>OX442334.1:10050000-15474629 GCA_949358125.1 Idaea dimidiata
TTTCTTTTATAAATTCTATATGCAAATTATATCAACGCGTGTTACATTATACCTACATAATATTCAATGATATTTGCGTACAAAGCCTGTTGCAAAAGAGGGACAGAATGACGGCATTTGTAAGGGAGTGATAACCTAGATACTGACAATGAGTTGTATGGGTAATTGTGTGGGACGCCGTAGAACTGTGTGACCGTCGCTTTATTATTTTATTAAAATGAACACGTAGGGTTTGTTGGTGTTTTATCAAAGTTTTGCAGGTGGTGTTTCTATTTTAGGGTACCAACACCTATCTACTAAAAGTGTTTGGCTGTCACCTACATTTCGCGCTAGCAACCGCAGCGAAATTCTGAATCGCGTATATGATTCAGGGTTTTAAAAATACGTAGTTATTAATTACTACAGGTCTTTAGAACGAAAGGTGTTCGTTAGCATGGAAAATAATAAAAATGCAAAGAAAACGTTCTATAAACAATAGTTATAGCAAGGCTGCAAAGTTGACTTTTGCTGCGAGTACTTGAATTGTAACCTAAGAAAACGAAGGATTCTAAAATTGGGAGGTGAATATGTTTTTTTCTTCTTAATCTACACTGTCCCACTACTGAGCAGCATCCTTCCAAGCGTTTAGTCGTGGGCTAGATTTGTCCAATCTCCGTCAAATACAATAAAATCGTCGTGCCACCACATAAATAAATAAAATAATTAAAAAATACAAGAAAATTTTTACTTACTACTTCTGCAAAGTACCCAGCAAATTGCGTATAAGATTGCCCCATGTACTAACTCAAACTTGTATCGAAACACAAAAACTGATTGACAATTTATCGGTTCATTTTTTAACTCTTTTTTTTATTTCTCAGATATATTTTACAAACATAACGGATGTTTGTAAAATATATGAGAAATAAAAAGTAAATAAACAAATAAATAAATAAACATATAAATAAATAAACATTTCACTATATTACACGCAGCGCAATCTAGCCCCAAACTAAACACTAGGCTTGTATTATGGGTACTAGACAACGGATATACTACATGTTATAGTTTTTTTTTTGTAAATACATACATATTATACATAAAAAGACACCCAGACCAGATACAAATACTTATTTTTAAGCATAAATATTTGCACCCGACGGAAATCGAACCCGCAGCCTTCTGCATTGCAGTCGAGCGTCCGCCCGACGCGCCCCAGAGGCCATCCAAAAAAAGTACACAATGATAAACGTTAACTGTACTTTTATCGGTTTGTTGATATTTTGTTTTTATTTAATTTTTATAATTATTATTGGTCTACTATGATTTTTTATTTCTTATTTAATGTGTATTTTATAGTGACCACAATATTCAAGGCTCTGCAAACTTGTAAAACCTTTCAAAGTACCTACATAGAGTTTCATTGCCTCCACTAAAGTTTTATCACCCGAGACATTTGACTATCCCACAATTAATTTGTTCCGCTTAATACCCATTTCAAACGTTTAAGAGCTGTGATTCCCCAGATATCGCTAAAAGCGTGTAACTGTATGACAATTCGTAAAGTTTTCATACTGGAATTTCTCTGATGTGCTAAATACTCAAACTGAACACAATAAGTTAGGTTTGTTTATTGATATGATAAAATACCGGGATAAAAGTATGTTATACGAGTATACGTTAATAGAGATTAAAAACTGCATGTTTACTAAATTTCAGTCGTTCAAGTTGTGTAATTGACAGACAAACATTCAAGCAAATAAACATCTAAGATTTCAAATTTATAGTATTAGTGAGATTAGACATTGCGACCAAAATTGTAATTCAATAATGCCTATTTTAAAAAGTGTAATATTTTGATCTTTATAACACAAATATTACAAATCGCAGATGTCTTTTTCGGTCACTTAAGCTATTTTTTCACTCTAATTTTCTGATTTTTATTGACTATACTGCACTCTGTTGTTGAAAAACAGTCATGAAATTATATATAGAGTTTAAATATTATGCAAACGTGTAAATATAATTATTAGCCAAAATTTCATTTCAACATCATTATAATAGTTGTTAACATACTCGTACTTAACTACTCTAATTACCTAAAAACATTAAAGAAACCTTGTATTCCTTAACTCGGTTTGCGGTCTTCAGTAATATGTCTTAAATCACTCAAGCATAAAATGCGTCCCAATTCCCTAATTTGAACACAAATCATACTTTAATCTAAAGTTAAGTTTACTAAACTAATACGCCGAAAATTATAAAATGTAGTCGAAATTTAGTAAGAATTTGTTTTTACACAAATTCGTATAATGATTCAGAGCCGGGACGGTATTCTAATTAACTTAACAAACATTGTAGGTACGTTTGTACGGTTCGTCGGGTTACTTTTGGAGCATGTGGGAAACGTAGAGTGAACGTTGACTTTTTAAAAACAACAATGGATAAGGAAAAAATCTTTTGTAGATCTTTTCAGGGTTACGTAGGTTCGTTTTAAATGAGAAAAAATATGGAAATTATATTTAATATGTACTTACTTAGTTGTATTTATGTCTGTCTATTCGTGTGCCCATCTATCGGTTAAGTATTATTTATTTATTTCAATTATTTGTTCTGTAGAATGTAAAAAAAAAAACTTTTACCCTGTAATAACGTGCAATGGGAGCTCTAACATATATTTATTTTAATCAGACGTCCTACAACTGGAACATAGACTTTGCAAATAAAATTCTGCTTGATTCAATACAGGTAATATCATAGGAATATAGAAATCATTGCAATAACAGTATACAGTAATAGAATTTTGAACGTTGGTGAAGGACTAATTTGAAACTCATACGACAGTACAAAACCATAATTAAAACATCATCTCTAAAACAACGATATATTTATCTTTAAAGAAAGTCGTGATAGTAACACCATTTGTAACTCAAGAACAGCAAAACCGATTTGGCTGAAAATTAGTGGGGAGGTTGCTTAGAACCAGGAGAGGACATAGGGTTTTATCCCGATATTACAGCGAGAACGGCGAGGCGCAGCAATATAAATTAAGTATCACGTTGTTTGACTGCAATTGATAATTTATAAACTACTAAATCGATTTAAACTTTTTTTTAAATATTTATTTTGTTGAGGTTCACCTTTGGTTCACTACGCCAGTTCCAAACACGCTGCACCTAATTACATTTCAACTCAGACGAATCAGCGATCGTCCAATAAACCATCATCATTTTATTTCAACACAGCGAAACGAATATCTTATTTAGATCTTCATTAAAATCTTAATTTTAACCATAAGGCAAACAAAAATATAGATAACAGTCTAAGTATACATACTTGGTTTTAAGACTATTTTTGCAATATCAAGATTTTTAATTTTCTTTATATTGTACTACTAATTAAACTAACAAGCGCCAAGGCGCCAAACTTCTAGGTAGGTAAACTGTGATACAACACACAATCAACATAGCCCAGCGCTGGTATTACCGTGCGGTCTTTAAGACGGAGGTGTCATACTAAGTACGAAAAATCGTTACTTTCAGCATCTACTGACATTTTTTTACATTTCTATCTATTTTCTAAAAGATATAACTCAACAATTATTAAATTCAAAAGGGCACTTCAGAATAATAAGCAGGTCGCCCCAGGTAAGTACAACCTGGCTTAAAACGTAAATATATAGTTAGTTTTAAAAGGTCTTTATTGAGAAAAATTATAAATTATGAAATATACAAATCCAGTGTAAATTATTATCCTAGATAGCACAAACATTACATGATGCGTTTACAAAGCTAGTGCACTTTTTTAAAACATTTGAAATATTGATTAGTTATTGTTTGTAACATGTTCTAGTATTATTAAAATTTGAAATGTTATTTATTATGCAAGTTTTAGCACAACATTGCATTTATTAGCATAATTTTTTAAATATAAAAGTAAAAGGAGTGGAAGGAAACCAACTTAAAATATATTTAGGAATACCCTCTGTCATCAAAATATTAAGAAGTCGCATAGTACCGTGCAATCGGACTGTCTGTACGCCCGCAGCAAGCGAACAAGGTTTACAATAGGAACAGTCGTCCGCGCAAGCCCGCGCAACAACTGCTCGCGCCGCGCGCACGAGCTCCGTATCTATATCGCTAGATAATAAGATCGAGAACTGCGCGCGCCGCGCCCGCACCGTATGCGCGCACTTAGGCGAGCCACTGCGTGTTGTTAGTCATCGCACTCGAGAAACAAGTGATGTGGTAATTTGTAACGATTGTATTTATCGATATAGTATGATAAATCTTTCTTTCGCATTTTACCAAGATTAGAAATGTACTTATTTTTACTGGATTTGTTTTTATGTAAATAAAATGTTTTAGATAGTTTATAAATATATTCGAATAAGGTAGGGAATTTAATATTAATATGTAAGTTATGCAGATTTGTTCTAAATGGTGTATTAAATGAAATTTTGAGTGCTTTGTTTTGGATGGTTTGTAAATTTTTTATGTTTGTCCCACATGTACTACTCCACACAGGGCAGGCGTAGGTGATGCAGGGTCGGATTAAGGTTTTGTAAATACAAAGTTTGGTATTGCTACTTAATTTTGATTTCCTATTTAAAATGGGATGTAGTACATTTAATGCTGTTAAGCCTTTCAATTTTAATTTATTTGAGTTTTCGGTCCAATTCAATTTATTATCTAATATAGTTCCCAAGTATTTGACAGCACGGCTCCATGGGATTACATGGTTATCAATTTTAAGTTTACAAGTAGGAAGCAATCTTTGTCGAGTGAACATGATTGCTTCGGTTTTTGATCCATTTATTTTTAACTTCCATCTGGAAAAGTATGACAGCAGGAGGTTTAGTGACAATTGCAAGCGGTCGATTACCAAATCCATGTCTTTAGATGAGGAAAAAGATGCTGTGTCATCAGCAAAGCATGCTAGGTTTGTATTACGGTAGATTGGAATGTCGTTGAGAAAAATTAGAAAGAGCTGTGGGCCCAAAATAGAACCCTGGGGAACACCAGCAGGAACCAGCATTGATTCAGATGAGACGTTATTAATATGTACTTTAAACGATCTAAGTGTGAGATAAGACTTTATTATTTTTACGAGGGGAATAGGAACGTCTATTTTTATTAATTTATGAAGTAAAGCTTGATGCCAGACGGTATCAAAAGCTTTCTCTATGTCGAGTAGAAACATGCCAGTGGATTCTTTTAAGTTAAGTCTATGCGATACAGTCTGGGCAACTCTAGCTAGTTGTTGGATCGTGGAGTGTGCTTCACGAAAGCCGAATTGTTCCTCTATCAGAACGTGTTCAGAGGCACGGCGAAGCCGATAGCTAATCATTTTTTCAAACAATTTGCCCAGGCATGGTAGGAGGCTGATTGGACGATATCCAGCAGGGTCTGAAGGATCCTTCCCCGGTTTGTGAATCGCAATAACCTTAGCAATTTTCCATTTGTTGGGGAAATAGGTTAGAAGCAGGCAAGCATTAAAAATCTTTGTCAGCATTACAATACTCTTTTGAGGTAGATGCCTGATGAGACGGTTGGAGATATCGTCAGGCCCTGGTGCTTTACGAGCTTTCAGAGTTAAAATACATTTCTTAACTTCAGAAGGTCTTACTAAATTAATTCCTGGGTCACTCAAAAAGGAACAATTATTATTTTCTAGGTAGTGCAAGGAATTGTCTACCGACTGCTGCTCATCACTGACCCAATCTTTAGTAAGGGTCATATTTTGGAAAAATGAATTAGCTAGCATTTTAGCTTGCGCATGGCTATTAGAGCACAGGGAACCGTCCATAGATTTAAGTGGAGGGATGGTTGTGGTTGACTTGCGTTTTAGCCCTTTAGCTATTCGCCATAGATCTTTGCTTGGGTTATCAACCTTGGAAAGCTTTTGGTCCCACAGCTTATCACGATGGTTCTTTAACTCAGTATCGATTTCGCACTGAAGTTGCTTAAATTTTATTTTTAGGAGCTTACGATCAATGATATCGGTTTCTTTTAATATTAGACGTCGTAATCGATTTTTGGTTTTTATTTTTCTTTTGATACACCTTGGTAAAGAAGACTCCCAAGGTTTCAAATTACTAAGGGGAATTGAGAGATTTCTAGCCGTAACTATGGCATTCTGCAGCTGGCAAATAGCTTTGTCAATATCGTGTGGCGATTTATAAGAATAATTGTTTAATGATATATTTTTGTTTAGGTTAGTGCGATAACTGTTCCAATCGGCTTTAGAGTAATTTAGTTTGCGTATAGGGTTACGTCGAAGTTTTATGGGGAACTGAACCAGTACGGGAAAATGGTTAGATGACAAAGCTGGGATGGTTTTAATCATATCTATGGTAGAGACATTTTTTGTTATGAGTAAGTCTGGGTTTGTGGGTAGGCTTACTTCATTGTAGTGTACCAAGGTAGGCTCACGAGGGCAATGAACAATTAGATCATAGTTTAACACGAAGTCGAAGAGGGTCTTTCCGCGATGATTGGCAGGACCAGGGGACCACATCGGGTGTTTTGCGTTCAAATCACCCATCATGATCACTTTATTATGCGAATACAAAAGAGATTTAATATCGCTCGCAAGCAGGGGTAAGTTCGGAGATTGGTATATCGAATAAATAATAATAAAGTCGCCATTTACACGCAGGGATACTCCTACTGCTTCAAGGTTTTGAGTTGGGGGGACAGCAATGACGTGGTGGTCGAGGTCTTGTCTGACCAGGATAGCTACACCCTGCCCAGATCCATCGATACGCCCATCAACTCGATTGCAAGAATAACCTGGGATGTTGAGGCTAAGCCGTTTTGTCAATCTTGTTTCATTGAGTGCGATGACATCAACCCTGAGATCACTTACTGCTAGCGAGGCCAGCTCCTGCTGTTTTTTGTTTACGCCATCTGCGTTCCAGTAAAATAAGCGCAGCTCATTAACATTAAACATGATGACCGAGTTTTGACAGAATTAGGATAACCTTATCCATAAAGGTTTCACATTGAATAAATTCTTCTTTCAAGGACCTAATAGTACATAAAATTTGTAGCATCTCGTTGTTGGCTGAATCACGACACGAGCTAGGTTTGTCCGTTTTGGATGTGGCTTTAGGAAGAGGAGATTGATTGTTGACTGGAGTCTTAGTAACTTCAGTTTGCAAGTGATGGGCTTGACTTGCAGTAACTTGAGCAAACGACCGACTGTTGGTGAGAGCAAACGACCGAGCGTTGGTGGTCGTGGGTATTGGAGTCACGGAAACCTTAGGGTGTAAGGCTGCGGCCTGGATTGGATCCCGTTTAGTTTTGATACGTTCTAAGTATTTGAGCCTCTCCTTACACTGAGAGTAACTTGCCGGGTGGTCTTGTTTACAGTTACAACATTTTACTGATTTAGTATGGCCCTTTTTGGGACATTCAGATGTGAGGTGCGCCTCGGAACATTTTACGCATCTTGGTGATCGATTGCAGTTGCGAGAAGCATGGCCAAAATTTTGGCAGCGATAACATTGTGTGCAATTCTTGCTACTTGTTTTGTAACGTTCGACTGTTACAGCACAGTCAAGCAGGTACCTTATTTGCTTGAACTTAGCCATATCCGTACCGGCTGGTAGCTGAACTATAATAGGCGCGCATTGAACTGGTTTATTAAGTTTGATTAAAGTAGTTACTGCTCCTGGAAAACCAAGACCTTCTAATTCAGCTTTGAGAGAGTCAATGATGCTGCTGGGCAATCCTTTTATGACCACTTTAGGTAACCTTTCATCCTTTCTGGTAAAAGTATGATATGCTACGTTGTCCTTGGAGAGTCCGCTTTTCACAGCTTGGTGACCATCGGCTGAGTAGCATTGAATTTTTACTTGATTGTTACCTTTATATTCGAGGTGGTAGCTTTTATTGTGTTGGTCAACAATATTTTTTAGTTTCTGGTGGGTCCAGTCTTTCTGTATTTCGATCAGAATTGGTGGGATTCGCGCATTACTTTTAATTTTGTAGGCACTTTTGTTAGTAGGCGTGTCTCCTTCGTCTTTATCTACTGGAAGGTTTCCAAATCGGTTGGATGTAGTGGTGTTGCTAACCTTCGTTGCTGGTTTGGGAACAGCAATTCTCTTTGGAAGATTCCACTCATCAATCTCATCACCAGGTCGTTTAGATGGGCTGCTGGTTAAGTTAGATTCCGATACCGATCTTGTGACGAACTTGTCCATTTTATCGATGATATCGATATCGACACTGTCCCATCACTAATGGATCGAACCGGTCCGAAAATACGGAGACAGACTCCAACAGCGTGCGGCTGCAATGAGAACCGAGCGCAGACTAAAACGTAAATAGCAACAGCTAATGACAACCCAATTTCTGTGCTCCTAAAAATTAATTATGGACAAATTAAATACATTATTTTGGAGGAATAAATTTGAATATTAATTCGGTTGTTTGTTACTGTTAAAGCTGGTTCCTGAATAGTTGTTTTGGTCTATTGTGTAGGTTATTCAACAGAACATTATTAAAATTGGAAAGCACCTGAAAAATAGGAAACTGAAATTTTTGAACATTTATTTATTTATTTCATTTATTTATTGAATATGTAATTTACATAACACTTACATAGAAAGACGCCACTTAAACTAAATGAAGTAAAATACACTTACCCCTTACTTATAAACGCTAATTAATGTGCTGCATAACTGTGCATAGTTTGTCTTTTACTGTCACATGAAGTTTCAAAGTTGACAAACAGAGGCAAACACCATATAATTTAGTCATGTGTAAATAATATTTTATAAATAAGGGAGTTATTCCCTGGAGCAAATTCGTAGAAAACGTCACGTAGGTAACTAAAATAAGGTAGACTGTGCTTGTTTCAGTACAAATATTATACAAACTTTGAAGTTTGCTTGTGGGTTTGATTAATCATTTAGTAGGCCTAGGTCGTTAGATATTTGTGCCCGCCTTTCAACTAACTGGCTGAATCACAATATAGTTAAATACAAGTGCACTGTTGTGGATTCGCGGATCTATGTTTTAAGAATATTTTGTTTAAAAGCATGTGCGAAATCTATTATAGTTAGATATAAAATTTAAAGTCTTGTTCTGTATTCGGCTGTAAACTTTCCATCTCGTAAAAAAAATGATAATAAAACACCATTATATAAAAACCTATTCGTATTGTTTACATACAAGATGAAGTACAACTGTTTAAACATCTTTCATGTACCAAAAAACACAATATATAACAAACCAGCTGCTGCGCCCCGCGGTTTTACCCGCGTGATTTTTTTCAAAATCGGTTCAGCATTTGTTATTTCATAAGAACCTTCTCGTGATATAAGCAAACTCAACAAAAAAATAATTAGCAAGCCCTTTACGCGTGATGCCAGGACCAAGGGAAATACGGATTCATTTTTATTAAGATTACTAGCTGCGCCCCGCGGTTTCACCCGCGCAAGTCGCGATCCCGCGTTGTTCGAACACCTACCTACCGCAATGCAAAAATCCACACTTAAACGGTCGCCCATTGAAGTACTGTTGAAGCCAGGCGCTACCGCGCCTGGCATCATCAGTACTTCCCTGGTCGTCCGTTTAAGTGTGGATTTTTGCACTGCGGTAGGTAGGTGAAGTAAGTTAAAGTTTGTATTTCGTCAGTAAGTGACGATGACGATGATGATGATGCCACTCTACATCACTTATCCTACCCCTGTGTCGATTTTCATTCATTGAATGGTTATCACCCGCGTAAGTCCCGATCCTGCGGGATTTTCGGAATCAAAAGTATCCTATGTTACTCTCCATCATTTAAACTATCCCTATGCAAATTTTCATTCAATAAATATTTTCACCCGCGTAAGTTCCGATCCCGCGGGATTTTCGGGATCAAAAGTATCCTATGTTACTCTCTATCACTTAAACTATCCCTATGCAAATTTTCATCTAAGAAATAGTTATCACCTGCGTAAGTCCCGATCCCGCGGGATTTTCGGGATCAAAAGTATCCTATGTTACTCTCCATCATTTTAACTACCCCTATGCAAATTTTCATCTAATAAATATTATCACCCGCGTAAGTCCCGATCCCGCGGGATTTTCGGGATCAAAAGTATCCTATGTTACTCTCCATCATTTAAACTATCCCTATGCAAATTTTCATGCAAATCGGTCGAGCCGTTTGACCGTGAAGAGGGAACAAACAAACAAACAGATTTTCGGATTTATAATATTAAGTAGGATTACAGATCTATAGGTATCCATACTAAAATAAAGGAAGACAAGACAAAAAGTCTGTGCTTGGAAGTAAATTTAAAAAAAAGTGGTCTGGGGACTTATGATAAGTAGTAAAACAAAATTATATCTATCTATATCTTATCTTACTAATATTATAAATCCGAAAGTCTGTTTGTTTGTTTGTTTGTTGATTCCCTCTTCACGGTCAAACGGCTCGACCGATTTGGAGGAAAATTGGGATAGGGATAGTTTAAATAATGGAGAGTAACATAGGATACTTTTGATCCCGAAAATCCCGCGGGATCGGGACTTACGCGGGTGATAACTATTTATTGGACGAAAATTTGCATAGAGATACTTTAAATGATGGAGAGTAACATAGGATACTTTTGATCCCGAAATCCCACAGGATACTGACATACAATCTTTACCTTGCTTCACCTTCACCGTTTAAGTGTGGATTTTTGCACTGCAGTAGGTAGGTGTTCGAACAACGCGGGATCGCGACTTGCGCGTTGTGAAACCGCGGGGCGCAGCTAGTCTTCTATATATAAAAGAAAGTCAAGAACAGCTGAATCGATTTGTCTGAAAATTGGTGGGGAGGTAGCTTAGAACCAGGAGAAGGACATAAGATACTTTTAATCCCCGCGGGAACGGGACTTACGCGGGTGAAACCGCGGGGCGCAGCTAGTCTTATATATATAAAAGAAAGTCGTGTTAGTTACACCATTTATAACTCAAGAACGGCTAAATCAATTTGTCTGAAAATTGGTGGGGAGGTAGCTTAGAACCAGGAGAAGGACATAGAATACTTTTAATCCCGCGGGAACTGAAACGGGAACGGGACTTACGCGGGTGAAACTGCGGGGCGCAGCTAGTATTTTTTAAAATTCATGTCTGTCTGTCTGTTTCTCTGTTTATCTGTCGGTTCTTTATACAATTAAAAACTTCTTATCCGATTAAAATCTGATTTTCAATGTTGCAATAGTTCTAATCGAGGAAGGTCGTGGTATACTTTGCATCAAAATCCAATCACAAGAACCCGAGTAATGAAGAAAAAAGTGCAACCGCTCGAGAACCGCTCGGCCGCCCGTGATAACACGTTTTCACTTCTGCGGGTGAAACCGCGAGGCGCAGCTAGTTAAATAATAAAACATTGAAACAAACCCTACATAGACAATTAAATATTTGGTCCACTACGGCCAAAAAAGTGTGCAAAAAAAATCGGGATAAAAACTAGCCTATGTGTTATTCCAGGTTTCCAACTACCTATATTCCAAGTTTCATGGTAATCGGTTCAGCGGTTTTTACGTGATTGAGTAACATACAGACATACATACTCACAAACTTTCAGCTTTATAATATTAGTAGGATATATAATCTCACTAATAATATAACTGCGAAAGTTTGTATGTGTGTATGTCTGTATATGACTTTGTTACTCTCTCACGCAAAAACTGCTGAACCGATTGCGATGAAACTTGGAATATAGCTAGAATATTTATCCCGATATACCGCGGGAACGGGACCTACGCAGGTGAAACCGCGGGGCACAACTCGTATATTAATTAAATAATTATTGTGTTTCATTACAATGCAAAATCGCGAAAACATAAGAAAGAGCTTATATTTATACGATACCTATTCAAAAAACACCACCTCGATTTTTAAAACAAAATAATTTAAACCCTTACCTGCTTAGTTGGGTTGGAACGTATTACGTCCAATATTTATTAATAAACACGTACCTACAATACCTATAATGTAATTTATTTATGTAAAATAAATTTTAATTTTAATTCAAGTATGAAGTCATTCGAGCGAAAACTCAGTGAACTGAATAAGCGCAAATGATGTGTTATGACTTTCTGTACCTTTCGTTCCTAGAATAGGCTATAATTTTAACTTAAGTGCGTATTTAATCATTTTAATTTAAATTATTTAACATTTTAACAACTGAAAACATACAAGTATGTATTATTTAATTATTATACGGGTTTTGGTTCAGCAATTTGCGATTTTGCACTTACGATTTGGCATGACTTTTGATTTCAACTTCAGCATTAAACGAGAAAAAAACGTCTAAAGTATTATGTTTTTTCAGTCTGTATTATTATTATAGGTGAGTATATATGATTATCGTTTATATTTATTATACCTAAACAGTACCTATCTATAATAATTCATAAATATTTAAGGCTTTCAGTTTGTATATACTTAGGATGCGGCTTCCTACAGCACTTGGAGTATTGAATTTTAAGTATAGGTATACTTAGGATTCAATACCTACTAACCAAATCCACGGCTTGTCAGTTTCTGGTGCGTCATAGAATCAACCAACTGGGCGATCATATGGAATTATCTAATTTACAAACTAACAAACTCCCGTACCTAAATATCTAAGGTAAAGTTTATGTAGGTGCCGAGGTAGGTAGGTCACCTATTTTGTTGTTAAAACTTCGCCATCTACTTTGTTGTTAAATTTATTCACCCAAAATTAATTATACTCTAAAAACAAATCCGGCAGAAATTATACTCTCTTTACGTCTGATATTTCTAAACACATGTTAACAACTTTAGTCTCGTAGCACACTAAGGGCGAGGTCACGATGCTGTGCGACTTTGCATCGCACGCTACTTTGCAGAAAAGATACGCTGTCGAAAGAAAGCTATGCTGCAAAATTTCATTGCACAGCACTATTTTATAATAATTATGTTCTATTGGGTAGCTCTGTTCTAGATAACATAATTTTAGTAATGGGAACCCACACCTCGACTTTTTTCCCCATTCATTTCTAGTAGGGGTGAAAAAAGAAGTGCGCTTTGCGTTACGACTTAGTTCGGTAATTGTAAAAAATCTCAGTAACATAATATCATCCTTACCTAATATACCTACAATAGTATCGCTGGAAGTCTAGTGTCTCAGGACGTCCAGTGTCGATTGTGTCATGTAGAAACTAAAATACCCGCCGTAACAATCAATCTTCATCTCATCTGAGCAATGTTCCCGGTTGAATTCCTCTCAGGAGCCTGGAGTTTGCTAAACCCCAAATTTCTTGGGTATGGCACAGTAGGTAAGTCATCATTGGCACCTACCCTAGGGACCAATAATTTTAACCGCCACCGCACGGTGAGAAGTCAGTTTGCTATTCTCCCCTAGATCCCTTAGTCGCCTTGACGAAAGAGATAGAGTAACCCTATTCTATGCCGAAGCTATACCTACGTTATAATCAATGCGCTGTATACTTCGAGACATTAATGATTAATACGATATTGCGACGGCGACCGACATCGCACTGCACGCGCAGTATTGTGGCTTCGCCCTATTGGTAATTTCGTTCAGGACGCGAGAAAACCTACGCCAGAAGGCTTATTACGGAACTCGTGCTACTAATTGCGTAACAGTTTGTCAAAGCGTACGTCAGTTCGCACCGTGAGCTGTAATTACGTTGGTAACGTACGCTCTTTGCATTTCAATTACGATGATGTTAGTTGGAGCATCGATGCACGGACGTACGGAGTATAAAGCAAAATGCGATAGCGATCGGTTTATTGGTTAACATTAATTTTCCTTTTTTGAATATGCCCGTTGTTTTAACGGTGTAGGATTATATTGCCTTCGTTTCTCGACTTTAATTTGATATTTTCAGCGAGGTAAGCGGATAGCGCAGTGGGTTTCAATATTAAATGAGGATCCCATTTCAAAAGGAATTACCGATGTTTATTTTATTGTTTTCAAGGTAATTTATTCCAGTAGGTAGTTATATATAGTCAAGTGGGACTTAAAGTGCTCGTGTTGAATTTATAAAAATAATACGATTTTGTTTTTTAAAACATATTCTGAACTTCCTTTATTTTGACATTTAGGTTTAGGTTCTGGTACTGTATTACCATAAGTCCAAGTCCCGCGTTGAAATTCAAGAAATTTTTTTTTCTACTTCCAATATATTCAATCCCTGTAGTGTGGGTAAAATACAAAATTATGAGGCGGTATTTTACAGTAACTTTCTAGAATATTAAAATAGACGCATTACATCCTATAGTCAACCTTGAAAAAGCTAACTGTAAAGTTAGCGGAAGCTCGGTACTTTGTATTAATGGAAAATCACGAAAACCTTAGACAAAATTATAATAAAATCCTCAATAAAAATAATATACATTTTCTTCTTTCCGTATTTCAACCCAACGTCGCAAAAACAAAAGAAAAATCTATCATGTCTTCTATCCGTAAAATTACATAAACCTAAATTTACAATCCGTCATAAAATACATTTTAAACCACTAGAACTACAAATTCAAATGTCAAATTTTTCAAATGTAAAGTTTGAAGTATCGTGCAAACATCAGAATCTAGATTTATAGAATAAGACTGAACTGCATGCAAAGACTAAGCTAATAGCGTCTAGACGTGTGATAGATTGCAAGCCCGTAAAGAGAGTGCTAGAGTCACGAAAATTTATTAAACCTTTCAAAAGTTTCTACACTTAGTTTAAATGAGACAATCTGTTTTGCGATTTCAAACATAGACATTAAGACATACCTAAGTTTTATAAATAGTAAATAGTGTAATTAAACTAAAAGTCTATTCGCGCCTCCATACAGTTTATTATGTCATTCTTTGCAATTCCTATAGATTTAAAAATGATATTTTAGGAGAATTAACCCAGTAATTTGCAATACCGGCTGTAAAATTTGGAAAAAAACATGTTTTACAAGAGATATGGAATACGCGGGTAGTGAGATCCTCATAGCAGCATGCACGTTAAAGCTGGGTCTTTATATCCTACAAACTAAAGAACGAACGAAAAATATATCTTTCATCCAGGAAGAAAATCTATTATTAAGGTAGACATTTTGACAGAGAAATACATATTTTTAAAGGAAAAATTCATCTTCAAAAATTCACTTGCGGCGAGATTTGAACTCGCGTCCCTGAATCAATATTCCAGTGCCTATACCGCTCGGCCACGCAAGTTCCCATCTCGAGCAGCGAATTTAAGAATATGAATGTTTCCCTGTCTACTATTTTTCGACTACGGCTCAATTGAGACGCCATCTACAGGATCACTTTCCAGTGATTTACCTATTTTTACCTAAAATATTTCTAGTAAATATGCCTTGAGCAATAAAAACAAATTTACGAAACAGAAAAATACATGTTCGTAGAAATACAGTGCACACCCTGTAGGTATCCATTGCGTTTAGTACGCGAATAGGGAACACTTTCCTATTTTGTACATAAGGTGACTTATGGTAGACCCTAGTTGTCTTGTAGTAAAATGGGCAGTATGGAACAAGATCGTAAGGTAATTAATAAGTATAATTAAATTATAGTTAAGTAGTTAGTTTACATAAATAAATTTAAATTACATAAGTTAAGGAGGCTATTTCAGTAAAGCTGAAACTTATTCTTTTAATTACAGTACCAAAGTCAATTTCAACTGAACTAAACTAAAACCAATACGTACCTATTTATATAAAAGCAAACTTAACATAAACTTATCGAACAAACTAAATAAGAGAAATAAACAAACAAACTAACAAACAGCATTACAATACACCTCTGTTCTAGAAGTTTCTGTTATTTTACATGCAGAAAACATTTCAACATCAGACCAAGTCGAAGTTTAAAGTAGGACTGTCCAATAGCAATAGTTAAGATTAGGTTCGCAACTTATCTACGTAGCCCGTGGTTTACTTTGTTGTTGTTTTAGCAACATTTTCAGTATATTTTTAGATACAATGTTAGAGAATTCTATTAGTAGCATTCGTTTTCTTGATTTAAGATCGTGTTTTGACTAAATAATTTGAAATACACGGGTTACTAGCATTGATTAAATTATGACAAAGTAGTGAGTAAAAATACGATTTCCATTTTAGTTTTGACTTACTCTTTAGCTGAAAATATTGAATACTAGTTGCGCCCCGCGGTTCCGATAATTCTTGTAGACCTAAAAAAGTCCTTATAGCAATTCTGCTACTAACATTGCTTTTAGATAGATTTACAATAACCGTGCACCTGTCATAGAACAAAGCGGTGAGAACCAGATGCACATTTATCGTGAATGTGTCAAATTGCAATTTGCTAGCAGAATTGCTAAAGCGGCATTTTTAGGTCTACTGATATTCAATATAATTACCATTTTATCTTTCATCTTTCATTTTCATCAAGAACTTTCTCCTGATCATGACGAACGGAACAAAAAAAAAATTATCGATATCGGTCTAGCCGTTCAGGCATGATGCCATAACCACGCGAAATAGGGATTTTTTTATATATATAAGAAAACATTAAAAAAAACAAAGGTTTTCGGGGATAGTCGACGACATGGTTCTGACGCCACTCAACAATAGCCTGAAAACAAAACTAACAAAGTAACCATCACTACTGCAAGTAAAGGATTCTTTTAAAACTATCCATGTCGATATATAGGTAGGTAACCAAAGACGATAAAACCAGTTGGCTGCTAAAACACTTTATTTACCGGGTTTAATCGCGCTTTATTCATGATTTTAATCGACTGATCTTTCGCCAAATTTACAGTTGGCTTTTTCAAGGCTATCAGCATTAAAATCATGAATAAAGTGCGATTAAACCCGGTAAATAAAGTGTTTTATTATGCAAAATGGCGAAAACCATAGAAGAAAAAAATAAGTTGGCTGCTCATAAGTATTCCCCTCTCACGAAAATAGTATGTCTTTTAACGGCCTGTGCGGTATGGCAGACGGTTGCGGGTTCGATTGCCGCCGGGTACAAATCTTTCTGAAGACCACAAATGTTTGTTTTTGGTTCTGGATGTGTTCTATGTATCATACGTATGAATTTGAAAAATAAAAATATATCTGTAGTCTAGTACTCAT
This sequence comes from Idaea dimidiata, assembly GCA_949358125.1. Classification (NCBI taxonomy): domain Eukaryota; kingdom Metazoa; phylum Arthropoda; class Insecta; order Lepidoptera; family Geometridae; genus Idaea; species Idaea dimidiata. Next base: position 10,067,064 of record OX442334.1, read on the forward strand.
AATACAAGCCTCGTTCTTAGTTTAGGGCTAGATAACGCTGTGTGTGTAATGTCGTGCATCCTACTAATATTGTAAAGCTAAAAGTTTGAGAGTATTTGTGTATGTGTGCGTGTTTGTTTCTCAATCACGTAAAAACCGCTGAGCCGATTATCTTGAAACTTGGAATAATAAATAGGCTACTTTTTATACCAATAATCCTGCGGGATCGGGACTTACACGGGAGAACCCGCGGGACGTAGTTAGTATTTATTATATTTAATTTATTTGTGTAGAAAAAGTGTTTGTAAAAAAATCGCGGTATCAGCAGTCAATTGGTTTTATCGTCTTTGACTAAAACCTACCACTGCTGCTGCAGTTACATAAACCGATGAAGGGTGTCGTAAAAACTTCGGGAATCGATACCGCAAACTTTGTCTGTCGAGACCGGATAAGGTTACAAACAAGTGAGATTAGTGACCAGATTAAGGGACCGAAACGAAGCTCACGCAGGAAACGCACGCAAAAACAGGTACCTGGCAGTCGAAAAAGTCACGTATTCTATAACTGAAATGTGTCAACAATGCTGCAGTATTGTTCGCTTTTTCAAGAAAACGGTTTAGCAAATGTTATTATTTCTGTTAAAGAAATTACCACTTCAAAAGCAACAGTATAATTCTTTGCATATTTTGCATAAAAAATGTACCGACCAAAACTTATAATAATCTTGAAGCATCGTTGAGACATTTCAGTTTGATTATGTGTCATAGTCGCTTCTAGGTCACAAATTTTCCAGTTTTATAATAATGATGCTTGATTGCTTCCCAAAGTGCTAAAAATCTAACATCGCTAAACATCATACACCTGAACGAGGAACATATTCTGTGACACAATACTTATTCTATCGGTAATTCTATCTTTAATCGAAATCATCTAAATTCTTCTATCTATCGAACCGGCTCTACCCTAAGGTAGGTGTCCGACTGCTATTGTGTTAGCGTCGCGTCTCGTTGCCGAGGTGGTTTTCCATAGCTCGTAAACGTATATACCAATAGATATATTATCTACCTTGTGAACAAATATACATTTAACATCTGTATGCAGAAACGCCATTTAACATTTAAAGGGTACTTAAATAATTAAGTAGCTTCTGGTTTTAAAATTTGTTTCGAAATATTTGATTCTGAAAGCTGCTTAATTGTTTTAGTGGAACTCAAATTTTGAGCAGTGTTTCTATATTCGGGCGTTAATAGAGCGGCAAAGACATACTCGTATTGCATGTTCTAGATTCAAAAGATTTTGAAATATATTGTATTTTATACCTCGGCGACTAATTGCTGCTCGCAAACTAGTTTATAAGTCTATATGCCGCTCGCTTTTTGCGCTCTGTCGGACAGAAACCTAAAGTCAAAATAGACAGTTCAAATGTTTTATTCAGCCTCAGAATTAATTTCACATAACCTCATCGGTATACAATTGAATTCAGGAGTATATAAATAACAGCATTTAACTTGAAAGCCACGAATAGACACTCGATGACATGGCCGATCCCTGATTTGATATACGCTTATAATTTAACAGATCCACAATGTAAATCTCTATGTATTTTCATCACCTTGTGTACAACTGTACAATGTGTTTTGGTTAAAGTAGTATTCAATAAATATGTTCCGAGCATGATATAGGTACGTACTTACATGTAAATTATACAATGTGCTTTTGTAAGGGTAAAATAAGCTTGTTTTAACGTCTAAGCAAACAACATTTTGATCTACGACTTTGGATATGTTTTTTTGGTAGCTGGACAAAACAGCTGGTTGTTTTAGGGTATATAGGCAACTAATGTTAAAACACAATTGGCATTTTATCTAATGTTTCAAATGATATATAGCACACACATACTCTTATTTACATATACATATATTTCAATATACAAACCATCTCAGGCGCTGTAGTCCTCTGAGAAATAATTAAGTAGAAAGGGTTAACCCAGCATCTTACCTAGCCACAGTACATAGAGGGAGCAGTATGGAAACTGGGCACAACATGGAAACTGCACACTCGTCGTGACGCGGCACTCAGTACTGAAATCTACGCGAGACGCGCATGTTTGTGTGAATGAGCCATTTTCGAGCATTTGTAGGTAGTTTCCATGCTGCTGTGCCCCAAGTCCCAGCCTTTCTATTTACTGTAACCTAGCCTAGTCAATCATATTAATATTATAAACGTATATAAAACAGAAAACACTATTGTATTTACTTAGTACATACTAAATACCTAATTTCTTCCATTGTTTTCAATAAAAGAAATTAGGTTTAATTAAATAAAACACTTTATTTACCGGGTTTAATCGCGTTTTTTATTCATGATTTTTAACCGACCGAGCTTTCGCCAACTTTACAGTTGGCTTTTTCAAGGTTGACTAAGAAGTAATTCGTCTATTTTAACATTCTCAAAAGTTACTGTAAACTACCGCCTCATAATTATTTGTAACAAAACGTTCCAGTGTAGATACGCACAGTGTAGAGTTTTTGTAATAGTTTTAAATTTAAATTATAATTATATTATCCCTAGCTAGCTCAAAAAACTACCATGGCTTCGGAATGCGCCCTTATATGAGAAGAAGCCATGAAGAAACTCATGGGGGTTCTTATGCTTGGAAATTTAAAATAATATTCTACAAAACCTAAACCCTTATGTACCTGTATTCTGACTAAATACCTATTTATATTGACTTCTAAATTCAAGTGTTATTTATTTATTGAGGACACACAATCGAATTTTTAAAATCGTTTGAACAAACTTTGTTCAATATGTTTAAAACAACCTCCTATCGGATTACCGAAACACGTTCTATAATATAGTATCGTACATTTTAGGTATATGGTACGGGACTTAGTTATTGAATACCTATTGAATACGTGGCTTTTGTCTCAGAGTGGTATTGGTAACTTTATACCCGAAAAAAATTAGATACAAGATATTTTTATCGATGCCTTGTTTGTTGGGTACAAGATTATGTTTGTTTCGAAGACAACCTTTTTATCCTTTGCGGTTTTCTTTTATGATTCTTACCCGATTTCGTGTAAGAGCTAGGATCTCAATGCATGGGTTTTTTTTGTTATAGAAAGCGCGTCAAAGTTTCTGATTGATTTTTATTTTCTTAGTCTATGAAACTATAGATTTTTATTTCTTCTACGCTTAGATTACCTTAATATTGGTGGGTATTCCAGCAATTAGGCGTCGTTCTTAGAATAACTACCACTAGCTAATTAAATAAAGTTGCGGCGTTTATATTTCGAATACGCCTTTAAAACTGACGGAGACGAGTTAAAATGGACACACTATAATCATTTAATATAAATGTATCACTATCAACCGACCTTTCTATTTCTAGTCTCTAATAGAGACAAGTCCAGTTCTATGGTTCTACTGCCATTTCTTTGAAATGTTTATTAAAAATGAGACTCTCTTATTTATGTTTGACGACCTCTGTGGCGCGTCGGGCGAACGCTTGGCTGCAATACAGAAGGTTGCGGGTTCGATTCCCGCTGGGTGCAAATATTTATGCTTAAAAATAAATATTTGTATCTGGTCTGGGCGTATTTCTATGTATAATAATGTATGTATTTACAAAAGAAAAATAAATATAAGTAGTATATCCGTTGTCTAGTCACCGTAACACAAGCTTAGCAGCTTACCACGGGGCTAGATGGCGCTGTGTGTTCGTCACAGGATTTATTATTATTATTATATTATTATTATACTAACAATTGGGGTTGTCGAAATCGGTATAGTCGTTTTTGTGTGGTGAAGGAGTAATAAACATACTAGTTTACTTTTTTTAACTGTTTTCGCAATTAGCCCTACAACTAGACCTTTCTACGTGACTTTAATTTGTGGGTTTCTTCACGATGTTTTCCTTCGCCCTAAGAGCGATGTTAACGACGCACATAATTTTTCGATCAGCCGGGATTCGAAACCATGACCATCGGAATGAAAGTCGAGGTATCTACCACTGCACCAATACCGGTCTTCTACTCTACTCTCTACTCGTTAAAATATTCGAAGGATTACTGAATCACTCGGACGCTACACTGATAAGCCGAAGCTTATTCTCGCTCATTATCAGGTCATCTGAAACGTAAAGTGCCAAGTATTCCGTGGCTATCTCAAAAGTCGGCGAGCCTCGGCCACCATTTATAAACGCGCGTATACCATAAAGTCGTGATTTGTAAAAAGCGGAAATATAAAAATAACTCAGTTATTATGCCTAATAAGTTTTCACCAAATTACGGGTGTCATTCGACGTACTAGTAGCAACACACGCGATCTATTAATTTGATTAAATTGTGATAAAAAATACATAACTACTTCACGCGAGAAACGTTATGGTGAACATTTTCATTGTAGTGGAATTTTCCTCCTAAATTACTTAAATCACATAATGATTAAAGTGGAATTTTCCTCCAAATTTAAATCGGATACTGATTTAAATTAAAAGGAAAGTTTCATGTTCATGTTCTATAGCTGAAAATAAAAGTAGCCTAGCTTTTTTTATTTTGCCACTCTTCTATACAGGGTGTTGTAGTTTGTGGATGAGCTGCGTGTACATTATGTTGTTCTACACGTCTAGGCGAACAACCTTTTGTGCTCCTACTTTTGGAAATTCGTATTCGTTTTCTAAATAATTGAGTTTATAACAGAGGAGATTCAAATAAAATATTAAAAAATCTCACCAATTGCACCTAGAAAATGAGGATATGTTTGATTGAAAAAAAAAGTAGGGTAGATGCCTTCACCTACCCTTTACTTTAGTCAAATAATCAAGTTTTATTGTTTATGTTTCTTTTGTAAATATACTACGTAATCTAGCCAGCTCATGTATTTTTATTAGAAAAGGAACATTTTAGACGAAAAGTTTCGAGGTAAGATAATTGTGTTTGCCATGTCAGTCAGTACTCTCTAAATGGGATGGAATGTTTAACTAGGGAAAGTTGTTACAGCGATGGCTTTCAATTTTATATAACTCAACTGGGGTGGAAATACCATTGATATATATTATGTACTACTAGGTACTAGACTTTAGTAACTAGAGGTTGAAGTCTTAATCATATTTCATATTCCTTTATTTACGAGAAATAATTAGTGACTACTAGCTGTGCCCTGCGGTTTCACCCGCGTAAGTCCCATAAAAAGTAGCCTATGTGTTATTCCAGATTTCCAGCTACTTATATTCCAAGTTTCATGGTAATCGGTCCAGCGGTTTTTACGTGATTGAGTAACAAACACACACACACATACACCCATACTCACAAACTTTTAGCTTTATAGTATTAGTAGGCTTTGTAATTTCGAGTGTTTGCAATCGATCGACCAACTACAGGTCAATATTGGACAGTTTTGTTTTGTAAATTAATTAAATAACCGTAAAATATCCTTAATATGTGAATCTCACACAAAGTCTACCGGTTTAGCCCAGTTCAATTGAGTTTTTGCCAGGAAAGTTTTAGGGTAGATCTAATTTTATTTATTTTATATGTATTTGTGGGTAGTTATGCTTTTCCAGAACAAGCAAAATATGTATCTAAACCTTTCGCCACCGAAGAAACTCAGCTAGGACCTTTTACATGACAAAACCTACATGAGTTATAAAGAAACCCACGAGAAAGCTTATAGAATGAAATTTTATTGAACAAGTTATAGAAACCCAATACGTTTCACACACTTAACTAAAATATTATAAAATTTAAAACGCTAATTTCGTTTTTGATATAGAATGTTATAAATAAACCTAGATATTACAATGTAGGTACATAAATAAACTTTATGAGCTATTTTTTTCGTTTGACTTTACTGCTCGCTACAATAACAGTTCGTGCACAAAGGTCACAGATTAATATTTAACTACGGAACTCTAAAGAGGAAAGAGCTTTATCAAATTACATAGTGTTCCCGCTGAATATAGACACACGTATATAAATAGGTAAAGTGTCAGTTATGTATGTAAACAAGATATCACTAAAATATACACCATTTGAAGACAAGGCATTTATAAACATACTTATTTAATTCACCGTATTCATAAGTATTGAATAACAAGAAAAAGCAATATTATTTTTATTGTTATAAAAGCTTATTGATATATATTTTATCAGACACAATGAATTTATTTTACCTTGTAGGTTCGTCCCTACATATTATGTTTAGACGTTTGTATCCCTTCTCTTGTACAGTGTATGCAATACAATACATTCGTTTTCATACACCAAAGAACCTAATATTCCTTTTATATATTGCTAAAGGCATTCTACAGGAATATTGCTGGGTAAGAATAGTAGAATACTGCGGCATTATGTGCTTCGAGCGAGTGCACGGGTGTGCCTTACTGGTTGAGTACTCGAATGTAAAGCGAAGGGCATAGGTAGGCTCGTCACGGTAGGATTTTTGATGATGCATTTTTTTTTATAACATTTCTACCATAGAGCATTCTAGTTCTACCAAATAATATAATAAAAATACTATGTAGTAGCTTACCATATGCGATGCGATGTGTATTTTACGTTTGAATTTTTGAAAATCTTCTCCACTCCAAAAGACTTTAAAGTTTGGAAAGTTTTACCTAATCATAATTTTTAGTTTTCAGATTTGTCTCACAAAAAACTCTTTACCCTATACGAGTAACTGTCCGCATGAGTTGTATCTCTTAGCCTAAATCGCTTCATGACAATCGTCAAAAGATAGTAATATTTGTAGGGCAAAACAAACGTTGCTTTTTTATGAAACCCACTTACAGAAAGTTTTGTGGATTTTATTGCTAAAGCCGTGTGTTGTCTGCTTACATTTCGTATTCTTTTTTCTATGTTATTCGTTTGCTGAGGTGATTGATGTGTTACGTACTGTTATAATTATTACGGTGCCAGTAATTATGTCACTGCTTTGTAACTGTTACACAGTTATTAAAAACTTAACTACCTACATACAATAAAAAAAAATCAATTGCCCCATTTTCCACATTTTATAATATTAAAAATGTAGCTATTGTAATAGTATTTACCTCGTTAATACAGCCTGTCTTTATCTTAGGCACTTGAATCCTACGCTTCGCTTAGGACTCTAGGTACATAAGGTTCTCTAGGTACTCTTTTACTTCGCTCAAGAGTTAAATCTTTAACACTCTCGCTGATTAACGCTAAAGTCCTTCGCTTTGGATTCAATATGACACCCACCATATAAGACAGGGCTTTTGTACCTCGGTGCATATACTACTATTAAATTAGGAAATGTTGTTGAACATTGAAATTCATAAAGGCTGTCAAAGAGGATATAATCACTAAGATTCTGGTAGCATACGGCCATTTCGAACTGGTCTGGCCACCTAGACGTTAGACATTAATAAAGAAAAACTGTTTTTTCTTCTTATATTTTAATTTTAACGGAACAAATCACGGCTCAATTCTAATAACATTAAAGTTTATAAAAGCAGGTAGTTTATAATAGTAAAGTCAACACTCCTGGCATCTATAATACAAAAATTACATACTTACTCGTGTTATTTCTACCAAAAGTGAAGTAAAAGCAAGCGTTTGAAATACTTCCTAGTCACGAAATTCAAACTCAGAAACTCAGAAAGCAAACACAATCTATCTTCAAGCTATCTAAAGCGCGGAACACCATAAATCCTCAGGTTATTTCACCAAAAAAAGATTCCGTCACAAACCCTACAGCTACTCCTAACCTAACTGATATCGTCGATTCACACCATACGGGAATATATCTGGCGCAGCGGTCGTTCGGTCAACATTTGGCAATAATTTAGTTTCTTATCTGTGGTCCGATCAGCTGACTTCGGTATTCGATTCGTCCGATTCGTTCAATCCATTCGATGTAGTCGTAATTTCTATTTTGAAATAGGATCCGATGCAAATATCAAATCGGATCGCGGTTGACGCTTGGAATAACTACTGGCTGCTGTTGGGTTCGTTTATCTCTGGTTTGTTTTAGGGATTTGTTTGAAAACGAAAATAAGTGAATGGAAATAATATGTTTGGTTTTGTCTTTTTGGAATACAGTTGGACGGACACGCGATAGGTTTGTGTCGGTGAACTAAATAAAATTTGAGTGCGACTAATCCTATTAATAATATATTATGAAGGTGAGAGTTTTTGCGTGTATACGTGTGGGATTTTTACGTATTTTAATATATAAAAAAACACCGATTCTTATGTTTTAATGGGATAATGGTTTTTAGCCAAATCTTACTATGTTACTAATATTATAATCGCAAAAGTTTGTATGTATGTATATGTCTAATTGTGACTTTATTACTCTTTCACGCAAAAATTGCAATGAAACTTGGATGTAACTTGTTGGAAGTAGCTGGATGCCGGAAACACCTAGGCTTTTTTATCCCGATATTTGTTTGTTACTCTACTGAACCGATTGCGATGAAACTTGAAATATACGTAGGTATATAGGAATTATAGGCCCTAGCGGGACCGGGAATAACACATAAGCTACTTTTTATCCCGATATTCCCGCGGAAACGAGACTTACGCGGATGAATTAGCGGGGCGCACCTAGTATGACATAAGCTATTAAGCCCTAGGTAAAACTGAAGGAATGAGCCCGCATCTATTTACGTAAGTTTTTTTCTTTTCGTTTTTAAATTATGAGTAATGTTGTCGGTCAATTGGTTGTAGCATGTTATATAGTTTCGTTGTTTTTAATTCTTCTTTATTAGTCTAGATCGATGCCAATACTGGGTCAAGCACTAGGTCAGTTAGTATATAATAAACTAACATAACTAAAAACATTGCCTGCCAAGTGGTTGACTTTAAAATACGGTCTGATGTTACGACTTGACAAAACTAGCAGAATAAACTGAAACTTATCCTGAAAAAATTTAGTTGTTCAACTAATTCATTTGAATAACTTCAGCTCAAAAATTAAATAATACTTCTAGTTACTTAAATTAAACAAGTTAAGTTGGTTCATGTTGAGTGACGTTAACTGTTTCTAAATGTTCGTGCTGTTTAGTTTTACTGCTTTATTCACAAACAACCCTACACAAATAGGAAAGTATTTAGACATTTCTCTTATTAATATAACTTAATAATACATTAAATTAATAATAAATAATAATATAAATTAATAATACAAACAAATTAAAAATTTAAAACTAAATGAACGACTCATCCCGAATCGTACCCGGCGCAAGGAACCCATAACACTGGCAGCAATGCCGCGTTGTATGGCAATGGTCAGCCTTTGCTCCTTTGCTTTTTTTTTCTCTTATAAGAGTAATGATGGTTAATAATGGTGAATGGTAATAATGGTTAATTGACAGTCACGATCTCGGCTCTGTTAAAATACTCACTATCTACGATAGATAATTTAAGCTAAATGGATTTACACTTCCTCGTAAATTAAACTTGAAAATGGTAATTATTTTTATAAAGTGCAAAGGTCTTAAATGCCTAAGTACACTTCAGCATTGTCACTTCTTTTTAAAAATTCTTGAACGTTTCCTTGAAAACAGGGAAAAGGAAATTTCAGCAAAAAATATTCAATGTTTACACTTTGCGGAGAGTGACAATATTATTTTTAACGTAGCCCGAGAGAATAATTTTGATTCAGGATTTTAAAACAACTCTCTGTTTAATATCTAAGAAATGATTGTCATTAGACTAGGTAATTTTGTTTAATTATACAGGATTGTCTGTTCATGAAAATAGTAGGTAATTACTTATAACAGTAGCTGCTAATAAGGTGTTGGGAACTCGTAATCTTGGCTGGACCGATTTCGCTAGTTCTTTTATTGTTGTGTTAGCTATTGCCAAGATAAGTTTCTTATGAAAGAAAAATATCGATATACAAGCGGGCTCGGGACTTACGCGGATGAAACCGCAGAGCGTAGCGAGTCACCATTAAAATCCATAAACCGAAATAAAATTAAAAGTACCCACCTGTCGTTCACTATCGACGATTTAACCAAATTAGTTAAAATTAAATACCGTTAGACTATTCACTTTTGGTCTTTAACTACTTTCTTGGTATACGATTTTAAACTTACACGGTTGATTTCACTACGATTATTATTAAATAACAGGTAATTTACCATGTTTAATTTTGAATTTACACAGAGCTCGTATTTCGCCAATCATTTCAACTGACTTGTTCACGTGACTGGAGAATTTGGGTAGGTGATGACAGTTAGAGTCGTCTACTTTTAACTACCTGCTTCTAATACGATTGCTGCGTCGTGTTAGCGGTCCCCTACTACTGTCACTCAGCTCACTATTTTCTCAATCCTAAACTCGACAAATGACACTCACAGTATCGGTTTGTTAACTTCTTATAGCGTTCTTCGTGGGTTTACATAATTTATCTACCAGATTCCAGACTCTCGACAATTGAACCCCATCTTCTCTATTGAAATTACTATACTTGGTAATTTCTATGGCTTCACGTACCGTTCGAATATCGATCTCCGTGTAAATACAAAATTAAACATGGTAAATACCTCTTTATTTAATAATAATCTTACGTTCTTGGTGTCTTCAAGTCTAGATCAAATAGATTTATTCTAAGCAAGCATTTTACACTGTCAATATAGTCGCTTTCCATCAGGATATGTCAAATACAAGACTATCTCAAGTACCTAAAAACAGAAGATGTTTAATAGCTTGCTCCTTTATCGTTGTGGTTTTTATTTCAAAATAATGTCAGTTAATACTAAGTTTTTTTTTAATTATATACCATATTTACGAAGCACAAAAAGTCTCGACACAAAAATAAACATTTTGACCACAAAATACTCATTTCGCGTGACCCGTAGACCATTTAAAACCAATCCAAGCATAACTCAAACTTGAAACACAAATAACACACATAACTTTCACAAATTATTTAGGTATAAGTTTTTATAATATTCCCATAATGAACTGGAACTATTCGTCCTTGACCAGTACAGGGTGTTAATCATCCGACTACGAAACTTAATGGTGGCTTTGAATCGAAACAAACCGATTTATACTTGTATTTATCAACATGAATTGGTTTTCGACGTTTAATATAATAATATGAGAAGCTGTGTACTGTTGTTCCAGTCGCTTGTTTTTCAGTCTTATGGAAGCTTAAAAAGCCAAAGGAAGTGTTATGTTTTTGGTGGATATTTGGATATTTGAAAGAGTAACATAGATGACTTTGTTACTCTTTCACGCAAAAACTACTGAACCGATACGATGAAACTTAGAATATAGGTAGCTACTTTATATCCCAATAATCTCGCAAGAACAGGACTTACGTGGGTGATATCGTTGTTCCAGATCTCCAACTACCTATATTCCAAATTTCATCGCAAACGGTTCAGTAGTTTTTGCGTGATTGAGTAACAAACTCACAGACATACTTGCTGACTTTTGCGTTTATAATATTTGTAAGATTAATTAATCGTATAATTTCAAAAGTATTTCACACAGTAAGTATTCAGTTTTCAAATAATTTTAGTAATAGACTATCTGCGGTATCTTCCAATTAAATTATTTTGAATCAGAAAATTGTTAGTCAATAAAAATAAAGTGAAATAAAAGATCCGACCACAATGTTCGGATCTTATTCGAGGATGCCCCACAAACTCGGTTAAAAACGACTATAAGAATAGTAAAGACATCAATGAATGTTCATTGCGGAATCCGGAAAGCACGAGAGCGGAAAATGTGGAGATTGTGTCGATGCCGGAACCGGAACCGACAGATTCACACTTACGTATTGAAATTTAAATTTTAAATTTCGAATTCTGCCTCTGACTTTCAATTGTTTTTAATAATTCAAGTAAATTGCAAACACAGTTGTGTCTGCAGTTTTATGTTTTATTTGTTTCCTTATAAAATGAGAATTCAAAACGTTATAAGATTTACGCCTTTTAACATACAACTGAAATCTCTATTAGAGACTATAGAAGGAGAAAGATCGCTGAGTGATGCTTTGACTCTTTGGATAGTAATACCTATTTTTAATTTAGAGTATCTAGCAGGCAGCCTTTTAGTCGCCAGAAGCTAAGTATTAACAATTTTGAAATATTTAAATTTCTATTTCAAAGGCTGAAAGGCTGAAATATAATATATTCGTTAATATATTTACATTATCATAAATAATATAAAATACAAGTTGCCTGTAAAATTGTATTGGTATTGAATTTTAGATATCAAGATGAACACCTGAGTTCCACAATACTGGGTCTACAGTAAAGTGATCTTATGAATATTTAAACCATGAATAAGAAATTTGTACCATTGATTTAAAAAAATCTATAATAGTTTTAACCGATAATGGTTTTGTGAATGTTATCTGTGTAATGCAATTTTTTATTTATTTAAATTAATAAAATAAAAACCTTAATAGTACAAAATGTATATATTTTAATAATTTAAAAAGAAGTCATTAATTAGAAAGCTGGATTCTTAACACTTGGTTACTTTACATTTATATAAAAAATTAACTTCACATCAACAATTTACAGGAAAGCTTTTAGGTATAATATAACGAGTCATTTTTGCTATCTTTTTATATTCTAAGACGTAGCAAGCTAACCAAGAAGAAAAGAAAACGGCAGCGTAACAAACTTCGAATAGCAAGGTAATATTTCTTATAAAACCCATGCGTTCGAGGTCATTACACTTTCCATAGTCACCAGCTAACAAACACAGGCACCGGTAGTCTATATATGACCATTATAATTAAAAAAAACACCTGAAACGTCAAGTTAAAAATGATGAAACTATAGGATATGTACAAAATATTTGAAAACACGAACACTTTACCTGAGTTTAATAGAATAACCTTAAATATCACTACCACAACACCATCACAAGCAAAAGTGCGTATTTGTTTTATAGCCACGAGTTTCAATCGAACGTGTCTCGTAGCGATTTTCGTAGCCGTCCGACGTCGTAGCAAGTCGGGGAGGTACTAGCTACGAGCTACGCGGGCGCTCTACAGACCTCCACACTCCGGATTATAACTCCAAGCACAGATTTCACAATCAATAGCTTTAGGTATATTTTACGGTAATTAAAAGTTAAGGTGAATTTTAATATTTTTCGTATTATTTATTATGTTGTAAAATGTACTTTTTTTAACTAACACGATTTCTGTCCATCATTGTTATTAAGGCGAGGTTCTCGTTGGATTTTCTGAAATTGACCTTTGTTTGATTCAATGGTAAGTAATTGTAAATTAATTTTTTCGTCGGATAAAAATATATGTCGTAAGTTCAAAAAACCTTATGAGGAATCATTTGGTCAAAAACACGATAAAAGCAACTTCGTTCGGTACAATAAACTCAAAAACTGTCATTTTTTAGTATTATTTCGTCTGTATTCAGATAATATTGGACTTTTATTTATAAAAAATACATTTATAAAATATGTGTTTGGTTAACAATTCTAAATTTTAAAATATTTTTTACAATTTCATGACATATATATTTTATATCAAATCTTCTCCCATTCTGCTGTCTGGCGTCGTCCAGGGCAAAGGAATGTAACTCGGTACCGCAAGAGGCCCTTAAATTACTGGTCTAGATCGCGTTGTAGGAAATCATAGTTTTTAAGTAGGTACCTCGTTTTTTACTTCGTAATTTAGACCTGTTCTTTAATATGAGTTATGTTGAAAATGAAATAGCTATCTACCAGTTCGGACTATAACACCAGGCACCAGATTCCACAATAGTAAAACTAAATATTTTTAATCGGGTTTAACTGCGTTTTATTTAATTACTAAAGACCAAGCTGTTAGCTATTGGTTTTTTTACTATGCAAAATCGCGAAAACCTTATACAGACATAATTAATAATATATATTATTTTTAAAACTAACTTAACCAAACATTTTTTTATGTATGAGGTTAATTATTTTATATTAATATAATATATCTGAGTAAGTCTTACAATAAAATGTAGTTGAAATAAACTTTTCAACTATCACGATTTGAAAACATAATTTCATTTCTTTTCAGGTCTTTTCTTTACAAAATGAGTGTACACCAACTACCCGCAATTTTACTGTCTAAAAGGTGGGTAGGCCAATTATCCACTAGATCGATTTAAATAGAAAACGACTTAATTCCAGTCCCCTCGCGACTAAAATTATTGTAACATGATCGAAACGTTGTGGTATGAAAATCAAAATGTAATCATCAAAGATTAAAACGACACAGGAAAATAAATAAATAATACATAGATAGATAGATAATAACTTTATTTGCACAACATACAACATTACAACAAAAACACAAATAATTACATTACATGAAGTAAAGACATAGATTAAACGTAAATTGCACAAATGGGCGGCCTTATCGCTGAAAGCGATTTCTTACACACATTTTTTCTTTCTTTTTTTCTGTTTTCTTGACATATTGCACTGTGTGTGATGTCAAAATATAAATTACATAAACCCCACTGTACTCTTTGATTTTGTGTACAAAAAACAATTGGCTATACTCAGCTAAATGCAATGCTGGTTGCCGTAATAAAAACTGGTTAGTAGATGATGATGATGATTGTTAATAAAGTTATGCCAAATCACACTTCACTGTGATACGTAATTTAGTGTTGCCAAAGACGGTTCGTAATTCATCAAAAATAAAAATATTTTGTTTTTGATAATTAAGATAGATAACCAGAACTCTACGGTGGGGAACCATAATTGAACTCAACTGTACCTTTTGATTTTGTGTACAAAAACCATTAGCAAAACTCCGCGCTAAATGCAATGCGACGGTATCAAACTTTAGCCCATCTGCAACTTTCAAAGAAGTAGTTCCATTCCAAATTGTTTTCCATTTGCTATTTTTAGTTGGTGTGTAAAACTTTAAATTGGCGAAACTTGAGAAGCAAATGAGCTCCGATTTATGTTTTTAAGTTGTAAGTTGCACTTAAGTTTTTGAGTGTCGACTTAATTTTATAAGTAATTGTTAAGTTTGTGGTAAAAACGAGTTGGTTGAAATTATTCTTGCCTTTGGCAGTCGTGTAAAAAGGAAGTCGTTTAGAAAATGTCCTGCTAAGAAATAGCATGAAAGTGTCTGTGTAAATAAAGACTTATGATAAGGTTGCGGGTTCAATACCTGTCAGGGCAAAACCACCCTCCCGGCGGAAGATCTTCCCCTTTTCTTAGGGGAATTAGGGAATTCATACACACGACCTCTTACCTCGAACGTCCTGAACGTCCGCTTAGCATGACGTGATTGTTACTTAAGTATCCTTCAATGTCATTATGAAAAGATTCTACTGTATATATACTGGCAGCTTATTGGCCTCACTTTGATCGTGCGGGATAAGCAACGCTTAGCACGGTCATTACTAGGATTTGGTGACTGAAAAATTGTGTGGCAAAAATCATTTTCTAGAGCTCCTCCGTGCTACGGAAGAAATGTTAAGCAGTTGGTTCAGGTTGGTATCTCTGATAGCAGTCGTTAAGTCAAGTTAGAGTCCCTTGACGGCGACCCGAAGACCTGTTTTTACATAGAGTTAAATACTGGTGAAAGTAAATTTACTAACATTATAGAAAGATTTTCCCACTGTCCTCGTTAAACAAGACGTCTTCTTGCGAACAAGGTTTAGTCATTTGGAAAAGTTAATGTCGTGAAAACACTTAAGTTTATGTAAAAGTATAGTATCTAAATAGGAAAGTTTGATGTTCTTTACAGGAAAGTCAAAGGTTAAATAGGTAGTTTTAAAAATTTCAAGGCATTAAGGATATTACGATACATGTTTAATGTTTTGTAATTTATTACTTTAGGCTATTCTACTATAAACATTTTAAAACACAATATTTACCGGGTTTTACGAGCGTTTTTCATTTTATAACGGCATTATTTCTAAAGACCGAGCTTTCGCTGACTTTACAGTTAGCTTTTTCAAGTCAGCCTTGGCTCGGTCTTTAGAAATAATGCCGTTATTAAATAAAAAACGCGAGTAAAAATATTGTGTTTTATTATGCAAAATCGCGAAAACTTTAGACTTAATTAAAATTTTAAAGGAAAACTACATTTCCAAAAAATCACTCGCGGCTATCACTGGAAAGTGATTGCTGTAGATGTGATAAAACTAACATAATATTCTTAAATTCACCTCTTGGAGTGGGAACTCACGTGGTCTAGTCCGTTAGCACCCTGGGGTCGTTAGCCCGTTAGCCCTAGAGACCTAGTAGTTTTCCTTTAAAATATGTATTTTTTAAATATTTGTAGTAAAAACAATCAACTCTCTTTATCAATTAATTAAAATGTTTTCCCATACTTATTATTAACTTTAAATAAAACTATTATTTAATTTGGGGACTTCCAACATTTTGTATTTTAAAACATAAAGAACAGAAATACAAAAGGTTTCTTTTTGTTAAGCTCATTATCCATGATTTGTTACTCGGAACGAACAATTTTATACAAATAACCTTCCCGGTTGAAATTAAAGGAAATTATAACATATTTTACAGAATTACACAAAGATTTGAATCCACTGGAAAAGTCTTCTACGCATCTGAGCGATATTTCATCTATCTCGCGAGCTCGAGATTTACACAGTGGGTTATTGACCGTATCTACTGCCAATAGAATGGTTTTGCGGCCGGTCGCCTGTCTGACCCCAACCCTCCAGGAAGTACTTCTCGAAACCTCTGTTTATGCAACAAATCAATTTTCGATGAAGCATGAGTAAATAATAATAATAGTTTGTGTATTTCAAATAATAATAATAGTTTATTTATTTCTTCCTACTTTTACATTGGTAAGTATTATTAAGTTATGTTATACAATGCCAGGTGAGTGAGGGAAGCTAGTGTTTGAGATAGGCGTGAGCCTGTATTACAGATCACCAGATCATCACAGACCACAAAACAAGAGTAATTGATGTTGATAGTTAGTTAAAATGATCTTAACAACCGCGAAGTCTACAAGTCTAGACTGATTCGGTTTATTTTTTCTGGGTAAGAATAATAATCCCTAACTACTACCTTGTAGTCTACATGTCTAGACTAAATGGGTTTATTCTGGACAAGCATGTCGATTTCATTGTCGCTTCCCAATAAGTGAGGTGAGGTCAAAGTCAAGTCTATCTCATTTAAATCAAAAACATAACACTTCCTTTGGCAGTCGTGTAAAAACAAAAGCTTGTATAGGCATACAAGTAGGTATATCGGTGTAGCATAAAAGGCTTATGTTGTAAGTCATACAGATTCCTTACGAAGTACCTAAATATAATAATATGTACATAGACGCCGTGAACTCTTTTATTGAATTTACCTATAATTGACCTTGGGTAATGTGGGCAGTGGAAAGGTAAGTGGACTGAAAATTAAATGGGCGTCGAAGTAACGGAAATAAACGTAAGTAATGGTATTACTTAAGTATGAATTAAAATAAATAGTGTGTTAAAATATCTGTGGTGCGTTGGACGTACACTCGGCAGCGACGTAGAAGGCTGAGAGTTTCAGTCTCGGGGTATGGGTAACTAATATTAAATTTTGGATGATCTACTTTATGATATTAGTCACCAGTTATGGATATTTTACTATATCACAAAAAAGTACTATTAACAAACATCACATAAAATTTGCAATACATTTGAAAAAAGCGGTATAAGTATTGGTTTTGCTTATTTAAAATTCAGTTAAGTCCACAAGGTAGTGGAATTATTTTCTTACATCCATAGGGCAGTTGTGAGGAAGAGCGGCTGGGTTTCTTTCTGAGGTCGATGCAATGTTGACCATATAAATATGTTTACCAACTAAACCCCACAATGGGCCTCGCTCCGCAGTCCGGAGCCAGCTGGAAACTCCTTCTAAATTATAGTCGTTGATCCTGTCACCCGAAGAACAATCCCGGGTAGACTTGACCCCCAAATTCACGGTCTTTGGGGGTAAAGCCGATGATTAACAAATTGAAAAACAATTAGAAATTTATTTCTCGTAAATCTGTGTCTAATCTTATAATCAATTAATTAAATATGTCTCTATCAAAATAGCTTCATCCGTTTTGGAACTACGATGCCACAGGCAGGTACATAAATACACAGATATGTAGATATGCCGAAACCTTAAACTTATAACAGTTTGTTTGTCGAGGTTAAAAAGCAATGACTCATCCAGTAAATAATAATCAAGTGAAATCAGGCCCTATCCTTGTTAATCTCGTTCCCTTATTGTGAAGACAATGTTACCCAAGACATCGATATAATTATTAGCCTTGCTTCCCTGAGATAAATTCAGGAATTTTGCTTTGGTTAAACGTTCTGCTTAGAACTCTGAGCTCTGTTGGAACTAATGATCTTTGCTCTGACCCTTTCGCTAAATAGAGGCGTTTGAAGTTTCAATTAGAATCCTTTACCTGTGAATAAAATTAAAAGTTGGGTGTTTCCTGTTTGTCCTATTAAATTTTGTCTGATGTCTGTACGAGACAAATGGGAATTCTCGCCAAGCGTTGGCGTTGTGATACAGATGATTGTAGTGCGTTGAAATGATATCTGTATAGCGCAGGTTTCACTCTTCATATTCCACTTTAGTTCAAGGTAATTATCAATGTTACAAAATTTTTCCGACCGTAAAAACTGTAAGGACAAAAGACGCAGGTACTCAAACTAGACCCCAAAGAGTAAGTTCATTGGTTAAAATTATTTTATTTTATTAGGTAACTATCTGTTACCCGCGACTTCGTCTGCGTAGAAATAGTGCATAACCGACTTTTTCGTTTATTACTCGGGTTCTACTAATTGGGTTTCGATGTAAAGTATACCACGAGGTTCCTCAATAAATAAATCAAAAAAATAAAACAATCCAATATTGAAAACCAGATTTCAATCGGATCAGTAGTTTTTAATTGTATAAGGGACAAACAGAGAAACAGTCAGACAGACATGAATTTTGAAAATTATATTATTTTGTTCTACTACTTTCCGTAAATCTCCTAGATAACTTTTTTTAAATTTACTTTCAAGTGCAGACTTTTTGTCCTCTCTTCCTTTATTAAAATAATAGATTACTATAGCTGCACACATACACACATACTCACAAACTTTCAGCTTTATAATATTAGTTGGATTTGGAAGAATTTGCTTTATTTATTTTATTTGTGTTACTTAATAGCTATTTCATTTCATTATTGATGTACACTTGACATTTTAATCGTTAACATGCAAACGACGCAGACGACGCCCCGAAAGAAGGAAGAAAGCCATAGTAAAATTAGAATAATTTAAAAGAAGTGACAGCTATTAATTCCCTACGAAGTAATAAAGAATTGATTGCGACCACAGACCGCGACCAATTAGGTTCTGGTTTTGATCTCTTGAATAATTGAATTGTACAGCTTAATGAAAGGTTTTTTGTAGTGATTTAAATGTATTTAGAATTTAAAGTCTACGGCGACTATATGCGGTAGTGGCATAGGGAAATTCTAGAATAGATGGCCATAGTTTTTTGTGAAGTCATATTTCTAAAACTAAAGTCGAAATGGCGGCCATGGAACTAAACAATCAAATGCTGCCATTTCTAAGTAAAAACCGGATAATTAAGCGTTTGCTATCTGTATTCTATGGCCACCTCTCCTCGAAATACCATACTTAAAAAATTCAAAGTGTATTGACGAAGAGCCCAAACCATTTGGTCCTAGAGACATGAGATTTAGCTTGCGACGAGTTCAACTAGAGGTAGAGCGAGGTCTTTTTAAATTGTGAGCGGAGTGTGATATGCCTAAGATGAAAGTAACCAGTGAAGCGATGTTTGAGTTTTATAGAATAAAAATGCGGGTCTCATAGAATTATATTTTGTAGGGATAATTCTATCACATCATCATCTCGACCTTTATTCGTCCACTTCTGAACATAGGCGTCCCCCATACGACCGCCACAAACAGCGATCGCGAGCCACCTCAATCCAACGACTTCCCGCGACAAAATATAATTCGATTTTAAGTAAAGTAAAACTGGCAACTTTAAGAAGCATACACTAAAATAAACTAGGTCAAAAATTTAAATATTTTTACAACCTATTCAGAAAGACAATATTTTTACTTTATCTTTTAAAAACATCCTCGTAGCCTTACCTCACTATTGTAAAGTTTCTATACTTCACCTTCCGCGCCGAAGCCAACGTCTTTTCACTCTAATGCCATAAAGTGTTAGGTTATACAATAACACCAATTCCGGACCAACATTAATAGTCCGTTTTATACAAGTTTGCTTCTTTAAAACTAACCTTAAGTTGTGGTTTTTACGGTTCATTTTTAAACGTGTTTAACCACAGTATATACTCACCGAGGTAAACCGGTTTAATCTCAACAAGAGTAACATTTGCGCCAAAATTCACTGGTAACCTGAATTTTTAACAGTAGGTAAGACATGCAAGGTGGGTAGTACTTTTCTTTATTAGATAAACAAACAGGAGACGGTCTCTTATAAGAGACTAGATGTGTACAATAGAAACACCTTTATAATTAGACTAGCTGCGCCCCGTGGTTTCACCCACGCAAATCCCGATCCCGCGGGAATATCATAATGAAAAGTAACCTATGTCTTATTCCATGTCTCCAGCTACCTATATTTCAAGTTTCATCGCCATCGGATCTGTAGTTTTTGCGTGACAGAGTAACAAAGTCACAAACATACATATATACTACATACATACAAACTTTCGCGTTTATATATAAGTAAGAAGTAAGATTAGATTGTATTATTGCAACATGCGCGCCGTATGTAATGCTCGAATCTGTAACATTACGTTACTAGTGAATCGCGGTGAATTAGCACCTAATGTAAATCCAGCTTTACCTACTCTTATCTATATATTTCAAAGGGATTTTATTATTTTATTAAAAAATCATGATTCAAAAACCTGAATTCTCAAGAATAACATCACTACTATAGAATAGAAGCCCTAGTCCGTGATAGCTTCATAGATTCAGATCAGTGACGACACTCAATTCGCCTGCAAAATTGAGGAACGAATACAATTGTGGTCGAATAAAACATTCATAGAACGACGTGACAGAGATTGTAATAAATAAATTTATTCTGGCACGAATATTGGATTGTCATCCCTTGGATTTGTACTTAATGAGATACAAATACGTTTAATTATGTGTAACCCCGTTTTTGGGTTATGTTTAAATGTTTGAATACGACGAATTTTATGTTTTACTAGCAGCAACCCACGGCTGCACTCTCATAAGTCCTGATTTCGTAGGAAATTCTGGATAAAAAGTTGCCTTTGTGTTACTTCAGGTCTCCAGCTATCTATATTCTAATTTTCATCGCAATTTGGTCATCGGTTTTTTCGTAAAGTGCAACAAACTCACAAACCCACCTAATCTTTATAATGCTTTCATCTGCGTAAGTTGGTATAAATAGCTAATGTGTTTTTGAGGCCTCCAGCTATCCATATCCCAAGTTTCATTGAATTTGATTTAGCAGTTTTTACATAAATAAATAAATAAATAATAAATAAATCCTGTGACGAACACACAGCGCCATTTAGCCCCGTGGTAAGCTGCTAAGCTTGTGTTACGGTGACTAGACAACGGATATACTACTTATATTTATTTTTCTTTTGTGAATACATACATATTATACATAGAAATACGCCCAGACCAGATACAAATATTTATTTTTAACAATAAATATTTGCACCCAGCGGGAATCGAACCCGCAACCTTCTGCATTGCAGCCAAGCGTTCGCCCGACGCGCCACAGAGGTCGTCAACATGAAGGAGTAATAAATACACACGCTCATACACAAACTTTTACGCCCTTATAATATTAGTAGGATTTTATATTGTTTTCAAATTATTGGACATCCAATTAGGCAAAAGTAATTTTGGTAGATAGGTACTTACTAACAAAATTACAACTTCCTAATCCCCGGTTTTTATGTTGTTTATCATTGGATTTATTTACGAACAGTTTCTAGGATCTAGCAGTTAGGCATTTTTTTAGAGAACGATTCTTAAAATTGTTTCTTATGTTTTAAAGTTTTACAATGTCTTTTTATAACTTTTCGCAACGTTTGGAACTGTTTTAAGATGCTAGGTTTTAGATAAATATAGACAAATTAATACTTTATTTGCACAACCAACAATTACAATCATTAGATACTGTTCGTAACTAAAAATAACAGTTAGACCTTTTATTATAAAAACAAAGCATGAGACTAATCTATCTACTTTTCTCAAATTATTTATGCCAGTCAATGGTCGCGTTCGTAACTTTCCCATAAGATGTATAGTACATTCCATAAAGATATTCCACCGAACCAGTTGCCAGCTGTTTTTTCTGTATTCATCTCAATTATTTGAGGTTGGCACAATAGTTTTTCAAACGATAGATAAGCGTTTGACCCCTACGTATTGCAACACGGACGAGTTCGATTGGCCCATCATACACTGAAAATATCTAAAATAAATAAATGGCAAAAAATCCTCCCCTCGGAACCAGTAGTTTTACCACGACTGTGGTTATTGTGTGTTATAGTAATAAAACCTGAGGAGACCTCTAATTTCAGCAGCATTATAACTGGTGCCAAATGTTTTTAACCGACTTCAAAAAAAAGGAGGAGGTTATCAATTCGTCTGTATGTATAATATATTTTTTTTTTTGTATGTTTACTGATTACTCGAAGACGGATTGACGGATTAAGAAGATTCTTTTTTTAATAGATAGGTAGGAGCTCCAAGATGGCCCCATAAAAATTTGATGTGGATCTGATGAGGGTCTTCGGAGTGATGAACGGAAATGCTCCTCAAAACGCATTGATCAATCCAGTTGTTTATCGATTACTCGAAGATGGCTTGACCGATTGAGATGATTCTTTTTTTAATGGAAAGGTGGAAGCTCCGAGATGGTCCCATAAAAATTTGATAAGGATCTGATGAGGATCTTCGAAGTGAGGACCAGGAATGCTCCTCAAAACGCTGTATTCAATTCAATTGTTCATCGATTACACGAAGATGGCTTGACCGATTGATATAGTTCTTTTTTTAATAGAAAGGTGGAAGCTACGAGGTGGTCCCATGAAAGTTTAGTATGGATCTGATGAGTATCTTCGGAATGATGGACAGGATAGCATCCCAGAATTCAATAAATTACTCATTTTTGGACTTCTACCAAAAAGAATAGACCCCTAAAGAACTAAGTACCGATTGATGGGGCACCTGAAACCACCTTCTCATCAGCAAACTCCTCAATAATGAAAATTACGGTAACAATATTGTTGATTTTAGGTAAGTAAGTATACTAAAAAGGGTAAAATTAAAAAATAATTTAACAATTAAAAAACCGACTTCAAAAAGAAACAAAAAATAATTTAAAAAACAACAAAAAAAAAAGAGTTGATAAAAATGACCAAAATAACCTCTACATAGGTGCAGAGCCACCGACTAATTAATCTGTTTTATCATCTGAAGTCGGGCAGTTTTATTGGTTGGTTCCATATTGTACTTAGTTTGGCTGCCCGACTTCAGATAATAAAACAGATTAATTAGTCGGTGGCTCTGTACCTATGTAGAGGTTATTTTGGTCATTTTTATCAACTCTTTTTTTTTTGTTGTTTTTTAAATTATTTTTTGTTTCTTTTTGAAGTCGGTTTTTTAATTGTTAAATTATTTTTTAATTTTTTAAAACCAGTTTTAGTATTACAGGTTAGATTTGTCAAACTTAAATTCCGTTTGTTACTAGGGAAATTCTTTCCTGAAGTGGACTATGAGACCTACGGGTGTTCTAACGATACATACCCGGGGCCGTGTACTTTCAGCGTTGTGTGCAAACACTTAACGGTCTTTAATCAATTTATATCCTCGCCTAAGCCTTCAAACTAAGCCTAAACTGTTAAAGTTGTAGTAAAGTTCAAGGTTTCTTTAATCAAGTTTCAAATTACTTTTGTGTACATACTAGCAACGTCTCGAGGTTTTACCCGTGTTAGTCCCGATAGCGTGGGAACCTATACACATGACAAGAAACACACTGTCTAATTTTTTTGTTCCTAGGACCAGTGGTTTGTGGTTTTTCTTTGATAGTCAGTGAATCAGTCAAGACTTTGAGTTTTATATATGGATAGAAATTTAATTTATGTGATGTTAAAACTGTTTTTAAAAGATAGATATATCCACAAAAACACAGCGCAGTGCAGGCTTAAGCACTTAAAAATACGAATAGAAGTTGTGTGATGTTGTTGTAACATTACAACATCACACAACAAAAGATGATGTAATTGTTGATCATTTTTTACATCACTTAACATTTATATTACCTACGATTAAAGAAAGTCGCATATCACAAAATAGTCTGTATAACTATTTTATTAAACACGTGACGGATTTTTAGACGGAGTTAGATTGACAGAACAGTAGATATCGAATACTGCTATTTTAGCTACTTAAGATCGTCACCAGTATTATACCTACTTTATGTTTTTCCTTACTAGCTTAACTAGCGCAGTCGAATTAGTAGGACGTAGCTAGTTAGCAAGGCTAGTATGTATATGTAATATGTATGTTAATATAATATTACAGTGTATATTGATTGTTATGTAACTAATTTGTAAGCAATTACGAATATTGTTATTGTAACACGATACTTATAATTATGTATGTGTGTATATATGTACAATGTACATGTGTAAATGTAGGTAAGTTAATTGATACGAGAATATTATCTTCTTGCTTTATATTATAAACGCGAATGTTTGTATGTATGTATGTGACTTTGTTACTTTTTCACGCAAAAACGACTTTCTGATTGCAAAGCAACTTGGAATATAGGTTGCTGGAGACCTGGAATTATACATAGGCTACTTTTTATCCCGATATTCCTGCAGAAACAGGACTAACGCGGGTGAAACCGCGGGGTGCAGATACTACAATATACAGTTATGTATGTAATATAATATAATCGCACGTATTCCAGTCTAATATTGTCAGTGTCACAAAATATTTAGGTCAATCAAGGAAAATACTCTGACGATGGTTAGAAGGGATCAATTAATCGCGTTTGGGGGATTTTAAATAAATATTGTACGACGTACGACACAGCGCAATCTAGTCACAAACCAAGCACTAGGCTTTTACTATGGTTACCTACTAGACGGCGGATAAAGAATAATTTTTTATTTATTATTTATTTATTTATTAAAAACTAAGTTACACCACTCTTACAGCTAAGCCAATGCAGTGACATGACTAACTTAATACTTAAATAATATAAAAAACTAATAACTAAAAACTAATTATTTTTAATGCATCTATATGCCATTTCAGTGAATTTCGGCAGGCTACAATAAAAAATGTTGTAATCTCTCGCGACGTCATTGATAGCCTGAATGGCTCGTACCATAGGGGCTTGACCCAGCAAATTGGTTCGAGCAGTGGGGAGGCGCAGCAGCTGCGGCAGGCGCGGGCGGAGGTGCTCTGCGTTCCCACCAGGTACGCGCAGCTGTAGCGCCGCCAGGACTTCTGGGTGGTTGTACTTCGCCACGGAGCACACGCCACAGATACCGCATCATCGACACCTCTCTTCCCACCTCCAGCCTACTGTATTGCACTACATAGCACACAGCGCAATCTAGCCCCAACTAAGCACTAGGCTTGTACTATGGGTACTAGACAACGAATATACTACATATTATACTTTTTTCTTACAAATATATACATATTATACATAGAAAGACACCCAGACCAGATACAAATATTTATTTTTAAGCATAAGTAATTGCACCCGACGGGAATCGAACCCACAGCCTTCTGCATTGCAGTCGAGCGTCCGCCCGACGCGCCACAGAGGCCGATGTACTAAATTTGTAAATCATACATATTTTGATATGTAAAAAACACATAAATATATTTATCGACCGAACGAGCAAAGCGAGTGAGGTCCAGTGTAGACTGGCCTGGCGCTTGTATCTTTGTACCTTTTTGTATGTTTGTTCGACGATAACTTGAGTATCGTAGCTCCGATCTTCATGAATTTTGGTTTGCGCGTAGTTTAGGTCAATAGAATTTATGAGTTCGAAGATGAGCCGGATCAGTAAGGGGGTTGGAGAGATAGGGGGTCGTGAGGTCTCAGTTCGGGGCGAACTCCTAGTTTTTAAGTATAAATACTGGTACCCGATGGGACTGGAATCCGCAACTTTCTCATTGAAAATATTTAGCCTTAGTTGTTTCATATGGAATTAGTGCTTGAAAGAACTTGAAAGGAGGTCATGGCCTTGTCAATTCACAAACATTTCCAGATGTTTTAAGGTAAGTTATTGAATTTACTTCAAAACTCTTGCAAAATTAGTAGCCCGTTCAGATAGGTACGTGAATTCCGCACGATTATTTATTTATTGATTAGTTAGCGAACATCTGTCAACTTCCGCGTATTTATTTGACTATTATGGTTTTGATTTGTCAGGAGATGAATTCTAGCAAACCAAAAAACATTAATACGCATGAGTTTCTTGTTTACATTTTATACTTTACATTACATGGTATAGGTGGAGTTAAAATGCGGGGCAGTTAATGTTGACGGTACCGTATTTTCGACTGTCATATCAGTCAGTTAATATGGAAGTCAAATCAACATAGATACAAAAACGAAAGTCCATGGTAATAGAATTGCGCGATTTCGCAGTTTAGGAAACACAGGGTCATTCCTGTGTCTTGACTAACCGCGCCGCTCTGTTATTTCTCGGTCGTCGACGACCTCTGTGGCGCGTCGGGCGAACGTTTGGCTGCAATGCAGGTGGGTTTGATTCCCGCTGGGTGCAAATATTTATGCTTAAAAATTTATATTTGTATTTGGTTTAGGTGTATTTCTATGTATAATATGTATGTATGCATTAACAAAAGTAAAATCAATATAAGTAGTATATCCGTTGTCTAGTCACCGTAACACAAGCTTAGCAGCTTACCATGGGGCTAGATGGCGCTGTGTGTTGGTCACAGAATTTGATTTTGATTTATCTCTGCATGAACCTAACTACTTTCAACGCCGTTTCTTCACAATCTTAAACTGTACAGTCCAGTATGTCTGAACAAGCCCTTACCTGGACTTGAAATCATTCTAAATTCATTACACCCAAAAAATGCCTAAATTTCACATAAGTAGGTACATAAAAATCACGAAAAAGAAATACAAGTTTCAGGTTCAAATTGAGAACTTGAACTTTACAAATTTAATAAGACCTTCTCTCAGATTTATTTAAATATTTCAGTTAAATATGCAAATGTCTTTAAGGAAGTTATAATCTTTTGTCGAAAAATGAAATTTTAATTAATTTGCCGTTCGGAAAATTGAGACCTTTTTGTACAATCGAGTATAAAAAGATGAGTAAATTGATCACTGATTCTAAAGGTTATCGAATTTCTGCTTGATAAAAGTAGTACGATTTTTGATATAAAAAATGTGTACTGGTCGTCCGCACACTATGATCCTCCCTTCCTTCTTCTTTTCCTTGCGAAAAAGTTGTGTGCGCTTATTTAAGGTGAAGGAAACGTTGTGAGGTAACTCACGGCTTTGTTAGCTCCAAACGTATTGACCTGTTTCTTTCCTTTGGCCATGGCTGACTAGGTTGGAGGGTGATATAAATTCTTTGCAATTTTTCTCTACCTTACAATGTCCAGAGCACTGCAGCGCAAAAATTATCGTGTATTTTAAAGTTGCTTCAGATATATAAATCATCTACAATGAGATGAAAATGTTAAATTTTTCTTCTGTTTAGCGATGTTATATTGTATTGAAATGAAACTAATTTTCCGGTTTTAATTGCGTTGTATCTATTATTTTCAGTATTGTTTCAATGCCAATTCTACGTTATGGAGCTTTAGGAGTATGTAAAGGCTCTGATACGTAGGAACGGCATTGCAACAATGCTGAAAATAATAAATACAACGCAATTAAAACCGAAAAATTAGTTTCATTTTAATGAAATTGCTAATTATTATTAGGTTTGCCACCAACAAATACGCGCCTCATCTGACCTTAAATAAACCTTTTTTTTAAACCTAACCAGACTTTTAAGCCACTTATAGGTATAGAAATATGGTACACACTTTTTAAACTTACACGATTACTGCTCATTACTTTTTTTAATTAAAACTCGGGTCTCGGTCGCGTTTTTTTTGCACTTTTTATAAATTTAAAATATAAATGTACCTATAATTTGTAAAGTTTAATAAAGTTATTGAATAAAATTAATAAAAAGCTAAATCAAGGAAGTACCTTAGGGACCAATTAATTAATGTATAAAGTAAATGTGCTCCAAGAAATATAAATCAATCATTATCGTCATTGGCCACATAATAATTGAAGAGAAAATCCCCATTTGATAGGCTCCGAAGAACTTTTGAAGTACTTGTCAACTCATACAGACAATGATTGATTGATTCGGATAAGGAAAGTGAAAACCTGAGTCTGTTTGCTGAAACATAGACCACTTTATGGAGTAACGGCAGGTAGCTTTAAATATTCTATTTTCTCGCTACGTACTGATGCTTCAGTCTCTTCTTGTTGAGCATTGTTATGCAATACTCTTTTATGCATAACTAGCTACAACCTGCGGTTTCACTCACGTAAGACCCAATCCCGTGGTAAAAAGTCTGTATCACTCTTCGATAATGCAGCTTTCTATTGGTGAAAGAATTAAAGGTGAAATCGATCCGAGTTTCAGAGCCTATTTACGACAAACACAAACAAGTAAATCTTTCCTGTTTATATTTTTGATAAATTATTGGCAAATTTAACTACCTTTTTTTTGTTTTAAAGCAGATTTTTCAAATCCCTAGATAGAGATATTTGACAAATAAAATGTAATACCACCAAATAAAAAACGTCACTATGATATTAAAAAGAAATAAAATTTGAGGGCTTTGAAATTTGGTTGGGTTCGAACTTTTTCGACAGATATCTTCTGAGGAATGAAAAATCGCCTCTTAATTGCTATAATTAATAATAGGCATTTTATCAACGCCCTACGTTTCGAAGTTCTTCTAAACCTTTTCCTCAACACAACAGCATCGCTAACAATCCAATATTACGAAAAACAAAAGAAAAATCTAAATTCGAGCCTCGCAGCGAATTTAGTATTGAAGATGTACCCTTTTTACTTGGACATATTCATAGTGAAATCTAAAATATTTACGTTTTAGGCGATCTGTTTTCTTTCTTTCTTAAAGACGGCATCAAACGACGGCTTTATACGTCCGTTTTCTCCATCACATACACAATAATATCGTTATTTTCGAATCGATCTGTACAAATGCACAAATATAGTTTTGTTTAACCTTAGATAACTAAACAACATTTATCGTAACGTAGTTACTAAACACTAGTCGAATCGACTACGAAAAAATAATACTTAATCATTTTATTTGAGGTTAAAAAAACAGCAAATATCACTTATAATGAAATCCATAGCATCAACAAAATTAACATAATATTTGAGTAATACAAAGTACTAGAAATATTTTTAAAGGAAAAATTAATCTTCAAAAATTCACTTGCGGCGAGATTTGAACTCGCGTCCCTGGATCAATACTCCAGTGCCTATACCGCTCGGCCACGCAAGTTCCCATCTCGAGCAGCTAATTTAAGAATATGAATGTTTTCCCTGTCTACTATTTTTCGACTACGGCTCGATTGAGACGCCATCTACAGGATCACTTTCCAGTGATGTACCTGCGCCAATGATTAACTTACAGTTAACGCTTTGGCCAAGAGATATCACTCTTTTTCCTAATTAATATTTCGTAAATTTGTTTTTTTATTGCTCAAGGCATATTTACTAGAAATATTTTTAAAGGAAAAATTCATCTTCAAAAATTCACTTGCGGCGAGATTTGAACTCGCGTCCCTGGATCAATACTCCAGTGCCTATACCGCTCGGCCACGCAAGTTCCCATCTCGAGCAGCTAATTTAAGAATATGAATGTTTTCCCTGTCTACTATTTTTCGACTACGGCTCGATTGAGACGCCATCTACAGGATCACTTTCCAGTGATGTACCTGCGCCAATGATTAAAAATATTTCTAGTAAATATGCCTTGAGCAATAAAAAACAAATTTACGTAATACAAAGTAAATAAAATACAAAATAAATTGAATAAAAACGCATTGTAATCTATTAAAAACAATAAGTATTTGTTAGATGGCACATTAGGTTAGCACAATAAAAGTAATTAAAGTAAAATAATATTAAAAATCATTGATACAGCTAAGACACACATATTTGTGGGCCTTGCAACACGTCAATGTACTCGTATAGCAACAGTGTCTCTTCATTCTAAAAGAATTAGACGGACACTGGACGACGGAATTGCCTTAACTTTCGTTTTAATTGACGCCTGGGTGCAATGGTGTCACCCGATGCACTGTTTAAACTGATTAGGAAGGTAGAAAAAGAATTGAGGCTAAGGGGGTAAGAGGAAATATGCTAACTTGACATTGGCCGGCAGTCGCGTACTTAAGCGGACGAATGTTTAGTTATTAAGAGTTAACGTTAAGAATACAATGTACTGGAAATTTATTTATTTATTTGGGAATCCAACAGCTATTCCTTAAAATCGACAAAATTAGGGTAACAACAGAAATAATTTCACAACTAAAATAAAGAATTACCTACAATAATGTTTTTTGTGTGAACTTATTAAAAACTAAAAAAAATAATTAATAGAAATCCAGTTATATCGAATCTGTTTTGCTTAGAATCTAAATATCTCAGCAGCCGTATTTATAGACGTGTCTAAATAATTACTATGGCTAAATAATGCCTTGTTCGTTCTTACGAAGAATTTTCAACGTCAGAGAAAATATGGCAGACATATTTTCTAAGATAAGTAATAACTAGACTTGTCTATAGATACGGCAGCTAAACTTAGTATAAAAGGAGTTGTACGATACGTTTGTTGTATAGCTGTGTACGTACCTACTCGTATAGCTTTTGTAATATGGCGGCGCGGGCGGATGTCTAACAAATCGTTTAAGTGTACCAGCATCTTTTTTATTAAAAGGTTATGATGTGATGAGACGTTTTGGTGTCAATGACGTAGTAAGTAACATAATGTAAGCACCTCTTTCAAATAAATAAATAATAAATTTCTTTAAAATAGATTATCCTTCAAAAGTCGCCCCAAAAAAAAACTTCCAAGATTTTGGATGTTGTATAAACTCCAGGACAACAAAAAACTGCACCTATTCCACGAAATAACATTGTTTAAAGTAATTTTCTTGTACTATTCGTGGTCAAGCTTCTACTCAAATTAAAGGTATAACTAAGTAGGTAAGTTTAACCAAGTTGGTTTGTACGTACATACCTACCTAACTATAACACACTTGTGGAGGAAAAGTTAAAAGTTAGCTACTCGGTTTTCTAAGAACGCGAGAATTGGCGTCCCTTGGAGATTTTTAAAGAAGGTTGTAACGTTATATTACAACAGTTATAAAGTTACATTTTGAAATTGAAAATGTGTCTCGGAGGAATACGAAGTTGAAAGTCGTTTATATTATGAGTTTGTTCAAGAATTATGATAAAAAATTCATATTGAGCTATCTAAACTGTTTTATTATGTCGTTGCTTTCTTTTTCTTTACTTGTTTACGTTTTGCGGTTGAGCCTTCCTTAATCCAAAAGCATCCAAAGGTTAACCAATCTTACTTAAACACTAAAAAAAATACACCGAAAATTGAGAACCGTGTCTTTCGTTATTTAGGAACTTGGTTAAAATAACCAAATTCAGATGAAAAAGGCCTAATTAAAAAAAAAACCTAGATAACTTTAATGTTAAAGCTAATACGCTCACTGATATGATTGATAATAAGTCACGTCGCGAATTAATCATCTAAATATCATATTATGTTTAGCAATTGCTGAAAAGAAATAGGTAAAATATAATCTTCAGTTTCTTCAACTCCTCATCCTATCTAACTCCAAAAATAACAAATAATATAATGTTATCTAAACATTATAGTACGCCACGCATCTTTCACAGTGAAAAATGTTACCCAAAGTCGCAATTACTTTATGCAAAATTTATAGAGCAATAACGATGTAATGACGGAAATGATGCTGCCGTTTTAGGACTTCACAGACGAACGTTCAAAACGTTCAAATGGATGTAAAGCAAAACATATAACTATAACTTACTTAATGTATGTAGATTAAATTATAAGTATCACAAATATTTGATGACAAACCAGAAAAATAAGATTGAATCATTTACTTTATTTATTATAAGCTTGTTCTGTCCTACTGCAGGGCAAAGGCTTCTCTACCTTCCTTCTATTTATTGCGGTCTAGGGCTATTGTGGACCAATCACTTTTCAAGGAGTTAAAATAATATAAATAATAAGCCCGCAGGGCACCTTGAGGCGAGGTGTCGGAGAGTAGCGACCCTGCGGTTTCTCGAGTACTCCAGGGAGAAGTCACCGTTCTTTACCTCCGGTTTGTCTTAGTTGGCTGGTCGGAGAGAACACTGACGAAGAAGCGGTTCCCGTCTCTGGCTTAATTAGGGTGAACCAGTTTGTGAGTTGTCGAGTATCCGTTTGCCATTTTTACGCGTCTGTTGAACATTGTTACGGCAGGCGCCATAGTTCCCATAGCTCCCCCAGTATCAAATCCTGTACCATCCCATTTCCATAGCCTTTAAGTAGTTTTCACCTGTAGTTTACACATAGTTCTATCCTGGGTTGTTCTTGGCTGCATTTTATAGTGCAGATAGGAATAATCGCCGGTTAGGGGTCCATCATATTTATTTTTAAATTAAATGTAACTAAAACGGTCCTCTACGTGTTGGCTTCGACCCACGCACGCTTTCTAAAGGTCCGAGTGCTCCATAGCCCAGAGAATTAAAAATGGTAACTACAAATAATAAATATTATTACAAATAATTTATTTCCAAACAATTTGCAGAAAATTGCTTAAATTCTAAATTTCGATTTCAATCTAAGTAACACATAATTATGTCACTAAAATTATTACTTACTAGCTGTGCCCCGCGGTTTCACCCGCATAAATTCCTATCCCGTAACGTATGTGACGCATCACGTATGTCATACCAAGCGTTGCTCAACATCTTATTTCAACCACTAAACTATCCCTGTACCAAATTTCGTTCAAATCCATTTTTACCCATCACGTATGTCATACCAAGCGTTGTTTAACCCGTACGATCATTTAAAGTGTCGTATTTATACCCTTAAACTAATCCCTGTACCAAATTTCATTCTAATTGGTGCGATCGTTCCTGTTGATCCATCACGTATGTGTCACGCCAAGCGTTGCTTAACTCGTACGATCATTTAAAGTTCCCTATATCATACCCAAGCAGCAAACTGGTCCAATAATTTCAAAATCTGTCACCAAATAGCTCTGAAAACTATTTATAATGGTTTTAGTTAAGACAATGCGTTTTATAAAAGTGTTCGTCGACACATTGTTGCTCTAAAACTTATAGAACCAAAATGACCAATAACCGATCGATATAAACGTTTACAACGCATTTTTATGCAGCGTTTATAGTATGGTACTTTAACATAGTTAAATGTAACTACTACCGGAGCAATTTGCTTTATATACATTTTTACAGGTGCTTTTATTGGCCATATTTGAGCTAAAAAAGGTTCCAAACGAACTGTTACACGTAGTTTGTTATAGCAATGATGAGAACTCAGTTAGACGACAATATTGTGCTATTATGGATATAAGGAGTATTGTTGTAGTACTAGTACGATAATAGTTACAAAATTCTACTATACAGCGTTTTTGACGTGTAGATGAATGTCAGGTTACGCTTATGTGATTTAATTGTACTTTAATCAGTCTTATGTGATCTATTATAGGTCGCAGGTAAGCATGACAAAAATATGCCTTTTTAGAGCAGAACTGATCACAAACGTTTTTTTTTATACCTTTATAACACACTTAGTACTGTTAATGCTTCTAAATCTCTTTGATAATACAAAATGGTACAAAAAGGTTGACCAATGATATACATTGATTCTAAACAAAAGATATCTATTTCGCTTATACAACGTCCTCCATCAGACATTTTGTTTCAGTGTAATTCTGTATAAATTAAACAATATTTTAGATTATAAAATATATTTGATATAATAAAACAAGCTTTGAATAATAAACAATATTTAATCATTTAAAAAAATATCCATCAAACCCGAACTGCTGAACCCTAATTTCGCTGACAACTTCGTTACAACGAGAGGTGCTATAACGGTGTTTATAAACTTCATGTCATTTTAATTAATAAATATTTTATTAAAAACTAAATAATTCGAAGGGGGCTCTTAAAATTCATTGTAAACATTACCCTAGTTTGTCAGTAAAACTGCGCTCCCACATTAAGACTTCCATTTCTATCGTAGGTGTTACAATTTAAAACATTAATAAAAAATCATGGCTGTCGACACCTCAAATTATGTTTCATCTTTCAATATTTTTTTAATAAATTTACACTCTGCATACATTTTTTGTTAAAGAATAAAAAGTAAACTGTTCAGGCACGGAAAACTCTTCTATAGTTTATGTATAGTATAAAAAAGTACCATAAAAGTTCCTTCGGTGACTAGTACGTCATCATTTTGAAACGCGTTGCTACTTTTACATACTTTGTATATACCTAACTGATTTGACATGGCTGATACTGCTATGAATTTGTTTTAACTCTGTTCAGTGATAAAAATGGTCCACTTTCGAACAAAGTGAACGTTCTTAGATGTTTTACAGAACTTAAAAGGTGTTCCCCAAAACGTTCTATGTCCTTTAATATGACCATAAATTGCTGCTTGGGTATTTATACCTATAAACTAACCCTGTACCAAATTTCATTCTAATTGGTGCGATCGTTCCTGTTGATCCATCACGTATGTGTCACGCCAAGCGTTGCTTAGCCCGTACGATCATTTAAAGTACCCTACATCGTATTTATACCCATAAACTAACCCTGTACCAAATTTCATTCTAATTGGTGCGATCGTTCTTGTTGACCCATCAAGTATGTGTCACGCCAAGCGTTGCTTAACCCGTACGATCATTTAAAGTACCCTAAATTTTATTTAAACCCCTATACTAACCCTGTACCAAATTTCATTCCTATCGGTTCCGCCGTTTTTTTGAGATATAAAAAGTGTTACACTAACACGACTTTCGTTTTTATAGCTGCGTCTCGCGGGATTTACCCTCGTAAGTCCCGACCCCGTAAGAATATCGGGGTCAAAAGTAGCCTATAACCTTCCTCGATAAATGGACTATCAAACACAAAAAGAATTTTTCAAATCGGACCAGCATTTGCTGAGATTAGCGCGTTCAAACAAACAAACAATCAACCAAACTCTTCAGCTTTATAATATTACTAGCTGTGCCCCGCGGTTTCACCCGCATAAATACCTATCCCGTAACGTATGTGACGCATCACGTATGTCATACCAAGCGTTGCTCAACCCGTATGACATAACATCTACGGTATTCAAAGTAGGTACCCTATATCTTATTTCAACCACTTAACTATCCCTGTACCTAATTTCGTTTAAATCGGTTTAACCGTCATTTTTACCCATCACGTATGTCATACCAAGCGTTGCTTTACCCGTACGATCATTCAAAGTATCGTATTTATACCCTTAAAGTAATCCCTGTACCAAATTTCATTCTAATTGGTGCGATCGTTCCTGTTGACCCACCACGTATGTGTCACGCCAAGCGTTGCTTAACCCGTACGATCATTTAAAGTACCCTATATCGTATCTATATCCTTAAACTAACCCTGTACCAAATTTCATTCTAATTGGTGCGATCGTTCCTGTTGACCCATCACCTATGTGTCACGCCAAGCGTTGCTTAACCCGTACGATCATTTAAAGTACCCTATATTTTATTTAAACCCCTATACTAACTCTGTACCAAATTTCATTACTATCGGTTCCGCCGTTCTTGAGATATAAATAGTGTAAGTAACACGATTTTCGGTTTTATAGCTGCGTCCCGCGGGATTTACCCTTGTAAGTCCCGACCCCATAAAAATATCGGGATCAAAAGTAGCCTATAACCTTCCTCAATAAATGGACTATCAAACACAAAAAGAATTTTCCAAATCGGACCAGCAGTT
Organism: Idaea dimidiata; assembly: GCA_949358125.1. Taxonomy (NCBI): domain Eukaryota; kingdom Metazoa; phylum Arthropoda; class Insecta; order Lepidoptera; family Geometridae; genus Idaea; species Idaea dimidiata. The sequence continues at coordinate 10,103,174 of OX442334.1, forward strand.
CCTGAGATTAGCGCGTTCAAACAAACAAACAATCAAACTCTTCAGCTTTATAATATTAGTAAGATTAGTAGTAAGTAAATAGTAGTATAGATAATAAGACACAAATTAAAACTCATTAAATAGGTACATAAAATCATCCGTCATCGAGATCTTGGTCTGCCGAGTGGTCGTGTCCCAGTGGGAGACCAATAAACTAAATTTTAGCCCAGCGCTCATTCGACCGACATGCGGCAGAATGAGGAGTTTAAATTTCTTTCTTTCTTCTTTCTATTAAGTTGGTAGGTAAGCGTGTGAGGAATGGCAATGAGAAGCTTGTAATTGCTCGGTAAATAGTGATTAGTTTAGCTATTACAATAGTTCGTTGGTGTTATAAATAACGCATTATTATTGTAATGCGGTAACGCCCCAAGCTATTTCGGATGTCCCTAAATTTTTCTATAATGAAATTATGTTTTTAATGACAAGTATGCGTGTTGCTAAATCACGCAAAAACTACTGAGCCAATTGCGATGAAACTTGGTATTCATCGGCAAAATTCAGATCTGGATTAACAAATGGATTCTTTTGTATCCCGATATTCCTACAGAATCAGCACTTCCGCGGGTAAAACCGTGGAGCGCATAGCTACTAGTCTTATAATGCTCGTCTGCACTACCCTAAAGACGTATATTAAAATTAACGCGTTAAGGAAGGTCTTAGATAAATTACAGTGAGGTTATGTGTTTTGTTCCTATTGTAATGATTCTGTGACCGATTCAAACGTTTGATGTGGGGTATGTTGGGGCAAGGGATGCAAAGGAAGTCAAAGATAACAATGCCTTTGTGTTGCTATTTTATGTACTTACCTATAGGTGCAGATATAGATATAGATATCGATGTTCTATTGAATACATTTACAGATATATGTACCTACAACCAATGGATGGAAATATATTGATTTAGGGTGTTATGTAATTGTTCTGGTTGTAGATTAATTATTTATTGAATACCTGTGCCCGCGATTTCTGCGTTATTCCCGATCCCGTGGGATCTTCATAACCCTATCTTATTGGATGCTTACATTGTTTAGAAAACATCTATATTTTCACTATATCGGCGGTTTTGGCTGTTAAAACATTTTATAGATAAAGATTTGATGTAGTTACCTATTAGGTACTGGGTCTTAATCATCGCGTATTTTATTTTTTACTAGCTGCGCCCGCGGTTTCACGCGCGTAAGTTCCGATCCCGCGAGAATATCGGGGTAAAAAAAATAATTTATAAAAAAACAAAAAACCCGACTGCGTAAAAAACTCGATTAAAAAATACGCATAGAAACAACAAAAAAACCAAAAAGAAAAAAACAAGCCCAGTAATTTGAAATTACGCTAAGTAATAATAGTTTTGTAATCGATACACACAGAACACATAATAAATGAGTAAAAAATTACTCACAGTCGGGACCCATTCATTTTACCAATCTAATTTTTCCAATGGGTCCCGACTGTGAGTAATTTTTTACTCATTTATTATGTGTTCTGTGTGTATCGATTACAAAACTATTATTACTTAGCGTAATTTCAAATTACTGGGCTTGTTTTTTTCTTTTTGGTTTTTTAATCGAGTTTTTTACGCAGTCGGGTTTTTTGTTTTTTTATAAATTATTTTTTTATTTTACGCTTTTTAGTTATTTTCATTTATTGATGGTAGGTAAGTCTCGTAATCTATTCATTTCATTAGGGGGTTATAATGTACTAGCTGCGCCCCGCGGTTTCACCCGCGTAATTTCCGTTCCCGCGGGAATAAAAAGTAGCCTATGTGTTAATCCAGGTCCCCCAGCTACCTATATTCCAAGTTTCATCGCAATCGGTTCAGTAGTTTTTGCGTGAAAGAGTAACAACCTCACATACATACGTATGTGAGGTGGTTACTCTTATACATACATACTTACATACAAACTTTCGCGTTTATAATATTAGTAAGATTCTATTTCAGTTAGGGTTTAGTTATTTATTGTTTAAATTTATTATTCTTTTAACGTTTTTAGGTACCTAAGTGTTATTAGGCTTTTATTCAGTAGGTAGGTACAATTTATGTAAATATTTTTTTAGTTTATATCAATAAATTCCTGTCACCTGTACCATCACGGCTTATACCACGGCTTATACTTTGATAGTTCCAAGCGTAACTACGTAACAAAAATAAAAACTTGTTCGTTAGTAATAAAAAGCAAGAATACCTAATTGTAAATTAACTTTAAACCGTTATATTTCCTAAACGGTTCTTTAAAACGAAAAATGGTAAAAGAAACCTAATATTTATTTTTAAAAACCTATTCAACGATACCCATCTTGACATACTTTGACGATTTTTGATTTTTTAATTTTGACAATATGGCGTCTGGTGGTGACATAAGTTACTTGGGATTACTGTCATGTCTTTAGTCACACTCGCCAGATTAAGACGAATCGATTGACGTAAGAATCATCAAAATCGGTCCATGCGTTTGGCCTCTAGAACGCCACATAGAAACATCCATACATACATACATACATACATACATACATAGACCGGTAAACACATTACCCTCCTTTGCGTCGCGCAGTCGGGTAAAAAGGAGCGTACTCGTATATTATTGTGTTATTCCAGGTCTCCTGCTACCTATATTCGCAATTAGTTCTGTTTTAGTTTTTGCATGATTCAGTAACAAACTTACATACATACAAACTTTCAGCTTTATTAGGATGATCTTATCTCGACGGATCAAATATGTAATGTAACAAATCAGGTATTGTGAATTTAAAAGTTTAAAGATTTAAATTTAACCGATGTAAAACGTTAATCAAGCCTTGGGCATAAGTTTTATACCTACTATGGTAATAAGTACTTCGAATACAGCCGATATCTTTCAAAGATGAGCAAAACATGTCGGAAACTCATCGAGCTTGAGATGTAAACAGGAACTTGCAACAAACAGCTCTGTGCCGAGGATGTTTCCGTCAACAACAAAGTTTGCAATTTTTATGTGTGTTGATACATCATTTCCCCGAGATACCTGGAAGTTCGAAACTCGGCTTTAATTTATACTTACCTACTTATCTTTTGTCTTATAACAATATCATGATCGGATTTTTTAGATTGTTAAGTTTGGTGATACTGAGTTAAACTCATTTTAGTTTTTTGTGTTTGTTTTTATTATTACTCATTAAGATTTTAATCACGTTGCTTTTAAATTAGGCATTTTTGTTGTTAAGTTTGGTAAACCTCCTGATGCGAGACAGTTAATAACAGTGCGGAGTTACAAATAAATATTAAAAACCAATTAAAATAAAAAAAGACCCGTCGTAATTTTCATCTTCTTCATTGCTTAAAACATTTCTACTAACCGGAGGCGCGAGTTCAAAACTTACCACAAGTAATTTTCGTAAATTTGTTTTTATTGCTCAAGGCATATTTACTAGAAATATTTTAAAAGAAAAATTCAAAATCCAGGGACGCGAGTTCAAATCTCGCCGCAAGAGAATTTTTGAAGATGAATTTTTCCTTTAAAATATTTCTAGGTGTAATTTTCTTTTAAAATATTTTTACCAAAGAATGAGTTTATTTCAATCCATTATCACAAAAATAGTACAATAAATAAATTCTTACTATGCTCAAAATTAAAGCCGATAAGTTTGTAATACGATTGTTTTATTTAATCCCACAAACTCGACCGACACGAAGAGGAACAATAACGTAATCTAAAGCAAACCAAATCTTTAATTGAATTACCCTTTGATTCAGGGTTGGCTTAATCTGTAATAATCTAAAATAATATTATATTAGAAAAAAATATATTAAATATACCTGTTAAATTTGTCTTACTGCAGGGCAAGGGCCTTCTGCAAGGCAGTAAGACGCCACTGGACCCTACTTCGTATTGACGAATACCCCATGCTTTCGGACCGTGGTAAACCCTAGGACATGGCGGTTTCCTTAAGAGCAATTTAGAGAGAAAAAATCATGAGATAAGTAAGCATTAATCAATTTTATATCTGCGTACATTTAAAAATAACTAGATGTACATTGCTAGGTCTACAACTGTCGATACAGTTTTGAATAAACCATCATCTCCAAAGTAGGCAAAACTTTGCTTTCAAGATAAGTAGTCAAAACTTAGGTGTTCCCCAAAGAATTGAAACAACGAACGCCTGCAAATATAAAAATATTATCAAATACATTGTTCTATCTGCATCTCTTTTATTTTTATAGGTTCACGATCTTGCTATCTTTTTCAGTAGCCATAATACTAACCATAATGTTTGTTTTGTGTCATGCGCTTTGTTTTTATGGTGCCCTTTCATAAAGTTATGTACAATAATGTGAAGTAAAATCACTGCCTTTAGGGTATTTAATTCTTTTTCTTTCGTAAAATAATAGGGTCAAGTGTTTGTGTTTACAATTTGTGTGAGTAAACGTTAGTTGGATGTAAAACTTACGAGTGAATGTTTGATTTAAGTAGTCGTAACTTCAAAATATTGCCACCCTTTTTAGTTTGTAAAGGGTTTGGTAAACTTCCAGGAATTTGTAATGAAAATAATAAACAAAGAAAAATCATTGGCATAGCACACGGTAAAAAAAGTAAATGATATGAACTTGAAATCTAATAAAGAGTTTTTTGATTCTAGGTAATACTTTTCTAACTATGTATGCAATATAGTGACATCTTATCGGAACCTAATCGTGTATTATGATCAATTTTCTTACCTCGATGTTTCGACTATGTTATAATATTCTTGGTCGCGAGAAGCTTTCGATCATTGTACGAACTATGATAACAAATCATATAAATTTCAAAAGTTTATAGGTCCTCGTATGTAATGCCTCCTTAGTAATCGAAATATAAGACTACTTATTGCTTTAAAACCCTAGGCGTCTGATAACAGGTATGAAGAAGCAGCAAGAATGACTGAACTATTATATGTAAAGGCGAAAATGATACAAACATAGAAGTTGAACACCTAAAACTGCATGGCAGTACACAGTCTTATTGCCATAAAACGCAGCTGTAAATCTATTTAAATTGTACAGTTCTGCTGAATAATATTCAGTTTAGTTACGTAAAAGAGCAGTAGTAGCCTAACGCATGGACTTTTCTCGTGCCTCTGTGTTTTGCAAGATTATGATAAAATCCTATCTACCACTTTGCTACATAAGAGCTTCTAACTTGAACGAACAGTGATAACCTTGTGTAACTCGTAAACTTTTTAAACTGACCAGCGGCCCTAGCCAAAATTCTTATCGAATAACGAAAACGCCAATCGACAGATTTTTATGTATGAAATTGACATAAGGTCACGCTTGATTTTTCGCGAGCTTATGTCAATTTCATACAAAAAAATCTGTCGATTGGCGTTTTCGTTATTTGATAAGAATTTTAGCTAGGGCCGCTGACGTTTCAACTATTTAAAAAAAGTCTCGATCACGAGCAGATTCAAGCACCCGACCCAGGTTAAATTTGTTTACGTGTCTTTGAAACGTTACTATGCTCATAATTTGATGCAAAATAACTTGACACTGGCCATTACAGATGATTTAGATGAACAATAGTTAATCCATCATTCATTTTTAACATGTACAGGTTTACTAACAGCAGTTCGAATCTCGTAATTAAACCGCACTTTAATATGGATTTTTATACCGATTTCTTGATTATGAAACTCTCATAAACAAACTGCATATTAAGTCGTATCTAAATGAACATTAATTTTTTAAGTATTAATTAAGGGTCAATTTCTAAAACTACAATCGCAATTTGCTACAAAATAACTTGACACTGGCTAAGCACAAGCTTGCGAAGAAACCATAATTCATCTTAAACATAAACAGACTTACTAACAGCAGCTCGAATCTCGTAAACCGCACTTGATCTGGATTTAATACCTATGTCTTGATTATGAAACTCACATAAACAAACTGTATGTACAAGTTGTAAATTAAACCCGTATGCAGCCAAACAGAGAATCTTCAATACTGAGATTCAGAGTTATAGTGGCTTTACAAAATGGTTCCAAGGATTAACAGTGTTTGCTTACGGTTTCGGTCGTCTTTGTTTCTATAATAATATTATTTAATTACGGCCTTTTTGAAAAATTCACGATGAGGTATTTTAAATTAAAAATTAAAAAACCGACTTCAAAAAAGAAACAAAAAATAATTTAAAAAACAAAAAAAAAGAATTGATAAAACGGCCAAAATAACCACTACATCGGTACAGTGCCACCGACTAATTAATCTGTTTTATCTTCTGAAGTCGGGCAGTTTTACTGGCTGGTTCCATATTGTACTTAGTTTGGCTGCCCGACTTCAGATGATAAATCAGATTAATTAGTCGGTGGCACTATACCGATGTAGTGGTTATTTTGGTCATTTTATCAATTCTTTTTTTTTGTTTTTTAAATTTATTTTTGTTTCTTTTTTGAAGTCGGTTTTTTAATTTTTATACCTATTATTTTTTTATTTTACCCTTTTTAGTATACCTACCTACCTAAAAATCGACAATATTATTCCGTAATTTTAATTATTGAGAAGTTTGCTGATGAGAAGGTGGTTTCAGGTGCCCCATCAATCTTTACTTAGTTCTTTAGGGGTCTATTCTTTTTGGTAGAAGTCCAAAAATGAGTAATTTATTGAATTCTGGGATGCTATCCTGTCCATCACTTTGAAGATCCTCATCAGATCCACATCAAATTTTTATAGGACCATCTTGGAGCTCCCATCTATCCATTAAAAAAAGAATCATCTTAATCGGTCAAGCCGTCTTCGAGGAATCGGTGAACATACACAAAAAAAATTATACATACAGACGAATTAATAACCTCCTCCTTTTTTTTGACGTCGGTTAATTACTTATACCTTGTCGCATTTACGAATTTTCAAAACTTTCTTGCAAAACAAAGCTATTGGCAATTTTTCAATAACCTTTTGCGTAATTTCCAAAAATTAAAACAAGTATCGATGTATACGTATGTGGATGTGTATGTTAACCTGAAAACTATTGAAATCAATAAAAGCTAATTGAAAACTTCATAAAAGTAATAATAATGATTGATGTAATTAAGCAGTGAAAAAAATATGTTATACTAGCATAGCCCAGCAGTTTTATCCGAGTAAGTCCCGATCCCGTGGGAATAACGGGATAAACACTACACCAACCTTACTCCACATTTATTAATAAGACCATGCGACTGCGATCAAAGAGAAACTCATTCAAGTAATATTTTAGAAACTAGGTACCAACGCGACGTCTAATTAGCAGAAACATCTTTAATTTCAAAGGAACAAAGCGAATAGTAAATTGAAGAAACGGTCTACAAAGTCTTCCGTATTTTTTTTATTTTCAACCTTTGCCTTATGTGACTTCCTTGAGGTTCATTACTATGCAAATAGCGTATAGTCCTTAATCATATTTTCTATTATGATTGTTTATCCAACGTCACCAGCGTGTCAAGGAATTCTGGTCGATCTTAATTTTAGCAATAATTATTCGGGTTAGTGGGAACTTGTCCACCTCGAAACTGGGACTAAGGACCAATTCCACCGTTTCTAATTTGGTAATAGGCAACTGGGCCCAATGGTAGTTTAGACATTGGGACGATTACATTACATCATATTCTCTAGGGGTTTATTGGTTCCAAAAAGAAGAAGTAATTTTACCAAGTCTTTTTTATTTAAGTAAAAAAGACTTGGTAAAATTACTTCAGTTTAAACTTTACGGTATTTGTAGGGCTAACGTAATCTTTAGCCCTAAAAATACCGTGATAAATAGGAAATAATAATAAACGCTAAAAATTTGTTATAATGACATCGAACATTCGTCAATCTGGTTTCTGTTAGACCAAGAGCCCGTGAACATACACACTTCATTATTTTGTAAAAGCTAAAAAATTGACAACGCATGTTCCCAATACAAGGTTAGAACGATGGTCAATTATAAAGTTTGGGCTACAGTGACTTAGGCTCATATCTACAAAAGCCACAGCTTGTATAAAATGACGAAGGTCTGACCTTAAGGGGCCCTTGGTCTATGCGGCGTCTTACTGCGTTTAATTAATTTTCGAGAGGAATTTCTCAAAAAGCCCTGCACGCTAAAAAAAAAGTAAATTATCGCATTGCACTCACGTAATACAATGCCTCAATCCAAGGAAGCTGACGGCAAAGTTTCAGCGAGTAGCTGACTAGGCACATTTGTCGGGTCGAGTGCAGATGAATTAATTAAAAGGACATTTATTAAGGACACCTCGGCTGAGTGATAAATAGACGTTTTAGAATTTTAATAGCAATTTCTATTGCTTCCGTTTTTAATGGTGGATGGTCTCGTAGAAGCTTTTATTGAGACAAAAAGTAAAAGCCAACTAAGTTGGTTTGAAAGAGTTTAGCTTATTCATTATGTATATTGCTTCCATGATCTAAGTATTTAGAACTCGTATCTTACATACTTTAAGTAGATTTTTTTCGGTTAACGGAAAAATTATAAAGTCAACGCGATTATAACATAACAATGAGTTTAATTTCTTAAAGCAGTTTTGTCTAATATTGGTATTTGTCAGTAGATTACGGACAAAAAGAAAATTCTAATATCATACAGTGCAAGACATTTTTAAACTTTTACTTCCTTACTTATAAATATAATTTACACATGACTAACTTATGTGACGTTTGTCTCTGTCTGTCAACTTTGAAGCTTCATGTGACAGTAAAAGACAGACTATGCATCGTTATGCAGCGCATTAATAAGCGTTTATAAGAAAGGGGGTTAATCAATGCTATTTATGGCTCTGTATTGCCAAAGATATTGTTAGTTTGATTAGCCTTGCCCAGCATCAACAGCATTGCGAAAAAAAATTTTTTATAATACTATGTTCGAAATTACTAACACAAACGTCAACTTTGTTATTATGTACAATAAAAAAGACGGTAGAAATTTCCGTTTTCCTATTAAATTTCCTAGCTAGAACAGCAGAGTTCGGCGTACAGAGTCCAAAAGCAAAAGTTTAGGACCGAAGCCATGTGCTGTTGGCAGTATCGTAATTAGACAGTACAGCCGCATACAGACGAGGTTTTTTTAATTAAAGATGCAGTTCTTTATCTTTAGCTAAAACTGACCTTAATTATATAAACCATATTGTTTTAATGTTTATTTAATTAATTTATTTTCTGGCGGTTTGATTTTCTGCAATTTATGACAAAATATGCGAAAAAAAAGTTTTTTTTTCTTTTTTTTTAGTTGTTATGTCAACATTTTACCATTATCACAATAACCTGATTCTCAAAGTTTGTATCAGGCGTAGGTACTAGCATAGCATGTCTTTTATAAAACGCCGTTTAATTTTTTTTTTTATAAAAACACCTTTTTGGTTTTTTTGTAAAATTTAGATTTCTAAAACGATTTTATTTAATATAAGAGTGTGATTTCTTCTACAAACAATAATTGTATTTCACAAAACCAATTGACTACACAATTGTACACAAATACAGTTTTTACTTTTATGATGAAAGTTAATGTAAAATGTATGCATGAAACTGAAAGCACATTTGTATTTGTTGTCAAATGTGATTGAAGTTCAGAAAATATACAAAAATATTAGGAATATATAAGCAATAGGTAAGTACATATGCGATTTTTGTTCGTTGACTTGTCAATTTTAATTGAAAGGTACGATTCTTCTTTTTAACCGACGAAATAAAGGAGGAAGGTTCTTAATTTATTAACCGACTTCAAAAAAAAAGGAGGAGGTTATCAATTCGTCTGTATGTATAATATATTTTTTTTTTTGTATGTTTACTGATTACTCGAAGACGGCTTGACCCATTAAGATGATTCTTTTTTTAATGGATAGGTGGGAGCTCCAAGATGGTCCCATAAAAATTTGATGTGGATCTGATGAGGGTCTTCGGAGTGATGAACGGAAATGCTCCTCAAAACGCATTTATCAATCCAGTTGTTTATCGATTACTCGAAGATGGCTTGACCGATTGATGTAGTTCTTTTTTTAATGGAAAGGTGGAAGCTGCGAGGTGATCCCATGAAAGTTTGGTAAGGATCTGATGAGTATCTTCGGAATGATGGACAGGATAGCATCCCAGAATTCAATAAAATACTCATTTTGGACTTCTACCAAAAATAATAGACCCCTAAAGAACTAAGTACAGATTGATGGGGCATCTGAAACCACCTTCTCATCAGCAAACTCCTCAATAATTAAAATTACGGTAACAATATTGTTGATTTTTAGGTAGGTAGGTATACTAAAAAGGGTAAAATAAAAAAATAATTTAAAAATTAAAAAACTGACTTCAAAAAGAAACAAAAAATAATTAAAAAAACAACCAAAAAATAAAAAGAATTGATAAAAATGACCAAAATAACCTCTACATAGGTACAGTGCCACCGACTAATTAATCTGTTTTATCATCTGAAGTCGGGCAGTTTTACTGGTTGGTTCCATATTGTACTTAGTTTGGCTGCCCGACTTCAGATGATAAAACAGATTAATTAGTCGGTGGCACTGTACCTATGTAGAGGTTATTTTGGTCATTTTTATTAATTCTTTTTATTTTTTGGTTGTTTTTTAAATTATTATTTTTTTAATGTATGACCATGACTTCATACTGAGTTGTCCGATTTTGACAATTCTTTAAAGAAAGAATTGTTATTTTATTATAAAGGGTATATCTCGAAGTTGATCCCATAAGAATTTGGTGAATATCTGATGAGGATCGTCGGAGTGATGAAAGCAAATAACTTTTTTTTAATTATTAACTGACTTCAAAAAGTATAGAATAACCTTACCTACATGCAGTGCCACCGACTTATCTATTATGTTATCTGAAGTTAGGCAGCTAAAGTACGACGTAGGTCTTGTTATTTTATACTTTTGAAGTTGGTTTTTATATGCTGTTCTGTTTTTTTGACAGTTTTTTTTGTATAAAGTTTTTACTGATGTCACTCACCCAGGTTTCAATAACAAACTTGTTTAAAAAAACTGTAATTTAATATAGTATTATTATCATTGAAAAAACGTACCTACATACTTACATAAAAATAATATGAAGAGTGTTTAATAAGCAACCTGTAAGTGGAGGTACTAGAACTGGCTGTAAGTACTTACCAGAAAACGTCCTGACGACAACTGATTTAGAAAATAATTAACTTCTGTATTTAATTACCTTTTGTTTATATCACAGTTACTGAGAAAAGTGCCGATTTTCGAAGAGTATCAAAAACTTTACAAATTGCAAAAAAAGCAAAACCATACGTTTATTACAAAAATAGTAAACTATTGTTCAACCAACGCGAAAAATATTAGTTGATTAATTAAGTACTCCTATAATAATACTTGTTGCTTGAATATTAAAACATCTTGAACAAGTAAGCGTAGAAATGGTGCTAAAAAAAAGTTCGAAGTGTAATAAATAAGTAGCGATTTTCATTTAAACTATTAAACAACGAATAAAAGAAAAATCATTATAATAATTTATATTTTACTTAACCAAAGCTTTTAAAAACATTATTCTAGCTTTGGAATAGACTCATACTGAAGCCAATAATGGAACTTAAAAACAGTTATTACAAAACCTAAAGTACAGTTTAGGGATTGGACGGTTCGATTTTATAGAGTTCTTGTGAAAAAAACTTGCAATAGCACAAACGTATTACAGTGATGTATTCAGGCTTACATAGCGGTTCCTCAACAAGTTTAAACATAAAACATGCGAGAAATAGTTTTATGGAATAATATATCTTCAAAAATTCCCTCGCGGCGAGGTTTGTACTCACGTCTCTTGATATAGTAATATACCATGAGACGTGAGTTCAAACTACGCCGCGATTGAATTTTTGTAGATAAATTTTTAGTAAATTTGCCTTGAGCAATAAAATAAAATTACGAAACATTAAATGGATATATGGAAAGAACGCTTTAATGTACTGACTAAAAAGAAAATAAAATCAAACTTCAATCTAGAGTTTTACAATAAGCGGTATTACCACTGCGAGCGTTCTCTTCCAGGCACCTCGGTGTGGATAGGGTAATATAAAAAGCCAAGCTGTAATCGGTTTAGTTTTTTTTTAGTTTGCAAATTACAATCCAAATCCGTCTCTGTGTCCCGGTATTAGTGGCCTGCCAGGATCTGAATTTACAAATGGCCGACTACTTTTTACTTTTACCATTGCAACCCAACTTGGTTGTTTCAGAAGATAATAGCTAGGTTATAAATCTTATGTAATGGCGTAAAAATAAACAGAAAATGTTGTTTATTCGATTGCTGTTTGCATTTTGTATGAGAAAGTTATTAGGAATTTTATTGATTACCATTTATTATAAGTTTGAGGGTTCAAATTGTTGTGGTTTAGCCCTAAGTTATCACACTCATGACAAAAAATCACAAGTTATGTGGTAGAGGGTTAAATTCGCCTTTATGAGTAAATAATTTGGTCGTTGTACGTGATTATAATTCCTCGCGATGTTTTCCTTCACCGTAAAAACGATGTTAATAGCTGTATTTCTTAAAAAAAAAGACATTAGAGCGTCAATCTAGTATATTATTATGTCTTTATCTCCACTTGACTGTAATACTCTATACATACTTAGTAATTTCTTCTATGGTTTTCGCGATTTTGCATAATAAAACAATTTATTTATCCGGTTTTATCTCGTTTTTATTCATTATTTGAACCGAGCTTTCGCCAACTTTACAGTTGGCTTTTTCAAGGTTGACTGAGATGCAAAAATGAATAAAAACGCGATAAAACCGGATAAATAAAGTGTTTTACATACCTACTTAGTATTAAAATAATTATCTTGTTAATTAAGAATATTTATAAAAAATCGTTTAAGCCTCGTCAACCTTAACAAAATATAATACCCATGGATTTTTCAGTAGACCTTTAGAGTAGTACTTCATTTCGTTCATAATTCCGGTACGAAAGACTGTAAAAAGTCAAATTAATTTCATCTTACGAGGGAAAGTCTTCAAAGTGTTAAACTGTACAAAAACTTAAATACGATTCGAGCTAAACTGGTCCTAACGTAAACCATAAAAACATTTTACTGCCGGGCAAAGTTACTTCAAAAATAGTAGAACTCATTATACTATGAGACTCATCCGAACACCAAAGTTTTTCCTTTTGGAACCGCAGGCATAAGAAAGTTAGGAGAGCAGCTGCACTATCCGCAAGTAATTATTCGAATTTCGAATTTAGTAAGCTTTTGAATTCGAAAAAGTTTTATCCACTTACTGAAATCTGGGACTCTAATTGAAACAATTTTGCCAATTTTTTGAGTGTTTTGAGTGACTATAACGGCCGAATACAGAAAAGCTACTTAAAATTTGAGTTCTGCTTAGGGCCGATTTTTCAAAATAAAATGTAACACCACCGAATAAAAAACGTCACTATAATAAAATATATTTATATATTTATCCGGTTGAATCGCGTTTTTATTCATGGTTTTAAACGAACCGAGTTTTCGCCAACTTTACAGTTGGCTTTTTCAAGGTTGACTGAGATGTAATTTGTCCATTTTAACATTCTAAAAAGTTACAGTAAACTACCGCCTTATAATTATGAGGCAGAAACCAAAAAAAAAACGCGAAAGCCATAGAAGAAATTAAACGTCACTATGATATTAAAAAGAATCAAAATTTTAAGCTGTTAAAAAAAATCAAAATTTTAATATGATTGGGTTCGAACTTATTCGATAAATATCTTTTAATCCGTAGAATGAAAATTCGGCTCTTAAACAATAAGACAGCTCAAAACTCAAAAAATTCCGTAGTAATTTTAAATTTAGGAGCGCCTCAACTATTTAAGTATCCCTTAAATTTTTAAGTGGCGTTTCTTAAGAAGAAGTTCTTCGTAAGAAGTTCTTGTTGTGATTCTTGTCACAAAAATGTCATAAAATAAGATCTTCTAGTAAGATTATTCCAGATAGGTAGTTATATAGGTAAAATAAGAAACACGAAGTTTTTGTAAACGAAATAAAATGAATTTATTATCTCAGGGTACTTAGTTTTTAAAGTGTTTACAAAATAATGTTAGGCAAAGATTAATAGGTTAATAATGTAACAGAGTTGAGAAAGAAAAAAGTTTAAACGAGAGCACACGCGTCGGCCATGTAAAAAAGTCTCAAAGAGATGCGACGCGCGTTTTGCGCGGTAAAAAGTGTTTCTCGCGGTGACCGCAAAGATAGTGCTGCCAACTGACAATGACAGCAGCGACGAAAACCCGCGAGACTTTAGGATACAGGTGTCCGACTTACTACAATCTTGGTCAAGCTGATGATAAAAATATGGCTCTATGTAGCGTTTGATCTCTATCGCATCGGTTGGTAAGTGAAAATGCAGCACGCTTAAGTCATTATTATGTATGTGTTTACTGACGATGTATAAAAATATACAGCTCATTGGGCACCAGCCAGTAAAACACTTAGTTTAAATATAATGGTCCGCCATAATCATTATGAACCAGTGTTGCACATCAACTTGCATATCGTAGTTAGGATTAGTCCGTTAAGTTCAAAATTATTTTTAAGTTTTTAAATTGCAGGGACATCTAAATGAATTTATTGTAAATTAATTACTTTCTTCGGTTTTAATCGCGTTGGTTTTTTTATAGTTTTTCTTTTGTTTTCACGACTTTGTACTAAGATAAAACCGCGTTATATAAATGCACGAACAATGCTGTAATGTTAATAATAACAGCAATGCCGTACCGACATTTCACTGTCTTTACAGACTGTTTCGTTAGGATAGACTGAGATGTAATCGTCATTTTAATGTTCTAAAAAGTTACTGTAAACTAATGCCTCATCTAATATAATGAGTTTCATTTGGTTTTCTTACGCTAAGTATTTTAATAGCTTTGCAAAAACCGAAGAAAAATCGAATAATAACTTAATTTGAATTTACGCCACTTGCCAATTTTAAAGTGCGACAAAATTTCGAAAGGAATGTGGAATGTAAAATGAACTTGTCACAGAAATGTAGTATTTTAATATGCAAATTAGATTGGCTATTTCGTATACTAAATTGCCTATTAGGATTCAAAACAAGAGTCATAAACATAATTGACTTGAAATTGTAACAATCGTTATTTCGATAAAACAGAGAATTGCTCGTTGAGTTGTGCAAATACGTTGAAAAGTTTATAATCGACTTGAAGGAAAGGAACTATTATTCATAACATAGGGTTGTAACATAATGTGGGAGTAAATAGTTAGGCATTTATTTGAAATTTTCCAATATTTGATCATAGTAAAAATTGTAAGGATCTGATGATTAATTTTGAGTTTTGTTGGTCTCTGTTGTAAAGGCACTAAATTTTCAACTAATAAAGATATCTGAAGTAGATATCTACCTCCACAATCTAGTGAAATAAAAATATAAAAATTAGTTGACTCTCTCTCTTTTTCTCTTGAAATCATTTAAGATAACATAATCTAGGTTCAACGACTATAAGGTAGTTTCAGCACGTACTAAAGCCCCGGCTTAAGGTACTACTATAGGGCATCTGAATGATGGACCGCAAGGTTTAACTTTTGAGCGAACGAAAGGATCGTTACAGGTAATAAAACCTGGGTTCAGCAATGACTCTGAGAGTAAACAAGAGTCTATGCAGTGGCATAAAAAGGAATCAGACCCTCCGAAGAAGTTTAAAGTCACTCAATTGACTGGCAAAATCATGGTCGCAGTTTTTGGTATTCTGAAGGAACACTATTGATCGAGTACAAAAAAAGGTAAAACTATCAACGCATTTTAATACTCGACCACTTTACGTTTAGAAGAAGCAATAAAAGAAAAAAGAAAAGGAGAGCTGGCAAAGAAAGTGCTGCTTCTTCACGACAACGCACCGGTTCACACTGCGCGACTCTCCAAGGCTGCTGTACGAGAGTGCGGGTTCCAGGAAACTAACCACCCAGCCTAGATTTGGCCTCCCAGTGACAACTTGTTATTCCCAAATTTTAAAAAGACCTCTAGGTAAAGCGATTTGCCGACAATAATGACCTCAAGTACGCATTTTTCGAGCCAAGAAGTAAATTATTTTTTTAAGATACATTGAAAAACTTACTTCGCGCTCTGACAAATGTATTGATATCATGGGAGACTATATTGAAAAATATTTATGTTTTCATATTGTTATCTTTTTTTCTAACCGAGAATACATTTAACGCCCCTCGTAGATATCGTATCGCATTGCAGCTTTTCTCAATGAGCCTTTATATTATTATCCTACGCTATGCGATATAACATTGTAGTCGCTTCCTTCGATTTTTTTTTAAGTAAAATGGCGGTGTTACTGACATATTACCTTTCATTGTGCAACAACAGCTTTCAAAGCATTCCCCAAAGAAAAATGACGCGAAACAAGATGGTTGATAGAGGTCACAATTTATAGCCGCCATTATCGTAGCAATTCTTGCATTTGCCACGAATCAGATAACCGGCCCCTAGACATTTTCGGGACGACAATTGCCGATTTGTAACGAAGATACCCGAAACACAAATGGCCCATAATCACGTATGTTTCCCTTGTCCCTCAGATAGACGATCAGATAGTAAGAAATTACCGAAACCAATCTACTAATGGATTGAATCAGATCCTAAAATTGGTTTCTTAATGTTGTTAGGTACTACTAGAAAACCTCCCTATTGTATCTTCGATAAAACAAACAATACGAAATCGCAAAATAAAAAAACAATTTCCATAGACAAACTAAAAATTACGGTCAAGTGCGTGTCGAACTGCGCGTTGTTGGTATGATATAATGAACTTATTGTACGGTGTAATACAATGAGAACAGAGGTTGGTTTTATTATTTCTAACGTTTTTTTTAAATTTCATAAAACTATTTTACTAATTATCTTTGAAGATTTTTTTTCTGGAAAACATGGAAACAAACTCTGTTTCAGATTATTTTTTAGTTTATACAGGGTGGAATTTATCGGCAACTCTTGGAAAGAAAGTTCTAGTTCTATAGATATAAAAAATATTTAACAAAAAAAAAAAAAAAAATGCTAATCTAAAACAACGTTATCGCTAAAATAGTTTATTGGTTTAATACCAATAAACACTTACGTAATGGATATAAAACTAAATTTATTAATACACACTTCATTGTGTTAAACATGTGAAAACTTCGGTGAAAATTAAAAATAAACTAGTTAAATAGGCTGTCTTTCTAGGTATAATTCTAGACTTTGGCTTTCATTGGCCCACACGTGGAGGCTTTGTCCGGAATTTTTAAGAAAATTCGTGATATTGAGACTGCCCGCATGGTCTACTTCAGCTACTTCCACAGCATTATGTTATATAGCATCCTGCTGTGGAGGTGTATGTACTACAGATATTTAGGATATTTTCATATTACAGAAGAGAGCGGACCGAGCTATTTACGGGTTGGGTCCTAGAGAATCACATAGAGAAAAGCTTAAAGAAATAAATATTCTTACAGTATATACACAATATATGTACGAAAATCTGTTATAAATACATAAAAATTTGTTAAAAATCGGGATATACATGTTTTTTATTTGAGAAATAAAGATGATCTAATTGTACCCAGGATTAGGCTCCAGAAAATAACAGGTCATTCTGTATCTCATCAATGCGCTACTATAATGAATTGCCAAAGGATGTCTACGATATGTCCATTGTCCATAGGTAAGTTTAAAAATTATATAAAAATCAAACTGTGCGGGCTGGCGTACTACGATACGTCTTCTTATCTTAATGACAAAGTTCCTTGGAAGTGACTAATAATTTATCCTTCTTATTTTTGTATTATTGTAGAATAATGCTCCGGTTCCACCATAGCCCTAAATATCTGACAATGTGTATTATATGAACATTGCAACAAAGAAAAAACAATAAGTTTGTCGTTAGTTATAAGAAATAACTAACGACAAACACAAAAAAGAACATTTTACTCAAAAAGCTGCTCAGTCGTATATTAAACCTATTATTTATTAATGTCCAATCATTCCTTCGTTTATACCAAAAAACGCTAACTTAGCCACAATAATAAACACTTCTATAATATACATAATAAACATTCTCCATGTTTCTACATACAAAATAATATACAACACCAAACCTAGTTCCCGATAAATAAGAAGCACTATACCATTAATAGAAATATACGACTATCTCCTATATTCAAAACCGAACAATACCCGAGGGAATCAAAATAAGCGATTGCAGCATCCCAAATCAGGGCCGAACTCATTTCACGCTCTGATTTCTATGTCAATCACTGTTAGAATTAGTCCAGCTATTATATTCGTGGTCATTCAGTAATTCAGGCACGTAGTGTCAGGACTTTGAGGACGGAGGTCAATTTCCTTTAGAAACTAAGAGCTTGAGTGTTAAATTGTGAATGTGTGCAGCTGTTGTAGTTGGTTTAGTTCGTTTGTGACGCTTGGTGCGCTTGAATGATGGATGATGGTAGTCTGATGATGGTTGTCTAGTCACCGTAACACAAGCTTAGAAGCTTATCATGGGGCTAGATGGCGCTGTGTGTTGATCACAGTTTTTTATTTTTTATTTTATTATTTGAAGAACACGGAGTATTAATACTTTATCTGCTAGATCTACGAACGAAAACGAAAAGCCTTATATGCGCAAAAACGCAAGGTGTGTAAATACAATATTAAAATGCCAGTTCTCAGAACTCCGACTCAGTACTGACGCGCGCGCCAAGCGCTTTCCTGGAAGAAAACACCATTCAAGCGCATCACGCACGCGCTGTATTTGTTTTTATATATTTATCTTTTAATTTTATATGGTGTGTACAATAAAGAATGTATTCATTCATTCATTCACGCACTAGTTAACATTATAGCAAAGCATGTTTGTGTTTTCAGCGGTCAATAGGAAGGAAAAGATGGATCTATTACAGAGACAACGGAGTTGCCTTCGGTTCTAGACTTCTTATTTATATGATCAATTGAATATTGCCTGTGGCATTTTATCTTTGCGCGAAGCGTTTTTCAATAACAAACTATAAAGTAGAAACCGGCTAGCTGGAAAGTCACTGTCTGTACTATAAAATGCGCTCAAAGACAACCACAACAATTATTAGACTTAAACAAAGTACGATGAAAATACGGATTTTTAATAATTCCCCTAAATACATACTTCTTCATTTTTTTTAAAGAAACCTGCTACTGTTATAACAAATGGTGGAGACCTATAGCACATTCAGTAGCACCTAGAAAGCAAATTGCCTTCTGTGAGTTGTGGCGCATTCTTGGTGCTAAATGCCAGTATTTTTCGTTTTGCACGACGTTTCGTTTAATGAGGACTTCACTCAGATTAAAAGGAACGACACATTTTCACATTTTGAAGATTTAAACCAGTTTTAATAGGAGAGATGATTCAGAGACGTGATATAAACAGTGTTAGAATGCCTGTCATTAGTAACTGTAGCTCATGTTAAATATTATAAGGGGTATATTGATGTTAAATATTATAAAGTTCGATATTTTGCCAGTACTGGATTGTTCGTAAAACATGGTAAATACTCTGTTTTTAAATAATATTTGTAGTGAAAACACGTATTATAAGTCTTAAATTCTTTAAAATAACTGGTTCAAAAACTCACACACAGTTTGAGAACAATATCATAGACAAATAAAATCTTTACTCTTCCTAAAATTCGTTAAACTAAACATAAATTGTACCACACCACAAATTGTAATACACATGTACCTAATTTGAAAAAAGATAATTATTATGATTTTGTATTTTCATTACCTACATAAAGTTTTGTAAACGGCAGGCTGTTTCAAATCTTACTAATATTATAAATCCGTAAGGCTGTTTGTTTGTTTGTTTGTTTATTTGTTTGTTTGTTTGTTTGTTCCCTCTTCATGGTCAAACGGCAGGACCGATTTGAATGAAAATTTGCATAGGGATAGTTTAAATGATGGAGAGTAACATAGGATACTTTTGATCCCGAAAATCTCGCGGGATCGGGACTTACGCGGGTGATAACTATTTATTGGATGAAAATTTGCAAAGGGATAGTTTAAATGATGGAGAGTAACATAGGATACTTTTGATCCCGAAAATCCCGCGGGATCGGGACTTACGCGGGTGATAACAATTTATTGAACGAAAATTTGCATAGAGATACTTTAAATGATAGAGAGTAACATAGATTACTTTGATCCCGAAAATCCCACAGAATATTGACATACAATCTTTACCTTACTTCAACTACCTACTGCAGTGCAAAAATCCATACTTAAACGGACGACCAGGGAAGTACTGATGATGCCAGGCGCTGTATAATTCCGACAAGATCAGATTATTTTTTCATCTGTGATAAAATGGTTCCGTATTCAATCATTTTTGGATTAAAAAAAACATAACAAATTAACTACCGACCCCGCCCGATCAATAAATGTGGTAACATGGAAATGAATATGACTGCTTTGGTTTTCGATATGATTTTATTCAAAATAATTAAAATTTTGAATCAAGTAAACCAATTCTTTCAATGATGTTATTTTGACGGTTCAAAATAGTTCAGCTTCAGGGTTTGGCTTCAGCCTTTGGATAATGCTTTCAAGCTTAAAATCAATTTAAATTTCGAAGTTACACAAAACAAACTTCATAATATGAAAATCATAAGGAAGATTTATCTTATTTACAAGTAGATATTGTTTATGTATTGGATATTTAAATTGCATAAAGCCCTAGTCAAATTAATTTAATGTATTTTAATAGTACTTTTCATTCGAATATCGGATAATATTGTTTTTTTTTTATAATTGATTTGAATTATTATGTATCAAACAGCTTGTTGCCTGAAATTAACACAGAATTATATACATCCGAAAAGTGAAAATTCCGGATATTCGATTATTCAACAAATTTTATGAGCGTTGTATCTGTCGGTAACCTTTAATTAACCGAATTCGTTTCTTATTTTCAACAATATGGCGTCTGGTGGTTATTACATACGCCACATAAGAAGTACCGATGAACAAAACTACTAGACTACATAGACTGATAAACACGTAACCCTTCTTTACGTCGCAAAATCGGGTAAATACTACAACATTGCAGTATTCCATAGAGTTAGAGTAAGTAAAATATCTTATTTCATTTCTGAAGACTAAAAAAAACAATCTTCCGACCCCAAAACAAAAGATATTGTTTCATTTCCGGGACAAATAGCACAATACGTCATTGTTCTTACGCTTGAGATTATTAACAACAAAAAATAATGAAGTCTTTGGATTATAAGTACGTAAGACTTTTACATTGTAAATTAAAAAATATTCGTTTTAGAATCGATAAGTTTATGTAATTCAGAGAGAGATCGTCGTAGTCGCTATCATGCTGGGACTGTTTTTTTATTTATGGGATCATTTTTTTGTTTTATAAGAACAGTTGATAAGTATTCTTTATTTACTGGATTGACTCATGCAAACATTTTGGTCAATAGTTGCTTTGTATTTTTTCTGTATTGATGTGAAACAACAAATCAGGCGGGGTTAAACTGATTGTTGGTGAGGCGATACAAGCCGTAGCCACTTATCGTCACGCTAAATGAAAACAATTTCAATGTTTCACATCTGCCAGGCGTCCCGTGACGGCTTACATATTTTTTAAAGTATTGTCTCTAATATATTTAAATACAAATTTAAATTTGGGTTCATTTAGGCATACTTTATTACGTGATGGTTTGGTACACAAATAAACAAGGTTTACTGTAACTACACTTAATTTAATGACAAACCCACCTACTACAGTACGAATTCAGTACCTATAGTAGCTATTTCCAAATTAAACACTAAATAAAACTAAAACAATGAAGCGCAGAACGGTTTCATGACATCTCATTGGAACTTTGTTTATCCAGACTAGGCTAGTTCAGCCCTCAGGTCGAACCTTGTTTTGATTACGTTAAGTATTTAATCAATTTCGTGATAGAAAAGAAGGGCGTTTGCTCACAGCTAAAACAAAACAGATGAACTTCAGTCTTTGAAATACAATCTCAGTACTTACATAGCAGTCCGGCTCTCACTAATCAACTCACCCCTTTTTTACGCATAATAATCACATAAAACTTGACACCGATATAAACATCAATTTCAATTAGGTACCTATTCAACAAATTATTTCGAGACACATCTAACTAAATTTCCGATAAAAGTCAAGTGAACGAGAATTCTAACGCGCCTACACCCTCACTCAAAAAGATGATACCTCACAAGCTATAAAATGTATTTTTTTAATGAAAAAATCTTTGACTAAGGGTTAATCAAGTTTGGTCGTAAGTACTCTTAGACTGTTTTATTGACATTCGAAAGATCTAAGAAATTCTAGTAATTAAAGCGGTTTTATGGTTAGATAAACGACATAAATCTAGTCGAATTTGTGGTTTTATTTCACCCTAATTCAGTATACTAATGGTTGACGCCTATATCATACAACCAAACCGTTTAGAATAAACGTTTTTATTATAATCCAATAATTCGGAAACAGAATGTTTAATTACTAAAATGATTTCGTAAAAAGAGCTTCCGGGATTGGTGGAACAATGAGTGCTTAATAGGCGAGGATTAAAAGCTTTCATCACGTTATTTCGGAAAAACGTCACTTGAATAATATACGGGTCCCCGACAGTCCATTTAGATTGTGGTCCGATAAATACCGGATTCTGTTCAGGTCATTTGCAATGTTCAATGTTCGACGTTTAATTTATCTATTTGTTCAAATTATAAGTGTGGTTAGTGATAGGAATCTTGTTCCGCGTCCAAGACTTGGCCGCTTAAATGGCCAGTCTTTGAAATTTATAGCGGTTCGATTAGGATTGGATAAGTCATTAGAACATTATGCAAATGAAAAGTGTTTTAAAAGCCAATATGGGGCCGCATCGAGCCGCATTCTTATGGATTGCAACGTGTCGTCGACTACGGCATGCTATTTAAACAACTAAGCAGCCCCCAAAGCTAAAATACGCTTGCTAATTTTGAAGCTGTTTAGATTCCAAGTGGCGCTTCAGTAGGTATTCGGCCGTTAGTTGAATTTTCAAATAAGCAAGCAGCTTGAGCTATGACAATACCGAAAGAAATATTTTAGTTCGTTTTTATTATAGCAGCTGTACACTCTCGTCGAGACGTCCCGAGAGATGCCGAGTGCGAGAGTGCACACGGCCTCTCAGGCGAGACTTTACGACGTAGTAGGTCACACTATAAGTTTTGCGTAACTTAAAAAACAACATGTTATAACCAAAAAAAATATTATGTTTATTGCTTTTCGAACCATTTTTAAAACAGGAGGACCACTTTTTTTTCAGAAGCTAAGAATGACTTTGTTTTGTTGGCCGTGTGTGAAGAAGCGTTATCATGATGTAGGAGAACCTTATCTAACACCCTGGGTAAACAAATGGTAGAATACCACTCGGCAATAACACTCTTTTGATCTTCAAGCTGCAAGATCGTGGCTGAGAAAAAAAAACGAGATCATTTTTTACTAACGTTTCTTGCCCGCCTCACTTGTGTTGGTCTGTTCTCATTTCAAACACCCATTCACAAGACTGCTGTTTTTTTCGGGTTCAAAACAATAAATCCACGTTTCGTCTCCTGTGACAATGTCATAAACAGCATTAGAATGTCCGTGGTCGAACTTCAGTAGCATCTGTGAGCACCATTCCACGCGAGCCTTGTATGCGAGTATTGTCAATCTCTATCTGAATTTTTAATCTCAATCTGAATTTGGCTGAATCCGTGTTTTTTTTTTAATTAGCCGCTTAACAGTAACCACATTATTTTCGTTGACGGCAGTTGAAGGCCGCCTTTCACGAAATTCGTCATGTAAAGAAACTCGACCTCTCTCGAATTCAGCATACCATTGCCTCACGGTGCTCAAACAAGGTGCTTCTCTCTCGGTAAATCTTAAAAGTCGTAAAATTTGCTTCGACCTTCGGTTAATTTGTTGCATTGAAGCAACGTTATGTGCCTATCTTAGGATGCCGAGAAGTCAAGGGATCCCTAGAGAATTCCTCACCCATACTTCAAACAGATAAAATCTAAGGTCGAAACTAAATACCCGTTCAAATTTCATTCTGCATATATTTTGTGAGAAAGGTAGAAGAGATATTGTATGGGATTATTAGATTGATAGTCATTTGGTTTTTGGGGAAATGATTTCTGCCGAATTTAAAAGACGAGAATTTTTGACGCTCAAATTGTTAGCGTGAAAATTTACTACGATATTATAAATGTGATAGTATAGCTTCTTCGACATGAGCGTGCTGCGTCTTAGTTCGTATCATCACTTAACATAAGGTGAGACAGTGGTCAAACGCTCTTATATCGTATAATAAATAGGTTTTTTAAATAATCTATATCTATCTAATACTTATAATAAAAAAAGAGAGGACAAAAAGTCTGTATTTGGAAGTAAATAAAAAAATGTGGTCTAAGGTACGCAGGAAATATAGTAGAACAAAATATATACCTATATATATATAATTTTTAAAATTCATATCTATCTGTCTGTTTATTCTGTTTCTCTGTCTGTTCCTAATACAAATAAAAACTACCAAACCGATTGAAATCTGGTTTTCAATATTGGATAGTTCTATTTCGAGAAACGTCGTGGTATACTTTGCATAGAAATTCAATTAGTAGAACCAGAGTAATAAACGAAAAAGTGCAACCGCTCGAGAAACGCTCGGCCGCCCGCGTCCGTGTTAAGGTGTTTTTCACTTCCGCGGGTGAAACCGCGAGGCGCAGCTAGTGTAATCTAAAACATTTTTTTTATATTTTGTAGCTGTTGTCTTCATTTTCGAACATACTAAAACCAGACAAATAAGTCTTTCCTGGTTAAGTATAGCGCGCGTGTCATTGTGCCAGTGTTTTTTTTTCGATATGGCCGATACTGATGGCGATAACAAGTGCGCACATGAGTTTAATTGCCTCACAGGTAAATTCCTGCAAAGACTTAAACATAAAAATGTTGGTAAATAAATCAGAAAGAACTAGTGAACATAATAAATACCTACTACCGGTGTTGCGGTAAAACGTTTAACACGCCCAGCCAATTTCAATCTAGCCCGACAGCGACAGTCCCCTTTGCTGAAGAATGGGCTAAAATCCCAGTAGAGGCAAACTGTCTGAAATTCGAAACTCTGTTTTTAAAACCCAATCCACTTTACATTTCATAGGACATTCGGTCTAGGAAATTGAAACTAATTTTTCGGTTCAACGGTGCCATTCGCAAACACTTCTGTATAAACTGGTTTTCTTGCTGTATTCGTGTGGTTTAAGAAGAGAAGATTCGGATGTAGGATGAATCCGAAGCAGAAACTTTTTGATGGAAAACTAGCAAAAGCTAGCCTGTTAAATACCTAGATCTACCTTTTGAAAACAGGGACCTACATCGTGTGATATTTCTGAACATAAATATAAAGCTAAAGATAAATTTTATTCTTGCCGACAACTAATAGGTAAATACAAAAACACTATATAAGAATAGGTGAATATATAACGGTGATTTACACTAAGCTACGTAACGCAATTAACATTATCGTAAGTCGTAACTGCTGCGCTAACTAGATTATGATAATAATATCATGCCGATGATGATGAATCGTCTTTTAAATATAATATAAAATAATTTATTCTGACTGCCTAAGTGGTGGATCGATGATGAATAGTAGATACCTATAATTGAAGAGTATCTTTAAGATAGAAGCCTCTGATAAGACAGGGTTTTTCGAAATTCCAGATTTCGATCTTTCGGTTGTCTTTTGATATTCTTATCAGAAGTTGAAGGTAGTAACATAGTTTCCTTAACCCAGATACAACTGGGGGTTCTGCCGCACGTATCACACATATCTGGATTTATTCAGGTATGTGGAGAGTGTCGGTGTCTTTATAAGCGCTTTGTAGTAATGACAAAATAACATCTTAGAATTGTAGGTTAACACAATTTACAGTTTAAGAGAACATGAAGAAAAAAAAAGAATAAAAAATGTTTGGCGCTGAATTTTTTTACCACTATATTAACTTCCAGTCCTGTAATGGAAACGAAGAAAACTACGGAAAATTACAGTCAGTTGTAACTAACAATTACGGATATTTGTACTGAATTCAGAAATGGCCAATTTACTAACCTGCTGTATCACGAATTATAGCCACAAATAAGATGTTTCCTTTCAAACGCGAACGTTTGAATTTCGTGTTTTGATTGTTCAATAATTTTATTTGCATACCGTGAAACAGAGTTTTTGCGATTTATTTGTTTTTTAGTTTTTAGACCACTTAACTTAATACATTTAGAGTCCAAATTGCATAGAGCACGAAAAGGGATCGCCTACGACGAACAAATCACTCAGAGGGAGATTTATATTTGATTGAAGAGTTTTTGAGATCTGTAGCACTCGAAAATAAATTTTAACGTTTAGAATAAATTTAAATAATAATTGGCATCTTCATTATTAGATTATATAGATAGATAGATTAATTGGCACCTTTTTGATAATAGATTTAATATTTATATTACTCCTTTCTAAATATATTTTGTATCATAATATGAATCAAAGTAATTTATTTTAAAACAAAATAACTTCACAAGTCACTATTCCAAGTACCGAGTTCTAAACTAAAATGGAGCCTTTTTAATTTTGCACCAATACAAATGGTATATATATACCTAATCTAAGTATTACCAGTAAAAAAGAAGAATCTTGAAAGAATATCATAAAATATGTAGTCAAAATAACCTCAAAGTTGTAAAAAATCATAATATATCTAAAATAATAAATGACCGTCATCTATCAGTCCGATTTCTGATCTTCCATCCGGCTGACCTAATGGCGGATTTTTCCTTCTTACTCTCATTTACGTTTTTGATTTATTCATAACTTTATTCACTTCCAGCGATTCAATTTTATCTTTATTTTTTTTTTAATTTTCGATTATCTGTTTAATTATGTTTATACTCGTATTAGGTATGTAACCTAGGTAGTAGGTTAAGACAGCTGTTTCCGGAACGTTTGTGTCAAAGAAAGTTTCTTCTGTTTTAATTTAAAGGGCCAGTATTCGATTTGCTATGTTTTTCTGTTAGGTTTGGGTCATTTTTATTGGCCCTCCGAAATCAGTTTTTTGAGCTGTTAGAGGATAGGTAAATTTATTCAACGTATCTTCGGCTATATCACGCAGGCATTCTAACGAAAAAGAATTAGGATTTTGTTTTTATAAAACACTTTGAATTCAATTTTTATTTACTTATACATATGTATAGGTGCTTGTATAGTTTTAATAGTTAAATCCCTTAGGTATGTATATTTTAATGGTATGGAATATTTTATACGTGTTATTGTATATATCATCTAAGAAATATAGACATCGAAGAATGTCGACTTCTACACGGAACGCGCAAAACGACTCAACAAGTAAATTAATATATCAAAAATACTGTTTTAAACGACCACCCAATCGTTAAAAGAGCTTCGTAACAGCCCCACAAAACAACACAAAACAAACTGTTATAATATTTTTTCACGGACCATAAAAATGTCAACTCTAACAAACAAATTAAAACTTCATCTTTCAAAGAATACCATGCTTTTAAAAACATTTAAAAGTTGCAAATATTGATGATCCATAGAAATAGTACAGTATTAATGAAAAAGATTATTTCGTCAAAAACACGGTCCAGCTTGATGTTAGAGAGACCCAGTCTGTCCTTTTTTCCCTTTAGTGTTCGTCGGTTAGCTAGATAAGGCCAGACTGGAACCAACTGGGTTCAACAGGACCGTTTTGATATATCAAAGCAAAAACTACCCTAACCTTAGAGAACATGATTGGAATTGATTTTTCAAAAGTTGTCAAGTGCACAGTCTTCTAGGAGTGAGCGAAGACGACGATGTAACATGTCTCTGGATGCATCTGACTATTTGAAATGTAACATTTCTGTGTCTAATTGGCAAAGTTTTTAAGTTACCTTTTTTATTGTCTCTGGGCTGGTGCCCATTGTTCAGAGTAAAGTAAATTTTAGCATTCCCCCATCTCGACAATTATAAAAGTTTTAATTGCTCGTACTTTTCTAATTACAAAAAATACAGTCTCATGACCGGAAGAAATATTAAGGGAAAGTTTGTAAAAGTGCTCTTTTTACAAGCGCGATTGGCGTTTTGAGTGTATTTTATGATTTGCTACTTATTTTACATCTGTTTTTTTTTGGGGAAATTATAAGGTTTTCTTTGTTTCAAACTTTTTAACGGCTACAAATCGTGATCCCACCTGGTTGGGTGGTATTTTACACTGCGTTGGCCGAAATCATTGAGGCTGTCTTGTACACTTATTATAGGGCTAACTTACTATACTAGTACTACCCTGGATTAGGTAGTCTTAACCATCCATGACCACGACATGTTCTATTGTCGCACTTCATAGATCATTTCCAATCATTCCCAGTTGTCCCCTCTAGCTCTGTCCCCCGGGGGACAGCTGGGAATTATTTTCCCAGTTGTCCCCGGGGTGACAATCCGTGGCGACTGTCCCTTTTTCTATAGTAAGTACGTATATTCATTACCAATAATTTTGAACTTTATCACGCTGGTATTTTTGATGCATAAACGTTAAAATACTTTTATTACAGTTAAGTATTATTGAGCCTGAGTGTGTATATTAGAATTCTCAAAAGTCGATAGAGTTTTTCTCTGCAATATTTCTGCAGTAGATACAATTGTTTGTGTAAGTAAAAGGTAAGAAACACAGCTGTTTAGATGCTAAAGTAGCTCGTTTGTTAAGGTAGTGATACATCTAGTTGAATCACCTTTGACGTTGTTGAGATTGGCAGGCCGGAACAGCCGGGTGTCAAAAGCGGCTGGATTAGTTTGGTAAGTGTCTTTAACTTTCCATGATTTAAAACAAAAACTAAAAAATTTTACATCTTTGACTGTACTGTCATTTGAATTTGCAAAACGTCAATAACATAAATATGGAAAAAAATGTTTTATTTTCTGTACAACATATATCACTTATTGTTAAGAGATTATTGATTTATATGATCTTCCGTCGTATCCGACTTACCCTCACATAATTTATCAATAATAAAGGAATAAGTAATTTATATTTACTTCAATAACCTCAAGAATTCCCCTCCCAGTTTGTACAAATACATTATTCAGAAACTATCAAAATACATTCCGTATCCAGTATATCCTCAACCCAAACATGCAAAGTGAAAGAAAAATCTGAAAGTGTCAGCAGTAAAGTTCTCTGTGACCTTTTATCACTTGTGCCAGTGACATCTTTCATTCGTTCCGACAAAGTTCTTACCTCTGAGCTTTGGTATCTGCTTTAGAGGAACAGTACATCTGACCGAATAGTGCTAGCTTCTCACTAGAGTATACCTAAACTTTTCTTACCAGGTGAATCTATTTTTGATTCCATTTTAATCGTTTTTGTTTCTACTTCGATCGTCTTCTGTTTTAGTTTTAATCGTCTGTATCCTTTTACAATTTTGTAATCTAATCAAATTATTAAAGTTTTGGCGAGAATGCGTTGAAGAGATGTGTTGCTAAATTTT
Source organism: Idaea dimidiata (assembly GCA_949358125.1). NCBI lineage: Eukaryota > Metazoa > Arthropoda > Insecta > Lepidoptera > Geometridae > Idaea > Idaea dimidiata. The sequence goes on from OX442334.1 coordinate 10,132,752, forward strand.
CATTTTTGTGAAACTTAGTTTAAATGCGTGTGAATTGTTTATTTTGGGGGCATATTAATCAATTTAGTTTCGTGAAGGTGTACAAGTGAAAATAAAAGTGAAAATCGGTGCAAAACATGGACTTTAGCTTAGTGTTCTCTCCAAAGCTCCGTGAACATTGTAAAAAATGGCCGCCTTTTTACAATGATTCCCTCGACTTGACTTTTAACTATGACGACTTGACTGTTTCGTTTGATGCAAATAACCTGCAAATATTGATAATACTTGACACTGGTAAATGTCCGAATGGAAAAAGCCATTTTAAAGAAGAAGAAGAAGAATAAAATTATTTTTTACTAGCAGTGTCCCGCGGTTTACCCGTGTAAGTCCCATTCCCGCAAGAATATTGGGCTAAAAAGTAGCTTATATGCTGTTTCCGGTATGCAGCTACATATATTCCAAGTTTCATCGCTATCGGTTTAGTAGTTTTTGCGTGAAAGACTAACAAATTCAAATACATACATACAAACTTTAGCGTCTATCATGTAAGTAAGATTTATCATAATCTCAGACTTTATCCGTCCACTGCTGAACATAGGCCTCCCCCATAAGACAATCGGGATCCCGTGCTACCTCCATCCAATGACTCCCTGCGACCGCTATTACGTCGTCGGTCCACCGAGTAGGTGTTTTCCAATACTCCGTTTCGCATTTTATCGTAGTCGACACTCGAGGGCTAAACTGTTGGGAAGTAAAAATTCCCCAACAGTTTATCTGTTCTTCGAGCTTTATGATATAAAAACTATGTTTAATTATTTGATGGACCTAAATCTTATTGGAAAATGTTTTAGTCTTATATTAGATCTTTAATGATGTCTACAATTACGAAATATACAATAGGGTTCATCGTCATTTGGTGCCATCTTCTAAGGAAGGTCAGCAGTCAATTGGTGAAAGTATTCACGATCTTAAGCTGCTGCTTTTAATTGTTGGTAGTTGAGGCCAGTCCAGTCTTTTTAGTAGTGTTCACTGTACATTAATCAGCAGCACGCCCATAAAAAGATAATTAGAGTAATACAAAGCAGCTAGGGAACTCTATAATACTAAAATAACAATAAATGTAATTTTAAAAAAAGAGTCCCTATCACCTAATCAAGGATTATCTAGCACATAGTTATAGGCGACAGTTGATTCTTAACAATGGTGTATTTTAAATTATCATACAAATCAAGTTGATATAGACTCAGTGACGTAACCTTTAGAGAAAACTCCATAACTTATCAGTAAAGGTTAACCAACTACAAAATTATATTGAAAACCCCGGACTAAATTCACTAAAACTAAATTCAATCCGAACATTTTCAAGACCTTCCCATTTTCCCCGCACAGATTTATGAAGAAATTAGAATAGCTACGTGACCCAAGTATTTGATATTCAAGATCCAAAAGGATGCGTCGATGTTGAGAATTTCGACCACGTACCAATGGACTGCGCTATCGTGGGAGTCTATTTCCACAAATATTGGTCTGCGATATTCTAGTGGTTTTACAATGGCGATCACTCAAACATAGTTTACTTAGTTAGTGCATATTGTATTCACCGCCAAACTCAGTAAAACAAGTGCCTTTAGAAAATAATTTGACACGATAAAAGTGTAGGCCATTGATTCTGCCCTTAGGGAAAGGTGGTGCTGAACGGTGAATATGATTTGCAAAATTATTTATATTATGTTAATAAGTACTCTAATTGAATTATACTTAATTAAGAAAATTATTTTAAAATGATTTTATTGCTTCTAATTTGAACTACTTAATTATTTATGTAATTCACTCAATTCAATTTACTTAATTCATAAATACAAATACTTTTTTTAAATGCTGTGTATACTATATTTATATACCTACTAAAATCTAGTATTTTTATAAACAAGAAGTAGTTTGTAGAGTAAGTAGTTATATACTCAAATACTAATTTGTAATGTAAACTTAAGTAATATTTATATAAATTTACGTCCTAAAAGGATCCTAAAAGGATCCCAAAAGGATCCAAAGGATGCAAAATTTGAGACTACTTATTTGTAGTTTCTGAGATTTCGTGATGAGTGAATCTATTTATATATATTATAGATAAAATTGCACCTGAGTCAGGTGCAGTTTTGCCAACAATGCCAAGGATCTTCGTTAATTTAATTCTAAAAAAAATGTTCTGCGCAATAGTTATTCGTGATGTGACTCAGATTCGTTGATCGCAATCGTCTCTGCAGTCTTGTACTTAATAGAAAATTGTTCTTGAGAATTGTATAATGAAATGAGGTGAACTAATTTGAACACGAATGTTTTTGTTTTAGTTGGTGTTCACGAATTGGCAAAACTTCGTATCGAATGTTTTAAAGCAAATGAATTTTAATTGTGAACATCTGATTTTTCAGATATTTTTTGTACAGGTATTTTTGTTAAACTAACTATAATGATTTGTATATATTATACCTAGATATCTGCATTAATTATTTAACGGCTGAAGTTGAAATGGAAAATTATTATAAATCACTATTGCATACAGCCGCAAATCAGATAATCATAAATCGCTGAATCAAAATTGCATTTTCAGCAGTCAACTAATGTAGCTATATATGAAATGAAAGAATAAATCTACAAACCACAGATTGTACCCAAAAAGTTAAGTCATGACTTTACAAAAAACTATGAAATGGAAATATTTAAATGAAAAATTAATCTTCAAATATTCACTCGCGACGAGATTTGAACTCGTGTCTCTGCTTCAGTACTGCATCGCCTTAGCCACACGAGTTCCCATCTTGAGCGACGAATTTAAAAATATGAATGTATGCCTTGCGCAATAAAAACAAATTACGGAATAACTATGTAGTGCTTAGAAAAACTTTATACTGTTGGAGCGCTACATTTTTTCTGCAAAACTACAAAACACTTAAACTAAAAAGATACCTACTCCAACACGATCTTACACGTACCTAATTAATAAAACAAAAACAGATCAACGAACATCAAAGAATTTCAACTTACAGAAGATTGTTTTTGCAAACAACAAAATTAAATTTTCCAATTCATTAGAACTGTTCTATTTTTTAATCAATTTTTTGTTTTTAGCCTTATAAACACCATATCGTAAGTAACTTTTAAAAATAATATTTGTGTAATGTATCCAGAAGTGGATCAAATGTAGTGAATACAAGTTCCTAAAGTGGTTGAATGGCACGTTTACGTATAAACTACCTGTGCACCGCGGTTTTCCCCGTGGTAGTCCCGTTCCCGCGGGAATATCGGGATCAAAAGTAGTCTATTTCCTTTTCCGAGGTTTCATTTATATTTACACCAAAATTCATCCAAATCGGTGCAGCAGTTTAGACATGAAAGCGTAAGAGACAGACATACTTTTACATTTATTTATATTAATAAATGTTGTCAGTGCGTATGTACAGCACACGCATACCTACTAATTTGCGTGTGTTTATACACATAATATTCACAAGCATGACAAAACGCTCGTGAGATTACTTAACTTATATTAACTTATATTCTTTGTGAAATGTATTGTGATTTTGTAGGTGGTTAAGTTGATGGTTTATAGCTCGCTTCTTATTTTAGTATAACTCTATTGTTAGTCGTGAGATCCTATAGTTGGCTTTCTATTGTTACACTATCACTACTGTTTTATAATAGCTGTTAGATTTCCAAATAGATAAATAAAATAATAATAAAATAAAAAATAAACCACTGTACCACCAATTATTACCTACATTACTTCAAACAAATCCTTCGTTCCAAATTCAAACTCACCTTTGAAAGGTTCAGAAGAATCTGTTACATAAAACAAAAGAAACGAAATGGAAAGAGTTGTCAAGGGTAGGCGGGTAACCTTTCAAGGGTACTTGGCAAGTCTCAAGAGGTAGGCTGAAGGCTGTGACATTAACACTAGTGAAAAAGAAATGTAACTATTTATACTAAAGTTGATTTAGTAAATTCACAACAAAATAGAGTTGTGGGTAACTAGCTGCTCCCCGCGATTTCACCCGCGTAAGTCCCGTTCTCGAGAGAATATCGAGATAAAAAGTAGCCTATGTGTTATTCCCGGTATCCAGCTACCTTATATTCCTATTTTCATTGCAATCTGTTCAATAGTTCTTAAGTTAGTTGAAAGAGTAACAAAGTTATATACATGCATCCAGACTTTCGCGTTAATAATATTAGTAAGAAGTAAGTTTAGCACAGGGTTGCATTTCACTAAGTGTGTAAGGTGGCTTTCGACCATTCTTAACTAAAAGAAGCGAAATTTTACTAATATTATAATAGCGAAAGTTTGTATGTATGTATGTGACTTTGTTACTCTTTCACGCAAAAACTATATTAAACCGAATGCAATGAAACTTGGAATATAGGTAGCTTGATACCGGTAATAACACATAGCCCACATTTGATCCCAATATTCCCGCGGGAACGGGTGTAATCGCGGGGCGCAGCTAGTTATCCATATTTCTATTTTGTTTATTATTCCGATATTTCCGCAGGAACAGGACTTATGCAGGTAAAACCGCGGGGCGCAGATGTTTATTAATAAACCTTAAAAGTATCATGGAAAACTAAAAACGAAACTTTAAAGTGTAGTTGCCCAGTATCCTGGAGCCAAATAATATGTCTCTGAAGGGGGTCTCAGGCAGCTTCCTACCCTTTTAGTATAATAATTTACATTTGCATCATCTTTTTTTAAATTATTGTTTTGTAATAAATATTGTATTCGCTTTGGAAGGGATACTCGTAGGTACATTTATTTTTTTATAACATAAAACTAAATCTTGATTGTTATCTTCTGTTGTTCCACCCATTCTATTTAAAGTGACCTTCACTTATTATATTCGTTCCTTTTATTAGTTGCATCTAAAAAAAAATTTTCGGGCCCTGATAAAATTTCGTAGTAGCTAAAAGCGTTTAAAGTAGCGTTTTAACAAAATAACTTCTAAACTTGAAATAGAAAGCAAAAATTTAAAAAATATCAATCTTGAAATGTAAAATTAAAAACTTTAAGGCTCGATTCGATCAAAGTGGAATAAGGAACTAATAGCAATTCTACACATAAATCGATTTTTTCGTATTTTACTTTAAACTGTTCATTCAAAAAATACAATATTTTTGTTTATTCTAAAGTAATAGACCATTCGAGTTCTAGTTTGGTCGAACCAAGCCTAAATCAGTTTGAGTTTCGGTTTTGGCTAAAAGTCATGTTTCGGCCGGTCACTAACTATTATAATTGCATGCCTGAATAAAATCAACGGCATTTTGTATTTGCGACTGCCCACAGTTTGTTGAGTTTGAACTCTGCTTTACGGTCTAGGCTTTTAAACTATTTAAAATTCAAAGTTCTTCAAGAATCCGAGGAAGCAAGTCTCCGGGCGGAGGCTGTAGAGAATTCCTATATCTCTTCGCACTTTATGAACCGACTGGGTCGAACGAAATATTACCCCGTTCCAATAACGTTTGGAATTCGAATTTACTTTGTAGTTTTTCGCTTATTTCCATTAAAATTCTTCCAGTTATACGATCTGTTTTCAATTTATTTGAGAACGAGTCACTATTGTCGCAATAGAAGTAGGTAGGGTTCCGTTTGTGCGATTGTATTTTATCTCTTAGTTAAAAAAATAAATATTAGATTGTTAGAAAAGAGCTGAATGTCAAGCATTTCACCAGATTCGTTCGAGCGCAAATAGTTCAAAGGTGAAATGCTTGATCACCACACTCTACTTTTCATTTCGACTGTGAGGAAATTAAAATATTACTTAGTAGTTTAATAAAAATTACACAACATTTTACACATTTACTAAAACAGGTATATATTATAAACACTATATTTACCGGGTTTAATTTCGCCAACTTGTTAGTTTTGAAGCTTACCGTTTCAAATGCAACTGAATAACTATTTCAAATATAAAAGTTAAAATTATAACTGTGTGTTTTTGCAATTGACCCTACAACTGGGATACCTATAATTTTCCTTCACAAATTTTTTTTTGAAAAGACATTGGTGTGCGGCCGGATTTGAAACCACGACCTAGGGAATGAAAGTCGAGGTATCTTCCACTAGACCAACACCGCTCTCTATTCTAAATATAGAAACTCTTTTGTATTGTTTCAAATAGAAGTGAGAAATTTGATGCATAGGTGATTTTTCTAGGTGTGATAAAATCCGAGCATAGAGGAAATAAATAGTGCATGGCGATATTATCGCTATGCACTATTTGTTTACTTATGATAAGTACCAGACCTCGAAAATCGTCTTTAATATCGACAGGTCTATCACCGTTTTATATAAGACGCACCATGCACCATCGCACTGCCAAAGAAAGGAATAAGTGGCCAGTAGGCCACTTCAACTCCAGCGGTTCCTTGCATGCTCGTCTTTGGAGTCAATGCGATTAAAACCCAGGTCTTACATTAGATCTAATACAAGTATAAAACCGATGAACTTATATTAGTTATCTCGGGTATTTAAAACAACGTACGTACGGACGTTAGCAGAGTAGATATTTGGGATTTAGGACCGTTCTTAAGTACCATATTCACTCTGCTAATACTCGCGCCAGACAACAACATTTTTGAATTCCGATGGAATATGTACCTACTCGGGATTGAACATAAAATTTCCATAGTTCGTTATCGAAGGTTTGATTTTTATTGCACAATGACAGATTCTGTCTTAAAACAATTTTACTCTTAAAAAAAAATAAGTGTTTCTTACACTACCGACCTCTATTGCAGACTGCCAGTTTGCATTTTCCTATTTACATAGGAATTCTTTCAACGTTGAGATGTCGCTTCCGATTACCATTTTGATATATTTTTTTAAAGTGTTTCCTACACTTGAATAGCTAAATTTAAAAAAGGCTTTCCAAAAATCCTGCCAATAGTCCTGTCCGGTTTGAATCGCATTTTTTTACTAACAACGTTCTTGCAGTACCGTATTACCGTAAGTAGTACCGTAACACGAACTTTGAACCAGAAAATGAGTTATAATTCAATATACGAAATAGCGTAAACAGAAAAAACAACTAAGCAGTGTTATTTTATTTATTTACTACAAATTTTATTTACTACTTTGTTATGTGACGGCGTACTAAGGGAATCGCCGATTCCACAATTCTATGTAAATGAGGATGTTTACTTGAATTCATGGAAATATTGCGCAAAGCGCTGATGCAGCACTATGCAACCGTGCGACCGGCTTCTAGAATATAATTTTAATTACTTATTGATCAAACCTCGATCTGTAACGTCATAAATTAATAATTGTAATTTTCTATTTTAATTAAAGTATTTTTATAATTTGTTTTTTTTTGCAACCACCGACTGCCGAAACCAAAAGTGGCGCAGTCTTGTGGATACTCGAAAATCAAAAATCGAGTAACGAACCTATATACATCGTGTTTCGTAGTCGGGGTGAATCCGGAAATCGATTCCGCAATTAATACCAAATCCAGGATGCAGATTATGTAAGTACTTTGAAACTTTCTCAGTCCTTCCAATTCGTATCCTTTATAATATAAACTAAAGTAATTTTTTTCCTATCCTTAATACTATTGATGAGATAACTTTCATTCGTGCATACATATAATCTCACGCGACTTTACCTTTGAATTAATTTTTGTAAAGATAATCTTAGCATACCTTACTTTACTTTTGAATTAATTTTTGAGTTGATAATTTTTGCATACATATTATAGTTTCACCTTATTTCACTTGCGAATTATTATTTTTGTATGTAATTTTATTTCAGCAAATTTCAGTTTTGTTTCGTATTCTACTATTTGTGCTACTTTAATCTTTCAAAATTTTTCATCCGAGTGAATATCGTAGGACTAGGCCAGACTTAAGGTCGGTTAATAGGCTTAGTACCATAGACGAAAATAGGAATTTAGAAGAAAGTGAAGAAAGAGATTTATTAGAAAATATGGCTCAACCCGATGTTGATACGATTTTTAAGTCGCTTAGGGTGTTACCCGACTTTGACGGGAATGCACATGTTTTAACGAGATTTATTAAACTCTGTGACCAATTGGTTTTACAATATTTTAGAACGACCCCTGGTAACGAACTGACAAATTTAGCATTAATTAACGGGATTTTAAATAAAATCTCGGGACCCGCTGCTTGCCTAATTAATTCTAACGGGATACCCGAAAATTGGGCAGGAATTAGGAGCGCACTAATCAACAACTTCGCTGACCATCGCGATGAGACCGCTCTTTACAGCGATTTGTCATTACAGATACAAGGTTCTAGTACACCTCAGGAATTTTATGAGCGATGTCAAAATCTATATAGTACTATCATGACATATATCTCTTTACATGAAACGGTAGACACGACAATCGAAGCTAAACGTAGTTTGTATAAGAAGCTTACACTTCAAGCTTATTTGCGTGGATTAAAAGACCCCCTTGGATGCAGGATTCGCTGTATGCGACCTGAAACCATGGAGAAAGCTCTTGAGTTTGTTCAGGACGAACTCAACACTTTGTATTTGCAACAAAGAAATGAAGGTAGCTCTAGAAAGGAACCACAGGCTAATGCTAGTTCTAGTTTACCCTTAAATAGTTTTGTGCCGAAATCTATTCCATTTACGATGCCATTTAAACAGCATAATTTTAATATGCCCGGTACCCAATGCAAGGTCAAGGTAATCAAGGTTGGAGACCCAATGTACCACTGCAAATGCAACAGCCCCGCGGCCCCTCTAGAACTCAGCAAATGATGCGTGCTCCTCCACCAAATTATAACCAGCAAAGCAATCTTTTTAGAATCCCTAATAGACCACAGCAGCCGCAGCCATCTTTCAAATTCGGTGGTAACCACGGTGGTAACGCACCGCGCCCAATGAGTGGTGTAAGCCATTTCATACCAAAACCCTTACCACCTTCGGGACATGATTGGCGTAAATTTGGCAATCCACCCCCCTCAAATTATTTCAAAACTCGAGAGGTAAATTATAATGAATTTTGTGACAACGATTATAATGATTATTACAACTATGACTATTACACAGATTATGACCATGACCAGAATAATTACTACTACGAACCTTACGTTTGTGATGAGCATGCCGAGTATTCCGTACACGAAAATTCAGAGCTAACTTCTAATAACGATGATGAAAATTTTCAAATAGTGTCGAAATCAGAAAAGCCAAAATAGAGTTAAACTTTCATGTACAAAGACAACTAGGATATATTCAGATATCAGACCCTCCACTTAAGTTTTTGATTGACACGGGTGCAAATCAGTCATTTATTAGCCCAGAGGCCGTTGAAAGGTACTTCAATCACATACCTTTAAATTATGAACCCTTTGAAGTCACTAATGTACATGCAACCAGTAAAAACGATCATTCTATTACCTTACCGTGCTTTTCAGAGTTTAACGAATATGAGAATGTCACCCTATTCGTTTATAAATTCCATAACTATTTCGATGGATTATTAGGACTAGACTTGTTGAAAGAATGGGACTCTAATATTGACCTTAAAAATAAAATCTTAAAAACCCGTAACGCGCAAGTACCTATACGTATGTATGACTCAAAGAACTGTAACTTATACGAAGACATTATACCAGCCAACTCCTCAAAATTAGCTAGATTACCTCTTAATGCAGAAGATGGTGAAGTAATTGTTAATAATCAGATTATATGTAACTGCATAATTTCAGAATGCTTAACTAAAGTGACCAACAATCGTGGCTATGTAGAAATTACTAACCCCTCGTCTAACGATATTATATTCTCAATGGATCGATCGGTCGAAGCTGAACTTTACAACTTCGAATGCTATAGTACTAGAATTTTATTAGATCGTGCTAATAAAATTTTATCCCGTCTTAGAACAGATCATATGAACGCCGAAGAACGTGCTAATTTACAAAATCTCTGTGCGAACTACGCAGATGTGTTTTATCTTGAACATGAACCATTAACGTTCACCAACAAAATAAAACACAAAATTAGAACCACCGACGAAATTCCAGTACACACTAAAAGCTATAGATACCCTCACATTCATAGACAAGAGGTTAGGGACCAAATTAACAAAATGCTAGAACAAAACATAATTAGACCATCAGAATCAGCATGGAGCTCTCCTATTTGGATTGTACCCAAAAAGGCCGATGCTTCTGGCAAAGCTAAGTGGCGTATTGTCATAGATTTTCGCAAAGTTAACGAAAAGACAATAGATGACAAATACCCCATCCCTAACATTACGGATGTTTTAGATAAACTCGGAAAATGCCAATACTTTACAACCCTAGATTTAGCTAGTGGATTTTATCAGGTAGAAGTGGACCCTAGTGATAGTCATAAAACCGCATTCAATGTAGAAAATGGGCATTATGAATTTCTTAGAATGCCCATAGGTTTGAAAAATTCACCATCAACCTTTCAAAGAGTAATGGATAACGTGCTAAAAGACCTTCAAAATCAAGTGTGCTTAGTGTATTTAGACGATATTATTGTGTTTAGCACCTCTTTACAAGAGCACATTATCAATTTAGAGAAGGTATTCCAAAAACTACGAGAATCGAACTTCAAAATACAGATGGACAAATCTGAATTTTTAAAATTAGAAACTGAATTTATTAACGTAATTAGTAATGAAGGAGTCAAACCGAATCCTAACAAAATCAAGGCTATTAAAAATTATCCATTACCTAAAACCACTACTGAAATAAAACGTTTTCTAGGTTTAATTGGCTATTACAGGAAATTTATTCCCAATTTTGCACGAGTTACTAAACCACTAACCCAATGCCTTAAAAAGGGCTCTAAAATAACCTTAGACCAGAATTATACTAACTGTTTCGAATACTGCAAAACTCTTCTTACAAATGATCCGATATTGCAGTACCCGGACTTCACCAAAGAGTTTATACTTACAACCGATGCGTCAAACGTAGCAATAGGTGCTGTATTATCTCAAGGAACAGTCGGGGTAGATAAACCTATAGCGTATGCATCTCGAACTCACTGATAGTGAGACCAACTACAGCACTATTGAAAAGGAGCTCCTAGCAATAGTTTGGGCAACGAAATATTTTCGGCCGTATCTATTTGGACGTAAATTTAAAATCATCACGGATCATAAACCATTGCAATGGGTCATGAGCTTAAAAGAACCTAACTCGCGATTAACAAGGTGGCGCTTAAAGCTTAGTGAGTATGACTTTTCAGTAGTATACAAGCAGGGTAAATATAATACCAATGCCGACGCCCTTTCACGCATTGAGCTTAATAATGAGGAGCTTCTGTCCATTGTAGCTAATCCATCTAGTTCGGTACATAACACACTTGACAACTCTAGAACTATAACAGCTCCCGACATAGATCAGGACAACTCTAGAATGGCTACCGTACATACTGACGCTGAAAATCCTATATTTGAAGTTCCTATTTCAGATGATCCATTAAATAAATTTAGTAAGCAGTTAATTTTCAATATTAAAGGGAGGCCTATTGTAACAAAGCCATTTGATACATATGTTAAAATAAATTTACAGATTTCAGAATCAAATTTAGAAGAAGACGTAGTTAACGCCATAAAGGAGTATGTCAATCCAAAAATTAAAACAGGCCTACTCATTAACCCATTTTTATCTATGTACCAAGTAATACCTATCATCCACCGTAACTTTAAAAACTCTGCTATGCAATTAGTACTAGTAAAAAGGGAAATCGAAAATGTTCGGGAATATCTTAGACAGCAGGAAATAATTAACAAATATCACGACGGAAAAACTAATCACCGCGGAATTAATGAATGTTATATGGCTCTATCTCACAAATACTTTTAGCCAAAGATGAAGGAACATATAACTAAATTTATAAATGAATGCACAGTATGTGGTCAAGCGAAATACGATCGCCACCCTATAAAACAGCAATTCAGGGTAGTACCACCCCCCACAAAGCCTTTTGAACTAATAAATCTAGATCTATTAACCATACAAAGCGAAAAATTCCTAACCATTGTTGATGCATTTTCTAAATTCGGACAAGCATATTATTTAAGAGATGGAACCGCAGTCAGTGTACTACAAGCCTTGCTTAACTTCTGCACGCACCATGGCATACATATCACTATGGTGACAGATAATGGCACTGAATTTACCAACCAGCTTATCGCAGAATTTGTCAGGCTTCATAAAATACAGCATCATAGGGTAGCCCCTCATACTCCAAACAAGAATGGAATAGTCGAGAAATTCCACTCGACCATATTAGAACACTTACGTATTTTGAAACTTTGTCAAAAATTAGAATCAGTAATTAATATAATGCCTTACGCCATCTTAGCCTATAATAGCAGCATACATAGCTTTACGAAATGCAAACCAATTGAATTAGTTACAGGACACTTCGATCCGCGTGATCCTTTTGATTTAGATATCTCCGCACATTTACTACAACAGTATATAGTTAATCATAAGGAAAGGATGGAAATTGTGTACAATACCATACACGAAATGTGTAACGACTTTCGAAATGACATTATGACAAGACATAACAAAAACCGTGAACCCGAAGCCAATTACTCGCCCGATCAACCGATTTTTGTTAAGAACCCAGTCGCTTCACGTCAAAAGTTAGCACCTCGGTACACACGTGACGAGGTCATGGCAGACCTCCCAATTCATATTTATACCAAACGGAAGCAGGGTCCAATCGCGAAGTCCAGATTAAAAAGAGTCCCTAAAAGCGCACAATTGTTGCAAGACGCTGCTGGTACATCATCTTCTCCTGGTCCCGGTACTAACGCAGGAGATAAAACTTGAAAGCCTTGCTAAAGGACCCGGAATTTTACCTTTCAAGTTAGGACCAGCGAAGATAATATCGCATTACCATTCCTTTCTACAGTACATTGATCTTCACGACATACACAATACAATTGAGTCAGTTAACATTCAATTAGGCAATTTTAGCTCCGAATTACATAATAAAACCGATTCCTTGTTTGAACCCCACATAGTTTTCCTGAAAAATAAGCTTGACAGTGTGTTACAGCAATTAAAAACTTTTGAAACCGATCGTGTAAAAAGAGGACTCATAGATGGTCTCGGTTCAGTCATAAAGAGCATAACCGGCAACCTAGACTATACAGACGCGCAACACTATAATGAAGCTATAAAATTCCTTCAGAACAGCGAAAATAAAATAGTTACTGAATTTAAGTCTAAGCAGAAGAAAAATATTGTTTGTTGCGAAGCATATTCTGCATCAGCCACAAGTTTGGCGAATGTGAAATTCAAATACATGTTTTATTGAACCTTCTTCTAAGGTTTGCAAATAACAGAATCACGATTCATTAAGTTTTGTTCGATACTTTTTTACTTTGAAAATTGTGCTGTATTTTCTATATTTTACTCTTTTCTCCTCTATTATACTATATATCGAAAAAATGTTTTATTTAATACAAAGGAAATAATCAATACTTGAAATTGCTTATGTGATGATTTTTAATATTGCTTAATTTCCGTAAAATTATCGAAAAATGATTTGAGACTTACGCCTTTTTAGTTTCGTGTTAAAAGCATGAAAACCTTCAATCTAAAATCAACTGTATTACAACGCATCTAAGTAGACGTTGCGCCAACCTCAGTCCGCCGTCTGGCGCCGTCGAAGGTGGACCTATGTCAGTTTTCGCTCCCAAATAATTACGTAATCTATTTTAAATTATATTTCGTATAGATTCGAACTTTTTACATTTTTTCCGGCCAATATGAAAATAATTGTTATGTTATGACAGTCATGTCAAATCATACCTACTGTCATAAAACTGTCTAGCATTGTTGGTAAATAAAACGTAGTGATTATTTATCTTTGATATTTGATTGTTGTTGTACTAAAAAAAGAAAGACTAAATAATTACACAAGAAATAAATACTACAAAGATAATAAACTATATAAATAATCTAAGGTGAATGACCATTGAGTCCAAAAATGCCCATCACACTGGTGGCATTACCCCGTTGAATCGCCAACGATACTATTTGTACTTAGTGTTGCAATCAGAGTAACTGTATTTACTAGCAATTTGCAATAAAAAAAGCTTTTTCCAAACGAAAGCTTGCTAAAACATCAAAAAAAAATTTAAATATCGTAAGAGAGGCGAGAAAATAAATCTATTTACCTTTTCCATTGTCAAAATGAAAATTGAGATAGGTACTTACCTACAAGGATTTTGCGGAATTAATATAATAAGTATCTACACTTCATCAAGGTAATGCAAGCTAATAATCGACCATTACAAATGAGAAAGTAACTCAGGCTGTGGTTCATTTTCTCGCCCAAGCCGCTAAACCGATTTTGATAAATTTCGATTCAAAGATAGATGGTACTTTGGCAAAGGTTACTTTTGAAATTGATATTCCCGCGGGTTCGGGACTTACACGTGTGGAACCGAAGGGCGCAGCTAGTACTTACATACCTACTAATCTATATCTATTATCTATACTTCTGTAATCTATCTATATCTATAAAACTCTTTGTCCTGACTGACTTACTCACTGACTGAACCGCTGGTAGTAGAGAGATGAAATTTGGAAGGTGTGTTCTTTGTGATCTAGGCATCTGATAATAATATTATTACAAGTGATTCAACGAACAGTGGACCTCGTGGGAACTAATTATTGAAAGGGCTCTTTATATCATCATAATAGAGCAGAAAAATCGGATCACATAATGTTTAGATATCTAGTACATCCTTTTGTGGGGGAATTACCCCAAAAATTAAAATCCCCCACAACAAATAAAATCTATTTACTCATAGAACTTGTATACCTTTCAAGTTTCATTAAAATCGGATCTCATAGTGCGGAGATAGCTGTTACCGCTTTTAGTGGGAGAATCACCCCACCAATCAAAAAACCCCCACGACAAAAATAGTAAGTTTACACATCTACGGCTCAACAAAGTAATTTTACACACCTACTGCTCTACAAAGTAATTTTATTTGACCACTAGCTGCGCCTCGCGGTTTCACCCGCGGAAGTGAACGCGTTATCACGGGCGCGGGCGGCCAAGCGGTTGCACTTTTTCGTTCATACTCGGATTCTACTAATTGGATGTCGATGCAAAGTATACCACGACCTTCCTCGAAAATTGAACTATCCAATATTGAAAACCAGATTTCAATCGGATCAGTAGTTTTTAATTGTATAAGAAACAAAGAAACAAACAGACAGACATGAATTTTAAAAATTATATAATTTTGTTCTATTATTTTTCCTAAGTCCACTAGACCACTTTTTTTTTAAATTACTTCCAAGTACAGACTTTTTGTTCTCTCTTTCTTTATTATAAGTATAGATAGATATAGGATAAGAAAAGGTCAACGTAAAGCGAGCCTTTATTCCCTAGGTACATAAAGTGCCATCATACACCTAAGTAGGGCATAATAGTAGTATATGCACCGAGGTACTAAAGCCCTGTCTTATATAGCGGGCGTCATGTTGAATCCAAAGCGTACGTATCTTGAGCGAAGCGAAGGAGTTATGTACCTTGAGTCCTGAGTGAAGCGTGGGATTCAAGCGCCCAAGATAAAGACAGGTTTTATTACCGAGGTGAATACTCTACTTTACACATCTACTGCGAGACAATAAAGAGGCTACAAAAATAAGAATTTAATTAACAACAAAATAATAGATTAATGCTACGTGTATGAAATATATTTACAGCTCTATTTTAGCAACATTTTAAAGGACAAATTTATATTCAAAAATTCACTCGCGACGAGATTTGAACTCGCGTCTCTACGTGAGTGAATTTTTGAAGATAAATTTTCCCTTTAAAATATTTCTAGTAGATATGCCTTGTGCAATAAAAACAAATTATGAAATAGCTCTATATTAATTAAATTTAACAATGATACATCAAAATGACAAAACCAAGCATCGGCTTTAGTCGATGAAATAAGTTGGGGCTTTATATTAACTAAAACTTTTTGCCTTACCCTTCCGTCGAAATAAAAATAGAAGAAAAATAGCCCAGTTTTTATTTTTTTATGTGTTATGTCTAGGTGGCCAGTTCCAAGTGGACGTATGCTACCTGAACCTTAGTTCTAAATTTAAATTACTTTATGCCCTAGGTGTATAATATCGCTTTACGCTGACCTTTTTGGTCAAATAAAGTAATTAAATAATTAATTAAGTAATTCGGCAAGTCCAGTATCGACAAGTTATGAAATTTTCCAAACATGCCATTAGCCTGGTCCACACTGTACGATCCACATGCTCCAGAATCTTTTATCCTATTTTCTCCCTCTCCGCTGCTTGAGCGCGAATAAGATAAAATATTCTTTAGCGCGGGGATCGTCCGGTGTGGATGCGGCCGATTATTCCCAGCTGTCCCCTCTATCCCTGTCCCCGGGGTGACAATTCGTGGCGACTGTCCCCTTTGAAAGCTGGCTAAAGGGGACAAATGGAATTATGTTTCTCAGTTGTCAAGGTGGGGGGGGGGACAGATGGGAATCTGTTCTCCCATTTCTACCCCGCATGTGTGTGTTATAATAAAACTAGCTGCGCCCCGCGGTTTCACCCGTGTTCGTAATAAGTACCCTAATGTACCATTATTATTTTAATGAACTTTATAAACGCATACCACTTGCATCCATAGTACAAAATATTACTATGAATGCAAGTCGTAAGGGGTTTGTCGGTTAGGGGTGAAGTTTGTAATGAAGATCTCGAGAAGCTCTATCACTTATGCTAAGAAACTAGTGGTCTAGTGTCAATAGTTTCGGAGTTAGGTTAGATCGTTTTTTGTTTTTACTTCGATCGTCTTTTGTTTTCCAACAATCTCTTCTATTAACTTTTTTTTCCTAAAAATTTACAAAGTCTTTTTAGTATCTTCTTAGTGGGACTACTTCACCTCTAGAGTATATTAATATGTATGTAGTCGACTCGTCCCAATGTCTAAACTACCGTCCCCGGTCCCAGTTTCGAAGGGGACGACTTCACCCCTAATCCAAAATATTGCTATAAATGCAAGTCGTATGCGTTTATAAAGTTCATTAAAATAATAATGGTACATTAGGGTACTTATTACGAACACGGATGAAACCGCTGGGCGCAGCTAGTTCTATTGTAACACCAACATGCGGGGTAGAAATGGGAGAACAGATTCCCATCTGTCCCCTCCGCCCGCCGTGACAACTGAGAAACATAATTCCCATTTGTCCCCTTTAGCCAGCTTTCAAAGGGATAGTAGTCGCCACGAATTGTCGCCCCGGGGACAACTGGGGAAAAATTCTTAGTTGTCGGAGTAGGAATAATCGGACGATACAAGTTTTGAAGATACAAAACAAACAACTTGCAAATTATTAAATAAATATTATTGCACGACATTTACAGACAGCGCAATCTAGCTCCAAACTAAGCACTGGGCTTGTACTAGGGGTATTAGACCACGAATATAATACATATTATACCTCTTTTTTTTTGTAAATACATACATATTATACATAGAAAGACACCCAGATCAGATACAAATATTTATTTTTAAGCATAAATATTTGCACCCGACGGGAATCGAATCTGCAGCCTTCCGTATTGCAGCCAGGCCCGCTAGGGGTAATAGTGTTCCGTGAGCCAGGCGGTCGCCCGACGCACCAATGAGGTCGTATTATAAAATACTTGACACTGGCTACTTTCCAAACGACCATAATCGGTTTACAACCTATGAAAAAATATATAACAGTTTTGATTTCGCGCGCTTGGGCGCTAGATCAAAAAAGTTGCGATGTTCGAAAGTGCATACGTGTGCGTGTGACTCGTGGATGTAGGGGTAAGTGGGCGGGCCGTTCATGACATATTTTTTATTGGAGCTTCGTCTTAATAGTCATGTTAGTCTCACTAAAGACTGGTCTGAACAGTACTCGAAAATTATCGATAACATCGTAAATAATCAGAATAGCTTAGAAAGTTTAATTAACAAAATAATCGAAAGTGAAGCTACTAAGGAATACAACCTAGTAAAATACGCGCATTTGGCCCAAGTACTTTTAATTTTATCTGACAATGTAGATTCCATTTCCCACGAATTATACAAATTGCAAAATATACTAGGTTTCATCCGAGTTTCCACTGTTCATCATGCGGTCTTAAATTTGGACGCTATACGTAATATGACTAATTATGTAAGCAACCTATATGGCAGTCAGAGAGTAGTAGATTTAGATATTAGAGAATATTTTGATATAATTAGAATAGGATCGTATTATGTAGGAAATCAGATAGTATTAGCATTTAAATTTCCTATAATTTTTCCCTTGACGTATGATATATATAAATTGTCCATTATACCTAACCAATATAACGAAACCCTCATTCCGCCGTTCTCTTACCTTATCCTGTCCGAGAAAGATTTCATGTACATAGAGGCTGAATGCCCGAAGTCAAGCAGATGGTACCTTTGCGAGGACAATCGACATCTCCGAGGTCAAGAATCCAACGACTGTATCCAGCAATTAATAACTACGCAGCAACGAGTATCTTCCTGCAAACCCGTCTCCGTATCCTTGTCGAAACCAGCCTTCGAGAAACTAGATGACGAAAACTACAGCATCAGTTTCCCCGCTCTGAGGAAAATACATCTTTCCTGCGGAGAAGACTCATACCGTACACTACAGGGCAGCTATCTCGCCGAGCTACCTCATAACTGTTACCTGGAAACCACTGAATTCACTTTAACGAATATGAACAACCGACTAAAAGGACAACCTCTGAAGATAATGGACTTGCCCAATTATGATGTCACCACCGCAGCCTCAATACCTAAAATCGAGCTAAACTCCATTGATCTGCGGCATCTACACGAATCTAACGCCAAGATCACTTTACAATCTCCACTGAAATTAGACAAGGACATCAACTATACGATCTACTACACCACAGTCCCTCTATACGTGGTACTATTAAGTGCAGGTGCACTCGCTATCGCCCTGCTATATCGCAAGTACAAACTGAAGCAGACATACAACTCTCAAGATAAGTCTGAGGAGAACCAGTTAGAACTACAGGCAGTCTACGCTATCCCTGAGACGACCAGAAGGATTGATCCCAATCAACTTCCAGCTCAATTCACGACCAATGTCTTTCATACTCGCTGATCTTCAGGAGGGAGGTGTTATGTGACGGCGTACTAAGGGAATCGCCGATTACACAATTCTATGTAAATGAGGATGTTTACTTGAATTCATGGAAATATTGCGCAAAGCGCTGATGCAGCACTATGCAACCGTGCGACCGGCTTCTAGAATATAATTTTAATTACTTATTGATCAAACCTCGATCTGTAAAGTCATAAATTAATAATTGTAATTTTCTATTTTAATTGAAGTATTTTTTATAATTTGTTTATTTTGCAACCACCGACTGCCGAAACCAAAAGTTCTTTTCATACCATATCAGACGAATGCAAATAACAAAAAAAACACCCGACTGCATCCACAATTTTTTAAGGCTCCTAGATGCGTCGAACGATTTTTAAGGTTTCTTTACCTTTAGGTATCTTCTTGTTTTTTACTTTTCAGTTTTAACGGCAGTCGGGTTTTTTATTTTTTTTAAATATTTTTTTTATTTAACACTTTTTAGTTATTAGAGATTAGATACAATTACACCAGAGAAACTCATTAACTCTGGATGTGTATACTCCAGTAGCGAGGACTCGAAATCGGTTAAAGATAGGCTATCTAAAAGCCTTCAATATTATAATAGCTATTCTTTTTGAGTTTTGCTGAGACGGCTATGAAGTAGGCAGGTATCCATCTTAAAATATAATTACCAAATCCGAAAACTTCGTCGCGACTGGTGATACAAAGGCTGGCGGTTTCTTGTCCTAGCGGATTAGCCTTGCTATCCATTATCCATAGCGCGACATTTCAAATTTTTAGTTAATTACTTATTGTAAACATAGTAATTGTTCTTCTTCTTCTTCTTCTTAGATATTGGCTTCTGCTTGCCACAAGGCTGCAATTGTGCCAAAAATGGTGAGGTGAATAATATAAGTCCAAGTTCGACGAATTATTGTACAGTAAAGAGGCCTCAAGATTGATCTTGTAGAGTACAGTGGAGATATAGGGATTCCACTTTAAAAATAACTGGTCTTGGGTTTAGTTGAAGAGCAAAGAGTTGATTTAATAACTTCATCAGAATGGATAGTAATTGTTATTTATGTTATCTCTGACAAACTGACAAATCAAACATTCAAATTCCTTCAAAAGTTGAAACTTGGCGTCAAAGTCAAATCGATAAGTTTTGTAACGTTCCGTTGTCTTTGCTCGGTTTTTATGGTCAAGACAAATCTTGCTTTATAGCGTTTTAAATCTTTATTTTTATTTATTTATTATTTTAATGTACCCTATGTCACTTTCACGGTCATGACGAATCTAACGACGTATCGTTTATCTAAATCGGCCCAGCCGTTTAGGCCCTACGACGGCACAAAAATAGGTCACATACATACATACACCCTTGTTTGCATAGACGTCCTTTTGAGGACTACATATTTCTAGGAACAATCCGAGGACGCTTTGAAATAATGTCTTAATGGCCTCGTACGATATTTTTGATAAGATATAAGCCGTTACAATTCGAAATTTAATTTGATGAGCCTACTTGTATAGTGCTATCACAACTTTTTTCCCGCCAATTTTTTATTAACAGTGTGAGGACGTCAATTACACTGCTCATTCTTCAAACCGCATCCTTTCGAGGACGTTTGTGTGAGCCTTCCGAGGACCTATCCACCCGACTAGACATGACAATCCGAGGACTCATTTTTACACGTTCTTTTTATACTTGTGTACAATGCGAGGACCTTGTGTTAGATTTTTCAGTAACGATCTGAGGACTCTTTTTCGAGTAAAACGTGTACAAAACGAGGACCTCTACCTAAGCACTTCTCGCGTTTTTTTGATTTCGGCGAAAATGAGTGGCATTTCTACTAACATTTCTACTATTCCTATATAAAGTTGTTAAAGCACTTTAACAACTTTATATAGGAATAAATGAAACATGCCAGATAGGTTGCCATTAGCAGAAGATGTACTGCTATACAGATACCATGTCGGTATACCAAAAGAAAATGATTATTTCTTCGCTTTACCTCCACTATCTCACTTTCGTGGGAGCGATGTAATGAGAACATTTGCTGTATCATCTGGAGCTAAACATCCGGAAACCATTACTTTAACTAAATTGAGAAAAAATGATGAAACAATGTCTTAAATATTGAATTTAACAAATAATGAGCTTGATTAATTGGCTAAATTTATGGGTCATGATATATGGGTGCACCGAGAATACTATCGGTTGCCCGAATCTACTGTTCAGTTGGCTAAAATAAGCAAAATATTAATAGCATTAGAAATAGGAAAGGGTAAGAATTTAGATGAAATAAATATAAATATTAATACAATTTCCGATGATGATGAAAGTACGAATAGTGAAAATGAAACAGATGTATTGATCTACCTACCCAAACATTTCAAGAAGACATTCATGAAGACCACCCTGAATGTAACGAAGAACCTAACGAAACATCACCAAAGAAAAAGTCTAGAAAGAAGAAAGTACCCACGGGTAAAATATTTGAAAAGATGATATGGACCGAAGAAGAAAAAAAAATTGTAGAAGACTACTTTTCTAGAGCCATTATTAGGCAAAAAGTTCCTGGAAAAAGTAATTGTGAAAAAGGTTGGAGAAGAATTCACATACATTGAAAGATAGTGACTGGAAAGTAATTAAGTATTAAGTTTATAACTTAATTCAAAGAAACCGAAAGAAGTAGGAGATTTGTTTTAGATATTTACTATTATTCATTACGACTTTTTAATTAATAAGAAAATATACTTTATTTTTGTTCCTATTATCTGTGATAGCAGTGTTTAAAATTGTAAGTCAAAATATGCCAAAAAAACTAATTTAACTATAATGATTATTCTTATAGAGTTATTACTTAATAACTCTATACGATTTATTAAGTAATTACTACTAATTTTGGCACTGCAGTAGGTAGGTGAAATAAGGTAAAGTTTGTATGTCAGTAAGTGACGATGACGATGACGAAGGAAGGATGACGATGACGATGGATGACAATCAATGACGATGGATGACGATCAATGACGATGGATGACGATCAATGACGATGGACGACGATGACGCGAACGTTCGAACACCTACCTACCGCAATGCAAAAATCCACACATAAACGGACGACCAGGGAAGTACTGATCAACAGTACTTCAATGATTTTTGCACTGCAGTAGGTAGGTGAAGTAAGGTAAAGTTTGCATGTCAGTGAGTGACGATGACGATGACGATGGATGATAATTACTCAATAACTCTATAAGATTTATTGAGAATTACTATATTATTCAATGATTTTTGCACTTCAGTAGGAAGGTGAAGTAAGATAAAGTTTGTATGTCAGTAACTGACGATGACGCTGACGATGGATGACAATCAATGACGATCAATGACGATGGATAGCGATGACGCGAACGTTCGAACACCTACCTACCGCAATGCAAAAATCCACACTTAAACGGACGACCAGGGAAGTATTGATCAACAGTATTTCAATGATTTTTGCACTGCAGTAGGTAGGTGAAGTAAGGTAAAGTTTGCATGTCAGTAAGTGACGATGACGATGACGACGACGATGGATGACAATCAATGACGATGGATGACGGACGATGACGATGATGATGATGCCACTCTACATCACTTACCCTACCCCTGTGTCGATTTTCATTCATGAATAGTTATTACCCGCGTAAGTCCCGATCCTGCGGGATTTTTGAGATCAAAAGTATCTTAATTATGTGACTCTCTATCATTTAAACTATCCCTATGCAAGTTTTCATCCAATAAATAGTTATCACCCGCGTAAGTCCCGATCCCGCTGGATTTTCGGGATCAGAAGTATCCTATGTTACTCTTCATTATTTAAACTATCCTTCTGCAAATTTTCATCCAAAAAATTGTTAACACCCGCATAAGTCCCGATCCCGCGGGATTTTCGGGATCAAAAGTATCCTATGTTACTCTCCATCGTTTAAACTATCCCTATGCAAATTTTCGTCTAAATCGGTCTAGCCGTTTGACCGTGAAGAGGAAACAAACAAACAAATAAACAAACACGAATTGTTTAAAACCAACCTATTTATCCATAACAACACTTATGGGTACTAATAATACACGTTGTCTGGGAAAGATACCAAACCGAGGTCAAGTGTGTTCAAATCACACATTAGTCCTCGAATAATATTACAAAATTTTAGTCGTATGTAAGGAAAGTGTGTAAAAATCGATGGTGGCGCCGCGTAGCGGTCACACACTGTCGGAGTGTAGATATGAATTCTATTGACCAAACCGAGGTTTGAGTGACTTTTTCTTATTACTTATACAGAAAGGTTCAAAATCGTACGTAGAATACGATGCAATGGATAAGTCAATCCGAGGACCACCTAAAATGTCCTCGGTTTGAAAATGTCCTCGGAAGTTCCTTGTGTATTCAGGTGCATGTCCTCGGATAGTACTTAAAACAAACACATACATACATACACTCACGGCAAAAACATAACACTTCCTTTGGCAGTCGTGTAATAAAAGTAAAAACGCTCGCCCTCGAGGTAATGAACAAAAATGAACAAACAAGACACAAGAAAAAATGTAATTAACATTCACCAAAACAAAAACAATATTGCATGCTTAGAAACGTTTGCGTTTACACGATTTGAAAAATCCCAAATTGTCAAGTCAGGAAAAGTGGCAAGGACTTCGACTTTTGTAGTGCAAACAGAAAGTTCCGAAAATACTCATAAATTTCTTCTATTTTTGGTTTTCGCGATTTTGTATAATAAAACATTTCATTTATCGGGTTGAATCGCGTTTTATTCATGGTTTTAAACGAACCTGCTGTTGACGAAAGCTCGGTTCGTTTAAAATCATGAATAAAACGCGATTCAACCGACAAATAAAGTGTTATAATAATACTCATAAAGATATACAAGAAACACATCTAAATAACCGTTTACAATCCACAACGAAATCTAAACGTAAGCCGAAATCTTGCTTCAAGCCGTTTACATTCATTGTTTCATGTTGACGCATAATGTTTTAAGAAAAGAATTTATCCAAAGACTCCGCGTGTAGCGAATGTGTAATGAAGCCATCCAGCCAACGAGAAAAAAATTAAAAACGATCCCTTTTATTACAAAAACAAATAACGCTTTTTATAAAAGACATGACTGATATAGCGACAATTCTTTTAAGGAGAAGACATATATCAAAGCTGTACAGACTGCCTGCGATTATGTTGGATATTTGTCATTCTCCGTCGTCGTAGAATGGCATCACGGTGTTTTGCATGATGTTATTTCAGTAAGCCGACTTCTTAGCGTGCCCTTAAATATTTCAGTATTAGCATTTGGGCCACGTAGTGTCACTTAAGGTCGCGGTTGTGAAGGCCTTTGATAATCTTGTACAGTTGCTAAAAAAATACTAATCTACAAAAGCTGGGTAAAGATCTTAAAGCGTTTTGCCTAATTTTGTCTTATCAAAGAAGTCTAGATGTCATTCATATACACACAATGGCGACAAATATTTCCATACGACTAATTACCATGATACTATCCGTGCATTTTTATTAGCAAAATTAAATTTTCGTACAAAAATTTGAGGGGAAAATTGGTTAGAAAGTTGAAGTTTATGGCGGGTCCTGTACCTACTATTAGTATTATTATAGTCAAACGGATTTTAAAGCTGTTGTATTTAAGCTGATATAAGTAAAATTTTAACAGAAAAACCAAAAGGTCAATTTGCGTTTCAAAATCCACTATTTCCATATCATTTCAGTGAACAATTTACTGTCAAATTTCACGTTAGCTGTATATTTTTTGCTATCTTACTAATATTATGAACGGGAAAGTTTGTATGTAACTTTGTTACTCTTTCACGCAATAACTTCTGAACTGATTGCGATGAAACTTGGAACTAGGATAACCGGAATAACACATAAGCTACTGTATTTAGTAGTAGTATACTACTTTTATCCCTATATTCCCGCAGGAACAGGACTTACGCGGGTGAAAACGCAGGGTACAGCTAGTTATTCATGTATTGCAAAAAAGTATTCAGTAAACGCTAAATTAGAAATTACTTGAAATGTTTTGGAGAATACAGGAATACATACAAGTAAGTTACAGTCAATATTTCGAATACGGTTTACTTGCAAATTACTTGCAAATTTCAATTTGAAAATATTGTTTGCAATTGAAATGAAGCTTTGGACCATATTCTTACACGAGAATCAGGGCCCAGAGATCGTTACGTGACCAATTAATCAAGTCAAGAATCACAACCTTTTTTGATTATTTTTAGGGCTTTTAATTAAAATAGGAAAAAAATTGACATAACTAAAATAAATTACCTTCTCAGGTTTGG
This sequence comes from Idaea dimidiata, assembly GCA_949358125.1. Taxonomy (NCBI): domain Eukaryota; kingdom Metazoa; phylum Arthropoda; class Insecta; order Lepidoptera; family Geometridae; genus Idaea; species Idaea dimidiata. Next base: position 10,158,252 of record OX442334.1, read on the forward strand.
AGACATATTCCTTACATCTGCCCAGTGCGAGTTAACGAATGGCGTCCATAAATTCTGGAGTCCATTCTTGTGAGACATTTGTCCGGCTGACTGCTGGAATTGTAGTCACCCTTGTGTTAGCACCCTTGCGTAACAAGCTATCGTTAGTCACGAGTTAGGAAATTAAAACGTTTGGATTCAACGGAGTAGGGTCATCTTGTTTTGTTGTATTGTACTTTCTTATTTGTGTACCACTTTGACTCAAAGCTATTTAGATAGATAGTTCGATAATTCTGTTTAATAATTATTTTAGTACTTGTTAAGTATAAAATTAGAAACAGTAATAAGTGGTGTACTATAAAATCAACTAATACTTACCTGCATACCTATTTTTCGTAACGTTTTGAGTTTCGCCCTAAGTTATTTTGGGTAAAACTTTTAGTATGATCTATTTGTATTGTTCACTTCAGTCACGTAAGAATATTGATAAGCGTTTGAAGTAAAGTTTCGGTTTATCTGAATAATATTATCGAAAACAATGAATATAAAGTATTGAATTGTACTGATAAGAACGTGATCGTAATAATCGATTTTGCGTAAAGTTTTGTAAATAAATTTATTTCGCAAACTTTTATGAAAACGTTATATCAGATCTTCGTTATTGAAATTAATTATATACCTACCATCACTTTGATTTTTCATCTGTTTATCAATGACTTTGTTGTTGTTACGTCAGACGGAACGCCAGTGCAACAATGCTGATAATAAAAACAACGCGATTCGTTTTTTTCTTTTCGTGTAGTGATGTGGCTCACCTAGTTTTTAGAGTTTTCAGGTAGCCCTAAGGCCTCTAACTTGACTTAACGACTGCTTTCAGAGACAACAACGGGGACCAACTGCTTAACGAGACTCCCGAAGCACGGAAGAAATCAAGAAAATAATTTCTTGCCACACAAATTTTCGGTCACCAATCCAAGCAATGACCGCGCACAGCGTTGTTTAATCCGCACGACCATAATGCCAATGAGAAGAAGATGATGAATCTCATTTTTATATTTAAAGGTTGGTTGACACACCGTAGTTGAATACTCTCACCTAGTGATTACCTATATTATTTAAGATGAGGTAAGTTCACATGGGAAACGAAGATGAGGTCGACGATGTTACTTGCTTGGATAGAAAAAACCAAGTTATTTACTCTAGACATTAGTACTCTAGTATTTGAGAGAGATCCTTTTCCTAACAGTACAAACGACGTGACTATAACACCATAAGCGGTATTCTTGCAATTTATCTGCCATGTTTCAGACACAAAAACTGCCTCTCATCTCAAGTTTGGTAAGCTTTTTAATTTCAGATGTAACTATAATTAAATTCTTGATTAAAAAAAGTGTCAAATTGTAGTCTACTATTAATAAAACTAAGTATTGGAGTTCTTGATGCGATCTTTTTGCAATGCGAAATAATACGAATGCATGTTACTATACGAATTAATACTTCGAACCGACATTACGACAAACAATGTCCTACTCGATCATCCATTTAAATTCCCCTTAATTGCTTACACCAAATTCAATAACATTAGCTTAATTCAATAACTATCTATAACCATAACGCGCTGTAAATTGTAACCGCAAATTAATTCAACTGGACACGATTTAGTTAAGTCGAACTAATCTAACCGTTTAGCCAGCATGTTGGCAAGACGGTAAATCAAATTGGCCCGTGACAGGTGTATGTCACTTCTCGTGATTTGGACACACGGACAAGTGAGACAGACGGACGTATCAGCAGAAGCGGTGAAGCCATATTGCGGCCTACATCCGATTGTGTCGGGTCGCCAATGCGTTTGTTTGGTCGCTTGATTGATTTAGATAATTTGGATTCGGTTTTGAGGTGTTGTCGTTGTTAAACTGATAGCACAAGGAGTTTCGTGAGTAATGAGTAATTATAATACAGGGTGGAATATATGTTGAACATATTTCTGAAGAAAAATATTGTAAATACTCGAGACTTACGCTTAAAGCTCACTGAAATAAACGCGGAATTAAAATTGGAAACACAACATTTGTGTTTTCAGCAGTTAAAGGGTAAGTTATCTTTACGTTTTAAGCTTCATACTTCAGACGCTATGTTCCCTACACAAACAAGAGAAAAAGAGCAAAATTACTCTATTAATAGTACTTAATATTATACGCTTCATAATTGCCTTTTAGAAATAACATCGGAATTCCATGAAGAAAACAGTAGGTAATAGGGGGTTAAAGTATGAAATTGCCGATTTATTGCAATAGGTTCTTTGAATTGACATAGAATCTTCATGGTTTGAGGTTTTCGAATGAAACTTTTTACAAATGGTTTCTGTGATGTTCTTTTTTTAAAAAATGTGAAACATTTGAATATCGACTTTCAATTGTTTTTGTTATTCAATTTAGACAAGAAAGATGGATACTGCGAAAATTCGAGTGATTTTTGAATACGAGTTCCGACGCGGAACTAACGCGGCAGAAACAGCCCGCAATATCAATGCTGCGTTTGGAGAGGGGTCTACTAATGAACGCACCGTGCGATTTTGGTTTAAACGCTTTCGTGATGGAAATTTCGACTTAAAGAACGAGCCACGAGGAAGACCGCCCACACAGGTGAATAACGATGAATTAAGAGAGATAGTGGAAGCCGATCCTAGTCAAACTACCCAGGAATTAGCGGTATGGTTTAACGTTACCTTACCCACTTTATTGACTCACTTGCGTCAAATCAATAAAATAAAAAAATACGAAAAATGGGTGCCTCATGATTTGACTGATCTGCAGAAAGAAACGCGTGTTGAAACTTGTGTTGCCTTGTTGAACCGGTACAGAAATGAAGGAATATTGGATCGAATTGTAACATGTGATGAAAAGTGGATTCTTTATGATAACCGGAAAAGAAAAATGCAATGGCTGACCCCAGGTCAAATGCCACAACAGTGTCCTAAAGCAAAACTTACCAATAAAAAGGTAATGGTAACTGTTTGGTGGTCTCAGCATGGTGTTATTCACTATAGTTTTCTTCGATCTGGTCAAGCAATTACGGCAGATGTCTATTGTGCCGAACTCCGAACCAAGTTGACAAAACTAGCAGTAAAACAGCCCCGACTCATGAATCGATCTTCACCATTATTGCTCCACGACAACGCGAGACCTCACACAGCACGAGAAACCATTTTGACCCTTCAGGAACTGCACTTAGAAACCATTCGTCATCCTCCGTATTCACCAGACCTTGCTCCAACGGACTACCATTTTTTTCGTGATTTGGACAATTATCTACGTGATAAGAAGTTTTCTTCTCAGGAGGCAGTACAAAATGCTTTCACACAGTTTGTGCAGTCTAGATCGTCGGAGTTCTATCGCAAAGGCATTAATAACCTTCCCATTAGATGGCAGCAATGTATAGATAATAATGGCAACTATTTTGATTAAATAAATTTGTTAAAAATTTAAAAAATAAACAATTAAGATTTTCAGTACAAATCGGCAATTTCATACTTTAACCCCTAATATTTTGTGGGTTTATTTTTCTTTAAATTCTCTCGTTTCTCGAAGTGTTGAGTAATAATATTTGGTCGTCTTTAGGAGGTGAAATTAATGTCAGTTTGATTTTGTTACTTTTGGGCTAAGAAAGTTAATTTATTTTAAATCTAGTACCCATGGTACAAGCCTGGTGCTTAGTTTGGGGCTAAATTGGAGAAATATATTTTATTTAGTACATAATATTCAAAGTTCAAACAAGTGAAGCCGGGTGGTCAAGTCAAGCGATAACTGTGTTGTCCGTGTGTTAGATTATATCTGTAAATACTTCGAACATGTTTAATTAACAAACTTTTTGGCCTTGTCTAATTTATACCCAATTTATTTGTAAACACATTATTCACTTCGAAACTCCTTTTTGGAAATTTGGATGTTTACATAATCAAATATTTGTCGAAAAAGCCCTGTTTGTTGTTTATGGCTAAGGGTGATTTTAGAGAATTGTCACGTATCTACAGTTATTCGGAGTAGTAAATTAGAGAACTGTCCCAATAATCTATACAACATGTGAAACAAAGTTTGTGTTATGAAAATTAATTCATAAATTAATTGAAATAAGACTCATTTTTCGGTTTTAATCGCGCTGTTTTTTTTCAGCATTGTTCAATGCTGTTCCTACATTTCAGAGCCTTAACATGCTCCTTCCTCAGGGTAGACTGAGATGTAATTTTTATCTTTCATTTTAATTCAACATCGCGGAAATCGAAGAAAATCTAAATAAGTTCTGTTTCCGGTTTTCATCGCGTTGCTATGTATTTTTAAACGCGTTTCATGGTCCGACGCGATGTTTCAAAGATTTTACAGAACCTACTGAGATGACAATTCAGTCTGCCCGTGATCAGGGCTTTGAAAACTGCTTAAAATAATAACAGCAACGCGATTTAAACCGCATTTAATATTATTTAAAATTCGATTTCAGAAAAATAATCATACAGTACCGCCAACTTTTTTATTTTGTAATCTGAGGTCGTGTTACATAATAGACCATCACTTACCATCAGGTGGCATACTGCTCCAACGCTCATCTCTCTCATCTTTTCCAAATCAATCGGCTTTAAAAATAAGAACAAAAATAACCTTTACCTACAGTGCCATCGACTTATCTGTTTCGTCATCTGAAGTCGGGCAGTTTTACTGGCTGGACCTATGTTGTAGTTTGGCAGCAATTTTTTTTTTTATCAAAACCACTTTAAAATCTGTGAGATCTTCGTAAAAAGAACAAAATTAAAATAAATCAAAGAATTTAATTCACTCGAAATGGCTATTTCAGAAGTTACGGTTAAATATATAAAGTGTCTAATGAATAGTTGAGTAAATTTATTCCGGGCTTAAGGAAATTTCCCGGAAACGGAATGGACGTTTTTTGATAGACGTCATAAAGATGAGTGTTTTTAAGCCCGTTCGAGAACAATATTGCACTATAAACGGAATTTAATTAACTGAAATTGTATTCTGGGCAAACTTTAATACACTTCAGTCGTAGGTACACTAATTATAAACTCACTTGTAGTGTTCTGTTTTCGCGACTTTGTATTGAAATAAAATTCATTTTACACTAGAAATGGATGATAACACCTTAAAGTAAGATCATTGTAACATGATAGAAACGTCCAGGCAAGAGAATTTAAAAGTAACAATACTAAAAAGTACAAGTGAGACCCGGGTAAAATATTACTATGGGTACAAATCATGTGAGTTTAAAAAGTTTAATACCTTAAAGACTGCAAACTTTAAACAAGAATGGGACTGGGCATATCAAATGAACGCTGGGCCAAAACTGCGACCAATTGGTTCCCAACTGGGATCTAACGACAACGTGGCAAACCAAGACGGCGCAGCGATGGCCTTGACTCCTCCACAATAGCCCTAGGCTGCGACAAATTGAAGGAAGGCCTTTGCCCTGCAGTGGGAGAGTTAAGGCTCTTTAGTATTACAAAAAAAATCCTTAATTGAAATGTGGCACAATGAACGACCATAACTCCTTGTAGCGATCTCTTACAGGCAACAAATGACAATATTAAAAAAAAACGATTCAGCATACAAACACTTGGTAAAAAATTACCTGCTTTTTGGGTTCGCCGTAGTCGTTTAACAACAGTAGTTTTGGTAGCCAAAGCCTGATTAAATCAGACAAAAACGTCTGAACTAAATTGTCTTGAGAATTTTAAATTCAGAACGCAACGCGATCTCGCCGAGCATCTCCGTCTGTTAAAATTCAACGCCGTATTTTGTTTCTCACGTTTTTCCCTAGTGCATTACAATCTTTATAGCCTCTCTGTTTCTTAATCTGCTGTTTGGCTGATTGTTTCATTGAATTTTGCTGAAAATCCCCAAAAGATAAAGTCGGGAATTTCAATTTTTATTTCTTGTACTTACCTCCTGCGTTAAGAAGGATTTAGGTTCTATTTTTATTATTTTCTATGTCCATATTGTCCATACTTCAATTCTTTATGCAAAATAAGATCTTTTTATGAATCGTATTTTTATTGTCAGTATTTTGACAATTAAATTTGTTAGAAGAAAATTTCTAGCTCAAAGTCATTTTTAGACACTTCTTCAAGTTATTGTTCTATGCGGTTTTTGGTTTCTGGAACTGTGGTAAAATCTGTGATTAGTTCTTAAATTACTAATAGTAAAAAAAACAACGACAGCGTTTTGATGGCGCTATGATGCACATCAAGAGAGACTTACTTTTAGGTAGTTAAAGAGTTTAAGAAACTTCCTTTTTAAATGTCTTAAAACGAGTAAAATAACCCTGCGGGGCCAAACAAAATCGTCAAGATGCGCTCCCACGTTTAAAGTGGCCCCCCCGTTTGGCCCCGTAGAGTTATTTTACTCTTTCTAGGACATTTGAAAGTGGGTTTTTAGATTTATTACATCTATTAATATTTTTATTTATCTGTCTAGCGACCTCATTCATTATGTAGCTTCGTACGACGTTTGCATATAGCCAGAACTAGTTTTGACAACTGTCACTCTGGCGGAACGTTGTGTTCATGGTCGGCAGCTGTTTATTTATTTTTTATCGGTTGTGAACCGATTATGGCCATTAGGAAATTAGCCAGTGTCAAGTATTAATATATTATGCAAGTTATTTGCATCGAAACAGTCAAGTCGTCATAGTTAAAGTAAAGTCTAGGGAATTGTTTGTTAACACGGGGCCCATTTATTTACAAAGATTTTTCACATTTATACACCCCCGAAATTAAACAATTTGCACGCATTTGAACTAGGTTTCACAAAAATGAAAATTTATCACCACATCTCCTTAACGAGTTCCCGCCAAAACTCCTGGTCGGCAGCTATGATGACAGCTTTCAATCCATGGCCGTCATTATGAAAGCTACCACGTTTGCGACGAATCGCTTATGTTCCGTGCAATCCTTTATTATTTCCAATTGTGCAATTGTGGAAAGTTGAAAGTAGCTATAGGTTGTATTGTCATCTGGTTCTAGCTAGAAGCTAGTCGGAAATGCCTCAAATTGAAGTTGCAAGATTCCGCCCTGACTGACAAACAAACAAAAAAAGTGAGAGTATAAAAATTGAAGTTGCAAGATTCCGCCCGGACCGACAGACAAACAAACAAGAAAAGTAAGAGTATAAAAACGTAGGAAAATGTTGTGCTAAAAGTGAAGAAACGATGAAATTAAAACGCGATTTTAAATATGACAATAACATAAATAATTATAAGAAAGCATCTTCTCTTAAAAGAACATAACCGTTCGACTGCTATTTCAACTTATAGAATGAGTCTTCTTTTAGATGAGCATGCTACATCATAGACGGTATATCTTCCTGTAGGACTGTCTCACCAATTGTCAGACGTCCACTAACTAGATATGGAGGCAGATCACAACAATTTGGGTTAAAATAATTTAGATGCACTTAAGTAAAGGAGAGAAAGATACTTATCATTATCATCACCATCATCATCATCAGCCTGTTGCAGTCTATTGCTAGACATAGGCCTCTCCAATTGCACGCCACCTACATCTATTTTCGGCTTCTCGCATCCAGTTTGTGGAAAGACGCTTATCCTATTAATATTATAAATATGAAAGTGTGTGTTTGGATGTTTGTTACTCAGTCACGCAAAAACTACTGCACCGATTGCGATAAAACTTGGAATATAAGTAGTTAGATACCGGGAATAATACATTTTATCCCGATATTTCCGCGGGAACAGTAATTACGCGGGTGAAACCGCGGGGCCCAGCTAGTTAAACAATTTAACATCTTTGACTCGTCTTCGTTACTGGTTATGTCGCATTACCTTACGTATTAGAAGACGGTCGAGCCTACTTGACAATACAGCAAAAGCTAGCAATTCCTTGCAATAAAGTACTCACTCGCAACAAAGTAACAGAGTTGTTACGGTCAATTTAGTCTTGAAGTGAACTTCAAGCTATCAAATGAACGAACAGAAGTATTGTCCCTCTGTCAGTAAGTATCATAAAATGAGGACGTTACTGCTATCCGGAAATTAAAGGACAAATGATTTTGTAATTGAACGAGGCTGTGTTATTAGATTTAGTATTGTCTAGATTTGCTAGCTCGATTAAAAAGGTTATTTGCTTTGTTTTCATGAAAATCGTTTTTTCAGTCGTCTGAAATTTTCTTATAAATATTATAACATAACCTGAAATACCTTGTGCACTTATGACATTTTTATTAAAATCTTCTGCTTTGGTCGTTGTATGATGACAAGTAGGTACATGTATATTATGGATCGGATAAATCAAGTAACTTTCTTTTGATATTTCTTTTTGTTTTTATTGCTCAAGGCATTTTAAACAGAAATATTTTTAGCAAGCAATTTCCAAAAAATCCCCATGACAGAATTCAAACCTGCGTCATTTCGCTAACCAGGCGAAATCTCTATGTTCTAACCACTGAGCTACATAGGAATCCTGATTCCTGTGTAGCTCAGTGTTACAAAGAAATCCTGATTCCTATGTAGCTCAGTGTAGCTCGAATCCTGTCATGGGGAATATATTTCCTTGCTAAAAATATTTCTAAACTCTCTTTGTTTACACCTTTCTTTTAATGTTCATTTGTTCTCGTATGTTATCTCTTCTCCCTAAGTAAGTACTACTTACCTAATTGTTTTTAAATAGTCAGTTAAAACAGTCCGGTTCATGTATATACATGTTAATATTTTTCGTTTAACTCTACAGTTCATCATATATATGAATAGTAGATGCTACTATATTAAGTACATGTTTCTCTATTCTGTGACTGATTGTATCTTGTCTAGTGCGCCTTTCATATTAACTTTATACACATAAAATCGAACCTATTCAAAATCGGTTACCGATTTATTGTCGTCGATAACTGTGAACAAAAAAAAACGATAATCTAGCCTTCGTAATAATATTTTATGATTTACCTAAGCTCTGGTATAAAAGTTGACCTACTATAAAACAAGGGACCAATCTACTTCGATGATATTTATTCAAGCATTCAGTTATAAATAATTTCGTAGATAGAATCAAATTGTGAGCCCGTTTATGTTTGATGTTAGTGTTTCTTTGTAATTTATCGGGACGTAGTCTTCTCTTTTTGGATATGAAAGATGACAAGTAAGAAAAGTTACTCAGAGTATTAGTATCTAGTTTTTTTTTTTATAAACACTAAATTGGAGATTCCAAGGCCCGCCAATATTCCTTTTATCTGAGACCGATAATGTGCGCTGCAAAAACGTTTTCTCGAGCTCCTCAATGCTTCTTGAGGTCTTAGTTGTTATTTGTGGTCCCGGGACCAACTTTTAAAATCATTGGGTCAAATTAATCGTCTTAGGGTAACCTGAATCTCTCAGGCTACGTCGGCATTACCAGGAAGCTTGCTTAGCGCCTGGAGGCTAGCTAGTCGCCTAGCGAGTCACCTAGCGCGTCACGTGACATAAAACCAACCTGTTTGTTTACTTCGATGGACGCCAAGTGACTAGCTAGCCTTCGTTCCAGGCGCTAAGTAAGCCTCCTGACAATATGGACGCTAGCCCGCTAGCCTTACAAGTTTTCAGGTCAGCCACAGCACTAGGTGTACGAAAAGTAAAAGTAAAAATCAACGTTATCATAAAAGTAAAATCAACCATCAAGTATTCATCGTCATTAATTGGCAAGTTTATTGTAAAGTCAGTTCATGTACTTCATGTTCATTTTATACTAGCTGCGCCCCGCGGTTTCACTCGCGTAAGTCCCGTTTATCCCCTTGGGGGTAGAATTTATCAAAATCCTTTCTTAGCGGATGCTTACGTCATAACATCTACCTGCATGCTAAATTTCAGCCCGATCCGTCCAGTAGTTTGGGCAATGCGCTGATAGATCAGTCAGTCACCTTAGAGTTATAATATTTAGATAAGATGATGTAGTCATATTTTATCTAAATAGTTACTTTTGCTTACCACAACTAACAGGTAGAGGTAACATGACAGTTACCTCTACCTACTCAACAAACTTTGAGTCTAATTCCAAAATGAGATATTAACGACATCAGTTTTCGTTCTACCAACGTATTCCATTCACATTAATGGATTAATAACAATCTAATATTAACTAGCTTTCTGTTTCACTAACCTAATTAGTGAATAATTGTATCGAATTTTAATTGATTTCAACAAAATTCTCTAAAGATAATCAATTGAAAAGCTACTTTATTTCTTTAGCGATTAAGTTCAGTATGGCTTTTGTTTAGCACAAGGGACAAAGGATGTTGTGTAATTGAAAAGCCAAGGAAGTTTAATTGAATTGAACAATAATTTCGATCTCTAAGTCGCGATTATAGGAATGTTCATTAGTTTAATTGGAGAAACCAATACTTGAGTCACGGCTTTGTAATTTAGAGATTTTTGTATTTTTAAAGAAGCGGAGATTTTAGACGAAATTATGTAATGATATTATATTATGTTGCTTGTTAGTATCTCTTTCAGATACTGGATACGTACCGACCGAATTTCAGCAGGTAGTTAATGTTCGTTCTAAACCAATTATTCTTAATATATTCTTTGTGTTTCGTCTTGAACGTTTAATAATTCAATAATTATTAGTAGTTAATGTTCGTTCTAAACCAATGTTTAGAACGAACATTAACTACTGATGTTTGGTCGGATCGGTCGGTACGTTTTGTAGTAGCCCTCTTGTTTCGTCTGTGATCGATTTAAACTCGTAAAATGCTTGAGTTTCAAAAGAAACCTGTGACAAATAAGAATGAAGAATGTTGAATGTTAATAAGTATGCCAAATCGATGAAAAGTCACGTCACACCCCAGTACGAGTCCGCATCGCACGTTTACTTCTATAAAACGGAAACGAATTAACGTATCGAAGTACATAATTCTTTCACTTCTTGTATTTTTTTAATTTTGACAGAGTACATGGAGAGAGCTAATATAGGTAGTCCAGTAAAATTATTGTCGTCCGAATGTATTTTTTTTTTTAATTTTTTAATTTAAGAAACAAACAGCTTAATTTAATAAAAAAGAAATATAGAACAATAGTTAAAACATAAGCCAATCGTGTGCGTTAAATCCGGTCGCTGTTTTTTTTTTTGCAGGATATCCATGGATATTCACCATCCATCATACAAATCAAAAACTAGTTCTTTAGTGTTATAATCGCAAAACTTGAAAAATGGCCGATATTTTAGCGGTTTTTATGATTTTAAACATAGTTGCGTTCGGCGCTCGAGGTAAAAAAAAATCTTAGACTTATTCTTTCGGCCAACATCTTACTAATCTTACTTCTTACTTTTCTTACTTCTTACTAATATTATAAACGCGAAAGTTTGTATGTATGTGAGGTTGTTACTCTTTCACGCAAAAACCACTAGACCGATTGCGATGAAACTTGGAATATAGGTAGCTGGGGACCTGGATTAACACATAGGCTACTTTTTATCCCGATATTTAACGGGACTTACGCGGGTGAAACCGCGGGACGCAGATAGTATATTATAAACGCAAAACTTTGTATGTATGTGAGTTTGTTACTCTTTCACGCAAAAACTACTTAATCGATTGCGATGAAACTTGGAATATAAGTAGCTGGAGACCTGGCATAACACGTAGGCTACTTTTTATCCCGATATTCCCGTGGGAACGGGATATAAGCGGGTAAAACCGCAGGGCGCAGCTAGTATATTATAAACGCGAAATATTTCAAGTATGTCTGTGACTGAGATGCGCCCCACAGTTTAAGTGGCCCCTCTTTTGGTCCCGCATGGTTATTTTACTCTTTTTAGGACATTTAAAACGTGAGTTTTAGATTTTTTAAATCTATTAATAATATTTTTGTCATTTGTCATCAACTCATCATTCAATGAAATGTTCCCGGTGGCAAAGTTGTTTTATTTTTCATCTTTTTTTGGTGTCGTGAGTGGTGTGGCTCACCGCATGAGTTGTGTGAGTTTTAAAAACGCCAAAGATCTCTATCTAACTAATGGACTTAGAAAATAAACAGGACTGATTAGTTGAACATTTTGCCTTACAAAAGACAGAGGCTAATCCGAGCCGAATGAGATAGCAATCGACGATGTAGTGTGTCTCGTTCTTTCATCTTGCCAGCCTACAAAAATTATCATATTTAAAAAAAAACATTAAAAGAGGTTGCAGTTATTGTACGGCCAGATAAAGCACGACCCGATAATGTCAGTTAATTGGACGCCAGGGTCTCGTTTTAACACTTCGTACAAATTGTATGGGATGTAAACAAGACGAATATCCTGGCTTCCATTTAACAGGTCGTATATTATCGGGTCGTGTAATACGTGGTCGTCAAGTACATTATTGGCTCCCATTTCCTTTTTAATATTTTAATGGTAACCCATGCCAGTGTCATGGCGGCATCATGGTAGTAAAATATTAGTTTTTTTATAAAATCGTTGCGTTAAATTCTATAAAATGGTGAAAACGTGTTGCGTTTTTACTTGTACAAGTGAATCATATGGTGGTTGCAATATATAATTTCATAGGTAAGCCAAAATATGTTTATTATTGTATTCTACAATGTTTTGTTCTATCACAAGAATTTATGGTGACCATGATTTTTGGATTTTTGTATTGAGTTCGGGTAAGTTTTTTTTACTGTAATTTTATTATTTCAGCTTTCCGAAAAATGAACAAATACGACAAAAATGACTCAGCAGTATGGATGTGAAGTAGAAAATTACAAAAAAATCAGTCGTATGCAGTCGTCACTTCGATCTTTCCTGCTTTTACTCCCGTCGATTATTGAAAGCCGATGAATACCAACAATTCCGCTGGTGGTACGAATACTGTTAGATATTTTACTACTTACCTGCTGAACATAAGTGATAATAAGTAATTAGTCAAAAAGTTTTATTTTTGAAATTTCCTCTAGCTTTACATTTGATGAATTTTGAGGGAAGTACTATATTAAATTTAACGTAATTGACCGTCATGTCTGTTTAAATTTGATTTCGTCAGTCAGTATGTACTAAGTGTCTTTGTGTGTATGTATTTTCCTTCTTCTTCTTCTGCTGCTGCTTCACACCAAAGAAAATTAATTTAATTTCTTCTTCTTTCTTCGAACCTGTGCCTCTTGCATGACGGGCGAGAGCGCTAATCTTTGCCTCACGGGAACCCGTCGTGATACGGTGATTTTTGATGATACATTTCTTTTTGTAAAATATTTATACTTATTAATCAAAGTGTTCAAAAATTAATAAGCATACTATAATAATTAATAAAACTGTTTTATACCGTGTCCTTTTGTATTATTTCATTAATCCTTAAAGAGCGTCTATTGCTAATGGAAATCTTCAATTTGCCAAAAGAGACTGAGACGTAAGTCTCAGTAATATTATAAACGCAAAAGTTTGTATGTATGTCTGTGACTTTGTTACTCAATCACGCAAAAACTACTAAACCAATTGCAATGAAACTTGAATATATGTAGCTGAAAACCTATAATAACACATAGGCTATCCCGATAATCTCGCGGTAACGGTACTTACGTGGGGGAAACCGCAGGGCGCAGCTAGTAAATAATACAATTGCACTTGCATTATTAAATCTAACATCTGTCACATAAAAAAAATCTTATTGTCACCCTATTAGAAAATGACACAAGTCCTTTGCTACAACCATCTTGCTCAGCTCGTTTTTATTCTGACAGTGTTTCCTCCAGTTATTTATCTTACCTCCATGATCTAACTTGACTCAAGATCGCTGTCAGAGATGACAACTAGGAGCACCTGCCAATTGTGCCTTCCGAAGCACGAATGAGTGTGTAATCTGAAATACTACTTTTAAATAGATTTATTTAATAAGATAAGGTAGGTACTTTTTTCGACTGATTTCGTTCACTATCAATCACTATAATCAATCAAACAAAATGTAGGAAAAAAATGTAGAAGATTACCTGCACAATCAATCTTTATCGCCTCTCTGAAAGTTTGACGCTAGGTAAATTACAAATACCTACGATTTTTTCTAGGTTAAAATTAACTTTAGTTCACCTTTTAACTTGTTCATTTATCTTTTATTTTCATGCTCTAGAATCTTATGTTGATTAAAAAAGTAGAGTGATAACTGATATCTGATAACTACTCAATTGTTTTATAGGCTTTAGTATAAATATATTTATTTAGACACAAACACTTTATTGTTTTGTTTTTATTAGAATAATTATAATTATTCTACGTGATTACATGTTATAATAATAAAATCAGCCCGTTAATGTGTCTCACTGCAGGGTAAGGGTTTCCTCTTTTAGGGGTTAGGTATTAAGACGCCACGGGTGCTTAACCCGGATTGGCGACTGTCCCATGCCTTCGGACCGTGGTGAGTCCTAGAACATGTCGGTTTCCTCACGATGTTTGCCTTTACCGTAAGAGCGATATTATTAGCACACATAACTTTTTCCAGAAAAAGGCATTGGTGCGCGGTCGACTTGTATTCGAACCCGGGGGGTATAAAGAAAGAAAGAAACATATAGGAGCTTTTAAGTTTTTTCATTAATTTCTTAATATCTGCTTTGCTTGAATTTCATTTTACTAGAAACTCCGTCGTCGTTTCACCCGCGCAAGTCCCGTTTTCGAGGGAATATAAAAAGTAGCCTATGTGTTATTCCCTATATCCAGCTACCTATATTGCAAGTTTAATCTCAATCGGTTTAGTAGTTTTGCTTGAAAGAGTGACAAAGTCACATTATTACATTCGTACATACAAACAAACTTCCGCGTTTATAATATTAGTACGATTACATTAGCTGTGATACGTCGATTTACTCGTCAAAACATTACAAAACCTATACTTAGGTATCTCCATCTATCTTTACCTACGGAACCTTAAAAAATATAGTGTGTAGGGTAGGTCTGTACCACTGCTCAAGTGGCTCACAAAATAGACAATCGTTACGAGCTGACGATTTTAGGATGATTTATAAATACTAGACCGTTTGCTCGGCGAGCAGTCGATCGGCTGTTGCAACCGAGTGGCGACCGAGCAACAGACAACGAAGCTCGGACCCGGCACGGCCGGGTGACGGTCTGGTATAAGTCATCCCTTTTGGTTTTTACTTCATGGACACGTATTAGGTATACAGACTAGAACCCATAGTATGAGTGTTAACACACTAAATACTGGAATAATTACAGCTACAGATTGCTAGTGATTACACGGTGTTGAATAGTGCAACGAGTATACAATATCAAATAATATATTGTCCCATGTGTCCCACCTATGTTTAATTTTGTTTATGAATTTAGCAATTTAGTGTTGCCACTGAAACATTTTTCCGCCACATACAGTAGGTACATGTACAGTACATGTACCGTGTAAAATTTGAAACGGTTTCAACATTTTATATTTTGTAGATTTTATCTATCCTGATACTTTTGCGGGAACTGTAAAATACATTGTACCGAACGTGTATAATATTAGATTGGAAATAAAATTTGAAGTCGGAGGCTTTTGATGGTTCAACGTGGAAATGGAAACGGTTCTTTTACAGCTAGGTTAGGTAACGCTTGAATCTGCTTTTGTTTGCAGGTGATTGTTCAAACATTCTCCGTTTGCTTTGATCAATAAAAAGCTATTGAAGTTAATAAATTTACATTTTATTGTTATATACATTTTAAAGTTTTACCACATTTTATCTAGTAGTTGTGTGCCTCGGCGATTATGTTTTCCTTAGGATGAAGCAATCAAGCAATTTATTTGACAGTTTTATTAGTAATTTTAAGTTTTTATACGTTGAACGCATTACCCTTATTCATAAACAGCAAATTGTGGATTTCTATAAAGAATCTACGGCAGTTGGCGCTACTATAAGCCTTATTCTTTCCATAAACTGCATTCAGTAAAGCAGGTTTGATTAATTTCAGTCTATAATCTCACGTTTTCTTTCTTTGTATTTCACATTTTTCCTTAGGAAAGAAGAGTCAAATCGTAGTCTACAATTAAAAAAACGAAGCATAGAGATGGGCCAGGATACATATGAGGAGGCATAGAGATGCGTATTTCAACGTCCACCATTTCGTGGACTTTGTTACGGATATATCTGTTTAATTAAACCAACTGTTACTATGTTTAATACTAAGGGTGACTAAATTACGTCAAACAAAAAGTAACCCCACTTTTTCTTTTCATTTAAAAGACTTTATCGTATTGTGTCTTTATAATAGCCAACATTAGTAATCCGAACACAAGCCAATGTAATTACAAGTTAAACCGAACTAAGCTCAAAGGACTGCATTCAAAGAAACTGCATGTAAGGTCCGAGTTTCTAAACTCTCCCGGGGCTTGTTTACAAGAACAGGGGATTAAACCGAGGTTATTGTGTAATTACTAGATTAACTCGGGCAGGGGATCTCAAACTACGAGTAGGTACCTATACTTAAGTAGGTTCTTTGCTAGCTCCTTGATTAAGAGCCGATTTTTCATTCTATATCTGATATCAGATATCTGTTCGAACCTAACCAAATTTTAAAGCCTTAAAATTTTGATTTTCTAAATTTTGATTTATTTGTTTTTTAAATTTCATAGTGACGTTTTTCATTCGGTGTTGTTACATTTTATCTGTCAGATATCACTATCTGGGGATTTGAAAAATCAGCCCTTAGAAATCTAATAATATGATAATAATAAACGGTAGGAGACATTCATTAAATACTCAAAATACTCGAATACTCATTTACTAGTAATTAATCATTACATGTCAAAAAACTATTAATAAAATTCAAAGATGAAGGAATCAAGGTAATGCCAATAAAATAATCCTAATACTTAACATAATATTATATAGTCAAAAAATAATTACATATTTAAATAAATTAAATGTCAATTTACAAAATTAATTGTAACTACTTCAAAGTCACATTTCAACATTACTTTTGAATTTGACTAGTAGAGTAGTAAATAAAATCAAATATAAAAAAAAAATATCTGTTCAATATGACATTCACATGATCGTATTGAACCGTCCTACGGCACACTAAATTATAGTGTGTCTTCGGAACGCGACTTAGATAAACTGTAACAGAACGATTTTCCTCTCTTAATCCAGGTGAAAAGCTTAGGTAAACTGTAACAGAATTTCTTTTCTTAAGCTTAAAAATATGCCTTTCTTAAGCATAAGCCTCTTTTAGGAACCTTTGGGACAAGATGGCGAGCTGAAACCACAACTTCGTTACTGTGTCCGCGATACAGTAACAAAGACCTAGTGTCTTCGTTTACTTTGTTTATGTCTACAAGCGCCCCTTGGTTCGCGGTAAAACCGACAATCGTTGGCTCGTCGTGAGGCACTCGAAAAGCAGTCGCTGCAGTACACACTTTGATTTTTGGTTACAGTACCACAATCACAGGTACAGCTCGCTAGTTAGTACCCAGCTTTAGTATCTCACATTTTGAAAGGTTTCTTACCAAGACTTATACCCGTAGAAACAAACGACCTTCTGCGTCCTATGTTTTGTCTTGCTCTTGGGAGTGACAATCAACGTCAGTGAAAAAGTGACATAAGTCGAGTCCACACATAGGGCCGTTTATATATACGAGCCTTATTTCTAGGAATTATGCTTTGTGTTTGTTCAATATAAGCGTGTTAAGAGGTTTAATTTACTTTTGTTGTTAACCTACTTTAGCCACATTGAAACACCTATTCTGTGAAGCATTAACGCAAACGTTAAATATAAAACAAGCATCAACTCGCCACTTCCAAGAAGTTTCTCAAGCTAAGAATGATTAAAAGCCTCAAAAGATTGAGTGGTCTACAATTTGCGGCGCTAACTGCACGAATTTGTTAATTTATAAGTGTTGCAGATGTATCTGTATTTCTTAAAATAAGCTTTTAATTTCAAACCTTTTTTAGGGTTCTGAACCCAAAGGGTAAAACCGGGACCCTATTACTAAATATCCGCTGTCTGTCTGTCTATCCGTCGTCCGTCTGTCACCAGACTGAAGATATATCATAAACCAAGATAGCTACGTGCTAGCTATATGCTAGTAGGTAGATAGTTAAAATTTTCACACATGACACATTTTTGTAGCCATTATAATAACAAATTACTAAAAACAAAATGAAACAAATATGTTTTTATTGAAGGTCCCGTAAAACAAACGTTTTTTTTAAACGTTTTTAGCAACGTTATTTTTACCACCAAAACATCTAGTGATAAACTGCCATCAGTAGTAGAGATAAATGCAAACGTACATTGTCGTCATTGCGTTCACGTATTTCGCTTAGTCCGGTGTTTATTTTAAGGAACCTAATAGTGACAATAGTACAGAACCCTTCTTTGGTGAGTCCGGCTCGCCCTTTTTTATAATTAAAATTGGTTCTTGATATCCTATTGTGTGACTGCTAAACTGTAGGACTAGATTGCTTCGAACGAAATTAATCCATATATTTTTCTTTGAATTCCGAGAAACAGATAAAAAAAATCCTTTTTCAGTTTTTATTGAGTTGTTAATACAACTATATTATATTTAAGTATAAGGAATATATTTATAATGCGATTTAAACCAAACACTCGCAGGAATTTATCCAATTCTATTTCCGAAACACAAACTAACTTCTAAGTTGTATCTTAACCAATCTACTTAGTAAATCCACTTCATCTAGCTTTAGGTAGGTATTTAAGTTTCTCTACAAAATCTGACGAAGATGGTTGCAAGACCTACAGACTCCCGCAATTATTTTGCAGTTTCGAATAAAGTTTGGATAGACTTTAACCCCCTTATTTATAAACGCTAATTGATGCGCTGCATAACTATGCATCTTTTGTCTTTTACTGTCACATGAAGTTTGAAAGTTGACAGACAGAGACAAACGTCACATAACTTATCTTCTTATGTGTAAATAATATTTTATAAATAAAGGAGTAAGTGTTTATACAATTAACTCTCAGAGAGTGAACTTATTCTCAAACTACCAAAATGCGAAGCTTCAGTTTTTGTCACATTTTCACTGACGTTGACTGTCACACATGGTCATTGAGATATTATGTAAGTATAAATACTACTATAAGTACAAGTCTCAAACATATTACACAAAAAAAAGCTGCTGCAGCACTGACAATATTGTTTTGTCTATTTTTTTCATACTTAATAGGCTAGCATTTGATCTCATCTCACCTGATGGTAAGCGACGATGTAGCATGCATACCTAGAAGATATCTTTTCACTCTATACTTGAAGACTCCAAGGTTGTAGTTTAGAGGAAACAGCGGAGCGGGCAGCGAATTCCACTTTTTGGCAGTAAACACAAGAAAGGTGGAGGCTTTGTACGTGAAATTGGAATGTTTACTTTATGTGGATAGCGGTCAACCATACCCCTTGTGGTCTTAAAGTAAAAGGGGTAGGGGGAACAAGCTCATGCAGTTCCATAGTTCCTTTGCCGACAGGCTAGCAACCTAGCAACCTTTATGGATGAGATCAAAGCACATGGTATACTTTTACATTTATTCAATAGATAAGTGTATGACCTGATGGTAAGTTTTGTGATAGTTTGATGGTCTCTGATGTACCAAGCTGGATCGGATCGGTATGAAAGACGGGTCGGATTCCTATCCGACCCGTCTTTCATACCGATCCGTACTTACCGTACCATACTTTCATAGTGGAAACTCTGGTCTACATATGGAATAAGGACGAGGTCGCTTAGCGCTACGACTTAGGCGTGGTGGGTGGAACGACAAGTCGCGGCCGAAACTTCCTTCCAAGATACCCCTTGCATTCATATATTTACCAAAAGTAATATTGTGTTATGAATCGATTGTCCAAAATATACCTATAGTATGTACAAGCTTTGTTTGGGACAAGATGGCGCTGTGTGCAACGTTCTATATTTATTTAGTTTGGTCACATTGGTCACTCGGTTACTCAATGTCTACAAAGTTTATAAACCAGCTTTAGGTAGAAACTAGAATTAACTTTGTTTTGTCAGGTTCCTTTTTCATTAGAACCTAAGAAAACCTGAACTTCTTTGTTTGAAACCGACATGGAAACAGATAAACAACCCGAAAACTAAAACCTGGAACCAATATTTATTATTGAGACTTTCATCCCGAATTTAACACCCTACACTTTTTTACAATTCAAAATGTTACCCATTTTCAAATTACATACAAACGGTTTTTTCCCTCCCCCCCCCCCCTTGAAATTTAGGAAATATGTTTTTTATCAAATGCCTCCATCACATAAAGAACACTCTCTCCAAATTTGGAGGTGGAGACGATGTTTTTGGACATTTTGGCTACTACACCGAGTACTTTGTCGAAGGCGTTTACCATTCCAGCGGGTCGACTGCTCATAAAATCGTTAAGTGCGTGCAACAGCACAGTATCAGCACAGTTACCACATTCACGCTTTCTCGGACAGCTTGTAATTGTATGTATCTAGTATCCCTCTGCCAGTCAGCCGCCCCATCAGCGCTTGTCGTCGCCCGCCTGATCATCTACGACCGGAGATTGGGACATAAATACAATCCGATGATAGATAAATGCTACTTATTTGCAATAAATTTATAACATACTAGCGGCACCCGCGGTTTCACCCTCGTAAGTACCCGTGGTTTCACCCACCGCAATATTGGGATCATCAGTAGCCTCTGACCTTCCTCGATAAATGGACTAACACAAAAAGAACTAGAAATATTTTAAACGGAAAAATTCATCATCAAAAATTCACTTGCGGCGAGATGATGATTTCTTTTTGTCAAATTTGTTTTTATTGCTCAAGGCATATTTACTAGAAATATTTTTAAAGGAAAAATTCATCTTCAAAAAAATCATCATCTCGCCGCAAGTGAATTTTTGAAGATGAATTTTTCCTTTAAAAATATTTCTAGTAAATATGCCTTGAGCAATAAAAACAAATTTGCCAAAAAGAACTCTTCAAAACGGACCAGTAGTTTTTGAGATTACCGCGTTCAACCAAACAATCAAACAAATAAATTATAATATTAGTATAGTAAAACACTTTATTTATCCGGTTTTATCGCGTTTTTATTCATTATTTGAACCGAGCTTTCGCCAACTTTACAGTTGGCTTTTTCAAAGTTGACCGGATAAATAAAGTGTTTTATTATGCAAAATCGCGAAAACCATAGAATAAATTATATTAGTATAGATTAATATTATCACAACTAAATCAGATTTACAACGCTTATTTATTTGAATACTAGCTGCGCCCTGCGGTTTCACCCGCGCCAGTCGCGATCCCGCGTTGTTCGAACACCTACCTACCGCAATGCAAAAATCCACACTTAAACGGTCGTCCATTGAAGTACTGTTGAAGCCAGGCGCTGCCGCACCTGGCATCATCAGTACTTCCCTGGTGGTCCGTTTACGTGTGGATTTTCGCACTGCAGTAAGTAGGTGAAGTAAGGTAAAGATTGTATGTCAGTATCCAGCGGGATTTTCGGGATCAAAAGTAACCTATGTTATTCTCCATCATTTAAAGTATCTCTATGCAAATTTTCATCCAATAAATAGTTATCACCCGTGTAAGTCCCGATCCCGCGGGATTTTCGGGATTAAAAGTATCCTATGTTACTCTCTATCATTTAAACTATCTCTCTGCAAATTTTCATCCAATAAATAGTTGCCCGCGTAAGTCCCTATCCCGCGGGATTTTTGGGATCAAAAGTATCCTATGTTACTCTCCATCATTTAAACTATCCCTATGCAAATTTTCATCCAAATCGGTCGAGCCGTTTGACCGTGAACAGGGAACAAATAAACAAACAGACTTTCGGATTTATAATATAAGTAAGATATTACCCGCGTAAGTCCCTATCCCGCGGGATTTTCTAGATCAAAAGTATCCTATGTTACTCTCCATCATTTAAACTATCCCTTTGCAAATTTTCATGTAATAAATAGTAATCACCCGCGTAAGTCCCGATCCCGCGGGATTTTAGGGATCAAAAATATCCTATGTTACTCTCCATCATTTAAACTATCCCTATGCAAATTTTCATCCAAATCCAGTTTGACCGTGAAGAGGGAACAAACAAACAAACAGACTTTCGGATTGATAATATTAGAAAGATTATAAAGAGGACAAATATTTATTTGCTTATAATGAATAGGCTCCAGACCTAATCGGCCGATTTCAAAAAATATTTTACTAATAGAAAACAACATAGATCTGGATCCAAATTATTCCTGGGAATACTTTTGATCCCGTTATTCCCACGTGAAACCGCGGGACGCAAATTGTTATGTAAACCGTTGTTTAAAAATATTTGTATGAAATACCTTAAAATCATTAAGTTTAAATTATTTTGTAATTCTAACTTTTTACTGCTATGAATAAATAAGTAAGGAGGTATTTTCAGAAATTACCACTTGAAACTTATAAGAGTTTGTTTGAATAAATAATTAATGGATTTGAAACATTTCATGTTTTGAACAATAATGTAATGTTGATATAACTACGGTTATAATCTGGTCGATTTTTTGGTTTACTACTTACGCCCCGCGGTTTCACCCGCGTAAGTTCCAATCAAAAGTGTCACAAGTGAATTGGGATGGAGATCAGTAAAGAAAAATCCCCCACTAAATTTAATAGTTGGTGCGCCTTGCGGCACTGTGTAGTATTACCTAGCAACGAGCGATTACAGCCATGGTGAGAAAACTATTAGCATCAGGCGCAGTTGACCGTATCCAAAAACTAACATAAAATTTAAAGGTTAAAGCTAAAATTGACAGGAAAATATCAAAATGGACACGGATGTTCGTTTAGATTGGTATTGGCAGTAGGCATTTCCAAGCCGCCAGATTATTAATAAAAACTTTTACTAACTTCAAAGAAAATTTGATTCAAAATTCCGGCTGACCTATTTCGTTCTTGCGTTGCATGTAAAGATACAGTTTAGAACAAAGTTTGAAGCCTAATTTGAAAGTAAAATTTTCCTGCTTTTTAATAATTTGAATCAAAATTGCGCATAAAATTGACACTTATCACATACTACAGCTAAGTTTGAGGATAAGCTGTTTCAAACTTCTTTCTTTGTAGTTTTTAGTTTATTTATTTCATATGTTTTTTTTAAGTACAAAATATTAGCAAAGTTTAACTATTGTATTGCAGTACACTCCATTAACTTTAACCTGAGTTTAGCAAGTATATAAAGTTTTTTTTATGGTTTTAAACGAACCGAGCTTTCGCCAACTTTACAGTTGGTTTTTTCAAGGTTGACTGATAGGTCAATCGGTGGTCGAACCGATGGTTCGTTTAAAACCGTTAATGAAACGCGATTAAACCTGATAAATAAAGTGTTTTAGTATGCAAAATCGCGAAAAGTATAATAAGTATTATTATAGTTTCCCTGAGCAATTCAATTTTGCTAGAAATATTTTAAAGGAAAAATAGGTTGATACACCTTCAAAACTTCACTCGCAGCAAGAATTGATCTCGCGCCTCCGATCAGTTCACCTCTCGCCGCCAGTGAGTTTTCGAAGATGTATTTTTCCTTTAAAATATTTTTATTAGAAATGCCTTGAGCAATAAAAAAAACAATTTACAAAATATTTAATTCAATTTTAATTAGTATTTAAGAGCTTTTTGTCTCCACGGCTGATGATAACTTTTGTTGCCACACTGTAACGAAAATGAATGTAAATTGCATCGGTGAGTAACTGACTTACTGACATTCGTAAGTAGTAGAAGTAAGTTTGTGCGTTTATTTTTAATAGCCTGGACAGAAGACCAACACATCTAACTACAAAGTTACCCATACACGATGAGGGCATCATTTTAACTTATGAGTTTCATATGTTAATTTATTGCTAGCTACGGTGGGCTAATTTCTGCCATAAATTTTGTGTTACTTGTCTCTATGGATATTTAGAACGTTCCTGCAAGATGTATGCTTGAATAATTAAAGTTCTGTTGTTAGCATTTGTTGGACGAGACAGGGATATCAAATTAAATTTAATAATAGCCAACATTCTCCCTCGAAGGTTAGACTTGAAGGGAGGGTTTAAAAGTGTTTTTCTAAAGCTCGGAGGTTCATTTTTCCACGTTTTATACTCTCACTTTTCTGGTTTGTTTGTTTGTTTGTCAGTCCGTGTGGAATCTTGCAACTTCAATTTGAAGAACTTCCCGACTAGCTTACGGGCTGAAGCTTTGGGAATAGTTCGGAACCAGATGACAATGCAACCTAAACCTACTTTCAACTTTTCACAAGCACAGTTGGAAACAATGAAGGATTGCACAAAACATAATCAATTCGTCACAAACGTGTCAGCTTTCATGACGACGGCCATATTTGCATCTGTATTGGGCCAATGTGCAAAACAGAACTCTCTAGGGTTTTCTACACAAAGGGTAAAAACGGGACCTTTAACTAAGACTCCACTGTCCGTCTATCTGTCTGTCAACAGGTTCTATCTCACAAACCGTTATAGGTAAACAGTTAAAAGTAAAAAAAACGGCTTAAAGTCACGCACAAAGGCTCAGTTGTACGGCTAATTGCGGAAACCCGCTGTTAAAACTTTTACTTTAACTTAGGTAAACAGTTGCAAATTTTCACACATGATTTTGCAGCTATTAGCTAAAGCAAAAACAGAATAAAAGAGACTCCTAGACAACAAACGTAAGAAAACCAAACAGTTATAAGTAAGTACGTATGATTTAGATTCTTCACAGAAATCGTTATTCTTAACAGAAAAAAAAATCATGAGGTGATTCAGTTCTGTTGCCGCTAATAGAACAAATACCAAAAACATAATAAAACAAATATTAAATTAATCAACAAACGAGTTTTTTTTTAAAGTCGATTAAAAAAAACAAGCATTTACACGCATGATTAGATAGATTTAGAATCGTCACAGAAATTGTAGTAACAAAAAAAAACCTTTGTCATCTAATTTCATTGCTAGTCATTATGAAACAAAGCGTCTATTTGCCCGGGATAGTCGAAGACAAACATTACGCTTTCATTCAACCAAATAAGATTACTAATATTCGTTCTAATGGAAACGTCTCGAACATTCCAGACGATTTTCCTTTGATTTCGCTTATTTAAATGCTTTTCTTTAGTTCGATGAAATAAACTAAGTTTTGTTTGTCTATCTCATCTAGATATTGTATTGATCTTACATTTACTACTGAATGGCACTTTCGAGTAGTAAAATTAAATCTTCGAGAATATCATACACAGGTTTATTAATATTCACGTAGGTACTAAGGTCGTACTAGCCGGACCATAAAAGTTAGATCTGCAGCCCAGGCTGCATTTTAAGACGAGGATTGTATCTCTTGACCATGTTTTGTATTTTTTCGTATCGGTACTTTTCATTTATTTCCAAAAAAAGTGTTTCGGGTATGTATTTATTAACGAAACTATCCTATTAATATTATAAACGTGAAAGCATGTAGGTATTTAAGTAGTTATTTACTTCCACACCTTATGGTTAATTATATATCTCGTTTGTTGATTAATTTAAACCTTATGGTTTGATACTCACAGCCGAATACTTAAAATAATTAAAATTTAAAGTAACTTAAATAATTGAACCGTTTTAAGTTTGAAATTAATAGTATAGGAAATATTGAGTTTGAGAGCTGCTTGTTTTTAAGTTTGAGTAGCGTTTCTGTACGACTAAACGATTGCGATGAAACTTGATAATATGTATTTCAGCCGCTGCAGCCGGATTTGGTTGGTTGGTTGGTTCTCTCTAAAGGGTTTTTAGAAATTTCCACGGGATCAAAGCTTACGCCAGTAAAACCGCGTGACACAGTCACTTACTAGGTTCGTTAGACATCCAATTAATATACCTGATGAAAGTTAGTTAAATCTTGGTGCGAGGCAACTTGCACCGTTGCATAACTTGTGTCTAATAAGGTTCTTGCTTAAACTTCGACGGTCGTTCGTCCAAACTTAGCTAACTTAGTCAGCAAGGCGATTCTCTAAGCAAAACCGTTATCTAACATTCAGGTATGTAAAGATTTAATACACAGAAGTTAAACAAATGTATCTTTAAATATTGGATTAAGATGACAATCTAATAAAAGTTTTAAATAATACTTACTTTATATACGTTTTCTTCTTATTTATTCCCTTGACCCAGTTTATTCGAGGTTCGGCTTTTTGTACGAACAACCTAGCGCAAAAAAAGGCCAACCTCCGATCGATCCTCTGCCGATCCTAACACCCCTCCTCTTGTAAATATTTCATATACTTATAAATTAAAAATATATTGAATAAATTAAAGAGTATTTGAATTATTTGCTGTGAACAACAAAACACGATCAAAACTGCGTCTCAAAATAGGAGACTAAATACGAATGCATAACACGTTCATAGTTTTTTGACAAACATTCTTGCCAATTGTATGTAACAAAAAATTAAACAAATAAAATTTGCAAATTATCTCATCGTGACCATCATGACCTTGATGCACACAAAATATGTTACAAATAAATAATGACTGCAAAAAGTAAGACAAAATAGAATTGACAACTTCCCTCTTTAAGTCAGTTAAAGGGAAAAAAACTAAACCAGTTTTTTAGAGGTAGAGAATCGCAGGCTGACATTGGACTTTCAATATAACTTAGAAGCAAAGATAGGGTAATAGAACGAACAATTTAATTTGTCTGCAATACTCAGTTACTACTTATCGAATTCTTTTGAATGATGGATACTGAACCGAAATCATCGACAAAAAGTATTTTGAATTTTACTTCGTTTGTAGTTTGTACTCTCTGTAAACACACAAAACGGAAAATACGCTACATGCATGTAAAATTGATAATTTAGATACTGGTCTTGAGAAATATTTACTAGCATCATCATCCATCATGTTACTATTTTTTTTAAGTTATAAAATTCAATGTCCTGTCTGATTGACTCAACTAACTATAATATTTTTTTTTTTTTTTTTTTTATTTATTTATCATCAAACCATATATATATCAACGAAGGGCCCATTTGGAAAGTGTGTTCGTTGTGGAAATCCTTAAATCCTGCTCTCACGCGGATGAAACTGCGAGATCCAGCTAGTCCCAATATATTCAAAGTCGACGCACCATATCTTTTTCTTCCATTCTCCTCTAATAGCTGACAGCTCATTGTTCACATCGATCTCTCTCATATCCTGTCTGCCTCTTAAGTCATCGACACTCCATCCATTTTTCTTCTTCTCCCCTTTCTCTCCACCATTCTACATTCATGCTCATCACTCTTCTAGTCACATCAGTCTCCTCTCTCCTCATTACCAACACAAACGAATTACTTTCAACTTTACCTTAAAAGGTACTTCTTTTGGATTTCCCCTTATATCCTCGCTCGTTGAGAAATATAGCAAGCATAATCACTAACTGCGCTTCACTATTTTTCGTTGAGGATCTCATGCTCGCTGCACCTGCCGTTCGTGAATGGTCGTGCGGATTAAGCAACGCGTGGTGCGGTCTTTAATTGGATGGGTGGTCGATAATTTGTGTTTAAAAAATACTTTCTTGGGCTTCTGCATGCTTCGGAAGGCACGTTTATCAGTTGGTTCCGGTTGTTATCTCTGATAGAAGTCGTTAGATCAAGTTAGAGGCCTAAGGGCGACCTAAAAACTCTTAACACTAGGTGAGCCGGGTTAGGTGTGGAATCGTCCCCCTCGAAATTAGGACCAGGGACCACTTGTACCCTTACGAATTTGATAGTAGTTAATTGGGCCCAACGGTAGTTTAGTCATGCTACGTCACTACACGAAAAAAAGAAGAAAAACTTACGTTAACTATAAGTTTATTATCTTTAGGCACTAGACAACTAGAGCAAGTATCCAAGTGGCGTAATACTATTAAATTGTGGAGAATCCAATATTGCGTATAGTGAGGTTTTGTCCTTAGCCTCATATAATTTACGAAAAATTACCAATCACGAAATCTCATTTCGGCTTGCCTCGTATTTCACGCCTGTGGGTATGAAAGCGGAAAGTGTAATTCACGTCTGTATTACACCATATATTTATACTTTTATTGTTTTCGAATTGGTAAAATAGATCTTACATTTAACATTAATCCTATGTAATCTAAATCTAAACCAATATTATAAATCCGAAAGTATGTTTATTTACATATTTGTTTGTTTCAAGGTTTACCGTCATGCGGATTTGAATGAAAATGTGCATCAAGATATTTTAAGTGATAGAGGATACTTTTTAAACCATATTCCGAAGGGATTGGGACTTACGCAGGTGAAACCGCGAGTCGCTGTTAGGTTACATTAACAGGCCATTTAAAATATTATTTCTTCAACCGTGACTTATTGGTCACGAATGAGAAAAGAACTCGTCCCAATGGGACCTCCCATTGGGACGAGTACCAACTCGTATTCCTCAATGGCTGCATAGGTTCACATAATATTGGCTCACAAACAAGTCCACTTAACTATAAAACTGTAGGTAAAACAAACACAAGCTTTCCACAAAATAGGTAAATTTTGAATTTATGTGAAATAGTAGTGTACCGGATATTTCTGTGATTTTATTAGCCATTTTCTCGCCTGCTCTTATATTTTAAGTATAAACAATATGTTTTTATGTTCCTAAAGATGTTAGGTTTTATCGTAAATTATGTAACATGTTGGAAATAAGTGTGTTTTACGTAATCTTTAGACCTTTTTTACCCGAGTATTTTATTTTAGTGTTTTCTGATATCATGTAGGTAGTAGAAATACAGATCTTTAACAAATTGTAGGAACTACTAGCAGTGTTCCGCGGATTCACTTGCGTAATTTTAGATCTCGCGGGATTTTAACACGTCATAAACATCACTGACTCCAAATTTCATTACTCTAGGTCTAGTGGTTGTTAACGTCTAAAGCTTGCTTTAGGCTAAGTGTTGATGTATATACTTCAGTCAGTCATACAGTCAGGACTTTCAATTTTATGTGTATAGATAAATAGTTAGGTAAGAACCCAGTTTGTTTTATCGATATTTATTAATTCAACTCAATTCATACCAATTAACTTTTCGATTGTGTTTATTGGTTAACTATGATTTAGTTTGGATCCTTATCGGTTCCTAATAGATAGGTGTTATTGGGTACATTTGAATTTATTGACGTCCGTTCCGGAGCGTTCCTGCTGCACAGATTGTCAATTGCGGTTCAGCGCGGGAATGTTGCTAGCATTTTGGGCAGTTTTGCAGCTTGGATGCCTGGGGGTGGGTTATTTTTTAGATTTTATTTATTTTGTATTTTAATGTAGGTTTTTTTTAAAGTTAGGTTTGTGTGTTGTTTATTTGTATATATGTTATTATTATTAATATTTGTAGGTTATTTTTGACATTGTATTTCTGACTGAATTTCTTTTGTATTTTTTTTTGATTGAATAAATTTATTTATTGACATTTTCTTTGATCTATTGATAAAAGATGTGCCCTAACACATCTTTACTTTTGGTTTTCTTAGTTTTAATTTTTGAGCCAGCTGCTTTCTGTAGAAAGATATGAAAATAGTTTTGGCTTATAACCCACGGCACATCAGAAAATAGGAAGAATAATAGAAATACAAACTTAATAACACTACGGAATAATCAGAGTAAAAGCATCTTTATGAAGTCACACAGATTTAAGTACAATTAAAAATACGGACGGACAGACAGACATGACGAATCCATAAGGGTTCCGTTATTTGCCATTTGGCTACGGAAGCCCAAAAATTCTGCATGTTTACGCTTTTTCTCATAAAAGTTTACTAAATGTAAGCGACAATTGAATTTCGAGAAGTGAAAAGGGGCACGACAGTTTTAACTAATATTAATTTAAACGGTTATAAATGAAAACTGCCTGTATTTAAAATAAAACAGATATGCATGCATAAGGTATCAGAATCATACATAAAGCCGCTTTAATTTGCATAAATGAAACAAAGCGCTTCTTAATAATTAAAGTTGATTTGTATTTGTGACCAACGTTCAATTAGTAAGACCAACATTCACCGGTTCGTGTTATGTTAGCACTAACTTCAAGCACTCAATCTATTCGTTTCTAAAACAGACAGACAGATTTTCTGAATTCCGACATGATAATTACATTAGCTGCTATCAAACTTAGCTCGCGAGTGAGCAGTAATGAATTAAAAATGGGCAAGTGCGTGCCTTGTTGGGCCACGCGCAATGTAGGGTTTCGTAGTTTACAACAGGGATTGCAATTTGGAAAAGTATTGAATGAATGAAAGAATGTCATTATTTGCTCGAAAATGGTTACAGAGATGTCACAAAAATATAATTCCAACATATTTATACTGAAGATGACTCCCGCTCCGGCTTGTTTCTGGGGCAAAGGTTAGCCATCTCCATACAGCGCGGCAATGCTGCAAGTGTGATGGGAACCTTTGCACCAGAAACAATAAGGGGCGGGTTATTTGATTAATTAGTTTTTTGTTATTTAAAATAAAATTTTCGTTTATAAGCTTAGTTTTAGTTTTTGATTTTAAGTGTTTGTTATGTGTTGTAATTTTATGTTTAATTGAATTTAATTACAAAATTATATAGTTATTGAGAATTACTTGTATTAATATTAATTTAAATAAACATAACATAACATTCATCTTAATAATGAATACCTATCTGGTATATAATATTCAACGGAATTTGTTCGAAATTTTACTTATTATTTATTTCAATTACTCGTGAATTTGAAAAGACACCTCAGCTGTGATAATTTTTCTTTTTATTTTATTGTTTTGTACTTTTGGCGTATCCAAGTATATAGTCTTTTGGCTGATAGAGAGGACACATAACTCTAAAAACTAGACCTTTAAGATTTCGAAAACGGAACCCTCAAAAGAATAATGGGTTTGAAAACCCATAATGATTTTAAAAGAGCTATCTAACGATGAGGTGAACCAGAAAAAAACCCTAAAAACGTTAACAGATTTTTTATTGTACTTACTGCTTTCTTGCCGTGATTGATCAATATCTATCCTGGGCCAAAAGTACTGCTTCTTTGTACAAACCATCTCTAAGCTAAGCCGCGGACGAACAAATGGACGGACATCGAAACTATAAGGGTTTCTTGTTGACTACGAAACCCTAAAAATGATTCCGGGAATGTCTTAATTGAACTTAAAATAGTTTTTTTTTTGTTTTAAATAAAAATATATTGCAACACGATACACAGTGAAATCTAGCCCGAAACCAAGCAACAAGACTTATACTATGGGTAGTGGTATTATACGTATTTTTTTGTAAATACATACATATTATCAACCAGAAACAGTAAAAAATAGTTTTGGTCAGCATAAATACTTCTTTCCGTTGGGAATCGAAGCCGCAATCTTCTACACATAAGTCAGGCTTCCGCCGCCGGGCCGGTTGTGTAGCTATGTTTATTTACTACCTGCGCGCCGCGGTTTAGCCCGTGCAAGTCGCGATCCCGCGTTGTTCTTACACCTACCTACCGCAATGCAAAAATCCACACTTAAACGGTTGCCCATTGAAGTACTGTTGAAGTCAGGCGCTACCGCGTCTGGCATCATCAGTACTTCCCTGTTCTTTGAGTACGTTTGAGTGTGGATTTTTGCATTGCGGTAGGTAGGTGAAGCAAGGCAAAATATGTATGTCAGTAAGTGATAATGACGATGGATGACGATCGATGATGATAGTTAAAAAATAACGAAATTACGCTATTTTTATTTTTATCTGGATATTCGGATAAAAATATGTTAATCGAAGTCTTAAGCTATCTATATACCAAATTTCATTGAAATCGGTCCGGCCGTTTCCGAGATAAGCGCGTACAAACGCACAGACAAACTGACAAACAGACAAAAAGTTAACACGGAAATGGGTTCTGTTACGTTAGTTACTGTTACAAAAACAGACACCGCTAACTTACGATTTTATTATAAGTACCTAGTATAGAATAGATATAGATATGATTTTAAACGATTTAGTTTTATATTTCAATTCTCACACAAATATTCCAATTACATTATTATTCGTAGTAAAATAAAATGATACTTACAATCTACATATAAAAATAAAAATGGGTTATATTTTACGATTTTATAAGACTACATGAAACATAACACATACATATTTTATATTTTAATTTGTAAATTTGCTTACTTAATGTAAGATTTATTTAGTGATTTGTTTTGAGTATGTACGGATACTTTCTTAAATTCAAAGTTATAACTCGAAGCGGTTTTAGCAGCCAGGGTTACCATTATTCTTCTTCTTCAAGACAACGGTGTAAAATGTTCAAAAAATTTGATACCAGCTAAAGTAGCTACGATAATGGTCAGCACAAATTCTTGTTACCGACGGGAATCAAACCCGCAACCTTCTGCGTCGCAGCCGACGGTTCGCCCCACAGACACCGATTTTGAAAGATTATTTTAGATTTTTTTTTTGGAAATAGAATTATTTTAGTCAAGGAATACACAAGTGAAAGGGTTTCAAGGGTTTCATGATGAGCCTACTATGTATCTTATGACCACCTGTACTACTCATGATATGCAATAAATGAATTGAATTGAATTGAATTGAAGTAAACTTCACAACGCTTTATAATAGAGACATTGGCAAATAAACCGAATAAAATTAAATTACCATTGAACAAATTGTACAACAGAGCGCGCCAAACACATTCACAGATGCTAAGCACCTAATTAGAATCCGTTGGTTAGTATAGTTCTAAAACACAATCTCCATTGTCTGTCCATCTGGGCTGACCTAAGTACCGAAAATCCATTTCAACTTAGTACACTCACCTACTTACGGATTTCAGCTCGCTTCACATTGGTCTCTTTAGTTGGAATATTTTACGCAGGTATCGCTGGTTGTCCATTATTTTTAAAGCTATTCTTTGAACACATTCATACCTAAGATGGCCTACGGACAGGCTTTTATACTAGCCTTCATGTATTTGACTATCACCAGAACAAATTAAGCGATTTTGATGTAGACTTTTTTGATATTATATTTAATACCGCTGTGAAAAAATCTGCTCTTAGATGGCCATCTGTCGAAGTACTTAGATAAGATATATCTAACAAAATATATTTAACAATGCCAGATAATTCTCAATGTAAAAGTACCCTAAGTATAGGGTTACCTACCGGAACGACCTAACCTAGGAATTAGCATATGCAATAAAACTTTATGCGAAATACACGTCGAAACAGATGAACACTATGTTTGTTTTGCTGAACTGATAGTTACCTAATATTGAGTTAGAAGATTAATTTTATCTCTTTGGGAGAGAAAGTAGAAATGGCTATTTTTTCAAATATTTTTAAAAATTTGAAATGTTAATGTTGTTTGAGACGAAACAAACATGTCGTTTCAGTTATGATAAAATGTAGAAAATAAGTACATTTGAAAATAATTGTAATATTATATTTGTTCAAACAAACAGTTAACAATCAATTTAAGATTTTAAACTTACATGGTTATTTTCACTATGAATATTATTAGATAACGAGGTATTTACCATGTTTATTTTTTATTTACAAGGAGCTCGTGAACAAGCTAGTCGAAGTTACTGGCGAAATATCGAGCTCCTTGTAAATAAAAATAAACATGGTAAATAACTCGTACCAAGTGTGAAACAAATTTGTTTACCATTCTCATACCAAAGGAGCGGCAAATTTGGCTTGACTAATTTGTATCATGTTGACGTGGCAGCCGTCAATCATACATTTAGATTTGTCTCAAGGACATATCAAATCGATATCTAGTACCTACCTTGTATTACAGTACTAACAAAAGAACTTTTACGATTTCTGTTACCGATTTCACTGAGTGCTTAAATAAATATTAAATATTGATTTATGTTATGTTAAGGAGCATATTTTGTCAATGTAGCTATATTTTTACCTCCATAATAACAAAGGTAAATTAGAGGGAACTTGTTTATTTATTTACTTTTTCACGTTTTCGTTATTGTTAAGTGATTAGTAATAGTTAATATTTTGTCGGAAATATTTTAGGTATAGGAAAAATTCATATTCTAATATTCACTCACGGCGAGATTTTAACTCGCGTCCACTCCAGTGCCTCAACCACTCGGCCACACGATTTTTCCTATAAAATATTTCTAGTAAATGTGCCTTGAGCAATAAAAACAAATTACGAAATATTTAGTATTTTATCGTTTGTCATTAAAAGCTAATTTACAAAAATTTGATTAACAATAAATAATAGTAAGTAGTTCTATATCTATAAAGGCTTTGTCATGCATTACTGACTGACTGATGAATTTATTTTCAATGACTGACTAACGACTATTTTCTATGAAACTGAATACTCAAAAGTTTACGCTCGTCTGGCCTTACCCTAAACCGCTTTATAGTAGAAAGCACAAATTTAGAGACATGCTCTCCGTTCTTTACTTAGTAGGCATCACAAAATTAACTGATTTTAGAATTTCTCACCAGATCGAAAGTTACACAAGTATAACAGCGGGATACAGTGCTAGGGTATTTACAAATAAAAGTGATATTTTAAACACGTTTTAAGTTTAGAGTAAGTTACGTTCAAAATTGAAATTCTAGCAATATAAATGGTTCCCTTTTAGCTCCATATTAACATTCAACTCGGATGTAAGTAATAGCAGGTTACTCGCAAAATTTAGGAAATGCATACGCTTTCTAGGTGTGAAAATAGGAAATTGAACTTGCTCATATAAATGGTTGTCGGTATGAGTTATGTTTTGTATATAAACGTGTTTACTTGTATAATAAATTAAACTTCTAGCGAATTTTGTAGCGTATTTTGTAATACGGTAAGGCTACGTCCGCATTGGCAAGAAGCTTGCTTAGCTTCTGGAGGCTAGCGAGTCACTTGACAACTAATATATTTGTTTACTGTTCAATGCACGACAAGCAACTAGCTAGGTGCATCGAAGTAAACAAACAGGTTGGTTTTATATCATGTGACTAGCTAGGTGACTCGCTAAGAGACGGACAGAGAAGTACCCTTTGGGTTCAGAACTCTAAAAAAGAAACTAAAAAATCTACAGGTAGAATATAGATTCTAAGATACTTTAGGCTACGTCCGCATAGGCAGGAAACTTGCTTATTGCCTGGAAGCTAGCGAGTCACCTAGCAAGTTACTTGACATCAAACCAACCTGTTTCTTTACAAGCAACTAGCTAGGTGTAGCGACTTGTGGAAAATAACAGGCACTATGCAGTACACTGCTGCTTTGACGTAACATGGTTATTACCGGTAATAACCTTAAAGCAGCAATGTATTGCATAGTGCCGTCATTTTCCACGGTTGTCAGACGTTTACTAGATAGATAATCTGGGGGCTATAGGATTTATTTTAGTTTCATTTTTAGAGTTTTGTACCCAAAGGGACCCTGTTACCAAGACTTCACTGTCCGTCTGTCTGTCTATCACCAAGCTACTGTTTCTCATGAACCTTCATAATAGATAGTTATTTTTTTAGAGATGACGTAGCCACGCAACAAATACATAATAAAATAATTAATATTTCAGTGGGATTTAAAAATGTTCTAAAGGTGCATTTGCACCTTTAAAACATTTTTTGGACCCGGACCCCTACTGTGGATCTAGTGTCGACATCGTCATCGACATCCGCACTGCGCAAAGGAATAACTAGCGCGGTGCAAACCACGGCGGCGGCGTTTAAGACGACTATGTCGATTTCAACTGTCCTTGAAATCGACGTCTTTTGAGCAGCTGATTTGAATGATAGTTCAAACCGACGATGTCGGTTTCAATCTAAGGCAGTTAGTGAATGGTAAAAATCTTTCATTAGCGCGGTAGGTCTGCTGGTAGGCATAAAAAGCTACGCCCCGTTTGAATTTTAATTTTAGTACAACAAAGTATTTCTATTTTAAACATTTAGGTAAGTATGCTACTAGTACTACACTATAAACTAGTGAAACTAACAACGTGAAATTTTAGACATACAATTCGAATTGTACAATGTACATACGGAAGACGAGTCTAGTCATAATAAATCATTATTTTGATACGCTTGTCTGTCAATCAGTGTCAAAATGTTGTTTTCGATCTTCTGCACATGTTGGGTTTAGCTTCCAAGCCGTTGTTTACACGTTGCCGATTACTTTTCTATTGCATCGGCCCGAAATACTATGGAGAATACCATACTGCAAAAGGTTGTGGTTTCATTTCCGCCGGAAACAAGAAGTTATCCTAAAAAATAAATATTTTCCTTTTGGCCAGGGTGTCTATTTATAAAAAAAATGTTTTTCCAAAAAATAAAATACAAGTTTTGTAGCTTACCGTGTGGGCTTAATGGCGCTGTGTTATTGACTAGCTGCGCCCCGCGGTTTCACCCGTTTAAGTCCCGTTACCGCGAGAATATCGGTATAAAAAGCCTATGTGGTAATCTAGGTCCCCAGTTAACTATATTCCAAGTTTCATCGCAATCGGTTCAGTAGTTTTTAAACTTTCAGCTTTATAATATAAGTAGGATAGTAGGATTAAATCCAACGAGTCAGTCAAGATTCATGATCAGTCCTCTTTTATTTACTATCCTACTCGATTGTTCGATTTTCTGTTATTTTGTTTCTCTTTAAATGATTTCAGGCCATCGACTTCAAGCCAATCGGCTCTGTAATTACCAAAGTGTGAATAGCTCGTTCAGTAGTAAGTAAGTAGTAGACCTCATTTCTGAGAGCTTTTGAACTAGTATTCTGTAATAAATAGGCCATAAACATAGACATAGAACAAGAAAAAATTAACATATTTATTTAATTATATTACCTATTTTATTTTGTTAATAATCATATTTTAATCATTAATTTATTTTCATTCTTAAATTTAAGTTTTTATAAAAATAAACTAAATACAAAATATATACATTACCACAAAACCTACAAACTAAATTCTTTACATAAAAATAAATTTATAGGCCCTATAAATAATGTACACATTTTGCACAAAAACAGTAAATTACTATAAAAACCTAAACCTAGACGTCCGTCGACAGCAGGGCAGAGCCCAGGCTGCCGATGGTTAGGGCCGCAGAGACAGGAATCTTCTGACGATACGTGCCGTATCAAGGACGACTGCCTTCTGGATCTGACCCTTAACCCAACCGTCAAGCGAAAGCCTCTTGAGGTGTTGGTCGAGGCTCTTTGCTATCAACCCATTTGCCGACACGACTATCGGAACAATACTCGTCGAATCAACGTGCCACATGGCGGTAATCTCATAATAATAATAATATTATTATTATTATAGTAGGGGAGTCGGGGAGTAGCGACCCCGCGGGTTGGCGAGTTGCCGTCTGCCATTTTTACGTGTTTTTTGAACATTGTTACGGCAGGCGCCATATTTCCCATAGTTCTCCCCCATTACCCGATCCACTACCAACCCAATTCCATAGCCCAAGTAGTTTTCACCCGTAGTTTATACATAGTTCTATCCGACCCGGGGATTATCCTTGGCTGCATTTTATAGTGCAGACAGGGAGAATTGCCGGTTTGGTGCCCATCACATATTTTGAAATTAAAATGTTACTAAAACGGGCCTCTACGTGTTGGCTTCGGCCCCACGCACGCCTTCCAAAGGTCCGGGTGCTTCATAGCCCCGAGAATCCAAAATGGTAACAACAAATAATAATAATATCTTATCTTCCTAATAATCATATTATTATTAGCTAGGACTGTAAGAACACCTATAATTGGCCTTTTCATCTTTTTCATCTAAATTTAAATGATTTATACAGCGCAAGCAACTTTTTAATCCATGCTATTTTATGGCGCTGTTTGCCCGGGACGTTGTTAGGTGGAGTAGGCTTGCCCAGCACCTATACCACCCTCCCATCTTAGTCAGCCATGCCCAGAGGAAAGAACTGGTCAATACGTCTGGAGCTAACTAAGCCGTGGGTTTTCTTACGATGTTTTCCTTCACCGTATGAGCGATGTTATTAACGCACATAACTTTTCCGCAAGGAAAAAGACATTGGTGCGCAGTCAGCCAGGATTCGAAACCACGACCTTCGGAATGACAGTCGGGGTATCTACCACTAGACCAACACCGCTTATTAACACCTATAACAGCCTTATTTACACCCTATGCTACTCAGCAGCTATGTCACATATATGAGATATTGTTTGATGAAATTCCTTTATTATGTGATTTTTGGCTGAATACTGACAGACCAGTAATAATTTAAGGGTTAGTAAAATAAATTAAGCAAGTTCTAAATAAAAAATAAAAAATTAATCATAGTCGGGACCCATTCATTTTACCGATCTAATTCTTTCAATGGGTCCCGACTGTGAGTAATTTTTTTAGTTATTTATTATGTGTTCTGTGTGTATCGATTACAAAACTATTTGAATGATTATTCAGTATTACTTAGCATAATTTCAAATTACTGGGCTTGTGTTTTTCGTTT
Source organism: Idaea dimidiata (assembly GCA_949358125.1). Classification (NCBI taxonomy): domain Eukaryota; kingdom Metazoa; phylum Arthropoda; class Insecta; order Lepidoptera; family Geometridae; genus Idaea; species Idaea dimidiata. Next base: position 10,196,613 of record OX442334.1, read on the forward strand.
TAGTTTTTTTTTTGTTGTTTCTTTACGTATTTGTAAATCGAGTTTTTTACGCAGTCGGGTTTTTTGTTTTTTTTTTAATGATTTTTTTTATTTACCGCTTTTTAGTTATTTTCATTTATTGACGGTAAGTCTCGTAATCTATTCATTTTATTAAGGGAGTTAAAATCATGTGGATTATTCAGTAGATAACTAATATTATAATTAAGTAGTAAGGTACTTATGTTCCTATTTTATTTATTTATATATTCTATTTCAGTTAAGTTTTAGGTATTTATTGTTTAAATGTATTATTATTCTTTTAACGTTTTTAGCACCTTAGTACCTAAGTGTTATTAGGCTTATATTCAGTTGGTAGGTACAATTTATGCAAATATATTTTTAGTTTATTTCAAGAAATTTCTGTCACCTGTACCATCACGGCTTATAGTTTGATAGTTCTAAGCGTAACTACGTTACAAAAATAAAAACTTGTTCGTTAGTAATAGAAAGCAAGAATACCTAATTGGTAATTAACTTTAAACCGTTATATTTCCTAAACGGTGCTTTATAATGAAAAATGGCGAAAAAAACTTAATATTTATTTTTAAAAACCTATTCAACGATACCCATCTTGACATACTTTGACGATTTTGATTTTTTTAATTTTGACAATATGGCGTCTGGTTGTGACAAAAGTTATTTTGGATTACTGTAATGTCTTTAGTCACACTCGCCAGATTAAGACGAATCGATTGACGTAAGAATGATCAAAATCGGTCCACGCGTTTGGCCTCTAGAACGCCACATAGAAACATCCATACATACATACATACCGATACATAGACCGATAAACACATTACCCTCCTTTGCGTCGCGCAGTCGGGTAAAAATACAGAACAAATACAGAACTGTGACAGAATTGTATTAAATAAAAGTATTAAATTAAAGTTGATGCCAGGAACTCCATTTTTAAATGATTATTGTGATATTTTTTTTAAATTTATTATTAGTACCTAGACAAATTTTAATTACTATACGCTCAATAGAGCAAATCATGTCGAGCTTTCTATTGTTTTTATTCCAACTGATTTGTACCATGATTATAGTGAATATATTATTATGAATATGAAAAATTTAAATAGTAACACTTAAGTATGACAAGTTTTTACAGCTTGTTTATGTTTAAGTTTTAGTTCAAGTTATTTAAGCTATAGACAACTGGCTTATAAACCAAATCAATGACGTAAATATAACACTAAAACCAACTGTTTGTAATTTAATAATAAAACATTCATTGGTGTTGAATGACTGCTCTAGGTCAAGGATTGAAATCGAATAAATTATAGTTTATTTACTCAAATGGCAGTAACGGATATATTGTCTTTTATTTTATTTAATTACTCTGGTAATTTATGTTTCCTTTCTCGTTAATATTAAAATGACGTGATAAAATTATAATCAATCATTTATGGGTCGAGAAAATATGCACTATGGATGTGTGTTTTTATAAAAATAAACATTATGTATTGATTGATTGATTGATTAATTCTTTATTGCAACACACCAAAAATAAAGATAATACAACAAAAGAAAAAAAAATAAACATAAAAACTTAAAACTAGGTGGCACAATGGGCGGCCTTATCGCTTTAAAGCGATCTCTTCCAGGCAACCTTTGGATGGAAAAGAAGTGAAGAATGATGAAAGGTAGGGTGTTCTAACAGGAGAAAAATACTCGATAAGTATTACAATAATAGTGTGACACATAAAATAGTAAAGAAATACATAACAAAAATATGAATCAATACATACAAATACCAATAAATAACACATACTAATACATATTTAAACATAGACAATATATAAAATACATACAAGTACATATATACCGACATACAATAAAGATACTTACCTATAATAATACTATGATCAACTTATTACTTAACGATTTTCAGAAATATCGAGATAATTCTTAAACACGCTTCTTTTGAAAATTGCCAGAGACTTTGACTGTCGAATTTAAGTAGGCAGAGCATTCCACAGCTCCACCGCCCTAGCTGAAAAAGAATCACCATAAAAGGTGGAAGAACGAGAAGGGATTTTAAGGAGAAGGGCCTTTGAAGAGCGGACAGATTGAGAAGGGGGATGCTGAAATTGAAACCGAGACTGAAGATATAATGGAGAGGTGGGTAGAAATAGAATTCTATAAAGAAGTGTTAAAATGTGATAGTTTCTACGCAGACGAATAGGCAACCATTTGAGCTTCCGGCGAAATTCTGACACGTGATCAAACTTTCGAAGACCAAAAACGAACCGAATGGCAAGATTCTGGAGCCTCTCAAGCTTGTTCAGTTGTTCCTCGGTGAGATCAAGGAAGCACTCATCTGCGTAGTCAAGAATGGGAAGCATTAAAGTTTGAGATAACATAACTTTGGTGGCCGTTGGTAAGAAATTCCGCAACCGCCTTAGCGAAGCATTGGACGCAAACATCCTCTGACTCACCCCTGACAGCTGCGGGTCCCATGTGAGGTTACAATCCATGGTGACGCCCAGATTCTTGACCTCCTTGCTGTACGGTACCGTAGTCCCGTCAAAAACAACGCGTGGTAGTTGAGAATAATCCAATTTACATGTTAACCTGGAGCTGCCTATTATAATTGCCTGCGATTTTGATGGATTGACTTTAAGACCATAAGATCTACTCCACACACAAATTTTATTTAGGTCTTCATTTACACTACTAGTAGCACGGTCTATCTGATCGAGAGGCGCTTGTGCATAAATTTGTAAATCGTCTGCATACAGGTGGTAGCATGAAGAATGGTTATGAGAGATTGTATTATTAATACAGCAAACAGGAGAGGAGAGAGAACGCCGCCCTGAGGAACACCAGCAGATATAGAATTCCACGTGGAACATGTCTGTTCAATACATATACGTTGCCGGCGTCCCATCAGGTAACTTTGAAACCAAGCAATCACTGACGGAGACATGTTAAGGGAGCTGAGGACACCTAGAAGTAAATCGAAATCTACATTGTTGAAAGCGTTGCTAAAATCAAGGAGAGTGAGAACGGTGAGCAGTCTGTTATCCATACCAGACCGTATGTCATCAGTGATCTTTACCAAGGCGGTCGTTGTACTGTGACCTGGGCGGAAGCCAGACTTGTAAGGATTCATCATGGAGTTTTTATTGAGGAAAGCACTCAGCTGTTGGTGAACAAGGCGTTCGAGAACTTTGGATAGAAATGGCAAGATAGATATGAGACGATATTCGGAGAAGGCAGAAGGATTTGGTTTTTTGGATAAAGGAATTAGTTGAGCTTCTTTCCAGGTCACAGGAAAAGAACTAGTCGATATGGATACATTCAGCATTAGGGTTATGACATGCACTATCTCATCGAGAATAGGCATTATCATGCTCCTGCTGATACAGTCGTTGCCCACCGCACTAGAAGAGATTGATTTTATACTTCTCTTAACGTCTACATCAGTGAATTGCACAAATGAAAACGGAGATATATTGGGTGGTTGTAAAGATGAAAGACATGACAGAGTTTGAGATTTAGTGATATTGTCTAGATTAGAAGAATTTGAGAAATGTTGGTTAAGAAGATTGATGTCTAAATGATGGGGCAAATTTTTATTAGATCGAGATTTACCAACCCCCAAAGTCTCGAGGAATTTCCAAACCTTGGACGAGTCTTCTTGCTCTACAGATTTGTGAATGTAACGGCGTAATGCATCTCTACACACTCTGTTGCAACGATTACAAGTTTTGTGGTATTTATCCTGATTTTCGGAGGTAGGTTTGCGCTTATATCTACCCTTTGCTGACGCTTTTCTATGCATCAATAAGCGTATTTCTTCCGTCAGCCATGGGGCAGGGTTTTGTTTTATTTTGACCCTACGAATTGGGGCATGTTTGTCGTACAACTTGATAATATTTTTGTTAAAGATTTGCACCATGTCATCAACATTCTCAACACTGCTGAAATCGGACCAGTCAATATCTCGGGCATCACCACGAAGAGACTCCACATCCATCCCTCCAAAGTTACGTAGAAGAAGTATTTGAGGTTTAGACTTAGGAGGGCGAACTTTATATGATAGAAAGATGAGATCATGATATGAAAGACCGTCAGCAGAACACTGACCGTGCTTTGCAACGTTGTTCGGGGAACAAACAAGCATAAGATCTAAAAGGGACGGAATACAGTTTTGAAAATGATGAGTGGCATCAAGGGGAAGAATAGAAATATTTAAGGAACTTGCTATTTGTTTAAGCTTGTTTGTTCGGTAATCTTGCTTGAGAAGACAAGTATTGAAATCGCCCATCAGAATGACATGATTGTAGGAAGGTGTGTGATCTTCAAGTAGACTCTCCAACGAAGCGAAATAATTCACGCACTTGTCCGGACTGTAGAAGACACCTAGGAGGATTTTTGTTAGAGATAAGGTTACTTCAATGAACAGATGTTCACCGGCATCTTTGGGATGTGGCTGTCGCGACGTACTGATTATAGTGAAAGGAATGTTTGATTTTAAGTAAATAGCAACACCGCCACAGCCCTTACCAATACGATCATTCCGGATGAGTACAAATCCGGGTAATGCATAGGCAGTACTGGACAAGCACGGCTTTAGGAAAGTCTCGGTGACAGAACTGCGTGAATATTTTTACTGGCGAAAGACGCCAGCATAGCTGGGTAGTGTGCGTGGATGCTCTGTGCGTTAATGTGTTTCACGTTAAAATTTCGATGCAGATTTTCGGGGTGCGATTCAATCGACTCAGATAATGTAGGTAGGCTCGTAAAACTGTCATCATCACTGCTCGTACCATCAGAACATGACAAAAAAGGTAGATCATCATCACTGTTTTCATTCATAGTATAACTAAAAAAGGTATAATAAAAAATAAATAAATACTATTATCAAATTGATATAATAGATATTTATAAATAAATAAGAATATCATAAATAAATTAAATAAATTGGGTTCTTATCTTCCAATAGCCACCCGCCAATTGCGTAAAAGAGATGCTGGTTAAAAAAAAAAATGAAACCAAAAATATCCTTAAATAAACCTTAAAATAAGATAGACACAAAGAAAACAAAATGAACATCATATTGGGCACCTACTAATAAAATAACCTTAGTAAAATAACAAAAAAAAAAAAACAAGAACTTGATTGGTAATGCTAAACAAAACGAAGGCAGATAAAATTTACTTACAAAATCGGAACATTTTTAATGTTCCGGTAACAGGTAAAGGATGTGCTGTCATTGTCAAAAAGAAAATAACCTAGAAACTAAGTAAGTTTAGTTCAAATTAATGTGTAGGTACCCAGTCTAGAACACAAATCGTAAACAAACAAAACACTAATTTAATTGTCTTAATTTGCAGCACTACGCTTATCCTTGCCCGTCGGAGGGACTGTTCCGGGCATGGGTGACTTACACCGCGTACTCACCAGCTGGTCAAGGTCCGCAGTGCTACCGATCCGATGCCGCGTGTTGTCGGGGCCACTAACGAAAATCTTGCCATCCCGAGTCCAACACTTAGCAACTCAAATACGCTCCCTGGCCTGCATGAAGAGATCATGTCGAACCTTCGTCAGGAATTCAGAGAGCGTACAACCGGAATCTCTAAGATTGGACTTAGAGAACCATAGCTTGTCCCGCACCGAGATATCCCGTAGCTTAACAAGTATGGGTCCTGGACGTCTCGACGACACACGACCCATCCTGTGGCACCGACCGATGTCCGTGGCACTGAAACCTGTCACCTTGAGCTTGCTGGTAGCCACCCCCACGATGACAGCAGCAGTGTCCTCCTTCTTCTGCTCCGGCACCCCGTGGATGAGAAGAATTTTTCTCCTGCTGTGCATCTCTAGTTGGTCCTGCGAATGAGCTAGCTTGGCTACCTGGTTTTGAAGAGCCCTTAGTGACGTCAAAATAAAGTTTTTGAAGGAAGCAAAGTCGGCAGCCAAAGTGCTGACTTTGGGAGTGGGTTCCTTCGTCTGTTGTTGCAAGCGTTCCTCAAAGGCCGACATCTGCCCAGTGAACAACTTCATCAGGTCAGCCATCGAGGTTTTCTGGACTGCAGACTCCATATTCAGTGCTCAAAGTTATGTGACTAAGTGCAGTGTATTTGAAGTGTCTATATTGTTGGTTTCTGAAAGGACATTCGCGCAAGGCAGGTGGTGTATGCTATTCTATACTATAATACATTAAAAAAGTTATATTTATAATTTTTTTTAATTTAAAAACTCAAGAGGTTTTAAATTTAACTCAAGAGGTTTTAAATTTACGTGTAAACGGTTTTCACGCCTACCCGCGAAAAAAAAAAATGTATGTGGGTTGATAAAGTATACATTTTATATAGGGGGTCAAAAGGTGGGAGCAATGATACAGCACATTTTAATAAGGAGTTCCTTAGTAGCACTACAACTACTAGAACGTCGTCGTCATCGGCATCAAAACCGGCGAACGAGCGTCTCCTTAGCTGCCGCATGCCGGTTTTAATGACAGTTCAACTCAACGGCGCCGGCGCGGGGCGTCGCGTCGGCTTTAAATGCATGCAAATCAACGCTGCGGCAAAGTTCATTGAAAGACTGAGGCTGAGGCCTGGGGCTCGAAATGCACGAAAACGGCTCACTCACACAAACAGAATATGCGCGTCAAATAGCCCCTAAGGGGGTTTCGCGTAAATGTCAGTACTGAGCACCATGTCACGACCACATCACGACGAGTTTCCATATTGTGTGCAATTTCCATATTGTGTGCAGTTTCCATACTGCTCCCTCTATGTACTGTGGCTGTGGTTTGTACCAAGCACGTTATTCCTGTGCAAATTTCGGTGCCGATGCCAACGAAAGAGGCGCTGTAGGGTCCCTGACACCTCTGAACAATCCCACTATACGAAAAGAACAAGAAGAAGTTACACTACAATAATGACACTAAGGCAGGCTTACATAAAGATTCTTAAATATGTTAAAGCTTTAAACGTGAATAAAAAGTCAAAATATCAAAAACAGTGTTCTCTACTTTGATTATTTTATCTTTACATACTATCTCAACAAAAAATACTCGTGAACATTAAACTTTCTTCAAGCCAGTTGTTTATTCAGAAAACCGCGAACTATAATTCACCATAATGCTAATAGCCGTAGTCGTTAACGCATTATCACTTCCGTTTCCGCTGCACTGGAAACAAAACAAGCATTTGGGTGTAAGTAGGTATTATTAAAATTGGAACACAGAACTGACTTTAAATTTGAAATGAGAAAATCATTAGCTTGGTATAAGGCGGGCGCATTTTAGTACGAATTTCATTCGTGCGTCGCTCGTCGAATACGTACGACTAATTTGTATGCAGTTTGCGCACTTCCTTATACTTGGAAGAATGAGATTGTTCGTACGTTACTGAATGAAAGAATACACATACAAAGAGTCGGCCTAAGAATCGCCGAAACGCCCAACTACGGTTAACTGTGGTTGGATAATATACGAATTTTATACGTTTAGTCCATTTTTTTTAAGTGTACCTACTTTGTGATTGAACATTTGACATTTCAGTATTCCTTATTTCCTTTTTCCGTTTATTTTCTTTCTAGTAAATAATTAATTTACTAGAAACATTCGTTCTAATAGGAACATTTAGTTACTTAATTCATAAGACGTACTCTGTAATAAGTCGGTTTGAGGTAGAAACGAAGCGGTCCCACAAAGAGCACGTAGTACTCACATAAAGTATTTCATTAATATCGAGCGTTTTACTTAATAGGCAATTATATATAATGACGATGAATGATAGGAAGTAAGGGACCAGTTACCTTAACAAAATTGTTGGTAATACCACTTCAAGCGGACGTTTTAGTACGACTAATTGCACGAATTTTGAAGGGTTATTTTTTATTAAATACATTTACCGATCTGATTAGTTTATTTGAGAAAAAATAATTTGACATTTCTAAGTAGTAACACTATCTTCGAGTCCAGAAATAACTTTGGCTAAGTCATGTATTTGTCTCGCTCTTATAGGTATCTCAAATTTTTTATTTTTATTTTCTTTTCTTTCATTGAGATTGTAGTTTGGCTGCTCGACTTCAGAGTACTGTGGTACTGTACTGCTTTTTAAGTCGGTTTTATTTTTATTTTATATATTTATTAATTTCCTGTATTTTTGTTCAAGTAATTAGCCATCATAAATTAAATACAGTAATTTGATACATCTTGTTAAAGTCAACAATTTTCCTTATATTGACTTCTGTCATATTATGCCGATTCAATTAATTATTTTTTTCCGCAAGTCTGACACAATAACAAATGACTTGTATTACTATAAATAAGTACAAGTGTAATTGCAAAATGTATTAATGAATGACAACAATTTTACTATTCCCATCCACAATACTGAATCATTTAGCGCCAACTGTATTATTGTTACCTACCTTATAGACATTGATATAAGCAAACAAGGGAAGATACGTCAATAGTCACTACAAATGAGACGACAAAACTGTGACGAGCCGGCACACTGGCTTCGCTTGGTTGTGGAAATCCAAGATTTGATCTTTATCACCAACACTATCGATAGGTAGGTACAATTTAATTTAATTTATTTTATTTTTTACTAGCTGCACCCGCGGTTTTACCCGCGCAAGTCGCGATACCGCGTTATTCTTACACCTACCTACCCCAATGCAAAAATCCACACTTAAACTTAAATCGTCCGTTTAAGTGTGTATTTTTGCACTGCAGTAGGTAAGTGATGTAAGGAAATATTTGTATGTCAGTAAGTGCTGATGACGATCGATGATGATCGATGACGATGAATGACGATGGATGCCGATGATTTAAAAACAACGAAATTACGCAATTTTTTGGTTTTATCCGGATATCCGGACTCGATATCCGGATAAAAAGTAAATGTTAATAATATAATAAATTTAAAAAAGTATATGCCTATATGTTAATCGAAATCTTAAGCTAATAATAATAATAATAATAAGCCACTCACAAGTCCAACCCCACGTCCGAGCTAAACACCTACGCTCACGTGAGTGGCGGACACCTGCAAACGTAGTTACTTAGCAGGTGACCAACAGGGAAATGGCAAACCTATTCATCATGGAGACGAGATTCAAGAGAAAGTTACGTTTAGGATCGCTTCCCGGGGGCGATCGCCGGGGCGCACTTGGAGCTGACGCTGAGTGCCTCAGTGGACGGACCGTCAGTGACAGTGGGTTGAGCAGGCGGGCCCCTGTCGGGTCACCCGAACAACACGACAGCCGACAATCATCTTCATCACCATCATCCACTAAATCTCTGTTTTCTTCACTACCTTCTTCCCCTCCTTCTTATCTAAACCATAACCAACCTTCTTCTCCTTCATCATCCATTCAATCAATTCACTCTACAACCGTAGATGTTGTGCAGGAGGCAAGTGCCTATAATCCTGCACCCACTACTGGTCTAATACGCGCGAGACTAAAATGGACATTTGAAATGAACGAGTTCATTTGGCGCACCTACCTTACTGTTACAAAACTAGAAACTAAAGTACGCGGTTACCTAGACCCCCTATACAACCAATTCAGATCAAAATACCCAGAAATAGATGTATCAAAGCAACGAATTGGTGACCAACGACGGGTAATCATTAAAAATAAATTAATTCCGAACAATATACTGCAAAAAATAAAAGATGAAGTAGCTCTTAGTTTGCAATCTGAAGAACCACATATAATTACACAACAGTTACAACAACAAAGTCAATCACGTATGAGCTGGTCTGAAGACATTAATGAAGCCATAATTAGGGTATACTTCAAACTAACACATGTAGAAACGAACAGAACAGCTTACCGAAAACCGCTACATACTATAATAACTGAACAATTTCCCTAAATACCTCACGTTTCCGAACAGCGAATTTCTGACCAAAGGCGAATTATAGTAAACAATAATTTAATAAGCAATGATAGACTAGAACAAATCAGACAAGAAGTAAGAAATGAACTGCAAAATTCAAACAATACCCTCTCCAATACAATGTCACTTCACGAAACGATCTCACAAAATCAACCTTTTGATAACTCGATAGAACAGAACCCAGGTCCATTAAACGAGACCACTCAAGAACCATTTGGACCGATTTCTACTCAGTTCTTTGAAGAAAACCTTGACCATAATATTTCAAACACTTTTAATGAAACATACGAGTTGTACCGAGATAGTAACCCGATAGAAAGACCATACATTCCGAAGCAAAGAATCACAAAAAAGTTTTCCTACATTATCTTTTACCTTAACACTAAAGTAATACCCGATTATGATAACAATAACAATAACAATGATTTCTTAAAAACTCAAACAATAGTGTATTGCGCTGCTCTTACTGCGGCTTTATGTAATGGCACTAAAATTAAAACTCATAACAATATACAAAACAACAGTCAACAAAACAACAATAATAATAAAAAACCAAATTGGCAAAAACGACTAGATAGTAAAATAGAAAGGAAAGATATAGGAAGATATACACAATATATTAGGGGCAATAGAAACTTCAGATTAGTTAAATATATAGATGATATTAAAAATAGATTTAAAACCCATTCCTCTCACGAAGAACCCAATCAAACAGATAATCAATACCTAGATAGCATGAAACAGAGACTAAACGCTGTTAATAGCCGCCGCCGTAGATACATTAACTGTACCAAAAGGAAACAGCAAAACGCTGAATTCATAAATAACGAAAAGCTATTTTATAGAAACTTATCTTCCGATACCTCCAATGTACAAAATTCAGATAGAGAAACCGATACTCCAACACCCGAACGGCTACACGAATACTGGTCAAATATTTGGTCTATTCCTTCACAACACAACAAAGATGCTGAGTGGATACATACAGACAGACAAAAATTTGATTCAGTACCACAGATGACCTTCGACCATATTTCATTAGATATATTCATTGACGTACTAAAACACATTCACAACTGGAAATCACCTGGTACAGACCATATTCATAACTTTTACTACAAAAAATTAACATCATTACACCCATCCTTATTTAGACATATTAACGATTTCATTAAATACCCAGACACAGTTCCAAAATTTATAACACATGGTGTGACTTATATGATACCTAAAGACCTTACAGATTCTTCAAACCCATCCAAATATCGACCTATCACTTGCTTGCAAAATATTTATAAAATTATAACATCATGTTTATCTCGAGTCATCTACAATTATTTAATGCAAAATAACATACTTGCTGAAGAGCAGAAAGGCTGTAGAAAATTAAGCCAAGGCTGTAAGGAACAACTACTGATCGATGCGATTGCTATGAAACACAATAAAGGCAAAAACTGACTTATGCACAATGTACATTGATTACCAAAAAGCGTTTGATTCTGTACCCCATAGCTGGCTTTTATATATACTTGAACATTACAAAATTCATCCTACAATAATACACTTCTTAAAAGCTTCGATGCTGAGTTGGGAAACTAAATTAAAATTAAATAAATCTATAGAGACTGAACCGATTACGATAAGAAGAGGTATATTCCAGGGGGATGTCTTAAGCCCTCTCTGGTTTTGTCTGGCTTTAAACCCACTATCAAACCTACTCAATCACTCTCAATTTGGACTTACATTATCTGCAAATAGCACTGACAACTTTAAATTAACACACCTTATGTACATGGACGATATAAAATTGTTTAGTGACTCTACCGCATCATTACATCACCTGGCACATATAACCGAGGAATTCTCTTCTGATATCAATATGACTTTCGGCATAGATAAATGCAAAACCTTCACTTATCGAAAAGGCAAATTCATTGATAATGAAAAATACGCACTTAGAAACGGGCAAACAATTGAATCCATGATACAGACCGATACATATAAATATTTAGGCTTCCATCAATCATTACAAATAAGTCAAAAGTACACCAAAGAACAGCTGATTAAAAAGTATAAGCACAGAATAACAATACTCCTTAAGTCTCAATTATTATCAAAAAACTTAGTCAAATCCATAAATACTTTTGCGGTATCTATTCTTACCTATTAATTTGGCATTATTAACTGGTCAACCTCAGATCTCATACGGTTACAGCGAATAATTAATACTTCCATGACAGCCCATCGTAAACACCATCCGAGATCTTGTGTCCAGAGAATGACCTTGCCTAGGGAAGAAGGTGGCCGAGGTTTTATTGATATAAAAAACCAACACAATAAACAAATAACAAACTTAAGAAAATATTTTTCCGGAAAATCGCAAACCTACATAGAATAATAATACAGATAGACAAGAATTTTACACCTCTTAAATTACACACAATAAACTCTGAAATTAACCAATCTTATGACACATTAATAAGTGACAAAGATAAAATAGCTGCCTGGACTAATAAATCGCTACATGAAAGACATCGTCTTGATCTCCAACAACCCCACGTAGATTTGAAAGCTTCTAATGCTTGGTTACAGAAAGGAGAACTATTTCCGGAAACTGAAGGTTTTATGTTAGGAATCCAAGACCAAGTGATAGACACCGCCAATTATCAGAAGTATATAATTCGCCGACACAATAGCTCTGATACCTGTAGAAGATGCCATTCCGCCCCAGAAACTATTCAGCATATAACTGGCGCTTGTAGATCAATAGCCCAAACCGACTATAAGCATCGTCATGACCAAGTTGCTTCTATAATTCACCAACACCTCGCTTTTCAATGTAAATTAATAAAAGACAAAGTTGCATATTACAAAAAAAAAAAAAAAAAAAAATATATATACGCGACGAATTGAGAACCTCCTCCTTTTTTGAAGTCGGTTAAATATAACCCAGAAGTCATCCTAGAAAATTCAAACTATAAACTCTACTGGGACAGGACCATCATAACTGACAAAACCATTTATAACAATAGGCCTGATTTGACATTACTTGATAAGCAAAATAAATCCGTTTACCTTATAGACATCGCCGTTTGCAATACCCACAACTTAGTCACTACCTATTCAGAAAAAATAGCCAAATATACCGATCTTTCAGTAGAATTAAGAACACAATGGCAAGTAAATCACACACGCACTATCCCGATTGTTATATCTTCCACTGGTGTTATACCCAAAACTCTTCACACTAGCCTTAGCATTTTAAATATTAACCCTTTAGTATATATACAACTACAGAAAGCGGCCATCCTAAATACCTGTCGTCTCACCCGTAAATTTCTCAATAATGACAATTCTATATGATTAAAATTAAAACGCACTTGGCTTTGGCCCGTGCTTTCTGAAAATTCCCTAAAAGGAGATACGATTTACGTAAGAATAAATAATAATAATAATAATCTAATCATCTTGAGCGACATTGTTCGGTAAAGCTCTTTATTAAAATAGATTAAAAAAAAAAAAAAAAAAAACTTAAGCTATGTGCATACCAAATTTCATTGAAATCGGTCCAGCCGTTTCCGAGATTAGCGCGCACAAACGCACAGACAAACAGACAAACGGACAAAAAGGTAAACACGGGAATGGGGTCTGTTACGTTAGTACATACCCCTAAAAATAGTTTTTCCAAAATATCTTTCAAAAACAGACACCGCTAAGTTACGATTTTATTATAAGTATAGATAGATATCGATATAGATTTGGCACAGTAACAACGTACAAATTCTATTATATATCTAAATATTATAGTTAAATAGATCGTTATGAATTTGCGCATCGATTACAGTTGTTATTAGTTAATTAGTTGTGCATAGTTATGCACAGCATTTTTTACACAGTTATATACAGTTATAAGCTAGCTAGTAGCGATTTAACATGGTTTACAATAATATAGGGCGGTTTTATTTGCAAAAAGACAAGGTTCGATTCCTGGCTAGGGTAATAAATTTTTCAAAAATCCAATAATGACATTTTAGTTTTTGTCAAAAATTTACCTGTATAAAATGATACGTCATGTTGATTGTCAAAAAGTGGGGTCTCACAAAGTTAGGCATACTATCACAAAATAACCCGGTAACCTTCTTTATAAAACGTAGCAATTCGAAAAAGTCAACTTCAGTAGAAACACAATGCAGACTGCGACACCTGCAAAGGCGAGATCAAATTCAAAAAGATTCAAGAACAAACTTAAAGTTCAAACCTAAGGTGAGTAGATTCGAATAACAAACTAGAAAATTCTGAATATGAATATTTTCGTTGCACGGTGTGAAAACGTTAGAGAGTTGTTATGTTCCTTTATATACGTTGTGTATGTAAATTATTTTGTCATCATAAAATGGTTTTTATCTTCTGTCAAAGGGATTCCAATTTTACAAATCAAACATATTTTTCTTTTGTTTTTAAGGCTTTTATCAAAAAACAAATTGAATTTGATTTTAAAGTGTTTTCTACACTTGGAACATTAATTGATTGGTTGGGATCATAATAATATGCATTTTTTTAAAGCATTTCTGCCAAACAAAATAAAAATAAATTTACTTAGTCCTTGAGAAAGAAGCGTCCAAAGACTCTAAATCATCGGAATGGCATGATGTTGATAATAAATGAAACGTGATTAAACCCGTAAAATGAATAAATATGGGTAAGTTTCTTTATGCTTTATCCTAGGATTCTAAAAAAAGTGCCTAAAATTATCGAATAGCACAGTTCCACCACAGGTACTACAAACAAAAAACCTTCCTTGTTAGAGGTTTCAGGCAATTCACTTAAACAAGTCTTGTAAAATCTTTTCACCAATCTAATGCTGTAACTTAGCTGGTAACAGCTAAGCGGGTCTGGCAATCGAACTGGTTAGAAAAAGTGATTTATTTCTTATACTCACTGCCACCTGGATAAGCTTTTACAAGGGAATTTGAACTTCACAAGCTAGTGTTAAAGGTGCAAATTGAATTGGCAATGTTTATTGGAAGCCATTGAAGTAGTATTGACCTGACCTGAAGAACAAGATTCATTCATTTATTCAGCCTTTCGTATCTGCTATTTGCTATTTGTACGACTTCTTATTATATAGGTAGGTAGAAACTAATTGGCTGGTTTTAAAAGCTTGTGAATTAAAATTTAATTTAAGTTTGAATTTAGTAATATTTTATTCTGCTAGTTTGTAGAAATAAATTTAACTAAACTATGTTCATTTTATAAAGAGGAAAGATTTGTTTGTTTGTTAGGCTACGAAACAATAGAATAGATTAAAATAACAGTAATAGAAAGGTAGATTATCGAGCAGCTGTGCTATTTAAGCTACTTTTCATCCGTCAGTCGGCGAAACTGCGGGATCCCTCCCGCAGTATAATTATGATTACTAATATATGCTGATAATGCACTTTCGTTGTAAATATTTCTAATAGAATGGCTTTTAGCTATGAAATAAATAGTATGAAATATTAAACTTACGTATACCTACCTACTTTTATTCAGAAAGATTGAGTACATGAACCCAAAAACTCAAATATTAAAACTATAAGTATCAAACTCATTTAACTAAATTATTTTTAAAAATTCTAATTTACATACTTAGATACTTACAAATTATCTGCTTCAGAGTATAGTTTCATTATTATGAGAAATTATTTTTGTAAGAATAAAATATAACTGTTATAAGTAGAAATGAATATGAATATTAAAAACCGATTGAATATAATAATATGATATCCAGGTTGTAAATCATGATTAAAGTCGAGAATTTCAATCATAAACTCTCTAATTTCAATCACAATCAAAGTAATCAAGAGAACATTTCTTTTTACGATCGCTTTCTCAATAAATAATTTGAAATAGCCGATGATTCTATAACCTATAGGCTTTAAATACTGATGATTCGATGTTGAATGGTTCGGAATAAAAAATACGCCAAATCAGACGTGTGA
The DNA here is from genome assembly GCA_949358125.1 of Idaea dimidiata. Lineage (NCBI taxonomy): Eukaryota > Metazoa > Arthropoda > Insecta > Lepidoptera > Geometridae > Idaea > Idaea dimidiata. The sequence continues at coordinate 10,212,510 of OX442334.1, forward strand.
TATACATGATGTTCTGAGAATATTCATTTAATTAGGAAGTTGTTTTAGGCGTCTAGGCGAAAACTCGAAGTGGTTTTCGCAAAATATTGTACAAAACAAAATTTGTAGGCCTAGACGTCTAGAACAACCCTCTTTCAGCTTAAACTCTTGGATTCAGCCATTCTTGGAGCACATAGTAAGTAGATACGGTTTATGGTAAAAAAGCCAAATTGTAAGTTAAGTAGGTACTTGAAAACGATGAAGACTTTAGCAATTTACTAAGTGCTGATTTTTCATTCCACGGATAAAATATATCTGTCGAATAAGTTCGAACCCAACCAAATTTAATAGCCTTAAAATTTTGATTCTTAATAATACCTAATATTATAGTGACGTTTTCTATTCGGTAGTGTTACTTTTTATTTGCCAGATATCTCTATCTAGGGATGTAAAAAATCAGCCTTAAGACTGTTAAAAGCAATTTGTAGTCTACAACGAAAGCAAAAGGTAACTAAAAGACTTATTTATGTTTAAGAGTTCTGTACCTAATTTATATAATATTATAAAAAAATATTATATAAATTTAGGTTTAAAATATTTTCACATTTTTAATTCTTAAATAATTAAATAAAATATTTCAGTGGAGCTCCCAAACTACCACAAACGTTTTTGTGGTAATAGTACGGAAACCATACTGTGCAAATTCAACTCGCTCTTCTTATATGAAACATCATTGCATATCACCGAGACTCTAAAATCAAGCGCGACACAAACGGCCAAATAGATATAGCTTCTCATAATTTGAGTTCTATTTAAACAATCAAGCAACTCTCAAACTCAATAATCCCCATGTAAATTTTAAATTGAGAAGCTGTTCAATTATTTAAGTAAAACTTTAAGTGGCGTTTCTGTAGTTCTGTACACGATGCCTTTTTAATAGACGGATAAAAATATTAAAACCATTATAACTTATGTACTAGCTGCGGCCCGCATTCCCGACCCCGTTGGATTATCGGGATCGAAAGTATCCTAATATATGTTACTCTCCTTCACTTAAACTATCCCTATGCAAATTTTCATACAAATTGGACCAAAAAATTTAAATAAAATGTTAGTGATGGACAACCCTTATCACTTAGAAGTATCAAAAATAAAGATATAGTAGCCTTTTCTCAGACCTACTGAATATGCACATAAAATTTAATCAAAATCGGTCAAGCCGATTCGGAGGTGTATACCGAGGAGAACTAACACCATGACACGAATATCTACTATATAAAAATAAGTCGGGTTTTCCTTCCTGACGCTATAACTCCAGAACGCACGAACCGATTTCCACGGTTTTGCATTCGTTGGAAAGGTCTCGGGCTCCGTGAGGTTTATAGTAAAGAAACTTACGCGGGTGAAACCGCGGGGCGCAGCTAGTTTTATATAAAATATGATTTACACGTAACAAAATTCATAACAAAGTTGTTATATCAACGATTAACTGCTCGGTTCATAACCTTTAGATTACCGTTCTTATCTACGGCTGAATAAAATTTGCATTCGATAAATTTTCTAAAGGCTTTCGAATCTCGATGCTAATCTTTAAATGAATTTATTGCAATCGAGTCAAAGTATTCTCAAATTTATATTTTTATTCAACGGTAAGGTGACATTTGAAATCTCACTTAAATGATCGAGTGTTAAATTATATTTGATACTTACTAAGGATTGTCAAAACGTTAACTTTGACAATACAAGGTATTAAAATTGTAAGCTCCACACCTCGCTCACATTTTTGTATTATTAAAATCAGAAGTTTCCGAGACTTGACTGAAATCTACAGAACGTACTTAGACTTTGCTCACACTTGGCATAGCAAAAACTTGGCAAAGTTTATGCTAAGCATAAACTTTGGATTAGGTTTATAGTCGAAATTGTGGGAGTAACATTTTGTAATACAAATGAAATACAAAGATCTTTATAGTCATAACCGAGAAGCAAAGTTTAGGTCACTTTATTCATTGGTTTACATTCTAAGTTTGAAAAACTTTAAAACTTAAAAACTCGGTCGTCGGTCAAGGGGTACACCGGCCTTGGTCCCGGATCTTCCCGGGTGTACCCGTTTGCCGTTTGCCGAAACGTCGGATAATTTTAAATAATTAACTTAAACTTAGAAATATTTTTAGCAAGGGAATATATTTCCAAAAAATCCCCATGACAGGATTCAAACCTGTGTTCTTTCGCTAACCAGGCGAATGTTCTAACCACTGAGCTACACAGGAATCACGTGACATGTTATAATTTTTCGGCCATATCTCTCCTTGCCAATTGTTTTACCAACTAAGGCTTGGTTTCCGCGCCATCTGCCGGCCAAGCTTTCCAGCTTTTATAAATATTTCTAAGTTTGAAATGCCTTGAGCAATAAAAACAAAAATAAATAATAACTTAAATTTAAAATATATGTGTACTACCGCGATCTTGACCCGAAATTCTAATAATAATAACCCCTACGGCGAATTCAACGGATGCTTTAAATTGTTTTAAGACCCATTTAATTAGACGATGAACCAACAGGTCCATGGGGACAATCGAATTTGAATAGTAGGTGTATAGTTGTTATTAAAATAGGTCATTTAGTACTTACAAAACTTGTTGATCCTTCTACCCACGCTAATAAATAAACCTCTAACTAGATAATACATTGTTACATCTATAACTAACTGGTTTATTTTCGATCTGCATTTAATAAAGACTATACCTATTTACCTCCATAGAGTTTCTATGTATGTAATAAAATTTAACTATAACAAATCCAGGAGTAACAAATTTTATTTAATACTTACCCGCGTAAGGCCCGATTTTCAATAATTAGCATTGTTTCTTTCATTAGAACCATTCATTCTCCTGATCATACCGAATACAACAAAAAAAGAATTATCGAAATCGGTCCAGCCGTTCAGGCGTGATGCCGTGACCACGCGAAATAGGGATTCATTTTTATATATAAAGATAAGAAGAAGATTATCGGCTGTAGTTCAAACGACTCTATGCGTTTATCTTAATACGTTTATCTTTATCTTGCTCTTGTTTAATTAACGACAGCAGAAATGTGACCAAAGCTTAGTCCATGCATAAGGTAGTCTGTGAATACGACCGAAAGTCATTTAATCATGTCAACTTGATTTCTATAAAAGAATTAAGATAGGTATCTTCCGTGTTAATAGGCTTCACAAAGTTTGTCTTGAAGAAATCGCTTTAAACGAAAAAGTCAAATCAACTCTCTAAATCTTATATACAAAATGATTGAACCATTTGACTTATCGAAACAAAGCTGGAAATAAGTAGAAAAAAATAAGCTAAGATTTTTTTTCTTATTATTGCTACAATAACTTTGGTAAGAGGGAGGCAGTCAGACATATTTTATTCCAATAGGATCTATTATTTACTTAATTTATTTATCAAATAAATCAGAAGGTAAAATATCGTTACAGAAATCATTTCCCTGACCCACTTCATAAATCGCAAGACTAAACAAAATAAACTGAACCCGTATTCTGTATGCTTTGAAACTATATCTATGCTTTCAAACTTAAGAGTATCAGTGGGGGTAAAGATTTAATTGAAATGTTGTTAATTTCGGTTAAAATGTAATGTCATATAAAAAAAAACATATGTCAAAATAAACCGATTTACCTCTTAAAAATATTGAAACAGTGCAAGCAAAATCAAGCAAGGTCAAAATATAAAATTAATTGTCTTAGTGACAAGTTATCCCTGACCCTTCATTTGTGATAAAAAAAATATTGTAAGAAATACGACCTTCAAACAACCTCATCCAATTGTAACTCAACCTAAGTAATAATAAGTAATATAATAGTAATAAGTAATATACATATGGGATCACAAACTTCATATCATTGTCGTTTGAGTGAAATTATATTTTGGATACAGAATAAGCGTCCCGTTTGATTTGTTACAGAAATAAGATGGCAGTCAAGAACGTCTAGCTACTTAATTAATTTGGTAGCAGACTGTTGCTAGGCTGTATTGCTATAAATTTTACCTTTGATTCTAGGGGTTATGACGATCTCTGTGGCGCGTTGGGCGAACGCTTGGCTGCAATACAGAAGGTTGCGGGTTCGATTCCCGCTGGGTGCAAATATTTATGCTTAAAAATAAATATTTGTATCTGGTCTGGGCGTATTTCTATGTATAATATGTATGTATTTACAAAAGAAAAATAAATATAAGTAGTATATCCGTTGTCTAGCCACCGTAACACAAGCTTAACAGCTTACCACGGGGCTAGATGGCGCTGTGTGTTCGTCACAAGATTTATTTATTTATTATTTATTGTCTTATCTTTATAGAGAGTGTTCAATTTTAGTAATAGCGCTTACTGATATGAATGGGTTACATGCTTGGTAACTTCAAGCTGCGTTATTAATTACTAGCTCTTGAACCCCGCGGTTTCACCCGCGTAAATCCCGTTCCCGCGGAAAAATCGGGATTAAATGTAGCCTATGTGTTATTCCCGGTATCCAACTACTTATATTTCAAGTTTCATCGCAATCGGTTTAGTAATTTTTGCGTGATTGAGTTACAAACATCCGAACATCCAAACACACACACTTTCACATTTATAATATTAGTAGGATAGAAACTACATCATAGACTAATTCTATGTTATTATTGTTTCAAAATTTTATAATGAAATATAAATAATTTTGAAAAGTCGTTTTGTCGCACTGCTAGGTTAAGGCCTATTTACATTTGTAATGTAAGTTTCATTTGACCTGATGACCTACCTACTTACAGCGCTATCTAGCCCCAATCTAACCTTAGGCTTGTACTATGGGTACTAGACAACGGATATACTACATATAATACTATTTTTTGTAAATATATACATATAAAATATAGAAAAATGCCAGAACCAGAAAAAACGATTATGGTCAGCAGAAAAGGTTGTGTCCGGCGGGAATCGAACCCGCAACCTTCTGCGTTGCAGTCCAGGCTCTGCCCGCCGTCACTATACGTCACTACGCCTATTCAATCGAGACTAGAAGGCTCCCCACATCATACGAGCGATGTTCCTGGTTGCATCCCTCTCAGAAGGCCGAGGTCTGCTATCAATTTAAATATGGAAATCAGCGAACAGGCCATTCCTGTTTTTAAACCTAGATGACATCTTAGTATTTATTTTAAAATGCTTGTAATAATGTTGGTAAGTCTAATAATGTACTCCGTGGTCTAATAGCAGACACCTATCTCAGTCCTAAGAGCGAGGTCTGGTTTTTATAACATTAAGTAGTATCCATTTTGCATTAAAACCAATCTTCCTTATCTAGCACGTTAACCATTAGAAAAGTGATTTCCTCTAGTTAACTAGATATACCGAACTACAATTTACAATTACGTCTATCGGTTATCTAGACTAGACAATATTGCGTGACTGACTCGAAGTATCCTTAAGCCGTGTTTTCACTGGGAAAGTAGTGTCGCGAAAGTTATAGTCAATTTCACAAAAAAGTTGCTCGACACTAGTTTTATCAAAAAAAAATAATTTAACAATTAAAAAACCGACTTCAAAAAGAAACAAAAAATAATTTAAATAACAACCAAAAAAAAAGAATTGATAAAAATTACCAAAATAACCTCTACATAGGTGCAGAGCCACCGACTAATTAATCTGTTTTATCATCTGAAGTCGGGCAGCCAAACTAAGTACAATATGGAACCAACCAGTAAAACTGCCCGACTTCAGATGATAAAACAGATTAATTAGTCGGTGGCTCTGTACCTATGTAGAGGTTATTTTGGTAATTTTTATCAATTCTTTTTTTTTGGTTGTTATTTAAATTATTTTTTGTTTCTTTTTGAAGTCGGTTTTTTAATTGTTAAATTATTTTTTTATTTTACCCTTTTTAGTATACTTACCTACCTAAAAATCAACAATATTGTTACCGTAATTTTCATTATTGAAGAGTTTGCTGATGAGAAGGTGGTTTCAGGTGCCCCATCAATCTGTACTTAGTTCTTTAGGGATCTATTCTTTAAGTCCAAAAATGAGTAATTTATTGAATTCTGGGATGCTATCCTGTCCATCATTCCGAAGATACTCATCAGATCCTTACCAAACTTTCATGGGACCACCTCGTAGCTTTCACCTTTCTATTAAAAAAAGAATCATCTCAATCGGTCAAGCCATCTTTGAGTAATCGATAAACAACTGGATTGATTAATGCGTTTTGAGGAGCATTTCCGTTCATCACTCCGAAGACCCTCATCAGATCCACATCAAATTTTTATGGGACCATCTTGGAGCTCCTACCTATCCATTAAAAAAAGAATCATCTTAATCCGTTAATCCGTCTTCGAGTAATCGGTAAACATACAAAAAAAAAAAAAATTATACATACAGACGAATTGATAACCTCCTCCTTTTTTTTGAAGTCGGTTAAAAAATCGCTGGTGCTACGCATTTTTTTTTTGCAAAGATGACTGTAATTTTTCGACACTAGTTCCGTAATGTAAACACGGCTTGAGTATCTTGACAACCTCTGTGGCGCGACGGGCGAATGCCCGACTGCTATGCGGAAGGTTGCGGGTTCGATTCCCGCCGGGTGCAAATATTTATGCATAAAAATAAGTATTTGTGTTTGGTCTGGGTGTCTTTCTATCTACCTATCATATGTATACATTTACAAAAAAAAACTATGTAGTATATTATTATCCATTGTCTAGTACCCATGTACAGGCAAGAGTGCTTAGTTTGGGCCTAGATTGCGCTGTGTGTAATGTCATGCAATATTTATTTATATATTTTTTAATATAATATGTATATCATAGCTTTAAATTCACACTCATAAGAGGTTATAAATACTTTTTTTTTTTTGAATAGGTTATTTTCTCATCCTAATTTATCCCGGTCAACGGCAAATGCATCATTGAGTTCAATCAATAAATACATCCATTTTGATATTACATACATATAGAAACATCCAGAAGTAGATTTGCACAAATACTTGTCCCCTGATGGGAATCGAACCCTCAACCACGTTGCAGCCGGGGTTTCGCCCGACACCTTGTTAGATAAAACATTTGATGATATTTTTCTAGAAAATCATGAGGCGCCATAAATCTTTGATAACGACTTGGGCAAGTAGGTACCTCTATCTATTCAAAAATGGTTTTGACTATAACTCCCTCAGGACCTCATTATTTCAACCATTTTCTTCCCCTTTAGTGAAATTAACAAATCGTTTTACAATTGGTATTATCTTCAAAATTGGCCTCTTATTAACACATTATTTGTTAATACCGAGCTATTTTAGTACCTCAATTTCCGGGTCCTAATTAAAAGCTCGTACGATTCAGATCGTAACGTAAATAACGGACATATTGTTCGTCGGAATAGAATACTGGAGTCGTATACTACTAGCACATGTGCGTTTAATTTGATTTTGTTTTAAGTTATGAAGGAATTTTGGTAATACTTATAGCATAATATGTATTTTTTTTTTCTATTTATTTATTCGGAGATCCATAACAGATTAAACATAGCTTAGAACAAATTATAGGATCTCACATTTAAAAATTGGATTAATATAAAAAATGGGTGTGAGCGTAAGTTAATACACGCTAACGTGCTCGTTTGTTGTTGCTATGTCGTCATTTTGTCGTTTAAAAAAATAAAGTAAATTTTAAATAAAAAATACATAGACTTTTAAAAACCACAGATAATGTAAAAAAAATTTCTTTTTTTTAAGTTTGTTTTTCTATTTTTTTTTAATAGGTATTTGATGTGTTTTTTTTTTAGCTGAACGACAACTCATGGTAGGGCCTAATATCTAACAAACAAAAAAGAATATTATTTTTCTATCAAATTATATAATTTTATCCTTTTGTCATGCGATTAAATAAATACCTCGAATAACGATTCGTGGTCTTTTTTTTATTTTATATAGGATAGGCTAGCATTTGACCCCATTTTACCTGATGAGAAGCGAGGATGAGGTCGATGGTGTAACATTCTGCCTAAAAGAAATCTTAACTTGAAGAATTCGAGGTTGTAGTAATGGGGGAATATCGACGCGGTTTGTGAATTTCACTTCATAGCAGAAAGATGTGATTTTTCAGTACGCGAATAGATAACGCACGGAGGCGCTATCTCTTTTCGCCCAAAACACCCAAAACAGGGTTCGTTTTGGGTGTTTTTGAAAATGTAATTGGGTGAAGAGAACTGATGATCGAATGTCGTTCGCTTAGCGAGGCCTATATTTATCAGTGCTGATGATGATGATAAGATTTAATTTAACAAAATGTTACTTTAGACAAAATAAAGTAATCTAATCTAAAGAGAGTGAAAAAATATCGAGGATATAAATTTATTTATTTCACAAAAATAATCTCGTAAATCAATCTCTATGCCTGTAGGACAATTTTCTAGAAAAACGTTACCATTCAATCGAATCTAATCCATCAAGTTCTGAACGAATGGATGTCACACACCTTCCGTAGACCTAAATTCAATACGATTTTTGAGAGAGGAGTGAAAAAATCACACGACATCACGTTGACAGGTTTCAATACAGAGAAATGTAAATATAGAAGCGCCTTGTTGTAACAAAACTGTAATGACACAGTATATTCGACAGCTGCCTTTTTCGCTCTCACTTAAAATGGCATTAATATTATATAGGTATAACAAGCTCTTGCTTCAAGTTAAAAGTAATTTTGTGTAAATTTCCTTGATGTTTTGTAGCCATTAAAAATGTAAAAGGTATATTTATTTAAAACTAACTCTCTTACCTATATTATCTATACTTGTATACTAATATTTTAAAGCTGAAGAGTTTGTTTGTTTGATTGTTTGCTTGATCGCGCTAATCCCAGGAACTGCTAGTCCGAATTCAAAAATTATTTTTATGTTTTATAGTCCATTTATCGAGGAGGGTTATATAAGCTATACATCATGCTACGAGCAATAGGAGCGAAGCATCTATGAAATGAATGTTGCAAAAAAAAAAAAAAGAATATACCCCGATGCAGAGCTTCTGTCGCGTGCACTGAAGTACTACGCAAATGTAGTTATTATGGTCTCTTTGTACTACGCATGCGCGGCGACGGGAACGTGAGTAAAACCGCGGGCGCTGCTAGTATAATACATTAAATGGAAAATTGTATAAAATTACAAATGCAGTCTTTTTTAGTGACAACGTGATTGACATAAACGGCATTTGCCTCTCACGCTTTGGTTCGAGGCAAAAATAATCATTTTTCGTACGCGAAATAATTTATCAAAATGGTCTAAATTAGAGTTCACATTGCGACTGCGAGCGACTGTGTTGTGTCAGCCAAGCGAATATTAAAAGAATAATATACTGATTTGTTTTAGTTTTAAGAATTTACGTATCTCATTTAATTTATTGCTTACAGAATATTGTGTTAGTTTAGTCCGAGTTTTTATTTAACCTTTAGATAAAATTTTACCTTACCTTACCTTAAAAGGTAGTTTTAAATTTAGAGTTTTTTTATATAATACTTTTGGTACTAACAATACCAAGGCCTGTACCATAAATTCTACGAACGAACGTAAAAAACAGTTATCCAGAAAAAATATTTCACTATAGTAGGCATTATGACAGATTTTTCGTTCGTTTCGTAGAATTTAAGTACAGGTCCTGGTATATATCACGTGACATAAAGGAGCGAAATGTATGTCGATGTTTTTAACTTACAAAATCCACTCTGGATCCTGCAATTCGACCTGAGGATCCGACACTAGCCGCTAGGTAGATTCAACCCACGAGTTTTGGTACTTAAGTGAATGCGTAGTATGTGCGACTAATTTTGGAATAAATAAAAAAAATAACGGTCAATAAATGAATAAAAAGAGATTTTTAGAAACCCCTGTAGTTTTTTTTTCAATTACCGTAACGGTTTTTCCCGAATACGAATATTCGGCAAAAGCCTATTACGTTTTCAGTAAATACGAATAATGGAATACGTGTTCTTCGCATCTTTACAAATAATTAAGTACTGGCAAAAACAACTGCATCATGGTAATGATGCAACGATTTTTTATATACAAATAAATGTACCTATATTAAAAATGACGAAACTTTATTACAATTAAACTAATAGGCAATAATATAAAGGAAAATAAAACATGATTCGGCCGTTAATCTAACGTCTTACCTCATAATAATATACAAGAATCCAACAATAAAATTGAGCTATAAAATCCCATGATGTCATTACCCAACCCAAGTGTGACTGGACGAAAGTTTGACAGCTCAATGCAAAAATGTAATAATAACATGACACTTCTAGACAAAGACGATAAAGCCGATTGACGGTTCACACCGCGATTTTTCTACAAAGCACAACTCACACATTTCTTTTCCATCCAAAAGTTCCTTGGAAGAGATCGCTTTTAGTGAAAAGGCCGCCCCTAGTACCGAGTTGTTTTTTTTTTAAGTTTTATGAATATTCTTGATCAAAATGTGTTTATAGATTTTTATTTTTACTTAAATGTTTCTATTGTAATATTTAATTTATTTTGTCTGTTTATTTTGTAATTTTTCGTTTATGTTTGTAAGAGTTAGGTACAATAAAGAGTTAATCTATCCATCTAACTTTCCGCGTCGCGTTACGGGCAGAGGTGAGATACTTTATAATCAAAATTTGTGATTCCCCATTGGGTTACCTATCTATACTAGACTCTAGTCTTATTAATAAATGCGGAGTTAGTTAGGATTAGTGAGAACATGTTTTGTCCTTTTCCGTGACAAGTACTTTCAGAGTTTCAAGTACTTACAGAAACGAAATGCGAAATAACTACTCCAACCTTGCTCCCCTTTTATTAATAACCCTATTGTAATTAGCCTAGGCGTTACCTATTTATACCTAGAGTTTTTGTGATTGACCCGTTCTTACAGAAGAGTGCTACTAAAAAGACGTACCATTTTCGTGAGAGGGGAAACATAATAATGAGCAGTCAACTGGTTTTTGTCGTCTTTCCTTCTAGACTACCTAATTTTTTTACTTTGATCTTTATCGTTTCCGAATGATCTTCAATTACAAACTCGTCAAAAACGTGTCAAGGACCTTTGAATCTCGAATGATTGGGGCAGTATTTTTACAATTATAAAATTAAGATCGATTTTTACAGCGTTAATTTAACGCGTGTCGAATTTGGGTGGGGGAATTTGTCATCTCTTGTGTCGCCGCTTTTAGGGTTCCTTCGATAAAATATATTTTTTGCAGGTCTCAAAACACTTAAATACAAATACAAATAAAAAAAACAAAATAGTTATTTCTTTAAAAACTTTAAACTAAACAATAACAAAGGTTGAGGCCTACCCAGTAGGTTATAGAATAGTCCTGTGACGGGTGGCCTCGCTCTTCTATAGCTACAAAGTACTTACATAGTAAATATCCTACTAATATTATAAATCCGAAAGTCTGTTTGTTTGTTTGTTTGTTTATTTGTTTGTTTGTTCCCTCTTCACGGTCAAATGGCTCGACCGATTTGAATGAAAATTTGTATAGGGATAGTTTAAATGATGAAGAGTAACATAGGATACTTTTGATCCCGAAAATCCCGCGGGATCGGGACTTACGCGGGTGATAACTATTTAATTAAGTGTGTGTAGTTTAAGTGTGGAGTTTTGCACTGCGGTAGGTAGGTGAAGTAAGGTAAAGTTTGTTTTTCATCAGTAAGTGACGATAACGATGACGAAGGATGACGATGCCGATGGATGACGATGACGATGATCATGATGCCACTCTACATCACTTACCCTACCCCTGTGTCGATTTTCAATCATTGAATAGTTATCACCCGCGTAAGTCCCGATCCTCCGGGATTTTCGGGATCGAAGGTATCCTATATTACTCTCCATCATTTAAACTATCCCTATGCAAATTTTCATCTAATAAATAGTTATCACCCGCGTAAGTCCCGATCCCGCGGGATTTTCGGGATCAAAAGTATCCTATATTACACTCCATCATATAAACTATCCCTATGCAAATTTTCATTTAATAAATAGTTATCACCCGCGTAAGTCCCGATCCCGCAGGATTTTCGGGATGAAATCCCGCGGGATTAACGGGATCATAAGTATCCTATGTTACTCTCCATCATTTAAACTATCCCTATTCAAATTATCATCTAAAAATAGTTATCACCCGCGTAAGTCCCGATCCCGCGGGATTTTCGGGAAATGAAGTATCGTATGTTACTCTCCATCATTTAAACTATCCCTATGCAAATTTTCATCCAAATCGGTCGAGCTGTTTGACCGTGAAGAGGGAATAAACAAACAAACAAACAAACAGATTTTCTGATTTATAATATTAAGTAGGAAGTAGGATATTTCCACAGATCAGTTAGTATACCAATGCAGGTCACATTAAAAAAATATGTATTCTCAATGAATTAATTTAAAAAAATTACACAAACTTAGTAGCTTACCGTTGAGTTAGATGGTGGTATGTGATGTTTATAGAATTTATTTATTCAACTATCAATTACATTTTACAAAACGTACGTGTAAAACCTTAAAAATAGAAAAGCACATTTATTTTGTAGTTTCTATGTTTAATATATAATGTCAAAAGTTTAATAAAGCATAAACAAAAACTTACAGCTAATGAAAACAATTGAAAACTAATAACTAACAGAAATTAAATCAATCGAACAACCCTCCCTGGACCACCCCCGCCGCAAAAGAACCCATCACACTCGCGGCATTACCCCGCTGCACCGCGATGGAAAGCCTCTGCAACAGGAATGACCCCGAGCGGCAATCCAAACCCCTGTCCCTGAGTCGGCGGCCAATCTCTCTAAAGAAATCATGAATATGTAATTATGGCTTTAAAAACTTTGTTTTTCTACGGAACCTTAACCGAATGATTTATTTTTATTCATAAATTGATTACTTGCTATAAATTTTCAATTCGTTCCCGCCTCAGTTGCCGCGTAAACACAATAGTAGAGTGACTTCAAACTTAATGACGTGTTGAGAACGACCCATTTATGCCATGCAATCATAGTAAATTGTTTTAAACCAAACCAATGACATCATTATTAATAGTTTTAGTACATTATTCTTCTGTTTTCGCGACTTTGAATGAAAACTCAATTTACAGTTTTAGTCGCGTTTAATATATATAATAATATGACCATTGAGCACCAAAAATTTAATTTGCAATAAACTAGAAAACTTAAATTTATAGTGGTTCAATAAGCAAGCTTATATCAATAGGAGCAGTCTCTTCCAAGAACATTGAAAAATAAGATACATTTATTTAGGATCTTTTTTAAACATATTATGTCAGTGCCATATCATTTGCATCGCAGTCACGAAATTATATTCTACCGTATCTTATAGTACCTAATATAAGAAAGTACCTACCTATATTAAAAGGTGGGTTAATAAATTTGCCCTGTTTTCAGCATACAAGTATCAGTAAATATACGCGCCTATAAGATAAACATGTATTACTGTTTTATGTACTTCTGTGATTATATTATTATAACTAGCTGCGCCCTGCGGTTTCACCCGCGCAAGTCGCGATCCCGCATAGTTCTTACACCTACCTACTGCAATGCAAAAATCCACACTTAAACGGACGACCAGGGAAGTACTGATGATGCCAGGCGCCGTAGCGCCTGGCTTCAACAGTGCTTCAATGGGCGTGGCAATGGGTGAAGTAAGGCAAAATTTGTATGTCAGTAAGTGATGATGACTATGGTTAAAAAACAACAAAATTACACATTTTTTATTTACTATCCGGATATCCGGACTTAAATTGATATCAGGTTAATAAGTAGCCTATATGTTAATCGAAGTCTTAGCTGTCTTTAAGTCTTTATCTGCATACCTAATTTCATTGAAATCGGTTCAGCCGTTTCCGAGATTAGCGCGCACAAACGCAAAAACAAACAGACAAACGGACAAACAGATAAAAAGTTAAACACGGAAATGGGGTCTGTTACGTTAATACATATCCCTAAAAATAGTTTTTTCAAATTATCTTTTAAAAACAGACACCGCTAAGTTGCGATTTTATTATAAGTATTGATTGATACATAATTATTATCTGGCCACCCAAGCGTAACAAACACTAAATAAACAAAATATACAAAATAGACACTGATCAACCGAAATAAATTTACCAACGTTATTTTAAACATTGAACATAATTTGAGAAGCACTCTTGTCTATTTCGGTTCATAATAAATTGAAATCGTGTAAGTAATGAATGTTTTTTGCGTGAAATCGTTGTGGGTGACAACAATTTGGGTGACGTTCAAACTAAAATAAACGTCTTGAAAATTATACTATGTGATAATAGAATAGTCCGCACTTTTCTGTAATAAACTATAGGCCTGTGATGATCTGTGACGATAAAATTGGTGTTTTCATAATATTTTCTGTACCTACTTACTAAAATATTAAGATAAAAGACGAACTAACGTAATAAAGTGTGTTTAGATATTATTTTCTTTTCTCAATGTTGGATTGAAAATAAAACTATTTTTTCAAGTTTTAATCGCGATGCTTTTATAATATTAAGCATATTTTAGTGGGCAGTTGCATTTTAGTCTAGTAGGTTTTTAAAACAATGAAAATAACAATTTAAATCTCAGACTATCCGTGAACAAGAAGTCAGGAAAACTTATAACGTAGGGTGTTTATAAAATGCTCAATATAATAACACTAACCATAAAGAGAAATGAATAAACATAGATTTCATATTCTTATTTTATTGACTGTTTTGTTCTATGAAAACGATAGTTATTTTCATTTCTAATTTCTTTTTTGCAGTGAGAACACGGCTTTAGACGTTTCGCTGGGCGTCTGTCTCATAACTCGACTATTAGACTATTGCTCGTGATTTTAAGATTTGAAGAAAAACACATGCGCGGTCAGTCCGGATTCGAAACTACGAGCTTTAGAATGAAAATCGAGATATCGAGCACTAGACTAAACATTGCTCTAACACGGTTTCATAATTTAATTCCAAGTATATACTTTTTGCCTGTGTTATTGTTTCAGCTACTATACTCTTAATAGTATAGATACTAGCGACCTTGCGACCCGTCCCGGCTTTATAGGCATGTATACAATAATAAATACCGATCGGAACAAATTTAAGAAATTATAGTACATGCACGCAGACATAAAAAGATACTGTGTAAAAAATGTAGGGAATAAAAATCATTTTATTAACATCATTGATTATAACTAAAGAATTTTATGAACTTGAAACATTTGCTTTGACCGCTTTAGCAGTAAAATGTTATAAAATAAGTACTAAGACAAGTAAATTCCACCGGTTTTAGAACACTACCGGCGCCGACGCACTTTACAATGACATGTCTCTGTAGTTTTAATGCTCTCATTTATTGGACTGAATAATCACCAGCTAGTATTAACTTTACTCAATAGAATAATGTACAACGATGACTTGACTCTTAAAAATCGTAAACATATTATACTAATAAAACACTTTATTTATCCGGTTTTATCGCGTTTTTATTCATTATTTGATTACTACTACTACTAAAGTGCAGTGCAGTACTACTAAAGTACTCTACTTTCTACTAAAATGTTTTATTATGCAAAATCGCGAAAACCATAGAAGAAATCATATTATACTAGTTTTACCTATACTACGTTTTTTTTAATTTCAGACTATAATCTGACGTTTTAGTTCCTTGTGATTGACCATTTTTCTATAGAAAGAAGTGTCAAATAGTTGTATTCAATTGAAAATGGAGTATATATAGCAATTTGAGGTAAGCTACCCAAAGTAAATTACTTGGTATGAGTTTGTAGTTTATCAATACTTCTCCATAACAATTATTTAATTTTTATTATTATAACTTTTTTTTAAATTATTACTTTCTTATAATAAACTCTATTAGTAGAGATATTCTACCTTGCCTACCTACTATTTACTACAGCCACAGTTTTTACTGGTAATTATTCGCTTCTTTAACAATTAATTTTGCAATGCGACATGAAAATGCAAGTACTTAGGCATACTAGGTACTGTTTCATAGATAGGTAAGAACTTTATTTAAGATTTTAGTGTCATCATGGCGGCAATACGATAATTACTGATGCAAGGTCATTATAAGATTTTTGTATTTGCGGATTGGCGGATTAGTAATAAAGATTTCTTGTATTCCAAACACATAACGTATTTTCGATAACATATTTTAGACCATTGTAGCCACTAAGGAAGACGGCTCGAATCTTGTTCCAAACATGTCTTCCTTCTTCTAGAGCGTGTTGTATCCTATACTATATCATCACTATAACTATTTAGTGAGATAGAGGTGAAATACTCATGTCTTCCATCTTCTAGAGCGTGTTATATCCCATACCATATCATCACTACTATTAGGTCAGATAGAGGTGAAACACTCATGGCTTCCATCTTCTAGAGCGTGCTATATCCCATACCATATCATCACTACTATTTGGTGAGATAGAGGTGATATACTCATGTCTTCTATCTTCTAAAGCGTTTTTATCCCATACAGTATCATCACTTCTATTAGGTCAGATAGAGATGAAACACTCATGTCTTCCATCTTCCAGAGCGTGTTATATTCTATACTATATCATCACTACTGTTTGGTGAGATAGAGGTGAAGGTATTTAAAAACGAGATAAAAGATCTTGACAAACAAACTGAAAGACAGACAGACAGACGAGCAAGTAAGTGACCTTTAAGGGTCTCTGTTTATTACCTTTTGAGGCACGGAACCCTTAGAAGAATCAATGTGAAGTAGCGCTATAATCCAGACTGATTGATTAATCTAGTAATAAATTATATTTATTTATATTAGTCACACGTATAAGTTATGTTTTTATTACAATGTAACTCTTTTAAAAATATAAGTAAACATATTGCCTACACACGTATAGGTAAATATTTTAAAACAAAACAATCATCAAAGCTTCTCAAGCTTTGACAATAGAGCGGAATCCACTTCAGTCGATGTTATAACGCTTGGTTGCGCACACGCATTTCGCAGGCCGAAACAAAGCACGCAATGTTGCCGACTATGAAGTGAATTAGAAGAAGAAAAAACTATACTTATGTACTATTTTTGTTTCAAAATAGTGTCTGTGATTATAAATGTTATAGTGTTGTGATTTTTTTACTAATAATGGAAATCAAGATGAATTGGATTTTGTAAGTACCTTCCTATAGTTAATTTTTATTTTATGTTTTTATTTATACTCCCCTTTGAACTAGTAGAATTTAAAAGGATAACAATTACCAAATTTTACAGATTCATAGTTATCAAAGGATTACTCCATTTTTATAAAATGTAAAATAAATATTCATGTTTTTTATTTTATTATCATTTTTTTCGTCATTTATTGGACCTGAGCATAATAGTAGACTTAAGTACTTGAGTATACTGTGTAAATCAAAACTTCTAAAGAAACATCGGACAAATAAAAGATTTCCTAATAAATTAACATCTGATTTGTAGGTGCGAAAAGACATTTCGATTGCTTAGCATCAAATTACACAATTCAGTTTAAACGACAAACACAATCAAATCAAACAGTTTAAATACCTACGTAAACATGGATGTTACTACTTTTAAGTACCTAGACACTAGTGAATGTTTTAAGTAAAATATATTTCTTAGGCCACACATAAATCAGTTTTTTTATTATTATTCGCGAATTCTGCTTAAAGTGTACCTATAATCTTATTATTCTTAGACTAGACTTCAAAAATGGAAAAAATCTCAATTCAACCCTTATAATTGTTTGTATGTAAGTTTTAGTATTTGCTAAAAATATCTTTATTTGCAACCATTTTACAACTAAAATGTAAACATATTATAAGTATAATTGAAAATTAAACTTAAGTATCATTATGTTCTGTATCAACTACCTATAGACACATTTACTAAATACAAAAACCTTTCGCTACGTATAACCTTTAGAAGTTGTCAACTTAGCAATGTCCTAATAAATGCTTAGTTGTATACAAGTTTCATCTATAATATCAAAATATTTGAACGCAATGTTTTGGGAAATATTTTAGCACTACAGGTACAGCCTTACAACAAAAGTAGAGAACCACTTTACTCTAGAGTTTTACCGGGGTCACAGAAAAACATTTGCTAAACATAACACTAATTGGCATTGAATTATAATAATCAATACTTTATTTAAGACTTATCTAGTAAGATCTCTAATGTATCTATAAATCTAAACAAATAAGACAGAAAGCCAACAAATGCAAACTATGAAATATGTTATTATTGGATATAAATTGAGTCCATGAGGCATAAAATATAACCTATACATAATGTATTTTTAATACGTGACTTCTTGGTTTCAATTGAAATTTATAGAATAGCGAAATTACTAGATTAAATATCTATCTAATAATAATTGTTGAGATAATGACTAGGACTAGGTAAAAGTGATGTCATAAATATAACTATTTCTTTACCATTTACGCGAAATAAATATAAAAATCTAGAAATATCTAGGGATAGGTACCTAACAACAAAGAATTTAGAACAAAGAAAAGCTATTTTTTCGTTAAGATATATTTTTCAACAAAAAACAAATTACAAATAAGCTATATTTATTTAACTAAAAAAAACTACAAAGAAAAACATGATATCGTAGGTGGTTCAGCATAGGCATAAATAGGCAATCTAATTCGGCGTAATGAAGTCACGTGTCACCAATTATTCGCGTTTGTGGTAATTTAATATTCTAAGCTTTATGTAAACAAATTACTGTGAGAGGAACAAACAGGGCTGCGTAATAATTTCAATTTATGTTGTATTAAAACGCTTTGTTGTTCATTATTTTTGTATTTATTTGTAATTTCATTTAATTTTAATTTAAAACATTTGTGGAACACAAATAGTAAAGTAAACACCTAACAAAATATAGCAAAATTGACTGTTGATATCCGAGAAATGTAATCACAATAGGAACACCTTTTTGACACATTAGAAACGCCTTCTTTTACTGAGTGTTCTAACTGATGGTTTCGGCTGCATACTATCTCTAAGCCAAAAGGGAAGTTCCACATATCCTTCAAATGAATAGACAAAAGAGTTAACCAGTTTCTCATTAGAAATATAGCGGCGAGGCTCGAACTCGCGTCGCTGGGTCTCTTTAATTCTAAGTCATTCGAAAAAAACAATTACGATTTTTTTTCTCATTTTTGGAAAGCCAGGACTTTTTAATACAGAGTTTGATGCCGTTACATTTACAAAAAGAATAACACAAATTCTATTTTCTAGTAGCCACTTTTCTGACATTCTGATATAAATATTTACTGCACACAATATTCAAAATTATCTACGCTAAGTAGAGACAGATAATGCCCTCTACTCTTTGCCCTATGCTTTCAACAGTGACAGGCAAAATAACACAAGATGTTTTTATTAATAAATATCCAATATTTAATATAACTGTCAGTTTAAAAATCTAATAGCTAGCAGCCAAACACGTTTCTAATAGTATTACAATTTTTAAAATATGAGTTTGTGACGTGTTTAGATTGGCATGTGCAATAAAAGTCAGAATATAAACACGCCATTTGATGGTGTGGGAAAAATTGCTTGACACCTTCTGAATATCGATCTTCTGTAGTAAAAATATTGATGCATATACATATACGCGACTTGTCTTTTTATTATGGATATTATCGCTAGTCTTCTTCTGCTTTTAGGGATAATAAATATGCAATGTCATTTTAATAAAACTACACGCTAGGAGTTTTTATAATAATATGACAGTGTGATTATAGGCACATTCCGTGCTACCATAATCAAAATAATAATTATGGTAAATTTTTAAATAAAAAATAGCCCGACTACTTTTAAAAACCAGAGATAATAAAACACTTTATTTACCGGGTTTAATCGCGTTTTATTCATGATTATTTATTTTTATTACGCTAAATCGCGAAAACCATAGAAATTAACCAGAGATCAATTTAAAAATATTTTTTTAGTTGGTTTTAATTTATTTTTTATCATTTGACTATATTTTTTTAGCTGAACGACAACACGGCTTCGCGACGAATTATAAGTTATAATAAGACATGATGGTATCGGATTATTGCTCGAAAACAAGTAACCGCAGTGTGCTGGTTCGAGGCTGATATATCTTTAAGAAATTTTGAAATTTTTCATTTTTGGTTTCCATTGCGTTGCTTTTATTATGTTTACCATTTTACTAACGCCAATCGTTGTACGGACTTTACAATACCTCCAGTTCACAGATGTAAAAATATACTCAACATAATAAGTAAATAGGTACAACGCGATTAAGGCTGAAAAATGAATTCATTTTTATATTAGGTAACGTCGCGAAAACCGAAGAAAAAAATACAGGTCACAAATAGTAAAAATATTAATAAATAAAAAACTGTTTTACAGTTGGGTGCCATGGTAACAAACCGTTATGATATGAGTCAATTAGCATTTGTTATTAAAGATGCCTTCAATTTATTGAGTTGATAATATTATTAAAATAGACAAACTGGTTTACTTCTTGAATTATGGACATAAATCTTAATATACGTAAGAAAACATTCAAATGAAGAATTTAAATAAAAATCAAATTAAAATTATAGATAAAGTTAACATTACATAATGGTTCTCGCTTAGATTACCTACTTAGATGGGTAATAGAAAGATTGGACCTCCAATATTTGAGTTAACTTTTTTAAAGATCTGTGAGGAAATTTCTAAAGGTACGTGGATAAATTTCCGAACAGTATAACTGTGGAATGTATGAAACTCAGCCATCTGGGCCGACATAAAAAAACTCCACTGTCACTCGGCCTTTGTTTTAATAGAGACCAGTCCAGTTCTATGGTTTGTTGAACATTTTGTAAGTACCTATTATTGCTCATAAATAACTTTGTACCTACTTATAAACTACATAAAGAATTTCAGTCATCATAGTAAATATTTGATGCAATAAAAACTTCCATGTGCAATTTTTATGTAAACAAATATTATCACCAATAAAAACTAGATTATCCCAGCAAAAGATAAGTTTAAAGGTTATTGACTTCCGAATTATCGGTAAACGCTGTCTAAACTGGGTCGAAATGATTGATAACACATTTTTTGTTAATAATTCCCTGAAACACAGACTACCTACAGTTTGCAATGAGTCAGTGTCTTATCTTTACTATCCTTTTTAAAAAGGAAACATATATTTTTTAAATAGTCGCTGTGTGACGATCTGAGCCCGTATTCCCGTATATAATTTACAAAAAAAAACATTTCAATATCATCGCGGTCAGTTCTCAATCTCCAATATGACGGTTGTCAATGAATAATATTTGACAATTTACGATGATAAACTTTTCTTTGAAGAATGGCGTTTTCCATACATTTTTGATTTAATTCAGTTTTGGTAGCAGTCCAGTTGCTCGTGTTAGTTTCATTTTGAGTGTACTGTTTGCAATTGTAATGATGATAAAAGGAATTTTTTGTTAATTAAATACGGGAATACGGGCGTAGGTGGTTTGGTATACGAACTCAACCAATAACAGTAGCATTTACATTTAAAATTATTTAAAATATTTAGACTACCACTATTTTAGATTCATATTATTATTAAAACAAATTATAAATTATAATCCTATAAACTACTAGCTGCGCCCCGCGGTTTCACCCGCGTAAGTCCCGTTCCCGCGGGAGTAATGGGATAAAAAGTAGCCTGTGTGTTAATCCAGGTCCCCAGCTACCTATATTCCAAGTTTCATCGCAATCGGTTCAGTAGTTTTTGCGTGAAAGAGTAACAACTTCACATACATACAAACATACATACATACAAACTTTTGCGTTTATAATAAAACTATATGACTTTTTCACGACCAAATTTAAAAAAATCGTGAAAAGTGATCGAACCCGATCGTGTAGTTGGTATTACCTGTTCACACACTGTGATACACATTGTCGTATATTTAAGGCTATGCAACCAGAGCAATATTCTACAATAATACAACAGACAGACACGTCAAACTTAATAACACCCCTCTTTTTCCGTCAGGGGTTAAAAATCAAAAACATTAAAACCATACAAAACGACAAATTCATAGTTAAGCACGTATTATTACGAATTATTTTCATTTCTTAGTTCTAAATAGGTAAACCCAGTACCTAACTTAGATTAAAATTCTCAAAGCACGATATTTACCAGGTTGAATCATTTAGCACCTGTGACGTAAGCAAGTAATTTTCAGTTCATTGGCAACAAATTTAAGGGGAAGTCACGTTCTTCGATAACATACTCGTTCCGGTTAGCCAGGCTAACACGGGGCAAAATTGAAAATCTTTTAAAGTAATGTTTTGAAAACTTTTACAGGAAATGTTGTTAAGTATGATACTTTAAAGTTGAAAGGTGTGACTGATAACAAAAATCACGTAGGTAGGTACAATTTAGATCAGTTGATCAAAGTACAATACACAAGTTTTGTGTAATTAAGTATGGTTCTGGGTGTTGTGTGTTTTATCGTCTTATTTTAGTTAGGTAAGTATTTAGTATTATTATTATTATTTCTTATCGGTTGTGAACCGATTATGGCCATTAGGAAATTAGCCAGTGTCATGTATTTCAATATATTATGCAAGTTATTTGCATCGAAACAGTCAAGTCGTCATAGTCAAAGTCAAGTCTAGGGAATCATTTGTAAACACGGCGGCCATTTACAAACAATCTTCACGGAGCCTTGGAGACAACACTAAGTCAATGTTTTGCACCGATTTTCACTTTCATTCCACTTGTACACCTTCACGAAACTAAATTGATTAATATGCCTCCGAAATTAAACAATTTGCACGCATATGAACTAGGTTTCACAAAAATGAAAATTTAGCACCACATGTCCTCAACGAGTTCCCGCCAAGACTCCCGTATTTAGTATTAATGTTGTGTGTGTATTGTTGACAATTGAATTGTTTTTTTTTTATGATTTGTATTGTGTATGTTTTATAAAGAGTACAAAAATGTGTGATTCTGTTTAGATTTTGATTTGTTTTCTTCACAGAAAGCGTTTGGAGTTACGAAAGTTTTGAGGTAATGTTTATTTGAAAATCAGCTGTTTCTTTCAGTTAGGGGTCATTAACCAAGAAATTTTTTTAATATTTTTGTTTAGTTTAAAGTTATATTTCTATGTATCAATGTCCTTAACTTTCCAAACCAATTACTGTTTTATGAGATTAGAAATAGCTTGTTTTTCTAAGTTCTACCTTAACTGAAAGGTTAATTAATCGTTCTGATTTTTTTGTGAGATCGTGAATTTTTATGAGTGAATCGCGGACATACAACTTAAATATTTTTTTCTTAAATTGAACCTACATTTTTTGTAAAGATAATTAATCTGTATTAACCGCAACTACTTTGAATTATTTCAGTCCCCTAATGACCAACACTACTGTAACATAGTCGAAACGAAACTAAGAGAGTTAAAAAATATCAATACGCGCAAAAGATTCGAGAAAAATTAGTTAGATAAGAGTACAAATCGTGAAGTTAAAAAGTTTCTTTTAGTAGCTAATTATTATTTAGGTAGAACAATACTGATTGATTTTTCCGTTTTTTTTTATTATTTTATATTAAAGGAAAAATTCATCTTCAAAACCCTCACGGCAAAAACATAACACTTGCTTTGGCAGTCGTGTAAAAATATGCCTTGAGCAATAAAAACAAATTACGAAATATTTAATAGGAAAAAGAGCGACATCTCTTGGCCAAAGTGTTAACTGTAAAGTTAATCATTATCGCAGGTAAGGGGTTAGGAGTGAAGTCGTCCCCCTCGAAACTGGGACCAAGGACCACTTGACCCCTTTCAAATATTCTCAAATTCGATGCTCAAGATGGGAACTTGTGTGGCAGAGTGTTTGAGGCACTGGAGTACTGATCCAGGGACGCGAGTTCAAATCTTGTCTCGAGTGAATTTTTGAAGATGGTTTTTTCGTTTAAAATATTTCTAGTAAACTATTATTTATTAAAATACTTGTATAGATTAATGTAGGTTCCTTACTATGGTATTGATAACTTTCGTAAAGCAATAGGTAGTTTAATAAATTTTACTCCTGACAACTTAAGGATTAATAAATTTACCACGACCAGCCTGGTCCTGCTATAAATGCAGCGCAGTCAATGTTAAATCATTAGAAACTAGTCGATACAATATTAAACATTTAATTATTGTTTAAAGAAAACACAATTCTTTATTTACAACTAAATAATATGACAATTAAATCTGTTACAAAATATGAAATATGAGTTATTGTAATTCGACTGTTGCCTCCAAATCTACATTTATCTATACTTATATTATAAAGAGGTATATATCGTTGAGCCTTGGTAACATGTGTGTATTTATTTCGTAATTTGTTTTTATTGCTCAAGGCATATTTACTAGAAATATTTATGGAAATAAAATGGAAACTCGTGTCGTGTGGCCGAGTGGTTGAAGCATTTTTCCTTAAAAATATGTATGATGTATTTTCCAAATCAACTCCGAAATTAAGAAATTTTGGTTAACTCCTAAAATTCTTTCATCAATAGAAAGCTACATTATCGAGAATAAACATAAACTACTTTTGATCCCGATATACCCACGGAATCAGGAGGGCTTCCGAAATGTAACTTCCGAATGTTCGGTTCCGAACGATTTTCTGACCGAAGTTTTGATTATTGCCCCAATACGAAACAAGTTCGGATTCGGCTAGTTCATTCGGGGTCATATACTATTTATATTGATACAACTAACTTCACACAAAGTTCGGTCGGAACCCGAACCGACCGATAAACTTATTTGAATTCCAGCACTTACGTGGGTGCAATCGCGGGACGCAGCTAGTAAATAATAAACTAAATATTGCAGGATATTGCACACACCTCAATTCTAGCCCTAAACTAATCAACTAGGCTTGTAGGTACTCTGTGTACTAGACAACGGATATACTAATTATTATACTTTGTATATAGGTATACATTATACAAGGTGGTAACAAGGATACCCATTTAAGCTGAAAGCGGGTTGTTCTAGACGTCTAGGCGGACATCTTTTGGAAAGTCAAATTTTTTGAATTTTGAGTTTATATTTCACTGAAAAACAGCTGTTTTTGAAATTGAATTCAGTTAAAGTTGTAGTAAACCAAAACTAAATTAAAGGACAACTTGAAGTTTATGACTTCTAACTCTAAGAAACAGCTGATTTTCAAGTAAACTTTAAACTAAACTTTTTCGAAAACTACTTCGAATTAGGCATAGGTACATTTGAAAAGTAACATACTAATAAAAACAAAACTAGATAATGAAAGGCTAAAATATTAAAACGGTTATAAACCAATTAAGAACAAGCAATATTAATTGACTAGTATTTAAAACTAAAGTCAAATCAGTTCGATTTTTCCTGTTTTAAACAAACACTATGTTCATAGTAGAGCTAGAGCCGGCCGGTTTCTCACATCTGAGCTTAGCTAATATTTGTGCAGAAAACATACCACTCTCTACAAACTGCAGGTTCAATAACTGTTGTGAGACCTACTATTGTACGTATCTACTGATCTAGGTTTGTTTTCTAGATTTGTAGTAGAAATGCAGTACTTATTGAACAGTTTTTAACTTTGGAAACATTTGGAAAACATATATAATGGTGTTTTGTATTATATAGAGTAATATTTTATGTTCATAATCCGTGTTTGGTTCATCGAAAATTAAATGTAAATAAATTTAAAAAAATAAATTTTTAAACACCATACAAATTAGTGAAATAACATTACTTAACTATAACATGGCTATAACTTTCGCGACACTACTTTCGTAGTGAAAACACGGCTTTGGAGTTTTGGCGGGAACGCGGAGATGTGTTGCTAAATTTTCATTTTTGTGAAACCTAGTTCAAATGCATGTAAATTGTTTAATTACGGGGGCATATTAATCGATTTAGTTCCGTGAAGGTGTACAAATGTAATAAAAGTAAAAATCGGTGTAAAACATAGACTTTAGCGTTGTCTCCAAAGCTCCGTGAACAGTCATTGTAAATGGCCGCCCCGTGTTTGCAATGATTCTCTCGACTTTAACTATGACGACTTGACTATTTACATGCAAACTTGCAAATAAATACTTGACACTGGCTAATTTCTACATGACTAAAATCGGTTCACAACCGATAAGAAAAGAAAAACACAGCTTTCAGTAATAAAAAAAACTCATAAATAAATATACCTATACTATGCCTACAAAATTTATAGATATACCTACTAGCTGCGTCCCGCGATTTCTCTCGTTTCGATCCCGTGAGAATATCGAAATTAAAAAATAGCCTATGTAACTTCTTGATAATGTAGCTTTCTATTTGTGATAGGGAAATAAATATTTCCTCTTTATAATATCAGTACAGAGTAGATATTAATATAGAGTAGACTATCTTTCAAGGATAGATGCGTAATGGTTCCTGAACCGATAGCCATTTAAAAAAACTCTGTTATTTTCCAATCTCTTCCACGTTCTCAATGAGTAACATTTTCTATGATATCACTTTCATTATCAGGTGCTAACAAATCCTTTTAAGAATACGAAACGTGTTTTAAATCATAAACATTAGATGCATACTGTTAATATCACGTGCAATTAGTTGATTCATGTTACTTATGTTTATGGGCAAGGCGTTTTACTAGAAACCCAGCCAAACCGAACCAAATAAAAAAAAACAAGGAGAAGACCATTTTCGTTCATTTTACCGTGTCCCGTGTGGTGCAGTGGTGAGCGCGCTCGCCCGGCCAGCAAGAGGTACGGGTTCCAATCCAGTCACGAGAGAATATTTGATGATACATTTTTCCTTGTCAAATATTTATAATTGATTAATTTTAAGTAGGTCTGAAGTCTTTACTAATACGATATTAATTTTGTCTAAGGTTTTCGCGATTAATCATAATAAAACACAATATTCACAGGGTTTTACTAGCGTTAAACTCGAGTTAAACCCTAAACACACTAAATATTGTGTTTTATTAAAAGAGCTAGTTATGAATGATAACGTAATTACATTTTAAACTAGGTAAGTTAATTATCTTAAAACATGAAATCTTTTCAGTACATGAAACCTACAGTGTGGCGGAAATAAAAGTTCTTACCTCATTTTAAATTTCATTTTATTTTGATATTGCACAAAATAGTGTGTCTCATGGGGCTCCCTCATCGCGAGCTTTCGCGTGTAACGTCAGAGATTCGAGCATTACATACAGCGCGCACCTTTTGAGCCAAATGTTATACAGTAAACCTATACCTAATTTTACATTATGTTATGTGAATACTCAAAGTAAGGAAGCACCTTTACTGGTAATCTAAGTTTTTTTTAATTGATTCTATTTCGCTATTTCTATTTTTAACGCTAATTTTATCAGTTAATTATGCCCATGACTATCACATACGTATAATTTATTAGTTTCGCTCAAATTATCATCAATCAGTATGTCAGAAATTGAGTCCGATTTACTCCGAAAATCTAAATATAAACTTGCAATTTTCCCGCCCTATAGGCGGAATTCTCTTAAGCGTAGGCGTTACCTCAGTTCTCAGAATTCCTACCTTCTTTTTAACCGACTTCAAAAAGGAGGAGGTTTTTTAATTCGTCGCGTATTTATATATTATTAGGGATGTCCACAGATTACTCGTAGATGACCATTGGGATGGATTCTATCTTTAATAGAAAGGTGAACTTTGAGGTGATCCAATAAAAAATGGTTAGGATCTAATGAATATCTTTGAAATGATGGACAGAATAGCATCCCATTATGCAGCAAATTATTCATTTTTAAACTTCTGCCAAAAATAATCGGGCCCTAAAGAACTAGGTACAGATTGATGGAACACTTAAAAAAATAGGTCGGTAGGTACACTAAAAATGGTGATATAAAAAAATAATTAAAAATTTAAAAGTTTTACTTGCTTGGTTCATATTGTAATTTGGATACCTGACTTCAGATGACAAAAAAATAGTTGATGGCACTGTATGTTAAAGTTATTTTGGTTCTTTTTTTAAGTCGGTTTTTAAATTTTTAAATTATGTTTTTAATTAACTTTATCTACCCTAATACAAAGGCTTTTAAAATAAACGCTAATTATTATAAAGTTCAGAAAATTAAAATCTATGTTATCTTCCATAAAACAAGATGTCTGTTACGTTTAAGAGATAGTGGGTGAGCAATTATGAGAAATGAAATTTTGTATTTTCATTATTATATTTAATTTGTAGGTAACATTTATAATTTAATTAACTTAATGAATTGGTTTGGTAGGTAAGAAAGCAATATTATTTTTTAATTTATGATTGTTTAGAGAAGTAAGGAATCCGTTTAACATTTTTAATGGTACAGTATCTGATCATGATTTTCTTTTAAGTTATATGCATCTACTAGCTGCGCCCCGCGGCGGTACTTGTGCGCGGGAACAACACAAGTAGCCTTTGTGTTGTTCCCGGTATCCAGCTACCTATATTACAAGTTTCATCGCAAGCGGTTCAGTAGTTTCTTCGTGATTGAGTAACAAACATCCAAACACACACTTTTACATTTATAATATTAGTAGGATTAGCATGCTTATTTGTTTATTAGACACCCTACATATCACACTTATCTTAAGACATCCATCAGCTATTTTAAGATCATTGTCATGCTGGCAGTTAATTAAACAATGACAGTCCTATTAATTTGACTAATGACTTTCATCAAATCCTAGTTACTCATTGTTTAAAGATTACAAGATCATAACTATTTATATATGTTATAGGAAATGTATGAAATCCGTCATTGTACTATTCCTAGGAAATGTAAGTATACAATAGTAGGTAGTTAATGTTCTTTCTGGACCAATAGGTAACTCTGAAAAAACTCTATTCTTTCAAATTTTGGTCAGCCCCCGCGCCCTCGCTGCCCAAAATTTGAAAGAATAGAGTTTTTTCAGAGTTACCTATTGGTCCAAAAAGAACAATAACTAAAAATGTGAAACAAAACTACAAGTTTCCAACGAGTGCCAGGACACTCTTCGCATCGGGGGTTCTAACCCAAAGATCAAAGAATATATTTTGGATTATTGGTCTACAACGTACAATACCTAGAATGTGAAACAAAACTTTATTTAATATTTTAGTGCTAACCATTAGGGTTTATTAATTACAGTTATTATAGATCTTTAGTCATTTCGTTAGGTGCACTGTTAGAATGAAGTTCGTTAAGCAACCAGTATCTTTACAATTTGAAAATATCAACTTTTCGTCTGATCAACAAAATTTTCGTCATGGAAAACTATTACCAAATACAGTTCGCGGTATAATATGCGGTCCATCGAACTGTGGAAAAACGAATTTGGTTATAGGTCTACTTTTGCATGAAAATGGTTTAGAATATCGTAACGTTTATGTATATTCAAAAACTCTTTATCAACCGAAGTACAAGTACTTAGAGCAGGTATTACAAAGGGTTCCTGGTGTTACTTTCTCAAAGTTTTATGAAAATCAAAAAGTAATCACTCCAGAAGTAGCAAAATGTAATTCAGTAATTATTTTTGATGATGTCTCTTGTGAAAATCAAAACAGTATGCGTAATTTTTTTGCAATGGGCAGACACAAATACATAGACTGTTTTTATTTAAACCAGACATATAGCAAAATACCAAAACAGTTAATAAGAGACAATGCAAATTTAATAGTATTGTTCAAGCAAGATGATATAAACATGAGACACATTTATGATGAGCACGTTAATACTGATATGACATGGCAAGAATTCAGAGAAATGTGTGCTCAGATATGGAAAGAACCTTATAGTTATGTTGTAATAAACAAGGACTGTGAAAAAAACAAAGGTTGTTATCGAAAGAAATTTGATACGTTTGTTTTATTTCATTAGCGGACTTATGAAACTGAATAGCATAGCTATTATTTAAATCATTGTTCGTCGATCCGTGGTTCAAAATACATGTTTTGTCAGTGTTTTTAATAATGTCCTACATTCCCTTTTTTCGTCGGTTCGCTGATGAAGAGGAACGTTTACGCAGTTTTGAAACTTGGCCGATAGGTTTGAAACAGAAACCAAAAGAAATGGCTGAAGCAGGATTTTTTTATACCGAAAGAGGTGACAGAGTCATCTGTTTTTACTGCGGCGGAAGAATGAAAGATTGGGGCCCCCACGATATACCATGGGAAGAGCATGCACGCTGGTTTGACAAATGTCCGTATGTATTGGTAATGAAAGGAGAAGACTATGTAAAAAATGTACAAAATGGAGGATATGAAGAATTCGAAGAAGAATGCAGTCAAATTGAACCTGAAACTCTGCAAATAAAAGTCGACGCAATACCATCGTCAATTATATGTAAAATTTGTGTGCAAGAAGAATTAAATACGTGTTTCATACCTTGTGGTCATGCTGTGGCGTGTGCAAAGTGTTCTCTATCTGTCGGAGTTAAATGTCCGATTTGTAGAAAAGTATTCGAAAAAATTATTAGATTGTTTTTATAAATAAAGAAAAAAGTAATTTTTTTAATAAGTCTATCTTTTTTATACCTTATAAATAGCGGAGAATATTACTCGTACTATCATTTTGTGAGGTTACTTACAACCAGCAAAGTCGAATATGATGAAACAAAAATTAAAAAAACGATTTATAAACGCTGTTAAAGGAAAGGGTGAATGCATAATTCATTGCTTATGGTCATGCTGTGGCTCTCTAGGCGATTTTTATTCGATTGTATTTCTATGTAAATAATATTATGTTATTAAATTTAGAAATTGACTATAAATAGCTAAATACATAAACTACGCTATCATTTCACATGAATACTGTTAATAGTTCAATCGACTCTGATGCAATGGAAAAAAATCTAAAAAAACAAATTGTTGAAGCTGCGGAAGCTGTTAAAAAGAAGGTTCGAAAAATGCGAAATATTGAAATGGAAAGAAGTAATATTTTGGAATCGGTTTTTAAACCAATCACAGAACCGCTTAATAAAATGGTAGACAGTTCTTTATTAATAGAGTCTCCGGTCAAAAGAAAATCATTTAATTTTTCCAAAGCCTTAAAAAATGATGTTAAATTCAATACTTCAAGTCCATTAGGTAGCGATAAAACTCTAAAGAGACAATCTAACGTTGGATTAAATAGTATTGCGTCTATAAGCCCAAAAGAATATAGTGAGTCACAGGATAGTGACAATGACGATTACGATGGTGATACAATCAAAATGGATAAAGAAGAAGACGAATCTTTTAAAACAGTGTCTTCGGGTTCAACCGATGCAAATTTAGATATTTCTTCGTGGTCCCTTACTCCGGATGCTTCAGATAGTTTAGATAGTGTTCCGTTTGGTGTTAGAAATGATCGCGGAAATAAACTCATGATGGGATCTTCGCGTGTGGTGTTGACCGATGGTTATATTCAAGTTGGCACAAAGAAGTACAAATTTACGAATGGAATAAAAGAATTACTTTTTAAAAAAGTCCCTAACTTGGACGTAATAAATAATGAAGATTTGACTCATTATAAGTTAATGTTACAAGAAACAAATGCTCATCGAAGAAATTTTAGTCCAAATCAACCGATCAAGAGTAATAAAGGTCGGAAATACTTGACTATTATAAAACCACTTTTCAAATTACGTAAAGTTTCAGTAAGCACTGATAGTAGTCAACCTGATACAACACATCAAGGAAAAGGTTTACCACTTATGAAAACTTGGAAGAAAAATGCTGACTACGTTTACTGGGACGATCCTAATGAATTAGTAGATAGATTAAAGCTTTTGATTGCTTCAAAAGATGCTGGTAACACTGGGTTGGATAATGAAATAATTTCTATTATAGAAGAATTGCGTGAAAGCGGGATTATACCATAATAAATAGCATGACTTTAAAAAGTTATTTCATTTCAACTTTATCGATGACACCTGTCAGTTCACCATGATGGACAAGTTTGGACATCACATTCATAAACGATTGCGTTTACCAGATTTTATAGAAAGTTTTGATAAAATCTTAATGAAAGCCGAAAGCGGAGAATTTGATTTACATAATACAAGATTAACCGGTATTATAATTCCACTGAAAAATTCTGATGCTGTCAACAAGGAGTACGTAGATACACAAAATGAATTGTATATAAAGAAGGAAGAGATCACAACAATAGTAAATAATTTAAAAACAGTTGTAAAAGAACATTTCGATAATATTATTGCAGATTATTGTACAAAAGCTGATTTACTTAGAACTAAAAAATGAGTAAACTTCAAATTGTGAATGAAATTCATAAAGCTGTTCGCAAGAATTTTAATCGACGATCAGTATTATTAAAGGGCATCGATGACTTATGGCAAGCAGATCTAATTGATTTTCAAAGTTTAAAAAGATATAACCGTGACTATAGATATATTTTGGTGATAATAGATTGTTTTTCTAAGTTTTCTTGGGCTATCCCCGTTAAAACTAAAACAAAAACTGAAATCGCAAATGCGTTTCAAAGTGTATTAGATAAAAACCACCGAAAACCCATTAATTTACAAACTGATATGGGCACCGAATTTTACAACGATGAATTTAAAAAAGTAACAGCAAAGTACAACATTAATCATTACTCTACATATTCTGTTAAAAAAGCTTCTATAGTTGAAAGACTAATACGGACATTGAAAAATAAGTTATTTAAAGTTTTTAGTTTTAATGGTAACTATAAATGGATTGGAGAGTCATTGACAAGTGTCATATCAAAATATAACAACACAATACATCGAACAATAAATTATAAACCTAAAGATGTTAGCCATTCAAATCAAAATGCTGTAATGAAAAATATTATGAAATTCCAGAACTCTAATAATAAGCATACAAAATCCAATAAACTAAAAATCGGAGATCATGTTCGTATAAGTAAATATAAAAGCTGCTTCGAAAAAGGATATACCCCTAACTGGTCTACAGAATTGTTTTTAGTTAAAAATGTTTATCTTTCTGTACCAGTTACGTATTCTATAGAAGATCTGTACCACCATCCAATATTAGGACGTTTTTATGAACAAGAACTGCTGAAAACCAACTGTCCGAACGTATACCTTATTGAAAAAGTTTTAAGAAAAAAGAATAATAAACTCTTTGTCAAGTGGTTGGGTCTTTCTAAAAGTGAAAACAGTTGGATTGATAAACAAGCTATATTATAATTCTGTTTTATTAGATTTATAAAAATATAAAATTGCGAATGACAATAGAAATTACTTCATTTATAATTCAGCTATGCGCGGTAGAGGTCTCGTAAATAGTATTATAAATAAATTACCATTTGAATTGCATTTACCTGGTTATAATTATTGTGGACCCGGTACACGATTAAAGAAACGATTACTAAGAGGGGATAAAGGAGTTAATGAGCTTGATAACGCATGTATGAGACACGATATTGCTTATAATAATTCAAACAGTTTGAAAGATCGACACAAAGCAGATTTAGATCTCATAAATATTGCAAAACAGAGAATGAAATCAAAAAACGCTGGAACAGGTGAGAAATTGGCTTCGTGGCTTGTGAACAAAACGATGAAAACTAAGGTCAAGTACGGTGCAGGCGGGAGATCATTCAAGTCGTTGGTTTCAAAAATACATAAAAAATTGAAAAGGTCAAAACCGAAAAGTGATGCTGCAGCAATAAAGGAAGCTTATTCTGCAGCTAAAAAACTCATTAAAAATAAGAAAAAAGTTCATGTGCCTCGTGTTATACCGTTACCGAAAATAGGAGGTATTTTACCGCTCATTCCAATATTCGCTGGACTATCCGCATTGGGCGCAATGGCTGGAGGCGCAGCAGGAATAACGAAAGCTGTAAACGATCATAAATCAGCTAAAAAGAACTTGGAAGAAGCTCAACGTCATAATAGAATGATAGAATCAATTGCTCTTGGGAAAGGCCTCTATATAAAACCCTATAAGACAGGAAATGGTATTTTTATAAATAAATCAAAAAACTAGTTAAAAGGTTACCCAGACGCGCACTTACTGATCTTGACATTTTAGATTATGCTAATCAACATGTTCCATACTTTAGGGGTGTTTTTATGAGAAATAAACTTCCGTCAAAATCGAAGGATATTGAGTGTGGGATTGTTAATTTAGATAGTTCAGAAAATGATGGAACTCATTGGGTAGCCTATGTAAAACTATTCGAAAATTGTGCATATTTTGATAGCTTTGGTGATTTAAAGCCACCGTTAGAGTTGGCTAAATATTTGAAATATCGCATCACATATAATTATTGTAGATATCAAGACTTTAATACATCTAATTGCGGTCATTTATGTTTAAAGTTTCTACAAACGTTTTGGAAAGAAGAGTTAGGTGATAAGTACGCTATTGTAAATCTAACAAACAAGAATTTTATATGTTAAGTGTGTGGTTCTTTAACTTACGAGTGTTTTTTTGTTTTTTTTTTTTTTTTTTTTTTTTGTTTTAGTGATAGATTATTAATCATTATATTGACTATATAATTATAAAATTGTTTTAATTACGTTCATTTGTAAAATGTCTTTCACGTTGTCTATAACTGGTAATACCTCGATTTTATCTTCTACTTTTTATCCACCATTGCAATTTGACGGTGAATTCGAGTGTGCCCTTCTGTATTTGTCAACATTCAATTCGATCCCTAACATTGATAAACGAAATAATAAATTTTATTATGACAACAATGAAGTCTTAGAAATACCCGAAGGTGCTTATGAACTCCAAGATATTTCGGACTATTTAAAATCAAACGTAAAAAATGGTACAAACATAAATTTATTTTGTAACAATAACACGTTGAAAACTTTTCTTTTTTGTTCTAAAAACATACGATTCGACAAAAATGATTCTCTTGGAAAATTATTAGGGTTTGATAAACAAACTCTTAAAGCCAATATAATACACGAGTCGCAGCTTCCAGTTAACATTTTATCTACAACAGTGGTAAGAATCGAATGTGACATAGTGAGCGGATCATATATTAATGGAAAATCAAGCCATATAATTCATGAATTTGCTCCAAACGTTCCACCAGGGTATCGAATAATAGAAGTACCAAAAAATATAATTTATTTTCCTATTAATCAAAATAACATAAGTACTATAAATATCAGATTGTTAGACATAAATAATAATTTGATAAATCTACGAGGTGAAGAAGTTCAATTGTATATGCACATCAGAAAAAATGATAGACTTTAATAAATACGGTAATAAGAAAATAAAACACATCAGTACTCATCGATCAATCCGTAAAGGAACAACTAAGAAAAATAATAATAATAATATTACAAAAGAAAATAAACAGTTCTTAAAATTAATCGGACTACTAAAATGAACATCTTAGATATAACGAGTTCACCGGCATACGATAATACCATAGATGGTATAGAATATCATTCATATAAGCCCTACATAACAAGTTTCAACAGAAATGACGAAATTCGCATCCCTATTAACCAACAGGATTTATACATATTACCATCAGCAAGTACTCTCTATATCGAAGGAACGGTAAACATTGTAAAAGGTGTTGGAAAAGAAAAAGTTAATACTATCGAGTTCACGAATAATCCAATTCTTTTTATGTTCCAAGATGTTCGTTATGAACTCAATGGAGTAGAAATCGATAGAATAAAAAATGCAGGAATGACAACAACAATGAAAAATTTGCTATCTTTAAATGAAAATGAGGCTAAAATGGCTAAAGCTTGGGGTTGGGATGTAAACGGGACAAAGACAACTCATGGTGAACACTTTTCTTGTTCAATACCCTTGAAAAACATTTTAGGCTTTGCTGAAGATTATAAGAAAATTATTATGAACTGCAAACATGAACTAATATTATTACGCAGCAATACAGATTTAAATTCTTTGAAAATTCCAACCGGCGAATCACTCGAAGACATTACAATTCAAAAATTAGTTTGGCGCGTCCCACACATTAAAGTGTCTGACAAAGAAAAAGTATATTTATTAAAAATATTAGAAAAAGATCGTCCCCTCCATTTAGCTTTTAGGAATTGGGATTTATATGAGTATCCATTAGTACCAAAAACAACTAAGCATACTTGGGCAATCAAAACATCGTCGCAGATTGAAAAACCGAGATATGTAGTATTAGGCTTACAAACAAATAGAAAAAACTCGTCAGATAAAGATATATCACGATTCGATCATTGTAATTTGAGAGATGTAAAAGTGTATCTTAATTCTGTCTATTTTCCATATGAAAATTTAAATATAAGTTTTAAAGATCAGAAATTTGCGTTATTATATGAACAATATATCAAATTCCAAGAATCCTATTACGGACGTAGAAGTGAACCACTGCTAAGTCCAAAAGAATTTAATGAAAAAACTCCACTGTTTGTCATCGATTGCTCTAGACAATGTGAAAACCTAAAGTCCGGTCCAGTAGTCAGTGTACGTATTGAGCTTGAATGCGATTCAGAGATACCTGATCACACCGCTGCATATTGTCTCATTTTAAACGATTCCATCATTGAATACAGACCGTTGAGTAACATAGTGAAAAAGATAACATAAATATGAATTCCAACACAAGTGAATTTGTGATTGTGGACTTACAAGGATTTAAGGATAAAGATAATAAATTTATTATAAAAGAATTTGCCGTTATAAGAAACGAATGTACGCAAACTTTTCTTGTGAAACCTCCTTTCCATTTTAAACACTTATCGGTGGAAGAAAAGAAACAGGTACGATGGATAGAAGCTAATCGTGGAATTTATTGGAGTGAAGGTTTTATCGACTACAGTGAATTCAAACGTAATGTTAAACCGTATCTGAATTGTCAAAATGTTTTAATTAAAGGAACTGAAAAGATCAAATGGATTAAAGATCTTTGTGAGAACTGTGAAGTAATTGACATTGGAGAAAAGCTAGGCTGTCCTAATCTTTTAAAATTATATAGTCAATATGAGGAGTCTAATGTAAATTTAAATTGTGTTCATCATAAGAAAATGTGTGCTCTAAAAAATGTTATGTGTATAAAAAAATGGTATATTGATAACCATACTAAATTTAATTTATGTAAATATTTTAACTCTGTATCTTGTACTTAATATTTTTACTGAAATATATTTCTATCAATCATTACTTTTGTATTATTATTATTTCGTCTATGCAAATAAGGTACCTATTTCATAAATAAAATACATTATTTGAACAAATCAGATAAGCAAGGATTTATTTCAAAATAATCTATGACTAATACATTTTTAAATAAAATTAACTAAAAACAGATTATCTTTATTAATTTAAACAATACTTACTAACTAAAATATACATTAATTAATTATCGATTATAGTTTCTGATATATTTTTGATCACTCTCTCCGTTTGGTCTAATATATTGTCCACAAAATCTTTTACTACATATTGAGCCGAAACAACAACGTCGCTTTCATTTTCACAGTTTTCATCACTAATGTCAATTATTTTAATCTGTATTAACCGCCTCCCTTTACAGGGCTCGCGGTTCAAAACAAATGAAGACTTTCGTTGGATGCTACTGTAATTATTCTTAGTCGTCTTCTTTAATTTTCGTTTTAGCTGCTTTGGTGGTGTTTTCTTTAAACTTTTTACAGGCAAGTTTTCCTCATAATCCGAATCTGGAAATTTTTGCGCACATTGAAAGAATAGATCTTGGGTGTCGAGTCCTAAGAGTCCCTCTTGTATTTCCACATCATTTCTTAGTACCATGTCCGACATTATCTGAAACAATAAAAATAACACATTAAGATACGTAAATAGGTAGTATTTCGAATTGAAAACAGAAAAGTCAAAATTTGAAACTTACCAACGTGCAATATTTATTTATTTAATTAGCTCAAAAGGTCTTGCCTCTGTAACGTACAAGTAAAGAATAATCCACTAACATTATAAACACTTAATGGAAGTTAGTGTTTACTCGACAAAATCATGCATTGATGCAATGATACTTGATATTGCTATTTTTACAAAGAAACAGCGCAGGTGTCTGTTCTCGAGTTTCATTCCTTTAAAGCAAACAAACGTGTTGCAACATGCTGGTCGGTATCATCAAACTGCTTTGTTTATAATATTAGTGGATAGGTACCTAAATAATTATTTCATTTCGAAAGAGATAAATAAAATGCAGCTTTTATAATATAATAATATAATTCTTATTTAACTTAAACTATAATTACTTATAGCTATAACATCGTGTATTGTTCTAAAAGCTGGCTCTCTAGCAAAAAAGTAGTTACCATTTGATTTTTACAAAAAATAACTTATAGGTTTAACATCGCGTTTAGTTTACCGCAGGTAGTTTATGCGTGGTATAGGTATACCTTGTATTTTTATTTTCACAAAATAGTAGGTATTTTTACAAAATAGTATTCTTAATTTTGAATTTATGACGTTGATTTGGAAAGGGTTCAGAATGAATACTTAAGAGCCACTCATAACTCATAGCATTGTTTTGCCTACATTATTATAACTAGAGTTACAATAATAATTATGTCAACTCGATAATAAGCTACAAAATAATGTTTTACACTCCTAGAAAAGCAACATGACCCAGTGCTTTTGTAGATATCTTATCTGATGATATTAGACGTTTATCATCTTTACTGGATAAAGCGACTTTGTCAACGCATTGAGTGAAAACTTGATGTTTTATTGATTTAAACAATTTATTTTTTTTCCTTAAAATTGATTGAGAAAATAAAGTTTTTCTATAGTCAGACACTTCTAAATCGCGAACGACACATGATTTGACACCTTTAGCTTTTTTTATTTCAGTTTCGACAGTTTTTAAACAATAAAGTTTTGACCGTAATCCTATAAATTCCAAAATAATTTTACCACCCATTTCATCCTTAAATAACCCTGGTACTTTTTTATTAATCAAAGATAAACCATACCCGTTGTCTATTGGAAAGTTACTAGTGTCAAAATAATTAACAAAATGTTCTTTTAAATCTTTATAGAAGTCATTTGTTTTAATATGATAGATAAAACTATCTGTATCGGTATAACACATTTGCAATCGATCACCATAATGTGGTTTCATTACTGAATAATGAAAATCATACATGTGAGCTTTAGAAAGTTCAAGTACCGAAAACCCAATGTAAATTGGTTTATCTAATGCTATTTGTGTTGGCTTCAGTTGAATAGCTGCTAGGTTTTCGCTAAAAATAATGCTACTGTGGTAATAAGGACTGGATATTAATTTCCTTGCAGAATTTTTCTTTTTAGTTAAATTTAGACTATCGTCCCATGTATTAACCAACTTCACATTCACTTTCTTTGCGTTGTTTTCTAATGTTTTACCAAATATACTGTTATTAAGTAATTTAAAAAAATCTTGTTCAAACGTCGATTTAGCTTGTTGTCTCAAACGCGTATTTAATTCAATATACTGTTTTAAATAATCATTTTGACGGAATGTAATGACTCTATGAACTTTTTTTAATATTAAACCATGTTTCAAACATGTTTTTAAATGAACGTAATGAATAACGTAATAGAATTTATCATATAGATTTGGGATTAGTTTAACAGTTTTTGAACCTGGTGCAATGAATCGCTGTGAAGCTAGAGGGTAATCTGAATGGGTTAAATGCAATGATTTTGGATAGCTTAAGTCAACCTCAAGAATAAAACCATATTCTGCGTTATCCGGTACACTATTTACGTCTAAACTAGTGATTTCTTCTTTAGATAGAAATTTAAATTCAGATAACGGCAAAGTTAAACTTAAACTATGACCATACA
Source organism: Idaea dimidiata (assembly GCA_949358125.1). Taxonomy (NCBI): domain Eukaryota; kingdom Metazoa; phylum Arthropoda; class Insecta; order Lepidoptera; family Geometridae; genus Idaea; species Idaea dimidiata. Next base: position 10,252,350 of record OX442334.1, read on the forward strand.
GGTTATTGCAATCTATATATATGAGGTAAGATTGTGGAATCGAATGATCATAATCCAACATATATTTATTATTCGCTCTGGCATATCTATGTGAAACTAAACAAATACCGCCTCTAATTCCTGATTGTATCATATTATAAATAGATTCATCATTTATCAATTCTAACTCGACTTGTGTTTTGTATAACATCGCATCGAAAGATAAACTCGGAGCGGTAATATAAAACGCTGGGTCTAATTGATAAAAGCTTTTACATGTGATACGGAACTGTTCGAAGACGTCAGTTAACAATAAAACGTCCGTTTTTAAATATAAGTCTGTATATTGACCCATATTATTTAATCTAAATTGTCTCCAAATTAATTGCGCATGAGCATAATCTTTTTTAGATATATGCACATTCGTAAGAGAATTATAAAAATCTTTTTTATTTGGGAGTGATGTTTCATTGTAACGATGTAAATTATTCATATAATCGTAAGGATACACTCCTTTTCGAGTAAGAAGGTGAAACTGTGCATCATTCGAAAAATGTTTTTTTAAGTGCACAAATTTTTCATTATGCATTGTTTTCGCCAATTTATCAATACTCGTATTTAGAAATTTGAAGGAATCAACGAAACGCAACAATATTAATTTTCCATCAGGAAAAGACATATTATGTACTTAGTAAATGATACATAATTCTCTTTAGTTTTTGGGATAATTTTTATAGACCCTGGAGCTTCACCTAATTTTGTGATAAATAAATGACAGTCGTAACCAGATAAATTATGGAAAAAAATTGGTACAAAATTTGGAATTTTGTATTGTAGATTGCAATAATTATGGGCAGCTCCCCTAAATTTTCCAGTTATATGACAATGGTCTCTAACTTTATCACCATATAAAAAATTGTTACATATGTGACACCTCGATGCGTTTTTAAAATTATGCTCATCAAGATCAGTAAAAATTATAGGCACATTTCGACACAATATATCATGAATTTCGCGAACGTCGTTAAATATGTTAGATACGAATATGTCTACACAGTCCATGCCTCGATATGTTACAAATTTATTGTACTCTGAATTCTCCGAACAAACAATGTAATAAGCAAATGCAATAGGTACATGTCGATGGGTTGTAGAAGTATGTAAACCTCTAATTTCTTCATTACAACTCGCTTCAAGCAAGCTCTCAAAGTCCGCATAGATAACAAACGGAACGTTTTGTTTTCTGTCATAATGTCTAAACTTTATTTTGGAACCCTTTTCGGGCAAAACAGTAGCTAAGCCGCTGCAAGTGTGCAAGTCTACTAGTTCGGCACTTTTAAAAAACACTAAACAAGTATCACATAGAAACAGTTTTTTATGATTTGCAGTAATTTGATTTCGTAATAAACGCGACAAGTTTTTAATTAAACAATAATGGGACTTTTTATCATTTTCTAAATAAAGTAAATGAATAATTCGTCGATTAACAGTGTTATCAGATTTATATAGAGGACCAATAACAGTGTTCTTTTTACTCAATCCGTAAATTATAAAACCTAAACCAGGATTATTATTTTCAAATATAGATATATCAGAAAAAGTCGCTGGAAATGACATGTTTTGTAAGTTCAACACATCACGAAAATTCGGATAGGATGAAACTCTATCAACATGTTTTTTTGTAGGATATAAATAAGCTAAAATACTATACAAAAAGCAATACTTATCGGTATTACGAACGTTTATACAAGCCTTTTTGCTTTTTATTTGATTAGGTAATTCAATGTACGTTGAACCACCGATCGGTTCGTATTTATTTACGTTAATCTCCAGGTGAATACAATTTAAAAATGACCAGCCGCTGTCACGACCTTCAAATTCCTCCACTTGGTTTTTCAAAGTTTGAAGCAGTGAAGAAAATAACATATCGAATTTATAATTACTGTAAATAGGTGTATTTTTCGTACAAAATGATTTAATATCTATGTGATCATCCTTAAACGTTATAAAACCTGCGTAAAGTTCAAAATTAACTTTTATGCAAATATGTAACTTTATGCAATCATTTAAAAGACGTTGTAATTTACCACGAATCGATTTTAAAAATAATTCAATACTAGATTGATTCGTCTCCTGAGCCAAAATTCTATAAGATATAATTCTACATTTAAATGCAGATTCAATGGTTTCAATCCCCTCGCTAACCAAAAGACTTGAAATTTTTTGTTTGTGAACCCTGCTTCTTAAATGACCTACCCAGGATTGATTATTAATTACTAAGTCACACGTCTTACAGAAAGGCATGGTAATAGAGTAAATGATCAAGGACGTAAAATAATTATTTATTTATTATCTTATGTAAATCTTATAAATTTTACAAGATGAAAAAGATAAGTGATTAAAATCTGGAAAATTGCATAGAGAGCCTAGCTAGCTTACAGTGTTACAATATTAAACTTATAATCTTATATATATAACATCGCTCTTACGGTGAAGGCAAACATCGTGAGGAAACCGACATGTCCTACGCCCTTGCCCTGCAGTGGGACAAATTAACGGGCTGGTGATGATAAATCTTTAAAATTTAAAAGATAAGTCATAAAGATGTTATAAAAAAGCCTCAAGTGTTACAAAATTATAATAATTATTTTTAAATCTTTAAAAAGAATCTAATTTAATTAGAATCTTTAAAAAATTTTGCCTCTGATGCTTTAAAAACATCAAAAGATGTGACTAAAAGTTTTTGGAGTGGATCCCAACTCGGGTGCCCCTCATCCAAAATCAGTTTTAAAGACGATAAAGCTTTTTTATACCGTATCTCAGGTTTTTCGTTAATAATGTCGGCCTTATTATAAAGCCTGAGCTCTAGATAATAATCACCGCTGGAGTCAGCAGTACGATACACTTGACCATTTGCGACTCGTGTCGCAAAAGCAGAGATCAGGGGTTTAGCTCCGCCGGCCTTTGTTTTTCCTTTTTCACTGAAGGTTGCTTTATCTCCATCAATTATAGAAAATATATTGGATTTTCTGTAAACAAAAATAAAAATAATTAGTTAGATGAAATTGGACTTCGCAAAGCTATCTGGAACCGTATAAAACGATTGGTATCGACTGACTACCTGAGGGGATACATCTGGACGTTTTAAGTTGTACAACAATGAAATTACGTTACGATACGTTCAGTTTCAATGATAAAACAGAAACTAAGCAGGAACTTACTTCGAACAAACGGCTTCAGAAGTTTCTTTGCTGGCTTTCCTCTTAGTCGCCTTTTTGACGCTGGCCTGCTTCTTATTTTTCTCAGGTACTGCAGCGATCCAACTGTCTGTGACCTCAGAACTGCTTTCGTAATCAGACCTAAAAAAACAAAAAACAAAAATTACATTATATCACATATCAAATAAAACTTTTTGAATCGTGAAAAATAAAGAAAGATCGTATGTACTCACTTACATGATTGTTTTTAGCTTTGAAAAAAAATGTGATCTTCAAAGTAGACAAGTGGCTGGATTCAGCTGCTTTGTTCCTTGCTTAGAGGTCAGCTTCAGCTTGAAGAGTAAGAAGTACTTCTTATCGACCGTAACTAGGGTAAATAACGGTAAGTAAGCTGCAGGCTCTCGGCGCAATTTTCCAGATTTTAATGACTATTTCATGACATAAAAGCGTATTTATATCGTAAAAAAACAAATTGTCAGCAAATAATTATTTTACAACCAAAAACTTTTAGTCGACCGACAAAATCATGTAATAAAATCAATAATAATAAATTACGTTAAACGTGGAATGTTGATCGATTTATTAGTTTTCCGTCGGTATAAACAAAGAAAATTATTTAAAATACTATTACTTACTTTATTTTAAAGCCATTAAGAATCATTTTCTAAAAGACAAAAGAATACAAAATTGAAATGTCATCAAAATTATATATTTTATAAATATCGTAGAGATAGAGGTAAAAGATTGTTTGGATTCCTACCAAATCCGTTTGATGTAATGTCTACTCTATTAGTTAAAAAATGAATATCTTTTTTTAGTCGATGGCTTAAATGGTATAGTGGTAGATATAGCAATTTCCATTCCGAAGCCGTGGGTTCAATTATTTTATAGGTAATATTATAAAGTTAGTATGCCTGTTTGTTACTCTTAACTTAACTTAAAACTACATAACCAATTGAGATTAAACTTACTTATTTTATTCTTTTGTTTTATTTTTACAATGATTAAAATGTATTTCTATTCGATAGAATGTAAATGTTTTACGGGATAACCTAAGAGAAAAGGTATCAAATTAATTTTGGATCGAGACTTATGCGAGTGAAACAGCAATTTCCATTCCGAAGCCGTGGGTTCAATTATTTTATAGGTAATATTATAAAGTTAGTATGCCTGTTTGTTACTCTTAACTTAACTTAAAACTACATAACCAATTGAGATTAAACTTACTTATTTTATTCTTTTGTTTTATTTTTACAATGATTAAAATGTATTTCTATTCGATAGAATGTAAATGTTTTACGGGATAACCTAAGAGAAAAGGTATCAAATTAATTTTGGATCGAGACTTATGCGAGTGAAACCGCTTGATGCAGTTAGTATAGAATAAAAAACAATATGAATTTAACATTCGATAAAACGCCTAATAAAATTTTCAGAGAATCAAAAACTAAGTTTATAAAATTTTTTGTTTCTCTTTATAACAGAACATCAAATTAAGATGTGTAGTCAATTTACTTACTATTAATTTTACGATAGTTATAATAACTGAGGCAATTAGTTGATACGTTTCGTATTTTTATGAAATTAAAGAAATTTATGTTTAAGCCTAAAAGAAAAATGATAGCAACGCCCAGAGAATGACGTGCTAATATTAATATTTGCTTAAATGTTTAAAATATTTCCGCGGAATCTGGACTTACACAGTTGTCCTGCGGGACACAGCAAGTACTTCGATTAGCAGTTCTATGTTTACATTTTTTGGTCTAAAAACGCCGAAGGCTGTGAATATTTATGCGCAAAAACTAAATATTTGTACCTATCTGGTCTAAGTTTCTTTCTATGCATAATATTATAAGTAGTATACCCGTGGTCTAGTACCCATAGTACAAGTCTAGAGCTTAGTTTGAGGCTAGATTGTGCTGTGTGTAATGTCATGCAATATTTTGTTTATTTATCTAGATATTGGTATGAGTTCGGGATTTCTAAAAAGCAAATACCTACTTCTTTTTTCTAAATCGGTTAAGAATATTATTCGATTTCGTAATAAAGTTCCCAAGATAATATGATACAGGTAGGTAAGTTTTCATAACAACAAGAATGAACTTGTTTTATAAATGATGAGTCGACATTGAGTGCTTAGTTAATGCTAAAAGTGCCGTATTTTATCCACCGTATTTTATCGTAGGATTATTAATTAATAATTTTGCATGTGTCAAGTACCGTAGTGTTCCTTGTCTAAACACCCTAACTTTCATATCACTTTAAGCGATAAGGTCACCCATTGTGTTACCTACATTTTAGTTATTTTGTATGTATTCAATTGTGGTGTGTTGCAATAAATAAATTAATCTATCTATCTATCTCTTCCTTGGAATAGCATGACTTCATTACCAGAACAAATATTTTTTGGAAATTGAAAACCTCCTAAGTCGGTTAAAAGTGTTTCTGGACATTTGCTCATGACTTTACAACTGTTAAGTTTTCAGTTCGCTTAGGTGTACAAAATTATACTCCGCCTGATTCCTCGTGGGAAATAACACCCAGTTTTCATTATGTTTTTGTGCAATACTGTTTTAGTGGTGGTTTTTTAAGTTTTAGTGTTTATATTCTTCTAGGAAAAAATAAAAAAATGTAAGTACGAAATTTAGATAGATATTGATTTTGTATCGTACTTATCAATTTCTATTTAAATATTAGTTCAATGCTGAAAGTACAACCAACAGTTGTATATAGTCAGATATAATTTATTTCTGTTTTATTAATTTCAAGTTAACAAGAAAAGTACGCGGTGGATTTGTGTTATTTAAGAATATAAGTAATTAATTCTTCCGACTGATTGTTTTAAAACGAAATGTGGTTTACACACATAGGCAGTGTTTACCAACAGAATATTATATGAAATATATTTTTTAATCGGTACTCATTATTATAAATTCATAATATTGGCTAAAACGATCTTACCATGGGCGAAAAGTATTCATATGGACGGAATACATTTGGTCGAATATTATATGAATTTTATTTTTAATCGGTGCTCGATTGTTCCGATTGATTGTTTTAAAACGAAATGTACTTCTTAATATCGGTTTAAAGCGGTCTTACACCCATAGGAGGTGTTTACCGACCGAATATTATATGGAATATATTTTTTAATCGGTACTGGAATCTTTCGGCTGATTGTTATAATTCATGAATATCGGTTAAAACGATCTTACCATGGGCGAAAATAACACATACAGACGGTGTTTATTTGACTGAAATATCATGAATTATATTTTTAATCGGTTCTCGATTGTTCCGACTGATTGTTTTAAAACGAAATGTGGTTCATAATATCGGTTTAAAGCGGTCTTACAAACACACATTGGCGGTGCTTAAAAGCGGTCTTTACCAACCGAATATTATATGAAATATATTTTTTTTAATCTTCTGACTGATTGTTCGATTTAATTCATAATATTGGCTAAAACGATCTTACCATGGGCGAAAAGTATTCATATGGACGGAATACATTTGGTCGAATATTACGTGAATTATATTGTTAATCGGTCCTCGTTTGTTTTAAAACTATTGAAATCTGTAAAAAAGTTGCACGTATAAAATTGAAATACTTAATTAAATAACAGAAATACTACCGCAATGGAAGTTGACATGACTATAAACAACAGGAGGTTAAAAATTTAAATAAACCTATGATAACAATACATGATCATACAAAAGCGTGGTTTTAGCCTGGAACAAGCAATGAAGTTTTGTTTTACATTCTAGGTAGTGTATACCAATAATCCAAAAAATATATTCTTCGATCTTTGGGTTAGAACCCCCGATGCGAAGAGTGCCCTGGCACTCGTTGGAAACTTGTAGTTTTGTTTCACATTTTTAGTTATAGTTCGTTCTAGACCAATAGGTCTGTAATTAATAAACCCTAATGGTTAGCACTAAAATATTAAATAAAGTTTTGTTTCACATTCTAGGTATTGTACGTTGTAGACCAATAATCCAAAATATATTCTTTGATCTTTGGGTTAGAACCCCCGATGCGAAGAGTGTCCTGGCACTCGTTGGAAACTTGTAGTTTTGTTTCACATTTTTAGTTATTGTTCTTTTTGGACCAATAGGTAACTCTGAAAAAACTCTATTCTTTCAAATTTTGGGCAGCGAGGGCGCGGGGGCTGACCAAAATTTGAAAGAATAGAGTTTTTTCAGAGTTACCTATTGGTCCAGAAAGAACATTAACTACCTACTTACAATGCCTAAAATAGACCGGAAAAATGAGAAATACATTATAATACACACATTTTCTAGGAATGGTATATATTTCGTAAACAGTGATCGGAAATATATTTTGCCTGGGTGGTTAAAAATAAACTTGACCTTTTCTTTTTCCCCGAAGTCGTTTTTGTGACAGAAAATTCGATCCTGGGACTGATTTTAACTTATTAATTGATATATTTCGTAAGATATATGCGTATATTAAATAATCTTTGCAACATTTTTTTACACATTTCTTGTAACATAACATTGTTAATTGACTAACAAAACTATCATTTATTTTATTTATTAAACGTCGATTAAATAATCAAGTTCAAAATATAAAGAAGTTATTCTCATTTAAGTTATAGGGACTATTTGATACAAATTTCGCCTTGTAACCCAGCGGTTTCTGAAAATTGGCGGTGATAAACATACAGACAGACGAACAAAAAATGGTCATATAAGGCTCAGATTATTATAATGATTTCTAGGAAGAGCGGGCTTAATAACAAAGTGAAGCCATTTTTACTAATACTTAATGCATGGGTAATACATTTTTACGCTAAGTAGGCAACCAGCTGTTACTCGTGTCATACGTCTCTATGCTATTAAATAGTATACAAACCAAATAGTAGCATAGAAGCGTATATCATGTGTCAAAGCTGGTTGCCTACAGAGCGCGGCAACGTACATATTACTCAATTATTACCATAATACGCATTTAGTATTACTGAACTTGGTTTCACTTTGTTGTTCGGAGCACGGTGTCTGGAAATTTTTATATAGTCTACCTTTTTTAAGGTAAATACAGAACACTGAAAATCTTCTTAGAAATGAACGACCTTAACCTTTTTACATAAAAGCAGGTTTTATTTAAATATAGTAGCAAAAAAATGAGTAATACTAAATGGAATCATACCGAAAACGTGACTTACAAACAACAACCGGAATAAAATAATAAATCACTTCTTCTATAGCCACTGTTTAGAAACATAATATTGTTACATCCTGATGAATCGTACTTTTTTCAGATAAGACATAATATGACTGTTAAGCCAACAAATCTGTACTTAATTTATCTATCTTATTTATATTGCTTAAGGCAAGGCATTCTACTAGAAATAGGAGTTTTTTACAAAAATAAATACATCATTAAAAAAACAGCGGCGTAAAGTGGCGGGTTTCGAACCCGCACCCCTTGCTTGCTGGGCGAGTGTGCTAACCATTACGTGTGTGTTCAAAAGTTCCTCTATAGCCTTTTGCTTCGTCAGAACTTGTACCTACGAGACGTTCGGAATGAAAGCCATTTTATTTAGGCTCAGCATAATATTGTCTGCAAGCAGATATTAAGCAGTTAAAATCTATTTGAAATAGGTATACGTTTTTATTTCGCACACATCAGCAGTCGTCGTACGAATACGAGAAACATTTCATCGATCTAGAAAAAAGTTCTGATAACACACAACTGCTGGTTACTGCTTGCTGAATAACTAATAGGCATCTTTGTTTAATACTTATTCTAGACTGGCTGCGCCTCGCGGTTTCACCCGCGTAAGTCCCGTTCCCGCGGGAATATCGGGATAAAAGTAGCTGTGCTGCTATTCCCGGTGTCCAGCTACCTATATTTTAATTTTTATCGCAAATCGGTTAAGTAGTTTTTGCGTGATTGAGTAACAAACACACATGTACACATACACACGCATACTCACAAACTTTCAGCTTTATAATATTACTAGGAATAGGATAGGATTTGTATGATCCAAAGTTTATTTTTCCAGTTTAGTTGGCGCTCTTTCTTCATAATTGTACGACAAAACAAACATTGCAATGTATGCGGAAATCAAGATAAACTGTAATTACCACTGAGTAATGAATCATTTACGTTTTTTCTTGGTAAAGTTCATAGGTATCCCGCCCGATTAACCGATAACAGCTCTATCTTTGTTACGTTAAAATGACGAGATGATAAAGATGTAATGACAATGACCACGACGGGACGCGGTATTTCTACCATGCGATGATATCGATACGTAAATACGTGTACTGTGACATTTGTTTAGGCTACATTTTACAGTTTGGGCTGTTGCTGATGCTCAAACTATTAACGCCTAGAGGCTGTCAAGTAAGTATGATAAATCATAAGTTTGATAGATCAGTTAACGGAGGGTTGTAGAACTCATGGTAGAGGTACTAGTTGCAATTTCGTACGAATACTGAAAAACAAAATTTTGCTTAATGTATTCAGATTTTATATTTGACTAGATTAGAGTTCCTCGGAACCCTACAAAGAATATATGTGAATTATTTTTACCTGCTTCCTCAAAATATTACAACAATCTATCCGGTTGTTATCTCATATTGGCTGAACTTGAACTCTTGACTCCGTGACCTTCCTCCGTAAACAAACAATGGTAACAAACTATTATCAATTTACCTACAATTTAAATTGTAACTGTGTTGATTAGTAATTTTAGCCTCAAATACATGATAATTAACCGTTTTATTGTGGACATTAAGCTATTGTGGGTGGTCGGTCATAGGTAGGTATGTACAAATAAAATAACTGATAAAAACTGTGAACTATGAGTAATAAATAGTTAATATTGGTTCTTAATAAAGTAAGTTTACATTTATCCAATTCTTGTATTGTTTACATCTTTTGTTCGAGTTCCATAATTTGAACTGTTTTTCGAAAATGTTTAGGTCTAACTTAAAAATCAGTTGTTTTAAGTCAAAGGTCATTTGAACGTAACGTTGATTTTTAATTCGTTTGACGTCTAAAATATTTACATTATTATACCACCGATCTTGAACAATATTTTACACTACTGTTGCATCTATTCTATACCTACTTATAATAAAGGAAGAGAGGACAAAAGTCTGTACTTGGAAGTAAAATGAAAAAGTGGTCTAGGGGACTTTGGATAAGTGTAGAACAAATTTTTATAATTTTTAAAATTCATGCCTGTCTGTCTGTTTGTCTCTTTCTCTGTCTGTTCCTTATACAATTTGAAACTACTAATCTAATTGAAATCTGGTTCAATATTGGATAGTTCTATTTTCGAGGAAGGTCGTGGTATACTTTGCATCGAAATCCAGTGAGTAGAACCCGAGTAATAAAGGAAAAGTGCAACCGCTCTAGAACCGCTGGGCCGCCCGCGCCCGTGACAACTGACAGCGCGTTTTTCACTTCCGCGGGTGAAACCGTGGGACGCAGCTAGTCTTTTATAAAATGATGTCTGAAACACCGATTGACGCAAACCGTACCATGGTTGTTTGTTAAAGCTCTTTCGTGATTGATGGAATAATACCACTTTAAGTGGAGCATATTTTTGGTTATGGTAATCTATATGACGTAAAAAAGTTATTATCTATCTACCTACTTTACATAAGGATTAATAAACTTTACCTACCTCTATCATAAAACCTATAGTATTGTTGATATTTTATTATAGTATACAATAATTTCAAAGTCATAGAGGTCCGGTTTTATTGTATTTTTAAATAGGTAACAAAATACAGAAAATAAAAATAAAAACTCTCAAGCTTATCTCTCAAGCAAATGGTACCTTGATATTAGCTATTTTACTAACGAGATTGTGATTTCAATAATATTCTTTATTATAGCAAGGTGATATCTACATATTTTAACAAGAATGTTATAAATATGCCTAAATATCATAAAATATAACCCCCCTTTTGCCGCTGTAGTCGGGTAAAAACAAAGTCATCTATCTAAACAGTCTCTGTTTGTCTGTTGTCCTGTCTGTAACCAATAAAGTCGAAAATTAATCAACAAATTTCGGTTTTAAGTAATTCATATAGTGACACACAACTAACTGTAGGGAAGCTACCTAAAGAAACGATACCAAAATTTTATTAAACTGTCTTATATATATTTTTATTTATATTCCATGTCAATAGATATAATTTGTTAATAATAATTGTTACTTTGTTAATACTCACTTTTACTTCTCTTTCCACCATATTAGTATCAAACAAGTGAGCTAGGTTACCAAAGATCCCCTCTTAGTCTATAATTATGTCAATCATCGGCCGACCAAAACGGTTTTGGTATAAGTTGCATTAGATTTCAGGTCAGGTCTAAGGCCACTAACTCGACCTCAGAACTACTATCAGAGAAAACAACATTTAAAAGATAACTTAAGGTGTAAGTTAAGTAAATTCAAGGTTACAAGTAAATTTGCTAAAATAAGACCACATTTTTTCCATTTTTACTCTTAGGTTTTTTACATTAAACTGCTTGCGAAAACATTTCTAAGTTTAAACTGCATGGTTGAAAAAATACCTACCGTTTGTGTACGTAAACGTAATATTTGCAAAGTTCATTCGCGTCCAGTCAATCAATCTTGCAACGCGTCGACGACGACGTGAAAACACAATCATAGACTTCTGTCCCGTTATCAACTTTAACACTATGGCGATTAGGTTCGTATTTAAGATACTCCTTCAATTCTCCTGAGATTTTCGTAAAGTAGGTTTTGAGATATCAAGTTATTTTGCCTACTTATTGTGAAATCTAAATTTCCTACGTATGTGTGAATTTGTATAACGAAAAACACTTTGTTGACAAAATGAAGTACTTATCGGTCTTATCGGGCGTACTTAAGGATGCCTGGAAGAAATCGCCTTTAGCGATAAGGTCGCCCATTTGTACAACTTTTTACTTTCCAAGCTTTCTGTGTATTAGTTTTACTTATAGTGTAAACTGATTGTACCTAATTGTTGTTGGTTGCGCAAATAAAGTATTAATCAATCTATTTTATCAGAAATATCGTGAAAATGGTTAGTAATAAACCGGCAAAGTGCGATTCAGACTCGCGCACGAAGGATTCCTAGATATCTTTCGTACCTTATATAAAAAAACACGTTTGTCGCATAGAACCCAAATTTAAATATATTGTTTTTCTATTTTTGGTTTGTTGTTAAAGCTGCAACAGCAACAACAATCATCATCCATGAAAATACCTGGATATCGCTTTCATGAAATCCAGCCTGGACAGTAAGACAGACAGACGTGCAAAACCTACCCTGATAAAGGTGTGTGCAAAGGCACCGAAACGTAGTAACGGCATTGCAACCTATGCATGTTAATAAAAAAACGGGAGTAAAACCGGAAAATAACTTTTATTTCAGGTACAGAACTCTAATTAAATAGGATGGTTGGTTCACAGTTGACCGACTAGTTTAATGATAAAAGACTCCATCACTATTTGATCACTACTTCAGACACCAGATGCTCACAATTACAGAAATTGTACATACTTAGCTTTATAAATTGTTATGTACCTTCTTAAAATGTTCATGTAATTATCAATTTTCTACCATTTGATGGCTGAATAGAGCAAACTAAACACCATTTAATTTTGTTTAACATTGCGTGACTAAGCCGAAGTCTTGAATACTGACATTTGAATTTATCCGCAGAGATATGAATCTGTCCAGTCCACTTCTGAGTGACATAGTGGTTGGAATTAATGTTATCGGTATTATCTGTAGGTATGTATAGGTACCAGCTTTAGAAATGAACTTTTATGGCAATGTCAAATACTGCTCACAGATTATCTATTCAGTGGACGTCTGACAACAGTGGAAACAACAGGCACTATGCAGTACATTGCTGCTTTGACGTAACGTGGTTATTATCGGTGATTACCTCAAAGCAGAAATGTATTGCATAGTGCCTGTTATTTATTTCCACTGTCGTTAGACGTCCACTGGATACAAGATAATCTGGTGGCTGGATTTACAACCAAACTGTAAGTGCTGTAAGTCTGTAGTGTCAGAACAGAAGTAAGTATACTTGCAAATTCGGTTTGGAGTAGGTATGTAGAGTCAGAAGAAAAAGTGAAAAGAGTTCCGAAATAATATTTTATGTTTGCCAATGAAAATGATATGTATGCCCTGTACATGTATTACATAAAATCTTATTAGATTATTTCCACACCTATAGCCTAACTAAGTTTAGTTGGCGGTGGACTCAGTTTGTAATTTGGTTTTTCCTGTATTGATTAGTCGTAAAATGTACTTCAAATTTGTTAATAGAGTTTTATATTCTTAGCAATGTTGTAAATTAGAGTTTTGACGGGAACGCGGTGAGGAGATGTGTTGCTAAATTTTCATTTTTGTGAAACCTAGTTTAAATGCGTGTAAATTGTTTAACTTCGGGGGCATTTATTAATCAATTTTGTTTTGTAAAGGTGTACAAGTGTAGTGAAATTAAAAATCAGTGCAAAACATGGACTTAAGCGTTGTCTCCAAAGCTCCGTGTATAATCTTTGTTAATGGCCGCCGTTTCACAATGATTCGTTCGACTTAACTTTAACTACGAAGACTTGACTGTTTCCATGCAAATAACTTGCAAATATTCATAATACGTGACACTGGCTAATGTCCAAATGGAATATAGTCATTTAAAAGAAGAAGAAGAGAAATGTAATAAATATTGAGAAATACTGTTTTGACGCTTACTTGACGTCGCAACTTCTGCTAACTACTCATAGTAAACTAGTGTAAGTTTTTAGTTTATTAATCTTTCACCTTAAATAACTTTATTTTATGGGTTCTATCCGACCATTCTTAATTAAACATATTTACACACTACATTTGCATAATCAATTTGTCTTAAGAACATCCTAATCGATCATCGGCGATTAGTAATCTATTAAGAATATTTTGCATTTCGTAATCGGTTTGTTGAGCGAGTTTTACCTTGGTAAAAGTTAATAGTTATGGGGTATATAAGACTGATAATCCCTGTCGGATTCGTCGAAAATTATTACTTTTCCTCTGAAGCAATGTTTTTTATATTATCGTTTAACGCTGTTTCCTCCACTTTGGTGGTAGTTCAAGGTAAACACCTATGAAGATTGTTATTGTCTAAAATGTGCTAAGGCTTCGAAACATTGTCTAAACAAAACAGATATTTAAAATCATACTTTTAATTAATCCGATAAGGCAATGTTAATCTAAGATTATTGGTAGGTACTTAAATTTGCAATATACTTACACAATATTACAATTAACACTTCCAACCATTTAATAATGTTTAAATTCGCTTCGTCTAACAAAACCGGTCCCTAAACAGAACGTGCAGTAAGACAGCTCTTGTGTATCCAAGTAAGCATTGCAAATGCAGAAAACATGTTTCTAGCTTTAAGAAGTAGGTAAAATAAAGGTACAAAGTAAAATGAATATTTACCATTTAGTTCTAAAATTGTACCCAATTATTGAAATGTAGGTATATCGCGTTTTATGACTTTACCACAGGACTGTACGTAAACTCAAAACTAGATTGCAACTGATGTCCGGATTCCGGGAAATTGTAAATAAAAATCACTGCCTTGACCAACCCGGTAAATATTGTGCAAAATCACGAAAATCTTAGACAAAATTAAATCACTGTCTTACTCAGATAATATACCATACAATTCAGAAGGAAGGCGGTATAAGCCAAGTGATTGGCTTAGCTTCAAGCCTTCGACTAAAATATAAATCCCGTCTGTAAATCAAGTCTGCCAAATGCACAAAAGGATTTTTAATTGCAGTCTTATTGCAATTCGCTAAACTTGCCCCTCCCATGAAACCAAAATATTAGGACACTGACCCACGTCGACCCAACTCACAAACGAATATAGATCATAATTTAGCTCAACAAGGTCTTGTTTTGGGTAATTTAGTAAACTATCACGTAGCAAAACGATTAGCAAGTGTAATACCACAGAAATACAAATGCGATTTCTCAATATTATACCCACGTCTCAGTTAGAATGTGGCTAAAGGCGTCTCAAATCCAAAACCAAATGTCGGTCGTCTAACTTGGAATTTTACTGTTACTTGCAAATGTTATTGTTAAATAATTACAAAATTAAATTCAATAAGTTATTTCGAGTCAACCTTAGTCAATCTAGTTCTTCAGCCAACCTTGAAAAACTGTAAAGTTGGTGAAAGCTCGGTCGTTTAAAAATAGTGACGTTATTCAATTAACCGCTAGTAAAACCCGGTAAATATTGTGTTATATTAAGTTCTATCGACTTCACTTAGGAGGATGCTCCCAGAACTTTCACGAATTCCTATGTTTTTGTAGTACAAGTATATAACAAGCGATCAGTAACTAACAACCGTTATTCATTGAGAGGGCGCTTTTTTCGCGTACCTACAAAGCGGCGTTCTTTTTTGCATTCCTATCTCGTACGAACTGCTAAGGACTTTCCCGCTCGCTATCCCCTAAAATCTAAAACCTTGGAGTCATCAAGGCGTCTACACTGAGGTGGTTTCTTCTATATAAAAGCATGCTACGTCAGCGACTACATCATCATTTTTTGTCAGGAGAGGTGTGTTTAAGGGCAAGCCTTTCAGATGTAAACAAGTAAATTTAATTGTATTTGATCATGACCTCTATCTTAGAATGTTTTCAAAGGTTGAATTAATGATTTGATTTCTTAATTGATTGATTTCACTTGAGTAAAATCTATCATGGCTTTAATATTTACCTCTACATTCGTGAACTTTAATTAGAGGTGAAACTATTAATCATCAATATTTAATCAAGCTTTATTGACTCAAAAAATAATGTTGATAGGTATAAGAACTATGTCATTCTAATTAAAAATATTTGAAGAAAAGGAATAAAACATTGATTGTATTATTTAACATAAGATAAAGTTTAAATCAAAGTAATTGATTACTCATTCTACATTATTGATGTTTAAAACATAACCTAGAATTAGTTGTGCTGATAAAACTCTACATGAAAAGGTTGCGCTAGCAATATCTGTCTAGATAACCGATGTAATCGATTACCATTGAATGAAACTGACCTCGCCACACCGTAATAGGTTTAAATTCAATATTTCTCTGTCATTTAATAATATTAGACCACTTTGTTTTACACTTAACCATTTTAAACTTGACAACAAATGATAATTTTATGATTAAAGTTAAAGCTACTAATTAGTTAAGTAAGTCAATTAACCTTGAAAAAGCCAACTGTAAAGTTGGCGAAAACTAGGTTCAAATAATGAATAAAAACGCGATAAAACCGGATAAGTAAAGTGTTTTATTAAGTCAATTAAAATGCAATTAATTGATTACAATTTAATCTTATTAGTTAAACCTAGTATCTATTTAAAACGCAATACTTTGTGAATTTGTCAGTATATTTAAAAAAAAAATAAGATGATATAAAACATTTCACGAAAAACTTAGGCCCTGCAAAAAAAGGCATGTCAGCTCATCCTGTAGGGAGCTTAATATGCCCTCCCTAGCCCACATTTTCTGAACCCTGGAGAATTACTCCCGCTAGTCTATATGGCTCGACTTATCTTCAAATCACAGACTTAGATTTCGGGCTGATCGTTGTAGTGTTTGCCAGGGTTCGTTCGCTCCAGATTAGACTGGAAAGGTGGAGTATGATATCGAGCCCTGACTATGGAGCTCTGTGACATTATCTACCTTGCCCATTCAGCCTCATAGACTTAATAATATAGTCAATGCTTAATGGTTTAAAATAATGCTGAAAAGGTAGATTCTAAATTTTATTGTGTCATCGATTTGATTTGATTTGAAGAAATAGGCCCTAATGACCTCAGCAACCAAAATAAATGTTTTAAAGAATAGTGATCACATTACTTACCTAATCTAAATAGGTATATTCGATATCTCAAGTGCTCTTGGTTTTCTTTGTACAGATGTAAATACGATATATTTATCGACGCAGTTATCATCTAATTTAAAAACGTTAGTTGGATTATAGTCGGATTAATAGAAGATGCTATTACCATGTGATAAGTTACAGTCATAAAAATATTTAGGTAGGTAAGTATTGTATTTTATTCTAGTAGTTTCTTATATAAAATCTTGTTTTCTGAATTTACAAGAAGTCTATAATTTGTTTTTGTTACTATTTGGAATTTCATTTGTTCTCAATTTCGTAGATGTTATTTTTTGCTTTTATAGGTAATTTATTTGACAAACGTAGTTTTACTTTTTATAAGTAAAAATTGTTTTAGGTGACTGTATGACCTGTATCACTTGATAATAGAAGTTACCATGTTTTTTTTAAATTTTTTTAAATTCTCAAATTGTAATTAAAAGTCTCAGACCCCAAAAAAGTTCAAAGAATAAAATAAAAAACAAACTGGTTTAAAAATGTAGTTTTTTAACCAGTCTGGAATTTTTAATTTTAATTTATTTGTTGAACGATTTTGTTGCTGCAATAAGAAGATTATGGTTACCCCCAATAAGTATGACATTTTTGCACTTTAGCCGATTCTTATTCCATTCGTTACGCGATTCTATAGACTTTCTTGGAATCCTGCTTCCCGGTTCGCCTGAAACTTGCAAGGTAGTTCACAAGTTTACAACTTGATGACTTGAATCCATAAAAATGTGGCTTATTTTATTTTCCGATATATTTATATATAGATAAATTGTCTATTCACATATAAGTACTTATTACTATGTATGTGACTCTGTTATACGATAGTCGCAATTTTTATTTTTGGACACAAGTATTATGTCGTCCAATTTATCTCAAAACAAACAAATTGACAACAATCAAATATATTGTATTGTTACGAGTATCAATTAAATATTACGCTTCTATGACGCGTCGGGCAAGGCCTGACTGCAATGCAGAAGGTTGCGGTTGCGGGTTCGGTTCTCTCCGGGTGCAAATAAATATTTGTATCTGGTCTGAGTATCTTTCTATGTATAAATAATATGTATGTATTAAATATAAGTATTATATACGTTGTGTAGTCTACCTATTAAAGCTGACTATTGGGCGATGTGTGTTGATCACTGAATAGATTTATTATTTAGCTATTAATGTTTGATTCACCTTTGTTTTATTACCCATTCTTTTATATCTATATTTTTTATGAAAAATCTTGTTCGTGTTTTGTTGATTATAATTATTGTTGTACCACTACTTTTTCAAATGAGTATAATTCAATACATTTTAATTTCGATTTGTTACTGCATTAAGTGCTGGTTTCATTGTTAATTGACAACTAGTCGGCACATCTTTTATTAGGTCTTTTTTTTCATATTAATCTAGAAAAGCTTCAAGATCGGAATACATTTTTATGAATATCATATTTATTCTTCTTCTAAATACTTATAATTATTAAGGAAGAGAGGATAAAAACTCTTCCAATTTACTTCCAAGTAGGTGGAAGTAAATTTTAAAAAGTGGTCTAGGGGACTTAGGAAAAGTAGTAGAAAAAAATTATATAATTTTTAAAATTCATGTTTGTATGTTTGTTTTTTTCTGTTTTTTCCTTTTATACAATTAAAAACTTATAATCTAATTTAAACTTTAAATCCACTTAGTAGAACCCGAGTAATAAACGAAAAAGTCGGCTTTGCACTATTTCTACGCGGATAACACTAGTCAATAATGAAATATTAAAATACGCTATCTGCCCTACCATGATTTCATATAAGTCGTCGCTAAGTGTTGAAGCTAGAAATATTTAGTTATAAGTTTTGGCTAACAGATGGCGACACTGTACAAAATAGAACACGCTGGTGATGCGTTTTTTGGATATGGTAGGGCAAACGTAGATTTTTATAATGTTGGTTCAGGTTGGTTCAATTACAAGTACGAGTTAAAAGGACATCAAAGTGAAGAGATCAAAACGGTTCAGTGAAGTTTTAGTTAGTAGTGGTCCGAGAGCGGTGCAACCCCATCTACTAAGTAGCCGGTATATCGTTTAGCTGAAAAAAAATACATCAAAAAATAATAAAAATAAACTTCAAAAAAAGAAAGATGGTTTTAATTGTCTGTGGTTTTTAAAAACAGTCGGGGTATTTTTTAACGGACAAAAAGACGACAGGACAACGAGAAACGATCATGGTAGGGCGGAATATCTGAAACGAAATATTTAGTTTCAGTTGTTTTAATTTAGGTACAAAATACATTTTAGTGCTTCTTTACCGTTACTTGTTACATAAACGTACACACGACATGCACAATTTAAGAAAACTCTTAAGTATAAGTACTACTAAATTAGAAAGTTTTAGATTTCAAAGTCGCTTTAGTAAACATATTAAAAAAAATTACGTACCTACTTCTTTATATTATTCTAACTGATTTCTTTATACAAATATTTGCACACTTTGTTTGTGATGAAAATGGAAGCTGAAATTCCGCTGAGGTTAAGAAAATATTATTCACTTCTCTTAGGCAACAGTCGGGGAAATAAAATAAAACACTTAAAATAACTGAAGTTTACAACGCACAGTCGTTTTTGTTGTGACAAGCGACATGACACGAATTAACAATAACAATATGTATGGAAAAATAAGACTGCATACTGTAACCACCAACTACCAGTTGACTGCTCATAAGTATTCCCTGTGCACTTAAATAGTACGTCTTTTAGTAGCACTCTCGTACAAGAACAGCCAATCACAAAGAGTCTAGGTATAGATAGGTAACGTAATGGCCAATCACAAAGTTTTCTTATTACCTGACTATTTATTTATCATCATCATTTTTATTTGTTCGTATGTGATTAGAAAACTGTGAACCTGGATGCGAGTAGCCGAAAATTGATCTAGGTGGCGTGCAATTGGTGAGGCCTATGTCCAGCAGTGGACTGCAACAGGCTGATGATAATGATGATATGATTAGATTAGATTTTTTCCTGGTTTGTCTAGACATTACATCTAGACCTTGTCCGTTCATGGATCAAAAACACAGCGATTAGAGGAATTATCAAATCTGACTACGAAAGATTGAATCAGTTTTTAAAGGTACCTTTTGATACTTTTTCCTGTTTAGGTATACATTTCTGTTAACTTGTCTTTTGACAGATTTACTCGGTTAAATCAGTTTATCCGTGATCATACGGTTCTGTTTAGACCTCAATTCGTCGGGTGTTGAAAGATTAAAATTTTATCACCTTGAAAATATCAAAATCGCCAACTAATTCTTATTTGATGGTATGATATACTTACCATAGTCGCTGTCGCTTTTCTATTTCGTCAACGTGCACTGCGAAAATGAACAAGATGTATCATTTGTCATTTGTCGTAACTAACATTAATTCTTAGTGCATTGTGGACGTCTCGGTAAAATTCTACACTGTCACGTTTGAAGAAAATGAGTGTGCCCACTTTTTACCTACCTACTGGTTAATGAATTTGTTTATGAGTAATGATTTTGGACGGAAACGTAACGTTGTTTATTTGTTTTTCTTTGTAATGTAAGGAAAATTCTCACATCATTGTTTTCAATGATCTCAAGTAATACATATGTCAAAGAGCGGGTATGACAAATTTAATAAAATATGAGTTATGCGAAAATATTAATAAGCGTCCCAACCAGCTCTTTCTTGTGACATGTAGGTAAAAAAAGCTTTTTAGCTGTCACTTAAAATAAAATTGTAAAATCTCGATCTTGCTCTAAACATAAGGAAATTTTACCCTCAGTTATTGTGGCCAGGAAAAATTAATAAATGCGTATTGCTTTACATATAATTATAAAGCATTGTTTAATTTTTCATACCAGTGATGTGTGCCATACACATCACTGGTGTTGACGGTACTTTTCATTTTTTTTTGCTGTGTGTTTTCAAAATTCTTATTCAAAACGAGATTTCGCTACACATTTAATATTTTATCTTTAATCCAAGTTTAATCTCAGTATGTAGGCACTTAAATTCTGACAAGGAAAATTCGTCAAAACATTACGTTTTCTCGCCTAAATTGATAACAGTAGCGAAGTGAAGTCAATGCGATAATTACACGCGATAGGCGTCGTACAGTCGTTATGCTAATGCTTGTAGGGTGACCATGCTCGTTGGCCGGAAACGGGAAACGTCCCGATTTAATTGGCTCCGAGTTCAACGGTGTGGAGAACGTTATTTTTTATTATTGTTTGAGGTTCGGTTTGATTTTTGTATGTTATGAAAATTGTAAACTACTTTTAACAGTTTTTTTTGTTGTAAAGTGTTTCCTACACTTGGAAGACTAATTTTTAAAGAAATGCTTTCCGAAAATTTCCGACACCATTTTAACTTACAACCCGACTGTGCATGTCGTGAGCTCACCAATTGCGCCACAGGTAACTCTGTCGTAGTTAAATTATGGACTGCATCTCATCATTCTTTGCGACTGAGGCACGTGGCCTTATCTATCGGCTTCAGGCATCAAGTCCTGTCGTGTGTAAAATTTTGGAAAGCTTTTCTTTAAAAATTAAGATTGTGATTTAAAAAAAAAATGTATTATGTTATAATAATCATGGTCACTCTATAAACCGGAAGCACATTCAAGCAAAATTGAAGGAGCTCATATCTCAACACGAATACTATCATTAAACGAAGTCTCTGAGCTTGTGATTTGCGACGACTTAAACGTTGAATGAACACACCGACAAGACTTAAGACGCTTAGTTAACTTCAGTAGGGACAGTCAGGTAAATTAAGAGACTTATTGGAGGTTTACAAAATTATAGTGTATAATATGGATATTCGTAAATAAAACAAAGTTCCGTTACTTACTTCAAAATACAATAACTTAAGAACCGCTAGATTGATTTCTAGGATTTCGTAGTCAACAAGAAACCCTTATCCTACTTCCTATTAATTTTATAAATTTGAAAGTGTGTGTGTTTGGATGTTTGTTACTCAATCACGCAAAAACGGCTGAACAGATTTGGATGAAATTTGGTAAGTAGGTAACTGGGGACCTGAAATAACACATAGGTTACTTTGTATCCCGAAATTCCCGCGGGAACGGGACTTACGCGGTAGTAACCGCGGGGTGCAGCTAGTAACAAATAAATTGTGTGACCAACACGCAGCGCCATCAAGCCCATGGTAAGCTGCTAAGCTTCTGTTACGGTGACTAGACAACGGATTACTTATATTTATTTTTCTTTTGTAAATACATACATATTTTACATAGAAATACACCCAAACCAGATACAAATATTTATTTTTAAGCATAAATATTTCCACCCAGCGGGAATCCAACCCCCAACCTTCTGCATTGCAATCAAGCGTTCGCCCGACGCGCCATAGATGTCATCATAATAAGTTTTGTCTGTGTATATGTCTGTCTGTCCGTCTGTCCGTCCGTCAATCCACGGCTTAGCTCAGAGACGCGTAGTACTAGGAAGCTGTAATTTTGCATGAGTATAGATACCTAATGATCAGAGCAAGAAAAAGTATAATAAAACACTTTTTTATCCGGTTGAATCCGGTTTTTCGCGATTTATTATCAAAATCGCGAAAACCATATAGAAGAAATTAAGAAATTGTATATTAAAAAAAATATTGAAATCTTTTTAATAATACCCTACATGCGAGGGGCATGTACCATGAGGGATGATTTTTTTTTCATGCTTACGCCACCGTGTGGGTATCGTAAGATAGCTCTTTTAAAACCATTGTGGGTTTTCGAATATAAATTTTAGGGTGTCGTTTTCGAAACAATATTGAGCTTTAAAGTGCTAGTTTATAGACTTATGTGTACCCCGTTTTAACAGCCAAATAATTATAATTTGGATACTTTAAATGTATTCACGATTTTAGTAAATATAACGAATTTTAAATGAAAAAATATCACATCTGAGCTCTTTTCAAATTTACGAGTAAGTAATTATAATTGAAAGAAATAATAAAGTTAAATCTCGAGCAAATTCCGTTGTTAAATATTACTTACTAGGTAAGTACTGTTATGACTTTTCCAGATTGTAATCTTTGATATTTTTGGAAAATACAAAATCCTACATTAAGCGTGGCCGGACAAGGTACGCACTTACCTATTTTTAAGATATTTGATTTGTTGTAATCGTATTCGCCCGGAATAAGATAAAGTCTATTGAAAGTTAAAAAAGGTCATATATCTAATAATACGACTAGATGCATGACATTTGATGATAATCTTGTTTTTTTTTTTCAATTTCTTGTCGGACGATGATATTTCAATAGAGACCCAAAATATCAGAAAATGCACAATATTCTAAAGTAATCTTTTCGTGATATGACCAAATAGGTTTACATTTAATTTTATTAAATTTACAGTTAATGTTTCATGGTTTTTCCCTTCTCAAACCTTCTTTATTTTGCGTTAGATCGCTACGATTTCTTATTTCCACTCTCAATAATGACTTGTTGCGTATACACAAGATATTGAAAGAAACTGGTGCGGAATCAATATAGTACAGCATTGAGTTCCAAGCTCTATTGTCATACTTAAAACACCTAGACACAATGTGCGTATCTCACTATTTATCTGCGACTGCTGTTGCGACAGAAAATAAAATCAATGTTTGTTACATAAGTATATTCATTTCAATTCATGATTGAAAATCAGTCTGGTTTAGGCTAAAATGTTGTTTATCTTTGATAAGAGTATTTGTTTGAGTTATAAAATTATTTACTACGCATGGCTTGACCTTATAAAAACAGGTGACATAAAAATATTTTACTTGTATGAGATGATTTATATTACACCGTCCGCGCGTCCGGGCCGTGAGGTGCCCGAGCTTCGTTGTCCGTTGCTCGGCGAGAAGTCGAACAGTCTGTTGCAACCAAGTGGTGGCTGAGCAATAGGCAACGAAGCTCGGACACGATACGGCCCGGTGACGGTCTAATATAAATCATCCCTTATTCCACAACTAACACAATCTTTTTGTTTACCAATTTTCGTATCAATCAGTTTACAAGTTTTTGAGCGGTGCCTATTCCATTTGGAAATTCTCCTGATAATGGAATTTATGTCTTCATTTCAATATTTACTGATTACTCTACATTATGAACACCACACATGGTCGCTATTCACTGTATTGTGAATCATTATTATACGTAGTTTCGTCGATGCAAGAATAACGTTTTTCCGATTTCCGATATCCTTCTTATATCTAAGAGTGCATTCAGTTTCCGGTTAAAAGAACATGATATAATATTTTATAGTAGAAACGTACACTCATTTTCTTTTAAGTTACCTTCGATAAGGTACTTCTCTGCATACAATAGGTACTTACAACTTAATTTGGTATCGTCTTCTGAAATACTAACGGTTGCATTCTAAAAGCATCATTAAATTTTAGTACCTAGTGCTCATATTCCGTCTAAGTTGTTTAACTGCGCGGGTACAATAATTGTCGCCTTATCGTTCTTAAAACACATTATACACTTCCAGGCATCTGGAAATCTGAATATTTAATACGGATGTTTAAGATTTGACTAATTAGAACCAATAAAACTTTATGTTAACTTTTGTTGGAAAACTACTAGCACTTAACCGAATATCGAAACACCTCTTAAATTTTGCTTTAAATTTTAAAATAAGTAATTGAGCAGCTTCTACATTCAAAACTAGTATTCGAATTTCTTGGAACAAAGTTTTATTAAAATTGATTTATGTAATACTATTAGGCGAAACCAAAAAAGTCCTTCGCCGACATAACTAAAGCCAAACAAAGATTGGCTTAGTTCTGCATATATGAAGTAAGTTTTTACTTGTAGAGTGTACACACACAGCAAATTATGCCATTTGTGCTTACTTGATTAAAAAACTGGCTTTACTTCCAAATATATTTATAAAAGAAACACTACCTAATTCATTTTGAAACATTGTTATTCCTGTTATTCCGTAACAAAATACAATGTGCTAATAAATGTGGTTGGTAACCAGTTTATACCTGACTACGGCAAAGGAAGGGTTATGATTTCTCTGTGTGTTTTTTTAATTTTTAAATTTAAGGATTTATCTTACGGAACCATCTTAATCTTACTAATATTATAAACGCGAAAGTTTGTATGTAAGTATGCATGTATGTATGTATGTGAGGGTGTTACTCTTTCACGCAAAAACTACTGAACCGATTGCGATGAAACTTGGAATATAGTTTAATCGCAATCCTTTCATTAGCGGCATCCCTAATTTAGTGTTGAGTGCATAGTTCGAACTCTTATACAAACATAGTTATAATATACTTAATATTCATTTAAGTCGTATTTTAGCTCCTAAGCTTCTGCAATGTTATTTACACTGTTTCTAGTTGTGGATACCTATTATTGACTTTACTATTTCTATTCTATTGTTAGTATGTATTGATAGCTGTTGGTTTCCCTAAAATGTAAAAAATAAAATAAATAGGTAGCTGGGGACCTGGATTAACATATAGGCTACTTTTTATCCCGATATTCCTGCGGGAACGGGACTTACTCGGGTGAAACCGCGGGGCGCAGCTAGTAAATTAATAAACAAAAAAGTCGCGTCGCCACGTGCGCGCACTTCCATACCAATCCATATTAATAATTGAAGCGAGAGACAAAATGCGACTAAGTTGCTCGTGTGTGCAGGCCCTAATCGTTCATCGATTCTGATAAAACCCGCAACTTGTATCACACTAATATTATAAATGTGAAGGTTAGATGTTTGTATTTTAATCACACAAAAGACCTGGATTGAAACATAGGGTACTTTTTATTCCGATATTTTTGCGGGACAAGGACGAACGCAGGGGAAACCGTGGGGTGCAGCTAGGAACTAATTTGATTAAGTAAAACTTGGTAAATCATTTACCAATTGTCTGAGCCTTTTTTTTGCAAAATAAAAAGGCTCAGACAGAAGCTCATAGTGTAACAAGACCTGCCAGTACAAGTCAGAAAGGTATGACGCTTAATCACACATATTACTGGCTTCAACGACGACAGTTTAATACCCATTTATGGAAATTATAACAACTTGAGGATGTACTACTTGTTCTAGAATCTAGATCATAATTCAGGTCTAATAGAAAGAAAATAATGATAATCAAGGATTATGTAAAGAATATTTTATATACAATCGCAGAGCACGTATACTGTAAAACATCTCGGAAGTCATTTCCATGTTCAGGTATGCCGCAATACTGCTATAATAGAAAAAGTAAGAAAGAGAGCAACTTTAGATAACTTTAGCGAGACAACTTCATTCGAGATATGCCATATATTATTATTGCTTGTCTCGAACGAAGTTGCAGCGAAAGGTAGGGCTGCGAATTATATATATGTACATACTAGAACTTTACACGAATTAGGTATATTTTTATTTTTAAGTGCTTATGCCTGCACTGGGTGTTTATAGAACTGCCTGGTGACTTACGTGACGGTGACGCTTACGGCTTACGGTGACTTACGAATACACGAATTCTAAATTATATACTTTTGCCTTAGATAGGTACAATGTCAAGCAAAGGTGTCAAATCTAGTTTTCTCTAGGAAGATGCTAAAAAACTTTCAAATACAATAATTGTGTACTTTTAGATCGTCTTCAACTAAAACCCTAAAACGAAAGTAATATAAAATTGCGAAGTTTGAAGTACATTGATGAAAGTGAGATAACAGTCACTTGTGACATGTACCTTGGTAATTATCTTAATAGTAAAACGTCGTAAAACTCGATTTGCGAGAAGTCGTAGTAGGAATAACATGTTTCTCTCAAAAGCTCGTTACCTAGCTGGTGTGATTATAGCAAATAGTTTTGTAGTTACGAGGCGTTTAAATACTTATTAATAACTAGTAATTCAATGCAGTACATTTAATTTTCAAAAGACTAGATACTTAAGCCGTATGTCTCTAGTTGTGATATTATTTTATAACTATTTAAGAATTTATAAATAAGCGTTTGATCATACAATCTTACTAAATCGTAACTTGCAAGTTGGTTTAAGATGTAGGACGCTGTCTTAAAAATGTCTTCGCTCTGCTTTTTTTCCAAAAATAATTAATCTGTCTATTGAATTCGGGTTTCCTATTAATGCTGAGAGTCAAATAACCGAGGCTATTTGACTTTCGGCATTAGTCGAAATAACGCGTTACTTCGACTAAATTAATATAATAGTGTCTCGGTGGTTTCTACATATTATGGTCGATCAAACGAAGTTCGGTTATTTATTTTTTGGTTAATCGTTACATCTGTTAAAAGCTTCGTAAAGTTAAGTATCGTTCAACTGAATAATCTGTCAATAGTTTTCTATGAAATAAAAGCTGCTTATTTGACTTTCGGCATTTTGTAGGCAACCCTCTTTATTAAGGCATTTCATTCGAATGTCTGCAAAGTCTATCACATGAAGTGTCACTAAGCAACATTTTCCGCTGGATTATGTTTGGATATTCAAAAGTACCTACGTTCTAATTATTTTGCATTGATTGGCAAACAAAATTATTAAAATGTTTATTTGCTTACGTTCCAGATTGCTTTAAACATATTTTAAACCAGTTGCGCCCCGCGGTTTCATCCGCGGAAGTGAAAAACGCGTTATAACGGGCGCGGGCGGCCGAGCGGTTCACGAGCGGTTGCACTTTTTCGTAAATTACTCGGGTTATATTAATTGGATTTCGATGCAAAGCTTACCACGACCTTACTCAAAAATAGAACTATCCAATACTGAAAACCAGATTTTAATCGGATTAGTTGTTTTTACTTGTATAAGGAACAGACAGAGAAACAGACAGACAGACATGAATTTTAAAAATTATATAAATTCGTTCTACTACTTTTCCTAAGTCCTCTAGGAAACTTTTTTTAGTTAATTATATAAATAAAGTTATTGTAATATATCACATTAGCAGCGCCCTGCGGTTTCACCCGCGTAAATCCCGTTCCCGTGAGAATATCAAGATAAAAAGTAGCCTATGTGTTCTTCCAGGTCTCCAGATACGTTTATTCTAAGTCACATACATACATACAGATTATACATATAATATTAGTGGGATGACACAAACATACATGCGAAAACATGTGGGTATTATATACTAATTTTGACGGTTACCGAAGCTTACCCTTTGGCGAGTTATTTTTTGGAGTAGTAACAAACGACAAGTCTGATTCCCGAAATAAATGTGGTTGTTAAAGTCTTGTTTACAATATGTTTGCATTAGAATGTGTGACAAGCACAATACAGAAGGACAGTTTATTCGTTTATTTAAAGTTAAATATAAACCACAAATAAAAATAGATAGATAAACTTTTGACTTTTAAGTCTATTTAAGAATCATTCTACACTATTCTAGTTTGTGTATACAGAAGTGTGTAAAGTTTTTGTGCGCGGCAATCTCATGAATTTTATGGACGATCATTTTGGAGGCTAATTTTAACCGACTTCGGCAAAAGCAAAAGGGTTATTTTATTTAGATAACTAAATAAATGGATTAATTATTGTACAAATCCTACATCTTACTAATATTATAAACGCGAAAGTGTGTATATTTGTATGTTACATATGTATGTGACTTTGTTACTCTTTCACGCAAAAGATACCAAACAGATTGCGATGAAACTTCAAATACAGGTAGGTTAATACAGGGAATAACACATAGACTACTTTTCATCCCGCTATTTCCTCGGGAACGGGACTAGCGTGGGTTAAACCACGGGGCGCAGACTATCACAAAAATTACAACTCAAAGAAAGCAACCTAA
Source organism: Idaea dimidiata (assembly GCA_949358125.1). NCBI lineage: Eukaryota > Metazoa > Arthropoda > Insecta > Lepidoptera > Geometridae > Idaea > Idaea dimidiata. The sequence goes on from OX442334.1 coordinate 10,281,250, forward strand.
ATATCTTAAATATAGGTAGCGCATACAGCGACATTATAACTTACAGCGATTTCTTTATAATAGTCTTATTGAAATTATATTCGGTGAACCTTCAACACAATTGAAAATCTCTTCCTTTTTTGAAGTCGTTAAAAATATCTCAGGGGCCGCGAAATTAAGCAGCTTAACTACCATTTTAAACTAGGTTTTACAGTAGTATGAACATGGAAAATACAAAGAGTTTCTAAAAATGATATCCATTCATTCTACACAAAGTCGCTGGGCCCAAGTACTCGACAAACGCTGACAGTAGAAAACTATTCTAGGTCGAGAATAAATCTGACCCAGTTACAAATGATCTGGCTGGAACACCACTCGGAACAAGAATAAAACATTGAGTCTGTGAGCTTCTCACAGCTTAACTTACGCAGAAAAATGACAGTAAAGTGTGTGTTACAATATCAGTATTCCAAGAAACGAAATTTTCAGAAAGGGCCACTTGTAAGCAATATAATAAAATAATCTTACGTCTTAAAGTTTGTATTTATGTATGTATGTATGTGAGTTTGTTACTCTTTGATGCAAAAACTACTGAACCGATTGAGATGAAACTTACTCGTATAGGTAGCTGGATACCGGAAATAACATATAGGTTACTTTTTATCCTGATATTCCCGCGCGCGACTTACGCGGGTGAAACCGCGGGGCGCAGCTAGTAATATTATATTTTGAAAATTGTCTGTGTCACATCAGCCTGAATTTAACGCGAGAACATTTTCGTCCAATATTTTTTTATGAATTTCGATGTAATTTAAGTCAACAAGATAGTTATGATCGAATTTGACAAGCCTTTCATGATGAAGCATCATCTCTTGCTACTGTTGCATAGGTTTAATGAATCTAAACGTGGTCGCACTAATATCACTAATTTGCGTCAGACGTAATTCTACCGCGACGACTGATGATAACACCAGTTTTGTGCCTAACTGACAAAAGAGTGACCTAACAGCAGTTTCTGACAAAACTAGGCATAGCGATGAGTCAAATGCACATAATTCTACATGAACATTTAAAGGTTAGGAAGCTTTTTGCTAATCCGATTGAAATCTGATGATAGATGGAGGGGTTACTGCAAGGACTTATACGCAGACGCGGCAACTCTACCAATAAACCCACGTTATGACATGTCTGAAATTACCCAGGAGCCTGACATCTTGAAATCTGAGATCGAATTTGCTCTAAAGAAGCTTAAACGTAATAAGTCGGCCGGAGGTGACTGTATATTTGCCGAGAATTTAAAGCTCATGGGAGAGGATGGCATATGCATTCTGCAAAAGTTGTGCAATCAGATATGGAGAAATGGCGAGTGGATCGGTGACTGGCAGGAATCCATTTTAGTACCACTACACAAGAAAGGATCAACCAAGTCTTGTAGTAACTACAGGACGGTGGCGCTCATTTCCCATGCTAGCAAAGTTCTGCTGTACGTGATTAACGAGCGCCTTAAAGTATTTTTGCAATGGCAAATACCAGTAGAACAAGCGGGTTTTGTTAAAGGGCGAGGAACGAGAGAACAGATTGTGAATGTTAGACAGATTATAGAAAAGTGTCGCGAGTTCAACATTCCAATGCTGATGTGTTTCGTCGACTACTCTAAGGCGTTTGATTGTGTAAGGTGGGAATGTCTGTGGGGGATTCTGTTGGAAATGGGTGTGCCACGGCACCTGGTCGTTCTTATCGCGAACCTCTATAGGAATGGAAGCACAGTTGTAAAGGTGAACAACGTTTTGTCGAGACCGTTTAAGCCGCAGAAGGGCGTTAGGCAGGGGTGTATCTTGTCTCCGATTCTTTTTAACATCTATGGAGAATATATTATGAGACGAGCCTTAGATGGTTGGGAAGGTGGTATATCCATTGGTGGTAGGAGAATTTCCAACCTAAGATACGCAGATGATACTACTCTGTTTGCGTCCTCAGAGCAAGAACTGGCTCAGCTCCTTTCTCGAGTGGAGAAAGAAAGTGAAACGGTCGGCCTCACAGTTAACAAGGCAAAAACCAAGGTTTTGGTGATAGACAGACCGGGTTTGATGGTGCGCTCCAATGAACTTAGAGGCCTGGAATTCGTTGAGCAATTTGTGTATCTCGGCTCTCTTCTCAGTAACGAGGGTGGCAGTGAGAAGGAAATCGCCAGAAGAATCCAAATGTCCAAAACAGCGATGACTAAACTCGCTAGAATATGGAAGGACCGCAATATATCCTGTAAAACTAAAGTGAGACTGGTGCGTACGTTGGTATTCTCGATTTTCCTCTATGGCGCCGAATCCTGGACGATAAGGAAGAGTGAAAGAGCAAAGATTGACGCTTTCGAGATGTGGTGCTGGAGGCGTATGCTGCGAATTCCATGGACTGCATTCCGGACCAATGTGTCCATTCTTAACGAGCTCCGAATTACCAAAAGGTTGTCCACTCTCTGTTTTCAGCGAATTCTCGGATATTTCGGTCACGTCGCTCGTAGAAACCCTAATAGTCTCGAGAAGCTCATGGTGGTTGGTCAGGTCGACGGAAAAAGACCACGAGGTCGCTCGCCCACCCGTTGGACTGATTTGGTCAAGACGCTCACAGGCCTACCAATTACCGGAGCTTTTAGGGCAGCCGAGGACAGGGAATCGTGGGGGAGCATGATGCACCAGGTGATCGACAGTTCATCTTAGACACGACCTTCAGCAATGAAGATGACGACTCAAAAGAAGAAGATTGAAATCTGATTTTCAAAATTGGATAGTTTTATTTCCGAGGAACCTCGTGATATACTTTACATCGAAATCCAATAAGTAGAACCCGAGTAATGAACGAAAAAGTCGGCTATGCACTATTTCTACGCAGACGAAGTCGCGGGTAACAGCTAGTTTTAAAATATTTTAGGAGAAATATCTTGAGCAACATAACAACAAAAACATTTACGAAAAATTACTATTATTATTTTAAGCATTTTTTAAACGCCAGACGTTTGAAGGTCTTAAAAACAATTTTTTTTTATAAGTACTTACCTAGTGTCTTTTAATCTATATCTATATGCAGGTAGGTTTTAAAGTACTGTATCCGTTGTTAAGAGTCAGCGTAACACAAGTCCATGATAATGCTTAGTAGCTTACCATAAGCCTACCGTGGTAATTGTACATACATTCTTAGTTTACAAGAAAATTATTTTTACTTACCGACTAGGTAGACAGATTTATACGCGTTATTTGATCAACACTACATTACAAAAATTAGTAGATAAACTATATAAAAATATAAAACAAAAATGTAGTAAATTAGGTAGGTAATAGGTACTAAAATTATAATTTTGTAAATATGAATGTCATGAGCTCACGGTATATTAAAATAAATAAGACACTCAATTACCAATCACCAATCACTTCTATAATGCTGCAAAATAATTTGAATTGATTCTACCTGTTTTTTTTTTGTTTATACCATTTTTAATTTTATTTTGTTTGTGGAGAGCTAAATGTAGACTGTACTTACATTATTCACAGCGTTTAAAGGCTCTCCTACATAGCTGGGTTATTACTTATTACCGGTCGGAAAACCGCAGTTATGTGGGAGAATCTTTAGCCTGATACTGCGATCAAACATATTTATAAATAGGATGAATTACCAAATTATAGTAAGTATAAGATATTAAACTAGGACGTTTAAACTAAATATAGTAGGTATAAAATATCATAAAATGGGTTTAATCCCAACTTTTTTTTTACAAAATTCAATGTTGTCTAAGTTTGTTACCACGAATACGAGTTGGTTTTTAACCGACTTCAAAAAAGGAGGAGGTTCTCAATTCGTCGAGTATATATATTTTTTTTTTTTTATGTTTGTTCACCGATTACTCGAAGGTGGCTTGACCGATTAATAAGGTTCTTTTTTTAATGTAAAGGTAGACGCCCCGAGGTGGTCCCATAAAAATTTGGTGAGGATCTGATGAAGATCTTCGAAGTGAGGACCGGGAATGCTCCTCAAAAACCTGTATTCAATTCACTTGTTCATCGATTACTCAAAGGTGGCTTCAATAATTAAAATGACGGTAACAATAGGTATTGGTAATTTATTTGGCAGTCAAAAGTAGGTAGGTAGGTACTAAAAAGGGTAAAATAAACAAATAATTTAAAAATTAAAAAACCGACTTAAAAAAAGAACAAAAAATAATTTAAAAATTTAAAAACCACAAAAAAAAAAGAATTGATAAAAAAAGACCAAAATAACCTCTACCCCTCTCTACCTACATACAGCGCCACCGACTAATTAATCTGTTTTATCATCTGAAGTCGGGCAGTTTTACTGGCTGTATGGTTCCATATTGTACTTAGTTTGGCGCCACCGACTAATTAATCTGTTTTATCATCTGAAGTCGGGCAGTTTTACTGACTGTATGGTTCCATATTGTACTTAGTTTGGCTGCCCGACGTCAGATGATAAAACAGATTAATTAGTCGGTGGCGCTGTATGTAGGTAGAGAGGGGTAGAGGTTATTTTGGTCTTTTTTTATCAATTCTTTTTTTTTTTGTGGTTTTTAAATTTTTAAATTATTTTTTGTTCTTTTTTTTTAATACGGCTGCATAAACGTCAGAACTTAATAATGAAATATTTTATTTTTTTTAAGTAAATATTTCAAAGGACAAAAACATACCGTTCTTGTATATTTCCTTTAAAATATTTCTATCTATCGAGTGGTTTGTAAGATACGAGGGAATATTGAATATTAAAAACACACAAGATAGGCACGAATCTTTTATCCCTTTCCTTGCAGCCTGCCAAAAATGTTTACCGTGAAATACAACTTCAAATTGTAATTATATCTGTCTAAATTACTATGTCACCAGTAATAATTATCTGTAGAATTATTAGACCTAACTGTTTATTGTGAAATGGTCACAAAGCCATCACAAAATGGCAATTAATAATATAATTTATTGATCGAAACTGTGGCTTGGCAACTATCTAAGACGTTTTCCGAGAATCGAGGAAACATCTGGATGTGCCAAATAATCAGAGTTTGTAGCGTAAGAGTAATTAGCTATATTAGTTACGAAACTAGGGAAAGTTAATAGAGGATCTTGGTGACGTTAAATTAATAATGGTTCCTGTCATTAATTGTATTCATTAATAGTTTCTGAACTTGCTTTTGTACTAAAGGTGCTCCTTCACTGCGTGCGTGATTCACTTGTAATGTAAATAAATAAATAAATTCTGTGAACACAGCGCCATCTAGCCCTATGCCAAACTGCAGCTATACTTGTATCACGATGACTAGAACCGTTGTAGCAACGAGAAAACATTCTTATAAAATTTGTGAAATAATAAATTATTTGAACTGAGATCTCAGATTTAAAATGGCTTTTAGAATTGAGATAAATACTAAGTCTTACTACATTACATAATATACCCATTTTGTTTTGTTTGACAATGAAAACTTAACTTATACATTTTCAAAATGATATAAATAAACTCTTTAATTTTCAACAAATATTTGCTAATTTTCCAACAAATATTTGCTAATAAAAGAGGCTAGCGACACTTAAAGGAGTCGATTCTAAAAAAATATTTTCCGTGTAAATTTCAAAAGCTTATTTCAAACTTCTGCCCGTGTTTGCAAAACTTTAATGTTTGTCCACAAAACACATTGGAGCGACCACGTTTGCGATATAACATCACATACGACAATATCAAACGACGAGCTTGGAATAGACCCAACTTAGCACGCACTGCGCTAAAAGAATCTGAACAAAGGAACTATGACCGTGAAGCGATTCATTTCGAGATTGCGTCAGAATCACATTACAACGATCACCGGAACGAACGGTGATTATTTACACGACTCTTTCAGACTCATACTTGCATTTTACAGGGTCCTAATTGGGTATTTTTATTTACCGTTGAAGGGATTAATTATATTAGACCGTTTCCCGACCGTGCCGGGTCCGAGCTTCGTTGTCTGTTGTCCGGCCGCCACTTTGTTGCAACAAGCCGAGCAATGGACAACAAAGCTCGGCCGGGTGACGGTTTAATATAAATCATCCCACTTTTTAAACTCACACGATTTCAGCTCAATACTATTTTTATGAAAATAGTCATAAAAATAGTATTGATCATTCCTTAAAATGCGCGTTTTTTTTAATGTAACTACGTTATCAATCGTGATTTAAAAAGTCTTTCAGACTCATCCAAATTGATCGTCGAATGTTAATCATAAGCCTTAATGACTTCGCTCCAGTCATCAATGAGTCAGTACTACACGGTGGGGAATTCGCTCAATATTAGTAGGATTTATTATACCATAGTGTTGTCTTATATTGTAGTCCTATGTTACTCCATTGTGTGTAAGGTTTTAGTAAAATACCCGAAGCTTTAAATTTTACCATCTGTTTGTTTCAGTCTTACTGTTTATATAAACTTTGAACTAGATTTACAAGTCTAGATTTTTATTTTTAGCTTTAATGTCCAATTATTTTCTTGTATTGGATGTTAAAGTTTTAGTTTCAAAGTGTATAGGCAAACAGTATACTTACCCATAGTTACCGTACCGACAAATTACGGATTTTGATCAGTAGACCCAGGTACTCAAAGATTTGGCACCAAGTTGTAGGTACTTTTCAACTAACATCTTATTGCTCGTATCTATACCTAGTTATGTTGTCTATCATTTATCTTACTAATATTATAAACGCGAAAGTTTGTATGTATGTATGTATGTAAGTTTGTCACTCTTTCACGAATTCAGTAGAAAAAAACTACTGAATCGATTGCTTGGAATATAGGTAGCTGGAGACCTGGAATAACACATAGGCTACTTTTTATCCCGATATTCCCGCGGGAACGGGACTTACGCGGGTAAAACTGCAGGACGCAACTAGTAGGTATTATATAGCTGAAAGTTTGTGAGTATGTGCGTATGTGTGTTGGTTACTCAATCAGGCAAAAACTACTGAACAGATTGCGATGGAACTTGGAATATAGGTACAATACAATCGGTTCGGTAGTTTTTGTGTGAAAGAGTAACAACCTCACATACATACATACAAACTTTCGGGTTTAAAATATTAGTAAATAAGATATGACCATTTAAGCCGAAAGGTGGTTCTAGACGTCTAGACGAACAACTTATGTAGGTCCCGCGTAAGTCCCGATTTCGAGGAAATATCGGGATCAAAAAAGCCTTTCTCAACAAGACGCATATTTGAAAAAAAACTTAAATCTGTTAAGTAGTTAAGTAGTTCAAATAATTAGAGAAGTCCATCGCGGACAAAAATCTTGACACAATCGTGAGATTATATTCTCCTTGACCAATCTTTCACATTAAAAACACTCACCCATCCCCTTTCTTAAGTCTCGTTCATTAATTACCTGGAAAAGATTGCTCATAGGCCATAAGACTGCCCATTATGCCACTTTAGTTTAAGGACATTTCTAATTAATTTGAACAATCAGTTTTTGGTATATTAATCTATTTACAGGCATAAAAACAGTATTTCACGTAACGTAAAACTTTTAATTAAACACAAAATTCCGTGTAGAGATGAAATGCGAGTGATGTAACCAATACATACAAAAACACATTGAAATACCTGCCTGAAAAACCTTGCACGAGTATCTAATTTAATTCAACATGAAAGCAATTTCATGTATGAGTAAATTATAAACACGGGCCTGGTACGAAATTTACATAAATACATAACATACTTACCTATATTATGTAGTGAGTACGGCATACTCAAGCATAGTATTCTTATAAACATTGTAGACATAGACTAAGAACATTTTAATTTCATAAAAGGTTTTTTAGATTTCTTATGTTTACTTGTAAAGGAAAACATTATTAGAAAACCCACAGATTAGTTAGCTTCCGATTATATTGACCTTTTCTTTGAAATGGCTGACTAGGTTGGGAGACAGCGTGTTCCGACGGTGACCATTTAAGCCGAAAGTGTGTTGTTCTAGACGTCAAGGCGAACAACTTTTGATCTACTACTTTTAAAAGTTCGAAGTAGTTTTCGAAAATTTTAAGTTAAAAGTTAACTTGAAAATCAGCTGTTTCTCAGAGTTAGAGGTCATTGACCTTATTTTGATCTTTTATTCAGTTTGGACAACTACAATCAAAACGATAATTACCTTTATTTTCAAAAACAGCTAAAATTTCGAAATCAAGTTAGACTTTTTAAAAGTTGTAGATTGTAATAATTGTTTGTCTAGAAGTCTAGAACAACCCCCTTTCGGCTTAAATGGTGATCGTCGGAATACGCTGTATAGCATGGATTTCAAGTGGCTTGAGCTGTATGCATTACCAAAATTCAAATGAAAAGGCCATAATTAATACCAATTATGTTAACTGTATAAAATATTTGTCCTTATGTGCAAATCTATATTTATATAAGCGACATTATCCAGGAGTAACAGAGGCTAACTTTGATCCCGATATTCTCACGGGATCGGGACTTACACGGATAAATCCGCGGGCTGCAGCTAGTTACTAATAAACTGTATTAAGCTCAGTACGAGTACTTACTTACCTAATTGATCGAAATGTCTTTAGAGATATCTAAATTGATGGAGTACGTACCTTATGTTCAAATTTTTAGGGACTGTTTGATAATATTTTACTTTACTTTTATTATAAATTAGCTGCGCTCGCGGTTTCACCCTCGGAAGTGAGAAACGCGTTATCACGGGTGCGGGCGGCCGAGCGGTTCTCGAGCGCTTGCACTTTTTCGTTAATTACTCGGGTTCTACTAATTGGATTTCGATGGAAGTATACCACGACTTTCCTCAAAAATAGAACTATCCAATATTGAAAACCACATTCCAATCGGATTAGCAGTTTTTAATTGTTTAAGGAACAGACAGAGAAACAGACAGGCAGACATGAATTTTAAAAATTATATAATTTTGTTCAACTACTTATCCTAAGTCCACTTTTTTTAATTTACTTCCAAGAACGGACTTTTTGTTCTCTCTACCTTTATTATAAGTAGTATAGAATATATAGATGATAGCGATAGAGAATATCTGTAGACAACTACCTATAAAAATACAGGGTATAGTATCGAATCATCCAAATCTCGGTAGTCTAATGAAGTAACTCGCATAGTTGGCTGATAGTCAAAGGCAAATATTATTTTCATAATATAGTTATTAAAATAATATTTTAAAATAAAAATATCTAATATTTGCTTTTGACTATTAAAACAAGACTTTTTTATGAAAATTAAGTTCCCTATATAATTTATTTTAATGTTATATCGAATCGAATTAGAATTAAAGTACAATGTGGATTGTGGAATCAACACGTCATAATTCTGGAGGTTTAATAGAATAAACATATTGGCTCTAAGGTTGATATCCAGGGAGAAAATAGTCGACTACGTTTCTATGGAGAACGAGTAGGTATCCTTTCTTCTTAATCAAATAAACAATTCGCTTACAACCCAACCTCTCAAAATCTAAAAAGAGCTAGACAATAAGTAAAAGGTAAATGTAATTCATTTGATAGAACATTTCAGAAACAGTGAAAATTCAATTTGAAATGGTTATTCACGAACTCGATAGAATCAATTAAAACAAATCAATGAAGACGAGGGTGAATTAATTATAATTATGAATTAAATAGCAAAAGGGGAATACGGAGTAGAGAGGTTAGTAGGTATTCGGTTTTAATGCAGATTATTTGTCAAAAGTTCCAAAATGGTTTCATTTAAGTTAAGGATTGACATTGTAGCAAAGGTTAAGATGTATTATGTAATCGTCATTCTCGGTGTTCCGATACGTAGATCGGGACAGTTATAATAAGATGGTCGACTTCACACAAAATACGCATTTGACTATTCGTGAAAAAACATAACACTTCCTTTGGCAGTCGTGCAAAAACACGATACGTCATGACGGAATCGTTAATTCACAATTCGAATCCTGATAAAATACGTCAAAATAACGTGATGTTTAAAAGACAAAAAGTAGTTTTTTTTGTTCTTCACGGTCAAACGGTTTGATCGATTTGGATGAAAATTTGCAAAGAAATCGTAGGCAAGAGTTATGGAAAGTAACGTAGGATACTTTTGATCCCGATAATTTTGCGAAACGGGACTTACGTGGGTGAAATCGCAGGGCGCAGCCAGTTTGATCATAAATTAAACAAAGCGATGTTTCAAAATAGACCATTCATGATACAATTTAAACAACATTAATATCTTTGTGGCTAACCTCCACGTGATTATCCTAAACTTCAATACCAACAATTGTACTGTTGAACATTTGTCTTAGTCCAACCCTTTCTTGACACATAAGGTTCCGACATTGCTCCTTTAGAGTTTCGTATATTGCGATACAAATGTGTCTACATAATATATTTTGTACGTAGAAGAATATCCCATACTAGTAACGCCATTTGATTTCCTTCTTTGAGATAAACAATGGCCGCAGAACTCTAACCATATAAAACAAATATAACCAATATTAATATTAATTTCTTCTATGGTTTTCGCGATTTTGCATAATAAAACACTTTATTTATCCGGTTTTATCGCGTTTTTATTTATTATTTGACCCGAGCTTTCGCCAACTTTACAGTTGGCTTTTTCAAGGTTGACTGAGATGTAATTTGTCTATTTTTAACATTCTAAAAAGTTACAGTAAACTACCGCCTCATAATTATTTGCAATAAAAACGTTCCAGTGTACGCAGACTATAGAGTTATTGTATTAGTTTTCAATTTAAATTATAATTATTTTTATCCCTAACTAGCTCAAAAAACTACCATGGCTTCGGAACGCGCCCTCACATGAGAAGAAGCCACGAAGAAACTCATGGGGGTTCTCTTTTGCTCAGAAATTTAAAAAACAATTTTTACATCAAACTAAGAATTAACAAATCTAAATAACAAAAAATACTAAGTCCTACAAAAATGGCTAACGGTATAATATTAATATTTATAAAAATATTGTTATCCTACATACAAAATCAGCACATTAATTTGTTCTACTGGAGGGCAAGGGCCTTCTCTTCGGACCGCAGTGAGTCCTAGGACATGTCGGTTTCCTAAACATATTTTCCTTCAGACCGTTGATGTTAGCGCACACAACTTTTTCTTAAAGAAAAATATATTGGTGCGCGGTCAGCTTGGATTCGAACTCACGACCCTCTGAATGAAAGTCGGGGTATCAACCACTAGACCAACACCGCTCCTATGAAATAATCTCCTATAATGATTGATTTAGATTGAAATTGGACTCAAGGGTCGTAATATTGACCTAAACTCAATTAACCACCTTAAAAGCATAATCCATCAATTTCCATATAAGTGCTTGCTTATGATGATAGTTCTATGCTAAATTTAGTCTAGCATTATTTTTTTGGAATTAGGTTATGTATTTATTACCGGGTCACAACATTCCTCTAATCTGCGTGTCTTTCTATGTTTTTAATATTGTATGTATTTACAAAAAAAGTATAATATTTATTACATCCGTTGTCTAGTACTCATAGTACAAGCCTAGTACTTTGTTTGGGGCTAAATTGCGCCGTGTGTAATGTCGTGCAACGTTTATTTATTTGTTATTAATGAAAGTGATAAAAGAAAATAAAAATCACGTCTTCTCAAAACTTCTGGATATTATGCGGTTACCAGCCAGTGTCTTACAGTCCTGGCGGTTTGCAAGCGGGTTACAAGCGGGTCCGCAGAAATGTGTTTTCCATTGTGTAAGTGCATGCGACTGAGGGAATGATTGTCTGTTGACAATCAGTTCACAGTGACACGCGTTCAGTGTTCACCCAACAGGGTGAACTCGGAGTACATTTGTGTTTTGTTTTATATTCACCCGCCCTAAACCCTAATAGCCAATGTTATCCTACTCCTTCCTACTAATATTACAAAGCTGTCAGTTTGTGAGTATGTGTGTGTGTTTGTTACTCAATCACGCAAAAACTACTTAACCGATTGCGATGAAACTTCGAATATAGGTAGCTGGATACTGCTGGATATGGCCTACTTTTTATCCCGATATTCCTGCGGGAACGGGACTTACACGGGTGAAAGCGCCGGGCGCAGCTAGTAAGACTATATTCAGATATCTGTGAATAAAACCATAGGAGAAGACACTTATCAGGGTGGCTATAGCCTACATCTGTGACACAAAATATTTCTTACAGTTCAACCTAACCTTCCAGTAAATTGAAATCGATTCATATCTCACATTGCGATTGCAAAAAGGCAATTCCGCCAACTTACTGAAGGCAAGTTTCACACTACCTTCATTTCTTATGCCCACGACCGGTCCAAATAACTCAATATCATAGAAAAAAATCACACAAAACTCGCGAAATAAGCCGCATAATTTATTTTACAATCCAATACTCCATCAAAAACAAAGACAATAAAACTAATTGACAGCTCATACTCATACGGCAATTTCTGTGTTGTGTTTTGTAGAAAATTGCCGAATGCGGGCAGGAGATGAGGTAAGGCTCCTCAATTCAGGTGTTTAGATTGAGGGGCCACTTTTAAACCGATATAACTTTTGACCTATTTTACCACAAAATCCAGCATTGACCTACAAAATCAGTTATTTTACTACTAAATAAGGGCGTGTTTTTTTTGGCCCATCCTTATGGAGATCAAACTTCGTGATTGGCCATTGCTTTACCTGTCTGTACTTAGACATTTTGTGATTGGTCGTTCTTGCACGAGAGTGCTACTAAAACGACGAACTATTTTCGTAAAAGGAGGGAATCCTTATGAGCGCTCAACTGGTTTTATCGTCTTTGATCAAAAAGCTAGGTCCGATCCATCAGTTCGCGATCTAAGATCGTCCATTCAAACGTGTTAACCCTTGCCGCCACACTTGACAGTTCCAGAACTCGTGATCCCAAAGGAATGAAAAATGGCGGATAGAACTTTTCGAATTGGAATAGTTTGCGCTAGTTACGATTGCCGGCTCTGAACGGCGTCATAAATATCAGGACTTGATAAGCAGACGTCTTTTTTGCAATAGGAATGCAATTTAAAGTTTACTGTCATTTTTTATTCGTGAATACCCATTGAGTGATGGTGAGGGGTGCGGTAGCTCAGGGTAGAAATTCGCGTTTTCATGATTATTTACATTGTCGCTTTACAGATCCTGCAATCTAACGTATGAATCCGAATCTCGCCACTACCATAGATAAATTAATTAATGGTCTTTGCCACTAGTTACTAGGTCTTATTTTTGCTCTCGGCTATCAAATTTCGGAACTATTAAGGTTCCATAGTAGGCCAGAACTGATGTTTCTAAGATGAATTACTACATAAGTTATTTGAAGTTTTTGAAACCATATTTATTTAAGTCGAGGATACTTACTAACACGTGAATGTCGTGAAAACACGATACCTGAAAATGTTCTCTATTGAAAAAAAAACCAAACTTCCCTCTAAATTGTACAAATAAGTGATATTACTCAGTCAATATTGTACGAAAACTAATAAAACTTTGTATAAGAACTGAACTTAGCTCAATACAGGTAGTGAATGTTTTGGATTTCTAGATAAACGTTTAGTTATCTTGAAACTAGCAATTGTTTGATTATACGCAATAAAATTATGCATTTTCGCATCTGACGTCCTTCACTTACACATCTGAAATTCGCTAGTTTTATCCCTGTCACGCTATTAGGGTTATATAGGCCCTTAGAAAAAACAACGCGTAAAAAATAATTATTATTAGTGACGATATTCGCTGAAAATGAATATTCGGTAAAATAAAACACGGCATTATTACATAGTAAAAGCCTACAATTAGGCGAATACGAATGTTCGTAATCGTAGCATCACTAGCTTCTATTTAATCGAACTGGTAACTTTTCGTAAGTGCAATCAATTTAGTTTCAAGCGAGTGCATGCAAGGTTTTAAAATTTAATACGTTTCCTAGTAGTTGTTTTAAGTTAAAATACAGGTTGTGTGGCAATTTTAATTTGAGATTAATGTAACATTACAATGTAACTTACTCATATTTACTTAGGATTATTTTTTTAGTTAGAAATGTTAAGACGTAAACTCACTTTTAATATACCTTTGTAGACTTCTTGACTTAAAAGGGGCACGAATCATAATCTAGCCTTAAGAAAATCTCTTTGTTGTAAGATAAAAACGCTTTTCACAACCGTTTTTTTGAGTATTTTTTCGCTTTATAATTTCTTTTGCTCGAATGTAAGAAAAACTGTCAACGTATATTCATAACAGACTGTTTATTACAGTAAGAGTGACGTGAATTTATTCAAATTATATTCAAAAGGATAAGTGTGTTTTTTCAAGCATTCTCACGTAGCACGTCAAAAGTCATAAGATAAAATTACGGATTTTTTACGAAGCTCTCTTTGACATTTACAATTATGATAAAGTTAAGTACTTCGTTTTAAGTAAAAAAATAGGTATTATCTGACTCTGTGAAACAACATTTGGCATATCGCATTTAATAAAGTACTTTTCTAACAGCCGAATACCGAAACGTCATTTAAAATTAAAGAGATACGTAAATTATGAAGCAGTTTCTAAATTTAATACTAGTATTGGCATTTTTTAGTTTGAGAGCTGCTTCTGTTTAAGTAGTTCTCAAATGTTGAGTAGCGTTTCTGTATTCGGCCGCTATATGGTATTGATAACGTTTTTAAGTTAGTCAGTTATTTATATATAAACTTTTTATACAGTATTTTAATATGTGCCACTAATAAGTGGTTTTGCTTTTATTTCTTTTAATTTAATTTGTCTTTAAATAAAATTAGTATGGCAATTTTTGAGTTTGAGAGCTGCTTCTTTGTTTAAGCAGTCCTCAAATGTTAAGGAGCTTAGGAGCGTATTCGGCCGCTATATGGTATTGATAACTTTTAATACTGTCTTTTAATCTGTGCCACTTATTGTGCTATTAACATTTAAGTGTTTTTTTCTTTTTTTTCTTTTAATTGTTTTTTATACTTTGTATGTTTATTTTTTTTTTTACGCGTACGTTGACGCGTAAACATTGGCTCCGTATAATAATATTTTTTTGTAATTAAAAAGTGTTTTTTTAAAGTAAACCAGCTATTAGTGTTGTGTAGGATTGCTTATATTCTATCATATTGTGTGGGCAATGCCTTAAAACAGATATAAGTGATTTTACATTCAAAATGTTTTCTTCAAAGTGTAAATATGAGAAATACCGAACTTTAATCAATTCTCATAATTTCTGGTTTATCTACAAAGTGTTTGATGCGACAGTGTTGTAGCGGAATTCCAAGTATTTAAGCACGGTGATTTTATAGGCCTGGTTTATGTGAAAGAAAAATCTACCCAAAATAAACGGTTGTTCTTCATTTAAATTCTTGGACTTTGACCTCTCACAAGACAGTGCGGGTGCTGTGAGTGCGGCTGAGTGGGTACCTATCGCATGTGCCTACTCTCAGATGACGCATGCAGTGGCCAGTGGCTAATGCATTCAGCTTGCATTGCGTTATCTAATGTTGAATTTCGAATCGTTCCATCGTATCTGCGTGGCTTAGGGGTGGAGTGCTGAGTTTTATCTTGTTTCGGTGCGTTCGTCGCCGTCGCGTTACGTCTCGGCGGCGCTGGTTCGAGCCCTGTCGAGATAGTTCTTTTTATGAGTCGGCCTTTTTTTATGTAATTATAATAATTTTAATAATGTATTGTTTATTATTTTTTAAATTTGAATTTGATAAGCGCGACTAATCAATTTTAGTATTGTTATAATTTTTAATAATTTGACATTTTGATTAATTTTTTTTTTTTTTTTTTTTTTTTTTATCTTTTTATTAATATAATTTTGTTATTAGTAAAGTGTGTATTGAAGTAAATTTAGATTATTTTATGTACAATAGGTTATTAGTTATTTAAATTATAAGTATGTATAGATAAATATTATACTTAAGTATTTAGTATTTTATAAGAACTGATTGTCTGATTTAGTCTGATTTAAATTGTTATTCATAATTTTTATTTTTGTTTAAAACCGGATTTTATTATTATTGTTACCTATTTATGTACCGGATGTGTTTTTTGTGGACATTAATTAATAATTTTAGAAATAGATCAGTTATTAAATTTCCTTAAATATATTTTAATGCTTCGATTTTAATGTAATCTATACTATAATATTATAAAGCTGAAGAGTTTGTTTGTTTGATTGTTTGTTTGTTTGTTTGAACGCGCTAATCTCAGGAACTGCTGGTCCGATTTGAAAAATTCTTTTTGTGTTTGATAGTCCATTTATCGAGGAAGGTTATAGGCTATATTACATCACGCTACGACTGATAGGAGCGGAGCATCCATGAAATATGTTGCAAAAACGGGAAAAAAATCCCTCTTCTCCGAGATTCTGTCGCGTGCGCTGAGTAAACGGTCAAAGTTACATAAAAACCATTTATGAGAGAATTGTTCCTCTAAATAGGATCTAATAAATAGTCCGCGACAGCATATGCCTAACTCTTAAGGTTGACTCAATATAACATCTTTTAGAGTAATGAAATTTATTGTAGAACAATGCATTGTTTCCGAAGGTAATTTTGTAAATATGATATTAATCCTTATCCAAATAAATACGTTATTCATTAAAAGTATTTAATTTTAAACATAATTGTCCTTAACATCACTTGATTTCAATGAATATCTCACGAGATATTACAGTTTTAAAATAACTCCACAATAAATAATTAATAAGTACCAAGCGTGCATATACTTATACACGTAGCGGGCGACGATGATGAGGTTGGCCAGCCAGCTCTGTGAGGCATCATGCCGCGCGGCTCAATCGGTCGGCTCCATGCGAGACGGTAGTGTCACCAAACTGCAGTGCTTTTTAATAATTATTTTGCAATATCTCACTGTAGGTACTTTTGATTCTTAATATTTTGTTTTATGTTGGTAATTAATATTTTAAAGAGATTACGTTGGTAACATGTATGTATGTATGTATTTGGGGGTCATCTCAGAAACTTCTAGACCTATTTCAAAAATTCTTTCACTAATAGAAAACTACATTATCCAGATGTGACATAGGCTACTTTTGATCCCGATATTCCCTCGGGATCGGGACTTACGCAAGTGAAACTGCGGGACGGCAGCTCTGAAAAATAAAGTGGTGTATTTCTATTTCTAACTCAACAACCCGTAAACCGATATGAATGAAATTTGGTAAAGGGTAGAAATAATATATAGGGTACTTTGAATGATCGTACGGGTTAAGCAACACTTGGTACAACATACGTGATGGGTGAAAAAGAGAAGGTGACCCGATTTTCATTAACTTGGTACAGGGTTGGTTTAGAGGTAGAAATATTATATATAGTACTTTGAATGATCGTTAAGCAACACCTGGTATGACATACGTGAGAGATCATTAACGTTACGGGATAGGAAGTTACGCGGGTGAAACCGCGGGGCGCAGCTAGTTTAAAAATAATTTTAGTGTTTGCTTACAATAGAATCCTAACGAAGTGATTCGTATTTTTTTTTTATATTTATTTTTTTGTAAGATTTCAATTGTATTTAGTTTTTATTTATAACCTATCTCTCTCTCTTTCTCCTTCATAATGAGTGATTTGTTGGGGTCGGTGTGCCCCTATTGTCCTGGATCTTCCCGCCTGTTTTCACCTCATGGTCTTAAAGTGCATATAGGCCGAATGCACAAAGATGTTTCGGCGGCATTAAGTTCGCGGGTTGGTGGCGATGGCCCGGTGAGAGATGTGCCTGCGAATGATCGTGTGTGTGCCCAGCACTGTTGCTTGGAGGATCTAGGTATCCTTAAGAGGTCTATCCCTGTTTTGCGCCATATCCCCAAAGCGGCGCGGAATGTGGCAGCGGGTCAATTGAGCACGTTAATCGACAAATGCGTCGACATTAACGGCACGGAGGATTGGTGCACACTTTTGACGTTTGCATACCGAGCCCTGAGGGTGCCTACTGGGTCGAAGGATGGGAGTTTGACGCAGAGGGTAAAGGACAACGTTATGTCGTCCGATACCTCTTTTCCCGGGGATTACATTTTGGGGGGGAGGCCGTCCGGGGGGCGTTCCTTGTCCAGGGTTATCGAGTCAAAGGTTCATGATGGTGATATAAGGGGTGCTGTTCGCCTGCTTATGTCCGACGACTCCATTGCTCGGGATTGTCCGGAAACCTTGGCGTCACTGAAGGGTAAACATCCTGCGCCTTCGCGGACTTTAGATTTCCCCGATGATCCTGATGGCTCTGTGGTCCCTTTGGTGGTCACAGAGAATGACGTACGTCGGGCTCTTAATACTTTTCAGCCCGGGTCTTCTGCGGGCTTGGATGGTGTTAGACCAGGACACCTGAAAGAGATGGTTTCCGTAGCTGCTGGTGATAACGGTCTTCGGCTTTTGGGGAGTTTGACGAGTTTGGTTAATTTTATGCTCAGTGGCCAGGTAAACTTGGAGGTTTGCCCATATTTGTACGGGGCCTCTTTGTGTGCCTTAAATAAAAAAGATGGAGGTATACGACCCATCGCGGTGGGCAGCACCTTCAGAAGGTTGGTTGCTAAGGTAGCTTGCGCTTCAGTGAAAGAGAGTATGGCGGGGTATCTGCAACCTCATCAGTTGGGTTTTGGAACGCGTCTGGGATGCGAGGCGGCTATCCATGCCGCACGGGCGTTTGCGACAGACCCGGTTAACTCTGAGAGCATTATGGTAAAGCTGGACCTTGAGAACGCTTTTAACAGTTTGGAAAGGGATGTGCTGCTGGGGGAGGTAAAGGAAAATATTCCGGGTTTGTTTCCTTATTTATTTCAGGTATATAAATACCCCTCTAACCTCTTCTACAACAATTCCCTCATTTCTTCTAGAGTGGGGGCACAGCAGGGGGATCCGCTCGGCCCGCTCACCTTCAGCTTGGCGATTCATAGGGTGCTACTGGAGTTAAAATCTCCTCTTAACATTTGGTACCTGGATGATGGTACCTTGGGGGGTACACCGGAGGAGGTGAGGGAGGACTTATCCAGGCTAATCCCGGCGTTGGGGAGAATGGGGCTGAGGGTAAATTCCGAAAAGTGTGAGTTTTTTCCTTGCAGTGCTGTGACCCGCCCTTTGTTCTCATCTTTCGATGCGGTTCTTCCGGGCCTCAGAGAGCTAGATGGCGATTCTTTAAGTCTTTTGGGGGCTCCTATATTTCCCCGTGCTATCCCGGAGGCGTTGGAGCGGCGGAAAACTTTTCTTCTGACTGCTCAGTCGCGTTTGGCTGATCTGTCGGCTCACGTGGCGCTGATTCTTTTGCGGATGTGCTTCGCTATTCCCAAGATAACTTTTTTGCTTCGTGCCTCTCCGGTATGGTTGTGGCCCAGCGAGGTTTCCGCTTTTGATGAGGTGTTAAGGGTGGCGGTTGAGTCTATCCTGAACGTAAAGATGAATGAGGATCAGTGGGTGCAAGCGTCTTTACCGATTAGACATGGGGGGCTGGGCGTTAGGCGTGCTGGGGATGTCGGTCTTCCGGCTTTCCTTGCGTCCGCGCATGGGGTGATGGGCTTGGTAACTAAAATTTTGTGTCCTAATGGTGGCCAAGTAAACGTTCCCTATGCGCGTGAGGCGCGAGAGGCTTGGTTGGCTCTCAATCCTGAGGCGAATATCCCTGAGTTGTGTGATGTACAACGCATGTGGGATGATGTCGGGGCTAGTAGGCTGATTAAAGAACTCATGGGCCGTGCCAGTGGGGTGGACTTGGCCAGATTGAGGGCTGTGTCGAGGCCGGATTCGGGTGCGTGGTTGCAGGCATTACCATCGCCTCATCTTGGTACTCTGCTAGATGACAGCTCATTGCGGGTGGCTGTGGCTCTCCGCCTTGGGTCCAATGTATGCGAACCTCATTTATGTGTTTGTGGTTCAATGGTGGAGGCTAGTGGACATCATGCTTTGGGTTGTCGTCGATGCGCTGGGAGATTTCCTCGTCACCACGCTCTCAACGACATAATTCGGCGCGCCCTTGTCTCGGCATGTGTCCCGTGTGTTTTGGAGCCGCCTGGCCTTAGTCGTGTGGACGGGAGGAGGCCGGATGGGCTGACGTTGGTTCCCTGGGAGAGAGGTAGATGCCTTATCTGGGATGCCACCTGCGTCAGTACCTTTGCGGCGAGTCACTTGACCCGTACGGTGCGTGCGGCAGCGGCCGCTGCTGATGCAGCAGTGGCGGGCAAACGTGTCAAGTACGCTGACTTGGAAAGAGCGTACGTGTTCGTTCCCTTGGCTGTGGAGGTGTTGGGGTGTTGGTGTAGGGAAGCGTTGGATTTTTTTCGGGAGGTAGGTAGTCGTCTCAGAGAGAGAGGGCTGGACTTCCGGTCGGGGTCGTTCCTGTTGCAACGGCTTTCCGTCGCGGTGCAGCGAGGGAACGCTGCTAGTGTGATGGGATCTTTTGCTTCAGGTGCGATCCGGGGCGGTCTTTTTGACTAAATTTTTTCTTGAATTATTGTTTAGTGTAATGTAATAGTGTAATTGTTTAGTGTTTTAATTATAAGTTATATTTTAATGTTTATTGTATTAACTTTGTATGTTACAATAAATAATTGATTCTCAATTGAATTAAATTATCTATCCAAGTCCTTTTCCTTAAAGATCTAAATGCTCTTCTTCTTAATTTTTCTATGTAAATACTTCAGTAAAAAAAATCATAATGCCTTACACATTTTTTTAACATAATGTGCACATTTTTTTTTACAATTGAATGACAGCAACTGACTACTTAGCAACATTTTAGCCTACCTTTCGTAAATTTGTTTTTATTGCTCAAGGCATATTTACTAGAAACCAGGGACGCGGTTCAAATCTCGCCGCAAGTGAACTT
This sequence comes from Idaea dimidiata, assembly GCA_949358125.1. Taxonomy (NCBI): domain Eukaryota; kingdom Metazoa; phylum Arthropoda; class Insecta; order Lepidoptera; family Geometridae; genus Idaea; species Idaea dimidiata. The sequence goes on from OX442334.1 coordinate 10,302,075, forward strand.
TTGAAGATGAATTTTTCCTTTAAAAATATTTCTACTACCTAAAGATGTTTTAGGTCGCTATCTAGTCTGACCTAATTCAAATCTATGTAACTTCAAATAAGAGCAAAACGTAGGTACATATCCCTTAACGTAACCAACGGCTTTATCTAGGATTTCTGAATCATTTCTGTGGTTACAAGGTAAAAGGGGACAAATTGTTGTTTAGCAACTTTTCGAAAGCGAGTTAGCTAAACGACATCTTTAATCGATTTGATTGATTGATTGTGTGTATTTACAAAAAAAAGTTAAGTAATAATTTGTAGTATATGCGTTGTCTAGTACCCATATTACAAGCCTAGTGCTCACTTTGGGGCTAGATTGCGCTATGTGCAATGTCGTGAAATGCCGTGTAAAATTTACTTATTTTATTTTATTGATAAAATATCCTTATTTTAGATAAATTTATGGGTAATGTATTACTTCCATTGAATATAGTGCTTTTGGGGTAGGTTAGCCCCAAATACAGATGAGACAATTACTATATTTTGAAAATTTTGTGACTTAACTTCGTTTACTTTGTAAAACTGATGTTAACATCATTTAGTAATTACATATATTTGTTATTGTCATAGTGTCAATCTGCATTCCAGTTAGGTTAAGGTAATTTTAGGACCTTACCTAAATTTTTCTTAACCTAAACCTTACCCTTCGTGATCCTAGTCTATAAGAAAAACACGAGGGGTACGGTAGATCGCCATCCACATATATTGTAAACGTTTTAATTTCATGTACATACAAAACCTCATGCCTCTACCTTTCTTGTGCGCACTACCAAAAAGTGGAATTCGCTGCGCGCTCCACTGTTCTCCTAAACTACAACCTGGTAGTCTTCAAGTCTAGAGTGAATAGTATCTTCTAGGTTTGCACGCTACATCGTGGACCTCATCGTCGCTTCTCATCAGGTGAGATGAGGTCAAATGCTAGCCTATTAAGTATAGAAAAAAACTTGGAATTCCGATATATTCCGATTCAATATCCGATATATCCCTCTAATAACATTAAAGAAATAACCGATTCCATTTTAAAACTAACTCATTTTACTTAATTTCCTGTCTTATCCCCTTTTACCTTGTAACCACAGATTTGTCCATGAATTACACCCGACTTCGAAGTACAATACCTACCATTTGATAAGACTTGGGTCTCGTATAGGACTGAAATTGTTATCATTGACCGTGCTATCGTTTCTTGTATGAGAAAATTGTACTGATTTTGTGCGACTCACATAAGTTTTGTATTGGTTTTCTTTTCATTATATTATAATCGAATTCTGTTATGTTTTTGCGAATTAATTTGTATTAAGGTAATAACAATGAATAAATATTACATAATAATATTATACTTTACTTACAAATAATAAATGAATTATGTCTAACTACTATAATGGATAGTAGTTAGACATATTTCTAAGTTAAATAAAGTGCAAAATTTGAATATTTATATTAATAAATATTTTCAATTTGTTTCAGATACGCCGCTGGGTTATTACTTATGTGTGGGAGAAGTAGCCAAATATCAGGTAACTATATTTATTTATCAAGCCAATACTAAACTAGAAATTTAAAGAAACTTACATGACTTTAAATTGGTGTCGCGACTTTTAAGTCGTGTTTCCTTTTACCTTTACTGAGGTACCAGAGAGGTGAATTTTAAGTCCCTACTATTCCAATACTGGAATTACCCCCCAGGCCGTATATGCTACATATGCCGTATTGTTTTAGTAAAAACGTGCTCCAAAGATTTCACTATAAGCCTTATAAAAGGAACATACCAAACACAATCCATTACCTCGGTCCAAATCGATTCAAAATAAAAGACGATCAATTTATACGAACAAATGAGAATCAAATGTGCGAATAACCTTTTTCATTTTAGGGAAATGAAATTTTGCTATCCACTGTAGCTATTCAATCTGTGTTTGCTATCAACACTATTCCTTAATATCTGACTGAGACCGAGACAGACGAAACCTTTCGGATAAGTCAAAGGCCAAGAAAACTGTTGCTAGCTTTACCAAGAAACTAAAAAAATATCTCATAGAGAAAGGGTTCAATTCGGTAAAAGAATATTTAGAATTCAAGGAGAGGTGATTTTGTATTAGATTAGTTTAGTATAGTTATAATACTTAAGTCTTTGCAATGCCTGGAAAGGCGCTAAGGGACCGTCTTCACGAGCGTTAGAATAGCGGTGATATTACTTTATTTCTATACAACGCACCGCCGCCGCGTTAACGTCGCCCTGTGGAGACACGTTCATAGAGATTATACAAGGTGTAACAGGTAAGCCCTTTTAAGCCGAAAGGGGGTTGTTCTAGACGTCTAGGCAAACAACTTTTGGAAATTCGAAGAAGTTTTCGAAAATTTTAAGTTTAAAGTTTACTTGAAAATCAGCTGTTTCTCAGAGTTCGAGGTCATTGAACTTATCTTGTCCTTTCATTTAGTTTAGTCGACAACAATCGAAACTACAATTACCTTAATTTACAAAAACAGCTTTTTTTTCAGTGAACTATAACTTCAAAATTTTCAAAAAAAAGTTCGAATTTTCAAAAGTCGTAGAACAAAAGTTGTTCGCCTAGATGTCTGGAACAAGCCCCTTTCGGCTTAAAAGGGCATGCCCGTTACATCTTGTATAATTGACTCGACCAAAATATCGCCGCGATTCTAACGCTCGTGGAGACGGTCCCTAAATTGTGAAGTGCCAAGTGAAAAACGTGCACAACTTTAGTGTGTGGTTTCTTTCACTACTAATAGATCTATCAAGCTGCTTCCCGCGTAAATTCCGATCTCGTGACAATTTCAGAATAAAAAGTGACCCACGTTTATTCCAGGTCTTCAGCTATCTAAATACTGAGTCTCATCGAAAATCTGGTTGGCTGTTTCTGTGCAACAAACACACAAACACACTTTTGATACCTTTAAATAATGAGTAGGATAGAATTTTTAACAAAATTCCTACCGTGACCTCCGCCATTACAATTTGATCAAGATTAACTAAAGCAGCTACCACTAATATAAGGGCGCGTCTCGGAGCCGCGTTTAGACGAATTAGTAAGCCCAGAAGCAAGTTGTTTAATTGACTTAATTGTGTTTAGTTCAAAAATAGGTCTAGATTAATAAATGTCACAGGTTTTGCAAATTGAAAATCCCAACTCATATTTGTTGTTTCAAGTTGAAATTTTTTGTAAGTAAATAAATAAACGACCGATGTTTGTTACTCTCTCACGCAAAGAACCGACTGCGATGAAACTTGGTATGCAAATATACATAAAGATATGGGGGACACATAGGCTTCTTTTTGCCACGTTATCCTCGGGATCGGAACTTAGGCCGTATACAGAAAGAAAGCTGGCAGCCTGCGCCGATCTAACAGCGCCTGTCGGAACCGCCCAACGCGGGTAATCTGCGCAGGTAATAGGCGCCGAGTTACTATACAATGGCGGCGCCTGCGCTGACGAGCGAGACGTTCGGTGCTTATCGGTAACGGTACATTTTAAGCGCTGGTAGATCGGCGCTGGCTGCTAGCTTTCTTTCTGTATACATGTTTAATCAACAGCATTTAACGATTATATCGATTATCATCAATGTTTGTCACCATATTTCTGTACGCTTGTTACTTGCGTCTTTTTTCATTATCAGTTAATTAAAATAAATAAAATACACAGTATATTTACAGTCAGTCAATTTTATAGCTAAACCGACTGTAAAGCTGGACTGTAAAGCTGTATTGTTTCAATTACCGACTTACTCTAAGCGAAACGTCGGTAATTGAAACAATGCCGTTAATAAATATAAGGAGAGTAAGGCCAGTAAATATTGTATTTTATTACAGATACAGTGTTTCTACTTACCAAAACTTTACTTGTCAATCTATTCAAATGTTTTATTAAAATAAACCTAAACCAGCTGATGGGGTGCTAGTAATTCAGTAATTTGTTTGCTTCCACTTTGACAAATGGATACAGATAAGAATTTCGTGTTAATGGAGATGTTTGTGTTTTAAATATATATATATATATAATAGTATACTATATAATAGTGATTTACAATGTTTCTTTGTTATACAATTTGCTATCGTTAAATGGGATCGGTTTAATCGAAACCGTAAAATTTATTATCGTCACGTCCAATGATACTAACAAACTTTATTTAGATTAAAAATAAAAATGATTTAATTTCTAACTACACATCTAGGATTACATCTATTGACACCGGATTACATTACATAACATTATGATTTAATTACTTATTATAGTTTTGTCTCCTTCCTTCCCTGTAACTTTTTAACCTTTGAAAAAGCTAACTGTAAAGTTATCAAAGCGTAGGTACTTTATAACAATGCTGTTAATAAATAAATCCCGTTGTATGTGAATATTGTATTTCATTTTTATTATATAATCATTATAATGAAATGAAACTCACTTTCCGGTTTTAATCGCGTTATATTTATTATTTTCAGCATTGCTGTAATGCCGTTCCTACATTTTGGATCTTAAACGTTTCTCAGAGTAGACCTTGAGGAATCTTGTGAACTCTGAGAAAGAAGTCTATAAAGGCTCCGAAACGTAAGAACGACATTGTAACAATGGTAAAAATAATAAAAACAACAGCGCACGATCACAACAGGAAAATGAGTTAAAATTCTATACAACATCCTGAAAACAGAAGAAACATCAACTCAGTATTAAAAAGGTTAAATCATATTGCTTTATGTAGGTATGCATAATGTAATGTTTTTAATTTATTTGTTTCAGATGAATATGACCTAATGCCATACAGTATTTTAGATGACAAAGTACCCATCGACTCAAGTACAAAAGACGGATTCCCAGCCTTGAATTTCAGTGATAATTTCTTAAAAATACCTATAAATAAATTAGAAATAAGTGGAAAAAACATATCGAGCCCCTTTGTTATAAATACAATATTGAAATTATACCAAGAGAAAAACGAATACATGTTCTCGATTGAAGACAAAAGTACGAGTATCATGTCTTTGAATTTTTCGCCGGCTGAAGAAAATATAATGAGAATTACATTGTCTTTAACAGATATAGATGATATTTATGATTTTACCATAAAAGATATTATAGGAAGATGGATAAATATGATATTATTTGTCGAAGACGAAAAAGTATCGATCTATATTGATTGTAGAGAACTTGACGTGAATGAAATGTCTAAGAAAAAAGAGGTACATTTTCCAAAAGACTTCAATGTTATGCTGGGAAAGAGTGATGTGTTTAGAAGTGTAAAGGATACTTTTCAGGTGAGTATTAGATATTTTAATGAAGCCTTAATGTTGTAGTACTTTAAGTATCTACTTTCACCATATTTGAAATGGATACCTTTAAGATGAGAAGTTTTACTTTTAATTCTAGGTATAGCAATGAAAGTCTAATCTTTTATTAATATTGTATAATATATAATATATAAAATAACATAAACCATGTGGTGTAAGTGAGAAAATAATTGTATAAATTCCGAGAAAAAGTGATTTATAATTTTAATTTTACTGAAATTCATTATCTAGATGGGATAAGAACATTTTCATTGTACTCGTACGTACTGTAGCCTTATTCATAGTAAACTTTATTATCACACTACACTATAGATGATCATCTATAGTGTGATAATATCCACTATCTCACATGATAGTAATTGATGATAAATAGTATAAAGTGTTACACTGCATCTGTGGCACAGCGGTTTGATTCCCACCGGCGACAAACATTTCTGCTGGCCTTTTCTGCTGCTACCATATGTATGTATTTACAAAAAAAAAAGGATAATATGTAGTATATCCGTTGTCTAGTAAGTACCCATAGTACAAGCTTAGTGCTTAGTTTGGGACTAGAAAACACTGTGTGTTTTTTATTTGTGCGTGCAATATTTATTTATTATACGTCTTCCTTAATAGCTGCATCGAACTACGTATCGGAACACGATCGAATTCGCTTGATGCTAAAACTTAGGCCGAAATCTATAGTCCGTACTTTGTCTTAGCTCAGACTTACCTAAGCTAAGCTTAGTAAAAACTTTGACTTAAGATAATTTTGGTAGTATTTATAAAGCGATCTTTGCAACTTTCTTAGCTCAAGCTTAGCATAGTCTCAGAAAATATTAACCTAAGTAGCGAAATTTCTCATTTCACACTTAAAATTTGGGAGCTACTTAATTATTTAAGTAGCTGTCAAGTTTCGCCAACAACGTCTCACCAACAAAAACGACTTTACGATGTTTGCTATCTATTGTTTGTATGCCATAAAAAAATATAATTTTAGTAAGGCATTATTTAATTTTAAGTATTAAATAGATAATTATATAGAACAACACATTAATGTACTTACTACGTAGTCTGATTTCCTGCTTATCAAGTTACTAAATGGGAATTCCAAGAAGTTATCTATCTTATAGGTATTGTAGAAGAGATATATTGCTTGGAAATAAATCATATAAATAATTATTTACGCGAGTTCAAATCTCGCCGCAAGAGAATTTTTGAAGATGATTTTTTCCTTTAAACTATTTCTAATGAAATAATATCAATCAAAATACCAATCACTAAAAACTTTTAACAATATGGCCTCTTGTATGTGCAATATTTAGCCGGGACGAAATAGAACTGAAGTAACCATAATTTCAGCACATTTCTCCATTTCCACAATGTCTTATTTACTAGTTTACTGGATTGAAGTGCTGAAATAGCGCGAAAATCAGCATCATGTATATGATCAGTTAGCTTTTTATCCAAAAATCTTTTCTAGGTTGTCTCGTTTACGTGTGTTTAGTGCAAATTAGGTAATTTTGAATGTATGTCAGTATTATCCAACTTGTATTTAGCATCGCATATCAGCATTTTACATCACGTGTAATAAATACAGTTGTCAGCGCATATTTGTTCTATTTCATAATAACGTCGAAGTGTAGTCCAGTAAAATTGTCGTCCAAATGTATGGGCTCGTATGCGTGAAAAAAAAATCACAAAAACTAGTTTAGGGTTAAAATCGCCAAAATTTTAAAAATAAATAAATAATAAATTAATCCTGTGACGAACACACAGCGCCATCTAGCCCCGTGGTAAGCTGCTAAGCTTGTGTAACGGTGGCTAGACAACGGATATACTACTTAATGCCCGTATAATTCGCGGTTTTTTTAATTTTTGACATAGTTGCGTTCGGCGCTCGAGGTCGTTAACATCGACTCGAGCTCGAGCTCGACTCGATTATGCAAAAATTCACAGCTACCGGATTCAACGCATACGGTGATACTGGACTAGATGCATGCATATTAAAAATACTCTAAGGTCAATTAAAATCAAAAAATTACACCGAAATATTTTTAAGAAATATATATTTCCAAAATATATATTCTAAAACATTGCGTCTGAAAATAATCAACAATTTTTAATAATAATAATAATAATAAAAATCTTTATTGCAGACAACGACAGACTTTTTGATGAATCCGACAGAGATTTATAATTTAGTTCGTATAGGGACCTCAATTTGCCTCGCGCATCACATTCGCGTGTAATGTAATGTTAGGTACAGTGTGTGCAAACTTCTTGGAGAAGGTAAGGTAAAAAGTTGTTCCTGCAAATTAAACTTCTTTCACCAACAGTTTAAAAATATTACCCCTAAACATTGCTCCTGAACGATTTCATTAAGCGTAACCTTCCATACTTTCTTGCTAAATACGTATAATTTGTCATTTCTTTGCCCTTTCTACGACGTTCCTACATGAAAATAATACGGAGTTAATTTTGTTTCCTTCATTATAAATACTTACCTACTGCGGCAATTTTCAGAGCTTGCTCTCATTTCGCGTGAACAATGAAAACACTTTATTTTGTTCTAGCGCCATATATTCTGTGCGAACGTAACATTTATTTACTTATTCTAATGAACAAAGATTGTTAAAAAGACTGCTTTTTACCACAATTCAAGCGTAGTTCTTTGAAGAGCTTGAACTCGTGGAAATCGGTAACGATACGTTGTGATTTTGGTAAAGTTTTATCTTTTTATATCTGTCTAGTTATTAACAATACTACCTACAAAGAGAAAATATATGTTTGATTGATGGTTTTTTTTGTAACGAATAGGCTCCAAAACAACTACACCAATTTCAAAAATTCTTTTACCAATAAAAAGCTACATTATCGAGAAGTAACTTTACATTTTGATCCCGATACTTCCACAGGATCGGAACTTACGCGGGTGAAACCGCGGAGCGCAGCAAGTTTTTTATAAAATAAAAATTTTATCCTGCATTATAAACTGCGTAGGTAGGCTCCGATCCTGTCACAACCTCTAAAATATTATGGAGAGACCAAACTAATCAGGTAAATTGGGTCAGGCAGGTCTAATTAAACAAAAATTCAAAATTGCCATACATGAAGGATCTATGGTTAAACAGGTAAACTGAAAGTAAACTGATCGTATTGCAGGTACTTATCGTAAGTTTAAATGCCTGTAAAATCAAAACTAATAGGTATTTTTGACTATAACAAAAACTAGTGTATTTGCATACCTACATACAGGCTTTATTGTAACTTTCAACCGATTCGGCATACACATTAACATTCTTCCTTTCTAAAAAATACTTAGATATACTTGTATTTGCTTTACATAGTGACTGTTCTAGCCCACGTGACAGTCTTAAGGACTTTTTTATTTTTTTAAGTAATCAAATACTACTGTTAACTTGATTCTCTTCATTACTATTCACAAAGCAAATTCTATTGAAATAAATTCTTGCATAAAAATAAAATTACTTTCAAAGCAAACTAGCCAGTAATTAACCAATAAAACCATAATAACAGAAAAGCTTTTAAACGCAAAACAAAACCTCCACTTCTAATTCAATTATAGTAAAAAGCTCAAATCTTTTTTACAACAGTCGTTAAAATATTTTTTATTTAACTACGTCACGCGACTGCAATTAAGTCCGGCAGTTAGGACTTTTATGAATTTGGCAGCCTCTAAATGTTCTAGTCACTTTAGAGACACGCGAAGTGTTAACGAGGTCATACCCATATGTCTAAACTCTAGACTGTTTTATATTTGTACTTTAATATGGCGATAAGAGCTAATTAAAATTAGGCTGAGGTTTTAGTGCTAAATCGTGAAGATTTTGACATGTTTTCATAATTTTTTGTGTAGTGGTACTCACCTTGTGTGACTTAAAAACTTTTACACTAGATGAGCAACAGCACTCTACGAAAAGAAGAAGAAACATGAGAAAAAACGGCTCAATTTTCTTCCAGCGAGTCGTTATCACATCTTACTAATATTATAAACGCGAAAGTTTGTATGTATGTATGTGAGGTTGTTACTCTTTCACGCAAAAACTACTGAACCGATTGCGATGAAACTTGGAATATAGGTAGCTGGGGACCTGGATTAACACATAGGCTACTTTTTATCCGGACATTCCCGCGGGAACGGGACTTACGCGGGTGAAACCGCAGGGCGCAGCTAGTTCAACATAAACCCACAATCAACATAAACCTTAGACGAAAAGATATATATAGAAGAACTAACTTTAATTATAGTTACTTGTTATCCCTTTTGTAGTAAGGACAACTTGATAGTATTTGACCTTACTTCCTAACAACGATATCATCTTCACCATTTATCAACCCGCTCCCTCTAGTCTTATCAACAAAGTCTCACCCATACCTTCGCATCACAATAATTATGTTTCGTAAATAACTGACTCATTCGTAGTTGGCGGGAAAGTTCGTGCTTCTAACATAATGATGATGTATGAGCTTAGAGATAACAGAATAAGTCTGAATGAATATTACGTAGATGTTTGTTATGTCTAATTAACGTAGCTGTGTAATTGGCGTGAGTTTTGCTTATCTTTTTTATTGTTAGTAGGGGAGAATTAAAGGGTTGTGTAGCCCCAGTATAGAATAGGGCTACCCATATCTTTTCGTGGGTGTCGTAAAAGGCGACTAAGGCGCGAAGCACACAGCGTAATGCGCGGATACGGCGTGACGCTAAGCACACAACGTAAAGGATGATATATTTTAGACCTTCACTCGGCCGAGCTTCGTTGTCCATTGCTCGGCGAGCAGTCTATCCGTCTGTTGCAACCGAGTGGCGGCCGAGCAACAGATAACGAAGCTCGGACCCGGCACGGCCGGGAAACGGTCTAATATAAATCATCCATAAGGCGCGGATACGGCGTAGATAAAATGCTATGAGAAAGACATAAGGTGGCTTCACGCCGTACGTCATTTACTACTTCAGTGCAAAAATCCAAAAATGAATCCATTGAGGTACTGATGAAGCCAGTACTTCCCTGGTCCTCCGTTTGAGTGTGGATTGTTGCATTGCGGTAAGTAGGTGTTCGATCAACGCGGAATCACGACTTGCGCGGGTGAAACCGCGGAGCGCAGCTAGTATTCTTATAAGAAGAGCGTACTTAAGGGCTATCCGGAAATTTTTAGGGAGCTACTTCAAGAATATGAGGTTGTGATTGATCGATGACAGACTAATGTTATTAATTTTTTTGTCAACTGGACACATTTCAATACAAGAGTGATGATGATGGATTTCTGAGATGTTCGTTTGTTTGTTTTACCAATGGACCGGTAGACATCTTGAGTCCTCTAGGCGATAGTATAAATAAATAAAGAGCGGGCCATACGCATACTTTAAAATTAATTGTTAACAACATAAAAATTAATTGTCAATTATAGATTGACTTTGAATTCAATATTTAAATCAGTCCCTTGTTCTGAACGTATAACAAATCTTATTAAATATAATATTTACACGTACTTTCTTAATATAATCTTATTTACTAAATGAGGTTCAAGCGGATAACTCCACGAGATATTACGCGCTACCGTGATCGTTTGTCGTTGCTGTGTCGTCCTTTTGTCGTTCAAAAAAATTAAGTAAATTTCAAATAAAAAATACCCCGACTACTTTCAAAAACCACAGACAGTAAAAAAAATTTTTTTTTACACGTTTTTTTTAAATTATTTGTTGTGTTTTTAATTTTTTTTTTAGTTTAACGACTTCGCGATTACTCATAAGACAGTATTATACGAATAACTTACTTGTTATTCGTATAATACTGCTCCCTCACAGCGACCATCCCAATTGTAATGTAACGTTACAGATTCGAGCATTACATACGCGCACCTTGTAATGGTACAAAGTGTAAATTTGATACCTACAATAATTCACTTTACATTCACTTGTAATAAAATGTTACAATGTACCAAGTGTACGCTCGCTTTGAGAGAGCCTTTTATAACAAAACATTGAAAATACAACGTAAATTTAGCCACAAATTAAACGGAAAGAAAAGGGTCACTTCGTTAGTAATTCGAACATTCTACCTACTTATTAAAAAACTTTACAATTAAAATTCTTACGAAATCATTTTTCGAAACACGAATTTCGCCATCAAATTTAATATAACGAATATCAAAACCCTGGAATTAACGATGAAATTTTCGCCGCAAAATTAATGATAAAACGAAGTTTAAAATTTGAAATTAGATCGCTTTTGGTCGAAAAGCGTGTGCCGTTGCTGTTTTAATGAATAAGGAACATTGATTAGTGTTCTAATTGCTAAATATCAGCGCATTAAATAACATAATTTAAAAACATAATGATAATTATTTTTAGAACTTAAATTGTAAGTTGTAAGTTGTTGTAACAAGGTTTGCAGAATTAAAACTTTCCTCTTTCATTATTTTATTTATTTACCTACATACAGTCACACATAAAACTGAGTAAAGCAGAAAAATTAAAAAGTGATAATTAAAATTAAATCAATAAATAATAATCAATTTGTAATATGTGTGTGTGTTTGAAAATGAATAAATATTGTAATATCTTAAATGAAATCATCACGAACATAAGAATAGAATATTAAATAATTTATAGGATATAAGTTATTAGTTAATGATATTACAATGAATATGTCCCAAATCTTTATATTACAGTGTGGTCTAATAATGACTTAAACACAATTAGGCGTAATAATACTAATAATAACACGGGTTCTTAAACATCTGTCGTCATTTCCGGAGTTTTTATTTACTTATAATTTACTATGAACGAACACTTAGCGGTGCGACGCCAACGTTGATTCAGTACATCAATTAACAATTTACTAAAACATATTGTCATGAATCAGGAGCACTTTAAAAAGCGGCCGAGGGCGAGTGGAATCGCACACGAAGGGTTCCGTACCATTATTGCAAAAACAGCAAAAAAACCGCGTTTATTGTAATTAATCGTTGTATATTTATTGTATATGAATAAGTAAGATTAATGTAAATTAATCTTACTAATATTATAAACGCGAAAGTTTGTATGTATGTAGGTATGTATGTATGTGAGTTTGTTACTCTTTCACGCAAAAACTACTATACCGATTGCGATGAAACTTGGAATATTAGTATTTGGAGACCTGGAATAACACATAGGCTACTTTTTATTCCGATATTCCCGCCGGAACGGGACTTACGCGGGTGAAACCGCGGGGCGCAGCTAGTTATAAATATGTGTTACTTTGTTTTTAGTGTTTGTCGTTATAACAGCAAGAGAAATACATCATTTGTAAAATTCAACGTAATTTGAACTGTCTAGCTATCACGTTTCTCGATATAGTGACCGACAGATACACGGATAGACAGACGGACAGCGAAGTCTTAGTAATAGGGTCCCGTCTAGGTACAGAACCTTAAAAATGATTAAATGATCATTTTTTAGGGTTTGTTATAGTCAAACATGTTTTTTCAGCAACCTGGCACAAGCCCGAGGCCAAATAATTTAGATATATCTTCAAGAGACTGATGGTTTTATATGGTCGCTTTATAGTGAAGCCTTTCAAACTTGACTCTGAAGAACGAGCTTCATCGGTTCCAAAGTCTAATTGTTCAGAAAATTACTTACACACCCTTTAAACAGTAGGAAATAAATTCGAGCTTTGTTAGAATATCTACTGTCTATGAAACCTATTTATATCCAAAGCGCTTGTGTATCTATTTATTTTAATACGGTGATATAAAACCAGAACAAATGATGCGAACAAGACATTAAATAAATAGCTTCTAAGGGGTAGATCCACAAATATATTCTCGAAGTTTGAGAACCCAAAAAAGGGAAACTAAACTAAAAACTTCCTTCTGTTTGAATTCGGAACCTCGACTAACAAACAACGTTTGACTACTCGTCGACCTTTTGTCGAAAGTAGAAAAATTCGGAATGAGCCGAAGTCAATATTGGACATTGATTCTTTGGTCAGAAGAAATTTAGGTATCTGTTTATACTATTACGGTATTGTATAAAAATAAATCATTAACCCGTCCGGCCACGGAAAATTATAGGTGAATATAGCGCACGTCAATAAATGAGATAGGATATGAAATGGTATTTATATAATTACGACGTACTTCTCATAAATACCTATAAACATATATATTTAGACATTATACGAGACATTATAGCATTTGATAGAAATGAAACTCAATTTAGTATCTCAGGTAGACTGAGTACAGTCTACTCTGAGGAAGAAGTCTGCAATATAGATAAATATAGTCATAGTCCGATGGGCTTATCATGGAAATTTTATACTAACTTTCCAAAAACATATCCAAATTTATCCTCTTTTGGGGGAACATATGGCTCGCGACCGAGCCATAAGTCCTCGAGAATCTAATACCATGCCAAACTGAAACTATTGTAGACACCAAACGAGCAGTTGATAGCTTTCAGCACGACCAGTGTACTAAAAACGACTGATTAGGCCCCGTGGCGGACCCGCTTACCCGAGGCAACTTGCGCCTGATCGGCCCTGACGCATTTCTTTTAAAGTTTCTAGACCCAGTGGTTAAGACTAGGAATTGTTTATCAGTAAATGAGTCAGTTACGTTACGCCCGTATTTTCAAATAGAGCCAGCTATTTAAAACTGGAAAGGCAAAATAAAAACGTAGAAGCAAAGCTCACCTATAGCGACCTAAGCTTAAGTATTTTGCAGGTAATCCTGTCTGCACTACGCCTGACACTTAGAGATAAATATATCATTTGCAAAATTCATAGGAAGAAGGCGTTGAAAGGACTTAAATCACGTTAGTTTTAAATTTAAGCTGCCAGTTACATTTGGATTTGAAAATGTTGCTTTTATAATTTTCAACACCTACATAGTTACGAGTTGGTGCCAATTTCTGTTTGTTTCGTTTTAATTAACGGTTGTTTGGAATTTAAAACTTGCAGATACAAGTTTATCAAGTACATTTTTATTTTAAATCTGAATAACTTTAAAATGCTTTGTCCTGACTGATTGATATGATGCCCTTTATGATATGATGCTTGCAAAAATAGTACATTACTGCAGCGGCCGGCAAGAGAGGCATTGATGGTCGATGGCATCGGTGTGAATGTGACCCGAGGCGAAGCCGAGGCACACATACGTAACTCCATCAATGCCTAGTTGCGGCCAAGGCTTGTATAGTACTTTTCTCAAATAATGTGCGGAAATTAAACTAAGTAGTATAATTCAGAACTTTATTTGGAAATACTATTACTGAATGTACAATTCTTAAAATTTAAGTTTTTTTTTTCACTAAACATCTTTCTATGTGCAACTCAGTTCGAAATTTAAATTAACTCTTTGATAAGCTACCTCTTTGGTCGCCATTTTGCGGAGTAGAAGATCGTTCCATTTTTAAATTACACGACAAATATGATTTTACATAGTAATCTATTTGGCCGATAAACACGATAGATATGAATTTTCATACAACTATTTCCGGCCGCTGCTCGTCTAGTACAGCAAGTTCGATTTATCTCAAAGAAGGTTATCAAAATAATGCTCAAATTCCTGAGCATGTTTGAGAAAAATTGTTTTTTGAACTTTCACTGAATCGGAACTTTAATATTTAAAGTATTTCACGAAAATTATTTAACGTTCGATAAAAATCATCACAACCCTGCACGGAAACCAGAATCTTTCAGTATTGTTGCAATGCCGTTTCTACCTTCCGGAGCCTTTAAACACTTCTCCCACCTCCATCATCTCTTTTCCTTCTTCCTTTTTTCTTGGTGTAAGGGAGTTAATTTTCAAAAGCCGATTAAAAACAGAAACCATCAATTATTACGTCTATAGTTTCAACTCGTACACCGTTCTCTTTCACGGTGAAAAATCCAATTTTCTCGGATCCGTTCCCTATTTGTGGCCTGAGCCTTTCAATACGACAATATTACATACAATATAGAGCTTCAAGCTTTAGATTCGATGAACTGTGCTTCTGTGCCATGATATTGCTTTCATAAGGGTAGGTTTTTAACGTCTCAGAAATAGTTCAGTGATTTAGAAATTGCGTCATACAAAATGAGATGTTAACGGAAAGTAAGCTGAGACTGTATTATCTTATCTTACTAATATTATAAACGCGAAAGTTTGTATGTATGTATGTTTGTGACTTTGTTACTCAACTACGCAAAAACTATTTAGGAATATAGGTAGCTGAAGACATGGAATAATACATAGGCTACTTTTTATCCCGATATTCTAGGAACGAGAACGGCACTTACGGGGGTGAAACCGCGTGCCGCAGCTAGTTAATATTGTGAATGCGAAAGTTTAGATGTTTGTTTGTTTGGATATTGGTGTTTCAATCACACGAAACTACTAAACCGACAGCTTAGCTAACTTTAGTTCCCGCGCCACCTAACAATGTCTTGGACATCACAAAATGGAAAAAAATGCTTGGACTGCATTTGAACTGTATTAATATACTAGCTGCGCCCCGCGGTTTCACCCGCGGAAATGAAAAACGCATAATCAAGGGCGCGGGCGGCCGAGCGTTTCTCGAGCGGTTGCACTTTTTCGTTCCTCTAATTGGATTTCGATGCAAGGTATACCACGACGTGAAAATAAAACTATCCAATATCAAAAGCAAATTTCAATCGCATTAGTAGTTTTTAATTGAATAAGGAACAGACAGAGAAACAGACGGACAGACATAAATTTTAAAAATTATATAATTTTTTTCTACTACTTATCCTAAGTCCACTTTTTACCTAGACCACTTTTTTTTAATTACTTCCAAGTACAGACTTTTTGCTTTCTCTTCCTTTATTATAAGTATAGATATAGAAGAAAGAAGTCGTATAAAAATAGTTGAAACCCTAATCATTAGGTATATATTTTAGTAATAATCGTCAAAGTAGGTGTAGTGTATGCGCCCCGGCCGAGCGGAGGCAGTCGCACGCACACTGCGGACGAGGGCGGACGCGTGCTGGACGTATACACTCACAGTCAATCTAAACTGATATTAAAGTGTTTTATTTAGTTATCTATTCCAGTAAACGCTACAAATGGCGACGAGGATAAATTAAGTAAAAGAAAAAACAAAATCGGTTGAAAAAAAAATAGGGGGAACAATGCATGAAGACTGTTGTTCACTATCATACGTAGTAGGCCGTGCCGTTAAACTGTAAGTAATAATAACAAGTATTTCGAAATTTCGACTACTACATTGACTATGTACCTACTTCCTATTATGAATAAAACGCTAAAGGTACGAAATTAAAAGCATTTTGTTGAGAAAAAAAAAAAAAAAAGGGTAAGAATGATGCATGTTGACGTATCTCAAAATACTACCTATCATTAAATTCGACGCAAAAGTTACATTTCCATTAAAATACGAGGGCCGCGGAATTTTGTTATGCTGTGCAGCCTCGATACAATAAATCGGAAGGGAATATTTGTAAATATTCGTCATTTCAAGTAATTAGTTAAACTCAGGAGCTTATGTAATATTAAAGTGGGGTTGGTTTAAGATTTGTTATAAATGGTTTCTGCGACTGATAGATCAGGAACACTTAAAAGTTTATCGATTGAATTCAATCTTAAGGCGGCGATAGATGATAAGCAACGGTCCTTGTCCTATCGCATATAAATGAGCGAGATGGAATTGCGTGAAAAATCTACAATTTCTCGTAAAATCAATAATTAACGAAGATTAAAATAATATTTTGAAAAAATGCGATGAAGGGGTTTTAGGTATTGTATTTTCTAATATTATGATGCCTATAAGAAAATATAGCGGTTAAGGATTTAGAAGAAAAAGTGATTTATTTTGTAAAACAGGGGTAACTTTGCCTGTATAATAGTGGTATTTAAAGTTATTTTTTATTGTTTTTGAAATGAAGGGGACACTTCTTGTATCATGTACAATAACATAATACATTGTTTAAAGATCTATTTGATACCGGTTATGAATAAAACCATTCCATCGGAAGGGATTTCACATGAGTCGCGTCCTTAAACAATAGTAACGAGCGGCAGGGTTAGGTACCTACCTAATAACTTTCCATGAAACAACAAAAACGTGTCCAAACCTGTCGCGACATGAATGACATAGGTACTATGGGATTATAAAACCACTGCGGTAGGTCGGTCGAAGGTCCGACTGCTATGCTTTAGGTTGAGGGTTCAATTTCCGTAAGGTGCCGAAATGTATACCTACTTAAAAATAAATAAATAGTTTATTTCTTAGCGAAACGGTACATCAGCGCAATTAAGGTTGGGACTACCTTTTAGGTATAAAAACACCTGTGTCAAGTTAACCCGCTCTTTATAACTTGAATACCTAACAATAAACTATGTACCTATGACATGTACCTATGTATGGAGTATACCGGTGTGGTGTATCCGTTGCCTGGTGCCCATAGTAAGAGCCTAGCGCTTAGTGATTCTATTCAGTTGTGTGTAATGTCGTGCAATGTTTTATTGAATTTCAGTTATTTTAATGAAAAAAATATATATAGAGATCTGTTCTATCAGGGTTGCACTGTATTCTGAAAATAAGGCCATGTAAGTAAAAGTGGGCCGTAGTGTGGACATGATTATAAGCCATTTCCAGTGGTCATATTTAAACCAATCCAAAGCATTACGGTACGTTATTACGTTACGTTATAATAAAGCATTAAGCTTTTAATCTGAATTAAAAGAACGTACTTAATCATTTTATTCTGTCAAAGAAATAATTATGGTCACCAGAGTACCATGCATATCACACAAAACGACCATGCTCTGAAAAATAGTGCGTGGGAAATGTAAAAATATGGCCATGCTGTTTTATATGCTCTTTTAAGGGGCACGCAAGTATTTACAAATGGAAATGTAAAAATATAGTCATGCTGTTTTATAATAATATACTCTTAAGGGGCACGCAAGTATTTACAATTGTAAGTACCAACGGCTATGCAGTCAAAGAGCTGAAGCCATGCTTCCAAATGCTTGTAATAAGCACGCGAGTATTTACAATTGTAAGTACCAAAGGCTATGCAGTCAAAGAGCTGAAGCCATGATTCCAAATGCTTGTAATAAGCACGCAAGTATTTAAAATGATAAGTACCAAAGGCTATGCAGTCAAAGAGCTGAAGCCATGATTCCAAATGCTTGTAATAAGCACGCAAGTATTTAAAATTGTAAGTACCAAAGGCTATGCAGTCAAAGAGCTGAAGCCATGATTCCAAATGCTTGTAATAAGCACGCAAGTATTTAAAATGGTAAGTACCAAAGGCTATGCAGTCAAAGAGCTGAAGCCATGCTTCCAAATGCTTGTAATAAGCACGCAAGTATTTACAATTGTAAGTACCAAAGGCTATACAGTCAAAGAGCTGAAGCCATGCTTCCAAATGCTTGTAATAAGCACGCAAGTATTTACAAATGTAAGTACCAAGGGCTATGCAGTCAAAGAACTGTTACAAAAATGTAAAAAGCCATGCTTCCAAATGCTCGTAATAAGCACGCAGTACATAGTTACAAAATATTGTGTTACGGGTTTCAAACGAAACAACGTCGTTCAACAATAATAATAATGAACAGATATCGCGTAAGAAAAGAAAAAATAAAGAAAAAGTGAGGCGGTTCCAAATGTTCGTATTTGGTCATTTATCATTTGGCTTCGAATTAACTCAGATTTGTCAGAGTTGCTAACGTACTAATTCGAATTAAACAAATATTATTCCTAGACTTCAATAACAATAATTTTATTGTCCTTTGATTTATAGGGAAATTTTACCCACCTACCAAGTGAGCCAATGTATCAATGGACGTGGTTCTAAATTATCTGCTTGCACCTTGTTTGTGCGTTGAAAATCAACTACCTCTGTTCCTACCTATTTATGTATACTTAAGGCGGAGGATTGATAAACAGAAACTTTATACTGACTTGCTATGAGTAGCTAGCTCGAGTACGATCATCTCGTACCTCGATTAATATTAATTAATTGAATTGCTAATTGGAAAAAAAACTGTACCGATTTGAAGTACAGATTACTACTAGTAATCAATACAGGAACGGCGAATGCTTAAATATATCCCGTTTCGTGGTGAATTGGAAAACTGTTTTAAAGAGTTGTTGTAACTAATCGAGTAAACGAAATCAAGAAAGGAAACGGATATATAAATAAAAACCGAAGTATGGGTTTAGTAATGTTGGTTTCGATTCGTCCACTTAAGCAGGAAAAGATACGGGAGAAGTGATGGCGTTACAGAGGTAACAGAGTGGGCAGAGACCCATCTGATATTTCAATAATGTAAATTATACACATATACATCATTTACTTACGTTGTATATTACGTTACGATACATCACTAAAACAAACCTTTCTTTTATTACGCGTAGATTGAGACAATATTTATAACAAGTCATAATATTATTCTGCATCTAACTATGTATGTCATAATTATGATTGCTTAGCTACCTATTAAAAGATAAAACGTGTTTACTTCCAATGAATAATTCCATCGATTGAAATAAAATGTAGATAAACCAAAAAAAAAAATGGGAACACATAGACAACCGAATATTTGAAATAATGTAATGTCTCGTTGTAGGAATGCTACGTTCTGTTGTTCATTAACCTACAGTAAACTAAACCTGAAATTGTTATATACTTTAGAAATTATAAAAAATCGGTTCTGCTGTCAAGTTAAATGGACAAAGAATTTCAGCCAAAACAAAATATATATATATAAGTACTAAACTTTTTAGATTAATGTACATAGATGGATGTGAATCTTCTTCAATCTTCTTCTAGATGTATGTTGATATACCTATGTACAAAGAAACGAAAACATAATTACTTTATAAATGCGCCACTATCCGGGCGGCTATTCTCCTTCTGTCTCTGATGGAGACTAGTCTAGTTTAACAAATATCCCCTTGATTTGATTTGACTCATGAGATGTGTGTAGCTAGTGTAGTCATTTTAAATGCTGAATAATCATGGTCTAAATTAACTTCATGTAGAATACATGATCAAGGCATTAACGAAACTTGTAAAGCTAAAGTTACTTGTAAGATTATTACATCTTGTCAAGTTGAATATCATTTACATACCCCAAAATAATAAAAGTTTCCAAAGTTGCAGATGTTGCCAAAGCTGTAAATGTTGCCAAGTTCTAGTGTTACAAATGTTGCTAAAATTAAAAAAAAAAAAAAAAAAAATTTGCAAAAGTCGCAAAAGTAAACAATCACGCTAAGGTTGCCTAAAATGCCAACGTTGTTATAGCAAGAAGAGAATAGTGCTATAATGAGAATAGGATAAAACCACATTTTGGACAACTAATAAGTTTGATATTAATAATAAATAAATGTTTATTTAAACACAAGAGTTTACAAAGCTTATACATACAATAGGTAGGTACAACACAAATTAATTATATGAAAAACAAATACAAAGAAACGGCATTGATGTTTGGCAATAATATTTAGTAACCATAAAACATTGGCGGGATCCCAACCAGCCAAAGGTGGGACGTTACAGACCCCTGGCAGGATGTCTTGTTGACAGGTGTCAATCTGACATTAGCTTTTCTATAGAACGTTGGAACCGACTAACTCGAACGGCAACAACGACAAAGGCAACCGAAAAAAGTCATAAATATGGGAAAGAAAGAAAAACCCCGGAACACAACATTAAATTTACTTTTCAGCCAAGTAGAAGAGTTCAACCGGGCTCCACAATTGCATACTTACCTACTAAGTTTTCCCAAATATTTGATTGAGTCGCTTGTAGATTTGCTTATTTCTTCTATTGAAATTACATAGACAAACACGTCAAAAGTATTGCAAAGGCAGTAAGCTTTAGACCCGTACAAGCGACTATGGACTTATATGTTGGTGAGCAAAGTATGAAATGGTGTAGCCGAACACACCTATAACATAGAAAGAGTTAAAAGAACTCTAGGCAGCGGAGATTTATAGAGAAGTGAACGAGCCGTTTCCATGTGTCCGATGATTCGTGTATTCAAGGATGACAGAAAAATGTAGAATAAAAAATATTAAACACTGATGTGGAAGATTATAACATGTTAATGAAAGAAAAAGAGAAGGAACATAGAGAGAAGAAAAAAAAAAGAGCAGTTCTAGATCAGAATGATCAGTATTAGAGTATTAGCCAAGCACATTATCTATGATGATGAGGAAACAAATGAATACCAAACGTTAACCCTAAGTACTCTAACTCACACACAGTGACGCCAGGTCCTGCCTGATGACGATTTGTTATACGCTGTGATGAAACGGGCAAAGAGCATCATCGTGACGGAGTTCATTTAAAGATGCTTATTTAAAGCAGCTATATTATTATTTCAAGGTATTTACCTACTTACAAAATGTAGATTCAATTTGGTTTAAGTTTGGCGTACACACATTACTTATGAATTATATTAAATTGATTGTAGAATCATATAATATTAGGAGATTGTAATGATGACCGCAATTAAATGTAAAAACTTTATATATTACAATATTGACTTGATAACCCCATGAGTTTCTTGTGTCTTCTTCTCATAGGAGGTCGCGTTCCGAAGACACGATAGTTTGCAAAATATGTATATTGATTTTGTTCTTAATTTCTTTTAAATAAAGAAGGGATGTAGTGTATGCGCCCCGGCCGAGCGGAGGCAGTCGCACGCACACTGCGGACGAGGGCGGACGCGTGCTGGACGTATACACTCACAGTCAATCTAAACTGATATTAAAGTGTTTTATTTAGTTATCTATTCCAGTAAACGCTACAGTAGGTTTACCTATAATTTTGAAGGCTATCTACTACAAATCGTATATATTATATGACTTTACCTTTTTGTTGTTAATAAACATTACAAAGTTACCTAACAAAAATCAGATATAAGTATTTCCAATTGTTCTTGAATTGGAAAAATAGAAGTTTCCATTATAATAGAATAGATAACGAGATTGTATTGTTATTTTTACAGTAAATAGATAGGAATTAGTAGTGCGTAATATAAAGAACACAAAGAGCTTTTGTAAGCGTATCTTTTCATAATGACTTTTATACAAAACCTATCCAATAGTGAGCTGTACAACTAAATTAAAGTTATTCTTTTGTATAATATTATTCACGTAATAATAATATATACGTAAGGAATACGTTCACACAAAATATTCAATAATATGTGGCTATCGATCTGTTAGTGAAGTGGTCAAGCTTCTATAGCCCTTTAGTAAAAAAAACCTCCCGACCAGGGTATTAAAGTCTCACTAAAACGGGATTTACATTTAAAGTGTAATTTATAGTTATTATCACAAAAAATACAAAGACATAGCGGTATGTACCTACTATTTATTTTTTTAAGTTAAATTGCTTCCAGTACACTTTTTAAACTTACACGATTTCTGTTCAAAATTACTATTATTATTTCCAGTAGGTAACTGCTTCGACACTAATATCGTTATATAAATTAAGCGTAGAACACTTAATTGTAGAACACCGATAGCCGTGGGGGTAAAGAGTTCTAGAGTGGAGACCGCGTCTCAGCAAACATAGTGTAGAACGTCCTTAAGCACGTTGGAGTGACATTTTGCGCAGTACGGCTGGCACAAACTGGATGCGAAAAGCCGAAAATAGATCTAGGTGGCGTGCAATTGGAGAGGCCTATGCAACAGGCTGATGATGATGATGATGTAGAACACTTTGGCCATTTTTCATCTCTTTCACTCTCTTTCTTTCTCACTCTGTCGTTCACAGATAGATAGTCCTTTATTTGTTATTTCAGTATTATACTGGTATTCCTGATTAGTTTGTAACCTACGTAGGTTCATTACTACACAGAGAGAAAAAGCAAAGAATTAGCTGGCCGTCCGTCTGTCACCAAGCTATATCTCATGAAACGAGATAAAGATAAAGATAAAATCATTTATTTGCCAGAATATAATACATAAAGATGTTAAGATAATAATAGAACATGTATTCAGTCTGCAAGCAGACGTGCAAATATTAAGTCAACTACGGTATAAAAATTAATTTTAATATGATCAAAATGTCACTTATATCTAGATTTAGCACAGTAATCCTTATATTCTTTTTCATTATAAAAACAATGATGGAGAAGCCAGTCAAATAATTCTCTCTTAAAATTATTGCCTTCTAATGATTTAAGGTCGCGGGGTAAAATATTGTAAAATGAAATATACAAATTATAGACATTCCTATTATAAATGTCTATCTGGCAGCGAGGTTGGAAGATCAGATCTGAGAATATGCCTCTTTTCTGCCGAGAGCGGACGTCTATGTAGTTGTTGAAATATAGATATAGAAAGAGATAGCTTGACAGTTGAAATTTTTCCAGATGATGAATCTCTGTTGCTGCTATAACAAGAAATACTAAATACAAAATCAAACCAATATTTAAAAGTCCACCACACAACCGACGTGTATTTTGACATTTTTTGCTCAATTTTACAGGAACCCGCGCTTGGCCGGTTTTTAAAGAAAAAAAAAACGTGACAACATCCACTAAGTCACAAAATCCGCAAGTTTTAAGAAACTTCTGTCCAAAAATCCGTTTTGGCTGCGCTACTTAAATCTTTTTCCTTCAACATTTTCAAGTTTTATATTATACTGTCGAAACAATCCAGTATAATATTAACTTAACGAGATACTTTATAAACTGAGTTTCAAACAGTTTCAACACTCAGCCCTGTAAACAAAAAACCTTTTGCCCTTACCTGTCTCTACAACCAACTGAAAGTGCCATTGTGTGGACCAAGTCTAATACTAACCGAACATAGCTATGCCGCACTGTAAATAAACGGAGAGCGGGCCGACTTTTTCCTCGTTTTACTTTGTCTACATATCCGATGGCAACTTTTATGTTTTTTGAAATAACTCTATTCGGCTATGTTTTTATTCAGTTACTAGCTGCGCCCCGAGGTTGCACCCGCAGAAATGAAACGTGGTTTCACGGGCGCGGGCGGCCGAGCGGTTTTCGAGCGGTTGCACTTGTTCCTTCATTACTCGGGTTCTACTATTTGGATTTCGATGCAAAGTATACCACGACCTTCCTCAAAAAAAGAACTATCCAATATTGTAAACCAGATTTCAATGGATTAGTAGTTTTTAATTGTATAAGGAACCGACAGATAAACAGATAAACAGACAAACAGACAGACAGACATGAATTTAATAATTATATAATTTTATTTTACTACTTTTTTAAGCCTATACAACTTTTTTTTTTAATTTACTTCCAAGCACAGACTTTTATTGCTCTCTTCGTATAGTTTAGTATAGTGTAGTTTTTCTACGTATAGATTATCAAATTTTAATACTAGATTCAGCTTTGTCCCTTTATTGCAAAAGTTGAATGTAATTTTTGAGTCTCACAAGCTCAGCTTTGCACCCATGTACAATAATCTAATCTTAAACAAAGGACGATTGATTCAGACACAAAATACCGAAAAAACAAAAGCCGATCATTTACCATAGTTTGGATTTATTAGTTGGCGGATCTCAATATTTCGACATTAGTCCAATAGTCATGATCAGCACACTATCAGAGAAATGTAACCATAGAAACGCGGTGACGTTTATTGGTGGGTGGCTTTGGCCGAGGCTTATTACCGACCGATCTAAACGTAGCGCCAAGCGGACTAGTCTTAGTTACGTAAACCGATACGGCCCCAAAGAAAGATAGGTCGGATCTTGATCCATTGCCGTCTTCCTTTTTTTAGTAAAGCGTTAATATCTGCGACCATTATCGTCACTTACCTACCTACCATCGGTTGGTATAGTATAGCATGTTCTGAACAATATTAATGAGTGTTACTCATCAATATTGTTCAGAAAAAAATCTGCAACATTCTTTTATAAACTTTTTAATATTACACGATTTAATTTCTTCTATGGTTTTCGCGATTTTGCATAATAAAACACTTTATTTTTTTATTAAGTTGGCGAAAGCTCGGTTCGTCTTAAAAATCATGGATAAAACCCGATTTAACCCGGTAAATAAAGTGTTTTATTATTACACGATTTGTATACTCATATTAATAAAATACCTAACTTCTTCTTTTTCTTTTTCCTCTTATTCCTCTATTTTCTCTTCCTGCTATAACCTGGACCCAACCTCCAAACAAACATTGGTCCGAGACTTCGCAAAGGATTTGAGCGGGTTCACATCGAGGTCCGATCCGTTTAGTTCAAACTTCCACCAACTGAGCTTCAAACAGAAAACAATTGATTTTATATGAGTTCCTCCGGGTTATTTGCTATAAATATTTTATGTCACGACTTTGGTAAAATAGTTTGATATTGTATACTTACTAAGGTATTCGCAGGGTATTTAGTAAAGTGTAGGCTGTAAACATACGTAAATACATATTTATAGAACTTTAGTGACTTTGCCTACGACAGACTTATTAAGTGTTGTGCAACTTTTCACATCTGAAGATTTAATGACTTAATATATTATATAATTTTAAAAATCATTAAACCGGTAACATTTTATTGTTAAAGGTATGCTTTCATATTAATAAGGGTCCGTACTCACTTGTCCATCTCTGTGCGTGTCATTTATTTTCATTACTCATCATCGATTTTCTCAAAAAAGGGCTTAATAACTTAAAATTCATAGCAGATACTCAAGTGTAATGATTCTATTAGGTGTAACCTTTGTATTAAAATTGCATTTCACCAAAATTTCTTGTATGGTTTTCGCGATTTTGCAAAATAAAACACTTTATTTACCGGGTTCAACCGAGCTTTCGCCAACTTTACAGTTGGCTTTTTCAAGGTGTTTTCACTAAAATTTAAATTGAGCTCCTCCGTGCTTCGGAAGGCACTTTAAGCAGTTGGTCTCGGTTGTTATCTCTAATAGCAGTCGTTAGGTCAAGTTAGAGGCCTTAGGGCGCCCTAAAAACTCGACCATGCCAATACCGTAATACCATACCAAAATCGAAATTACTAATAATAATTATTAAAGTACCTGCTCTATTATAGCACCGATGAGTCCACTTGGCGCTACGACTTAGGCCAGTGGGTACTTTTGATAAGCCGCTGCCGATGGTTTCCCCTCATGGAGACCTAATCAATACTTCTTACTAATATCCTTTCCGCTTACCGCCCCCCTTACCTCACGTCTGGCTAGCCGAAAAAAAAACTGACTAACAATTTGGGACTGTCTGTTAAATTGCCGATTTCTTGATTCTGGTGTATCAAATACCTTAACATTTATACATTTTTGGATTTTCCATGAAATTTCCAATATTTTGAAGTATAATTTTCGATTTTGAAGTATAACTAAAACGCGAAAGTTTGTACGTAAGTATGTATGTATCTATGTATGTGGGGTTGTTACTCTTTCACGCAAAAACTACTGAACCGATTGCGATGAAACTTAGAATATAGATAGCTGGGGACCTGGATTAACACATAGGCTACTTTTTATCCCGATATTCCCGCGGGAACGGGACTTACGCGGGTGAAACCGCGGGGCGCAGCTAGTATATTATAAAGCTGAAGAGTTTAATTCATTGTTTGTTTGTTTGGTTGAACGCGTTGATCTCAGGAACTACTGGTCTGAATTGAAAAATACTTATGTTTGATAGTCGAGGAAGTCGGTGAAGGAAAACATCGTGAGAAAACCCACGACGTAAATTCACGCACAAAGGCCCAATTGTTGGGCTAATTGCGGAAACACACAGTTAAACTTTAACTTTAACTTTTAGTCGAGGAAGAGGAGATTTATCGAGGAAGGTTATAGACTTCTTATGATTCCGATATTCTCGCGGGATAGGAACTTACGCGGATGGAACTACGAGCGCTGCTAGTCCTACTAATATTTTAAAGCTAAAAGTATGTGTTTGTGTATATGTGTGTTTGTGTATATGTGTGCTTGTTGCTCAGTTACGTAAAAACCGCTGAACCGATTGCGGTGAAACTTGGACTGTAGGTAGCTGGATACCGGGAATAACACATAGGTTACTTTTTATCCCGGTAATCTCGCAGAAACGGGACTTACGCGGGTGGAACTGCGAGCGCTGCTAGTTATAGATAAATGTTAATCTAGTAAACGACTTAAAGTCGCTATTAAACCTAAGCAATTTTCACACAAACTGTGCAAACGTTGCATGCGTTTCTGCACCATTAGCAGGCACATGTTAAAACAACGACAGCGAAGCACAAATGTGCACGTGACTTAATTCAGGACTAACAGAAGATTTACGACCTAAATAAAAACTGTGTGTGATGTGATGATATCATCTATATAACCATTATTGTAGTCACCCATTGGTCATTGTTAGTTATGCATTTTTAATAGAACGGTCTACTGTACATTATTTTGTGTGTCTATTTAATTGAGATATTCATACACTGTTGCTAAGTTGAAACTGAATTTTTAGACTACTTCTATTAATAGACGTAATCGTAGAACAGTAAAAAAGTAAATTGAATTCGAAACATAATTGGTTTTTTATTTCAATTTGTGTAATTAACTATGTCCTATATTTAAACGATCAGATAGTATCTACACATAGTAACAGAACTCAAACGAATGATATACTTAAACGCGTATACTTCCCTCTTTGAAATATTATAACATTTAATAATCCACACTGATTTCGACTAATTGCATTCTACATCCGTACAATTTCGGAATAGGTTTAAAATCACGATAGGGTACTTTCGTAGTGAATGTGGAAATATCGCCATTTCAATATTTAAGAACAGTTAACCAGTGGTCTTAGGTGAACGACGAAACACGATTTGTAGCAATGCAACATGTATCAATCTAATTGGCAACGGCAAGTCAATTGGCAGACAGATCAATGCGCCAACGTAGGCTACAAATCATTTATTGATGATTTATATTAGACCGTCACGAGCACGAGCTTCGTTGTCCATTGCTCGGCGAACAGTCGATCGGTCTGTAGCAACCGAGTGGCGGCCGAGTAATGTACAACGAAACTCGGACCCTGCCGGCGCTCGTGACGGTCTAATATAAATCATCCCTTACCATTCACAAACGACCCTCTGTTTGATATATTCGCGACAGAAATTTGCGAAATCTTCTTCGAATTTCCAAAAGTCGTGGAACAAAAGTTTTTCGTCTAGACCTTTGAAACAAACTCCTTTTGGTATAATTTAAAGTCTTTAAAAAGGAATATATTTTTGACCATTTGACTTCCGTTGTAAGTCTAAATTTAAAACTAAGTGTCTGTCTAATCTGTGGTTTGCAAGGATTTCTTCGATGAAAAGAAATCAAACGAAGAATGTTCATATTTTGATGAATAATACGTGAAAAGCGAAGATGTAAAATTAAAAGAGTACAATAAATTATTTTTAATGAGGGTAACCCTTCATGGGTTCAGACGTATGTACTTTGCAATGCTCGAAATCTAGTAGGCTTTTGACCATGGTAGCACCCGGCGCTTTATTTCCAAATCACGTAACAATTTCGCTTTCTCGATAGGCACCGCATCTCCACACAAGCAGAGGAGTATCCTCCTTAAATTTGCCTCAGTTCTCAACCGGAAAATCCAATGATTTACTGGGTTAAAGCCTTATCATAATCTGGCACGTCCCTCATATTTCACGGCGAGTTAGTGTGAAACTGAATCGCAATTCACTGTTTTTCTCTATTCTCTAAAACTGAGAAAATCACATAAGGTAGCACTCTTCGAAATTTTCTACCTATTTCGTGAACAAGGATAATAATGAAAGTACAGCTGACGCTCGCAGCTATGTCCAAAAACCTTTTTTTATAATTAACCAAAATTTACCTAATTATAAGCAACTACTTTCGTTTATACAAGTTTTAGTAAAAAGTGGTCAATATCACGTCTAAACAATCTGTAATTTAGAAACTTATATGTATTGGCAGACAATAATATAACAGATAGAAAAAGCAAAACATAACACTTCCTTTGGCAGTCGTGTAAAAACATAAGTTAACCGTTTATAAAAACGTCTTCTTGACAAGCAAAATATATTTTGTTGAGAGACGAGACGGCCAAAGAAGTACTGCGAACTGCGCAGTCTCACAAAGAATTGCTGTAACAACTTTTAATCTCCGTTTAATAACTTGTTTAAACTTACTCCGCTGACCTCTTTAGGTATACTCAAATATAGCTCGCCTCAGTTTAAACCGTGCTTAGAAACAATAAGGATTTTAGAGACAGTCTCGAAACTTCTACGTAATTTTGCAAGCCCATTGAAGTTTTTAGCCGAGTGGTAGGGGTTGAGATGGATGAAGTGTATTAGGTAATTTGGATGGTGTAGTGTATTGCGTTTTACGATTGAATATTGCTCATTATTTCAGGGTCCTGTACTCAAAAAGTAAAAATCGGTAGCCTTTTATTAAGACTCTACTGCCTGTTAGTCTATTTGTCTGTCACCATGCAGGCTGTATCTCATGAACTGTGATAGCTAATCAATGGAAATTTTATAACCTCATAATATGCTTAATCTTAAGTTAGATGTCTTGCTCTTAAATGATACTGTCTCAATATAATGCGTGAAAATACGAACGTAGCTTCTCTACACGTAAAGATTTCAGTCACACAATCACACTATATCCAAGTTTTATCTCTACTGGAGCTCTTAAAAACCTAATTTAAATCTAAGTTCAACAAATTTAATTTTAACCATCCAAAGTACAGACTGGTAAGGGAGTATATCTAATGACATATATATCAATAGTTGAGCAGTATATTATCGCGGTTAAAACAAGGTTCTCCAACTTTTGGTTCAATTTTTAAATTTTTAACCAGCAAAAGAAAACTGAATAAATCAGAATTTTTCACAAGGGTAATACTTTGAAACTAAAAGCGATTGAGCTCTCCATTCATCTAGCTATGTTCCGACGCTTGACGTTGCGAGTCCGGAGACTTTGTATGATGTAGTGGTCACTTTATGAAAAATAATATCCGGTGTTTGGTACAGTAATATTGGTATAGCGAAATAGATTAAGTATTTAGCTGATTTTCTGATAAACTTAAAATTCAAATTTTTTATAGCATCTTCGAATTTTAAAGTCGTGGAATGAAAGTTGTTCGTTTCAATGTAAAAACATACCCTTACACTGTTTATGCAACAAAAACTAAAATTTAAACATCTTATTTTACTAATAAACGCGAAAGTTTGCAAGTATGTATGTCTGTATGTGACTTTGTAACTCAATCATACAAAACCTACTGAACCGATTGCGATTAAACTTGGAATATGGGTAGCTGGGGACCTGAAATAATACATAGGGTAATTTTTATCCCGGTATTCCCGCGGGACCGAGACCAACGTGGTCAACACTGCGGGGCACAGATAGTAAACTATATAACAGCTGCTGCTAGGCTCTTTAGACTTAAAAGTTGTCTTTTCAGCACAAAAGAAGCTGATCATTTAAGAGTCAGTTTAAAATCCAACGACCATTTTCATAGCGCGAAATAATCGTATGACTGTAACAAACGATCGGTGTATGTTAAAATGTCACATTAATGAGTCCGTCCCGCCGCGGTTAGAACTCGAGTTTATAATACACCAGCACCAGAAGACAGAGCAGAAACCAAGTACCTACTAAAGGTTAAAAAGAAAAAAAAAACTATGAAAATATAAACCTCGAAGTGCTAATACTAAAAAGTAACAGCAGAACATAACTTTACTTTCATTACTGTAAGCTCAGCACTAAAGAATACAATTTACGGTTCACACTTGTGACTAACAAAAACTCTAAACTGTCACAACAAAATCCTGCCGTGATTATCAAGTTTCATAAACAAGGGAAAAAACTTTATAAAAACTTTGCTGTTTATAAGCTTTTTAACGTCTAGCAGATCGAATAATGGGGGGGAGGGATTTGTATTAGTGCTCGGTTGTTATTTTTACCCGACTACGGTGAAGCCAAAAGGAAGATTAATGTGTTTTGCAGTCTGTTTAGAGTTGGCCGACTAGTCGACAACTTGTGCCAAGCAGAGCTTGTACCCACGGTTTTACCCGTTAAAGTCCCGATCCCGCAGGATTTTATAAAAACCCTATCTTAGTTGATACCTATGTACTACAAACAACACACTCTCTAAATTCCATGGCTCTAGAACCAGGAAATTAGGCTCTGCGTTCAAGTATAACTCATTAAGTCATTCAGCCAGGCATTTATGTATTGACTAGCTACGCCACTCGGTTTAACCCGCGTAAGTCCCAATCCCGAGGGAAAGTCAATCAGGATGTGTCATCCTATTAAATTGCTCTATCCAATAAAAAGCCGCATCAACGTCCATTGCGTAGTTTTTAAGATAGGCATATATACAGACATCCAGACAGAAAACGACTTTGTTTTATACTATGTAATTAAATGTAATCTTTTGAACTGATGGAAATTCAAAACAATTACTACTGGGCAGAGTTCAAACGTCGACACCCAAATAATTCAAGTTATATTTTTATTTCCATCCTCTAAGCGAGCATACAAAATTTTACAGTTTTCTGCATCGTACCTACTGGAACAGTACAGTGCCGAACATTGTAAAGTTAATATTTCACTCCGGCACCTATCATCCACTATCCATATCAAAGTGTCATTTTTCATACAATAATTTATGAACATAAAGATGGGAAACCATTTAAAATGCATTCGTTTTAAAGGGTTTTCGTCGTGAGTATCGTTTTGGAAGTTTGTCATTTTAGAATTTAGTGAGCTTAAATTCGAGGGTGGATTCTTGAATCCCTCGCTGCACTCAGGATTCTAGAATCCACTCTCGCCGTCAACATTCTGTTTTGGTATACAATCATACATATACAGTTATACATATATAAATTGAACATCTTATACATAAGCTATAAACCTAATTATGTCGTCGATAATACATTGCATACTGTTAATGCACTTTTACTCTTTTACTTATTTATAACAGAAATGAATTTCTTAGATTAAACTGATGTAATGAATGATGAAGTTGAAATTTAGGAAGCTTCAGTAGTTCAGAGTTAGGAATAATATCCGCAGCATCGTAGCATCGCAGCTGGTTCGAATCAGCTTCCTAGATTCACAGAGATCTGTTAATACTATGATGAGACTGATTTTAATTAATATCTCTGTAGGTTTTCTATTATGCAATGGTGCAGAATTCTATTCGACATTTTACACTTTAATCAAAACAGAAAAGAAAAATCAGATAGTTTTAACCCTTTGAAATGTTGCGATAAAATAAACTTGGCAAAAGTCTACTGTTTCTAGAAACTTAAAAATTTTCTTTAAGCAATTTAAGATTGAGTATTAAAAAGGTTTCAAATAATTGATCTTACGCATTAAGGCGATTGTAACCATAAAAATAATCATAATAATCATCTATTCATAACATATTTACATATTTTAATATATATTTTAAAATATAGGTAAACATCAGATAAGGGATATTTTCTTTCTTACATTGATTTTTTGACAATACCTACCTACAGAAACAGTGACCTAAATAACAAATAGAATATGGTGTAGTCTTATAACTGAAATGAAATAGTCTCTGCCAGGAAGACCTGTACTATAGGTGGTAGTTAGAAACCATATTGTGTAACCATATTACAAGCAGGCAAGCAAGCATATTACAAGCAGGTATCACAATGTACCTATTATTATTAAAGCTAATAAATAAGTTTTAGTGAAAGTTAAAATACCTATATAAATAAAGTATACATAAACTGCCACATTCATAAATTCGAAGTTACGAACACTTCGTACGTAATACCGAAGTGAATCCGTTGAAATCAAACTGCGGTAAAACTGTTTTAAGCGACTGAGTTTTCACTAGGTTTGCTACAGATATGGCGATTTTTAATAATAATTATTAAACATGAAGCCTTATCTATCAAGCTAGATATTGTTATTTTTACTTTATTTCTAGCTCCGCCAAGCGGCTTCACCCGCGTAAGTACCGTTTCCGCGGGATTATCGGAACAAAAAGTAGCCTGTTTTATTCCAAGTCTCCAGCTACCTATATTCCAAGTTTCAATCAGTTTAGTAGTTTTTGCGTGATTGAGTAACAAACACACATTCATACATACACATATACTCACAAACTTACAGCTTTATAATATTAGTAGGATAGGATAGGATGTATGTATTTATGTGTGAAAGTCATTTAATAGTCATTTCTGTTTGGGAGTGGGAGCACGGCTTAATAATGATTCCATAATAGATTATACAACGTCAAGAGTTTAAAAATAAGCGCTTCTACTTGAATTGTAAATTTTATTTTTCACAGAGCAAGCGTGATAAAAACGTCAGTTTAAAGAACCCCTAAGCAACATTAAGTTTATGGCAAATGTATTTAGTTGTCGCCGTGTTGTGAACACACCTACCTACGTGTATGAAAACTAACTCTTAGTATTGAGGTAGCTGGTAAACTTTGCCTGTACCGTAAAATTAGCAGACGAATGTGCACGCAGCTAAGCTGGTATGCAAATTGGTTCAACTTAGAACGCAGTACTTAGCAGTAGTTTTGATGTGGATTAAGATTATGTTAAGCACCAACTTCTGTGTTTATTTATGTCTTAAGTCATTGATTTACTTGCATAAAACTTTCTCTTATTCTTGTAAAATATTAGAAATAGGGGTCGCTTTTACGGACTTGAGCTATGACATTATTAGATATGAACTTTCCAAACGTCGTCCTGCTGGTACGACCTCAGAACGCCTTGATAAATTGAAATCCTGTTGGTTTTCCGATCTATGATAGCTATGTGGTTTAAATAAACTTAATGATTAACTAAAATAATTATTGTCAAACATTATAAAGTGCTTACTTAACTATTATTTAAATATGTACATGTTAATTTATATATTATGTATAATTTGTTGCAGGGCGCAATCCAAAAAATAAAATTATACAACAACGCTGACGCTGACACTGTGAAAAATATTTGCAATGGTGTAAGTAATTTTACTGATTGTAATTTGTTTTATAATATTTAATACTATTTTACCTCCTTTATGGTACTTTAATGATCCCGATTTTAATAGGTCTATGCCTACTCACATAGTTTTATCATAATCAACTTCAACAAAAAGTTTGGTACTGAGTTTTATTATCGTGAAGCTTTGTTGTAAACTGAGAAGAATTTGACTACCTTCAGTTTCACGAAATTTAAAAAATTGGCACTCCGTTAGGAGGACTTTTTGAAAGATGCCACAGTGAAAATTTTATAGACTTTTAATATTGTCAGCTTAAATAGTCCGTGACTTAACTAATTGTGTATGACTTCTGAAAAGTTTTCAAACACTTTGTATTTTAATATCGGTTCATGACTTGAATCATGATACGATAAGCATAGGCACCTAACTAGCAATGTTTCGCTGGTAAATCCCGATAACGTGGATCTATCAAAAACTCTTAATAAATATTTAAACAACAGAAAACAGACCCTTAAAATTTTATGTCTCTGGACCAGTGGTTTGGGTTGTGCGTTTACTATAGTTCAGTCAGTCAGCCTGAGTTTAAAATTATGTAGCTGTACATAAAAAAAACTTACAACATTCATAGGTATTTTGCAGTGAATTTAACTTAGAAATAAATTTATTCTTAATTTTAAAACTATCATAAATTGGATTAAATGTTTATAATGAAGTTTGTAACTAATTTTGAATGACTCTTAGTTAGTTTTGTTAGCACATTGGGTTTACAAGCTTTTTAGTGTTTAGAAAGTATTTAAGCTGCATGATAATTGGGATACTTATAGCTGCAATTTACACGAACGTGTAGTCACGCGTATTTATATTTAGTTTAATGCATATGTATTTTTATTGAATGTCTGCTGTCTTCTTCACATTCAGGAATAAAAATAAGTAGATACTTAGTAACGCATTTAATTAAAACGCGTGATTACTCGAATTTGTGTATTAGGGTTGATTTTTTTTCAATTTATTAACAGATAAAACATATATCTCTCAAATGAAATCAAACGCTACCAAATTTATAAAAGAGCTTTTAAACTTTTATTTTATTGTTAAAGATTGTAACATTTTATTACATATTGTTATATTTTATTGTGCAAACATATTTTATGTGTAGATTGAAAATCATTATTAGTTTAATTATTTTTTAATTTAGATGTTACATACCGGAGTTAAAACTGCGGTTTTGTACCGGTATATGAATGTCTATTTTATGTTTAGTATTTATGTTTCAGGACTCCGTATTACCCGATTTCGTTAGTATTTTATTAAAGTTATTTTCTAAAACGCTACAGCAGCTGTCGATGTCGCTTTTACTTTACAAATAAATCTGTTACTTTCCTGGCCTTACAACTTTTTTAAATGTACAAATGAACAGCATTTAAATTTTGATAGGAATCTTTTTACTTCGCTATCATAATATTATGTTTTGACAAACTTTTTAAAAACGGTTCAGGAACTTTATGTAAAGTTTTTATTTTTAATCAAAAACTTTTAACGCTGCTGTTATTAAAAAACATTAACAAAACGTAATCGAAAACTCTTTTACCTACATCTGTTTCTATTAAGCAGGATTTACATTACAAAACTAGTGGCATTATATAGCCATTATCACACAAAAAAACGCGTAGACACTGCAGTACTGATAAACTATTTGATGAAATTGCTTGCAGTAACTGCTGCGAGACTACTTTTGTGAAATTGACTCTATAATACATGGCACTAGTTTCGTAATATATATTAGGCTTAAAGGTACTCAGTTATTATATTAATTAATATTTTCATTTTAACGTTATAAAGTGTTACCAGACAATAGAGAAATCAACTCTTCTCCTTGTTTAGGGTTTCTTTTTTTTATTTTCTTGGGGGCGGATCCCCATCATCCCCATTTAGTCCCCCATCCAAGCAATAACCGCGCCAAGCGTTGCTTAAGCCGCACGATAATAAGATAAGTGGGCTTAGCTAGTCTAATGTGGGTTTAAATAATTTTAAAACATGATGCTACGAAACTAAAAGTCCTTATTGCTTAAAACTTATAACGATCAAACACTTTAAAACTTTGTTAATTTAATAAATAAAAGTCACATAAAGTATTTTATAATTAAAATAATATTTAAAAAACTTGGAGCACTGTTAAAAAACAATCGATTGTTTGGTTACACTTTATCAAAAAAATAATTAATTAAAGCACGGTTGGCCACATAATTGCATAAAAATAATATAGAGATAAATATAAATAAATAAAAAAGAATAGTAAATCACATGAAGAATGAATCATAAGGTTCATACTTCCATAGTCGCTTGTACGAGTCTTGCACTAACTACTTTGCAATTTGTATGAATTTTCAATAGAAGAATGTCGTATGTCTACAGAATATTCAATCACATTTTTTTCCAAACTGAGTATGCAATTATGAAGTCTGACTGAACATACCTACTATTATGAGCTTTTCGGGTGCACAAAATATTTTATTTTATGCAACGTATGTTAATACATTAATGGGATAATAACTAATAACTAAGCTAAATACATGTCTGTTTAACAAAATATATTCTCTCTTTCGTAGACAGTATACCCCATGGATACGGAAGATTACGACGTAAGTGCTTTATGTGTGCTTTTACAATTTAACTTTGAAGAAACTGGCGGGGGTTGAGTTTAAGTTTCTCACAAGAACACAACAAAATACATTTACAATATTTTGTGACAAATTTATTAAAGACCTAATTAAATTTATTAATAAATTACCTAACCTAATTTATTATTAGCTTTTTTGTTTATTAGGTTTTTTTTCTAGTTATACGTATTAGGAAATTAAAATTTGAAATTTCGTTTTACATTATTCAGAAATCAGTAATAAAAACTTTATGGAAAAGTCAACTTCCGCTGGTTTCTTAACGAGGGTCAATTTTCCACTGTTGTAATTTATTTAATTTTTCAAAATTCTACCCTTTTTTTGTAATTAAATTTATACAATGTGATATTTGTCATTTAAGTTACAATTCTATGTGTACTTTAAATCGGTTTCTGGGGATTTTTCACGACTGTTAGAAACTTTCTGAAATATATTTAGAACATTAATGCCATGTATCAGTACGTTTTGTTACTATTTCACAAGTGACTGATAAGTAATCTTCAAAAACCGAGCTTTAGACACGCAAAGCACATACGGTTATTTTCGGTTATTTAAAGCTGATGTAGACCAGTAAACTAAATTTAATAAAAAGGTTTTATTCGTTTTAATTTACTAAATTACCTAAACAGTTAACAGAAAAATAAATTCATTATTTTATCATTTGCAAATTAATTTGTCTAATAATTGTAGCTTAAATGACACAATTATCATTATATCAAAAATATTAACTAATTTTACAAAAAAAAATCCGAATCTAATCTAAAATATTTATGGAACTTCGATTGGCTTTTAGTTAACAAATAACCTTGTCTATTTTAGGACTACCCGCCGGAAAATATTGTAAGTGGAAAAAAAACTTTTTTTTTCGTTCGTGCGTTACTTTTCAAAACGCTTTCCACTTAATTGGCTTTAGCTTGCTGCAGTTGTGATTAAAACAATATTTTCTTTGTAGATTTTTTTCTAATTTATTTTTTTATTTAGCTTCGAGGTGATGGAGGAGATGGGATGGGGGCACCACAAGCGCCAGGTAAGACAAACTAAAAAGTAAAATATTAGACTCTACGAGACTCAAAATATAACAAATATTGCAAAAAAAACAAGAAAAATTCAAAAGTTCGTTTACTTTTAGAACCTGAAAAAGGTGAAAGGGGTGAATCAGGCATGGATGGTATGCCGGGAGAAAGGGGACCTACGGGAGAGAAAGGTGAAAAAGGCCAAAAAGGAGACGCTGGTATTAAAGTAAGTAAAGTTACCACTTTTTATAATGATAGCCATGACAAATTAACAGTATCTATTGTGGAGCAGTTCTCCAAGGAGATCCACTGAACACTAAGATATGGTTTAATTTTAATTCTATAGGGTGAACAAGGTGCATCAATACCAGGACCAATAGGCCCTCCAGGACTTCAGGGGCCTTTAGGTCCCATGGGACCTCAGGGAAAACGTGGTGACGTAGGTGTAAGTTAACAGCATTATTTAAGAAAATGTTGTTTTTGGATATGATTTATAATCACTGTTGTAACTAACAAAACTTTTCAGGAATGTGAATGTTCCGAATCCATGGTTTCAAGTCTACTAAAAATAATGCCTGAAATGAGGGGCGAACCAGGAAAACCAGGCCCTAGAGGTGAAGAAGGGCCTCGTGGAACCCCAGGATTAACTGTATGTCACAAATTCTATAATATAAAGAAAAAACGTTAAAATTTTGTAATATTTTTAATAATAGCAATAATTTGTAATAAAGTTTTAATAAATTCCGTTAATTACAGGGAAAACTAGGTCCTCAAGGAGAAAGAGGTCCTGAAGGTCTGAAAGGTGAAAGAGGAGAAGCGGGTAATCCAGGAAAGGATGGATTACCTGGTGATCAAGGAAACCCTGGTAAAGATGGAATCGCAGGAGAAATAGGACCTCCTGGTCCTACAGGGCCTCCAGGTCCACCAGGACCTGGATACGTGGTGAGTGATTTTTATATAGTTATGTATTTGTTAAAATTATTTCATATATATTTAAAATCAGATTAATGGCAAAAAACTTAAAACTAGCTTCAATATTAATACTTGTTTGTACGTACTAAGTGTCATCGCAATCACAATATTAGTTAAATACAGAGCTACGAAAAGAAAATAGAAAAAGTCGTTTCAAAGCTCTATCTAGAATTTTTCTCAGAAAATGCTTTGATAGGAAACAGAAGAAGAGAAAAAGGCAAGACAAGTATTCATTCCGGGTTCAAAAGGAGACGAAGGGCCGATCGGACCACCAGGACCAATAGGACCAAAAGGAGAAAAAGGTGACACCGGCGCTATAGGTGAACATGGACAAAGGGGAGAAAAGGGTGATCAGGTAAATTAGTATTACAATAAGTAACTAACATCAAGTCTTTTGAAATATTTTTTAATTAACTAGGGTTTTATACTCAGATCATTAAAATAACGTCTTATAGTATTACATTAGGTATATTACTAACTAGAGTCAACAGACATCGATCCATCAATCCCACTGAGATATATGTAAGGGCTGATGTCTCAAATATATGTCATGTTCCTTTTACGCGAAATAAATACAAAGCGCCGTCAATATTGTTACGTCTATCCTAAAAATTAAACGACAATCGCTGCGCTTGCTAAGATGCAATCGAAGAATAAAACTTACAACGTCAGAGTACCGTTGGGGAGTAAGAGGCATCAATTGGCGACCGATGCAATGTGAAACGAAGTGTTGAAAGACCACCTTCTTGGTGGACCGACGACATTGTAGCGGTCGCGGATAGTCATTGCATGGAGGCCGCGATCGCTATTTGTTGCGTCGTATGGGGTAGGCCTATGTTCAGCATTTAACGGATAAGGGCTGAGATGATGATGATGACGTTAAAGTATCACTGAATTAGAGGAAGCGTTAATTCAGTGGTTGGTTTCAACAAACTTTTTATAAAATGGTCATTAGATATTTCTAAACCATAGATAAATTTCAGGGCCATAAAGGTTTGGAAGGTCCACGAGGTGAAAAAGGTGAGAGGGGTGAAGCTGGTGAGGATGGTTTACCCGGAGCTCCTGGACGTCATGGGAAACACGGCGAAATGGGTGATAAAGGTGATTTTGATAAATAAATATACAGGTATATTTTAAATTTATTTTAATCCATAATAAGGATTAAAATCAATTTAAAATATACCTATGACAGTATCGATGCTTGTTTTTCCTTAACCCAATATATTTAACACTAAATGTTTCTAGGTGACAGAGGAGATAAAGGCGC
This sequence comes from Idaea dimidiata, assembly GCA_949358125.1. NCBI lineage: Eukaryota > Metazoa > Arthropoda > Insecta > Lepidoptera > Geometridae > Idaea > Idaea dimidiata. The sequence continues at coordinate 10,342,238 of OX442334.1, forward strand.
TCCTGGTGTAGCAGGCACGCCAGCAAGTATTACAGAATTACTAGATCCTGATATGGATCCAACAGATAGTAAGTATTTGTCAATCAAACGGTGAAGTAATAAACAGAAAGTAGATCTACGCCTTTTACATTTTTTCATGGTTACATTTTTTTTTAAATACATATAAACCATCTTGCCTTTGAAACAAGAGCGAGGCACACTAAGTAGTTTAAATTAAGAACTAAAGACAGCTATCGTAAGTATATGAAAAACAAGATATACCTAGTTTTAATTAATCTAACATAATTAAACAATTAACTTACAATATTGTCAACGCTCTTCAGGAAGGTTTTATCATTTCTTAACGGATTGGATCATAAAACGTTTACAACATTACACACAGCGCTATGTAGCCTCACACTAAGCACTAAGCTTGTATTATGGGTACTAAACAACGGGTATCTTCATCTTAGTCGGGCACTCTTGGTAGAGTGGTCGTGCCTGTGAAATGGACAGGATTGCGTCTCGCCGTCATCACTGGCTCCCCGAGTTGCTGCACATCTATCTATTTCTGGCGACTAGTCGCGTTGCGAGTGCACTGTACTGCGATTGACTCAGTATATTTGGTGACGAGGTCAATCCAGCGGATGGTAGACCGATCCCGAGGTCTCTTGTCTTCGACTCGGCCTTGAACTACCAGACGCTCCATCGATTCTTCATTTCTGGAGAAGTGCCCAAAGACAACGGATATTCTACATATTATACTTTTTTTGCAAATACATATAGGTATATGATACATAGAAAACACCCAGAACCAGAAAAAAATCATTTATGGTCAGCTGAATTATTTGTTTCTGACGGGAATCGAACCCGCTACCTTCTGCGTTGCAATGCGAGCGTAGCCCGCCACGCCACAGAGGCCGTGATGATGATGAATCTCATCCTACTTAGTAGATTAGCTAAAATCTATACAATAATGTTTTAACCTTCATACACAAGAAATAAATACTACAAAGATAAATAAACAATATAAATCATCTGGCGGCATTACCCCGTTGAATCGCCAACGATATATTCTGGGCTAAAAAGAGCCCCGACCGGGGGTCCAGACCCTTTTCCCTGAGGCGACGCCCCAACTCAGCTACAAACCGCCTCGCGTCCGAACCCCAAGAACCCGCGGTCTCAACGGCAAACGGGACGAAGTCGTACGCTGATTCCAAACACGCGTATTTGATCCGCTTGGCTCTGGCCGCCGTTTCCGCTCCAGCACCAGCCAATTGCTGAGTCGCAATGAGGTGGCAAGATGCGAAGGTACTTACGCACGTGGGTTCCCAAACCAAGCAGCATCCCCTCTGCCAGGGAATCAACGTTTCTAATTAATAGACGCAGTTCCTTTGTATTTTAAATATGTTTTAGAGTACTTAGTAGAACATTCTAGAACATCATCAAAACAATGTACCGTTTATTTTAGACCCTTTCTCCCTAAGTAGTTTATTTAGATATAGAAACCCTGAATAAATCACAATATGAATCGAGACATTCCCCTCACGTAAATGTAATAACGTAAGCAGATTGAATCTCATTTTTTTGTATTGGTACTGTTATCTATATCGGCTTTGTTATACCGACTCAGTTGATTTCAAAAAAGTATACTTTGTATTTGAGTTTCTTAGAAACTACTGAACTGATGTTTGCCTGATTGTAGATAACGAATAATGGAATTTTAGCGCAGGTACGTATTTATGACATTATTGGCTCAGCGGTTACACCAGCGTTCACGACTACACTATACCAAGTTTGAAGCTGGAAAAAAGTTTAAAACATTTTAGTACCTATAATTTCGTTATTTTATTGTTCTAACTATGCATTTCTGTGATGAGGTTAATAATTGTGATAGGCGAAAATCTTTAATGTTTATTATATCATCCATTATATCATTTTGTTAATAATCTTTATTGGCATATATGATAGAGTTAAGTGTTATTGTATGGAATCTAAACTGAAATAAAAATATTATTAATATCTACTGGAAATATTTTCAAGGAAACAACCACGAATAAGGTTTCGTTTTCATACAAGCCCAAATGGAAAATACGTACAGAAAACGAAATTAAGGATCAATGAAAAGATAAGTCTAATTAAAGGAAATCGCCTATACTTTATTCATAAAACACGAATGAACGTAATGTTCATGTCAAAATGTCAATTATATTATATATTTTTTTATTAATATGAATTATTATAATGCTTGTATCGCTAAGCCAAAAATCAGGTTTAGATATTTTACATTAAAAAATCAGGTTTAGATGTTTCACATCAAAAATCAGGTTTAGACGTTTCATATCAACAAAACTTGAATATAGAGTAACAGGAAGCTATCGACACCACCCTCCCGCGGCATGGTACTCAAAATACTAGCAGCGTTCCCGCGCTGGATAGCTAGGCTAATCCGCTGGGCTAATCATCAGACGCCTCGACAAGGCGCACTGAAAACTCCCTTACCTATATATCCGGATTTATTATTATGTACAAAACTGCTTAAAGTCTAAATTTCGATTTAAATCTAAGTAACACATAATATGCCTCAACTATGCAAATCATTTATGAATCTCTGACTGAATAAATAGAATAGAATAGAATAGAATAGAATAGAATAGAATAGAATAGAATTTATTTATTAATATTAAATCTTACCAAACATGGCTGACAATAGAAACTAAAATTATCACTTATAATTAGAAACAAATTAAAACTCATCAAATACTATTGGTATGTCTATGTAATAGAGAAAATACTTATTTGCTACGTACCTCTCCAACTTGGATGTGGCCGGCGGAGATCGCTGCTTTTGATGAAATTTTGAGGGTTGCGGTTGAATCCACCCTTAATGTGAAGATGAGCGAGGACCAGTGGGTGCAAGCTTCTCTGCCAATTCGGCTTGGGGGTTTGGGAATTAGGCGGGCGGGGGATGTGGGCCTGCCGGCTTTCCTGGCGTCGGTGCATGGGGTGATGGATCTGGTCACTAGTATTTTATGTCCCGATGGTGGTCAGATCAACGTTCCTTATGCGAGTGACGCCTGTGAGGCTTGGTTGGCGCTCAACCCTGAAGCTGAGATCCTGGTGGTTCCGCAGGCACAGCGTTTTTGGGATGACATCGGGGCCAGAGGAGTTTTGAGGCGTCTTGTGAACGATGCGGTTGGGACGGACTTAGCGCGGCTGAGGTCGGTCTCTAGGCCAGAGTCTGGTGCATGGTTGCAGGCGTTACCGTCACCTTACCTTGGCACCTTGATGGATGATAGCTCTCTGCGTGTTGCTGTGGCTCTTCGCCTTGGGTCCGATGTGTGTGAACCCCATGTATGCATTTGTGGCTCAATGGTGGAGGCTTATGGTCATCACGCTTTGAGTTGTCGTCGGTGTGCGGGCCGATTTCCTCGCCACCATGCACTGAATGATATAGTTCGGAGGGCCCTTGTATCCGCGAATGTTCCGTGCGTCCTTGAGCCACCTGGTCTTAGTCGTACGGATGGTAAGAGGCCAGACGGTTTGACGTTGGTGCCGTGGGAGAGAGGTAGATCCCTCATTTGGGACGCCACTTGCGTCAGCACCTTTGCGGCGAGTCACCTGTCGCGTACAGTTCGGGTGGCGGGATCTGCGGCTGATGCTGCGGTTGCGGGTAAGAGGGCAAAGTATGCCGCTTTGGAGCGGCAGTATATATTTGTTCCCGTGGCTGTTGAGGTGACAGGTTGTTGGTGTGTGGATTCGATTGATTTAATTTCTGTTAGTTATTAGTTTTCAATTGTTTTTATTAGCTGTAAGTTTTTGTTTATACTTTATTAAACTTTTGACATTATTATAGAGAAAATAACGTAATTATTATAAATAAAAACTTGTCATCGATCTAATAATGCATTAATTTTCATTAGTAAGTTTAATTGAATATCTTCTTCTTTCTGCCAATAAGATACAATTTTTGTTACAGATGCATTAATAGTTGAAAAATTTAGAGGCTACAAAGGAGATAGAGGAGAAACGGGAGAGAAGGTATAGATATAAAAAGTATGAATTTTACTCTTTTCTTTGTGTTTTAGTTATTTTTTAATATGATTTCTTCAGGGTATCAAAGGTGATTCAGGCAGAGATGGAATTCCAGGTGAACAAGGAAAAGATGGTAAAGATGGTCCTATGGGACCTCAAGGTGAACAAGGACCTAAGGGGGAAATAGGACCTATAGGGCACAGAGGTCATAAAGGAGATCAAGGTGAACCTGGACCTCCAGGTGTAATACCAGCCTCTGTTTTTGCTAATTTAACCGTAAGTAAACAAACTTAGGTCACGAATTAAGAAAGTAGTGGTGTTTTAATTCCATTATTATAAAAACATTTTCGACAAATAGTCAGATAGGTCAACAGTCATGTAAACTAATGAAAGTTTGATTATTTTCTCTTCAATATCCTGACTTATTATTATTACGAAATATTTCCGATCAATGATTTCGACTGAGAAATAAAAATCTGAAAATTGTAGTAACCGTTCTTGAAACCGAGCATCAAAAGATCAAATAAACGCGGATAATATTTTTTTTAGCCGACTTCAAAAAAAGTAGGAGGTTTTTAATTCGTCACGTATATTATTATATATTATAGGGATGTCACCGATTACTCGGAGATGGCTTGACCGATTGAGATGTTTTTTTTTAAATTGAAAGGTGGGAGCTTTGAGATGGTCCTATAAGTATTTGGTGAGGATTTGATGAGTATTTTCGGAATGATGGATGGAACAGCATCCCAGAATGCAGTACATTACTCATTTTTGGACTTCTACCAAAAATAATCAGACCCTAAAAAACTAGGTACAGATTGATGGAGCACTTGAAACTAGTTCCTCATTACCAAACTCTTCAATATTTAAAATTATGGTCATTTAAAAAAAAATGTTGCAGCCGAAAGTAGGTAGGTACATTGAAAAGGGAGAAATAAAAACAATTGAAAATTTATAAAACCGTCATAAAAAAACGAACAAAATAACCTCTACATACAGTGCCCCACCGATTTATCTGTTTCGTCATCTGAAGTCGGGCAGTTTTTCTGGCTGGGTCCATATTGTAGTTTGGCTGCCCGACTTTAGATGACAAAACAGATAAATCGGTAAAGATAAAATATGTCGGTGGCACTGTATGTAGAGGTTTTTTTGTTCTTATTTTTATTGAGGAATGGTACCTACTTACGCGGGTGAAACCGCGGGGCGCAGCTAGTACCATAAAAATGAATATTTAAGCTAAATAACATTTTCAAAATAATAATAGTCTCGATTCCAATAAAACTCTTCAATGACTTTAAACACAGGTTTAAAACCACACTTACCCAAATATTGTTCTTTTGAAAGGACGGCAACGTAAAGAGCTTACCGGGCCCAACCGGAGCTAGGGGCCCACCCGGTTCTAAAGGACAAAGAGGTGCCCGAGGGCCTACTGGTTATAAGGGGATAAAAGGCGACAGAGGAAACCCAGGGCCTACGGTTAGTATGTATATGTTTATAAGGTTATCGGATAATAATATAACGCAATGATATTTTTATAGTCTACTTCTCTTGTGATACCATCTATCATCTACTCATCTATAAGTTTATACCGTCTATAATAAAAATATTTATTTTACCTTGGAGTCTTCAAACTTAGACTGAAGAAGTTTCTTCTAGGCAAGCATGTTACACGGCCGACCTCATCGTTTCTTCCCATCAGGTAACATGAGGTCGAATGCTGTCCTATATTATGTAAAAAAAAATTACATACACTATAAATTTACTGTATTCACTATAGAAATAAAACTGATTCTAGAACAAGTTCATTTTAGAAAACCCTTTGATCTTAAGTCTCACAGAAAGTTGAAGCTTTTAATCCAAAATAAAATATACCACAAATAACCCTGTATTATAAATTGTTATTTGGGTATTGATGTTTTGATCGAGTTGACTTTTAGGGACCAATTGGACCGGCTGGATACAATGGATCAATCGGACTCAAAGGGGACAAAGGAGAATGCGCAATTTCTAGTGACTACAGTCAGGTACTATAATATTTAACTTTTCTTTTATATGTATACTTTTATCCCTAATACGTTTTCGTATGATCTTATTTTGAGTAGCGTGTTTTTATTCAACAAAATAGGTCTAAAAATATTCGAGAACTACTAAAATGATTTGTATAGGTTTCTCAAAGTCTTTATTTGGATTTTTTTTTTATTTTTCTGATTTTTTTCTGAAATAAAGTTCTATTGAAGATGCAGGTGAAATCACTCTAGTTAAAAATCAAATAAAAGTTCTAAAACATAGACCACTTCTAATTTTTATTGTCTGGGGTTTTAATCTAAATCGTACTCCATAAAATTTGTCAAAAAATAACAAAATTGTAGTGAAAGCATGCTTTGTTTTTTTGTGACAAGAACTTACAAGAACAAGTTTACCAACAGAAACAAAAGTGGTAAAACTACTTCGACATTAGGTACTCCACGTTTATTAATAATTAAGGCTAATGGAGTTTGTGCATTCTTTATAGGAATACTAGCTGCGCCCCGCGGTTTCACCCGCGTAACTTCCTATCCCGTAACGTTAATGATCCCTCACGTATGTCATACCAGGTGTTGCTTAACGATCATTCAAAGTACTATATAATATTTCTACCTCTAAACCAACCCTGTACCAAGTTTATGAATATCGGGTCACCTGCTCTTTTTCACCCATCACGTATGTTGTACCAAGTGTTGCTTAACCCGTACGATCATTCAAAGTACCCTATATATTATTTCTACCCTGTACCAAATTTCATTCATATCGGTTTACGGGTTGTTGAGTTACAAATAGAAATACACGACTTTATTTTTCAGAGCTGCCGTCCCGCGGTTTCACTTGCGTAAGTCCCGATCCCGAGGGAATATCGGGATCAAAAGTAGCCTATGTCACATCTGTATAATGTAGTTTTCTATTAGTGAAAGAATTTTTGAAATAGGTCTAGAAGTTTCTGAGATGACCCCCAAAATACATACATACATACATATTACCAACGTAACCTCTTTAAAATATTAATTACCAACATAAAACAAAATATTAAGAATCAAAAGTACAATGAGATATTGCAAAATTGCAAATTATTAAAAAGCACTGCAGTTTGGTGACACTACCGTCTCGCATGGAGCCGACCGATTGAGCCGCGCGGCATGATGCCTCACAGAGCTGGCTGGCCACCCTCATCATCGTCGCCCGCTACGTATACGTATCTATATGTACGCTTGGTACTTATTAATTATTTATTGTGGAGTTATTTTAAAACTGTAATATCTCGTGAGATATACATTGAAATCAAGTGATGTTAAGGACAATTATGTTTAAAATTAAATACTTTTAATGAATAACGTATTTATTTAGATAAGGATTAATATCATATAAATTTACAAAATTACCTTCGGAAACAATGAATTGTTCTACAATAAATTTCATTACTCTAAAAGATGTTATATTGAGTCAACCTTAAGAGTTAGACATATGCTGTCGCGGACTATTTATTAGATCCTATTTAAAGGAAGAATTCTCTCATAAATGGTTTTTATGTAACTTTGACCGTTTACTCAGCGCACGCGACAGAATCTCGGAAAAGGGGGATTTTTTTCCCGTTTTTGCAACATATTTCATGGATACTCCGCTCCTATCAGTCGTAGCGTGATGTAATATAGCCTATAACCTTCCTCGATAAATGGACTATCAAACACAAAAAGAATTTTTCAAATCGGACCAGCAGTTCCTGAGATTAGCGCGTTCAAACAAACAAACAAACAATCAAACTCTTCAGCTTTATAATATTATATGTATGTATAGAGTATAGATATAGATTACGGAAAAGTTCCTTTCGTAATTATAATTGTTGGTGATATTTCTCTCTCTCGCTCTAAGCGATCTCATACCTAACCTATTGTGTCATTTTAAATTTAAGTTTTTTAAAATAATAAGTAATTTAGGTTTTTTAAAATAATAATTGTAATTGTAAAGTTGGTTTCGTAATAAAGTGTTAAATAAATTTCATTTTAGTTAAAAGGTGACAAAGGCGATCGCGGTGATCCAGGCAGACCAGGCAAGACGGGCCCACAAGGCCCCGCTGGTCACTGTTCACAAAGTTGTAAGGTCCCTATCATAGGACCCCCTGGACCTCCAGGACCCCCAGGACTATCGATAACGGGACCTAAAGGAGAACCGGGAGGTTTTGTTTCGCAAAGTACTATAACTGGATTTACTGGATCGTTGCCAAATCATATCGATCCTAACAATATACATGGCAATAGTAAGTAATTGATTTAGATAAATAGAAAACCCTTTATGTCATTAAAATGCTGGAATGTGAATAGTCAATGGTACATTATGAATGATATAAATGTTTAGTTATATTGGTCATTACAAAACTAATAGGACTAAACAAAACGATACTGAATTAATATTAAATGAATTTTGCATTATAATCAAAACTTGCTTGAGCTCGAGAGTTTAAATTAAGTAAAATAAAAAGCACAATAATTTATGGAACATCATGGAATAGGAGCATAATAAGTATAACCAAGGACATTGTTAATGCAAGTGTGCTGTAAATGTGTTATTTTAAACCATTACTCACATGAGGCCTCCCAAACAGCGACAGCGAGCTACCTACATCCAACCACTCCCTGCGACCGCTACAATGTCGTCGATCCATCGAATAGGTAGTCAAATTGAAATCATTTCATTTAAATCATGGGCGATTTTAAATCATTTTCAGGTTTATTCGACGATGAAGACGACGATGTTTATACAGCAAACACTGTGATTTATAGAACAACAACTGCGTTAATAAAGGTAACAATCATAGAAGTTCTGAACTAAACAATAATAATATTCATCATTTAAAAAACACGTTTTTAAGTACATGTTCAGTATGATACCTAGATTACATATAATAGATTCCCGTGAACACTAGTAAACTTGAACTCTAAAAAGACCTTAAAACTAAGCGACTTAACTTAAGCGATGAAAAGTGCTTAACATAATAGAAACAAGAAATTTAATTTCATAATCAGCATCCTGAAAAAAATGTTACATAACTATGTTACACGGCATCATTTTCCAAGCGATTCCACTAAGCTAGGCGAAGCAAAAGTGTAAGTGAAATCAAAATGGGTGCAAATCTGCCAGTTCAATAAGCCGGTAAAAACAGACTATCCGTCCGTTCACACGATGTTTTTACGAACTTACTTGGCTTGTAAATCACCACCGTACATTTTCTACCGAGATCATACAACACACAAATTCCTTAACCACTTGGTAACATTCCCCTAACTCCCAAACCACTAAATGGTCCAACAAGAATAAAAATATGTAAATTATTATAAATGTTTTATATAATTTCGCAGAGAACCTCGACGACACGCCCGGGAACTTTGGCTTACGTTTTGCAAGAGAAAATATTGCTTGTGCGGGTCGACTCTGGCTGGCAACATGTTGAGGTTACAATATATCTTAAAACTAAATATGCTTTCATGACCAGTCATTGCAAATACACGAATTGATAACATTGTCGAATAGAGTTATTATCTATCTCAGTCGAGTCTAAAGTATTAACTGTTACTATTTTTTGATTTGTAACTAGCTTTTTTTCATTTATACAAAGTTGTAGTAATTAATTGTTACCCTAATTTAGTTTAACTGGACAAGCCAACTTACTGTTCTACTTAGGAATTGCGTGACTTATTTAGAGCTGAAAACGCACCCCTGTAAGACCCATACTATGATCTATTACAGCAGGCCATAAACTGGTCCGTTTAAAACAGTCATGTATAGTATTCCTCATATAAAATTGGATAGTTTTCTAAAATTTGCTTTTGCTGCTGGACTTTTTAATGACCGCATATAATGCAGCCTATACTTAAAATTCTACATGTTTTTTTCGTATCTAACTGTAGATGGGTCCAATGTTCCACACGAAGAGAGAAGTGAGACCTAACTCTTATCCGGTTCCTCCAAGACCACAGTTCCACCAATCATCTACCACACCACGTGCCATCACTGCATCTACACCAAGACACAATAGGGTTGAACCGCGTCATTACGTAAGTAGATCCAATTGTCTACTGATATGAAGGTTGAAGTTTGTTTGAATGTATGTTAGTGGCTCCTTCACGCTAGAACTGCTAAACTGATTGTAATAAAAATCGGTAATAGCTCTGCAGACCTGGATAACATACACTTCTCATCAAAAAAATCTACACAGTACTACAATAACTATGGGATGGGATAAGTTATAGTATTTTATTTTCTCTTGTTTAGCATGAGAGCAGTCATTAGAGCCCGAGGAGGCAATACGAGAAATTAAATAACATTTTTTTAACTTTTTTTACGTTTTTCTTCTAACATTTCTCAAATTTTAAGGGTAAAATAGTACCTGTTGGACTAAACACGATAGCTAAAGAAATTAAATTCTAATTTGAAAAATTAATCTTCGTTAAACGTTACCTATTCACAACAAACTGCCAGTGTGATGGGCACTTTTGGACTCAATGGTCATTGACCTTGGATTATTTATATTATTTATATTGTTAATTATCTTTGTAGTATTTATTTCTTGTGTAAGTATTTAGTTTACCTGCATTTAGTTATTGTTTATTAAAAAAGAAAAAATACAAAAAAAAAACTGCCATTATTATAGTTTTATTTATTTAATATACGAATAAGTTAAATTCTATCAAACTTATACTTCTGAGGTGTTTTGGATCTTTTTGATGATAAGTGTATATGCGCTACCTTGAATGATTGTAATACTTTAGATTTTCTTTTATTATTTTATGACGTTTTAGTTATAATGTTTCTTTGCAAAAACTGACATATCGTGATAATTATATTTATTATTTGACATTATTTTTATATCTTTTTTATTTGAATTCTATTAGTGTCCATTACGAATTGCTATGGAAATCTATATTAGATGTTTTTTTTACAAATATTTTGTCTAACCGCAAATTTCAATTTCAAAAGTAAAAGTCAAAGTAACGGCTTCAAATACTACTATGGCTTCCACTAACCATATAAAGTTAGCCATATAAGTCATAAAACAGTTCTATCGTTCCCTCTAGATACGCCTAGCTGCATTAAACGACCCGCACACAGGCAGAGTGCACACCCCTACTCGCAGCGGCCACAGTGCAGCTGATTACGAATGCAACCAACAATCTTTAGGATACGGTTATGGCGGCAACTTCCGTGCTTTCTTGACAAATAGGTTTGTTTTGCTGCTTTTTGTTGTAGGTCCTTTTGAGAAATGTACTGGAAAGTTTTATTACTTCTAGCAGTAAGTTATTATGATGACTTTATGGTTTTTAATCGTCAAATTGTGGGAGAGGAATGTTACGTTATTTAGAACTTTTCCGAGATAAATGTTTTGTGAATGGGACGGTCCTTGAACTTGCAAAAGTTAAAAGGTCGAAAAGTAGAAGACTTCTTTATCTAGAAAACTAAATAAAAAACAAATATATCGACCGCTGATTAAATAGAATATACTATAACTTCTAAAGATCATCTTTTCCAAACACCTTGATTCTATCCTAATTCAAGTGATATTATTATACCTACTTGAACTGTGTTTTATTTGATTTTAACCCATTTTTAAGATGATATTTCACATTAATATATCTGCCTGTCATATTAATTGCATAATTTGAATTGTGTATTTTAGTTTTTATTCCCACCTAACAGTGGTCAGTATGCCCTTGATTTTCGATGACAAATAAATCATTGACCGATAATTTCAACATCTTTTAGAGTTTCCAATGCTATATCAATGGTTGAAAGGAAAGAACGACATCTGCCGGTGAAGAATCTAAAAGGGGAAATTCTCTTCGAATCTTGGAACAGCATATTTAATGGATCCAATGCAAAGTTTGTGCAGTCCCCTGTGAATATATACAGTTTTGATGGACGAAACGTTGTTATTGATCCTCATTGGTAAGTTATCAAAGTTCTCGAATAAATCTTGTAGGTATTTTACTGGAATTTTATAACTAGACCCCATTTATTTAATAATATATACCATAATCATTGTTCTGCAGTTTTTTTTCATAACATGGTATCTTTTGGTAAATGCTTACTTACGGGACATATTATCTCTTTAATGCCTCTAGATCGCAGTCCATCGTAGCGAATTCCTTTTGAAATAAATAATTTTTCATTTTTTGCCTGGCTTCTTTCCATTTCAATTGTAGTCTGCCATATTTTTATTGTTTTATTACATAGGAGCATCGGTTAGGATCAAACGTAAAACGGAGACGTTCGAACGCTGAAAAAGAGAAGCCGAAAAATATTGTATTACTACCTATCATTTTTTACTTTTTAAGTGTTTACTATCTATAAAATACTAGAACCTTTTCTGGTTTCAGGCCACACAAGTCCATCTGGCATGGTAGCAACGCTAGAGGAGATCGGATGGTTGACTCTTATTGCGAAGAATGGGACAGTGAGAGTCCTTACAGTATTGGTATGGCGTCTTCTCTTTATAATGAGAAAATGCTGAATCAGGACAAGTAAGTGACATTCTTGACTACTTTTAACAATATAATGCGCGTACCTACGCGCACTTAACAGTCTTAGAAGAAAGTCCTAAAGCCTTTTGAGCAGGTGTATACCAACGCCAATACGTCTTCTGATGACACAAAAGAAACAAAAGACTTGTTGTCAACTTATGAAAATACCAAACGAAGAAAAAGATTTGTACAGTGAAGTCAGACAGGCATCTTGATTTCATTTTCTTAAATAACCTATAGTGTACCATAACAATAGGTCTTCGTTACTTTATAGCTAGCTTTTCCTATTCTGCTCCAGGTTTTGAAACCAATTAGCATGTCAAGACATACTTATTTACATATTTGAGCACTGATTATTTTCTTTGGAGGATTCCTTTAGCCCATTTGCATTATGCTAAGAGCCAAAGTCAGCCAAAAAAATCAATGGCGTTGACTTGAAAAAAGGAATTATCACATTGTCTTCTCTCAAAAAATCAATAATAATTGCCATTTATATTTTTTCAGATTCACCTGTGATAATAAGTTAATAGTTTTATGCATAGAAGTATCAGCAGCAGAACATAGAAGGATAAGACATCATCCGTAAGATGGCCAACTTATTAAAACCAATTTAGTGGTCACGTAGATTTTATAGTAAGTGGTGATGGGCACTAGTGCTTTTGTGTTTCTAACGTCGATATATTTAATAACTAATTTTAGAGTATATTAAATGCTTTATTAAAATCTAACGCTGCCCAGTTAAAATAAATTTTAGATTAGTGATCGAATGAATGCCTTAGTATCTCTCTATAGCAATATGTACGAAATGGTCTTGTAAGTTTTAGAATATCTACGTAATTTCTACCTATGATTCAGTAACAATTCATTAGCCTTAGTTTGTAAGTGGGTGAGATTGTAGTAGATTTTTTGGTAAATCCAATTTTCATTTAAGTTGGTTTATAAATGTGTTTATTGCATGAATTAAGGGGTAGTTTGAACTTAATAATTTAGTTTTTAATAGTGGCTCGAACTTTTTCACTTTGATGCGACTTTTGCGGTACCTATCACAAATATGGGGGAATGGGTACATATGGCTTTTATTCTATTGGCTAAATTGTTACAAATTATTTATATGGTGCCGATTCCCTAGCCTTTTTAATCAAACTAGTAAGCAGTAGTAGTATTTAAAAAATGGTTGTAAGGGATGACTTATATAACCCCGTTTCCCGGCCGTGCTGGGGCCGAGTTTCGTTGTACATTGCTCGGCCGCCACTTGGTTGCAACAGACCGATTGACTGCCCGCCGAGCAATGTAAAACGAAGCTCGTGATTGTGACAGTCTAATATAAATCATCCCTTAATCTGAAAGGCCAAAAAAGGTTGAAACAAACGCCACTAAATGAATGATTCCTAGTAAATTTCTAATTTTAATTTTATTTGTAAATTTCAGGAGACACTACTTAAATAAGTTTCCTTATTACTACGGAAGAGGAAGAACGTAAACGTTGACTAAAATTAAGTTACACACTTGGCCAAAGAAGGTTGACATTATTATAGATAGGTAGGTATATTATATTGTAGGTAGATTTACTTAAATATAAGAATATAAACTACTATGTATTATAATTGTAGTATGTAGTATTTTATAAGACTTTTTAGTAGACAAACCTTGACTAAACGATTAAACAATACAATGGCAACTTTTTATCGAAAGTACAGTAAAAGCAACTTCTTAGAAGTCACTTTGACTTTTACTTCCAATGAAAGAATTTGTATTGTACCATGAGTGTTTAAAAAACCAACCCCGTCGATTATAACGAACGCCATATACTAGGGTATTAAGGTATAAAGGGAAACGAATTAGTATCCATTTAAAGGCGTAGTACTATACACCCTGCAGAAGAACTATCGTTCTACGATTAAAAATAAATGATATTGGTATGATTTACTAAAAAAGAAAACAAAAAATCAATGCATTGCGTAACGGGGTAATTGGCTCATAATGATTGTCAAGAAGAATGAGACTTTAATGGAAATAGCATTTCTCTATAATAAAGTATAAAGTAAAAACATTTGATAAAAAACGTATGTCATTTGATAAAGAACGTGAATCGTCAATGATTAAGTAATTAGAAAGAGGGTTGTTGTAGTCGCCTTAACCGTCATTAGACTTTTAGAAATTCGCGTTACTATAACCATTTTTTATTTATTTTGTAGTTATGTTTACGTAATAAATAGTCAGCTTATGTGTTTTGACAAATGCACATCCATACAACTGGAAAAACACATAATAAAAAACTCACTATGTATGTATGTATACTATTACATCTGTGGTGGAAACGCAGTCGTAAAAGAAGGACCGACTTAAACAAATGTAATTGTGTAGTTTAATTAAAATACGCAACTATATTTATTTAGACATTTTTTTGAAGTCATGGATGGATTTGTTTTTTATGTAGTTAAGTTAAATTTAGTGAGCCAAATACAAAGGTGTCATACGTAATTTAAGAAATTTAAATCTGTAAACTTGTATAATTTAATAACTTTTAGTTTAGTTTATAAGAGCTGTAAAAGAGATTTTATGATACCATAGAAGGACAGTACCGAGATTTGTAAAACGCTATTATTTTAAAGATATTCCTACTTAGTGTATACTACAAGTTAATAGAAATTATGTTATTTTATATCTCCAGCTGTTTAAATACTAAATTCTGTCGCAATCGGTCCAGTACAATTTGCGTGAAGGAGTAGGAACATGCATAGGTACACAGTTATCACATTTATGATATTATTTTAATAGCTTTTAACTACTTTTTTAAAATTCTGTATATATTTTTAATTTGTGTAGGTGCGAATATTATTAACGGGTTATTTACCATGTTTTAATATCGAGCACCGTAAATAGCGAAATAAATCATGGTAAATATTCCATTTTAAAATAATACTTGTAGTAAAAACCATGCTAGTTTTAAATCGTACTTAAAATTAACATGTTGTTGTTTTTTTAAATCATATTTGTATAACTTCGCAGAAGTATTATTAATTTATGTTACTAGTGCCATACTGAAATATTATGCTTATAAGTCAAATAAATTATTTTTGATTTTGTACTACTCATTTCTTATCATTTATTTCAATAGCTATGCCCTACTCCTAGTTTGCGAAACAGGTAAATTTAACCTCTACCTACGTACCTCCTCGTGGTGTCCCACTAACTATCTAACAAGGATGAAACCAATGCTAACACACAGCCAAACTATTACGTTCTAACCGAACCGATTGAGAAGGTTCTATAAACGTCACATTACAATAATCTACGGAAATTAGGTCTCCAATAACTATTAATTACTCCACTTGGCACATTGAAACACAGATTAGGACACAGTAACTATTGAGACTGTTTCTCAGAAGCGCCGGAGCTCATTTGCAATGAAAGCGGTTAGAATGAACCGACTTAATGTGACTTGGCTAGAGTTGCAGAAATGCTATGAAGATTGCAATAAGCGTTTTGAGTGCAGGCTCTTTGGTGGTCTCGTTTTTTGAATGCTCTCTACGAATGTCGGTGAGTAGTATGAATTTCTAATCACAATTCAATTTGCAAGTGTAGATTTCTTCTAAAAAAACTGCATATTTTTAGTAAGATAAGGAAAACGGGACGGAACTTATTTCATTGCGTCTTCTAGACGAGGGTGCTTCGTCTTAAACCCCACAGTTCTATTGACTATTTTTGTACCAATGCGTTTCTGTATTTCAATCCGAATTATTGTCTTATTTCGCTCTTTGTGGGCCACCAATTTAACGTACCTAGTCTGTTTTAGTGTTTAAATTTTTTTTAAGTATTCTGTTAGTAGTTAGTTATGGGATAGTTGGTTCTATATTCGTCTGCCTGAACAATCGCCGCTGCCGACAATAGCATAATATAAATACCGCTCAGTTATTGTTGAATATTTTCATTTTAAACATTCTAAACGACCTATATTTGTTGCCTGCAATGCACTATTTTCCTTTTAGTGCTTGTTTCACAAAGCAACTGAGTTAAAACTACAAATCTTTATAAAGTTTTTACCACATAATAAATTTCACACGCAGCGGCAGTAAATAAAAGTGAAGTAAAAATGCCTGAACATTTTAATATGCTTCTCAAATGAGAATCCGTTGGTCGAATTGTTTTCCTTTCATTACTATGTGTTTTCGAAAATACCGTTTTACGTAGGTACCTACACAGTCAATCGATGGAATAATGGGTAAAACGTTATGGTTTGGTTTGTAAAATCTAATTATTTTATATAGGGTAATGGCTTAGCTCAGCTAGAGTTAAAGTAATTATATTGAATTAATAAATAAATAAAAATAAAAGTTTTTAAGCTCCAACTTGACCTAACGACTATTATCATTCAGAGTACACAGAGTGCCGTGCAAAACACAAGAAAATATTGTTGCAATGAACAGAAAATGCTTTTGCGACACACATTTATGGACCCATCCAATAATGGCCCACGCCAAGAGATGCTTAACCTGCACTATTACCTATATAGGAACGGTGCCGGTGGTGCCAATATACTCCTCGTGGTAGAATAAAATGATAAACTTTCATCAATCTGCCCCCAGATTATCTATCCAGTGGATGTCTGACAACAGTGGAAAATAACAGGCACTATGCAGTACATTGCTGTTTTAACGAACATGGTTATTACCGTTAATTACCTTAAAGCAGCAATGTACTGCATAGTGCCGTCATTTTCCACGGTTGTCAAACGTCCACTAGATAGATAATCTAGGGGCTGGTCCCGTTAACAATGATCGAAAATGATCAACAAGAGTTTAGGTTTTGCAAATAAGAATCTGGCTACAAATACCTATAGTTCCAGTTGGTCTACCAACATAAAGGCGCAATAAAATAAGTGCCAAAATGTTAAAATCCTAAAATGTTGGGTTACAACAATGTGAATACCTAAAATGTTGAATTCAATTAGACTAATTTTGGGAGCATTCGAGTTTGGATAGTAAAAACGTAACCTCAGATTTGGCGTAAGTCCAACGAGCAATCTCCTTAACCGTACCTCCGTCGTTCTATAGCCATATTGGTATAGAAAACATAAATATAAAGTTTGTAACTGTCTACCGGGATAACATACTAGGTGCTAAGTTTTCTTGGCATCTGAGAGCTTGTAATCGAGCAACTTGGGTGGAGAGGATGACTCATAGAAATAAATATGAGTTTAAAAGCTTTTTGAAATGAGAAAACTGAAACTTAAACTTGTGATCGTTTGTATTGATAATAATTTTATAAGTACTGCAGAAAACTTATAAACGTTCTAAGTAAGGATGTACAATGTAAATGTCAAGTGAAAATGTCTGTTACTCATACACGTCACAACTATAGAAACGAATGCAATGAATTTAGGAACGCAAACACCCGTATTTTCTCCGCCATTCAGACTTATTTAAATAAAACTGCTGGATGCAACTAGCAAAAATATATTTACGCATTTTTACCGATTTTTTTTAGAAATATCAAAGTTACCTTGTAATGTTTTGTTGTTCAAAATTTTATTTAAATATAGTAATATTCTCGTATTTTCGCTAGCAAGTTTAATTATTATTCCTAAATTTCTAGAATAAATTAATATCACGTATTCAGCTGAAACTTCTTGGGTTATTTGAAAACGCCATAATAAATAGCGGTGCCTGGCCATCAGCTAAAACAAACATTCTGGAGCCTAAAAGTTTTTTAATAACGCTCTATGCTTGATTTGACATTCATTTTATACACAAAATTTGAATTTTAAAATTCCATTTTAATACCAAATTCTTTTTAATCGTCTGCGTGTTTGAAACTGACATATTGTTTTTATTGTAAAAGATATTTTAAGTTGTTATTGTTACCTACTTTATCAATACTTACCTATTTGCAACAGAGGCGGTGAGGTAGGTAATGTAACATTACGTATCTGTGCGTCACATTGCAAATGCAATTACAAATTTAAAAAAAAACTGTTATAACCCATAGAACCCCCTCATTTTACTGATACATACTTATTGTCCGGTATCGGTCCGAACAATTTGTAATAAATAAATAAATAAAATAAATAAATTTTGTGACCAACACACAGCGTCATCTAGCTTCATGGTAAGCTGCTAAGCTTGTGTAATGGAGACTAGACAACGGATATACTAATTATATTTATTTTTCTTTTGTAAATACATACATTTTATACATAGAAATACACCCAGATCAGATACAAATATTTATTTTTATGCATAAATATTTGCACCCAGCGGGAATCGAACCCGCAACCTTCTGTATTGCAGCCAAGCGTTCGCCCGAAGCGCCACAGAGGTCTTAATCTGGTTGAAGAGTGGGGAGCGGGGTTAGTAGTCGCTGGTAGCTATAATACAATTTCTTAACCTTAAAAGGTCGTTCCGTTCTCAACACTTTTGTTGTTCATTATATTGCATTGTTGTTGTATTATTTAAATGTATTTAATTTGTTTTATTTACTAATCACTACGGTTTCGCCATATTCTTGTGGTATCAGTAAGTCCCGATGCCAATGAAATTTCGGGATAAAAAATAGCCTATGTAATGAATAATGATCTCTAACCATCTCCATATCAAGTTTCATTGCCATAGGTGTAGTTGCTTTTGCTTGAACAAACTCGCTGAAAGTACCTATGTATAAGTAAGTACCCACAGCACAAGCCTAATTACTTAGTTTAGAACTAGATTGAAAAAAAAAAAAAACAACTTACCTACTAGTACCTACCTAGGTGGTTGCAATAAATTTTGTGCTCGTGAGGTCTATTGTTCGTTGTTGTAAAATCTATATTACATGTACTAGATGTTATATAGATATTCAAATATTTTTTTTGGGGTTCCAAAATACCAAAGTGTAAAAACAGTTGTCTGTTCGTGTGTACGCCACCATTGCTGTACCTCATGAACCGTTATAGCTTGTCAGTGGAAAGTTTACGGGTGATGTATTTCAGTGGCCACTATAACAACAAAACTTTCGTTCGCGAGTCTAACTTGCACTTGACCGGTTTTTTATTTGTTATTATTAATAAGTACATAACTTTTATTAGGTAGCTTTTTCATTAACTTTGAAGTTTTTTACCTACGAGAGATTCGTACGTAGAGATTCAGTCTGATTTAACTTTAGCCAAGTTCGAACTAAACGTAACTGAGCTCTAAATTAGGTCGTCTCGAAAACTCATTTTAAAACTCCAAGCAAGGTCAAAGTAAATTAAAATATTTCGTAAAAACATGAACTTTGCAGCCAGTCGTAGGTGTAATAATGATTTGATGGAAACCTTTCCATAATCTTTATGAACTTTATTGAAAATTAGTAATAGGGAATATTTTAATGTTATTGGGTTTTTTTTTGTGAAAAATAAATCATTTTGTATTTTTTGGCAATAACCATAGTATTAGGGGTTAAAGTATGAAATTGCCGATTTGTACTGAAAATCTTCATTGTTTATTATTTAAATTTTTAACAAATTTATTTAATCAAAATAGTTGCCATTATTATCTATACATTGCTGCCATCTAATGGGAAGGTTATTAATGCCTTTGCGATAGAACTCCGACGATCTAGACTGCACAAACTGTGTGAAAGCATTTTGTACTGCCTCCTGGGAAGAAAACTTCTTGTCACGTAGATAATTGTCCAAATCACGAAAAAAATGGTAGTCCGTTGGAGCAAGGTCTGGTGAATACGGAGGATGACGAATGGTTTCTAAGTGCAGTTCCTGAAGGGTCAAAATGGTTTCTCGTGCTGTGTGAGGTCTCGCGTTGTCGTGGAGCAATAATGGTGAAGATCGATTCATGAGTCGGGGCTGTTTTACTGCTAGTTTTGTCAACATGGTTCGGAGTTCGGCACAATAGACATCTGCCGTAATTGCTTGACCAGATCGAAGAAAACTATAGTGAATAACACCATGCTGAGACCACCAAACAGTTACCATTACCTTTTTATTGGTAAGTTTTGCTTTAGGACACTGTTGTGGCATTTGACCTGGGGTCAGCCATTGCATTTTTCTTTTCCGGTTATCATAAAGAATCCACTTTTCATCACATGTTACAATTCGATCCAATATTCCTACATTTCTGTACCGGTTCAACAAGGCAACACAAGTTTCAACACGCGTTTCTTTCTGCAGATCAGTCAAATCATGAGGCACCCATTTTTCGTATTTTTTTATTTTATTGATTTGACGCAAGTGAGTCAATAAAGTGGGTAAGGTAACGTTAAACCATGCCGCTAATTCCTGGGTAGTTTGACTAGGATCGGCTTCCACTATCTCTCTTAATTCATCGTTATTCACCTGTGTGGGCGGTCTTCCTCGTGGCTCGTTCTTTAAGTCGAAATTTCCATCACGAAAGCGTTTAAACCAAAATCGCACGGTGCGTTCATTGGTAGACCCCTCTCCAAACGCAGCATTGATATTGCGGGCTGTTTCTGCCGCGTTAGTTCCGCGTCGGAACTCGTATTCAAAAATCACTCGAATTTTCGCAGTATCCATCTTTCTTGTCTAAATTGAATAACAAAAACAATTGAAAGTCGATATTCAAATGTTTCACATTTTTTAAAAAAAGAACATCACAGAAACCATTTGAAAAAAGTTTCATTCGAAAACCTCAAACCATGAAGATTCTATGTCAATTCAAAGAACCTATTGCAATAAAACGGCAATTTCATACTTTAACCCCTATTATTTGCGGATGGTCTTACGAAAATGTTTTTTAAACTCCTATCTTTTAAATATAAAAAAAAATACTTAACTAAAATCAGTTCTTTAATGGCGGAGATATCGATTAGCCTTTTTTCCTACCAATCAAAAATCCCTTACGATAAAAAACCATTTACATTCATAGAACCCGTAGAGTGTAAGTATACCAATTTACATCAATAGCGGTTGAGAAATTCGACCTTTAGCACAGGAACCAGCATACAAACATATACTTTCAAACAAATATAATGACAGAAACGCTCGTTAGGTCAATGACTAAGCGAATATCTTTAATTTAAACGAACGATCGGCTTGTACTACTAAATAAAAATAATAAATTCACTAAGTATTTCAGGCTACAAAGGCCCATAAATATACTGCTCACTGTATTGTTTTACTCAAAGACAGTCTACGAAAAACGATTAAGACCGCAAACTAACTATAACTAAGCAGTTTGACTTAGCAAGCATAGCTGCTATTTGTAAAGCTTACTTTAGTTAAGTTATAAGCCGTTGGCAACTTGCGGTCGAATTTGGATGAGATCCAAAATTTTCGAACAAGCGACTTACTGTTAGGCAGTTTAAAAAACTAAAGAGTTTATGTTCCATTATGTCTGTAATGTGGGATGTAGTGCATTCTATCAAGCGACCATAAATACTTACTTCTTTCCAGTAGCTTTGAAAGACTTCTTTGCGGCAGCATGGGGACAGTCTTTTTCACGCGAAAGCATACAAAAACAAGGCGCTTTGTCCTGCAGGACCATTCTTGCCAGTGAGGTTTATGTCATATTAGAGATTTGGCGAAAAAAACATGGCGGATGTCCACAAGAAACATATTTTTCCACCATGTTTTTTTTAAATATATCTCTAACAGGACATAAATGTCAAGGGACGAGATTCCAGGCCCTGCGCTGTTTTTTGTTTTTATTTGCTTACGTGATGGCCTCCGAGCCTCACGCAGCTTCCGATACAAGATTTAAAAAAAATCTGAGACGATAATATTGTCTTGCTCTAGCATTTAATAATAAAATTGATTACATACCCCTAACATGTAAACGTTGATTAGCGGATGACTAAGTTATGCAATGTTTGTTTCTGTCTGTCAACTTTGAAACTTTATAGTTGAAGGCAAACGATATATATTATGTGATTTTAAGATAATGTAAGTGATTTTAATCACCACTAGGCTCGATAGAGAACATTTATACTCTAATCCTAATGTATACCTACAAATAAAGAATTTATACGTTTTGATTATACGTTTTTCCACAATTCTTAGTATTATTTTGTTCACTCATTTATTGAAGTGGTTTATACGATGGCAGTTATGAGATGTCAAAGAGACACTTAGGGGCCTACCTATGTGTTCTTTATAAACCATTTTCAAACAAAATTCCGACAAACACACTTCTTACATTTTCTAAGAAAGCCTTGATCGTTGAAGTGTTTCGATTAATTAAAACAGTCATTACAAACAAGCTGTATAAAACAATGATCAAAGGAAAGTAACGAAATGGAGAGTTACAACGTGTAAACAATTTAATTTGTTCTCGTGATGAATATAATGTAACCAATAATAAGTTATAGGCAGTGTTAGTTCAGCTTTAAAGCAAAAAATATTTCGCAACTTTTGCACTTTTACCGGGTTTGAAACTTTCTTAAGAGCGCTATTAACGGAACGGTAAAAAATATCTGAGCACCTGATAATAATAAATGCTCCTTAGATAAAATCTCCTCAGCGTGAAAACACGATTATTTTTAAAAAAATACCATAGAAAATTATCATGAAAAACAAGTGTTTCACAAAGGTTTTTTATATATCTTTAAAACCGGCCATTGTTACATAATGTTTTTTTTAATATGCTCAGCATATTTTAGCAAATAGTTTATGCCGAAATCGTTATGCCTTTTGTGTTTATGACAAAAAACGAGAGACCCCGACTACAACAGGCGCTACAGTAATTCTCATTACCACCTTCCTAACGCCAAATTGTCCGTTAGGAAATTGATCTACTACTTATAGGCTTTCTAAAGTTGCCAATTAAAACATAGATAATATATAATGTACTTACTATGTAGAAACTTAATAATATCGCTAAAGAACAGCTTGATTAAAACGTCACTAAATCCAATCTTACCTACTTTATCACAAAACATTTTTCACTTCACAAATCGTTCACGAGAGAGGCGTAATGTAATCGCATTTTTCTCCAAAACGGTAGCTTTAAAATATTTCGCACACTACATTGAATATTGATGCCAGATATTGTGACGTATCATTATTCTCTACGAGCATAGACGTCGGGGCTATGCTTTACTTCCATCTACAGATTTATAAAGTGAAACTATTTCCGCAATTCAGATTTTCAGTTTAAGCCCTAGATTTAAACACAACTTTGACGTACATATTAGAACCGGTGTATTACAAACGTGGGATTATATAAATGTGCCTAAATCATCATCTCGAGCTCCTCTATGCTTCGGAAGGCACCTTAAGCAGTTGGTATCTCTGATAGCAGTCGTTAACTCAAGTTAGACGTCTTAGAAACTGGAAACTCTAACACTATGTGAGCCACATTATACGAATAGAAGAATGTGCATAGGTATGCCGCAGTCCTTAGTCTTTTCAATATTTTAAAAACTGATGAATAAAAACTTACTTTAAGACTTATTAAGATAGGGACTCTGACGTCACGGCATGTAATGTAACACGTTACACAACGAGCGCTCGTGCAGTCAATACAGAGAAATAAGGAGCTCCCAGCGGACTTCACAACAGTATCATGCTCGCTGCGAACATTACGCGCCGTAACACCGGTCAGTAACCACCTTTATGTGACCATCGATCTGAGACAGCGTGGCGCGTTGTATTCCCATAATACGTCCAAAAAGTTCTACCTTTCCTGCTTATATAATCTGAATATATAATTTATATTCGTTATCTATATCAATATTAAGAAGAGACAATTGTTTGTTTGGTATGAATAGGTTCTGACACACTGAACCACTTATAAAAATTCTTTGGCCATTATAAAACTACATTTATGAGGAGTAACGTAGGCTACTTTTAATGCCGATATACGACATACGACATACGCTAAATAAATTACAACTGTAGGTTTTGCATTACCGATCTTCTAAGTCTTGTAAACTTGGTTCCTTTTAGCGACACGATTGTGTTCTTCGATTCTTGGCAGAACTCACTTGAAGCTATCCAGGATATTAGAACATCGGTCAGCGGTGTCACAAGGCTTTGATATATGAGATTTGAAGCAATAAGAACTGCAGCTTAGTTGCGGATTTTGTTTTTAGGTACGGAATCGCATATAACACAGACATAAATGAAAAAGGAGGTTTCTATGGTCTTATATAAATATAATTTTAAGAGAATATGTGTTTTTCTCTAAAGGTGCTCGTTTCTTACCGTGAGCCTTCGTTTCTAATGTCAAATTATAGTTTCGACTTTGAGAAATACCAACATTACAATACTTCCTGCCTGACTAACGTGTAGTGTAACATTTTATTACAAGTGAAGCACATTGACGTCACAAGGTGTGTAAAGATATTATTATTCCACATTGTATAGGTAATTTTCCAGTTGCGCGCTGCATACAGCTGTTACAGATTTGAGCATTAATTTAAGGTTACATTACATTACACGTATCAATATATTATGTACTCTACACTTGTAGAGTACATAATATTACACGATACCAACATTACAAATTTTTATTTAAGTGAACTGAAAACTTAATAAGAAACACTTCTTAAAACAAAGACTCATACGTTGAATATGAAAGCGAAGTGACTTCTTGACGAGAAGACAATATAAAAATCAACAACATTCGATGAGACTGATAATTTCAAAACTAGGAAATATTAACTTCTATTCAATACACATCTATAGATAAAATATAGCAAAACGAAACAAAGAAAACATTATACAACGCAATAACATTTCAAACAGTAATAAACTTGACTAGTATATTGAAATTCAATATGTAAATGGGTACCCAAAAATCACAAGGGCAAAATAAAAAGAGAAGAAACAAAAAAATATGATAATCAAATGTACTCAACCCGACGGTATAACAAATACTCCGATCTTGGATCGTTGCAAAACTTTAGGAAGGATTACATATTTCGATGTTATGCAAAATATGTTGAGGGAACGTAAGATAAAATAATCCAATACCTAGGGCACTGAATAAGTTTATGTAGATAGAATATTTACTGCTCAGGTAACTCTTTAAAATTAATAATTCAGGATATGTCACACAGTCTTATCAAGCCCCAAACTAAGTAGCTAGGCTTGTATTATGGTGATACTTTCCAAAAAATTCGCACCCGACAGGATTTGAACCTGCATCTCTGGGAATCCGTCCCAACGCCTTTTCCAATTTAACTACGGAAGCATGTTAAATCGAGTCGAAATTAAGAATTGCATTTCTTTTATTCTTAGTTTTTACGTTTTTAAGGCACGCAGCGCCATTTACCGACAATTTTTGCAGACTGCCAGCTTGAACTATTCTACATTTCATAGAATTAAATTCAACGTTGAGATGTTGCATCCGATTAACCGTTTTTTGATATATTTTAAAGTGTTTCCTACACTTGGATAATTATACTTTAAGAAATATGGTGATATGGTGAAATATGGTGAATATTGTATTATGGTGATTAGATAACTTTCTACTTACTTACTCCTTTGGATCAGCGACCTGAAGTGAGTCTTCACCTTCGTAAAGTCGTATTTTTCCCTAACTTTAGCTTAAGGCAGATAACAAGTATATTGTACAATATACCTCTTTGGCTATAATATAAATATTTTAAAACTCAATACCAAAAAGAAACACTTAAATAACCCACAGAGTAAACTAACCACAGATACAATAAAAAAATGTATAGATATAGGACCGCTTTCCCCAAGATATGGTTTTTTTAATTAAGCCCGACTTTTGAATTGTGTCCTATACATATCCAAATTAATTATGCGTGACTGCTTCTCTTCGATAGCTACTTTACTAGTACGATGGTCCCTTATTCGGAAAATCATCTAAAATATCAATCACTTAAGCTCCTCGTGTTCAAAGAATAAGGTTTGAATATTTTTCTATCCATTTACGCCATTTTCTTTCATAGCAGTTTATCAAAATTCAACGCAGCAGAATACCGTGTAGGTGGATAAGGAAAAAGGAATTTTCAACTTATTTCTAAACATTGGTTCTACTTTTGTTGTATTGATCGGGTTTTGTGACGAGAAATTCGTACGATTGTTTTCTAGAATTCATTTCTATTCGACAAGATTTAAACCTGCAACCTCTACGTGCCCATTAACAAGCAATGCATCTTTTGATGTGTTCGACTGAGGTACAAATCCTGTTGCATGCAGAATTTTGGAAAACATTGAAAATTTACATTTTTCATCGAGCTTTTTTAAACGACTTCCGTCCATTATAAGTAGTATTAAACTTTTAAAGGACGGAAGTTGTTCCGTGCCCAAAGAATAAAAAACTATATGAATTTCTTGTTGAATACGAAAACCCTAAAAACGGGATCCTATTACTGAGACTTCGCTGTCCGTCCGTCCGTCCGTCTGTCTCACTGTCAAGCTGTATTTTGAGAAACGTGATAACTAGACAGTTGAAATTCCAGATGATGTATCTATTGCCGCTATAACAATAAATACTAAAAACTAAAATTAACAAATATTGAATAGGGGCGCCAATCGGCAACAAACGTGTTTTTTGCCGTTTTTTTTAGCAATAATAGTACGGAACCCTTCGTGCGCGAGTCCCACTCGCACTTAGTTTTTAATTACTTACGTCGACGTTTCGGCAAACGGGTTACACCGATCGTTGTGGCGAGAAAACCATGATTTCCTATAACGCGATCTAGATTCGTAGTTTTCCTTTTTATGGAAAACACTTTAAAATGAAATTTTAGTACAACAACAAAACTCATGAAATTCCAGGTGGGTGTTTGAAAAATAGCACACATCCTTTGAATAGAGGTATCGACATCCATCTTGTGTGGACAGATCATTAAGGCCGGCCAGC
This sequence comes from Idaea dimidiata, assembly GCA_949358125.1. NCBI lineage: Eukaryota > Metazoa > Arthropoda > Insecta > Lepidoptera > Geometridae > Idaea > Idaea dimidiata. Next base: position 10,369,569 of record OX442334.1, read on the forward strand.
GGACGAATGACGACGGTAGTTAGCAACCTAAGGTCGCTAAAATGCTGCTAAAATAAGAAATAAAAGTATGTAACTGTGTTACTAAATAAATAAATAAAAATTATTAAAAAAATATATGTTTAAAAAATAGATAATCCAACAGATATGGTAAGGCTGGATAAAAAAATAAATCAAAATAAAAATGGATAAAAAAAGTTCCGCCATTCATCGAATTCCTTATTTCTACCTGTAGTTCGACTCTAAGCTATAGAATGGTATTTCAATACAAAAGTGTTGTACTCGTTTACTAAGCAGTAGCCTAGCTTGAACCTTCATAATGGGCGCCATGCTGAGTATTTTTGCTATAGATATTGCAACATACATGCATTCTTACCATAATCTACTACGATTAATGACCAGGTGTGCAATGGGTGAAAATTTATACTACCAAGTAAACTATAAAAGAAAAGGACGTGATTTAGAGATACATTTATAAAACGTGCCTGTATTTTGACCTTGTGTGTTGTTTTAATAGAATACAAAATTAAAATTTAGGTAATCTAACATATAAAATATTCATTCAAGAGTTAAGAATAACATAAAACAGTTTAAACAAAAACTCCACACAACCTGTTAAACAACGTAAACACGCTATAAACTTTCACACAAACATTATCTAGGTACCAGCTAGTTTGTAGTTTAAAACATCCAAAAATCGTTATTCCGGAAGCGAAGTTTTACCCTCCCCGAAGTGCTAATGGGTTAACGTGGTCCCTACTAATTTCTCTGCTAATGTTGGGACTATGGACGCTGCAAGTTAAATTGACACAGAATATCGTTGACTAAGGAGGGCTTAAATCAGCCTGGTTTAAAAATACTCTTACGCTTGTTAACACCTTTATGGCCTGTCTAAGCTTGGACCCTACTGCGTTACTCCTGTTAAGTTTAACTCGACGTCGTTTTGAGAATACGATGCTGTCGATAGCGGGATTGAAAAAAGCTACCGCTCAAGGAGCGCGCAGAAATTGCCGACGTTAAAGCCATGGACAATTTCTGCTTGCTTCTTGCGCGGTAGCTTTTTTCAACCCCGTTATCGACAAACTACATCGTTTTCCTAAAACGACGTCGAGTTGAACTCGACGGAAGTTACGCGGTAGAGACCCTGAATTTTATAGAACTAGTAGCATCCCGCCGTTTCATCCTCATAAGTCTCCATCCCGCGATTAAAAGTTTATTATGTTACTTCTCCATAACTTAGCTTTCTGGTAAAAGATTTCTTGAAATCGGTCCTGTTTTCTGAAGTCCTGTAGTTCCGGAGACTATTCGTTACCAACAAACAAATAAATCTATCCTCTTAAAAACATTCGTATAGATTACATATTTTATACGGGTCTCAATCGCGTGATTTTTACTGTATATTTATTGTACAACGTCTATGTTATCGACTATGTTACAATAGTCTTGCTTGTACAATAGTGAGTCTCCTTGTAATTGTAATTATAAAAATTATGTCTAGATTAAGGTTTTTAAAATAATGGTGGAAGGTATATCAATTACTTGTCATGAACATCGTCGAAGCGTCGTGTTTTGATAACGACTAATACAATAATACAAGCCGATTAAAACCGAGAATTGAGGTAAGTTTCATAACACCATCGCGAAAATGGAAGAAAAATCTATGAAGCTATGAACTCTGTCTAGGGCAAGTGGGCTCAGTATTCCAATAGGAATTCTTCATATCGCTCCAAGATACATGTTTCTGACACATATTACATACCTACCTAGGTTTTTGGTAAGTTCACCTAGACAGACAGCCTTGAGCTTTAGTGATGTACTAGTGTATTGGAGGCAACGATCAAAATCCATCTTCGATACAATTTTTATTTCCTCGAGAGACACGAAGATGGGGATGCGTTTTATTTGGTAGTGAAAGCTGTGTAGGCGTATATGTCTATCCCAATTTTTTTCAGGAACATTTGAGCCAGTTTTGAAATGGTTTATAGCTTATCATTCCGGATTTCGACAGCCTTTGTGGCGCAGCTGCGGAAGCTCGGACTGCAACGCAGCAATGCACTACGCAGCAATATGACGCAATGTTTGTTTCTGGTTCTGAGTGTTTTCTATGTATAATATTATGTATGTACTAGCTGCACCCCGCGCTTTCACCCGCGCAAGTCGCGATCCCGCGTTGTTCTTACACCTACCTACTGCACTGCAAAAATCCACACTTAAACGGACGACCAGATGATGATGATGCCAGGCGCGGCAGCGCCTGGATTCATCAGTACTAATAGTAGGTAGGTGAAGTAAGCCAAAATTTGTATGTCAGTAAGTGTTGATGACGATGGATGACGATCGATGATGATCGATGACGGGGCTTGTTAACACCTATGCACCAAACTCATCGTGCTGTCTAGCAGACTTGTCCGTGTTTCAAAATGTAGACCAGTGCAGCCACTATGGAACACGGATCGGATCATATTCACTGCTGTCTTCGTATCTTCTTGACGAGCGTGTTCCATCTATTCAATTTGAGATTAAATTTAACTTGAAATATTAAGCAAATACATTTAGGTCCTATATCAGTCAACCGGAAAAGGGTCACTATTCTATCATCGAATCTATACTAAAGAAAACGAATCGTAAAATAAGTAAAATTGACCGTAAAATGTGTCTGGTAACTTATCAGATATTTCAGCTCTCTAATATCGCCGGTTTAGACTGTTCGTGGGGTGATCCATCAGTCAATTAGTCAGTCAGGACTAAGATTTGTTAAATATAGATTAAGTAATAGATAGTAGAACAAGGGAACCTCCTGAAAGGTATGCAACCGGGAACATCGCTTGGATGATGATGATCTAGATTAAATGATAGATCTTACTAATCTTATCTTACTAATTAATATAAACGCGAAAGTTTGTATATATGTATGTGAATGTGTTACTCTTTCACGCAAAAACTACTGAACCGATTGCGATGAAACTTGAAATATAGGTAGCTGGAGACCTGTAATAACACATAGGCATTTATTTTGATATTACCGCGAGAACGGGAATTACGCGGGGGAAACCGTAGGGCGCAGCTAGTTACTAAATAATCGTCAGCGATTTCTTCCGCGTAAGTCCCTATCCTTTGGGAATATCGGAATATAAAGAAGCCTACGTGTTATTTTAGGTCTTTAGCTATCTATATTCCAAGTTTTTTCACAATCAGTTCAGTAGTTTTTTGCGTGAAGGAGTCACTAAGTTCCATACACACAAACTAGCAAGCATTCGCGGTTTTTAAATATATATTTAAATGAATCTGAAAATATTATTTATTACAAGTTATCATTTCGAATAACAATCACGCAATCACGTCATAGACACGACCATGCTTTTACTAACTCAATGAACAAATAACTTCATCCCTAACAAACTATTCGATACAAAAAGGGTTCCAGTAACAATCTCTTTCAGAGTTTCAGTTAAAGGCTTCTCTACTTGAATCCTTCAATACAACGTTTCAAAGCTTCAATGAGAATTCATTTCAGAAATCTTACCATTACTCCAAAATCGGCCTTTTTAAGGGTAGATGTAACAATGTTTCGACTAAGCTTGTAAATTGTACGAGTATAACATTGGGGGCTTAGTTCGCTACGTGTTGAATTAAAGTATAAGTCAAGGGATAGAAGGAAAGTACCTAAGAGTAAGTCTATCTATAGAATGGTTATGAACGCGTTGTGCTATATTAACATCTTTCCTTATACCTACAAGCCTAATATAATGTAGTTATAGATATTTCTTATTCTGCATTATATTATAGCCATCTACAAAAAGTATAATATGTAGTATATCCGTTGTCTAGTATCCATAGTGCAAGCCTAGTGCTTAGTTTGGGGCTAGATACCGCTGTGTGTAATGTCGTGAAATATTTATTTATTTATCACTCGGTCACTGCGCTATAAGTTTGTGGCAAGTGTAGAACCGATGTCAGATACATGTGAGAATGTCCTATTTATTGTTCTTATAAATGTATCCACTGGACTTTTTTTTTATGTAACCAGTAAGGGGAGGTACTAGAACCGAGAAAACGTTCTTAGAAAGATCTTCTCTAATTTTTGATACATTTATCTAACATTTACTAATACATCAAATATATTTTTTTTAATTGAGTACGGTTCCTTTTCAGAATTATAAAAACTTTTTTATTTACCTACCTAAATCGATGCGCTAACACTGTATTTACTTTACCATTTTCCATTTGAATTTAACCCTTAAGTTTCTCTTGACCCTTGACATTTAATAAAATACCAATCAAAGGTGTCGGGAAGGTAGATTTTGAACTTCGAACCCATCTAAGTTTTGCCCGTTTTCGAAGTTTAGAGAATTTACCTAGTTACGTATTTTAAGCCGAAAGAGAGTGTTTGGAGTTGAGATGTAGGTTTGATATATTTAGTTTTACTCGTATAAAAGAAACATTAAATTCATTATTAAATTCCAGGAAGAAGTAAAACAAATTCCCAGGAAATATTCTTCCTTTTATTTTTTGACAAAATAGATTGGTCAATATCGGTTGCCTACCATCTGTGAAGAACATAGTTTCAAAATTTCATAACATAAGCGGTTTAGGTTGATCTATCAGTTACTCAATCAGGATAAAGCATTTTATAGATATGTAAAAACCGGGACTTACTGGCAAACTTACTTAGAAACACTTTATTCACGCTTATGAATAAACATCTGGATCAAAGTATATTTAAAAAGATGAGTCAAGTGAGTACCTTGTTGGGTCACGTGAAGTGTAAGTTTTCGTAGTTTTCATTAACAGGGATTCCAATCTGGTAAATTCTTTACAACTAAAACCTACCTAATAGGTACGTAATATTCAACGAAATTTGTTCATTATAAATACTAATTATTATTTAATTTATTTAAACTTTTTTGTTATATTTTAAAGTGTTTCCGACACTTGGATAACTATACTTAAAGAAATGCTTTCCAAAAATTTCGCACCCGACAGGACTTGAACCTGCATCTCTGGGGATCCGTCCCAACGCCTTTCCAATTTGGCCACGGATGCATGTTCAATCGAGTCGAAATTAAGGATAGCATTTCTTATTGTTTTACGTTTTTGAAGGCACGTAGCGCCATCTACTGACAATATTTGCAGACTGCCAGCTTGAACTATTCTATTTTCCATAGAATTAAATACAACGATGAGATGTGTTTAAACTTCATTATAAATACTAATATCGTGAATACACATGACGTATCGCTATTTGGCTGTTAGAGGGGGTAAACAACTAAAAATTAGCAATTTAAAGCTAAACATTTCGTAAACAGAACCATAAAAAAAGAATAATGGTTTCAAAAAACCCACAATGATTTTAAAAGAACTATCTAACGATAGATATCTATCGTTAGCTAGTTTCTTGTTGACTACGAAACCCTAATACCAGAGCGATACATCTAGTTGTCATATACAGGCTCAATGACAATTCTCAACGTTCCTTTGTTATCTTTGAGTAGAATAAAATAGGTACATATTTGTATTATATTAAACAGTTCGTGAATTTGACAGGAAAAGTCTTTTCTAGATGAAACTAAACTTATTTGAGGCAATTTGTTTGGTTTGCTTGTGCGTTATTATTTGCAATTTGTTTGAAGAAAAAAAAACAGAAAAGGTAGAAACAACCCACCCAAGCTTTGTATAGTTATAGACTAGCTGTGCCCGCGGACTTCGTCCGCGTGATTTGGCGTATCTAGTATAGTATCTAGAATTGTTGCCCTGCACATTTATTGCACTATTCGTGATCTTCATTGGTTTTCAATGCACGCAAAAAAGCATGATATGCCCTATCGTTAGTTAAACTAACTCCACGCTCGGTGAAGCTCTCCAGGGAAGGTAAAGTAGAGAAGTATTAACATGGTTCGAAGCGCACTAAATCGAAATTATTGGAGCGGGATTTAGCGTGTCGCTTTCGATCCAACATTTGCCGAAACTCACATTTCGTGAATGTCTTGGAAGCAAGGGACTCGATGTGGCGCTCTCGATCAAGCGATAGTCGAGTTTCGTGCTGTGTAAAAGTCTCGGAAACATGTGAATAAACGTGCCGCTCTCGATCCAACGTACATATGTAGAGACGTGTAGAGAAGCTGCGTGTATATACACCTAAAAGCTAAAAGTATGTGACTCAGTGTGACGTTCTCGATCAAATATTTGCCGAAACTTATATAGATACATTGAGTGTATCTCGGAAGCACGTGACTTAGCGCGCCGCTTTCGACCTAAAGTTTATGGAACGAAGTTATTTCGATTTTAATAAATTTCGAAGGCAACTTAATAAACTTAATTCCAAGACATGCAAAAAGTAAGTGGTAAGTAATTTATTGAACTAATAACTAAAAGCTTAAATTAAAACTAATTATAAAAGTAAACATAATCTATAAACACATATTATCCAAACTTTTAGAAGCACATCGATAGTATCTAATAATGTATTTTTTTCTACTAAATTTTCAAAATAGATGTAACGAGCAATAATTACTTACCTGCACATTTCTCTGTCTACTACATGCAAGTAGGTATGTATATTCGCCTATTACGCAAGTGATGTGTCAAATATATAATAATATCATATAAACCAAAAATGTATAGAGGGAATGGAATCAGTTGCCTTAGGATGTCTACAACTTGGCGGTCTTCAAGTCATGAGTGAACAGTATCTCCTAGGTAAGCTTACAACATTTTCGACCACATAGACCATCAGGTGAGATAGTGGTCAAACGCTTACCTAACTATTAACTATAAAAGAAACAAGAAAAAGATGAGCCTTCTTTGATTTTTCATAAATACTAAAAGTCAGGGTAAATTACCCTTAGGTTGAAGCAAAAGTGAGATTACTTATGTCATTGTAAGTGAAAGCAAAATAGAGAGCACTTACGAACTTTATGTCAATAAAATTCGTAAGTACTCTCTATTTTGCTAATAAAATTCGGTCACAACAAGACTCTTCTAAGGTTACATAACACTGTATTTCCTTATAAATTTTCACACGTTAACTGTATGAAAACAATCCGGAGCGCTAGTGCATTTGTTAATAACTGTGCAGGTAGACGTCTGCCCAATTAATTATATTTCGCAGATGTTACGTAGAACTTTTGAACTTAGCGAAGCATTTACGTAGTTCGCCCTAAGTTAATGGGTGTTCTAAAATGAACATTTTGTTTAAATAGTGAGAAATTCTCCTGTTGGTCTCTGAAGGTATTTTACTTGTTTACAGTTGTTTTACTCGTTCACAGTGAGCGTTACAGTTTGCATTCGGGGTTTTAAAAAAATGCTGTTAAAACATAACAAACAGTAATTGACATGTTTGAGTCATTGATATCAACTTTAGCAGTACATAGGAATGTCATTTGAAGAAAAATATTTATTAAAAAACCCACCAAATTGAAGTCAATGCACAACGTTTCATTGTCGTTCGTGGGCTAATTAGTGGCAGTGGCTAATCGTGGGCTTTAGACGGCCGTCTAAAGGCTACAGGACAAGACGTATACTATAAGGAATGGTAGAACGTAGGCTATGCTACGGGTATACGACGCATTAAGACCTAGATAGATTGACAAGTTACAGTAAATGCACGACAAAAGTAATTATGAGCGTAAAACTGCAAGGCAGTTAGTATTAAATGTTTTCATAACTTGTTACACTACTAAATAGGATGTATACATACCTACATACATTTCAAGCAATTTCTATGCAAAAAATCTTAATTACCTCACCAGATAAGACTCAAAATGAGTTTCTTTATTTTAACCGCAAAAAACACTACTAAAATAAACCTTAATCTCTTGCAATAACGCCACACATCCACTCTAGCTTCTGAGGCAGTAAATTTAAGTCAGCACTTGCAACTCTTGTATTCACGGTAACATAAAATGTACCCTAGAGGTTGCAAAGTGGAATGCGTTTTGTTCTACGAGGAGCTACGTCTAGTTTGTTTTCATGTAATGAATGGAGTATGTATTATAGTGTGGCCAACTAGGGTTCTTTAGGAAGTCAAGCTGATGATGTACTGTGTGCTCTAGTTGGTGTGTGGTTGTTTGTAGGCATACAGTTTGTATCTCTATATCTTAGACCCGACCCTATTGCCAGCTTAATGTTTTGTTTAGCTCTCGTGAGTGACAATAAACGTCAGTAAAAATGTGACGAAAGTCGAGTTCACACATAGGGTCGTTTAACGGGCTATGACCATTCCGCGACAGGAACTCTCGCATCAGGGGCAGCTTTCTTGGTCTGTAAATTTTTGTATTGTCATTATAATGTCTTGGACATTGTAAATTTAGTATGAGCCTCCTTATTTTGTGTACTCTTACTTAGAGCGTCGTATTGGTTTTATACTTTAAGGATGTTGTAATTGTGTTTTAATAAATGAAATAAATAAAAATAACCAGACAAATTGCACGAATACAGGTGGTATACGTGCAATTTGTCTGGTTATTTTTAGAGCGTCAGAGCTGCAGTGGCTTTTTAAATTTATTTCGCGTAAAAAGATCATGGAATATGTTTGAGACATCATCTCTGGTACTAGTACCATGTACGTAATATCTCAATGACACATTAAAACACATTGAAGACAAGTTGAATTTGCTGTTTGTTTAAATGCACCTGTCATGTGCCTTACCTCGCCCACCAACACCTATATTTTAAAGTAAAAACATTGCATTTATAATACAAATACAATTTAATGGAGTAGAGATTTCACGGTGTCTGCTCTCGTGAGGGTTGACGTAGATAAATTGAGTCCGCCTTTTGCTGTTTCAGAGTTCTTTCGGGGTGAAACACTACCACAGCAAACAGAGAACCCTTTTTGGGTAAATATTGCATTCGAAATAACTATCCTACTGAATATATCAAAAGTTTTAATCGATCTAAATATTATGGGCAACTTGATTACTTAAGTTGTGGTCGAGATTCATAGTTAATATAATAAAAGGTATTTTAATTAAGTTCTTTATAAGCCGAGTACTTACCAGCATGCTGTAACGTGCATAACCAAAAAGCCCTCAGGATTCGCGAGCCTGCACCAAACGCTACGCGAGCATCGAGCAGCTCATAGCAAGCCAACGATTGTGGGTCAACGAACCAATAGAACCTCGTTACAGTATCACGGATGCTACGGTTACACCTCGATAGTAAGTAACCGACTTTACCGTGTATATATGGATTTGCAAAATAAAATGAAATAGCAATATTAAATTGCGATTTTAATTAATTTCTTAAAACTACCTTTTTTATAGTACTACCTACGATAATACTTATCAGATTTTGTCTATCAACATCACATTGCGAACACATTCAGATTTTATTCTTAGCGAGCTCATTTGGCTTGTTAATTGAAAAAAGTCGAGTCTGATAATCCGTCGTGGTGCAATGCGGTGCGGGTTTTAAGCGCTCGGATGTTGGTGAACGATATTACAAGCTCTCCACATTTTTGTTAAAAAACAAGTTTTTAGATTATTCGTCAAATTTCTTGAGTAAAATCGTAAAATCATTCTCAAAAATCTTAGAAAAATATTTCTTGGTTTCCCACTTATCAGTGGGCCAACTCCGCACGTCTTGTGATCGAATATACTTAAATTTTCCCTCCGCTATTTTGTTAAAAATGTTGTCTATGGAAACAAGCAAAAAATTATTATGTTAGAAAATACAATTATATTATAAGATTTCTTTCAAAATTATGATTTGTCTGTCTAAAGATATTTTGAGAGCGACTAATTACTATCTCGGATTGGGATTCAATTTCAATGTCGAAATACATAAATTGATTGGTACATACTTCCATTCAATACTAAATATTATAGTCTTTTAAAATTATATTACATAGCTCTATTTTCTTTAGATTCATAATTATGATATTCATCTTTAGAACCCAAAAACTAACTAAAACGGATAACCTACACAGAACTTCAGCTGTATATTATACCAACAAAATATATCACAGCAATCACTTCAGCACCAAAGGCCAACATCCCAAACTTTTGCGCTACATTAATATCGTTTACAAAACGGTCTTTTATCGTTTCTCTTAATTACCACCAAGCCTGCAGTCAGCAGGATTTGTGAATAAGCCACTGTTCACCCTGTTCCATTTGTTGCCAGATATTCGTTCGTAGCTAACAACTGGTTTTTGGGTCTTATTAAAAATGCGATCCTACCACGAACTTGCTAAGTCGGATTGACTTTTTGTGCATGTTCTTTGGTTTAACATACTGAGCGCAATACCTATTGAATTTGGTAAACCTGGTGCTGTTAGTCTTGTTCTAATGTCATCTTTCTATCTTGTAGACGAGCGTACTACATCTTAAAACGTTATGTTCACTTCAATATTATTAGAAATACGGGTGTATTTCGTAATTTGTTTTTATTGCTCAAGGCATATTTATTAGAAATATTTTTAAAGGAAAAATAAATCCACTTGCGGCTAGATTTGAACTCGCGTCCCTAGATCAGTACCCCAGTGCCTCAACCCCTCGGCCCCGCAAGTTCCCATCTCGAGCAGCGAATTTAAGAATATGAATGTTTCCCTGTCTACTATTTTTTTTCGACTAAGGCTCGATTGAGTCGACATCTACAGGATCACTTTCCAGTGATTTACCTGAGCCAATGATTAACTTTACAGTTAACGCGTTGGCAAAAACTTGGTTGGAACTTATGTGGCCGAGGGGCACTGGGGTACTGATGCAGGGACGCGAGTTCAAATCTCGCCGCAAGTGGATTTTTGAAGATGAATTTTTCCTAGAAATATTTTAAAGGAAAAATTCATCTTTAAAAATTTACTAAAAAATTTTTATAATTTATTTATTATTTATAAACCCAGTAAATAAAGTGTTCTAATCGTGTTTATTTAAAAAGTTTATAAAATCAATTAAATCCATATTTATCTACAACGCGATCTAGACCCATAGTTCAAATAATAATAATGATGACGGAAATCGTGTAAGTTTAAAATGTGTGTTGCATTATCTTCACTTGCCATCAGGTGAGTAAGTTTGTCGAACCAGTTTAGTATGTGTGAGTGATTTTTCTAAATATGTGAGTCTATTTTCCTAAAGTATCCTAAAACTTGTGTAAAATCGGATCCTTTTCATAAAAGCGCCTAAAATACGTAATGCTATTTTCTAAAGATACAATATACAAGGAGCATATGTTAGCTCGCTTCAACTCAAGGCTCGCCGACCAATTTTCCGGGCAATTTCAAGAGATAAATTTAGAAAACGCTATTTTTGAAATTTTGTTCGTGGTTCAGTGATTCCCACTTTTCAGATTATGGTGATAGATGCTACTGAATATTTGAAATGTATAGCACATACCTTCGACGAATTACTAGTAGGTATGTGAAGTGATAGATGATAAGGTGTTCGACTGGTGGGTGTGCCTCTTTAAATGTTTTTAGTTAAGTTATAGTAAAGATGTATGTCTAACTCAATAGATGACATGACCGTGTGCGGCTATGTCATACCATTGAGTTAGTTAGATGTTAATATCTGTGATTTATATTTTACTAGCTGCACCCCGCGTTTTTACCCGCGTAAGTCTCGTTCCCGCGGGATTATCGGAATAAAAAGTAGCCTATGTGTTATTCCAGGTCTCCAGCTACGAGATTGTGTAACAAACACACCTACATACATACACACATACTCACAAACTTTCAGCTTTATAATATTAGTAGGATTAGTAGGAGTAGGTTAGATCCTTACATCAATGTTCAAAGGTTATTTATGTATTTTTTCATGAAATTGTTGTTGTAATTATGATAAATACCTAAATAAAATAAAAAAACGCTGGCCCAACTTTAAAAAATTAAGTAATAAGGTATTGTACTAATAATATTTTTTTTTAAAGAATTTTGACAGATTTCTTGTAAGAGACTAGGAGGTTAATGATCGCTTGACAGCGAAACATTTCAAACTAGGTTCAGACGGCCGAGCTTCATCAGTTTCAAGTCAAATTGGTAAAAAGTTACTCACACTTCTTGCAATTAGTCGGAATAAAATTCGAACGTTGTTGTTAGATTACTAACTGTCGACCACTATATAAACATTTTTTATCTCTCTCAGAATTTATTTTGTACCATTTTGAATGTATTACTAAGAAGTCATCATCATCATCATCAGCCTGTTGCAGTCCACTGCTGGACATGGACCTCTCCAATTGCACGCCACCTAGATCTATTTTCGGCTTCTCGCATAAAGTTTGTGCCAGCCGTCTTGCGCAAATCGTCGCTCCAACGCGCCTGAGGTCGTCCTACACTACGTTTGCCGAGACGCGGTCTCCACTCTAGAACTCGTTTACCCCACTAAAAATACTAAAAAGTAACCAATCCGTACTCGTTAAATCGATATCAACAAAATATCAACTGCAAAACCATGTGGTTTCCTTACAAATAGCAGATGAAAAATGGAGTAACAAATTTACAAGGGTTTGACAGACCCTTTGATTGTTGCCGTCGTCGGCGTCGTGTTTCAGAGTTGGCAGTTGGAAAACGATGGATTGCATTGTTCTAGAAAGGTCTGATGAGAAAAAAAACCATATAGTTACTTTTTAAAGATCTTGATAGGTACAGAATTTAAAAATAACGGTTTGGCATTCAAATCTCTGCGTGTATTATTTTTCCTCGGATAACGTTGCGTATGTGCTGTTAGAGCTATCAAAAAGTCGTTTCATACACTTAAGAAGTAGCCTGTAGGTACAAAATCACAATCTTCAACATGTAAATCAAACCTAACCAAGCAAATTTTTACAATACACCAAAATAATCACACTAAATTGGAATTTAATCCATGTTATATATACTTACCGAAAATTGTTTATCAAAAAATTAAAATTTTCCATCGTGTCCCTACTTTGTAAAACAAACACATACCCTTCCAATGAATCTAAATCCTCGAGTCAGCGTGTAGTGTTCGTTTCACACTTACCCTTTTGACGGCCCTAAGGGTTCGGTCACGCTAATAGCGGGTTCAGTGTTAATAAATTACGAAATTACATAACCGCTGACTGCATAACCGCTGTATTTTATTGCAAGAACGTAGCCAAAACTATACAATCCGCTGAAATTGGTAATATTTCTTATGTCTATCTTTTTGGTATTTACTGCTACGAAGCGGTACTCACTACTCGGGTCGTAGTCTTCTTAGCTAGAATCTCCCCCTGACTTCCCCCTTCTACAGTGAATGGGTTTCTTCCAGACAAGCGTGCTACAATTGTTGACATACACTAGTTGACTCATAGTAGCTTCCCATCAGGTGAGATGAGGTCAAATGCAAAGCTATTGTATTAAAAAATAGTTACTAAGTGCAGTTATATTATATAATTATAGATACAACAATTATAAAATTAACCACTGCTTCTGGTAGGACTATTAAAGAACTACGGGTGTCCTTTTGAAATTTTAAGGTGTCCTACAGCTAGCGCCATCAATTTTAATCCATCTGATGCGAAATTTATAAACTATGAAACGTGTCGCATGCAATTTATAGTCATTTTCACAAAGAAAATTTGTAGACACAGCGGTACCTACTATTGATTTATTTTCTAAAATTGCTTCGAGTAACTGCTGCAGCTGCGGGACTGCTTTTGTGAATTAAGTCTATAGTTCACGACACTGGTTTCATAATGTAAATAAGGCTTAATTCATTTCGCTGCCGAGGCGAAAAAATAGTAATAAAACCAAAACGCTTCAACTTTGCCAAAACCTCGCAAAGGTCTGGCTCATTTGCCGTCAGCACGCTCGAAATGAGAACGTTTCAACGTTACACAAACGGCAAATGCTTTCTTTGTGTTTCTATGTTGATTACTGATTGGCTCTAGCTTAGTGTGATGCGAGTTGAATTGCTTGACTCTTACTATCATTGTCGTAGTAGACTGATTACTCATTCGTTTTGTGCTTCGTGAACAAATTTTAAAGTACCTCTGCGCTAGGTGAGATTTAGTATATATATTTGAGCAAGAGCTAGGTATATATTTTTGTTTGTTCGCTATCTCGGACCTATGGAACCCCGAACTATTGACAAGCGTGGGTGGAGCTGAAGCCAATAGGTTGGTATCATTTTTATTTTAGAAAACTCACAAACCATGTGACGGACACAACTCCCTTACTTGTATAATAATCGATGTTAACGATATCGATAAACGAAACATAGTTGGGCATCTGTCAATTATTTTTCACAAGTAAGGGAGTTAATAAATATAATTTTATAATTTCAAGAATGAAACGACAGCCAGACGGAAAAAAATGGTGCTGATTTCGTCTTCGGCCGAATCATAACTTCTACATGATCTATATGCAAACAAATCTGTAGCAAAAAAAACACTAGCAGTAGCAAACTAGCGCTGAAATGTTGAATTTCCTTAGTGTCTACTGATCGAGTATAATAGAGTGTTATGTTAGAAAAAGTAAATCAATTGTTTTCCTCAATTTGTTGACACAACAAATCACATCCTAGTAACAACAAAATGGTCAATTCAATCAATAAATGGGAAAATTATTTTGCACCATGAAAAACAACAGCGATTTCAAAAGAAAGTAGGAAACGTTTCATCTCTTATTGCTAGATATATCTAACTCTAATTTTATTACAGACTTGATCAAATTTACCTCGATGGATTACACTTTGGAAAAGTAATGATTTTACACAAAATTATTTTTAACACTTTATTTTTAAAGTAGATGCTTTACCAATAATAATATTTAAATAAATTCATACTAATTTAACTACGCTACAAAACTAAAATAATAATAATACTAGACTCGATTTCTGTCCGCCAAGTCACGAAATAGAATTATAATAGTTTTTTTAGTTTATATCCTGGACTAACATAATATAGGATACTGCACATGGGACCTATGCGGTTAGATCCACAGGACATATCTAGTATTATTATTATATAGAAGGAACATAATTTATTTTAATAGTGTTGGATGGTCTCCATCAATTTCAGATCAATAAAAATTAACTTTAATTATGTCATAATTCTGAACAGAACGTATGTCATAGTTCTGTCCAGCTTAGAATCTGTCTAGTTGCGAATCTGTCGAGTTGGGACGAGTTTATTTCAGTAAAAAATATTTTATTATGTACTCTATCTGAAAATTTGTTGCTTATAAATAAAAATAAATATTTAAAAAAAGCAGCGTAGTAACTCGATTAGAATTTTCATTGTATTTATTGTACCCATAATATTGTTTTTCTTTGAATTAATTTAATTTTAACTTTTAAACGTAACTAACTAACGATGTCACTAATTGTCCTGCATGAAAGTACGTAATCATAATCACAAAGTGTCAAGGCAACAAATACTTAGAAAAAGTTAAAACCACTATAGTCGTAGTCAAACACATGCGAAAGTATGGAAGTGGAAGCGTCATGTTCAGCTTGAAGACACCGCATAAATCTTTACGAAAGTCACTGTCCTTTGTCAATTTTAAGAAAGCCTTAATTTTACGGAGTTCTTCTCTTTCTGTAATAAAATGGACAAAAAGATTTAAACAACGTTCTACCAAACTCAAATTTATTCTCGAGTACTATACAAATACAATACAAGGATTTAACTATTGCATCCTTGTTATTAATGTTATTTTTTATACATTCTTTAGCATATCTATCATTCTTTGGATATCAATACGAATAGCAAAGTATATAATGTTGAATTCCTATTTTGCCACATAATGTTGCTGTAGTCATTCTCACTTATCACTATCATCTCGTAGTGTTCTCCGTATAGGGTCATTTATTTTGTGAATTGTGGTTAATAAATTGTAAAATAAATTCATTCTTCTTCTCTGAGCGATGTCCCTGGTTGGGGTTGGCACAGTTACCTTGCCGACCTCAAATAATTTGGAGTTTAGTAGGTAAGTCATCATCATTGACCGGGACTACACTTATTGTAAATAGTTTCCGCAAAATTTTAACGGCAGGCCGTCTAACTGACATCAACCATTGATGATATTTTGTAACCTTATTATTATACAAACAACATGATTAAAATGCAATTATTAAAAAAATGATAGCTAATTAAGGGCAGACTTACCCATTGGCGTTTGAGTGATAGCATCAAATAAAATGGAACGTATGTTTTCAACTTGTTTGTATATCAAACTCGAATAGAAACATGGTCCAACAATCAACATAATATGCTTAAGTAGACGTATTATTAAGGACCAATAATTCAATATTTCATAATAACTCTGGAAATCATGCAAAACTTAATTAAACAAATTATTATACTAAACGGTTATTATGTGAACCTGGAAAACAGATTAGAAAAGTAAAGGCAAATAATATTTTGTTAGTAGTAGTCCAAACTACATATAAAATCAACTCAACTTAAGTTGCTCCCTTATCGTGAGCATTTACGTGTATTGTAACATAGTAAATTCAACTTTGTGTATTACATCACAATACCTACTATCGTCCTGACATGGTTGGTTTTCCTCCCTCACTGATGTAGTGCTCGAATCTGTTACATTATACATTGCACGCTAATGCTTACGCTAAGGGAGCACCTTAAGGTTAATAACCTCATACTCTATGAAGGTTTCCTGGAAGAAATCGCTTTTAGCGATAAGGTCGCCCATTTGTACAACTTTTAACTTTTAAGCTTTCTGTGTAATTTGTCTCACTTATTAATTTTAATGTAAACTGATTTTAATTGTTGTTGGTTGTGCAAATAAAGTGTTAATCTATCGATCTATCTATCTATGAAACAGCTAAATTACCAGTTTACTTTGAAATAAATTAAAACTAATAAAAATGATTTATTAAAACTTCGTATAACAAAAGTTATTCGCCAAAATGTCTAAAACTATCCCATTTTGATATATATTTAGTTAGAAATATTTTAAAGGAAAAACACATTACAAAATTATATTTAGTGTTCAAAATACATTCATATAAAAAATACGTACATAAATCTCAGACATGATGCCATACTCAAACCACCTATGCACAAAAAATCCAATGGACATTGCCATCGTCTCTGTCGATGAGAGTAAAATTAATAACCACTGTAAAGATGAATAGTTATGAAGTGCTTATTTTTTATGATTAATTGTTTTTGTCGGTCATACAACACTGTCTTATAAAATCGTTTCAGAGCTTTTTCATAGATTGCATTGGCAAATTCGACAAAAATCGGCCTTCAGCACTAACAGTGACATAATAATATATAGATTTTTTACTGTGTCATCATTGCTGCTAGACGGCGCTACGTGCCTTAAGCGTAAGTTACAAAAAAGAGATAAGATCCATAATTTAAGACTCAACTCAACGAGCATCTATAGTCGATTTGGATAAGGCGTTGGGACGAATTCTCCAAATATGCAAGTTCAAGTTGGGTGCAAATTGTTGGATGGCATTTCTTTAAAAATTAGTCATTCAAGTGTGGAAACACTTAAGTATTATAATAAAAATGTAATTTAACTGTAGCGCAAAATAAGTAGGTACTTACTGAAAATTCCACTGCACAAAAGAATTGTGAAAAACTTTTGTGCAGTAATTCATACATTTTATAAAAAAAATCGACACTGTCGTCATTTCTTTGGCCAATAATAATGATGCTTCTATTACTTATGTTCTCGTCACCTATCTTTTGTTTTAGAAAATATCTTTCTACGCATCCTTTTATTATCAAAATCCTCTCGTAAATATACTTCAGTTGTACATAAAAAAATATTTGCTCTATATCATTACAACTTGTTAATAACAAATAAAACATAATTTCATAAACTTGTATGTCAAGAAAAAATAGACATAGAAAATCAAATACACAACCTACAAGGCATAATATAAGCATCCAAATATATACAGAAACGAAATGTTTTGATACATATAAATTATTTTTGGATAAATCATCAAATCCAACTAAATAATGAAAATATTTTTGTATTTCTGTTTTTCTTGATATTACAGTTAAGATTAGCGAAAAATATACTACAGAACTGATAATTTGGTAGACTGATATAGTTGTATTAACGTTTACCACAAAAGCGGCATAGACGCAATATAAAGCCAACCACAACTGCGGAATAAGAAGTAATTTACCAAAAAATAATGATATTTTACTAATCTTTAACAGATACAAACGGTCAAAACCCAATAAATATTCCAAAAATATTAAATATTTGTATGGTTGAACTAAACGCAATATTTTTTCCCTGAAATGTGATCTAGTTAAAAACATTGGCTGTGAATTATCAGTGACACGAGTCATCTTTACTGATAATAAAACCTAACTACGCAGAAGTAAATACAATGAATTTATTTATAATAATGTAGTCTGTCTGTCTATGAACTATGAATAAATGAAGTTTCATCAATTCATTAGTCATCTTTTAACTTTTTGACGTTAATGTTACAAAAGGTAATTACCCCCAACCCCCATGTACAGTCATCTAGGTCAAAATAAAATACTACATAGGTACCCACTGTGGAACTGACACAATATTCTAAGATTCACAATATTCTAAGCTTGTCTTGTGATTCCAATCACAAGAGTTAGTCCTGGGTTAGCTCACTAGCCCGATTTTAAGTAAAAGCAGCGGAAGTCAACCTAAACGTCTTTAAATTATTAAGTAATATTAGGACTTTCGGTTCAAATAAAAGCATATCACTGTGAATATACACTTTTATTACAAAAAAAAACAGACGTATAGAATAATACTCCTAACCGACTTTAAAAAAAATAACAAGATTTAAATATTTTTGTAATGATTTAGGATTTTCGTGATTTACTACGACACGCATAAAATTTTGTCTTTTAATGCGAAACACGCCTTTTGATGAAAAGAAATCACAAAATATTCATTTAATTCATTAATCTGTTAATTTACTTAACTTAAAGACCTAAAATCTTAGTAAAACTTAAATATATGATGCAATATGCTAAACAAACATTACAGTATTTTAAATTTAGCGACATATCTAATTTGAAAACGCCAAATAATTCGTTTTGGAAATCACTCTCTTTAGTCAGTGCCAAAAAAGCTTTTGCTCTACGTCGATTTTCTTTTTCTGAAACGAAAAATTCATTGATAAAAACTAGTTACCATAATATGTGAAAGGCATGAATTATTGTTCTGTAGGAATACGCGCAAGAGTAACATTTTTTCGATAGACAAATATTTTCGTATCTTTTTTGTCGTTTGAGAAAAAGAGTGTATTTCTCGTTGCGTATACTACTACCGCTAATGAGCAGTACCTACGACCAAATAGTATTTGGTCGTAGGTCGACCCATATGCAACAAGTCAAAAAATCGACATTGTCGTCGGTTTAGATCATTATTATCGACTTTATTGTGATTACAAACTTACCTAAAGGCATGTTAGCAACAACATTATACAAAGTAGAACGTATTACTAACACTTGACTTTTCGTCATACTAGAGTAGTAACAACTGCATACAATCATGTACGAAATTTTAAAACAAAAACCCAGTTGTGTGATGAAAAAAATAATCCACTGAGACATCTGAAATGTTTATTGTAATACATTATAATACGAAGTTGGTAGATGTTTTTTATTTACTTTTATAATTTTTATTCTACTACTTTGCCTAAGTCCTCTAGACAACTTTTTTTTTTAATTTTCTTTTAACTACAGACATTTTGTCCTCTTTTCCTTTATTAGAAGTATAGATATCAAATATCCAATGCTTTATTGTCTGGTTTAACTAAGAGTATTTTATACCCACTCCGCCAACAACTTATTTTACTGTACTTTTGGAAGTTTTGTTGTTGATATGCTAAGTTTCAGAACCGATGCTGGTCCTAAAACGGCTTAGGAACTGAGACCCTTCGGGCCTTCGAATCAAAGCAAATTTGCCAACAGCGCCACCTATGGTTAGGGATTTTCACTTGGTCGGTCGTCATAGTCGTTATTTATAGTATCAATTTAAACTTACTAACAGTGTCCCAAACATAGAAATTATCATCATAATGTTTCGTATTGCGAGTATTATTTTCATTCCAGACGAAATCAATTTAATAAACCACTGTAAAAAAGGTAGGTAATACAAACAAATAAGGCCATTCGGAATAAAATTACGTACAAGTGATTAATTAGTAATTGCACAAGTGCAAAATTATATTTACAGGAATTTTCATTTCGGAATTCAACAAAGTTGATGACTTATGCAGCAGTTCGTATGTGTTGTGCAAAAATTCGACATTAAGATTCTCTGGAGGCCATATGATATTGTGTATTCCTTTCTTATTTCTAGGAAAATGCATCAAAACATACAACTTAAAAAATGTAACTCTCACGAGAACAGATTTCAAAAGAGCACAATAAAAAATTTGCTCTATATCATGCACATAGTGGAAAACAAAAAACATGAATATAAAATACATATTTTCGTTTCTATTGTTTAGCATTAGTGCACAATCTATTAGGCACTCACAACCACAAATTATCATCCAAAAAGATACAGGAAATCTATCAAGAGCACCAATTTTTAAAGTATCATCAAATACGTTCAAATTCTTATAAAATTTTCGCCATTTGTTTTCACTAGATAGAATTGAGATATAAATTGACAAAATTATAAATTCTGTGCCTATAAAATATTTTACAAAATTTATAGAATTTAAATGAAACGTCGAAGTGGATATAAGATACGACATCAAACATAATATAAATACAGGATAAATATAGTGGATATTTTTTTTATTTGAAAGTAGATATAATCTGTTCAACCCAAGAAGATATTCGATTAAAATTAAAACTTTGTAAGGGCGAACTGATTTTGAAATGTCATTTCTATGATTCTGTGGATTTTTGGTAATGTTAAATTTTGTATTCATGCGGGCCATGATAACACTTGAAAATTTAATAATGTTATGATGTGAAAACTTAATATAATGATTCGACTGTAAACATAATAAATTACTAGCCAGTAGATTAAAGTAAATAAAAGTAAGTAATGGTTCATACTCGTGTACCAACATTATTTGTCAAATGATTAATACGTTTTACGAAAGACTATTTAAGCTTGATGATCTACTAAATGATAGCAAGAATCCTATCCTACTAATGTTATAACGGTGAAAGTTTGGAATAGTAATTGTTTATTAATTTAAATAAATATCTTCAATTGCATTAGTGGAATTTCTTTTGAATGTCTTATCAGTCGTCGCGTTGTCGTTAAATTAGAATAATTAAAAAATAAAAAAAACAAAAATCAGAAATAATTTTTTTTAAATTGTCTGTGGTTTTTAAAGTAGTCGAGGTATTTTTTATTTAATATTTACTTTTGTCTTTTGAACGACAAAATGACGACATAGCAACGACAAACGATCATAGTAGCGCGGAAAATGTATTGTTGACATGCAAAAAAGTTTTATTGTGCTCTTTTGAAATGACATTGACATGCAAAAAAGATCCACGTATTAAATGTTAGTTGTTCAAGAATTATTATTATGATAACTGTGCAATCTGTAATACATTTTAAACAACAAATCGTAATAAAAATAAAGTACTGAAAAACTTGAGGTTTCTCAATTTTCAAAGACAAAATAGAATAAAAACACCCCTTATTGAATTAAGCCCAAGTCTGACTATCATGTCATAAAAATAACTGTGAAGTTCGGAAAAAAGACAGGAAAAAGACAAAGAAGTTCCAGTAATTTGTACAATTGAATAATAATACAGAACGCTAAAAAATTAAAACGATGACATACCTGAATTCTTTTTCAGGTGGCTGCCAACAAACTATTTCTGAATGTACGTACAGTGCACTTCGTCAATATCAGAGTCCTGCTAAAAAGCACAAAGCTTCCAAGAATATTCAATGAGGTTCGTTAACATTTAACATTCGAGCTAATATTAACTTTAGAATGGTAAAATTTACTAGAAAAACACTCCGTTCTATCTATTTGTTTGTATGTACTTGGCTTCCTTCAATTTAGTTGGAAGCTAAATGATAGGAAATTAGTTAGATTCAGATTACAGCTGCTTCAGTTTCATCATCATCATCATCATCATCATCATCATCAGCCTGTTGCAGTCCACTGCTGGACATAGGCCTCTTCAATTGCACGCAACCTAGATCTATTTTCGGCTTCTCGCATCCAGTTTGTGCCAGCCGTTTTGCGCAAATCGTTGCTCCACGTGCCTCAGGACGTCCTACACTACGTTTGCCGAGACGCGGTCTCCACTCTAGAACTCGTTTACCCCAACGGTTGTCGGTTCTACGGCTAATATGGCCAGCCCACTGCCACCGCTTCAGTTTATCTCTGAACAAACCATGATATGAAAATGAATGATTAAAAAATAAGTTTTGTTTAACTAACGAAAAAATAAATGAGCCTACTTTGAATTTTAATTCCAATTGCACATAAACCTTAACAAACAAATATTTAAACATCATCTTTTGACGTTAGCTGATATTTTTAATCTTCTTCGGCAAAAAACATAACTGAATAATGTATATTCTATCAAAGACCTTTAAATCTTGTTAGAATATAGGCCAGACAATCTCCAAACTTGTTAATATTGTGCTCTATCACTATTTATTGACAAACATTAGTCCGGAAAATAAATCGAACTTATCTCTAGGGCGAAGCAGGACCGTAAAACAAAAGATAGGCCCCTGTGACTGGGACTTAACTTTCGATCATTACCCTTCCATACATCCGATGATTATCACCATTGTATGTTATGCATCCAACAAACGAGCGATCGCGCGGACCGTGGGCTAATTAGGCATCAGCGAATAGCGGATCATCGTGATCACAGAGGTCAATACGACATGAGATCCGCCTCGCCGTCCGTCCGCGTGGCCGGACGATGCCGTGTGATAATCGCTTAAGGACGTGACTCATGTGAAATCCCTTCCGATTGAATAGTTTTCTTCATAGACGGTATCAAATAGATCTTTAAACAATGTTTAATGTTATTGTACATGATACAAGAAGTGTCCCCTTCATTTCAAAAACAAGAAAAAATAACTTTAAATACCACTATTATACAGGCAAAGTTACCCCTGTTTTACAAAACATATCAGTTTTTCTTCTAAATCCTTAACCGCTATATTTTCTTATAGGCATCATAATATTAGAAAATACAATACCTAGAACCCCTTCATCGTATTTTATAAAAGTATTATTTTAATCTTCGTTAATTATTGATTTTACGGGAAATTGTAGATTTTTTCACGCAATTCCATCTCGCTCATTTATATGCAATCGCACAAGGACCGTTGATTATCATCTATCGCCGCCTTAAGAGTTTGTCGCCGCCATAAGGTCTCTAACTTCATCTAACGACTACCGTTAGAGATAACAAGCGAGGTGAACTGCTTAACGTGCATTCCGAAGCACGGAGAAAATCGAGAAAGTTACTTTTTTCTACGAAAATGAATTAATGGCGAGTCTATAGTCGGAGGTACACGTTTTGTATTTTCCAGTAAAATGCGAGCAGCCAAGGAACGCTCGTCGTTTTTCCACTCAAAATTATTTACTCTAGCACAAGGCAACTGAATCTAATTTACAACTATTTTGCATTAACTGCATTTATATTGAATTAATTTAATGTAAATAATGTCAAAATAATTCCAACAGTTTCCCTTTAAAATTGCTTTTTATAATTTTTTTAGTGTAGTTTAATGCCATATTATTAGTAATGCAGCCTTTTGGTGTTTCTATACGAAAATTATAACTAAACATAGATTAGTTCTATTTGATTAAAACTAGTCAAATTAGGTACAGTCGAAGTGAGTCGAAACAATGATTTATCGATCAAAATCTAAGTCATGCATGTCGAAGTAAATAACAGTCACATTTGAAGAGGTAGTTGAGTATACATCAATTTTAACCAGCTATTGATTTATGCTATTGTAAGCTTAATTACCAATTTTTCATCTGATTTTTACGGTTTTCCTCGTATTTATAGTAACCTAAGTTAAACGCTGAACAGTTGGTAACTGTTTTCGTATAATGTATAAAACCTTGATAACTCTTATTTTGATTTGAGTAGTATATCTACATTACAAAGATTTTTGTGAAAGTGACTCTTTACTCAATGTAATCACATTTTATGTAGGTAACTACAAGTAAGTTCAAAGGCTTTAGAATTTCGTAACAAAACATATAAGGGCAACAAACAATGATCTTCATTTATTTTCCGAATGAAAACCACATTTGTTGTTATTTTCTTTCACAACTTTAGTAAGAACGGTCCGCCGATCCGTCCCAGTTTTTCTAAAGCCTTACCATTATTAGGTCCGAGATAAAGCTCACGCGTACATTAATTACACGAATCCTCTTTAGGATGGTCGTTAACCCTTACAATTTGTTAGCATTCCACTGTTTCCTCGATTAGTGATGCTAGTTTATTTGTGTGCCTCGGTGTGATGAAGAAGCGTAATTTATAGGTGACCTTAGATTGCACGATATGATTGTATTATAATTTATAAGTTGAGATTTTGTAGACATTTAAACATTTATGATTTAATAGTTTAATATACTTAATGTTTTATATACGATTTTAAACTAACATGGTTATTTTCACTACTAAAATTACTTATTAACGGTTTATGATTTTTAATTTTATTGTTTTAGTTCGTTTTTAGTGTCATTTTAAATAAAGTAATTTTAAATCAAAGTTATAAAATATAAAACATTTACTAAAATTACTTATTAACGGGGTATTTACCATGTTTAATAATTTATTCGCGGAGCTCGATATTTCGCTAGTAATTTCAACCAGTTTGTCTCGTGATATATATTTCATAACTTTGATTTAAAATTACTTTATTTAGAATGACACTAAAAACGAACTAAAATAATAAAATTAAAAACCAAAAATCTTTAAATTACTATCACTAGAAAAAACTAAAGACAAATCAAAATAACTATTAAATTGTATAGTTTACTTTCATATAGTTTATATAAGTCGTCAATTGTTAGTTATTTATCATTATAGCTTAGTAGTTATTGAGTCATCTTCTTTTGTGTCTCGCCTAGTTTTAAAGGTTACATACCACTCTTAGACCAATTTGAACTAATTACTCCTATGAGAGATAACAAACGAGATTCCGAGCACGGTGGAGTTCGAGAAAATGATACCCACCTTAAAACACATATTATGTTGAAAAATCAAAACAAATTAAAACGCGAGATACAAAATCTAAAAGTCTTTTCTAAAGTAACTTTAAGTTTATTTTTCACGAAACACTCTTATAATCTTTAGTAAATTGTCCTTAAGGTATTTAGTAAATGCTTTTAACAATCTCGAGGGATCCAAATTTAATCATGTCAGTTAAATAGGTGGTTCCAAAGTTTTTAAAGCTCACAACGGAAAATTGTATTTTTTTTAAAGTAACTTAACACCGAAATTGCGAACGTTATTGAATTTTCGCTGGGATGTTTTCATTGTGATGTTTAAAAAGCTACTTTTTATGTTCATAGGTAGGCAAAAATGCTCTGAAATACGATAAAAAATTAATCTTCACTTACTGCGGCATCTCTGTCTTTCTTGAATACATTTTGGAGCGGACTTTCTGTAAAGATATTGAGCCTTACCATGATGTCTTATAAGTCGTCGCGAAGTCGTCGCGTTGTCGTTCAGCTAAAAAAAAGAAAATTAAAAACACATAATAGTAGTTTATGCACCGAGGTACTAAAGTCCTGTCTTATATAGCGGGCGTCATATTGAATCCAAAGCGTACGAAGGACTCTAGAGGGTTAACTCCCGAGCGCAGCGAGGGTGTTAAAAACTTAACTCCTGAGCGAAGCGAAGGAGTTATGTACCTAGAGTCCTGAGTAAAGCGTGGGATTCAAGCGCCCAAGATAAAGACAGACTTTAGAACCGAGGTGAATACTCTACTTTACACATCTACTGCGAGACAATAAAAGGGCTACAAAAATAAGTATTTAACTAACAACAAAAAAATAGAATAATGCAATGTATATGAAATACATTGACAGCTTTATATTAATAAAATTTAACAATGTTACATCAAAATGACGAAACCACACATCGGCCTTAGCTGATGAAAAAAAAAAGTTGGGGCTTTATACTAACCAAAACTTTTTGCTTTTACCCTTCCGTCCATGAAAATAGAAAAAAATTGCCCAGTTTTTATTTTTTTTATGTGTTATGTCTAGGTGGCCAGTTCGAAATGGCCGTATGCTACCAGAACCTTAGTTCCAAATTTAAAATACTTTATGCCCTAAGTGCATAATGTGCACTTTATGCACCTAGGGAATAAAGAGTCGCTTTACCTTGACCTTTCTGGTCAAATAAAGTAACTTTGTAGAGCAGTAGGTGTGTAAAATAATTAAAAAAAAAAAAAATTTTTTTTAATTGTTTGTGGTTTTTAAAAGTAGTCGGGGTATTTTTTATTTGAAATTTACTTTATTTTTTTGAACGACAAATGAACGACATAGCAACGACAAACGAGCATGATAGCGCGGAATGTCATTAATATTGGTTTATTTTGTTTTAATTTTTCCTACTTATTAGGGGTTAAAGTATGAAATTGCCGATTTGTACTGAAATCTTAATTGTTTATTTTTTAAATTTTTAACAAATTTATTTAATCAAAATAGTTGCCATTATTATCTATACATTGCTGCCATCTAATGGGGAGGTTATTAATGCCTTTGCGATAGAACTCCGACGATCTAGACTGCACAAACTGTGTGAAAGCATTTTGTACTGCCTCCTGGGAAGAAAACTTCTTGTCACGTAGATAATTGTCCAAATCACGAAAAAAATGGTAGTCCGTTGGAGCAAGGTCTGGTGAATACGGAGGATGACGAATGGTTTCTAAGTGCAGTTCCTGAAGGGTCAAAATGGTTTCTCGTGCTGTGTGAGGTCTCGCGTTGTCGTGGAGCAATAATGGTGAAGATCGATTCATGAGTCGGGGCTGTTTTACTGCTAGTTTTGTCAACATGGTTCGGAGTTCGGCACAATAGACGTCTGCCGTAATTGCTTGACCAGATCGAAGAAAACTATAGTGAATAACACCATGCTGAGACCACCAAACAGTTACCATTACCTTTTTATTGGTAAGTTTTGCTTTAGGACACTGTTGTGGCATTTGACCTGGGGTCAGCCATTGCATTTTTCTTTTCCGGTTATCATAAAGAATCCACTTTTCATCACATGTTACAATTCGATCCAATATTCCTTCATTTCTGTACCGGTTCAACAAGGCAACACAAGTTTCAACACGCGTTTCTTTCTGCAGATCAGTCAAATCATGAGGCACCCATTTTTCGTATTTTTTTATTTTATTGATTTGACGCAAGTGAGTCAATAAAGTGGGTAAGGTAACGTTAAACCATGCCGCTAATTCCTGGGTAGTTTGACTAGGATCGGCTTCCACTATCTCTCTTAATTCATCGTTATTCACCTGTGTGGGCGATCTTCCTCGTGGCTCGTTCTTTAAGTCGAAATTTCCATCACGAAAGCGTTTAAACCAAAATCGCACGGTGCGTTCATTAGTAGACCCCTCTCCAAACGCAGCATTGATATTGCGGGCTGTTTCTGCCGCGTTAGTTCCGCGTCGGAACTCGTATTCAAAAATCACTCGAATTTTCGCAGTATCCATCTTTCTTGTCTAAATTGAATAACAAAAACAATTGAAAGTCGATATTCAAATGTTTCACATTTTTTAAAAAAAGAACATCACAGAAACCATTTGAAAAAAGTTTCATTCGAAAACCTCAAACCATGAAGATTCTATGTCAATTCAAAGAACCTATTGCAATAAAACGGCAATTTCATACTTTAACCCCTATTATTTAAAGTGATATTTAAAAAGATACAAAAAAAAACTCATAAGAAACACAACTAAAAATATTTGCGTTTTGGGAAAAAAATGCTCTTATTCAAAAATTTAATGGTATTTACGGAATGTGAATTTACGACCTCCCCTTCTATCTACCACCTATCCTGCATTACTTCAAGCGTCAGGAATATAAGGAACGCATTATTTATCTAGTTTGTCTAAAGATAATTTACTACTTCAGATACTTAACGTCAAAGTTCTTAAACAAAATATACCTCGTAATAAAACACAATATTTACCGGGTTTACTCGCGTGTTAAAGTTAGCAGAACGTGTAATTGGAACAATGCGTTAATAAATAGAACGCGAATAAACCTGCTAAATATTGTGTTTTATTACAATGCAGAATTGCGAAAACATAAGAAAAAACTAAAATACACCTCTTGATTTTAGGTAAACTTCCTGTAAAAGAATGGTGGTAAAACAAATTATAAAGCGACAAAACCAAACTATAAACGTATTACAAACTTGAATGAAAACCGCGTCCCATTTCCATCCTCTGTATGTTCCCTAACAACATAGAAACCTGCCCAACTGAACTACTTACAAATAATAACTCATTTTGTATTGAAATTAGAAAGGAATCGGTGTCAACTAGGTACACGAAGCGTTAACAACTTAAATTAAATGCTCGTAGACCGTTATAAATCATATTTAACATCATGCACCTACTTAATCTTGTACACTTTAGGACATTGAAAGCTCAACAATCCTACTTATTTTATTAATAAGATAGTTTTTTCAAACTAGATCAAATTAATTAAATAAGTTGTGTAGCAAAACACTTTGATGTACCTGCCTATCTTCGCATGCAATCCTTCGAGAACACGCGCGACGTTCCTAGAAGCGGCGGGAAGGTGCGGGAGGCGCGAGTGGTGGGGCGGCGCGGACGCATCCCTACCGCTCGCTATATAAGGAGACTCGCCGCCCGCCAGAAATAAGAAGGAACATGTGGTTGCGGTGCTCCTGGACATGGAGAAGGCCTTCGACCGGGTCTGGCATGAGGGCCTCATTGTCAAAATGGACGCCGCGCAGATTCCGCTCCGGTTCGTCAAGCTCATCGACTCCTTCCTAGCCGAGAGGACCTTCAGAGTCAGGGTGGAGGAGTCCCTCTCTGACGACCGGATCATCAGAGCTGGGGTGCCGCAGGGTAGCGTACTGTCGCCGACGTGTTACTCCATCTACACGGACGACATACCTACCCCCGCATATGCGCACCTCGCCCTCTACGCCGACGACGCCGCCTTCCTAACCACATCGATGAACCCAGGCCACGCTGCCGAGAAGATGCAGGTCTTGCTGTCGGAGCTGCCCAACTGGCTTGACGCGTGGCGACTTACCGTCAACGTTGGCAAGACGCAGGGGATCATCTTTTCGGCAAAAAGAAGCCCACCACCTCCTCTCAAGATGTTCGACGAAGCCATCCCCTGGACGGCGCAAGCCAAGTACCTCGGGGTCACCATCGACACCAAGCTGAACATGGCCCAGCACGCAAAGACCGTTACCCAGCAGGTGCGTGCTGCCCGCTCGATCCTTCGTCCTGTGCTCTCCTCTGCGCTCCCGCTTCGCTCGAAGGTCGGGGTGTACAAGACCTACGTGAGATCCCGTCTCACCTACGCCGCCCCGGCCTGGTTCGCGTTCCTGGCCGAAACCCACAAGAAGACACTCAGGGCACAGCAGTCGCAAGCCCTGAGGACGATTGTAGACGCTCCCCGTTTCGTCCGGAACGCAACCATAGCGAGGGACCTTAGAGTCGAGAGCCTGGACGACTTCATCACGGTCCAAGCGAGGGCCATGTTCAAGAGAGCCGCCACCTCGAGGTACCAACACCTGGCCGGCATCGCCGAGCAGTTTGAGAGGCCAGAGGGGGGACTCCCCTACCCCCGCGAGGTCGCTGCCCGCCGACTGGAGTCGGAGGCGTCCTCAGACCCGGAGCAAATATGCTCCGGCACACAGACGCGGCCGTAGTAGCGGACGCCGATTAGAACCCGCACCCATGGGCCCTAGGCCCGAAGGAGCAAACCCCCCTCGAGAGAGGGAGAAGAGATTCACGCTGCTAGTAAATCAGTTAGCTTAGGACCTTCTCCTGAGATAGTCGCAAGACAGTCCAGAGAATTCCCCCTAAAGTAGTAAGCGAGGTAGTCGCAAGACAGCCCACTTAACTGCCCAGTAACTCCCTCTCGAGCATCAGCACAGATCGAGGTAGTCGCAAGACAGCCCGTTCTTCCGCTCTAGTTCGCTTCCTGAAACTGTGTGTAGACTAAAGGTTGCTACTGAATAAAAGGTATTTACAAACCACCTGCTGTTTAGTATCAAAACCCACCTACAGTTGTAGTTACTTAATTTTAAGTAAGTTATACAAGTATGTTTGTTACTCTTTAACGCAAAAGCTACTGAACAGATTGCGATGAAACTGGATATGCATGCAAATATCTAATATCTATGTTACAACTGTAAAGCTACTTTTTATCCCGAGATAATCTCCGAAATCCGTACCCTAGTTAATAATAATAGAGTTAGCTATACCTGAGTTTAACATTTTACAAAAATATCTGTTTTCAAAATATAATAATTATGCTTTTGAGCATTACCTACAACTGAACTTCGAATGTAGGAATATGAAGAACTAACACTAAACCAAAATAACAGCAATACAAGAGTGCATTTCCGTTAAGCATTACACTTAACCTGTACACAATTCATTGTTTTTGGCTTAAAATACAGTCAAAACGACAGTATTCTTTTTTAATTTTACCTTAAATCGTATTTAAAAAAATGAAAGGTGGCACTTTTTTCATATAAAAATGCCTGGAAACTTTTGGACGGCAAGCCTGTAAATGTAACGGGCTAAGTATTGTCTTAAAATAATATTGACACACACTTAGGGCTAAAGGTTGTAACGAGTAATTATAATAGCCTCCTCTCGAGTTCTATGGAACTCTAAATATGATGACTCGATATTTTGTTTCAAACTCTTCAGTTCCAAATTGCGAGTGAATGCACGTAAGTGTAATAAACTAAACTTCCTGACCGCAAGGGCTCGTTTCAGAATGGTACCTATATTCCTACCTACCTATAGTTAAATTATTTTTACGACTACCCTCCCCTTTATTGGCGATATAAAGGTCGATAGACTATGTAGTAATTTGAATTTTATGTTGGCATAAAACTATCGTGTATGTATTGGCCTGGCCAATAAATCTTATCAGTTCAAAGGTTACCTACTATATGAAATTTAACGATGGAATTGGGTAAAGCATTTTTGTTTATCTAAATTGTAAAAAGATCAGCAAGTTGAAGTGGTAGTAAGTCAGCCAAATCTGCCAAAAACCGACAGTCGAATGAGCTTAGAACAGGACAGCTCACAGATTATCTATCCAGTGGATGTCTGACAACAGTGGAAATTGACAGGCACTATGCAGTACATTGTTGCTTTGACGTAACGTGGTTATTACCGGTGATCACCTCAAAGCAACAATGTACTGCATAGTGCCTGTCATTTTCTACTGTTGTCAGATAGATAGATAATTATGGGTTTTCAATTACAGATTGAAAGGACAAAGGTCGCCTATAGTGATGCATTTCAAACTCTTCGGCGTCAAACGACGGATGAGCTTATTCAGTTCCTAAGTCAAACTGTGAAGTAATTACTCACACATCCTGAATCAAGATTCGAACGTCATTGTTAGAATACCTACCATCTAGATAATTTAAGTGTTGGAGTTTCCGTGTTCTTTAGCCTGCCGAGTAAATTGCAGTAACTCGCATTGTTTGAACGTAACATACAAATTACTCGTATGTGTGAATGGTATGTTTAACATGCCAGTTGCAATCTCCTGGCCAAGCAGCAGCTCGTACGCTATCTGGCCTGTGTAAACGAGCTATAAAACCTATGTATTAAGAAATATTAACAGATGTAAAGTAATACGAGAGACTGTCTGATTTCGTCGACATGCCTTAGCAAATAACGATATAATTATAACGTCTTCGCCTCTTGGCGTATTTTGCTCATGCTTGTCGGTTTTATGACGTAAGTAATATTTTCTGTTTACGATTGCACGAGATGAGCCGGGAGGTCTGTAGCTGTAGTAGTGTTGAGTATCTCATGTAGTGTAGAGGTCTGCAGAGCGTAGAATCTTTATAAAATAACATTGGTTGTTTTTGAAAAATCGACAAACTATATGGAACATTTACCTTTACGGAAAAGGCTACCACAGTGTCTTAGACTGAAATCTATAGTTCGTACTTTGACTTTGCTAAGTAAAAACTTTGACTTAAGGTAATTTTTAGTTTTAATAAAGCGATCTTCGCAACTGTCCAAAGTTTTTCAAATTTAGAATGTAAACCATTTAAAAATAATGACCTAAACTTTGATTCTCTGTTATAATAGTAGTTTATACACCGAGGTACTAAAGTCCTGTCTTATATAGCGGGCGTCATATTGAATCCAAAGCGTACGAAGGACTCTAGAGGGCTAACTCCCGAGCGCAGCGAGGGTGTTAAAAACTTAACTCCCGAGCGAAGCGAATGAGTTATGTACCTAGAGTCCTGAGTGAAGCGTGGGATTCAAGCGCCCAAGATAGACAGGTTTAGTACCGAGGTGAATACTCTACTTTACACATCTACTGCGAGACAATAAAAGGGCTACTTACAAAAATAAGCATTTAACTAACAACAAAACCATCGATTAATGCAATTTGTATGAAATATATTTACTGCTCTATATTAAGTAATTAAATTTAACAATGTAACATCATAATGACGAAACCAAACATCGGCCTTAGCCGATGAAAAAAAAAAGTTGGGGCTTTATACTAACCAAAACATTTGCCTTATCCTTCCGTCGAAGAAGTAAAAAGAAAGAAGAAAAATAGCCCAGTTTTTATTTTTTAATGTGTTATGTCTAGGTGGCCAGTTCGAAATGGCCGTATGCTACCAGAACCTTAGTTCCAAATTTAAATTACTTAAATATATAAAATTCTTTTTACACACCTACTGCTCTACAAAGTTACTTTATTTGACCAGAAAGGTCAAGGTAAAGCGACTCTTTATTCCCTAGGTGCATAAAGTGCACATTATGCACCTAGGGCATAAAGTAATTTAAATTTGGAACTAAGGTTCTGGTAGCATACGGCCATTTCGAACTGGCCACCTAGACATAACACATAAAAAAAATAAAAACTGGGCAAATTTTTTCTATTTTCATGGACGGAAGGGTAAAGCAAAAAGTTTTGGTTAGTATAAAGCCCCAACTTTTTTTTTTCATCAGCTAAGGCCGATGTGTGGTTTCGTCATTTTGATGTAACATTGTTAAATTTAATTAATATAGAGCTGTCAATATATTTCATATACGTTGCATTATTCTATTTTTTTGTTGTTAGTTAAAAACTTATTTTTGTAGCCCTTTTATTGTCTCGCAGTAGATGTGTAAAGTAGAGTATTCACCTCGGTAAGTTAAGTTAAGTTTTTAACACCCTCGCTGCGCTCGGGAGTTAACCCTCTAGAGTCCTTCGTACGCTTTGGATTCAATATGACGCCCGCAATATAAGACAGGACTTTAGTACCTCGGTGCATAAACTACTATTAATTTATTCGACCTGAATTTATTTGACGACCTCTGTGGCGCGTCGGGCGAACGCTTGGCTGCAATGCAGAAGGTTGCGGGTTCGATTCCCGCTGGGTGCAAATATTTATGCTTAAAAATAAATATTTGTGTCTGGTCTGGGTGTATTTCTATGTATAATATGTATGTATTTACAAAAGAAAAATAAATATAAGTAGTATATACGTTGTCTAGTCACCGTAACACAAGCTTAGCAGCTTACCATGGGGCTAGATGGCGCTGTGTGTTCGTCACAGGATTTATTATTTATTATTATTATTCGTAAATTTCAGTTCCAAGTTTATGCTTAGTTTTTGCTAAGCTATAGATTTCAGTCTTACTGCCTAACCCCTCAGTATGGCTTCGACGTTCAGCGAGCAATGCTGAATGGCGATGGCGTTATGGACTGGACACTTTTGAACTTGGAACATTTAGAGGCGCGGGGCAGGTTATCTGAAGTTTTTTTTTACTACAAATATAAAAAAAAACATCTTCAAAAATCCACTTACGTCGAGGTTTCAACTCGCGAATCCATCATCAGTGCTCTGGTGCCCTTCCAACTAGACTACGCGAGCTGTCGCTCTAGGAGAAGTATTTTTTTTATTTTTTTATAATTGACAATTCTTTTTTGTAACAAAACACAATAGTGTATTTCAGATACTGTTTTTTTGTTTTGAGAATTATTTAAAAACATATGGTCAATAAGAGGGAAAGATCTACACGTTCTCCTGATCAAGACATTTTAAAAGCAAATATGTCCTAAAATCTATAGGTAACTGTCATGGCTATGCCCTCCCTATGTTTAGATTTTTTTCATATTTGAATTACAATCTTAAAATCCTTTGATAATTTTAAGTGAAATGTGAAAAAAAACTAAATATGTAACACGACGCGCGCGCAGCGCGCACTCCTCGAATACTTTCCTGCTCGCACATTGCTTTCTACCTCACTCGGCGGCCGAGAGCCGCCGAAACGTACCGATGACGCACGACGACATCACCAAGCTAGAGAATAAAAAGCCGACGCGCGACCGTACGGTGTCATTCGCAGCTTAGCGGTTGACTTGAGCGATAGCTACACTGCAGTCCTCAAGTTATACCGAGAGCGCGGGGGTCGCGACAGCTACACTGCAGTCCATCCCTAAGCTCTAGTTTTATTATGCGAAGAGGGTCGTGACAGCTGCACTGCAGTCCACCCTTAACGCTTTAGCGTAGGATTTACGTATGACCTAAGTGCGGAAAGGGATGCGATAGCTACACTGCAGTCTACCCTTAACGCTTTAGTCTAAGTATACAAATAAGTACATGCAAACTCTGTGATTAAGTTGATAAGAGATAAAGTAAACCTTCTCACATTCATAACCAAGAGTTTTACTATACCGCCATCTAAGATCCACGGAACTACCTTTTACTGGACACCCTTTCAAATATAAATTATAGTCAATTGTTCATGGTAGATTTAGGTTTGGCATAAAGATATTTGCTGTAGGATAGGATTCATATTCAATCGTAGTCGATTCGTCGTACTAAGATATAAACAAATAAATAGCTATCCAATGTTTTCAAATAATGTATCTACTATTAGACTGTATTCTAACAAACTTAGGATTGGTTAACCGCAGCAGTTTCTTGTTTCCAACTTGCTTATAGTTTTGACTGAAAGTATACAGTTCCCAACCGATGCTCATAATAACCTTCGCTTAAATCTGATGTTTACTTTTAATTAATTTGGTTGTTTGGTTTCGCTTAATTAATATTTGTTGTGGTAACGCTGTTTCTTACTAACTAGTATACTGTTACTCAAGATTTAAGATAGATTGCTTCTAGTTTTCACATAAAACAATATTATTTACTTAAACTTGTCGACTTACAAAAATAGTTTTATTTCTAAATTAAGGTCTCCTTCCTTTTTTAACCGACTTAAAAAAAGAGGAAGTTCTCAATTCGTCAAGTATATTTTTTAGGGATGTTCAACGATTACTCGACGATGGCTTAGCCGATTAAGTTGGTTCTTTTTTTAAAGGAAAGGTGGGAGTCCCATGGTGGTCCCATAATAATTTAGCGAGGATCTAATAAGTATCTTTGAAATAATGGACAGAATAGCATCTCTGAATGCAATTATTTTTTGAAGTCAATTAAAAAGATTTTGCACCGTAACCCCCACTTGCGCCAGTCAGAGACAGTTTTTTTAAATCTTAGGCTTAGATGATTGATTCAACCTTGGCAAAATAACGTCAATAATCTATGCAAATAATAACGCGTTAGCAAACCTTAGGTTTTTTTTTACCACACATGACGGAAGTCCGCTTGAAACGTACGAAATAAAATCCAATTTTTATTCTTTTATTAATTTATTTTATTCCTCGACGCATTACGATAACTATAACAAAATAATTAATACAAAAGAAACGTTCTAAACTAAATAATCAAACTATAATCTAATTAAAGTTAACGACGATTATAATAAATACAATACAATATTAATATGATTTTTTCTTATAAATTAACTGATAATATTACACAGAACTCTTAAGACTAGTTAAGGAATTAAGCTTTGTACAAACCGACATAACAAAACGCACGTTTTCTTAGACGCATAGTGGCAAAACTTTAGTAGGCGATGCGTCGACACTTGCCTGTCCAACTAAGTCATGCCGGTTTATCCTAAACTTTAATTTAAAATAAGTAAACATGTTTTAAAAGTTCATTATTATTAATAATTAATTATTTTTCAGTGGCCTTGCTCTCAGCTCTAAATTCAAAAGCTAACTTGTGCAGTTCTTAACCTTATATTTTTTAAATTTATTTCTCTATTTTCAAAAAATGACCGATTAAATGTAACGCACTATCAAAAAACGTCACTTTAAAGAAATCAAATTTTAGAAGGGTTTCTAATTTGGTTGTGTTCTATTTATTGCTATAGGTATTATTTATACTTTATTTATTAGTAGGATGATAACTTAGCACTCATACAATTTAAAAAAATAAAATATACCGAACAAAATCTCTAAGGTTTTTTCATTGATTAATTCTGTATTGAACACACTACAAAAATTACAATAAAAACACCATAACTAACTTTAAACAACTAGGTGGAACATAGGTCGGCCTTATCGTTTGTCTGTGTTTAATTAATATAATTTGAACCATGAACAAATTAAAAAGACAAAAAAGTAAATGCAGGACCTAATTAAATGAACTGCACGAGTTATTTAGAGCTGAGAGTACGGCATCCAGGCTTGCTTAGCGTTACAGAACGAATAAGCCATCTTAAGCCGTTTTGTTAAATAAAAGAGCATTTTTATATATGCTTTTAAGAAATTGACATT
Source organism: Idaea dimidiata (assembly GCA_949358125.1). Taxonomy (NCBI): domain Eukaryota; kingdom Metazoa; phylum Arthropoda; class Insecta; order Lepidoptera; family Geometridae; genus Idaea; species Idaea dimidiata. The sequence goes on from OX442334.1 coordinate 10,406,318, forward strand.
GATATCACAGCTATTAAGACAAATATTTACAGAAACTTTTCTTACTAATCTATTGATTGTTATTATCTCTTTCGTTAATAGGGCACATGTTATTTAAGGTGTCCCTCACGATTTTTAATAGATTTTATTATTAGAACTTGAACAAAATGACAGATTCGTATAGAGGGACATCTTAAATATTAAAACAACTAACATTTTGGTGTTAAGCTAAAATATAACTAGTGGCAAAAATATATTATTTTAGTTTAAATCTGTATTTAGGAAAGTACCTACTGATTTTCGGTGAAGTTCGCGACCTTAGTTGCTAAAAATGCAAAGCTTTTAACCCTTACTTAATTTTTGTGTTTGTTTTGATATCTAAACCGTAAATTAGTGAATATGAGGAAATTCATTTATTAATTAAGTAACCAATCAAGTCTTGAAACACGTGCAATTTGAAAATGGAAATAAACTTGAAAACAAAACGACATTAGGTATCTCATAAAGAAAAAAAACCTACGAGAGAAATAATCTTCCGGATCCTATGTAATCTGATCTCTTTGTTTACTTCAACAAAAGAAATTAATTATTTTCCGTGTCCTGCACGGTATTGTTTAACTGAAGAAAATAGGAAATTCAAAATCTTATAAATCTTTAAAAAAATGATTTCAAAAGATAAAATTGCAAGTTTCAGACCCTCCAACCAAATATATTTTATAAAATGTCGTTATCTATATTTCATTTTTCAATTGCAGACTACGATTTGTCACATCTTGGTAAAGAGAAAATGTTAATTACAAGAGAAGTAAACGTCAGATTATAGTCTGAAATTAAAAGATGTTCAATATGATCTGAGAAAAGTTCTTAAAGAATAAAGAAAGTGCAAGGCCTTATAGTAGGTAGGTACTCAGTTCCTCCAACTCCTAAAGCCTAATTTTCCAGAGTTTCTAGGGTACCCACTAATTTCTAGTAAGCATAGGGTTGATCATAATGTTGGCGAGGGCGTTTCGACGTTTCCGCCATGCGCCGGCGCCTTGTGCGTGGTATTGAAGCTGCCGGTACCAAGTGCGTGTACGCGAGTTCTCTTCCGCCTAAAAATAATTAAAAAAAAAACAAAAGAGTGATATGATAATAATACAAAGGCGTAGTAAAATACTATTAGTAATGATGTAAAAGTACATTTCATTTGGAAATAATAATAAGTTCTAATACAATGTCAAAAATACTTAACCTAAAAATACACACAAAAAAAAACAAAAATAATAACTGACAATAACATTAATATAGTACATAAACATAGTAAAGATTGTTTCAGGTATCATATAGAATATCATATCCGTTGATAAGTACCAATAGTGCAAAACTAGTTGCTTTGTTTTAGGTCCAAAGAGTTGAATGAGGGAAAGTTTTAGCTTTGCATTGGGACAAAATAGGCTTAAAAATAAATACATACTAGCTGCACCCCGCGGCTTCACCCGCGTAAGTTCCCATCCCGTGCGAATATCGAAATAAAAAGTAGGCTATCCAGGTCTCTGACTATCTATATTCCAAGTTAGACCGTAATCGGTTCAGCGGTTTTTACGTGTTTGAGTAACAGACACACATACTCATATACAAACTTTCGCGTTTATAATATTATTAAGACTAGCCGCGCCCTGCGATTTTACCCGCGTAAGTCCCGTTACCGCGAGAATTTCAGGATTAAAAGTAATAAAATGTGTTATTCCCGGTATCCAGCTACCCACTTTCTAAGTTTCATCGCAATAGGTTCAGTAGTTTTAGCGTGAAAAAGTAACAAAGTCACATACATACATTCTTCCAAACTTTCGCGTTATAAGTAGGATTATACTCCCTTACTTATAAAATATTATTTACACATGACTAACTTATGTGACGTTTGTCTCTGTCTGTCAACTTTGAAACTTGATGTGACAGTAAAAGATAAACGATGCACAGTTATGCAGCGCATTAGTTAGCGTTTATAAGTAAGGGGGATAAGATTATCTATTTTGGGAGATTATTACCTTAAAAATGTAGGAATCCTTCGAAGTAATCTCGTGCACCTCGAAGAAATGCTCCGGCTCATGATCCGCGGCCACGACACACCGGTCCAGGAACAGTGGCTCCCTCTGCAACGTGTACCGTCCCGCTTTCTCGCGCACCAGAAGTAAAGCAGCCTCTCTAACACCGCTTCGGGCGAACAATTCGCCTTCTTTCTCCCTCGCTTCGCGGTCTCTCGCTTCACGCACTTCACGTATTTCTGTCGTTTTGTGGGTTGTCGTTGGCTGTAAACGGTTTTAAAGATGTTGAAAAATACCCTTTTCCCTTAATTTGGAAGATACTCAATGGCTGCACATTGAATATCTTCCTGATAACCAGGCTACATCGTCATCGTCTTCGCTTCATATCAGCCATTCTAGGGCTTTGAAAGGGACGTTACCACACATAGACCGCCAAAAAAAAACATGTTTAGCCCAGTGGGCCACGGCGGAAACCATGTGACCGTCAATGTGTCGGGTCCGTGGCGCCGCGTCGGACACCATGTGTCCGCATGCCCGCAAGTGACCCACACAGCCCCACAGAACAATCAGGCAACTTGGCCCAAAAATACTTAAAATTTATGGGCTTTTCAACAGATTGAATTGCAAAAATGATGTAGCAACTACTCGTACTTAGTACTTTGACTAAGTACTTTGAATCATTAAAAAATCATTGAAAAACTTAAATCGAGTGATGCATCTCGCCAGGACTCGTGGGTGCGACCGCGCACTGCGTGACCGCACGCTGCGCGCTGTACCAACAGTGTGACCCGCGCGGCTCTTGCGTACGGAAAGTCGGCTGGACGCTCTTACAAGCCGCGACGGACACTGATGTCTGCCATTTGATATCTCAGAAAATATTATGTTTATCGCTGTTTTCGTAAGTCGCCTATTATTTTTGAGTTATTTCCTGACAATAATTGAAATAAAACCAATCGACGATATTTTGAAGATTTTTGATTTTATAAGGCGGCCTCGTGTAAATCCATGCTGTCAGACACATGGTCCTGAATTGATCCTGGTTATTTTCCTTATGGGTTAGGTTAGGGGCTTTAGGGCTACCACAAAACTCCTACGCCAGATGATCCACACGAAAACAAGAAGAAGAACTGCTTTGGAATGGACACCTCCTTTTTTTCTGAAGTCGGTCAATAATTCGCTATTATATTTGTAAAACTATACGGTTTCTTTATTTAGATTTTATTTGTCAATCCGCATTAAAAGTAAAAATAAATTACAAGCTTTATTATTTTATCTTGCTACACTCAAACTCCGGATCTACGTAACACTTCGGATCTTAGACAAACCAGCCATTCACCCAGATTCTAAACCACTATCGTATCATCAACACCGGTGTTACAGCTTTTAGGAAAGCTATCTCTACGTGGAAATATAATACGGAACATCCCAACTTACCTTTCCGTTAGTTACCAAAAGAGCGTTGATAGGCGTCAGCTTGATGGTGCGGCCTTTTCGCCAGTTGTTGTCATTTGGCTGTGTAAATAATAGCTTCCCTTCCATTGCGAACCTTGAACACAAGGAAATAAGACACAAAATTAATTAACAACAGATCTCTCAATTTGCCTTTTGTAGGAATTTCGGGTTAGTCGCCTGCTCGATTTCATTGTATTGTTTACTCCAATGATTATACTTTTAAGAAACCAATTTTTTACCAAAATTTTAACCAATAACATATTTTTACTCCTAATTACGATTGGCGAATGCACCATGCTATCAGACCATGATGAGTCCTAGGACATGTCATATTCCGTACGATTTTATTAACATAGATCTGAAAAAAAATTGTCCTAATGTAGGGTTGTATAATGGGTGTAGGTATTGTTATGTTCAGAGGGAGTAAGTGAATCATACCATACTGCTGTAGTAAACGCGTCTTAAACAGTAACATAACTCGACCTAACACAATACAGTACATCTGAAATCGTTAATAAATAATTTTACCCACCTATCTGTTGCGTGTTTCACTTACCATCTGATCTTATCTAGTATATTAGGTATAGGGTTTGGCTAGACATCACGCCGATTTTTTAACATCTTACAACATAAGTATATAGCGTAAATTCGTTAAAGCAGAAGTAAATATTCAAAAATAGCGTAAAATTCAAAATTAGTGTTTGTTGATTATACGGAACCCTAAAAATAGAATAAGACCAAATGCAGATTTTAATTTATTTTAAATACTGAATTTCCGGCTTTATCTCGCGTTATATTTATGTGTGCCCGCGAATTCGTTCGCGAGATATGGCGCGTGCGCGTTGTTGCATGCAGATTGATTGCAATATTCATGTTCTGCATTGGTTTCCAATGAACGCAAAAAAGCATGATATTCTCGATTGTTAGTTATACTAACTTCACGCTCAGTGAAGCTCTCCGAGGAACGTAACGTATTGAAATAGTAGCGGCGAAGCACGTGAATTCGCAAACTGCTTTTGGTCTAAAAATTGTCGAAATTGTCGAAATTGACGCTGTGTGAATGTCTTAGAAGTACGGGACTCAGAGTGGTGCTCTCGATCCGTCATCTCGGATCACTCGCAGGTCTCGGAAGCAAGTCATTTAGGGCTGTTTTTAATTCAACGTTTGTCGAAAACGGCGCGCTAAGTTACCGAAGTTATTTCGATTCTTATAAATTTAGAAATTAACTTTATTCGAGCACAAGAAACAAGTAAGTGGCATATTTGGGAATATTTTAATACTAGCTGCGCCCCGCGGTTTCACCCGAGTAAGTCCCGTTTCCGCAGGAATATCGAGATAAAATGTAACCTATGTGCTATTCCCGGTATCCAACTACTTATATTCCATGTTTCATCGCAATCGGCTGGGTAGTTTTTGCGTGATTGAGTAACAAACATCCAAACACACACATTTTCACATTTATAATATTAGTCAGATTACCAATGGTGCCATCTAGTATGCGTTAAAAGTAAACTTCTTTCTTACGGATTTTTAGCTACGATTCTCGCCAGATTGTGTTTAATTAAGCGGTTTTCGGATTATCTGGATAGCTGACAGTTATTTGCCACACAATAGACTTGTCCAGTACATCAGTTTTGGCCGAACAATAATATTCATCTTGAAAAAATGACTGATTTCCGGAAATCCAGTATATCCCGATAAAAGTGTCCTATTTTTCAATCCAGGTCTAAAGCTACCATAATAGCACATAACATTGAAAACGGTTCGGAATTTTTTACGTGATTTGCGCACAAACATACAGACAGACATACAGGCATACAGACAAAAATGTCAAAAATCATTTTTTTGTGATAATATGTTTCATTCAACACTACCCAATTACTTTTTTAAAATATTCAATTTCAATATTCACACGGCTTCATTACTGTTTTATTATATCATACTAATATTCTAAACGCGAAAGTTTGTATGTAAATAGGTATGTATGTATGTATGTGAGGTTGTTACTCTTTCACGCAAAAACTACTGAACCGATTGCGATGAAACTTGGAATATAGGTAGCTGGGGCCCTGGATTAACACATAGGCTATTTTTTATCCCGTTATTCCCGCGGGAACGGGATAAAAAATAGCCGGGTATAAATAAGCGGGTGAAACCGCGGGGCGCAGCTAGTGTATATATAATATTGAATTAGTATAGACAGTCTGTATTAGTATAAAGCCGTGGAAACATTATTTCCAGAGTAATTTAATTTTGCGTCGATTTCGGCAGAGAAGCAATATTACATCCTGCATTTCATGTTACCGCCGACGTCGTTCATATAAGCACAACTATATCGATCCTTAAAACAACAAAGGCTGTAAAAGCCAAATAGCCACTTTTCAGGAGAGCCAAAAAACTAAAATGGGTAACTTTGTTTTCACAATATCTTCTAAAGTAATAAAGCTATAATAACAAATTAAAGTTCTATTTTATTATAATTGCCATGTGTACAATATTACAAGCCTAAAATTGCGGGGTATACGCTAGTTTCCGAGATAGCATGGCTTTTACTACAAAAATATTTGGTCTTCACTGGCCTTTACGCCCTAAATTTCGTACCAGGTTAAGGTTTGCAGGTGAAGCAGGTAACGCCAACTTGGAGTAAAAGACTTTAAGAATATTTATATTAAGGTTTTTTTGAAATAAAGGACAAAGATAATTAACGAAAGTTAAAATTATTGTAATAAACGTGACACATTTTTTTTAATTTTACCTGTAAATTTAACATTTAGCATGACTTAACTCATCTAAAGTATGGTAAGAACTATAATTTTTAAGTACTTAAAAAACAACTACAAATTACAACTACAAAAATAGCATCAACTAAATCAACATCAAAAAAAATTGAAAGTATTCATCGAAAGTATAAATTTTTGCAAGAAAATAATTTAAATTTTAGAAAATTAAGTTCTAATTGACCGAACGAGCGAAGCGAGTGAGGTCCAGTGCAGACGGGCCTGGCGCTTGTATCTTTGTAACTTTGTATCTTTGTTCGACGATAACTTGAGTATCGTAGCTCCGATCTTCATGAATTTTAGTATGCGCGTAGTTTAGGTCAATAGAACTTATGAGTTCGAAGATGAGCCGGATCAGTAGGGAGTTGGGGAGATAGGAGGTCGTGAGGTCTCAGTTCGGGGCGAAGTACTAGTTAGAAAATTATGCAATAATGGACCGAACGAGCGAAGCGAGTGAGATCCAGTGTAGACGGGACTGGTGCTTGTATCTTTGTAACTTTGTATGTTTGTTCGACGATAACTTGAGTATCGTACCTCCGATCTTCGTGAATTTTGGTATGCGCTTAATTTAGGTCAATAGTATTTATGAGTTCGTTCGAGTGAGAACTAAGACCTCACAACCCCCTATCTCCCTAACCCCCCGACCGATCCGGCTCATCTTTGAACTCATAAATTCTATTGATCTAAACTACGCGCATACCAAAATTCATGAAGTTCGGAGCTACGATACTCAAGTTATCGTCGAACAAACATACAAAGATACAAGCGCCAGGCTCGTCTACACTGGACCTCACTCGCTTCGCTCGTTCGGTCAATCAATTTAGTTAAGGTGCTTTTCCTTGAAAGTAGCTACCCTAGAAGTTCGCTTCGAACTGAAACCTCACGACCCCCTACCTCCCCAACCCCCCTACCGATCCGGCTCATCTTCAAACTCATGAATTCTATTGACCTGAACTACACACACACCAAAATTCAAGAAGATCGGAGAAACGATACTCAAGTTTTGTCGAACAAACATACAAAGATACAAGCGCCAAGCCCGTCTACACTTGACCTCACTCGTTTCGGTCGTTCGGTCAACTACGCGCATACCAAAATTCATGAAGATCGGAGCTACGATACTCAAGTTATCGTCGAACAAACATACAAAGATACAAGCGCCAGGCTCGTCTACACTGGACCTCACTCGCTTCGCTCGTTCGGTCAACTACCCGCATACCAAAATTCATGAAGATCGAGCCTACGATACTTAAGTTATCGTCGAACAAACATACAGAGATACAAGCGCCAGGCTCGTCTACACTGGACCTCACTCGCTTAGCTCGTTCGGTCAATCAATTTTGTTAAGATGCTTTTTCTTGAAAGTAGTTACCCTAACTAGAAGTTCGCTTCAAACTGAAACCTCACGACCCCCTACCTTCCCAACCCCCCTACCGATCCGGCTGATCTTCAATCTCATAAATTCTATTGATCTAAACTAGGGGTTCGCCCCGAACTTAGACCTCACGACCCCCTATCTCCCCAACCTCCTACCGATCCGGCTTATCTTCGAACTCATTGACCGAACGAGCGAAGCGAGTGAGGTCCAGTGTAGACGGGCCTGGCGCCTGTATCTTTGTAATTTTGTATGTTTGTAACTTTGTATATTTGTAACTTTGTATCTTTGTATGTTTGTTCGACGATAACTTGAGCATCGTAGCTCCGATCTTCATGAATTTTGGTATGCGCGTAGTTTACGTCAATAGAATTTATGAGTTCGAAGATGAGCTGGATCGGTAGGGGGGTTGGGAGATAGGGGTTGTGAAGTCTCAGTTCGGGGCGAACTACTAGTAAAGTCTATTGACCTGAACTACGCGCACACCAAAATTCAAGAAGATCGGAGCAACGATACTCAAGTTATCGTCGAACAAACATACAAAGATACAAGCGCCAGGCCCGTCTACACTGGACCTCACTCGCTTCGCTCGTTCGGTCAACTACGCGCATACCAAAACTCATGAAGATCGGAGCTACGATACTCAAGTTATCGTCGAACAAACATACAAAGATACAAGCGCCAGGCTCGTCTACACTGGACCTCGCTCGCTTCTCTCGTTCGGCCAATCAATTTTGTTAAGGTGCTTTTTCTTGAAAGTAGCTACCCTAACTAGGAGTACACCCAAAAGTGAGACCTCACGACCCCCTACCTTCCCAATCCCCCCACCGATCCGGTTCGTCTTCGAACTCATAAATTCTATTGACCTGAACTACGCGCACACCAAAATTTATAAAGATCGGAGCTACAATACTCAAGTTATCGTCGAACAAACATACAAAGATACAAACATACAAAGTTACAAAGATACAAATATACAACTCACTCGCTTCGCTCGTTCGGTCAAAAATCTGTGTGCTCTAAAACATTAACATAATACGGTTTAATGAAATATTGTCCTTTACGACATTATAAACGTTTTTGATTTGTAAAACCAATTCTATAAAATTGTAGTAAAAGCCTTTTTTAAAAAGTCTTGGATATTGAGACAAGTTGTCTTAGATATTACTTACTTCGATATAATCGTAAAATGTAGTAATAACCACATTACTAACAGTTTGTGTCTTTTACGCCCTTAATTTGCAGGTTTCGATTTTGATATTGGTTTTAACGTCATAAATTATAAAAATATTTGAACAAAAACAAAAAAAATATTGGGACGTAAACGCCATTTTTTTGCGAATTTGCCCATTTCAATTATACAGATCGATAGAGCTTCAAAAACTGAACAAAACTGCATTTAAAAGTCATTTTGACCAAAATGGCTTTTACGACATTTGTTGTTTTAAGGATCGATATCACATAGCTAAAAGCTAAAATATTAATTTCGCCGTTTCTAACCTAACTGCTGAGAGCTCAGTTGTATTAAGTCTATAATCCTAGACGCTATTTATTTACAATACAACATCAACAATTCCAGTTTAAATGAAGTCAGTAAAATTTGATATAAAAAATTGTGGATTGTTGATCTTAAATCCTCATATTCGCATGCTTATATGGCATCATAAATACATCGAATTTGATTGCGTAAATTCTTACACGTTTCCCGCTCCAAGTAAACATTTTTAACCTACATAAAAAGCGGGGTGGCGTGGCTTATAAAATCCTTTTAGTAATTCGTTTACCCGATACGTTTAGAACTCGTAAAGTGTGACGTTTTAATTCTAAGAGCATTCACGATCATTTCCAACGATTTTATCGTTTAATAACATACATTAAGACAACTTTATAGCAGTGATTTCAGGGTTGTATAGTTTTATTTAGGTAAGAAAGGGGTTATTAAGTAAATGGGCTCATTTCCTACATTAAATTAATTCTATTTATTTTACTAGTTATAATAAATTTAAGCTTAAGGATTTGCGTACCTGGCGTCTTCATGATTCCAATCTAAAACATCCACTGCCATCTTTCTCAATCTAATATCAGCCACGTGGAGATCGTGAGCAGTTCTTCGTGCGACTGCTAATCTTCTCCACAGAGGTACATCTCGGGCTGCAGCGGCAGCAGCCGCGGCTGCAGCATTAATCTCTTCAAGGCGAGATTCCACACATCTCTGTGCTGCTTTCACGTCTTCACGTTCAGTCGCACAAGCAGCAGTGGATCGGTATAAACGTGAGAGAAGAAGGGGATATTTTGTCACGCGTTGTACTGGCACCTTCAAAAAACATGACCACATCATTTATCGTAGGATTATTTTCTAAAATATATTTTATATATCTTAATTCCTTACCATCAAAAAAGAGTTCAAATTCATTCTCCTCAAAACGGCATTTTCCATCTGCGAGACGCGCAAGAATATCCTCAGTAATTCTTTCTCCTTCTCCAAACCAGCAAGCAATAGCGCCGCGCCAGCTTGCTTGACACAATACGATTGAAATGCTGTTAACATGCCGGAGCATTCCAAAAGAATTTTTCCAACGTTTACGGTCAGCAAATCCTAATAAATAAACAATAAGTTAAACAACAGTTATAAAAGTAAAGTGATAGATATAGTAATCATAAATAAATTAATAGAATAGAATAAAGTTTGATAAAACGAATCATATTATTACCTCATCTCCTTGGTCAATAGCAATTTCGAGACCATCTCTTAACTTTTCAGAAAGTACTTGATTATTTTCTATTAATTCTTCGACGTTTAAGAAAATAGCACTTAATTGTTCCTGAGTCAAGAGCCCGGCGACCAACATTGGCTTGTAAAATTCCTCTAAAATAATTTGTAAGTCTCGACCGTATTTTTCTTCAGTCTCAACAATTTCTGTAAGTATTTCCTTCCTTTCTGCACGCTTCTTAGCACATTTACGACAAACGAGTGGCGCATAAATTGATCCTGAAACATTTATTAACGTTCGAATAATTACAAAAATTAATATGTTTGCTGCGCAAAGTTTTACTACAACTTACCTTGCTCTGTCACCTGAGTTTCCACAGTCGTATCACAATCTTCACACAAATGTATTGGTGTATCTTTATCATTTATAGGACATGGCAATGTTTTACCTTGAAGCCGACTTCTTGAAGATTTACTAGTTTCTGAACCAACACCAGAATCATTTCTCTCTATTTCGGCAGATGTTTTCTTGCAAATATTTACTTTTTCTAAAGCTTCATGATTCATTATTAGAGAATTATCTTCACTTGAATCAGATGCATTTGACAATTGACTGGTGTTGCTGCTGTGTTTAGCATCGATAATAACGTTTTTCATAGTCTTGTCTTTAGATCTGTCTAGTAAATTAGAATTATCGCTTTCATTTGCGTAGCTTGTTACATAAGTTTCTTCATCATCGATTCCTCTTTCCTTAGCATCTACCAAATAGGATAAAATATCATATTTAGATGCTCCTTCAAATATTGACCTAGATCCACTGCGTTTCTCATCATCTAAAATCATAAGTGAGTTCGGTGGAGGATTTACTGGCAAAGGTGGTGGCATGTCCCCGATTTCTTCATAAATAGGGTCTGTGTTTAACCTTATTGATTCGTAATGGTGGTCATCATTTGCATTATCTATTTCACATAACGCAGCGTCTACTAACATTTGATAGAACTTAGATCTCGTTGAATTAGTGTCATCTTCTGTAGATAGCTCACTTGCTGAAGCGTTATAACAGTCAGACATAGGTTCAAAATCAGAAAAAACTCCAGCAACACCGCTCTCGTACTCCATACTTTCATAGGGAGCAGAGCAGCCATTATCTTCGCTTTCTTGACTCACAGACATATCATTTTTCTTTACCAAATCGTTTTTCACATTTAACTGATTCTTTGGTTTCCCTTCTTCAGAAATATCTTTATTCTTTGATGAATCTTCTTTAAGATTCTTTAGAGAACTTTCGATCAATTTTTCAATTGTAACTTCTTTGCTGTCTGTCCCTTCTAAATTCTTGGTTTCTTGGAGTTTTATCAGAGAATTTTCTATTAACTTTTTTACCAAACTTGAATCAAGCCCTTCTGCCAAATGACCGAAGAAAGGATCATCAAAAAGTTTTTTTACAAAAGTTTCTGGTGTATTTTTTAAATCAGTTATATTGTTTTGACCATCTTTGTTTTTACCACAAACATGTGGAATAAGATTTCTTTTTACAGCTTCTACAGGGTCTTTTAATATTGAAGAAATATCGGCATGATCATTGGAAATGGACTCATTTGTGGTATTTTTCCTATTTTCCGAATAGTATTCTTCATAAGTATTTGATTCGTTGACTTTTTCAGCTGATTCCGAAAGAATTTCACCAATATAAATTTGGCTTTTAGACTTTTTAACTTCTTTATTTGGTGAACCCACACTTATAGTAACAGTAGTGCCAGTTTGGTAGGTATTGCAGGAATTTCCAAAATCATCATTAACGACCACCGACGATAAATATATCGGTGTATCACTGCTGACGTTCATTGTTGAATAACATTCGTTGCCAGTAATTTGTATTGATGTTTTTCTCGGTTCATTCTCCGATGACCTTCCTAAACCTGAAGTTCCTTTTACATTATCTTCAGTGTCTGAATCAAATTGTTTCACACGTAATATAGTTTTCTGTTCATAATCATTTGCATCAGACCATTCATCACTAGTAGAGCTGCAAGAGTTATTTCTTATAAATCTGGTTTTGACGTAATTGTGCTTCTTTGATTTTCGCTCTTTACACCGTCTTGGAGGTGGTTCGGGTGATTCAGATATACCGCGACGCAAGTTGTCTAATATATTTCTAGTTATATCACTACTATCACTCAAATTCGCTGCTTCAATATTGTCGTCGATAAGCAAAGTCGGTTTATATTCTTGTTCTTTACTCGGTTGCTGCTTGAGTTCATACTGATTTGGTAACAAAATATCAGATTCATTAACTGTAGTAAGAAATACTTGACTGGTGTGACAATGCTTAGGTTTAGGTCTTAAAGCCATGGTATCTAAAAATTTTGGAGGGTCAACAATTAGAGAAGGTGTTAAACGTTCTGATTCCGATCGGCGTAATATTGGAATTCTAGGGATGTCATTATCTGAAAACAACAAAAAAAAAACATTTCTAATGATTATCAATACAACATTAGGTAGAATAAACAAAACAACCACAGGAAATGTAAATAAAAAAGTGTGAATGATAAATTAACCTTCTTTCTTTAAAGCAGTTTCATTTGCACCGACAGTACCCTCTCCACTATTTTCAGGAACGCTTATTGATCCAATTTCATCTACTGACGTTTCAACTTCTTCTCTTATTTGATCATCTTCATAATTCTGTTTATCATTTCGTAGTTCTTGTGTAATCAATTTAGTCAATTCGTCAGTTTCTTTTTGATTTAAACTATTGCTTACTATATCTCCTTCAGCTTCAATTAATTCCTCAATTTCAATAACAGGATTTTGTTCTTCTTGCAATATAGTCTGCTCTAGGTTAAATTCTGCAGTATAGATGACCTTAGTATCTTCATTGTTTTCAACAAGAAACTGCACGCGTTTTCTTTGTAAAATGTTATGCGATATTGTTCCTTTTGGTTTTGGAAGATAAAACAAAGATGAATTTACACGTTTGCTGTCGAAAGAATCCTCTGAGGTTTCTATTTTTGACGACGTTTCGTTACGTTCATAATTTCGTGGCTTCTTAAGAATAGACTTAATAGTATCGTTATTTGAATTTCTATTTTTATGGAGTCGTAAGGTGTCGTTTTTTACGTTTCTAATATTTCGTTCTGGTATTCGTTGATTGTCGCTTTCGCTATCGTCGTCAGTTTTGATATTTCTTGTTCTCCGTGGCGGTCTTTTAGGAGATACACTTTTTTGTTTACAGCGATTGGATGAATTATTTATATTTAGAAGTTTTTTGCCAGTAGTCTTGCTTAGGGTCCCTGACTTTTTATTTTCGTTTTTAATATTTGGTAATGATAAATTTGGAGATAGCTCTTGATTTTTCAGTTCATAGTATTTGAGATCATAATGAATAGTGTCATACATCGATAATTCATCTACATTGCAGGTACTTGACTCATCAGACACTCTAATGCGCTGACCGCCAATTGCTTTCACATTAGATTCAGATTTTGACTTACTAAGACTTTTCAAATTACTTTTACTCATAGATTCAGTGAACACATCTCCAAAGTCATCGTCAAATTCGTATTCTACTAGTGATTTTGAACTATTATTAGGTTTAACTAAGTCATATGGATTAATGTCACAAGATAGTATCGATTTTTTTGTGTCTATTGTAGTATCTTCTTCTATCCATATTTCATTCACACGGCTTACTGACTTGCTTCTTCCTTTCCCAATAGTATCAGGAGTAGACTTTTTAGTTTTGATTCGGCATGGACTGATACTTTTTGCTCTTGACCTTGACGTAGAAAACTGACTACCAATACGTGCTTCGTGAGGTGGAGCTAGTCTATTTCTGCGCATGAGATCATAAGGGTCTGGATCTCCATTATTTTTCAGTATAGATGGTCTTGATTTAGTACTCTGAACTCGAACGGTACCAGCTCTCAATAGACCAGTGTCACGACTTACTTGCGGACCTCTTACAGTGCCTCCAACTAGTAATCTTGGACTATCAGCTATCGCTAAAGGCAAACGAGATCCCTTGCATTTCTTACATATACTGACTTTGGTTGAGCTGGGTTTCTTTGTACCGTTAAGATACTCAGGACAGGAACATAGAATAACAGCATAGTTGTGTGGTGTTGGTTTTTGAGGCGTACTTATGAGAACAGGTCCTGTCACTTCCGGATATGATTGGAAGACGCTTGATCTTACTGGTGGGGTCTGCGCTCTGACAGATCCATAAAGCCAAGTTTCAGCATACTTCATGGATTTGGATAATGCGGAACCACCCGGACCGCTGATGGTCCCGTACATGTATGGAGTTTCCGGTGATTTTTCTGATGTCTTTGAACTCCCTGAGGTGTTGAGTTTTAATTTCGATGACCATTTCTTCGGTCGCGTAGATCCTGGTGTGTCGTAAATCTGAAAATAAAATAAAAACACCATTAGAAAAATATCGTCAATTTATTTCAAGGATAGATTACTATGTAGGTACATAAGAAAAAACACGATGCTAAAGAAATAAAAGTAGATAAGTACCTAAACATTGTTTTCTGACGACATTTTGTTAGCTAACTCTCGCTGGCTAAAGAGCTTTTTCATGCAAATATTTCAGCCTATTTGCGAATTCGCGATACTTGACAGCCTAATCTTGTCATACAACATTTTGTATTCGCTTTCAGTATCACGGATATAACATTACTTGCGAGAGATCGGAGGTTCTCTGTATCTAAATTATTAATACAAGATTGTTTTGGTTTTTACAGTGGGTTGTGGGGGGAAGCTAAGCCGAAAGTGGGGATGTTTTAAAATCAGACATTTAAGCGACTAGCTCTTGTTCTACGACTTGTGGACTTAATTACGGAGACCTTTCTGCTTTAAATTACCGTCACTCTGAAATACCACTACTATATAAAATATCCTAACACAATAAAATACTGAAATAGTTATGATTTTTTTTAAGTTTGGCTTAAGGTCTATGGTTAATCTAAACCTTAGCTATTATTTTAATTATATACTTTCGAAGCAAACGATACATTTAGTCACCGTTCAAATTATTCATACAAAAGTTTGTTGGAGAGAATAAACTTTTCAAATAAGTTCAAGAATAATTTTGAATATTTCTTGTTATTAGAGTTGAGATTTAATTTTGTACAAACAATAACATTTATACTTTGAGGGTAGAAATACTGAACAAACGTATACAGGTTTAAAAACATTTGGTAACCTAGGTTTATGAAATTTATTTATAAAAAAATCTCAGTACTTCTTTTTTACACTTAAAATTAAATTGACATAGCCTCGGAATAATATTGTCGAAAATATTGAGTTTCAAAGAGTTACTGGAAGATGAATATGAAGAAGAAAGGTTAATTTGTTTATTTGTACCAAATATGCTTCAAAACCATTGATATAACAAACAGGAGAAGATACGTTACAGTCTAACATTTCCTATTTAATTTTGATAACACATACATTACATGCAAGTCGTAAGAAACACTAGGTAAGTGTTTCTTACGACTGCATGTAGCAAGTCGTCAAAATCGGAACTAATCACTGTATTAGGTAAATTGTGCCTAATGTTAGGCAGTGGCGCCCCCAGTCGAGTGCACCCTTATCTGGCACGACAGAGATAGTGGGACGTTCCAGACCAGCACGAACGAGATAACAACGATATACCTTTTTACAACCAACCGAAGCCAGTGTGCCGGCTCGTTATAGTTTTGTCGTCTTATTTTTAGTGACTATTGACGTATCTTCCGCTGTCTGTTATATCAAAGTCAGAAACTACGTCACCAATTTGAAAAATTGTTTCAGCAGAATGGCACCTAGGAATATTATCGAGGGGCTAGTTTTGATCCCAATATTTCCACGTTATCGGGACTGAATCTAAATAAAACCAAGGGACGCAGCTAGTATTTCATAATACTATGCATGCTGAGTCAGAGCTTCTTTCAAACAATAAGTTTGGGTTTTGTGTGTTGTTGTTTTTTTTGTTTATTCTGTGATAAGTCGTAAATTGTTTATTAGTTGTTATGTAGTATATATAAGTAGTATATTAGTATATTTTTCTTGTGTTCTGTCAGGGGTATTTATATCTTTTTAGTTTTTTTTTAAATTGTGATCTCCGTAATTGGCTTTCTGTTTTGTATTTTTAATTCTACTATGTGTTTGTAGCTGTGGATGTCCTATCCTGTGTGACTGTGTGGAGTAAAGGCAAAAATTCCAACCAGTTCCAGGTATTAAATCCTGAAAAGTTTCATTCATTGACGTGCACAGGCTTTGAAAATCCTCTGATCAAAAATGGTTTTTGATCAGAGTACCACCTAGCTTTGTAAGGATGTATGTGTAATTAAGGAGTACTAGCTACGCCCCGCGGTTTTACCCGCGTAAGTTTCGTTTCCACGGGAACATAGGAATAGAAAGTAGCCTTTTTGTTATTCTCGGAATCCAGCTACCTTTGTTTCGAGTTTCATCGCAATCGGCTTAGTAGTTTTTACGTGAAAGAGTGACAAATTCCTATACATACAACATGCTTATTACAACATACAAACTTTTGCGTTTATAATATTAGTAAGAAGTAAGATTTATATAGTAAGGGTAGGTTTCCAATAATTCCCTTTACGTTATATAAGGTGATGTTGATAATATTATTTAATGTTTTAAACTTTTATTGTTAGAAAAGAAAAGATTGTTAAAAAATAATATTTAACGTAAACACATTAAAAGAGTCGACAAAAAAGCATAATGTTTGTTCCTACTTTTCTTTGAGAGGATTGCAAAAATTTTATTTCATATCCTTTATTTATAGTATTTAGTTTGAGCTTTTGACCATTATAAATATTAGATAAATATCTAAAAGGCAATAGAGCCTATAATCTAGCACGCTTTCTAACAAATTCGGAACATAGCAGTGAAATAATGGAACAAACCAAGGACAAGTTTACTTGGAGACACAAATTATTCACAAAGAACCCTATGCGTTGCCTCAGCTTTGTCTATATTCACTGACGTTCCATACAAGAACAAGACAAAGTATTAAAACGGCGATAGATGATAATCATCGGTCCTTGTCCGATTGCATATGAATGAGCGAGATGGAATTGCGTGAAAAAATCTACAATGTCTCGTAAAATCAATAATTAACGAAGATTAAAATAATATTTTTATAAAATGCGATGAAGGGGTTCAAGGTATTGTATTTTCTAATATTATGATGCCAATAAGAAAATATAGCGGTTAAGGATTTAGAAGAAAAACTAATTTATTTTGTAAAACATGGGTAACTTTGCCTGTATAATAGTGGTATTTAAAGTTATTTTTTATTGTTTTTGAAATGAAGGGGACACTTCTTGTATCATGTACAATAACATTAAACATTGTTTAAAGATCTATTTGACACCGGTTATGAATAAAACTATTCAATCGGAAGGGATTTCACATGAGTCGCGTCCTTAAGTCACGCAAACGGTCGTCTGCGAATACAACTGTTAGGGATCGTCACCTCGAGCGTTAGAATCGCGGCGATATTATCGTCGAGCCACTTGTTTCTATACAATCTCTATGAACGTGTCTCCACACGGCGATGTTAACGCCGCGGTGCGTTGTATAGAAATAAGATGATATCGCTGCAATTCTAACGCTCGTGGAGACGGTCATGCTACCTCACACCTTTCTTAGCTTCCTTTCCATCCAAAGGTTGCCTGGAAGAGATCGCTTTCAGCGATAAGGCCGCCCATTGTGCTTCCTAAATTTAAGCTGTATTTGTTTCTATCTATTTATCTTGTAATTTATATGGTGTGTACAATAAAGAATTTATTCACACATTCATTCATTCATTCATTCATTCCCTTAGGTAGCTGGATGAGTGAATTCTACTTACTTAAGCAAGACAATCCACTTTAATTTACTCGTACCTAGCTACTACCTTCAAAAACCATGTTTTCACCAGTTTTTTTACGTGAAATCCTTGAAAACATTCATAGAGCTTTAGTCCCGTCGGACAATGCGCTCGTCCAGATTGATTAACTTCACCTCCGAGTGGCTATTCATTCGTCAATACTGCGCTTCGTTTGTACCTTCCGAATAGGCATATCGACGATGACGAATTGGAATACATGGCCTCTGCTATGTGAGATTTGGCACAGTTATTTACCTAGGTCAGATAATAGACTTTTTACATTTATACGATTTGTACTTGTCTGAAATTGAGCGTTAAATTTTGGTTAAATTGCAATGTGCAGTTTTAAAACTTAAGTCGCTATTTCTCACTAACTTCAAATTATGGGTTTTAACTTTTTTTTTATTTAAACGAGGTTTATATTAACAATAAAAAATAACTACGCGAATAAGACCCGGGAAAAATGTTAATATAATATGTAAGATAAATATCAAATTTCAATAGAACTATATTCAAAAAGCCATAGGTAATTACTACCAATTTCCCAAATATACTATACTAGCTGCGCCCCGCGGTTTCACCCGCGTAAGTCTCGTTCCCGCGGGAATATCGGGATAAAAAGTAGCCTATGTGTTAATTCAGGTCCCCAGCTACCTATATTCCAAGTTTTATCGCAATCGGTTCAGTAGTTTTTGCGTGGAAGAGTAACAACCTAACATACATACATACATACAAACTTTAGCGTTTATAATATTAGTAAGATGTTGTGCGCCTTGTCGCTTGTTTAATATCTTCGTCATAGGTTGTTTGAATTAAGAGAGTGTACTTTTTTTGGAATAATTTTCAGAGTAAATAGCGAATAAAAATAACAAGAACCGAAGCGCAGCAGACACGAGAATGGAGAACAAAGTGTATTTGTAAAGAAATTCTTACGCTCGCGCTGTCCTCTTTGTATTATTTTCTCTGAGTTTTATTATTTTCTGTAGTATATGAAACAACAATAATTATTGTTTAGGCAATATTACTTTCGTCGCACATCGAAAAGGAGACACCAGCGGCCCTAGCCAAAATTCTTATCGAATAACGAAAACGCCAATCGATAGATTTTTTTTGTATGAAATTGACATAAGCTCGCGAAAAATCAAGCGTGACCTTATGTCAACTTCATCCAAAAAAATCTGTCCATTAGCGTTTTTGTTTTTCGATAAGAATTTTGGCTAGGGCCGCAGGGGAGATTTGTATTTTTTTTTTATATTTTTATCTGGCCTAGGTGCATTCTATGTATCATGCATGTACCTATTTACAAAAAATATATATTTTCGTTGTCTGTCTACCCGTAGTACAATCCCGGTGTTTAGTTTGGGACTAGAATGCGCTATGTATATGTTTGTGCAATATTTATTAATGTTATATAACCTATATTTCGCGCCGATATTTTTGTTGTTATTTATTTTCCTAATAATCTACTAAACTAAAACTGCATCATTTAAGTCATACCCAAAGTGAAAGATAACCCTCTAACTCAACAATATTTATAATAACAAGTAAATTTCCTTAAAACATGATCATTAGAAACCGACTTCATTTGTAGCTATTCAGGCATTCGATATCTTTGGCCTTATTGATTGACATACTCCACTGGAGTTCTAGGTACAATAACGAAACCTAAGAATAACTATCAAATGTCTTACAGAATGTTGTTTGCTTTGTAGAGAAATCGAATTAATTTAGCGAAGTGCAAAGTGTGTCAATGAAAAGAAAACTTTATAATCAACCTTAGAAACGAATTTATGTAAAAAAAAATAAAAAAAAATATGATAATGTGAATAGTGATGTAGGTGTGTTTTTTGATACTTGGGTATATTTTATTTTTAAAAAAAGTCCTACCTAGTACTTACTTGATCGAAATAATTCAGAAAACAAATATTAAACAATGGAGTCAAAGTAGAAGTTTCTACTCTTATAGCTTTATAAATAAACGTGGAGTAAATTCGGAGTAGGGAGAATATGCTTTGTCTCTTTCCGTGCAGGAACTTCCAAAGTTGTCAGACAGAAACAAAGTGGTAAAACATTCCGACCCTATTCTACATTTATCTATACTCTATACTTATAATAAAGGAAGAGAGGACAAAAAGTCTGTACTTGGAAGTAAATAAAAAAAAGTGACTTAGAATAAGTAGTAGAACAAAATTATATAATTTTTAAATGTCTGTCTGTTTATCTGTCTATTCCTTATACAATGAAAAACTACTAATCCGATTGAAATCTGGTTTTCAATGTTCAATGTTCAATGTCGATTTTTAAGTCGATTATAAACAAAACAAACCTACTGTCTTTACAGGCAAGAATATTTTTTAGTACCTACTCTTTTAAAAAGTCGGTTAAGAAATAAATTAACACAAATTGTAACAACATCGAAGGATTTTCTTATACTCGTGGGAACTTGTACACTCATCAAACTCATCGGCTGGAAATGTATCGGTATTCCCGTAGCGATTCGTTAATACTTACAACTTTGTAAGAAGTTTGTTATGAGATTGTCGGAGGCTCGACTTGGCACACTTTTATTCACAAACTTTTAAAAAGGAACTATTTGTTGCACAATAATAATTAGTTGTCTAAGTTTGTAGATGAAATTACTGGTTTGGTTAGAGGAAGAGTTTGAGCGGTGTTGGTCTAATGGTAGATACCCCGACTTTCATTCCGAAGGTATCGTGCTTTAGAATTCCGGCCGCGCACCAATGTGTTTTTCTTTAAGAAAAATTGATGTGCGCTATTAATATCGTTTTTACGATGAAGGAAAACATCGTAAGAAACCCCACGGCTTAAAATCACGCACAAAGGCCCAGTTGTAGGGCTAATTACGGAAACACACAAGTTAAAACTTTAACTTTAAATCTTTAACTTTGGTTAGAGAAAATCGGAGTACCTAATTACCTAGTGTTAAGAGTTTTCAGGTCACCCTAAGCCCTCGAAATTTTTAATTCAACAAGACTTGAAAAGGGACATTTTATCTTTAACCGACTTCAAAAAACGGAGGAGGTTCTCAATTCGTCACGTATGTATTTTTTTTTAATAAATCTAAAATCGTAAAAGTTTGGCATTGTGAATTAAACATTTTGCTACAGGCATACAGCTTGTAAGATGGACTGCACCTATTCCACTGGACGTCTGACAACAGAAGTAAATGACAGGCACTATGGAGTACATTGCTGCTTTGATGTAATCACCGGTAATAACCACGTTACGTCAAAGCGGCAATGTACTGCCTGTGTCTGCCAATTTTCACTGTTGTCCGATGTCAACTGAATAGATAATGCGGGTGCTAATCATAAAGGGCAAACGTTTCGTTTAAACAACATTAAAACAGTATGGATGAAACAATGACAAATTCAGTTTTCATTATCCTTTAGTCACTCGAATAATTCCGCCATATTATTCAAAAACAATTATTATTATTTTCCAAATTCAAACGATGTCTAAAAAAATCGTATTATAATTAATGTTTATGGAATTTATAAAAAAAATATTTGAAAAGTTACGTCATATTTCATTTTAGCCTATAAAGTCCACGATGCAAACATTTTTAGTTGGTATGCACATGAAAGCAATCGAAAAAGCAACACAGCGTATGCGTTTATATTATAAAAACAAATATTTACCTACGTAAAAATTTGATGAAGGCTGACAAACAAAAATTACTCTTATTACATGTAGCATAAGGGTGCCGTGCAGTAAGTTTTTTTGTTTTATTTTTCATTGGTATTGATTTAGTTATTAGTGGCCATGCATTAATCATGCAATTGTACCTAGCTTGCCATAGGCGAAGACTTATTGCCGTTCAAGGCGAACAATCGTGCATCTTGATCGATCTTTTGACCGTACATAAAACTTATAATTAATATCTACTAGCTGCGCCCCGCGGTTTTACCCGCAAAAGTGAAAACGCGTTATCACGGGCGCCGGTTCTCGAGCGGTTGCACTTTTTCGTTCATTACTCGGGTCCTACTAATTGGATTTCGATGCAAAGTATACCACGACCTTCCTCGAAAATAGAACTATCCAATATTGAAAACCAAATTTCAATCGGATAAGTAGTTTTTAATTGTATAAGGAACCGACAGATAAATAGAGAAACAGACAGACAGACATGATAATATAATTTTGTTCTACTATTTTTTCTAAGCCCTTTAGACAACTTTTTTTTTGTTACTTCCCAGTACAGACATTTTGTCCTCTCTTCCTTTATTATAAAGTATAGATAGATAATATTTATCACCGTTAAGTAATAAGAAAAGTAAATTTATAAATTTATAAACTTTCGTAGGATTCTAAACGAGATATAAATTGTGTTATTTATGTAATTTTACGAACACATTTTCGTAAATTTCCTAGGAAATTTATAAACTTACTGTTCTTGTTAATTTCCGGTGACATTTTTGTTGAAGTTTATTAATAATGTAAAATTTAGTAATCTTTAAACTCTAAATTAAATTGTAATTGTTTTTAATTGTTATTGTTAATATTCTCTATTAAAAGATGTGGAAGAGCGGAATCTTCTGACACAAGCATTTTCATGCGTAAAAGAAGTATTTGCGTTTTTATTTGTTAAGGAAATAAATATTTTTAAAACAAATTTGAGAACTTAAACTCTAGAAATGCCCCATTTAATTAATTATGCATTTAAACGTCTACGACTTCAAAAAATAATTAGATTCTCAGTATGGCCTATTTTTCTTTTTTATTAGACTCCGGTCAACACTCCAGACACTAGTGTAAACATCTGTGTCAAGGTAATGGCGACATCGTTACCCTTAACTTATAGGACACAACCTAACAAGTTCGCTCCCTAACTAAACAAATAGATACAACTGAAACTATCATAACTAAGAAGTCAGGAAACTTCACCTAAAACTACGCTACGTATGCTGGCAAATTCAATTCCATACGAGTGTATTATTACGAAACGCAATAACTTATACAATACAATATACAATACATTCCATGAATGATACCAACTGAAATGGAATAAGGTGTACGTGACTCGAAACTCTTCTCCTAAACGGGATCCTGCTATTTATTATTTAAAGTATTGAATTTTCAATAAACGTTTATGTTTGAAAGTTGCAAAGTCGACTGTCCTGCTTTGTTGTTTGAAATTGGTTCTGATTGGGCCAATTTAAAGTTGAAAAGATGTTTTTTTTTAATTCTGTGCTTTTGGGAAGGCTCTAATTTACGTCATAGGCGACACCATTGTTGCTTTAACCCACAATGCCATGACAATTTTACAGCATAAATAGAAAAAGACAATATTTAAATTGCAAATTATAACAGCTATCGTAAGTCATACAAATACATCATTTAAAAAACCGATGACTTGATGTGTAGTTCCGAAGCGCGCAATCCGATAAGGTAAAGCCACAAAAAGCTCATGGGGCTTTACTATTTTGTGATTTAGTTTTACATTGCAATATATAAGTTAAATTATTACTTTTTCTATAGATATCGTTGCAAATCCCACTTACCACTAATCAATTACACTTAATATTATTAATGCAAAAGTTGAGATGTTTGGATGATTGGAAAAAAACCCTTGTCCAGACGGATCCTGGACAATTTTATATCAACCACGCAATAGTTACTAAATAGATTGTGTTAAAACTTGGTATGCAGATAGCTAGAAATCTGGATTAACACATAGGCTACTTTTTATCCCGATATTCCCGCGGGATAGGGACTAACGCCGCCACATAAAATCCAAAAATCCCTAGCTCTCAGTTTGAACTGTAAACTTTGGCGGTTAACCACAGTACTAGGTAATTTTTAAATCTAGGTCTAGGTAATTAATTCTTCTACTAAACCAAGATTGTATTCCGTAATTGCAAAACACAATATTTACCGGGATTTACTCGCGTTTTATTTAATAACGGCATTATTACAAAAGTACAGAGCTTTCGCTAACTTTGCTAAGCCCTTTTAAGGTTGAGTCCTTAAACCTCTTCAAGCTAGATTGTGTTTTATTAAGCAAAATCGCAAAAACTTTAGAAAAAAATCCGTAGTTTTTCTTGGTAATCAAAGGTAATTTCTAAACTAGGATTGCAGGTATTTTGCTGCAGGAATTTCTATGAAATTCTCCTTTGGAATCGATTTTATTATAACTATAGCAATATAGCAGAAGAATTACATGGAGTAATAAAAATGTCTTTGAACTTTTATTCCACCTTTTACCTTTTTTATTTTATTCTGATATTTTCACTGTAACTGGGGCCCTAATATGTTTTGACGAAAAAATGTTTTTTTGTTTGTCCTTGTTCGTAGTAGCAAAGACGTACTACGGTTCTACTTCTTTCTGCTTCTTTCCGTATTTGCTGACTAACAAAATTTGTATGACGTAAAGGTCTATAATTATCAATTGTCAGAAGTTTTTTCTTCTCTAGATTGAATTCAAAGTTCATGAATACCTTCAGGCCTAACAGATTGCCTTTGAATTTCTAGCACTGAGACTTTCTAGTAAGATTTTCTTGCATTATATACCGCGCTTGTGAATAAGAAAAGGGCTAAGAACTAATGAGCTATACAATCTTAATAATTGGCGATTTTTAAAAAAAACCTCTAAAGCGTTTATCTTTTTATTTTCGTAGGTTTCTTCGTTTCTTCAACAGATGAAGTTTTATCAAAACATTTGTGATCAATGCAATGTGGGAATACGCGTAGTTGCAAACACAGAAACATTAAGCAAGTTTATTTTATCAGGAACGTACTATTTTGTTGCGATAGGTAAAGGATTTTCATTTTTGTTTTCCACATTCAAAACTACACTTCAATGACAGTAGAGTAAACTTCTTTTTTCTTTAATTGTGATGACTGCAAATATGACGCTCTAGATTCGAGATAGTGTAAAAGCGAGGGAAATTCACTCATGCAAACGCGTTCGAGTTTTTGTAAAACAAAACCTTGTTGGATGAAATATCATGAAATGTATCAACATTTTTGGAGACTTAGATATCGGTGACGATAGCTACATGTTTAAAAACCTAAATAGCTTATTAATAAACGTGGAGTAAGGTCGGAGTAGTGAGAAGATGCTTTGTCTTTTTCCGTGACAAGAACTTTCAAAGTTGACAGACAGAAACAAAAAGTGGTAAAGTTACTCCGACTTTACTTTACGGTTATTAAGAAAGATCTTACTTATAAACGCGAAAGTTTGTATGTATGTACCTATGTGACTTTGTTACTCTTTCACGCAAAAACTACCGAACCGATTGCAATGAAACTTGAAACTTTTTATCCTGATATTCCCGCGGGAACGGGACTTACGCGGGTGAAACCACGAGGCGCATCTAGTAAAAGTGTGTTTTTTTCATATGCTTAATTTCCGACAGTAGGTGTACTATTATCAGTATATAATGTTGTTTTAATGTTATTAAGTTATGATATTAAGAGCAGTGATGGTCTAGTGGTGGATACCCCGATGTTTATTGTATCTATGTATACATAAATATTAAATATTTTTGTCTAAAATATACTAAAGATGCAAAACAATAAAAAGTGTAGCTTCAAGACAAAAACTTTTTATTGTTTACTGCTACATCAAAACAATGTCATTTACAAGCACTACAAAAGAAAATATTCTAAAACATTGCGTCAGATAATCATCAACAATTTTCGATGTACCCGAAAGGGATTTTCAGTTTAGGTCGTATAGGGGCCTTAAGCTTCGATAACTAAAATAATCGCTTACAGATGCCGGCAAACAACTTGAAAAATATTTGACGTGGAAGGGGTAAGTTCGCGCAGTGTACTTACGAGCAAAATAAATTGGTATCATTATTCGTACTAAGCTTTTGTCTTGTTTATATAAATTTCTAATTAAAATTCTAAGTACTTAAATAAAAGTAGGGACCTACTAAGATATTGTACCTTCATCATCTCAATAAAATACGAGTATGTACAAAATCTATTTATCCCTCTATATATCGAAGTGATGTCGGTACTGTTCTTCTACTAAACAAACTAGCTAACTATACAAAAATAATATCATTCTTAGAACCGAATGAAATACAAAAATATCTAACCGACACAATCATGACAACGCTAAAAGTAAAAACTCATCAGGTTGTCAAAAGAATTAAAAAAGATTATTTTTAAAGCTGGTTAAAAAGAGGGTAGGTGGTAACAATACTATGCACTGTGCAATATGACACATTTATTTACAATATAGTGTGTGCGTACGTCCGTCGACTTTCGAACAAATTCTGTTATTAAATATTAGGTACTTTCTGGGTAAGTGTTAGTTGTAAAGATTTTTCCAGATTGTTATCCCTGTTATTTTGGAAACAACGAAACCCTGCACTGCGCGCGGTCGGACAAGGCACGAACTTGCCCAGTTTTTTTCCATAGTATATGGATACTATAAAAAAATTGGGTTGTATTTATAAATGTATAAATGGTTATGTAATTGTAAAAAAAAATATCATAGTACAAATATTATAAGACTAGTTGCTAATAGTTTGGAGCTATATTGCGCTGAGTGCTGCAATATTTATTTATTTTTTATTTGCTTTTGTCGCAACTGGCAGTCGTTTTCAGCTTCATTGTAAATGAAACTAAAAATATTGGCTTAATACTAACAGGATCCATTTAAAAACCGTGAAATGTTAAACTTTATCTTCCGTGATGAATATTGTGGTGGATTTTTGTTGTTTAAATTGTTTAAATTGACTTTTGTAATCGAGTATTTTTCGGAGCAAACATATTGAACGACTCGTTTCTGAAAACGCTGTTGCAAATCGTTTTGGAGGTTATTTTTTACTTTATATAATAACGCTATGTTTTTAAAGTTCTTCAGATTGCTATTAACATATGAATGCCTTTCTATATTTCAATAGAAACTAGGTTATTGAAGTTTTTCAAAATGGCTTTAATTTTTATAATTAATTTTATCTTAGTTTTATGTATTGTGAAAATATTAATTGATATCGGTCAGTTGGTAAATTCAATTTCATAAATTGCAGACTCAGTTGGTCATGTTTGTAGGCCTAAGATCTTTTGCTTTTGACATTTCATACAGAATACTAATTATTCGCATTGCAAAAGATTATGAGACTGCAAGATCTGTGAAAGTTAGTAATAACAAAACTATTTAACTTTTACTAACTTAATTAATTAACCGATACTAACTTTCACAAATGTACTGGGTTTTGGAATATGTGGCCTACCATACCATCATTATTTTTTACATTTTAGGATGATCTAATCATGTTGTAGCACTATCTGGACTAAAACTTGCCATTGATTTTAATATACCGGGTAAATTTGTCACAATGTAACCCAAAGTTTTGTGACACCCCACTTTTTGACAATCATCGTGACGTATTTTTTATTTTATTTTTCCAATCCAATGATCTTTTAAAAATAACTATTTATTTCGATGTAAGTTGAAAAAACGAACTTAGAAATATTTTCGCAAAAATAGATACATAGGTATTCAAAAAGGCGAGAGGCACTGGTTCGAATAAAATCATGGAGTTTTATGAAAATAGATCTCCTTGAGAAAAAAAAGGTTTAAATATGCCTTGAGCAATAAAAACGAAAGAAATTTTAAGTATCGCCAATTTACGGTAATCAAAATAAGTAGGTTCGATAGATAACTTATTTTTCATCCTCGACTCGTCCGTGTTACGCTTACGATACGTAGACCCTGAGGATGACCGGTTATTTCTTGTCCCACTGCCTTTTTCCTGTCTTCTAAATGAGCGTGCTATATACTTACACTAACCACAAAATGTGATAGTGGACAAAAGGTCATATCTATTTGTTAATTTAATAAAAATTGGTATATCTACCGTCACATTTTGGATCTTTACAGGTAGAGCTGTAGAGATTCGATAAGTAATGCCTAGTCTACTTAAAAATACATCATCTTTGAATGTTTTAACTGTCTAGCTATCACAGTTTATGAAATACAACTTGGTGACAGATTGACAGACGGACAGTAAAGTCTTCATATAATAAGTCCCGCTCTTATCCTTTGCATTCGCCTCGGCCCAACATACGTAAGTCCATCAATGCCTAGTTGCGGCCAAGGCTTGTATAGTACTTTTCCCAAAATAATACGCGATAATTAAACTAAGTAGTACAATTCAGAACTTTAATTTGAAAATACAATGATTGAATGTACAATTCTTAAAATTTAAGTAAGTTTTTTTTTTAATAAACATATCTCTATGTGCAAGCCAGTTCGAAATTTAAATTAAACCTTTGATAAGTTACCTCTTTGGTCGCCATTTTACGGAATAGAAGATCGTTCCATTTTTAAATTACACGACAAATATGATTTTACATAGTAATTTATTTGGCCGCTAAATACGACAGGTATGGATTTTCTTACAACTATTACAGACCGCTTCTTGACTAGTACAGCAAATTCGATTTATCTCAAAGAAAGTTGTCAAAATAATGCTCAAATTTCCAAGCTTGTTTGAGAAAAAGTTCATTGCCTATATATGTGACTTAAATAAAGTCTTTAAGCCTCATTCAAATTCTTCTCAAAGAAAAAATATTTACATTTAAAAAAAATATTAAAAATATGCAGCTCACTCAGAACTCTAAAGTAAAATCTGTTGATCTCTTTTGAAGTTTTTGCTACAATTTCACAATAAAGACAGTACCTGCATAGCAGTCATTTGTTTCAAAGGAGTTTCCAATTTTTTATGCAATTCAAATCTGTGATGATCCCGTCAAAAGAATTTATAAGTCACAGTAAAACTTTTAAGCATTTAAATAAAATCCTACTAATATTATAAATGCAAAAGTTTAGATGTTTGTTTCTGTTTCAAACACGCAAAAACTACTGAACCGATTGCGATGAAACTTGGTATGCAGATAGCTGGACATCTGGATTTAATTCGACTACTTATCCCGATATTCCCGCGGGATCAGGACTTATTCGAGTAAAACCGCGGGGCGCAGCTAGTACATTACAAAGAAAATATTGACGTTATGGCTTTTGGTTCGCCGAAATCAAAAGAGTTATAGATAAACAAACGCTTCATTGAACTAAAAAAACATAACATAAACATAACAACCCAAATTATAGTTAAGTAAGTACATCTCTGTAAAAACATTAAGGTACTTTTAACTCCTAAGTTTAAGTCAGAAGTTGAAACACCGATCTTCTTTAAGAACATCTTTGTGAAATTGATAAACTCGTAATTGTCTCTAAGGTTTTCGCGATTTTGCATAATTAAACACATTATTTACCGGGTTTTACTCGCGTTTTATTTAATAACAGCATTATTAAAAACGAACCGAGCTTTCGCTAACTTTACAGTTAATTATCAAACTTGAAAAAGCTAACTGTAAAGTTAGCGAAAGCTTGGTACTTTTGTAATAATGCCGTTAGGCCGGTAACCGCCAATAATATTGAGCCTAAAATTCGTGCACGCATCGAGGCCTTTAAAAATAATTCTGGCGATTTCTTGTGCGGGCTATTAAATTTTTATTGAACGAGACATTTATGTGAATATAAAATCGAATATATTGAGGTTTTAAGGGTGAAGACAGACTTTATACTTTTTTTAATTCAATTCATGAAAGTTTGACCACTATCTCCGCTAAATAGTCCGCCTTCCCATAGAAGGTAAATAATAAATACATGCATTAACGTTAACAGTTTGGGTATATCCACAACTAAAAAATCGTCTCGCGGGGCTGGAAAATTGCAACCGATGCGGCAGGGAACAGACAGACCGGGCCGCGTGCCCGCTCTGCCTGGTCCCTGCCGCACTTAAAGTGCACTTAAAGTCAAACTGTTAACGTTATACATTGCACGTATTTACGTATCAAATCAAGGTAGGAGTATTGTTTACTATTCACTTGTGCTCGTTAGTCAACCATAGAGGTAGGAAGGATTTTTAACCATTTTTCTATCGAGGCTGTACAGGCCTAAGTAAGCGCTTTCAAATGCCAACGATCGGTATCGAACAATTCGTCCTGTGTACCATCATCCTAACTTTTAGAGATGTATCGTCCTATTTTATTGATCAATCGTTACTTTCAAGTAGGTTTTATAAGCTAAATATACCTATTTGATCAGTTTGTGTGTTTTTGGTTCAAAAGCTCGACTAATTCGATAACAATTGGGGTACGGCAAACGAAAATCCGCATACGACGTATACTGGGCTAAGTCGGTTTCAGCCATTGTTCTTTTAAATAACTTACCTGAAACAAACAAAGAAAATAATTAGAATATGTCTTACAATCAAATTGAGTAAAAAACATTCAAGTTTAGGTAACTACATGTGTACTTTCTTTAAAACAACAACTATCTCATACAAAGATCTCATCGGATACCTAAGTGGTAAATTACCACTTGTTTTTTCCCTGACTTCTTAATCCACGCAACTGATTTGATACGATTTTAACCACAATTCAGAAAATTTCTTCAGAAAAGATTTCTATGGAATTTGGAAACCTATTAAAAATAATTATTTATATCTCATTAGGATTACGAACATTAGATACCTCTACATAATTAATACTTCAGAGAAGGAGTATTCAATACGTCGCGTTTTTTTTGCATTATTGAGAAAAGGTACTCGATGTCGGCTTGACCAATAGAGATGATTTTTTTAAATTAAAAGACCGGAGCTCCGAATTAGTCCCATAAAAAATTGGTAAGTGACTGATGTGAGGATGTAATTTGAGAACCTTCGGAGTTAGAAATGAGTTTGCTCCTCAAAAGCGGTAATTTTTTCATATTCAATTAAGAGCTGATTTTTCAAATCCCGAGATATCTGACAAATATAATGTAATACCATCGAATAAAAGAGTCACTATGATATTTAAAACCGAAAAAAATTGAAGGCTTTTAAATTTGGTTGGGTCCGAACTTATTTGACAGATATATTTTATCCGTAGAATAAAAATCAGGCCTAAGAGGATTTTCATAACAATAAAACAATACATAGCTTTCCATTGATCAAAAAGTAGACATCTGTTTTGGCTGTCTTTTGTAATAACTAGTGTTAGTATCATTTAAATTAAGTGCTACTGCCTAAATAAATAAATAAAATAAATTTAAACTTAGATAGCTACCAAGGGAGGTGAATTACATGATAAGTATTTTAGTGTGCCTCCATGATCTCGCTCGCTTCCTTTGTGTTCATGAAAGTAAGATCGTGAATGGTGCGCTTTTGTCAACTAAGTCCCGTAATAACTGCAATGTGTGTAAACATTGCACTTCAATTTTATGTTTAACGCTGAGTTTCAGATCCATCCTACTTCCTACTATAATATTATAAAGCTGAAAGTTTGTGAGTATGTGTGTATTTCACTCAATCACGTAAGAACCGCTGAACCGTTACCATAAAACTGTATCATAACTGGATAACATAACATAACTGTAGATAGCTGGAGGCCTGGAATAATACATAAGCTACTTTTTATCCCTATATTCCCGCGGGATCGGGACTTACGCGGTAAAACAGCGGGGGCGTAGCTAGTTTTGTATAAAATAGAAATTTCTTTCATTGGGTGGTTTTATTTTTCCCGTTTGTTTTATGATTTTATTTAACGTTTATTGTCCCAATGCTGGGCAAAGGTCTATCTAACATCCTTCCAAGCTGTCCAGTCCTGGGCTAGATTTGGCCAATCTCCGTTGAATGCATCGAGATTGTCACGCCAACGTTTTTGGTGTCTGCCACGATTCCGGTCCGTCTTCCGGCACCCATTGCGTGACAATCTTAGTCCATCGACCAGTACCTATTCGACTGACGTGACCCGCCCAATCCCAGTTAATGTTGGCAGGTTGAATAATAATCCTACTAATATTATACAGCTGAAAGTTTGTGAATATCCAGTTTGTTAAAACCCGCTGAACCGATTGCAACGAATCTTGGAATATAGATATGGATATATGGAGTTGGACACCTGGAATAACACATAGGCTACTTTTATCCCGATATTCCCGCTGGAATGGGATTTACGCCCGTAGAACCACGAGGCGCAGTTTTTTAGATAATAATTAATGATATTGAACACAGCCTAGACTTTAAACGTAACTAAGTAACTATGCATGCACGCGCATTGGTTTTTATTTCGATGTTACATAACGCACACAATATTATGTTTAGGGAGAATTATACCGTTGAATTTAATAATACAGATAACTTGAAAAAAAAAAGGTTTAATAAATATTAAAAATAAATTTTTAACTAATTTGCCGGCACCTGTACCTAGCTTTTGATCGTCCTACCTTATGGACTTAAATTTATTTAATGTATTTTCGTTGTAAGTAACGACTCCTAAATTATATAAAGTTATTCGACAAAATTACAAAAACAAAAATTGTGTTTGACACAAAAAATCGCTATGCGCATTTCAAATAAAAATTACAAACTTTTACAAACATTGAACGGTCCAATAATCATAATTAGAAAAAATATTCAAGGGCACTCCAGCGACATCTGTAACAGATCAATTACGGATCAACAATTTCGGCTCCAGATCAAAATGTTTCGAGTATCACTCCGTCTCGAGACGTCTAAAACAAAATTTATTCAAACGCATTCGTCACGTTCTCAGTGAGAAATTGAGTCGAGAAAAATTGTAAAGGAATTGGCAATTTGCGAAAAGTGGAATGAAATTGTGATAAAAAGTTATATCGAATTAGTACGAGTAGTGCTCTAAGGCGAGAGAAGCTGAATTTCTTAAATGGACATGATTTTTCTTGCAATTCCAGTAGGCAAATGACATCTTTGTAATTTCTTGTTTTTCCGGCGTACTTAGATTTTATTTGCATCAAATCTTCTTTTTCCTACATTACTACCTACTTCAAAAAAATCTATTTTGTTAAGGCCGGTCACTTTTCTGACACCATTAACCTTTACTTGGAAATTCGGGGAATCTCAAATACAATAATTGTACCTTATATCCCCAGTACAATTCTCAATCTTGTGCTGATACAGCAAAAAAATATTAACAGCAGTGATATGATCAGTGATCTTTGGAAGACCTGTTGCATATTTCTACATATTATTACAGAGTCTATAATGATATGTGGATATAATAATATACTTAATAATATTATTATATCCACATATCATATGGGTATGTCACCGATCTTAATATCTGTATTTTGTTGCTGTGTGCTTGCCCTGATAAACATGTCATTTTCTTTATTTCTTTATTCAATTCGATGCTTTTTTATTCGAAATATTTTTCATAGAGAATAGTTTTTGATTCTTGTTTTTTGATAGAGTGTGACTTATACGCGAACAATACAGGTTATTAATCAAAATAATCACATTATTAACCATGCAATATTCACGGTATCTAAATCACGATATAGAAACAACTTTATAAAAAAAACTACACGTTATGTAGCAATACGAGTATCAGCTATTTTGTTGGTTTTTTTTTTCAATTCGTTACTATTAGAGGTATCAGTTTCTGAATAAACGCGCAAGATCTAAGTGAAACTAGTACGTTTTCTCTGGTGTCTGCAAGGGACTTAGGGACTTTGACAGTGTGTCTCTAAAATCTAAACACGGCCAAGCCAGCTTACTTTTAGGCTGCGTTTTCACCAAAAATACTTAACGAGGAATATTTTTGTGAGAACGCTTGATTTAAGAGTCAATGATGATATTAGTACTAACAAATATATTCCTCGATATGCTTCCTTAGTGGCAACGTAGCCGTAGTCAATTCATGATATTAATTAAGATTACCTATAAAAACCATCGCTTCCTTACTCTCAATAGATTCAATGCATACAAATCATTCTAAAAACTTAACTATCATTTATTCTCTTCCGATGCCGCGTCATTTGAACTTGCTTCCTGAACTTTCTAGCATAATATTACCATCAGGGCAACGTGCGAACATATCCAATGGCAATAGAAATGATGAACAACCTATAATTGTTAGTTTTATGTCTGTAGCGAATGGAGGAAAGACATTGGATATAGATTTTGCTCGTCTTGTAAGTGTGATTGAAGTTTTATGAGAGCGTGTGGTGTAGACTGTTTTTTTTTTGTTGTTATTGCCACCGTTTTTATTACATTGTTTGGTATTTATATGTTTTTACTAATTTGAAGTGTGGATAAGTCTGCATTTCGTTTTTAATTTTACGTTGATAGTCTCATTGTGTGTTCTCAATTTTTTTATGATAAATCAATTATCAATTCTGATAATGAGTAAGATAGTTATCAATTAAATACTAAGATCGTATAGCAATAAAATTGGGCTCCTAATGTTTAATGACTCGCAGTATACCTGGTAAGTAGTATTTTATTTATCGTTTACCTAGCTGATAAAAGCTAGATTTTTTAGCTATATTTTTGAACTATGAATAAATTTAAAATACAATATAATATAATATATACGAGTATTAAACACGTGCCATAAAACGACTCTAATCACTTTCCCATCATTCAAACATGTGAAAAGTTATGCCTGTGAAAGTGATGGCTATGAGATAACGCTTTCTTTCTATGATTTACAAGTGTTGTGTAAAGCTTTCGAGGTAGGTTTTCGATCTACCTTACCGTTTCTTTTTTGTATTTTCTTACATTTAACATTAAAACAGTTGAGTTAACAACGTGTTGGATAAAATGAGTTTTGAGGATAAAACACAACACAAAAAAAATACAAACAAAAAAAAATATTACCGCGATTGTGCATGAGACGCGGGTTCAAGACTCATCTTGCATTGTGTTCTTGCACCTAGGTTGAGTTATTTTTTCTTAAGGGGCCGTAGTAGGCCAGAACTGATATTTCTAGGGTGAATTATTACAAAAGTAATTTGAAATAAAAGTTTTTGAAACCATATTTATTAAAGTCGAGGATATTTACTAACAAGTGAATGTCGTTAAAACACGATTCCTGAAAATTTTCTAGATAGAAAAAAAATCCAAACTTCCTTCTAAATTGTACAAATAAGTGATATTACTCAGTCAATATTGTACGAAAACTAATAAAACTTTGTAATAGAACTGAGCTTAGCAATTGTTTGATTTTACGCAATAAAATTTTGCATAGTCGCATCTTACGTCCTTCACTTGACACATCTGAAATTCGCTAGCTTTATCCCTGTCACGCTATTAGGGTTATATAAGCCCTTAATAAAATAAACATAAATTATTTTTAACCGACTTCAAAAAAAAGGAGGAGGTTATCAATTCGTCTGTATGTATAATATATTTTTTTTTGTATGTTCACCGATTACTTTAAGACGGCTTGACCGATTAAGATGATTCTTTTTTTAATGGATAGGTGGGACCTCCAAGATGGTCCCATAAAAATTTGATGTGGATCTGATGAGGGTCTTCGGAGTGATGAACGGAAATGCTCCTCAAAACGCATTAATCAATCCAGTTGTTTATCGATTACTCGAAGATGGCTTGACCGATTGAAATGATTTTTTTTTAATGGAAAGGTGGGAGCTTTGAGATGGTCCCATAGAAATTTGATGAGGATCTGATAAGGATCTTCGAAGTGAGGACCGGGAATGCTCCTCAAAACGCTGTATTCAATTCAATTGTTCATCGATTACACGGAGATGGCTTGACCGATTGATATAGTTCTTTTTTTTAATGGAAAGGTGGAAGCTGCGAGGTGGTCCCATGAAAGTTTGGTAAGGAACTGATGAGTATCTTTGGAATGATGGACAGGATAGCATCCCAGAATTCAATAAATTACTCATTTTTGGACTTCTACCAAAACGAATAGACCCCTAAAGAACCAAGTACAGATTGATGGGGCACCTGAAACCACCTTCTCATCAGCAACCTCCTCTACATAGGTACAAAGCCACCGACTAATTAATCTGTTTTATCATCTGAAGTCGGGCAGTTTTACTGGTTAGTTCCTTAGTGTACTTAGTTTGGCTGCCCGACTTCAGATGATAAAACAGATTAATTAGTCGGTGGCTTTGTACCTATGCAGAAGTTATTTTGGTCATTTTTATCAATTTTTTTTTTTGGTAGTTTTTTAAATTATTTTTTGTTTCTTTTTGAAGTCGGTTTTTTATATTTGTTGTTGTAAAGAAAATAAGAAAAAAAAGCTGTCAACATTTTAACCGATTTATTTCAATGAATAGGTGTGAATGAAATAAATCGGTTATAAATTTTACTTAAATTTCGGTGATAATTAGTTTTAACCAAACTGGTCTAACGAATAACACGTCGCTCGCAGTAGTGTATGGTCACAATACTAACTTTAATTTCACCTTACTAATCCGTGTAAATTTCTTGACAAGGTTTTAATAGCAAGCAGTTTTGCCAAGAGCGTCAATTTAAAATAAGTTTTGAATACAAAACCTTGGTCAAAACTAGTTTTGGCTAACACGCTAAATTTGTCAGTTTTTTAGTTTAAACTAGTATCAACAGTTTGCGAGATTTGACGGTAACATATCCGCATACATTTTCTTCAACAAACATTAGGTAGAATTTATTAAAATACAACTCCACAAAGAAACTTGATATAATGGCCGCTGGTAAAGAATGCTTATTTAAACTTGTATATCAGAAACGATGCTTGGACTTTGAGTCGGATCTTTTAGAATCGTACATGCAGAATGTACAAATGTAATTGAATATTTCAAATGATATCTTGAACAAAATAATGATGTAGGTATATTGTATAGGGATTTCCTATCACAGTTCACTTGTCTATAAAATAAAGTGTGCTCCTGTTCCTGTTCCTACATGTTCGGTAACAAGATTTATGTCACTGATTTGTTATTTCTATAGCAAATACAATATTAGTAATTAGTAAGTTGAAAAACAATTTTCGCTTTATAATTTGACTAGCATTATAGAGTGAGTGGAGTAGGTAAAAGCAACTAAACACTTCAGAACATTATTGACATTCTATTTTGTAATAAGCCTATATAAAAATGATTTATTTTCATGGAAATGATGAATAAAATAAATGAAAAAACCCAGATTTTTGTTGTTAATATTCCTTGATCGTCATTAAAACATGGTGCAAATCACATGTAGGTAATAAGGTACCAACATAGCCAAGTGCGAACAGTTGTATTACGTGACATAAATGGTATTACAGTAATGGGCTCCCGTCACGAAATACGGTAATTAATAACTGTTGAAGAGGCAATAAAACATGTCATTATTATGAAAATGTTATCGGATTTAAATAAAGGAAATGGTGTACTTGGTGTGAATTAGGTGTGGAAACAGCAGACTGCTTTCTTTAAAATTTTACTAAGTATGTATATAGGTATTCTTCCATTTGATTAAAACTAATATTATAAAAAAGAGGAAAGAATAGGCTTCAAAACTACTAAACTGTTTTCAAAAATTCTTTCCCGAATAGAAAGTTACTTTATCGAGTAGTAACATAGACTAATTCTGATCTCGATATTCTTACGGAATCGGGTCTTACGCGGGTGAAACCACGAAACGCAGAACATATTATATTAAATAAAGGCAAAGTGTTAAGAACCACTTTTTTTTAGAAATATTTTTAAAGGAAAAATTCATCTTCAAAAATTCACTTGCGGCGAGATTTGAACTCGCGTCCCTGGATCAATATTCTAGTGCCTATACCGCTCGGCCACGCAAGTTCATACTGCAAGTTCCCAAATGGGAACTTGCGTGGCCGAGCGGTATAGGCTGAATTTAGGATGAATTTTTCCTTTAAAAATATTTCTAGTAAATATGCCTTGAGCAATAAAAACAAATTTACGAAATACCACTTTTTTTTTTAGTTAAAGAAAATATTTCAGAAATTATAGTTACTTAAAGATATTAATGTTTTGAAAGTGTAAATTTATAAATAAATACCTACCTACATTTTGTTAAGTACTAAAAAAAATCTTTGGTTTTAAAATTCAAGTAATATTCCCAATATTAAAGTTTGAAACAAAAAATGACTCGAATTGCCAACCTCCCGTTTCTAGCTGACATTTAAAAGATAATATAACCTAAAAGCCCAGAATTCGTAGTCCATCGTTTACTTCGCAGTAAACATTTAAATCTTGAAATTTAATCCCATCGTCGTATAAACTTCAACAAACGGTAAAGGTAGACATAAACACTAACAATATTAATAACAATGAACATTGCAATAATCATTTAAGACTATAAGCGACGGTACAGCAATTAGAATAATACGAAATTAGCTATTAAAGACTGTCGCTAATCTTCCGAGGTCGTGACATGAGGCCGCAGTTATAGACGTCCTTAAATTGAGTCAGATATTCTGAGAAGAAACCGGAGCTATAGATGCTACTGTACAATATGATCTTGTCGTCTTTATTCTACATAAATAATTATCCATATGATCCAAAATTATTGTATTAGATGTTTTTATGGTCATGTACGAGTAGCATGAAAATGTCACTGCGTCACAATTTTGGTTCATCGAAATGCACATCAACATTGTATTAAAAAAAATAACAAAAATAATCTCTACAAAGTGCCACCGACTTATCTGTTTTGTCATCTGCAGTCGGGCAACCAAACTATAATATGGATCCAGCCAGCCAGCCAGTACAACTGCCCGACTTCAGATGACAAAACAGATAAGTCAGTGGCACTGTATGTAGAGGTTATTTTTGTTCTTTTTTTTACGTCGGTTTTACATTTTTAAATTATTTTTTCATTTCATCCATTTTAGTGTACCTGGCTTCTTACGACTGCCACTAAAAATCTACAAAATTATAACCGTAATTTTAATTATCGAGGAGTTTGCTGTAGAGAAGGTGGTTTCAAGTGCTTAGTCAATCTGTACCTAGTTCTTTAGGGGCCTCCAATAATAGTTCATAATGGATAATTTACTGCATGTGCGATGCTATTCAGTCCATCATTTCGAAGATACTAATCAGATCCTCAAAATTATATGGGACATACCATGGAGCTTCTACCTTTCCATTAAAAAAAGAACCATCTCAATCAGTCAAACCACCTTTGAGTAATCGGTAAACAATTGAATTGATAACTGTGGTTTGAGGAGCTTTCCCGTTCATCACTTCGAAGATACTCATCAGATCTTTACTCAATTTTTATGGGACTTTCTTAATCTTTCCATTAAAAAAACCATCTTAATCAGTCAATTCATCTTCGAGTAATCGGTGAACATCCCTAAATATATGCAAATTCATAAACTATTCCTTTTTTTCAAGTCGGTTAAGAATACGTCACTAATGCATTTACCTATTTACTAACATAAACGCCCTGCGTTATTGACGTAATTTATTATGAACCAACGTAATTTTATTTATTATTGTCCTATGATATGTTTTTATTATAAATTTTATTGCTGATATTATAGCTTACTGATTTGTAATTTTTAATAAAACAAATTAATAATTTTTAACTACAACATCTGAGCATTGAGACCTTCCTAGACAGTCGCTGTCGAAGAAATGTATACGAGATTGTATTTATTATAACTAGTTTTTTTTTAAAGATGCTTTATACAACCCGCTTTAGGAATCAAAAACTTTTGTTTTAGGCTTTAATGTTCTTTCCAGTTGAGCAGATCATGATGTGAAAACTAAGAGATGAATAGAAGTAGCTTATGCTAAGTAGTGCCGCGACTACAAGTATAATGGAAAATGATAAGAAGATACTTTTTGATATATTGGAAAGTGTTTCCTCCACTTGAAAGACTACATTTTAAAATAAATGCTTTCCAAAAATTTGCACCCGACAGTACTTGAACCTGCATCTTTGAGGAGTCCGGCCCAACGCTTTAACCAATTAAGCCACAGGTGCTCGTCTAGTCGAGTCGAAATTAAGTCCTGTCACCTGACAGATATTTGCACCCGCAAATTTTTGGCTAGCATTTCTTTAAAAATGATAAGAATATAGATAGATAAACGTTTTATTTGATCAATTACTACATTACAAAATTAGTGGTATATTACATAAAAATTAAATGTGAATAAGAAAGTGTCAAAAGTCGGAAAAGGCTATCAGCGTAATATGCATTATGCAGCAATAACAAAGCACAACTTAATAGCCAAAATACCTGATGTTGCTTCAGTATTTGCTATAACTACGACCCGAAGTTATCTTTGTAAAACCACAGCATTCCGCCACGGACACAGTTCGAAGACCATTGTATCTGTGATTGTATCTCTTTTGTATTATACTTGTTCCTTTTGCATAGCAAATATAATGCAGTTTAATTCTACATTATTTTTAATATTGAATTAAACCGGAAAGATAATATTTGATATGTCATATCCTCCCCCTTGATATTCTCAAATACACCAAATCATTTTTAATATAAAATGTTTTATGCAATGTAATACGTCGCAACGAAAAAACACGCAGGATAAAATTGGATTCGTGCGATGAAGAACGGAAAAAATAAAATTCTCAAAAGATTGCACTTCACTGTTGGTACTTGTGACCTTTGTCTCCAGATACTTAGCTG
This sequence comes from Idaea dimidiata, assembly GCA_949358125.1. Lineage (NCBI taxonomy): Eukaryota > Metazoa > Arthropoda > Insecta > Lepidoptera > Geometridae > Idaea > Idaea dimidiata. The sequence goes on from OX442334.1 coordinate 10,446,930, forward strand.
ACGGACGTTACTTCATGATGGTGACATATTTGGTGTCCTTCAAAACTGCTATAATAGCACTTGAAATCAACTACGTAATCGTATGTACGTACAATAAGAGCATTATGTCTTCTGTATAAATTCTAATACGTATAACAGCGAACTAATCCGAGTAGATAGTTATCTATCCCGAACGTCTTGTACAAAGCATTGTATCCTACAATCAGTACCAGAACCTACCACAGAAAACGTGTTAAATTGAAATAGGTGACGCAACGCCCAATTCTACCGTACCTCCTTAACGACTCTATCTGTACAAAGACTTTTAAAAATTGGTTGATAATAGACCAGACAACACACAATGTTTTTCAGCACCAAGACTACACGTTTGCGCGTCGTCGCTCAGTAGTTTGTTTAAAACTTAAACTGTCACAAAAGCTGAGTCTGCCATGTGCCTGCTTATATATATTAAGTCCATGGAGTCTGCTCTCACAAGTCACAACCAAATATGTCAAATACACATCAAATATGACAATTACGATTACGATACTGTCGAAGCACGATTGTGAGAGCAGAATCGATATATCTTCATATTTTTTGGTTCTCGAAATAAGTTTGAAACTTATTACAATAAACCCAAGTTTTCGCTGATGGCCGCGAGCCAAAATGCGCGTGCTGGCAGCATAAGGTACGACGCTCAATGGTTATTCTCACTCTTTGCACCAAATATACTCCCGTATTTTTGGTCTCACTCAGGCTCGATATGACAAAACTGGAATAAGCAAAGAACAAAAAATTCTACGCATAAATCGTCTCGTCGCATGCGGAGAATCGTTATTCATTGCTTTTTCTAGTTGAGTCCAACGTACCCTTAGTCTTTTTAAAATTAACACTGTATTCTTACCTTTTCTAGCGTAAGAAAATTAATCTTTCTATATCTATACCCATCTAACGGTGTTCACAAAAATCCTCTACGAATCTCAGTTGCTATAGCAACAGTAAAATTTATAGCAACAATAAAATGTGGGATGCCACTTGAGCCGGCTAAGAGCACACCAGTGAATTGTTCGAGGTAGCAGTTTGTATCGCTGTAAAGAAGTAGGTAGGTACGTAGTTATACGTACCTAGAGAAATACCTATTTCGGAATTGATGCTATACTTTACTGCGGTACGGTTCAACTTAAAACGCTTTCGATTCAACTGAAGTTTTGTTTTTACGTTTCGCGAACAAGAGTTGGAAAGGTTTTAAGTGTTTTCAGAAAGTAAATTTGTTATCTGCCAAAGTTCTTGGTTAATATCGTGGTTGAAAATGAATGGTAGCATATTTATGATGTACGTAGCGTTTGCTATGAGCGTTTGTGACTAAAAGTTAGGTTGTGAATTAACCATTAAAATGCGTTTAGCGTAAATTTTTAATCGCCGATTATGACATGTTACTTTGTCGTTAAAAACGTTCGTAAAAGCGTTTGAGGGATACGGGGTTCCTTTTTCAAACTTTGAAGTTTGTTTGTGGTACGGGACTCTAAAAACAACTACTAGCTCATTTTCAAATGCATACTTAACCTCAAAATTATCAAAAATTAGTTCGCATTTTCAATAGAACTAGGACCATAGTTATTTTTCCAATTCTACAGAACTAATTAGGGTAAATCATGGTTTATTCTTAAGTTATATGCAATTAGAAAACGGTCTCTGTTACACTATAAATAAGATTTATGTAAGTGTATTATAAATAAATAAATATTGCACTACATTACACACAGCGCTACCTAGCCCCCAAACTAAGCACTAGGCTTGTACTATGGGTACTTGACAATGGATATACTACATACTATAGTTTTTTTGTGTAAATACATACATAATTTACATAAAAACACCCAGAACCAGAAACAAATATTTTAACTTATTTCTCATCTTTTTACTTTTACTCGGTTCCCGCAATGGTGATCCGAAAGTCGAATTTGCATCATACAAAACAATTTTTAACAGGAAAAACAACGTCGAGTTACTTGCAACATTGACTAAGTATAAGTAATTAGATAAAAAGTCCGATTCCTATACCCGTAACGTATAAACGGAAATCTCAACGAAATCAGTCGACGCCATATGGCCAAACTGGAGCAAGCTTTGTTATCGAATAAAAGCGAAATGTAAGAGAAAATATGAATTCATGTTATTTTCCTTTTACGATATTAATTACGAGACGCGGACAGATGGAATAGAATAATTTTTCGTAAATCTAGTTATCGTTACGGCTTGATGAATTGTTTATTAATTATACCTTACTATGCAGTTTTGTATTAGGATTTTTTAGGTTAGTTAGTTCCGATTCCGCGGGAATATCAGAGTTTCTTCGCAATCGGTTAAGTGGAGCATGCTATCTGCTTTAACCAGCGCAACCGGTTCCATAGAGTTTGTGATTGATACAAAATATATACTCATTTACTTACAGAATACATATTGGTACAAGCATCTACTAACACACAAACTTTCACATTTATAATATTAGTAGGATATTCATAATAATGTCCAGTGTCGAACATTTTCTAAAATAATATGTACCTATTTCTAGTAACACTTTATAATGCATACAAATAAACAAGTATTAAAAACATTATTTAAACGTAATAAAACGCATAAAACAACTTACTTACATTTTTTACTTAACTTAAGTTCTTTGAAAAATGATATTTTGTACCAGTATGAATGGAAACCAGCGTAATTGCTTCCGGTATCCGTTTATTTAACATATTTTTTTAATAATCAGTTTTTATTAAAGATCTTCACATTCATTTAACAGATTGCATGATTGAAACACAACCATCCAAACAAATATTTAAACATTCGCATTTATAATATTAGTTTGATTATTATAGGTAGTTGAAAACATAAATACTATTTTACAGGCATTCCTTGCACCACCCGTGCCCGCCCCATCGCTGTCAAAACTAAGTTTTTTTGCTTAGTTCGCCAGTTTTTTTTTTTTTTTTTTTTTTTTAATTTATTTAATCAATGATCTGAACTTATTAAAAACATTCATAACACCATAAATCACTAAAATTTGTCTGGTGTTTAAGTAAGTACGAAATTTCATGACTGCATGCGAAAGAAGTACCTAGTATAATTTTATTTCTATTGTATTAAAAATTACTTCAACATTGTAAAGGTTTAGGGCGACTTGCATAACACTATTTAAAAACATATTTAACTAAATCAATTTTAAAATAATTTATGGGAAATCGAACATTGTACTCTATTTGATTATGTAGACGATTGATAATATGTTGCCACACATTGACAGTTCTTGCAATTCTGACAGATTTTAAACACGTTTAACAGCTTAAACATGTTTAGGAACCGTTATGCAAGCCGGCCTTAATTTATGAAGTAATGAACTTAATTTTAAAACGGGATATTTACTATTTTTTAATGTATAGTTACTATCGATATTTATAGAAATAGAAATAGAGTAATAATAAATAAGTAGTGAAAAAAAATCCTAATTTAATAGTACCTAGTTTATGCACCGATGCATCGGTATTAAGTCCAAAGCGTACGAAGGACTCTAAGAGAAAAACTTAATGTACCTCTCGAGTCCTGAGTGAAGCGTGGGACTCAAGCGCCCAAGATTAAGACAGGCTATATTACCGCGGTGAATATTATTACTTTTCACATCTACTGCGAAACATTAAAAATGCTACAAAAATATGCATTTAATTAACAACTAAACAATAGATTGATGCGACTTGTACGAAATACATTACAGCCAGCCAAAGCCAGTTCGGAATGACCGCATGCTACCAGAACCATAGTGATTATGTCTCAGATCACATAAAGATTTGAAGATTATATCATTTTTAACCACAGCCTTTATGAAATTAAACATTCCAAATTTAAAATACTTTAAGCTCTATGTCTATAATGCGCGCTTAATGAGAGCCGACGATAAACGATGTGTAAATTCGTTTATCGTCGGATGTTTTAAAAAAATATTTAGTTTGTTGAATTAAAAAGCAGTTTAAAAAACAATTTTGATTACCCCAAAAGATGTAAAATTTAAACACAAAGGGTAAATAAGAAAACTGATTTACCTTTTCTTTTTAAATAAACAAGAATTATTTTCAAATAAACCAGAATATTAAACTATTTTAAAACAAATTTTATTTACCAACCTTTTGAATATCAAAGGCAAAATTGTTACTAAACTTAGATACTTAAAGTGTTTTTCCAAACACAAACGGTGAAACACTTCAAATTTAATATTTTATAGTGAAAAGTAAGCCCCAGACTTTACTCTCAAATATTAAAGTACTAGCTGCGCCCCGCGGTTTCAACCGCGTAAGTCCTGTTCCCGCGGGAATATCGGGATAAAAAGTAGCAGATGTGTTATTCCAGATCTTCAGCTACCTATATTCCAAGTTTTATCGCAATCGGTTTAGCGTTTTTTACGTGATTGAGTAACAATCATACTCACAAACTTTTAGCTTTATAATATTAGTGGGTTAGGTACCACTAGTTGCTTTATTAAATCCCAAAGCAAATATTTTAAGTTTTTATTGTCTTTGAAAAAATCTCTTTGCAACTTTTATTATTGTGTTTTGATTAAGTTATGCTTCTTATTCGTTGTTGGTTTTTCTTGAATATTTTATTGGTTAGTTTGAAGTTTTAGATTGGTTTACGGTACACCGTAAAAATATACTATTATTTCAAGTATTTCTGAGGTAAATTGTAAAGGTTAACATTTTTTTTTATCTTTAAATATGGCGGTTGTTGGGTTACTGTTGTTTTATTATAATACACTTGAGCTATTGTTTATGGTTGAAGTCGAAGGTTCAAAAACTGTTTTAGTGCGTAAATACGACTAAGCTGCGTAATTTCACATGCCAAACTGGAAAATAAAAAGGAACTATTACTAATTGTTGACTACCTGTATAAAAACATAAATTGCAATTGCAATGACATATTTGAGATTTCACCATTACATTTATCTAAACCGACTTAAAAAAGAGGAGGTTTTCATTTCGTTCGTTCGGATGTTCACCGATTACTCGGAGATGGCTGGACCGTTTGAGATGGTTCTTTTTTACTAGAAAGAAGGGAGCTCAAAGATGATCCCATAATATTTGGCGAGGATCTGATAAGTTTCTTCGTAATGATGGACAGAATAGCATCCCAGAATGCAGTATTTTTTTTGGGCTTCAACAAAAAAGAAATCGGCCCCTTAAGAACTAGGTACAGATTAATGGAGCACTTGGAACCACCTTCTAATCAGGAAAGTCCCCATTAATTATAATTACGGTTACAATTATACGGTATGGTACGTAAATAGGTTGAAACAAAAAATGATGTAAAAATTTAAAACCGACGTTATAAAAAAATGAGAAAAACTACTCGACTTGAGATGACAAAACAGATGGCGGTAGTCGGTGGCGCTGTATGTAGAGGTTATTATGTTCTATTTTTTTCAATTCTTTTTTTAAAGTCAGTTTTTAATTTATAAATATTTTTTTATTACTGATCCATGAAAACCACACTTTACGGTATGTAAATTAAGAATCAGTTTTACGACTCATAGCTCATGATTATAAATAACCCATTACAGAGACTGTAGTTAGTCAACAATTCATCAGGATAAATTTAAAATAAGTATTAACTAGATATTATACGTCTGGACAAAAGCCGTGGGGTTTTCGTACGATGTTTTCCTTCACCTTCCTTCACCAAGGAAATAATCCTCCGGGCATAGCTGAAGCTGAGAGGGCGGTAGGTATAGGTGCTGTGCAAGCCTACTCCACCTAACAATGTTCTACACACAACAACACTAAAGCGCCGTAAAAATCATTGCGCTTTATAAATCATCTAAAATGGGCTGAAAAGTCCAATTATTATTTATTATTCCAATATTATAAAAGCTGATGAGCCATGTTTTAATATCGTTAATTATTGTATGCGGATTTCATACCAGTCATTTAATGTGATAATAACATGTGTAAAATAAGTACATGGAATAAATATTTTATTTAAAGTACGTAAGTACTTAATAAATTAAATATGTACAGATTCATTTGAATGAATTACCCATTATGAATTTGTGTTGTATTGTAAATTGACAAGTGATTATGAAATAATCGTTTAAAAAATCGCTCGTTTTGCCCTACATGCCTACCTAGGCAGGCGAGAATAAAAATAAAGAATGTGAGGTCTATGGCCAACGAGAGGGTTAAGTGGAATCAAGTAACTTGTACTTCTTCTTCTTTTTTTCGTGTAGTGGTATGGCCCACCTGGTGTTATACTTGTTCTAGTCTTACTAATATTATAAATCCGAAAGTCTGTTTGTTTGTTTGTTCCCTCTTCACGGTCACGGCATAGAGATACTTTAAATGATGGAGAGTAACATAGGTTTCTTTTGATCCCGAAAATCCCGCAGGAAACTGACATACAATCTTTACCTTACTTCACCTACCTACTGCAGTGCAAAAACACTTAAACGGACGATCAGGGAAGTACTGATGATGCCAGGCGCGGTAGCGCCTGGCTTTAACAGTACTTCAATAGGCGACCGTTTAAGTGTGTATTTTTGCATTGCGGTAGGTAGGTGTTCGAACAACGCGGGATCGCGACTTGCGCGGGTGAAACCGCGGGGCGCAGCTAGTAACTAATATAAATTATTCAGGTAGGATTTACTAAAAACGAACGGATTTACAAAATCACATTTGAAACGTTTATCGATTTCCAGCTATTATAAGCTGCAAGTGAGCTTTGATGTAGCACAAATGTTATTACTTTACACTTGTTATACTTATAATCATCATCATAGACATTTTTTTTCTAAGTATATTAAATAATACTTTATGAACAGATCGTGCGAAAACTTTGTTTTTGTTTTAAATCATACCTATACTTACTTTAAACGTCAAAGAAGGGGAGTTTTGGCGGGAACGCGTCGAGAAGATGTGGTGCTAAATTTTCATTTGGTGAAACCTAGTTCAAATGCGTGCAAATTGTTTAATTTCGGGGGCATATTTATCAATTTAGTTTTGTGAAGGTGTACAAATGGAATGAAAGTGAAAATCGGTGCAAAACATAGACTTAGTGTTGTCTCCAAAGCTCCGTGAACAATATTTGTAAATAGCCGCCGGGTTTACAAATGATTCCCTAGACTTGACTTTAACTATGACGACTTGACTGTTTCGATGCAAATAACTTGCATAATATATTAATAATACTTGACACTGGCTAATTTCCTAATAGCCATAATCGGTTCACAACCGATAAGAAATAAATAAACGTCAAAGAAAGTAGGTAGGTCACAGTAAGATATTAAAATAATATGTCTTAAGCAACCAGCGACGGAGATCTGACAGAGTTTACTTATAACATAGATAATGTAAAACACAAAACTTTTCATAGGTACAAAATAAAATTACTAAACCTTTCTTCTTTTATTTTACCGTTACTTTAATTAATCTTTCCGCATTATTAATTATTATAGAGTTATTTTTGCTTATGGTTTATTAAATACACTTTCTAACTTCGATTAAGTAATATTATTTTCGTGAACAGTACAGAATTGATTTGATCAAAATTTTAAAATAATCTATTTAGATTACAAAATAGAAAGTAAATTAAAATTTTAGATGAAAGTCAATAGTTCCATTAGTTTCAATCAATATTTTTATTAAATTTTATTTTTCAGAGCTGCCGTCCCGCAGTTTCACTTGCGTAAGTCCCGATCCCGAGGGAATATCGGGATCAAAAGTAGCCTATGTCATATCTGAATAATGTAGTTTTCTATTAGTGAAATAATTTTTGAAATAGGTCTAGAAGTTTCTGAGATGACCCCCAAAATACATACATACATGTTACCAACGTAACCTCTTTATAATATTAATTACCAACATAAAACAAAATATTAAGAATCAAAAGTACAATGAGATATTGCAAAATAATTATTAAAAGTCACTGCAGTTTGGTGACACTACCGTCTCGCATGGAGCCGACCGATTGAGCCGCGCGGCATGATGCCTCACAGAGTTGGCTGGCCACCCTCATCATCGTCGCCCGCTACGTGTATATATATGCACGCTTGGTACTTAGTAATTATTTATTGTGGAGTTATTTTAAAACTGTAATATCTCGTGAGATATTCATTGAAATCAAGTGATGTTAAGGACAATTATGTTTAAAATTAAATACTTTTAATGAATAACGTATTTATTTGGATAAGGATTAATATCATATTTACAAAATTACCTTCGGAAACAATGCATTGTTCTACAATAAATTTCATTACTCTAAAAGATGTTATATTGAGTCAACCTTAAGAGTTAGACATATGCTGTCGCGGACTATTTATTAGATCCTATTTAGAGGAAAAATTCTCTCATAAATGGTTTTTATGTAACTTTGACCGTTTACTCAGCGCACGCGACAGAATCTCGGAAAAGGGGGATTTTTTCCCCGTTTTTGCAACATATTTCATGGATGCTCCGCTCCTATCAGTCGTAGCGTGATGTAATATAGCCTATAACCTTCCTCGATAAATGGACTATCAAACACAAAAAGAATTTTTCAAATCGGACCAGCAGTTCCTGAGATTAGCGCGTTCAAACAAACAAACAAACAATCAAACAAACTCTTCAGCTTTATAATATTAGTATAGATTAATAAATAGTTTATTTCATAAAAAAATGTAACATCGGCAAAAGAGATAGGGACCACCCTTTTAGATGTTAAAAACATCTGTACCACGATACTTAAAAAAGCTAAAAGAACTTATAACGAACTAAATACTTCACAGAAATAAGGTACAAATTGTGGGTATTTTGAAAGTTACTGTATTGTTTAATAATGATAATAATAGAAGAAAATAACAACATAATTACATAATCAGATGACAGAAAAATCCTATGCAAACCTCTGCCAGCTTCTTAAATTCTGCCTTAACTTGTCATAAATGATACTAAGTTTTCACTTTTCTAATAAACAAACAACACTTAATGAAAAATAACGGTAAAAGTATTCTAGCCATAGAAACTATAATCAGCTCACACGATTTGAAAGATAAATCTAACGACATAATTGCCTTTGACAATAGTTAGTAGTTTAAAAAAATGAAGTTTTGTTAGAGATATCGTTTCTAAGCGTCAGAAGGTTTTTACTGTCTTTCTACAGTTGCGAGTGTAATTTCATTAATTGTTGGTTAAAGTGAGTGTGAAATTGACAAACTGACGTCTGAGTAATTCAATGTGTAGGAAGTTACCATTATACCAACGTGATAATTACTTTTTTGTTTAATTGATAGGAAAACGTTTATCTTAATCAAATGAGACAGACTAGGAGATAGTAGATACCCGGGGTTTTAAACATTTTTTAAAGTTTTTTGAATACTTACAATTATTATTTTGCACTTGCACTATATCAATAAACACTTTATTCATGACTCTCTTCCTTTATTATAAGTATAGATTTTTAATGAAATGAGTTCTAAAAAAAAATGCACCCTACAGGACTGGAACCTGCACCTTTGACATTCCTTACACACACTTATCAATCTCGCTACAGGTGCCAGTGTAGGAAACACCTTATAAAATCAATTCATTGAATGGTTAATAACCAAAGCTATGCCGCTTCGAAAGACTGGGCAGATCTTGTTCTACTGCCGCATGCCGTCTTCCTATCTTCTAAATAAGCCTGCTACAACTCATACTATATCATTACTGTCCGCCAGGTAAGATGACCAAACGCTTATCTATTCGATTATAAAAAAATACCAAGACCGTCCTGAGAGGAAACTTTCCCCTGTAATTAACATTACTCTAAGTAATTTACCTTCGAAACCGAGAGTTAAAATAAGCCTTGGTTCACAATACGCGAATGTTTGCATTGTCTAAGTAAATAGGTAAGTAACTACTAATTTGTCTACAACAAACATACCATCTCGTAGATCATTGTTTGCACACGACACGAGACAACCAGTCTAGTCAATGTTATGATGAGTTATTTTTAGAGAAAAAGAGAAAACATATGTACTTAAATTAATATAAGTGTTAATGACATGTGTAAGTACAATAGTTTTTTAATTTATGAGAGGGTCAAAAGTAGCCAATTGGTAAAAGTTAAAATCTTATCAAAATCCGTATTGCAGTTGCGGTGCGGTTTCGCAGCGAATAAACAGATAGACGAAAACCGTGACTTTGCTGTAGGTACTAAAAAATAGGTAGGTACTTAAACAACAATAGAACTATTAAAATATAATTTGGCATGGCTATTCTAATTAAAGCATAATTTACGTTGTTTAAGTTATCCGTATTAAAATGTTACGCAACGTTAAAACATAGACTGCCGTGCGTTTCCAAAAGTAATCCGTTTTTATCTTCCAGAATATTTAATTACTAGCTGCGCCCCGCGATTTCACCCGCTAAGTCCCATTCCCGACGGAATATCGGGATAAAAAGAAGCCTATGTGTTAATCCAGGTCCCCAGCTACCTATATTCCAAATTTCATCGCAATCGGTTCTGTAGTTTTTGAAGAGTAATAACTTCACATACATACATACAAACTTTCGCGTTTATAATATTAGTAAGATAAGATAGTAAGATATAAATCTTTGGAGATAAAGTTGGAGAAGCGCGTGCCCGTGCTACCTCTTAACTTCTTTAGTTAATTGTGATTGAAATAAACTTAAAATAGCGCCATCTAGTTTAAAACCTTGGAACTGCTTACCCGTTGAGTGGCATAGCACGAGGGGTCGAGACCGCCCCCGGGGCTAAACATCGCCGCGCTGACTGCTGCCATCTGACGGCTACCTCAGCCTACCCTTCCACCGCGACATTGCTCTGTGGACAAAGTTAACAAGATTTAGGACAGATGGAAATAGCTATACAAAAAGTTTTTTGTACACGACTGAGTAAGCGTTTTTAATTACGTTTTTATGAGCTTTGGGATAGTTTTGGCTACTGTCATCAGTGGTGGTTATGTCTTCAAGCCGCAGCACACAATCGGAGATTTGCTTAGAGAAGAAGCCAACATTTAATTTCATTTACAATAGAAAAAAAATATCCCAAGAAGATACAGGGTACAGGGTACAATAAAATTAAATTAATACATTAGTTAGTAGATTTTGTTGTTATTTCTTAGTTTAATAAATAATTTTTATTTAACATTGGTATTTTTTAACCTATTCAGAGTTCAACGAAATCTTACATTGTATAAAAAGCCAAAATTACCTTCGACTTCTAAAATAGAAGGTGCAGTTGGAAATGCATAATCAGATTTAAAGTTCAAACGTTCACAAACCACAATTTCTTGTCATTTACGTCGAAACCGACCAAGATTTTGCAATAAAAATAAATATTAACCATACCACGTATTACTTATCCACTTAAAGTTCATAAAACTTTTACATAAATTATATGAAGTTTGCAATTTAAAAGTTAAATGTAGATTTTTCATTTTCAAGAACCACATCCAAATTTTAATGTAGGTAGTTCTTTTAAAACCTGATCGATACTTGAAAGTCATACTTAGCAACATAGATTTTTAAATTATTTTGTTTTGTAGTAGATATTTTGTAATCTACCTTAGGGACTTACAAAATGTCTACTATTATATAATAACTAGCTGCGCCCCGCGGTTTCACCCGCGTAGGTCCCGATCCCGCGTGAATATCGGGATAAAAAGCCAATATTATTCCAGATCCCCAGCTACCTATATTTCAAGTTTCATCGCAATCGGTTCAGTGCCTAGTTTTTGCGTGATTAAGTAATGAAGTCACAAACATACATACATACTTGCAAACTTTCGCGTTTATAATATTAGTAAAATGATGCCGTCACATTTTCGCTTACGTTGAACATCATTTACAAGAGTGAGACGAGGCATTTCTTAACCAAAGTAATGCCTTACATAGATCTATAAATGCCGCTATTAGCAGTGTGACTAAAATATAGGTATACGAACTTAAGACACAAAATTATAGTTAATGACTATTCTTATACACATTATAGTTTAAATATGTAAAAAAAATGTTTGTTGACCTACGACCGTCTGTACTCCAACTTATTATTACGAATACATTATTGAAATGAATTGAAAAAATAAAGAGGTTGGGAGTTGAGACCCTCTTCAATTGTATTCAATGGTACCTATATGTATATGCCTATTTGTTGTTGTTTTTATAGCATTTTATGCGCTAACGCAACGTCACTGCCTCATGCACTCTAGGTCATTGACTTCTATCCTCTACCTGCTACATGTAGCGAACCTTTGTGGTAGTTTCCCACATGTCAACCATAGACTAGTACATCTATAGGCGAAGATTGTCTATTCCACTCAGCCATGTGATTAAAACATTTACCTTTTAAATACTGGGAAGTGAAAAAGCTAGATTATAGGGAATTAAGATGGTCTACATAGGCTGGTACGAAGTTATTTGAAAAAAGGGCTATTGGATTTAATAGTTAGTGTTTTACTGAGTTTAGAGATGATTGGGTGCGGTTTTGCCTGCGATTAGTTAAGTTAATTAGTTATTTTATTAGCTGACTAGCTACTCCCCTCGGTTTCACCCGCGTAACTCCCAGTCCCATGGCAATATATAGATAACAAGTGTTATTCATATTGGCAGCTATTTGGATACCAGGTTTATCACAATCAGTTTAGTCGATTTTGCTTGAACGAACAGTAACAAGAATACTCGTTTACTAAACCTTCAAGTTTATAAGTATATCTCTTACTTTTTCTAAAGAATGAAATATAATTATACTGTGTACTAACTTACTTAATAACTTAGAAACCTTCATTTTAAAAGAAGTTTTTTTTATTTTAGTATTTTTTTATTTATTTGAAGTTTGTACTCTGATTGAATGCGAGCCAAGAAACGGGTCTACTAAACCATATTTTAATTTTACTGTAGAATATAGACCCGTCATTTTTTCTAAAGACTCCTAAACTTTTCACATTAAAACAAAGAACCTAGTGTAACCTTTGTATACACATTTCACACATAGGTATATAATTATGTACAATGTCACATCATGCCACTGAAACAAATAACTAAGTAGACAATAATTTACATTAAAAATGCATTTATAAACCAGTAGCCTCAAATGCTAACAAATAGACCTTGAAGTCTTGTACAGATATTATTAAGCCTTATTAAGTTTTATCATAATAACACACTAAGCCTCAAATGCTCACGTAATTTTTACCTAAACTTACGAAAGGTAATATTAGATGCTACCAACTTGAAAACGGGTTAAGAGCGAGTTGGACTACCGCACAGAGGATCCCGTATCATTACCACAATCCATACGCCCCGGCCTCTGTAGCGCGGCAGCCAAAGCCCGGACTGCAATGCAGATGGTTGCGGGTTCGATTCCCGCCAGTATATAATATTTCTGCTGACCATAAATGTTTGCTTCTGGTTCTAGGTGTTTTATGTGTATCATATGTATGTATATACCAAAAAAAAGTATAATAAATAGTATATCCGTTGTCTAACACCCATAGTACAAGCCTAGTGCTTAGTTTAGGGCTAGATAGCGATGTGTGTAATGTGCAATATTTATTTATTTATTTATTTATGACGATTGTTAAATAGGTGTAAACTAAAATATTTATTTTATTAAGTTTTAGAATTTGTTTTTACAGCAGCTATTATTATTATCATCTGCAAAAATTTCAACTGTCTACCTTTTACGGTTCATGAGATACATTCCGATCTAGGCTCGGGAAAGGTTTTAAAAAATCGGTTAATTAAGGTTTATAAATAGGTTTTTCGTAAAGGGTCACTCTGAACGGGGAATCTATTTGCAAGGTTATAACTACTGGGATTAACCTGGATAATTGTCGTCATCGTCAGCCAGATGTTTTAAATAGATAGGCGGATAGTGAAGGCTTTGTAAAAGAATTTCGTTTCTACCCTTTACGTTGGGAACCCTAAAAACGTAATTAATGATTCCTTGTAAACATGTACCTATTTGTCGTATGTATGTATAGTCAGGTTTGTAATTTATTTATAGATTTCTCGTAATAAACTGGAGAATCGATGTCTTTACGTCAACTGTGTCCAAGGTAAATAGCAAAAGTAATAAGGAAACGTTATAAAATATATTGTCTTTAGACAGTCTTACTATGCGGCTTGCTTTGTAGGTAGTCTTTTACCATCTATTATGTGATATTTTGTTTCGCCAATTGAAGGCAAAGAATCCCAATTGCAATTTTGTTTTTCTTTCGGTACAATATTAACTTATCAGACCAAAATCTTACTAATATTATAAACGCGAAAGTTTGTATACATGTAAGTATGTATGTGAGTTTGTTACTCTTTCACGCAAAAACTACTGAACTGATTGCGATGAAACTTGGAATATAGGTAGCTGGATACCGGGAATAACATAGTGCTACTTTTATAGGCTACTTTTTATCCCGATATTCCTGGGAACGGGACTTACGCGGGTAAAACCGCAGGGCTCAGCTAGTATTTTATAAAGCTCACGCGGTTGACCACTGTTTTGCCAGTAAAGTTGATAAATGTGAGGTTGAGGGACTAAAAATACAGAAGTAGAACTAATTCCGACCCAATTTCCTTTAAAGCTATGAATCTGAGCACAATTAAGTACGCTTGTCGATACGACAAGGTCAGTCTCTCAATTATTACAACTTCTTTGATGTCATGCGTTGATGTCTTTTATACGGAAATATACGTAGTGGAGAATTATTGTTTCTTCTTCATTTATTTATAAAACTTAGGGCGGCTTGCTTAACGGTTCCTAAACATGTTTAAGCTGTTAAACGTGTTTAAAATCTGTCAGAATTGCAAGAACTGTCAATGTGTGGCAACATATTATCAATCGTCCACATAATGAAATAGAGTCCAATGTTCGATTTCCCATAAATTAATTTATAATTGATTTAGTTAAATATGTTTTTTTTATACAGGGTTATGGGTTTCGAATCCAAAACCGTTCAGGGGGTGATTCTTCACATCAAAACGAATAAGTTTTGTTCTACGACTTTTTGAAATTCAAAGTAGTTTTCGAAAATTTTAAGTGTAAAGTTTACTTGAAAATCAGCTGTTTCATAGAGTTAGAGGTCATTGACCTTAAGATGTCCTTTCTTTTAGTTTGGTCTACTACAATAAATAATTAAATTGAATTTATTTTCAAAAACAGTCGTCTTTTTTCAGTGAGATATAACCTTAAAATTTGCAAAAAAAAAAAACGAATTTTCAAAAATCGTAGAACAAAAGTTATTCGTTTTGATGTGGAAAATCACCCCCTGAACGGTTTTGGATTCGAAACCCATAACCCTGTATAAAAGTCGCCCTTACTGATTCGACGCTGAAACAGCGTCGAGCTCTAGACTGTTACATTAGAGAATAGCACTGCAGGTCTTTTGATTGGTTAAAAAATGAGTACTTTTACTAAATTTACTTCTTGCACTTCATTAGCAATTTCTAGAATTTTAAATTAAAATGTGCACCTTACACAACGTACTCGTAGCTATTTTGACTATGAGTCAACAAAGAATAGCAATACATGAATAGACATAAAACTTCATTTTTCGTCTTGCTCTCTCCTAGTTATTTAGCAATCAAGTTGTCCCACTCTCTCTCTCTCCTCTCTCTCAGATTTCAGAGCGTATACTGATTTTTGTCTGAACGCCTGGTAGAGACAACGAGAGACCAAAATGCTGGAGTTTATTTGGCGCAAAGAATTAGCATTGCCATTAAGCGTGGCAATGCGGCCAGCATTTTATACTCGCTGCCAAGTGACGAGAACTTGGATTTGTTATATTCAGTAGTATTAATTTCTTCTATGGTTTTCGCGATTTTGCATAATAAAACACTTTATTTATCCGGTTTTATCGCGTTTTTATTCATTATTTGAACCGAGCTTTCGCCAACTTTACAGTTGGCTTTTTCAAGGTTGACAGTCAACCTTGAAAATAAAGTGTTTTATTTTTTTCAGTAGTATTTTTTGTAATTTGTGTGTTTGTGACTAAATAATTAGGAACCGATATTACACTTAGATCTAAAGAAATATGCCATGTGTCGATAAAAGTATAGCACCTAATTAAAGAGCACTAAGTCAATACAAAAAATAGGTAAGTATGTAATACTAATATTCAGTAGCAACTCAACCTAAATATGTTCACTAAAGTGTCTCACTTAGACATACTTAAAAAACAGTTATAACATCGAGCCCAACAAGATTTCACTTTCTTAATAACTCCAAAATTGCGACGTTACTGTAAGTACAGTAAGCACTTCCATCAACACAAAAAAATACAAAATCACGATTACAATTTGACAAAATGACATGATTACTGACCTCAATAGAACACCCAATATTGAATTGAGTGAAAGTCCATGTGAATGAATCACTTTGGAAGTTAAAAACCTTAAAAAGCAAAAGTTGTTTCGTTTTCTATTGCCAATTTGGATGAATTGAGTATTGTATTCTGCGATAATTTTAACTAATTGATAACTGAACTTGCTAAAAGTGAAAGGATTTTTGAAGGCATTTTAATTTTTAAACTAATGACCTCTGTGGCACGGGAGGTAGGTACGTAAATAGCCAATCGGTTCTTAAAAGGTTGCCGATCCAAGCCACTTATTTCGAGCCTATGACATCTACGTATTCTTACAAATTCCCAACTATTATCCAATTATATACTCTGAAATATATTTTATTTCCTAAAACAAGTCAATCAACACCTTTTATTTCATTTGGTATCATAGACGACGACTTAACTATACCTAGACTTTACTTTTAAAATAGTTAAAAAAAAAGTTTTATATACCTCTCTGTTTTTGCCGTATTAGGGTAAAACATTAAGTAGACAACCCTATAACGAAATTTGATACCTTTTTTTATAATTATATAATTATCTATCTCTATCTCTAGTTAATTATATATTATATAATTAACTATCTCACCTGATGGAAAGCGACGATGTGGTCTAAAAATGTAAGATGAAATTTTGAGTTGTCAAAGTTATCGAAGTGTGTTTTATACCGGCTTCAGGCTCATGGCGATAAGGTTCTGCCAGAAACTTCTCCGAGACTAGGTTGGTACAATAATACAGCGTGGTTTTTTGTTGCAAAAAGATAAGGTTCGATTCCTGGCTAGGGTGATACATTTTATAAAAATCTATAAAAGTTATTTCAGGTTTAGTCAAAGTCGGGGACGCAACTTCTTTCAGCATTTTTCGTTATCTCTTTTAGTTTAGGAAATCCCCCTGAAAGCTTATCAAAATGGTTCACTGTTTGTAGTCTGAGGTTTCTAACATAATTTTGATAATAATAGCTGCTCCTCCCAAACTCTAACGATGAATAATCGATTTCATCATACATTGCAATTTAAAGCTCGTTATCAGGCATTCCTAAAAGGTTAAGCATATAAATCATCTCCCTAGATTACAGTGTAGCTTATTCGTGAAATATGGGGCTGAAACATGCCTGCTCAGGCGCAGGGAACTGAGTGTAATTCAGCCCACGATAGATAATTAAGGACAGCACTATTTCTTAGAGCTAAGAAGCATGTACTAAATCAGATTAATAATTATAGCGTGGTCAGTTGCTGACAGAGATAATTATCTCGAAGTAAATTCTAAACCAGAATGTATTGATTGTTGGAAAACAAATGTACTGTTTTCTACAACACAATAAAGCTATGAATCTCATTTTTTCATTCCAAATATCTATACACAACATATTGTATATTTGTACAACAATTACTTCTGCCCTTAGTAACTTTGATTTCCTTAACTATTAATTTTAAAACAATATTGGCAAAGTGCAAGTCGGACTCGCGCACGAAGAGTTCCGTACCTTTATCACAAAAAAATAACGTTTATATGCGGTCGCCCTTAAATATTGACTTTATTTTAGTAAACACCGGCAAGAAAAGTACATCATTTGCTATCACGGTTTATATCTCAGCCTGGTGATAGACAGAAAAGTGGAGTCTTATAGTAAAAGGTCCCCATTTTTTTAAGAAAAAGTGCAAACACTTGGAAAAACTGTTATCTTTCTACGCTTTTATGTAAGTGGTTGTACTTATCTAATGTAGCAAAGCTAGTTCTTGGTTTTATGTACAGATACCCGACCTCCGATTTTTATTTTAAGTGTAAGCAGTTACCAACGTACTTTTATCTGACGCAATATCAACACATACGCGTGCGCAGGCGCAACAACATGACAGTTAAATTTGCATAATGCGTGTATGTATGCGCAGAGTAAAAAAAGCCAACGAAATTTTCTCTCTGATCTACTTAATGAAAACAAATAAGTACTTAATACTATAAGCATAAATATGTAGTGTGAAGGTGCTCCCTAACACAAAGCATTCACTTGTAATAGAACATTATAGATTCAAGCATTACCTACATACAGCGCGCACCTTGTAATGATACAATGTGTCATATCTTGATGCAACTTGTAACATCAATGCTTGTCATTCAGGCAGGTAGTATTGTAATGTAAAGCTCAAAGTCGAATCTATAATGTATCATTATAAGTGAATGGAGGAAGCACCTTAGATAGATTAATACTTTATTTGCACAACCAACAAAAATACAATCAGTTTACATTTAAAGTAAGACAAGTAAAAGGTGTACAAATGGGCAACCTTATCTCTAAAAGCGCCTGAAAAACTTCTTCCAGGCAACCTTTGAATGGAAGAGGTTAATAATGTTTGTGTGGTAGGCAGACAGATTTAGAATACCTTAATATTGTTGCTACAAATTTATAGTGTAAGATAAAACAAAGAAATAAATTTGTATTTTAAGATAGATTTATTCGATCAATAGAGTTTCTTGGTTGGAAACTTCAGCCGTGGCTTTATACTACCCACCGGCCTAAGTTGTAGCGCTCATCGGACATTAATCCATAGAGCCAGTAATGAAGACAGGTCGAGTCTTGATCCACTGCCGCCTTTTTCAATTTTTTAGATGGCCGTGCATAACATACACTAGAATATAAGAGTGCAGGAGTGGATAATCAGTTGAGATAATGGTCAAACGTCCATCTTTAAGGTTGTTAATAAAAAAATGAACAAAACTATTACTTTTTATTAAGCAAGAGCCTGCATAATACATTTGTCCTTAGAGTTTATTGTTCTCGATGTGATCAGCCACAGCCTGTTTCTTTATATGGCGAAATGTAAAGGCGCCCACATAGTTTGTTTATAGGCAGCTACGTTTTGGACTTGGCAATAACGAAATAACATTATGAATATGACTTAATTTCGCTCATTTGCAACCATTTTTGGAAAATATTTGCAATTATATTGGCACCTTTTGAAATAATGTCGAATTTTATTGCAATTTTACAAAGCTATATAATAAAAAACGAAACAATACCAACTTGAAACAGTTTCGTTGCAAAATTAGATTGTGTTTTAGTCGAACGGAAAATCATTAAAATGCATATTGGGTCAAATTATTACAAGTTGAAAAATTTGCAATAATTTACCTACCCAAGACTTAAAAGCAACAACGATGAAATCAGTTTAATTCACAAATTCGTTTGTATTGTACTTTTATGGAAATCGATTTAATCATGTGTTTAAAACTAGAAACCACTAGTTTCAACAACAGCTAGCATTAACATGAATATGTAAAAAAATCAATCAATTTGCAATCCACACTAAAAGCTATAAACTTTCAATACAAATCCGGTCAGACCTATAGGGTACACCGGAACCTCATGTCCATTTCCACTAAAATGGCATTAACAGTCAACATACAGCAAGTGCCACTTTCTATAGAAAACATAGCATACTCGTAGTAATTCTACTCTAAGTATGTGTACCCTTATGGTATAGGGATAGGGTTTAAGTTTGTGCGGCAGGTGTATTATTAGGCAATTTTAGACACGCTTCAAGTCTGTGTTTTGTCGGCTAGTTGGTATTGTAATGCAAGACATGATGTGACGTGTCGAGAATGTTTTGATGCAGGCTGCTCTTCTTGTGATGGCTGTCTATACATATAAAACAAAGTCGGGTAACTTTTACCGCCTTTTACTCATCGCTACCCATTAGATGACCTCATCTGATGGGTAGAGTGCATTATATCCCAGGTGGGATATAATGCCAACATACGTTGCTTATCAAATTAGACGAAGTATTGTTTTTCCTGCTCATAAAAAGTAAAAAATACAACTCTTTGTGAATTTGAGGACTGGAGATGCCACTGGTACTTAAAATTAGACCCGTAGGACTGCCAAGGGTGTTTTCTAGGGATATGGTATTCTACAGAAATAAATTTAGCGCCGGCGTATTTGCTAATAAAGTGAGCTTTAGTAACGGTTCTCAGAAAGATAAAACGGTATATTGTAAAGATAGATGATAGAAGAATGTTTGACCACTATCTCATCGGATGGTCTAAGATGGAGCACAATCATTTAGAAAATAGGAAGATGACAAACGACAATTCTAACACAATATTATGTACTAACATAATATATTTGTGACACTGTTTAATGAACACTTAGAGTATATATTACTACAAGAGTGAACAGCATTTGTGACCTTGTATACTTGTATAAACATTTTGTTAAAAAAACTCTGCTGGCTTATGTGAACCTAAGTGCTAGAAAGTTTCTAAATTAAATTGTAACCCAATTACTAAAGTTACAACATAGTAACTAAATTAGTCCTAGAAAATAGTGCCTACTTCTATATTGATCGCAAAAAAGAGATCCTCATTATTAATGAACTGTCACGCTACGGAATCCTACTTCGTCAAACACGGCACACGACCAATATCAGACGGTTTTTCCTCACAATCTCTTCACAAAAACCAGCCATAGAATGTCTGGAAGAATAGGTCAATGAGCCTCGTCTCTCCATATTTGTAGAACGAACTCGGCAACTCGATTAGAAACTGATTGATGTTGATTAGCTTGGCTTCTTGTTTCAAACGTAGGTTGTGTACCTATATAAATTTTTGTAATACACACAGACACAAACATTTTCGGATATCCGTTATCATTTTAGATTGTCTCCGATCTTGTATATACACAAATTCAAAAATTCTTGCCTTCATTCAATGCCTATGTCACAATAGTGATCTCTCACAAATCACGATCTTTCTTCTTCCTGTCGTATAGTGGTTTGTCTCGCCTAATGTTAGAATTTTGAGGTCGCTCACGCCTCTAACTTGACCTAACGACTGCCATCAGAGACAACAACCGTATAATAAGTGAAGATATGATATGCATATAATGATATGATAAGATATAGCACGCTAGAAGACGAACTGCCTTCTTTCATCAAGAAGAAGGAGACGGTAGTGGAACAAGCCAAGCCACTGTACCAAGTTAAGCCAAGCCAAGTAGCAAGTAAAAGTAACCGGGTGGCGCCTGAGGTTTACAACGTCATAATAACACAGTTGTAGGTCGCGGTCGACTTGATTGTATTTTTCTCGTCAACGCAACGGCCTCGAAATTAACGAGCCGTGTTTTTGTACGTATTCAAATGAAACTTGTGTTTCGTAACATATCACATGAGTTTTTGGACACTTGCCATAGCAGTCAATTGCATTGGTAGCTTTACTGTTGGCTGCATTTGAGATAGGTAACCGTCAGCATCAAACGTTGATGACCACACTGGGATTTTCAATATTGCTATACATCATAATCGTGGGGTGTCAATAGGACAAGACATTCTGAAAGTTAAAGAAAAAGCAGAGTTAATTTCAGAATGCCTGCCTGGTTTTGAGAACCCACAACTATAATGTACGATTAAAACTTTTGACAGCTAAATTAGGGAGAGAATAAATTTGTAACGAATAAATAACAAATTTTTAGTTTTCGTAAACACTCTAACTCTAGACCAAGACACGATCAGATAATGATTATAATACGTTAACATCCGCGAGGACAAATTTTCGGTAAAAAGACATAAAAGATACTATTCGCCGAGTACGTATAAGTATTCGATAAAAGTCATCGTTGCACCACTATTTTTAACAAGACTTAACAGACTTTAACAAGTCTTGTTAAAAATAGTGGTGCAACGATGACTTTTATCGAATTTATAGGCAATTTATAAAAAACTTAAATGATAAAAATCACATTCTGTCCATTGAAACTTTCAATCGATAAAATTAATATCGATTTTCTAGAGATAAGTGGCGCTAACGCAATCATCTCTATTAGAAAACTGTGTGTCAATCAGTGCGTTTCCTACATTTTCAATATCGATCATTTTACTCGTACGTGACTCGAGTTATCGATTATTCGCACGCATCGCGCTGACATAAATATCACTATACTGACACGATTGATCGAGACTGCTGTGTGCCGAGTAAGGGATAGGTATCCAATGTCAATGGCAACATGGCAACCAATAGCGTGTTGTATATGTTTTAACCTACTCCAAAAGAGGTGAAATTTATCATAAAGCTTGAGTACAGTGTGGCTACTTTTACTGCGAATAGGTGTAGGTACTTTTACTGTAATCTTTTTAGTTGTGTGTAGGTTGGACTTGGATCGGAATTCATTTATAAATTCTCAACATTCAGTTTGTAATCACTAATCAATCATAGATCGGTCTCCATTGTCTATGCTTTCTGTTAATAAATAATAACTATGTCCTATGATTATTTGGGTTCCCTACGCTACTTCGAAACACTATCCATCGAAACACCTTCCTTATGCTATTATTTGCAATAACTTATTCTTCACAATAGTTATAATTAATTAGGTAGCCTATAACTTTCCACTGCTGCGGAAATGCTTGATTTACTTCCTTCGTATTGTGTAAATAAAAAAACTTTTTTTTTCAATAGTTCATTTAAAAAGTTGTTTTTTCTGTCATGTGTCTAAAAAAAAGAAGAGCGGATGAATTTTATTTCGGCCTACCATTGCGAAATTTCCTAAAAGACAATGGGGCCCCAATATCATCTAGGCCTTCTTATTCGCCTGCCTTTCAAACTACTACATTAATGAACATTTTTTGTTTTGTTAATTTGTAGAATTAATTCATGCTATGCTTAAAGAAATGATTTTCAAAAATCCGTGGCCAAATTGGAAAAAGGCGTTGGGACGAATCCCCAGAGATGCAGGTTCAAGTCCTGTCGGGTGCGAAATTTTTGAAAAGCATTTCTTTAAGTATAGTCATCCAAGTGTAGGAAACACTTCAAAATATATCAAAAACGGTTAAATCATGCTGTTTATTTTCGTTTTAATTCTACCCCAATTACATTTCACCATCAGAATCAATGACAATCGGCTTCCACGCGGTAACCTATCAACCGCAATGTGCAAGTACAGTGGCTTTACATCCTTGAATGAAACGATCGTATTACGTAAACTTTATACTTTGTGCGGTAATTGGATTTTGCTGTTATTGTTTTTATACCAGTGTTAGTTTACTATTCGACAGCACTTTAATTAACGAAAACAAAATTTAACAAGTCAATTATACTCGTACCTAATTTGATTTATAGCACCAAGTCATGAGACAATAAAATGAATTTTGAAAGAAAAATAGATAGTTTTTATTTATGTAATTTTATTTATGCTTGTTTTCCTTAAGGGCCTATATAACCCTAATAGCATGACAGGGATAAAGCTAGCGAATTTCAGATGTGTAAATGAAGGACTTAAGATGCGACTATGCAAAATGTTATTGCGTAAAATCAAACAATTGCTAGTTTCAAGATAACTAATCGTTAATCTTGAAATTCAAAACATTCGCTTCCTGAATTGAGCTAAATTCAGTTCTTATACAAAGTTTTATTAGTTTTATGTACAATATTGACTGAGTAATATCACTTATTTGTACAATTCAGAGCGAAGTTTGGAATTTTTTTCCATTAAGAAAATTTTCAGGAATCGTGTTTTCACGACATTCACGTGTTAGTAAATATCTTCGACTTTAATAAATATGGTTACAAAAACTTTTTTCCAAATAACTTTTGTAGTAATTCACCCTAGAAACATCAGTTCTAGCCTACTACGGCCCCTTAAGGTGCGTCTATACCGCGAGCATTTACTTGTAATTTAACATTATAGATTCGCCTCTGAGCGTTACATTACAATTCTACCTGCCGGACTGACGAGCATTCGCATGTAGTGTAACATTTTATTACAAGTGAAGGGCATTGATGCTTAAAATTTTGCATTGAATGAGGGCGTCATTAACTTTTAAGTCATCAGCCGTTATCAGGTTTCGAGTGTCAATGATACCAAATTTTGAGGTGAACCAACACATTATTTGTAAACATTTTAACAGTTGTGTTCTAGGGTTAAAAATTAACTTTAACTCATACTTAAAGATATGCTTTCCAAAAATTTCGCACCCGATAGGACTTGAAAAAACAGGACAGGTTTTTTTTTGGAAAGCATTTCTTTAAGTATAGCTGTCCATGTGTATGAAACACTTTAAAATGTTACAAAAAAATAACTCTAACTTACTTAGAAGCAAGCAATAAAACACATTATTTACCGCGTTTTATTTATTTAATAAAACGAGAGAAAAACCCGGTAAATATTGTGGTTTATTATGCAAATTCGCGAAAACTTAAGATAAATTAAGATGCAAGTGTTTTAACTACATCCTAAATGCCTTGTCAAGCAACTATCTTTAATTTCTCCAAACCATTGTGACAAAACCTTTCATCCGGTTCCTGTCATTATGTAGGTAGGCATTTATTGCCGTCCATATAAAGACTTATGAAATTCAAACTGTTTTTCATAAGAGTAAATAATTGAACTGGTATAAAACGGCACATGGACTTTCATGAACAAATTGGGTATGTAATGATCGTCCTACTCAACTTATAAAAAGAAAGTCCATACAAAAAATGAACCAATTGTCTCACTTAAGTTAAAAAAAAAACTTAGCCTTCCCATAATATTGGTAGAACAACAAGATCACAGTGATATCACTTTTAAGTACGTACACTAAAAAGGGTGAAACAAAAAAATATTTTGAAAATTAATAAAACAACTTAAAAAAGGAACAAAAATAATCTCTACATACAGTGCCACCGACTTATCTGTATCGTCTTCTGAAATGGAGCAGTTTTACTGGCTGGGTCCATATTGTAGTTAGGCTGCCCGACTTTATTAAACTAACATTTCCGTCCATCATTATTATTAAACCCTCGAGTCTAAATCGCCTTTAAAATATTTCTGTATTTAAAATTACCTCGACGTTTCGGCAACTGGTTACAACGGCAGGGTCACGAGCAGGCACAACGCGAACTAAACCCGTAGTTTTAATAATAATGATCACAGAGATCGACTAATAACCTCACAGCTTCCGGGATCGTTATTGAAAATCGAGTTTGCAATGATCGAGACTGCGATGATCACATCACCTGATCAATAACGATTTTCCCGTATGACTTGATTACGTTATTAGCACGATAATTCTACAAAATTATAGTTATTTTAGTAAGGATATCTATTTCATCTTTTACCTTAAGCACAATCAAATGCTGTACGCGCATTGATAAGGTTTTGAGATAAGCTTATATACAATTCTCGGTATCTCCGGGCTAAGGTTTTCATCTCTCCTGTTCGAAAAGTTTAATTTTCATGGATAAATAGCCGAGTGGAAAATTGCTTATTTCATCCCTAGGGTAAATATAATATTTTTTTAATTTGACGTTTGGTCATGGAGTCGATGATAATAACTGACTCGAACTATAGAAATAGTTAACATACAGCCCTTGGGTAACAATCTACTATTTCCTTACCGTTCCAAGAAAGACCTTATCAACCAATTATCAACAATGTTAGTACAACTATAATGCACTTACTTAACGTATCATCTCAAAAAACGAATTTGTATTGCTGGCGTCCGTGGTATTTAACCTACTAGTAGCACCACACATAACCCCCGGGTTGGTATTAAAGCAAGACGAAGCCTCAATAAATACCCGAATTAAACATTTCATAACGTATAAGTACAGCTACCATGTATTTATCCGGTAACAAGGCATCAATCACTTAGCTTTTATCGTAGCCTTGCATTAAATTGCAAAAATCACATCACCTTACAAATCGTAATCGTGACGTATACTCCGTCTACATAAAAAAATTGCACCTCAACACGTTTAGTATTGTATAAAACTTTTTTATTTGTTAAATTTGTAGGATTTGTAAGCATTTATCAACATGTTAGCTGTGAGAATTTAACATAAGCATTTTCCTTTCGATAGTTCGGGAATCTGATTCTGAACATAGTGGCACTTTTTTTACCCGACTGCGCGACGCAAAGGAGGGTAATGTGTTTACCGGTCTATGTATGTATGTATGTATGTATGGATGTTTCTATGTGGCGTTCTAGAGGCCAAACGCATGGACCGATTTTGATGATTCTTACGTCAATCGATTCGTCTTAATCTGGCGAGTGTGACTAAAGACATGACAGTAATCCCAAGTAACTTATGTCACCACCAGACGCCATATTGTCAAAATTAAAAAATCCAAAATCGTCAAAGTAAGTCAAGATGGGTATCGTTGAATAGGTTTTTAAAAATAAATATTAGGTTTCTTTCACCATTTTTCGTTTTAAAGAACCGTTTAGGAAATATAACGGTTTAAATTTAATTTACAATTAGGTATTCTTGCTTTTTATTACTAACGAACATGTTTTATTTTTGTTACGTAGTTACGCTTGGAACTATCAAAGTATAAGCCGTGGTATAAGCCGTGATGGTACAGGTGACAGGAATTTATTGATATAAACTAAAAAATATTTACATAAATTGTACCTACCTACTGAATAAAAGCCTAATAACACTTAGGTACCTAAAAACGTTAAAAGAATAATAAATTTAAACAATAAATAACTAAACCCTAACTGAAATAGAATCTTACTAATATTATAAACGCGAAAGTTTGTATGTAAGTATGTATGTATAAGAGTAACCACCTCACATACGTATGTATGTGAGGTTGTTACTCTTTCACGCAAAAACTACTGAACCGATTGCGATGAAACTTGGAATATACTTGGGGACCTGGATTAACACAAAGGCTACTTTTTATTCCCGCGGGAACGGAAATTACGCGGGTGAAACCGCGGGGCGCAGCTAGTACATTATAACCCCCTAATGAAATGAATAGATTACGAGACTTACCTACCATCAATAAATGAAAAAAACTAAAAAGCGTAAAATAAAAAAAATAATTTATAAAAAAAACAAAAAACCCGACTGCGTAAAAAACTCGATTAAAAAATACGCATAGAAACAACAAAAAAACCAAAAAGAAAAAAACAAGCCCTTAATTTGAAATTACGCTAAGTAATAATAGTTTTGTAATCGATACACACGGAACACATAATAAATGAGTAAAAAATTACTCACAGTCGGGACCCATTGGAAAAATTAGATTGGTAAAATGAATGGGTCCCGACTGTGAGTAATTTTTTACAAATCAAAAAGTAAAAAATTACTCACAGTCGGGACCCATTCATTTTACCAATCTAATTTTTCCAATGGGTCCCGACTGTGAGTAATTTTTTACTTTTTGATTTGTAAAAAATTACTCACAGTCGGGACCCATTCATTTTACCAATCTAATTTTTCCAATGGGCTTGTTTTTTTCTTTTTGGTTTTTTTGTTGTTTCTATGCGTATTTTTTAATCGAGTTTTTTACGCAGTCGGGTTTTTTGTTTTTTTATAAATTATTTAAGTAATTTACAACCTAATTAAAAAACTCTACTCAAAATTTGAGTTCCGCTTAAACAATTTAAGCCTGTCTAAGACTTGGAAAATCCCATATTAATAAAATTTAAATTTAGAAGCTGCTCAATTACTTAAGTACTTTTCAAATTTAAGTGGCGTTTCTGTATTCGGCTGTTAAAACTCGAGCATAGCGAGAATAGAACATTGTTAAACTAACCATTACCTACAATGAAATGTCTCAAATATCTGCTTTACCCAGACGAACTATAACCGTTCATCAATAAAGCTAATAGATTGACCCGATTCCTTCTTCTTTTTTAGTTCAACTGATTCTAGGTTACGTAATTTGATTGCAAAGGCTTTTTTCAACCGCGTTTACATCGATTCGGAGCATGTAAGACTTTTGTTCGATTTGATTTGGTAATCTGTACCAAAACAGAATGCAATACCGACCAGTTAATGGATTTTAAAAAGATAGACAATGTTTTTGTAACTCCCGAAATTAAGAAACAATCTATTTCCAGTTGATTAGAATAGATTACAGATGATTTGACGATTTGTCTTGGACGCCCGACAAATAGTAATGATGTCCTTTACGTCTAATTTTAAATGTATTATACAGCATAACCAACTTTTAATCCTTGTTATTGGTGGTGGTGTAGTGCCCAGGACTATACTATGCTCTCAGCATAATCACAAGATTGTAAGAAACAAGATTGCTCACTGATATGCATGAAAGAGTAAAGCTCGTATTAATGGGCTGTGCATGTTTAGACTAAAACGTATAAAGGTCAGTACTTATTTATAAAATACCAACCAGAACGCCCTTAAACAAACCATATGTACAATCACTATTTCAAAGTCAAACATATCACGTACGAACTTTTCCAACTAGAATATCGTAAAAGTAAGATACATTATAGGCACGTATGGGACTCTTTACGACCTACTCCATGGTTCCCACGACTGTTGTTACACAATACTTAAGGACTGTTACAAACACGCAAGTATGAGAGGCCGTTATATTGTTGTTTTCCATATTATTAGCATTAAAAAAAACTTTCAACTGTTTAAGTCATTTTGATTTTTAAACAATTCAATAATTTGAATAACACTTAACATATTTTTTTCTATGGTTTTCACGATTTTGCAGAATAAAACACTTTATTTACTGGGTTTAATCGCGTTCTATTCATAATTTTTAAACGAACCGAGCTTTCGCCAACTTTTTCAAGGTTGACTCAACTAACCTTGAAAAAGCCAACTAAGTTAGAACATAGTAAAAAAACATTAGCCGCAAAATATACCAATATTCCTAATCAAAAATTTTAGATTCTTAATCGAAAAAATTAAGAATTTAGCCGTTTTGACCGACTATGGAGGTCTATTTCCAGCAGTGGAGGTCCTACGGCTGATGATGATGATAAAACGACTTGAATGTTTGAACCTGTTTAGAAAAATGTTGGCTTTCATGTAACTCATTTGATAAATTAAGAAGGAGGCTATATACTCGGATGTATGTTTTTGTGTCTATATTACCATATACCTCCTCCGATACGATCGCCATGATTCTTTTTTATTGTGTTTTCTTATAACTATATCTTAGTATTACCCAATTGAGCAATAAAACTAACAACATTTTATTTTAGGAGATTTTCCAGAGTCTACTGACAGCGCTGAATCTGCGGACCTTCTTTCATGAGATAAACTCTATAATAACATTCCAAACATCGCAGATTGTAAAGTATTACGTAATTCTCATTTACACCAAATGTGAAGTGAAACGTTCACACA
Organism: Idaea dimidiata; assembly: GCA_949358125.1. Classification (NCBI taxonomy): domain Eukaryota; kingdom Metazoa; phylum Arthropoda; class Insecta; order Lepidoptera; family Geometridae; genus Idaea; species Idaea dimidiata. The sequence continues at coordinate 10,476,361 of OX442334.1, forward strand.
TCGTCATTTCACGTCTTTAGAACTTTTGGGAAAACAATGTACGCAATTACAAATTAAAAACTTTTAACACATCTAAGATTAGAAGTGTAAATAAAACTAGTTAACATCGATTCTAATTAATTTTCTCTCTTTTTTTATTAGAAAATAAGAAATTGAAATGTAGTTTGCAGGATTGATAGCTATTCTGTTTGATTTTAGAGTTTTTTGGAGTTTATGTAGCAGCTGATTATAAACGTTCTACACGCCAGCAACTTTTTATTTGTACTACGACTTTTGAAAATTGAAGTAGTTTGCGAAAATTTTGAACTAAAAGTTAACTTGAAATCCTGTGTCTGACAGTGGTCATTGACCTTAAATTGTCACATTATTTTGTTAGAAATTACCACTCCATTTAGTAGTTATATTCAATTCAATAATAAAACTTTTCGCTTATACTTTACTTATATTTTCAAAAAAATCCCAATGACGGGATTCGAACCTGCTCCCCCTCGTTAACCAGGCGAGTGCTCTAACCACTAAGCTACACGTGAGATGTGCTTTTACTCCAATTTAATATTTTTTTTGTTTTTATTGCTCATTGCATGTACTGCTTAAAAGTGATAACAAACCTGGTTAACATTGTTAATAATTCATTCTTTGAAACTAAATAGATTTGAGTTGTCTTTCGCGTGACTATTAGTAATATTTTATCTTGTTCGTATGTGTAGGTATTACACATAAATTAAGTAATTTTAATTATCAATATATTACATAATTTATGATACTAATCAATTTTATATAAAAATAGTTTCTCACAAATCTAGTGCTAAAGACAATCTCAGTAGTTCTTACTATTTCAGTAGTACTAGTTGATCATTTCCCAGTAGTCGTTATTGGGTCGCGGGGGCAAAACGGACCCATTACTACAAGGTAACTGTTCAATGGGACCGGTAGTCAAGCAAAAAGTGTGAGTGGTCCAAGTTAGAAGTTAGCGGCAGCTATGAAAACACTACGACACTTGACACTCTATGTCGGACACATACGTGTCGGACACCAAGTCGAAAGACGCGGGTTGGACAATCGTCAGCAATAATAAAAGAAGGAAATCCTTAATTTATTAGTTTGTATGTTTTTAAAACTTAGTCCAATTGATTTGGCGTCGAATATTACAGATGTATCCGATAACTCATCACATCATCATCATCATCAGCCTTTTGCAGTACACTGCTGAACATATGCCTCTATAATTGCACGCCACCTAGATCTATTTTCGGCTTCTCGCATCCAGTAACTATAAAAACCGATAACTACAAAACCGATCCGATAACTAAAAAAATTAAATTAATAATACTTATATTCATTTTAGTTCATGTGGATGATATCGATAAATGTTTGTGGTGGTAATGGTATATTATTTTAATTGTTGTTGCGTCATATTGTTATATTAGACAGTCTGCTTTCCTAAAAAAGACATAAATAATAATATAAAAAAAATATAATCGAAGTGATGATAAGTCTTAACTTTCGTGTTGTAATGTCATGACTTGCACCACAAGCTATCTCTGCGTGGTGCCCATATTCTGCTCCTAATTAAAGCCGATCAAACTAGACGGTTGACGTGATCTATGCCTTACAAGCTGCCACTATATTTGAATAATTGATTTAGAGAAAACTCCACAACTACATCACTGTTGCTCATTCTGAGTACCTGGGCAACTAGGCCATCGATCGTGTTTTTTACACGACTGCCAAAGGAAGTGTTATTGATTAGGTATAAAGCTACAGTTCATGTGATCTATTTGTATAAATAAACTTGTCATCTGGCTCTCAAAAGCCTTTTTCATAATCTCTGTTAACTTTTTCTGTGTCATTCTCTGGTTCCTTTGTAGATAAATATTTAGTAAAAAAAGCATTTACTATAATCTATATTCGCCACAAATAGTAATCAAAAATAAAACCCACCGCGTAGCGATTGTTACACTGACTAATTCAAATGCAAACCGAAGAATCTACACATCACTGTAAAATTTATAAACTTCTAATCCATTGAATAATTCATATCAATTGAGAACCCTTTGCACAACTGAGATGAGACATCTCAACCATCAATCAGACATAGCTCATTTCGTCTAAAATAGCTAAATTAATTCACTTTACATTGTAACAATGATGAGCCTCTAACCTACTATTGTTTCTTTGTTTAACCTACTTATGAAATAGAGCGCAAAGCCTGTCCGCTTCTGTTTACATTTTGATACTACCTTCGTTAAATACGCCAAAAGTGTTTATTAGATAACTAGCTGCAGCCCGCTGTTTAGACAGATTTATATGTATTTGAGATCGAAAAAGGGATAAAAAAACATTTTTTTTTTATTGAAATGTTGGGGTTAGGGGTGAAGTCGTCCCCCTCGAAACTGGAACCGGGGACCACTTGACCCCTTTCGAATTTGATAGTAGTCAACTGGGCCCAAAGATTGTTTAGATCTACCTATATTAAAATAGTTATTTTACTAATTTTTTATAACATATTATTTTTAATAACAGGAAAACGAATACATTTTTTTATAACAGGAAAACGAATACCATAGACAATTTTGAATCGGAGTTAAAAAGTAATCGTTGCGGCGTTCCTCAAGGAAGCATATTAGGGCCGTTATTGTTCCTTGTTTACATAAACGATTTACCACAAGCAGTAGATAATAAATGTATATTGTTTGCTGATGATACAACGGTAATTATAAAATGTAAAGACGAAATAACTCATAAAAATGAAATAGAAAAATCATTAAGTGAAATAATTGTCTGGATGAACAAAAACAAATTACATATTAATTTATCCAAAACAAAGTTAGTACATTTTAAAACTATACAGAGGCAAAAATTAAAAATATCATTGTCGTACAATAACCTTAATGTTGAGCAAACGAGCTGTCATTCACTTTTAGGTATAACCATTGACGAACACGTGACGTGGAAGGAACACATAGAGGGTATATGTAAGCGCATTAATCGGTTCGTGTATGCCCTGAGAAGGCTTAAGGACTGTTCATCACAGCAGACAGCCATAACTGTTTACCATGCTTACATTTGTTCTATAATCCGTTACGGTATAATTTTATGGGGAAATTCTTCTGAGGTTGAAAAGGTACTAAAAGCCCAAAAAAAATGTATCAGGGCAATTTATGGTTTGAGACGGAGGAATTCATGCGTACCAGTTTTTAAAAAAGAAAATATTTTAACAGTACCTAGTATTTATATATTTGAAGTAGCTAAATTTGTTAGAAATAATCCCTCAATGTTTGAAAAAAGCAATGTCACTACTAAACGCCTAGAGACACAAATTCAACTAAAAATGCCCTGCCCGCGTTTGGAGTTGTTTAGAGCTAATTGTTCATATATGATCCCTTTGATCTTTAACTCTCTGCCTAAGGAAATTGTTGAACTTCCTTATAACAAATTTTGTAGGGAAATGAAAGTTTGGTTAATTGATCACAGCTTCTATAGTGTTAAAGAATTTCTGAACAAGACATCTTTAAGATTTTATAAATATCATGACAGGTAAATGACTGGATATCTAATATTATTATTATTATTATTTTTTTCCCTCTCTCTCTTGTTTGGTATAATTAATAATTAACAAATGTATTGACAAAAATTTAATTTTCTCCATTAATTGACATACTGTACTTGCGTTTCCTATAGAACTATTGAATACTATTGAATTGTAACTAATTATTATATTATTTTGACAATTGATTATTGTATTAATGTAACACTTAATTTTGTTTTGAGCTAGCTTAAAATTTTGTTATAAACATTGTAAATATTTGCACACCATGATTGGTAGAAATTGTTGGACCTTATATTTGTAACACCATATTGTACCTCTTTCTATGCAAATAAATAAATGAATGAATGAATTAAATTACTTATTTAAATTTTAATGTATCCACTTACACCTATTATTATTGACGAGTGTTTTGTTCTAATGCCTCGGAAATTTACCTGCAAAAGAAAAAAGAGTAAATTATTTTAATATAATTATAAGTTTAGAAACTTATATTTTGTATTTTGATCATATAATATTTAGGAAGATAACAGGAGTAAGTAAGTACCAATGAAGTTCATTTGAAATTAACGATTTTTTTTTAATAATATATTTTGCTCCAAGTACTACTTGTTACAGAAAATATAATACAAAAATAGTTTTATGATCTGTCATTCACATACCCATATTCCCTTTTATATACCTTTAAATAATAAAATAGAATACGACTATGGCTTTCAATGTCTAGAGACACTAAAACAATTGACACAAAAAATATACACAAATAAGCTAAGCTTATGAGAACTGCTTTGAAAAAACACGAAAATATTATTACCCTTGACAAGAGTGGAGAACATTTTGATAATTTCATTCAAAAAGATATTTTTGTTGGATTCTCAACCTTATGTCAATAGAAATTAGAGTCAGTAGAACTGTGGGAGACTTTATGAACTGATAGGAAAAAAGTTGATATCTTATATGCTTACGGTAACCAATAGATATCGCACGCAACGTTGATTCCAAATTATTCGTTTAACTGAGTATGTTCACGCAAAGAATGCAATAAAGTAAAAGAATTGCTTGTTACTATTTTTGGAAGAACATTATTAGAAATATTTTCATGGAAAATTACAACATGAATAAAATATATTATATTCTTTAGAGGTATATGTTTAGAGCACTCAAAATAAATATAACAAAATTTATCTTTTCATCTGAGCAAAGTTCTCGGTTACCCCTTTCGGGAGCCCTTAAAACACAAAAAAAAAATTCAAACAAGACTATATTATTAACTCTATTCTTATTATATAATAAATGTAATAAAATCACGGTGGTTCGATATAAATTATTTAGTACATACTATGACGACACAAAAAACGAATAGGTACTTATATAATAAAAAAAAAACAAATTAATATGTTTTTTGTAATAGAAATTAATCAGCTTATTTAAAAGAAAGCGTAATATGGGTACAGATTTAACACACGCCATTTGCAAAGAATTTAATCAAAATTTAAGATAAGATAACCACTACCGCGACCAAAGTGAGTACAGTCCCCGAAAAAAAAGGAGTGTTGTCTGTTCAATGGTGACTACAGTCACCTTTTTCTGTGACGTCGGGGTTGTTTTTTAAAGCCATTTTTTAGAAAAAAAAGATTGAAATAGTTTTACACGACGATACTAGATGGCTCCTTATTAAATTCTTGATCCAACGGTATGTAAAAGTCACTCTATGGCAAAGACAATTTCAGAGAAAAAAAATATTGAAGATGACATTCCATCATTCTGTGTTCCGTCATTCTATTCTATGGACGGTACAGTGAAATTCGTGAAATTATCGTAATTTTCCACCTAATTTATAGATAATTGTACATAAAATTAATTATGAGGATATTTACTAATCGAAATATTATGGTTACGACTTTTTCAAAACGTTTTGAGTGAATAGGACAACATGAAATATGGGTGCATCTTCAAAGAGGTTAGTTGAAAAGTCAAAATGTAATCTGTATATTATTTGGATATATTTTTGTAAAATAAATAATTAAACATTAAGTTAGTGATTAAGTTAGTCATATTTAGAGACATTTACAACAAAATAATGTTGAGATATGTATTAATTTTCCTAAAAAAACAACTTAATAACGGGATTCGAGTCTGGGGAGCACAGTCCCCACATATTTAAACTAATTAATTTTTAATATTTAGCTAAATATTTATATTTAGGTAGTAATATAGTTTGAAAGGGCATAAAATAAACTTTATTTTGATAAAAAAATAATAAACAAAAACCAAAAAATATATTTAAAAAAGACGAAATAAACAAATATTACGGAATTTTTACTTAACACCTAAATTAAAGGTATTTTTTATCCTTTCCACATTTATTACATAATTAGTTAAACATTTAAAATTATTCTGGATTCCATTAGCTTTTTGTCGGTATTTTTTATTTTGTTATAGCTGTAGTAGTTTGATAACTGTGATAGTTTTTGTCGAGAAGGTCGCGGTCAGTTAGTGCAGAGTAATTTCGCGATTCGCGAGTGGACGCGTGACGCAAGATTCGCGGCGGCTTTGTATCGCTGTAGTGGACATTGGTTAAAACAATAACAATCAACAGCGTTGACCTGAAAACAATCGAAACTTAACATCCATCAATCAATAGTTACACTGATAACCATCATTTATAAGAAGTTCAAATCGTACAATGGAACACTTTCTCTGAAGGAGAATCCGTTTCGAATCCATACTATTATGTTGTATCGAACGAGTTGATGGTGTTACGCAAGGAACAACACATCTTGAATCTCAAAAACTTGTTTGTATCTGTAGTTGATATAACTTGATTATACAAATGATGCACAAATATACATAAAATCTAAAAACAGCAAGTGTTATTAAATGCAGACATAGTAATAAAAATATTATAATCCCGAATACCAATGATATTTTTTAGTGATTTTAATTAACATTTTTAGAGATTTATTTGATTGTTAATAAAATTAAGTCATTTTTTTACTATTTACATTAAAAAAAAACAAATATAATTCGATACATTATATTTGTAAAGTAGGTACGAGTAGGTAGGTGTTTGAAATTCATATATCAATCAAACTTTTTCCGCGTTCACGCCTTCCCGCCTATAGGAACGCCTTCTGTCTAAAGCGCCCGAAGCCTCTAAACAATCTTAGCACGTACTTATTAGATTCTATCAGTTGTTATTGCATTGGTAGTTGATTTGAGGTATATTATTTGTTGGTTACATATGGAAAGTTTATGTAACTGTAATAAAGCATTTGTGCTGTATGTTATTGTATTGAATATACGTTTTAAATTACTCGATTTGTTAACATACTTAGTTACATTTTACCGGGTCTTAATCGCTATTTTTATTTATTTAATTTATTTTTACCTCGACGTTTCGATCATGTTACAATGATCTTGGTCGCGAGGAGACAAACGTCGAGGTAAGAAAATAAATATTAGTAAGTATGTCTTTATAGTTTAGAATTCTGATGTTTATTTATCCCATCTATCCCTCCCTACACCCAATGTCTCCCGTTTCAATTTATTCGTTATGTTGTTACCTAAAAATTTTAATAAATAATTTAAAACTTATTTATATCTAGAATATCTGTCTATCTACCTTTAGAAATAATACAAATTGTATTGTTCGTCGAACATAATATTTATATTTATAGTTTCCTTTATACAATAAGTAATTTCAAATACGACCAATGAATTTCGGCAGAAAACAAGAGTTCATTGAGTTTGGGCAAATGCTAACTTAGAGCCTCTTTGCTGTTGTAACTTTGTAACACGCATACTTGCCTAGGCCCAGGTTGTACGTACAGGTCGCCCATTTGTACAACTTTTTACTTTTAAGCTTTCTGTGTAATTTGTCTCACTTATTAATTTTAATGTAAATTGATTTTAATTGTTGTTGGTTGTGCAAATAAAGTGTTAATCTATCTATCTACTTTAATTACAACGAATTATTATTCTTCTTCTTGCTGTCGTTTTCTTGTGATTATTTAAATAGTATGTGTTACCTACAACTTATACATATATGTATGTATAAGTTGTAGTAATCTCCAAATAAGTTCACGAGATAGTGTGCCATCGCCATCTGTACCAACGATTTCCTATTTCCCTTCATTAACACCACCTTCCAAACAATCCACATACACTTAGACAACAAACAGACAATACTGCGGTAGTTTTTCTTCATTGAACAACAGTTCTATTCAAAGAACAATAGCCTAGGTGCAAATAGCATGCAATGCGTTTGGTGAAAGCGGTGGGAACAATAAAATTGCAAAGCGATAAATTACTCTAAATAAAGGTGAGTGGAATACTTGACCGTTGGAGAATGTCAAGAATTTTTTAAAAAGCTATTAGTACTTCATCTAATGCACAACTTTCCGTGTTAGTTTTTAAAAGTCGTAGTTATTAGAACATACCCTAGATATGTACTATATTCTACGTCTACGACCAATAAATCTTAAAACGTATATATAAAGTGAAAGAAACAATTAGGTACAATATCTAAATTAGCGCCTCTTTCACATAATGGTTGTTTTTGACTGTCACTGAGAGGAGTAAAGGTAATTAGCGAGAGTTGGTTCAGATTGGTCTTCTAGTTTAATTCAAATTGGACCAGCAATATTTATTAAAAGATTAGCAGGAAGCAACAAATGACCACTCAACAATATTAATTGCTAATAATTATTTACAAAAAATAGGTAATGCAATGTACGAAATGTCCCAGATAATCTTGTGGATGTTAGTGAATTTCTTGCACCTGTTAGTGTTGTTAGTAATTGTTTGTAAGTTAACTGTTGTAAGTGAATTTGGTGTTAGAAACCCAATTATACTGATTCAATTATACAATTATACCAACATTAAACTGATTTGCATTTGATAAATAATAGCACAAGTATAACTAAATATTATATTATAAATTATAAAATTATATTATAAATATTAGCCAACATAAAAGTTATTAAGTGATTGCAGACACCCCAAGACAAGTTATTAAGAGTATGCGCTAAAAAACTTTTAGCATTTACTAAATAACGAAGATCTGGGGTTCCCGGGCTCTTGTTCTATCGTAATAAATGACACTAACTAAACTATCGCCAAAAACAACGACAACCCACAAACGGGTTAAAGACCACGGTAATAATAATATCAAATATCTACAAGACCTGAATTTAATCTCACGTTCTATTTCAGTGAAAATATTTAATCCGTAATGTAATGAGATATTAACAACTGCATCATTACCAAGATAATTGCACTTGTCAAGAAGAGCATGTACTAGTTTTTATAGCAAATTCAAAGGCTAGCCTTTCAATAAATTCTCAGCAATACAATAAAACATCAAATCCCACTGACTTGTTTTTTAATTTGTTAAAACTATTTATAAGCAACTCGATTATTTATAGCAATGAAGGTAATCGAAGGCATTTTGTTAAATGTTTACTAAATGACTAAGAAATCAGTCGCAAATCCAAAAATATATAACTCAAAGGTGACTGACTGACTAACATAGTGATCTATCAACGCACAGCCCAAACCACTGGACGGATCGGGTTGAAATTTGGCATGCAGGTAGATGTTATGACGTGAGGCATACGCTAAAAAAGGATTTTGATAAATTATACCCCAAAGGGGATAAACGGGACTTACGCGGGTGAAACCACGGGGCGCAGTTTGTATGTAAATAAATAATAATTAAATAAAATAAAATAGCCATTTATTCTGCTACCAAAATATTATTAAATTACATTTCAAAATATCGTTCAATTACATGCACATTCCATTAAATCAAAATTCAAATTAGTTTAATTAAATAAATCAACCGGTCGGTAATAGTCGCCTCATTGGCGTAGGTCACCCCTAACTTGTACCACGTATTTCTATTTCGAGCTTTTCTAATCCAGTCCATACCTATCCTTTGTAAAAATATAAATTTAATTATAAATAAAGTAAAAATCTTTTATTTCAAGCTTCATTGTGGCTCAAAATATGTCGAGTTTATTAATTTACCAAAGTTGATATATGACATTTAAAAAGTTAGGTATTTTGTAGGCGCGCTTTCTACAGCTTATAAAATATGACTCCGCGGATGTCAGTTGTGGTCGGATATAAAACTCAAAAGCTCAGACATGCTGAGATGATTCTACTTTTAGTTTATTTAATATTATATTACGTAGTCGCATCGAGTGGATAAGTTTTGCCAATAAAATCTTTAAATACCCAGATAGCAAGCTTACATCGGCTTTGAATGTATTAGCTGCTTTAACTTTCACTTTTATTTAGCATTTACATTAATGTGGAATGGCAAGTCTGTTTGTTTAAGTGCTTCGATTACTTTCGATAACATTTTATTGATATTTTTAAAGCTTTCAGCCTTAAAGAGTCTTGTTATTGCGTCAGTTTCTTATTGCGTGTATGAACAATGATATCAAATAACCTTTGAACTTTAAGGAGAATTCGCCAAGTTTAGCCAAAAATGTATGTACTCTGTATAACGAATTTATAACACCATTTTAGTTTTAAAAAAAGTGCCAAAGGTCTTAGTTGACGATCGTCTCAGATAATAATCATGAATCTGATGCCTTGATAAAGAGAGGTATATTACAAAATTTATATTTATAAATGAAGTGGTATTAATAAGTACTTTTTATTTCAGTAATATAGATGTTAAATTTGTTTATGAATTAATAACATACAAAATAAAATACCCAAATCGGAGGTGTTACAAAGTGATAAATAGGTTTGCCTTTTCACTCTCGTTTTATGGAAAAGTAAGTAAGATTAGTATTTGTCATGGAGTTAGTTATCTTTATGCTAACTATTATTCCTATTCAAGCGAGTGGAACCGCGGTCTTTGCAAACATAGGTCAGTATACTGAGTATACCTAAGTATACTTAACGAGAACTAGAGTATAGAATATCTAGTTCTAAACTCGACTTAGTAAAACATGATTTTAATCTCAGCGTAATTGTAGCTAAAAGCTGGCTTAAAGATATTTATTTAGGTAAACAGATGTATTCGTGACTAAGTATCTAGTTTGATATGTAATATGCCTATGTAGGTTTCAGGTTTCGATTTCTCTTGCATCTGCTCAAGACTTTGTAGGTAATGTTAGATTTAATTGAAACATAGCGTGAAATTAAAACAAGCATTAAATAAGGCTGTTTGGATCCACCACCAGTTTCTTACAGGTATCTTTAGGTAAACGTGCTATGACTACATCTAGACGACATTGTCATCAACATCTATGAGATATGAGATTTGTCAAACGCGCACCGATTAATCAGGGGCCGGTTAGTAGGGGTCTCATTGTGAGTTAGCGTCCAGGAGCCTTATTTTTGAATCGCTCGTTGCACTTTGTACGATTTAAAAAAATCGAAATCTGCTGTTTTTTGTACGATCTAGGACTTCTGCGCCTAATGTTCAACACCACACGTTGCGGTCGTGCGATTCACAAAGAAAAATTACCGAAATCAAAAGAAAATCGGTAGAAATCAAGATATTTAAATCACTCGAAATGGCACATTTGATTCAAAAATAGAGCCCTAGACATTTCTTAGTATCCACTAAAACCACTCGGTGCCTGTCGCCTGAAACCTTTCGGCCTAATGCATCCATGAACTCCAGCAGTAGATGATCCTGTTGGACCTCAGTCTCAAAAAATCCCAAAAAGGGAAACACCCTAACTGGAGATGACGAAAGACAGATGGACAAACGAGTAATCTTTTTGGTTCCTTTTGAAACACAGAATCCTAAAAATGGTACCCTGGCACAAATAGACTCATACTGAAATTAACACTTTCCTCTGTACTGTTAATTTTCCCAATATCAAGTTATAATAAAGTGATAATGTACCTAAGTATACAGTCACGCAAGTTTCCAAATGCTTTAACAGTTAACGAACCATCAAACAGAACTCAAATAACAGGTTACATCGAAAGTAATAGACCCATTGTCTGGTTCAATTCTATTTGTCTTCCTAAATTCATTCAAAACCAAACTCAATTCTAGTACCTAGAAAATATGTCTGAAAATTCAGTGCAGAGAATTGAAATGTTACGTTTGTTTTTTGTGAATTGCTGATGCGTAGGAGTGTAGCGTGTTGTTTTTATGAATGGGTGATGACAATTGGGACGTAATGAATGAATGTTCTACTTTTGAAAAATTGGTTTTTTTTTGTCTAGGATCTACCGTAATGTAGTTATCACTTTCAATATTCTTAATAGAGTGGCCTTGGCTAATTAATAAACTAAAATAAAATGGTTATAAAACCCTTTTATTTTAGTTAAGGAAAACGGCTTTATCAATGCTTTAAATGAAGGGTACATCTCATTTAAATGGGGTTTGGTCGCCCTCATACGCTTGGACGAGCGGATAGTCTTCTAGGCTGCGGTCGCATAGGCCGTATAGGAAACTGGCTAGGCGGGGCTAGAATCTAGCGAGCCACACTACAACGAACGGTATAGAATTATTTATTTATTTATCACTGCGCCGCTACCTATAGCCGCCGCATGTAGTTCACAGAACTATTTTTTTTTTATTAACCATATCTGTTTGTATCAATCGGTTTGTTATTTACAAACTAACTGAAATATGTAAAAACAAGATAAACTATCACTAAACCATCATAATATCAATAGCAATCACATTGATCTGGTGCAAATAAATGCGTCCACCATTATTTGCAATTACGCCTCCAAGGAATTAAATCTAGGCTAGATTTCTAAACGCTTTGAGCTAAGTTACAAACAATAATGGCCTTTCAGTTTACCGTTTCAATACGCTTCGCGGAAGAGGATTTCGAATTAAGATTTCGCTACATTTTATTACCTACCTAATCATTTTTTTATTCGGAGAGCCCTTAATTGTGTGAGCCCTTAACCCTTAATCCTTAAAGTGAAGGATTTTTATAATTTAAACTCTTAAGTAATTTATTGTTTATTTCCTTTAAAGCTTAGAGTACGTCATAATAGTTGTAACTCAGTTGCACATACCTCTGCACATACTTTAAATGTCAGTGGTGCGGTGTTTAGTTATTCCAGATATCCAGCTATAAACAAATCGATCGATTCAGTGATTATTGAGGGAAGAAGCAACAACCTCACAAATGTTGACCTAAAATAACATAAAATTAAAATATTAGTTTAATAATTCTATTCTTATTTATACTTAGTGATCTAAAAGGAGGTACCTGCTTCAGGAAATACAGTACGATGCCATGTTATAGTAAAAAAAGGCAATAAACGCTTTCAACAACCGTGAACAATAAGGAATTGGAACGACTCAATCTCACGAAACTTTCAATCTAAACAGATGCACATAAACTGCAGCAAATGCTATAAGAGCTGTATAAACTACTACAAAGGCACATAAGGTCTATAAGTGCGCTAATCAAGCTCAATTCTACCGTAATATTGCCTGCGCTGAATCCTACAATTTTAATATCTTTCTAAGCCAATAAAGTGGAGATAATGAAGGCAATTTGAATTGAATGTTTCAGGTCAGTAAAACATAGTGACGGAAGATTTTCTTTTGAGGCTGTTTATTGGTAACGGTCTGACATAGATTTAGGGGACGCGGTCTCTTTGTCCTGATAAGTAGCTATTTTATGAAACTAGAACTTATAAAATAAATCGCATTGCTTGAGTTATTCTTAGTACTCAAGTAATAAACCATCTCGTATTGTTACTATGAGTACAAATCATGTGAGTTTAAAAGTTTATTATTCTAGTACGTTTTCAACGTCTGACGTTTTTCTAATTGAGTTATCCAGTAAGTATTATATAATTTTAATATTAATTAAATCAAAATGTTACTACACAGACTTTAAGAACTATTTAAGAAAAAAATAGGTTTTGTTTTATAAATTATGCAGGTACAAATCACATGCAAGTACTATGATAGATAGTTATGCTGTCTAATAGTTTTTAATTGTATAAGTAACAGACAGAGAAACAGACAGACAGACATAAATTTTAAAAATTATATAATTTGGTTCTACTACTTTTTCTAAGTCATCCAGACATTTTTTTTTCAATTTACTTCAAAGTACATACTTTTTGTCCTCTCTGCCTTTATTATAAGTAAAGACGATTGGAAAACCGAGGTTTATTTCTAAAACTTCGTTTAAATACGGTTTAATTTGCCATTGTTTTATTAAAATGGTTAATTTGTGTTTATTAGAATGGTTGGTGTAACTACAGTGACCAGTACAGCATCTTTATATTTGCAAACTATCTCTATAATTAGCACGCTAGTAAAATCTACAGGCTTTATTACTAAACTACGAAATTTAGATACTAATTATACTTAGTAAAATTTTAATAAACCAAAACCAATCAGTTTTACTACCAAAGTTTATCACCAAGAAAATTCCTTTGAATTTAATTCTAGTGTATTATTTCTTAATATTGTTACTTCAATCAAGTTTTAGTCTTTAGAAAGGCCTATAAGTACTACATTAGTGTCTGGTCTTGGCTAGGTGACCTACAATAATTGTTAGACCACAAACGGGTCGCTCCGAGCTAGCACATTTAGGCTGGATAGCGGTATCCTAAATTTAGATTGCAGAACAAAGTACTTAATAAACATAAAGATATTACTATGGTGAACTTGTTTTAAGTACAATTTGTTTTGTAAAATATTTATGAAATTTGTTATTTCGTCGTAATATCTGTGTCTTTAATGAAACTATTTTTAAAGCTTTTATTTAGAATATCCAGTAAGATTTTTGTAGCCTTATCCTAAACGTGGAGTAAAATGGGAGTAATTCTACCATGTTTTGTCAAGTTTGAGAGTTATTGTCACAGAAAAAGATAAAGCATGTACTCTTTATAATGCTATTGGAGTTTTATCGTGAATTCTTGTAATTGTTATACTTCCTAACGAGCAATACAGGGTGTACCGTTTTCATATAGTGGACTTTAAAACGCCAATCAATTATTTATTTATTTGCGAATAAAAGTTACAAAGATTTTACAAAATAAGTAATGATCTCTCTATTCTACCCAAAAGCCAAAAGTTATTATTAAATTTATACAGTACAAAGTCCCATCCATGGCCTAACATGATTTATTATTTATTTAAGTACCTACTGTGGTATCTAACTAAATAATATATAAAAAAAATATAGGTACGTTAAATTAAATCTAGTTTCAATAACACACAAAGAGTAGGAAGTCTGTATCGAAAACTACCAATATACTACAAGGTTGACTTGTCTGTTGCAAGTTGCTATCACGATCGGCACTCCTATGGAAGTATTCGAGTAAAAACTAAATGATAATTTATATAATTAATTTCAATTTAGATTATATTTATTAATTAGTGTAAATTAGTGCTGAAATATTCCGTTTTAGTGTTACAAATCTGTTTTTACACGAAGCGCCATTTTATTACTTGTCCACTTTAGAAATGATGTACCAAGTTTATTTATTTTTTGTTAAGCATAATAAATATGTATTTGTAATGGCCATAATAGTTTGTTGTAGCTATTTATTATAATTTGAATTAAAATATATCTTTTTAGAGAGAAAAGGCTGTATTCAATCATTTTTTTCAAAGTATTTTTAATCTTAGTGTGCAATATTTTGTTGTGATATACTTGTCAAAGTGAAATAGGTAAACGATATTAATATATTATGTTTTTTTTTACCTTTTACTTTCCTACTGTGTTGTTACACTAATATGAAGTGGTTACAAGATAAGACGAAGGGAAATGACAATGAATAAATTAGAACCTTTATAAACGTATGCAATATTAGATTGTTAAACAGGCTTTTACGAATACACACATATCTGATTAGTATAAAATTAGGTACCTACTGCATTTACCATATTAAAGTAGTAGAAAAACATTGACTCATGTCTACAGTTCTAAGGTCAGCATCTCTTCACCTCCGACATTTATATTTTTCACAAAAAAAAGTCGCAAGGTGAGATCCGACTTTATGTAACAAAATTTTAAGAAATAATAGCGGATAATGGCCTTGGAATAGAATAGCATTGTCAAATCTCTTTCCGTGGGTTACAGATAAGGACTTATCTACCTACTGTGTTTAAACGAACGGCCTTCCGAGAGGGATGCAACCAGAAATATCTCGGAACATTATGAAGATGAAGGATTCTGTTTGTCTGTCAGATAACTATATAATTTTGTTAATATATACATGTTATATTAAGCAAATAAAGCGCATTGGATGTACCTAGGTATATACATCTTTCTTTTGATCGTGGTACCAGGATCTTTAGAAGAAAACTAGAAAGCTAAACGAAACCTGCTTTAACAGTATTAATAACGGTGTCAGTAAAATGCTTTGTTTCCTATGAACGCAGTAACTTTACACTGATGTTAACAGGCGACTCGGTAAAGTGATAATTTGTTAGCACAGTGCGAATGTCATTTTAATTTAATAGTAGTCTGCTGTGTGACCTTAATACCTGGTTACCACGCAGTTTGCTTTGACCAAGTACAAAGTAATGTTAATAGACAAATAATAAGCTGCATGGGCGGGCATTGAACACTGCGTCTGCCTGTCGATTCTTAAAGAACGCACGGTTATCTCACGGTGGTTCCATGGTAAGTTTTGAAATTGGTATAATATAAATTTCATAGAAAAACTAGCAAAGTTCTGCTGTTTCGCCTGCGTAAGCCTCGATTCCGAGAAATTTTCAAAAAGCTTTGTATTGTGTATATTTATGTGGACAAATAACTCGCTCTCCGCAAATTTTATCTCGCTCATCATCTCTAGGACCAGATCAACGCAGAGCTCTGCATTAACACATAGTCATTAAATCCTAGTCAGTCAATCAGGACTTTGAATTTGATTTTATAGACGATTGAATGCAAGAGTGGCAAGATTGTTGACGAACTGTTACTGAATAAAAGCCTTCAGTCTATTCGTCTTATAATATCGTCATAAGCTAAAAAAAATGAAATTCGACAATCCAATTTGTTGAATTGTGTTCTCCCAACACGTATTCGAAGGCCAATATTGTCATATCCATTGTCCGAGAAAATAGTAGAAACTCTTTAGAGACAATAAATCTTAACTATTACTGTATTTAGGAAATTGAATACAACAGTTAGCATATATATACGAGTAGTAATAAACCGAGATTGTTTATTAACATAGAAATGACTTTCCGAAGTATTTATGAAAATTGGTTATTTGCTGAAATATAACTGTAATTTTAAGTTGCCTTATTGTAAATAATATACCTGTTATATTTTATTAATCTAATTAGCAGTTAAGTATGATATGAAATGAACCTAATTTTACTTTTCGCAGCATTCGCGTACGTAACAGTATAGGTTCGATTATTAGTTATTATTACACACAGCGCGCCTTATTCGCCGAATCTATAAAGTTATATAACAAGTGAATGCTAGCGGTGAGGGAGCATCTTCATAGTCACACGATTGAAACTGAAATATGAGTTTAAATTTACGATATCTTATTTCAAAATAGTCTCAAGTACGAGAACTCAACACTGTAATCAAATGTGAAAACTCAAGCAAATAGATGAAAGTGTGATCGTGCGTTTTTCTCTGTTCCAATGTTCCCAGACCTTAACAATGCTACATGATTACAAGTACTAGGGGCTCTTTCTAAGAAACAGTTTTTCTATTTGCTTCCACGCGAAGGACAGATAAAAAACGAATGTAGAGGCAGTTCTCTGTATTCTTTATAAGAAAAACAAAACCAGATCGGACGCATCTCTTTCTTTTCGTGATAGTGCGAGAGTTCATTCCCTTAGACCACACGTGCTCTAACGTAGGTACTTAGTAATTTATGCAATTTTGATTTAAATTTATCCAAATATTTTAATATTAATATATTAATACTTGTATTAAGATTTGGCTATGGTATCTCCAGCGCGTCGTAAAAGGCGACTATAAGGGATTTCTTTGGTAGAGGCTTTGTCCGTATCTTGTTACCACCCACTGACCTAGGTCTCAATCAAACTCGCCCGTGTTCGAACTTAGACTCATTTCTAGATAAGAATGCTACATTTTAGACGATATTATCATCATTTACCATCAAGCGAAAAACTAGTCAATCGCTGATCTTTCGTTTTAAAAAAAGATTTGGTTCTGTCATATTATTTACCTATTTTTGTAAATCTACATCCAATTAAACAGATGGATACTTAATTAGTACGTATAACAGAATACTCCGTCATTTAACTACATTTGTAGAAAACAACCATGGTAATTTAAAAAACGATTTGGTCTCGAGCCTTTTAATGATGCGTAGCAAGAGCGACGTGGAATAGACCCCGTATATATATATCTGTGAGTTGTATAAAAGAAAGTGTTGCAACATCTTTGACTTAAATAATTTTAAGACACGCTATTAATTATGTTTAGGCTTTCGCTCTCGCGTGAGAATCGTCTTAATAATGATTATGAAATTAGCATTACGTCTTTTTTACGTATTGTGTAATTGTTGAATCAGTATGACTTAATTTTTTTGTTGTTGTTTTGGTTTTGGTATCGTTTTAAAAAGCATTTTTTATGACAATGATGATTGTTTGTTGTATTTTAAAATTACCAGTTTTCAGCTTTATTTATTCATTGATGACAACTACACTATTGAATTTAATTTTAACTATGATTGTTGCGTGTTTTTGCGATAGAGAGATATTATTGGTGAGGATTGCCTTGTATTAATCATGTGAAAGTGACCAATTTCAAACTGCATTTGATCTCGAAGAAATCACCTAAGTAGTTATAAAAAACTTTCTTGCACTGAAAAATATTAAAATGGCGGAGACGGTTGGCAATGGCGGAATATTAAAAACTTAGAGCGGTGTTAGTCTAGTGGTAAATACTCCAGTTTTCTTTCCGAGGGTCGTGGGTTTGATTCCAAACCGCGCACCTGCCTTTTTCTTTAAGAAATAGTTATGTGCGCTAATAAGATTGCTCTTATGGTGAAGGAAAACATCGTGAGGAAACCGACATGTACTAGGACTCACAACGGTCTGAAAACATGGCACTTTCGCCAATCCGGGGTAGGCTCGCTTAATGCCTAACTCTTCTAAGGGTTGATTTTTCAAGTTCCCAGATAGAGATATCTAACAGATAAAATGTAACACCACCGAGTGAAAAAAGTCACTATGTTATTTATAAAGAAAATAAATCTAAACTTAGAATATCTAAATTTAAGGCTTTTAAATTTGGTTGGGTTCGAACTTATTCGACAGATATCTTATATCCGTGGAATGAAAAATCGGCTCTAAGACAAATTAACGGGCTGATGAAATATTCAAAATCGATGACGGAGTGGGTTAAAATAACAGAATATTTAGGAACGTAGCATTGTTAGTTACTAAAAGTTTTTTTTTGCTTGCAGGTATGTTGTCTTGTACTTAGATTATGACCTAGATATGGGAACAGGCTAACTTTTTGTCTCCATGTTAGTGAACTGTCGGGCATGCAACTTTAACAAACAAAACTAAACTGTACCTACGTAAATTAGAGCTTAAAATAGATCACCGAGAGTTCAGTGTGTGTATCCTCGAAAGGCTTGGAATGCGCAGGCGCAAATGCCACGCTGCTCTGCGCACCGCCCGTTACGGTAACCAAATGTCAAAATCGTGATTTTTGTCAAGAATAGTTTCGCAAACTCCGACGCCATATGCTTTATGATTCAGAAGTAAGATTATTTGGTAAGAAATTTTCACAATGGTGTGGTGGCTAGGTATTTGTCTAAAAATTAATGCTTAACTGTCCTTTCTAAGCACAATAAGCTATAAACAATTCACAAACACGGTTACTTTCGCTGATAAATTAAATTACATTTAGACTGTTACTCATATCGTGATTATTATGGTTATTTCTTTAAAAAAACTCTAGTAACTCCTATTTTAATTTAATCGTCAAGTAACAAACTCGATCAAAGACATGATGTCAGTTTAAACCTGAGAAAACACAATATCGTGCCAAATAATAAATTAAAAATACTTTTATAGGTTTAATTTATAATTAATGTATGATTTTATATTTTTACTGCAACAGCCGTGGCGTTGATTATGTAGGTACTAATAATAAAATCACTATTAAAATGGAATCGCTGTAAATGTCTATCGAAGCGAGGGAAAAGTGCAAGTTATACAGATCCCACGTTGAAAATAGGTATTTTACGATAGTGAGAGCATACAGCATGTTTAATGCAAATGTAACCAGGTTTCCAGTAGAACTGGACATTAGACGTAACCACGGACACTTCTATCTGACTAATGCTCTTATAATGGCACTATTATCCTAAGGGAAAGTACGGCCGTTTAAATACGAATTTTATAGAACACGCTCGAACGAACTGAAGATCCGCTGCGATGAACGCGAACTGTCAAAAATAATAATATAGGAGGAAACGAGCTCATAACAATTCAATTTCGTACATTGTACGTATAATCATTACGCAATATTAGTATAACGAGTAATGACCCCAGTGAGCTGCCTTGAGGCATACCGTGTTTACTCAGTAAAACAAATAAGTAATTTTACGTACCCTTTAAAAGAAAGCTGACCTTAATAAGTGCACACGGGGAAAAATGTTTGCCATTACATTTTAACCATTTTAGAGATGTGAATGTAATGTATCAATCGTCAATGATCATGCAATTTCATGGTTTAACATTTAACTTGAGTGGAGTTAGAATAAATGTTAGGACTATTTTGACCCGCCACTATTCTTTCAATACGATTCAACACAACAGATAGTAGGTGATAAAATATGATCTAAGATAATCTAAAACAAGGAAGACGGCAGTGGAACCAGATTCATTATCTTTAGTGACTGCACCGATCGACGTATCGGAACACGAACGAGTAGACGACTCGGCCGATTAGTTTCTTGCTTACAGCTCAAACTTAAGTCTAATCGTGTTACACGATTCGATATCAAATTGAAAAATAATTGCAAGAATTTTAGAAACATCTTTGTCTCAATGTCACGGTCCGAAACATTAACAATTAAAGTAATGATCAGTTCCATTTAATTGATTAAAACCTTCGAAAACGAATGCCTTTTCAAACGGTGATTATTTTGACCAAACATGATGGTCTGATGATACAAACAGAGTTTATAACGAATGGAGATCAAGAAATATTGGTTGAGAATATTCAGTTTATGGAATCCGCATCGGTCACGCCTGACCTCGCTTTGCGGAAGAAAGGTAAAGACTACAATTACTTCTTTTGTTTCATTGCTATCGATCATTGGTCCGATACAATTTTTTGCTCCATTTACGATGTGGGCTTTTTCAATCACAATTTGAAGGTGAATTGTCAAAAATAAACACTAGGTACTAGTTTTGTTTTGGTAGGTCGGTCCCCCTATTTTATTTCGTTTAAATTTTATTAATTTAATATTATAATTTGAACACGGATAAAATATAAGTAAAAACACTTATCGACAAATATGAGACTACAGATGACAAACCGAAAACAATAACAACATTAACAAACAATTTAATAAATGACTACAATTGTCTCTTGAAACAACACTGGGGAAATGCATAACAGTTTACAAAAGTATGTAAAATAAACAAGGACTAAAAAGGATTGAAATTGAAAACTAATGCTTTCTCAGAAAATTTACAGTTATTTTCTCATATTTCTTTCGAGGACATGTTAACATTGACTCACTAAAGATGAATTTGTCCATACTTACATTAATTTGTATGTAAAAGAATCGTTCTATACCTGCAACAAACAGAATGATTAGCGATAACACACAAATAGGCCAGTCACGCGAACTTTTGCAATACCAGCTAACTCTATTGGAATAATGTCATTTTTTATTGCAGATCTTTCAGATACAAGTACAATATTTATGTTTTAGCAAATTGTCTCTAACCACGTAAAAATTTCCAAAAACATAGCATTTACTGCAAAGAATCATTTTATTGAGTAAAAACCGACTGTGAATTGACTTTAATTTGGTTCTAGAAAATATTTTCATTCGATGTCCCTTTAATTATCATAAAGTGAGTCTAAATATTCGTGTTTTGACGAAATTTGTAGTCGTTCATAATAATACCGTTTGGCAATACTTAACGGTCCATCGTTTTTTTTAACGGTCTCATCCTTGACTTTTACTGATTGTATTAGCATTTGTACGTTCGGGAATAAATAACAATGTCCTAACTCAGGAGTCACGAACAGTACTACTTTTTTGTCTTTTAATGTACAGTTTAACCTTGTGTCGTATTTTCGAACGCTAGACCGTTTCTATTGCTAAATGATAATAAATTGGTTCGTAAAAGTTATACTTATGTGGAGCGAGCAATTTGTAAAGCAATTTGTCTTGTAAAATATCACTTTTGTGTTGTATTTTTGTTACTTCACTGTCATCGTGATTGTTCATTGCAGTATCTATATTTAGACATTGGATATTGAAGAGAACTAGATTTCCGTTACATATTTACTTTGTTATTCTAATTTGGTTTCACATTTCGGTAACATTTGTAATCTGTAAATAATTTTGATACAATTAACTTACGTTAACGTTTCGTTGCTTTATCCAGGGACGCGAGTTCAAATCTCGCCGCAAGTGAATTTTTGAAGATGAATTTTTCCTTTAAAATATTTCTAGTAAATATGCCTTGAGCAATAAAAACAAATTTACGAAACAATTAACTTTATGAAAAACAAGGTTTATGTAAAAATAAAAGAGTTCATAATATAAATCAAACATAACGCGTGTTAGATTAAATTTATCTAATTTTCACTATTGCAAGTGATTTAATTATTTATGTTGAATATACTTATCTACATTATACTTTAACAATTACCTACATGCAAAATAACAATATTGAATAACTTCCATTGTGTTTTAAGTCTAAACTACTAAATTACAGTAAGTACAAATTAGCTAAAGTTATTTGAACATTATAATGACATCGTCAAAACAATTTGTTAGCAATCATCACATCGTCACTGAAGCGTGGTGAAACGCTTTCTATGCCCTCGAGCAGATGAGATTCGATGACCGACTATGACTTTATAGATGCTCTATTAATTTCTAGTAGATATATCTTTCTTACATCGATTTATATATATTTTATCGATATCGATATATATTTTGTTAGAAAGTTAAGTATTTTTTTTACAGTAATTTTCCTAAAATTATCAAATATAATGTAATTCAATATTTTGTAATGCAAAAATGCTTCTAAATTTTTTTAAATGTTCGGGATTCCAAAAACTGTAGGTGAATTTATATGACTTTATTTTTTAGTATGAGCAACAAGTTGTTTTAATGCCTTAACGTCTTGACTATAAAACTAAGATAACACTACAGGAAGCTTTAGTCAGCTTTCTGAAGTAATTCTGTACCAGATAAGAAAGGAAAAAAGGATGGATGGACAGTAAAGCTACAGGATTTCATCCTGATTGTAGCTTTACCATCATAAAAAACATCTTATAAACACGCCATGACATCACATGATATCAACTTCTGCCTTGCATTATGCAAATTGGTAATGATGTACCTACCTACATATTTTTTCCTTAATCTATGGTAAATGAATATTTACATAAAGACTGTATCAGAAGGGGAAAGCAAACAATTATATACTTAAATTTAAAAAAAATAGTTTTTTTATATATATGGGAGATAATCGCTTGAGATAGTTCTCAGCTGATGTCTTAGTCTTAGATTTTCCACATCCGTCTAGTGGAAGGAAGTCGGCAGTGGAACAACATCCTAACCGTATTTCTTAGTGTTTAGTAACGAATTAGACGCCTTTAAAAAACTTTTGAATTGACATACACTAAGTTTTAGTGTCAGGTTTTTACTGCTAAGTTTTTGACATCTCTTCGTTTAAATTATAAGTATATAAATTAAAAATTCTTATTTCTTGACTGTAATTGCTTCCTGATTTGTCCGCGAGATAATAACATCAAAGCCTTTTTATTCGCGACCTACAAAACTCTTTAAAACATCCCCGCC
Organism: Idaea dimidiata; assembly: GCA_949358125.1. Taxonomy (NCBI): domain Eukaryota; kingdom Metazoa; phylum Arthropoda; class Insecta; order Lepidoptera; family Geometridae; genus Idaea; species Idaea dimidiata. The sequence continues at coordinate 10,499,894 of OX442334.1, forward strand.
TGTCACACTGACCGAAAGTAATCTGCATAAAATTACCAAAACACATCATTCAGCTACACCTTGCTCGAATAACGGTAAATTAAGTTGCATGTTAAAAATTGCCAAGCATTAATAATTTCGATCTTAATTTAATAGATAACTGTTCTGTTTCCGCAGCCACAGAGTATGTCATCATCAGTTTATAACTGTTTATCACGATTGTCTGCAAAATTTAGACCATATTTTAACATTTTATGTTTATTAGGAAAAAGGAAGACCTCCATGTTAGGAGTAACATCATGCTTGTCACAAGCTGCGTCAGACCATCAAACATCGTTTAAATATCCACTAGTTTTATGGTTGATGATTGACCCCTTGCTTCTCTATCGAGTTCAACCTATTATTTATATTTATAGCTTTAGTTTTATTAAAAATGTTTATTTTAGTTTTAGCTTGAACAGTATTTTGTAAGTCGGGCTCATGCCCAACCCAAAATGTCATAAAAAATCTAGTTTCTTAAGTTTTTGTTTGAAACAACATTTTAGGCTACTAAATTTTGTGATGACACAGGTGAAGTTCACAATAGCTTTCAAAAGAGATGCTCTAAATATACTTACCTTCAAATTATACATGAAAAGTTGATAAAATATGAAATAAAATTGTTCAATTTTCCTCAATGTGATTCAAACCGGCGCATTCAACTCAAGGTTCCATCCCTGAATAAACTTTTGTTTTATTATAAGAAATGTCATTAGTTATTACATTAGTCTGTACCTACTTGAAAAAAAATGAAAAATAAAAAGTTGTCTAGAGGACTTAGGAAAAGTAGTAGAACAAAAATATATAATTTTTAAAATTCATGTCAGTTTATATGTTTCTCTGTCTCTTCCTTATACAATTAAAAACTATTAATCCGATTCCAATCTGGTTTTCAATATTGGGAACTTAGTTCTATTTTTGAGGAACGTCGTGGTATATTTTGCATCGAATTAGTAGAACCCGAGTAATGAACGAAAAAGTGCAACCGCTCGGCCGCCCGCGCCCGTGATAACGCGTTTTTTCACTTTCGCGGGTGAACCCGCGGGTCGCAGCTAGTCTAAGTATATTTTCAACATCATCAAGTACAGTTAAATTTAAAGCAAATTACAGTAATAATTCACAGACAGAAGAGAGATTTAACTACGTCCAATGAATATGCAGACATCGAAGCTATGAATGAACCAAAGGAATCCAATGTAAATGTTTCACATAATGTATGTAACATTCGTACAACATAATTGATCTATTAACACTCAACATGTAACAAGTTACTTAATAAAGCCTATCATTAAAATCGTAATCGTTCTTTGAATGTGCGAAAGTAGGTATTTGTTGTTACGGTTTTGAAACTGCAAATATTGGGGCCTAGTTTGTTTCGCATTTTTGTATTGTATCTAAGCAAGCACTCAATAAGGAAGATAAAATATTTATACAATAAACAATACAGAAGTGATACATTAAAAAAGTCAACTTAATCGAAAAAACCCGCCCCCTATTGTTGCTAATGCCAAGGTTCCCATGACACTATTAGCATTACCAAGCTGAATGGCGATAGCTAACCTTTGCAGTAGAAACGAAGCGGAGAGTCACCTCCGTTTTCTCTTATCCTACGATAAGGAAGAAATTTTAAGAAAAGTAAAGTGCATGCCCCATTCACTACGGGTTATGTGGATTACCTCTTAAAGAATTAATTGTTGACATGAGATCGGTTTCGTTTTAACTATTTTTCTTGATTCCATGTTTTTACCTTTTCTTTTGAATATAAAGAAATTTGGCATCAGTTTGTATAAAACAAATTAAAAAAAATAACATTATTTATTTAGGCAACATACAACCACCCACCTCTAGACGTAGGAGGTCGCTTTCTCTCTTTCAATTGACGCTAATGTAATTATTATTATAATAATTATAATCATTATTAAATTAAATAAACATAAGCAACCAATAACGCTGAGTTTTCTTATTAGGGTAAAGGGTAAATTTAATACGTTGGCTTCCTCTATACTTATCAGATAGGAGGCGACATAACAACTAAAAATAAGGGTTCCTTTTTTGCAATTTGGCTATAGAACCATTATGACATTATAAAGGATGTAACTTGAGCAGCTGTTACTTTGTCTTTTAATATCAGTTGATAAAACTCGTGGCAATTTATACAAATGACGAATCTGTAAACAAACAACAAACTCGTTTCTATTTGCAATAAACAAATGTAGGTAGTATAAGTGAACCACATTATATTCTTGTAGAACCCTAAACCCTTTCCGAATGACTTTACAAGGATCTCATTTGTTTTACCCAAACAATATTCTTACTTTCCATACCGGCTAATTAAGGCATCTCCACAATGGATGTTATGGACAATACTACGGATGTATGGTTGGGTGCTTCCATCTACACAAGGCCTACAGTTGTACCATCACGTCATTGACATAATTTACTACAATGTAATTCTAATTAAAATAAATTTCAACTCGTTATCTCATTCCTTATCCCAAAAAGTCTAAACAAGTAGAATGGAGGTAGACAAAATGGATTACCGAGAGACCTCATTTTATTTACTGAATAATATACCCATCATATTTTTTCGAAGCATTGTTACATTGTTAAATTGTTACGTAAATATTGGGGTACGTTATTTTAGAGCTAAACAAATATATGTATTTTTTTTTGTTTCATAAAAAATACGTTTTACAGCACTCCCATTTACTACCTTCCTATTCCAGTTTATGATAAAGCGTCTTACCATGTCCTATTGAGAAAAGGAGGCTAAACCTTCCAGCACTGACACAATCAGATACAGTCCTACAGGAACAGATGGATTGAATATTTTACAGACACTTCACACTTCTGCTAGCCAAAAAAGCTTTCGGTACTTCCTTTTATGAGTCCTTTTCCATTTTCCCTAAAATTCGTCAATTTCGCCACAACTACAAAAATATATTATAATTAGAGTATTGTCCTGCTTCAAATCTTACTAAAGTAATTGCTACCTTTGCAAAATGACCTTAAGCAAATTTGTAACATTCGAATATGAAGCACCACAACACTTCATAAACGGAAACGTTTCCGTTCTCGAACGAAACCATAAAATGCGAGTACCAACATCACATACAAAGTATTCTCATCCAATATTCTGTTTTAAACTCCAAAGTGAACAGTGAACACGTAACAGCTGCAATTAGAGTTGGCGCGAAACCGGGGCCAACCAATTTCGTGGTCTGCCATTAAAGTATAATGAGGAAATTATGCCTCACCTCAGTCATGCTACACTCAACCATCGTGTTTTCATAATTCGATTCAAAGGGCTTGGGACTATATTCGTTAAAGAATACGCCTCCAAGAAACATAACTGAAGAGCGACACTCAATAACAATAAAATGAACAACTATCAAGTATAAAGATGAGCAAGACCTAGGAACGGTGTAAACGTTTTAGTATATTTAATAATACTTGGCCTCATGCGACTTGATGTCTCTTGGATTGTTCTTGGGGGACAAATAAAAATACCAAATCAAAAATGCAAGTTCAAAAATTACAATGAATCAGTATAGTTTCCGTTCTCGAACGAGTAAATTAGAATGAATCAGTATAGTTTTGCCATAATACTACGGCTTAAATGAATTCATAAACGTTCGTTTATGAATTCATGAATTCACACGTGAAATTATGTGTCATTGAAGACTTAGATGTGTATATCTATAAGATATAATATCTAGCACAAACTTGAATAAAATGAGGAATGGAAAGGAGTTTACTGGTCTAATAACAATACTTATAATTAAACTGAAAGATTTAAAATACAAAAAAGGTATAGTTAAATAGAGTTCTAACAATTAGATTGAGTTGATTCATTACACTATTATGTCCTGTTTTTGCTGTAGGTATCTTGTTGGACTGAGTTGTAACTAAGCGCCATTTTTTTACATTTCTTTTTTATTAATGGCCTCATATAAACTTATTGAGTATCAGTTTAATAGATATTAGGAGGTAATTTGTTTTTAAGCCTTTGAAATATTTTAGTTTTTTTATATACCGACTTTTGACTTTGTCTCGACACCATCAGGTGGCATTTACCACCACATATCGCAATATTGTGTGTATGGTATCTGATGCTGTCATGATATTGTCCGGAATAGCGTTTATTTCCAAGGATAGGTAAGTCCATGTAGGTACAAAGTAAAACGGATAAAGGGCTCAGGGTGTTTTACTTTTGTTAACACTTTTTCCGGTCTACACCTCAAACAAACAATTAGGTTTATTAGATCTGTCGCACTCAACCCAGAGGAAAAATATTGTAAGGTCATATTCACAATCTAGATAAAACTACTGCTAAATGTTAGACCCATAACTGGAAAGATAAGCAACTTATGGAATAGTTATAACTCTGACCTCAGCCTAACCGGCTATACCACTATGAAAATCGGTGCCAATGCCAATGTGGAAAAAGCAACACCTATTTTTTTACAATAAGTCTCAAATAAACAAATAAACCTGCTTTAATCGACCTTTTAAGTCCAATTGGTTTCTTGTTGTTTTGTGTCTCTCTTACTATAAAAACATCTTTTTAAAGTTTATCGAAAGAACAATATTGAAGATCGTTTTAACTTTTATCTCTTTTGCTTTAATTATTCCCAGGACTTTACGAAAAATTAAATGAGTAGACTTTAGTCCTAAATTTTTGAGTCATTTAAGTTTGTATGCATAGGATCGTTCAGATATTTATTGAACTTAAGATCTCGTTTAGTTTAAACGCCACTTCCATCTTTTTTGTTTTCTCCATCTTTTGCTTAAATAGCGAGCTATTTTTTGCTGTCTCTTTTATATCATTTGCCATTTCTGTGCTGGATATATTTTCAAGTTGTTTTAGCTGAAATCCAATACCTACGTGAAAAGGTTATTCAGGTATTTTCTTTAATAACAAAATAATAATATGTGTTCAGTTTCTTCTTTCACATTGTAGGTATCCAAAAATTGGTCTCTCGGTATAAGAGGCCTAAACAAATAAATATTCTAATAAAACTTCTCCAGTCAACTGTACAATATTTCATTTCAATCTAACTGCACCACTTTATCAATAGAACAAAAGGTACACCAGTTATAATTTATGTTCATGTCGTGAACGAGTATATATGCTACTCTTTATGCAACAGTTTCTACGAAAGCCCGTGAGAAAGTGTTGCATAATGTGTTTGAAGTTGCCATCATTGACCGCTGCTTGTTTTTAAATTGTGAGATCGCTCGGAAGCAACATTTTAGGGTTTTCTTGTTATTTTAATGATAGTACCTGCTTTCTTTCTGATATATGAGACGATGAAGTCTGATAGGAAAAAGGAATTCAATTTTAGATCAAAAATTAGTTTTTAAATTAATAGGACGGAAGAAATACGCTATGAAAATCTTATTCCTACAATAGGTTTTGAAAGTTGTTGTTAGAGCTAATAGATGTTATGGGCTTTAAGCGATATACTTGAAAAATAACCATTTTGAACGAAACATCTTTGCCCAATAGACCATAACTTAAGTAACACAATTAATTTCAAGCTGTCTCGAAAATAATACTACACTTTACAAAATATATACTATTATGTTGTAACAAAGTATACACTTCAGATAGAAACCACATTTTCAATTGCACAAGTTATCAAATAGCATGAAATAAGTCGAATTAGACTTTAAAGATTTGAGATAAAGATTAATTTTGTTTGTCGAGTACAACAGGTGGTTTGTTAATGTTTGTAGGTCAGGATGGTATTACAAAATTAAATAGTAGTTTATAAAAATTGACTTGTACTTTAGTTCCAGCTAAAATTATAGCTTCTGCCTGTAGAGGGTGGGAAATTATAATCTCAGTCGAGTTTTTCAAATTGTCCCAACTCTCCTTACTTCTAGTGTTGTAAATAATCGTCTAGCGTCCTTCATATGGTCACGTAGGTAGTCAGATGAAGTACCTAATGTCAAATTTTAAATCTAAAAATGTTGAAGAGCTAACATCGTGTTATTTATATACCTTCTAGCTGCGCCCCGCGGTTTCACCCGCGTAAGTCCCGTTCCCGCGGGAATATCTGGATAAAAAGCCTATGTGTTAATCCAGGTCCCCAGCTACCTATATTCCAAGTTTCATCGCAATCGGTTCAGTAGTTTTTGCGTGAAAGAGTAACAACCTCACATACATACAAACTTTCGCGTTTATAATATTAGTAAGATTTGATAATATTCGGTAATTAATACCTATGTTGATTTTATCACGGTTAAGACCCGGTTGAAATATTACTATGAATACAAATCGTGTAAGTTTAAAAAGTTTATGTCGATTTTTTTTTCCACAACTAGGGTTATAAGCCAACTGTGTACCAGAAGGCTAATTGCATCTTTATCAAAAACATGAAAGACAATCACGAAGAACAGGAGGACGTCGGGACGGACCTTGTTCCACTGCCGTCATCCTTCTTCTAGATGAGCGTGTTAAATTTAGACCATACCATCACCTACCATTAAGTGAGCTAGTGATCAAAAGTTCTTCTTTAGTATGAAAATCTGAAGGTTGTAGATTTAAGAGTGTAAATTTTAAATGTTACCTAATCAAATATGTTCTCTTTGGGCTTTCTTTCAGAGAGAGTGTAAAAGTTTGAAATTTTAAAAATAATTAAAAAATCCGACATCCGTCTCGATCTTTCTCATCTTTAGTTTAATGAAAATCGGATGTTATCTATTATAAAGAAATCAATATATCAACATGGACAAAATTTCTCCAGCTAATTAGGCAGGTCATTCACTGACCGAGACCTAGTGTTGCGTAATATTATCGAATGTTACAGCGAAAGTAACAGGTGTGGTGTGTTACCGACTTTAGGTAGGTACGTATGATAGCTAATTTCCAATTTCACCCGGGACCGGTTTCGGTTTTTCTTTTTATGTTTACCGATTAAAATATCGACGTCACTGTATGGTATACCTGTAGTGTTGAAACGTTCCGATTTTGTATCGAGAAGTCTGTCATGTTGCTGTTTCACAAAAGCCTTGTTGGATTATAAAACGAAATCTTAAAATAAGCATTAACTTTGTTAGACCATGATTGATCATCAAGTTTTAAGGGAAGCATATCACTGACTTATGTATCACAGAAATCAGTGCCTTACTATTATTTAATTCGGTCTTTGCACTATGACAAACGAAGCGGTCAGCTACCTAATACCTCCATTTCCCTAGTCAATATCTATAAAACTGCCTGACTGACGGAACGCGCAGCCTAAGCTGCTGATAGTAGACAACTGAAATATGTAGAGTATATTCTTTAATCTGGTGAAAGCATCCGATAAAAAGGTTTTTTTGAAATTTTCACGGCATCAGGACTTACGTGAGTAAAACCGCGGGACACGTAAGTTTTAAAACATAATGAATAGTAAAGCTTTACCATATTTTTACCCGGCTGCAAGGAAAGGGTTATGTTTTTTTTCGAAAATATTTATCTCATTACTACCTATGAACAACATCTTATACCTAAATAAAAACTTGATTAATTCAATAGGCCGTTGAACCTACAACGGACCGACAATTACCTACTTGTAACTTGGGCTCCGCAACCAGAATAGTTATATTAATTTAATAAACATGAGCATTCTTTTGTTTTTAAGGGCGATGACCGATCTTTACCTAACGGGTAACGCGCATCGACCGATAACTTCAAGTAAGATCAAGTCAAAAGCGCTGAAGCTATTATAATTTGAGACATGATTTGCTTAGAAGATGAGACTTGGATGCATCTATGAGTAAGTACGCTCCTTCAACTAGGGATCTACAAACGATTGTTGCTATTTTTACTGGTGGTAAGTCTTATACCGGTAACTTCAAGTAAGAACAAGTCAAAGTCGCTTAAGCTTTATAATGTGAGAAATGATTTGCATGGAAGATGAAACTTTCTTTTATACTTGCTCGTTCAACTGGCCACAAATGGTTTATAGCTAATTATTCACTACGGTATTGAAGTCTTGTTATCACCATTTATTTATGTAATCTTTTGCCACATGATAATTAAATGCATTCATTTTATATGCAGAGATTTGAAAAGAAAACTCCATGTTTAGTTAGATGGTTATCATACTTGGTTGATCAAATCTTTTTTGACTTGATTTTTATTACTGAGTTATTAACCTATTTAAGCCTGACAATTGGAGCATTATCATTATCATCTCAACTGTTAACTATCCACTACAGACTGAACATAGGCCTCCCTCATACGACGCCACAAATAGCGATTGTGTAGCGGTCGAGAGTTACCTCCATCTGACGACTCTTTGCGACCGCTACAATGTCGTCGGTCCACCGAATAGGTGGCATTCCAGCACTTCGTTTCGCATTGCATCGTGGTTGCCACTCGAGGACTTTTACTCCCCGACGGTATCTGTCCATCGAGCTATATGGCCTGGCCATTGCCACATAAGTCCACTAATGTTGAGAGCTTTGTTGGTGACTTTGGCTCTCTTACGGATTTTCGTATTTGGGATTTTAACACGTAGGGAAATACCAAGCATAGCTTTCTCAATAGCCCGCTGAGCGAAGCTTTAAGTATTTTAACTAGGCGCATTCTTAGCGACCAAACTACTTACACCCTTATTTATTCATAAAATATTATTTATAAAATATCTGTCAACTTTTAAACTTCATGTGGCAGTAAAAGACAAACGATGCATAGCTATGCAGCGCATTAATTAGCGTTTATAAGTAAGGGGGTTAATTTCTAAGTTTATGTAAAACTTCCTGGACCGTAGTTAAAACATACTTGTACTTATTAGTTAACTTGCAACAAGTTGCTATTAATAAGACTTAAAAATTAAATGCTTCCTTCCAAATGCAAAGAACGTTCATAATCCTATTCAAAAACATGTGTTATTTGTTTAGTAAAATATAAATTACTTTAATATCCGCTGAATCAAGGACCTAAGAACATTATCGAGATAAAATCTATTTCCTGACCACCATCCATACATATAGGTACTATGGCAAGCAATTCAATGAGAGGGCGTGAACAATTCCAATGTCATTGGCTAAGGTTAGAAGTTAAAGCCCCGATGTAAGACGTTGAGACATACCTAGTAGAAAGAAATACGTCTTACTAATATTATGAACGCGAGTTGGTAAACTTGTTTGATTTTTATTTAAAATGGGGTTTTACAAGTCATGCGTCAAATTTCTCACATTTTCCTTCAAGTTATAATATGACTATCACCGATAAAAGACCAATCACTAAAATACAAATTTGTATGAAGCTTAGCAACTGCTAATTAAAGGCCGATTCGGTAAACTGAGGCTGAGATGTCTCATATCATCTACAAGGGCCACAAAACGACGTCATTTGAATTCAAATGCTGCAAATTGCTTCTTGTTTCAGGTAGCGGCGTTTATGAGTTTCATGTCGCTCGTGTACGTCGACGACGCGACGGTTACATAGTTACACGTAAGAAATATTTATAGTCGTATTCAGAAATGACCCTATGCGTGGCTTAATGCATTGTCTTGCTCTTATGAGTAACAATCACCGAAATTGTGACTAAAGTCGAGTCCACGCATAGGGTCGTTTGTGAATACGGACCTTAATCTAGTGGCTAAGGTAGGGGCGCAGCATATCTATATAAAATAAGTGTACACACCTTAATACTTTCGAAACTCCTTTTACCACGATCACTTAATCTGTAATAGAAAAAAGTTCATTAAATAACTTTAATTTAATGTAATATAAATATACCCACGCACACATAAGCTCTAAAAAGTTAATTTATGAAATTGCATAACATAATATAATAACTGTTAAGAAACCGGCGCCGCGCCGGTAGGTATCGCGTTCAACTTCTTCTGTCACTTTATCAAAAACATTATTATTTTGATTTAGGTCTTTTTTTGATTAAATATTCGCCTAAAACATTTTTCGGACAAAGCTGATAGAACACCTGAAATTTCTACATAATTAAAAAAAATAGTCTGATGTAGAAACTTCGATCAGACCACAGATAATCAGACATTCCTAACCACGCCACCTTAAGCGACAAGCTGTTACGTTACGATTTTCACCAAATCAATAGGTGTGTAAAATTCGTCTTATCTGTACATAAATTATAAATAAACGGAGGAATTTTACAAGTGCACTCTCGTTATGGTTTAAAAGTACTTATAAAGTGTAAAGCGGATACGCAAGCCGCATAATTTCCGGTTATTCACTGGATTCCGGAAGCGTAACAATAGCTCATTTAAAAATTGCGTGAGAGACTTTAAAATAATCTTACTATATTTAGCATTATCTCACGAATTTTAATACAAATTCCCTATTTCGAGCAGTGATGTGTCATATAAACCAAGTAGTTAGATGCGCCTTTTTATTTTTTCAAGACTACATAAAATGAAGGAAAATATATTTGAGTTTGAGGCAAGAGATGTACGTAATATTATATTTTAAGAGAGAGCGAAAAAGACAACTGTCGAGTTTTATCATTTTGAAAATGTTGCTTGGAAAAGATCGCGCTCCTCAAGGAATAAATGGAATGGAGATCTAACTTCTCTATTAAATTCGAAAAAAAACATGTTCTACGGTCACACAGCAGCATATGCACACACTGACATGTTCCGTACAGTATTACGTATGATCGACCTTGGATTCGACCAATGACGGACGATCTTTAGTGACAGACTGGCGGTCGAATCATCGTTCTAGGCCCTGCAACCACCATTTGAGTGGAACATTTTTTCAAAGGATTGCTACTTCCATATTTATTCGAGTTCGTTGTCGTGCTCCATGTCTTTCTAGACGTACCTAAGTGTCAAAGTTGTAGGCGTTATGTGTGTTTTGTACATTAAATCATTAACCTATCCAACCGACTCGTTCGGTTTAATAACTGTGTGAGGTGAGGTGGCCTTTAAAATGTATGTACTAATTTGTATAAACGTTTTAAAAATGTATGAAAAATTGAAGTAGGCGTGTATGGATTAACCTTTATAACCATGGTATGTAATATAACCTCAAATAAAATAAACGCCAGTAATTAATTACAAATGACTCAATACTACACAATTAATTGCGTAACATGTCGGTTCAACGACTTTAATCAGTTTGTAATCAAATCACGTAGGATACGGTCACAAAAAAGGTAAGAATAACGGATAATATGTTCAACCTCTTTATTTGGAACGGTATACATTGTTAACAAGACAGATTGTGTTATTGTCTTGTTAATGTAGTGTAATTATTGTCATCCCTGTCGATTATTACAAATATTTTCAAAATAAACATTTTCCTAAAATAAAAAAAAATTACTTAAAAAAGGAACAAAATAACCTCTACATAAAGTGCCACTGACTTATCTGTTTCGTCTTTTGACGTCGGGTAGCCAAACTACAATTCTTATTTTTTTCACCCTTTTTAGTGTACGTTTTTAGTTTACCTACCTACTTTCGACTGCCACTAATGATCCAAAAAATTGTAAGCGTAATTTCCAATATTAAGGAGTTTGCTGATGAGAATTTGTTATCAAGTGCCCCATCAATCAGTACCTGGTACCTGTTCTTTAGGAGCCGATTATTTTTGGTAGAAGTCCAAATATTAGTAATTTATTTAATTTCATTTATTAATTTAATCCCGTAGTTTCTTCCTTTTGTAATCTTAATCCTATAGGATCCGAAGATACAAAAATTGTAAGCAAAATGCGACGCTAATGACCGTAACGTAAACTAGAAATTCATTTCAAGTGTAAAGCTTTTACTATGATGTGTAAAAATCTCACAGAACCTACATTCATTAACATAACTTTGTTAACAGTTTATTCATTTAAAAAGTACTAAGACAAATAAAAACATTAGATTACAGTAGTAAAACATCATACATTAATTGATAATTCCTAAGCCCATTCATCAATCCAAGATAAAACGCCTCAATGCAAATAGATTCTTAAAACCACACCCATAGGGTTTAAATCCACATAACCGGACGCACCCAATTGCATAATAAGTACAGATACAAACAGGTGTATTGAAATTATATAACACAATTTGTAAAGAGTTTTCAGTTAACAATAACAATTAACTTAGACATTACATCATAGGTTTGATTGAATTCGTTTAGATGCAATATTGAACTTTAATACTTTATGATAAAAGCTATAAGAGCCAAAAATGATAGTATTCTCTTCAAAAGCTTGTTATGTAGTTACTGAAGTTAAATAGGTATTGATTCTCGAGTACCCAACGCTCGAATGATGTAAGCAGTGATGCAAGTCTGCATAAGGTTTTTATTTCATTCTAAATGTCTGGAAATTCTATTTGATCGTTTTTTGAACATTAAAGTACATAGTAATTGACTAGGAAGTAGTCTTTAGCTATTCAGAGGTCATTGCAGTGTAGAAATCTATCTTATGTTTGTAATGATATATTTCGTATGACGTTACTATATTTGTATAGTGTAGCGCCATCAACGCGGATCACGCATCTACGGAAACACCACTACTAGCTACGGAATCAACGAATTTATTTCTAATTGTACAGAAAATTTGTTTAAATGTATACAAAATTACACTCCGACAGTCTAAAATAGTGCCAATAGTTTTAAGCATCCGTTACCCAATTGAGAATATCCATTGAGAAGTTTTTGTTGCTGGTTGCTAAAACTGGTTGTCGAAAATTGTTTTAGTTTAAATCGCAAAACCCTAAGAAAACAATAGACTTTACCACTTACTATTTATTACGGAACGTTACTTAACTATAAAAATATGTAATTTAAAAAGAATCACTACACGCGACGTAACATTGCGCGCGCCGTACATTTTTTTACATATTAACATAGAAAGCTCAAGCTCTGATATTCCCATGTTGTACAAAAGACTGATGTGAGAGTACTTACGCAACAAAACCCGAGCTAGTGTCTCGAAGTAGGTATAAAAATATGAAATATAGACGAGGCATTTGACAAGACAAAGTAATTTAAAAAAAAACGAACGAAAGTGATCGTGGGTACGGATCACTCAAAGTCGACGCTTCTGATGTGGGAATTCAGAATTTTAACTAAGAACATTATGGAGAAAACGTGATGAGAAATTAGTTTGATGATGTTACTTGGTTGGCATAATAGTGGTATTGTAATAGGTGAACGTTTGATCACTATCTCAACAGATGATAAGTAACGATGCTGTCCTAGGCGATATCTGTTCACTCGTGACTTGTTGGTTACAATTTTACAAGTGGTGCTGATTCCGAATATTTCCAACCTATCTAAGAAAGACGGATTGGAACTTTAAAAAACTAGTATTAGTACAGAATAAATATTCAAAACTATTATAAACTTAATACTATTATAAATATTCTAAACTATTCAAAGCACCAACTTGTTGAATAAATATGAAAGGGTACAACAATTTGTGTACCTTGGTTCCACCATTAACAATAAAGGTAGTTGCAAACCAGAAATTCGGCGTAGGATTGGCATGGCAAAGACTGCAATGACCCAACTCAAAAAGATATGGAGAGACAGGAATATCAAGAAAAGCACCAAAGTACATATAGTGCGAACCCTCGTCTTCTCCATATTTTTATATGGAGCAGAATCCTGGACATGAGGGCCGCGGACAGACAAAGAGTGGATGCTTTTGAGATGTGTTGTTGGCGTCGTCTTCTGCGGATACCATGGACCGCTCACCGCACTAACGTCTCTATTCTGGAGGAGTTGCAGATGGCAACATCACCAAGGCTATCCACCATATGTTTGCAGCGGATCCTTCAATATTTTGGTCACATCGCCCGCAGAGCTTCGGATAACCTCGAGCGCCTGATGGTGACAGGGAAGGTTGAGGGGAAAAGGCCACGTGGACGGATTCCCAAGCGTTGGACCGACCAAATATCTGAACATCTGGATGTACCACTAAGCACTGCGCTACATCAAGCCATCGATAGAGGGCAGTGGAAAAGGGCGGTCAATCGACTGCACCGACTGATCCTCATCATTGAGGGAACGACTGAGGAGGGGGGGAGTACAGAATAAATAATAATCGCTATTAGATAGATAACTCTGGCTACTTATTCGATTCCCCACGTTGCAAATCGTTCAAACTACTTGCTACGTATGAACGATATTACTTTTACCAATATATTATGTTCGCGTCATTGATAAAAAAACTGACGAACGGAAGATAATTATTACTTAGTGAGTTTTGAACAATTTTAATTAAAACAATACATTGTATATCATGGTACCTACAAGTTTTCACTCGCTTCACACTACGTCATAAATTATAGGAACGGTGGAGCGGTGAGTATTGCAATATTGATAGCAATAATGCGCAACACTTTGAGATTGAGATTGACTTGATTTAATTTGAGTTTGCTGGTAAATTCTAATTAACAGAAGATATTCATTATTTATTATCATTATGGTCATAAGAAACATCATAACGTTTGTAATTAGATAAGTTCTTAGCTAATTACATTAACATAAACATAATGCTTGCTCATGTATTACCTTATGTATGTAAAAACAACAAATTATTTCAAAGAAATAATTTATATACCTAACTAAATGTCTAACACTTCACAGAAACAATTTCTATGTATAAGTTGCGTATGCAGAGATAACTTGTTTGGCATTACCTTGGGTAGGTAACGTAATTATTTACTTACACGTGACTATGTAACTTCACCTAGCATATAATTATTTTTATATGCTAGGTGAAGTTACAAGTTACGGGTTCATAGAAGTAAAGGATTGTTTTAAAGTGTTAATTAGACTCATACGTTTATAAGAAAAGAAGCTGTGGCTTAAATTATCATTGATAGTGGATATTCTAACAACAACGTTCGAATTTTGTTTTGGCTCTTTGGTAGTCTATGTACATTTGTATGTTTTACCCACAGAGAGGAGACCTGTCTAAACTGTTTGTTTATTCAAACTTTTAACTTCACTTCAATCTACACGTCTCAAAATCAAATACATTATTTTATAGATTGGTCGTTTGGATACGGTAATGTCAATATTGTTAAAAAACAATACTTAAAAATAGTTTTTCTTCTGTTTTCGCAACTTTGTATTGGAATAAAACTCATTTTACAGTTTAACCGCGTTGTTTTTGCATTGCAATAATGCTGACTAAAAAAACAACGCGATTAAAACGTTGGTTTTATAGTCAGCATATTGTAAATTGAGTTTTTTTTCAACGCATTAAAAGTTATGGTCAATTTACTAAACAACAAAACAAGCATAACATAATCAATGGTGTTTTCTTCCATGACCCCGGTGTTTACATGTTGAATACCAACAATTATTCAATCATACTTCAATAGAGTAGTTTAGAAACCTCCATTTAAAGCCGATATTATAGTATTTATCAATAAACCACGTCTTACACGTAGTAGGTGTACATCATTCCTGTTATTACAAAACCAAATCTTAGCGTACCTAAACTATTGTTTAGCAGAAATACTTTAAAAGAAAAATAAACACGAGTTCTGAGCTATGCTGAGCATAAATCGTCTTCGGGTCCAGGTTATAAACACAATATATTCTATATATAGAATGTTTGTTACTTCATAACGGAAAAACCAGTAACAAATCAAAGCTAAATTTTTGGAATTATATGCTAATAAACATATTAAAATACTTATTTTTATCCCGATATTCCATTGGCATGGTAACTTCCGCAGATGAAACTACAGGACACAGCTATTGCAATAAATAACAATTGTTATAATTATTGTTATGGTACAACAATTGGTTGTTTTTAAACAGAATCATGCCCTAACGTGTAAATATTCGGAGATTCTCTAATCTATGAATAAACAGTGACGTAAATTTCTTGCAGAGGATGTTAATAAATTTAAAAACATCCAATTATGTATTGAAAAACGTAATCAATTGTGATTTTTTTTTCACAGCAAGCGATTGTTTACTTTTTAAATCAATTTTGTTCAACGATGCTAATAGTTTCTACATTATTCATTAATATTTTTTCCTACTTTTAATCCATATCACAGTTCGAGACATGCTTTTAGAAATGAAGGCAGCTAACCGTTAAAAAACAATCATTTAGCCACTGCAAGATAATTATTATAATCCAGTATTACCTGTTCTATGTTTACTGGGTAATTTTAAAGTGAGTCCGATGTCAATGTCCCTTTATTTTCAAACACGTTTAACTTTCATTGTATATTTAAACAAATGTAATCTGCGCATTACGTTGGTTTTCACGTGCTTTCTATTCGACATTCGTGTGCGTACACGCATAGTATTGATAGTAAACGTGTTTTAACAACACGCTGCACAGAAATTATGATTTAAAAAATAAACAACTTTAATAATTTTGATTTATCGCGTAGAACAGACATATTTTATTTTGAAAAACAAGATGTTTTTAAGTAGATATAACGCTATTTTGTACAATGGGCAATTGAACTTAACTAAATGTAGATCACCACAGTCTCTTATTGCATGACCTAAATCGCCCTGCTAATAAACAATAAATAAATTAACGTTAAAAAAACTTCAAATAATAAAGTAATCGGGGATTTTTTATTAAAATGTATTTTTTTAGCAGGGTGATTTAAGGAGGAGACCATGGTAACTCTCAACATCTTAATATCTTACAGAGAGGTGACAGCGACAGTACGACTTGTCATCGTATTGTATCTCTATGAAATTGAGATGGTCACTGAATAAAAGCTGTGGCTGTGAGATTGTCTAGCCACATAATATATCTACTACAACTCGTTTTGTTTATAAATCTTTCGATATTAGATAAAAAAACGAAACATTGCATTACACGACCACAATAGGTATAGGTGCCTACTCTCTGAAAAGACGTAACGAAAATCATTATTTAGTTTACCAACTAAGATACATTATCGGTATCTATTCTCAGAAGGGACGTTACAAAAATCACTCAATCCTCGATGATCGGCACTTTTTGATAGGCATCGTTACAAGATACCTACGTACCTAACAAAAACTATGGTAAATATGGTAAACACAGTTTTGAGAAAACGAAACCATTCTAAAGGTAAAATGGATATAATAAAGTTATATAACGGCCTTAAAACGTCAGGAAAGAACTAAAGGAAATTAATTACCTAACTAGGTAAAGTAAGTTATTCTAAAAGTCATTTCTTTCTCAAGTAAGTCAAAGTTCGTGAAAAAATACTTCTCTGTAATTGTACATTGCATGTAAGAGTAATTACTTACACATTTCGTTACATAATGTGCAATTTAAAAGTCAATTTTAATGCACTTGTGGTCTAATGTCGTGTTAGCTGACACTAATTCACTTGTTACAAGACCGTTTTTTGTGGTTCCTTCTTGATATAAATGTCAGTGAATTGTGTGCTATTTATGGTGCTAATATAATGAGCTTTTGATTTTACAATGTATCAATATTTGCTTGCTTACTTAACTAATAAAAAAAATGATGTTTAATAATGGTCATTCAGACTGTTCATGTTCTAATTTAGCTGTACAGTTCGATTTTACCGAATCTTAAGAAGTATTTTTATTTATTCTCTTACCTCGACGACATTGTAACTTTGTTAGCAAGTCGTTTGAATTTAAAAAGTTCGTTGATTTACTTGTAGTTTTTAAGTGATATTTTATGTGTTTGAATTTCTTTGTACAACACTGTACATACTTATAGGATCACAATAAAAATTTATTCTATGGTTTTTACGATTTTGCATAATAAAACACTTTATTTACCGGGTTTACTTGAAGCTCCGTTGTTTAAAAATCATGAATAACGCGCGATAGCACCCGGTAAATAAAGTGTTTGATTACAATAAAGTATGTGAAATACTAAAACATTAAGAAACCTGACAAATATCATTCATATTAAATCACAAACATCGACGATACCTATTTAATGCGTCGTGATTGATCACAAGCGTCCTAGATTCAAAACTACATTCCTTTACGGATGCCTATAGCGAACTAATTCAACTTATCTACTAGTCATCGTACTACGCCAATCATCTCATTTGGATCTGACCAGAATTGACTTAATATAATATATAACAAACTAATTATCAAATCTACTAACCTATTAATATCGATCCAAGAATGACTCCCATACTTATAATAGTAGTTTATGCACCGAGGTACTAAAGTCCTGTCTTATATAGCGGGCGTCATATTGAATCCAAAGCGTACGAAGGACTCTAGAGGGTTAACTCCCGAGCGCAGCGAGGGTGTTAAAAACTTAACTCCTGAGCGAAGCGAAGGAGTTATGTACCTAGAGTCCTGAGTGAAGCGTGGGATTCAAGCGCCCAAGATAAAGACAGACTTTAGTACCGAGGTGAATACTCTACTTTACACATCTACTGCGAGACAATAAAAGGGCTACAAAAATAAGTATTTAACTAACAACAAAAAAATAGAATAATGCAACGTATATGAAATATATTGACAGCTTTATATTAATTAAATTTAACAATGTTACATCAAAATGACGAAACCACACATCGGCCTTAGATGATGAAAAAAAAAAGTTGGGGCTTTATACTAACCAAAACTTTTTGCTTTACCCTTCCGTCCATGAAAATAGAAAAAATTTGCCCAGTTCTTATTTTTTTTATGTGTTATGTCTAGGTGGCCAGTTCGAAATGGCCGTATGCTACCAGAACCTTAGTTCCAAATTTAAATTACTTTATGCCCTAGGTGCATAATGTGCACTTTATGCACCTAGGGAATAAAGAGTCGCTTTGCGTTGACCTTTTTGGTCAAATAAAGTAACTTTGTAGAGCAGTAAGTGTGTAAAATATTATTATTTACAAATGACTAAGTTATGTGACGTTTGTCTCTGTCTGTCAACTTTGAAACTTCATGTGAAAGTAAAAGACAAACCATGCATATTTATGCAGCGCATTAATTAACGTTTATAAGTAAGGGGGCTAATGTTTAAAAATATTTATTTTAAATTTTTGCCACTACGGTAAAAGGAGGGTCTTGTTTTGGCTATAGAGAACTGATAGTAATTATACCTAGTGTTACTAAATTCATAAAAAATTAGACATAGCTAATAAATAAGCGGTCCGAAGACGATTCCGTTAAGTATAGTTTAATAATTCCTCCAAACGACTCCAAACTAACCTAATGATGGTGTTTAAAATTTATAGGTGTCTTTAAAACTATGTTTCCGAGCTTCGTGGACAGCTAAAAATCAAGTTTTGTGATTAATATGCCAATATATTTGAAGACATTGAAAAAAAGTAGCACAAAAAAAACAATTTAAGTAGTTCTTGCTAAGATATTGTACCTATCAACGTCAATTTATTAAACTCACTGCAGGGCATCTACCTTATTTGTACGAACGAACAAACGAAAAAGACTGTCATCTAGAAAGAAAATATATCAATACAGTAGGCGTTTTAAGATATATTTTCTTTCTAAATGATAGTTTTTTTTCGTTCGTTCGGTCGTAGAATTAAATTACTAATTAGTACTTAGTCAAATGTATAACAAAATTTAAATCGAAGAGTATTATTTTTTATTTTCTTACCTGAGAGAAACTTTGTGAGACACTATGTACTACAAAATGTAACTGTGTTAACAAATAGTGTGTATTTAAAAAGTTTAAAACCGAAGAGGCCTTTTCTTATCAGATTTAGGCTACCGGAGCTATGGTTTTGGCCATGGTCTTTGAAGACTGTATTTTTGCGAAATTTTGCTATTCATTTGGAAACAATAAACACCAATAAATGTATAAATTAATAATCAAAATATAAAGAATTTGACCTTCGTGTTATTGAAAGGCCGAATTTTGTAAAACAAAATGATTGCCCTATCAAAACTAATTAGTTAAACCTGACGACTAGGTGTTTGGAAATTAACTGCATTTTGACATCTTTTCAAAATTAACACCTTCCTAATCATAGTGACATTTGAGAATAATTGATGGTTATCATTTCAACACTTGATAGAAAATTAATAAAAACAAATACCTACTTAATGTACCTATAGGTAACTTAATTAATATGTATTCCGCTCGGTTGCAATATGTATTCATACTTGACCCCCTTTTGTGGGATATTTGTGACTATTGCAAATGATTACTGTATAGGTATTGCTAACAGTCACTGTCCTGATAGGGTCTTACCGAAAGATTTAAGTGCAGCAACTTAATGTTGCCCCTGCTTATTAAAGGAGTATATATAGTAACATGCTACTCCTTTAGTTCTAATGTAATTTTGTTTATAGTAATTTCTTGGAAATGGATCATTCAACGCATTTATTTTATCGTTTATAAATAAATAATTAAAATTGTACAAACATTGGGCCCTACCATGATGTCTTATAAGTGGTCGAGATGTCGTTCAGCTAAAAAAAAATTACACATAAATAATTTAAAAAAATAACACCAACTTAAAAAAAAAGTTTCTGCTTTTTAAAAGTAGTCGGGGTAATTTTTATTTAAAATTAACTTTATTTTTTTGAACGATAAAAGAACGACATAGCCACGACAAACGAGCATGGTAGCGCGGATTATTTCTCTTGTGAACCCAGAAGGTTCTTCGGTCACATAACAACTAGATGTCAACAAGGAAAATTTGAACACGAAAATTACTACCTACACAGGTCGGTAACCATTATAAAAAGACGTTTGAAATAAAGATAGCACGCATTCACGCATAGATCTTTTTGATTAGCTAAAACGTGATAAAAACAATGTAAAAACTCAGCTCTTCTTGGAACAAAACAAAATTAAACAAATCATGTGATTTTACTGTCAACGTTTACTTTGCTTGTTAGTAACTATAAAATCTCAACTAAATTGAGATGTTTAGGATTTAATTCTACTGCTGTGCTTGCTACACCACACATCGCGCAACTTTTGAAATTCTATGAACTCGCATCATACGCGCACCTTTTCTTCCAAATGCTGTTCGACATATCTCTAAAGCTCCTTTAAGCTCAATGAATCTTGCATTACATATTTATTTAATTTCAAAGGGTTATTTATTCAGTTAGAGCAATGTTCAAACGTCGCTTTATCACAATGTTCACTGACGAAGAATATCATTTACAAGAGCGAGACAAAGCAAGCATACCTACTTTAGTAATAAGGCATCCTGTAGGAACTTCTCTAAAGAAGCTGTTTTAGAAAAATAAAAATAAATGATTAAAGATATATTACTACAATACTACGACTATTTTTGCTTTAACACTTGAATTTTTAGAAATTCATTCTTTTTACCAATAATATGCATACGATATGAATTATATCCATAGCACAGCTGTGGAACATCGCCTATACATAAATTCTAACTAAAGAACTTCATCACAATTTGTCTAAAATGTCATCGTGAGTACTCGTAAGAATAGAAATACTTTCACCGAACGTTAAACTGTGACTTTTTCGTGTTTGTCTCTTACAACTTCGCCCAAGTAACTTGTGCCGTTGCACGTGTCGCCACTGTCTTTGTATTCGACAATGTTTAAGTTCTTCTTGTTCTTAGTTTCTTGTGACTCCGCGGCACGGATAATTTGGTCGGAGTTAAAACAGCGCATTGTTTGTCGCGGGACAACTTTTGTTCGAGGCCTACTTTGAAATGGAACGGTGAAACTGGTACAAGAAGTTCTGTTGAATTCGATAAAAACCTTGCAGTTAATTGCCCACAGTTCGTTAACTGTAGTTACCAGTACTTGATTTTGATGTCTTTAAATGGATTTGTTTCGGTTATAAAGTAGTAAATCTTTTACGTGGCTTTATAAAGTTTATAAGTTTTTAGCCTCGACTTATAATCACCTATCGACCGAGGTTGTATTGTCAATCAGACTCGTTAGAGGTCCGATACGTTGAACGATTTGCTCCACAGACGCCTTCCTATCTTCTTTGTAGGATGCAGGGAAACATTCCACATAGTCAACTAGCTACGCCCCGCGGCTATGCGTATGAGTATGTGTTAATTCAGATATGCAGCTATCTGTAAACAGGGTGTAATCGCAATCGGTCAATTCGTTTTTACGTAAAAAAGTAGCAATCATACTCATTTCATCACTTAACATCTAGTGAGAAAATTAATCTATTAATTACAAAAAAAAGTAACCACAAACCTACAATTCTTACATCCTAGTATTTAATTCGAACCGAGACTTGATACAGAATGCAATCAAACGGAATCGAATACACATCGATACTGCATAACGATTTCTATAGAATCGTGTATCGAGATCTAGTTACAAGACATCATTGGAGCGTGACATCTCGAGGTCGTTTTAGAAAAGTCGCAGCGCGGAGCAGGCGCGGGCGCCAATGTTTTTATAAAGATTCGATTAAAAGCGAACGAAGTTAATACTCAACTGCAATCAATTTAGATTTTCATTCTTCAAACTCATTTCAAATTTCAAATTGCAATGTTTTTTTTACTTTCAGCTTTTTAGCAATGCCTGAGACACTAAGAAAGGAGTCTGTCAAGGCTCCGAATCGTAGGAACGGCATTGGAATGAATTTGTTAACTCTCTGCAAAATCGTATCTACAGACTGCGATGCGCTTTTTATTCAGCTTGATATGAGATGAGGTCATGGATAAGATACTTAATTACTCGGAGGACGTGTTCGAATATCGTGCCGACAGAATTTTTTGTACATGTTAAATGTACAAAAATTAGTAATACATTTTAAAAATTCTTATAACTATATATCGTTACTTAAACCTTTTGACTGCTGAAAACACAGACATCGTGTTTGCTAGTTTTATTCAGCGGTTTGACATTTTTTTGGTTGAGCGATAATTAGCAATTTCAACGTCAACAGTCAAAGAGTTCAGTATTTAGTCTCAATATGAAATAGATAAAATCAAAATAAATAATTCAGATATTGCTTATTTATCAATTCATAATAATAATTACTCTTCAATCAACGATTTCCTCTTAGACCTTGTCTTTTATGAATATTTATAAATAACTTATAGATATTTCATATTTTACATTCAAATTACTTGAAGCTTTCACCTTGACACGACAGAATTAAATGTAAACAACAATTATACTGTAAAATAATTATTGATATTTCACAGTCCAATTAAAGTTTAGGTAAACAATACTGCAACTTGACATTGAACATTGAAAGCCGGATCTAAAACTTGTACTTATCAAGATTAACTTGATTTTGTTATAACGCCTAAGCTAATATCGTGATTTATGTATATAAATTTAAATTTTAGTTATTAATGATTGATCCGGAATATCAACTGACAACTAAACTCAGTTAGATTAGCTTCGCTACGCAAAGTTAGTTTACTTTTGGTGTCGATTTAGACGAATATCGGGATAAAAAGCATAATATTTTGTCCAGAACATGGACTGTCTTCATTTTTGTAGAAATTTAAAATTCAGCTAGCTATCACTAGAAACATTCCGCGCTGCCATGCTCGTTTGTCGTTGCTATGTCGTCTTTTTGCCGTTAAAAAAAATAAAGTAAATACCCCGACTACTTTTAAAAACCACAGAAAATATAAAAAAATCTTTGCTTTTTTATTATTTTTTTTATTATTTACCTAATGTGTTTTTAATTATTATTTTTCAGCTGAACGACAACGCGACGACTTCGCGACGACTTATAAGACATCATGGTAGGGCTCATTATGTCGAATCGACATAAAGGTTTCGTCCCTTTCTCTCAAACGACGAAGAAGAAAAACAATCGGATAAATTAAATCGATCTTGCTTTGCTGGCTTGAACTCTACATTCTAATGTAGACATTTGATTTTGTGGATTATAACATGTTTTGTTATCCCGATATTCGTCAAAGCGAAAATCCCTACTATCAACGAATAAAACAAACCTACTGATCGACGATCTTGCTTTATATTTTTAAACTTAACACAAAAAGTAGCTCACGCCAAATACGTCAACAATGTGAGACAGCTAATAATAGTTAGGTAGCCTACGTAGTAGTAGCTAATAGGTCTGTACCTCCAGTTACTGCCTGGCAATGACCAGTTGGGTGCGGTTACTTGGCTATCTTGATCTTGGGTCTCTGTGAAAGCTGAAACGGTTTTTTAATAACCCTACGTTGAACTTTCTAAGGGCATCTGCTCTTGATGGGCCTTTTATGAAAGAAAGAATTCTCGGCTTTGTGGAACGAAAAATTGGTCTGTTTTTCAAAAAGTCTAATAACCTTTTTCTATAGGTAGGTACTTTGTGAGTCTTTTCAGCTTTCTCTATAGGTACTCTCTGTATGTATTTTGTTATTATGTTACACAAATGAAATGGTCAATCTATATAAATGTTAAATCAGTAATAGGTATAATGTCTTCAAAATAATAAACGCGTACTAAGGTCATACTAGCGTAGTCGTGTTTAGTTTGGTACCTTACCGTCATAGTTGACTGACAGTAACAAAACATGACCTTTTTAATTTAAAGGAAAAAACTAAGTATTACTTATTATTTAAATGACTATACCATAACGTTAATTCAAAGTAGGCACTGAATGAATTAGAAGCTTAAATAATATTTAGTTCAAAATTCAAAATGAGTACTAGTAAACTAATCAAGAGCCAAGCTGCATCGCCTCTTTGGATAGCAATTTAATACTCGTTGTCCATAGTAGCAGTCAACTCTTTATTCACAAAATCCCGAGCAGGTAAGTGCTAATTTTTTAGTTTCATCGTTAGGGAAACTATATGTAGTATAGAATAACTATTTTGTACGAACTTAGAACGAGTTTACTAATAGTCCTGAACAAACTAATCGGAAAAGAAGTCGTATAAATCTGCACCCAACACTTAAAATTTCGCAGAACAAAATTGTGGGCAATAAAAATGAAATTTAATTGATCAAGCTAAAGGTTGAGTGTAAAAGCAAATACAAGGTGTTAATTGATTAATAAATTACATAGACGAATAGACGTCTTTATTAAAATCTTAGTAAAGGACTAGCTGCCGCCTATGGTTTCACTAAAGAGACAAAAATCGGTAACAAAGATAATACATAAATCCCTACCGCGACATATTAAGCGATAAGTGTACTTCACGATCGATTTTAATGCGCGAAAAAGTCGAAAGAAAGAGAATGTTAAACAGATACATTCTGTATTATTTTTTGTCTTTATTATTTATCTTACAAAACTTAGATCTCATCGACAGATCTTAAAAATATCTTTACACACACACATCACATCACTTTACCTACATCACACACAACCTACATTAATGAATACGTTACTCTTCTAGTGTAAGTACCCCACTTAAAAGAATGTAAATCCCACAGGCCAGTCGGTAAGCCAGTAAAGGGTACCATCTCTTCACACGATGTTTACTGTATTGGTAAAATTGTCTTTGGAATAGGCACCGTGTGAATGGTCAGTTATTCCACCCAATAAGTTATTACACAACCGCGATCGGTGACAAAGAAAATCAATATTAATTCTGAATGAATTAACTTTCACTTGCATTTTATTTCGATAAGAAATCTGTGTTTAAAATATACCTAGTTAATTCAAAATAACGGCCTGTTTATATAATCCGCTAGCTGCGCCCCGCGGTTTCACCCGCGTAAGTCTAAATCCCGTGGGAATATCGGCATCTAAAACTGCTTAAAATTTATATGGGGGATTTTTTAATGTTATTAATGGCTTATGTATGTCTCTATTGATGTCAAAAAATGTAAATAGGGCAAGTAGTTCCAAAGTCTATTCATTACAAACAAACAAACATAAATATTTCCTTTTATAATATTCGTAAAGATTAATTCAATATAACGGCCTGTTTACAAACCATACTGCATTTCGGTATCCAGTGGTCACGAATCGGTCAGATTGAACGGACAACGACCTATACGAAATACAACAATTTTCCACTCCGAAAGCCATTTCGAAAACATCTGGCTATCTATAAAGCCTCCAGCTAAACGCGGACTAAATGGTTCTTATTATAAAGGCTTAAGACTTGATTTATCTTGGTATAGCTGTTGATTTAATGTTGTGCCTCTCGGCCGTGGTCGGCTGACTTGCTAAAACGTTTGTAGGTATAACGAAATTGTTTAGTACTATTTAGTAGACTTTTTGTTTTGTTGTGTCTATGTGCAATGGTAAGGTTTTTTAAATAAGGAGTGGTAAATTGATGGTAAATGCTGTAAATCGTATAGGACTACATTTTTCAAACGAGGACAAAATTAAGAATCAACTTGCAAACCCGTTCCTAAGAAAATGTTGACAGACAGTCGGACAAGAAAGCGATCCTATAGGGGTTTCGTTTACTTTTTGATATATGTACAGAACCTTTACAATAATTTGACATAAAAATAAAATAAAAACATTATTTTTATTAAAACAGCCAGAGCCATTTTTCTTATAATAAATCTAGTCAAATATGAACAAAAGCTTGTAAGCAAAAGTTGTAAAACAAAATATATATTTTTATAAGTACTAACGATAAACTTGACTTTTTATTTTCTTTGTTTGGAATACATCAAGTGTTCTTTTTGGCTTTGGGTAAATAATAGTAACGAAAATCATCAATTCTATTAAAAATAATTTAAAATTCAAGACCAAAAACATTCTCATTTCCCTAAAATGTTTTGTCGTTTCTTTCATTTATTTCTTTGAACTTTATCGAACAAAGCTCGACAAAAAGTTTGTATTTGAATCACGTACGATCCGGTGTATTGAACCGAATTTTAAAACAAATAGTCCACTGGTTATTTTATTATTATTTCTTATCGGCTGTGAACCGATTATGGCCATTAGGAAATTAGCCAGTGTCATGTATTTTAATATATTATGCAAGTTATTTGCATCGAAACAGTCAAGTCGTCATAGTTAAAGTCAAGTCTAGGGAATCATTTGTAAACTCGGCGGCCATTTACAAACAATCTTCACGGAGCCTTGGAGACAACATTAAGTCAATGTTTTGCACCGATTTTCACTTTCATTCCACTTGTACACCTTCACGAAACTAAATTGATTAATATGCCCCCGAAATTAAACAATTTGCACGCATATGAACTAGGTTTCACAAAAATGAAAATTTAGCACCACATCTCCTCAACGAGTTCCCGCCAAGACTCCGTCCACTGGTTGTCTTCTAATATTTATTTGAATGACTGTAGCTGTTATCTTTCTAAGAATACCTACCTCTTTAGACTAATGACGTCGAAAAGACGACATTTTCATATTTTGCAAATACCAACACAGACAAATTCCTAATAAGAAGAAATCAAAGAACCTATGAAAGTTAGTGCTTATATAGTTTGGGGCCAGATTGCGCTGTGTGTAATGTCGTGCATTATTTATTAATTTATACTGTCATTTCGAGTGATGTAGGAATCTCGTCCCCCTTCCGTTACTGCAAAAACTAGGAGCCAAGAAGAAAAAAAAAATAAAAGAACTCTCTAAAAATATTGAATAAGTCAATATCATCTGTCAATATCACTTTTGTGATGTCTTGCGACACTCATTGTAAGTTATCTATTATTCATTAAATAGATCATAATTAACTACAGTTAAAACAATATAAGATTAAGTGCTAATTATGTAAAATGTTTTTTTTTTAATTTACCTAAATGTGCTTGATATCGCATTAGATATTATTGCCTGTAATAGTAGTTTTCAAGTTTTGATAAATAAATAAATAAATGGAAATGTAAAATATTGTCTAATAAACAACCCATGCAATGTAGGGAAACGGCCAACTAAGTACAAATTTTGGGTAAGGTGTTGACTATTGAGTTTGAGATTGTGAAGTAAGGTGCTTGTAAAGTTTGGGGCGCGTTAGAGTTATGCTTGGCTCAACATGACATCTGAAAACTTTTTGACAGTATACATGCACGTAATACGGTTCCCGCTAATTTCGTGTACCGAAATTTGAATACCCTATAGCAAGATAAAATATTAAAAAGAAAAGATAGTTATTACTTTTTCATTTACTTCCGTTTGTATAGAAAAATTAAGTTACGTCTAATACAATTTCCAATAAAAATCACTTAAGTAAAACTAACACTATCAAAAAGCGTTAAACCACTAAACAAGAACGATTAAATTACAAACTAATACACATAGACGTAGTAACAAACATACAGACGGCTATAGGAAATAAGAATTTAATTACCGCACCGTAAAGTGCATTTTAAGTGTGTTAAAAAGAGAAATTCTGTTATAAAAAAGTATTGAGGTTCCCAGCCATGGAATCTAGTCTTAGTAGCTCATTCAGATGTGACTGATTATACCGTATATTCGCTGTCCGTTCGTATATCGATGAGCAAGAAAATCATTTGCATCTCAAGCTTCTTTTCTGTATGGTACCTCTATATGTTTTTGATAAGAAAGTTATTTATGTATGTAAATGGTGTTTGTGTAAGTTGACATCTGTTTGTAGTTGTTTTTAGTTTAAATAAATAGTGTTTTTGGTATGTTATGTATAGATAGATGTTTATTAAAGTTTTTTTTACATGTTTACTGTTAAGCAAATGGTTTCTTCATAAGTGCATATTTCTAGCGAGATTGATATTTATTTTGATAAATACGCTGTTTTCAAGAGATCGTCGATTTTCTAAGAGTGGATTACATTATGCGATCCACGCTACCAGTAAGTACCCAAATTATCTATTTGTTGACGTCTGACAACAGTGGTTTAAGGTAATCACCGGTAATTACGTCAAAGCAGCAATGTACTGCATAGTGCCTGTCAATTTCTACTGTTGTCAGACATCCACTGGATAGATAATATGGGTGCAGGTCATGCTTGGATTAAGAGCGTCTTTAAAACTGAGTGTTGACGTTTTATTCACATTGACGTCACTTTCTAGCAGAAGCCATCATTTTAGTACGAATTCAAACCTATAAACTAAAAAGTACTTTTTTGTAATAAACATTAATTGTGTGCAGAAATATGTTTTATTTTAAATAATAGGTATACGCTGCCGAACATTATAGGACAGTTTTTCAAAATGCCTAACTCTTCTACGAGTAGGTATTCTAAAATGTTTATATAGATAAACAACAATGAAGAACAGCTAATTTCTATATTTGAAAATAGAACCTAACCTTCAAACTTTTATTACGCTTGTTCACGGCATAAACTATTCCTATATTTACGTGACGCCACCTTAAAAATATATCGTGTTAAAGTATTATAACCACAAATATAGCAAAATAGTGTCATGGGCGATTATGAGTTGCACAATAGTGTCTGCGGTTCCCATGGGCGGAATGTGGTATTATAAGCTAATTTGGTATATGAATTTGATGTTGATATATTAATGTGAGTACAGAGAAATAGTAATTTGATCAAACAACAGGTTGTTAAAGTGAATCCTATTAATATTATAAATGTGAAAGTTTTATTTATTAATACTATTTTTATACATATAAAGAAACTGGGCAAGTGCGTGCCTTGTCCGGCCACGCGCAGTTTAGGGTTTCGTAGTTTCCAAAAATATTAGGGATTATAATCTAGAAAAGTCTTTACAACTAACACTTACCTTACCTAGTACCTAAGTAATAATAGGGGTTAAAGTATGAAATTGCCGTTTTATTGCAATAGGTTCTTTGAATTGACATAGAATCTTCATGGTTTGAGGTTTTCGAATGAAACTTTTTTCAAATGGTTTCTGTGATGTTCTTTTTTTTCACATTTGAATATCGACTTTCAATTGTTTATGTTATTCAATTTAGACAAGAAAGATGGATACTGCGAAAATTCGAGTGATTTTTGAATACGAGTTCCGACGCGGAACTAACGCGGTAGAAACAGCCCGCAATATCAATGCTGCGTTTGGAGAGGGGTCTACTAATGAACGCACCGTGCGATTTTGGTTTAAACGCTTTCGTGATGGAAATTTCGACTTAAAGAACGAGCCACGAGGAAGACCGCCCACACAGGTGAATAACGATGAATTAAGAGAGATAGTGGAAGCCGATCCTAGTCAAACTACCCAGGAATTAGCGGCATGGTTTAACGTTACCTTACCCACTTTATTGACTCACTTGCGTCAAATCAATAAAATTAAAAAAATACGAAAAATGGGTGCCTCATGATTTGACTGATCTGCAGAAAGAAACGCGTGTTGAAACTTGTGTTGCCTTGTTGAACCGGTACAGAAATGAAGGAATATTGGATCGAATTGTAACATGTGATGAAAAGTGGATTCTTTATGATAACCGGAAAAGAAAAATGCAATGGCTGACCCCAGGTCAAATGCCACAACAGTGTCCTAAAGCAAAACTTACCAATAAAAAGGTAATGGTAACTGTTTGGTGGTCTCAGCATGGTGTTATTCACTTTAGTTTTCTTCGATCTGGTCAAGCAATTACGGCAGATGTCTATTGTGCCGAACTCCGAACCATGTTGACAAAACTAGCAGTAAAACAGCCCCGACTCATGAATCGATCTTCACCATTATTGCTCCACGACAACGCGAGACCTCACACAGCATGAGAAACCATTTTGACCCTTCAGGAACTGCACTTAGAAACCATTCGTCATCCTCCGTATTCACCAGACCTTGCTCCAACAGACTACCATTTTTTTCGTGATTTGGACAATTATCTACGTGACAAGAAATTTTCTTCCCAGGAGGCAGTACAAAATGCTTTCACACAGTTTGTGCAGTCTAGATCGTCGGAGTTCTATCGCAAAGGCATTAATAACCTTCCCATTAGATAGCAGCAATGTATAGATAATAATGGCAACTATTTTGATTAAATAAATTTGTTAAAAATTTAAAAAATAAACAATTAAGATTTTCAGTACAAATCGGCAATTTCATACTTTAACCCCTAATATTTAACAAGGGAATTTGTTTAAAATTTTGCTTTTTATTTCTTTCAATTATAAGTACGTACTCATAAATTTGAAGACAGCTCAGCTGTGATAATTTTTAATTTACTTCAATTGTGAATACATATTATAATGTATCCAAATATGAACATTTGGCTGGTTCACATAATTCTAAAAACTAGCACTTTAAACCTCAATGTTTCGAAACAAAACCCTAAAATGAAAAATTATTTATTTAAACTCACAATGATTTTAAAAGCCCCACACGATGGGTTAAGCAAGAAAAAAATCATCCTCCATGTTACATGTGGGGGAGGTAGCCTAAAACGGTTTTTATTATTTTTTTACAGCCTAAAAATGTTAGCTTCTTAGAACTAACCGTCTCTGAACTAAGCCGCGGACGGACGGACGGAAGGACGGGACATGACGAGACTATTACGGTTTCTTGTTGACTACGAAACCCTAAAAAGGTGAAGAAAGAAACTTTTCTAGCTGCAATATCATTGTACGTATAAAAAGTGTTAAAAAACACGCGACCTGTCTATATATTTTTAAGAAATTATAAAAGAAAACTTTGACCTTATAAAACACATAACAAGTAGCATCAAATTGGCATTAAATAAATAAAACTTTATTCTCTACAACAGCCATAAAACCAACATCAAACAAACAACATAAAAAACCACAGACGCCATATCGCTCCACTCAATTACATTCACACATCAACGTTTCTCAGCTGGTGTCTCCTTGAATGTTAAAAGAAATCTTGCATAGCTAGCACGCGAAGTTTCACAGCACTATACTCGTATAGGAGACGTTGTAGACCAGATATTTCCTATCGACCGAAAAGACTTAGGTAAGGAGACACGTCCTCTAAAATTATACTGGTATCAAAGATCATTGCCTTCCTTTTTAATTTGATTATGGTCAACTGGATCCACTTTAGTTTCACATCTAATATCGATATACATATTTTTAGACCAATCAGGTTTTATATTAATGCCTTTTAGTGTTATAATATGCGCACACGCGGTTAACTATATTCGCTTACCTGCATGCGTCAGGGAGTTTTGACATACTTATCTTTTAGATATTTTTAAGAATACATTTTTCTATTAAACAGAATACTAGAATTTCAAGTGCTTGCATACCTTTATCTTGAATGCAGTTTTATTGCTGAAGAGCGTGGCTTTCTTAAAAAGCTTTAACGGAGACGTTGGCAAAATCTTTGGCTTGTGGCAAAGCAGTTGGTGTACAAAGGGGACGTGAACGGCCCCATGGCATTTTGCCCTTTATGTTTCTTACTACAACTAAGTTGTCTGGTTGTTTCCGGGCAATTTCGGACGGACGGTAGAGAATTTGATTTGAATGTTATATTTATTGCTCGAGGACGTATTTGTTTCTTTGCTGTCATTCTCCTCCAATACCACATATCTGATGAAGATTGTATCTTCATCCGAGCAATAGTGTAGATAGCCTTATTACCTACGCATTTGAAATTAATGGAATACTAATGTATTGAATACTCAGCAAAAGCTAATAATATTATATAAATATTACTATCGATTTGTTTAGTTGACAGTCTATCGGCCGATAGTATATGGCAAGCCTACAGGAGCCCTAAGTACATGGTAACTGTTGTTTATCTCGTCTCCATATGGTTAGTTTATTGACTCGATTTTCACAATTGGTTATGTGGGGAATTCTTATCATGTCGATCAGAGACGCGAATGGTCTTGACTCTTTATGTATGCGTTTGAATTTCGTATTTCTAGGTCGACACGACAGTATTGTCTTTAGAATATGGTTTTGTATATTGAGAAAACAGAATGACAACTCGTCCTTCACACAAAATAGGAAAGATTCTTTCATAACTGTTCCACCATTTCGGACGATACGAGTTTGGTCTCGATATACCAATTTCTACTACATTAAACTTATTATAACATTCTAATGGGAATAATTCTTTCTAGACTGATATATTGACTGGATATATTATGTATCTTTCCTTTTAAAATATTTCTATTAAGGCTCAGTGCAGGCTTAAGGCTTAAATACAATAATAAATAATAGTGTTCAACTCCTATCCCATTTGCATAAAATTATTCAACTGACTACATTTAATACATTATATGACCTATTATTAAGTTTGTGCCTAAGCACTAAAATATCAAAGCAGTCTCACGATTCTACTCCTAACATTAAAACACGTAGCCCCAACCATTCACCATTTGAAACATATTCAAGTGAATGGAACAAATCAATACACCAGACAAGCTATTTTACACCTAACACCACTTTGTGAATGAATAAGCATTATAAAAAAACTCTCACTTGTACCAGTTTTCATCACTTGACGCCACCTTCGGGTCAAGAATTGCATTAAAATACAAACTTAACTGTCAATCATTTCCACATTTATTGTTAGTTTGACCTCTGATCATCATCAAACTCCCGTCAACTCGACAGGTTAATCTACTGTGGTAGGGAAACAACAACAACAGAGGTTTCTCATTAGAAGTGTCAAGTAAAACTAAACATACCTATAGGTATGTTTAGTTTTTACATAAGTTGAAAACAAATTAGAATAGGGAATCGAGATGGTTATTCATTTGCGTAATTGCTAAAATGAGAAGAGTTTTACGTGCTACCTCTTTTGTGGTTGTTGGTACCTTTAACATGAAACAATTGTGGAATAAAAAAACCGTTAATTATAGTTTGTTAATAACTCTTCTTAAATGTGTAGAAATCATCATTAATCAAACGGAAAATAACTTTACTTCACCAATAAAACTCCATTATTATTCACACTGTAAATATCAAATCAATACAAAAGTCATAACTTGTCTAGATCCAATAAGTAACAACCAGTTATTCATTGGTTAGGATAAAAACAAACCTTATCCAAGATATCGCTAAGCTATTATAGAAAGCAAAACGGCGAATGTCCGTTGGCTTTCGAAAATTTCACCTCAATGTCGTAACTCAAAGGAACTGTGTGATAACTTTGCGTAATCGATAGGACAATAAAACTTTTGTCGAAATGAAAGTTTTGCTTGTAAAAATATAAAAGTCATGTTGGATTACAGTAAACTTAGTCGAATGCATAATCTTTAATATACTTAACTCGTAATTATTCAATTTTAAAGCTCTAAATTCACTAAGTTGGGGTTTAACACCAACTGGAAGTTGTGAATTACCCACAACGTAAGGAGTTTACAACGAAGTGATAAATGTACTTACAAAAATTCAAAAGATTTTAATTTTAATGTATGGATACGGAAGATTATTTTAGTTTTTTTAGTTGTTAATTTAGAGGGGGGGTTATGTTTTACTAGGCATAGCTCATTCATTATAAATGAAATCACATTTTCATTAATTTTGACTACTGAATAATTTACGATTATGTCAAAATTTATGGGCATTCAAGTTCTTTTTATTAGAAAAACGCGTGGGAATTTAAGAAAATGAAGAACTAATTGATGTTTAGTTTAATCGGCCAAAACATAACCTTCACGTAGGCGCCTTGCAACTACACATAGGTACATACCTGATAATATAATACATCTAACTGAATATAATCAAATCTAATATAATACATCTAATTTAATCCCAATTCGTGAGGATTTTCAAATTTAATTAAAATCAAAATTTTAATATTTTGGCACTATAAGCCGCATAACAGACTACTAGGCATACGACAGTAATTCTATTACGACCAGATAAGTGACAAAAAGAGAAGTCCTTTTGTCACATTTTTTACTATAATCACTGCTAAATTGTCTTTACAAGAGAATCATGAGTTTACCATTAATGACATATTATTTAAAAAAAAATTAAAAAATTAGCCTACCCTACCTGGGCTCTGGATAGATGAGAATTTAGAGAAAGGAGGGTAAATGAGTATGTGAAAATGGTCGAAGTACTGTAAGTTACCCTCCCGATGTGCGTCCAC
Organism: Idaea dimidiata; assembly: GCA_949358125.1. Lineage (NCBI taxonomy): Eukaryota > Metazoa > Arthropoda > Insecta > Lepidoptera > Geometridae > Idaea > Idaea dimidiata. Next base: position 10,534,596 of record OX442334.1, read on the forward strand.
CTTGTCGTGGTGGGAGGGCTCAGTAGCTGCAAGAGGGGCAGTGAAGCCAAGAGGCGCACGAGGTGGGAAGCCGGGCTTGCCCAGCTTCTAACCCGTAAGCCCGTGTCAGCGGGCCCGGGGGCCCTTTCCTTAAGGAGAGGCCGCGTGGAAGAAAACCACTATAAAAAATGACGAGAGGGTGCCGGGCCGTCGTGGTATTTGCCGGGGCCTGGCTGCCAACCGTAAGCCCGCGTCAGCGGGCCCGGGGGCCCTTTCCTTGAGGAGAGGCCGCGTGGAAGAAAAGCACTATAAAAAATTACGAGAGGGTGCCGGGCCGTCGTGGTATTTGCCGGGGCCTGGCTGCCAACCGTAAGCCCGCGTCAGCGGGCCCGGGGCCCTTTCCGCAAGGAGAGGCCGCGTGGAAGAAAACCACTATAAAAAATTACGAGAGGGTGCCGGGCCGTCGTGGTGTTTGCCGGGGCCTGGCTGCCAACCGTAAGCCCGCGTCAGCGGGCCCGGGGGCCTATTCCGCAAGGATGGGCCGCGTGGAAAACAACCACTATAAAAAATTACAAGAGGGTGCCGGGCCATCGTGGTATTTGCCGGGGCCTGGCTGCCAATCACCTCGGCCCTTGGTGGTGATCTCGGGGGGGATTCACCACCGGCTTTAGGGGCCCCGAGACGGCGGCGTGTCCGCGCCTCTCGGAGAGGGTATTACACTTCCCACCCTTTTTATTAAAAAAGGGTGTCTGGAAGTGTTTGTGAGAGGGGGCCGACCGCGGCCAACCGCCGTCGGGGTCAACGGTAGTATTATCAGGTCCCGTTGACCCCGACAATTGCGGCGTGACACCGTGGGTTTTTAGTGGATATACCCCTGGCAAACACCATCTAGACCAGGGGGGACCTCCACTCACCGGGCCGCTCTCCCCCGAGAGCGCCTGATGGTCTTAATCAGATTTTCCCACAAAAAAAAAAAAAAAAAAAAAAGTACTGTAAGTTACATACAACATGTTCCTCTAACTAGAAGATGTTCTCGTATCGGAATAGGTATAGAATAGTCGGCTTTGCGATACGATTTAGATCATAGTGAGTTGAAAAGCAACAGCCAAAGTCTGATCAACAAAACATGGGTTGCCTAAGACGTTTTTAGATTATTACTTTAATATTTTTATAAAAAAGATATAATCAATAACGAGTACGCAGTTATAAGTACCTATTAATGCTACGACTAGGAACAATAACAAAGAGACAATAAGAATATTCATTCTCATAAAAGAAAATATAGGAAACGAATAAATAATAGCTCATTGAGTTGAGTCAATAATGGAAAATCCAACCTTATAATATGCATAATTATTATGATTATTAAATTACTAAAACAAGAAGATAAAAGAGATTATGGTTACGAATTACGATGCCAAGCTAAATATAAAATTATTTTTTAAAGTACAAGAAGTAAAATGAACAAAGAAGCTGCTCTATAAATAAATAGTAGATACTTATTTTTTATAAGAGACAATTGGGATATACGTATACAAATTGTATAAAAAGTGAAGTTTATGTTGTATCTTTTATAATCATATAGTACAATGAGTCGAAAGAGTAACTTAACCAACTTTATTTTATATGAAAATAAAAAGCGTTATAAATTTGAAGATATTAAAATATTTAGGAACTCACCACCCATATGTACATTATTTTTCGTACCTAAACCTAAATATGTTACTAAATTACATAAAGCAATTATAATTACGTAAAAAAAAGTGTTATTGGGAACGAAGAGGGAAGTGAAAATTGGTCATTTATCATCATGCCATGGTACCTAATGATTGATCGATGTTAATCAATGTACATATAAATGATTGCAATTGTAAACTCATAACACTACTTTACACTGAACGCAGAGAAAGATAATGTTAGCTAAAAGTATTGTGATTCAATTAAATAAATGCTTTTTATTATTAGTCTTAGGATATTTGCGACGATATCTGGATTTTACAGAAAAACTTATAAAATAAGATTTTATTAAATAAGAAAATATAAGAAAATCTCATCTATGTACACAATTTATTTTTCAATCGTATCTTTCATACACACCATTTTGCACCATGCTAATTAAAATACTGAAAACACTTGAATTCACAAATGTAACCCACTAAAATTAATAAAAACGTTTAAAATAATTTTAATTTTCTAAACGCCTTCTTGGTCCCATCTTAATATACCGAGCTAAATAGGAGCTAAAGCAATAATGTTTTATGAAAACCGCGAGGAAAAACGTTTCGAACATTTTCAAATTTTGCATATAAGCAAAAGTTAAGTAATGCAACAAGGTCTGTGGGGCATCACGTAAGTACTGAACAATTTCCATACAAATTACGGTCACTTTCGAAATGGGCATTGAAATTCGGCGGCGCAGACAAGTTTAAAACACCATTGTGTTTCGATGAGCGAACCTCATTTAGATCGGTTGCGGTTTCACAAAACACTAAGTCGTTTTGTAAGTCTCGACTTCTGAAAAAAATATTTTTCGTAGGAAAGTTCACACCTTTATAAAGTGATATTCTATAGAAATACCGGGACATCCGCAATATATATCGTTTTTTTTTAAACTAACGAAACTTATTCAGGGTTTGAAGGCAAAATCAGATCAGTATTTTTAACTCAAAACAGTTATACAATTATAAAATAAAACTAAGTATTCTATTTAAAGTAGAGCAAATTAAGGATTCATTTAATTATTAGTCACAAAGAATATCCTTCTAATTTAATATTTCTAGGATGCAACAAGTTAACGTTTACCATAACAGTGAAATCTTACTAATAATATTAATGAAATCAATTGAGATGAAACTTGGAATATAGGTAGCTGGAGACCTGGAATAACAGAATAACACACACGAAGCACGCTTCTTTTTATCCCCATATTCCTGCAGGAACGGGACTTACGCGGGTAAACCGCGGGGTGCAGCTAGTAGTTAAAAAACTCAAAAAACGATTTATTGAATCTCACGAAATTTATATAATCATAACCCACGTTCATTAACTTCTGTTGGCTCTTAAAGCTGGTACAGTTTTGTTGAGAAGTTTTAAAATAAATAAATTAGTGCATAATAATAATATACTCGTAGTCATAATTCACATCAGTGACGAAGGTTTTCACAATAAAATTGACACAGATACATATTTTGAGCTGCTCAGAAATCCTGTCAGGGGTACATTAAACTTTATGTTTAATGTAATTAAACAAATTTTACTTAATTAGTGGTTCTGTCGGTGAGTGTACAGTAACAAACACAGTGGTGAGGTAAATCGTCTAGCGGAACGAATAGTGAATTCGTTACTCTGCTTATGTATGTATTAAGTATTCAAGTTTATGTACGAGTAAATCCAAAGCGTTATGTGTTTTAAAGTGTAACGTAATATTATTTGGCTTGTTAATTTTTGTAGTATATTGTGTAATCAAAAGATGTTATTTTAAACCAAGATACATTTACTCTCCACATACCTGGATAAATCCAGGTACATATGTGCTGCTGCTGCATGCTCCGGAACGTTATAGCTCGGTTAACTTGCTAATAGAGGTTGTCGTTTTTAGCGACAAGGTCGCCCATTTATGCAACATTTTGGTTTTTTTAAGCTTTCTGTATAGTATTTATCTAAGTTGTTCGCTTACACGTCTAGAACCCCCTTTCGGCCTAAATGGGTATTCTCGTTACACTTTGTATATATAAAGACAGTTTTTTCTATTTCTGGTCCCAACAAACATTTCATTCGTATTAGTAAAAATTACACAACTCGAAATGGTATAAAGATCGTATAGAAGTATCTTTGGCCTGAAATACGACTTAGTGCCTTTTTATCTTTAAAAAACTGGTTGTCATATCTAAACCTTATATAGGACGTTTTTTATGGGACTATTGCACAACTTACAGTCGTGTAACCACTACGTCGCCTAAGTAACATCTATGCTACTTTTACACCGACTTTATTAGCATTAGAGTCACGAGAACTACCATAATGTGACGATCATATAAAAGTGACAAACGTATCTGTTACATGAGTTAATGTCAATTCGAACACTTCAATATCACTGCTATGTGACTTAATGACGTATTATCGTAGTATCTGGGACTGTGAAATAAATCATGGTGGACAGAATTAAAAATATTATATATTTATTTATTTATTTTATTTTTATTTGGCACAGTAACAACATACAAATTAAATTACATATCAAAACATATTTTAGTTAAAGAAATCATTATTATTATTGTTCGCGCCATAGTGCGCGATCGATGTGAACTACGCGGTGAATACGCAGGTCAAGCCCATCTCGCAATATCAACTATCATACGAGCTTCACTCGCCAGCGAACTGGCATTCCTTTTTCTTTCCCATTTAACATTCCAGATGGTCGGACGCGCGTATAACCAAAAGAGTGTAATTATATCATAAGTATTCATATATTTCACATTGTAAAAGTAACAGTAATAAATCCTGTAAAAAACACAGTAGTTTGTCTACTTATTTCTATACAATTATTATGTAACTCTTGATCATATTTAAAATTTTACGTCGCGTATTATAATTCACTAAAAAATATATATAGAATATTGCTAAATTTAACGAATTTATAAAGCGCGTGAATTATAATGATAAAACTAGCTTATATTACTCGATAAAATTAATTTGCCAATAGATTTATGTACTTATGCATCAATTTCAAAGATATTTACCACGACACTCAAGACTATAATTATTTACTTGCCATTTTCAATTACAAAATTCAACAACACTTTGTAAATAATTTTTCCGTCACAAGTTTTATTTAAACTACACATAAATGATAACTTTAAAACAAAATCCCCTTTAATAGTAGCGATAAACACTGTTGTACTACAATGTGCTGTATAACAGCGGTATCAAATACCATTTACTCGACAAACGATACAGCTCACGACGTCTATACGACCACTACACTACGAATTGGTGTTTTATTTCACTGCTACGTCACTGTATTACGACACTGATTAGTATAAAGTGGGCCTTTTTTCGGTAGTAACGACGTGATATTGACGTATTTACACTCAAGACTATAATTATTTACTTGCCATTTTCAATTACAAAATTCAACAACACTTTGTAAATAATTTTTCCGTCACAAGTTTTATTTAAACTACACATAAATGATAATTTTAAAACAAAATCCCCTTTAATAGTAGCGATAAACACTGTTGTACTACAATGTGCTGTATAACAGCGGTATCAAATACCATTTACTCGACAAACGATACAGCTCACGACGTCTATACGACCACTACACTACGAATTGGTGTTTTATTTCACTGCTACGTCACTGTATTACGACACTGATTAGTATAAAGTGGGCCTTTTTTCGGTAGTAACGACGTGATATTGACGTATTTACGACCAGCTTACAGAACCGAAAGTTAAAATGGGCACGTTGTGGCGACCTGTAAAATGTTTGTTGGGGTACTACGACTAACAATGTGCACATTGTACAATGAACTCAGTGAGAAATTGGACATCCACTATTTTAGTTTGTATACATTTAAAAAGCATGTTAAATCTATACTAGCTATAGGTACCTTATAACTGTGTAAAAATGCTGTGCATAGTTGTAATCGATGTAGAAATTAATAATTATCTAATTTTACTGTAATTTTTAAATATATAATTGAATTTGTATGTTGTTACTGTGCCAAATATAAATAAAATAAATAAATAAAAAATAATATATGTATTATTATTGTTAATATCACATTTTCACGTTCACAATCACACATGAAGTACCTACAATACTTCATGGTTGTGGGTGGTTAATGGCATCGCAATGTAAAGTTAGGTTAGGTATGTACCCGTTTCATCATACGTTATTGTAGAAACACTATTTCATGTATTACCTATTCACATAAGTATCTAACAGAAATTATAAGAATATCTTGAGAAATAACATAGAAAACCTTCATTGTTCCATAATTTCATGCACTATATTTCGATATTCTCGAAATACACTTTCACAGTTCGAGCGCGATATACAACAAAGAATTTAGTATGATCAATAGGTGTATCATTGCATCATACCTTCTTAGTCACGATCGAAACTGGGTTACCGTTTACTTAGATTAATAATAATATGGATATGACAGGGAATAAACTTAATTACGGTATGACTGAAGAAATATACGAAGAATTAAATTAAAAATGAATTATCAAAAAATAAACATACACGCGACTGCACGTTTACTTATTCACAAACAGGAAAATATATTTTAAACCATCAATCATACGATTTCATATATGTTTTTAATAAAATATTCGTTTTAAAAGAGTTAAAATGAAAATTATTGATTAGTCCAGAGAAAATAACACTACCGATCGTAAATCGTTAGAAAATAAGAAAGACCGTTTTTTTGTTATATTTTAAAGTGTTTCCTACACTTGGATACTTACTATACTTAATTAAAGAAATGCTTTCCAAAAATTTCGCACCCGACAGGACTTGAACCTGCATCTCTGGGGATCCGTCCCAACGCCTTTCCAATTTGGCCACGGATGCATGTTCAATCGAGTCGAAATTAAGGATTGCATTTCTTATTGTTTTAAGTTTTTGTCGGGAGCGAAATTTTTGGAAAGCATTTCTTTAAGTATAAATAAGAAAGAATTAAGATTTTTCTACAAATATTTTATTTTCTCTTATCATCACGGAACTTGTCGAGTAAGAAGAATGGGTAGTATGATAATTTACCATACTTACACACTTACATAAATAAATATATTTATTATTACCATATTGCACACACATATACCGCGCCGTATAGCCCCAAACAAAGCAACTAGCTTTGTGCTGTCAGATATATAAGAAATAAAATGCCTACCTCAGATATAAACTTTTCTTTTGTGTGCACAAAATTTACTGTATACGGAAACGTGGTGTATGTGGATATATTGTGCTTTTGCACTTCTGCACCAGATGCTACAGTCGGAAAAGGACTGAGGGTACCAGGTGCATATTTTAAGTCTTTATTTATTTTTTAAATGGTTCAGTAATTATTTATTATTCTTCTTGATATCACTAAAGATTCCAAAGAGTTACTTTATTCAAAATAAATAACAATTGCTGAAAGGTTATTTATTGAAAAACTTAAAACATTAAAATATGCACCTGGTAGTCTACCTAAGCCCTTTGCTGACCGTACCCAATCTTTACTTAAACATGGCCGCATACCATATGTCAAAAATATGTGCCTGCGAAAGAAACAGCTGAGAGCCAACCTCAAGTTTTCAAGAAAAACAAGAATCATAAAGATTAAAGTTTTAATATTTACCCATTCTGTGTGTTTTTCTTTTCGGTTTTCGCGATAATGATAATATTAAATTAAACCGATGATGTTTTGAGAACTATAAATACGAAATCGAATTGAAACCGAAAACTGAGTTAAATCTTAATTTTGTTCCTATTTTGTTTTAGAGCCATGTTAATTTTACTTTACATGCGCGCGAATAGCTATTGGTCCGATTATATTATATTTAACTAGTTTTACAGTTAAAGTCGTTTTCTCTCTGTCCTCATCACGATACCTTCTATTTTTCTATGCGTCTTATACTGTCCCATGGAAACCAACCAAAGCAGTTATTTATATTTCTGCACTTACATCATCTTTTACCGAACTATAGACGCAATAACAAGAATTATTTTGTGAAGGACTTAGTTTATTGGTAACTGACATCTAATTTCGTCGTTTATTACTCTAAGTTATGTCCTGACCATTATGTGATTCTGACTCATTCTGCCTCAACTCCTTTATAAGCCTTGTCCATATTTAGCATATAAATTGTTGTATTTTAGTACCGCAGACAAGTATTCTAAACTGTTGCACATTTTCCTTTTCATCCTTGAATCTGAATTGCATAGACAACTGACATCATCATAACGGTTGCTTTAGATAAGGTTAATGGGAATGTCCAAGACAATATGTTAATTTTGCGACTTTGTTGTAAACATTTAAGGCATTGTGATACTTTGGTTTCGAATTTTCTCTCCGAAACTTTTAGCTCCTCCGAAGTTATTCGTGAAGTTGCTGTTACTCGTATTATATTTATTACCTGCAAATAACTTTCCACTAAGCGCTAATATAAATTTTGATAATACAATTTTTAATCCATGATATTTATGGCGTTGTAATGCCCGGTACATTATTAGGTAACCTTAACACGAAAAAAGAAGAGGTTAATACGCTTAGAACTGACCTAGCCATGAGTTTCTTAACGAAGATTTTTTTACCGTGTTTCGTAGGTACCTATAGTACCTACCTACATCTTTACAAAATCTCAGCCAGGACAAAAAAAAATGGTCCGTTACCTCATTTTCATTCCCGTGACTGGAAGCGTTTTTCCACATTGCAAATATTTTCTCTTTTTACGGGAATATGACAGAGTTTGCTATTAAAAATTATCTACTACGGTCTGTTTTTGCTTGAACAGCATAAAATAATATCTTAAAGGTCACGTAAAGACGTTAGGTGAAGACAGTGCAGATGTCACGGTCCAATGATCAATGAAGAAAGGGTTCGATTTCTAGTGTATGCGATAAGTCCCTACTGAGCTAAGCCAAGCTTTATGTAAATTACACAATAATTTACCCGTCTGCAACCTAAATAATATCATCAAAATATTGTTACACAACACTAGGTGCCAAAAAATAGCCTCTTAGTCTTACCTTACCTCTTACCTCTTATTCATTTGGCATTCAATAAATCTCGGGTTCAGAATAGCTCGTCTATTTCTTTTTCTTCTGTAGACGCTGGAGTGGCAACTCAATCTTGAACTACCGAGTTTCATCATAATACTTTGACCATAACAAAAAGTGCTGAAGAAATGACTGGCCAAACAGCGAACTGTTTTACGTCGTGACAAGGATTATAAAAAAATCTATATTTGGAGGTGATTGGTGCATTGCAATTGAGAAGTGACTGCGAGCCAGCGAGGTTGCCTCGAGGTCGACGCCGAGGTCCGATGCCCGCTCCAATCAACGCAGTTTTATATAGAGCTCACGACTTTTTAATATAGTCAGACAGCATAAATTAGATAACTTATAAGTTCGATAAAGGAACGTGTCAATTTCGGAACAAAGGCTCTTGATTTAGAGAAACATTCAATAGTTTAATAAGACACAGTCTTTATTAAACTTCTATTAATAGGTACCACAGAATATAAACCTATTCGTAATAGTGTCAACACTCTACACATGTACGATTGTACGTACCTCCTCGTAATTAAAAACCAATTAAGACAAGTCAATTTATTGCCTACTAGCTGCGCTCCGCGGTTTCACCCATATAAGTCCCGATCGCGTGAATATCATGATAAAAAGTAGCCTTTTGTTATTCCTGTGGCCACCTATATTCCCAGTTTCATTGCAATCGGTTTAGTAGTTTTTGCGTGAAAGAACAAAGTCACATACAGACATACTTAAATACATACAAACTTTTGTGTTTATAATTTTAATAAGATAATGTATAGTTTTTTACCTGTGAAGCAGATACCTACCTTATTTTTTAAGATCTCAACTTAAGATAATTAAAGGGACGAAACAAGCCCGTTTACTTTGCTACAGTTTGAAAAATTCGTTACTTTTCAACCTTGAGCGTGAATGCAAGTTGCCTGCATACATTAAAATATCGTTATTTTGTTTACTTTTTAATTCCACAGCTAATTGGACTGCATAAAGTTATTTCTAGGTTAAGTAGACAAAATTATGTTAGTAGGTAAGCATGGTACGACGGTGATTAATTTCTACTTCAAAGTTTCTAGCGAGTTAGAGACATTGTATATATCTACTGCTAAGTATTTCTTTAGGGCAAACACGATTTTTAAATTAATGGTTAAATCGTTCGTGATCAACTTTATAACAACAAATTCTTTAATACAGCTAAAGTATTTAAAAGAATACACCTCAGATGCCTCCCAAACATCCGTGCCGTTCGTCAATGCTGCAAGTATGTCAAAAACGCAAAACAAGCATCAAACATTTAGATATTATGTACTTCACTTGTATTTAATTTATCAATGGCATCAAGACGAGAAAGACGACTAAAACAGCTTCAGAAGATAAAGGCTGGATGAGCTGGAGTTTTTCAAGGTAGAGTCAATTACATCATGATTGAGGTTATAAAAGCCATTGCTTATCATAATATTATAAAGAAAGGTTAAACAAATAAAATTATTTAACAAACTTATAATACAAATCATTTCATATCATAATTAGAAACAAAATGCTTCAAAAATTAGTAAAGAAAAAATGACTTCTGTAACACCAACAATGTCTCCTTAGCGCCAAAATGTTGAATTAACAATATCCACAAAAATAACGGAAGACCAAACCCACCAACCAACCAGTCTACTATATAAAATCCATTCCGAACTTCATCCAATTATAAAGCGTTCTGAATTTCAAATAAGCTAAATGGTTAACAAAGAAAGGCTGTGTTCCAATTACGATGCCCTTAATGCAATATGTAGGCGGAAGGCACAATATAATACTTCACTCAATTGATTTGTGAATTCGAACAAATAATAATGACAACCGGCGCTTGAGATGTTTTCCTTTTAACTTGAGATGCATAAACCAAGTTTGTACCACGGTTATGCACTTGAAGCATAGTTTCTTTGTACTATTTCAACTTAGATAAGGTCTAGTGTATTCTTGGTTCTATGTATGAGAGAAGGCTGGACCGTGTAGGTTGAATCACGAAGTAAACTCTGTGTTTCTTGTTGCGAAATGTAAACTATTAATTATAATTGACCTTTTAAAATGTGTTTGTTATGTTTTTAAACCCAATTGCCCGTATCTAATTAGGAATTACCTACGAATTAAAAAGGATGTTATGTGTTTTTTCTTTAGGTATTAGTGTCAAGTTTAAGTTGAAATCAAAATGTTAATAATAAACGTAGCTGGTTCCAAATTAAAACAAACAAAATATTTTAGACACACTTACAATGCAGTTGTTGAGGCAAACCAAACGAACATTAAACTTTAAAGAAGTTAAACTATTGTTTTTATTCACTAAAAGGCGCTGCTGTCAGCTAAATTCCGTGTTTAATAAATATAATCTACAAAATCGTCTAAATCACACACACTTGTAGAAATGTAAACTATGTATGCTACGGTGCCACAAAAAATGGTATATCCAGATGATAAGACGCTGCGGGAGAATTTGGAGGGTGAATTTGAATATTTGAACAACCTTGTTTGTCTTTGTACCTCCGTGAGATGCTCAGAACGTAGAGTAGCAGGAGAAGTCGCATTCAAACTGATCATAATCGGTTTTGATGTCTCCAGGATTTACAACATTAATGGCTATTGCGTAGGTACATGTTTTACTAATTGTGCGCATTATACAGTTTAGCAAGAATATAATACGAGTCCTTATCCAAACTACAATACCCATTAACATTGTCTATTAGAAAACTAAGAAAAAATATGTCTCAGAAACAAGCTTTTTGATAAGCACCTGCCATCCCTGCTAAAATCGACAAATCAAATGCTTAATTCAAATGCTACCTACGCTCGTGCAAGTGTCTGCTGGGGGCTAAGACTAAGCCTACATGAGATGTTTGTTTAAACTGTGGTGAGATCTATCTAATGGTAAAACTATTAAACGAACAAAACCATATAATGACATCACTAGAATTGTATGTCCTTAATGAACTTAGCAGATAGTTAGGCGTGAGCGCTCATAAGATCGACACGTATTTGACTACCTGCTCTGTCACGTTGATTGGTGTATGAACATATTATTCCCTTCGTCGTCGTCGCTCTTGAGGATTGTGAATATGAAGTGCTCAATGTGTAATGATGTATTTATTGATGGAGCAGAGTGTTCGGTATGTGGGGCTCACCTTCATTACTCCTGTGCCAAAATAAGTGAAAAAAGCTGGAACAGACTCGGTACCGAAAGACAGGTGACTTGGAGGTGTCCCGCTTGTAAATCGTCATCCCTTTCACCTGCTGTGGACAACGTCGCTTCGTGTGCTGGTGTGGATCCGTTAAGTATGGAATTATTAATTAAAGAAATCCGAGAAATAAAGCTGCAGCTATCCGGCCTACCCTCGCTCGTTAATGATATCAAGACTATTAAGGACGAGTTAAGCGATTTGAAGACAACAAACGAGTTCATGAGTGGCAAACTAAATGATTTTACAGTTCAGATTCAAGAAGTTCAACGCAGGGTGGCTAAAGTTGAGAATCTCCAAGCCACAGTTAGCTCACTCGAGTCAGATGTTCAATCTTTGAAGTCCCATCTATCAGCTATCGACCAGCGGTCACGTTTAAATAATGTCGAGATAAAGGGTATTCCACTCAAAAAAGACGAAAACCTCTTCTCTATCGTAGAATTAATTAGTAAGGTGACCGGTAGTTCTTTTTCGAAGTCTCAGGTTAATTTCCTACACCGATCCCCATTACATGGTTCGAAGGAAAAATCGATCATTGTTGGCTTTACAAATCGATACGTAAAGGATGACTTCGCAGCAGCGGCTAGATCGTGCAAAACCTTATCGACCTCCAATCTAGGTTTCTCAAATATTAACCAACGAGTATATGTAAATGATCATCTGAACAGCGATTCGAAGATCCTGCTAAACAAGGCGAAGCTCCGGGCTAAAGATGCCAAGTTCAGCTACGTCTGGGTCAAGCACGGGAAAATTCACGCTAGAAGGAATGACACTTCACCGGTGGTCCTAATCGCCAAAGAGCTGGATTTAAACAAAATCGTTTAATTAGTTTCTATAAGTGTATACCTTGCTTTAACTATTTTTTATTTTTTTATGTGCATATTATTTCCCGTTCACAATTCACCTCACTCAATTATAGCATTATTTGCTTAGCAATGCAAACGTTATTACAGCCTGGTATCGCCGCCTCCACTGTCGGTCAGCTGATCGCTTTGTCTGAATCTATATATCATCTACTACTTGCACATCGAGTCATACAGCTACGATCGCTCGCGCGGGTGGGTATTGTGGCTATCCCTTTCGCACTCATGCTTGTCTACGCATTGGAACATGAATCCAATCTTGCTTGTTATGTTATTTATCGTACATACGCACCTACATTGTTTGAAATCTGTATCTGCTACAATACAATCTTCTTGAATAATTACCTAATAACTTTATTTAATTTTATTTCGGTAATTTCATGGTTAAATAATGTTTTCTATAACTTATTTACTTTTGTTTTTATGCAATCTTGGTGTTTATGGTTCAATAATTGGTTTCTTCTAATGGTTTTAGCCGTTTTTGGTATACTAAAGTGGGTAACATGTTTACTGTTAATTCAATTGATTGACCTGGAAATTAGGTGTAATATTTTACTTATAGGACAATTAATTCACGTGAAACACTGTCGCTTCTTGAAGGCCTGTTTTTATTTAATTAAAGATGTCATTGTATTTGTGCTGTTTATTTACGCGGCACGGGGGATGTTTATGTTTTTATTAAATTGGATATTATTTTTTAAAGTTTTAATTGTTATACCTTCCTACTTTTTGCTCAGATGCATGGCGCGGGAGAGGGAGTTGTGTTTATTGTTATTACAGTTATTTTATTTGAAGAATAGGTTATTATTTGAATCATTGTTTTTACATATAGACCTAATACTCACTGAAAGGTTTTCTTGTAAACTTCACTTTTATTATATTATTAGTATTTATGTACTATTTTTACCCGACTGCGCAATGCATTATAGGGTAATGTGTTTATTATCGGATCACTATTATGAGGTCAATTTTTGTTATGATGACTTTCATATTATCATATTTAATCTTTCCACTACACGCACTTCTTGGGTATTTGGGTTTAGTCCGCTGAGATTTGAGCTTAGGGTTATTGATATTTTACAATTCTTATTTTTCACGACGTTAAAATTCATTTATATGGTTTTAAAAAATGGTTTATAGTAATAAAAATGATTTAAATGTATATTATTAGAATTCTAGAGGGTTGCGGACTAAAGTTCTTGATTTTTACCGTAACATGAGTCAGAGTAATTACGACGTAATAGTGATTACGGAGACGTGGCTTTTAGACTCGATAGGTGATTCAGAATTATTTGACAATAGGTATACAGTATGGAGGCGTGACCGTGATTATGAAGCTACTAAGCAAACGAAAGGCGGTGGGGTAATGATAGCGGTCCGTAGAGATATACCGGTTACCCCTCAGCCCTCATTTCATTCGTCTGCCGAGGATTTGTGGTTGACGTTGGCTCTTAAAGACATATGTGGGTTTAGAATTAAACTTCATATCTGTAGCGTTTATATTATCGAACAAGCCATGGGGTTTTCTTTTTCGGAACAATTAACTAACTATCTAACGAAACTGGAGGAGACCGTAATTAATTATTCATGTGATAAATTTCTTATTTTAGGTGATTTTAACCTACGCTATATTGTTTGGGAACCTAGTGGTCATTCGCCTTATCTGTCACCTACGAATTTAACAAATGACAATGAACGCTTACTTGCTGATGAATTGGTATCAGGTAATCTATATCAATTTAATCATGTTAGGAATGTAAATAACAGAACGTTAGATCTTGTATTGTCAAATGACATGTACAATATCTCTGTTAGGGAATGTCTTGAACCATTAGCAGTACCTGTTGATGCCCACCACAACCCATTGGTGGTATCAGTGAATTGTTTTGAGCTACCTGCTCTTAGGTCGCATGAGTGTTTACGTTATTTCTATAATAAAGGGAATTATGAGGCAATTAACAGTGAAATCGACAAAATTAATTGGTCGGCTGAACTCGATCGTAGGTCGCTTGAGGAAGCCGTCACTTATTTCTACGAAATTATTAAGGACCTTAAAGAAAAACATATTCCATCTAAAGTTGTTCGCCCTAACTCTTACCCTGCCTGGTTTAGTTCGGCACTAATCAAAATACTCAAGGAGAAATCCAAATTTTTATCTAAGTATAATAAATACGGGAACAGATCTGACTTGGAGTCATTTAAACTTCTACGAGATAGAGCCAGATCCCTGGAAATTAGTTGTTATGATCGTTATATCTCATCGGTGGAGGGAAACATTGAGAGAGACCCCAAGCATTTTTGGAGATTTGTAAAAAATCGACAAAAATCTGGCAGCATACCCAACACTTTAAACTATAATGGTCGGAAGTTTTGCTCGGGGACTGAAATTTGTGATGCTTTTTCCGAATATTTTCTATCTACTTTTCTGACTCCTCCTTTATCAGACCGACTGGGCGAGAATCCAATGCCAAGTTGTGAGGGTCCTTCTTTGTCCGATATTCATAGTGTTGTGATCGATAAGGCTGAGGTCTATAAACTGATTGCAAAGTTGGATCCGTCGAAGTCTGCAGGGCCTGATGACTTGAGTCCCATCTTTCTTATAAATAGTGCTAAGTCAATTGCAATTCCCATATCTCTGCTGTTTCAAAAATCTGTTGATATGTGTGTTTTTCCAAAGCTTTGGAAGTCGGCCTTTATTTCCCCAATCCACAAGAAAGGGTCTAGGCAAGATGTTTGTAATTACCGCCCCATCTCTAAGTTATGTATTATAGCCAAAACCTTTGAAAAAATTGTTTATAATCAAGTTTATCGGGCTCTCCATAACTCGTTTTCTCCGGCTCAGCATGGATTTCTCAAGGGTCGGTCTACGGTGTCCAACTTGGTGATTTTAAATCAATATTTAACATCATCTATGGATAATAATATGCAGGTAGACGTAGTTTTTACCGACTACAGTAAATGTTTCGATAGAATCGATCACCAGCGACTAGTTTTTAAATTAAAGTTATTGGGAATTAGAGGGGATTTGCTGAGGTGGCTAAGCTCTTATATCGATAATCGGACTCAAGCAGTTGTAGTCAGTAACTACATTTCTAGCTGGGTAACTATACCCAGTGGAGTTCCGCAGGGATCCCTTTTAGGGCCCCTCCTTTTCCTTATTTTTGTCAATGATATTGAAAATTGTTTCCGTTTTAGTCAACTGTTATGCTTTGCGGACGATATGAAGATCTTTGCTGCTATAAAGTCTTCGTCTGACGTAGCTAATTTGCAATCTGACCTGGGGCGTTTAGATGCTTACTGTCTTGAGAATAAGCTTGACTTGAACCCTTCAAAATGCTCTGTGGTTACTTTTTCACGTAAGTGTAGGCTTATTACATCTTCTTATACCCTAAAGGGCCATCAACTAGTCCATAATGATTCTATAAAAGACCTCGGTGTCATACATGATTGTAAACTTGTTTTTGACGAACATATAGAAAGTATTATAGCCAGGGCGTTCAAAGCATTAGGTTTTATTATGAGGAACTCCAAACATTTTAAGAGAGCTAAAACCTTAAAAATCTTATACTGTACTTATGTCCGCAGTATACTAGAATATGCAACTCAAATATGGAATCCGTGCTATGACAAATACATTTCTAGACTTGAGAAAGTTCAAATTAAATTTCTTAAATTTCTGTGTGGTCGTGTAGGTGTACCATATGATACAATGCAGTATCAGCAACTGTGTAGAAAATTTCATTTTCTCCCCTTATCCAATCGGCGTGAAATAGCGGATATGGTGTTTCTTATTAAGGTAACTTCGAATCGAATTGATTGTCCAAAGCTATTGAGTATGATTAATCTGAGGGTTCCCTCATTGCTAGCCACAAGATCCTTCCAGCCAATTTATTTATCTAAAGTAGGTACAAATTATAGTCAGAATACTTATCTGTGGCGGGCCTGTAGTAATTTCAATAGACTGGTGGAGCGTGTTGACAAGGATTTGGATTTGTTCAGTACCAGTGCTGAGACAGTGAGGCGGCGGCTAACTAGGCATTTCTTTGAGGGTGAATGATGTGTATTTGTTTTTGTTTTATTTTTTAACTGTTCCTCTTAAATTTGTGTTCTTATATTCTTTGTGAAATGTATTGTGATTTTGTAGGTGGTTAAGTTGATGGTTGATAGCTCACTCCTTATGTTTAGTATAATTCTATTGTTAGTCGTGAGATCCTATAATTGGCTTTCTATTGTTACACTATCACTACTGTTTTATAATAGCTGTTGGATTTCCAAATAAATAAATAAATAAATAAATAAATAGATAGGTATGCGAAAGTCTTAAATGAATTTTCATAATGAAAAACTATAGGTATGTAAAATACTTTTCTTTGTACTTAATTTTGGAGTTCCCCATAACGTACGTAAAATATTGTATAGATATAATGTTAAAGACACGTTAAAGAGTAAGACAATTGATATCTATATGTTGGAGTTACAAATTTGCTTTATGACAACCGCTTGTGTCAAAGGACCTCCAAAAAAATATGAAAAATTAAAAGAAAAAATAGGTTTCTGGTCTTTTCATCTTCTTTTCTATTTTTTTCGGTAGGTAATTATATAAGTACCTATATAATCAGTTAAGAAATCATCAAAGGAAGTGAGACACAACTTTTATAGACCAGGACCAAAACGTTATCTAGACGGAACCTGCATCAAATGATTCAAACACGTCCTTCGCTATATGTCGTAAGTTGTTATTCTGAGTTTTTTGGTAATTAGCTAAACAATGTGGTTTTAGACTTTGAAAAATTCTATTTATGATGATGATGGATGCTTGCCCAATTTACGTAAACCTTACAATGCAGCATTAGGTGTTTTTATTTACAAGTCTCAAATTTTCCTTAAGCATTCTCAACTTAAAATGGTAACGGAATGGCAAATTACCTGAAATTAAGTTTATAGTGGTTTTGAGTCAATAGTTTTTTTTTCATTACAATTGATCATTGAAAATAAATGTTAAAAAAAAGTAAAAAAAAAACATAGGTAAATGAGTAAAAAGATCTAGTATTTGATTAATGTTGTTATTTACAACTAAGTGATTATTCTGACATTTGAAGTGGACAAATGAGATGATCGATCTTGACCTTTTTCTTAAAGGTTAGATATTGATTGTTTTTAAATCATTCGTGAATAAGGAATAAAATAAAGTGATAAATCGTTTGGTTGTATACCATCTTCGACGAGTCAAAGACAACGACAACCTTCGTTAAGTAACCAAATATAATTTGAATACCTAGTAATTATGAAATAAATCAATTTGGTATTTTAGAATCCTTTTCAACAAAATATTGGTCATTATTATCATTAATTGACCGTAAGGAATTATTTATTTACAGTTTTACAACTGTCATTAGTTCATTACAGGATAAACCCATTATTTTCTCTAATCACTACCATCTCAGATCCATGGCCCAATTGTATAATTTTCATTCGTAGATTTCTCAATATGTAATTTTATCTACTCAGGTGCTTGTCCTTGGATGCATTGTATAGTGTACACAGGGATTATTGCCGGCTTGATGCCCCCTTTACGAGTAAAATTATAATTGAAAAGTTCCTCTTCGTATTGGCATTGGCTCCACGCACTCCTTCCAAAAGTCCAGTAACCAGGGGATCTATACCATTTTTATTTAAATAGTAAGTATGGAGTATAACATAATTAAAAGTGCGTAAGTGATTATAAATAATCACCTGATTAATATAAAAAACCCCTTACTAATTTGCTCAGCTGATTGAAGATGCACCAGAAGGTACGATCATGTAAATTGACAAATCTCTATCTGCCATCTGTCATTAGTATTTGTTAGATATTTTTTATGGTAAGCACCATAATATTCATATTTTTAGTATTCATATAACTACAGGAGAATCCAAAAAGTTTCTTCTGCTGGTTTTTTACTAGTTCTATCCGAACCAAATATTGTCCTTGGTCAGATTTTAAAGAAAAGCCAAGAATTATCACTAGTTTGGGGTCAACATCATACTTTGAGGATTACAACTTTTATAGCTTATAATATCACAGTAACCAAGGCAACTACCCCTAAATTCAATATAGATAAACGTCAAAAAATAACCCGTATAATTTTATTATATACCGGCAGTATAGTTATATAACCTTATATAAAGGGGATTGTAACTTTTTGTAACTACTACGAATCGATACGATTTTGCATACAGTAACCCAGCAATATTAATTAGCACCATCCTAAGAAAAAACATCATACGAAATTTGCAATTGTAACGATCAAATACTACTTTATATCAAAAATCATATTTTTAAGTATTAACAAATTAAAAGTGATATCATATGACATCGCTATGTTGAAATTACGATGAGGTATTCAGCAAGCTTCTCGAGTTGCATAAAAACTAAACATAAACCTAGTTCACGTAGCTCTGCAGTAGTTCAAATGTAAAAGATCAAGGTTGAACATTCAAATAAGGTAGCTCTAGCTTTTTATGCAAGCTTCTTTTTTGGGGTTTTGCCAAGACATTCTTTAACATTTCAGATTATTTTTGGTTTCTAATAGCTATAGGTACCTACTTACGTTCTGCGGATAAATGAATAAACTTTTAGGCTTTCGAAATTCGGCAGTACCTATTTAAGCCTGCAATTCTTTCGGAAACCAAATTTCCAGTTTAGATACACTTAGTGAGAAGTGGCCAAAAAAAGAATCGAGGATATAGCCAACATCAGTAAACGTAGAAAATTTCCTTGCAGGTGTAAGCAAAGTTTGGTTAAATTATTCAGATTAAATAGACGGATCTAACCCAGTTACTTATCACGACGATAAATTAGAATCGCAAAATAATATTTAACGGAAGGAAACGTTTTCGATTAGAATTACAAAAATGTATGCAATCTAGGTCTCTAGACGAATTGAAATTAAATAAAAAGTCAAATCGAAAAAAGCGAAAGTGATAAATGCATCTAATAACAAAAGAAATGCAATAAGAGGTCAAGAAAGTCAAATTAGAAAACAATACTAGACACATTAGCACCGATTCTACGAAAGTCTAGATTCTATAAGTCACTGCTATTGACACAATAGAAAATGTTGAATTTGAATTTTATTTATTACAGAAAGTGTACACCTACGCTAATTTAATAGGCCAAGGAACAGAAACAAAAAGTGAAAATTTACAAATCTAATGGGCATATTCCACTAATCCCCTTACTCAATCCCCTGCCCAGGGGATTTGTAGACTTTTTCTCCACAAATCCCCTGGCGGCGATACAACGGGATTAGCAGGGGATTTGTGGACAAATGGTCTACAAATCCCCTTAACCGAAATTTTCATTTCATTTTTTTTAATCAAATAAAAACAGTGTGTTACGTAGTTTCAGTCTTCGTGTTTTATTTACATAATATACGAGTGGTGAACAAAATCACAGAATAATCACTTCCATCAATGTTGTTGAGTTTCTTAAATCTAAACACTCTTATAAGTAAGTACCTTAATCTACTTATACTTATAATAAAATCGGTGTCTGTTTTTGAAAGATAATTTGAAAAAACTATTTTAAGAGGTATGTACTAACGTAACAGACCCCATTTCCGTGTTAACTTTTTGTCTGTTTGTCCGTTTGTCTGTTTGCCTGTGCCTTTGTGCGCGCTAATCTCGGAAACGGCTGGACCGATTTCAATTAAATTTGGCATGCAGATAGCATAAGACTTCTATTAACATATAGGCTACTTTATCCGGATATCAAGTCCGGATATCCGGATAAAGTATTAAAAATCCGTAATTTCGTTGTTTTTGAATCATCGGCATCCATCGTCATCCATTGTCATTGATCGTCATCGATCGTCATCCATCGTCATCATCACTTACTGACATACAAATTTTGCCTTACTTCACCTACCTACTACAGTGCAAATATCCACATTTAAACGGACGACCAGGGAAGTACCAGCGCCTGGCATGCCAGATGCCAGGCGCTACCGCGCCTCGCATCTGGCATTTAGTAAGCAGTAAATAATTATTTATTTACTTTGAAGTAAAAACTTTTTCCCAAGTTTTTCCGACTTTCTCTACGAAGCTTGTTTCACAATGACTGTAATCTGGTCCTAGTTCAACTATTGTAAAAAGTGTCCATTACAGTCTACCTATTACCATAAAATATCATTTACATATAGCTATCATAGGAAAATAATAAATAATAGTGCCGTAAGTATAACTTACAAGTTTGACCAAACTACATTCCATTGTGACCCTTATGTTCATGACGCTAGAGCTCAACCAAACACGAATTTTACGTATTTTATCGAGCAGTTTTCTGACTTGTAAAAAAGTGTTTCTACAATGATATTTGAAATTTTGATACGATACATACCAAAAGACTAACTTAAATAAACTAATTAACACTAATTTCCCACTAAAATCACCCAGTTATCATTATTTGGAACAATTAATAATTATCACGTTCACACAAACTGCAAAAAAAATATGGCGGAACTGAAAAATCTGAAAACAACAATTTGCAAATCCTATTTTTTTTTCAACTGGCGGTAATATTACTGTCAATGACAAATGACGTAAAATATATCAGAGCAGCCCATGAACAAAAGTTGTTCTAACAAAAATCCACTCTATTTCTATACATTAGAGTTTCAAGTGGTCTGGGTAGGATGTCCCCCCGGTGGTACATCGACACTCAGAGCATTTTTCAGTTTTTATTAGCGTGTCCCCCCCGGCGGCACATCATCGCCGCCGGACGAGTTAAATAAAAAACCAATTTGAGTTAAGAAACTACTTTTCATAAAAAAAAATTACAAAAAATAAATAAAAATATAGAAATAATATTTCACGTTGCTTACATTGAAATAACTTTTATTATAACTAATTATATATTAATTCCAATGAAACTTGAAATAGTTATAGGTAGCTGGAGACCTGAAATAACACATTGGCTTTTTATCCGCATATTCTCGCGGGAACGGGATCGTTTCGATACAAACATCGGTAAAAAGAATATCAAAATAATTGATTTATAATCGGACCGTTAGCTCTAATCATAGGCTCGGGAGATACTTAATCCATTTTTGTGACATCTTAATTATTATATTTTAATTTTGTAAATATTATGTTTTATTTATAGACCTACACCGATTTTAAGTATAGGTTAAGGGGATTTGTGAACTTTTTTTCCACTAATCCCCTGGCGGCAACAAGGCGGGATGCTCAGGGGATTTGTGGATAAAATGTCTACTAATCCCCTGGGCAGGGGATTGAGTAAGGGGATTAGTGAAATATGCCATCTAATGTGATGAAATAATACAAAACTTTTTTCCTTCCGATTGTACCTATGCAATGGAATATATCATTCTAAAAATCATCTAAATGACAAACATTTTAAAGTATGAGATTAATATTTAGTTCGAAAATAAATAACAACAATGCTCATTATCTATATTAGTTATGTAGGATGATGTCGTGCATGAAATACGATAATTACATTCGTTTATGTTTATTATGTAATTATCATGGATGAAAACTAAACAAATAGTACTTAGGTATTATTACCCATACAAAGACCAGTAAGTAAAACCAAAGCCTTTCTTTCATATATTGGATTAAAATAAATGTTATGTGAAAAACTGTGCAAAATTGTATTTTGTCCAAAGTAGCTCAGCTTGTCAATGATGACGTTTATTTTTATTCATCGTAGGGCATATAAAAAATAATGAACAAACTATATGAACGTAGTCTCGATTTTCTCTTTAGAGGGCATGTCTTTACCATGTCACACGTGAAGGTAAAAACATAGTGAGTTTCAAGAATAACCCCCCAGAACTGTTACAAGAAGCCGCCGGTAATATATTACACAGATAAGCACCACTATCTAACATGTTTGCACTATCATAAACAGAACACCTTTGTGACGATACAACTTGAAGTTAAGAGCGAAGATAAGGGTCTGTTTACACTAGTATTTCTTAGAGGTGGTAAAATAAGGGTAAATTCTGTTGGTATTGGTAAGTGATATCTAAAACATGTTCTATGTCAACACAGATGAGGTTTTACATATTTGCCTCTACATGTTAAGTTTGTTTTGAACCCGATTTTTTTAATAGGAATTCAACCTTAACTTCAATAATATTATAATTAAGTTAAGGTGGTTTAAAACAGGAAACGTACTTCTTCCTAATTATATTAAGTATATAATTATGCTATGTTTTAAAAAAAACGTTTAAAAAAATAAGTAGACAGAAACATTTACTTTTGAAAAAAAATCAAAAGGTAATTGTTCAACTACTGCAAAGTTTCGCTAAAACTTTTAACGATATGGTATAGTATCTAATTTCTTACAAAATAACCAACAATTACTAAATACTTTACCAGAAATAACCGGGAAGTGAGTCTAATTTAACTTGTAAGATTTAATCACAAACGGGACAGGTGAAAGTAAATAAAAGCGTTCAACAAAACTAAAAATGCTGAAGTTATTTAATTTCCCGTAGATTTTTTTAAAATTGTTTTTTCAATTCCTTATTTCTCAACTAAAAGTAGGCATGGGCTGGTGTTTAAGTAGAAGAATTTTTCAAGACATTTTCAATACCTACTCAAATTATTCTTGCTCAGTGGTTCAAGATACCTACAACCACTATTTTTAATTTTTTTGTCAAATTCTTTCTTCTTTATTGTAAGCACCTAAGTAAATAACTCACAAAACATTTTCATTCTCAAGAAAAGAAAGCAATTGCAAAAAGGAAACCAAAACATCTTTCTTCGGCAGTTATCTAATGCATTTTACCTGTCCCTGTCTATCCAGTTGTAAAAGTTGAGATAGACGATAGTAAGCGATAATAACTATTTCTTGCAACTCGTTCTAGTGGTAGCTAGACTGTTATGTCGTCATGCACTGTCACCAAAGGAGTTGCGTTATTTCACTCAACTACGTCTGCTATCTTATGGCAGTATTCGAAAAAGTTTTTAGCCGACAACGCACATGCAAAATTAGAAGCCTTAGATTGTATCATAGCCATTATGGGTATTATACAAACGTTCGAATTTGGTTCCGACATTTTTAAAGGTGTGTATTTTCTTAAACGTATTGACTTTAAAACTGATGATGTCTGAGCCGAGTTTGAAATGCTTTACAGCAAAGCATTTCAAACTCGGCTCACCTACTAGTTTTTTTATAATCTATAAGAGACCTGTCTAAATTCTTTGCTGGGAGCGTTTCGGAGCGGAAAAGCATAAATTTTAGTAACGTTCCTATGCACCATAAGAGCAGATTTACATTGATCCAGTCACTGGATTTAGTGACGAAGCAATCCAGTTCTGGAATGATACTGGAATAGTATAAACTGATCCGATGCCATTCCAGCGCAGTCGCTCCAGTGCTGGATTCAATTTTTTCAATTTTTTCATTCCTGCACTGGATTGCCTCGTCACTGGATTCAGTCTCACTGGCTTGTCGTTCATAGACCAGACCATAAACATACTTCGTTTTGACAAAAACTGTTTATTCGTTCTTTCGGTCGTGTATTTCTTACAATGCATGGTTCTACTTCTTTCCGCCATTGCGGACTAACAAACATTGTATGACGTACTTGTGGGTCGTCAAACATTAAAACAAACTCAATTCATCGCTGTTTCTGTTGTGTACCTACCGTTTAATGTCGATTTACCTTGATAATAAATAAAATACGTTCTGATTTTATTTCTACAGGATTTTTTATTAAAATTAGTTTCTTTTTCTACTGTTTTTGCGATGTTGGATTGATTGTAATTTTACGGGTATATTCGCATGGTGCTTTTAGGCCTCTTCTTCAGGGTAGACTGAAGAGACCTGTAAAGATATTTACTTTACGTCAACAATTTTTTATTGGACTATTGCACCCCCAAATAAAAATGATAAAAACAATGAACACCGCGCGATTAAAACCTTTTCAGATAGAACTAACGAATAATTAATCAACATTAAAGCCAATCACTTTGAAAACACACAGCGTCCTAAAGGAAAACGAAATGTCAAACGTGTTTAAAGTAATAAATAAATTAAAGTGCATTTCTCGTTTAAAAACGACAACGCTTATTCCGAAGGTAAATTTATTCTGAACAGAAGCTTTGTACACACGTATCGTACGGGATGAGTCAGGGACCTTTTCACCCGCATGTGGTAAATCATAGGTAGGTATCCCAACTAAAGTAGGTACATTATTTTATTTCAGACTATAGTCTGACATTTTGAAAATTAAATATTATAGTTGAATATTGCTCCGGTTCCACTATAGCCCTAAGTATGCGACAATGTGAATCATATCATGATCATTGTAAAGTAAAATGTACAATATAAAGGGGCTTACCCGTTACACCTTGTATATATTTTGACGATAAAATATACATAAAAACATGATCCCAAAAAAAACCCATGAGTTTCTTGCGGCTTCATCTCATCGCAGGGCGAGTTTTCGAAGGCACACTAGAGTCATAGTTGTAAGAACACTCGACGTATTTAAAGTAATCGAATACATCCAATTAAATAAAAATAAATGATTCATGATTCTTAGTTTACAAAATTCAAATTCAAAGATTCAGTTCAGTTTCATTTTCAGATTCATTCAATTTAGAGAAGTGTCAAACGAAATACAGTGGGTATTCTAACAACTAAGTTCGGACTTTGTTCCGACTTTTTAAAGGTGTGTGAGTATTTTCCCAAATAATCTGCCTTTTAAACTGATGGAGTTCGGACTTCAGCAGCCCTAGACAACATTCTTATCGATTAACGAAATCGCCAATCGACAGATTTTTTTGTATTAAATTGACATAGGTTCGCGAAAAGTCACGTGACTTCTCGCGAACATATATTATGTCAATTTCATACAAAAAAAACAGTCGATTGGCGATTTCGTTGTTCGATAAGAATGTTGCTAGGGCTGCAGAGGCGAGTTTGAAATGTTTTACTGTCAAGCCACCGTTATCCTCCAAGTCTCTTATAATAACAGGTCTGTTCAATTTTTGGTACCTACATTTCTTTTTCTGGATGCATATTCTTTCAGTACAAGTTTGTCTGACTTAAAAGCCAAATCAAATGAATATTCAACATCTTTTCTGTTTAATATTAATAGAGTTTATAATTTTCTAACGTCTAGTAGAAAACGCTGTAGAAACTTGTTTGTATTTGAAATTTAAATACATTTTTATTCCGTAACCTCTTCGATACATTCTGTTGGGTAGACTACTGTGAAACTTTGCTAAATTAAACACATATTAGTTTCATAGAAGAGATCGCCCATAGGCGATAAGGTCGTTGTTTATTATTATGCAACCATAATTTTAAATATACATTTTATTCCGTAACCTCTTCAATAGATTTTGTTTAAACGACTAAGATCTTTCTTCAACGAACTCTTTGATAAATACAGGCACCTCAGGCAATAAGGCTGACTAATGGGCAACTTTGGTTTAAGCTTTTCATTGTTAATTCGCTGTCATTTGAGTTTTTGTTGCAATAGAGTGTTTATCTATCTATCGCTATCTATTAAACACAGAAATGTCACTTGAAATTTAAAAAGCTACTTAAATAATTAAGTAGGTAGCTTGTTAATTTAAAATTAGTAAGAGTTTTTTTTGAGTTTGAGAGCTGCTTAATTGTTGAAGTAAAATTCAAATTGAGTTTCTGTATTTGTCCGTTTACTTCCAATTAAACGAGTTATCATTTTTTGTATTCCGTTTAAGTTCAACAAGAATTGTAAGTACTAATTAAACTTCCGGTGCCGTATGTAAGAAATTTTGAGAAAGCTTTCTCCGCCGCCAAAGTTACACAATAATCATAACTGTAAACATCCGTTTTTACAGACACTTACCTCTGCTAAGGAAAGTCCGTTAAAATCCCAGCACACTGCTTTTAATACACTAACACTTTGATTTTAGCGAGTCGATCGACCGTCGGATCACCGCACCGTTATTCACGTCATATGTGTGTCAAATAAGAGAAAAATTCTCACAATCTCCCGTCTACACTTTGTTTAAAAGTCGAACACAATCACTGCACTATGTCCACAGTCCAAGAAACTCCAGAAGCACTTTTTGAATTCAAATTTTCAAATACAGAATAGAACGGTGCAGCTTGCACTACTAGTGGGTAGATTGCGCGCGCGTCAGTCAGCGAGCAACGCGCAAGCGTCGTGCTGCCACCACTCTCTCTTCGAAGCGACTGGCGCGCCGCGGTACCTTCACCTTTGCCGGCCCGTTTCGCAATCTCAGTGGTTTCCTTGCAGATATCTTGTTGCATGGCAACTGTTTTTGTTTTTCTTTTTCTAAACTAGAAGGATAGAGGACTGTGAGGTTTACGATTTGATTACTGAGCTTTTCTAGTGTATTAGATTTATGCACAGAACACCCATAACGGGATATGGTCCTATGAAGCTCGGCCTGTCATTTTGTGTGACATGCATTGTGGATTATAGGGATTATGATTGCTTCCATGACTCGTCGGGCAAAAACCCGGCTACAATGCAGAAGGTTGCTAGTTCAATTCCCGCCTAGGACAAGTATTTATGCCGAACATAAATGCTGCTTACTGGTACTGAGTGTTTTCTATGTATGTATTTACAAAAAAGTATGAATGTAAATAAGTATGTAGTGTTATATATATACCTACAACCTTAGTTGCTTAATTTGAGGATATATTATACTGTGTGCAGAAAATCGCGCACCCGAAACGCGTCTCCGTTTTTTTTTAGAATTCAACATTATGGATTTTTTTTTTCAAATTCGATAGGTAATTTATATTTATTTAAATTAATATAAGTTACCTACCAAAGTTGGCTTGAAATTTTTAAAGTTTTAGATGTAGTAATTTTCGTAGCGCTCAATTAGTATTGCAGTTATTAATCAATCAATTATGAACATAATTACGAGTATACCTACGTCTTTGTAAAAAAAAGTCTTTGTAAATTGTACTAGAGTAAACTTTGGCATTTATTTTCTATAATATTATTAAATTCACTTATATCTTCTAATTATATCAATTACCAACATAAATATATCTAGTTATGTACTCACTTAGAAAATTGAAAGAAGTGGGTATGTAAAAAAAGTAAGATAAATAGGATAAAAAAATGTGGTAAATAAGTTAAAAATATTTTTTACCGAAACATGAGTCGTTAACAATGACATTCCAAACACTATTTGTTGAAAATTACGTCATTAAAAAATTGGTTCAATTTAAAGCCACCTGTTCAAATTAAATTCGGAACTACATGATACTTAACTCAAAACATAATAATATTTAATTGGCCTTTTTTAGATGATTTATACAACGCAAGCAACTTTTAATCCATGCTATTTTATGGCGCTTAGTGCCCGGGACGTTGTTAGATGGAGTAGGCTTGCCCAGCACCTATACCACCCTCCCAGCCTAGTTAGCCATGCCCAGAGGAAAGAACTGGTCAATACGTCTGGAGCTAACTAAGCCGTGGGTTTTCTTACGATGTTTTCCTTCACCGTATACCAGCAACCTAACAAACATAATACCTACAGGAATACTACAGTTGTTTAAAAGTTGCTGTCTTGCTGTGATAATTATAGTCAAACGCCGAAATTAGTTTTCAATGTAGGAAGACTTATTTGTCTAATCTTGTGTGACCTGCAGGTTATAATATGTCTTTAGTATTCATTTTATTTACATTATTACTTAAGTACAAACGAGTAGCTCAATGATTAGGTGATTACATAATATTTACTTAGGTTTCCTCTATGGGGTTATATCTTTTAGCTGTTATTTTTAGTATACCTATATAGTAGAAGCTTAGCTATTTGTGACTTCATAGATTTTCTAGTTTAGTTACATTTTACCGGACGGGTATTATTATTAATTTTCTTTCCTCGGAGGTCTGACTATATTATAAAAGTCTATATACCTATATTTTTTAGACAATTCATGTAGGTACTTACCTAAATTTAAAAAAGTCTAGAGTACCTACTAATTATGAAAAAAACGCAATTAGAAAACCACTCTCTGTTTGAGCTACAAATAAAAATATATTTTTACAAACGAACAATACAATGAAACATTGCCTTATTACTTTGTAAATTGCATACCTATTGTAATTATTTGTAATTTTATTTACAATGTTACTGATAGTAAGCTATTCCTCATAAAAAGGGTCATTTTAATTGTTTCGTAGCTACCTATATTCCAAGTTTAATCGCAATCGGTTCAGTAGTTTTTGCGTGAAAGAGTAACAACCTAACATACATAACCTCACATGCAAAGAAATACATCGATACCTTAATAATATTATGTATAAAACTTAGCCCACCGATGAATATCATATTGGTTTGCTTTTTATTCCTTTGTGGTTCACGTAAAGAACAATCAAAATGTAAATCCAGTCCTAAAATAAGTCAAACTTCCCCGCTAAGTCGTACGACATTTTTACCAGACATTTTATTATGTGACGTCATCAAATCGTGACATGTCAACATTAGAGCGAGAAGGTACGTGCTACAAACACATATAGGTACAACTTAATACTTTATCTACCGTGGTGAAACAGTGAAATTGTTATGAAATTAACGTTCCTTATCACACGAAGTAAATCAGAGTAGATAGATTGCGTTCAGATTTCGATATAGCGTACGAGGTAATATATAATTGTTAGTTTGATTATGAACAAAACCGCCTACTTATTGTTTGGGTTCTTTTTAGGGTTCCGTATTACCGAGACTTCGCTGTCACTAGGCTGTACCCATGAAACCCAAATTTAACCGTAGTAGTTATAGCTTGACAGTTTTTATGTATGTTATTGATACATCCCGCTGTTTCACACGTGTAAGTCCCAATTCCGTTGGTATGACGAAAAACCCTTGTCAGACGCCTACATCATGACCATACTCTCCAAATTTCGGCCCTCTACTATCAGCAGTTTATAGGGATAAAAACAAGCCTATGTGTTATTCCCTGTATCCAGCTACCTATAATAAAAGTTTCATCGCAATCAGCCCTGTGGTTTTTTGCGTAATTGAGTAACAAACACATATACATACACATATACACGCAAATACTCACAAACTAGTAGCTTTATAGTATTAAGTAGGATAGGATAGGATAGGATGATGTTGTGTTTCTAGACATCCCCAGGACATGCTGTTTTAGGGATGTCAGCGCTATGAATAGTATGGATTAATATCCTCCGTGGTATGGATACACCGTCTAATATTTGTTTACGTACCAAATATAGCTATAACATTAAATGATTTAGATAACTCAGTGTCTGTGTAGGTTTTATAGAATTTATTAGCTGCGCCCCGCGATTCCACCCTCGTAGGTCTCGATCCCGCAAAAATATCGGGATAAAAAGTACCTTATGTATTATTCCAGGTCTCCAGCTACTTATATTCCAAGTTTAATTGCAATCGGCTTAGTAGTTTTTGTGTGATTGGGTAACAAACTCACAGAAATTCATACAAACTTTCGCGTTTATGATATTACTAGCTGCGCCCTGCGATTTCACCCGCGTAAGTCCCGTTCCCGCGGGAATATCGGGATATAAAGTACCCTATGTTATTTCAGATCCCCAACTACTTATATTTTAAGATTTATCGATTTATCGATTCCTGTTCGTGAAGTTCTGTAATTGGCTTCCTATTGTTACCATATGTTTTATAAGTGTATATGTATAGCTGTTGAACTTCCTAATAAATAAATAAATAAATAAATAAATTTATCGCAATCGGCTTAGTAGTTTTTGTGTGATTGGGTAACAAACTCCCAGACATTCATACAAACTTTCGCGTTTATGATATTACTAGCTGCGCCCGCGGTTTCACCCGCGTAAGCCCCGTTCCCGCGGGAATATCGGGATAATAGAAGCTTATGTTTTATTCCCGGTATCCAGCTACCTATATCCCAAGTTTCATTGCAATCGGTTAAGAAGTTTTTGCGTGATTGAGTAACAAACATCTAAACAGACACACTTTCACATTTATAATATTTGTAGGATTAGTAAGATAAGATTTATACCCTCGGTCGAGGTAGTATGTAGATAGCTTCTCTATAATTTATTAGTTACATATAAGACTTGATTTTTACTAAAGAGAACTAACTAACTGGTTTTATTACCCAGATAACCGATTTCCTTTCAACAACCATAGCGTATAGTAATTACAGAGAAACCAAACCGTAAACCGCAAGTTCCTACAATGTGCGACAGTCCAGATGGTTGGATGGGAATTTTGTTAAACTTTACTTGAATTTGATTGCCACATAAATGATGACTCATTTATGTGGTAATCTGCTTCTTGTCAAAGTTTACCTTATTTTATAAAGGTCGCTTTTCCGATTGTCATCCTCACGGTTAATTATAGAAACTGCTCAAAATTCGAGTTCTATTTTAATAACTAAGTGGCTCTCATATACTAATCATAATCATATAAAAAATTCGATACTAATTTTCAATTTAAAAAGTGTAAAATTAATTCAACCTGCGCCACCTAACCTTTGTCAATCTTGAAAAAGCCAACAGTAAAGCTGGCGAAACCTCGGTCGTTTAAAAATCATGAATAAAACGCGATTAAACCTGGTAAATAAAGTGTTTTATTAAGTGTAAAATTATTTAAGTAAGAGGTACCACTTAAATTTCGAATATCGTTTCAGTATTCGGCCATGACTTTGATTAAGTTTCATGAGACAATTTTGAGGTTATTTCTGATGGAGGCAAGTTGGTATAATTATTATTTTAGTATTTTCTATGTAATACTCCTGTCATTTAAAAGGCTGTAGACTACCTAATGAATACTTACCAATTTCTTTAGCTGGGTGCATTTTTGATGTGTTTAAGTCTTATGCAAATTGATTCAGTGTTTTACCTCAATACTAGCTGCACCCATCGGTTTCAGCCGCGTTATTCCCGTTCCCGTGGAAATATCGGGATCAAAAGTAGCCTAATTTTTGTATACCAAAATTCATCAAAATCGGTTCAGCGGTTTAGACGTAAAAACGTAACAGACAGACTGACAGAGTTACTTTCGCATTTATAATATTAGTAAGAATTAATTTGAGATGTGTGTTGGAATCGGTAAGATTACTTGAGCAGAGCTGCGTACACTTATTTCTAAGCATAAATACATCACATAACTTGACTTACAAATGTAGTTTGCGATTGCCGAACAACATTTATACTGCCGTAGGTTTCCTTGAGGCTACCTTTCCTTGTATATACTCGAAAATGGTTCAAATCTGACGATTTTATATCGAATTAAAACGTTGTTTTTTACTGGAAATATTTTAAAGAACCGCATCTTCAAAAAATCACTCGCAGCGAGTTTTGAACTCGCACCTCCGGATAAGTAATCCGGTGCCCGTACTAACTAGTCTAAGCGAGCTCTCGGGAGTTTGTTGCCTTGAGCAATGAAAAGCAAATTACGAAATATAGATGACTTTTCAAGGTTCTAGGTCCTGTAAGGTGATATATTAATTTGGAAACGCGTGACTTATTTAGACAGTGCGAGTTAGCATGTCAGCTAGTGTGAATCAGATTGCCGAGTAGCACTTCAAGTAACTCCCACCAATTGAGTGTTGCATGAAAGCTTAGGCGAGTTGAGCTACTGGCGTCTGAGTAAACGAGCTTATAATAAATTGTAGTTTTTACAGTGTGTTTATGCAACCAGTCCTACATCGGGGACTTTTTTGCGATTCCCCTACGATGATTTCCTTCACTTTGATATCGATGTCATTCTTTGTATTCTCTATTTCTCTTTTTTGTATTCTCTAAACATTACACAACATATCAAAAATTAGTATTGCCTCAAATACCTTTTTTGGACCAAAATATGGGCTAAGGGCTAAATTAAGGGCTAAATCAACCGCTGAATTTTAAAGTTGTTTGGTTACTCAGCAGCCAGGTCTTCATATCCGTATTGGGGTATATTAGGAGAGGTATATTACAAGTCTTCAGCTTGCCTCAAATACCTACCCAAATATTGGCGCCAGCTCTCGGTCTATTAATAGAGCACATACATTTCTCCTAAAGGAAAAGACATTATTGCTGGGTTGGCCAAGATTCGAAATCACGACTTTCCGAATGAAATCTGGGGCATTAACACTAGACCAACAACGTTCTTTAATAAATTAGCTTTACCTACCCAACTCTCCGTCATAAACGATAAGGTTAAACGCTAATTAACTTTCACTAACTAAACTTTTAACATTTACTTGAAATTACTGTCTATAAGTAAATACCTACTGTAAAGGTCGTAGCTAGTGATGCAACAAATACGAGTATTCGTATTCGGTGAATACAGTAGACTTTTACCACATATTCGACTTCATCGAAAATATTTACGAATTTAATACTTTTTTTTAACGATTTTCGGCTCCAGGGTATTCTCAAAATCGGAAAATATTTTTGATTCATTCATTAGGCGTCTTAAAGATTTTAGACAGGTCTCTTATTAGAAAGAGACTAGAAAGTAAATGGTCGATGGACTATGTTGCATTTCAAACTCGGCTCTGACAGCCCAGCATTATATCAGTTCCAAACTCAACTTACTCGCTTTAAAATAGACGGAACAAAATTCGAACGTTGTTGTTAGACAACGTTCGAGTTTTGAGAAGCGTTACTTAATGACAGTCGAGAATGCTTGCTAGAAATGTATTTGGGTACTAAAACTTGTGTGTACCTACCTAACCACTAGAGTCGAATGTCGGATTTACAGGTTGTATTGCAACATCCGAAGCGGTATTTAAAAAGCAAATCTCCACAAAATCCCAAGTTTTGCAATCTTTTTAACCGACTTCAAAAAAGGAGGAGGTTCTCAATTCTTTGCGTATGTTTTTTTTTATGTTTGTTTACCGATTACTCGAAGGTGGCTTGACCGATTGCGATGGTTCTTCTTTTAATGGAAAGCCCCTAAGTGGTCCCATAAAAATTTGATAAGGATCTGATGAGGATCTTCAAAGTGAGGTCTGGGAATGTTCCTTAAAAAGTTGTATTCAATTCACTTGTTCACCGATTACGCTCGAAGGTGGCTTGACCGATTGAGATGGTTCTTTTTTTAATGGAAAGGTGGGAGTCCCAGGTGGTCACATAAAAATTTGGTCAGGTTCTGATGAGTATCTTCGGAATGATGGACAGGATAGCTTACAAGAATGTAATAGATTACTTTACTACTTAGTTTGGCTGCCCGACTTCAGATGATAAAACAGATTAATTAGTCGGTGGCGCTGTTGTAGAGGTTATTTTGGCCATTTTTATCAATTTTTTTTTTTTGGTATTTGAATTTTTAATTATTTTTTTACATTTTTTAATTAAGATCTAAACTGAAAATTTCTTTCGCATTCAATGTCATATACAAAGGCTTTAAACGAAAATATTCATAAAAAAATGTGTCATTAATAAATAAAACAGCTTTATGAATTCTACAGCGATATTTAGTTTGGGTATCTATCATATACCACTTAAGTCTATACTTTTTAACAGTTTAAGGTATTCGTACTTATTCCTCTCCACCGGAAAGTAGATATTCGTTTTCAATTTCGGTATAGTAATACTATTTGTTGCATCACTAGTCGTATCATTTAAATATCTCGTCACAGACAAGAGAAGTAGCTGTTTCACACAGAAAGTTATTTGCTTTAATGATAAGTTGGGTAATATACTTATTTGTTTACGTAAACCATGATGGGAAAAAGAAAAGAATGCTTTCGTTGCGCATTGTTTAGGTAAGACAACGGCAACGCTAATCTGAGATTCGAGTTCATTTTTAATTGAATGGTTTTTTGTGTAAGATTAATTTGTCATATTTTACATTTTGTTGTTGGTAAGTGCGAAGTAGATTCTGAGCTACTAAAATGTAGGTAGAAACTAATTCAGATACAAATAATTTAAATCTTAATCATAAAAAAATACCCAAAAACACATACGTCTTTGTCTAATGTGACATGTCAAATTCAGAGATTCAAATTATAAAATGGCGTACTATAATACGTCGTTATAACTTCATGAGAAGATTCCATGGACCATATTGATTGCGCCTGTTCAAATTATAGATTACTGTATTATGATTGTAATTTTACACATGATCACAAAAAAACCTTCTTGTGGATTTTCTCTTATGAGGGCGCGTTCCGAAGCCATACTAAAATCATAGCTATAAGACGATTCAATGTGATCATGTCATTGTACACTTATTGTGTACAA
The DNA here is from genome assembly GCA_949358125.1 of Idaea dimidiata. Classification (NCBI taxonomy): domain Eukaryota; kingdom Metazoa; phylum Arthropoda; class Insecta; order Lepidoptera; family Geometridae; genus Idaea; species Idaea dimidiata. The sequence goes on from OX442334.1 coordinate 10,569,616, forward strand.
GAAATTAATGAATAAAACATTTTTGTCATTGACTTTGATACTAGAGGGGTTAGACAGAATGACGCCACGGGAACCTACTCCGAATTGTCAAATATCCCATGCTTTCGGACCGTAATATAATTCCTAAGACATGTCAATGATATTACGATATTTTCCTTCATCGTTTGATTTTAAAAGCCCTTGCCCCACAGTTGGACAAATTATCAGGCCAACAAAAATAAAATATACCTAATATGCGTACAACGTATGCCGAGGCAGATCCTCGTTGGCAGCAGGCATACTGCTCACATTTTAACAATTAAATGGACCTAGTATTTCTTTTATGTTATTTTTCCTTTTTTTTAATGATCTTTGTTTTGTCGTATATTACTATCTATGTTAAAATTGTGTCCCATTATTTGTATGTACTTATGTGTGTGTTTGTTGTCGATAAATGTTTTTCTCTTCTATTTATAAGAAAAATAACTCTAAGAGCAATTTTAGAGTAGATATATAGATACTTTGGTACTTAATTTTTACGAGTGTACCTCGAACACGCAACGCGACGTATTGTCGTGCATTCGGGCCGATCGTAACAGGTGATAGGCACGGACAGTACCTATGTCCGTCGTCAACGCATAATGAACGTGCAAATTCTAGGTTTCCATTGATAAACTACGAATATAGACATGCATGCATGCATTGGCAATAATATGCGCATGGATGCTGGGGTGTTCCGTTAAAACATCGCAAACATACCTAGTCTCTGTCCTTCTAGGCCCTCTAAGGTAAAATTTTTCAAAATAGGTTTAGCGGTTAGGCGTGACGACTTAAAAGATATAAAATCAAGTTCAGAATCAATCAGTTACATTCGTATTTAATATATTTATAGGGGTACTTAGGGATATTGGCTATAGTCCTAATAAGATTGTAGATACCATAACTCAATGTGACAGGAATAGCCCTAGATAATTTCTAGGGTAATTAATTGGAGCTAATTGACTATGGTGACTGTTAACAAGCAAATTTATTTTCAGAAAAAACATGAATCTATATTAATATATTTCCATTGTATAATAAATATGTTTAAGAGTGTTTATAATAAAAGTTCCAATAAAAAATAAAAATAAATTCTAATTTTGCCATCCTACCATATCAATAAAAGCTACCATACAAGCTTATGTTGGCAACAAGTCCTAATATAGACTGATAATTTATTTATATAGGTGGCAATTACAATTTTGGATATTTACAGTGCATATAGACTAAATGCCAACTATGATCCATATTATCATTATCCATGTTACCATTAAAACACTAACAATTTAACATTTTTAGATTACTTGTAGTAGGAATACCTATCTCTCCATACTTACAATGTATTTTAAACATTGACACTAAAATTAGACAGAGATTTAATACCAGCTCCTGGAATTACTCACCTCTAAAGTTCAAAGCAGCATGTCCATAAATAATCTAATTTATTTAAGTGCCTAGTAATCATTAAGAATTGTTTTTATGAATATTTTATGAATGTATAAGGTCGTGGGCAGCTAGATGCACCGGTGGGCGAGACTGGACAAAACTGCCATTTCGGATGAGGTCAGTCGCATTCCTTTATGTTAATAGTGTACGAAAACTACATTCGAATGTGTTAAAAATGCTACCTACTACACAGTACCAACCGGTAACAATCTAGTACTAGCAACAATTTACACCGTTAATTTGTCCCACTGTATGGCAAAGGCCTCCTCTTAGAGGGGCAGCAAGATGCTACGTGTAAGACATGTCAAATTCCTCACGATGTTCTCTTCATCGTAAGAACGATGCCAATATCATTATATATAGTTTCTTTGATCCTAAACTAAAAGAAAGTTTTGGGCACCACCCAGTCTCTGAGACACCAGCATGTTTCAACATTGTAGAGAAATGTGATGATACCTATGGCGCGGGAAACGATTTTGATTCCTTATCAAAACTCAAAACCGTTCCAACTTTTGAGAGAACGAAACCGGGGTTTGTCCTTAACAACTAGGTAAATATAAGGATGGTATCGGTGTCTTTGCCCTGCAGTGGAATCTGTAGGTCTTTCAGGTATTTTTTGTAAATACCTGTAGGTATGGAATAACTGTCAGCAATAGACGAAACTTTACCCACCTGAGTTCGATGCCCACAATATAAAGTACCGAATTTACGGTTAAACCTGTCAATTTATTGAATAAACGACAACGTGATGGCATGATCCACTGACATAACAAAAACTTATAAACTAATTCAAGCCGCAAGTGCCGATATTTCGCACTCTAACCGCGGAATCGTGCGTAATAATATTTTTGTAAATGTTACAGTCACGTTTTTTATTGTGTAAATATGGACTTATCGGTTCGAAAGCGTCAAAAATTACTACACAAATGTTAGAAACGATCGAGAAAGTTGTTCATTGAAATTATTTTATGTGTACACAGGAAGTTTGACATGGTGAAATTAGTACAAAGAAGGTTTTAAGTATTTAGGTGAATGACACATTTTTATGTTCGATATTTTTTAAATAAGGAAATCAGTAATAAATAAAAACCGGCCTAGTTCGATTTGTACTCGCATAACGGATCCGTAGCGTCATCTCAAAAAATCACGATTTTTTGTACGGGAGCCCCAATTAAATAATAATTATTGACCGAGCGAGGGTAGTGAGCGAAGCGTCTCTGCCTCAGGTCTGGCCAAATTTTCGTTTGTCTGTCTGTACGTTGCTTCTCCTCTACAGGTCGTGTTTCTCAACCGATTTTAATGAAACTTGGAATACAAACTCTATGAGCATATCTAATTTTTATACTGTGGGGGACTTTTGATTGGTGGGGTATTTCTCCCACAAAGAGGGGTACTAGATATCCCCGCACTATATGAATCGATTTTAATTAAACTTGGTATACAAGTTTGATGAGCAAATTGTTTTTTTGTCGTTGGGATTTTTGATTGGTGGCATTTTTCTCCACCAAGGAATACTAAATACTTTGTGATATCCGATTTTGATAATCTTTTTTTTATTAAATATGTAGTAATTTCCACCTAGTCTATTAAAAATTTGGTCACGATCTGATGAAAATCTTTAAAGTAATGAACAGAAAAGATTTTCTAGATAGGTACAGTAAATTGCTCAATTTTCGACTTGTACCTTTAGAAAGCCTTTTATTTACATGGTACTTTATTGATGTCGTTCTCTTGGAACCACCTTTTCATCATACTCCTCACTTAAAAACTTCATAAATGACTTCTAATTTAACATAACTGCATCAACTTAAAGTCATTTTATCATGCCTGCTCGTCCTTTTTCTTAGGTTAGAAACCTGTAGTGTATTTTTGTGTTTTTTTAATCATTCACTGTTTAAAGTGATACATGTGTCCTTTCAATAATTAGTGCTGCTCTTTTGTTCGCAGAACTACTTGTTTTATTCTGTTTAATTACTTACTATTAGGTATAGCGGCAACAGAAATACACGACGTAATGTGAAAATTTGAAGTTCATGAGATACTGTGACAGATATATTAATAACTGTAGGTAAATACGATACAAACGTAATCCAAGAAAATTAAATTAGCAAAGTGCAACTGGCAATTGAATGTAATTGAATAAGACTTTTCGCGACCTAATTAATCCTAAATGTGTCGGCCTGCATTAGGTACCTACTTGGTACTGCAACTGTCCGTGACCGGGATCCTTTAGCGAATGATTCAAATAGCAAAGTGACTGTGTCTCCACTTACTTGGTCTAAGACCTCCTAAGGAAAGGAAGGCCTTCTTCGGAAGTTGTTTAAGTAAACCAGGCGACGACGGATTTTGACACAGTTTTCACGTATTATTTAGATAATTTCTTCCGGAAGGCTAACCTACACTAATATACCCGTGCGAAACCAGGCGGGGCAAGTCATTTCTATTCAGAAACCTTAAACAACTTGATTTTGCAAGTTATTTACTTAAAATCAATAAGTATAAAACAAGTATATGCGTCGCTACGGGTATAGCATACCAAATACCTACTTACTTTTTGTAAATACATATTCATAAAAAAAAAACATTAATAGTTAACCTAATTATTTTTCTTTGATACAGTCAAATCGCAATTTTGACCTCTCTGTGACGAATCACATACTTTCAAGTCTTGGCCTGGGAACAAATATGACCCGCCAGGATAAATTGTTGGTGTCATTATCTGTTAAAACTCTGCGTCAGTTCACCGCTGGCTGACAAGGGGCGTGTGGTCGATGCCAATTTGTCGCGTTAAAAAAAAAACAAAAAAAAATAAAGGTTGCATTGTGTTCGTGATACTGGTGGAAAATAATTTTTAAAAATGGAACGCACGCCCGAATAAATTCTATTGAAATAGAAAATACGGTTTTCATTTTCATTTGTTATTTTTATATGCTGTTACGTATATCAAATGTTTTTGCTGGATTTTATTATTTAAGCTTTTAACAGTGATTCGATATATTTATTGTAAGTATCAATACTTTATTTATTTTTTCAACTTATACGGTATTTAGTAACAGGAAGTTCATTTTATTCCTGCATTTGTTAGATCTATGACAATAATTAAAGTTTATCGTTTACCTACAATTTGGTATTGCAATCGATATAATATTTGAAACTATTTTGTGACTTGATATATCTAGTTACGTACATACCTAAAATCCAGATCTAGATTCGATCTGTCAAACCAAAGCCACATCTCGAGACAAATGTGGTTACTTGAGCCAATTTAGCTTCGGAGTCTTAACCATTATATCTTGATCTCTTCGATTTGTTGACAATGAGAAGTTGACAGTAAGAACGATGTTACGAGGAAAATAGATCAATTTATACTGGTTCAAAAACCGGCGTACATATCCGTTCTGTGCCCTAGGAGTACCTACAAATGTATTTTAAATTGAATTTTATGAGTTATAGATCAAGGTGCAGATTTCAGTGGTTTTTTTTTTCTAAAGGCGGAAAAGATTTTTTAAGCAATTTTCTCGCACTGATAAAACAATAGAGAAGTCTAATTATGATTGATGTTTAGTTAAAAGTAACTGTTTTATGTTTACTTGGTTATGGTAGTGCAATGGAACACTGATGGGTTATGTAAACATTTTCGTGTCTTCCATTATTTTCCACTTAGTTCAAAAACAGTGTCAATTAAGTGCAAATCACACAGGTTGCACGCATTTTAACTAGGTTTCATAAAAATGAAAATTTAGCAACACATCTCCTCACCGCGTTTCATCCAAAACTCCAATGTAGGAGTTATGTTTGTCGTACCTATGCTATCAATTAAGTATACTGACGTCACTGGAACGGTTCCGAAGATGGAAGACCATCGCTGGCCGAAAGGCTAGCTTAAGTTTTTTAGTTTAATTGTATTTTTTGCGAATAAATGAGTTTCTATTTCGATAAACAAAGAACCAGTTTAGTAACATTATGAGTTCTAAACTATGGACCGTAGAAGAGAATAGACTAGAAATGGCGTCCGCGTATGGAGGGGAAATATTTCATTTTTAATAAATGCATTTCAGTGGAAACAAATAGCAAAATTTGGGACTGAAATGTTCATTTGAAAGCAATTTTAAAATTGTAATAATAACTAGGTATGGGATAAATCCCACCGAATATAAGTTCTCAAAGTCATAGTACAAACTTTTTTATGAACCACTGAATATTATCAACATTCTAACCACCAGAACTTCATCAGATAAATGACCTCAATGCCGCAAAATGGAGGAACTATGCAAAAGAGAAAAAATAAGTTTGATCTTTACACTAATTTTATACGGAATAGTTGATGTCCATTGCAGTTTGCCCGTCGATTTGGCTTCGGAAGAAAAATGTAAGTACATCATCACTAATATCTCAGCCCTTATTATGGTTCTACTGCTTAACATCGGCCTCCCCCATACGACGCGACGACGCCACAAATAGCGTTCGCAAGCCATCCTATTGTGTATACTAAAAAAAAACTTGCATACGACCACGACAACTCCACGTCCACTTAAAGGAATGCTTTCCAAAAATTTCGCACCCGACAGGACTTGAACCTGCATCTCTGGGGATCCGTCCCAACGCCTTTCCAATTTGGCCACGGATGCATGTTCAATCGAGTCGAAATTAAGGATTGCATTTCTTATTGTTTTACGTTTTTGGAGGCACCATCTACTGACAATATTTGAACTATTCTATTTTCCATAGAATTAAATTCAACGTTGAGATGTTGCTTCCGATTAACCGTTTTTGTTATATTTTAAAGTGTTTCCTACACTTGGATAACTATACTTAAAGAAATGCTTTCCAAAATTTTTTTTATTTTTTTTTAAAAGTTAGATGTCCTAATATACGTGTATTTATTTAGGTATACAATCAAATATCAATATATTTTTAGTGTCCCATACCTCAAAACTCGCTTGTCCATCGATCTGTCTTAAGGTCACCGCCGATTTTTCTTTTATCATACTGTTCACATTTCAGTATTGCCAGCAACAACATTGTCCCTAACCACGCTATTCACAACAACAACAGCAAACATATCGTCAACATACGCGACAGCTATCCCCCCTGTACCTCCAAGCGACAGAGACAGGTTCTTAACCTTTGCCGAATCGGGCCACCATCAAACCTTTATGTTTGCGAAGGACAACACTTTTATACAACTCGACGGGGATATCATACAGAGATTTCAATTGAGGTAAGAAATTTATATAACTGCTGGGAATAATTTAAGTTTTTTTTTATTTGACCCATCCTCTAAGAGAAGAAGATAGAAAAACTAATTAGTGTTCTTGTGCCTTCACAGGCCAATTAATGCAGGACGGTCTTTGAATTATCTTTGGCAGATTCGACCAACGCTGCAAAGCTGCGTTTTGCTGCTGAATTTATTCTAAATTCTGGCTCAGGGGTACACTTTCTAAAGATCGTAAGCAATTATTAATCCGGGTCTTTTCTACAAGAAGGAGTTAAGTGGAGATAAAATTTTGTGAAATCCCATCGGAATAAGGTTAATTATTCAATAAAAATCATTTACTTACGTAATGAAGTTTTTGTGTTTTTTTTTTTCAGATTGTGCAGAGAAATATCTTTCAAATTCAGGACTCGATTGCCACATGGTCTACTTGTGTATCATAATGTCAAGAATCCAGTTTTCAAAATGCAACCATATGCTTTATACGTCATAGTTGAAAAGGGAGAATTAAAAGGTACACACAGTAAACAATGGCTCTACTAACACTCGATTTTTGTAGATTATTAACAGCTTAATAAAAAAGTCTATAAAATTATTGATAGACGGATTTCACGACATGATTTTACAACGTATTATGCACTTACTTTAACAAATTTTGTTACTTCTCACTGAATTTATCTCAGACCTAACCTAATCCTTTGACCATTTCAGTCGTTCACGTATTTGGTAAGCATTTAACTTCAGTGACAGTTGGTCGAGGTCTGAACAGAGACCAATGGCACAGCGTCGTGGTCACAATAGACGTACACGGAGCGAGGCTTATCGCTAAAGTTGATCATTTGAAGGAAGAGGTGTACCTCAAGGTAGTATATTCGAACCATATTTGTATGTAATGTTTATCAAAGACTCCTGAACTTCAAAGATATGATTATAAATGATAATATTCCAGAAACTGGTATTTAAATCGTCTTTATCAATTTGCAGGGTCTAAGCTTTGATACAAATTACGGTATCACGGACAATTTAACTTCAGTTATACTTATTGGAGGTAAGGAAACGTAAATTCTACATAGATCCTTTAAAACATTACTTCTTTAAACAGAAAATCGACAAGGAGGACGAATAGCCCAATCAAATTATAGTTCTTATAAAAATATACCTTAGTATGATTAGTTTTTTAAGGCAAGAAGAAAATCTATTCCATTTTCAGGTCTAAGTTCAGAAGAAAAACTTCACGGAGTAAAGTACATAATAGAATCATTTGTCGGTTGTATCAGTGATATGGTTCTAAGTTCTGGTAAAGCTGCATCAGATTTGCTTCCAATTGTCCCATTAATCGCTACGAAACACGAAAATGTTAAAGAAGGATGTATTGATATATGTAGGACTATGGAAAACTTGTGTTTTGAAGGGTCCAGGTGTATTAACGAATATAACGGATATAGATGTGATTGTTTTGGTACTTTATACGAAGAGCAGCTGTGTGATGTTTATAGTAAGTACCGATTTATTTAAACTGTTTATGCGGCCAATGAAATAATTATGTATTAATATTTCCAAGAAGTTGTTTGCTAAAAATGACGTGTTTGTTTTTTCGTGAGGTTAAGGGCAAATTCCTTAACAATAAAATATAGCGAAAATATGAACGCTTGTTTTTAGAAAGAATTCATATTATTCTCAAGTTCATGATTCACGAAAAATACAGACGATATCTTTAAATTTTCGAAATAATAATTATTTTGCGTTGACAGGTATAGAACCTAAACTTATTAATATTTTATCATATCACTAGACAGTGTTGCTAAGTGAGATAAAATTCTGGAAACAAACAATACCTATGTAAAGGTGAAAGAGTAACAAAGTCACATAATACATACATACAAACTTTCACGTTTACAATATTAGTAAGATATAACCGTACTAATATTATAGTTTCAAAACTTTAATTTATTGTAAGTACAAAATAGTCAAAATAAAGTCTATGTAAAGGATAATAAACATGTTTAAACAATATGGTAATAAATAAATAGTTTTGCCAATCTTTAGAAATGCGTAAAATTGTTTACCAGTTATCATCATGTAACATCTCATCTGAATTTAAAATTTATTGTAACTAATTGCTTGAATTGGATAAAGTTTATTTTTGTAAATAAATCAAACCAATTAATAATATTGTTCCTCGGACAAAATGGAATCAAACACATTAATGAAATGAATATAAATCCAAAAATACTTAATTCTTTTACGTAACTTGGTTTTTGCAAATTACGAGGTTACGCAAAATTTCATAATCGCAATTAAACAGGTTTTTTGTTTAAATCATCTTAAACAACTGAATGCAAGTAATCAAAGTGCGTAGCGAATCGATATTGCTTTAGACATGCTTTCACAATAATATTTCTATCAAAAACATATATGATGATGAATGTTACACTTCTAAGGTACCTGTGATATGGTTTTTCCAAATTCCCACGAAATCGGTAACTTACGCAGATGAGCCAGCGAGATAAAATTATTGCAAAAATGTATCAACCCCCTTTCTTAATCTGCAATTTGATATCATGTAATAGGTATCGTACATTACTACAAGTAATAAAATCAGTCCAATATTGTATTTACAAGGAAATTCATGTAACTAAAGGTTAAACTTACAATCAACCTGAATTGTGTTGTCAATTTTCGTAATTTTATTATTGTCCAATTTGTTGTTCAACCAACAGGTTAAATAAAACCAATTTACTAAAATGATAAGTAGTTTCTGTTAATAAGTTGTCTTTTCTTCAAAAGTAGTACATAAGCATAACCCACGGGTGACCTCTGTAGGGGATTTGGTACCGGATGCTCGCCAAATTCGAAAAACAAACTAAATACCATAATTATTTCGAAACCATAACGGTTTCTGACCATCACTATTATTTGAACTACGAGCCAATATCGCGTTATGGCTAGATCGAACGTCAAAGTGTTTATCTTACTAATATTATAAACGCGAAAGTTTGAATGTAATGATGTAATGTAATGATTAATGAATGAAATCTTTGTTACTTTTTCACGCTAAAACTACTAAACCGATTGCGATGAAGCTTGGAATATAAGTAGCTGGAGACCTGGAATAACATGAGTTTTAACTACATTTATAATTATAAAAAATAAAATAAATCATGTGACAAACACACAGCGCTATCTAGCCCCAAGGTAAGCTGCTAAGCTTGTGTTACGGTGACTAGACAACGGATATACTACAATATTTATTTATATTCCCCATAATTCCGCTGGAATGAAACTTACGCGGGTGAAACCGCGGGGCGCAGTTAGTTAGCAAAAAAACGCGGAAAATGAATTATTCCAAAATCGCAACCCAAATAATAATATTGGGTACACTTTACCTTTTGAAGTACGAAACTCTAAAATGGGCGAATTTTCTCTAAATTTTTAGAGCATCCGGTTCGACAAAACCTTTACAAATGGGAACATGTTTTTAATAACTGACATAATTATTTGAATTACAGCGGCAACGATATTAACACTAAGGGGATCGAGTTACGTCTCGTATCGGGTGTACGATTGGAAAGATCGGGTGCATTCTACTAACACGAGAGTCAGCATGCATTTTAAGGTAAAATTAAATTTATTGTACCTATACCTAAAGCAGCAATTTTTATTAAATACCTATTATAATATTATTTCTTTGAAATATTTAGATCATTTAGGTCAAGTGTCAAGAGACCTTTAGTGCGGCCTGAAAAGTTTAGAATTTTCTGGTCGCCCTAAAGCCTCTAGTGTTAGTACTAGTTGAGCCTTAGCATTATTCGACAATAATGAAAAATACTTAAAGAAATGCTTTTCCAAAAATTCTATGGAAAATAGAATAGTTCAAGCTGGCAGTCTGCAAAAATTGTCGGTAGATGGCGCTGCTTGCCTTAAAAACATAAACAATAAGAAATGCAATCCTTAATTTCGACTCGATTGAACATGCAAACGTGGCCAAATTGGAAAAGGCGTTGGGACGGATCCCCAGAGATTCAGGTTCAAGACCTGTCGGGTGCGAAATTTTTGGAAAAGCATTTCTTTACGTATAGTCATCCAAGTGTCGGAAACACTTTAAAATATATCAAAATAAGAAGAATAAAAAATATTTAGATAATACGAAGATAATTTAGGTAGCTCGACCAAAATCATGAACTAAAAGAAAATCATGGATTCTGTTCCAGATACCTAAACCAAAGATACTAATATTTACATGCATTTTTTCCGGGTCTTACTCGTTTATTGTTATTTTTAATTCTCGTACTTCGACGTTTCGACTAGGTATGTCTTGGTAATGAGAAGACTTCAAAATATTTATCTAAATATACTAATTAGAGATATCCTACTTTATCTAAAGAAGTACCATTTAAATAACAAGCAAAAATTGAAACTTCACTAACAATCAATTAACATTTGCATCTTAAGAAACAATTAGTATAGGTTTAATCAATTTATTTTGGTGTCTCATTAGTAGGTATGAGTCATTCGTATGAAATTATAAGAATGTTTTCAATGGCTTCTTTATAGATGGCTAGGTATGGTATTTTTATGTGTGTGTGTTGTTTACAATACTGGTTTTTGCTAATAAGATCCTATCTTGCTCTTAGTGTTTATAAATTTGTAATAAAATTAGTTTCCTCATTTGTATCTTTGTTGTTGTTTAAACCTAGTCCTACCTAGATACCGACTTGCTCTAAAACAAAGACAGGCGCGTATTCGATACATCTGAGCAGAGAGATTAAATTTACTCTATCACATTTTAAATATTAAAATACTATGATCTGTAGACAATATCATAGGACAGCAGTGAAACTTTACAAATTCTAATATAAGCGTTAATAACAGTAATAACCGCGGCTTTGTATCTTTAACCTACAAAAAGTTTTTGCTATAGTATTACATCCGGCATTTTAAGGTAAGTAGGACTAAAATAATTGCGGAAACATTCGCTGTTTTTTGGTACTTGACCAAATTCTTAAGTTCTTCTAATCAACTATTCTTCCCCTTTTCTACTAAATTCAATAAGCAGGTTAAAATAACCAGATTAGGTCTAACCTAAGGTAAGGCCAATGGCTTACTTTATTAAAGTCGAAGTAGTATACAAGATGTAACAGGCAAGCCCTTTTAAGCCGAAAGGCGGTTGTTCTAGACGTCTAGGCGAACACCTTTTGTTCTACGACTTTTGAAAATTCGAACTTTTTTTTTAAAATTTTGAGGTTTTGTTTCACTAAAAAAACAGCTGCTTTTGAAAATAAAGGTAATTGAAGGTTTGATTGTAGTAGACCAAACTGAATGAAAGGACAACATAAGGTCAGTGACCTCGAACTCTAAGAAACAGCTGATTTTCAAGTAAACTTTACACTTTAAATTTTCGAAAAGTACTTCGAATTTTCAAAACTCGTAGAACAAAAGTGGTTCGCTTAGACGTATAGAACAACCCCCTTTCGGCTTAAAAGGGCTTGCCCGTTACATCTTGTATGAACATGCTTTGTTTTTTACCGTGACAAGAACTTTTAAAGTGGCCAGTCCCCTCGAGACCAAGATCATTGTAACATGATCAAAACGTCGAGGTAAGAAAATAAATAATATTACGCGATTATGACCCGGTAAAATGTAAATATGTTGTCAGAATGAATCGAAAATTGGTAAAATTACTCCGACCATACTTCACATTTATTAATAAGGCTATTAGGGTTTCAGTTATTTTAAGCGCCCTTGTCTGACCAATAATTTAAATTAAAGCAATAAAAATTAACATACTTGTTACTTCACGATTATAAGATCAATCTATTAAATTGACTTTATCGATTCAGCAATAGTTATTATCGTAGCATCAGTCGTAATTATTACAGACCGAAAGATAATATTAAGCCATTTAATTAATTCTAGAAATACCACACAAGGACGTCTATAATGTAGTCACAACATTCCAAATCCTCAAATTAATATTGCATTAGATATACCTAATGTATTAAACAAGTTATCGTGTTTTTGTTTATGCAGTTTTGCGCAAGACATAAAATTCAATAACAATTTATTACGAGGTTTGCAAATCTTCCTCTTAAATTGATTGAGACATTCATTCACAGACGAGGTTCGATGATTCGGCGCTTTTCTACGCAAGTGGTCAAATCGATGATAAAAATCATTACATAGCCCTGTCAATACACGATGAGAAGGTTGCTATACAAATTGATTTAGGAAACGGGCCCGTTGAAGATTTTTTGGGAGCAAAAGTCAATGAAAATCGATGGCATAACCTCACTGTTATCATAAAAGAGAAAATAGTTCACGTATACTTAGATGATTTGAGAGCCACTTACGAAGTTCCTGGTGATGCAAAATACGTTTGCATTGATCCAGAAATCTATATCTGCGGAGGTCCTGATCTACACAAAATGAAAGGATTGAAATCGTTTAATAATTTCGCTGGAAATCTTAAATACGTTTACTACAACGATGTCTCTATATTGTACGAATTAAAGCAAAATAATCCTAAAGTACATTATATAGGACTTTTGGATCCTGAGTTCGAAGACATTGATATAGAAGTCATTCCTATTACGTATCCGTTTGCAACGTCCCATATTTGGTGGCCTTTGAATCAGAGTCAGATTATAAACTTGATATTTGACTTCAAGACTAGCAAGAATATGGCTGTATTGGCTTACAGTCAGATCACATCTGGACAAGGTTACTGGGAGGTAAGTAATATAATAATAATAATATTGTATTGAGTTTGTTGTAATAAAATAGTGTAATTTATTAATTTTATTTCTTTATTCCTTGTTGAAATGTGTTTTTATCAAATAGTGACGACAGCGTCAACTAAATCGACTGTAGTTTTCGTAGGTGTTTTTGCATTATCATTACTTTTCATAGAAACTATTATGTTATCATATAAGGTTATGAGTAATTTGATCACTATTGAGGGTGTTCACTTTCTATTTTGTAATAAATATACCTACTTATATTTATAAATAGCTTTTCTATTCATTTTACCATCATAAATTATATATTCTTATATAAAGATATATTCTTTTGTTTTCGTCGATGACATTTTGCTGGACAAAACATTAATTAATCTTTTCACTCGTATACGCGTAGTTGTTTACTTTAAATGAACATTTTATCTATAAATAATATGTATTATTAAATTCCTTTTTAAAATAAAGTAATACGATATTTTATGCAACGAAATCAATAAAGATCAATCGAAACAAGTTTAACTTGTAACAAAGTTCATGATATAATTTCTAATGTCCTTTGATGTTTGCAATTTTCCATTAAATGACTTTGTTATTATAATTCTAATGCCTTTGTCTAGACATTTCATGTTAATTGAAAATATAGTTAAGTACCTATCTACTTTGACTTTATTTATTTATTTCTCATAATAGCACACATGTCACTTAGAGCTAAGTATACAAACAAGTATAAGAAATCCCTATCTGACATGCACCTTGTTCAGGCGTTGCAGAGACATGACAACTTAGGTGAACCACTTGTATTAGTTTATTTATTAGTATTAGGGTGTATTTATATGTATAATATGTATGCACTTATAAAAGAAAAATAAATATAAGTAGTAGGTATATCCGTTGTCTCGTCACCGTAACACTTACTTATCAGCTTACCACGGGGCTAGATGGCGCTGTGTATTGGTCACAGAATTTATTTATTTATTAGTCAGAATCAGACTTATTTTTTTTACCTTTTTATCTTTTTTTGACTTAGACAATCTAGTGAACTATAAATTCTCGTTTACATTCTAGTGAGATATTGGCGAAAAGTCCAACCTCATGAAAGATACTTATAAACTTTAGTTACTACAAAGTTTCCACTTTCAGGTACGAATGGTAAAGGAGGAGATTCGTTTCGAACTAGTACAGGATGTTGGTAAAAATGTAACCGTATTGAAATCAGTAAAATATAACGTTAGCAACGACTGGCATACTGTCGAACTGGATTATAGGAAGGGAAGAATAAAACTAACAGTCGATCACCATAATAAATATGCACAAATGTTAGGTAAAAAGAACGGAAATTACAACATGTATGAGGCAAAGCATTTGAAGCATCTTGTTTAATAAAATATTCATGCAATTAAATTTAATAACATTAAATTAATTATTAATGTTAGAATCTAAATTTTCTAATAATCATAAGTAAAGATTATTTTTGTAATACTTGTAATTAAGAAATTGCTAGCGGCGGAAAATCGGGATAAATAGTAGCCTACGTGTCAATCCAGATCTCCAGCTATTAGCATACCAAGTTCATGTCAATCGGTTCAGTAGTTTTTGCGTGACGGAGTAACAAACATACTGTATAATAACTTAACCTAACCTAACCTACACCACACAATCTTTCACATTTATAACTAGTTACCCCTCGCGATTGCAACTGAGTAAGTCCCGAACCCGCGGGAATAAAAAGTAGCCAATGTGTTATTCCAAGTCTCCAGCTCGTATATTCCAAATTTCATCGCAAACGGTTCAGTAGTTTTTGGGTGACATACATACTATCAGCTTTATAATAATTAGTAGGATTAGTCGTCCAAAATAAGCCCAGTTTAATTGTATTAACTAAATCTATATCAACATTATAATTCAATAGGACTTGATTTTGAACTGCAAGATAAAGTAGTCATCGGTAGTGGCCTTAGATCAGCTAATCTCGGCTTGATTGGATGCATGAGAAACATTAAAATCAACGGACTACTCATAGAACCAAGGTAATTAGGTATTAATTATTACTTACAAACAGGAATTTTATTCTCTAACCTTTGTGATCATAGTTTTTTGCTTCAAACCGTGACAAAAACTTACATTGCATTAAGAAACTTCCTTAACAGAATAGTCTCTTTAAATTTTTTACGTAAAAACTTAATTAGCGCCATCTTATTTCCTCAGTTGCATAGTTTTATCATTAAGTTATTAATCTTGTTATATTATTATTTAGATTGGTGTATAGATTATAAAGGTTGACTGACATTTTCAGATTGCGTAGGTAACTAAATGAGAGCATGTTTTTGTGTTATCTTAATTTATTAAACATTTTTTTAATAGATTAATGTAATCAGGGTTTTTAAAGTTCGCAGACCGATCGATGTTAAAATGTTTTGGTTATTTAGCTTATTTTTTTGGTTACCTACGTTAACGTTAGACGAAGTAGCTAAAAAAAATAATAGGTTTCCGGGTTTTGGATCCTAATCAAACTATGTACACTTCACAATAAGTGCATTTTCATTTATTTTTTTCAATATTATCAAGTGTAATATCCTAAATTTATCTATTATGTCAAAATACAGCCCATTAATTCGTTCCTTTAGCTGATGATTTATGATTATCATAAAGATATCGCCT
This sequence comes from Idaea dimidiata, assembly GCA_949358125.1. Classification (NCBI taxonomy): domain Eukaryota; kingdom Metazoa; phylum Arthropoda; class Insecta; order Lepidoptera; family Geometridae; genus Idaea; species Idaea dimidiata. The sequence continues at coordinate 10,585,690 of OX442334.1, forward strand.
TTGAATGGTAAGGCATTATTATACAAGGTGTAACGGGTAAGCCCTTTTAATCCGAAAGGGGGTTGTTCTAGACGTCTAGGCGAACAACTTTTGTTCTACGACTTTTGGAAATTCGAAGAACTTTTTGAAAATTTTAGGTGTAAAGTTTACTTGAAAATCAGCTGTTTCTGAGAGTTCGAGGCCATTGACCATATGTTGTCCTTTTATTTCGTTTGATGGTTTACAATCAAAATTTCAATTAGCTTTATATTCAAAAGCAGCTGTTTTTTCAGTGAAACACAATCTCAAAATTTTCAAAAAAAAGTTTGAATTTTCAAAAGTCGTAGAACAAAGGGTGTTCACCTAGACGTCTAGAACAACCCCCTTTCGGTCTAAAAGGGCATACCCGTTACAAATTGTATAGCATCTAAGTTTGTCTTTTCATTATTTTGTTGGTACAATAAAGTTGTTACAATAACTATCAAATAGATCAAAATACCTACTAACCACCAATACCTAAGTGCTTCCTAAATTCTTTGATTTTATTTTTAAAGTGTTGCCTATACGAATTTGATAACAACTACTGGTTTTATGAAGAAATGCTCACGGACACGGAATATCAAGGTTCAGATCCTGTCGGGTGAAAATTTTCAGAAAGCATTTCTTCAAAAAGTCAATGCTCCCTAAATGTCATGATGTCATTTTAAAGCCAATCAAGCAGCATTATAGTCAAATCCAATCTATTTCAGATACGTAATTAACACAGAAAGAGTGGTAGGTGAAGTAGCTATAGACGATTGTAGATATGTAGACCCTTGTACTAGACCCAACACTTGCGAACATGGAGGTATTTGCTCCATTAGAGACGACAGGGTTATTTGTAACTGTGATAATACAGGTAAGTGAAAAGCTAAACCCTTTACTTTCACGAGCTTCAGACGGATGAAAATAAAAGAAATTGAACATGTAAATCATAGCTTTTCATCAATTTTCAATCAAATTTCTTCTGATTTCGCGATGTTCATCAACAAAAACAACGCAATTAAAACCGGAAAATTAGTATTATTTCAATGAAATCATACGTAAAATTTTATCAATTTATGACATTTTTAGGAATTCCTAATCAAAATTGCAAGAAACCTTAAAATCTGTTAGTCTGTCCACGAAGTTGCCTAAAACTTATTAGTTCTACATAACTGTAATTTTGATCGAACAAAAGTGATATAAAATGAACTAACGATGCTGATAATATGATATTAAACTCATTTTGAATTTGATCGACTCATTTTTCAACTCACGACGTTTCGAGGTCTTTCTAGACCAGAAATAAAAATAAAACCTAGAATAAAACAAACGAGTTTTATCAAAAATTGCTAATGTTAAATATCATAATTTTTTCCCGCATAATTTATACAGTATAAATCACGCGATTTAGACCTGGGAAAATATGAAATTTTGATATTTATTATTTTTAAAAGTTTAGATTGATTTAGATTGCAAATATTTCAGGATACATCGGAGAAAACTGTCACTTTGCAACATTTCGAAAGACTTGCGAAGAGCTGGCTCTACTAGGTTATACAAGGAATGATGTATATCTCATAGATATTGATGGAAACGGTAAATTTCCACCAGCTCATGTCAAATGCGAGTTTCAAATCGAAGCCGATTCATCGACCACTGTTGTTGAACACAATCTTCCTAGTCAAGTAGTAAGTCATAAAAGAATAAAAATTGAAACTTTGGATTAAGGTCGTATAATAATTATCTTTTATTTCTTCTGCTTGATATTTGTGTATATTCTTCTATTCAAGTTGGCTCATAAAGAAAAAAAAATCTGTTAAACGCAGAAGTTTCTTAATATATTTGTTACTTCTTCTCACATATATGTAGTACTAAACTGATTGCTAAAAGCCCTTTGAAGCAATAGCTGAAGATTTGGAATAACATATTATTATAAGTAAACAGGTAACTTTTAAATCCCTAATTTTCCACGGGTATTGGCCATACCTGGGTAAAACCGCGAGGCGCAGCTATCATCAAAAGCCAAATATATTTCACAGAATTCACTGATCTCATTATGACTAGAGTGATAAATCTTTCATAATGTATAACAATAATTATTTACATATTCATCTGTACGCTTTGCTGATTCTTAGCAAATGCTTATGTCATCGTTTTTATACTTTTAAGAACAATAATTTAGCAATGGCCCTGTCTTTTATTTTAAATCATCTTCATCTGAATTTTAAATGCAACAAACTGTAGTAATAATTTGTCTTTGTTTCGTAAAACGTGTAAGATTTATCTTTAGTTCTTTTTCTTAGGATGTTAGATCGGCAACTGGTCAAGACTTCAGTTTCAAGATAAAATACCGCGAATTTTCCGCGGAAATGCTTCAGGAACTTATATCCCATTCGCTATATTGTCGTCAGTATATCAAATACGATTGTATCAATGCACCTTTAGAACTCCATAGTGCGACTTGGTTCATATCGTCATCTAACGACACGGTTGATTTTCTTGGCAATGTCAAAAGGTGAGAATTTATGACGAATTTCGTGAATATTTTTACATTTCAATTAATTTTGCTTTTATTGCAAAGTCTTACTTGTCTATGCTTATTCACATCTCTGTAATATTACATATTATAACGTAAGCGGTATTACAACTAAAGTTTAATTTTGTTTTTAAACTGAATTTTTCAATTGCACAAAAGTCTTTATCTTCTTTTAAAAAAGTAATATGAAAATATTGCTGTCAGTATCTGTCTGTGTGTTTATTCTCTTAAAATACGCAAATTTTGATGTCACTCTTGCAATCACTATTTTTGCGGAATATTTAATATGGATTAGTATTTTTTCAGTATCTTTGTCTGCATTATTTTTCAGCTAATTGAATATCGATAGTAAAGAGCTTTCCCGGGTTTTTTGTTGTAATATTTGAAGTACTCATAATTGGTTAGTTTAATGCTAGATGGCGCTGTCTGCAAGTACAACGTTAATGTATTATTGACGACCTTTGTTGTGCGTCGCGCTTCGTGCGAATGCCCGGCTGTAATGCAGAAGTTTGCGGGTTATGTATCTGTTTACAAAAGAATAATAAATTTACATACCAAAGAATTATATCTGTTGTACCACAAGTTTAGTAACTTACCATGGGGCTAGATTGATTTTTATTTTATAACTGTTTCATTTATACTAGTGCTTAGTTTGGAGCTTGATTGCGCTGTGTGTAACGTCGTGAAATATTTATTTACTTATTTTATTTTGTTTTTATTTCAGAGGGTACTGCCCCTGTGGTGTTAATGCAACTTGCGTTAACCCAACCCAATCATGCAACTGCGATTCAAACGAGAAAGACAAGTGGTTATTTGATGAAGGTACTCTATCTGACCCTCACAGTCTCGGTATCACTGAGATGTTCTTTCTACAACAGAAGGATTTGACTGAAGAAGCTCAGGGGAGAATCACTTTGGGACCTTTGGAATGTGTTGAGACTAGTAAGTTTAATGTTGTATATTAGGTACTTTTTTCATTGTTAGTTCAATGTCATTTTCTAGCACTTTCTTGAAATAGAAAGTGCATGGATACCTAAACAATGTCTAGTCGTGCTAGAAAGGCTAATATCTTTAATGGATCTAGTTCGTAAATTCTAGAATTATATGCTGTTGTTTTAACAGTTATATTATACCAAAATTATAATAATGAACAGAATACCGAAGCTAGAAATGTTATTGAAATTTAAGAGAAATTATAAAATGAAAAATCAGTGTCTCTACAATATTAACTTTGACTTTGACAATCATACATTAAAATAATTCGAAAAACCGGTCAAGTACGAGACGAACTCGTGCGCTGAGTGTGTTGATTCAAGCTTAGCTTTTTATACACCTACAACAACAACAACAACTAACAACACAACAACTATAAATCTCAGTAGGTACACGGTTTTAATTTCTACTCGATATCTTCGCGCGTTCCGTAAATATTGTCTCTTGATAGACGGACGGACATACGGACAACAAAGGGATCTTAATAAGAGTCCTTTTTTTACCTTAAGAGGCACGACATCCTAAAAATTATGCCTAAAACTATGTACCATGGCTTACTCAACTTCAGATACCCAACGCTACGTAGTAACGTTCACAACATCTCAATCCTACATAGAAGTCCCTGGATGGAGGAAAGGTGACATCGCTTTTAGTTTCAGAACAACTGGCACAAGTGCCATATTGCTGTTTCAGCCTCCAATCAGACCTAACTATCCTTCGTTTATGGTTGCTTTGACTAGTGGTAAGTTTTATACATATTTTTATATAATACTATTTATGTCACTTAGTTTCACCCGTGTAAGTCATGATCCCGTGGGAATTTCGAAAAAAAAACCCTTTCTTATCGGACGCCATTTTTTTTTTTTTTTGCGTTAGGAAAATGCATTGAATTGCACACCCATCGCCCCGGGGGAGGCGATGAGTTATGTGGGGCTCTCCGGTCCAGAAGGGACCGGCCTACCCACTAAAAACCTGACGGCATTGCGACGCCATTCCGCAAAAGTGTCGGGGCTTACGGGAGAATCTGCTATAGCACTACAGCCGTAAGCCCCAACTGCGGTCGGTCTCGCCAGACCTCCTCACAAAAAACCCTGGTAAGGGAAAAAACCCTCTCGAGAGGCGGCGTGTCAACGCCGCCGCCATCTCGGGCTCAGTGTTCGGCGACGGACTCCCCGAGCCCGCCACTCCCCCGAGCCCGCCCTTATCGGACGCCTACATCATACCGTATGAGCGATGTTATCCTGTTTTTGCCCTTAAAAATTTTAACACAAAATATTCTATATTTAATTCTCTAAATTATTTTTTTTTTTTGCAAAAATAGAGCACGAGCTAACTTTCAATTTCACGCTAAACACTGGCACTACGAGGAAATTAGTGATCAACTCAAAAAGAAAGCTAAATGGAGGTGAATGGCATAAAATATGGATAGATTACAACTTCTATCACGTCAGGTTCATGTTGAATACTGAATATCAGATGCTGAATTTATTGTTGGAGGAAGAATTTGGTCCATTCGAAGGTTCTATGTTTATCGGTGGTGCTACAGCGTAAGTATAAAATGAATAAACTGTTAAGTACTTAGTAATAAATTATTTATTCAAAAGTGGTCAAATAAATTGTTATTTTTCAGAGAACATTTAAAGAAATCAGCAGTCAATCAAGGTCTCATTGGCTGTTTTAGAGGTTTAGTAGTAAACGGAGAGGTTTTAGACATCTACAGTTATATGTCTGTGCATTTGTCTGAAATTATAAAGGACTGTAAACCTTCTTGCGTACCAAATCCGTGCCAAAATAAAGCTACATGTAAAGAATTGTGGTCCACTTATGAATGCATTTGTAAGAATCCTTGGGCTCATTTAGGTACCCATTGTGAAGAAAGTAAGTAACAATACACCTAAATGTCATTCACAATAATTTTGATTTTACATGTAAAAATCTTTAAATATAATAATATGGTGATATTTCAGATATAAACGAAAAAGCATTAACATTTCAAACAAGAGATGCATATCTCAAGAAGAACTATCTAGTAGACAATGATACAAATGCCGAAAAGCATAGACTAAAGAAAATGATGACAGAAAACTTATTAATGAATCTCAGAACATATGACGATAATGCCTTAGTATTATATGCCAATGATAATCTGAACAATTTCATACATTTGTTCATACATAATGGAACTCAAATATTCTACCTATTCAATCATGGGAACGAAATAATTCAAATGAACGTTACTTACGAGAACATCAATAGGGGGGAAAGTGTTCAAATAGCTATTATAAGAACAGATAATTCGACAACTTTACACGTGAATGAAAAAAATACTACTATTGATAAAGTTGCGAAATCGCTTACTAATTACACAAATAAACCTTGGATTAATCATGAATTGGGTGAGATAATTAGACTTATTAAATTATTATGATTTAAAATAATTTTGAAAAACTTAGAATAAGGCTCTATTCAGTCTCAAACTAAGCCACTAGGCGATTTATTTTTTAGAATTTAAGATATGATATAATTTAAGATATACTATATCATCTCTGAATCATTTCACTCAAAGTGATTTCATCCAGATAAAAGAATTCGGCAAAAGCAGTGTCCTTTGTTCAACTTGGTACCTATTGATTCACCCAAGTGGACAAAGGCGACTTTGTTTTTTCGTTTTGTGGACTTTTATCACCCACTAAACCTTGCTAATAAAAACTTTCAAATTAGCAGACAAAACGTAAACGATATAAATTATTATTGTAGAAGTGATTCGTCCCCAAAGACCACCGGCACCACCAACAGACTACTTCCAAATAAACCTTGGAGGCTTCGACAGTTACTCGCTGCACTTAACGCCTCGAGCGACCGTCTTACCGCAAGGGGGGTACGTCGGCTGCGTTAGAGGATTCAAGATCGCTGATCATGTTGTTGATTTATCGCAGAAGGTTCAACAGAATTTCCATGAGGGATCCGATCAAGGTTCGTTATTTAGACGACTTCATGTTTTCATTGAAAATTGATTATGAAATAAAGTTAAAAGTTGTTAAACGGAGACTTAACAGTATTTAAAAACTTCGATAAACCCACCATATCTAATTCATACGCGATAAGCGAGAAATCTATAATAGAGTTTGATTTTAGATTTTAATCATACTAGGATTTAAGTGAAGTTATAGGTTTAGCTAGGTGTCGTTCGTACATAGCCTCATAATTGGGCCATTAGAAAACTTCGGAATGAAAGTCGGGGTATCTGCCACTAGACCAACACCTCACCTTATTTAAGTAATAGATAAAACTCTTTTCAGAAATAGATGGAGTATTACCAGAATGCAATATGAAATGTGACTCTGAACCTTGCAAAAACGGAGGGGTTTGCACCGAAGATTTTACTAATCAAGAAAGCAGCTGTGATTGCGAACTTACCAGTTACTTTGGAGAATATTGCATGGAAGAGAAAGGGGCTGAGTTTAATGGTGAAAGTATTTTGCAAAGAAAATTTGTCCTAAATGAAGTTATTACTAAGGTAAATTAAAACCGAATAGATCCATATTAGAAAATTGCTATATTAACGAAAATCTAAGGTTATGAAAATAATGTTATATTTAAAAATTTATGTAATATGTAAATTGTGGCATTTCATTATAGGATATGTACATTGATTTCAGGTCAAAATAAAACTAGCATTCTCGAGCAATGATCTGCGTCAGAAAAACACCGTTCTTCTTCTTGTACAAACAGAAAATAAGTAAGCCAGCATTGTTCTACGAAATAATAAGATCTGTATAATTTGTGAATTCAGTGTGCTTCTTTGTTTTTTTATCCCTTAAATATTTATGCAACATAGTTCAAAATGTGAAAAAAAAAACATTTGTATGTATGCTTGTTATTTCATGAGAGCAATCACCTTTTTTTTAATTTCTTGTACATTGACCTCTGTATCATCTATTTTCTCGAAATATTTGTTAACAGACGTAGCTACTACCTCTTGGTGGCCATAACACAAGATGGTTTCTTGAAGTTCGAAGAAGACAGAGAAGAATCTGCTTACGGTGCTGAAGTTAAAAACAGGAATTTTCTAAACGGTTCGTATTTTACTAATATTATAAACATTTTTCTGTACCACATTACTAGATTAGCTGACCCGGCACCATTTCGTATCACCTTAAAAATAAAACTTGACACTGGCAATACCTACTACAATGCCCTCGTTACATACTGTAAATAAAAAACACTTTGCATCCGGTTCTAATTGTTAGAAAAAGGAACTGTTTTTTTTCTTCTAAAGATATTATCCTACCGATTACGGATATACGAGGGGCGGGTCAGGCAGCTTAGAATTTTGCCACCATTGATGACCACGAATTTGCTGATGATGATGTTTCCGTTAAAAACCTAGAAGATCTCAAAGACTATCGACATCGATAGCTAATAAAGAACTAATTTCAGGTGCTCGTCACACAGTATATTACACACGTACAGGTCACGAAGCTAAGTTACTGATAGACAGAATAGAAGTGCCCTTAGAGAAGCTACCTCCGCAAGGTCTCTGGGAGGTGTTGGATGTCGGCTCCAACGAGGTTCAGATAGGTGGACTCAACACCACTGATCCGAGGCTGAAGATTTACAAGGGTTATAATGGTTGCCTGTCAAGTAAGTTTCACTCGTACGTTACCATACGTTGTAATATAATTAAAATTACCTATCATACTAATTTTATTGACTTAATAGTCTTTATATGGATCTGTCTCCGCTGTTTTGACTTTACCTATTTATATGAAGCTTAATATAAGATTTTGAAGAATATGGATGGATAGATGAAACAATACAACAAATCACAAATATTTATATTACATATAAAGTAAAGACAAAGCTTAGAAACTAATTGCACAAATGGGTGGCCTTATCGTTGGAAGCGATTTCTTCCGGGCTACCTTTATATGGAAAATATCTCTTTTAGCTTGAGTGGCAGGTAATATAAAATAAAAATCCTATTCTACTGATAGATTCCTATTATAAATGTGAAAGTTGGTGCACAAGTTACTTAAGTAAATGGAGTTTGTTTGGTACTGTTTCACACAAAAACTGCTCTACTGATTTGATATCTATTGACCGGATTTATGTCCTGTGAGGCAAAATAAAACATAAAACTTTTCCGCAAGTGACGATCTTACGTACTCCAACGTCGTTTACTTTTCTCATGAATGCTACATCTTACTTGACCATATCATCACTTCCCACCAGGTAAGACAGTAATCAAACGCTCATCTATCGTTATCTGTCTACAGATATATTCGTAGAAATAAACGACCACATAATGAAACCTCTTGAAGAATACATGCTATTCACAAAATCAGATTCTGAGAAAGTGAATGCGGTAAATGCTCAAGGAGTTAGAAGCGCGCAATGCTCTGCCGATTTCGATGAGGCTTGGCCAAAACATGACCAATTGGGAGCCACGCATAATGGCAGTTTTCTGATCGTGAGTATGGATAGGTGACTTGGTTCATTGAATATTTAGTTATTTCTTATAGTAATTTTTATTTTACCGTCTCCCCTATGTGATCTGACAATGTCCCGGGCATTACAGCGCCTCAAAATAGCAAAGATTAAAAGTTGCTTGCGCTGTATAAATCATCTAAAATTAGATGAAAATGCCAGATAATATTATGTAATATATATGATATAACGATGATTGGGGAGATGGTGAAAGAGAATCTTTTGAGGTGAAATGAACACGTGATGATGAGACAGGAGATGCATACATGTGACTCATCACTCTTCTAAAGTAAACTAGAACCAGTAGTTCTAGAGTTTTAGAGTGATGAGCATATATGTAGAAGGGTGGAGAGGAAGAGGATGTTCTAAGAAAATATGGATGGAATGTACAAGACAGTAGATACATAATAGAGATGTAAGTGAACGATGAAGTAGCTAATAAAGGAGAATCTAAGAAGAAGACATGCTCCCTAAGACCAAAAAAAAATCAAATTACGAGATGATCAATATAATTGTCTTTTACAAAAATTACAATAATTAAATATAACATTTTCAGAGTGTCGATAAAACGTGGGTAGAAGACCCACCATCGAGAGCACCTTATGACTCTCTGTACCAACAACCTGATGCTGAAGAAGAAAATACTGACAAGTTTTTCATTGCACTTATTTGTATGTTTCTGTTGGGGCTTTGCTACGTTGGATATCATGTAATTTTTATTTTTATTATTATCATCATGAAAACATAGTCGTAAAGTATTTTTGTACAAATATTTGTTATTTTATAAGTAATCTAAATATTTCTATTTTCTATTATCCCACTTAGGAAATATTATTTAAAAAATAAAATTAAAAAAGTTGTATTTGGGTCGTAATATTAAAAATGAAGAGGTTCCTTTTATAATTATTATTTAAAAAAAATGCATGATCTAAAACTATTTATTTCAGATGTGGAGAACAAACAAGGCGCACAAATTGAATCTTGAAAAAGAGACAGATGAGAAAATTATGAGAAGCAAAGAAATAGCCACAATGTTTCAAGAACCAAGCATTAATTTCTTGCAGGTGAGTAACCTACCTACCTAAACATTAAATACTTTGATTATAGAATAAATACATACACAATAACGCCACCATGAGCCCAACTCAAAAAATAAGAACAACGCGTTCCTTATTGTACTTACCAAAATTGTAAAATCATTTTTAGCTAAAAGAAGGTGAAAACAAGGATCTGGAAGTGAAAACCAACGGAATCTCAATAAACGAGATACCAACTGTTGTTGTCGTCGATGTACCTAGTGAAGACAAACCTGTGAGCAGACGAGGGTCTTTGAGATTTAGAGGTTTGTATACAAGTGTTCGATTTAATATTAATATTGTATGAACGTAGTGGGTATCAACGGAACCCACAGTACCCCACGTGCCGTCGCGGTTACCAGGGTGTGGCGCTGGGAGCCACTTGACGATATATTTGTGGATAGATTTTACAACAATGGTATACCTAATCGTGAAGACTTCGGCTAGGCACCTCCGGAAAGCTGCATGTCCACTACAACTCACGTTTAGAGTTAGATAAATCATTTCGTAATAATCTATATTATATCTGAAGTAATTGCTTTTCAAATCTGTAAAAACTTTAAAATCACATCCTTACACAGATATGGTTGACAAAGATAGAGTCTGGGAGTCGCTCGAGGAAGAAGACGAGACGGAACATGACGGCTTCGAGAACAATTCCGATGAAGATTCAACAGATGAAGTAACAGAGAAACAAGATGAAAATGAAGTCATAGATGAGATTGTGGAAGAAAAGGTTGATATAGACACTGAAGATAAAGAATTAGCCTTACGTAGTCATGTAAGTAGTTTGAATAAAAGTAGGTATAAGTAGGTGGTAATAGGGGTTAAAGTATGAAATTGCCGTTTTATTGCAATAGGTTCTTTGAATTGACATAGAATCTTCATGGTTTGAGGTTTTCGAATGAAACTTTTTTCAAATGGTTTCTGTGATGTTCTTTTTTTAAAAAATGTGAAACATTTGAATATCGACTTTCAATTGTTTTTGTTATTCAATTTAGACAAGAAAGATGGATACTGCGAAAATTAGAGTGATTTTTGAATACGAGTTCCGACGCGGAACTAACGCGGCAGAAACAGCCCGCAATATCAATGCTGCGTTTGGAGAGGGGTCTACTAATGAACGCACCGTGCGATTTTAGTTTAAACGCTTTCGTGATGGAAATTTCGACTTAAAGAACGAGCCACGAGGAAGACCGCCCACACAGGTGAATAACGATGAATTAAGAGAGATAGTGGAAGCCGATCCTAGTCAAACTACCCAGGAATTAGCGGCATGGTTTAACGTTACCTTACCCACTTTATTGACTCACTTGCGTCAAATCAATAAAATAAAAAAATACGAAAAATGGGTGCCTCATGATTTGACTGGTCTGCAGAAAGAAACGCGTGTTGAAACTTGTGTTGCCTTGTTGAACCGGTACAGAAATGAAGGAATATTGGATCGAATTTTAACATGTGATGAAAAGTGGATTCTTTATGATAACCGGAAAAGAAAAATGCAATGGCTGACCCCAGGTCAAATGCCACAACAGTGTCCTAAAGCAAAACTTACCAATAAAAAGGTAATGGTAACTGTTTGGTGGTCTCAGCATGGTGTTATTCACTATAGTTTTCTTCGATCTGGTCAAGCAATTACGGCAGATGTCTATTGTGCCGAACTCCGAACCATGTTGACAAAACTAGCAGTAAAACAGCCCCGACTCATGAATCGATCTTCACCATTATTGCTTCACGACAACGCGAGACCTCACACAGCACGAGAAACCATTTTGACCCTTCAGGAACTGCACTTAGAAACCATTCGTCATCCTCCGTATTCACCAGACCTTGCTCCAACGGACTACCATTTTTTTCGTGATTTGGACAATTATCTACGTGACAAGAAGTTTTCTTCCCAGGAGGCAGTACAAAATGCTTTCACACAGTTTGTGCAGTCTAGATCGTCGGAGTTCTATCGCAAAGGCATTAATAACCTTCCCATTAGATGGCAGCAATGTATAGATAATAATGGCAACTATTTTGATTAAATAAATTTGTTAAAAATGTAAAAAATAAACAATTAAGATTTTCAGTATAAATCGGCAATTTCATACTTTAACCCCTAATAATAGGGGTTAAAGTATGAAATTGCCGTTTTATTGCAATAGGTTCTTTGAATTGATATAGAATCTTCATGGTTTGAGGTTTTCGAATGAAACTTTTTTCAAATGGTTTCTGTGATGTTCTTTTTTTAAAAAATGTGAAACATTTGAATATCGACTTTCAATTGTTTTTGTTATTCAATTTAGACAAGAAAGATGGATACTGCGAAAATTCGAGTGATTTTTGAATACGAGTTCCGACGCGGAACTAACGCGGCAGAAACAGCCCGCAATATCAATGCTGCGTTTGGAGAGGGGTCTACTAATGAACGCACCGTGCGATTTTGGTTTAAACGCATTCGTGATGGAAACTTCGACTTAAAGAACGAGCCACGAGGAAGACCGCCCACACAGGTGAATAACGATGAATTAAGAGAGATAGTGGAAGCCGATCCTAGTCAAACTACCCAGGAAATAGCGGCATGGTTTAACGTTACCTTACCCACTTTATTGACTCACTTGCGTCAAATCAATAAAATAAAAAAATACGAAAAATGGGTGCCTCATGATTTGACTGATCTGCAGAAAGAAACACGTGTTGAAACTTGTGTTGCCTTGTTGAACCGGTACAGAAATGAAGGAATATTGGATCGAATTGTAACATGTGATGAAAAGTGGATTCTTTATGATAACCGGAAAAGAAAAATGCAATGGCTGACCCCAGGTCAAATGCCACAACAGTGTCCTAAAGCAAAACTTACCAATAGAAAGGTAATGGTAACTGTTTGGTGGTCTCAGCATGGTGTTATTCACTATAGTTTTCTTCGATCTGGTCAAGCAATTACGGCAGATGTCTATTGTGCCGAACTCCGAACCATGTTGACAAAACTAGCAGTAAAACAGCCCCGACTCATGAATCGATCTTCACCATTAATGCTGCACGACAACGCGAGACCTCACACAGCACGAGAAACCATTTTGACCCTTCAGGAACTGCACTTAGAAACCATTCGTCATCCTCCGTATTCACCAGACCTTGCTCCAACGGACTACCATTTTTTTCGTGATTTGGACAATTATCTACGTGACAAGAAGTTTTCTTCCCAGGAGGCAGTACAAAATGCTTTCACACAGTTTGTGCAGTCTAGATCGTCGGAGTTCTATCGCAAAGGCATTAATAACCTTCCCATTAGATGGCAGCAATGTATAGATAATAATGGCAACTATTTTGATTAAATAAATTTATTAAAAATTTAAAAAATAAACAATTAAGATTTTCAGTACAAATCGGCAATTTCATACTTTAACCCCTAATATTAAAACCCTTAGACAGCATCCTCTTACCTATCCTATAATATAAGGTTTCTGTACCTACCCAATCGGTAAAAACGGTACCTTTATAAAGATTTCACTGTCTGTCTGACTATCACCAGGCTGTATCTCATAAACCATGATACACACCATAGCTACACAGGTGAAATTTTTGCATAATGATGTGTGTTTCTGTTGCCGTTTTAAATAATTATTAATTGGGGTTCCCATACAACAAATGTGGTTTTTTTAATGGTACGAAACATTTAGAGTTGGACTCGACGTTATTATCTTAAATAGCAGACGTAGGGTCAAGTTACAAGCCTTATGGTCACCTGAGAACTCTAACACTAGGTGAGACACACTATTACCACGAAAAAAGAATAACTCTATTGATGAACTAAGCGGGATTAGACAGCAAATCATTTCAAAGTCCATACATAACCGCAGAACAAGGGTAGTTCAATAAATTGTTTAACATGTATATTTTTTGGTTTTATATTTCAGTCACCTTCATACGAGCTAAAAGGCCCACCAACCTTGACCACGCAGTTGCCTTACAAAATAGATGAAGACGAAGCCAATGAGATTATAGCCACAACCGCTTAGTTACCGATACTTCGTTTTTTATTGTAGATAGACTACAATTTGACACAATCTTTCTGAAAAAACAATGTCAAATACAAGGTCGTCAGATTGTAGTCTGAAATTTTAAAAAACTTTTTAAACATGATTATTGAAATAAATGTGAACCAAACTAAATGTTTTTATGTCTTACCTACTTTTAGATAAATATACTTAGATTTTAGTACGGTACTTATCTATTAATGATCTTTAAAAATAAGCTGGTATACTGTTAACATGGCTAAATTAAGCTAGTTGGCTTAATAGTGATGTCGCAGGCAATTTGTTTGATTTGTCCGTTTACAATCGGCTTAGGCATTTTATAAACATGAAGCGTTAATACAAATTAGTTATAACGAAGGCAGATTGTAAATTGTTGTCATTTAATAAAATGTTTTGATTTTAGTAGCGGGGTTTATGATTTGCATTAACCGTTGAATTTGTTTTTTTTTTTTCAAAATTTCCAAGTCCAAAGTTTTTTTTTTTTTTTTAATTTGAAGTTTAACGAAAACGAAATGAAAAATTGAACGATAATCTGAATGCTTCTTTACATAACGATTGTTCCTCTATTACGATTACTAAAAATATGAATTTAATTGAGGGCGTAAATGAAAAAGGCCAGATTATACCCCAGAAGATTCTCATATTTAACAAATAAAGTAATGACAAATACAACTGAGCATTAATATGTTGAAAGTCCGAAGTGTGAGATTTAAACTTTTAAAATAAATGTGTGAAAATGTTTTTTCCTCTTTTTAAAATTAAATCATGGTCACCTTCTTCTTCTTCTTTTTCTTAGTTATGGCTTCTGTCCGCAATATAGGACAATTTAGCCAATTTCTCGTACGAATAGCGCGAACTACCACTATTGTAGGTACTGTAATCGTTTGAAATAATTTTCAATGCGTGAAAATGAAGCGCATGAAATGAAATGAAGTGAAATGAAGAAATGAAATACAGCGCGTGGCTGTAGAAAAGAACGACGGCGGTCGTAAACGGACGAATCATACAAATTGCCTACGACAGTGACATAGGTATTGGAACTGATTTAACTGAACTGATAAAATTTAGAACTGAACATGATTTAAAAGTAATTTTCATTTTGAATAAAAATTCTTTATTCGTACTGCGAGGGGATGGAATCGGTTGCTTGAGTATGTCTTCCCGGATGTCTACAACTTGGAGGTCTTTCAGTCACGAGTGAACAGGTATCTCCTAGGTAAGCGTGTAACATTTTAGATCACATCGTCGCTTTCCATAAGGTGAGATAGTGGTCAAACGCTTACCTAACAATAATTATAAAATGGGCTTTTGGGAGGATATCCTAAACTATAAAAGATAGCGAGAAGGGAAAAGGAGAAGCGTCCCCGATTTTGGCAAAAACTTAAATGGCGTTTCCAGGATTCGATCTCTATCAGCAACACTATCGGTCGGTACAAAAACATAGTGTGTTTGATTTTTAGGGTACCTACCAGAGATATGTAAAAACTTCTAGATACGTAATAGGGCAAATTTCTTGGCTACACAAATGCAAGCTATCTAGCCAGAGAAGTCTTAGTTCCATCCCAGCTCACGTCACGATCACCCGCTTGTTGACACACAGTACATTTAGTTCACTTTCACAACATTATTCACAGACAACAATGCCTTCGTGCGTATTTAGGCGATGCACGAATTATACTCCAAAAACTGGCAAAAATATTTCATTTCATACGTAAGTAAAGCTGTATTTATTTATTTTAGTTTATTTTTTGAAAAAGTTTTTTTCCAAAAACTCAACGAAGTTTTTTCTATTTCTTATCGGTTGTGAACCGATTATGGCCATTAGGAAATTAGCCAGTGTCATGTATTTCAATATATTATGCAAGTTATATGCATCGAAACAGTCAAGTCGTCATAGTTAAAGTCAAGTCTAGGGAATCATTTGTAAACACGGCGGCCATTTACAAACAATCTTCACGGAGCCTTGGAGACAACACTAAGTCAATTTTTTGCACCGATTTTCACTTTCATTCCACTTGTACACCTTCACGAAACTAAATTGATTAATATGCCCCCGAAATTAAACAATTTGCACGCATATGAACTAGGTTTCACAAAAATGAAAATTTAGCACCACATCTCCTCAACGAGTTCCCGCCAAGACTCCAACGAAGTTTATGACTTTGACGTTTTATCATTCTCTCCTAACCGCTATGAGATGTCATAATAATATTATGACATCTCTTTCTTACGTCATGCAAGTAGCATTGAGTCTTTATGTTTTAGAAAGAGATAACAATAGTTTCGTCTATTTCTTCTTTAAATTATGTGAATGAATATAAATAATGAGGTTGTATAGCATACAATTGTGCCGCTTTTCAATAATGATTTGTTCTGCAATGGCGTCTCTATAACTTTAATAGACTCATTGGTACCTACCTACTAAATTTTTCAAAAACAAAAAATGTCATTTTAGTTTTAGTCAAAATCGGGGACGCAACAGTAACTCCTTTCAGCATTTTTCGCTGTCTCTTATAGTTTAGGATATCCCTCTGAAGATGCCCTGAAGAAAGAATTTAATAATTCTTTGATGAATATTGTTTTATAGTAACACTCCTGACATCACAGAGAGTGCCTGTCACTGTCACCTATTATTGTCTATGTTTGCCTTCTCTGTCAGGCAAGTCAATTTTGTCAATATATTTTGTCTATGGTAGACCAATTTTAATTTCAGATAAAATAAATTCGTGAATATTGATAAAAAACATCATGGACGAGACTGAAAAATCCAAATCAGGAGCCCTACCGTCACAATTGCTCGTTATGACAATATGCCATCCAATGGAATATGCGAAAGTACTTATTCAACTCGGTTTCGAGCCAATGGCTCCTCGCCGGTCGACGACTCTCTTCGGCCGCCCTGCCATGATATTACCTAACGTTTTCCAATACATAAAATACATCAAATCTCAAGATGGATTCTTCGGGTGCTACAAGGGGCTCTCTGCCAGAGTGCTGGGCCTCGTCGCCTCCAGCCAGCTGTCGTCGAAAGTGATCAGTGCCACTGGCATCGATCTACCCGAGATCGAAGACCCTCCCAACATAATTAACGATGAAGAACCGAAGCCAGAGGACTATTTCAAGCTCGGCCGTCGCGGTATGATTATTTACGTGGCTTCAAACATTGTATCACACCCATTCCACGTAGTTTCAGTCAGAATGATGGCGTCTTTCATCGGTAAGGAGGAGCATTATTCTACATTATTTGGAGCGATCGCATCGATCTACAGGGACGACGGAATTCTTGGTTTTTTCCACGGTTTCGTGCCTAAATTGCTTGGTGACTTGACATGTATAGCAGCCACCGGTGTATTGGCTTACTATGTTAACAAATATTTGGTAAAGAGCAAGGATTTACGGTATTATACAGTTCCGCTGTTGACATTTGTGACTAGTACACTAACCTATCCCCTAGTAGTGGTGTCAACTTGTATGGCCGTGGCCGGCTGCAGCCTTCAGGCTGGCAATCCACCTGCAATGCCCAAATATCCTTCATGGCAATCATGCTGGAGAGATCTCCTCAGAAATAAACAACATAAACGAGGATCATCGTTAATCTTTAGGTACTACATTGCACCCGTGGCAGCCCTACAGTAGACATTCACTGCATTTACAGATTGCATTTATTTGCTCTAAGTGTTGTAATGTCATTCCATAATCCACCAAAGTAGGTTCAACATATTGTTCTGATAGAGAACCATGTAATGAAAATGGAATGTGTAAATAATTAGTATAAAATGGTGTACCTACCATGTGAATATTCATTTTGCTAGATTGTTGAGTCAAAATATGGTTATAATTGCAATAAATATATTTTATTCGTCAATATTTGTCTTATTTTGACTGAAAACATGCATAATCTACTTAGTTTTGTAAAAAAACTACTGAAAATATTACATCATTAAAGCTTATCTACATTGCCTCATAAGAAAAAATACTGAGATAACACCACACTTAATCAGATACCTAACCTATGTCAATATCATATACAAAATAAAAAATGAAATTGTAAACTTAATTCATTTTAATTTCGATAAAGTATGCTCTTTTATAAACTTATCAACTAACTCTTTTTCTAACATTTTTACTGCTCTGTAGTAAATAGTAGATGTATTCAAGGGACTGCCTTTTTCGCTTTCAAACTTCATATAATCCATCCAAATATCAATGTTTTTTCTTCCGTGATGTTCAACGGCCAACTCGAAACTTTTTCTTATATTTTTTTGATTTATTTTCTCTTGTGCCATTTCTAAATCAATCATAATTTTGTTAACTTCAAGTTGTGTTGGTGGTGTTCTTATTAGGTCTTCGTACAGTTGCCTTGCTGCTTTGATGCCATTATTTTCATACATTTTTTGCAAAAGCTTTGGTTTTACTGATAGTACAACAACACTTTCACAGGTTTGGAATTTTTTGAAAAGATTTTTTAACTGAAACAGAACAAAGTTATTAGAAATATGTCTATGTTTGTATGTGACTTTGTTACTCTTTCACACAATAACTACCGAACTGATTGTGAATAAACTTGAAACATAGATACCTGGAGACCTGGAATAACACATAGGCTACTTTTTATCCCGATAATCCCATGGGATCAGCACTTACGCGGGTGAAACCGTGGGGCGCAGCTAGTTAGTAAAAATGGATTTCTTATGTATTCCATTAGTAGTGGGTTTAGAAATATGAGACTTCAAATACAAAGGTCTCAAGGATTAAGAGCCCGCGCACACAGAGAGCAGTCTAGAGTTCTGCTTTCTAGTGACTGTTGACCGCTCATGAGTTCCAACGTACACAAGCGGCGTTAAAATTCTCGCGTTCTAGTGTCGTTTGGGTTTTTGCACATGCAACATGTCTTTAGAAAGTTTCGAAGATGAATAAAAAAGAAGTAGCTTCTAAAAAGAAAAGGAAGTCAATGCAAGAAAAACAAGGCGAACTTAGTAGTCATTTTCAGAATTTACTTAAAGATGTTAATCTCCATCACTTAAATCGTATAATAAACTAATTTCTTTAACCAATTCAATTAATTTTTTCGAGTTTGCAACCTCAGATATCGCGGCGTTCAGGTCCCTGTCACGGTGGGAATAGATATCTTGGAACGCGTCGTTCCGCTTTGACCGCCCGTTGTTTGTGCGTTGTTGTTATAGACTCGGTAAATTCTAATAAACGCGGAACTCGGAACTTCTGACCGCTCTCTGTGTGCACGGGCTCTAAAATCGATGATGGTATCGCCTACTTTCCTTATCCAATCTTGAAATGGCAAATATGTGATGCCAACACTATTATATTGCAAAGAGAGAACATTATTTTTCTATTGAAACATACAAATAATAATAAATTAAACAAAGAAATCTTTATAACTAAAGTGGCACAATCAGCAAAGTTATCGCCTCGAGGGGAACTCTTCTAAGCAAGTAATGAATGGACAAAACTTAATGAAAGGGATGGGTGGCTGTTAATCTCTAAAACTAGTGATCCGATTTTGATCAACACAACTTGAGAATACATTGCGCATTGGATGGAAGCCCAGTAAAACTTAACTAAACTACATACTGAATCCTTAGGAGTGACTTGGCATTTTTTGAGCTCAATATGAGATCTGCACCTATGTAAGTAAAACGGCAGGACACTGCTATTAGTGATATGTGTACTTACAGTATCAACTCCCTGAACATTATCAAGCACAATATTATACAGATGTATCGCTTCATTTTTGTTCAAGGCCTTAGTTGCTTGCTCGACAATGGATATCATTTTCTGTTCATCTGGCTTTGTTAACAATATCTTCTGTTCCCAGTGTGATGTGTGCGCTTGAGAATATTTGTTGGTGCCTTTATTTAAAAGCTGTGATAAGGAATAAAATATTATTAATATGTACTCCCGAATGAAGTTTTTAGTTCCTAATGTTTGATGTGTTTAATTAAAAACGGTTCAGCATAAAGGTTTTGAATTAATTTTGAACTATCACTTCAAAACTGGGACCCGCTTCCCGGCATTTCGCTAAAGCGTTTAAATTAGGCAGGCAATAATAGCAATGAAATTTGTGTCGAAGGCGAAAGAGTAACCCAAAAGTATATTTATGGGGTTTTGTAACCTTATAAAACAGCGCTTAAAATACCCATTCAACGGGTTTTATGGACAAAAGGGTAGGGTAACAAAACTTATATGGGAAATCTATTCAAAGACACCTAATTAGTAATAGAAGACGTCCCTCATGAGGTTAAGTCAAGTGCAGGCACATCCCACTAATATAATAAATGCAGAAGCTTAGATTTTGTTTCAATCATGCGCGAATACTGCTAAACTGATTGCGATGACACTTGGTATGCAGATAGCTGGATTACACATAAACATACTTTTTATCCTGATATTTCGACGGGATCGGGAAATACACCGGGTCTTATATAAAATGAGTTACAAATTACCTGTAACATTTCATCCTTAGACATTTCTCCCTCAACATTTAGTAACTCGAAACCAAATTCATACATGTCATTAGTGAGCAAACCACTTTCGTGTCCAAAGAACCAAGCATGTTTCACTGCTTTGATCTTTTGTGAGTCTGTACATACTGACTCATCAACGGCCAGTAGATTGTGTATGTATTTTGTACAAAGATTTTGGTCTGGAAACTTAAAATTTAAAGAAAATTGTTTAGAAACTAAAAGAAAGAAAATAAATTGAACCGGAACTATTAAAATAAATATAAAAACCACTAGGTACTCATAAATTTCTTTTTAAAAATAAAAATTGATATAGACTTATTTTCTCTTGTAAATAGTTCTAAGTAAAATGCCAATAATGAGCAATAAACATAAGGAATTATTAAACATTCTTATGTTTAATATTTCAAAAAGTACTAATTAAGCTAGTTAAATATAAAATCGTATTATTCAAAGGTTCACTGACATAGTTTTTTTTTCTAAAACACCCTTAAATGTTACGTACATTTTTTATGTAAGTTTCTGAAAAAGGGTATTTTTATTTACTGTGCATAGAGGTAGTATGTAGGCAACTTTAATAATATATTTCTATAGTTACCTGTTGTAAAGCTTCTTCATAAACTGAAATATAATTATTTATTTCCTTTGAAAAATTATCTTGTTCAACGAATTCGTCTATTTCTTCCCAGTGGCAGCCCTGTGAATAAGAAAGTGTTTAGTTTATCTATATACTACTATTATAAAGCTGAAGAGTTTGTTTGAACGGGTTAGTCTTAACTACTGGTCCAAATAAAAAAAAACTTTTTGCGTTTGATAGTCCATTTATCGAGGAAGGTTACATCACGCTACAACTAATGGGAGCGGAGCATCCAAGAAAAATGTTGTAAATCGGGAAAAAATTGCCCCTTTTCCGAGATTATGTCGCGTGCGCTGAGTAAACGGTCAACGTTACATAAAAACCATGTATGACAATTCTTCCTCTAGAAAGGATCTAATAAATAGTCCGCGACAGCATATTATGTCTATCTCATAAGGTTGACTCAATAAAACATTTTTTATAGTATTGCATTGCTTCCGAAGGTAATATTGTAAATATGATAGGATCCTTTTCTAAATAAATACGTTATTCATTAAAAGTATTTAATTTTAAACATAATTGACATACATGATGGGTAAACCGATTTGAATATGAAATTTGGTACAAAGAAGAAAGAAAGAAAGAAAAACATTTATTGACAACAAACACACACATAAGAACAATGGGACATAATTGTACAAGGGTAGTTTAATGGTTGAAATAAAATATAGGGTACTTTGAATAATCATACGGGTTAAGCAACGCTTGGTATGACATACGTGATGCGTCACATAAGTTACGGGATAGGAATTTATGCGGGTGAAACTGCGGGGCACAGCTAGTGTAACATAAAAATGCGGGGGCTACAAATCCTATGCTGAGCTAAGCCTAGACCATGTGATATGTGCCTATTATGTACTTTCCACTTACATCTAATTCCTTTGCAGCAATGTAAATCCAAACATCCTTCTTATCCCTTCTTGACCATATCTCTTCTTTAATAGAGTTTTTGATTGCGCCCTCTGTTTCATACTTCAAACACAAGTCAAATAATTTGAACAAATATTCAACATTGTCTATCTTCTTCGCGCCATTCCGCCATATTACATCTACTCTTTTTGACTGCTTCTCCTAAAACATAAAAAAATACTTTCAACTACTATTTTGCAACTATGAAGTAATACAGTTTTTTACTTGTTGCACACATCCAGTTTTTTCATCAGTATTTTGCTCTCTCGTCACTCTAACCTTAATATGATTAATAAATAACTGTTGTGCCACAAGTTAGAAATTGTGCTATTGACTGTAATTTGGTGTTTAATTGTAAATATTTCTTTCCAAAATTCTGCAAGATTAAAACAACATTTATACATAAGCATAACTCAAAAAGAAAACTTTTCTTTTGATTCCTGTTGATTTCTTTGAATACACAGTAGCATACACCTGCTAACAAATTGCACCTCAGTTCGAGGGGAATTGAGTTTAAGTTCAAATTTGTAGTTTTTATAAGCAAATTATAAAGAAAAGTACCTGTTCCTCATCAGTTTTGGTGTTAAACTTCAAAACTAGTAGCTCAATCTTAAACAATTCTAAGTACAGTATTTCCGAGTTTGTGTGTCTCTGGATGCCCTTCAAAAGAAAGGTTCTAGCAGCATCAAGATTGTTTTGTTCTTCACTCTCCCATTTGGATGCTAGTAGCCACATCTTGGGCTTGTCTCCATGGATCTGTAATTTGTGAAAATACACTTTTATGCTACAATTATTTTAAGGAAAAATACATCATTAAATATTCAAATGTGGCAAGATGCAAGCCCACACAAGTTACACACACACACACTTTTAAAAACTTTATATATTTTTATTTTTATCTTTCGAAATATCAAATGTATGCTGAGGTTCATCACTATCTCTGTTTGTCTGGAATGGTGTTTTACCTTAAAACCATTTACAAAAACAAATAATTCCTAGCATTAGACCCATTGATGAACTTGATAGAGTATTTACATTTGCTATGCAATGAGACGAGACGGAAAAGAGACGGAACAATTTATCGATCAACAAAATGTTTTTCATGCTCTTATGCTACTACTGCTGATCCTACGACCATATTGTGTTAACTTTATTAAAACATATTAAAGTGAAATACCTGTAGCATTTGTCCAATAATTCCCGAGATGGCCGCAGGAAACCCAACACTTTTACAAAACTTTATATACTCAAAATATATCTCTACATTGTTCTGGTACCTATAAATGAATTGTTTGAACAACACATTCAGCCTTTTTGAGATAGCATATTCAATGTCTTGCCTCTTTTCAGTTATTTTTCTTTCTTTTCTCCGGAGACCAATATCTTCAAGCAATGCAAGTTCGTATGTTATATATTGTACGTAGTCTTCTTTTTGTTTGACGCGCCGTTGAATGTGGTATTCGAATTCTTTGCGTTTACGTGATATTTCTCTGTAAAGAATGTTAGATGGTTAGGTTAGATTTCAGAATAAAATTATAGTAAAGTTAGGGTAAAGTATTATAAAATCGACAAAATTATGTACTTCCTCTTGACAAAACGATGATGGGAATTGTGTAAAATGGATGAAAAGGCTGTGTAACACAAGTTAGTGGTATTTTCTTCTACGAATATTAACTTACTTTATTTCTTCATCGTCGTAAAGATTAGTCCTTCGCATTTGCTCCAACTCATTTATCATACTCTCAATACGTTGATTTACTTGTTCTGCCATATTTGCTTTGGTATTCTCTCAGTTTTAATTTAAATTATTTTTCAAAAAGTAAATAACAAACACACTACTTTTCAAGATATTTTTTAAGGTTATGTCAGTGTTGCCGACAACACATTTCAAACTACGAAAAATAAAATAAAATGTTGAATGAAGTTTAGTTCAGTCAGCTTTATCTTTTTTATTTCAATGAAAACTTTGATTTGAATTTTACTCAAATATATTCGCCAGGGTCTCCTTTTAACACTCCGTACAAATTGTATAGGATGTTACACGAATAATATCCTGGCTTCCATTTAACAGGTCGTATATTATCAGGTCGTGTAATACGTGGTCGTCAAGTATATTATTGGCTCCCATTTCCTTTTTAATATTTTAATGGTAACCCATGCCAGTGTCATGGCGGCATCATGGCAGTAAAATATTAGTTTTTTTAATTTATAAAATCGCTGCGTTAAATTCTATAAAATGGTGAAAACGTGTTGCGTTTTTACTTGTACAAGTGAATCATATGGTGGTTGCAATATATCATTTCATAGGTAAGCCAAAATATGTTTATTATTGTATTCTAGAAATGTTTTGTTCTATTACAAGAATTTACGGTGACTATGATTTTTGGATTTTTGTATTGAGTTCGGGTAAGTTTTTTTTTACTGTAATTTTATTATTTCAGCTTTCCGAAAAATGAACAAATACGACAAAAATGACTCAGCAGTATGGATGTGAAGTAGTAAATTACAAAAAAATCAGTCGTATGCAGTCGTCACTTCGATCTTTCCTGCTTTTACTCCCGTCGATTATTGAAAGCCGATGCAATACCAACAATTCCGCTGGTGGTACGAATACTGTTAGATATTTGACTACTTACCTGCTGAACATGAGTGATAATAAGTAATTAGTCAAAAAGTTTTATTTTTGAAATTTCCTCTAGCTTTACATTTGATGAATTTTGAGGGAAGTACTATATTAAATTTAACGTAATTGACCGTCATGTCTGTTAAAATTTGATTTCGTCAGTCAGTATGTAGTATGTGTCTTTGTGTGTATGTATTTTCCTTCTTCTTCTGC
Organism: Idaea dimidiata; assembly: GCA_949358125.1. Classification (NCBI taxonomy): domain Eukaryota; kingdom Metazoa; phylum Arthropoda; class Insecta; order Lepidoptera; family Geometridae; genus Idaea; species Idaea dimidiata. Next base: position 10,610,671 of record OX442334.1, read on the forward strand.
TGCTGCTTCACACCAAAGAAAATTAATTTAATTTCTTCTTCTTTCTTCGAACCTGTGCCTCTTGCATGACGGGCGAGAGCGCTAATCTTTGCCTCACGGGAACCCGTCGTGATACAGTGATTTTTGATGATACATTTCTTTTTGTAAAATATTTATACTAATTAATCAAAGTGTTCAAAAATTAATAAGCATACTATAACAATTAATAAAACTGTTTTATACCGTGTCCTTTTGAATTATTTCATTAATCCTTAAAGAGCGTCTATTGCTAATGGAAATCTTCAATTTGCCAACAGAGACTGAGACGTAAGTCTCAGTAATATTATAAACGCAAAAGTTTGTATGTATGTCTGTGACTTTGTTACTCAATCACGCAAAAACTACTAAACCAATTGCAATGAAACTTGAATATAGGTAGCTGAAAACCTATAATAACACATAGGCTATCCCGATAATCTCGCGGTAACGGTACTTACGTGGGGGAAACCGCAGGGCGCAGCTAGTAAATAATACAATTGCACTTGCATTATTAAATCTAACATCTGTCACATAAAAAAAATCTTATTGTCACCCTATTAGAAAATGACACAAGTCCTTTGCTACAACCATCTTTTTATTATTTCTTATCGGTTATGAACCGATTATGGCCATTAGGAAATTAGCCAGTGTCATGTATTTTAATATATTATGCAAGTTATTTGCATCGAAACAGTCAAGTCGTCATAGTTAAAGTCAAGTCTAGGGAATCGTTTGTAAACACGGCGGCCATTTACAAACAATCTTCACGGAGCCTTGGAGACAACACTAAGTCAATGTTTTGCACCGATTTTCACTTTCATTCCACTTGTACACCTTCACGAAACTAAATTAATATGCCCCCGAAATTAAACAATTTGCACGCATATGAACTAGGTTTCACAAAAATGAAAATTTAGCACCACATCTCCTCAACGAGTTCTCGCCAAGACTCTACAACCATCTTGCTCAGCTCGTTTTTATTCTGACAGTTTTTCCTCCAGTTATTTATCTTACCTCCATGGTCGTGACAGCGTGTTAGCCAGGGTTAGCATCAGTTAAAACGTAGTGATTATATTCTCTTTGTTTGGCATCAGTTTGTTTAGTATCTTCTTACTAGTCTGTGGTATTAGTTTGTGGTGCTAGCGTTGATCGGTCCTTGAGAGATTTTTTAAATAATTAGGTGTCAAAATGGTCAAATGTGCAGTTGAATCTTGCAAAAACGATACTAGGAAACAGACAAAGCTGATATCCAGTATCACATTTCATCGGTAAGTCGATTTTTCTGCTTATTTTTATTAAAACATCACGCATCGCGGGGGTAAATGAGCTTGAGAGGGTGACATGCAAAACACCCCCCGCGCACCGCGCTTCTATACGTAAAACTGTAGTGATGTGATGCGACCAACGCTTTTGTCGATACTTGATATATTTTTTGAATGTTTTCAAGAGAATCATTTATATTTATGATGGATGTAATATAAATTGGGGGTGAAAGTTTCGACGGGAATGACTTCATCATCATCATCAGCCTGTTGCAGTCCACTGCTGGATATAGGCCTCTCCAGTCTCCAATTACACGCCACCTACGCTTACTTCAAAGGAAAATTATAAAGGGATTTTGTTGTAAGTCATACTATGGAGTACGTCGCTTCTGATTGGTGGGATATAAATCTTTTCCGAGTTAGTTGTTGGGTGTTATTCTTATTAACTAAGCAGCCCGATGGGTTCGGAACTAACCAAGGCCTGATGGGTTTTGGGTTACGCTTATCATCAACATCATCGTCATAACTACTTTATTTAAAAATAACCTACCGCGTTCAACTATGCTATTTAATTTTATTGGATATTGAATGCCTCTGAACCCGAAAGGAATCGGTGCTATCCGAAGCTAGATGGATTTACGGTTGCATCTAGATAATTATAAATTACAAACTTTTACAACAAAATGCATGTTAACTTTTTTTTCTTCTTTTACAGTTTTCCAAAAGACCGAAACTTGATGAACAAGTGGACAGCAGCTTTAAAGCAAACAAATTTCGAACCAAACATTTGGAATAAAGTTTGTTCAGTCCACTTTTTAGATAACAATTTTTATGAGACGAAAAAAGGACTACGCAAATTAATAAGTACCGCGGTCCCATTGCTTTTTCTCGGTCCGTCAATACATTCTGATCATAAAGAACAACACGATCCATTTACTTCCGACAATACGCAAAACCCAGACGTGTTATGTCCACTTCTTCCAAATGTAGACGATTCTCTAAGAAATCGGAAATTGAAAAAAGAAATTATTCGATTGCAAGACATAGCTAAACGTCGCCGATTGCGATGCAATGCGCTCTACGCAACATGTCGGCGTTTGAAAAAGAAAATTAGTAATTTGTCGAAAGTACTCAACGACATGAAAGAAAAGAGGTAAATTTTTCAAGAGCAAATTGATTTGAATCATGTGAAGTTTCTGCAGCAGCTCTTGTTAAAAGAATGATACTTAAGGGCAAGAAATATTCACCAGAGCTCCGCGCATTTGCGCTAACACTTCATTTTTATTCTCTGAAAGCCTTCTCTTACTTAATGTCTGCCACATCCGAGTACAATTCGGAAATGGTACCAATGTCTCGATGCGTCGGCAGGTTTCACTGCCGAAGCATTCAATGCTCTTCGTGACAAGGAAAAAGGACACAGAATAAAATTGTATGTAACTTAGTTACAGATGAAATGTTTATACGTAAACTCAAAGAGTTTGATGGCAACAAAGTGCAAGGTATGTGGGCTTTGGAACAGGAATCGACGTGACCGAAGATACACAGGCGTATTATACTAAATGTAACGGGTAAGCCCTTTTAATCCGAAAGGGGGTTGTTCTAGACATCTAGGGGAACAACTTTTATTCTACTACTTTTGAAAAATCCAACTTTTTTTTGAGATGTTATGTTTCACTGAAAAAACAGCTGCTTTTAAAAATAAAGGTAATTGACGTTTTGATTGTAGGAGACAAAACTAAATGAAAGGACAAAATAAGGTCAATGACCTCGAACTCTTGATCAAACTTATCAGAAATACTTACAAAGCAGAAAGGTTTTTCAAGATAACAATGGGGGTCTTATTAAGTGGCAATATTTTGTTGAGCATAACAACTCGCAGAGAAATGAAAAATATCACCTTGCTAATAAATTAACAACAAGATATATTGAATTTAAGAATCAAATCATGAAGGTAAAACTAGCAGTGCAATCATTAAGCGCTAGTGTGGCAAAAGCGATTGCATTTTGTGATCAAAAGTTGCATTTGATAAATTTTGCCAACTCCGCCGCAACGGTAAATTATATTCATGTGGTAAACAATTTATTCGATAGTCTCAATTCACGTAAGTTTCCCGGAATTGACTTCAAAGCTACCGTTAATGAAAAAAATGAGACAAAATATATAAAGTTCTTGGAAAATGAAAAGACAAACATACATACATTGGTGTTTCCAAATGAAAATCAACAGATTGTACATTCTCGAAACAAAACTGGATTTCTTGGACTTCTTGTGTGCATTGAGAGCTTGAGAGTTGTACTACAGGCTGGTCAAGCAAGAAAATAAACGGTTTTTTTGGCTATATACAAAATAAGCCAAAATCATCTGGAAATCCTTTTCTCAGTAATACGATCCCACAGCAGTTTTAATAATAATCCGTCAGCCACTCAGTTCAGAGCCATCTACAAAAAGCTTTTGGTTCATATGGAACTTAAACTTTACCGGCAACTGTGCGTCCTTGGAACAAACTACTTAACTAATCTGTTTTTCATCCGCTGATCACATCAACCTAACGACTATAGGACACCGGTCAACTCCCCAAGATGTTGATACCATGGTTGACGAAAATTTTATGAGTAATTTTTTAGTTTGACTATTTGAATACATCACTTGATCATTCTATTCTTTCACAGCACGTCATCTCATATATCGCTGGATATGTAACTCGGTATTTATTATATCGAATAAATTGCATTGACTGTTTATCGGCTTTAGTAGCAAAGCGACCTTCTCAGTATAATTCATTTATATTATTTAAAGATAGGGGAGGTCTTATATATCCATCTGAGGATGTGGTTTATGTTTGTAATGCTGCTGAAAAAGTAGTAATAAATAATATAGAATCAAAAAACAAAGCCGTTCGTGATCCTCGAAGCATGCTAACTAAAACGTTGAAGTTATTCATTGGGAATGATATATTTAATGTTTTTCATGCTCATTTATTTGAACATGAACCTTGCAGCAATCATTTACTGCATTTGCTTAGAGCCAATAAATCGAAAATATATTGATACACGCGTTAGATATTTAATTAAAAAATCATATTTATGAATATAACTAATAGTAGTTTATGTACCGAGGTACTAAAGCCCTATCTTATATAGCGGGCGTCATAATATATTGAATCCAAAGCGCACGAAGGACTCAACAGAGTTAACTCTCTAGCGCAGCGAAAGTGTTAAAAACTTAACCCTTAATCAAATACTGGGAAATAATTTCCCACTTAGTCAGGACGAATATATTCCATAGTTTTTTTGTAATGACAACACCTAGGAGTGCCAACCATAGAGAAAACTAATTTTGGATATATTTGTTAACTGATAAATGGCAACATTTGTCCAGAAGTTTAAAATCCTGTCATTATACGACAAGTCAAATTCAAAGTTGTGATATTTTTCTAAAATATCGCATTCGCGTCAGTTTTTTTGAAACTTTGTGAGAAAAAAAATCTTGTAAGTGAGTACATGTAATATTGTAGTAGAATTGACATATTTTCTGAACTTTTCGCTGGAATACAACCTAGAAAACAATAAGTTTCGTTGAAAATATTTCATGTTAAATTAGTGGGAAATAATTTCCCATTGTTTGTTCCGGATTTCAAAAATCTGATAACTATATAAAAATAAGTCTGTCCATTCATTGAACAAAACATGACTGTGCCTTTGTTTTCCTTTTATGATTTATACCTATTATTTTTTTTAGCAACTTAAAAAAATGAATGCCAAAAAGAAGTATAAAGTACTAACCAAGAAAAATCTTGAAGCCGCTATTGACAACTTAGCTGATATATCTGATTTGTCCGGCTCTGATACTGACGATGACCCTTGCTATGCCAATAGTGTTGATTCTATTCCAATTAGCTACTTGAATCAACCTGACGATTACATTAGTAGAACAGCGTCTTGAAGAAATTTTTGGCACAGAAGATGATTACGAGACTGTGGAAACTGAACCCATTGTACAGACAATAGAATCATTATTGTCAGTTTTAAATCATCAATCTGACTCTGACAACACAACTAACACAGGTGGCATAGCTCAATCAGTCTATTTCAATTTTGATCAAGATACATATAATAGCCAACTTCAAGTACAAGGAACAGTCCTGAGGCAGTATATCTTGAAATTCCGCAAGAAGATAGTAGTAATAGTCCACTCCTTGAGCCAGTTATTTCTAATAGTCCACTCCTTGAGCCAGTTATTTGTAATAGTCCACTCCTTGAGGCAGAAGCTACCATGACTGCTGTGTTAGATAACTATTTTCTAGACAACAATCTTATAAATGACTGTGTAAATGATAATCAAAACCTTAACACTGTTTTATTTTAGAATTGCATGATATTTTTTTTTTATATAAAATAAAATGAAAAGCAAAGCAGGGTGAAGAACTAGTATATTAGCAGTAGTAAAATTCTTGAAAATATCACAACCTATACTGAATAATGGGAAAATATTTCCCACTTGATGATATTTTGCAATACCGTTACGAACAAAGGGAAATAATTTCCCACCGCAAAACCCCCATTTCCCCCCACTTTTTCATATTATTTTCATGAGATTTGAAATCTACTCACAAAACTCACCCTAGAACCGGTCTCAGTTTTTATTTATCTCCTAAAAAGTGTTCCATTTGATTAAGGGTTAACTTCTGAGCGAAGCGAAGGAGTTAAGACTTTTATCTTTGTAATTTCGGTGTTTTGGATCCCATATGATGGGTTCTGATTGAAGAACTTCTATGAATTTTAATTCTAACCCATTATTCTACATTTTTCCGAATGCGTCTACTCCCCGCCGCTCACTAATCTGCACTGAGACAAAACGAGAGTGGGAGACCCTTCTCTTTTCTCGCCCGAGAAACCCTTCGTCTCGGTCAAAAATACCGACAACAATCGGAGAACAGGCGAACCCGAGAACGAGAAGGCGAGAAAGTCTTCACATTCTCGTTTCTCGGGTGTTCTCGGCGAGAGTCTGGATGAGCTATATCACATTCTCTGCCTGTTTTATTACCTTTTAAGTTTTTTACAATTTTTGTCAGCATTAGGTATGTATAAGTTATAACTTATGTTTAATTATATCAATTATTGTATTTAAATCATTGCACCATTGCATTAAGGGTGTTATTAGGATTATTTAGCAGATTGCGTTCTATTTATAAACGGCTGTTAACTAACTTTATGGTATCTTTAAATGAAAAATGATTCAAGAAACCTAAGAATGATTCCCCATTTTGTGTATATTATGTTTATGTCATCTATCTAAGAACCATTGGCGAAATGAGACAAATCTAACGATACCTTAATTAAAGAAATCCATCGAATGGTTTAGAAGATACGTGCTGAGAAAGAATATTACAAACAAGATAGGCGCGAAAAACATAACCTTTCCTTACAGCCGGGTAAAAAACAACCGTACAACATTATTATTTCATTTTTAAATAAACAATAAACACTCAACCCTATGTTTTATTTGATAAACCTTAAAACCTTAACTATAGGTATATATTAACTATATTTCATCCCTGCGTTCTATATACTCTAGAAAAAACAAAAAGTACGCTAATAATATACTATATTTCCACTTTAGAAACTTTTAAAAAATTATTATGTTTTGTTTTCCCGGTAAAATCGGGTGAAAGTGTGACACTTTTCCTGTACTAATAGTATCATTAGTTTACCTAACTAAATGATTTGCTCTTAGGCGAACAAAGTATACTACTGAACAGGTTAGGTGCCAAAAATATATGTTTTTCTCAAAGATATGTAAAAACTTCTAGATACGTAATAGGGCAAATTTCTTGGCAACACAAATGCAAGCTAGCTAGCCAGAGAAGTCTTAGTTCCATCCCAGCTCACGTCATCACGATCACCCGCTTGTTATCACACAGTACATTTAGTTCCACAGACTTATAAACTATAGCAGACCCAACATTTAGCTATCCAAAGCGTGGCAATTTTACTACAAACAAACGTTACTCACACAGACACAAAATACAGGACCGCAATAAGGTCGCAGCATCAAATCATTTGTAAATAAAAATCGTATGACTTCTGTGGCGCGTCGGGCAAACCTCAGACTGCAAAGCAGATGGTTGCGCATTCGACTCCCGCTGTTCACAACTATTTATCTTGACAAACTTTTGCTGCTGGTTCGTCAATATGTAGGTAGGTAACCTATAATAAATATTATGTATGTAGGTATGTATGTTTTAGTACGAGTAAGATTGGATAGATTTATAAGGTTTTACGAAAACAAAATTTCTCAGCTTCTGTGAATATTTTGAAGAATTAAAACTTTCTTCATTTCACATCTTATTATCAAAACAATAAAACGTATAGTTTAAAATTATATTTTTAATATAAATTTTTACGCTTTCTAGTTTTTGCTCTATGTCATTTCAAACTTACTAAAAAATCACGTTCTTGGGGTAATATCGAATGTCAATGTAAAACCATGTCTATTCCTTGTTTATAAAAGACAAAAAAATCATATCCGATCTTACCGAAAGAACATTAAAAAAATCTATCCTTTTCTACCTATCTATCTCTACCCATAAATAAAACAAGTTAAAAAAGGTATAGGTCGATCAAATTGTCATCAACATGCACCCCAATGGGGAACCTCTTAACAGGCACCTGATAAGAACTATGTTTATGTTCCTTGGAATTTGAGTACAATTGTAGAATTAGGGAATTTATTAACCGGGGCCCGGTTTACCGCTAATTTCAGAAACTACTGAACGGATTTTGACATTATCTTTGTTAGAAACCATTAAAAATATGCTTATGCTTCGTTTATATTTTATTGAACCTTTAAAACCGTTTCTTATTGTTGTTGCCTACGAAACCCTAAAATTTTCTTGCAAATGACAAAACAAGAGCCCGTGAACCCTGAACATTCATTATTTTGTAAAAGCTGAAAGTTTGTCAGCGTTTGCTTCCAAAACAGGTAAAAACGATGGACCATTCTGAAAATTGGCTTACAGTACAGGCTTTAGCAGATAATAATACTGTACAGCATTAAAAGTGTATAAAAAAAAGTAAAATAAACTCACATCTTGTGTGTTTTCTTCTTTGAATATTGTAGAACAAATATGAGCGGCGGCCTTTATTACAAAACAAATTAGCGGCAACATGCGTGGAACACAATACACTATTTTCTTTTGGCTGCCAATGTCTTCTATTAATGTTTTATATCCATCGATTTTTAATATCTTTTTTGGGAAACTTGAAAATGACCTTAAAATGTATTATAATCAGCAAACATACCTAGTACCTAATCTGAATAATAAACTAATATTAGAGTAATATAATTTCGTTGCCCTGAGTTCGACCCTCTATACTGCTAAAGTACATGAAGTGTCAAATTGCGTCTTTGAGACAATATAATCAATGAATACGACCCCATTTCATTAAAATATCTGGTTCAAACAGTTTTTGAAATGAAGAACATACATTTCTTTGCAATCTAAAACAACAAAACTTATAAACTTATTTCAGTAAACAAACAAACAACTACAAAATAGTCGAAGAAAAAATAAAATGTTATTTACATACCGGTGAAACGTAATTTCAGAAGTTTTATTGTAAGATGCGTTGGAACACATTGGGGCACAACACTTCACCATTGTAGTTTAGTTTTTAGCTGACGATTCTTAAAAAATAAGCAAATTTTTCGGAACACTTTAAAACTTCAGTAGGTACACCATGTTGCTCTCTTTTATGTCATTTTGGTAATGAGCAAAATGGCATCCGCCCCACGCTGTCGGATGTGTCTATGTGTGAGTTGTTGTTTCAATTGGAGAAAGAAAGGGATAGAGCTATGCACTATTCCTTCGGTGTGAATGAGACAATGATGTTATTTACACGTGCGTATAATTATGTTCAGTCTGCTATAGTTTAGAAGTCTGTGATTTAGTTCACTTTCACAACATTATTCACAGACAACAATGCCTTCGGGCGTATTTAGGCGATGCACGAATTGTACTTCAAAAACTGACCAAAATATTTTTATTTTATACGTAAGTAAAGCTGTATTTATTTATTTTAGTTTATTTTGTGAAAAAGTTTTTTTTCAAAAACTCAACGAAGTTTTTGACTTTGACGTTTTATCATTCTCTCCTAACCTCTATGAGATGTCATAATAATAATTATGACATCTCTTTCTTACATCATGCAAGTAGCATTGTGTCTTATGTTTTAGAAAGAGATAACAATAGTTTCGTCTATTTCTTCTTTAAATTATGTGAATGAATATAAATAATGAGTTTGTATAGCATAATTTGTGGCGCTTTTCAATGATGATTTGTTCTGCAATGGCGTCTTTATAACTTTAATAGACTCATTGGTTTTTCTGTACTTATTCTACAAGTACGACACAAAATTTTTATATTTTCATCTTTTGCAAGCAGTTTGTTAAAAATACTATATTTATTGGGGCGTACTTTGTTTTTTTTTAGCAACCAAATGCTATATTTTAGGAAAAAAGTGTTGGCAGTACGCGGGCGCGCGGCAGTGAACATGTCTACCTGCCCCGCGCTTGCTGCCTTCACCCACGCAACTCCTTCCAGGCGTTCCGCGAGTTATCTGATTTGCCTATAGTCTACACTACACGATTTCATGACATTTACGCATAATTTTAATCGTTATGTTGCAAATAAATGTTATGGAAATCGATAACAAATAAATATACAATTATACATAAGTATATCTCGTTTAATACGCACGTAATATTTTATGCGACGTTTTTCGACACACTTGCGAGGAAATAAATAAATAAAATCATAATTTTTATATGTACTTTTTTTCCATTTATAATTATTGAAACAGTGAACGACCTTTATCTTTCACCAACAAAGATACTAACAGTAAATAACCCTCCTTCGGCAGTTATAAATGTTCACTATTAGACCAATAAAAGTTCTTATTTTACTAACTTATTTATTTAAGATATAAATAAATTACTAATTATTTACAAACATCCTTAGATAAACTTAAACTAAGATGCTCTTTAACCTTTTAAACTAACACGATTGGAACTCATATTTACATTTTCCTGGGTCTTAATCGCGTGAAATTCAACTTTTTAAATTGTCCTTACCTTGACGTTTCGATCATTGGAACATGAAAACTGAAACTCCACTTAACATTTAAGGCGGCGATAGATGATAAGCAACGGTCCTTGTCCTATTGCATATAAATGAGCGAGATGGAATTGCGTGAAAAATCTACAATTTCTCGTAAAATCAATAATTAACGAAGATTAAAATAATATTTTGAAAAAATGCGATGAAGGGGTTCTAGGTATTGTATTTTCTAATATTATGATGCCTATAAGAAAATATAGCGGTTAAGGATTTAGAAGAAAAATTGATTTATTTTGTAAAACAGGCAGGGGTAACTTTGCCTGTATAATAGTGGTATATAAAGTTATTTTTTATTGTTTTTGAAATGAAGGGAACACTTCTTGTATCATGTACAATAACATAATACATTGTTTAAAGATCTATTTGATACCGGTTATGAATAAAACCATTCCATCGGAAGGGATTTCACATGAGTCGCGTCCTTAAGGGCTACTGAGGTGGGGTGTAATTTGTCATACTTACTATTATTTACGTTACAAAAGACTATACCGTCTAATTTTAGCTCTAAACTTACAGAACATTATTATCGCTAACCCATCTAAGCTATGACCGCGCCTGGCGATACTTAACTCGCAAAACTTAACAAGATTATTACAGCTAGGCCAAAGCCTGATGATGATGATAAAAACGATCACCTAGCAGTAAACTTAATTACCCCATCATCACAATGTTCTATAACACCTCGGCCTTTGAAACAATTTAGCCAAGTTTTCGAAAATAACTTAAAAGCTTCCCTCTCTTCATCCGTTTTAGACAAAGGGGTGACGTTAATTTCCGGTATACATCTACCAAAATCTATAGCCGGTAGCCACACTTGGAAATCTGAGTCTGGGGAGTATTTGAAGATGTCCTGGCAACCCTGAAGGTTTATTTCTGGGACAGGTGGTTGTCTTTGTAAGAGTTTCTTCAGTGTTATAAAAGTTAAGTGGTTGTTTTTTAGGTTTATTGTTTTGAGGTGCTTCGTTCGGCCCAGAGACCTGTAAAATATGAAAAATAGATAGTGTAAAATACACTGAACTTAAAAATATAGGTGCCACTGTAAATAATTTTCCTTAGAAAGAGGCATTTTATTGTGGTGTCGATTTGAAGCGCCGCCCGCTCCTGGAGCCTTATTTTTGAACCGCTCGTTGCACATCAGGCGATTTAAATAATTTGATATCTGCTGACTTTCGTTCGATGTCGGATTCCTGCGGCGAGTGGTTGATACCACTTGTTGCGGTCGTTCGATTCACAAAGAAAAATTACAGAAATCGAAAGAACATTGGTAGAAATTGAAGTTATAAAATCGCTCGAAGTGGCGCTAATGATTCAAAAATAGAGCCCCTGGTCGTCCGTGGAACTAAATTAGTGCGTTCCGTCGTTCTTATCGAAAATACTATCGATAATTACATGTGTGTTCTCTATTAATATATTTTATATTTTTTAGGAAATTTATTCCCAGTGGCGTAAGTATACCTGTGGCGTAAGCGGTGACGCACTACAACCAAACTTTTAAGGGCTGCAGGTTCAGTCCTGTGGTGTGCAGTTTTGGAAACCACTTTTTAACTACATATTCGATGTGTGAGGCTACGTCCGCATAAGCAGAAGGCTTGCTTAGCGCTTAGAGGTTAGCAAGTCACCTAACTAAAACAAATGGTCTACGAAGTTCGGGACCGGCCAAAATGAGCACTTGGCGTCTAGGCTGTGTATCTAGCCAGTACGCAAGCCACTAGGCGGTTGGCGCTAAGCTAGACGCCTGCCTATGCGGATGTAGCCTTAATTCTTCAACGAAACTTACCTAAAAACCCTCATAAACTGGCTATCAACCAATTTACAATTCGAAAACCCAAACTTCCTCAACTTTAATTCCTTCGCCGAGTCCATAAAGCTAGCCACACACCCACACACATTACCCTCAACTCCAACATTATCCAACACCAAATCCACTATCAAATTAGGATTCAGTGACGTCATCAGACAACTGACCAATGGCATCCTCACATCATTATTACTCAGATCGATCGATTCTAAACTTTCAAAATTGAAATTAGCCTTATTCAACTCAGTAACTGCATTATCAGTGATAGAACAATTATTCGCTTTTAATACTTGTAATCTAATATGCTGGCATATTTGAGTAATATTTTTGAGACCTACATCAGAAATGGGATTATGGCTTATGTCGATGTCTGCCAACGCTTGACATACAGGTCGGGTAGCTTTTTCAAAAAGATTTAGTAACGATTTTGTTCCTTCGCTAGTTATATTGTTATTAGAGATATCTAGGTGTGTTAAGTGCTTCATAGTGCATAGTGCTTCAGTTAAGTATTTGATGGAAGAGTCCCCTATATTGTTGTTTGGTATCATGATCGCTGTGATGTGAGTTTGGTGAGCTAGAGCTCGGAATAACGGTCGTATTTGTGAGGGAGGTAACGTTTGTGATCCTAATGCTAATCTGTGCGTTGTGTGGCTACGTCCTACTGCTTGTTGGATTTCTTGTGTTGGCGCTGGAAACAAAAAATCTCACGTAAATTAATTATTCTTATGTTTATGTGAAACTTTTGCGAAAACTACAAGGAAAGACTACGCAAGCATTGCAACCCTCTAGCAAAAGATCTACTTTAAACCCAAGAGAGCATAAGACGCCTAAAAAAATGGCACATACTGGAATTAGACCAGAGACTGACAGTGTCGACTTAAGTAAATGGTGCCACTTAATTTAGTTACACCAAAAATAATCCCACTCAAGATCGCATCTGATTATGGCTGAACAGCCGATCGCAAATAAAAAGGGGGGAAAAATGTTTATGTGGAACAAGTGGCTCCAAATGCTTAGTGTAACGTTACACATGGTACGGGCTGCCAGTTCTCTTACCTTAAATTTGGCTTGACACACTCAGTGTGTATGTTACTCTTAATTTCTTGACTACAGTGTGAGTTGAAAGCTCGAGTTTAAATATTTCTCTTTGAATATCCTGTCCTACTAATATTATAAAGCTAAAAGTTATGTATGTGTATATGGGGATGTGTGTTTGGTACTCAATCACGTAAAAACCGCTGAATCGATTGCAATTAAATTCGGAATATAGGTAGCTGGATACCGGGAATAACACATTTTTATCCCGATATTCCCGCGGGAACGGGACTTACGCGGGTGAAACCGCCGGGCGCAGTTAGTATGTCTATAGAACTTACAAATCCCTAGAGCTTCGCAGCACTCTAGATATCTCTCCTCGGCGGGAGAGGCCTTCCAGTTAGTAACGCAAGTCTTCAGTTCTGGAGATGATAACACCAGGCTTAGAGGGTCGTCTTCAGAGAGGATCGCTCCGTCTGATGTCATCAGGCTGAATACTGGCCGGACGCCTGTCAACCTATGCAAAATTATAACAAGTGATTATTTATTATTCTAGAGGTCTAGGCGAAGAATGTTTATTAAATGACTTTTGGAAATGAGACTCTTAGAATAAACCCTTTTTGGTTAAATCAGCTTTTCCATTCGGACATTTGCCAGTGTCAAGTATTATCAATATTTGCAGATTATTTGCATCGAACGAAACAGTCAAGTCGTCATAGTTAAAGTCAAGTCGAGGGAATCATTGTAAAAAGGGGGCCATTTTTTACAATGTTTGTTCACGGAGCTTTGGAGACAACACTAAGCTAAAGTCCATGTTTTGCACCGATTTTCACTTTTATTTACACTTGTACACCTTCACGAAACTAAATTGGTTAATATGACCCCGAAATTAAACAATTTACACGCATTTGCACTAAGTTTCACAAAAATGAAAATTTAGCAACACATCTCCATTACGCTTTCCCGGCAAAACTCAAGTCCGTTGTATATTGGATAATCAAATTATCCATTTTGTCATTCTGTTTGCGCTAGTTTAGAATTCTAGCTAGCCAGAGCTCAGTAAACCTAAAAAGGTTCGTATAGCAATTCTGCAATTTTGCATTTTGACACTTTCACAATAACTATGCACCTGTCATAGAACAAAGCCATGAGAACCAGGTGCATATTTATCGTGAATGTGTCTAAATGCAATATTGCGGGCAGAATTGCTATAGGAACCTTTTTAGGTGTACTGGAATAATAAAAGTAAATCCTATTCTTCTAATATTATAAAGGTATAAAGAGAAGTCAGAGATTGCGATAAGAAGCGGTTTGCAGGAATTTCAACATATTTTTTAAGCTTCGATATTCCTATGAGTAAAAACCCGAAGCCCAGCTAGTTATAACAAATACTTACTTATAATATCTCGTTTTAACTTCTTCAACGAGCCAGCTGATTGTCAACCTATTTATGGAATCCAGTTTCAAAGATATCAGAAACACTTTATCTTCCACGTGAACCTTCACAGCTGCAGGCGGCATAATTTGAGTTTGGACCGGCCTTCCGTTCTTATTCTGCACAATACTTATAGGCTGTATTACATTAACTGGCTGCACTATATTATTTAAATGATTAACTATGTTTGTGCTGAAATTTTCTCCTGAAGATTTCCTAGTAAAGCCAAAGTTTTCTCCAGATTTCTTTCTAGTTAAGCTAAGATTTTTATAGTCATTTCTTGTTGTTGTATCGTTTTCGCTTCCACTGTTACTCGAATCGTCGTCTTTTCTACGTTGAAATCCAGCTCGTAGTAATGTGCTTTGGCGTTTCCATCGGCGTCTCATTGATTCTCGACTATCTTTAGTTTTAGAGTCGATTTCGATAATTTGTCTCATCGTTTCAGAATTGATTTTAGGGCAAATGTTTTCGTTTGAATCCGAACTATTAGAATTCTCACTGACGTCTATAACGCCACTGATTCTATTTTGATTTATTCTGTTCTTAGGTTTATTTTTATTATTTTCGATCAGCGGTTCTGTTATTTTATTTATATTATCAATTGTTTCTTTGATATTATCGTAGGATGGTTTTTTAGCGACTGTTGTTAGAGGGTCGCTAAGTTTTCGCTTTTTATACTTATTTATACCAATATCGTCGTCTAACCAATCATCGTCTACTTCGTCTGGGTTCAAAAGCGCCGGCTTAGGTTTCTTTTTAAGTTCCATGTCTGAGATTTCGGTAGTATTTCTATTTCGCAAAGCGGATATAGCATTTCTATATTCGTTAACACCAGATTTTCCTTCTTTTTTCTTACTTTTATGACTGACATCTGAATCATTAGAATCGTCATCAAAATCTAATTTCTGTCTAACATTTTGCGATATATTGATTTCGTCATCACTGCTATCGTCATCAATTATATTTCTACGTCTGATTGCAGGCGAATCGAGTTTTTTACTTGAAAGTTTCGATGTACTAGGCGGCGTGTCATCTTTATTTACTTTTACAGGTGTTTTAGATTTAGACCTATTTAATATCGTTTCACTTATATTGCTTTTGTCTATGTAACAGTGTATTTTGTTGCAAATGTTTTTGTATATGGTTTCTTCGTCTTTTGTGAGGATGGTACCAGCACGCCATTTTTGTAAGACTTGTAGAGGAGTTTCTCCGAAGTCAGTTTTTAGGGAAGGTATTGCTCCCTTGTTTAGGAGTAATTGTACTACTTCTAAGTGACCGTTACTGGCTGCATCGTATAAAGGCGTTATACCTGAAAGATATATTTTAATATAAAAATAAAGTAGGTAACTAATGCTGTTTCAAACACATTTTAGGAATATGCTTCAAAACGAATAAAAAAACGACCTCAAATAAAGATTAAAACAAAAACATTCCCTGCTTTTGATTTAAAAAAAAAGTAAAAACATAATAAATAATTCCATATCTTACTAATATTATAAACGCGAAAGTTTGTATGTAAGTATGTATGTGAGGTTGTTACTCTTTCACGCAAAAACTACTGAACCGATTGCGATGAAACTTGGAATGTAGGTAGCTGGGGACCTGGATTAACACATAGGCTACTTTTTATCCCTATATTCCCTCGGGAACAGGACTTACACGGGTGAAACCGCGGGGCGCAGCTAGTTATTATATAAAACGTATATAAAGCAAATAATTTCATAATTTTGTACACAGATAACTATCGTAAAGGAACCCAGGCTTATCATTGCAATCTTAATTAGACCGTGATAAAAAAAATATTATCGTCAATATAATTAGGATAAATACATTTATGTAAAAATTCTTTTGAATCTTACTGACAGTTGACAAATTTACGCGGTAACCATGAGCTTTATTAACAAAGTCGTATTAATAACCGGGGCAGGCTCTGGCATCGGTAAGGCTATAGCTATTAAATTCGCTAAACTATCAGCGACCCTATCTTTAATAGATAGAGATGAATCTGTTGAAAAAACTCAAGAAACTTGTGAAGAATTGACTTCAGGTAAAGTTTTAAAACATATAATAGACATTTGTGACGATGACTTGGTTCAAAAAGCCGTAGAAGACACAGTAAAAGAGTTCGGAAAGATTGATGTCTTAGTAAACTGTGCCGGAATTTATAGAGAAGGAAAGATAGTCGATACAAAGATCATGGAAATTTTCGACGCAGTCATATCTGTTAATTTAAGAGCATTGGTACGGATGACTAACTGTGCAGCCCCACATTTGATCGAAAGCAATGGCTGTATCGTGAATATATCTAGTATATCCGCAGAGTTGGTATCTGATATTGCCTTCACGTATAACGTTTCAAAAGCAGGTGTAAGTCATTTTACCAAGTGTGTCGCGTTGGAGTTAGCACCGAAAGGTGTAAGAGTGAATTCTATAAATCCAGGTCCGGTTTGGACGAACCTTGTAAGCGCAGGATTGGGAACAGAAAGAAGTGATAAACATTGGGCCGGTGCCAAGACAATTGTTCCGTTGAAAAAACTAATTGATACTGAAGAAATAGCCGACTTTGCAGCGTATTTAGCAAGTGATAGTGCGAGGAGTATGACGGGAGGAATTTATACGATCGATGGTGGTTTGCTTCTTAGAGGGTCCCAGTAAATTTACTAAGTAACATTTCATGCATGTCTAATAAAATAGTAAGAATTTAAAATAAATATTTTTGTTATTCTTCGCGATGTTCAGTTGAAATTAAACTCATTTGCCGGTTTAAGCATTTTACCAATTATTGAAGTCTTGTAAGACCTCTTACTCACATGTACACTATGAAAAGACCTCGAAACGTATCCCATTGTTAACATGTTAATTTTTTATTTCGTCTCCGTCTTGTGAACAAGCAAGTTGCTTGAACACAATAATAAAACATGTTAAATTACCGCGGTATCTATATTTATTCTATTTATCTATCTATCTATATATCTTATAATAAAGGAAAAAGTCTGTACTTGGAAGTAGGTAAATTAAAAAAAAAGTTGTCTAGGAGACTTAGGAAAAAGTAGTAATAAATATTATATAATGTTTAAACGTCTGTCTGTTTCTCTGTTTGTTCCTTACACAATTCAAAACTACTAATCCAATTGAAATTTGGTTTTCAAAATTGGATAGTTCTATTTCCCTCGTGGTATACTTTACATCAAAATCCAATAGGTAGAACCCGAGTAATGAATGAAACAGTCGGCTATGCACTATTTCTACGCAGACGAAGTCGCGGGTAACAGCTAGTTAATAATATTTGTGGTCAAAACAAAACCATGATAGTTTAAAATCATGCAGCGGTATTCGCTAATGTAACAGCCTAGAGCTGAGAATCAGAGTGGGCATCCCATCACAGCGTCGTATTGCTCAGATTTGACGCTGAAACAGCGTCGAGTTCTAGGTTGTTCCATTAGTGAATACCACTGCTGCAACAGTATTTTTTACGCTAAATGAGTGACCTCCACTCACCATCACAGTTGGAGCCTCCCCTGTCGTTAACACTGGCGCCGGCCGCCAGCAACAAGGCCACGATCTCCACCCGGCCGTGTATGCAGGCCTCGTGTAGCGGCAACCAGCCCGCGTTGTCTCGCACGTTCACAGGATGCCCTTTGGCGAGCAGGCGCTCTGCTAGCAGCTTGTTGCCTGATATACAAGCCTGGGGGGAGTTATTCAATCAAGATTTTTTTATTTTTTTACATTTATGTAGGGTAGCTAAAACGTGGTCCGCGGGATAGACACAGAGCAGAGCAACCTACATTAGAAAGAATTAGAAAGTACTTAATATTGTGAGTCGGAAAGTAACCTTGTCTGTATGTTACGTTTTTACCCTTATGGGATGATGATTTATATTAGACCGTCACGGGTCCGAGCTTCGTAGCGTCGTAGCTTCACCGAGTCGAAAGTTACTAAATGGAAATGTCGACACGCAGCAAAATGTCCTTCAAAATGGGGCGGGGCTGCCCTTGCCCGCGCTCGTTGTGTTACAGTCCTTAATTATCCAAATAAATTCTTTAGCTTTATAATTTAGGTGGGGATGATAGACATATAGATACAACACGAAACTGATTATAATACCACCCAATACATTTATCCACCGATTATAATCATTCGTTTTTTTTAATTGCGTCCCTATGGAAGCAATAACAAAAGACGTATTCATGTCAACATTATTTACATAACTTACAACATGTAACTGCGTTTCGCCTTTCATATTCTTTTTGATAGCAAATCCCGTGCCCCTTCGCCTCGACTCTCGCTTCGCTTCCGCCACTTCCTCATCGTTTGCGTCTGATAAATCTGAAAAAATCGTTTTTTTTATCCAGTTAATTGTTTCACTGTGGGGCGAGGCTCTCTTCCAGAGACGTTAGTCAGTTTAACACCTCGAAACCCCATTCCGGAATAAATAAATAATAAATATTGCAGGAGCCCAAAACTAAGCGACTAGGCTTGCCATATATATTATCTTATCAACGGGCGTAGGTACTACATTTTTTTTTTTTTGTAAATACAAACACAATCTTACTTATGTATGTTTGTATGTATGTATGTGCCTTTGTTAAACTTGGAATATAGGTACCTTGGTCCCCATAGGACCTGGAATAACACATAGGCTACTTATTATCCCGATATTCCCGCGGGATCGGGACCTACGCGGGTCAAACCGTGGAGCGCAGCTTGTGAAAGATACATGGAAAACATTCAGACCAGAAACAATTTTTTTTAAGTATACTTGCATCCTGCGGGAATCGAATCCGCAATCTTCTGTTTATCATCCTGGTATTCATACCGAGCGACGCGCATAGGCCGTCCAAACTTACGAATAGCAATGCGTCATATTGGAAGTATGGAAAGATCTAAAGTTTCGAGGTCAACGCATACCTCCAGTAACTCGCAGATCTCGAAACGTCATCATCATCATCAGCCTGTTGCAGTCCACTGCTGGACATAGGCCTCTCCAGTTGCACGCCACCTGGATCTCGAAAAGTCGGGTATTGGAAAACCTACCCGTCAAATCATCCAGACATATATCATCCCCCACATGCGCGGTATCATCCTCCCCGCCCCCCGCGGAACTCTGCTCGTCCTCCGAACACTCCAAGTTATCAAGCTGGGAGTACCCGAGAGCAAGTAACTCGGACTTGGTCTCTTCCATTTTATCACTCTCGAAATATGCTTCTTGGTATTTTAGTAGACATTTTAGTATACGGATCTCGTACTTTTGTTTACTCCAATCTTGCGCCTGGAAAAATGAATTTAATGAATTAAGTGGGCGCGAGGCTTTTTGCAGCGCTTGGCAGTATCTGTACTTCGATTGGCGAATGTTTAAGGTGGTTTAACTGTGAATTTTTGCACAGCGCAAGGTGTTGCGAGTGCTACTATCTCATAGATCATATTTTAAGAAGAGCTTTCCAAGTATTTTTGTTCTAAGAGAAAAACCTGGCCAATGGGGTCAGATTCGCGAACGAAAGCTTCCGTACCATTATTGAAAAATCACGTTTTTTATGGGAGCACCACTTAGTCTAACTGTCACGGTTCATGAACCCCTAATTGGTGTCTTATGAGATATGGCCTGGTGACAGACAAATAGACGCTAAGGAGTCAGAAGTGGAGTAAAAGGGTTCGTTTTTACGTTTGTTTACATGTTCATTTGTTTGTTTATAGTTTATAGTATCAGTTTATAACATATGTATAGTATATGTAAAGTATAATTTTATTTCCGGTAAAGGAAAAACACCTATAGGGCACAGCTAAGACAACTTTAATTTTAAGCTTTGCCTTTACTCTATATATTTGACTTTTACACTCTTGTTTTATGTAGTACAAATAATTATGAGCAACAACAACAATAATACAACACAACAAGTATGTACAATAATGTCTGTAATGTTGTTGTACATACAATATTCTAGTAACTAGTTATCTAGTTATGTTTGGTAAGATTTCATATTAATAAATAAATTCTATTCTATTCTTTCTATCTATCAACTTACAGCTCTTCTAGCATCGAAACAAGCTTTCTCGACCAGGTCATAAGGTTTCTTAGCCAAGAACAATGTCTCAGCTATATTGAACAAGGTTGTGTATGCTTCCTTAGGTACGTCCTTTATTAACTCATATTCCTTCTCGTAGTAATGTAGTGCTTCGTTGTATGAGCCCATGTCTTTGTATGTTTGGTATAGACTGAAAAAATATATTAAGAATCATCGCGTCATAACATACAGGGGATTATTTCTAATTTATAATTGTACAAATAAATCATTGAAATATCATACTAACAATATGCTCAAAATGAAAGTTTATATTGTTTTTCATCTAAACTACAATCGAAACTTTATTTACTTACTCAAAAATGTAATGAAATTGGTTTTCTATAACTATAGTGATTTTTATCAACAAATGTCATTTAATATTGAAATGATATTTTGTATTAATTAAATAGGAGAATAGGCCATGTGGTCCTAATCGTGTTGCTCCTACCTACCTAACATAAATAGGTATCAACATCTTCCCACAATCCCCAGCCAGCTGTGCGTGGTCCAACATCTTCAGGTAGTACTCCACGGCTCCGGCATAGTTCTTCAGGTGACAAGCTCCGTCTCCAAGCTTCTCATACAGTTTCTTGAAGGTTACATGGTCGGCGGGGTCCGTGGAGATGAGGAGGTCTTCTGTGTAGCACATTGCTGCAACTGTTGGGGACAATAGATAAGTATTATAGGTTGTGATGGACTAATCCGACTCCGAGTCAGATAATCGCCCGACCGCGCTAGAGTCGGATACGGATTTTTTACATGGTTACATTTTATTATTAAACAACGTTTCTGATCTCGCGCTAGATAGCAAGGCTTTTCCGCTGAAACAGGAAACCGTTTTCAAACGCGGCAACAATTCCCTTAGAAATTTAGATTCGATTTGTTTTATTTATTTGTGAATATTTATAAATAGAAAACTAACCAACTCTCAAATTAGCTTCTATGTTCTCTCTCTCTTCCTCATCAGGTGTTTTCAGTTTCCAAGCTTTGAGCAGCACCTGCTTAGCACTTTGGTAATCTGACATTTTGCAAAGGATATCCGCTTTTGATGATAGTGTCTCACACATTTTTAGTACCTGCAGGATGGATTTGGTAATATTATAAATGCGAAAGTTTACATGTTAGTGTTTCAATCACACAAAAAATTCTGATCCGATTGCGATGATAGTTGGCATGTAGATAGTTGGAAATCTGGATTAAAAAATAGACTCTTATCCCGATATTTCCAGGGGATCGAGTGAACCCGCGAGCATCTTCACATGGTAATTACATTATTCTTTAGCCACATAAATTTGGCAATTTCAATCTTTGGCTTTATTTCGGTGGAAATATCGGCAACTCACTAGCTTGACAGCCAGAGAAACATTATTTCGAACCAATATAAAGGTCCGTTGCTTTTTCTCATCGTCTCTCACACGATGAGAAAAAGCAACAGAACCTTCCTGTCGGACTCAACTAAATGTTTTTTAAGCTGTCATGAAAAAAATAAATAAAGATTTAAGTAAATATTTACTTACCTTATCCTCCAGTCTTTTAGCAACTTCAAAAGCCTTATTCAAAGAGCTCAAAGCCTTAGCAAAGTCTTTCTTCTTATTGGTATACAATAACGCCTGGGTTGTATAACAGTTATGTAGTATTTCATATAGGTCTTGGCTTGTCGATATAGCAATGGCTTTGTTGATACAGTCTAAAGCCTTGTCTAGATAACCAAGGTGTTCTTGGACCACTCCAATGTTGAGCAGCAGACGAGCTCTCATGTCCATTAGTTCATGTTTGTTTATTTTGCCATTTAATCTGGAATGTTTAGTAAAAATAAAACCTTTCATATAAGGTTGTTTGCATGAGTGGAGCGGCCTGGCATGGCAAGTTAGGCAGCAGGTAGGATACTTGAATACTTTTATTAAAGGAGAGTGCCCATTTCAAGGTAGTTAAAGACCACATGTTATTTATTGTTGTAAATGTTTTTGTATAATTTTCTTGATGTCAGTCTTTGGTTGTAGTTTTTTACCACCCTCCAGCCTAAGACATAGGGCCAATCAGACTCATCTGTGTTTTAATACTTAGACTGTTGAAAGCACTAAGGAAGACGGGTTGGATATTGTTCCACTGCCGCCTTACTTTTTCTAAATGACTATTATTTTATTATTATTTAATCATCATTTACTATCAGGTGAGATAGTACCACCATCTTTTGTGTACAAAAAATAAGATTAAAAACAATATAGGACTCACTTTTCACACAGCACCAAACTCTTCATAAAGGAGTTCTCAGCTGCTTTCAGTGAAGTTTTGCTCTCATTGTCATCAGTACTCTGACCTTGTAGTAAGTATATCCTGCCAAGAGTGGCCATCGCTCTTTGTTCTTCCACTAAGTTGTTTAAATCTTTAGCTACGGCTGAAATACATCTCTTTCACCTTAATTTAAACTCATTTATGATCTGAAGTTAGGTTTAAAAAAGTTGTGATGGCAATTTGTAGGGGGGTAATATTTGGAAGTACCAAACTCAACTGCACAGGCAAATATTCTCTAGAAATAAACTTCCATCAACCATTTAAAAAAAACTATTATTTGTGAGATGTTTAATAATATGTAAATAAATAAATCTTTATTACCACAAAAATGTGAACACTAGGCTAAGAGTGTCCCGTGGAGGGAATAAAGAATTTAAATATTTATGTAAAGTTTAAACTTTCCTACTTAAAATAGTATATGGAAAATAAATAGGCAACATTCCGAAACAGCTGAGTAGCATATGTCAAAAAACTTTATTAAAATTCTTATGAACAAAACAGGGCAGACCAACTTTCAAATTGACAATTAGTTCATGTAGATGTAAAATATTGTTCCTAGTGGATAAAACAACAGTTTTTTATTATTGATGTATTAAAAAACTTATCCGTTTATTGCTGTGAAAAGAAATAAAGGTTCTTTTTGTAAATTGTTCAATTACTTACTCAAGTGGCGCTCTTCATACTTCAGAGCTTTGTCAAACTCGGCCATTAGCATGTACATTTCACCAATCATACGGTTGCAAGTGCCCCATTCCATTCGGAGACCGAGTTCCTTACAAATTGAAGCCTCAGTTTTATACTCATCAAGAGCGTCGTCATATCGGTTATGTTTGTAATAAAATGTGGCCAGATCATTACAAGCTTCAGCTAGAGTACGCTTATTACTTCCATTTAGAGCTTTCTTCTTTCTACGAATTAATTCTGTGGAATAACTCTGTTATTGTAACCTCAAAATTAATCAGCTGTAGAATTCAAAATACCTTACTTAATACCCACTTTCTTCGTCCATAGTTTAGTCCTGAATTAAATGACTCGTAAAAATCATATAATAATTACATAATCGTTTTAGATTTCATGAAACAAATAACAAAACTATTTTAGCGCCGAAAACAAAACAAGTTCAACAAGCGCAAAGTGACGTCAGTGACTTTGACGTATCTTTATTTTGCTCTTGAACTGTCATTGTCGTTTTAATTTTTCGTCACTGTCACTAGTAAAGCTTCCAAAAAACGTTTGGTTTTATCGATGATTCTCGTTAGCTTTCCCTTTGTGATTGTGACTCTCAAAATAAAAGGTGTATTCAAAAAAAATCATAAATCTCGCTAGGTTGCGGTTTTTGCCGAGCAATTTTTTGTATTAATTTGAATTAAATTATTGCAGTTCTCTAAAGAGATCTTTTCACCACATTTCAATAGTTATTTTATAGGTTTTCTATTAGTGGAAACGAGACTCTGACCTGTCTACCACCTATTAAAGAACGAAAAGTTTAAAAGGCTTGCCGTAAGTATTTATTATTTAGTCCAAAATAAATAATAGATTTACCTGCCGTATTTATGTGAATAAAAATTATTACTTGTCTTTGAAATCATGAATGAGAGTTCTGAGAAGTTTTAAGTTCATATACTTATATGCATAAAATTGTTTTAGCTAAACACTAGTTTGGTATATGTATGTACCCACAGACTAGTAAGAAGATACTAAAGTATTATATGTACGTACTTACCTACGTACAATGATCAACTAGCGCTCTGTACCCGGCTCCGCTCGTTATAATACTTAGGTTTTGTGCCTACCTATAATTCTTATCGAAAGAAATTCTCAAATGATAATGGGAAC
Source organism: Idaea dimidiata (assembly GCA_949358125.1). Classification (NCBI taxonomy): domain Eukaryota; kingdom Metazoa; phylum Arthropoda; class Insecta; order Lepidoptera; family Geometridae; genus Idaea; species Idaea dimidiata. The sequence goes on from OX442334.1 coordinate 10,635,585, forward strand.
TTACGGACCTTCTCCAACCTAGGTTGCCTGGACGACATTGCTATTAGCGATAAGGTCGGCCATGCGTGCAACTTTGTTCATTTCTGTAGGTACCTATTTAAGTTCATCAAAATTGTTGCATGGTTTAGGAGTCAGCGGAACACCTACACGAAAATAAAAACTATTACTTTGTTTTAAATAACACCATGCTGAGTTAGAGTTTATAGTAGCAATCTGAACATGTTGTAGGTAAACATATGTATGTATACATATCAAGTCGAATATGAAATGACATTAAAATATATTTAAAAATACCAAATTAAGAGCTTATTGAAAGTTGAAAGCTGATGATAATTGGTGATAAAATCTGTTACATCTATAGAAAATTATGTTGGTTTCATTCTTCTTCTTTTCTTTGAATGGCTTAGCTCACTTAGTGATAGAGTCCAAAGCCTACAACTTGACCTAACAACTGCTATTATGTAGCCCTATAATATATTTTTAACTAAGTGTAAGGAAAGGCTTGTTTATCATGCTTATCTTGTAATTATTGTAATATTCTTTATCCATTTTCCACAATAGTTAGGCCACAGTAAAGTGGTCTAGACCCTAGACCACTTATCTATGATAGCCCTAAATGCAATAAGTGGAAGGTAGGTAGTATGCCCTGCAGTGGGACAGTACAGGCTTTATCAAATTTTATAGTTGATTATTACTTAGTTTATGTCCTAAGCATCATTTAAGCATTTAATGATATTAGACTATACTAATAGTCTTTTGTAGTCCACAGGCCTGCCCACATGTGTAAAAAACATTGCTAAAGATTGCATTTTAATTGGTCAAGGCGTTTTAAAGATGAACAGGAACATTAGACACCCAAACATAAACAATCAATCTCTAACATTATCTATATGCATATACCTGCTTCACTACTGTATCATTGCCAACATTGGAATAAAACACAGCCCAAGTAGGTAACTCCCAATGTTTTAATCTATTATTATTAGTCTTGGTTTCAATAAAATTGGGCCAGTAATCTTAACTTGGTAAGTAATAAAAAAATAACCTATGGAGGCCGCTAGTGCCATAGATGAGATCCTGTGGGAATTTCCAAAAATTCTTTGCCCGCTTTGTTTATCAAGCTGTTGCATTTTGCTGCATGTAGAAATTACCTACTCTAAACATAGACTCTAAAGTTATTTTCATACTCAATATCTAATCCCCTGAGCTTGTTCCTAACTAATTTAGCACCTATTGGTTTTTAAACGCATTAGACTTTGCCATTGAGCCAGATGACTAGAGCTCACAAGGTGAAGGAATCATTTATTTGGCACCTTTTGCGGTACATGGCCATCATTTATTTAGTAAATTGGACCACAGACCACATATTCTGTGCTGGGGAATGGTTCATAGAACTTCCATCTAAATACATTATTAGCATTTAGTAAACAATTGTTTTGAAAACCATGCATAATTTCATAATATGAGATGTTGTTAACAATAATTTACGATACTGATTCAAAATCAAACAATTTTTCAGATTTAGTTGAGTTTTATTAAATATTATTTTCAAAGACTTAATGTTTTGAGTACATACTAGAGCCGCTTGGTCACAGGTAGACAAAAGGTCATGAATAGTTCTCCTTCGTAACGACGGGCGTTAATAAATTACGAAGATAAACGACCGACTATAGAAACGCACACGCTACTGAAAATAGTCATTCATCATCATCATTTCAGCCCTCATTCCTCCACTGCTGAACATAGGCCTCCCCCATACCTGCACCTGGTTATCTGTCCTTCGAGCTATACTCTAGTTCTCCACCGGATTTCCGGATTTCGGATTTTATTACACAAAAATAGTTCATACTCCTAATTTTGAATTTGCTTAAAAGCTGCGCAATAATTTCAGTACCCTTAAATGTTTAAGTGACGTTTCAGTATTCGGCCGCTTAGTTAACTGAGTACTACATACTATTACATCCTATTACCATAATTATTGACCCAATTTTTGAAACAAAAGCACACATGCTTACCTACTTACAGGAAAACAGAATAATGTTAATAACTCATTTATAGTTATTACCTACTTTACTATTGCATAGAAGCAACATTCCTCGTTCGTTGGGACAAGCGACGTCGTGGCGCCTCCCCAGGCGCCTTGCTTCGACCTTCCTTCTCGCTTGTCTGGGGTATTTACCTACATACACACTACACCCTTAAGCGCAGACATATACTGGAAACTGGGGCGGGTATTTTTGCAATGTTCGAGTTTCTATGCACTGTGCCTGCATGTCACACATGAGCTCACCCTTAAGGATGATTTATACTAGACCGAGACGGGTCCGAGCTTCGTTGTCCATTGCTCGGCGAGCAGTCGATCGGTCTGTTGCAACCGAGTGGCGGCCAAGCAACAAAGTTCTGACTGAGCACGGTCTAGTATAAATCATCCTTTAGTGGGTTAAAGGTAGACACTAGACACAGCACATCATTCTCCCCTAATCCAATGTGTTTCCTTCTTCTCATCTCATAGCCCATCCGACTCTCGCCGAGAACACCCGAGAAACGAGAATGTGAAGACTTTCTCGCCTTCTCGTTCTCGGGTTCGCCTGTTCTCCGATTGTTGTCGGTATTTTTTCGGGCGAGAGAAGAGAAGGGTCTCCCACTCTCGTTTTGTCTCAGTGCAGATTAGTGAGCGGCGGGAAGTAGACGCATTCGGAAAATTGTGGAATAATGGGTTAGAATTAAAATTCATAGAAGTTCTTCAATCAGAACCCATCATATGGGATCCAAAACACCGAAATTACAAAGATAAAAGTCTTAACCACGTCGTCCATACCGGATGAGAAACAGATCACGAATGAGAAAAATTGAGAGTGTGGATAGCGCGATAAATCTTGGCGAACTTCTCGCGAAGTCTCCGCGAACTTCTCGCCCAGACGTCTCGGCGAGAGTCTGGATGAGCTATTAGAGATATTTCCGGTTGCATCCCACTCGAGAGCCCCGGGGTCCGCTAAAACCTTAAATTACTTGGAGTCGTTATAGTAGGTGTCATCCATCATTCATCATTGACCATACCTGCTGCAAATAGATTCAGCAATATCGCCTACTGATTGCATGACATCAACCCTCCTTGGAACCAAGTAGTTTACCCGCCACCGCGCGAGGGGCAATTAGGGTTTCCTAGTCAGATCACTTAGTTGCCTTTAACGATACCCACGGCAAAAGATGGAGTAACCCAATTCTAACCCGGTGCGGTGCTTTAAGGATTCAAAATTTATTTACCTTTATTTACCGGATATGATCGCGTTTTATTCATCTATAGTGCGACTTTGACTTTGCTCAGTCTGAGCTTAGCAAAATTTATTTACCTTTATTTACCGGGTATTATCGCGTTTTATTCATGATTTTTAAACGAAAAATTCATGAATAAAACCCGATTAAACCCGGTAAATAAAGTGTTTTATTATGCAAAATTTCAACAACCATAGAAGAAATTACCTAGGTAGGCATAGTTATTACAATTTTAAAAACAGTATTAAACCAGTGTTTTTACGTAGTTAAGACTGTGTTTAAATCAATTAAGGCCAAATCCAAATTTAAAAATTCACGGGTAATTTCAATTTAGTTTCAAACGTGAGAGACATTTAAAATTCTATCTTAATTACATTTAGATGTTTTTATCTCAAGTTATTAAGATACGATGCCTACCTAACTATATCAAATCAAAATTAAATAGAGAATATTTCCGTGCAGCCTAATAAACAACCAGAACATCTAAATTATGTCAAATCTCATAAAATTAAGCAATTCAGACATTAAATATAAGCACGCACGGCCACGGCTCAAAAGGAGTTATGTTTACTGCTCTTTATAACAGTTTTCTAAGCCCCAAAACGGAAGATATTCGATACTAAAATCAACGTTGCAGAAATAGAATTTTAGTTTCTTTAAAAATAAATCGTTCCCGCATCGGAAACTTCGTTCCTCGCAAGCTTCACCTGGTGATATGCACGCTTCGCACACTGACATGAAATCGGTCGACGAACCGACAAATCTGGGGCAAGAAACCATATTGCTTTAATATCTCTACTTAAATTTTTCAACTGCAACGCGATTTCTACATCTCGTCTCGACCCAGCGATAACTGTCAATGACTAATTGAATCTATCCATAGATCCATATCTATTCGATTCATGTATGGCATGTATCAAATTAGCAATAAATTCCGCATATAACCCCATTCAGATCACTGAAATGAGCGTGACGATATAGGTAGGTACGATAAAGTATGCAACGATTACGGAAAGTATTAATGCGACCGGTCAATTTAGACCTCGAGATTGGAGTCTTTTAATAGACCATGGCAACCGTGTAAGATCAACGTGAGATCTTTGTACAATGGCCAAGTGGGCATTGATTCACGCATCGCGTCGCATTTAAATGTTGCATTCATGTTAGTCCACATTCGCAGAACGTGTTTTGTTACATCTACCATGAGTTCGCCAGAAGTATCCGAACGGCAAACGGTATCACGATTCCGGTTCTAATTACAAGCAGTGTGAATCAGCAAGCATTCGATGTTAATTTGCCTAAAATTCGCGTCAAATCTAACGGGTCGGGTTGTGGAAGGCCGTTCGTTATAGGTTGTTCTTTGTTTCATTTTGGAAGGTTTAATTTCAGATTGGTTGAATGGAAGTTTATAAATATTCCCTATCGCACCTCGATTATTTATGAGGGTAATTTATGACGTTGAAGAAAGTTGTCCTGAATGAACCTCACGCAATCGCGACCTATAATGGAGGCAACGTTGGGTGGTTGGTACATAATCTGAAAATAAATTGCTATAAAACCACTATCGAATACACCCTTCTGTTTGATCAATACGTGTGTTTTAAAACAGCTATTTCTTTTGTTCGATCATCACAACATGTCGTATAAAAAGGACTAACTACTTTATTTAAAGCATGTTTGTTATTGGTCAGTTTAGAGTGGTGTCCATATAAAACGTATCAAATAAATTCCGCAAATCCGAGAATAGTTAACAATAAATTGTAGTATATTGGGTTGCATATCCGTTCCTGCAGTAACCAACCATGCTTCCCAAAATATCGTTATGGATCAACGACCGGAAACTGAGCTGAATGGTTTTATTATAGACCTCATCTATTATGCATTTGCCCGAGTCCAATCACTGTTTGAGTTCGTAAACGAAAATCGTTACTGTACAGAAACTGGGCCAAAACAAGCTGTGAATAACCGCTCTATCGGTACGTATACCCAAATATTGCTGGTCATCATTTGTATTGGAATAACTTTTCCTTTACACCATATATACATTTTGGCTAATTCACAGAAACAATATCTCACATAATATGTATATTAGAAGAACCTACTTACTTATCTTAAATTAAATAACCTACTTAGAAATCTCACGCCTTCATATTCGTCATGATTAAAACGAATTGATACGTGGGTACTTAGAAATTCACTTTTGGTTTCATAAGAGTTGCAGTGACGTGATCGTTCGAAACATTATCATAAATTGCGTAGATCAGTATTTTCACTACCTTTGAGATACCATCGACAAGTTCGTTAAAAAATAAAAGTAAACAGTCCTAGTTACATTGTAAGTTTATGTGCAGGCGTGGGCGGCGCATTGGCCCTTATCACAGCCATCATCAATTTTAATTCGTTTCGAAACGTCTTATGCGAATCATGTAGTAGTTGTATATATTATTATATTTATGATGCTTACTTGTGTGTACGAAAGGATATTGCCACCTACTCAAATTTTGAAAGAATCGCCCTTTATTATAATGCTCCGGCAAGAGTAACCCACGCAGACGGTGCCAGTTTTGTGAATTACCATTGAAGGCCTTATCTTCATGCAAGCTCAGATTATGCAAAAATGATAATGACCTAGCTGAATTCACAAGCTGTAAATGTTAATGTGGTCCTTAATCATTGAGTATCCGCGATACTTCTTGCCAGTTGTTGACCTGATATTCACTGGACGTGAGGGCGGCGCGGCAGCGCGCTTTTATTCCATGAAAGTTAAGATCCACTTCGGATCACTGACCCAGCAGAATTACTTAATTCTTGATGTAATAATCGCGACTAACTTTGGTAGACATCTGTGCAGATTCACAATGCACGTAGATTTGAACTTAGCTCCATAATTATTCAACTTGTACAAAGTTAGTGTTCTCAAGTGAACCTTTGAGCTCTACTCGTTAAGGTCACCGCAAAGCCACAACTGCGCATTCTGCGAGTAACTTACCGAATTTCTTCATGTGTGTAAGATAACTGAAACTGTAAACAGGTTAAATTTCCGCAATTTGTTATCGCTTGCATGTATTTTTGCTTGATTTCTTGGTTAAGAAATATCGAAATATATTGCTTTAAAGTTCGAGATCAAAGATTATGGGGCAATGGTCTCAGATATCCAAAAAAGGATTCCGTATGTCGCCTTTGCAATTTAATGAATTCTGACCAGATATGCACATTGGAATAGGGGTTTAAGCTTTTTAATAAATATTTCACATTACCTACTAACGCAAGTATAGTAAGCAAAGTACCTGCTTGAATTCTTACTGCAGTAGTTTATTGTGCTATCAAATATGTGACGACCTCTGTGGCGCGTCGGGCGAACGCTTGGCTGCAATACAGAAGGTTGCGAGTTCGATTCCCGCTGGGTGCAAATATTTATGCTTAAAAATAAATATGTATCTATATATATAAAATTGTATCTGGTCTGGGCGTATTTCTATGTATAATATGTATGTATTTACAAAAGAAAAATAAATATAAGTAGTATATCCGTTGTCTAGCCACCATAACACAAGCTTAGCAGCTTACCACGGGGCTAGATGGCGCTGTGTGTTCGTCACAGGATTTATTATTTATTTATTTATGTTCTACATTGTGATCAGATTGTCTGTTTCTATCAACAACGGTATTGTTAGTGTATCATAAGCACAAGTCTCATCAACACTGTCATCAAAATCAACAAATGGCGTTACAGATTATTCGCAATATTTTTTCTTTTAACTGTCATCTATTTGAATACCATGTTTTAATCCTATGAAGCCATACTTGTAAAATTCAAAGTTCTTATTGACTGACTGAACTACATATCAGCATTTTGGGCACAGGCCAAAATCCTAGAGACATGAAAATTAAATTTTGAGGATGTGTTCTTTGTGAGTACATCCACTAACAAAAAGGTTTTAGAAATATCGGATCGCAACATACGCAGGTAAAAGCGCGGGACACTGCTAGTGCATTCTATAGCAACTCTAAACTATTATTATAAGCGGAATAGCTTCGACCCAATTTTAAATTTTAAGTAATCTGAGAAGTCTCCTAATAGTGCAGCTAGCTTACATTTCCGCAATTGCAAATTCCCCAGAATCGCTCTTACTAACTTGTACAGGACGGCTAACGTACGATTTGGAACGTTGTACTGCGCGAACGTAGATCGCGATTGCAACTGCAGATAGTTTATTCCATTAACCATCTGCATCGCAATCGTGCTAGTAACATCGTTACGTTTGCTTCTGAATTTACATAAGCAACGACTCGATGAAATATGCTATCAGTACAGACAGTATTTACCACCTATAGTGGACTGTGAGTGTGAAGTTATAGGGTGGTGCTATAAATGGTTATGTACAGATAAGGTTCTGTAATGCTGATCGTGCAATAAAAGCACAAATGATACGTTAGAGGGTTTGTTTTTCAGCGTCGTTACTATCATAGTTACCTGATCCTAATTATGGCAATAAGGAAAAGGTTTAATGGTAGGGTTTCGAAAGGGAATGTTATGTAGTCAATCTCACATAGAGTATGAACAATCGATATTAGAAAGGTCATACCCGAATTTGGGATCACCAACTGATGTTTACAAACCGTGTAATCGTGAGGTTTCGTACGTCGAATGCGTAGTTACTCCCATGCTAATGGCTTTGTTTTCTGTGCTTGATCACACATGTATGTCGGCATTTCTTTTGTCTATTCAAAATGGTCCCAAAACGCCAACCGAATAAGCACATCGTTAAAATAAACGGCAACAAAATGTTAGGAGCGTATATAAATGATTTTGTAAACGTGTCTTTCAGAAATACTCGTTGTCATGTACAGTAATAAGTAGGTAGGTATAGCATTTGCCATGGAAACCCTCTGGACTATTTGACGAGGGGCGGCGTCGAGGCGCCTACGAGTGATGTATTCAAAAGTGTAGTTTATTTCTGTATTCACATAATTTTGTTTTGGAGTGTGTTTTATGTTACCTACAGATTTAGGGAAAATTTATATTCTGGGTAGTGTTTCTCTATAATTTTTTATAGACATCCTTTGAAACCTATTCCGATATTTAAGCAGAATATGTTTTTGTTCCTTTCTGAATTATAAATTATTTTTTAAATTATCCATTATTTAACTTACTTAGATATACAATAGTATATCTCTACATGTCTCTATAATTTATCTAAAATCTGAAATATTTTCTAGGTCATGATGCCGTTAACCCTTAAATAGGTTAGGTAGGTTGATACTTATATTATTATTCTATACATTACACTATTTAATTTTCACAAACTTTATGTGTTATTTATAAACTGTACAAGTGTACAACGTATCTAAAGTACTACTTTATTTGACTGACTCGTCGCCACTTGGAATATCTATCAAAAATGAGGTAAAGGACTTTGTTTTATACAATACCTCCAGCTACATATTTAACTTTATTTTAATACCAAACTATATTAATTAATCAATCAATCTTAATATTAGTTCTACGGACAAAAATACGTATTTCTTAGCTACTACTTAACAGATCGGTTTCTATAAAAGTTTCCAATAGGTATTGAGTACTATGTATTTTTACCCGACTGCACGAAAAGGGTTATGTTCTTCGAGCCTATCATTGTTTACTTGTAATATTCTTTATTTTCTCACATCTTCCAAACCACTTGATTGATATATATAATTAAGGTATCGTTAGATTCGTCTCTATAATCCCCTAAGTGTTCTTAGGGGACATAATTAGCAATTACACCCTTATTACATTTAAAACATGTACATTTAACAAACATAAAACATTTTACATTTAAAAGCAACGCGATTAAAACCGAGAAAATTACCATCATTTCATATCTTTTGCGAAAACTAAAGAAAAATCTAATAACACACTTAGCGAATTTTTCTCCGAGTTTGAAAGTTGAATATGACCACCAAATTCTATACCTATCGTTAGTGAAGTGTCGTCAGCAAGTCGAGCTCGACTCGAGCTTGAGGGCATTGTAATCAGGTTCACCGGTCGTTGGAGGTGATTCCACTGGGTCAACAAGTTCATAGGTCAAGGAGCTGGCTTTGCTGGGAATTATTGTATTAAATGAGAATTAAAGTCCTAACATAAAATGACAATAGTGTTATTTAGGTTTGGTACTAGACTAGAGAGACGATTGTACATGTCTCGTGTCGTGGAAACTATTTGAAGAATTTGAAGTCGCGGCTGAATTTTTTTATTCTGTTTTTAGTATTTAGGGCATTAAAGAGAATATAATCAATACGTTTGGCATATCTAAAGGGTAAAAACGGGATCGTTCTACTAAGAAACCACCTGTCCGTCTGTTTGTCTGTCTGTCACCAGGCTGTAACTCATGAACCGTGACAGGCAGACGGTTGATTTTTTTACAGGTGATATATTTATGTTGCTAACAACAAATAGGTAAGTACTAAAAAGGAAAAGAAATAGATATTTAAGCGAGCCTCCAGAACGGCAACCGGATTTTATAGCATGGCGGCATAATGTGTAGATACGGAACCCTCAGCGTGTGAGTTTGTCTCACGCTCGACCGATTTTTAACATAAAGCTCACAGTATAACTTCAAATCCCCTGAGTAAGATCCGTGATAAGTTGATTAATCCTCCTAAATAAAAATGAATGATTTTTGTTCGCAACCCTGTTGTTGACACGGTGAAATTGAACGTTACCTGCCAATATTGTCTCCGGAATGAAACGTCAGGCTTAACCGGATATACGCTATTTTCACCAGTTTCTCATTCATCAAAATTAACGATTTATTGCATGTATTGGCCAATAATTGCCTGTTCATCTCTAGTCTCCCTATTTAGGTAGGTATTTTTTCTAACTATCAATGTACAGCTTACACCTGCTTGTAGAACTTGATGTTATAATCTTACTTCTTACCAATATAATGTTTTAAACGCGAAAGTTTCTTTGTATGTATGGGACTTTGTTACTCTTTCACGCAAAAACTACTAAACCGATTGCGATGAAACTTGGAATATAGGTAGCTGGGGACCTGAAATAACACTCATCCTGATAATCCCGCGGAAACCAGACTTAGGCGGGTGAAACCGCGGGGCGCAGCTAGTAATCTATAATTCTATACTTTAAACTAATATTACAAAGAGGAAATATTTATTTGTTTGTTTGTAATGAAGTGGCTCTGAAATTACTGGAGCGATTTCACCAATAGAAAGCTATTGATCTCGATATTCCCACGGGATTGCGACTTACGCGGGTTGAACCGAAGGAAGCGACTAGTATAATATTAGCTAGTTTCGATGTGAAAGTGCGTTAAGAAATATATTTTTAAATTCTCTACGAACGGGGCCAACACGCGGAATCCATGGAATACAGCTAGTTGCTAATAACGAATATGTATACATAATATGTATATGTATATGATCTAGCTAGATATTCCATTAGTTTTAACTCAGTTCTATAACCATTCAGTAGACTGGTTTTGCCCTCTTAATTTTATCTTTTAAATCTGCAAATAAGTTCGAAAGTAAAATCAAGATAAATGTACACAATTGATACCTACACTTATTGTAAAATCATGTTCAAGTTTGAGTCTAGACCTAGAATTTACGCGGGATCTAATGCAATAAACCGTTCGCTATAATACCTACCTCCCACGCGAGCTTTCGAAATCGAATATGTAATTAAAATGTGGGCTATCGATTGTATCAGAACTTGATTAAAACGCTCTTTGTTCTTCAGACTATTGTTTTAATAACGGTTACAGATGCAACTGTTGATATCAATTCCAATAACGTCATTATAATCTAGCCTTTGTACTGTTTTGTCAGATAAATCAGACGGTTCCTAACTATTGTGGACTCTGAAAAGTTTACGTTCTTTCCTCTAGTTATTTCTAGTTTCGCTACCGTTTTTGGGTCACAAACAATGGTTTCGTTTGAATAGTCACAGTGACGTAGTACTAGGCGCCCATAACTCTAAAACAGGCAGGTGTAGAAGTTTTTGCCGCAAGCGTTGCGCACTGGGTCAACAGGTTCGCTCGAGTACCAGCTCGGAGACGCGAAGTCTCTCAGCCACTTACTTAGCGGTCTTACTTGTATATGTGCTACACATGAATTATATGTACCTATCACAAATTGAAACCCTTCAAGTGGCATTGCGGAGTTCACTTGAAGATTCAAAGCGGTGTAGTGTTAGAATTTAGATTACGTTGATTCAATTCGACTCTATTTGTTAGGCCATCATCGTCGACGCAACGGATGTTTCACGATCTATTGTTTATTTACTTGCGTCTGACACTGTCTAAGAATTCCGTCTGGATCTCGTTACTTGTAAGCACTTTGTATTCTCCACTTTGCACGTTCCCCATCGGGCTACGCTTTTCTTTGTTTTGAGTTTTAGCTTTGATTCAGAGTTCCTTTATTGATGGCATCCCAATATAAAATGGGCTAAAATTGTAAGCTTAGTTTAATTTTATGCAAGTTGGGCACGGCGCGTTCACTCGCCTGGTGGTATTGATTTTTGTTATTTGCATCCCGTCTGCCGTTGTACATCTGTGGGCTATTGTTGTACGTGTATTATGGGTAACTGTTATTGGTACGAAATTTTAGTAAATTGACCGCATGAGTCGTTATTAAAAATATTTCGTTGTTGCAAATTGTTTTGTTCAAAAATTAATTTTGTGATGGTTAGACACCTACTTAACTTTATAGCTCTATTAAAGTTTAGTTAGTGTCGTATAATTCTTTAAAATCTCATAAAATAAGCGTAAACAATAGCCCTGCTAGTGTGTCTTCCGTGCCTTTTGTCCTTTACAGTGCAAGTTACGCCACGGACAACGCAACAAAAATCGCTTCATAATGGCGCCTTATTTATTTTTTTACAATTATTGTAAAATTAATAAAAAAATAAAAAATATATATATAACAAAACTTAAAATTGTGATCAGTAATAATCTCCATGTGCAGAAGCCTAGCAGAAACACTATATTTGCTTGACTTAACTTGCTAATTGACTTGGGGATCTTTTAAGGTTTTTGTATACGCTAGAAAATATTGAAAAAATAATCTTTTCAATCGGATACAAAACCCTCTGTCAGCAGTGTCTATTTTAAATATTACCTGACATACCTCCCCGTTGTCTGAAAATAGACGTCCACGTGTTCTAAGATTTAGGTTGATTCTGCTTTTACAATATCTTGTATGATGCCTTGGTTCATCAGCCATTAAATACTTTTACACCATAGGCGTGACATCAATGCTATGTGGTTTGAATTCCTTAACGTCTATAAGCGTCATTATCATATTTCATATATCAGCATGTGCTGTTGAAATAGCTATTTGAGTTCGTAATAAAAGCCTATTTAGGCCAGCCATGACATCACTGTTTTATGACAGAAAAAGGTGGGTGTTCCCGGAAAATTTCTGATATTTGCAATAATCATGTCCAGAAAAAGCTAGGGTTGTTTTATGTGTGGATTTATGATATTATGTTATGTAGTGTGTCGTCGCTAGTAGCTAATGGAAATCCTGTTTCTTTCTTTATTAAAGTCCACCCTTGTTAAGTTACATGGCTGGTATAATCTCCTTAGCGGCACTTGGGCGGCATCGTCTCCTGTCTTGAGTAAATTGAGTAATTACCGTCTGAGATTACTAAGTAATTTGAAGGGAGCAGGTATCGATCTTCATCAAACCTATTACAAGATTTATTAACTACGTTGATTATTATTTCATGAATCGTAATTATGTCGTCTGCTACTTTAATAACTTCGAATACCATCATATCGTCACGTAATCTTCTAAGAATATTAGTTAATATCATAGAATTTCTAAAAGGTTTTGATGTGTTTTCAAATTAAGTACAGTAACTTTATAAGCTTTACAATGTTTGATATTGTTGTCTGTTTATAGAGAGAGTTTTGTTTGCCGTAAAGTATTATTAAGTAGGTATAAGCTTTTGTTGAAATACGAATTCACACATTTAAGTTATACCAAAGTTATTCGACTGTTTATAATTATTCAAAAAGTACCAAGAATAAACACAAAACATGAAAACCGTCGTTAAACATTCTGTTAACATAATGTAGTTTTTTCCCAATCTAGTAATAAGTAGGTACTTACTTATGATTAAAAAAACTAATAGAACATTGTACACCAAAAAATTTCAATGAGGTAATTTAAAATAAGTACTTAACTATTAAAACTATTTTACACACCTACTGCTCTACAAAGTTACTTTATTTGACCAAAAAATTCAAACTTAAAGCGTGTCTTTATTCCCTAGGTGCATAAAGTGCTTATTATGCACCTAGGGCATAAAGTAATTTAAATTTGGAACTATGGTTCTGGTAGCATATGGCCATTTCGAACTGGCCACCTAGACATAACACAAAAAAAATAAAAACTGGGCTAATTTTTTCTATTTTCACGGACGGAAGGGTAAAGTAAAAGTTTTGGTTAGTATAAAGCCCCAACTTTTTTTTTTCATCAGCTAAGGCCGAAGTGTGGTTTCGTCATTTTGATGTAACATAGTTAAATTTAATTAATATAGAGCTGTCAATATATTTCAAATACGTTGCATTAATCTATTTTATTGTTGTTAGTTAAATGCTTATTTTTGTAGCCCTTTTATTGCCTCGCAGTTGATGTGTAAAGTAGAGTATTCACCTCGGTACTAAAGCCTGTCTTTATCTTGGGCGCTTGAATCCCACGCTTCACTCAGGACTCTAGGTACATAACTCCTTCGCTTCGCTCAGGAGTTAAGTTTTTAACACCCTCGCTGCGCTCGAGAGTTAACCCTCTAGAGTCCTTCGTACGCTTTGGATTCAATATGACGCCCACTATATAAGACAGGACTTTTGTACCTCGATGCATAAACTACTAGTATTATTGTAATGTGTAATACAATATTTGTTCCAAAATAGTAATACGTAATTGTTTTCGAAACATTTCTAATTAGAAATTATATAATTATATGTTTGAATAATTTTCTTAAACTAATCATGCAAACTATTTTTTATTATTCGCAAAAGTTTTATTTGCTATATCAAATCTAGATGTAACTTAGTAATACACTCAAAATAATTTTATGTTTAAATTGAAACTGAGACTAGTCCATTTGCAAGGTGTTCACCACAAAGTATTAATGATTATTTCAACTTTGTACAGCTTTCAATTTCAAGTTTGAGTAAATCGTCTAGACAACTGTATATTATAGTTCGTCCTTTTAAAGATTCGTCAGTTCAATGCACCGTCTGCCCTTTAGGTGCTGGTACTGCGAATGAACGGGCCATCAAAATTTCGTCTCCAGATCCACTTATTGGTGTTTATTTTACGATTCATTTAGTTTGATTTGTCTGACTGGAACTTTATTTATGTTATACTTAACCACTTAATACATATATAATATATACAGTTGAGTATTTGACCGCTTTTTATCTGATGTTCAATGTACCTATTAGACGAACTTTTGTATGTCCCAAACATTTTCAGAATGTTAGCAAAATATCACTATTTACCGATATAAAAAAAGGTTTTTTCCCTATATTAATTTAAATGCGTTAGTTATTTAATACGCCAGTTGCACATTTAAAAAAGGGCAAAAAGTAAAAAATATAATTTACATTTATGAAAGCGTCTATCTAATAGGAGGGTATCGTGTATGTTCCATTGATGGCAAAAGCACCATTACAAAATAGTAAAAGCTAAACGATATTAAGCAAGACACTCGAAAGTTTCAAACGTTTTTATATCCAACTTTGCATATTTTCCCGTTTAATCTAGCAAAGCTTCAAGATAAGGACCTAATAATGTTCAGTGCTGAATAGATGGGATAGTATCAGATAATTCAAAAGACGTCGACCCTTACACCAGTAAACTATTAGACCTTTAAATTCGAAACGCGATTAGTTAATTGACAATGAAATAAAGATTACCAATACAAGCTGAACCATAAAATCGGTAATAAACTAAACGCGTTAAGAAACTCGTCACGGAAAATTATATTGAATACTAGCTGTGCCCACGGTTTCAACCGCGTAAGCCTCGATCCCGTGGGAATATCGGGATCAAAGTAGCCTAAGTTACTCCTCGATAATGTAGCTATAAAGTGGTGAAAGAATTTGTTTACTGATTTTGTAGATTTGGAACCTATTCATTACAAACAATTAAATCTTTCCTCTTCATAATATTAGCAAAAATATTATAGATAAACTAGCTGCGCCCCGCGGTTTTACCCGCGTAAGTTCTGTTCCTGCGGGAATATCGGGATAAAAATCGGGTAGCCTATGTGTTATTCCCAGTATCCAGCTACCTATATTTCAAGTTTCATCTCAATCAGTTCAGTAGTTTTTGCGTGATTGAGTAACAAACATCCAAACATTTAAACATCCAAACACACACACTTTTATAATATTAGTAGTATGACTGGGTAGTATTTTGGTTGCTTCGTGATATCTTTCAAGAATCAAAACAGCTTTGACTTGCAGGTTAAGGCCTTTATAGAATTGAATTATTTAATCTTGACCGTTCCCATTGTAGAAATATGAAATAGTCTATACGACGTACTTACAAGCTATTATATCACTTAACTCAAAGGTACGAGAACTTTGTATACACCAGAGAACTCAGTGGATAGGGATTAAAACCTCTAATTTTGGAAAGTCATTCATGAATGTGTATGCGTTTAGTTATTCTTGCCCTTGGTAAGCCCAACAAATGCCGTCTGCTGTCCGCATCTGGTGTTCGTTTTTACAGAATACCCCGCATACTGTGGGGTGAAACGGCTGCGAGCACGCGCCGCTTTCGACTACTGAAACTTACTGTGAATCGCAATCTATTGATTAAATTACTTCTAGGTAATTAAAGTGATTGGATGGCTTTCATTCTGAGAATAATTTTAGTGCGCATATTACGCTGACGTTTGACTGAAATCAAATTGTTTGTTAGTAAATTGTGGTTTTGTCGTAAGATTTTTGCTTGGTCTTGATGAGTCACAATGTAGCTACCTAATTAAATAATAGACCACTTCGCACACTTTTGGATAAGTTCGCCCATCTACTGCGAATTTGTATCCAAATAGTAAGTACATTGTCCTCATACGTAGCAAACAAGCCAATGCAATTTCCTTTTATTAACTCCATTGTTTGTCTCATTAAATACTTCTTTCGAGGACTCTCAGTAACAATCTGATTTTATTGCCGTCCGCTTTTCCAGGATTGACCCAATTACATTCCGGAATCATTTTTGTACTTCTAATTTCACTGATAAAAGTATTTCGTCATGTATATCTGTTACGAAGTTTTTTATGTGTGTCGTGGTGAAGTTTTATTGCATTTGTTTATGTGTATACATGTAACATAGTTTGTATTACGAAAATGTCTATGCCCATATTACTCAACTCAAACTTAACTAATAATTAATCTTTATTTATTGCATTGCATACTCTGCGTCTTAAATTACTTGCCATAACATAATATGAATAAGCAACATGCAATGTTTATATTATTTGGTTGTGTATTGCTATTATAATAAAATACACATTAATAACATTGCAATGGAAACAATAATCAGATTTTAGTAGAGATAGATAGATGTCTTTGATCTATTCATCTCTATAAAAATAGAGATGAATAGATCATTGTTTAAATGGGATGTTGTTTTAGGATTAATTAAATTACTACGATCTTTATATATTCAATGTCTACCTACCTATTTAAATTAAACTCGCAAAAGATACAAACAATTTAATAAAATGACATCATACATAATGTTCGATCGTTTCGGTTCATTACATTAACTTATGAAAACAATGTGACCCAAATATTTTTGTCACAAAAAATCGTATAAGAAACTGTAATAACAAACTACCATTGTGTGACTGCGACACTTGAATGATTGTCCCGTCCCGCGTGAACTTCTAAGTAATGCCCACATCTGCAAGCCTTGAGGGCGACTTTTTCTATAACTAGAACTACATAAAAGATGCCGAAGACATTCTTAAGAATGGGACTATTTGCATAAAAGTTAGCGCCACTGACTCTACTCTTAACTTTGTCGTTTATTATTTCTGGGCACATGTTAAGTCCGAACATACCTACCTCTACAATTGATTTATTTATCGAAATCTTTCGGCACAGATTAAAGGACAGCCACACACGCCGATTTGCAATAAATCTTTCTTTATGTTTGCTAACCAAATGTCGCTTGCCAATACAATCACATGCTTGCTGTATGACGGCTTGGCCTTACTGCGTTTCATTGTTTTATCTAAGTACTGGTTTACTTTTTAGAAATCGGAAAATTTGGGATATCTTATCAACTAAGTAATAATGTTCATCGTATTTGACTAATCTTTTGGAAGGATTCAAAATTATTAAGTTTGGATTTCAATGAATCAATTTTATTAAAACTTTCCGAACAATCTTCTTAAAATGCCGATTGTTCGAAAGTAACGATCACCAAAAAAAAACGTTCAAAACCGTCCGAAGACGCTGCGGCATAATTTATTGCCTCTGTTTCGCCTGCGTCAGATTTTCTATCCAAATAATGAGCGTATGACTCAATCACGTTGAGAGATTTGGCCTTTTCTTGTTTTGGATTCGTTATTGTTGAATTACTTTAACTGCTTGCTAATGGGAATGGGACCGGATAAATTTTGTGCACAAAATTATGTTCCATCAACAACTCTTATACCCACTTTTCTGTATTGATCCATATTTCTTTGCCACGACGACGACGCCAATGAAGGAAGTTAGTAACACATGGCCACACCCGAAAAATATGAAATGAATTCTTGAGGCACTTTTTATAGTCGAATTTCAAAAAGAGTTGCCATTCGAAATCATTTTAATGATCGTTTGATCACTTACGGGCCGGCAACGACGTTGTCAGTCGACTGCAGTCTTTGATTTTACGATGCTACGTATGAATCAGAGGCAAAGCATTCATTTAAAACGGGATATTAGACGTTTACTGATTCTCGTCACTGATGCATTGTATGCGTTTGGCTATTAAGAAAAGAAATATATTAAAGCCAGACATCATCCAAATGTGAACATTTACTTTTTACTGAGGTATAAATTTAGTGGAACGTTCGGTAAAGCAAACTTAATATAAATAAATCCGTCCATATTTCTCTTAGTCCTTTAAATCCAATTCAGGATAATAAATTTGATGGTTTTCCTTTAAGTATACTAACGTCACATAATTTCCCCATGTTACAAAAATAAAAAATTAAACACAAATTAAAAAAACAACAAAAATAACTTCTACATACAGTGCCACCTACTTATCTGTTTAGTCATCTGAAGGACAGGCTAGCAATCCCGTCCATCATTCAGGAGATCAGATCCCCACGAAACTTTTATGGGGCCCACCTAGGGGCTCCCACCTTTCCATTAAAAAAAAACTATCTCAATCGGTCAAGCTATCTTCGAGTAATCGGTGAACAAACATTAATATATATATTTATTATATTCGGGACGAATTGAGAACCTCCTTCTTTATTTTAAGTCGGTTAAAAAACCGTCTCAATCGGTCTAGCTTCACCGATTGAGGCGGTTCCTTTTGTAGACGGTTGTTCGAGTAATCGCTGAGAATCCCTAAAAAACGCGACGAATTGAGAACCTCCTTTTTTTAAAGTCTGTTAAAAATACAAAAGGTACCTACGTAACTTATCAATAGTTCATTTTTATAAATTAGATTCTAAACACTTTGCTTTGTTTTACACAATGACAGTGTTATCAAAATATATTGATAAGATTTTTGTTAAAGTTCATTCATCTCAGATTCTCCTGTGATATTTTGATATCTTGGGTTTTGTATACATTCGTTATCATATCAGCGCAAGTAACGCAGGCTGGACTGGTTTGTTCGTCGACGCTTGCTTGCTCGTTGTCGCCCCCCTACTGTGTTTCCCTCCCCTCCGACTGCCTCTTCTGATGCAGTCGCGACCGAGCCGCTGTATTGACTTCACGTCGACTCCACGCAAAAAGCTTTCGACTCCGAGCTTTTAATCAACTGTTTTATTATTATGGTCTCATTGATGCCTCTACGAGAGATTTAACTCATACTGATTGAATAGTTCAGTGAATTTTGTGTTTGTTCCGTGCTTATCACATTCGCTCAGTGTTTAACGGTTATTGTGGTGTTAGTTAACGTCGTTTATTTTAACTAAGTTCGTGACAGTGCTTACATCAGTGTACGGGATGGTTAACTCACATTAGGATTTGTTGAATTTAAAGGTGTGTTCTTCAAACGTATTTTATGGTGTAATGTAACGAAATCCATTAGTAAATGCTAATTTATTGTCTTTTCTGTGTGTATTAGTAACGCTATTATTTATTATGAATATGCTAATGTACAAGAACTATTAATTACTTAAATTAAGTGTAATTACTAATTTAACTCCATAATACTAAGCTACGAAAATCAGCTATCGTAGAATTAATTTTTATTTAGATTTACCTGAAACTTGGCTTCAATCAAACAAAGTTGATCTGTAAAAATGAGTTAATCTTAAAGGCTCGTGATGCTAATGATATAAATATTTAATTGTCCCACGTTTATATGAGCCGAGGGTGACTCCTGAGGGAGCGAGACGCCAAATATCGAAACAGAGGGGTTGACTCGCCATATATTCAACTGTAGGACTTTCTTTACCCTGTGAATGTATTCGAGGTTCGATTCATGCGACAATAGATGTTTTTATTTCAACATCTTAATGTTATTTACTTATTTCGCAAAACTATTCCAGTATCATTTGTTCAAGTTCAAGATCATTTGTTGAAGTTTCAACAAAACTTAATACATACCTATGTTTGTTAACCTCTTTGAAACACTACTTTTATATTTCAACTTTTTTGCTAAATTGCATCTTACATAATAATAATACCCCTTTCCTTGCAGCCGGGTAAAAATAATGTAAGACAAACACTGAGAAAAGGTTTTCGTACACACAAATGTGTACAAAAACATTTCTCCTAAGATAAGTTACCTAAGTTAAGCAAGTCACAACTTGTTAGAATTAGGTTCAGTCACAAAGGCAGCTTGCCGTATCGCCACTATATCCTCGACAACCACTGTCCGGGCTTATTTGTTTAATGAGTCAATTTCACCTATTTTACTAACAAGTTATTATTCACATAACAACCCTCCAAGATCTAATTAATTGTGTAACAAAATACTTTCCGGTGAAAAGATACTAAACTTTCTTTTCACACATTCGTTAAATTTCTGAGAGAGGTGAGTCACATTGTTCGAGCATTAATTTTCGACGTTTTGTTTTAGAGATGACGGTACTTGTTTGAAATCACGCTTTCTACATAAGCAATTCGCTTTCGTCATTCCATTGTACAACCTAATTGTTTACTTTCATATCTTAATTGAATTAGGTGTGCGACTCTTAGCTGAGTTGTTATGCAGAGTCGAAATATGTAATATTTTGATATGAGATTGTGTGCATATTTACTGTCACTATAATCCAAGGCAACCTTTCTGAGAATTCGGTCATTGACGCTGATAAGCAATACCGACTTTGTGTGTTCAATATAGTACGAAAGTGATCGTAAGTTGAGGGTGTTGCAACACTGGATAGTCTCAGTCCACTCGACAACGCTCATTTAACGAGATGGGTGCGTCCGGTGACCTAACTAGGGTCACAAGCTGTCAATTCGATACAATAACTCTTTATCATTGTCTGTACAGGCACAAACTTACCCAATGTCATACAAATGTATCTGATTGAAGGTCTTGATTAAACTTCTTTAAAGTAGGGATATTTTCTAAACCTTGTTTAAAATGCATTTCAATCATTGTGATTTTATTAAACGATACTTTATTCAATCTGAGATTTAAACGCGTTATTGCTATTAGGAGCAGTTAGTCTCAACAATTTGCTCTATTGTCTGCTACAGAACTATCACTTATAATCAATGTATAGGATATTGACCCGGTTCTTTAGTTTTGATCTTATTTGTGTTAACAGTAGGTACCTACTAAATCAGTTATAAATACAAATACATTGCTACATATTTTATTTTCTAGCTAACTAAAGTGTAGCTTCAAATGTAGAACGTGGATATTTATCTAAACTAATTTCAAAATGTATAATTTAAAATTATTAAAATGTGTGAAAGATGATCAATTGTTAGATCGAACGAAGAATAAATAGAATACAAACGTATTCTATTTATTCATGATAATGTAA
Organism: Idaea dimidiata; assembly: GCA_949358125.1. Taxonomy (NCBI): domain Eukaryota; kingdom Metazoa; phylum Arthropoda; class Insecta; order Lepidoptera; family Geometridae; genus Idaea; species Idaea dimidiata. Next base: position 10,657,066 of record OX442334.1, read on the forward strand.
GAAACATCCGTTTTAGTCACGTTTAAAGTAGGACATTGAGAAATTAACATTGATTAAGTATGTACATTTGATCTCAAAATTTGAATACTATATCGTATTCTTTCATGGTATAACTAAATAAATTGATTTCTATACTGGAAATAGTCTAATGATTAACTTTCTACACTTTACTTTGGTGTTAGATACCTACTTAAATCCCTACAACTTAACTTTCACTCAATAATTTATTATCGTCGTTTCATTAAAATAACTCGACTTCTCTGATCTGCAAATGTTGCTTAACTTGTTAAAGACGAGATCAAATATCTATGACACCAAAAAATGAATCAAAGTATTTAGGCTAACGATGTTTATCATAAATATGAAACAGACTCTGAAATACGATAGACAATCGTCGATTGTAGGTCAGGTTATGATTGATCATGTTTCTCTCATTCTACTAATCCGAAGTTGATGTTTTATTCATGTTACACATTTCATCGTCGCTGAAGCATATTAGCTGTTCAAGTATTTGTAATTACATCTGAGAAATGCGCATCAAACAATCAGATCAAAGGCCGGTGACCCGTCTGCCTCGTACGTACCATCAGACTATTGAATCGGTGTATATCATTAATATTTATGGGCAGTCCACTCTTCCTCAAGACGCTTCGGGGAAGTAGACACCTGAGTGTGTTTGTCCATTATACTGTTCCCTTCTTCGACATGCTGCGTGTTAATTGCCCACCATAGCCATATACAAGCTACGATTTTACCATACAACTATCATGTGTCATACATAAGTTTGTTTTATTGTTTCTTCACATCCATTTGTTTTTAATTACACTTTCTTATTATCTGGCTTTTAGGATTATTTATTGTGACTTGCAATGTTACCTTGTTAGTAATACCTGCTGCATACATGCTGTCGAATTCACTTATCTATGTCTAGTCTCGTATCACAGTCAACGTTTCCTACCGGCGTGGCTCCATCAATCTTGTATGGAAATAAAGGGTTTCGCTTCATGCCACTGTAGTGCGCCTTTGTGTTGAACATTTTCCATTTAGATTTTGATTTCTAAGCTAGAAAAACCTATGATTGGTAAATCTAGCTTTAGTTGAACACTAAGTTCTAGGTATAATATAACATTTGTACACAAATCTGAACACCAGAAAATAATGCGTTCTTACCAGTCCTTTTTTTACTTTATACGACTTCTTAAGCTAAATTAGATTTCGACATGAAAAAAGTTTGTTGTTTGCTACGTACGTGATTCTGTTGTATTTACCTTATGAGATTAAATGAAAATAAAGGTCTACTTGTCAGCAGGTATCTTCTCTAGACCCCATTAACTAAACCACAATTTAATAGCGGGCAATCACAATGGCTCAAGCAATCATCTGATGAAGACGTCAAGATATGAATTTACTATATATGACTGATATCTACTTTGTATGCAATACGAGGATTATGACAGCAAGCTTACAAAAGATAATAATTTGATACGTGTGACATTGAAAGTTGATTAAAGCTGCTGTGTAGGCAACAGTAAATATGTAACTTTGCGTGTATATAATTGAAATCACGAAGAGGAAGAAGACCTTATCCGTCTAAAGAATAAATTGAATGAAACAAAAGAAATGTTCAACAAACAACATTATATTTCGTGGTCTAGAAGCAGATAAACAAAATGTAATTAAGGTAATTTCAGTGTGGTCGTGACGCAGGAAAAGGTTTTCCGTGTGTTTATATGGACGGAAATACTGCAACTGATGGTATATTAGAGAAGTTCAGGAGATTACAGACATTAAAACACTTGTTGATTGCGGTTCGTTGATGACTTTCGGAACTCTAACTAAACGATTAATGATGTTGCAATGATATAAGACAGTATACAGAGACTTGAGGCTACACGATGACCTATTTAACGTGTGCATACAATTACATACAATTTATTATTAAAAACCTGTTTTGAGCTCGATAACTATTGCCGTTTAAAGATAAATAACTATTGCAATCTATTAATTTAGCACACTATTGGGAAATTATGAATGTCTGATTTATTAAATTACTAGCTGTGCCCCGCGGTTTCACCCGCGCAAGTCGCGATCCCGCGTTGTTCTTACACCTACCTACCGCAATGCAAAAATCCACACTTAAACGGTCGTCCATTGAAGTACTGTTGAAGCGAGGCCAGGATTTTTACACTGCAGTAGGTAGGTCAAGTAAGGCAAAATTTGTATGTCAGTATGTGATGATAACGATGGATGACGATCGATGACGATCAATGATGATGAATGACGATGGTTCAAAAACAACAAAATTACGCAATTTTTATTTTAACCCGGATATCCGGACTTGATATCCGGATAAAAAGTAGCCTATATGTTAATCGAAGTCTTAAGCTATCTGCATACCAAATTTCATTGAAATCGGTCCAGCCGTTTCCGAGATTAGCTCGCACAAACGCTCAGACAAGCAGACAAACATCCAAACGGACAAACAGACAAAAAGTAAAACACGGAAATGGGGTCTGCTACGTTAGTACATACCCCTAAAAATAGTTTTTTCAAAATATCTTTTAAAAACAGACACCGCTAAGTTACGATTTTATTATAAGTATATATTTAACCTATTTCTTAAAAATGTTTTGCTTTTAACAAAGTCCTCAAGTTTACCTTTAAATGTTAATTGCTCAAAAAAAGTGCACCGTGTCCGAAAATATAAACTTTCAAAGCAACCTTCTTTGAAAGTCAATTTACTTTCCTGTACAGAGTCGTAAAAATGGTTATTAAACACACAGATTAAACACATCTACTCTCGTATTGAACACAATTAACGCCGAAGGGTTGGTCGACAGTAACCATCACCATTTAGTAATAAATGTGAGAGATTAAATAATAATGATTGCAGTGTTATGTTATGATTATGCGGGCAGGGCGTTACTACTCATGATCCTGATATTTAATACTACGAACTATACTGCTTTATGGTATAAAGTTAAATCTACCTATTGTAATAAGGATACCAACTAAACGTATAATAAATAGAAACTTTGGAATGTCCATAAATTTAACGTTTTTGTTTGGAAGCAGATATCACGAAAATATTGTAGAGGTTTAAAGACTTCCTGTCTAATTCTACATAGGTATACTACTGTTATATACAATTAGTGTCGGTACATTGCTAAAGCGCTAGTTACCTTCAAACCGACACGAAAGCTTCGTCCACAATGCCTCATTACCGGTGCGTGACCCCACTGTCTCGCCTAGAAGCATTGACCTATCGCTTTTGCTTCTTCAATTGTATTAAGTCAACCTTTTTCCGAAATTATTCACTCCAGTAATTTATACTATTTCTAAAGAGTCTTTATTACCGCTCACGGCACTGCACTCGTTAAAAGCATAACCATCACCATTACTTCTACAAGAGTTAAGTACCGGATCTTTGCTACGTAAAACTGATATTTTATCCACACATTTTAATATAATATTAACGTGCTTCAACTTAGTTGTCCGTAATAAATCAAAGAATAGACGAGTTGTGTTGAAAAGGGATCGCGTTTCTATATATCATCATTACATTATCAACGAGAGCGGCACATCAAAGGACTACACATATAATAATATTTGAGCGGTTTTAAAAAGAATCTTAAAGAGGACTGCTTATTAATAGGGACTTACTTTACTCGTTTTAAGAAGAGTTGATATATCTACTAATGATATGTAAACTCCTCTTAAAACTTCTTCTACGTATCTAAATTGGACTGTAATAAATCACGTTCACAGTCAAAAACAAATTTAAATTCAGGAGTTGTAGACTTATCTGTCGGAAATGAAGCCGTGTTTGGCCATAAAACTGAAGTTGTTCGAACGGTACCTTGATAAATACCATAAACTCGGAATGGTGTCCAAGGTTTGTCGTGCTTTGACCTCGACTACCCGTTAACACAAATCATCTTTCGATCAAACTTAGTAAACACAAAGAGACTTGTAGAGCAACCAATAGTTTATCTTAGATCTACCGAAATAGATTAAGTAGTTAGGTACGCAAAACCTTTTGTTGCTTAAACTATGTTATCATTTCTGTTTACTGGACGGTTTAGGTCTGCAGTATTACTGTATATATCTGTCTATATCTACAAAATGCTTTGTCCTGACTCACTGACTTTTGGATCAACGTACAGCCTAAACCGCAACCGATAGATGAGATTTGAAATTTTGAAGTGTATAAATATTTAGTAAATGATGAAGCCGTCGGATAAGAAAGTTTTTCAAAATTGAATTGAACAAAAGTGCTAGATAATGTAAATACTCTATCTAGCTGGAATATTCCATCTTATCTTACTAATTTTATAAACGCGAAAGTTTGTATGTAAGTATGTATGTGAGGTTGTTACTCTTTCACGCAAAAACTACTGAACTGATTGCGATTGGAAATTTGGAATATAGGTAGCTGGATACCGGGAATAACATATAGGCTACTTTTTATCCCGATATTCCCGCGGAAACGGGACTTACGCGGGTGTAACCGCGGGGCGCAGCTAGTATATTATATAACCAGCTGCGCTACGCGGGTTCGGTTCACCCGCGAGTCTCGTTCCCGCAAAAATATCGTGATAAAAGTAGCCTATGTGTTTATTACCTGTATCCAGTTACATATATTTCAAGTTTCATCGCAATTGTTACAGTAGCGTTAAAGAGTAACAAAGTCATATAATAGGTATATACCAACTTTCTCGTTTATAATATTAGTAAGATATATGGAACATTTTAATATCTTCTTGGTATAAATTTATTCTATGTCATTATTCTACCTACACTATGTATATTAGTACTTATTTTATTATGTAACGTAAATTTGATTTGTTGCTAATAGTGGAGTCAACAGATATTTAATCGAGATCTCTGTTTCAGGTACGAGTTATGTAAATCATGCAAGCGGTAAGTTAATTTACTTAGAAATATGCTACACCGTTTTGATACCTACGACATTGAAGTTATGTTATTATTATACGATTAATAGTGTAATGTTTAATTTAATTGATTATGTTATTCAACGTACCTATACTCTAATTTATCCGGAAGCCGATAACTCTTACATGGTTTTTATAAATATCAAGATTGCTTTTCGTGGTTTTACAACAAATTTGATATCTATAGATTGATTGATAAATTTTGTATTGAAGTGTATCAAATTTTCCGTTGTATTATATGAACCCAACATCACGAAAACAGAAAAAAATATATATATAAAAATAATGTGTATTGTCAATATCACTATGACCATTTAAAGACGGGATTTAATCAAACACTTCTATTAGTTCATGTTCGGTCGAACACTCTTCTATTAGTTAGTTAAACCATGTTGAATGTGGAAATAGCTCATAATAAATATGAATTGAAACCTAATGTACCTGTAATTTCTAATTCTTTCTCTATATTATATTTAAAATAATTACCAAGCTTTTGTTTGGATTTAGAAGATAAACATCAGCAGATTGCTAAGTTATTTCATACGTATTGTGATTAATTTGCCGCTGATTGTAATTAAGGTTGAAATGATGTCTGTTATGTATAAAAGTGTGCTCCTAATTAGGATCAGACCTGATTTGTTTAGACTTTATTTATATCAGTGTGCTGTTACTAAAGTGGGAACCAATATTTACATATTTTTTAATTCATGCAAATTTTCTCACTCGAGCATGATAGACGATATTTCTGCTTCTAGATTCGTCTTCCCTAGAAAAAAAATGAGCTAAGTATACAAAAAAACTTTCTCCATGTTAATTTGATTCAATAATTTTAACTTATTAAGTGTTTTGTACTGAATGTTTAAACTGTAAACAATTTCATTTATGTACCTATTTAGGTGATTTAATTATACATTTTCTTTTAGCCTTCTTAATTTAGTCTTTGTATAATGAAAAGGGCATCATTATTAATTTATCATAACTTACCCAACCGAGTTGATATTTTACAAGAAAAAATAACTACGGTGTATAATCAAGTTAATGATCCATACGGTGCCCTGCTTAGTGATTAAAAAGGTTTTGCTTATAAATTATAATTTTAACCTTTAAAAAGATTCTATTACTTACCTACTTAAGTATATCCACTATGTTTTTGTTCTTTCTGGATCAAAGATTTTATTTCTTAAATGCGGTGGCTTTTTTATTAATAATTTTATTCTACTGCTAACGTCGCTGAATAATATAAATTGCTCTATCTTCGAGAAATTATTGTACGTTAAGTCGTTGGTTTCGCAAATCTATTAAAACACATATTTTATGTATGCGCGAGTGTGTCTGACTTTAGTCGTAATAGGATTAGGTACATTTGATATATCACAATAATATCGGAATTGCTTAGGGATTGTATTATTTTATGCTTACCCGTGTTATCTGTATAATATCGTAGTTGTCTTTTTTCCGTACATTAAAAGTTAAAAAAGAAACCCTTGTAAGATCACTTTCTTGCCGTCAACCTATATTCTCAGAAACGGGTGGAGCTATTGTTGATCCAATAACAGTTATTTGTCTACTTGTACAAACTTAAACCAAACATTTTAATATTCTGAAGCTTAAGCATAAGTAAAAATATTTATTATAAATTTACCAGATGTCTCGATTTTTATCAGATTCATCCATCTTCCCCTTGATTACAAATGGTTATAGATTTGATGTCTGCCTTCAAACCAGTACCTGTCTACCACCTATCAATTCAATCAGATAATACTCGAACATTTCGTCGTGATCTGACAAAAGTAGGTCAGTATTCAATTGAGTACTAGCAAACATACGAAGTTCAATGAAAGCTGGACAAATATTCACTTTCTTAGGTCAAGTTGCTTTAAGAAACTTAAATTAGCTTTTTTTATGCGTGTAATTTCACTAGAGACTTAGATTGTGACTTATTTTATCTAGTGAATATAGATAGAACATTTAGTAACATTTTTAATCGGTATGAAAGTTTGGGTACCGGTTCGGATGAGACCTTACTCTAAAGCTATCATCGATCGGTCCCGATCAATCTCAAACAAAATCATGGCAACTGGGACGGTTGAGATCCTTAAGGTAAGTCGATAGGTTTCATCTATCCAGATTTGTATGTTAGCTAATATATCTGTTTGCTGTCTATACTTTTACTGCTTTATGGCTCTCACCAGGATGGTGAACTTTCAAATGAGACCTACCCGAAAGTTTACAATAAATCTGTTCACACAGTATCAAATGAAGTGTTATAGTTAAGTAGGTACTATATTTAGAATATTGTCTTAACTTTTAAGCATTATTTTTTAACGATAATAAAGAACTGTTCTTGACCGCAAATGATTACGGTAATAGACCTAAATGGTGGTTCAACTTCCGTAAATGTAAATGAGATTTGTTTTTCTTCTTTAAGTAGGTGCTAGAAATTCTAATAAAAGTTCACCTTGCTTGTTATTTTATCTAAATCTGATTAGTGATTAGGAACTTGTTTATCGCACTTGATTTGTTATCTTGAATTTTGTAAAATTTATCTATGAACCCGTTATAGCTTCAATATCTATGATATGTTTGACGCCATCTCCTAGAAAAACAACATTCACAAAACTATTTTCGAAGAAATTATTCCAAATACGGTTTATTGACAATTGATTACCGACCAGTTAATGACTTCTTCGTCTTCTACATTTCTAGGTGAATAACTTTTGTTCTGCGATTGGAAAAACCGAAACTTTTGACTTTATGTTTACTTGAAAAATTTTCTGTTTTGGAAGTATAGACGACTAGCTGCGCCCCGCGGTTTCACCCGCGTGTGCCCCGTTCCCGCGGGAATATCGGGATATAAAGTAGCCTATGTGTTAATCTAGATCCCCAGCTACCTATATTCCAAGTTTCATCGCAATCGGTTCAGTAGTTTTTGTGTAAAAGAGTAACAACCTCACATACATACAAACATACTTACATACAAACTTTCGCGTTTATAATATTAGTAAGATTTGTAGTCAAAATAAAATAAATAAATCCTCTAGGTTAATGACCTTTAACTCGAAACAATAGCTGATTATCGAATAAGTATAATCTTAACATTTATCCTTTGTTTCCAAAATTTTAAATTTGCAAAAGTCGAGAGCCTAAGTGGTTCCCCTAGACATGTAGAACAACTCCTGCCCCGTAATTAATTTTAAAAAGTCCTGTATAATTGTCGTTTGCTGTACCATCCTGTAGTGATTTGAAATAATTTAAACGTCTTGTCAAGTTCGATTTCTAGGCAGTAAAACTAGGTATAAAATTGCAGTTATTATGCGACTGACTGCTTGTACACAGGTACGGCTATTATATCGATACCGGAAATTTCAATTGTCGTAAAGGACATTTTGGCCAAAATGAGTTATTTATATATTTGGAATCAGGATCGCGAGCTCTATCGATTGGTATATTTAAAGTAATCGTATCTTTAAAAATGAACATTTTAGTGGCCGTTTACGACCTGAATTATATAGACATTTTGCCTAATTATTTCAAGATTTGGGGTGTATAGAATAAATATTTTTTATATGCGAGTGTAAAGACAAATTTTTGTTATGTATGATGACGTAAATCTACTTTTCCAACAAATTGTTATTTACGACATTGTCAATAATATTATTACAATAAATTTAATGGTCGTAAATACCACTCTTGTCAATAATAAGCTTGTTCAGGCTTTCAGTTGTAGGATTTACGACCTATTGTTTAAGCTAAATTTCAAGCTTAATTTACTTTGGAGTAAGTAATTTAAACTAAAAAGTATGGTTAATTAATATCTTTTCTTATTTTATTTTAGTTTAAATTTCGCCAAGTTTCTTATTATTAAAATCAAACCATTAACAATACATTTCTTGAACATAAAATGTTTTTTTTCTTATTTTTATTCTTCAAAGCATTCTACTATTTTGATGCACGCTAATTTTTGATTATCCGCTAACTATGCTTTTGCTACAATTATAAATATTATAATCATAAGGCATTATGAGGTTAATATATTATTTTCGGTATATTTGGCCAATGGTGTCTCACTTTTGGACACAATTTATTATTTTAGTAATACAGTTATCAGTAATTGATGCAGATTACTTTTATTAATGCGTTATATTGACCATTTAATATTAAACCCAAAACTATTGACTAATATTCTTAAGTCACAGAAATAGTTATTAAAGTCTATTTGGTAGATTAGTTTTTAGCAGTTAAATTGCATTTAGCTCTAATGAAATCATATCTATGTTGAGAAGATATTCAGAATACTAACCAAAATATTATGAAGAATATCATATTCTAGAAAACGAGGAATGAGTTTTTGTTTTTTTTTTATAATTGAAATTTAGAATTGTCTAGGTAAGACAGTCTTTTCACATTCGACCTCAACGAAATCATCTTGACGAAACAATATTTTATGATAGCTAACCTCAACGATAACCTAATTTTGCACTGCTAACTTTACTGGCACCTCACAGAAGGAGACTACAGGAATGCAATATCGACATAAGACAGTCATATCACATTTAGATTCAACGAAATCATCTATATGAGTAGAAATATTCTTAATATACTTAAGATTCAGGTGATTTCTAAGATGCCAGACATAGCACCTTTAGAAATTCATTACCTAGATAGGACAGTTTATTGCATTTGGACTTAACGAAATCATCTTTACGAGGTAATTTTTTCTAGTTTATATAATTTTTAGATACTATGAAATAGGTGTAAAAATAATAAAGCTACAGCCAGTAAATGTCTATACAATAAATTAATTAAAAAAATTAAGACATTTAAACAACCGATTTCTTGTTCCCCCAAAACTTAAACAAGAGTTTTGAGGGACAAAGATTTTGTTTTAGTTTAATTATTACAGTTATGATTATAATACTTATTGTATAAGTTTCATTTAAGTATAATTTCTTTTAAAATAAATTATATTTTTGGCTGATAATTCTAAAAATTTAGTTAATTTTTACTATTGCAATGATTGAATACTATTAAAATGTTATAAATAAACACATATTCGATTCATCCATTTCTTTTAAAATAATAAAAGGGCAAAATTTGTTTGTTTGTAACGAATAGACTTCTGATGAATAATAAAATAATAATAAAAAACACTTTACTTCGGGTCGTTTTACTGCCTAATGCAGGTATTTTAACTAGATACTTTAGTTTTTTAGGCCCTTTACCCCCTTAAATTCAAATTTAATTGCCTTGTACATCACATTGCTGATCATATTTAGTCCTTTACGACACATATGACGCTATTATAACCAATTCTTTGTGGCTGTAAAGTACTTAAGTTTATTTTTTGTAGGCTGTAAAGGACTCCTATTTTCTTCAATAATTAACTTAAGATTATTTTATTATTTTTTAAGGATAGAGCAAGAAAAAATAGCTAGGGTTGCCCTTAACGTTATTATTGTAGCAGTGTATATGACAAAAATATAAGACATCAAAAAATTTAATTTTTGTTTTTTAGCTCTCCTGAACAATCGTATTTTGTCCTTTACGACAATTGAAATTTCCAGTATCGATATCATCAGTGCAACTGCCGTTGGCCTGTAATAGAACAATTCTTGAATGTTAGTTCTCACGTCTGTTACACTTCACCTGTCAATCTAACTGGATAAGAGCTCACATGGGTACGTATATTGTATCCCAGTAATTGTATTGCAATTCACAGGGTTATGATTTCACTATTGAGGATTTAAAGACATACTATGATATTTGACGACGAAATTTGCTATACTGAAGTGAATTTGATGTATCACCAAATCACATGCATGAATTTATTATATTTTAACCTTCAAAAAAAGAGGAGGTTCTCAAAGCGCGTATATATTTTATTGTGTTTTTTTTACCGATTAATCGACAATAGCTTGGCCGTTGTAATGGCTTCGAGGTGGTTCTATAAAGATTGGTGCGGAACTGATGAGTATCTTAAGGGGCCGTAGTAGGCCAGAACTGATGTTTCTAGGGTGAATTACTACAAAAGTTTTTGAAACCATATTTATTAAAATCAAGGATATTTACTAACACGTGAATGTCGTGAAAACCCGATTCCTGAAAATTTTCTCTACAAGGTGTAACAGGTTAGCCCTTTTAATCCGAAAGGGGGTTGTTCTAGACGTCTAGGCGAACAACTTTTGTTATACGACTTTTGAAAAATCGAAGTACTTTTCGAAAAATTTAGGTGTAAAGTTTACTTGAAAATCAGCTGTTTCTGAGAATTCGAGGTCATTGACCTTATGTTGTCCTTTCATTTAGTTTGGTCTACTACAATCAAAACTTCAATTACCTTTATTTTCAAAAGCAGCTGTTTCTTCAGCGAAAAATAATCTCAAAATTTCCAAAAAAATAGTTTGAATTTTAAAAAGTCGTAGAACAAAAGTTGTTCGCCTAGACGTCTAGAACAACCCCCTTTCGGATTAAAAGGGCTTACCCGTTACAAATTGTATAGAAAGAAAAACAAAACTTTCCTCTACATTGTACAAAGAAGTGATATTACTCAGTCAATATTGTACGAAAACTAATAAAACTTTGTATAAGAACTGAACTTAGCTCAATACAGGCAGTGAATGTTTTGAATTTCAAGATTAACGTTTAGTTATCTTGAAACTAGCAATTGTTTGATTTTACGCAACAAAATGTTGCATAGTCGCCATCCTACGTCCTTCACTTACACATCTGAAATTCGCTAGCTTTTTCCCTGTCACGACAGAATTACATCCCAGAATGCAATAAATTACTCATTTTTGGACTTCTACCAAAAGAATCGGCCCCTAAAGAACTAGGTTCAGATTGATGGAGCACCTGAAACAACCTTCTCATCAGAAAACTCCTCAGTAATTGAAATTAGGGTTACAATTTTGTACGATTTTAATGGCAGACGAAAATAGGTATAGAAGGTATACTGAAAAGGGTGATATAAAATAATAATTTCAAAATTTCAAAACGTACTAAAAATAGACAAAATAACGTCTACATGGAGAGCCACCGACTCATCTGTTGTGTTATCTGAAATCGGGCAGTTTTAATATATTACTAAAATATTAGTGTGGGAATTATTTTTTAAGTCCCGATCCCGTTGGGATTTCGAAAGACCTTTTCTTCTATCGGATGCCTACATCATAATAAAGACTACACTCCAAATTTCAGTTCATTATTACTAAAAGTAGTTTGAGCTGTTAGTCACAGTCTTTTATAGAATACTCGTACATTGCATTGCTACTAGTGGTTTTCCAATATAATTTACTGTCATAGGTGAGTATAAAATGTAGCATAACAACGTGCAATTCAGTAATAATTTCTCAGTTTGTTAACAAGGCATACGTGTCCGGGTACAGTGTAAGTAAATTGCAGTGAAAATGCGGAGCAGTGTACCTACGAAACAAAATTAAAATACTCCATGTGGCTCTTTGTTTCATTTTTAATCTAAATATAGATTCTATCACGGTTAATAGTTTTATTGAAGCTATCTTTTTATAATATAAATTAAATAAATATTCTAGGTCATCTAGAGGCAGTAAACTTGTACTACACAAGGATTTATCGTTTTTATTAAAATGCATGTTTATCTGTATTTTACTTAAATGCATTAAAAAAAACTACTGATCGATTGAAATTTAATTTTCAACATTAAGTAGTTCTATTTTAAAAGAAGATAAAGGATTTATTCACATCGATATCCAACAAGTACAATTAAGTAATCAAGGAATGACTATGGCTGCTCGCACGCGTCCGAGACACCCACTAGCACCGTGGAATCGCCAGTGGTTTCCAATGGATCGAGAATAACGCGAGTAAAAGCGAGTATTTATCTAGTACATTCAACATAAAAGCAGAAACAAAATAATTATTACAGTGTTTATTAGAAATCCGAACTAATGGTCCAAGTCCAAGTCGCAAGTCTTGCATCCATGGACTTGGATACTATTATAAAATGTAACATTCACGATGTTATGTAACATGATCGAGTCTTAGAACGGCCATTAGAGTTCTCAAAACCCAATGGGACTTGTTTATTGGGAAACCGAGACGCAGAAGGAGTAAGGACACATTGACCGACCCTGATTATGCGTTTACACTCTCGAAGCTGGAACCTTTCCATATATCCGAAACATGGTTTGAATCATTAAGTATTTAGAGCCTGAATCTTTAAGAAGATGGCCCAGTTTTGCTAGGTTCCTAGCTGCGCCTCGCGTTTTTATCCGCGTTAGTCTTAATCTAGTTGAAAATTCAGATTTTTGTTCGGTCGGTTACTTCGGGGTCTTCTTAGATGTCTTTATAAAGCAGATATACCACGACTTTCCTGTAAACTCAATTTTCCAATAGTAGAAACCAAATTTAAATAGGTTCAGTAGTTTTAAAGTAACGGGGAAACAGAGAGACATGAATTTTTATTAATTTGCGTCCAAGTCCTTTTTCTCCCCTCTTCCTTTAATAAGTATTATAATAGGTAAATATAGAAGAAATAGTCTCACTTATACTGAAAATAACCATGGCCCTCCTCAGTTGCCCGCCCTAACTTCCCATATCTACTAAATTTACCAGTATTTATGCGAGATTTTTGTAAAAAATTTAAGTCGTATTTTTTCTGGCTGTTGATTTTATCTAAGCACTTTCCGGACATTTACCTTAGGCCGCTTAGTTACACAAAGAGGGTAGAGTATTTTTATGATTGTAAATAGTGTTCAGTAATTAACCTTCAACAGAAATGATACTTGATGTTAATGAAATGGTCTTTGGGGTTCCACCCTATGCTTAAATTAAACGATATTCCTCTGTTGCCAACAAAATTTAAAGACTTTAAGACTTTCCATTGGTAGCTTTGACTGAAACACAAAATTTTTAATTTAGATGTTTCATTTTATTATACACAACATTGTTACCTTTAGACTAACATAAAAAGTGGTGCCCTAGCCCCACTTTAATTAAATTATTCTTTTTTTCTTTGTTAAATTATTATGGAACTCACTCTATTAGCTAGCTACTATTAGGTCTTTTGATGCATTTGATAGCATTTAAGTCACAGATTTAAGTCTTAACCTAAAGTCATTATATATTATCATAATATGTAGCAAAATCAAAACAAAATCTTAGTCGCGACATTATCTAAATTAGTACAAATTTGCATAACTTACATATTAAAATCAATGATAATTTAAAGTAGAAATTATGAATCCTAGACACGACTTAGGTTGGTATCTCAGACCAAGCGGATAATATATAGAAGATCGAAGTTCAAGGACCTTAGAAAATTAACTCGACTGTTTCTAACTACGAAACTGAAACGCAAGATAATCTACAATTTTCTTTTTCTCATACTATTTCTTATTCTGCAAGTTGCTAGACAGTGGTTCTGAAAGTAGTTGTTATTTTTACTCGAGCTCTAGCTAATAGTTTAACGGTATTACTCTTATCATGTGCAAGGCAATGCTTATTCGTTCGTTTTGTATCATTTACTGTCAAAGTTTTTTTTACGATAGAATCATAAAAAATACTTTAACTTTGAAATGAATACTTTGATGTCAACTGATTTTTCTTTTTCAGTTTTTCTTGTAGTTTATGCACCTATTCAAAGTACAATCACTTGTTCAAAGTACAGGTTAAAGTTTTTATTGGAAAACTGTAAATAAAAAGTAAAATAAAATAACATTGCATTTGTTGCAAATGTCGATTAGACTTTAGTACGGTCTTCAACATCTGGTTCTCGTCTAGACTTAGACAATTTGTATTCAACAACTTTCATATGAAAATTAGACTCATATTTTGGTTTTAATCGCTTTGCTTTTACGATATTAACCACTTTTCAACGTTTCGAGGTCTTTCTAAACCTCCTGTTGAATGACATATAATGAGTTTAATTTCATATTAAAAACTTTCATATCTTTGACAATGTTGCACGTGAGATTAATAAAAGTTTTTTTTTACAAAGCAGACATGGCAGTTACCACTTCCCTGTTCCAAAACGTGTCGTTGAAAAATGTTTTCTCTACCCTTCTGAGGGTTTCTCCTGTCACCAACATTTTTCGGTCCAGAATGCTTAAAATTTCCTAGTTTAGTAATACACGACATACGTCTATATTTCCAAGTGATAGGTATTGTAGTCCAAATTTGTAAATAGGAGAATATAATGCCAATAATATTGAGTTTTGAGTAAAATGCAATACGATCGCATTGTAAGCAATATCTGAAGCTGTCTCATAATATAGCGTGTTAGTTTAACTTTGCACATCGAGAATTCCTCGTAAAATGAGCTGAAGTATGTCCGGCGATATACTTGAGAACGTAAGTTATTTGAAGCCATTTCAGCTTTGCACAGTACCAGTAGGGGAAACGAAATTGCACAAGTATCTAAATTTTATCCACAAAATACAGTTTTACACTGTATCATCGTTTAAAGTAGACACGCTTGGATTTACGAGAGATGGCTACATTGATTAATTTATATATTTTTCAAATTAACTGTTTATTTAATTACTGGTTCGGAATTTAAATGTGTATATTAGTTATAATCAGACAAAACAATTTTCTCAGCAGCTGCGGCTGCGGCTTTTATACTCGCTTCACCTGCTCTATTAGTTTCAAGCTGCCAGGGTAGCATAGGTTCAAAAAAGGTCGCTTGTTGCATTGTACTTGCATAGGAAACCTGCAGTCGTCGAGTTGTGTAATTGACCGTATGATGAGTTGCGCGCTGGCCGGCTGTGTCCATTCTCTGAGAACAAATTCTGTAGGGTTACCTGAATTAGGTTATGTAGGTGTCGATTTTAAACCAATTGAATTAATGTGTATAAATGACTCAAGTGATTTAAATATACTAACAACAAAACATCCAGATAATTTTTGTAGCATACATAAAATATATCAACGATAATCGAAATAGATAAAGTTCTTTAGCAGTTAAAAGGGTTTTATAGATCCAATAATTGCTGCAATCGGTACATTATTGGTATCTTACTAATATTATAAACGCGAAAGTTTGTATGTATGTGAACCGATTGCAATGAAACATGAAATATAGGTAGCTGGGGACCTGGATTAACACATAGGCTACTTTTTATCCCGTTATTCGTTATTTAGTTAGAACGGGACTTACGCGGGTGAAACCGCGGGGCGCAGCTAGTAACTGATAAAGTGAAGAATATACATTCCATCGATTTACTGGTTACCCTAAATTAACCTAATATATTGTACACAAGTATATATTCGTATAACAATATTGATAGGTACGTTAAAGTATGGCGACCACCTACCAAGACAAAGTGTTATGGTCGCAACAGCTGCTGTGTCGCAAAATAAAATAGCTGTACATGTCGCACGTAATACCAGCTGCATTTGATCTAAGTTATGATTACAATATTACCTGTTACTGTGGCCAATTGTTTGTGTGGAATTAACAAGTGTGACTGACTGTACTTACACGTGCAATGCGATCACGTTTTTGATCTCCCTTGTGGGTTTATGTTTAATTTGAGCAACAACAGTCACGTAGGATAACATGCATGCGATTTTGTTGCGCGAAATTGTAGTGTTCGATGTTCTTTGACATTATTTATTCACACTTCCTCTCACTTAGTTGGCACTTATGTTAAAGCTACTAGTTATACTATATAGTTAGTAATATCAAAGTAAAATATACGTCTAAGTGAAACATCTGATTTGCAATTCCTTTATTACTTTATTAACTGGTTCTGGTCTGGTGTAACACAAATCGTATACAACAAGTCTAGGTCCGGGCAAATTTGTATTGTTTGTAATTTGATTCGAAATTAAATGTTTAGGATTTGCTCTCTCATATTTAGGACTTTCTGTCGAGATGACAATGTTATAAAATAAACTTAAAATAATCAACCTTCGTGGGCGAAATGTACTGACACCCACGTTACCATTGTTGTAACTGCCTTAAACATAAATATTTATATGCCCGTAACATTTTCTTCCTTTACTTCGAAATATTGTTTCAATAAGTTCGTATGAAAGAATAGGAGTTTCCTCGTTGCTGTTTTATTATGTTCCGACTTGGCGGCTTTATTTCACACTTCGAATATTCTAGGCACCTCAAAGCAAGGGTTTCCTTTGAACCCACCAGAGTGTAATGTCTATGTTTATCCACTATCCCTAGTCTGGTTGCTACGGAAATCTTCGCTCTAACATATTTATTATTTTTCCCTAAAATTTTACTCTAGTTATCTACAAAGGAACAATGGAGCTCTTGTTGGCTGACAACAATTTTGTTTGTTGAACAAATCCTTTGTTTAGTTAGAAGTATTTACGTTAGGGTGGTACTTAAATTTACTAGCACATAAACAATATAAATAAATAGGAAAATACAAAATATGATATCATTACATCGCCACGCACATTATCTGAGGATTTGTTGATTATACTTATCGGTTCATTAGGATTTCCTTCATGCTTATTGTATTTCCCATAAAGCTCACGATAATTATCCAAATTATACAGAAATCGTGATTGTTATTAAGTGCACCGAGAGGTGCAGTATATGCACGATTACCGTGTGATTCTTGTCCATCATTGGGCCTGTGTTCGTTCTCAACAAGCGTAAAATCATAACTTTTAAATCTAGTTTATCATCGTTTTTTATTCAGGGTGTTATCGGCAGATAAAAAAATCTGCAAATCGTTGTCACCCTAATCAAGCCACCATTCTCCGGTCACGGTTTCTAACGATTTACATCGACCTAACGTACAATTTTCTTGCCTCATGACCGTTCGTTTTTCCGCATAGATTTCCTGAAGCTCATTGGTGATGCTATGGTTCGATTGTGCGTAGATAATATTTTGTTGTTTTTTTTTGTAATGAACTTTTTGTAATTTTGATTATATTATCTTTTTGAGTATTTAAATATCTGTTATTTATTTTTCATAAAGTGCTAAAACGTTTTAATAAATGTTCTATAGATGTTCATATTTATTTATCATCTCGACTTTGTGGTAGATTTCTGAGTAACAGTCCATCACTGTTATCCAGAACACTGATGTAGGTAATATTTTTATTTAAATTTCGATCGTCTCACTACGTCATACCTATCAAAATTCTACACAAGATCGTTACGTAGGTATATGTGATTTTTTACCTCCTTTAACATTCTGTGAGAGTAGAACTGGGGCGTATAAAATTTTCTCAAAAGCTCTCCAGAGTCCGACAATGGGGTGTTTTATGTACGAAATGTTGATGAATTATTTTATAGGTAGAAACTTACGTACTTGCCTATACTTATTACTTGTTTATAGAAGTGTATTTGAAACGCGCTTATGTTTACACGAGGAGAAAGGATTGTGTGTACTTAATATATTTTTAGAATGTTTTTCATAGGACAATGTGGTGGGCCGTTGGTATTTGTTTGAGTATTACTGTTATATTTTAAATATAGTGTTGTTTTAAACAATTCCTTTTAAAGGCTTTAGAATGCTACGACCTACCTTGATGAAATATTTGATATTTTGAAATATGAAAGCGTTTGCAACGCTTTAGGCAACTATAGACTGAAACTTGTTTCAATTCAACTATGCAGCTTTAGAATCTTGACACAAATCTCAATTGCGCTTCTTCGACTGCCATCTTCCTATCTCCTAAATGAGCGTGCTTAATCACAAACCACATCATCAACCCTCGTCTATCGATGGTAAAGAAAATCATATGTTTTTGAAAGTACCCTGAGTATTCTACTCATATATTGTGCGGTACACTAAATGTTCGTAGGTGAATAACCTTAAAATTTATTTTCGGTCTACGCTTCTGAAATTACTTATCATTTTCTCATTCGCTGACTCCAAATTTCTAATACTATTTCTAGTATATAAGTATATGATTATAGAAAAAACAATCTAAACACGCAATTTAGAAAGTTCAAGGGTTCTTCAACCCTAAAAATCTTGATAAGTATTCTCAAAAAATTCTGCCTTATATTAACAAAATGAAAGATATAATAAATGTATCCAAGCCATTCGTCACACACGCAGGTGCTGTCTGTAGGGATACGTCGGGTGCGGTCGAAAATATAAATTAAACAACTATTATTCGCCTAAGCAGGTTGCCCTGAGTTATGTGATGTTTTACATTATTAAATTATCATCTAGATATTTCCAAAATATGTTATTACTTCCTACATATTATACAAATATCTAAGCTAGTCAATAAGCCGTAATAGTCCCAGCATATATTAATATGGCTACCCCATCTCTTTCCGTAGGTGTCGTAAAAGGCGACTTCGCGGTTTTACCTGCATAATATCGTAACATTATGTGGGTAAAACCGTGGGACAGAGCCAGTTAGTATTAAAAAATTAAACTTAAATAAAACTTATGCAAAATTACTTTTATGATTTCCCAGAGCTAAATTAACTTCAACCTTTTCCCTTTATGTGTTTATTTCTATATTTTCCTGCTAGACCAGTTTGGTTTTAAGATGTTAGTTTCTAGAGTTACTTAAATACCTAACTTTTATCTGTTTTGGCCGCACCACACGGCTTTAGAGCGTAAAGTTTAACCGAAAAACTAAGTAAAACATCTATCCTCGGAGGCAGTTAGTTTAGTCTCTTCGCAACAAGACCATAAATTGTAGGAGACACATCCTGACTTACTTGTGTACCTGCTGGAGAGAAATTTACCACTACAACCAGATAGGATAGATTAAATTGTTGTCAATCACCTTTACGTTTACCTTGACGTTTATCGTTCATTTATGCGAAAGCATTACTAAATCTGTTACTACTAAATTAATCTATGTATATATGTCGAGAAAATGCTTTTGTCCTGACTGAGGAGTATGTATGTAAGCATTTCTGCATTTAAGGATCTTGCTTCATGAAATTTGTGGAATGGTACTTTTTATCCCGATTTTTTTTTGGAACTTGTGCGAGTAGAACCACTGGGCGCATCTAGTAATAAATAAACTTAGATTAAATTTGACGATATAATAGGTAAGTTATATTTTTTCATGTGGGATGATTGTCATATCTAAGTTTTTCCAATATGTCTTGCTTGTCTCAGTAACTTTTCCATTTATCCCTGTGATGTTATTTGTTTTCTGTTATTTTGAAAAGCTATCACCTTTTATCGTAAAAGAATTTTTATTATTGAATATCGAAAAGAAAAAAATACATTATTTCGCCTTTAAAACAAATAAGTTTCTCTTCCCTGTGATAGGACACGACATCGTACGAAACAACCGTTCCCGGTGGTATGTTGTAAAGCCCGAAATTGACGCTTCAAGATGGAATAAAAGAACCTCATACCCATATACGAACTCATCCAGTTACGTACATTTCCACTTAAGTACACATCTACACCAAACTGATATGAAATCGACATTTAAATGAACAGTGTCATTCGAGTAAATTCGACACGCTCAAATGTGTCAACCGCAGTAAATGCTTATTTAAACAGCGTTGTCGATAATGATTTCAATAACATGATTGAGGTTGAAGCAACGTTTGTTCGTTCTTAATGGTTTGTGGTTTCCAATTGAGTTCTTCACCGGTAACGTCCCTAATTGTATCTGTAGGACGCTTAGAACGAAACAAATAATTATGGTAGGTGTTGCGTGAGTGGAAGTGGGCTACGCAGTCGTCAGCCGGGAAGCCCTGTGGTATCGATCGTTTTCGCCCCACGCGTTATGACCATCGGCGACAGGAGGGCGCTCTTGATTCCCCGTAAACACTACACGCCCGCACCGGGTTCAACCGACACCATGCACTACAACAAAGTAAACTGATTTGAGATTACTTATCGATATATACACAACACTAACATGCTATATTATGAGTCATATGCATAATCATTTCAATTTCATATACAACTAGCTGCGCCCCGCGGTTTCACCCGCGTAAGTCCCGATATTTAGCTTTTTTTTTCATAAAAACCTTCTGATCATAAAAACACAACGCAAAAAGAATTATCGAAATCGATCCAGCCGTTCAAGCGTGATGCCGTGACCACGTGAAATAGGGATTCATTTTTATATAATAATATAAGAAGATTTATTGCCTAAATAAGTAAATCAAACTTTACTTAGGTGAATTATCTATCCTTCATTAATAATGATAGTGAAAATACATAGCCACTATTATTGTTAATGAAGGTATGAGTATGATCCTTTTATTAGTTTAAAGTTTCTAAATCTTGTTTTAATTTGAAACTCCTTCCGTGATCTAGGAACTGTGATTTGCCCTAGTTTATCGTTAAGTTTACAGTAGAAACATTGCGTAGCGTCTTCGGTTAAAATATAAATATCTCATGCAACCGAAGAAATGGGGCTAAACAAATAAAATTAGAAGAAGAAGAAGTTTTAGAAGATTTCTCTATAAGTGAACTGTTTTGTAAGTTCTTTGAGAAATGAATAAAGATTCTTTAAACCTAAATTCAATCACCATCAAGTCGCAAACTTTGCTACATTTAATCTAAAATCAGGTTCGGTGTTTTTTACATCGCTGTCCACCTTTGTTTAACCAACACACTTCTGTTGATGCGGGCCCATTTGTTGCCGCGTCCTGTATTAATAATCCTTTGTGTCGCAAAGCGTTGATATTTCCGTAAGGTGCCCATAACTATGTGAAAGATTTAGACGATATAATTTTGCTTCGACATTTAATCCAACGCCGGTTTTCTGACGACCATACAGCCTCAATTTGAGGTTACCTCCCGGAAGGGGAAAATCTAAGTTATTTTTACACGGAGAGTGAAGATTTAGTGCGTGTGATACACCACCACTACGTATATCTTGAGGTTCAGTGGATACGGAGACTCTTCTTGTTAACGGTTGGTTTATTGGTCTAGAATTTAATAAAGATTCATATATATATATAATATATTTATATAATATATTTAGAATGCGGAGTTACACAATAAAACGGAAGAAAAAATAACGCCTTGAATTTTAATCCCAAAAACCTAACGTTCCCAGGTCGGCTTTTGTCAATGGAATTCAAATGGTATCTTGTCTTACCCTTAATCTGTTCTATTGTTTGGTTGGCTTTTGTCACGCTCAATGTTGTACGTTTACAGGAGCCGATGAATGTTCCCAATTGTCGTCTGTAAACACAGCAAATGTCTTGGAACGTGCAAGTTAACGGCACTATAAAGTGTTTTAATGTTTACGGTCTTCAGAGTTTCAAACTTTCGCTGCGACACGTGTGTTTGTTCTACGCGGTAGGGAATTCAACAATTATTACGTAATCGCTAAAGGGACTATAAATTCTTCTAGGGAAACTACAATTTGGTTATCATTTTAGTATCTGAGGCAAAAAATGGCTCTACACAAGGTGATTTGATAGCAGAAAATGGCAATATCAGGGAACTCGCAGCATGATAGATATTATAGCATAGCATGCTAGATAGATCTCACAAAGATTATAAACTATCAACACGACGAAGAAGATACTAAAATATCATACCACGCTCGTTAGGAAATACCTTCTACAATGTAAAATTTAATGTTACAGTACAGCCAAATTTACTATAAATTTCACGTGTACATATAGCATAAACAATCGTTTCTGTCCACTGTCAATAATCGTTTTGTGAAATGAATTTTAATTTTGCGAAGGCTTTATAATGTATCTGCGTTTGATATTAAAAGACCAACACAAATGTGTTTCTATAACATACGTGTTTATATAAATTTTTAGTTTCCGTTGTACAGTACGTCTGGTCTTACTTCTTTGCAGTTCCATCGGAGCGTGCATAGAGTTTTAATGTGGCTCATTACACGCTCAATGAATCTTGATCTCGGAATCGTATTTTATTAAAATAAATGAAAATTCAACTCAAACATTCGTTCTTTCTTTTTCGGGTAGGACTTCACTTCCAAAATAACGTTTTCTGTAGTCACTACATTGGTATACATCCATCTACGTCATCCAAAGCTTGATTTCGTTCGTTACTTTATTATCTCGTTGTTTTTCGAAGAAAAGTAAGAATCATTCTAATAAAAGCTCCTTTTCCTTGGTGAATAATTTCAATGTAAATGTAGAATGAAATTATATTGTGCATATTAATACCATAAATAACTATATCGTCGTTTTAAATATCTCTCCATATTCAAAGTTGTATTAAAATATACAGCTTTTCGTATGGAGAGATACATATTATACAAAAAGTAACGGGTATGCCCTTTTAAGCCGAAAGGGGGTTGTTCTAGACATCTAGAAGAATAACTTTTGTTCTACAACTTTTGAAAATTCAAACTTTTTTTTTGAAAATTTTTAGGTTAAGTTTCACTGAAAAAACAGCTGCTTTTAAAAATAAAGGTAATGGAAGTTTTGATTGTAGTAGACCAAACTAAATGAAAGACAAAATAAGATCAATGACCTCGAACTCTGAGAAACAACTTTACACTTTACTTTAAAATCAGCGGATTCAATCAGAAAATGTTCGAAAAGTAGGTACTTAAAATTTTCAAAAGGCGTAGAACAAAAGTTGTTCGCCTAGAAGTCCAAAACAACCCCCTTTCGGCTTAAAAGAGCTTACCCGTTACATCTTGTATAGATATAGTTGGTTAATGCATAATTTCATTATCTACTTTTTAGTATATCATGCCCTTACACGCTCCGTTGGCTTTACTGTACTGACTCTACTACATACATATTTACATAACGGTCGAATAACGTATATTCTTGTTGTTAAATTACTCCTATTGTGTGAATCTCAGATGGTGATTACGGTTGTTTTGAAATTATCCATAATCTGTGTATGTACGAGTATATAAAGTCGTACTGGATAATTCAATCAAATATACTAACTATCATCGACATATTCGGTGAGTTTTAGATGTCTCTCACACAGTTATTGCCTCATTGTTGAATTCTTATAACAAGGACAACGCAAAACACTTAAAAAACTGTGTATTTTCTGATTATAAATTAAATAACTACAATAGCAAACTGATGAATATTTTGACAACATTGACATTTAATAATGTTACAAGACGGTATTCATTTGCCTGGAATGTTATTTATCCTGTCCAATGCAATGACGTGAACTGTATAGTATAACTCATTCATTATTCAATAATTTGCCTCAAATGTGCCGCACCTTGATGCGGCATTAAATCATAACGTTCAACTTTGTCTATTGTCTTAGAACAACTGCCTGTACGAGTTTAAAATATGAGTTTAAATTTTAATGATTTTCAAGTTCGCTTAACTGATGTGTAACTGTGAGTTACGAAAACTTTCGTTTTATGGTGCTGTAAAACTAACGTTTACTTAAAGTTCCATAATATTATTTAAACCGTTGTGTCCCTTGCTATCTAGTAATTCGTGTTTTAACGGCTGTGTCCCTTGTTATCTACTAATCCGTGATAAGTACTATGGGTGGCTATCCGTTCTGGTTTTTGGCTGCGTTACATACTTTAATATGCCCATTTTCATATTTTTGCCAGACTGCAAGAGAAGAGTTAATTTTAAAATGTCTTAGTACGAACGTTTCGCCGATAAAACAATTCATTCATGAGTGAATCGACGACAGAATCTCTCATCAGCGATGGATTCTTCGACAAAGCATCAGTAGCTTATCTATCGCATAAATTACGATACTAATATCTGCAGATTGTTTAGTAATCATATTTGTCAAGATCACAGTGATATACCTTATACAGTGGAAAGTATAGCGCTAATTTATGCGTCGTGCACACAAACTTAACTTGTGCAAACAAAGCTATCTACATCTACCTATCCATCTATCTATGCTTTATAAACATTTGATTGAACACGCGTGTCCATCACTAATTGATCTCAAGTTACTTCCTGGCTGTTGCGGTTTTACAAGGACTGCAGAGCGGCATTTACTGCTAAATGTAGTTTAAAAATAAACGCGACATGCTTGCTTATCATTATCATTATCGTTAAAACCTTCATTAAGTTGATCATCATCATTTTATAACAAAATACAAACTTTCTTTATATGTAGCCTTGTAAATTTGATTATGTCTACCGAATCCCTTATGCACTCAGAGATCGATGAATAATCCGTAGAAATTTCAAATTGTCTCTCTAACCAAACGCATTGAATTTATGAATCATGCTTCAATATGGTTACTAAAATGCATTAGCATCTAAATTTGTTAAGTAAAATAATAAAAATAGTAATAAAATTCCCTTGGCTGTTAAAAGCAAGCATTTAAAAGCAAGAAAACATCTTGATTTCTAATTAAAAAGTACTTGCATTTGTGCTATATAGACCGGCCGCACGTTTCAACAAATTGTTTGTTTCGGTGATTTATCTGAAATTCCTTGTTCTAATCGTCACGGTCCAATCGCGATCGTAGTCCGCATTTGTCTTCGTAAATTGCTCTTTCAAATGAAAAGCAGGAGTTTCCGCACCTCACTTGTGGTTCAAGTTCAAGATCCGTTCGGGTTTATTGACCGGCTTTGGAACATGCGCGGCGACATCGCAATATTAAGTTGTTCTTCGCTATTCGTTCTAAGTTGGATATACATATAATTCCGTAAATAATCTTGGCATACTTGTACAAATCTTGGAACGTTATTGTGGTGCGTGTTATTTGGCGTCTCCTCCCCATTACGTTTTCTGTATTGATTATTTATTATACATCCGCTTATGTGTATCGTTGTTGTTCGAATGAGGCTATATTCTGTAATCCTTTTTAATGCCCTTTTAAATCTTAACTATAATCTGTCGGTGACATTGATTTACTTATATTTTGGGGGTGCTTGTAGTGGTGAATTGGCGATATTGCACACACAAAAAATATACACGTTTTATTATATTATTATTAGATAACTTCTGTATTACAGTTTCTCAGTATTCAGATAGGTAGGTCCCGTAAGTCCATTATATTATTATGTAGATAAAAATCAGGTTGTAATCCTGAAAACATGATTGAATTGGTTTTAAGTCGTTTATGGGTTAGTTTGGGAACATTTTGGCAATGGTCCGTAGGGGAACAATGGTGATGGTGTTATTGATTGGCAACAACAGGTGGTTGGGGCGTCTCACCCCCCCGCAACGATGCTAACCGAAACCCACTTTCTTCTTTATTTATTTCTATCCTAATAACTAAAATAACAATTCTCAGAAATATTTACTGCCTTTAAATTTCTCTTCAACCAGCAATGTAAGTTTGAGTCTTTAATACAAAGATCTTTAGTTCTTAACAGTTTTTGTTAACTTGATAATAATGTCTTCATTTAGTAAAAACAGAACACATGCGAGGTGACATTACCACAGACATTATAATATATTTACTGTGAAATATAAGAAGAGCAAGATTTATTTCTATTAATTAATATTAATTATTTATTTTTCCACATCATTAATAATAATTACTCTCAGCACATTATATTTCGTCGAAATATTTAATACAGAGCTTACTAAACTCTCAACGCTTCATTAAAATCAGCAAGAAGTTGTAACAAATTGCGTTCAAAGTTACTTGGCATATACATGTTTTGTTAGCTTTGTTTACGTTTCATTCCAAACCCTATTACCAACTGATCTCGCTTGTATGAAATAGTGGGTTAGGGACTTATTTGAACGACTTGCTTCCTTCCATTGCAACGATTTTTTGTTTCGTCTAGCTGTAGTCTATCATTATCTTGGCACTATTTATATTTTTTCTACCACCCTCCCTAATTCGAACAAGCTGCTTGCGACAAAGACATATGTTTGTTTGTTATTTCTGTATTTGCGATATAGTACACTACTTACACTACTTATATGATGTCATTGAGATCTTCAAGCCCTGTTTTGTTATACTGATTATGCTGAAATTGAAACTATTTAATGTATCTTTGCCTCAACTTTATACTAGGATCCTTTTTAATAATTAGGTACAGACTAAGAATATTATTATTAGTTATAATAGTCCCTCAAATACCACCGGACCGGACGTTATGCTGTATTCAATACGCGTATATGAAGTTTGTTGACAAAACGATCTGTTACTTCGTAGGTATTCAACCAAAGAAGCAGAAATAGCGAATAAATTAATTCTTCAATATTTTTGGTAACAAAGGGTTTTTTGTATACAGTTCTTTGATACAAGATATTAGGTCGCGATTTAGAGTTTAATATCTGTAAATAATCATGTGCAATTGTATTTTTTATAGCGAAGCGTATGTCATCAATGTAGATAGAGTCTCTCTCAGGATATTTCCTGTTATTATAGGAACCTAAATTGTGTATTTTTAGTATTCTGAGAATGAGGAACATTAGTAGATTGTTATACAAGGGCTGAAGGTCAAAGATTTTACCTGAGATTTGTGAGAGCGCCAATAGTTCGAGGGTGAAATGCGTGACATTCACTCGAGTTAAATACTCTACTTTTCATTTCGACAGTGAGGAAATTAAAATACTACTCACATATTTACTACTAGCTGCGCCCCGCGGTTTCACCCGCAGAAGTGAAAACGCGTTATCAAGGGCGCGGGCGGCCGAGCTGTTCTCGAGCGGTTGCACTTTTTCGTTCATTACTCGGATTCTACTGATTGGATTTCGATGCAAAGTATTCCACGACTTTCCTTAAAAATAGAACTATCCAATATTGAAAACCAGATTCCAATCGGATAAGTAGGGTTCGGCACCCTAGGGTTCGGCACCCTAGGGTTCGGCACCCTAGGGTTCGGAAAGTTTAACTTCAACCCATGAAAGCTAAACTTTCCGAACAGGAGAAATGAAAAATACATTTGGAATATATTGAATACTAGGTGCGCCCGGCGGCTTTACCCGCGTAAGTCCCTTTTCCGCGGAAATTTCGGGATAAAAAATGTGTTATTCCAGGTCCCCTGTTACTGTTACCTACAAGTTTTATTTATAAGTTTAATGTATTAGTTGCGAATAAATGATTTCTATTTCTATTTCTTTACATTCCAAATTTCATCCAAATCCGTTCAGCCGTTTTTGCGTGATTGAGTAACAAACATCTAAACATCCAAACACACACACATCCACATTATAATATTAATAGGATTAGTAGGATAGTAGGATATCCACTTTACGTCGAGATTTACCATAAATACCGAACGACTATAATACATTTGTAACGAAACACGTTTTCGATGGTACTGAAAATAACAAAATAGTGAAATATTTCTCGTGAAATTGAGCTGAAAAGTACTACTCGTACACCCCATCGAGTAGGAAAGGGAGCTATTCAATAGGACTTGAATCAAGTTACGCCTTTACCGACAGTTCACGTCTACTATCTATCGTTTTCAAAAAACGTGCTGTAAATTTTCACATCGTATAGATAAAAAAATGTAATCGAACCAAACTGCGAGGAGGTTTTTACCGTGTTTACATACGTGTAGGTAGGTATGTGAATAATTAATATGTAAGGTACAATTTTAAACAAAATTTTAATAAATCGATGCTTGTAGTTTTATAGAGCCATCGGCTTAATCACATTATTTAAAATCCGTATCTTTCATTGGGAGTTTTTTTGTTAATTGTTTTTTTAAGCCAGGTTTTTAATTTTATATTATCTAAGTTTTACTTTTGAAATCATGATGATCAATCAACTGCTACTGGATGATTGTGATCGGAATTACGTTTCTAATCAGTCTTGATCGTACCACTGATATTATTGTCATTAATTATGTATGACTTAATTTGATTAAATAAGATACAGTATATGTAGCCATGACGTTGTTAGCAAATTATCGATAAAAATCTCGAAATATATTTTACCTACTCAAAATTGTAGCTTACAACCACGATCTTTCCGTAAATACGATTTGTTATTCCGATTTTATTGTAGCTATATTCAAATGCTCATAAATCGTAAACAACCCTAACATTTTGTTGGTTTACCTTGTATTAGGACATTTATTACTACAAATATCTTTAAACTAACATAGCAGCGCCCATAGTAGCAGTTCAAACAATCAAACAAACAATCTCTTCAGCTTTATAATATTAGTATAAATAAATAATATGTAAGCAGTTCAGTAATAGCAAATTTGGTTTACCAATTTGGTGAATTGGTATACCCGAGATTTGGATGCCTATTAGCCTTCTCTCTGTTTATACATCTCTCATTATTCCTTTCCTCAAAATATTTCTCCATGATAATAACTCACACTGAGAAATATGTTATCAACAAACATTTTTTTTGAGAAAATACAACAAAAACACATCTCTATTTTATACTAGTAGATAAGTAGATAACACATTAACTATCAATAAAGCAAATCGTCAATTTCTGATACACACGTTTGTTAAATTATATAGATTATGATTTTAGAGTATGCAACATATCATGGCTGGTTAAGGTTATTTTATGAATAATTTTAAGATAAATATAAAATACCACCGGTCACTGAATGTTTGTATGAGTTTATGGGCACGCTCTCGACATTTGGATATTTGCTCAAAGTACAACTGTTTAAAGAGTTGGCAGGCTTCTTTGACTTATTTTTTTTTAGATAGCGAACTATTAAAACATGCTGATAAAAAAAACTATTGATAAGATGTTGTCAAAACCTAAAGTGTTCAAATACTGTGCTAATACATATAACTATATCTCGTATGTATTTGCGAATGATAAGAACGAGTAAGTAGGTCGGCAATTGAGGAATTCTTAAGATTTTTACTTAGAAATAAAAAAACATCGTCGTTCATCAAATCATCGCCGGACACGCAACTAGCAATTATTTGCGATTGTGATGTGTAAAACTTAAAACAAATTAACGCCGTTGTTTCATGGGATGATTTATATTAGACCGTCACGGGTCCGACCTTCGTTGTCCATTGCTCGGCGAGCAGTTGAGCGGTCTGTTGCAACCGAGTAGCGGCCGAGCAACAGACTACGAAGCTCGGACCCGGCATGGCCGAAAAACGGTCTAATATAAATCATCCCAGTGCTAATGCCATGCGAATTTTAAAAAAACTTAGTGTAGAGGCCTTCTTCATAACAGATATCTCTATGCTAAGTTTGAACGAACTCTGTACATTAGTTTGAGCTGTGAGTCTGGCAAAACAAAGGAACACAGGAAGACAAAGGGTTTTATAAGTAGGTTAGGTACAGATAGGCCAGTATTAAAACGATCTTTATCTTGTGGCTTATTTCTCTAAGAACTTCCTTCTCACAGTTTTATCAGACAGGATTCATCCAATTACTGACACTTGAGCCAGTTTCCGCTTTTTTCTTCTTGTCGGTGTTTCGCGATCACTCATTAATATAATTCTATTTGCTCTCGTTATAAAATGTTTCCAAGAATATTTAGTTAAAATTTTACCTGTACGGTTAGAATTCCACATCTAACGTGACTGACGTACATAGTTTTTTAAGATCATCTTTTAAATGATTGTTACCATCTTTATCCGATTATCACTAGAATTAGAGTTTTATGTGCAGTATTCATATAATATGTACCTATCATACACTGTTAACTACCGTTTAAATCAGCTGACCATTATCCGATTCTTTTTATATTTGGTTTATGCCATTTTCGCCATATATTTGCACCACGTTTTTGACCGCCATTTCTTAAAATGTCTTTTACATTATCCAGCTTTACAAAAGTTATAACGTAAATGGAGCTCCGGATTCTTAATTTAACTTAATTACTTATTTTACTTTTACAAGCAGGTGAAGCAAAAAGCTCTTTAGTTTAAAGCGTTATCTATTCGATATATCATTCGCTATCGCTTAGAGTCTAGTCAGAGTCGTGGGAATCCTGTTGCTATATTGGTTACATTATTATGATAATGGATAAGAAGTTAGGCTGCCAAATGAGGTTAAAGTAAAAATCGGTAATAGTCTTATGCTACGCCTTGCAACACAAGAAGGAAAGAAATTATGTGTCTTCAAAAAAACACACACATCATGCCCAGAGAAAAATAACAAACCAATACAAAAACAAAATCAAACATTAGAGTACTTACACAATACATATTTAGGCTCCTACGTAATTTAGATACTTACTACTATAGATATCAGTATAATAAAAAGAAAAGCCATGAAAGCATGATTGGTAGATTATGTATAGATTAGTATAGAACACGTCCATAATTATATAAATAATTGCTGCAAACAGATTTATAAAACCTTATCCTAATTTGCTTTGTAAGTTAATTGAAGATTAAACTTTATATTAAATAAAAAACGATAAATTAATTACTTACATATAGTGCCTAATCAGGAAATAATTACATTAAAAGATTGAGTATGTTATTACTATTGCAAGCTATTGGTCAGATAAAATAAAAAAAAAACGAAATGATAAGATGTTCCGACAAAATGGTCTTTGATCAAGTTTTTTTTTGTATCTCTTCCTAGAAGTCAATGTTATTGAAGATATCAATGATATTTTATGGGATTATTTCTTTTAATCCGTGGATAAGGTTTATTATTTCGATTGTAGATTAGATACAAACTTTATTAGGTACAGTAAATAAAAATAGCGACTGATTGTGGCTAACTAAACTAACTATGATTTCAACATTGCTGATAAGTTCCTAAGTATCGTACTTGTAACATAAAAATCACATTATATGAGTATATACTATCCATAATACTTGTATAAAGGTGGGTATATCTAAGATACTAATATTATGAAGAGAAAATATTTATTTGTTTGTTTGTAATCCGAAACTATTGTACACATTTCAAAAATTCTTTCACTAATAGATAGCTACTTTACCGAGTATCATAGCCTACTTCGATGATACTCCCACAGGATCGGCATTTACGCGGGTGAAACGGCGGGATGCAGCTAGTTTTTTCTATAAAAATGTACGTTTTAATTATAATAATAGCACAGTGTAACATATTTTTTTATCTATCCTGTTTGGAAAGTTTAATTTTCATGGGTAGATAGACGGGCTGAAAGTGACTCATTTCATTCCTAGGGTGGAAAGTAAGTATACTTAATTTTTTAATTAATTCAACCATTTGACAATTCTTTCTATAGACAAATTATCAAATACATGGAACCAAAACGTCAGAATATTTATAATACGTACGTATACACAATGCGGTTCAAAAATTATCTCTCGTTCTTTGACTATCATTTTTCTTTGACCACAATATAACATTTATTACATTTTGTAACATCATATAGTTATACATTTTGTCGAGCTCTGCCGCTGTGACGCAGAAAGTTGCGGGTTTGATTTCTGGTGTCCAGCGTCTTGCAATATGTTATTGTGTCTTCATACCATATTAAATTATCAACTTAAACAAATACCCAGTATTTAGTAGTATTAAAGGTGGTACTATAACAAGTATCCTACCTCCCTATAAGTTGTCTGACAGAATGACGGACAATTTAAATTACTTGTTGATGTAGGTTTAGGTTTGATTTAAACCGAGCACTCGACCCCGTGCTCGCTAGTGCGTACCTATTTGCCTTCGGGGAATATTTTACATTGTGTCTAATTAAAATGATTTTACCCAGAGGGTTTCTAATTTGTTATAAGTAAGTGAACAATAAGATGGGATAACTGACATGATACCCGTGTATCTAATATATAATAATATAAGAAGATACCTATACCTACCGACCTCAGATCATATTATAAATAACCTACCGACCCATAATATAGTTTGTACACTTAGCTAGGTGTACGATTTAGTAGATATCTAGAACCTACTAAGAAAGGATATAATAAAACACAATATACACCGAGTTTTACTCCCGTTTTGTTGTTTAATGGCCTTATTATTAAACGACCGAGCTTTCGCCAACTTTACAGTTGGCTTTTTCAAGGTAGACAAACAAACAAACGTCTAAATTATCGCCTTTATAATATTAATGGGATTACCTACTAACTAATACAGATTTCCAATGTGTAACTATCTCTCGGTTTTAATTGATCGTGGAAGAAACCAGAATGATTTGCTTACGTTTTAATGTTAGAGACGCAAAATTAAGTAACTTTCTCTCTGATTTATTGAAGGCGAAGACGAATCTGAAGACATTTTGTTATTTGATTGAAATTAATGGACATTGTACGTCTGTGCTAATGGAGAGTATCGTTGATTAGTTATCGTTGATTCAGTAGGTTCTTAATCTACATATTGATGTTTTGTAATAACGGTCAGCATCAAAAGGCGATGACCACAAACAGATTTTCAAATTTGCTGTAAGTACAAATAAGTCTGCACAAAACTGGACAGGATTCTGATATTAACTCTCTATCTTCTCATTTATTTTCAGCATGTCTGTCCCGTTTTCACACCCCATAAGTACATAAGTAGAGATTTTGAAAAACGAATCGTGGTCATCGACTTCAGATGGTGTACAACGTATACGCACACTGGTGGTACGTGGTACATTTAGTTTCTGTTCATTATCGCAACTTTCTTGTTTTTCAGAAGCGGCTTGGCGCGGCATAAACGGCGGGCCGCGCCATGGGTAACAAGTGCTGCAGCCGCCGCCATGACCCCGAAAGACCACTGGGTAATTGTATGATCATATTTATCACTTATTTATTTATTTATACGTAACAATACACTTAGATATAAGTACCTAGCTTAGCTCACACCAGTGAGTGCTCAGAGACGTTCCTCAAGTAGAACTTATCTAATGAATAAGAACTTACCTAATTGATTTAGCTCTTGTGTGTACTCAACGCCAGCGAATATTAGGTTATTTATAAGCTAAGGTTGCAGCAACGTCTCTGAATACGATCGTTATTGATAATCAGATACATAGAATAATTCTAGATTTTAGAAGAGAAGAGTTAGGCCGGCTTGCATAACGATTCTTAAACATGTTTAAGCTGTTAAACGTGTTTAAAATCTGTCAGAATTTAAAGAACTGTCAATGTGTGGCAAATTAACAAACAATTTGGCAAATTGGCAAACAAATTATCAATCGTCCACTTAATGAAATAGAGTCCCATAAATTATTTTAAATTGATTGAGTTAAATTTGTTCTTAAATTGTATTATGCAAGTCGCCCTTAGTGTTGATATGTGTTGCATTAGGTAGATGACACAGTCAGTGTTTCACAAGTTGTCAATGACTTCAGTCGCTATCACGTCAGTAATTTTCTACGTATATTTTGAGATACAGACTTCTGTTCTTAGCCCAAAGTAAATGGCAGACACAATAGATCCCTAGTGAACGTCGTGAACAAGTCTTTGGATGCGAATAGCTCAAGAGTGGTCATCGTTGAGGATTTTGTCCAACAGGATATGAAATTAGCCTAAGTAGTTTGATAATTTGCTTGGTCAAATGCTTGTATACCATTATTCTTGGAATAGGTACTCCTATCGTATTTCATTTTAACAAGAAGACAGATGCATTTAGTACTTACATTATCGTATCGTAAAAACAATGTTTACTGCTTCAGAAAGTCGTTCGTCCTACCCTGAATTGGTTAACGGAACGTTCTAAATATTTAAATAACCAATTTCCTCACCCTCGTCATTAATTTTATGAACATTGTTCTTTGGAAAGTCTACCTACTTTAAAATTTTAGGGAAGATAAGGGAACAAGTCAAACCTTTTAAAAATTGAATTCGAAGGTAGTTAACGTTTGGAGATGGATATATGCTTAACAATTTTTAAGAGGTTTTACAAGTCCTCCAGGCTTAGCACATTTATGCTGAAAAAACATAATTACAGACGTAAAATCCGGCCAAGTGCAAGGCGGACTCGCGCACGAAGGGTTCCGTACTATTACCACAAAAAATCACGTTGTATTATGTTTTATTTTTAGTTTGTTCTGCCATAACAAACTAAAAATAAAACAGAAATACATTATTATGTCTAGCTCTGATCACGAAAGCCATCCTGGTGACAGACAGACAGACTGACGGGCAGTGGAAACTTAGCCAGGACCTTTTTATCCCGTTTTTACCCTTTCAGGATCCTAAAAATAGCGACAAAAGGTTTGTCTCTTGAATGAATAAATAAATGCTTTATTGCACGGAAACTTAAATTAAACAAATATTAAAAAGACAATAACTTCGCTTCGCTCTTTTTCGTCGTTTTAAAAAAAGAGACAATAATTTGGTGGTTTGACAAAATGTTTGTCGATAGCATGCGCATGCACTAAAACTAAACGTGCACCTGTTTTGTCGGCACGGGAATTGGTTATGTGTAACTAATTCTGAGATTCGGTTCACTATTAATTTAGGATGAAATAAAAAAATATGGGTTCTCACTAGGATACATCTACTTATATAACCACAAATTGAAACAATGTAGGTAAACCCTTCTAAGCAACATAAAACATGCGTCAAATCCGGGCTCTCTGCTCTCAGCTAAGCCTCTTTAGGTTAAAAGCAGGATTATACTCATTACAAGAGAAAGGAAATTCAGCTATAAACTCTACGTTTTACACTAATTTTATCCACTATTCGAGATTTAGTTGTAGGATTTTAATTGCTTAATTTACTCGTAGTTTCTGTTGTATTTTTAGCAAGATAAGTACGTAATAGATCAATTAATTAACACACGGAACCCAAATCTATTACTTACTCAATTCATCTATCTAATATTAAATAAATCTAAATCTAATTTACACGTGAAAATAAAATGAATCGTACCCAAGGTACTCCTTTGGGTTATCTATTTGTTTGCGTTGGGACTAGAGATTGCCAGCCCTGTTATAAATTTAGTTAAGCTTTACTTAACAAGGTAGTTGAGTAAGTTTATTCTACTTCTATCACCCAAGACATTTTAGTGTCTTCATATCACCTCGGAATCATTTCACCCAGGTGAAACAATCTACATAAGCGGTGTCCTATGTTCACCTTGTAATTGATTCACCCAGGTGATCAAAGGCCACTTTGTTCTTTACGTCTTGTGGACTTAAATCACCCATATAAACCATGCTTATATAACCTTTAAATTAACAGACAACTTGATTTTTACCTAATTTCTCACTCACAAAAAACGAAGAAACGCAATATAGAAACGCAATGGAAGTGTAATAAACCGTTGAGTCTTGCGGCTGCTCAAGTCACCTGCTCAAGTCCAAAGAGCGTCGGTGTCATTTAAATTTCAGTAGCTATATCAGGATTGATTCAATATAGGTGTCACGAGCATGCCATCATAGCGATGTTTCCGGTTACATAGGTACATCTCTTTTGACAGCCCGGGGTCCACTAAAGCCCAAAATTATTTGGGGTTGGGCACAGTAGGTGTATCTCTATTCTTGACACCAAACCTCCTAGGGACCAAGAAGTTTATAAACCACTACGCGGGGAGAACTGAAGGTTTGCTAGTACCCCTAGATCCCTTAGTCACCCTTTTACGACGCTCACGGAAAGAGATGGGGTAACCTTAGCCTATGCCGCGGCTACACGGCACTACCACAATGCTACAAACATACTTACACGCTATATGAATACTTGGGTTTTTAATCATAAAAGAGTTTTACACATCTACAGCTCTACAATAGTAGTTAATGCACCAAGGTACTAAAGCCCTGTTTTATATAGCGGGCGTCATATTGAATCCAAAGCGTACGAAGGACTATTAGAGTTAACTCCCGAGCGCAGCGTGGTTTTTATGGTTTGAACACTAGAGTCCTGAGTGAAGTGATAATAGAGCCTGTCTTAATCTTGAGCGCTTGAATCCCACGCTTCACTCAGGACTCTAGGTACATAACTACTTCGTACGCTTTTTATTCAATATGACGCCCGCTATACAAGACAGGGCTTTAGTATTTTGGTGCATAAACTATTATTTTATCGAAGTCAAAACGCATGCTTCACTTAAAGTCAATTATTTTATTTAAAAAAATACAATGCCGGATCAAAAAAAAACCCAAGCATTTTACTTAATTACGTTTTTGCACGTAGTTTTTACACGATCATTATTTCATGGATGCAGGCAACAATGGTTACGATTTTTTCGCACACCAAAGTTAACTATTAGCGTAATTTGCGTTCATTTATTACTCATTCGAACTGTTCTGTACTAATCGTAACAAAGTTTTGAGGTCACTTCCATTGTTCGAAAAACAATATTAATTGCCCATCAATGGTCAGGTATATGAAACAAATGTGGTTACTAATATTAGAAAATATTTTAGGGTTAATTGTCCATTTCGTTTGATCACAATGTTTGGACAGTAAAATGTTTCGGTCATTTTATATGGGTATTTTAATCGCTTACAAATTTTCCTATACGTAAAGTTTTGTTTGCATAGTAATTATGATGAAGCCAGGTATGTTTTCGGTAACATGTTCACAGAAGAGGTAAAATTGGCGCAAAATATGCCGTAGCGTTTAGACAAAAACCCTTTTTTTCTTGTTACACCACTCTTCATAATCTAATGGATGAAACTTGTATTGTAGGTGAAGGTCACAAATAATTGGGTACATTTACTTTAAATAAACTTCAATTTATTATATAGAAACTATTATGATTTGACACGAATACGACGGACCTTTAGGTTTTTACTACTTTCAAAAATAAAGCCATAAAATACACAAGAGGACAAACGGAACGACTACTTGCGGCAAATGTTACTCTCGACAAATAATAGTCCCAAAATAAAATTGTCTTGAAAGTCAGAGGGACAAAACGACGTTAAAATCTGAGGCTTAAATCTTTTTTTTCTCTCATTGTAATAGCATTTTTCTGTAAACTTTCAGTTTACCCAGCCTACAAGAACGAGGCGGGGTTCACGACGTGTCCGACGTCGCTCGAGACGCGGTACACGGGCGAGCCCAACACCAGAATACTTTCGAGACCAGCTGCTGCCGACATTGTCAGAGCCAGGAATCCGGGGAAATGTGAGTTATTTACCTACTTAAATAAGCACCGAACGAAATATTTCTTGTTTATTGCTGAAGGCAAAAGAAATATTTCACAAGGAAAACGCATCGCAAAAAAATCCCCCGTAACAGGATTCGAACTAGTGCCTCTCGCCCGGCAAGACTGACTCCAGACTTAATGACCCGACTGAGTGACGCAAGGAGCGTATTTCATCTGTGAATGGTCGACAACGCTGAGTTGGTGATATAGGTTGTCGGCCAACCTACTCAATCTTATGTACCTGACGCTGTAGTACCATAGACATGGTACTAAATCGTCTAGGTTAGATATGATGCATATTAAATAAGTAAAAATATTTTTGTATCTGGTTTGTCGGGTGTCTTTCTATGTATAATAGTACGTATTTACAAAAGAAAAATAAATATAAGTAGTATATCCGTTGTCTAGTCACCGTAACACAAGCTTAGCAGCTTACCCTGGGGCTAGATGGCGCCGTGTGTTGTTTTACAGAATTTATATTTATTATTTATCTGGGTTCGATTTGACCAAATTAGCATAAGCAACTGTGTATAGCAAATTCTACGCATAAATTGTGTTTTGTTCGAGAGACCATCGAGGTTTAAACAAAAAAATGAAGATTTGTGCGGAGAATTGTTACTTACATTGCTTATTCTAGTTTGGTCAAATAAAGGCCTACTGAGCATAATTTTCCGAAAGAAACTGTAGTGTTGTCAATATAACAACATGTTTATTAATACCTAACTTTCAGGTATAACAAATGGCGGTCGTCGGGTTGTCAAAGCGCTATGCGCGTACACAGCGCGCGCAGATTCAGATATCTCGTTCAGGAAAGGAGATCGGATGGAGGTGCTGAATGATGCGGAACCTGATTGGTGGAGAGTCTTGCATCTCACCACGAGGCGGGAAGGATTGGTCCCCGTTAACTTTGTGGCTGAGGAGAGCTCGGTGGAGTGTGAAGAGTGAGTTGTGTCCCTTGTTCAGTTTAGGCATCTTTTTAACACTTTTTGCGGGTTCGCCCCAGACTGGATTAATCTTTGCATGCTGTGTTATGACACTAGTCGAGTGCCGGGACTAAAAACTAAACATTATTCTTTAAATAGTTGATAGGGAGTTCTAAAAAGTAACGCCTAATTCAATCTATTCCCTTGTGCTGCTTAGGGCATCTTTTTAGCATTTCTTGCTGGTTTGCACCAGGCTGGGTTTATGGGTTCCATAACAGGGTGTTTTTTGCTTCGTTTATGTGCAAAATTGTGAATAACTAGGGTCTAAAACTAACACTCTTATAATAAACGATAATTTGAAAAACTTTTTTATAGTTGTCACCTTACTATGATTTATGACAGGGAGATAAAATGTAGTCTTTTTTTTTAATAATAACAACACTGTAGCGGGTAGCAGTAGTAACATGTTTACATTATTTATTTATTTGCAGTTGCTACCAAATTTAATTGTTTCCATTAACATAACCAAAGCTTTTTGGAACAAATGAAACATTCTATGCATGTTCTAAAATAACAGAACTACTTTAAAAAAAAACTCTAACAAAACGGTGACGGTACAAACCACACCGCCCAAAAATATTAACGTACCAATGTCTGCTAAAAGGCACAAATTTTCCAGCTGGTTTTTCCCTCACGTCTCGAGAAAAGAGGCGGACAAGTTACTGCTAGCTGAGAACAATCCAAGGGGGACATTCCTGGTACGTCCAGCGGAACATAACCCCCATGGCTTCAGTCTAAGTGTGAAAGATTGGGAAGAAGGAAGAGGGTATCACGTGAAGCATTATAAGATCAAGCCTTTGGACAATGGAGGATTCTATATCGCGACCAATCAGACGTTTCCGAGTTTACCTGCGTTGGTTATGTCTTATACGAGTGAGTACAATGTCGTTATTATTTTTATCTTCAGTTCTGTTCTGTACCTTAAAGGGTAAAAAAAACCTTTACAAGATCACTTTTTTGTCCGTCTTTCTGTTTTTTTACGTAATTTGAGCTCGAGAGAAGCTTCTAGCTTCTCTCAACTTGTATAGCAGCCGTCCGAATTTAGCAACGCGTTGCGTGGTCATTTCTGCGATTGGTGATTAAAAATGTGTGTGACGAAATCGTTTTCTAAAGCTTTTCAGCGACGCGGCACGTTAGCATGAGTTAGGGCGTGAGTGCCTTTGCAAAAAATACGCTCAAAATGAAACCACTTGCAACTAAACAGCGATCAAAACATCATTTACTCAAAAATGTACGGAAAACCTTATTCTGCAAAGAACATTTGTATCTCAAAATGTCAAGTGTTATATTTGGCGTTGAAGATTGACTACAAAGATAGGTACTATTGAAATGAAATTTTGGACAAATTTAATACACGCGAATTGTCCATAAGTATAAAATTAACCAGTTCTGAGAATTTGTTAATGTGAATATTTGTGGTTAGACCTTTATCTGGATGTGTCATAGAAAAACAGGGAAATTATTTGCTTACCTATTGCATTTTGTTACATTATCCTGTCATTATCCCATACTTAATTTATCCTAAAATTACAATCCATTAAATTTTACGATGCTTTTGTATGATTTAGTGGACGTCTTGTTAACTCTGGGTCACACCTTAGAATTCGCCATAGATCATCAAAAATATGACCTTTACGTAGTTCCAAGTAGAAAAAA
Source organism: Idaea dimidiata (assembly GCA_949358125.1). Taxonomy (NCBI): domain Eukaryota; kingdom Metazoa; phylum Arthropoda; class Insecta; order Lepidoptera; family Geometridae; genus Idaea; species Idaea dimidiata. Next base: position 10,697,405 of record OX442334.1, read on the forward strand.
AAAACACTTTCTCAGGTTGCAGTTGTTATCTCAGATAGCAGTCGTTAGATCAAGTTAGAGCCATTAGGGCGACCTGATAACTAACACTAAATGAGCCACACTACTACCACCACTTGTTTTTCTTAAATAGTTCCAAGTTGACCCAAGACCTTAAACTTCTTGACTTCAAGAACTGGAAGAGAGCGGTTATAGGGTAGGATGGAAAAGGATCGAAGAAGGCTCGGTCCCCTAAATGGGCTGTACAGCCACTGAATATGATGAATTCCAAGCTGAAAACCCCTGTAGAAAACGCTAAGCTAAATAAAAGATACTTATTCTATTCCAGAGAACGCCTTAGGTCTCTGCCACGTGCTGGCCCGGCCGTGCCCGAAGCCCGCGCCGCAGATGTGGGACCTGGGCCCGGAGCTGCGCGACCAGTGGGAGATTCCGCGCACCGAGATACAGCTGATAAGGAAGCTGGGCCAGGGGAACTTCGGAGAGGTCTACTATGGGAAGTGGCGGAATAATATTGAGGTGAGGATCTAATACAACGTTTAGACTATTGTGTACTAACACTATCAAATAATGAGGAGTGTTTAAGGCCCACATAAATGATATTGCCAATACTTGTCCATTTTTGGCTATACCGGGAACATGGATAAGTCTTGGTAATACGATTAAGGAATTTGTCGAAACTCATTCCAATAGAAGAGCACACTCTACACACTAAATTATAGTCAAACACGACGAAATATCGTAATAAATATTAAAAAGATGCTTTTTAATACCAGAATTCAATCCCACGATATAATTTGAACCCAAAACTTGTGGGTCACCCGCCGCCTCTTAAACTGCATTACGCATTAGAAGTTGTTAACACATTGAAATCTATTGCATTCTTTATCTTATTCTTATTTCTATTTCCAGGTTGCCGTAAAAACGCTTCGGGAAGGCACGATGTCCACACAAGCGTTCCTCCAAGAAGCGGCCATCATGAAGAAGTTCCGCCACAAACGTCTAGTTGCCCTCTACGCCGTCTGTTCCCAACAAGAACCAGTCTACATCGTCCAAGAATACATGAGCAAAGGTTCCTTACTAGAGTTCCTCAGGAACGGAGAAGGCAAATTCCTCCAATTCGAAGATCTAGTCTACGTAGCAGCCCAAATAGCCTCCGGAATGGAGTACCTCGAATCTAAAATGTTAATACACAGAGATTTAGCCGCTAGAAACGTTTTAATAGGTGAAAATAATGTCGCTAAGATATGTGACTTTGGTCTCGCTAGGGTTATAGAAGACAATGAATATTGCCCGAAACAGGGCTCTAGGTTCCCTGTTAAATGGACGGCACCAGAAGCAATCATTTACGGACGATTCTCCATCAAAAGCGATGTCTGGTCGTATGGGATATTGCTGATGGAACTCTTTACGTACGGACAGATACCTTATCCAGGTCTTCACGGTAAAGACGTGATAGAACAAGTGGAAAGAGGTTATAGGATGCCTAAACCTGTCGGGCATTACTTGCCTGACGACATATACAGGCTCATGTTGCAATGTTGGGACGCTATACCGGAAAAACGGCCGACATTTGAATTCCTGAATCACTATTTCGAATCGTTTACGGTGACAAGCGAGATACCGTACCGAGAAGTGCAAGACTAGTGCTGTGATATAGTGAGTTAGTGTCGCGTGTGTGATGGGTCCTTAAGCCGATGACGTCCGGACGTTTTGTAATGCAGACTGATTGATGATTCCTTTGGGAAACCACCACACAACCACATGTTTGTACATTTTGACAAACCTTGCTTAGCACCTAGTGGTTTTCCTTCTGGCTAGATACACAGCTAGGCGCCAAGTGGTCAGTGCGGTGGGTTGCGAATTTTCTAGAGATCGTTTTTAGTTAGGTGACTCGCTAACCTCTAGGCGCTAAGCAAATTACCTTTGCGGACGTAGCCTTATGGAAATTTTCATCGACATCCCATCATTGGGATTTTCAAATTTTTTTAATTTAATTAATTGACTTAAAGGCGATTGTTTGGCCACTATCCCCGTAGTGTTCCAAGATGTAGCGCACTTGTCGCTTCCCTAAAAGAACTTCTAAGAAGTCGAGAAGTTGTTGAAACGTACAAAGGTAACACTTAATTGGTTTCCTAATTTATCAAAAATCTTGTAAACTTCTTTAAAAAGCCTGAAAACCCAATAATTAATTGGATCATTAAGTAAGACTTTCTTATAGAAGAGTAATTCTAAAATATTTACGAAGTTACTATTTATTCGGGCTAGTGTGTGGATAAAAATACTCAACCTTGTACAAAGTTTTCTAACTTTTATAATTATGTAAAAAACAAAACTGCCTTCGTTAAAATATAAGCCTGTTCCATCTTAACGCATTTATCCACACACGTTTTTTATAGTTTTTTGACAAAAATCACGTTACAGGAATATTTGAGAGGTTCTTTTTGTATTGGGCTTTTGATTATATTCAATTTTCGTGTCATTTTTAGAAATTTAGTTGAGATTTACCGAATAACGTCTTACTTTCAAAATTCAGTTTCTTGATTCTTTTGGCATGACTTGAAATTGATGACGCTTATTGATTTGATGGATCTACCATAAAACAAAAGTAGATTTGTAGAAAAACATTTTTAATGCAGTTTTTCTTTTTACCCGGCTCCAAAGAAAGGGTTATGTTTTTCGCGCTGTTTTTAATTTTTATAACGACAAATGCCAGCCCATTTGAAATAGAAGAATCTTTCTGCAAATCTCGACTTAATTTCTATTAGTAATACGATTGTAATTTACTTATTGTAAGTTTAAATCAACCATAAAACATATTTGTAGGTTTATTCCAGATTGTTCTTTTTTATAGTGTATTTAAATTTTTATTCAGTTTGACTTAGCTAATGCACAGTTAGGGTCAATTCATTCTAAAGCTAAGTTGAAGGGTATTGTCGCTTCGTCGTAGATGCGCTTCGGTTCTGTACTAGTATGAATTGACCCTTACAAAATTGTTTTTCGATTGTACATACAAAGAATCATTATTATAAAGTATACCTACTTGAGTTTTAAGTTGACTAAACTGAAGTTGGTTTTCTAAGAATTGGCACAGATTCTGTTTTGGGTTTCATATCCGCTGCAGCTTCAGAGTGATCAATTTTCCCGCGTATTTGTACTTAAACGTAAGCAATAAGAATTAAAATCGTATCCGCGATATTTTCATATTCTAAAGAAATATGTGATATTTTTATCACTAAGGCCCGACATTGAATAGATCTTATTTTATTCCTTTCCAAGTATTTTTTCGCATTTCCGTAAAGCAATTCCATTTTCACTGCAATTTCATATTATCTAATACGTATTGTATTAGGACTCCTTTGCAAAGACTTACCTTTAAAATGTTAATTCCACATCTTACCACTTACGGCGAGTCTCAACTGATAAAATCAAAGTAACAGCTGACCGCCACAAAGGAAATTCTGCTTGAAGAAGATAATGAAAGCCGATACACGGTGAAGAAATTTGACGTAATATTCAAGCATTCTAGGGCAGTCGTGCGAGTAAAGCAACACCTGACACAGTAATTACTTAGATGGGTGACCGATATTGTGTGTGGCAAATACATTTTACCGAGCTCCTCCGTGCTTCAACGCTGCACGTTAAGCAGTTGGTCCCGGTTATCTCTTATAGAAGTCGTTAGGTCAAGTGGCAGGCTAACTAACACTATGTAAGCCACACTACTACACGAAAAGAGAAGCCTGTGACTAGCCTGTTGCTAGCCTAAAACAACTTTTCAACTTTTAGCAATATGAAGTCACTATAGGTAGAAAGACGTCTCTAAATAAAAGGGAAATAAAATCAAACAGGGTTAATGTAGATTAATTGACGTGCGAATCAGTTAAAGAACACGCACTAAAATGCAAATTTTCTTCAATAACCCTGTCGATAGTAGTTTTGCAAAGGGGTAAGTGTATAAAGACAAATGATATAGCTTTAGGACCTATACCAAAGAGTTATATGTACATTAAGAGCGAATGATAGCGCGTAGAGAGATGCATATAAGTTTATATACAATGTGACCTGTACCTATTGTTAATTTGATCTATTAATTTATAAGTCAATGCGGATGATTAACTGCGAAAAATGACCGTCATTGTGGAAAAAAGACCTTTGTAATAATTGTAGTTATTTCTAAGCTAAGGGTCACAGGAAATGCGTGGCTTGCTTGCATTTGTCTCTGTCTTACATGATATGGAAATGAAATAGATGCTACGAAAGAAGTTATATTACTAGAATTAGAATGTTCACGTAGAACTAAATTGTAGCGTGCTGTCCCTTTCTAATATTGTTATTAGAAAGGGACAGCATGCTCAATGTAGCAGAATACTTTTAGTACTACGTGATCATTCTAGTTCTACTAATATAACTTCTTTGGATGCTACTCCATATGTGTGACGTGTATATAATATGTACGCATGGAGTGCTATATGTATATCTCAGTTTCATATATTCTCAGCATACAGTTTAAGAGTGATTAATGTAATTACTTCACGCGCGTTTGTCACACTTCAGCTAGCTGATTACGTAACTCTATTGCTAACAACACGGCTTAGTTAGCTCCAGACACGGCTTAGTTAGCTCCAGACGTATTGACCAGTTCTTTCCTCTGGGCATGGCTGACTAAGCTAGGAGGGTGGTATAGGTGCTGGGCAAGTCTACTCCACCTGACAACGTCCCGGGCAAACAGCGCCATAAAATAGCATGGATTAAAAAAAAAGTTGCTTGCGCTGTATAAATCATCTAAATTTAGATGAAAAGGCCGATTATTATATTACTAACAAACCTTGATTAAAACAACTGAAATTGTGGTATTCTTGTCATTTTTCACGTCATGCAGTAACAAACAAATTGCGATTGCAATTAAAACTAGCGACTGACAAATTGTATACGCGTATTCGCAAAACTCAAAAAAAAACTTAAAATCGCAATAACCTGATAAGCAGGATACGTCATCCGCTTCGACTTATAATTATAACTAAATTATTGTTATAATAATAATTGACTGAAATCTTCAACATTTCGAACTAACCAAAATAATATTATCTTTTTTGACGCCTAAATTGTTATTGTGCTTGGTATTCGTCATCTTAAGATTGTATAAAGCCAATAAATAGTGTCTTAACATTCCAAATAATCAAACGAGTTAAATTTGGACACTTTTGTATGAAGAATAATGTTAGATTTCTAAGATTTTGTACATACAATGAATAAATGTCATTGATTATAAAAGTAATTTTATTTTAAAAAACGATAGATTGAACCTTTGACCATTATCTCAGCTGATTGTTGGTCTATCTAAAGCTGGGGTCCCACGGAGCGGAGTATCGCGCGTCGCGCCACTCCTATCGAGACCTATATATGCCCCTAACATGGGTCGGTAGAATGAACTATTTTTATTTGGTTTATAACGTTTTTCCCTATTTTTACCCATTTAGAGATGGAATTTCAAAAATCCGTCCTTAGTGCTCACTTTCAATCTCTATAATTCAAATTTCAAGTCCATACACCTAGCCGTTTAGACTGCGTTTTCCATCAGCCTGTGATGAATAAATGAATCAGCCAGTCGACCGCGCAGGCTCCGTCGGGTTCAACTCGACGTCGGTTTGGGATATACACTAAAGGAAAAACCTGCCGGAAACCTAAGCGTCGAGAACCATTGCGTTGTTTTGCATGCATTTAAAGTCGACGGCGCGTAGTACAGTACAGTTTTTCCATTTGAGTTGAACTCGACAGAGCTTGCGCAGTCGAACCGCAGTTCATTTGCGTTTTATTACTAAGTATGATTACACTGCACGTATTTGTATATCAACTCATGGTAGTTGAGCCGCTAGGGGTACTAGTGTTTGTGGTCGGGAGTCGGTAAGTTCAAGGGCGCGTCTGCGTCCGTACAAATTCATTCATTTCACTAGCACCGACACTGGTGAACGGGTCGGTGCAAGGCGAAATCAGGTATAAATTAAGAAGGGGCGGTGCGGCGCGCGATTTAGCGCTCCGTGGGACACCTTAAGATGTAACACGCTCATCTAGAAAATAGCTTGGCCTATACCCCCCCCCCCCAACCCCTTTTAGTCAACCTTTTTCCAGAGGCCGGGGATTCCGTCGTAGCCATATTCTTTGGGCCTGATGAGCAAGTCGCGTATTCAAATTATCCAACTTCGAAAAATACTACCAACTTCTCGAAATGGCAACTCCTACTATTGTTGTAAAATATGAAAGTTATATAGCTTTCACATTTTACATTACAAAAACTGCCTGCTGAACCAATTTAGATAAAAGATAGTTACTGAAATTACTTTCACCGCTTTGAGCGATGGCTCACAAGATCTATAATTCTAAGTCACCCCTGGTTAGTTCGGTTAGTAAATAAATGTTGAATTAAAAAAAAAACTGCTGATTGGTCGAATAAAAATTAAATTGAAAATTGTATTTCAATTAAAATATAATATAATCCTATAAGTACATGGGTAATTTACATTTTTTTCTTAAAACATATGGGCAAGTGTTTATTTGATGAAATAAACTTTCATTAACAATAAAATACATTTGAGTCCTTAGGTATGGTACTCAAAAGGCTGGCTGCGTTGTCTCTTTGGATAGCAATACCGTTGGCCAAAGTAGCAGCCTGCCCTTTGCTCACCAGAAGCTAAAACTGATAATTTAAATTTTTATTTTTAATAAACAATTAATGATTTTATTTAGCACCAACATCATCAAGTTGAATAAAATTCACAATATAATTTTATTATTATAAAAGCAACTATTAAAACCGGTAAATGAGTTTCTTTTCAATTCAACATCGCAAAAACTGAAAAGTCTTGAATAAAATTGTCATTAAAAATGTTGTATTACAGAGAGCACATTTGAATTGAGCAATTTATACAAATTTTAATAAATTGAAGAAGACAAAAATGGACAGAATTAGAACTTGTTTAAAACTTCAAATAAAAACAAAAAAAAGGATATTTTCTAACTGAAAAATCAAAAATTTAAGTTCCAATAGCAAATGTTTGCCAACACTTTATCACAGGTTATCGTTACCGAAGCCCAAGACATAATATCTTAACTCTTGTTTAGTTATTTATTATCAAAATTTAAAATCATATAATGCAGGTATATTAACAGCTTTATCTAATCGTATTGGTAATCGTAATTACAATAAAAAATTTTATTAATTGAATTAATAATTATTCTTCATTAGATGACTGAAAGTAAGTACTAAGTGCTGGGAAATACAAACGTTGTTTTTCTACCATGTTCGCCAGTGCGTTATGCGCACACAAGGCGTGTTTTTTTCCTAGTGCACACACAACATTTCTTGTGTCGGGCCTAGCAGTCAAATTGTTAAAAGTGGAAGAAACAGATTAGGCATTTCAAAAGTATAAAACAAAAGTACTTTGTATATCTACAGAAAAAGTCCATATATTTATTTTTCTAGAAAATTATCAACAATAAAATAAATAATATTTATCTAAGTACAGAAGTATGCACTTGACTATTATAATAATATAACAAAAAATACATCTCCAAAACAAAACACATGGGGCTCGGGAACATTGGATCTAAAAAATCCGAAGTTCCCGGTTGTATACCTCTCGGGAGCCCGGGGTCCGCTAAAACACAGTAGATAAATAAGTCTTATTGATCATACCTACTGCAAATAAATTTAGCAACGGCCGACCGTCTGCTTGACACCAATACCCTCTCTAGGGCCAAAAGTTTACCCGTCAGGTCTAGGTTCGGTATAGCCGTCAAATGGCAATTAAGATCTCTAATATCCGGTTTCTGAACATCTGACATAAACTCTCACTACCTATTGATTCAATAAAGATATCCTTGAGATAAACTCCAGTTATCTATCTCGCCTATCTATATCTATTGGCTTCTGCTTGCCACAAGGCTGCAATTGTGCCAATAGTGGTGAGGTGAATAATATAAGTCCTGTTTCGACGGATTATTGTACAGTAAAGAGGCCCTAAGATTGATCTTCTACAGTGCAGTGGAGATATAAGGATTCCACTTTTAAAAAACTAGTCTTGTGTTCAGTTGAAGAGCAAAGAGTTTATTTAATAACTTCATCAGAATGGACGACAAGATATGGTGATTAGCTAATCTACGGACAACACAAAATAAACGTTTTTCTATGCATGTGACAAGCCGTTACTGTCACTCCGCTGTTCGGAAACGCATTGACGCTAGTTATCGAACCAATTGCGATATCGAATAGATAAACCACCTGCAAACAGACTACTGAAACCGGGCATTAGTCGCATTTATGACCACGGGAAGAGATGAGATGAAGCCCCATTTAGTGTTACCAAACTCGATTGTTGACCTCGAAAATCATCTGTAATATCGATAGGTCTATCGATAGTTAAGTTTGCTACATACAATTTATTTTATTTTTGCTACGCTATCGATAGGCCAAAACTATCGATAGTATCGATAATATCGATTTTATTGCTTTGTCACAACTATCGATAGTGAACTATTGAACGGCAACACTAGCCCCGTTCTATGTCAGAGCTACAAGTCTTACTTTGTGATTTTGTAGATGTATTTTTCCTTTAAATATTTCAATAAAATGAATTAATTACCTAAATAAATACTACCTAACTACACAGTGTCAGCATACATTTTAGTCTTTAACTTCAAATACTTATACTCAGATTTGTAGAAGGAATTCACGTAGTACCAACACTGGCGTAGTGGCCCGGGAACATACCCGGGAAACTTCTTGCTGTAGTGGTTTAGTACTATGGCTAGGACTACTAGCATCCCGGACCAAATGTACCTGGAAAAAAAGGGAATCAATTACAAAAGGTTAATATTATAACTTTTAGAATCCAAAAAAAAAACCTTTTCGAGACACTTCTTTGAAACTCATTCAAACTAAAACACATAGCTTTAATAAAGGAGTATTAACTTAACGTCGGGTGTTGTCGGGCGGGTTGTGTGTTTGGGGATGTGATTGTGTTTTTCTTTTACAACTTTTTCAAAATGTCTTATCGACTAGTTATATTTAAGGTAATACTTACTGGAAGACAAAAGGCTTGCTGAAGACCAAGAACAATATGATAATGGAGACTGCCTTCCTCATGGTAGTGACAGTGACAGCGACGGTGGCCCCCGATATCCGCACCAGAGTCAAGACGGCTTGCAGACCGCAGTAGCCGCTCACACTTAGCAAGAATATGTTAGTGTACATGTGTATGGGATTCTGGAAACAAACATTAAAGATATAGACGGCAATTTAAAAGAAACTTAAACTAACTGTTTGAATCTAAGTTTTTAGAATTGGAAAATGTAAAGAGATGTCTAAGAAGGAGGTGTTTCTTTTTACCGTCGTTGTATGTAGGAATACTAGCCCCCTTACTTATAAACGCTAATTAAAGCGCTATCTAACTATGCATCGTTTGTCTTTTGCTGTCACATAAAAATTCAAAGTTGACAAACTTTTGAAATTCTCTAAGGTTAAGGTAGTTTTTCTTTGATATATCAAAACGGTCCTGTTGAACCCAGTTGGACTAACCAACCGACGAAAGGGGTCTCTTAAACATCAAGGAGGACCGTTGTTTTTTCACGAAGTAAGCTTTCTAGTTACTATGTAGTACTATTTCTATGACCGCGATTTACCACTGACGCCATCTAGAGATAGCCTGGTGCCTGTGTTAAAATAAATGTTAAAAGTTCACTTTGCGTTCACGGATTGGTAGGTCCAGAAGCCTTAGTGTGAATTTTTTCGTAAAAAACGCGAAAAGAAACTCGAAAAGCGCCCCTAGCGGACGATATCGAAGTTACCAGTTTCCATACAAAATAGGCGTTAACTTAACCATCATGAGTTTTAACGCAAAAACTCACACTAAGGGTGCAGTTTATTTTAGGGTAGGTACCTCCCAATTATAATACTGAAACGGAAACCTTCGTGCGCAAGTACAGCCGTAGCTCTAAATAAATAAATATATAAAAGTAAATTTTTTTTTTTTTGTGACCAACACACAGCGCCATGGTAAGCTGCTAAGCTTGTGTTACGATGACTAGACAACGGATATACTACTTATATTTTTTTTTATATACTCCTCACCTATATTAAATACTCAATACTAAATACTATTTACTATATTAAATACTCCTCACCTTCATACAATACACGAATCCATCCACCAAAACACCAGTGTACCCCGTAATACCCATCAGATAAATGTACCCTATAGCATAGGAATAGAACACGACTTCATTGTTAGACGCTTGGTACTGCTTCATTGCCTTCTCTTGAACGTTGCCTATTATCGCGTCGCACAGGAGAGCTAGTGATATTATTAGAACACCAAATATATCGAAGTTTGGTGAGGTTTTCGAGTCGGCTGAAATGGAATAAGTTACAGTTACTAGAAATACTTTTAAGTTACAGTAAAGAATATATAATTTTATAATTATATTACAGTTTAATACACAATTTTACAAATAACGGGTTATTTACCTGCCTACTGACTAATGGGGGCCTAACGGGGTATTTACCTTTTTGCCAACCTTTAATATTAATAATATTAATAATTAATAATAGCCTTTATTGAACAATCTTACTTAACATAAAATATTTACAATAGGTACTTAATTTATACACTTTTAAGACTGTCTTGCGTAGTCGCATAGGCCTCCCCTAGAAATTGCCACTTCTTCCGGTTCCTGGACAACCTGGTCCACATGCTACCTCCTATTCTACGGATATCATCCTCCCATCTCATATGTTGCCGTCCCCTCTTTCTTTTATTTTGTCTTGGGTACCACTCGGTTATGTCTCTAGCCCATTTTTCATTGTTATTTCTCATCATGTGACCTGTCCACCTCCATTTTAACTTTTTTATGCAGTATGTTACATCGCTAAGTTTGGTTTGGGTTCTTAATTTTTCTAGTTTAATTTTGTCTTTTAATTTGACATTTAACATACTGCGTTCCATGCTATGTTGACAAGTCTCTAGTTTGCGAATATTATGTTTTGTTAGGCTCCATGTTTGACATCCATATGTTAAGACAGGTAGAATACAAGAATCAAATATTTTCTTTTTTCCTTTCAGTGGTATTTGAGGGTTTTTAAAAATTTCTTTGAGTGACCAGTATCTCTTCCATGCTGACTGTATTCTGTTGTTAACCTCTTTTGTTGATAGGTCTGATGGTGATATTATCTGGCCTAGGTATGTATATTCGTCGACATATTCTATATTGATGCCATTGATAATGATAGGGATGTGTTTGGAATTCGTCATCACCTTAGTTTTTGTAGCATTCATTACAAGTCCAACCTTCTCACTTTCGTTCACCAGCTGTTCAAGCATTTCCTGCAGACCTCTCTGATTTGTAGAAATTAGAATTAAATCATCTGCAAATCTGAGATGGCTTAGTTGTTTCCCGTTGATGTTTAGTCCATACTTCCGATCACCCCATTCGAGATGTCTGAATATGTGCTCCAGTACTGCCGAGAAGAGTTTCGGTGATAGTGGATCTCCTTGTCTGACCCCTCTTTTTATGGGAAAGTATTCTTCAATTCTTTCGGTTCTTATTCTTGCTTTCATGTTCTTATAAATGCTACTTATTAGTCTTATATATTTATTTTCTACTCCTTGTGTTGCTAGAGCTTTCCATATTTCTGTGTGTTTTAAGTCTAAGCAGAAGAAAAATATTGTTTGTTGCGAAGCATATTCTGCATCAGCCACAAGTTTGGCGAATGTGAAATTCAAATACATGTTTTATTGAACCTTCTTCTAAGGTTTGTAAATAACAGAATCACGATACATTAAGTTTTGTTCGATACTTTTTTACTTTGAAAATTGTGCTGTATTTTCTATATTTTACTCTTTTCTCCTCTATTATACTATATATCGAAACAATTTTTTATTTAATACAAAGGAAATAATCAATACTTTTAATTGCTTATGTGATGATTTTTAATATTGCTTAATTTCCGTAAAATTATCGAAAAATGATTTGAGACTTACGCCTTTTTAGTTTCGTGTTAAAAGCATGAAAACCTTCAATCTAAAATCAACTGTATTACAACGCATCTAAGTAGACGTTGCGCCAACCTCAGTCCGCCGTCTGGCGCCGTCGAAGGTGGACCTATGTCAGTTTTCGCTCCCAAATAATTACGTAATCTATTTTAAATTATATTTCGTATAGATTCGACCTTTTTACATTTTTTCCGGCCAATATGAAAATAATTGTTATGTTATGACAGTCATGTCAAATCATACCTACTGTCATAAAACTGTCTAGCATTGTTTATTTATCTTTGATATTTGATTGTTGTTGTACTAAAAAAAGAAAGACTAAATAATTACACAAGAAATAAATACTACAAAGATATACAATACAAATAATCTAAGGTGAATGACCATTGAGTCCAAAAATGCCCATCACACTGGTGGCATTACCCCGTTGAATCGCCAACGATACTATTTGTACTTAGTGTTGCAATCAGAGTAACTGTATTTACTAGCAATTTGCAATAAAAAAGCTTTTTCCAAACGAAAGCTTGCTAAAACATCAAAAAGAAATCTAAATATCGTAAGAGAGGCGAAAAAATAAATCTATTTACCTTTTCCATTGTCAAAATGAAAATTGAGATAGGTACTTACCTACAAGGATTTTGCGGAATTAATATAATAAGTATCTACACTTCATCAAGGTAATGCAAGCTAATAATCGACCATTACAAATGAGAAAGTAACTCTATCAGGCCGCTAAACCGATTTTGATAAATTTCGATTCAAAGATAGATGGTACTTTGGGAAAGGTTACTTTTGAAATTGATATTCCCGCGGGTTCGGGACTTACACGTGTGGAACCGAAGGGCGCAGCTAGTACTTACATAACTACTAATCTATACTTCTGTAATCTATGTATATCTATAAAAATCTTTGTCCTGACTGAATTACTCACTGACTGAACCGCTGGTAGAGAGAGAAATGAAATTTGGAAGGTGTGTTCTTTGTGATCTAGGCATCTGATAATAATATTATTACAAGTGATTCAACGAACAGTGGACCTCGTGGGAACTAATTATTGAAAGGGCTCTTTATATCTTCATAATAGAGCAGAAAAATCGGATCACATAATGTTTAGATATTTAGTACATCCTTTTGTGGGGGAATTACCCCAAAAATTAAAATCCCCCACAACAAATAAAATCTATTTACTAATAGAACTTGTATACCTTTCAAGTTTCATTAAAATCGGATCTCATAGTGCGGAGATAGCTGTTACCGCTTTTAGTGGGAGAATCACCCCACCAATCAAAAAACCCCAACGACAAAAATAGTAAGTTTACACATCTACGGCTCAACAAAGTAATTTTACACACCTACTGCTCTACAAAGTAATTTTATTTGACCACTAGCTGCGCCCCGCGGTTTCACCCGCGGAAGTGAACGCGTTATCACGGGCGCGGGCGGCCAAGCGGTTGCACTTTTTCGTTCATACTCGGATTCTACTAATTGGATGTCGATGCAAAGTATACCACGACCTTCCTCGAAAATTGAACTATCCAATATTGAAAACCAGATTTCAATCGGATCAGTAGTTTTTAATTGTATAAGAAACAAAGAAACAAACAGACAGACAAGAATTTTAAAAATTATATAATTTTATTCTATTATTTTTCCTAAGTCCACTAGACCACTATTTTTTTAAATTACTTCCAAGTACAGACTTTTTGTTCTCTCTTTCTTTATTATAAGTATAGGATATAGGATAAGAAAAGGTCAACGTAAAGCGAGCCTTTATTCCCTAGGTACATAAAGTGCCATTATACACCTAAGTAGGGCATAATAGTAGTATATGCACCGAGGTACTAAAGCCCTGTCTTATATAGCGGGCGTCATGTTGAATCCAAAGCGTACGTATCTTGAGCGAAGCGAAGGAGTTATGTACCTAGAGTCTTGAGTGAAGCGTGGGATTCAAGCGCCCAAGATAAAAACAGGCTTAATTAATTAATAATTGCGCTTGAATCCCACGCTTCACTCAGGACTCTAGGTACATAACTCCTTCGCTTCGCTCAGAAGTAAGTTTTTAAAACCCTCGCTGCGCTTGGGAGTTAACTCTAGAGTCTTTCGTATGCTTTGGATTCAATATGACGCCCGGTATATAAGACAGGGCTTTAGTACCTCGGTGCATAAACTAATATTATTTGACCAAAGAGGTCAACGTAAAACGAGTAATGACTCGCTAAATATCTAATGAGATATCTGGGAAGTAAAATGCGCGTTTAAGCCCTAGGGAATTAAGTAATTTAAATTTGGAACATTAACATTTGCTTGTATTACAGGTATTTAATAATAAAAATCAGACTGGTACATTCAGGCCCAGGGCCAAATGCACATTGCAAACAAAAATAATTGTCTTTTGGCCGCATGGTAAGGTGATAATAAATTGAAAATAGAAATACCGGAAAAAGACGATCAATTTTGGAAAAAAGAGATGGAACCGAAGTTAACAAGTTTTTACATGGAATGCTTACTGCCTGAGTTGATAGATCCACGCCATCCCAGAAAAAGAACAATTCTCGATCCAGATTACATAACCGTCAAAAAGAGTGTTTGTCAAACCTCTTAATCTGAAATCCCATCGAGAAAACGACTACTTCCGCCTATTGAAAACCATTCAATAATTGTTACACCACCAGTTCAACGTAGGAAATTGGAATTTCATGAAATGTAAATACTTAATTATTTGTAAATAAAAAGAAGTCAGTTTTGTTTACAAATGAAACTTTTAATCCAAGAGTAAATAGTAATAATATTAAAAACCTATTTGTGAAAACTGTAAAATGAAAAAAATATGAATAAATCCATAGTTTTTCTGTTCGTTGCGCTGATATTGTTGTATCACAACATTTTTGATGAAGTTGCAACAAAACCAATTTTTCATCTCTCCCGTTCGGAAAGTTTAATTTTCATGGGTAGATATCCGGGTTGAAAGTAGCTCATTTCATCCCTAAGGTGGAAATTTAAAAATATTTTTTAATTATTGCAACTATTTGACAAATTTTAAGGGGTATTTAAATAATTAAGTAGCTCTCAAATTTTGAAAGTCCTCAAATTTAAAGTAGATTTAAAATTGATTAAAATTTGAGGCCACTTAAAATTTGAGGGAAACTTAAATAATTAAGTAGCTTTTAAATTTTGAATGGCCTCAAATTTGAATTGGATTTAAAATTGATTAAAATTTGAGGCCACTTAAGACTTGAGGGCTACTTAAATAATAAAGTAGCTCTCAAATTATAAATATGAGGCGCCTTCTATTTTCTCATAGAGGGTAATAAAAAGTAGAGTGTATCACACTACTCTAGAATCCCTCACTTCGCTCTGGATTCAAAAAACCACCCTCACCGTAAAAATATTATTTTGCTTCATTGTAATACAATCTACTAACTATTCTCACAGTGGGCGATGAATATTTTTCATTCGAAAAATAGTATTCGCTCCCGAGGTAGACATTCTAGTATTACGGTATGAATCACGTTTGTTGCCTCAGATGAGGGAGGCCGGAAGGGCTCCGAAACGTCGGGCTTGTATTATAAAGCCAACAAAACAAACGCGATTCAAACCGAAACACAGTTTCAGCACGCTAGCTAATTGGAAAGTGTATCAAATTGAATTTGCAAGATTCCGCCCGGACTCCGGACAGACAAACTAACAAGAAAAGTGAGAATGGCACGACAATGGTCAAGTCTGTAATAAGTCAAATAGGTAATTGGTCAAGTCCACTATCGACAAGTTATGAATTTTTCCAAACATGCCATTAGCCTGGTCCACACTGTACGATCCACATGCTCCAGAATCTTTTATCCTATTTTCTCCCTCTCCGCTGCTTGAGCGCGAATAAGATAAAATATTCTTTAGCGCGGGGATCGTCCGGTGTGGATGCGGCCGATTATTCCCAGCTGTCCCCTCTAGCCTTGTCCCCGGGGTGACAATTCGTGGCGACTGTCCCCTTTGAAAGCTGGCTAAAGGGGACAAATGGAATTATGTTTCTCAGTTGTCACGGTGGGGGGGGGGGGACAGATGGGAATCTGTTCTCCCATTTCTACCCCGCATGTGTGTGTACCCGTGTTCACCCGTGTTCACCCGTGTTCGTAATAAGTAGGTACCCTAATGTACCATTATTATTTTAATGAACTTTATAAACGCTACCACTTGCATTCATAGTACAAAATATTACTATGAATGCAAGTCGTAAGGGGTTCGTCGGTTAGGGGTGAAGTTTGTAATGAAGATCTCGAGAAGCTCTATCACTTATGCTAAGAAACTAGTGGTCTAGTGTCAATAGTTTCCGAGATATTGACGGTTCAAGTTTGACAGCTGTCAACCAAACTGATGATCTCGAGGAGCTATATAACTTAGGCTGAGAAACTAGTGGTCTAGTGTCAATAGTTTCGGAGTTAGGTTAGATCGTTTTTTGTTTTTACTTCGATCGTCTTTTGTTTTCCACTAATCTCTTCTATTAACTTTTTTTTCCCAAAAATGTACAAAGTCTTTTTAGTATCTTCTTAGTGGGACTACTTCACCTCTAGAGTATATAAATACGTATGTAGTCGACTCGTCCCAATGTCTAAACTATCGTCCCTGGTCCCAGTTTCGAAGGGGACGACTTCACCCCTAATCCAAAATATTGCTATAAATGCAAGTCGTATGCGTTTATAAAGTTCATTAAAATAATAATGGTACATTAGGGTACTTATTACGAACACGGATGAAACCGCTGGGCGCAGCTAGTTCTATTATAACACCAACATGCGGGGTAGAAATGGGAGAACAGATTCCCATCTGTCCCCCCCCCGCCCGCCGTGACAACTGAGAAACATAATTCCCATTTGTCCCCTTTAGCCAGCTTTCAAAGGGACAGTCGCCACGAATTGTCGCCCCGGGGACAACTGGGGAAAAATTCCTAGTTGTCCCTCCGGGGAACAGGGCTAGAGGGGACAACTAGGAATAATCGGACGATACAAGTTTTGAAGATACAAAACAAAAAACTTGCAAATTATTAAATAAATATTATTGCACGACATATACAGACAGCGCAATCTAGCTCCAAACTAAGCACTGGTCTTGTACTAGGGGTATTAGACCACGAATATACTACATATTATACCTCATTTTTTTTGTAAATACATACATATTATACAAAGAAAGACACCCAGCTCAGATACAAATATTTATTTTTAAGCATAAATATTTGCACCCGACGGGAATCGAATCCGCAGCCTTCCGTATTGCAGCCAGGCCCGCTAGGAGTAATAGTGTTCCGTGAGCCAGGCGGTCGCCCGACGCACCAATGAGGTCGTATTATAAAATACTTGACACTGGCTACTTTCCAAACGACCATAATCGGTTTACAACCTATGAAAAAATATATAACAGTTTTTATTTCGCGCGCTGGGCGCTAGATCAAAAAAGTTGCGATGTTCGAAAGTGCATACGTGTGCGTGTGACTCGTGGATGTAGGGGTAAGTGGGCGGGCCGTTCATGACATATTTTTTATTGGAGCTTCCTCTTAAGGAATCGAAGGCTTTATTATAATCTACAAATGCCAAGTAGTAAGTAATGCCATATTCCGTACATTTCTGGATAACCTGTTTGATTGTGTGAATGTGGTCAATTGTTGAAAAATCTCTCCGAAAACCAGCTTGCTCCTTGGGTTGATTTTCATCTAAGGTGTTTGTTAAGCGGGTTAAGAGTATTTTAGAGAATAATTTATAGAGATTAGACATCAAGCTGATAGGCCTATAATTTGTTATATCTTCCTTTTTCCCTTTTTTATGTAGCAATATTATGGCTGATGTGGTCCACTGATGTGGGATGTATTCGGTCTCTAGTATTTTATTAAATATGTCAGTGAGGGTTCTTAATATTATTTCTGATGTGCCAATTATAAGTTCATTGGATATACAATCTTCTCCTGGTGCTTTATCTCTTTTTTGTGTTCTAATAGCATTACGCACCTCCTCCTTTAGTATAATTGGGACTTCCTCGTTACCATTAATACTGTATTGTGTTGGTATATGATGTTCGTCTATTGTTACGACATCACTATACAGTTCGCGATAATAATCCGTGGCTGCCTTTAATATTTCTCTTCTGTTTGTCTTGTTTTTCTTATCTTTATGATGCTTCATGCTGTCTATCCAGTTTCTACTCTCTCGTAACTCTACCCATGCTTTCTTTAATCCTGATTTTTCTATGTAATAGTTTATTGTATCTTTCCTAACTTTCCGTCTATATTTCCTTATTTGCAGATTAATTTCTTTACTTAAGTTTTCTATTTTCTTTTTATTGTTTCTCCTATCCGCGTATAAGGATTTCCTCTCCATGATCAAACTTCTTGCTTCCGGTCCTATTTTGTCTTTATTCTCTTTATTTATTCTCAATTTGTTTTCCAAAAGCTTCAGTTCTTTTTCAAAAGCATCATATTTCTCTTGTACAACATCGATCTTCATTACTGATTGTAAACTACTTTCCAGTAACTCCAAACTATCAACATTAATTGGTAGTGTGATTGGCTTTTTACTATTCTGAATATGTTTTCTTGATGTTTTTGGTTCTAGAGTGTACATAAGTCCTCGTAGCATTCTATGATCTGTGCTGTAGTTAAGTTGATTGACGGTTTCAACATTTGAAAACATTCTTGGTTTATTTGTGAGGATGTAGTCTATTTCATTCCTTATCTTTCCGTTAGGTGACTCCCATGTCCATTTTCTATTGTACTTACGTTTGTAATAGCTATTCATTATTTTAAGGTTATTTTCCAATGCAAAATTTATTAATCGTTGCCCATTATCTGTCCTTTTGCCAGTCGAGTGAGGTCCTAGAATACTGTCCTCATTCTTTTTCCTTTTACCGATTTGGCTGTTAAAGTCTCCCAGAATTATCACTATTTTATTCAAGGTTGGCATGATTTGGTTTAATTTGTTGTAGAATTCATCTTTTATATCTTTCTTGGCAACGTCAGTTGGAGCATATATCTGGACTATTGAAACTGGCTGTGAGTGACCTGGTAATATTATATTTAGAATGGCAATTCTTTCTGAAATTCCTCGAAATTCTATTATTTCTTTCTTTAAGTATTTCTTGATCATAAATCCTACTCCATATATACCAGCTTTTTCGTTGATATGATAGAATATGTATTTGTCATACTCTTCAATTTTTTCATCTGCTCTTCTTACGTCACTCAATCCTATAATATCCCAGTTAATGGTTTTTAAAGCATTTTCTAGTTCCACCAAAGTTTCTTGTTTTTTCAATGACCTTGCATTTAATGTAGCTATGTTAAATTTACTTCTTGCTCTTTGCTCTTCTAGAGGGTGGTGGTCTAATTCCCCACGGGGACCAGCCGGGTTGGGGAATGTTTATCTTTGCCAACCTTTACCTTTACTTTAATAATCGTAAGTTACAGTTTGATGTGTATAAATTATGTAGTGTAGTGTAGGTACATCACACTTGCCTTATGCTAAATAATTACGCTTGTGTTATGGTGACCAGTAGCTAACCTGACAACAGCGTAGCTAAATAAATACTTGATTGAAGTAGGAATCGAATCCGCAAAGGCACAGGCGAAGGAAACAAGCGTTCGTCCAACGCTCCACAGATGTCTATTCAATTTATTTAAACTAATCAACTTTTTAAACTAACACGATTGGAAATCATATTTACACTCACGCGATGCGAATTTCACGCGATTATGACCCGGGAAAAGTGTAAATATTATTTAAACTAGCTGCGCCCCGCGGTTTCAACCCCGTAAGTCCAGTTCCCGCGGTATTATTGGGTAGCAAATTTCTTTCTGAAATAACTATTGATTCGGGTGAAATCTTTTATGCATATTATATGCACAAAAACAAAAATATTGTAGTTAATGCAACTTACCTAAAGTAAACATAGTGAGTCCAATACACATCAGAACGGCCGCACTATAATCTAAGAATCCATACTTCTTATTCATTATAATAATACTGCCAATCATTACTGGGATAAGCTTACAGCTTTTGAATATCAATTGTGTGGGGTAGTTGAGATAGCTTAGAGCTAAGTTCGAGAAGGCCATAGTGCCCAGCGTAAGAGCTGCTAATAACATGTAGGTTTTTATTGGGACCCTGCAAAAAAATAGTAAATATTAATAATAATTTGCCTTTATCATATAAATTTAGATGAAGTGACTTTATTCCTATACAGCACAATCCATTCCCTGTAGTGACCAGGATATTGTTAGAAGGAGAAGTGCCCAGAACCTATAACCTATACCTCTCTCCCAGCCTTGCTCAGAGGCAAGAACATATCAATACATCTGGAGCTAACTAAGCTGTGGGTTTCCTCCAAGCTTTTTAATAATTATGATGAATGGCCTGAAACGTAGAATCACAGTAGCACTATATACAGTGTACCCACATAACAAATAAATAAATCAAATGTAATTTAAAATTATACTTACTTTCTTTTAATAGGATTCCTAATTAATGACTCAACATAACTCAATACCATTGTAATGAAAAATTGAACTAAAGTGATATAAAAACTAATGGGGGTGACTTCTGGTTTTGAAAATATAAGTTCTAAGAAGTATCCGTATGACAAATAACATATAAGAACGAATATTGTACTGCATATGAATTGTGTTAAATGACTGTATGGAGTTAGATTGAAACATAGTATGTTGATTTCGGCATTTTTTTCTTCTTTCGTTGATGCTGTATTGATTTTGATAACAGTATCATTTGATGACTTCATTTTAGAGGAGATTTTTCTTACAAATTCATTACCATTTTCTGAAAGTTAATAAATAAATATGTGAAAGTAATTATAGTAACAGTGAACTTATAGTAGGTAAGGATTACAATAGCTCTGTTTAAAATTAAAAGATTTTCAGTTACTTATTACTATTTACTAGTTATTATTACTTATTACTATTTTATGATATCATTTGTTAGGTAGATGGAACTCTGACGAAAAATAAAATAACAACATACAACTTGCACTGTGTGAATGAGCTGTATTGCTACAGAGATGGTGTCACGACTGCTCAGCTGAGAGGTTTTGAAGCATTTGGTAAATTCCGATAGACAATAACAAGAGAATGGATAACTCTACAAAAAATGTGTTATACGTAATAAGTTATAAAGAAACTTGTAGTTTCGATAAACATTTGGTAGGTATCAAATAGTAGATCCTACTAAAGTTTAATATTATAGGTAGGTACCTACCTGCTTAAATTATTTTTTAGCGTAAAGGTCTTTCATTAGTTTTAAAAACTGAATAACAAACTAGTAGAACAAGAAAAGTAGCTAAAACTTGGCTAAAACCATTTTACAAAGTTCTAGTAACAAGATAACAATACGCCGACGACGTGTCAGAGTAAAACGATGTTATTTGTAATAAACATATAAATATGTTAATAAGCGGCTAATAACTAAAACGAATTAAAAGGCATACCTGCACATGTTTGTTATTTATTATAAATAATTAATTCTAGATAAATTATTAATTTTATAAGTAGTGAAATTACACCTCAACATCAAATCAAACAAAACAAATGAAAAACTAGTATTGCCCACAGACTATTATGAAGATACTAAAGTATGTGTTGCCCACAAATAAATAATTTAAGATTCTTCATCAACATAATATAAAATACCAAAAGTACTGCTCTACACATGCCACTAAATAAGCATGCCCCTTCACACTGCAGAACCTATTAAGTGCAAAGACATATAGTAATTATATTAAATAAAGTCGACGGACGGACTAACCCGCCGCGGCGGGTTAGTCCGTCCGTCGAGTTTAGAGACGGCGCGCCGTCTCTAAACTCTAAACAAAGCCGTGGACGGACGGTGAGACGGTCGGATGGACGGGCGGACATGACGTAACTATAGGTAAAGGTTTCTTGGACTAAAAAACCCTAAAAACGGCTGAAATACCGAGTCCAAATCAGTTAGCCAAAATAGCCAACTAAACATTGGTGGGGAGTTAATTTAGATTAATGTTATGCATTTTATAGCATTTTAAAATATTTTTTGTTTTCTTACGAGCGAGAAGAACAGAACAGAAAACTTAGAACAGAAAGAAAGATCCGCAGGAGTTCTTTCATGACAAAGGTGAATACGCGAAAAACCATAGCGAAAAACACGTAAACAGAAAAAGTGAAAATACGTTATGGTATAACTAACATTATAACTAACATTTCCTATTTTATAAATGAGCTAGAAACCACCTAGAAACATTTACATGTAACCGCTTGAAAAAAAAAACTATTTCTATTTTATTTTCCCATGTTTTTATACGCTCACTATTTTTGTTTGTTTGTTTTGTTTCATCGCTCGTTTATTTTTATATTAGCTGCTTTTCGTGGACACATAAGAATAAAAAATATTATTGCCGTTATTTTCGTTCAATTGCTGAATTAGGCGGAATCCCAATGGCCAACTGGCCAATACCCTATTTTTGGAAACAGCTGACGTGTGGAAATGTCAAAAAAGTTATCGACGACTAGCAACATTGTCTGGCAGTTGTCAAACACAGAAAATACATGTCGATTTTTCGTAAATCTCTCCTAAATCCATTCATTTTATTTGTTTTGTAGAATCGGTGAGGTGATTTCTTTGAACTTTTAAACTCTAAAAGTGTACTTACAGTTATTTGAATGAATAATTTATCCTTTGGTCAACGGCTACTTTCCATTTCGCAGGTCATATAATCAAGTAGACAAACTGGATTGAAGACAATGATGGACTCGGACTCGTCCGGTGCGGACTTCTGTCGCTTCTGCCGCTCGGAGGCGTCTTCAGACAGGCCATTATTCCATCCATGCATCTGTACGGGTTCGATAAAATGGATTCATCAAGAGTGCTTAGTGCAATGGATGCGATACTCGCGAAAGGAAATTTGCGAGTTGTGCGGACACCGTTTCTCCTTTATGCCAATCTATTCGCCGGATATGCCTCGAAGACTCCCTATCCGCGATGTCGTAGGCGGACTGGTATCCTCAGTGGCTTCAGCAGTAAAAGACTGGTTGCACTATACGCTGGTCGCTCTCGCCTGGTTGGGCATCGTTCCCCTTACCGCGTGCAGGACTTACCGCTGCCTCTTCTCTGGCTCTCTCGACCCAGTCATCTCACTGCCATTTGACATCGTTTCCGCTGAGAATCTTGCTAAAGATGTGTTTTCTGGCTGTTTTGTCGTGACATGTACACTATTTTCTTTCATTGGACTTGTCTGGCTGAGAGAGCAAATAATGCACGGTGGGGGTCCAGACTGGATGGAGCGTGAGATCCTTCCTGTACCAGCTCCGGAAGAAGAACGTCTCCCCGATAACAATAATGATAGAGTAAACAACCGAGTAAATGACCAAGTAAATGAAGCTCTGGCTGATGACCCTGCACAGGACGAGGGTAATGGAGAAGTTGAAGATCCTTTAGTTGGAGATGAGGTCAACTGGAATCCTATGGAATGGGACCGTGCTGCTGCTGAAGAGTTGACATGGGCTCGTTTGTTGGGTCTTGATGGTTCTATGGTATTCTTAGAGCATGTGTTCTGGGTCGTCTCTTTAAATACTCTGTTCATTGTTATTTTTGCATTCTGTCCATACCATATTGGTCGATTGGGCTCAGCCCTGGCTGGTGTCACAACCGAAGGACCATTTGCTGGTCCATTAACAGCTCTGGCAGGCTACGTATTGGTGGGAGCAATTTTGGCAGTGTTGCACTTTATTGCTTCGTTACTTCGGCTCCGAAGTGCTAAGAAGGCCCTCGGATTCTGCTATGTTGTGGTCAAAGTTGCTCTACTATCAGTTGTTGAGGTGAGTCAAACAGTTTACGTATTTAAAGATGATAAATCATTGATCAATTTTAATTATTGAAATTATGAGCTTAATGATTACTTTGCTAATAACAATTTAATTAAATATGATTTATGTTATTGTTCGAGATTGGGACTTAAGCAGGTTAACCAGTGGGTGCAGCTTAAGTTTAACATAAATCTTATCTTATTGGAAAAAAAAATCCTACCCTATATCAACTTTGACCATTATTTGTTTGATTTGCTTATTAAGTGCACAGAACATAAAAGTTAATTAGGTACATTATTGGTATAAAAAACAGCCAACCTAAAAAAAGTAATTTTGCTAATTCAATTTGTTTTTATTGCTTTGTGCACAAAAAACCAACCTAGCCGATGCTATTATACAAATATCCAAGTATGGTATGCGAGTTCTAATAAAAAACAGACAAGTCAAGTGTGAATTTGGTTACCACACTACTTTTCTATTAAGTATACTTACAACTTTTTATTTTACTTGCCCTAATTTCTTCTACAGTTTTCGTGATTTTGCATAATAAAACACTATTCATCAGGTTTAATCACGTTTTATTTATGGTTTTAAACGAACCGAACTTGCCCTGTTAGTTCATTTGTGTCAGTCCATTGATTTATGTTACATAGGTCGACAAGATTCTCTAAAACCCACAGACAGCATACATACTGAAACTATTTTCTTATAGGGCAACTAACCTCTAAAATAGTTGGGATGGCTGCCACTGTACCAGGCTTATGCCAGGCACAGCAACTTGTCATAAACTGAACTATCTATATTATCTTATGGTGTACCCACTTGATGGACATCTGCAGGCTTTCCAGGCCCTCTTTACCATTAGGCTGCTCCCAAGAGTCTGTCTCATCCAGGATTAGTTTTAGACAGATTGTGTTCCCAAAGCTAGTTGTATAATAAGGAGAGCTTCCTCATGCCCAAGTGACACTACCACACAATACCAATGTGTAGTGCCAGGCACAGTTGCACCAGGCATCATACACACAACTCTATCTGGGTTTTGTGTTCACGTTTTTTATCATCACCATCGTAGGCCGTAGGATGTCCACTTCTAGACAGGCCTCCTCATTGATGCCCATAGAATTCGGAATTATTATTACTTTTTTCCTGTTTTTAGATTGGAGTAATTCCTCTTGTATGCGGCTGGTGGCTGGACCTCTGTTCCCTATCAATGTTTGACGCTACTCTAAAAGATCGTGAAGCAAGCCTACAAGCGGCTCCCTGGACACTAATGTTCATACACTGGCTCGTTGGAATGGTCTATGTGTACTACTTCGCGTCATTTATACTGCTGCTTAGAGAGGTATTGAGGCCTGGGGTTCTGTGGTTCTTGAAGAATTTGAATGATCCGGATTTCAGTCCTGTTCAGGTGAGTTTTCAAATAAGAAAAAAAAAAGGTAGAAATATTTTAAAACAAAAATTCATCTTAAAAAATTCACTCGCGACGAGATATGAACTCGCGTCTCTGAGTCTAATGGCTTAGTTTCTAAATTGTCGGTGGAGGGCTGCCCTCTATCGATAATTTAGAAACTAAGCCATGACCGTTCTACGTTCCGTTCGTACTAAGTCCTACCCTACCCTTTAAAGAGGTTAAGTTGGTAACATGTATGTATGTCTAGCGGGTGAAACCACACGACGCAGCTATTTTATAATATCAGTATAATAAACTAGCTGCTAATAAAATAAAATAAGCTATAAAATAAATAGATGGTTCTACAAAGAGTAATAATTAGCTAGAACTTTTACCTACGAATTTTATTATTATATTTTGGAGTGTAGGAAGGGAAAGAGATGATGGCAGAGCCCCGGAGACGAGTCCCGGGGCGTGTCGTATGGTGTTAGGCGGAATGTGTGTTTGTGGATATTATTGTGTTTTTCTAACTTTTACCAATTAATTTTAACAGATAGAGTTAATTTCGCACTTTTAATGTTAGTAAAGATCACGGTATAAATTACTTCTCCAGTTCCACTTAGTTCTAAATGTATAACAATGTGAATCACATGATCATTGCTAAAAACCCCATAAGTTTATTGTATCTTCTTATTGGAGGTCTTGTTCGCGTTCCGAGGACACGGTATTTTGCTGCATATTTCGTTTCAACATATTGTACTGTGATCTTTTTGGATACAAATAGACCAACACAAGCAGAATTCATCTATTTATCTAACTGAAATATAATTTGTCTTCAGGAAATGATCCACCTATCGGTTTGGTCTCACATACGTCGGCTTGTCGTCTCCGCCATGATATTCGGTACAGCTGTACTCTTCATGCTGTGGCTACCTATCCGGGTGATAAAGAACGTGCTGCCTGGATTCCTGCCGTATGCCGTCTCTGTACATGCCGAAGCCCCTGTCAACGAGCTGAGCTTAGAATTGTTGTTACTACAGGTAAGTGCTGACTTTTTATTTTATATGGATATATTCCACTTGGACATTTGCCATTGTCAAGTTATTTGCATCGAAACAGTCAAGTCCGTCATAGTTAACGTCAAGTCGAGGAAATCATTGTAAAGCGGCGGCCATATACAATGATTGTTCACGGAGCTTTGAAGACAACGCTAAAGTCCATGTTTTGCACCGATTTTCACTTTCACTACACTTGTACACCTTCAGTGAACTAAATTGATTAATATGCCCCCGAAATGAAACAATTTACACGCATTTGAACTAGCTTTTACAAAAATGAAAAATTAGCAACACATCTTACCGCGTTCCCGCCAAAACTCCTAGCGCTGACAGCTTAACGGAAGTACTTAGAACGGTTTCTGTAGAAGGATTTTGGTGTGTGAGATTGAACAATAAACATACAATAAAAAGCCCATTTATACCTGGTACCTTTGTTCTTGAATTTTGGGAAACATACATATTCTTAAATTCGCCGCTCGGGGTGGCAGCTCGCGTAGCCTAATTGGTAACGGCATCGGAGTATTGAACCGATGGCGCGTGTTCAAACCTCGTCGCGAGTGAATTTTTGAAGATGTATTTTTCACTTAAAATATTTCTTACGATAATATATACGCTATCTCAATTTTAAACATTGAATCCGAAAATAAACATTAACGATGAATTTTAAGAATGTTTTTCTAAAATCTAGATCGAAACTTCATTAAACTACATTATAAATATTTATGAAAAGAGTACATTGTTCTTTCAGGCTGAAATAAAATAAATTCATGAACAGAAGTGAGTCATTTGAAAACTGTTAGAGTTCATTGGTCCAAATGTAAATAGTTTAGGTTTTTGGTAATTTAAATACTTGACATAACTACCGCCGAACGCTGACGCGTTTAACGGTTGATTAAACTGTCACTAATTGAAGATTTTACATAGATAATCTTTACAATGGTAGTTTAATCAACCGTTAAATGTCTCTGAGTACGGCAGCTAGACTTATAAAGTTGGGTCAATTCTTGCTACCTCAGAGTCGACCATATCGAAGCGTCACATTCCAATAGATATCATTAGTTTCTTTATTAAATGTTTATAATTCAAGTGAAATTGTAAGGAGTAAAAAAATATGGAGCTGTTTAAATTTATTCCATCCGCACTATCAGGTTGTGGCGTGCAGGACTTTACGATGATAATAGCACAACGTCTTCCGCGCGTCTTAAATCGAATTCGATTCCAAATCCGTGGCATACGCGCTCCTATCACAATAAAAATTCCTCTCGTAGGCATTGTACGTTATGCAGGATTCTGCGCGCCGACTTGATTTGACAGTCGATGAAGCTATGCACATATTATACACTACGTCTTGTGTCTGTTGTAGCCACTTGTAGCATTCCGTATACACTCTACGCCAAACCACACTACGCTCTTATTACTACCAGGCTTAAACTCCCAGTTTAATTAAATGATCATCATCATTAGCGATGTTGCCGGTTGCATCCTTCTCGGAAGCCCGGGACCGCCTTCCTACTTTTACGTCTCCACTTCGCAAGATCTTCGATATACCGTGCAGTGAGACCATTTCCACGCATATCAGCCCTTACGATGTCAAGCCAGCATTTATTGGGCTTTCTTAATCTGCGGCGGCGGGTGACCATACCACGCACCTACTTTAAATGTTTCTGCAACTAAATGCGCCCGCGAGCTCTTTCACCCGTGTAAGTCTCGATTCCGCGGAAAAAAATGTACCATCAAAATCGGTTCAGCATTTATTCTTTCATAAGAACCTTTTCCTGACAATAATAAACACAACAAAAAACAGAATTAGCGAAATCGGTCCAGGCGTTCACGCATGATGCCTTGACCAAGGGAAATAGGGGTTCATTTTTATTATATTTCAGGTGTTCAAGGGCAGCCTTCATGTCTGAGACAACTTACATATTACGTAATCCCTTCCGATTGAATATTTTTCTTCATAACCGGTATCAAATAGATCAATAAACAATGTATTATGTTATTGTACATGATACAAGAAGTGTCCCCCATTTCAAAAACAATAAAAAATAACTTGAAATACCACTATTATACAGGCAAAGTTACCCCTGTTTTACAAAATTAATCAATTTTTCTTCTTAATCCTTAACTGCTATATTTTCTTATAGGTATCATAATATTAGAAAATACAATACCTATAACCTCTTCATCGCAATTTATAAAAATGTTATTTTAATCTTCGTTTTTACGAGAAATTGTTGATTTTTTCATGCAATTCCATCTCGCTCATTTATATGCAATCGGACAAGGACCGATCATTATCATCTATCGCCGTCTTAAATGATCAGCTTGATGCGTGATATGACGAACGTCTCCAGGTGATTCTGCCTGCGCTGCTAGAGCAGTCGCACACGCGTACGTGGCTGAAGGCGGGGCTGCGCGCGTGGTGCTGCGTGGCGGCGGGCGCGCTGGGCCTGCGCTCGTACCTGCTGGGGGAGGCTCGCGCCGCACCGCATCAGTACCACCACCAGCCGCCGCACCAGCTGGGAGCCGCGCATCAGGTACGTAGTTTCCAACATGCTCGGTACATTGCCCCTCTGGATGGCGAGGCTGATTCTGATGCTGATGAGGCGATTTATTTATTTATTATTTACGAAATCCAATAGCTATTACAGAAGTATAAAAAATTAACGTGTATCACCAGGAAGCCAATTATCGGATCTCACGAGAAAAAAAACAATGTAGGTATGAGCTTAAATACTAATAATAACTAATCAATTCTTACAAAGAGTAGGTAGTAAATAAAAATACTCCTAAACGTTAACACATAAAATTAGCCAATCGTCATTCACCACCATAAAAGTTCTTAGACACGCGCCTCCGCACCGTGTCAACACTATTGAGGAGCCCATAGGTCTAGCTGTACCTGATCCTGTAGCTGATCGTAAATGGTCGTGCGGATTAAGCAACGCTTGGCGCCGTCATTACTTGGATGGGTGACAGTAAATTTGAGTGGCAAAAATCATTTTCCGTGCCTCGGAAGGCACGTTAACAGTTGGTCCCGGTTGTTATCTCTGATGGTAGTCGTTAGGACAAGTTAGAGGCCTTAGGGCGACCTGAAAACTCTAACACCAAGAGAGCCACACCACTATACGAAAAAGAAAGACAAAAATTTCGTTGGGATTAGATTGATAAATTTGATAGATTTATTTTATCATTATAAATGATAGTACACTTTATTTGTTCAACTATAAGTAAGATAAATGAAAGCTTAAATCTAAAAAGTTGCACAAATCGGCCGCTTTATCGTAAAAGCGATTTCTTTCAGCCAACCTTCCCCTGCAGATGCCCTGTATCGGGCTGTGGTAAGAGTCGCATTTACCAAGTTTTCTACCGTAGTAGCGGCGGAATTGGCTTTCATCAGGTCCCCAAGTACAACCTTACAGGTGCTCTACAGGTTGTTAAGGAATCGCATGTCCCCTCATTGCTATACCAGTTTAGACTAAACATGAACAAATGGGGCTCATGTTTTGCAAGCAAAATTGAATGTCAAAAGACAGGTGTCGAGAAAGACAATTCAATTCAATATTTCATAATACCGCTTGGTATTATGAAATATTGAATTGAATTTTATGCACGCTTTACGCTTCGAGTAGGCCACTACACTAATTGACAGCCATGTCAACTGAACTATGGAACTAAGACAAGACCACACGCGACATTAATAGAGAGATTTATTCTTTTTTAAGATGAAGGTTCTTGCACCTCTTAAGACATCATACAGGAGTATTATTGATCATGTGTTCTGTTTTACCATTCCAGGCCCTGATGCGTCGCGACGGTCCGGCCGGGTTCGAGCCGTACGTCCGTGTGTCGTGGTTTCCTCTCAGATTGGCCGCTCTGCTGGTCCTCGTCTCGATATCACTCGTAATGGCCAGCGCTTTGACACTTGTAAGTATAACCTTACCTAATCTATACATATAAAATTCTACCCCTGATGCGAGACTTTCTGACGCGATCTTTTCGCGTCATTCCACACATCCAGCGCAGTATCTTCATCCCTGCTACACCAAGCTCCTACTTAAATCGCTCAAACACTGGCCACGCCATACAAGAAGGCAGGTTTAATACAGGTTTTATAGACCTGTCCTTTCGGTTTAACTGGCATTTTTGCCAAATTTGAAGAGTCACCTCACTCGATTGAAGAAAAAAGAAAAATTTAAAAGCAGGAAAGGAAAAAGAGTATTTTCGAACCGCCTGACCGATTTTCACATAAAAATATCAACTTTCATTAAAAAAATAATTTAATGATCTTTTCGCAGGTAATTCCAGTGGCGATCGGTAGAAAAGTAATGGCTCTTTGGCTGCCCAAAGCATCGGACGGTGTTCACGAACTTTATACTGCTGCTTGTGGTAAGTTAGTGGAATTAAACCAGGACAATTGCTGTCGAACGACAATAACTCTTGTCATCTAAATCCCAATGGCCTAAGACGCTAACGTTTTGTGGTGCAAGATCCTTTGATATGTTCTTGCCTCACGTGATAAATAGTGATCACATGAGAAAAGATTAAAGTTTAGAAACGATTTGTACATGAAAGTAGATCACGCACAGCAAATTAATGACGAAAGATCGGACAATCACTAAATTCATGGATACGTTGGGAGTATTCACCGAAAGGAATATTAATAGAAGAGCAAGGGATTGACCACACGCACTAAATGAGATCTAGATGAGGGTGGCACAAGATCGATCGTAAGACAAACCCCTTAAGTGATCGGGCTTTGGGAGTTTTTCAGTTTTTAAGTCAACAAGTAAATAGGTTTCTTCTTGACAAGCGTGGTACATCGTCGCTTTCCATCAAATGAAATGAGGTCAAATGCTATCCTACGTAAAAAAAGAGCGGTGATGATGTTTATATATTTTATTTGGAAACATACAGTGAATAAAAACTAAGTAACAATTAATTAATTAACTCAACACCATTTACAAGTCTTCGCATATTTCATCTACATTTACTTGATCCTCTGAGAACCCAAAAAGAGGGAAAAAAATAATAGAAATATACATCATACAATAAACTACAGAAGTATACGTTATCAAATACAAAATATAAAAAATAATAAAAAGTACAGTGTAACAACACAGAAATGTGGAGAAAGAGAAAGCATATAATCATTATGCAAGGAATTAAATTGGATGAAATATAAATAATGTTTTGTCTAAACTGGTTGAGGAAACGCATCCATCAGTTTAGTCATAGTATACTTTATAGAATCAATAGAAGTATTAAATAGATCAAATTCAGTATACTCGTCAATTATCTCGTTGATAAATTCAGCAGATCTAATACAGACTGAATTTCGTATTATGTAGCTTTGTTTCGTTTATAACTCCGTGTTGTCTATAGGCATGTACATGTGCTGGGGCATCGGTCGCGGCGGCATGGTGGCGGCGGGGTGGGTGCGCGGCGGGCGCGGCGCGGTGCTCGCGCGCGCCGCCCGCCTCGCGCGCACCGCCAGCAAGGCCGCGCTCGCCGCGCTGGCGTTGCTGGGGCTGGTGCCGCTCATGTTCGGTCTACTGCTGGAGCTGGTATGTACCCTCTTCTTCCAGGTCTTAGGCGTCAGGGATGTTCTGTAATGAGAGAATTGACGGCTTTCATTCAATATTACGTAAAATAACTGCATCTCTGCTGAGGCGGGTTCGTGGCAGCACCGACAGTCTCCTTTCAATTTAGGCAAATTATTTAGGGTCATCATCGTTATCCGAGCGATGTTCCCGGTTACATCTCTCTCGGGAGTCTGGGGTCCACTTTCCTACTTTTACGTCTTCACTTCGCACGATCTTCGGCATCCTGTGCAGTGAGGCCATTTGCAGGTATATCATTACGCCCTTACGTCGTCATGCCAGAATTTCTTAGGTTTTCAAATTCTGTCGCGGCCGGGCGGAGGCGCCAAAGTAAGACATTTAATTTTGTTCCTTACGTTTTTCCATCTACCCCAACTAGATAATATAGCGATATTATTACCGCCAGCCGGCAATTAGCTTGACAATCATTTACCCGCATCCGCGCGGGGACTTCCTCAAGTATCTCAAATTCTTTGGGTTCCTCAAGTATTGCAAACCCCCATTGAGTTTCTTGTGGTTTCTTCTCATCGGAGGGCGAGTTCCGAAACCAGATTAAAATCATAGTTCTACGCCCTTAATGACATAAACCGTTTGACTATTGACTATTCGCCAGTCCCTCAAGATTGCCTTAGTTGATTTTTTCTTCACTTACAGAAAGAGATGAGGTAGACCTCAAAAGAACCGCCCAACATGTCGTTATCATATCTTCATTTCCACATGGTCGTGTGTTGTTGGGCGGGATGTGTGTTTGTGGATGTGGTTGTCTTTTTCTAACTTTCACAAATATATTTTAACAGACAGACAGAGTTACTTTCGCCCTTTTAATGTTACAAGGACTACAGTATGGATTATTGCTCCAGTTCCACTATAGTTCTATATATTTCTATTTAAACGACAATATGATCATTACAAAAAAAACCACATGAGTGGTTTTGGTTACAAAAAAAAAAATACAAAACCACATTTTTGTGTCTTCTGCTAATTGGATATCGCATTCGGAAGACATCATAAATGCTGACGCTTCAAAATGACAATGTGATATCTTATTGAATAAAGACATTTTGCATTTGAATTTGACAGGTCCTGGTTATTCCCCTGCGAGTGCCCCTAGAACAGTCCCCAGTACTGTTCGTATGGCAGGACTGGGCTCTAGGCGTTCTATACACGAAGATTGTCTGTGCGCTGACCATGATGGGACCTGATTGGAGCATGCGGAGAGCTATCGAGAAGGCATACAGAGATGGAATTAGAGAAATGGACCTTAAGTAAGTGGTTTTAAAGTATATTAGACTATTATTGTGAAAGTTTTTAAAGTTCTGTGTGTTTTTGTGTCGGTGTATCTCAAGGGGGTATGTTAGGGCCACCTTTGTTTATGATTGTTATTAAAGATGTAAATTATTTGCTAGCGCGGAATTTCGGCCCAATGTATCCAGTGGGACTAAACCTATCCTAAAATACCCATTAAATAATGAAGTTATTAATAGAATAGACTCCATTTACTTCAGAAATCTGTTCTATTTAAAAAAAACGAAATAATAATAGGATGAAATGAAAAATGTAACATTATTATATAAAAGATAATAATAGTTTTAAAAGTCATGTAACCCCAAATTAGTCTATAATGTCTTGAATGTTTTACGTATTAGATTCATCCTGGTATCGGTGGCGGCGCCGATCGTATGCTGGCTGGGGCTAGCGCTGGCGGTGCCTTACGCCTTCGCCCACAGCATCGCACCGCTCGTGGTGAGCGGGGCGCAGCGCACGCTGCTGGCGCGGAGAGTGTACCCCGCGCTGCTGCTGGTGGCCGCGCTGGCGGGGCTTGCGGTGTTCCAGGTATTTAGTCGAGTGGTGTAGTGTAGGTAGTAGATATACCACTCACAGTGTCGCGTCGCCAAGGCAAATTCGATTTGGTATAGACAGTGTTGCCCCCATTATTTTCTACTTTTATTGGGCAACCTGTAAAATCATATTTATTACAAATAGGCACGTATTATTGTCCTTAGATCCGGCAGTTCCGTAAACTGTACGAACACATAAAGAACGACAAGTACCTGGTGGGACAGAGACTCGTCAACTACGATCACCGGCGACAGAAGCAGCAGAGCGTGGCCCCCGCCCCCGCTCCTACCGCCGCCCCCGCCCCCGGGAACTGAGGGGACAATATACGGGGCACGGAGTAAGGTAACATTGACGCGTGTTTGTTTAGACTAAAATCACGAACAACGCTGTTTTCTTCTGTTTTCGAAATATTGGACTCAAATTAAACTCCTTTTTCCGGTTTTAATCGCAAGGTTGACTTGCGCTGCTATACTTAGCCAGGGCTAACTAAATAATTAACGTGTTGACTCTTGTGATTGGTTGTTGAGTTAGCACGTTAGTTATTTAGTTAGCTTTGGCTAAGTATAACAGTGCAAGTCAAATCTTCAAATCTTTAGGTTTTTTTTCGTATTTTTCAGTTTGAATTGATTTAGTTATTAGTGGAATTTACACTAATAACTAAAGTTCGAGTTCGAACCTTGCCACGGTTGGACCTCTGATGATGCTGTTTTCTTTGTTAAAAATACTCGTAAATTGAATAATCTACTAATGTCCTATGGCATATTGTAAAATAAAAAAAATCAATTCCGGCATTTTTACATAAAACGAGAAATTTAAAAACCTGAAACATTTGTTCCTCTTTAATAAAAGAACCAACACGCGTCAAAATAAAAAAAAATATTATATTAAATAAAAGGTAAATGTTTAAAACATTTATGTAAGTCATGTGGTGTGTTTACCCTATTCTGTGTACATGAAACCAAAATGTAAATTAAAAGACATTGAAGTGAGATTGATTGGTCGAATTGTTTTTTTTACACCACATGTTACATTCTAAGTACAATTCTTGGAATTTCTATTACTTTTTCCAACTACATTGTTGTATACAAACTATATTTGTGTAAAGTATTTCGTAAGAATATAAACAATTTTATATGCCGCAATTGGTCCAATATAAATGCAGCCAACCATTATCAATATTGTTTGAATCCATATACATATTTGTTCACACTGTTTAATATTGGTTGTTACTATTTATATTGGTTGTACAAATGCAACAAACGCCAATGTAAATGGTTATAGCAAAAACCGGATTATGGGCCGCACGAATACTGGCCGCGGGGCGCAAGCGCAGTTTGACGACCACGGGTTTAGGTGAAAACCCTTTATATTGAAAAAAAATTATGTGGTATACTGTATAATCAGTTTTATAACCATTTGTATTGGTTAAAACCATTTGTATTGGTTGAGTTCGCTAAAACCCTAAAATGGGCTGATCCCAAATAACCTGGGGTTTTAGTAGGTAACACATCATTGACTATACCTAACTGCAAACAGGTTGTTGTAACCATTATACAACCGGTATTAATGGTTTTAACCAATACAAATGGTTATAAAACTGATTATACAGTATACCACATAATTTTTTTTTCAATTATAAAAGGGTTTTCATCTAAACCCGTGGTCGTCAAACTGCGCTTGCGCCCCGCGGCCAGTATTCGTGCGGCCCATAATCCGGTTTTTGCTATAACATACAAGTGATTTATATCGCTGCACCCAATGTATATATAAAGAATTATTTATAATCTTATGAAACTAACTTTCACATAATAATATCTCCTTAGGTTTTCATATATTTTTTTATTATTCTACTCTTTTTCCGAATTCCTTTTAACAATCTGATTGCCAGTGACGAGACAAATTAAAATAATCATTGGAAATTTTTGCCTTTTAAATGACAAATGACCTTCAGTTTTTTATTAAGAAGAAATAAGAGAATCTATTGAGTCCAACGATTCTATTTATAGATATTTATTTATTTATATTTTAATATATGTATTTATATTTAATAAGATTTTTCTTTCAAGGACTTGGTTATTAAAATCGATATTTCTAAACATGATTTATAAAGACTCTACCCACTAAGGATCTCTATTTTTGTTATTTCTTTATTTATCTTTAGATTAGAGTTTTCAAAATGATTTTTAAAAAATCTAAATAAAATTGTCTTCAGTCGTCTCAGTTTTAATAACTTTAAATATCCGCGGTTTAGATGTGAAATGTCGTAACAACAGAATTGTATCATTTCATGTTCTTATTTT
Source organism: Idaea dimidiata (assembly GCA_949358125.1). NCBI lineage: Eukaryota > Metazoa > Arthropoda > Insecta > Lepidoptera > Geometridae > Idaea > Idaea dimidiata. Next base: position 10,733,457 of record OX442334.1, read on the forward strand.
AAAATAAATTGGTTCGGTCCTTGTTTTGACGATGCTCTTCGCTTCCGCTACCACCGTTCTCCGCAAGACTTGTTTCAGACATCCACCACCTTTTTCCTTGACTATTCCAGGCTAGAACAGGACTATATACTGAATTCTAGTGTCTAGTGTAGAGTCTGTTATCTCAAATTGTCTTGTAACTAGAGCATTTGAGTGTGTCGAAGATTCCAAAGTCCATTAAAATGACTAAGTAAAATATATCTCTTCGCCATTCGAATGCGTGTTGTTGTCGTTAAAACCTGAATTTTGTACTTAAGTATTTTCACATCTAGACCATCGATATGTTTCGCATACCTGTGACATTAAATATAGATTCAGCATTCGATAACGTAAATTTGTATATTCAGTATGATTTAATTGTTTAGGTTAACTATTTTTATTATAGTTCTTATAGTTTCTTAGGTAGTTTTTATTATTAACTTACTATTATTTATTATACACTGCTCAATTTATGTTCTTTTCTTAAAAATAAAAGTAAATGTTATATTCGATTATAAAATATATATTGATTCCTTTAGCAAAAATACTCTCAACTTTGCTATGAGTAGTAAAATTTAACGTACCTAGCGTTATTTAAAAAAAAAGATGAAGAGTTCAACTGAAAACTTATTTTTTTGAAGTCGGTTAATGAACATCAAATCGACATCGAAATTCAAAACCGCTAGTTTCAACTGTTTCCATTGAAATTAGCCGCAGGTACGTTATCGCAATTGTAGCAATTTCAGAGTGAACTACAAATTGATACAATATTTTTACAGTTAAAGATGATGATACTTTTTTGTTAATGTTTATTTATCACAACTCGAAAAAGTTAACAGAAAAGTTTATCCAATTTGAAAATATAAAAGGGTTTTCTGTTGACTACGGACCCTTAAAAACGAAATGTAGACAATTTAATTGCCAAATAGTTTTGTTTTATATAGTAATAATTGTGATTTTTGTAGAGAGAATAATCACGATATTTAAGGCTATCATTTAATACGAGAGAAATTGGGTCTTTTATAAGTAAAAATAGACATTACTATAAAGCGCGATGTATTGAAAATATATCTATCTCAATGTTTTAGTTTGCAGCAAGAGAGATAGTAGAATGATTAAGTGTACCTAGCTACTGTAGTTTTCGATGCATCGCGTAGGTTAAATAAAGGACTTCACATTCCTATTTCCTTTTCTACATACCCTTGACGTTAGCATGTTTTCTATTACAATGATATTTAACACTATAGTGGAATAGATAGAACATCTTAACTTTTTCATTGATAACGCCGTGTTATGTTTTAATTATCTTAGTAGGTTTATGGCCAATTACACAGTTAATAATATAAATATAGCGTACTGTGAAATGTATGTATTTATTTTATTTTTTAAATGGCGATTTAGTCGTTTACTTTGCAGTTAAAATGTTCCATGTAGATGCATCTGAGATCTGTTCAATTTATTACGAAAACGATTAAAAATTCTTCTAAATGATTAAAAATTCTTCTAAAGCTTATAAGATTTTTGATGAAACAACCAACAAATGTTGATCCGATTTTAAAGAACATTGAACAGACACAGAAATTTGAGACATTCTAATTGTAAAATCAGTACCATCGGTGTTACATTAGAATGTTTGTATACAGCGTTTTCAAAAATTAATTAGTTGTCTTGAGTTACTTAATTTCCAATGTTTCCCATGTGGGGCAGATGGCAACCACAGTGATAAGCCATCGCGTTTGCCTTGAGGGTTCCAGAAGTTCGTCTAAGGATGAGCTCTCTCTATTCTGATATACTATATTAAATATCATTGTTTATCTATATGTTAGTCCTCGGCTTTAATTACTAATATTATTTTCGTATTGTAAATTTGTGATCAACATCGGAGTATGGGTGTTCGCGCTATCTAGAATATTCTAGGCCTTAGTTCAGGTTATAAGCAATTTGTAAACAAATAAACGTTACTTGAAATAATAGCTCGTCTTTGATTTAATTTTGATCTGTCTTTTTTTATACAATTATTATAGTAATAAAAATACGTTGACTAAACATTTATCAAATACTAGTACTAATTACATATAAGTTACCTACAAAAAGTGTCATACCTTATAACTAAGATGAATGACCATTGAGTCCAAAAGTGCCCATCACACTGGCAGCATTACCTTGTTGAATCGCTAACGATATATTTAGGCAAAAAAGAGCCCCGACCGGGGGTCCAGACCCTTTTCCCTGAGGCAACGCCCCAACTCAGCCACAAACCGCATTAGGGCCAAGATGGCGGGACCAGGGTTTTTGTTAAATATCTTTTATACGAAAGTACCAAAGTATACATTTTTTTTAACTGAGGTACCAAATAGTAGCGATTTCATACTAAATCTGATAATATAAAGTTTTTAATATTGGAGAGTTGGTCCCGCCATCTTGGAGCTAATCAAACCGCCTCGCGTCAGAACCCCAAGAACCCGCGGTCTCAACGGCAAACGGGACGAAGTCGTACGTAAAAGTCAAAGTACGGACTGTAGATTTCAGCCTTTTAGTTCCATTTTAGAATTTAATATTCGATGGGAATCTCAAAGGAGTCCCGTTTTCGTCATACCTACAGAAATATGATAAAACTAGGCGGAAATAGATAGAGGAATGGAGTATACTAAACCAACCGACACTCTTTTAGTATCTCAACTAATCTTACTTCACCTAAGGCATGTGTCTGATAAGGCGCGATGACCGAGCGAGCAGAGCTAGAAAGCTTAGGCAAGCAACTTACTAATATTATAATCGCGAAAGTTTGTATGTATGTATGTATGTGAGGTTGTTACTCTTTCACGCAAAAACTACTGAACCGATTGCGATGAAACTTGGAATATATGTAGCTAGGGACCTGGATTAACACATAGGCTACTTTTTATTCCGATATTTCCGCGGAAACGGGACTTACGCGGGTGAAACCGCGGGGCGCAGCTAGTCCGTCATAAACCGGGCTGTAACATTCAAAAGATTATTATGAAAATCATTTGAAAATAGAACATGCCGTGCGACTATCTACTTATTACACTATTTTAAGTGCATAAAATATTTCTAAGAACGCTCAGTACCTGCACTACAAAAGAACAAAAATATAAAATAATAAATAATAATAAATCCTGTGACGAACACACAGCGCCATCTAGCCCCGTGGTAAGCTGCTAAGCTTGTGTTACGGTGACTAGACAACGGATATACTACTTATATTTATTTTTCTTTTGTAAATACATACATATTTTACATAGAAATACGCCCAGACTAGATACAAATATTTATTTTAAGCATAAATATTTGCACCCAGCGGGAATCGAACCCGCAACCTTCTGTATTGCAGCCAAGCGTTCGCCCCACGCGCCACAGAGGTCGTCATTGTTATGTCTACAAAATATATATATCTACAAAAACAACGCATGGACGACGCTGAGCGTACCTAGTTATAATTGCCGTACGGCGCGGCGAAGCGCTCGTCTAGTAGTCGTTCGACTTAGGTACTATTAATATGTGCACTTCTATTTACATCTTATCTACATCGTTGTTATCATGTACTTGTTAACGTTTTTTGAGCGTGAGCTGTCTGTGGGACGCCTGCCTAAGTTTGGAAGAAAAGGAAATGACGTAAATAATCCCCTACTGTGTCTGAGTGGTAATTAAATATTAAGTTACGACTAAGTATGTTGTACCTATATAAACTACAAAAACTAAACGTACAATTCGCAGCAAACGTGAATATTAACCGTACGGTTTTCAACATCGTAGATATATATTAGAATTAGGTTCTTATAAAAAAAAACATCAAAGGTTTTCAATGTCCACAAACATTGCTAGACAATAAGCCTTAAGCGGGATTTATATTACGAAACTAATGCCATGCAATTTAAAAAAAATACGCGTAGACACAGGCAGCGGTACGGTTTATCTATTTCATAGAATTGCTTTGCTTTTTCATAAAAGGCTTCACTGACACGTACCTTTAATGGTTCGTCACGCTGCGGTGTGGCTCATCTGGTGTGAGTTTTCAAGTCTCCCTGAAGGTGAACGCAGATTGATCCAAGCCGCACGAATCGAATTTTTGTTGTTCACGGGAAACCGTACCTTATGAGATTAGAGATAAAGTACCGATTCCCGTGGACGACAAAGATTCGATTCGTTCGGCTCGGATCAATCTGAGGAAGTGAGGACCCGTCTCGGAACATTCGGATCAACTTAAGTCTCCCTAATAACTTGACCTAACGTCTGTGCTGTCAGACATAACAATCTTAATAGTCATTAGGTAGTTATAAGCCAAGCTAGCTATTAGTCATCATTCGCTACGGTGTTTTGAGCTAATCGTTTACCTTTCGGCATCGTAAGCATCAGACGCATCGCATCAACGGATCGTAATAAATATTCTTCCTACTAATATTATAAAGCTGAAAGTCTGTGAGTATGAGTGTGTGTTACTCAATCACGTAAAAACCGCTGAACCAATTACCATGAAACTTGGAATATAGGTAGCTGGAAACGTGGAATAACACATAGGCTACTTTTTATCCCGATAATCCCGCGGGATCAGGACTTACCCGGGGAAACCGCGGGGCGCAGCCAGTTGTATATAAAGTCAAACAAGTGCGAGCAGATTCGAGCGATCCTTACGATGCGGATTGGTGGACGAACTTATAGTGTGACTTTCTATACAAAGAATATTAAGATCCGTTTGGTGCAATGCGTCGATGCGTACGATGCCGAAGGTGGACGCTTAGCTTTGAAAGGCACATCGATCTCACTCAACATTATCGTACTTTTTTTTTTAAATTTCAGACTATAATTTGACGTTTTGGTTCCTTGTTGATTTTTTTTTCTATAGAAAGAATTCTATAGAATCATAGTATCGTAGTCTTTAATTTAAAAACATTCAGCTTCTTAGTATACTAACCGTCTCTGAGGAAAGCCGCGGGCGGACGGACGGACGGACGGACGGACGAACATGTATGACGAAACTATAATTGTTTTTGTGTTGACTACGAAACCCTAAAAATGAAGTAACTGTAGAGGACAGTATCTATTCTCCTTTACTAAGTATCATTATAATGGAACGTGAAATTTTGTGTGTAAATAAATAAACAAGTATGTTTAGATAGATCTTGGTATGCAGACAGCTGAAGTTCTGGATTCTCAGGTGATATCGTAGGGTGCGGCTAGTGCTAGATACAATGCAACTAACAACTAACTGCCTATAGGCAGTTGTATAACCTATTCTTAGCAAATAGGTTATACCTACAGGCGTGGAGAAAGTTTAACTGAACATCTGTAACTGGAACGCGTCCCGTGGGACAGCTTACAGTTAGGTTTGTAGGTATTTAACATTCTCTTGTGAATTTGTATTAGATTGGTAGATTATCTAAAACAATAATATTTTATGGAATTGAAATATTGTTGTTTCTAATTATGTAATTAAAATGCTTTTTGAAGATTGACCTTATTGGTCTAGCTGCGTTCGCCAATCTTGTACCGATCCACCGGGAATTTATCTATATTGTTTATTTATACTTAGACTAGCTGCGCCCTGCGGTTTCACCCGTGTGGATTTTTGCACTGCAGTAAGTAGGTGAATTAAGGTAAAGATTGTATGTTAGTATTAAACTATCCCTATGCAAATTTTTATCCAAATCCGTGAAGACCGTGAAGAGGGAACAAATAAACAAACAGACTTTCGGATTTATAATAAGTAAGATAAGATATTGAAACAATGACTTAATTTTTTTAACCGCATGGGGTTTTTTGTGACCATGTAATTCACATTGTCCAATTTAGAATATAGTGGAACAGAAGCTAACATTCTCTATTTTTAACAATGAGTCTATTAAAGTTATAGAGACGCCATTGCAGAACAAATCGTTATTAAAAAGCGGCACAAAGTTTGCTATACAACCTCATTATTTATATTCATTCACATAATTTAAAGAAGAAATAGACGAAACTATTGTTACTTAAATCTTTCTGAAACATGAGACTCAATGCTACTTGCATGACGTAAGAAAGAGATGTCATAATATTATTATTGTGCTCTTCACCTTGTTCAGGGTGAAGAGTGAGAAGCTATTGCTGACATTTTACTGAAAACACGTTTAATTAGTAGCTGGCATGACTAAATTCCTCTATTTCTTGACCTATTTCCTGTAAAGTTTCCAAGTTTGCCGCCAGGTGGGGCGAGTGACGCGAATTTCCGCTGAGCCGCTGAGAGCGACACATCGACATTTTCTTGTCATTGCGTTGTTGAACATCGCGCTGTCAACACGTTGACTATTACTTTGTTCTAATTAGTAAGGTATTTCTGTTGCAGATTTATTTTACTAGATTGAACTTAGAAGCTGGCAGACACAGGAGGAGAAGAATAGACAGCACACTGGAGGAGGAGACAGCAAAACGTCGCCGAAGTCATCGAGATCTTCTTCATCGAGTAGTTCTTACGGTACCGATATTTCGAAAAGCTTCAGCAGCTGCTTCCGAAAATCGGACGGTTCTGAATCCCGTGCACCGTAACTTCGAAAAGAGTTTCAGCAACTCCTACCGAAAATCGACGATTCTGAATCGCGTGCACCGTAATTTCGAGAAGAGTTACAGCAGCTCATACCGAAAAAACGTGTGCACTTCGAAAGTAATGTTGTAGAAAATAAAAAAGTAAAAAAGTCATGTAAGTCTGAATATGTTTTCCAATTCATTATTATTGTTCTAATTCTCTATTACCTCTGATATAGGTACATCTGAGAAATGAGATTTTTCCGTTACTACTTACCTACCCTACAATTTGGATAACAAAATTTTTCTGTGGATTATGATCCCAACAACTGAAAAATGGGATTTTTACATTACTACCCACCCTACCTACAACTAAAAATAAGATTTTTCTTTAAACTCGCTAACCTACAACTGATAAAAGTAAGAACTAAGAATATTCATCATATTCTTTTTATGTAGTGGTGTAGCTCACCTTGTGTTAGAGTTTTAAATGTCCCCCTAAGGCCTGTAACTTGGCCTGGGGCGGTTGCTATCTAAGATAACAACGTTGACGCATACCGAGGCACGAAGGAGCTCGAGAGGGTAATTTCTTTTGCTACAAAATATCTCGTCATCTATCCCAGTAGTAACCGCGCCTGGCGTTGCTTAGGCCGCGCGGCCGTTTAAGATCGGCAGTTTGAGCTAGGCTTAAGTTGAGAATATTCGTAGCTTCATTTGTTTATAATGCCGGATAAAACTGCAGCATTTCATTCCTTAGATTGCTGTAGTTACAAGGTTTCAATGAACCTGATATAAATGAAAATTTCCGCCCGATAAAATTTATTTTATCTCAAATTAAACTCCTATTTTCATGTTTGAAATCAAATACTACTTATATTTATTTTTGTCCACTCGACACTAGTTTACTAGTAACTGTTTAGCTCATACCTTCAACTTTTAAACCACAAAGCTATTATTAAATATTTTGTAAAATTGAAATATTATTTAAAGTCTTGTATCCATTTCTTTCGAAAATCTATTTTTAAATATATTTATCGGAACCTTCAAAGTCCGGGCAAAGTTCAATAGTCTTGAAAAGTTTAGCATTTTGATATAAGTGTTTCTAGTGGTACAAAGACTCCTTATTGACCTTCGGACTAAAACGGTTGAACCGATGATGTATAGTAGTATACATATCTTAATATTTTTAAATATAATACTGAATTTCTTCTGAACCTGCAAGTAAAAATTACACATGTCATAAGCGCAGTTCTATGTGAATGTAAATTAATCAATTGCGTGAAGATCATCGTATCTTCTGCCTTTGGAGATCATAAGCAGGAGCTTTTAGGCCCACACGATATAAGAATTATTGCACAAATTCGCAGCAGCTAAAATAACAAACAACGTACGTAGATTTTATTTTTTTTAGGATTTAGGATATATTGAAGGTACCTACAAGAAAAATACTGAGATTTCGAGACGAGCTTCAGCAGCTTCGATCGAATCACAGTACCGGTACCTACAAGAAAAATACTGAAATTTCGAGACGAGCTTCAGCTTCGATCGAATTACAGTATTTACTGCAGAGGATAATACAGATTTCGATGGTTTCAGCAACCGCTTCAGCAGCTTTAATCGAAATAAAAACCAAAATTACCGACATGTGGAAAGACTGTAAGTGTAGTTTTCTTTATTCATCTTCCTTCTGGACGGTGTTTTTTTATGACAGTAGCCCCAACTGCGTTCTAGTTACCTTTGTGAGCACTGCTGTGTGGGAATGACAGCTACAAATAACCTGTCATTTTAACCTACATGAAAAGCATATCATGGCTTACATTGGAGTCAATAAGTATATTTATTCTCTGATTCAAAAAGCGAACGCACAAGGTTTGTTCTGTGACTGATTTTGCTTATGGCGTCTTTTATGACAGTAGCCCCGACTGCGTTCTAGTTACCGTTGGAGCACTGCTAGACCCGTTTATTAATCGGGAGTATGACAATGACAGCTAAAAATAACCTGTCATTTTAACCTACATGAAAAGCATATCATGGCTTACATTAAGAGTCAATAAGTTTCTATTTATTCTCTGATTTAAAAAGCGAACGCACAAAGTTTGTTCCGTCACTGATTTTGCTTAAGAGTTGTTTTGACGACTGGGTCAATTCAACTGCATTCTCGTCGCCGGGAAAATCGCAGAGACTACTGTAATACGTTCCAGAAATTTGATCTACCAACAATCATAGTTCTGTTTAGATCTGAACAACCTCGCGTAGTAGGTACTCTAGTACGTGATGTTGGATTTCAGAGAGCTAAGATGAGCTGCCCAACATTATAGCGCCTTTAGCAGGCGGTGGCTCTAGCAACACGGATGAATCTGTTTTCTTTTTGTCTTACTCATCTTTTTTACTCAATCTTCGTGACGTCTGATGTCTGAGACGGTCCTGCCGAATATCATAACGCCTTCAGCAGGCGGGGGCTGTACGAACATCAGTAAATATTTCTTCCCATCGAGTTCGTCATTCATGATTAGAGTTCGTCATTCACCTGCTCGGCTATTTAGCTGCAGCATCTGAACGCACCTCGGTACTTTAAAGCTTTTCGATCTCGAGAGCAGAGCCCTCTGCGGGTCCTGTGAGATTTTGAGCCTTAACGAGACGCTCTGATCAACAACGACTTACTTAACACTTTCTTTAGGTTCCTGATGGAGGTTTGTCTGATTGTCAATGGCGTTTTATCTTCATCTGTTGGACAACCGCCTAAGCATCACTTCTTTTGAGATAATGACGTAAGTTTTTTAAGCCTGCTTGAACTTATTTGTTATCTTTGTTATTTGAAACCCGAAATAATAGATCTGGCTAAATTCTTAACAGATTTGACCTAAACTAATGTCTTGATGGGACTTTGGACACCAATCACTTGCAGAAATCAAACAGATTTTTTGGTACGATAGAGATACTAATCTCTCTGTCGCACTGGACCCTAAACATTGGATAACTTGAAATTTTCTGATGGTCATTCATTAGAAAATAGCTCCCCTTTTTACTTTGGAAACGCTTATATATCGGAAAAAAGTTACGAAACTCTAAATTCCCGAATGTAAAATATTTTTCATTACATTCCATAGTTAGACGAAACAGAATTGTTTTTGTACGTCTCAGAAGAACAAAAAAAGAAGGGGGGCAACATAACAACTTAACGCTACGAAACGCCTGCCAATTCATAAGCCGAATGGCACGACGATTGTCGATGTCGATGTAAACTGTTTTGTCGACAATATGGATACCTAGATTTGCACGTGTTTCCAAAATCGAATCGCATTAGGATTTCAATATTGTTTTGTCTAATATAACCTTTTAACTCACAGGAAGACGATTGCGATAGTCTTGTCACGGTGAATAACGAGTATCATGGGTTAGTGGACAATTCGCATAGGCATTTCTGTGCGAATTTTTCAGATGTGTTTACACAATTAACTATAGAAAAGGTGCTTACATGATATATTGATCATTGGGTAAGAATTAATAAGAATGATTTTGCAGCTATACACGACACCGCAAGAAGTTCTGAGATGTTCCACGATGACTTGATTAAATTGGTAATGTAATGTTCCAATATTTATTTGTCAATTGAGAATTGAACACAGACTAATACTTTTATTAATATGTTATTATTTAATATATTTATTTAATCAAAGTGTAATGTAAAATAATAACATAATAAGTTCAGCTATTATTTAACTATTTTTGAATCTTAAAATATTCTTTGTATTTGTCCAGATGCCTTCTAAAGGCATTAATTGTTCCTCTCGTTTAATTCGATGCGAAGACGTATTATCAGTTCTCATCAAATCGAAATCTATTTTCAATGTTAAAATATTATAACATTGTCTATTCTTTACAATAAATGCTATTGTAGTAGTGGGTCTTACTGGTAAATTAATAATACTTTTTATCTTTATAATATGTAACAATCGTTTTGGTTTGCTATTTATGTTAAGATATTTATACTACATAATGACATATAATTAGGTATTGGATTACCCAAGTACGGGCAGGTACTACAAAGTAGTTTACCTAAATTCAGCTTACAAAAACTTCGATATGACATTAAATTTTTAATTTTTGCTGCCTACATTTCAGCTTTTATTCAAGTTTGTTTGCCTCTTAAAATACCTACCAGGTGATACCAGACACTTCTCACTCTTCACCCTGAACAAGGTGAAGAGCACAATGAAACGGTTTTACCTTTCCAATAAAACCAGCATTGTGCTCCGAGCCTTGTTCAGGGTGATTTCAATTGCTACCTGGTGAGAATCAATGACAAGAAAATGTCGATGTGTCGCTCTCAGCGGCTCAGCGGAAATTCGCGTCACTCGCCCCACCTGGCGGCAAACTTGGAAACTTTACAGGAAATAGGTCAAGAAATAGAGGAATTTAGTCATGCCAGCTACTAATTAAACGTGTTTTCAGTAAAATGTCAGCAATAGCTTCTCACTCTTCACCCTGAACAAGGCTCGGAGCACAATGCTGGTTTTATTGGAAAGGTAAAACCGTTTCATTAAAGCGGTTAGGAGAGAATGATGAAACGTTAAATTCAAAAACTTCGTTGAGTTTTTAGAAGAAAAACTTTTTCAAAAAATAAACTAAAATAAATAAATACAGCTTTACTTACGTATAAAATGAAATATTTTTGCCAGTTTTTGGAGTATAATTCGTGCATCGCCTAAATACGCACGAAGGCATTGTTGTCTGTGATTAATGTTGTGAAAGTGAACTAAATGTACTGTGTTACAAGCGGGTGATCGTGACGTGAGCTGGGATGGAACTAAGACTTCTTTGGCTAGCTAGCTTAGATTTGTGTCGCCAAGAAATTTGCACTATTATGTATCTAGAAGTTTTTACATATCTCTGATTTTTAACCGACTTAAAAAAGGTTCGGTTGTGATTTAGACACTCTAGTGAAAATGTAGGACATTGCTAGTGATGCAAAAATAAGTTCTTTCATCGGATAATTTATGTCCCCAACAATACCATGACATCAACGGACGTCGGACAAGCTAGAGATCTTAGAGCATACAAAATACCCTGATTACAATAACATGGCTTTGATATAAAACATATTAAATATTTTCATGTCATATCTAGGGAATAACGCAAGTTTATGGACTCTGAGAGTAATCAGGCCGCTATAAAACGATGTTGAGCCTTGGGTGATTGTGGATGGAATTTCGGATACTGAATTTAGAGATTCTAGAATTATTATGCAGGTCAGACGGCAAACAAGGGGATATAGAACGTTAATATTCCTAAATATTGCTTAAAGCATTCTACATTCGCACGACAGAAAAGGGGCACGGGTTTGAATCCCGTCACTGAAGATGATGCATATTTCTTTGAAAATATTTGTTCTTGTCTAACTAAACTTTTGTAAAGTTAAACAACATCTCTTTACAACGTTTGGGCCAAGTTAGAAATCAGTAGAAACTTAAATGCTTTATCTACTTATCGCTTAACTGAAATGAAAATAATAGAATAGAATAGAAAAACATTCATTTTTGTTCCACTATACATGAAAACATCAATAACAATGTTGAACAAAGCAAAATAACTAAACTAAGCTAGCCACGTAGGTACAGTGACACAAAAAAGGGTTGCACTCAGCATACTGCTGTAAATGTAAATAAATATTTGTATCTGGTGTGGGTGTATTTCTAGGTATGTAAGAAAAATAAATATAAGTAGTATATCCGTTGTCTAGTCACCGTAACACAAGCTTAGCAACTTACCATGGGGCTAGATGGCGCTGTGTGTTGGTCACAGAATTTATTTATTTTATTTATTTATAGGGAGATGTTGTATTCAGATTTCTCTGTGAAACAACGCATTACAAATTCCGGTTGAGTGTGAGATTTAAGATCCGTCCACTTTTTTATTTTTCATCTACAGGTCAATAGTAAAACTGCTTGCTTCGGCCTATGTTGGCAACAACGTAGTAAAATCAAAAACGTAGTCAAATTCCGTAATTTTACTACCCCAAACCACAGTTTAGTGAGTAGGCCCGTGCGTCTGAAAGTGGCACGAGGCCTACCTGAGGCAAGGCATTTCCTCTTTGTATTGGTTATATATGGCCATTAGGTATGTTGCTTCTTCTCTATAGGTTGTATTTCTCAATCGATCATTACGAAACTTGGTATACTTACTTGAAGAGGTAGATATTCTTTAAGTGTAACATATAGTTAACTTTTTCGTCGTAGGAGATTTTTGTTAGAAGGGAATTCCATCTACTAAAGGGCCTAAGTGTACTTATCCTATCCTATCCTCCTACTTCTAATACTATAAAGCTGAAAGTTTGTGAGTATGTGTGTTTGTTACTCAATCACGTAAAAACCGCTGAACCGATTACCATGAAACTTGGAATATAAGTAGCTGGAAACCTGGAATAACACAGACTTTTTATCCCGACAATCCCGCGGGATCAGGACTTACGCGGGTGAAACCGCAGGGCGCAGCTAGTAATAAAATAAGTTACAGTTTTTCATGTAGGTACCTAATTCATACAATTATAATCAGTTATGAAATATGCCCGGTTATAAAACGGCACCGACGAGTACTACCTACCTACTACACCTGGCTCAGTTTGTTTAACAAATTCCCTCTCTCGTCATACATAAGTCAGGATTATGTAGAAAAATTACATACGTAGGTGGAACTCGACTGAGATTAAAGTGCTCGTGTATAACATTGGGTTTTTCGTTCAATTAAGCTGAATTTAGTAAAGTTAGACTTTTTTATTCTGCGCGTAGGTTGCTATCTATTATCCTTATTAACAAACGTGAAGTAAGGTCGTAGTATTGTGAACGTGCTTTGTCTTTTTCGTAACAGGAACTTTCAAAGTGGTAAAATTATCCCGACCTTTCTCCACGTTTATTAATACGGCTGTATTTGTTTTATTTATCTTCTAACATGGTGTTTTACCTTTATTAGTTTGTAAGATTTAGCTTTATCAAGTTACTCTTAGCTATATGTCCTTAAGGTTTATCCTCGTATGTCCTATTCCCGTGGGAACCAGAAATCCAGGTTAAATTTCAGCCAAATCCGTTCAAATGAGCGCTTGGTATCTCACCTAAGTGATGATAAAAATATGAAATATCTAAGATCTAGCACGCTCATTTAGAAGCTAGAAGGCGGCAGTCAAACAGGGTCCGACCAGTCTTCCTTAGTGGATGTAGCAGTCTGTCAGAAAAAGGACGAGTCCGAATGATTCTGGACGAGTCCGAATCATTCGGCTCATGTCCGAATAAAAAAGCTGTAGGAACCTTCTGACTGGAAGAGGTTATCTAATCAGGTAGATGTCAGGTAGATCGAATTCTTTCAAGCCTTGGGGTCGACACGACACTGATTCCTGTCCAGTCAGGTGGAACTGAAGGTAAACCCGAGGGTATACGACGGTTTACTTGCTATTTTAATGGAGTTAAAGGGCAAAAACATTGACTAGTTATTATTTTAGTTAGTTTTTACTATTTTTAGTACTCATTACATTAATCACATTAGGTACCTTCCAAAGTAGCGGCGTCAGCGGTAATGGCCATTGACCTTTATACTACAAAGCATTTATATTTAACAATAACGTTTTATCTATACTTTAATTCTCACACATCCTAAACAATACGATTAAGATAAATAGCGCCTTTCACGCAATATAAATGGTGTTTTGTTGAGGGAGAATAAGCAACAACTATCTGTTGCTGCACTCTAACAGGGTGCTCGCTTCGGTGAATTACCCAAATTTTAGGGGTTTTATTGGGGTAAAACTTTATGACTTTTTACGCGTTTCCACTTTTTATATTGTACCTAATTCCTAATTATATAAAAATTACCAAAACGGTGGACTTTTTAAAAAGAACTTTTCTAAAGATGTGGTGGACATTTTATTGAAATTGGAATGTTATGTGAAGGTTTCCTACAAGAGATAACTTTAAACGTTAAGGTCGTTCTTTGCTAGATATAAGAAGAATATTTTTCTTTGCATTTTATTTTGTTATAACGTACCGTCACAATATAATTTTAAAAAATCTGCTCTTTTCTTTCGTCCTTTTCATGAACAAACAAACTGATTGATGTCGGTGAAAAATTTAGGTAAAGATATTTATGTGAAAAAATCACAGGTCTACTTTTTGTGCGAGTCCACGAGGCATAGCTAGTTAAATCATACAAAACCTCTAATCGTAAAATTTGACGTCACGCCTCCAAATATCAACAAATAACACTATAAAATTACTCACGAACGATTATCATGACAAATACCTTCAGTGACGAACAGCTGTTGAAAACTCCTTACTATATTATTCATACGAAATAAAGGGTAATTTAAAAAAAACAGCTGGCAATACTCGTAGCTCTCGCGATCTCATAGTCAGTTCTACGCGAGTTACCCGCGTACTACGACGTAGCACTGCCCGTAGCTACAGGTCGGACACGTGACCTGTAGAAATCTTTTTGTAGCTACGAAATCTTTTGTGCGGTTTTCTCTCAAACGACGTAAACCGTAAAGTGAAATTATTTTCCCAGTGGTTTTGCGTTTTTAAAGTGAGATTTAACGCCGCTTTTAAAATGTTTAAATTTTAAATGTGGAACGTTTGAGTTGAATTTTTTGTTGGTAAAGTGTCGTTTAGTTAAAATTTAATATTTTTAGGCAGTTTTTAGAATTCGTGAAGCTGACAAAGGCTGGGAATTAATTAAATTGCAAAAGAAATGCGTTCTAACCTCAGTCTTAATGTACTTAAAAAAATTATAGTTAAAATTGTTCTATTTGCAGTCTCAGTTAAGATAGTTTTAACTAAAAATGGAGAAACGGAACTATGAAACTGATTATGATGAAACTTGACATGATAGCTGACACCAGAGCTATATGTAGGTAGGTCAGTAAAGGGAAAAAATCACTGGGCACATCTAGAACAATATAAATCGAAAAATTGATAATGTAAGGAACAAGATTTGAACATAATTAAAGAAAAACGGTAGTGATACACAGACATGTATAGACTGACTGACGGACAAAAAGTAATCTTATAAAGGTTTCGTTTTACCTTTGAGTAAGTACAGAACCTAAAAAAAAACAAAATCTTAAAAACATGATTTACATTTAAGTCTGTATTTTACAATTTAAATTTCCCAACTATGCCTCATCTCTGTTAATTTTTTTCCGTAAATGGTACCATTATTTTTATTTCTTTTATTTCAAAATTTTGCTAGAGCTTAAAAGTATTAGTATTTTCAAAAAAAAAACACCAACAATTACTGAACCGTTTTTGGAATAAAATGCAAAGAGCTGTAGTAGCATATTAAAAGACGGGCCTGAGTAGGGATAGAGTCAGTAAATTTATAATTTTCAAAGAAAACTGTTTGAAATTCTATGGCACTGACTTCAATAACTGACCCGATGTAAATAAGCTCTTAAACCCAAGCATTTCAAGTAATTTCTCAAAGACGCAAGATAAATCAAATTCTGTAGCCACGTACAAAGGACCTAAACCACTAAAGTTATCGCTTTCACATATTTTATTATTAGAGGTATCAAAACTAGAGAGAATAATTTTAAGACGACGTCGTAAAAGTTAACTCAGCAAACATAGTTTTTGTTTTTGAAACACAAAATAATTTGTAAATAGCAAACGGTCTATACGCTTCCTTGCTGGCTCGCTTGTTTGTTTATATTGTTTGGAAAATTATCTCATTTTTATTTGTATAGGTACATATTATACAAATGTCCGTTCCGGAGCGTTCCTGCTGCAAAGATTGTCCATCGCGGTTCAGCGCGGGAATGCTGCTAGCATTTTGGGCAGTTTTGCAGCGGGAGCGCTTGGAGATGGGTTATTTTAATTTAAATTTTTATTAATTTTGTGTTTTAATGTGCTTTTTTTTAGTTAGGTTTTGTGTTATGAGTTTGTATTTTTCTTAATATTGAATAGTTATATTTCCATAAAGATCATTTATTTAAAAATATATATATACACATATTATACAATATACATAGAGAAGAACATGGAATGGTAAATATCCCGTTCTCAAATAATATTTGTATTGATAACAATATGTTAGTCTAAAAGGCACACATTAAGCAAAGTCTTTGCTTAAAATTGTTAACTCACCTAAAGTTATATCATAATAAAGGGCTGAGACCACGCCGAGATACAGCGTGGTCATAAATAATGTTTGAAAGATATTTTTTCCCATAAAAGGTAAGCTACAAAATACAGAAATAAATTCTTCAAAGACCCGGAACGTAAAGAAGGCGTTTGTTTACTTTTCTTTTAACCTTCTAAGTTAATTGCAGCCAGTTATTTTCTTTTCCATGAATAAAGATCAAAGAGGATTTGGTGTCTGTTAAAAACGAGACGTTAACAAAAAAGTTAAAAACTTAATGTACCTATGGAATAAACTCATCTTCTTTTCGGCTTAAAGAAAATCTTAATATGGTTATATTCGTAATTGTTATCGAGCCGTGAGCTATAATAAAAGTAAAGTGTTTGTTGTGTTGTAATTTGTAAGGTTAGGTATTTATATATTAGGTACCTAAGTACCTCTACTCTATATTGTATGTCCGGGATGGACAAACTGTTGATTCCTTTAATATTTAATGTCACCTTAATGTACACAGTTATTCAATAAATTTTCTTGATACACGATTCTTGATACGCGCATTGTTCACAGTCGCAGCGGAAGCGTTTTGCCGTATAGCGTCGCGAAAAGGTACTAAACCGATTACGATGAAATTCGACGGGTGCATCTCGGATAGGTACTGCTAATCACCAACTTAATCGGGTAAACCTACGATTTAATACAACTGTCTAGCTATCACGGACCATGATACCGCCATGACCGGTTCATGATGAGCTTGGTGACAGACTGACAAACAGACGAATTAACTGACAGCGGAGTCTTAGTAATAATGTCCCGTTTCTAGCCTTTGAGTACGGAACCCTAAAGTGAGATGTTGAATTCGACACGTGAGTTTGAAGGATAATACCAAATGTCGTGTGAAGTCGCGTAGGCGTTGTTTGTTCGAACACACACGTTTTTCATGGAATTGACTTTTTACACTCCGATTGTTATGAGATTTAGGTCAGAGTGAATAGTGAGATATTTTTATGTCGTAAGTACCTACAGGTAATAGAAGTGAAAATCCCAGACACATGTTACATCGTCGTCTTCGTTTCTAAAAAAACTGACATCTTTTAAAATACCAATTTTAATCATGTTCTCTAAGGTTAAGATAGTTTTTTGCTTTGATATAGTAAAATGGTCCTGTTGAACCTAGTTGGATCCAGTCTGTCCTTATCTAACTAACCGACGAACAATAAAGTGAAAAAAGACTGACTGCGGGGTCTCTCTAACATCAAGCGGGACCGTTTTTTTTGACGAAGTAAGCATTCTAGTTATTCTGTACTATTTCTATGGAAAATGCACCATAGAGTTTTCAAATAAAAACTCTTTTTTCTCGTATCTGAAAAACATTCATTTTACATGTCGGCGAAGTAAAAACTTTATTACACTACGATTTTGTTGACGTTGTTTTTTGATGCAAAGATAGGTACAGTAGGTACAGCTTAGATACTTTAAAATATTCTTACTAGTCTGTGCAGCTCAGAACAATGTAAGTAATCGTTCTGAGAGGTACAGCTTCTTAATAAGTACAAACTGCCAAATACAGAAACGGTACTTAAAATTTCAGTTTAACTCAAACAAGTAAGTATATCTCAAACTCAATAAAACCCTTACTATTTTAAATTCAGAAGCTGCTCAGTTATTAGATTACTTATTATTTAATCTCGCCAGGCCTCGACCGGCCGCAGTACGGGCTGCGCCGTGCGTCTGATTGCGCGCATTTACGTATTGCGCTGCAAGCCCGCTCTGATTTCTTCCCCTGACTTTATTTGTTTCGTTTCTCAATTAAAATATTAATTATGACTTCTAAAAAAGCCAAAATTTATTGTAAAGTCTGATAATACGCAAATAATATTTAATTAAAAATAAAAGTAACAACCCTAGGTGTCATCGCAGGTTTTTAACTCGCCGATCGGCCACAGTTCAGTTAGGTTATTATTCTTTCTTTACTATCATATGGCCTAGGCGTTAGGCGCATATAGGCAGGATATGCGGTTGTTGCCTAAGACGCGGACAGACAGACAGACAAACATAAACATGATGTAGAAAATTAACCCTTCCCCGCAACGCTTCCCGTTTCCGGTACATGTGTGTTTTGAATTTAATTTGTATTCATCGCTTATTCTCTGTACATGTTCTCCATGGACCCTTTAAGCTTATTGTCCGAGTTGAAACGATTGTTGAATGCGTCCAGGCTTTAGGCAATGATTATGAATGAGCTTCGAAACGAGCCAATACCTTTACGGGAAATGGATACCTATTTCTAGCTTTTGTTATTGTATGCCTAGATATTTTTTCACGTATGATTTTGTCAATAAGAGGATTTAATTTTAGCTCAACATCATTATCCGATTGATGTCGCCGGTTTCATCCCTCTCGGGAACCCGAGGTCTGCTTTTCTTATTTTACGTCTGCTAAAAAAATAAGAATGAGTTAAAAATATATATATATATATATTACAAATTAGAAGCTTTTTTTAACAGTACGAATTAGGTACTGCGATAAGAGACCATGGTAACCCCCATTATCAGGACATACCTACCAACATAGGTAGGTGTAATGCAAATCAAATTTAATGTACGACATGTACCTATACCTAAGGCATAGTACATAAAAAGGCTGGGGCCTGGGGCATAGCAGTAAGGATACTACCTACAAATGCTCGAAACGGCCCACTCATACAAACATGCGCGTCGACGAGACCCATAAGGTTGATTTGTGCTGCTATACTTAGCCAGGGCTAAATAAAATAACTAACGTGCTAACTTTTGTGATTGGTCATTTGTTCATTTATGAAATTTGTGTCAGTGCAAGATTAATCACAAGAGTTAGTACGTTAGTTGACGTACTAACTCTTGGTGTAGACAGCCCTGGCGCAAGATGAGCCGGATCGGTTGGGGCGATAGGGGGTCGTGAGGTCTCAGTTCGGGGCGAACTCCTAGTTATATAGTTAACACTTTAGTTATTTAGTTAGCACGTTAGTTATTTAGTTAGCCCAGACCAAGTATAGCAGCGCAAGTCAACCTAAGTATATGCTTCGCGGTGCAGTCAGTACTGCGTGCCGCGTCCCGACCGCGGCCCGACCGCGTCAAGACGAGTGTGGACGTGTATGTGCACAGTTTTCATACTTTGTGCAGTTTCCGTACTGCTCCCTCTATGTACTGTGACATAAGGTAAGGAGTAGGTAAATACCGATTCAAGAGCGCAAATACATTTGGAATAGATACTTACAGACTTTTTTCCTTATATTACCGATGATAATACAGCTACGACCCCTTTTGCACATTTATTCTATTTGTTTTTTTGGATATTTCTTATATCAAGTATAATTTGATTATTTACCTATCAAAATAGTAGCGTTTGTAATGACATTGTTCCCTACATTTTGGTGAAGATTTTGGACAATTTTTTTTTTATCTAAAATGTCCTAAGACTTCGTAACAATCAGAAGTTTGAAACTAAACACCAAAATGTAGCAATCAATGTAATTTACAAAGGTTATTATTTTTTTCTACTATTTCGATAGGCAAATAATCAAATTATTTGTTAAACAACAATAAAATTATAGTTTTTTTTTCTTGTTTAATTATAGTTTAATTGATTACCGTCATAAAATTATAGGTTACAGTAGAATTAACAACTATCAAAACCTGAGATAAAACTTGAATCAATTTAAAAGCAATCGGAGCGAGAAAAAGCAATTACATGAATTAAATAATTGGAAATCATCGCCATGAGTAAATAACAATAACAAACAATCATGTCGTGTACTCGGAAGAACAAAGACATTGAATTGCGAGTCGTGAATAGACCGGACAACGAAACAAATCGATTTTTCTGACATATTGTTACTAGCTAGTAGCAAAGTCGTGTGGAAATTGTAGTAGGTACTATGTGGAAATCAAAAAAAAATTGTTATGAATAATCCCGATATCCGGGAATGTATTTAACTTTTTTCGGGACGATTTAGTCTGCTTATAGATGTTCTTGAGATCTGATGTTATTCCGGAACCGTCCCAGGGAATTTAGGATAGAGTCGGCTTAAGTGAACGTATAGGGGCTTTACTGGTAATATTACCAGTAATGCAGCTATGGGGCTAAGCTATGCAGCTAGTAGCTTATGGGGTATATATCTTATAGGGTATATACCCTATAAGCTACGGCTACACCTTAGACTAAGGCTACATAAGCTACGGCTACACCGTAAGATAAGGCTACATATGCTCCGGCTACACCGTAGGCTAAGGCTACATATGCTACGGCTACACCGTAGGCTAAGGCTACATATGCTATGGCTACACCGTAGGCTAAGGCTACATATGCTATGGCTACATAAACGGTACAGCTACACAAAAGCTACTGTTAAACATTAGTTACGGCTACACATTAGCTACGGCTACACATTAGCTACGGCTACACGTAAGCTACTGCTACACATTGTTACGGCTACACATTAGGTACTGCTACACAATAGCTATGACTACACATTAACTAAGGTTGCATTAAAGTCTATTGCTACCCGAGTATTTTGATATATTGAGTAGCAAGATTGTTATAGAAATAACAATCTAGCTACTCAATCAGTCGCCAAGAAGACGTTAGATCAACTACTTTTTCAACTAGTTGTCTATGTTTTTTAAATAAAGTTTCAATATTGTCAAAAATGTATGCAAATAACACCGTGTAGCACACCCTAGTTAAAACTTACCTAGCTTGGCGTAAGTGAGACTAGTGGGTTGATATTAGAATTATTAAAGCAGATAAAATTAATTTATCGAAGACAATCTTCCTAATTCACGACACCCTTATTACAAATATCATTACCACGATCCAACAGCTTCTAGCCCGACTTTATGATCCGTTGAAAATGTAGATTGATCTTTATTTACATTTCACTTCGACCTTAACGTCTTAAGAATAAAGGTGAGTTTCGCACAAAAACACGATATCTTATATTTCAGTACGAAGTTTTGGCAAGCCGATGAAGTACCTTAATTATCGGTTATTTGTCTACTTAT
Organism: Idaea dimidiata; assembly: GCA_949358125.1. Lineage (NCBI taxonomy): Eukaryota > Metazoa > Arthropoda > Insecta > Lepidoptera > Geometridae > Idaea > Idaea dimidiata. The sequence continues at coordinate 10,755,155 of OX442334.1, forward strand.
TAATAAAAGGTTGTAAAACTAAATTAAGTTTGATTAGACTTCCATTTATACATCTGTAGCCGTATTATTAACTTGGAGTAAGGTCGGAGTCATTTTACCACTTTTTGTTTCTGTCTGTCAACTTTGACGGGTTTTCAACTCAGTCGGGCAGCCAAACTAAGTACAATGTGGAACCATACAGCCAGTAAAACTGCCCGACTTTAGATGATAAAACAGATTAGTTAGTCGGTGGTGCTGTATGTAGAGGTTCTTTTGGTCTTTTTTATCAATTATTTTTGTAGTCGGTTTTTTAATTTAAAATATTTTTTTATTTCGTCTTTTTTAGTGTACCTACCAATTTTCGACTGCCAAAATAATCAACAGTATTGTTACCGTAATTCTAATTATTAAGGAGTTTACTGATGAGATGGTGGTTTCAGGTGCCCACCAATCTGTATTTAGTTCTTTAGGGGTCTATTCTGTTTAGTAGAAGTCCAAAAATGATTAATTTATTGCATTCTGGGAAGCTATCCCGTCCATTATTCTGAAGATACTCATCAGATCCTCACCAAACTTTTATGGGACTACCTTGAAGCCATCACCTTTTTATTAAAAAAATAACTATATCAATCGGTCAAGCCATCTTCGTGTAATCCATGAACAATTGAATTGAATACAGCGTTTTGAGCAGCATTCCCGGTCCTCACTTCGAAGATCCTCATCAGATCCTCACCAAATTTTTATTGGACTACCTGGGCCCACCTTCACATTAAAAAAAGAACGATCTCAATCGGTTAAGCCACCTTCGAGTAATCGGTGAACAAACATTAAAAAAAAACATACGCGACGAATTGAGTTCGTCGCCTCCGCCTCCTCCGTTTTTTGAAGTCAGTTATAAAAAAACATAACACTTCCTTTGGCAGTCGTGTAATAAATAAAGAAAAGCCTATTTAAAATTTGATTTGGAATATCTATAGGTATGATAGATATTATGAAGAGGAAAGATTTATTTGTTTGTTTGTAATGAATAGGCTCCGAAACTACTGAATTTCAATAATTCTTTGACCAATAGAAAGCTACATTGTCTAGAAATAACATATTAATAAGCTACTTTTGATCTCGACATTCCAAGGAATCGGGTCTTACCCGGGTGAAACCGTGGGACGCAGCTGGATCTAATAATTTAATTTACGTACCTAAATTTTTTATTTATTTTTTGGTTCAATGTCTAATGATTATTTTCTATTTATTATTTGGTTGGTAGTTAAGCTAAATATAAAACCCGAAAGACAAAGTTCGATATTGTGTTATATGGGGTTGATATTCAGGGTGTATCGAGGATGCCCATTTAAGCTGAAAGGGAGTTGTTCTAGACATCTAGGCCAACAACTTTTGTTCTACTTTTGGAAATTCAACATTAGGTCAATGAACTCTAACACTAAATAATCCGCCCTACCATGATCGATTCTCGTTTTTTTGTCATCCTTTTGTCGTTTAAACGACAAAGTAAATTTTAAATAAAAAAAACACCAACTACTTTAAAACAACACAGATCACCACCACTAATTTAAAAAAAAAACTTTTTTTTGTAGTAGGTTTTTTTAATTTATTTTTTAACGTTTTTTGACCGAGCGAGCGTTAGCGAGCGAAGGGTTTATGCTTCAGGTTGGCAAATTTTTCTTTTTTATGTATGTTGATTCTCCTCTACAGGTTGTATTTCTCAACCAATTTTGATGAAACTTGGTAGGTATACAAGTTTTATGAGCATATAAAATGTTTTGTCGTGAGGGATTCATGATTGGTGGGGTATTTCTCCCACAAAAATTTATGATTTTCTTTCTTCTGTAGATATCTCCGTACTATGAGATCCGATATAGGTGAAACTTTGCATAATACAAGTTCTATGAGCTAAAGAATTTTTTGTTGTCGTAAGAGGGTATTTGAATACTTGTGTTTTAAATACATAAGTACTAATTGTTCCAAAAAAGTCTGTGTTCGCCTGGTGCTCGCGAGGTCTACTGTTCGCAGAACACTAGTTCGTTTTAGCTGAACGATATAGCGGTGACTTAGCTACGACTTATAAGATATCATGGTAGGGCAGATTAACTTTCAAAATATGAGTATACACTAAAGATTGGGTTTCGTTTTGCGGGTAACAAAGCGGAAGACTCCAGGGAAATCACATTATTATGTTTGACTGGTATTATAACACCTACCACCTACATGTTACTGGTAAAGGAGAACTTCTATCTAAATAAATTTAAAAATAAAACAAAGAATAACTCAAGCCCAAAATATATTTTATAAGGGAATTGGGAGAAACACAAAACTGGAACGATTTTTTTGTCATGCTTGCTTGGAAACGGTAGTTTTTAACCAAATTACGTTTTAAAAAATTCAATGACCACCATGGTGGCGGTTGGCACTAATTAGTACCAGCGCCCACCCTCTCGAAGGTGGTCGAGACGGTTTGGCCCTAGTAAATTAAAAAAAGAATTTTAAGAATTTTCATTTTTATGTATTTAAATTTAACATAAATAAATTGAATTTTTCATTTATATTTTTAGAAGATGACATGAATACTAAGTGAATATTTAATATGAAGGAAAATTGAAAAAAGCGTGATTAGATTTACAAGATGAACCTTTTGAAGACCTTTCGTACTTCACTTGAAATTGCCAAAATTACTAATCTATTTTTTCTATTCCTTTTTTTTTAATTTTAAGGCGATATTTTCGTTTTGTCTTATAATATGGCAGCTCGTACGGGTTAGGCGTGAAGTCGTCCCCCTCGAAACTGGGACCAGGGACCACTTGTGCCTACTCTTTCAAATTTAGTAGTAGACAACTGGGCCCAAAGGTTGTTTAGACATTGGGATAAGTTGACTACATTTTAATATTCTCTAGGGGTGAAGTAGTCCCACTAAGAAGATACTCAAGTTAAAAAAAGACTTGGTAAATTTTGAAGTTAAAAAAAGCTTGTGTCTAAAGCTAGTATTAAGTCATTATTTTGTTTCAAATTAAAAACGATAACGGGCTCAAAGTAAACAAGTTATTAACATTGTTTTACAAACCTACCTATGACAGAATGAATGGACATATAATACCTAAGCATGTAGTATCCTACTAATATTATAAAGCTGAAAGTTTGTGAGTATGTGTGTTTGTTACTCAATGTATTATGACTAATAACAGCTTATGAATTGTTAGAATTTGTCACACTTAAAATAAAAAAACTGATAGCATTATCTATTATTAAAATTGTTCATATAAAACTATTAGTGGAAAAGCTATTAGTGTGTGAAATAGGAACAAATAAAAACCTTCTCAACCACTCGTATTACTGTATCGCTATTGCCCTATAGAACCCTATTAAATTCAACTTATCCATAACTCCGAATTGAACAATAGCGAAACAAACAATAACAAAATGTTATCTTTTACGACACGACTGTAACGTGCTATCAAATCGAACGCGCCATGCAAATTACAGCTACTATACTATGTACAAGGTAATTTGTACCGTATTTCAATGATATAAAACTGAAATTAGGACGTTAAAGTATAGGTATCTGACTAATATTGACATTATAGACACAGTTCATGACAGTTCGGCATATTGAAATAAGTTCACGGCAATTTTTTTCAAACTACTTACTGCCTTTTCTTCCATTAAATATGTATTTATCACACTTTTTAACCGACTTCAAAAAAAGGAGGAGCCTATATACAATATGTAACGGGCAAGCCCTTTTAAGCCGAAAGGCGGTTGTTCTAGACGTCTAGGCGAACAACTTTTGTTCTAAGACTTTTGAAAATTGGAACTTTTTTTTTGAAAATTTTGAGTTTATGTTTCACTGAAAAAACAGCTGCTTTTGAAAATAAAGGGAATTGAAGGTTTGATTATAGTAGACCAAACTAAATGAAAGGACAACATAAGGTCAATGACCTCGAACTCTAAGAAACAGCTGATCTTCAAGTAAACTTTACACTTAAAATTTTCGAAAAGTACTTCGAATTTTCAAAAGTCGTAGAACAAAAGTTGTTCGCCTAGACGTATAGAACAACCCCTTTTCGGCTTAAAAGGGCTTGCCCGTTACATCTTGTATTTTTATTTTAGGGATGTTCACCGATTAGTCGAAGATGACTTGGCCGATTACGATTGTTTTTTAAAGGGAAAAGGAGCTCCGAAGAGGTCCCATAAAAATATGGTGAGAATCTGATGAGTATCTTCGGAATGACGAACAGAATAGCATCTCAGAATGCCGTAAATTATTCATTTTTGAACTACTACCAAAAAAATCAGCCCCTAAAGAACTAGATACAGATTGATGGAGCACCTGAAACAACCTTTTCATCTCCTCAATAATTGACATTAAGGTTGCAATTATACTATTATTTTATTATAATTTATTAACTGGACTATTTACGTCCTGCAATAAGAAGATCATGGTAACCCCCCAAAAAAGGCCGACTCCATCACCAGAAGGAAATAAAATCTAGACAAGAGAAAGAGAGAGAGTTCTTGATTACCTATACTTTTATACTAACAACGATGTCATTTACAGATCAAACTTAAAACACCCCTCTGTTAAGGGTTAGAAATAGTAATGTTTTCGCCATAGTTGACGTCTCTTTTTTTGTCAAGGGTTAAAAATGGTAATATTTTCGTTATAGTTGATGTACTTTAATTCACTCTGACAATTGATCACAGCGACTTTTAAAACATACTATACGGGATACGTCTCGATCGTCGTTCTAAATTGCTTTGATATGGAATTTGTTGAAAACCTGCTACACGGGAGCAATGTTGCCTTCTTTTAATCACGGAGGCTAGATGATTCATTTATTATTAATTGCTGGGATACGAGGAACACAAAAACTGTCAAGCGTGTTATTTGAAATCATATTGATTTATAAGGGTAAAAAACCGGTCAAGTCGAGTCGAACTCCTAAGGGTTCTGTACCACTTACCTACATATACAAAGTGTAACGGGTATGCCCTTTTAAGCCGAAAGGGGGTTGTTCTAGACATCTAGGGGAACAACTTTTGTTCTACGACTTTTGAAAAATCAATTTTTTTTTTTGAAACAGCTGCTTTTGAAAATAAAGGTAATTGAAGTTTTGATTGTAGTAGACCAAACTAAATGAAAGGACAAAATAGGGTGGGTCAATGCCCTCGAAATCTGAGAAACAGCTGATTTTGAGGTCATTACACTTAAAATTTTCGAAAAGTACTTCGAATTTTTAAAAGTCGTAGAACAAAAGTTGTTCGCTTAAGTCCTAAGTAAGTCCAAAACAACCCCCTTTCGGCTTAAAAGGGCTTACCCGTTACATCTTATATATTTTACTAGTTATATATATAAGATGTTCCGGCGGGATCGGGCCTGCCCCCAGATCATATATCCAGTGGATGTCTAACAACAGTATAAAATAACAGGCACTATGCAGTACATTGCTGCTTTGACGTAACGTGGTTATTACCGGTAATTACCTCAAAGCAGCAATGTACTGCATAGTGCTGTTATTTTACACGGTTGTCAGACGTCCATTAGATAGATAATCTGGGGGCTGGTGGCAGACAGACAGACATTTCAACCCACGTTTTAACACCTATCAGTAAAAAACAATGAAAGAACTTGAAATTCAACGTAAATGACAAAGTGAAAAGTGAGTGAATGTGGATGCAACAATGTTGAATGGAACAGCTGAACGAGGTCTATCCCTTCAGTCTTCGCCTGTGAAAGTTTCCACGTCGCCAGTTCGAGCGTCTCCGAGCCCAGTGAGGGCTCCAGCGTCGCCGCTGAAGTCTGCACTATCAACCACAGGACGGCAAAGGTAAAGGTCCTATATGTAACAACTTAGAATCGAGGCCACCTGACTATAAGGAATATTTACAAGGGTGAGCATTCCTTAGGACGATTTCTGAGCACTGCCATTTGTTGAAAACCCCACGGTTTCACCCGCGTAAGCCCCGATTTCTCGAGAATATCAGAATAAAGTTATTTATGTGTTTTTTCTACGTTTCTAGATTCCAAGTTTCATCGCAATCGGTTCAACTGTTTTTGCCTGAAAGACCAACAAATTCAAATAACTACATACATTTACTTGCAAACTTTCGCATTTATAATGTAAGTAAAATGGAATAGGTAAGTATTGACAAGGAAATATATTATTGACAGAGGTGAATTAGCCTTTTCAAATATAATTATACAGTTTTATAGCTACTATAAAACTCTAACTGCCGTATCTCTAAACGAGTCTATAATTACTTGAGAAAAATTTGTCTGACTCATTTTCTCTGACGTTGATTATTCTTCATAAGAACGAGACAAGGCATTACTTAGCCAAAGTAATTACTTAGACACGAATACGGGTGTAAGACTAGGCGATATATAAACCAGCCCAGTGCAAATCACTTCGGAGTCGGGCACGTTATGGAACTAAACTTTATTTTTCCTTAACGACATAGGTACCTTTTTACCAGGTCACCTAGAAAATGTCAGTTTGCGGCCCCTGTGGAAGATTCGAGAGACAAATGTGGGACATCGTGGCTGTGCCGCCGAGGAGCCGGCATCGGCGAGGAGTCTGACCCTGAGAGGTCGCCAGGACCTAGCGCGCCGATATCTCAGAGTTGTGAAGATGCTGCACCACCATCGAAGAACTGCTTTAGGCTTGTTATGTTGGGGTAAGTCCTAACGTTCATCGACGTTAATACGACGACCTCTGTGCCGCGTCCTGCGAATGTCCGCAATGCAGTAGTTGCGGGTTCGGTTCCCGCCAAGTGCAAGTATTTATGTTTAAAAATAAATATTTGTTTCTGGTATGGGTGTATCTTTTTATAGTATGTAGGTATGTAATTTATAGAAGAAGAAAAAAACATAATATTAGTATTATATCGGTGTCTAGTTACCGTATGAATGAATTAATGTCATTTATTAGCACGAAATATGGTTACAGATGATGCTACCAATTAGTTCAGTTCAACATATTTCGTAAGTCGTAACACAAGCTTAGTAGCTTACTATGCGGCTAGATGGCGCTGTGTATTGTTCACAAATTTATTTTATTTTTATGAATTAGCACATTTTTTTTCTCTAATAACTGAGTTTGATAAGCAATATGCAATGCAATCCAACTTTGACGTAACGTGACACCAGAATATACTATTCTACCAAGTAAGTTATGAACGAGGTAATATGTAAAACAAGCAACTATTAGATTTATAACTGTCAGTTTAACTGTCAGTTTAACTGTACAGTTCAACTATACAGTTTTATCTAAGAATGTTTCGACCTGTACAATATTAGTTTTGCCTAGATAGGAACGATATTACTGGACTGTTCGTGCGACTGTAAGTACAGTTAAATCTAATGTTCTATAGCTTGCTTAATACGAATGCCGGTCTCCTGATGTCTACATTCCGAGTTTTATTACTTACTTACTACTTCAATTCAGATATTAATAGGTGAGGTACCTAGTGAATCCACGGGACGTAGCAGGGGCTTATTCTGCAAGAAAAACCGTGTAGAGTCTACACGACATCCACACGGTTCTCCAGAAGGTTCAATGTTTTAATATAGTATCGATATAGCTTCTTTATACATAATAGCTTCTTTATAGCCACAGGTTTTAGCCAAGTTTTCACATCGTTTTAGAAAAGTAAACTGAAGTCTACAGCGAAGCTACACGGTTTTTTTCTTACAGAATTAGACCCCCAGGTCTACCCATAAAAACCGAAGAGTTCCTTTAACATAATTAAATGAGAGTAGGTTTTTATATCCAACGTAATGATGGGTAAAGGCGTTAGGTTAAAAGCATGTTTCGCTTAATCATCTACTGCCTATCGCCAATAAAATGTGTTTTCGTTTCATTCGTTTTATTTCTTGTAAGCCAATTCTCGGCCTCATAATGCGCTTTCGTTATCGTTGGAAAAAAGTAGGGAGTAATGTAGTCAGTGGTTAATAAGATAAAAACGATAAGCATATTCTTTAGAAGATCCATTAACATAATTTTTGCCCCAGCTTCGCTCGCGCGGTGGAGTTTTTAGTTATTATTCTTAAACTACTTTTTAAAGTATTTGCTCTGGATCAAGCTATATAAAACTGGGCTAGCGCGAGAAACAGTTCCATCTTAAGTCGTTCCCTGCTATTTTGAATGTCTGGTCCTGCCTGCGTTTTAATTCTTATCATCGCTAAGCAGATCTTAAGGGGAAAACCGGAGTGGAGTCATTTAAACTCAAAAGGACACTCCGTACTGCGTGGAAAAATACTGACTAATATCAAGTAGGTACCTACACTTTAATATTGGCATCAATTGAATAAAATACTTATTTATGACAAAAACAAAGAATTTGTATTACTGGAATAATAGTTCTAGTAATATAAATTCTTTGAAGTTGTTGTTATTGTGGTTGTTTGTTTCTTTGAAGTTATTTTACTAGAATATAATATAGTTCAAGTAATATAACTTCTTTGGCCAAAAATAATTTAGCGTAACGAGTTATGACAGAAATAGTGTCGCCAAATGTCGGTTCTGCCCAAACTAATTATGCCAAAAAATGTAGGCGTAACGATTATTTTTTTTTTTATTTGTCATAATAGTTATGCCTTTTGTGTTTACGACAAAAACAGTTAATGCGAAAATGTATGGATAATGGTGGGGGGTGTAATATTTGATAGTAGGTAGGTACCTACTCCCAAAAAATGAATTCAATTTTAACGAAAAGCTTTCAGTATCGGAGTTTTGCAATTTTTCAATTTGAGAATTTGTGATTGGAAATTGATTTACTGTCAACGAAACAAATCGCAACAATAAATCACTCCGTATTTGATCACAGATGGTGCGAAGGTCGGTTCATGGACTTGGTCGGTTACATCTTAAATCTAGGTAACAATTTAGACCTCAGAATGCTTCTAAACTAAACTAAGTTATTATTTATTATGTTCATTGCTCAAGGCATTCTACTAGAAATATTAAGAAATAAATCGCCCCGCAATAATAATGATGTATCGCGATTTTGAAAGTCTGAATCTTCTTCTTCTTTAAAATGGCTTTTCCATTCGGACATTTGCAAGTGTCAAGTATTATCAATATTTGCAGGTTATTTGCATTGAACGAAACAGTCAAGTCGTCATAGTTAAAGTCAAATCGAGGGAATGATTGTAAAAGAGGGGCCATTTTTTACAATGTTTGTTCACGGAGCTTTGGAGACAACACTAAGCCAAAGTGCACTTTTATTTACACTTGTACACCTTCACGAAACTAAATTGATTAATATGCCCCCAAAATTAAAAAATTTACACGCATTCGAACTAAGTTTCACAAAAATGAAAATTTAGCAACACATCTCTTCCACGCATTCCCGCCAAAACTCCGAAGTCTGAATCGACTTTTGATGTTAACTTTAGCTGTCAAACATCTTACTGCCGAATACACAAACGCTACTCAAAAGAGGTCTACTTAAACAATTAAGAAGCTCTCTAACCCGAAAATACCCATTCTAATTTTAAATTTAGTATCTGTTCAATTATTTAAGTAGTCCTCAAATTTTCAACGGCGTTTTAGTATTCGATAATTAGCTACTTATTGTGTCATTAAAACATCTTCATTAATCTAAATCATAAGACTCCAAATCTCCAAGACTCCGGATCACCAAATAACATGTGTAATACCTATCTAAGTATGGAAGCTAGCACCCTTCACCCGACAAACTCAAGCCAATATTACCAGTCCATTGAAGTGAGGCGTCAAGTGAAATTGCGTGGCCGTGACAGGCAGGGTCTACGTTTTACTCCGAGTTCTCAAACACCTGTGAGCAGACCTCTACACTAGACCCTTAATACATTTGAGAGTTGTTATTAGTCCGGAAATACACGCCAGGTAGTGAAAACAAATTTATGTTTTATCTTTTTAAATCTTTTATCTTTTTATTGACAACTAGCACCGACCCGCAGTTTTATCCTACTTAATATTATAAATGTGAAAGTGTGTGTGTTTGGATGTTTGTTACTCAATCACGCAAAAACTACTGAACCGATTGCGATGAAACTTGGAATATAAGTAGTTACCGGGACTTACGCGGGTGAAACCGCGGGGCGCAGCTAGTTCTAAATAAATTAGCTTTCCGTTAAATCGGTCCAATAGTTTCTGAGCCTATTTAGTACAAACATACAAACAAATAAATATTTCCTCTTTATAATATTAGTACAGTTATAGATATAGAAGTATAGATACCGACGAAAACTAGGTAGGGACTTCCAAAACTTAGGAGGTTCACAATTCGGTCAAATGTATTGTATGTGACAATCCTCGGAAAGCAGTTGAATACCAGCTATTTTTGTTCTCGTATTTTTACAATAACGTAACCGTGGGGCACAGCTAGTCAATTTTAATTAAAGGACTTATCTAAAGCTATGTGTTTACATACACAGATTGATATTGCAAATTCCATACTTCACCAATCGGGTGTCGCACCACATACCTACCTACCCACAACTATAGTAGTAGTAGGTAAGTACTAAATTATCGACACGTTATGTTGCCAATACCGCTAACCCCTACTATTTGTTTGAAACTCATTTTGTGACAAAATAAACAATATCGAGTAAGTCTAGGTAAGATCAATCTCGAAAATAGGTTTGTTGTGTATAAGAATGGGTTGGTTTCACGCGATTTATTTTCATAAATTTATAATACGCAATGCTTTACGCATAAAAAATATAAAAACAATTAATACAAAACAAAAGGTTTTTTATTTTAATATAGGATTTTTTTCTGCTTCACGACGCTGATATCAAAATAAATATCTTTTTCGGTTTAAATTAGAATTTACCTACCAACAGAAATAAAATATTTTTTCCTTTAGTTTGCCCATCATTTATCTAAGAAAAGCTACCAGCCTTTGCAGATTCCTGCGATTATTAAGATTTACTTATTACATAACAAACAAAAACAACGAAATCAAACGCGCTCTATTCGTGAACGCTACGATGCTACAGACAGAAACACAGACAACTCAAACATATAACATCTCTCCTTTTACCGTCAGCGATTAAAAACGTTTCGAAAACCAGTTGTAGGATATTATGCACAAATTCTGTGACATTTATATAGCAGTCGGCAGGTAGACACGTACCTATATCAAACGAGTTCGATTAGTTCGACAACACCTTTGATCATTCGTCTGCGAAATTGATAGATTGATGTTATCGACATCCTAATTAATAACTGTAGACAGTTCTAGATAATATTAAGGTAATTTCAGGCGTGTTTTGAGAGAGAATTTTAATTTAATACCTAATAACGTCGTACCTAATTACTTTTATAAACCGTCTTTCTATATTTTTTAGCATGTACCTACTTTGGCATCAATACCAAAAATGGCATAGTTTCACGGCAAAAAGCGAAAATATCAAGAAAATATCTTATAATCCGATAAGAAAGAGTATTTTGAAATTTCCACGGGATCGGGACCTAAGCGGGTGAAACCACTGGAGCAGCTAATAAATAGGTACATGGAATTTATCAAACGCTTTCGATCAAGTAGGTTAACAGTTAGGCTATAAAATGTAAAAGTTTTCAACAAAATACCTATTGCGGAAGTGACTTTTTAAAGCTTAGTTTACTAAGTTTATGATAGTAAGTAAGCCATAGGCTAGGTCCGGAGGGAGAGTTGTATGAACGTCAAGTCAAACAACGAACTAAGTTTTCAAGCTAAGGTAGGTGGATAGGTAGGTAGGTAGTTGTTGAAACAATATTAAAAATGTTGGTTGTGGTCTTGTGGTTGACATGAAACAGCACTCCAATGTTTTTCACTCGTTTGCACTATTATAAGTACACTTGGAAAGCCATGGACATGCTTTTAACATTTCACTGGCTATGTTTTTCCTCAGTAATGTTGTAATGAATATTTTATTAAAGTATCGAGGTTTTATTGTTGTGTTATAAATTTACTGCATTATATAATAATATACTAGCTGCGCCCCGCGGATTTACCCGCGTAAGCACCGATCCCGTAGAATTATCGGAATCAAAAGTATCATATGCTACTTTCCATTGCTTAAAATATCCCTATGCAAATTTTCATCCAAATCGGTTGACCCGTTTGACCGTAAACAAACATTCGGATTTATAATATAAAGTAAGATTTTATGGATACATGCATTAGAAAACCGCGCGGGGAGCGCGCGAGAACTTCATGTAGTTCGCTAGTTTTCTCGACTATATAGCGAACCTGGAGCTCTCCCCAAGCGGTGGCGGAAAACTATTTGGTTCCAAGGAGGGGGTGGGTTGATGTCAGATTTTCATCCGACCATAATAACAATAGCAAATCTATTTGCAGTATGTACATAAATACATTTGTGGTAAGTATATATATACCACTGTGCCGACTTCAAATAGTTTGAGTTTCTAGTGGACCCCGGACTCCCGAGAGGGATGCAACCGGAAGCATCGCTCCGAAGAGAAGGGCGTGCGATTAACTGATAGGAATCTAGTAGACTGTTCGTTGATATACATGTAAATACTCAAGAGAGCGACAGGTGATATGAAGTCTGGAAGTGGATGCTGGAAGTTACGAGGTACCGCTCTAGTTATGTATGGCTCGAAAGGGGACCGACGTCTCGCCCAGTAAAGCTCGACGGCCTATAACCCTTCTGTCAAACATTCGCACCCAACAGGACTTGAACATCTTCTGCATCTCTGAGGATACAGCCCAGTGCTTTTTTCTAATTCGTCCATAGGTGGTTTTCTCTTCCAGTCGAAATTAGTATAAATTGCATTTCTTCATTTTCTTACGCCTGAGGCACGTAGGCACAATTATTTAAAAATAGTCAATCCAAGTGTAGGAAACACTTTGAATTATATCAAAAGGTAGGTAATCGATGTAAGTTTAAAAGAGTCGTAGACTTATTTCCCTTTGGCGGAGAGGACGCGGCTTCAGGTGCTCAATAGCTCATGTATTCTTATTACAAAGACCATCGTTGTCCTACTTTCAGCGTTATATCGTGTTTATCCGTAGCGATAAAGCGCTTAGCGGAGATCATAATGTCATTTTGTGCACGGTAAAGTACAGTCAGAGCAATAATGGATAACGTTTAAAATTTTGCACTTTTATACTTACATCTCAAAACATTCAAAATAGGCGTTACTGTTCAATTGGATATTAAAAAATTTTGTACTATGGTAGTGACGACTAGTGGTTGAGCGACATAAGCCGGAGCTACATGTTACGAAGATGAAGATGTTGCGCTGAATGTGTGGAGTGTGTAGGAACTCTCGCATCAGAGACAACTTTCATGTCCGAGACATTGCATATAAATTGCAAGAATGCCGCCTACGCTGGTACGGTCACGTCTTGAGAAAACCAGCTAGTTAGTAGGTAGGGAACCAATGTATCGCTTTGGCGCTTCTGCCGGGCCGTAGCAAATTAGGAAGATCCAAGAAGTGCAAATGGTGAGACCACACGGGATGTCGAAGACTGTTCGAGCTGGAGACGCAAAAGCAAAATATCGGAGCCCGGGCTCAACCTAGAGTTGATGAAGATGATTATTATTGTTATCTATTAAAATACTAGTCGGTGATATGATATTTAGTAATAACTTTCAACGGATAAGTACCTATTTAGCATGTCTCCATTGAAAGTGCGTGAATTTCTTGTCGAAGTAACTTTGTAAACTTTATTTCTTTTTTAAGGAAAATTGGTCGATGACACTTTTACAAAGTTGTGGCGTCTACTTTGTCGGAGCTTTCCAGATGTGTTTTGTTGGTGAAAGCAACAAGTAAACTCAGCATTTTAATAATACAGTAGGCTGGATTGGCCACTTACACGTCTTGGCATGATGTCAAGTATTTTTTGCATGAAATTTAATACAAAAGGTTCTAATTTTGGCAAATTCTAGTGGAGTGGAGCCTACCTACTTAAAACCTACACCGGTGAAGTTGAAGCATGCTTCAATCTTAGAAACTTGCACTGAGGGAAATCGAAAATGGTTTGGAATTTACCTAAGTTATACTTAATCAACTCACCCAAAATCGAATTAATTTACAACGTAATTGTGTAGTTAATCAATATCAACAAATTTATAATTATTCATGTAGATAAGTATACATACAAATATAAATAAAATGCAACTAATATTATATATGCGAAAGTTTAGATATTTGGCTTTCTATTACGCAAAAACTACTGAACAGATTGCAATGAAACTTGGTAGCCAGATAGCTGGACATCTGAATTAAAACATAGACTTTTTATCCCGACCGGCAACGCGTCTTACGCGGGCGAAACCGGGGGGCGCAGCTAGTATACGACAAATTGACAAAAGTCGCGCCTTCAACGCGATTTATCAGTGCGCGTATAGCCGTACCTGTATAGTGTTACGTACATCAATTGGTAATAATTAGAACCCTTTATCTACATCCCGTACTTGTCCTTACGTTTGTTGACAACGATTAACTCAGAAAAGGATGGATGTAACAGATTGAAAGTATTTTTTTAATATAAATCCCAGTATATCCCATAAAAAGCAAATAATAGCAAAAAATAAACTAACGTTTTCTACTCAATAACAAAACATCGTCGTGGTTTCCTTCTTTCTTTTACCCTATTTCTCTAATTATAATTATCAGTCAACTGTCTTTGTGAACAGTTTTCTTTAGTATTTTCCTTGTATTTCCCTCATAAGTGTACAATGTACGTCGATACGTCGTCGTTGAGATAATCCCTTTGCACTAGATCGGAACTACGCTGTAATGGAGCGCGTAATTGACACGACACGTGATCAACGATAGACACTTTGTTGAACCATCTTGAAATATACCTACTTAAAGAAATGCTTTCCAAAAATTTCGCACCCGACAAGACTTGAACCTGCGTCTCTGGGGATCCGTCCCAACGCCTTTTCCAATTTGGCCATGTTCAATCGAGTCAAAATTAAGGATCGCATTTCTTATTGTTTACGTTTAAGGCACGCAGCGCCATCTACCGTCAATTTTTGCAGACTGCAACTTGAATTATTTTCATATAATTAAATTCAACGTTGAGATGTTGCTTCCGATTACCCGTTTTTGATATATTTTAAAGTGTTTCTACACTTGGATGACTATACTTAAAGAAAGAAAGAATGAGAAAGAAATAAGAATGAATGTAGGCATCCAAGTGTAGGAAACATTAAAATATATCAAAAACGGGCCATCTTGAAATATTCTGTTCTAGCTGTGCCCTGAGGTTTCAACCACGTAAGTCCCATTCCCACGGAGATATCGGGATAAAAAGTACCCTATGTGTTATTCCAGTCCCTGTTTCATAAAGCTGACAATCCAACATATAATTATGCCAGAAAGTGACATAATTGTCAAATTGCCACACTAGGCCACAGCTAAAGGCTGTTTCATAAAATCGACAGGTAAAAATCTTGACAAATTTGTAGAACGCGTTTCGTAAACGCGACATAATATGAAAGAGAAATCGCAGCCGTGAATTATCTGTGACAATAATTGTGAAATTGTCGCGCAAAGTGTCACTTTTCGCAGAATACGTATTAGTACAAACTTCAGGGAAAATTCGTCTTGAAAGAGCGTAATGTTCTACTCGGATTGTGTCGTAATCAATCCGAGTAAAACACATTACCTCCCCTACTGTAGTAGGATAAAGTGTAATATTGTAAATCAGCACTAAAACTTGCGTGCTCGGGGCTCAATAACCCTACCTGCCCACACATAGGTATAGCAGCAACACGTTGAGGTCGTAACTTCGCGATCGTCACTTTATAATTTATGTACCAGTTTATGTCATGGAAAATTATGTAGTAGCTACGGAAAATTCATTAAATTAAAATACGGTAAACTTTTGCGTTACAGTATAATGAACCATAATCTATCAACATGTAATGAGGTAATGCCGCCAGTGTGATGGGCACTTTTGGACTCAATGGTCATTCACCTTAGTTTATTTATATTGTTAATTATTTTACCTTTGTATTTAGTGTCTAATGAATGTAGTTATGTATGTTTTTGTTATTGAATAATTATTAATATCGATTTTTACTCAACATGTTTTATATTAATGTATATTATTGTTTTTAAATAATACCTACTAGATAATTAAACGTTGAATGGTCATCTTAGTAGCAAGGCTACTTGTCCCAAATACATACGGTTCCAAACCAAAATGAGTCCAGTATGTATTTATCGAAATCTTAGGACCTTACCCAAGAATTACCTCGAGAATTCTCATAAAACACAATATTTACCAATTTACAATTTTTACAATATTTATGGAGTCTACCATAATTAAGCCGACTGTAAATTTAGCGAAACATCGGTAAGTAAAACAATACCTTTAATAAATAAAACGCGAGTAAAACTCGGTAAATATTGTGTTTTATTACAATGCGGAATCGCGGAAACATAAGAAAAAAACTAAAACATTCTCCATAAATTTGGTCTGAAAATCAGCTGATCAGCTATTAATTAGATTTAGATGAATCTAATTAATAATTAGCAACAGCTGATTTTCAAATAACCTTGAAATTTTGTCGAAAACAATTTCAAATCTCTAAAAGTCCTAGAATAAAATGTTTCGTTTCGTCCCTTGCGTCTTAAATTACCGTCCACCGAACACATTTAAAAATAACGAAACATCAAGCAAACAGAACGTGGTCAAAGTATAAAAGAATTTACAGGCCCTCGTGACAGGGACATTCGAAAATTAGATATTTGTGTATTCGTACCGCGTACCTTGCCCCTGGGATACAAGACAAGTGTCTAGCTAGTGTGGTACCTACTAGTTTACATAGCGTGTAGGTGTACTAAAAATGTCTTGTTACACAGTACTGTCGCTGCCACATATTGCTGAGCAATCCACACACACTCATTGGTGGGGCGAAGTGAAACCTTTGAAACCTTCGCCTCACTCAGGATTCAATATTTGAACCACTCGCTTCGCTCGTGGATAGAATGCTTCGTTTGCGGTTTATAAATCCAATAGAATAAGCTTAAAAATAAATTAAGTACCGAAAAATGGTACCACATCACTGCTTGAAACAAGCGTTTCGTGTCACTCAGCTATAGGAATAAGATATTTTCTGTTAGCGTCTTTATGAACAGGTATTGTTTTAAGCAAAAGCAATTATAAGCAAAAACAGATTAGTTAACCAGGAGAATAGTAAAAGTTAAATTTTTGAACTTTTACAATTTTGAAAAAGCTTGTGTAGTTTCAAAACCCAAATTCAAAACCCTTTTTCAAAAATATATATAACTTTGATAACGCCATATCTAATGTTTTAACTGTAGCTACTTAATTTACTTACAAGTAATATTCACTTAAGAACGGACCGTAGACAGCCCGTGTTCGCGCGCCGCGCCGGGGCGTACTTCATATAAAAAAGCCCTCTCCGCCCCGGTCCGTTCACGCCCGTTCTAATGAGAATCACCCCATGTCATCATGGGTAGTATGTACCTATTGTGTAGGTAGGCAGGTAGATAGTAAAATTGCTCATATATCCAATTTTTAGAACGAAATATTAAAGCAATTTCGCTGAAATAGACTTCTTTCAGTTATTAAATTTTTTATCGCTTTGATCAATAAAAGTTGTACTGAAGAAAATGGAGCACTTTGCTTCTAAAAGATACGTACCTAACTTAATAGATTGAATCCGAGAAGTTCAATGGCTTTTGTAATAGATAGCTATTACTGAAATAAATAGGTAGCTAATTGTCTCGTGTGTTTAACAAAATTATTTTGCCAAAATTTGTAAATACCTCAACGTATTTACAGAAGAAAAAAATATACAAATAAATATTAAGTTTCCCTCGCTTCGCTCATTTGGTAAACAATAAATAAAATGTTTATTTCAACGACAGTTAATCCGGTTTGAATGATAAAATTTGCCGTTCCGGTACATCATTCATTATCATTACAAATAGTATGACATAAAGTCGCTTCCCGCTGTCTGTTTGTATGTTTCCTTAGATCTTTAAAATTACACAACGGATTTTGATGCGTTTTTTTTGGTAGATAGTATAGATACTTAGTAGAGTGATTCAATAGGAAGGTTTATATTTATAACACACCCTGATCCTTATATTCCCGCGGGATCGAAGCTTACGCGGGTAAAACCGTGGGGCGTAGTTACTTCATTAATATTAAATCAGAATATTGTTCTGCAATGATCAACTTAAAAGGTTTTAAATTTCACAGAAAACCCATAAATAATCTTTGAGACCTTAAGTCCTAAACACATAAAGAAGATTTCTCAAATATATTACAGTTAATACTGTGTCTGTTTGTTCAAAGAATCACTTAATGAAGAGAGGCCGTATTCCCGTAATGAAGTTAAGGAAAAATTCATTTCAGCATCAATTCAATATCATCTCAGTCAATTTTCAATCTCAAATTTGACAGTTGTCAAATATTTGATACTAGCTGCGCCCCGCGGTTTCACCCGCGTAACTTCCTATCCCGTAACGTTAATGATCCCTCACGTATTTCATACCAGGTGTTGCTTAACGATCATTCAAAGTACTATATAATATTTCTACCTCTAAACCAACCCTGTACCAATTTTATGAATATCGGGTCACCTGCTCTTTTTCACCCATCACGTATGTTGTACCAAGTGTTGCTTAACCCGTACGATCAATCAAAGTACCCTATATATTATTTCTACCTTGTACCAAATTTCATTCATATCGGTTTACGGGTTGTTGAGTTAGAAATAGAAATACACGACTTTATTTTTTATAGCTGCCGTCCCGCAGTTTAACCCGCGTAAGTTCCGATCCCGAGGGAACATCGGGATCAAAAGTAGCTTAAGTCACATCTGGATAATGTAGTTTTCTATTAGTGAAAGAATTTTTGAAATAGGTCTAGAAGTTTAAAATACATACATACATACATGTTACCAACGTAACCTCTTTAAAATATTAATTACCAACATAAAACAAAATATTAAGAATCAAAAGTACAATGAGATATTGCATAATAATTATTAAAAAGCACTGCAGTTTGGTGACACTACCGTCTCGCATGGAGCCGACCGATTGAGCCGCGCGGCATGATGCCTCACAGAGCTGGCCACCCTCATCATCGTCACCCGCTACGTGTCTATGTATATGCACGCTTGGTACTTATTAATTATTTATTGTGGAGTTATTTTTAAAACTGTAATATCTCGTGAGATATTCATTGAAATATAGTGATGTTTAGGACAATTAGGTTTAAAATTAAATACTTTTAATGAAAACGTATTTATTTGGATAAGGATTAATATCATATTTACAAAATTACCTTCGGAAACAATGCATTGTTCTACAATAAATTTCATTACTCTAAAAGATGTTATATTAAGTCAACCTTAAGAGTTAGACATATGCTGTCGCGGACTATTTATTAGATCCTATTTAGAGGAAGAATTCTCTCATAAATGGTTTTTATGTAACTTTGACCGTTTACTCAGCGCACGTGACAGAATCTCGGAAAAGGGGGATTTTTTTCCCGTTTTTGCAACATATTTCATGGATGCTCCGCTCCTATCAGTCGTAGCGTGATGTAATATAGCCTATAACCTTCCTCGATAAATGGACTATCAAACACAAAAAGATTTTTTTAAATCGGACCAGCAGTTCCTGAGATTAGCGCGTTCAAACAAACAAACAATCAAACAAACTCTTCAGCTTTATAATATTAGTAGTATAGTATAGTAGTATAGATTTCTCCAAAACAAAAGTTTATTGTTAAATGCCAAATGTTCGTTTTTGATATATTTTAAAGTGTTTCCTACACTTGGATGACTATATTTAAAGAAATGCTTTCCAAAAATTTCGTACCCGACAGGACTTGAAGCTACATCTCTGGGGATCCGTCCCAACGCATTTTCCAATTTGGCCACGGATGCATGTTCAATCGAGTCGAAATTAAGGATTGCATTTTTGGAAAGCATTTCTTTAAGTATTACCAAATGTTATTTTATACGATATTGAAATGATGCTGAAATGAAATTTTCGTTAACATCATTACAGGAATACGGCCTCCGTATTGCGAGATTTACCAGTAAAAGGTTACTGACTTTTATTCTCGTGGAATGTAGCGTATTTGGTAACTGTATTTGCTAAAATTCGTAAGGAAAATTTCTTTGAGGAATTTTACATAGTAGAGATTACGTCTTACGTGTCTTAAGGGGGTGTAGTTTTTGAGTTAGTTTTTTTTTGCGTTTTCTCTTTGGCATTGGTTTGATTATTAATAGATTTCGCTTTGTTTATGGGAATGGTCAGAGCGTTAATGACCTGGAGCGTGTAATCCAAATATAAATCTAGAATTCTAGACCCTTCGTTTCAGAAGTTAAAATTTACATTAAATACAAGCATTTACATTAAATACATTTAAATACTTTTCATTGTGAGTCGAGTAAAAAGTAAGTAAGTTTTTACCTATTTCACATATGAGCGACAAACTGAAATAAACAGAAATCACAAAATTACATACCTTCACAAAATTTATAACCTATTCAATACTGAAAACTGATTTAAACCCAGTTATAAAACTTCCCCTCAGGCTACAGTGCAAAATTGTCAAGTAATTTTTGTTTTCCGATTCTATGTTTTATCGAATCGGAAAACACAGATACCTACTTGAATGTAATGGTGACTTGTTGAAAGCAAATACTGTTGTTTTAAATAATTTCCTGGTCAGTAGAAATGTACAAAAACACAACACAAAGCGACCCAAGAAGGACGAATCGGTAAGTCTCTTGGTCACGAGGACTGGGAGACGCGGGTTCGAGTCCTGCTTTGCGTTGTGTTTTTTTAAGATATTTTTGCTTTAAAATATTACAGCGTGGCTTAAAAATAAACAGAATAGTTACATAGGTATTTTTTTAAAGAATAATAAGTAGGAAAAGTTGTTTCCCGTTATAGCGTAAATCGATGACGTACATCTTTTCTTTTCATGCATTTCTGACATCACCGATTAATTTAGTTGTATATAAAAAGAAATTTCTAAAATAAATCAACTTCAGAACTTCGTTAGGTACTTCAGAAATACTTACCAACTGTAGAAGTTCGATCGAATCTCGAAGCAAGTCGCGCTGGAGCTGTGAACGTGAACATTTCTCAAATCGTCACGTAAATCTATCAAATTGTATAAAGATTTGTTGAACGCCCGGTGGAGCAGGTACGAGGATAAGATCACGCTTGTCAAATACAAATATTCGTGATCAAGTCAATTTCAGATAGGTATCTTTTCAGAGCTTTACTTTGTAAAATGTAAAACATCGAGTTGTGTTGAACTTATCGATTGATCGATACTGTAAGTAAATTGAACTTCAAAATGTGCTTACAACTTCATCTTAATTAGAATTATGTAATTTAAGAACTTTTTGTTGTTGTTGTTGATGTCATGTTGTTTTTATCAATTTGTTGGTTTCCACCATTAGTCTATGGTGGACTAAAAGACACCTTTAGTCCACCATAGATTTGCATAAAGGATATTGATTGTGTTACTGCTGACTTTTGCCCAGCTGTGGGTTTATCCAGCCAAATTATTTGCTTCCCTGTAGTTGTAAGGGTAGATAAGTTGTTGAAATGTATCTAATGTTGTTAAAAATACTACATTAGGTTACATTTCAAATGGATTCTTTGAACTATTTCCTTTATGAGGATTAATGAGGAAACAATGAGTTATTAATCTATGTCTTTCTCATCCTTGCAGTTCAGCACGAGTTGGCAAAACATCCCTGGTCTCCCGTTTCCTGGGAACAAAGTTCGAGGACAGTTACACTCCCACAATCGAAGACTTCCACCGGAAGCTGTACCGCATCCGGGGGGAGGTCTACCAACTGGACCTGCTCGATACCTCTGGAAACCATCCGTTTCCAGCTATGAGGAGGTTGTCGTTTTTGACAGGTAAGACTTTTTTCTGTATTACTGATTTTAAGACTCGGATTTTCGATGATTTCCTGCACCGTAAGAGAGATGTTAGTAAGTGTATTTGTACAAACTTGATGCGAGAAGCCGAAAATAGATCTAGGTGGCGTGCAATGTCCAATGTCCATAGGCCTCTCCAAGCAGTGAACTGCAACAGGCTGATGATGATGATGATAGTAAGTATATTTAAAACTGTTCTTTAATAGTACCAAATAATATGTCTACTGCTTTAGTTCATAATAAAGAATACTAGCAGAGTTCCGCAGTTTCACACGCGCAAGCCCCAATCCCGAAGGAATTTAGAAAAAAACCTTTCTTAGCACTGCTCAGAAAGGTTTTTTTTATTTAAGAAATTTAGAAAAAAACCTTTTTTAGCACTGCTAAGAAAGGTTTTTTTTATTTTCTGCTAAGTTAGCAGAAAATGACATACCTATCATACATAGAACACACTCTCCAAATGTCCTTAGGAATAGCGGTTTGGACTCTATTCAGTTCAGTTCATTGAGTCAGTCAATCAATCAGTGATGACTTTGAATTTTATATGTATAGATTGCAAAACAAATTCGGACAACGAACTGGAAAGCTAACCTTCTTAAGTTCGCCATTTTAGCGCCAAAATTTTCGGCTAACGTAAATCATGGTCAAAATAGTCTTTACCAAAACTACCCTAATCAATCACTATCCTATTCCTGACACTAACTAGAATTCCTCAAGTAGGTAGTATTTAGTTGGGGAAAATTGCTATGCCTATTTGAGTTTTTATGAAGCACCTATCGCTCGCTTTCGAGCCCGGAGTGCATCAGCACAATATTCTCTTTTCACCGAATACTGAGAGGCGTCTAGCTAGAATGAGAATTCCTTTTTACCATTGAAAATGTACGGAGAACAGTTGAAAAGAAATTTTAATGGCCATAATCCTACGGGTTTAATACCTCTTTTGGAAAAAACTAAAAAAAAAACATATCACTTCCTTCAGTAGTCGTGTCAAATACGATATTAAAACACGATCGCAAAAAAATCATTTATAACTAAAATATTAAATTCCCCCAATGTTAGCTTTGCTATCCAAAGCAGAAAAGCCGCCAGCATCTTGAGCACCATACTTTGGGTATGCGTTGCCGGAAACTTTTTGTTTTGGTATTTCTTGTTAATTAGTAAGTTGGCACGATTTGTTATTTTATTTTGTTTGAAATCAATACATTAATTAACTACCAGTATGAGGAATCTCAAAATAAGGAATTACTCAAGAAGTTAAAACTGCCAAAAATGTTACAACATAAACTGTCTTTTATTTACGAGTCAGAGTCAAAGCCGGTGGTATGTAATCTGCCTCTAAGGTCCTAGCACATTCGGTTTTACTATCTGACCTAATTAGACATCTAAGTAGAAGCACCTAGTGTTATATGGGACACTTGATGGTCAAACACAGTTTGCGTTACGTAAGAAAATGTTTTAACAAGAGCTTTGTTCCGTATGACGTCGTGTTTTGTGAAAGATCTTAGATACTATTTGAAAGCTTTAGTCCATTATTTAAGAATACATGTCAGACCATATTTTAGAAAGAATTAATGTAGGTGAACAGTTGCCGAATCGAAAAAATAGAGGTTTAAGTGACTGTAATTCGCGAAAAAAAGCGAGTTGTTTTAAATTTCAAAAAAAAATATCTTATAAATGTTAACCAATCGTGTAAAGAAAACCACCAAAATGAAGATAAGAGAATAAAAAATAATATACCAAAACAATATTTCCGAATGTCTTGTAATTACTGAGAAATACTAAGATCCCTGCCGCCAATATCGGGAGTATGTCACCTTAAATCACTAATAGTATAGTATATCTGAAATTTGGAGTGTATATTGTTATACGATGCATCCGATAAGAAAAGGTTTTATAAAATTGTTACGGGTTCGGGATTTGCGCGTTTGAAATCTGGGTTAGTAAAAAATATTTTTGTACAAGAATTGGAGCTGTCAGTGAATAATCTTGATCATATACCTAACTTTATTTTAATTAACTGTGTTCTTGAAGTTTATTAAAGGCGATCACCATAAACAGTAAATTAGTGATTTAATCAACGCCTCCGTAGTTTTTCTTCACAACAGAACAAGCGAATTAAATTTTTCTCTAAAGAAGTCTCAGTACAAGACAAAGTAAAAAACGATGTAAAAAGTTGAAAGAACTTTAATGAACCAACCCGGTTCAAGTAATGTGTTTTGTAAACAATTTAATGTTAATTAACTTAATTTTGTTGCCTGCTTATTATTTAACTATTTTATGAGCTAAATCTTTGTAGGTACTTACCTACTTTAATAGAATAGAATAGAAAGAAATACACCTTGCCTATTTATTGATCACTAGTGGCGCCCAGCGGTTTCACCCATCTCTACGAAAACAAAACTAGTTTTTTTTTGTGGCACATTTTTGTCGATCTACAACTGTTTACGTTCCTACCTATGTGTCTAGATTAAGTTGTAGATAATTTGAGAATTAAATAACCTCGATGTTTCGGCAACTTGTAACACCGGTCGTAGTTGCGAGAAAACTGAAAGGGCTTGTAATTGTCTGTAAGCTACACAAATATAGGAAACAACAAATGTCATTCCGTCATGAATTTTCGAGGTACTCGAGAGGGATTTTAAGTTTAGGTGTTATAATAATACCCCGTTATAACATTTTCAGGTAATAAATTATGGCTTTCTTCGTTCAACTCGTATTAATTAGGTCAAACATTTCAACTTTCTAATTAATTCCATAAATTAGAAATAATATTTTATCTGAGTTTTTTAAGCTTAGGTCTTATCAAGGTAAACTTCTTTACCTTGTGGAAATACAGGATTTATAAAAAAAAACAAAATTAATAATAGAAGATCTCTACAGAGACATGTCACAATCGCCTTCGCTCCTAAAACATTGCGCACTTGACAGCTTTGAAATATCAACTTCAATCATGTTCTCTAAAGTTAAGGTAGTTTTTGCTTTGATATATTAAAACGGTCCTGTTTAACCTGGTTGGATCCAGTCTGTCCTTATCTAACCAACCGCCGAACACTAAAGTGAAACAATATGGAACTAACCAGTAAAACTGCCCGACTTCAGATGATAAAACAGATTAATTAGTCGGTGGCACTGTACCTATGTAGTGGTTATTTTGGTCATTTTTATCAATTTTCTTTTTTTGGTTTTTTAAATTATTTTTTGTTTCTTTTTGAAGTCAGTTTTTTTATTTTTAAATTATTTTTTTATTTTACCTTTTTTAGTGTACCTACCTACCTAAAAATCAACAATATTGTTACCGTAATTTTAATTATTGAGGAGTTTGCTGATGAGAAGGTGGTTTCAGGTGCCCCATCAATCTGTACTTAGTTCTTTAGGGGTCTATTCTTTTTGGTAGAAGTCCAAAAATGAGTAAGTTATTGAATTCTGGGATGCTATTCTGTCCATCATTCCGAAGATACCACCTCGCAGCTTCCACCTTTCCATTAAAAAAAGAACTATATCAATCGGTCAAGCCATCTTCGTGTAATCGATGAACAATTTAATTGAATACAGCGTTTTGAGGAGCATTCCCGGTCCTCACTTCGAAGATCCTCATCAGATCCTCATCAAATTTATGGGACCATCTCGGAGCTTCCACCTTTCCATTAAAAAAAATCATTTCAATCGGTCAAGTATCTTCGAGTAATCAATAAAACAACTGGATTGATTAATGCGTTTTGAGGAGCATTTCCGTTCATCACTCCGAAGACCCTCATCAGATCCACATCAAATTTTTATGGGACCATCTTGGAACTCCCACCTATCCATTAAAAAAAGAATCATCTTAATCGGTAAAGCCGTCTTCGAGTAATCGGTAAACATAAAAAAAAAAAAAATATATACATACAGACGAATTGATAACCTCCTCCTTTTTTTTGAAGTCGGTTAAAAAGGACTTACTGGGAACTGTCTAACATAAGCAGGACCGTTTTTTCGACCAACTAAGCTTTCTAGTTACGAAGTATTACTATTTCTATGAGTTACCGAGAAAACTGTAATTTTTCTTACAATTTTTCTTGTAGTTATTAGAATAAGAAACTAATCAGGGCGCGATACATAACTTCGAAAAGTGTATCACCGAATACCACGTCCCCGTAAGTTTACTGATACGAATCACTTAACAACGAATGCACGCCACCACGAAAAACTTAGCACCGAAGTCATGCGATCTCGCGTCGAAACAAACATAGGTTAATTAAAGTATCTTAAATGTCACCAATTGCACGAATAATGCAATTGTGAATTGCATTATACACTCAATGTGTACTGGACTTTTATCCTTTGACTAACCATACCTACTACAAAGATAGTCCGGAGTCTAAAATTGAAGTGGGCACAGTATTCCGTACTAAACAGTATCGAAATGGGCTGCCTTGATAAAGCCGGATAAAAGAACAAAGAGTTTGGAATACTAAGCAAGTGGAGTACCAAAGCCGGTACCCCTACCATGTTCGTTTGTTCGTGTCATTCATTTAGTTTTCGTAAAAATGTTCGTAATGTTTCATGCGTGTTCGTAATGACTTTTTCATTTTTAGAAAATTATTTGTAACTTAAAATGTAAAAAAAAATAAAAAAATGTTTTCTTATAAGTTAAATAATAAATAAATGTTTTTTAATTTTTTAATTAATTAATTTGGGGGTCAGAGGCGAAGGACCTGGTGTGGGAGATAGGGCGTAGATTGCGGGAGAGAACAGGTGACCCCCGCTCCGGTTCGTACCTGGGGCAAAGGCTGGCGATTGCCATACAGCAGGGCAATGCTGCCAGCGTTATGGGTACCTTTGCTCCGAGTACAATTAGGGGCGGATTGTTTGATTAGGTTTAAGTTAGTTTTAAGTTTGACATTGTAATAATTTTTGACTTTGTATTTTGACATGTAAAACTGAATTAGAAAATGATTAAACCATAATAATAAAGTATTTTTTAATATTATTTCGGTCAGGACACAGTAATTAAAAAAAACCGACCAAGTACGAGTTAAACCAAGCAAATAAACGTACCATAAACACAAAAAATCACGTTTGTTGTATATGGGAGCTCCACTTAAATATTTATTTTATTTTGTTTTATATCGGCAATAGAAAGACCATCAACATGTAGGCATAAGATACGTAAGTAAAAGTTTCTTGAATTTTCCGTGGGAACGGGACTTACGCGGATGAAACTGTAGGTACTTGTATAACAAAAAGATTTAACGTTTCGCAAAAAAACTTACAGATCGCTGTGTAAGACAAATTCATGTTTTAACGTTAACGTTTGTCAAACACTATCGTAGTTCGTGGTAGGGGTACAGATAAAGCTGTGAAAGGCAATTAGTGAGCACGTTGTCTTAGCTGACCCTATCGGGGAATCCCATTTAAGTAAACTTACTGTTAAAGAACCAGTCTTTATACTGTACTAAGCTAAGCTAAGCTAAGTAGATGTGATGCAACTTTATCTAGAGAAGTGAGCTTTACCAAAGCCTGATAAGTAGGTTAACCTTATTTTAGATTTAAGATACAGTTCAATAAGGTTTGGATAAGTTATTCTATTCCTTAGGGGTGCGAATAAGGAATGACTGCGACATGCTTAGTGCCAGCCGACCAAGTTCTTATATTCCTCTGTACCCAACATAGTACAGTACAGAGCTGTTTCTGATATTGTAACATCAGATACTTACTTATTACTAAATAATATTTGAAAACAAAAACATAACCCCTTTTTAATATTATCTTTACCAATTTATTAAATTGTAATTTTAACTTATTCTACGTAGTTAAAGTTTATTTTTTTAGGAATAATTTTAAAATTGACCACCGACAAAAGGGAGTAATGTTCTAACTTACATAACTTTACTTAAAATTTTAAGGATATCGGTAGGCACTTACAAAATTGAGCAGCATCGAAACTTAAAATAAGCATGGAATTTTGTTTTAAGTTTAAGAACTGTTAATTGTTTTAGTAAAACTCTAATTTTGTGTAGCGTTTCTGAATTCAGTCATTAACATTAGTGGTTTTTGATCAATCTCAATTTCAACTAGTTACCACTTTTTAAGTGGATTAAGTGAATTTGTCACGGATTTTACAATTTCGGAGCAATTTGTTAAGCCCCGCTCATTTGCATGAAAATCCTTTGATAATAAAATATGGTTATACAGGAACAAATTACAATCTATTTGAAATATATTCAAGTACCAACCCTTCTTACTTATTGTATGAGAATGGGAGAACAATGGGCTATGGCAACCGACTCTTGACTTGAATACAATTCGAAATACTATCGCACCAACGAATTATTGCATGGTAGGGACACGCCTACCATGCAAAAAATCCTAGAAGAGTAAGCCTAATTTACATTTGAAACTACTGTCATGGATACAAAGTCAATTTCACAAAGTCAAAGCAGTAATTAATAGAAGTATTTTTGTCAAATCTTACTTCTTACTCTTAGTTAATATTATAAACGCAAAGTTTGTGTGTCGGTAGGTATGTGACTTAGGTAGAGCTGGAGAAATAGAATAACACTAGTTTTTTGCATGACAAATAACACAATAATGGCAACATCTTCTAATACATTTCATCCCCTATTTCACAATGTTAGGGGATGAATTTTCGAAAAAATAGTTTGCCCACTGTTATTTATATGTAACAATAAACCTAATACCCAACTTTCATGTGTCTAACTCTAATAACAAAAAAGTTTCGGGGGTGAATTTCGAAAAATCCGTTCTTATTCAGCTCCTACGTCATAAAAGGAACCCGTATGCAAAATTTCAGACTTATACGTGAGTGAGTAAGTAAGTCAGTGTTTTTCTCTTTTATTAATATACAATTTGTAACAGGGAGACCCCTTTAATCCGAAGTCCAGAGCTTGCGGGTGATGTCCTAAATCCTTTGGTAAAAACCGCATCTAAATAGTTGTTACGGTTTAAGAGTTATTCAATTTCAAAGTTCACGCAAAAAACCTAAGAATCACTTAGTGATGCAACCCTAATAGCGGCTGTTGACCTAGAAAATCAGCTGTTTCGCATAAAACCGAAATCACAGGACGATTACATTTACGTTTTAAGATGCATTTAGAAGGGTTCCTAGATGCGTTTTAAACGAGTTGCTAACATAGACTACGTCATCAGTTTTAGACTGATGGTTGGTACCTATTTTGTTTTTTGTCGTTGGCTACTTAGCTCGTGATGTTAATGTGTCCCCTTTTTCTGTGTGAGCGGAGAGAACTGCTTGACCTACACGGTTACGTACTAAGTTTATTTCAGCAGTGCTAAAATACCAATCTTTGCCAGTGTTAAAAACTGATATACCTACCTAAGGGAATTCATAACGTAAGTGTTAATTGGATTGGCTTCCAGTCGTATACATACTTACCACGGACTGTGCCGGGGATTTACCCAAAAATAGATAAAATTTTGAATATGAAAGCAAGGTTCCGTATAATAAAATAATATCTTAATAAAATGTTTAGATACCTTGAGAGAGAGCATTCTGTGTGTCGTGTCGGGCGAACGCCCGACTGCAATGCAGAAGGCTGCGGATTCGATTCCCGCCGGGTACAAATATTTATGTTTAACAATAAACAATAATAATTAATACAATAATATTTGTACCTGGTTTGGGTATCTTTCTGTGTATAAATTATAAGATGTATTGATTTACAAAAACAAATATTGTGTGTAATTTTCCGTTGTTTAGTACCCATAGTACAAGCCCAGTGCTTAGTTTGGGGCTAGATTGCGCTTGTGTAAGGTTGTGCAATATTTATTTATTATTAACACGATTAAACATTATTACGTAACTAGAGGTACCCTTAGAAATTAGTGTTCGACGAATATGCACTTACGTTTTAAATACAGAAATCAGTGATGTTTTTTAAGTATGGTAGGTAATGGGTTTGACTGCTGTTCTGTGGAACCTTAAAATTCGTGTACAGCACGCGCGGGCGGCGTCCTTTGTGGCGTGCCGCCAAGCGGCTCTTTGGCGGTAGCCAAGACACCGCTTGTCTATCATTCGCGGGCGGCGCTCTTTGACTCCTATGCCCTTTTTGCCGACGATTCGTGTCATTGGTCGGCGGCGCCGCCAAAGAAGCCGCCCGCCTCGAGCTGCGTTATGATTCGACGGAAGCCATTTTTGAAAAACCGCCCAAAAAGGAAGGTAACTTTTACGTTTTAAAGTATATCGATACTTGTCGATATTTTCAATAACTTAAATTTTTTGACCGAGTGAACGAAGCATCTCTGGTTCAAAACTGGCAAAATTTGCGTTTATCTGTCAGTTTGTGGGTTTGTTGCTACTTCTCTACAGGTCGTATTTTAAACTGAATGCAAGTTCTACAAGTATGTAGATTTTTTTGTCATGTTGACTTTTTGATCGAAAGGTGTGCCTCTAAGGGACGAAAAAACTTAAATACCTTTTATCGCTGTATGAAATTCAATACCTAAGTCTATTTTATTTAAAGAAATCAACATAAAAAAATGGTGATTTGATGAAAATGTTTAGAGTGATGAACAGAATAGTTCCTTAAAATGATGCAAGTAACGTAATTACTAAGATTTGGAAGTACTTACCATAGTATTTACCTTACTTTTGGATTAGTAGTATTTTAGTTTTAGTAGCTACTTATTGAGGAGCCTATTCCCTCTATGTACTGTGCTATTGGTCTAGTTACACCTGCCGGTCTCGAATGATCGTGCGGGTTAAGCAACATTTGGTGCGGCCATTAATTAGAATTGACCGCACTAAGCGGTCAAGCAGCTGTTAGTCCCGATTGTTATCTCTGATAAAAGTCGATACATCAAGTTAGCGGCCTTAGGGCGACCTGAAACCCTAACACTAGGTGAGCCACACCACTATACGCGAATATAGGAAAAAGAAGTTGTTTCCTAGCAAATACATATTAGCTGACCGCCTACACGGTGACCGGCCATACATCGATAAAACGGAGAAAAAAATCGATACCATCGGTCGATATTATTTTGTTAGCATCCCTTAACGTAGGCGGCCTGACTACTTACCTATAACTTCCATCGGTCAGTCTCGTGCTAGAAGTTGCGAAATAAGGTCTCGTGCGTGGTGTTGCCTCTTTCGTAACTAAAATGAGTGATACCCGTGGTAATACGTACGTATTCCAACTATCACATGCAGCGTCATGAAAAAAATTATGTCGTGTGTCGGGCGTTGGGTCACGCGGCATTCTTTGCATTAGCAAGTATGGCGTTCACATCGAACCATATCGCAACGAGCGATAATGTGAGAATGTTTTGTGTTAATTTTGTGTTTGTGAAACCAATGTGAAATATGTATTACTTAAAATGGATGAAGTGGAATAAACTACGCGAGTGAGTAGTACCTACTTTTTTTTTTAAACTCGTGAATCAATAATTGACCTATCAATGTCTGTAGCAGCAGTTTTCTAGCCTGGTCAGCGGCGCCGGGTTTTTATAATCCCCGTGGGTGCTCCAGCTTTTTTTAACCGACTTCAAAAAAAGGACGGGGCTCTCTATTCGTCGTGTACATATTTTTTTTAATGTTTGTTCACCGATTACTCGATAATGACTTGACCGATTGAGATGGTTATTTTTTAATGGAAAGCCCCGAGGTGGTCTCATAAAAATATGGTGAGGCTCTGACGAAGATATTCGAAGTGATGAACGGAAATGCTTCTCAAAACGATGTATTCAATTCAGTTGTTTATCAATTAGGTAGATACTAAAAGATAGCTCAACCTATTGAGATGATTCTTTTTTTTAATGGAAAGGTGCTCGGTACCCACTATTTACCTCTCGTGGGTGCTGGAGCACCCGAGCACCCACGGACTCGGCGCCCCTGAGCCTGGTTATTAATTTGTACCTATGTCCACATGTGGTAGGTAAGATAGCTAGGTAGGTATCCGGCGCACGACGCGGGGCGGCAGCACTGCACCGGTGTCACTCAACGCCTCAGAATAGGTAGGTACATATGAGATTGCGCAGCGCATGTAGTTAGTTATACGTATCTTTCTAGGGTTGTCACGTCATGCAACGAATTCTTGAATTATTTTTTTTGTATGAAAATATTTACATAAGCTTTTCTAAATTATTATTTCAAAGCCATGACCTTCCGAGCACAAAACGAAAGCCTGGCGAGTACTACTGGGCTAGCCTATTACACGTTGTATATTATATCCGTCTGTCCCCTGTCTGTCCGAGTTTATGGAAATTTTATACACTGAAACATTTAAGAGTTATTTTGAGTGTTTTAGAGTATTCTACCTATAGATATGTGATGTTGAAAAAGTTAGGCTGAATTGAGTAAAAGTTTTGCTGAAATTATTTTAAAAGTAGGTTAACACACAAGCTCATACGTTTACTAGTTGAAAACTTCATATTAGTTTTCGTATTTAATTTTACACATAAATTTGAGTTTTGTTACACTCAAACAACTTTCAAGCAGATAAATACCAGTAACGACGAATCGAGAATACTCTTTTTTTTAAAAAAAAAACCAGCTGCGCCCCGCGGTTTTATCCGTTAAAGTAATAGGATGGTGTTATACATTATAAACCTTCCTATTGAATCACTCTTTCTACTAAAAACCGTATCAAAATCCGTTGCGTAGTTTTTAAAGATTCAGATTCAGATTATTTATTTCACAAGTACATTACATAGGTCTTATTCTAAAATTATACAGTTAATTTGTGATCGGCATAAAATGCTTACGATAAACAAAACTAAGGTGTCTAAAATTTTTTAAACGAAGGAAGTCAAATACAATAACAATGTCGAAAGCTCATCAAAATTCAAATGTCAAATAAAGACTAATGTAATAAGGATTCCTATTTATAAATTTAAAATTTGTTACCTGATTTAACTTCAATAACTCCATAGATCTAAGAATACATACAAACATCCAAACATAAAGAAGCAACTTTGTTTTGTACTAAGGTATGTAATGATGTTGAATGACTAGACTAGATTGATTAAATAAGTAAATTAATAAATTCTTGTTTCTTCACACCATATAAATTACAATAAGAGTAGGTACAAGAAAAACAAACACATCTTAAAACTAGGTGGCACAAGGGCTTATAAAGCGATTTCATCTAGGCAACCTTTTTTCTTTCAGGCTACTATTCTCTATTGTACATTTTAAATTTCAAACTCAAGCCAGAAAAACCGCGTTGTATTACTAACTTAATATTATAAACATGAAAATGATATCCCCGGCCGTATATCATGCAATTTATTACGTCGGTACTTCTAATGAAGATGCAAACTGAGGATCTTGTTTCATCCTCCATGTCTCGTTAGACCCGCCCTTAATACGGGATATGAGTGCGAGTACTTATATTGGGTTGGTATCGGGTAGCAGGTAGGGATGCAAACACATTGAAGTTATGTATAACATCGATTTTAGAAAATTAAACATAGATGTCGAAAACATCGAAATTTATTACTGAACATTCTATTTGACATAATAACGCCCGACTGCAATGCGGAAGGCTTTGGGTTCGATTCCCAACGGGGTGCAATTATCCATACTTAAAAATATATATTTGTATCTGGTCTGGGTGTCTATCTATGTATAATAAGGTATGTGTATGTAATTACATTTAAAAAAAAGTATAATATGTAGTACATCCGTTGTCTAGGACTAATACAAGCCTAATGCTTAGTTTGGGGCTAATAGATTGCGCTGTGTGTAATGTCGTGCAGTTTTTTTTTCGTATTTAGGGAACCTATAAGCAAATAACGAACTCCTTATAGTTACATACACGTATTCAAAAAAACAATATAAAATTTGTTCAAAGAGGAGTAGGTAATATGTTATCCATCATGGTGTACAATTCCTAGGAAATGTACTTAATTATTAAAATTCACCGGAAATGTGTGAAATAAATTATATTACACGCATTTCCTAAGAATTTTATACATCCTAAATAGCGAACGGAAATGTGATCTTTCTGGGTGGTGAAAAATAAAACCAAGAGGTGACCTTAGCTTGTTACATTATCGTAAATTGTGATACAAACATATTTTTACGACTATTTACGACATTACATAATACACGCTTATTTAGTCAAACAAAACAGACCTTTACTATTGTGTATTCTGTGCCTGTGTTAGATGTAAGATAGGTAAACCACTAAACCACTGGATGACCACAAGAAGCGCCCATTAACCTACGTGTTAGAGAACCTGTGACGTAACGGACTTGATGAGTTTGCCTACCTTCAATAAGAGCTTGCCTGGAGCGCGAGCGGTCGGCGCGCGTTTGGCACACAATGTATCTATATGACAGTTTAAGTTCCAACTTAAACTACGGTATGAGCTACTATAAACTGATGTTTG
Source organism: Idaea dimidiata (assembly GCA_949358125.1). Lineage (NCBI taxonomy): Eukaryota > Metazoa > Arthropoda > Insecta > Lepidoptera > Geometridae > Idaea > Idaea dimidiata. The sequence goes on from OX442334.1 coordinate 10,789,405, forward strand.
ATGTGGGTACTTTTACCTTGTATGTACACTTGTATTATACAGTCAGGGAACTAAACTGGTCTAGTATAGAGTTTATACAACTAAGAGCCGATTTTTCATTCCTCAGTTATAAGATATCTGTCGAATAAGTTCGAACCCAACCAAATTTAAAAGCTCTCAAATTTTGTTTCTTTTAATATCACAGTGATGTCTTTTATTTGGTGGTGTTACATTTTATTTTTCAGATATCTCTATCTAGGAATTTGAAAAATCAGCCCTAAAACAAGTGTTTAAAGCTCTAACAGCTTAAAGAACATAAATTTTTCTTTTGTTTTCGCGATGTTACATTTTTTTTTCCTGGTTTTCATTTGATTTTATCTGAGCATTTTATCAACGTGCTACGTGAGCAAAAATTACAGAAAGACCTTGAAACGTGGGGCGTTGATAAAATGCTTAATATACTAAAAGCAACGCGATTTTGATGCAACGCTATTTAAAAAGAAAAATAATAAAATCCCATTTTTACGGGTTTTACGAAGTTCTTTACATATCTCTGGTTTTACTCGTGTTTTATTTAGTAACGGCATTGTTTTAATGCTTTGGAGGACGTGGACGATTTCAAGGAACGTCTTGATTTAAATAATTATGAGGTGGTAATTTACAGTATCTTATTAGAATATTAAAATTAGCTAATTACGTCTCAGTCTGACTGCTGACTGTATATAAAGTTAGCGAAACGTCGCTACGAGCATTAAAACATAATGTCGTTTATAAATAAAACGCGAGTAAAATCCGGTAAATATTGTGTTTTATTACAATGTAAAATCGAGAAAAAACTAAGAAAAAATAAGTTTCATTTCAGTTCAAAGGAAAAAAAGTAGAATTCACACTACCTACTACTTCGTAAATATGTTTTTATTGCTCAAGGCATATTTACTAGAAATATTTTTAAAGGAAAAATTCATCTTCAAAAATTCACCACAATCATCATCTCGCCGCAAGTGAATTTTTGAAGAAGAATTTTTCCTTTAAAAATATTTCTACTTACTACTTAACAAAATTAGTACAAATGGTTTTTTTTTCAAGGTAAAGTTAACACCTATGTAGACAAATATTTATTTCTTAAAGGTCTCTTACCTTTCTCAACATTATTTCACGCGTTAGTCTTTATTCGAGACGAATGGTGGTGAATTCACTTTGTTTAGGTATTCATTTTGTGAAGCAAGTTGTGGTACATACGAATTAAATTTATTATTTGTGGTAAAATTTATTTAGATACTCATTATAAGTAGGTAACTTAACGAGTTAATGATGAGTATAAAACAAATTCTACTTTAGCAAAGATATTAAATTTAGAGGATTAAGAGGAGTTCTATTCAAATATAAAGTTAATCAAGAAAAATATTAAAAAACAGGTTAAATGCCTTGCCTTCCCTTGAAATTTTTCGCGTGTAGACATTGTATAAGATCGCCATTTTACATCACTTGCTTTCTTTTAAATTTTCATACATGTTCCTCAGGAAAATACAGTAAAAGAACAGGTAGAAGGTTTCTCTATGCGTTTTCCGTAAGTAGCCTCATAATTGGGCCATTCTACGTGATTTTAAGACGCAGGAGAAATACAGTAATAACGCTGCTTAATGATACCTACGTTTCTTCCTAAAACGGTGTATATCATCGCACAGTTGCAAAATATTCTTACATAGCCGCATAACTTAAAGGAAACGGCGAAGGTGAAGCGAGCTATAGAATTTTACGACGCCATATAGAATACTGAAACCACACTGAGCTACCTACATGCATAATATCTACGGACGTGCGTTTACAGTTAAATTTTACATTCTTCTTAAATATTCTATTTTTATTTTAAGTGCTTACGCCAGTAAGAACTTGAAATAAAGTTAAGTTGTAGTAGACAGTAAATACAGTTGCAAATATTCGGCGTATGAGTCACCGACGCCGGTAGACTAATTGGTTAAATCGTTACTCCCGGATTGAGTAAAGATGCGTTGTTGGTTCGAACCCCGCTTAGTGTTTTTGTAAATGTATTTTTCCTTTATAATATTTCGTATCTACGAAAAGATCGGTAAATTCTTCTTAGCGTTTCACTTTAATTTTCACTAATAATAATATTGTAGTCTACTATAAAAGTAATCTTAGAGCGCTAGAATTGCTTATTGGAATGGTTTCAACTCAAGCAAGTCGTAACAGAATTGCTTGATACGCAGTACTTTGATCTTCAACTCATTTAGTTCGTTCGACTCATAGTTGAGACGAGAAGTTCATTGGCCTAGCTGCGCCCGTCTTGTATAATCATGCGGGTTAAGCAACGCCTGGCGCCGTCTTTACTTGGGTGGGTGACCGATAATGTATGTGGCAAAAATCATTTCCCGAGCTCCTCCTTGCTTCGGAAGCCACTTTAAGCAGCACTTTACTTGTCGTTTCTGATAGCAGTCGTTAGGTAAAGTTAACGGCCTTAGGGTGACCTAAAACTCTATAACACTAAGTGAAAACGCTAAACGAAAACAACGATGAATAATTGACACCTTTGTGTCAACAATTACTTTATTGTTTTAGCCAAAGAATTACCTACTTTGTACGTAATCTGTTAAGGCCTATATACTTTAATTCTACGAAAGAACGAAGACACGAAAAAAAAGTCACCCAGAAAGAAAATCTGTCATCTGTCAATTTTTAAGGCACCATCTACGTCTGAATTTTTTTTCGTAAACAAAAGTAACCCTGCAGTCGAATTCAACTGTTTTTTTTACATAAAGGTAAATAAATATTCGGTTGCATAAGATTTTCTTGAACTTTTTTGTACTTAAAGCATCACAGTTTCATCAAGAGGAATAAGCTAATGGAATTGTATGGTAATTCTGTGAGCATCTTAATGAGAGTATCTACCTACTAAGCTAGTTCGACGAGCGCAGCAAATTGCGTTTAAATACGCTTTGAATATCGAACTCTCTACTGTCAAAATATTCATACATTTTTAGATTTTCACGATTTCGAATTGTAATCAGGTTTAAAGTCACAAGTCCGCATTTTAGTCGAAAGACGAAAATTCTGTGACATTAATAAATACCCATATAATCGATAATCAGTCAACATAAGCAGTTGACAGTATTCTAATAGGTAGGTAACTTTCTATAATGTTTTCGATTGAACAGCTCGAGAATCTGTCAAACAAAAGACGATTTATGCGTAGAATTGCTATTCGTTGCTTACTCCAGTTTGGCCGTATTGATCCTTAAGACACAACTGTGCGTGCAGTCACCGAGTATTCTAATCCTTATACGAATTCAGTATTCAAATTTCAAAACAGTTCAATCATGTATTTTAATCCTCGCAGTTGGTCGCAACTGTCAAGAGGATAAATTAGGTATGTATGTACTTGCTAAACAAAACTAAAGCCATCAATTTAGTAATTAAATGCCACATCAATTATAAACCGATGAGTTAATTGATCACCAACAAACAACATTTTAACTTTATATAACTATCTACCAATGAAACTTAGATAGGTACCTATGAATTATTAGTTAGATCAAACAAAATGAAAACTTTACAGTTATCATGATCACAAGCAGATAGTTCGGTTCCTAGTGATTCCTGATTAACTATCAATAACTATTGATCAATAAATATAAAGCTTTTTTGTATAAAGAAAGCATAATGGGCGGCGTTATCAATAGAACGGGCCGTGTCCGGGCCTGGTTGTTCTTCATACAAAAAAGCCCATCCCGCCTCGGCCCGTCCATGGCCCGTTCTAATGATCCCGATCGCCTTAGAATGTTTAGTTATTGGATAGGTATATCCATCATTCTTTGCTATTAATCTCTTGAGATTATATCAGTGTATTTTGAATATCGGTACCAGAGTTTACTTTCATAAGCACTTAGAAAGTTGTTCTGTTGAGAATTTTAAATGTATACGCGATGCGATGTGAAACGATGAAAGCTTTTAGTGGAAACCTCATACTAATTTCTAGTAGAATTTTAAATCTGAGTTAATTTAATGCCCAGTCATTATGGAAAATATTAATTTACTGCTATTGAGTAGATCATAGATTTTAACACAGTTAGGTTAGAAAATAACTGGACCGATCAATTTTCTAAGAATTTGTCTGAAAATGGTACTTATCTATATAGTAATAAGTAGTAAGTTAAGTAGAACTCAGTCTCACAATGCGTTAACTTTCCCAGGTGACATCTTCGTCCTAGTGTTCGCGATGGACAGTCGCGAGTCCTTCGAGGAAGTGATGCGGCTCCGGGAACAGATCCTGGAAACAAAAGCGAGTGCGAGCAGCGGCAGTAGCCGGGGCAAGCGGCAGGCGCCTCGAGTGCCGATGGCTATTGCTGGGAACAAGTGCGATAGGGAACTTAAGTACGTACACCTACCTACCCACCTGTCAATGATTATTTTACCGATACACAACCCAATAAGAAATCGTGAAGGAACTTACTGATCTGAATCACTATGATGAGTGAAACAGTATCCTTGATAGCCAATCGTGAATCGCCAACTAATTTAAGTGCTTATCTTGCCAGTTTCTCAAACAAGTGAGTATATAGACATTGTTTGCGGTGAACGTACGATTATGAAATTAGCACCCTTACTTAAAAAATATTATTTCCACATAACTAAGTTATGTGACGTTTGTCTCTGTCTGTCAACTTTGAAACTTCATGTGACAGTAAAATAAAAAGGATATATAGTTATGCAGCGCATTAATTAGCGTTTATATGTGAGGGGTAAGAGTTCCTATTTTACCTTTTGAGGTACGGATCCTTAAAACCATGCGGAGTTAAGCTAAACTCTCTTAGGTTAGTCGACGGTGAATGTTGGACTCTAAAATTTTAATAGTTAAGTATCTATACTAATAACATAAAGTTTCGTTTGTTGGTCTGTTTGTAACCAATTGGCTCTGATAATACTAGACCGATTTTTCAATTATTCACGGGACATGTGTCTCGTGAAACCGCGGGACGCTCTGTAAGCAAGATAATCGTGACTCGCATTTACCTACTCGTCCTATAATACTTAGCTCTTATTTATTTTTAATTACATTTTAGGTATTCTGTTAAGATCTTCGAAGGAGACAAAAGCCTTAATTTTAACTTTGTATTGCTGCAAGCAATCTAACCTGATTTCAGTAACAGTGGACTAATGAGGTCAAATCTCCCGAGAGCGTTGGGTTCAAATGCAAAGCAATCCTCCACGAATAGTAATGACCATGCTGGAGATTGTGAGACACTAAGCAGAGAAAAAAATCATTGGTTTAATCTATGTTACAGTTATTTACAAGGCATTTATGCAGTACGTAAGACAGGCTTGGAAATGAACACCGTGTCCATTAGTATACAAATCTAGAGTTAACATGTTTTCAAATTTTTACGTTATGATCTTATGACTGATATCTAAGTCGGGGCAAAGAGGCGCCGACGCGACGTATCGTCACCGTTTCCTTTAAAATCGTAACCATTTGTGATTAGGAGACAGGCGATGGTCAAAAAGTGACTTCGCGCCCTTATTTAAGAATTGGTCTTGGTTTAAAATCACAGGATATTCGTATACGAGCAAAATATAAGGCTGTTATTTTTCAAAGTGACGTCCTCATAAAACTAATAATTTATTTTTATCTGCAGAACAGTACAACCTGAAGAAGCCACTGCATACTGCACATCCCAAGACTCAGCATGCGTCTTCGTCGAAACCTCTGCAAAGAAAAACTACCAAGTAGACGACCTTTTCTACGAGTTATTTGTCGTCGCAAATTTACCTTTAGAAATGGCCCCGAACCACCACAAAAAAGTCAGCACAGCCTTTGGCAGCCCTTGTACGTTACCGCCAACAAGCAGTCAAGGCAACAGAAGTAAAAAGTGTACTCTGTCAATAAAAAGAAGGTTGTCAGACGCATGCGGGGTTGTGGCACCGAACGTTAGAAGACCAAGTATAAGAACCGATCTAATGATAATGAGAAACAAGACTTGTGCTAAAGGAGACGATGGTAGTGCCAGTGGTAGTCCAAAAATAAACCTGAATAGGTTTGTCAGGACCACCGGACAGAGTGAAAAGAGATCATGTGTTATTCAGTGATATATTTGTAACAGAGATAGTTGTTGGTTAAATCGTGCGTGCGGTGCTAGAAGTGTTGAATTCTTGATTTCTAAAGGAAGTCTAGACAACCGGCCAAAGTGAACCCTTGTAATAATTAAGTAATAAGAGTCGTAATCTGTCTATAAAATGCTTTGTCTTGACTGATTGATGAATCAATGCACAGCCTATAAACCGCTGATAGTAGACATCTGAAGTTTGAAGAGTGTGTTTTCATGTAATGATAAATTTTTTTTTCGAAATCATCGTGATGAAACCTCGAGATCCAACTAGTTAAATAAAAAAGCCACACTCATTACCAAAAGTTTCGAGTCGCATTATGATTAGGAGGCATCGAAATATCAAACCTCGACGTTATTTTTTCGATTAGTCACTTAACTCGTGTGAAAAGAGCTGAAACTTTATGTGAGCAATAGACACTATTAGACACACGCTTGGCAAGCCACATTAAAGTTTCCGTGATTTTCTCAAGTGTGCGTTACACACTTGAGTAACTGCGTTACAGTTACATGCGATTTCAGCTTGATCAGACTTGTATGTTTGACGTGCACGGTATATTTTAGAAGGAACGAAAGAAAAGTTTTATTAAGTAAACTGAAACAGCAGAAATACTGTATTGGAATAACTTTACTAAGGGTAAAAACAGACGAAAACAGACTGTTTTTCGATCGGCTAATAGCACGCCGACAACGGCAACGATTCAATTTCAAGGCAGATGTTCAATTGTTCTTTTTATTTTGTTTGCTTTTAAATGTAAGGAACCATTTGCTGATTGAAGAAGTTTGGTTTTGTAATATTTTAGTTTTAAAACTTTATTACACGATTGCTTAAATACCTCTTTTCTCCACTTTCTATTAATTTCTATTAAAGAAAACGCCACTTGCTATTAATTTTGATACTTAATTCTAAATGATTTCGTCGGAAGAATATCCAAGTTTTAGGAGACTACACGAGCATTGAAAAGTCGCGGCGGAGGCTGGTCGCCGTAGCGTCGCAAAATCGCTTTGACTATCGACTATTCTCTGACGCGCTTCCACTGCGACTTATCAGTGCGCGTAAGCCTTTCCATCCTAACGATATCCCCTGGAATGAGACAGGTGTTAAGGTTTTTAGACTGTTTAAAATCATATCTAACGTAGCGCTTCTAGCGGTCCAAAAAGTAAAAACTATGTGTTAAGAACGTGCTCCGGAATGAGACCTATTCAAAGCATAAAATAGTTTTAAAGTCGGTTCACACGTTTATGAGAAAAAATGTGACACACCCATCTCAAAGGCATATATACCGTCTTCATGGCCGTGACGAGTAAAAACAAAAGTTAGTAGTCTGTTTCACCCTAAGACTTGAAATGACTTCTGATATTCAGTCCGAACTCCGCGCTAAACATTTAATTAAATATTGAAAACTCTCGTTTGCAAATTGTTAAGATAATTACAATGAAGACTCGAAGGGGTCTTTCTCCCGTCATGTTGCTCTAATGTTACGCAATGTGTTGAATATTATAAACGTTTTGTGACTACGAAAGTTACACAGACTGGCGAGTTTTTATCGGCTGCAGTTGATAGGTCGGCATTTATCAAACGCATAGCGCAATGGCTCGCATTTAATAATAAAATAAGTATGATAAATTGTACCTACTTATACAGTGTATTTTGTATTTTCTAAAGATTTTTCCTGATTTGTTTTTATGGCTCTAGGCATTTTAACTATAGATACAGTGTTACCTTAAAATAACGAACCTCAATATAACGATTTCTACGATTTATCAATTTTTTCATAATCCCCCTATAGCCCGCCCCATAAGAGTCAATGTAAATTGTGAACATTTTTTGCGAACAACTGCTTTTTGACGAAACCTAAAAAAAGTGTCAATATGTACATTTATTTAACAAATTTTGTTATCTTAACCCTTTAAATAACGTTCCCATTAATAAATTACCACGTGGTTCATGTCGCGACAGGTTTCGAGTTTTCGACACGTTTTTATAAAACAATCATTGTTGTTTGATGGAAATAAATGTAAACACTGCTGCTCGTCACTAATATTTAAGATTCAAGTTGCAATAGCTCAGAAACGTAAAAGCTGTACCTTTTCAAGTCGCAGAACCTCTTTTTAACAAATCTTGCAACAACCTAACCTCAGTTCCTCAGTTCAAGAAATTATTTCATTTAACGAATATTTACTTGGTACCTAACGAATTGTTGTAATGAGGTTGCACAGTATTTCGAAAGAAAAAATTATCTTCCAAAATTAATTCGCGGGCGGCGCGGGCGCCGGAATTGTTGAAGATACATTTTTCCTTTATGAAAGTTTTATTTAAATATGTTATCCCTAAAATTGTAAAAAAAAAACTTAACTATTCTGCCTATTTTGTCCTGTTTGACACCACACAATTATTATGATGTACCTAAGTATAATTGAAAATCTGAATGAGGCAATGGACGTTTGTTGCCTAAGGACGCTTTGGCCGATCGATCTCATAGATTTGATCTACGATCTCGATCGGACGATGCGGTTAACCATTCGATATAAGGAAGTGGAGAATCAATTGACAAAAAGTCTGTGGTCTATTACAATTCCCAAAGCCCGTTCCCGAGCCCAGAATCAGCTACAAATGTTAATAAATTATGTTTAATGGTGTTAGTAAAATTAACCGCCATATTTATTCTAAAGGCTCACTGTACTATTTCAGATTAGAATCGAGTGTTACTTTTCACGCCTTACAAAAATGTCGAATAGGTTAACTTTTTTTTGCAAATGATGTCTCTGTCTGGAATGGTGCACTGGGCATAGACTCAAAAATCCACATATACCTTGATTTTTGCAGAAATACTTTTCGAAAATTTGCACGTGACAGGACTTGAACCTACAGCCTTAACATAGAAAGTAATTTCTTCAAAAATCAGTAAATCAAGATATTATACCTTTCTACCTAGCATAATTTAGTCTATGCTTTCTACTAATTATTTCATATCATAACTTAATCCTATAAAATGATCAAAAAAATGTTTATTGTTGATGTGATGGGACCAATATATCGAAATTATTGTTTATTTCCTATAGTTTGAATTATAACTGTTGAATATGGGTCTTGTCTATCCTATCCAACTAATAAGTTTTAGGTATAAATATGAAAGATTAGTATGTGTTTTGTTTCTTCAAGCAAAAGTGTATTGATCCCGGGAAACTCGGATGTAGACAACTGGATAACTGGATTAACACATAGGTCACTTCTTATCCCAATATTCCCACGGGATCAAGCTTACGCGGGGAAACCACGCAGCGCTGTTTTAGCATAATAATAATACATGTTTTTATATTCAGAAATTATTAACTCGTTGCTTACCTCAGATTACTCCACATTATCACTCTACTTTGAAATTCACTTATTGGTACATTTTCTGATAATAAAGCTGTATTATTTGTTTTAGAAGAAATTCCAGTACCAACTTTGACTGAAAAAACATAAAATTCGTTTTCTATCGCTCTTTTTAGAGCCCTTAGAGCCGATTATAGAAACGCAACTTAAAATTTGAGGGGTACGGAACGGAGTAGAACTAAATTTTTTAATGTTTAAGAAGAACTGTTAGGAAGAACTTTAATATTTTTTTTCCTTTGTTTGTTTAGTTCTAGGTTTATTTTTGTATATTATTGTTTATGTTGTTGTTAATTGTGTATTTGGTTATGTAATAAATAAAAGAACTCAAATTTTGAGTAGCGTACATTAAGCGAACGTGTATTCGGCCTTAAGATTCACAATTTTGTAATTTTATTTTTTAAAGTGTAACTTATTATACCTACTATTAAATTAATGCTTATGGGTGAACGCAGATGAAAGAAATGGCCGCTGATCATAGCAAAGAAATACATAAATCTATGCCACTGACAGTTATTTCAAGAAAAATATTTCCTAACCTTGTAGGCATACTTTAGTAAAAAATCTGATTATTTACAGCTTGCCTACGATCGATGGCTGTAGTTCCATTATCCCACTGTAAAAACGGCTCTTTCGAGATAAATTTGGACATTGATTGATTTGCAAATACGATTGTTATAGCTGGTAACAAGGTTTTTGTATGCTTGTAAACTTGCTACATAAACTTGTTTTATTTCTTTCTGGCTAGCTTTGCATTTTAAACCTACTAATATCATACGTACCTAAATATGAAAGTAACTAAGTAAACTAAGCATTGTTTCTTAGTACTTTCTCACGTGGTTTCATTCGCAAAGTCCTGATTCCGCGGAAATACGCGCGCGGTATGAAAAGTAGTTCAGATATCCAGCTATCTGCATACTAAATTTCATCACAATCGGTTAAGTAGTTTTTGCATGAAGGAGTAACATATATACCCGTTTACTTACACACAAACTGAGATATATTTACAATATTAATAGGAATTTTCTTTATTGAATGTCATGAAATGTGACGCGGCCTAGAAGCTATCAGTCGACCATTTAATTACTTATCTGCGTTCGATCTACATGAGCCAATATTGTATTTGCCAATTTGTAATTATTCTTGTTATTGCATTGCGTACCTTCTATAAGTACAATTTTCACCCGTTGCACACAGGTCATAACTCCTAGTAAGGTTAAAGCAGTGACCATGTTGCAACAGTCATGAATGGGAGGGAGAGCGAAACAGTATATCTGCACTGTTCCCACGTTTTACGGCCTGGCGTGTGCAGCGAGTGACAAGCTGTACCTACTATAATTAACCTTTTTATATGTTGTACCTAAAAGACTTGTTACGCTATCCAATATTATGTAGTCTTAGGTCGTTTATATAGGGGAAGGTGGTACAAAACGATCCCTGTAGGTAAAACGATCCCTGCTTGTTTTATCGACTTAACAACGCCATCTAGAAGATTTGATTAAAACAAAGTCATCCCGCTGGCATTCACTTAGTGCTAAACCAGCTGTCATGGCGGTGTGAATGTTCATAAAAAAAATATTGCAAAAAGTTCAAAATTACTGTGTAAAATCTAAGGTTACCACAAATTTGAAGTCATATTACTTTCGTCCTAGTGTATATAATGTGATAGGTGATTTTGTATTAGTTTTATATGTTATTTGACAGTGTAATCAGCCATATTCTGTTGTCGTGATTGGTGCCATTATTAAATGTTGAGGAATTATAGGTTATGTGGCCGTTTGAGGCAAAATGATCCCCCTTCGGGTAGGTAAAAATGATCCCAGGGATCATTTTACCCACTGTTGACGATTACATTTATTAACGTACCTACTATGCCTTGTAGGTGTACAATGCCTCGAAATTATGCAAGAACAACTACACGTCAGAATTGGAGCGAAAGCCTAATGATTAAGGCTTTAGATGCCGTAAATAATGGTGTGGGTTACAAAACGATCAGCAAACAGTTCAGTTCAGTTTTCACTTAGGTCGCTTAAAATACATGCAAAGGGGAAAAGCTGTTGGTAGGGTCAAGGTAATGGGAGGTTTTAGAAGGGTTTTACTGAAGAGCAGGGACAAGAACTGGTACAATATATCACAGAAAATTAGGAAACCATGTATGGCTTAACGACTGCAGATATTTTGAAATTTGCTTATACTGTTGCTGTTGCAGTCAACCTTGATAAAGCCAACTGTAAAGTTGGCGAAAGCTCGGTTCGTTTGGAACAATGAATAAAAACGCGATTGATCCGGATAAATACAGTGTTTTATTATGCAAAATCGCGAAAACCATAAAGGAAATTATACTGTTGCTGTTAGAAATAACTTCAGACATCGGTTTTCGACTCCAACACAAAGCCGGTAAAGATTGGCTTGTAAGGCAGTTAGTCCTTGATCTCCAAGAGTTAAATAAATGATGCCCTAATGTTTTCAAACGTTTTATTTTTGTTTAATTTAAGTCAATTGGGCGAAACGACCCCGCGGGATCATATTGCCCCAATTCTGGGGATTGTTTTGTACACCCTAGTGTACAAAACGATCCTTTACTAGACCTTGACAAAAAACGGAATAGGGGAATAATCCTTTAAGATAATTGAATAGAAATCGTATTTTTTGGAAGGGCGATAAACTAGCTAACTACAAAATACAAAATTTTTACAAAATCATTCATTTACACAATTTTATACCAGTTTTCCCTTAGGGGGATCATTTAGTACCACTTTCCCCTATGATGAAATCGAATACCTACAATGTTTCATGATTTATATTTTGTGATTACAAAAATATATGACCAAAATGTGCTCTCTCTATCTGGTACTTTTGAATTCTCACCTGCACTCAGTTGAACAGCTTACGGGTGACGGCATAATGCTGAATTTTATTATTAAATGTCGTTCTTTAATTCTAAATATGTCTTCTGGTGATTCGTATGACCCATCAATTTTTGCCCCAGGCCTATAGACTATAAATACATATTTGAAAATTGGATAAAAGTTGGATAGGGTAATAAGCCTTTATTTCAATAAAGTAAATAATTTGATGAAAATTTACTTATTCTTGTCTATGTACCTTACCTAATTATAATAAAGAAATTTAAAATTGTTTTTAATGTAAATTTATTTATCTCAATAAATGATGGAACATCTGAACCTTTAATTAAACTTAGAAAAAAATACAATAAAATCAATCTTCAATCATAATAATATAGGTACCTACTCGTAAAATGCAATTAAAAAAACATAAAATATTAATTAAATTTCAACTTTGCGGCCAAACCGGGGTGGGTGGGGCACCTATTTTATGATTAAAATGTCTCAACCATACCTCACCAAAAATATAAAAATTGCGAACTCACACACTAACACACAACCTCTCACCCTAAACGCATATACCCCGCTCTGTTCCGTCGTGGGTAATTCTTTTTTAAGGAAATTTAGTAAAACTAAAGATTCGGCGTACTTAGTGAACGAAAAACAATTGCTGAACCGTTTAAAAAAAAAAAAAAATAGACCTCTGGGAGACATCTTGGTTGTTTATTACGCATCCGGTAAAATCGTATGTTTACTAGTAATAAAAAAAAATATTTATTCCGCTAGATTTAGGTACTTATACATCCAACATTTTAAGGGTTTCGTAGTCAACAAGAAACACTTATATGTAGTTTCGTCATGTCCGTCCGTCCGTCCGCGGCTTAGCTCAGAGACGCTTGGAAGCTAAGAAGCTGTAACTACTTTGCATGAGTACCTACACGTAATATTGTTTATCTCAAAACATCAGCACACAGCAATCAAAAATTCACAAATTAATCCATGCATAAAAAAGCTCTGCTATGCAAATCCTAAATAAAAAACCGTGCAATCAACATTTTCCATCTAATATTGGATACTACGGAAAACTTTGTAAAACATTTCAGTCCAATTGTTTACCAAATTGGATTCGGACGGAACAATTTCGAGCTTTGGTTTTGTCATTTGTAATCTGTTTATCGTGTAGTGTCGATGTCACAAAGATTATATTGAAAAATTTCCATTTATCCATCTTGGATTCTTGATTTATGCAGCTTTCCTGCTGCGTACACCTATTTATTATTTTTTGTCGAATACCCTTGTTCATATCAAAATATACCTAACTATTTTATATAACTGAAAATGCCCATACATATCGTTAGGTAGGTATGTTTTATTAAAAATAATATTGTTATACTAGCTGCGCCCAGCGGTTTCACCCGCAAAAGTGAAGGCGCGCGCCCGCGTTACCAAGGGCGCGAGCGGCCGAGCGGTTGCACTTTTTCGTTGATTACTCGGGTTCTACTAATTGGATTTCGATGCAAAATATACCACGACCTTCCTCAAAAATAGAACTATCCAATATTGATAACTAAATTTCAATCGGATAAGTAGTTTTTAATTGTATAAGGAACCGACATATAAACAGAGAAACTGACAGATAGATATGAATTTTAAAACTTATATAATTTTATTCTACTACTTATCCTAAGTCCCCTAGACCACTTTTTTTAAATTTACTACCAAATACTTTAGCATCTTCTTACTGTGCTTCCAAGTACAGACTTTTTGTCCACTCTTCCTTTATTATAAGTAAAGAAGATAAAAGAAGATAATATTCAGTTATCTTAATCCCTAAAATGTATTTTTTCCCAAACGCGAATACTCGAAAATACAGTTTTTACTTCACCTGATAACGGAGACCATTCTGTTTCTGAGAAAAAAAGGCTGTAAATGGCAAAGCTTTCTCTTAAAGCCGTCCGACATCCGAGTGATGTTATAAGGCGATTATTTGACTGTCCTGATTATAATTTTGGGGTAAGAATACCTATAAATTTTAGGTTTTTATACCCCATATATCAATCATATCTACCTACATATATATTCAATCCGATGCTATCTTAAACATGTTAATCTCGAAAATGTAAAAAATACCGTTTGTAAATTATCAACTGACATTGTTTCACGCGTAATAAACTCTTCCGGTACCCGGACATGACCGGATATATTTTCCGCAAAAGCCGGATGTCAGCCCAAATAAAATGCTCATAACTAAGTACCTACAACCACATTTTCTAAGCCCGTTCTGACTGTAATCCCAGTCATTTTGAAGATTATCTATTTTTATTTGAAACTCAACGATGTTATCACTACTTGCAAAGACTTATAAATTAGGGAACACTTGAAAAGGAAGGATAAGCGTTTAGATATAGGGAGTGTTGTGAAATATGTGCAAACCGTTCTTTTACCTCTACTACGCTTGTTAGTTCCTTCATAGCGATAAAACATAGATATACATTAAATGTAGTGCTTCGAATTGTATGAAGTTCATACGATTCAGAGAACTAAATTAATGTGCAAGGTGTAGCTTTGTAATGGGGTGTGATAGGTTTTTGTATCTTATCTTACTAATAATATAAACGAAAAAGTTTGTATGTAAATCTGTATGTGACTTTGATACTTTTTCACGCAAAAACTACTGAACCGATCGCGATGAAACTTGGAATATAAGTAACTGAATACCGGGAATAACACATAGGCTACACATTTTATCCAAATATTCAAATATCCACGCCGGAATTACGCGGGTAAAACTGCGGGGCGCTGCTAGTAAATACATAAATGTGATACACATAGAAAAAATAAGAACCAGAAACAAACACACGGTCAGCATTAAATACCTACTTTTTCCTAGCAATCGAAGCTACAACCTTCTGCAGCACGAAAAAGGCCATTAATATTATCAACCAATCATATATGTGGTCTTAAGTTGGATTTCTGGTTGGATTAGGCGGCCAGAACTTTCAAAGTTGACACATAGAATTTATTAAAAAAGGTCTTGTCCTTACGAAATATTTTCTAGATCAGTGCAAACTCACGAAGAAAATCTCCTCTAGATTCTCATTTAGGTAAAAAATACCTAAGAGATACTTTGATATAAATCGAAAAGAACATTTGAGTCATTTGAATATGTAAATTGCCTTCTTACTATCTTGATCCTTTGTAACGATCTTATGAGATAAAAGCTAACTGATATTGGTACTTGCGGCATTAACTTAAAATAAATGATGCACTTTTAAGGTTTCCTGCCGTGTAGCTCCGGCAGTAGGTAGCTAGCTCACGGGAGGTAGCCCAGAATAGGGTTATGTCCTATCTTTCCGTGGGTGCATGTTGTAAAAGGTGACTAAGGTATCTGGGGAAGACTAGCGAACCTGGAGTCCTAGGGAGGATTGGTGTCAAGTACTGTACAAGCTTAAAAAATTATCGAAACTATTTTGCACCCCTGACTCCTGGGAGCATCGCTTGGACAATTCTGTGATATTAGTTGTTGGCAAACAGGTAAGCTGGCATTCTTTGACTTCTTCAGATTGATATTAATAAACTGTGTTGGTCGAATTATCCAGTAATGACACTGGATAAAAAACAAAAACGACAAAAATGACAGTAATTTTATTGTGTTGGTCGGATATTTATTCGACCAACACACCCCACTGGCCACTGGCCAGTGGACACTGGCCTTTTTAATTTATTACTAGCGTAAACCATCCTATAACTAAAGGCAGTCATTCACACAAAACATAAGTCGAGTTAATATCTTTCCTTTGGTCCATCCAACGTTAAACTGACCACGAAACACGAAACAAATCTATCTGTCCATCAGCCTATTGAAAATGAAGTTCGGTACTTCAATATACAGGCTTTCCCCTCTGAATGGACTGTCAACAGTGTTGAGACCACAGAATACAGTACATAATTACCGTAGTCATTATGAGAGCGTCGTGAATCCAGTCGAGTTGTGAAGTGTCGTCGACCTACTTGCAGTACGTCCGACGTTATAATACGACGAAATGTTGAAGTGCTTTGTTTTTATTTAAACTCTGTTTTTAAGGCTCCTTTAGACTAATAAGTTTTAGACTCGACTTTTGTCACATTTTCACTGACGTTGTTTGCCGCAAGAGCAAGACTTATTTAAATTCAGATTTGAAAGAGATTTTAAAAAGATCCTTGGAGGATAACTACGTAATATATACTCTAAGAAAAAGATTACATTTGGTACCGTGACATTTAAAGATTTTTAAAGATTTAGACATTTTTGAACCACGTTTCTGAAAAAGGGTATAGTTCCATTGTAGTTTTGCCTTTACATAATAACCATTCAAGGGAACCAAATGACAATAGTAAGTACTAAACAACTTGCCCTTTGGAAAATGATCAGTCTGTCTGTAGTTGATACTTAACGTACCCATCTTAACTTGGTATATTTTTACGTAAAAAATAAAGAACAACGGCATCATAGATATTCAACAAAGGGGAAGTTTGTTTATTCCGTGTCTACCTCTTGATGGTGTCGAAATAATGGACTGTAAAATGGTGGATGTCAAGTTTTTGAAAGATTGACTGGTCTTATACTCCCATGGGTATTCTCTTTCAGAAACTCTTCTCACAATATAAATTAATTATTTTTATGATCGAACCGAAATAGGATCTCCAGATCTCCAGCTAAATAGCTAGGTAAGTAACCTATAGCTACTTAGCTGGAAATCATAAAGTGTAATTTGTTAGACACATGCACACATGCAACCATGGCGCTAACTCTCCTACTAATATTAAAAAAGTTGAAAATTGAATGTATATGTATTTTTGTTGCTCCTTCTAGCTAAAACCGCTAAACCGACTGCGATGAATCTTGTTATGGCCTATACTAACCTATACTTCATTCGTGCAACACAAACCGCTCAATATCGGATATAAAAAAGTATATTCGGAATATTCAATAACTATCGGAACAACATACACTGGATATCTCGAATTATTGAAGCGGATGTTGAGTTGAGCCAATACTCGACACAAGCTGTGTTGTTATATCTCCGTACTTACGTACCTACATAGTTCGAACGATGTTGTTAATTAAGGATGTTTGTATGATTATATGCGTTGCAATCTTGGTTGTTATATATAATTGGTCGAATGTGGTAATGCTGAGCTTTCAGGATTAATTTGATAACTTCAACATTTCAATTTAATAAACCACAGTTATAGTAAAGGAAAGGTATTTAATCATTTATGGTAAACCTTCTTTTCAACAAGTCGAACCAGCACACTTTAAACAATTTAATAAATTAAAAATAAATTAAAAATAAATTATATTCCAAACAAAAAAGGACCCTACAAGAAGTACGCGATTAATTTAGAGCTTAGAGTAAGGCCCTGGCTCAGTTCAGTGTTGTGGATTGCTTTAGTATTCCTATAGGGAAGGGGAGGGCACAAACTTTTCAGCTTTGTAAAAAGGTACAAAAATTAATTGATAAAAGGAAAATATTTACGCCTATAGTTTTTATTTGAACTTAGTTTTTTTTATTACACAACAAAAACACCTGAATCGTATAGGGAATGAGAAAAGGTGTAAAAGAGGTTTTTTGTTTTGTATGGCGAACGTGTCGCCTTTAACTTCCCAAAAATAAATACCTGCAGACAACAAACATTTTACAGAATACATTTGCAATTCATTAATGTTGTCGCAATTTTGATGGTCGTTCATCCAAAATGCAGTTAAAAGAGCCACTTGACGCGACCTCCTAAAACTATGAAGAGACGAACTGTTTGAAACTCCAGTTCCTGAGCGAACTGAACTCATTTTGAATAGGTAGATACGGTTTTCAAAGAGGTACTTTATCAAATACTACAAAATACTTTTATTAACATGTTCATTGTTCAAGGTATTCTACTAGAAATATTTAACAAAAACAATTGTATCATCAAAAATTCTCCAGTGACAGGATTCGAACTTGTGCCCCTCGCTCGTACGGGACAATTTCTGGTGATCCATTTCTTTTTGTAAAATGTTTCAATTGAAATGCCTGAACCAACAAATGTAGGTAAGAAATAATAGGGGTTAAAGTATGAAATTGCCGTTTTATTGCAATAGGTTCTTTCAATTGACATAGAATCTTCATGGTTTGAGGTTTTCGAATGAAACTTTTTTCAAATGGTTTCTGTGATGTTCTTTTTTTAAAAAATGTGAAACATTTGAATATCGACTTTCAATTGTTTTTGTTATTCAATTTAGACAAGAAAGATGGATACTGCGAAAATTCGAGTGATTTTTGAATACGAGTTCCGACCGGAACTAACGCGGCAGAAACAGCCCGCAATATCAATGCTGCGTTTGGAGAGGGGTCTACTAATGAACGCACCGTGCGATTTTGGTTTAAACGCTTTCGTGATGGAAATTTCGACTTAAAGAACGAGCCACGAGGAAGACCGCCCACACAGGTGAATAACGATGAATTAAGAGAGTTAGTGGAAGCCGATCCTAGTCAAACTACCCAGGGATTAGCGGCATGGTTTAACGTTACCTTACCCACTTTATTGACTCACTTGTGTCAAATCAATAAAATAAAAAAATACGAAAAATGGGTGCCTCATGATTTGACTGATCTGCAGAAAGAAACGCGTGTTGAAACTTGTGTTGCCTTGTTGAACCGGTACAGAAATGAAGGAATATTGGATCGAATTGTAACATGTGATGAAAAGTGGATTCTTTATGATAACCGGAAAAGAAAAATGCAATGGCTGACCCCAGGTCAAATGCCACAACAGTGTCCTAAAGCAAAACTTACCAATAAAAAGGTAATGGTAACTGTTTGGTGGTCTCAGCATGGTGTTATTCACTATAGTTTTCTTCGATCTGGTCAAGCAATTACGGCAGATGTCTATTGTGCCGAACTCCGAACCATGTTGACAAAACTAGCAGTAAAACAGCCCCGCCTCATGAATCGATCTTCACCATTATTGCTCCATATTGGGCCCGTGGATCAAAACTAACACGATAAAGTAGAAACAATTTATTAAAAGTATAATTTAGCCGGTAACCTACAGAACAATATAACTCGAGAACAAACAATATGGCGCGGGTCGCGAGCCACACTTCAGAGCGCTCGGCCGCACTACCAACTTCACTACTAATAATAGCACATAGGTAGATACTATAGCTAGTGATCTTTGCTGGATATTCTCAACACCTCCCCTCAAAGTCGCAAGCAACATCTTGACATTCACATACATATCATACCTAAGTTATGCATGCATTCATGATGTTTTAAACCATTCAATCCTTTTGTCAAGACATCAGCAGGCATACGCTCAGTACATAAATATCTCAGATCAATAATACCCTGTTCGCACATATCTCGGACAAAGTGATGTCTTACATCAATATGCTTTGTTCTCGGCCGGTAATTTCTACTTTGGGCCAACTTTATTGCACCCTGGTTATCAATAAATAATGGAACAGACTCACATTCATCGACGACCAAATTCCTCAAAACATCTAGCAAATATATGGCCTCTTTCGTTGCTTCTGATAGGGCCATGTATTCAGCCTCTGTACTGGACAATGCAATTGTACGCTGCTTTCGCGCTTCCCAACTTATAGGCGCACCTGCGAAAATAAATGCATATCCAGAATATGATTTTCTATCCATAATATTGGCACCCCAGTCAGCATCCACTACACCAAACAAAGGCAGACCAGTTCTCTCATACATTAAACCATACTGCAAAGTACCTTTCAGATAGCGTAAGATACGTTTCACTGCCTTCCATGTCTCAACATCATAACATGTATTATATTGACTCAAATAATTCACTGCATAGGCAATATCCGGTCTAGTAGACACTGCAAGAAACATCAAAGCACCTATTAAATTTTGGTATGGATACTGTCTCATTATATCTTCATTCACACACTTAGGCTTTTCTAACTTTACATTTATATCAATAGGAGTCACGACATGTTTACAATCACTCATATTGAACCTTTCTAACACTTTTTCAATATAGCTCCTCTGATTCATAAATACTCTATTCTCTGTATCACGACTAAACTCTATTCCTAAACAATTACTTATTTTACCTAAATCTTTCATCTCAAAAGTTTTAGACAGTTCTCTCTTCACAGAATTTAACCATTCATCATCATCTGTCGTAAGAATCAAATCATCAACATAAATAGCAATCAACATCATCTTTCCATTCCTTTTTGCTACAAAGACACACTGATCTTGTGGTAATGCTATAAAACCTAATCTTTTTAACACTCTTACTAACTCTTTATGCCATTGTAACCCTGACCGACGCAAACCATACAAAGACTTCTTTAACAGGCACACACAATCATCAGATTCATTCATCATCTTTTGCCAGCGTTTAGCTGTCTCTAATATATTACTATCCTTAACTATCTTATGTGCTAATCCAATCTTTTGGTTTGCGAGTATTCTATCTAAAACATCGCTTAATTGTTCAGGGACGTTCATATAAACTTCTTCCTCCAAACGTCCATTCAAGTAGGCTGTGACTACATCCATGTGGTGAATATCAAATCCATATTCTGCAGCTATGGCGGCCAGTAATCTAATCGACGTAGATCTGACAACGGGGGAATAAGTTTCATGAAAATCCTCCCCTGGCCTCTGTGAACATCCTTTAGCCACTAGCCTCACCTTCTTTCTCTCTTGATAATTTGTGTTTTTAACACAGAATACAAATCGGCTTCCAATTACTTTTCGATCATGAGGTCTCTGTACAATTTCCCAGGTGCCATTCTTAATCTGGGCTAAATATTCATCTTCTAAAGCACGCTTCCAGCCTTCGACATCTTCTGTCATTTTTGCCTCTGACCATGTCATTGGTTGTATAGTAACAATCCCTGCTGTAAACTCTGTTTGAATATCTGAATCATTTCCTGAAGATAATGATTCATAGAATGAATTATTATTAGAAGAATCATTGCTATCATCTTCTTCACTCTCTACAGCTTCATTTTCATTTTTATCTCTTAGTCGTACTAGTCTTCCTCTTCCTTTCTTTGAGGGTTCAACTAATCTTTCCCATAATACAGTAGCATTTCGTTTCTTTGATAATTTCACAACTTCTCTTTCAGATTTTGTTTCATCCTCTTTATCTAAGTTCTCAGTGAACCGTTCACCACATTTTGTGGCTTTTGATGGAGATTTTCTTACTATTTTTTCTTCTGTTTCTAACATAGTTTCTTCTTCATTCTGATCTATTAATGGTTTGTTTAGACTTACTGTAAATTGTTCACTCTCTTCTTCATCAAGTATTTCTTTGTATTCTTGTCTAAAAGCTGGCTCGTTTATAAATTTCACATCCCGACATACAATTATCTTCTTATTTCTAGGATTATGAATTCTATATGCTTTTGATTGCACATCATACCCCATAAAAATGCCAGGCTCTGCACTTGACTCAAACTTTCCTTTATTCGCTCCCTTTTCTTTATAATAGACTTTCGTACCGAATACCTGCATGTAGATTAAACAGGCTTTCTTGCCCTTCCACAGAGTAAACGGCACTTCATTTGAGAGAGCTTTCGTGGGGCATCGATTGCGCACATAATTCGCCGTATTTACAGCTTCCGCCCAAAACGCCGGAGGGCTACCAGCTTGACGCATCATACATCTCGTCATCTCTATGAGTGTTCTATTCTTCCTCTCGGCAACGCCGTTTTGTTGAGGCGTATGAGGTACTGACAAGCGTCTTGTGATCCCATTCTTTTTCAGAAAATCGTTAAACTCAGTATTAATGTACTCACGTCCATTGTCAGACTGTAGACTCTTTATCTTTTTACCAGTGAAGTTCTCCACTTCAGCTTTGTAAATCTGGAACATGTTAAACACATCGCTCTTATTGCGTATGAAATACACTTCACACCATCTAGATCTATCATCAATGAAGGTAACAAAATATTTCTTTCCTGTAAAGGACTCATGCCTCATCGGACCACACACATCTGTATGTACGATCTCAAGTAGGTCACTTGTACGTTTCTCACTACTCTTTGGGAACGGCTTACATGTTAGCTTCTCGCTTACACATATCTCACATTTCGACAATTTTTCATCATCTTTGATTGTTAAACCATGTACAAGCCCACTCTTGGCCAATTCTTTTAAGTCACGTTCATTTAAGTGGCCTAAACGTTGGTGCCACATATCGATAGGCTTCTTCAGCTCTTCAATATTATTTACACTATTTTGGCACAATCTGACATGGTATAAATTTCCCACTCGATCAGCACGCATATGAACCTTCTTCTTACTATCAATTACAATCGCTTCTTTATTTGTAAAATGAACTTCAAATCCCTTATCGGTCATCTTAGATACTGATAACAAGTTAGTGCGCAGGTCGGACACATAATATACGTTTTCAATATCAATTCGGCGCTCTTCGCAGCCTGTGTCCACATTTATTGTAGTCCTGCCACGGCCAGTTATACTAGTTCTATTATTATTAGCCAAATTCAACTCACAGTTTATGTTTTTGAATTCCAATAAGTTCTGTTTCTCATTACACATATGACCTGTGCATCCACTGTCGATACACCATATATTGCTCTTGTGATCATCACTTAACATCACCTCTTCGGTAGTGGAAAGCATTGTAGTTAGGTTACCGCTCTCTTTGTTTTGAACTTTCTCTTCTACTTGTTTAGCACTCTGCTTCTTTTTAATAAACTTACTTCGACACTCTTTTGCAAAATGCCCGCTTCGGCCACAACGATAGCACTCGATTTTCTTTTTGAAACTACTTTGACTGGACTGGTTCTCATTTTTCTTTCTCACAAACATAGCGCCTTCATCTACTACCTTCGACTTTCTGCCCTCATAATCTTCAATTATCTTTACTTTAAGTATTTCGGTAGATGGTAGATCATCGCGGGATTCCATCGCCGTGCGAAACATGGTGAAGGAGTCAGGTAAGCTGTATAACAATAGAATTGCAAGCAGCTCGTCGATCACCACTAGGCCGATTTCTTTTAACTTCTTTACGGCATCGACAAAATCGGCGATATGTTTACGCAGGTCATCACTTTCCTGCATACGTGTTAGCACTAGTTTCTTTAGTAACGACGCTTTTCGCGCCGGTCCACTAGACTGGTACATTGACTTCAACTTATCCCATATCTGTTTGGACGTCTCCAGTCCATCGAGAGCTATTAATTCACTCGGACAAACGGCTAAAAGGATGTCTGATTCAGCTTTTCCATCCAATTTAGTCCATTCAACTATCTTTGGGTCGTTTAGTGACGGTTTCGGTATGTCTCCAATGACATATTCCCATAAGTCATTTTTCTTCAAAATGGCTCTCATTTGAATTTTCCATGTATCATAATTTTCACCATTTAGGAGCTCAATCCGTACACTTGTATTCGTCATTTTTTATGATTTATTGACCGCTGCGTACATTTAAGTCCAAATAGGAAACTATTCACGAAAAAAAAAATCCAAACAATGAAAATTTTTCACTAGCAAATGTCACTTTAGTTTTTATTACTTTTATTGTCCGAATTATCACTGTTTTGTCTTTAAAAACACTATAACCACTAGGCCCATAACCTATTGGGCCCGTGGATCAAAACTAACACGATAAAGTAGAAACAATTTATTAAAAGTATAATTTAGCCGGTAACCTACAGAACAATATAACTCGAGAACAAACAATATGGCGCGGGTCGCGAGCCACACTTCAGAGCGCTCGGCCGCACTACCAACTTCACTACTAATAATAGCACATAGGTAGATACTATAGCTAGTGATCTTTGCTGGATATT
This sequence comes from Idaea dimidiata, assembly GCA_949358125.1. Taxonomy (NCBI): domain Eukaryota; kingdom Metazoa; phylum Arthropoda; class Insecta; order Lepidoptera; family Geometridae; genus Idaea; species Idaea dimidiata. The sequence continues at coordinate 10,813,558 of OX442334.1, forward strand.
CTCAACACTCCACGACAACGCGAGACCTCACACAGCACGAGAAACCATTTTGACCCTTCAGGAACTGCACTTAGAAACCATTCGTCATCCTCCGTATTCACCAGACCTTGCTCCAACGGACTACCATTTTTTTCGTGATTTGGACAATTATCTACGTGACAAGAAGTTTTCTTCCCAGGAGGCAGTACAAAATGCTTTCACACAGTTTGTGCAGTCTAGATCGTCGGAGTTCTATCGCAAAGGCATTAATAACCTTCCCATTAGATGGCAGCAATGTATAGATAATAATGGCAACTATTTTGATTAAATAAATTTGTTAAAAATTTAGAAAATAAACAATTAAGATTTTCAGTACAAATCGGCAATTTCATACTTTAACCCCTAATATTATACAAAAAAAGCTGCCGCGACGGGGCTCGAACCCGTGCTCTTCGATTGCTACTTGTATTTTGAAGGAAGGAAGTTAGTTTCAGAATGCCTGTTTTGACATTCAACAATTTTGATGGTTATAGCGATTTTGAAATCTGAATATTGTCACCGACTTTTGATACTGATTGTACCTACATAGACAAATACGTAACTAACTAAATACATAAAATAAGACAATTTTTAAATTGACGATTTTAAACTAACGTGAGTAAACCAGTGGCAATTGCTAGCGAAATATCAAGTTTCGTAAAATAACAAATTAAAACTTAGTAATTTTTTTTTTTAAATATTTTTTAATGTAATAACTAAATAAACTCATTAAGTCATTTTTTAATAAAGGGAGAGTACGGTCGGAGTAGTTATTCCGATTTTTATTTCTGTCTGTCAACTTTGAAAGTTCTTGTAACGGAAAAACACAAAGCATGTTCTCACTACTCCGACCTTATTCAACATTAACTAGTAGTTCGCCCCGAACTGAGACCTCACGCACCCCTATCTCCCCAACCCCCCTACCGATCCGGCTCATCTTCGAACTCATAAATTCTATTGACCTAAACTACGCGCATACCAAAATTCATGAAGATCGGAGCTACGATACTCAAGTTATCGTCGAACAAAGATACAAGCGCCAGGCCCGTCCACACTGGACCTCACTCGCTTCGCTCGTTCGGTCAATTAATCATGTACATTGATATTATTGTATACTAGTGATTGAGATTAATACCTACTAGGAGTTCGCCCCGAACTGAGACCTCACGACCCCCTATCTCCCCAACCCTCCCACCGATCCGGCTCATCTTCGAACTCACAAATTCTATTGACCTAAACTACGCGCATACCAAAATTCATGAAGATCGGAGCTACGATACTCAAGTTATCGTCGAACAAACATACAAAGATACAAAGTTACAAAGAAACAAGCGCCAGGCCCGTCTACACTGAATAAAACTAGTAGTTCGCCCCGAACTGAGACCTCACGAGAATCCATTTACAGAGATTTTGTTTTTTGTAGGATTTTAACACCAACAGCTTTATTTTTTTACAAAATAAGAATTATTATTAAACGAATAATATAACGAAAGACAAGTAAAAAAATATTTAAAAAAATAAAAAACCCGACTGCAGTTTTAACAGAAAAGTGAAAAACAAGATGCTTCTAGTAGCTTTAGGAATGGTGGATGCAGTCGGGCGGGACACGATAATTTTATAATTAATAAATTTTAAAACTTAATTGTAAAACTTTACAAGCAATACTTTTCAAATGTAAATTTAGGAAAGAATAAAACATATTGTTTGAGTGAACAATGTTACGCGTTTTCTCTGTTTTTTATGGTCTTTACAAATATTGGTTAATAGCGTTTTACATAATTATTTTTATTTATTTATTATTTTAATGTCATGACGAATGACGAATCTAACCACGTATTGTTTATCTAAATCGGCCCAGCCGTTTAGGTCCTACGACGGCACAAAAATAGGTCACATACATACATACACTCACGGCAAAAACATAACACTTCCTTTGGCAGTCGTGTAAAAACGATAACACAAAAAGAATTATTCCTTACTAGCTGCGCCCCGCGGTTTCACCCGCGCAAGTTGCGAACCCGCGTTGTTAGAACACCTACCTACCGCAATGCAATAATCCACACTTAAACGGTCGCCCATTGAAGTACTGTTGAAGCTAGGCGCTGCTGGAGTTTTGCACTGCGGTAGGGAGGTGAAGTAAGGTAAAGTTTGTTTTTCATCAGTAAGTGACGATAACGATGACGAAGGATGACGATGCCGATGGATGACGATGGATGGCGATGACGATGATGATGATGCCACTCTACATCACTTACCCTACCCCTGTGTCGATTTTCATTCATTGAATAGTTATCACCCGCCCGATCCTCCGGGATTTTCGGGATCAAAAGTATCCTATGTTACTCTCCATCGTTTAAACTATCCCTATGCAAATTTTCATCCAATAAATAGTTATCACCCGCGTAAGTCCCGATCCCGCGGGATTTTCGGGATCAAAAGTATCCTATATTACTCTCCATCATTTAGACTATCCCTATGCAAATTTTCATTTAATAAATAGTTATCACCCGCGTAAGTCCCGATCCCGGAGTATTTTCGGGTTCAAATCCCGCGGGATTTATGGGATCATAAGTATCCTATTTTACTCTCCATCATTTAAGCTATCCCTATTCAAATTTACATCTAATAAATAGTTATCACCCGCGTAAGTCCCGATTCCGCGGGATTTTCGGGATCAAAAGTATCCTATGTTACTCTCTATCATTTAAACTATCCCTATGCAAATTTTCATCCAAATCGGTCGAGCCGTTTGACCGTGAAGAGGGAACAAACAAACAAACAAACAGATTTTCGGATTTATAATATTAGTAGGATTTACGACAATCGACCACAATTTGTAACATAAACATGAATTATTTACTTTGATTTAAGTACTTTGATCACTAATAGACGTTAACATTCCATACAAAAATGTCAGATCTTGAAGTATATATCGCAAGCAAACGCAACGATACCGCGATCTAGGAGGTATGTTGAGCGCCATCTATTGACACATTTTTAGAACTTGATTATTTTCTCTTTTTGCACCCCCTATCTCCCCAACCCCCCTACCGATCCGGCTCATCTTCGAACTCATAAATTCTATGGACCTAAACTACGCGCATACCAAAATTCATGAAGATCAAAGCAACGATACTCAAGTTATCGTCGAACAAACATACAAAGATACAAAGATACAAGCGCCAGGCCCGTCTACACTGGACCTCACTCGCTTCGCTCGTTCGGTCAATAAACCATAGCCTATGTGTTTTTTTTACTTATGTGACTTGTGTGTGCCTAAACTCAGCTATGATACCCGTACTTACTACGTATTCTGTGGCTATGATATGAATTGTTCATCACAAAACGTCAGAAACCGTAACGTAACCTAGTTTGAAGGAGTCAACGTCAAACTATAATATGAAAGGTCCAATTGGGTCCAAACGTCCAAGCAACGTAACATAAAATTGCATAAAAGTTATTGCTTCACGATTCACGTGCTGTGTGGTAGTACTAAAAGTTAAAGTTTTAACTTGAGTGTTTCCGCAATTAGCCCTTCTATTGGGCCTTTTTGCGTGATTTTAAGCCGTGGGTTTTCTCACGCACGATGTTTTCCTTCACCGTAAGAGTGGTGCCTACTATAATGAAAGATTTTCTTCTAAGATAAACGTACTTATACTAACGTTACTAAAAATGCGTTGACGTTGTGTCAACGCATTTTTTTGTTAAAATGACTATTAATGCATGCCATTCGTTTTGTAATTAAGTAGTAGGTACGAGGTAATTAGTCAAATGAGGGCAAGAATCTTGGTCGCTTAGATCTTTTTTTTTTTTTTTTGCATTTGAACACCGCATACTATTTTAGCTATGAATAGCTATTTAGCAGCTAGCTAAATAAAAAAAATTCAAGAATTTCAAAACCCACCTTTTATTTGTGAATTCTGAATTGGAATAATTGCTTTTATCATAATAAATAGTCAAATGTAACAACTGTAAATAGTGATAAAATTGCAAACTCATACGCGTGCGTTTGTGAGATATATCCCACCAAAGCACGAGTTTGAAGAAATTTGTTCGGCATACACGGCAACGCAGACTTCCAATTTACAGATTTTTTTGTAGGTAGATGTGATGCATTTTAATTATGTCCATACGTAATGATTTCTACATACATAGCTGGAATACTAATTGTACAAGTTAGGAAAAAATAATACATGTTGCTTACTTACCACCAACATACCTACTACACACTTTTACCACAAAATAGAATACAGATTAAAGCTTACAATAAACATCCTTAAACAAATCGATTCAATAATGAATGCCCATTCCACTGAAATTGTCAATAGTTTGAATACTTAACTATTGATAAATATTCAGTAAGACACTGTTTTACTACAAAAAAAAAAACAAATTGAGCAATCATCCGCAGAGCGTTTTTCGAGTCGAGCAATATCCATCGAGAATTGACACTTTTGAGTTTGACAAACAGAAACCAACGATATTGTGTTTAGCATTATTATTTATCTGTGGTTTAGCGATGAAAATAATCTATGTAATATGAGCACCTAAATAGAAAATCAGATTAAATCAAGTGACATTCGAACCGCAAGTGGTGCGTTGCCGGCCTTCGAGAACTACTCTGTAGTACGCGAGGTATGCGTTGCGGGAGCCATATAGGTAACAAAATATAACAATCTTTGTATGAAAAACTGGCGAGCTATGTAAGTTAAACTATCTTTTTTAACTAAGGAAACCTATCACATCATGTAACATAGGGCCGAGGTGCCAACTACTAGATAAACTGTGGTAAACTTTAATTAAAACGGTGTTTTTACAACTGAAATGTATTTCCGACAGATGTTCGACGGAGTTTAAACTCAAAGGCCGTAATAATAATATTTGGCTTTGACTAGTAGTTTAAAAAGGAAAACCCAATGTAATAACGAAAAAGCAATACAAACATTTAACTGACAATGCTTAGAGGATGTTGGGACGTTTTACATTTGGAATAGGTTTAGTTTTCTAAACCCAAGTTTAAGTGTAATCTTATCGTTACATAAGTTTATGAATACATAAATACCGCACTGAGAAATAGACAAACATGAATTTAAGAAATTATAAGTGTTTGTTCTAATGCCTATCCTAAATGACTAGACACATTTTTTATTAACTACTTACGTCCAACTACAGACTTTTGTTTTCCTATCGTTTATCACTAATTATTTGTAATTTCAAAAGTCCTTCCAGTACTTTGGCTTCAATCTATTTTTTTTTATTCGTATTTTCTTTCGAAAGCGAATGAACTCCTTATTAGGTATTGAATTTAGGTACCTACTTACTGTAACAGCATTGTAGAGATATGGTAAACATTCCACCGAAACGTAATCTCAATACATTACCTACCTTAGGAAACCAATTTCGGGGCTTTTAACACGTAATCGAATTTGTGGTTGGAGCTGAAACAACCTGGCATGTATGGAGATTGATGCACAAACAATAACCTGAATTGGGGTGTTTGGCTTTAGGAGACTTAACCCCCTTCATAATTTACCCTTCATGTATTCACAAACTACAGGCCCGTGGTAAAAAATTATGGGTCATTTGTTTGTCAATTAATTAAGTCAATTATGGGTCACCAAAAGAAAGATAGGAGAACAATAAATAATAAGATACTGCACTATGATGTCACTGGTAAACTGTCGAACTGAGTGCAGGTGAGAATTCAAAAGTACAGAGATTTTCAGGGTTAATTTATTCATTTGATTCTGTACGGCATCGGTTCCGTACAGTTTTAATGCCTCTTGCACTGCCGTACAAAAATCATGCGACAAGGGGGAAAAATCGAGGTTGAAACTCCCTTGCCTTCCATAATCCTGGGGTGATTTCTTTGACACAACATAATTTTTTTTTTTTTTTTTAAGTATTTTATGCATAGATAACAGTTTTTCACATGCCGTACATTTTTGTTGACTATTTTTGTTACTCTATCTGCACTTTTGAATTCTCACCAGCACACAGTTGGACAGATTACCAGTGACACATAGTGCTGAATCTTATTATTTAATCTCTTTCTATCTTTCTAAATAGGTGGTTAAAATGGCCCATTAATTTTTGCCACGGCCCCGTTGTCTATTACTATGAGGATAATTATTCAACATCTATATAATCCGCCCTACCGAGATGTCTTATAAGTAGTGGCGTTATCGTTTAGCTAAATAAAATAAAATTAAAAACTATTTCAACAATAAAAATAATAAAACTTTAAAAAAATATGTTTAAACTTATCAGTGGTTTTTAAAAGTAGTCGGGGTATTTCTTATTTAAAATTTACTTTTTTTTTGAGCGACAAAAGGACGACAAAGCAACGAAAAACTCATGGTAGCGCGGAATATCTGAGAATGATAATCTCATAAAATAAAAACTCAGGAAACGCTTAGATTGCTATTGTGTTTTTACCGAATGAACGAAGAGTCTGAACTTTCGTTTCGAAAAGGTACCGAGCGACGCCGCCGCCGATGGACTAATAGGTTAAGTCGATACTCCCGAATTGATAGGTTCTTGATTCGCTCAGCATTGACGTGCATAGTGTTTTGTGGATGTATTTTTAGCACTTTAATTAAAAATAGAATACAGTAGGTTTTAATTTTTGACCATAAACAAGTACAAATAGTTCGTCTGTTCCGATGGAGTTGTGAAGCGGTAACTCGAAGAGCTGATTCCGCTAAATTACACGGCGCTAGATCCGATTGTAGTGCAAGGACGCATTTACACCGTGATGTAACCAAACAAAAACTTACAAGCTAACTTTTTTAGACTCTTATTATAACCAAGCAAGTCTTACATTCCAGATGCACGGAAATATGACGTCATTCGTTGATTTACCTCCCTATTACCAACGTATGAAACGTCACTTGTGTGCAATTTACATGCAAAAATTTGCATATTTTATGACGGGGTTGAACTCAATCACTTTTTGTACGTTTTCACAAAGGCTATGAATACTACTTGTAGTAATATATACTCTAAGGCTATGAATCAACTTGGTCTATGGTTTTAGTGACGTAACATGCTCGTAACCAAAACTACAAACCAAACCTATAGGTTGTTGAGAGTAATTTATTTACAGTCAGGTGTAAAGTCGGTGCTATCTACAGCTCGAGTCGCTTCCTCTACCCACCTCATGACCTCACCTTCCTAGCCCGTCGGCTGTGACTGCGAACTAGGCGTTTGGTGACGTCACCGGAACACAGCTTAACGTGCCTGCTAGATGCAACGACGTCGTGTTGTAAACTTCGTCGGCAATTGTTTAAGGCATGGCAGAGAACTACGGTCTTTATTTTGAGAACTAAAAAATCATATCCGGCCAAACTATATAGGTAAATGAGGATTATGATGATAACTATACCTATACACATTGAAAAAAAAGAGTAAAGATAGAAGGTACGTTCATTTACGTACTGTTGATAGTGTAAAAAACAAATTCTTCCGACTGCGCCAACCTTTCTTCTCGGCCATCCTTACAAAACTTAAAATAATATCATATCTTGAGTTAAGTAAGCAACTTACTCCTAAATATTATGAATGCAAACTGTGTGAGATTCAAAAGTTTGTCCATTCATAGGCATATATAATAGTGTGGTCGTATATAGTCATTGATCCCTGACGCATGTGTCCGTTACCGTGTTCAATAGGAGGCCATACTGCCTTGACATGCACACGGGTTTGTAAACCAAGTTGCCTTCTGGTTCAATACAGGACACCCGCGAGCTATTGGATGCATACCTTGTTTTAAACACAGGTTTAGGAAGGTAATTTGGCTAACACCCTTAGTATGCATCAAGATATTATGTACCTTCGAGTATACCTACCCAAGGTGATGTCTCAAATATATTACATGTTTCTTTTACGCCAAATAAATGTAAATAGCCGCAGGCGCGCTATTATTATTACGTCTATCGTAAAATAAAACGAACATCGCTGAGAACGCTATCATTGAGTCGATTAATGACAATCAAAACGTCAAAAGCATAAAATTGTTTGCGTTAGCGTTACCGCAGTTTCTGTTTACAACTATCTTCCTTCTGATGTCATATTTACTGTTAAGGTTGAGATCAACGTCGAAGCAGAATTATAATTGCCTCCTATTGAATACGGAAAGGGAAAACGCATCCCTTGCCACTGGATAATAGGTAATCAAAGTTACATTGCGATCGACGACGCCTGTAACTAGAGCGCGTGTCCATGAGAACCGACCGCTCTAGTTTAACAACAGAGAAAGCCATTATCGTACTAATATAGTTTCACTAACTTGTTGGCTATTTGCTTGCTTTGTTCAACTGTTGTTCCACTGTATTGTTGTTGTTGATTTCTAACTTAATTATGTCACAAATGCGGTAACTGCCTTATGCTCCGTCAGGCCACTCTCGGGGGAAGTCGGACCGGTGTGCTGGGCTCCCTGCCTTAGGTTTACCAACTAAACCTCCACGGTTTCCCTCGCTCCACAAGTGTCGAGGCCAGTGGGAATTCCTTACAGACTACATCTTCAACCCCGATAGCGGCGGCCTTTTCAGACCATCTCTGCCCCGAAAGACAATCCCTCTCCGAGAGGCGCGGGCACGCCACTGTCTCGGGGCCACTAAAGCCTGTGGTTTAGGGGGCCTTTCGTTGCTGAAGGGACCCCCGGGTCCGCTAACGTGGGTACAGGCCAGGTCTCAGCAGTACCACGACGGCCCGGCACCCTCTCGTAAAGTCACCGACGGTGACTTTGGTTACTAATTGTGAGAGCTATGTTGGTGACTCACCGACATAGCACTCAAAATTAGTAGACTTTAATGGCAATGGGCAAGCTAAAGCACGAAGGACATTAACCGTTGGGGAGTAAAAGTCCTTGAGTGGCGACCATGATGCAATGCGAAACGGAGTGTTGAAAGACCACCTACTCGGTGAACCGAGTCGCGCGGAGTCTTGGATGGATGTTGCTCGCGATGACTATTTATGGCATCGTCGTATGGGGGAGGCCTGATGTTCAGCAGTAGACGGATAAGGGCTGAGATGATGATGATGTTGACGTGATCCCCAAGGCACAGTTCATAATACCAATCTTTGGTAACGTACGGTAAATAAATCCTTTTTAAAAAATTTAAACCGCTAGTCGTCGCATTGTTGTCATGCAGAATTGCAATAACAATAAAACGTTTGCACCAGAAACTATTATTAATTAAAATAAATAAATAAAAACTGTATTCTGATAACCTAAGCACACAAATGGATGACTAGACCACAGATAAAATAAGTACTTATAATTACTCTTTGTTTAATTGTGAGCTAGAATCATTATACATACCATCTACTACGAGAAAGCTTTAATACCTACTAAATTTTAAATTGAACCGCCAGCCAGCACAATACCTCAAACCGTACAATTCATTACGAGTAGGTACAAGAGTATTTGTGAAATTTCGCACTCATTTCGTGGGAAATACTGGAATCATCAAAGAAATTCTATAACAATAGACTCTACCAAGAAGGATTTGGAATTCGCCGATATTCTGTAATATCAAGACAATAAATTACGGGCGATCTGAGGTCGGGAAGGGGATAGAAGATGTTTCTAAGGGGGGAAAACGGTTTATCTTGATTTTCGCCAAAATTATAAGTCCTATAGAAAAAAGATAATGGCAAAGTTGTAGATACTTAATAAAAATATGTAGGTGTACAACTTTGGTATTCACTATTTTTTAACATCTTAAAAAGTCCCCCCATCCCCTGTACGACCTTAGATCGCCTATAATTTAATTTTCCTTTATAAGGAACCAGCTCTGCCCCGCGGTTTCACCCGCATAAATTTCAATCCCGTAACGTTTGTGACGCACCACGTATGTCAAAACAAGCGTTTCTTAACCCGTACGATCATTTAAAGTATCCTATATCTTATTTCTACCCCTAAACTAACCCTGTACCAAATTTCATTCCTATCGGTTCCGCCGTTCTTGAGATAGTGTAACTAACACGACTTTCGTTTTTATAGCCGCGTCCCGCGGGATTTACCCTCGTAAGTCCCGACCCCGTAGAGATATCAGGATCAGAAGTAGCTAACCTTCAATGAATGGACTAACAATCACAAAAAGAATTTTTCAAATCGGACCAGCATTTCTTGAGATTAGCGCGTTCAAACAAACAGTCAAACTCTTCAGCTAAATATTGGTTTAGAGTATAGATTAACTTCCTTTTCCAATGGGTTTCATCTATACTAATATTATAAAGCTGAAGAGTTTGTTTCAATGTTTGTTTGTTTGCTTAAACGCGCTAATTCTACTATAAATTTGTTTAATTTTTTACCATACCTATTTAAAGGCTTCGGCCCTGGTAAATTATGCTTAAAAAATAATATATTTTTTCTGATCTGGGTGTTTCTTTCATTTTATGTGTATTACAAAAAATAAGTATAATGTGCAGTAGTATAATGTGTGTAGTATAAGTATATGCGTTGTCTAGTACAGACTAGACAACGCATATACTACACACTTTGCACATTATACTTTTTTTACCAAGCACAAGCCTAGTGCTTAGTTTGGGGCTGGATTGCGTTGGGTGTAACGTCGTGCAGTATTTATAGCTATTCTCGAATAAGCACGTAAGCTACCTTTATACTACGAACAACATAAGAATTTTCCAACCCTCTATTCATAGAAAAACGTTGGTTTTCCCTTGGCTATCATGCAAAAAAAAACTGACAAAAAATCCCTTCCCAAAAAGTAAAATATGTAAAAATTATTCATTTTGTAATCAAATAGCGAAGGGAGATGGTTGACGCAGATTTTCCGGATAGTTTGCTTCATGTGTGGTGTTGGTGCGAAGGTAAAAAAGATTATTTTACATAAAAATATAAAAACATGCTGTAATGAAACTCGTAGGTACGTTTAGATCTATTCTATTCGCGGTGCACTGCGGTTCTACACCATACCACCAAACATATTATGTAAATACCTACTAGCTGTGCCCCGCGGTTTAACCCGCATAGGTAGGCAGGCGTGGGACATCGTGGGATTAGGTACAATACTATAGTGATGACTGTCGAACAATTGTTTAAGCTCTTTGTAAACACAAGTAGGCCGTGGCGTGGCAGATATAAGACCGTAATCAAAAGAACTAGGAATCTCGAACTGAAATGCTGTCGCCATTCACTATTGTGGAGCTAGGAAACTAGCAAACCAAACGTATAGTACGTTTCTTAATTTTAGACTATAATCTGATGTTTTGGTTTCTTTTCTTTGCCATTTTTATAGACTATATTCCTGAAGTCTATGAGACTATGACACTTCTATAGAAAGAACTGTCAAATCATAGTCTTCAATAAAAAAATGAAGTATAGATCTATATCAGGATTGTACTTATTTAGCGACCCGCTACAGTTCTGCAATTATAATCGCTATACAGTGCAATTCTGCGCAATGTTGCGATGTGGGGCTGTAGTGCCTGGAACCCCTACCTGCCTGGGATAAGGTGTAGGCTTGCCCTGCACATAAAACATACCATCTTCTCGCTTTAGAGAAAATACCTACTGCTCTAATACGTCTAAGTCATGGTGTAAGTGCTGATTTGCTGATGAATATTAAATCTCTACCTACATATCCGAAATATTGTCGAAAATTCGTAATGAGTATTTTTATAAAATGTTCTTACAATGCATTTTAAACAATTTAAAATATACTTAAAGAAATGCTTTCCAAAAATTTCGCACCTGACAGGACTTGAACCTGCATCTCTGGGGATAGGTCCCAACGCCATTTCCAATTTGGCCACGGATGCATTTCTTAAGGTAAAGTCATCCAAGTTTGTAAAATATATCAAAAACAATTTAAAATATTTAATCATTTAATTCGGAGGTGAAGCAGAACAATCGAAACAATCGAAAATTTCAAAATACTTTTATTCGTTCAGGACCCAAATTACGAATCTTAATAAATTAAGAACCTTTTGTGACCGTATTAAATAAGAATTTTGAGCGGTCTCCATTTCTATGGCCCACATTCTCATTCTAAGGCCAGCCTTTCATTGGGCTCGGTGAATATGGCATCTGTGTCAAAGCTGCGACCCGACTCGGCGAGGGGGACACATTCAATTGAACGTAGCTACAGTCTACAACTTGAATTAGATTTAAGAGGTTCACACCTCGAATCGGCCGGGTTGTGTTGCTCTGTTACCATTAATTAACGAAGTTGTTTGATTACGGGTCGTAGGTAACATTGACACAGTGCCGATTTCCAAGCCAGTAAGCGAAAGCGAAAAGTAAGCGTAAGTAAGGCGAAGCGGGGATTTGTGAAATCATTCAACTGTAAGACTACACGCGCACTAATAAGAAGATGCAGTGGCGACTAGACTTTCAAGTTTCTAAAAATCATAGAACAAAAGTTATGAGAAGATGTGGAAAATCACCCCCTGAGCGGTTTTGGATTGAAACCCATACCCTGTATAATTTAAGGGAGTGGGTGAGTCACAAACCTCTCTCACCACAAATGGGTTTCTTCCACTACTTAAAGTCAAACGCAAATCGTCGCAAATTAAGGCATGGTAAATTAATTAGCATGTAATTCACTCACTATGCTATTTTGACGCGCTCGAGAATTTTAATTTTAACTTTCGTTTTTTTTTACTACATAATCTGTTCGTCGCTTCTACGTAAGTATTATGGAGATACTCAATAGGGTCCAAGGAGGGTCCAAGGTATCAAGCGTATCCTAATCTAACGAGCTAGAATGGCTGAATAAATCCCCGTGTGGCCTCCCATACTATAAGCAAATACAAAATAGCTGGTTTAAGTAAATATCTTGGTATTCGATAACGTGTGAATGGATGATAGAGAGAAATTATATGAGTAGTATAATTTTATGACTCGAGAAGAGAATAGGCGATTCCAGGAACCATTTTGATTTAATTATATCCAGGAAAGTACATATATTTTATTTTACCTTTTAGATTCCACTTCTACGGTCGACAGACCTCCGTAAAATTGATATGAATATACCTAAATAGGTACTACGTCGATAGCGATACCACAGATTACCTAGTAGTTGACGCCTCGGCCGCGGCGCCTCGGCGCTTGTTACTTTCAACTATGGGGATACATACCTACATAATATACAAAATCACAATACTACAATCAAGCAAGCTACATGGTGCTGGCTGAGTGCTATCAGAGCTGTATTTTAAAATGCGGATAGCGTATGACCGGGCATTATACCACTGAGATAATAGACTATACGCGCATTGTTTAAGTCCTTTATTATAACCAGAGAATCTTGACTAATATTATAAACAGGAAAAATTTGTTTGTAACGAACAGACTCCGAAACTACTGGACCGATTTCAAAAATTATTTCGCCAATGGGCTACATTGGCTACTTTTGACCCTGATATTCTCACAGGGTCTACTTAAACGTGTGAAACCGCTGAACGCCGCTTAAATGCGTTATGTAGTCACAAAAGCGGTGTCGACGCTACGACGACGCGCCTCCACCGCGAATTATCAGTGCGCTTTGTAGCTTTAAGCGTAAGCGTAAGCGAGCTTTAAGCCTTGGTCGAGTCGCGGCCGGAGACTTACCACCTTTATAGCTCAACACAAAACCTCGTCAAAAGCGAGTCCCTATATTAATTTATACCAAATAATAAAAAGTATTTATACTATTAATTTATTTAAATAAGTAATCAATACTTTAGTAGGTTATACCAAAACCATCTAATACCAATCGTTGAAATTACCAGCGCGTACAAAAAGCATCCTTTTTACGACCAAACTCGCAAATATAAATTAATAATGTACAAGGTGCTAAAAACGAAGAAAATTCTAAAGAATAAGGCTATAATATAAAATGAAAATTACTTTATTTTCTAGACACGTATTTAGTCGCTTATTTTTAAACAACCGAGGCACCGTTTCGACTCTGATCCCCAATTTAGCCGGTTCCATTTCCGTTCGGGTTCTTTTTTGTGAAGATTTACCTACTTAGGTGTATATACCTAACTACATATTCGCAGATCAAGTTTATGTGTAGCTACTTAGAGGATTTCAGGGGGATTTAGCTCGTAGTTCAGTTAATGTACCTATTAATATTGAAGCTCCGTAAATGATGTGAGTACTGTAGCATGTACCGAAATCTCATTCGGTAAATACAGTAAAGCGCGGAACACATGGACAAGCCGAGCTTTTTAAGTTACTTAGTGAGTAACTAACTAAAGTTGCCATAGTTTGAGGTGGACGAACATGTATGAAAAACTGGCTCAACTGTATGCGTAGCTAAGCTAAACTAATTTAGTTTCGTTTTTTCAACTATTTTGGTGATGTTCAATTGAAACACGCTCCGAAACGTCGGCATTGCTATCGGCATTGCTATTGCAATGCCGATAGCAATGCCGATTATTCCATAGGTATCTGTTTTCTCACGATGTTTTTCTTCACCGTAAGAGCGATGGTATAATTAATTAAAAGACGCATAATTACTAAAAACTAAACCTATGTAGCTACTTTACAAATAATAAAAATTACTCCTAAATAAAATACTCCAAAAGATAAGGTTCAGAATAACCATAGAACATATATTTTTGAAATTGGAATAGAATAGAGCAGCGTAACTCAACAGTGTGCTAAGCTAAAGTGTATCATCTAATTTTACAGCCCACTGAGCTGATCACGACGCGACCTGTCGTTGGCTGATATCATAGAAAAAGGGACGCCTTCGTGTCAAAACGCATGTGCTAAGACATTTTACGTAACATTGGCTAGGCAAAACGATTGAACTTTTAACTGTAGACAGGACATTAAAGCAAAGCGTCGACCTTTCGTCGTCGTTCGCATCGGACACATCGCATCAAACGCATCCTAATATTCCTTGTGTGACTTTGTATACAAAGTACGATCCGTTTGATGCGATGCGTAATGAAAAATGAAGTTTGATTAAAAAAAGGCAAAGTTTGGGCTATTTTTGAAGAAAAGTTAGAGTCGGTTAATTTTATGAGATGGAAAATGGAAAGATAAGATTAGGACAAAATATAAAAAAGAAATAATAAATAATAAGCAGACGTTACACAAACTTAGCGACTAGATAATGAATTACTTTACCTACTAACAATCTTTATCCCCAATATTTTATTTTGTTGCCAGGTTAACTTCTTATAGCTACATTTAAAAGTCTTTGTGACTATAGAGACCTTTGCAGTCAAACAATAACCAGTAGATAGGAAAAAATCGTGGGGAGGAAAAGGGTCCTCTGTAATATATTAGGTAGGTAATGTCATATTTTCAAAATTCGTCTACCTGCCTACGACGTAAGTGGAGGGAAACTTCTAAGATAGAAGAAAAATGTATTTCTAGAGTTAGAAGTTAAATCAATTTATTGATGTCGATTCAATAAATATTTTAGTTGAAAAAAATGTCTTTGCACTTGATAAGTTTGAATAAAAAAGTAACTCTAGCGTGATAGAGGGCGATATAACGTGGCGCGACGTCTCGGGACGAGTGGCTCCCTCGGGAGGACCTAAAAGTGTTAAATTGCCAGCCCTTTGAGTCCTTAACTGTCCTATTGTCACGTAAAATTACCTATAAGTAGGTGAGCCCTGCAATATTTCCCGTAGGTACACATAAAACGCACGAACTTTGTTACTATCTTCCTACCTACGATCGTACCAGCGAAAAAAAAATTAAGTGGATAATATAAATTGAATTTTCCATTATTTTGTGCCTAGGTATACGGAGGATTCAAACCCATGACCAGCAGCCAACCACTACTAGCAAGTTGCAGCCAACTGACCAACCACCAGCAAGCCGGTGTTGTTGTGTTGTAACACCAGCTTGTAGATGTCCGATTCTGTAAGAATCAATCGTGTAGATACCATGTAGGTTCGCCAATCATTTTACTCAGGTCTATTTATAGTCATATTATAATAAAATAATAATCCAAACTCTTTTTATCGCGTCTAGAATACCAAAACAAAAGCGTAAAATTACTGGCGAACAGTGTAGATAAACGGCGGCGCGGCGCGGGCGGCTTCTACTTACTTTTTTTTTACAGAATCGGGCAGCCGGTTGCTTGGATAGAATAGGGTCTAACTAAAGTCGTAATGAGCTAAATTATGTTGTTAACAGTAGGTACTATTGTGTATGGCGAAGGTTAGGCATAACATTAACAACTACGCACCCAACACCTTATTTCACTGCCGCACCGCCCCTTACAAAACTGTTTTGATTAGTTATTTTCTTGTTTAACACTTTAACTGGAAACTAGGTATTTAGTAACTGTTTCTAGGCCACCCAGTTGAGGAACGGTAGGTAAGACTTGCTTCGGAGTGTAAAGCGTTTCTGTTAATTTCGATAAATTTAGTTCGTATAGTTACCTACTGTAAAGGTATTGCCTAGTTTAATTGCATCTGCAATGTTAACTTGCGCTTTGAAATGTATTTCACAATACAGTTAACGTTCACATTTTAACTTTTTTTTGTTTCTTTACATTTGCACTAAGATGTTCATAATCATAATCATTTATTTATTCACACAAAATAGAGTAGATACAAAGTAGGTCTTAAAATATATATGGTGCGTCTATCTTGCCATGGGATGGGTTGGCGCGTGAATATATATACATAATTATAGTCAAATAATTAACGTTCGTAGGAACGTAGGAAAAAAGTTCCTACAACATACCTACAGTTACTGTCCTTTACCATTATCTCCTTATTGAAGGACCTAACTCGGATCTAAATCGTACAGCTAATCTATACTAAATAAAATCTAAATCTCTAAATCGTAATTTAGCGGTGTCTGTTTTTGAAAAATATTTTGAAAAAACTATTTTTAGAGGTATGTACTAACGTAATAAAAAATAAATCAATAAAATTTATAAAAATACACAAATAATACTTATAAGCCGGTGTTTTTTTTGTTATAATATATTTTAAAAATAAAATCGCTAATCGTAATCGTTAGTTTAGGAGTGTTACAGTATCACAGCGAGTAAGACGAACTAGAAAAATACTGTTTGGTAGGTACTTTGCAATTATGTGCAAGATGATTCTGCCCGTAGTTTTCGTTTCTGGTTACTTAAATAAGAATATTTTTTCCGTTTTTGAAGCTGGTTACGAATCACAGTTATGAACATTGAACATGGCCTAAATATTCCATTTTAATAACTATAGTTACGAATCAGTGAAGAAAAAATCTCCTTTCATAGCTAGTTACGAAAAACAGTTATGAAAATGGACCAAAGGGTCTATGGAAACATTTTTCAGCGATGCAATATGAATATATTGCATAGCTATTATACAAGTTCTCAGCTCACGTAGGTACGAGTACCACCTCCGCGCCGCCTCCGCCTTCGTCCCCATTTCGTTTGTCCATGAATGTCGCTCGCAATAAAGGGCTCGCATGAATAGATGATGCTTGTCCGACGCGTTCATTACTCAACAATCTAGAGAAAGCTCATCATCACAAACCAGGGCACCTATTTTATAACTGAAATGCTTCAGCTCTAGTGATTTTGTCAGAAATCATTAGCATTGAGTAAAATCTTGCGATTTCCCTAAAAAAATATCGACATAATTAGAGCTATAGCATAGTTATAAGTTGAGGCATTTTATTTATATAATAGGTACCTATTTAGGAATTTTACTATAGGTATACTTTTACCTACCTACATTTTTAATAATAATAGGGGTTAAAGTATGAAATTGCCGTTTTATTGCAATAGGTTCTTTGAATTGACATAGAATCTTCATGGTTTGAGGTTTTCGAATGAAACTTTTTTCAAATGGTTTCTGTGATGTTCTTTTTTTAAAAAATGTGAAACATTTGAATATCGACTTTCAATTGTTTTTGTTATTCAATTTAGACAAGAAAGATGGATACTGCGAAAATTCGAGTGATTTTTGAATACGAGTTCCGACGCAGAACTAACGCGGCAGAAACAGCCCGCAATATCAATGCTGCGTTTGGAGAGGGGTCTACTAATGAACGCACCCTGCGATTTTGGTTTAAACGCTTTCGTGATGGAAATTTCGACTTAAAGAACGAGCCACGAGGAAGACCGCCCACACAGGTGAATAACGATGAATTAAGAGAGATAGTGGAAGCCGATCCTAGTCAAACTACCCAGGAATTAGCGGCATGGTTTAACGTTACCTTACCCACTTTATTGACTCACTTGCGTCAAATCAATAAAATAAAAAAATACGAAAAATGGGTGCCTCATGATTTGACTGATCTGCAGAAAGAAACGCGTGTTGAAACTTGTGTTGCCTTGTTGAACCGGTACAGAAATGAAGGAATATTGGATCGAATTGTAACATGTGATGAAAAGTGGATTCTTTATGATAACCGGAAATGAAAAATGCAATGGCTGACCCCAGGTCAAATGCCACAACAGTGTCCTAAAGCAAAACTTACCAATAAAAAGGTAATGGTAACTGTTTGGTGGTCTCAGCATGGTGTTATTCACTATAGTTTTCTTCGATCTGGTCAAGCAATTACGGCAGATGTCTATTGTGCCGAACTCCGAACCATGTTTACAAAACTAGCAGTAAAACAGCCCCGACTCATGAATCGATCTTCACCATTATTGCTCCACGACAACGCGAGACCTCACACAGCACGAGAAACCATTTTGACCCTTCAGGAACTGCACTTAGAAACCATTCGTCATCCTCCGTATTCACCAGACCTTGCTCCAACGGACTACCATTTTTTTCGTGATTTGGACAATTATCTACGTGACAAGAAGTTTTCTTCCCAGGAGGCAGTACAAAATGCTTTCACACAGTTTGTGCAGTCTAGATCGTCGGAGTTCTATCGCAAAGGCATTAATAACCTTCCCATTAGATGGCAGCAATGTATAGATAATAATGGCAACTATTTTGATTAAATAAATTTGTTAAAAATTTAAAAAATAAACAATTAAGATTTTCAGTACAAATCGGCAATTTCATACTTTAACCCCTAATATTTGGTTTACCTCCAATATCTGTGTCGATTAACGAATGCAAATAACAGCGACGTTTAGACAGCTTTTATATAACTAATAATCAAGGTTAATATTGTTCATTGGTTGAACAGATCCCTTACGTGGACTCGACTTTTGTGACATTTGCGTCAGCAAGACAAAGCATTAAGTCACGTATAGGTTTGTGAATACGGCTGTCGATTAACTCAGGCCAGGTCTAGTGAACTGACTTCGTGATTTTAAATCAGTTCTTTACCTCAATCTAAGTACCTACACACACATTGCATTAACTACTTTTAGAACCCGAAGACACATCTTCGGAACGCTACCTCCAATGAGAAAAAGACACACTCCTCAGCTGCAATGAGAAATTGAATTGAACTAGTGTCTCTAGTATACTAGTGACACTAGTAGTTACACACAACTACTCGTAGTTCTGAATTGAATGAAGAGTTTCTATTTAATTTCTAAACGGAGTAAATTGTAAACCACTTGAAGTAACATCTCTAAGTTAACCAGGTAGATAAGTAAAGATAGGTAGTTTGTAACAAACCTTAGATTTTGAAGTTTAACCAACTTGAGTAAAACTTTATGGAGTTAGGTAGGTAAGGTAACACAAAATTCTTGTATAAGGCAACCACGTATTTGACATACCTATAGTATAAATACCCGTAAAAGGCCCTAATTTCTCCTTTAAGTTTCAAATTTCTATTGTATTATCATGAGTACAATACAAGTTGATACATGTATGATATAAGCTTCATCATAATAATAGGTATTTTAACTTAATCTGGTTTTGAACGTGTGGCGGCCTTGTAGTCAAAACATTGGTATTATATGGTATTACTAATAGTTCAGTAAAATTGTATGGGATCGTATGCGACAATACGGCAGCTGTGATTTTTGCAGGCCTATTCATGACGTTGACTCAATGAACAATCCGAGTTTGTGAAGTTATCAATCTTATCCTTACAGACAATTTCTGTATTACTATTTTCACCTGTGTGCACCACCGTAAGTTTGAAAGACCACCTATTCGGTGCACCGACGACATGGAAGCGGGCGCCAGGTGTCGATGGATGGAGATGGCCCAGAATCACTTTGTGGCGTCGTCGTAAGGGGGGACTAATGTTCAGCA
Source organism: Idaea dimidiata (assembly GCA_949358125.1). Classification (NCBI taxonomy): domain Eukaryota; kingdom Metazoa; phylum Arthropoda; class Insecta; order Lepidoptera; family Geometridae; genus Idaea; species Idaea dimidiata. The sequence continues at coordinate 10,833,679 of OX442334.1, forward strand.
GTGGACGCCTTAGAGATAATGATAAACCTCCGTGCAAAGTCAGACAAGTCTCTAACATAGTTTAAAAAATATACCTATATAAAAAAAAAAGGATATTTTACAATTTATAAATTATTTTTATGCATTATCTTTCAAATCACCCCGATGAGAAACTGATACAATGGTTGTCTTGTCATCGACTAGATGGTATTCATTTTGTGAATAGAACAACAATATGGAGATCTAGAGTCTGATAGGGAAATGGAACGACACCGTGTAAAGTGTAAAACGTGGGATGGCATATGGCGCTTTCCACTGTAGGTGCTACCAATATGACGTAGAAGGTTGCCGAGCAGATTGAAAACGAAGTTGCTTTGTGATAAATTCTTTTAAATTGAAAAAGAAAAGCTTTTTAAGACACGAGTGTTTCTAACTGCGCCGCCGCGCTACAGAAACGGCCTCTGTGGCGTGGCGGGTGAAGCCCAGACTGCAACGCAGAAGGTTACGGGCTTGCACAAATATTTCTGCTGACCATACATGTTTATTTCTGGTTCTGGGTGTTATCTATGTATCATATGTATGTATTCACAAAAAAAACTATAACATGTAGTAGGTACATCCGTTGTCTAGTACATACCCATAGTACAGTACCCTTTAGCTAGATAGCGCTGGGTGTCATATCTTGCAATAATTATCGTGCAATATATTAACTCTTTGACTGCCGAAGTTACAAATCAACGCAAATCCTAAAACCAGAAAAATTGCAATGACAACGTGTGTTTTCAGTTGTCAAAGGGTGAGTTAGATTTTTTTAAGTAACAATTAAGTAGGAAGTAACACCTATATCTCGCCCGCAGGTCAGTTTTTGCGTGGGCCAGGTGTCCTATTTCGTTAACTACTTAACCAATTTTGTTACGATAAAAAGTAACGCCTAGATTTGTTTAGTTTAGATAATCTACAGCCAACAGCGATAGCTCCAGCATAAGACCCTTCGTAAAAATACCATAACTCACGGTTCACTTAAATTTTGCTAAGTTTATTATCTGTGAAGAAGGTTTATTCCCCGTTTATCTGTCTTAAAAAGCATTTTTAGGAGTTTGCACGATATTATAGTACTTATATTGTGTAACTAGAGCGGAAAACATAAGTATTAGTCCGCATACATCTAATACAACAACATTTAGATACCTAATGGGAATGACATAGCATAATAAGTAAAGATATCATCCGTAGACACACCACCTATCTAACAGCAAACTGTAAAAATTAGAAAAAGAGATCAAATTTTAATACGTTAATAAATTAAAAACCAATTTGAAAATCTAGCTGTTTATCAGTAGGTGCTGTAACCGTCCAAAAATGAGCACTTGAGGTCGAAAAACAAAAGAGAAAATACGTAATACGGTACGTCAAGGATGAAAGATTGTGGCCCACGTTTTTACGTCATTTCCACCACTTTGAATTTTGACTTTATTTCTCGTGTTTATTGAGCCCCGTGAGTTTTCGCGCACGTCGGTTTAGAATAACAGATGATTCACGTTAGAACGGGCCACGTGGCCCGGCCCCCAGCGGGGGCGGGCTTTTCTGGACGAAGAATTAAAGCACGAAGGGCACGGCCGTCGCGTCGTGTTCTCGTTTGAATGGGCCCGGCTCGGCCCGTCCACGGCCACTTAATATGTGAATCAGCCCTAAAACCCAGTAGGTCAGTATGATACGGGTGCAAAACGATCAATGATAAATACGGTTTTAATACGACTGTGCAACTTTAAGCTTTATTTGACCTCCATGGTTTATATCAGTTGTTAAACAGAATTATATTGCCTTTTCAAAACGAAGAAATTAACATAAAAGTTATGCAGGTATTTCGTCAAGATTGTATCTTTGTTTAGGTACTTGACTGGTATAAATCTGTGTTACATTTCGTTACTCTTTTGTTTCTTCAAAGAGATTCGGTACGAGTACTTTACATATACACAAAAGGTATGTGTTATAAGTAGATCAATGAAATTTAAGTGGTTTAAAATATAGCTCTAATTTGAAAACACCAAAACTTTTTCGATAAAAAATTGAGGTTACCCATTTTAATTTCGTGAAAGAGTGCCCTTACGTAAAAATTTCCAAAACAACTTAAATATTTATGGAAAACAAATGTACAAAGTTGACCCGAACCGACGGTAGGACAAAGTGTCTTTTTACTTTTTACGTGAGTTTTTGTTTGAGACAAGATTGAATGAAAGTTGAGAAATATTAAAGTTTGAGTTGGGAAATTTCTTTTGTCTATTCTTCAGAGAAAACGAACATTAAATTAATGTGATGTAATCAAAGAAATTATAAACTATACAGACAGGGTAGCTTTTGTTCGATCTGTTTTACATCTACAATGAAATGTATAGTATTGTATAGCCACATTTTCATACAACCCGACATGATTTATAAGTAGATATGTATAAGTATAGGTGTGGATAATTTCTCATATTAAAATTATCCAGAATGTTATTTCAATACCATAGCAGTCGATCTTTAATTTCATTTTTAACGTTTGTCAAATAACATTTTACATTTTTGCGTTGAAAACGGCGGGAACTACTCTGCGTCCCAGGCGGGTGGGCAGGTATTCGCTTACCGCGTCGAGTTATTAAGGCTGACACACATATATTATGTAAGAACATATGTACCTATATAGGTATATAAGAAGTAGGTAATCCTTAATCCAACAAAAGGAGGACCCTAAATAGCTTTATGTATGTCAAGTAATGTGTAATGGGCAGTTAACTTGATTTAGTAAGCTTAACGATCCGTCATATTACGGTGAACTTTGTATCAAATTTACATACACTTACTGGATAGAAAAATTTAATCTATAGGTATAAAATATAAAGTCCGGATTTACTGACTGACTCATTCTTATAACAAAGCACTGCCTAAGCAGCTGCTCCTAGAGCTATGAAATTTGGAAGGTGTGTTCTTTGTGGTTTCTAGGTACCTACCTTAGTATCTTCTTAGAAAAGGTTTTCGGAAATTTCCACGGGATCGGAACTTTCGCAAGTAAAACCGAGGTTCGATACTTGTTATTAATGTTAAAGATATTAAACTAAAAAACATAAAACTGGTTTGGGAAATGAAACATTTTTGGTAAAATATTTTATTATTTGCAATTTCGTAGAGCTCCTACGTTTCGTAGACGCGCAAACTACGCGGCTACGAACGGTAACTCGAGAATCAATCTAGAATCTAATTTTGAGATACTTTTTTTAACCTTTTTTTAATCTTATACCTTTAGTCGTGTGCGCCGACGCCTGGGGCTTACATTTCATGGATGGGTCAGTGAAGTAAGCAGCTAAAACACTAGGTGTCTTCTGCTAAAATTAATCATCGAAAAGACCAACATCAAAGACATCGCGTAGGTACTTACCGTTTAGGTCTGTAGCAATAAAGAAATATGCAGCCAAATGCACCTTCTTTTTTGGAGTCGGTTAAAAAGAAAATTTAATTACAAGAGCCTTCTATATCGATTAAGCCGCCCTGTCTCCATTTATACCGTATCTATTAAGTAATTAGGGAGCTAATGTTTACCTTCTGAGTCTCGAGACCCTTTAATTACAACTAATGTGGCCATCGATTTATCGATTGCGAGCGATGAACCTAAGTAGGTATTGCAAAAGTGGACAGTAGGAGTTGGTACAGCTTAGCAAAAATGTCTTGAAACGAAACTAAATTTATTTTCACTATAAACACTTTATCTCTTCACCTGAAAGATGTCAAGTGTTGCTATAGGAAAATCGTTACAGCATAGAAAGTATCGCCCCCATTATTATTATTTTTTGCCAAGTTGTAGAAAAGCCAGTCTGTAGACTCTACTCTCTACTAACTATAATACGGTTTTTCACTTGCTGCACGCCCGCCGCCGGGTCGGTAAGAGCGATGAGCGAGCATGTTGCGTGGGCGCAACGCCGTAATCGATAAAAACGAATGAGTCATATTATAATCCCACTAATAATACTAAATACGAAAGTTTGGATGTGTTTGTTTGAACGTTTGTGATTGATTCACGCAAAAACTACTGAACGATTCCGACGAAACTTGATAAGCAGATAATTGGAAACCTAGCTTACCTAGGACCTAGGCTAAACATTTTCTATACACGTGGTCACGACTTACACGGGTGAAACAGCGGGACCCAGCTAGTTTAATAGAACATGAAGTACTTACGTACCTATAAGTATTATACCTTACCTTACCTGGTATACAATTATTTAACTTATTTATATGCATACAGGGCAAAAGCGGTTTTATGCACAACTGCTGCCCGACACATAAAATCCAGTAATAAATGGCATATGTGTCGAACTTTGCTTCGATCATTTTAAATATTAAATTATTTCTTTGAACACTTGAGTTTTACGTTACTATTTATACAATGAATCAGCCTTAAAACTAGTACGTAAACTATTAAGAAAAGATCGAAAATATTCTAAAACATTGCGTCAGAAAATAATAAACAATTTTCGATGAATCCGACAGAGATTTTCAGTTTAGCTTGTATACCCCTTAATAGCAATCTTTGAAACATGGTATGGAGAAAGGTGTAGACCTAAATTCTAACATAATGTAGACATTTTTGTCCTGATAGGCAGAGTGGAGCTCGGCGGCGCGGAGCGGACCGTGAATTTGTCAATCACAATTGTTTCCATGCATGCTTGGACCGGAGATCCAACACTATGATTGCTCAATTTACAGTCCCGCTTCAGTGAAAAAGCACCCTTAAGCGAGAAAAACAGCGAGGCGTAGCTAATTTTTTTATACATCCACAAAACTTTATATTTTTGCATACTCAAGCTCGCTCGCTTGAGCGTTTTCTTCTCAATAATTTATCGTGGGGTTTGTATACCTACTGTACACATAAACCTTTAATTTTCATAAACAAGTAGGTAGGTAAACAGTTTCTGACATGGAATTTATTACGCAAACATTTTATACATGTATCATATTATTATTTGCATTTAAAGATATATTCAGGCAGTTTATAATGAATTTTAATAACGAACCCGTTGTATGAACACCCGCGCCCAACAACGGGCGCGGGTATAAAGTAAACATATCTTCCGCGGGAAAATTAATAATCTACACTTGGCCCTACATTGTTGAGCCATTTTTATTTTTTAATTAGTTGCCTGGACCATTACCATGATGGATAACACCTTAATTGCAGGACGTAAGTAGCTCGTTTTTAACCTTATAATTTATTCGAAACTATATAAAACTAAATAAATAACATTTCAAACACCCAAAATCATCAAGATGTTATCGTATAGGTATCATAAGTACCTAAAGTATTTTGTTTTTAAAAACAACTAGCTTCGCCACGCGGTTTCACCCGCGTAGGACCCGATCCTGCAGGAATATCGAGATAAAAGTAAGTAATAAAAGGCCAATTGATGTGTTATTCCAAGTCCCCAGCTGCCTATATTCAAATTTTCGTCGCTATCGATTTAGTAGTTTTTGCGTGATTGAACAAGTTCACATACATACAAACTTTCGAGTTTAAAATATTAGATAGATAGGTAGATAATTTATTTGATCAACAACAAAAACATCACAAAAACAACTATTTTAAAAAAAAATTAAAACAAAATAAATGTTGAACAAATAGGCCTTATCGCTTAAAGCGATTGCTAAGATTAGTAAGATTTGAACAAGCCAAGCAATTAAAATGCAGGACCTAAAGGAGCTCTGCCTGCAATTAAGTAAATATTTATTGTTTCGCTGTGACAAAAGTTCTTATAAGTGTAATAGTCTCAACAGCTTACTCTTTTCGAATATACAATATAAAACTTATAAAACTAAGAGATGATAGTAAGACCCCAGACCTTGTAAGACAAAAATTTTAAACCTGACTTAACAAATTATTAGTTTTATTAGGTGTATTTTTTAATTTAAAGATATCATTTCATACATTTTCTGCTTTGTTCATTAGTACTCATGAGAATATACCTTAAAATAAAATAAAATAAAAAAATCTTAAATGTATGTTTCTCTCTTTTGCTATAGCAAAAGAGAGAAACATACTCATTCTTCGCAGTCGGTTAAAAAACTGGGCTAGGCAATTAAACCCGTGCGACTTACCTAGTTATAAGTTTTCAGAAAATTTGAAGCAGGCTTATCAAGTAGATCTCAGTAGACTTTAAGGCGAATTAGGAACAATAGAGATATCTAAATACGTACCTCGGTACAATTTTCAGCATCATTTATCCTGCAATATCCAGTCGATTTCCCACCGCGAGTTGTTATCGTTGTTTCGCATACCACTGCTCTGTAACAATAGAAATAGGCCGCCAGCTATGCCCCCCGAATTCAATTATAATGGGTTAAACAGTTTGCGTTTAGTTTCCAGGGCTAAATTATGCAAATAATTAAATAACTGTCTTTATTCTATACCAATTGAATGGCCGCCACTATCACACATAAAGACCGTCGTGTGTCTTACATTTGGCGGGAAGAAAAGACGAGGGGCGCTCAAACATAATTTCCGACAACGGAAGTGGTTAATTTAATAAACAAATGACGAATAAATAAAACATGATATTTACCGAGTTTGACTCGCGTTTTATTTATTAACGGCACTGTTACAATATACCGAGCTTTCGCTATTTAGTTAGCTGACTGTAAACCCGGTAAATATTGTGTTTCATCAAGCAAAATAGCGAAAACCTAAGACATAACTTAACAAATGACTGTTTTGTAGCGGTTGACAAGTATTTTTAAATTGAGAGTGGGACCACTTGACACCTAGAGAAAGTTAATAAAGTCATCTCGTCCCAATATCTAAACTACCTTTGGACCCAGTTGACTAATATCAAAGTCGAAAGGGGTCAAGTAATCTCTGGTCCCAGTTTCGAGGGGGACGACTTAACCCAATTATTAAGGTGAACGCAAATTGATCAGAACCGAAAAAATCGAGTACATAATTGTAATTGTTTACGGGCTCGTTTTCCATAAATAGACCGCCTTAGATTTGGGTCCTTTTTGCGTGATGGTTCATTACGTTAGTGGGAGAACCAGCCCAGCTCTTCCATAAATTTTGCCAAAAGATGTGGCTTCTTGAAAATTTGTGGGAGTCGAGTTCATTCCATTTTCACTTCGCCAGCGTCGGCCGAATCTGAAGATATCATCGGAAATATAAATGTACTTTATCTCTAATTATACATATAAGGTACTGTTTCCCGTGGACGATTAAAAATTCAATTCTGATCGATCAGCGTTCACCTTTAGTACCTATAGTATTCACATCTATTCCTATGGTTTATATTATTGTACTCAATGAAAAACTAAACGTAATATACCCAAACTTTATTGCAAAAATTATACATTTCAATTCTATAATAATCAAAATACTCTAAAGTATGTTTAAACGTACACATATGTAATATAATTAACATTTTTATACATAAGTCGTAAGGCATTTCTGGTTGTGTTATAAATTGTAATTGTGTAATATACCTACCTATTTTTATCTTAAATTACTATTTCTAAATAACAAATTACCTGAATGAATGATGCGAATATATTCACTACCTAGTGAATACATATTTTTTTTAAACAATTGTTTGATAGCTTGCACTAATATAATTGGAAGATGTATTCGTAACTAAAAAACAAATTGCACCTATTGGCGTCTAATAACAAGCCAATCTGTTTTTTAGTTATGATTACCGGTTCCAATTCTCTAAACAAAAAAAAAACAATAGCCAAAAAAAGAGACTGGATCATTATAAGACCCAATATGATCCTTTTTTAAAGTTAAAATTACATCTTCCAGTTGTCTAATTACGATAGATAATTAGCAAATTGGATACTGTAATATCTACACATGCTTTACAGAGAATATCTTTGTATCATTCCTTAATATTTCCTAACTATTAATTAAAATTAAATTATATGCTACATAGATTATTATTTTTATTTTATCGTTATAATGCTTTTCATATCACTTAAGATAATGGCATCAAATTCCAATAATTTGGCATGGGGAAGGAGCTTTGAGAAGATTCGGATTTGTACAAATATCAAGATAAGTAAGTACCCTGTGTAAGGTAATCTTTTTTAGGGTTTCGTACCTAAAGGGTAAAATCGAACCCTGTTTCTGAGACTCCACTGTCTGTCTATCCATCTGTCTGTAAGCCGGCTGCATCTTATGAACCGTGAATACCGTGATAGTTCTTCTTGTATGATAACCCCATATGATTTTATCTAGGTTTCATTATTCTTTGCTTTAGTTTTTTGTGTGCACTGAGATGTCAGAAGAAAAAAGGTACTGTAAAACTAAATTAGAGGAAAAATAAATCTATACTTACTATATTGGATTGTTTCCAAAATTCAGTAGATGTAGAAGATAGAGGAAACATATTCAAAATTTGATCCTAAATATGGAAAATACAATTATACTTCACTTAAATTAATAACAGAGATATTTATAAAAAAAAATTAGGTTCTCTATACTAATATTAAGATAACCATATATAAACAATTAAACAATGATATAAGTAGTTATGATTTGTTTGTTTGTTACGAATAAACCACCAGTCGGATTTTTTACATCAGTCCAGACCAATTCAAAAAAATATTTTAACAATTAGACAGTAACATTATCAAGAAGTAACATAGGCGACTTTTGATCCTGATAATCCCACTGGATCGATAGACGCGGGTGAAACTGCGGGTCGCAGCTAGTAAAAATAAACATACATACATATTGCCTTTTGAAAACTAGGTTAGATGTAAAACCCATACATAATGTGTAAGACACTATGTATAAGTGACTTACCTAAAAATAATAGTATAATTCTTAAGTGTTTTAAAACAAAATTTAAATGTTGTTATAGTTTGATGATAATTCATTCAGGGACAATTTAAGTAGAGGTGAAGAAGAATCTAATAGAACATTAAACTTTTTAGAAAAAGGTTACCCATGAATAAAATAATCTAAAAAATATCATTGTAATTGAAGAAAATTATTCAGTCCTTTGGTTTCATAGTTATTTGAAACAAGTCAAACAAAAGGAAAAACTACATGTCAATCATTTATCATTTATGAATTTTAACTTTTAGAATTCAAAATGGGCGAATTTTGAAAATGGTAGTTCTATATTAATTCAATAACTGTTAAGTTACACCCTCACCTGACTTTACAGCATTTATCTGTAATATAATGTTAGGTATGCTTCTTGATATAGGTAAGTAAACCTGACAGTATGTTTATATCAAGAGGCTTACCATCCAAAAGGCATGGGCTATAAGAGTGCTGAAAAACCATACTTCTTGTGATGTTACAGGTAAATCCTGGCTGTGAGGGAGCAACTTTAAATTCAGATTCCAGATATCACTTGAAAGATTAACATCATAGCCTTGTTATTGGAATGTTTAGTGAAAACACTTGGAAGGCGTTGGTTTCTTTCTTACCAATATGATGTTTAGTTGCTAGATTTTATACAGCAGTTAGGCGATATAAGTCTTGTATTCTAAATAATATTTATTGCCAGTGCCTTGATGTCTGGTTCTTTGATATGGTACAAAGTGCTTTGAACTCCTTTACTAAGTCTTAATTTCGTATATTTGTTTTTATTGCTCAAGGCATATTTACTAGAAATATGTTTTAAAGTAAAAATTCATCTTCAAAAATTCACTTGCAGCGAGATTTGAACTCGCGTCCATGGATCAATACTCCAGTGCCTAAACCGCTCGGCCACGCAAGTTCCCATCTCGAGCAGCGAATTTAAGAATATGAATGTTTCCCTGTCTACTATTTTTCGACTATGCTCGATTGAGACGCCATCTACAGAATCACTTTCCAGTGATTTACCTGCGCCAATGATTAACTTTACAGTTAACGCTTTGGCCAAGAGATGTCACTCTTTTTCCAATTAGATATTTCGTATATTTGTATTTAATTGCTCAAGGCAAGAAGAAGAAAGAAAGAAAGAAGATTTTTTTTTTGAAGATGAATTTTTCCTTAAAAAAATATTTTAAGTCTTAATTTGGCATAAATCAGTGCTGTAACCATATAGAAAAGGTTTCCAATGTAAGTATTCACATTGCCAATGTGAATATTGCTATTGATCTACTGGCATTCAATATTAACTTCATATCACATACCTCTGTTAAAATCTAGTTTATCATTGTTAACTTTTCACTTGACATTTCTAAAAATTTTACATTAGCAAAATGTTTAGTACAGGGCTTAAATTAGTGCTGGAACTATTTTAACTAGAAATAGAAATACGAGAAATAATTATAGATTTCTATTAAGCAAATATTTTTTTGGCTGTACAAAACATTTCACAAATGTAAAATTTCTAAGAACCCATAACTAATTCTTTATCCAAAGAGTGCTCCACAGTTAGAGCATCTCCTGTTTTTAAGAGCGAGACAACAAAGTATTCCGAGAGGGAAGAAAAGAATAGCACAGAGTATACCTAAGCATGTGAAGTCGTCTTCTAAGATCCCAACTCGGCAAGCGGGGCACGCTCCAACAGCAATAATAGGTGGTGGGATAATAATGTTTGTGGCTCCATAGTTAGGTAGGTAGCCGGTTACTGTTGGGGCTCCTTGAGGAGTGTATCCAGGGGGAGGGGGAGGGTACACTCCCCCCGGCATAGCTGACGGTTGAGAATACGGCTGCGGGTAGGGTTGTGGACCTGAAATACCCATTAGAAAATCTTTATACTACCTAATAATACTTAAGTTATTTAGCTGTTTGGGCATTCTAAATGTCCCAAATTCTATACATGAATATTAAAACGCAATATTTCGTGAATGTGACGCATCATACCTACTCTCCGATCAATTTTCAAGCAGCTTATCTACAAAAGATTCATTGACATCGGCTGTGAACAAAACAAGTTTTTTAGAGACCTACCTGGCATAGTAGCCGAGTATGGAGGAGGTTGGTCAGTTACAGTAGGTTTCTCCATATTCCTGCGATTATTTTGAACAAAGCAAAACAATAAATTCTTCGTTTATAGCACAAAAAGAACAACAAATTCACAATTAGCAAATATTCGTCAACCTTTTCAATTTTTATCAGCTGACACTGACAGACAGGTGAATTGGTGTTGTGCAATCAATGGACTTAAGAACTATACTGGACTGATTAGTTGAACATTTTGCCTTACAATAGACAGAGGCTAATCCGAGCCGAATGAGATAGCAATCGACGATGTAGTGTGTCTCGTTCTTTCATCTTGCCAGTCTACAAAAATTATCATAAAAAAAAACATTAAAAGAGGTTGCAGTTATTGTACGGCCAGATAAAGCACGACCCGTTAATGTCCCTATAATACACGACCTGTTAATTGGACGCCAGGGTCTCCTTTTAACACTCCGTACAAATTGTATAGGATCTTACACGAATATCCTGGCTTCCATTTATCAGGTCGTAAATTATCGGGTCGTGTAATAAGTGGTTGTCAAGTACATTATTGGCTCCCATTTCCTTTTTATTATTTTAATGGTAACCCAAGCGTCAGTGTCATGGTGGCATCATGGCGGTAAAATATTAATTATTTAATTTATAGAATTTCTGCGTTAAATTGCATAAAATGGTGAAAACGTGTTGTGTTTTTACTTGTACAAGTGAATCATATGGTGGTTGCAATATATCATTTCATAGGTAAGCCAAAATATGTTAATTATTGTATTCTACAAATGTTTTGTTCTATTACAAGAATTTATGGTGACTATGATTTTTGGATTTTTGTATTGAGTTCGGGTTTTTTTTTACTGTAATTTTATTATTTCAGCTTTCCGAAAAATGAACAAATACGACAAAAATGACTCAGCAGTATGGATGAAGTAGAAAATTACAAAAAAAACAGTCGTATGCAGTCGTCATTTCGATCTTTCCTGCTTTTACTCCCGTCGATTATTGAAAGCCGATGTAATACCAACAATTCCGCTGGTGGTACGAATACTGTTAGATATTTTACTACTTACCTGCTGAACATGAGTGATAATAAGTAATTAGTCAAAAAAAATATTTTTGAAATTTCCTCTAGCTTTACATTGTCACGTTGTTTGACACTCGAGAATAATAAACATTATTCTAATTACTTAAATTATAACTATTCAACATTATTCTAGTAAACATTAAAATAAGAAATAAAATCGGTATTAGATTTATTTATAAGCAGAGAAGATTTGCATAAGCGACATCTTGGTCGTAGTATCGGTCCGTCTCCCACAAAAAGGTGAACCTTTTAGACCAGGGTAGGCGAACCAATGGCACGCGTGCCATTGACGGCACGCGACACAATATTTTGGGCACGTCGTCGATCATAAAACATGTGTAAAGTATAACGCGAGTGAACCTACCTACGCTACGGAGTGTTCGGTGCGCGGGGTTTTCTCAATTCAAAGAATTGTCGGAAATACTCAAGTTTATAATGTACCCTGATGTAACGTCATTTCATCAACTGAACTTCTCTCAATTCAATTGGTTGGATATTGAAGAATTTGAAATGCAGCTAATTGATTTTCAATCTAGTTCGCTATGGACTGCAAAATTTATTGAAACAAGGAAAGAGTTTTAATTAATTGAAACTGAAAGATTAACAAGTGATTTAAGTAAAAATGCTAATAACAAAATTCTGGAAACATGGAATGCGTTACCAGACACATTTAACTGTTTGAAGAAGCTGGCTCATGCTATTTTAACAATATTTTCATCTACCTATGCATGCGAGTCATTATTTTCAGAGATGAATATCATTAAAAACTCGGTTAGAAACCGTTTGACAGATGAATCCAGTTCAGCATGCATTTTGCTAAAAGTAACATCGTACAACCCTGATATAAATTATTTGTCATCTAACCTGCAGCAACAGAAGTCACACTAATTTTACAGTTATTTGATTTATGCGTGTAATAAAAAAAAACCAAAATAATGTACCTCTTTTGTTTACTTTATTTCATAGAGAGTTTTGATAGTATTTATTATTATTATTTCCCAAATAATCAGAAAGTCAAAATTATTTGATGGCACGTCAATGACCCCATTAAACATTTTTTGGAAAAAATGGCACGTTGATGCATAAAGGTTCGCCTACCCTGTTTTAGACAGACTCCGTATCGATATTGTAGTGACAATTTAGGTTAGATACACATCAATGAACGGTAGATGGCGTTGCTTGTCCGACAGTAGAATAAATTGAAATACTGTGACTATATGTAGGATACATATACTTAGATAGCCGTGTGACGTACGTCGTCCAGTGTTACCATACTAAGAAAATAATTACATTTGATATAACTTTCTAGCCACAAATCTTCTATTTAGAATTATATTATAAAATAATAGTTTGCAGTTAGACTAACGTATCCTTTTAGTACTCATTCAAAATAATGTGAGACATTACTTAAAACAGCGACGAAAGGGTGTTTGAAATGGATTAACCACAATTCATTTCCACCTTGTCCCAAAATGTCACATATTTTGGTGCTGGAGGAGGACTTTTGAAAATATAGTATGACAACACTAAAAGAGCCCTTTTTCCTCTGCGCGTCGATCACCTCTAGACCCATCGAGAAATATAAATTTCAACATTTAAATCTTAAATATATATTATAAAAGTAATTTACCCCGTAATAGGTGAGTTGTAGAATATAATCTAATATTATTGTTTTCACAAGTGATATTTCCTCAGCTCACGTTTCGGAAAACACTCGGAAAAGCTGTGCTTTCGATTCCCACGTGCTCAAGCTTGGATCAGTATACCAGATTGGTTTCAGAAACCATGTTTCCTAGTAAAATCAATAACTAAACTAAGTGAACAACTACGATCTACGATCGCCTTGCATTTTTGAGTAGATTTTGTGTACTTAATTGTAAAAAACACATGCTCAAGTTACCATGTGGCAGTTCCTATTGGAACTGATTCTGGTGTTAAATGTTTGAACCTCTGAATAGGATTTCAGTATATACTTAAGTAATTAGAACAAACTGTGTCTGAAATATTTCTTTTACTTTTTGAGAACTTAGCCTGGGGATAGCCTAGCAGATTGAAATCGGCTAAATTTAAGAACTAAATATAAACCTACTATTGTGCTTATCTTATATCTAAGATACTAATCCTAAAATGTTGGCCGTCCTGCGACAAGTCTGTGTAAACGTCAGCCAAGGAAATTATTTATATTGTAAACTCATCTCTCGGTGGCTGATGTTCACACAGACTGGCCTGACAGTGCCTTTACTGATTTGTCTCTTCGACTGGTGTAATTCCAGGGTTCTACGTTCCGGTTTGGAACGCTCAAGAGCAACCGACCCAGGAGGACTCGGACCACTTAATTGAAATGGCTGCCGGACCAGAATCACGGACAGAGTGGGCCGTGGAAGATTGGCACAGACCACCTTCCTGGCTGTGAACCATCTTAGATTTACAAGTCACTTGAACCATCACCGCTTCAACAGGAGTTGCATCATCGCTACCAGATGAGTCAAATTTAATCATCGGTTGTACCCCTGAAATCCAGAGAGACATTACTGCATCAACCTATAGCTCGAACCTTTCTTAAAAACATGACCCAACCTTGATTAGGGAACAGTTTCATGTCTTAATTTTATAATCCGACCTTCAGTCTAAAATGATGTTGTTTTCCAAATTCTAAATTATTTACATAACTTACTATAACTAAATTAAATCTATACTTCTCAAATACCTAATTAACTTATAAACTAGAATAATGAAAACTTATAGTTCTAAACCTAGACTTTTCTAAATAACTAACTAAATATAACTTACTACAGATAACCTGTTCTGAATTATAAAAATCTTATAGATCTAGACTTTTTCTAAATAAACTCAATTACTTACTACTGTAATATTAATTAGGCTTAGTTTTAAATAAATTTATGTGTCACTACCTATATCGGTCTAAATCTTTTATTTTGACGTTCCCTGTCACAATCACCGGATAGGTAGGCGACAACATTTGATGAATTTTGAGGGAAGTACTATATTAAATTTAACGTAATTGACCGTCATGTCTGTTAAAATTTGATTTCGTCAATCAATATGTAGTATGTGTCTTTGTGTGTATGTATTTTCCTTCTTCTTCTGCTGCTGCTTCACACCAAAGAAAATTAATTTAATTTCTTCTTCTTTCTTCGAACCTGTGCCTCTTGCATGACGGGCGAGAGCGCTAATCTTTGCCTCACAGGAACCCGTCGTGATACGGTGATTTTTGATGATACATATCTTTTTGTAAAATATTTATACTTATTAATCAAAGTGTTCAAAAATTAATAAGCATACTATAACAATTAATAAAACTGTTTTATACCGTGTCCTTTTGTATTATTTCATTAATCCTCAAAGAGCGTCTATTGCTAATGGAAATCTTCAATTTGCCAACAGAGACTGAGACGTAAGTCTCAGTAATATTATAAACGCAAAAGTTTGTATGTATGTCTGTGACTTTGTTACTCAATCACGCAAAAACTACTAAACCAATTGCAATGAAACTTGAATATAGGTAGCTGAAAACCTATAATAATACATGAGGCTATCCCGATAATCTCGCGGTAACGGTACTTACGTGGGGGAAACCGCAGGGCGCAGCTAGTAAATAATACAATTGCACTTGCATTATTAAATCTAACATCTGTCACATAAAAAAAATCTTATTGTCACCCTATTAGAAAATGACACAAGTCCTTTGCTACAACCATCTTGCTCAGCTCGTATTTATTCTGACAGTGTTTCCTCCAGTTATTTATCTTACCTCCATGGTGCAATCACAGAACACTCAATGGCTACGTTCTAAACTTGCGTTATTTTATGAACGTTGTCATACACATTGCACACGTTCCGCGTTCTCCTACTTTATTATTGCAAGGAATAAACCTTAAAAAAATGCCTACAAGTCATTTCTATCGCATTCTCGTCGTTGTTTATAGCGGATGGTGGGTAGCGGATCATTTTTTGTGTATGCCTTGTTTTTTTCTATATGTCGGATAGGCGGTTTGAAACCATAAAACACTGGTACTCAGCGGTTCGAAACGCATTTTTTTTTTAATATTCTGACGTTATTATTATTCTTCTTCTTTAAAATGGCTTTTCCTTTCGGACATTTACCAGTGTCAAGTATTATCAGTATTTGCAGGTTATTTGCATCGAACGAAACAGTCAAGTCGTCACAGTTAAAGTCAAGTCGAGGGAATCATTGTAAAAAGGGGGCCATTTTTACAATGTTTGTTCACGGAGCTTTGGAGAGAACACTAAGCTAAAGTCCATGTTTTGCACTGATTTTCACTTTTATTTTCACTTGTACACCTTCACGAAACTAAATTGATTATTAATATGCCCCCGAAATTAAACAATTTACACGCATTTGAACCAAGTTTCACAAAAATGTAAATTTAGCAACACATCTCCTCAACGCATTCCCGCCAAAAAAACGTTATTATTATTATTTCTTATCGGTTGTGAACTGAATATGGCCTTTTGGAGAGTAGCCAGTGTCAAGTATTATCAAATGCAAGTTATTTATATTGCAATTTGCATCAAAACCAATTAAAACAGTCAAGTCGTCGTAGTAAATCAAGGAAAGCATTGTAAATGGCGCTGTTTACAATGACGGTTCACGCGAGCTTTCTTGTACTATTAACGCTTTAGGTACGTGTACGTTAGTTTAGTATCGTAGCTTAGTCTGTGCTTTAGGACTTGGCGGGAAATCGTTTTCGTCCGTGTTTCTAGATTTTTTTACATTTTTATGTGTATCAATACTTTTGTATTCCACCAATCTCTTCTATAATCTTTTTTTTACTTAAAAATTAACTAGTCTTTTTTATAAAAAAAAATACTTGAGTATCTACATAATGAGACCAATTACGGAGTTTTGGCGGGAATGCGTTGAGGAGATGTGTTGCTAAATTTTCATTTTTGTGAAACTTAGTTCAAATGCATCTAAATTGTTTAATTTTGGGGGCATATTAATCAATTTAGTTTCGTGAAGGTGTACAAGTGTAAATAAAAGTGAAAATCGGTGCAAAACATGGACTTTAGCTTAGTGTTGTCTACAAAGCTCCGTGAACAAACATTGTAAAAAATGGCCCCCTAATTACAATGATTCCCTCGACTTGACTTTAACTATGACGACTTAACTGTTTCGTTCAATGCAAATAACTTGCAAATATTGATAATACTTGACTCTGGCAAATATCCGAATGGAAAAGCCATTTTAAAGAAGAAGATACCAATTACACCCTTACAGTTTACAGTTAACTTTTTTATCGTTTTTTACTCTGATTTAAGTCTTTTTTCACTTGATACACCCCTAGGGAATATTAATAAGTAATAGGTAAATAATAATTGTAGTATCGTCCCAATGTCTAAACTACCGTTGGGCCCAGTTGTCTATTAACAAATTCGGAAAGGTATAATTGGTCTCTGGTCCCAGTTTCGAGGTGGACGACTTCCCCCTAACCCATCTCTTCTACATTGACTGAATTCGACCTTTGTCCTGTAGGATCTTGGATAGCCTTGCGGGTGTCACTGATTGATTGACAGTCCAACCTACAGGCACTTTCGTCTTTTAGGCATAGATATCTATACAAACCCGTAGCAGCTTGAATCGCCTTGCAGGCGTCACTGACGCAACTGTCCCAGCTGTTATATTACTCTCTGGTCTAGCCATGGTCTAGCCTGCCAACAGACGCGAATGACACAACCCCGCAGGCACTTCTATCAACAAAAGAGGGCCAAATACACATACATAATATTAAGATTATGTGTGTATTTCTATGTATAATATGTATGTATTTACAAAAGAAAAATAAATATAAGTAGTATATCCGTTGTCTAGTCACCGTAACACAAGCTTAGCAGCTTACCACGGGGCTAGATGGCGCTGTGTGTTCGTCACAGGATTTATTTATTATTTAGTATTGCCACCTATTGAAATGTATATTTTGATACAAATAAAATGATAGAATGATTTTACTTTCATAGATATTTTACTATTAATACAATAACTAGTAAAACTTTTTCTTAAGTGAGATTAAAGTAGTGCAATCTTGTTATTTTAAGGTAGTCTCTCAAACTAAACTGTGTTTTTACATTATTAATATTGTGTATTAGACTGTATTCTGTTTGGTGTGTAAAGTATTTAATGGCCCTTTAAAAGTCTCCAGAAACTGAGCAGTGAGGGAGCAATACTAACAGCTGAATACAGAATCGCCACTTAAAATTTGAAGGTAATTAGTATGGGAATGCTTGAGTAAGGGCTTATAGATAAACTTAAATTTTGAGTAGCAGAGCAGAGTGGAAATAATACAAAAAATAACTATTTTCTTCAATATATTTATATAGTCACAAACAATAACTAGGTATTTATATTCCAACTAAATTACTAGATATATTTACTAAGTTCTCACTAAAATATTTACAAAATAATTTGCAAATAGAAACAATTATAATTTATCTTCCACATTCATTTAAACATTTTAATGATTTTACAGATTCTTTAAAAAAATGATAAGTAGATTATTTATTTTTTCAAAATATACATTTTAACTAACATACTTTATACATATAGGTAGGGAAATCTTAATGTAAATGTATTCTTATAAACATGCATTTAAATTAGAGTGGACAGTAAAAACAAAATTTAACATAGGTATTTGTGTTTGGGCAAGTAAGTAGTGTTTTCAATCACTGATGAATTTCATAAAAAAGTAGTTTAAGATGAGCCATCTTTCATTTTCTAAATTGCTTTGAATCCAAAGCAATAGAGATGTATCATTTAATTTTAAGTGGGAGTGAAATATATGAATTTTTGTCACCGTCTTGTTAGAACAAGGTGCATCTATAGTTATATAGATGCACTTAAGTTATATTTTTATTTCTCTGTTATATTATTATATTATTACCTTACTATGGGAATAACAACTTCAACAATCAACATACAAACAATGATTTTCGACAATAATAACTGAAGAATATTCAAGAAATTAAAAAAAATCAATTAAGCCAGACAGTTTCTTTGTCGGAAACATTAACAAAAACAAATCTTCAACATAAATTGTGAAAATAGTCGTATTTATCACATACAATATGCAAAATAAACATAATAGCAACGATATTTACTCATTACTAAAGCCTACGTACAGCATCTGTGTGAGGGTGACTCATTTAAAATTATTTACATTGTATCTTGTTACACGGATTACATACATAACTTGCCATAAAGTGTAGGTACTGCGCAGTCAAAATACAACAAAAAAAAAAGAAACATTTCCTTTACTTTATTATTAGTTTTGAAACACTGGGAGCCGAGTTCTGAAAAATACCTCATTTTTCGTCATTATATTTTTAATGTTCTAAGTTCTTCTCGAACAATTTTCAAGGAAAAATACATTTTTGATAAACAATTTTTAAACTTTTTTTGGATATCTTTCTTTCAAAAAATGTCTATGGCAATATGTAAGGCGTGCGCGTGCAAAGTCATAGGTATTAATGCGAAATAAAAAGTAAAGAAATTAATGAACTTAATGCACAAATGGAATGTTTTTAACCGACTTCATTTTAAACCATCTTTTAAGTTTGGAATGCGTGCATCATGCATGAAAATAACTCAATCAGGATTTTGAATTTCACTTTATGTTCTGGAGAATAAATAAATTGATATGATAACCCTGTAGATTCTACTTTTGTTATGTTTGCTCTAGGTCTAACAAACAGTCGCACGCGCCTGGCCTTCTGCGCAAGCGCCATTTTTATAGGGTTCCGTAGTGTGTAAGATGTAGCACGCCGGGATGTTAGAACCGCATTGGCGCCCAGCATCCGGTCTGGTCGTCGCGGCGGAAGTAATGCGGTCGGTTATCGGGGAACACGGTCACCGCCGGGAACGGGTGTTGCTGGATGAACTTCAACGTTACTCGGATCTGTAATCATGGAGATATATACACTTTATATTATAAGAAAACGTAGAAAAGATAGCTAAATGAAAAGCTTTATCAGTAAAATGCTGTTATGGAATACATATTCTATATCCAAGACAGATGGAATGATAGAACCAAGAATTCTTTATGTCTTGGTGACAAACGACAAAAAACAAGCAAAATCGCTGTATTAAAAAAAAGAAGAAAGTTCTGTATTAGATTCTGGCGACTTATTACAGAAAGTTTGCAAGGTGAATGATAGCTAGACAGTTGATGATGTTTTTCTGTTAACGCTATTTCACTAAAATTGGTTTCAATGCACATAGATTTTTTGACAAATTCTATAACTTCAAAAGGGTTAGTAAGACTTACATTGTGAACGAAATGCGGCGGCTCGACGGCAGGTGTCGTGCTCAAGTGCTGCAGAATAAAGTCGTCCGACTGCTCGAGCCAGAGATCCACGCCGCGCAGTGGATCGTAGTTGAACGGCCCGATACGCAGCATGCCCACGCCGTTGTCGTATATGTCTAGCACCTGGAATATAGACAACAGGTCCAATATCAACAATGAGAATGACAAAATGCATCTCAGTCTATAGGTGAGCATAAGGTCTGGAAAGAAAGGGCCTCGAAACGTACGACGTTGAAAAAATCCTTCTTCTCGTATCTTGGTCTTCAGGACGCTTTAACGCCTCTAAATTGACCTATCGACTGCTATCAGAGTTCACAACCGGGACCAATTACTTAACGTACTCGTACCTTCCAAAGCACGAAGGAGCTAAAGAGAATTATTATTTGCAACACACATTATGGGTCACCCATCCAAGTAATACTGCGCCAGGCGTTGCTGATAGATAACACATCCTAGTCTATCCGAGACCAAGAGACGTGGAAGATGTCTGGAAAGGCCTCAAAACGTAAGGTGTTGAAAAATGCTTACTATAATAAAAGCATCGCGAGCAACCGAAAATAATTTACTGGTAAATCTGGTAATACTATCAAGCAACAGTATTCAAAAGTACCTGTGCTGAATGTGGTCCTCCAGTGATAGTCCTAGCCCCTCTCAGCGGCAATTCGGGCCCTTTGTCCGGGAAAGTGGCCGGGAACAAGTCACCAGCTCGGATGTCCACACCGACGCCGGTGACTAAAGGCGCGGGCGAGCCACCGCCCAGAGCCGTGTTCAGCTCGCAACAGCAAGCCAACGTCAGATCTATTTCGACTGTCAGCCGGTGGAATGATACTGAAAAGGGAGGATAGCTGTTGTTTGATAATATCTTAAGACCCTTTTCATTAGAAAAAACCTTACTGGACTTCTCAATGTATCTACACAATAGGTGTATACTAATAGATCGCCTAATTTTCTATGATTTGAATGAAACACAAAATTCTACACCTCGCACCGTCTGCAGCACTTTCAATGAACTACACGCACCCGTCTTATGACGTCGAGCGCTGTATAATTTGTGGTATAACCTAATATAATATAATAATAATATAACCCTGGAAGTTATCAACTATAGCAAAAATCTGGGGTTTTCTTTGTTTCGATCAAATTTGGTCAGTATCCTCACGGATTGGCTGTATTGTTTTTTTTTATTAATTACCTATCCTAATTCGTAATTAGGATAGGGAATTGAATCTTATTTGTAAGTTAGGTGATCAGAAAAGTGCATTAGATGAGGTAGCAACATTACATTTCTGTTCCTCAAAATCCGAAACCGAAACTCTCATTGTAAATGAGTCTTTAAATGGTTTTAAACTGGCCCCAGTCCCAGCGTAACCACGCGATATATTTAGGATCAAGTCACCGTGTCATCGATCGTAAACCCATTTAACGTACTACATCACAATAGAACACCGCCTACGTGTACAAACGGTAATAATTTGCCACTGTTGGCACTCTGACAACGGAGACCTGGGACGTCGTAGATTTATTTCTTTCCCACGTGTTTCGTGTTTTATTTAATGCGAGTGTTGATTGTCGGGAGAGCTTTCTTTTACGAGTTGTTTGTCTCTTAATTGGATAATACTAGTATTCATTCTAAGAAATCTCTTAAAATACCTACAGAATAAGATAATGAATGCAATGGTGGTAAAATGCTCCCATATAGTCTCCATCATATTTTATTATGTCGTTAAAAATTATTTTTTATAAGATTACCGATTAATTGTATAAAGTCTACAATAGGCGCAGCCTAGAAGGGGTATTATTGGCGGTTTTAAAGAATTGTATAATGTATATTTTTACCCTATTGGCATTATTTGAAGAGCGATAACAGGCTATTTGATGTCCCAATATTTTGGAGTCTCTTTCATTGTCACACATTATTATAAATATCTTTTTTCAGTGTTAAAAACAAGAGTATTAACTTACGCATAATATTAGCGAATAGCTCATCTGAATACCGATGAGGGTCCGTGAAGCCTCCGACCAGCTGTAACTCCAATCTTCCTTCAGGATATCCTACCGCTAACTGTTGAACTCTAGTCACCATAGCTGCTGCCGCTTCCGCTGTACCTGATCCATCTAAATGGGCAAGGGCTACTGCTCCTGAACCTGGAAATGTCCAAAAACTAAATCAAAACCAAAACACACAACGATTTAGTGTGAAAATATAATTTGTTTTGAGACTACGTGGATTATTTTAAAGGATATTGAGGATTACTAAAGGTTAACATAAAGTATTATTTTGTTTAGTTTAGGACGTGGGATTTAGCACCACAGAGTGAGGCGGCGATGCTATGAAAGCACTTGGGAGATTTCGGCTGCGGTATATTGCCAGGATTACCCTTCCAAAGATTTCAAGCGTCGGGCCAGCATAAGTCATCAATCTGAACCATCTGTGTTGCGATACGTAAGTCGGTTAAGGAACGAGAATGGGAATTGCCGTTTTTATAACTTTATCCAAAATTCTTGAAAACCTCGCTTCGAGTCTTAAGTTGGTAACTCATCGAGCTAAATGGGCGTAAAACTAGAGATGAATAAACGATGTAAAAAGTTTGAATTACCTGCATGTCTGATTACGACTATAATACAAGATGTAGCATCATCTGATCCAATAATGTTGACATTTTCTGTAACAAATTCCCCACATTAACAAGCAAAATCTACAGTTACGATTAGTGGCCTTTAGATAAAGATAAAATCGTAGGACATATCACGAGGATGGAGTTTGGCCCTTCACTACAAGCTTTGCACATAGATTGCTACAGATTCGCCCGTTATTAGCGAACGATAGTACTTTGCTCAACGGTGAAATTATTATTGGAGGCAATGTAAATGCAACATTGTATGAGTTTAGAGATTAAATTTCAAAACGGAATTACAAATCATGGTGCGGCAAATTCTCGAATCTGTAGAATGATGTCATAGTCAAGATTGCTTTGCACCTATTCCACCACCTACGTCAATCAATTCCGTGATCTCAATTGTCACCAATGTAGAGTTTAAACTGTAGTGTAATAGTTATTCTTTTCATTTTTTGCTATTGCTTTGTACCACCATTCTAATACTCTGTTTACAGAATTGCAGTTCAGCAACTAGATAAACCAAGATGAGGTACACGGTTGACAACGAATTATTATTATGGTCCATAATTTAAGAGTTAGCAACAGTATTATCAATCCAGCTTAAATAAGTATGTTGGTGCTGTCGTGTGCAATTTGAAGGCTTGCAGCGTTTGCAATTCGTGATATTAGGTAAGGGATGGTTTCCACAATGCCAGTGACTGGATCTAGTTAGTGCCTCGAAATGTGTGTGCTTTCGAACTGGGTTGGTCTAAATTCCAATCCAGTAGTAGGGCACTACACCTGACACTGTGTAACCAATGTAAAGGCGGTGAAACATCCAACTTCGAAGTAACAAGTATAAACAGCACAGTGCAAAATTATTGTGCAATATATCTACTTACTGTCATGCGGTACAACCGCAGCCAGTTCTCGCTGCGCCACGTACAACAGCCCCTGTGGTCCGATGACCCGCGCAGCCGCAGCCAAGAGCTGCGCAGCCGCGTCTCTGTACCCAGGATGGGCTGCCAACAACGCCCGAACTGATGTCGGACACTCGTCGGCGAGAACGCCGTTCAGCACAACCACCATGCTGACGCTGGAATAGTTACAAGATTATGTTAGATTAAGTTTAATTACTTATATAAAATCTGATTTTGAAATTAAAGTTTAAAGTGTTTGATGGCTTCTCCTTGGCACAGAAAAGCGACCAATATTCTTATTTTTTTTTATTCGACATATTAAGGGTTGATTATTACTAGATAAAGAATCTGTCGAATAAATTGAAACACTACCAAATTTAAAAACCTCCAAAGGTTTGATTTATTTTTATAAGATTGGTACGTTTTTATTCGGTAGTGTTACATTTCATTGCACATAAATATAGCCTTTAGAGGGATGGAGTAATAAGTAGATAATACAAAACATAAAAATAAAAATACAAGTAAATCATTACGATCTTTTGGAGCCGCAAGTTAGCCGCAACATGTGTCAAAGCGCAGTCTTTTAGAATAAGTGTCCATAGAACCCAGATAGAACCATACATAACAAACACATCGTAGAGTTTCAAAGTGTCAGCTATATTTTATATTGCACGAAATAAACAACGCTGGTTTCTCAATAAAACTGCTCATATTTTTTATGATTTCCTCGTCTATGACGCAAATTGTCTTCTGAAGATCCGTATAGAATTAGACTTGTGACTTTCCTAAGATTGTTATAACGAAATATTAATCATGTTTCTGGCTTTATTGAGCTCCATATTATACGTTTGATCTCGGATAATTTAATATAAGTTAGAACCTACAGATATAACACTCATAATGACTATGTTATAAAAAAATATTAGCTATGGTTGTGAGGAGCCCCGGCATACATTGTAGAATAATATACTTACTGAAGTACCCAATAGGGAAACTGTGATAGTATGTAATTGTACAGTAGATATAGACCTAACTATAAGTACTTTCAAAATATTACCAACCACTAATTTAAATTTTACGATAAAAATCAGTTAAGTGTTCACTTTTCAAAGGCAACAAAAGACGAATGGAAGCGTCACGTCAATTGTATGTATACCTGGGTGTAATGTATTCGAAACGTCTCGGGGTCATTCGTTTGACACTGGCAACCGTTTTACACCCCGACTCGGCTCATTTACATGCGACTGCGCAGGAGACGGCGCCCATGTTAATACAAGTCGTACTTACTACTTGTGTTTGTACCTACATTTTGTACATTTAGAATGTTTAACATGTTTGTTTAAAAATAAAACCTTTTTTTTAATAAACTTTTGGCCGACAGATTATTAAGTAGCTTTTTATCGTACCCGACTACGACGAGACCAAAATGAAGACTAATAATTTTTTCAGTCTATCTCTGTATTTGTATCATAGAACTTAGAACACAATAATAGAAATTTCTTTTGCTTCCGCCTGTTTTAATCGTGCTGTTTTTAACTGTTGCAATTTTGATAATAAAAAAATTGGGCAAGTGCATGTTTTACCTTTTTTAGGGTTTCGTCGTTTCTAGTAACAGGGATTGCAATCTAGAAAAGTCTATACAACTAACACCTACCTAGTATTTAATATTCAACAGAATTTGTTCAAAATTTTACTTATTTTTTACCTATTTCTTTTAATTACTTGTGAATTTTAAAAGATAGGTCAGCTGTGATATTTATTCTTGAAACTTCATTACATGTACTACTATCGTGTAGTACATATGACGTATCCAAGTATAGCCATTTAGCTGTTAGAGGGGGTACACATAACTCTAAAAACGCACAACTTTAAAACGCCGAAAACGGAACCCTAAAAATAAAATTGTTCTTTAAAAATCCACAATGATTTTAAAAGAGCTATCTAAATGATACACCACCCGTGGGGTTAACAAGAAGAAAAAAAACACCCCCCATTTTACATGCGGAGGAGGTACCCTAAGAATGTTTGTATATTTTTTTATATGTACTGTTTTCTTGCCGTGATCAACATGTATACCTACTGATGCAAAATTACAGCTTTTTAGTTTTTAGTACTAAGCGATTAAAACCGGAAAATGAGTACCTATTCAATAATAGTAGTATACAAGATAGCCTGCAAAAGTAAGTGGGTACCTACATGTATGTATAGGTAACCTAATTTTTACATTTTCTATGAAAAATCGATCAATATTAGTTAACAACATAGGTACCTATAGATAAGTAGAGTTGCCTACAACACTTTTCAAGGAAACCCCACTATCACTTTATATCAGTAAACAATTTAAATATAAGTTTTTATGATAAACAACTTAATGAAGCATAACATAAACATAGATAATAACTTTAGTTACAGCTTTTTTATCATTCATACATAAAATATAGTATATTTACAGCACCAGCAAAATATTATAACTTCAACATTAGCACTCGTATGTTGATCTGAAAGAAAATAATTATAGCGACTTTACAGCGATTTTCACACTAGACTTAGCCTGTATCGTGAAAACCTGCGTATCTAGTATAAAAAAGGTATTAATTATTAAATATTACGTTATTAAACCTAGTTTAAAGTTGGGTATAAGCATTATAGGGAAGGCTTCCCGTAAAAAAGAGTAATATACCTACTTAATAAAAAGTAAACTTAGTTATTTAGATTCGAGGTGAACTTTCTGCGAAGCCGAAGATAAAAGTCATCATTATGAGAAGATACATGGCTATCTTTATTTCTAAATCTATCAATCTTCAGTCCCATCCATCTATTGACAATTAAATAAGCAATTAAAGTATCTAGTTATTATTCTAAAACATAGTGACTGCTATTTTAATCAACAACGCTTATTAGAAACGTCGATGAGAAAGATTCGACAATATATCACCGTCAGTTTAATTGGTGAAGTACTTTATTTTCGGGGTTCCATAGGATAATAAACGTTAAAAGATAATGCATAATTTCTTGGTAGACTCTGGCCAATTACATGTACCTAAGTATGTATACCTAACTACAGATATCTATTCTTGTAATACTTACAACTAGGAAGAAAAATTATTCTTAGACAAACCCTTAGGTTAGGATAAAAATAAATAAATAAATAAATAAATATTTCACTACATTACACACAGCGCAATCTAGCCCCAAACTAAGCACTAGGCTTGTACTATGGGTACTAGAGAACGGATAAACTACATATTATACTTTTTTTTTTTTTGGAAATACATACATATTATACATAGAAAGACACCCAGACCAGATACAAATATTTATTTTTTAAACATAAATATTTGCACCCGACGGGAATCGAACCCGCAGCCTTCTGCATTGCAGTCGAGCGTCCGCCCGACGCGCCACAGAGGCCGTCTCTGTGATAGATCTGTAAAAAATATAATATAGGTCTACTACGAGTTAGATATATTTAATTACAATACATTTTATAATTATGACGATATTTAGTAATAAGATTAGTATCTTATTCCACGTTTAATAATAAAAAGACGATGCCCGCCAATTAAGAACAAGAAATAGGTAGGTACCTATTTATTTATAACATACTATTAATGCTATTATTTGCTTATAAAAGTACGTTATAACTGTGTATGTAGGTACTGTAATAGTTATGTACTAAGGATGTACTTATAACGAGCTAATTATAAAGACTTGTGTTGCACAAAATTAATTGATCAAACAAGATGGGTTATCTGATTTTCTTAACCTAAGTCTTTGAAAAACATGAATGGAATCATATATTCCACATTGTAGCTTTATTTATCTATCTACTATACCTTGTTTTAAAATCTTAGATCAAAAATGTAAACAAAACTGATTCAATTATTTGAAAGCGACAGCTCTTTATTCACTTTTTGCTTTGATATCGATAGTTTTCTATGTTTATTTTTCGTCTAAAATTCTAAAACACAGCTGGTCCGCGATATCCCATGTCCGAAAGCGATTAACATCAGTGGTTTAAATGAGACGATTAACCTACCTACTTTAGGTACTTTTACCTAAAATATTAAACAATATTTAAGGTAGGTACGTAGGTAGCGATTATAATTAAAAACTCCAAGAAATCGCATATAACAATTTCGTCATACGTTTAAAAGAAAAGAATTGGCGGGATTTTTTAACAACAAAACAATTCAATGTCCTTGCACAAACGAGACGTGATTAATGATGGTTCAACCAACCTGCTGGGAAACATTTCGACCCATTCAGCCGCACGTAAGAACTCCCATTCATTTGGCCGCGTATGCGCAACCTATGCTACTGACAATTTACCACAATTTTCTAACAATAAGATAATTAACCAACTACGAAAAATAAATTACGTTTTCCATCAATCACTAACAAAAAGAAATCGATGGTTTTGATTTCATCGAGTATTTTGATAAAAAAAGTACTAACTATACCTCAGTGGCGCGGAGTACAAACGAACACTAACATTTGTGTCACGGTTGGAATCGAAGACGCAGCTTTGTGCGTCGATAATGGCCATAGAACAAGTCGTTTTCCTGTGGTAGCACGGCCCACATATTGGAACACGAACGAATCCCCTGGCGATACAACTTAAGCTCGTCGGTGGTGAAAAGCCGCCGTAGGAGGCTCCATCCAAGTAATAACGCCTTTTGCACGCAAAATTCACGTGCGTATGAGACAAATTCAAGTTAATGTCTAAGGGCGCGAGCATTAAAATTACGACCTCTCAAAATAGAGCCTCATAAAAAGTAACTTACTTTTAAATAAATCCACACTAATCAATAAGTTGAAATAAATTAAAAGTACACTGAACAACACAAAAGCACGTAATATAATGAATAGAAACACGGTTCCAAAGTACACAAGAAACTGTTAATTTGAAGAATAGTAAGTAAGAAGCACGAAAGGGAGACGTTATCGTCATGAACTCATCGGGTGCCGCGGACTGACTAGTATGTTATTGTTATGATAAATGCTTATTATGTTGGAAATAATGTCGCGATAGTGGCCGTATCTTGCAACTCGTAATTAAGAAATATATTTATCTGGGACGTTATGCGGTACCTACTCGGCAACTGACTTTAAAAGTTTTACGGCTGAAATAAATAATTTACTACGCCAGATTCCATTCATAGGCTGGCCGGTGACTAATAACATAGACGAAGAATGTAGCAGAGCAGACTTAGGTAAGGCTTCCTTTAGCAAAATATTTAAACTAAGTTAGTTTTTTTTTATTTCTGACTATAATCTGACGTTTTGGTTCCTAGTATTTGACCATTTTTCTACAAAAAAGAAGTGTCAAATGGTTGCATTCAATTAAAAATTAAGTACAAGTACCTACGTAGATCTTTACGCGGATGGACGCTGAGCTGCCTGCTGCCTGGCAGCTGGCTAGCTCGTAGCTGGAGGAGCAAGCAAGCAGTTGTTTTTAAGTGACTTGCAAAAAAAAGGTTGACCGACTACATAATCCTACATAATTAAGTCACTCAACCTTTTCAACTAACTCAACTAGCTTCGCCCCGCGATTTCACCCGCGTAGGTCCTAATCCCGCGGGAATAACGGGATAAAATGTGTTATTAGCCAATGTGTTATTCAAGGTCCGCAGCTACCAATATTCCAAGTTTCATCGGTTAAGTAGTTTATGCGTGATTGAGTAACAAAGTTACATACCTATATACATACAAACGTTCGCGTTTATAATATTAGTAAGATTTGAGTAGCGCTACATATAATACAGAGTTGAGTAATGTAGGTCTACTTAGTTTGTTCTTATAAAATAAAAACAAAAGACGTCAACAACGCGTTATTAATTGTCACAAAACTCGATTAATAACTAGTTATCTTCGCCTCGTGTTATATGCAATAACTATCTGTGGCAAATTATATCTTTAGTAAACAAATTGTTTGTCCAAGGCCAGCAATCAAATTACTGAAAATCAAAATATTTATTATAAAATATAAGAGATAAGTTTCAACTACTAGTTTTACTCAAGTAGATACCTACCCCACTCAGTAGATATCTTATATTTCATCATTATTGGAGTATTCATCAAATAATTATCTAGAATATTGAATTTGCCCATCGTACAGTATAAACTTTTTAATTAGTGGTAATCGCGCTTATGGTTTAAGACGTAAATATAAACCGCCTTCTTTTAACTTGAGGCTAAAATAAAAAACCGAATTAAACTTGAAGTACAAATAAGTAACACCTATTTAATAAGCACCTATACATTCATATCCACATCCAAGGCCCTGTAATAATCAAGTAATTCAGTAGTCACCGATTAATCCATCCAGGGCGGATCAAAGGAATCCGAGTAACACGCTCAACTAATTGTACTTAATTGACAGATGCGCGCGCGCCGAGCTAAATGGATTTACGGCGCACAGCGTACTACAAGTGATGGTGATGCACCGAAATGGAATCGCGATTTACTAATTGTCTAACAACGTTAAAATCTGTGTCAAATGGTCTTTATATTTGACCTATTTCAAAACTTCATTAGAAAGGTTTTCTAATAGTGAAATCAAGTTAATCAACAAGATATAAAATTATTTCTATTTATGCATTTGATTTCGAAGCTATAATTATCATCTATCACGCGTATTTAGTAGTCATTTCAAAATCACCTACAGTTAATTTAATAAATATGCAAGATATGAAACTTATCACTGCTCAGATATACAAATTAACTATAATCAACGGTAAAATATAAATGAACTCTTACTGAGTACTTATGTAACAAAACGGTTTATCCTTTCGCACAGTTTATTGAAGTAAAACTAAATATTACAATGGGGCCACCGTCCATTGATGTCCTGTCCCGTTGGTACAAGGCGGGTCCGGGAACATAACTTGCAAAAGAGCATTACAAATTCGTGACACCAGAGGGCAGAGCAGCGACTCTCCCATTATGGTGAGGTGGCCAATAGAACTGTCGCGCGACTTATTAATGACCACTAGACAATGACGCTAATGCAATAAAGTGCAGCGATGTTCAGTCCAGTTAAATACTCGCATGCTGAAGATGATACGACCAATTTAGTGACCCATTTGTAAGAAAAGGTTGCGAGATGGATGAATTGAAATATAAATTACATTCGAATGAAATAAATGAGGAGCAAGCAGGTGCTCGTTTGTCGGCGGTAAAGAGCATGAGCAAAACGAATAAAAGAAACAGGTTACATACCGCTTTAATTCGAAAGATACAGAACCATAATTACTAAACACGAATAAATTAGATTAGTTATACGTTTGACATCTGACTCAAATAAGAAATCATTTCCTAAACTGCGTCGCTTGAGCGTCCCATAAACCTTAACGGTCAATGCTAAAATTGAAGCCACTACATTCCAAGAACTTAGGTTCCCACGACATATTAATGACGAGGCAAAACTTAAGCTGGGACCGTTTAAAAGGAGCTCCTTTTAAGCGGTGCACCGACCATTACCTGGCTCATTTGCGGCACAAGACAAACGGTCGATTGGAGGCGAGCACAAATTTCGCCGATACTATCGCCCAATGGTAAGACAATGGTTATCGTCCGGACCGCGATACAGTCTCCGATACGGTTTGCCGTGAGCTGATGGATGCCGCACGCTTTGTTGATATCATCTAACGTCGTGAACTAGTACAATGTGTACCAATTATTATTCAATATTTTCCTGATGTATGTTATTATAAAGTTTATGATCGGTATATTAGCCGATGATGGTATACAATCAACTGCCTATTATTATAGCATGGTTAATAGGTATCATAATCCGTTTTAGTTGGTAATTTGTGTAATAGTACCTGTATTTCTATTGATTGCACATTACTAAGTGGTATTGGTGACTCTCTATAGGTGTAATTGTACTTGTAACATAGATAAAGGTACCTCTTCAAATGAAATAAGCTCGATTGAATTCGTGATGTAAACGATATAGATCTCCAATTTACAAAGGTTAACATTTGATTTGATTGGTCAGGAGCCGGTCAAGTGACAATCGGAATATAAATTGAATGAATAATTTGTTATAATTCCGTCTCGAGATTGAATTTTTTAAAAATTATCACAAATATTTCTACTGCAAATCTGCAATTACCTTTATTCCGGTATAAAATTATACTAGGCAAGTTTTACACCGAAGTAAGCGGTGCGGTATTGAATAAAGCCTGAATTATCTTTTTATTATACCGGGCCGAGATAGATAGGTACAGGTACAGCTCCGCTACAGTATATCTTAACATCAGTTTGATCAGGAGGTCTTTTTGTAGCTTTATTAACATAAACTAGTAGTTCGCCCCGAACTGAGACCTCACGACCCCCTATCTCCCCAACCCCCCTACCGATCCGGCTCATCTTCGAACTCATAAATTCTACTGACCTAAACTACGCGCATACCAAAATTCATGAAGATCGGAGCTACGATACTCAAGTTATCGTCGAACAAACATACAAAGATACAAGCGCCAGGCCCGTCTACACTGGACCTTACTCGCTTCGCTCGTTCGGTCAACTAGTAGTTCGCCCCGAACTGAGACCTCACGAGAATCCATTTACAGAGATTTTGTTTTATGTAGGATTTTAACACCAACAGCTTTATTTTTTTACAAAATAAGAATTATTATTAAACGAATATAACGAAAGACAAGTAAAAACGATAACAAAACAAGAATTATTCCTTAATTACGACAATCGACCACAATTTGTAACATAAACATGAATAACATGAATTGAACACTAAAAGACGTTTACATTCCATACAAAAATGTCAGATCTTGGAGTATATATCGCAAGCAAACGCAACGATACCGCGATCTAAGATTGATGTCGAGCGCCATCTATTGACAAATTTTTAGAACTTGATTTTTTTCTCTTTTTGCTCCCCCTATCTCCCTAACCCCCCTACCGATCCAGCTCATCTTCGAACTCATAAATTCTATTGACCTAAACTACGCGCATACCAAAATTCATGAAGATCGGAGCTACGATACTCAAGTTATCGTCGAACAAACATACAAAGATACAAGCGCCAGGCCCGTCTACACTGGACCTCACTCGCTTCGCTCGTTCGGTCAATTAAGAATTACCTACCTGAAATATAGTTCATTCATCAACTTTAATATGAATAGAGACAATTATCTTATCAATCGTTTCTATTCAGGGCAAAGTTTCATTCATTCAACAAGTCTCAATATCGCAGTTATCGCGGCTATACCTCAAAAATGGTCATGTAAAATCTATCGTAGTTAACAGTACGCTTTGGTTAAATAATTAGTTTCTGACCAACCCAGCAATCGTACTTTTTACCCGACTGCGCGACGCAAAGGAGGGTAATGTGTTTATCAGTCTATGTATGTATGTATGTATGTATGTATGTAAGTATGTATGTATGTATGTAAGTATGTATGTATGTATGGATGTTTCTATGTGGCGTTCTAGAGGCCAAACGCGTGGACCGATTTTGATGATTCTTACGTCAATCGATTCGTCTTAATCTGGCGAGTGTGACTAAAGACATGACAGTAATCCAAAGTAACATATGTCACCACCAGACGCCATATTGTCAAAATTAAAAAATCCAAAATCGTCAAAGTATGTCAAGATGGGTATCGTTGAATAGGTTTTTAAAAATAAATATTAGGTTTCTTTTACCATTTTTCATTTTAAAGAACCGTTTAGGAAATATAACGGTTTAAAGTTAATTTACAATTAGGTATTCTTGCTTTTTATTACTAACGAACAAGTTTTTATTTTTGTTACGTAGTTACGCTTGGATCTATCAAAGTATAAGCCGTGATGGTACAGGTGACAGGAATTTATTGATATATACTAAACAATATTTACATAAATTGTACCTACCTACTGAATAAAAGCCTAACAACACTTAGGTACCTAAAAACCTTACTAATATTATAAACGCGAAAGTTTGTATGTATGTATGTATGTGAGGTTGTTACTCTTTCACGCAAAAAATACTGAACCGATTGCGATGAAACTTGGAATATAGGTAGCTGGGGGACCTGGATTAACACATAGGCTACTTTTTATTCCCGCGGGAACGGAACTTACGCGGGTGAAACCGCGGGGCGCAGCTAGTACATTATAACCCGCTACCTAATGAAATGAATAGATTACGAGACTTACCTACAAGCTTGTGCTTAGTGTAGAATCGATGTCTGATATATGTAATTTGAGAAATGTGTAATAAGTGTCATAGTTAATAAATAAATATTTGATCTGATTTTGATTTGACCTACCATCAATAAATGAAAATAGCTAAAATGCGTAAAATAAAAAAAATAATTTATAAAAAAACAAAAAACCCGACTGCGTAAAAAACTCGATTAAAAAATACGCATAGAAACAACAAAAAAACCAAAAAGAAAAAAACAAGCATAGTAATCGATACACACAGAACACATAATAAATGAGTAAAAAATTACTCACAGTCGGGACCCATTCATTTTACCAATCTAATTTTTCCAATGGGTCCCGACTGTGAGTAATTTTTTACTCATTTATTATGTGTTCTGTGTGTATCGATTACTATGCTTGTTTTTTTCTTTTTGGTTTTTTTGTTGTTTCTATGCGTATTTTTTAATCGAGTTTTTTACGCAGTCGGGTTTTTTGTTTTTTTATAAATTTTTTTTTTTTTACTGATATACTATCCTATTAATTCCTAAGAAAATGTATATGAAACTTTAAAATTCAGATAAAAGTACCTATAAAGACAATTAAAATGGCTGTATTATAATGATATAGGAACTTATATTTAGTACGTTTTATGATTTACTATTTTGATACTAATTATAGCCATTAATTATGATTATTTACGATGTTAACTTTTGGGAGGAGAGGAATTAAAATGTAATAACCAATATATTATTATGAATTTATAAAAACTTACGTTTAATGGTTGGAAGCTTTGATGACAAGATCATTCAGGTTAATCGGCCACCTGAAACAAAACAGTAAAAAAAATTGTAGAGCGCAAACAAAATTTCCATTATATCTAGCAAAATGTCCAACTACATTTTTTTTAATTTATCTAAAGCGTTAATTCAGCTATGTAACCATCCTTAGCACTGCTTTAAATCTTTATACATCATTTCAACAAAAGTTCTAGCAAGAAGATGGTGTAGAAGTTTTTAGCTCCTCATGCGTTTTGGCGTGTGTTGTATACCTGGGAGCATCTGCATAATCGATAACAATAAATAAATTGATATAATATTGGAAAGTAATCGTCACATGGCACATGAAAAGCGCGCATCAAAGATATGGGACATCCATGCATCTAGCTTTATCTCGACACAAAATCTCGCACGATCCGTC
The DNA here is from genome assembly GCA_949358125.1 of Idaea dimidiata. NCBI lineage: Eukaryota > Metazoa > Arthropoda > Insecta > Lepidoptera > Geometridae > Idaea > Idaea dimidiata. Next base: position 10,868,874 of record OX442334.1, read on the forward strand.
GACGAAGACACAACACAACGAAAATTAAAGTGATGTTGCTCTATGCGACACTGAATTATGAGGCATGCTTCCCCGAACAACAATATCGAGAACAGAGGTAATGCTAATTCAATAGCGTAATATCTCCGTATCTTGTAGTATCCCGCGGTCGATCCCGAGATAGTCTACGATCGTACCGATATGGTTTTCTTCGTGATTTATTTTGGTCGCTCCCATATAAGTACAGAGCTGTAACAATGGACTCTGTTCGATTTACGACAATAGATGTGGTGGCGATAAAATTTTAACCGAATCTCTGAGGAATTGCAAGAAGATCGTCTGTTGCAAAAACAATAAAGTTATTTGACTGATCATACTGCAATATCGACTAAACACAACTCACATTTGTGGGCAGGGGGTGAGGTAGTAATCAAACTTTATGATTGGTCTTTGCGTTACCTATCTAAACTTACGACTCTTGTGATTGGCCCATGCGTTACCTATCTATGCTTTAACTCTTTGTGAATGGCCGTTCTTGCACGAGAGTGCTACTAAAAAGACGTACTATTTTCGCGAGGGGGAATACTTATTAGTAGTCAACTAGTTTTATCGTCATTGATCTATAGGTACTAAAAAGAGAGAGAGCGAGAGAGAAAGGAGACGAGACGCGTATCCGGGTACAGAAACTTACGCACCTACTTAATACGAATGTAAATAAACAAGAAACGGATGAGATAAAGAGCGTAATGTACATGAATAAATTTTAATTAAGTAGATACGAACATCAGGACGGTCATATCTCGCTGCTAATAAAATTTACTCGTCGTACGCAATTTCTTAAGTTAGAACTTGAATTATACTGTTGTCTCATTAGCAATAAAATGTTTAATTTAAAGCTGTCCGCTGATTCCCTCCGACACATGATAAAGTGCGCTAACAGATTAACAGCCGTGTTCACAAACGACCCTATGCATGCATGGACTCAACTTTTATGTCACATTTTCATTGACGTTGATTATTAGGACAAGAAAAAGACAAAGGATAAGGACACCCAAAGGATTGTTTGTAAATACGAAATTAAGACGAGGGATTTGAATTATGTCGTGCGTCCATCTATTGTGAGGTCCTTTATTTAATTTCCCTAAAATTTAAAATTTTTATATCTATTTTACCTACAGAGTTAACTTTCAATTTTTAAATATCAATTTCACCTACAGAGTTCTATACCTACAAATTACTGGCAATTCAATAAGAGTTTAGTATACATATAATCTTACTACATTTAATTTATATCATAAACGTGTAAGTTTGTGACTTTGTTAGGTATACTCTTTCACGCAAAAACTACTGACCCGATTGCGATGAAACTTGGAACATAGGTAGCTGGATACCGAGAATAACACATTTTTTTCCCGATGGAACGGAACTTACGTGGGTGAAACCGCGGGGCGCAGCTAATCTAAAATTCTTTAGCCAACAAGATTTACAACCCTAACAAAACCGTTGTAATGCGCTGTAATTTTCATAGCGTGGGAATACTTTAAAATAAAATCGAAAATAGAGTTTATAACGGCTTCATTATAAAGAAATGAACTATTACCTACATATCAATATTTTCTAAATATTCCAAAATCACGTTACAAAACCGGACGTTTTAACGATCAGTTATTAAAATTAAAATACTAATACTTATTGTTATTATGATTTTTATGAGAACGGTATAATAAATAGTTATAATTAAATATAATCAGTATGTAGGTATAAAAATAAAAATATAATAAAATATTTGCATCCGATTTGTTAACCGGTTCCATGGCGCCTTTGCACGATATCTAGCCATACTTAATGATAGAGGATGTTTGTTTTCTATCTTCTTACAGAAACACTCTTATTTAGATTTTAGTAGTTTCCATTCACGAGTGAGAAAATACCCGGATAAAAAGTTCTTATAAGTAAGTAATTATATGTGTGAAAACATAGGTATTATTTTGTTTTGCGTACTTGACATACATACATCTAAACTTTCTTATTTAGAATATTATATGTCCCGACCCCACGGGAATATCAGGATAAAAAGTAGCTTATACTTCATTCCTGGACTCCAGTAGACCTAAAATGGCCGCTTTAGCAATTCTGCTAGTAATATTGCATTTTGACACATTCACGATAAATGTGCACCTGGTTCTCATCGCTTTGTTCTATGACAGGTGCACGGTTATTGTGTATCTATCAAAAAAAAATATTGCTAGCAGAATAAGGGCCTTTTTAGGTCTAGAGCTATCTACACACCGAGTTTAAACGCAATCGGTTCATCGGTGAAGGAGCAAGAAACAAAACTTGAACCGTATTGATTGGTATTACGTATTACAATATAAGTACCTACATTTCGGTTTTTTAGAGCAAATAGGTATTCATAAATATTAGTAACTTACATTTTAATTTCATAATCAATATTTAAATGAAGATAGTATTTTAAAAGACTAGAACTTAACTCGCAACAAAAACTTATTATAAATGGATAAACTAAAACAAACACGCTGTAAAAGCAAAACCGATCAGATATGCGCAAGAGTTTATCTAACGCGCAGCGCATTAACGTAAATTGTGCTAATTGTGGAAACTCTTAAGAAAGTTTCGCCTTGATGAGAGACGACATGATTTTTTACACGATTGTCTTTAGAAAGGCTGTAACGGCAGACAGGATTTCTCCAACCGTCTTTGATCAGCTACCGATTATGATTGCGCTTTAATACTTGATAAAATGATAATTGATGCAATAGTATGTGTTTTAAAGAATATGTAGGTATTATCTTAGAAGATGGTAAGGGACAATCAATTTAAAACGGAGTAAATTACATGTTTTTCAATTGTTAAAAGGCATTTTGGTTATTAAAAAATGCTTGATTCTGTAGCGACAGACAAGACGCTGTATATTAACACTTTACATACTCGTAATAAATAAATATTGTTGGACGTTGCCAACAGTGCAATCAAGCCCCAAACTAAGCAACTGATGTTGATATCTTCCGCAACGTGTCCGTCGACGGCGAATCTTGGCTAATACATGAACGATGTGAGCGAAGATGACTTGCAAAACCGAACTTTGTTTTAAAAATTCTGTTGCAGGGGTGACAATGCAACTAGCCCGCTGTATTGTATATGTCATTAATTATAGATAGGTTTGGGAAGGTGCTATTTGACTATAGCATCAAGAACTTCTAAACGATTCTGTTCAAAGCAGCCTTGTTGACAGTACTACGCCACTCAGATCTGTGATGGGCTTGCACTCGCGAGGTGTCTAGAGGGATGTTACCTAACAGAGTCCGTACATTCCATGTCGCCATATTAAAAGTTAGTTTAATTTTACACATTATACGTACTTTTCGACCGCGATAGGCTAAGCTAACTAAGCAACTAGGCTTGTCGGTACAATGCGAATACGAGACAAATATTATACGTACTATGATACATATACTTATGTATAAACATCCACAACATTCAAATGATCAGAATAAGTACTCTAAGGGAATTGAACCCGCCATACATAGTCGATGTATAGGTACGTAAGTGATGATGACATCATATTTTTGTGTACCTGTATAAGTATTTGTAATTTCATGTCAAGCATTGACAAAGGATTGCCTAACTATTCATCACTTTTATACACATCGTTGATATAGGGTATAAATAAGCCTTATGCTATTTGAGCTATCTCACAATTCATCCATACAGAGCACCATAATAATATCAAAGCTCACCCATCGCAGATCATTAGATTCGCGTGATACAAACCAATGGTTCAAACGACTCAAATACAGGAAGTTGGGAGTCCTACATAGACTATCTCGTGACATCGGGCGACTGAACACGCGATCGTGTTACGGGACCCTATAGTTAATATAAAATGCTATATAAATCAAATGGAATAGATATTCGATCTTACAGTAAGAGATTTAAAGTTGATAATAGAAATTAGTTGTTACTGGTGAAAGTAAGTAACCGATAGAAGGACAAAAGTGTGAAAAATGTTGCCATTTTTTTGTGTCGACATTTTCTTGTCAGTGGATTGCACTAAAAAGCTTATCTTTGAATGCAAATATACCTACGGTAATTTGAGGGACCGATAACTTCAATATTTGCCGATTCTGATAAGATTTATCGTAAAGAAATGGCAATAAGTGCAAAAAAGTAAGCAACTGCTTATCTACCTGATAGTGATTTAGTGGAAATTGTAAAGGTTCCACTAAGTCACTATCTGTTGGCGGAGTTCAGGGAATTTATCCTATAGTGACGTAAGCAACAAAGGCCAATATACCTAGTTACAACCTTATTTCCAATTAGATATGAAGTTGAAAAAACAATGCTTTTCAAGTATTTTTATAATTAAAAATACTTATAGTATTTTATAAATATAAACGAAATAAAGAGTATATACATCACTACAAACCTACAACAAAATTCCATCTAAGTAGTACGAACTTATGTAACATTAAATTTAAAGGTCCTATAAATAATGTCAACATCAACTTTGTACAAAAAAACATAACCCTTTCCTTGCAGCTGGGTAAAAATAGTAAACTAATAAAAAAATTAAACTAAACTATAAACAATTTAATTCTAAAAGTCCTTCGACATATAATTCTCTTGACACAGTGGGGACGCTATAACATACTTAGTAATATTATGCTATCACATAATCTATTATTATTATACCGTATTACCGGACTCGGACCTAAGAGGCCATTAAAAAAATACTATTCCAAAATTCTGTTAATCCCGACGTGACTCAAATCTCATTGCACATTAAGAACTTTATGTGTGATACAAATAAATCAATGACTTAATGAGTCTAGACGTGAAGACGCACATAACGTAAGAGAATGCCAATTATTTGGATACAACTTGTTGCCAAAAATTCGATAATATTTCACTGAATCACGGACAAGTGCAACATAAAAACACTACTGTCCATCTGTAAGAAACTTTCTATAACATAACAGGATAAATATATTCAAACAAATCACTTGTTAAACTGTCATTTATTAACACTGCAAAAAGCCAAGACGTGAAATAATAATTCTATGAATACAAATTTGCAGTTTAAAAGTTTAGAGCAAAGATGATGTAATATTTCAATTTTACGTTTAATAATAAATATATTTGAAGACCAAATAAATTGCAGACACTGTATAAGAAAAGTCAGACAAGACTAATCTGACGAGTGAACACGTAGCGAATGTTAGCAATCAACATAAAACGAAACGTATAGTAGGAACTTAACATACCATAAATTGGAGATACTTTTTTCGATGATATAATTTTTGTTTTTCAACTGGTATCGTTATTTAATGGATTTTTGTTGCGTTCAAATAAAAAAATATATGTTGATCGTCAAAAAGTGGGGTGTCAAAAAGTTAGGCATACTGTCACAAAATAACCCAAATTTACCCGGTACTAAATTTTCATTAAATTTACCACCTGGTTTTACAGACAAATAGAAAGTTGCATGACATTAAAATGATGCCCTGGGTAATTGGTTATTGCGAATATTTATCCACATATTTCCGTAAAACTATTACCTACCCGTTTAAAAGCTCGGCATAAATTAATAGCCCTGGTAATGCTAGTGAAATTTCAACATATTTTAATGTGTAGTTTTATGCATGTTTTAGTTAAGACCGAGTTAATGGTTACGAACCATATCGAAACATAATGATAAAATTATAACACTAAATTATAGTATAAATAGTGATTAAAACTTCAGATCTCATTAGTGGTAAAATACGCAGAATACTAATATACAGAACTTGCTGCGTTTTGCGGTTACATCCGCGTAATACCGGACCCCAAGAACTATCGGGATATACACGTACTGTGTGTGTGATAGCCTTATCAGTGCGATATTCCACAACTTCAGCTATCTATATTTTAATCAGTTCTGTATTTTGTGTGAAGTAACAACATTCGTTACTTCTTCAATTTTAACAGATATAATAAAAACTGCAATCAGTATAACGTATAAAAAAGTAAATTACTAAAACACTTTATTTATCCGGTTTAATCGCGCCTTTATTCATGGTTTTAAAACGAACCGAGCTTTCGCCAACTCAACCTCACCTCACCTTGAGTCAACCTTGAAAAAGCCAACTGTAAAGTTGGCTGTAAAGTAAAGTGCGGTTAAACCGGATAAATTAAGTGTTTTATTATGCAAAATCGCGAAAACCATAGAAGAAATTAAGCTATTCTGGATATTAATGTTAAAAGAGCGCCGTGAGGTGTACCAACCAACTACTATCTAAACTGTGATAGAAATATAAACTCCAAACATGGAACTAGAGAAAGCTAGAATTACATATATTCACGAAAGGATCTATAAAGAAACAAACAGTTACCGTAAACCTATAACAATCAATGGAGATAAGCCCTAGTACAGAGCACAGAACATACAAGCGCCTCTAAGATCTACATGTCTTGCGCACGCGCGTGGGAACTAACCCGTTACTCACTGACCTACCTGATTCAAGTGATAGTGTTTTACATTGACTACCTTAATTCCTTACGAAAATTTGTTTGGTTTAATTCGCTTAATTTATTGATTTAAGAGTGGTATTTTATCTAATCAGTTACTCTTTGAACTAAGTCTCCACTGTCTGTCAGTCTGCCAGTCTATCACCAGGTTGTTTATCATAAATCGTGATAGCTACATAGTTGAAATTGACACAGATGATGTATTTCTGTTGCCGCTATAACAGCAAAGACAAAAACGACGCACAAAAAATATTTAAATATCCCACCACGAACGTGTTTTTTTTTGTGATATCCTGAGCCCTTCGTGCGCGAGTTTGTCCCTTGTCGGTTTTTTAAATTCATTTATAGTGAGACTGAACGTTAAATGCAGAACATGGGGGTTTGTGTTATCCAAGTCGACCATTATGAACTAAATAATTATATAGCTCTACCAGCACCTCTTTGCTAAATTTCCATACAGTGCTAGTAAAACCCTGTCCTTATAGTAATTTATAGTTGTTTGAAATCAACGTTCATACGTTATTATAAATGCGAGAAGCGATCTCACTCCGCAGTCCGCCCTAGCTAGCTAGACGCGTGTTAAATTGCCAGCGTCGAAGGCGTAGTCGAGACAACGTACCGTTGAAAATTATACTGAAACATTGCATAGGTAATTATGACTTCCTTAATTAAAATTTAATAATATATACAGTATATCTATTCACGTAGGCATTTAGTCGCTGAATCATACATAGGCACAGAACCCCTCAGACCAGAAATATAAATCTTTAGATCATACAATAAAAAATTCACGTTGGAAATGTACTTCTCAACCTAAGACTTGTAGTTTCGTCATTTCCGTCTGTCCATCCGTGGCTTAGTTCAGAGGCGCTAAAATGTACCTTTTTGTCGACGTTATCAATAGGTATATCTACTCTTACAAAGTTACAACTCTTGAGTAGGTACTAATTAGTAAGAAAACATTTTTAGGGTAAACTCCCTAACATGTAAGATAAGCTCTTTTGAAGTCATTGTGGGTTTGTCAAAACCATTCATTAGTTTATTTGGATTGGGTAGATAAATGCAAATTCCTTTTTATCAAGTAACACTAAAATTAACTACATAGAAACCGATTTAGCAGTTCTTAATAACCATTCTTAGAACCACAACTCATTAAGCAATAATTACAGAATGCACCAGGAAAATGGTACTTACCTATTATCCATTTGAACGAGATTAAATTGGCAAGTTACAAAGCGATCTCAATATAATTCATGTGATAAGATCGAGATCAGAATGCGATTAATATACCAACGTAACGTTGTATTTATAATGATAATAATTTATATTGACAATAATGTTTGCCTGCTTGGAAGCAAATTATAAAAATTGCGTCTAAAGCTTCAAATAGGTATACGACGAAACCAGCGAAACAGACACTGACACGTAGACTACACCTACAGAACATATCGAAACAAAATGGTGATGTGTCCACGAATTTCTTTATATTATGTGTGTTGCAGTTGTTGTCTAACCCGGGCCCCTGAGTTATTTAAATCTTGGTCCACTGTCATAATATCTTCCTATATCTTTTACTTACCGTACTACATCGACCATACCATCAAGTAGGTTCCATCAGGTGACTGGTCAGGTATACTGATCAAACATTCATCTATCGTTTATATTAATTTAAAAAATAATATCCAAATTCATATTTGAACCCATTCTTCAGGCAATCATTATTATTTATTGCGATAATATATTTATAGAGCGCTTATTAGCAGCTCTAGTAATAAAACAGTTTCGTAACATTGTGAGATGCATCGTTAGAAGACGAAGTTGCTTCCTGTTTGTTCATCGAATATCATAGATTATTTAGATAATACGAACCAAATCTAAAAGGGTAATGTCTGATCGTAAAGTTCAGTAGATTATACTCTATCTGATTGAACAAGATTTATACAACGTGATGAATTGATAAGAGCTTTATTTGACGGATAATTATCATAATTTTAACTTTTATCACCAATCGTCTACTCTGTAGGTTTTTTGTAGAAGAGTTGAATGACCTCTCAGATGGTCTGTTATGTTGGGTGGCATAAAAAATAGAACATTTTGTATACCTACATCACTGCACAAGCATCAAGTCGTATGCTAGAAGAGCCTGCTGAAAACACACACGTTGTATTTGCGATTTTTACTAAGCGATTTGCGGTTTTTCCGTTCGCAATTTATAATTTCAACGTCAGCAGTCAACGAGTTGCTTGTCAATGGTAATGATGGGAAAGTACCCTGAAACACCCAGAACAATCTATACTTACACAAAATACGCGGCGGCGGCAATCGAACATACAACCATCAGCTTTTTAGTTAGTATCAACCCCCAACAAAGGTTATAAAACTTCTAATAAATAAACATTAAATAATAGGGGTTAAAGTATGAAATTGCCGTTTTATTGCAATAGGTTCTTTGAATTGACATAGAATCTTCATGGTTTGAGGTTTTTGAATGAAACTTTTTTCAAATGGTTTCTGTGATGTTCTTTTTTTAAAAAATGTGAAACATTTGAATATCGACTTTCAATTGTTTTTGTTATTCAATTTAGACAAGAAAGATGGATACTGCGAAAATTCGAGTGATTTTTGAATACGAGTTCCGACGCGGAACTAACGCGGCAGAAACAGCCCGCAATATCAATGCTGCGTTTGGAGAGGGGTCTACTAATGAACGCACCGTGCGATTTTGGTTTAAACGCTTTCGTGATGGAAATTTCGACTTAAAGAACGAGCCACGAGGAAGACCGCCCACACAGGTGAATAACGATGAATTAAGAGAGATAGTGGAAGCCGCTCCTAGTCAAACTACCCAGGAATTAGCGGCATGGTTTAACGATACCTTACCCACTTTATTGACTCACTTGCGTCAAATCAATAAAATAAAAAAATACGAAAAATGGGTGCCTCATGATTTGACTGATCTGCAGAAAGAAACGCGTGTTGAAACTTGTGTTGCCTTGTTGAACCGGTACAGAAATGAAGGAATATTGGATCGAATTGTAACATGTGATGAAAAGTGGATTCTTTATGATAACCGGAAAAGAAAAATGCAATGGCTCACCCCAGGTCAAATGCCACAACAGTGTCCTAAAGCAAAACTTACCAATAAAAAGGTAATGGTAACTGTTTGGTGGTCTCAGCATGGTGTTATTCACTATAGTTTTCTTCGATCTGTGTCAAGCAATTACGGCAGATGTCTATTGTGTGCCGAACTCCGAACCATGTTGACAAAACTAGCAGTAAAACAGCCCCGACTCATGAATCGATTTTCACCATTATTGCTCCACGACAACGCGAAACCTCACACAGCACGAGAAACCATTTTGACCCTTCAGGAACTGCACTTAGAAACCATTCGTCATCCTCCGTATTCACCAGACCTTGCTCCAACGGACTACCATTTTTTTCGTGATTTGGACAATTATCTACGTGACAAGAAGTTTTCTTCCCAGGAGGCAATACAAAATGCTTTCACACAGTTTGTGCAGTCTAGATCGTCGGAGTTCTATCGCAAAGGCATTAATAACCTTCCCATTAGATGGCAGCAATGTATAGATAATAATGGCAACTATTTTGATTAAATAAATTTGTTAAAAATTTAAAAAATAAACAATTAAGATTTTCAGTACAAATCGGCAATTTCATACTTTAACCCCTAATATTAATATTTTGTCGGATTATTTTATACAACACAACTAAACACTATTCTGTAGCTGTAAACTTAGGTTATAATACCACAGCACAAGTACTGCAATAGCAAATGCAGTAGTAACAACTGTAATTTTATTGAAATGAATGGAATCTACATAAAACCCATTGAAATAAAATAGGTAAGTACTATAGTAATGGAGCAGACATCGGAAATAAGTACTTATAATCTTTTGTACCGGGCGCGCGACAACGGATACTTACGACTTTGACCATATGGGTACGTAATTCTATTTTTAGTGTAATGGTAATCATAATGGATTTTTTGTATTGTTTTTATCTTTTTGTAGTTTATTAAAAAATATTCGGAAACAAAATGAACAGCTTTTAGATGCATAATTATATACATAATATATAACTTCCAGCCAATTCAAGTAATCATAATAGAAAAGAAAACAGAGTTGAAACACAAATACCTACTCAGGTGTGCATAGCATTTCGTAGGTACCTACTTACGATAGTGAACCTACAAAGTAATATCAATCATCAAGAGTACATTTTATTCGCTTTGTCGTCTCTATACTTAAATAGTATATAATAATAAACCTCAGTGTTTAGAGAAAACAATTTTCTAGAATTAGTTACGGTAAAGACTATTTACACTTATTTTATTCTAAACACTATAGTAGTAATATTATGACTACTGGAATAATGAAGTTTTGAATTGATTTACTATGAATAATATTATAACACATCTAGGTATGACTCTACAAACTATTATAAACTACAAATGATACATACCAATCAAAAAAACTTATAAAAAAACCCCGACTGCGTTAAAACTCGATTTAAAAATACGTATAGAAACAAAAAGAAAACTAATTAAAAAACCCTGAAAACCCTGAAGTCGGGCAGCCAAACTAAGTACAATATGGAACCAACCAGTAAAACTGCCCGACTTCAGATGATAAAACAGATTAATTAGTCGGTGGCACTGTACCTATGTAGAGGTTATTTTGGTCATTTTTATCAATTCTTTTTTTTTGACTGTTTTTTAAATTATTTTTTATTTCTTTTTAAAGTCGGTTTTTTAATTTATAAATTATTTTTTTATTTTATCCTTTTTAGTATACCTAGCTACCTAAAAATCAACAATATTGTTACCGTAATTTTAATTATTGAGGAGTTTGCTGATGAGAAGGTGGTTTCAGGTGCCCCATCACTATATCAATCGGTCAAGCCATCTTCGTGTAATCGATGAACAATTGAATTGAATACAGCGTTTTGAGGAGCATTCCCGCTCCTCACTTCGAAGATCCTCATCAGATACTCATCAAATTTTTATGGGACCATCTCGGAGTTCCTACCTTTCCATTAAAAAAAAGAATCATTTCAATCGGTCAAGCCATCTTTGAGTAAACAACTGGATTGATTAATGCGTTTTGAGGGGCATTTCCGTTCAACACTCCAAAGACCCTCATCAGATCCACATCAAATTTTTATGGGACCATCTTGGAGCTCCCACCTATCCATTAAAAAAAGAATCATCTTAATCGGTCAAGCCCTCTTCGAGTAATCGGTGAACATACAACAAAAAAATATTATACATACAGACGAATTGATAACCTCCTCCTTTTTTTGAAGTCGGTTAAAAAGAAAAAAAAACAAGCCTAGTCATTTGAAATCATGTTAAGTAGTAATACTGAATAATCATTCGAATATTCATTTTACCAATCTAATTTTTCCAATGGGTCCCGACTGTAAGTCATTTTTCACTCATTTATTATGTGTTCTGTGTGTATCGATTACAAAACTATTTGCTTTTCACTTTTCAGTGAAAACACTTACCTTTTTTTTTTAAATTACCTATAAGTTGTTTCTTAATTCGACCTAAAACTCTATCTAAACTACTTATTATGTTGCCATACTTACATACAATCGAATCATATTATATTACATCTTATATGACATTAAATTTAATTGCTTTACTTATAAAATATTATTTACACATGACTAAGTTATGTGACATTTGTCTCTGTCTGTCAACTTTGAAAGTACATGTGACAGCAAAAGACAAACGATGCACAGTTATGCTGCGCATTAATTATCTTTTATAAGTAAGGGGGTTGTAATTAAAACAAGTATATACTGAGTGACATAATATTATTATAGTAGATAGGTACTTACATTTATATTACGTTGACTTAGCACGTTTTCGCGAATAAACTCGACGAATTGAGTTTCTGAAACAAGACATACAATAAAGTCGGTTAAAATGTAGCAAAGGTACCAAAATTCGAATCTATTTACACTGACAGACAGACTGAAGACTTATCATGGGCATAATATTTTGACAATATATTTCGTCATACGAAATACACCATTCTTTATATTCTATTCGTCAGGCAAACCTACCTGAAAACACTGGTTCATGGTGAAAAGACTAAGTAGGTATGTCATTTCGTCATGCCTTGTTCCAACCGCAAGGAATCAGATAGGTACCTCAGTGAGAATAGAAATCGAACAATTCTAACTTAGTACTTAGAGATCAACAATCTCATAATAAGGTGTATCGGGTTTGATAAAAACATATTCCGATTATTTATGCACGTCCGCGGATCGGTTGAACGGCCTGGGCTTACGGAACTATGCACGGCCGTACTATATTTTGATAAATTATAATGAATTTGCCATACAATATTGCGGTTTAGATGAAAAGCAACTTTATAAGACAAGAACGAATTATCTAAAATATCTTTCATCTCTTTCTACTCAATCCAATTAACTGTATCTCCTGTGATTTTGAATTTTGACACCCGGATTTTGGTATACACGTTTTTTGTAGGCATATCTGTGCAATACTGAGGACTTAGAAGTAGGGAAATTTTATTTTAAAACACTATTATTTTACAGTTAACACTGTACAAAAAACCGTTACTTTACAGAGCATAATGTAAAATGTTCCAAGTAGAACTGTATACCTAACAATTCCCGACCCCGATAATGCAGAAACCACATTCAGAAATCGGCTTTGAGTTTTTCTGTATTGTATTGAAGAGTAAGTATTGAGCTACACTTTGTTTTGAATAGCACACAAAGAGATCGCGTCGATATCTTCATTACCGATCCGCATCGTTGTAGAGATAATTACTTCACCAGTACCTACAGCCAGACTGAAATTAATTCTAGATCAAGTCTAAGGTTAGTCACATAGTACATCAGTCTTTGAGTTATTGATGATCGTAATGATGGAAGCTGCAACCTGAATCTATATTATGCTTTAGTTAGATAGACGTTTATTCAGTTACGAAGGAGTATATTAATGCTAAAATCACGGTACTTTATCATAATATGCGTGGTGCAAAGGTACCGAAATTAAGTCGCATTTAAATTGACGTAAATGGACGTTTAATATTTACCTACAGCTAATGACTTTACATTGACTTTTTGGTCATGTAAATGAACTTTGTAGAGCGGTACATGTGTAAACTATTTTTTGCTTATAATCCAACATCGCGAAACCTAAGAAAAATCGATTTTTATCACTGTTTATGTTAATGCTACAAGCAGAAAAATAACAAAATAATATACAATCATATTATCAAAATTGGGGCCAACTCGAACGGGGCCGCCGCGGATCAGGGCCATAAGGGAGAAACCCATAATAATAACAAATAATGAAAAGTAAAAACTAAAACTTACAAGAAGTTTTTTAATGTTCCACTCTCAGAGTTCCTCTAAAATACAAAAGTTCACCAGTCTACAAACATGCATGCATAACTTTGTTAAAATGATAAACTTTTTATTTCAAGGAACTGTAAACATTAAAAATTAATTTTAAAATTTAAAAACCGACTTAAAAAATAACTAAAGGTAGGTAAACACAAAAAATGGTGAATTAAAAAAAAAAGTTAAAACAAGAACAAAAATAACCTAAACATACAGTGCCACGGACTTATGTGTTTAGTCACCTGAAGTCGGGCAGTTTTACTGGCTGGGTCCATATTCTAGTTTGGCTATAATAGGACCCAACATAATTGTAACGGAATTGCAATGATTGAGGAGTTTGCTGATGAAAAGGTGGTTTCAAGTGCTTCATCAATCTGTACCTAGTTCTTTAGGGGCCGATTCTTTTTAGTAAAAGTTCGTAAATTAGTAATTTACTGCATTCTGGACTGCTATTTTGTCCATCACACCAATAAGACACTCATCAGATCCTCAACAGCATGAAACCACCTCCCGCCCTTCCATTAAAAAAAGAACCATCTCAATCGGTCAAGCCATCTTCGAGTAATCGGTGAACAATTTAATTGACTACTGCGTTTTTAAAAAGCATTCCCGTTCATCACTCCGAAGCTACTCATCAAATCTTCACCAAATCTTATGGACCATCTCGGAGCTTTCCTTTCCATTAAAAAAAGAATCATCTGAATAGGTCGAGCCATCTTTGAGTAATCAGTGAACATACCTGAAAAATAACCTATCCTACTATCCTACTTCCTACTATATAATATTATAAATCCGAAAGTCTGTTTGTTTGTTTGTTTGTTCCCTCTTCACGGTCAAACGGCTCGACCGATTTGGATGAAAATTTGCATAGGGATAGTTTAAATGATGGAGAGTAACACAGGATATTTTGATCCCGAAAATCCCGTGGGATCGGGACCTACGCGGGTGATAACTATTTATTAGATGAAAATTTGCATAGGGATAGTTGAAATGATGGAGAGTTACATATAACACTTTTGATCCCGAAAAACCCGCAGGATCGGGACTTACGCGGGTGATAACTATTCAATGAATGGAAATCGACACAGGGGTAGGGTAAGTGATGTAGATTGGCATCATCATCATCGTCATCGTCATCGTCACTTACTGATGAAATACAAACTTTACCTTACTGCACCTACCTACCGCAGTACAAAAATCCACACTTAAACGGACGACCAGGGAAGTACTGATGATGCCAGGCGCGGCAGCGCCTGGCTTCAACAGTACTTCAATGGGCGACCGTTTAAGTTTGGATTTTTGCATTGCGGTAGGTAGGTGTTCGAACAACACGGGATCGCTACTTGCGCGGGTGAAATCGCGGGGCGCAGCTAGTATATTTATAGGCGACGAATTGAGAACCTCCTTTTTACACGACTGCCGAAGGAAGTGTTATGTTTTTGCCGTGAGTGTATGTATGTATTTTTGAAGTCGGTTAAAACAGTTCCAAATAAAGCTGTTAATATAAAGGGCGATAATTCAACCTTATCGTTATAGGTAATATATTAAACTCGAATTGTCGCGAAGTTTAAAAAAAAGATGACGACAGAAATGTTACCTATTTTACAAATCTTAAACATGTTTACTAATTGGTTTTGTGTATACCTAGATATAGTGTAGAAAAATAATAAACAGGATTATCTAAGATCTAGACAAAATATGAAAGTTCATACAAGTGTTTCCAGTACAATGGACAATAATATTTTGTTGAATCAACATACATTATTGAGTAATTGCGAAAGGAAAGAAGTTACCTATCGATGCCTCGCAAAGTTCAGAAACAAATCACAGCAATTTCGTGGGGCATTATAACAACGTTTTTGTAAAATTACACGTTCATGATACGCAACGTGTGTTTATGGAAAGTATACAGCCGTGACTGCAATTTTAGAGGAAAAATTGCGCCGACAACGCTTAGGCGAAGAAAAAAAAATATAACGTTTAGTGCGTGTTAGAAAGTATATTACAACGTCTGATAATATTAATAGGATTTAATAATGCGTCATTAGTAATAAATGAGACAATATTGTGTTTAGATGGTGTAGATACGGCTCGAGCTCCAGTCAGTTCGTCAGTCTACCAAAAGTCATTAATCATTCATCAGTCCCATCTCGACGGACATAAAACATAGAATTACAGCGATTGTAAACGTTGCGTCACAATATCTCCTGTACCTACTATACGCACATGCTTTACGAATTCTAAGACATGTATTTTAATTACTATTATCAATTCGATATCATGTTTTACGTGCATATTAAAATCTAAATTATGATTATACTAGCTGGTTTAAGAGCCAATCTGCCCTACCATGATCTTTTGTAAGCGTAGCTAAATCGCCGCGCCGCTATATCGTTCAGCTAAAAAAAATAATTAAAAATTTATCATCAAAAAAAGTTATTTTTATTATCTGTTGTTTTTTTAAAGTAGTCGGGGTAAGTATTTATTATTTAAACTTGACTTTATTTTTTTGAGTGGCAAAAGGACGACAAAGCATCGAGAAACGATCATGGTAGGGCAGTATGTCGTGGAATTGTCGTATAAAAATTGCCTAGGTATGTGTTATATAATGTCTTGATAACAGTATATGAGAAGGTGTATCTATCCTTCCTACTAATATAATAAATCTGAAAGTCTGTTTGTTTGTTTATTTGTTTGTTTGTTTGTTCCCTCTTCACGGTCAAACGGCTCGACCGATTTGGATGAAAATTTGCATAGGGACAGTTTAAATGATGGAGTGTAACATAGGATACTTTTGATCCCGAAAATCCCGCGGGATCGGCACTTACGCGGGTGATAACTATTTATTAGATGAAAATTTGAATAGGGATAGTTTAAATGATGGAGAGTAACATAGGATACTTATGATCCCGTAAATCCCGCGGGATTTGATCCCGAAAATCCTGCGGGATTGGGACTTACGCGGGTGATAACAATTTATTAGATGAAAATTTGCATAGGGATAGTTTAAATGATGGAGAGTACCTAATATAGGATACTTTTGATCCCGAAAATCCCGCGGGATCAGGACTTACGCGGGTGATAACTATTTATTGGATGAAAATTTGCATAGGGATAGTTTAAATAATGGAGAGTAACATAGGATACTTTTGATCCCGAAAATCCCGGAGCATCGGAACTTACGCCGGTGATAACTATTCAATGAATGAAAATCGACACAGGGGTAGGGTAAGTGATGTAGAGTGGCATCATCATCATCGTCATCCATCGTCATTGATCGACATCGTCATCCTTCGTCATCGTTATCGTCACTTACTGATGAAAAACAAACTTTACCTTACTTCACCTACCTACCGCAGTGCAAAACTCCACACTTAAACGGACAACCAGGGAAGTACTGATGATGCCAGGCGCGGCAGCGCCTGGCTTCAACAGTACTTCAATGGGCGACCGTTTAAAAGTGGATTATTGCATTGCGGTAGGTAGGTGTTCGAACAACGCGGGTGAAACCGCGGGGCGCAGCTAGTAATTTTATATTTCTATGTAAATGTAAGAATGATAATTACGCCATTGAAGCTATTAAAAGTCAGGTCAAAAGATAATTGTAATATCAAACCAACTATAAATTGAAGCATAATTTTAATGTAACTAAAGGTGACTGTATTATTCGTAGGTAATTAAATATAGTCGGTGCTAAAAATTTAGTTTAATAATAGATTCTTAAGATAATTAATGTAACACAACTAGTTTAATTTCTTTATAATATCCATACATGAATATGAATTTGGTGATTAGAATACATCGACACGGTAGAATGATAAACTAAAATCGGAAACAACGGACAATAGTCCACTTTCGTATCTCAAGACTGCGAGCCGGCACCGTCTAAGACATTCCATTACTCGACATCGCTCGTCTTCAGATAAAATATAATCATAAAAATAACGTTTATTAACGAACGCATTCAATTGTGAATTCATGGCGAGCACTCGTGATGTCATTAGACTTTAATTTGATACCGTATCAAAAACGAGACAAGGGAAACGATGAGCTTTCGTTTCCAACTCTTCCGTCTATTTCGAGCACGTTTCTATAAATCTGCAGGTGTCGAAACATATTCAGATATCAACACGCTAACGTACGAATTAGAGAAATGAGGAGCATTCCAAGATTCTCATAGTCGTCTCGGAAATGAAAGTACGATTGTATCTGCGACCACTACTCACGAGGCTCTTCACATTCCACGAAATGCAAAGTTCCATGAATCGGAGACACTAGGTTTCACGAAAGGTGCAACTTGTAGTTGCAGCAGAACGTTAGATTGTTATTTCCAAAATGATTTGTCAACTGACAAATTTAAAGAAGCTGTCAGGGAAATGATCATTAAAGTTTGGTTGGATCACGGCGTGGCGCACGCCGCACATGCTCCGCTGAGCAACCGAGTGGGTGGTGCGATCGCATGATAACGCATCGCATCCAAGGAAGCCGGGAATCGATTGATTGGCCGATACTTTCATATGTCAGACGCTACCACCGATTGATCCACGTTGTATTGAAACGTCACTAGCCTGATACCATCTGACCATCGCATTGCATCGTTAGGACCCCTAAAGCCTTTTTCTGTAGGAGTCCGAGTCGCATTAGTTATTCAATTATGCGAACTCCGACCGACTACATCTGATAGCGACTTAGCTTTCAAGTTATTTCCTTCAATGATGCAAGTGAAAAGAGGAATAACAATAGACATTCACAAAGACGTGAAATATGATAATATTTATATATGAATACGAATGAAGGTGCCTGAGCCTGAAAGGAGATAAATCTATAAATACACAATATTTCGGATTAAAACATTCATTCATTTTTATTATTAGACAAATTCGTGATCCATCAATAAGATCAGCTTGCGGCGGGAAACCGATGCGGCGCGCGACGCGAGCGTATCTTTGGTTCCTTCCTACGAATAGGCTCGTTACGCGTTCGCGCTCTCGGATGATGGATAGCCGTGGCGGATCGGCTAGCACGTCCTACTCGGCATCATTTTTTCAACATAAACGCCTGTCTTAAACCGACTGACGGAGACTCAAGTTCGAATATCTTTTGTCACGGTCAAGTGTAGTTTTGACATGTGTGTGGTACGCTCGCGCGGTTTGACTGACAAGTTCGTACCGATGCTATCTGACGCCATAAATAACAACGCCACCGCTAGTTAGTGCATATTCATTGCTTCTTCTTTGAAATACGATAAACTATTAATATTTATTTTAGCATATATTTCAAATCGTACTTTGAAAGTAGTCACATTTCCATGATATACACAGACTAGAGGAAGGTACCTATCTAATAAAATATCCGATTTCATATTATAATGATGATAAATTGTTTTCTTCAATAACGCAATCGCTAACTAGATAACCATATGAATCAAAGATTACATAAACAAACACGAATAAGTTTCAAGCATTCACTAAATATAAACGAACTCGACGACTGTAGAAAGTTCTCACCAACACAGCAGAATAAATTCAATTAGAGACCATATAAGTAATCTCGGTACAAAATGCATAGGGACACGTTCATTTTGACAATAAATTACTGCATTAAGGAAAGTCAACAGGTTTTCACGGATGCTGTTTCCACTTTAATACAATAAATTATAAGGGCAGCTGAGAAGACCACCATAATGCCGATGCCAGTGCCGGCGCGCACCGTTACTTCGTGTACTATAAATTCAGTACAAACGACATCTAAGCAACCGTGTTCTGACGTCCATCGCGCGTCAACTTCTTCTAAAAAAGACACGGTAATTCATTAGTAATAAATCTACTTCAGTAAAAATAGACACTAAACGACGCATAAAATAATATAGACCAGCCCATATACGAGTTTACATAATTTAAAAAGAGACAGTTGAATAGAGAAGTGTATATAAATCTTGGTGCAAGAACACTAAAACGAGTCCAGATTTTAAACTAAATGAGTAAAGATCCTAAACGACAATAAACTCAAGACTGTTAACTATTATGATATTACGAGTATAAATGTTAATTTATTATGTCTTTGGTAATGTATGAGCATTTTAATCATAATAAATTCTTTGATATTATGCGAAGTAATAGCAGGAGATGACATCAATACTGTTATAGATAAGGCAAGGAATAAGGCAGATGCGAAACGCCGGATGTTACTCATACTCCGATATAAGAAATGATATTAACGCTGGAACAGACAATTATAATTGGAGACTTCCCGTCGCCCGCAGTGCAAGCGCGCCGCGCCTCTCTATCGCCGAATTGATTAAATCGGCATTTATTCATCAGAGCCGATACGACTTTCAACATTTTACATAAAAATGTTATATTTTTGTGCATGATGATAACAATTCAAACATCATTGGCACTAGACCAAAATGATTCTAGGTATTTTCTACATTCAAACGACTTTAATATTACCGTACCTAATATTATTTTTCTAGATTTTAAGCTTCATTGAAATTAAATTGTATTAGATCCACTGTAACTTATGCATAAACATTTACTTTAGTCAGACAAATTATGAAAAACTTGTATAATTATTTGTACGAAATATTATTCAACTCCTTTAAGTAATAACAATTCAAAGTACCCATGCTGATTATAGACTTTATAGGTCCTAAACCAACAAATAGCATGGAATTAAAAACTGAACGTGTAGAGAAAAGGGTATCTTTGATGTGGAATCTTGGTCTGTACATAATAGTCACGGTTGCTGAGCTATTTGCCTGAGGGTTAATACTTCTGGGACATGTTAAATGGTATACGGCACTTGGTTCTGTGTTCAGGACAAGGTGTTTATATCCATTAATTTGATAAAATGAATAAAGCAGTAACGGGCTTTGCCTGTACAATATTTTTTTCTAAAAGAATTTCGTTTATATGCATAATGCAAATATTTTGTTTTATTTTACTGTCTTTTAATTTGTCGTCTGTTTACATTTTTATCTTATTTTATTAAGTACATAAAGGTATATATACAAGGTAGATGATGATGTTCAATCAATGTAGTGATGGATGATGTCTAAAAATAGTAATATATCTATCAATAATCTATTTCCGATTCTGGACATTCTGGGTCTGTGATCTAATCACTAATCAATCATGATAATGATATCAAAAAATTTACGGAAAACCCGGATCTGGATTCCGATAAAATGATTCGGTTTAACATAAGAAAACATTTACCAACTTACGCATTTTATCCTCTAAGTAGCGACATACGCCGGTTTCGCACAAGGCACAAATAAGGCACGAGGCTTTCAAAAGAAGTTATGAAAATTACGAGCAGCGCCCTGCGGATTCAAGTTATCATAGCTTTCGTTCCCGTGTGATTACTAGGATAAAGATAATCCAATGTACATCCAAGCTATTAAAGAAGAAAGAAAGAATTCGTACAACCGCTTTGGCGTGATTGGCACACAAACAAAAATCTAAACTTTCGCACTTATAATATTATAACTTTATAATATTAAATCATTCATTACGAAATGGCCAGAACGATGACATTGAAAAGATCATTCAACTTGTTAACGTTGGCGCAGTTTTGAACAAATTCTCAAAATATAATTAGAGTTAGTTACGTATGAATGACATGACTTATGAATATCTGATAATTCTAGATAAACAACTTCTCTAAACGCTTTAGACGTTTGATTTTGAATGATGCTCATTATTAAAATGATGACATAGTTCTTAAGTTAGTCAAATTAAAATAAAGACAGAAATTCATGAAAAATGTATTTGTACGGTCGGGTGAAATTAGATGCTTTTGAACAGAAAATAATCTGTACTACTCGTAATATTATTAAAAGCAAAGATTTATTTGTAAGTTTGTTATGCACACAAACTACTAGACCGATTTTAATTTTTTTCCCCACTGTAAAGCTACATTATAGAGGCAACTTTTGATTGCAATATTCCCACGGGATCGGGACTTACACGCGTGAAACCACGGGACGCAGCCAGTACAATAAAAAAATATGTAGTACCGTTTAATCGTCACCACAATGAAAGTAATACCAAAACAGTAGATTACAATAATTACCGTCGAAAAACACATGTACAAGGCCATCAAATCGAAGCAGTCTCCGCTCCTCACCGATAACTTAACCTACGGAGCAAGTCAAAAGGTGCGTATTATTGGCCATTAGCGATCATAAAACTCATATAAACGTGGAGCGAGCGGTAACCCTGGCGGTACGTACGTACGCCCACACTTGATAGACACTTTAATACGACCTATATGACACAGAGAATGTATGATACGAGCTCAGGACCATTGTAATGTTGAATTTATTTAGAGCAGTGCCTGTGTAAATTTATTGACTATGGGTTTATGCATGACTCATGGAAAACAAAATAGCTTTGTCAATAATCTTTTTCAACTCATATCCTACCAACCATACTATGTATTCAAAGCACAGATTTTTTATCGTTACCATTTTATGAGTGAAATTTTTTGCTATATTTTGTTACGCGTCATCGTTTCGAATATGTTACAAAGGCCTTATTGGCAAAGAATTTACAAATGTTTAGGTAAGTAGATGCCCGCACATATAATAATAATATAAGGTGTTTTAGAAATAAAAAAGATAAAAATTAGAAGAATTAATCATTCTGAAAATTTATCTGACCAGGGAAATTGAAGACCTCATAAGTTTTATTTAAAATGTGTGAAAAAAAGCTTATATCATACTGGTAGGTTATAGAGCAAGTATAGTGATAGGTAATACTCACAGATTAATAAACAGAAAATCTTAAAAATATTTGGGCCATAACTAATTCGCATATAGCAGCGAACATTTATTCATGTAATCGACTTGTTTGTGATTTATTCGTTGTGGTGATTCGAAAGCGTAAAGTATAAGAATACAGATTTTATCTCATAATCAATGGGTTATCTAACTTTCTAAAGGAAATAGTCGAATCGTGTTGATTTCTAAATATACATAAAATACTTACTGGTATTAAAACTGGACTCTTTTATATATAAAATAAACATAATTTTCTAAAGACTATATATTCATTAATTTCCGAAAGATATTCATAAAAATATCAAAATCTTTTGACATCTGAAACAATGCCAAGAATAACAAACCCGAAAATAATTCACGAAAGAATTTCATTCAGTTTTTTCGTTCAGAAACAAGTTTTATACAAAACTGTAAACATTATCCATCTGATATGAGGAAAAAGGCGGGAATCGCGCGTGCGTACAAAACATTCCATTTAGAAACTCCGCCCACAAAGGCAACAAGTAACGTTAAACTTTGAATAAAACTCACAAGAAATGAATCAAATAAACTGTTATCTCTAAACACCAAAAATAACATCGTCGTTAAAAGAAACAATTTTTGACTTTATGACAGTTTTATCATAAACCTTATTGATAAATAATGTCCTCGACGTACTTACATAAATAAGATACAATATAAAAACTTACGTATATTCTTCGAAAACCACTAAAACCTAGCAACAAAAACAATACAGCTGACACCGAAAGTCATTTATCAGATCGCACTCAGTTTGTACACATAACTTGACGGAAGACGCGACAGCGACTGCTCAGCAAGACGTCTGAACGTGGAATGATATCTTGATGATGGTGAGGCCTGTACCTCAGACAGAGGAGAAGGTTGCGCGGTGCGGGACGTGAGGGGAAGTGGGCGTTCCCTCACAGGTGTATCACTCGAACAATGATGTATGCCCAAGTTAACACTTCGATAAGAACACGCCTCACTGTCACGTTAACTCAACCTTTAATTGTTTAAGAGCGAAAGTTGATTCCTATCGTATCATTAACCAACACATGATGCCTATTTTTTTCTACCATTGAAATATTGATGGCACTTGATAAGGTTGCCGAGTAAAAGTGACAGACTAATTTATTGACCGACAATCTTATCTCGTTCTCATAGTTGGTGTTAAAACAATCGGGCGTTGACATAATAATGTGAAATAGATAGTAAGCGAGAGAGAGTATAGTAAAAGATGATAGATAACTTTGAGAATGTTAGTTTATATGTAGATAATATTTAAGTAATTTGTGGAACATTGACCAAGAGTAATTTCCGTGCACTATAACTCTTGTTGACATCTTAATAACTTGTATCCAAGTTGTGTATCCCTTCCGTCAGCGTTCGGGATTTATAGTAGTCAATGATTCACTATCACGGATGAGGGTTGTGCGGTGGCATTTGTTTATGTCAATAAGGTCTTGTGGAGTTGAAGCCTTTTACCACTCCTGGTTTCAGTCATAGAGGATACGTAGACCGGTGCAGCCATTTAAGAAGACGGAATGGAACTTGTTCCACTGCCGTCGTCCTTCTTCTAGATGAGCAGGCTACATATTAGACCAAATACCACCATAAACCACAAATTTTATTTTTAAATAAAGTCATCAGAACTATTCAGGATATTACAGGTGTTTCGTTTTTATATGTAGTCCAAACTGAAACAGGTGCCCATAATCAGAAACACAAAATGTGTCAGGTGTTTTTTTTTTCTTGATTATCGGTGTTAAACCCATCAACATATTTTAAGTAAATATTTGCTTACAGAAAAACCAATCATTAACGTAATAATATTTTTTGTAAATACGTAGTAGTTGTCTCAGAAAAGGAAAATAAATAAACGTATCCGATACCCTTAAAATAAACAAGATAACAGAACTCATTATGACAATTTTCTAATTTAAACACGCTCCGGGAACCGTGCGGGCATTCGTGAAAGGTTAAATGTGTGGAATCAGCTGATACGTACAGAAGACAAGACTTAAATACCATACAATGGCACAGACATTAAATCTTATTTCTTGAGCAACCGTACCTTAGAAGCCTTGAGACAATGTAAACTGAAATGACATTTTGAACTAAAATTTATCTTCCAACAGCAGTAATTTACATTCAATGGAATTTGTATATAATTTAGCATCGTCATTTGATGGGATTTCGGTATGGATATGAAGGCTAGGCAGGCTAGTCGATTGAATATTATTATTTGAATAAAATCATAATGTTGAAAGGAAACGTGAGGTTGTGTGTTGGTCGAAATTGGAGGGATTTTGCCTTGATGCCTTTGCGTTAATTTGTTTCTTCAGATATAACTTTTAACTAGTCGTATTATAATGCTGATGCGAATTCATTCGTGTGTGCGTGTGCGTCATTTCGTAACTTAAAACTACTGAACCAATTATGACGAAAGGACGATGCAATGATATCTTGGGTACCTATACGATTACGTTATTTGTGTCTATTGTCTTTTTTATTTTAAAGTCATGCAGTCACTGATTTTGTCAAAATTTTACAGAAATAACTTAAGGTACATTTACATTTAGAAGCTGATTAAATGTAAATGTGCCTTAAGTCTTCGAAACTAGGAAGCAAACACAACATCCCATACTATTTATCAAGACTAACAAAATGCAAGCTATAGGTAGGTATGTGTAACGTAAAGCCAAAGCACGCGAACATTGCATTGTCCCTGCCAACCCAATAAATGCGTGCGTCGTACGCGGTGTCACGCAGTGTCGTTTGTAATCCAACAACAATAAACAGATAGTTAATTGCGATGCTGTCACTGGCACAGTATATGGTAATGAGCCGTAGGGATCGCGGCCGAACGGACAATATCTCTCGACGGTGAAAGGTAAAATGGGAGTGGTTTAAAGTTAAAGATTGTGGCGAATTTTAAAAGAAGATTTGTAACTTGTTATCCCTGGAGCTAAAAAGTGTTATTAAAGGAGTTTTGCTCGTTGGCGAGCTTCGAAGATGTAGGAAGATCTAACCTGCTGCTTCTAGAAGCTCTACAAACTGTATACAAAAAAACGATAAGTAAGAAATGTGTAGATTAGGACGCACACATCGCCGCATTATTAGTCGTCGAGGTATGTCCTAATGGCAAGGAAATATAGTTTCGTAATTCTCGAGATCATCAGGTCTTTAGGTATGAGTAGAGCCGGTTCGAAAAAGTTTCAACCTTTTTAACCTACTTTTCAATAGAACCATATAGTCATCCAGAACAAACTACCATAACTTCTGAAACCGATTCAGCATGACCTGACCTAAATAAAAATAATGATGGCAATAAAGATTTGATATTGGTGCGTTGAAATTATTTTCATTCCGCGTTGCTCTTGCAACTTAAATATCATCACCGCAGTGTTTGGTTAGCCCATGGCCCGTGTCGGCTAGATAGGTGCAGTAGGTACACACGCTTTCAGGTACACCCGGGTAGGTACAATCTTAGAAGGCTGGCACCAATAGGTTTTTATCTGCATCCAATCTCGCTTATGAGAAAGTAACTAAACTTGTATTGTAAGGATTCTGCCGTCAACTTTATATTGTGTTTATAATTATTGGCCGGTTCGTATTAAATTTATGCGTTGGGGTTTCTCCATAATATTATTATCTTATCAATATCTATTCGAGATTTTTGGTAATGGTATTTTAGTTGCTCATTAAATTTTTAAAACTGAGATAAGAAGTGTTTAAATTGGCGTTTTTGCCAATATTTGTTTGCTTTGTTTTGTAATTTCGGAATGAAATAACGTTTTCTATTTAGATACGTACGAAACTGACAGAGGAAGATAATGATGATGAATTTGATATAGGAAATTCATCATTTGATGATGAATTGATGAAATTCATCATTTACCGCAGATCTGAATTGATGAAATTCATCATTTGATGATGAATTTCCTATACGTAATACTAACATACAAATATACTTAACAATAGAAATATGATACAAACATTAAATCGCACTTAATTAAGATTTTAACTCTTGAAACTAAAAAATATATATACATCCAGAAAAAAAAATACATTGCATGGATCACTCTGACAAAATTTGTCAGGGAAATCTAATAAGTAATTACAAGCATAATACATTTATGTATTTATGTGGAAGGCGATTATTATATTTCTGAACATTTAACTTAATTAAAAACTATAAATTTAACGCAAAACTTTTGATTTATATCCCTTAAGATGAGTTAAACACAGGAAGAATTTAGTAAACATTACATAAACATCACTTTACGTCTTTCTAGTGAACTATCTACTGATAGGAGACGTTTGCCGGACAATAATTGTGAGTTGCGTAACTCAAGTTGATTTACTAGACATTTATGACTATACCGGGGAATAACAGAATTATTACCGGTATTCAGCGACCGAAAGAGCATGATAAGATGAATGATATGGCTATTATGGTGGAGGAAAACATCGTGAGGACACCGAAATCTCCTAGGACTCACCAAGGTCCGAAGGCATGGTTCATTCGTCAATCCGGAGCAGGTTCCCGTGGCGTCTTACTACCTAACTCCTGTATGAGGAGGCTTTTGCCTTACAGTAGGACAAATTAACAGGTTTATATTTTGGATATTAACAGTGATGGATAAAAAATAAGGCATAAAAGAATAGGGCTAAACTATACCTTCACGTGGGTGTCGTAAAAGGCGACTAAAACATTTCGGAGAGACTTGCGAACCTAGATCTCCCCGCGTGGGGGCGGAAACTGCCTGATCTCAAGGAGGGTTGGTATCAGGCAGGCGGCCAGCCGTAAAAATATTTGCCAAATCTATTTATTTGCAGGAGGTATGGTCACTTGGTCAGTTATGAGACTGATGACTTAAATACTTACTGTGTCGACCCGAAATAAGTTGGGGATTTAGGGGACCCCATTAAATTATTTGACTTCCAAAGTAAAAGAGTATGTTTGTTACTCCTTGTCATTAATCTTACTGAACTTTTATCCTGATATTCCTGCGGGATATGGGACTTTCCCGGGTGGAACGGCGAGCCGCGCTGCTAGTATTCCATAATTTACTTTAAGTTAATATTTCGTAAATTTGTTTTTATTGCTCAAGGCATATTTACTAGAAATATTTTTAAAGGAAAAATTCATCTTCAAAAATTTACTTGCGGCGACATTTGAACTCGCGTCCCTGGATCAATATTCCAGTGCCTATACCGCTCGGCCACGCAAGTTCCCACTTCAGGGAACTTTCAGGGAAAGTGAATTTTTGAAGATGAATTGTTCCTTTAAAAATATTTCTAGTTACTTTAAGTTGATGACCAAGAAACATAAAACAGCAAATAGCTCGACATTATGATCAACATTAATTTACTTATAGAAGACAATTACTTAATGATTAATAGGTTCCTTGTTTACTTAAGTACACAAAAACATGTATAAGACGAATTGGTATGCGGTCTAAGATAATGATCTTAAAGAACGCAACTGAAAGGAAAACAAGTGCTGCTTAATTGCATAAGGTTCATATTCGATTAGATTTATAATGAAAAAAAAAAGGACAAACGTAGTCGACTAGTCGAATATGTCTATGCCATAAAACCTATATCTGTCATGCATGATGTATTATATTAACCATGCCCCTACGTGTCGGTTTTAATTTTTTTATTTTCTAATTAGGATATAATGTATATTAAAAAACCGCCTGTTAATTTGTCCCACTGCAGGATAAGGGCTTCGATGATCCTAAAAATAAAATTTAGAAAAAAGGAATCCGTCGAATATGTTTGAAGGAGAACAGATTAGATATAATTTCTATTTATGGATACTTACGCCCTTCTCTCCTTTCATTAAAACCCTTGTCAGGCCGTATTAGCCTTGGACACGATAATAACTGCTAATAGTCAGTTAGGAACAACAAAGTAAATTACGGTTGTATAATAAAATACACATTAAAACTTATTAATTACGCTGAAAATACGTGAATATTAGGTACTTATTTAAATAATTGTCGTAAGTAGATAGCCTAATTTAAATTAATAACATTTATTTAACTTGTAAATAGATCTTTCTTTGACGTCAATGGTAGCAATTCTGTTGTTCATTTACTTAAACTAAACCTAAAATTGTTTTAGTTTAAATTTTAGGATTTGGTGACTGTAGAATAGCCACCAATAACAACATAGGTAGGTACGTCATAGTTAGGAATGAAAATAAAAGTAAGTATCTTCTCAATTTAAACTGCTAATTTTGGCATTATACATCTAGCTATGTCTGTATGGTTTTTGAGTCTCGATCCCGTAGGAATTTTTAACAATAAAATTGTTCCGCAGCTGATATGTCTCGTTGTCAGTTTTCTAAATTAATTAGTTAACCCGATCCTTCTATTAGATGGAGCTACTTAATCAAAAACATATTGTTACAAGTATATGTCATCGGAAGATAACAAGTTTATAAACTTCCTAGGAAATTTACGAACTTGAACTTTCGTAGGATTCTAAAGGAGAGATAAATTGTATTATTTTACGCCCACATTTCCGCAAATTTATCAATTTACGACGTCTCGTGGTAAATTTATAAACTAACGGATATCCATTCGTAAGTTTCTAAACAGTCCGACCAATCACAAAAGCGCTTTTAATTTTACGCGTCTTTAAAATACGGCACACTGCTCACTGATTGGTCGATGTCGACAGTGGCTATGCTTGTATACATCCGCAGTTTCTGGGTCGCTCATTATGGGTCTAGGTTAGTAACCTTAGCAAAATAAAACTATTTTCACAGTTCCAATACAGTTACTACATTAAAAACTTTACAAAAACACACGAGCAACCGGTTTGTTTATGTTCCGAGGCGAACAATGGCGATGGAAAGAAAGGAGAAGGATCACGTGACTTACAACAAATCAGAGCGCACATTGCGTTTGGTTATTGCTTACTTCTTATTTTAAGCGTTTGTTCGGTAAGTTTCTCAATTTGCGAAAATGTGGGCGTAAAATAATACAATTTATCTCTCCTTTAGAATCCCACGAAGTTTGTAATTTCCGGTAACATATTATAAATTATTACCAATCTTCTGCTAGCGATATACCCCTGAGAATTTTATTGGAAGGGTTTATCGGTGAAAACTACCACCTGTAGAGGAGTACCACCAACAAAATATACAACGTGTTGCGACAACGACCATTTAAGCCGAAAGGGGGTTCTTCTAGACTAGACGTCTAAGCGAACTATAACTGTTGTTGTACGACTTTTAGAAACCCGAACTTTTTTTTTTCCAAAATTTGAGATTATGTTTTTCTAAAACAGCAGCTCTTTTTGTAAGTAAAAGCAATAAAAGTTTTGATTGAAGTAGATTATACTAAATGCAAGGCAAGTTAAGGTCAATGACCTCTAACTCTAAGGCTAAAATCTATAGTCCGTACTTTGACTTACCTCAGACTTAGCTTGAGCTAAGCAAATACTTATAACGCGATCTTTGCGATCAGAAAACATTAACCTAAGTAGCGATATTTCTCATTTCTACCACACTTATAAATCTTATAATTTGGGAGCTACTTAATTATTTAAGTAGGCTTCAAGTTTTAAGTAGCCGCAAATTTTAATTTGCCACTTCAATTTTGAGGCAACTTAAAATTTGGGAGCTACTTAATTATATAAGTTTATTTAATTTTAATCAATTTTTAAATCGTCACTTAAAATTTTAAGGGCACTTAAAATTTGATAGCTACTTATTATTTAAGTAGCCCTCAAGTTTTAAGTAACCTCCAATTTTAAAATCGCCACTACAATTCTGAAGGCATTTAAAATTTAATTAACATTTTAGGCCATTTAAATATTTAGTAGCTCTCAAATTTTAAGTGTGATAGAAATGAGAAATATTTTCTGAGACTATGCTAAGCTTGAGCGCTAAGCAAGTTGCAAAGATCGCGTTATAAGCACCAAAATTTTCTTAAGTCAAAGTTTTTGATTAGCTCTAGCTTAAGTAAGTCTGAGCTAAGACAAAGTTCGGACTATAGATTTCAGTCTAAAACACAGCTGATTTTCAAGTAAACTTTGAACTTAAAATTTAAGAAAACGAGTTCAAATTTTTTTAAAGTTGTAGAACAACTTTTGGCTTAAATGGTTGTCGTCGGAATATCTGTACTATAAATCCATGTCCATTCAAAAGATGCCTGGAAGAAATTGCTCTTAGCGATAAGGTCGTTTTACTTTAAGCTTTCTGTGTACCAATACTTTTAGTGTAAACTGATTGTAATTGTTGTTGGTTGTACAAATCAAGCATTAATCTAACTATCTCTACTTGTTTGTCAACACCAAATAGACTGCAAATAAACCAAGCTCCTACAACATTCAATTCACCTCTATCAATTTTTGTTTGTAATAGTCGTATTCGGCTATTTCAAACAAAAATTGATTATTCTTCAGTTGTACAATAAGCAAAAGTTGTAAATCTCTATAGTAACGAGACGTTTATTGGCTATCTTGATAAACAGAAGCCAATTGTTGATCGTAACAATGTATAAAATTGATGTTTGGCTTGCTACTAGCTAGTTGTAGTAGATTTAATATCATTTCCACCGCACGCAGAGGTCAAAGAAACTTGTTTTCGTAAAGAAAACCATGTTATAGGTACATCTATAGAAAGAGAATAACTTATTGTATCCAGTCAAAATATGAGTAAGATCAAGTAAGACGTCTGACGACCTGAAAACTCTAACACTAGGTGAGCCACGGCTATATACAAAAGAAGAAGATAATATCTAACTGTGTTTTCAGACGATTTAACCCAGGATCTGTCGGAGCAAATCCCAAGTTCATGAGAAGGTTGTAACTGGGAAAATTGCTATTGGTTACCTGGATGAGATCAACCTTAGGTGATAAGGCCGCTCATTGTAGTGCACCAGATTTAAGTTGGTCGCTGTAATAAATAATTGTTTAATTTAAGTTTTTGTTACAAAGCTAAATCTATCTATCTTATGTTTCATCCATAACGCTGATGAACCCAGAATCTGTCGTTAAATATCGATATAAAAGCAGTTTTCCATTAATATATAGAGTTATGCCTGAAACCTAATTGCAAACTTTTCAATAGCACATAAATTTAATCGCATCAATTATTATGTTGTTTTTCCACACTTTCTCAGATGGGAGAGAGAGGCGTAGTGTTGCCGCGCGATAGTTTACTATCGATAATTGTGACAAAGCAGTAGTATCGATGTGTCTATAGAAAGTATCGATAAAATTCAATTCAGTTCATTTATTCATAAATACAGGAGAATATAATAATTACAATGATGATATTAGTAATTTAGTATGACTATATGTATACTATATTGTACTTATAAGGTGCCTAAATCTTACGTTTCAAATAACAATACAAACAAAATAAATTAAAGTACAAAATACAATGTTATGACCATTTTAAATCAAAGGTTATTATTATTTTAAAAAAAAACACGACAAACACAAACATATCATATTGATAGTATAGGATTTGACTATTGTAACGACAATCGATACTATCTATAATATAGCATTGACCGAAACTATGGATATACCAGACTAGCTACGCCCCGCGGTTTCACCCCCAGAAGTAAAAACGCGTTATCACGGGCACAGGCGGTCGAGCGGTTCTCGAGCGGTTGCACTATTTCGTTCATTACTCGAGTTCTTCTTATAGGATTTCGATGCAAAGTATACCACGACCTTCCTCGAAAATAGAACTATCCAATATTGAAAACCAAATATCAACTGGATTAGTAGTTTTTAATTGTATAAGGAACTGACAGATAAACAGAGAAACAGACAGACAAACATGAAATTTAAAAATTATATAATTTTGTTCTACTACTTATTCTAAGCCCCCTAGACTAATTTTTTTTATTTTCTTCCAAGTACAGACTTTTTGTCCTCTTTTCCTTTATTTTAAGTATACAATTTGTAACAGGGAGACCC
Source organism: Idaea dimidiata (assembly GCA_949358125.1). Taxonomy (NCBI): domain Eukaryota; kingdom Metazoa; phylum Arthropoda; class Insecta; order Lepidoptera; family Geometridae; genus Idaea; species Idaea dimidiata. The sequence goes on from OX442334.1 coordinate 10,901,542, forward strand.
CTTTAATCCGAAGTCCAGGGCTTGCGGGTGATGTCCTAAATCCTTTGGTAAAAACCGCATCTAAATAGTTCTTACGGTTTAAGAGTTATTCAATTTCAAAGTTCACGCAAAAAACCTAGGAATCACTTAGTGATGCAACCCTAATAGCGGCTGTTGACCTAGAAAATCAGCTGTTTCGCCTATAAACCGGAATCACAGGACGATTACATTTACGTTTTAAGATGCATTTAGAAGGGTTCCTAGATGCGTTTTAAACGAGTTGCTAACATAGACTACGTCATCAGTTTTAGACGATACGATACCTACTCCTACGGTTAAAGTACCTACTAAAGATATTCGCCCACCATAGCGGAGCATATTACTAAAACCGTAACCGTACAGTTTTTTTAGCGGTAGAGGTTGGTACCTATTTTGTTTTTTGTCGTTGGCAACTTAGCTCGTGATGTTAATGTGTTCCCTTTTTCTGTGTGAGCGGAGAGAACTGCTTGACCTACACGGTTACGTACTAAGTTTATTTCAACAGTGCTAAAATACCAATCTTTGCCAGTGTTAAAAACTGATATACCTACCTAAGGGAATTCATAACGTAAGTGTTAATTGGATTGGCTTCCAGTCGTATACATACTTACCACGGACTGTGCCGGGGATTTCCCCAAAAATAGATAAAATTTGGAATATGAAAGCAAGGTTCCGTATAATAAAATAATATCTTAATAAAATGTTTAGTTACCTTGAGAGAGAGCATTCTGTGTGTCGTGTCGGGCGAACGTCCGACTGCAATGCAGAAGGCTGCGGGTTCGATTCCCGCCGGGTACAAATATTTATGTTTAACAATAAACAATAATAATTAATACAATAATATTTGTACCTGGTTTGGGTATCTTTCTGTGTATAAATTGTAAGATGTATTGATTTACAAAAAAAAATATTGTGTGTAATTTTCCGTTGTTTAGTAGTACCCATAGTACAAGCCCAGTGCTTAGTTTGGGGCTAGATTGCGCTTGTGTAAGGTTGTGCAATATTTATTTATTATTAACACGATTAAACATTATTACGTAACTAGAGGTACCCTTAGGAATTAGTGTTCGACGAATATGCACTTACGTTTTACAGAATACAGAAATCAGTGATGTTTTTTAAGTATGGTAGGTAATGGGTTTGACTGCTGTTCTGTGGAACCTTAAAATTCGTGTACCGCACGCGCGGGCGGCGTCCTTTGTGGCGCGCCGCCAAGCGGCTCTTTGGCGGTAGCCAAGACGCCGCTTGTCTATCATTTGCGGGCGGCGCTCTTTGACTCCTATGCCCTTTTTGCCGACGATTCGTGTCATTGGTCGGCGGCGCCGCCAAAGAAGCCGCCCGCCTCGAGCTGCGTTATGATTCGACGGAAGCCATTTTTGAAAAACCGCCCAAAAAGGAAGGTAACTTTTACGTTTTAAAGTATATCGATGCTTGTCGATATTTTCAATAACTTAAATTTTTTGACCGAGTGAACGAAGCATCTCTGGTTCAAAACTGGCAAAATTTGCGTTTATCTGTCAGTTTGTGGGTTTGTTGCTACTTCTCTACAGGTCGCATTTTTAAACTGAATGCAAGTTCTACAAGTATGTAGATTTTTTTGTCATGTTGACTTTTTGATCGAAAGGTGTGCCTCTAAGGGACAAAAAAACTTAAATACCTTTTATCGCTGTATGAAATTCAATACCTAAGTCTAGCCACACTACTATACGCGAATATAGGAAAAAGAAGTAGCAGATACATATTAGCTGATACATATTAGCTGACCGCCTACACGGTGACCGGCCATACATCGATAAAACGGAGAAAAAAATCGATACCATCGGTCGATATTATTTTATTAGCATCCCTTAACGTAGGCGGCCTGACTACTTACCTATAACTTCCATCGGTCAGTCTCGTGCTAGAAGTTGCGAAATAAGGTCTCGTGCGTGGTGTTGCCTCTTTCGTAACTAAAATGAGTGATACCCGTGGTAATACGTACGTATTTCAACTATCACATGCAGCGTCATGAAAAAAATTATGTCGTGTGTCGGGCGTTGGGTCACGCGGCATTCTTTGCATTAAGTATGGCGTTCACATCGAACCATATCGCAACGAGCGATAATGTGAGAATGTTTTGTTGTGTTAATTTTGTGTTTGTGAAACCAATGTGAAATATGTATTACTTAAAATGGATGAAGTGGAATAAACTACGCGAGTGAGTAGTACCTACTTTTTTTTTGAACTCGTGAATCAAAAATTGACCTATCAATGTCTGTAGCAGCAGTTTTCTAGCCTGGTCAGCGGCGCCGGGTTTTTATAATCCCCGTGGGTGCTCCAGCTTTTTTTAACCGACTTCAAAAAAAGGACGGGGCTCTCTATTCGTCGTGTACATATTTTTTTTAATGTTTGTTCACCGATTACTCGATAATGACTTGACCGATTGAGATGGTTATTTTTTAATGGAAAGCCCCGAGGTGGTCTCATAAAAATATGGTGAGGCTCTGACGAAGATATTCGAAGTGATGAACGGAAATGCTTCTCAAAACGATGTATTCAATTCAATTGTTTATCAATTAGGTAGGTACTAAAAGATAGCTCAACCGATTGAGATGATTATTTTTTTTAATGGAAAGGTGCTCGGTACCCTCTATTTACCTCTCGTGGGTGCTGGAGCACCCGAGCACCCACGGACTCGGCGCCCCTGAGCCTGGTTATTAATTTGTACCTATGTCCACATGTGGTAGGTAAGATAGCTAGGTAGGTATCCGGCGCACGACGCGGGGCGGCAGCACCGCACCGGTGTCACTCAACGCCTCAGAATAGGTACATATGAGATTGCGCAGCGCATGTAGTTAGTTATACGTATCTTTCTAGGGTTGTCACGTCATGCAACGAATTCTTGAATTATTTTTTTTGTATGAAAATATTTACATAAGCTTTTCTAAATTATTATTTCAAAGCCGTGACCTTCCGAGCACAAAACGAAAGCCTGGCGAGTACTACTGGGCTAGCCTGTTACACGTTGTAGATATAGATGATTTTCGAGGTCAGCAATCGATAGTCAAACTATCGATAGTTCGGCAACACTAAGTGAGGCAATTGCCATCGTATCGTGGATTACAAATAGAAATATACGATCTAATTATACAATAACTGGTAGGAGGTGGCTGTAAATGTCATGTCGCACTTGCATCATGGAACTATCGCATCGAGACATTCTCACAAGTAATTAGCTCAAAGTGTATGACTATGCATTTAATGACAGACATGATCGCTTGGCACCGGCTTGTTTTTATTGAGTTTGTTTTTAGAGAAGTAGAGATATATAAAGCAAATAAACTAAACTTATCTAGTAGTCAAGCGACTAGTAGACCTCACGAGGACCTCATATTTCCGAATTTCAAACAGAAATTTCACAAACTGGGAAGTTTTACCATAAAAAATGGTAATAGATTTTTTTATAAAGTTACCAATATGACTTTAGTGAGCTATTCTATTCATCATTGCAAAGATGCTTCTCAGCTCTTCTCCAAATTTTTATGAGACTAATTTGTATCATTAATTTCATCATATATACCTAACGGCCGAATACAAAAACGCTACTCAAAATTTGAGATGGAGGTATGTAATTAAATTATTGAGCAACTTCTGAATTTAAGATTAGTATAGGGATTTTTGAGTTTGAGAGCTGTTCAATTGTTTGCGTTGAACTCAAATTTTGAGGTGCGTTTCTATATTCAGCCGTAAATATTTGGAATTCAAACATATAATATTATGATTTTATTATGGTAGGATATCCCAAAGGCTGACCCCTTTCCCTTTTTAGATGGCCAAATTACCGCCCAGTTTCACCGCTTGTTTTGTTTCGCAGATTCATTAATCTATCTACTAACCTACTAAGCAACTTTTATTGAAATCGTTGTGAACGCCGAACGGGACTCCCACAGTGGTAGATAACTGAAGATTTATACGAAAACCGTGCCCGTGTTGAATTATCAATAAAATAAAATACCGTAAACGAACACCGTGCACCTTGTACGGCGTTAGTTGTTACAGTTTGTCAAATTAAACAACATTCGCAGTACTGTAAGCTTCGTGTGGAGGCGAAAATTATGTGGTCTTAGGAACAACTACATACATGAAAACATGAGCAAGTGGGAGTATATCCCATAAATGGATGCTCCTCGATTTGTGACATGGTGACTGTGGAGCTTTAATTTAGTCAATGGAGCATCTACTCATTGGATTGAATTGGTTACCTAGTGTTTACCCTGGAGATACCACCTTTACCTAGAGAACCTCATCATCATTATCATCGGAGCAATTCATCCCTCTCGGGAGCCCGGGTTTCGCTTTCCTACTTTTATCATCATGCGAAGTGACATCCCATGTAGTGAGGTCATTTGCACGCATGTCAGATCTAGAGAACCCGATGGAAGTTAGTGCTGCTTTTGCAGTTTTAAAATTTTTGGGCAGAAAACGATTAGAAATTATTAAGTTAAAAATCTCAAAACAATTAGAATAAGAACTACATACAAACACACAATTCAGTGGTCGCCGTGCATTTTGAACGGTTGTGATGCTCTAACCAACTATGTCACAGGAATGACATAACTACACTATCAGGTGTTTTTTAATTTTCAACAGACTCGTGGTTTCATCTAGCGTTAGTAGGTATATCTGCTAATATAATAAGCTCCCATTTAACTTAGAATGATCGTATCAAGCAAGCAAGCAACGAAACAGTACGAATCGATTTCACTACTGCCTGTCAATACTTTATTTATATGTTGTTAACTTCCAAGTCCGCACTCCGTATAACATACAACTGCTATAACCTTTGAATCTATACAATTTCATTACTGAGATAAAACTTTCTTATAATATAGAGATAACTTTATATAGATAACTTTTGAAAAATTGAAGTAGTTTTCGAAAACTGTAAGTTCAAAGTTTACTTGAAAATCAGCTGTTTCTTAGAGTTAAAGGTCATTGACCTTAACCAGATAAGGGTATTAATAACAGAGTTAACGCTAAAAGCTAATAATTTATTTCATGGAGTCTGAAGATCGTGCGAAGTGAAGACGTAAAAGTAGGAAAGCTCCCGAAATGGTCGGATGATGATGATGATGATATTTGACTATACAATTCACGATAAACAGTTTACGTAGCGTATTGTATATACCAATTTTATCCTATTGAGGTGATTGATGATCTATTTATTGGCTTGCAATCGTAAATTAAACGTGCCAAATGACTATGGCAAAAATTCTATCGTATATTCTATTTTTAACGTCCCGCGGTTTCACTCTCGTTAAACATGATATCGCGGGATTTTCGGAAGACCTGTTCTACCCACACACTACAAAGAACACACTCTTAAAATTTCATGTTTATAGAACCAGCGCCGGTTTGGGCTCTGCGTTGATATATTTCAGTCATTCAGTTATATTTGAATTTAGTAGATGGTAAATAAAGATGCAAAGATTCGGTGTGTGAGTCACCGATGTCGGTGGACTAATTGGTTAATTCGTTACTCCCGGATTGAGTAAAGATGCGTCGTTAGAATCTCGCTCAGCGTCTGAATATATAGGTAGAATACCTATCTTACAACTTAGAATAGACTGCTTTTATTGGCCATTTAAATGCGTAGTATAGAATTAAAGTGTCGCCGTGTTTGTAAGGCGAACATTCACACATATCCGCGAGATCTGTATCGTATATTGCCGCGAAAGCTGAATGCCCTTAAACGTCTTGTTGAGGCGGCAGCAGTTTACAAACTTTTATCGGCTAAACGATTTCCTTTGGTTACTTGCACAAAATTATTTTAAACACTGAAGTCTTTGTGTTGTATAGGTGAGCCGGATAACTTGAGTAATGGACGATTGGCAAATCGACTATATGAGAAAATAACGTTTTAGGAAATATGATGTTTTGAGCAGTATAGAATGATATACATGCCGAGATGACGTGATTGGATCTATTGAATGGATTTGAAATCGATCGATTATTATTTCGTTTATATTCAATAATGTTTATCTTATTCTTCCTCCTAGCTTTATCCCATTATTTGGGGTCGGCTCTCCTAGTTATATTTTGCCAGGACACTCAGTCCTGGGTCGTCTCTTCTTTTCTAATTCAATAATGTTATCGGTTGATAAAAAGACTTAAGCCTAAAGCTTCAGCCTTAAAGAGTAGGCGTTATTAAACCTAGGATAGTAGTTCCAGCTGAATACATACGATAAGCTGAAATATTTACTAACCCACACTTGACGCCAGAAAATGCAACGACTTCGTATAATTGTTAGTTAGCAGCTTCGTTACCTATGTCTTAAGTTCTCAAGTGCACTGTGGGTACTAATTGACGTGTATAAATGTGCTAGTTCCCTTGTAATTGTAACTCCTAATTGGACAGTTAAGCAGTTACTGCGAGTGCTGGGGTCTTGCATAATTGTACGGCTAATAGAGTATTTTATTAACATTCGGTGTTAGCATTGGTATTAACACTACCTTGGGTAAGTAATTCCTAGTTAACCTTGTAATTTTAAAGTTAATAATCGCTAATATATAGCAATTTAGCTGTCTACCCGTGAACTAGAGGTCTGAAAAGACCTCGTGGCGTCGCGGCGGGTGTTGAAAAGCAACGCGTTAACCAGAAAGATAATATATTTCAATTTGTTGAAATCATTTGCAATTGTAAGTAAATAGACACTGAATTAGAGATAGGGATAAAAGCAAATCGTCGTTGTGGACCTAATAGACTCTTCTAACATTTTATTACAATGATATCTAGACATGTATATTTGTTATCGTCGACATAGCGCCTCTGGCTCGGCAATAACACTCTCTCAATGTAATAGTGTTTTGCATTAAACATTTCAATACAAATTATCACTAAAGATTATGAATAAAAAGCAAGCGGCGGCGTTCAATTTCACGGGCACTAAATAAAATTACCATCAAGAAGACAAGAGTTACAAAGCGGTCTTAATAATTCGCAGAGGAACGAGCCACACTGCATTAATCATATCATCCTATACCTTCTCAATAATAAAGTAAAAAGTACGTAAGAGTATTCAATTCACTTAATGTGAACTAATAGTCATGACATGAACCATCCTGTCGGCGAAATAATGGCAATTATTGAGTAAGGCACGTTTTCTATACTTATAATAAAGGAAGAGAAGACAAAAAGTCTGTACTTGGAAGTATATTAAAAAAAAGTTGTCTAGAGGGCTTAGAAAAAGTAGTAGAACAAAATTATATAATTTTTAAAATTCATGTCTGTCTGTCGGTTTCTCCGTTTATCTGGCGATTCCTTATACAATTAAAAACTACTTATCCGATTGAAATCTGGTTTTATCATATAATCAATATTTGATAGTTCTATTTTCGAGGAAGGTCGTGGTATACTTTGCATCGAAATCCAATTAGTAGAAACCGAGTAATAAACGAAAAAGTGCAACCGCTCGAGAACCGCTCGGCCGCCCGCGCCCGTTATGACGCGTTTCACTTCTGTGGGTGAAACCGCGGGCGCAGCTAGTTACTCAATAGGTGCAATTACAATTCAATTTTTATCCAGAACGAATAGTGGTCAATGATGGTCGTAGCCGGATCGACGATGCATCCGTAACGAGAGAAGCAATTAAATACAGATTTGCTGTTCTCCAATTACCGACATTTACTTTTATAGAAATATCTAACTGGCGAATCAAAATAGGAAAGTAAACATGTCGAATTAGGGAAATGACCGTAGCGGGATGTGGCTTGTACCTTGCAAGTACGATAAGACCCGCAGTACGGCTCACGCCTATTGAGAGTCGTTACGAGCTGGCGCGAGATGATCGATAATAATGGTAATTTCGACTGGAACACGTGTACCATCGTTCCACCAACACCGAAACGATCGAGATCGCGGCCCAACCCTATTTAGACCGGACGGTCTAAATAGGACGTGCAAGCGCACACCCAGATGACAGAAACTAGCAACTATTGCAGCATATAATATATTCGCATATTTTGTAAGAGGAAATTCCTTTAGATAACGAAGAGTCATTTTGGCTATCGCATAAGCCAGAATTACATAACATAAAAGATATTTTGATTCGAATATCCGAGAGGTTGATAAGATTATTGACAAATACCTTTAGTTAGAAAGCTTTACAAAGATGGAATTTACAGATACAAAGGGGACCATCACAACTCAACACTTAACACCGCGCTGCCTTAAGCGCAGGCTTATTGAGATATGGAAACTGTTCGTGTCAGAATTTGACAAGGTATAAGAGGTGTATGTTTGCGACGTCCAACCTCTCGAGGACCCATAATGGCAACACAATATCACAATACAGGCATAGATTTATGTTGGACGTTTCGCGTTCCCGCACGCGGAAATCCCATAGTTATTTACCGGTTGCGAGTTAAGTGCGGCAGATTTATCGGTTGTGGGCCCTTGCCGCGCCTACAGACGATCTCGTTTCCGTACGTCCCGTCTGCAAGCTGCGTCTGCGCAACAACGATATGATAAACACCCAGTACTATGATACCACTATATCACGGCTTAAGGGAAATTTAAGCTTGCATTGAACCTAATTGTAAAAAGGTACCTACCGGTAAACTTTATCGTCATGTTTTTGATTGTGTCTGCTGTATTTTTAATTATAAATTATGTCTGGCTGACAGACCCCTTCAACACAATCAAAATACAGCATTTTTGATTGTGTTGAAAGGGTCTGTCAGCCCTCTTTAGCAAGTAGTAAAGTAAGTATATGGATTTTTATTTTCTGGCAACAAATCGCCTAACGTCAGCAAATGGGCTGAATGGGCTTATCTAATCTTAGGTAAGATATCTTGCCACTGGTCAATCATACCCATCTTTTAAGGAGTGTTCTGCAACGACCTAACCTGTGTCTACAACATTTAAGCTAGTCGACTAAACATCAAACTATTAAATGAAAACAATAAACACGAAAGACGTAAAGTTAAACATTTAAATGAGAAAAATCTTAATCACACATAAAAACCCTGAATGAAACATACAATAGGGACTCATTACAATGAGTGACATCGATTAAGGTAGATACATCGTCTGACAAGATGCTCGATTCAAGTTCGACGTGTAGATATTATCCCGTGTGAAATTACAAGCGGTCATTTGTTAAGAGCAAGGAGAGGCGCTAGAGTTTGTTCTACGGTTATTAATTTCATTAGCTCATTCTTAATCATACTGAGCGGTGGGTGTTAACGGTTCGTCTAATGCTGGATGTTATTCATAGCGAAGATTTTAGAATATTCTATTGTTGATCTTCATAGTATATAATACTAGCTGCGCCCTTCGATTTCACCCGTAGGAGTCCCGTTCCTGCGGGAATATCGGGATAAAAATTCTATGTATTAATCCCGGTATCCAGCTACTACCCATATTCCAAGTTTCATCGCTTTCGGCTCAGTAGTTTTTGCGTGAAAGAGTAACAAAGTCACATAAATACATAGATACAAATTTTATCGCGGTCATAATATTAGGGGTTAAAGTATGAAATTGCCGATTTGTACTGAAAATCTTAATTGTTTATTTTTTAAATTTTTAACAAATTTATTTAATCAAAATAGTTGCCATTATTATCTATACATTGCTGCCATCTAATGGGAAGGTTATTAATGCCTTTGCGATAGAACTCCGACGATCTAGACTGCACAAACTGTGTGAAAGCATTTTGTACTGCCTCCTGGGAAGAAAACTTCTTGTCACGTAGATAATTGTCCAAATCACGAAAAAAATGGTAGTCCGTTGGAGCAAGGTCTGGTGAATACGGAGGATGACGAATGGTTTCTAAGTGCAGTTCCTGAAGGGTCAAAATGGTTTCTCGTGCTGTGTGAGGTCTCGCGTTGTCGTGAATAATGGTGAAGATCGATTCATGAGTCGGGGCTGTTTTACCTACTGCTAGTTTTGTCAACATGGTTCGGAGTTCGGCACAATAGACATCTGCCGTAATTGCTTGACCAGATCGAAGAAAACTATAGTGAATAACACCATGCTGAGACCACCAAACAGTTACCATTACCTTTTTATTGGTAAGTTTTGCTTTAGGACACTGTTGTGGCATTTGACCTGGGGTCAGCCATTGCATTTTTCTTTTCCGGTTATCATAAAGAATCCACTTTTCATCACATGTTACAATTCGATCCAATATTCCTTCATTTCTGTACCGGTTCAACAAGGCAACACAAGTTTCAACACGCGTTTCTTTCTGCAGATCAGTCAAATCATGAGGCACCCATTTTTCGTATTTTTTTATTTTATTGATTTGACGCAAGTGAGTCAATAAAGTGGGTAAGGTAACGTTAAACCATGCCGCTAATTCCTGGGTAGTTTGACTAGGATCGGCTTCCACTATCTCTCTTAATTCATCGTTATTCACCTGTGTGGGCGGTCTTCCTCGTGGCTCGTTCTTTAAGTCGAAATTTCCATCACGAAAGCGTTTAAACCAAAATCGCACGGTGCGTTCATTAGTAGACCCCTCTCCAAACGCAGCATTGATATTGCGGGCTGTTTCTGCCGCGTTAGTTCCGCGTCGGAACTCGTATTCAAAAATCACTCGAATGTTCGCAGTATCCATCTTTCTTGTCTAAATTGAATAACAAAAACAATTGAAAGTCGATATTCAAATGTTTCACATTTTTTAAAAAAAGAACATCACAGAAACCATTTGATAAAAGTTTCATTCGAAAACCTCAAACCATGAAGATTCTATGTCAATTCAAAGAACCTATTGCAATAAAACGGCAATTTCATACTTTAACCCCTATTATTAGTAAGAAGAAGGATTAGTAAGACTAGTAGTAGCAGTGTTTCACCCGAGTAAGTTTTGATCCCAAGAGATTATCCAAAAAAACTTTGTATTCACGTACACATTATAAAGATCCCAAGTCTCTTGGGTTTCAAGTCTCAAGACTTTATATGATGAAGTACAACATTCTCATTTGGTAATTAGTAAAAACCTAAATCAGTTTTGGTACCTACAAAGCGACCAAGGTATTTCATAGTCCGACGACATAGATCATCCTATGAGAGAATCGAGCGTGCGGCCAGACGTGGTTCAATTGTCAAGATTGGCATAGTGACACGCGCCTCCAGCCACCGGCTAACTTATAGCCACATTACAGTGACACCCTTGACGCATGTCCAATTATTACACACAATCTGTTTGCCCGTGTAAAATATGAATAAGGCACATACCGGCCATTAATATGAATATATCGTGTGTACGACGTTAGTCACTTTGAAGGGACGAGATAATGTTGCTTGCGTATAAATCCTAGACGCGGCATGTCGGGTAACAAATGAACCGACTAAGGGAGAAATATTGCAAAAACTCTTTAATATATTACCGGCATTGTTATCCGTAACATAATATGTTTGAACATATTTATATTAACTACTTTATAAATATACCTATCAGATTTATAATGCGAGTTACTACTTTATTGATGATGCTCTTGGTATCCCACAACAAATTCGACTGAAACGTAAATAACAAAAAATTTAAGTCCTCGATATTTTTTACGTTAGATTATAGACGCCTTAGCTTAGATCATCCCGAAAAATCTATTACTATGTGATCCCAACCAATACAAGGAAAAAGAAGATTTTGTTTTACTATAATAAAAAAATACAGTAAAAAAATGTAAAAAGAAAACGAAGAACAATATCTAAAGCTTCATAAAAAATACAGAAATCACAAAGAATAAATGAAAAACCTAAAGCACGCAAACCTCAACATCAGAAAATTAAGGTCATGTTACATCAATCAGGAGATTGGCCATTCTCGATAACTATAGCTTCATTTATCCCACCCTTTGAAGGGTTCGTGGAAAACAATCAGGAAAGATACATATCCTGAGCGGCCCAATCAAGTGAAACAAATAGCCCACATTTTTCAACAAAACAAAAAGATATGAGAAAAACATTTTTACAGTAAGTATCTAGTTACATTGAAAGGATTTGCATATTCTACTCATTTGATATTGGTAGTCGAAGAAACTTGTGGAGAGCCTGTTAATAGACAGATTAATTTATTTGAACGGTAAAGTTAATTATTTTTAACGATCTCTGATGTGTGGCAATCTATTCAGGATTGTAGCAAGCAACTTGTTCTAGCGAGCGTCGCTCGTCGGCGTCGGAGAGCGAATCATCGCCCGAGGTCGTCGCATAACTCAATGATTGTAAGTAATTGAATATGCAAACAAATGTATTATAATTATTTTCAATACGAGCATTTTATTAAAGTGCTTGTGCTTACAGAATTAAGATATGCAAAATTTAAATTATTTTAAGCTATGCATTCTCCCTATACAAGATGTAACGGGTAAGCCCTTTTAATCCGAAAGGGGGTTGTTCTAGACGTTTAGGCGAACAACTTTTGTTCTACGACTTTTGAAAATTCGAAGTACTTTTCGAAAAATTTAGGTGTAAAGTTTACTTGAAAATCAGCTGTTTCTTAGAGTTCGAGGTCATTGACCTTATGTTGTTCTTTCATTTAGTTTGGTCTACTACAATCAAACCTTCAATTACCTTTATTTTCAAAAACAGCTGTTTTCCAGTGAAACATAATCTCAAAATTTTCAAAAAAAAAGTTCGAATTTTTAAAAGTCGTAGAACAAAAGGTGTTCGCCTAGACGTCTAGAACAACCCCCTTTCGGATTAAAAGGGCTTACCTGTTACATATTGTATATGAGCACTAGCTGCACCCCGTGGTTTCACACGTGTAAGTTCCGATAAAAGTAGCCTATGTGTTATTCCAGCTCTCCAGCTATCTATAAACCGAGTTTCATGTTAATAGTTAGCGGTTTTTACGTGATTGAGTTACAAACATACATACTCACTAACTTTCAGCTTTAAAATATTAGTAGGTACCTCCCTAGTTATTCAATCAATCTTTATTTTATGATCTAGCTTTATCTTGACTTAGTGATTGCAACGCTCCACAATCAAAAACTTTATATTATGTAGGCATCAAAAATGTTTTTTTTTGGTTTTTTTTTCTTTCGAAATAATGACCACGGGATCGGGATCTACGCAAGTGAAACCGCGGGAGACAGCTAGTTAATAATATTTTTTTATTTTAATTAAATAATAATAATTAAGATTCACAAGATTGTTTTGAAGTGTCTTATAATTTAGGATGTGGGTGTCTTCAGTCCAATGAGAAGAAGACACAATAAACTCATGGTTATTTTGCGGTAATCATGTCATTCACATTGATCAGATAAATCTACTTTAGCAGTGTATATTGACAAAATATTGTTAACAAGTAAGTGGTCACCATCCGACAGTAATCTACTGGACGGACGGACATTTCATTAATCTACATTAGTTAAACCGATTAGATGGACGACCGCACGTTTAGTCCAAGTTATAAGAGACGAAACTTTAAATTAACTTACCTTTATAAGTAATAAGTAGTAAGGTCAAATGGAGCCTTTGGGGAAAATGCAGCTAGTATCATTTACCCGAAATAAACAATCATGATAGTAATTATAACTCTAAGGTATCACTTATAATAATCATAAACATGAGATTTCACAGTTAAATTCATTTACTTATTTGGTTTAAAAACACTTTTTCGTCGACTGGTACCTACAAATGACTTTTATTACGACGAAATTGGCTGTTATAAAAACCGATTGAAAATCGGGGGCAATAACACACGAACCCGATAGAAGATTATAAGTTTACTTATATTATGACTTGATGGCGATAACAATAATTGTTAGTTTCCGGTGAGTTGATGATCGCTGAATTTCCCCCTATAGCCGCAATTCTTCAGTAAATTCTCGGAAACCTTCACTTAAGATCAACAAAGCATGAGTGAACTGATTTTAACTCGCTAGTTTTACCCGGTCCAAAGATCGTTTGTCTGAGAAGTTTAGTAACAGACAAAAGAAAAAAAGATAATAAAATATGAGGTAATTTTTTTCGTAATTTTACTTAATAATCATAAACTAAGTGCAATATCTTAAATTTAACCTCCTAAAAAATTAAACTCCTAAAAAAAAAAAGATGTATGTATACCTAACACTGTCCAAATAACAAAAAAAGTCAAACTTTAAATTAATTTAAACCTAGTTAAACAACCCACCCCAAATTGTACCCGGTGTACAAGGTATTATGAGGTATAAGGCGTATAACGTAAAAGGTATACTTTAGTAACTTAACTACCCGACATTGGTCAATTAAAACTACTAATGAATTGCAACTTTCAGAAGTCCTTTATATTCCGTTAATAATTCAAAGGATCTTGGGCAGTTTGTAAGCAGATTACCTGTAAAGTTGGACATCTAATCAATGACTTAATCTTAATCTTAAAATTGAAGTTTCCTGAATTCTAAGCCTTGTTATCAATTTGGTTTAGCATTAAGTCGGCAAAGGTCATAAGGTTAAGCTAGAGTTAGATAACAATTTGTTCTGTAAAGAGGGTGGATAAAGCTGGTAGCTGAAAGTTTCAGGGAGTACAATTTTAATTTCATTACAAATCTAAATTTCCAATTTCTCATGTAATTTGAGAAGTGTTTCAGAGTGTGGTAAGTTTGAGATTAATTAATAAATATTTGATTTAAAATTAAAAAAAAAAAACTGAATTATACCTGGTAAATAAGTATTCAAGGCATATAAAAGGTTTTCAAGTCTAAAAAACGAGACCTGATGGTGTGTTCTTTGTGTTGTGTAGGTACTTATTCAATAAGAAATGTTTCGAAGTTCTGGCGGTAAATACCGATACCGAGACGACGCTTGTTTGATATACTTAAAAATATAATTAAGTAGGTACCTACTATGAATCCTAGAACTTACACAAGTAAAATAGCGTAGCTGACAATAATAACAAAGGAGATCAAAATCCACAGAATTACAATGAGTTTAAGATTTCAAAAGCCCAAAGGCAACCATAATCGTTCACACCGACAACGCACCCCGAGTGACCGTTACAAATAGCAGACATTCGTAGCACCTATCCTATTTCGACGTTTGTGTAAATGCGACCACCTAGTCGTATCGCTATAGGAAAGATAATTTTGTCATTATAATAAATTGTCGTCAATAGTTTTGGACATTTTATAAAGCTTTTTCTACATATTATTTATCTTGTTGCCTGGTTATTTAGTTTATTTTAGAGATGTACCTAATTTGTCAACTTTCAACATTAGGCCGTAAGCATTCTGCGTATGTTAATCGCGCAGATGAGCCCGTGTAGCCTCGACTTATTATAATAGGGTACCTCAACTGTTCCTGTGAGTACGTCCACGAGAACAGAGAAAAGGCGACTAAGAGATCTGAGTTCATCCTGCGCGGTGGCGGGTAGACTACTTGATCCCAAGGAGGGTTGATCTTAAACAACCGGCGGGCAGTAAAAATATTTCCAAAACTGTTTACAATAGTTACATTATACCAAAATTGGTTTAATTTCAATTCAATATCTCAAACATAAAGAAAAAATAACGTTATAAACCAAAAAGCTAAAAAAAAAATTTAAAAGATCTAAAAACCCTGCTGAGCCAAACGAGGGGCGCATCAAAAATGGGTTCGCATCTTACTTAGGTGATTTTATTGGCATGCATAGCATACATAGGTTTTGAGTGTAAATCGTCAGTATGCGTTTTGAGTTGCCCCCCGTTTGGGCCAGTAGGGTTATTTAACTATTTTTAGGACATTTAAAGACGTGGGTTTTTGGATTTTTAAAGTCTATTAATTATTATTTTTTTAGCTTTAAGTTGCATTGCCATCTGGTTCTGAACTGTTCGCAAAGTTTCAGCCCGCTAGCTAATCGGGAAGTTCCTCAAATTGAAGTAGCAAGATTCCGCCCGGACAGACAAACAAACAAAATATAAGAAAAGTGAGACTATAAAAACGTGGGAAAAGAGCCCAAAGCACGAAAATAGAACAAATGAAACATACATTTTATAATAGAACTAACGGATACTGCTAAGCCAATAAATAAAACCAGGAATAATACCTCATTCGTAATCTTAATAACAAATCTTGGTAACAAATTCTCTCCGGTTCATTACAAATTGTATTGGGATTCAATTAGCCATTCCCATGAGAATAATTGAACTAAACGGATGAAGTAGTTATTACTATAAATGCCTGTAATAGTCCAAATAAAACTGATTTTTAATAAATATGTAGGTATATCTTTATATCGAAATAATTATGTAACCGTATTTTTCTTCTGTATTCGCTGGATTGTTGGATTGTCTATCCTAACAAAGGGACCTGTAAAGGTCTCTAAACGTTGAATATTAAATCAATTATGCCAAAAACCCGGCAAAAAAGCCAGACTGACAAATGGACAAACTAGTGATTTTAGAAGGATCTTAAAAAGATAGGGCTTTGGTAAATTCATATTTTTTATGGATACGAATCCACATTTACATAAATTACAAAGTATTTTTGTTACCGGCAACATACCTACTGTACCTAATACTAATACAAAAAGCTCCAGTAAACATTTTAAATAACAATTGCATGAAATATCAAAGCAAGATAACAGACCAGATAGAGTGGGTGTGTCGACGGGCGGGGTCGGGATTAAAACATAGCTTGAACATGTCCGTTCTACATTGATAGAGAAAATATATTGAAATAGCTCATAACACTACAATAAAACGTTATGTAATTAAAGAGAAATGTGCAGTGTAATGTGAGAGTGCAGAGCTATGTAAATAAACGCTTACCTACAGGTATAGCAATATCAATACATATAATAAAATTTGGAAGATATTAAAAGTTTTTATAAAGCCCTGTCGTATGTAGGGGGCTTCATCTTGAACCCAGAGCGTACAAAAGACCCTAGAGTTAACACCCGAGCATAGCGAGGGAATTAAAAATTTAATTTCTGAACGAAGCGACATTTTTAGGCCCAATTCTAGGCAAAAAGTCTTAAGGGCGACCTGACAAATCTAAAACTAGGTGACCCACACCACTACACAAAAAGAAGAAGATACTTAGGTAGGGAGTTTTGTTTGAAGAATAAAACAGCATCAGTACATTTACATCAATTGTGACTACTCCACAAAACCGCACAATTTCACCTTTCAAATAGATAAACTTCAAAGGAATGAGGCGCATGAGAATCACGATCGGACCACCTCTCAATTTCTAAAACAAAGTCGAATCAATAGATTATTCATTCGATGGTTGGCTACCGTTACGTGATCTGAAGAAGTTCATACTACTTGCCTTGAACAACTTAGATATATGTAACAGGTAGATTTATTTTACTATTCAAATGAATTACTTTCGAGTCCTCATAGTAGGCTAAACTTGTTTTGTAGAGCCGCATATATAAACAAGGGATCTAAAACCTCTTATTTTTTTTAAATGGATTTAAAAACATTGTTAGACAAGGGTTAATTTGGGTTGTTCCTGATTAGTTTACAATAATGTACAATGTACATGTCCCCCAAAATATTATTTTTAGACCCCGAGTCGTAAACGTAATTATTACCTATATCAATGACTATTTTTAACCCGATTTTCACACAGTATCGGACAAACTTTCACGGATGAAACCACGAAATCAGTTTGATAAAAATAGCCTGTGTTAATCCAGAACTTCAGCTATCTACGTCCTAAGTTTCATCGCAATCGGATCAGTAGTTTTTGCGTGAAGGAGTAACATTTAAGAAGTTTTTTTTTTAATAAAATAAATCATTTATTGCCAAGAATATACAATTTTAAGAAGTTCATTTTTATTTCTTTATGTATGAGATTGGGTATCTAATCCAGTGATTAATCTGTCATACAGACAGACAATATAATAAGAAGTTGTGTATAGCACATTTTAATGTATGAATGGCGAAATAAGCTTTATGAATGCGATTATCTTTAACAGTTAAACCAGCACATAATAAGTCTTGTTATTTATTATGACGTTAAAAGTTTCTAAAGTAAATTATTACCACAGAATAGAAATTTAAGAAGTCATACTTTATAGTATCAATAAGACAAATACTTAACTATAACTTCTAACTGTACATATTTATGGTTATTTAAGCCTGTATCCAGAGTAGGTACATTTGTTATAGATTTACCTATATCTTTCTAGCAACCTACTAAGTACTACAGATATATACTAAGATTAAACATGAATGCTCAACAATCTGCACAAACCTAGTATAATGTATACATAGATATTTATACAGATTAAACCAAATGTCTAACATCAATTAATTAAAGTTTGCGAAATTGATATCTATCTCAAATAGAATAAATTACTTTTCTTGTATATCTTTACGGGTGGCGTGGGAGCAAAAGTAAACTGACGACTAGACACTGAGTCAACATTAACAATCCCTCCTTTAAACTACAAATTGTACTATCTTAGTGACAACATAATAATTAAAGGGGTCTCCATACGAACTGTCCATTTTAGTCAACAGAAATAGGTACCAGGGATCTCATGGTTTAAATAGTTTAAAAATTTTAACCTACTAGAAGAAGGTTGTTCTCAAGTCAACGCGTAGGTATATTTTTTTTTACGTTGTCTTCCGCCCATCGCTGGTGTAATGGAGTTTTTGTGGACGTGCATCAACTAAGACTTTCAATAGATACCAAGTAATAGGGGTTAAAGTATGAAATTGCCGTTTTATTGCAATAGGTTCTTTGAATTGACATAGAATCTTCATGGTTTGAGGTTTTCGAATGAAACTTTTTTCAAATGGTTTCTGTGATGTTCTTTTTTTAAAAAATGTGAAACATTTGAATATCGACTTTCAATTGTTTTTGTTATTCAATTTAGACAAGAAAGATGGATACTGCGAAAATTCGAGTGATTTTTGAATACGAGTTCCGACGCGGAACTAACGCGGCAGAAACAGCCCGCAATATCAATGTTGCGTTTGGAGAGGGGTCTACTAATGAACGCACCGTGCGATTTTGGTTTAAACGCTTTCGTGATGGAAATTTCGACTTAAAGAACGAGCCACGAGGAAGACCGCCCACACAGGTGAATAACGATGAATTAAGAGAGATAGTGGAAGCCGATCCTAGTCAAACTACCCAGGAATTAGCGGCATGGTTTAACGTTACCTTACCCACTTTATTGACCCACTTGCGTCAAATCAATAAAATAAAAAAATACGAAAAATGGGTGCCTCATGATTTGACTGATCTGCAGAAAGAAACGCGTGTTGAAACTTGTGTTGCCTTGTTGAACCGGTACAGAAATGAAGGAATATTGGATCGAATTGTAACATGTGATGAAAAGTGGATTCTTTATGATAACCGGAAAAGAAAAATGCAATGGCTGACCCCAGGTCAAATGCCACAACAGTGTCCTAAAGCAAAACTTACCAATAAAAAGGTAATGGTAACTGTTTGGTGGTCTCAGCATGGTGTTATTCACTATAGTTTTTTTCGATCTGGTCAAGCAATTACTGCAGATGTCTATTGTGCCGAACTCCGAACCATGTTGACAAAACTAGCAGTAAAACAGCCCCGACTCATGAATCGATCTTCACCATTATTGCTCCACGACAACGCGAGACCTCACACAGCACGAGAAACCATTTTGACCCTTCAGGAACTGCACTTAGAAACCATTCGTCATCCTCCGTATTCACCAGACCTTGCTCCAACGGACTACCATTTTTTTCGTGATTTGGACAATTATCTACGTGACAAGAAGTTTTCTTCCCAGGAGGCAGTACAAAATGCTTTCACACAGTTTGTGCAGTCTAGATCGTCGGAGTTCTATCGCAAAGGCATTAATAACCTTCCCATTAGATGGCAGCAATGTATAGATAATAATGGCAACTATTTTGATTAAATAAAATTGTTAAAAATTTAAAAAATAAACAATTAAGATTTTCAATACAAATCGGCAATTTCATATTTTAACCCCTAATATATTCGATCGCACTTACGGCGCACGCAATTAGGACAGTGCCGAGGAGTCAAAAATCTTGAAAATTACAAAGAGTAACAAAACATTAACCAATAGTAGGAGCAAGAACATAAAAGCGCAAGAAATGGAAACGCTCGGCTCCATAAAGACATGTTCGATTTAAAATTCACTAGCGCTACAGCAAAAAATAGGTCTTCGGCGTGCGCCCGCGCATTATACGGGCGTGCGGCACGACCGGCCATGTTGTATGCTGCATCGAGACAGTTGCAATGATGCTCGACGGCTAAGAGACACGTGTCTATATCTGAAATACCTGTATTGTTCTCTGTCGCTCTGCACTGATGCAGTTTGCCAAGTCATGTATCATTGCATTGTCTCAAACATTCTTTCTACCCATAAATGCTTTGAGTGGTTTACTTTGTGTGTGTTTAGGTTAGATTTGGTCTCATTTAACCACAAGGTTGCCTAGAGGAAACTGCTCTCAGCGATAAGACCGCCTATTCGTTACTTTGTTTAAGTCTCTCTTTTTTATTATTAACTGTTAATGTTGTATTTTGGTGTCATAAACATAACATAAAGCTATCTATCCATTTTAAAACAAAAACAAATTAAATAGGTTTTTTTCCGAAATTTTGAATGAAGGTAAAACTAAAATAGAACATAAGTAGGTAATACCATTTTCAAACAATCTTAATCCTACGAATATAATAAAGCTGAAAGTTTGTGTATGTGTGTTTGTTACTCAATAACGCAAAAACTATTAAACTACTGAACCGATTTCGAAACTTGGAATATATAGGTAGCTGGAGACCTGAAATAACACATAGGTTACTTTTTGTCCCGATATTCCGCGTAAGTCGGGACCGGCCCGGTCGGGATCGGACCGGGACCTAGTACTAATTACGTTTAAAATAATATGTTACAACAAAGCTTTTCATAAACTCATTGTTAACTTTCGCTTAGTAAATTATAAGTTCTTTCTAATGTGTTAGTAATCACGTCTAGACATTATACTCGTAGAATACGTAATAAAATAGCGATGAAAAGATAATAAACACTCACCGGTCCATCATCGTCACGCGATCACCTTTCTTTCTGAAACAATTTCATTTTAAAATAAATCTTAAAATGAAAAATGACTTGTGTAGGTAGGTACATAAGACTGTTTATGTAGTAGTAAATATTTTATAAGAGGAAAGTTTCATCAATATACATATTAAAAGTTACCTACTTTCGCATTTATAATATTAGTAAGGATTTGAAGTACAAATAACGAAGAGTTGTCATTTTGCGAATATATCATTTAAGAGTTCAGTTTATGGGAAGTTGACCAAACAACCAGTTGTTAGGGTGAGAAGTTGACATTTCAAGAAAATGTATTTTTGCGAAGTTGAGATTTTAAGAAGTTGACGTTATAGAAAATGTGAATTATTTGTTCGGTTGACATTATGAGAAGTCGAATTAGGAGCTGAAACGTTAAATTCAATGTCATGCATGACTGAAATGTCTGACTGAACTAATATCAACGTATAGAGCAAAAGCCGCTGGCTTGTGTAGATATATTCACTAAGAAAGGATTTTTCGATATTTCCACGAGATCGGTTATGCGGATAAAACACCAAGACACTGCTAGTTAATTTTAACAACAATAAATACTTAGTTGCCTATAGGTGTGTGTGGCGTCAATCTAAAAAGCAATTTTGAAACTAATATCCATGCAAATGCCCCGCAACTTTATCAATATCCTATTAAAACAATTGAAGACATTTATAGACTCCGTAAACCTAAGACTTTATAAGATCAATAAATTCTTTTGACGCACCCAACACTAAAGAAGTTGACATGAATTATCAATTAAACAAGTTCCAATAAAGACTCAAAATTAACGTTAAAGGAACAGAATTATCTACATAAAACGTAGAAAATTTGTTACCACAATAAATTAATTTATACCGCACTCAAACTAAGCAATATTTTACAGCAATCGTAACTTACGATCATCGTATTATTTATGTTTTTTACAAACTTACCTACATTATACATTTTACTTCATAAATAACATTTAAGTAACCGTACGGTCCAACATATTTAATAATAGTATATAGAAATTCAAATTGAATTTAACGTCATAATCCGCATTTAGGAAAATTAAATGGTTATAATTTAACTGTCAGGTACCGGTCATTGACGCGGTCTCTTGAATGAAAAACTCATTTAAATTGTGTAAGTAATTGTATGGAAAAATAACATTCCAGAGGCTTATGGTAAAGCAATCTAGTCGTAAATACAAGTTGTGTAATATAGCAATAAATATCTATGTTATATTATGCGATGGAGCGCGACTTGGGTGCAATTTGATCAATCGTCAGCATTGCCCGGTTATAAATAACTTTATACGTATTTATAAACTCAATCTGACACAAGTATTAAGGTATCTAATTGACGATCAATAAACAATCGAAATTAACGATCAGAACAGTAACATAAATACCTGTAATTAGTTAGATTTAGTTTATCGTTAGAACAATAAACAACAAATAATAAATAACTTTAAGAATGATTATATTTATGATTTAAACTTTCATTACCTAGTTGTTTTTACTACAAATATTATTAAAAAACGGGGTATTTTCCATGTTTAAATATGTTTTTTACAGGGCTCGATTTTAACTTATATCCGCAATCTCTATATAGTCTCGTGAACAAGGCAGTTGAAATTACTGGCGAAATATCGATCTCCACAAAAAAAACATGGTAAATACAAATATTTATTTTAATAATATTTGTAGTGAAAACAACTATACCTACCTATTTAATAACATTTGTATAATGATTAAGTGTATTTATTGTCTATCCAATAAAGGCAGAGTAGCGATCTATGTATACCGTTATTGAATGAAATTGCTCTCGGAATCAAACATGAATTTTCTATTTACTTATTTTAGCCGTTGTCGGCTACCGCGAGCCGCGGTCTCACGACTCAATCTAATAAATAGTAGGTATTACTGGAAAGATATTCAGTAATAAGATATCCAGTAGCTGGGTTCGACCGTGGCGTTAGGGAACTATAATGGGAAATTATTGGCTTCGATGTGCGTAGCAAACGCACTGAAATATGTTCGACTGTGCACCGAGTCGAGGCTGCAATACCATAAATCAGGGATTTAGTTAGTGTCGGCAAAGCAAAGTGTCGACATCAGCTCTAGAATAGAAAGTGTCGGATGTAACGACAGGGTGTCACGCCACTTCAGTGAGACAATGCGACCGCTGCAACACAAGGGATTAAGAGGACGAATTGAAGAATGTGTAAATTTGGATGTCAATTTTATCTCCGTTTTTACTATATTTACAAATCATACGGAAATCATATTTTGGTATTTTATTTATCCTTTTTTTGCATTCATTTTGGTAGTTTTGTTTACACGATTTGTTAAAATTTTACAATACAATAATATTTAAAAAACTATTCTATTAGAATTTTTTCATTTTACATGGAAACAGAGCTAGCCCTTTTAGGGTTCGCACATGGCTTCCTAGTTTGTGAGTATGTAATATTGTTATTTTTTTATTTTGTTTTGTTCTGTTTTGTATTTGTTGCCGTGTGCTTGTCCTAATAAATACATATTCTATTATATTCTATTCTATATTTGAGCACTGTTTTTTATGTTTGATTAGTAGTAATCTGCACTTAAAATTGGTAATACAGTAAGTAAACGAGAAGAACTGTTTTGGCGCTTACGACACCTCTCGTCGCAACTCAAACTAGCTACCCACAGTACAAGTGATTATATTCTCTTTGACTAGTATGAGTTTTTAGTTTGTCACTGCTTCACCTTAATTTCGATATTGCCAGGGGCACGGTCACGCACGTCTGATACATACACTGTTCCTTGATGTCCTAAGGCAAGATATCATACAATTTTACAAACAAGTCAACTTTTCGGAACGGTAGTTGAGGTTGACAGTTAGCCGAATTTGTAAAGTGAAACATAATAACATTAATTATAGTTGTTTTGTTTTTTTCGTCCCTTGCTCATGTGTAGCGGTTTTAAAATTAATATACGATGTTTTAATAACAGCCTTAAAACAACTTAATACCTGTAATTATATTAAAAGTTCGAATGGAGAAAATGAAGCACATACTATAGAATAGAAAGTTTTAGTTCAAGAAGTACGTAAGTATATAGAATAGAGTCTTAATTCAATAGAATATTGGATTAGTACAGTTACTGTGGCTTACTTTTAGTAGGATCTAGTGAGAGATATTTCTGATGGTATAATATAAGTTATTCAATCCTACTAATATTATAAAGCTGAAAGTTTGTGAGTATATGTGTATGTGTGTTTGTTAAAAAGCGCTGAACCTTTTTATCCCGATATTCCCGCGGGAACGGGACTTACGCGGTTGAAACCGCGGGTCGCAGCTAGTGACCAAATAAATGGCAAGTTTTTGAAGGATCCTAACGATGTATGCGCGCCGCTATGCGCCCGAGGAGATTAAATAAAATTGACGTTTACTTTTATAAAAGATCTCAAAGAAAAAGATATAGGTAAACTACATTATCTCGGTAAACTTAACAATGATAGGCTTTAACAATGACGAAGTCTACTTTATTCGAATTATTAATTCGGACATTTAAAACACTAGCTGCGCCCCGCGGTTTCACCCGCGTAAGCCCCGTTCCCGCGGGAATTTCGGCATAAAAAGTAACCTATGTGTTATTCCCGGTATCCAGCTACCTATATTCCAAGTTTTATCGCAATCGGTTTAGTAGCTTTGCGTGAAAGAGTAACAAACTTACATACATACAAACTTTGCGTTTATAATATTAGTAAGAATTCCGACACACAAAAACAAGTTTTGATGCCAAAAGTGATTAATTCAGTTAAATATTTTTTTATAACAATGGATTTATTTCAGACGACATACACTTTGTAAGTACTTAACTTAAAATAAATTTCAATTTTCAAAGTCTCACATGAAAATTCCTCACTTGAAGCAGTAACATTTGCATGAAATACTTTAGCAAGTGTTTTATGTTAGAGAATGTTGTCTTAGGACATTATTGTTGTATCATAAACGCGTCGTCCTCTAGTTTATTGCCGGATCGGGACTCACGATGGCAATTTCATAGGACGTTTACCGGAGAAAGCCAGCCCGATTTGTAGGGCTCAAGGCGATAAGTGAACTATCGGAACTGTAAAAATGGTGGTGTCGCTAAAACAATTTGCTATAGTCGTTGTCATGAGGAATAGTCATGAAAAACTTCGAACTTTTGAAATGCTTTCTGTAGCGTAAAATATGCAATTTCTCAGAGTTTATAGATTCCTTCATTCATTCATTTATTTATTTGCATAAAAAGATATTATTATAGTGTTTCTACTTCATTGAGTTTATGTGGCGTCTTTCTATGTGAGTGTTATGTAAATTACTTACCCCCTTACTTATAAAGGTTAGTTAACAGATGCATAACTATGTATCGTTTGTCTTTTATTGAGACATGAAGTGTAAATGTTGACAGACTGTTGAGACAAACGTCACATAACTTGGTTTTCTGTCAATCATCGTTTATAAGGAAAGGGCCTATTAAATAAATTAAAATAAATAAATATTACAACCTGCTACAGAAACGCAACTTAAAATTTGAGAGGTACTTAAACAATTGAGCAGATTAATTAGCTTATTAATAAGGCTGATTAGCTTAATACGTTTAAAATTAGGATAGGTTTTTTTTTGACTTTGAGGGCTGGTTACTCGCTTAAGTTCAACTTAAGGAGTAGCGTTAAAACTCTATAGCTTTATGATGTTTAAAACATTGACGTAATAAATGCCGTTAATAGATAAAACGCGAGTTTGACCGTAAATATTGTGTTACATTGACGTAAATCATATTCAATTGTAACTACAAAAGCAGTAGATCGTTATCCAGTACTCAGTTTGGTAAAAAGGTATACAAAATTAATTCGGAGGACTCTAAAATTAGCTCTACTATCGAAGTTGACTCATAAACTGGCCGCTAAACTTTCATAGTAAAGATATACGAACGATAAATTTTTTATATTTGTTTTTCGTCAAACCCATTAACCCAAAATACTATATCACACGGTTAACGTTATTTCATATCTAACTATTTACGACCAGTTTTACGACGTGTTTCCTTAACAATCTGCATTATTTTAAGTAAAAGAAGGATATTGAATACATTTACATAATTACCTATGAATTTCGTAAAGTAACTTTGAATGTAAATGAGTGTATCACTTAAACGCAGGTGATTTTGTGAATGCCAATGCATTGTTTCTGATTTCGTAAAAAAAAACTGTTTCTACAGAAAGTAAATGTCACACACAATGCAAATGGTGGATTGAATGTTTTATAAGTAAGCGATAAAAAGGAAGAAGGCAGATTACTTGAGGAAGAATTGGACTTCAAAGTTTTAGTATTTTTAATCGTTATGGTTTCTTTAGAATCTCTTTTTAGAAGAGTTTTAAGTTTCTTTATTGCTTCAAATTTTTTGCTACGTTAGATATTTAATAAAGGTTTCCTCCCCAAAACTTGTCATAAGTTTACATAATTGTCTTATACTCGTATCTGTTATTTTGAATTATGCAGTTATGCTACAGTTTACCTAGTAGTTGCCGCCTCGCAGCGCTATGTTATGTGCTTGTTCAAATAGATGCTATCTCCCCTTAGACTTGAACAAATTAAAAACTTAAGGTAGCTTTTAAAACAATCGTTAATCAATACTAGAATAACACTTCTCTCTGAAAAATACAAATAAAATCAATTGTTACATTCTCAATCTGAAAGCCCAAGGACATGGGCGTGTAAAACATACATTTCATATCTAGTGAATCTAAACAATCCTACAATACAAACTGAGGAGATCGCATTACCGAACAAATTCGCTGCAAGGGCCGGGCATGCGCTTGCGCATACCGTAGATACTCGTACTATAATTAAGGTCTATCAATGCGGTGCAGGCTTATTGAAAGGCTGGTGAGGGGCGGGGGATATTAAGATGATGGCCGGCTTGTAATTTGATGGATTAAGGAACACACCCGCAAGCGACTAACCGTAATCACCGATCACCGGTCGTCTAAAAAGTCCAAGTATATGATGTGCTGTTATTTGCAATGTGCATTATAGTATTGTAAGAACTGAGCGATTTTTGGAACATGCGCCTTATTGTTTGAGATTATGGTGAGAGTTGCATAATAGCGGCTTTCAAATCACATCAACTTTAAATTTGGTCAATACAACAAACTACAGTTACTTACATTACATAGGTAAGTGTTATTTCTGCGAAAGTCTCATACATTCTTTGGAGACTTTAGGTAAAGATATTATTTCAAAGAAACACACACGTACAAAAAGTATATTTTATGTTTGTAACACTGTCAAACGGGTATATTGTGTGTAATTAATGTAATTATTAAGGAAGCAATTACCCAGATAGTGCAAATGAAAATGTAGAAAACTTAGTAACGTAGGTACCTACCTACCTGCTTAATTGACTTTTACTAGCAAGAGATTGAAATATTCCAAAACAATGACAAACTTGATGTCTGATAAAGATCCTGATTTTGTTTTAACATTCTTAGTAGTTTTATAGCCATAAGTGGCAATTTTATTAACGCTAGTCAATAAATGTCTTCTATTCTATTTTTTTTACATACGTAGTGAATCCGCGGAGTGCTGCTTTTAGTACTATATAGTTTTCATAGAAATCATCTTTAGTTCGAAGCAAACCTGTACATTTACTTTTAATTTAATATATTAGTTCTAGATTTTAACCAGACAGGAACAAAATCATAATTGAAATGCCCATCGCCTGCGCCGGCGACACCAGACAAGGTTCCAGCAATAGGTTATCAATTTGAAGCCAAAGATCCTTAAAGTACCTACAGTTGTGTAGAGAGAACATTAGCAAATCTTTGATTCCGCTTCGAGAGATCTCTGAGCTGTTCTGCTAAACAAAGTTTCAAAATGAAACTAAAATTTGCAACCGGACTGAAGTGACTTGCAATCAAAACTTTATAGACTGAAAAATGTATCATGGAACATCTCCAAAGAATTTTATATCGAAATATGTCAAATTTAAAATTAAAGATTCACTGCAATGAAATTGAAATTATATTTTGAGTATTTTTTTACTCGAATAGGCCGGTTGGACTTCAGCTATAAGTTTCACTGTTATCAGTTAAGCATACTACATACTAACAGAAATAAATGTTTACTAACTATTAGACATTTTGGAGATAGATTGGACCTTGGAAAAGGACTTTGTTCCGGATATTCCCGCGGTATCAAAACACGCAGGTGAAACCGCAATGCGCTGCTGATAATTTAATAAATTTTATAATTTATAATACGAATACCTAGCTTACAATTTCCTTCTAATTGTAAAGCTCGTTGTTTGAGGCGGATGACAGTTGAACATGATATGCGCGGCGAAGGCGTGCGCGCACCACTCCGTGAGAACCGAGAACCACTGTCCGAGGTACACTTTCATTTTGTACTGGTACCTATGTACAATGATTGTTAGATGACTGATTATTATGTCAGTCTGCTGCGACGAGTGGAAAATTCTCTGTTACTTTTCTAAGTAAATGTTTTGTTTGTGGCAGTTAGACACGGCGACGACGAGATGAGGAACATGTAGTAAAGAAGGCATTGCAAAACCGAACACAAAAGAGGTAGAAAGCGACTTCAGCTACATGGTTGACCAGAATAACGAACCTCGTAACAGAGGAAGAAGTGGCCGACCCGACGATAACCTATGATACCGAACCACATAATGTGGGAAATAGCCAGGAAAAAAGTAAAAGAGGTTGGACAAACAAACAAAAGATTTATCTAGGCGCCAACTACTAGGTAAACTGCGGTTGTACTACTCGATTAAAGAGTGGTACGTCAAGATTGTATTTGTTACACTTACAATCCGCGATATAATGTGAAGATTTTAGGTTCAAAGCTAAAAGCGAGCAATGAATTTTAGAAATATATATTTTCACTTTCCATCAAGTGAGGTGACGTCAAATGCAAGCCTATCTCGTAACAAAAATCCAGGGACCAATACTTAGCCAAAAATATATTCAATAAAACACAAAATATACCGGGTTTTACTCGCGTTTAATTGTTTAATAGCATTATTATTAAACGACCGAACTTTCCAACTTTACAGTTGGGTTTTACGAAAACCTTAGACAAAATTAAAATATCTTTCCCAAGCGGTGTTATTTTGGTGCCTAGCTACTACACAAGTCCTGGTATATTTTGATGAAATACACGTTCATAATTCAATAGTACCTTAGTAGGTAGGTACTATACGAATTGCACAACAAGTATCTAAATCTAATTTATTGATGTGTGTCCCTTAAGACAGACAGATATCCATAAACAAATATTTACAGCCGCGTGTCTCCGACTACAGCATTAAAACTGCAATCCTGGCCTATACGATAAATCAGCAATGACGTTGTGTGGTGAATGGCGATTAAAATCCACGTTGTATACGAGCCAACGTACTAGGGGCAAGCACATTCGTGAGAACAACACAGTATACTGTTTGCAAACATTCTTGGTTATTAAAACGAAAATGTTTAACATTTCTGGCGATTCTTAGAGGAATCACTCAATCACAGAGTCTGACAGCCGTATTCACAAACGACCCTATGCGTGGATGATACTAAAATGTCAGCTAAAATGTGACAAAAGTTTAGCCACGCAGACGTTTGTGAATACAGCTGTATGATTTTTATTTATTAAGGCACAGTGCAAGGATCCACGGTATAATATGTAAGAAAGTGCGGAGATAAACATTTACATTTCAACAAACCTATGTCGTTTAAATCGAATTCGAAGATACATGGATTTAGTAACTAGCTGCGCCCCGCGGTTTCACCCGCGAAAGTGAAAAAACGCGTTATCACGGACGCGGGCGAAGGAAGAAGGAACCGTTCTCGAGCGGTTGCACTTTTTCGTTCATTACTCGGGTTCTACTAATTGGATGTCGATGCAAAGTATACCGCGACGTTCCTCGAAAATAGAACTATCCAATATTAAAAACTAGATTTCAATCGGATTAGTAGTTTTTAATTGTATAAGGAACAGACAGAGAAACACACAAACAGACAGACAAACATGAATTTTAAAAATTATATAATTTTGTTCTACTACTACATTTTTTTTTTAATTTACTTCTAAGTACAGACTTCATGTCCTCTCTTCCTTTATTATAAGTATAGACAAAACATATGGATGAATCAATTTGACTTATCCTAAAACTAGGCGAAAATGACATACCTATTGACAAAGTCTGTTACCTTTATTAAACGTTAAAGGTGAAAATAGTTTACCTAAGCCTAAATCAAAAAATTCACAACGATCTTGACAGTTCTGGGAGACTACCAATACACATTATGAAGTCACAATCTGTAATTAGACGCACTTTCAAGACTGCTCACTCGCCGAGCAATTCTAATTGAACAATAAATCACGCTTTATCTTTAAAACTAGTTTCAAATGTTTTAATTGAGTATTCATACCAATGGCGAAATGCACATATTATCTATTTAACTATAAGAGTGATGCCAACATCGACATTCATCAGGGGGGGTTATTCCTGTAATAGAATTTTCCATAATTTTATTTTAACATCATTGCAATTGCCAACTACACACTCAAAACTAAACCATAACTTGGGACTGAACTGTAAATGTCACTTCTCCAAATTTTAGCGAAAATGTCAAACTCTGTTTGACAAACGTCTGATTTGAAGTTGACGATTGCCTGCAATAAAATTGAACTGTTTTTTTTATTTTTTCCTATCAGATCGCCTTAAATAAGTACTTATGCATAATGAACTGTCCTAAATGGTAAAGTCCTTAAAGGAAATTTCAACTTAAAATAATTCAGGCAATCCTTTTATTGAACTATTAAGAGGGATTCAATAACCTTTGAACTTAGTTTACCGAAAACCATTTAAGTTAACGTTCACGGTCTCATTACTCTGAGGTACTGCGCCTAAGTTTCAGTCTCGCCCGTTGAATAGAAGATGTGCTGTACAGATACCTTAATTGACGAGAGTTGAGTTCCCGAAACCTTAGAGTGCTGCATAATAATGGTGCATAATCCTTTATCGTAGCGTGGCTCTATGGTTAAGGCGATGGTGGTTGAAGCTCGCGTTTAATAAGCTGGGAATTTCGAAATGCTGACAGGTCTACGACCACTTTCGTTTTGATAATTTAAACTAGTCGTTTGAGATACTTAGAAGATTTTAATAAAATCTTTAAATCTCTGGTATACCAAACAGCTAATTTTCAATCGGCTCAACTATTAATGTAATATGTATTTAAAAATATGTATGGAATTCGAAAAATAGATAATAAACATATTGTGTTTGTGCTTGTTAGTTGCCACATTTGTTTTTAAAGAAAAACAATATAGCTATGGTACAAGAACGAGTCGAGATGGACTAATCAAGATTTTGGTGCGTATACGCAGACACTATACAGACGGCGATATTGCTTCATACAAACACATTTTGTAAATTAACCATTTTAAATAAAAAAACCGTCACGTAAGTAGTTACAGTTTCAGAAGTATCTTTTTATCTTTAATGTAATTGATGTGTTATTTTAAGTCTTAATAGCGTCGCCTTAAGTTAAACTAAAGATGGTACGTTAATAGCGTTGTACTCACAATACGTTAATTAAATCGTCTTGTATCGAAGCAAGTCGCTGGCGTGCATCTAGCTAACGGGCCGTACTCTCTAAGGAAGGGTTTGTTTAACTTCCATTATTTGAGAAACTGCTCTATACATAGATAAGTTAGAACTAAGAATGCTTAATTAGTGCACGACCGCGCACTCTCTGTGCCAAAGCAATCACTTTAATTTAGGTTCCTTTTAATTTGATTAACTTTATGTTTTGTTATAAGTACGACATGTGTTTGGTCTAGTGATAGATACAATTATTTTTATTCTAACGGTCGTATATTAGAATCGCGGCCTAACGCGCACCAATTAATTTCTTTCTTTCTTAAATATTTCTTAAAGAAAAAAACATGTGCGTTATTAACATAGCTATTTGAAGTAGTTAAAAGTCAACTCTGACCGATAGTTGTTTTAATTTAAGCATACAGATAAATAGATAATTTAGCATCAAGCGTATATATAATTTAGCGGTTAAATATCTTTTTACACAACAAAACAATCTGACATGGATTTCAATGTGCTACGTTTACACTTTAGTGTATAGTGGGTACCTATATAATTCAAACTATTAACCCCCTTCACGTGGCCAAGTTATGTGACGTTTGTCTCTGTCTGTCGACTTTGAAACTTGATGTCCCAGTAAAAGACAAACGATACATAGTTATACAGCCGTTAAATAGCACTTAATACTTATAAATCAACAGCTACAGAAACTCAAGCATAATTTCGTAATTGGATACAGTAACCATATTGTTTGGATTAATCGACTTTTATTGACTGAATATACGTGACAATGTTACGAAATAGATACTTAGAACAATAAACTTGGAAACAAGCGTTAAAGATGCACAATTCAAACGTGCGAAAACATAAGTGAGTTTTACTATTTTGCAAATGATGTAACTTCTTTAGTAATTCAGAAGTGGAATTCCGTAAAAGTATATAATATTATGGACAATAGTTTTAATTTCAATAGTTCAAGTCGTGACTTAAACTCGCAAGCGCAGTAGGCACTATTATCTACGTGATGTTTTTTTTGTGAAAATAACTATAAAATTGCATGCCACTAGTTTCGTAATATAAATCCCGTTTAATAGCCCCGCTCAGGCCGTATCTAACTCTAAAGTTATTTTTTATAACCCGGTTCATATAATGTTATTTTTCGTTAGTTAGACTAACGAAAAATAAGCATATTTAAAGCTATATTTTTCGAAATGGATGTACCCAACATCAGCGTTGCCTAAATACTAGCGTTTAGTTGAAAAGTCGCTTGATGTCGCTAGCTATGGACAAAGATCAAAAGTCGGTAACTCCCATCTTTAGGTACCTATTAAAATTTAGCATGCGAATATTTCGAGCAGCTCCTAGCTGCTTAATTATTTAAATAGCCCTCAATTTTTTAGTAGAGTTTCGGTGTTCGGCCGTAAGTGTTCCTATTAGAGGGCTATAGGAAACTAAGCGTCCCGTAGGTAATTCTTTCACCTGACTCTAATTCTATATAATCGTACGCACGGTAGAATGGAGGATAGTTTTTTGAACTGTTAGAATAAGAGAAAATAATTTGATTTACTTATGCAATATTTGTAGTCGGTCGAAAGTTTATTTATTTTTTTGTTTTTAAACTGTCTCTGACTCTAAAAGTCGCTAGATTTTTTCACGACAGACAAGATTTAAGCCGCTCTGTAGACAAAAGCCGCTAGATCAAGCGACAAATAATACGCTAAAATGGCATCACTGTCCTACATAGTTGAGCGAGATGACGAAAAAAATACTTATATAAAATCGGTAGGTGCCAAGACTGCCAAGTCGCGACCGCCCGCAAGTTTCAAGTCATTTGACGACAAAGTCTTTGTTCTATTTAACTTCAAAAATACTGAACAGACTTTGAACAAAGCAATTCAAAGAACTCAACAGATATACTACGAAGGATATTATTTTACAGAGGTAAACACTAGTTCAAAGTTTGTTAGTGGCTAAGTGGGCATAAACCTTGTATAAACAATGGAATTTTGCCAATAGACAACGATTAAATCGCTAGAGTTCAAAGAGTGGAAATTGATGATAATGTGCTGTCGTGTACCTGGTACCTACCTTACATCATTTTGAAAAACATTACACAAAGGCTTGGATATACCTACATACTTAGTGATTTCTGCGAGCATAATAAAAGTTCAATAATTAAACTACTAACCTACCCCTACCCCTAACCTAACCTACCCCGTGAAAAAATTTAA
This sequence comes from Idaea dimidiata, assembly GCA_949358125.1. Taxonomy (NCBI): domain Eukaryota; kingdom Metazoa; phylum Arthropoda; class Insecta; order Lepidoptera; family Geometridae; genus Idaea; species Idaea dimidiata. The sequence goes on from OX442334.1 coordinate 10,935,400, forward strand.
AATCGAAATTGAACTAATTTTTTCGGTTATGTTATTAATTATAATCGTATTGCTTTTATTGTGTTGAGCTTTTTTTAACCTCTCGAGGTCTTTACGGACCTCTTTCACGGGTAGATAATTCAACATCGTAGAATCCGAAGAAAAATCTAAAACAATCTAAAACAACAAACAAAAATCTAAATCTACAATCGTCAAAAAGCTATAATAATAAAAGCTCCAGCTTGTTGATTCACACTGTAAACCCCGTAAACAAGTCACCGTGTTCCGTAATTAAATAAAATATGCCGTAAGCGGCTTCAGGGTTTATCTATCAATCTAGAACCCGTAAATAACAAATACCTAAGCCCAATTGGCTACCGGCACTCGCTTTGCCCTTTATCTAGTCGGAGAATCCCTTAATTGGAAACTTTTAAAATGTCAAACTGAATCTTCCGCGTGAAAATTACTTTAATTAACTTTGTATTATGTCAGTGGGGCCCACAACGGATTCCACGCAGTTTTATTTTTCAAAATTAAAACTAATAAAAAATTACCTAAATACCTAAGAACTTCGTTGAGACAGAAACGCCTGTCAGACCTCTTACTATTGTCCATAGAGGCAGAAACTTTAGGAAAATTCAAGTCGTTATCAGCTCTATAAATCTAAATTATATATAACTCAAACATGACTGACTGACTGACTAATCTATCGACGCACAGCCCAAATCACTGGCCGGATCGGGCTGAAATTTGGCATTCAGGTAGATGTTATGACGTAGGCATCCGCTAAGAAAGGATTTTGATAAATTCTACCCCTAAGGGGATAAATTAATTATTAAATCAGCTCGCCGAAAAAAAGGTAAGGAGAGTGTGTATATTTCATTTGAATTGTTTGGGATAAAAAGTAGACTATGTTTTAATTAAATCTCCAGCTTTATCGGCCCGGTAGTTTTTCAGTGATTGAAACACAAACAAACGGACATCTAAATCTACCTCTTTCGTATTTATAATACTAGCTGCGCCCCGCGGTTTCACCCGCGCAAGTCTCGAACCCGCGTTGTTCGAACACCTACCTACCGCAGTGCAAAAATCCACGCTTAAACGGACGACCAGGGAAGTACTGATGATGCCACTGATACTGTTGAAGCCAACAGTATCAGTGTACAACAGTTCAACACACATTCAACAGTACTTCAATGTAAGGTGTGAAGTAAGGTAAAGTTTGTATTAATTTCATCAGTAAGTGACTAAGGATGACGATGACGATGGATAGCGATCAATGACGATGGATGACGATGGATGACGACGACGATGATGATGAAGCCACTCTACATCACTTACCCTACCCCTGTATCGATTTTCATTCATTGAATGGTTATCACCCGCGTAAGTCCCGATCCTGCGGGATTTTCGGGATCAAAAGTATCCTATGTTACTCTCCATCATTTAAACTATCTCTATGCAAATTTTCGTCCAATAAATAGTTATCACCCGCGTAAGTCCCGATCCCGCGGGATTTCCGGGATTAAAGTATCCTATGTTACTCTCCATCATTTAAACTATCCCTATGCAAATTTTCATCCAAATCGGTCGAGCCGTTTGACCGTGAAGAGAGAACAAACAAACAAACAAACAAACAAACAAATAAACAAACAAATAAACAAACAGATTTTCGGATTTATAATATTAGTAGGAAGTAGGATTAGTAGGAAGGTGTTACTGTTCTTGCTGTGAAGCAAAATGTGACTCGTTAAAAAGAAGAGAAACATTGCATAATTTTCCTAAATAAATCCGTATCTACTCGTACTAGATTATAATGTTATTTTAATGTTTAATTTTCATACACTTTTAACTGTAACTCCGGTATCAACAATCATTTATGCACTCTTCAACCTTTGATCGTCAAATGAGAATACATTAACTGTTTAGCAATGTAAATTATAAACTAAAACAATAGAATTGCACCTGTAAGTAGGTAGAAAATTAACAAAACATTGGGTTAGCATACTAATGTCAATTTTGAAAAATGATGTGGTATAAAAATGACGACATCTTACACAATGTCGACAAATAAAAAAGACTAAAAATAATTTTGTCGATGTGTAAAAATAACGACATATAACAATAACCATCAGATTTTCGTCGAAGTATAAAAATGTCGACATATAAAAATTACCATCAGAGGGTGAAGGTGGGGAAGGGTGGGGCAAGGATGGGGAAGGTGGGGCAAAAGTGAGGGAAGGGTGTGGGTAGGAGGGGAAAGAGTGGGGTAGGTGGGGTAATGTGAAAAACTGTGGATGAAGGTTGGGGGAAGGAGGTGAGGTGAGGAAAGAGGGGGAGGTGAGGCAAGAGTGAGGGAAGGGGAGGGGTAAGGGGAGACGGGGAGGGGGAAGGGGGCATGTGGGAGAAGGTTGGGGGGAGGTTGGGGGGACCACGTCTTAATTAGATTTCGACATTCTTATACTTCGTCATTTTTTAACCGACTTCAAAAAAAAGGAGGAGGTTATCAATTCGTCTGTATGTATAATTTTTTTTTTGTATGTTCACCGATTACTCGAAGACGGCTTGACCGATTAAGATGATTCTTTTTTTAATGGAAAGGTGGGACTCCGAGATGGTCCCATAAAAATTTAATGAGGATCTGATAAGGATCTTCGAAGTGAGGACCGGGAATGCTCCTCAAAACGTTGTATTCAATTCAATTGTTCATCGATTACACGAAGATGGCTTGACCGATTGTTATAGTTCTTTTTTTAATGGAAAGGTGGAAGCTGCGAGGTGGTCACATGAAAGTTTGGTAAGGATCTGATGAGTATCTTCGGAATGATGGACAGGATAGCATTCCAGAATTAAATAAATTACTCATTTTTGGACTTCTACCAAAAAGAATAGACCCCTAAAGAACTAAGTACAGATTGATGCGGCACCTGAAACCACCTTTCTCATCAGCAAACTCCTCAATAATTAAAATTAGGGTAACAATATTGTTGATTTTTAGGTAGGTAGGTATACTAAAAAGGGTAAAATAAAAAAATAATTTCGGGCGGGCAGTTTGACTGGTTGGTTCCATATTGTACTTAGTTTGGCTGCCCGACTTCAGATGATAAAACAGATTTATTAGTCGGTGGCACTGTACCTATGTAGAGGTTATTTTGGTCATTTTTATCATTTCTTTTTTTTTTTTTTTTGTTTTTTAATTTTTTTTTGTTTCTTTTTGAAGTCGGTTTTTTAATTTTTAAATTATTTTTTTTGTATTTTGTCATCACTCGACATTTTTATTATTTGAAAATCGATATTTTTCGAAATCAACATTAGTATGCTAACCTAAAACATTATCTATTGTAATCATGGTGGAAAAGCGACGGAAAAGTTTAAGCAAGACCGAAGTAATTCTGCTGCGTCTACTTTTGAGAACGAGGAGCTAAAAACATAATTACGCCACTTTCTTTCGTCTCCGTTTTCATTAGCAGCTCTTATACAGCTAAGCGAGATTTACATTACGGAACGCATGCAATGCATGCAATTTATAGTCATATTCACATAAAAATGCGTGGACACGGAGGTTCTATTTATCTATTTGATATAATTGCTTCTAGTAACTGCTGCGAGACTGGTTTTGTGAAATTGACTCTATAATGCATGACACTAGTTTCGTAATGTAAATTAGGCTTTACCAAGGCTTTACCTTAATTCAAACAGCTATGCTATTCTTCATCGACAGGCCTAGAGAGAGATGTACGAAAATAATAAATCAATCTAGCAAATTGAATTGTGTGGATGAGCGTAAACTTTCTGATCCTAGGGATTCCTTATTGCTTTTCCAGCTTTAAGATTACCATATCGTTAATAGTTTATTACCTAAGTACTTGCGCAAATTATAGCGATACTTAATACTCTACCTTAGTGGTAAACTTTAACACTAAACAAAACTGTTATTATTATTATAATTGGCTGTTCGAAGAACCACTCAATTACAGAGCAGTGTTTGAGAAATACCTATGTAGTATCGCTAAATTTTGCAGTTCTAGTCGATATTTGTTTTGGTTTTAATTCATTTATATACCTATAATTTCTTGTGTGCATTGTATATATTCCTTTTAGTTTTATAATCGAAAATAACGAATTCTGTCAGTAGAAAAGTATTCGCGCACTTGAGATTTTGCCTTTTGGGATTGAAGTACCTACCTACCCATTGTGGTATTTTCGGGAAAGTCTAGAGACAAATGGGCTGTCTTTTTTACGAAGAATGTCGTACTCGTATCTGCCCCTCGTAAATATCGTATGGTCACACCTTTCTAGGTAGGTAGATGTGTAAGAATATCCTATAATATAATATTACTTTACTAATATTATAAATGCGAAAGTAACTCTGTCTGTCTATCCCTCTTCTGTTAGTGTTACACCATCACGTCTAAGCTAAACCGATGAATCGATTTTGATGAATTTTGGTATAGAGATAGATGGAACCTTGGGGAAGGACATAGGTTACCTTTAATCCCGATCCCGAATTACAAGGAAAAACTACGCACGCAGTCACCGCTGACCGATTAGGTGAATTTTGGTATAGAGATAGATGGCACCTTGGAGTAGAACATAGGGCTACCTTTGATCCCGATTCCGAATCCCGACCCGAAATAACGGATTGAAACCACGTACGCTTTCAAGTCTAAGCCATAGAACCGATTTCGATGTCTGTTTTTTATATCGAGATAGATATGACTTTGGAGAAGGACATAGGCTACCTTTCATCACGATCCCGAACCCTGATCAAGATGCACGCGGCCCAGTTTTTATTCTAAAAAAATCGGCCATGGAGTATTTCTACGCAGACGAAGTCGCGGATAACAGCTAGTCGTTAATATATTTACGCTTCAGAGATTTTTCTTGCCCTCTTTGTAATTAATTAGGGAGAAAAGACGATTTATTTTTTATCATTATTGCGTTATTCGCGAAGTGAACAGAACCGGTCAAGTGCGCGTCGGACTCGCACACGAATGGTTCCGTACCATTATCACAATCAATTACGTTTGTTGTGTTCTAGCTCCACTTAAATATTTTTTTTTTACGTTTTTAGTATATTTGTTGTTACAGAAAACATGTGTTAAAATTTTAACTGTCTACCTATCACAGTTTGAAAGATACAACAGCCTGATCTTGACAGATAGACGTACAGACGGACAGTGGAGTTTTAGTAAATGGGTCCTATTTTTACTCCTCGAGTACGGATCCCTAAAAACGTACTTAATAAAACAGTTTAGAGAGTCCAGGAATAAGTACCTAATTTTACGTGAAGCGTCAATGCACACTCTTATTAAGTTACATTGAAGGATATTCTGAATAGTATGCACGTGATCGGAGGCGATAAAATTCCCATTAGATAGATCCTTTTATCACGACTTTACGGCCGTTTAAAGTTTTTAGTGCTAATAGCGAATAGGTTGCGCCCGCGCTGATTTCTAAGTTTGTACCACCCGACAAAGAAAGCTTTCGTTTCATTTACTTGAATAACTTTGTGTTAGGTTCAGTAGGGACTTTTAGATCGTACTTTGATCATAGTGTTGAAACGAGTACGAATATTCTTATTAAATGGATAGTAGGCTTATACCGAATATTCGTCAAATTCGTGGTATTTGCCGAATATATTAGGATACACTTTGCTGGCTCGACATGGCACTATTGCGCCCCTAGATTCTATTCCACTAATCCGACTAATATTATAAGTGCAAAAGTTTAGACGTTTGTTTGTGTTTTAATCACATAAAAAATCAGAACCAATAGTGATGAAACTTGTTTTGTAAGTATACAAATAACTGGAGAACTAGATTACCACATGGGCTTTTTATCCCGATCCGATCCAAGAGGAATTGGAGTACATCATAATTGTGGGGTAGAACAAGACTGACATTCTGAAAATATAAGAAAAGACAAAGAGTTATATTCAGAACATCTAGCCTATTTAACACTTCACATATGTTTTGATGTATAGTGATTTAAAAATAATTTAATTTAAAAATCTAAATGTGGTCGTTCATCAACCTTTGATGTTGACCATTACCTAGCACATTGTGAATTGTGAGATACCTGCAAACAATTTCAATTTACAAAATTCAAATATCAATTAATAATTAATATCACTGTAAATACACAGCTTTCAAATAGATAGGTACAATTTAGGTACCTATAAACCTAAAATCATAAGTACTTGCTATAATTGATTTGATTAGTCCTTGTAAATAGATAAACCTAATACCACTGAAAACTTATGTGCCATCGACATGAAGAAGAAGAAGAATAGATAAACAAGGACTAATACCCCTGATTAAAGCCATGAGACCCTGTCTTACATGAATAAAAATCTTCCATAATTTCAATTTAGTTGTATAGGTTTGGTGCAATGTGGGTTCAATACCATTCATGGGTCAAATGTATTGTTTTTATACTAGCTTTTTCTATATTAGGCTTATTGTAACAACAAATATAATAATCCTTAAAAAAAAAATTCAAAATGCAAACAGCTACAATATTATTTTTACCTTGACAATGATGGATGAAATAAAAAGTTAAAAGGGAACAAGTCATATAATGTGAATGTATGGCTACGGAAATGGTTACAAATCAATACATACCTACCAATTGTTTAAGTCCATACAAATACATGATCGATCATTTTAAATATCTTAAAATTAGGAGTTATGATGACAGACACACCCTCCGATGAGAAGAAACTTTTTTTTTATTTCTTTTACATTGGAATAGTCTTAATACACATTGTATTTAATTATAAATAGTACTTTCCTAATATTTGTTTCCTTGTCACACAAAAATTACAGAAGGAAATGTGATAAAACTTTGCATGTTTTGAATAGAGTCTGAATTAGACAGATATTTAGGTACAAGCTAGGTATTTACTCTTGATTTTTTTTATGAAATCAATGTGAGCTTGTTAAAAAGCAATGTTATAAACGTTAAATAATCTTACGGTTCAGTACAAGTTTCTTACTTTCACGAACAAAAACGGCTAAATGGGGTGCTGTGAGCAGAGATATGTAAAAACTAATAGACTCATTGGCTGTGAGAGTGGTATGTGTACAAATTGTGTACAAGACTAACATAACCTTAAATTAAACTTACAATATTATCAATGGGCCCAGGAGTCGATTTTGCACAAAATTAATGATTAGTTATTGAACAAAAAAAATATCACATACATCTATTTACGGATTTTTATTAGAAAAAATATTAAACACAAACAAATACCGTTGTCATGGCCATGTCAACAACAACAACAAAACTGGAGTCTTGGCGGGAACTCGTTGAGGAGATGTGGTGCTAAATTTTCATTTTTGTGAAACCTAGTTCATATGCGTGCAAATTGTTTAATTTCGGGGGCATATTAATCAATTTAGTTTCGTGAAGGTGTACAAGTGGAATGAAAGTGAAAATCGGTGCAAAACATTAACTTAGTGTTGTCTCCAAGGCTCCGTGAAGATTATTTGTAAATGGCCGCCGTGTTTACAAATGATTCCCTAGACTTGACTTTAACTATGACGACTTGACTGTTTCGATGCAAATAACTTGCATAATATATTAGAATACTTGACACTGGCTAATTTCCTAATGGCCATAATCGGTTCACAACCGATAAGAAATAAAAAAAAAAAAAAAAAAAAACAACAAAACTGTGTTTTGTTTTTTTTTTGTTTCTTATCGGTTGTGGACCGATTAAGGCCAATAGGAAATTAGCCAGTGTCAAGTATTATTAGTATTATTATATTTATGCAAGTTATTTGCATTGAAACAGTCAAGTCGTCGTAGTTAAAGTTAAGTCTAGGAAATCATTTGTAAATGTAAACACAGCGGCCATTTACAAAGATTGTTAACGGAGCTTTGGAGACAACGCTGAAGTCTATGTTTTGCACCGATTTTCACTTTCATTGCATTTGTACACATGGGCGCCGGCAGAAATAATTTCCAGGTGGTGCAGATTTTAGTTTTCATACGATCTTCGCCGTATATGATTGTAAAAAAATTGAAATTTTATTCGGAAACACCTAAAGCCTGGTTTAGTTTATGTTCGAGACATTTACAAATTTCTGACTGACTTCATTCATAATTCATTTAGTTTTTAGGTACCCACCTATTTCTTCGCGACGATCGAAATGTAAAAATTCTAAGTTGGTGGGCCAGGAGTCCAATGGACTGCTTTTTATTTCAATAATTCCCGTTGATCCCGTGATTCCCAAGTGCACCTCCTTGCACCCTCCTGCCGGCGCCCATGCTTGTACACCATCACAAAACTAAATTGATTAATTAAGCCCCCGAAATTAAACAATTTGCACTAGGTTTTACAAAACTAAAAGTTTAGCAACACATCTCCTCAACGCGTTCCCGCCAAAACTCAAAAAACTCAGTTTGACGGGAGGGACAGCATATTGGTTGCTGTCACAGTCTGCCGCGCCGTCAATGTCAAAGTGGCGAAATAAATAACGAATTGTGTACTTAAGAATAACGAACGAAAAAAACGACATGGAAATTATTTTCCAAAACGTTATACTAAAATGCTCACGTAAAATAAAAAGTGTTCTGCGACGTTGAGCATGCTGTCTCTTTCTAATAACACTAGCAGAAAGGGGGAGCATGCCTAATGTGCCGGAACACTTTTTAGTTCTACGCCCACGCAGAGGTTTGACGTGATGTGATAATTGTGTAAAATAGACGGTTACGAAACCGGTTACTTAGAAATAACTTTTTTTCTCCGCGCAATATGAACTTTTCATTGCGCTAGTTCACAATAAAAGTTTATTACTTTATTTATGTACTATTAGGTAAGGTCCGATTAAGCATTTCAGATAGACTTACACTATAATTGTACAACACTTACAATAAATCTATATAAAACTAGAACAGGTATAACTATATTGTTATATTTAATTTATATATTATGTCCAGCAGTGTAATTCTCTCGACGCTGAAACAGCATCGAGCTGTAGGCTGTTACATTAGAGAATACCACTGCTGAACAGTATCTATAGGTACCTGCAGCTCGATTAGGTTAATAATTATGTATAACACGGTCACAATCTGTGCATTTGACCCTAACATTCGGATGAAAATAATAAAGCTTATTGTCATAATTAGTTAACCATAACTAATTAATAAACCATGTTTTATTTTATTAACCGCTCCTCAACAGAGCGAAACATTAAATACAAACAGTAAATAAACATTTTAAATAGGTTTTACTTACTTATTCATTAAATACTCATTTTACAAGGAAATTACATAATTTTTTAAATTCACTGAATCAGTTTAGGCATTTCGACAAATCACTAAATTCTTTAAGGAAAATGATAAAAAATGTTGTTATTTTAACATTTCCCGAGATTACATCAACTTTTTACTCGAGAGCCTAAGGAAGTGCTATGTTTTTATCATTTATCTCCGCGACACCTACCTATATAATCGACGGACCTATAAAATAAGTCGGACGGCCTCAGTGACGCGTCCGGCGAACGCCTGACTGCCTGATGCAGAAAGTCGCGGACTCGATTCCCGCTGATAACAAGTGGGTAGGTATTTATGAAAATAAATATGTTCTTCTGGTCCGGGTGTTTACTATGTTTTGAAAATAATGTAGGTATCTATTCACAAAATAATATTAATTTTAGTTTGGGGCTAGATTTTGCTGTGTATAACGTCGTGCAATATTAATTTGTTCATTTATTTTTATATGTACAAAATAGGCTGCCTACCTCTGCCTACCTTATCGCTTGAAACGATTTCTTGCAGGCAACCTAAGAATTGATTGTGTCTGTTTAGCTTTAGTGGTTGGTTGGTAGTGTAGTCTAGACAAAATTAGATGATTCTTTATTAGGTAAGTAAAGTAATGGATATAGGTATCTATAAGTAGGTACCTATAATTATCTATTAGTTTACTTACCTGTGATCTTTTTAGGTAGGTAATTGTCATAAAATTATTACACTTGACATCTAGGTACATTATAATTATTGTTGTATTATGATGTATGATGATTGATGAATGAACATAGAATTTTCACTTACCAGGTCGTTGATCGTAACATTTCCGTCACAAATTAATTTTTGTGTGTGCAGTAGCACGAAAATAACCACCCGGGAGCCGCTGCGCGCGCGCCGTCAGTCGGGAAATTACTGCCAGGCGCCCAGCCTGTCCCGCCCTACACCATAAATACCTACTATTTTAGTCGAATCACAGTCACAACCACAAGGATATAATACCAATATAATCTTCAAAAGTGAAAAAGTATTATGTGAAGTACAAGTATTATAAAATTATGTGATCTTTGCGATGTGGAGTGATTGGACATTGTCCAAGTGCATTGTGCCTCATTTGAACAAGGGCGGTTCTGTTTAAATGTGTGTGAAATTTCATGATAATTGAAGAGGTATCTATATTTTGATAAAAATAACTGAATAATGCCGTTAATAAATAAAACGCGAGTAAATCCGCTAAATATTGTATTTTATTAAAATAACTGAAATATAAATTATGAAGTGAAATAGGCGTTTTTTTAAGAAGACTTTGTTTAGGTGCACTGAAGTCATTCTCCACAAAGCGGTAATGTGATAAATACCCTTCAAATTTGATTGATACCGATTACTTTTTACCCACGACGGAACGGAGCAGGGTATATGCGTTTGAGGTGATTCAGCATTCGCATACCTACCTATTGTAATTAAATTACCAAAACCAGTTTCAATCCACCCGATCAAAGTAAAGATTTCTAAAAGCTTTAGCTCCTATGCCTTTTTTGAAGCAATCTGCGCCTATATTTTTATTAATGTCAAGTTTATTTTGATAGTTTTTATTTCATTATTTAAACTAATAAAAGTTAGCTTTCTAAAAAATGAAGAAATTAACCATTTTAATTTGTTATTATGTATATCCAATGTATATCACAGTCACACACAATAATATATATGCACCTGGTCTAATATTGATTAAAATATTTTAATATTATAAGATTCGCACTAAAAATATTTTTTTTATTATTGTTCTTTTATATTCATAATAGTTTAATAAATACTTTAATGGTCAGATGCACAATATCTCGTAGAGATATCTCGTAGGTACCTAAATGTAACTTGTGAATAATATTATTGTCATTATATCTTCGAGATAAATGTATTTTACCCAATTAATTTTTAGTAGCTCCCTGCAAAAAGTTAAAACTTAAAACAACATTATTTACATTAGGTAGGTACTTACTAGAATAATTCAAATAACTAGGTAATCCAAAATAGTTTGTGTATGCAAAAAAATTGCAAAAGTTTTATATTAGGCAATATAAATTATGTTGTTTTATATATATTTTATATTATTTTGGTGGCCTATAATAATAACCAAAACGATTAGAGAGAATTCTCTCTGTCTTTGATCTCGATGTTTAGAATTGGATTCCAATTATTAGAGAACCCTCATTCAATGTAGGATTTCGTCGTTTACTCTAACATTTCAATGGTTTGTATAAGAGTACCGAGTATTTAAGGTCGTGTTATTGTAATTAATGTGTGAACTTTAAATTTAAGGTTTGTTTAAAACAATAGAGCTATAGAGTATAATATAAATTATTAAGATGGCTACAACTCTTGAGACGGTTAATGATGTATAGTTTAGTGACGTCATTTACTGTCTGGATCTGGAGTAGACATCAGGTCCTGGCGACCAGCCAAGATTATCACTCACCGATTCCATGAGAAATGGGGACGTTATGATTGTAACATTGAGACCACCGTGAAATGAAAAAACTAGTCAAGTCTATCTTTGAGTTGAAAAATGTTTTCCTAAAAGCGTTTTCTACATACAATATTCCCTATGAAATTTAAACCAGTAGTGGCAACTTTGGACGCTCTCTGCTTTTTACAATATGCAGTAAAATCAATCAAAAAATTGTTAAATAACTAGTATTGCAAATAATTTTGAACGCGTTCTTTGTTTCAGTTGTTAAAATGACCTAAAACTAGAACTTGAGTATGAATAACAGCAACAGACGAGCCCTTACGGGCTCTATACACAAAATTAGAGAATTCGAATTAGAGAAAGTAAGTTTGATAACAATTAAAAATTGCCTTTTTTAAGGCAGCTAATTCTAGATAATGTACTTACATAATTTACTACTTTCTTTCAGGTATGTTTGGTTGAAGAATTTGATATTCTGCAGATCGTAGGCGAAGGATGGTTTGGAAAAATCCTCCTCGTAGAACACAGAGCTTCAGATACAGAAATCGTTCTGAAAGCATTACCTAAACCTTATGTCTCTATCAGAGACTTTTATAGAGAATTCCATTATAGTTTACATTTAAGTGCACACAGAAACATTGTAACTACTTTCGATGTTGCTTTTGAGACTGCTGGTTTTTACGTATTTTGTCAGGAATATGCACCACTAGGTCCGTATAATTTTGCTTATTAAAAACAATCACGTTTTAGGCTCATTTTAAATGTATGTCGATTGTGCTTTTATTAGTATTAAATACCCTTAGTTGGAGCCTTCAAGTTTAGAGTGAATAGGTTTCTTCTAAGTAATCATCTAAGCACATTGTCGACCTCATCATTGAAATGGTGAGATGTAGTCAAACGCTCCTGCGTTTGACTACATGAGAGTCTTACAAGTCTTTGTCCTTTTTACAAGAGATTGTAAAAAGGACAAAGACTTGTAAAAAAAACAATTAATTACAAATTGTATCTTTAAATTCTAAGACACTGATAAAAATATTATGTATCATAGAGATAATATGGATATAGACGCCCTCTACATAATTACAGGCAAATTAGATAATGAATAAACTAAATAGTATATTATGTTGCATTAGTTTACCTAGATTTATCGGAATCCTCGAGAACCTTGGAAAGATGCCAAATCAAAACACAGTTTGAATAGTAAAGTAGTTTTAGATTTAGGTTTCATTTGTGTTATCTAAATAGTTACCTTTATTTCAGGGGACCTGACTTCTAATATGTTAGATACTGGAATTGGTGAAATACATACTAAAAGAGTTGCAAAACAATTGTCCGCTGCATTAGAACATCTTCACCAAAGGGATTTAGTTCATAGAGACGTAAAGTTAGACAACATTTTAATATTTAAGTCTGATTTCTCAAGAATAAAACTGTGTGACTTTGGAGAGACCAGAAAATTGTATTCAGTAGTTAGAAGAAGGAACGAATGGCTGCCGTATTCACCACCTGAAGTTCTAAAATTATCTATGGATAGTAGTTACAAGTAAGAATAGTTTTATTCAGTAATGTTATGAATTAATGTTTTAAGCCATAATTTATCGTTATAAATATTTCTTTTATAATAATAATGATCTGACTAACCAAAGTTATTTATTTATAGAGTTATTGCATTATAGTTTTTAACTTACGCTTTGAGTAAAAGCTTCTTAGAAAAAGCGCTAAACACATTTCATTTACATTGATAGATAGGTAGGTATTTGAAAGCCTGACGTATACGTCTGATAATTTTCTAATGCTGATTTTTATTTCAGAGCGTTAATTACTCACGACATTTGGCAATTCGGTATAGTTATTTTCATCTGCCTCACTGGTTGTTTGCCGTGGCAGAAAGCGGCGTTTGACGATCCACGTTACTCTAGGTAAAATAAAATTGTATATAGCATAAAGACAAGAATCATAAATGATACGTATTGAACCAACATCTACGTCTATCATATATCGTTCATTTAAATGAACAGGGTATTATCTCAAAAATCTCGACTTTTGGATGAGAAATGCAGTATTATTAAGAAAATTGAGATATTTCTAATGAACGGGGACTTGTAACAACTTTTTGAATAATTTCAGTTTTTTTCTCAAAAACAGAAAACGGAAAAAAATAATAAAATAACAGATATACTATCAAATAAATAGTTTGAAATTGGTCTCCTGAAAAAAACAACGTTTTTGACATAATACTCTGTTCATCTAAGTGAGCGATATGGTAATAGCAACCTACTTCAAGTATGAACTAGGTACCTACTTCGAATTACGTTGAATTTAATGAGATTGATGGATTTCTTTGTATCATACATTTCAGTTACTACGGCTGGTATAATAGTTCTAATCCTTTGAAGAAGCAGCCAAAATTATGGAAAATGGTTTCATCAAGGGCTCAAAGAATGTTTAAAAAGTTTGTAGAACCAAGAGAAGAAAAGAGACCCGCCAATTTCTTAGAACTAACCAGATATTATGATGATCGGTGGTTGGCAAAGGGTTACACGGACCGCGTCGGTTAGTTGAATGCAATTTACTACTGTAGATGCACCTAAAGGTGCAAAAAGAAAAACCTTTTTCAATTCAAAAAGTGATAAGATAAGAAATGTATAATGTGAAAGACATTATACAATTCTTATATTTTCAATTATTGAAATTGTAATATTTTATTTAAATTAGGTATACTTACCAACATAGATCAAGATTCGCAAAACGCAAACATGAACCGATGTTTAAATTTATAGTATTAGTAGATTGTATTTATACGACAAGATTTTGTTGAGAGCAGAATAATAAAATATTATTGTACTCACCTAATCATATTTTATGTTTCAGCAGGTGGAGATATAGATGAACTTTGTCCTTCAATGTATAGTTTTCACAGTGATCCAAATGAAAAGAATATACTTCTGAAGCACTTCAGAGATAATGGTATTGAAACAACGGTTGATCGCCAAGCTAAAAAACAAAGGATAAGAGATTGGATCCAAAATAGTGTAATCGAAGAGGCTGATGAAGAGGTAAATCAAAGTCGAAATGACACATTTAACACATTGTTTGAAAACACTCATTGAAATATAAAAATATTTCGTTATTTGCAGGAAGAGGAATCTTACGAAGCAAACGCTTTTGAGGATAGTGATGAAGAACTAGAACACAGGCCACGGAACCACCCTATCGATGAGGCTCATAGAGTTACTCTCCGTTTTGACACCGAAAAACACATTAATCCCAGAACTGGAGAAGTTATCGAAGGAGTAAAACATTTACAAGTCGATAGAAATCCTTTATCTTACGACGTACAAAATATTGAACCTGTCGCACCTGCTAACGTAGTGCGAAGATATGGAGTCAAAGAACAAGGTTCTTCACAAAGCTCTACAAAAGACAGCGCTTACGGGTCCATGGAAGCTAAAAATAATACTAGAACACCTCACAAATACGACACTAGACACGTAACTGTTTCTATCGACGGTAGTTTACAACGTTCTCCTAGTAGATCTTTGAGTGCGGTGTCGATAAATCAAAACGCATTGCCGATGAGTGCCTATGCTCAAAGGATCCAAAGAAGTGAAGAAGTATACTCAAAAGAGTTAGAAAGTTTAAAAGATAGTTCTTCTACTCTTAATTCTGGAGCAAACTCCTCTCGGTCAAATAGTTTACAAGTTATGCGTAACGGATCTATGGATAGCCCTTCCATTACAAGCAATGAAACATCTCCTTTAAATGAAAACACTTCAGTGAATAGACCAAACAACCATGTAGTTACTCAAAATGGAGCTAGTCCAGGAGCTAAGCCAAAAAAATATTTGACTCCATCTTACGTGTCAATGAAAAGTACGATATATGACAATGTAAGTTCTCGTAGTGAAGTAAGTACGGTTGGTGCTGAAGCTACAACATCTAATTCAAGTCCGTATACGTCAATGAATAATATAGTTCAAGGTCAAATCAAAATTAGTCCTTACGAAAATGAAATTAACAAGAACATAGTGAATGTGTCTGTTAAACCTGTTGTTAGTAGAAGTCATAGATAGAAAAACAATAATATCGTAATGCTCAATTTAGATAGTTCCTAGGACATTATAAGTACTTTAGATTATTTTTGCTAGTTATAGTTGAACAATTAAGATTATACCTAAATTGTTATTGATGACATTCCTCAAATATCTAAGCCCTTTTTACGCATACCTATCCTTAGAAATCCCATACCTATTATGTAAATAATTTGTTATTGTTCAATATTCATTCAAATACCATCTTGATTAATTGATATTATTCTACATCATTTTATACAGGGTTATAGATTTCGAATCCAAAACCCTTCAGGGGGTGGTTTTCTACAAAACGAGTAACTTGTTCTTCGACTTTTAGGAATTCGAAGTAGTTTTCGAAAATTTTAAGTGTAACGTTTACATGAAAATCAGTTGTTTCTTAGAGTTCAAGGTCTTTGACCTTATGTTGTCCTTCCTTTTGGTCTACAACAATCTAAACTGTAATTGAATTTATTTTCAAAAACAGTTGTTTTTTCAGTGAAATATCACCTTAAAATTAAAAAAATAAACAAATTTCTAAAAATCGTTGAACAAAAGTTATTGGTTTTGATGTGGAAAATCACCCCTTGAGCGGTTTTGGATTCGAAACCCATAACCCTTACATACTGCATACAATACTTATAATTATTTTGTCACTAGTTTAACGATTTAATTATGGTAATTAGTAGTGATTCATTTTATAACAGTATCATTAGATGTTTAGTTTTTGAATATTATATGTTATTTTGAAGAAAAAAACCTACACTACCTACTCACTTCATACAAGTTGTTGATGACAGTCTCAATGAAAATACATTATTATTATGCAACACAGATACATACTTAATTTTTGTATTTTACATATTATTATAATTAAATGTTTAATATGTATTACTTATACCTATATACGTTTGTAATAAATCTATTTATAAATTATGATTACCTGAGTCGCCTAATATTTATATCCTCGTTTATTTTAATTTTTATATGTCTTCCAAATACAAAATGCGCCTCCATTTTTGTATTTGGAAGAGAGATAAAAATAACAGACAGTCACAGGTACCAATACATAAAAATCACAGGTTAATTAACGAAAAAACGGTATAAAAATATAGTTAACGGTTCATCACAAATATAAATAGTCCTTTCCACAAAAGAAGTCCCGTGGTGAAAAACATAAATAAAGTTAGTTTTTCGAAACATCCTTCCTATGTTGGTAGGTATATTTATTTTACCCACATATATCATTTTTATTCAAACACGAATTTCAGTATTTCATTTAAAAACTAGTTTTTTTTAATTGAAGATGAAGTATAAAAATCATAATGTCATACGTAATGCAGGCCAAAAATAACAAAAATCCTGGCGTGCTGAGGACTAGGGGGACTGTTAGCTAGATAAATACAGACTGGATTCAACTCGGTGGTTAGCATAATATTAGGAAAGAAAACCACACATTTCTTGTCGTGATTTCTCGGAAGGCTATATGAAAAAAAAGTGTATTGACTGCTACATAGCGGATAAATTCAAGAAAATAAAAATGGTAGCTGAGTGTCACTGTCACAATCATGCTGTCACACAAGTGTCATTAGGAGGTTTGGCGGGAACGCATTGAGGAGATGCGGGGCTTTTCATTTTTGTGAAACTTAGTTTAAACTTCAAATGCGTGCAAATTGTTTAATTTCGGGGGCCTATTAATCATTTTAGTTTCGTTAAGGTGTACAAGTGCAATGAAAGTGAAAATCAGTGCAAAACATGGATTTTAAATAGCGTTGTCTCCAAAGCTCCGTTATCAATCTTTGTGAATGGCCGCCGTGCTTACAAATGATTTAATGACTCCCTAGTCTTGTTTTTTAACTATATGATGACTTGACTGTTTCGATGCAAATAACTAAACGTAGTGATTATATTTTCTTTGCAAATAACTTGCATATATTATTTATTATATTAATAATACTTGACACTGGCTAATTCACCAATGGCCATTATCAGTTCACAACCGATATGAAAAAATAAATAAGTGTCATTGAATTAGCCGTTCGCCGCGCTACAGATATTATAATTTTTCTGATTTTTTAAAATATGGATCGATAATTAACGTATTTATAATCAATTTGTGGTTATTCTGATAAGGTTTTTTAATGGATACCTTCAAAATTGCATAAATTGATGTAAACCCATAAATAATGATCAATACTTAACCTCTCGAAAGTTAATAGGAAAAACAAATAATATCATAAGTTTGTTCTAAAAATGGAAAAACTACACGATAGCGTATTTTCTATTGTTAAAACTACCAACCTTTCGCCTGCTGTATTTAGTTTTCTTCAACCCAACGATGAATTCGGCGGTAAGTAACTTTGGAACTTCATGACAACATGACTGCAAATAGATCGGTAAACAAAAAAATGCATTTACGAGGTTTTTATGATCTTTATATATCAGTCGTTAGTCTTAAGGACGCGACTCATGTGAAATCCCTTCCGATGGAATGGTTTTATTCATAACCGGTATCAAATAGATCTTTAAACAATGTATTATGTTATTGTACATGATACAAAAAGTGTCCCCTTCATTTCAAAAACAATAAAAAATAACTTTAAATACCACTATTATACAGGCAAGTTACCCCTGTTTTACAAAATAAATCAATTTTTCTTCTAAATCCTTAACCGCTATATTTTCTTATAGGCATCATAATATTAGAAAATACAATACCTAGAACCCCTTCATCGCATTTTTTCAAAATATTATTTTAATCTTCGTTAATTATTAATTTTACGAGAAATTGTAGATTTTTCACGCAATTCCATCTCGCTCATTTATATGCAATAGGACAAGGACCGTTGCTTATCATCTATCGCCGCCTTAACAAAGTTAGGTAATTATCTTTTAATTTAACACCTCAGATGCCCACCTACCCCGGAATAATGCTTTATTATTATCAGTAAAATGCTCTCAGAATTGTTGTTACCCCTAGGGTGACAGCCTACCCTGACCAATTAAAGTTTATTTAGAGAAAACTATAATTAGTAATCATACTTACTAGCCTTGTTTGATTTTGATTGTGACTACTAGATACCTTAATATTCTTCATTTTACCTGCAGATAGGACTCCCCTCGGTGGTATTTTTAAAGATACTAAACATGGATGGCTGGCTTTGGGACCAAAATTTTGTGTTGTTGATCTTAGAACTGGCCTGAAAATTGCTGCAAGAACTTTTGGTACTACATTGAGGTAAATTGTTTTATAATTCAAAGAATCTGACTTTACTAGAAATACTTTTACTAGAACAATCACTTAGATATAGTTTTCCTTGAAAAGACTACAGCATAGACAAGGGCATTTCCTTGAGCATTTCTATGTAATGGAACACTATTACAAATGGCAAATACTGGAAAATGTTAAAAAGTCATCAAGTGCCATGTTCGAGATACTTTAGATTTAAAAACCTTGATGTTCTATTACTAATAAATCAAGCAATGCTCATGCTCAACGTGCTGCAATTTAGGAATCCATTAAATTTCTGGTAGGCACTTGCGAGACAGGTTTTCTCTAAGACATGTATAGTACCTACTACACAGAAAGTTATTTAATTTCTTCTATGGTTAATTCCGGTAAATAGAGTGTTTTATTAGAAAGTTATTTGTAATTTCGGACCAAGTGTTTCAGGCTTTATTCATATTCATTCATACTATTTTATTCCAGCAACAACATTGTAGTAACAAGTGTGGTTGAGCTCCTGA
Source organism: Idaea dimidiata (assembly GCA_949358125.1). Classification (NCBI taxonomy): domain Eukaryota; kingdom Metazoa; phylum Arthropoda; class Insecta; order Lepidoptera; family Geometridae; genus Idaea; species Idaea dimidiata. The sequence goes on from OX442334.1 coordinate 10,954,915, forward strand.
CCCCTCTAACTCAGAACTCCAAACAACTCATTATTAGCCTGCAATGTGACAATATCAGCATTATTTGCGTTTTACATGTAAATGGTTCTCAAATCCTGAGATGCATACAGACAGACATTGTTGTCTCTCAACTGGCGATATGTGACCGAATGCCAGATGGACCATTTGCTTGTTTTGATGGAGCTGTTATGGCTGGTACTAAAAGTGGAGAGATATTTGTCTTTGACTTAAATAGAGCAAGTTTGATTCAAGGTAAGTGATCACTCAAACACTCTATTTATTTTCTAATATCATAATTTGCTGCTCTGTAATTCGTTTAATATAGCTTTAGCAACCTACTGATTCCAAAGTAACATAATCACCAATATATCTATTGATCACGATATACAAGGAGAGACTAGCCCGAAAGGTGTTCCCGAGATCGGAAACACTGAATTTACACATAATTAATTAGTAGTCCAAGTAGTTAAATCGAGGAATATAAAATGTTGCACGGGCGCGCGTCGCAGATGGCTAGATTGGACGACTTCTGCGCGCACTTGGCGTTAGCAGCTTATCAACGAAGAATGAGATATACGGGCTCGCGGGTTAACTAGGGTAGGGTATAGGTCACCTAAGAGAACCGCGTCGGAAAATAGTTTTAAATAGGGATGTGCGTGCGCGCGCAATAATAGTGTTGTTCGAGCCTATTCTACAACTATTTTAAGTGATATGAGTGACTTTTTGGAAGATGACGTGACGTGTAAGATGGATTAATACAATCTGTCCTCTTCTTCTCGTATATTGGTGTGGCTTACCTAATGTTAGAGTTGTCAGGTCGCCCTAAGGCCTCTAACTTGACCTAACAACTGTTATCCGCGATAACCGGTATAAACTGCTTAACGTGCCTTCCCAAGCATGGAGGAGGTCCAGAAAATAATTATGTATATATCCTTAAAAATATCCTTTTCTTTTTTCAGCATTAAAAGATATTTCACAAGGCTACGAGCACTTAATCCAAAATGAAAACAACCCAACAAACCTTAGCTTCCTACCTCAAAACTCCATAAACCAAGTTGAGGAGCAAAGGGAACTTGCCCTAGAAAATGACCATCACCTAGCAGTACTTCTAAATGAAACTTCGTTTATTGATGGCCAGTACATATTCCGGAATCCTGATGGTTCAATACGAATGAAGGCCAAAAGAGATCATATTCGAGTTACAGTGTTGGAGTATGTCCCTCAGTTGGGAAGTTTAGCTGTGGGATTTAACTTTGGGGCATTTCAGATTTGGAATCTTATGAACTTGGAATTGCAGTTTACTTCGCAAGTTAATGTTGAATGCTTGCCAGTTACTCATTTTGGATTTCAGGTAAAATATAATAATAAAAAAGTGCCATACTAAAAATATTGACCATCAAGATGGATGGATGGTTTTATGTTTTATTTTAGGCTCAATGCCACTAACAAATTAGAAATTCTAAGCATAAATCTTTACTCCAAGAGGCTTTATTAAAATATGACGATTTATGTGGAGAATTGTTACTTGTTGGTAATCCTAGTAAGGTAAAACCAAGCCTTTAGTTATCCCTACCAAGGATAAAACTTTGATTTCGTTTTTCAGGAACCATGTGATGACCCAAGAGCATTTTGCTATCTGTGGGTCGTATTTTCTGTGATAGAAAGTTGTGAGGAAGATGAGTTTCCGCTGGCCGTGATGTACTCTCTTACTTACCAAGGAAAAAGGATGCTTTCTGATACTGATTGTCTTTATGAGGTAATACTAATATAATAGCATAAGGTTTCGCATTCCGATTTTTATACCATTCTAAAATATGGAGAATGTGGGTAATTCGTGTATTGTACATTTTTAATTTCAAATTAGATGTGTGTCAATAAACATTGACCTTTTTAATTTCAATTACAATTTGGTTGCAGATTTTTTGGAACTGTAATGGAATGAAATTTCTGACTACCTTACCTTAGAAAATAGAAATTATACTCCGTTGGGTGCATCAACGATGCATCTCAAATCTAATTCTTGTTGCAGGACTTTTCAAATGCAACAATAAGATTCCAAGTAGAACTAAGCGCTGTTGACGATGTACCATTCCTCGGCGGTAAATGCATCTCGTGCAATACTTATTCCATTCAGTCGGCATTGGGGGTAGAGGGAGAAGATAGTAAGTATATCTTATACATAATGGGTGTATCTACTTTGCAGTTCCTTCTTATATGCCCTGGCCATTGTAAAAGGCGATTAAAAGGGGTTTATTTGTGGAAAGCTTAGGCTGCGGCTTGTTATGCTCCAATATACAAACCAGTAAAACAGAATAGTATGAATGTAACTATTTTGTTTTACAGAATGAAAACACTGAGATAGTGGTCAAACGCTCATCTATCGTGTTCAAAACAACTATTTTGTTTTACTGGTTTTTAATTGAGCATTTAAATGCAGGTCTTCTTTAGTTGCGTTTACCTAGTGCCCAGGGTTTGAAGGTCGCTCTAAAGCTAAGGCCTCTAACGGGACCTAATGACTGCTATTAGAGATAACAACCGAGACCAACTGCTTAACGGGCTGAAGTGTGGAGGAGCTAGAGAAATTGATTTTCTGCAACACAAATTTTCGGTCACCCATTCAAATAATGACTGCGCCAAGCGTTGTTTAACCCGCACGACCTTTCAAGATCGGCAGGTGCAGCTAGGCCAATGAGCGTCTTATTTAGGTATTTTAACCGCTACCTCAAGAAGTAAGTTTTACATAGATATATTTCTTCCAGGTATGCTAAACATCTGCCAATTGGTGTGGGAATGTTGGGGTGAGAATTCCGTGAACGGTATGGATTATGGAATGCTACTGTTTGACCTGGACCAGTGGTATAAAGATCAGATGCCAGGTTAGTAAACACTAGTTTCATGTATTTAAGTTAACTTAATTTTTATCAGATTGGAGTAAGTATGGTCAATGAAGACTTACCTATTGTGCCGATTTCAAATAATTTGGGATAAGGGCAGAAGAAAGAAGTTTTTGTGGTAAAAATATTATAGGCACTTATAATACAACTTTAATACTATAATTCAAATAAAGAACGGGTCTTAATATTACCATTCATTTTTTAACATCATCGTTTTGACTTTGTTATAATAATCTTAGTCGTGAGGTGACCCGGAACTTACATGGAACGAACTTACGAATATTATTAGATAACGAGGTATTAACCATGTTCATTTTTATTTACAAGGAGCTCGATATTTCGCCAGTAACTTCGACCAGCTTGTTCACGAGACATGGTAAATACCTCGTTATCTAATAATATTCATTGTTTAATACATGTTGATGTGGTTGTACACTTCCCAGCCACATACCGCGTGGAGAGCACCGCGTTCATGTCGGTGGCGAGCTGGCGCGGCGCAGGTCGCGCGCTGCACGTGCGTCTCGCCCCGGCCTCGCTCGCCGTCTACTCGCACGCCACCCGCCTCGAGGAACACTTCTATCCCAACTCCTTGCAGTACAGTGAGTACTACACATCTATACTAATGTTATAAAGAGGAAATATTGTAAAACACTTTATTTATCCGGCTTTATCGCGTTTTTATTCATTATTTAACCCGAGCTTTCACCAACTTTACAGTTGGCTTTTTCAAGGTTGACTGAGATGTAATTTGTCTATTTTTAACATTCTAAAAAGTTACAGTAAACTACCGCCTCATAATTATTCAAAGCAAAAGCAAAAGAGAACCCCCATGAGTTTCTTCGTGGCTTCTTCTCATGTGAGGGCGCGTTCCGAAGCCATGGTAGTTTTTTGAGCTAGTTAGGGATAAAAATAATTATAATTTAAATTGAAAACTATTACAATAACTCTATAGTCTGCGTACACTGGAACGTTTTTATTGCAAATAATTATGAGGCGGTAGTTTACTGTAACTTTTTAGAATGTTAAAAATAGACAAATTACATCTCAGTCAACCTTGAAAAAGCCAACTGTAAAGTTGGTGAAAGCTCGGGTTAAATAATGAATAGAAACGCGATAAAACCGGATAAATAAAGTGTTTTATTATGCAAAATCGCGAAAACTGTAGAAGAAATTAGGAAATATTGTGTTTGTTCGTAACGAATAGGCTCTGAAACTACATAACCGATTTCAAAAATTCTTTTACCAATAGAAAGCATATGACTCCATAACATATCAGCTCATGGTCTAATGACCGATCGCAGATAGCAAACTAAAATAAAAATAAAAAAAAACTTATTACGATATTCTCACGGGATCGGAAATAACGCAGGTGAGACCGCGGGACGCGTCGAGTTTAACATGATAAGGCAAATTTCTAAAAACTCTGTCCTATCGAATATCTACATCGTTTAAGGAACTCCCTATCTAAATTTCAGCTCTCTCTTATTACAAGTTTAGGCTGTGCGTTGAAATATCGGTTGTCGGCGGACAAAGACTTTTATTGATATACTAGCTGCGCCCCGCGGTCTGTTTCCGCTAGAATATCGGGATAAAAAGTAGCCTATGTGGATATCCCGCTACCAATATTCCAAGTTTCATCGCAACCGGTTCAGTAGTTTTTGCGTGAAAGAGTAACAAACTCCCATACAAACATACATACAAACTTTCGCGTTTATAATATTAGTTAAATCTAGTTGCAGATACCCATTATTGACTTTCCTATTTCTATTGTATTATTTATTAGTATGTATTAATAGCTGTTGATTTTCCTAAAATGTAAATAAACAAAAGTCTAAAATTATAGGACAGTTATTCATAATCAGTCATGATATCTATTCAAAAGCCCGTTAACCCCTTTGACTCCTGAGAATAAACACCTGTGTATTTTCGAGTTTAATTCCAACATCAGCAGTCAAAAGATTTAAATAAATGTATAAAGGCGAAGTGTAGTGTGTTTTAGCCTATTATAAAAACCTACTCCGTTTCGTTCCAGACTGCATCTGTCTGAACACATCAGACGTGTGCGTCCTCAGTACCCGCGGTATACAGCGGCAGATAGTGGCCAACATAGAGGAGGTGGGACCGCGCGTGTTGCTCAACCCGCCGCTACTGTACCGCGCGTGCGTGGCCTGCGGGCTGACCCCGCTCTATACGGACACCTACTCTAGTAACGTTACTGTGGTAAGCAATAGGCATGCATAATGGTCCGACAAGATATGGTCACGAGCCAGTTCTTTTTTGTAGAACCGAATACTAGTGTCAGTGTTTGCTAGATTGCCGCTTACAGTAAAACGGGTTTCTAAAACCGGACTTAAGAAAAGTAGTATTAAAATCTTTTCAATATTGGATAGTTCTATTTTCGAGGAACGTCCTGTTATACTTTACATCGAAATCCAATTAGTAGAACACGAGTAATGAACGAAAAAGTCGGCTATGCACTATTTCTACGCAGACGAAGTCGCGGGTAACAGCTAGTTTATTATAATATTTACTGTCGATCAACAGGAGGAGCAACGGCGATACCTCCTCTCGGTGGCCCTAGAAGCGCGGCTGTCGCGGTTCCTCGCGCGCTGCGCCCAGGAGTGGGCGGGCGGGTCGCACGGCGGCGCGGGCTGCACGCTGCCCTTCCTGGTGGACTGGTGCTGGAGCCGGGCCATCGACCTCAAGGAGAACGCTAAGGAGTTGACGCAGCCCTTGTTCGTCTCTACTGCCACACCTGATAGGTTACACTTCACTCTACTCTATAGATTTGCTTCTGCACATGTGTCCTACAGGACACGAAACATCCATCTAAATATATACAATATGTAACATGTAAGCCCTTTTAAGCCGAAAGGTGGTTGTTCTAGACTTCTAGACGAACAACTTTTGTTCTACAACTTTTAAAAATTCAAACTTTTTTTGGAAAATTTTGAGGTTATGTTTCACTGAAATAACAGCTGCTTTTGAAAATAAAGGTAATTGAAGGTTTGATTGTAGTAGACCAAACTAAATGAAAGGATAACATAAGGTCAATGACCTCGAACTCCAAGAAACAGCTGGTCTTCAAGTAAACTTTACACTTAAAATTTTCGAAAAGTACTTCGAATTTCCAAAAGTCGTAGAACAAAAGTTGTTCGCCTAGACGTCTAGAACAACCCCCTTTCGGCTTAAAAGGGCTTACCCGTTACATCTTGTATAACTCAAAGGCGACTGGCTGACTGACATAGTGATCTATCAACGCACGGCCCAAACCACTAAACGGATCGGGCTGAAATTTGGCATGCAGGTAGATGTTATGCCGTAGGCATCCGCTATGAAAGAGTTTTGATAAATTCTGCCCCCAAAGGGATACTTCTTAACGCGAGGAAAGCCGCGGGCAAAAGCTATTACCAACTGCCCCCAACTGTATGTATGTATAAACAGTTGAGAATAAAAAGTTTAATGCAAAATTGCATTAAACTTTTGCATTGAACCAGGACATGGAATTGAAATTTATAGATAATACTATAGATAGTTTATGGGTAAACATTCAATCAACCAGGACATGGAATTGGAAATTTATAGATACTACTATAGATGGTTTATGGGTAAACATTCAATCAACCAGGACATGGAATTGAAATTTATAGATAATACTATAGATAGTTTATGGGTAAACATTCAATCAATGGAAATTTATAGATACTACTATAGATGGTTTATGGGTAAACATTCAATCAACCAGGACATTGAATTGGAAATTTATAGATACTACTATAGATGGTTTATGGGTAAACGTAAATCAAGACCTTACTCTACGCTTCGAAACAAATGAGTTTGTTAACTTTCGTATCTATAGACGAGTTTAGTAATTACTTGTCATAGAAAATATGTATGTCACATTTTCTCTGACGTTAAAAATTCTTCATAAGAACGAGACAAGGCATTACTTAGCCTAAGTAGTTACTTAGACTATTATTTTGCTTGCATAGAGGCTGTAAGCCTCTATGTAAGCAAAATAATAGCACAAATATGTATTCCCAGCCAAATTATTTTTGTTTTTTCAGAAACGTAGTAAGGTGTTTAGAACACTGCGTACAACAGTTGACTCAGCTCACTGGATTGATGGATGCTATCTTAACCAAATGCTGCAATTTAGTTGTGCCCGATGGTAAGTAACACATTTAAAACAGTTCATTTTTAAACCGTAGGAAAACTACAGTTTCTTTTCCGCAGTTTCTTTTTAGTCTCCATTTTACTATGACATCCTCGAATTTACTCAAAGTATTGTCTTACCTTTAACTTGACTGGTTTTGAATCTGCAAATAACTTGCGCATAATTATCATGAAATAGTTGGATAGATTAATACTTTATTTGATCAACATCTAAGTACATTACAAATCTATGACACATAAAAACAAATAGACATTGGCTAATTCCCAAATGGCCAAAATCAGTTTAAGACTTAGAAAGAAAAAAAAGTGATATGTTTGACAGCTCTAAGCGAAATGGAAGAACGTCACAAGGGCATCGCAACGGTGTCCCTGTACTTCCAAGTGGTGCAGTGGTTCCTGCGAGTGGGGCTGTTACCTGAGAGACACGACAGTCTGCACGCCCTAGTCTATCCCAGCGACCAACTGCTCGACACTTACAATAAAAGGTAGGCTTTAAATTCCAAGTGGTGCAGTAGGCCCAGCGAGTGGGAGTGTGTTTGTGGATGCGATTGTGTTTTTATTTTTAAACATTTATACAGCGTGGTCCGACGATGACAATTTAAGCTGAAAGTGTGTTCTAGACGTCTAGGCGAACAACTTTTGAAAATTCGAGGTAGTTTTCGAAAATTTTAATTTTTAAGTTTACTTGAAAATCAGCTGTTTCTTTAGAGTAAGAAGTCATTAACCTTATTTTGTTCTTTCATTCCGTTTGGACAACTACAATCAAAACTTTATTTACCTTTATTTCAGAAACAGCTATTTTTCAGTGAAATATTAACTCAAAAATTTCGAAAGAATAATTAGATTTTTTAAAAAGTCGAGGATCGATAGTTGTTCGACTAAACGTCTAGAACAAACCCCTTTCGGCTTAAATGGTCATCGTCGGAACACGCTGTATATATACCTACCAACCCAACCAATTGACGAGTATTTTTTCAGTTATTTATTTATAATTTAATAGTTTGAAACAGCTATTACAAAAGCATAAATTAAGGTAAGTAAATCACTCACATACAACATTAATATTTTTTTTCGACTACGGCGAAGCCAAAAACAAGGGTAATGTTTTGGCAGTCTATACTTAATTGCATGTATGTTTATCGTTCGGGCGATTAAAAAAAAACTTTTTTTTAAGGCATTAAACGCAACGCGATGTTAACCGAAAACTAATTTCATTAAATAAATTGTTTTATTTGCAGGCGTTTGAAATTAAATCGTCTTCAAGAGAATTCAAGCTTAGAAGACAACGGACAAAGCAAATCTTGTTCGTTGCTATACATCGATCAATTGATTGAACATGAGTTCGGTGGCGACAGGATACATCAGTAAGTTTGTTCATAGTCTAAAATTTTGATTAAACATCACATGTCCTTCTTTTACACATAGGAATTCGCTAGCGCTATCCTTGTCACACTATTGTATTATGGTACAAAATAAAAATAAAATTTCTAAAAAATAATCAGAAAAATATCACAAAATAAAAATAAAATTTTAAAATCCTTTCTAAATTACAAAGTTTATCGGAAAGTTATTTGTGGCGCCGATTTTTCTAAATTTCAATTCATGACAAATACAAAAATTATAAAAAATAAATAAATAGTTGAAAATTAAATTCCCTGTCCCATACAAAACTATAAACCAGTCTGAGTAGGCTTCTAAGTCGAATGAGCGCCCATAGTAAGAGGGTCTAGATTGTTGGTTGTCAATTGCAGACCCACCGCCTCTGCCTAGTGTTCTATTTCCATATACAGTCGTACAAGAAAAATAAAAACCATGAGTTTCTAGCGCATTCTTATTGGAGGTCGTTTTCCGGAGATTTTTTATTATGATATTTTCTTTATATTATTATTATTAATATTTCGTTTTTTATTTTTATTGCTCAGGGCATATCTTCTAGAAACATTACGAATAATATTATTACTATAATACTATATTATTAGAATATACGCAGAAACGCGAGTTCAACACGTCGCGTGTGAATTTTTGAAGATGATTTTTTCCCTTAAAATGTTTGTAGTATATTTTTTAAGTTTAAGTACATATAGGAACCCTTCGCCGCGCGATTTCGACTCGCATGTGACCAGTTTTTTAATAGATCCTGTTTGTTTCAGGATGTGGATGAAAGCCGGCAGTTCTTGCCTCGGCTTGTACCCGCCGCCGTCGCTAGCCGCGTTGCTGCGACTTTACCTGTTGCCCGAGATAGCGGAGCAACACAAGCACTCGCTCGTGTTGTATCTACTCGTCGACTACTCCATGGTGTATACAGACGTCAGGTCACTACTTAGATAATCTTATTAAAATGAATCCTTATTTTACGCTTATATCACGAGAAGGTTCTTATGGAAAAAAAACGCTATACCGATTTTGATAATCTTACGTGGGGTGAAACCGCGGGGCGCAGCTAATCTAACATAGATATAAGTCGCAAATGCAAAATTTGACAAGCTTAGTTACTTAGTTTTGGGCTTGATTGCGTTGTGAACAAACGCCCTTTAATATCTTATATATAAAAATGAATCCCTATTTTGCGTGGTCACCGCATGAGGCCTGAACGGCTTGACCGATTTCGATAATTCTTCGTTGTCTTCGTTATGATTTTGGCAAAATCGTTATGACAAATAAAAACCTAAAAATCGGTATTTACGCGGGTGAAACCACGGGGCGCAGACAGCAGAAGTGAAAACTTCATTCCCAACCACAAAGCTGACTGTATCTTTCTCGCTCGGGTACACTTGGAGGTCCCGAGTTTACCCAGTCAAACCTTTTGACCTCCGACCGTGACGGAACAACCTAATTTACTACTTACAAATCTCTGGGTTCTCTGAGCTCTGAGAGCTCCGGACAGACAAACGGTCATGACATGAAACACAGACAGACTATAAAGTTTCCTTGTTACAGATACGAAGCGGTGATACGTCGCCTCATGCAGTTCCCTACGATGTTCGGTCTGAGCAACACCGCTATAAAAGCCACGCAGGCCTTCTGGCATCTCGATCATAGGGATTTTGATGTAAGTTATTTATTAAGTTTCCAGCTACAAATTTTGAAAATAAAAGAAGACTTCTGCGGCGAGTTGAGCGAATACCCGACGGCAATTCAGATAGTTGCGGATTCGATTCCCCCCGGTAGTGATTATGCTTAAAAATAAATATATGTGTTACTGGTCTGGGTGTGTCTCTGTGCATAATTAATACATATCAAATATATTAGTATTATATCTGTTGTCAAGTCACCATAACAAGCTTAGTAGCTTGCCGTGCTAGTGCTATAGTAAGCACCTAGGCTTGTGTTATGGTGAATACTACAGAATCGTTGAAAGAGAAGTCGACAGATATCGTGTAAGAATAAAAAGCTGAAAGTTTGATTGAATGTGAGTTATGTATGTTATGTTACTTAATTGCGCACAAACTACTAAAGCGATGGCGATCAAGCTTGGAAAATTTATAGCTGGAGCAGTAGAATAACACATAGGCTACTTTTTATCTCGATATTCCCGCGGGAACAGAAGTTACGCGGGTGAATAGTAGCTAGTATAAAACATATCTCATTATTTCCCTCATTTATAGCTGGAGGCCTAGAATAACACATAGACTAGTTTTTATCCCGATATTCCCGCGGGAACAGCTAGTATAAAACATATCTCACGTTTTTCCTCATTTATACCTGGAAGCCTAGAATAACACATAGGTTTCTTTTTAACCCGATATTCCCAAAGGAACAGCTAGTAATAGCAAGTTGAGAACATAATATATCACCTTTTCCCTCATTTATAGCTGGAGGTCTAGTGTAACACATAGGTTTCTTTTTAACCCGATATTCCCGCGGGAACAGAAGTTTCGCGGGTCAACAGCTAGTAGTATCTAGTATAAAAGATATCCCCCCTTCCCCCCCCTTCAGTTCGCATTGGACCAGTTACAATGCCTGTCCGGCAACACGCTGTCCGCGTGGCAACACAAGGTGGTGCTATCGTCGCTGCTCGCACAGAAGAAGACGCAGGCGGCGCTGCAGTACCTCCACGTGAGGAGACCCGCGCCCGTACAACGTGCCAATGACCATACTGACGACAGTTATTCTAAGGGTGAGGCTTATAAATTTTAATCTACTCCCTTACTTATAAACGCTAATTAATGCGCTGCATAACTATGCATCGTTTATCTTTCACAAAGTTGATAGATAGAGTCAAACGTCACATAACTTAGACATGTGTAAATAATATTTTATAAATAAGGTAGTGAATAATTTCTTCTGTGGTTTTCGCGATTTTGCATAATAGAACACTTTATATACCGGGTTTAATCGCGTTTTATTCATGATTTTTAAACGAACCGAGCTTTCGCCAACTTTTCAACCTTGAAAAAGCCAACTGTAAAGTTGGCGAAAGCTCGGTTCGTTTAAAAACATGAATAAAACGCGATTAAACCCTATGAATAAAGTGTTTTATTAAGGAAGTGAATGTTTCAGGAAACGAGCACGACAGACTAGAAGACTGGCAGTCGTGCTGCAAGCTGTACCTGGCGCGCGGGCTCGTGTTCGAGGCGGTGGACGTGATGCGGATGTGTGCGCAGAGCGCGGGCTCCAAGCGGGACAAGGCACTCATACTGCAGGCCTTCTATAAAGGTATACTTCTACTTCTTTTATATGGTGTATCCCAATTTGACATTAGCCAGTGTCAAGTACTATACATATAATAAAACAGTAACAAACCTGAGTCTGTACATTGAATATTTTCTGAAAAAAGTAATTGGAATATGCTATATGCATATTATGCATGCAAAGGATTACGAAATATGATTTTTAAAAATTTTGCCTGTATGTTTGTGCGCGAATCACGCAAAAACTACTAAGCCGATTTCAATGAAATTTGGTATGGAAGTAGCTTAAGACCTGGATTGAAAATTAGGACACTGTTATCCGGATATTCTGGTTGGATCAGTCACACGAATGAAGGCGCGGGCACAGCTATTATAAATATTTGCAAGTTATTTGCATCGAAACAGGCAAGTCGTCATAGTTAAAGTCAAGTCTAGGGAATCATTGTAAAACGGCGGCCATATACAATGATTGTTCACGGAGCTTTGGAGATATGCATTTGAACTAAGTTTCACAAAAATAAAAAAAATGTTTTCATACATGCTTTTATCGCGCTATCGCTATAATTCCGTGGACTATATTATATCCAGGTCATAAACCGTTTCTCTCAGGCCATATCATCAGTTAACATATATCGTGTCGTGTTTTCTAACAATGTCGGAGGCCTACGTCCAAAGTTGGATAGAATAGAGGCCGATATGGATGGATTGTTTGTATGTTTGTTTGTTTTTTTATATTTTTTAAACCGAAAGATGAATGTTTAACCACTCCATCTGTTTAAAAGTTTGGACGTAGACCTCCGCCATTAGCTTCCACTCCTGACGGTCTTGAGCTATCGCCATCCAATCCCTGTGTGTCTAAAAGGATGTCGTCTTTCCAAACGACAATACACAACAACACACAAACAAACAATGCACAGATCGAATTGAGAACCTACTCCTTGTTTTTTTAAGTCTGTTTAATAGTGCATCGTTTCAGGTTGTCGCAACTCGGGGAACCTTGCGAAAGTGTTGCAAGTAACGCTGCAGCCGTTCGAGGAGGAGGTCTTCATACAGTACCTCGAGGACTGCAACGAGCCACAGACTTCAGACATATTGGTCATGTATTTCTTACAACAAGCCAGGTTCATATTTTTTAATCTTAATTTTAATCCTACTAATATTATAAATGTGAAAGTGTGTGTGTTTGGATGTTTGTTACTCAATCACGCAAAAACTACTGAACCGATTGCGATGAAACTTGAAATATAGGTAGCTGGAGACCTGGAATAACACACAGGCTTTTTATTCCGATATTTCCGCGGGAACGGGACTTACGCGAGTAAAACCGCGGGGCGCAGCTAGTAATAAATAAATAATAAATATTGCCACATTACACACACAGCGCAATCTAGCCCCAAACTAAACACAAGGCTTGTACTATGGGTACTTGACAACGGATATACTACATATTTTACTCTTTTTTTTGTAAATACATACATATTATACACAGAAAGACACCCAGACCAGATACAAATATTTATTTTAAGCATAAATATTTGCACCCGGCAGGAATCGAACCGCAGCCTTTTGCATTGCAGTCAGGCCTTTGCCCGACGCGCCACAGGGGCCGTCAAAACACAATATGTATTCATTTAATAACGGCATTATTACAAAGTACCGAGCTTTCGCTAACTTTACAGTTATCTTTTTCAAGGTTGATTGAGATGTAATTCGTCTATTTTAATATTCTAAAAACCTAACCGAGTGACGGCCGAGCAATGGACCGGTTTTTCTTTTTTAAGTAATCACAACCTCAATATTTACGAAAAACGAATCGGAAATACCAGAAGTCGTAGACGAAAAGCGTTTTAGAAGCGAAACGGTTTGACCGATTTTGATGATTCCCATAACTTTTAGGTACTTAGAAGCGGAACGTTACAATGAAAAGTTAAAGAGATCCCACCGCGCGGACGTGGGTCGCTCGATGGAGTCGCTGAGCGACGCCGGCGAGCGACATCTAGCGAGGGACTACCTCGTGAAGACGGCGGTGGCTGCGCTGCCCAAGATAGCGAGCGATGTCGCCAGGGCAGTCACTTCCCACAAGGACTTTGATACTAAAGGTGATTTTAAAATAAAATTTATTTATTACATAAAGCCACAAAATACACAGAAAAATACAACAACACAAAAAAAAAACTACAGATACAGTCAATCAAATTAACCGCCCCTGATCGTACCCGGCGCAAAGGAACTAAGGACACTGGCAGCATTATTTTGAATATTTTATGATTAATCTATGTCTATCTATACTTATAATAAAGAAAGGGAGAACAAAAAGTCTGTACTTGGAAGTAAATTAAAAAGAAATGTATAGGGGACTTAGGAAAAGTAGTAGAACAAAATTATAAAAAAAATAAAATTCATGTCTCGCTGTCTGTTTCTCTGTTTGTTTCTTATACTTAACAACTTCTAATCCGATTTTAATCTGGTTTTCAATATTGGATTGTTCTGTTTTCGAGGAACCTCGTGGTAAACTTTTAATCGAAATTCAATTAGTAGAACCCGAATAATTAACGAAAAAGTCGCCAATGCACTATTTCATCGCAGACAAAGTCGCAAAAAAAAACAGCTGCTTTTTTCTAAATACTTTTTTGGGCTTTATACCCAAAGGTTGACTTATTAATTACGGAACTCTATTAATATGACTCGACCCCGCTGTCTGTATATCTGCCTAAATTCTCACAGATGTATTTCTGTAGCCGCTATTACAACAAATACTAAAAACAAAATAAAACAGATATTTTATACTTTACAGGTTTTCATACAACAAACGTGATTTTCAACATTTAAACGCAACTATTAGCCCGGTTTACTTTCGTGTTATGTATGTTAATATAATATTGTCTGAATGTTTCAGTAATCGCACCGAAACCGATGTCAGTGTACGTGCGAGCCAAATCACCGAAAAATACTTTCACGTACAAATCTTCATTTATTCAGGTACATATCATTTTCTATACTATCCCTGTTTTAAATTCCAATTCCGTGCGATTATCGGAATAGAATACAACAATAATACAACAATAAGTAATAGTACAGACGCAGAAAAGCGAGTTCGAGCCTCGTCGCGAGTGAATTTTTGAAGATGCATTTTCCTTTAGAGATAAGTATAATTATAAGTAATCCGGAAATTCCGTTTGTTACGCTAAAAATGTAAACATGAGCCTTACTTATAAATATAATATAAACGACGTATAGCGAATGGATAGCCACACAGTACATTGTCTACAGAATGTCTGGCAACTGTACAAATTAATTTCACGGTCATGGATTGTTCTTATAGTTAAATTACCTGTCTGTTTTAACATCTTCAAAAAAAAAATCTTGTTTTTTGAGCCTTAGTCGAAGTACAAATATCACCATAAATTCACCATGTCGTGTGGGTTCCTGTGTGGCGTAGTGTGTAACACACTAGTTGGCAATCGGGGGACACGGATTTGAATCCTGTCACGGAAAGATTTTCAAACATATTTCAGTAGAATTTTTTTAGCAATAAAAAAAAAAATATGGTTTTATTTGTTTTTGTCTCGTTAACCAAGCCAGTTGCCCAGTTGCAATTGCTTCTGAAATATCGAGCTACCTAAAAACAAATTGAAACATGGTGAAAACCGTGTTATTAGATAATGTTTGTAGGATTTATGTTTCTCACTCTTGGAGTGTGTAGTTTGATTGCTGTGGGTATTGTTTTATTTGACAGGACAGACCAGCGGTGTTGGTCTAGTGATAGATACCCTCCTCGTAGGTCGTGGTTTCGAATCCTGGCGCGCACCAATGTCTTTTTATTTAAGAAAAAATTATGTGCGCTATTTACATTGTTCTTACGGTGACGGAAAAAATCATAAAATCACGCACAAAGACCCAATAGTAGGGCTAATTGCGGAAACACACGATTAAAAAACTTTTAACTTTTATCTTTATTTTACAGGACACAATAGAGAACGCTAGTGAGACGTGGGTGAACCGTCCTAAGATGCGTAAAGGTTTGAAACGTGCGCTTCAAATCGAGGAAACCCCTTTCATTTGCACTCCCAAGGTGAATAGATCTAGGAGGTATGTATTCATCTGTTTGTTAATATAATATTATAACTGTGAAAGTTTGTGTAGAAGTCAGTAAACGAGCATGCTTCTTACTCCTATCCGCAAAAACTACTAAACCGAATTTCATTTTCCTCTAAGAGGTTATAATTTTCTCCCAATAGGTGATAGATAATTTTTACAATTTTCCTCTTACAAGGTGGCAATTTTATTCTACAGGATGACAATTTTCCCAAAGAGGTGATGAATTTCCCTTATTAAGAGGGGATCATTTTTCCTCTGAAAGCGTCTAAAAACACTACAAAATGGTCTAATTTTCCAGCGTATTCGGTGACCAAATGCAGTCAGAATCGACTCCACCAAAGCGAGCTAAGCTCGACTTCACAGGCACACCAAAGACACCTGCAATGGGCTCCAGTTTCAAAGTGTCAGACAAACTGAGCAGTCAGATGGAGAAACTACTGGACATGCCTGATGTTCACACCCCGGTGAGAATGTATATGGAACGGTCGGATACGCCGCATAGTATATTGAAGGTTAGTTTTTGATGGTTAAGGACACACTTTATTAAAAATAGTTGTTACTTTTTATTTCAATTTAATTCAATAATTTATTCATAATTATGAGGTGTACAGGTGGTGAGTTTACCCTTTACAGTAACATGAGTTTCTCTATATTGGCCAGTTCGGCATATGAAGTCATAAGATTCAGAAAACAAATTACTTACATGTCAAGTATATAAATCCGTAATTCAAACATACACAGCATATTATTAAAATTGAATTCTAATATTATAATTATAATTTATTCTAATATTAATGCTCTCGGTTGGACTTGAATCCACGAACTTCCGTTACCGGGTAAAAGGTAAAATAATTAACCCTTATAAGGTCATCCGCTTGCCCGTCTGCAAGCACCGATTTCCTCAAGAAACCCTTTCCTGACTTAGGGATGATTCTCATTTGACCGGGCTTTTTGCATGTTGCACGTGCCGCGTCCGTGCTGTCTTTATACAAAAGTAGTCCACCCTAATGAAAATCATCCCTACTCTACTTGTACCATGTATTCTTCGATTATGTGATTTTGACAGTCCCTGTGGCGCGTCGGGCAAACGCCTGACTGCAATGCAGAAGACTGCGGATTCGATTTCCGTCGGGTGCAAATATTTATGCTTATTAATAAATATTTGTATCTGGTCTAGGTGTCTTTCTATGTATAATGTGTATGTGTTTACAAAAAAAAAGTAAAATATGTAGTATATCCAAGTGCTTAGTTTGGGACTAGATTGCGCTGTGTGCAATGTCGTGCAATATTTATTTATATGTATAAATAAATATGTATATATTAATATGTATAAATTTTAATATGTATCCAAAATGTAAGTACTATATTCCAGATACGTCACACGTCGCGTGACCGCGAGCTGGAGGTTCCCCCCTCCCCCGCGGACTCGCGCTACCTGCCCGACAGTGACGATGACATGCTCGAGACCGCCAGCAACCACACGCATTACAGCGACTCTACAAACAAGTACGTTACTATTTAATTTAAGGACGCGACTCATGTGAAATCCCTTCCAATTGAATAGTTTTCTTCATAACCGGTATCAAATAGATCTTTAAACAATGTATTATGTTATTGTACATGATACAAGAAGTGTCCCCTTCATTTCAAAAACAATAAAAAATAACTTTAAATACCACTATTATGCAGGCAAAGTTACCCCTGTTTTACAAAATAAATTAATTTTTCTTCTAAATCCTTAACCGCTATATTTTCTTATTGGCATCATAATATTAGAAAATATAATACCTAGAACCTCTACATCGCATTTTATAAAAGTATTATTTTAATCTTCGTTAATGATTGATTTTACGAGAAATTGTAGATTTTTTCACGCAATTCCATCTTGCTCATTTATATGCAATCGGACAAGGACCGATAATTATCATCTATCGCCGCCTTAAGGTGTTCCTACACTTGGATGACTAGTTTTTTTTTAAATGCTTTCTATAATTTTGCACCCAACAGGATCTATCAGATGGAAAGTCCTATCGGGTGGAAAATATTACAAAGTATTTTTACCAAAATAACTAACAAGTACATTGCTTAAGCTGGCTGGAAAATGCGAGAAAAGCGCTAAGCAGTTGGTCCCTGTTGTTATCTCTGATAGCAGTCGTTAAGTCAAGTTAGAGGTCTTAGGGCGTCCTGTAAATGCAAACACCAGGAGAGCTATACCTCTGTGAAAATTTCAATTGTAAAAATCCCACCTTAATCCCAGGCATTTAAGGTTCACAATCCCAACGGCGTCTGAATCTGGTTCGACTCCGTCGCCGCCACTCAAGGCTACGAGTGTGAAAGAGATAGAACCACCATATCCGATTGGGGAGAAGGAGATGGATGTATCCATATCTACCGATAGCTTCGCTACGACCACTTCACATGGCATGGTGAGATTCAAACTGTTGTGAAAATTTCTTTGACTTTTGTAATAGAAAATACTAAATAAAATAAATACATATTTCAGGACGTGGTACTCATCACCATCTATAACCATACTTAAGAACTAGGCTTGTACTATGGGTACCAGACAACGGATAAGATTCATATTATACTGTTTTTTAATACATACCCTTGATACATATGCACACACCCACAACCAGAAAGAATAAATGCATAAATATATGAGCAGCATAAATACTGGTGCCCGGCGGGAATCGAACCCGCCACCTTCTGCATTGCAGTCTGGGTTTTACCAGACCGCGCTACAGTGGCATTAAGTTTTATATATATTTATTTATTTTCAGAATGATCCTCATCCATTAGAGTCACCGCCTAAGAAATTGGCAACGGAAGAATATATTAAATCCAGAAAATCTTTTAAAGATAATGTTCGGGCCAGGTAAAAAAACATTTTGTTTTAGTTTTTCTGTGCTTGAGCGCTGTACGTTAAGCAATAGGTACCGGTTGTTATCAAGGATTACAGTTGAGTGCACGAGTGCAGTAAAAAATAAAACCCCAAACATGGATTTTTCACTTTACTTACAAATCTCGTAAAGAATTGCGGTAAAATTAATCTCAGGGTCTTATTCGCGTACTATTATTTTTAAATTCTTTTACCTCGACGTTTCGATCTTGGTCGCGAGGGGACTGACCCGGGAAAAATAATTATGATTTCAAATCATGTGAGTTTAAAATGTTTAAATTTATCTGACTCTGTCAATAAATTTAAATCGGTGTAAATTTACATGACTCTTCCTCCTTGGCTGGACTAACAATTCCCAAATGGCAAGAATTTAGTTTTGAGTTAACAACAACCCCTTTGAGTTTCTTTTGGTTTCTTCTCATGCGTTCCGTTCCACATTAAAGTCTGAATAATTGTGTATTTGTATACAAGATTTTAATGATATAAACTATTTGACTATTGACACTAAAACTCATTTCTTTTGTACATTACTTTCAGACGTTCTCTCTCCATATCAGCCAATAGCAGCCTTTCAGAAGATCCAAACGCCTCCATAGAAAGCATCGCCGACATACCGATCACTTTAATAAACCCAAGATATTCCGGAGAAATGAAAACTGACGATACCAACCTTACTACAACAGAGCGGGACCGAAACACTATCTCGACAGAGAGAGAGATGGAATATACTTCTTATACGGGACATGCGATGAGTGGGAAAGAGAGAAGTGTTCGTTATTCGGGACGTTTTGTTGGGGAAAAAGAGAGGGGAGAAACGGGCGATGGTGTAGGAGGGAAAGAGAGGGATAGTTCGAGCGTGGAAAGGTTGGAAGTGCCGAGAACTCCACGGAGTAGAAGAGGTATTAGAACGCTCGGAGAAAGCACGCCGTTGGGTAGTAGGTAAGCTATTTTGACTTCACTATAACTTTGACAAGTTCGATTCCCGGGTCTAGCAGGTGATTTTTCTAAAATTATTAGAAAACAATTTTACTTTACGACCTCTGGGGCGCGTCGGGCGAACGCTTGGCTGCAATGCAGAAACTTGCGGGTTCGATCCCCGCTGGGTGAAAATATTTATGCTTAAAAATAATGTTATGTATGTATTGATATGTATAATATGTATGTATTTACAAAAGAAAAATAAATATAAGTAGTATATCCGTTGTCTAGTCACCGTAACAAAAGCTTAGCAGCTTACCATGGGGTTAGATGGCGCTGTGCGTTGGTCACAGGATTTATTTATTTTACTCTTTTTTTGACAAAAAGAGAAGTTCAGCATAATTTGCCATCAATGGGTAATAATTTTCCTTCGAACTTCAACCCCTGGTTTTTTTTCATCCCATATATTTAGGTAAGGGTTCATTTTCTATTGTTTTTTTTTAGTAGAGGCATTTAGTAGCCCCCCATTTTCTTTTCATTTTTTTTTTATATAGAAGTGGATCCGGTACACCAGAACGTTTGGATTCTCCGATAGTGACCCCATCCCGCAGTTCACGGCTTTCCAGGTAAATATAATTTTCTCATATAGACAGGGTACAGAATCTACCCTGAGGCAGGAGTCTGAAATCGCTTCGAAACGAAGGAACGGCATTGCACCAATGCTGAAAATAATAAAAGCAAAGCGATTAAAACCTGAAAATAGTTTCATTTCAGTATCATCTACACTTGACTAAATTTTTTTTTTTTTTTTGTTAAGATCATGCAATCAGTTTTCCAACTATGAGCAGATGAGTTGCGTGGGTTATGGCGGGCTGAGTTGTCCCTCATCAGAAACATCTCTTTTAGTCAAAGGACTGCATGGCTCATTGTAGTCCATCCAGTTCCAGTATGTTGCGTCTTTTTAGTCTGTTGACGCCATCAGGTATGCTGAGTTGCACAGCTAGTTGGGATGCTTTTCCAATCTGGATTTATATCTAGCCGAGCATGCTACGATTTCGTCCTTAACTATCCTCATGTTCAGGTGTTCATGAATCTCTGTATTTTTGATGAACCATGGCGCATTTGTTATCTGTTTCAGTATGCCGTTTTGGATCCTTTGTATTTTGTTGATATTTGTGTTGCAGGCTGCTCCCCATAGTTGGATGCCGTAAGTCCAGACTGGTTTTATTGCTGTTTTTTAAATTAGCAGTTTATTGTCGATTGACAGCTTAGAGTTTCTTCCCAGTAGCCAGTTTATAGCTTTTGATTTAATGTCTACCTCTTTTCGTTTGGTGTCAATATGCTTTGTCCATGTCAGTCGTCGGTCTAAGTGCATTCCAAGGTATTTCACAGAGTCGCTTTGAGGCAGCTGGAACCTACCAAGTTTGACTGGTGGGCATGTATTCCGGTTTAGGGTAAAGGTTACATGGACTGATTTGGTTGGATTAGCTCTTATTCTCCATTTTCTAAGCCATTGGTGTATTTCATTGAGACTTCTTTGCAGAGAGAGTGATGCACTCAAGGGGCATATGTTTCTCGCCATTATCGCTGTATCGTCTGCGTAGGTTGCTATCGTTACTCCAGGCGTTTGTGGCAAGTCAGCTGTAAAGATGGTATACAGAAACGGACCCAGTACCGAGCCCTGTGGGACTCCGGCCTGTATGTCGTAGAAACTGGATGTGCTTTCCTCTTCCTTTACTTGAAATTTCCTTTGAGACAAATATGATTTCAGTAAACTGTAGTATGAATGTGGCAGGTACTTCTTTATTTTGCACAATAGCCCCTTGTGCCACACCCTATCAAATGCTTGTTGCACGTCAATAAATACGGAGGAGCAGTATTGTTTCGTCTCCAAAGTATTTCTTGTAAAGCGGCAAACCCTATGTACCTGCTCAGTTGTTGCATGTTCGGGCCTGAAGCCAAACTGATGATCAGGAACAGCTGAGGTTGAGCTTAGCAGCCGGCAAAGTAGGACTTTCTCGAATATTTTCGAGAGTACTGGCAACAGGCTAATTGGTCTATATACGAAGCTACGTCATGTGGAGGTTTTTACGTCAAATTTATTATTTAATATTACAATTCTTAGCATAACAATTGTTAGGGTAAGTTAGAGGTCTCAAGCTAAAATCTATAGTCCGTATTTTGACTTTGCTAAGCAAAAACATTATTTTACATATTATTTAGACATTATTTTAGTATTTATAAAGCGATCTTCGCACACTAGTTTTTGTTTAGTAAAAACGAAGTTTTTCAATTTTAGAATGTAAACCAATCAAAAATAATGACTTAAACTTTGCTTCGTTGTTATGTATAACTATGAAGTTATTTTTGTTTTATTCATAAATTACAAAATAAATTTCGTCTATAAATTCCAATTCAAAGTTTATGCTTAGTTCTTGCTAAGCTTAGTCTGAGCAAAGTGAAAGTACGCACTATAGATTTTGTTTAGAGCTGGGAAGTTTCAACACAAACGATACAATCGGATGATTAGAATAATATTGTTTTTTAATTAATAAAAAGCGTCTAGCTCGCTAGGCATTTACAATAGAGAAGTGAGAGATGGCGGCTGAGTTGCTTTTACAAAAATAAAGAACTACTATCATTCATTTTCATTTTTCAAACAGAAGTAGGTCGAAAACCCCCGAGTTAAGTCCTCGGTCGTCTCCGCTAGCTCCGATCATAGAGCAACCGAAGCTGGAGGAGCGCACTGAGGCCGCGCTGCAGACTGCGTCGCTCCATGTACCCCGACAGTTGAGGTGAATATTCCTTACATTCATAATGCTCCTTTTCTCAATTATCCCTTGGCCTTCCCAATACCTAGTTTATTTATTCAATAAATCTAAAGTCAAAAAATATACACAATTGACCGAACGAGCGAAGCGAGTGAGGTCCAGTGTAGACGGGCCTGGCGCTTGTATCTTTGTACCTTTGTATGTTTGTTCGACGATAACTTGATTATCGTAGCTCCGATCTTCATGAATTTTGGTATGCGCATAGTTTAGGTCAATAGAATTTATGAGTTCGAATAGATAGCTGAGCCGGATCGGTAGGGGAGTTCGGGAGATAGGGGGTCGTGAGGTCTCAGTTCGGGGCGAACTCCTAGTTAAAACAATGTCCAAATAACAACAAAACAAAAACAAAAGTCATACCAAAGACTATTCATTCGTGATTTTTGTACTGTTATACAACAAGCGCCACTGTAAAGTAAGCGAAACCCAATAAAACCCAGTAAATATTGTGTTTTATTAAGGTATATTTTGTATGATTTTAAACTAGCGTGCTTGTTTTCACAACAAATATGATAAAATTACGGGCTTTTAATTTGTTTTTTTTTTACGGAGTTCGATACTCAGATTAATGTCAACTGGCTTGTTCACGAGACTGGAGATTACGGGTAGGTGTTGACAGTTACCGAATTACCTCCTTCCGGGTGTGTGTACTGCGCCAATCAATGTCAATGTTTTCACTATTTTTCGATTCTGCACTCAAACAAACAATACAAATTGAAGCACGGTAACTATGCCGCTATTTAATAATATTTGTAAGGTATATTTTACCGGGTCTATACATACATACAGCTATATAAATTATTCTAATGAACATTATAGAAGTCGATCCCGTACACCGGAGCGGTTCGACAAAGGAGTGAGCGAATCACCACGCCTTGAAGCCATCAAAGAATCACCTACCAAGGATTCCGGACCCTCTTCACCGGACACGCCCAAATTGAGGTATTTATTCACGCATTTCTCAGTTTATTGTGATATAACACTATTAGTTTTTTATGAGCTATTATTTACATAAATCTGTCAAGTGTTAGTCATCGTTTATAAGTAAGAGAGTAAATATTATATCTTATACATTTTATTTTAGGAGTAGATCACGCACTCCGGAGGTAGAAATTGTCTTAGAGCCATCAGTCAAGTCCAGTCCGCGATTACGGTAAATATAATATTATAATATTTTGTAATTAATGTTTTTATGTCATTAAGTTATGTATAACATGTATGTATTTACAAAAAAAAGGTATAATATGTAGTATATCCGTTTTCTAGTACCCATAGTACCCAGTGCTCAGTTTGGGGCTAGATTGCGCTGTGTGCAATGTAGTGCAATATTTATTTATTTATTATTATTATATTCTTACAAACCTCGTATTACTATTAACTAATTGACGCCAAGCGTATTCGTCAGTGTTCCGATACGTTTACCGGCACAACTGTCAAGGAGTCATCCTTATCTGGGTCTTATCTTTACCAATACCGTCTTCCTTCTTCTAGATGAGCGTACTACTTCTTAGACCATTCTCATCACTTACCATCAGGTGATGTTGTTGTCAAACGTCCATCTATCGTGTGTAAAAAACGTACCTTTAATTTTAGGGCTCTTTCAAAAACACCAGAGAAACTAATGTCCCCTAAGAAAGAACATTCAACACGAGGAAAGAAATCACTTAGTCGTATCGTTTTAGAAGCTAACGCATTCGCTAAAACTAAGCAAGTTGAAGAAGTAGATAAGTATTCAGAAAAAACTACAGATAAAACTGAAAGTGCTATAGAATGTACTCCAAAGAAAATTCTTAAACAAATTCCCAGTTTAATGGATGTAACTCTGTCGCCTATTGTGAATAAATCGGTCTTACAAGCATCTGATGAGAGTGTTTTCTCTGAAACAATTTTAGAAAAAGACAATGAAGACTTAGGCTTAAAAACTTTGCCAGCTTTTACAACACTCCATGAAGCCGAGTTCAAATCAATTCTACACAGTTACCAAAGCAGTACTGGCGATTCTACAGAAAGTATTCAAGAGACTAAAGAAGAGTCGAATATAGTTCTAAAATCATTACCAGCTTTCACGACAATAAATGAAGATTTCAACCAATCTGTCCTAAAAAGTTTTGATAGTAGCGTTGCTGAATCTACTCAAAGTATGAATGAAAGTAGCAATGTTAAAGGAGCTACTTCTAACGTTAGTCTACCAAAGCCTTTCGCAGCGTTTTCATCAATGATTGATGCAGATTTTAATAAATCAGTTCTTAAAAGTCATCAGAGCAGTGTCGCTACTGAGAAATCTAGTCTAATAACTAATGATAGTGATGAAGAAATGACTGAAGACAATGAAAAAGCCGACGGCAACAAACAAGCTGAAGATAACCAAATGGCTGAACGTAATGAAATGGCAGCCCAAAGAGAGAAAGAACGAATTGTAGAGATAGAAAGGGAAATAAATGAGATAGAAGATATGTCGAATGATAGTGAGAGAAGCAATGATAGTATCGAATCGGGTGACGAGGACGATGAAGAGGGAGAAGACAGTGAAGAAGACTCCGATGAGAATAGCTCTGAAGAGGTAATAATCTGCATGGTATGATATTGAAAAACAATTGATAACTCAGAAACTACTGAATCTATTTGATTTAAATTAACGAGATATGCTGTTTTTATTCTCTAATTTCCGTGGCATGGCTGATAGGGTTTGAAAATATAGACAGATCTTTAATGTGTGTATTAATAAATGTTTTACAGACTTCAGCCGACGCTAGCGAGGAAGAAGTGGATAAAAATGAAGTTATATCCATTGGTGATAGTGAATCTGAAAACCAAGTCGAAGAAGAGGAATCCGGTGAATCTAACCATCAAATGGACTTTGTATCTGCTCAAAATGAAGAAATAGAAGATAATAATCAACTAACTGAACTGACTAATGTGCAGGCTGATCCATTGAATCGAGCCTCGCTTTTAACTGATGATAATTCAGATCAAGAAATGAGTCTTAATTATTCAGATGAAAATATCAAACCGCAAGAGGCAGAAAATAAACAGGAATCTGGTAAGTAAAATATGTGGAAACTTTGTAAAAGTATAGTATAATTTAAAATATTTAAAATATAGTATTAGAATTTGGATTTATTCGAGTGAATATGCGCATCACATTCACAGCTAGACGTACCCTACAAGCTATGATTATTTATCTATTTATAATAATTTCAGAAGAACCAGCTCAAACACAAATTGAACTTAAATCTACTAAAGTAACAAGTATGGAGGAATTTTTGAATATCGATGCTGAGAAAAACGTTAATGACAGTAATAAACAAAATGCTGTCAAAAATAATGAACAAATGTTGGAAGATGGTGTAAATCTGCCAGGGACAAGTAAAATAGATACAACAGAGAAAGTCAAAGATATTGAAAAATCTGCAGTAGAAGTTGAGGTATCAAAATCATTAGAAAAATCAAAAACTAATACCATACAGCAAGAATTACCCAACATTGATAAACCAAAGCTTGTTGAAGAAGAGGAAGTATTGAAATCTAAAGAACCATTGTTAACTACAGTCGATGAACCAAAACCAGCTAAAGTCGAGGAACTAAAACCGGCTAAAGATGATAAACAAACAGTGTCTAAAGTTGTTGAACCAAAACCGGCAAAAGTTGAGGTACCAAAATCGACTAATGTTGATGAACCAAAGCCGTCTAAAGTTGAAGACCCAAAACCAGCTAAAGCCTTGCCAGCACTTAAACCAATCGGCAAAGAAACGCCAAAACTTGAAGAACCAGTTACCAAAGTTAGTGACCAAACACCAATAGTCGACAAACCAAGTGACACTAAAGCTCAAACTGAAAAAATGGAAACAGAAGATGCTAACATCGATAAAGAAATTCCTTTAGAAACATTAACACCTGGTGTAAGAACAAGAAAAAGAGCTGCGTCAAATACTTCAACTAAATCTAAAGAATCCGAAACCCCTAAAGACTTAGAATCACCTAAAACGCCTACAACGCGTAAACGCACACAATCGAACGCCTCAGCTAAATCTGAAGAACCAACACCCGAGGACACTCCCAAGCGACGCGGCAAAACTCCGGAACTAAGAAAGATAATCACTAGACGCGTTTCTAGAGAAATGTCGCAGTTAGATGAATCAAATCGCTCGATAGACGAAACTGTAGTAGCCACTCCTAAAAGAACAAGAAATCGCAAAGTCACAGACGATAAAAATGATGACAACGACAGTGTCGCCAGCTCAAGTACGCCAAAAACTCGCGGACGAAAAGCGGCTCAAAACGATGATGTGGAAAGTGTTGCGTCTGAAAGCTCTTTTATTTCGAATAAAAGTGTTGTTAGTGATAATAGTGAGAAACCGCGAAAGGGTCGTAAGTCCGTTGTGGCTACTAAGCCGGATTTGTCTGTGATTCCGGAAGTGTTAGCAGAGGAAAGCAAGCAGGAAACTACGCAGGATCTGTTGAACGAATACTCTATGTCGAGACGGTGAGTTTTATTTTATGACTAACAAGCAGCGCTCTGCTATTTCCGGCGTAATTTCCGATCCAATGGGAATATCGGAATTAAAAGTGGCCTAATTATTTTTCTTGATCTTCAGCTATCTACATACCAAGTTTCATTGCAATTGCTTAAGCGCTTTTTGCGCGAAGGAGCGGCAACAATACACACACAAAACTTTCACTAGCAGCCTTTTTAATAGCATCTTTTCATAGTACAAAACAAAAATTTCTTTTTACATTGTTCTTCTGCTGACGTGCTCAAAACTTTAACGCGTTTTAGTATGTCATAACTATGGTCAAAAATTGTGAAGGACATTAGTACTTATGTTCTTTATGACCCTTGAGCCCAAGATTGCTAGTTATAACGTATGGGTCGGTAGACAGACAGACGAAATTTTTCCGAGTATAATTTGAGGTTCTTTTAATCGCGAGTCAACAGATATCTTTTCGATAATCATGCTGCCGTATACCACATAAACACTTACTATCTGTGTAATAGTAGCCAAACGCAGGCACCAATATTTTCTAACTCTTCCACCAACACCTTTCAGTCTAACCCGCCATCAAAAGGCAGTACTATCTACCCTACTGGAGAGTACGCCTCGTAAACCGGGAACGTCTGCAGCTTCCCGAACGTCTCGGACGTCCAAATCGAGTGTGGCGTCCAGAATGGATGCGGATGACGATGAAGTACAGCCAGCTTTCGACGTTCAGCCTATTGATAGAATCAGTTTGTTGAACAAGACCGATTTTGATGGTGAGTTGTATTGTACTGTTGAACTTCAACCGGCCAAATACAGAAATACTACTAAAAATCTGCAGCTCTAAAACAAAAAAAAACACATCAAATTAAGAAGGATCAAATTTGTTATTTAAGTGCCCCTTTTATTTTAACTGGTGTTTCTGTATTTAGTTGTAAATAAGGTAAAATCACTGTAGCCACAGTCATTTAAATGTTACACCAGTTGTAAACAGCTACTTTGACAATGCTACCGCAACTTCAATGATACTTTGCGAGCTAGAAGCAGCAGCACTGTAAAAAATGCAATAATGCTTTCTTTTTATAATTTTCTTGACTATAAGGAGGCCGCAGGCGTAGAATTGTTTTCATTTTCAATACCTATTTATAGATTTTTCTGCTACATAATTATTTTCACAAGAAATAAAATTATAACCTCAATTCGTTTATGTACCCTCGCTGTAATACATCGTGTAGCATGTTGCCTACTCTAATATTAGTCATAGTTGTTTAGAATAATCTAGATACCACTTCGTCTGTTGATTTGTAGCCCATATACCTGGATTTATCCTAGTAAAACAACTGTTTTCGGCTTATGTTACTGTCCCCGAAATACACTGTATACATATACATGGTGAGTCATTTAGAGCGGCAGAAAACTCCTCTCAGCAATATTGCTATCTCATAAAGTTTAGAAAACCTCTTTGGAGGGCGGTCTAAATGACCCACACTCGTATACCCTTAGTTACAAAGAATGCAAAGGGTGAGTCATTTAAACCGGCAGAAAACTCCTCTCAGCTATTTTCGCTATCTCATAAAGTTTAAAAAACCCCTTTGGAGGCTGGTCTAAATGACTCATACCGGTATACCCTTAGTCACAAAGAATTCAAAAAGTGAGTCATTTAGAGCGGCAGAAAACTTATCTCAGCATTGTTCTCTATCTCATAAAATTAAGGACATCCTTTTGGAAGCCGGTCTAAATGACCCACCCTGGTATAACCCTTAGTCACAAAGAATTCAAAGGGTGAGTCATTTAGAGCGGTAGAAAATTAATCTCACCATTTTTCGCTATCTCATAAAGTTTAGGAAATCCCTATGGAAGCCGGTCTAAATGACCCACCCTGCTTATACTCTTAGTCAAAAAAAACTCGCATGTCTACTCTATATATACCCCCTTACTTATAAACGCTAATTAATGCGCTGCATAACCATGCATCATTTGTCTTTTACTGTCACATGAAGTTTCAAAGTTGACAGACACAGACAAACGTCACATAACTTAGTCATGTGTAAATAATACTTTATAAGTAAGGGAGTTTATGAGTTAACCTTGCCTATTCATCGCATGGCCGATATAACGATAACTACACTAACACTTGCACTAGGCCCACCCGATGACGACGAGGCCCCGACAACGCCTGAGTCCATTGCCTCTGACGCAAGCAAGATGGCACGAAGTGAGTATGCCATAATGTATTTAAAATTACCAGCTTATAGATGTATGTACTGCCATCTTGATTGACTACTTACTGCAATCATTTTATTATTAGATCTGTAATGAAAGCAGCTTCGTTTTTGTATAACTTCGATTTAGAAAGTATTTGAAAACCCTAATAGGTTTCTCCTTCTGTTTTTGTGCCTATTGCAATAAAACTGATTTTCAGGTATTCATCGCGTTGTTGCACTCCTTTTTAAGAGAGTCGGTAAAAGCTCCGAAACGTCATTGCAACAATGCTGATAATAAAAACAAAACGATTACGACTAATGAGGGGTTTGCGTAACTTGTAATGTAATTTGTTGCAAATGTCAAACTCAAACATTTTAATTTGACAATTGAAATTTATCACAGGGTAAAATACCTCGTAGCACAGTAAATATTAGGTATCCAAATGCGTGGCTATTGCCACGCATTCAAACACACTACAAACAAACGTTACTCACACGAACACTAAACAGAGGGCCGCAATAAGCTTGCAACTTCAAATATTGTGGAAATAAGGACCTATGTGGCATAGCTAATGTTTACTTGCCATTACTATTATTTGTCTGGTATTCTACCTCTGTGATGAATTTCAATAGTCAAATTAAAATTTTTGAGTTTGACACTTGCTACAAATAACAAGTTAGTTACCACTCAAAATTAGTTTCATTTCAAACCTAATAGGGCTTCGCCGATCCGGAGTAGACTCCCCTGGTGTCTTACTGTCTAAAGTCTCTAATGGAAGGCCCGCGCCCTACAGCGGGCTTATTATAATTAACTCTGAACGTTATTTTTAAGTCATCTATACACACAAAATTCAAAGTCCGGACTGATTGATTGACTTTATTACTGAACTATATATAAACGCAGTCTAACCTACTAGTCCTAGAAACATGGCATTTGGAGGGTGTGTTCTTTATGATGTGCATGGATGCACCCACTAAGAAAGGGATTATCGAAATTCCCAGGAATTGTGTCGGTGAAACCACGGGTTGCTGCTAGTACTATGTATTTTAATTCGTTAATAATAATAAGTTATGGCACGATACCTTGGGAATAAATACAAGTTGACACTCCATCAAAATGGAAGATCGTCAAAGGCGTTATGTAATTTTGGTGAGGTAGAAACAGGAATTAATGAAAGAAAATATATTCCAGATCGGTTGGCCAGAGCCTCTTCTGAGACCAAAACTGTACCGAGAGCTGCTAAAATAAATAGAAGAAATATGTCTGTTGATGTCGGTGAGTTGAATATTCACTTGAATTCTTTATGTTATTTGTTTTATTGTACTACAAAAAATATGAAAATTGTTCACTCATTCAGAGTACGGTAAATACACTCACGGCCACTTTCCGAGACTAATGATGTGCTTGAACCAACCTGCGGCTTTTAGATTTGGGCGTGAATCTGACGCCCCTCCCGGCGGAATGTCCTGCGATATGACGCTGTTTGTCAGGTTCATTTGAGAGAATTCGGATACATTTTTAAGTATTAATTTGCCACTTTTAATTAACTCACGTAAAGTGTTAAGAGTGTTGATGCAATACGTGTCGTTGTTAGTGCTTCCCATGATACAACTATTAGTTGTTTTTACCGAGCGAATATGCCTTCCGTGGGCCGTTGAAATACTATTGCAAAAGTCGCCATCGACAATCTGGCGATATCGTCGGTCGTTAGCCACTGTGTCGGAGTTGACGGCGAAACTATAGCCGTTTGCTGTCACTATCACACGCCACTGTGATGGATCGAATTCATGCGGTAGCGGCGCGGTATGCACCAGATCGCTCATGGTTGAAATGATCGTTTCAACGACGTTTGTGTTACCGTTATTGTAATTTACCATATGTTGGAACAAGCCGCTGATTTGGGCAACTCTATTTGAACCCACAAGGAACCGCGCCGTGGTATCAAAAGCCGGGCCGACGTCGTCCATTCGATCGTTAGGTCTCGGTCCGATGTATATGTTAAATGGCAACCAAGCGTACACTTCCAAAATGAGACGTATATCATCTCTCATAGCGTCGCTTTGCATGTGAGCTTCTGCTAATTCTTCCAAAGTCGGCAAGCGGAATTCTCTCGGTGTCACTACTAACACCGGTAACTCGATCCCATTCTGTTCACCGGCCTGCAATAAAACATTTATGAACAAACGTTGAAACGATCTCAGATCTCTGGCCAACAAGTTATTAAAAAAGTCTCGCATCGTCGAGTAGGGTATGATGTGATGACGGGCAAGGTGAACGTATAGATAGTTGTCTTGTTGGTCACGGATGTTCAGCACGCGCAGTGATCTTGGTCGTAACGAGATGCGTAAATCGTCGAGACAGGGAAGATTTGGGAAGGCTTGTCCTTGTGGCGGCTGACTTCGAGGAGTAGCGACGACGGCGACGATCAAAAGCAAGAGTCCGATACAATAATAGAATAGCCTCATTTTGATGCGACTATGACCGTCTGTCATTTATAATTGCTGTGAATAAGCTCGCAAGTCTCAATTTATAAAATATACGTTATCTGTTACTTATCCGGTTGTAACCTATCACCTTAGCTATCATTGTAATATTGTGTTGTTGAAAATACAACATTTTTAAAAGGGTCTTTTATAAGACGTTAATTTAAAAATTTAAAAACAAACAAAAATAATTGGGCAAGTGCGAGCCTTGTCGGGCCACGCGCAATGAAGGGTTTCGTAGTTTTGGTTCGCAGGTTTGGTTCGGTTTCGCAGGGATTGCAATCTGGAACACCTACCTAGTGCGAGTATGTTATAACTTATATCCAACTGAATTTGTTCAAAATTTTACTTCTTATTTCTGTTTTTTTTCTCCTAATACAATTTCAAACGAAAAACACATTCCCTTA
This sequence comes from Idaea dimidiata, assembly GCA_949358125.1. NCBI lineage: Eukaryota > Metazoa > Arthropoda > Insecta > Lepidoptera > Geometridae > Idaea > Idaea dimidiata. Next base: position 10,986,935 of record OX442334.1, read on the forward strand.
ATCTTTGCCATTCATAGGTTGCCTAAAAGAAATCGCCCGTAGGCGAGAAGGCCGCCCATTGTAACACTTTAGTTTTAAGATTTTCTCTCTGTTATCGTCATCAACCGAGCGATGTTCCCGGTTGCATCCCTCTCGGGAGTCCGAGGTCCGCTTTCCTACTTTTGTGTCTCCACTTCACACGACCTTCGGCATCCCGTGTAGTTAGACCAAGCAAGATTTTTCTCTCTGTAATCCTTACTAATATTATAAACTAGCTGCGCCCTGCGGTTTCACCCGCGGAAGTGAAAAACGCGTTGTCAGTTGCGGCCGCAGGTGGCCGAGTGGTTCTCGAGTGGTTGCACTTATTCGTTCATTACTCGGGTTCTACTAATTGGATTTCGATGCAAAGTATACCACGACCTTCTTCGAAAATAGAACGCATCCAATATTGAAAACTAGATTTCAATCGGATTAGTAGTTTTTAATTGTATACGGAACAAACAGAGAAACAGACAGACATGAATTTTAAAAATTATATAATTGTGTTCTACTACTTATCCTAAGTCCCCTAGACCTTAGTCTAGGGGACTTTTTTTAATTTACTTCCAAGTACAGACTTTTTGTCTTTTGTTCCTTTATTATAAGTATAGATATAGATAAGTATAGATGCGAAAGTTACTTATTACTTAAGTTACTGTCCTTCTGTCTGTTACGCTTCTACATCTAAACTGCAAACCGATGTGGCCTTAGAGAAGGACAGGCACATTGTGTCACCGATATTCCGGCGGGAACGGGACTTACGCGGGTAGTATATTATAATTGTGGGTTTTTTTGGTAAAATCAATGAAAGGCTTATTTTGTTCGACAGTGCAAGCGTCTGCGTCCCCGGAGGCCGCAGGCGCGGGTGCGGGCGAGAGTCCGGCGCGCACGCGCGGGCGCCGCGCGTCCTTCAACCGCGCCTGCGAAGCGCTCACGCCTAAAGCCAGGCGCCCTTCTACTGACGCTAAGGTAAATACTGAAATACGCTAAGGACGGCCTCTGTGGCGCGTCGGGCGGACGCTCGACTGCAACGCAGAAGGCTGCGGGTTCGATTCCCGTCGGGTGCAGATATTTAGGCTTAATAATAAATATTTGTATCTGGTCTGGGTGTCTTACTATGTATAATATTTAGTATGTACAAAAAAAGTATAATATGTAGTATATCCGTTGTCTAGTACCCATAGTACAAGCCTAGTGCTTAGTTTGGGGCTAGATTGCGCTGTGTGCAATGTAGTAAAATATTTATAGTGAAAAAAAATATTTAAATATTTGAATAACAACACGGTGCGTGAGTTGTGGCGGGAACGCGTTGGGATGTGTTGCTAAATTCCCACTTTTGTAAAACCTTTATGTAAATTGTTTAATTTCGGGGGCATATTAATCAATTTAGTTTCGTGAAGGTGTACAAGTGTAATGAAAGTGAAAATCGGTGCAAAACATGGACTTTAGCGTTGTCTCCAAAGCTCGCGTGAACCATTATTGTAAAGAACCACCATTTACGATGACTTCCTTGGCTTGACTTGACAAATTATTGCATAAATTAATTATACTTGACACTGGTTACTTTCCAAATGGCCAAAATCGGTTCGCGACTTCGTCTGCGTAGAAATAGTGCATAGAAATAGTGTATTTGTAACCTATGTTTTGTATTTATTTTATATAAAATCCTATATTTTTTGTATAAGTACGTATTTTGTGATTATTATTATTAATTATTATTATTATTAAACTATGTGGAGCGGAATAGAAGAACTTCGACAACCGAGATCTCAAAAAACCTCTAACGACAGCCGGCAACTGGAACTGGAACAAAACCGAACAAAATTACACAACATTATACGAACCCAAGCCGGCTGGTCCCCGTGGGTTTTGTAATGACCGATACCCTCCAACCCCTAAAACCATAAAATACACAAGATTCTACATTTGCACATGGAATGTAAGATCACTCTCCACACCTCAAAGAATGGCTCTTTTCAGAGAGACTCTTTCTCAAATTAATTTCGACATAATTGGCATTTCGGAAGTCAGGCGCCGAGACATCAATATTATAGAAGACAATACCTATATCATCTGCTACTCTGGTGGATTGACAGGCCAATATGGAGTCGGCTTTGCTATTAAGAAGAGATATGAAACTAATATTAAAAACTTCATTGGAATATCAGAACGTTTCTGCATTCTTATACTACAATTTAACAATATTGAAGTGCCAATAATCCAAGCATACGCCCCAACTAAAGATTCATCAAAGGAAGAAATAGAGAGCTTTTATATTCAAATGGCAGAAGCTCAACATTTGATAGGAAAAGAGTACATAATAATGGGAGATTTTAACTCAAAAATCGGGCAGAGAGAGCCAGGTGAGGAATTGGTAATGGGCAAGCACTGTTATGGTGAACGTAACGAACGAGGGGAGATGTTGGTGCAGTTTGCAATGGAAAATAATTTAAAAATAATGAATACTATGTACAAGAAAAAGCAAAAAACCATGTGGACATGGTTATCACCAGATGGAAATACGAGAAATCAGATAGATTTAATACTAACAAACATGCCAAGACATTTCACCAATATAGAAATACTAAATCATAGCTTCCCAAGCGATCATCGAATAGTAAGAGGAACATTCATACTGGAAAAGGTAAAACACAGTAGAGCAAGGTATGGAAATAGCTTAAAACAACTCAAAAACAAAAACGAAGAAGATACTTTCATTAAAAGTTTGAAATCAGAACTGAGCACCAGTAACCACACCACAGCAACTAACAATATTGAACTCTACTATGAAAAAGTAAAAAAAGCTCTTCAGAATAGCTTACAGCCATCAAACTATTCAAAAATTCGTAAAAGAGAGGCTATTTTTACACAGGAGACCAAAGAATTACTACATAAGCGCCAACAACTTCTACAAAAGAAACCACGTACACAACAAGATAGAATCGAGCTCTCCAATTTGTTTAAAACAACAAACAAACATTTAAAGAAGGACTATGCCACCCACAGAATAAATATTATATCCAATAATCTTTTAAAAAGTGGAAGCCTGAAACGAGCAAATAAACAATTAACAATAGGAAAAGAATGGTTAAAAGAATTAAAAGACTCAGACAACATTAAATCAAGCTCTAGACAGGACATTATAGACATTGCCACTTTATTCTATACAAAGTTGTATGACAAGAAGTCAGAAGATAAAACTACAACAGAAATAGTTTCACCCAAGATAAACAAGACTAACCCACCTGAATTTAGTATAAAAGAAATTTTAAATAACATAGAAAAGCTAAAAAACGACAAGAGTCCAGGACCTGATAATATATCAAATGAATGCTTGAAAATTGGAAAATTTCTTCTAGTAAAACCACTTACAACTTTATTTAACATGATATTAATAGAAAAAGAAGTTCCCAGACAATGGACTGAGTCTAATATCATTTTACTATACAAAAAAGGTGATCCGACTGATATTGGAAACTACAGACCTATAAGCCTCCTACCTGCAATATACAAACTATTTTCCTCAACACTAGAAAAAAGAATAGGACCTGTGATAGATGAAAAACAACCAAACGAACAAGCTGGCTTTAGAAAAAAATATTCCACAATAGATCACATCCATAGCATAGAACAAATCATAGAAAAATACACAGAATTTAGGAGACCACTATACCTTTGTTTTGTTGATTATATGAAAGCATTCGATTCAATAAGCCACACCAGCATATGGGAAGCCTTAGAACATCTAGAAATTGATCAAACATACATAGACATTTTGAAAAATATATATAAAACAAGTACTAGCAGAGTAAGACTAGACAGGATAGGACCAACAATAGAAATTAAAAGAGGAGTAAAGCAAGGGGACCCTATATCTCCAAAATTATTCATTGCTGTCCTACAATACATTATTCAAAAACTCAATTGGTCACAAAAGGGTATAAACATAATGGGTAAGCAATTGAGCCACCTTCGGTTCGCTGATGACATTGTCTTATTGTCTGAATCTCCTGAACAGTTACAAACAATGATTAGACAACTACACAGTGTTAGCTCAAGTATTGGACTAGAATTAAATTCATCTAAAACGAAAGTCATGACGAACACCCACAACAAACCTATATCAGTAAACAACAGCATACTAGAATATGTGCAAGAATATATATACCTGGGAAAACAAATCACATTCAGAACTAGTAGAAACACTGAAGAAATAAGTAGACGTATAAATATTTCCTGGAAAAAATATTGGCGTCAAAAAGAAACATTCAAGTCAAACCTTCCTGTAAAACTTAAAAGCAAAGTTTTAGACACTTGTATACTGCCCTCTCTTACTTATGGGTGCCAGACTAGGTTTAGGTTTAAAGAATTTTATTATCTACAAAGACACAAGTGTCACTTATGTGATAACAATAACTTAAACTTAATGTAGGTACTTATAAAACATTCATCGTTCAGACTTGGATCTATAACCGAGATTCTAGAAATAAAATACAAGTATGTCAAAGGAGCATGGAACGTAGTATGCTAAAACTGAAACTGAAAGACAAAGTAAGAAGTACCGAGGTCAGGGAGAGGACTGGAGTAAGGGATGTACTTGCACACACCACTGGCCTGAAGTGGAGGTGGGCGGGACACCTGGCTCGAACAGATGATGAAAGATGGACCCGGGCAACAACAAAATGGTCTGGACCACTCGGATCAAGAAGACAGGGTCGGCCACATGAGAGGTGGGCAGACGACCTAGTTGCGGTGGCGGGACACAGATGGATGGACGTGGCGCAGGATAGGGACAAATGGAAGGAGTTGGAGGAGGCCTATACCCTGTCAAAAGGGGCCCTTCTATCACAACAAATTTAAATATTTAAATATAAATATAAATAAAATGTATAATACTAATTAATATATAATAATTAATATAATGAAAATTAACATAATCTATAATAGTTACTTATAAATATAATATATAGAAATGTAAAATTCTTTTTAGAAGGGATAAATAAAGGCTATTTTATTTATTTATTTATTTTATTTTATTTACGTATTTTGTGATATGGGTGAATTTTAATGCCTGCAATAAACATTTATTATTATTATTATAGCCGACTTTTTCGTTCATTACTCGGGTTCTAATAATTGGATTTCGATGTAAAGTATACCACGAGGTTCCTCGAAGATAGTTATTAGTTTTTAATTGTAAAAGGAACAAACAGAGAAAGAGACAGACCCATGAATTTTAAAAATAATATAATTAATTTTGTTCTACTTTTCCTAAGTCCTCTAGACAACTTTTTATAATTTACTTCCAAGTACAGACTTTTTGTCCTCTCTTCCTTCATTATAAGTATAGATAGATACATACAAATTGTGGGAAAAAAAGGACTAGTATTAAACTATGTGTAAATGTTTCGACAGAAAAGCGAAGCGGGCAGCCCTAGGACCGTGGAGTCACCTGCATCGGAAGCTGCAGGCGCGGCGCGGCGCGGCCGGCGCGCGTCCGCGCTCTCCGACACCGCAGCCGGGGGGAGGTAGGTAATATGTTACAATAGAGAGCGGATGTAACATGTTACAATAGAGAGCAGATGTAACATGTTACAATAGAGAGTGTTACAATAAGAAGCGGTGTTCAATTCAACTTCAACTTCTTTTGTATGGCTATTGCTGACGTTAAGACGCAATTCTGCCAATGTCTAGTGAGTCGAGGAAAAAAAACTTTAGTGAGGAGGGTGAACGGTATTTATGTTTTGTTCGGTTCCTGGTGGCCCTAACGCCTACGTTAACATTCGCCACTGTCACTGTCAGGTGACAGGTGACAGCGGCCATTGCGGCTGGCACCATTGGCCGCCGCTAGCGCCGCTTCATGTTGGCAGCACTGTGAGCCGCAAACAAGCGCCGCGTCGAACTTCACTTTCTGATGATCATCCGTCTTCGCAACAACATCAGCTCAATTTAACTGAAGATCCTAACAAACACGACGCTAAACCATAAGATCTTTTGAAGTAAATTCATATCAACTAACAAATTTTATTTTATTGAGAGAAACCACAATCAACAAGCGGCAAAGATAAAACCAATTGACTGCTCATAAATATTCCCCCTCACGAAAATAGTAAAGTCCAGCGGGACAATCTCGACTTCAGGAAATTTCGACTATTCTTAATAACTTCTGTGTAGATTTATGAAACAGTGCCATCTATGTAAGATTTATGAAATTGTTTTTGCGCTATCCGGTCATAGATGGCACTTTTTATAATAAAGTATAATGCAGAAGTTATTAAGAATATTTCTTTTTGTGTTTTATTGCTCAAGGCATTTTGTACTTAGAAATATTTTTAGCAAGGGTATATATTTTCAAAAAATCCCCATGACAGGATTCGAACCTGCATCCTTTCACTAACCTGACGCTCTATCCACCGAGCTACACTGGAATCACGTGTTTATAATTTCTTGACTATATATCTCCTTGCTAATTGTTTACCACCTAAGGCTTGGTTTCAGCGTTATTTTTTGAAAATATATTTCCTTGCTAAAAATATTTCTAAGTTTATTAAGAATAGTCGAAATTTCCCTAAGTCGAGATTGTGCCACTGGACCTTACGTCTTTTTGGTACCGCTTGTAAAACGTAGTGATTATATTCTCTTTGCCGCTTTCGTGCAAGAACAGCCAATCACAAAGTTTGATTATTATTATTTTAATTAAATTGCGGTATGATCAGTCCATTGGCTATATTGTTCTTGGGTAGCGAGCTCTTCAAGGACGGCGCGACGACAATAGATGCCGGGAGGAGGTATTAACTTAATTGTTACCCTCAATATCACCCGTTGAAATATTGGTGTAGCAAACAACCGACGCATTCCAGAGTTATCGCTATAACATCGCTCATACGGTGAAGGAAAACATCGTGAGGAAACCCACGGCTTAGTTAGCTCAGGCGTATTGGCCAGTTCTTTCCTCTGGGCATGGCTGACTAAGCTGGGAGGGTGGTATAGGTGCTGGGCAAGTCTACTCCACCTAACACCGTCCCGGGCAAACAGCGCCATAAAATAAAATAGCATGGATTAAAAGTTGCTTGCGCTGTATAAATCATCTAAGATTAGATGATATGGCCGAATTTTTAGCTATTTACAGTCCAAGTTTCATTGCCAACGTTTTAACTATTTTCGTGGGACGGAGCAACAAACATCCCAGCATCCATAAAATATCAACTTTTGCATTTATAATAAGAATTAGTTGGATGCTGGCTTGAAGTTGAATGTCACTCTTTATACCGAAACATTCCTTAACATCTTTTAAAAACACATTGTGATAATCTTAGTATAAAAAGTAATTCTTTAAATTTTAATCTTAAATTTTTCTTTGCAGATCTAAGAAAATGCCAGTTCTAGAAGAAGTGAAGGAACAAAAATAACCTTTTTTTCTTAAGTTATTGTTATTGTAATTATTTAAATTGTAGAGATTAAGGTGTGTTGCATTTTTTTACTTAATTAACTTCCATATAAAGTTTAAAATTGTCAAAAGTGTACCTGCTGTTTCAATTCTGTTTACTTAAGGTGGATCTACATTGATACAGTGACTGGCATTAGCTACTTAATCAATGTAAATCTGCCTTTATGTGATTTGTTCCCGCTACGTTAAGGAGTAAGTAAAATAAGACGGATAATATTTAAAATATTTTATTAATACATAAGTCAGTCAACATATCCATCACAATATATCTTAATTTATGCGTGGTTGGATAGCTAAACTAAAATCATAAATGCGTACGGCACTTCAAAATTTACAAATTAATACTTAATTAGTAATCGACATCTTATTTTAATGCTAGCAGCGCCCCGCGGTTTTACCCACGTACCCGTGGGAACTTCGGGATAAAAAGTAGGCAATGTGTTAAGCTATATCTGCCATGACCCATGCGCCTATGTTTTTTTTTTCATATGAAAAAAAAAAGACCAAACGCATGTGCATTGTCAATGAAAATAGGTATCTTTCCTCTTAAAATAGTAGGATTATATTTTTATACATATAAACAATTTAGTATTCTTGAGATCAATAAAATTCTCTGTTAGCAAGCTTAGCTTGGGTTCGTTAATAAATAAGTAGGTTAGGTACTAAAAACCTCAGGTTATTTGTACTAACAACGCACTGGCCTCGCGCCTGGCGCTTTCTAAAACAAGCCCCTTAGGGTATAAAAGACGACGGAACGCGACGACTGTAGGTAAACACCTCACCACACACATACGGTCGAATAAAGAAACGCCAACTTAAAAATTGAGGACCTGAAACGATCGAGCAGCTTCAGATTTAGTATGTACAATTTATAGTTTAGGAGCTGCTTAATTACTTAAGTAGCTTTCAAAGTTAAACCGTGTTAGTATGTGGATTAAAGGAGGTGGAATTTGCGTTGTATGTTTACCTGCAGTTGCCGTAACTTAATGCGAGTTAACATTTTTTAACATTTAACACGTTCATAGTTCCCGAACCCGTAAGTTCAAGAAGATTTTCGATGAATTTCGACAGGACCTAGACATGTAAAATACAATATAAATAATCTATCTATCAGTATATCAAGAATAATACCGCGACTTTGTCCGTGTACACAATGCAGTACACGGACGGATCGTTAAATAATATCCGTAAATTACACATACAAATTTACTTGGCATGAAAGTAAATCAGTTGTACACTGTACATGTAGAGTACACACTTGCCAGAACCCATCCGTGTGTACAGGATAGCTTACACTGGACTGTGAACGTGTTAATTATGAATTATAATGAAACTTAAGCATACATGTTCAATTTGTAATCTGATATTTCTTGAAGTTAATTTTATTTATAGAAAAACAACTGTTAACATTTAAAAATAATAACTAACAATACATGCACATCAAAAATTATCTCTTCTTTTTATTATTGTAATTTTTTAAAGATCTCCCGACGTGATGATCAATTGGTAACCTCATTAATTTCTCGTTCAAATCTACATTTGGTAGGATGTCTTCAGTTGTTCGACTCTTTAATTCTACTTGAGGTATCTTTATTTCATCCGATTTTGTAAAAGTTTCTTTTACTTTAGGAATAACTAAACTTTCACATATTTTTCTATCGGCTGGATCTAAGGACATAGTCTTTGTGCAATCTACTACTTCTCTCTTTTGTCTTGGTATAGCTTTTTCAACAGCAACTTGCTTTTGTGTGATTTCTTTTTCCTTAACTACTTTATTTGTTTCACTATTTTCACCGTTGGGACCTGTTTTTGCTTCTGTTACTTGTTTAGGATCTTTAAAACCGTTCATGGCTAGAGCTAAAGGTACATTTGGGTTGATTTTGTTCTGTACATTTTTTATTTCAATGTCTTCACCTACTTTGTATGATTGAGGTTCATCGGGTGAATGATAATGAACTTTATTGGTATCGTTTTTATTTGAATCTAAATTTATAATTGTTTTTGGTACATTTTGTTGTATTTCAGGAACTGTTTTATTTATGGGGCTAGGTTGAATATTAGGCTTATTTTCATTTGTTTGTATTTTATTTATTGGATCATTAATTTTATTGCTAATTTCACGTTTTATATTTGGGTTTTCTTTAATTTCTTTAACTGGTATATGATTTGGTATAACAGGCGCTTTCAAATCATTGGTACCAACTAAATTGATATTCTTTTGTTCCGGTTTAGGCACATTTTCTGGGTTTATCTTAATGTCTTGTATAGCTTCTATAGTTTCGACAGCTTTTTTAGCTATTTCTTGAACTGCTTCATTTGTCAGTTGCTCCAATCTATCCGATTGCTTTATTTCCTTCTCGAGACCTGTAGGTTTTTCTGTAACGCCCCCAATACTTTTAATAGCCATGTCTGCAATTTGTTTAATGCTTTCTACTGCTTTCATCTTGGCTTCGGTGTCAGTATCTTTATTCTGTTCTATTTCCTTTTTTGTTTTTATGATTTCGTCTAATATTTCTTTTTGTTCTTTAATCAATTCCTTTTGTTCTTCCCCGTGTTGTTTTATAGTCTCTATTAATTGTTGTTGTTTGTCAACGTCTTTTGTTTGTTCAGCAACCTTTTCGTCTCTGACTTTCTCTCTGTTAACATTGTTATTATTTATTATGGAATCGATTATTTCTTTCTGTTCTTGTATTAATTCCTTTTGTTCTTCTCCATGTTGTTTCATTGTTTCAATTAGCTGTTGTTGTTTAATTAAATTTAACTTTTCATTTTTCATTTCTTCGTTTGACGTTTGTTTCTCTTCTTTAGGCGTTTCTATTTTTGTTACTATTCCGTTCACTTTTGTGTCCAAAACTTTATTTAAATTCTTCGGATGTGATTCTGACACTTTATCAGCTGCTTCCTCTTTAAGTTTCTCCGGCAATAAGACATCTAAGTTTCCATTCTTTATTAGCGTGTTAATTTTTATCTCTGGACTTTTTATTTCTAAGGAATTTGATTCAGGTGGTACTGGATTAGGTGGTTGTACCTCGGAATCTTTTATTATTTCATTTTTGTTTTTATTATTTATAACGTTCAGCGGCTCTGATTTGATTGATTGTATGAACTGATCTGTAATAAAAATGAGTTAGCATTATCGGTTAACTTTAATATGTTTTTTTTATAAAGGCGGTACGTTACGTAACAGCGATCTCTTTCAGGCAACTCTTTAGATTCATATTTTCAACTTACCATCATTTTTCTTTTGTTTCTGAAAGAAATCTTCTACAATTTGGTCGATCTTCTCCCGCGTGATGTACCGGTCGTCATACTTGTCTAGTTTACTCTCAGCCGCTTGTAAGTTGGCGTAAGTTCCAAGCACCATTATTATGAGACCCAATACTAGTACACCCTAAAATCAGAGACATACATTAAGTACATTCATATGTTTTATTTTAATAGATCATTACTAAAATCATTACACCTAAGACGTAGCCAATGTGCATTGCATTTGCATTGAATCTAAAGGAAATAATCTATTTTGATTTTGATTAATAGGATTTTAATCAAAAATTATTAAATAGTTATTTAATCCGCCGCTCATTATTTGTTTGTAATAAATAAGCTCCAAAACTACTAGGTCGACTTTGAAAATTCTTTGACCAATAGAAAGCTACAGTATGTGACAGGTTACTATTGATACCAATTTTCCCACGGGTTTCCCGCGTAAGTCCACGGGGATTTACGCTGGTAAAACCGTAGGCGCGCTATCTTATCTATCTATACTTATAATAAAGGAAAAGAGAACAAAAAGTCTGTACTAAGAAGTGAATAAAAAAAAAAGTTGTGGGGACTTAAAAAAAAGTAGTAGAACACAATTATATTTTTTAAATTATGTTTGTCTGTATGTTTCTCTGTTTGTTCATTATACAATTAAAAACTACTAATCCGATTGAAATCTGATTTTTAATATCGGATAGTGCTATTTTCGAGGAACGTCGTGGTATACTTTACATCGAAATCCAATAAGTAGAACCCGAGTAATGAACGAAAAAGTCGGCTATGCACTATTTCTACGCTACGAAGTCGCGTACTAATTATTAGTCGTCTACTAATAACTAGTTTAATATAAAGCACTCACTATAATGTAGCTCTTTATTGGTGAAAGAAATTTTAAATCGGTTTAGTAGTTTCAGGGCCTATATTCATTACAAACATTTAAAAATTTTAATACTGTCAGTTAAGAAAATGAGATTTTATATTTTTAAACAAAAACAATTATTATAATATTATACATTACATCTAAATTGTATAGAAAACAATAAAAAAAGTTAAGACCTAAAATTAAAACTAAAATTAAATATGACCTATAAATAAAAAATGTCCCCGAGGGTGTCCTCACGAGGCATTGTTCCCAGAAGGCTAGCAACTTTTCCCGTTAAGAAAATTGTTTAAACGACTGATTGCTACACATACCTTAGCCAAAACACGTTCATTAGTATTCTTAAAGGTGAGATTGACGAAGCAGGCGGCGGGGAACATAACACACACCAACACCCCGATGGTGGAGCCCACGAGACCCAACACCAGCTCGATGTTCGGTATCAGCAGGGATATGAACAGGGTCACCGCTATGATGCCCACTGTGATGCAGCGGAAACTGGACTCTGGGATCGAGTGGTTTATTATGTGGTCGTGTTGAGATGACTGTACCTGGAAATAAATGAAGTTAAATAAATAAATTCGGCGAATGTTTCGAGTTTCATCAAAATCGCTGCCGTAGTCCTGGAGATTACCTTCAAATAATATACTAGCTGCACCCCGCAGTTTCACCCGCGTAGTCCCGTTCCCGCGGGAATATCGAGATAAAATGTAGCCTATGTGTTATTCTCGGTATCCACCTACTTATATTCCAAGTTTCATCGCAATCGGTTCAGTAGTTTGCGTGATTGAGTAACAAACACACATCCATACATACACACATACTCACAAACTTTCAGCTTTATAATATTAGTAGGATTTATTCAATAAGCCAACCCTGCTTAGGTTAGGTTATTGTTAGGGAGCAGGGTTGTTTATAACAAGCAGGTGGCCGACCATAAAAATATTGCCAAATCTTTTACAGTAAGTATGGTCAATGATGGCAAAGGGATAACCCGGTTTGTCCTAGTTGTCTGGAAGAAGAGGAAACTAGCTATCATCTGGTACCAGAGTACACTACATACGCTAAAGCCAGGAGAGAAATAATGAACTCAGATACCTTATCTGAGTGACCTGTGACATTACAATAGGGCAGTTATTAAAATTCAGCAAAGTAACTGGTAGATTTAGTGGGTCGTCATCACCGTGAGTTACCAGTTAACTCAAACCCCAAAAGTCTTGTGGAACTTGACGGCCTCTGTGGCGCAGCGGGCGACGCCCGGACTGCAACGCAGAAGGTTGCGGGTTCGATTCCCGCTGGGAATAAATATTTCTGATGACCATAAATGTTTGTTTCTGGTTCTGGGTGTATTCTATGTATCATATGCAGAGATATGTAAAAACTTCTAGATACGTAATAGGGCAAATTTCTTGGCTACACAAATGCAAGCTATCTAGCCAGAGAAGTCTTAGTTCCATCCCAGCTCACGTCCCGATCACCCGCTTGTTAACACACAGTACATTTAGTTCACTTTCACAACATTATTCACAGACAACAATGCCTTCGTGCGTATTTAGGCGATGCACGAATTATACTCCAAAAACTGGCAAAAATATTTAATTTCATACGTAAGTAAAGCTGTATTTATTTATTTTAGTTTATTTTTTGAAAAAGTTTTTTTCCAAAAACTCAACGAAGTTTTTGACTTTGACGTTTTATCATTCTCTCCTAACCGCTATTTCTTACGTCATGCAAGTAGCATTGATCTTTATGTTTTAGAAAGAGATAACAATAGTTTCGTCTATTTCTTCTTTAAATTATGTGAATGAATATAAATAATGAGGTTGTATAGCATACAATTTGTGCCGCTTTTCAATAATGATTTGTTCTGCAATGGCGTCTCTATAACTTTAATAGACTCATTGATCATATGTATGTTTTTATGTGTAGTAAGGTGTAACGGGTAAGTCCTTTTAAGCCGAAAGCGGGTTGTTGGGTAGACGTCTAGGCGAACAACTTTTGTTCTACAACTTTTGGAAATTCAAAGTAGTTTTCGAAAATGTTAAGTTTAAAGTTTACTTGAAAATCAGCTGTTTCTCAGAGTTCGAGGTCATTGACCTTATTTTGTCCTTTCATTTAGTTTAGTCGACAACAATCGAAACTACATTACGTTTATTTTCAAAAGCAGCTGTTTTTTCGGTGAACCAAAACCTCAAAATTGTCAAAAAAAAGCTCGAATTTTCAAAAGTCGTATAACAAAAGTTGTTCGCCTAGATGTCTAGAACAACCCCCTTTCGGCTTAAAAGGGCATGCCCGTTACATCTTGTATATCCGTTGTCAAGTACCCATAGTACAAGCCTAGCGATTAGTTTGGGGCTAGATTGCGATGTGTGTAATGTCGAGCAATATTTATTTATTAACTGGGTGAAATGGTCCCAACACGGGAGGACCGATCGCCTGTCTGGTGCTTACGCTGGCGTCCACTAGAATAATGATCAATGATAATTAAAATTTACCTATTAAGCCGACTTTAGTGTTTAATCGAACCCCAGGGTCCCGAGAGGGATGCAACCGGGAACATCGGTCAGATCAAATCAAATAATAGGGGTTAAAGTATGAAATTGCCGTTTTATTGCAATAGGTTCTTTGAATTGACATGGAATCTTCATGGTTTGAGGTTTTCGAATGAAACTTTTTTCAAATGGTTTCTGTGATGTTCTTTTTTTAAAAAATGTGAAACATTTCAATATCGACTTTCAATTGTTTTTGTTATTCAAACAAGAAAGATGGATACTGCGAAAATTCGAGTGATTTTTGAATACGAGTTCCGACGCGGAACTAACGCGGTAGAAACACCCCGCAATATCAATGCTGCGTTTGGAGAGGGGTCTACTAATGAACGCACCGTGCGATTTTGGTTTAAACGCTTTCGTGATGGAAATTTCGACTTAAAGAACGAGCCACGAGGAAGACCGCCCACACAGGTGAATAACGATGAATTAAGAGAGATAGTGGAAGCCGATCCTAGTCAAACTACCCAGGAATTAGCGGCATGGTTTAACGTTACCTTACCCACTTTATTGACTCACTTGCGTCAAATCAATAAAATAAAAAAATACGAAAAATGGGTGCCTCATGATTTGACTGATCTGCAGAAAGAAACGCGTGTTGAAACTTGTGTTGCCTTGTTGAACCGGTACAGAAATGAAGGAATATTGGATCGAATTGTAACATGTGATGAAAAGTGGATTCTTTATGATAACCGGAAAAGAAAAATGCAATGGCTGACCCCAGGTCAAATGCCACAACAGTGTCCTAAAGCAAAACTTACCAATAAAAAGGTAATGGTAACTGTTTGGTGGTCTCAGCATGGTGTTATTCACTATAGTTTTCTTCGATCTGGTCAAGCAATCACGGCAGATGTCTATTGTGCCGAACTCCGAACCATGTTGACAAAACTAGCAGTAAAACAGCCCCGACTCATGAATCGATCTTCACCATTATTGCTCCACGACAACGCGAGACCTCACACAGCACGAGAAACCATTTTGACCCTTCAGGAACTGCACTTAGAAACCATTCGTCATCCTCCGTATTCACCAGACCTTGCTCCAACGGACTACCATTTTTTTCGTGATTTGGACAATTATCTACGTGACAAGAAGTTTTCTTCCCAGGAGGCAGTACAAAATGCTTTCACACAGTTTGTGCAGTCTAGATCGTCGGAGTTCTATCGCAAAGGCATTAATAACCTTCCCATTAGATGGCAGCAATGTATAGATAATAATGGCAACTATTTTGATTAAATAAATTTGTTAAAAATTTAAAAAAGAAACAATTAAGATTTTCAGTACAAATCGGCAATTTCATACTTTAACCCCTAATAATATATTTATTTATTAATATGAATCTTATCAAACATTTCTCACATTACATTAGAAATCGGTTCTGCACTAAGCATAGCTTGTATCGCAGCAACCGAGATACTAATATAAAAGTTAAGATAACATTTAATAATAATTCAAATTGTAAATACTTACATCTATAATATATAAAAATGAATCCCTTTTTCCCTTGGTCACGGCATCACGCCTGAATGGCTGGACCGATTTCGATAATTTTTTTATCGTTGTCTTCGTTATAATCAGGAGGGAAGGTTCTTATGGAAGAAAAAATATGCTGAACCGATTTTGATAAATCTTACGCGAGTGAAACCGCGGGGCGCAACTAGTATAGAATATATATAGATGAGAGGAAGAGGACCTACATACACTGACCTTCTTATACAAGAGCGAGTACAAGCTCGCGCGACACGGGAATATGATGAGCGGGAAGCTGAACGCCACCGACATCACGAACCCGAGCTTGATGACGTCACTGGCCATCGTCGGAGACAGGCTCATTAGGATGTTGCCTAGAATAATCAGAGACATGTTACATCGTCGTCTTCGCTCCTAGAAGACTGTGCACTTGACAACTTTTGAAATTCCGTAAATTTATTTTTATTGCTCAAGGCATATTTGCATACTTGCGGGCATACTTGCGTGGCCGAGCGGTATAGGCACTGGAATATTGATCCAGGGACGCGAGTTTAAATCTCACGGCAAGTGAATTATTGCAGATGAATTTTTCCTTTAAAAATATTTCTAGTAACTTTTGAAATATCAATTTCAATCATGTTCTCTATAGTTTTTGCTATGAAATATCAAAACGGTCCTGTTGAATCCAGTTGCGGTCGACTTAGCAACGACGAACGATCATAGTAGGGAGGTATATACCTATATAAGGGCAAATCCAAAATATATCGGGCATATAGTCCGATGAGACAAAAAAACGAGCCGGATTCGAACACGATGGTTTCTGTACGATTATTACACTTTGGATACGGAACCCTATAATAAACAATAGACCGAAAAAAACTTAGATCAAATATATAAACACAGAACTGTCAATTACTTATCAAAGGCAAAGTAAACAAAGAGCTGTCACTTTCAAATAATTATACGAGTTATTTGTATAGAAACAAGTTGTATTAACATACCAGATATTTCCTTAGAAGAGAAGGCAATGGAGCCGAACAGTCCGAGAGTGAAATAAACACCTGTACAGATGTTGATGGCGTTTTTTGTGATGACGTTCATTTTCTCTAGAGTTAGAGACGGAAGCGACTCGAATATCTCGAACAATTGTCTGGAAAAACAAATTCAATCCTAGATTTTTCTTATGTTTTCGCGATGTTCAATTGAAATAAAACTCTATTTTTTTCCTTTTTTCATCGCGTTGCTTTTATAATTTTCAGCATTGATGCAATGCCGCGAGGAAGAACTTTATTATAGGTCCAAAACGTAGGAACAATAGTGAAAAAAATAGAAGCAACGAGATTGAAGCTGGGAAAACTTGTTTTCGTTTTTAGAGTTTCGTAGTCAAGAAGAAACCCTTATAGTTTCGTCATGTAAGACTGTCCGTCCGTCCGCGGCTTAGCTCAAAGACGCTTAGTACTAGGAAGCTGTCATTTTGTATGGGTATACATATTGATCACGCCAAAAAAAAAGTATAATAAACGAAACCTTTTTAGAGTACCTCCTCCACATGAACATAAAACATGGGGGCTGATTTCTTTTCTTGCTTACCCCATCATTAGATAGCTCTTTTGAAAACATTGTAAGTTTGTTAAAACAATTTTTAATTAAAGGTTCCGTTTTCGAACTGTTGAGCTTAAAGTGCTAGTTTTTCGAGTTTTGCTCTAGCAGCCAAACGTTTATCCTTGGATAAGTTATGTTTTTTTCAAAATAATTGTAGTAAATATAATGAAGTTTATAGGAAAATTATCACAGCTGAGCTGTCTTTTCAAATTTATGACTATGTAAGACGATAATTTTTACTACGTTTGTCTGTATACCCAAGTGGTAGGACTAGAGGTACTTTTATTATGTACCTACACCATCTGTATAAACTAGATCCACATAGGTACAATAAATTATTTCATTAAAATGACACATTACAAAACAACCAGAGACATGTTACATCGTCGTCTTCGCTCCTAGAAGACTGTGCACTTGAAACTTAAACTTGACCTTTTGAAATATCAATTTCAATCATGTTATCTAAGGCTAAGGTAGTTTATACTCTGATATATCAAAACGGTCCTTTTCAACCCACTCGGTCCCAGTCTGTCCTTATGTAACTAACCGACGATCACTAGAGTTAAAAAAGGACACTGGAGTCTCTCTAACATCAAGCGAGACCGTTTTTTTTGACGAAGTAAGCTTTCTAGTTAATACAGTACTATTTCAATGAAAACAACTTACGTCTGACAAAACAATGCCATTGAGAATATAGGAACACACTGCAACACTCCCGCCGGTTTCCACAGCTCTATGTTGTAGAATCCACCGGATGGTAGCTCTGTAGCTGCTTCCGCTATCACCTGAAAAACGATTACAGTTTTCGTGTTACGGAAATGTTGTTATCTATTAAATACTTGCTGCGCCCCGCGGTTTCACCCGCGTAAGTGTCGTTCCTGTTAGAATATCGGGATAAAGTAGCCTATGTGTTATTCCCGGTATCCAGCTTACAAATTTCATCGCAATCAGTTCAGTAGTTTTTTCGTGATTGAGTAACAAACATCCAAACACACACACTTTCACATTTATAATACTAGTAGGATTTTTGATGTGGGAGCGTCACACAAGCACCACATTGAAATTTTCAATATCGCTATACACCATACTGTGTGGGACGTAGGGTGGAAAAAAAGTCCTGTTTTGAAACTCCAAATTCTGATGTACGAGTATAGCGATAATGAAAATCTGAATGTGGTCATCGACTTTGGATGCTGACTGTACAACGATTTCCTTGACAACTTTGCTTAGGTAGTATAGAAAAATTTCGATCTAAACAAACCTTCATAACCAAACAGAAGTAGAATCCTATAGTGGCTGCACTCACGTTGCTCAAACTGTCCACATTCCTGAGCAACCCTAGCGGCAACACACAGACCAGTGACACGATCACCATTATTGATGTCCTGAAAACACAACGAAGAAGTTCCAGTCTAACCCCCTTACTCTTTGACAGATCTTAGATAAAAACACACACTGTGTATGTTTGCAATTTTGATTCAGCAACTTGCCATTTTTTGGATTTGCGTTTGATTTTGCAATTTGCGTTTTCAACATCAGCAGTTAAAGGGTAACTTTTTTAAGTGACTAGCTGCGTCCCGCAGTTTTAGTCGCTTAAGTCCTGATCCCGTGGAGATAACGGGAACAAAAGTAGGTAGCCTTTGTTAGTCCTCGGTAATATAGCTTTCTTTTGTTGAAAGAATTTTTGAAATCGGTCCAGTAGTTTCAATGATATTCCCCAATATACATACTTACATTTTACTAAAACTATTATTAGTATAGATAGCCTTAGACTGCTAACGATAGCCTTACGCGAGAGGAACGCAGCAGCTAGTAAACTTATGTAACTTGTAACCTTTTCTATTTAAGTGCCTATTTACCTACTTTTTATGTTAAAATGTCAGTAAAAGGTCAACTAACAATGCAATATCAATAAAATAATTTTAAATTGTATAATATTTTTCTGTCTCTGCAAGATGCACCTAAATAATGTTACTATGCTACAGCATCTGGCGAAAATTAGGTTGTTTATTTACAAATCTATAATCTAGCAGTGCGGTGTTGGTCTAGTGGTAGATACCCCGACTTTCATTCCGAAGGTCGTGGTTTCGAATCCCGGCTTACCGCGCACCAATGTCTTTTTCCTTGCAGAAAAGTTATGTGCGTTAATAAAATCGCTCATACGGTGAAGGAAAACATCCTGAGGAAACCCACGGCTTAGTTAGCTCCAGACGTATTGACCAGTTCTTTCCTCTGGGCATGGCTGACTAGGCTGGGAGGGTGGTATAGGTGCTGGGCAAGCCTACTCCACCTAACAATGTTCCGGGCACTACAGCGCCATAAATAGCATTAAAAGTTGCTTGCGCTGTATAAATCATCTAAAATTAGATGAAAAAGGCCAAGGAATCTAGCTGTGTCCGGCGAGTTTACCGCGTGATACTCGTTCCCGTGGGAATATCGGGATAAATGTGTTAACCAGAATATAAACTGCCTGTGTGCCAAATTTTAACCAAATCCATTCAGCCGTTTATTGCGCGACTAACACATGAAAATATCAATCTTTCAAAAATGTAAAAACTTCTAGATACGTAATAGGACGAATTTCTTGGCAACACAACACTTTATTAAACTCATTGACAAAAACCCTGTTTCCCACACGGCGATTCCAAAATGTGAGGTCTATTTTCTATGAAACCCGAATGTTACTTGATTTAATTTAAAAATTTACGATCGTCTGGCATCGTCCTTAGAGGTACTAGTTAATTTAATTTCCTTACCTCAGCACATCACTCTGGTTAATGTTGAACATTTTTGCAATGATCTGTGGGCCCAAATCACCGACGACCACAAAGTATGCTATGCAGGTGCCCATTAGAAACCCTATTATACCAATTTCTACAGCGAATTTTCCAGCTGGGCCAAATACATGGAAAGCTGAAATGTTTTGAGGAAAACATGAAGTAACTAAAGCACCTTAGAGGTAAAACAGGCTGATCCTTTAGTATTATAAACTAGCTGCGCCCCGCGGTTTCACCCGTGTAAGGGATGATTTATATTAGGCTGTTTCCCGGCCGTGCCTTGTCCGAGCTTTGTTGTGTATTGCAACAGACCGATCGACTGCTCGCCGAGGAAATATTGAGATAAAAAGCAGTATATGTGTTATTCAGGTTACTAGCTATCTACATCGGTTCAGCAGTTCCAAAGTGATTGTGTAACGAACATACATGCATACTCACAAACTTTCAGCTAGTAGGATGTAAAAAAATATGCTAGTGCGTGAATACTCGGGCCACGCGCAGTGTAGGATTTCGTAGTTTCCATAAAATAACATGAATTGCGATTTGGACAGACAGACAGGATAGCGGACATGACGAACTATAAGGGTTTCTTTTTACTATGAAAGCCTAAGAATACCTCTCAGAGATTTCAAGAGTTTTGATTCAGGTCTTTTTTCTATGTATAACTAGGGCAGATGGCTAGTCTAGATTAAAATCTGTGTCCAACAGACATACACACATTTTCTTAGAGTTCATGACGGTAATTAATAAGTATAAAACAAAAAATTCAAAAAAACTAAATAAAAAAGAAAAAAAAACATTAAAATTATACTAAAAAAAGGAAAAGCCAGTTTTTTTTAAATAATAATTGTAACATTCAATTAAGTTTATATACTACCTAGGAATTCAAAATTCCTTCTTCTTGCCAATATAGACGATTTCAACAAGAAATAACAGCATAGCCTTGATACAAGCCCCATTGATAACAGAATTAATGAAGCCAATAAAATCCCACACTGAAAAAAGGTTTAAAAACATTAGATCGGACTCGCATTTGGTTCCATACTATTATTTACTATTAAAAAACAACAACATATTTGTAGTACCTATCCCACTTTAATATTTAATTTCTTCTGTTTTTACACAACTGCCAAAGGAAGTGTTATGTTTTAAGTACTTGATTTAGTGGCAACAGAAATACAGCTTAAGTGAACTGTTTAGTTGTTACGGTCTATGAGATACAGCCTGGTAACAGACAGATTGTGAGACAGATAGATAGTGGAGTCTCAGTGATAGCAGCCAATGGGTACCTATTTAAATATTAAAAAGTAAAATACCTAAGGTTTAAATGTTGATGTTCAAAACATCAAAAATTAAATTAGGAATTTTAATTTTCGAGATTTATATAGGTCGTCCAAATTTTACCCTACAAATGTTTTATTTTTATGACAAACTTCATACATTTAAACATATTTTCATAGATATGAAATTAGTAATGGGGACACCTTTTGTATTTTATTTTTAATTGAAATATAAAATTACCAATTAACCACTAGATATCTCACTAGATGATAATTTATCGAACTGAACTAAGATGTAGTATACTTTTATTTCATTGATTATATGAAAGATGTAGTATGTACTAACACCTAAAAGATAGCAGTTTTTTTACATGAGATTAGGCTAGGAATTTGCCTTTTCTCACCTGATGGGATGCGGCAATGAGGTTGATGGTGGCAAACAAACATGCCTAGGAATAACCTATTCACTCTAGAATTTTTCCTATTGTGTGGCAGTGGAACAAAGACCAATCCATCTTCCCCAGGGGCTGTAACGTCCGGTTTACTTGGCGCTACGACTTATACCGGGTAGGAGGATACAAGACGTGGCTGAAGCTACAAATCGGGTAAATACTGTTATAGCACCATTCAGAGGACACAAATGGGTCAACCAATGTTAACATCCCACGGACGTGTGTACTACGAGCCCCAAATGCGTCTAAAATTTTATAAATTTACGTGAAAATAGTTAGCTTATGGTAAGTACTTACTTGTTGAAAACAGAACGGCATAGCAAGAATCCCTACACCTATAATGCTGTTTGCCAGCGTTATTGAAAGGCCGGTTGTCCCCATCATTGAACGCATACACTACTATTTAATTAAATGGCTCAAAATATTGTTTATAACGACACAACATCACACAATCGTCGTCACATTGTTTTGATTTTTTGGTACGTGCGTGTTGTATGACATATTATTATTTCTTATCGGTTATGAACCGATAATGGCCATTTGGAAATGAGCCAGTGTCAAGTATTATAAATATGCAAGTTTTTTGCATCGAAACAGTCAAGTCGTCATAGTTAAAGTCAAGTCTAGGGAATCATTTGTAAACTCGGCGATCATCATCAGCCTGTTGCAGTCTCAGTTTGTGCCAGCCGTCATGCGCAAATCGTCGCTCCAACGCGCCTGAGAACTCGGCGGACATTTACAAAGATTGTTTACGGAGCTTTGGAGACAACGCAAAAGTCCATGTTTTTCACTTTCATTGCACTTGTACGTCCGGACGATGCTTTGGAGAAAACACTAAGTCCATGTTTTGCACCGATTCTCACTTTTATTCCACACACACCTTCACGAAACTAAATTGATTAATATGCCTCCGAAATTAAACAATTTGCACGCATTTGATTTTGAACTAGGTTTCACAAAAATGAAATTTTTACAACACATCTCCTCAACGCGTTCCCGCCAAAACTCATGTAAGACATAATTATAAAGCGACATTGACGGTTATTTAAATAATAACGAACGATAACAATTCTCCGCGGGGAGTTTTGGCGGGAACGCGTTGAGGAGATGTGTTGTAAAATTTTCATTTTTGTGAAACCTAGTTCAAATGCGTGCAAACTGTTTAATTTCAGAGGCATATTATTCAATTTAGTTTCGTGAAGGTGTGTGTGAATAAAAGTGAGAATCGGTGCAAAACATGGACTTAGTGTTTTTTTCCAAAGCTCCATGAACAATCTTTGTAAATGGCCGCCGTGTTTACAAATAATTCCCTAGACTTGACTTTAACTATGACGAATTGACTGTTTCGATGCCAATAACTTGCGTAATATACTTGACACTGGCAAATTTCCTAATGGCCATAATCGGTTCACAACCGATAAGAAATAAATATAAAAATAATTCTCCGCGGTCCCCAAGTGGAACTTATATTCATACTAGCTGTGCCCCGCGGTTTCACCCGCATAAATTCCTATCCCGTAATGTATGTGATGCATCACGTATGTGACATACGGTTTGTCATACCAAGCGTTGCTCAACCCGTATAATTATTCAAAGTACCCTATATCTTATTTCAACCACTATACTATCCCTGTACCAAACTTCGTTAAAAACTATTTAACCGTCATTTTTACCCATCATGTATGTTTATTCTAAATGGTGCGATCGTTCCTGTTGACCCATCGCGTATGTGTCACGCCAAGCGTTGCTTAACCCGTACGATCATTTAAAGCACCCTATATTTTATTTATACCCCTATACTAACCCTGTACCAAATTTCATACCTATCAGTTCCGCCGTTCTCTGAGATATAAATAGTGTAACTAACACACCATTCGTTTTTATAGCTGCGTCCTGCGGGATATACCCTCGTAAGTCCCGACCCCGTTAGAATATCGGGATCAAACACAAAAATATTTTTTTAAATCGGACCACCAGTTCCTGAGATTAGCGCGTTCAAACAAACAAACTCTTCAGCTTTATATTACAGAAGGTTAATAAGTAGGAGATCTGTATGGAATAAATAAATATTTCAGAATGGAGATCTAACTTCACTATCGAAGAAAAAACATGTTCCACGGTCACACAGCAGTGGATGTACATACTGACATGTTCTTTACAGTATTTAAGTATGATCAACTGTAATCGACCATTGGATCGACCAAAAGCGGACGATCTTTAGTGACAGACTGGCGGGTCGAATCAGCGTTCTAGGCCCCGCAGCCTCGCAACCACCACCGTTTGCGTGAAACATTTTTTCAAAGGATTACTACTACCATTTATATTCGAGTTCGTTGTAGGAGAGATGATCACAATGATTCATACAAGAATAAAACACCAATGAAAAATTATACGGGTTTACATATACAGAATAAGAGAATTAATGGTTCAAATTTGCATACATCGATGTTGCTCTCTCTTAGTTTCCAATGGACTGAGGGAAATAAAATTTAGTAATGTAGAAAATATAGATGAGGCTGTATTCGGTTTTGTAGGCCGTTGGGTAGTTTGCGCCGCGCGCGGTGGGTGTCAGCGCCTTTAGATTGACCGTTTGTACAAAGTTGCGTTTAGTATAAAATATTATATTCTGTGAATCAAAAGTCATCGATCGATGTCCAAAGCCAAGGCGAGACGTCACATATCCATGTCAAAAAGGAACACACGGTGTTACAGACGGGGTATTAACTATTCAACTCTGCTTTGTCTTTAGTGCTATAATAAAGTATTTCTCATAGTGTACGCTTTTTTTTGATAATCATGTAAAATGAGTTAGGCAAAATAAAAACAACATTTATAAGTGATAATATTTTTAATTTATTACACGAATTTACTAACAGAACTTTCTTTGGTACTTTTGACCAGCACTCGCTCGAATGAATACAATTTTAAATATAGGTACAAACTTTTTCACCTACATGTAGGTACCTACAATCTTTTGTAATATTAATATTAACAAGGAAACAAGAAGTAAACTACCTACCTACATCTTGTTTTCTTGTTATTCGGTGTTAGAAACTTAGTCAAAAACATTAAACAACAATTTAACAAAAAAAGATAGAGCATTATCTACGACATACAAAACTCTCAATGGAATACAGAAGTAATTGATGAAGACTTTTAATTTTAATACCATTTTTTTAAGTTAGCATTTAATGTAATTACATTTCATTTTGTGTTGTAAAGTTGCGTGAAGCGACTTTTCAATCTAAAGCGTTCATTACACCAACCGACTTGTCGTAGGTTAAGGTACTTACCTATCCATCGATATTTTCTTTCGATATGTGAGGAGTCAAGTGTGGACCAATGGTGTAGACAGTCGGGTCCGACAAATCGGGCATTGCTTTACATAACTGCTAAGTTTTAATAACTTTGTAGACAGGTAGATACAAATAGATTTTATATTAAACATTTCTGAACAATAGAAATTATAATATTTTTAACTTTGAAAGAGTACTGGCCATAAAGTTACTACACGCACATCGCCAAATAGAAATACAGGCGTCTCACTTACATCTTTGGCTACCTAAATTACACTAAATCCTTTAACTATGTTTAAAAAGTAGTTTCGAAATAAAAAAGTGATTAAAGTATAAAATTTACCATAAACAAAATATTTGTCGCACACATTATACATACAACTCAACAAGCACCAAAATTGAATAAGAGTTTTTTAAACATAATTTATAAAAGAGCCAAAACTGATTTTTATTTAAAAAAACACAGTAAGCTACATCAAGGGGGTACACAACAACCGAGGGTAGGTACTTAGGTACATTTTATTTTAGTTTTTAATATTATTATATTTACTTATGTAATAGGAGTTAAAGTATGAAATTGCCGTTTTATTTTGCAATAGGTTCTTTGAATTGACATAGAATCTTCATGGTTTGAGGTTTTCGAATGAATTTTTTTTAAATGGTTTCTGTGATGTTCTTTTTTTTAAAAATGTGAAACATTTGAATATCGACTTTCAATTGTTTTTGTTATTCAATTTAGACAAGAAAGATGGATACTGCGAAAATTCGAGTGATTTTTGAATACGAGTTCCGACGCGGAACTAACACGGCAGAAACAGCCCGCAATATCAATGCTGCGTTTGGAGAGGGGTCTACTAATGAACGCACCGTGCGATTTTGGTTTAAACGCTTTCGTGATGGAAATTTCGACTTAAAGAACGAGCCACGAGGAAGACCGCCCACACAGGTGAATAACGATGAATTAAGAGAGATAGTGGAAGCCGATCCTAGTCAAACTACCCAGGAATTAGCGGCATGGTTTAACGTTACCTTACCCACTTTATTGACTCACTTGCGTCAAATCAATAAAATAAAAAAATACGAAAAATGGGTGCCTCATGATTTGACTGATCTGCAGAAAGAAACGCGTGTTGCCTTGTTGAACCGGTACAAAAATGAAGGAATATTGGATCGAATTGTAACATGTGATGAAAAGTGGATTCTTTATGATAACCGGAAAAGAAAAATGCAATGGCTGACCCCAGGTCAAATGCCACAACAGTGTCCTAAAGCAAAACTTACCAATAAAAAGGTAATGGTAACTGTTTGGTGGTCTCAGCATGGTGTTATTCACTATAGTTTTCTTCGATCTGGTCAAGCAATCACGGCAGATGTCTATTGTGCCGAACTCCGAACCATGTTGACAAAACTAGCAGTAAAACAGCCCCGACTCATGAATCGATCTTCACCATTATTGCTCCACGACAACGCGAGACCTCACACAGCACGAGAAACCATTTTGACCCTTCAGGAACTGCACTTAGAAACCATTCGTCATCCTCCGTATTCACCAGACCTTGCTCCAACGGACTACCATTTTTTTCGTGAGTTGGACAATTATCTACGTGACAAGAAGTTTTCTTCCCAGGAGGCAGTACAAAATGCTTTCACACAGTTTGTGCAGTCTAGATCGTCGGAGTTCTATCGCAAAGTCATTAATAACCTTCCCATTAGATGGCAGCAATGTATAGATAATAATGGCAACTATTTTGATTAAATAAATTTGTTAAAAATTTAAAAAATAAACAATTAAGATTTTCAGTACAAATCGGCAATTTCATACTTTAACCCCTAATATTATAAAATTTTAAGATTTAGCGTCTTAGAATGGCACACATACATATATTAACACCAAGTTATACAATTGTTGAAGAGACTACTTGATACAAATTAGTTAAATTGTGTCCGTTACGTTTGTATCAATAAAATGTAATAAAACAATTACAGATATATTTTACTTTTGTATGTAGTGTAGGTAGTACCTATCATTAATAAACGTGCATTATGAATAATAAAATCAGGGTTTATAATAAATAAAATTAGTTTAAGCATAATAATAATATGTACAATAACTTAGGTACTACATTTACAAATAATATTCATAATAAAATTAACAGTTCACCCAAAATAGTTACAAAAAAGATATAGGTTATCAATTAATAAATAAAACAAACTTAAATATCAAACAACCGATGGCACATTCATTCGCAAACGGAATGCTACAAATAACACATTTAAAACATAAATTATTGAACAAATGCAATAATAACATTATCTTTGGACTCATCGCTTTGATAAAATGGCAAGTTTTGGGGAGGAAATATTCACACTCTAAATTTTAATTCCCCATAATAAAATTTACAGGATTAGAGTTGGAGTTCCTGTAAAAGTCTTTCAAAATATTTTTGCAGGCAAAACTAAATTATGGAACTAGTCATCCAGTAAGTTCTGCCCAAGTTATACACTATACTATTACCTTTAATTTGACTTGCATGATCGTAATCTAAAAACAGCATAAATATCCATATTCCTATTATTTTCTTAATATTTTTTATATCTCTAACATTATTAGTCGGATAGAAGATTTCTTTTTTAGATTCGGTTTATTTTTTAACAATAATCCTTTCTGAACACTCGTTATGGTAGTAAATAAATATTTATTTTTAACAGCTGTTTGGATGCACCATAACCAAATGCTAGGTAATCGATTAGCTACTAGATCATAATCAATAATAATCGGTGGATTACAAGGATTGAATGTGTAGGTAAGTAGTAAGGATAGATCATTAGATATATACCATGCATCTACGAAATACGTACAAATACTTGATCAATAAACGAATAATATTCGAACCAAACTGCACAGGCCAACTGTGAATACTGTACCCCTCCATATTGTCTTTTCTAAATTTTCAAATAAATTATCGGTTACCTTTTGACAATGTGATAATTGATTCTGACATTAAAACAATGCAGTAAGGTACTAATTTGACGTTTTAAAATAATGTCAACCTACCTAACTTAACATTTTTTAAGTATGTAGTACATTATAATTTCTTCTATGGTTTTCGCGATTTTGCATAATAAAACACTTTATTTATCCGGTTTTATCGCGTTTTTATTCATTAAGTTATTCGTTTTTTTTATCGCGTTTTTTTAAGCTCGGGTCAAATAATGAATAAAAACGCGATAAAACCGGATAAATAAAGTGTTTTATTATGTAGTACATTGCTTAAAATAATGTCAAAACTTTTGAATTTGTAGCCAGCTAACGTCGAAGACATTGGAACATTGTTTACTCAAATCATTTTCATACATTTACTTTAGATTATGACAGTTTTCGCTGGTGCCAATGAGATTAGCTCAGGTTACAAGATTAAATTTGTTGCCTAGACGCAGCACAACCACCATTAAAATTTGGCTACATATACCTCTGTCGAAGCACGTTGTATAATACAGATATTGCAGAGGTATTCAAATTTAATTTTAATAATAAATAAAAGCTTTTAATAAAATAATATAAAGTTGGCATGGAAATGTTGACAAAAACTAATTTCACTAAAAATATGAATTTAAAAAATGGGATATTAGGTAGGTAGCCTACCAATTTGTTACGAATTTCCCAAGTTCTTCCAATATCAAAATATAATTGCCTGTAAGGCTGTAACCGATTTTGATTCTATTGTCTCCAAAACATAGGGCGCCCTACAATACCTATAGGTTAGCAGATATTTCTAAGGACAACAATCAATAACCACCTACACCTTACCATGCTACTATTCTCATCAAATATGCATTGTTATTATAAATAAAAACTACTAAATATAGTGTGCTCGTGTGTATTATTACTATCCAGTCGAGCACACAATATTTAGTAGAGGAAATTTTAATGGAGTCATTATAATAAATACCTATTAGTTAGAAGCATATTGCAGGACCTCTACCAGCTGCATGGCTGCATCAGTGACATTCCTTGCAAATAAATTATTATTCTTTAACATTTTAATATACAGACTAATAAGTAGCTCTCTATCTCCTTAAAAGTACAAGGTATTTCTTAATTTTACTATTGTGATGTAGTGCGGCTATGGAAATTGCAGTTTCCAGCCATTGTGGTTGTGTTATATCCGTTTTCTAGTCACCGTAACACAAGCTTAGCTGCTTGCGCCGCTAGCGCAAGCGGCGGGCTAGATAGCGCTGAGTGTTGGTCACAGAATTTATTATATTTATTGAAATTTTAAGTAGTAAGTATACTAAGGACCAGATGTATATATCACATACACCCTAAGGTACTTAACCTTTTACGCTTATTTAATTATAAATAGCTGCTGCAACGCTGACAATATTGTTACGTCTATCGTAATAATGAAATGAGTGAGTATCGCAGCGGACGGACGGTAAGATGCAGTCGATGATGACGATTAAAAGTCACAAGCTTCATTGAGTTTGTGTTAACGTTACTGCCCGTGGCTGTTTACAACTGTTTTCCTTCTGATGACAAACACAAATCTACTGTTAGGGTTGAGTGAGATCAATATGGCGGGCTATATAGAAGCAAGTCGAAAACAAATCTAAAGATAACGTAAATGAAATTATTCAACTACATTTCAAAAGCAACAATGTCACTGGTAGATACCCTGCATGATTTATTAACAACTACAGCTATTATGTGAACTTATTATAAAGTTTAAACTATGTCAGTGTTTAATCTGATAAATATGTATGTTATGTACATTAAGTAGGTAGGTTTGTTTATCATTTCGCGTTACAGTTATTATAAATTACTTGAGTTTATTTATCTACACGTACCTACTACCTATTTGATATGACACGAATAAAACTAGATGTTATAAATTTATTTCTAATATCTTCGTAATATTATAAATGTGAAAGTTTATTTCTCTGTTTGTTTGTCTCCTTCACGCAAAATCTACTGAACCGATTGCAATAGAACTTGGAGTAGGTATAGATTAGATACATTACATACACCAATATTACAAAGAGGGATATATTTTTTGTTTTTATTATATAGGTTCTAAAATTACCGATATCGATATAACTATATTATATGACAATAAATTAAACCATTTGGAGTTACATAGGCTATTTTAAATTCCGATATCCAAACAAAATCGTACACATGCATATGTAATAGAAGCCCGCGGCACTGCTCGTTACCAATATTTAAACCCCTACATTCTAAAACGTTTAAAAGGTCAAATATTAGACTTTTCACACTTGTCTGATACAAATTTCGTCGTACAATTAGTTAAAAAATGATTTCATGTGGATTTCACATATTTTAATTGGCTAATATTTAAAACGTGAAATTTTGTTAGTGAATTTGTCACTCTTTCGCGCAAAAAGTGCTGAACCAGTTGCAGTGTAAATCAGTGGCTCGAGTTCTGTAAAACATAGCATGCGGAATGCCGGCGAACTGCAGGCGACGTGCAGAAGATGTGCGTTAATTCGTATTCTGTAAATGTTATTTTCCTTAATTAATACTTAATTAGTTAAGTAGCCTTCAAAATTAAGGGCTACTTAATTATTTAAAGAACTCCCCTTGTCAATCAGCCAATCAGTATTTAAACAAATTATAGAATAGCTATTATTTTTACTCCTGCAACAAATCGACTTCTGCAATGCTCATGCATACCGCCTGCTTGTCGCATGCTTTATTTTTACAGAATCGATCCACAGGATGCACATAGGCTTTTCATCTTGATGTTCTCACGAGATCGGGACATAATATGCGGGCGAAACCACGGGGTGCGGCGTGCGCTGTCTGCTAGTAGGTGTAATGTAATATCTAAGAAGCTACAAATATCCGTACCACAGAACATCTGTGATATTATCTATGTACCTTACCTATATTATTTCTATTATAACTTATAAATAGACACGTCTTGTGATGATGATATTTTGTTTAAAAGACATTCGAGATTACTCTGAATCAAAACATGACAGCTGAAACTCTTCAATGCTTACCTATTATTACATCTAAATTAAAATGGCTTGGAATTACAATCTATGATAAATATTCTTTGATTGCATGCATCCCCTATACTAGGTTCCATAATATTATGGCTTATATCACGTCAACCAGTTTGAATAGTTGGCGCAAACAACTGTTTTATTGGTACCTAAATTATTTTATTTTGGTACATTATTTACCCAGCCCTTAAGGGTTTTTTAGTTTTTCTACACACTATAATTTATGCCTGGTGTCTTCTAATTTCAAAACGTAGGTAAACTGTTTGTTGTTTCGAAGATCACTCATAAAATAACAAACTTTCAGTCAATAAAAATACAGTTCTTGATTTTTAAAACAAAACCGTCCCAAGAAAAATAAATATTAGTAATATAAAATAAAAAACAATTCAGCTGCTTGCGCCAACTAAATAAACACGTTAGCGTAATAAACAGATTCATTACGAATAAATAAATCGACACAAGTCTGAGCTCGGATTACTCGCAAGCAATCATCACTCAGGACTTATGACGGTATTCATACCTATTCTTCCTTTTTCTTCTCATCTGTTAGAAGTTCCAGAAGTTCCTCAGTTGTTTTCTTATCCTTCTGAAACTTTTCCATCTGATCTTTGGGTATTGTTCCGTTTAACAAAAGCTGGATGTTGAATTTCAACCGTTTGAATGGCTGCAAGGAGGCGTCTTTGCAAGGCGTCTGCCCCATTGCTTCAAGGGACTCCACAAGCAGATCATCGATCAGGCGTTTATTAAACCCTGTTACGAAAACTTGTATCAGTTTGCAAGTACCTAGTGATAATGACGGGGCAAGAAAAGCTCATTATGTACAGGACAAAGCTGGGTTATCTATGTCAAATTGAAGATTATAACTCCGCCACCGCGTCTTCAGAAAGAAAAGCACCTTATATACCTAAAAATAAAGTTCACAGTTCCTTAATGCCCCTTAATCGTATCGTGCCGTATCGTGCCGTCACCTCCCAACACCAAAATTACAAGACAATGACAATGACCAAAATGAAACTCACTCGTCGAACATTACCCGAGAAAACGCCAGGACGCCTGCGCCTACAATGATTAGATGTTTCGCTAATCATGATGGTAAAGCTGTGAAAAACGTGCTACATAAAACACTCGACGTACGTCACATAAGCACACTCGTACAAACAAATATTTCGTAACCCAATGAGTATCATTAATATTAAGCACTGATGTGCTTTGCATTAATTTTCTGTATCATCGCACTTGGCTTTTCAATGACACAGCGTAGCATTGTTTGTTATTATTATTCGACCTTGTTATACCAATTAAATCAATGACCCCCCACTAATGCGGTACGTAGAACCTATTGCATGGAAACCCGTTGATGTCTAATGTAAGGAGGAAAGACTCGTTTTGGATTTCTAGTAAATTTTTAATAAGGATTCTGTCTAATGTCGTAAATGACAATGAATTGTGTAGGGATTCAGAATGGAGGCCCGTTATTGGCGCACACACAGGAAGCGTTCCACACGAAAACTGTGCTAGAATCATGAGTGTAGTGTAAGGTAGTAATAAAGATATTTACCTAGAAATTTGAGTTTTTCTTTGGTAGCGATCATTGTGAATAAAAGCGCAAGGAGGAATCTCATGCGGGAGAGGCTCATAGGCGACTCTACCTCGACCTCTTCATACTGGACGGAAGCCTGGATCCTCTCTTCGAACGTCAACTCGCGCTCGCCAACCGTGCAACCCTTCGTATGATTCTCCAATTCACTCTTTAGCTTGAAAAACTGATCACATTTAGGACACTTATACGGCAAATCTTTACCGTGGATATTACGCATATGAGCCTTCATATGCGGTAACTGCGAAAACGACATAGGGCACATAGCGCAAGCGAAAGGTTTCTCGCCAGTATGGCGTCGAATATGCAGCATTAGTGCGTTGGAATGAGTGAAGGGACGTTTGCAGATCCTGCAGGTGTAAGGCCTTGCGCCGGTATGAGATCTCTTATGGACCGTCAGTTGAGTGGACTGTGTGAAACGTTGACCACATTGCTCACATTCGTGAGGGCGAGCTTGCTTATGTGTTCTCATATGTTCAGTCAAATGGCCCTTCAACTTCTTCTTACAAATCGGACACTGGATCCTATGCCCACCATGACATATTTGAACATGACGCCTCATAGAATTCATCCTCTGGAATTCCTTTCCACAATATTGACAGATGTAATCTTTAATTTTCAAATGGCTTTTCATGTGCATGGACAGATGGTTCCGACAATCATAGCTTATGCTACATAGTGTACATTGATACCGACCAGTCACAAGGTGCTGCTTCTCATGCTGTGTTAGCAAAAGATTGTATGAAAATTTCTTGTCACAGTACAAACATTTGAATGAATTCTCATTTTTTACATGAGTCTCTAGATGTAAAGTTAGATTTTCCTCTAATGTGAATGTTTTATCACATATATTGCATAGGAATGGTGCATCGGAATGATGACTATCCAAATGGTTTTGGAGGCTGATTTTGTTCCGGAACTTCATTGGACATTTCTTGCAAGAAAGAGGTTTGTATGAGACTTTCAAGTGACTGTAGATGTGTCGACGAAGAGATGATTTTCCACTGAACATCTTCTTACAGTAATCACATTGGAACAATGTTAGTGTTAATACCAATCCATTGCTCAGAGTGACTTGCTTTGTTTTCAAATTGGTTCTGCTTTTGATACTGTTAGTATCTTTTTCTTTTTTCCTTTTAGCTGTATCCTTTTTAATAGTTTTAGATTTGGATAAAATTTTGGAATCTTTGGTTTTGTTTATTGATTTTTTCTTATGATTTGTGTCATTTTGATCACTAATTCCTAATTCATTATTGTTGTTTACCGATGCACTCTTATGTTGTGTTCGAGTAGCATCTTTGTGTGTGCTAGTGTTGGTAATCATTAGTTCACCTTTGAGTATGTCATCGATCAACCGTAAGTTGCTCCTTGTCTTGTGTTTGATGATACCATCGGGTGATATGATTGGTTTAGACCGTAACAATTTTTCTGTCCTAGACAATGGTTTAGGTTTCTCAAAAGCAGCTTCTCTTTGTTTAGCAGGTTTCGGTGGTGATTTTACACTGAATTGATCTTTAAGTAAATGCCCATTTTGTAGCAAGAATTTCACTTTCTCCTCAGCTGTCAAAGTTTTCAAGTTACTCGGTCTCCTCATGACCACATTATCCTCAGGACTGGTTGTGGAATCTGAGGATTTTTTGTTTTTATTCAGTGACCGTTTGGATTTACCCCGTTTTCTCTTGGTAGTTGCACTTTTGGGTGCCTTTAATCTACTCTTTGCATTAGCCATGATGAACTACACTGTTAATAAGCATGAACTCTCCTCTGATAATATAAAATAAAGTTTATCAAGCGATAGACCCGCCACCGGTTAGATAGGTACTCGATAGAATAGACTTCTAGTATTGAACGATTGCTATACTTTGTACTTACATGCAGTGTGTAAACATCATTAGCATTGCCATAATCACCTCTAAATGTACGCAGCGTGCAGATAACAGGCTTGTTTGCACAACGATGCTCTACTAATGTGTGAAGGACGAGCCTTTTGTCTCATTGTAATAGGAACATCTTCTGTTACCTTGTCGATACGTTCAATGTTATACCGATCCATTATTTTACCACAAACACGCATATTGCTACCTCATTCCACATATTTTAACAATGATACAGTTTCTTAAAACACGAGAATACACTTAAAAATAGATAATTACAAGCTAGAAGTATTGAAAAAAATAATAACTTTACAACGAATGACTTCACACGCAATCGGTTCAACAAGAAATAATGACTGAAAGAGACAGATGATTAGGATTTTGGCGGGAATGCGTTAAGGAGAGGTGTTGCTAAATTTTCATTTTTGTGAAACTTAGTTCAAATGCGTGTAAAATGTTTAATTTCGGGGGCATATTAATCAATTTAGTTTCGTTAAGGTGTACAAGTGAAAATAAAAGTGAAAATCGGTGCAAAACATGAACTTTAGCTTAGTGTTCTCTCCAAAGCTCCGTGAACAAACATTGTAAAAATGGCCCCCTTTTTACAATGATTTCCTCGACTTGACTTTGACTGTGACGACTTGACTGTTTCGTTCAATGCAAATAACCTGCAAATATTGATAATACTTGACACTGGCAAATGTCCGAAAGGAAAAGCCATTTTAAAGAAGAAGAAGAAGACAGATGATTATCATTAGCTGTCAAATAAATTACTTTTTGTTACAACTGACGACATCTATCGGAAAAAATAAAAACTCTTACTGAGTTTAGAGCCTTACCACAAGAAGAAATAATAAAAAAAATATTAAAATATTAAGCACAATCCAAAAAATATTTATTCATCATATAAGTACCTTATTATTGTAAGAATTTCCCGTTAATTCCAATAAATAAACTGCTACCATCTACCGGTGTTAGTTGCAACTAAAATGAAAACGCTACGAATTTAGATTCTTGGGTTCCAAGTTAGGTGCTACCTATAGCTACTTAAAGATATGTAGGTCGGTTTTATCTGTTGAATTATTACGATGCAAGTGGTCCTGGGGCGGGCGGGGCCTGCATTTGTATTGAACAGAAATAATTTCTGTGCGCAGTTTGCACTTGGTACTTGCGCAGCATCCAATCACACGTCAGTTTATTTATAGACGCAGTAAACTCAGAGTGCGCAGTTGTAGAATTCAATATTCTTTGTAGGGATGCGCTAACCTTCTATCGGATTCTATGGTACATAGTTAATGACTATAAAGTAGTTTACTTACAGAACGTATCTACTACCTACTAAACCAATCCACTATGCTAGTAAAAATCATCTATCATGAACTTTGTCTAAAATTCATTATCTGTGTAAGACTTAGCACATTAAATTCCCGAACTCATGCCCGTAGATACCGGAGTTCTAAAACTCAGGCAGCGATAGAAAGACCGTAACAAACCTAATTAAAAAGAATAGGTAAATCATTTATTTCCCACAATATCAGGAATTAGTCGTCACTACAAGATACAATAGACAAATAAATACTAACTATAATTCTTTATTAATCATTTCACGCACATGTAGCTAGACGTTTATTGAAAATTTATGAATTAAACCAAGAACCTAAGTACCTAGTTAAAGTAGCTTTATGTAAGATAAGTAAGATACCTAGCGTAGCGTCTAATCATCCTATAATGACTGCACTGCGTTGAAGTCTTTTCTAAGCGAGGAATAATGTCTTAAAAAAGAATTCAACGAGATGGTCTAACTGTCTTAGCTAGCGTAAACTAGCAGGCGATCAATATCGAGCTACAGTACCTACCTACCTAAGCAATTATAGGTACATGTGTGTAAATTGTCTGACCTGCCTAAGCTTCAAGGACGCTTTTGTGGGACTTGCTACATGCCAACCAACACAACTATATTTTTTAACTTTACGTAAGCCTAATTTTTTTGTAAATTGGAAATAAACATGTAACATCTAACTAAACCCATAGTTCTAAAAATAATAATGGTTTTTGATTTTCAGTAATTTTTCATGGAAGAATTTCCAATAGGTAATTGATAAATATTGCATGTATGTAATAGCAGGTACGTTACGTGAACGTGTATCTAATCTCCGAAACGACTGGACCGATTTTGATGAAATTTAATATTTTAGAGACCCATTTTATCTTTGGGAGTAGCATAATGGGCTGGGCGGTTTATTCCAATACTTTTACGGGATCGGGACTAACGCGGGAAAAAAGCGAGGAGTGCAGCTAGTTCTACTTTAATATTATAAATGTGAAAGTGTGTGTGTTCTGATGTTTGTTACTCAATCACGCAAATACTACTGAACCGATTGCGATGAAACTTGGAATATAAGTAGTTGGATATCGGGAATAACACGTACTTATAGGCTACATTTTATCCCGATATACCCGCAGGAACGAGACTTACGCGGGTGAAACAGCGGGGCGCAGTTAGCAATAAATATACAACCTAGCCCCAAACCATGGCAAACTAAGTACCTAACTTGGTTTATACTATGTGGGTGCCTTACCTACAAGACAACGGAAATATTAGGTAGGTAGGTAAGGTACACATAAGTAAGTACTTTTTTTGTAAATACTACCTACATAATTTTACATAATGAAAACACATAGAACCAGAATCTAACATTTATATAGTCAGCATAAATACTTGTCCCCGGCGGGTATCGAATCCACAACCATCCGCATATTATCCGGGAGTTCACTCTAAGCGCCACAGAAACCGGCAAAATATACCTACCTATGTTGCCTAGTTACCTACATTTTACTAAAT
Organism: Idaea dimidiata; assembly: GCA_949358125.1. Classification (NCBI taxonomy): domain Eukaryota; kingdom Metazoa; phylum Arthropoda; class Insecta; order Lepidoptera; family Geometridae; genus Idaea; species Idaea dimidiata. The sequence goes on from OX442334.1 coordinate 11,024,313, forward strand.
CAGGTGTTGCAATAACCTGGAGCTAACAACTATTGCAATCTAATAATAAACGCCAAGTACACAGAACTTAGCTTCTAAAACCAGCATAAATCCGTATTATGAAGCCCCGAGTGGACTTTCACCATTGTTCGGGTACAATGCCGACCGACTTGCACCATCCTACTTCTTCAAAGATATTTATAAACACTGCAGTTTAGGTAACATCACACAGTTTCATGAGACTAACTTCCAGTTGCCAACTCAAATGGAAGGGGACAAAAAACTTTAACACTAGTGAGCCACACCACATCACTGACTAGGTAAACAAACTCACCTATTTTCCTTTAAAAGTATACCTACATATTTCACACTAGGTAAATGTTTTTTCTATTCAATGACGAGTCTAATATCTATTTGAATGTATTTGTACTTGCTCAATCTGATAAACTCACAATGACATTGTTCCTATGACCCTAGTGTGGATTGTTTACATCGATTCACATACATACCTATCGTATATTGTTTCTATTCAAGTACAAAATAACAATAGTGTTTTAGTAGTCTACGAAATAAGGCCTTCATGTTTTCGTTTATGTAGCAATAAGTATTTTAACATAAATAAATAAAGATAAATACTTGACGACACACCGACTAATATAACAACGCCATCTAGTTGTTACGCTTGGAAACTAAATAACAGGACGAGCGTTGTCTCTGGCGGAGCGTCACGTGGACGGGCAGCCATCTTGATCGCGCACTTTTTGGAGTGACGTCGTTGCGCGTGCACGTTACCTACGAACCGCCACCATCCTGCATTTTTATGATTAGTAATCTTTAAAAATCTCAGAGATCATTTAATTAAACTGTATATAAGTATTGTTTTACGATTAAGTCGGTGATAATTGATAATTATAGACCTTTATTTTAATCTTAATCATTAATTGTGATTTGTCTCGGCGATCATTTGTTGGAACTGATTATAAGTTATGGTGTGGACCTATTTTTGTTAATTTCAATTATAAATCGTGAATTATCTTAGCGATCCTTTTTATTTTATTTCTTATCGGTTGTGAACCGATTATGGCCATTAGGAAATTAGCCAGTGTCAAGTATTCTAATATATTATGCAAGTTATTTGCATCGAAACAGTCAAGTCGTCATAGTTAAAGTCAAGTCTAGGGAATCATTTGTAAACGCGGCGGCCATTTACAAACAATCTTCACGGAGCCTTGGAGACAACACTAAGTCAATGTTTTGCACCGATTTTCACTTTCATTCCACTTGTACACCTTCACGAAACTAAATTGATTAATATGCCTCCGAAATTAAACAATTTGCACGCATATGAACTAGGTTTCACAAAAATGAAAATTTAGCACCACATCTCCTCAAGGAGTTCCCGCCAAGACTCCTAGCGATCCTTTGTTAGAACTGATTATAAGTGACACTTTACGATTAAACTTGAGAACTCTAATAAGTGTGGGCCTTTATTTTACGAATAAGACATTCCCACGCCATGGCCGATCCTGATAAAAGCACTGAAGTGCCTTTATCAGAAGTGGGATCAGACGGAGAACCGTCTCATATTAGTGCTCCGCAAGCGAATATTAGTGGCACGTCAAACATACTAAGCAACATGGAATCGCTGTTTACTCGATTGATAACAGCAATGTCGCCGCAGCCGCACAGCACAGTGAGTACAGAGCAATCAAATAATACTAGTACTACACTGATTAAATTTGACCCTGATGATCTTGGTGCCGATGTTGAAGGCTGGTGTCGACTGACCGAAATTGTTGTTACTAGCCGTAAATTAGACGGCGTTGAATTATTGTTGGCGCTCTCGAGTGCACTCAAAGGTCGCGCTGCTACTTGCCTTACCAAACTCAAATTAGAGCAGTTTACCTGGAAACATGTAAAAGAAACCCTGATGGCGAAATTTTGTACACCAAAATCTGCCCAAGATTTTTTTGAAGATATATTGAGGTTTCAATTTGGAATAAAAGAAACGGCTTGTGAAGCTGCTGCGCGACTGTGGGATTTAATCGAACACATACCGAAAACCGAGATGCCAGAAGAAGTTATTGTCGGTTTTGTTGTGGCTTTGCTTTGTCAAAAAGATAGCATGATACGTCGTGAACTGAACTCAAATGTCATATCGAATAGAGCACAGTTATTTCGCGTGCTCCGTGGAATATCCCTAAAAAGACGTCTGGAAGTCCCAGAAAGCTACGAGTCGGACACAAAGCGAGCTCGTTTTAATGAAACTAATACCAAATTTATTGGAAAATGCCATTTTTGTGGAACTGCCGGTCATAAACAAGCAGAATGTAGAAAACGCCGCGGCACAATGAACTTTTCCCAGAAAGAAGACTCCAGCTCCAATAAAACACCTTCAGTGACCTGCTTTACGTGCAAGAAGCCGGGACACGTTTCTACTGTATGCCCCGATAAAAGGAACAGCGCGCCAACAGTCAAAGAAGTGAACACCTGCGAGCACAGAGTTTCCAGAGGGATCTTAGAGACAGTAACCGGTGAGAAAGTTCCTTTTTTATTCGATAGCGGGTCATCTTGCTCATTAATAAAAAATAATATCGTTAGTAAGTTTGGGTGTACTTTGAAAAATTGTAACGTATATCTTTCTGGTATTGGGAAAGAAACTGTGGTGTGCACCTCGCAAATTCTCAGTACTGTTAAAGTTTCTGGCCTCAATCTAACTTTGTTATTCCACATTGTTCCTGATGACTGTATCATTGAATCTGTAATCGTAGGTAGGGATATTTTCGAGCAGGGCATACAAGTTCATATAGACAGTGATATTTTGACATTCTGTACAAGTAAAGAAACTATAGCTCTTTGTAACAGTCAAAACAGCAAAATAGATCTAGAAAAAATTGACACAGACTTAGAAGGTAAGGAGAAAATTGCATTGATAGATATTCTTAACAAATATAGCCAATATTTTATTGAGGGAACACCTAATAGGCGTGTTACGACGGGAGAGTTAGAAATTAATTTGATAGACCCTCAGAAGGTTGTTCAGAGATCCCCATATAGATTATCGCCGGCTGAGAAGGCTGTAGTTAGAGGCAAAATTCATGAGTTGCTGGAAGCGGGTGTTATCAGGGAGAGTAAATCGCCGTTTGCGAGTCCAATTTTGCTTGTTAAAAAGAAAGATAACACTGATAGAATGTGCATCGATTTTCGCGAACTCAATGCAAATACTCGCCCTGAACACTTCCCGCTCCCACGCATAGATGAACAAATTGATCACCTGGTTGGAGCTCATCATTTCTCATCACTAGATATGGCATCTGGCTTTCACCAGATCCCTATTCATCCTAATTCAATTGAGAAAACTGCGTTTGTCACACCAGAAGGGCAATATGAGTATGTCGCTATGCCGTTTGGATTGCGAAATGCACCCTCAGTCTATCAACGGTGTATAAATAAGGCTGTTGCAGATCTTAAAGATAAACCCTTAGTGTATATGGACGATGTATTGTGCTATTCATCTTCTGGTGAGGCCGGTTTGCGCAGACTTGACTTGGTTTTAAAGGCATTAACGAATGCAGGCTTTTCTTTTAACCTCCGAAAATGTCGCTTTATGAAGCGTAAGGTAGAGTATTTAGGATACTGCATTCAGGCTGGAGAAGTAAGACCAAATCAACGAAAGGTACAGGCTTTAGCAGATGCACCACCACCTAAAACAGCTACACAAGTGCGTCAATTCTTAGGCCTCGCGTCATATTTTCGGCGATTCATACAAAACTTCTCTAACCTTCTCGGTCCGGTATACCCATTAACAAAATTGAAAGGTCCTATTAAATGGTTGCAAAAGCACGAAGATATCCGTCAGAAAGTAATACACATTCTAACATCAGAGCCTGTTCTTATTATATTCGATCCCGATCTCCCTGTAGAGCTCCATACGGATGCAAGTTGTGACGGATATGGTGCCATACTTATTCAGAAAAAGGACTCTCTTCCTCATGTTGTGGCCTATTTCAGTCGCCGTACGACCGAAGTGGAGTCTCGTTATCACTCGTACGAACTCGAAACTCTGGCGGTCGTGCGAGCGGTTGAACATTTTCGCCATTACTTGTTTGGAAAACATTTCGTAGTGTTCACTGATTGCAACTCTCTGAAAGCATCGAAATCAAAAACCGATTTGACGCCTAGGGTACATAGATGGTGGGCCTTTCTCCAGGCGTATGATTTCGATATTGAGTATAGGACAGGCCGGAGCATGGAACACGCGGATTACCTCTCTCGAAACCCACTTCCGGATGATGATGGAGCAGGTACTTCCGCGTGTGCTTCAAGAAAGACATCTAAAGTAGTTCAATTTATTGAGCTCCACCAAGGCTGGCTTGCGGTAGAACAAAAACGCGACTGCGAAATTCAAAACATAATTACGAAGCACAATAATAGGGAAATACCCGAATCTATTGCTCATACGTACGACGTTCGTGATGGAATCCTTTATAGAAAAGTAGAAAGGAATAAAGTTAGTTCTTGGCTACCAGTCGCACCTCGTTCTTTAACTTGGACCCTGATCAATCAGGTGCATTCAGAAATACAACACTTAGGATCCGACAAAACCTTAGACAAACTCTATGAGAGGTTTTGGTTTCCAGAAATGAGTAAGAAGGTCAGGCAATTCATTGACTAATGCATAGTGTGCAAGGCATCAAAAGGTCCATCAGGTGCTCTTCCTATACAGCTTCACCCAATTCCTAAAATACCAGTACCTTGGCATACATTGCACATCGACTTTTCCGGAAAGTTAAGCGGCAAGAGTGATCAAAAAGAGTATTGCTCCGTAATAATTGATGCATTTAGTAAGTACGTATTATTGGAGCATACAGTTTCTCTTGACGCTGCTAGCGCTGTGAAAGCCTTACGAAAAGCAGTATGCCTTTTCGGAGCACCAAAGCGAGTAATCGCTGATCAAGGGCGCTGTTACGTTAGCAGCGAGTTCAAACAATTTTGTTCGGAACACAATATAGAACTCCACTTTATAGCGACAGGGTCAAGTAGGGCAAACGGCCAGGTCGAACGAGTTATGCGGACCTTAAAAAGCTTGCTTACAATTGTAGAAAATGACGTTAATAAAACTTGGCGCGATGAACTTGGAAACATTCAGCTCGCGTTAAATAGTACAAAATCAAGGGTGACCAAATACACACCGACAGAACTTATGTTAGGTATTCGTACCGAATCCCTAGGGTTGGCTAAAATACGTACTGGCTCCGAACTAGAAAATCGATTGAACTTAGATGTGGTTCGTGCTGATGCTAGTGATAATATTAATAGGGCAGCGACTTCAGAAACGCAGCGTTTTAATCGCGGCAAGGCTAGGGTGATTCCATTCGCTAAGGGTGATTACGTATTTATTAAAACTAGTGAACGGAATCATACTAAGCTCGACCGACGGTTCAAAGGTCCTTTTCTAATTACGGCCGTCCTAGAAAACGATCGGTATGAGTTGCAAAGTTTAGGTGGTAGTAATCGTACACATAAATATTCTCATGAGAATTTGCGAGCTGTGCCCAGGGGTTATGAGGGTTTCTTAGAAGTAGCTAATAGTCTTATAGACGAGGACATAGGAACCGAAAATAATCAGCAAAACCGTGACTCACAAACTGACGAGAATGTTCAGGCTACTCTAGAAAATAGCGATACTTTGACGGGATCAGAAACTCTTAGCATAGGGTCAAACACTTTGACTGTTGGTTCGGACACAATGTCGGTGTATTCAGATAGACATGTAGATGATTTTGATGATGAACACGATTAGGCTATAAGAGGTTTGTGACTTTTAGTTATCTTCCACCCAAGTGTAACTGTATGATAATGATGAATTGTATAATGTAGTGCTGTAGAGAGGGATCGGAAGTATCGTCCGGTCTATGCCTGAGTCTAGGCTAGTCGAAGGGACATACTTGCCGGGTCCAACGCAGCAAGCGGAAGTATCGTCCGGTCTATGCCTGAGTCTAGGCTAGTCGAAGGGACATACTTGCCGGGTCCAACGCAGCAAGCGGAAGTATCGTCCGGTCTATGCCTGAGTCTAGGCTAGTCGAAAGGACATACTTGCCGGTTTAACGTAGTGATCTGGTGGCGCTGGTCGAAAGGATTATGTGGATGGTACCAAACTTCTAAATTGATTGTAAAACCACATACATCCGGTCCAAACACACCAATCGCTAAACGCAAGTTTACAGTGATGAAGTTTTTACGGTATCTAATAATATAGTGATCGTGATGATGACTATGTGACAATGACCATGAGTCGTTAGCAGAATGGACGAGCGGTGACAGTGGATCACAGCTATACAAACTATTACTTTGTTTCAGACCAGTAGCAAATTTGATGTCGCTCGAGGACGAGCGAACGTCAGTCTGGCCGTGACGACACACCGACTAATATAACAACGCCATCTAGTTGTTACGCTTGGAAACTAAATAACAGGACGAGCGTTGTCTCTGGCGGAGCGTCACGTGGACGGGCAGCCATCTTGATCGCGCACTTTTTGGAGTGACGTCGTTGCGCGTGCACGTTACCTACGAACCGCCACCATCCTGCATTTTTATGATTAGTAATCTTTAAAAATCTCAGAGATCATTTAATTAAACTGTATATAAGTATTGTTTTACGATTAAGTCGGTGATAATTGATAATTATAGACCTTTATTTTAATCTTAATCATTAATTGTGATTTGTCTCGGCGATCATTTGTTGGAACTGATTATAAGTTATGGTGTGGACCTATTTTTGTTAATTTCAATTATAAATCGTGAATTATCTTAGCGATCCTTTGTTAGAACTGATTATAAGTGACACTTTACGATTAAACTTGAGAACTCTAATAAGTGTGGGCCTTTATTTTACGAATAAGACATTCCCACGCCATGGCCGATCCTGATAAAAGCACTGAAGTGCCTTTATACTCATTTGGTAGGTTCAATTTTGATAGCATGAAGTGTATTTATATCTATAAAAGACTAAACCGCTGATAGTACAGAGCTGAAATTTGGTTAGTGTATTAGTTTTATGTAGAAGGCATCCGATAGGAAAAATCCCACTAGATCGAGACTTATGCGAGTGAAACCGCGGGACACAGCTAGTCTGATATTCAAAATGCTTTGTCCTAACTGTGGATCGACCACGTACAGCCTGCACCACTGATAGTAGAGAGCTGAAATTTAGAGTGTGCCCGTTTTATGATATAGGTTAGGTATCCAATCGATAAGAAAGACTTTAGAAATTCGTACGGGATCGGTACCTACGCTTGTGAAACCGCGGGACTCAGCTAGTTAATAATAATAACCTCACATAGGTACTTAACAATACCAAACCGTGACATGTAAAATGAAAAGAACAAATTACTTACCTACACTACAACACAGCCTGTTTCTATTATCCACACGCAGTTAAACCCACCTTTTTGTTACTTGCGCCAAATTTCATCTATTTCACGGAAATTTCATAAGAAATATGTAACAATGGGTTCCAACTGCGATTACACAAACTGTCTCTTGAGGTACCTAAGTAGGTAAGTACTTATATCTATACATAATTGGGATGTTGAACAATAGATGTAACAAATGTTTAATGGGTTGGGCTATTCAAAATACTTACTATTAACAAAACATAAGTTTAATTAGTTATACAAAACTTTTTCTCTCCCATTTCAAATTATTTACTATACCTACCTAAAACATTTTTTAGAAAAAAAAGAATGAATATTTATGACTACTTTAATTAAACAGACAACTTCGCATGATGCTTTTGTTATTATTTAGTTATCTACATGTTATAATAGAAACAGAAATAATCTGACATTAATAGGAAGCTTTATAATGAAATGTAAGTTTCAAAAGTTAACGAAACTTTTTGGCGAACTGTTACCGCTGTATACCGCCGCTATTATATTATGTATAGCGGCTGTATAAACTATGTATCGTTTGTCTTTCACAGTTACCTACATGAAGTTTTAAAGTAGACAGACAGATACAAGCTTATAGTCATCTGTTAATCATCGTTTATAAGTTAGCGGGTTAGTAGCTTAGTAGTATAGGAGCTTTCTTTAGGTTTTACGTATATAGGAAGATAACTAGATAAGTTTAATCCATTAAGATTTATGATTATGATTAACTCAATATAGTCAATATTGAGTTAATCATATTCATATATGATTAAGAAATCCGGGAAAACGCCTACAATAGGATTCGATACTGTGGAACACATATTACCTACCTATCTCAAAAATGTTAGATAACATCAAGTCAGCTTAATGTATTACCTACTCCAAAGGACGACAAGGCGCAAGAAGTAGGACACAACGCTTACAATCAAAAGACAAACTACAAAGAAAGGTCATTACACTTTGCCTTAACTAGGTACTTACAAACACAGTACATACTACAACCTACATAGTAGTGTGGTATTAGGCACCTACTACCTACATTAAACCTCGCTGCGTAACCTAATTTCTTCTCATAATAACGTCACAGTCTACTAACATTCCGGCGACAGTGGATGTCGTATAGATGCTAGATAAATAGCAGAGTTAATGTGCCTACTGCTACTGCCTAGGTATAAAAAGATGAGTATAGGTACAGCTTTATGATTTAGATTAGATTACATAGGTGCTTCCGAACATTATTCTCGTACATCTTAATGACGAACCGTCTGCAATTAAACCCAAGCAAATACTAGATAGGTAGGTACAGGTGGTAAATTGATGATACAGGTAAACACAAGTGCCACAAACACGACAATAATTTGTTATGGTAAATATCTAAGGGCTCTTTAACGCACATTTAAGAATCTCCCTACTTTCCTTAACTTTTCATGCATATAATAACGAACCTTCTGCAATTATACCAAAAAATATTATATAAGTCCCACAAAATAAATATAAGTCCCACATAGGTACATAATCTGCTGTGGTACCTACATAAGACCCTATCTGAGGTCTTTGCAAACTATTTTAGACACACATTATGATAATCTACCTTTCACAGTTCAATTTTCATACATTAAACGTCGAACGGCCTGCATTACTTATACCTAAGAAATACTAGATAGGTAGGTACCTACATATACTCCTAAGTCCCACACACTCACATATTTTGTTGCGGTACATAAGTCGCATACATAAGTCTGCGTCCGATGTCTTTCCAAGGATTTATTCCCTCAACCTCGCTTCTCACCAAGACTTCATTGGACGGACACACAGACACATAAGATTTTTTCTTACCTTTCATGCAATTAACGATGAACCGTTTGCATTTATAAGTCCTACGAATTTTAAGTTAAGTAGGTAAGTACACACAAGTCCATATTTGAGGTCTTTCCAAGAGTTCTTTAGACACGTATGAGATGTCATACAGGGCCATAATGATTTAGGTGATAAGATACCTTTTATATGAGACGCTATTTATCTTATATGATAGATTAGTTTCGACGAAGAGTTGTCGATGCAACCACACATGACCCTTATTCTGCTAACTAGATATTACCCGCGACTTTGTCTGCATAAAAATAATGCATAGCCGACTTTTTCGTTCGTTACTCGGGTTCTACTAATTGGATTTCGATATAAGTATACCACGAGGTTCATCGAAAATATAACTATCCAATTTTGAAAACCTGATTTTAATCGGTTCGTCGTTTTTTATTGTGGAACAAACAGAGAAACAGACTGACAGACATGAATTTTAAACATTATTAATTTTGTACTTACTACTTTTACTAAGTCAAGACAACTTATTTTTAATTTACTTACAAGTACAGACTTTTTATTTTCTCTTTCTTAATTATAAGTATAGATAGATAGATATAGATTAGGTACTATTATTATAAAGTTGCAGTTCAATTGTCTCAGACAAGTCTAAGAAGTTTTATTTCGCCAACAGTTATGCAATCTTTTTTGAAAACATTAAACTCTCCTGCGACGACTGAATTGCAACAAAAATAGTTACGAGTTACGTTACGTTTATTATTTTATTAGATTTATGAAATTCTTACTTGACAGACAGACGCACAGGACGGAACCTTTACAACCAACATAATAATATCATTTTTAACGTTAATTTTCGATTAAAGGGATTTACACACCTACTGCTCTACAAAGTTACTTTATTTGACCAAAAAGGTCAACGTAAAGCGACTCTTTATTCCCTAGGTGCATAAAGTGCACATTATGCACCTAGGGCATAAAGTAATTTAAATTTGGAACTAAGGTTCTGGTAGCATACGGCCATTTCGAACTGGCCACCTAGACATAACACATAAAAAAAATAAAAACTGGGCAAATTTTTTCTATTTTCATGGACGAAAGGGTAAAGCAAAAAGTTTTGGTTAGTATAAAGCCCCAACTTTTTTTTTTCATCAGCTAAGGCCGATGTGTGGTTTCGTCATTTTGATGTAACATTGTTAAATTTAATTAATATAAAGCTGTCAATATATTTCATATACGTTGCATTATTCTATTTTTTGTTGTTAGTTAAATACTTATTTTTGTAGCCCTTTTATTGTCTCGCAGTAGATGTGTAAAGTAGAGTATTCACCTCGGTACTAAAGTCTGTCTTTATCTTGGGCGCTTGAATCCCACGCTTCACTCAGGACTCTAGGTACATAACTCCTTCGCTTCGCTCAGGAGTTAAGTTTTTAACACCCTCGCTGCGCTCGGGAGTTAACCCTCTAGAGTCCTTCGTACGCTTTGGATTCAATATGACGCCCGCTATATAAGACAGGACTTTAGTACCTCGGTGCATAAACTACTATTACACACCTACTGCTCTACAAAGTTACTTTATTTGACCAAAAAGGTCAACGTAAAGCGAGTCTTTATTCCCTAGGTGCATAAAGTGCTCATTATAACCCTAGGGAATAAGGTAATTTAAATAAGGAACTAAGGTTCTGGTAGCATACGGCCATTTGGAACTGGCCACTTAGATATAACACATGAAAAACTAAAAAGTGGGCTATTTTTCGTCTAATTTTATTTTGACGAAAGAGTAAGGCAAAAAAATCAGTTGATATAAAGCCTCAACTTTTTTTGTTCATCGGCTAAGGCCGATGTTTGGTTTCGTCATTTTGACATTGTTAAATTTAATTAATATAGAGCTGAATTTACTTAAATGCTTAGTTTTGTAACTTTTTTGTTGTCTCGCAGTAGATGTGTAAAGTATTCACCTCAGTAATAAAGCCTGTCTTTATCTTGGGCCCTTGATCTCACGCTTCACTCAGGACTCTAGATACATAACTCCTTCGCTTCCCTCAGGAGTTAAGTTTTTAACACCCTCGCTCCACTCTCTAGAGTCCTTCGTACGCTTTGGATTCAATATGACGCCCGCTATTGACTACGCCCTAAGACAGGGCTTTAGTACCTCGGTGCATAAACTACTATTACCTATCGAGTTTAGGTTCCTATAGGCTGAAGGAATAATAGTAACCTATTCTTTGCGTCGCGCATTGGGTAAAAAAGCTATGAAATGCCCTCTCTACATAGGTAGGTCACAGTTTTCCTAATAAGTACTTGGTACGCCTCGGCGCTTTCTTAGGTATTACTTATTTGAATAAAATTGACAAATCATAGAGTAAATGATAGATCTAGGCTAAGTCTGCAATCTGCGTCAAGCAGGTCGTCGTCTGAAACTAATCTAAGAATCTTTATTTTCGCTCTAATAACTGCTAAGAGGGTCCCAAGCTCGAAGCACCTGTCGCAAAATCATACTAAGCCTGCGAACAAAGCGGGGATTTTCTCATGTCAGCACAACTATTTCTTAGTTTATTCGTAGACTCACTACCGTGGTGAAAGGGTCGCTGTATTTTCGCGGGTATTTTAGTGCTTTAAATTTTTACTCAATTACAAGAGGGTCATGTTTTTGGAACTGTAATTGTTCGTTTTTGATGTTTTCATGTTGTGATGATTATAATGAAATTCTGGTGGATGTTTTTACTGTTTGCGAAAACAGCGTCGGCTAGCGATAATGAGCTTCCACATGCGGAGACTGAGAAAGGTAAGCGTAAGAGTCAACGAGCTTAAAAAGAAAAACCTCTTTTCCTCCTTTTAACGTTATCCGGTTCCGGTGGTTTTTTGGTGTAATAATTATATTAGGTACCTTATAGATAGACCAACTCATAGTTTTGCTTTTTTTTACCTGTGTGCAAAAGTATCCAAAACAAGGAAAACAAGTTTAGGCCTATATTTTATTTTGTGAATTACACACGGAGTTTTGGCGGGAATGCGTTGAGGAGATGTGTTGCTAAATTTTCATTTTTGTGAAACATAGTTCAAATGCGTGTAAATTGTTTAATTTCGGGGGCATATTAATCAATTTAGTTTCGTGAAGGTGTACAAGTGAAAATTAAAGTGAAAATCGGTGCAAATCATGGACTTTAGCTTAGTGTTCTCTCCAAAGCTCCGTGAACAAACATTGTAAAAAATGTCCTCCTTTTTACAATGACTCCCTTGACTTGACTTTAACTATGACGACTTGACTGTTTCGTTCGATGCAAATAACCTGCAAATATTGATAATACTTGACACTGGCAAATGTCCGAAAGGAAAAGCCATTTTAAAAAAGAAGAAGAAGAAGAATTACCCGCACACATAAAACACTGGAATCGGATAATGTTAAGGGGTGGAAAAGAGGTTTTTATTTTTTGTATGATGTGTGAGTCACGTCGTGTGAAATGTTCGTATTAAACCTATTTTAGTTCAAAACGCATAATGTAGAAAATTATGAATAAGGTGCAGGGTTGAACGGTGTTTGTCTAGTATAGTGGAATCCCTATCGACGATGCGCAATGTTTTTTTCTTGGAGATTAAGATATGTGCGCTAATAACGTCTCCCTTATGGTAAAAGAAAATACCGTGAGGAAACCGCCAAATCTTAGGTCCGACGGTCCGAAGACAGAGGACATTCGCCAATCCAATTTACTTAATTATGAATATGGTAGATCGAATCCTTTCTCTGCTCGAATAAAACCAAGCCTTTCGCCTTTACTGAATTGAACATTATCGTCTATTGTTTTAATATAAAATTGTAACTACCTACTGTTTAGGTATACCTACGCATAAAATTAAATAAACAATAGGTAACGTACGAGTATCAAGGGAAATATAGACAGCGCATCATCAAAGTCGCACAGCATGAGTAAACTCACGACTATTTTACGGTTCTGAACAACGAACAATAGAAGTGAAAACAGTACACTCGTTTCTGGAATATAATTATACTATTAACTTTCAATTTTTATTTTGTATAATTGCTGGAAAAGATATTGTTCGTGCAGACAATTTAAATGATTGCTGCAGGAAGTAAGTCTTGACAAAATGTGTTATTCAATTTGGTCGGAGCCACTGTGGCGGTATAGATCTATGGATGCTGACGATATCCTGCTTAGTGGAGATGTATGAGCGAGCAGCTGGGTCATTCTACCAATCTCTAGCTTTGTAGCAAGCGAAGTTGCCGTTTTTAGGGTTTTGTAGTCAACAAGAAACCCATAAGGATGAATTTACTTATTATAAGTACTAGACCGTCCCGGGTCTGAGCTTCGTTGTCCATTGCTCGGCGAGCAGTCGATCGGTCTGTTGCAACCGAGTGGCGGTCGAGCAACAGACAACGAAGAAGCTCGGACCCGGCACGGTCTAGTGTAAATGATCCTACTTCCTACTAATATTATAAATGGGAAAGTGTGTGTGTTTGGATGTTTGTTACTCAATCACGCAAAAACTACTGAACCGATTGCGATGAAACTTGGAATATAAGTAGTTGGATACCGGGAATAACACAGGCATTTTATCCTGATATTCCCGCGGGAACGGGACTTACGCGGGTGAAACCGCGGGAGCAACTAGTAGTTCATATAATGAAGTTTAAAGAAAAAATATCACAGCTGAGCTTTATTTTCAAATTCAGGAGTAGTTGAAAGAAATATAAAGTTTAATTTCGAACAAATTCCGTTGAATATTACATACTTGGTAGTGGTTAGTATTGGAAACTACAAAACCCTTAACTGGGCGTGGCCTTACAAGGCAAGTACTTTATTACAGAATATAGTTCCGCAGGAAAGTGGACCCCGGCATCCGAGAGGGATACAACCCTCAACCCAGAAGCTGCTAACATTTTAAGCGATCTACTTCTATCTGTTTTCCGATTACATTGGGCTGTGATTGATTATTTCCTGATGCAATGTTATTGAATATTGCGTTGAATATTTTGTTTCTAGGTGACATTGATTCCTATATTTTGGTGTAGATTCAAAACACATGGCACAAGTCGGGTAGTTTAGTTGTTAAATACACCATAAGTAAATCACCTAGCTATGCTACCACCTCTGTTACACTAGTTACCAATGTTGCATTAAATAAGAAGTTAATCCAACATTGGTAACAAGAATGACGCATTCGTTTCCAGAGTCTCGGTTCCTTCCCCTTTACGAAGCGAGGCGATTCGACGTTAGACCAGCTGCATTGATATCAGCTGGTGGACTACCACCGCTTACGACAGTCCCTATAGCAGGGGAACGATGCTCATCCAGACTAGAAACTGCTCTGGACCAGTTAAAGAGACGAAAGAGGACTCAGCCAAAAAATATTGACATGCCATTGGTAAGAAGCTTTAGGTTTAAGGGCGCTTGAAGCGATACGTGTTTGCACACGCACGCAGTTTCTATACCAATTCCTTACGCATGCGGTGCACTTTGGCAATCCCGCGTGCGTGAGCATACACGCATGACATTATCTAGCTTAAAACAATGAGGGTCACTTGCGGAGCTTACTAGTCCGAGTAAGAACCTAGTCCCAGGACTAAGTAACTATAGTCCCGCGTTAATTTGTCATTCAACGTCAAAATCTGTACAGTTAGAACGGAAATAGGGAGTTAGTCCTCAGACTAGCAAGCTCTGCAAGTAAAATGCTTTATTATGTGTAACGGGTAAGCACTTTTAAGCCGAAAGCGAATTTCCAAAAGTCGTAGAACAAAAGTTGTTCGCCTAGACGTCTAGAACAACCCCCTTTCGGCTTAAAAGGGCATACCTGTTACAAGTTGTAAGTTTGTACAAGTTACAAGTTGTAACAGGTATGCCCTTAACGTAAAGAAACTTAACAACATATAATAAGCAGGCATAAATGACATAATGTCCAAAATGTAGCATTCGATTACCATTCAATGTAGGTTTCAGCGTTTGACATAACTACCCATACAACATACATTTCAGAGGACCACTTTCGCGCTACAAAAAATGACACTATTATTGTAGATTTTTACGGCTGAATATAGCGTATCTTGATCATTTATAACTATTTTTATTAAAACTCGGATCTCGATCGCATTTATGCAGTTTTTATAAATTTCAATATAAATTTATAATTACCCTGACCCCTCGTGTGAGTTTCAAAAGTGTGTTGAGTGTGTGTAAAGATCTTTTATAATTTTCGAGCACTGTCTAAAGTTTTACTGTGTTTTTTTCTTCTAGAGTCAAAGTATAGAACTCGATGGCTACAGTCTTTACCAACAAATGAGGACAGCACCAGTAGACATGTACGTCACTAGGATGCGTGTACGTCTACCTCAGAACAGCAACTGGGTTAGAGTGGAGAAATGCTATTTCGACCCGAAAAACGTCTCTCTAGATACCATGCTATTATTCCACGACTTGACCATAAGTGGTAACGTGGATTTATACGGTGCAAACGATTTAGACCGGGCAGTACCGGCGAGTAGAAGGTTGCGGCGGCATTATGCAGAAGGTAGATCCTTCGACGGACATTATCCCGATGATGCCTATTCTAGATACAGAGGCAATGGTTGTAACATGATCTTGCGGTTGCGGAAGGCAGGTATCGGATTCCACACTCGACCTCTAAACCAACAACCCGGAAAATTCAACGTAAAGACCGATTCGGAGTTTGTAGAACCCGGTTTTATCAGCGTTTATGCGTATGGGTGCGAGAAATACATCAATCGAAACTCTATTCGAAATAAAGACGACCTTCCTCTAAGAAGACGAAAAAGATCTGATGAGTTTTCCTTTGAACCTGGTCTTAAGACTTATTCAGATGGGTTTGTTGACAGCCGATCTTCGGACAACAACTGGGACTTAGTCTATGAACCACGTTCGAGAGTAAATTACGAGAGAAGTAAACTGTTTCGACCTGACGATGATTTGGATGAGGTAGAAGACATTTCGAGGGAAATGGAAGATATTTTTACTAAAGGAATAAGGACGTTACTAACTACTTATATGAAGAAAGAGCTACAACCAGCTATTAAAGACACGTTAATGAGAAATATGGGTTATGTGATATCTTATGGTTAACACACTAATATTATTTAAAGTTTTTTTCAATATTAATGTAATTGTATTTAAAATGAGATGTTTACCAAAATTGTTTTAGGTATCCAGCTTTTAAAATTGGTGCTTGCATGCAACAGCAGAAAGGTACCAAAATATCAAAATTAAAACAACATGGTAAATTTTTCGTTTTAAAAAAGGTTTTATATACTTATACCTAAATTAGTCCTTAAAATTAAGTATTTTTGTTATTATTACAATAAAATATTATTAGAGTGCAATATAAAAGCTATTGTAAGATCTCCATTAGTAAAATGTTTAATATTATACTTAATAAAAGGATGGATTGTAATAGAAAACAAAATGTTTTAGTGATAACAAATGTATATTCTTAAATTACAAAACGGGAATAAAATCACTATATCACAGCTAGGGATCTAAATATCTACAGGAACCAAAATATTTAAACACTAGACCAGATTTTTCGAGATTGATTTATGTATACTAGAAAACAGATATTACTAAATTACTAATATAAATACTAATGGCTGAACTAAAAAATATTCAACCGGTCTAAAATACGGTCTAAGATAAGGGTGAATTTGCTTTGAAATTGATATTTAGTGTACTTCAACTCAGTACTATAATGAATTCACCCACCCTAAACATGTGTCTGAGTTAGCCTGCAAGTCTCACAAAATTCCTCAAGAATTCTGTATGTGAGAAAAGAAATGTTTTAATTCATCATACACTGCAAAATGTAATGCCGAAACTAATACAGCTTTTAAAACACTGGGCCAATAGCCTTTGTACAATGATAAGAAACCTTCATCAGTAATGATCAACTTTATACAATGAATAGAACCACTACAGTACATTTGTTTACCAAACCGCTTTCTATGTTCCTGAAATCCTTGTATCTGTAACCTTTTTTTAACTAAATCAAAAGGATAAATAACAGTTTTTGCTGCAAAACCTGCAATAGATCCAGCTAATAAGTTAGCTACCATAGTAGACTCTACAGTAGTCCCAATACTAATTGGTCTTTGAAAAAATTCAATACCACCAAACACATTTTCAGTTAAAAGTTTATATGTAGCAAATTGTATGCCGGCATGAGGAGCTATTTGACCTAATGTTGGGAACAGTCCCTTGTAGTACACTGTAGGACCTTCCAGTCTCCACATTTTGAGTGATGCATCTATAAACCCACTATACACTCTATTTGTCTTTTGTTCCGCAATTAGTCGCGTCCTCACGGTGTCTAAAGGAAATGATGCAATCGTCGCCACTGTCGCAGCGAAAGCACCATTAGAAAAGTTTAACCAGTGTTTATTTTCCATGTATGCTTGTGAATCGATTCGTTGACACTGCTGTGTTAACTTCTCGAACGTCGAGAACTGAATTAAACCGAAAGATATCGATAAAAGTTGAGCTGGAATGTGTCCACTCCATAATGTTGAAATACCTTCTTCTTTGGCGATCGTGCAAATAGCTTGAAGTAAAGAACTGTATTTCGACCCCTTCCCGATTGGCTCGAGCTGTAACTGGAACCGGATCTTCAGCACATCCAGTGGTTGAGCCACGGCTCTCGTAAAGCCTCCAGCAACGGCTCCAGCAAATGCTGATTGGAAAAACGTAGTTCTTGATTCAGTTTCTTGTATCATTACTACCATTTTCGTTTATGAATTTGTTTTTCGACTCAAACACATTATTAACCGTGTATTTTATTATTATTTTATTTAAAAATAGTTCAGAAATCTGTTTTCAAAAATTTTAACCTACATAAATGACATTTTTTGGTGCCCAGCTCACAGACTAAATAAAATAATATTATTTCTATGACTGTCTGTGGATTTTTATGGAGTCTATAATCTCGAGTCGTCGGGGGAGTATTGGCGGGAATGCGTTGAGGAGATGTGTTGCTTAATTTTCATTTTTGTGAAACTTAGTTCAAATGCGTGTAAATTGTTTAATTTCGGGGGCATATTAATCAATTTAGTTTCGTAAAGGTATACAAGTGAAAATAAAAGTAAAAATCGGTGCAAAACATGGACTTTAGCTTAGTGTTCTCTCCAAAGCTCCGTGAAAAATCTTTGTAAATTTTATTACAGCGGCCATTTTCTACAAACATTGAAAAATGGCCGCCGTGTTTACAAATTATTCCCTAGACTTGACTTTAACTATGACGACTTGACTGTTTCGATGCAAATAACTTGCATAATATAACAATAATACTTGACACTGGCTAATTTCCTAATGGCCATAATCGGTTCACAACCGACAAGAAACAATAACTTATTTTATGCCACTGTCATTAAAATTACAATTCTTCTTCTTCTTTAAAAATGGCTTTTCCTTTCGGACATTTGCCAGTGTCAAGTATGATCAATATTTGCAAGTTATTTGCATTGAACAAAACAGTCAAGTCGTCATAGTTAAAGTCAAGTCCAAAAATTACAATTATTGTGCAATTATTATTTTTATTTCTTATCGGTTGTGAACCGATTATGGCCATTAGGAAATTAGCCAGTGTCAAGTATTATTAATATATAGCTGTGCCCCGCGGTTTCACCCGCATAAATTCCTATCCCGTAACGTATGTGCCGGATCACGTATGTCATACCAAGCGTTGCTCAACCCGTATGATTATTCAAAGTAGGTACCCTATATCTTATTTCAACCACTAAACTATCCCCGTACCAAATTTCGTTCAAATCTGTTTAACCGTCATTTTTATCCATCACGTATGTCATACCAAGCGTTGCTTTACCCGTACGATCATTTAAAGTATCGTATTTATACCCTTAAAGTAATCCCTGTACCAAATTTCATTCTAATTGGTGCAATCGTTCCTATTGACCCATCACTTATGTGTCACGCCAAGCGTTGCTTAACCCAAACGATCATTTAAAGCACCTTATAACGTATTTATACCCATAAACTAAGCTTGTACCAAATTTCATTCTAATTGGTGCGATCGTTCCTGTTGACCAATCACGTATGTGTCACGCCAAGCGTTGCTTAACTCGTACGATCATTTAAAGTACCCTATATTTTATTTAAACCCCTATACAAACCCTGTAGCAAATTTCATTCCTATCGGTTCCGCCGTTCTTGAGATATAAATAGTGTAACTAACACGACTTTCGTTTTTATAGCTGCGTCCCGCGGGATATACCCTCGTAAGTCCCGACCCCATTAGAATATCGGGATCAAAAGTAGCCTATAACCTTCCTCGATAAATGTACTAACAAAAACAAAAAGAATTTCTCAAATCGGACCAGCAGTTTCTGAGATTAGCGCGTTCAAACAAACAAACAATCAAACGAACTCTTCAGCTTTATAATATTAGTATAGATTATGCAAGTTATTCGCATCGAAGCAGTCAAGTCGTCATAGTTAAAGTCAAGTCTAGGGAATCATTTGTAAAGCCGACGGCCATTTACAAAGATTGTTCACGGAGCTTTGGAGACAACACTATGTCCATGTTTTGTACCGATTTTCGCTTTCATTCCACTTGTACACCTTCACGAAACTAAATTGATTAATAAGCCACCGAAATTAAACAAATTGCTCGCATTTGAACTAGGTTTCACAAAAATGAAAATTTTGCACCACATCTCCTCGACGCGTTCCCGCCAAAACATATAGGCTACTTTTTATCCAGATATCAAGTCGGGATATCCGGATAAAAGATAATAATTGCGTAATTTCGTGGTTTTTGAACCATGGGCATCCATCGTCATATATCGTCATCCATCGTCATCATCACTTACTGACATACAAATTTTGCCTTACTTCATCTACCTACTGCAGGGCTTCAACAGTACTTCAATGGGCGACCGTTTAAGTGTGAAATTTTGCATTGCGGTCGGTAGGTGTAAGAACAACTCGGGATCGCGACTTGCGCGGGTGAAACCGCAGGGCGCAGCTAGTACTTTAATAAAATCGTAACTTAGCGGTGCCAGACGCCAGTGTCAGTTGTTTTGAAAAAAATATTTTTAGGGGTATACGTACTAAGGTAACAGACGTTATTTCCGTGTTTGACTTTTTATCTGTGTGCACTAATCTCGGAAACGGCTGGACTGAGTTCAATGAAATTTGGTATGCAATAAAAAAATTAATTTATAAAAAACAAAAACCCGACTGCGTAAAAAACTCGATTAAAAAATACGCATAGAAACAACAAAAAAACTAAAAAGAAAAAAACAAGCCCCGTAATTTGAAATTACGGTAAGTAATAATAGTTTTGTAATCGATACACACAGAACACATAATAAATGAGTAAAAAATTACTCACAGTCGGGACCCATTCATTTTACTAATCTAATTTTTCTAATGGGTCCCGACTGTGAGTAATTTTTTACTCATTTATTATGTGATCCGTGTGTATCGATTACAAAACTATTATTTTTTTATGTGAGTTAAAATGAGCTATGAGTTTTTTACGCAGTCGGGTTTTTTGTTTTTTATAAATTATTTTTTTTATTTTACGCTTTTTAGTTATTTTCATTTATTGACGGTAAGTCTCGTAATCTATTCATTTCATTACGGGGTTATAATGTACTAGCTGCGCCTCGCGGTCTCACCCGCGTAAGTTCCGTTCCCGCGGGAATAATAAGTAGCCTATGTGTTAATCCAGGTCCCCCAGCTACCTATATTCCAAATTTCATCGCAGTCGGTTCAGTAGTTTTTGCGTGAAAGAGTAACAACCTCACATACACATACATACTTACATACAAACTTTCGCGTTTATAATATTAGTAAGATTCTATTTCAGTTAGGGTTTAGTTATTTATTGTTTAAATTTATTATTATTCTTTTAACTTTTTTAGTACCTAAATGTTATTAGGCTTTTATTCAGTTGGTAGGTACAATTGATGTAAATATTTTTTTAGTTTATTTCAATAAATTTCTGTCACCTCTACCATCACGGCTTATACTTTGATAGTTCCAAGCGTAACTACGTAACAAAAATAAAAACTTGTTCGTTAGTAACAAAAAGCAAGAATACCTAATTGTAAATTAACTTTAAACCGTTATATTTCCTAAACGGTTCTTTAAAATGAAAAATGGTGAAAGAAACCTAGTATTTATTTTTAAAAACCTATTCAACGATACCCATCTTGACATACTTTGACGATTTTGGATTTTTTAATTTTGACAACATGGCGCCTGGTTGTGACAAAAGTTAATTTGGATTACTGTCATGTCTTTAACCACACTCGCCAGATTAAGACGAATCGATTGACGTAAGAATCATCAAAATCGGTCTACGCGTTTGGCCTCTAGAACGCCACATAGAAACATCCATACATACATACATACATAGACCGATAAACACATTACCCTCCTTTGCGTCGCGCAGTCGGGTAAAAAACAACGAAATTACGTAATTTTTATCCGGATAAAAAGTAGCCTATTAATGTTAATCGAAGTTTTAAACTATTTACCCGACTGCGCGACGCAAAGGAGGGTAATGTGTTATGTGTATTCTTGCTTTTTATTACCAACGAACAAGTTTTTATTTTTGTTACGTAGTTACGCTTGGAACTATCAAAGTATAAGACGTGATGGTACAGGTGACAGGAATGTATTGATATAAACTAAAAAAATCTTACTAATATTATAAACGCGAAAGTTTGTATGTATGTATGTGAGGTTGTTACTCTTTCACACAAAAACTACTGAACCGATTGCGATGAAACTTGGAATATAGGTAGCTGGGGACCTGAATTAACACATATGCTACTTTTTATCCCGATATTCGGGAACGGGACTTACGCGGGTGACACCGCGGGGCGCAGCTAGTATTTACATAAATTGTACCTACCTACCGAATAAAAGCCTAATAACACTTAGGTACTTACTAACCTAAAAACATTAAAAGAATAATAATAAATTTAAACAATAAATAACTAAACCCTAACTGAAATAGAATAATATAGGTAAATAAATAAAGTTGGAACATTAAGTACCTACTTTCCTACTTAATTATAATATTAGTTATCTACTGAATAATGCACAGTATACATTATAGCCCCCTAATGAAATGAATAGATTACGAGACTTACCTACCATCAATAAATGAAAATAACTAAAAAGCGTAAAATAAAAAAAATAATTTATAAAAAAACAAAAAACCCGACTGCGTAAAAAACTCGATTAAAAAATACGCATAGAAACAACAAAAAAACCAAAAAGAAAAAAACAAGCCCAGTAATTTGAAATTACGCTAAGTAATAATAGTTTTGTAATCGATACACACAGAACACATAATAAATGAGTAAAAAATCACTCACAGTCGGGACCCATTGTTAAAATTAGATTGGTAAAATGAATGGGTCCCGATTGTGAGTCATTTATTTTACTCATTTATTATGTGTTCTGTGTGTATCGATTACAAAACTATTATAACTTAGCTTAATTCAAATTACTGGGCTTGTTTTTTTCTTTTTGGTTTTTTTGTTGTTTCTATGCGTATTTTTTAATCGAGTTTTTTTTAACCATCGTAATTATCACTTACTGACATATTTTGCCTTACTTCACCTACCTACTGCAAGTCGCCCATTGAAGTACTGTTGAAGCAATCATCAGTACTTTCCTGGTTGTCCATTTAAGTGTGGATTTTTGCATTGCGGTAAGTAGGTGTAAAACAACTCGGGATCGCGACTTGTGTGTAAATAAAATTGGGAAATGCATACTGAATAAAACTGTTTTCTTAAAATATAATTTAATATATTACTTACTTTACAACTTTACTTTTTAACAGTATCAATCCATTCTGTGTTTACTTTAGACAACATTTTTAAATTTCGATTCACCCCAGCTAAATTCCTTTTGAAGATCCGCAAGTGGTTGAGATAGCTTCGGAGACTGGTGTTTGTTGCTTTGATAGATTCCAGCTCTTGAGTAAGTTCTGTTGTTGTTTTCTAGAAAGAAAACAAAGCAAAGATTTATTGAGATGAATTCTACTAAATATTATAAAGTAGTTTGTGAAGAGTAAGATTGTTACTCCTTCACGCAAAAACTACTGAACCCATTGCAATATAACTTGTTATGCAGAGATCTAGATTTATGAATAGGCTACCCTTTAACTAGATATTACTGTAGGGTCAGTTGTTAGCCAGGTGAAACCTCCGAGTGCAGCTAGTATTCAATAAATATTGTATTATGTTGTACATGTACTTTATTCTTTGGGTAAAGATAAACGGATTTTTATTTTATTTACTAGTGGTTTTAGCCATTATTATTCTGCATTATTTTCAACACTCCCATCTCTTGCCGTGAGAGGCTAAGACAAGTGATGTGGGGAGACAAGCAAGCCTAGAGTTCTGCCTGCACAGTGGCTGGTAAACAACTTGGTTCCACCAAGGTAAGTTGGTGATGGGCAGTTGTGTAACTGTAAAAACATTAACGAATCTATTTGCAGATTCCATATATTAATAATTTTCCAAATCAATTTTTTCCTGACTACGTACCTAACTACATTTTCAAAGTAAAACTTGCCCATATGTAAGGAATGGCCTTCTGGCAAGGAACTTGCAAGGAATAATTTCGTCTAAGGTTTTTGCGATTTTGTATAATAAAACACAATATTTACCGGGTTTTACTCGCGAGTAAAACCCGGTTCCTAAATATTGTTTTAATTGTAAGGAACTAACCTCTTTGGATAATGAAACACTCGACATTGTTTAGAAGTATCAACACTAGTAATTGAACAAACTGTATTCGTTTTTTTAACTAATAAACAATTTCATTTCGCTTACGACCACGAAACTCACTCACTATTCGTAATTCATAAGTTTGGAACTGTTTGGTTTGCAGTTAGTCGTTACGTTCACAATCTTTCACAAAATCACAATCAAACAAACTACACTGATTGGTTACGTTTTTTCCACAGACTACACCAAAGAGGATATAGACAACATCACCGAAGTGCGAATATTCGTGGAATATTCGATAAAATCAACTGTTTCCATATTCTATTAGATATTGGCCATCTAGCCAATCTACAAGCCAGCATCTTGGTTTTTTTCACGTTGACGCCAATGGCAACCCTTTTCTGACTGTCACTCAAATTTAGTTGTCACTGTCAATGAAATTACATTATTTGTTACTATTTGGTTTTGTTTGATTTGTGGCTTTGCTTTTCGTTGCATTCTGTTTTTGTGATCAAAAAAATGTCTTCGCCGCTAGAAAATCTTGAAACGCAATTGGAAATGTTCATTGAAAACGTGAGGCAGATCCGCATCATCGTCAGCGACTTTCAACCTCAAGGACAAAGTGTCTTGAACCAGAAAATGCAAGTTGATTTCGCTCATAATAATTTACTATCAGAATTTGAGAAAACTCGTGCTGGTATTTTGTTAACTCTTTGTTATTCTATTTTACAGACAGTCTTTAGTGACTGGATTACAAGAAGTGGACAAATTGAAGTCGCAGGTTCATGATAATCATGTGCCAACTGAAGTTTTTGAGTGAGTACCTATAAATTTAATAATTATTAGGACTTGCAGTTTATCATTACCCTCCCCAATGTAGTCGCTCCAGAGAGATATAATAATTGTATATTTTTTAAATGTACCTGTTTCAGTTACATTGACCAAGGAAGAAATCCCCAACTTTACACCAAAGACTGCATTGATAAGGCACTTGCAAAGAATGAAGAAGTGAAAGGCAAGATCGATTCGTACAAGCGTTTCAAGAGTCATTTGCTTTCAGAGCTTTCCAAGTCATTTCCTAATGAAATTAACAAGTACAAAGCTATAAGAGGTGGTGACAACTAAATGGTTTTATTAATTTAGTACTTGTAGTTAGTTGATTTAAGAATAATTTTATCATAGTAATTTGAACTAGATTAAGATAACTTTGCTCATTTTTCTCATATGAGATGTAACTCATAATATGATAAAGTTATAAGTTTTCTCTGCAACAACTCAACATAATTGAGTTGTTTACTTTGCTGAGAAAAGAAATTGAATTGAGTCACATAGGTACATTTGAGTTTACCATGTTTTTAATTATGGACAATTTCTGTCATGCATTTTCATACCTAGCTCATTATCATAACATCATTGTATTGCCTCACATACTTATTAAAAATATTTCAGCCTCAAAAAGCACAAGAAAAATATGTTTCAGTGGTAAGATGTGCATAATTTATCAATTTAAATATATTTTTAATCTGAAATAATTTTATCTATTATTTAATTATTTGGTTTGTGTGATGGTGGTAGTATTGTCAGTAAAATATAAATTTTGGTAGTTCTTAAAAAATAAGATTATGATAACTTAAAAAATAAGATTTTGATAATTACAAATAGGTAGTGTGTTGATAAAACACTTTATTTATCAAGTTTAATCTCGTTTTATTTATGGTTGAGTCAACCTTGAAAAAGCCAACTGTAAAGTTGGCAAAAGCTCGTTAGAAAGTTTGTTAAAAACCATTAATAAAATGCAATTAAAACTAATAAATAAAGTGTTTTATTATGCAAAATTGCGAAAACCATAGAAGAAAATAAAAGTGTGTTGTAATTTCCTTTATATTGAAAGTCAATAAAACAAATTAAATTAATTTTGAGATTTATTTTACAAGTACAACAAAAATTCAATAATAAGTTAAACTAGTTCATTAATAAATTATTTAAAAAAAATGACAAAATAAAGAGATCCGTAATTATAAGTTTGAAAAAAATAACATCAGGATATCAAAAGTTAAGGTAGATGATAAGAAATAATTGAAAATGATGAAAGAAATTGAGAGATTCAAACGCTTTTCTAACAGAAAAGCATGTTCGGAAACAAATTATGGAATTTGAGATAAGATAAATTAAAAAATAGCAAAAGCCAAATAGCAAATTAATTGATTAAAATTACAATATTATTCTGTATAAAAGTCTTGCTTTAAAAATTAATTCATTTTATATAAGAATTAGTAAAAAATTAAGTTAAGTATTGAAAAAAGGCATGTTTGGATATCTAATCTAAACATTTGTAAACAAGTGATAAGTAAAATTAAGACTACAGTATGTCTACATTATAAGGACTTCTGGAGTCGTGAGGGTTTCTCTGAAGGTGGGTAAATCATTCACCTCACAACCATGATCATGATCACATACTGCTTCTGAGTCAGTATTAGAGTCATTATCAACATTGTCCATATCAGGTAGTATGACTCCAGTTTGAGTTTGAAATCCGTTCCACATATGATAAAATTCTTTCTTAATTGGTTCAACTAGTTGTGATTTGTTAGTAATGTACACATAGTTCCAGTGGTCCGATGAAAGGTCGTTGCCCCAGTTAAGAGTGCCCGTCATGAGAACTTTATCATCTATTAGACAGAATTTATGTTGCATTCTGTAGCCTGGTTCACTTGCATTGTATTTTATTTCAGCACCTGAAACACATTTAGTTACAAAATTATTATAGGTAGGATACTTAGCGCCACCTAGCGGTAGGTAAGTGGGTACCAAGATACTTACCATTATCAATCAGCTCCTCAATTAAAAAGTGGTTAGACTGATTATATCCAGAACGGTCAATAATTATACGGACATTGATCTTTCTACTCAATAACTTGATCAATCGTCCTTGGATCGCCGGATTCTGTATCCCTGGCATACATACACTGACGCTCGTTTTCGCAGCTTCTACGTAGCTCATCAGTTTGTCGAAGCAGTTGTATGCGTTGAACTGCAGCTTGCAGAACACCATGACTTCGTTCAACTGAACTGTACGGCTTTTGTAAAAGTACGCTGCCGCGGAAACAGCACAAGTCAACGCGATCGCTGCTGCAGAAGACACTACACGCGGATTAAATCGCATTTTACGTAATATCGGACATAAATGGTAATGTTTCCTTATTTTCTTGCTGTTTATTGCGATTAGTAATAAAATAAATGAGAAAAACGGACCAGAAAATACGCATGGGTTAGGAAGCTCGATTGACACATTTTTGTACTACCCTCAGTGGTTCTTGATTCGTCATGTTGGCTTTCGCAGTACAAAGGTGGGAAAATGTGGGTAGATATTTATATCTACCCATTTTCTATCTTTAAACAATACAAAGATGAAGTACATAAGTATATGTATTGCGCGACAGAGAGTGTAATATTTAGTAATAAATGTATGATACAAGGAAAAACAAAACAGAAGCAATAAAACTGAAATATGATCTGTTCGTAAATGGTAAATGTGAACAAAAACTTGCTTGTTTGTTCAACAAACAAGTTGTTCATGTTTGCCAAGTGGCTATATTATATTTTATTTTGCTTTGCCTCTAATTAAAAAAAACAGTTTACAAAAAAAGTATGGTCTGTCTCGGCGGGAAAAGTGACGTTTCGGAAAAATGACAGCAGATTTTTGTTTTTACCATTTTTTTAGTTGGTGATGTTTAACGAAAATGAAGAATGTTACATAGTAAAATAAGATTTCCAGTGGTGATAGTAAGCCCACGCAATAGTATTTACACTCTCCAATCATGGGTATTACAGGTTTATTACCGTTTATTGAAAAAGCATCAAGGCGAGTGAATGTTGGTGAATTTAATGGGTGTACTGTTGCTATCGATTCGTATTGCTGGCTCCACAAAGGGGCTTTCGCTTGTGCGGATAAACTGGTAAGAGGAGAGGAGACTGATGTGTAAGTGTAAAGCATTGTTGTATTTATATAATAGGTACAACCGAATGGAAACTGTTTATAAATTAATTAAACAAACTTTTGTTTTGGTTTGTTACGTACGATTCCTTTTGTTACTATAACTTTTGCTAATAATTTTATGTTTAATTTCAAGACATATATGATACATCTGTCATTAAAATTAGTAGGTAACATTATTATTTAGAACCTAACCTCAGTTGATCGGTTGATTGTGAAATAATGTAATATTATACAATGTAATATTGTGTGAAGATAAAACCCAATGTGTCTGTCTTATTTCAGACATATAAAGTACTGCCTCAAGTATGTGAACATGCTGTTATCAAAGAATGTGAAACCAGTATTGGTGTTTGATGGACGACATCTTCCTGCTAAAGCATTAACGGAGAGTAAAAGGAGAGAGTAAGTCTATTAACATACTAGACCCCTGCCATGGCTTCACACTGATGATATACAGTGTATAATAAAACCTTCTGGATGAAATTCTCTAGATGCAGGTAAACACTGTATCAGAAATCCTTACTTACCTACTTAGAAGTTAGAGTAGAAATAGATGGGTCCCCTACATAGGTAGTTGTAGGTAGGTATGGGTATTAATCTCTTTAAATTATTATGAATAAAGGTCTAAAAGTTACTCTAGAGTGGTGTAGGAGCAAGGGACTGAACCTCAATCCGAACAAAACAAAACTGGTTCCATTCACAACAAAAAGACAAAAATCACTCCCTGCTCCTATTACAATAAACAACATCAATCTAGAGATAGTGAAAGAAATCAAGTATCTGGGAGTTACAATAGATAACACCCTAATATTCAAGTCCCACATCATGAACACTTGCGCTAAAGCAAAGGTTGCCATGATGCAGTGCCGAAGAGCGATTGGAAGAACTTGGGGAATTAAACCCGAAATATTTATTTGGGTATACCAGGCAATAATACTGCCGATAATTCTCCACGGAGCATTAGTTTGGTGGCACAAAGCTGCCCAAAAAACCAACAAAAAAGAACTAGATAAGGTCCAAAGACTTGCGGGACTGATGGTCACGGGCGTGATGAAATCCACTCCGACTGCGTCCCTGGAGATGATCCTCGGTCTTAATTCACTGGACAGAGAAATCAAAAGAAGAGCCACTGAGCAATGGTTTCGATTAAAAAGCCATAAGCTCTGGAAAGGTAATCACACAGATAAAGGTCATGTGAAAATAGAAGATTAATATTTAGGTAACTTATCAATGATCCTGGCAAATAATGATCTGATCAAGAAAACTAGGATCTTTGATAAAAAATTCAGAATACACATAGGTACTAGAGATAACTGGAAAGTCGCAGAAGCAGAAACTGCCAGAACAACTTGCTTCACGGACGGCTCCAGAAAAGATTCCACAAAGCTCTCTGGCTCCGGTCTGGTAATAATTTATCAGAACGGAACAGAACAAGAAAGTTCCATACAACTGGGCAAATACGCTAGTGTGTTCCAAGGAGAGATAACTGCAATCCTGGAATGCGCGAACACTATAAGCGAGAACCCATGTTACACTATGGATGAAGTGGTCATGTACAGTGACAGCCAAGCGGCATTAAAAGCATTAAACAAAGAAGAAACTACATCAGTGCTGGTCAGAGAATGTAAAGAAGCTCTGAACAGGTTGGGTAGCAAAGCTAAGGTCACCGTGGCCTGGGTTCCAGGACGTAACGAAGGCATAACTGGTAACGAAAGAGCAGATGAACTTGCAAGAAAAGGAGCGGATGAAACCTTTGTGGGACCTGAACCCAGACTCCCCATAGCCTATGGGATTACGAAAGGTGTCATCAAACATAGAATGAAAATAGAATTCAACCGTAGATGGGTACAAACAAGTGGTCTAAGACAATCCAAGATATTTATAAAAGCATTGAACAAAAAGAAATCCAAACATCTACTTAAACTAAGTAGGAACAATATTAGAATCATTATAAGAGTCCTCACAGGACACTGCCAGCTGAACAGACATCTAGCAAAGATAGGACAAAGGGATGACCCCGTTTGTCCTAGCTGTCTGGAAGAAGATGAAACTAGCTACATGCCTGCATATGCTAAAGCCAGGAGAGAAATAATGAACTCAGATACCCTATCTGAAGGGGACCTGAGTGACATTACAATAGGGCAGTTGTTAAAATTCTGCAAAGTAACAGGTAAATTTAGTGGGTCGCCATCACCGTGAGTTACCAGTTAACCCAGTTAACTCAAAACTATAGGGGTCTTGGGGAACTGGGTGGAATGGTCCCAACATGAGAGGACAGATCACCCGTCTGGTGCTTGCGCTGGCGTCCCCTACTAGAAATAATAAATGGGTATTAATTGGTGAAATGGTCCCAACATGAGAGGACAGATCACCCGTCTGGTGCTTGCGCTGGCGTCCCCTACTAGAAATAATAATAAAAAACATAGATAGTTTCGATTGCTGTTGTTGCAACACACTCTGTTGCGATATATTTTTCCACTGCCTCATCGTTTCTATCGCTTTGATCTCGAATTATGTAGTCGCGCAGAACTCTGCTTCGAAAAACGGTTTTTCTGCCTCATTGTTTTGAAAGATTGTGAACTCGAATTGTGTAGTCTGTTGTAAAAAATGTTTTCACTGCCTCATACATTCAAATGCTTGTGATTTCGATTTATCTATACAGATATTATAAAGCTGAAGAGTTTGTTTCTTTGTTTGTTTGTTCCCTCTTCACATTCAAACGGTTTGACCCATTTGGATTAAAATTTGTATAGTAACATGGGATATTTTTGATTCCGATAACCCCGTGGGATCGGGACTTATGCAGGTAATAATTATTTTACAAATCAAGACAGAATTAAAATCAACACAGGGGTAGGGTAAGTGATGTAGAGAGGCATCATTATCACCGTCATCGTCATCCATCGTCATCCAACTTTACCTTATACCTACCTAACCTACCGCAATGCAAAAATCCATGGAAGTACTGAGTATCTGTACTTCAATGGGCGACCATTTAAGTGTGGATTTTTGCATTGCGGTAGGTAGGTGTTCGACCAACGCGGGATCGGGACTTACGCGGGTGAAACCGCCGCGCATTTGAGCGTATGAAGCAGTAAAACCGTTTTCTCGACTAGGTACCTACATAATTCGACTTCATAAGCTTTCGAAACTATGAGACAGTGTGATTTTTTTTCGCAACAGCGTGTGTCGCGATAACGGCAATAGAAACTCCGAAATAGACAGAATTGCATGACACTAGGTATATTTAGATATTACAAATTATTGTGTTATTTGGGTAAATTTTATGTTAAAGTCATAATAATTTGTTTTTGTTACAAACATTATTTAATTATATTCGTTACATTCAATTCTAGTTGGCTAATCAAAGCAGCAAATCTTTGTTTTCAATGAAATTGAAAAATGTTCCTCTTCACTAACTATACTCAGATCTATAGCAGGTTACGGGCATTTAGATTTAACTGACAGTTTAACTGTACCATTTTATCTAATGATATTTCGATTAGATTGTCAGTTGAAACTATAACTGTGCAGTTCTTAGTTTTGCCTACACACATGGTTTATGTAAACAGGTAAACTGTACTGTTAAATTGTTAGTTAACTCCAAACGTCTGTAGCCTCCTTAACACTTAAGTAACACTGGATTAAAGAAACTTATGTAAAAGATATCTATGTTACTTTGATTTACAGATCAAGAAATACATCAAAGAAACGAGCTGCTGAGTTATTAAAATTAGGAAAGGTGAGTTGGTTCTCCTAAATAATATATTAACTAACTAGGTAATAATCCTACTAATATTATAAAGCTGAATGTTTGTGAGGATGTGTGAATGTATGTGTGTTTGTTACTCAATCACGTAAAAACTACTGAACCAATTGCGATGAAACTTGTAATATAGGTAGCTAGAGACCTGGAATAATTATAGTATGGTATAGGCTACTTTTTATCCCGAAATTCCCGCGGCAACTGGACTTACGCGAGTGAAACCGCGGGGCGCAACTAGTAACTTAATGTATTAACTTTTTTGTGTCAAATTGCTAACACATTAATGTATTTTATATTTTCTCCTATTAGATAGAAGAGGCAAGATCATTCATGCGGCGTAGTGTAGACATAACCCACGAGATGGCGTTACAATTAATCAAAGAATGCAGGAAGCGTAACATTGACTGTATCGTAGCACCGTATGAAGCAGACGCGCAGTTAGCCTACTTGAATATAAGAAATATAGCTCATGTCGTCATAACTGAGGACTCAGATCTGATATTATTTGGGTGTACAAGGGTAAATGAAACCAAATAGACATATTGAATTTTTTTGTGATACTGTATTTTGCTAGCTGATTACGTAACTCTGTTGCTAACAGATCAAAATTGAAATTATAATGAAATTATTGTATTCCAATCAAAAATTAGGCGCCTTTTGATTGCAATAAAAAAATTTACATTACGAAACTAGTGTCATGCATTATAGACTTCATTTCACAAAAACAGTCTCGCAGCGTGAAATTTCACAAAGCGGTCTCGCCCAGTACTTACTACTAAAGTAGTGTCGCGAAAGTTATACTTAGCCAACTTCACAAAAAAGTTGCTCGACACTTACCAGTTTTATCAAAAAATCTCTGGTGCTACGCATTTTTTTTGCAAAGATGACTATAACTTTCGCGAAACTTGTTTCGTAATGAAAACACGGCTTTATTGAAAGCAATTGTATCAATTACACAAATAGTAAATAGTAAATGTTGGTCTATACATTATTTTTTTGTGAATAAACTGCATGCCACTAGTTTCATAAATCCCGCTTAAGTTAAAGTTTCATTCACTATAGCTTCAACATTAAATAATAATAAATAAATAAATCCAGTGACGAACACACAGCGCCATCTAGCCCCATGGTAAGCTGCTAAGCTTGTGTTACGGTGACTAGACAATGGATAATGGATATACTACTTATAATTGGACTCATGGACTCATTTTGGTTCGAGCTGTTATACTCTTGGTAAATTTAAATTGTGCGTGTCAAACGGAAGTTCATTCCTCTACTGCACTGGTTGGTACTAAAATATTGTTGATTTTTTGCTGTGATTATGGGTGATAGTATTCTAGACATTAATACTGATATTGAACAACTTTGTCGTACTAACACGTATGTTTGTACACCTGAACAAATATCTAACCAGCTAGGTTTTCTCGATAGTCCGTGTACTTTAAACATTTTGCAGTTGAATATTCGCAGTATTAATCATAACTTTAATGATCTCATTGTGCTACTTCATAGAATGTCGGTTAAGTTGGATATATTAGTCTTGACCGAATGTTGGCTAAAATCGTGTCCTGCTGTTCCCGTCCTAACTGGTTATACTTCTTATACTTCTGACTTTCTATTACAAAACGACGGAGTCGTTGTATATGTTCGTGGAGGTCTTGATTGTAGGGTGAAAACTCCAGTTTTTAGAGAAGCCAACTGCCTCTCGCTTCATTTTAAAAAATATGTGATTATTGCTTTTTACCGCTCCCCTTCTTACACTAAACATGATAACTTCTTGGAGAGCCTGGATGGTATCTTGAAGGAGCATAGTAGTTCCATATCCCTCATAGTGGTAGGAGACATAAATATCAATATTGCTTCGGATAATATGTCCTCAGACAGAGATAAATATCTTAATCTCCTGGCATCTCATGCCCTTGCTCCAGCTTATCATACTCCTACCCGTAAAAACAGTTGTTTGGATCACTTCTTTTACCGCTTTCCCGGCTCTCCAATCTCTATCATAATTGATACCTGTATAACGGATCATAAACCTACATTACTTATCGCTAATTTAAAATCCAAAATGATTAAATCGAATCGTGTTACTAAAAAAATTGATACTTTTTCTGCTATTACCCTTGAACTTGAAAGCACTGATTTCTCAGCTGTTGTGAAATGTATGTGCCCAGAGTCGGCTGTAACAGAACTTGTCCTCCATCGTTAACAAACACACCAAAATGGTTAAAGTTTCTAGTAGCAAACGTATTATAAAGCCTTGGTTAACTCCTGGTCTTTTAAGATACATACGGCACAGAGACAAGCTCTATAAGTATATGCAAAATACTGACAATGAATTTAATAAACTTACATTTAATCGATATCGCACGTTCTGTAATAACCTCTTAAAGAGAATCAAATCTAATTATGAGCGAAATGAGCTACTAAAGGCAAAAAACAATCCAAAAGAAACATGGAAGGTAGTAAAAAGGGTAACTAACCTTAATCCCAAGGAAAACCCGGCTATAAAATTAATCTCTAAATCTCAGAATCAAATGTCAGCTATAAATGAAGTCAATAAGTATTTCGCCGGCGTAGGTAGATATTTGGCTAATAAGCTACATAGCAGCAATCAAACCCCTTCGTCACCAATGAATCATGTGTCTCTTTCTCCTATTGTTGGTTCCACTCAGTCCATGGCGCTGTTTGCTGTCGATAATAAAGAAATTGATACTATTATTAATATCTTAAAATACATAGTGCTGTGGGGTGGGATGGGATTCCAACTTCGGTTATTAAAGCTTCCAAACTTGTTCTTATTCCAATATTGAACGTGGTGTTTAACCGGTGTATGGCTTCTGGCATATTTCCTGCTGTTTTAAAGAAAGCCGTAGTCCATCCCATTTTCAAGAGTGGGGAAGAAGACAGTGTAAATAATTATAGGCCAATTTCTGTTTTAAGCGTCCTTTCAAAAATTTTCGGAAAACTGCTAAATATTAGACTCGTAAATTTTCGGAATCACAATAAAATACTTTCTGATAATCAATTCGGTTTCAGACGACAAAAATCCACTGAAGATGCTGTGTTAAAACTAACCACATCTATAATGAATAATCTTGATAGAGGTAGAAAGGCTTTGGGTATATTCCTTGACCTTTCAAAGGCTTTTGATACCGTTTTCTTTCCTGTTCTGGTTCGTAAGTTGGAGCTAATAGGTGTGAGAGGCATGGCACTAGATAATATGTTTATGAGTTATCTCTCGGGTCGGCGGCAGTTGGTCGTAATCGATGGTTTTACGAGTGGCGAGAAGTGCTTAGAATTCGGAGTGCCTCAGGGTAGTGTACTTGGCCCTACACTCTTCCTCATTTACATCAATGATTTGTGTAATCTATCCTTGCCAAACTGTCAGGTGATTGCCTACGCCGATGACACGGCCCTGATTGTGACAGGTAAAAATTAGGATGACGCTTATCGTTGTGCTGAATCGTCACTGGGCTTTGTTTGCGCTTGGTTGTCCAATAATTTACTAACATTAAATTCACAAAAAAGTAAATACTTGCCATTCACCTTTTCTACAAGGACTCTGCCACCAGATTCCTTCCACATTCGTATTCATACTTGTAACGCTACTGGGTTTTGTGGCTGTCCGTCATTAGACCGTGTTTCTAGCATTAAGTACCTTGGGATCTGGTTGGACTCCTCAATGTCCTGGAAGAATCACACTGACAGTCTGACGTCCAAAGTTAGGAAACTAATCCACATTTTTAAAAATCTCAGACGTATTGCCGACTTCACACTGAGAATGGTCTATTTCTCTCTTGCTCAGTCTGTCATCTCCTACTGTATACCTGTTTGGGGTGCTGCTGCCGAGTGTCACATAGGACGGGTTGAAATTGCCCAACGTGCTGTGCTGAAGGATGACCTTTAAGCCGCGCCTTTTTCCCACCCAGGGCTTATTTGCCCTTTGCAATGTTCTCTCAGTGAGACGCTTATTTATACAGCATCTAATTCTCCGTAAACACTCTGAACTCTGCTATGATCCTGTACTTGCCCAAACTAGGCGTAGAATTGATATTGTTTGTCCCACTAATAGCCGTAAAACGGTGGCTGCTAGTAGACATTATGTCCATCTTAGTTCTCAACTATACAATTTGATTAATAGAGAAATCGGCATTTACCATCTTCCTGCCGGTATGTGCAGACGTAAGGTTTTTAACTGGCTTCAACCACAGTCGTACGATGATTCTGAAAACTTACTAAAGCGTGTCCAATAGCGTTTGTATACATATCTTCATACGCTCATATCTCCCGTCGATGGTCATTTCTCTAGTGAATGGTCGTGATGGTGTTTCTCACGGTTAGCTGCCGCATCCAGATACCTATACATTTACTCAATCACACACTTACACTAACA
Source organism: Idaea dimidiata (assembly GCA_949358125.1). NCBI lineage: Eukaryota > Metazoa > Arthropoda > Insecta > Lepidoptera > Geometridae > Idaea > Idaea dimidiata. The sequence continues at coordinate 11,060,436 of OX442334.1, forward strand.
CACACACACACACACACCCTCTCTCTCACACACACACACACCCTCTCTCACACACACACACACAAACACTCACTCCCCATATTTATAAATGTCATTATTATTTAAGTTTCGTATTATTATTTTCTTTTTCTTTTTGTATCCATAGTCTAATCCCTGAGGTGAGCGCTCTTACTGCAACGCAGTTTGTAACTTTCGCAGTTGGGAACGTTAACTTTGTTTTTTTATTTCTGTATGTTTTTGGTAAATAAATAATTTTCAATTTTTTTTTTTTTTTTTTTTTCAATTATTTTTCTTTTGTAAATACATACATATTATACATAGACATTACAAGTACTACAAATATGATTAGATAACATAGTAATTACCATGTTAAAATTTTAATAATACTCGTAGTAAAAACAACCACATACCAATGTAAGTTTAGATTCGCATATTATTATTCCAGGTACTATTTAAAATGGATCTTGAAGGGTTCGGCACACTGGTCGAGACAGAGAAGCTGCCTCTAGTAATGAAGTGTCCGATCGAACACTACACATTCGACAAGTTCAGACTGATGTGTATCATGTCCGGTTGTGATTATCTACCGTCCTTGCCCGGGATCGGGCTAGCTAAGGCGAGGCAATTTGTTAATGCCACCCAGGATAGTAATTTTGCTAATGTAAGTAAGATTATACTATTTACACATTTTCCTGGGTCTTAATCGTGTTAACTTTAACTTTTTTAAATTTTCCTTACAATGATCCGCTCCCCTCAATGATCCTCTCCTTTTTCCTTATCATGTTACAATGATCTTGGTCTCGAGGGGACCCAGTCCAGTCCAATGATCCAATCCCCTCGAGACCAAGATCATTGTAACATGATCGAAACGTCGATTAGAGGTAAGGAAAATTTAAAAAAGTTTCAAGTAAACGCGATTAAGACCCGGGAAAATGTGTAAATATATGAGTTCCAACCGTGTTAGTTTAAAAAGTTTAGTTTTTATATTATTTATTTGATCCTAGTTGTTCCACGCGCCCAATAAACCATTCGAGCGCCCAAAACAAAAGGGAATCGGCAATACTAAATGTTACTGATTTAGGGATGATTTATATTAGACCATTGCTCGGCGAGCAATCGATCCGTCTGTTGGAACCGAGTGGCGGCCGAGCAATGGATAACGAAACTCGCGGACGCTACATTTATTTGTTTGTTTGTTATGAATAGATTCCGAAACTACTGAACAGACTTAAAAAAATCTTTAACCAATAGGAAACTACATATTGAGGGTAGTAAATAGGCTACTTTTGAATCCGATCTTTCCTCGTTAACTTTACTTTTAAAAAACATATTTCAGGCACTAAGAAAACTTCCAGGCTTCTTCAATAGATCTAATTTGCAAGTTAGTGATGAGTACAGGGAGAACTTTCTCAAGGCAGAAGCTACTTTCAAACATCAATATGTGTATGACCCTATCGACAGACAGATGGTTAGATTAACTGAACCAGATAGTGATGGTAAGTTTCATAGTTTAGAAAGTTTTCAACAAAATGAGCTCCGACGAAGCGCTCACGCGATGCAACTTGATACCATATAACGCAGGTTCTAATTCTGCTGGTGGTAGAATTTTGAAAATTAAGTGTGGTTAAATACTTAAAAAATCTTGGCTTTGTTTAAAAATAATCCACAAGTAGAGTAACAAAGTGACCTTAGACCTTAGCCCTAGAAGATAGAATTACGATAGTGGAAGGTTCCGATCCGACCTCAGTGGCTGCCTACGCATCGGGTGAAGATAAGCAGTGTCCGAAGCTGCCAAGTCGTTCTACTTTAGCCCCCAGGGTTTCCATATGGGTCTATTTAAGGACCAAATTGCACACTGCACAATAGAAACTCGAATCCGAAGTTTAACTAAATTTGCTTTTATTTTACGTTTCAGACGTTGAACAAGCTTTATGTGTAAATGCTGGTGAAGTTTTGGACTCCAAGGTGGCCTTTCAGTTGGCCCTTGGAAACTTGGACCCGTTCACTCTGAGGAAAATGGACGATTGGCACCCTGACTGTCGGACAGAAGTAGGTATAGTAATGAAAACTTACCACTGACATACAGGTTGATTTTTTTGACCAGCCTTTGGAGCTAAATCCTAAATTATAAGATTAAAATCCGTATGCTGATACCTACATAGGGATAGACCTTGATAATGTGGCTTTTATGAGCCACAATATCAAGAAGGGAAGAGATTTTTTTTTTATTTTTTGAGCCTAATTATTACAAACAAACAAATAAATGTTTCCTCTTAATAAAAATAGTATAGACCTGGCTGTTAATTCCAGATTACAAACAAAAAAGTAAAAACAGAGAGATGGAAAGACACAACCATATCATCACACCCGAGCATCTGGAGTTCCTCCTTCAAGCAACATTTGACCGAGGCCTCACCGTGGGCTAAGAAGATTGAGAAACCTATCCCTGTATTTGGTGCTAGATCTCAACCCAGGAAAGTTGTCAATATGGTTGCTAAATATGTACCGGAGACACAAGATGACAGGTAAATGTTCTTAATATTCCAACATTCGTATTCACAAACGACACTATGCGTTGCTTAATGTTCTGTCTTGCTTTTGTGAGTGATATTGATAATCAACGTCAGCGAAAATGTGACAAAAGCTGAATTCACGAATAAGGTACCCGTGTTTGTCGGATCTTCCTAATGTTATAAACGCGAAACTTTGCAAGTACATGTATGTCTATATGTATATTGTATAAAAATTTATTTTATTTACAGTTTATCAATAGAAACACTAAGCAACATGTATTGCCTAGAACCTTCCAACAAACGACAGAAAACCGACGAAATTAAACCCACTGGCTTGGCAAAGAACCAAACCAAAAACACAACAACAAAATCACCTTCACCCATACTCGAAAACAAAGAACGTTGCTTCAAAAAAATACTCAAAAACGGCAGTTATTCAGTATTAAAAAGACTAAGTAAATTCCCTAGAACAGTCATAGGAGAAAACGTAGTAGAAAGTAAGTTTTTTTCTACCTCAAATAGTTCCAAAACTATTATAACTATAGAAGATTCACTGAAGAAAAATATTAAAACAGAAATCGACAGTGGCATAGATACTCAATTAACAGAATATGAATCTCAAGAAAATTCTCAGAAAGAAAATTCACCGCTCAATAGCCCTGTTAAGAGAAATCGCACAATTGAAGATAATAGTTCTGGAGAGATAAATAGTCCGAAAGCAAAGAAAAACATCTTCGAAGTAAACGGCTATGGAACGGAAAAGAGAAATCATGTGATTCAGCACAATAGTCCTAATGAGATAAACACTCCTTGTTACCAAAATCATACAGATCCAAAAATAAATATAGACATAAATAGCCCAGTTAAGCTAAATAGTCTTGTGGATTCCAATAGTCCTGCTAAGATAAATAGTCCCGTCAAGAAAAACAGTCCCATTTTAGAGCCCAGTCCTAAATCTAGAAATCCATTTAGAAGAACAGATTATTCTTTGGAAGAGAAGATAACAGGCGATTGTTTGAGTCAAGAATCTGTGATAGAAAATACGGAGATATTTGAGACGCAGACTGATTCACAGGTAAGGAAAGACATTTTTTTAAATTAAACGATTTTTGTATTTTCGTATAATAGTATGGCTCACGTAGTGTTACGAGTTGTTCCGGTCGCTCTTAAGCCTCTAACTTGGCCTTACAATTGCTATCAGAGATAAAAACCGGGCCGACTTTTTAACATGCCGGCCGAAGCACTATGCTATATGGAACCCTCAACTTTCGCGGGTTCTCTCGAGGTGGCGGGTAAACTACTTGGTCGTAAGGAAGTGCTAAATCTATTTGCAGTTGGTGTGGTCAATGACGAATTAGCTACTGTTTTGACCCAAATAATTTGGGATTATATCAGACCCCGGGCTCCCAAAAGAGATGCAACCAGGAACATCGTTCAGATGAGATCTATAATTTGGAGAATTTTCTTTAGATACAATATATATGTAGGTGTTGCGAAATGTAAATCCAATGCAGGCTCAATGAATTTATTTATCGGCCTCTGTGGAATTGGTTGCAATGCAGAAGGTTACGTTACGGATTCGACTGTCCACAAATGTTGTACTATGACTGTCCGTTTTTCTAGTAAGTGCCCACAGTACAAGCCTAGTTGCCTAGTTGGCTAGATGGCGCTATGTGTAACTTCGTGCAATATTATTTATTTTGATTTATCCACAGGAACGTGTTCGCTCTACAAAGCCTACGCCACCGTCATTCTTCAGAAGAAGTCCGTCGTTTACTTCTTCGCAACCGTTCTCGAGTCAGTCGAAATTGAACCTTAATGTTAAGAGGACAACGTGCAAAGTTCCCGGATTGAAGAGAACTAACTCTTTGCCATCTAACCAGCCCACTTTGTTGAGCAAATTTGGGTTTCAAAAAAAGTAAGTAGATATACCTACAAGGTACAATTTTTAAACCAACTCGATTGGAACACAATCTCGCTTGGATTGCTTTGGAACACTTAATCAGTCTCATCGCAACCAAGACTATATTGTAACATAGTCGAAACAAAAAGAAAACACAAGTGGCGGGCAGTCGAAACCACGATCCTCGGAATGAAAGTCGGCGTATCTACCACTAGACCAACACTATTTTACACTTAATTATCTTTTTGGTTTCAGGCCCATACTGAAAAGGTGATGAACAAATATTATGTTATTTATAAATGAGTAGCCACGGAACCTTCTGTAAGCGATTCTTATTTGCGCTTAAGAGGACTATTTGACGGTCGACTCGTAGCGTAATTATCAATTCTGTTTCAATACAACGAGGGTAAAAAAGAACCCCTTTTCTACCCCTTAATATTATCCGATTCCGGTGAATTGGTGTAATTACCTCAAAGAACTAGGTTTATTTTTTTCCTTTTTTCTGTTATTATTATCAATTAATTATTTATTTAGGTCCAAACACAAGTTACAAACAAAAGAGGTACAAAAAAAACTAAAATTAAAAACTGAATCGGATGAATGTTGGGTGGATAGGAGGTTTTTCTTTTCGTATGAAGATTCACGTGTCAATAGCCTCCTTTCCAAATTTTTTATTTTTATCGTTTCCTTTGACTTATTGCGAGTGAAATCGTAAGCCGCATTTATAGTGTAAAAACGATAGCTATAGGCAGACTCCGTTGCTTATAAACGGTGTATAAGTGATGAATAGTTTCGCAATGTTCTGTATTTTACCATCTTGGAGTTCGAAGTTGATTTTTTTAAACGCGACAGATGGACGTTTGACCACTATCTCACCAGATGGTAAATAAAGTCTAAGATGTAACAAGCTCACATAAAAGTAGGAAGACGCTGTGGAACAAGATCAAGCCGCTTCGCGCTACGACTTAGACCAGTGGGTAGTTGCTTGCTTGCTTGCTTAACTATACATGACTTAAGTATCGTTTATTTGTAGGGAGTGAATGTGCATTTATATAATTAAGTATTGTTATCTTTATGTCAATTTGTTGATTATAATTATGTTAAGCTGCATAATGAATAAAAAAAAGACTTATATTGTTTGTTTTATTGACATCGTAGTTCTCTAAGTATTTTTTAAAGATTTTAATTTTTTTGAAGATTTTAAAGCATTATGTTTTAAAGCAGTTTTGTTTGTAATTAAATCTATGCTTCTCAAATACAAAGTGTAACGGGTAAGCCCTTTTAAACCGAAAGGTGTAGAACAAAAGTTGTTCGCCTAGACGTCTAGAACAACCCCCTTTCGGCTTAAAAGGGCATACCCGTTACATCTTGTATAGCTTTATTCCATTACGCTCACAATGTATTGTAGGTATTTATTTTTGGTTTCCAAAATCTATGTGAATATAAAATATATCGTTTAATAACTAGAAAAAAAAATATTATTGCCAGGTTTGCTGAATAATTAAAAATGAAACCGTTAGCCATTTTTGTAGAACTTAGTTTTTTTTTGTTATTTAGATTTGTTAATTATTGGTTTGATGTATGAAATTGTTTTAAATTTCCGAGCATAATGAGAACGTCCATGAGTTGCCTCGTGGCTTCTGCTCATGTGAGGGCGCGTTTCGAAGCCATGGTAGTTTTTTGAGAGCTAGGGATAATAATAATTATAATTTAAATTCGAAACTATTACAATAACTCTATAGTCTGCGTACACTGGAACGTTGTGTTACAAAAAAATATGAGGCGGTAGTTTACAGTAACTTTTTAGAACGTTAAATTAAGACAAATTACATCTCAGTCAACCTTGAAAAAGCCAAGTTCGTTAAAAAATCATGAATAAAACGCGATTTAACCCGGTAAATAAAGTGTTTTATAAAATAATAATAAAAACAAGAAATATCGAAATTGTCTTCATATAGTGGCGGTGCATCGCCACGCCAACAATCAGGTTTATCCTCGCCTTTAGATGTTTCATGTCAATACGTACATAACAATACAATACTAGAATTTCGTACATTACAGAGCTATTATATTTTAATGGATTGATTGTGTGACATATATTCTAGCTCCAACTATATTTTTAGAATACTTATAGATACCTACTGCTTTATCTGAAAAATAACTTTTATTTTTTTTGTGTTAAGATAAAGATACTTTGCATACAGTAATTGAGATGGTTTGAGCTTTTCATTTATTTATTTTTATAATCATAAGACGGGCTTTTGATTATTTTTTAATTAAAAGCCCAATTTAAAAGCAAATTGTAAAATATGATGCGCCGCTCCGCCCAATAGGAATTGTATGTACGTACAAAACACTTCAAAGCTTTAGCGAAATTTCGTACAATCACCAAAAACATTTGTAAAATTAACCGTTTTTGAAAGAAATTAAAGCCTTTCCTGTGACGAACACACAGCGCCATCTAGCCCCGTGGTAAGCTGCTAAGCTTGTGTTACGGTGACTAGACAACGGATATACGTGTGCATCAGAATGGCGGGTGTACAAATGCAAATTATCATGAATCTAATATGGCTCAAATCTACCTTAATTCTACCTAATTCTACCAATAAAGAAATTAATAGTACCTCTCTGTACGCATAGAAAACTCAATAAATATGTGAGCCGCCAATCTGACGTCAGGATGGCGGGTGTATTCCTTTTCTGGGCGAAATATCATTCGTCAATATTTATATTCACTGCCATATAAATCTACCTAATTAGTACCTTACAGTACCGTACGTAGTAATCAAATTCAGGCAAAGGCTAAAGAGTAATTTTGAAAATAAAATTTCGCAACTTTAAATTTCTACAATGTTGGTATTTAGTAATGGCGGGCGGGGCGTGTCGAGAATCTGGGCTAAAAAAAATTATACTTTTTTATAATGATGGCCGTTTAGAAAGTAGCTAGTGTCAAGAATTATGTTATAATTGAATCGAATTACTCCATGTTAGCCATTTGACAAGTACATTTTTAAAATAGTAGTAGTATTGATAATACTACTATTACTATAATTTATCAATTTAATTCTTTGAAAGTGTACAAGTGTAATGAAAACCAAACGTGGACTTTCGCGATGTCTCAAACTTCATGTAAAATTCTTTGTTATTAACCGCCAATTACACTCACTCCACTTTCAACTACGATAACTTGGCTGTTTGCAAATAATAATATTTGTATTATAGAAAAGCCAAATAATCGTTATCATTTACGAAATAATAAACTATTGACTTTATAGTCAATAGTCTTTATTTCGTAAATGAAAAATGTACTAAAATAAAATAAAATTTCATTTACGAAATAAAGACTTGACTATAAAGTCAATAGTTTATTATTTCGTAAATGATAAGATAACTTGGCTGTTTCTTTAATGCAAATATTATTATTGTCAATGTACAAAAATGTACTTGTAAATGAAAAATGTACTTGTCAAATGGCTAACATATAGAGTAATTCGATTCAATTATAACATAATACTTGACACTGGCTACTTTCTAAACGGCCATAATTATAAAAAAAGTACAATCTTTTTTAGCCTATTCTCGACACGCCCGCCATTACTAAATACCAACATTGCAGAAATTTAAAGTTGCGAAATTTTATTTTCAAAATTACTCTCTAGCCTTTGCCTGAATTTGATTACTACGTACGATACTGTAAGGTACTAGTTAGGTAGATTTATATGGCAGTATATATAAATATTGACGAATGATATTTCGCCCAGAAAAGGAATACACCCGCCATCCTGACGTCAGATTGGCGGCTCACATATTTATTGAGTTTTCTATGCGTACAGAGAGGTACTATTAATTTCTTTATTGGTAGAATTAAGGTAGATTTGAGCCATATTAGATTTATGATAATTTGCATTTGTACACCCGCCATTCTGATGCACACCGGATATACTACTTATATTTATTTTTCTTTTGTAAATACATACATATTATACAAAGAAATACGCCCAGACAGACACAGAGGTCGTCAAATTAACAAATTAAAGTCATAGATCAACTAAGACGACTTCAATGTACCTACCAACCTACTTACAGCTGTATTCATTACAGGCAAGGTCGTCGTTGTTAGAATACCTACCATCTAGGTACCTAATCTAAGATAGCAAAGTAAGTATTTATATTCTTTGTCCTGGGCTAATCGACTAAGCTGGTATCTCCGCCCACACTTCGGCAAATAATACTTTCAATGTAAGTAGGTATCTAAGTGGAAAGGACGAAAAATCAATATCGACAACACTAGCAAAAACAAAACTTAGGAAGTTTCGTATCCAAAACAAAGTTTCCATATGAGTAGGTAGGTATCTTCTTACAAAGTTCCTTACCTACCTATCTTCGAATACGAAATAAACGGATGGAGTGAGAGAGCGGAGTCGTACGACGAATGGTTCCGTACTTGCCTAATATTGTTTTTATTAAAAAATGTATGTGCACTATTTGTCATCACTCTTGTAAGCTATAACATGGTAAATACTTATTAGTTAAATAATCTCAAATTAGAAGATAAATGCTATTATCTCCTAAGCATGAAAACCCATCGTCAAAAAATTTGAAACACGTTGTTTTTTTTATCTATGTACCTACCGTCCGTCAGTATGTGGCAGCTTTAAGAAGGCCTAACAAAACGGCTACAGGTTAACAAAACGCATGACTCGGTCCCATTTTATCTACCGTAGACACACCGAGTAGCCTTAATACTAGGTATTTATTCGTTTAGCGACGGAACCCTAAAAAAGTTGAAACGGAAATAAAAGAAATCTTTCAAAAGGCAGAGGGCCCGGCTTCATTTCATTTACATATGACATAAGGGTGCGGGCGGGGGTAAATTAATTTTACCCTCCGACTTTTGTTACAGTTTATTGGTTATCGGCAACTGATACCTTTTGGAATCACATAAAATACGATTTAGGGATTCAGGCATCACTCTCCATTCTACAACAAACTCATCTCATCTGAGCGACATGTTACAAGTTGCGTCCCTATCCAGAAACCCAGAAGTCCCAGAAACTTAGATTATTTGGGGTTGGCACAGTAAGTAAGTCTTCATTGACCTCACCTCACTTGATGAAAGAAAGATGAGGTCGACGATGCAGCATGTTTGCTTTATCATCACTTATTACTTCCGACTTAAAGACTTCCATTATATTAGTGTTTTTTTTGTAAGGTGATCTATGACATCTAGAACACTAGCTGTGCTTCGACATGGTTCCCTTTCCTGTGGGCATATTGAGATTAAATATGCTATCTAGGTTACAAACCTGTTCGCAAAATATAAGGCGAGGTTTTCGTTGATATTTCCGAAATCGACCTTTGTTTGATTCAATGGTAAATGTAAATAAATTTGCGGATTTTGTAATTTATTATGTCAAATATTCTCGCATTCTGCTGCCTGGCGTTCAAGGCAAAGGAATTTTACTCGGGACTGCAACAGGCCACTAGTCTTTTTATTAAAACTCTGGTCTCATCGCGTTTTTACACTTTTTATAAATTAAAAATATAAATTTATACTTACCCCGACGTTTCGGTAAACGGATTACACCGGCCGTGGTACCGGGAAGACTGGTGGGATAGGCCATTAGTCGTTTTTGGTTGATTGACGGAAAAATATCAAAAATACATCTAAACTTTTGTTTTTATAATAGTACCTACCTATATACTTGCTCATTATTTACTAAGGCTGGATTTGACCACGAGTTTCTCGATCAATAGACGATTTATGCGAGGAATTGTTATTCGGTGCTTAATCCAGTTTGGTCTAATCTTGCCTTAAACACCCACATACTCTTTGGAACCAAGGTTGCAGCTATTTCATACAATTACGTGTTAAACAGTGTATACCTTTAATAAAACGGTAAGAAAACATCCAACACCACAACCCAGACACGGTCACATCTACTACGTAGGTATTAAAGGTGAAGGCAGAAACGATGTCACGCAAGATAACGTTTAATTCGGACAAAGTAATGGATATTACGGACGTCGGCGTTCATTTTTAAACTCTAGTAGCTTTAATATTAAAAGGGGAGTGAGGTCAGAGTAGTTAGATATATCGCCTTTTGTTTCTGTTTGTCAACTTTGAGAATTCTTGTCACGGAAAAAGACAAAGCATGTTCTCACTACTCCGACCTTACTCCACGTTTATAAATAGGTGCCTAAGTTAATTAAATAATTATAGTAGGTGGCTACAATTAAATGACTTGTACTCTGGCTAAATTATTTGGAAATGAAATATGACGACTAGGCGTGATCTTCACGCTTTGAAATTTAACTACTTATACAAATAATTCGATATCAGAATAACGGTAATAAGACTATTTTGTTTTTAGGGTTTCGTATCAACAAGAAACCCTTAGGTATAGTTTCGTCATATCCGTCTGTCTGTCCGTCCGCGGCTTAGTTCAGAGACGCTTGGTAGGTACTAAGAAGCTGTAACTTTGCACATTTTTCGGGCACATGTCAAATGGGGGATGTTTTAAATCATTGTGGGTATTATAAAACTGTTTTTCATTTTAGGGTTCCGTTTTAGAAATATTTATCTTTAAAGTGCTAGTTTTATAGTCATTTGTACCCCCCTCAGAAAACCAAGTGCTTGTAGGTACTTGGACACATCATACATAATATGTATATTCACGATAATAGTAGATACATATATTTAAGTTTAAAGAAAAATTATAACAGCTGAGCTGTCTTTCCAAATTTACGTGTAATTGAAAGAAAACAGTTGGATAGTATTACATACTCGTACTAGGCAGGTGTTAGTTGTAACGACTTTTCCAGATTGCAATCCCTGTTATTTTTGGAAACTACGAAACCCTAAACTGCGCGTGGCCCGACAAGGCACGCACTTGCCCAGTTTTAATTTATTTATTTTATACAATTTTGCCGTTTATGCTAAACGCAAAATGCAAAATTGATGCAATCTAACTGGCTAGTAAGCCAGTGGTCCCGGATAGTGGTGAACGCACATGTATGAAAGACTATCCCAACTATGCGAAGCTAAGCTAAAGTACCTAACATAGTTTAGTTAGTTAACGATCTGTTTTTAGCTGGTTTACTGGATTGGCTTGTATATCAGCACCGTGTCAATGGCCCAAACACTAAGAAAAATCATAAAAATTCACCGTCACGTCCATGTTATGTTGATAAAAAGAACGCAACATGTTATAGCTTGTCGCGAAGTAACACATAACTGACAACTTGCTGATTTTATAAAATGAAATTTACAAGGGTACATTTACATACATCAAACATAGATAGGTAGACACAGATTTTCGTTTTAGGCTTGGTATTATTCTAATATTACATTTAAGATTTCGCTTTTTATACACAGTATGGTTACAGTACATAGAAAGTTAGGACCTGAGCAGTATGGAAACTACCTACAAATGCTCGAAAACGGCTCACTCACACAAACATGCGCGTCGACGAGCCCCTAAGGAAAGTTTCGCGTAGATCATGTCAGTACTGAGTGCCGCGTCACGAGTATGCAGTTTCCATATTGTGTGCCGTTTCCATACTGCTCCCTCTATGTACTGTGGTATGGTGGCTGACGAGTAAGTACCTAATCTTGGGTACCGTATTTTACTAATAGAATACATAACAAGTTCAGTTGTAATTTCAGATAGCAGTCGTTAGGTCAAGTTAAAGGCCTCAGGGCTTAGGGCGACCTGAAAACTCTAAGGCAACGCGTCCGCACAGGCAGGCGGCTTTGCTTAGCGCCTAGTCTCGCGATTCCCCTATCTTAATCTTAAACCGCTAAAAACTGGTCTAGAGAGTTTGCGACCAACACAGTGAGGTACTTAACGGTGTATCTAGGCTGAATTCAAGCCACTATAGGCTCTAAGCTACCTGTCAGTGAAGGCGAGTGACATCACTATACGAAAAAGAAGAATGAAGAGTCATTTTAAGTGTAGGTACGTATTGCAGCTCTGTGGAGGCTTTAAACTGCTAAGTATCATTTTATAACCTCAAGCTTTCAGAGTTAATATTAAGATGCCTATTTAAATTTTAAATTGTTGTGAATTTAAAGTGTTACGCTTTATTAAGTAGGCACTTCTGAGGAAGGATTATTTAAATGAAGTTCTAGTGGTTTACTAAATAGGTATTAGGTAGGTACAGTACTTTTGATCAAATATTGGAATAGGTACCTAAATAGACTTATTTTAAATAGTTAGCACTGACTTTTGTAAAGTTATTGTCTTCTACTGAATTGATTGAGTTATATATAATGGTACAAATTATTTTATTTGTTTATTTGTTTGTATTTTATTTTGTAAAACCTATTGCTTTTCACACTTGACCACTTGCCATTCTGGCCATGCTATACCTATCGACTAGGAAGTCTACAGCATATTTCACAAAAAAATGAGACCTACATAAGACCTTAAAATTCATAGCATCTTTCATAGCCCTCGAAGCATTTTTTGGAGTAATAGTTTAGTTTATTCAGTTCTCGAGTTATATACCATGTTTAAAAATTTATAAAAGCCTAAGATAACTGAGATACATACCTAAGTAGGATCAACATTCATTATTCTTCGTAGAGGAACAAACAATCGACAATTTCGAGAAACGATATTTTCTAATATGTATTAAAGGTTCAAATTTTAATTTTATTTGTGAATCGATGGGTCTCGACTTGTTGATATCTTTTACTTTTAATTTTTAAATTCGGACCAGTAGTTCCTAAGTTCAGCGCGTTCAACCAAACAAATAAAAAAAATCAAACTTTGAAGCTTTATAATATTGCTAGCAGCGCTCGCGGTTACACCCGTGTGAGTTCCGGTTCTGTGGGAATATCGGGACCATTATTACCTTTCTCGATAAATAGGCTATTAGACACAAAAATATTTTTTAAATTCGGACCAGTGGTTTCTGAGATTAGCTCGTTCACCCTAACAAACAAGGTCAAGAAACCAACTCTTCAGCTTTATAATATTAGTATGGAAGATAAGAATAAGTATAGATAAATAATAATTGTCTTTCATCCACACAAACGTCTTTGTTCGCCCATATTGATGGCTTTTGAAGTAAACGATGTAGGTGATAGAGCGGCTTCGATTCGTCGATTCATATTCAAAATCGGTCGAGTAAAGCTATCAACTGAGTTGCATATTGAACTAGGATTCAAAGGCGGGGGCATGTCTCAACCGAGTGTGGCTCACAATGGTCAGACAGAGTTAGATTTTGTGGAAAGGACATAGGTTAAGTAATGGAAAAAAAACCTACCTACTTACAAATACCTAGTTATTGCATTTTGAGATATTGCTCTGCAACATCTAATTTGAACAATAATAATTCTATATTTAAGTTTTTCTTTTCAAGAAATTGCGGCCAGTAGGCATCTTTGGAATGAGCATGTGGAAGCTGTTTGAAACCTCTTTTTATGGACAACAACTTTTTTTTCAGTTATTTTTTAGGGATAAATGTGGCCGGTACGTTTATCTAGAATTAAAGTAGTGATTAAAACTTTTAATTGTTTTTTTTTTATTAATTCTTGGTTTCAACCGCGTTAGTTCCAATCCCGTGGTAACCTCCTTATTTCTCGAAGTTATAAATTGATATAAATACATGAAATGTGTATATTATATAAAATAAGATACATTTTCACCTCTTTTTTGGTCGCCTGTTAAATTTTCAAGAGTAAGTATTTCATTTCTAATTTGGGACGAACGTGCGTCCCCATTTTCCGCCCCGTGCTTTTTCAAACTGTCTTGTTTGTTTTTAGTAATCACGTCAATTAATTTTGTCTACCCCTTTCTTTAGGAACTTTAAAATAAATAGAAAACCACCCCATCCAAATTATTGTTCTAACCACCCTTAGTTCATTTCGAATGTAATTATTTATGTATTTTTTTAATAAGCCTTAAATTTAAATTAAAAGAGGGATAAAAGAAAACATTGTTGCAGTTCATTTGACTTGGCCAAACCAAACCAATACCTATTATTAGGGTGACTATTTAGCTGAAAACGAAAACTAAAATTTAAGTACATTCTTCCCAAATTATTGCTAAAAAAATTCTTTATAAGTAAAGAAAATTTTGAATTTTGGACCCATTTCCTAATTGCTCATTAAGTACCTATCATCATGTGATATTATGACTTCGTATATATACGGTCGCCGTGTTAAGTTTTTTTTTTAATCGTTAGGTACATAAAAAATGATTTTTATTTATACCACTCAGTCGGCATCAACAATATTAAGGAATACTCATGCATAGTTACACCGTCTTATTACTAAACATCTCTACATTAGGGCGCGGACAGACAGATGTACGAAACTACAATTGACTATAAAAGTCAACTTCAACTTCAACTTCTTTTGTATGGCTATTGCTGACGTTAAGACGCAATTCTGCCAATGTCTAGTGAGTCGAGGAAAAAAAACTTTAGTGAGGAGGGTGAACGGTATTTATGTTTTGTTCGGTTCCTGGTGGCCCTGGTGCAGAATCATTTTGATCTAAACAAAAAGAGACAACACAAATAAGATACATAAATACGAAATAATATTATAGGTATACATGTATAGATATGTTGGTTTATAGTAAAGTCTAAAACGAGTTAATTTATGTGCATTTAACGCATACCTTACCTTCTATTTCTTATCGGTTGTGAACCGATTATGGCCATTAGGAAATTAGCCAGTGTCACGTATTTTAATATATTATGCAAGTTATTTGCATCGAAACAGTCAAGTCGTCATAGTTAAAGTCAAGTCTAGGGAATCATTTGTAAACACGGCGGCCATTTACAAACAATCTTCACGGAGCCTTGGAGACAACACTAAGTCAATGTTTTGCACCGATTTTCACTTTCATTCCACTTGTACACCTTCACGAAACTAAATTGATTAATATGCCCCCGAAATTAAACAATTTGCACGCATATAAACTAGGTTTCACAAAAATGAAAATTTAGCACCACATCTCCTCAACGAGTTCCCGCCAAGACTCCCTACCTTACCTTAATATGAAATATCTAAAGTCGCTTCCAAACATTCTAACCCCTTATTCCGTAGTGGTCACAATAGCGGGCAATCTCACGGGGCACGTTCCTCAGATATTATAATTAACGTTGGCAATACGTATTCATTGTCCCAATTTAGGGACGGACAATATTTGGATAACGGGATTATTCTGGTCAAATTAACGGAAGACATCCTCTGAATAAGAAATTGGTGGTTTGTTTTATTTCGGCTTTTATTTATTATTTAGTGCTTTACTTACTAGCAGCGCCCCGCCCGCGCCGTTTTACCCGCGTACGCGGAAGATTGGGATAAAGAGTAGGCTTTGTGTTATTTCAGGTCTCTAGCTATCTACATATTGAGTTTCATTGCATTTGGTTTAACGGTTTTTGCGTGAAGGAGTAACAGACAAAACTTTCTATTATTGGTTGGATAGAATAAGGATAAAGTACGTAAGTAGCTTAGTTAGGTACTATGTACGCAAATACTTATCTGGATCTAGTTATTTTTTTTTAAACTAGACTTAAAAATTATCTTAGAAATAGAATAGCGTAGAAAATCATTTATTAATTTTTGTTGTTTGGTTTGGTTTTATATTTAAATTGGTAAAATCCAATGCTAAGACGTGTACGAATTAGCTCCTGCATTTTAGAACAGAGAGTACTACCTACTTCTATACGTTATGGAAAAAGGATTTTGTCTCTCACGCGACCCTTGAGTGGCATTTGGTAGGGTGGTTTTGTCTAGGTCATAGCGTAGCACCGAGCTGAGTCTGTGGTCTGTCCTATAGGCTGGCACAGCCACTAGCTAGACAGACGCGTCGGGTTGTAACATGATCGAAACGTCAAGGTAATAAAATAAATAATAATACGCGATTAAGACCCGGTAAAATGTAAATATGTTACCAAATCGTGTGAATTTAAAAAGTTTATGTATTCATTACTTATTTATTTTCTTTCGTATTTTTGTTTAAGGGGTATAAACCAGGGACCGCAAAACACCGCTTTGGAGTTAATTCTATCGAACCCAAACCCCTTTGCTCAGCTTACCATCTGGATAAGGTGACCATCTTCATTGGGTAACCTACCTACACCACTATTGATATGGTAACCGAATCATTGAGTTTCCCAGGCGAAAGGCTTACACATTTTATTACGGAAACCTCATTGATGGGGTAACCCTTTGATAGACTTTCTAATGGGTTACCTTTACCCCGCCCCTACGTATTGCATTTCTAGTCATTTCATCGTATTCAAAGTACCTATGTACTGCATATCGCCTCGGTTGTGACATTTTTTCCCTCTAATAATTATGGTTAAGTACCTAGGTATTTGAATGATTCTTCAGCAGGTACAACGTTAAAAACACACAGTCACATTTAACTTTTAATAATCAAATAAAATTGTTGGAGTACCTTTGCGAAATTATACTATAGCATGTAAATTAAATTTGACATCATTGATACTAACTCTATAGTTGGTAAACATTTTTATATGACAAAAGGTAGATATTAATACCTTAATAATTGTATTAAAATACAGCTTGCTATCTTATTTTTTTAATATTTCAGTCAAGAACTTGGTTAATAACCAAACTGTCTCGATCTATTGAGCAGGATGACATTAAATTAAATTGTGGCTTTTTAGATGAAAATCTTTCATCAAATCATTTAAATTAACTAGCCACACTAGAGTCATAGTTGTAAGAACGCTCGACGTATTTATAGTGATCTAATACATCCAATTAAATAAAATAAAAAATGAATTTGAACAATAAAACTAAACTCAATATTATATTTATTTGCAATTTCTTTCTACAGAAACCAGAAGCGTAACTTGTTTTAAATGTTTATCAAATAATTTTTGCCGGAAGAAAAATAAAATGTACTTTTTGATCATAGCAATAAAAACAATTCCTGTGTGCGTCTAGTAATTAGGCAACGAAGATGGCACCACCCATGATAATGACTACTCGCCGAGCCGATTCTAAACATACTTTTGTTTACCTAATTCCAAAGCCATAAGGAATAAATTTCACTACTGGGAGACAAAGTGTTACCGTTTAGTACCGCGTTACACTATCATATAGGGTTACCTATTAAAATGAAATAACTCGTTTGATGCTGTTACCACTTACTCAGCCATCGCATAACCCCATTGAAGGGGTTTTGCCGGGGTAAGCTTATTGAAAAAACTTACCCATTAAAATGATAACCAATTGAATGAGGTTTTTCGATTAAGCCTTTAAAAAAACCACGTCTTAACTCAAATAAGGGTAACCAAAAACGGTCCCTGGTATAAACTAGCTAAACTGAAATCCCTGTCGGATTCATAGAAAATTGTAAATTATTTTCTGACGCAATGTTATAGAATATTTTCGTTTGTAAATGACATTGTTCTCTACATTTTGGTGTATATTTTAAATAAAAATGTCGTAAGGTGGTGAAGCCTTTAGCACATTTTAGACAAAAAAAATCATTTTGAAACAATAACGAGTTTTTATCTTGATACCACACCAAAATGTATGGAACAATGTCATTTACAAACGCTTTGAACGAACATTTAAAACATTGCGTAAGAAAAATAACCAACAATTTTCCAATGGTACCGACTAGGATTTTCAGTTTAGCTCGTATATACCCCTTAACGTAGGTAGGTATTTCGTGCTTCGAAGGGCATGTTAAGCAGTTGGACCCTATTGTAATCTCTGATAACAGTCTTTAAGTCAAGTTGGATGCCTTAGGTCGACCTGATAACTCTAACACTAGGTGAATCTGGTTATCAAAGATCAGTTACGAACGTGGAGTTAAGGGGAGTCACACCAATATAAGGAAAGAAAATGTAATGTCCCTATTTTTCCCAAAATAGTACGTTTTTTTGTAAAGCAATAAGTGTGGGTCATAAAAAACACAAATAATGGTCTCACATAAATTTATTTCTTCATATACATATGTATAATTTTGCGAATCCACTGTGCCCGAGACGCAGCGCAGGTATTTTACAAAATAATTACAATATTCGTCTACAAACACCTACATTTACATTCACACGTTCCCGTCAAAACTGCGTCCGCCATTTTTAATTGCACTAAAATTATCAATTATATATTTTAAAGCTAGGGCGAATAATTGCCAATTGTTTTGATTTCACGCAAAATTAAAATAGGCTACGCTTCATGGCGAATTAATTATATTGGATGCAATAAACATTTTCGTCAGATACGTCATAATTTTAATTAATTAAAAATAACATTATAAAACCGACAAATTAATATTCGAATCAAATAACTTATTTAACTAAATTGTTGCTTATTAAACACAACAAATACAAAATGCTTTACAAATCATATTAATTTCTCGAGTGTTTCAGTCTTTCGGAACATTCACAAGTGACGGCTCATATCGGCTTGAAAGAAAAATAAAACAAATTACAACATAGTACAGCACCTTAAATATGGCTTATAAAGAAAATAGGCAAAACTATTAGCTATCTATGCAGTTGTTACAATTAAATTCATGCTTTAACAGGATCTCTAAGGAGGTAAAAGTCAATTAGAGATCGTTTGTGTGCGTTTAAATACATCACAAATACAGTTAAATAAAAAATAAGAGTACAAATAACAAAATAGGAATGAACGCATAAGCAAGTGTTTACAAAAAAAAACTGGAAAAAAACTCTGGCTGTATGCACAAGTCGCGCAAAGCCATTATTTCATGGAAAAAAATAACTGCCTTTCAGCTTACAAAGCTGCCTTCCTAGCGTGTCTTCCCACCCATCGCTAAATACATGATTCATTAACGAGTATTAAATTTTCACTATAACTTCGTTTTAACAATATCTTATTAAACTCTACGTACTTCCGTATTCTTTATTCGAATAATCTAAATGAATGATTGGCAGTTACCAGTTACAAAGCGAAAGAGGTCGTAATAGATAAGACCTCCTCGATACGAACTCATTTAATTAAGAGGTCTGCGGAGGTACAATTTTCCGTACGTATTTTCATAATAATTAACAACAATTATCCGCTATTTATATGGGCTTATTCAGATTTAGACAGCGTTATATAAGTTAAATTGTTGATAAAATTTAGACCAAATCTAAATAATTTCATATAATAGGTTGTATGATCAGATTTTGTCTGTTATATTTTTTATAATATTACGTTTTAGTTTTTAAGGAAATTCCATCAGAACATCCACAGACCTTAATTTATTTCATTAAATTTAAATATAGTTCGCGTTAACTACATTATTAGGTTTGAAAACTGCATAGTTAAGTTACATACTAAGTTACATACAAGCTCAAATTTAACTTATACGTACATAGTTAAATCGATACGAGTAGGTATAGTTGTATAAAATGAGTGAAAAACCTAAAAATTCTTAGTTTTTTTTACTTTACTATGCGAAGTTTTACTGTAAAATATTAAATAAGATTCTAGACTTAAAGATAGCTTATAGTAGTGTGATAATCCTGGCAGTCGGTATTTGTTCAATACACCTTGTTCCTCGAAGTTAAAAAGTAAAAATTATTTAACGTCATTGACAAATAGTAAATACGGCTTTTTGACAACGTCATTGTCAAAAAGCCGTATTTACTAGCCCTTCCACAAAGTGGCAATTTTGTTATCGTTTTATCAAACTCAGTAAGGTTTTTTTTTGTCACTGGGTTTGTAAGCATGTACCTAATACAAATCGCCTCTATGTGGAAACCTTTAAATTTTTTGAACGTTTATATCGTTCTCTTTTACTCACAATCGAAAACATTTCTCTACCTACAAAGATATGTCATCGAATCACGATTTTAAAGCAAGCAGAGCGTTTAAAAAAATCCTAATCTATCAAATATACTGTAAAGCAAATATAAACTGGTTTCGTAATGATTGGACAATAAGAAGCATCCCAAGGTTGAACTTTCCGTACAAACGTAAGACTAAGTTTATAAAAAGTGATATTTCCCCACTTATTTTTCGAAGATAACATTGCGGATCTTTTTCTGAAATATTCAAGTGATTTATTCGTTTTAGTTGAATAGTTTAGAAAGGTACCTGATAGAGACCTGGAAAAATACTATCCAGATTTCAATAACGCCATTACAATAAGTTAGAAGAAACACATTTTTATTATTATAATATTACGTTTGTATAGAGAATTGAACTTCTAGCGGCCTCTTAACTAAGTTAATAAAGTCTCATGAACGATTACAGGGCAAGAGATTACACATGTCTTCTACAACGAAATAGAGTGGACAAAATCGAATTATGTACTACTAAATGTAATATTTACATAAGAGATTATGTTACTACGCACACATATAGGACTGACACGAGAATTCACACGACACAGCCGATTCGTCTAAAGAGTTCATTAATATTGCATTACCGAAACAAGTTCACCACAATATTACACTACTTAACATATTTTTAACACTCGATATGAAAAATAAACTTCTAATTACAGCTGTAACTATTTATACATTTTACAATAAGTCTGTATATGTGATCAGAATTGATTATTCATATATCGCATAAGTTTTATTCTAAGCGCACTGTTTTCACTAAATTATTTTTTATAACATTATAGCAAATTATATGCGGCGTAACCATTAAATATGACTTGTTAAATATTAGAATTTATTAGACGATAACAGAGTTTGAATTTTCGATGCAAACGTAATATGTAGCTTTTATTTTTTCCAAAATGTGGCCTTTCAGTTTTAAGGTTGTTCAAATTTAGACAATATTCACTAGAACAAAGCCTAGGTACACATTTACTAAATTCAAATCACCCTAAATCACAACACCCACGGTGCAATAATCACATTTTGTAATTTTTTCTAGCAATGGGTAAGTTTCTATGAAAAATTCATTCTCCGCAGGCCCCTTAAACGCATCTAAGTATCAACCTTTAATATGGACTTTAACATTATACTGTTCGATTTGAGATAAAAATAGCGTGAACAGCTGCGTTATATTAAGTCTATTCATAAGTTTATAGGATAATCATAATATTAAATGTTATTACCCTTTCGACTCACAATCAAGATTTTAATGGTCACAATCGTAAATATTTGTTTTTAATTCATAAGTAGCGTTCGTAGGCACTCGAAGTGTATAGCCATTTGTCGACATCGATACGTGTGTTGACTGTGGGTACATCCCTACTGTGACAGTGACAGGCGTGCTTTGAACTCCATCTTTCACAACTCGTGTCAGATTTCACATGTTTTACGTTAATACACAAGTTAATTAAAACAAAACAAGAGGGGATTTTAAATGGCGTCCGCACGTGGTGTGAATTAGCTATTTTCATCATTTGATTCCATTAAAATCAAAACTTAATTTAATATGATAATTGAAATTAATTAACAAGAAAAAAAATCCATTACCTTAGCAATTTCTAAAAATTAAGAGGTCCATATTTAGGTGTGGTTATATTTTATTAATATTTTTGCAACAAACTTTTTGGTAGATATATTTTTATTTGTGTACAAGTAGCTCGCGCAATTTCATCAAGTGAAAAGAAAACATGTCTGCGAAGAAAAAAGAAATAAACATAGAACATTTGAATAACTTCAATAACAAAAGTTTGTCGCCAATATGAAATCGGACACAGTTACAAAAATCAGTCTACTGAGATGTTTTATGTGTACGAAACAAAGAAGTTTTTGACTAAAAAGGTAATATAATATTACTCCTTTAAATATCTTTTGTAGATCGTCATTATAATGTCTCAATATGAAAGAAAAAGAAATTTTGGTAGGAATTATTAAGTAAATTAGGTGTATCTATTCGAACATTAAGTACCTACTTACAATGGACGTTCAAAGTAAATAACTTTTTTTTAATATAAAGTGGTTGTATAACGTGGTTCTCTTGTACCGACCCATAGATTTACTGGTACAAATTACACAAATAGTATTTATTAAGGCCTGATTGAGTTCGAACCCAATCAAAGTCTTCAAATTTTGATGTTCAAAATTTTTTTTTTTTTTTAATATCATAGTGATGTTTTTTATTCGGTGGTGTTACATTTTATTTGTCAGATATCTCTCAAGGGATTTGAAAAATCAGCCCGTGGTGTAAATAAAAGTCAACCAAGTAGTACGTACCTATTATTCTAGGCAAAAATAGAGAAATATAATTATTAATGCAATTAAGTCAAGTCGGGTATTAGGTAGGTATCTATTCAGAAATGTAAAAGTCAAGTCAGGTATTATTCTAAAATGTTAAAGTAAACTAGTCAAGTCAGGTCATCAGTCTGAAAGGTAGGTAAACGATAGGGAATACAAATAAGTACCCGTATATTATCATAAAATCACCGAATTTAGGCAAATTTTACAAATTAGAATGAAAAATTTCATTAAAAAAAGCAATGAATGGCTCGAATTAAGATGGCGGAAAAGATAATAAGTACGTTACTAATAAAGTCAACACGATCCTCTTTAACTATTTAACATCAAATAACAAGCAATCATTAGTTAATCAATGCTTTAAGACGCTCAATAAAAAAATGGAAAACCATCGATTAACTGAAAGATTTATACCGCTTATAACAAGGATCCATCGCCATTTTTATTGCAACCTTGCTAAAATTTCGTCTTGTTGAAATTATTATTAACGATTTGATGTGGGTACATTATAAACACGTGAATTGCTCTATATTGCTGGCAGAAAAGCCATAACTAAAAAAATTGAACTGAAATACAAGAATACTTTCTCATACAAAAAACTTCTTTATTCCGTACTTCATTATAGCATAGTTTAACATAAAGTAAAAAGTTAAGTACAGCAATGGACACGCACAGAGTCCACGGCATACGGCACACCGTTCAGACGAGCCTGTCTCAGCGACAGTTTGTGTAGTGGTCGAACGAGCCGAGGTATTCTAGTGCTGCGCGGTAGCAGAATTCGTACTGATCCTGGGAGGGGGAAAGTTTTCATTAGTGGTCATGTTCATTATGAGAAATTCAAAATTATTTTTTCCAAAATTTTAAAAATGATGGGAATCAGCTGTTTTATGAAGTTAGAGGTTAACCTTGAGAATATATTGGATTATGAAGTAACCTCAAATATTTCGAAAAAAAAATGGTTCGAATTACGAAAAGTAACAGAAAAAAGTTATTCACCAAGACAGTCAGAAAAACCCTCTTCTTAAAAATTATTAAAAAACTCACTTAGGATGCATGTTACTTTGTCTTTTACTTTTAATAAAGGAACTGGGGGGTTGAACTACCTATGGTAGTGGCTTTAACCTTGCATAATTAAATGCGAAAACATTTCAATGGTGTTTAGTTTCTAATCGGCATAATATTTATTGGTTAAAAGTACTTATATACAGGAATGTATGATTAAAACGTAAATAAAATACACATTAAAGAAACAAAATATTATTTAAAAATGCTAATGAAATCTAATAAAAAAATCTAATGAAATCCCTAGTCAAATAAAACCCGGGCCACTCCCGCTGCAAGGACTCCATCACACTCGCGGCATTACCTGCTGCACCGCGATGGCAAGCCAGGAATGACCATTGAATTAACTCGAAACCTTTCTTCCTCAGTCGGCGGCTAATATTTCTTACTTAGCTATAGCTCACTGTATGTTTTCCTAAACTAAAATGTTTCTTACCTCAGTCTGCACCATGGCCGGGCGTTGTGTCCGCAGCGTGCGTACAGTTTGGAACACATCCACCACCCCTTCGTATTGCATGCGCTCGAGCACAGTCGATAGAGTGATGAATACTCCCGTGCGGCCCACACCGGCGCTGTTTGACAAATGGATATAATAAGACCTCTACCTCTACATATCCTCTCCTACCTCTGTTTCAGAATCTTAGATCAAAAATGTAGATAATAAACTCATCTCGTTTTCATCTTAATATGTTTTCGCATTATAATAAAACACAATATTTACCGGGTTTAACTCGAGTTTTACTTATTAACGGCATTGTTTCAGTGCACGTACCATCGTTACTTTCCCGTCAACTTTATCACAGTAGCCAATAAAACGCGAGGCGGTAGGTAAACCCGATACATATTGTGTTTATTACAAAATATATATATATATATTTGAATGTAACAGCTGTTTGTTTACTTTTTTTTATTAATTGAATTCATTATTTAATTGACTAATTGAATTCTATGTTGGACCTCTGTTTTTGACGCGTTAGTGGAATGTCGCCCTGAATTTTCATTTTTACAAAACATTGTTTTATTGCGTTTAAATTGTTTAATTTCGGCGGCAGGTTACCAATTTAGTTACGCGAAGTTCAACGTGTTAAGTGAAACTAAAAATACCAGTGACAAACACGAAATTAGCACGTTACAAACAATTGTTCCATAGGGTTAGAGAAAAATCGTCGCCATTTTTTCTACAGCCTTCACGCATTGAAAATTATTTCAAACGATTACAGTATAATAGTGGTAGTTCACTATTCGTACGAGAAATTGGCTAAATTGTCCTATATTGCTGACAGAAGCCATAACTAAGAAAAAGAAAGAAAAAGAAAAATAATTCTATGTTTACATTTTTGATTTAAAACTCTGAAACAGGGTATTTATAGTATCATATAAGTTTAAAAAATGATAAATTTAGTTTCTATTGTCTGCCATTCTCGTCTGAGATAATGAATTTACCAAGTTCAGGCATATGTGTTAAAAAATCTAGACTGTGTAAAGTAATTTTGTACACGTTAATTTGAATATACCTACATTTATTTTTCTTTCTTTCTATTTAAACTAAGAAGCGAATGGGGCCTTGAATTTATTAAAACACACTTGAGATCATCTTGTGTACCAAAATCCCTAATGACATTAATGTTTCTACCCAAGCATTAGACTAAAGACTAAGCATAATATTAGAATATAGCTAAAAAAAAGTAGTGTTTACGTTATGATAGATCTACAGCTATCTGCTTATAAAGTTTCAGCGCCATCGGTTCAGCGGTTTTTGCGTGAAGGAACAACAAACATATGCACTTACAAACTGTTACTACTATTACACAGGTAAATTTGGCGTAACTTAGTTTAAATCAGTCGCCGAGAACTTCCGATAGACGAATTTCCGTTTTCCCTTTTTAGGAAACTCAAAAAAGAACTTTTACTTAGTTCCCGAAGTAGACTGGACACTAGCACCCCTTGTTTTAGCTAACTTTATTGCCAACACTGTGTAGACATTTTCTACTTTTTAGTTAGACAAGCAATTAATTAGGTGCCACTGAAGTGCATTGTAAATTGTAAAAAAGGGGAAGAGCTAGGAAACTTTCGAATCTAACTTTATCCTGCTTTTAAATTTATTTTCTAATCCCATTTCTGAACTTAGGATATATAGCTTCTAGTAAAAATTGCGATGAGCAATGTTCATCCCTTTTGGGAGCCAGGGCTCAAATCCAGCCAATTTTGGAAATATTATATATTATGCGTCCCACGGATTCACCCGCGTAGGTCCCGATGTGTTATTCCAGGTCCCCAGCTACCTATGTCCCAAGTTTCATTGCAGTCGGTTCAGTAGTTTTTGCGTGAATGAGTAACAACGTTACATACATAGTTATATATATATATATACAAACTATCGCGTTTATAATATTAGTAAGATTTATTATATCCGATAAATAGTGATAAAAAGTATACCAAGTTTCAACACAATCGGTTCAGTAGTTTATGGTCACACAGTTCACAGAACACAAACAATTCACCATTATCATATTAGTAGGATAGGTAGCTAGTACGAACCTGCAATGCACAGTAATGGGTCCATCTTGTCCAAATTGCTCCTTCGTCTTATGAACTTGTCCGAGGAAGTCAATGAAGCCTTCCCCGCTCTTGGGAACGCCTTGTTCCGGCCAGTCCGTGAACTGGAACTGGCGGACTGTTCGGGACGCGCCGTCGCGAGCGTCCGTCACCTGAAGCAAGAGGAACAGTTACATAGGAATAGTTTATAGTTACGGCCTCTGTGGCGCGTCGGACGAAGGCCCGACTGCAATGTAGAAAGTAGCGGGTTCGATTCCCGACGGGAGCCAATATTTACGCTCAAAAATAAATATTTTTTCTGGTCTAGGAGTTTTCTTAGTATCATTGTATGCATTTCCAAACAAAAGAATATAATGTAAATTTGTTGTCAAGTACCTATAGTACAAGCCTATATAGTGCTTAGTTTGGGGCTAGATTGCGCTGTGTGTGTAACGTCGTGCAATCTTTATTTATTATTTATAACTAGCAGTGTTTAGCGGAGTTACTTGGGTTTTATCTAGCTGAAAGGAGATCGTGTGACCTCTATCACAAGAAAAGGTAACATACCTATGTGTGGTATAGGTGTTGTACGAAACGAATCTAAACTAAAGATACCTAATCACTTGTTATCGTGATTTGACGCGATCTTCATGGACTAAAATTAAAGGACGAAAGTTTCGAACTTTGTGACTGCGCACTGTTTAGGAGTATGAACTAGTCTGCCCAGCGATACAACTTCAGACAAGTGTTTGAAAATATTGAAATTATCAATTAATATGTGTTTCAAGTGTTCATACCATAAAACTCATTACTGTACGGTAACCGAAGCTATGGTTCCTTACCTTGAATTCTCTCAAGATGTACTGTGGCATATTGTATTCTGCGATAGGGTCTACTACGAAGCATTGGTAGCGTACTGAGCGATCTGAAGGCCAGTACTGATGGCATTTCTCCTAAAAAAAACATAACAATAATTAGTAAATCTTTCCAAAAAATTCATGTCATAAGCGAATGGATAAAGGCGACTTACCCTGCCCATTTCTTTCAGTTTAGTTAACATGACGATTATAGTAGAATTATGTTCCCAGAGCATGCGCCAGAAGTCATCCGTAGTATCAGGCAAAGGTCCTTGAGTGGCAATGTACGCCGACCTGTACCTATAGCCGTCGACGAACGAAGCGTTGATGTAATCAGACCCGTCCCGCGGAGTCAGACACACACGACTCGATTCGTAAGGTAGGATATGAACAAGTCTGTTTTTATGCTTGTTGCAAGGTAGGCTGGCTGAGACGAACCGGCTCGAGTCAGCCTTCATGTTTGCCAACTTCTTGAACTCCAGTTCCATGCCAGTAATGTTCTCAATAGTGTCGATACGCATTAGTTTCTGAATATGCGCATGTAGGTTACGCGCGGGAACTTCAGTGTCGCCGCAAACGACGGCCTCTAACAATGCATCATGAATGAAAATGTATTGGTCTTCAGTTTGGACCATGTAGTTGCGTTGAGCTCGGAGGCATGTCACATGACCGTAAATGTCTACGGTGCGCTCGTGGCGTGCTCTCTCTAACATGGAGTCGATGACTATGAAGCAACCGGTGCGGCCTACTCCGGCGGAGCAATGTACGACCAAAGGTCCCGCATCCGGTGGGTTCAAAGCGCGGACACGGCGCAAAAATTGCAAGAAAGGCGCCGGATGATCCGGTACTCCGTGATCCGGCCAAGCGGTAAACTGCAGTTGTTTAACTTCCCGACGCTCTGCGCTATCTTTTCTCGTAACTTGGAAAGTTCGAATGCAATACGTCGCGAGCTCTTGCACTTCCGCGATCGTCACGCTCATAGACCCGTACGATTCGCTTCCCCGACTCGGCCAGTATTGATCGCATTTAATTCTCGTCCTCTCTTCGAGTTTCGTCATCATTACTATAGTAGCGGTGCGCAATTCCCAACACATTCGCCAGAAATCGGCAAACGTTTCTTGTAAAGGCCCTTGAGTGGCCACGTAAGCGTTATGTTTACGGTAACCGTCGCAGTAATTGGCGTTAATATAGTCGCTTCCGAGTATCCCGTCAATAGGTTGTAGGATTACACGACTGTGGTCGTACGCAATAACATTAGCATAACGGTTCTTGGGTTTGTTTACATCCATATTTGAATGGTCCCACGTGAATTGTTGGCCGGGCTCTATACTTTCGTATTCTTGTGAAAACTTGAGATTATCGTTGGCTTTTAAACGATCGATGTGGTCGGCGAGTTCTGATATAGGGATCGGGGGATGTGATATCATAGCCGGAGTTTGGAAGTTTAAACGTCTCATCTCTACGGGATCAGATGGCGCACCGAAGCCGACGTCAGCAGACATTAAGGGCCTAGTAACAGCCGCTT
Source organism: Idaea dimidiata (assembly GCA_949358125.1). Classification (NCBI taxonomy): domain Eukaryota; kingdom Metazoa; phylum Arthropoda; class Insecta; order Lepidoptera; family Geometridae; genus Idaea; species Idaea dimidiata. Next base: position 11,088,975 of record OX442334.1, read on the forward strand.
GGTCCGGAGTTTTACAGGGTTGTCTACGTCTTTTAACAATAAATAACAACACTAGAAGTAATGACAACATTAGAGCTGCAATTATCGGCCCTATAACCCAAATCATACCAGCTTCTTTTCTGTTCTCTTCTATTCTAATTTCAGGGTCACCATTGATATCTTTCGGGTCAGGCCGGCTTGGTTCCTCACCGGGAGGAGCTTCCCGCATATCTAACGACAAATATTCTGAAAACGGACTGGAGGTGTAAAGATGCTTTTGAGGCGTATCAACAACGGCTCTCACGAACACCCTATACTTTTTACTCGGGTTTAGTTTCCTATTAAGAAAACCTTCATACATTTCATCGTTACCCAAATGGAAAGTGTATAAAATGTTTCTCTGTAAGAATTTGGCAGCAATGTATGGGGCATTTTCGTCGTCTGTTCTAGCGTTATTCTTAATTAAATCGTCTGTTAGGAACTGGTCAGGGTTCTTATGATTATGAGCCTTATCATCAGGCACTACTACTAAATAATAATGCGAAATAGGTCCGTATTCTTCAGAGGCTTGAGGTAGAATGACGAGTATTTCGTTTTCAATCACTCCGTAGAAATCTGGCTTTACCATCGGTTTTGGAGCTGCCATTTGTGTGGTAACGGTGATTTTAGTTGGTGGTCTGTACGAATCATCACTGGGTATAGCACTTACATTAACATGATATGTCGTAAACGGTGAGAGATCGTTAATAGAATAAGACATCCTATTATGTTTCAGAACAATTTCTTTCTTAGGAATTTCTTGCAACTGCGTCATTCCTAGAGAGTCAACAAACTCTTTCATCGCGTTATATGAAATCTTATAACTAACGGGGTTTAAGCGTAATGGTGGAGACCACGACAGTGTCATTGAATGCGTTGACACGTCTTGTGCCCTAAGATGTAAAGGCACTTCTTCTGGCTTCACTTTCACAGTAACCTTTTCTGATAATCTTCCTAATCCGTCAGCAGTCTTTGCAGCAACCGCAATCGCATATTCGGCAAACTTCTCTAAATTCTCTAAGTCTGCGGAATGCGTGACGTGGACGCTCTTTTGTTGCCACTCGTCTAAATCTTCAACTGGGGTCATAGTGTAAAATATTACGTAACCTATAATCTTCTTCCTTGATCTGAACGTTTCCCACCATACTTCGACTCCAGACTCGGAAGTTGCTACAGCGTTGACGGACATCGGTGCTCGGCCGATGTCTCTCTCTGTGTGAGCAGTGATGTCTTTGCTGTAGGGACCAGCGCCTTGTTCAGTATACGCTCTGACTTTGAACACGTAATGAGCATCTTCTTCTAATCCAGTGAAAACGGATTTTGTGCTTTCTGTAGTCTTTTCAACAAGTGATGACTGGTCACCTCTTTTGTAGAACTGTATGTCGTATTTTTTTATCTGACCGCTACGATCTGCTCTAACTGGCGGTTCCCATGTAATACTAATAATGTCTGGCGTTTGGAAATGATATGTAACGTTTGTAGGAGGACCTTTCGGTGCACCTTCAGGAGTAAGCCAATACTTAATAGTCTCTTGACCGACCCCTATATGATTTTTACCTGCTATTCTGAATTCATATTCTACTCCTCTTTCTAAATCAGTAATTCTATGCGAGGTGACTTTGATTGGGAAATTAATTTCTTCTAAAGGTTGTTGATCTTTGCTGCCGAATTTGAGACGATATCCCAGTAAATCGCCATAAGTTTGTGTAGGTTTCATCCATTCTAATTCTATTGAAACTATTGGTTCTCGCTCTAATACCCTGTAAAATAAAAATTTACAGTTATTTATTGAATTTTAGCTTAAAACTTAACAGAACAGTAATAAACCATACTTGAGGGTGACAGTAGGTCTGTTTGGCACACCGCCAGGAGTTTTGACAGTCGCTGGCGCACTTCGGTCTCCGTCACCTTTTCTGGTAAGAGCAGCCACTTGGACGCTGTATCTCGTATCAGGCTGTAGTCCAGTCACATTCAGCTCAAGGGTAGTTTCATCCATTACGTTGAAACGCATTGGTTCGTTTAGAAGACCCTTACCCTGGTAAATTAATGGTAAAGGTTAGGTTTCTGAAAAGTTGCAATAAATAATTGCATTCTTTGTTACAAAATATTACCTCATCTCGTAGTTCTTGTACATGAACATGGTAGCCGCGTATGATACCGTTCTTTTCTTTCTCTTGGGGAGGTTTCCACGTGACGTGGATGGATGTGGAGTTGATAGCGTTGATTTTCACGTCTTGTGGCTCTCCGGGCACTGTGAGCACACATAGTACATGTTACGAATCTGAACCGGATCTGTCTGCATCAAGACCTAAATGCCCTATCAGCATCTACGGGAGCACTATGATAATCTATTTAAAGCGATCGTCTTAAAGGATCTCTAAATTGAAAGCTTCGGCGTAGTTTCTCTGAAAGCTGTGCGGTCGGTATCACCGTCGGCGATGCTGATAGAGTACTTCGGTCGTCGGCGAGTGACTACACAACGCCTCTCAGCATCTCGATCGGGCATTTGAATACCAACACACACTAATACAATGGAGACAATTAACGCCCTTTCACATCCTCAAAACCAATTAAAATCCATTACCTTCCAATCCACATCGTAAAGAACAACTATAATAGTTAAGCATTTACAAAGAATCAACATTTAGTAAAGTTATCTATTAGTTAATCCAAAGCTGCCTGTCTAAGTCTAAAACGTCGTTATTTAATCACACTCTGCAAGGGATCATGCCTCGGGACGTCAAACTTGGGAATGTATCAAATCGAGGCTTCGATCAATTATTGTTATTACGTCTACGAAGACATGCTTAAGGTAACCGCTTGCAGTTTGTATGAGAATAGTAAGAGTGCTAGGAAGATAACTACAATAAGCTTAGCACAAGCACAACGCACACCGAAACAAGCACTATAGTAATTTATACTCACTCCTTATAGCTGTACGGGTTACCAGCGGCCCATACAAAGTCAGTGACGAGAGAAAAAAAAGAGAAAAACGCATTCAAATACATTTACGATAAATTGTGCGACATTGCAGGGCGAACGGAACTACTAAGTGAGAGATTACGAGTAGAACGCTTGTCGGCGAAATGGGGGCACTTTTACTTTACTTCCTCATGTATTTTGAGCTCTTTAGGAGGGGTAGGTATTCGTTTTAAGCCGCTTGGGACGACGGCGTTGGTCTAGGTTCGCGTGCATTGCCTTTTTCTGTTTCGACGAATGACCGCAATGTATTTATTTTATTTTAAGTGCTTGTGTGACAATTTTCTTCTCTCGGGGAATGTCTTACGAGAAAATAGTTCACACAGAAGCAAGTCCGAATTATCGAAAGTGAAAGAGAATAAAGGCAAATGGCGACGACCGTCCATCAGTCCACGTTGGACTGACTTTGACTCGCAGAGAAATCACTCACACGCACATGTATTGATTAACGCGGCGGGCGCCAGTCTATGTGTGCTTCTTATGTGTCTTGTGGTCAATGCGCGCCATCCTTCCTTCTGTGTATGTGTAAATCGTACCTTGTGTTGTCCTCTGTGATGTTTGTGACTGTGTCAGTGTCCATTTGTGTCCAATCTTCGAGGAATTAGTTCAGTATGGGTAGTAGGAGTTCGTAGAACTTAACAGGAGTGATCGTTGCCGGTGTGAGACGTAGCGTTCTTTGAACCCCGTTCATTAATCGGTAACGGCAACAGCGAACGTTAGCCATAATAGTATTCATGTAGGTATTTGTCACAATAATCTAGTGTGCATGCACGACGATAGATAGTCTGATAAAGAATACGGAAGAAAGAAGAGAGGCGAGTTCGAAAGTTGCTACTGCCAAGAAGTGGTAGCACAATAGCATGAAGTGAGATAGATAGAGAGATAGACAGAGAGAGAGAGAGAGAGAGAGAGGTAGCGCGTTATCTATTACCGAGCAGTCGGGGAGTTCAGGCGAAGATGTCGCGGTTCAAACCCTTCGGATCCTGTGCGGCCAATGGGGTTAAGAGTAATTTAGTGGATCTTCGGGAGTTCGCTTCGGCCCGGACGTTCCCGCTAATAGTTGATAGAGAGAGTATAGTAGTAGTATAGAGTGAAGTGAGTAGGTGTGAGTAGCATGCGCGCGCGCGTGGTCGTGGGACGTGTGCGTCGTGTGGGCCGGTAGGTATTGGTATTCAAATGCGGCGCTCGGGCCGTGTGCCACGTGTGTGCGGGCGGTATGCGCACTCGCTCTCTCACCACGAGCCCTCGCTAGAGTATGTGCCTATACGTGCTCTGCCCTAACTTGTGCTCAGTGACAATCAACTGAACGAAAAAACGGTGCTGTGTCGTTAAAGAAAGCATGCAAAATTGTGTCCATCGCTAAATACTCAACAACTGTGCGCCAAAATCAACAATAACGGTGCTTTTGACACTATTACCAGGTGCATTATAAAATTTGCATTTCAGTGAGTGCCATCTTAGCGAATCGAAAGGAGCGACGACGAGTCCTTTAGACGCGTCGCCTTTCATTGATGGAATCATTACATGTGACAGTGAGTGGATATATCGACTCTAAACCGCCAGGTGCAGCGGTCAAATATAGTACAGAAAAATCAGAAAATAAAATATCGTGATAATATACATGGATAATTTTCAGCAAGCATAGTAAAGTTTCGTTACAACAATTAACCTCCTTGTTTAGAATCCTGCTATATGCTCACAAAAAAGAACAAAAGAAAAAAATGACATTAGTTAGTATCATCGGTATTATTGCGTTGCGAAGTATGATCAATATTATGACAATGAGTAATTCCTGTAATTCCCGTTACGATAACGATAATTGTGAAACCCATCACCAGTTGCATTTAGCTTTACAACCGGAATAATTGGGAAGTCCGTCCCGTTGACAATAAATATTGAATTTAAATGAACAACATCAGATGCTTTTAGAGTTCTTCCGGTTGCAACAGCCGGCATAAAATTATCCATAATTTTCAAACCATCAGACATTTCAAATAGTTTGTTGTTATGGATAATTTCAAACAATATATACTACCATTGTTATCCCATTCGACCATTGAAATTAATGTAGAGTTTGTTAGTATTATATTTTAATATAAAATAAAATTTGATGCAACATCAACGGATACTTCAAGGGTTTTTGATAATTTGCAGTGATTAAGTACAAAAATTACATTATAAGTAAAACGGTCCAGTTAAGTTGGAGTTAACTGAGCATTTCAAAAGTTAATGCCTACCTCCTTTGATATTACATTGCCGAAGAACTTCAATAATTTAAAAGATAATTAAATTTATTGATGAAATTGTTTGAAGAAATTATTTTCTCGGCCCGGGATCGGTCGATTTTGTGATTTATTAAATACTTCCTAAAAATAATAAAATTGGGTGTACGAAAAAGTTTAGAAAGGACGCTTTTGTAATCCTTTCCAGATGAGTTTAAACATCAATAGGATTTATTTTTACACACCTAAATCCAACCATTTTTTTCGACATTTACTTTTTTTAAAACTTTACCAAAGCCAGATAAAATGTAAATGTCAATGTATTATTGCCCATTAGCATGTAGGCTATTTTACTAAGCCTGTGCAATAAGATAATGCAAATGGCTGCATGGCTGCATGCCTGTCACGCTAACAAAGCCAGTGGCTTTTGTATTGACTTGCCAGACTGTCTTAGTTAAAATACCATATTTGTAAATGATTCATTATACTATCGATCGAATACTGAAACGCTACTCAAAATGTGAGGTCTATTTAAACAATTAAGTAGCTCCTAAACTAATAAAAAAACAGCAGTTAATTTCGAACTTAAAAGCTGCTCAATTATTTGAGTAGGCCACAATTATAAAGTGGCATTTTCAGTATTAGGCCGTATATCCTTTACATAACCATCACAAAATCGAGCGCCCACAAAAAAAAAACAAAAGACAAACAAAAATTTGCAATCATAATTGACACGTACCGTCTTCGTGAGTTCTGACAGTGACAGGATACGAGGCGGGTCCATCTCCCACGGAGGTCCCAGCGAGCACCCAAATCCGGTATTCAGTCCACCGTCGCAACTCATCCAGAACAAAGGAGGTTTGGTTCAGTTTGACGACAGTGGCCTCAGAGTCGCCCCTTCCGGATTCGACGCACAAAAGCTTGTAGTATGCAATTCTTCCGTTGGCTCGTTCGGCTGGAGGCGGTTGCCAGGACACCCTCACAGCAGTAGGTGAAACAGCAACCGCTGTCACGTTCATCGGAGGCGCTCCAGGCACTGAACAAGCTCATTATTAAACCTTAAACCTGAAACTAGAAAACCTTCGGACCCTCCCCTAGTTTATCTCCAGCAGTCACTGAATGCGGTGCACAAAATAAAACATGCAGGGTCCGCTCGCCCGATCGCTATCCTCGCTTGCGACATGAAAACGCTTCGTTTTCGTGTCGTAAGCTTGTTAAACTTTCCAGAGGTGTGGTACCTCGTTTTAAACTGACCTACAAACGACATAAAGCTACTACTAAGGTACAATGGACGCATAGAAACTTTTCTGAGTCTCATGCGTTCATTGAACCGTTTCGACAATATTACGATTACAAAACACATATTGTGGATATAAAAATTTGGTGCTTTGTGCTTGAATTACTGGCAGCGTGCCGGGCAGGTGCTGTTATGTGAAATACTGTGTTACCTTCCCCGTTTGGGGTTTAACTCGACGCGGCTACGATTGGGAAGGAGCTTCGTATAACAAACAAACTGTAGGATATTGCCAACAAGTGGAAAAATATATGCGTTTTCATAAATTCAGCTTTTTATAAGTTAGTGTGGGACTTCTTACTGGGCAGGTGTCTCATTTACTCGACCCCCACGGTTCACATTCCTTCATGTTAAATTTATGAATGTGCATTTAAATGTTTTAAAAAGCAAACGAGTTGAATGCACATACAAAGTAACAACGTGCCATCAGGCAAGCCGTGTGGTCAACTTAATAAGGTATCTTGCTCAGCAAGCAGAAGGCACGAGATCAAACTTCGTTTTTCAAGGTTTTTGTTTGGTTTTGGCGATTCTGATATAAAATTAAATTTATTTTGCCAAATATAATACCTTCGCTTTTATATTTTTAGCATTTTTCAAAGCCTGACGTTTCGAAAACTAAAAACGTATGTCTGAGACAGGACTTTTGGATGCAATTAATATTTTAACTTCCACAGTTTTAGTTTATTGGTAGTTTCAATAATAAAACACTTAATTTACCAGGTTTAATCGCGCTTTATTCATCATTTTTAAACGACCAAGCTTTCGGCTACTTTACAGTTGGCTTTTTCAAGATAGACTGAGATGTAATTCGTCTAGTTCTATAACCTTTGAAAACAATGAGTATTACAAATAACATACAAGATGTAACAGGTTAGCCCTTTTAAGCCGAAAGGGGTTTGTTCTAGACATCTAGGCGAACAACTTTTGTTCTACGACTTTTGAAAATTCGAACTTTTTTTTTGAAAATTTTGAGATTATGTTTCACTGAAAAAACAGCTGTTTTTGAAAATAAAGGTAATTGAAGGTTTGATTGTAGTAGACCAAGCTAAATGAAAGGGCAACATAAGGTCAATGACCTCGAACTCTAAGAAACAGCTGATCTTCAAGTAAACTTTACATTTAAAATTTTCGAAAAGTACTTCGAATTTTCAGAGGTCATAGAACAAAAGTTGTTCGCCTAGACGTCTAGAACAACCCCCTTTTAGGCTTAAAAGGGCTAACCTGTTACATCTTGTATAAGTCTAACCATGATCAGGAAGTATGTACTCGTAAAGTACTCGAACCATCGAACGTTGAAAAATGCTAAAAATATTAAAAGCAAAGCGATTATAACCGAAAAGTGAGTTTAATTTCACATGTATTTCTCTTGAAAATGATCGTAGCATTTCTAGACTTTAGAACATAAAACAAATGAAATACTCGAGAGTAATTTAACTTCGTCGCAGTAAAAAACAAGTAATACGTTTTAGTTGAAATGTGAACTTATATTTCAGAGAGACAGCGTGAACTGAAACAGTCTGTTTGTGTAAACTTGAGACGTTTGTTTCGTTTGTGCACTACACATACAAGTTTCTTGAATTATATCTTATCTATACGTGATATTTCTTAGTTTTACAAACTAGAAAGAAACTTTGAAATAAACATAAAGTTGATGAAGAAGTTAGATACGTTTCTGAGCTTCAATATTTGAATAGGATCGTGTCATATCTCTTTCTCAACTCTCTATGGTTTGTTTTTGGTGATCACAATTAGTCACACCTACTAAACACAGAAATACTAGTGTAGTAAAAAGTAAAAAATCTTGTAGGGTGATTTTCTTTAATGTTTTGAATATTTACCACAATAACATGACCTAATTTTAGGTTAAAGGTATTTTATGGTGACGGTAATTGGTAGGTATCAAATACGAACTAAACCCTGTATTCTGTAAGTATGACAAATAGCTCTGTATTTAGAAACACGAGAAAGCACTTACTTTTAAGAATATTATGATCAAAGAGTTTCGTATGGTCATACTTACGATAAGTGTCATCTTATACCAAAAGCCCTTTATTCTAATATGACACTTAATAAGAATATGATCAAAAAGCCCCGTATTCTGTATGACACCAATTATTATGAATATGAATAAAAGCCCTTTATTCTAATAACACTTATTAGAATATGATCTAAAAGCCCCATATGCTGTATGACACCAATTATTATAAATATTAACAAAAGCCCGTATTCTGATTTGACAATTATTACTACGAATACGACCAAAACGCCCCTTATTCTGAATACCAATTACGTGACTATAAGCCGTGGGTCTCCCAAAAATCCCTTCATATCAACAACAAAGCTCATTCCCCCCCGGGCCGCGCTACACGGCTCGTCGTCGTGTCACATACCGTACTGCTTGGTGCGGACCGCGATGGGCGGCGTGGTCGCTCCCTCGCCGCGCTGCGACCGCGCCGCGAGCCAAATGTAGTACAACGTGTTGGGGTACAGCCCGTTCAGGGTGTACGTCTCCGTTATTGGGATGCGTCTATGGGAAACGTGTGGATTTTATGTATCTATACTACACAGTACTTACATAGGTAATACACATTAAAAAAAAAGTATTCCTTATAGCGTGAAGATGCTTCGCCATGGTCTGCCATGCCAACAATTAGGTTTACCCGCATCTATAGATGTTTCACATCAAAACAGCCCGTCAATTTGTCCCACTGCAGGGCAAGAACCTTCTCTTAGAGGGGCATATAACGTGCGAACAATAAAAATAATAGTCACATTACAAAAAATGTGGAAAAAGTAACTTATTCCACTAAATTCAACAATTGGGCAACAGAATCAATTAGGCAAAGAAGTTTTAAATGATTCGTAAGTACACACAACATTCAAACTCTAACATCTTACTAATAATTTGATTATTATAATAAATTCGAAAGTTACTTTGTCAGTAACGCGAACATTTTTACGGCTGAACCGCTAAATCGATTTTAATACATTTTGGTATAAAGGTTCCTACAATGTTAGTAGCATTGCCAACGCTGAATGGCGATGGCAAACCTCTGCACCAAGACCGATCCGAGTGTCACATCTGTAAATTACAGCTAAGTAATTCTTCTTTTCGTGTAGTGGCTCGCCTAGTGTTAGAGATTTCAGGTCGTTCAAAGACCTCTAACTTGACCTAACGACTGCTATCAGAGATAACAACCGGGACCAACTGCATGGCGTGTCTTCGGAACCACGGAGGAGTTCGAAAAATCATCCTTTGAAGTACAGCTATACGTACTTCATAATATGATGTTCCTTAGTGTACGTATAGTTCCAGTACAGCTCGTATGAGACGATGTTTTCACCAGCGTGTGCTTGCCTCCTCCAAGAGAGAGCGACTCAAGTCTCACCCGCCTCCACTGCTATTAGGTTTTACTTTGACAATGTTCCAGCCCATATCGTAACAACTTACTTCTTATGATGTTCCTTAGCGTACGTATCGTTCCAATACAGCTCGTATGAGACGATGTTATCACCAGCGTGGGCTGGCCTCCTCCAAGAGAGAGTGACTGAAGTCTCGCCCGCCTCCACTGCTACTAGGTTTGAAGGTTGGGATGGTACACCTGGTGAGGTACAATAAGTAGATAAGAAATCCAAACTACCGACTACGACATTTCTCGATCGACAAAATGTTTTTCGTGCTCGTAAACCTACCGCTACCACTGCAGGACAATAAGGGAGAAAATATAACGAAATATGCCAAAAACTATTAAAATAGGTATTAAAATTAGTTTTTTTACAGATACTATGCTCTTGATGCTCATGTTAATTGTTATCGTTACTTCAAAATTTTAGATGAAAACATTGAATGTAGGTATAATTTAGAAAGTTTTATCCTGTGGTTATATCCTGTATACACAATATTTCATCATAACGCGGAAAAGCAACCGGGGTATATAATGTTTGCTCGTAGTAGCCTCAAACTATATAATATAATTTTGCCCCAGGTTTTCGCGATTTTGCATAATAAAACACAATATTTACCGGGTTTTACTCGCGTGTAATAATGCCGTTATTAAATAAAACACGAGTAAAACTAAATATTGTGTTTTATTTTATAATAATGTTTTGGTTTTTATGCTATTTAATAGCAAAGAGACGATTGACACGTGCATTAAGTATTACTGAAATTGGCTTCCCTTTGTTGTTCAAAGCGCGGTGTCTGGAAATTGTTTAGTCTACTAAAGTAACATGATTACCACATACCTTGCTGAGTCTTGACTTGAACCGGTGCAGATATAGGTCCGGGTCCTACGGAGGTGAACGCTTGGACCCTTATTGTGTAGACCGTGTGCGGAGTGAGCTCGCTGATCGTCGTTAGATGATTGTTATCCACCTTTACAACAAGGAAAAAAAACTGGTCAAGTGCGTATTAGACTCACTCACCGAAGGTACGGAACAAAAAAGTGCGCCCTTTAACCCTGAGGAGTTAATGTTACAAGTTTCTTTGGTCAATGTCACTATTTGTCATCAACATCATCATCATCATCAATAGCCGATTGCAGTCCACTGCTGGACATAGGCCTCTCCAATTGCAGGCCATTGGGATCTGTCTTCGGCTTCTCGCATCCAGCGAACATCGTATGACCAATGAAACTGTTTGTATGACCAATGAAACTTGACTCATAAATATTACGTTACCGTTTGATGAAGCCAAGACTGCAGAGATTGAGACGGATCAGTCGTGTAGTAGATTTTGTAGCCCTGCAGAAAAAAAAGAAAAACTATTATAAAACAAAATAAATTGGTAAATCTATACATATAAATTTCATAGTGCTCACTGATGCACGAATCGTGCAGTCATAGGAAAAAAAGTTTTTAAATGGAATACCGTGGTATTTCTTACCGTAACTTGTCCGTTTGGCGTTTCAGGTTCTTCCCACTGTATGACCATGGCGCTCGAACTGAGAGGTCGAACTTGGATGTTCCTAGGTGCTGAGCCCGGTTCTAAAAATAATATATCAATATAAAGGGTATGTCGGTTTGTCAATCATAGGTAAGCCTACATTCGCCGTGTAACATGGCAAAAACGTGGCAAGAGGGCAGAGATATTGTACGGCCACATTAATCGCCATGCCGCACGTCACGCTACTCGACATATCGTGTTAATCTGCCCCTGTATTAGATATGAACAAAGCACCTGTGCCTATTATCTATGTAATTGACAACTTTTCTTTGTTTCAGCATAGTGCTTAAAAGTTTGATAAGCACTGTGCTGTTTGACTTTACTTAGTAGTCACCGGTGATTACCTAAAAGCGCTTTGAGGTAATCACTGTGCCTAAGTGCATAGTGCCTATGAAACTGAGTTATCAACTGTATAAATAATATGAGTCCAGCTACCCACTACAAAATATTTGGCTATATATAAAATAAATAGCTGTATCTATAATTATATACAATAGAGTCTGCTAATAGGTAAACTAGCCCAATTTGAATTAGTAATAGAAAACAGTCTGTAATACGAATAACCAAAAGTTACAATACGACCATTAATATCTGCGATAAGCTACAATAAAACAAACTACATCCATTACAGAAAATTATAACAACATTAAGGTTTAAAACTCTGTTAAAACGTTTAAGAAACGGGAGCCATTTTTATGATAATAGGTACTAATAACGTTACATCAAATGAAGACTACCATCTCAATTACGTAGAAAATAAAAATAATAGTCCTACCATATAAGTCAGCCGGCACAATAGCTATCTAAATAGGGTTTGTAATCGTTGCTACTAACACGATGAAAAAGGGGGCGTCGCTCAATGAAAAATCCCTCTTCTGTTCATAATACGAAAGGCCGAAACAATAAAAGTTTTTCGCGAAACGTTGGTGCTATATTAAAACGCTATAATCTCGTTTGCAACAAAAATTCGGGTCGCTGAAGCCGACCCAAACTTTCCCTTTATTAGAAACGTAAAGGAAGACATAAAAAAACTGTTTGCAATTTTATATGGTCACGTTTTCATTATCCAACCATCAAAACCGTTTTATTATTCTTTGTTTAACGTCGGGAGATGGGATGTTTAATTTAATAAAGATACAAATACAGCCGAGACTTTGCATGCTGTTTGGTTTTCGGACCAACATTCTGCAGGCTGTTTTTAAAAAATATTTTTAACTAAAGTTCAATTTTTTCATTTTAATCAAACTTTCGAATACTTTTAAATTTAATAGATTTGTTATTATAGTTAGATTTTATTCGACATATATGAATATTGACAAAATTAAACATATTATTATATAGTTTTTCTTTTTGAATAATAATTAGTTACCTTACCCATAGGTTAAAAGGTTTAAAATTACCTTGTACCATATGATACAAAAACTACACATAAAATTTGTAAACGATAACAAAAAAACCATCCTTGACATTAAGTGTTCCCGATTTTCTTTACATATGTATGTTAGTGACATGGTTACCAAGGAAAACGTAATATCCACTGTTTACAAGAATCTTATCACAAATTTAATTATTTACCGAAAGTTGAGCATGCTACAAGCCAATTATATTAAATACATTTATTATAAACGACCACAATATCAGTGGTGATTGAAATAAGCTACATTATGTACAAACATGCGGGATTTTATCACACCGCATTAAGACCATTTAAACCGACCATCAACCTACTTATAGGTGCTATTTTTGACAAAATACTATACTTACTCGCTCCTCCATAAAGCGGATCCACTGCAGATGACCGCAAAAACAAATTACAATATTAGTTTTATGAAAAACGTATTCTTACATAAAGAAAATAGTGAAAATTCACGCATCACGGTGCGGTATCAAACGAAATTGTACTTCCTTTTCCGATGTTTCTTTTTTTAAAATCTTCACGTCACTTTGGTAATCTTAAAAGGTTTCGAGCATGTTTCGAGTACTTATATTTTCTCGAGTTAGTTGTACAATTTCCGTAAGATCTATTTCTAAGGATAACCAATTAAATGTTTCCCCCATTAGAAACGATTCCAAGTTCTAAAACAGAACGGATATCCGTTCCTTCTAATAGAGCCGGAAAACGTATTAGTATAATTGTCAATAAATTGAAATAACGACAGTGGTTAACCTAGGGGCGGAAACAACTAGGAGAACTGCGTTATATTGTCAGTGATAACGCTATTCACTCAGAATATAATTAATGTTCTGCATAAAGTTGTAAAGGAGATGGCCATTTTGAACCCCAAAATTAAACCTTTCAGCCGGTTCGCTCTGCACATGATGTTAAAAGTTTAAAACTTGGCACGACTTCAATTCTAGTGATTTATATTTTTAAAAATATTTCCACCGTGACAAATTAACGACCTTTTCAAATTTAATGCGAAACCATAACAAGATTACCAACGCGACCTATTTACTGCTGAAACCTAACACTTATAAAAACGTAATGGTGCATGAAATAAATAACTCAAACCACGCACTACATCTAAAGACTAAAAACTCATAAAAAAGTGCAAAACATATAAAATAATACATGTCGAAAACTGAAGCGAACTTACATGAAAGCGACGGAATTCGCACGTCGTATTTACGTAGGCATGTAAAATATTAAAAAGGAACAACCTTAAAACTGATAGATTAGCGGAAAGAAAATCTATTCACCTACCAAAAGCGGGTAAATAAATTATGAATCGAAAGCGGTAAGAAAATTAAATTCAAATAAGCGTATGGGTATATGGGGTTACGAGAACATGATGATTTATTATGTTAAGGGCTCGTTTCCATTTTCATTCATATTACAATATTTTTATCTGTGGCTTTTGTTTATCTGTATCTTTTAGCTCTGGCCACATAACGAATTACCAATTATGCCATTTTGGCCCCCTTATTAAAAATGGTGTATCAGTTAATCACCGTTTTGAATAATACTGAGTCTGTATATAGTATGGAAAAACATTGTCAACTTAGCATCGTTAATTATTTGGGCTTAGATTTTATTATATTCTCTTGTAAGGTGAAACACCATGTTTATGGGTAGGAAAGTAAACAATTATTGAATCCTCTGAAAGCTCACAAAATACATAGTTTGTCTTTGAATCAAGATTCCACTACCACAATTTGTTTACATATCAATTTGTAAACAAATCCGCTATACCATTTTTTTTTAAATAAATGTAGATCAAAGAAACAGTTATTAAACATAAAAGAGTTATGGAAATATGAGCCTTAATTATGAAGGAAAATGAGCATTACGTACCAGTTTCGCCTGTGGTTATGACCGCGGGCGCCGAGGGCGGGCCGCGGCCAATGTTGTTGACAGCAATCACATACATTTCATACTCAGTGTAAGGAGACAGGTTTGTAACTGAATAGTATTGTGTTATCACTCCGGATATCTCGCTGAAAGCCTGTTGGATAGAGACGCTTAATTAATTAATTATTATAACAAAGGCAACATTATGATTTTGAGTTGTTTGAAGTAAATACCTATAAATATATTGTTTTTAATTTTAAATTAAGGAATACAATTTTAAACCTGCTTCATGTTATTGATAGGCGACAGTTTGGTTTAACAGGTTTCACTAGATAATAAATAAAGTGTGTAAGATATACAAGTATACTTAAATTTTTACTGCATTGGCTACAATTTTGACATGAATAACAGAACACACTTATCTTTTTTAAGATTAAACTAAGGTTTGCTATTAAGCGGAAAATATTCAAAGTTGTACAGTGGTATTGCAATGCATTTACCTGATTAGCGTATTTTGGTTTATACTGTATGACATAGTATTGTGGTTCTTCAGGTCCACTGTAGGTCCAAGACAGTCTGACGGTTGTAGCAGTTACCTCAGAAGGCCGAACTTCCGTGGGTGGGCCGGGTAACGCTGTTGAATAAAAATGGACAATCTCTTTTACAAATGATTTCAAAAGAACACCTATTCCTGTCAAAATTCTCACAGGAGTAAGAGCTAAAGCATAATAGTTTATTCCAAGTATAATAAATAATAATTTATCCTCGGATTATGACTATTAATAAAACAATGGGCTGACAAATTATAGTTGGTAGCGCTAGGAGCAAGTAATCCTCTATAATATATTAGTTCGTACTTTTTGTTCGTAGATTTATAGAGCTCTCCAGGGGTAGTGTTAATTTCCGCCGACTGATCCGTAAGCTAAACCCACTCAATCCCGTAAAATGGTTTAATTAAAAGGAATTGTAATCAGATATTGTTATTGCATTGGAGATCGATTGTCGGCTTAAATACAAAGTCGAATTAAGACTTTTGTTTTATAAGCAATCCACGACTGTAGGCTTTTCTAATCACTAATAAAATTGGATAGTTTTTTTGAAAACTGAAGACTAGGTTTCATTTAACCGACCCGTATGATAGGTAATTAAAGCACCATCGGTTTTACTACAAATGTTAATAAAAATATATTAGTTATTTTTTAATTTGATTTTGCGGTGCGCTAGAAATTTCAAATGGCTTGTTCACGAGGCACATGATATAGATATTTGCAGTTTTTACTGCAAATATCTATATCATGTGCTTTGTGCATCAACTATGTTTTTGACAGATAAATAAAAAAAATGTTAGTATAAGATCTTGCTCTTACGACATTGCTCTCATCAATTTTAAACTTGCCTACTTTCGAATAGCGCTTTGCCTTATAATATGTGCTATTAAATACAGTATTTTCAGTGCTGTTTATGGAAACCCCAAGATGTGGAGTACTAAGCAATTGCTTTATACTTATTCCAATATTTCAGGGTTAACACGGAACTGCTTAGACAGAAATCGTTACTCAAAAACACCGATACTTTTAATCCTATAGAAATTGAGTAAACGGCAACAATAATTAATCATTAATCAAACTGACATTGGTTTGTCTCCTGAGAACCGCGAAACTTTGCAACCCTTTCAATTATGAATTATAACACTAATTCATAATGGATGTCTCTCGACACGGCGCAATTTATCAAATTGATTTTCGTAAATCCCTTTCCACCTTCCGAAGTTATTTCCATAAATTTGCAACATTTATCTAAAGAAATTATGAGTGTAATTTTATTCAGACGGTGGTCTGACACGATGCTTAGGATACCATGACTCGAACCAAAAAGCCACAAGCCCATTAAGACAAACAGCCAGCTTCAAACTGCTAACCACAGCTGAAGTAGGTAGACGAGCTAATAATAATAAAGACAGTGTTGGTCTAGTGGTAGATAACACGATTATATAATAATATTGAAGGTTACCTTTGCGTTATGACAAAGTTATAATCGTTCATTTGAATGAACAGGGTATTATCTCAAAAATCTCGACTTTTGGATAGGAAATGCAGTAATAATAAAAAAAAACAAAAACAGAAAACGCAATTAAAATAACAGATATACTATCAAAAAATTGGCTATAGAAGTGTTAAAGTAAGGTAAAAATATATAATTAGAATCTGAGATAAGCTTCCAAGAAAGTTTGAAATTGGTCTCCTGAAAAAAACAGCGTTTTTGACATAATACTCTGTTCATCTAAGTGAGCGATAATTATGTGCTATTAAATGCATCTCTCTTCCGGTGAAGGAAAACATCGTAAGAAAACCCACGACTTTGTTAGACCCCCAAACGTATTTTTCTGTTCTTTCTGGGTATGGCTGACTAGCCTGGAAGGGTAAATTATTTCATTCGTTGTTTCGGCGTCATACAAAACACATTCTTAGTAGCTTATTATGGAGATAGATGGCGCTGTGTACTCTCAGAATTTATTTATTGCTATATAGAAACAGATCCTAAGATAAATTAGTCAATACCTACTACATAGAACCGAATGATTTCTTCGAACCAATTAGCTCTGAACGGGGGCGGATTTACAGAAAACATTGTCAGATTAAATATTTGGTTTCAATTAGATCTACGAAGCGCGGATTATATCCAAATTTATTGCGTCGAGCCACGTCTGTATTATTGTTGGGGAGATTCTAATCAAGCGAACCTAACTAATTAATGAGATACTTACTGACTACGAGATATCTCGTCTCTACCTATTGTTCAATTGGTGATTATTTACGCGTAAGCGATACAAGACAAACAAATTATTTTATGTAGGTACGGGTTATTTAGACTAAACCGTCTCACTGGCAAAGGCCTCCCTCGATTCAGTAGGTTCGGTCAATGAAGATTTACCTACCTACTGTTCCGACCCCAAATAATAAACCCTCATTTATTTCGCCGTGGACACGACTAATGTCCGAATACAGAAACGTCACATAAAATTTGAGGGCTACTTAAATAATAGACAAGCTCCTAAATTAGTATGGATTTTTTGGAGTTTGAGAGTTGTTCAATTATTTAAGTAATCCTTAAAAATTTGATAAGCGTTTCTGTATTCGGCCGTAATATTTAATTTCAAATTTAATTTTGAAGTATAGGTAAGTAACTATAATATTTTTTATAAAAGCCTGATTAATTAAGCTATCTTTACCTCTCAAGAATCTCTTACAAATCTACATGAGAGAGTCTTATAAACGACCAACCAACTAAAGAGGTTCTAACTGAGATAACGGTCCTCTTGGGCCATACCTGTTGCTATTCCGGCCAGGGCTTATAATACAACATGTTAATTAAACTATGCAGGTGCTAAGCACAAGTAAACACTAGATTGCAATGTTTGTGGAGTGAATTAATTTCATAATTACTTGTACAACGTACCTACGTATCTGTACGTACGGACAGCATGTCGATGACCACATTCAGATATCTATTTGAAATCGCTATACATCATAATTGTGATATTCTAACAAAATATTAGCAGATAGACCGGGCCGGGCCGGACTACTTTTGTATGAAGACAGCACGGACGCATCTGTTGCTTTAGGAAGTAGCTCATTTTAGGAGTTACTTTTACAAATGACAAAGACTTTTATAAAGTAATTTTATAGTAATTTCAATAAATCAAGCTTTTTTTCTTTTCTTTTAATCAATTGAACAACAGTATGCAGGCGTTAGGTATTTTACGTAAGATACATACGTCGACGTCAACGACGACGTTTCTAGTTTTCTGCATTGTAGCTGAGTATATTCGCCTATCAAACCACAGAAGGTCAGAAATGAACCTATCAAATAGCTTAGTTGCCATTACCGGGTCTTAATCGTATATTATTAATTATTGCCTCGACCTACTTGCGACAAACACCCGGTAATATGTAACTAACTTTGTTAAGGGGATTATTTAACACGTGACTCTCCATACAAAAAGAAATAAAACCCCCTGTTCCATCCCTTAACATTATTCGATTCCGGTGTTAGTTTTATCTCGCAAAAAAGTAGGCCTAAAAGTTTATATTTATTAATTTGGTGAGGTTTGGTGTGGTGTATTTATCAAGAAGGTGTGGAAAACACGATTTCTTTTTACGTTCGTTGTAAGGAGAATGGCATCGACGCTACGTTAAGTCAATCTTAAAAAATCGTGGAAGTTTAATGAAGACGCCTGACAGATGTGAAACATTTGCCATTGACAGATGTGTTTTCATACGCATTTTCGCCACGGCCTGTATCGCCATGACAACAATCAGTTTTACCCTCCATATAGATGTTTCTCATCAAAAAGTCTCTATGAAATTTGGCTGTCATAAAAAGTTTTTTCTGTGCATTTTATGCCATTAGTCAAATAATAACTAGGCCCTTTTGTGGTGACTTTAAGTTGCGCGAGTTTTCTCACTATTTTGCCTTCCCCGTAAGACAATAATAAAAGCACACATAAACCCTAAAAGAAGTCATTGGCCCGCGGTCGGCCTGGATTCGGACGCATGACTTTCGGAATGAAAGTCGGGGTATATATCGCTAGAAAAATACCTAAAATGTGTAGAAATAAGCGACTTACATTGAACTTTAACTTCGGCTGTAGTTTCAATAACACCCAAGACGCTGGCAGCTTCGCACGTGTAGTTCGCAGACTCCCTGATATCTCCTAGTTTCAAAGTGTTTAGACCGAGGGGTGGGTTGTCTTCTGGAGTCAGCCATTTTGTTAGACCTGGGGAAAGATCATTGTGGTACTTTTAATTGATATACCTTTTATTTTTACCATGCGCGTATTATTATTGGTCCTTTGTTAATTCTCACAAAGTCTTTTATCCACGTTTTTGTGGAGCCTTAAGTTATTTTTACGATTATTAGAATGATTGGACATATTTCTCAAAAAGATGGATTTTAATAATTATTTTATAGCTGCGTTTAAAACACTATTTTCTTTTAATTTTAGTACGTATATTATAGGATAGATCGAAGAGTCCTATTAGGTATGAATTTAAATGCAAGATTCTATATTATTCATATTGATTCATTCTTTGTCCATATTAAAGAAAATTAGTTTAATTTATGAAGACATACATTTTGAAAATTTCATAAAAATAATTCTATTTTAGAGCAAGTACAATTTGCTTTATTATTTATTACCATTAGGTATGATTATATAAATTATTTATTAATTTGCACATTTACATCATTAAAACATACAAGAGTTGTTTAATTGTCACGATTTTATCAATAACAGAACAAAATTCTACGTTAACCAGTCGAAATAAAGTTATTTAATTAAATAAATTATGTTAATGTTTGAGGTGTGAGACTAATTGGTTACTGATTTATAGCTCCGTGTTAATTTATTTGCGAAGTCAGGACTGAAATAAATAAACTTCATTATTAAAGTCGATGGCAAACTGTAGACGTTAAATTTATTTCTAATTCTAAAGCAAAATTTTAGCATATATATTACAACGTTAGTTATCCCACTACTATTAAGCCTAATTTATAATAGGGGTTAAAGTATGAAATTGCCGTTTTATTGCAATAGGTTCTTTGAATTGACATAGAATCTTCATGGTTTGAGGTTTTCGAATGAAACTTTTTTCAAATGGTTTCTGTGATGTTCTTTTTTTAAAAAATGTGAAACATTTGAATATCGACTTCAAATGTTTTTGTTATTCAATTTAGACAAGAAAGATGGATACTGCGAAAATTCGAGTGATTTTTGAATACGAGTTCCGACGCGGAACTAACGCGGCAGAAACAGCCCGCAATATCAATGCTGCGTTTGGAGAGGGGTCTACTAATGAACGCACCGTGCGATTTTGGTTTAAACGCTTTCGTGATGGAAATTTCGACTTAAAGGCACGAGGAAGACCGCCCACACAGGTGAATAACGATGAATTAAGAGAGATAGCGGAAGCCGATCCTAGTCAAATTACCCAGGAATTAGCGGCATGGTTTAATGTTACCTTACCCACTTTATTGACTCACTTGCGTCAAATCAATAAAATAAAAAAATACGAAAAATGGGTGCCTTATGATTTGACTGATCTGCAGAAAGAAACGCGTGTTGAAACTTGTGTTGCCTTGTTGAACCGGTACAGAAATGAAGGAATATTGGATCGAATTGTAACATGTGATGAAAAGTGGATTTCTTATGATAACCGGAAAAGAAAAATGCAATGGCTGACCCCAGGTCAAATGCCACAACAGTGTCCTAAAGCAAAACTTACCAATAAAAAGGTAATGGTAACTGTTTGGTGGTCTCAGCATGGTGTTATTCACTATAGTTTTCTTCGATCTGGTCAAGCAATTACGGCAGATGTCTATTGTGCCGAACTCCGAACCATGTTGACAAAACTAGCAGTAAAACAGCCCCGACTCATGAATCGATTTTCACCATTATTGCTCCACGACAACGCGAGACCTCACACAGCACGAGAAACCATTTTGACCCTTCAGGAACTGCACTTAGAAACCATTCGTCATCCTCCGTATTCACCAGACCTTGCTCCAGCGGACTACCATTTTTTTCGTGATTTGGACAATTATCTACGTGACAAGAAGTTTTCTTCCCAGGAGGCAGTACAAAATGCTTTCACACAGTTTGTGCAGTCTAGATCGTCGGAGTTCTATCGCAAAGGCATTAATAACCTTCCCATTAGATGGCAGCAATGTATAGATAATAATGGCAACTCTTTTGATTAAATAAATTTGTTAAAAATTTAAAAAATAAACAATTAAGATTTTCAGTACAAATCGGCAATTTCATACTTTAACCTCTAATATTACGAAACTAGTGGCATGCAATTTACAATCATTTTCACAAAAACCTTGGATAGACACAGTGGTACTATTTATCTTTTTAAAAAAATTGCTTCCAGTAACTGCTTTGAGCTTATGTGTAATGCATGCGTTATGTACCTATGTAGGCTTTATAGAAGTGAAAGTTTAAGTGTTTGGGCCATTGTCTGTTTGTCTGTCAATCACGCAAAACTGTTACACGTGCATTGTAGCTGGGGATACGTTGCAGTACAAGGCGAACTATGTCGATCGCAATGTATCCCTTGACTCTCGGTCGTTTAAAAATCATTAATAAAACGCGATTAAACCTGGTAAATAAAGTGCTTTATTAAACCAATCCCAATAAAAAAAACTAAAAATACCAAAAGTATTTAGTATAGTAATTAACCCTTTAAACGGAACGATGCATAAATGGGAGACCTTTGTTTGAAAGACCTATTGAAGAATAAGGCACATAACTCACCTTTTCTCCACTTGACCGTAGGCATGGGTGATCCAAAAGCAACACACTTTAGTGTCAGATTCCCTCCCAGCATTACTTCTGATCTCGGCGGTGGTGGTATCGAAAATTGAGGCGCCACTCTTCGGACTGCGGACAAAATAACACTAGAGTTAACACATTTTTGACGCCATCGCCATTTTAACACATCCAGGCGCAAGCCCGCCTTAAAAGTAAAAAAATGAAATAAATGGTCACACATCGTGCCAAATATTTTATTAAGTACAACATCTGAAATAACACTTCAACATTAAAAAAAAGAACATGACAAAAACTTTACAATTTCCTTTTGACACTTAATTGGCTTATGTCTCCGAAACGAGTCACTTTAGGATATCATGTGATGGAATGTTTTCTG
This sequence comes from Idaea dimidiata, assembly GCA_949358125.1. NCBI lineage: Eukaryota > Metazoa > Arthropoda > Insecta > Lepidoptera > Geometridae > Idaea > Idaea dimidiata. Next base: position 11,111,437 of record OX442334.1, read on the forward strand.
TGTATACAAATAGGCTTAATTGTGTGACAACATATTATTTAATCCACTATGCCAATATTTAATGCCGCCAGTAACTCTGCTGTGTGACGGTTAAGATGTATGGTTTAATAGCAAAACTGTGTGATTTAGGGTGTTCTTTTGCTTGGTAAACGATTTATTTCGCGACATGGCGATTTTCGAACGGCTTTTAATCTTAGCCCTTAAATAACTTTGTTCCGTGACGGTTTAGAGGCATAGTTTAGCAAAGATTAGATAGATGATAACTTTATTTGTTCAACACAATAACAATACTACAAAACATAAATATTTACATTACGTACGTAAAGACAGCTTAATATGTAAGTTGTACAAATGGGCGGCCTTATCGCTAAAAGCGAGGCAACCTTTGGCTGGAATAGATCTGTTTTAGCTCGAATGGCAGGTTGTGCACAAGTAATGATAATAATTACATATCAGGAAACAAGATTCTTTTGTTTATGATGGTTTTCCGATTGGTTGATAAAATTTGTAAAAAAAAGATTTTGTATTGGCAAAAAAAGATAACAATGGCCACGTTCCGTATATTTTTACAACTGCACGAAAAGAATATTGTGTTTTAATTTTAAGCTGATCTCCGTGGTATCATACGTGCTTTGTACTTCGTTGTAACCGACCGAAAAAGGCTTTCACGTTTTAATTACATTTTGATATAGTAACGTTAAATTGGAATTTTTAATGTGTACTCTGAAGGGTATCGAAGCTATTTTGGGGTAAACGAAACTATTTGGGACGAATAAGTTATTAGTTATGAACGAGGTCGCTAAGGGACTTATAAATCTAAACGTAGGTAGGTATGAACATGCTGTAGTTTACGAAACTAAATTGTACGCCGAATCGACAAGTCTCACTGTTGCACTGATATGTGACATCTCGGTAAAACCTAAAGCTGTGTTTTCACTACGAAAGTAGTGTCGCGAAAGTTATAGTCAACTTCACAAAAAAAGTTGCTCGACACTAGTTTAATCGAAAAATCCCTGGAGCTACGCATTTTTTTTGCAAAGATGCCTATAACTATCGCGACACCAGATCCGTAATGAAAACACATCTTTACTGTTGATACACTGCACTGTTGGCACAGTTGATCTATCAATAAAATATGTAGGGAGATTGTAATACTTATTGTACTGAATATTTAAATAAAATGAAATACTTATCTAGACTGGTTAACTACCATTTTTTCTTAATTATTCCATAAATGTCTTTTTTTTTTAATTTTAGTGGAAAAAATCATAATTAGAAAATAGGCTCACTAGTTTTACGATTACTTGATATATATGTTTCTCTCCATAACTATAACAATAACAAGTCTACTACGTTTTAATTTCTGATTTTACTTTGAAAATATATTTTTTAAAGTACACAATATCGTTTGTCTTGCCGCTTCACCGACGACTCGTTGAGAAATAACCGTGGAGTTGTATTCATCTTGCCAGCTACTTCTGTCCACGTCCCACCTTAATTAAAAGAGGGACATTCATTTCACCCACTTTCATATGGACAGTAGACACCAATGAATACATCCTATTATTCATGCTTTTTAATTAGAACTACGACCATTGCATAGTAGGCCCTTCACGCTAGCGTTTGTCGTTTGAATCAAAGGCCTACTGCAGCTATGGGCAGATACGTTCACGTAGATTTTTTATTATATTTAAGAGGATTTGGAACTGGACGGGTGCTTCGTTACGTTACGTTCTCCAAACAACGACTGTAAAAAATCTATTTTCCATCACTTAACTTTATCCGATCCCTGTAACTTATTTTTGTGTTATTTTTACTCGAATCGGTGTTTGTTCATGGGCGGTAAATATATGTTTTCAATTTTTAAGGAAAGGTACGTGTGAAATAAATCCTAAATAACTCTATTGTATTGTAATAAGCGGCTCTGAGCTAATAAACGGATTAAAATGACGAAGCTATAATGCCGGGCTTCCATGTTTGCCAAGCCTTGGCAAGCAAGGAAACCTTTTGCAAACCTCAAGCGTCCATAAATATCTCGCTTTGAATTTAGAAGTTCGTTTCACTACACTGGATCGGAGACAAGCGCCCATAAGTTCACGCAAGCCAAGCCAAACGCCCTCTTTACTCAATTTTACTTGTCAATGCTTGCCGAGCCTAAGCAAGCATGGAAAATCGGCATATGGGTTTCTTGTTCTCTATGAAACCCTAAGAAAGAACGGAGTATTTGTGCCAATTCATCTCACTCCATTCAAAGTTTCCCAAACGTTACTATTGTGTTCCACTTTTTCAATATTCTTAGTATACATACATCACTCATCACTTAAACTTGAAACTTGCAAAACACTTAGGTAATTATAACACTATTAATAATTTTCATATACATATCTCTACATTGATAGGGAAGTGGTTAATTGCTCAAGTTATGTAATCCGAATTAAGTTAGAAACTTTGAAGTAATAAATAGTTTAGAGATAAGAACTAATTTCGATTTAATAGCTAAAAGGACGCGGTTAAATTTAGCTTTACCTTACTACCCAATAAATATATTGAGAGCCTCTTAGAACCTAAAGCGTTTGAAAGGTGCTACAGTAAGACTAAAAGCATCATTTTAACTAAGTAGGTATACTATTCCTACTTTACAGTCACCTGTGAATTTTATTCTAGGGGAACGAAGGACACAACACAGTATAACGTCCGTACTCACAATCAATCCCATGAGTGGCTTAATGCTTTCTCTTGCTCTCGTTAGTGATAATCAACGTCAGCAAAAATGTGACAAAAATTGAATCCACGCATAAAGGTTGTTTCGGTTGTATTAAGGTAAGTGTCCTATAGTCCTTCGTTTTCTAGGTCCTAGGTGATTTTCAGACACAAAAGACTATTAAAAAAACTACTACATAAAGAAACAAAAAACGATAGAAAATGAAACCCCAAACGCTTTTACAATACTGTCTTTTTTTCTGGTTTTTTGTCAGATCGGCACTTTGCATTGGTTCATAGTAAGGTATCCACACTTATTAAAATTAGCATACTTCGAAGTAATTTAATGTAGCCGAATGACTGAAATAACAATTGTAGTTCTAAAGAGAAACTCAACAGTTTATCGCCCTATGCCAGCGGTCTAGAATAGTCTAGATTGCGACTGGTTTAGTGTGACTTAACTAATGAATTTCAACTAATAATTCAACTTGATATTGCAACTTTACAATATTTAATATAGCATTGAGAGCAGTGTTAGCTTTGGTGGTTATCAGTGATAGTAAATTAATATGATAATATGATGTACAATAAAACACTTTATTTATCCGGTTTTATCGCGTTTTTATTCATTATTTGACCCGAGCTTTCGCCAACTTTACAGTTGGCTTTTTCAAGGTTGACAAAATCGCGAAAACCATAGAAGAAATTAATATGATGTACCTTGAAAATAAAACTTGAAATAACTTGAATTAAGTTCAAGTTCAAGTTTTATATTGAAAGAATAAAAAAAAAATGAAATTAGGATGCTGTCACTAGTGGGTAGTTCTCTTTTGGGAAGTTCTAATTTTCTAAAATCGTAGAAGAAATGTTGTTCGCTTAGATGCCTGGAGCAACACCCTTCCGGCTTAAATCACCGTCGTCGAAACACACGGTATATTATTACATTTCGCACAGGCAAGTATCACGGTGGAAAATATTATGATCATGGCAACTCCTTAAAGAGATTCAAAGGGCGTCGAAGCGTACTAAATCCTTAAAGGGAATGTCACGTGGAAATATCACAAAAATCTTATAAAACCTTCTCACGTGAACAGTCTAAGTAGCTCGGCTCTATTACCTTTAGAAACATGGTCTCGTAAACAGAGCGCCTCTACCAAGTAACGCGGTTGCGTTCGTTTACTATTTCTTTCAAAGAAATTCTTATTCCTATGTGTTGCGTTTGTTGTCAGATGTTTAAAATAGATCAAAAATTAATTTGACAACTTATGTTATAACGGACGTTATTGTATACCTAAACAGTAAGATTGGTTATAAGTTTTTATTAATTTCGGGAATAAAGTGGATTCTCTTAGAATTATTCTGTTGTCAGTGTGTCTTGATCACATTTGAAGGACTCTAGTCCCTAGCCCACAAATAAATAAATATAACAATAAAACTTTATTGATTTTAAAGTTAACCATTGTTAAAGTTAACGGTCGATATTAAATAGAATATCTCAGTGCCATCTATCAACAAGTCCAGAAACTAATTCATAAAAAAGCGTCTAACAAACGTTCACAATCCTCAAGAATCCGAGTGAAGTTAAAGCGTTTAAAAGACAGCCGGATTTTGTAAGCAACTGTTTCCTGGTAGAGGGGTATCGCTTCAGCAAACAGTTTTGTTTACCTACATGAATACAGCCAAATGTGTACCGAATGAGGCTCTGATTACGACGAACACTACATCAAATCTTAGTACTTCAGTATAATGAGAGAGCTTTCAACCTACGCTACTTTTAGCATTAACCTTATAACTCCGTCTCTCTCTCATTCATTACCTACAGCAGTGTTATTCAAAATACGGCCCATGGACCCTGCGTAATAAACTAAACCAAATCCTTCTTAGTGATTTTAAAGAATCTGGATAACGCATACACTTTTTCTTCCTAAAAATGTATGGCATAATATTCAAAACGCATAAAAATTTAAGGCCAAAATTATTTTTTATGGCATAATAATCATGAAGTACAACATCAAAACGCCTATTATTTTTAGATAAAACTTACATGGCGGTTACTGGAGCACCTAATATTATTAATAAAAATAATAGTTATTTATTATGCAAAGCTGCAGAGTTGATTTTTGGTGCGAGTACTTGGATTGAAACCTGAACAGGCGATTTAAATATTGAATCCTGAGTGAAACGGAGGTTTCAAAGGTACGAGATGAAAATGCTGCCGAGTGAAATACAAATTTTTCACCTCCTCGCAGCAAGGAAACGCCAGGTGCTAAACGCTTTTATTCAGTCTAGTAATGACGCCTGTGGTTGGCCAGTGCGACTTTACAAAGAAATGAGGCTGACTAGCATGAAATAAGTGTTTAATGCATTTTAGTCAAGTTAGTCAATCAAGTCTACTTACTTGGGAGTATAGCAATTATTTGAATAGCATTTCTTTAAAATTAGTCATCCAAGTGTGGGAAATATTTTAAAAATATCAAAATGAATGAAAGGCGCTCCATTATTATTATAATCATCCGAAAAAAATGTGAACTAAAAAAAAACTTCCTTTATAAAAAAGATGTGTATCATAAAATAGGTATTTATGCCATTTTTTTATGCGTAACGAGTATTATGACAATAATATTAATGCCATAAAAATATGAGCATTATGCCTAAACTGTTTATGCTAAATGTCGGTTTTTCAATTCAATTCAATTTAATTTATTATTCAGATTAAAATACAATCCATATGTTAATTATATCTTAAGCTATGTTAGTTAATTAGATTATCGTCCATTAATTACATTCATATTTATTATTAAACAAATAGTATATACTATACAAGATGTAACAGACGCCTAGACGTCTAGAACAACCCCCTTTCGGCTTAAAAGGGCTAACCTGTTACATCTTGTATATGAATGTTATATTTATTATGACCTGCCTAATATATTTACCTTTGCCAAAAGTTTTTATGCGTAATGAGTATTATGTCAAAAATGATAACGCCGAAAACTAAATGTCTTTTAAATGTGCGTTTATGACAAAAAAAATATGAGAAAAGGAGGAACCCTCTGTAGCTAACAAGATCAAATTGAAAGAAAAACCCTCCAGGGGTACACAAGCCCGTTTGAGTAACCGTGACCTACGAATACAGTATCTGTGTCTCTTTCTAAACTAATCGTAGTATCGTGCAGACGAAAGGGGATCATTAAGTAATTTCACCTCAAAAGGTTTTGGTGTAAAAGGTAAGTCTTTTGACGTAAACCTTCGAATGATGGACATGTAAGTAATCTGGGTAAATAATGGAAAAAAACGGAAATAAACACTTTTTAGGTGAAATCAGTTTATTATGTACCTATAGAATATTGTAGTAGTGAAACTTTTTTGTAACAGTTCAGTGTTTTAAAGTTTAATTTATAATTATTTTCTGCGGTGTCACCTACGAAATCGGGACTTAAGCGGGACTTCAGTTCCAAAAACCCTTTCGGATCGGAAGCCTACATCATATTATAAAGAAAATACTCTTTATAAATTCAGTGTTACCTATGGGATGTGCGTTGATTCATCAGTCAGTCAGTTAGGTCAAAGATTAAATTGCTATGTGGAAAATTATAAGGGTTTCTTGTTGAAACTATAAAATCACAAAAAAGAAAAATTCTTTTATACCGATTTTACCCCACAACGGAAAAAGATGATTTGATTTTGGTATAACATGGTTTAATTTTGTATGTTTTTGCATTATATAGCCACATATGGGTATCTACCAAAATGACGCTTGGACCAAATTACACCCACTGTATGGCAGTCGACTGACGAGAAATCGGCCGATATCTGTACAATGTCCCGACTTGTTTTCCACTCACATCCAACCCCTGTCTTATATTTGTTTGGGTTTGAAAAGGCCACTTAAGGGGGTCGCAGTGTAAACGAAGTAACATTGTCTTTCAATTTCCACTAACAAAACAATGTTTGTGTTGCGTTAATTGGAACGTCAATAACAAGTGATAAGTTTTAAACACTTTAACCTTTGTATACTTTAACTACTTACGTGTCGTATTTAACTACATGATATTGACACGTTTGCGTAATCGCCAAATTGTAAAGGAGTTTTAAAGCGCCTCTAACGGACGTAGTGCAAACTAGGGTCGAAAAGAAGTTCAAATAGAATTTTCCGTCTTTTATTTTATTAATCACTAGCTGCGCCCCGCGGTTTCACCCGCGTAAGTTCCGTTCCCGCGGGAATATCGGGATAAAAAGTAGCCTATGTGTTAATCCAGGTCCCCAGCTACCTATATTCCAGGTTTCATCGCAATCGATTCAGTAGTTTTTGCGTGAAAAAGTAACAACCTCACATACATACATACATACTTACATACAAACTTTCGCGTCGAGTTCTTCCCAGACCAGGAAAAAAAATTAGTCTCAGAGAATACAACGACATTTTGTCACTTATAATAAACTTAAATAATTAATAAATACAATTGTACTAAGCCTTTAAGCCTATTTTAACTTCAAATTCCTAAAGACAAGTTTTTCGTTTACGCAGACGTGAGAGTTTGCGTAAAATCGCATTATGACTTCTGTTGTTACATACCTTTGACGTAAAGTAGTGTGGGTTTCGAGAATTCTGTCCCGATGGAGTTCTCAGCGACACACTCGAACTTTCCATGGTCATCCTCCTCACTCTTAACTATTTGTAAAGTACCTGTAGACAATAAATAACAACTTAGCATTATATTCGCGTAGGCCTTAGATCTAGGTAACAATATTTGTACTCTCTCTTGCATATCTAGAATTTGTAAAGTACGAAAGAAACAAAACTCAACTTTCGGTGGCATAGCAATAACTTCGAGTTAGTGTTTTTCTTATTAAATAATAATAATAAATAATAAATCCTGTGACGAACACACAGCGTATTCCATAAAAAGTTTTATTTAAAGACAAGAAACGTTTTTATTAACTTAATTTGATAAGCTCAAGGAAGTATATGGAAGCGTGTTATTTAATTACTATGCGTGATTAAACCTATCATGTATATTATGTATGTAACTAGGGAAGACGGGTCAGATTTTATTTTACTGCAGTCTTAATATTCGTCTAAGATGAGCGTGCTACATTCTAGGCCATATTATTCTTATCATTAGGTGAGATAGTGGTCAAATCTAGCTTTTATAATAATAAAACGACTAGCGCATTCAGCGCATAGAGTTATCACATAAAATTATCTCCATGTTTAAGGAAAATGGGTGGGTATAGAGATTTATGTCGTAATATAGTAGCCTGTGTGAGGCTAACTCCGCAATGGGGGTTCTCGCAGTGGCTTCCACGAATATTAACGTTATTAAGTCAAATTCTGTTGGACCACCTGTTATCCTACTGAATTATGAATGCGAAAGTTTAGATATTTAGGCGCTTATGTGTGAACACTGAACCTATTGCGATGTCTTATAATGTATTTTATAATCTACATTCCTATTTGGGCAGGTACCCGATCTATCATCTAGGTAGAGAAGACAATCATAAGATAATATACTTTTATGTAAGAACGTAGTCATATTGTTATTTGTATTTTGAGTTAGCTTTATACATTTCTTCGATCGTAGAAGAAATCAAAACAAAGAACTGCAGGCTCTCCACTAGAAATGTCTTAAAAAAGTGCCTCGGTGTAATCGAATTTACGCGACGATAGCGTCCTTAACAGTTAGGCAATAAGGTAACAGTATAAATCCTATAGGTAAATATTAAGTATTTACACTAGTTAGGCTACTTAGCTACAACAGGTACAACCTTATCAAATAAAAAAACACGTAATAAGACAGTATGTAGGTTCCGATATCGGATAAGTTGCTAGTTCTCGCAGTTTAGACATTTATTTCAAAAATATGTGAGTAGGTTACTTACATAATATATGTAATGTGAAAGTTATATGAGTGAGACCGCGGGCGGTAGCTAGTAATAAAATATACCTTTCAAACAGAGGGTTAAAGTTTTCAAATTTAATATTAATTTAAAGTAGTTGTTTAATAATGTATAATATAGTTAGGTATAAATAATAAATTCGGATTGAAATATATAATGTGGGTCAAGGTAAGGTTAAACCTGTGTTTACCTACGTTATACCTTTAGGCAATTTACCCTAGAGTTCGAGGGTATTTTTTATCTTTAACGTGTAATTTTCTCTCATAAAAAATGTGAATTTGTATAAAAGTGCCGTTGGAAAGAAACGAGTGGAACGTACGATCATGTGACCACAAAAAAGCACCAAGCTGTATTTTTATATAGTATTATTTTGGGGTAAGAATTATGACAATCGGTTTATTAATTGCCGAGATTACCTTCGATAAACATTCATAGGTAGTACATCCAAATATAAATTGAAACTACCTCTTTATTATCATTATTTTACACAGGTTAGCGTTTGTTCACTACCTATCTAATCAGATGTTAAGGACCAAAGTTTACGATGGAGCACGTTTTCTTACAAGATATCTCACTAGCGTTTTTGTGTACAGCTGAAGGTATTCCAGAACGACTTTTTTAGTGGCTGCACTGACTTACGTTTCAGAATACGTACAAGAATGATTAATGATACAACTTAGGTGATTGAAAACTCCAGGTGCATGCCTAATTTATAACAAATGCCCCATTATACAACAGTAAAGCATACATAACAGTGTGAATTTGCAAAAAAAAACAATACGAATAAAACATTGCTTTAATAAATTGTCTTCCTAAATTCAATGTAGTGTTACAAATGAACTACAGTTCTTTTCCCATTCCGTTTTTAGGATTTCTATTTTGTTAACTTGGGAGCGTACAAAAATTGGTTGTAACGGGCGATTTTTCGTTTTTAGAGTTCCGTATTATAAGGGTGAAAACGCGATGTTATTACTGAGACTCCGCTATCAGTCTGTTTGTCTATCCGTCCGTCCGTCAGTAGGCTGTATATAAATTTTCAGAGATGATTTCTGTAGTCTCTATAACAGTAAACAAAATAAAACAAATATTGAACATCAAACGTATTTTTTTAAGTTAAACGCAGCGTTTGCGCGTTTCATTTTTACCACTGGCGCTATCTAATGATAAACTGGGGTCAGGGTAAAGATGCAAACGCGCATCGTCGCGTCGTTGCGTTTATTTATTTATTTATTTATATAACAAACACTTTCAGACTTACAGCATTGAAACACCAAAAGTCTGAAAGCCATTTTACCATAATTACAAATAATTATTGAAAAGATTTTTTTAATCACATAAATTAGATTTAACTAAAACTAGGTAGGCATCAAAATGAATCAGCTAATACCAGAATAGAGAAAGATCTCAAACAATATTTGTGCCTTGGCTCGACCAATCCATGGACAAATCAACAAATAATGTTAGCGTTAACGGTTTCCCTTGGTTCAGTCTTTTTTCAATTATGATAATGTTACGGAACCCTTCGAGTCGTATTCGGATTTTTCTTTTTTTTAAAGGTCCATGTAGGTGGATACCGGACGATGCTATGTTCGGACATACAGAAAATGTGATTACCATGAAACAAGTCACTGGTTTCCGAGGACAATACAATTTGGTGAAATACGGAATTGTACGTAAATTGTGGATGTAATATGATTTATGGATGTGGTCGCGAGAGGGTGAACGGTGGAAGCAAGTACCTAGTTAAGTTTTGTTCATGACAAACGTTGTGTAATATTCTTTGTGACGATATTATAAAACATAAAACCTCCTTTTGCCGCGGTCGGGTAAAAACAGAAAGGCGGCTTTTGAAAAAATTGAAATTGAAAATTATTTATTTACCAAAAACATACAGAAATAAAAAAAACAAAGTAAACGTTCCCAACTGCGAAAGTTACAAACTGCGTTGCAGTAAGAGCGCTCACCTCAGGGATTAGACTATGGATACAAAAAGAAAAAGAAAATAATAATACGAAACTTAAATAATAATGACATTTATAAATATGGGGAGTGAGTGTTTGTGTGTGTGTGTGTGAGAGGGTCTGTGTGTGTGTGTGTGTTAGTGTAAGTGTGTGATTGAGTAAATGTGTAGGTATCTGGATGCGGCAGCTAACCGTGAGAAACACCATCACGACCATTCACTAGAGAAATGACCATCGACGGGAGATATGAGCGTATGAAGATATGTATACAAACGCTATTGGACACGCTTTAGTATGTTTTCAGAATCATCGTACGACTGTGGTTGAAGCCAGCTAAAAACCTTACGTCTGCACATACCGGCAGGAAGATGGTAAATGCCGATTTCTCTATTAATAAAATTGTATAGTTGAGAACTAAGATGGACATAATGTCTACTAGCAGCCACCGTTTTACGGCTATTAGTGGGACAAACAATATCAATTCTACGCCTAGTTTGGGCAAGTACAGGATCATAGCAGAGTTCAGAGTGTTTACGGAGAATTAGATGCTGTATAAATAAGCGTCTCACTGAGAGAACATTGCAAAGGGCAAATAAGCCCTGGGTGGGAAAAAGGCGCGGCTTAAAGGTCATCACCTTCAGCACAGCACGTTGGGCAATTTCAACCCGTCCTATGTGACACTCGGCAGCAGCACCCCAAACAGGTATACAGTAGGAGATGACAGACTGAGCAAGAGAGAAATAGACCATTCTCAGTAATGTGAAGTCGGCAATACGTCTGAGATTTTAAAAAAAAATTGAGAAACACTAATGAACGTTTCTGTTTGTTTCATTTTTCCGGTTTTTAATATTTTATCAATGCCCTTTGCAGATCCTTGCGGAGAAGAAAAACATGGTGAGGAAACTCATAGCTTAGGTAGCTCCACACGAATTGACCCGTTTTTTTTGTCTGGGCATGGCTGGATAGGCTGTGAAGGTGGTATAAGTGCTAGGCAAGTCTGCTTATCCTAACAATGTCCCAGGCACTACAGTGCCGTAAATAGCATGGATTAAAAGTGGCTTGCGCAGTATAAATCATCAACAAAGTTGGTCAATTTATATAGTTTATCATTTTATACCTTAACATTGATAGATAACCATCTGTACTCATGTCATGATTATGCAATAAAGAAATTGAAGTTGATAACACCTGGTAAGATGGTGGCCATGAGGTATTCATAAAATAAACGTCGGTAATATGACCCGGAGTCTCCTAACTCCATATTTTCTTAATGTTTCTACATAATTCTACTTTCATTAATAGAGTTTGCTTTAATGAACTAAGAAAACTTTATCCTGTTACAGACAGTACAAAGTTACTTAGTTGTAACCTATTAATAAGATATTTTCTATCTTCACTAATTAATAAATAAGGAATTTCAAAGCAGATTTTAATACTTACTTGAATATCTCAGATCAAAAATATAAACAAGGAATTCTAAGAAATTGCTCTACGCCACGTGGTTCGACCGTAAAGTTCGATCAATCGAACTACGCGAACTCTTTTTACACGACTGCCAAAGGAAGTGTTATGTTTTTGCCGTGAGTGTATTTTCCAGTTGGTTTGATTAATCGAACGAACTGGAAAAAACTAGTTTTTGTTACTCCTGGTAGTTCGATCAATCGTACTACGTGAACTTTTTTATTCAGTTTGTTAGATTAATCGAACCAACTGGAAAAATCGAGTTTTTGATACTCCTGGTAGTTCGATCAGTCGGACTACGTAAACTTTTTTATTCAGTTGATTCGTTTTTAGCATCCTACTAGGCGAACTATTAAACATGAGTTCGAGACTAGGGTGACTTCGTAGAGAGGCGCCAATTTGACTGTTACCAATTTGAGATTAAGAATCAGTATAGTAGAGTATTTCTAAATAGGAAATTCAACATATGAAATTAAATATAATTTAATATTTATATTTTAATACTACAAAAGGTGTTTAAATATCGATAAGTTAAGTCATTACTATTAATTTTAATTGTTTTTTTTTACTACAAGTATAATGCGGTACCTAGATACTTTACGTTAACCTGGCATTATTTTTCACTAGTTTCCATGAAAATAAAAATGCAGCACGATATCTAGACAGCCATTAGCGCCACAACTCCCTAATTACATTTATAGTTCCTCACATTGGCTGCGATGGCGGCCGTAGGGATCAAAAATATTTTTTTTTGGTTAACAAAGGTAGAAAATGCCTATTATTGTGTTAATTGTTATTAGCCGAAAAAATCATAATTAATAATATTTTTAATTTCTTCTATGGTTTTCGCGATTTTGCATAATAAAACACTTTATTTATCCGGTTTTATCGCGTTTTTATTCATTTTTTGACCCGAGCTTTCGCCAACTTTACAGTTGGCTTTTTCAAGGTTGACTGAGATGTCAACCATCTCAGACTGTGTGCCATCTCAGTCAACCTTGAAAAAGCCAACTGTAAAGTTGGCGAAAGCTCGGGTCAAAAAATGAATAAAAACGCGATAAAACCGGATAAATAAAGTGTTTTATTAATAATATTTTTGTTAAATAAAACTACAAATATACTTATAATTGTGTTGTTTTTAGCATATGTAGTTGTATTGTTTACAAGTTTCGACTAGGGTCAATTAATCGAACCTATTGACAAAAAGTTCACATGGTCGCATTTATAGAATTATCAGGAATTGGTCGATAAATCGAAGCAACTGGAACAAAAAGTTCACGTAGGATTCGATCGATCAAACTACCAGGAGTTTCTAAAATTCGTTGTTCGATTAATCGAACCAACTGGAAAAAATAGTTCGCGTAGTTCGATTGATCGAACTTTACGGTCGAACCACGTGGCGTGGAGCAAGAAATTGACCTTTATTTTTCTTTGAAATTGACAATTTTTCATTTGTGTGTATACTTGTTTGTACTTTGTATACAATTGATCTAAGAAACTGATATTTTTTTTGTAGAGTTGTCGGTCAAATGTCATAAGTAATTCGAATAAAATACAATTAATTATTAATTATTGTATAGGAGCCTCACTGAAAGATTTATTTTATTTTGTTGGTAGTATTTGTTACCAGGTACAAAATACAGCATCTGTTAAAAAAAGTTTCTAGCTAGCTGGTTACAGACAGGAGGACAGTGGATTCTTAGTAAAAGAATCCCGTTTTTATTTTTGCGTACAGAACCCAAAATAAATAAAATGTATAAAACTTCAATGGAAAATCGTCTACCTTCACCTTTAAATAATAAATCACAGAGGCGACGACGCACTGAATCGCGCTTTCAATTGAAAAGGTCTCTTGGAATCGAACCCTTTGCCTACATCAAGAGCGATTTCTAAATAATACCTGTCTAGCTAGACTCAGATCGGCTCTACTGGAATGTAACGTGACTAGACTACATTTAGCTCTTTCGCACCTAATTATCTTTTATAACAAAAATGTGTTATGATAATGACGCTTGGAGAGACAGGAGGTTACTTTTATAGTTTTTTGCCAAAATCTCGCGAAATATTAAGAAACAATGTGGTCTTCTAACTATTAAGAGACAAGAAAGTAGTCCAAACGCACCACGCCTATTCACTATTCACCTTTCACTCGCTAGAAAGGTTAGATATATTTAAAAAAACGCACGTTTTCTTATATACTAATATCATGAAGAGAAAATATGTATTTGTTTGTTTGTTTGTAACGAATAGGCTCCGAAACTAATGTACCGATTTCAAAAACTCAAAAACAGAAACCTATGGGATCAGAATTTATGCGGATAAAACCGCGTAATGCTGCTAGTCATAAGATAAAAGCAACAAATGCCACACCCTAAGATGCGTCAAGCGACCACCATCAACAAACCAACACAGCACGTAATTAAAAGAAAAATAAGCTCTATTCATAAACGTCGTAGGAAATAGCTCGGTCGTTCCGACCTTATATTCGTACAAGAGCCAGAGTAATCTGATCCCCTCCGTCCTTAACCTCGGAAGCAGTGCCCTATTCTGCGATGGTAAGTAAAATTTATCCAGTATTATGGTACTGCTTACGAACAAAGTTCTTATCAAGATTTTTCCAGGATATACAATAATAAATATTTTACACAAAATACTTAAAATCGAACTGTATTTATGCGTTTGGGTTTTCCAAATGTGGAAACCGATGTATTTCGAAGTATTAATTTTTTGATGAAAAAAAAACCAAATTGATAAATTAACAAAACAAAATGTGGAAGCATTTCTTGTATGTATTATTAGCTGCGCCACGCGGTTTCGCCTGCGTAAGTCCAGTTCCCGTGGGATCGGGATGAAAGAAGCCTATGTGACATTCCAGTTATCCAACTACCTATATTTTAAGTTTCATCGCAATTGGTTCAGTAGTTTTAGCGTCAGAGTTACAAAGTCGCATACCTATTTACTTAATACGTATACTTACTTGTAAACTTTCGCGTTTACAACATTAGTAAGAAGTAAGATCGTCCACAGCTGCCTCAAACTGGGAAAGAATACAATAGTATAAATGGTATGGATTCCTTGCGTTGTGAAAACATCTAAAAATTTCATGAAAAGGCCCGTTATGCCTGAACAATGACAAAGTGTATCCACAACCGGCTTAGGATCAAAGAGATCAGGGATCTAATTGTGTCTCTTCGATTAATACCTAAATGTTCGTTCACCTCAAACAGAAAAATAAAAATCCCAAAGAGAAAAACAGTTATCTCATAGAATAAGCTTCTAGGCCAAGTTATATTGGTTGTATTACTTTATCACGCGGCTCCGTTTAATCTAGCACTTTAACAGAAAGGTTTAGTTTACGTCTCCCAGTGGCTGATTAAGCGATATTAGGCGATCATATTTCTCCTGGGCACTTATGACCGCGGCTTCTTAATGAATACCTCATAAAGTATGTGATTATCGTGGATTATTGGATTCTATGGCTTTACGTGTTTGGATGATAAAGGATTTTGATTATGGCGAAATTATTTATGATTTTATAAGATAAATCTTGCAGGTTTACTTGATTTAGATTCATTTATAGGGTCTCAGTAGTCGGTAATTAGTCTATGGTAATAGGTATTTAGTTTGGTGCCGGACTTTCCGCATCGACAGTGATGCAAGTCGAATTGAAACTGAGTTTAGTACGAGTATTACGGATTTTAAACACCGGTTACTTTAAATACCGTTGTTGATATTGGGTTAACTTAAGCTGTAGACAAATGGACTCCATTTTAACTGCATTTTTCTGTTAGCACGATTGCAATCTTTTACAGTTTGTAATTAAAATGCAGATCGTTTGTCTCCTAGAGCCTTTCCATCAAAACGAAAACAAAAGACAGTCGAAACGAAAAAAGTACAATTGTGAAACAATGTTACCACGATTGCTATCATTTGAAGTTTGTAGTTGAAATACAGTTCGTCGTCTAGAGTCTTACGATAGAAACCAAAACAAAGACAATCGAAATGGAACAAAAATACTTTCGAACTGTATCATGGAAAACAACAACAGTTTCAACTGTACAAATTACTTGAATTAAAGACATTACTCATCGAAGACTACTATGAAATACCACAAACCGTTTCAGATAGTAACGCAACGCTCATTCTCCATATGTTAGTGTTATTACTTCGTAGATTGTTTCCGAAAACGTCCTAAAATATGCGATAAACATGAATGTTATTCCAATGTTATAAGGTTTAAAATCGCCGAGAAACCGATTACAAATTTACAGAGTAAAGTTGCAGCAATAAAGTTGCAATAAACTAGATTTGCACATCGCATCGCGCGATAAACAACGAAGTTACGAGAAAAACAAGAAGTTTGCGAACTGAACTGTTTTATAGTTTAAGTGCAACATGAATATAGGTTATTGTGTCTTTGTAAACTATAGATTACTATAAAAATAATAATTGATCTAGACTTTATAGGGATACAAAGTCCAAATACGACTCAATACTCACTCGTATATTCATAGCCACATATTGAGTATTTTAGCCTATATCTCTAAAGAGTATTGTTAATATATTTTTTTCTATGCATATCAACTACCTGTTTTCACTCACTTCGCTTTTTGCTATGCATGCAAATATCAGAGTGTTCGAGTGATGTGAAAACCTAGAAATAAAAAAATTCAAGGGCTAAAAACTCAGATAAAAAAGCGATCAATCATTTTACAGTTAAAAGTTTTCCCTCACCAGGAGCATTCGCGTGTAATGTAACGATACAGATTCGAGCATTACATCAGTGTGGGAGGAAAACCGACCATGTCAGGGAGGCAGTATTGTAATGATATGCTCAAATTAGAATCTACAATGTTACATTACATGTGAAGGCACCTTAATGTAATGTTTAATTTTTACTGAACATTACATTAAGCATTAATAAAGTGATTGTGTAAGTACCGCCTACTAAATAAACTATAAAAAAGCACAAGAAAGCACTAATAAAAATAAATATTCAAGATGCCAGTCCCATCTAGTAGGACAGAGCACATAACCAAGACGACATTAATGAAGGCACAGAGTATGTCAACGCACGGGTTAATCCACGCTTTTTGCTCAAACACCCGACCGTGGTGAGCCATTCAAACTTGGGAGGTTACCGCATTTGTATGTAAATTGCTGGCATTTCAGTCTTTGATGCACAATCACAATGTGAATCCCAAACACGGATGTATTTTGTACTGAAAACGTCAAGATATTGACTACATAAAAACATATGTGAAACTATTCTTAGGGCAGCTTATTTAAACATAATAATTTATGAAACTCAGAAATAGAACTAGGTACATTAAATTAAAGGAAAATACTTGTAATTATAAAGGCTTTACAACTACCGATCAGTCATCTTAAAACTTAAGAGCCCGGTCCTTGAAATGTGTTATGCTCATTGAAAAATAATCTAGAAAACACGCTAGGTAAGTTAAACCTAAAATTGTATACAAACGCGACGTAGACTCTACGGATCATTATTATAAGAACAAGCGCGATCTAATAATGTACAGAAATCGTGACAGTCAAATGTTTGAAGTCATTTCAAATGGTGGTTTTTCATTTGAATGGTTTGAAATGGTTGAAGTTCTTTCTTAATATATTTGATACCGTAGGATGGAGGTAGTAGATAAACAAGCAGACTTCAACAGCGTATTAAAATAATTATGTGTAGGTACGCGACCTTTTAAACAGAGTAACTCAACATGAAATTACGACAGTAACCTACCACGTTTCAGAGCTTACGTGTATTCATAGTACTAACAACGTAGAACATTTCCATATTTAGTACATTACTATTACGCAGTACTGTAGCTTTGCTTGCATCATTTCGAAAGAAAATCAAACAAGATTATCTATGCGTTTCGCTTCGCTATTCCTTATTCGCATAGCAAGAGATTAGCTGCCACATTAGATCTATCTAGTATCTGATGAAGTAGAATTAGTGGTCACACAGTAACTTAGGTATTTCCACTAATATGTAGTTTGAAAGATTGTGGTAAGTTAGAAAACGAGGAGGCGTGTTACTCCTACACACAAAAACTGCTAAACCGATTACGATAAAACTTGGCATGCAAATAGCTTGAGATCTGGATTACTACGTTTGCTACTTTTACGTTTAACGTACGCACGTACACGCACGTATCGCATTGGCGCGTGTGTTAGTTTTAGAGGGGTCCGAATTTACGCGGGTGAAACTGCGTGACATTTCGTGTGAACCCTGCAGGTTCCCATCTTATAAGCCTAGTCACTGAATTTCTGTTAGCTTAGTTGCAATATTTCCAAGTGGTTTAGTACATTTTACTCATTGTGTCACTGACGTACAATCCCATTTAATATTAGTAGAGAAAATAAACATATTTAGTACATTATAATAATTTTCGCGTTTAGGAACCGTGGCTTTTTCAGGGTATGTTTGAAATAAAGATAATGGTTATTGTTGATTTAATCTGTGGTGTTTTTCAGATAATAAGATGTAAGGACCGTTTTGTGGGACGGAATGTGAAATAAATATTTAAGGATTTTTGTTTGTTATGTTATTTTAATTGGATATTGTATGATGCGTTAAATACGAGAAGATAAAAATTCTAACCAATTTTTTTATTATAGTAGATATTTGTTACTATTTAACTTACTTATTTTTATTAAATTTGAATTTAAAAGATAAATCGACGAAAGAATAAATTGTGAGTACCAAATATTAAATTAAACAAACATTACAGAGCCAAAAACTTAAATCTAGTGAAGACACAATAGGCGGTCTAATCCCCTGAGAGCGATATTTTCCAGGCAACCACCATCTGTATACTCTGTATTTTGTCAATTTGGTGGTATGGTTTTGATTCGACAGATATATGTTATCTGTACATTGAAAAATTAGCCATTAAATTTTTAATAGTATTCAATGTAATAAGATTTAATTTCCAAATACCATAACAAACGTTTTAAATTTAATATAATTCTAATTACTCTCAAAATAAACGATCGTAGTCTACTCCTAGATAAATAACCGTTCTTGTTTTATGTAAATCAAGGTTCTATCAAACACAAGGAGTTCCTAGCTATAAATTGAGGTAACTGGAACGGGTGGAATATCCAGAATATCTACTAGATAATGTAGATGGCCGTCCGCAGCATTTGCTTTGAACTGGGGCAAATGTTAGAAAACTCGATAAGTACCTACTAGTGTATTAGCATACCTAGTGTATTAGAAATATTTGAAAATAGGGTCAGATATCCACATCACATTTACACTAAGTCGAATGATTTTTATTTCCAGAGATTTTTTTGCAAAACCTTTGTAATCCGAACGGATGTAGCAGCAAATGAAAATTGCTGTGAAAAACGGTGTATCTCATCCCAATGTCTAAACTACCTTTGGGCCCAGTTGACTACTATCAAGTTTGAAAGGGTACAAGTGGGCCCCTGGTCCCAGTTTTGAGGGGGACGACTTCACTGCTAACCCGTATTAACGAACGATTCTCCGAAAACTGTTCTCGAAAAGCTTCATACTTAGGTATAGCAATAAAAGTAAATTTGTTTTTAAAATTGTTATATTTGCTTTAAATATCATTATTTGTTCTGGGTTTTTTTTGGCAGATTTTAGACTGGGGCAAAGGCCCCAGTTGCCCACCCCTTAATACGCCCATGTAGATAGCTGCACGTAACGATGCTGAGATATCTAGATAGGTTTAATTGTTCAGCTACGAGTGGTTTTACCAAGAAATTGAATATCACGGATAAACTTATTAATTTTTGAGTTCATATTTCTTATTGCTGATTCATTCTACTGGATATATTTTACAAGGATATATGCATCATCAAAAATACTCTAGTGACGGGGTTCGAATAAAATATATGCCGTTACGCTACAAGTGCGTTAACCACTACGCTGAATAAGAATTAAGTATATTTATACTAATATTATAAAGATGATTTATTTGTTTTGTTTGGAATGAATAAGCCCAACGTACTGGAATGATTTAAAAAAAAAATTCCAATAGAAAGCTATTTTATCGAGGAGTAACATAGGCAAATTTTTTCGATATTAAATGGAAAGGGACTTACGCTGGCGCTGTTGAAACTTCGGGACGCTGCCATGGCCGCTCATTGTACACTTTAGTTTTAAGACCTACCCCCTTATTTATAAACGCTAATTAATGCGCTGCATAGCTGTGCATCGTTTTCCTTTTACTGTCATATGAAGTTTCAAAATTGACAGACAGAGATAAACGTCACAAAACTTAGTCATGTGTAAATAATATTAATATCCTTTCTGATCTTACTAATCTTACTAATATTATAAATCCGAAAGTCTGTTTGTTTGTTTGTTTGGTTGGTTTGTTTGTTCCCTCTTGACGGTCAAACGGCTCGACCGATTTGGATGAAAATTTGCATAGGGATAGTTTAAATGATGGAGAGTAACATAGGATACTTTTGATCCTGAAAATTCCGCAGGATCGGGACTTACGCGGGTGATAACTATTTATGAATAAAAATCGATACAGGGGTAGGGTAAGTGATGTAAAGTGGCATCATCATCATGATCATCGTCATTGATCGTCATCTATAGTCATTTATCGTCATCCATCGTCATCCATCGTCATCCATCGTCATCCATCGTCATCGATCGTCATCGATCGTCATCCATCGTCATCTGTCGTCATCTTCATCATCACTTACTGACATACAAACTTTACCTTACTTCACCTACTGCAGTGCAAACATTCACACTTAAACGGACGACCAGGGAAGTACCGATGATACCAGGCGCGTCAGCGCCTGGCTACAACATTACTTCAATGGGCGACCGTTTAAGAGTGGATTTTTGCATTGCGGTAGGTACGGGTTCGAACAACGCGGGATCGCTATTTGCGCGGGTGAAACGGCGCAGCTAGTAATTTTATAAATAAAGGTGCAAATATGTAACTTTGTTATAATTCGTGTTTTTTGGTACAATAAAGTGTTCAATCAATCAATAATTTTGAAATACATACGTTCCATTATCCTACTAATATTATAAAGCATAAAGTTTGAGGGTATGTGTGTATGTTTGTTACTCAGTCATGTAAAAACTGCTGAAACGATTACCATAAAACTCGGTATGTAGATAGCTGTAGAGACCTAGAATAACACATAGGCTACTTTATCCCGATGTTACGTAGGATCGGAATTTACGCGAGTAAAGCGCGGGGCGCAGCTAGTATATATATATGTGTAAGTAAACGTGTTACATCTTGGATCGTTGTAACTTACTAGATACGCCCCGCAGTTTAACCTGCATTTGTCCCTATCCCAAGGTAATCTATATATATTTCATGTTTTAGCGCAATCCGTAAAAGTTATATTTTTATCCAAGTAATTAATAAATATACAGTTGATTATACACAACCATATCTGTAAAGTTAACTCCTGTAACCCTGCCTTTGCAACATGTAGTAAAACACATCTATTGACCAAAGTCAGAGTGTTTATCCAATCAGTTAGCAGAATCAACAGACTGAACGCCATGTGATCAACGTAATTCATGGCTTGTCTAAATACTACACCCTACACCTAACGTATTACATAATTAGCTTATATAGCTCCCTACTGATTAGAAGCCAAACATATTTGTTTTAATATTATTAACTATATATACAAAATAAGGTTGTCTAAATAAATATAAAGTAGGTAAATATATAGGTACCTATGTGTAAAATATCCAACGATATTTAAACAAAAGCAGTGTGATTGTCTTTAAGACAAGAATATACAGAACAGACGATAATAAATAACCGCCAAGGAATTCGCAACAGTGGGCGTATATCCTTACTATTAATACATATTTGTTTTATATTGTTAACTATATATACAAAATAAGGTTGTGTAAATAAATATAAAGTAGGTAAATATATAGGTACCTATGTGTAAAATATCCAACGATATTTAAACAAAAGCAGTGTGATTGTCTTTAAGACAAAAATATACAGAACAGACGATAATAAATAACCGCCAAGGAATTCGCAACAGT
Organism: Idaea dimidiata; assembly: GCA_949358125.1. NCBI lineage: Eukaryota > Metazoa > Arthropoda > Insecta > Lepidoptera > Geometridae > Idaea > Idaea dimidiata. The sequence goes on from OX442334.1 coordinate 11,133,502, forward strand.
GGGCGTATATCCTCACCATTAATGCTTTCCGAACTAGTATTTTTTTTTTTTTGTTATTCTGGTAAAAAGGAGACTCGCGTCACAGGCTAGTAGACCTAGTGCGACCTCCACTGCTATTTCTAATTTTTATATGTATAATTTTTTGGAAAAATAAACATATTTGTATTTGTAGTATTTGTATAGAAAAATAAACTTAATAAAACTTAACCTCTAGTAATATTAGAGATAAAAACTCCAAAATGAGTGAGTTAACGATAATTGATTTCTAATTTTGTTAGATTGCAAAGATTGTCCACTTGAAACCGGCTAGGTAAGCTGGTTTCAAGTGGACAAACCTATTAAACAAATCGTCCGAAGACAGTTAAAAATAACAATTACATTCTTGTTCCTACAAAATTCAACGCCGACTTTATCATCGAAATTAAACTTGTAAAGAAATAAATCTGTTCAAAATTGGCCCCATTGTCATAGACAATTATCGCACCGTCCGCGTCGTCGTCGCAGAATATCGGCCGACCAAGTAGAATTAATCTATTCGAAATTCGAATAAATTAAAATAAATAAGATTAAAAGAGCCAAAGGCGACTTCGCGCGGCTTCTTCTAACTGAATTTAAATTACTTTCCCACCTCGTGAAGTGCATAATGGTATTAAAATTGAAAATTATTAACATTTTCGTGAGAAAACAGTCGGACGGATTTAATTGTTGGCTGAATATAATAAACTTCTTGATAAGAAGGTATAATTAATTTACCCTTTATAGCGGAACCATGTTGTGCTGGGGCGCGTAAATGTTTTTGTTTGTTAACTAAATAGCGCCAAATTATTCTAATTCTGTTTTGTTTTTTTTTTTCGACAAAAAGAAAAGCTTCTTTTGGTAACCTATATTAATTTTGGGTATTTATTTACATTATCCTTTAACTATGTTGAGTTTTAGAGTAATTATTTCTAAGAGCAATTCTAAGGTTTCGTAACTTAACTGACTCGCACTTGACCGGTTTTTTTATCTTATTAATTAACTAGCTGTTACCTGCGACTTCGGCTGCGTAGAAATAGTGCATAGCAGACTTTTTCGTTCATTACTCGGGTTCTACTAATAGCATTTCGATGTAAAGTATACCACGCCGTTCCTCGAAAATAAAACTATCCGATATTAAAAACCAGATTTTAATCAGATCAGAAGTTTTCAATTGTATAAGGAACAAACAGAGAAACAGACAGACAGACATGAATTTCAAAAATTGTATAATTTCGTTCTACTACTTTTCCTCAGTCCCCTAGACAATTTTTTTTATTTACTTTCAAGTACTTTTTGTCCTCCCTTCCTTTATTATAAGTATAGATATTGATTCGCGCACAAAGAGTTCCTTACCATTATCACAATTGGGTACCGAACCCTAAAATAAACACTGGATTAAGGGAAATCCCAAAACGCAACTGATGCCGGTTTCGTCAAGTTTGTTGTATGGGAGGGCTCCCATACAACAAACGTGACGAAACCGGCATCAGTTGAAATGAAATGAAATATTTGTTTCATTTTATTTTTAGTATTTTCTGTGATAGCGGCAACAGAAACACATCACATCATCTGTGAAAACAACTTTGACGGCCTCTGTGGCGCGTCGGGCGCACGCCCGATTGCAATGCAGAAGGCTGCGGGTTCGATTCGGTTAATTATTTTATCAAAGCACACACACACATGTGTAAACACGTAATGCCGTGTTGTTGTAGATGTGTGATGTTATGAGGTCAAAGTTTCGTCCCAGGTCTTAAGGTAAATAAACGGGGTGGAACTAATAACTTTGAGATTCCTGAATGTTCAAAGTTAGTGTATAATTTAAAGTATTTGTAAAGCTTTCGGGTAAATTAATTCAGTTCTTTAGTAAATGTTAGTTTCTGAAGATACGAGGCGAGGCGAATGTTTGTGCATTTGTATGTATGTGGTAGAGTGAGGTGAGTTTGCAGACGGAAGACTATCGTTGCTGTGAACATGTTTTTTTTTAACTTTGCAGCAGCTTTATCCTGCAACTGTAAATTTCTAGGCTGCACACTTTTATGTCTCCATTTTATATTTCTTAAAGTGTAACTTGTGTTCTTGTATAAATAACGCAGTGATATTATCTTACTCTCTTATTTACATTAGTTTATTCGTGCAACAACCACAGAACTTAAATCTACAACACTACAGAGCAATGCGAGTAAATTTCCACTTCATGGCAGATCGCACGAGTTATGTAGTGGCGCTTTGTACGCCCACTATAGGAGGAGGACGATCGTTTGTATCCAACCCCTCGTTGTCTCCTGAATATATTCTATCTATAATCTAATAACATTTATATCATAATAACATTAAGAGGCGGACGTTCGAAGCACGTCCTCGACACAAGTTTACCAAACAAAATTATTGTGTTTCTATCGAGTTTATCGGAACTACAGCAAAAACTAAGTTTTAGTAACATTTAATGGACGTAATGAAAATGGAAGCGGACTTTTTTATACATTACGTTATTTGATGCGATTGGAAACCGATTTTGTGGGTTTAGTTTTTGTTTATAGCTTTCGGGGTTGTTTTATTAGCGTTAGACGATCTGATAATAACAGTTTAGAGGGTGGGATCTAAAAAGTTTTCAAGAAAATGTGAGAAATCAAAGCTCTAGAGCCGGATATTGGATATTCAATCGACCGAACTGTATTCGGTGTTTAAAGGTGGCCATGGACGACTTTTATGTGGACCATTCCTTATTCTATTTAAAAAGCAAGACAAAAACAGAACAAAACATCAAAACGGACATAAAACCTTAAGAAGCGTCTCTTGGGGACGAGCCCATTGCTAAAATTACAAACAATATAGAAAATCCTAGTATCTCACAAAAACATTATTCGGAGAAATATGACATGTTTTTTATAATAAAACAAATAGGTACATACCTACTCACAAAAAAGATCTTATTTGTACCAAAGTAAATGGTTTAACAAATAAAACGATGACGTCACCGTGTACGAGGAAGATACGAACATTTAATAAAGTTGGTGCGTAATTCGAGATAATACTTCGAAATCCCCTTATACTTTATTAACTACTGTTCCGGTCATATAACCGTTTGGCCACGGAGTTGGCGACGTGACGGGCGGTGGACTGAGCGGTAAGCTTAGTGATAAAAAGTTGTCGTCTCATTGGGTCTCGCGTTCACTCGAAAAGAGAATAGCTTCTTTTTTTGAAGTCACTTATAAATGTACCTTCTTTTATTAAAAAAATAGGTAACTCTATTTTTGTCCACTTGTACTAATATGAATTAGTGCATCTTTTGTTAGTGGCCGTATATGTTTGGAGAAGAAACGTAAGGGATTTGACACATATAGTACTTCTATTTATAACCGACTTAAAAAAAGGAGGAGATTCTCAATTCGTCGCGTATTTTTTTTAATGTCGTTGTCCGATTACTCTAAGATGGCTTGACCGATTGGGCTTTATGGGACCACCTTCGAAGCTCCAAGGTGGTTCCATAAACATTTGGTGAGAATGTGATGAGTATCTTTGAAATCATAGACTAGGATAGCATCCCAGAATATATGTACGCTAGGCACTTCTTTCGATTTGTAAGAAACTTATTTATTCGTTTACTAGCTGCGCCCCGCGGTTTCATCCACGTAAGTTCCATACCTGCGGGATTATCGGGATAAAAGTAGCCTATGTGTTATTCCCGGTATCCAGCTACCTATATTCCAAGTTTCATATTCCAATTCCTACCTACATTTTACCGCAATCGGTTCAGCGGTTTTTATGTGATTGAGTAACAAACACACATACTCACAAACTTTCAGCTTTATAATATTAGTAGGATTTTAAGTGTCACCCGCAGCTTCAATCGATCTAGTCATCGCAATCCGCTAGCCTAGTGGCCTAATGAAATCCAAAGCATTTTGATGTGAAACCATTAAACGTTATTATTTAATTTTGTACGGATTCAGCAAGTGTTCGATAGCCAATCCGGGATTCCAGAATGGTTTGTGGATCGTGTGGTAGAAAACAGTACCGCTATGAGGCTGATTGTGTTGGTGAAATCAAACATGGTTGGGGACTGGATTTATTATGTTTGGAATTGTTAAATAATATCGTACTACAAAATGATATTTATGTTATTGTGTTTAATTTGTGTATCGATGTAATACAATGTTTATACTGTTTTAATATTTTATTTGTTATTTTAATATTAATATGATTAATTTAAGTAATATTGGCCCGTTGTTGGTTTCCTTCCTGCCCTATGGGCGGCGCGAAAGATCAGTGTTCGTTCAAAAGAACGAATATCTAGCATAGTTATGTACCTTTTGTCCTGCTGCAACACACATTTAGGTATCTTATTATTTATCTTTTAAAAATTATAGTGTGTATGTTTTTATTTCGATTTATTGTAATATGTGTATTGTGTGTGTTTTAGACGAAACCAACTATTTGTATTGTATTGAATTAATTTTGAGTGATATGATTTAAGACCTTTGCCTTTGTGGGTTGACCATTTTCTCACCAGATTTTAAGGGTAGTCTAAGTCTAATATGTAGTCAGTATAATTTTGTCTTAGTTTATCGCGATTTTGCATAATAAAACACATTATTTAGCTTACTATTTTTTTTTAGAATATTAAAATAGATGAATTACATCTCTGTCAACCTTGAAATAACTATAACTGTAAAGTTATCGAATGCTCGGTACTTTTGTTATAATGCCGTTATTAAATAAAACGCGAGTAAAACCCGCTAAATATTGTGTTTTATTATGTAGCACTATATTAGACTACATTTAAAAATTTGAAAATTTAACAATATAATAATATCCATTCATTCGATATTCGACAGCTTATCTAATCTTTTATACCTACCTTATTTAAAATCAAAATGCAAACTTAATAAAAACACCATCAGAATTTGATGTGCGATGTGAACTCGCTTGATGGATGTGCAGATTCCATTATAGATAACAATAAAAATATTTTCCCATCCAAAGTAGGCTTCAAACCATTCCATTTTGTGATAATATTGTTTTTACATTTATGGTTTTTATATTTATAAATCAATGGCCCTCTATAATAAGGAATAGGTAGTTAAAAGTTACAAATAACAATAACTAATAGGTGTTAGATATGAGAGAACAACACGCAAACTCGTGTAGAATTTCCGATTTTTATTTACCTTTAGTATAAGTTTAAACACCCGTCTTAATTGGTAGAAATCATGCCACTTGATAAAGTACTACACACTACACTACGTAGTTTAATTTTAAACTACCATTTTTTATTTTAAGTGCCAGTTAGTGACTCATAAGTCGAGTCTTTGCTTCTGTATTTACCATCTACTACAACTCAAAGACCAACTCTGCAAAGATTCAACGATTGACATAGTCGTTTTAAATCAAGTTAGAGGCCTCAGCGCGACCTGAAAACTCAGATAACTAGACACCACTTCACGTAGAGAAGACCTATTCTTGAATTCCAGGTTCTAAGGTCTTTAACTTTCAGCATTGTTTATCTGAGACCTTAGAACCTGGAATTCCTAAGCCTAGTTTTTATCATAAAAAAAAAACTTACCATGCATCTTGTCATTTAGTAAGGCGTATCTTGGATTAGAAGCGACATCTAGCGGCAAAGAGTTCCAAAGCCAGCGTATCTTGGGCGTGGGGTTGCCTTCCGCCTGGCATGGCAGGGTAGCCGTGTGTCCCACTTCGACGACCATGGTGGTCGGGGGTGGCGCGATGCCGGGGAAACCTTTGGGGACTTTATCCGCTGAAACAAGAAGTGAAAATTAGAGATTTTGTGTATTGCTTGAATTATAAGGTGGAGGGCAAAGCTTTGTATCTAAGTGCTAGAAAAATATATGATTTTAAGTAGACATGACAAGAATCGGTGTAAGTTTAAATTATCACTAATTTACATTTGAGAAGTTCATCATCATCATCATCAGCCTGTTGCAGTCCACTGCTAGACATAGGCCTCTCCAATTACACCTCACCTAGGTCTATTTTCAGCTTCTCGCATCCAGTTTGAGAAGCTAGTAGACACAAAAAGCATTACATTTAGTCGAAGCAAGAATTTTAGTTGAAACTCCAAGAATTGGTACCATTTCAGTTGGAACTTCAAGAATTTCTATAATTTCTAGTAGTCATATAGTATCAAATGCTAGGATTAATTGTAGAAACAACAAGGAGGGCTATCTTTCTGTCTGTGCTGTAAAGCAAACGTCGTGTGTCGACATGAGAGTCTTTAAGTATATAATTATTTCTAATTATTTCCACTCAAAAGAATATAAAATAATAGTCAGATTTAAAAGACAACACAAAGATAATATAAGCACACCTACATACTAGGCGCCTACGTAGTGTATTTGATGTAAAAAAATAATTGTATTATATATAGAAAGCGGTCATTCCTACAATGTAATATTAAAATGTCTACGATTATTCGTAGGCGTCGAATTGCTACGTGTTTTCGTAGCAGCATAGAATGATTGTAGTATTAGCAGCGCTCCGCGGTTTCACCCGCGTAAGTCCCTATCCCTCAAAATATGGGGATAAAAAATAGCCTATGTGTTATTCCAGGTTTCCAGCTACCTATATTCCAAGATTCATCACAATCGGTTTAGTAGTTTTTTCGTGAAATAGTAAGAAAGTCACATACAGACATACATACATACAAACTTTCGCGTTTATAATATTAATAAGAGTAAGATATGTATAAAACATGCTAGAAATACTCAAGTATAACGCCACAGAACTATAAAGATCTCAGAGAAATTTCGATACCGTGAAATGGATAATTCGTATTTCGGAAGGTCGCGGCCGCCCAGCCGACCTGAACCAAATTTGATTAACTTACAAGTCTGTCATTACTTTAAAATTCACTGTTACAGCCCGCGAGCGCGAACGAGGTAGCTGTTTGGGTGGAAACAGACAAGAAAGTTTTTGATCGAGCCTATAAATTTTCATTGACTTTTTAAACTTACACGTACACGATTTGTACTCATATTAACATTTTAAGTGTCCCCTCGCTACCAAGACTATTGTAACATAGTCTAAACGTCGAGCTAAGATAATTTAAAAATAACAATACGCGAATAAGACCCTGGAAAAATGTTAATATAATTTCTATTGAAGTCTGTCGGGAGAAAACTTTTACAGGGTTACTCATCCATGTAAATAATTGTAATAATATCTAAAAAAAATACGGTTTTTGCGACGCTGATATTAAATTAACCTTATAAATAATACTAAGATTTTTAAAGACTTTTTTAGCATATAATTAACTTAGCTGCGCCCTGCGGTTTTACCCGCGTAAGTCTGATTCCCACGGGAATATTGAGATAAAAAGTAGCCTATATGTGTTATTCCAGCTCTCCAGCTCCCTATATTCCAAGTTTCATCGCAATCGATTAAGTAGTTTTTGCGTGAAAGAGTAAAAAACTCCCATACATACATACAAACTTTCGCGTTTATAATATTAGTAAGATGAACACGATAAAAACCTAAAAAGAGTTTAATTGTACCCTGTTTTGTTTTGTATTTATTTTACGTGTAGGTAGGTACCTATTAAATAAATAAAATAAATAAATGGTGTTCAATTTAAAAGTCATTCTTACCAACAGCTAGCAGGCTAATTTCATTCATAAATAAAATAGATAAATGATCTAGACAATATTTAAATAAGTTATTTATAAAATACCATGTTCATATTGTTCGTCTTTGTAAAGAATCGGCTATCTACCGGCCGATGTAAAGTTCGTGTTCTACTTTCACTCTTGAGATTACTTTTGGAGAAGTTTTCAAGGAAATTCATTTTAAGGAACAGTATTAATTGGATAAACAGTTCAGTTGGTTTTGAATTAATTTGTTGAAGATATTTTCGACGGCCTCTGTAGTGGTGTGGACGGATACTTGTATTTGATTTAGAATATAGTGGGTTTGTTAACCTGGATGAAAACTAATGGCTTTTCTAGTTATTCTATTCTGCGAATTAATATTTGATGGATGATTACTAGTCTATGCCCCGGCCTCGGAGAAAAATTGGAAAAACAGACTTCAAGTACAATTAACATACAGTATCATCGACTTGCCTGGTATGTTTAAAATCGAGTAGTTTTACACAATTGATTCAGTTTTTCATACTGTCCACCATTTCGAGGATTCAGGGCCTCTACTCTCATTCTACGAACGAACGAAAAAAAACTTTCATCCAGGAAGAAATCTGTCTTTATAGTAGGCATATTGATAGATTTTTCGTTCATTTGTAGAAATAGAGTACAGGCCCTGATCAGATCAGATCCACCAACTTTTTACGGGGTCAACAAGAAGCTAATACTTTTCATAATTTCAGAATACTGGATACGAGATACTGGTAACATAGGCACGAAAAAAAAACAGCACTCATCCCAAATGCATATACCGAGTGTTTGGCGTCAGTAAAAGTAAAGTAAATACGTAAATACTTAGTTGTCTTCTGAGATTTGCCTACAACTAATAATTTCAAGGCTTTCGGAATATTGTAATTTATCTCATTTAAAAGGGTTCAGACCTTAGTTTCTGTAAGATTTTGGGTCATATCTAGTTACAATGTTACTCTCCGAGGAATACCTATTTATTAGGAAGATTTCTCTGAGGTTCTTCGTAATGGCGCAGACATACATTCGCTCGAGGAGCGAGGAAAGAAGACGGATACGTCCTGTGGTTCACTAGTCGTTGTACGCCTAAACTAATTTAATGTGAGGAGCGGGAGTGTGTTATAGTTAGTCTTATTTATGGTGGGGACCATAAGAAAACCAAAAGAGGCTAATAAATACACATATACCAATTTAACTGTAACCTAAGCAATACGCTTGTCATATCAGTTCATTATTTTATATATTTTTCTTTGTCTATATATCTATAAAGTTGGCTCAAAATTATAGCTGCACATTTTTATAATCTAGGATTTAAACGACTTCAAATAACTGCCAAATAAAACAAATTAACAACCTACTCTATGAATAGTTAAAACAAGCTTAACATTTAACTCAGCGTTCCCACAACGGATCCAAAACCCAACTATCTGTCCAAGTCGGTTAAAGTCGAAATAATTTATTTACAAGTGATACTGGGGCGAAGTAGGTAAACAAAGCTCGTAGGACGAAACTAAGTTAGCGCGATTTTCTCGGCCAGATGTCCATTTGCACCAAATTACGTTACCAAGTTTTTCCCTTTCGTAGGTTAAACAATTAACGTGTCTGTACAGTGTATTAGCTTACATTTTGTCCTGTTTTCGTATTAAGTAGAGGAAAAAGTGGCAACACTAAATTTGTAGTACTTACTCTATCACTGAAAGGAGATATTTCTTCAAATTTGAAATATCTGAGCCGAATTTACAAATTAAATACCTAATCTAATAGTTAAACTAAACAGAGATACAGGTATACAGATTTTTGAGAACACATAATTACAGTTTTTGATGCATTTTAAAAACAGTACAGAGTTATTTTCTGCCACACAGACGATCTGTTCGTCTAACAAAGGTTCTTTACCTATGGATACCAGAACTCTAAAAACAACCCAAAAATATCTAACAGTATGGTGTGACTGATAGATGTGTATGTTCTAGATATTAGAGTAATTCTAATACGTTCGTTTTGATTAATTAAAACAATAAACCATTGAACGAATTCACCGGTTCAATCTAATAAAGCACCGCGAATATACGGCGGGAACGAATAGGCTACCATAATTAAACCACTCTTTGCGTACAATATGGAAAGTAAAGCTTCAAACTCGCTTTTGATATTTAACACAGTAGGTTTTAATTGCTTTTTCACCTATAAAACGAGTACGTGTATCTTTAATTAAAATTCTGAAAGCACTTATCGTTTTATTGTTCAAGATTCAAAATATTTATGAACAAAAATCAGTTTTGAATTAATTAAGTCGGCTAATGGATGATAATGGTTTAATTTTGTTTCGTTTGGTGTTAAGGTTAAAATGGTAGGGCGTTTTCAAGGTTGTTGCCGAACGATCAATTGGTACCTAACGTTGTTTTCTTCAATATTCATTAAATGCTGCAGCCAAATACCTGATTTTGTAAATAAGTTGACTTCAATATACATTTTGTAGGTACGGCATACCATTCACATCAAATCATATGAATGACTTAATTTGACTTTAAATGAAGCTAGTTAATTTCATTCTAGTTGGTAGGTACTGCTAATATCAGAAAGTGATTGGCGTACTATTTTTTTAAATCAAATAATTTTATATTCATTAAAATTATTTAATTTGACATAAAGCTAGATTTAAAATTAAATTCATTTCTAATTAATATTTGCATGCTACGTTAAGTACTGGTAAAATATTTTGAACTTTATCTTTTAATATCTGTTGTTTTTGTTACCATGTTTCGTGCACATAGGTAAAAACATTCATTCATTCAATAGTTGATATGACATATTTATTTTGTATTTACCTGTAAGTCACACTAACTAATGACAATTATATATAAGCAATCTTACGAGCCAATTTCCAAACATATTTACCAAGATTATTAAATTCCACTTTCGGTATTCGACTCTCCAAAACACCGTAGTAAAAAAACAACAAAATTTATCCAAATAAAATAACCTTCCTTAAAATATCAGACATTCTTCTGTATTCTGAAGACAAAGCTTCATAAATTAAAATCCATTGTCATCAACGACAATGCTAGTTTATCTTACAAAATGGAGTGTTGGACTGGAGTGTCGACGCGACGAGGCGCGTCGTGTTACCCAATCGGCTTGTATAGAAGGATTTATCTAGAGCATACGACACCTTGTAATATGCTTATTCAGAGAACACGAGACGGTGGAAGGCTTGAATCGTATTTCGATATAATTTAATGTTTTGATTTTGAAATTAAAGGTATTATTATCAGCATTGTTGCAATTCCACAATAGCCCTTAGTATGCGACAATGTGAATCACATAATCATTGCAACAAAAAAGAAACAATAAAAATAACCCCATGAGCTTGTATCTTCCTCTCATTGGAAATCGCGTTCCGAAGACACGGTAGTTTACTTGACGTTTCTAAAAAAATATGTGATAATATTGAAAAGTAAGTATAAAAATATTTCGATCTGATTCGATCCCTATTCGCCGTTTCGGAGCCTATTTCAAACTCCTTTTCGGAGTTTTTTAACGAAGACACGGTAGTTTACTTGACGTTTCTAAAAAAATATGTTATAATATTGTAAAGTAAGTATAAAAATATTTCGATCTGATTTGATCCTTATTCGACGTTTCGGAGCTTATTTCAATCTGATTCGACGTTTCGGAGCCTATTTCAAACTCCTTTTTCAAGGTAAGTTGGTAGGTAGGTGTTTTGATTTTTAATACGAATTTGTTACGCCTACACTTTGAAGACCCAGTGAGGTACAGAAACTTAAATTAAGATTGTTATTTTTAAGCGTTAAACCAACACTTGGAAAACGGCCCTGAAGGCCCACCCACGCTTTGTTTGCGTTGCAGGAGATGTCGCTTGGGTAGGTGAGATTCCGTAAGTAGTATTTAGCATGATATAATTATATTAAACATCACGTACGTTGTTCTGATTTCGTTAAAATATCAGTAAAGAGCTTATAATTTTGTAATGATGAGTGATTCAACCTATTTATTAGATACTTTGATCAAACCAGTAAGTTTTAAGTTTAATTCTGTAGAAACCCTTCATTAAATAACCAAAAACTAAGTCCATAATTTTCAGAAAATAATATTAGGTTGGTTACCATCAACACAAATTTAAATAACAAGAAAAAACGAATAACTTTCAATTAAAACAAGAACTGTTTAGAGCAGTTTCTATTAAAAATCAACTTAACCCAAACTAAAACAACATTCGCAAGACTAAATTTCATAATAAAAGCAACGCCTTGCCAAGTTTAGGAAATATTGCGGTTTATTAAACTGCGTAGTTATTTTAACCGGTAGTGAGCGTAAAAATACATCCACAGCAGCAGATATACCTGTATTACAATTATTTGTGAGTTTTTATTACTCATGTCATCATCATCATCACGTGATACGTAACCGTAACTTGTCCTGCACGTGTCCTTTAGATGGTTCTAGCTAGAGGATTTCTTGTTTGTTGGAAGGCCACATTCTATTTCTATATAGATTTGTAATTCATCATCATCATCATCATCATCATCAGCCTGTTGCAGTCCACTGCTGGACATAGACCTCTCCAATTGCACGCCACCTAGATCTATTGTGTGGATATGTAATTGTGTGTAATTAATTGGCTTTCATTTCACATTCACAAAGCATTCGATTAAATAAATAAAAAGAAAAAAGAAACACTCAACTTATCATCGCGAAACACGAAGAAAAATAAAACTTTCTACTACTTTCCCTTCCCGCAAATAGCAACGATAGAATCTAACCACTAGACATCCTGGCACAGGCGGGTTTAAATAAATCTTTAAACTCAAAACAATTGAATGCGACGTAAACGAGGCGTCACAAAATATTTGCAGAAGCCTTTCTCCCGCCAACAACAGCAGAAAAGTCACAATTCGTTATCAGCACCGTACAATACGTAAACGAGACAAGAAAAAGCAAAATCAAATTACAGGAGCACAAAGCCCTCTCGGGGCGGCACTTCTTAGCATTTCAACAAAAGAAAGCGCTCGTAACGTACAAATATACATGAATGTGACATGCTAGGTGCGGCCATTAGAAGGGAGACGGTAAAAAGTGGTCCGACACGTGTAGGTGAATGTTCCTGTGGTATCCTACCGTTTGCTCTCATGTAGCGTTTGTTGTGAACAGTTGCAAGTTTAGTTATGTTCTTGTTTACTATTTTGAGGGCCAATCAAAGCGTTATTTAAAGGCGATATCAGAGCCGTTCATCTACTCGTTGATATGATCAAATAACTTAAATAAACCTATCCTATTCCGACCGCTTTGCGACAAGCCGAGGCTCCCTAGGTTTCGCTGGTCGTTTTTTTATATAAAGCCTCATATTTGAGCGTGGTTTTAAAAAGATACAAAGTTCTCCTACCTCACGAAGTTTTGCTTTACCAATCATAAGAGCAATGTTAATTGCGCACATAATATTTCTCCTATGCAAAAGCATTTAAAAAAAAAGGAACGATTGAAAAAAATGCGATAAAAAAGAAAGAAAAATGTAATTGAAAAATTTAAGGAAAATAAAACTTTAGTTATATCAGTAACATTTAATAATTGTAGCGCATTTTAAACGCTTCAGATTCTAGTAAGCTCTAATTGACGACAATATGTTTATTGAGGTCTATCCCAAAATTTCCAGTGTCACAACAATAAAACCAACAATTATACGAACTTAACTTTTATTATCACGCAGCGTGACAATAACAGGTTCGATCAATTTGTTCAATTTGTCGTCGCCCAAAGTTTGTCGTAACCGCCCACTTAACCATTCCGAACGCGGCACGAAGTCGTGAGGTCATCTGCACAATGACTAGCAGTTCAAAATCACGGCAATATCTAGGAAACGTGCTACACTTTTTGTTAACTTAAGGATCGTTTGTGCGGCGCTCAGTGCAGCATCAAACAACGCGTCAATCTTACTAATATTATAAACGCGAAAGTTTGTATGTATGTATGTGAGGTTGTTACTCTTTCACGCATAAACTACTAAACCGATTGCGATGAAACTTGGAATATAGGTATCTGGGAACCTGGATTAACACATAGGCTACTTTTTATCCCGATATTCCCGCGGGAACGGGACTTACGCGGGTGAAACCGCGGGGCGCAGCTAGTATCTATATACATCTTCTTCTTCATCATATATATAAAAATGAATCCCTATTTCGCGTGGTCACGGCATCACGCTTGAACGGCTGGACCGATTTCGATAATTGTTTTTTTGTTGTCTTCCTTATGAAAAAAAAATCGGGACTTATGCGGGTGAAACCGCTGGGCGTAGCTAGTTTTATTTTTATAAGACAAACAATGGTAGCAATTTTGTTGTTTATTTACCTAAGCTAATCCAAAACCTAAAATTGTTTAATTTTAGTTTAAGTGTTACAAATTTTTGTTATTGCTTAAGGCATATTTAAATTAAAAATATATTTTTGCATTATCAAACATTTCCCATGACAGGATTCGAACCTGTGCCTCTCGCTACCCAGGCGAGCGCGCTTTCTACTGCGCTACACGGAAATCACGTAACATGGTGTGATATCGGGTCATGTTCTGCTTATTGTTTTAACCAACTGATATTTTTGATAATGTACCTTGCAAAAATATTTCTAAACTAAATTATTCAGTATATACTCGTATGTTTAGGAGGTTCATCTATTGAAAAAAATATATATTAGAATCCAAAAAAATCAAGGTAACAAAAACTAAGTAATCGTTCTCAACAGCAAAAGTAGGGAACCATCAAATTTATTTATTTTATTTTATTGGCACACAAAATAGAACACAGTCAATTACACAATATTAATTAAAGTAAAGATACATTTTAGAGCTGGACTATATCCCAAACTATGCGTGCAAAGCGTGACAAAATTATTGTATTATTACTACACACAAGTTCACATAATACACGTACTTATAAATATTAAGATATCCTGTCAAGATATCCTACAGCAAAAGGACAAGGCATTTTTTAAACCAGTTAAGCTTATTTTAAATTTTGAGCTTATTAAAAATACTGAAATGATTTCAGTATTTTTCCGTAAGCATCGTAAACACTTGTTTAAACATTTCACCGCGGCTTGTTGCTTGCTACATGAGATTGACGCATTACTTGAACGTGTGCTGGTTACTTAGGAAGTCTTGTAACAGGGCACGGTGACGGATTCCCCACTTAGTAAGTGTTATGTGACTCTAAGAGGGTTGTATTTCACATTTCTTATAAGCCGAAGTGTAGAAAGGGAGTGCTTTCGTATGAATACGAACTAATGCTATCTGAGAATGTGTTGGTACTTTAGGGAGCTAAAGTTACGAGTCATTTTTTACTTCACTCGATTTATCAAGTAATATGTTGGTTGAGAAGTGTTGGTCGGCTGTTTCGGCCGCAATTCTTTGTGCCTTGTTATAATCTTTAAAAAAAATATTTAATGTTTTCTTTTATCTTTACTTAAAAGTATTTGATATAACATAATATTTTCACCTTATATTTGTCGAAATTGTCCTATATATTGATGGCAGAAGACTATAACAAAAAATTAAAGTCTAATAGACGTCGATTTTCAATACGAAAGTCACAGTTGCTTCTATACTATTATTATTTTTTATTTAAGTCGTTTTTGCTAAATATACTATCTTTTTGGGTATTATAGTACATACTATGATATCTAAAAAAATTATAAAGTGTAATGTGTAGTTGTGTATATTAAAATAAATGCACAAAATATTCCATAATGCTCGTAAAAACAACATCCAAATGTATGAAACACATTAAAAAATCATAGGTATTTTTGCTTGTTTTTTTTTTATGTGTGAATACAAAAGTTTAGATATAAGTTATTAGACGCATCTGACCCCTCGAAGGGCAAACAATGAACTTACAAACTCTTCAAAAAAGGTATTCTTGTCCAAAGGTCAAACCATACCATTTCATAATACAGTATCGGAAGTGGAACGGAGGTATTGTTTTCAAATTTTTGTTTCTTTTTCTTATAATATCAGTGTTGAGGTTTTGAATGCTTGTTTGTATTTACAAAAAATGCTCTTTGTCACAAAATTCTTGAACCCACGGCACGTTTCTAACCGGGGCGCGCTAACTAACAGCGCCAAGTGAGCTAAAATGCTACAGGTTTAAAACCAACACCTTCGGAATCAAATTCGGAGTATCTTACACTAGATCAACGACGCTTCTGATTTATTTGTACGAATTTATATTTTGGCAAAATAAAAAACGAAAAAGTACAATTTGTACTCAAAGAATTATTAACACTAATTTAGGCCTCATTGTACAATAGATAATATATACTCGTGTTTGTACAAATTAATACAAATTTCCAGAACCCGCGTATTGGTTTAGCTGAAGAGCGTATGTTAATTTTGCTCACCAACATGTACAACAAAACCACACGCTTAAGAAGAGGTCTCACTTTAAATTTATAAATTCGTTATAAGACCACAAAACGCAATCTCCGGCGAATGTTCCGATGAAAACCTGGCTTATTTCACGCACGCGACTCGCATAATTAACTTTATATTAACATAGAGTAACTCGTATGAGAAGACAAGACGCCTTTCCGAGATTAGATGGGATCTTGCGATGGTTTTTGTTACGTTTGCGCCTCTCAACGCAAACATAACACATTTCTCCGCACAGATTTCGTATCAGATACGGTAAATTCAAACATTTTCAGGGTGAATTTTCATAAAGAGTACAGATTAAAGTATTTATATTAAAGTTGATATTGTTAGCAGAAGTTTCGCACACGTTCCGGGGAGATACATACGTGTACTGGTTTTGTAACCCTACGGTTATTGGCGTACTCGGAACAACAATCGTTATATTTATAACAAAAATTAATTAGCAAGTATAAACATAATACGTATTTTTTAACCGACTTCAAAAAAAAGGAGGAGGTTATCAATTCGTCTGTATGTATAATATATTTTTTTTTTGTATGTTTACCGATTACTCGAAGACGGATTGACGGATTAAGATGATTCTTTTTTTAATGGATAGGTAGGAGCTCCAAGATAGTCCCATAAAAATTTGATGTGGATCTGATGATCCACATCAAATTTTCGGAGTGATGAACGGAAATGCTCCTCGAAACGCATTAATCAATCCAGTTGTTTATCGATTACTCAAAGATGGCTTGACCGATTTTGATGATTATTTTTTTAATGGAAAGGTGAAAGCTACGAGGTGGTCCCATGAAAGTTTGGTAAGGATCTGATGAGTATCTTCGGAATGATGGACAGGATAGCATCCCAGAATTTAATAAATTACTCATTTTTGGACTTCTACCAAAAAGAATAGACCCCTAAGTACTAAGTACAGATTGATGGGGCACCTCCTTCTCATCAGCAAACTCCTCAATAATGAAAATTACGGTAACAATATTGTTGATTTTTAGGTAGGTAAGTATACTAAAAAGGGTAAAATAAAAAAATAATTTAACAATTAAAAACTGACTTCAAAAAGAAACAAAAAATAATTTAAAAAACAACCAAAAAAAAAGAATTGATAAAAATGACCAAAATAACCTCTACATAGGTACAGAGCCACCGACTAATTAATCTGTTTTATCATCTGAAGTCGGGCAGTTTTACTGGTTGGTTCCATAATGTACTCGTACTTAGGTTGGCTGCCCGACTTCAGGTGATAAAACAGATTAATTAGTCGGTGGCTCTGTACCTATGTAGAGGTTATTTTGGTCATTTTTATCAATTCTTTTTTTTTTGGTTGTTTTTTAATACCATAATTTGTTTAAACTGTATTTGGATAAAGGTAAAATGCAATAAACATATACAGATAATAAACGTATAGCATATTGAAATTAAGAAACTACTATGTTACGTAGCAAAATTTATCATATTGGGTATTTATAAAAAAAGTTATGTCAGTTCGAAATGCAATCACACAAAACCGGGTCTACCGATTTTTAAAACGTTTGATTTGATATATTCTTATTTATCTGGAATAGGATAAAATCCATTAAAAGTTAGGAAAAAATAAGGTAAAAATATATAAAAGAAGAGGGTACAATAAAAAAAGGGTTTTTTTTAATTCATAACGGGACATGTAGTGCAGTGCGGCCAGTGTCAAGTTACTATATTCCCCTATTACCGATACTGTTATAGCCGATGGCAATACGATAGATCTACTTCTTATAATACAATATTTAGTCTGTTTGAGCTATAGCGACGGAACAAAAATATTGACAACCAAACCGGAAACAGCTATACCTATAATAATAAAATATAAGCAGCAAAATTACGTCTCTATCGTAAAGGAAATACATTTAAGGTTCGACTCTCACAATGTTTTGTTAGAAGACAGAATAATAACTCAATTTGCGGTAACGGCATCAATGGCCGTCTCATTGGTTTGCTTTGTGCGATTCTCGACAGATAAATTGGATAATGCAGGGTTGTTTCCCAAATTGTACGAGGTGTCGGTTTGTTGTTTAGTAACGAATGGTAAAATAAGAAGAGATTTAAGAGAAAAAAGACTAGAAAGGAAATTGGGTTTTCAATTAGCCGTGTCTCGCAGTTTCAAGCCCCTATTCACAAACGACCCTATGTGTGACTTAATGCGTTGTCTTGCTCTTAATGAGTGATATTCAACTTCAGTGAGACAAAAGTAACGCCATGAATATGGTCGTTCGTGAATACGGACGATATAAGTCACTATCCCGCAGAAATATCAGGATGGAAACCAATATCTTTCTCAGCTAAAACTCAATTGCATTCCTTTGGGAGCCAAGGGTCCACTAAAGCCTCCAAATTATTTCAGGTTGGCACTGTAAGTAAGTCATCATTGACCATATTAACTGCAAAAAAGATATGGCAATGTTTTGACGATTGGCCTCGTGCTTTACACAAAGTTTCCTTGGGCGGAGCATGGAGGAGCTTCAGCTTCGCTAGCCAGACCTAAATTCACCAATTTATTTTACTTAAAAATAAAATTATGTCAAATATAAAATCACTCACACAATGGAAGAAAACATCGCGAGGAAACCCGCGTCTTAAAATCACGTTCAATAAATAGCCCAACATGAACCTACATACAGAAAACGTCTAGCGAAACCTTTAACCTTTTATTTTTCTTAGTAACTAATAAAAAGCTTCAAAAGAATAAAGCGAATGTTTCTTTTTAAAGTGACATCATTAAAATTCAGTAGTCTAAGAAGGAAAGGAGGATAATTTGTGAAATAAAGGGCTTCCCCTTTGGGTATCGCATCAGCCGACAACCCTACTCTCACAGGATCAACGACATCTCTCAGATTTTAAGTAGCAATAGTTTATATTATTCACAGTTACCGATTCGCAATTATGGGATGTACGAGATTTCTATTTTTGTCATGGCAGCATTTTCGATTTCAGAGTTGCTTTTGGGTGCGCTACATTCATATTCACTCATACGCGCAATCATACGGTGCGTCGCTGTAGGGTTTTTTAATTTCCTTTTTAACCCCCGATGTAAAAAGATGGGGTGTTATAAGTTTGTGATGCCTGTGTATTTGTTTATGGCATCGTAGCTCTCCAACGGAAGAAGCAATTTAGTACAGTTTTTTTTTAAATTATATAATTAATTATAAGCATCTCAAGTAAAGATTCTCAAAATGGCTATTGAATATCGTCTTTGGTTCAATAAAGCAGTACGTCATTTTGATCGCTAGACCAAACTAGTTAGTATCTAGCTAGCGGAACAAGAGATCGGTTGATCTATTCTAATTGAACCACGCTGTAACTATTATGTTTCTAAAGTCTTGTTTGTTTACTCTGAAACTTGGTGGTACGTAACCTGTGTTTCAATCTGCAAGTGAGTAGTTACGAAGTTCTAACTGATGCGGTGGTACCTAATATATCCTATGTATTTATTATTATTGAAAGCTTGTCTTGGAAATTTAAAGGACAAGAACAACAAGAAATTATCAGTGAAACGAAGAACACATGATATAGCTGATCGCGAGCTGGTATACGTGAAATAAACGATTGAGGCTTGATTATCGCTGGCTTTAAAAAATATATAATATTTGGCCATTGTTGTGTACACCTATAATTGGCATGCACACGATCCGGTCAATCTTACTAGTAGTATAAACGAGAAAGAAATGTAGGTATGTATGTGACTTTGTTAATCTTTAACGCAAAAAATACTACATCCATTGCGGTGAAACTTGGAATATAGGTAGCTTGTTCGATGCTCCCGCGAGAACATGAATTACGCGGGTGAAACCGCGGAGCGCAGCTAATTAGTTAGTTCTAAATCGATTTATATTTTTTGTAATCATTTATTGTGTGTCGTGCTGTTGGTGTTCCTAAATAAGTAAATAACAAATATCTGACACATCTTCCTCGGGTAAACCCTGACTTTAAGGGCGACCAAATATTCAAACAACATCTCTCCAGATATAATCTAGTGCTAGTGCTGGAACAAACGTTGCAATCTGCACTCAACGTAAATTAGTCCATTCAATGACAAAATTAACTTTTCCAACTTTCTCGTACGTACTGGACTGGATCTACTACGACTGCTCGCGTAGATGAATATGTACGGACTAGGTTGTAGTTAAGGGGGAATCCCCTTAACTACAACCTTGGTCTTCAAGTCTAGAGTAAATAGGTTTCTTCTAGCAGAAGGCTAAGGTCGACGATGTAACAAGCATGTTACATCGTCGACCTCATCGTCGCTTCCCATCAGATGTGATGAGATAAAATGCTAGCCAATCCCAAAAGAAAAAATCATAACCTGAAACACCATCGAAATCACAACTTTTCCATGACCATTCTTGGTCCACATCTCGAAACAAAGCTTTAAGCCTGTTTCTTAACACACGCTTTTACTCGGCGGGAATCTTATCGCATAATCAAATATAAACACAGGCTTGTGGAACTGGAAAACCATTTACCTAAGATGTCTTTCAGAATACAGAGTGCTAGTATTGATCTGATACCGCGAATTTGAATCCTATTGACATCGATACTAAGAAGTGTGAATGAACGCGTATTTTTTAAAATGTAAATTGATGTTTTATTTGTGATTTTCTTGTTTTTTTTTGGAAGGATCAATTAATTTCATTGTTTTAACTACTATATTAATTATCATCAGAATGAAATCTAACTAACTACACATTCTGTTGAATATGAATATGCACACTAGATAGGTGTTAGTTGTACTACTTAAAAACTTGTAAAAACTTTTCCAGATTGCAATCCCTGTTATTGGAAACTACGAATCTCTACACTGCGCGTGGCCCAACTAGGCACGTATTTGCCTAATTTTATTTGAAAAATATAGTTCTTTGTATTTAAGAAACTAATACAAAAATAAGTTCTCCGATTTCGTGGAAATATTATTAAAGTTTATAGAAGGAATTTTGTGTTCGGTATAATACTTGTAATACTATTGAAGGACAAATTCTCAGAGTGGATTCAAGCTTAACAGGAAGGAATTAACGAGTCCCACGCTTCGGCCGGCAATAAACAACGAAAAATATATATATCGGAAGGAGGAAAATACAAAATAACCAACCATGAAACGCAGGTGAAGTAGATTTACCAGAAAATGTATTCTGTTATTGTTATATTATTATGATGTCAATGCTTCATTGGTTCACTGACTGTGGAATGTAAGTAAATTCGATTCGGAGTAAATGTGTTTTCCGATTTCGTGAATATTTCCGATTTTTCTACGGGGTAGGGTAGGGAAGTGAATTTCAGTGTGTACATCGTGTATTCAATATCGTAACGTAATAATGTTTTGTATATTAGTACGGATACAATGTATTTTGTTGGTCTAAACTAACATACAATGTAGTATATGGATAGATACGAGCGAGCGCCGCGAGTCAATTTTTGAATATGTGTAGTTTTCGTCGTAAATATTTCTAGTAAATATGCCTAAGAAATAGTTGATAATAGCATCTTTATATACTTCGTATAAAACAAAGTAGTTTTGCGTGGGCTATCTATCGCTTTACTCGCTAACTCTTCTGAATAAAATTTTGACGCTTTTTTCCACAATCATAAAGAAATTCACAATCTTTCTTTCCGAAGGTATAATATGAGCGACATCCGTTTTCATTCGTGCATATCGGGATAAAAAGTAGCCAATGAGTTGAGTTATTTCCATGTCTTGTTTCATCGCAATCTGTTTAGCTGGTTAGTGTAACACCGCACACATAAACTTTCACCTTTATAATATTAGTAGGGTACGTACGTACAATAGTAGATGTTTTATACCAATTTAGATAATACTATGTATATTCAACTCTATCAAATCTATGTACAAAAAATTTAAACCGATTTAACATTTTATTTTGAAAGCGTAACGTTAAAGGACATTGATTCCGCTTAATTCAGCAGTTCAGTCTGAAGATTTCCCAAACGTATTTAATTTTTTCTTTTTTTTTATACTGCAAACTACAGAAGGAAGGTAACACAAGCAACTGAGGACACTTCTTTTCATTGCCCGAGAGACACTTTGGCGCTGTAGGTAGGTACAACCACGTACACAAGTGTTCTTACGAAAATATTTCCTTTGTCCGAGTTCAGTTAGGAATAAAAATCTGAGATGATGTTGTTGTTCATTAGAACAGTAAAATGTGGGCAAATAAAACCGATTTTAATAGAAATTTGTCTAGAAATATTTTACAAACAGAAATGCGTCATCAAAAATCTCGTGTCAGGACTCCCGTTTTCTTAATGATCCATTTCTTGTTAAATATTAGGGGTTAAAGTATGAAATTGCCGATTTGTACTGAAAATCTTAATTGTTTATTTTTTAAATTTTTAACAAATTTATTTAATAAAAATAGTTGCCATTATTATCTATACATTGCTGCCATCTAATGGGAAGGTTATTAATGCCTTTGCGATAGAACTCCGACGATCTAGACTGCACAAACTGTGTGAAAGCATTTTGTACTGCCTCCTGGGAAGAAAACTTCTTGTCACGTAGATAATTGTCCAAATCACGAAAAAAATGGTAGTCCGTTGGAGCAAGGTCTGGTGAATACGGAGGATGACGAATGGTTTTTAAGTGCAGTTCCTGAAGGGTCAAAATGGTTTCTCGTGCTGTGTGAGGTCTCGCGTTGTCGTGGAGCAATAATGGTGAAGATCGATTCATGAGTCGGGGCTGTTTTACTGCTAGTTTTGTCAACATGGTTCGGAGTTCGGCACAATAGACATCTGCCGTAATTGCTTGACCAGATCGAAGAAAACTATAGTGAATAACACCATGCTGAGACCACCAAACAGTTACCATTACCTTTTTATTGGTAAGTTTTGCTTTAGGACACTGTTGTGGCATTTGATCTGGGGTCAGCCATTGCATTTTTCTTTTCCGGTTATCATAAAGAAACCACTTTTCATCACATGTTACAATCCGATCCAATATTCCTTCATTTCTGTACCGGTTCAACAAGGCAACACAAGTTTCAACACGCGTTTCTTTCTGCAGATCAGTCAAATCATTTTTGGTATTTTTTTATTTTATTGATTTGACGCAAGTGAGTCAATAAAGTGGGTAAGGTAACGTTAAACCATGCCGCTAATTCCTGGGTAGTTTGACTAGGATCGGCTTCCACTATCTCTCTTAATTCATCGTTATTCACCTGTGTGGGCGGTCTTCCTCGTGGCTCGTTCTTTAAGTCGAAATTTCCATCACGAAAGCGTTTAAACCAAAATCGCACGGTGCGTTCATTAGTAGACCCCTCTCCAAACGCAGCATTGATATTGCGGGCTGTTTCTGCCGCGTTAGTTCCGCGTCGGAACTCGTATTCAAAAATCACTCGAATTTTCGCAGTATCCATCTTTCTTGTCTAAATTGAATAACAAAAACAATTGAAAGTCGATATTCAAATGTTTCACATTTTTTAAAAAAAGAACATCAAAGAAACCATTTGAAAAAGTTTCATTCGAAAACCTCAAACCATGAAGATTCTATGTCAATTCAAAGAACCTATTGCAATAAAACGGCAATTTCATACTTTAACCCCTATTATCCTACTTAATATTATAAATCCGAAAATCTGTTTGTTTGTTTGTTTGTTTCCTCTTCACGGTCAAACGGCTCGACCGATTTGGATGAAAATTTGCATAGGGATAGTTTAAATGATGGAGAGTAACATAGGATACTTTTGATCCCGAAAATCCCGCGGGATCGGGACTTACGCGGGTGATTATATTTATTAGATGAAAATTTGCATAGGGATAGTTTAAATGATGGAGAGTAACATAGGATACTTTTGATCCCGAAAATCCCGCAGGATCGGGACTTACGCGGGTGATAACCATTAAATGAATGAAAATCGACACAGGGGTAGGATAAGTGATGTAGAGTGGCATCATCGTCATCCATCGTCATCGTCATCCTTCGTCATCGTCATCCTTCGTCATCGTCATCGTCACTTACTGACGAAATACAAACTTTAACTTACTTCACCTACCTACCGCAGTGCAAAAATCCACACTTAAACGGACGACGGACGGACCGTTTAAGTGTGGATTATTGCATTGCGGTAGGTAGGTGTTCGAACAACGCGGGATCGCGACTTGCGCGGGTGAAACCGCGGGGCGCAGCTAGTTTTAAATATAATGTCTTGAGTAATAAAAATAACTATTCAATATTGGCATACTAATACGTTACTTACAATTAAGGTACTTTTTAACATGCAATGTTTTTGGTGCGGTTTCAACACCATGTCATCTATTTATCAGTAAACATTACAAATACTAATATTATTTTACGTATAGACAAAACTACCTATTCCACAGAGTTCAAACACTAAAGTCAAGCTACGAGATTAAGTACCTACATTCATAAACGAAATATAAACAACGCTCTGGTTAAGGTAGTTAATGTTAATTTATGCTAGATTAAAACTCACAAGTTTGGTATAATAGATTGAATAGCTCTGTATCACCACTTCATTTTATATCAAATTTACATATTAATCGAACAAAGAGCAGATATTTTCTCCGACTAATATAATAAATGTAAAAGCGTGTGTTTCAATGTTTGTTACTCAATCACGCAAAAACGGCTGAACGGATTGCGATGACTTGGCATATAGGTTGCTGGATACCGGGAATAACACATAGGCTACTTTTTATCCCGATATTCCCGCGGGAACGGGACTTACGCGGTTGAAACCGCGGGGGCGTAGCTATTATTATATAATAATATTGTGGTTTGTTTTTTCATGTTGAATTTTTATACTTTTAGCCTTAAAGTACCTACTTACCATTATACTAAAACATATTAACTTGTGAACTATAAGAGATTTAAATTCGTGACAAAAATATTATGCAGCAGTTAATACGAGAAACAATTTTACTTTAAAGCATTTGTTAGTTCACTTAAAAAAATAGGACATTAGAATTGAGAATACTTAGTTTTCTTATGTCCCCTGTTCCCGTCAGTCTTACCAACACGTACAAAGTGACATGATCCATGCAAACATGTCTGCCAAGCGTGATAGCGCGACAACTTTGAATAACGTCATTGTACGCGACTGTACCTTGAGACGGGTCCGAGAATTAATTTAAAATGTTGTGTTAATTTTCTATTGTTTACAGAGTCTTCTAGCAGTCTTAATTTTCTTATTTTAGTGTATTAAGAAGTAATGTTAAAGATACTTTGAAGAAATTGTTGTTAAGTATAGTATTTTAAGTTGCTTCTTATGAAACTATTAAGATGCAACTTGTTTTTGTAAATGTTTCTTTTGAAAGGTGTCCTTTTGACCACTATCTATCTTACCAGATGGTAAGTGACGAAACGATCTATGCTGTAGCACTGATTAGCCACTTGACCAAATTAGTTTCAATCCGTTTTACTAAGTGGTTTCATAGGTATTTTGTGACGCGGATAAGTCCGCTTGACCTACTGTTATTCATCACTAACATCCTACTAACTGAGTATTTCTACTTTACATGCTAATTTAGAGTCTTTAGTCCGAATGGCCCACATGGTTAGGTACATCATAACAAATATTTTCATCTGAACTATTTTCAACTTAATATTCCTGTTACTCGATTCTAAATTACTACCTATTTTGAAAGAGCTTTACAATTCTTTTATATTTAGAGTGTATAGTACAACGCATTTTCCATACAAATGAATTCCTCTAATTCCTTTCTGAGTATTCCTCTAGAGAGCAAACTTTTTTGTTTAATAATTCGTTTGAGCCTTTGCTGCTCTGTTTTGCTTTCTTAGAATCGCAGACATGTTTTTACATATATATTTTTTTAATTTTTACTTTATTAATAAAAATAGGTCCCAAAAGAAGCAATGATTTATGAAAAAAAAACTGGAGGTTCGATTGTCTATTTTTTGTCTCTACTTAAAAAACCCACAGAAAGAAATGGGGTAATCCTCTTATATGTCGATGCTACACGACAAAAAAAAACAAAACAGAAAAATATCATCCACAAGGTAAATAACAAGTCCGAATACATAGTACAATCGTATATCTACATAACACGTAACATCTACAGGCTATGTAATGCTAGGAATATCTATCTAATGCTATCTAATGCTGCTAGCAGTGCTGTATATATAACTGAAAAACTACATATTTTTGGGAAATTTAAATTCTATGAGCCAACTAAAATTTTACAAGGAGAAAGCGACTTTCGGTTAATATTTTCCTGTTGTCACTTAAAACGTATAATTAGAAAAGTTGGAAACGAGAAAAAGGAACCAATTAAAGGATCAAAAACACAACGACCAGATGAGTGCAGCCTCTCTCCTTGAGACTCTTTCGAATGTCGAGTGCCATCGCGACACCAACAAAGAATCTCAGGTTAATTCAAGTTTTCACTAAAAAAAAATTAAACAAGTTAAGTTTAAAATGACTAAGTACTCTTTCGTTTTAGAAAAATGAGCATATTTTTTGTAAAATATTCTGCCTTACCATGATCGTTTCTCGTTGTTTTATCGTCCTTTATCGCTCAAAAAAATTAAATAAATTTTAAATAAAAAATATCCCGACTGCTTTAAAAAACCACACACAATATAATTTTTTTTTATTTTTTAAGTTGGTTTGGAATATTTTTTATCAATCTTTTTTTTAAGCTGAATGATATAGCGGCGACTTAGCGGTGTCTTTTAAGACATCATTGTAAGGCAGCTTGCATCAATGCTTTACGCGCACTGAAAAGTCGTGGCGAAGCCGTCCCCGGCCGTAAAATACCTTTTGCCTATTCTGTTTTCTAGAAAACAAAAATATACAACACACAGAAAGGGAAATTGGCGGCCTCTGTGACGCGTCAGGCGAACGCCTGACTGTAATGCAGAAGGCTGCGGGTTCGATTCTCGCCGGGTGCAAATAATTATGCTTAAAAATAAATATTTGTATCCGGTATGTGTCTTTCTATGTATATTATGTATGTATTTACAAAAAAAAAGTATAATATGTAGTATATCCGTTGTCTAGTACCCATAGTACAAGCCTAGAGCTTAATTTGGGGCTAGATTGCGCTGTGTGTAATGTCGTGCAATATTTATTTATAATGCGGTGTGCAGATCCATGCTTCACGGTACACAGATAGAAGGTGGACCATAGAAACTGCAACGATGGAAAAGGTCACCAGAGGGAAAGAGAGATAGTTCAGCAAACGGTGATTGTGTATGGAGAAAGATAAACACAGAATGGTGTAAAAGAAGCCCTAACCATACTGAGGTCTATTAAAAAAAAACAGATTTGACTGTCAACCGTAAGGACAATGTTTAAAGCGCACAGGAGGATATTAGTGCACAGTCGGTCGGTATTCGAACCCACGACCTCCGAATTGAAATTCGAGATATCTACTTCTAGACCAACTACGCTCTTTATCTATTTATTTATTCTTCCAGCTATTTAAAGCTTAAATTTAATTTCCCCCTACAAAGTAAACTAGGCAATACCATCAAGTAAATTGCCTAACACATAGGTAGTATGTTATTAGCTATTTAATAAATAACTCAATGCCTTCAGCGTGGTACAATGCAGATTGACAAACGTGCCCCGCGGGGGAGAGCCCGTCCATTGACATAATGGCGTCATTGGGGACTGTAATATATTGCATATAATGTACATCTAACACTTTGTGTTGTTATTTAAAATTACCTAGCAAGCTAGTTCTATTTCGATTTCCATGTAATTTATACCATACTATAAATCAAGTACATGAAATTTGTGAACTAAAAAATCATTTTCTCGAGCTTTTCGATGCTTCGGATCTCACGTCGAGCAGTTGGTTCCGGTTGTTATCCTTGATAGCAATCGTTAGGTCAAGTTAGAACCTTATGATGCCCTGAAAACTCTAACCACTAGGAGAGCCAGACCAGTGCATGAAATGAAGAAGAAGTACATGGAAATCGAAACGATAACAAAACCTTCGTTTTGCTCGCGTCCGTTACGTAACTAAAAGCTAAATCTTTTCGTTTTTAAACTTGTGGCCCCTGCGTGGGGTCAATCTGAAAGTCAAAGACCGACGTCACTGGAGCGGCCAGTTTTTGTGATGTTAAAAAATATGTACGTCAGTGGTCCGACTTATAGGCAGTTGCAAGCACTAAGAGTCAGGGTACGTGACTCGTTCTACAGCCAGCTCTTCTAGGTCAGTGTGTTACACATCTCAGACCTCATTGCTATTGCACGGCCATGGGGCATTGGTAAGCCACTACACATTTTAATAAGAAAACTGATTTCAAAATCATCATCAAAAATACAAAAATCATCATCAGTAGGTTACCTGAATAGAACAGTAAAAAATATAATTAGTAACTTTAACTTCGTTACCAAAACCAAGTTGATGGATGTTTCATTTGAAAATGTTCAAAATTGAGTAATTAGTGAAGTTGACCTTTAACGTACGATCCAAGCCTTAAATTAACCGTAATTAGAACAGTGAGTACCGGATCGAGGCGCCTCCGGCTAGACCATT
This sequence comes from Idaea dimidiata, assembly GCA_949358125.1. Lineage (NCBI taxonomy): Eukaryota > Metazoa > Arthropoda > Insecta > Lepidoptera > Geometridae > Idaea > Idaea dimidiata. The sequence continues at coordinate 11,162,103 of OX442334.1, forward strand.
GATGTTACAACTTCAGTGAAACAACGACACACATTTTGTGAAGAAGACAATCTGTATTTTTACTTTTAGAGATCTCGGATTTAAACCATTTTACGGTGCAAGTAAAAGGAGTATGATTTTGCAGTGTCGTAGAACTGTCTTGCGAAAATCAACATTGAATCGATTATAAGTTCAGTTAAATTATTATAATTAATTCCCTGTGTTTTCATGAGGCCACGTTAGCTTATGAAAAAAACGAACTGAAAATTATCTATTCTGTGACTGTATAAAACTTGATGCCACTCCGATTTTACTTATTTATTTTTAAAATAAATAGGGGTAAATAATAGTCGATAAGTGAACCCTAGGCTCCCGAGAAGGTTGCAACCGGGAACAACCCTCGGATGATGACGATGAGATTTTTGGACGATTCATTTTATTATATAGAATAGAGTTTAACACACACAACCTACAACTATTTATGGCTGGAGTATGCTGTATGATTTTATTATGCATAGTTGAAAGCACCGTAAGTGGCTTCCAGAAATGGTTGTTACGTTTGCAGTTGTTGAATTTAATATCGCGCTCCGCTTATATTTTGTCCCTATCCCTGCAATATTGTGATTCTGAACAATCTCTATCTCTTCTCAAATTGTTTGTGATTAGATTACAACAGTTTGTTGAGAGAGCGAGATGTAATTGTACTTTCAATCGACGCTGTTTAACCCGCTGGATGTTCTGTGTATAGCATTATGCAGGATTATTGAAAATTTGATAACGGGCAGTTCAGGGGTTGTTCTATAAGTTTAGGCGAATAAATTTTGTTCATAAATATGTAAGTGTGATTTTACGTCTACTCAGAATTAGTTTGTTAAAAATTATGTGCGTTAATTTTTAACTTCATGAAAGACTGACTAGACTGCAGTCTAGTCAGTCTTTCATGAAAGGGTATAGGTACTGGTCAAAACTACTTCATCCAACAATGTCTTGAGCAGTACAGCACCATAAAAACATGGATTAAAAATTGCTTGCGATGTTTTATTATCTGAAATTAGATGAGTCTAATTATTACAGAATTAGTTTACTACGAATAACGTTACTACGAAATAACTAAACTTCGAAGTTCAATTATATTGACGCATCAATAAACCTGTATTTAAGGAACTATAAAGCAACCGAAATTAGAATCTAAGCCAACATTCACTCAACAACATCAATATAGACTTCGATATTCGAATTTTAAATTGAAAATAAACTGTTTTACTAAAATGTTGTTCCGCAAAACGCATCCAGCCATGTTTATGGACCGAGAAATGTAAATTCGATTTATAGAACACGGACTACAGTCAGTATATTGGTATTTTATTTTAAAATTATTTACTGCTAGCTGTTGCCTGCGGTTTTATTCGTGTACGTCGCGATCAAGTGGGAATTTCTGAAATCTTTTCTTTGCCTGCGGTCATACTAGCCACCCCGAATCGTCAATTTCTTCTAACCTCGCGGTGATAGTTGAGGCACTAACCGTTGGGTTCTGAGGTTTTGTCGACATTTTATCTATTTCTTTTTAAAGCAACAATTAAAATGTTCCGTAGCGTCATACTGCATAAATTAACGGGCTAAATTATTGTTTTCTTAATATAAATATCTAACTTCGGATAGATAAACTGTCGACATAATGACAAAAGTCAGAAACAGAACCTAAGTTTCTCGTGATATCTACTGATTAAAAAAATAGTATTGAGAACAGTCGAGTTTTCCTATTTAGATATAAAGTAGGTCAGCAGTAGATATAGCTATTATTAGCTCGACTTCCTAAAATCCAGACAGAAACATAGATCAACTTTCGAATTTATAACAGTCAATATATCAGTATTCTACCTACTGTAATATAATTCACTATTTATTTTAAACATTCGTTGAATTCGTTCGATTTCGTTTAAGTGCTCGAATGTCAGGTGAAATTCGTTGAAGAAAATTGAATTTATTTTATTTGCGAAATGGCTGTCGTTATTCTTAATGCTGTTCAGACTTTTATGTATTGAGTTTATTTTTCAGAAAATTGTCATGTATTCTCGTGGCGGACGTTTTGATTTTTGACAATGATTTCCAGGAATCGTTCATTACGTTGATTTTATATTAAAGGTTTTACAGAAATCGTTTTTTATAAACACGCTACTGGAACGTTTGACCATTATCTCATCTGATGGTAACTTTACCTGATCGGGCCTATGATAAGGTCTGATCTTTAACCCTAGTAGTACGGCGGTTAGTATTCTATATAACAAAATATAGCCAGTGATGCACTTTCTATAACCCCGTAACGTCTTTAAATCAATTTGAAAATCAAATATATACATTTTTTTAGCTCAACGACTACAGTGCACCATGATATATTAATCAGTTAAAAGAGGCCTCACAGACTCACATACAAAGTTTTGTTGGCCGATAGTCCGTCATACAATTAAAAAGTCGTTTGAAACGGCCCTCGTTAGTAAACGATTGCGTGAGCGAGCACTTCAAATTCAAGACAATTTGTTGTCAATCGATCGATGAAAAAAAAATTATCTGTGGAGGTTTTAACAGTTGTTAGAAATGTCTCTAACATAATTGCTAAATTAAAAATGTGTACAATATAATATACACGGCCGGCGTAGGAAACTAAACGGCATTTCATTTGTTTAAAAAATTAAATAAATTTGTGTTTGAGAGAATTAAAAAGAAATTATAACGGTTTTCTAACATATTTCTAAAGTTGGCTGTTTCAACTCAGTTTTAAAAATAGTTTAAGTCAAAATAGGTATAGGTCGGTTTCCCCCTCATTAAGTAAGGTAAGTAGCAGAAATTTGTAGCAGAAAAAGTTACGTTAACTTAAAACTATCAATGGTGAAAAAAATAAAAAGCACCAAAGAAAGATGGCTTTTAGAAGTTTTAAAAAGGCGTAAGCGACCTCACAATGGTTGTCGCAAAACATGTTAGGAACGCTAACTTGGGAACTAAGTTGAATCGACGGATACCCAACAAGTTAAGTTGGCAAGAAGAATATAGGTAGGTACGTATACGTTAGGTTTCACTGTTGCCTTTACGGGAATATATTGTTTAGTTTTCAGGACAAGTCCAGCACGTACCGACAAAGTAGAGGGAGACAATTTTAGTGAAGTGAAGAATAAAATAATAAATATTTAAGGACATTGCACATTGCTAAAAGTGCAATTTAACCCCAAACTAAGCAACTAGACTTGTACTATAAATGCAAGTTCGTTCAGGCGGAACTGATGGTTTTAAAGAACTGCGTACAAAAGCATCCGGCTCGCTTTTGCGGACTTGAGCGGACGGGGCGCGTGATTTTGGATGAATTTTAATTTAACGATTTGCTACTTATATTTATGTACTTTGTTAGACACATTTTGTCGTACGACTTACTGTTAAGACATTATGTAAAAAAAAACGATATTTTGGCATATAAAACTTAAAATATCGGACACCTTGTCGTGCCCCATGTTCGGAAACTTGTATTTATAATAGACTTATGTACCTAAACAACATCACCTTTTGCAAGACAAAAATCCTTATTGACTGCGTTATTATTATATCCTTGTACAATCTTACTAATATTATAAACGTGAAAGTTTGTATTTATGTAAGTATGTTTGTTATGTATGTCTGTATGTGAGTTTGTTACTCTTTCACGCAAAAACTACTGAACCGATTGCGATGAAACTTGGAATATAGGTTGCTGGTTACCTGGATTAACACATAATCAACTTTTTATCCCGATATTCTCGCGGGAACGGGACTTACGCGGGTGAAACCGCGTGGCGCAGCTAGTAGGTAATACGTCGGTAATACTTAGTAGTAATGTTTAATATAAGAACTTGTTTAGGCATCTTACGGCGAAGGTGTACTATAGTTGTTATCTTAAATTCAGAAATTCACAATGTTGGAATTACAAAATATTATGCCTCCAACCGTTGTCATCGCCTTAACACACGATACTGATAAGCATAAGTCTTCCAAACGACACAATGAAAATTCCAAACAAAACCGCTCTGTATTGACTAACTTTACGTCGAGGAATCGAATGGCACAATCGGTCGGCATACGCGGTCGTTCGAATTTAATCCCTATTACGACGGCTTAAGCTTCACTAAACGGTGACCGTAGATAGTGACAAACCACACTATCAAAAGCCTTTGAGATGCGACACGTTTCGCCAAATTTAGTACCATTACCCACAAAAGCTAGCGGAAAAAATATGGCACCGTTTGAGCTCGCATTACAAGGGCCCACAGAAAATATTTTTGGTTTAATTTATAAGCTTCGGATACGGATATTTATTTTATTGATAAAAAGAAATAAAGGTAATAAAGGTACTTTATTTTTTTCTATTTTCATGCTTTTTAACCGACTTCAAAAAAAGGAGGAGGTTCTCTATTCGTTGCGTGTATACATATTTTTTTATTATTTAATTTCGATTACTAGAACCTTGAAACAATCCTACTAATATTATAAATCTGAAAGTTTGTGAGTATGTGTGTTTGTTACTTAATCACGTAAAAACCGCTGAACCTCGGTATGTAGATAGCTGGAAACCTGGAATAACACATAGGCTACTTTATATCCCGTCATTCGCGCGGGAACGGGATTTACGCGGGTGAAACCGCGGGGCGCAGGTAGTCGCTAATATTCGTATAATATTTTTAAACATAGAAAATGTCGTGATATTCGTGGTGGCGTTCATTCGTTGACATGATATTTCGTGATGGCGTTCATTCGTTGTCGTGATATTCGGTGTAACACTTTTCGAAGTCACGTATCCAAACACAAATAATACTAGTGTTAATGTCCGTTATCTATCTTGTCACCATAATACTAGTCTAGTTAGTTACTAGAATTAGGCTTAATGACGCTTTATAATATGTCTCGAAATTTCTTAATTACATTCATATTTTAGTTTTATTTACTGTTAAGTTTTTAGAATCTTAATGCTAATTCTTTTTTAACTTTAAACCGCTCGCCCTCTTCCAACTTGAACCACACTCCAAGGCTTTGTTTCAAGTGGTAGCATTTATTCTCCCCATGTCCGAGTCTACTTTAATTATGGATAATTTATATTCAGATTAAAGTCGGCCAGGTGGATGGGCGTGGTCTATTCGAGCCACACGTGCCTATATATTATATGACTATACGTGACTGTACTTTGTTATCGAGGTCGCAATGAATTATTGTCGAGTTACAATAGTAGATGTGATGTATGCGAACCAATTGTAGCCATGATTTAGGAATTTAAAAGAGAAAAGAACTGATACGATGAAAAATCTTTAACCTCAGTCGTGTCACCAAAGTGAACTCGTCCGTTTTCTGATACGTAAGGCGGTGCGGCTAGTTCCGATTTCCTACTTTCTTTTAATACCGAAATATGGGGAAAACTAAAACCTTTCTAGTAGAGAAAGAACCATTACGATCGTACTTCACACGATGGGTATATCCGGTAAAAACTCACATCAGAATTGATACTCTACTCCTTTTTTTGAGGTGGCATAAAAACTTGAAAACTCCTCCACTATCTCCCATTTCCTTTATCAAGATTCATCACAATAGGTGTTAATTCTAAGTTAATCTAAATATCCGCAGAGGCCGTAGTCCATAAACTGTATACTTTGTGGTTCTTACCCTAAGAACCCAAACGGATATTACCACAGCTACGGGTTAAGAAATATTAATTTCCTTATAAACCAGCACGGTTAATTGCAGATCTTCGTGGTCCCACTTTTGATTTTTATCTAAACTAGATGGACCCCACGTGACCCGGTCAAGGTACCATAACGTCAAATTGTGACAAAAATAGCGCTAGCGAATTTTAGATGTGTAAAAGAAGGACGTAAGATTGGACTATGCGAAATTTTAAAGCGTATAATCAAATAATTGCTAATTACAAGTCCTGATTTCGTATGATATTCGTATGTTTCACTAGTAATCAATTCAAAGTAATCAATTTAATTGTTTTATTAAATTCGATAACCAAAGGCTAAAACCAAAGGATTTTTATAGCCGTATTTAAACATTAGGGGTGGATAACCACCGCCTTACCCGGAAATAAATATTTCACAAAAACTGTATGCGACTGTCACTTGTTTTAATCAGCAAGCCTAAAACAACTGGGTATTTAGATGTTCCAATTTGCATGCGTCGAGACACACTGGAAGAAGGTGCTCCATCGACTGTGTCGGAACCCCATCGTTATAAGTTGTTAAGTAATCCGCTTACAACTCGATTCGATCGCATCCAATCAAAACTTGTGCTGCAACCGATACGTGAGCGATTGTTAATAATCGAGATCATCCGCGATTAATCGTTTAAAACTTTTCCTAGATGGTTTATAAACATTCAGGACTGATGTTTTTAATAGTTGTTTTATAAGTCAGTAAATAAAAAGTAGGAAGAAATGTTAATAATATGATAACTTCTAGTGTGTGTTATGTGTGAGACACGGACGGAAGAAGCACACACATGTTGCCGATTGCCGAGCCAAATTCTAAATTACTGAATTATTATTGTCTTAAAGCCAATTTAGTAATTAAAATTCTATTTTTTAAAATTTAATTCTATTTTAAAAATGAAATGGCAAACTGAAAAATAATTTTCAGTTAGTATAGTTAAAATTTACCGGGTCTCAATCGCGTATTTTTATCTTTTTTAGTTAGCTCGACGTTTCGACCATGCTACAATGATCTTGGTCGGGAGGGGCTTCGATCCCTATGTTAACGAATTGTGTGAATTCCAAAAGTTTACTTTTAGTTAGTAAATTTTTTTAGTTTGACGTTTGCTTTTTCTGGGAATAAGTTAATATTACCTAAATACATAAAAAAATACTTGTAACTATAATATATTACTCTGTATTTTTTCACAAATAAAAATACGGCATGAGCCATGTGCTTAACCCAAGATAAATAACTAAACACAAAATCAACAACCCTAAAGGAATAGGATACAAAATACCTCACTTTGTCGTAAAGAAAACTCGACCCTAATTACATGTTCTTTAGTACGACTTTTTAACAACTAATACAGGAAAAGGCTACCTTTATCAATATAACGTATCGAATTCGAAAAGGTTTAGTTGAAAGAGTAAAAGGAATACTTAATAGCTGATCGAAGAGTGACATAGACTAGAAATTTATATAGATCGATGGATTATTACTCGTTATATTAAGAATCAACAAAAAAGTATAAATTGGTATTTTAGACTATACATCCGCTTGAAGTTTAGAATACTTACTTAGCTAAATTATTTTACTGAGGTTTACAAAAAAAAACTCCTAGCCCAAAATCCTTATTGTTCACCCCAGTATACACGTCCTGATCACGCTAGGTTTTGCTTCGATACCTACAGTCTATGCATCAAAAAGAACACACCTTACAGACTAAATGTCTCCAGGAGCGGTTTAGGCTATGCGTTGACATTAAATTTTATGTAGGTATAGAAAATACGTGAGTCATCTTTAAATCGACAGACAAAAAATCAGCGGTCTGCTTTTAACTTAATAGGAGATCTGAAGGGAATCAGGGTCCGAAAGATCACAGGATCCATTTGAGAATTTAAAAGGATTTTAGGTTCTTGATAAACATCACACGCATTGGATCCACTGAAGACGGTCTCATTGATTTTAAGGGCTCCTTTAAAGTTGTGGTTTTTCTATAAAGAAAGTAATACCAATGGCCGAACACTAGATAACCTAATAGCAGATAATTTCGTACTTAAATAGTATATCTAAGTAGATAAAGCGCCAACTATAGTAGGAAACTGGTGTAATAGATGTACGGATTCGTAGAGCTAACATAATGCGCCCTACCATAATGTCTTATAAGTCGTCGCGAAGTTTGTCGCCACGTTATCGTTCAGCAAAAAAAACACATCAAACAATAATAAAAAAATAAGAACTAACTAGTCAGGGTTTTTTTTTTAATTTACTCTGTTTTTTGACCGTAAAAGGACACCAAAGCAACGACAAACGATCATGGTAGCGCGGAATATTTAATAGTTTTTTTGTAGCAGATAATCCGCGTTACCATGCTCGTTTGACGCCGCTATGTCGTTCAAAAAAATAAAGTAAATTTTCAATAATAAATACCCCGACTACTTTTAAAAACACCGAGAATTTTAAAAAATCTTTTTTCTTTTTGAAGAATTTATCCTATTTTGTAAATTATTTGATGTGTTTTTTTTAAAAATAAAAATGAACTGAACGACAACGCGACGCGACTTATAAGACATCATGGTAGGGCCCATTATGTTGCTTCGTAGCAAAGATTTATTTTGTAGCAAACAGTAGGCGAGACGGTCTCCAAATAGGAGGAGGATCTTGTTTTGCAATGTAACTTTTTTATTAGAAAGTTATTACTTTTAATGACACAAAACATTTTATTTCATGTTAAACACAGCAAATTTATTCTATTCATTGTTAAATATTACAACAAAAGTATCTTGGGTTTATTTTAATACTCTATAGTCTATACAATTTTATTATGGAATCGTCGATATTAAAGATTTTCTAAAAACTTTTTTTAGATATTCTGGAGAGGTTTCTGTAGGAAATTGTTGTCTTGAAATAATTTAGATCTATATTGTTGTTTTTGTAAGCGGTAGATTAAAGCGGAAAAAAACTGCGAGAAATAATATAGTGTCGCGTGTGAACACTATTTCATCACACTAGAAAGTGATGTTTTAAGCCTAAGATTTAGCACGCTATTTAGAAGAAGGAAAACGGCAGTAGAACAAGAGCCGACTCGTCTTTCTTATTGGCGAAAAATTAATCTTGAATAGAATTAAATTCATCTTTTACTTATTAATTGAACAACTAATTCTAGGTAGTTTGATACGGTTCCAATTTCCATATTATCTTGTACATATAAATACATAAACACGTTTATCATGACGTTGGCATATATACATATATGTTTATTGTACATATGTTAATTCAATTCTAGAGCGACTGTTACACCGAACTCACGCAAACTGAACATTAAATTAAACTTAGCTTAACAAGTAGTTAAGAAAAAATAAATATTTTAGATTATGCGTCCTGCGGTTTTACCCGCTAAAGTCCCGATCCCGTGGGAATATCGGGATCAAAAGTAACTTATACCACTTCTCGATTAAGTAGCATTCTATTGGTGAAAGAATTTTCGAAATCGGTCCAGTAGTTTAGGAGCCTATTCGTCACAAGTAAATACATCTTTCCTCTTTATAACATTAGATAGATTATATTTTTTTCAACTGGTAGTTTTGTGACATGTTATTCTATTGATTTTCACTTAACGACAAGGTTGTTAAGGTGGGAGCGTTGAAATCGGTTTAGTTTAGGTCTATTTACGCTAGCGCGAAGTTGAAGCCTTAATCTAAGAGTTGACGTAGAAAATTCCCCCTTTTATGTCGTTTGTGTAATAACAACTTAGTGTAGCAGTTTGTTCGTAACTAATAACCGTATTCACAAACGACCCTTTGCTTAGCTTAAAGTTTGTCTTGTTCTTGTGAGTGTTGCTCACACATCAACGTCAGTAAAAATGTGTCTAAAGTCTAGTCTATGCTTAGGGTCATTTGTGAATACGGGCCTCAGAAACACAAAAATAGTTTTTCACATACGACTCTCAGTTAGGATTAATAAATTTGATGTGTCTTGTCGGGTAGCCTCGGTTGAATAGAGCTACCCCATTTGTTCCCGAGGGTGTCGTAAAAGGCGACTAAGGGAAGAGACTAGCGAACCTGGAGTTCACCACGCGATTGCGGGTAAACTGCTTGGTCCCAAGGAGAGTTGGTGGTGGTACCGGAGTAAAAGACGGTGTCAGATTAGGAAACCTGGAGTTCACCCCGCACGGTGGGGAGTAAACTGCTTAGCCCCAAGAAGTTTAATGTCAGGCAGGCGGCCATTAAAATTCAAACAAGAACATGTAATGGATGTATGGATGAATGTAAACAGGAACATCGCATTGATGAGACTGTGTGACCGCGATCCTAACTATAAATCAAGTTGTCAATATGAGTAGTAAACAACCCTTATATCGTTACTCCAGACGTATTTCACGGGGCATCGCAGTGTCGCGTATGTCTTCAAATAACTACAAACTGTCGACTTCATATCGGCTGATGATTAATAGCTCCTTGTGTACTAATCCTAAGTATGAATGAGATTCACAGTAGTAGAGCGCGTTTTGTTATGTAATTTGTTGCAAATGTCAAAGTCAAAAATTTCAATTTGACAATTAAAATTCATAACAGAGGTAGATTACCTAATAGCAAGTAAATATTAGCTGTGCCACAGAGGCTTTATTTCCTCAATATTTGAAGTTGCAACCTTATTGCGCCCCCTATGTGAGTAACGTTTGTTTGTTATTGCCACGTATTTGGATACCTAGTATTTACTGTGCTACGAGGTATTCTACCTCTGTGATGAATTTCAATTTGCTTTATTTAATTTGCAACAAATTACAAGTTACACGATCACCCCACTGTACCCATATTATCTATCTGTTGATGTCTGACAACAGTGAAAAATGACAGGCAGTACATTGCTGCTTTGAGATATTCACCGGTAATAACCACGCTAAGTCAAAGCAGCACTGTGCTGCATAGTGCCTGTTATTTTCCACTGTTGTCAGACATCCATTGAATAGATAATATGGGTGCTGGATCTCATTTCTATAGCGCCTACCAATTTTAGCTCCTTCGTGCTTAGGTTATTGTCAAGTCTTAGTTAGAGCCACTTATAAACTCTAACACTAGGCCACACCACTACACAAAAAGAAGAAGATTACACCGGCCTACGTATCGGAACTCTGATAAGAACATTTGACGATACGGCTCAGACCGATATGTGGCGCTTTTGAATGAATGAATTCTCTCGACCCGTTGTTTGTTCTCCTTGACAAAGAGACTTCTCATCGACCGATAATTTTATTTGATGTTTGTGTTCAGCCTAATCTGCTAAGACTGCTTTATACCATTTAGCTAATCGATCTCATTAAGTAAGCTCACTAATTCCAATAATTTGGGGGTGAGGGTTGTGTATTAAAGTTATTATTTATGAAATTGACTTGTTTTACAAGACTTCGGCTGACTAGTCTTTCATTTTGGAAAATTAGGCAAGTGCGTACCTTGTCGGTACTTCTACCAAAAGAATCGGCCCTTAAGAACTAGGTTCAGATTGATGGAGCACCTAAAACCACCTTCTTATTAGAAAACTTCTCATTAATTAAAATTAGGATTACAATTTTGTTGATTTTTGGTGGCAGACGAAAGTAGGTTTACCCTACCTACTTTACTTTTTTTGAAATAGAAAAATAATTTTAAAACCTACTTTGTTTTTTTATTGCTTATTATTATTTAATGAAACGGCATTAAATGCGTGACGATTAGAATTTCGATAACTTAGCAAATTATAATAATTTATTAACCGACTTCAAAAAACGGAGGAGGTTCTCCATGTGTTTTTTTTAATTTTTATAACAATTTACAGCGCACGCACGAACATGTCTACGGCCTCAGAGCATATGCCATGTCTATGGCATATGCTCTGAGGTGGGCCAGTACATGCCGTTAAAGGAGAAGAGAAGAAGACCTGGCAAAGCCATACAATTTTGTAGTTTAATCTCAGAAATATTTTTAAGGTAAATACATCACATCATCAAAAATTCACTCCCGACGAGATTCGAACTCGCGTCTACGCGTTTGTACCGCAGCGTGCTAAACCATTGCACCAGGCGAGTTCCAATTATTTTCGACTTAGGCTCGTTTGAACTCATCTACAAGAATCACTTTCTAGAGTTTTTTCTAGTAGCACATGCCTAGAGCATTAAAAAATCAAATTACGCAATAGTTTAAATCACCCCAAACAAAACTTTTATCCCTACATTCGTTCCACATCCCACTAACACTATTTTAGTCACGCACTGCAATCGAACACAATTGCCAATAAAAAACACGTTAATCACAATATTTGATCCATTTCATCCAACAAACCAATCTGGGTGGCTTGGCTATACTACATCGGTCACTAATTGTAACACGTCGAATGTTCATATAAAAGGTGTTGTTAAAACATTTATAAATCATATTCTAATGATGTTATGAACGCGATTTGTTTGGGAATATGTTTGATACTCTTTCACGTGAAAACTACTTAACCAATTGAGATTTAAATTCGGAAAGTATACAGCTGTATTACTGGAGGAACACATATGCCACATTTTGGCGAGTAAACAGATACTCATACGCTAGTAGCTCGCCTCGCTTTAACTGTCAATCCTTAGTACTGGGACGCGCGAGTTACACGTCAGTCCCGAGTCAGCCAGCAGTTTTTCACCAGGCTTGTAAACAAGCCATTACTATCTTCTTCTTCTTCAGCAGCATGCATTTACCCACAGCAGGACATATGTCTCTATGTCCTGCTGTCAGCAACTTTGTTGCCGATGCCAGCAAGTCGCCCTAACATGTAATATTATGTCATCGGACCATCTGGCTGGTGGTCTGCCCACACTTCTCTTCGCGACTCCGTTTTACTGCACCTGCCGTCTTCTCTTTGGCACAGTAAACCGACCGACGCCCACTTCAACTAAGCTATAGTAGATATAGTCATATTATATACATATACACGGTCACCAAATCGTATAAAATAAAGTTAATCCAAGTTTGTTAAAAAACTGTATGAAAATAAAGCTGTATTTTCCGTACAAATTACCTTTTTAACTTGTGTTTTATTTAAGTTGCCGTGAGCTTGGACAGTCCCTACGCAATTTTGTCCACTCTCCTCCGGGACTCGGGACAATGGACATGTGATCTCGACTGACAAAGGTAGACATGTGATGTAATTGAACCTATATTTTTTGTTTAATTATCGTAAAAATAGCTTAATAAACAATCAATCGATTTTGTTGATTTTGTCAGCTATGAGAAGAAATACTTAGGTAATTCATTTATTTTTATATATTACTAGCTGCGCCCCGCGGTTTCACCCGCGCAAGTCCCGTTCCCGCGGGAATATCGGGATAAAAAGTAGCCTATGTGTTAATCCTGGTCCTCAGCTACCTATATTCCAAGTTTCATCGCAATCGATTCAGTAGTTTTTGCGTGAAAGAGTAACAACCTCACATACATACAAGCTTTCGCGTTTATAATATTAGTAAGAAGTAAGATAAGTAAGATGTAATTATAATCTTGATTTTTTATTTATAGTTCGTGGGAAAAAATAGCATTGTATACATGGAAGTTACTAAGAGCTGGCCCGAATACGTTTGCACGTACGCTTATGTAAGTCGTAAATGTAAATATCTGAGAATCTGCACGCGGGGCGAATCATCGAATTTCACATACTCGCACTTTATTCACAGACACTAACACAAGCGCAACCTGTACTAAAAGTAACTGTTTCCACGTAAAAAGTCCTCATAGGTACATTAAAGCAGTAAAACAAGTTTTAAACTCTGTAATTTCATCAAAACAGAATTACAATAACCATCAGTACCTATTAGGAAAGTTAGGCCAAACTCTATTGTACCCGGTCTAGACTATGCACAGTTCCTCAAACTTTGACGGCAGGCTAAAATGTTCAAACAAAGCCACCTTTCCTAAAAGTATACGTTCTGTATTCTATTTTTGTTTTGCATTATCTACCTGTGGTTTCATGCGCGTAAGTTTTAAATCAAAATCATTTCTTACCAGATGCCACGTCATAAGATATCTATCTATATATATAAAAGAAAGTCGTGTTAGTTACACCATTTATAACTCAAGAACGGCTGAACCGATTTGACTAAAAATTGGTAGGGAGGTAGCTTAGAACCAGGACAAGGACATAGGATACTTTTAATCCCCGCGGGAACGGGAACGGGAACGGGACTTACGCGGGTGAAACCGCGGGGCGCAGCTAGTATCTGTATAGATTTTTCTTGTTTTTTTTTGCGACGCTGTTATGACAATCCAATCTATGACACATGCAATAAACATTTTAAAGGAAAAATACGTACAACACATACGATTCAGAGCATCCAGAGAGTTTAGTATAATACATTTATTACACACTTCCGCCATAAATTGATTAAAAAAAAAACAATATAATACTGTGGAAAAATTCAATTACCAGCTTTACTTAGCAATATAAATCAACATAAATCAAGACAAATACATTTGTCGAGAACATTTGTTTTCGCATAATTCCCTCTCAGCCTAAATAATTACAATATACAAACAAATAATGATTCCATAACTCCCCCATTTTACTTCAAAACACAGCGCACAATGGTTGGTGCGATCAGCGATAAAAATTAAAGATATCTGTGTTCGCAGTCCAACATAGGTATCCAATTGTGACTGCGAATGTACTGAAAAAAAACCAAAACGTAAACTTAACTAATGACTCGTAAAGATAATAATTTGCTTGCATGTAACTTTAAAAATAATTAAAGATCATAAAACTAACAATAATTAAAGACATGATAAAACAATATTTTAAATGGTAAAATATTAAATAGATTGATTTAGTTCAATCTCACGCACACAGATATAACATAGAGAAATACACCCAGCGATCTTTGTAAGGTATTTTGACGATATAAATTTAATATACATTTTTGCCTATATGTAGCCTTTTGTCGTTAACACCTATCGGATATTCATCGTGTGCTAGCGCAAAGTATAGGAATATTAAAATGGAATATCTTACTCAGCTTAGCGATAATTACCGCAACTCAAGATTTCACTTGGTACCCGCAAAAAGCTTTACGATAAATTGAGCGACTCTTGTTATTTTTCTTTAAAATAGCAATGACAATCGATTTTACCTGAAACGAGCTTTAGTATATTCAATTCCCTTGGGAATTTTTATATATGACGCTACTTTGGCCTATAATTTAAGTAGCCCGCTGTCATTTTTAAATGCTGTACGGCCTAGTACAAAGGTATGTAGTAGCAGTTAGAGAATATCTATAAATAGTATGGATTTTAGATTTAAAGATAAGTATTCAAAATTACGCCAGTTTTATTATGTAGTCATCAACCATCCCCTTAAGTGATTGGGATGCCCTTTGTATTGTGCCCCTATAATTTTAAGTGTTTAGTTAGTAGTATACACGTTAAAGTTTTTCTGGCGTGTTAGGTACAATATAATATTAATCTACATATTTATTATTTTATTACGATGTTCCCAAACAAAACCACAGGAGTTTATCGTTTTCACAAATCGGTTTGGTCGATTTGGCATGATAAAAAAACGAATTATGAAACAAAGAACAACAAACATTTGCAAACAACTTTCAATTAGATCAATCAGCAGAAAATTGACAAAGGCGATGACGGAAAGAGTCTTGTAATACAAAAAATATAACAGTCGGCCGTTTCAATCAAAATAACTTTTAATAAAAATAATAAAACAATCAAAAACGTTCGGCGAAAACAGTTTATCGAAACGGAAATTCGTAATCTAGATATTTATTGTCGATCGATTGTATCTATAAATAATAACAATCTTTGAACAGTAAACGGCATTAAGTGAAGTATATCATCTGTATAGCCTTAAGATCCCGTGAAAGAATCTTACCAAAATGTTTAAGAGGGGTCAAATGAAAAGTGAAGCATACATAAATAAAATAAAGGCCACAGATTTTTTTTAACAAATTCTGTAGGTTCCTCTTTAAACTGAAATACACAATTCGTCCAGTTCAGTTTGAAAGCAAGCCACTTCTGGACGATAAAACTATCGAGCAATAAAAAGTCTGTAATCTCTAGGAGCTCTTACTGAACAGAATAAATTCAAGCGGCTGTTATCGGTGTGGCTTGTCGCCCGTTTTAATGCTTATTTATAGAAAGGCCAGTCTTCGAAAGGAGTATTTTCCACTAGGATCAGAGTGTCACCGCCCGGTCTTTCTTTATGTGGTGGACGGCCATTATACGATACCTAATAGCAATTGAAAGCGGTTAAAACCAACCAATTTACAATTCCGATTTAAGTACTGATTTTGAGTGTGATAGTTGTTGAATTGGTTATTTTTTTTTTAGGTTTTATTTGGGTGATTGTGAAAATAGTGGAAGTATTTACTATTTACTATAAATTTAGTGCCTTTATATATATTCTGTGCATAAAGGTACGGTTATTTTTTTTACATTTATAATTAACACTTGAATGTCTATATTCAACCACGTAAGGATTATTTAAAATTACATATTTTATGTGCAAATCGGTATATGGCCCGCTCCTGCTAAATAGAGTTCTAAAATGTACATAATATAGTCGTAGACCGTATTTATTCACTAACTAGCTGTGCCCCGTGTCACCACCCCCATGCATAGGTCCCGTTCCCGCGAAGACATCGGGATAAAATGTAGCCTATGTGTTATTCCCGGTATCCAGCTATCTATATTCCAAGTTTCATCGCAATCGGTTCAGAAGTTTATGCGTGATTGAGTAACAAACATACATACACACATACTCACAAACTTTCAGCTTTATAATATTAGTAGGAGTAGGATTTAAAAACCGCCAACTAATTTAATTAAATTGTCATTTCAAAAAGTGAAAAGGTTTCCCACAATTTTGTGAAACATATTAAGTATAACATTAATACCTATTTCAGTGAATTCTAAAGACATTAATATTTCAGTTAATGCTGAAGACATTTCCTGGTAAACTCAAATGAGACGATTGAGGAACTTTCCATGAAGTAGGTTAGATGAAATGTAGCATAAAATATGTACTGCGGGCATTAGTGTAAGTTCTCACTGTACTACTATAGAAATATGGGTAGATAACTTTCCGACATGTTTTCTACAAACGCATTTTCAGGCTAGTGGTACAAATAAAATAAATGAATAATGACACGTTTTGCGCAACAAATGTCTTGCAATAGCAGCTCTACATGACTGCTGCAGATTGGGTCGAACCAAGAAGTCAAGGATGATATTGGGTAAATAGTCTTAACAAACCGGGATGCCGAATATTGTTTAAAGTAGAGGCGAAAAACTAGGAAATCGGAAACCAGGCTCCCGAGATGCTAGTTCCCGGTGGCATTCCAGAATGCATGCGTCGTTTGGATGATGATGATTGATAGACCGGGACTGAAAGTCCGGGAACAGCCCGTAAAGGCTGTTGATGCCGGTTTGTGTAACTTAGTGCATACTCTATACTTATAATAAAGGAAGAGAGGACAAAAAGTCTGTACTTGGAAGTAAATTTTAAAAAAAGTTGTCGAGGGGATTTAGGAAAAGTAGTAGAACATTTTTAAAATTCATGTCTGTCTGTCTGTTTCTCTGTTTGTTCCTTATACAATTGAAAATTACTAATCCGATTGAAATCTGGTTTTCAATACTGGATAGTTCTATTTTCGAGGAACGTCGTGGTATACTTTACATCGAAATCCGAAATAATAAAAGAACATCTTATTGTAATTTAGTAGAGAAGACGTTAATCTTCCTTACGTATTTCTTGGGCACGGTATCTGAAAGTCGAAAGCCTTCAGCAGTCTTGGTGGGTTGTTCGCTTTAACTTGAGACAATCGCGGATGCTTGGGGGAATCATACACAGATAATGGCCCAAATTGGCTAGTGAGGCTACGTGTGGCTCAGTGAAACAAATGACTTAAGTGTGTAGGTACTTACTTTCGAAGACTGTCAAGGTAGCGACAGCAGAGACGGCATCACCGACACCGTTCTCCGCGACACACTCGTAAGTCGCGTCATCTCGCTGTGCCCGGACTGGTTCGATCCTCAACACTGCCCCGTTGGCTCCGGGGCCGGCCGTCGCGTCCATACCGGACACTTGGTACCGAGATTGCATGCCTGGAACAAATGCAATGAATTAAGAATATGCTCGTAGATAAAGATTAAAACTTTGACCAGAAATATTAGTTAGTTTAACTATAATATTAGTTCCTTTATTGACAAAAGAAATCACAAAGTACAATCATAATCAACGGACCTCAAACTAGGAACAAGTCCTTGAGCGTCCAAAAATGGCTATCAAACTAAGAAACAAAATTCATGTACCACACCGTGGAGATATAATAAACTATTATATATAACTTAAACAAAAAAGTCCACAAAATGGCTCTGTGATTGTTAGAATTGGTATGAATGTGTGTGTGTATATATTATAGGTTTTTTGAAATCTACCTAAATTCTACAGTCATTCGAAGTCAAATACTGACTAATCTGATAAGTATTGATCGAACATTGAACACGACACCAAAAGAGACTCAAATGATATGTGCAATTATACATTTGCCAAAATCAGGGACGCAACTCCTTTGAGCATTTTTCAATGTAGATCTCTTAAAGTTAAGAAAATCTCCCTGAAAGCCATATAAGAGTAGAAAGTGAATAATTCATACCATAGCCAAGTAAAAAACGTTAATCAAACTAAATACATGAAGTTTATCTACAGTTTTTCAAAATTTAGCAAATCCCAGCCGATTCTAATTCCCTCCCCGTTTTGTACCATGAGTACGTGCAATAAAGCGAGTATATTTATCGTGGTGTAGACCAATTTTCTAAAAATACCCTCACAATGTACCGAGATGAAAGGGTTCCGTGAACTGTACGTGTTATAAGTCCTGTTTCTTTACTGTGCCGGTTTCCACTGCGCTGTAAAAGGGAATGTTAAAGTGTTTCGCGCTTGATTTGTTTTTCTTTGGTTTTATTACCTTAATTATTATATTATATTGTGAAAAGTCTAAAAATTAAGTAAGTAATTAACAAAAGTCCTTATTATTAAATTGATTGACTGCATTCTGGGATATTATTCTGCTCATCATTCCGTAGTTTCTCATCATCAGACCAACTAGAATCTAGATTCTAAAAGAACACATTTCTAATAGAAAAATAATTGCAATAGGATCTCGAATGGCGGAGTGTGTGTAACGAAATATCTCCTCATCTCTCTTTCCTTACCTTCTCCTCTATTGGAAGTCGGTTAAAAAGTTCCACCCACAATATTGTTTTGTTATATTAAACAATACAAATGTACTTGTTAATCCTTGCCGTGGACAAAAACATGAAATAAAATTAACTACCTAATAATAAAACGAAACCTTTTATATTGTTTAATTTACTAAACATTTTTACCGCCACCTTTTTTAAAAACATAAGTAATAATAACCTCGAGAGGTTATTAATACTTACACCCTTGCACTTTGCATTTTTCTTGTCAAGTATGAAACAACGAAATATTAACTATACACATATCGTGGCGCTTATTCCTTGGCATTAAGGTAGAAATTGTCTTGTGCTAGCTGCGTGTAGTATGAAATAGCAAGCACGATGGTAAGACATAGCTAAATCGCTCCTGTTGGTAAGTGCCAAGGAAATGTATTTCACAACAAGTGAGAATAATTGTTGTCTTTCACGGAACACGAGGTTTCGTTTTAAATTTTATTCTTAGTCCAGTTTTGTGAAGTGGTAGTGGTTATTTTTTAATGAGATGGTTTTGATAAAGTTCTTATTTTGATATCTCCTTGCAATTAAGGCTATTGTAACATAGTCGAAATGTGGCGCTAAGAAAGACCTAAGATCCAGTTTTTTTAAGATCCCGATGTATATATTATAGAGATGTCTAGTACAAAAAAGTTATCAACAATTTTATTTTTTGACACTAAACAAAGATGACATAAGCCCACAATCCACCTACAGTACAAATATTTGATTTTAAACACAACCTGCCACACCGGTCAATACCTATCTGTTGATTAAATAATTATTCACACTAAATTAAGAAGATGACACGCTAACCTACTAATTATGAGCGACACTATTTTCATATTGGTATTGTTATTAACGATCTGACTAAATAACCTTATTGCATTGTTTAGTTTTATTGAAAGGACTTTTAATGTAATGCTCTTATTGGTGGCTCTACTAGATATTAAGACATTTGTAAGCCATATGGCAGATCACGGAGAACAGTATTTAAACATAACATCTTGTAAATTACCTGTGTATCACAAATAAATGATTTATGATTTATGATTTATGATTTATGAACAATTTTGACACTTAATAAATAAAATGTTTAGTGCCAAAGCATTTCAAATGCAGATAGCAAACCCCTTTTCACCCTGACTGTACACTCAAAAAGGTTACACGTAGAATCTTAAATGCGACACGGTAAAATCAGCTAGCAAATGGCACAGAGATTGTATTCTCGAAAAATCAAGGCATTTTCTATTGCTCCCCAATATAAAACAAGGTTGGTTAAGAAAATACTTCATTCGTATACAAGGTGTCATAGAAAACATTACTCAATACAGAAAACTCAAGTTTTTTTTTCACAGCGCATCATATAAATGAAAACCTATAAAACGAATATCGTAAAAATCTCACTCGTCTACTTTCTACGGCTTAAGTCTTTGTGTTAAAGTTGAAAATAGAATAGAAGTAAGTACAGTTCAATACAAAAGTAAAGTAAACAGAAGTTGGAATTTTGACGCGGTTGTAAAAAATATGACTGTCATGAAGTAATATTGTACAGTACATACGTGCCGAGAATAAGTTCCGTGTGAAGTACAGGTGAGTGAAAAATGTTTATGGCCTTTTAATTTTGTGATGACAATGTTTTACTTTATGTTGAGTGGGTAGTAAACTGTGGGGAAAATGTTTTAGATGGGTATTTAAGTACGTTTCTAACTCTAGTGCGTAAATGAATGCATAAGTAGTTTATTTTTGTAATTACACGGTAATCAGAGATATAATCTGTAGAAGCATCATGTTAAAACAAAATGTGGAACGATTTTGACACTGAAATTAGACAGCTTCGCTCTCACTTAAAATCATATAAGCACATCTCGTTCTGGGTTAAAACTTAAGTAAAAATACCCTTATTTTATGTAGGAATGAAAAATCAAAGAAGACGCATCTAAAACTATACTTTATTTTCTATGACACATCACTGGTCATTATAGCCAGGAACAAATATTTTTTATTTAAAACACTGTAGTAGATACAACATGGTTGTTTACTCGTTCCCGCTAAAACCGAACTGCATAAAATTCTTTTAAAGTAAACGAATACAAAAAAAAACAAATTTGAAAAACGAATTCATACAGTGTTCGAAAATCAAATGAAACGGCCATCCCACTCGGTCAACGCAAACAGATCACACGTACGAATCGCGACACGAACGAAGAGTAACAAGAATGAATGTAAATGTTAAAACCAAAGAGAATAGAGGCGATGACGACAGTATGATGTTTTTTCTAGAACTACAATTCTCAGAATGTTGTTCAATTCTCAAAAATAATCTAGAAATATCTGAACTTTTGCCCTTCTTAGTACTAAGTGTCTTGGAGCATTTGTTTTTATTGCTCATACTACTACTACTACTAGAAATAGAGAAAAAAGGAAAAAATCATTCTCAAAAATTTACTTGCGGCGAGGTTTGAACTTGTGTCTCTGCGTTAGTACCGACACTAATCTTTCCTGCGTCTACTATTTTTCGCCTAAGGCTCGATTGAGACGCATTATAACTAATATTCTTAAAAAAGACGTTAACCGGTCTATATCCGATTCAGATACAGTGGCGCGATTCGCGAACCATCGCCGGTTGTCATCAGTCATGGAGCGCCGACATGGTTCCAGATTGTCAATCTACGCGTGACAACTGACTTTGCTCTTATTTCTCTCGGGTGACAAATTCTTTAACATATTGCTCCTTTTATAAATCCTGACGTAAACGGAGTGTTACAGCTTTTGTTTCTTTTAGATTATAAATACTTATGTAGGTAGCTTGATTTTATACGTCTTTAAGATAGAGATATATGTACTAGTATTAAAGTTGAAGTCTCAAACATATTCCATGTTCGCTTTACCAAAGCCAAAAAATTCTGAAATTATTGTTACCTCTATCGATACCAAAAAAAAATAATGTTAAGATTAAAACGATAATTTTTTCTTTTTTTTTCTTACGTTTTCGCGATTTTGCATTGCAAAAAACGCAATATTTACCGGGTTTACCCGGGTTTTATTTTTTAACGACATTGTTTAAATTACCGACGTTTTGCTAACTTTACAGTCAGCTTAATCATGGTAGACTGAAATGTAATTTGTATATTTTAATATTACTGTAACTTTTTTGATTATTAAAAAGTTAGAGTGCTGCTAGACCACAGGATACTGTTAGTCATTATTGTAGTACTTAGTATAGTTTATTTTATGGATAAATGTAAATTAATGTGAAATGTAATTTATAAAAGAATAGTTTAAAGGTCCGAGCACAGTAAGCTTTTTCGTGGCTTCTTCTCATGTGAGGGCGCGTTCCGATCCGAAGGTAGTCTTTTGAGTTAACTAGAAATAATTAAAATTTTAAAATAGTTCTAAAATCTCCGTACACAGGAATGTTTTGATACAAATAATAATGAGGCGGTAGTTACGTAACTTTTTTGAATATTATTATTTTTAGACAAATTACATCTCAGTCTACCATGATTACGCTGAGTGTAAACCTGGTAAATTTCGTGTTCTATTACGATGAATTATGTCTACTAGAAACGAATTTGAAATGCAAAAAAACCAGGCAAATGGTCTCCTAGACTAGAAGAAAAATGGTATCCTTCTAGTCCTTAATAGAGACAAGTCCTTAAGGAAAAAAAAATGAACAAACAAATAAAAAAAACGAAGTTAACATTAATAGTGGAAATCCCTCAATAGCTGCGTTCCGGATACAGTATTCAAATCAGAAAAATATAGAACAATAGAAAGTCTATCACGAACATCGATAAATTTCTCTTATATTAGAATAAAATGTATCGCCCGCGTCGCACTAAATCAAAACTTCAAAAATGAAAGAAAAACAAAACAGTTAAACTTTGTTCTAAAACTGTCGAAGTCAATAGAAGATCACATATCCAAGTGTCAAACTGCCTATCGATTATACAATGAGAATAATTTGAGTTGGTTTAGTTTTATTTTTACCTACAGGGTATCCGGTATAGGTACTTCTATATATTTTTGTATATGAAAATTCGCAATCTCATTTTTGTTCTATATTTTCTTTGAATTATGGCTTCGCACTACTTTTACATATAGCCGATATACCACGTTATTATTTTGTTTGTTCCTACGCACCGTCTAATCTATCATCAAATGACGATAGCGTGCGTATGCCGAGCAAATACGCGGACAGTATAGGGTTAAGTTTTACAAAAATAATACCGCGAAAAACATAACTTTCTTTTGCAGTCGTGTAAAAAGGAGTGAAATGTAATTTAAAAAAATAAATAGAAAAATAGAAATTATACATTTCGCCCCTTTTCCAGAATCTTACATCAAACATGTAAACAAAAAAACTCATATAAAATTATTCGAAAGTGACAGCTCTTTGTTTTTATTATTTCACCGGTTGTGAACCGATTATGGCTATTTGGAAAGTAGCCAGTCTGGTGTCAAGTATATTATATAAGGGGTTAAAGTATGAAATTGCCGTTTTATTGCAATAGGTTCTTTGAATTGACATAGAATCTTCATGGTTTGAGGTTTTCGAATGAAACTTTTTTCAAATGGATTCTGTGATGTTCTTTTTTTTAAAAATGTGAAACATTTGAATATCGACTTTCAATTGTTTTTGTTATTCAATTTAGACAAGAAAGATGGATAAAACTGCGAAAATTCGAGTGATTTTTGAATACGAGTTCCGACGCGGAACTAACGCGGCAGAAACAGCCCGCAATATCAATGCTGCGTTTGGAGAGGGGTCTACTAATGAACGCACCGTGCGATTTTGGTTTAAACGCTTTCGTGGTGGAAATTTCGACTTAAAGAACGAGCCACGAGGAAGACCGCCCACACAGGTGAATAACGATGAATTAAGAGAGATAGTGGAAGCCGATCCTAGTCAAACTACCCAGGAATTATTATTGACTCACTTGCGTCAAATCAATAAAATAAAAAATACGAAAAATGGGTGCCTCATGATTTGACTGATCTGCAGAAAGAAACGCGTGTTGAAACTTGTGTTGCCTTGTTGAACCGGTACAGAAATGAAGGAATATTGGATCAAATTGTAACATGTGATGAAAAGTGGATTCTTTATGATAACCGGAAAAGAAAAATGCAATGGCTGACCCCAGGTCAAATGCCACAACAGTGTCCTAAAGCAAAACTTACCAATAAAAAGGTAATGGTAACTGTTTGGTGGTCTCAGCATGGTGTTATTCACTATAGTTTTCTTCGATCTGGTCAAGCAATTACGGCAGATGTCTATTGTGCCGAACTCCGAACCATGTTGACAAAACTAGCAGTAAAACAGCCCCGACTCATGAATCGATCTTCACCATTATTGCTCCACGACAACGCGAGACCTCACACAGCACGAGAAACCATTTTGACCCTTCAGGAACTGCACTTAGAAACCATTCGTCATCCTCCGTATTCACCAGACCTTGCTCCAACGGACTACCATTTTTTTCGTGATTTGGACAATTATCTACGTGACAAGAAGTTTTCTTCCCAGGAGGCAGTACAAAATGCTTTCACACAGTTTGTGCAGTCTAGATCGTCGGAGTTCTATCGCAAAGGCATTAATAACCTTCCCATTAGATGGCAGCAATGTATAGATAATAATGGCAACTATTTTGATTAAATAAATTTGTTAAAAATTTAAAAAATAAACAATTAAGATTTTCAGTACAAATCGGCAATTTCATACTTTAACCCCTAATATTTTGCAAATTGCATTTTTATTAGCAATTTGCATCAAAATAATCTAGTCGTCGTAGTAAAAGTCAAGTCAAGGAAGTCATTGTAAATGGTGGCTCTTTACAATGACGGTTCACGCGAGCTTTGGAGACAACGCTTCATTTAATTTACATTTCATTCATTTGTACACCTTTACGAAACTAAATTGAATAATATCCCCCCGAAATTAAACAATTTATACGCATTTGAACTACGTTTCATAAAAATGAAAAATTAGCAACACATCTCCTCAACGCGTTGCCGCCAAAACTCCAACTTTTTGTTTACTTTGATTTGATAATTGACAGTTCTGTACGTGTTTGCATTTTTTATCTCAGTTTCTGAAACAGAAGGGTATTATGGTGCTGATTTTTCAAAAGATACAAGCATTTCAGTTAAAATGCATGTATCTTTTGAACGTTGGTTCCTATTATTATTATTATTCAATTTAGTGATAATGATAATCCGTGACGAAAGTGTGAAATAATTTGGTTAATTCACTTATTATGAAGAGTATGACTAATTTTGTTTCTGCAATTATCGTGCATACTTACCTATATTCTAAATACTGGACACTGGGTAATTTCTAAAACTCATTTCGACAATGTTCGAAGGAAAAAATCCTCAGCCCCATAGCCATCCCTGTGACAAATGTAATCGTAGATCAATGGTGTCGGATCAAATCGTGTGTCCGTAAGAACGATAACCCCGCATTTCTCATAACATATTCTATGACTTTCTCACTCACTATTTGTCTCTATCGGCTATTTATCAATCTTTATCTACGACTGTTCATCTACGATCGGATTGTGAATGGTGTCTAGTGATATCTGTTTCCTTTTCACGACTTCTCAAAAAAGTGTTTGAAATTAAGCCGAAGGTTTGACTTTTCTAAGCATAAGGCGTGCATGGTACTCGTCCTATGACAAGTCCCTAATGTGTTCCAACTCTATATGAGGTCATGGGGTGCCCGTCTTTTTAAATAAAAGTTCTATTCGGCAGTTCGGCCATTACATCCTTGGCAAGTTGGTTTGGGTGGAGGTTATTTGTAGTTGGTATGTGGCTTTTTAAAGCACTTCAAAAGTGATGCAGGGGTTTAAATACCACTTATTTTTCCATTATTTCAATACTAAACCAATTATAGGCATAAATACCTGCACCCTTAAGAATATATTTGTATTTTGGAATATACAGGTATACCTAATGTATTTTTTCGACATAAGTAACATTTTTGCTACATTTATTTTCTCAATATTAATATTTTGCTGAACAAAATTACATGTAAGATCTAAGTATGATGTGATTGGATGAGATACCTATTTCTTTTGAGCAGACCTAGGATTTTCTTTCATTATTTGTATCGAAAATTACAAACCAGGCCTTTTCCCACCCAATTACTAAGCACTACTAGGTAGTTTCATTCAATACATACAAAGAAGTCATTTTCTTTTCATCCTTTTGATGACATAACCAACTAACTCTAAAACTTATATGAGTTTATCACAAAATAATATATAAACATGGGCAATATCATAGACTTAAAACGAACTAAATTAAAAATATTGAAGAAATTAAAAATATTGCGCTCGGAAAACTTCCCTTAGAAACGAAGTTCATATAGCATTTCGTTATGTAACAGTTTTCATTAAACGATTGATTAGACGATTCTATTTGTAAGCCACACAAAAAACACCATGAAATAAAATATTTTCTCGAACTAAAAACTTTACGCTCATAAATCCCGGCTCATATTCTAATAAAATAAATATATCACTTTCTCTCGGATTGGTAAAATGTGGTAGAAACATTACTCACTGTGGCAACACCATCAACGAGCGGTTTGCACGGTCGCCGAACGGTTTTTCAGCTCATTGCTCCGGCCTTATAGAGATCATTACGGGCCCCGGTTATTTATGTGGTAAAACCGAAGGCTTTACATTTCAATCACGAATAAAAATAGAGTTATGTTCGCTGGCCGGCCTCTGGCGAATAGCTTTCGTTCTGGGTTCTAGGGTTCCGTACGTGTGAAAACAAACGACATGAAACTTTCTTAAATAAAGGTTGCGCCTCGATAAATTCGGGTTAGGTTATATGCCTGCCACTAGCTTTACTCAAATTCTAATTTAGTTTAAGCTAAAGTTGAAAGATTTCAAAATCCGAAATCGTGCCTCTGGCCTGCTTGCCAGAAAGGCGCGAAGGAGTATTTACCCTTCGACCACAGATCTTACCTAATGTCAATTTCATAAATAAAGCAGTGTATTTTGCGAGTTAAGTCCTGCTTTATTAGAATCATGGGCAGAACACAACATGTATCTACAGCTGTAAATGTTTGAGATAGTGTCTAAAAAGCTCGAACATTACAAAAATTGACACCAAACGCAAATGCTTCCGTACGCACCTACGTTTTAAGAGATGCATGTTTCGTTTAATATTTTATACAGAACCCAGCCCAATGAGTGTTGGTTTCTGATTCAATTCAGATCGAATGGCAAACCGAGTAGAAGTGAATGGAGAACACTGAACGTCCAAGTAAAGTTAATGCGTGATTTCACTCAGTTAATTGCGCCCATTTTTAACTACCTACCAGATTTGATTACAGAATATTTATTTACTGCATTTTCATTCGGTAGGTACAAGTCATTTGTCAGAACGTTGATGGTAAATCATTTAAATGTTAACAATTTGTTTCGACTGTAGTTTTATTTCATTTCTCTTTGACGACCTCTTTTTATGAAAAACTATCGCTTCGTTTCATTGTTAAAAATATACATCAAATAAACGAAAAACGTTGTAAAAAATTGTTAATAAAAGGCTTTGATTTCAACTCCATATACCTATTTATGCCCATACTTCAATTTTTTTTATAATAAACTTACTACCAAAAACGACAATAATAACATTGAAAATAAACATTTTAAACTCACACGATTTGAACTTATAATTACTTTTCCAGGGTCTTATTCGCGTATTATTATTTTTAAAATTATCTTACCTCGCGTTTCGATCATGTTACAATGATCTTGGTGGCGAGGGGACTGCGAGGGGCCCCTCGCGACGCGTATAAGACCCGGGAAAAATAATTATGAATAACATCGACATTATTTTGGTTTTTGTCCACAATGCATTATACTAGATTTTAGGGACCGTGTTGTACTGTTTAAAGCTAAGGTATGTTGTATAGTAAGGCACTGTCCTAAATATGAGTTTTCATTAAAAAAGCTTCGCGCGAACATGTCCATCTCCCGACCAATCGGTGATTTAAGAAAGCGCTATCTAGAACTAAAATAAGCGCTAGGCTTGTACTATGGGTACTAGACAATGGATATAAATGTTAAACTTTTTTTTGTAAATACATACAAATGATGCATAACCAAAAAGTGTACTTACTTGAGACTCGTTTTCCGTTTTTTCTCCACTGGATGTTCGGTATGGGGTCTCCTCTTGCTGCGCAGAAGAAGGCAGCGATGCCGTTGGCGCGGACTTGCAGGTTCCGAGGGCGGATTGTAATTTCCGGTGGATCTGTACACACATACAAACGATATTGTCAATTATTGAAATGCATAGTGTTTTTTACAACTGTTAAGTCATTTTCCTATGTGAAAGGTAATGTAACAGTTTGATTAACTTTCGAGTAGTGTAAATAACGAATATTCCCCATGAAATGAATAGTAATCGAATCACGAATTTACATATTCTATGATAGATAAGTAATCTAATAAAAAACTTATCCCTTCATCCGAAATGCAAATGTGCGGTGTCCCTTGGTCAAGGGCTCAGTCTGTAACTAATCCCGACATCTGGACAAAGTTGCTAATATGAATTATGTATGTTTAGAGAGGTCCATCGGTCCACTTTTACGAGCTCTAGGGCACTCGTTCCCGCGCACTTGCTCCATTTCGATCCAATTTTCGACTATGAATAAATTAAGGACATCTCGAAACCCCACTCTACCGAATTAGCCACGTTACGTAACCTTAACCGCTCCGAGACGCGAACTTCTTCAACGGTTCCGGCAACTTGCTCCCAACTTACGACTACTCCTCTGACTCACGAACAGAATTCCCCAGAATTGTTTTCCACCAAATTACACAGACAGAGGACGGTGACTGGAGCGCGGTACATTTTCATTACGCGGAGGGAGATTAATGGCATTATCTTGTGGAAAAATGCGCGCTCAGCTACTAAACAATTATGTGTACAAAACGTGAATTCTGAACTGTCTACTTCCTAGCTAGCTGCCGAACGATCCGGAACAAAAATATCTAAAGAGAGCGATCTCGGAGAGACCGTGGAACGCACGCCGCGGGAGCGTTTGGTTTCTGAACTAGAAAATGAAATCCCATTTAGCTGTACCTATACGTAGGAAGGCCGGTGTCCCCAGGGCGGCGATAACTCGATCGATGCCACATTAATAAACGGATTCGTATAACGTATTTTTGGGTGGATGTCACACAGGAGTTAAAATATTCATGGAATGGACACCGTCGAGGTCGCGGGTCAGATTAGAGATATCTGAAAAAAAAAAACGTGTATATCGGTTCGGTATAGGCGTGAAACAATTCGTATCAAGCGGGAAATTCAGGTACACTTCAAAAAATCAAAATTATTGCAGGCGACCGGTCGCAAATAAAAGTAGGATCTAAATTCAGAGGGCGCTTCGCGTCGACCGGGGACTTAATGACCTCTCGATGTCCAATTACAGAATGATTGCGATACGCTAACTACGTGAATTGTCAGGATTCAAATATTTGATTTTGAATGATATCGATGGCGATATAAGGACGCACTGGGATATCACAGATATGTTTAGTTATGACAAGAGGTGGAACGGTCACGTTTGTTAAATCGTGTTGGAGCTAGATCCGCATTCAAAATATATCTGATGAATTTTGGTCGTTCTTTTTTTTCGGGCTTCCTATACGTTTGACACCTACATATATCAAATGAAAATAAAATCGTACCAAACTAATATTTTAATAAACGGTTATTTCTGGAATAGTTGTCGTTTAGTTAAATACTACATGTTTTTTTTACAAATAAAAAATAACGTTAGATTTACTTGTATTTTTAACAAGAAAGATAAAAATACAACTAAATCTAAAATCATTTTTGCGGCTATTTCGGTTACCGAGTTGTGTGAAATAGTAACCAGTTCGGTCTGGTTCACAAAACCGAATGCACTTTTCCGATATTTGGTAGTTATTTTAGTCAGGGCTAAATCGAATTCACTCGATTCAAATTTCACTCTACTATCTACGATAGATGTATTAGGTATGCATACATTAAAAGATCGACTCAGAGTTTGTTATGTTTAAGTTATTGAACTCTCTTTTGTAATCAATTGCTGTGGCAATTCACGGTCTCGGCCCTTTCTAATGTGCATCATCCCCATATTTTGCCCAAAGATTATGGTCCGTGTTGTCTTTTAGTTACTAACCGACTTCAAAAAAGGGAGGAGGTTCTCAATTTGTCGCCATTTTTTTTGTTTGAGTTCTTTTTCGTTAATTTTGTGTTTTATTTATTTTTAAAACATCACAATATAAATAATAGCAGTATTATTCCCTGGTATAAAAGCTGAGTGTTCATTACTCAGCGATGTGAAATCTCCGAATGTTTTGTGCAACTCGCTTGGTTAGCAATTCGTCGCTATCGACAATTTGCTTGCTTCACCAAATGTCAGTTGAACGAGTAATTTGTGTTACGGATACAATTTCAACGGGAATTTATTTAGTGTTACTAAATTAATTGTCAAATGTTTGTTTCAAAATAGCTTGAACCAAATGAAAATTATGTAATTTTTACTTGGTTGCCTGGTTTAGTTTAATATTTTACAACACGAAAACGAACTTAACCTATCTTTTTTACTAGGTATAAAATTCTTTGTCTCTCATTCGATACAGATTATATGTGATGTTATGGCATTACGTTTTGTAACCATGTTTTACTCCAAAAAATAAAAACTTTTTTTTTTGCTTGAACAAATCTGTGTCTCTCAATTAAGATAAAATGGTAAACTACTAATAAAACTTGCAGTCGTATGGCTCATCGATTAGGTAAAAATACGTAAATATCGAAATTAAAATCTCACAGTAATTTTATTGTTATTCAATGACAAACTCGTTCAACCCAATTCCCTTTTATTCAAAATTATTACAACGTGTAATTGATTTATAGGTTTTAATTTTATTGCATGAAGCACATTTTATTACAACAGAAAATAGAGTTAATCGAAATGTGCAAACACCATAACCTACCTATCCACAGACTATACAGCCGATTTATGACAATAATCTGCCAATATCCCCCATAACCCGTATTGCGGTAACATAGAAGTATATTGGGATTTAAACAGTACAAAATTTATTTACCATTTTGCGTAGGTTTTGGGCTATTAATTTGGATTGTTAATAATTCCAAATACGGTGAAACTAATCCTTACAAATTATTGACGATAGGTACCTACCTACCTGAAATTGTAACTAGGTTATGTTTGGAACATTCGATGTCGACAAATCCAACTGAACATAAATTATGTAACACGAAATGATCTAATTATACTATACATTGTAACTATCTATACGTACTCGATTTCTGTTACATCACCTTTTAAAAATAAACACAAGGTAGCTAGATCATAATAAAAAGTGCACTTTCTTAGTTAGTATTGTAAGAAAGCATTGAAATAGGCATATGTTTTTTCTCAAAGTGCATTGCTCATATCGTGAAATGAATGCGCCGACACACCTGTGACCTGAAACAAAAGATCCAATTTTCCAGACTTACGTGTAAGGTATCTTATGTAAATGTTCCCAGAATCGTTGACTGTTGGTATAGCAGGAGGTATAGGGGGCACGACAGGAGCAAACACTCCTACAACCGGAGGCCGGATATCTGTATCAGGTTTCTTCTCGAAAGTTCTTGTATTCCCAGTTGATATTCCTGGGTGTGAATTGTCTATGTAGTGAGTTCCTTCTTTTCCGGGATAGTGTGGAATCCCGTCTATATGTCCAGGATATGGTGGTGCACCGTAATGCGTTGTTTCAGTATAATGAGGAGTTCCACCTATGACATGCGTAGTTCCTTCCACGTATCGAGGAGCTCCGTACACGCGAGGTGTTCCACCGTAAACGTGGGGTGTTCTATCGAGACTGTGTGGAACTAAATCTTCTGGGTCTTCTATATGTTCTTCTGAAGGTACTTCTTTAGAGATATCTTCTGGGGGTACGTATTCGGTTGCTATTGTTGAACTCGGTTCGTTTTCTTCTAATTCTTCCAAGTCGTCGTCTGATGGAGAATAATTGGTTTTGGTACGCGATCGGTCGTCGTATTTTTGTGACTTTCGTGTTAAACTATAACTTTGTTATCATTACCTATCTTATATGTAAGTACTTTATTGTATAACTATAAACCAAAAAAATGTCGATAACGCTCTAGTGATTGGTGCTCTTAGCGTATTATAAGATACCGACGACATTTCATCCCTGGAGTCACCAAATGTAATCAAATAAACTAGATGCGCTGACAATTCCTTTAGTTTTACAAGTATAGTATGGTATATTAAAGGCATATTCAAAAGAAAGTCATTTCGGTCCCAGATGAGTTAAGAATCTTTTATGGTCCACATAAAATCTCTGTAATCGATACGAACAGTGAAAACTTATTTTCACGCGCGTAACTCCCATTATTTACAAAGCATTTAACACCATTGTGAGAACAACAAAGGTGAAACTTACATCTCAACTTCGGAAACAGTCTAGGTACGGAACTATAAATCACTTCCATTGTTATTATCGAGAAAAAAGCTCACGGCCGATATCTCGATACACCGTATCGATGCAATAAATAAACATCGGAGCTACATCGATTATTGAAAGATTTATATCTCGGTACTGTCTGACGTATATAGTGCGGGCATTATTCATATTTCGAGTTTCTATTGTACGAACTCGATAAAAATGGTATAATGGGTATGCGCCTTTGTACTTCTATCTGCAGATGAGTTTCTAGCTCGTACGGAATGAGGGTGATCTGATGTGATGTTTTGTCGTGTCATTTCTTTAAATTGCAACTTTAATAACGAGTCGTGGACTTTTTGTTTGGTCGCTGTTTCATGCGGATAAAAATGTTTTAAAGTTGTGCTTGAAAGCCAGCTCATCTTAAGTACAGACAAAGAAAGGTTTTATATAAAGAGAATTTATATTATTATGAGACGACACCACTGTTACAGATACATTAGCATCCATTCAAACTTTACTTTTTTATGAAATTAAATTACTATAATAGTATAGATAATACATTTCCCTAAGCGACATGTGGATGTAGAGAATATCGGCTACTAACATAGCTGAAGCATCTGCCCGTCACTTTACGGAATTATCTGGCGCTCCTAGCACCTATATACCAAAAAAGTAAGCACCTATCAAGTTTAGTATTCACGCCTTCACTCTCCCTAATTTATGATCAACTAGAAAACATCCTCAATTTAATCAACTTGTTTATTACGTACCGAATAGAATCCTATAAACAAAATACTAGCACGTAAAGCTACGTTTTATTATCCCTCAAGACTGAAACCATTACTATAATTAAAATAACGCAATCTATCAATTTTACACACAAAAGGTTTCGCCGAATATTTTACTAACGTTAACGCTGACATGTCCTACCTGAGTGAATTTATGTAGTCAAATTATAAATATCACAGAACAATGGCCAGTTTTTTTCAAGTAAATGCTTAGTTGGTGATGTATCGGGTAGCGTTTCGGAATTATTCGTTCACATTTTTATTTGGTAAACTAGTAAGTAAGTATATTTTTGAATGCAAAAGAAGGGTAAAACTCTTTCGATTAAAATGTATTTAAATGGACCGATATTTAAAACACGGTGCACGATTGAATCAGAGTAAGCAATGCAAATTTTAATGTACCTAATTTGCTTGGCTTTATTCGACGTATTTCTAAAAAGGCGCTATAGCATTTCTAGCAATACTAAATGCTCGTAGTCATCGAGAAAATATACAGACAGAATAGTGTGTATACCCCCTTCTGCAATGCAGAGGGCTGCGGGTTCGATTCCCGTCAGGTGCAAAAGTTTATGCTTAAAAATAAATATTTGTAACTGGTCTGGGTGTCTTTCAATGTATAATATGTATGTATTTACAAAAAAAATACTATAATATGTAGTATATCCGTCTGACCTTACCAATAGTAGGCACAAGTGCTTAGTTTGGGGCTAGATGCGCTATATGCAATGTCATGCAATATTTATTTATTTTACTTATAAATACAGCACCACTTACTGAATTTATTCAATCACTTAAGTCTCTTACATTTTACTAATTATCACTCAAACATAAGATCTGTTTACTGCCGTATTCTCCGTAAAATTACCTAATTGGTTGTAGAGCTAAATATCAAATTACATGACTGAAATATAAAGTCTCGAGAGGTATTTAAAAGAGCTATGGGTAATTAGGTATCAGAAACAAGTTTTGTTTTTCTCTCCACTTGTGTATTTTACGTAATGTATATACGTACACCCCTTATTTTAATTGCTTTAATAATAAATTCGCTTTTAAAGATTTTAGGTACTTCGAGGCAATTTTCCGAATATATGAATTGAATATGTGCCTAATTAAATAGGGTTAGGTAACTGAAAAGGACCTATTTAAATTAACATAAAAATACAGTGAAACCTCAAAAATTTGACTCTTAAAAGACTGTAAAAAATTATTTAGGCGTTCTCTTCATTTTAGGTGGTGTTAAATTTGTTAGAATCTTTTTGGTGTTAATTTCTACAATTTCATTAATTTAAATTGACTTTTAGTAGTTGACTTATAGTGAATAGGTATAGCAACATATCGCCACACAAACTTAAATGTATTAGCAAGCCAAAAAGCCATTAATATTCAATATTAAAAATAATTTGCATCTTTTCCTGAGGAGTTGCCGTTTCCTCGGAAGCCTTTTATTTAACGTTTGACCTGATCTCTGTTCCCTGGAAAGAATTCAGACTATCTCGAAAATGATTCCAAAAAGCCGATCCCAAGTAATTTAGAAAGATTAGGACGCAAATAAACGATAATAGATACCCACTGTAAAAACTTCGCACGAAAAAAAATGAGTTTATCGAATACTTTCAAATTGTTTTCGCGTAGAAAAGTTCGTATTTTTATAAGTTTTTCGAAGGTTTTCTTTTCTTAATATATTCGACAAAATAATAACTTTTAGTTGGTTTTTATACCGACTTTGATTTGTCCAAGTTATTTTTAACTTTCAGGTCAAATTTCCTTTGAAGTTTTCTGATATTTTGTTAATCATTTTCAACGAAGAAAGTTACATAACATTTAGATGTTCGCTTTTCATGGGGTAGATGCTAAATTTGATAAATGACAGTTACGAATAGTTAGGTAATTGATTGTACTACAACATAACTTAAAACGTGTATGTTTTTCTATGATTTTGTCTTGATTTTTATTTTCCCCTGGTTGACCCTCTTCTCTAATAGAAGTTCTCTAAATATGAGATACAACAGGATAAAGGACAAAAATTAGGAGTCATTGGCTATCGGAATTTTTTATTAAGTTACGTTTTTTGAGATCAACTCGTAACAACAAATAATTACTGAAATATGAAAAAAACATGCATAATATAGCTATATAAAACTCGGTTTTAAAGCAACCGTAGAAAGCATCCGATTCAAAAGGACAAGTATTTTAGCTGTCAATTGTTGACAACAATAATGACACTGTCCAGGTCCTGCTTTGATCCATTTTTGCTAGTGTCAGAATTGTCCTTCTTGACGTTTTCCTTAACTCCGGGACGCTCTTGAATCAGTATTATTTAGAAATGAACAGGTTCATATTAGATTTCATTTTTTGTTGCTGTACATATTTCCGATTACACTTAGTAATACTGTTACATTTTCAAGTCTAAACCAAGTCACCCATAAGTCTGAACCAATGTTTTTTTAATTAATAGTAAATTCTACAGAAGAAGTCAAGGATATAAAGGAGATAGGCAACTTTTTCCCTCCATCCCGACTAATGATTTGTGAAACCGCTGTGGACGTCTATTTTTGTGTAAAATTTATGAAAATTATGTCAAAGTAAGTCCATGTAGAGTACGTAGTCGCAAGAGCACGCGAGTGCGATATTTCATACGCTCTCGATACTTGAATAAATCGCTTTTCTATCGCTCCCGGGAATTCATCGAGCGTTCAGCGGTTAATAGCGTGCATTAATATAAAACGCTTCTGGTTAATACGTTTTTGTAGTCTATTTGTATGTTTGGTATTACGAGTTCTCGTTTACTTTTAACGAACGAACATTTTTATACTTTTAGAACATTTATTGCAACTCAGAGAACAAAGACTAGCTCTATATTTTTTTAAATGTTGTTTGTTGTATTGCGTTTAATCGTAAAGGAGAATGCGCATAATACCTGCAGTTTCAACTCAATCAAATATTTGTAATATTAACTTCTTCTTATCGTGCCGATTTCTATAAATATGTACTATTTGATATTATTATATTACATACTTATACATACACATATACTAATATTTATAAACACTTACATACATAAGTTTTTATTGTTTAAAACAAATATGTACTTATATACAATATCCAGCCCAATATGTGGCGGCGGCAACTACGCCATCCGTTGCATCATAAAGGTCTTGGATAGTGCAGGAAGCTGTACTTGATGAGCACATCAGCAAGTGGGACATTGTACCGCTTTTTGATGACAGCAGCAGCAGCATATTAACTATAATATTTCTATTGCCTAACCTTTATCATAATGGGAATTGTAAAAAAAATATCTATTGAAACTTAAACCTTGTTTCCAAAAATATTTAAGGCAAGCCTTATAACAGTAAGGTAATATAAAATTGTTTACAATGTAAGTTCAGCAGAAAGTATATCGGGGCCGTAGTATTTCATACAAGAGATTGCCTCATAAATTTGGTGTAAAATTCCGACTAATAGAGTCTTCCTGGAGGACCATTAAGCGCGTCCATATTTTAGGCGATATTGTAATTGTTTCTTCATAATATGTTCTTTCCTAAAATAATAAAAGTAGTGTTTAAGAAACTTGGTGAACGGACTGTAAACTATAAACCGTTATTGCACCCGCTTAAAATAAAGGTTAGTCCTTCTATTTCCTAAAGTTTATCTTACGACTAAACGGCGATTTCGGACGATTTTATGTACACAGTATTCTACAAAGACAAAAGGTTCATTTTAATGTCAAATCCCATAACTAAGACATAAGACGAGCTCTAAAACTCGGTCTCCACTCAGTCTATCATGACACCACAATACTGAAGCACTCCAGTTTTATAGGACATAAACACCAGCGCCAGATGGAGCCACATGCATCCCAGTTTAATGCACTTGTGATTTTATACATAAAATGTTGACTTGTTTTAATGTTCACTCGGGCCCATAATTGTATCGTAAATAAGCATTATTCTTTAAAGTGGTGATAAATTATTGTCCTATATCAATATAATGCTAAAACATGTCTGAATCATGTTTAATTCACACACAATTTATATTAAACGAATATGATGTAAAATATCAACAAAAATATGCCTCCAATATCCATAACTTACAAACGAAATCAATTATATTTTAAAATACAAAATTATCTAAAATTCTAACTAAACACATGACGAAGTAACGACGCTTGGTTTAATTAAATACACTTTTTAAAACTTTACAGTAACTGGTGTTTTCTTTAGATTTTAAAGTAGGTAGGTAATATATATTACCTACTGTTAGGTAATGTACACTTTCCGCCCTACCATGATCGTTTCTCGTTGCTTTGTCGTCCTTTTGTCGCTCAAAAAATAAAGTAGATTTTAAATAAAAAATACCCGTGACTTCTTTTAAACAACCACACATATTAAAAAAAATACAACTTTTTTTAATGAAGTTGTTTTTAGTTTTTTTTTATTACTTGATGGGCTGATTTTATTTTTTAGCTAAAAATATAGCGGCGACTTAGCTACCACCTATAAGAAATCATGGTAGGGCCGGTTTATCTTAGAAAAATCCAGAAAAATCAAAGGAAACTTTTTGACGTCGCACAGAAATAAAGAGTACGCTTTCGCATAAAATCTTTATCCTATGAATTCCAATGGTACTACTGGCAAGGCAATACAGCTTTGACAAGATTTTCTGCTTACCATAAACAATATTACTTGAAAACTCGTGCTACAGTCGACGCCATAAGTGTTGCTTGC
This sequence comes from Idaea dimidiata, assembly GCA_949358125.1. NCBI lineage: Eukaryota > Metazoa > Arthropoda > Insecta > Lepidoptera > Geometridae > Idaea > Idaea dimidiata. Next base: position 11,200,036 of record OX442334.1, read on the forward strand.
ATTAGTCAAATTACCTCTCAGCGAGAGAACGCTACCGCAAACTGAGCTTTATATGTTTACATTAAAATTTGTTATTAGAATAATGTTTTTCTAGAGTTAGACTGGCCGTAAAAATAATATGAGGATATGACTGCGTTAAAAATCGTGAAGCAAACACTTTCATATGGTTAAAAGTATGAGTATATAAATGTACGTCTACGTTAAATCCCATCCACTATGCAGGCATAATTAAAGATAAGTAACCGATTCCGTGACGGCTTGCATGGAAAATTAAAAAAAAAATAACTTCAACAATGATCGTCTGAAGAAAAAAATGTCAAATATAAAGACCTTAAACGTCAGATCGTAGTCTAGGATTAAAGAAACGTAGAATGTTGTTTGGTTAAAGTACATACATGCATCGGATACAACTCGCTAGCGAGTACCCAGCTTCACAGTAAGTAGGTATATTGTATCGTGAATACGTCATTTTGTATGTCGTATCCAGACCCGATCTGCATACAGCGGAACTGAGGAAACTCACGCGGTTTCCTCCTTCGAAACGTGAGCTCCGAACAGATTTAACACTGCATACTGAAGACGAAACATGCAAAAATATTCAAATAGTAGGTAGCTAGTGGTAATACTACTCGAGGAAATACTAGGTGTTTATGTTGTGGGAAGAAATGTTGTCTATTTATGGTGCCATAATATGTTAAAATATAGTCGAATGTTTTAGCACTTGTGAAGTTATCAATATCATTTATTTGGAATCATTAATTGATGCAAATAAATGAGCAACTAAAGTATTAGGTTCAACAATTGATATGATTTAATAAGATTTAATATTGTATAAGCAGTGTGACTAGTTTAATATATGGTATTATAAGTTATATTAAATATTTATTAAAATAACAATGAATATGGATGTCACAAAAATTTTAAAGATTAGGATCAGTCAAAAACTAGTAATATATGGTATGGTTTCAAATCAAACCAGTAATAAATAAGATAGTATAGTTTTCGTTGAACAGTTCGTTGACCATCGCTACAGTCATGCAGAGGGCGTGGGTTCAAATTGTATAAAATTTTAGAAAGGACCTTTTCAATTCTAGCCTAAATATTCTAAGATAGTAGGCATTCTTTTGTTGTCTAAACATTATTTCTAAAAGTGTCAACTCACATTTATTCATTTTGCAGGAAAAAGTGCTTTCAAAAATTCGTTCTCATTTCTTATTGTTTTATTTACAGTGGCCATATACATACTTTTTATAAAGTAAACACAGTATACAGTATGCTCTACCCAATATACAGTATAGAGACTTCCTAGGTACATTCTTTAATGACTGCACTAAATTGCAAAGTCTGAAGACGATTAACTGAAGTGGTATTGAATGAAATGAGTTAGTTAAGTGCAGAAGAATTTACTGCTCGTAACTGTTTCGTTGGATTATTGCATGGACGTACATTTTACTAGCAATAAAGTAGTGAAAATCTTCTACATTGCACAGGTGATAATTTTCTTCATTTTTTTCCTGATGGTTGTAGCTCACTTAGTGTTATGGTTTTTAGGTGGCCCTAATGCCTCTTACTTGATCTTATGACTACTATCAGCAACCAGGAGAAACTGCTTAACGTGCCTTACAAAGCACGGAGGAGCTCGAAAGAGTGATTTTTGACACACAAATTATAAGGAATATTGCCTGAAAACATTAAATAATCGAAATTGACTAATGACTGAATAACTGACTGATGGACCAACTCGTAGCCTAATCACTGATAGTAGAGAAATGAAACTTAAGAAAGTGTTCTTTGTATGATGTAGGCATTCAATAAGTGGTTTTCCGAAATTGCCATGTAATCGGGACTTACTCGGGCGAAACTGCGAGACCCAGCTAGTCGACTATAAAACATAAAATGTACTGAATATTATATTTTTCATTTAGTAGACATACTTATAGGCTTTGCACATACTTTATTATAGTTTCAAGGGAATACTACCTTACCTACATCCAAAACATCTTTGACGCTAACCTATTTTTTCAACGAACCATTTTTTTTGCCAAAATAGCCGCTATTTCATCTAAAATGATGAAGGATGATTCATGTTTCCACGCACGTTTTCTCAACGTAATTAGATTGTCGTAGTAAACACCGGTATCAGGTGGCTGCTGTTTTATAACCCGTGATTATACTGGCTTATACCGAGGGAGTTCGATATGGAGGAAACTTTTTCGAAGGAACCTCTTTTGAGTCGATAAAATTAAATAGGTTTTTTCTTCTTTGTTATTTTTTTAAGTCGTTATACAGTTATTTGCTTCCTACTTTTTTATCTGTATACGTATGTGTATAATAGGTATCCGTACATGTATCTGTTTATAATTAGCATTAAACACTCTTTTCAAAATGCTTAATATGATTAACAATGAAACAGTCTTAAACTACTACAAACTACTACAAGTTTTAGATACCTACCTAAATAACTCACATTCACTGTAAAATATACCTAATAATATAATTTATTGTATCATTATATTATGTTATATGTAAGTTAATTGATAATATAATCGTTAGTTCTAATCCAATTTGCTGCATTATATTGTTTCGGTTGCAAAGCACCAATTTAAGAAATCAGTAATAACTGAGCATATAGGTAAGGCATCTACTGTTTTCTCTTTAAAAATAACTTAACCCAAATTCTCAAACATAACAATAGACACAAAGTTTTTGATCATCAGTTGAAAGCACTAACCAATTGCATTTTCAAACAAAATTTAATTACAAAACTGATGTGTATGCAACAAGAAACAAATAATCCAGCATTACCTTTGTTAAAAATTTACCGAACGCAATTACCGCAGTAATAAAACGAGTAGAGTTAGATGGGAAAGTGCGCGAATAAAACGCGCCGAGGCCGAAGTCAGAAGGCAAGGGGAAAAGCGTGCGAACTCGCCTCTTATTAATATTCAGCGGATGGCGACCTCTTCTAATGAAATTACCACAACAAAGCATCGAGCGTGCTGCAAAGGATTGTTGTGCAAATATAAACATCGAATCTGACGATAACGGGGCTTTCGACTAGACCCCCTCGCTCGCCGCTGCCTGTCGCGTAAGTCCCAAAGAATTTAAATGACATCATTGTCCGACCCGGGAAGTTGTCCGATAACACTGACGGACATTGTCATAACAATACGTGACAATACACTCGAAAACAATTGGTGAAGACAGAAAAATGCCGCTTGTGCTCGCTGATTGGCATATGGAAATTGATAATTTAACGGCAAATATTATATTAATTGCATACACAGTGAGAATCTTAATAATTGTAAGAAAAAAATATACTGTAACGATTTTATTTCATTGTTAATATTACATACCTAAGTATTTAAAAACTAAATAGTTCACTTTACTCCAGTCATAATTTTCGTATTTTGAATGCATAACATATGGTTTATTTGAGGTTTATAATTTTAGTATAGAGTATTTTAAATTACTACCCGGCTGCAAGAAAACGGTTATGATTTTGGCGTCTATTTTGTACGTATATTTGTATGCTTGTAATATTTTACCTCGGCTCGTATATCAAACTACTAAATGGATTTCTTTGATTAAAATATCGTTATTTATTAAGTAGTGTACAATTTCATCGAAATTTTCTATCTATCTAAAAAATTGAAATGAATTCTAATGATAAACCTAAAAATTCAACAGAGAACAGATTTATTTTGAAGGAAATACTTGACTCGTCAAGAGCAGCGCTCCAATTCCGGCACTTCAGCTACTCAATTTGAGAAAAAAAAAACAAAGACGCCCAATAAGCAAATTGAAAGAATAAACGTTCGAAGACAATCGACCTCGTCACCCAAAAGTTATAGTCAATTTACAAAATATGCCTCGAAGGTACCTCCTCGTTATTTTCCTATAGAACTCAATTGTTTCGAGTGGATCCTAACAAAACCTTAATAATAACAAGGAAACGTCTTCAATCAACGATAAAAATAAAGTATAGTAGTAAAACGAATCGAATTCGAATCACGCGCAGTTTTAATTCGAGTAAGTAAATTAAAATGCGGCCGACCGTTAGCCAGTTTGAATACAAATGGTTTATTGGACCAAACAGTTTCAATTCCGAGCGTACTCTCTCTTCTAACTCATTAGACGAGAATAGAACGGTCTAAATTTTATTTATAGAGCTATTTTTTTTATTTATCACCCAGAAGAAGGGGTGTTCGTCTAATTCGATTATTTATTCCACGAATTTCGCCTTTATTAAAATGACTTTGGACATTGGCATAAATCGTGAGCGTTTTTATAATAATCCGTGAGATAACAGCTCTCGTCTTTTCCGACTCAATCTTTTTGTGATGTCAACGTAATAAGTGTGAATATAATAGCTAGCAGATCAATTTGAGGGTGAGGGAGCGGAGAATGGTTAGAGATCGAAAATTATGGATTGAATTTGTAAAATGATATCGGAAAATGGAAAACGTTACGGCGAATATTTATTCAATTTCAGGAAAGATAACAGACTGCTTTACGGTGATGTTTCCTATCTTCGTATTTCCTATGACTGGTACTTTAGTTTCTATTAGCTTTAAGTTATTCGGTATTTGTGTCTCATTACATCGGATACAGAGGGAGAAATGCTAATGATTTGTATATTTTTCTTTGATAGTCTAGTAAACGAGTTATTAGTCTTTGTAAATCCTTTGATATCGTTCGAAATTGCGGTGAAAGCTAAAGATCTAAGTTAAGTTAAAAACAATATATAAAGGTAGCAAAGCCATGTCTTTATATCCCCCATCTCCCGGCATTAAATACTCAACAGGCGCGCTTATGAAAATTAATGGTGTTGACGCTATTCAATCCGACCGATGACATCATAGATCGCGTGACAAGTGACAAAATGGCAGCTCCGCATCGAAATCCGACACAAAACTTAATGAGTTCATCCCCGGTTTATAGATCAACGTTGAATTGATGACGCAATTTGGAAGGTTATTAAATTTTTGCCACATCTATTTTGTGAAACGGGTCCTTTTTCGGTGTAATTGATGTTTGGTAAATGTTGTTTAAGCTATATCATTATTTGGGCAGTCTGAGTGGGTTCGCCAAGTATGTTTAAACAATGAGTGGTCATCGTTTGTCGGTCGGCCGTTGAGTAAGCCGGCCATTCGTCCACTGAGATTAGGTCAGAATCACATCACAGCATAACACGACACAACATGAACAGACAGCCAGTCAGTAGATATACCTATTTATATTTACATACTCCACTTTTACATCGTAATTTAGAACATAATAGGAAAATTCATCAGACTTGGACAAAAACTCTCTAGCTGTAACGGCAACTGTGAAAGAAACTAGTTGCTATATTGTTGAAATAGAAAATGATATCCTGTATTTATAGCCTAACTGTGCATGTTTTCATTCAGGCGAGATATTATATATATAATATCTCCCGCACATATATCCCTTATCTAAAGGATATCTACCTGGAATGCGCTCTGGTATACTCAACCTGCAGTAGGTACCTACACTGGTACCTACGTTTTGCAAAACCTCTTACTACATTGAGCAAAAATGTACCAAACAGCACCCAGAAGCTCCGTCAGGCGTAATTAGTACAAAATACTGGCGATTAGATGACCTAATGTAGCTACGGCCTAAATTCAACAAGTAAAATTATCTACGTCTCTTAATTCAGCAGATTTTACCCAGCAATGTGGCTGTATATAAAAGCAGATGGTTGATGAACCTTATAAAAATATTTTATTTAAAAAAGTCAATTAGGAATGTTTTCGGACTTCAAATACGCTCTATAACAAGCAACTCAATTCATAAAAGACGACACAATACAGAAATTATAACAAAATGCATCATCATCACCAGCCTGTTGCAGTCCACTGCTAAACATAGGCCTCTCCAATTGCACGCCACTGGATCTGTTTTCAGCTTCTCGCATCCAGTTTGTGCCAGCAGCCGTCTTGCCCAAATCGCTAACAAAAAACATTTACAATTTTCTTTTCATACCTACCAAAGCTCCATAACGATAAGTTTTAAGCAACATTTTGTGTTGAAGTTTACGATGTTTCATTTTTTTAAATTGTAGTCAGTGAGAACTTTACTGAGGAAATATTGTAAAGAAAATGCAAACCAGATAGAGTTCGAAATAACAAGACAGCTACAAGACGTTACTCTGTTGAAAAGTTCAAGTATTTCAAGAAACTTTTAAACAAAGAAGTGTAGATTTAAACGAGCGCGAGTTTCAATTAAACTAGTCACGGAATGTCTTCGACTTTGCCTGTGAGAGGTTCGTGGCCAGTATCTAAAGCTGACGTTTATATAAACAGTCATTGATAATCAAAGAACTTGTATTACTAGAAATAGAATGCTCACGTAGAATTAAAAAGTGTTTCGCGACATTGAGCAAGCTGTCCTATTCTAATAACACCATTAGAAAGGGACAGCACGCTACATTGAAACATGATAAACTGATATTGATGCCAAAAAAAAAACAAGATTATTGCAAACTAGCTGCGCCCCGCGGTTTCAACTGCGTAAGTCCCGTTCCCGCGGGAATATCGGGATAAAAAGTAGCAAAAAGTAGCCTATGTGCTCTTCCCGGTATCCACCTACCTATATTCTAAGTTTCATCGCAATCGGTTCAGTAGTTTTTGCGAGATTGAGTAACAAACACACAGACATACATACTCACAAACTTTCAGCTTTTTTTTTTTTTTTTTGGGTGTTTAATTTTGAGAAGTTAATGTTCCCGCGGCGCTAGTGGGTTACACCGCGAGACATCACTATATTGTTTAATTTACATTTGAATTAGACTTGTTGAATCAAGTAGGATAATAGAATGCTTTAGAATACTAAAAAGTGTTCCGCTACTTGTCCGCTATTTGACTTCGACAAAAAATTGCAAGGGAAGACAACAAAGGCTAAGAGGCTCATACCTATTTGAAATTCGAGCGTGTTTAAGTTTTCATCAGCTGCAACCTTTTTGGTCTATGACCGAGAAAAAAGTTTAAATCGTGTTCTTAATAACTTTTAATATTTATAAATGAGGTTAGCGTACTACGAGTTAAAAATACCTTTTCGCGAACCTTTTAATGACTTTCAAAGAAAAATCACACTAACAACTCTAATCACCACATTTTCACGGAAAAATAAACACGAGTTCGTAAATATATGAGTTCATATAAACTTCCCCGCTGAGTTTTCTCAGGCGCTTCCTGACATCAATCTTTCACGTCAGGACTGAGAATTCCTGACGTTGGAAAAATACTTATTACCGTTTATTAGGCAGGGAGCATACTTCCGCAATCTGTATGGTGAGTTTACAAAACTAACGAATTCGAACCTTATTGTAAAGTACTAAGAGCCGAAATATTTTTTGTAGGTGAGAAATGAAATGTTTTGGAAAAAATACGATATCGTATTCAAAGTTTGTTTTATTTTATTGTAGAACACTTGGGCTTGGTGGAGATTAAGAAGACATTTTAAAAAAGAAATTTGATAATTTACCCGTAGGTAAGTAATTTTTATATTTTAGTTAGTTTAATATTTCTAGAACTAGGGATTTTAACTGGCTAATAAAGTTATTAGGTTTGACTTTAGTAATAAATAATAGGGGTTAAAGTATGAAATTGCCGTTTTATTGCAATAGGTTCTTTGAATTGACATAGAATCTTCATGGTTTGAGGTTTTCGAATGAAACTTTTTTCAAATGGTTTCTGTGATGTTCTTTTTTTAAAAAATGTGAAACATTTGAATATCGACTTTCAATTGTTTTTGTTATTCAATTTAGACAAGAAAGATGGATACTGCGAAAATTCGAGTGATTTTTGAATACGAGTTCCGACGCGGAACTAACGCGGCAGAAACAGCCCGCAATATCAATGCTGCGTTTGGAGAGGGGTCTACTAATGAACGCACCGTGCGATTTTGGTTTAAACGCTTTCGTGATGGAAATTTCGACTTAAAGAACGAGCCACGAGGAAGACCGCCCACACAGGTGAATAACGATGAATTAAGAGAGATAGTGGACGCCGATCCTAGTCAAACTACCCAGGAATTAGCGGCATGGTTTAACGTTACCTTACCCACTTTATTGACTCACTTGCGTCAAATCAATAAAATAAAAAAATACGAAAAATGGGTGCCTCATGATTTGACTGATCTGCAGAAAGAAACGCGTGTTGAAACTTGTGTTGCCTTGTTGAACCGGTACAGAAATGAAGGAATATTGGATCGAATTGTAACATGTGATGAAAAGTGGATTCTTTATGATAACCGGAAAAGAAAAATGCAATGGCTGACCCTAGGTCAAATGCCACAACAGTGTCCTTAAGCAAAACTTACCAATAAAAAGGTAATGGTAACTGTTTGGTGGTCTCAGCATGGTGTTATTCACTATAGTTTTCTTCGATCTGGTCAAGCAATTACGGCAGATGTCTATTGTGCCGAACTCCGAACCATGTTGTACTAGCAGTAAAACAGCTCCGACTCATGAATCGATCTTCACCATTATTGCTCTACGACAACGCGAGACCTCACACAGCACGAGAAACCATTTTGACCCTTCAGGAACTGCACTTAGAAACCATTCGTCATCCTCAGTATTTACCAGACCTTGCTCCAACGGACTACCATTTTTTTCGTGATTTGGATAATTATCTACGTGACAAGAAGTTTTATTCCCAGGAGGCAGTACAAAATGCTTTCACACAGTTTGTGCAGTCTAGATCGTCGGAGTTCAATCGCAAAGGCATAAAATAACCTTCCCATTAGATGGCAGCAATGTATAGATAATAATGGTAACTATTTTGATTAAATAAATTTGTTAAAAATTTAAAAAATAAACAATTAAGATTTTCAGTACAAATCGGTTATTTCATACTTTAACCCCTAATATTAGCCAGTCCAGTAATAAAAATACCGTCCCAATTAAATGTCGTAAAACAACCAAGAACAAAAGCAAAACAGTGAAAAAAACTGGGTACCTAAATAAATAAATGTCAAATACGCATCAAAACTAACTCAAATAAATATCTAATTAAAATGTTTTAAAATTTAAATTGTTCTATTAACTTTCTCTTTTCATTAAAAGTCAAAATAAAGATTTTTTGAGGAGTAATTAACTAATTACCCACTTCGTCAAGACGATTGATACGAATTCCGGGTGTTATTAAAAATTCAGTAATAAACGCGAAGATTAATTAGAGTTGTTTTAAAAGTTTCAATTCCGAATTGAAAAGTTGTTAAAATGTTGACAATCGGCAAGCGAATACGAAGATTTATAAAAACTATTTTATTAGTAATTTACTGCATTCTGGGATGCTATTCTGTTTATCATTTCGAAGGTCCTCATTTGATTTGCAACGACTTTAAATGGGATCAACTATAAGAATATATATATATACCTTCTCATAGAAATGTATCGTCACGATCGAATCTCTGACGGCTGGGTAATCCGGTAACACACACAAATCATAATATCCTGATAGATCAGTTCCTCCTTTTGTGGAAAGTGGGTAAAAAAAGAACTCAAAAAAATCACCCAAAAAAAATCGATTGGTAATAAATGTTTTAGAACATGTATCCAAAACTCCTCGATGAAATTAGTAAAAATTGACAGTGAAATATTGAATTGTTGGGAGGCTTAAAAAAAATACTTACAGTTTCACTAAAATCAAAGCCAAACTTTTTCCAAAAAAAGAATAGTCAAGTAATTTCAACAGACAGCTCAAGTGAGAGCTAAAAGTACCCACAAATTTAAATGGTATTCAAAAGTAAAATAAAACAAACCGAAAATCTACGTCTCTCGAAGGAAAACTCTAACATGACTTTTAATTATTTCACAAAGCAATTTCGAAGTAATTATTTGAATATTAAGCGTGTTTTTAAGAAGATTGGAATAAAATTTCTAAATCAGCGACGTCGTTTCAAACAAATTCAGCAACTTAATGAAATATTGTTACGTGATATTTTTTTTGTAAGTATCAAAATTTTTTTAATTTTTATTTTTTATTTTAATTGCTTAAGTATTTATTTCTTACGTACTTATTCGAAATTAAGACTTATATCTTAGGATAAACATGTGCTGTTTACTCAAGTTTCGATCAAGTAGGATTATAGGCATTGAATAAGCTAAGTAATCAAATTTTCATCAAACTCCGTATTGACTTTCCAGTAAAGTTTTTGCTACTACCACGCAATATTACGAAAGTAAAACCGTGGGGCGCAGCTATTTCTTTACCTAGTTAATAGAGTACCTATCTATTTCAAGAAGAAACGGTTTTCTTTTAAAACTTTCTACTGGACGAATGAAATTATAAAACAAACACAATACTTATAAAAATGGCGTCGCAAGATGGCTGCCGTTACAGTTAATCTGATAAACACCATTAATTAATTTTATGATTCCATTAGCTAGAGCTTTCGAACTAACTAGATACTTACATTTAACAAGTTTTTGTTAAACTCACAGACATCTGAGTTAAACTAATGAATAAAGCATGACCTTAAATGAAATTAGCGCTCTGTATTCATACCTAGTGTTGTGTAGGTACTGTCCTTTTATCTCACTAGGGCGGGTTTAGCTAAATTGTGTGCGTAGCTTTAGAGCGTATGGTGGCAGTGATTTCGCGTGTCTACAACGCACACATACAAACAAACACGTTATTTTCAAATACTAATCAGAGATTTGTACAAAAACATTCATGTGGGACACAAATCTGACTGAAACCTAATTAAACCTAGTTGATTCATTTTCTTTTAAACTCAGAACATATTTCTTATAGAACGTACTTAACAAAACTGTATGTAATTTTAAAAGAACTTAAATTGCACTTAATTTTACTTGAACGTTGAACTTAGTGACGTTGTTACAACTACTTAACATTTAGTTCTTTTAACCGTAAAATTTCCTGTCGGGTTCCGTTTTAATTGCTTTTGTATTTTTTTACCTAGACGTGGTCTTTAAACTTCTTTTACCACCAAATTCCTTGCCTAAACATGAAGAACAAAAGGACTATAATTTCCTAAAATCCTCTAATATATAATAACTAGCCTGCGCCAACGGTTAAGCGCAAGCTATCACAGAGAACACAACCTCCAAATTTCATGCCTCTAGGTCTTGCGGTTTAGGCTGTACGTTGGAATATAGTTCAGTTAACTGAATTTCATAAATGTACTGACTGTAGCTGACAGTTAATAAAATGTCACAAATTCAACAAAAAAATTAGACCATAATATCTAACTAGGTGGATGATTCGTAAAAATAAACTCAGTAAAGTACCAGGCGGCCATCACTCCACAAGAGTATTTGTAATCCGAAAATAAAAGGCGACAGTTTATTAATTAAACGTCGAGTCTATCCGTCGAGGCAGGTCCATTTCGGGATTAGTTTACCTTTAATTTGGCTGAGCTGTGTGCCGACAATGATGGCTAAACCAAATAAAAGCAAGCAAAGACGCTTTCTGAATGGCGAATGGTAGTAGGGACGCGAACTAAATGATATATACCTACTGTATACAAGATAGTAACAACTACTAGGTAAACTGGATTTATGGGAAATTGGCAAGCATCCAGTTAGTTCAGGGGTGCTTCTGTATATCTGAACAAACAACTTTGGTCTTACTACTTTTAAAAATTTGAACATTGTTTAAGATTATTTACAGGTACTGAAAATTCTGAAAAAAAATTACCTTTACCTCACAGTAAACTTTTACCTCTTAGATACAGTTATTTTTTTAAAGACCTATAAACTCTTACCTAGACGTTACAACTATGTTAGTAGGAGACTATGTCTAAAAAAAGTTTTAATTTACAAAAGTCGTAGAACAACAGTTCTACGACTTTTGTAGACGTCTAGAACATCTATCTTTCGTAATACGTAATCCGCACATTGTACTCGTATAACTGTGGTTGGAGCTAGATTTCAGGTGTAGCCAAGGGTGTAGCGGTTATCTTTGTGATATATAGCCTGTGGTGAATGTAGAGTTCAGAAACGAACGATTTGTCAATGTGTTTCTTGATAAGCAATCTATTCTTCTTCAGAGATTTAGTAATTGAACTCATAAATTTTAAAACGTTCGAAGTTCAATTTCAGATTGAATTTCGAAGGTTTTTTTTTTCAATTATGGTTATGGTTTTAACGGATTCTTCATAAAGCTATAGTTTACTTAGTAGTTGTGCGTCTCGGCGTTGTCAATATGTAAAACTAATGACACGATATATTTATGCCATAACTACATACATTTTACAGATGTGATTTTAAAAGATTAAATGAAATTTTTAGATTTCTAAAGATCGTGTGGCTCAGTGTCATGAACGTACCTCACAGCAAGCGAGAGACGCAAGTTCAAATCTCGTCGCGGTCGAATTTCTAAAGGAGATCTTTTGTTACTTTAAAACAAAATTTACTAAATAGAAAACCGATATGTCCTCGAACTTACCACGGTTCGAAGGCATGGGACTTTCGCCAATCCGGAGTAGGCTCCCGTGTCGTTTTACTGCCTTACCCTTCTGAGAGAAGGCCCTTTGCCCTACAGTGGGACAGTTTAAACATTATTTTTAAAGTACATTTTTATATCGAAATACTTTTACCAATTTCCTTTTTAATAATGAAGTACGCGCATTAACCGATCCCTGCTTGAAACAAGTTGAAATTTCATTTCAATTACTTGAACCCGACTTAAGGGAAGTGAATTTAAATCGAGGAAACGAAGAGGTAAGATGTACCCATTTACGTAATCCGAGTTTTTTATTGCGATGTAATCTTATTCGTTAGCCCGATATTGGAGTCGAGATGTGTAGAGTCGTATCTACTACCTACCTTTGTACTTGTACATGCAAAGTGCCTTTTAATTTCGGTTTCATGAAGCTATATGAAACGTCCTTCATAATATTACCATAAAAAGAAAAGATTCTAATTTAAAAAGCATGTACTATTTTGTAATTTGATTTCATGTTCTAGCTACTAGAAATATAGAGAAGCCGCAAGCCTGCGTGATTGAGTAACAAACATCTAAACATACACTTTCACATTTATAATATATAGTAAGACAAAATATTTCTAATAAATATTCCTACCTCTAAGAGCGGTGTTTCCTCACAGGAAACCCCTGAGAGGAAACTTATGGCTTAGTTAGCTCCAGACGTATTGACACGTCCTTTTCTCTCGGCATGGCTGATTAGGCTGGGAGGATGCTATAGGGAGATCAAGCCTACTTCACCTAACAATATCCCTGGCACTGCAGCGCCATAAATAGCATGGATTAAAAACTGCTAGATGATGTATAAATGATCTAAAATAAGATGAAAAAGCCAATTAGTATTAGTCAATACAATTTAAAAACAACGTTTTATATTTATTTCTTGACAACCGGACCAGTTATCAGCGGTGTTTTATCGTTGTTGAATTCAAATCCGACGTGCAATAAGATTCAGATAGGGGCCATATTTTATGGTATTATTGTATCATACTTTACCCTTTATTTTAAATACTACTAATACTATATTATATACTATAATAAAAGAACATCCGTACCATTTACTCCAAAAGAAAACATTGAAATGTTTTAGAACTCACGAATCCGAATGGGACATTCACGAAGTCAAAGTAGGCCCCATGGCGTCTTAATACTTAATTCCTCCCTCTGAGAGAAAACCCTTGCCCTATAGTGGTATACTTATACACATTAATGACCCAACTTTACTTTTTAATATTAAAGTAACCCGTTTTGAAACCATCCGACCCATAGAAATGGGTTAGCAGAAGCTAAACCAACGCTCGGTGTTATGGTACTCTTTCATAATCGGAAATGTATTGAAACCAACAAAATAGGTACTTACAACCACCCCGTTTGTAACCTTTACTTCAAATTTTATATTCGAAGCGGGTAATTCCGCCATTATTATACGGTCTAAACATGTAACAGTGAATAATCACCTCATAAATCAGGCAGGGGGCAAATCGCATGGCCAATTAGCCGGCCACGGCGTTAAAGTTTACAGTTTTCTTTTGCACACCCAACAGACACCATTAGCCACCCCTTTATCTTCATTAGGCTGCAATGGTTAATCTAAAAAACCTTTTACCTGACGTCAAAGTGTACGGTATAATAAATAAAATGTTACGATCCAACAGAAAACGCCTTCCTGCTTCGGAACCTTACCGACCTCTTTTTCTCAGAACAATTGTGTGTTACTGATCGTTATAGGAACATTTACGTGATGCAAATTTTCAAGCCATTTCACTGGTCAAGATACCATACTACCAGGGCAGTAAAACAAAGCGTTACAAATCTGAATTTTTAGCTTCCTTCACGGGCTTTATGAAGCTGCTAGGCGTGTTTGATGCCCGCCAAGTATTTAAGTAGCACAAAAATGGCCAAAAAAAAAACAAAAAAAAATAGGACAGCACGAGTACATATTTAGAAGAAAACACTAGTAAATCACTATAGATACGTGTTCTCCAACGTTCAACACACGACAAGTAATTGAAAATTCGGTATAACTCCCCAGCGGCTACCCAGAATAGGTAGTGCGGCCTTCCTGAGACCTTAACGAGAGCTGAGACCTCTAAGGGCATTTTGAATCCAGTAATTAGGCTAATAGCCTTAATAGAGGTATCGTTGAACCACCTGAGTTACGGTGTACGTCATTCTGAACCAAACTATTCAAATGTTAGAAATATTTTAAAGGAAAAATTCATCTTCAAAAATTCACTTGAGGCGAGATTTGAACTCGCGTCCCTGGATCAATATTCCAGTGCCTATATCGCTCGGCCACGCAAGTTACCTTGAGCAATAAAAACAAATTTACGAAATATTAAAATGTTTCCAACATTTCCAGAATTATTAGGTATTTAGAGCGCTTCCGTTAGATACTGAGAAGATCGGATTCGTATCTCCGTCTCACTCAGCGCGACTCGATATGACAGCGACAGCCATAGCCCTTTTTATTATGTGTAGGTACTGGGAATATTCGAATATGCACTTATCGCTATCGATCAGATCGCATAGTTCTTGGATATCTACAATATCTACCCGCTTTAGTATTTTATGGTATATGGGAACATCAATAAAACCATCACAATTATAATAAACTATTAAATTTCAATCTCGTATGTACGCATAACGGGATATTAATTAGTAGAGGCGGCGATTACATAAAATTAATTGGGTAATCCAATATGAATTTAACGACGCTCCCGAACTGAAAACTGATTCCGTACAACAACCGTGAAAACGGCTCGTCGAATTGCGATTGTATTTTTTCCCGCTCGTATTATGATATTAATTAATTTAAATTGATGTTTAAATTTGTTTTAGGATAATGCGGGATTATTATTTTTTTCCGGAAACGTTTGTTTATGGTGAGTAAAAATAAATGATAGCACCCAATTTTCAATTAGATACGCGGTGTTTTATTTTGTACAGATTGGTTGGAAGAAATTGTGCGGTTTCAGATGTGCGGGTGCTCAGATTTACACTTAGGTTTAATAGTCTCTTTATTTTTTTCCCTTCAGTTATCGCGATATTCCGCGAAATCGCGGGAGGCGGGTGAAAATAGCGAGGCTAATTTCTACGACTTTAACTATTTCGAGCTTGTTTAAAAATCAATAAATCCATTTGAGGCGTGGAATAGTACGAAGTTTCAGTATCTAACGGTGTCCATGCCTAGACTGTCGGTTTCATTAACAATTTATCCGGTATCGGTCATAAACCTTCCTCTTCAATATTATTTCACTGAAAGTGTATTCCAATTGAATATAAAACTTTGAGTCTTTTCAACTTGTAAGAGGGAACTTTTATACCACGTTCATTTGACTTGGTGGATCGGATGGATTGATCATTGTTTTTATCTTTTTAACTGTCTGCGCTAGTATCAACATATAAATAAGTCCTTAAGAAGCTTGTTATATTTAAAAATATTGTTTTGAACATCACATAGCGCCATCTAGGCCTATGATTATTATTTGTAGAGAGAGAGAGAAAATATTTACTTTTAGGTATAATGATTTGTTCCCAGCGGGACTCGAGCCCGCAACATTTTGCGTTGCAGCCGGGTGTTCATCCCATCCGTCGCGTCACAGAGGTGACAATCAGTCATGATTTTGCTATATTTATAAAATAGTATTTCTAAAAGTGTTTGTAATTTCGTTAAGTGACGATTTCTGCTGAGTCACTTTATTCCCAAGCAGCATTCTAAAAGAACCTCACCAATTCCACTTCAGTGTTTAAATTCAGGCTTTGGTATGCAACCCGACATCATTACACGAATAATACACGAACATTTCAGACTATTATTCACATTTTCTCAAAGATAAATCTATCTCGTAAAGCCTATTCTATATGCTCTTTAGATTCAAAATGTAGCAGACTTGCCGTTCCTCGAATCACAAAGACATTCGGCATTCTAAACTGCTGCGACTGAAATTCATCCTTATTTGAAGCTTGTAAGGTTAAAATTACCAAAGCAATGACATAGGCAGCTGAATTCTTGAGAAGCAGGTTTCCCTCAGAGGTACAGTGTTTGAAGGTTTAAAAGCTTGTCTATCAATACTGCTTTTGACATTTTTGGGTATCTGTACCTAGTTACTAAGAACAATATCTTTAGGTACGGACATAAATAAAACAATAAGGAAATATTGTTGCTTTCTTAATATAATCCTGCCCTTGTGGGCGTATGTGGTCACAGAAATCACACTTTGTTAGAAATGGAACATTTTATTGTAATCTAAGCTGTCACCGATATAAATATTCAAGAATAGGCGAGGCAGTGAAGTTAGATAAGATTACTGGCCAGATAGCGTTCTCTCAATTTTAACTCATAGCCTAATGAAATAATTAGAAATGATACAAAAACTAAATCTGTTTAAATTGATGGTAGTGTTTTATTAGATAGCCTCAAATGTAAACACTAGCAGCGCCCCGCGTTTAACTCGCGTAAATCCGGGTATCGGAATAAAAAGCCATTCCTAAGAATATAGGAATAAAAGCCATGTGCTTACAATCTTTCATCGCAAACAGTTCAGTAGTTTTTGCGGCATAGAAACACAAACATCTTAACTTTCGCATTTTATATTATTAGTGGGATCTCCGCGTAGTCACGGATAGACAAATTCAACGGGGAGTGAACACAAGTTATTTAATAATATGAAATTCCCCATGTACCATATGGACAAAGGTATATGGCGGCGTATACGTAAAGAATTTTCAATTGAACGGCACGCTATCAGCTAAGATATATTTGCTGAGCGTATTGCCTTCTGTTTGAATACGAATACCTATTGTCTTAAAGTAGAATTCTGCACTATATTCGCGATGTGAAAAAGATTTAGATATTTAAACTTAAGGCAAATTCTTTAGTTTAAATTGAAAATTGCAATTAAATTGCAGGCTCTATTTACCACTATAGAAGCTACTGTAGCTTCAGATATTCATTTAATCCCGCAATGATTTAAAATCTACCAAACAAATAGATAAAGAACATACCCACTAAGAAAGACTTGTTGAGTCTTGATCCACTGTCGTTTTATTTTTCCTAGATGAGCGAGCTACATTATAGACCAAAACCATCTCTTATGTTACCATTATTTGAGATAGTTGATAGTACTAAAGTCATTCTTCTTCTTTTCTTGTAGAGCGGCTCATTGTTAGAGTTTTTATGTCGCCCTATAACTAACCCTAACGACTGCTATCACAGTTAACAACCAGAACCAAATACTTAAATTGGCACCCGAAAAACTGACGAACTCGAGAAAGTCATTGATTAATAGTCGTTTAATTCGTGTGAAACAATACCAGCCCCTTTAACATCTGTAACCAGTAAACATAAACACCCCAACACTCACGCAAAACACCAATCGTTTGTAAAGAAAAATCTACGTTTAGAGGTAAATTCTGGTTGACTAATGCGTTAAACTCAGTTTCCTTCGCTGGTGCAATTTGTTTCAATTTCGCTACCAATTCGCACCGATTATCCGGAGGATGTGGTGCCTTTCGTGAGACGTTTTTGACGATATTCGCCGGCTTTCAGGCTTTATTGACTACAGATTATTTGATAGGGACTATTTTTAAAGTAGGGCTTTTGTGAGTCTGAGGAAATCGGATGTGAGGGATTGAGGTGATTGAGACCTTTAAGTTGAAAATGATTAATTTACTGTACCTATATCATCTAGGAGAGTTG
The DNA here is from genome assembly GCA_949358125.1 of Idaea dimidiata. Classification (NCBI taxonomy): domain Eukaryota; kingdom Metazoa; phylum Arthropoda; class Insecta; order Lepidoptera; family Geometridae; genus Idaea; species Idaea dimidiata. Next base: position 11,218,222 of record OX442334.1, read on the forward strand.
GTTGTTTAATGTTCGACTTAACTAATAATTTAGTTAAGCAACTTAGAACTTTTATAGCCCTATTAATAAACTTGGAGTAAGGTGGGGGTAATTTCACCACCTTTTGTTTTTGTCTGTCAACCTTAAAAGTCATTGTCACGGATAAAAAAAGACAGCATAGAACATGCTATTCTTAACTTACTGCTCGTTTATTAATAAGGCTATTAGTAATTTAGTATTTATATTTAGTAAAACAATTTAACCCTCAATTAATTTAATGACTAATCGAATACCTGTAAGTAATATTTGGATAATATTGAAGGTTTCACTGTTTTTTAAGTCTAGTATTATATCCTTATTTTAGATTTTAGAAGAAAAAAAACTCATAATTTTAATATATCACTTTAACAAATATGAAATTAAAATCAATAACCAATTAAAACTTACGTTAAATATAAAATTATAATAATAAAACTAAAATTAAATTTAAAATATAATTACATAGGTAGGTACTTAATATAAAACGCAGAAATGTTAATAAAAAAAAAAGAGAATACATGTATGCATACAAACCTGGCAAGCTAAACTAACTAAAAGAGTTTTCTATAGCATTTTACAATAACTAATAGGAAACAAGTTCAATGGTAGGTATTGTAAAGCCCCAAAATAGAATAATTAATATGATTATTATTAATTACCACCGACACACAAAACACACATAACCCTCGGTAATTGCTAGACGTATCCCCAGATATCAATTAACATAAATGCTATTTCATTTTAACGATTACGCATCGAAATTCTGCTAATCGGTAAAACAATAAAATATTTACCGATCAATCGAGCGGCAGTATTATAATCCTATCGTTTCATTTATTTATCAGTGTTTTTGATAAATGGTAAATCGTCGGAAGTATTCTAAGTTATTTATTCAGTAGAGTCATAAATCAGATCGACACGTGTGTTAGAGGGACGAGGAGAAAGAGGCACGCTCCAACGACCAAGAAACAAACTTACTTTTTTATGCTTACATTTACGTTTCCCAAGCGAAGTTAGTGAAAGCTAAGAAAAATGAATCAAGAATATATAAACTATGCGATACGTCGAGGGCGAGACAATTTTCTCTTTATTTATTGTGTGTCTCCTGAATTTTGAGCTTTGTACGTGTCCCAGGGCTCCGTCGTATCAATAACAGGCAACGCGACCGTTACAAACTTTAGACACGGAATGGACAGTCGATGTTCGGTGAAACTTTCAAAATTTGGCAACAAAACTTGCAAAGTAATTTCATCTTGGGACTACCTAAGATGTTTTTTTATAAAGTCGTGTGAGTTGTATAAGTAACACTATTAGTTCACGATAGTTCGGAAAGTTGCTGGATGATAACAAACACTCCACAAATCCTCTATGAAACTGGTGGAATTGCTTGAAAAATATGGTGCCGCATAATCCGGAGCTCTGCTACAAAGTAAATCGAGAATTTAGCGCGGCCGCGGCGGGATTAGTCGATGAAAAGTTTCACCGAGGGCTACCGGTAAAGTTTTCATCTTGTCGATGTTGGGAAATAAAAAAATATGATGTGGAAATCGGCAGGAGGGAAGATATAGAGACGCCATCCATTCCATTTAGTCTCGCTTTACGTCACGTTTGTATATATGATATAGCTCATGGTGTATGCAGATGAAGATATAAGAGATATATGGGAGGAAGTAAGGAAAATGAAAATAGGTATGTACCAACAAACCTTATTGTTTAGAAACTGCTGTGTTACCGAAAATGTAAGTTGATTTTATTAGATCTATACTCTATATCTATACTATATTATAAAGCTGAAGAGTTTCTTTGTTTGTTTGTTTGTACGCACTAATTTTAGGAACTACTGGTCCGAATTGAAAAATATTTTTTTGTGGTTTTACAGTCTATTCGACTCGATTAGTCGAGGAAGGTTATGGGCTATAAAACATCACGCTATGACACATCCATGAAAAATGTTGCAAAAAGACCCCATTGCAGAGCTTCTGTCGTGGGCATTGAAGTAGCGATTCAAACGTAGTGGTTATATTTTCTTTGTATTACGCGTGCGCGGCGACGGGAACAGGACTTACGTGAGTGAAACCGCGGGCGCTGCTAGTCTCTACATAAAGTAGCAGAAATATTTATTTACCTCTACATGGAACAGCCAACCGAAAGAGGATGTACAACCCACTTTTAAAATTACTATTTTGTATTACAAAAAAAACCTGCTTTATTTTTTAAAATATAAACTTTAATTTTTAAATAAACAACACAATAAACACAGGTTTTCTTCTTATATGAGTAAGGTTTTTGTCTAACTAACAAACTTAGTCAAACAAAAACGGCCGGCCTCCTGTCTAAGTCCGAGTAGGTCCCATTCGTTCTCAGTTCGAGCAGTTTACTTGTTTAACAAGTTTGAAAAGGAAACAGATAGGCAAGGTACGGAAATAGCCGCCAACAACGTCCAACAACGAAGAGAGGGTCGCATTCGGCACTAACTCTTCACACTTAGCACTTCAGTAATGGTGTCTATCGATAGTATAAATAAGTCAACTAAAAAACTTTCCAACGTTTCCTACCAAAAAGTGAATTAAAACAATGCCGTTAATAAAAAAACGCGAGTTAAGCCCGGTAAATATTGTGTTTTATTATTAACATAAAAATGGCTTTCACTTTGAATTTTATTTATCAAAATCGCTTGATACGTTTGGGAGCTACGATGCCACAGACATATACACAAACACATATAGATACACAGATACCTCAAACTTATTATAACAGACCTTTTTTCGGTGGGGGGTTAAAAATATACTTTGAACCTTGATTAAACTATTACCCTTTTACAGAAACATAGATCAAAAAGGTAAATAAAAACTCATATATTTGATTGAAAGTGACAGCTCTTTTTTTACTTTTTCCTGAGATAATTGACAGTTCTGTTTACATTTTTGATCTATGTTTTTGTAAGTCCATTTGTTTTTGTAAAAGGGTATAGATGAGTCTAAAATTTCGCAAATTTTTTAATTTTTTTTTTTAATTTAAAAGTCTAAATTTTAAAATCTGGTCTATTGACAGATACCTAGATTTTCATTCCAAGGGTCTGAATTCCCGCCAACAGCTTAACAATGTAAAAACTTTTGTGTGTTATTAGTTCGCTCAGCATTGCTCTTACGGTAAAAAAAAAAAAATCGCGTAGAAACCTTTGTCGTGAAAAAAACGTTGACAATAGCCCAATTATGAAGCTATGTAAACGCCAATACATATATAAATAAGACCATTAGTAACACTGATGATCAAAGAAAAACTACGACAGTTCACACGTTATTGGTTTATTGAAAAAAACTTTTTAGGGTTGAATTTTGATAGGTGTTCATTTTTAAGACTAGGCAAACTAAAAAGATATTCAAATTGCTATATCTATAAAAATAAACAAAGTTAAAATGTGTATAAGATCCATTTCAGCACGAAAAGCGATCTCATCTTATCAAACTTCGGTCTAAAAATTCTCGCTCGTAATATAAAACGCACGATAAAGCGAAATTTGATATCCAGTGTAAAATATACGATATTCGATTATTATCGCACAATTCCATTTCGTTTTCGGTGAGGGGGTAAGTAGGCGTCAAACCGTGGAGCGTCTCAAAAGACAATACAACCTTTCAGTCAAAGGTAAAGAAAGAAAGACGACGAATCTAATAAATGATGCCCGTATCCATTCCGTTTGTTGTTCCACATCCAACGTAATAAGACCCGCAGCATTAAGAGTCACACACCCCTCGTTAGCTCTTATCAATATGATTTGCGGGATGCACGGGAGATCACAATAAATTGGTGGAGATGGACATCCAATTCTCGGAAATGGAAGGGTACACCCATGGGACCCGCTTTCACAATAGACTTTTCCGAATGTGAGCCATTAATTCGCATCTTTGTTTTAAAAGGCACAAAGTGACGCGAATTGACGTTATGTGAACTCATTTAACGATAATTCAGTTTCAACGAGGTTTCGATGGGACGTTCGGCTTCCAACATTTACTTTTTATTAAAAATTAACTTCGACCTTTTGGAATTGATTGTTTTGTGATTAAAACGTTTTTAATAAAGCGGTTCTTATAAACTTCACTATGCCCTCAATTAGGCGAATCGATTGAAATGGAGCGACAAAAGGAGCAAACATTGTAGATAAAGATTTTATTGAAATAAATTGTATCCACCGCAAACAAAGCCTCATCCCTTTTTTTATTAAAGTATAGAGTGGATAGCAATGTGTCAGATTTACGACTGTTTGCGGGGCTTCGGAACACTTTGGATCCGCACTGTGCCTCGAAATCGGCCCGCATGAGCCACATAAAATCTCGCATAAGAAAACGAAGGCACAATAAAAAAAATGTCTATAGTGGAATTATAACCAGTATCAGCAATTTCGATCTCTTGCAAAGAACGAATTTCCCTCCGGCCGATAGTTTAGCGACTATTAAATGAAAAATAAACGTAATTATTATTTTTTAAAATACGTAACTTAAAACCAAATGATCGGATGATATATTGTCTCAAGTTTGCGATTGGTAATAGGCACACTACTTACAGATACAACCCTAGCTGAAGTATGTGTGTATAGTTGTACAGACACACCTCAGAATATGGTTTTTACGTTTAGAGCGCTGTTTATTTCCTTTTATTGCCATATCTCATACAAAATACTCCTTCGGGGCGAATTTTAGTGTATGGAAATCACTTTGGAAGACATGAAATACAAATTTAGTCACATTTTATTTTGAGTTATAGGTTCGGAAGTCGTTAAGACTCAAGACATTCTACGGCCATTTATTTGCATGAGACGTCGTACGAACCGTGAATATCTTTGAATGTGTTACGTACATCGTTTATAAATTTAATGCTTTTGTTAAAGCTTATTTCAAGTCGTAAAAGTTTAACTACATAAGTTGTTCCACCTCAAGATTGTCTTTATTTTCAATGGCTGCTCTTTTAAGCGAAGCACACTTTAGCCCTTAACTATGATTACATTTGTTAATCTGAGCTTTTAATTTTCGTTATTGTTGTCAGCACAATCACCTCTCTTGTTTTTAAATTGAGATTAAACATTTAAGATTACGGCGTTACAACTCTGGACCTTTTCTGTGGAGATCATTAGAAAAAATCTCTGTAATCCTATTACCTCAATAACAAGCAAAAAGATTATGATAAGCTACAACGGAGTAACAAGTTTAATAAAACAGATTACGCAGCCATTTTGCTTCCTGCGCTCTACCATTATACTGTTAATATAGTCGAAAAAAATGTTCCACAATATTAAACTTAGTGAGTGGGTTAAATTCTGACTTGTGGCTCGATGAAAAATGTGGTCAGTTGCTTGATAGTCCAGTAAAATTATCGTCCGAATGTATGGGATTGTATTCGTTAAATCCGATGTTCGCCTAATGAATAATCCAAGTTTGTGACCTCGAGTGCCAACGGCAATTATGTCAAGCAACTAAAAAAACCGCGAAAATATCGGCCGTTTATCAAGATTTGGCGATTAAAACCTTAAAGGACTAGTTTTTGATAGTACCTTTTAACGGCGTAAAAGTAGATAAATTTTTCCACAATGTAAGATTAGAATTGTCCTGTAGACCTAATCGTTTTCGAGAAGTAAGTTTATAAATTTTCTAGGAAATGAAATTTGTAAACTTACGGTTCTTATTATTTTCCGGCGACATTTTAAATAAGATAATATCGCCGCGATTTTAACGCTCATGGATACGGTCCCTATGTATTATTCCCGGTATCTCGCTACCAGGTTCCCGCTTCCAGGTTTCATCACAATCGGTTAAGTAGTTTTTGCGTTAAAAATACAAACAAACATCTAAACTTAAGCATTTATAGTATTAGTAGGATGAGTACAAATTTACGTCTTAAGAAGAATCAAATAAATATCTGTTTATATTGTAAACTGAAAAATTTCATATTGTACCACAACAAAAGATCAATGACGAAAAACAACGAAATGCCACCGGTTCCTTAGAAAAAACCCTCAAACAGGCTATTAATAATGCCGATGAAATATAAGCATTCAATGATCACTGAATTTTCCAGGCCGCATTGAAGAGATTCAACAAATGCGCACTCCGATCCAGCCCATATTTCTTCGGGTTCCGGAATTCATAACTCCCCTCTCTGACTAATGTAGGGCCGGAAGGGGACTTGGCTTATTCCCTTGAAAATATAGACATGTCTTTTATGTTTAATAAAGTATTTTTGAAGAAGAAGAAGTTCCTTTAAAGTAAATCCACATGCTTGGGATCATCAGGTTATCTATTTAAATGCTCCCTGCGCAACTTATAGAGTGTCTTTGAAGTGAGTGGACAACACAAAAATTAAAATATTCTAATTGACAATTGAACGAAGTACATAAATAAAATAGAAATAAACTTTTTAAAGGTTAAAACCGTATCCACGACGTGACTAATATAACTATTTTAAAAATTCTGCCCGTGAATGGTCTATATTTATAAGTGAACACTTATTTTCGGCATCAATTAGTGAAGTAAAATCCTTTTTCCATTATACACACCGCGAATAAAAACGTCCGGCAGAAGGAATGAATAACCAATGGTTCGCCGGAGGGTTTAGAATCTATTTATAGACGACAACCGAGGCACAGTACATAGAAAGGCTGGGGGCTAGGGCCTGGGCCACAGCAGTATGGAAACTACCTACAAATGGTAGGAAACGGCTCACTCACACAAACAGACCCCTAAGAAAGTTTCGCGGTAAAGTCAGTATTGCGTGCCGCGACCGCGTCACGACTAATCTGCACATGTTTGTGTGCACACTAGTTTTCATACTGTGTGCAGTTTCCATACTGCTCTCTCTATGTACTGTGACCGAAATGCGGTAGTTATACTGATGATGTGCCTAGTCACTTTAAAGCTGGAATATTTTGAATTGTCGTTGTATTTTTAATGATTGGTGCTAGAATATTGTCGGCTACGGTACGCTGGTATAGTTTCAAAACGCAAAATACTACTTACTGTCGGCACAGTGTTTTGTATTTTGTAAACCGCACTTAACGTGACGCAACTGACGACATGCTACCGTTCACGGCGATGTAGATGTGCCCATCGGCATTTTATTAGCATAAGTTTGCGAAGTTCACTAATTACTTATCCAATCTCCAATCGGAGTGCAATAAATTTCTAGAATTAGCCTCTCATGAGATAAACATAACGCTACAACTAATGGAGTTTTAAATGTGTAAGGTAAATAAATATATTACCTATATTTACGACTAGCAATGTCTCACAGTTTTACCCGTATTATTCTCAGAACTTTGAATTTAAATGTTGAACTACACCATTTCGTCTACACGTATTACTGTTACTAACTTAAAGAAGATAAAGAAGGTCATCGAAAATTTATAGTCTCATGCATCTTGTATATGGAATCATGCGTCAAGTTATAAACCATGTCGTCAAGATTGCTTTGGTTGTTTCAAACATGATAAAAATGTGAATTATTAACGAACAAGTAGGTACAAGGATTTCGCTCTTCGATAAATCGTAAGGAGGATGCCTGGTGAATTTGAAATGAACTTCTATATAAAGATATCTGCAATATGGGAAAATAAATTTATTATGTTTTTTTTTACCTAAATTTCATTTTAAAGTTAGCTGTTACACTTCGTCCTATCAGGAAATGTGAAACAATCTGGTAGAGTACTAAATATTTGAAAATAAAGTTTCAAATTTCTATTCAATTAATTTAGAACAGCATTAAATTAACATTTCAACATTTAATTAACTCGAAACATTTAAATTTATACACGTACCTATATGTGATATGCTTCAAATATATTTCGAATTCCGCCCGTAGTAGAATATATTTGATACTCTGCCAGAAATATATCAGGTTTCAGACCAAGGAAACCTTAAGTACTCTACTGTAGAAGGTATGTTAGGATATGATATTATATACTTAGTTAATATTCGTATTATATAGTAAATTTGTTCGTTTTAAGAGTATGATGAACATAATTAAAAAAATAAAGATGAAAATCATATTCACTGCAATTGCTTATTCGTACAGATCTTCTATGCAAGTGCGCTACACCTTACACCACATCGTTCCATAAAATTAAAAATATAGCATCTATAAGCTAAATGTTTAACATATTTTAAAAAACAAAACAATCAATAAGAAGGAGTACTATAATCAAAATAAAATTAAAACAAAATTCAATCAAAGTAAATAATGAAATCACAGAAAACAAATACGATTAAAAATATTAATCGCTTCACTGAAAACCAGTGTAATAAAATAGTTGTAAAAAATCTCATTACTATAGGAAATCCGTACCGAGCATACACGACATTATAATAGGTATAATTCAAGTCGGTTTTACGATTTCACATTAAATATAACATTTTCTCGTAAATTCGGCCGAAACGAGTGTTACATTATTTGTCTGGGTAACTTATAACCGCTAACTTTTATTGTATTAATATTGAATTTTTTTTTTTTTACGACTCTATTTTTATCATTGTGTTACAAATAAAAAGGACAAACGACGACATTATTCATCGCAATGTTAGAGACATCTTTCTTTATATTATCAATGTGTTAATAAGCTGTGACATGTTGGGCGCCAATTTTGTGAGTATAAATTGGCGTCCGCCGTGGGACTGACTATAAGTGAAAGTAACAAGCGAATAGTTCAGTTTTGCCCAGAAAATATAAATCAATAACAAGGTAGTGACAAAAATCGAATTATTAGACCACACTCTAAACTAAAAAAAACCTACGATTATTTTTTAAATAAAGCGAAGATCGAAATTTATAGAAAATGAAACAATGAAAGTACAATTTTTACTAACCAGCTTGAAACTGATTAACTAAAGTAAAAACAATACACAAATTAACATCACTGAGTTGAATTACAGTTTAATTAACAGTATTGTAGTTTATAATTCGTGTTGTTAGAGTATAGTTTGACATATATACGTAGTCTTTGGTGAACACAATGTTTGGACTCAACAAAGTAAACCGCAGCGGACCACCATTCATTAGACTAATTGGCATCAAACGCATACATTAGTAACTCGATGCAGAAAATTCGAGCTTTATTCAAATAGACTTTGGAAATTTGTCTAGTGTTTCAATGCGTCAGACGGATGTCATACGTTACCAGCGCATGATGTCAGATAAACTAGATTGATACGACATACCAAGAACTGATACTTACGTGTTCGAAAAGAGAAGGAAAAATTTGAAACAAAGAGAGAACTAATACATCCAAGTACCTATGGACCAAGAGTAAATAAATAAGTCAATAGTAATTAAACTTATTTTAAGGTGGTGTGAGAAATTACTTCTGAGACGGTCTTGTAATATTTAACACCCAAATAATGAATCCAAAGTGACGAGATAAACTGATTTTTGCAAGCACGGGTACAGAAAAGAGCTTTACGGATATTGCATATTTTAGTTTCACTTAATGTTTAATATTTAAGTAATATTAACTTCATGCCATATTCAAATCGTGACTTGACTTTCTCAAAAAGTTTTATATAAATGAACCAACAATCTGACTTCCGAGGTTGTAAACATTAAAAGTCTTTATTCCGCACTCAAAGTCTATTTATTTCTTCAGAATACAACGATTAACTACAAATACAACCTAAGGTATATGTGTAAGGTTTATGCACGTTATCACCATCACTAACATAATTGCATTTTACGCCGCATGCAAGGAATGGAGAGAGGGTGGTGCTCTTTACCAGCTGTTGTGGCATTGACATAGGGACTAAAAACGCACATTCATTTATAACATAGTGGATATGAAGTATACCTGCCAAGCTCAATCATTTATTATCTTTATGGCTATATTCGGCCCATTTGGGTCAAACAGTCATAATCTTTACGGCATGTGAATACATGCCGTTCCTATTTTTCTATAACTATGTATTACAGACAAAAACAAAGCACTTACTTACTTATACATGACAAAGTTGTGTATACCTATAACTGGTAAACACATTTATACCTATAGTGTTCTGGCAATGTTTTTTGTTATGTTATCTATCAATGTGTATTACAGTTGCTATACCTAATAAAATTATAAATATACATATGTCGTACTTTATGGATGGTCTAAATTAGCTCATTCGGGCTAGATGGTCCGGCGACAATTGCTCAGTAACTCAGTCTGTTTGAATAACCAAACCAAAAGCACAGGGTGCGTCAGCGTTACTTGAAGGTTTTTAAATAATTAAAATTTTAAATACCTAATAAAGAAATAAATAATAAGGTTTTATTATTGTTGTAAATGTTTTGCAAAAGATATTGATCATTGGTGAAACACAACGTTAGTCAAATGTCGACCCTACTTTTCAATACACTCGTTAATTCTGTGTAAGAAATTTTGCCGCACCCTGTAATTGACATTTAAATAGTTTTGCGACGTCAGTTACAAAAATAAACGCTTGCTAAAATTGTTTTAAATTAGTGAAGTTTTATATTTAAGCTGGATCAATGGGATGGAACGTAGAGTTATACTTGAGGTCGCCCACGATTTGTTTAAAACTTCTCTACTTTTCCTTTACACAATTTTGACAGATGTCTTTCTTGGAGAGAAAAGGACATTTCGTTTCGAAACTAATTCAATAAAGCATTCCCAGGTAAGTTTTGTGAACTAGAGTTTGTTGGTCTTGGAATGTGAAGATGTATAAGGAAATATTCAAAGTTCGTTGATAGAACTTCTTAATGGATTAAATCTTCTCTATTTTTCTATTTTCTATTTTTTTTCTCTGTGGACATGTTGGCCTTTTTACCTAATTTTAGATAGTTTATACAATAGCGCAAGCAACTTTAACCCACGGCGACAATGTAAGGTGAAATTGGCTTGCCCGGCACCTATAGCTCAGATAAAGGTTTGGCTGATTAAGTGATTAGGCAGGCCCCAGCCTAATCAGCCCATGCCCAAAAAATAAGTTAATTGTTAAGCTATAAAGATGCAGTTTATTTTGACCACCGACATAAAGGAAAAATACAATGATGCATCCAACTTTCTTTTAAACAACCTCATTAATTCTTCAGTTTAAAATTTTACAGAAAAGGTAAGCATCGGAACAACAGAAGGAAGTGCCTGTTTTTTCCAGTAACCCTAAGTTTGTTGTTATAAAAGTCAGCCCTTCCGGTCTAGAATGGCTCTAGGGGTAATCGCCGCTTAAATGCTTTAAGACTCATGACGTTTTCTGGTAATTGTGGGAAGAATCATTAAGTAAATATTGCAGGACGTTGTACACAGTGTAGTGTAAGCCAATGTGACTAAGCAACTAAGTCTGTATTATATGGCTACTAGACAACGGATAATATACCACCTGTTTTACTTTTATTATGTTAATACATAACATAATTTATCTACGTGTATATAAAAATATATTCTCCCGGGAATCATTGCATATCGGGATAATAATGTGTTAATCCAGATTTTTAACTGCTAACCAAATTTTAACGCAATCGCTTCACTAATTTTTGCGTGAAGGAGTAACTTACACACAAACTTTCACCTATATAATATTAGTAGGATTTACGTCCATAAGCAAGTGAAACGGCACGCAGCTAGTAAATCTAATAAACCTCTTACGTCCTAATGGATGATCTTTGAAAACAAAAAGGAAAATCAGTCAAATGGATATAAATAATATCAATACAAAGTGACTAATGGATTTGAAAGGGGATCCGTAGGGATACCGGGATCTTTCTAACACAAATTGATTGGATGGAGCTAGGTGACCGCTAATCTTGGATGATGCTGCTTTTTGTACTGACTCACTTGTTTAGGTGTGTTTATTACGGACGTATGCGAAAATGTACTGGAATTAAGTGAGTTGCCTGATTTGGTTTGCTTGACTTGTACTATTCAGGGACTATATGTCATATATAAGGTGAGATAGGTAGATAGATTATTATGTATACCTATTTACTCATATCACAGACCATTTGTATGATTCCGCCGTTCAAAATGACGTAGTCAGTATAAAAAACCTCGCAAGTATTTTTTGAAATGAAACATCTTTATGCGCGGGTAAACTTTATTGTTGACGTGGCGACACAGGCCGTGAATCCTAAATGGAATCAATTTTGATGTTTCAAATCTGTTACTGCTCACATTTTTTATCGCAGACGCTTCATCGATTTCTGGAGATGTGCCCAAAGAACTTTAATATTCGCAGCTGCACAATCAACGAAAGTCTGTCTCGTATGTAAAGTTTTTTAAGGATTTAATTATTAGGGCGGAATGCCATCCAAGGTATTTTTAACAACCGTCTCCAACACCACATCTCCAGTGCATTGATTTTCCAGCGATCTAGTATTTTTATTGACCAGATTTCTGAGCAGTAGAGAAAGATTGAATAAACCAGACACTTCATGAGACGGACCTTAGTGTTCTTAGTTATTCTTCTGTCTTTCCAAATCTTTCCCAGACGCTTTACTGCTGACCTTGGTGATAGTACAGCGGCGCTTGATCTCGTCATCGCATCCACCAACGTTGGAAATAGTGGAACCGAGGTATGTATATATTATAGCGTTCTATATTTACCTCGTGTGTAATTATGTTCTAACAATAACCTAAACTAGAATAGGTTTGTTTTGCCTATTTAGTGTGATTCGTACCTATAGTTTATTGCCGTAGGTCTCAACTGTTGTGGTAAATATGAGGTTCTTCCAAAGAATATCGCCGGGCACGAATTATTGGACAGAATTATTCAAAAGCATAATGTATTAGATAGCTTCTTTTTCTAAATTATACCAACTAGAAAACTAAGAAAATAACTCAAAATTGTCGAGTACCTACAGTTAACACTTGTCATAGGAAAATATAAATGTTACAATAATGTCACTGTAATTATACACACGAGTACAAAAGTTGAGTGAATGTTTCACGCACGACAATAATTAGTGTCGTATGGGTTGAAAGTGTGGTTTTAATTAATTGTTTTGTATTGTAGTTTTAACAATTTACTTTTTATTTTTAACCGAATTTAAAAAAGGAGAAGGTTCTCTATTGAACCTGGATTGGATGTTCACCAATTACTCGAAGATGGCATGACTAATGGAGATGGTTCTTTTTTTAATGAAAAGGTGGGAGATCCAAGGTAGTCCCATAAAAAATTGGTGAGGATCTAATCCGTATCTTCGGAATGATGGACAGAATGCATCCCAGATTGCAGAAAATTACTCATATCCGGACTTATACCATAAAGATTCGGCCCCTAAAGAACTAAGTTTAGATTGATGGAGCACTTGAAACCACCTTCTAATCAGCAAACTCAGCAAGCTAAATAATAAAAATTACTCATTTACTACCAAAATAACCTCTATAGTATACAGTGCCACCGCCTTTTTTGTTTCGTCATCTGAAGTCAGGCAGTTTTACTAGCTGGGTTCCTTTTGTAGTTTGGCTGCCTAACTTCAGGTCAATTTAATTTCCTGAGTAATAGGAAAGCACTTCAGTATGTAATAACACAACCCCCAAACGAAATAAATTACTGATTGAATTGTGGTCACTAATTTGATGGATAATTCATTAATTATTTACGGCAATTTCTGTTGATTGGTCATAATTTAGAATATATACATATGATTTATGAATGTTGTACTAAATATGCAATTATAATAATTTAGGGTTTCAAAACAGTCAAAGGAAACGCAATGTGTGATTTTGATTTACTTCTTAAATATAGTGGCATATTTTAGTTTTAGCAATATCAATAGCTACGCCGTCGTTATAACTAAGTACATTAAAAAAAAACTACAGCACAAGTTTTTCACCTAAAAAATGAATTTCACTAATTGGCCCGCCAGTGTTGTCATTTTGTTTTAGTTGACGTTGTGTACAATAGAATTGTCAATCTCCAGAAAAAAACGAACCCAACCAATTCAAAGTATTTGAAACTAGAACGCTACAATGCACAAGATAATCGATCGTTAACCGCTCAATAACACTAACCGAATAGGGATTCTTGACAAAAAGAACATTCGTTTCGATTTCCCTACTGGATAGGAAATGCACAGTGCCACGTAACTGGACCGGCGACCGTTCGTTTTTATGACCGACTATAAAGGCTACTGGCAAAAAAATCGAACGCAATATGTTAATTTTGTAGATTTTGAATGTTATTTGTTGGAAATCTTAGAACAGATTCAAATCTGTTCAAATCAAATAGGGGAATGTAGAATATATAACAAGTAAATGAAATGAAATTAGACAAATTACATCTCAGTCAACCTTAAAAAAGCCAACTGTAAAGTTGGCGAAAGCTCGGTTCGTTTAGAACAATGAACAAAAACGCGACTCAACCGGATAAATGAAGTGTTTTATTTTACAAGTAAATGATTTTAGTTTTTATTGAAATTGAAATAGAAAATTGACTTAAAATTGACGCTCGCGACAATATTAGATCACAGTATTAGATTGCAGAGTATAAAAAACAGAGTAAGACAAAGCAACAACATAATGTTAATTCCGTGGCTTTAGCTCAGTTCCTAAATAACGTTTAGTAGGTTCAATCCGTTCTGGTAACTTTAAATTTAGGAGATAATCATTTCTAAAACGTTACGTAAAACGTAGAGACTGGAACACAATCCAGCTAAACACAAGTCGAGAACGACACGAAATCGATACAACAATACCTACATTCAATCCTTATTCGTATCACGATCACCTAATCTGAGATAGTTACAGATTATTAAGCAACTATTGCCTGCTTTGTATGGTAACAAAGGCGGACGAAAAACAGACGTGGGGCGAGAACAAATAATTAAACTCAGTTGGGATTGGGAGCTAGCCTTTGGAGCGGAATGCGAATCCAGTGAGGTGCTAATCAAATTGAGAGCTGAAATGAACAAGTATTTGCTAACAATTACTTTTGCAATCTTCCACCGACCGACTGTATCATATTGATATTGTAATTGTAGGAAGTGAGTCTGTACGAAAAGGATTGTTTGGAGGTCTAATTAAAAGAGGTTACTGGGATGCCCGAGTCAACGTTCAGATATAAAAGTCTTTGTTGAAAATTATTGAAGACATTAGAAAACGAAAATTGAGTAATAATTATTCTTATTGCAAAATTTCTTATTAATAGAGGCAATTAAACTAAATTATTTCTCTATGACAAGGCGACTTTCGACCGAAAATGATTTTTTTTGTGTTTCACAGTAAATGGAAATGTTGCACCCCACGATGAATACGAGTTTGTTGGTTGCACTCAATAACAAATTCATATTACAAGTTGCTTATTTTGAGGCTAGATGGCATATGTGTTTTTGTACTATCTTTTTATGTGTGACTTGTGTGTATGTGTTACTAGCTGCGCCCCGCGGTTTCACCCGCGTAATGCCCGATTCTACAGGAATATCGGGATAAAAAATAGCCTATGTGTTATTCTAGGTCTCCAGCTCCCTATATTTTAGTTTAAGAGTAACAAAGTCACATACATAAATATGATACAAACTTTTGCGTTTATAATATTAAGTCAGAAGATTGAAAAGAAGTCAGAAGAAGGAAATTGTATTATTGTGATATATTAAGATTTATTTACATAATTTACGGCCCGCAGTGTTGCATATTAGAAGTGGACAATAAGCGACGACCTTTACAATAAAAGGTGCTTCAGTATTTCAGAATTTATCAGTCGTACCAAATAAATATGTTAAGCTCCCACCATATGGTGAGCTCCTATAATAATTCCAAATCACGTACTAACTTATGAATATTTTTTCTGCGTGCGTTATTTGTTTCGTTCTTGAAGAGATATGGTTGTCGGGCTCAGGCTGAAGGACTTTTCAACAGAGAGTAGGTTTTATTGAATTAAAGTAGACCACATTTTACTTATACTTCACGTGTATAGGAATATTATTTTGACTCAAACTTTAAAACGTTTCTATGTGTTCTAGGTTCCTTTACACCTTTGGGCATTATTCGACCAAACTAGAATAAATAAATAATTCTTCGCATAAATCCTTTTGTAAATTTTTGATTCGCTCGATTCGTTCGCTCGAAAAGCCTTGCAAACCAAAAGTCATAAATAGTCTAATCTACTTTAGTATAAAAGATAAAATATAATTGTACCTACCATGTGGTGCCACAAATGTAATTAATAAATACAATAATATTTTTGTTGTCCTGTCTTTTATAGTAATATTTGCAAGTCGTTACCTCCATCCAATTTCGGAATGTTCGTCGCTTCCAAACCACGCCCCCTCATAAATAAAACTACAGTCAAAATAGTTATTTATCCGAAGTCGCGGCCGTCACCAATTCATAATAATACGTAATAGGCCCCCGCTAGCTGATTATGTACTTTAGTTGCTTACAAATCTCGATTGAAACTATTGAAATTACTTTTATTTTGAAAGTGTTTCCTGCACTTGAAAGACAGGTTTTTGAAGACATGCTTTCCAAAAATTTGCACCCGACAGGACTTGAACCTGGAACTTTGACATTCCGTGTCTTTTGTGATGAAATTTTCAAAAACCACCCGATTAGGTTTGTTACGGGTATTTAATTTGACACTTACAGGCGCTAGTTTTAATGCAACGGCAATTTCAATTGTTTCAATCGAGATTTGTTAGCAACAGAGTTACGTAATCAGGCACTAGTATGTTGAAATGGAATCGATCGTTACCTATTACCATATTTCGCGAATATATTAATAGTTTGAGTAGTTTACTATATTATTCCGTTTTCAGACTACTTCAGTATTCTATTAATATCGATGAATTGATAAAAGATTGACGGCTCTGCCCGATATTTTTTTTACTACATCAGCTTACGTATTTCTGATTCAGTCTGTGATAGCCTAGATTTGAAAAATAATAATAAAAGAATATACTTGAAATAAGCGCCAATGTGTTTGCGTAAGCAGCAAAATTGTATAAAAGATAAGAACTTTATGTACGATTGGTGAAGTATTTCGCCCACTAAGGTGCTAGCTAAGTGGTTGCGAGGTCTAATATTTGCAAAATTACTAGTACAATGTTCTTCTATAATTAAGTCATTATGAGGCAAAAGTCTACAAACTCACTCTCATAACGTCCTATAGAGAAATCGTGTAACAAAACTTGTGTAGAAAATTCAAATTGACAAAAAAACGTTACTGCAGTCATCGGCCTTATAAAATAAATGAAATTTTATGTCTAAATATTGACACACTTCTAACGTTATTAAAATGAATGCTGTAATGGAAT
Organism: Idaea dimidiata; assembly: GCA_949358125.1. Taxonomy (NCBI): domain Eukaryota; kingdom Metazoa; phylum Arthropoda; class Insecta; order Lepidoptera; family Geometridae; genus Idaea; species Idaea dimidiata. Next base: position 11,235,466 of record OX442334.1, read on the forward strand.
TAAAAAATGTCTAGACTCGACTTTGATAACGCTAAGTGAAAATATAAATTATACTCGTTTAACATATTCCTCAAAAGTGGTCGGCTTAAGATTAATTTAATTACCTTTTTAGGTACAAATACAGATACATACTAGCCGACTGGCAGAATTTAGATACATCTATCTATACTTATATACTTCCAACTGATATTTTAAAGCTGAAAGTTTGTGAGTACGTATGTATGCTACTCAATCACTTTAAAACTACTGAACCGACTGTGATGAAACTTGGCATGCACTTAGCTGAAGACCTAGAAACGCGGGATCAGAGCTTACGCGTGTGAAACCACGGGGCGCAGCTAGTATATTATATAGAGAAAAGATTTGTTTGTTTCTATGTATGCTTGTATTGCGAATAGGCTCCGAAATTACTGAATCGATTTTGAAAATTTTACTAATAGAAAGATACATTTTCGCCGAGTAACATGAACTACTTTTAATCCCGATAATCTCACGGGATCGGAATTTATTTTGGTAAAACCGTGGGACGCAGCTAGGACTTAGGGGAAACGAACAATCGGTGAAACAACTATTCGGTAAAGTAATCTTTCGGTCAATCGTCTTCGGCGAAAGGTGTTTCGATGGATAGTGTTTCGAAGTAGCGTAGGGAACCCTAATAATGAAGGAGATGACAAAAGGCCTGTACTAGAAAGCAAAATGATTAAAAAGAATTAGTCTAGATCGTTAAAAATTTAGAAATAAATAGTAGAATAATAATGTACAATAAATTAAATATTTTATTTTATTCTGTTTTATAGTTTATTGTTATAGCGGCAACACAACTACATCAACTGTGATAAAGTGAACTAGCTTCTACCTATGTTTAGCCAGCTACATCTAGCTATGGCGGTTCATGAGCTACAGCCTAGTGGGCAGAAAGGACAGTGAAGTCTTTGTAAAAGGGTCCTTTTTTACCTTTGAGTACAGAATCTAAGGTGTCATCTTCAAGTAAATATTCCGAAAATATCTTGCCAAGTCACTTTTAGCTGTTACTTTAACTTTTACTATCGAAGACGAGGCCTTATATAAATAAAAAAATATTGCACGACATTACACACAACACTATCTAGCCCCAAACTAAGTACTAGGTTTGTACTATGGGTACTACACAACGGATAAATTACATAATTATTACACTTTTTTTATAATTACAAACGATCCTATGAGTGACTTAATGCGTTGTCTTGCTCTTGTGAGTCACAATCAACGTCAGTGGAAATGTGACAAAAGCTAAGTTCACGCGTAAGGTCCTTTATGAATACTGCCGTGAGCATTAGCTCGTTAAGCTCAACAAACAAAAATACGATATTTCGTTATCCGCAGAGCGAGAGACAACACTGATAGTTTAATTAATACACCTTGTATAAACCGAGGGCAAGCGCCTCACGATTAATCAAGAAAACAATTATGTCCCATTGTTTCTTTTGCGACATTTCGTTTTTTTTTTCTCTTTCTCTATCTCTTAACAATCTTTCTGTTAAAAATACGAGATTTTATTTAAGTAAGATATTTTTTTTGCTTCGTGATTTTCCTCAGGGCTTTTAAGATTATTACGTTTCGTATTGTATTGTAATGAAAATAATTATTATCAAATTACTTTGAAATTTAAGGGGGCAAAATTAAATTAACTTTGGATACTACGGCTATTAGTGATGTGTGTAAATTCTTGATCCTAAGTTGTGACTCAAACTTAGCTAGACACTGGCAGGTAATTACTTAAAACAGTCTGTTCCATTTTTAAATTATCTTTTATACAAAACTTGTGCTGACGAGATCGTTTTAAACAATAAGTCCCCCCTTTTGTGCAATGATGTTTTTTATACTAATTTATGTGGTGTGTACGTGCAACAACCAATACATCCATCCATTTATACATATTTACAAAAAAAGTAAACGTACTATACCCGTTGTTTAGTATCCATAGTACAAGCCTAGTACTTAAGTTTGAGGTTATATTGAGCTGTGTGTAATGTCGTACAATATTTATTCATCCGTTCACACATATTTACAAAAAACAGTATGTTTATCCGTTGTCTCGTACCCATAGTACAAGCCTAGTGCTTAGTTTTCTGTGTGTAATGTCGTGCAATATTTATTTATCCTACTAATATTATAAATGTGAGTGTGTGTGTGTTTGGATGTTTGTTACTCGATCACGGAAAAACTACTGAACCGATTGTGATAAAATTTGGAATATAAGGGAATAACACATAGGCTACATTTTATCCCGATATTCCTGGGACTTACGCAGGTGAAACCGCGGGGCGCAGCTAGTTTACAATAAGACTGCAGTACAAACTACATAGCTATAAGTCCCCAAGTAAAGCCATATACACAATCAATCAGACCGATAAGCCTATTCCATCACAGTTGTCAATGTCACGAACGAGATCGAATCGTACGATTTCGGATTAACGTTTATCGGGCATTCGTTTTTTGAAATGTTTCATTTTGTTTCATTGTTTTGTTTTTTGGGCTGATAATTTCTACAATCGATGAATTGTAGCATAAAAGCTATTAGAGACTAGAAGGAAATAGGTCGACTGATAGGCATTACAAACTCGTCTCTAACGGACGAGCTTTACCATTTCCAAAGTCAAATTGTAGGTGATTTTACTTACCTTACCTTTAAAAAAGTGACTCATTTATTAAGACCATAGGATCATCACAATAATAGTATTATTATCTTGTAGTATTACACTTGGTCACGTCAAAAGAAATTAAATAAAATCATTAATATTAGAGCAAAATAATAGTCATAGCACAAGGGCCGCCTCTTAAGTGTCTAATCTGCCGTTTATCAACCCAAAACCGAAGTTAACCTAGACAGACATGACCACTAAGCTTACAACACAAGTTAGTCTGTAGGTCCTAGACTTAAGGATAATGTTATCTAGGCATGTACGTACATACATACATAGTCACATACATACTCGTACAGTCAACGCCATAAGTGAGTATACAGACAGCTGTAAGATTCGCTTGAACCGAGCATGGAATAATCATATTATACACACACTAGCTGCGTACCGCAGTTTCATCCGCGTAAGTCCCGATCCCGTAGGAATATCAGGATCAAAAGTAGCCTATGTTACTCCTCGATAATGTAACTTTCTATTGGTGAAAGAATTTTTGAAATCGGTTCCAAGTTTCGAAGATTAGCCTCAATATACATACATACATGTTTCCAATGTTACCTTTATACTTTATAATATTAGTATGATACACATATATCTATAAATTTCAATTTAGTATGTATTTAACCGAAATAAAGGTTAGTTTTGAGTAACAGGCAAGCAGACGGACGTCAAGTTAGTAGATAAGAATTAACATTAAAGTCTTAGGTATCCCTTTACAAAGTGTAAGACTTTACAAGCAAAATTTGACCTTCCGGTGGTCACCCAGTAAAGTTGCCGACTGTACAGTACACATAAGCAGGGTCAAACTGACATGTGACCCTCGACAGTGCTTTGCGGTGAATTTACAAGCTCAGGTCAATAAACGGCACTTAGATGAGATTGGTACAGATTTGAAGCAAGCCTAGTTTTGACTGCCGGAGAGAAATCACTCATTTCATTTGTGCTTTGGAAAATTATACAAAGATCGTTTAGCGTCGTATGGGGACTACCAGGTAAAAGATTGGTTGAAAGCAAAGCATTCTAAATTCGGCTTTGACGAACGAGCTCAAAGTAAAAATGTTTGGGAAATGATTCATACACCCTTAAAAAAGTCGAAACAAAATTCGAACGTTAGACTAACAACTACCTACGATAGTATAATAATTTAAAATGTTCAATTTATAATAAAATCTTGATTATAATCTAACAAATAAACAGCTAAAGCAAAGTTCATACGAGCAGTAAGTCAGGCGGAACAGAGTTCACTCGCATCATCTGATAATCTCTATGTGTCTACCCCTTTACCCGTCAATGAATCAATTAACTATCTTAATGGAACGCGCCAAAAGCTAGCCTATTTGCATAAACAGATGAGATCCACTCAAGACAATATTGATTCGGAGAAACTGTTTTAAATGTTTGGAGTCGAAACTTATCGCTTCGTCGGGGTAACTTTCTCTTTGAGTGTTAGCATTCAGTTATTATATTTTGTATCTGGCCATATATCTTACCAAAACTGTGTCACTGCACTGGCAGCGTCATTAGCCTCGTTGAGTTCATTTACTGTAGCACAAATAGTGAGGCACAAACAACACAGGTTGCCCTCCGTGCTTCGGAAGGCACGCTAAGTAGTTAGTCCTGGTTGGTTTTCTCTGATAGCAGTCGTTGAGTCAGGTTAGAGGCCTTAGGGTGTCCAGAAAATTCTAACACTACGTGAGTTACATCACTAAAAAAAAGAAAAAGAAGAAAGGGCATAACCACCTCCATAACTAACTTACCACCTCCACTTTACAGCCCTCTAGGCGGGGTCCGCTGTTTCTTAAGGGCTTAGGTGTTGGCCTCAGTGGGCGTTGAAGTAGGTGCTCTATAGCCTGCGTTGGGGTGTTACATGAATTGGGGAGATGGTCTACATCAGCTGAGATGGGCTGTCATAAAATACTTTAAGCCCTAACGATTTACCTATAAGTCGTTATATAACTTTAATCCTAAACTTATTTTAAAAAAAGAATGTGGATCCATTTTTCGTAACTGAGTTAAGATGTTTGAATGTTCCTAATCTGAGTTGAAAGACATGGTAAGTTTATACACTTATTCATTTAGTAAATGGGTGTCAATTCATTTGTATGTTGTTGGCTTTAAGCCTGCCTTTGAAGTAGTAGCAGTAGGTATAGTGAATTCATTTACATTGTTTTATCCACAAAAATAGTGTTTTAAGTTTGTTAAAATATCTATATGGGAAGATATTCTATGATAGCGGAAATTGGATTAACAGTGGAATGAGTTTTATTTTAATTCAAAGTCGCGAATACAGACGAAAATTTAAGGATAAACTGTGTTAGAATAAAAGCAATCCATACTATTTATTTTCGAAAACAGCGAAAATGTACTATATCTTCTTCTTATCATCTGCGCAATGTTCCCAGTTGCATCCCACTCGGGAGTCCGCGGTTTGTTAAAACCCTAAAGTACTTGGGGTTTCGGCACAGTATATGTAAGGCATCATTGACTATACCTACTACAAATATATTGATAAATCATTTAATGTATTTATAAATAATTTGTTACAATTTTTTATTTTTAGTTTATATTTTTGTATTGTGACGTTTTAAAATATGTACGTATATTAAGTTGTTGAATAAAGAATAACACTCTTATTTATAAAATATTATTTACACATGACTAAGTTATGTGACACATTTTTTAAACTTACACGATTTCCGTTCATTATTTTTAAATATTAGGTTTTCGGGTCTAGATCGCGTTATATTAACAAAAATATTTTAAATTTAGTAAATAAATTTAAAATTACCCAGACGTTTCTTCCCGACTTTGAAGACGTTTCAAGACTTTTGAGTCTTCCCGGGACCACGGCCGGTGTAATCCGTTTGCCGAAACATCGGAGTAATTTTAAATTTATTTACTAAATTTAAAATAATTTTGTTGATATAACGCGATCTAGACCCGAAAATCTAATATTTAATAATAATGAAGTTATGTGAAGTTTGTATGTGTCTGTCAACTTTGAAACTTCATGTGACAGTAAAAGAAAAACGATGCATCGTTGATTTTTACAGTCGGCAACCAACCAACCTGACACTTACCCTCTTAGAGACCAAGCAGTTTATCCTCCACCGCGCAAGGAGAACTCAGGGTATGCTAGTCCCCCCCAGATCCCTTAGTCGCCTTTTACGACGCCCATGGAAAGAGATGGGGAAACACTTTTCTATGCCGGGGCTACACGAGGGGAATGCGGTTTGTATTCTGGCGTCTTTTGTGCTGGTTGCATCGTGGAACGAGCTTTATTTTGGGGTATATTTTCTTATTAAAGTATAGACACCTCTATAGGCATCTTAGGTACCTATCTTAGGCCTTATCTTAGGTAGGTAGGTGTACATTTTAGGTAATACAAGTATCTTCATTTCTAAAGCAGTAGTCAAAAATCAAAATTAAATACAAAAACAAAAATCATATGTAGGTTACACTACACTACACTACACTATACTAGGTAGCCGACACGTTAACATAACATTCGCACTTTATAACCAGCACAATCGCCAAGAACGTAATAACTTTGAAAAACTAATAACGCCCAGGGGTGGACTCTGACGTGAAAGTTCCGCATACGAACCGAGTTAAATACTGAGAGAAAACTATGTATATATAAGGTTCAAACTGTTTATGAGCCGTGGCTTGTTTAGTGCTGTGACAGGGGACGGATTCAGAATGCTTTATGAGCTTAATTTAAAAAGAGAATGGAGAATGAGGTGGATTTTTATAAAAAGGTGTGCAATTTTAAAAAGAGAATTATGTTTAAAATTTGAACGTGGAAAGTGAAAATTATGAAACTTATAGCAACTGACGTACCTTCGTGATGGTCAAAATGAGATCTAACCAATACAATAGAACCTTAATAATAGCGTTCACAGCGTAATGTCTCTGATGAGAATTAAGTCCACACCCTTCCGCTTAGTTGAAATTAAGAAAGAGAAAGAGCTTTTTGCAGCATCTATCGGTAATACTGAATCTATTAACGATTTGCAATTTTTGAATACATTAAAAAACTGTGCACTTATTCATCGAAATAAAATCTATACTTATATTTTACTCGATAATTAAGTCGAAATCCGTGTCTGGCTTCGATAACTTAGTCCCCCGATAGGCGAGATAACCGCAGGCAGGTCGCCTCGGTACCTAACCTATGGCAACATATTTAATTTGCATTTACATAGTTGGCAACACATTGTTTTCCTTTTTGGTCTGATTAAAAATAAAGTTTATGATTGTAATAAGGTTACAAGTGTTACCATAGTGTTCTGGCATTGTTTTTTTGTTGAGTTATATCGATGTGTATTACTATTGGTGTGCCTAATTAAATAAATAAATAAATACAAGTAAAGGTATTATAACTTAAATATAAATAAATAAATAAATAAATCCTGTGACGAACACACAGCGCCATCTAGCCCCGTGGTAAGCTGCTAAGCTTGTGTTACGATGACTAGACAACGGATATACTACTTATATTTATTTTTCTTTTGTAAATAAATACATATTATACATAGAAATACGCCCAGACCAGATACAAATATTTATTTTTAAGCATAAATATTTGCACCCAGCGGGAATCGAACCCGCAACCTTCTGTATTGCAGCCAAGCGTTCGCCCGACGCGCCACAGAGGTCGTCTATATATGTAATATCTAAACATATAAAATTCAAAGTACTGACTGATCGATTCACTGAACTGTATCTACGCCCAGCCTAAACTTCTGGTCCGAGAGACATGATGTTTGGAGGGTGTGTTCTTTGTGATGTGGTCGGTATCTGAACGTTTTTCGAAATTCCCCCGGGATCGGGCAATATGCGAGTAAACAAAATAATTTTTATAATAAGCACTACACCTACCGAGTTGTGATCATTTTAGCACACATTTGAAGCTGTAAGGGTCTTAATAGTTACTTATTTCGATTTTCTTAACAGTTTACGGAAATTAAAATTTTCTTCAATATATTAGTCAAACACACAAAACTTTTCAACTTCAATAAAATAATGCAAACGAATCAATCGTATCATGAACATTTAACACAACATGAATATAGACAGATGATTCTTCGTGTAATAAATTGGTACGTCAATTGGAGATCCAATCTCGACGGTGAACGCATCCATCAGCCCACAAATGTAATGATTTATTAGTATCGAGCATCGACTGATACTAGACAGACCTTTGCCAAAGCTAAGCAAGCGTGTATTACGGATGTGTTTATATTGAAAGAATCGACGTTTTAAGACCTCCAGAACTAAAAAACTGACTGTAAGTTAAAACGTATATTCCCATAGGAATAAGTACTGCAAAGATGATAGTAAACAAAACAGAAGACGGTATTATTTAAGTGTGGTGTGTTGCAATAAAGAATTAATCAATCAATCAATCAAGACGGTCATAGTTATGCGCGTACTGGTTATTGTCACAAATTTGTTTCGAAAGCTGAAATATTAAATTTAGAAAATTATTATTAATCTATAATTATTAGAATGGGACAGTTTGATTGCTTAATGACTAAGACGGTGCAATACGCAGAATAAATCTTATTCAATTTATAACTATTCTTTGCCTGACTTTTAGCCAAAATTAATATAAAATTGCATTGAAGTTAGGTCAGATCATTTATTCCTATGGGGCTAAATGGCTCTGTGTGTTGGTCACAGTTTTATTTTTAAATTATTTATATGAAAATATTGCTTTTTCACTTTATACCCGGACGCCAATCTAGTCTATTCAAGTTCTGCTCGTTCTAATAGAGGATATTAGGGCTTCACGTGTCGGGCGAGCTAATAATGTTGAGCCAATATTATCGTGCAAATAAATAAAATCAAACAAAACCTTATAAAAAGAGGCTGCAATAGCTATCACGATAAACTTTGAAGAATTATATCATAATACACAGCTTTCCATCATCGTGTGTTTCATAAAATAAACAATATTACGTGTGTGTGTGAGAAATATCTAACCGTTTATGAATGACGTCATATATCACAGGATTCCTCAATAAACTGGGCTTCATTTTTTCGGATTCTCTTATAAGATTTTGGGAAAACGAGGCGTCGAGAAAATGGTATACTTGTTTATATTGAGGTTTGACTTATGGCGCGTACACGTATATGCGGAATTTAAAAAATGGTTTGTAATAAATATAATTTTAGAATATTTTCAAACAAAACAATGTCGCCGTGGCGGCGTATTTATATTAAATAAAAAGGGAAGTTATAAAAATATGAAGTTTCACTCTACATCTAAGTATAACATACCTACAAACTACATTTCAAACTTACCGATAAACCCTCGTACGAAAAGCCCGTACGTTATCACGAAATATATACCCAGTCTGAACTTACATGTTTGCACGGGCAAAACATCAAAATTACATTATAACATAGCGTTTATAGTTCTGGCGACCTGTCGGGAGACCGTATTTTGCGAACAAACGTTATTGGATGGAAGCCAGGAATCCGAAACTTTATGAAAACATTCAAACAGTTGCACTTAGTAAAGTTTTAAAATTATATCACGGCACGTTGAGGTAATATTTAGGTCTAGCGTTTGGAAGTGACCTCGCATTTTGTAGATTTTAACTACTTTTATTCTAGGTAAGCATATATTGAGCTTGTGACCTACTTGTTGTACCAAGGTTTTTATCCAGTATTTTGACCATCAGATACTACCATCTGCATAAGAAGGAACTTGATATATAACAATAAAATTAATTTAAGTAGAAGAGAAACACCCGCGGTTATATCTTGTTTCTTACATTAATAGGTCGGGGAGCAGTCAAAGCTAAAGAATAGAACAAATACAATTGCGTTCAATTGGATTCAAAACACGTGAACATTATAAAAGAAAATCAAAATTAATTTCATATCAGAATTGTGAAAACCGAAGGAAAATATACGTAATTATTTCCATATAAACCGTTGACAAAGACTGAATTCATTATGAAACCATCTCAAAATAGTGTTCAGAAAAAGTAGGAATCAAAATGATCGATATAATTAGGTACATCAGTTATTTACGGCTACTATTGCCTCTTAACTGTGAGCTTGCTTTCGGAGAGAAATAGATTTACTTCCTATTTTTTTTAAGGAAAAAATATTCTACGACATGAATATTTGAAAATATATTTTGATTGTCCTCTTCAAAATAAGTTCATATAACATACTTACATTGATATGAACTCACTCAAAGAACCTAAGACTTTGTTCAAGGTTGCGGAGTTTGCGACAGTTTATTATTTGCACGGAAGTGTAGTAGGAACAGGAAGAAAAATGTGAACAAAAAAGGGATCATTACCAGAAAATCCTGCATTGTTTTATAGCAGATGAGGCTAACAAGCGTATTCGGCTTTGAAGAAACGGTTCATTTTATTTATAGATTGTGTTTTGTTGCCTTATGTCTTGTTATGGGAGGTGTCGATCTATACCGATACTAATAATGATACGACGATTAAAACTTTGGATGCTTTGTACTCCGGTCGTTTTTGCCATTTTTAATTAACTTACTTATTATCTAGTGACAATGTCGAGCACGCTATTAGATAGATTAGCTGCTTTGCCACGGTGGCCATTGGGAAATTCCTGATCAATTGTCGATGTGTGTTGATAGATTATGATGGTTAGGCAACATCTTACATAACTAGGCCAACAAGAATCGCAAAATCGTCTAGTCTAGATTTTAATCTAATAGCTTTACCTCTACGAAGTTAGTAATTTGGTTTACCGTCAGTTTCTGAAGTTAAACACGACAGATTATCTATTCTAAATAGATATAGCTAAGTGAAGTCTTTGTAAAACCATTTTAATGGAGGTTTTTATGTTTCTTTTTTTTTGTTTATTGCCTAGGGGCAATATGATAAGGATAGGGGATAGGATAGGATCCTGTGGAATAGGTCCCACAGGATTACAGGGTCAAAAGTGGCGTATATCCTTATCCAAAGTTATATCTATTCTATACAAAAAAAATCATAAGTATCGGTTCAACGGTTTAGGCGTAAAAGTGTAACAGACGCAGACACGTTTATTAGTATTGATATTTTAGTAGTACGAATACAACTAAAATTAAAACCATAAAACTAAATGGTCTAAACCACAATAATTTTGTCCACCCACAATAGCTATTAATCAATACAAACCTTATATTTACACTAAAACATAAGGCTCGGAAATTCTGTAAAACCGTGAATTCACCGTGAAAATTAGGCATAATCACGTAGGTGGTCGTAAATCATGGAACAACGTCGGATGTTATCAACATTTCAGGTAATTTTATCGGCAGTAAAGGAATATTGCGTTCGAGGCTTAAGCACTTTCTCCGTGCTATCATAATTTAAATGAATTTCGTATTTGTGGGTATCATTGTGTGGTTTCTAACAATCCTTCTTGATGACGTTTAATCTTCACGGCCTGTGTGAAGCGTCGGGTACCCGGGTACCAGAAGATTGTGGATTCGATTCCCGCCGGAAAAAAAGATTTATGCTATAAATCACCATTTTAAAATATGTTGATAACCATAAATATTTGTTTTTAGTTCTGAATGTTGCTACAATTATCAAATAAAAAATAAAGATTTACATGATGATAATGATGTATTCTTAGTATAAAACTTAGTTGCTTAATTTAAAGCGAGAATGCGCTGTAAGCAACGTCCTGTAATAATGCGTCTTAAAAGTATGAGAAGAAACCGTCTTATTATGAAATACTTTGGTCCTACTGATGTAAACTTTAAAGCAGGTAGTTCATCGTCAACGAAGTGAGTTTGAGCTTAGCTTGTACAGTTGAGCTAGTTCTTTATACATGAGCGTCCACCGCAAACTATGCTAGCTATGCTTACTTAAATAAAAAACTAGTAAAATAAGTTTAGGTAAGTAAAATCTTCCAAGAAATCTTTCCAACAGTTAAACTTGAACACCATCAAAGTCGGAAGTGTTTGTTCAAAAGGTCAAAGCAAAAAATAACATTTAAATTCATCCTCTCGTATTATTATGCATTGAATTATTTACGGATCAAAGGACTAGCTTTTCTAGTGGTGGGCAGGATGATCAAAGTTCGCCCACGTCCTTACCGTTATACAATCTTACCGCTATAGTAAACGATTACTACGATTCAGACGCAATTTCCTGAAATAATATTAAATAAATACATTTTTGCGTGAATATCTAGCTCTATATAGCTCTCAGCGTCTAGCTCTATAGTGAGCGACTAAGGGTGACTAAGCTATCTTACGGTGACTAAACAACGGATATGTTAAAATTATCGATTAAGAAACATTTATGTTACTAAAACTATTTTCATAAGAGAAACTTTACGCGTGGTTTCATCACCGTCTAAGTTAACGGTCTTTGAAACATCACGAAACCCACCACAAATTATTATATAAAAAGAATTCCGCGGTTCCATCCCATAAGTCCCGATTCAGTAGGCTTAAAAAATATTTTTTTACTCTCCAAGTTCAGGCCCTCTATCTCTATTATCATCAGTTTGGGCTGTGCGTTGATCCATCAGTCAGTCTGAACCAAGAAAATTACAGATTAACTACCTATTATTTAGTTATGCATACACCCTAACTTATGTCTACATAGCTACTGAAGGCTGCTAACTAATTCAAGGCATGCTGTCGCTCCCCATATGGCTCATAGAACCTTATCAGTTTACGACACAGTTTTATAACCACTGAAGTACGGCGTGATAATGTTATTGACAGTTCATATATGAGATAAAACACATATAATACAGAATTTTCCGCGCCTGTGGAAAACTCAATAGAGTTTTCCATCTAAGTTCTATATGCCATGTAGATATGCTTAGAAATAAACATAATTGAGTTTATTTGCTTAAGGTATGTGGTAGAGATAAAACGTTTTGTCGGGCGTTTTCCGTACATAGTCTTAAAATAATTGTACCAATGTAGTACTTGATTTAACGCTGAATTCATTGCGATGTTTTCATGCGAATGTGTTACATCTTAGACCATATCCAACATCACTTACCATCAGGTTAGACAGTGGTCAAACGCTCATTTATCCGTTATAAAATTTATATTATTATTGCTATTACAGAATTAAATGTTTATTTTAATATTTTTTAAGTTTTAGTACTTACCTAATTTCCCGTAAAAACACTTAAACAGTTTTGTAATATCGCTACATTTTTCATTACATTTCTCTCTAGTCAAGCAATCAGCCCTCACATGCAACCTATTCGCGTAAATTGCTGTTTTCCAAAGGCAAGTAAAATTATTACCGAGTCGTACGGAAGCAAGTTATATAGTTCAAAATCCCAGTGCCGTGGTTGGATATTACCAGCTTTTTATTTTTTGATAAACAATACAGGTGGTATAAGTGGTATTTTTCTTTTCGAGTGCAGTGGCTCACCCAAAGGCTCTAGGTCACTATAAGTTTATCTAACGACTGCTATCAGAGATAACTACCGGAACCACCTGCGTAATGAGGAGTTCGAGAAAACGATTTTTTGCCACACACGTTAATCTTATTGGCCATATAGATTTGGCAATATTTTAACAGCCGGTCGCCTGCCTGGCCAAGCAGTTTACCCGCCATCGCGTTGTGACAATACTAGGTTCGCTAGTCTCCCTCTGGCACAAACTGGATGCGAGAAGCCGAAAATAGATCTAGGTGGCGTGCAATTGGAGAGGCCTATGTCCAGCAGTGGACTGCAACGGGCTGATGATGATGATGATGATAGTCTCCCTCAGCCCCCCTCCCTTAGCCGTTTTTTACAACACCCACGGTAAAACATGGGATAGCCTATTTTGCTTAAAATTTACTTTACGGCGATATTAGAACTCGCGTCCCTGGATCAGTGCCCCAGTGCCTTAACCGCTCGGCCACGCAAGTTCCTATCTCAAGCAGCGAATTTAAGAATATGAATGTTTCGCTGTCTACTATTTTGCTCGATTAGTCTCGATTGACTCATCTACAGGATCACTTTCCAGTGATTTACCTGAGCCAATGATTAGTTAACACGTTGGCCAAGAGATGTCGTTCATTTTCCTATTAAAACAAATTATATTATTACTCGAAGCTAAGTATATGCATAAAATGTGCAAAGCCTTAAATAAAAATAGAGAAATCGTTCATTTGAAAAGGTTTGCTGCACAAACATTTGTGTAGTGAATGTGACAAAACTACTGTTGTATAAAAATGACAGCCCAGTGTAGGTGGAGCATTGTCAACAAACAGATAGCAAATATACGAGGAACTCCATGTTTAAGTTGACAGTTTACGAGTACATATATACGGCAACTTGTAGGTGTGTTATATCAGATACAAAAAATAAATTGAAGCTCCTAAAGAAGAGATAGTTAATCAATTGGGGTATTAGTACTTTTCCGCTATGTTGGCCAATCGCTAATTATAACATATAAGTAAATAATATACTGACTTAAAAGGAATAAATATGAAACAAATTTTTTACCGGGTTTTACACGCGTTTTATTTATTAATGGCATTGTTACAATGTACCGAGCTTTCGCTAACTTTATTGTTAGTTTTTTCAAAGTTGACTGAGATGTAATTCGTGTATTTTAATATTCTAAAATGTTACTGAAACTACCGCCTCATTATTATTTGTATCAAAACGGTCCAGTGTACGCAGACTTTAGAATTTTAACTCAAAAAGCTAACATGGCTTCGGAACGCGCCCTGAGAAGAAGCCACAAAGCACAGTGAGAACCCCCATAAGTCTCTTTTGGTGCGGTATCCAAACGCAATTAACGCCACATGTCGAAATAGAAAATTCCATTTTCAAAAAACAAACAAAGAACGGTACGATTAGCACAGAAAAGTTAACTACAAAACGTACCGAGTCATTATTTAGAACAAATACAAACAAACAAACAGAAGGACAAAACCAACATTCAGTGGCTTGGTCACCTCCATGATTACTGTAATGGTGCTTTGACATACATTATGTATGACGATTTATAGACGCGGGTGAAATCGCGAGACGCTGCTAGTTGTTACGATAATGCTGATAATTTAATAGACAGAATTATTTATTAATATTTCTTATCGGTCGTGAACCGATTATGGCTATTAGGAAATTAGCTAGTGTCAAGTATTTTAATATATTATGCAAGTTATTTGCATCGAAACAGTCAAGTCGTCATAGTAAAAATCAAGTCTAGGGATTATTTTGTAAACACGGCGGCCAATTACAAAGATTGTTCACGGAGCTTTGGAGATAACACTAAGCACTGATTTTCACTTTCATTCCACTTGTACACCTTCACGAAACTAAATTGATTAATATACCCCGAAATTAAACAATTTACACGCACTAGGTTTCACAAAAATGAAAATTTAGCACCACATCTCCTCAACGTGTTCCCGCCAAAACTCCCAATAGACAGAATTAGAATGATTAATTAAAAAAGTGAGCCTTCACGGGACGCCTGACAGATGTGAAACATTTGACATTGACAGATATGTTTTCATATACGACCCGCCACGGCCTCGCCACGGCCTCGCCACGCCAAAAACCAGATTTACCCCCGCCCGCGCCCCCGCAAAAACTTACAAACTTCTTGTTTCTTTGTAAGATAAAATTGCAAATAATTTATTCATATTTTCTTTACGATTCTTAGCAAAGTTTTACGGCATTGTAAAATGTGATTACGGGAACCGTAATTAAGTCATTTGAAATCGTGAACGTTATGAAACTAGTATCACGGAAAAACGAAACCTTTTCTAGAATTTCTTTATAAGTCGATTTTAAAATATCAACTCTTCATGGTGCTTATACTTTGTTAAAAGAAAGAGTATGATAACCCTGCTAAAACACACACGTAGTGTTTGCGATTTTACAGTCTAAAAGTTAAATAGTGAAATTACAACAGAAAAGTATAACAGCCAAAGCAGCAGTAAAGTATCCTTTACATTTTTAACACTTTTTTATTTATAATAATAGCATCAGGTACCTATTATTATCTAAGTCATTATCATACGACAGTTGGTGACTATATAAGCTTCATTGTAATTTAAATTCTTAATTTGGATGTAAGTTTAATATAATAAGTACTTCAAGTGCTCTGTATTTTGTCTAATAAATATAATTAAAAAAATTCAAAGTTGGACTATAAAACAAAGGTGTAAATGTCCAACAACAACCCCGTTCTCGAACACTATTTATATATGTTATAGCGTCCCCACCGTTCCCACCTTTCGGTATACCAGCAGGGGCCGCTATACCCGAACGCACACCCCTAAGGGCGACGTCAGGGATCGAGTTTAAGACGGATCTAGTCCCCAATGCTAGACTGGTAAATGTCCAACGGGACACGTCTCTAATTTTTTATTTTACACAGCTTTAGTTTGGTTTCCTGACTGTCAACAAAGGAAATCGAAAAGATAAAAACGCTGGCGATTGCTATTGGGAATTCTGCATAAATTTTTCATTACTATGAATCTAGGCAAAAAAGATAGGTATTTTTTAAGCCAAACGTTTCATTGTGTTTTCTTTAGGGTTCCGTACCCAAAAGGTAAAAACGGGACCCCATTAGTGAGACTCCGCTGTTTGTCTGTCCGTCCGTCTGTCTATCTGTCACCAGGCTGTAGCTCATAAACCGTGATAGCTAGACAGTTGATTTTTTTACAGATGATGTGTTTCCGTAGCCGATATAACTATAAATTAAAAACAGAATAAAACAAATATTTAAGAGGAGACTCCCATACAATAAACGTGATTTTTTAAATATAAACGCAACGATTTATTTTGACCACTACTGGTGCCATTAGTGATAAATCGGCGTCAGTCGTTGTACGGTACGGAACCCGTCGTGCGTGAATCCGACTCGCACTTAACCGGTTTTTTCTTTACCTAGGGACTTGTCCTACCAGTTAAAAATGTATGCATTCATGACATTTTACTTGGTCCCTCTTCAAAGCAGGGAGCAGGTGTGGGCTTGACTTTAATTATAAAAATTTTATTTAACCCGCCATTTTAGGGTCGCATGGAGGCCTAAATATAAAAATGGTATTTTTTTGCTTCCCGGTTGAATAATATAAAATTATTGGTTAAATTTAAACAACCAGCAACGGGTTAGTTTGGGAGCTATTCATATTTATTGTTATTTTTTCCTTTAAATTGGTAGGATCTGTCAGTAAATTGGTGTAAAGAAATTAAATAAATTAAATCATACTCATGGCAATCATATAATTTCTTACAATGCAATAATTGAAGTCTCTTATATGAGACTAGAAGGTTAATGGTTGCTTGACAGTGAAGCATTGGAAACTCCTCTCTGACGGCCGAGCTTCATTAATTCCAAAGTCAAATTACAAACACACTCCTACAAAAATTGAACGTTGCCGTTGTTGTTAGAATACCAACTATCTACGATAAGAATAGCAATATATTTGGGAACATCAAGTACAGGTTTACGCACTAATAAACTAGTAGTTTTAGGCTTTTTCAAATTTAATTTAAAAATCGATTACCTACTAATACAACTTATGTTAAGTTTGCGTGTTCTGATGTCGTGAGAAAAAATACCGACTACCTTTTGTATTGCCTACTTAGGTTCAACTGAAAACAATTCGGGTGAATTTTAAAATAAAAATTATTTCTCTAATAACTTTAAAAAGTTTATATTAACATGCACACGATGTTTGGAACACCATTTGCCTATTTATTTATAACTGTACCTTAACTTTATTTCAATAAACTCGTTCTATTTACGATTTGTTTTAAAGCGGGATTCTATACCAAACTGCCACTGCGTTATTTCTGCGACAGTGCCGCATAGAGTTCCATCCATATATTTAGCTAAACATTTGTAACAAAATTCAACAATCAAAATTGTTTAAAAAAAGAATCATGGTATTCAAAGTTCTCTTACCCGCATGAGAGTATAAAATACGGACGGGGCAAGTTCGATCCGACCCGAAAATTGACCGCCATAAACGCAACGAGCACCCGGGTTGGGTAAAATGGTGAACCGGGGCATAACTGACGCACGATATCTGTGACTTAATAAAATTTCCGTTTGGTGTGATTGAAACACCCTGTAACTACTGACCCGTTTTATAGATTCACGGGATGTTACAATTTGTTCGATTTATTATAATGGGAAGTCTGTTATAGAATAGGTAAATCCTGTTTTGCATGGTGGGCATTTAGGCTGATGGTCCCAAGTTCGATTATTGCAGTCGAAACAAATAATTGTATGATCTATGGATTTTAAGTTCTGGTCTAGTTGTTTTTGTAGGACTTAAGTTTATATCACTAACTAGTAGGAATATCGGGATATATTTATTCTTTGATACAAATACGGATTATGGAACAAAACGAAGAGCAAAAAACGCTTATTTAATGATAACAAAAACAATATTTTAGATAAAAACACGAGCCCAAAGCCAAGCATATAGCAGCGGAATTTGGCAACTAACACATACACTCATATCCCAACAAGCCTACCCCAGCACTTATCTTTAAAACAAAAACCTCTTAATGCATGTCGTGTATGCCCACGACAAACAACCCTAGCAAACTCTTAAACGGTCTAGATAAGGCGGTCGCTTTCATACAAACTCCTTTCCAAGTTCCATTAACTTTGGCAAGCAAAGCCTCCGACTAAACTATGCATGTATCGTGTGTACATCTCTTTTCATCGTTCGCTGCCCACAGTTCACACTAGTTAACATTCTGCCTACCTCGCCGTAAAGAAATGAAAAACTGTGCTCAAACGACGAGCTTTACCGACACCAACACTCCAGATGGTATCTTCTAAGCGGCGTCAATTCGATCTCTTTTGACGTTAACGATCCTTTTTTGAACCTAAACCTTTTCACGCCACTAACCTATAAAAAAAGGTAGGTCCTATTCGAATTTCGAAGGAAATGAAAATTAAAATAGATTGATCAAAAAGGTCAAAGAGTAAATAAGGCTTGTGTAGGAAAATTACGATATGCGGTATTAGCATTACAAAGGGCCGTTTGGAGTCGGGTCATTCTGTAACCCTATCTTCGTCCATTAGTTAGTGGCAGGTTAATAAGGTTCTTTGTTGGTGGTGCTCTGCGCTTTTACAATTTCGCCGGTGAATGTGGCTTATCTCCGGGCTTGTTTACTTACACTCACAGCAAAGACCGGGCGTCCGTGCAACTCGCCAATTTTTGTGGCGTTAGTTAGAAATTACGAACGCAAGATAGCGTTCGTGCCATGATAAATTTATCTCTTGTTTTTCATAGCTTCCCTTTGAAGAGATGAGTTTTAATATAGTTTCGAGCAAACTGTTTTACATCGGGGCGTTCCATTACGGTGTTTTATGAAAATGAGTTTTTAAAGGTACGTATTCTGGAATGCATTATGGACCCGACGCAACAATGTTCGAAGAGAATTGTTTTTTACCGGCACTAATTTTAAGGTACTTAAAAAAAATATGTTAGAAAAAAAGTAATCGGCTCACGCACGGCAGTATAGTATCCATAACTTACGTCGAAAAAAAAACGAGTTAAAAAATCCGTAGGTAGGGGTCTTTCAATAGTCGAATTAGGGGTTAAAATGGAAAATTAATGGCACGGAAGTGAAATTCCTCGGGTAAACTGGAGACAATAGACTAGAATGATCGTTTTTGAGCTTAACTAAAGACATTTAGACCCATTGCTAGTGGTGGGATCGTTCGGAAACGTTGCTTATTTGATATAGAATGACTTTTTCGGGACATTATGGTTCAATGGCCCTTTTAATCACATAGAGAATAGCGATTGTACGATACTGAAACGTGTTTTGTGATATTTCATGAATCTACCGTACTCGAATGTCGATATTGGTGACATGTTTTATTCAGACTAGGTTTCAATGACAACAAAGGATTTATTGGATTTGATCGGGCTTTCAACAAGCATTAAATATAGGACTGTAACAGTTCGATTACATCAAACCTAATAAGAAATAAAATTACAATTTAAACCGAAAAATACTCGTTCTTACCTGATCAACAATCAAATAAACGTATAACCGTTCGTAACTAGATTTTTAATGCTCTACGCTTTTCTTTCTAGTGAATAACTAGAAATAAAAGATGTTAAAGGAAATATACATTTTAAAAATTCTTCGTTACAAGTAAATGTATGATTTTTTACACACGATAGATGTGCGTCTGACCTCTATTTCTCCTGATGGTAAGTAATGATTTGGTCTAAGATATAAAACACGCATATCTAGATGTATTTTCCTTTATAATATTTCTAACATATTAGCTATAAATAGATCAGATATCTGCATCTAAAAACGTACTAAACACTCCTTATTTTAGATAGGAAGTTAATAAAACCAGGTCTTTCTCGTCTTTGATGCATGAAACTACTTGAAAGCGATCTCTACAATGAGCTGACAATGTTCTTTGCATAGAAGAAAAAGGATGTTCTTTCACCCACCTCACAATAGAGGAAAGTCGGAACAAAAGTCGACTTCGTGGTCACGTTTGTACGACAAAGGCCGACAACGACCAGCAGACCACCGCAAAACGTTATTAAACTTAAATAGCTGCGCTCATCGATGCAGAAACTTCCTATTACCGTGAATCGAAAGAAAATCTCTTATCAGAAGCGATTATTGGGCCGGGATTAATATCAACCGTGCACCAACGTCCGCCGAGATGGGATTTTTACGCGATAAAACCTTTGTGGCCGTCGGCTTCTTTTGTTTTTTATTGGTTATCGGTTATTGGCGTGTACACAGATCTATAACGGGGGACAGTACAAGCTTTTGTTTGGAGACAAGGGTCCGTTTACAATTCACATAAAGTTTCGAAATAGGAAGCGAAATTGTATGCGTTCTGAATTACAAACAGTATCTTTTAACGTGATATTAGGCTTTGAAAACTTTGTATGAGCTTTTGTGTCTTATTTTATCAACGGTTGCTTATCGGAACGCTGTCACTGGATCGTTTTATCTATCTCTCGATCTTCTGTCTACACAAAAATGTAGTAGGTGAAAGAACGCCCTAAGGCATTATATTTTTTTTACTTGCGTATGGCGTATGAATCGTCTCGTTTTCACTTCACACTTAAGCCGCTTTTTTATTTGAAAAACGTTTTGTGCATATTTATTCAAATCAATTGTGTATAACTAAATAAGGACCAAAGTATTTCTAAAGCCGAAACACTAACGAAATTATACTCAAAGTAGTATTAAACCTAAACTTACTTAAATAACTATACAATAAAAATAATAATATGATTTTTCATAACTTAATGCCACTAGTAGGATTTGAATCCGATCTCTCAATCGAGCTACGCGAGAGCTTGTGATCCGTAGGGCTTCGGTTCAAATCTCAATATTTGTTTCTCCTAAACGATCAGATTTCATTTTCTAATTTAGGTAATACTCACTTTTTTTCAAACTGGTAGATACAAAACATAAATAACATCGAATATTACTTTATACTAAAATAAAATAAGTACATAACCTACTCGTTCAAAGCGTTTCCATAGCAGAAAATCTTGTTTAATATCAATAAGTAAATGTCTGAACACATACGAGGCATATGAAACTTGAGCCATTTCCGAAGTCACTTCACTGAATCAATATCGAAGAAATATTCCTTTTCAATGGAAATTCAATTCTGCACGTTTCTATATTCAACGAGAATCAAAATAATATAAATGACCATATTGGAAGTTTGTTCAGCTTTAGGTAAAAGAACTTTCACACATTTGGGTATCATAATAACTGAGTCGCGCGACTCGATTTGTTTTTATACTATTTAGAACTTTACGCACAACTGTTTCTTCCTTTCGTATAGGTAGTGGTGTGGCCCACCTTGTGCTATCGATAATGTTTTACCTCGGCTATCGCACAACTGTAGGTCTGCCTATCAGAATTTCGAAAGACTGAATTTAGAAATTGGAAAATCGTTTTTAAAAATCCATGTTAAATTACCTCACTGAAGGAAGAGCACATTGTCGTGTATCAACCTTGAATTAGCCAAAGAAAAATAGAATCGACAACAAAATCGATGCTTTAACCTATAATGGTTCCAATACAAGCCACTATCCAAAATAATTATATTGTAAGTAACCAAATATACGGAAACCCAATACAAATTGAATAATTGCCTTGCATAATTTCATCGAAAACACGCACAAATTTTCCAAATAATTATTTGTAGGTAATTTTCCTTCCAACACTTGGAATCGATAAGATCGTATTCAAAACAATAACTGTTATCTTCTAGGGCCGTAGTTATATCTCATTCATATTCATAAGATAGAAATAGGTTGGTATTACACGAATGGTATACCCATTTCTGTATTTATAGGTGCTAGCAGAAAAAAAAGATGCATAACTTGACGAAAATTAATTTTGGGTGCGTCGACACACCCAGTGAGTTGAGTTTTCACCGTTCGATTCTCACCGTTGAAAATATTTCTTAATAGCTGCGCCCCGCGGTTTCACCCGAGTATGTCCCCTTACCGCGGCAATATCGGGATAAAAAGTAGCCTGTGTTATTCCCGGTATCCAGCTACCTATATTCCAAGTTTCATCTCAATCCGTTCAGCCGTTTTTGCGTGATTGAGTAACAAACATGTTAACATCCAAACACACACACTCTCACATTTATAATTTTAGTAGGATAAACTTTTTTAAATTCACACGGTTTGTCTACTGAGCCTTAAATGTAAATATGTACGTTTTTTATATCTATGTAATAGGCAGACATCACATACCTCGTTATGTTGCCTACTGATTAAACTGACTTAAATTTTATAGCATTATTTACATTTAAAAACCCAACAATGTCATCTAATTTACTCATGAAAAAGCGCAAATAAAACGTTCTATAATAGGCAATATTTATTTATTTGACATAACTACAATTTAATAATATGATACGTTTAAATATTCATCTACTAATTTGAGTACCCATAAGTAGCTTTTTAGAAGAATTATTTAGATTAGACAGACACAAAGACGACCGACTAATATTAGAACGACCCCGTTTTTCTCTAAGCCCTAAAAACTAAACGGTTAAAGCTGTGAAATAGTAAAGTAATAAAAATTCAAACTAGACAGACGTACAGTGTGCTAGCGAGACATAATCTAAATGCAAATACACAGACACCACCAGATTTGAGCCCCTATAGTCCGACCTTTCTCGACGGATTTACGTTACATGTGGAAATAGACTAATGATTTTCGGTAGGCCGATAACCGATAACAGACAAGGGCAAATAGCATTTTGCGTTATTATTGATTGTGTCTATTAGTAAGTAATACTTTTTAGAAGAGCTGCTACGTCTACCAATAAATAATACTTGGGGTAAGGTAAGTATATAAATTTCAAAGTCCTAACTGACTGACTAAATGACCTATCAACGTGGTCCTACGGGCTTTTGGACCATGAAATGTAATGAATGTGTTCTTGGTGGTGTGTACGTATAATTCCGCGGGATCGGAACTTACGCACGTAAAACCGCGGGACACTGCTAGTTAAAATGTATTCGATATAAATAAATTACCTCCGTTTTCCAAAACTTGTAAAACAAATGTAATGAAATGTCCCTGATCATAAAAAGTTAACTTTGGATTTGGTTTTTATCAATAATGTAGGTTAGAATATTTTTCGCAGCAAACATAATTAATTGTCTTAGTCTATAAGAGGTACTGGGCATCAAGGCTATTTGATTCGCAGAATATCCGGGAATACTTTACGATAAAATATTTAAACTTGAGATAAGTATAAAAATGTTTAGGTAATTATAATAGAGTCGACTTACAGACGATAATTTGAGCTGACAATTTTTTTAAGTATTTCGTTACTTTCGTGATGACAGTTGACTTGACGAGAACATAGAATATCAAATTCTTTTTTAAAAACCTTTCCAAGGACAAAAGTTCAAAAAATACGGTTTTAAGAAAATATAAGATCTCGTGGTAATTTATGTGTCTAGAGCTAACTCATCACTTTTAAGTCAAATAGTTGATACCTATTGACGTTTGAAAGAATGAGCTAGATTAGATTACAAAAAAAAAGTCTTACAAGATTACTCATGAGTTTATTTGAAATAGAAGTCTAATATCGTAGTAGGATTTGAACCGACGATTTCTGGTCCAGTGTAGTAATGATCTAACTACAACCAAGGATAATAAGGAAGGTTTTTGTTATTGTAAAGAAGATTATACTAAATTTTTTTAACTATTTCTACGGGTGCAAGTACAATCTAAGCCATTTTATTGCGCTATAGTGTTAAACCGCTAGTATCTAAACCACACTTTCGGCCTAGTCAGCCATGCCCAGAGAAAAGAACTAATACGTCTAGTAGGTAAGACGTGGAAGGTTTCCTTACCTATAGTATAGGTACCTAATACAGATTATATTCCTACCTGGTACAAATTGGCAGGCACCCATCGCAAGAACTTATTGTATCTATTGGATGTCTATTGGGGAATTTTATCATCTCATCCCAACGCTGACATAAAACTCAAATAAAGATAGTAAGAAGAGCCCTCGTATTTCTTCATTCTATCGAATAGAGCCGCCCTCGATACGTCATATAAGAGTAACGACATATCGATTGTTTCATCGACTCCTACACACCTCTATATATGATTACAATATGACAGCCCCTTTCCAACTTCCTATGTGCATATTAAAATGCAAATCAAAACCATTGCCGCTCTTTTTTCTCGCTCGCACATCGATTCGACGTATGTAATCGAGATATCGGATAGTCACGTCTGTAATATATTTTTCTGGTTGTCGTAAAGACATCTAAAACGAAATCTGTTTTACTTATTCCAACATGTGAAGATATAAAGCGAATTCGTTTTTTTATGAGAACGATAAAATTCTTAATCGAAAATTAATGTGGCCACAGAACGGGCAGACGAAACCCGAAGGAAGGTTAAAGAAATGTGCAATAATACCGCGATGTTGTAGAACTGTATCATTCGGTTCATTAATTGCGATCATAAGTTCGACGCTAGCGCGGTTTATCGCCGAAGCAGCCGGCAACCGCAGCCCGCTTATGCAAATGTTACGCGCCGCCTGGTTATAACGTCCACATTATAACAATTTAAGAAGTAAAACAACAATAAGTGTATCTAATAACTCTGGTTTGTAACGTAACACGTGTACGGCGTTTACCTCATCTTCCAGTGAGCGTATGTTCTGATATTTTACGACACACCCGCCGCAAGGACCTTTCATAAACCAAATACGTGTGTGTTTTGTGAAAACCAGCTTTAAAAGCTTACAGTACGCCACTACGCATATTAAGTAGTCACATTTTGTAAATCTGTCTTTGGGTTGAGACTAGCGACTGTGGAAAACAACAGTTCATATTAGTAATTTTATTTTGATGTGTAAAACGGTTTTATGTCTCTTTCCATGAAGCGAGGTCACAATTAAGGGAAAGGTAGGTAGACCCAACGGGTGATATGCGATTTTAGTCTGCGTTTTATGTTAATGCGCGTATACCCACCCCTTTATGCTAATGGGTGAATATGAGAATCGTCTTCATAAAACCACTATTTAACATTTTTCGCTTCTGTTATCAAGTTACGAAAGCGTAAACTGGGATGTTTGTTTTGTTTGAATGAATCCCATTTTGGTGGTGTTTTTATAGGTATATTTTTTAGGTTTTCGCAATTTTAGCTCGTACCCAATAAAGGTTAAAGGTTTCCCTGGGAATTTTCCGTTCGTAGCCTCATAATTGCGCCATTGTACGTAATTTTGAGACACGGGTTTCCTCGAGATGTATTCTTTCACTGTAAGAGCGATATTAATAGGGCACATAATAAAGAGATTTATGTACCGGTGGTAGCGACAGTCAGCCGGAATTCGAAACCACTACCCTCGGATCAGGACAGATTGGCAGGTCTAGGTAGTGCTTTGCATTCATTTATTATTTTTATATCGAACACCTGAATTTTGTTTAAACTGAATTTCTTTGAAGTTCGTATGTACATTCAAAAACATGACAAGTAGTTTGTCCCAAAGAAGCCTTAAAGTAAATACGACAGCGACAATTGTTAGAAAAATCAACCAGTTTAATTATACCTATTCTTATAACCACAGTAAAAAGCTAAAGAAATATTCAACAACAGTATTTTCCATAAATTTTTCAATTGGGTCAGTAATTACTTGGCCAAGCTATTATGTTTTTCAATGTCGTTACTTCGTCATAAAATTTTACATTTTATTATGGTATAAAAAGAACCTTGGACTTTCATTTGTCTGCGAGATCTTATAAAAACCTATTTACCCACAATTTAAGTAGGATATAAGAAATTAATAAGTATTCCCAGTATAATTTTTCAGAGAAATCGCTGAAAGGTCAACCAAAGTATAGATTTCAGTCTATTGAACTAGTTTAGCATGACAATGTAGGCATAGCATCGTCAGTTTTAATTATGTCCTTAAAGTGTAGGTAAACGATTAAGGAAGTTTATATTTAACGTTAGGGTGCTTAGGGCTCTACACACCAAAGCTGCCGACCCGCAAACATACATTTTGATGGCGGTATGTCGACGACTTGAGATGTGCTACTTTTCTTGGCATTTAGTGTTAGTGAGGTTAGTTATCGTGAGCCCACGGTCGTGGGTGCAAGTTGCCAATTGTATATTAGATCGCCACCGGACTGTGTCTGCGTGTTGCTTTCTCAATGTAGAGAGTGTAGAGCCCCTAAGTCAAATGAAAATCCAATATAATCATAAAAAAGTAAAGATGACTTACCAGCGGCGTCGACTGGAGTGTTGAGTGTGAGGAGGCATACAAACAGCAAAACGAAGAGTGTGCGGTTGTGCGCGATGCGCCGCTCTCGCATCTTACTGGCGCCGACCTGCGCCTGCGCCAAAAACTACGTAACAACGCACTGCACGCACCGCACGAACCATCACCGCGCGGAACACGCGCTTTTCATGCAATACATCACAACCGGCCACAATATGGCGAACACACCAAGATAGCCGACCAACTCTTACTTACGATACAGCTTACACATTAAACACATCACAACCGAGTTTTGCCACTTAATTTAATTAACATTAATTACTTTCTAACAATTAATTGATACTTCCTTGTATATCACAAAAATACGACAACCGCTTCGATGAAAAAATTTCAAAATATTTAAGTTAGGTAAACACGTAGACAACGATTAAGAATTAAGATTTTACTATATTTACAAAGATTTGATTTTTATAATTTAGTAAGTACGTCTATCCTAGATCAGGTTTGGTTTTTGATTGAATGTGCGCGAAATTTAGGCGTTTTCACTGCGCGATAGCATTTTAGGAAGCACAGTTTAGGCGTCACGGCGAACGGAATTCAACCATATTCCATTGTTATACGACACAGTTTTGTTCTCAACTGGAATATTTTGAACCACTGCACTGACACGTTCGCACGACTTCAGGATTGCCACTAAAATTTTCAATCAAACACATTTTTTATTGGTTCTCGTTGTGATCATTGGTCGGGCGTCGCCGCTTGACTGGACCCTAAAACGAATTGGGAAAACGTTATACAAAAGCATGAATTTCAGAAATCATGCTAATGAACAACGAATAGCGGTATTGGAATGCGCATGTCAGTTGGATTTTACTTCTGGATTATTTAAAGATTAGAAATAAAAATACTTCAAATATTAAATTTTCAGTTTTCATTTATTTCATAATGAAATCAATAAAACTTCAATCAACGTAATATAAATGAATGAAACCGTGTTCGATGCTAATTAAACAGGGATATGAAGAACTACATTATATAAAATGTTCGTTATATTCCAATTATTTTATACAAAAGCAATTTGGGGTAAAAACTTACTATTACTAAAGGACTCCTGAAATCAAAACTTATTAGACACAAAGTCGGATTTGTAGCTTCAAAGAAATAAAAAAAAACATCCCTTAGGAGGGTAAAATAATAGCTTAAAATTGATACGGAAATTAGTAAGTAATTTGAAGAAATTTCATTGTGCTTCTGGAATTAATAGCAAGTGTTATAGTTATTGTTTTGTTTTTATATTTCATCTATATGAATTTATGGAAACATTGTTTTTAAAGATTACTATTTCAAAAGAATGTGTAATCACTTTTGGAAATAGTTGTAATCACTTTCGGACCTTTGGAAATAATTTTTTATTAAGTAAGATAGAAGTGTTAAATTTTTTATTATTTTTTTTAAGCCTTAAAATCTTTTTTCTTTTTAAATTATTTTTAGTATAAATTAATAGAATATTTATTCTTTCAGAGACATTTTGACAAAAAGACAATGGTAATATCCCTAAATAACATTTCAGAAAGAAAATATTTACAAAGTGATAGTTTAAGTAACCATTAAACGTCTCTGCAGTACGGTAGTTAAAGTCTAAAAGAACAAAAAGAATCACAGAAATTTAAGCAGCAAAATATCTTAATAGACGTTATTTAATCAAAATCTATATTCCCAGCTCCACTAACATTATACAGTCTTTCAATAAGGAAGACAAAGTTTCCCAACAGAGATAGATATATGGACACTAAATTTAAAGGAGGAAGTGAGACGGGATAACTTTGCACAACTTATACCTTCAATAAGGCTGTGACCAGGTGTGACCAGTGATGTTACGAATAAAGCAATTTGCATAGACCCGGGTACGTTCCTGATCTATCTAACAATTATTAGTTGTGCAGGATTGATACTCTTGATGCCTACATTTTGAATTCAGTCCTCTGTTACCTGACTTTAATAATGCGCACCCAGCGTTGCCTTTTTAGGGTTTTTATTTCAAGAAATGGTATATTATTAAATGGAGAAACAGTTTTTTTTTATAGAAATATTTTCTAGGAAATATTCATCTTCAAAAATTTATTCGGCGGCGGAATTTTTATTATATGACATAGAACTGAACTGATCTCTGTTAGAGACCAAAAGTAGAAAAGCCGCCTGATAGTAAAGCTTTTTATGTCGGCCCAGACGGTCAAGCTTCGTACGTTCCACAGTAAACTATTCGAAAATTAACTCACACACCTTTCAAATAGTTGACACAAATTACCCACCATCTAAATAATCTTAGCAGAGAGGTACATAAGATTCGTCTTAATTTAATAAGACTGAATAATGAACCGAGAGATAATCCGAGGCACAACATGTAACATTAATAAAAATGTAGAACGCAATGATTACAGCAGAGCATGAATGATGGTAAAATTACAGCTATATTTCCCCTGAAGCAATTTTCCACACACCGTCGTCGTCGGTGCAAACAGAACTTGCTAAACAGCAATAACCATCTGTCATACCGCGGAACGTTTTAATCACGTCTCAATCTTAATTAACTTAGTAACTATCTTGTTGCCAAGTTTAGATGATGTTATTTCGTTTTTTAGAAAAGGATATTAATTGGATAATTACATTAAAGTTGGACAGAGATTATTTTGTGTTAGCTGTGCTTAGCGGTTTCACTTGCAGGTGATATTCCGTAGCGTTAGATTGATTATTTTTTATTGAATTATCTATATACAAACAACTTTAACGTAGGTGAAACAATGGGCGACCTTTTGCTTAAAGCATCTTCTTCAATTAGGTAGTGTGTTTGTGTAGGAACATAAATAAAAAGTGGACTGGGTGAGTGCTAAATAATCTCCAACTATCTTTGTATTGACCACTTGTTTTGTACACTAAGCACAAGTTTGTATTGTAGTAATGCGATATTTGTTTTTGTATACAAAACAAATTGTAGTGACTTGAAGATTGAAATTAAACTATGTAGACATAACTGATGTCTCATATAAGTACGTATAGTGTTGACCAATGTCAATGATGTAACAAGCTTAATTAAAAGATACCGTGACCAAAGTCAGGAGTTAACACATTCATTTTACTGACAAAAACATCTTTTTTAATAACAAAAAACATCATTAAAACCCGTACCATTTAAAACAGCTGACACATAAACCGAACCAATAATTTTTGAACGAAGTATTTCGCAATCAAAATACGACCGCAGTAAAGCTACAGCCCAACGAGCACTTTTCACGTAACCGCAGTGATTTGGTGACGCAACGACAGAAGCGATTCTGTATTCTATATAAATATATCATAATATTATGGTTGAAAAATAGATAATTAATTTCCTAAGGGCTATACGATTTTAAACTTACATGATTTATGCTTTAAAACGAGAATACAAACGAAATGAAACAAAATTTGTTTAATTTTGTTTGATTTCGTTTGTTTTTTTGGTTTCGGTAGTACCTAAAAACCCCGCTACTTTCTAACATTCACGGCTTAGAGTGGTTTTAAATTATTAAATTAAGTTTCAAAACCGTCAAATGGTACTTACAATTCAAGGACTAGTTAAATAATTGAGCAGCATCTAGATTCTAAATAGGATTTTATAAGTTTAATAGCCGTTTAATTGTCGCCGCTAATCAAAATTTTAGGGCTACCTAAGCAATTAAGTTGCATTAAAAATTAAATATTCACATACAAATATTGGTTTAAAGGCTGTCCAATTATTTGAGTAGCCCTCAAATTTTAAATAACGTTTCAGTGTCCCGCCGAAAATCTCTTTAACGTTACGAAAATCTCTATAACTTGCCCGGCCACTTGGTAACCGAAGTGAAAACCGTACATATAGTTATTTCTTATAACGCCTTTTGCTGCTAACGCATTACATAAAGACGTAGATACTCGTAGTAATTCAACGTATTTTCAATCATAGATAGAGTTTACAGAATCGCCAGTTCGATACACCAGTTAGCGGTTCGATCCATCAGCTAGCAGTTCGTTGGGGTGCCGAAACGATTGATTTACCCCTTGCAATTTATCTGCCAGTGTTGATTTGACCCGCGCTGTTTAGGCTGTTTCGACGATATTGCGACGAATATTAGTAACACAGTAGCTTATCAGCGAATACAGGAACAAATACGACGTAAGTACCTATGTCAGGTACTTATTGACCGAGCAGGCGAAGCGTCTCTGTTTTAAGTCTTGCAAAGTGTCCTTTCGCCTGCCATTGTGTTAATCCTTCTCTCAAGATCGCATTTCAATTAAAATATATAAATTTAAATAGATATCTTTATTTAAAACTAGCTGAGCCCCGCGGTTTTACTCGCTTAAGTCCCGTTCCCGCGGGAATATCAGGACAAAAAGCCTATGTGTTATTCCCGGTATCCGGCTACCTATATTCCAAGTTTCATCGCAATCGGTTCAGTACTTTTTGCGTGACTGAGTAACAAACATCCAAATACACACCCATTCACATTCACGTTTGTTTGTTTGTTTGTTCCCTCTTCACGGTCAAACGGCTCGATCGATTTGGATGAAAATTTGCATAGGGATAGTTTAAATGATGGAGAGTAACATAGGATACTTTTAATCCCGAAAATCCCGCGGGATCGGGACTTACGCGTGTGATAACTATCTAATAGATGAAAATTTGCATAGGGATAGTTTAAATGATGGAGAGTAACATAGAATACTTTTGGTCCCGAAAATCCCGCGGGATCGGGACTTACGCGGGTGATAACTATTTATTGGATGAAAATTTGCACATCGATAGTTTAAATGATAGAGAGTGACATAGGATACTTTTGATACTGAAAATCCCGCATGATCGGGACTTACGCGGGTGATAACTATTCAATAAATGAAAATCGACACAGGGGTAGGGTAAGTTATGTAGAGTGGCATCATGATCATCGTCATCGTCATCCTTTGTCATCGTCATCGTCACTTACTAATGAAATACAAACTTTACTTTACTTCACCTACCTAACGCAGTGCAAAAATCCACACTTAAACGGACGATCAGGGAAGTACTGATGATGCTAGGCGCAGCAGCGCCTGGCTTCAACAGTACTTCAATGGGCGACCGTTTAGGTGTGGATTTTTGCATTGCGTTAGGTAGGTGTTCGAACAACGCGGGTTCGCAACTTGCGCGGGTGAAACCGCGGGGCGCAGCTAGTAATAATATAATATAATATTAGTAGGATAAAAAAAATCAATAAGCTAGTAAGTATCTTGATATACCCGGGTGTTACATTTTCGTCCTAATGGGTTTGAGTGTTTGAAGGAGTTGTCGGGACATCTGATCGAGGCGACCGGTGATCCATAGGGCGAGCGAGACTAACTCGCAGAGATAGGAAGCCGCCATTCCTATCTCTGCGAGTTAGTCTCGCTATACAGAGAGGGAATGCTGCCAGCATCTTGGGGACCATGTCTCGTGAGGGCGTCGACGACGGCTTCATCTCATTTTAGTTTTATGTTTTTATGTGTGTTTCTTTTGAATTTCCTTGTTTATTTTTTTATTATCCCTGTACTTTTTGAGTTTAAAAAAAAATATATATATTCATTGACATGAAATACAAAATAAAAGCACAAAAAACTTCATCTGCCTCCTAAATTTCGAGAAAATACATTTATTAATAATCTTAGTCCTTATTTAAAATGTAATTTTACTTGATTTTTTTCAAACAACTGCATTTTTTTGCAGTTCTGGGTGTTTCCGTATTTACTAGGTAAAATTATTGTGTAATCCCCATGTTTATTTTTTTTATGTTAATTTAATGTTCCTTCTTGGAAAGTTTTCATGGAGAACTGTGGGAAACACCCAACACACCTTGTTAATTAAGTAATAACTTCCCAACAAATCAGAATTTGTTTTTATCGATATGAAACTGTTTACTAAACAATCATTAAGTCTGGTTTATTTACAAAATGAAAACGTCAATAAATTAGTGACTAATAATACAGCTTTAAATTTAAATTTAGCATAGTAGGTATAATGAAATGTAACATCAAATTAATTAAACTAAGTAATTATGTTCGAATGAAGTGCAAACATTTAATTCACTTTGCAAGTTTGTATTGCATCGCGATAACTTTACAGTTTCAATATTGTGTAAAAACCTTAAATACTTTTAATTAATGTATTTAGTAGTGTTTTTTTTAACTTGTGACTATAATCTGACGGTTTTAGTTATTTGTGTTTGATAATTATTCGAATCGGACAACCTAGATTATAAGTTTTTTTTTCTCGCTATTCTTTGCCTTATCCCTAGTTAAATTCATATAAAAAAATGTTTTAGAAACCTAAAATTTATTTTACCCGACTACGTTCAAAGGAGGGTTATGTATTTGACCGCAATGTATAGTTATTACTAGATTGTAACAATGTTTTACATTTTCCATTATTTACAGCGTCCATAAAATTACTGTATCTTAATGAGACGTTTATGGCAAGCACTATTAATACGTGTACATGGATTGAGATTAAAAGTCAATGTGGCCAATAAAATTTAACTACAGAGTATAAAACTTTAGTGTATCTCGATAAACGCTCCTGTTTAATACTGCTTTCATACCAGTTGCAAATGGCTGCAGAATTTTCCGTTAAGTTTTCTGAAAACAACATTTTCTGCGCTTTTCTAGAATATTCCTGATTTTGACTGTTATTGTAATGTCAACTTGGGTATCTTAATATTAGCTGTTAGGGGAAAAAAAGCAAAGAAGTTTTAGAAAAATCCTGGACAAAAACAACCTTAGACGACCTCTGTGGCGCGTCGGGCGAACGCTTGGCTGCAATGCAGAAGGTTGCGGGTTCGATTCCCGCTGGGTGCAAATATTTATGCTTAAAAATAAATATTTGTATCTGGTCTGGGCGTATTTCTATGTATAATATGTATGTATTTACAAAAGAAAAATAAATATAAGTAGTATATCCGTTGTTTAGTCACCGTAACACAAGCTTAGCAGCTTACCACGGGGCTAGATGGCGCTGTGTGTTGGTCACAGGATTTATTATTTATTTATTATTAACCTAGCTCTAAATGAAAACAGGGTGTTTCTCGAACAAGGTTCAAAGATATTTTAAATAACACCAAAATCCTTTTTCATATTTATTTAACATAAGATTTTACTATGTATTATAATTAGACGTATGAATGAAAGCAACTAAGCAAAAATAATATTCTTTAAAATCAATTGATAGTTTAGGGATAT
Organism: Idaea dimidiata; assembly: GCA_949358125.1. Taxonomy (NCBI): domain Eukaryota; kingdom Metazoa; phylum Arthropoda; class Insecta; order Lepidoptera; family Geometridae; genus Idaea; species Idaea dimidiata. Next base: position 11,269,129 of record OX442334.1, read on the forward strand.
AAAAGATAAGAAACATTTTATAATTAAGACTCAATTAACAAGGTCTCTAAATGTCACTGTCCTGAGACAGGCACTGTCCTAATTTTACGTCCCTCATGCAATCGATGCGTCCGCGTGATGAGTTAATTATACGTCAAATTAAAAGTAGCATGATCTTACTACTCTCAACACAACATATCGCACGATCGATGTGCAATTAGGACAATGTCAAAAAGTTCCGGTACAACGATCACACAGTGTCATCGTAGGTACTATGGCGATAAGGCCGCCCATTGTACACGTTTTAAGATCTAATCTGTAACTTTGGTACAATTTGTGTTTTTAGTACAATAATGTGTTAATCAAGCAATCAATAATTTAGAAATACATACGTTCCATTCCTTTCTTTCTATCCTACTAATATTATAAAGCTTATAAAGTTTGTGAGTATGTATGTATGTTACTCAATCACGCAAAAACTACTGAATCAATTGTAGTGAAACTTGGAATAAAGATAGCTGGGAGACCTGGAACAACTAATAGATAACTTATATCCCCACTTTCCCACGGGATCGGAACTTACGCGGGGAGCAGCTGGTAATAAAATATAACTATAAATAAACTACGATAATTTCCTGTCAGTGTAGATATTTAAATGGAGGGATAAATAAAAACAAGAGTTTTATAGCAACAAACGAAACGTTATGAAAATTCAATATCCGTTCAAGGAAGCAAGGGAATGCATCGTAACAATGAATTGTGGATTTATTCTGAGAGAGCCGTTCAATTGAAATAATTCTACGTTAAAACGAAAGTTTTATGAACGAATGTTAGCAAAGAGTTATTGTTTCTATATGATGGGGACGCTGGATAGTTAAATTACTCGTTGCCACTCTACATAGATGGTAGTCAAAGTGAATACATAATTCACTTCTACATGGTATTGGTTTCAAGGTTCAACCAATTTGTTGGTAGTATAAAACAATTGCGATCTACAGTTAAAAAATGGTTCCAAAGTTACATTCATTTCTTGTATATTCGTTTGTACTTGTTTGTTCTGGGTATTTTCTATGCGTACTATAATTATGTAGCAATTATATCCTTTGTCAATTATCAACGAGAATTTTTAAGTTTCCTTAAAAATATTTCTATGAGTATGTTTACGAGTATAAAATTAAATACCCATGATATTAAGTACCTACAGTACAGAAGTAGTTACTTAATTCAGGCTTTTAAGATTGCGCAGTTGTGCAACGTCCTGCAAAATAACTGAACTGCGAATACTTCGAATTCTTTTATTGAGGGAGTTTAAATTAACCAAACCCCATCTCCTGGTGAATCTAAATAACTAATCAACGCCTGTGCTATGATTAATACGAAACAAGGAAGTTGAGGAACAGGACATTCTCAGGCCAGACCCGTCACGGAAACGCTATTCGAAAACTATTCTGTGCTGGAGGTTCGTGCCAACGTAACCTACGTTGTAGTGTAATTTATACAAATATATAACATTTTATTTTTTTAACACACCAATTGCGTCCCGCGGTTTCACCCGCGTAATTCGTTATCCAGGAGGAATATCGAGTTGAAAAATAGCATATTTCATTCTCCAGCATGGTCCTTGTCAAAATTCATCACAATCGGTTCAACGTTTAAGGCATGAAAGCGTAAAAATAGAGTTACTTTATAGCAATTATAATATTAAAATAGATAAATAACGCTGAGGCTATTTGTAATAATTAAGTTTGCTTGAAATACAGCTAATAATGTAAATGATGCACAAAAGCAAAATGACTATTGATAAAAGATTTTGATTTCGACCGATAATAACTTTCAATTTCTTTAATTGGCCTCAAACGACAACTACACCTACAAAGTTGAGGTTTAATAATTTAAAACCTGCATTGGATATATTTATTTACTAGCTGCACCCTGCGGGTTCACACGCTTAAGTCCCGTTCCCGGTGGAGTATTGGAATAAAAGTACCCTATTTGTTATTCCAAGTCTCCAGCTACCTAGTTTCATCAAACTGGTTCAAAGGTTTTTACGTGATTGAGTAAAAAAGTCACAGACATACAAACTTTCGCATTTATAATATTAGTATGATAATACTAAAGGCATATTCACTAAAATCACACTAGCCCATCAAGCAATCAAACGTCGCGAGCAAATTTTTAAATATATGCCAAGAAAAATCCTTCAAACTGTTCTAAACTTGTGCTTTTATATAAATTTTGTAGATAGTACACGCATATTAATTTAATGCTCTTAAAACCGAATAACCACAAACTCAGCATTATAACGCTCGCTATTTTTTTCTAAGGTAAGTCAAGTCCACACGAGCTTACCGCGTATTCCATCTGGATGTAAATCCGAGATCGCACCAATGGGCGCATGTTAATCAGCCAGCACAATGATTAATTAAGTCTCGTAGATCTTTGTCATTAAAATGAGGAGTCAGGTTCCAATTGAAGGTGGAATGATGGATTCTAGCTGGAGAAACATCTTGGTTAGTAGGATTAAATACGAATATTATTTTACTATCCTTGCCTCTATATTGATCTTGACAAAACTTGTCAAAACGAGTACAACATAACCTACAGTGAAAACAAACAAAAGTATATGGATCGCAGATCGATACTTTTAAATATTTGACTGCTGATGTTCGCAAAACGCAAAACCGATTTATCGCTACTAGCTGAATAAAAATCGCAAACACTGTGTTTGGAGCAGTCAAAGGGTAAGGGAGAATGTTCATGTAAGCTTGCTTGCTTTGGCCTGGGGTATCAACACGTAAGAAATAAGGAAATGAAAATCTGCTTTTTACAAATTTAAGGCTTCCCGGTGGGATGAATCCAGGGTGCAAATGAATCATTAGTAAATGTATGATGTCAGTGATTGTCAGACAGGAAAGGAAAAGTAAATAAACTTTAAACAACAATCAAAGTACCAACTTACAACATTTTTACATTCAAATAAAAAAGATATTCATAAAATTATTATAACTACTTGGTTGTGTAATGGTCTAGCAAGTTCTGGTACAGGAATCTCGTCGCATTAGCGCTGGATGTTTGGTGGAACATTAAGCCAAATGGCTTAGAACTTAGTGCTTCTGACGTAACACCCTCGACTGTTCAGTGTTCTCAATGATGTTGCTACCTTGATATCTTTGGGTTAACAATTTATTTTAAATATTTCAAGACAATTATTGATTTAGAAACTTTCTATTTTTCTTTCAGAAGACGCTAGTTAAAAATGTTAAAACTTGACAGTTTAGAAAGACTTGGGAGTTTAGTCGGAACGAGACAGTATTTTCGCGTCGTGTTGATGTTTTATTTCCATGAAACTTAGTTGTAGTTAAATTGTAAAAAATAATATTGACAAAAAAGTGGAAAAAGTGACGAAAATATCCATTCTTACTTTTATAATTAAATCTTTTACCTACTTAAATTGTCTACTTTTATAATTAAAGCTCGACCAAGGTGAAAAACCATTTATTCGCTTACTTGATAAACTTTCTTATGACGAGATCGAATGTTTTAAACCAATGTGGTACACATTTTTAAAGTCCTAGGCACAACTTAATGCAAAATAGTTACTTGATTCTGGTAAGGTATTTTTAGATGTATATGTGACCATGGAACTTTTTTCCAATAGAATCTGTATTCGTGAACTTGGAAGGGACGAGGTGAATTCACAATCAATGATACCGAAATATTAATAAATTTACCTTCACTATTCCGGATCGTTTTGGGTTCAAGCCAAAAATCTCTCCCGGAATTCCAACCGTTTGGGAACCATTGGTAGGTTAGGCTACCTTCCTACTAGGTAGAGGTATGGGTATGTGATATACTCGTACAACGTAAGGGTAATTGCCATCGTACAGCTGAGTTGTGTTTGTAACTTGGGTTAGGTTTAGTAAAATATCTGTATCGTAGTACCTATACTGTGGTAGTGGTTGACTAAAGTAATCAAAGGAGTTATCTCTAGGTTGTCCCACACCTTGGATGATGCTTAAAGAGCAATCACATCATGCATGACTTCGACTGTGGCTTCCTACTGGACTAAGTTTTCCTACTGCCCTAGCGCGCTTAGGGTCTTCACTAGCTACCTTTTTTGCGTAGTAAAATCTCTATGCACGCTAGGGTTTTAAACGTACTCTACTTATTGCAACAAAATCACAGATACCTATCCGAGTTTTTACACCTGTGGATAATGATAAACCGTAGGCGATGCTTCCAAAGAATTCACCAAGCTTAAATCAGAAACCGTGGAAAACTACCTATTCATCGTTCTATACCACACAATTCACACGTGAATATGTCGTTACGACATAAGACACTACAAAACTAAACCCCAAACGACTATTTTTTAGTCAAAACTAGCAGTGGTTCTCATTAATTGTCAAAGTTAGTAGTCAAACTTCAGAATAGAGTAAAAACAAACTATAAAAAAACTTCTTCTATCGGCCGATACTTTGCCATCCGTATCTTTGAGGGAGATTTTTTTGCCTTTAAATGAGAAAAGTTCGCAATGCAACAGGAGTTTATTCGAGAGTGCAGGAAACCAGATAATTTTACAATAATATACTCGTAGTTTGTGACAGCTACAAGTATAAATTTGTTTGTGTTTTTGGTCACAATGAAATAAAAAACAAACTTTAGGTTTCGCGAAGGTGATATTTAGTACAATTGTTTTCTCCATGTTCTAGGTAAGAAACTGAAAAATAATGACAAGTGATTTAGAACCCGACACAATTACACAATGAAATATGAATCATATGAATCAAAATTAACTCCTTTTTTGATTTCAGTACCTATCGGGCACTAACAGTCTAAAGTCTGTCTTAACCCAAATTGTGGAAGTTATTAAGCGACCCCCTGTGCGGGAGTCACACACAGCAAAGCTCCGTATGTTAAATAAACTTTGTAGAAATATAGCACGTGAATAACAGGCTCACGTATTGAGTTTGGCTATTAGTCATCGAACGGTATTTCCGAATGCTTATTTAATGTAACAGTAAATTCTTAAAGTTCGTAGTTATGTGATGTCACATGGTATAGGTGTTATTTGAAACTAAAATACATTCATATGTATAAAAATACAATTCATAAAAACAATATGTTTAACATCGAATACGAATACCAAAAAAAATGTTCCCCATTTGAGCGATGTCCCCGGTTGCATCCCTATCGAGAGCACGAGCAGACCCTGCTAAAACACGGACGACCCTGGTCGCCACCGCATGGTGAGAATTCCAGGTTGGATTGCTTTCCCCAGATCCCTTAATCGCCTTTTATGACATACACGGGAAGAGACGAAGTAGTTCTATTGCTATGCCGGACTTAAAAAGAGTATAATCGGAGCGTATGACACACCAAAATTTTCTTTAAAATTTTTCCTTAATTTTTATCTGGTAGCTTGTGGCCTGCCTAGCTGAGATTGAAAGTTTAGCATGACAGTGATGCTGAGAGTGTGGGTTCAAATCAAATATCAATAAAATAATGGCGCAGGTATTTTTCATGAATTACCTCCGCAGTTCTAATTCAATATCATAAATCAGACGCGCCGCGCCGTGCTCCAACGGCTGGTTGTCATATGATTTACACACATACGTGCCCAGTCGTTCGTTAGTTTGCTTACCCTGATAACATGGCTCTAAGTTCTACACAACTGTAACGAGATGGTTTAACAAGAAATATGTGTAACTAACTCTCGGCATATGAACCTATAGGTACTTTATTATTTATTGTGTGTAGGAATATATGTAGAAAAGTAGGTAATAAATATTATGTTTGTTTATTATCGCTTATAAAAAAAAGTTTGCTTGTTTGTTTACTCAAACAAACAAGCAAATCACATGTGATGCTTCATAATGTGGTATGGGTAGGGTATATAACATAGTATGTCGAAATTTCAAATATTTGCGTGACCGCAATTCGCATAGTAATATTCTCTTGTTATTAGTAGTATATCATTAGCTTCTAACAATTGCAATTTGCCTGTGGTCACATATTTCCAATTTACGGCTTTTAAACCTGCTAAAATTAAACTGTAAATTTGCATTGAAATGAATTAAAATAGCGTGTCTCCCCAGCACAAATAAAGGCGACCCCCATCTCTTACTAAAAGTTGTTCTAAAAGGCAACTACGAGAACTGGGGGAGGCTGGCGTATGTAGAGTTCTCCCCGCGCGGTGGCAAACCTGTTTAGTCTCAAGATGGGTTGGTGTCAGACTGGTGGTCGGTCGTAAAAATATTTCAAAATGTAATTGCAGTAGGTATTGTCTATACTATAGAGATTTTTGCCTCCTATGCCGACCCCAAATAATTCAGGATAAGGGCAAGCTTAAAGAGAATTATAAAAACAATACTAGATAAGGTCCAGGGTACTATCTGCACATACAATTTAATTCGGGGTATAATTTTAAGCTCCCCTAAATTTCACCTGGACAGAGCAAAAAGCAATCAGTTACAAACATGCTTCGTCCCTTGCAAAGCAAAAACATTGAGTTAACTAACTCAAGGATTGTTTGTTTGCTGCAAAACTAACCAACTATAATTGAATACAGGTAAAACTTCTTGCTCCCCGAACCCTTGCTTGGATTAATTGAACAAAAACATCTTAAATACGCATCAGGTAGAGAAGGGTTAATGTATGTCAACTGAACGAACGACACACAAATGTAAAAAAGGTTTTATTGTATGTATGTTACTTGTCTTCTGGTTTGGACCTCGAATCCGAAGACAGTATCCATGCAGAATCCACACGTGTAGTGTCCAAAGAAAAAACAAGTTTAGACCCGTATCAAGTTGGTTTTCTAGTAGCTTGTTTTTGATAATAATGAATGGGTGATGCGTGTGGAAAAATATTTTCGAACTCCTCCGTGCTTCGGAAACCTAAAAGGCGTAATAAGGTTAAGAAGTTGGTGTCGGTTGTTATTATCACTGAAAGCAGTCGTAAGGCCAAGTTAGGGCTACCTGAAAACCTTATCACTAGGTGAGCCACATTACACTACTTGTATTTTCACCACTACTATCATTAGGCAGTGATGAAAAGGCAGAAGGGCAAGTTGTCTGGACCTTAAAAGGGTCAGATAACTTAGGAATCCCAACCCGCACGGACCTCGGGCTTCCAAGAGGAATGCAACCGAGAACATGGCTCAAATGATGAATCCAACCGCGCTAGGTGACCTCTGGCCTATCACGCTATAAAAGTAAATTCATAATTTATTTCGACAACCCAATCTCACTCAAGTGATAATTGCGTCGACCAAATTAAAAGCCTCAATTCCGTACCACCGAACGATACTTCCTCAACTTTTCACAGGCAATCGACTAATAAAATTGAAAATATTAATTTAAAATCGTTCCACAGTCCAAATTCGTTGTTAATTGAAGACTGTACTACAAGTTACAGAATGCCTGACCTGAATTTTATCACCACACCAAGAAATTTTGTCGTAAAATTCGGTTAAAACCCGTAACTTTTACATTATTATGCAATCTCCTTTTAGTTTTGATTTGAATTCTAATTTTGGGAATCTGTAGAGAATTTTAAGGATTTTCTTAACTGCGAGCAATTGGGCACCTACTTTTTATTGTCAAAAGAGATAAAAGAAAGTGTTGGAATATTGTTTAATTTTTCACAACAATAATCAAAGGTTGCCAGGAAGAGATAAGTCGCCCTTTTTGCCAAATAGATTTAAGAATTATAACTAGCCATTGTTCGTTTCTTAGAGCTATTTCAAAAGAAAACCCAATAACTTTGTGCTGACAATACAAGTAAGCGGGCGGCGCGTTACAATAACAGTTTCCACCAAACAGTACAACCAGTACTGAAATACGCAAATAAATTTACATTTGTTCATATATGCTATGTAGGTAGCAGTTTGACGAAACTTCAGCCAAAGTCGCCGTATATCATATAACTTAGAAAGGAAAACTGTATTAAAAGTTATTTCGCGGAGTTTGAATAGCTCCGAAATACTCCGAATATGCTAAGTTTCTGTCGGGTCGAGAAAGCCCGCGTTAATAAGTTTCACAATAAAATATATGATTCCGGGATTGGTGTTGAATGCTACAACTTATGACGAGAGCTAAGTAAGACCTTGGCTCACTCTGAACTTAGAGGTGCGGATTGCGGATCTAAGAGTAATGTATGCAAGCATCCGCTTCCTGAGACGTTTCACGTCGACAGATAATGTAAAAAATACTACTTCTGAATTTGAAGACCATATTGCAAATAAGAACATTTATTTGACATTTTCTGAACATAACACAACATCATATTTTAATACAAATTTGTGTATCGGTAAAATAAAATCTGATGAAATAGAAAAGGAGCTTGAATATGTAACAAATAATAACAAAGAAAAATAAGACAGCTAGTCGCAAACAAAGAATCCAAATACTAAATAACAAGAAACTAAAGTGAATAAAAAAACTAAAACACTAGCAAATCTTACTTAAAACCACACAACACTCACGAAATACCCATAAATAACAGTCGGACCAAAAAACAATAGCAAAATAAAAACAACAGTTAAGAATTGTAACCGAAATGTAAATAAAAGGACGAGTGTTCAAGACAAACATATTACCAAACTTAGGAATCTGCAATTCAAATGGCGTAAACAAAAACTGTACAGAACTGTGGAACAGATTCGAGTCCTAGGAGGTCACCGATAAATTTACTGGCAATACAGTGCAGATACTACGAACTAGGTATTGGCAACACAACTTCTACAACTTGGTCGAGTAAAATGTTGCACATGCATTTTATCCCTTTCACTACTACAAAATAAAACTTGTATCTTTTCAAAGTGGACTTACATTTTGTGGGAGTTATTGTGTTTTGCGTTTGAATCATTTCCTTTTATTTTACAAGGTTTGGATAACCGATATGTATCTAACTGTCTGATTTGATCATGTAATTTGTTTTTTACCGACCAAATGAACCAATGAATGGTTACTTTCGATATCTTTTGATGCCGCAATTAGTCACAACCTATCGATTTATAAGCCTATACGGGTGCACTATCGGCTGTACTGTATTTTTTATACCGTATAGTCTAGTATCACAAAATGATTTGCAACGTTGCAGCAACGCTACGCAACACAACGCGCTATTGAGGCTGTAGCCGAAGTCGTATCGCCAACCGGATTCGGCTGTTCCGATACTTAGGATGGTGTATTAATTTAAGAAGACAAGTGTGGAAAGGACAATATTGCATGTCAGGTTACTCTCACACTGATTAGTTGTGCGAGAGTAGCGTAAATTTTAAATTTACTTCAGTGTGATAGGGAAACCGGTAGAAAAACCTTCTGTGGTTGGTTAATCAAATTGACACTTATTGAAGATTTTACATACAAAATCTTCAATTAGCGACAGTTTAATTAAAGTGCGACGGTAGTGTACGAAATTCCTCATGCAAGCAGCCAAGTTATAGCTGCAGAAAAAAATAAATTCAAACATTTCTTTGAAGTTTTCCCAAGATTTACGAGCGTGCCACAAGGCGTCTGCTATACATTGTTCATTAAGATCAGACTGCGCTAATTCCTCAGGGTAAATGGCTACTTAAAGGGTTCACATCTGTTTCATATTGGACATGTGGTTGTTATTGCCTTATTCGGCCACAGATATAGTTACAAGGTTAGTCATGCTTAGTAAAAAAATTTGGGACATTATTTTTAACCTCTTTCATGTGTAAGGCTAAATAGACATACAATTTAATAATCTATCTGGGACTGATTACAAAGAACAAAAACATAAAAGTTTTAAAACCCATTTGATATCATTTGTAAAATAATCAAACTACTGATCTGCGCTTTTAATAACTTAAAAAATCCTTTTTATAGATTATGCCTCGGAAAAGAAACAATATCCAATTTTTAGTACGAACCGAAGTTCCTAGACTCACAAGCTGTAGCCAAATACTAATAAAAATATTATAATATAATCTAATGAGGCCAAGAGGTTAGGGAAAGAGAAATTTCATAGCCAATTGCCAGTCTAAAAGAAACTTTCCTTGATTACACAAAATTTCGTTTATAAATGACACGAGTCAACAACAAAAGTTTAAGAAGCCGACATAACCGACGAAACCCGTTTCGTTGCGAGCTCTCCGACAATCCAAACCAACCCGTAACTTCAAAACAATTTAACTTAGCATCAACGAAATCCGAGTAAAGATACCAAATAAGGATATCACCAACGCTGGATGTTGAACAAATCGGAACAATAAATACAAAACTTTACCAATTTACGTCTCAACGCTAACCGAGAGACCAGCAAATTATAAACCATGATTAAATTAAAATGTAAGTTATAGAGTTTTAAAAGAAATTGCGATTCCGGAGGCGTCCGCGTCGCGCTTGACGCTGGGATTCTGAAGAATTTAATTATCACTGACTTTGGCTGAGAAATGGATATTATTAAACGTTGAACAGTTATTACCAGATAGTTTTCATAGTGTCCCGTTTATAAAACATTTGCTTCACATTTGGTATAAAGTCAGTGTAAAAGGAAAGAGCGAATTTTAATGATTTCATCTAAATTTTGATAGGTTCACTGTACAGTCCAGAAATAATAATGTGACTTTGTCTACCCCATACGCAGCCCAGTTTAGAGAGCGAGATTTCACTGCGAAAGGTAGGCGTCGTTTTAATTTAATTTGTTAAATTTCAAGAAATTTCCAATAATAACATCCAAAAAAAACTGACTTTTTTAGAATGAAGCCCACAATAATAAATATTATTAGGCAGGTACTTGTATCTGTCAAAGAATTACAAAAGTTATAGCGAATTCCAGAACACGATTCACGCAAAATCTCTAAAGCCTCCGCCTAATTGGAGTTCAAAGAAATCAATCAACCGTCAAAAGATCAAAATACTTACCTCGTCGAAATTCAAACAGAATTGTAGGAATTAAATCAATTTGACGACGAATTTAAAGAAGTATTAAATGGGGTGTTGCAGACGAGCGATAGAATAAAGTACAAAGTGAACATCGACTGCTGTTCTGTAGCTGTAGATTTCAATCATTTGATTTTACTAAATCTACGAATACAATGTTCTGGCCCAATAGAACAGCCGATCGGCATTAAAAATTACGGCGACACCGACTCGATGGACCGACGGCATTGTAGCGGTCACGAAGAGTCGATGGGTGCCGAGATGATGATCAGATGATGAGGTATACAGTCGCGTCGACTAGATAACCTCGAAGTTTTGGCTACGGGTTACACCGACCATGGTTGCGAGATAATCATAAGACGAAAATCGTGTAAGATTAAAAAGTGTGCAGTAGCCAAATGTCAAAAGCTGCCAGCTTGTGTGTGGGAGCCTTAAGGATGCTGGTAATCTAATTCTCTATTAATAGGTTTAATTTATTAATGTTCCCGAAAGCTTTCAGAGTCTTGAAAGTTTGAACTGTATAATGAAAACATGTTGTGTTTAGTTAGAGTCTGATCTGAACGGACCAACAGATTGTAATGATGATGAACGATCGTTTAATGAATACGGGTATGTTGTGAATATGGTGATTAATAACCCTTTTATGGAGTTGTGTGGATTGGTTTATTAGATAGTGTGTAGGTACGTACAGTAAGCGAGAAAAGACGATGTCTACATTGAAATTTTTGAAATCAAAATTATTGTAGGTGTCAAAATAGGACACATATTTAAAAAAAAGAGAAAATTGATATTTATAGATTTTGAAGTTATTATTTCAAATTAAACTTATTATTTTGGTTTGAATCGCGTTGCGTTTATAATTTTTACCATTTTTTAATCGTTGCCTACCGTTTCGAGAAACGATTACGATTCGAGTTCTTAACATATGTCTCCGGATTCGTACCTACGATTCGTGATTTTTTCAGGTCCCTTCCCATGAGGAAAATCTTTATTTTTAACTTGAATTTTTTTTTTATTATTCACTTATCCTATTTAATATCTGATTTAAAAGAGAATGATGGATGCCTTACATATTCAATGGATTTTAATTCTCAATGTTCGAATTTCTAAATGCAATTAATATGAGAATTTAATTTCGGCACATAATGTTCACCTACCATTATTAAACACAAATTGAAAGCATTTAATAATGGAGTCCTTAATCAGATGTTTGTTTTCAATCAAATATTGATGTTTTGTACGTTGTTTGATCGGGACATCTCTCACATTGCAGGGGCAATCTGCTAATGCACTCGATACATGATGGCTGCCATGCAGGCGGGATTTCAAATTGGGAATGCATTGAAGATTGGTTTATTTTTTTACTAGTTGCGCCCCACGGTTTTACTCGCATAAGTCCCAATCCCCAAGGGAGTAGCGGAATAAAAAGTTGACCATGTGTTATTCCAGATTATCGGCTAACTGCATACTAAGTTCCATTGCATTCGTTTCTATTTGTTTTTGCGTTGGTGGCCCGACTATGGTTGCGCCATTATAGCGTCTTAATGAGACAGGACTCTAAGAGCCTACGCTGTATCTCCCACGCCCTTAATTTATATAAAGCTAATGAATTAGGACCATCAACCAAGGAAAAACAATGTTTTTTTACGAAAATGGCATCAACACTCCATAAGAATTTTTAAAAGAAAAAGCTATTCCATTTTCAAATATCTGAGTGCCGGGTGCAAATTATCAAAGGACTCTTATAATTACCGTAATCTAATATTTTTTTCAAGTTTTCGCACAGAATCTTTCTTTGTGCTTCTTCTCATTTTACTGGCTAATCAAGTAAACATTTATTTTGCATTAAGTAGGTAAGTTTTGCTAATGTTTGTGTCTGTTATTTGTTTTTTATTATTATTTTCTTACTGCATTAAAGCGAGCGTCCTTTTTAAAGAAACTTCGTCATAAAGTTTTTGTGTCAATGAAGACTTTGAAGAGTAACTACTTACTTACTCAATTCATTAGCAACTATAGCAATTTTAATTAAGATAAGCATATACAATCTATAATAATATTAAATAGCTCTAATATTATATCCGTACGTTATTCACTAGGCTGTATCTAACGAAGAGTGACTGTTGAAATTTTCATATAACAACGTGATTTCTTTAAGATAATTGGACCAAACCTTTCATGTGCGCGTCCCACTCGTACTTAGCCGGTTTTAACTTAGTAATACCAAAGTTTTTAATTAACTATCACTTTTAACTTAGGTAAACACACGTTCTAGACACTTATTTAACATCAATTTAACATTCAACCGACAAATAGTTTCACTTAGCCTAAAGAATCGATGTAATTAAAAGTTAGGATTACGTAGGTAAGTTTTAATTGGGTCTGCGAAAGTGTGCCGCTGATATGTTAAAAGTCAGCCGTACCTTACTGAACCTAGTCAAAGTAAGGGTTCAGTCCTAAATCGGAACAGTTATATTTAAAACAATTACGATGCAACAATAACATTCGTGTAATGCAATAAGATATTTTTTTTATAAAAATTCGGTAAGATTTTGGTATTAATTTTTAACTTGATTTTTTGCCAATACCTATTTAAATGTAGAAAAAAAATTGTCGACTGCGTCTAGATAGCTGCGCCCCCGCGGTTTTACCAGCAAATGTTGGACTATCGGGATAAAAGTATCTTAAGTGTAATACATAAATAGATCTATACTGCAATCTTTCGCGTTAATAATATTAGTAGAGATAAGACATCGTTAATTTTTAATTTAATTAATTAATTTTAATATTTTGCAATATAATGTTTAACTGATTTTATCCAAAGAAGGCGAAACGGGAAGGTGCCGAGTAGAGACTAAACCTACGAAGGTTGAGGTTCCGATTTAGGAGATAAGCCGAGAAAGGGTTTCGTGAACCAAGAGGACGATAATCATAAGGGTTATGAAATTAATTTGTGTAAGAAGTTAGGGACGGCAAACGTTTTCTTATTTTCGTGCTAAGAATTTTCCTTTCATTTCAGTGTCTTGCTTGTAGAGCCTTCATGTTTCACGTTGGAAGGTTTCGGAGTCGAGTTTTAAGAAACTGCTTTTCCGGGTAATAGGTAGGCAGCCATTTTTAGAAAAGTAATTTTCGTAATATGGGATATAAATTTACTAAACGAGTATTCAACATATTTATTAAAACCAGTTAAATATTAAAAAAATATGTATCTTGTAAGTAGACGCCATCTACGTCTTATGTAATAAATGCACAGGCCAATGATGATAAGGATGAGGTGTTGAGTATGTGTGAACAAAATACTAAAACTACTATAAAAACTTTAGTATACCCATCAAAGTAACTGTAATTCAGATTTCCAAAACGTTCGAAGGATAAAAGTAATAATGCCTCCCTAGATGGACTCCACAAAATCTTATAACAGGTACGTAAGATCATAAAATAAAACCTGAAACGAACACTGAGCAGGCAAGAAGGTACACGAACCAAGAATGACAGTCCGAGCACGTTCCAACTTGCCGCTCTCCAAAAACTATAAGGATAAGAAAATAATATTAAAAACCGAGATGGCTTTGGCACTATTCGCCTTATCTAATAATTGATATTTTGCCATTGGAATTCTAAACGAGTCTGTGCTGTTTTAAGAGAAATCTTTTAGCACGATGCCGGTTTTCTGCTTTTACTGAGATCTTATCCAACTTTGCAGTTATGTCGTACCTACTCAGACGATTGCATTTTTCGCGTTTCCTTCTTAAAAAAAGACGCTCCCATCGAAAATGTGTCGTAATAAACCAATTCTATCAGTCATTGCCTTTATCAGAAACAACTTTAGAAAGTTGTATCTAGTAACTGGAAATCGCAGAAGCATACGTAATGGTGAAATGACGTTAAACAATTTTCGGTGAAACGAACAATAGGGGAAATAAACAATCGGGGAAACAACTATTCGGTAAAACAATCTATCGGTCAATCGTCTTCGGTGAACGGTGTTTCGATGGATAGTGTTTCGAAGTAGCGTAGGGCACCCTTCCGAGCAGGACAACAAGAAAAACAGCAGTCTGTTCCTCTCACACAACCGTCAGAAGAAAAAAGAGACATATGGAATATTTTCAATTAGGTACAGAAAACTGCTTCGTAAATCATATTCATAGCTTTTTGATTATTAAATAAGAATAAAATTAACGACAACATAGGTGCGAACTACCGAATCAGTTTAAAATTATTTCTTATTTGCTTATAACTTGGTAACTTTTTGAAATTATTTTTCTTTTAGACACCTCTACGAATACTATTTTGCTGTGTACGTTGCCAAGTCACCTTTAGATAGGTACCAAATTAACCGACTTGGTTTTCATTCGTTTCCATTACTTTTTATAGAAGAATATCGTTGCAAGACTTAGCGCTTTTTTAAATACGACCTCTGTGGCGCGTCGGGCGAACGCTTGGCTGCAATACAGAAAGTTGCGGGTTCGATTCCCGCTGGGTGCAAATATTTATGCTTAAACTAAATATTTGTATCTGGTCTGGGCGTATTTCTATGTATAATACGTATGTATTTACAAAAGAAAAATAAATATAAGTAGTATATCCGTTGTCTATAGTCACCGTAACACAAGCTTAGCAGCTTACCACGGGGCTAGATGGCGCTGTGTGTTCGTCACAGGATTTATTTATTTATTTAAATAATATGTTTTTGATGGAATCTTATTTCTTTTTGTACGTATTTTTCCTTTTTTGCTTTTTGGGCACAATGTCTTGTGGCTCAGTTCTCTGTGGGCTTCTCACAAAGGCTTTGATGTACTGATTTTTATCAAATCTGGACGATAACTAAATCTAAGTCTATTGTGTTCGAAAATTGCAGATTAATGCGCTTTTATACAGTTAAAGTCAATGTTGATTAGACTTGTCATACTCGAAAGTGCCACATACGCTTGTCCACATGTAAATAAAAAATAAAATAAAAATGTAAATATGTACTGAAGAACCAATGTCCATCAAAACGTTATTAAAACTTAATCCTTGACTTTTATGTATCGTAATAGCGTACGCCACATATCGGAAACTGTTCGCGATGAACTTAGGCTTTATTAATAACTTCGCCCCGCGGTTTCACCAGCATAAGTCCCGTTCCTACGGGAATATCGGGATAAAAATGTTATTTTATATGCTATTCCCTGTACCTACATTCCAAGTTTCATTGCAATCGGTTTAGTACTTTTTGCGTGAAAGGATAACAAAATCACATACATACACACATACATACAAACTTTCGCGTTTATAATATTAGAAAGACTTCAAATTTAGTTTTGACCAAGGTCGTAAATATGTTTATTATTAAATTTATTTGTATTGTCTTAACTTTGTTTGAATTTTCACTAATCAAATAATGGCTCAGGTATTTCACCATTGAAGATTAGGCGTCAAATAAGCTTCACACTTAATTTAAATCACTAACTTAATCGTAATAGATGTCGATGTACTGTGGTTAGCTACCTCCATTTTTCTTAGATATAAATTATTTTATTTTATTGTAAATTAAAGGACGTCCGTGATTCGTAAGTGACATGCCCAAGTGTATCACAACGTCGCTTTTGCTCCTAAAATATTGCGCAATTGACAACTTTTGAAATATCAACTTCAATCATATTCTCTAGGATTAAGGTAGTTTTTGCTTTGATACATCAAAACGGTCCTGTTGAAGTTGGATTCAGTCTGTCCTTATCTAACTAACCGACGAACACTAAAGTGAAATAAAAAAACAAAAAACCCGACTGCGTAAAAAACTCGATTAAAAAATACGCATAGAAACAACAAAAAATCCAAAAAGAAAAAAACAAGCCCAGTAATTTGAAATTACGCTAAGTAATAATAGTTTTGTAATCGATACACACAGAACACATAATAAATGAGTAAAAAATGACTTACAGTCGGGACCCATTCATTTTACCAATCTAATTTTTCCAATTATTTTTTTATTTTACGCTTTTTAGTTATTTTCATTTATTGATGGTAGGTAAGTCTCGTAATCTATTCATTTCATTAGGGGGTTATAATGTTTACTGTGCATTATTCAGTAGATAACTAATATTATAATTCAGTAGGAAAGTAGGTACTTAATGTTCCAACTTTATTTATTTATATTATTCTATTTCAGTTAGGGTTTAGTTATTTATTGTTAAAATTTATTATTATTCTTTTAACGTTTTTAGGTAAGTAAGTACCTAAGTGTTATTAGGCTTTTATTCAGTAGGTAGGTACAATTTATGTAAATACTAGCTGCGCCCCGCGGTTTCACCCGCGTAAGTTCCGTTCCCGCGGGAATATCAGGTCCCCAGCTACCTATATTCCAAGTTTCATCGCAATCGGTTCAGTAGTTTTAGTGTGAAAGAGTAACAACCTCACATACATACATACAAACTTTCGCGTTTATAATATTAGTAAGAACATTTTTTTAGTTTATATCAATACATTCCTGTCACCTGTACCATCACGTCTTATACTTTGATAGTTCCAAGCGTAACTACGTAACAAAAATAAAAACTTGTTCGTTGGTAATAAAAAGCAAGAATATCTAATTGTAAATTAATTTTAAACCGTTATATTTCCTAAACGGTTCTTTAAAGTGAAAAATGGTGAAAGAAACCAAATATTTATTTTTAAAAATCTATTCAACGATACCCATCTTGACATACTTTGACGATTTTCGATTTTTTAATTTTGACAATATGGCGTCTGGTTGTGACAAAAGTTAATTTGGATTACTGTCATGTCTTTAACCACACTCGCCAGATTAAGACGAATCGATTGACGTAAGAATCATCAAAATCGGTCCACGCGTTTGGCCTCTAGAACGCCACATAGAAACATCCATACATACATACATACATAGACCGATAAACACATTACCCTCCTTTGCGTCGCACAGTCGGGTAAAAAGGACGTACTGGGATCTCTCTAACATCAAGCAGGGCCGTTTTTTGACGAAGTAAGCTTTCTAGTTACTAAGAAGTACTATTTCTATGGACATGCCTATCCACCCGTGTCAATCAATCTAAGGAAGTGACAAGATGGTTGACTGTCCACATCAAAGATAATATTGTTCCCGGCGAGAATCGGACCCCCAACCTTCTGTGTTACCGCCAAGTATTCGCCCGACGCGCCAAAGAGGCCGATAGTGTATCTATCTTGTAGCATTGATGTTCAAGTAAATATTAACGATTGTGCGCCCGTTATCCAATGCACTTTGTCACAGATGTTTATAGTGTTAACGTACGCGTGTGATGTCGTTGTAAAATCAGCTTTTACCCCATCTGATAAAGTTCAGTTTCACAGAGCTGATTTTGTTCGTGGAATTAAACATTATGGACAGTGACGGTATTTTGTAAGGTGAATGATTAAATCTTTGAATGACACACTTTCTTTTGGAGGGTTATACTGTGTTTAGAAGGGTTTCATTTAGAAGGGTGTGTGTTGGTTTGGCAAAACAATTTGGCGGGTGAAATAGTAAAATTAAATGTACCTATTGTAAACATAATAATATTGTACAAACAGCACGAAAAGTCGATAACCAAATTCAGATTTAAAAAATGTCATGCATCATAATAATTCTCGACTTCTGCTAATCGACTTCTGATGTTGATTGTATTGGCATCAAAACTAAAACAATCAGTAAATCGATATATCAATATCATGCTACCAAAATCATTTAGGTATTTACCACCCCAAAGCAAAGTCGACTGCACACACAATGGCTATTAATAACTTCTAGTGCGTTGCAAATACAGATACGACTGCGTAATACATTAACTATTGCAGATTCTGCATTCGTAATTTTATTGCAACCAAATTCATATTTATGTTTTCATTTACAAAGCTAGTTTTGATTTGATTGGTCAGATTTTATAGATGAATGTTGAATCGACCAATCAGCTGTTAACGTCTGCATCTATGTGATTGGCTGATTCCGATAGAGCAAATCTGATTGGATTTAAAGCTATTTCTGAAAGAGGTATGGTGCAATCAAATCGGAGTAACGATTCGTCTAATATATTTCCTAGTAGGTAGTAAATAAATTCTGCAAACCTAAAACTAGCTAATAATTCGTTTTTAATAGAAATGAGCCGACTATGGTTTTTGCCGACTAGCAGACTAGCCGACTTCAATTCGGTTTTAAAATTGCCGACTAGTCGGCATTGCAAATCATTTTATTACGGAGATATTCGGGTTAGTCGCTATCAAAACTTCCGAAAAACGGTTAAACCGTTTTCGAAAAAAATAGGAAAAAGCTGATACACTATGTAAAGAAATTTAAAGTAAACCCTGGTTGTGAGGTGTTTGATTTTGTTTTTCTGACTACCCACCTTCTAATAGATTTTATTGCATAATTGTTAGTTGACGAGCAGTCGGCACCTACCGACTAGTCGCCAGTTTTGCGGACTAGTCGGTAAAACTGCCGAGTAGTCGGCTCATCACTAGTTTTCAGTAAAGAACAGGAATTATACAGAGTTCAAATTTTTCTAGTAGGTACGATACGAGAATGATCCGAAGCAAACAGTTTCCAGGTCGTTAGATGCCTTCATGACACTCAGAGGAGTGGCATTGTCTAGACCAGTATCTTAGGTGTTGTCTGTTTTTGCTGTTTTGTCAAAAACCCGTGAACAGGAGGTACCTATGGAAAGACCTCGAAATGTTGGGCGTTAAACAATGGTTATAAAGCAACGAGATTAAATTCGAAAAATATGTTTTATATAACCGAAAAAAAAACTACGAAACTATTTGATATTCATAAACTTCAATAATAATCAATCAAAAGCCGTATGTGTCACTAGAATTGTACAGTTTGTTCATTGTTAATTTTTACCTAAATTATTGTTAAAAAACTATACCCGAATAAAACTCAACCCTAAATCGAAACATGAACCGATAGCATCTGTAATTTGACTCTGATTCAGCGGTTTTTATTGAGCCATGTTTTAATTAAATAAACACTGCTATTGGTTCAAGTGAATAGACACCAGTTATTATTAGTATTAAGTGATTCCTCTAGGTATTTTTTTTATTCTTAACTTTAATAACTTGTAATGACTTCTAAAGTACTTGTAAAGGCTTCTAAACTACTGTACCGATTTCAAAATTCTTTTACCAAAAGAAATTTACATTATCGCGGAGTAGCATAGACTACTTTTGATCCCGATATTCAAACGAGATTGTGACTTACGCAGGAAAAACCGGGGGATGCAGCTATGTACTGTAAAAAGAGCTGTATTTCATAAGGTAAGCTTAAGCAGTTTAATGACATGTGAGATTGTAATAACATTGAATATCGTTCGCAGAGTTATAATGGGGTATGAATTGGCCCCTAATCTACGAAGTTACGTTAATTGGTGTCTGGGATAACGTATCTTAGAACTTGTAAATGATGTTAAATGGTTCAGGTTATTTCAGATTATCTAGGTTATGTAGAAAGTTTGGATTAATTAAAGATAGTAGAAGCGCTGGCGATGATGAAGTCTCAAGCTTAGAAATGAGGAAAGTATGTCCCTTCTATAGACTCTTAAACTAGTGTCATGCATTATAGTCAATTTTAGAAAAACAGTCTACCTACACAATTTAACAATTTATTACGAAGTTCGATATTTCGCCAGTAATATCAAATTATTTGTATTGAAACAAGTACCTATGTTAGTAATCGTATCTATATAATATACTTTGTAATGTAACAAAAACGTTAATTAACGAATCTCCTGGGGCAAGCAGTGTTTAAATATGTACCTAGCGAAGTTGGTACAGGTTGTACCAACTTGGTTATTTGAATAGTTCGCTTCGTTCGGTGTGACCAAACAAGTGGTTACCACTCATTAAATGAGAGAGAGAGTACTCAGATTAAATATGTCAACTATTTCGGTTGATTTTAGTTACATTGAGAACATTTTATTATATTCATAACCTTTCTTTACTTAACTATAAGTCCCATTGTCCACGGAAACCGCACATCATACGCACGTTATCGTAAATTGACGAAGTTTTTTTAATTCTTGTGACAGTGAAAAAATTTACTTACTATTATTATATTCATAACCTTTCTTTACTTAACTATAAGTCCCATTGTCCACGGAAACCGCACATCATACGCACGTTATCGTAAATTGACGAAGTTTTTTTTAATTGCTGTGACAGTGAAAAAACTTACTTACTATTACACAAGTGGGCGCGCCATACAACGGATTCTTAAATTAATTTCCAGTTTGTCAATAACATTTTATAAAATTCATGACCTTAGTTTACATTTGTAAGTACATTGTGGGCGGTGACATTTACTTTCGGTGTACAAAAATATTAAATAGAAGTAACGCAGTAATTATTTTAATTTATTAGGAAATGTTACAGAAATATGATAATAAGAATTAAAGGCCGAAACCATGATTTTTGACGTGTTGTTTTCGTATTACCTTTGAAGGCATTTTTTAAAGAATCACATGAAATAATAATCAAGAGGATAACCAGTCGGAGCGTACTTTTCCTTAAAATAAACAGTAAAAGCTGTTTTATTTTGTTTATTTTGTCGTTATTCTTTTTTGTAGTTTTTTTTATTATTTTCGTAGATAGGTAATCTGTGTTAATGTGTCAACTAAGCGAACTAAGTTATTTTATTTGGCTATGGACGCACAACTGTTTATTATGTAAAAAATAAAGACAATGATAAATATTTAAGGAATAAAACAAACAATAACTATCGGGAGGTATATATTAGCACAAACAACGCAAAGGTTGCTTGCAAACTAAACGTAGTTCGTTTGTGTAAAATATTCCGTTTACCATATTTATCTACCCCTTTCCTGAACTTACACCCATTGTTGAACACAAAAGAAAACAATCCATATTCATAAGGAGTAATATTCATGAAACTACTTCCTGCACTACTTTGTGAGACTCCGATGTGTTAAAGATAGGTAACTGTAATTATTTCAAACATTACAAGCTTCCTTTGAATTTCAAAACAAAACCCCACAGTTAAGCATATAAAACAAACAGCTAAGTTTTTTTGCAAGTAGATAGCGGAACATGATTAAAATGCAATGAAGTATGAGCTCTGCGGATAAGCAAATATTTTTATGCAATTTGAAATTGTTAAAGGCTGGATTATGGAAGACAGTTATTAAGATGGCGGACGTTTGCTAAGTAGAACAGGAAAGTGGTTCAGTACTTTTTTGTTAAAGAGAATTTCCTCTTAGGCATTACGTACATTGAATATAGCGTAAAATACGCAGAAGTACGTTGTATATTACGGTAGAGTAGGAGCAAGACATGCGTGACCTTTTATGGAGGTAAATATTAAAACACACAACCGTACGTTTTCAAGATGATGTAAGTTTAGACAGTAAACCATAGGAAGCAAACTCCACAGAATCGGTTACGACTCCATCGCAAACATTCCTCGTCACCAAACTAATTAACAATACAATGCGGCGGACTCTAACCGCGGCACTAAAACTGCCGCTTAATACGCGTCGATGTATACCGTCTAATCTAACTTTGCTCTTGAATTGTACCCGCTAAAACTTCTTGCATTAATTCACTAATCAAATCAGTCAACTGTACCGAATAAACATGACACTGAACACTTTTCGTTAAATCGAAATATTTGATATAAATATTAATTTCAAACATGACAACCCTCCTACTCAAACAGTTACCTAAAAGCAAAACGAAGTTAAACATTAAACAACCGAGTAAAAGTGTATTAAATTTCAAAATATTTCTCCTTACTAATTAATTAGTTTCGAAAACTTGAAGCCGGTGTTAACGATGATCTAAGCAATATCGAAGTTAGGAGATGGTTACGGTTTACAAGCTAACGGGTTCTTCGTTCGACGTTTCCGTCGAATTATGTAGCTTTGTTACAAAGCCTAGAGCAGGCATGGCAGCATACATCGGTAGATCCTAATCAAAAATCTCGAGCATCGAGTAGCTCAACTTTTAGAAGACTCATGAATAACTTATGGGGTGGGACACGCCTCACTTGTTATGTTTAAAACTTTTTGTTATTTTCTTCTCCATTAAAAAGGCGAGTCGGCTGACGATTGAATGATCATCGGGCACCGATGAATAATTACGGTGTATTTCTTGCCTGTCACGTTGTTAATGAATATTAGAGGAGCCAAGGAAATTTCTTAAGACGAATAAAATCGGAAAGAAATCTGCGGTTGTTCACTGAGAAGGGAATTTCGTTAATTACGACCGGTCGGGAAATAAATAAGTCGCTAAACGTAAATTTGTCTATTTCACTTGTTTTTGTTGTACTTCCAAGTTGCTTAGTTATTAGGTCATTTTTTCCCGAGGCCGGGACGGGAGTCGGGAGTGAATTATTTTCGTCGTTTCTGTGCGTGAGTAGGGCCTGTGAGTAGTAGTCAATTTGTACGGTTTCTCGGACTATGAAAGGATTTGAAACAATTTACGGTCATAAAGAATTAGTTAATATAGTTAGGGTTTCAAGTTATTTAAGGGAGGCTTAAATAACTTGAAACAAGTTATCGAAATTATCATTTAAGAGCAGCGTCCTGCGGATTCACCTGCAAAGTCACGCTCCCGTAAGAATTTCGAAAAACCTATGGAATCGTGAGTTTAGTAGATACCTACACAAAATGTGACACATCACAAAGAGTGTGCTACACACTACAAGGAGTGTGCTGCTTGTGATGTATGACATTCAATGACCTTCAAATTTCATTTCTTAAAAACCAGTTGTTTGTCTGTGCATTTATATTTAGTTCAATCAATCGATCAGCGCTTTGTCCTTTATATTACAGATATTTTTAAGTATTTCCGAGCTATAAAACTACTGGCATTGTAGGGTACACGAGTATGTAGGTTAAGTACTTATGCAATTGCATTCTTGAGCTAAATCCAGAAAATTCTGAGCGTCGAACATCATTTGGGATTGGCTTAGCTCGCTTTAAACCTTTCCTGCACTCAGCAAGATGTCCCGGTGTAGCTTTGAGATTCATTTTTTTATTACTTAGCTGAGTGAACTTCGTAATGGATGAGATTTATCAGTAGGTATAAACATAATCCTCTAATATTATTAATGTGAAAGGTAGTGTGTAGGTAAGAAATCGAGTATGTTTGTTAATTCTTTGCGCAAAAACCACTGAATTAACGATTAACTTTAAATTAAATTTAAAGATTTCTCATCTGATCTATATTAATGATTACGATTGAATGAAATGTATTTTAATTTTAAATTTATCGTATACCAACCTAACTTCCGAAAAAAAGACTGAAAAACTTGTATTCAAGTTTTACAGACAACTAAAATAAAATTATACCAATATCCTTCTAGAATATATTGAATAACCGAACAACTTGAGCTCCGGACTCAGAAATCGACCAGGAAATATTGAATTATTGCTGAAATCTTAGCTTGAAAAGTTACAAAGTACCTACCTACACTAAAAATGTATTTCTGAACTGTAACTTGTGTATTTCGAATTTGTGTGGATAAAATATAGACGGACATTTTAAATTTCGATTTCCTTTATTGTTTCATAGGACTTTTTTATTTAAGAATCATTTAATCAAGTTTTCAATCAAACATAATTTTCCTTTTTTTTAATTTGAAATTAATAACGCCACTATTCGAAACATATTTAAGTAAAAATATGTGTTTGCGTCTAATTTTAAAGAAGTTCCCGAACTCGAAGAACACTGTTTTTACTTTTAGCTAGGTTCTAGGTACAAATACAATACAGTAACAGGCATGATATGAAACAAAATACAGTAAGACGAGAGTTCTCAGAAAATTAATTAAAGACCAAGCCAATTAATTACTGTTTATTTATAAATAAATCACTTTCAATGAGTCTGTGAAAAACGTTAATTAACATCATTATTATTTTAGTAATTACAACGCAGAGAAACCATAATAACTTATGGGATGTATTAACTCGCAATCTTTTACTGAATAATTGGAAACTGGAAATATGTAAGTTGATTTTCTTAGACCATTTTACTGGTTAATATATAATTACTAGCATCATATTGCGATATCCTTTCTTAGTGCATACCTTTACACATTATAAAGAACACACTCTCCAAATTTCATGTCCCTCAGACCAGCCGTGTGGGCTCTATACATCTTGAAAACTCTATAATCCTACTTAATTTTGTAAACCAGTCTTCAACGGGGTCCCGTACGAGCCACTAGGACTATAATTTACCCAATAGCTAAATATGTAATGTAAGCGGGAAATTTATGTAACAACTTACAACAACCTATTTTTGTAGTCGTCAACAAGTAAAAGTATTTTCTTAACAAACATCGATCGTGTCCTTCAAATAAAATCTATGCAAACAAGCAATCGTTTAAATAACTAAATACTGGCATTGGGCAATAAAAATGCATTGTGTGCGGCCAATATCTGTCTTAATGTATCTCTAACCCAAATTGAAATCTAAATTCAGAATAAGACCGTTTCCGAATTTTAATATACGAGTAATATGCATTTTTCCGTAAATTGTAATGTAAACCCGTGTTCCGACTGAGTCATGACTCTATTACCTCTTTTGCGCTTTAAAAAACATAAAGCGTTCGTTTTCATTGCGGAAATGAGTCTTATAACTGTGAAAACAATCTCAATATTACAATTAGAAATGCAACATCAAAAAATACCGACGTGACATGATTCGAACGAATGCCTCTCGCTTGCTGGGCGAGAACCCTCGGAATTGAGTAATATTCAACCAAGGTATGTTTGAAAGAGTCGAAAGGGTCGGTGGAAAGCATTTAGTCCCGCAGCAGGTCAAATATCAAAATCTAAATTGAACAAACCAGTTGAAGAGGCAACACGAGAAGTAAGTATAAACCCCACGCGTTTCTTTCCACTTCAGATTACGCCAACTGTACGAAACCAAACACCAGTTTCTACTTATATCCCTGCTTTATCGATATCGAAAATTCATTCCCGATAAAATTATTCTTAGCTCAAATCGTTATTTCCTTGTTGCCTTCGTGTTTACAAAACACTCGGAATGGTCGAGAAATGTTTACATTCTATCAAAGAGAAAACTTGGTAAAGAAAACTCCTTACATTTTTGAATAAATAATCTTGAGATTGGTTTTGTATCACTGCTCGGAAGGATTTGTAATTATTGAAACTTGCATTATTAAAACCATTGTTAAGTTTTTATACTGACTTCAAATATCAGTTTTTGTTTTAACAGAATAGAATAATTATTTAAATGAGCCTCCTTATTTTTTAAATACTGCGTTTGGTATATTGATTGTAAGCCTTTATACAAGATGTAACAGGTAAGCCCTTTTAATCCGAAAGGGGGTTGTTCTAGACGTTTAGGCGAACAACTTTTGTTTTACGACTTTTGAAAATTCGAAGTACTTTTCGAAAAATTTAGGTGTAAAGTTTACTTGAAAATCAGCTGTTTCTTAGAGTTCGAGGTTATTGACCTTATGTTGTCCTTTCTTTTAGTTTGATGTACTACAATCAAAACTTCAATCACCTTTATTTTCAAAAACAGCTGTTTTTCCAGTGAAACATAATCTAAAAAATTTCGAAAAAAAAAGTTCGAATTTTCAAAAGTCGTAGAACAAAAGGTGTTCGCCTAGACGTCTAGAACAACCCCATTTCGGATTAAAAGGGCTTACCTGTTACATCTTGTATAAGACGTAATGTATTGGACCGTAACTATAACTACTGTATGAATAATGCCTTTAAATCGAAGTTCGCTGACCTATTGCGAAAGAAAGTATTTAAAGAAAATCCAACAAACCGATTCCATGAAATCATTGCCTTATAACATTACGATAAAAAAATACTAGTTCCGTAGAATGCACCCCTTCATTAGTAGCACGGCTCGTTTCAACTCGCGCCTATTTCAAAGCCAGTTCTTGAGACGGATCTAATTTGTTTCTTTTCAAGCTCGACCTCGTTTCGTTTCGTACACTCCGAATGACTCCGCCCAAGTTATCTGTGCTGCTGAATTACGTAGAACTATAATGTCGCCGAATTGAAATTGACAGATTACGAAGACAGTGGTGACATGGCAACGGCAGAGATAACTTGAGCGAAGTATACCTGATTGCTTGTATTCGCTTATTCTATTATTGTCGTCTGCAATTCGTTTGTGATATTTATGAGTTTGAAACGTTCTCCCGTTGAAACGTTTTCATTTACAAGACGATCGGGGTGGAACGAGCGTTATCTTCATAATCGTATGTGAATGGAAAGTTGTTAAAATCCTCAAGGTTTTTTACATATTTTTCTATCATACGATGATAGAAAAATATGTAAAAAATATTTGAAACATTTTATAGTATAAATAGCGGTAGGTCGCCATATGAGAGGATAAGCGGTTGTGTACTGCATGGCCGCTTTCTTGCAACGTCGTTATTGTTTAAAAATCAGATTTGTTTGTTGCCTGGTATATTTTCAACCATTTATCAATTAATTTCTAAGTATTTGGCAACTCGCTATGCCTGAACTAACTACGTTATGTTCGAGAGAAAATCGTATCGTATCGTTAGGAACGTTAGGCAGACTACAGACTTTTAGATTTAACTATACAGTTTATCTGTACAGATAAATGGTACGTGTGTATTGGCAAGACTAAAAACCGTACGTACAGTTCAAATTTGAAGGAATTAATAAATTCTTTATTGTATACACCAAATATAAATAACAATACGTACAAAAAAAACATCCAAAACTTAAAAATAGGTGACAAAATGGGCGGTCTTATCGCCTAAAGCGATCTCTTCCAGGCAACCTTCGGATTAACAAAAAGATAAGATAGATGAACTAGGGTAGGGTGAACTTTTTATTTGTACTAACAATCTAACCGAAATATCGTTAGTTAAAACTGTACAGTCTAATTAAATCTAATGGTCTGGAGTCAGCTTTAGGAACGGTAGACACGGGAACACCATCTTGCTTCTATTTACTAAGTAATAAGAGTTGAACAGTGAACAGGCTAGAAATTTGCAGCCGTATTTTGCATGAGCGATGCAAATTTTACCGCCTCGCTTTCGAATATTATATGAGTTGCGGCTTATTTCAATTTTCTTTGCAAGCTATTAAACTGGTCTGCAGTCTGTAATATAATTTTTCCTGACCACACTCACAGCGTCTGGGACGAACATTTATTACTTCAACATAACATTAAACGCGTTTTTATTCCTCTCGCGTTCTTTGATGTAATATAACGTAAAAGAAGAACATTAGTCGGTACGAGAACCACTCTAGAACCGAGTATATGTATTCAATTAACTTGCGACCTTTTTCCGCCTAAAATAAACAATGAAAATCGAATTGAACACCACGCGATACACGGTAGGGGAAATTATGTAAATCTAGATACCATTACCTCGTCAAAATCTTTTTTAAAAGACATTATTTGAGCAAACAATGAGGGAGTTGGTCTCTACCCTAATTCAGCGTTAATTATTCAGAGGCCGACCATTAGGTCCATTATCGAACTGTTCGATGAAGGCGTGACTACCCTGGAATCAATTACCTTGAAATCTTCTAATTCTTCGACTGCCGTGAGTCCAAATCAATGGCTTGATACTTATTTTAGAAGGTATTTATCGTATGCTCAGTTCGATTAACACCGTTATTTTGTTTGTCTATCCTTTTTTGTTCCTTTGCTATAATTCATTTATGCTCTTGCTGCACCGGTGTGCAGCACCGGTGTGACATCGGTCATAAGCAGTGTGCATTTAGACATCAATAATGCGCAACACTGCGCCCGCCCATAAGACACACGAGTTAGCCAGATAGTGAAATACTCTGCACTGCTCCCACTTTTTATGACCCGGTGAGTGTGTAATATTTATAAGTGAAAAAATATACAATAGTAAATTACACAAAGTGTCTTTTTGAAACTGGTATTTTTTTTAAATATGAGTTTAACCACAACAAAGCGCTTTCTAAAAACCGATTGCATAAAATAACAATTTGCTTCACAGTTTTATTTTCATATAGTTATTGAAACTTAAAATATTGATGGTAAATGTTCACAAAGCGTTCTGAATTCAACTAATTGCGCGGGAAAATGTTACGCTCAATCACAATGAAGCATTTTAACAACGCTAGAGCGGGATCAACACAGGACGGTTTTTATTTTTCATTTTTATTTACACTGTTTTACAGTGACGTCTTTTTTTCGGACAAATGACAGCTTGCTGTTGACAGCGTTTCAGTTATTCATACTAGCCGTCGCAGTCGTCGTCGTTTTGTATTTTAGTTAATGATTTTTTTTTGTTGCTAGCAACGCCGTCGGTATTATCCGCATAGACCCCAATCACATGAAAATATCGGGATAAAAGGCCTGTGTGTATTCCAGGTTTTCAGTCTATATACTACCGAGTTTTGTTGCAATCGGTTCAGCTGTTTTCGCGTGAAGAAGCCACAAACACAAATACACACAAACTTGCAATTCATTTAAGCGATAAGGTCCCCATTGCGTCACCTAAGTTTAAGTTGTTTTTGTTGTATTGTTATATTTCGGTGGTACAATAAACAATTAAGTAACTTAAGTTTCAACTTCATAATATTAGTACCTATATAAATATTAGTTTGATTGTTCGTTTTTTTATAGCTAACACGTTATCTAGCTGGAACCACGAACAGTAGTTGTTTCTGGGTTATATAATTAAGATAGAAATAAGCTTTTCACTATTAAAATATCGTATTTGCCAATTTAAATGTCATAATCAGATCGTTACCGTTGTCTAGCAAACTGAAGCAATAATATAACTCGAAGTTCTTTAGTAGCCGTTTGCAGCCACTTCACAATAATATCAAAAACGAAAACGGTTCAAGAACGGTCGAAACGTTCTAGCAAGGTAACTAAGCGAACTAATGCTTGTACGTGCGAAGCGATGAGGTACGCTTCAATGCTTACGGTGGCCACGTTATAAAAAATATAATTATTACACGTTGTCCTATAGTTGACGGACAAACGACGCGATGACAAAATTTTCATTAACAACAAATTATCTTAGTCTACCCGTGATACTGTAAAGTCTGCGAAACGCTGTTGGAGTTAAAATATGTTTAAAATAGTAAAAGAATCACGATTAAACGACAATAAAATTTAGCAAGTGCGAGACATTTGAAAAAAAAAACTTATCAACTAACAACTTAACTAGGTGCCACTTGGCACTTGGTTCGAGTAAATGCCACTGAAAATTTCATATATACTTTTCAATTTTCAGTGATGCATTTACTCGAAGAAATCACAAAGTAATAACTAATCTATGTTTCCTCTATCTCGTTTTTTAAACTTTTTACTATATCAACAGTCAACATGCACCAACTCAAATATGCGCCATCCAATTTGAAGCGAATTTATAAATCTAAAACCACAACCGTATTCCGGAATTTATACTTTCTTAACCAGTGCACTTAATTTTTCCATCTATTTGTCTAGTCTACAATCCAAGACTCTTTGACGTATTCTCTTCTAGTTGCTCATTCTGTCTGTCAAAGTAGCTCAAGCGCAGTTTGCTAACAACTTTAAACTTAAGTTAGTTCCTACACATTCACCTTTAGAAATCGTACGTGAGCGCCTGAGGCGATATGATGCTCTAGTGCTGCGTATTGTAGTTTAGTTCTGTAATATTATTCATTTGCAGTTAACTCTTTGACTGCTGAGGTTGAAATCGCAAAATTAATCGCAGAACCGAAAAATCGCAAAACAAACGTGTGTTCTCAGCAGTCAAAGCGTTAATAACCCTTTGACTGCTAATGTTAAAATTTAACAAACAAATCATTTGAAATCGTAAAATCAAAAGGATAAATAACTAAATAAATAACCGAAATCGCAATTCGCTGAATAAATATCAGTAAAACAACGTGTGTGTCTTAGCTGTCGAAGCCATTTATATTTTCAACTCAATAGCTAACCAATAGGTTAGAGCATTTATCTGACAAGAGGTTGCGAAAAAGCAATGGCATGGCGGCAAATATGAGTAGAAACAACATGTCGTCCTCCACCTTAAACCTTTAATGTCTAAATGAGCCATATTTGTTATAATATTCTTTTCAAATCGTTGAACAAACTAAGATTATTATCCAAAATACCGAACTCTGCATCCCAAAACTGTTGAAACGACTTCCGCATCGCAATACAGTGATGTTAAGACATCAATACGAACCCTAAAGCCCCGGTCATTAGGTATTCGTATCCATAACGTAACGCGGCAGTAATCTATTTTATACTCTCAGCCCATCTGGCCTTCGGCCCCTTTTCAAGGCCCATGGCCTCTTAAAGTCCGCTTACCGCCCATAACCAGGATTAGTTTCCCCTTATCCCCAATAAATCTAGTTCAATAACTGTTTTCCACGATGGTCTTACAACTTTATTTTTATAGTTTTTTGAGCTCTATATCTGTATGGCTTTTGATCCCGCTCCGGACCTTGCCTCTGAATTATTGAAAAGACAAAATTGTATCTGTTACTCCGATCTTCTAAAGTTTGAGGATAAAAATATCCTTTGTTGACCTAATTCTTAAGAGAGCCCCGGAGATTTATTTGTTTATATTAGGGTTTCAATTGCAAAAATCAAAAGGTATATTTTATTTTAATAACGTATGGAACAATTTAGGACGTGTTTTAGTGACTGCTTCTGTCTACATATTGAAAATGAAATTTACTGCGATTCCTGCCACGTCGACTCTCTTTTTGTCGACTTTTTTTTAAAGACAACGTTGTAACAGCGCGTATTCCGACGTCGAGTTATCGTTACATCAACTTCAGGACCTATATATTACCCAAAAACTTGAAGTACCTAGAGTGAGCAACAACACGGTTTTGTCGCAACACGGGCTTTACGCTTGGCTCTACAAGTTAACCCGATGGGTGGTAACAATTAAATAAGTCGATACCAAAGCCTCCTAAAGCGAAAGCTCCTTTATTCACGACATCGCTTAAAATGAAAAACTAGTTCTGCTAGTAGTTTAGTAACAGTATAACTAAAACAAACAGTAATTGTGCCTACGTAACTAATAAACCTTAGCATAGTTTATCTACAAGCTAGTCCTGATTTAAGCAGTAAAACAGGCTGATTTAAACCAATTAACCGTCTGCACATGGCGGCCGGGTTATCTCGGCATGTGTCGGTCTGAAGTTACCCTGTAATTGATGATAACAACACCAGTGTAAGGTAGTTGTAGGTATCTGGCAGACTAACTGGTAGGTAAAACTGTTCTATGAGTAGGGCATTCAAATTAATGCTAGCGACCCTAAATAAATTCAGACGGAAGAGGAAGAAAAGAAGAAACTCTGTTTCCCGTACTTACTTTCCCGTATGGTCTAAATTCGGGGATAAACAGTGTAAAGAATATGCTAGAATAAAAGTGCCCGCTGTCTATTATCTTCGCTATCAGCAAAAAGGAGTGGATCCGAGTATTGCCATTATATAATAATAATGTAACAAATATGCTAAAATTGTACCTGTAACTTTCTTTATGAAACAATAAACTTTATCTTTATCTTATCTTTATAATGGAAATACTGGGATAGATTCATCTACTATTTTCATTGCAACAAATAACTCGGCGACAAAAACGCTGCATCACCTACTATGATGGCTTGCACATAGAAACTATTTATTTATTTTTGTATTTACTTCTAATTTTTTAACTATTTATTTATTTTAAATTTTCTTTCGCATCGAAAGGACATTTTACAACGCCCTATTAGCAGAATATCCTAATAGAAAAACGGCACTTTAGCATAACGTCATATTAGAAAAATGTCCTAGTAGCAAATGGACCTAATATCAAAACGACATGTACAGTCAGTACACTATGTCGATGCTTGTACACTCGAAAAGGAACATAAAAAATATTTAGTAACTAAAACAATAAAAGACTTCCTATATTTTAAATACATTTAATAGCGTTTATTTAAAAATACACGAATAAAATGAACAAAGCGCCAAGCCATCCATCCATGTCAAGTAAAACCTGCGGCCGTTTACAAACTTAGCGTTAACACCGCACGGCATCAAGCGTACATAGCGGAAAGTCAAGCGTACATAGCGTAAAGGGCAAAAGCTGACCTACGCTGCGGTTTGAGTAATAAGCGAGCTGTTTTACTGACGCCCCGGATTAACTTGCACTGTGGTTTCCTAACGTACAGTAAAAATACAAGGATTATAAAGGGCCAGTTCTTTGTTAAATTGTTTTTGTCATCTTATTATTATTCATAATTCAGAGAGTCTAATATAAAAAAGAATACAAATGGGTTTTTTGTACATGTAGGTATACTTTTTGAAAACGAAATGTTTTTTTTTAAATCATGATATTAAAAAGTGATAAGTAAGTTAATATTCGAAAAACGATATTGTTAATTCAAATCTGTTTGGTCTATGTCATTTCACATATTTCTATCGCAATCGGTTTAGTAACTTTTGACTTAAAATTATACATCCTTCCTTACTCTATCGTATATTATATTAGGATATGATTATTATATTACAATGCATCTTACTTTGTCTTTGTTAATATAATCTTTAACAAAGACAAAGTAAGATATAAAATGGTTCTCATGTTTTAACGACTATCAAGGAATTCTCCTAGGTGAAGTCTTTACTTTCCAAGTGCTTACGTTAAATGTTCCCAGTCTAAATCTGTTCCTAGATTGTGAAGCGTATCCAAGAAACGGCGTGTTCTGAACTTTAATTAAATTAATTGTAGTAGGTATATTATACGCTTCCAGATTTCCCACGCGAATAAATTCCCAGTACTCAGTACAAATTGTGGTTTCGGTATGCTAACGTTTCGGTTAGTTTAGGGCGTTTGTATTATTTTAGTAATTAAGTTTATCTTGAATACTTGTTCTTGGTTGTTTTACGGTTTAACGGTATTGTAAATAACTCATTCTGACGGACGGGATTAAGAGCCAACATTTTGAGAGTTTACCTCGGATTCTGGCGTAGTTTTGTCTTGAAAATTTAAATATATATTTGGAAGGTATTTAAATTGGTAATAGGTAAGTTATAGATAGATATAACGCAAATAACGCTTGACAGAGTCCACCCGTGAGCCGTTCAAACAATGCTCGTTTACGAAACATTTCACCATGCTAGTACAAAAGCATCGTATAAGTGATTTAACCATTTTACCTTACTGTACAGCTTAAGTGGATCGTTTTGTTTGCGTTTCGATCGTCTTTTGTGTTTATTTCAAAATCCAAATCAGATATACATGGAAAATGAACCTTGGAAACCGACGCAACATGTCCGTAATATGTCGGGTTGCAAGCGTGTTTTCCGATACGTAGGGCAGTGTAGCCGGTACAAAAGACGGGTTGGGATTCGTTCTAAATTGCATTTCGCATTACACAAATAGACTAAAGATTTTAGAGAAACCGAGGGTTTTTATTAATTTTAATTACCCACTAAAACTAATTAATTACGACTACTTTATCATTTTTATGTGAAGCGATTTAGGTAATTTTGTAAGAAAACAAATACTAATGTTCATTAAACTCGAACAACAAACTCTAATGGATCTAAATGGGATTCAGTAATTTTAGCACTTAATGTCTATTAGTACATACGCTTTAAAGTACTAATTTTACAATGTTACTCTTGATATTAAAATGAATGCGCTCGTTTTTTTAAATTAAAAATTAATTATAGTTTTTAGTGATAAAAAAATGTTAAAAAATTTACTTTTCCATCCACTATGTGACTCTAATTTCATCGCACTTAGGTACGGCCGAATACAAAAACGGTATTTTAAGTTAACTCAAAAATTCTCGTCCTAATTTTAAATTTAGAAACTTCTTAATTATTTAAGTAGCTTTCATTTCATTTTCAGTGTTATGAAATACGTTGAAAAACATATGAACCATGAAACACGTCTCAGTATTGATGAATATCGTAATTGGTTATCTTGAATATCGTTTTAGCCTTTTAAACCTTTTATCATCATTATCTCAGCCTGCTAATTTAAGCCTCCCCCAAATGATTACGCCACAAATAGCGATCGCGACCCATCTCCATCAAACGACTCCGTGTGTACTGCGTACGCTACAATGATGAATACAAGGTGGTCTTGCAACACTCCGTATCGTATTGCAACGTGCTTGTCACTCATAATCATCATTACGTGTATCATAATGTAATAATGTAGTCTTGAAATTGTCAAAGGTTAATTTTAAAGTTAAACTACACTTTTTATTTCATTTATAATTCGATTCGTTTCAATTATTATATTTTAAATTGAGGATTAAAGTTTAGATCTTATTTTAGATTAGTCTGCTAGATTTTGAAAACAAATATAATTTTAAAATTTCAATTTAGTTTCGATATTGTTTTAGAAATAACAAAACAACTTTAAGAAAAATAATACAAACTTAGTGGTTTTGAAATCTTTGGATTGAAATGAAATGTTTAAAATTAATTAATCTGTAATTTTGAACATTTCAATCACAAGAAACTTTATAAAAAAACTCGACTCGTCCAAGTCCTATTAATTGGCGTGCAAACAAAGAATTGATTTTTATTTGCAATAGCTAACATTCCAAGAGACTTGATTTATATTGAGTTAAAGTTTCATGAATTGAAATTGACGTTACATGAAAGCAGCTCTAAATATTGGAAGCGCGCAAAATTATGTACATGAGCGTATGAATGGAAGCGTAATGTACAAAGTATTGATTTTCAGCGTATATAAACTTAAGCACTGGCCAGTACTGGTTGTACGCTGGCTGCCTTAGATACTGATAAAACCTCAAAACGGATTAACTAATTAATTTAGTTCCACCACCTTGTACACCCATTAAAACATTTATCCGTATTCACAAACACCATATGCGTGACTTCATGCTTCGTTTAGCTCTTATTTTTTAATTAACCCTACATGACTGATCAAAAAACAATAAATTCACGGAATCCAGTAAAATAGTGTCTTGTATACGAAAAAATACCTAACCTATCAATCTGTTATTACTGCACCTGGATCGGCACAGGCTTTGTGGGGTTTTGTCGGCAAATCCCCAAGGTACACGTCCGGTTTGATTCCGGAAATATCAGCGTTTTTCTCGACAGTGACGTCTTTGTGGGCATGACTTTGCCATATGCAACAGTATAATATCCAGAGAAATGGTACCTGTTAGTTCGTCTACAGATACCTCTACAACTTTTAATGGTTTTTTTCTTACAGTCGAGGTAATACAATTGTATAATGGTCTATTCATTAGATGTATATATGTATTAAACATGAAGATATTTCTAAGTATTAATTTTTTATAACCTAAATAAATACACTAAAACAAAAAAATAAATAAAACAAAATACAACTAAATAAATACAAAACAAACAAAACATTGGAAACAATTAAAAATCTATCTATCTATATAAAAGAAAGTCGTGTTAGTTACACCATTTATAACTCAAAAACGGCCGAGCCGATTTGGCTGAAAATTGGTGGGGAGGTAGCTTAGAACCAGGAGAAGGACATAGGACTTTTTATCCCGACGGGACTTACGCGGGTGAAACCGCGGGGCGCAACTAGTGAATAAATAAAAATAATATATAAAACAACACTAAACAAAAGGTCCACTCCTAGAAGCCCCCGGTCCGAAAGAAGCCAAAATGCAAGCCGCGTTGCCCCGCTGAATGGCTATGGCAAGCCTTTGGACCAAGAATGACCCAGAGCGGACACCTAACCCCCGGTCTCTGAGCCGCCTACCAACCTCCTTATAAAATCTATTGACACCACATCTCACAACGGTTTAACATACATACTTACGCTGCCAAAATCATTAGCCATTTTTTGCTATCGCCGAGTAAAAAGGTAAGATCCAACGCTCAAAACATGCATAAGCAAGCATATATTATACAAAAATGATTGTGGTAAAAACATTTTCGTATTTACCTACGGAAAAAAGTCGTCAATTTAGCGTCTAAAGTTCTAACAAACGAAACCAATTTGTAGCAACCAGAAACATCGAAACCCCGGCGCTACCTTTCGGGACAGGCAAGCAATTTCCTCCGAAAAAACATCGACAATTTGTTAGCAACAAAGAAAGCTATCTCCTACATTTTAGTTCCGTAGTAAACCAGGTGAACTCGACTCTCTATCGTTAAGCTTGAACTGTTCAAAATAATAAGTAGTTTCACCATTTAGTTTCAGAGAACGTAGCTTGCAATCCTATTGAAATGCCGAATAAAGATAAATGGTGTACTCGGTTCCATAACGAGCTAAACTCGACTGTTTTCAATTTGGCGCGTAGTATTCGATTGAACTATATGCTTCACTATATAACTCGCGTGGGCTTACTGTTTTGGCTCGGAACATAATGCTAGCGGCCGGCGCGGGCGCCGCGGCAAGGGAGGCAAGGCCAAGGATATAATACTTAGAAACCTTTTGGTATACGTTTGGAAATAAAAAGGTAAAATAATACAAACTCAACACTATCTCAGCTCTTGAACAACCTTAGTCTAAAAACAAAGAATACTATAAATATTGTTGAAAATTACATGGATAATTTCATTTCAATTTACTATGAATTTCATTAATCTCCCCCAGGATAGGTATTACACGACATTTGAAACAAGGATCAAATATCGAGCTTTACGAAATATCAAAAACAGACGGTTATTAATGCTATTTTTTTATATTTTTAGTAGTTATATTCCGTGTGCCAATTTGTCGCCATCGCTCCCCACTAAGACCACATTCCAACGATTCCGATGTCAATGAAACTCGTAGGCAAGCGGTTAAAAAGATTTATAACGTCCATAAGGCGGTATAGTTTTCAATTTTTATAATGGCGGGTCGTGGTTTTGAGAGACGTTTTCTTTTTGAAGTATTGAGGTACTTATTTTAATGGAGTTTTTTGGTGAAATTACTACACAAATTGTGGTAAAAAATAGGTTGTAGAAAAAAATATAGATCAATTTAACCGACATTGTTGTAGTTTATTTTGATTTGAAATGTTCACGCGATCAAACGAATAAGCTCAAAGTATATGTTGAGTAAACGCCATTTCTTTAGTCACTATAGTGCTTGTTTTTTACCACAACATAAGCATGTTCAGTGGGTTTTCACGCGTAAGGGACCATTCATACGTAGTTAACGTAGGTCATTCCACCGTTTTTACCCTACTGTCATGGAAAGGGTTATATTTTTATAGTTTTTGTCGTCAATTTTTCTATTCGGTAATGTTATTCGTACGATTACTTGAGGAATAACATTAACTATAGTATAGACAGTGGACTGTCTGTAAGTTTGATCTGTACCCATATTATCTATCTGTTGACGTCTGACAACAGTGGGATATGACAGGCACTATGCAGTACATTGCTGCTTTGAGGTAATCACCGATAATAACCACGTTACGTCAAAGCAGCAATGTACTGCGTAGTGCCTGTCAATTTCTACTGTTGTCAGTCATCCACTGGAAGATGACAATCAAAGATGATATGAGTGCAACTGCAGGCTGACAGACGTCGCCAATGGACTGGCTGGGTAGAATAGTCGAAGTTTTAATTGACCCGAAGCGTTCAATAATAAACATTAATATTCAAAAGTTATTACAAAAGTAATTTTGCGACTAAGCGCCGTACATATTGAAGTTTATTCGCCTTGTAGGTAGTTCCGAAACAAAACGTAAGGAAATAGAGTTTATTTTCTTATCGGTTGTGAACCGATTATGGCCATTAGGAAATTAGCCAGTGTCATGTATTCCAATATATTATGCAAGTTATTTGCATCGAAACAGTCAAGTCGTCATAGTCAAAGTCAAGTCTAGGGAATCATTTGTAAACACGGCGGCCATTTACAAACAATCTTCACGGAGCCTTGGAGACAACACTAAGTCAATGTTTTGCACCGATTTCCACTTTCATTCCACTTGTACACCTTCACGAAACTAAATTGATTAATATGCCCCCGAAATTAAACAATTTGCACGCATATGAACTAGGTTTCACAAAAATGAAAATTTAGCACCACATCTCCTCAACGAGTTCCCGCCAAGACTCCCTTATCCCAATAGAGTTTAACAACAGTCCTAATGACAGGGATCTCTAACTATACAGTTTATAAGGACATTCCTTTGTAATTATGGTTATTTAGTTGTACACTGACAAAATTACACCCAAAGAAATTGTATTACTAGAACTAGAACGCTCACGTGTTCTAAAAAGTGTTCCGCTACATTGTGCATGCCGTCCCTTTCTAATGACACTGTTAGAAAGGGATAGAACTCCGCATTGAGCATGCTGTCCCTTTCTAATGACACTACGCTATTGGAAAGGTACAGAATGCTACTTAGAAGCGGCCCACTGTTTTGTTCTACGTGAGCACTTCCAGTAATATAACTTCTATGATTACACCATGTCACCGTGTCAAGTATTTGTATGTTGATTGATAGGTAATATGTATAAAATATATTTATTTTTAGTTTATGTATGTATAATTTGCCCAGCAGTAGGACAGCGCTGGCCAGTAAAAAAAAAGTATAATTTATGGTTTTTATATAATTATATATTTACAAGTGTAGACACCCTACCTTTTCTTACCTTTCTTAGCTTCCTTTCCATCCAAAGGTTGCCTGGAAGAGATCGCTTTCAACGATGAGCCCCACATAGTGCCTCCTAAATTTAAGCTGTCTTTGTTTCTATCTATTTATCTTGTAATTTTATATGGGGTGCACAATAAAGAATTTATTAATTCATTAATTCATTCATTCATTTACTTTGTTGTTTATGTACGATCTAATTTAATTTGAATGCACATGAATTATGCACTAGAACAAAACTGTATACATAATGTAATTGTCTGTATATGTCAAAATTTGTTTTGTAGGCTAATAAATAACTGACGCGTATTTTATAATTACACACCACAAAGAATACTCTCTCGACATTTAATGTGTCCCGACAGGATATGAACATGCAACCCCTACAAATCCGGTGTAGTGCGACTACCGATTTCCGGCCCATGTACCCTTTGCATCGGAATTATATTAACGAATGCATCTTTTCGCGTATTAGATTGAAGTACGTAGCGACATCTACCGGTAATAGTTGTAGATTAGCCGACTTGCGTTTTGCTATTTACAAATAATTAAATACAATTTAGAAACAGCTTCCAATCATCACGATTTTTATTTTAAAAATTGAATTTTACATGCTTTTGCGCTATGGACGGATGATTTGGTTAAGACTGGGCCAGCGATGGATGCAGGTTGCTTCCAACGATAAGGGAGGCCTATGTTCAGTAGTGGACGTCCTACGGTTGATATGAGAAACATTTTTAGGTATAAATCGTGAATATAGAGCATGCCTTAGTTCTATTAGTGCTGATGAAACCGCGAGGTTTCAGTATTATAGTTTTAGTAGTAACTACTACCAAGTAAAATTAATTAATTAAAATTAGGGGAGTTCATACGGTTCAGGATTCAAGTTTCTATGGTCATTTTATACGTACTATGTATGATTTGACCAAACAAAGTTTATGTAGTGGAAAAAAAAGAACAAAACTGTCGGTGACCGAGTTAGTTAACTGTTTTTTTTTTGTTTATAGATTTCTATACTTCGGCTTACGGGTAAGGCACATCTCAATTACAAAATCGTAGTTAACTTTTCCCATTTTAAATAACACCTCAGACTAATATATTACACAACGCGACGATATCCACCACTAAGTCCGCTTCCTTATTTATTGAAGGCAGTGAATTTTAAGTGAACCCCAATCTCGGGGATTAATGAACTGAAAAAGATCTTGCCGAATTGAGTAATTCCTCCTTCGAAGCCTCTTTTTTTAAATGAGATATGATAATGTCAAAGGAACCGCTGGAAAAAGAATTGATACGAATTTGAGGAGAAGTTTTTGATGCGTAAAAAGGTATAAATATTCTCGGGCCAGTGAACGGGAGTTGACAATGTTTAACGATGACGGGGGTTTTTAACCAACTTCATACAAATAAGTTATCAAGGAAAAAGGCTGTTACATCTTTTATAAGGTATCGTTTTGGAAACTGAACGATTTTATCTGAACGACGAAAGAGAATGTAGATATGACCGAAGATTGGCTTTATGAACCTTTGAGACTCGCACTGTAGTAGGGATGGAGCCGAGACGACTGGGCATGGTCTATTATTCGATCGTCATTTGCGTAAGTTTAGAGTAATCCTATTAAATTAAATCGTTGAGAAGTTAGCCGAATGGGAAGTAGCAAAAAAAATATATGAAAAACTTGTTTTTTTTTTGCTAAATTACAATTTCTTGGTACGCCTCTGAGCTAAGCCGCGGACGATCGGGCGGACGGACATAACGAAACTATGAGTATAAGGGTTTCTTATTGTCTACGAAACCCTGAAAAATAAATCAATATTGCACTACATTGTAAACAGCGCAATCTAGCCCAAAACTAAGCACTAGGCTTGTACTATGGGTACTAGATAACGGATATACTACATATAATACTTTTTTTAAATGGCCCCTTCGAGAAAAAGCCGCACAAAGAAACTTATGAGATTCAAACATGATGGGTCAGCTTTGTTAGGTACTGTTAGTATTTATTTATAGTATGTGAAAGCTGACCCATCATAAGTGCATATTAAACATACAAGTCCAAAGCTAAAACATTTAAATCTATACCAGGAAATCCATTCAATTTTCAGCTAACTATTATTGCCAGTTAACCATGTTTTTCAGATAACAAAAGGGATTCAACAAGCACACGATTTAGGTAAACAGTACGTTTTCTATGAATATGTACACACCAAAGTTTTTGTACGGCACATAAAAAACAACTTTTTAGGCGAGCTTTTGTAGCTACATTTTTTTTAAACAAACACGATATAATTGAAACAAAGATAAAACAAGTTGGAAAAAAGGTTCGTATTATTAGACCCATTGTCCCATCTTTAATCTCTATCATATTTACATTTAAATGAAACGTTTTAAACTTAAACCTGAGTTAAAATTCGGTACGCACTCGGTCCGATGGTAAATATATCTCGGGCCAGGTTATTTGCTTAGGACTGGGCCTCTAGGCTTCGTAAATAAGCGTGTATAATGCGCTGAACACTAGAGGGCCACCATTTGACGGAGATCGCAGAGGGAAATGTTAGTCCATTCATGATACCCGAAACGATATCCTATCCACTTTACATCATTATTTTCAACATAACATTATCTGAAATAAAGTATTTCAACAGACTTAAAAAAACGAGTAAGTACCTTTATATTTTTTTGTGTATGTGGTGATTGCAATTGGTTCAGTTTTTTGTGAAGTATCAACAAACATACGAACGTTAATGTTTTTAATGTTTTTTCTTGCCAGGCGGACTAGCTAGCCTGCATGCGCTAAGCAAGCGTCCTGGCATGCCATAAAGCCTTAATGATATAAGAAGTAAAATACTCCTACCATTACTTTCAAAAAAACTAGTTTTATCGACTCATTCTAATCTAATGCAAAAACTTACACTATAATTACAATCGACAATAACACAGTATTATGAATTAAAAATACAAGGTGATGTGTTAAACAATAATTACAAATTATTTTATCGGAAACAAAACACGATTAGAATAAATTTCACGGTTGCATCGCAGTAGCAATCGTCGCAGAAACGACAATCGATGTAAAGAAACAGTACAGCGGTTAACATAAAACTTTAAATCGCGAAAACCTGAGAAAACACTGTATTTTTAAATACAAAACGAAACGCGGCAAAGACTAGCTCAAGTCGCAAGATCGCGTGTCAAATAGGTAGTCGTAACTAGTCGCGTGCTATACAACGTTATCGCTCCCCATGACCATATCCCAATATTGTTATATTTTACGATAAAATTACAAGAATTACGCTATCATCGCGAGCGTGCAAGAGACGTAGCCTCACATAGTTTAGGCGTTGAAATGTTCACATTACGCGTGAGGGGTTATGGGAGATGAAAGGTAGTGTTATAGGCAATTTTTAAATAAGGTTTACGTATGGTTTTATCTTTATACTATGTATATATCGTAGGATTACCAAAATTAGTCCCGATTCAACGAATAAATAGTGGCCGGCCTTTGAGTTTTTATTGTTATTAATTTCTTAGTAAATATGAATAATTGTGAGGAGTTG
This sequence comes from Idaea dimidiata, assembly GCA_949358125.1. Taxonomy (NCBI): domain Eukaryota; kingdom Metazoa; phylum Arthropoda; class Insecta; order Lepidoptera; family Geometridae; genus Idaea; species Idaea dimidiata. Next base: position 11,312,132 of record OX442334.1, read on the forward strand.
AAAATAAGGTTCAATAAATATAGTACCCACCTGATATTAAAACTCAACAGTGGAAACATTCTTTGCTGCATATTTTCGGTTTATAACTTAGAGCATTTGGCCTCACTTGTCTTGTATGGTTTTTAAAAAATCTTTTTCTGTCTAAAATCTTTTATACATAAAATACAGCCTACTTTATACTTTTAATAATACTTAATACTTTTAGGGAAAGTCGGTTAAAAATATGTGACAAACAAACAGACCCGACCGACACGAAAGTGATCCCATTTTTACCATTTGAGGTAAAGAAACCCCAAAAATGAAATAAAGCAACAATTTGATTAAACGAACTTTCAAGTGTTTTCGTATAAGAGAGTGGTTTGCCGTGAAAATATTGTATTTCAAACCTTCGAAGTTTGAACATCCCAAATTCAATTTCGGTAAACTTGAATACGAACTCTGAATATATCAGATGACGGAGGGCTTATAAAAATTGCAAAATCATTCTTTACTATATCTGTTCGTATATTATTATGTCATGTGAGTAAGTATGAAGTTTTTATAGAATAATACATTGATGTTTCAAGTATATTATAACTTTGAGTCGAAATTTCTTTGTAATATTGTAAAAGATCTTGTGACCAAAGACTAGATGGTAGTTAACTAAATATAAAATTCGCACCGCTTCTTGACTCTTTTATACATGACTAATTACACCACTTTACTACCTATGGGTTTCATGTGAGACTTGAGCGTAAAAACAGGGAGATAAAACAAACAAGCGGTTAAAAAAAACAGCACGGTCTAGGCCTAAACTGCCGACTGTTTAATTTACCGAAAAGTCTCTATATCTAAATCTAGGCTCAAATTGTATCTATCTGGGATGTGCACGACACAGTTGAAAACATCGACAAGGCATATTAAAAAGCGGACCGCGTCTAAACTTCAAAAGCACTAGACTAAGTGTGCTATTTATCCGTTTCTGACCAATCATTTTTAAACGAAATGAAACTCAAGACAAAAATAATAACAAGTCAAACGTTACAAAAATGGCAACGAAATACATCTTAATTGCAGACTTTCTAGCAAAAATAAAATAAAAAACAATATTTTAAAGTCAGCGGACGTTTTTACTAAAACTTTTTTATAATGAGTTCACAGTATTAACACAAAAACTGTAAGACTCTGCACAAAACAAAAATTAAAAAGGCAAAAGGCACATTTCTTTGAAGTTAGTGTGAATGCGGATTACAAAGAAATAGATGGGCCGATGTTTTTTATTAAGATTTAAAATATATCATTGATCGAGATGATGGTTTCTTTGTCGGTACTTCGTCACAGGATTTATTTATTTACTTATATACACCGTATAGGTTAGTCGTTGCACTTGATGGTAAGTGTTTATGTGGTCTAAAATGAATCATGATGACCTAGAAAGTATTTGTTCACTCACAATTATTTGACATGGCATAATCGATGAAGCGATGACTACTACAAAATATATGTAGGTATTAACAAAATGCAAAGTATTATAGACCTAAGTACTTTATTTTTTAAAGAGATGCTTTTCATATATTCATATAATATGCTTAGTTGAGTGCAAAGTGGCGCAGTAAACAGTGTATTATGTATCGACCGATAGAACAATATAATGTCTGCTGTTAAGGCACAAAATACATTTCTTATTAGTTACAGTTTTACTCGTATATCGCGTGTTACAATTTATATCGATCGTTCTTTGCTTGTGGCAGACGATTTCTCAAACGACGACTGTGCTAAAATTCACTCGAATTCTGCTTTATATAGCGTTACTTTACCTTGATATTAAGTCAAACACTTAAACTTAATATACATTACGAAAAGTGTCATGAAATATAGAGTCAATTTTACAAAAACAGCCTTGCACCCGTTACTGGAAGCAATTTTATCAAATAGAAAAGTAGTACTGCCTGTGTCCACACATTTATTTTTGTGAAAATGACTATTAATAGCATGCCAGTGATAGTTTCGTAATGTAAATCCCGCTTTAGTTTTTAGTTAACCTTGCTCGACATCATTTACATTTAAAAGCTTTATTCTAAATCATTTGATCACACGATTTCAAGTTCAATTGGAACGGTCCCTAATCATTTTAATTTATTCGTAGTTTTTTCTTGATTTAAGATTAAAACAATTCGATTTATATTTGAATAAATTGAGGAGTAAAAATAAGCCAAGAGAAAATATTTTAAATCTATTTTTACCGACGACAGAATGGAGCAGGGTATATGCGTTTAGGATGATTAAGCCAGACATCGAGATTTGCATATATTTTCACAAATAGCAGTCGAGATATGTATAAAACAATTTATGAAGCTTTTGACTCGTATTTTTTAACTTTAGTAAAAAAGAGAATACATCTCGATAAAAACTTAAATAAGATTGACCATTTCGTATAAAACTATAGATTATTTATTTATTTGTTAATTCAACAGCTATTATAAAACAGTAGTGATAGTGTAACAATAGAAAGCCAATTATAGGATCTCACGATTAGGTATAATGTACCTAATCTGCTCTTCACGAGGGGAACATCCCCTTGTGACCCGTTCTTCACAAGAGACAGAGACATAACTGAGAGACATAACATAACATAGAGACATAACTCGTAGACCAATACCACAGAAGCGGATTGGCGAATGTCCTATGCCTTTGGACTGGGGTAAGTCCTGGGACATGTCCGGTTTCCTCACGATATAAACTAAAAGTACTTTAATAAAATGAAATGTCAAAACCTAACAATAATTTACAAACAAAAAAACCATCTTGGCATCTCAGCGATCTTCCTAATTGCATCCTTTTCCGAAGCAAAATAAGTATCAACTTAAATTATAGTACAAAAATACATTGAAACGACATAAAAAGTCATATCATAAACCAATTACTAATAATTACGTAGTGAATGACCATCAAAACCCTCGTAGATACCCACCCACATCAATGTACAATTACTACAGTACTCTCTTATACGAAAATTCCACTTGAAAGAACATGAAAAATCATAAAACCAGTAACTAATTGGAAAGTGAATGACCATCAACATACCAATATGTATACATACAAGAATCTATCTATCTAACGTACCCATCATTTAAAAATAATGAGGAACGGAACTCGTGTAAGTCAGATGTGACTTTTTTGCTCTTTCACGCAAAAACTACTGAACCGATTGCAATGAAACTAGGACTATAGGTACTATAGATAATGGCAATAACACATTTTGTCCCGATATTGTCGCGGGAATGGGTCTTACGCGGGTGAAGCCGTGGGACACAGCTAGTTAAATCATAAAACCCAATGACGAGCTCATTGGCTTAGCTGCACCGTCGATCTCGAATGGTCGTGTGGGTTAAGTAACGCTTAGCGCGGTCATTACTTGGATGGGTGACCGAAAATTGGTGTGACAAAAAAAAACATTATATCGCGCTCCTTCGTGTTTTGGAAGGCACGTTAAGCAGTTAGTCCCGGTTGTTATCTCTGATAGCAGTCGTTAGATCAAGTTAGAGGAATTAGGGCGACCTAAACTCAAACACGATAAATAAATCTAGAAATTTAAATAGATCTAGGTGGCGTGCAATTGGAGAGGCCTATGTCCAGCAGTGGACTGCAACAGGCTGATGATGATGATGATGAAACTCTAACACTAGGTGAGTTACACCACTACACGAAAAGAAGAAGTAGATAAAACCAATAAATAATGATTACAAAGTGTATTGACCATCAAAATGTTTGTAGATAGGTACCTACCTAATATATATACGTTCAAGAAACTAGCCAGACCCGTAATTTAACAATAATGACGGAGAATCGTGTAGTAGAAATAATAGTTTGAAAAGTGTGATATATACAAGAAACTAAGTACATCGCTACAACAGTAAGTGGCAATGTACTTAATATGTAAGTACTTAATTTCTTGAACAAAAAAAACCATTTGAATCAACATGAAAAATCGTAAAAGCCATCACTAATTACAAAGTGAATGACCATCGAAACCTTACGTAGGTAGCTAACAACGTGGTATTAATGAAATTAATTTCAAGTACCTACCAACCTATATAATGAACAGTATATACGAGTATATACCTACCAACCATTACGACTTCTTACATTAATTGCTGTCATTATGTTAGTGAAATATTGCTGTCAAAGCGACCTACGTTTTTATTTTAAACAGAGTTATTTATACAATTAATTTAATAGCCTTTGAAAAAGTTTTTAAAAGTGAAAAAGGTGAAATATAAAAAGTATTGTAAAGTCTAGAATCCAGAAGTTCAATTTAATGATTAAATTTTATCAAAATCGGACTTCAGAACCTAAAAAAAAGACAACATTTTTTCTTTGTCTCATCGTTACCTACTGATTTTATATTTTTTTCCCGCCGTGAATCGAACCCGTATTTCTTTATCATTTTTATATCATTATTTTGTCTCGACGACGTACATAAATCCCTACTTTTTTCTACATAAGTAGACCTATATGTAAATTTAAGCCAATTAAAAAAAAACAAAAAACCTTACAAACTAAACAACTTCGTAATATCATTAATTTTGATTGCCCCTGAATACGAAAACACCTTTAATTTTAACTTCCTTTAAAATTCCTTAATCGCGTAATTTAAAAGTTTTCCTCCACCGTAAACTGCAAGCGCATTCCAACACCATACAAAAACACACACATACATAATTAGATATAACACTTCACATTCATACAAAGTACTTTGAGGACGTATGAAACCCGAAGTATTGAAGTATGAGACCGCTACGGGTCTACGCGAGCGACCTACGCGGCGAGCCTCGTAGCACTGAGGCGGGGAGGCCTCGCTACGAGCTACGTGCTACGACGATCACTCGCTACGATTTCAATTAACTGCTTTGTTGCCTCGGAGTAAAAGCAGATTTTTGTTACGCGTACTTGATTTTTGACGTTTTAATGACGATTCTCTGCTGACGTTATGAATATGAAAGAAGATCTGTATCCTACTTATTGTGTTAAAAAGTTGACATCAAACGCTTGTTTGTAGAGCAGTTGTTAAGTTATAATACTCGTATACACCAAATAAGATGACATTTTAGAACTTTATGTATTATTAAAAACCGATTTAAAAAAAGGACAAAAATACCCTCTACATACAGTGCCACCGACTTATCTGTTTCGTCATCTGAGGTGGGGTAGCCGTTTGGCTACAATATAGATCCAGCCAGTAAAACTGCCCGACTTCAGATGACGAAACGGATTAAGTTAGTGGCACTGTATGTAGACGGTATTTTTTGTTATTTTTAATTGAGGTGGTATTTAAATATATATGTAATATTTTATTTCACCCTTTTTAGTGTACCTACCTTCCTACTTTCGACTGCCACTAAAAATCAACAAAATAGTAATCGTAATTTAAACTATTGAGGAGTTTGCTGATGAGAAGGTGGTTTCAAGTGCTCCATTATCTTTAGATTATATATGGTAGAAGTCCAAAAATTACTAATTTTTTGCATTCTGTCCTATCCTGTCCATCATACCGAATAGATACTCATCAGATCCTCACCAAATTTTTATGGAATATAAACTTTTATGGGATCACCTTGGTACTTCCACCTTTCTCTTAAAAAAAGAACCATCGCAATCGGTCAGGCCATCTTCGAGTAATCGATGAACAACCATAAAAAATAAACGCGACGAATTGAGTACCTCCTCCTTTTTTTGAAGTCGGTTAAATATGTAGTTATAAATTAGATGAATTTACGATGACAGTTCAGTTGCAAGCTAGTATAAATTGAAATGCAATCGTAATTGAAATGCTTTGCTAGCATGCTAGGTCATAGACTTCTTTGTCACTTACCGATTAGTAAGACTGTAGTTTTTAGTTAACTATCAAGGGGATTTTTATATACGTCGCCAATTAGTTCCCCCTCATTTAAAGTCGGTATAAAACCGATAATTATTAAGTAAGTAAACGGCGTTTGCCATGTAGTAGTTAAGTATGTAATAGTTTAACAGATTTCTGTACCGGGGTCTTCGGGCTTCACGGTCAAAACGTCAAGCTGAAAACTTAAAAAAAAAAAAAAATTGAAAGTTGTTATATTGATAGATATACAGTGAAAAGCGACAGTGACTTAATAGAACACTTCACAGCAGTGCTTCTATTGAAAAACTGTAGGCGCTTTTACACACAAAAAGTTAAATTGGAATTGAACAGCACCCTAGGGAGTTATATCTGTATTAGAATTGTTCGAAATTGCAATTCAATATTATTGCAATTTGCAATAATAACTTTTAACTGAACTGCAATCGTAAATTTATTTAGTAAAAAAAATATGGAAACGGTATTCTTCAAAGATTTCTTAATTAGGTCTTCCAGTTCCTGAAAAAATAGGTGGTGATACACATACAGACGGACAAGTGAGAGATCTGAAACCAGATCCTTTTTCTTACATTTTACATATAAAAAAAAATTGAACAAACAAATTCGTATCCAAAGTTCGGCCAGTCGAAAGAACAAAACGAAACAAACAATTTCTTAGTTAAATCACTTGATTTAAACAGCCACTGTTTATATTAATGATTTATAAAGACTGAGATCAGTGACGTCAGGTTTTTCCCGCATTTTTCCTGTATTTTTTCCCGCCAAAATCCGCTTTACCAAACCAGATATAAAGAAACCGAGACAAATAAGACGGAAACCAGAGTTTTTTTTGCAGCGCAAAATTCAAATAAATATTAAAAGGTTCGTTACTTTTCGCAGAGGATAGACAGTCGTTAGGTATTGTTGAGATTTTTTTATTAAATTAACAATTTTTGTTGTTGTTGTTGTTTGGTGCCTAAGGTTTTGTTGATTCGACTTAGGTTTACTGTTTGTGTTGTTGAGATTAATACAAGTAAGTAATAAGTAGGTAGTCGAATAATTAAATAAATTCATTTTTCCGTTTTATTCACACGTTAAGAATAATGCTTTTATTGTTTTTGAATTTCTTCAACACCCGACGTTTGTAAACTTTGAAAAATTACAGAAAACATTTCGTAAAAAAGAAAGATTATTTGTGGATTTTATAAAGTAGGTATGTGAATATACGCTAAAATATCAACATAAATTTATTTGATATGTCACAAATTATGAAAACAATTATAATTTGAATAACAAGTCGTAAGTCGCCCATGAATTATATTGATAAAAACACATCAAAATTGTAAGCGTGGCATGACGGGCAGAAAAGAGGTTCATTAATAAGTTGACGCGAGTAAATGATTGCGTCATAGGAATAAGCGTAGGATGAACAACTGCTTAATTGACTTTGACATTTGTTACATGGTGACTCACAAAAATGCAGACATGTCACTCGCTTCGCTCCTAAAAGACTGTGCACTTGACAACTTTCGCTATATCAATTTGAATCATATTATTTAAGGTTAGGGTAGTATTTGCTTTAATAAAATCAATATTTAACCCAGTTGGATCCAATCTGTCTTTATCTAACCAACCGCCGAACCCTAAAGTGAAAAAAGGACTTACTGGGAACTTTCTAACATCAAGCAGGACCGTTTTTTGACCAAGTTACGAAGTAGTATTATTTCTATGCATAAATGACAGTAAAAAGTGACTGTGAAAATTCTATTGATCAACCTTGAAAAAGCCAACTGTAAAGTTGGCGAAAGCCCGGTTCGTTTAAAAATCATGAATAAAAACGCGATTAAACCCGGTAAATATAGTGTTTTATTTATTCTATTCATATCTAAAATTTTCCAAATTATCTCGGTAACGACTCATAGATATCACTTTAGCTGTATTTGAGTCTAATTTACGGATATTTCCAAATCTTGGCGTAGCTAAAGGACGAATTACCACATTTGGTAAAAAAGGTAAATTTTATTAATTATGCTCGAAGTTACCAACCATTTTCGCCGGTTATTTATGAATCGCCTCATTCGTGATAGGTACTAAAAATTATAATATTTATTACTTTTTTCGTGTTTATGGGCGCCTAAAGGTTATTACTTTTCGTTGTATCTTCTTTGTTTATCTATTCATTATTCGGGCTCGTAGTTTGAACAAGTATTGTGTTTTCGATTTTGTAAGTAGTGCGCGAACTGAAATTAGGCTCGATAAAATCGGCGATAAATTATGTTTACGTTTTGCTTTTATTAAGTGATGTATTGTTATTATTTGTATTGTTTACAAACAAATAAACTTTTGTATTTTGTAATTTGTTTTTTTTTTATTACTCAAGACAATAGAAATATTTTAATTGAAAAATATTTCTAAATAAACTAATGGTTAACGTTTTTTTTGTAAAACAGTTCCATTCAAAATCAGCTGAAACCGCACTATTGGTAGTAAATATGTTATCCCTAGAAGATTATCCACTTCCCTATAAGTTTTCTGAATCGGATCTTATTTTAAGTAGTTGAATGGTGTTTTATAAGCGTCATTGTGTCGGCAAGAGTTTAAAATCTTGTTTTTGTGTTTCCATTTTTGATCCAATAAAATTTTGTTAAGATAATTCTAAGCCATTTATTTCAGCCTCAACGAAAGAAGAAACTTCTTAATGAAAAGTTCGAAAAAGTATTTCGAAGTAAATATTGTGTTCAAGTTTCACCCTTATTTACCTTTGTTTGTAACAAACTTGAATCGATTTAGCTTATTAAGACGGCACTTCACGACCTTCAGTATGAAAAATATTGGTCTACTAATTGATCGGTAAAATATATTTTTTATAGCGAAAGAGTCGTATCGTTCGGTCTATAAACGATCGATATGTGTTTTTCTGAGTGTGGTGAAAGACTCATTTCTTTTTGCGGCGTTACAAACAACCAACACTATAGATCATTAAAAAAATGCTTGACTATCTACTTTCCACGGCCGGTATCGACGCATTTTTCTGCACCGAAAATGTACCTTTACGCACACACATGTTTATTTTATCATTTAGCGTCAAACGTTCTGGGAATCGTAAAGGGTCACCTTAAACAGAAAGCAACAAAGGTCGAAACGGCGTTCATGAGATAATGTTCAGTGGGTACAATAAAAGAGGCAAGTTTTACAAGTCGTAACATCACGGCCCACCGAAACCTAATTAAGATTTTGTCCGACTCCCATTCTCGTACTTATTACATAGATGGTAATCACTTTTGTTGGGGCCAAAAGTCTACCTATTGTCCGCGATATCCTAGAAAGGTATGATAAATGGCTTCAGAAGTATCACTGCCTGATTAAAACAGCAAACGACTCGCATTTAATGCGGGTTTTATCAAAATAAAGGATTCATTTTAGATGAAAAGAAGCATTTTGTATAGAACAGGACTAGTTTATATTAAATAGTAGAAAAAGAAAGGCCGTATGATAGTGATGTATTTTAAACTAAATATTCAAACCCTCAAACAAACTCAAGTTCATAAGTCAAATAATACAAGGGCAAATCTGTGTTGATTAGATAGTGAATCCAGTGAATGACGTCATGTTCAATGTTTAAATTTTATGAAAACGTTTAAAACCTCTTTTCAAGAATCAATGTGTCATCAAATCAATTATTAGCACGAAAGTATAGGAAAGTATATGACTAACAGTCCTCCATGATTGACAGCTAGTCATAACGAGTTCTAGAAAATATAAAAACACTTAAAACTAAACTTCTTTTTTTCGTGTCGTGTTAGAATTTTCAGGTCGCAATAATGCCTTTAGCTTGAGCTAACGACTGCTATCAGAGTTAACAACCGGGACCAACGGCTCAACATGCCTTCCGAAGCACGAAAGAGCTTGAGAAAGTAATTATGTCACCCATTCAAGAAATGATCGTTGCAAGCGTTGCTTAACCCGCACGACGGCAGGAGCAGCTAGGCCAGTGACTCCTTGTCAATAGGACTCCTTATTGACACTGAAAATTTAATATTCTATTTTTATAAATCATGTAAGTTGAGAAGTGCTATTAAGGTGAGTGAGCACACAGTCAGGCACTTACTCATAGATTATCCGATATCCATCTTGGAGGCAGCAATTTGTGTTCATCTCGTCATGGTGACAGCTTCTTAACAGTTGCTTTTACCAGCCCGAGAGTATTTCGTCTGAAGATATTGTGTTTACGGCTTGACTGCTAGATGGTTTGACGTGACTGACAGGTGAATGAAGGTATTGTTTGCCCTTATATACGTACCATCAATTTTGATCAACTTTATTTAGATACCTCTACCCATAAATATAAGTTAATGCAAAAAAAAACTTTTAAAAGAAATTTTCATTAATTTTATTTTTCATGCTTAAATTAGTTGACATCCCGTTTTTTCTTATAACTTTAAGACCTAAAATCCCAAATATTGTTTAAAAAAGTAATTTTAACTAATTTAAACAAAGAAAATAAAATTAATTAAAATCAAAAATAATTTATATAAATTCATATAACATTATTCGATATTTATCCCTATAGGTACGCTAATTTTGATGACTAAGTCATATAATAGAGTCAATTATATCGATGATTTATTATTTTATAGCATAAAATATAACTCTCAACACAGTTTTATAACTAAAAAAGTACAACATTTATATACCTACCACCTACTTACCTAGAGTTTGATCGATGAATAATGATGACTACAAACTTTTAATATATTCGTGGATCGGTCAATAACAGTTACAAACTATTGTTTATTCTCGAACTAAGTTACTCGACCGTCAATTACAACGGAAGTTTTGAACTTAGAGAACCGTCTTTAGTCATTTAACAAGTGTTAAAAATAATAACCATCGAAAAATGAGGAATAAGGAATAAGGAGTTCCTTATATTCAACCCTCTTCATTGAACTCATTTGAAACAGTTGGTTAGAGCGCCTCTTTAGAAAAAGGGAGGTCGTGGGTTCAGATTTCGACAGAGCGAATTGAATTTTAGAACAAAAATCATTTATTCTTAAATACATTTACTAATTTGGTGCGTACACCACGCAGTTACGGAGTATGGTATAATTAAAGTAACCTAACCTTACATTTTTGGTCATAATTTGTAGGTATAGAAAATGGTTGGTTCAAAAATGTTTTAAAACCCTAAAAACCATTGCACGATTGGTTGTCAAGATAATTTGTCAATTTCACGATGGTTTTTTTAACCCCTGACAGAAAAAAGGGGTGTTATAAGTTTCAGGTGCCTATCTGTGAGTTTGTGTGTCTATGTATGGCAACAGATAGTTTTTTTTTTCATTAACCATTCTGTTTCTGTCGCTTCCGGAAGAAATCAGTATTTTGCTATAAGTGCAAAGATTTGAACATTTGGTAGAAACGCGATAGCGCCATTGGCACGTTGTAATGGGTCGTTAGGGACACTTAAACATTGAATTATTTTAAGGAAAACGGAAAAACGCAAAGTTTCCCGTAGATTTTTCTAGTAGTACGCTTTGGTAAAACTTTGCTTTAAACTATTAAGATAATTCACTGCATTTTGCAATACTAGTACTAACTATATAGATGTACGCTTTATTTGCATAACAAACAGATTAATTACGAGTATAATTTATTATACATACAAACTAAACAGAATAATAAAGATTTACATACTTAAGTGAGACAAATACACAGAAATCTTAAACTTTTCAGACGGCCTTATCGTTAAAACCAATTACTTCTAGGCAACATTTTTACTAGACCATTCCATTACCAACCTTAACTATAACAGTTTAATCAATTTTCTTTTTATACATGAACGTCGTAAAAGGATATTAAACGATAAGAAATGGCGACGCTGTAACGGTCTCTACTCTAAAACTGCACATTATTACGTATCGATTGTAATATAATTGGTTTCATGACTTATAAAGTCTACGTGCGGAAAAGAAAACGGTATCAAAAGCCTGGCTACACTTAGTATAGATAGACTCTATACTTACCTATATCTATGAGTAAGTTACAAGTGTAAGTAAAAAATAATACTTACATATTATAGCTGGACTCTATACTTATCTATGCCTGTAAGTATTCTAAGTAGCTTTTGTATAATATGTAATGGATCTATAGGAACCTACCTACTGTAGATAGTTCGTATACATCACATAGATAATTTACTTACAGCTATCTAGTAACATAATATTCTTTCAAAACACACGTGTGAGCACGTAAAAAGGCATACTTTCTTTGACAGCATATTTACGAAGAGTATAAAATATTTCTGCATGTATTTTTAGTTAAAATTATTCAAGCCACATCTGCGAGTAATATGATATTACAAAGAAAATATTTAAATGTGTGTGAAATAAAATGGCAACGTTTATCAAATATCAGTTATCAGAGGTGAGAATCTATTGTTCGAGAAACGCTAGGGTTGGGAGGGTCAAGTTTTCATGGTAAAATACTAAAAATCTATATATATGAATGCTTTGTTCTGGTTACAAAAAAATGCGGGCATGGCGAGATTTGAATTTGTGCCTCCCGTTTGCCGAGAATGTTTTTGCGGATACAATGCGGTTTGCGGATTTATGAACTATATAATTTTATTGATTTTTAAAGTCAAGACATAACTAACTCATAACATAACCCACAATCAGGAAAATTAAGTTTATTAAAATATATTTCAAGGAACAGCTTGTTTAAAAAAGGGGTGGATATGGTAATTCAGTTACATTTCAAACAATTTTTAGACAAAAAATACAAGTGCTAGAATGAATATAAACGTATTTAAAATTTAAATTTACGATTTAATATTCGTAGAATTGTAAGTCGTTGAATTCAAATTGATTCGTTGAAAAACTAAAATAAAAGTCAAGCTTCACTTCACCTGTATATTTTTCTTTCGCGGTTTTTGCGTCTGCAATAAACCACAAACCGCCAAAATTGCGCAGATATTCACGACAGTAGTGAGGTAACGTTTCGCTTCAGTTTTCTCAACAATTGGGAACCCTACCGCCTACCGCGGCAAGCAAGTCCATGACGAATACAATTTGCATATGAAACTGAGCTGAAACATCACTTCGGCAAACGCCTCTCCCTGAGTTATGTTTTCCTGATGTAGAAAACTTGGATACCTGCTATTTAACACGCAATGTAGGTATTTTCAAGAGTTGCTTAGGTTGATATCATTTACCTATTACCTTTTTAATAAATAACTACGTATAGTTACGATACTGCATATTTTTAAAAATTAATTGATTCCCATGTGAACATTCAGGATCATTGATGATGAGCTTTTTATTTTTATTCATTTTGTATGAATAATAACAAGGACTAAGGCTCGTTTTCATGAACGACTCTGTGCGTAGTTTCAAATTTTTGTCTTACTCATGTGAGTGATAATGATAAATGATAATCAACGTTAAGGCGGCGATAGATGATCATTATCGGTCCTTGTCCGATTGCATATAAATGACCGAGAAAATCTACAATTTCTCGTAAAATCAATCATTAACGAAGATTAAAATAATATTTTTATAAAATGCGATGAAGAGGTTCTAGGTATTGTATTTTCTAATATTATGATGCCTATATGAAAATATAGCGGTTAAGGATTTAGAAGAAAAATTGATTTATTTTGTAAAACAGGGGTAACTTTGCCTGTATAATAGTGGTATTTAAAGTTATTTTTTATGGTTTTTGAAATGAAGGGGACACTTCTTGTATCATGTACAATAACATAATACATTGTTTAAAGATCTATTTGATACCGGTTATGAAGAAAACTTTTCAATCGGAAGGGATTTCACATGAGTCGCGTCCTTAACGTAAACGTGACAAAAGCCGAGCTCATAGTGTCGTTTTCAACTGTGTCGGCCATAAATGCTTAACCTGAGCTAAAGCGTATAGGAGAAGGAACATTCAGCCTATTCATACAGGTAATTAACTTTTTGCCACATATTATAGCAGTTTTGAACTAATAACAAGTCTTTTCCCACCCTCACGCCTTACGGCCTTGGCCGTAAACCAAAAACTTTTCGACATAAATCTGTTAGCAAATATCTTTATCGTTGAACAATGGAGGCATATGACTTCAATCTTTACATCCTCATAGCATCCGCATACTAAAGACTAGACCGTATTCACAAATGGCCCTAAGTGAAGTAGGTACGTAATACGGGACTTTGTCTAGGTCTTGTGTGTGACATTGACAAACACGGTCAAAAAATGTGACAAAACTGAGTCCACGCATAGGATCGTTCGATGGTATCGGCCGAAGTTTGATGATTCTGTAATTAGTTCAAGAGAACAAATATTTAAAGAGGTAATTTATATTGTTTTATTTTCTGCTTTCGAGACTTTGTAGATTGTTAGACAAGGGCTGAATGTATTTTACCAGAGATATTTTTGGCGCTCGAACAAAGTAAGTTGAGGGTGAAATGCTTGATATTCACCCGAGCTAAACACTCTACTTTTCATTTCGACTGTGAGGAAATAAAAATACTACTTACACATTTAGTGAAACAGGTATATTGAGAATCAGTAAAAATATCAAGTTAAATAAGAACAGTTTGTAAAAGTTTGCGAGTTGGTCACGCCGTGCATGTAAGCAGCCATGCCGACACGTGAAAAAAAGTAAGAAGCAATCATGGCATTATAGCAAGTGGCGGAATAGATGAGTAATACAATTATCATAGTCAAACGAAAAAAAGAGTTAAGTACATTTTTTAATTTCAGACTGTAATCTGACGTTTTGGATCCCTGTATTTGTCAATTTTTCTGTAGAAAAAAGGGTCTAATGTCATTAATTAAAATATAAAGTAAAATTTCTACCCTAGGGATGAAATGAAGCACTTTTGACCCCGGCTATCTAGTCATGAAAATTAAACTTTCCGAACAGGATAGATGAAAACTTCTTTTACACTTTTCGACAAACTGGTTGATCTGATTTACGATTAAATTTCAAACAATCGGTTGACTAATTAGTCTGTGGTACGAGATGGTCTAAGTGTTAGATAGAAATAAGGTTTGGTTGGCACGTAACACACTTCAATTTGGCGAAGGGTCCGTGCCATAAGTTAGTGGGCACACTTGGCTCTGTCTGTGCTCTTGTGGTAAGATAATGACAGTTATGTAAGGTACTTAATGTAGCTTCTACACGGTAACGAGCTTGCATTTCGTCTTAGACTCTTTGTTGTGACACTTGCTTCTATTTAGGGTTCCGTACCTCAAAACGTATAAAAAGAACCCTTTTTATGATCAATTTGTTGTCCGCCTGTCTGTTTATTATTATTTTTCATTTTATTGGTGACCATTATTCTTTGTATCTTTCGTTTTTCAATTAATTAATTTACGGCCAGGATGTTGGCTTTTTTCTAAGTATTGGTTCATAATACCATATGTACCAATAATAAAAACATCTCATCGTAAAAATAATAATAAGCCCGCAGGGCACCTTGAGGCGAGGTGTCGGGGAGTAGCGACCCCGCGGGTTCCCAAGTGCTCCAGGGGGAAGTCACCGTTCCTCACCTCCGGCTTGCCTTAGTTGGCTGGTCGGAGTGAACACTGACGAGGAAGCGGTCCCCCGCCTTTGGCTTGCCTTCACCGGCTGGTCAGAGTGGAGTCGCGAGAGCAGAAATGCTCGGAGGATGGACGCCTCACGTCAGTGATGAGTTGGCCCGCTCCACAGGATCTCGACCTAGGATGGTTTAAAATCCAGTGAGGTCCCTCCATCCTTCAGCCTCTCACGCCCCTGTTGCCCTCTGGCTGTAATTTGCTCGGCTTAATTAGGGTGGCCCAGTTTGTGAGTTGGCGAGACTCCGTCTGCCATTTTTACGTGTTTTTAACATTGTTACGGCAGGCGCCATATTCCCCATAGTTCCTCCCAGTACCCGATCCACTACCAACCCATTTCCATAGCCCAAGTAGTTTTCACCCGTAGTTTATTCATAGTTCTATCCGACCCGGGGGTTGTCCTTGGCTGCATTTTATAGTGCAGACAGGGATAATTGCCGGTTTGGTGTCCATCACATATTTTAAAATTAAAATGTTACTAAAACGGGGCTCTACGTGTTGGCTTCGGCCCCACGCACGCCTTCCAAAGGTCCGGGTGCTCCATAGCCCCGAGAATCCAAAATGGTAACAACAAAATAATAATAATAATGTTTTATTTCAGGTCGCTACAGTACATGCTTAAGTAAAGTATAAAACCCATATTTAAACTAAGGACAAAATTAAATTACAAAGATAAAAATAAAGATCTTAAAAATAGCAATATACTAAGTACTAAGTACTTTACTATTACTAAGTAATGAGATTTTTTTATTATCATGCACACAAACGTCAGGGTTACACACAGGTTTTAAGGCCAGGATTATTAATTTATGGTATTAAGTATAAATAGAATGTCTACCTACTCATTATTTCATCAATATTGACCGTCGCACGGCTGTCTAAATGAACGTTAGATGTGGTCAACTTTAACCAAACTTACGTAAATCCATAACAGAAGAGACACAAAATCAGTGTCCTAGCAAGAAACAAATGTAAGGTCGTCAAAGGAAATTGGACTTTAAAATCATACAACAGGGTTTGAACTCCGTTGACCAGTAAATGCATTAGTCTATCAGGCGTTTAAAGAAACCCTACCCCAATTCGTCTCTGCAAAGCCAAAGTCGTTGACGGTATGCAATATGGAAACTTGTGCATTTGAATGGAAATACACTAATAATTAAAGATCAATTGTGATCTAGTGGTAGATAACTCGAGTTTCATGTCGAAAGTCGTAGGTTCAATTCATGTACCTACCTATATTTCTAAAAGTAAAATTTATATGCGTATTACTCTCACACACTTCAAAGATAACATCATGATGGGTAAATCCTCGACATAGTTAGCTTCAGACGTTGACCAATCTTTTAGCTCTAATTTCTAAGAGGGTGGTACTAGACAAGTTTAATCCATCTCTTTACACGTTATAAATATATTTTTTTAGATTACATTTTCGCTTCCAAATAAGTTTTCTATTTAGGCATCCGGGCTTGAATTTACGCGTCCGAGTCGGGTGGCAGACAGGACCCGGTACATTAATAGCTAATGAGCAGTAATGGAGCCCGCGTCTGCCGGCAACATTTCCGAGGTAATGAGCGATTTATTGCGCCCTCTGTCGGCGGTAGAGTGATGTCCACCCCGTGCGAATGTTGGTGAGAATATTAGAATAAATTAATCATAATATACTTTGAGACCGTAGGCCGATGATCGATGGTCTTACGTGTTTGAAAAAAACACTTAGCGGAGAACAAAATCGGGGAGCAACCGCGATTGGTGTATGAGTGCCGTGGCGTATGGATTAGTTAGAGACCCGAAAATTACTAACAACCCCGCCCTACTCCCAGCGCGGCCGGATTCCGGATGTGCGCTTCACGAGTACTAAAGGCAATTTTTTTAAGATACGTTGAGAACGTTGTTTTTTTTTTCAATGTTGAAACTACGAAGAACAAATAGAATGGAGTTCTAACTCTCCCATTAAACTCGTCAAAAACATGTTCCACCGTCCATGCGTATAAAAATGCACACACGTATACATGTTCCGCACAGACAATGTACAGCGGGGATTTCGGGGTAATTAAACCTTACATTGTTGTCTTCATACTAAAATAAATATGATTGCTATACCTCAGAAATGGTCTGTATAGCATTATTACAAAAACCGCTGTAACGCTGCCGCACCCTGTATATTCGAGTTCGTTGGTTGAAAAGCCAATCGCTATGCACTGATGAGAAAACAACACTTAGTTTCCATGAAATAAATTCAAAGAACACGAAACAGGCACTTAGAGTTACACATTTATAGATAAGGATCACGTAATTTGTAAACAGAGTGTGTTGGAAACTTTCTTATGGGCATCTGAGATTCGAGAAGTTTCGCGCAGGTCAAGGCTTCCCCAAGTTTTTCGTTCACCATTAATCTAACATTTAAAAGAAAGAAAGCCAAAAACTTTCCTTGATACGGGCTTCTGGTTACGCAGTAAGTCCATGTTATGCAGGCTTACGTTTACATAATTAATAAAAAGAGATATTTTATTTTTGAAGTAGTTGCCTACAACACGATCACACGATAGTTTGTCATTTGACTTGAATTGTCTACTATTATTTATTTAATTGTAATATCTTGTCATATGTATCTATTGATAGATTAGGAATTAGGATAAAAAAAAAAAAAAAAAAAAAAATTTCACTACATTACACACAGCGCAATCTAGCCCCAAACTAAGCACTAGGCTTGTACAAAAAAAAATGAAGGCCGTGAGTTATTTTTGAACTTTAAAGTGTCACTCACATTTACGCTTTCCCATCAACACTAAAATATATTTTAACGTAAGTCTAACTACTATGAGCTCGCGTTCTATTACCAATGAACCTAGGAATGAATATCTTCATTATATTAAGGTCTATTCATAATGGAGTAAGTTCAGAAGTGGAACTTAGTTCGGTATCAATTAAACGGTGACTTGTACCCTTCGGAATCCTAAACGGCGTCGATGGAGTGGGCAAAATGATCTTTAATTGACATTTGATAGCTGTGTTTTGTGACCGTGTACGTACGAAACGGTCGCACTGTGCCATTTTATTCTAGTACAAAACAAAGTTTCAATTGTGTTCAATTTTTAAGATTGAGATTGGCTTGGCAAAATGGAAATTTTTCAAAAATAGTACGAACTTGTCATAATCTATTTTTGCTAATATCACTTTCTATCACATAATTTAGGAAATATGAACTCTGTTTTTATATTTCCGGCTCGATTTTCTACAATACGAAAAAAAAAACGACATTACAAACGTTAGAAATTGTCGTTCTGCTATGGCACGGGTAGGTCTCGTCGTTTGTGAGATAGAGACAAACCTTTATGTCCATTCGACAAAAAGTTTCTCGTGCTTAGACATGCTAGCCTAGCAGGTCCCTTAAACGTAACTTGACGCTATGTGTGAAGTCAAGCCAGTATAATAATTTAAGTAAAAATATGTGAAAAAAATATGAACGACACAAATCCCTCTGTATAATCCGGCAAGTGTAGTGAAAGGTAATCCGGATTTTGCCTGTATTGTTAGTATCCCGCACACAATCCAGCGTGTGTTTTTGTTGTGTCGGTTCTTTTTTTTTCACATAATGGAGAGAATGTCAAAAAATATGTCACCGTATAGCAGATTTTGTTCCATATAATATTACTAGCTGTGCCCCGCGGTTTTACCCGCGTCCCGTTCCCGCGGGAATATCGGGAAAAAAAGTAGCCTAAGTGTTATTCCAAGTCTCCAGCTTATACCTATATTCCAAGTTTCATGGCAAGCGGTTCAGCGGATTTTATGTGATTGAGTAACAAAGTCACAGACATACATCCAAACTTTCACGTTTATGATATTAGTAAGACGTAGAAGTAAGATTAAATTAATGAAACAGGTTAATAATTAAAAATAAATGAGATTTAATAAACAGTTAATAGTAGTTACAATACTGTTAGTTAATATATTAACACTTTATTTATCGGGTCTAATCGCGTTTTATTCATGATTTTTAAACGAACCGAGCTTTCGCCAATTTTACAGTTGGTTTTTTCAAGGTTGAGGAGGATAAGTAAAGTGTCACCATATTATAAAAAATTGTGAAAACCATAGAAGAAATTATACTGTTAGTTGTTACTAGTGTTGCATAAAAAATAAAATATCTTTGAATTAAGTATATTCGCTACTCCGGGGTAGGTTAAGCCATTTAAGAGGAGGCCCTTGTCCCATACTAGGGTAAATTAGCGCGCTAACATAAAAAAACAGCAGCGTAGGAACGAAATTGATGCAAAAACTCCGCCGTTCAACTGAAGACGCACTTCACAAACAATTTCCAAAGGAATTAATACCACCTCCAAAGTGTAAAGTATTCGATGGAAGTCCGTCATTTAACGTTATAGTTATACAAGCTGCGGTTTGTCTGTAACAAACTTTCACCAGACGATTCCCGCAATTCGTTTCTACTCTATTCATCGCATTGATTTCGTATCCGAAGCGACTCTTAATGTTCGGGTGGGGGATAAGTAAAGGGAGACAAGCGACAGATTATTTAAGAAAATTAATAATGCTAGTTATTAAATAACATAGAGCTATAATAGTTATACCGTTTAGGGTCAAAACCAGTTCAATAGACTCAAAATTTAATCCTTTTTTACCTGAAACACAATACTTACCGGGTTTTACCTACTCGCGTTTTATTTATTAACGGCATTGTTACAATGTACCTACGTTTCGGTAACTTTTTTTTTCAAGGTTAAGCTTTTTCAAGGTTGTCTGAGATGTAATTCGTCTATTTTAATATTCTACAAAGTTACTGTAAACTACCACCTAATTATTACTTTGAACCCGGTAAATATTGTGTTTCATTATAATGTCGAATCGCAAAAATATAAGACAAAACCTTTTTACCTGTTGATGTAAGGTACCCTAAAAATACAAAAGTAGTACATCCCGTCGTGTCGTCATGTCAAAGATTTTTGTCCTATAAAAAAGTTCTCTCATTGAAACTCCTCGAGGTAAAGATACCTCTCGTATTTTAGTCATAATATTTCTATGAAACTCATTTAACTCGCCCTCAGTTATTAACTTAACCCATAGTAAAAATAAGTCGAGGAGTGCTGGCACTAACTCAATTACAGGCATCCGGCTTGTTGAAGTCCAATTCAACTGACTCTAGACATTTTTTCCCAGAGAGCCAGGTCTCTTGGTGTAGTTTACACCCCTAGGTTTTTAATGGGTGGTTATTAGTTAGTTCTGAAATACATCGTTCTATTTGGTAAGTATGTGCTTTATGGTTAAATGAAATTATTTAAAGCGAGAATGGAGACAGCCTTTGTCCGGCAGTGACACAAGAAGGATTTATTTTTATATAAAAAAAATGTTTGAATCGCATTGCTTAATTACGTTTAGTACCTATTTATTAAACACTTGACAACGTTTCGATAACTTTACAATGCTTCCAGATCACGGATAGACTGGGGTGGGATTGAACGCGAAAACATGCCTATTCAAAAACATTATTGTTATGTGTAATATGATAGCTGTAATGTATCTACCAAGTAGAATAACCTCTCAATTATAAAGAAAATAAATTGCCCAACAAAAAATTCGCTAGTCGAAGCAGTTTTATGAGTCAGATCGCATTTTTATTCATCCCACGGGATTTTGAAACCCTTTTACAAGCAAGTCCCTAAAATAAAAGAATGTCATGTAAAATTTTCAGACTCTTGAAACGGGTATTCGATTTTCAGTCAGCGAGTTTATGTGGAATTAAATTTGGGCTACAATTTCATTTTATTTTCATGTGATAATCAACTGTGTTTGTTGGATTAAATGTCTTTTTTTTTTCGTTACATTCTTAATGAAATATTTTAATTTCAAACTCTTATTTTATTCAATCTTTGCCGAATGAAACGTGAAAACAAAGAATTTAGACAGGTATCTTAAGATTCTAGAATTTTAATGGTCGCTTAATAGTGAAGCATTTTAAACTCTGCTCTGACGCGAGCTTTTTCAGTTCCTAAGTTGATATTTAGACACTTAAATATTTAACAAATCAAATTGTTCGGGAAGTTACTCACACATTTTTAAAAAGTAGGAACAACATTCGAACGTTTTCGTTAGAATAGCCACTATATAATTACGTAATTTGTTATTTTTAAACATAACCCTCATCCTTAGTGTTAATTTGAATTTCGAACCTCTGTAATTTGTCCCCAAATTCTTCGTAAGTACCTACCTACCTGGGTTTACCCTGAAAAAGGAGTCGAGACAATGAAGAGCACTCGAGGCTCTCTCAAATACCCGTCGAACTATGGAAGTTTTGGCTAAGGAATAGTTTATGAAGTCGAAATTCGATAATGTTGATATTCGACCTGCAGACACGAAAGCTGTCGTTTTAACGTGTTGCTTCACACTTCAGGACTTCGTTTAGTTTACATAACTTTGAGCTCAGTGCGAATATATTAGTAAAAGTATTTTAAGTCCTTGGATTCACACTTATAATAACACAAGAGCACGTAGCGATTCTTTCATCATTGGAAATGGAATGCATAGGTACCCTTCTAGGTATTCTAAGTTTTTTAAGCCAACGATTCCAATGCAGGTTTCTGTGACGCTTTTTTTATTTTAAATACATTTGATATGAAATGGGTTGTATTTAATATTCATAGTTTTTTAAGTTCCAATTTCTGAAGGTCGTAGAACAAAAGTTGTTTTACTAAAGGTACAGAAAGACGGTACCCTTTTACATTTTTTAAACTTACACGATTTCCGTTCATTATTATTTATTTACTAAATTTAAAATAATTTAGTTGATATAACGCGATCTAGACCCGAAAATCTAATATTTAATAATAATGAACGGTACCCTTTTACTGGCCATAATCAAATTTCAAATCATACGAATTAATACCCTTATGAAAGATTCGTGTAATGTTATAGTTGTTTTTTCTCTAATACAAATGGATATCGTGGTGCAATAGGATCACAAAATTACACGTCAATCCGATATCCGCTCGCGTGAATCGATCCAGTTGCTCCGGAGAATCGAGAGCTGGCTCGACGTGATTCTACTCCGTTTATAAAAAAATAAACACTGTTCATAACATTGTACTAGGTAGGTATATTATTGCCAAAAGTAAACAAAATAATAGTATAAGACAGAATGTAAATTATTGATTTACATAAATTTATGAATTATTGACTATGTAGTATTTGTAGTATGGATAATAATTTATGAAAGAATTCTTGTGGGGCATATTTTAGTGTTAGTTATCGAGCACCCCTAAGACCTCTAACATGACTGCTATCAAAAATAGCAATGGGGCCAACTGCTTAATGTGTCTTCTAAATCTCTAATACGTATGACCACATTCATTGTCGGGTACCTATCCCAGGTATGACCGCGCCAGGCGTTGCTTAACTCCTGAGACCTACAAGAATGCTTACTTAAGCTACAAGAATTTTGGTGACAAAACTTCTTTCGCTTGTTCATAAACATTAACTTATTTAATCCAATTTAAATCTCGAGAGCTTTAACCACAGTATTACGTTAGAATATGAGGTAAAAGTAATTTAAATAAATAGTTGCTATATGCATCGTAACAAATGTTTTAAATCTACTCTCTCCCACTCTGGTATTAAGTACTGAGCGAAATTTCCCATTTTCTTCCGCACTGAGCCTTGTAGCAACGATGCCCCTACTATCGGTTTTTACATACGTAACTATAAACATTGGTGAGCGGTTAAACTCGAAAGTAGCTCGTTCATAAGTGTAGAAAGAGGGGTGGGAACAGTCGCGTCATTGCAGTTACTTAGGTATTTAAAAAAATATAGGTAAAAATATGTCTCTGAAAACGGTCGGCCGTTTTTATCAGTTTCTACAAACTAAAACACAAACACAAACCCTTCTCTAAAAGCGCATCATAGTAATACCGTCTTCATAGAATTTACTGACCTAAGACGGCCTATCTAAATTTATCATCGAGATATTCAAGTTCGAGTTTCCTTAGTTAGTTCGAGCATTACGCGGATTACATGGGACGTGGCCCGACGCGAGAAATGACAACTTAAGCACCTGCTCATCGTCTTAATGTCGAGGTGAAAAGATATACCGGCCGGATGATAGAACGCTATCGGAGATTACCGCACGACATCTGTTTATTTTGTAGAAAAATAACAAACCTATAACCCGGGCTGATCGACGGTAATAAGGCCGGATTACGAAGGAACTTGTTACGTGAAAATGAGGATATATAAACGTACAAAAAATACGATGGTAAGTAGCTACCTACGCTTTGAGATCTAGGTAGACCATACATCTAAGTCTTTCCGTAACGGTTTCTTAATACATGTCTATCTGTCTGTTTCTCTGTTTATCTGTCGGTTCCTTACACAATTCAAAATTACTTATCCGATTGAAATTTGGTTTTCAATGTTGAATACTTCTATTTTCGAGGAAGATCGTAGTATTTTTTGCATCGAAATCCAATTAGTAGAACTCGAATAATGAACGAAAAAGTGCACCCGCTCGAAAACCGCTCTGCCGCCCGCGCCCGTGATAACACGTTTTCACTTCTGCGGGTGAAACCGCTGGGCGCAGCTAGTTATGTAATATGCAACTTTGTTACAATCATCTTCGTACATCTTTCCTTAGCTTTAGTTTCAGCAGTCCATTACCACTGATGCGAAACAAAAACAATTAATTTACACACTCCAAAGGAAAATGGCACCTACTCAAAAACCAGATACAATCAGCCAAATACAACCAAATACAATCAGCAGATTAAAATTATAAACCTTATACTCGTATTCAATTAAAATACAAGCGATGATCATCGGATTCTAATGTCTTAGGCCTGATTTGTCTTTCTACGGATAAAAGATATCTATCGAATAAGTTCGAACCCAACCTATTTTAAAGCCTTCAATTTTGATTCTGATTTTAATATTATAGTGACGTTTTTTATTCGGTGGTGTTACATTTTATTTGTCAGATATCTCTATATAGGTATTTGAAAAATCGACCCTTAATAAAATATTTAAAGAGAATGAAGGTAATTATTTAAATGAGGAATATTAGCCCTCCATATTCTCTGTCAAAAATAAACAAAAACATAACACTTCCTTGGGCAGTCGTGTAAAAATCCAAGTGAAAGAATTACTTCGATACGTTACTTTGTTTTCGATTTATAAAAGTGAACGTGCGACGAGGACTCGTACTCAGGTGTGACGTCATCTCACACTCGCCCAGTCCGCTTGCGCTGTGTTGATGTTATAGTACATGTCGTCTTACGTTTTAATAAGTAAATGACGTCACGTGACTGTTAGCGAAATTCAATATTTATCGCCAATGCCTGTAAAATCAAAACTAATAGGTATTTTTAACTACAACAAACAAACTAGTGTATTTGTTTTACAAGCTTTACTGTAACAAACTTTCAACTGCTTTGGCTAACCTATTAACATTCTTAATTATCAATCCAAAAGCGCTAACGATAGATAAAATTTGATACTTTAAACCGACGACGAAAGTAAGTTAATAATCAAAATCTATTTTCTATTATACATTTTTCCCATTTTTAATTCAGGCGAAAACATAATAATGTAGTAAAAACGTAAACGTATTTTCCTATCTATCTATTTGAGTAGCGTCCCTTAATGTAATATGAAATAACTACCTTGAATACCTACTCTAACTTCAGCTGCCATCAGTACCTTTACTAAAAATGCAAAAAGCGTCCCGTGAAACGAATATAATTCAGACACAAAAGCCAAAAGCGTTGCATCACAGTTTTTCACCTCTCTAGCGTATAAACACCCCGTCTGAAACTGGATGCTGTCCTTTCATAATATCGTACTCGGTGTGACTTTTAAATAAGATCACATTACATTTTATTTTTTTCGGGGCGTTTCGTGTGTACTCAACATATATGGTAAAGCGCCGTGTTACTTAACCTTAAAAATATATGTACGTACGTGTAAAAATTTTGGACACATTTGAAATATATATTTTTAACAGTTACATTGCTCGTAGTCATTGGATGGAAGTGGCTCGCGGTCGCTAATTGTAAAGTCGTATGGGGGGAGCGTATGTTCGTTCAGCAGTGGACGGATAAAGGTCGAGGCTTAACTTCTATCATCGTTGACGATGATGATAATTTTAGGCCCAATCCTTCTAATATTATATAGGTTATAAATTGTAAATATATGTAAATATGTAAATATAAGTTGGTAAGTACAAAAAGTATATAAAGCAAATACATCTGGATTATGTATCCACTTCATCCAAATGTCTAACTACTTGCATACCAAGTTTCATGGCAATTGGTTCAGTAGTTTCTGTGTGTAGTAGCAATAAACATAACCTATTTCTTACTTCCTCAAACACAAAGTTTTAATCTGTTTAATATTAGTAAGGATGAATTTAATTCGAGTAAATTCCAATAGTGCAACGTCTGATCTAAAAATAAAATCAACTACTCTATTCTATACATTGAAATAGAGTGACAATCAGACGTATTCACCTCCATATATATTTTAGGTATTGTCGATTACACAGCCACAATGTAAAGATTCTCGATCGCATCAATTAACTACAATGTAAAGTCGCCTGCCAATTGGTAGATGTATTGGCCTTACTTGCGCGAAACTTCCCGGTTACGTATGTATAATAGATTAACCCCAAATAAATCTATTATACATGTACAAACTATAACCTCTAACTAGCACCACTTGTCCCACTTTTTGCCAACTTCATTATTACCTACACTTTGATAGATATTCTTAGATGCATTTAAAAAAAAATTGTACCTACCACGTAGTAATTTGATAATACAGAAAAAACCCGCACAAGTATATTTACAAGCCATACTTTTTCACGAAACTCCGTTAAAATATATTCGTAATTTATCAAAATTTAAAATTTCGCTGCGTCTTGTATTCACTCAGGGGAGGATTTTTTGCCACGATACTCGCGATTCTTTGTGAACTAGAATTATTGGCATCACTAATATAAATAGACACCTACGTAATGCAACTTTATCTGAAAAAAAAGCACGCCGTTAATCTATCCCACTGCAGGGCAAAAGCCTCCTTTTAGAGGGGCTAGGCATTTAGACGCCACGGAAGCCGCGCTTTCGGCGCGGTTTGGCGTATGTTCCATGTCTTAGGACCGTGGTGAGTCCTAGGACTTATCGGTTTCCTAACGATTTTTTCCTTCACCATAAGAGCGATGTTACTAGCGCACATATTTTTTTCTTAAAGAAAAAGACATTGGTCTTTTTCTTCGCAAGAAAAAATTATGTGCTGTGCGCGGTCTGGAATGGAACCCACGACCCTCGGAATGTAAGCCGGGGTATCTAGCACTAGATCAACACCGCTCCAACTTATCTATTAGCTAGCTGAATTGATTACGCTTGCTTGGTCCATTCACATGCCGTATTGTGCATTGATATTGAAACAATGTGTTTCGAGCAGACACTCATATTTATTTAAATTGTTAGTAAATCTTGGATAGTGTCCGCCTGTGGTCATATTATATTCACGAAGGAGTTTCAAATATAAAAAGACACTCCGCGGTTTCACTCGGGTAGGTATTGATCCCGTAGGATTATTGGGATAAAAAGTAAACAAGTAGATTAGACAGTTGCTTCTTCATTAAAAAACGCCATACCGATTGCGATGCAACTCCGTATGCATATAGCTGGAGACGTGGAATAAAACATAGGCTACTTTTTATTCCGATATTTCCACAGAATTAGAACTTACGGTGGATGAAACAGGCGGCGCGGCTTTAAATGCTGATCATTTGTTCAAAGCAGCTATCCCTTCGGTCAGCAGTAGCTAAAACTAATATTTTAATAATCGAATTAATTTAAACAACAGATAATTGAATTTCTCAAATACCAGCAGGAAACAACCCCAATCCCTCTTCACGTCAGTCATCCTTCATAATTTACCTAGTAATGTAAATGTTTGTACATTTTTGACAAGTAGATATCTACGTACCTATTTGTGTAACTCTAATTTTGTTGCTCTTAGAGTTCAATTTGCCCTGGCTGGATAGGTTAAGTTAGGCTAGCTTAAAAGCAGTTGACATAGCGTTTGGGTCGCAACGAATAAGGTGGTAAGTCGCTCGGTCGAGCAGTTTGTTGGGGATCGATCGCGTCGGCCGCAGCTATTTCAGGAGCAGCCACTGAGCGCAGCTTGCAGACAGAATCAATGTCAACCTTAATTGGGAAACACGACGGAGACATTTTTGAACCAGATCGATACCGACTAAATCGAGAAGGGGTTTTTTCGTTTGGTTTCCGGTTCCGGTCCCCTAAGTTTGTTGATCAGTGTTTCATTAATAAAATCCTACTAGCTTTGTGTGTAGGTAAGTTTGTATGCGAGTAAGTATATGACATGACCATAGTAAAAAGAAGTAATCGTATGCAAACTTGACTGATACTTACATACTAGATAGTAAGTATGCAATTAAGTAAACTAATTAATATGTTTGTTACTCCTTCACGTTAAAACTACTAAACTAATTGCGATAAAACTTAGTAAGCAGTTAGCTGGAGATTTGAATTTTTATCTCAATATTTCCATGAGAAGGGCCCTCGCGCGGTGATACCGCAGGGTGCTGCTAGTGAAGTATAAAATGTAAATGAGCAATTTAATTTTATGACTTCATGATACGTGCAGTAAAAGACGAAATATTGTGTTACTTAACTAATCATGTTTTATACGTCGTTTATTAGTAGTAAAGGTATAAAGGTATAAGTTAAAAAAAGTATTTGCAACATACGCCTCTATTACAAACTACCCTTATCCCAAGAAGTCTGGTTTTCATTGACGTGAGAATGCAAGCAATCTGCATTTCTAGCGCAATCGCCTTTTCCTTTGAACGAGAAACACTGAAAATGCTAAAGCTAGTGTTTCCACATGTCTTTGTCTCTCTTTTATGCATGAGATCTGACAGAGAAGAATATAGTGTTAACATACGAGCAAAGATATTTAGTCTGTAGTGGAATAGAAGATACATTATGATTGTGGGATAAAATAAGTAGGTAGGTAATAGGTAATTTCAATGAGCTCAAGAAAATGTTTTGCTACACAGATTATAGGTACCTATGCAAGAAATGACAACTCCATTACGATTTTACAAGATCGGCAGGCTCAGCTAGTCCATCGAGTTCCTTATATAGATTTACAACATATTATTCTTATCGAAATGAAAGTCTAAAGTCCTAGATTGGCATTTTGAACTGTCTCGTCTTAGAAATTCTATTCGAATGCGAAACGAATATAAGTTCAAATGCGGCTCTTTAAATTAAAACTTAACATCAGGATCAAAGCTCGGCAATCGCGCAAAATGGAAAAGGCTCAAAGATGTTATTTCTATTTTATAAATTGAAATATTAAATGTCTTTACACACGTGAGACGTGTTTGTTTATGTTATGGATTAGGTTAGCGGTTTAAAAACGAAGTATCTTAAGTTCGGGCTTCGAGTTGAATATTGATAATGTTGAGCACATATCCGAATAAAATAACTGATCCATGGACGTGAGAGCTATACTGGAGCGATGTATACTTGATGTAGTGGTAGTATATATATTACTACCTAACTATATTTATCTATATTATCAACTTTTTAAATTCACATGATTTGTTAACATAGTTACATTTTACCGGTTCTTAATCGCGTTTTATTATTTACGTAAGTCCCGTTCCCGTTTTAGTTCCCACGGGATTAAAAGTATTCTATGTCCTTCTCCTGGTTCGAAGCTACCTCCCCACCAATTTTCAGACAAATCGATTTAGCCGTTCTTGAGTTATAAATGGTGTAACTAACACGACTTTCTTTTATATATATAGATAATAGATATATATAAATATATAGATTTTCTTACCTTGACCTTTCAGCTATGTGACAATAGTTTTAAAAGTGAGGAGACCTATCATTTGAGTCAGAGCTTTGACAAGTCAAATTTCCAACATTTCCCACAATTTCTGTGACCGGTCCCGGGAATTAAAGTATAAAAGTTGGGCGACTGTAAGGGCGTTTCCAGGCCAACTACTAAGTAGGTAAACTGTGGTATCACAGACTAGTACCTATGTCTTGAAAGTATATTCCTGATGTGCCTATAGGCTAGTTTGTATAGGCTAGTAATTTACTCTAGTAGCGAGTAATTTAGTAGTTAAACATGTCTGACTGAACACTAAAAAAGTTAGGCGATTAGGTTGGTTAGTCGATCGATTTAATACTATTTTTGAGGAGCAGCAAGGAAAAATACTAAATTACTCGCAACTGGACTAAAATACAGTTTAGTAAGCAATTTGATTTATGATAATGCGAACTAAGCCTAATATTATATTGTCAAGGACAGAGTCTATTTGTATTTGAACAAGTATATATTAGTACAAATAACTCTCAATAATTGAACAGAGAACAACCATTTAACTTTCAAAGAATATCATTACACCATTATCTCTAGAATAAATAGAGCAATATACTGTGAAATGGGTTTCGTTATTACGAATAATATTTCAGTGTAAACGTTTTCAATCATTTAATTACTTTGGAGTAATAAATAACCGAATGGTTTCCAGTTTTATTAACTGTTTTATTGTGTTGTTATTTAGTTTAAATTGTTTGATAAAATATGTTATCTGTGGGATCGATGTGGTAGCTGAATATACCTACGTATGGTTTTAGATTTTCGTAATATACCTATAGGTTGGGCTTGTTTTGTTCATTTAGAGGACGCTGAGTCGAAATATTATATATTGTTACAAGTTTGAGGCTATCTGTAGGTTGATTGAGAAACTGGCAAGCTAAGCTAAATTTAGTTTAGTTGGCGGACGATCAGCTGATGATAGGTATACTATATCTAAAGAAAAAGTGACATCAGGATAAATTCAATATACACATTTTTCCGATGGTCCTTTAGATACCGATATACTCGTAAGTTTCAAACAATATTTATGAAAGGTGCGTTCCGCGGTTTCACACGCGTAATTTTCGATCCCGTGGGAATTTCGGAAACCAGTCCAGTAGTTTCGGAGACTAATAATTACATACATATAAATATTTCCTCTTTATAATATTAGTAGAGTTATAGATGATATAAAAAGTAAAATATTAACGCTCCTCTATATCGATGCTACTCCTACTTCAATTTTCTTACAAGTTGGTATTTTTTCAGGTTGCGAGGCCGCGCGTTAGCATCTAATTTATAGGTCCACGGCCTGAGGAAGGAAATCGTATTACCATACGTCCGAGACCGGCAAAGAAACTCCAAAGTGCTTGCTTCCTCCACGATATGGGTGACGCATGGGTTGGAGAGTGTGATGCCCGATTGATTCTTGTAAAAAGTAGAAGTAAAAGAAGTTTTTTATTTCAAATTTATTTTAAGGTATCTTAGGTCTTAGGTAGGAAGGTAAAAGAAACTCTTGTAAGATAACTCATCTTCACTTATAATTATCAAGGATAAGATAAGCCTGTCTGTTTTTTATACTCTTTCTCGCACGTCACAGAGTTAAACGATAGTTTAGTTTGATGGTTTAACTAATTTAATACCTACACAGTTTAGAGCTCGTTCAGTAAGTTAGAATATTGTGACATTTGGTTAGGCAGCCAGTTAGTTTAGAATATAGTGACATTTATATGTCTTTGAAAATGTTAGATATTACAAGAATTATTGAAACATTAAAACATTCCTTTATTCAATAAAATAAAATACAATTTATGTCAGTAAGTACCAAATAGGTACGACAACAAAGCAAATCTTTGGTTAAAGCCAAATTACCGCAGGCCTTTCGTCGTTCCACAACAATATAACAAAAAATTCAAGTTTCCAAGCAACAAGCTGCGGAAGACCGTAGACTTTATAAACATTAAATAAAAGGTACCTATTCCAAGAGTTTCGTCTTTTAAACTATGAAATATTGCTCGTATAAAGCTCTTAGCGAATACTTTTTGTCGGAGTTTCTTCAAGTTTAGCGGGTGCCTCCGCACTTAAGTGTATGTTTTTTTGTTCGTTTACCGCTACCATCAATGTGTGGTTTTTTATGCTTTGTTATAGAAAGAAGTTTCGAGAAGAAATCCTTTTCTTGCGTCCACTAAATGACGTCCGGGTGTTTCTCAACATTCTATTGAAGCGATGTGGTGGTATTCAGAATGTTTTGTAAAGTTCAGAAGTGACCTTATGTGAACCGAAGTTCGGTATGAAATAGTGTATTTTGTTATACTTTGTAGATTTTAAAGAGGTTGGCTTTTACTATTTTCAGAATTTTATGCTATTATTCTGTAATCCTGGCCAAGTACGAGCCGGACTCGCGCACGGAAGATAATACTTATCAGTGCGCGTATTACTTTATCCATAGAGTTTATTGATTCGATCGAGAGACTACGGTATATTTTGTTGCCGTTTGCCTCTAGTCTGTTGGTAGTGCTAGTGACACAGGTGAGAAGTGTACTCTCTTAAGGATTCCGAATTATTTATAAGCCATAATATATGTATTTTCATATTTCTATAAAATACTATTACTTTATGCCACACTGTACATATTTTGTGCGAAATAGGGGCGAATCGCTTTCGTATAACCTGTAAAGGTATGTAGTTATTATATTACATCTAGACAAAAGTTCTTTAGATTCATCCTTGGTACCGCAAAATAAATAAAATATCTAGATGGCTCGACGTTTATTCAAAATTCACCTATATTTAAAACATTAATTTCAATAAACAAAGTATTTATAAAACCGTTCCGTAAAAGGAAATCCCATTGGGACACGACAAAATCGCTTGAACCCACGAAAAAAAGCTTCGAAAATCAAGAAAAATATTCTTCCTGTACAAACGACAATATTATTTCAGTTAAAAGTTCCACGCTTATCCGATCCATTTCCCTGAAGCCTGGGTTATTCAAATAAGATATTTTTCGCCGCATTGGCAAATCCTGATCATTCGATTGTAAGCTCTATTCCTTTATCCATAGAGTTTATTGATTCGATCGAGAGACTACGGTATATTTTGTTGCCGTTTGCCTCTAGTCTGTTGGTAGTGCTAGTGACACAGGTGAGAAGTGTACTCTCTTAAGGATTCCGAATTATTTATAAGCCATAATATATGTATTTTCATATTTCTATAAAATATTGAAGCTATTCACGATTATGGTGAATTTGTTGAGCTATGCGTTTGTTGAATATATAGACTTTTATGGGAAGTTGCTGCTATTCCCACTGCATCAGGAATAGAAATAATGTTACTTACAGACATTCATAGCTCCAAAATCCAAAACAACATCAAGTAACCTTACATTCATAGAATTAACACAAACTTATTATAACTATTTTAATGAATCAAGTTAGAAACTATGGTCATTCACATTCAATATAATAGGAGAACTATTCAAAATAGTAAAGTCCGAAGGTCGATTGTTCGGGCATGCAAACACAGAGGAAAGCTTACCTAATCCTGGCTAACGTTCGGTCTAAGCCGGAGGGTAATGTTTGTGTTGAAGGCAATAATGGTGCATGGCACTTCTACATTCGACTGGCGAACCGAAGACTTCAACCTGCTGATTTAACTTCGAATCTAAGTTAAACGGAAGACGGATTAGCGACTTTTTATCGCTTTATATATATGTTTTTGGTTTATTGTTTATTAGACGTGTCCCACGATTTCACCTACGGGGGTCTTACGTAAAACCCTTTATTGTCGGAAGCCTACACTCATGACAAGTCTTCATATTATTGTCAGATATTTAATGGCATATTCGATATGCCCCATAGTAAATACCTAGGAGTACAATCAATTAAATATTTGTCTCGTTTACAAAACATTTCTGTTTTTTCGTTCTACTATACAAAAGTTGCTTAAAATAGTAAAAAGTCTGCCATCCGCTGCTACCAATGCAAAAGTAGAAGAGCTTTATTCATGTGATTTGACTTTCATATTAAAACGTTATTGTTGCCTTTATTAAATTTTATTTGATTTTACAGACTGCAACGAATACCTTGTTAAATTAAAACTAGAGGGGTACAGAATCCTAAAAATGATATGACAAAAAGTAAGTATTTTGAAATAGCTGTAGTTGGCATGGGTAATTGTTTTATTCGAATTTGATAACCTGCCTAAATTCCAGCCTTAATTTTAGAAGTATTATAGTATTCTTACAACGTCCCATCCAAACCTTATTTACGAGACTTTCTATACCCACTATAAATTATATTATCAACAGATTCTGCCCTCGACTTTAACGTTCTCCCTATTACTTTTTAATCTCTATATTTGAGACTAACGGATATAGAAGCCCCAAAGATATAGTACGATCAAAATAATAACTAACAAATACCAATTAAACGGCGGTCGAATCGCGAATACATTCGGTAATAATAGAGAAGTGTTTATCTAAGTCCGTGCACAATGAAGGCCCGTGTGACTTTGCAAATGAAGGGATCGACCCCTTCAAGGCGCTGCTTCACTAATTTATTGGCACAATTGAATCTTCATTTGACAACAATTGGAATGGCTCTTTGTTGAGCCGGTTTGCCGGTTTTCGTAAGAGGCATTTCATTAGCGAACCAAAGTTTGGGGCCAAACCAATTGCTAGACATGTCGATTCGTAAATACTGGTTGGAATACGAAATAGGCGTCTGTGAGATAGCTTAGACTCGTTTAAAGTGCACCTGTATCACGTACAGTACAGCTGAGACAGAAATGAAGAAGTAATAGATTTTTTGTCGACATGACGTGTAATTGGCGTAATTTTTTGTGTTACTAGACTTATGCGTTTATACAAGGCAAACAAATTTCCCTTACGAGTATGACCATATTATTTTATGTACACGGGCAAATAGCTTCATAGAACAGACTATTTGAGTAGATAGTCGATATCCACAAAGCTTTTAATCTCAAAAACTATTATACTAATTTTAACAGCGAAAAATTTAATACAAAAACACATTTAAAAGATAAAACCTGCAAATCCTACAGACGTTTCCCCTCCGGATTGTTACGAGTTTTTTTCCTAGAATTTCTCTGGTTTTAATTAAAACTTCTGTGGACGTGAATCATATTCATAGTTCGGACGTAATAATGTCTCCCAAACGACACATTGTGACTATGCTTCGGGAAATTTCGTTGTTACATTGTAGTGAAAGATTGTTGTAGGTACTAACTGCGGGCTGAAATTAGGAAAATGTTTCATTGTATAGCATCAAATTAAAAAGTATTTCGTAACGTCTTTATTAACATATAGTATTGTATACTATATGTTAATAAAGACGTTACGAAATACTTTTACTATTGTTAGTATGGCGATAAATTCTTTTACACTTATCGACATGTAAGGAAGTAAGAATTTGTAAGGATTTATTTGTTGTTGTTTGTTTCTGAAGATTTTACAGCTCTCAATCACTTGGTCACAGGCAGTCTTATAAGTTCATGAGGCAGTCGTGAGTTTTAATTCAATCTAACATCGCGACAACAGAAGAAAAAAATTCTCAAGCAGTCTGGTATTTTTAACTGTTTGGACTTCAACTTGTATACAAGTGTAATTTATAAGCGCGTAGGTATTTCGTATGCGAATTCCTTTGTTGATGTTAAGTTCGAATTATTCAAAAATACGTCACTGACTCTCGTATTTAAATAAATTTAATTTAGCCAATTATAAATTGCGTTTTAATACCCACGGACTGCTGCCTTGCATTGTTGCCTGAAGAAGATCGCTTTAAGTGATAGGCCACCCATTGTGCTACCGTTTTTTTTAAGTTGCGAATGTTTTCTTTGTACTGATTGTACTTGATTTATATTTGGTATGTATAGTAAAGATTTTATTCATTCTTTCATCAATTGTTATGCGTTATTTTGTAGTTTTTATATCAGTCATAAACATAATAGATAGTGAAAAATAAATAAATAAAACACTTTGTAACATAAAAAAAAACTAGTTTTACAAAGCGTCTTCGCTACATCGGTGTATTAAAAATTCAACATAATCTGGGATGATCCGAGTTAGCTGCGGGTTATCCGTGTAACGCATCCTAAACCCTGTTTACTACTACGACTATACTTTACTCAGGAACTTTTATAACTTACCATCAGTGTAATATTGTTTATTTATTTATTTATTTATTTATTTTTGTACACAAGGAAACATTCACAATATAACAGTCATAATTAGATACAAATACAAAGGTGAGTCTAACCCTGTTTAGAGTTTTCTACCGACAAACCTCAGAGGAAAGGAAAGAATATAGTGGAAGGTAATGAAGTGTACAGAAAATGATGAAGAGAAGATAAAGTACAAGTTTTGTAAATCCCTACTTAAGACGTATAAAAAATACT
Organism: Idaea dimidiata; assembly: GCA_949358125.1. Lineage (NCBI taxonomy): Eukaryota > Metazoa > Arthropoda > Insecta > Lepidoptera > Geometridae > Idaea > Idaea dimidiata. The sequence continues at coordinate 11,347,905 of OX442334.1, forward strand.
ATGCCATAAGTATATTCACATACACATATATATTATAAATATAACATTACATATACCTAATACACAAATACATACATACATACGAAATATATAAATACATAAAAAATAAATACATACATACATACATACATAATTATACCTACAGAGAGGACAGATAATGCTCTTTTACTCTTTTTTTAAATACATTGAGTGATGGACTCGCCCGGACGTCATGCGGAAGATTGTTCCAAAGCCGCACTGCATGGATTGTGAAAGAGCCACTATATTTGGCAGAAGTGTGGGAAGGACATTTTAGAGTTAGTTGTTGAGATGGTCTGTTAGACACACCTCGGGCAAAGAAACTGAAACGCTCACGGAGGTATGAGGGATATGAAGGATTGAATAGAACAGAGAAGAGAAAAGAGAGGACATGTAGATCATGTCGACGGCGAATAGGAAGCCACTTCAGCCTTGCACGAAACTCGGAGACATGGTCGAACTTACGCAAGCCGAAAACGAATCGGATGCAGACGTTCTGTAGTCTCTCGAGTTTGTCCAGGAGAACTTCAGTGGCATCCAAAAAACACACATCGGCATAATCCAGGAGAGGAAGAAGAAGAGATTGGGCCAAAGTAATCCTGGTGTCCAGGGGCAAAACGCTTTGTAGTTTCTTGAGCGAGTGGAAAGTTGCGAAGACCCTCTGGCTTATCAGGTTGACATGATTTTCCCATGAAAGCAGATTGTCGAAGATTACTCCGAAATTCTTAGCGCTGTCGGTGTATGGAATACTAACCCCATCAAATACAATGGCAGGCAGTGGTTCCCTGTTGATCAAATTTTGATGATACGTGTTACCTACTATCATTGCTTGTGATTTCAAGGGGTTTACAAGTAACCCAAAGGACTCAGCCCAGGCGGAGATGTTCTTCAAGTCACGGTTAATAGATTCAATACCCCTAGCTATGTCCTCGGCCGGAAAATGATCGTATATTTGCAAGTCATCAGCATACAAGTGGAAGTGAGAAGATAATACATTAGTGATTGTGTTGATGAAAACACAGAAAAGAAGAGGAGAAAGGACTCCACCCTGAGGCACGCCAGCAGAGAGGTCACACCAATTAGAACAAGATTCATCAAGGCGAACACACTGAGAGCGGCCCCGAAGGTAGGAGTCAAACCAGGATATTGCTGTTGGTGATGTATTAAGAGAGGAGAGGATGCCTAATAGAATGTCGAAGTCCACGGAGTTAAATGCACTGCTGAAGTCCAGCAACACCATGACTGTGACATGCTTCTTCTCTATGGCAAGACGAATGTCATCGGTTACTTTTACCAAGGCTGACAACGTGCTATGGCCACGTCGAAAGCCCGACTGGAACGGAGTAAGAAGTTTGTAAGTGTCAAGGAAGTCACACAGTTGCTTCTGGACCACGCTCTCCAAGACCTTAGACAGCACGGGAAGGATAGATATTGGTCGAAACTGAGAAAGTGAGGTAGGATTAGAGGTCTTTGGTAGAGGGATAACAAATGCGGACTTCCACACAGAAGGAAATGTATTAGATGAGAGAGAAAAATTTATCAAGTGTGTAACAATGGGGGCAAGGTCATTCAGAATCAAACGTATCATTTTGATGCAGATACCGTCTGAACCAATAGCATTGGTAGAAATTGTCAAGATAATTTTAATAACGTCTCCAACAGCAACCTCACGGAAAGAAAATGGAGAACATGGAGGTTTAGATAAAGAGGAAAGAGAATCAAGAGTGGTGGATTTAATCAGATTATTAAGAATAATAGGAGGCTGTGAGAAGTGGGAATTGATAGTATTAAGATCGAAGGTCAATTGAGAGTCTGCTGATGACTTACCAATACCGAGAGACTTCAAGAACTTCCACATTTGGGAAGGATTGGCATTTTCAAGAGAAGAGTGAATGTGTTGTCGCTTGGCGTCCCTGCACATTTTCGAGCAACGATTACGTAGTTGTTTATAGACAGCATGGTTAGAGTCAGTTGGTTGTTTTTTATAGCGCCTCTTCGCCTTGTCACGTTTAGACATGGCGTCTTTGATAATTTGAGTAAGCCATGGAGCCGGTAAATGTTTAACCTTTACACGTTTAAAAGGAGCATGTTTGTCGTACAATAATAGAAGGATTTTATTAAAAGCTGCAACCTTGTCATTTACGTCGTTGGCTGTAAAGACAGGTGACCAATCAATATCAGACACATCAAAGTTAAGGGCTTCAATGTCAATGTTTTTAAAACTGCGCATCATCAAGTATGTCGGTTTTCGCCTTGGACACCGGATTTTATAGGAAGCAAAGATAAGGTCATGATATGAAAAAGGAGCATCTACCTGACCGTGAGTAGCTACACGTTCAACCCTAGAAGCAATGATAAGGTCTATAAGAGATGGTTTACAGTGCGGCTGGTGGTGAGTGGCGGAAAGAGGAAGAACATGCATGTTGACCGAAGATAGAATAGAAAGTAACCTACGAGAGCGATGATCATCTTTAATCAGACACGTATTAAGATCACTAAGAATCAATACGTGTTCATAAAGAGAGGAAAAGTTAGAAATTGTAGTTTCGAAAGTAGAAAAATAGTCAACATTACAAGAAGGCGGGTAGAAAACACCCAACAATACCTTAGAGTGACGGAAAGTAATTTCTATAAAAAGGTACTCTAAAAAGTATTTTTTCTGTGATTTGTCCACTACTGTGTATGGGATATCAGAGCGCAGGTAGATACCGACACCACCACATCCTTTCCCCACTCTGTCATTTCGGATAAGTCGATAACCGGGTATTGCATACAATTTTGAAGGAAGGGTAGGCTTTAGAAAAGTTTCTGAAACGAGTATCGCATCAACCACATTGCAGTCAAATGAAGAGAGGATATCAGCATAGTGCTTGTGTATGCTTTGTGCGTTAATATGAACTACGTTTAGATTTCCGCCATAACCAGCAAACCCTGCTGCGAGTTCATCTCTCAGAAGCAATTGGTTATCATCAGAGTCGTGAGCACTAACGTAGTCGTCATCCGTCAAGTTAGACGAGGAACATGAGAAAAAGCTATCATCAGTCTCAAGTGACATTACAGGTATTTAAATATAAATATAATATAAATAAACTAATTAATAATTATTTGAATTAAATATAAAAAGATAATAATTAGCCAATAATAAAAAAATAAAAAAAACAAAACAGTTTACATACAACAAATTATACTAAACACACCGCATCAACGGAACGTAAAAAATATTTTTTTTTTTCTTAATAAAAACGGTGTTCAACAATCTATGACAGAAAATAAATGCGTAAAAAGAAACGTATTAGAAATCTGACATTGCTAGTCTGTGGACAATGAAATTAAACTGTCAAATAAAAACGTGAGAGAAAACTAGAAAAACAAATAGTATACGGAAAAAGGAAAAAGTAAAGATATAACAGATTTAGATTGAAAATAAAGTGGAAGTACCTACAACACAAAATACACAGAATAAATGACAGTATTCTCGGATCATTTGCTAGGCAAAACCGGCTTCCGCTCGCGCTTCGACTTTTCGTCAACCTTCGAAGTAGAAGCTACTGGTGCCTTGCCTTTGGTACCTGCTTTCGGAGCCGACGATGACGGGGCTTTTGCGGGCACGAAAAAGCGCTGAACTAGCTTGTTGAGCTCTAACGGTGTCTCGATCTTCCGGCGCGTCTTATCAGGAAGCAAAACAATAATTTTGCCCTCAGAGGTCCAGCACTGCTGCACACCGAAGTGTTTACGGGCCGCCATGAACACATCATGTCTTACCTTTGTAAGGAATTCCGACATTGTTATGCCACTGCCCTTCAACAACGTTTTGGCATTCCATGCAGAGCTCCGGACGGCGTATTTTGAAAAACGTACCAGCAGAGGTCGAGTCTTGGAAGATTTAGCTCCCAGGCGATGACAGATAATCTCATCACAATCAGCTTTGGCAATTTTGATTTGATTTACCAAAACATCCACTGCCGCAAGTGTCGGATTTTCATCTGTGGCCTCGGGAACCCCATGTAGAAGTAGAACCTTGCGCCTTGATATTGTCTCCTGTCTTTCAATACCCTGAATAATTAATTCAGCCTGGGACTTCAACAGTGTGACGGTCCTCCACATTAAGGACTTGAAGTCGAGGAAATCCTTAGATAAAGAAGAGAGATCCTTGTGGTGTGGGCCCTCCATGGAAGCAAAACGCTGCAGAGAATCTTCATAATCATGCATTCTGGACTGGAAGTTTGCTGATAGAGCCTCCAAGTTTGCAGTCAACTTTGTGTATAGATCCATCTTGTGTTGTTATTTTGTTTTGAAGGATAATTTGATTGTGTGGTGTGTCTAGTATACCTCAGTGATACATGTAAGTAATACTGTTATAACTTAAGACTCTGTTTACTATTTTTAATTAATTAAATAGGGAGAGCACAAATTCAAAGTTGTCGTTATTTCAACTACCCTCTACTAGGTAGTAGAGCCTATTGCCTAGTTTGTACAGAAAAGAAAAATAAACAGACTAGTTAAAAAGAAACTAGAACAAACTAGCAGTGGCAATCACGGATAGGTACATATTGCATAAAAGGCAATGTCATTTTAATTTACAAAAAAAAGCCTTTGATTATCCAAATCCAATTATATCACATAATACGATTTTAAACTAACACGGTTGTTTTCACAACAATTATTATTAAAAATAGGGTTATTTCCATGTTTTAATTTGTTATTTACGGAGCTCTATACTTTACCAGTAATTGCAACTGACTTGTTCACGAGGCAAAAAAAAATCATGGGAAATACCCCGTTATTTAATAATAATTATTGCAATTATATCATATCACAGACTACACGTAAAAAAGCTATTATGAGTTTCGGCTTATAATAATAAGGAATAAAGGTGCGTCATTATCGCGTAATATGCGAATAGATAAAAATTCACATAAGGAATTCATGTCAAGAGAGTGATGTGCAAATCTGCGCTCGTAAATAAATATAAACAAAAACATTAAAAAAAAAATCTAACTCTTTCCCCAAGTAACGAAAATAAAGTAAACTGACCACAGAGTTCAACAAAAAGCGAAAGGTTCGATAAAATTAGGCGTTACACCGATACCATCTCCCCTACAAGTAAAATAGAAAAATATCTCAACTAATTTCGTAACAAAAGGTATGAAGACAAAAGAAATCGAGGCCCATAACACTATCCCTAACATAACCATAGAGATAAGGTACGGCACATGTCCCAGAGCGTTAACTGAATAAAAACTTGTAACAGTAGTCGTCGGTCGGATAGAACTTGTAAATGTTTGAAACGTATTATATATTTCTAGCAAGTTCTGATCTCTACGGGATCGTATTGATCCTTGCAGTTTGAAATAGTATGGTGGAAATATAATAGATATTGGTAAAATAGATTTACAAACTGAGCGAAAGCATTAAATCTATAGTCCAAGAAACAACACTTGGCTAGGCAAGTAAAGCTCGCGATACGACAAGGCAACCAATAGGCTAAGATTTCAGATTTTTTTTAAACAAGACAGACGGCGATGGCGGGATGACTTTGACTGCTTTAAAAGTAACTGGTCCACAATAGCCCCAGACCGCGACAAATGTAAGGAAGGTAGATTCCTTTGCTCCGCAATGAGACAATTTAAACTCTTAAAAGTAACTTAATAAGAAAGCAATATCACCTATCCAATTTAATATTGTGTTTACACAAAATAAACGTTTTAGCGGAGACCACTAAAGAACAAGGTACTTACTTAAGAAATGGAACTAAGTTTTACCTCCAGTGCTAAGTGCACGTTCCTTGAACGAATTAACAAAATGTGTTGGACGAGAACTGAGTAAAATAACAGAACTCATTTACCTCTCCTTCTTTTTAAACTGGTGGAATAGGGATATAAATAACAAGTCATGTTTTTATTAGATTTCAATGCGATTAACACTTTAAAAGTGGAATACAGAATTGTCACTTAAAATTTTTGGCGTTCTTAAATAATACAACTTTTTTTTTTAAATTAGTATGCGATGTAATTTGTTTGTGAGCTATTACAATTAAGTATAAGTAGAACTAAAATTTTGAGTAGCGTTTAGTAGCGTAGCCGTAAGAGGGCGCGGTCGTCTGAAATTCATTGTCCTCCGATTGGGATTGAGTCAACTTAGCAAATAGGACAATGCACACTTCGAGACAAGTCGTCAGTACTTAATTTAATAGACAAAACATTCCTAAGGCGAAAAGCACCAATATTTCAATAGGTAATCAATAAGAAAGCAACCCAACTTGGGACTCACGAAACATAAAATATAAAAAATGCCAATGGCCAAGCTATATTTAAAGGGATATAAAGTAGAGCCGTAAACGTCTTATCTGATAAAGTGTCAAGTATCGAAATAAGATATCGTTTGGCAGTAGGTACAGGAAATTGGCAAGAAGTATGCACGTACCTATTGCTCGTAAATAAAGGTTTAAGTATTGTATATTTTTAACTTTTATAAAATAACTAGATAAACTGTTTATTGTATCAGACCGAAATTAAAAATTACAATTAAAAAAAGCATAACAACTTGAACTAGGTGGTACAATGGGCGGTTTTAGGGACTAAGCAAGTAAGCAACTACTAGCAGCACTAAACTAACTAGCAGTCTCCCTAGGGACGCACGCAGGTGAAAACGTGGGGCGCTATTAGCTTGTATAATATGAATATCATCTTACGATTTTCTTACCTATTAGTTTTCTTACTAAACACTGAATAAATATATGAATAAGTAAATAAGTACTTCATCTACTTATTTTCGTGAAGTGGTGTGTCTCACCTATTTCTAGTTTTCACGACGAGTTGTCGCGTCGCTATAAGGCCTCTAATTTGACCTAACGACTGTGCCTCTAAGTAACCAGTTATACTCGTATAGTTTAAATTTTTCATTGTCATTATCGCTTAATGATGTTTATTTGGTGTTTCCCTTTTGTTTACTTTTTCTTAAATTAGGCATGTTTAAGGTACCATGAATATTCTCAAAGTTTAAACGATAATTCGACCCATTTAACCTTTCAGCTAATAGATTATGGTCATGTCCGGGGTATACATCGACGGCAGGTGCCCGATGAATGGTGCATTTACCCTAAACGGTCCCCACACGTGTCCCACTACCTTAACTACTGGTTTACTGAATTTAAACAACAAATTCTGCTCAACATTTGTTGGCGGTGTTTAGTAATAAGTTACGGCATTGCATGACAAGCATTATCAATTTTGTTACCCTGTATAATTATTGTTATTTATTATAATTAAAGCCGATAGATTGACCTGGTTTTAGATGAATATAATTATGTTTTTACAATTTTATCATGTAACTTGATAGGTAGCTAATGGGTACCATATTTGTTTTAAATTATTAAATGTAAAATACGGAAAAACGTTTCCAATGTCTATTTTCTATAATTTATATTTTAATATTATAAACTGGTAACGTTGCGGTAACATGTATACATTTATATTTCTATGCATGTTTGTTTATTAGGGGGTAACCTACGATATCATTGGACCGATTTCAAAAATTCATTTACCGATAGAAAGCTACAACTTCGAGGAGTAACATAGGTAGGCTACTTTTAATCTCGGTCGATATTGCCACGTGATCAGGACTTATTATCAATACAGTGCGTAAAGAACCACGAAAGACTCTTGGTTTAATTAGACCCAAAGCGGCTCCCTGCGATTTCATCCGCTAAACTTACGCAGGTAAAACCGCAGGACGCAGCCAGTCTTATACATGACTTTATTGATTTCTAATTTATATGTGTTAGAATGATGTATTATTAACGCAGCTACCATTAAAAATGTATTAGTTGAAATCATCATACCTATTTCTTGTTGTTTCAAAATTCCTTGACATACTTTTGGAAGTTGTTATTGATTTAGTCTAAAGAAAGTTCTTATTCGTCTAAATTTAAAACGAATAAGAACATTTCTGACTTAATATCCTTTTATGGGTATACTAGCTGCATCCAGTAATTTAGTTCGCTTTAGTCATAAACGCTAACAAATTAGTATGCAATTAAAACTAGTGACTGCAAATAAGGTATATATCCATAATCGATGACGATGATGTTTTCGTTCATAACCTGCTAACGAGTAATACTGTGGATTTAAAATTGCTAAAAGGGCATGGAAAAGTCGTGTGCGCTGTATAAGTCACTTACAATCAGACGAAAAAGGTCTTTAAAATTCCTACTATTAATTGACATTTAATAATCCCATATCCTAGTCGTAAACCAAACCGAGTAACTAATTGGATGTTTTTCTTCTTCTATTTATTGAATAACTAGCTGTGCCCCGTGGTTTCGCCGCGTAAATCCCATTCCCGCGTGAATATCGGGATAAAAAGTTATCCTCGTAGCCTATGTGTTAAACCAGCTATCTACATACCTACCTAGTTTCATGGTAATCGGTTCAGAGGTTTATACGTGATTGAGTAGAAACACACAAACCCACAAACTTTCAGCTTTATAATATTAGTAGGATGGGATTAATTAAATTAAAATTTTATTAATAAATCCCATACCATTTAAAACGTTCAAATGATTGACGTACACAATTTTCTTTAAAAAAAGAAACTAACATAGTTTGATGAAAAAGGTGGTTAACCAATTTGGATATCTAAAGAAACTTTTTTGAATGGTTAACTGTATAATTTAAATAATAAGCGAATTATGCAAGTGACAAGTCACTTTCAGCTATCAAAATTTGTTTCACTTGAACAAACTCTTAATAAACTGGAATTAATCGAATATGAGCCATTACATTGAACTTGAGTATCTATGTATTTGTATGTCTGTACTTAGATATTAATACAAAAAAAAAAACATAAAAATGAATACATTTTGTGACAACCTTGACCCTATAGTGGGGCATATTTAGACAGATAGATAGATTCATTGTTTACTGTACCACCGAATTAAAATTACAATTTAACGAAAGATTAAAAAAAAAACCTTAATATACCTACCTAACGTTATTGTAAAACAGCTCCGTCTGCACACCTTTACGTGGCAAGCAAATAGCTATTCTCTGACCCTACAGGAAAATCTGGATTCACTAAAAATAATCCAATTATATTAAAATGAGTACAAAATCGATCAAAAATCAACACTTCGGCAACGGTCTATTATTTGCAACAACCATTTAAAAACAATTAATAACCAACTGTTATTAATAAAAAATCAAGTTCGTATCTCAGTTAGTTCATAAAAAGGGACACATCACCTCAACGAAGATCTCGGTACCAAGTCGTTTCATTGAGAGACGATCGACCCAGCTTAGGGTGACAATGACGGTGTTAAATGGGCTCGGACGCGAACAGGTGCCGATTGGCGTGTATTTGTTTATTTCAAGTAAATACGGGTGGTAATTACACGTGTGACACGGTTATTGGACCGTGAAATAATGCTGTTTGTTTATGGAAGTAATATTGTTACTACACAATTCATCATCATCATCCTGTTGCAGTCCACAGTGAGAGGCCTATGTCCAGCAGTGCTGGACATAGGCCTCTCCGATTGTACGCCACCTAGACCTATTTTCGGCTTCTCGCATCCAGTTTGTGCCAGCCGTCTTGCGCAAATCGTCACTCCAACACTATTTTGCGCAATTCTGTGATACTAAATATATAGCGACGATGGCGCGAAAGTTAGTGAGTTAAGTACAAGAATAAAGTTTTCATTTGCAATAGACTTGAGATGTAAAACACCTTCTCTTTCTTATGAAAGAGAAAGCGTTTTACATGTCAGACGAACACGAATGATGTACGATTATGTACGAAGATAACTTCGTATAGTGGTGTGGCTGTCCTAGTGTTCTAATTTTCAGGCCTCTTACTTGACCTAACGACTGCTATCAGGCATAACAACCGGAGCCAACTTTTTAATGTGTCTTCCAAAGCACGGAGGAGTTGGTGAAAATTATTTTTCCACACACATCAGTCACCTATTCCAGTAATGCAAGACCACGCAAAGCGTTGCTAAACGCGATTATAAAAACCGGCGGACGCAGCAAGATCAATGAGTATCTCAAACATTGCAGTTACTTTAAGGTGCATTATCAGTACTTTTAGCCTTTCCAGCCGACTTTAAAGCAACCTATAAATAAACTCACTCCGAATTTCCTAAGCTAGACTATTTAAACCTACTTGCTTTCCCTAAGAGAGGTCTAACATAGACACAATGTACGTTTGGACTAGTAAGTCTGGGGTTTTAGTTGATTCCCAGCGTTAAACACTAACTAATTACATGTGCTATATTATGTGTAAGGTAGTCTGTTAGTCTAACTAAGTAAACCTAAGTATAATATTACGGTTAGGTAATAAATAGTAAATAGTGCACTATTTTAGACACAGCGCTATCTAATTAAGCAACTAGGCTTGCCCTATGGGTACCAATTACTAGATATCATTATCATCATCTCAGAATTCATAGTCCATTGCTGCACATAGGCCGCTTTCATCCAATGACTCCCCGCGACCGCTACAATGTAGTTGGTTCACCGAGTCAAAGACCACCCGTCTTTCAACACTCCTTTTGACATCGCATCGTTGTCGCCATTCAATACAACATATGTAGCTACTACATATGGTACATAATAGTTCGCTGCATGCGCTAAACATTCGCAAACTCGTATGTTTAGCGCATTCACACAACACCTTAATCCACAAGATAATCACATCCCAAACTTTGAACAATAACAATACAACGCTCGCAGCGTTCAATTAAAACTATCAACAATAAAATCCCCATATTTCAACGGGCAGTGTAAGCCGTACCTTATAATGGGGGAGTTAAGACAGGCCACAAATCATAATAAGTTGCAATTACCGACCGTTGCTTGGCGCAACTCGTAAATACTCCTGTTATTAGTTGCATAGTTGGTCTGCACTATCTCGTTGCAACATCTACCTATCTGACTTAAAAATAACATTCTAGATATTTCTAGAAGTTGTGTTGAAACGGGAAAGTTCGTTTTGATAAATTAATAAGAACGCATATAATAGAATACAATAACCGCGAGTTATTTTTCGTATACGTACAGATTAGTTAAAGAAAGCTGGGACACACATTTACACGTTGGGCTTGCAGTGTCTGGACACATACTAGGCTGTGGCTTTGGGACACCATTTATCTATAACTAATATTGCACAACAAACATTGGATGTGCAATATTTTATTAATATCTTAATCGCGTGGTTTTAGTTTGATCAAGACCACAAGTTAGTATCCGCTACCAAAATCATTGTAACAAGGTTTAAACGTGGTAAAAAAATTAAGTAAAAATCTAACAACCCGGGAAAAATACAAAATTATGAGTTTCAATCGTTGTAGTTAGTTTGCCGCAGTCGGGTAAAAATGAAAAGGCTTCGCCTATTGCAATTTCCTTCTAACGTACACGTTTAAGTTGCAACAACACAGCACTAGAGGACATTAATCTTCTTAATCTAATACCAGCGACGAAGCACAAGATAAACATGCAGAAATTAAGGAATACCTACTCCTGACACATACAGTAGGTGAGAAGATTGCAGTATAAGTACAAACAGGAATACTATTTAGCTTATTAGGTGCAGCTTGTTTAAGAATCTTAAACACGTTTAAGTTGTTACTGTTTAAACGGGTTTATTAAAATACTATTGGAGTGTCGAAACACCTGTCTTGTCTGTGATTAAATGATATTAGGTTTCTTCATCGAACTTGAATCTTATAACTTTCTAATCTTTTGGAATAGAGTTCGTAACAATTTTTAATTACTATTATTTAATTAAACATTTTAAAATAAAAGTTAAAAAACCGACTTCAAAAAAGAAACAAAAAATAATTGAAAAACAACCAAAAAAAAAAGAATTGATAAAAAAAGCCCAAAATAACCTCTACATAGGTACAGTGCCACCGACTAATTAATCTGTTTTATCATCTGAAGTCGGGCAGCCAAACTAAGTACAATATGGAACCAACCAGTAAAACTGCCCCACTTCAGATGATAAAACAGATTAATTAGTCAGTGGCACTGTACCTATGTAGAGGTTATTTTGGTCTTTTTTTATCAATTCTTATTTTTTTGGTTGTTTTTCAATTATTTTTTGTTTCTTTTTTGAAGTCGGATTTTTAATTTTTAAATTATTTTTTTATTTTACCCTTTTTAGTATACCTACCTATCCTTAAATCAACAATATTGTTACCGTAATTTTAATTATTGAGGAGTTTGCTGATAAGAAGGTGATTTCAGGTGCCCCATCAATCTGTACTTAGTTCTTCAGGGTCTATTCATTTTGGTAGAAGTCCAAAAATGAGTAATTTATTGAATTCTGGGATGCTATCCTGTCCATCATTCCGAAGATACTCATCAGATCCTTACCAAACGTTCATCACTCCGACCCTCATCAGATCCACATCAAATTTTTATGGGACCATCTTGGAGCTCCCACCTATCCATTAAAAAAATAATCATCTTAATCGGTCAAGCCGTCTTCGAGTAATCGGAGAACATACAAAAAAAAAAAATTATACATACAGACGAATTGAGAACCTCCTCCTTTTTTTGAAGTCGGTTAAAAATGCTAGTCCTGAGTCCTAATGAATTTTTCTCTTTTAGAAATTCATGCCACCAATTAACCACCAATTTAAAATTTTGACCTAAAATGTTTACATCTAAGTTCTATCAAATAAAACTGCAGTCACAGCATATTGTTTGCTGGTTGCTGCCATTATTTTATTATATTGCTTAATGTAATATTATAATACAATGCTTGTGATTGAGAATGTAAGACGTTTACATTCAAATACCTTAGCAAAAACTCGAAGGATTCTATCCAAAGTTTTCTTCTTTAAATTCTGAAGGTCACGTAAAAGGTAAAACGAAATAAGGAAATAGACCTCTATTACAGTTTGTAGGTATCCAGTTTGCGACACCCAACAGTGAGGGAGGACAGATTGAATGCAGAAAGCCCCATTTCTTCGTCGCCCACTAATTTGCTTCTTGACAAACTTCGGCGGAACGACCGAATTCGCGGGTAGTTCAAAGTTGCGCCATTGTTGTACTCGCGTCAACCCGCATTCTGTGGCTCTAATACTTCTTAAATATTTTTAAGACGTCTACTAATTCCAACTTAGGGTTTACTTAACGACATTTTGTGGAATTTTCATTGTCAGACACGGTTAATTTATTATTTAAATAAAACGAAGGTGCTTTTACGAAAAAAAAGTTCTGTAGAAACCCATTTTGAGAGTTTGGTAAGAAAGAAAAAATGTTTGAGAGAGAACTACATGTGAAATAGCACGTCGTAGTTCCACAAAGTATCTTTGTCCGCATTCCAATTAGTAACTTTGACATTGAAGCAAAAAAAAATGCGCTTTGGCATGAAATTTGAAGCGTTTTTCGCAGTATGTAGCCATAGTTAACCTAGCAGTTGTACGCTTCAGAGCTTGTATATAGCAAAGGTCAAATAAACGATATCATTCAAGTTCATTCTATTAATTGGACTTCTTAAATTAAGCCTGTGTAGCCATACTATAGGTACGTATAACTTGATTTTAAGACAATTGTTTTAACCAGATTTCTAAAAGAGTTCACACTTAAAAATATGTTGCTCAGAGTTGTGGTTTCAGGCAGCTTTTTTTCTTAAAAAAAGCACAATATCATAATTAAAATTTACTTTAAAGTAGTTGTTCTTTTACACGTCACTTAAGCTATTTGTGAGTAATTGAAGGTCGTCGGAAAATGTATGATTCGAATAAGGGCGTATATAAAAAGCATTGCAAACATATGCTGCACCAAAATATGGAGATTAGAGACGTTATAACGCTGCGGGTTGGTGAATTTATAACTGGGTTGGTGCATATAAATAACCCGTGCCAATAAAGTTACCGAAAAAGGGCAACTTTGTCTACACTTTTGAAAAATACATAGAAACAGAAAAATTTACAGAATCAGAGTGATGTAGAGGACATTTTCTGCGTCCGTCCGTCTGTCCGTTTGCAACGAGACGTGACCGGTACGGAATTAACTGGGAACAGTCTGCCACAACCGCATCTGTCACTTGCAATTTGCAACCGTATTTCAATGCAGTAAGAAATCGAAAACCGCATGGATACGCTCGTACGATGTTGTTCCGGCAACGATAGATTTGCGCTCGGTTTAAGCGAATATAGATCTTAGCTTAAAAAGATAAAGCCTCAGAAGCAAGCAAATGATTTGTTTTGTACGCAACTTAAAGCGTTGTCAAGAGGCATGAAAGCAGAAACGTCGTCGTCTTCAGCCCACAGTCCTGTCCGGACACCAATTTGTCTCTTAGATTTATGTTTTCCATTATTGCTGTAGCGAATAACATGGTATTTCTAGTTCATATATCGTTTTTAAATTTGTACACGATTACTCCTGTTAAAAAGACGTTTCTTAGTAAAAGTCAGAAGAATGTGAAATGAATTTGATAAGTTGACGATTCTGGAAAACATATTGACTTTTTTGGTGAATTTTAGGTTTTTTTTTAATGCAACTAGGCAATTGGATTGATTGAAGATCTATCGTACAGTCCACTGACTGTACAGAATTGTTTTGATAGCAGAACTGAAGAGAAAAACACCAAACACGGTCTAAAATCCGACAATAGTCAGAACAATGCAAACAATCAATGGCCACAATTAAAAATGGCTTGAATAAAGGCAGTTGCATTGAATCCTTTCCCATTCATTGTTCGCGGCTCTGATACAATTTGTCAAGGGTACAGTACAGCAGTTACGTGATTCTAGTGCCGACTGTCGCGTCATTACTAATGGGCAATTACATTTCTAAAAGACTTTGTAGTTAAAATTAATAAATCAGAAAAAAAATGATTAGATATATACACAATACAATGCTTAAAACATTCAAACAGCAGTTTATTTCCATCGATTAAAACTTGTCCCTTTCACCAACCCCCATTCCAAACCTTCCTAAAAGGATCCCAATACAATTGAATTCTCAAAACCCGCCAACTTCAACACATCACTATACAATATCAGAAACAGAATCTTCCATATAATCAAGCACAGAGAATAGATAACGCAGGAACGTGAATAAGAACGGCCTCAAGAGGCCTCGTTAAGCTACCAACTTTACCAGTTTTGTTTAAATTAAACCTAGTCCTACCCGGGTATACATCGTCCAAATTGAATTTCCTACTCGACAATGTCTACAGAATTTTAAACAATCCCACCGCCTTAGGTGTCTTGGATACAAAATACAAACGGTGCATTGAATTACTTCACGAACTTGGTGAGGCATTGGTTAGGGAGATATTTTTTTACAACCTTCTTTAAAAAGGGGTGGTTTTTATTTGGAGATTTTATTCTCAGTGGGATTGTCAACTCATCAGTGTCTTTAGCAATCAATAAACCCGACAACCAAAAATGATTACCGTAATTTATACTGAAACGCATTTGGGAAAATCCTTACTTTTATTAAGGAAAAATACAATTTATAGGTAATATAGCAGCAAGAGATGAAAATTTAAATACAAATTACTGACCATAATATAAGCTTACCTAAAGAGGAGAACAACAATCAAGAAAGTGAAACGTTATCTGCAGCTGTGCAAGAATAAAAAGCAAAAAGGAAAATAAAACTAAAGTACTACGAAACCAATCCAATATTTTAACGGAGAAAACGAAACACTCACTAGGTACTGCAACTTGGTAAGTATTTAGGGTTTCGTTCAATTATTGTTTTGAACATTAATTATGAAAGAAACTTTGTAGGAGTAGAGGTACCGGTACCTAGTAGTTTGTAATAAGACAATGGTAGCGAAATCGAGACAGCGAATATAGAACATAAATACCCCATAATAAATTTGTATTTAAGTTAACAAGAAATCACATACAAAAAAAACTAGGTTGCGATATACCGCAAAAGTAATTTGCAAATAGGGCAAAAATAGTATCTGACTCATCCCATGACTGGTGATACAAGACAAACAAAACGTCAGACGAAATAATCCTTGATTAGTGCTAATTTGATGTGTAGTAAAACTGAGTACAGTCGGCGTCCAGGATGTGAGGACTGAGGTAATTACGGGATCCCAGGTGGCGACTCCGCACCAACTAGCTTGAATTATCTGCTTAGGGTTTTAAGGACAGAGTTAGAATTCACTAGATGCGATCGTTTAATATACCTAATTGTTGTAATACCACTGTTATTAAAAAAAACATGGATTATACACACGGTGTCATTTTCCGAGTCGAACCTAGATACCTAAGTCAATAAAAGAAATCCTTTTTACTGACCCGTCATTCACCCTGACAAAACTTTTCTTTTCATGGTCTATATTTTCACTTGTAATTTACTCGGAGATATTTTCACGTCAAACATTAAAATTTTATCAATCTTTTAATTTCTTCTATGGTTTTCGCGATTTTGCATAATAAAACACTTTATTTATCCGGTTTATTTATCCAGTCAACCTTGAAAAAGCCAACTGTAAAGTTGGCGAAAGCTCGGGTCAAATAATGAATAAAAACGCGATAAAACCGGATAAATAAAGTGTTTTATTAATCTTTTAATTTTTAAGAGTTCAATTTAAAACAATTTAAGATTTCATTATATTTCATCAACTTAGCAATTGTGAGAGTTTAACTGTACCAATTATATCAGATACATAAATACACCATAACGATTTTCGTATCGGCATCAAACAGTCTTATTTATTTAGCTTAGCCAGTTGCTTGCAGTCGCATCCAGTAGCTTTAACTCTCTAGTTTTATGTGCCTCTCGGTAAGTGGCCTCGAGTGGGGTGTTGTAAACATCCCCGGCCAAGTTTAAACGTCACCCCTTCCAGCTAGACGTCACAAGTTATTTGGGTCCTTCTAACCTCGATGCGTGGCGTGCTTTTGTTCAAGTAACTTCGAGTGTAATATCGTACTTGTAGTTCATTTTGCAACGTCTAGTGATTTGTAAAACCGATGTTTGAATAGTATTATGGATTATTAGTTTTTAGGGTTTCGTAGTCAATAAGAAACCCTTATAGTTTCGTCATGTCCGTCTCTCCGTCACAAATTACTCACGCCAAAAAATGCTACAAGAAAAAAAATATAACCCTTTTTTAGGGTACCTCCCCCACATGTAACATGTGGAAAAATTTCTTTTTCTTGCTATCTCCATTGTTTGAGCCGCCTCTTTTAAAATCATTGTGAGTTTTCAAAATCATTTTTTTATTTTATTGTTCTGTTATTGAGCTTTAAAGTGTTTTTAGAGTTATTTGCACCCCCTTTAACATCCAAACATTTATCCTTGGATACGTTATATGTATTCACAATTGTAGTAAATATAATGAAGTTTAAAGGAAAATTATCACAGCTGCGCTGTCTTTTTAAATTTACAAGTACTTGTAATTGAAAGAAATAAAAAGCAAAATTTCAAACAAATTCCGTTGTGAAATATTACTTAGGTACTAGGTAAGTGTTAGTTGTAAAGACTTTTCCAGATCGTAATCTCTAATATGTTTGGTAACTACGAAACCCTACACTGCGCGTGGCTATGGACAAAGCACGCACTTGACCAGTTTTTTTATGGATAGAATAGAGTTTTACATAATATTCGACTGATTATATCCTAGATTTAAAGTTTTGTTCACAATTGATGTAGTAAGTACATCAAAGGTTGTATAACAAATTCAAGATCACATCTAATCGCGGCGCAATTCCGCTTGCCCGCCCATCGATCATCGACCATGCAATTTATCGGACGCGCCGTATCCTACCCTGAGAGGATCATCCGGACAGCTAATGCGTTTTGAGTGCCCACGTCATTTTAGGAATATTCAATTTTTATCGCAGACCAATTTGGAAGGGTATTTCTGGTGTCTGGTTGACAGAGGTTGGACAAAAATATACCTCTACTCTAGTTGCGTCTCACGGTTTTACCCGCTCAAGCCCTGAACAAATAAACCTTTCATAGTGCTCATTTACGCACCCCTAAGAAACCTATGTGTCAAATTTTAACCCTCTTAGGGATTGATTTTCGCAAAATCCATTCTTAGTGACCATGTGCTTCCTAAAAAGAACCCCCATGCAAATTTCAAAAGGCTACTAGGTTATAGTTTCTGAGATTTCGTGATGTAAGTATGACTTTGTGGTTACCTATCTTAAAAACATAAAGACATGTAGCATGATGTTATTAAAAGGTCGTCTTCAACGTAGATATAGGTATTTATATATACGATACGATATACAAGTGCCTACTTAAACCATTACTATTTAATTGCGAAGTTGATTCTTCAAGTGAATTGTTGATTTCAAACAAAAGTCACAAAGGTAGAGGCTAGATACCTAACTCAAATATAAATCATAACTCACGCCTATCTGAGTTTTCAATAAATCTATCCTTCGGGACTTGATATTGTTTAAGCTGAATTGAAAATACATATTACATATCCAACTAAGCAAGATTAATAGACAGTGTTACAGGTCATTAACCCGCACCCCGCTCGGGAATCGAACCGGGACATAACTTCTAAGTCATTACACTTAATATCAATAGCTCATTGCCCAATTAGTATTGACTATATAAACGGGCAATTAGAATAGAACTGGGCAAGGGTTTACTATTGTTGGAATACTACTCAAATAAGTAAGTTGGTTATCAAAAGTATGGCGCTCGAGTTTTTCGTTTTCCATTGGCATTGTTGACCACGCAAATTTGTTTTTAGAAACGGTCAAAGGATTTATTAAGATGGTATGTATATCAGTTAATTTAACTTACTACTACTTACTACGTATAACGAAATAGTAGTTATTAACCGATTAAAGTGAAAATCAACCGCAACCCGAATTTTTTAAACCATAAGCCATAAAACTACAAAACGTTATTGAGTTACAAAATTGTTCAGCAATCGTTACACACACAGCCCTAGTTAGCTTTATGGCAACATTACCATAATGCACCGCGGGTCATTTCACTCTGTTTATCACATGATTGGCCACATTTCTATGTAAATACTAAGTCGATGGCGGTCATAGATCGTAGGTGATAGGCTCGGGTATGTTTCCGTGTACCTAATCTATGACGGTGTCTATGTGTACTTAACTAGCCATACTTGTAAGTCATATTAAGTTGTTAACAGCAAAAAGAAAGACTTGAAAAGTTCATAAGTTAACGTTCTCGATGAGATTTGAACTTACGTTCTCAGTTTTACTGTATCTAACAGCGCACACAAAGACGATATACTGAAAAGGGTTGAAAGCGATTGTATTAGGATAGTAAATATATAAAGTGCATAGCAATTAAAAAATGAAAACTGAGTTACATTTTAAGTAATACTAATTAAAAAATGTATTGTATTCGCTGTTTGATTACAAGCTATAATCTAAGACAAAAGATATTTATTAAATTAATACTTAGGAGTAACGTAGATAATACTTAGGTAAGTACCCAAGAGTAATTCTTAGTAAAAACTTTCAAAAGAAAAGGCAAAGAGATTCAATAAAATAGTTTGTAAAATACATCAACTTGTTACATTAGGAACAATAGTATCCCTTTTTGTATGACAAAGAGAACTGACCCGCGTACCTAATCGAATAACCCAGGAATAGTTTCCAACAAGAAGTGGCCTATACTCGTAGTATATGTAACTGTAACACTTACAGAGTCCGATGGCAAGAATGTATTTAGACTTTTATAAATAGAATAAGTAGGATTCGATCACATTGATTGATTGATTAACACTTTATTGTACCAAAAAACACACAAATTATAACAAGGTTACAGATTTGACCTTAAAACCCAAGTGGTACAATGGGCGGCCTTATCGCCTATGTGCGATTACATTTTTACGGTTCCGTGCCTTAAAATGTAAAAAAGGAACCTTTGTCGGATCGGATCACTTCGTTGTCTGTCCGTCTAGATGTCTGTCGGTCAAGATCTTTTATAATCAAGAACAGTAACAGGAAGTGTATTTATAGCAAGTTGAAAGTTATACTAGCTACTGAGGTCTATTATAGTCCGTGTTTGGTGCCATCGGTCGCGCTAAGATGGGTGACCGTAATCGATCTCCTATCTAAGGGCGTTAAGTGCAGCTTGCACAACCATTCAAGATCGGCAAGTGCAGCTATGCCAATTAGTTCCTCAACGCCCTCAATATACGATGATAAAAGAAATTCCCGAGATGCATTCTCCGCATCAGATTACTATAGCGGTCGACAGAAACGTAGTTTTATTTGTCTTCCTTTAAAAGACAAAAGAGTCACGGTTTGAGCTTTATTGCATTTTACAGGGACATTTGAGTGGATATTGTATTGAGATTTTTTTTATATTAAGCTGCCATATTTAAGTGAGACAACATTTTCAGAAATTCCACATTTTGGCACTATACGAGATAGGTATTTAAATATTTTTGTTTTAACTATTAACAAACTGTAGGATGAAGCTTTGATAACTGAGTTTATAATTACTATAGCGTCAATTCTAGCTTTTACTCTCTCATGTAAAACTTGCTTAGAACCATAGGCTCGCTTGCGACAAACTGTAGAGTAAAATAAAAACAACTAATATGGTATTACTTTTTGACATTACTAAGTAAACATAGTGTTCTAATATACGTAGTATTGTAATGTCTTTGGCTCTAATTTAAAAAGTTAGCAGTTAAATCTAACTGATGCAAGTCGGTTTAAAACCTTCTTAAACTTTTGTGCCATTAGTCTGGCCAAATCTTCTTTCGTCTGTCTGTATGTTGGTTCTCCTCTATAGGTCATATTTCTCAACGGATTTTAATGAAACTTGGTATAAATGTTCAATGAGCATATGTTTTTTTGTAGTGGGGGAAATTCAATTGAGGGCGGTATTTAACCCGCGAAGAGGGGTACTAGATATCTTTGAAGTATTATATCCGATTTCGATGATTCTTTTTTAATAACAAGGTAGTAACTTCTAATTAGTTTCATAAAAAATTGGTGACGATCTGATGAGGATCTTACAAGTGATGAACAGAAAAGATTTTAAACACACAGTAAATTGCTCAATCTTCAACTGACTATAGATTGCCCTTTATTACAAAATCCAAACACCTTATTTTTTTAGCAATTTCCACACAAAGTTTGTAAAGAATCAAATAATAAAAAAAGCTCTTTATTCCATAATCGCAATAGAAAACGAGTCACAAAATATAATAAAAAGTATCTGCAAAACAAGTAGAGGCATAAGTTTCTTCAAAGCTATGGTACAAGTCACACACTTTTATAGGAAATAAAATAATATTAATAGATTTATAAAATCTAAAAACCCACGTTTGTAAATATCCTAAAAATTTAAAAATAACTCTGCCAAACGAGGGGCTACTCAAAAAGTAGAGGTGCATCTACTTAGGTGTTTTTTTGGCATGCATAGTACACATAAGTTTTGACTGTAAATCGTTAAGATGCACCCCCACTTTTTATCTCATCTTATAAATATCTTCAATTATGCTTGCACTACATCTTTATTTGTTATCCCTATTATACCGCCCGTATTTGTATTTTCTCGTACCCCACGCTTCAGTTTATAACCTATACTCAACTGTTTCAGGGGCGTGACAACCAAATCCTCTTCGGCCGACGAACGGTAATTTAATAAACAACAGTCACAAACTCTACGAACAAATTTACATCGCGCCTCGCGAACGCCAGAATACGCCCTCGACGCTTACGAATAGCGCAAGTTTACTCGATTATGTAATCGATTCTAAATCGTATGAAACACAGAATCGATTGTAGACGAATTCAGCTGTAATAGACGAAGACCAATTCAAATGCTACGTGATAGTCATTTTGAGTGTTTCGATAAAATAGAAGTTATTATTCAAGATGTACGCACACTTATGATTTTGATTTTATATATTTTCTTATAAAAATCTTTTGAGATTAGATTTGGCCTCGTAGTCTTTTTATAGCTCTGTTATTTTTACTTAAAATAATGTACAATTGATTTTTTTACGTGGGTTCAAATAAATATAAAGATTTGTACACTTTTAATATCTACTAGGACATAATAGAGCCTTCGTCTGTAAAAGTAGAAAATTATTTAATAAAATCTCATATTTCCATGAGCAGACAATTAAACATAATTTTAAAACAACCAACAAATCCCTTACCATTAAAACATACAAATTAAACACACAGAACGGAAGTCTGCAATATTTTATACAAAACATTAACAAAATTGGTAAACAATTTACTGATCCCAGTTTACGTTTCACCCCTCGCTTTCACATAATAAAAAAAACGGAAAACAAGGGCAAATAAAACTCAGATCAAATGATTTAGGAGCAACGAGTATCTACGTGCTTCTCTCGAGCATTTCCTTTCCATTAATAAAGTACACATTACTAATGTTCCGATGGATCAAATTGAATTCTAGAGGCGATCACTTGAATTTAAATAATATGGTAAATTATCGTTCATAGATACAGTAAAACAGTACTTGCATAAATACGTACTTATGCCTATGCTAGTCCTTGTTGTTTGGTGTAGTTAGTAAATACCTACAGAGACTTTTAGTTATAAAAAGATCAAGATCTCTTATCTATGCTCAGAATAATTCAGCACCCTAAGGTTTTCTCTAATCAAATCGACAAAATGTAAAGATTGAAATGGTAACAACCATTTTTGATTTACTTTAAAGTGTTTGCATAGTGTTTCCTAGACTTGGATGACTATTTTAAACATTCGCACCCAACTGGAATTGACCCTGCATCTCTGAGAATCCGGCCCAGCGCCTATTCCCAGTTTGGCCATAGGTGCTCGTCTTGTGTAGTCGAAATTATGGATTGCATTTCTCGTTCGGTAGCAAAAAGTTATAAGTCTGCAGTATACCTATGTATTAAAACCGTTGTTACCAAGTATGCCATTTCTTAATGTTGGCAATAATGTTCTAAATCAGTTTGTTGTAGGTAGTCTTGCCGGTCATCTACCGCCACAAGTTTGGGTCATTCGAATTATAAATCTGACATTGCACAGGCAATTTCACTGCACTCCATGCCCCAAATATGGGGTAATTGAACGCAAACTGGAGTATTTGCTAACTGTTCATAAAGGCTCACGACGTTACGCTAAATTCATTCGCTGTTTGAAGGCATTGAAGGCACCCGGTCTGAAGCAAATGTGCCATTTATTCGACCGAATAGGGGTGTTGCCGATACGATTATCGATATGAATTTCGATTACGTACATTTCGGTTACTAACGTTGATTACTGATGCCAATCGAATGTATCCGACACGACTATGAATTCTGTGATAATTTATCATATTCGTTAAGTTCCACGCCGATATTACTATTTTGGGTAAACAGATCGTTCATTCACCATAATTTGTATTGAAAAACAAAACTGGATAACGGCACAAAAATTCGGATTCTGGTTTTTCAATCGAGATAAATAGCATCAAGGCACCGCCAATCAGGAACGCTTAGATTATAAATATTTTAATCTTCGATCTCGGAACATCGTACCTATCTGTTGCATCGATAAACGCATTTCCGTAAACATCAGACAATTTCAATTACGGATAATCTTGTTCGCCCCCAGCCCTAATCCGAAATAACTCGATGAGGGCTGTGTAAACACAAAGTGATTTTGGTACGTGTAACTTGCTCGCTTACTGCGCACACTGCCGGTTGTTTTGTTCTGCGAGCGCGCAATGGTTGTTAACTTTAGGTACTTTACGCCCGCCGAGGATTTGAGGTGATGAGTTTGCGTTTAAATTATGAATGGGTGTTCCTATTACACGGAATTTATCGGTGCCTTCGTGAATAGGTTATACTAATTACCTACCTACCTAGTTACTGTACTAAACTTTCGGATCGGTTCATTTAGTAACAACTTCATTAAGTGTGTGTTTGCCTGTTTATCTTCTCCTAGATTCTATTAGAAGATTTATTCATCCGATAAATAGCAGTTCAGCATGAACCACTATTATGGAATCACCAATTAGCATTGAGCAAACATTCGCTCTGCATAATAGGTGTACATTATCTATCAAGTACTCGTAAGACTAATTTTGATTTCCGTTACAAACGTGGCTGTTTTGCGGACAACTTTTTACCATAATTAAACATGACATTATAAATACTTCTTATCCCTAGGCAATTTACTAAAAATAGTTTCTAGAAATAATACATCTTCCAAAATTCACTGGCGGTCAGGATCGATTTCGCGTTATAGCGTCATTTTTACATCCCAGGTCTCATGAAGTTATTCACAAATACATTGAAGCAAATTGAATTAGATGGCCTGTTCTACGAAGTTAAACACTTAAAACGCTCTAGAGTTCAGCAGTTGTGCCTGAGAACATTATACAGCGGCATATGCAAACGTTTACCACAACGCATAACCATCCAAATATGCAATAAACGGAAACGGGTAACCCGCGTTCTACCAACACGACCTGCAATGCACAAAACATCCATTAAGGCTGTTCAGTGCACCATTTACTAAATTAAAGGCAGAACAATATGTCGAAACGAACGTCAGATAATAAATAATAGTGTCTCCTCCAAATCTTCCTCGTTCCATGGCCAGTCGTGCGTTATCACTCAGTACTTACCTACCTACTGCTCGCTAAAAATTTAGGTACCGACAGTAAATCAGATAATTTTTCATTTGCCAACCGTACACAACCGTTTGCGTTTAGGGTCGTAAAATTATACAACAACGATAATGTTCCTGTAATTTTAAAAGGTAAATTAATATTTATTGTGAAGTATCATTCTCGTTTTATTTCTTTAATAAATTGTTGTTGTTTTTTTTCTGAATTTTCAGTAAGTAAGCACTTATTTGTTTCGGTAGGTATAAAAGATTGTATTTGGCTTGGGAGTAAAATACGGGCGATCATACAGACCAATGAGTTTGTTGGAGAAACCCATTTTTTTAGGGCAGAAGTTTTGGAACTTTTAGGTACCAATTTTTTTAATAAAAGAGTAAAGCCATAGAAGAAAGAACAAGCGACACGCGAGATGTTAAGCTTAAATGATAGGGTGCTATGGCTCTAAGATGATAATAAAAAAAAGGTTGAAGGTTAAAAATGGTAAGCTCAAGCTGAAATGCTGTGTAAGAGTTGCCCAAACAATGACCAGATACCCAATCGAAACAATGGTAAATAGGTTACATCATATCCTTTAAATTATACGACTTTTCTTACGAGTTTTTAAAGTCTTTTCTATCATAGTCATTAAAACAAGGCTCTTAAATAATGTAACAAAGTACTACATACTAAAAGACATAAAACAGCGTTTAAAGAATGTCCCTTTTATCAAAGATCGAGTAGCAGATGTAGGAGACAGGGTCGAAGCTCTGTCTATCTCCAATTTATCTGAAACTAAATTTAATGACGTAATCAATTACCAGGGCCATCGGATATCAAGCGGCGCGATGTCGTTAGACGTTATTGCGTTTAGCTCATAACATTAATAGACTGTTTTAATTTATCGTCACTTTGATGGATTGCGTTTTGTTCAATTATATGGATAAATCTCTATGAGCTTTGTATGTTGCAGAATATAATAATATGATCATTTTGGTTTACAGTTTATAGTTTTTTTAATGGTATTTTTCTTTTAATTATAATTTGTCGACTGTCCAGTCTATGAGTGGTCATGGAGAATTAAATCGAGGTCGGGAAATCTGAAAAAACAACACAGAACCGCACGTAAATTAGTCAAAATACATACATGCGCAGGAAAACATAACTGTCACAGTCGGGTTAAAGCACGATTTATTAATAACAGTTATACCTACTTAGAGCTTTAATCAAAAGCTTATTATCAATTTTACTACATTTCAAACTGTGTTAAATTTCTAATTATTGACAATGTACATTTCAAAGAAAATGAACAACAAAATAAGTCTATTCAAAACATATTTTTCCCAAATAAAAACTGTACAAAATATCGGCTTCATAATATTGTAAATCAAATATACATATTATTTACATTTCAGGTTTAGGCGACCCGACGCGAGGCATCGACAATGGATACGTAGCTTATCTTGGGAAGGGACAAATAGCCCAAGGCCAGGTCTGAAAGGTCCACCTACTTAGTAGATCACTGCGAGGATAACGATTTTATGTAGGCGACAGTACCTTTTATAAAGTATCTACATATATTAAGTGTTTCAACTGATATATGTGAGTTTCTAGTGAGTATACCTAGGTTTGTATCGCCAAGTGGCTTTGTCCAATACATACGTAGTATGAATACTTCTTAAGTTGACGGTCTCTGTGGCGCGTCGGGCGTACGCCTGACTGCAATGCAGAAGGCTGCAGGTTCGATTCCCGTCGGGTGCAAATATTTATGCTTAAAAATAAATATTTGTATCTGGTCTGGGTGTCTATCTATGTATAATATGTATGTATTTACAAAAAAAAAAGTATAATATGTAGTATATCCGTTGTCTAGTGCCAATAGTACAAGCCTAGTGCTTAGTTTGGGGCTAGATTGCGCTGTGTGTAATGTTGTGTAATATTTATTTATTTTATTTTTTTATTTAGTTACATTTTACCGGGTTGTAATCGAGTATTATTATTTAATAGCTGGTGCCCTACGGTTTCACCCGAGTAAATCCCGTTCCCGCGGGAATATCGAAATAAAACATAGCCTATGAGTTGTATTCCCGGTCTCCAAAAGTTTGAGTAACAAACATACATTCATGCTCACAAACTTTCAGCTTTATAATTCTCTTACGACGGCAGCCGACGGTCGACGTTTCAACCACGTTACAATGATCTCGTTCGCGAGGGGACAGAATATTTAACAAATCGTGTGAATTTAAACAGTTCATATTCCTTTTTGTCCGATGGTCTAAAATAAAGCATGGTCACCAAGAAAAGGTTTAACCAAAACAAAATATTATCAAAAAACTGTTGATGATTTAAATATTGCATTTTTTCCCATAATTACTTAACAAAATCTTTATTTACTTAGCGGTTTTCTTAAAGTTTTCTAGAAATACAGCATCGGTTCTGCACAGATTCTGAACTCACTCTTAAATTATAATTTTATACCGATCGCTTATAAAGTCAACTCTCGTATGATATGCATATCGTATGAGTGTTCTGAAGTTTTGCATTTTGAATCAACGGAACATCTCTATGACCACTTTTATACACTATATTTCTCACCGTGTAATATGAAGAATTTTCTTAAATTATGCAACTGCAGGCCATGGTATCGTATATAATTATTAGTCGTTATAACAGTAGGTAGGAACATAACTAATCTTGTACGTAAATGTCCCAAGATATTAAATTAGGTAACATTGTCAAAGACATTTTTTAATAAAATCTACTTAGTAAAGTAGGCTTTAAACCTTATAATTTCCCTTACATCAGAAAAGAAAAAGTTTCCTAAATATTATTCCTTCATTTCTCTCAAATGTTTACGTTTAATCATATCATTGAAGCGGTCTGAAAGAAAAACGAATCATAAAAATCTTAATAAGTTAAGTCAAGATTTGAAGAATTGAAATATATTCTGTCGCATTTGAATTTGTTTAACGTTTTGAGTCGCATAACGAGATTGTTCAGAGATAATGGCATTTGTTTAATACCTGTCTAGTAAAACGTTTACACGCGTTTTAGATTAATAAACAGGTAGGTAGGTAGCTACATAAGAAACTTATTTATTGAATATAAGACCCATGCGTGCCAGGTGCACAGTTATTGAGCCCGTGTCAAAATTCCTGTTTTGAGTATTTTAAAAGAAACTTTTTAAACCCCTGATAAGGTCGTCGATGTAGCTACATACATAAGTTTTTAGTTTAAGAAACGGTGACCAAGGTAGACCCAGTTCCTTTATAAGATGTAAGATGCCATATTTTAAGATTAAATACTGAATACCTACGCATGTACGAATATATGACAATACTTATTCCCACTCGTATCCACCTAGTTACGAATGAATATATTTTTATTCATAAAATCCCAAGCCTTTTTTATGTATGTACGACCTACTTATCAATAGAAATCCGCGTCTTTTCAACAAAAACGTGATGTTAACCTTAAATCCTTCTAATATTGTAAAGGTTTGCGTGTTGTATATTTGTTACTCCTTCACGTAAACACAGCTGAGCAAATTGCGATGAAACTTGGTATGTAGATAGCTAGAGGCCTGGAAAAACACAGAGGCTATCATTTATATATTTCTACAGGCGCAGTTATTTAATGTATAACAGATTTAAAAATTATAAGTTTCAAAGCAATCGGATTAAGTAAAAGAGTAACAAACATATTAACATTCTCGCACAACTTTCACGTTTATAATAATATGTGCCCTGCGGTTTCACCCGCGCAAGTCGCGATCCCGCGTTGTTCGAACACCTACCTACCGCAATGCAAAAATCCACGCTTAAACGGTCGCCCATTGAAGTACTGTAGAAGCCAGGCGCTGCCGCGCCTGGCATCTACAGTGAAGTAGGTGCCAGGCCATACAGTAGGTGAAGTAAGGTAAAGATTGTCAGTATCCAGCTGGATTTTTGGGATCAAAAGTAACCTATGTTACTCTCCATCATTTATGCAAATTTTCATCCAATAAATAGTTATCACCCGCGTAAGTCCAGATCCCGCAGGATTTTCGGGATCAAAAGTATCCTATGTTACTGTCTATCATTTAAACTATCCCTCTGCAAATTTTCATCTAATAAATAGTTATCACCCGCGTAAGTCCCGATCCCGCGGGATTTTCGGGATCAAAAGTATCCTATGTTCTCCATAATTTAAACTATCCCTATGCAAATTTTCATCCAAATCGGTCGAGCCGTTTGACTGTGAAGAGGGAACAAACAAACAAACAGACTTTCGGATTTATAATATTAGTAAGATATCGCAATAAAAAGCAGCTTAAGTGTTAATTAAGAACTCCTACCATTGCATCTCTATTTCAAATTTTCATCACAATCAGTCTTTCAAGTTTCAAGTCTCATCGCAATAATTCTTTGGTAGCGAAAACCATATTTACATACAAACTTTTACGTTTATAATAATAGGGGTTAAAGTATGAAATTGCCGTTTTATTGCAATAGGTTCTTTGAATTGACATAGAATCTTCATGGTTTGAGGTTTTCGAATGAAACTTTTTTCAAATGGTTTCTGTGATGTTCTTTTTTAAAAAAATGTCAAACATTTGAATATCGACTTTCAATTGTTTTTGTTATTCAATTTAGACAAGAAAGTTAAATACTGCGAAAATTCGAGTGATTTTTGAATACGAGTTCCGACGCGGAACTATCGCGGCAGAAACAGCCCGCAATATCAATGCTGCGTTTGGAGAGGGGTCTACTAATGAACGCACCGTGCCATTTTGGTTTAAACGCTTTCGTGATGGAAATTTCGACTTAAAGAACGAGCCACGAGGAAGACCGCCCACACAGGTGAATAACGATGAATTAAGAGAGATAGTGGAAGCCGATCCTAGTCAAACTACCCAGGAATAAGCGGCATGGTTTAACGTTACCTTACCCACTTTATTGACCCACTTGCGTCAAATCGATAAAATAAAAAATACGAAAAATGGGTGCCTCATGATTTGACTGATCTGCAGAAAGAAACGCGTGTTGAAACTTGTGTTGCCTTGTTGAACCGGTACAGAAATGAAGGAATATTGGATCGAATTGTAACATGTGATGAAAGTGGATTCTTTATGATAACCGGAAAAGAAAAATGCAATGGCTGACCCCAGGTCAAATGCCACAACAGTGTCCTAAAGCAAAACTTACCAATAAAAAGGTAATGGTAACTGTTTGGTGGTCTCAGCATGGTGTTATTCACTATAGTTTTCTTCGATCTGGTCAAGCAATTACGGCAGATGTCTATTGTGCCGAACTCCGAACCATGTTGACAAAACTAGCAGTAAAACAGCCCCGACTCATGAATCGATCTTCACCATTATTGCTCCACGACAACGCGAGACCTCACACAGCACGAGAAACCATTTTGACCCTTCAGGAACTGCACTTAGAAACCATTCGTCATCCTCCGTATTCACCAGACCTTGCTCCAACGGACTACCATTTCTTTCGTGATTTGGACAATTATCTACGTGACAAGAAGTTTTCTTCCCAGGAGGCAGTTCAAAATGCTTTCACACAGTTTGTACAGTCTAGATCGTCGGAGTTCTATCGCAAAGACATTAATAACCCTCCCATTAGATGGCAGCAATGTATAGATAATAATGGCAACTATTTTGATTAAATAAATTTGTTAAAAATTTAAAAAATAAACAATTAAGATTTTCAGTACAAATCGGCAATTTCATACTTTAACCCCTAATATAAGCAAAAAGGATTTTCGGCACAACCTGACGTTTCACATCGTGTTGATAGACGGGGAGTCATGTGACCCTGCGGGACCGATGACGTAAATCCTTACAACGCCTCCCAAACGAAATAATATCTCCCGTACACATGTAATTAATTTGACACCTGAGCAGTCATATTTTAGCACGCCTCGTGTCATAATTTCATGAAATGCCATACATTTGGATTTTATATGAAAGATTTCAGTTGTTCGTTGTGACGCTGACTGTGAAATGTTCAGAATGTTCCCGATTTTTACGCCCTTTGTCATCAATCTTTGTAGGATGTTGTGTGGTTTATTGTGTTTTTTGGCTTAGATTTGTTTTAATATTGACTTCAGTTACCAAATTTAACTCGCGCGTCCCGATCCCGTGGGAATTTCGCGATCAAAAGTAGCCAAAAATGTAGCTTTCTATTGGTGACAGAATTTTAAAAGTCTAGTTTCGGAGCCTATGCGTAACAAAATACAATATCTGTAATATTATACCTATGTACCACCTACTCATTGTTGATTGCTTAGCCGGCCTTTATACGACTTTGAGCATAGGTATACCACAAAATGCATTCATCATTGTACGGCTCATCCTAATCAACGATGATTTTATACGTTTCAATCGGCTCGTTTTGAGCTCAACGAATCGGATATATCATAACCTATCTGTCTTTTTGCCGTGATAAGTCGTTTCTCAGCGAATTGCTTTAAAATCTGGATTATTAGGTACCTACATATGTAATGATTTGAATATAGAATTTTTAAATTATTTGGTATTTACCCGCCAACTAGTTGATTTGTCGTTTAGTATCTATCGAATAACGGCGGAAGTCCTGAATAATTGAAAATTAATAAAAAGATATTTAGTTCTACTTCCAAACAATAACTGCAGCTTAGTTTTAAACTATTATTTATAAGGGATGGTTATTAAAATAATTACAACTCAGCTAGGTATTTAGCGAAAATCTAGCATTAATAAGTGACTCAAGATTATAACAAATATCACAACGGTTGGCGCCATCTGTAGGAGCCTATCGAAAAACATCCAGACCGAGCGGAGGGTTTGTAAATACCTTTTTATGAATGAATGAATGAATAAATTCTTTATTGTACACACCATATAAATTACAAGATAAATAAATAGAAACAAATACAGCTTAAATTTAGGAAGCACAATGGGCGGCCTTATCGCTGAAAGCGATCTCTTCCAGGCAACCTTTGGATGGAATGGAAGCTAAGAAAGGTGAGAGGTAGGGTGTCTACACTTGAAATATATAATTATATAAAAACCATACATTATACATACATAAACTAAAACCAAATATAAGTATTTTATACATTATTACTTATCAATCTACATACAAATACATACTTATATAATCATGAAAGGACCAAGACCTAACAATACAAAAATGATACATTCATAAGACTCGACGCTTTTCAGCAATCAGCAGAAAGTGTTTATACACGCAGTTTTTAAAAATGTCCAAGGATTTAGACTGTCGTATAAAGGCAGGCAAAGCATTCCACAACTCCACAGCTCTAGCAGTGAAGGAATCTCCATAGAAAGAGGAAGAGCGAGAAGGAACTCTAAGGAGAAGAGCTTTTAAAGAACGGACAGCATCAGAAGGAGGGTGTTGAAATTGAAATCGAGACTTGAGATAAGATGGAGATGACGGCAGAAATAAAATTCTGTAAAGAAGTGATAAAATGTGAGAGTCTCTACGCAGAATCAGAATGTTATGGAATTGCAAGAAACAAATCAGTATTGCGGTAAGTTAATTTAAATAGTAATATACATTACACAATTTGGCTATAGTCCTCATATATATTTAAAAACTAAATATTTGGAAGTGAAACGGAAGGAAGTGAACGCCAAAACTTATCCCGCGCTGCGGTAGAGGGCGGAAAGTTTTGGCCAGGAAAAAAGATGGACACTTTTGGTGAGGATTATGAAAAAAGTACATGTATGATGCATAAAAAGAATTAAAAATACCCACGAAAGCCTGTCTGACCTACCAAGTGTGTGTGTGTGGAAACGATCTAGCTATATAGTGTGAAAGCTAGAGTGTTATACTGCAGGATAATCTAAAAAAACAAACGAATCTTAATACATATTGAATGATATGATCAGCGTAATTCATATTTATAATCATATTATAGCTTCTGTAGTAGGCGTCTCTAAGCTAAGCCGGCATAGACGATCGGACGGACGTGGCGAAACTTTAGCCCTTAAATGGTTTGGTTGAGTCTCCACTCAACGATTATCTTCGAAAAGCAAATATACCTAAATTCACATCAGCTTAGCATATTCATATAGCAGGTTCATCAATGAAATTTCATAAATTTTGATCAAAGCATGTATGTGTGTTCTCGTACGTGGATACCATCAAAATAGTTATCCTCAATAATTCATCCAATGTTCCATTCTAGTACATTTCCCAATTTCATCTCTCTAGCCTGGAGTGCAACATCTTCATTCCAAGTGCACAAATACTGGCAAATATTCCGAAGTCGGAAGCCAACAGGTCGCGATGTCACCATAGAGGTAAAATTTATATCATAAAATGGAGAACAAACAAAATGCTTAGAACCCTTCTTATAATTATTACACTAGCAGTGCGGTTTCACCCGCAATAAGTACCAATCCCGTGGGGATTTTGAAAAACCTTTTATTTTTTTTTATTGGTAGATAGGTAAACGCTTGACCACTATCTCACCTGATGGAAAGCGACGATGTGATCTAAGATGTAGCACGCTTACCTAGAAACTTCACTTACATCATAATAAAAACACTCTCCAAATTTCTATACAATTAGCGGTTTAAACTGTGCGAGTGTGCGTTGATTCATCAGTCAGTCAAGACAAACACATATGGTACAGAAAATAGTCTAAGATACATTTTTATTTGTATGGGAATGAAAAAATCAGAAGTAACATCAACCTATCCACTATTGTAGTATACATAAATGAATATTTTACATCTATGGATGTTATCCATCGAGCCGCAGCTGTGACATAAATCCGACGAGGTGACGGCTTGGAACACGGAAATTGGGAATATCCGGACGTTCCGGGACGTCTAACACCGCAGCAGTGTTCGCCCGCAATGACTTGTGTGACGAACTCGGTGGATATTACTGACTGAGAGGTTCCCAACGCAACGCAAGGTGTAAAACAGAAATTATCCCGAATAGGGTAAGATAGAAATAGTGAGACGAATAAGATTTGCAATGGCGTAAAGAATGGTAACTACCTACTTCATAAAATATGTTCTATCTAACTAGGTATACATTATACTTTTAACTAAGCAACTAAGGTATATCACGGTCACATTGCTGTGCAATATAACGCCCACATATTTTAAACTATTGAACATTAAAATTTATTACTGAATTACATCTGGAAAAAGGAGTCTGAAATAGGCTCCAAAACGTCGGATCCGCCTTACAACAACGCGAATAAAACCGTAAAATGAATTTTATTTGTTGTACTTACTTACATTTTTTTTTCCAATTTATGGACCACAATTTAACTAAAACAATTTTTACCCGACTACGGCAAAGCCAAAAGGAAGGGTAATGTTTTTGGGCAGTCTATGTATGTATGTGCCACCGTAGCGCCTAAACTACTGAACCGTTTTTTAACCGACTTCAAAAAAAAGGAGGAGGTTATCAATTCGTCTGTATGTAAAAATTTTTTTTTTTTGTATGTTTACCGATTACTCGAAGACGGATTGACGGATTAAGATGATTTTTTTTTAATAGATAGGTAGGAGCTCCAAGATGGTCCCATAAAAATTTGATGTGGATCTGATGAGGGTCTTCGGAGTGATGAACGGAAATGCTCCTCAAAACGCATTAATCAATCCAGTTGTTTATCGATTACTCGAAGATGGCTTGACCGATTGAGATGATTTTTTTTTTAATGGAAAGGTGGAAGTTTTGAGATGGTCCCATAAAAATTTGATGAGGATCTGATGAGGATCTTCGAAGTGAGGACCGGGAATGCTCCTCAAAACGCTGTATTCAATTCAATTGATATCAATCGGTCAAGCCATCATCGATTACACGAAGATGGCTTGACCAATTGATATAGTTCTTTTTTTAATGGAAAGGTGGAAGCTACGAGATGGTCCCTTGAAAGTTTAGTAAGGATCTGATGAGTATCTTCGGAATGATGGACAGGATAGCATCCCAGAATTCAATAAATTACTCATTTTTGGACTTCTACCAAAAAGAATAGACCCCTAAAGAACTAAGTACAGATTGATGGGGCACCTGAAGCCACCTTCTCATCAGCAAACTCTTCAATAATGAAAATTACGTTAACAATATTGTTGATTTTAGGTAGGTAAGTACTTATACTAAAAAGGGTAAAATAAAAAAATAATTTAACAATTAAAAAACCTACTTCAAAAAGAAACAAAAATAATTTAAAAAACAACAAAAAAAAAAGAATTGATAAAAATGACCAAAATAACCTCTACATAGGTACAGAGCCACCGACTAATTAATCTGTTTTATCATCTGAAGTCGGGCAGTTTTACTGGTTGGTTCCATATTGTACTTAGTTTGGCTGCCCGACTTCAAATGATAAAACAGATTAATTAGTCGGTGGCTCTGTACCTATGTAGAGGTTATTTTGGTCATTTTTATCAATTCTTTTTTTTTTGTTGTTTTTTAAATTATTTTTGTTTCTTTTTGAAGTAGGTTTTTTAATTGTTAAATTATTTTTTTGATAGATGAAGTGTCAATAGATTTGTAATAATGGGCCGAGTGTCATAGGCTATATAAATTTTATCAACATTTTAAATGACGGTATTTAAACCTTAGATTCTGACCTCGAAAAAAATTGAGTGGTATGGTTTAAAAAAAGGCCTTGGCGAGCAGATTACAAATAGGAAACGGAAAAGTATGATAAAAAATAAAGTTTTGAAAACATTAACCCGACTACGTAAAACAAGGGTGTCTAAAAAGGAAGAAACAAGAAAAAGTCAGATAGAAATCCAGAAATGCATATTAGCTACAAAAATGGTCAAGGTAAAGCCGTGGTCGCACCCACTATACATTTCTGGATTTCTATGTGACTTATTCTTGTTTCTTCTTTTTAGACTCCCTTTTGTCACGTAGTCGGGCTATAGTTTTTAAACTTTATTAAATTAGAACTTATACTTTAAATTTGGATATTTTTTTTGTTTTTGAAGTGTTTTATTTTAAAATTAGCGATGCTTATTGACTTGACATTTTTAATGGTACATGTTCGGGCCAAGTATATATTATGTTTCTATACATATTGTTACGATGTCATAGATAGTATAGTGTTTGTCTGTTTGTCACCACATCCACGTACAACATCAAATTACCGTAATATTGACGCTCTCCTCACGGTATTAACGTTATTAACAAGCACGATGTACCGGTAACTATTGTTTGTTTGTTTGTTGCTATCTCGGTAACTAGAACATAGCTAGGATTCCTTGTGGGTTTTAGTATATTAATTAGGTAAGTAAAGACAAGTACCTATGTGTAAAGAGTTTGCAGTTGACTTTGGCAATACATTCTAATATGCATCTTCTTCTTGTCGTGTGTCGTTTTCTTCTAGTGGTGCGGGTTGTAGCTTACCTGGTGTTAGTGTTTTAAAGCCTCCAACTAGACCTACAGACTGCAATCAAAAATAACAACCGGCATCAACTGCTAAACGTGCCTTCCGAATATTTACAATTGCAGAACTACTACTTTTCGTATAGTGGTACGGTTCATCTAGTGTTAGAGTATTCAGGTCAGTTTTGGGCCTCTAACTTGACTATCAGAGATAACAACCGGGATCAACTGCTTTACTTGCCTACACCAAGAAGAACTAGCTCAACCTAGTTTCAGAAGTGATGGTGATGGAAACCATTCTGCCTTCTAAGTCGACAAATGACATGTACAGAGCTTAGTTTCACTTAATTATGGAGATGACAATGGGGAGTACTAATTAGCGGTGCATTTTGTCTTGCCAGTGAACATCAATCATCACTCAGTAAATTAGAGTTCGCGTTGCCGTTTCATTAAAGTAGATACCTACTTTAATAACTTGTTAGCTCCTAGTGTTGAATTTGTTTAGAGAAATAAAAAGGAGTAATAAGAGCACAGTTTTCTGAAAAGATTTAATTGAATTAAGTAGATACTTCTTAAAAAGAGGTTATTTTTGTTTTTGAATTTTCCATTAAAAACAGCCGAATTGCTTTCCCCGACTATTTGGAAGTCGGTTAAAAAAAGGTACAATATTTCAAAATCAATGATGAAAATAGAAATAGAAAATATCATGCTTGCTTGATGGAATCACTAAGCGCCCAAAAGCAGTCAATGCTGCTGCTAATAATAAATAGAAACAAGCTAAACCAAAAAACAATAAAGATAAGTATTAAAATTGAAGGAAAAAAACAAACAAAATCAATGGCGCGTAGCGGCTATTTCATTTTATCGTGCGTTAAAAGTATGAATCCAAAAAAACCTCTACAAAACGTTTAGCCAAACGTGTGTTTCATACAGTTCATTAATCAAAACAGATGATTAATTATTTAAGGGTTCGTTATTGTCTCAATGAAAAGCTACTGTCCAGTTTTGTGACGAAAAAGAGCTAAAGTTTAGCTTGACGATGTTATAATACGGCACTTTTTTGGGCCCTGTAGCCCGGATCTAAAATAATATGGCTGTGGTATCTAAGGCCCGTCGTAAAAGGCGACTAAAAGGGTTCCTTGGTGGGAGGCTTCGGCCGCGGCTTGTTAGCACCCACCGACCTATGTCGTAGCGCCAAGCGGGAAATTACACACCATAGGGGACTTCACTCTCATTTGGGAGGCCAAAATCCACTTCAGGTCCCTGGGCCGGTGGAGTAGTAGATATCGCTTTGTTTTTTTTACACGACTGCCAAAGGAAGTGTTATATTTTTACAACTAACTTTTCTGGAACACAAATTTCAGTGGTTCTAAACAGACTGAAGTGAAAAATACTTTTCCCAAATTGGCATCAAATTTCATAAAGGTATTTCTTATTCCAAATTTCTAGGTATAAGCATAAAGACTTTTAAAATCCAAAAGCTATATCATATTTACTAATCAACTGTTCAAGTGGCAAGGGCGCGTCTACACTGCGAGGGTAAATACGAGGTCGAGATGTTTTGCGGGCGCGTCAACCGCAACCACTGACATTTGGTGCCGCCCACCCGTAATAAAGTTTTTTGTCGGTCAGGACCCGTCTGTTGTTCTTCTGCCAACTCCGGGTTACGGTTCAGATGTACTAAGGACTGTTTGTCGCCCGATAGTCTCATTTTCATTTGTTTTTTTTACTTCAACTACCTAAAGCACGGCTCTTATGGCCACAGGAAATTCCGTTATTGGAATATGGCGGTGCAGGTATTGTTAAATAAAATAATTAATTTTAGAGTCTTATTAATATATATTATGTAAAACTGTAGAATCCTGAGGGAGCTCTCAAGCTCCCTTTGGAAAATTTATTAAAGTATTTATTTCAAATTTCTAGACGAGTAAAAATACCTATCTGTCAAAAACAACGAACAAAAAACGCCACCATTTTTTAAAAATAAATCAATCAAACACTTTATTTATCTGGTTTTATCGCGTTTTTATTCATTATTTGACCCGAGCTTTCAAATAATGAATAAAAACGCGATAAAACCGGATAAATAAAGTGTTTTATTATGCAAAATCGCGAAAACCATAGAAGAAATTATAATAAATCAATCCTTCGAAGGTTTTGGAAATTTAGTTGGTATTTAATTTTATTCGACATAAATCTTTTAGCTGTAGATTGAAAAAAACAATCCTTGAGTGGAACAAATAGGTATTGAGATTCACGACCGCCCAAGGTTTTTTTTTTTCAATTTTAATAGTTAATTCTATAATTTCTTCTATGGTTGTCGCGATTTTGCAATAAAACATGAGATGAGATTTCAGTCAACCTTGAAAAAGCCAACTGTAAAGTTGGCGAAAGCTCGGTTCAAATAATGAATAAAAACGCGATAAAACCGGATAAATAAAGTGATTTATAATTCAATAGATTAAAAAGTCGGTAGTCTACTTTTAGCCCTGTCCTGTACAATATACAAGTAGGTACCCCGGTTTATGTTCAAGTTTGTTGGATAAACGACTTACAAATAAACGGTTTCGCAGTTCGGATTTCAGATAGGTAGCAACTAAGTCGGTGTCTAGGTAAGTTAACTACCTTTGTAATTTCCGGACCTTAAAAATATTTTCAAACAAGATTTATAGGTACCTACTTAACTTTTAGGTACCAATATTTGTGTTGAAGATTGATTTTTTTACGATTTAAAAACTCATGCCGGTGCAGCGTGGTCCAGGAAAACTGGCGATAGAAGGGCGTGGAGAGATATTGGAGAGGCATATGCCCGCAGTGGGCAAATACATGCTGCTGAACAAGCAGGAGAGAAGATTGTTTTTTTTTTATAAAATAATAGTTCTTTTTTTTTCTAATGAATAAAATACGATTAACTAAATCGTATCACAATTCGTATTACAGTAATCGTATTACAATTAAATCGTAGCGCATTTAATTGTAATGAGCGTGCTATATCTTAGATTAAACAACACGTGTCATCTAACTAGGCAGACAGTGGCATAAATTTGCAGGTAGGTATACTACTAAGAGCGGATTTTTCAAATCCCTAGATAAAGATATCTGACAAATAAAATAAAACACCACCGAATAAAAAGCGTCATTATGATAATTTAAAAATATTCAAAATTTAGAAGATCAAAAATTTAAGACTGAAATTTGGTTTGGTACGAACTTATTCGATAGATATATTTTATCTGCAGAATAAAAATTAAGGCCTAAATCAAACATCTAAAAACCATTTTATAGTTTTGTTTTAGGTTTTCGCGATTTTGCATGATGAAACACAATATTTAACGGGTTTTACACGCGTTTTATTTATTAACGGCATTGTTAAAATTTGCAGTGCTTATTAAAATAAACGAATTACATTTCAGTTAACCTTGAAAAAGCTAACTGTGATGTTAGCAAAAGCTACCGACCTTCCGCTAACGTACCGATATTGTAACACTGCCGTTAATAAATGAAACGCGAGTAAAACCCGGTAAATATTGTGTTGCACTATTGTACCTATCCATCCACGTAGTACTTAGAAGTAAGCGGATAGATAAAATAGTCTTTTGATGACCAGTTTTACTTATCATAAAATGGGTTTCCTCTCGTCCTTTATTTTCAGTTCATTACTTTAAAATGTTTGCCTTTTTGTTATATTTTCTTTGACGACATCATTTATTTAAACATCGAATTCAGTCGACCCTTCACCCTTTGTTTTAAGAAGAAAAACATTATTTTTATTCGACGAAATGTAGTCATGATATAAAAGTATCGTCTAGACAAACCGGAACCTTGCTCTAATGCAAAGGGCAACATCGAGCCCTTTGATTGAAAAAAAAAACCAGCCAGGTGCGGGTTGGACTCACACAAAAGGGGTTCTGTAACATAATCACAAAAAACACCTCTGTTTTTGAACACATCTGATGATGAATTACTAACGGCACGGTTGGTCCACAAATTCAAAGTCGCTCAGCGAGCTATGGAACGAGCTATGCTCGGCGTTTCTCTGAGGGATCGCATCAGAAATGAGGTGATCCGTCAGAAAACAAAAGTCTTCGACATAGCTCACCGGATTAGCAAGCTGAAGTGGCAGTGGGCTGGCCATATTAGCCGTAGAACCGACAACCGTTGGGGTAAACGAGTTCTAGAGTGGAGACCGCGTCTCGGCAAACGTAGTGTAGGACGTCCTCAGGCACGTTGGAGCGACGATTTGCGCAAGACGGCTGGCACAAACTGGATGCGAGAAGCCGAAAATAGATCTAGGTGGCGTGCAATTGGAGAGGCCTATGTCCAGCAGTGGACTGCAACGGGCTGATGATGATGATGATGATGATGAATTCTAGCTAGTTAGTTATTTGGCTAGTAGTTTTAGCTGAGAAAATTGTCTAGCTATCAAGGTCAATGAGATGTGGTCAAAGAATTTATATTACTAGAACTATAGCTAACAAGTGGTCCGCGGAAAAGAGACAGAGCTACCTGCATTAGAAAGAATTAGAAAAGAACAAAATTCCTTGTCTGATCGGACCGATTTTTATGTGCTTTTTAGTTCCACGTGCGCATTTCAGTAATTCAACTTTCTTGAATCTAGTCGTCTGATAAGAAACAGACAGCGGAGGCTTAGTAGAAGGGTCTAGTTTTAACTCTTTTGGTACGGAACCCTAAAACATTACGGTAAGCGCCTGCTTAGGTTGGCACGGGGTATTTTTTGTAACATTTATTTCACTTGATAGGTTATCTGAAAAGCAAATCAATTGTAAAAAAATAGGGTCAGATGGAGGGTCTTCATAAAACAAATTCGTGTCAAAAATTAATTAAGTCCATCAAGGGTCGATGGAGGTGCCAACCGAGGCTATTAAGAGATTTCCATGCTTATTTTTAATTAACATGCTTTTAGACATATATAGAGGTATCTATGTTTTGAAAAAAATATATGGCAGATCCTAATTATGGAAACTATTGTTGTAAAAACTAAAATGTTGTATTTTTCGAAACATGACACTTTGACGGGAGAATTCGTGTTAGTTAGACCCACACCCGGGCCTGCCGGGTCCGAGCTTCGTTGTCCATTGCTCAGCCGCGACTCGGTTGCAACAAACCGATCGACTGCTCGCCGAGTAATGGACAATGAAACTCGGCCCCAGCACGGCCGGGTGAGAAAGTCTAATATAATTCACCCTTTATATAGGGAACTGATGTGTCGTACTTACATGTCAAAATAACTACGATTTCTTTCCGAGCTACCAGGTAAATCATTCTGTATCTTGCATATACTAAACCGAATGAAGACTGGTTTATTAAGCACCGCAGTAGATGGCTATATGGTAAGTTAAATAAATTTTACAATTTTATCATGTTTTTGTCTCAAGATCACATAAATAGAATCCCAAAAACGTAAATCTGTACACACTTATCCCTTACTTATGCACACATTCTTAAGTTATGTACTTACCTAACGTTTGTTTCTGTCTGTCAACTTTGAAACTTCATGTGACGGTAAAAGACAAACGATACTTAGTTCATACATGTTTAAATCATCGTTAATAATCAAGGACGGTAATGTAATTATTACATAGCTAATAAAAGCATAGAATCAAAAATAAATCTTGTTATCTGGCAATATTTGTCGGTTATAATATATTTTAACGTTTGAAATATTACGTAAACATATTTGTTGTTTTCTGGTGGAGTATCAATGTTTGCAGGATGTAATTTAGTAAAATGTTTCCAAATTTTTTCCGGAACAAACAGCAATAAATTATTCGTACGTTCGCACCCAGTTTAAGAGACAACATAGACTAAGGATTTTTATCGTCCAATAGCTTGTCGGCCGCCTATCTATACCAATAATTTAAATGTAAAAGTGACTATGTCTGTCTGTTACATTTTCACGCCTTAAGAGGAAGCTCCAATAAAAAATATGTCATGAACGGCCCGCCCACTTACCCCTACATCCACGAGTCACACGCACACGTATGCACTTTCGAACATCGCAACTTTTTTGATCTAGCGCCCAAGCGCGCGAAATAATAACTGTTATATATTTTTTCATAGGTTGTAAACCGATTATGGTCGTTTGGAAAGTAGCCAGTGTCAAATATTTTATAATACGACCTCATTGGTGCGTCGGGCGACCGCCTGGCTCACGGAACACTATTACTCCTAGCGGGCCTGGCTGCA
Organism: Idaea dimidiata; assembly: GCA_949358125.1. Lineage (NCBI taxonomy): Eukaryota > Metazoa > Arthropoda > Insecta > Lepidoptera > Geometridae > Idaea > Idaea dimidiata. The sequence continues at coordinate 11,390,029 of OX442334.1, forward strand.
ATACGGAAGGCTGCGGATTCGATTCCCGTCGGGTGCAAATATTTATGCTTAAAAATAAATATTTGTATCTGATCTGGGTGTCTTTCTATGTATAATATGTATGTATTTACAAAAAAAATGAGGTATAATATGTAGTATATTCGTGGTCTAATACCCCTAGTACAAGACCAGTGCTTAGTTTGGAGCTAGATTGCGCTGTCTGTATATGTCGTGCAATAATACTTATTTAATAATTTGCAAGTTTTTTGTTTTGTATCTTCAAAACTTGTATCGTCCGATTATTCCTAGTTGTCCCCTCTAGCCCTGTTCCCCGGAGGGACAACTAGGAATTTTTCCCCAGTTGTCCCCGGGGCGACAATTCGTGGCGACTGTCCCTTTGAAAGCTGGCTAAAGAGGACAAATGGGAATTATGTTTCTCAGTTGTCACGGCGGGCGGGGGGGGGGGGACAGATGGGAATCAGTTCTCCCATTTCTACCCCGCATGTTGGTGTTATAATAGAACTAGCTGCGCCCCGCGGTTTCATCCGTGTTCGTAATAAGTACCCTAATGTACCATTATTATTTTAATGAACTTTATAAACGCATACGACTTGCATTTATAGCAATATTTTGGATTAGAGGTGAAGTCGTCCCCTTCGAAACTGGGACCAGGGACGATAGTTTAGACATTGGGACGAGTCGACTACATACATATTTATATACTCTAGAGGTGAAGTAGTCCCACTAAGAAGATACTAAAAAGACTTTGTACATTTTTGGGAAAAAAAAGTTAATAGAAGAGATTAGTGGAAACCAAAAGACGATCGAAGTAAAAACAAAAAACGATCTAACCTAACTCCGAAACTATTGACACTAGACCACTAGTTTCTCAGCCTAAGTTATATAGCTCCTCGAGATCATCAGTTTGGTTGACAGCTGTCAAATTTGAACCGTCAATATCTCGGAAACTATTGACACTAGACCACTAGTTTCTTAGCATAATTGATAGATCTTCTCGAGATCTTCATTACAAACTTCACCCCTAAACGACGAACCCCTTACGACTTGCATTCATAGTAATATTTTGTACTATGAATGCAAGTGGTATGCGTTTATAAAGTTCAATAAAATAATAATGGTACATTAGGGTACCTACTTATTACGAACACGGGTGAAACCGCGGGGCGCAGCGAGTTTTATTATAACACACACATGCGGGGTAGAAATGGGAGAACAGATTCCCATCTGTCCCCCCCCCCCCCCCCACCGTGACAACTGAGAAACATAATTCCATTTGTCCCCTTTAGCCAGCTTTCAAAGGGGACAGTCGCCACGAATTGTCACCCCGGGGACAAGGCTAGAGGGGACAGCTGGGAATAATCGGCCGCATCCACACCGGACGATCCCCGCGCTAAAGAATATTTTATCTTATTCGCGCTCAAGCAGCGGAGAGGGAGAAAATAGGATAAAACATTCTGGAGCATGTGGATCGTACAGTGTGGACCAGGCTAATGGCATGTTTGGAAAATTTCATAACTTGTCGATAGTGGACTTGACGAATTACCTATTTGACTTATTACAGACTTGACCATTGTCGTGCCATTCTCACTTTTCTTGTTAGTTTGTCTGTCCGGAGTCCGGGCGGAATCTTGCAAATTCAATTTGATACACTTTCCAATTAGCTAGCGTGCTGAAACTGTGTTTCTGTTTGAATCGCGTTTGTTTTGTTGGCTTTATAATACAAGCCCGACGTTTCGGAGCCCTTCCGGCCTCCCTCATCTGAGGCAACAAACGCGATTCATACCGTCATACTAGAATGTCTACCTCGGGAGCGAATACTATTTTTCGAATGAAAAATATTCATCGCCCACTATGAGAATAGTTAGTAGATTGTATTACAATGAAGCAAAATAATATTTTTACGGTGAGGGTGGTTTTTTGAATCCAGAGCGAAGTGAGGGATTCTAGAGTAGTGTGATACACTCTACTTTTTATTACCCTCTATGAGAAAATAGAAGGCGCCTCATATTTATAATTTGAGAGCTACTTTATTATTTAAGTAGCCCTCAAGTCTTAAGTGGCCTTAAATTTTAATCAATTTTAAATCCAATTCAAATTTGAGGCCATTCAAAATTTAAAAGCTACTTAATTTTAAGTGGCCTCCAATTTTAATCAATTTTAAATCTACTTTAAATTTGAGGCCTTTCAAAATTTGAGAGCTACTTAATTATTTAAATACCCCTTAAAATTTGTCAAATAGTTGCAATAATTAAAAAATATTTTTAAATTTCCACCCTAGGGATGAAATGAGCTACTTTCAACCCGGATATCTACCCATGAAAATTAAACTTTCCGAACGGGAGAGATGAAAAATTGGTTTTGTTGCAACTTCATCAAAAATGTTGTGATACAAAAATATCAGCGCAACGAACAGAAAAACTATGGATTTATTCTTATTTTTTTCATTTTACAGTTTTCACAAATAGGTTTTTAATATTATTACTATTTACTCTTGCATTAAAAAAAACAAACACTCTTTTTGACGGTTATGTAATCTGGATCGAGAATTGTTCTTTTTCTGGGATGGCGTGGATCTATCAACTCAGGCAGTAAGCATTCCATGTAAAAACTTGTTAACTTCGGTTCCATCTCTTTTTTCCAAAATTGATCGTCTTTTTCCGGTATTTCTTTTTTCAATTTATTATCACCTTACCATGCGGCCAAAAGACAATTATTTTTGTTTGCAATGTGCATTTGGCCCTGGGCCTGAATGTACCAGTCTGATTTTTATTATTAAATACCTGTAATACAAGCAAATGTTAATGTTCCAAATTTAAATTACTTTATTCCCTAGGGCTTAAACACGCATTTTACTTCCCAGATATCTCATTAGATATTTAGCGAGTCATTACTCGTTTTACGTTGACCTCTTTGGTCAAATAATATTAGTTTATGCACCGAGGTACTAAAGCCCTGTCTTATATACCGGGCGTCATATTGAATCCAAAGCATACGAAAGACTCTAGAGTTAACTCCCAAGCGCAGCGAGGGTTTTAAAAACTTACTTCTGAGCGAAGCGAAGGAGTTATGTACCTAGAGTCCTGAGTGAAGCGTGGGATTCAAGCGCAATTATTAATTAATTAAGCCTGTTTTTATCTTGGGCGCTTGAATCCTACGCTTCACTCAAGATTCTAGGTACATAACTCCTTCGCTTCGCTCAAGATACGTACGCTTTGGATTCAACATGACGCCCGCTATATAAGACAGGGCTTTAGTACCTCGGTGCATATACTACTATTATGCCCTACTTAGGTGTATAATGGCACTTTATGTACCTAGGGAATAAAGGCTCGCTTTACGTTCACCTTTTCTTATCCTATATCTATCTATACTTATAATAAAGAAAGAGAGAACAAAAAGTCTGTACTTGGAAGTAATTTAAAAAAAAAGTGGTCTAGTGGACTTAGGAAAAATAATAGAACAAAATTATATAATTTTTAAAATTCATGTCTGTCTGTTTGTTTCTTACACAATTAAAAACTACTGATCCGATTGAAATCTGGTTTCCAATATTGGATAGTTCAATTTTCGAGGAAGGTCGTGGTATACTTTGCATCGACGTCCAATTAGTAGAATCCGAGTATGAACAAAAAAGTGCAACCGCTTGGCCGCCCCGCGCCCGTGATAACGCGTTCACTTCCGCGGGTGAAACCGCGGGGCGCAGCTAGTGGTCAAATAAAATTACTTTGTAGAGCAGTAGGTGTGTAAAATTACTTTGTTGAGCCGTAGATGTGTAAACTTACTATTTTTGTCGTGGGGATTTTTTGAATGGTGGGGTGATTCTCCCACTAAAAGCGGTAACAGCTATCTCCGCACTATGAGATCCGATTTTAATGAAAGGTATACAAGTTCTATGAGTAAATAGATTTTATTTGTTGTGGGGGATTTTAATTTTTGGAATAGTTCCCCCACAAAAGGATGTACTAGATTAGATATCTAAACATTATGTGATCCGATTTTTCTGCTCTATTATGATGATATAAAGAGCCCTTTCAATAATTAGTTCCCACGAGGTCCACTGTTCGTTGAATCACTTGTAATAATATTATTATCAGATGCCTAGATCACAAAGAACACACCTTCCAAATTTCATCTCTCTCTACCAGCGGTTCAGTCAGTGAGTAATTCAGTCAGGACAAAGATTTTTATAGATATACATAGATTACAGAAGTATAGATATAGATTAGTAGTTATGTAAGTACTAGCTGCGCCCTTCGGTTCCACACGTGTAAGTCACGAACCCGCGGGAATATCAATTTCAAAAGTAAACTTTGCCAAAGTACCATCTATCTTTGAATCGAAATTTATCAAAATCGGTTTAGCGGCCTGATAGAGTTACTTTCTCATTTGTAATGGTCGATTATTAGCTTGCATTACCTTGATGAACTGTAGATACTTATTATATTAATTCCGCAAAATCCTTGTAGGTAAGTACCTATCTCAATTTTCATTTTGACAATGGAATAGGTAAATAGATTTATTTTTTCGCCTCTCTTACGATATTTAGATTTCTTTTTGATGTTTTAGCAAGCTTTCGTTTGGAAAAAGCGTTTTTATTGCAAATTGCTAGTAAATACAGTTACTCTGATTGCAACACTAAGTACAAATAGTATCGTTGGCGATTCAACGGGGTAATGCCACCAGTGTGATGGGCATTTTTGGACTCAATGGTCATTCACCTTAGATTATTTGTATTGTTTATTTTCTTTGTAGTATTTATTTCTTGTGTAATTATTTAGTCTTTCTTTTTTTAGTACAACAACAATCAAATATCAAAGATAAATAAACAATGCTAGACAGTTTTATGACAGTAGGTATGATTTGACATGACTGTCATAACATAACAATTATTTTCATATTGGCCGGAAAAAATGTAAAAAGTTCGAATCTATAAGAAATATAATTTAAAATAGATTACGTAATTATTTGGGAGCGAAAACTGACATAGGTCCACCTTCGACGGCGCCAGACGGCGGACTGAGGTTGACGCAACGTCTACTTAGATGCGTTGTAATACAGTTGATTTTAGATTGAAGGTTTTCATGCTTTTAACACGAAACTAAAAAGGCGTAAGTCTCAAATCATTTTTCGATAATTTTACGGAAATTAAGCAATATTAAAAATCATCACATAAGCAATTAAAAGTATTGATTATTTCCTTTGTATTAAATCAAAAATTGTTTCGATATATAGTATAATAGAGGAGAAAAGAGTAAAATATAGAAAATACAGCACAATTTTCAAAGTAAAAAAGTATCGAACAAAACTTAATGAATCGTGATTCTGTTATTTGCAGACCTTAGAAGAAGGTTCAATAAAACATGTATTTGAATTTCACATTCGCCAAACTTGTGGCTGATGCAGAATATGCGTCGCAACAAACAATATTTTTCTTCTGCTTAGACTTAACAGCTGAACCGATTCAGATGTTTTTTTGTATAGAGATGGATACAACACTGGAGGAAGACATAGGCTTGTTCCCGATATTCCCGCGGGATTGGAACTTACCGCGTAAAATCAAGTGGTGCAAATAGTACAGTATCAAATTCAAAGGCCTGACTGGCTGACTGAACTATATAGCAATGTAGAGCCTAAACCACTAATCTTAAGAGACATACAATTCGTGGCGTGTGCTCTTTGCAATGTCTAGGTGACGACTAGACTAGGTTATTCCAACTTTAGCGAGTGAAACCGTGGGATACTGCTAGTTTCATTTCAAAGCTGTAATTTACATAATTATTATGTGAAAGGTTAAGTGAGAATATTCCGGGAACCTTTTTAATTGGAAGATTTTTAATCATTTCTAAAACATAGGTAAGTAAGGATCTGCTCGACATGGATTGATTACCGATGCTATTAGGAATTAATTTACGTCATTTTCTTTTTAATTATCCGATCATGAATCGTGGATTCTAAAAGTTAATAAAAATGGTTCGTTGCCTTGTTTAAAAGAAATTGTTTTAGGGGTCCGTAACCAAAAACCTTTTCACCAAGGCTTTACTGTCCGCCTGTCTGTCTATCTGTCACCAGGTTGTATCTTATGAACAGTGATAGCTAGATTGTTGACTTTTTTACAACTGATGCCTCTAGAACAACTAATCCTAAAAACTATTCAAAAACTAATATTGAAACGGAGCTTCCATAGTACAAAAGTATTTTTTTTGTATTAATAAATAATAGTGATAGTACGGTGCGACACGCACTTATCAAGTTTTTTTTAAGTTAAGTAGAACATCCGCAAAGTAAGGGCTACACTTGATTCTACTCCAACATTAAACGTCAAAATTGCAAATATATAAAGTACTACAGGAAGCCATAATGAACCTTGATCAACCATTTCTCACTAATTAAACAAAAGAAAAACCATAAATTTGTCAAAACAGCAAAAAAAACAGAAACAAAATTGGAACGGGCTATAAACTTTCCTTCCACCAGATATTTATGAATATATAATTTTTTCATCATGGATTTTCTCTTAGTTTATCCATCTAATTTTTACGTCAACTTTCCGCCCTAAAGATTAAAAATTAATAAGTAATTTTAAGACAAGGGGATAGCGGTAGACTAGAACATTTTTAATAACTTTTTAAAAATTCGCATAGGGACCATTATTTTAGACATAATTCAAGTCACGCAGTTAATTGGAAAATTAATATAATAAAATAATTTCAATAGACGTAAAAAGTCTGAAATGAGCTTGCTAAGATTAATAATTACAAGTTTTATAAATAGTTTTTTAATTAGGTAGACTAAAATTTCTAGACAATTTCTGAGATTACTTTCAGATAAGTTTCAAAGTTAATTCAATATACTTACGCAAGTAACTACAAACGTTACTTTTCAATATTATCTCAACTAACTTTAATTTAATTATAATTAAATAGTTAGTTACATATTCAATTTAAAATTATTTTATACTAGCTGCGCCCCGCGGTTTCACCCGCGAAAGTAAAAAACGCTTAATCACGGGCGCAGGCGGCGCCAGCGGGGCGGTTCTCTAGCGGTTGCACTTTTTCGTTAATTACTCGGGTTCTACTAATTGGATTTCGATGCAAAGTATACCACGAGTACGTTTCTTGAAAATAGAACTACCCAATATTGAAAACCTGATTTTAATCGGATGAGTAGTTTTTAATTGTTCAAGGAACAGACAGTGAAACAGACAAACTGACAGACAGACATGAATTTTAAAAATTATATAATTTTGTTCTACTACTTATCCTTAGTCCCCTAAACCACTTTTTTTTAATTTACTGCCTAGTACTGACTTTTTGTCCTCTCTTCCTTTATTATTAGATATAGATTTAGAAATGAGAATAAGTACTGCTTATATAATGCTGACTGAATGATGAAACAACGCATTACTTACGGGGTATATACGACGAGGTCATTTACAGACGCTTTGAACGAAACGATTCTAAAACATTGTGTCATGAAATAATCAACAATTTTCGATGAATTCGACAGGGATTTTCAGTTTACCTCGTATATATACCCCATAAGCCGCTCGTGCTGCTAGTAGGTACAGGGCTCAAATATAAAGAGCATATTATTTAATGATTTAGGCATCTGATAAAAAAAGTATTTTCTTGATTCCCATCGAGACTTACAGGGGTGAAACCACGATGCCTAGCTAGTAAGATATAAATGTTCAGTATTTTAGATATTTTCGTTATAAGTTTGAATGTTTTGAAACACAGACAGGTTCTCTTATAATTAATTAATAATAAAGTTTAAAAGCAATTTTACGAATTAATTAGCAAGCATCAAGATAAATAAAATCCAACCTACACGTACCTAAATGTCTAATTTACCAAATTTACCTACACTAGATTAAATGTCTAGCGTAGGTAGTAGGTAGGTAGAAATTTACCCGTAGGCGCAGTTTGGCTAATGTACCACAAGAGAAATGTAACAAATGCCTTTTTCTAATAAAACTGTCAAAAATTTGACATAAATTCAATGTTTGTCTTTTTGTGAGAATGGACAAAACACCACTGCTAAATGATGGATAAGTATGCTTGATGATGGATTAGTATGATAAGCATGGATAAGTAGGTATTATAAAATATGTAAGTACCTGGTACAGAAGTTGTACTCTCAACATTTTGCAAGAGACAAATATTCATTCGAGGAACAAAGGTACCTCAAACAAACGGCCTTATTATATTAGCTGAAGGCAAACAAAAATTTGCCTATTTCTGCGATACCAGTTTATTCAGAACCACATCCGAGCCGAACGTAAACAAAATTTCAAACGTTACTTCTCCATTCTATTATTCAACTATCATTGGCTGGATGCCAATTTGTGGATCCGCAGGATTTCACCACAACCGTTATACAATTTTCAAATCCAGACTGGGGGATGTGGTCTTTTAAATCGTCCGTTCCCTGGAGCACAGTGCCATTAAGGTGAGTGCGTTTGAAGGCCTCGTTATGCCTACTTACTACCTGCTCTATTATTAAAATGTGGAGGGCCAGCGTGTTTGCAGATTTCTTTTTCACAATATATTGTTATGATCTTGTTTTTGGGGTCAAGATAAGTTGTTAGACTAAATACTTTTTGAGATTAAAGAAGATTTTCTTATTATTTTTCTATGTTATTTGAAGAAGAAGAAGATAGCGGTATCAAAACCTGCTTGTTTAGAAAAGAGTTTTTTAACTCGGTTTAAAAAAGTTCGTGCTTCATTTACAACTTTGCATAGACTTTTCCTGTCTTACTCGCCTACCTAAGTAAATGGATAACTTCAACCCATTTCTTTGTCAAAAGTAACTTAAAAATATAGAGTAGTAGAATTTTTAAGCGGAAGAGCGAAAAGTGAACACATTTTTTATGCGAGCCCGGATGCAAACAGGAGTTTCGAAATATGAATAAACGGTATCACGGATGGGTGAGCCCGCATTAATCATTCCAAGATGGCTTCGTAGCATTCCCTGGATTGCTCCTACTCAGGATTAAAACCAGAATATTGTAATTTAATGGCTATAGCTTTGTTATAACAACGTTTTTATTATCAACATTTATAAGTTCTCTCTCACGAAATAAACTTGTAAAAAGACGCTCATAATTTTATTGTTGTGTTTTATTCTAGATTTTTTGTTTTATTTTTTGTACCTGACATTGTTGATGTCATTGTTTTTACCATTTAAAGTCATTTTTTTACACCCTTGTTTACCAGTGAACGTCCTACGGCTGATATGATGTTAATCATTAAGTATGTTAGGTAATTTTAATAATTTTTGTTCAGTGTGCTTTTTCATATAAATGTTTACTTTCTTTCATAATGATAATATTGAAGTTGTCATAATTTGTATTTGGAGTCTGCAATATATGTAAAGTAAACATACAGTCTAGATTTTTCCTCGTAATAATATTCAATTTAAATTAATTAGTTCCCATTTAAAACTGACCGCACCGTAGAGTTTAAAAGCAGCACAATTTAAAAACGTTTCCCCTGCCGACCTCACGGCATCATGAATCTTGTACCCGTAAACCGTAGGAAATAGCTTGCTAAAAGTTTGTCGATTTATTGCGTATTTGTACGTCGACCAAGTACGGATTAGATACATTCGTTGTGCCTAAAACTGTTACGGATTTCATGTCAGTTACGGATAAAGTCACTCATTTTAAAGCAGCGATTTTTTTATTTTAAATTAAAGTTTAGTCTGTACAAGCTGCCTATCAAGGATAAATTAATATATTTCATCTAACAATAATTTGAAAACGTCTCAAAGACTTGATAACAGTTTCAGTTGAAAGTAACTTAAACTATTAAGTAACCTACATGTTTACAATAAAAATAAACACTTTTGAAATCAAGTGTGGTAAAATTTTGGACAGTGCAAAATTTTCGCAAACAATTCAAATGTCCGTGCTTCGATACAAAACTGAAACGCAGCCTTTTTCGAGTTCCAAATATCGGGAAATGCGTTCAGCCCTATCCATGTATTAAATTCAACATTTTTTAAATTTAAATATCAGGTAGGTTTGTATTCAAACATAAATAAATGGTTTTTCCTTACTTACTTATTTACTTTGTTAAGAAAAAATGGATTAATTAATTAGATACTTTGCATCGCAGTGTCAAATGCACTCGTAAATTATAAGTAAATGTTTACGAAATAGATACAATCCCTAACTTGTATAACATATGGCCAATACTCCATCGAGCCATTAGGTTAAGTGTTCCATAATTACCTGAGCAGAATAGCAAATTCGTTTGGTGAATCTCAAACAAGAGCGTCACATTAACCTAATTTAATAGTAAATAGACATAGTGGACGCGAGGATTTGGGTAATTATACTCGTAATTTACAAAGTGTAGGTACATTAACGTTCATGGACAGAGTGAAAATAGTTGAGATCTTTTAACTAACCTAGGTATTTCGAAATAGAACCTGTATAGACTTTTTAAATTCACATGGTAACTTAGTTACATTTGTAAAATGCTTTTCAAATGTTTGCACCCGACATGAATCTGCATCTCTGATTTTTTGGAAAATAGTCATACAACTGTAAGAAACATTTAAACATGAACCAAGAAAGTGGTATAGTTTGCCTGGTCGTAATCGCTATATATTTTTTTACTTCAATGTTCAACTATGTTACAATAGTTTTGATCGCGAGGATACATATCAGACAGTAGTTTCTTCGCGACCAAGACTATTGGAACATATAAAAACGTTGAGGTAAGAAAATAAATAATAATACGCGATCAAAACGCGGTAAAATGTAACTATCGAAACTATCTTTGAGAAATATATTTATTAGGTACGTTTTACAACGGTTTATGAAAAAAATGTATCTACCTATACATTACAATGGATATTTAGAATAATCGAAACAATGTAACGGGACATTTTCCATTAGAATAGAATTGTGAACATTCCCAAGTGTGTCGGTACCATAAGTCAGGCTGGGTTTATCTGGGGGCTGAATTCGCCCCATATTTCAGGGTACACGCCACAATTTGCATAATTAACTAACTTCCTTGCGACTTTCAAATCAACCGCTGTACGGCACTTTATATTTATTTATTTGACGTTTCGTTTGCGTAATGCTTTGATGTTCATCACTTTTTTTCTTGTTATTTAGTGTAGACAGGTACATATAATTTTCGAAAATGAGTCTATGGTTGAAAAGCTTAGAGTAATAATTACCTATACTATTATTACTCTTAAGTTGAAAAGGTTTTTTACGGTTTTAGTTGTATGCTATTATATAAATACTGTGTTACATGGCGTAAAACGTGCTTCTAGTCCTAAAATTTTCAAATTAGCTTAGTCTTTGAAAAACAAAGGCTATTGTTGATTTAAAAAAACAAACTGAACATGTCTTGCCTTGACCTGAAACAGAATAATTGCAATATTTTGTCTAAAAAAGTATAAGACAGATAGATAAACTACGGTTCGGCGACTGCTTTTCAATTCTACGATAAAATGAATTTATGATAGCTTCAAAGACAAGATTTATTTTATCCCCCAGCCTATTATTTACCAGATAATTTGCACTATAAATAAATAAATATTCCACATTACACAGGGCAATTTAGCCCCAAACTGTATAAGAACTTGGCTTGTATTAAGTGTAGGTACTGGGCAACGGATATACTACATATAATCCCTACTTATTTTTAGTAAATACATATGTATGTACTACTTATTATACATATAATAAGTAATGTATTAATATAAAAATAACATATGTATTTACTAAAAATAAGTAGGTAAAATATGATACATAGAAAATACCCAGTCCAGATAGAAATATTTTTTTAAGAATAAATACATATATAAATAAACGCGTCACAGAGGTCGTCACCCTACTGTATACTCATATGTGATCCTTACAATATTAGTGTTACTCACCCCGTATAATATAAGTCAGTATAGAGTGGTACAAGGTAGACTGGCGAGAGACGTGCGTTATTATCAGATAGAGTGTAAACACCGCTATCTCCCGGCGAATGTCATAGGTGCCATCTCTGACGGCCATTCTCTGCATAAGTTATGATGTGCCTTTCTGCTTGACTCGCGGCTAGATAGACAACGGAGATATAGGTAGGTATGTAACCTAACCAACCGGTTAAAAACTCGTTAGTTTTAGTTGTAATTAAAAAAATGATATTTCAGTGTTATAGAGTCAAATAAACATTTTTTTAAAAGACTGTAAGGTCTCAGTACTCATCAGTAGTTGAGTGGACAAAGCATTTTAGGGTTTTAAACTGATTGTTAATATTAACGATGAATGTTAGAACTCTATAGTAGGGCTTTTGTTGTTAATTATAGATATTAATTAAAAATTAAAAAACCGACTTCAAAAAGAAATAAAAAATAATTTAAAAAACAACCAAATAATAAAAATAATTGATAAAAATGACCAAAATAACCTGTACATAGGTACAGTGCCACCGACTAATTAATCTGTTTTATCATCTGAAGTCGGGCAGCCAAACTAAGTACAATATGGAACCAACCAGTAAAACTGGATTAAAAAAAATATATATTTTTATTTTACCCTTTTTAGTATACCTACCTACCTAAAAATCAACAATATTGTTACCGTAATTTTAATAATTGAGGAGTTTGCTGATGAGAAGGTGGTTTCAGATGCCCCATCAATCTGTACTTAGTTCTTTAGGGGTCTATTATTTTTGGTAGAAGTACAAAATGAGTATTTTATTGAATTCTGGGATGCTATCCTGTCCATCACTCCGAAGATACTCATCAGATCCTTACCAAACTTTCATGGGACCACCTCGCAGCTTCCACCTTTCCATTAAAAAAAGAACTATATTAATCGGTCAAGCCATCTTCGTGTAATCGATGAACAATTGAATTGAATACAGCGTTTTGAGGAGCATTCCCGGTCCTCACTTCGAAGATCCTCATCAGATCCTCATCAAATTTTTATGGGACCATCTCGGAGCACCTTTCCATTAAAAAAAGAATCATTTCAATCGGTCAAGCCATCTTCGAGTAATCGATAAACAACTGGATTGATAAATGCGTTTTGAGGAGCATTTCCGTTCATCACTCCGAAGACCCTCATCAGATCCACATCAAATTTTTATGGGACCATCTTGGAGCTCCCACCTATCCATTAAAAAAAGAATCATCTTAATTGGTCAAGCCGTCTTCGAGTAATCGGTAAACATACAAAAAAAAATATACATACAGACGAATTGATAACCTCCTCCTTTTTTTTTGAAGTCGGTTAATTATTAATCATCAACTGACCCTGCTTCTGCTGGCTAATTTAGACTAAATTATGATACAATATTGCAAAAAAAAAGCACGCAAATAACACAAAGGTTTGTAAACTCTGGAACTTGAAATTTGAAACCAAGGCTGCCGGCGCAAGTCCTCCTAAGAATCCTCAAAGATAAAGATTAAACTTTTATGTGTTTCAAATAGGTCATTGCTACGAACCTATTTAATTTACTCAATTAATCATTTACAAAATCTACAATCAATAACAACAACAATTATCTTAATTCAACATTACGAACATTTAGCTCATTGTAAGAGAATGTTCATTCACCAGTCTACGAGATAATCTTACTGTTATCAACATAATATCAATAAATCACTGATACATATGTATCATTGTGTTACCAACGAGTAGGTACTATGTAACACATGTGGATTCCAACTAATTAACTAAAGGTATTTGTGCGTAATAATTCGACAGTATTAATTAGAGGCGTTTGTTTGCTTATCTCTGTGAGATGTGATAAGATCGTTTCGATTAGATGTCACTTCGGATGGTGTATTATGTCGCTCATACGAGGAAGCAGTGGAGTCAAGTTTATTTTCTGGTCTGCGAGAGTCTGTTTATAAAATATAGGAAAATTCGGCGTAAGCTTGTATTACTGTCGCTTAGGATTACTGAAAATGTAAATTTGCTGAAAGAAGCTTGATTTTTATACGACTAATTGGAGATTTTCTATAAAAATTAGTCGATTTTGAATTAGACACATATATGGCTATGCTTCTCTAAGTCTGAAAACGCAACGCATTCTCAGGGAATATAACATTTATTTATATTAATATATTTATTAAATTAGACATTCACATGATCATTTTGAATCGTCAGCAATCTTAGAGAAGGTAGTTCTTCGTAACCCGACTTCCTATAAGAAAAAGACACAAGAAACTGATGGATAACTAATTAAAAATAATACACTTCATAGTTACAATATATAAAGAAATATTTGTAACTCAAATTATTTCCTACACATGTATTCCTAAAGCTCAATGTAACTTCGAGCCGTACATTACACAAAGTTGGAAGTAGCAATTGACCAAAGGTAACAGAGTTCGCGTGTCGCTCGAACGTTTGTATGGCAATTCTTTTTTACTGCCAACTACAATAATTACCTTCTATTCTGTCTCCTTGCGAACGGAAATTACTGTTCATACGAAGGTTACCTTGGTATTAGCACGTGTTAGGTTAAACATTAAAAGGGCAAATAAGTAGTAAGAAGATTTTTCTTCAGTTCGCGGTACTGATATAAATTTTGCCGTTTATTTCGTCACAATTTTAATACAATAATTGTCGCAAATTTACGAAGAAATAATATCCCAGAGTTTTTTACCAGTATTAACAAACTATTATTCGGTTTTAACACTGTCGTTGAAGCAACGCGATTAAAATCCAACGGGGTAAGTAGGTAGTGTGAAGATTTTCCCAGGGTTTAAGTGGTTAAGTGTGAAGATTTTTAAAGATTTTCCCAGGGTTTAAATCTTCACACTAACTACTCCGAAATTAGACTCATTGTTGGATTTTATATATAAACTGAGACAGTGGTGTCTCAGCTTGTATATTTTCGATAATATTGTTGCCGTCTCAGGTTTAAAAAAACTATTTGTGGCGTAAGTGGGGTTAAAATTCCTTAGTACATTCATCATCATCAACATCATCTCAGCCCGTGGTAATCCGCTATTGAACACAGCTTTCCTCCAACAATCTCTACAATAGCTAATATTGAGCAAACAGCTTCGATCTTGCACAACCAACCAGCATCAAACAGATCCGCAGCACAGCAATAAAAAGATGCCAATTTACAGTCAGAACAGTCACCAATCACTTCAAAACAAAACCAGAGTCCACATTCATCATAGCTCAACATAGTCAATGTCACATAATTGCAACGAACGTCCAAAACGAGCCAACCAAACAAAACAGAATCATACTACCGGAACAAGTGTCTAAACGAACCAAATACACGAGCACTAAGTGTAGTATGGGACGATATAAAAACATCATGTATCTACGTAGATACTTGTAGGAAGTTACGTAAGTGAACCTACAGGGAATGCTGGGTTCCTAATCCATAATACTATTAGTTTTACGGATACCTACGGCAGTAGGTAGGACATACGGCATTTTCTACACGACAGATCTTAAACAAACTTTGCGATAAGACGTTAAACTTTAAAAAAGTTAGAAAGTTTCACGTCGTTTAGAAGGTTTAAGTTTCGTCTTATAGAAATAACTGAGAAAAAATAAAGGAGAGAGAGTTAATAAGGAACAGTGTTCCTTATTAACTCTCTCTCCTCTGAACGATATTCCAGGTTACATCCCTCTCAGGAGCCTAAGTCCTGCTAAAACTATACATCACTTGAGGTATCAGTATTGACCAATCCTACTGCTAATATGATTGAAAATATTTTCTGCCGCCTGCCTAACACCCTCAAAACAAGCAGTTTATCCGTCAGCATGCGGGGAGAACTCCAGCTTATCTTTTTCGGATCCCTTATTCGCTTTTTACGACAAAAACGAAAAGAGATGGTGTTCGGCTAACTATATACTAGGTATACCAGCGTTTTACTTACGGACAGTGGTCCGTAACTAAAACGAATCTAATATTGAATTATAAAAACCCAGCATAAGTCAATTATCCGCAGAAACATGTCATATACAATATAGGAACACAAAAGTTTGGAGAGGGTTGGTTTTCGCAGACGGATCAAGGGTTGATAAACACAACAATGATCTACACTCTATGTTAAGTTGTTAATTAAGTACATTTTATTACAAGAAATGGCAAAACTCAACCCTAATATCATAGTCGTAGAACAAAAGCTACGACTATGACATTAATATTATTATAATTTACGTATGTTTTCGCAATAACAATGTTAATTTGTAGGAAAGTTTTAGAAATAGTTGGTCAAAATATTTTACAAGTAAACAACCCATAAAAGTTAATCAAAGGAGTGTAAGTAGTCAACAACAGTATTGTTCCAAAAATAAATGTGCCGGCAAATTTCTCCCCTGCGTACACCCCTGTAAACTACCCTTACTGACATAACTACTTGTACGTATAGTACAGCAACACAGCATGCATACTGCGTATTTTTATGTTTTAAAATGAATGCAGCTTCTCATCACGATAATGGACACTTCAATACCAACATTGCAGTTACTTTGCCCTGTCTCGTTGCAAAATTTTATACAGCTTTATACATATTTATACAATCGCATATATTTTTATTCAATCAAAAAATACGAAACAGCACAGCGGAACTAGGAATAATCGAAGTGTGAAAACAGTTTGGCTAGGTGCTGATATTAAATTGCTTCATGGACCTGGATTCGGATATGCTTTGTTTAAATATGTTAGCGGTAAATGTTTTTGAATATACAACTAACTAAGTAGAAACACATAGTTTCATATTTCCCCGTTCTTAATCCCGTGGTTTTTACTTTTTAATTTTATTAACTCGTTTCGATCATGTTACAATGATCTCGGTTGCGATATTGTGTTAGTTTCAAAAGTTCATTGTTTTACGTAGATTCAATCTACTTTGTTTGGTTAGAGTCAAGTTAGAAGCCTAAGGGCCTAGTAGGTTAGTAGCAGTAAGTTAGTAGTAATTAGTTTTTGTAAATGTATTACCCCTTAAAATATTGCATATCATTGCATCGATGAGTGCAGACTTAATTTCTATTGTTTGTCAAAGTATTAAATTTAGTTAGACTAAACAAGCTATATAACAGAAACGTAAAGCTCGACAAGGTACCTATATAAGTAATACCGTTATCTCTAAATCCATTTACGATGGTTGGTATAGCCTACAAAACTCAATTTACACTTATTTAACGTACTCATTAAACTAAACAGAATTCCGTATCCAATAAAACATTGGTGCCGAACCGGAGATTAATGGGCTCACTGTTCAGCTATCGAGATTATCTCAATCCAATTTCGATTCTAGAACCCTACGTTTGAGGGCCCCAATCAAAAATGATTATAAGGGGATGACTGACGGTCGAATAAATTGATGAGATTCGCGGACTTTACGTACCTTTTAACGGAGTATCGATAGATTGATAAATTTGTTATGGAATTACGATTGGAGGAATAAACTGAACATGTAAACACTATACTGCAACTACTGATCGTTGTCACAGTTTAACTCTGGAGGAGAGCTAATGTCGAGGACACAGATGAGGACGCGGAAATGTTTCGAATGCAACTGGTCAAAACTCATAGTAAATCCCCAATTTCCGAATACAGAAACGCTACCAAAACTTTGAGTTCTATTTATAAATAATTAAGCTGCTCGCTATCAGACCGAACAGCAGTTTGTTAATAGAGAGTGTCACAAAAATTAATCCAAGTCACAAACATATCACACAATAATTATCTAAATATTTTGAAGCAGGTAACTAGATCGTCCCCCTAAAACGTGAAATTGATACCTCTTACCTCCTTCCCGGATAAAACATGTTTAAAGATTAGTTCCAGAAGACATCGCACGCATGTGCCTTATAAAAATACGTGAGGATTGTATTACGTACAATATCAACGAGCTTTAAGCGCCTTTTGCTTTACAAGTGTATAGGAATCGATAAGCAATAAAACTTAAGTATGTATACATACTTACCTACAATCTACATACATGAAATTACTACCTATTTGTTCGGAGTAAGCTTTTATAGATATAGGTATAGAGACGGACGCTACGCATAGTAGAGTTTCGAACTCTTTAATAAAAAACTACCTTCTACTAAGTACAGCAACAGACAGTCGCTGAGACAAATATATGGCGCGCATACTACAAATATATATAGTTATCTTATTTATAGTGATGCTACAAATAGTACTTAAAAATCTGTTCCTTTTTAATGCTTGATAAAATTCGAATACGAAAAGCCCACAGATAGTCGTTTGTTACATAACTGATTTACTACATCTTCTAAATAGATACTAAAGCAAAATCAAACAAACGTAACCCATCGGAACAGTCAGGCAAAAACGCATTGAAGCGACATTCCTCACTTTGTCATCATCCAAAAACTTTCTTACGGAATTAATTGCTCATGTCAAAGTTTCAGAAACAACGTGTATTAAATAGGATACTTATACGAGAGAGTAATCTAATCTAATTATCTCCAATTAACCACAGTAGAACAAAGTACTTTATTCGTCAAAAGCAGTTAAAGACAACGTCGCGTGTCAAACAACACTCGTAGCTTTCAACGTTAATTAATTGGAAGTTTCCTACAAAAGTTTTCTGCGTTAATTGTCTTTTCTACAGTTATTTGGTATAAATGTGCCTAGTATATCTATATGATGTATGTTAACTAATATTTTGGTAGAGGGTTTCAGTCAAGTAAATAGCTACTAATTATGCAATGGCAGATTTTCGTTACAATCACACGGTTTCTGAGATTACATCGGCTCAGTTGAAGATAAACAATTGTGGTGTTTCTCAGTCTCTTTATGTAGCCTACTTTTAATATGTCTACATTTATTCGTACGAATACACTTTTTTCTTTATATTCTTCTTCATGAGAAAATTGTAGATCACCCTCTCCCTATGACTTCTGAAAATACATGTTATGTTTGCGATTTTGATTCAGCGATTTGCAAGTTTTCGGTATTGCGATTGACTTTGTAATTTGCGATTTTAACGTCAGCAGTCAAATATTTAAGCAGGATACATTTTTAAGCCTGTTTTTTTTTGTCATAAATAAAGTACAAACGAACAGACATTCCCGTTCACAATATTAGTAGCAATTCTCTATTTAATGTTCACAAAACAATTTACTTGAAATATCTGTAGAAAGATCCAAGAAGTTACTCTGTAGCTACCAGTTGCTTCGACTAAGTCATAAAACGTTTTTATTGGTCGTATACTGAAAGAACGTTAACTATGAATACTATAACTCTATATTACGGAGAAAATTCGAATGATGTTGTTGATTACCTTTTTACTTAGGTAAAAATGGTTTTAAATTTATATAAAATTACAGGTTTTGCACGAAATTGCAGCCAGCTTCAAACAACTTGTTAATAAGAATAAGAGAGTGTTACTATATTTTTCTTTTCAGAGAAGATGCGTTCTACTTGGTACAATAACACTATATCCGAAAACAAGTATTAGTAGATCATCGAAGTTAGTTTAGGGCGAGAACTGAACGTGCAGGCTGATGAATCATCTACCAATCATTAGGGATGATCGGTGGATGATTTGCATCTACATCGCAATTGAGTGTTCGCCTACACGTCACAGTTTATTTTGAGCATTAATAAATTTTTGTAGGCAAAATCTCATACACCAGAGTACCAACTAGTTCTTAAACTATTTCCACCATTTAAT
The DNA here is from genome assembly GCA_949358125.1 of Idaea dimidiata. Taxonomy (NCBI): domain Eukaryota; kingdom Metazoa; phylum Arthropoda; class Insecta; order Lepidoptera; family Geometridae; genus Idaea; species Idaea dimidiata. The sequence goes on from OX442334.1 coordinate 11,409,682, forward strand.
AATTAATAAGCTCTCTGCTTAGAAGCCACCAGTCACCTCGACGCGTTTGGTGAACCCTCCGCAGCAAACTAAGATATTGTATTTCTCGAATACTCGACAACTCCCCATTGAATTCTCACAATTGAAACTCCGGCTCATTGGAACACAATTGAAATTAATATAGGCTATGATTTAATTAATGATCGAAGTAGCAAAACCGGCAAATAATTAAATACAACAGGAATATAATTTGAATGATCTATATTGTTTTACTAAAGTGTAGTGAATAGATTAAAGTAATTAAAAACAATCGTTCTCTGGAAAATTCGCAGTGTTATTTCGTATTTGGGTTGTTTCCTATTTATCCATATTTTAATACCCAAAATATAATTGATTGTATTAGGCGTTACTTTTCGGAACTCCATATCAACTATATTAAAAATTAATATTTAGTTTTTAGTCCCGATACCTGACTAGTATCACTACGTATCATGCGGTCTGCCGCGTGCAAAGAACACCTCCCTCCTCCCGCTCCTTGCATGCGGCAGAAATTAGATATTATGTTAAAATTAGATATTATGTTAGTATTAGTGACACCAATCATCAACCGTGAAATCGACGCGTTTCGGCTTTAAAAAGCCATCATCAGGAACGTAGACTCCGACCGAACTGTGTGGGCGACAAAAATTAGTAACGACGCCGTTCACCCGACGCTGTTGACTCGCCGACAGCTGGAACAAGAGTGAGTGAACAACGCTGCGCCCCCCACTTTTATACTTCGGTGCGATCGTCGTCAGCACCCCCACCACGCCTCGCCAACGCCCTTAGCAGGGGAGATGGAACGATGTTTGTTTGTTCGTTCAGCAGTGTGTTTTGTGTATTTTTCGATTTCAAAATTTCAAATTGTTCCAACACGCTCAGTCGCAACCCCTTATCACACATATGTAAAATATTGTAATTATTGTTGTCGCACAAGGAATGGCCACTGTCAATTAAGTGTTTTGCGAAGTGTGATTTTTCCGGATAGCCATTTCTATACGCGGCAACATGTTCCTTATATCTAGTATCAAAACTGCGACCAGTCTGACCCACATAAACTGCGTTACACTCGTCACAAGTCAACCGATATACACCGGATCTTATATGCACACTCGGAACAAAAACAAAATACGAATGTGAGCAGCCTGACCTACATGGGTCCAATTTCTCACAGAATACACAACACTTTAAGAAAACACAATGTCAGCGTTGCGTTCCGAACAAATCAAGCGGTTAGTCGTTTATGTAATGGCAAAGACCGTTTAGAGTCTTCTAAAAGATCCGGTGTATATCGGTTGACTTGTGACGAGTGTAACGCAGTTTATGTGGGTCAGACTGGTCGCAGTTTTGATACTAGATATAAGGAACATGTTGCCGCGTATAGAAATGGCCATCCGGAAAAATCACACTTCGCAAAACACTTAATTGACAGTGGCCATTCCTTGTGCGACAACAATAATTACAATATTTTACATATGTGTGATAAGGGGTTGCGACTGAGCGTGTTGGAACAATTTGAAATTTTGAAATCGAAAAATACACAAAACACACTGCTGAACGAACAAACAAACATCGTTCCATCTCCCCTGCTAAGGGCGTTGGCGAGGCGTGGTGGGGGTGCTGACGACGATCGCACCGAAGTATAAAAGTGGGGGGCGCAGCGTTGTTCACTCACTCTTGTTCCAGCTGTCGGCGAGTCAACAGCGTCGGGTGAACGGCGTCGTTACTAATTTTTGTCGCCCACACAGTTCGGTCGGAGTCTACGTTCCTGATGATGGCTTTTTAAAGCCGAAACGCGTCGATTTCACGGTTGATGATTGGTGTCACTAATACTAACATAATATCTAATTTTAACATAATATCTAATTTCTGCCGCATGCAAGGAGCGGGAGGAGGGAGGTGTTCTTTGCACGCGGCAGACCGCATGATACGTAGTGATACTAGTCAGGTATCGGGACTAAAAACGAAATATTAATTTTTAATATAGTTAATATACCCAAAATATATTTAATTAAAGTAATAATAATGGTAATTGATGATCTCTTTAGAAAAACATATTAAATTCCAAGTCCTGACTGATTGATTGACTGACTTAAAGAACTAGGTATAAATTAACGCACAGCCCACCCCGCACTGGTCCCAGCGACATTAAATACGAAAAGTGTGTTCTTTGTGGTGTGAAGGAATGTACTTATCCACTAATAAAGGGTTTTTAGAAAATCCCGCGGTATCAGGACTTACGCGAGAAAGCCCGTGAGATTCTGCTGTACCCGAATATAAGTAAAACACTTACGAAAAGAATATAAAGGCAAAGTACCTGTCTACCGTCTTAGGTTTATGATCCGTACTTCGGCGACTATTTCATAATATTCAATATTTTAAAGTAGTCTTTCTCTATATACTCACTTTACATACAGCGAAGTATTTCGTTGTAACGTGAATAAGATGAGACATCACATGATTTACGTTGCTTCTTCTCAGACTGTGTAAGTTTGTAATAAAATACTTTACATTTTTCTATTATATTATTATTACGATAGAGCAAATTAAGAAGCAGTTGCAATCAAAGAAGTTATATTACTAGAACTAGAATCCTCACGTAGAATTAAAAAGTGTTCCGCTACATCAAGGATGCTGTCCCTTTCTATTAGAAAGCGACAATATGCTTCAATGTTCTAGTTATATGTACTTACTAGCTGTGCCCCGCGGTTTCACCCGCATAAATTCCTATCCCGTAACGTACCTATGTGACGCATCACGTATGTCATACCAAGCGTTGCTCAACTCGTATGATTATTCAAAGTAAGTACCCTATATCTTATTTCAACCACTAAACTATCCCTGTACTAAATTTCGTTCAAATCGGTTTAACCGTCATTTGTGCCCATCACGTATGTCATACCAAGCGTTGCTTTACCCGTACGATCATTTAAAGTATCGTATTTATACCCTTAAAGTAATCCCTGTACCAAATTTCATTCTAATTGGTGCGATCGTTCCTGTTGACCCATCACGTATGTGTCACGCTAAGCGTTGCTTAACCCGTACGATCATTTAAAGTACCCTATATCGTATCTATACCCTTAAAATAACCCTGTACCAAATTTCATTCTAATTGGTGCGATCGTTCCTGTTGACCCATCACGTATGTGTCACGCCTAGCGTTGCTTAACCCGTACGATCATTTAAAGTACCGTATATTTTATTTAAACCCCTATACTAACCCTGTACCAAATTTCATTCCTATCGGTTCCGCCGTTCTTGAGATATAAATAGTGTAACTAACATGACTTTCGTTTTTATAGCTGCGTCCCGCGGGATTTACCCTCGTAAGTCCCGACCCCGTAAGAGTATCGGGATCTACAGTAGCTTATAACCTTCCTCGATAAATGGACTATCAAACACAAAAAGAATTTTTCAAATCGGACCAGCAGTTCCTGAGATTAGCGCGTTCAAACAAACAATCAAACAAACTCTTCAGCTTTATAATATTAAGTATAGATTTGTATCTAATCCAAATCTCATTAACAATGAAAGTTAAATGGTTAGTATCTCTACCTACCTATTCAAGTTGATACAAAATTAACAGTCTGTATAGAAACCACATTTTACTGTTTAATATCGCAACAACGATTCGAAAACTAGTTCATGAAGTACATATTAACTTAGTAACAATATTTTATAGTGTTTAGTAGCTTTTTTCAGTGGTGTTGCCCGTTTCGTTACACCAAATTTGATGAAGGAATATACTTTCGTCTATGCTACATATAACATGTCTTTCCCCTACACTATTATATAATTTATTTGTGTTTGACCAATCTATGTCTCAAAGTTAAACCGACCGACCTATATCATACCAAAAAACCTAGTTATCCAGCGCGGGAACGTTGCCAGTATTTTGGCCACAAAGCCGCGGGGGGGCGGTGCCGAGAATTTCCTATTTCAAGTTAAAATATTAATTTTATTTATGTTTTGTTTGTAAAACATGTGACTCATTTAGTTGTGGGAATAAATGAGTATTTAATGGAAAGGTAAGTACGAATTAACATAAATAGTCTTTATAATATAAGCGGGGCTAAACTAATAAGAAGTTGTAATTATAATTTCGTTTTGTTAAGTTAAAACACGCACGCCTTGATTCTGGTTGAATTTCGCGTGTAGATTGATTTAGTGGTCCTACAATGTTAAGGGTTTATGTACCTACTCTATTATATTAAGTTTGAAGCACCATATCCAGTGAAGGCTATAGTGCAACAATATAACTCACTTTAGATTTTAAAATAGTGCATGTAAAATTGTAGCAATAGTTGAGCTCCCGTAGAGTCTTACTATTTATGTTTGAATGTTTAGTTTTAGTACCAACTTTAGTGGGCGAAGAATAAATTATTATTTATTTATTTATTATTTATGTACAAAAAGTTCGTAAACAATAAAAATAAAAAAAGGCAATTAACAGACTGGGTTGTCAATTCGGCTGCTTTTTTTACGATCTTGAAACAATTACAAATTTTGAGAGCAACAATATTAAAACACATAAAATGTTCAATAGGTATTCATAATTCCATTTTTATACCTCATGCAAAAGTTAACTCGTACAGCCACGTCTGAAAGTTGAAATTAAGTAAACGTTAAATAAACTTCAGAATGAGTTTCGAAACGGAGGTAATTTTAAAATTAACGTGAAATTTAAGGGAACACGTTGTTAAATTTTAGGGCACAGGTTGCGAACTTCGAACATTATTGTTAAATTTTCAATCAATTAACTTCTAAGAGTAATATATTTGGAAATAAAGTGGGTGTGCATGTATTTTATTCCCCTTGACGTCCTGCCCTTGTCGGCGTTAATTTCGAAAACAATTAGTCCCTTATTCCAGTGAGATCTTTAGATAGGTACAAGCTACGCGCTACATAAAAAGCATATGGTATACTCTAGAATTACTACAAATAATAAATAATAAAAAAATAACAACACGGGTAAGAGGATTTTAAAGGATTTGTTAATTCAAAGCCCTATATCCAAGAGGATGTAGCAGGAGTCAACACATTTCTGTCGTGATCCTAAAGTTGTTATTATATGTATTATGATTCTGTACTTTAACAGGATAATGAAAACCCTTATGGAGTATTTAAGAACGGGACTACTTTTCCTGTTCGAGGTAAAAAAACATGAATATCAAGAAGTCCCAAAGTTGCATACATAGAGAAATGGTATGACGATAGTAATATTAGTTGAACATAAAATACCTCTTTACACTGTACTGGTAAGCTACGCGCTAGAAACTCTAGTCGATAGTACTCAACCTCTAGGGAGGGCAGTTACTTCAACGAATCCTTAGGCTACGAAACAATATTTATTCAGGCACTCCGGTTGTCCCCAGAGTGGTGCTGCCACATAATTTTATGTTGAACTTATTAAAGCCTGTTGAATTACAAGAAGTTTGTTTTATTAATCGATGCCGTAAAGTTATTTAACTTCGTTATTTACTGCCAATAAAAGCAGGTCTGTATTGAAAAGTTTTGAGCGAAGATGCGATACAATATCGGAATATTTACCTACAGATAACGTTGCTCCTAGTAATTTAATTTGCATTGTAATTACTACCTTGGTAGGTTTGAGAGTTCTTTTAAGATGTTCTTTTTTTATTTTTTTAATGTTTGAAATAGATCCGCCTCGATGTATACGGCTTTGGACGTAAGGTGTAGACTCTAGAGAATACCACAAAGCATATCTATGTTTCAAACTCCATATTTCAATGGATTTTACAAAAATATGATCATGTAGTAAGAAAGAGTAAAAAACATATCCGCTGTCCGTTCTATATCACAATAACAATTATTAAGTAAATAATTTAATTAGAAACTTGCGAGTCAACGACGCAGCCGGGGCTCGACAGCGATAAATAAAATTTCACGGTGCAACTAAAATAAAAAATATAAAAAAATACTGAACAGTTGGTGAGTACGCTTCAGCGCTAAATGCAAGCCGTTCCTTTTTTGCGGTTTGCGTCGAATAACTTCTGATTAAATCATAATTACCCCTCCCGTTGTGCGTCCACCTTGTCGTAGTGGGGGGGCTCAGGGTCAACTCCGATTTACATCAAGCCGAAAGAAATATTTTCGAAGCCTTTTTAATCCGAACGGATGTAGCAGCGAATAAAAATTGCTGCGAAACTCGATGTATTGATGAAAAATAATAATAAGAGTTTATAATATATTACATAATATTTTGCACTTTCCGTGATCTTTTGTTTGCGAGCTTAAATAATTTGAGAAGGTATTAATAAACATAACAATGAATAATCGATACAATCGAAACCTACATCTAGTTTCGCAGCATTTTTGATAGATCATATGACGATCGTTCGTCGAACCTCCTTATTTCGTAACAGAGTTCGACCGAATGAATTCAGTTCGGAAGAAACACTTTTCGGAAAATCGTTCGTCGATACATCGAATTTTTTCAATTTTCATTCCTTTTTACATCCGCTCGGATTAAAAAGGCATCGCAAAAATTACCCTCGGAACAAAATTCATTCATTCAGTAGCTGCAGGCGGGCAGTGAAGCCAAGAGGCGCACGAGGTGGGACACCAGGCTTGCCTGGCTTCTAAACCGTAAACCCGCGTCAGCGTATCCGGGGGTATTTTTCGCAAGGGAGGCCGCGTGGAAGACAACCACAATAAAAAATTATAAGAGTGCCGGGCCGGCCATCGCGGTATTTGGTCGAGTGGCCTGACGGAGCACAAAGCGCATTACCCACGTAAAAAACATTATTATTAATGAAATACACGACCAGTTTGTACATTGTCAATAGACAAACTAATCGATCCATTTAACGACTTTCCAAATAACACCGTGCATTCAGCGCGTTTAACGTGTTGCAATGTTCTAGTAACAAGCAACCGTCGCGCGTCGTCAGCAAAAAGAAGCGATGCAAAGCAAATAAGGGTACGGGGCTGTCTAAATTCCGCGCAGTAAAGAGCCATAAACGCGGTATAGTCGGCGCATCAAAACCGCACCCGAGAACAGCTGGTAGCGACAAAAGGCGCAATTAATAGTAAACAAGCGTACAACGGAACCAAGCGGTAAGTAAAGTCCCGCGTCCATTAGCGAACCGAGTAAAAAACCCTTTAAGCCACCCCTCGCCATTTTTACAAAACGACCGAACTATTTCACAGCAATCCCGGAAAGCGCGACGTGTTAACAGTATTGATTTAAATTTATTTTTCCACAGCACACAAATAGCAGAAACGTGGGTATTCCGGTTCGTTTCGCTACTATCAATGGATAGCTTAAATTTTCTACAACCGAAAGGATGTTTTTATTTTAAAACTATTCACTAAACGTGTGAAGCGAGCGAGTGATTAATGTTGAATATATGAAACAATAGAGCGACTCGCACGAGTTTCCGTTCATAAGCGCACATTTAAAATGCACAGTTAAAGCCCTCTTAGCAGTCTGCCACTGCATAATATAATTTTAAAAGCATCCTGCCTGCATTATATCATTTTATGTGAAGATGAAAATTGTGTCTCGATAAGTATAAAATAAGAGTTGAGAGAGGGGAACCTCGCACGCTAGACATTATTTATTCGACGACTCGGTGGTCTAAAGTCTAGAGAAGTATAATTCTTATACGAGACCTGTCAATTTTGTTTATGTGCCCACGTCAATTTTTTTGAATTATTATGGTAAAGGTTGATCCTGTAAGTGTCATGTGTATTTAACTACAATGTTTCAGTTAGGTAGATATATGCAGAATTTATGGCAGTTACCTATTTGGAAACGTCAAAAAAGGAAGGCGGACCCCGAGCTCCCGAGAGGGATGCAACCAGGAACATAGCTCGGATGATGACGATGATGATGATTTATTTTAATGAGGTCATCATTGGGATGTTACGTGGGTAAGGCGAATAGTACCTACACGTTAGACTTGAACTTACAATGGCATGCATAAAGCCTGCATGTAGGTAAAATCAGGTGTGCAGTGTTTTCTGTATAAGTGTATACATAGACACAAAGTACACATTGTGTGGGTAATCGACGTACAGTCAAGATTATAAAATATTTAAAACCAACTTAAAAAAAGGACAAGAATAATCACTTGATACAGTGCCACCAACTTATCTGTTTTGTCATCAGTAGTCGGGCAGCGAAACTACAATATAGGCCCAGCCCGTAAAACTGCCCGACTTTCGATGACGAAACAGATAGGTTTGTCAGTGGCACTGTATGTAGTAGAGGTTATTTTTGTTCCTTGTTAAGTTGTTTTTTTATTCATATTTTTTACTTTTTAGTGTACTTTCAAATGCCACTAAAAATCTTAAAAATTGTGACCGTAATTTTCATTTTTGAGGAGTTTGCGGATGAAAAGTTAGTTTCAAGTGCTCCATCAATCAGTAGGCATGTAGTTCTTTAGGGGCCGATTATTTTTGGTAGTCGTCCAAAACTAAGTCATTTATTGCATTCGGGGATACTATCCTGTCCATCATTCCGAAGATACTTATCAGATCGTCACCAAATTTTCATGGGACCATCTCAGGGCTTTCCATTACATTCCATTAAAAAAGAACCATCTCAATCGGTCAAGCTATCTTTGAGTAATCGGTGAACAAACAAAATATTTATATATATGCGACGAGATGAGAACCTCCACCTTTTTTTGAAGGCGGTTTAAAATAAAACTGCGTATTTACAAAGCTCGAGTTAACATAAGTCAAACTCAACTCAACCTACGTTTCTAATTTATGTGTCTACCTATTATGCCATGTTTGACAAATGCATTTTTTATGTTAACGAAAATGTAACAATAATAACATAACATTAATTGAAATAGCATTACTGTCGTCATTTATCAAATGCACTCATTCGTATAGAAACAATATTGAAATATTACTCGAACTAAATCGCCGGTATCACACGAACGAACGTTTATATGAAAAATGAATAAAGAGTATTTGAGTTTGAGTTTTTATTCAAGGTTTATAAAGTGTTAACTTTTTTTGAGTTTAATATCAATATATTGTTTTGTTGCATTGTTTTACTCTACACTTTCTAGTTCTTATATATGTACTGAACTCAACTTATTAACATATTATTTAAAAACTTATGTCATGCAATTAATGTATGTTTATTATAACTTTTTCCTTTTTTTTTTAAAGCAAATTAATTTAAATTTTAACTTAAAATCCTTAAAAAAATGCGACTAGGTAAACTTAACTCAAATTCTTAGTAAAAAATAACGTTACAATATTGCGTGTCCATCATCATCAAATGAAAACTATCCATTAATGTATTACATTTGATTATCATCTTTAACAACGGCGTGGGTAGTAGATAACATGCCTACTATGAGCTCAGTATCATGAAAGCAAGCACTAACAGTTAGTTGTCCAGCAATCTGCGTTAAACAAGCTGTGAAACTGAAAAATACGGACGATTCGCTAAAACTAGTGTAAATGATTGTAAATTGGCTCTTGTTTGAGCTTTTATTGTGTGTTCTATTTAAGGTTTTGTTGGCAAAAAATGTTTCATAGGAACGTTTTATTAGCAAATCTATTCACCTAAGTATAGCCTAGTATAATTTGTGATTAGATAGTTTAGCGATTGGATTTTTAAGGTATGAAAAAAGTATTTTTATAGGTAGGAGTTAGGTACACGACGGACGACAGAACTAATTTTTTTGGATAAATTATTGTAATTATCTGTGCGTACTAGTGTCAAAACATAACTGGGATGCAAAATTTAGTATATTTGTATATTTATCAATCATCAACGTGTGCACAATTTTCAAAGTACCTTTGTATGATACTTTGAAAATTGGTCATATACCTATGTATACATATTGTATAATATATATCAACATGTAATCAATCGTTGAAAATATATTTATACCAAAAAGAAAGACATAATATAATCTAGTTTGTATAATAATAGTTAGAACCTGTCAGTCAAAAATGAGATACAATCGCTTATTCTAAAGATTTTACTTAATTTTAGTTTCGTCTTATATTTTCGGGATTCTACATTATAATGATTAATGAAACACAATATTTACTAAGTTTTACTTGCGTTTTATTTATTAACGGCATAGTTACGATGTACCTACGTTTCGCTAACTTTACAGTTAGCTTTTTCAAGGTTGACTGAGATAACATCTCATATTGTGTTTCATTAAAATTTTACTTAGGGTTGATTTTACAAATCCCTAGATAGAGATTTCTGACATATAAAATGTAACACCACCCAATAAAAAACGTCACTATGATATTTAATAAGCAAAAAACTAAATATAGGGGTTCAAAGTTGGGTTAGTTGAGGGCTTTGAAATTTGGTTGGGTTCGAACTTATTCGACAGATATCTTTTATCCGTAGAATTAAAAATCAGGCCTCTAAAGATCATGACAATGTGTCATATAAATTTACCAAACTTATTTATATCGGTGTCTTCATATTGTAAAAGAATCTAATTTGCATCGTAACGTCAATGCATCGTAACCTAGTCCTCAGAGTAAGTGTATATTTTATGATACATTATATTTTATACGGTATCGACGTTTTCTTTTCGAGAAAATTGCAATGCATACTCAACGCAAGATCAGGTATTCCCTTGAGGTTCGTTCAAGTACATTTGTTACATCAAAGGCAGGTCTTGCATGCACTGTGCATCTTTACATTGCAGTTTCTGTTTAAATATTTAACTTTTGTAATGAGATCTTGATAAAACTCCTTTTACATTCTGCACAAAAGCAATCAGTTTCTTTAAATCGATTTTATGAAAAAAAGTATACCGTTTGGTACCAAAAATGTCACAATCACAACAACATTTATCAATATTGCAATGCTATTTAGCTTTTATAGCGCTATGAAGAATTCGATACATTCCAAAGCTGCAGAAACCTGCTATAAATTCCTATATGTTACAGACAACGTTACAAAGTTACAACCATTCCGCAATATAAACAGATTTTAAGCATGACGTTGATTTTACCCTTGCATACCTTCCAACTGACACATTTTGGTGAACTGACAAGGGTCACAGGTCATCATTTCGTACAATTTACGGAAATAAAATATATAGAAGGTGTCAAATCGATCGTACATCGCGTCTCGGTCAGTTCACAGCGTTATTCCATTACGGAAGGGGTGGCCACGGAATATAAAATGAGGAAACCTTCATATCTTCGATACATTCGACGGACTGCATGGACAGATACCGTAGTAAATGGGGCACTGAAATAATTGCCAAACCAACGTTGATTGTGATTGTGACGGGCTCTCTGCGTCAAATTAAAAATGTACATATCTTTCTGTGGAGAATTTATACCTGTCAGGGGGGCTGAAACATGTTACAATCGCGTATATTTGACCACCTAAGCCATTTATAACGGTGCTTCACTTTTAAGCTTTGTGCACGGTATTGCAACTAAACGAAAACAATATAATTACGGTGATATTTTTTTAACTAAACGCAAGTAGATGAGGCTTGCGCAGCGCAATTAACTCGGATAAATGGTAATTAAATCGGTGGCACATTACCCTCCGTTGGTGGTTGTGGAATGGAGGTAATTCGGAGGTGCACACATTGCGAGCCTCGACCAACACAAATACTTAATGCATTGTTAACATGCCTTAAATTGATTAACTGGGATTTAATTTCAACTCGTTGGGTATATTTTAACCGATAAAACCTCAGAGAAAGGTTCTCAAGTCAAGGACTACATTTTAAAATGTATGACCACGCATATTTTTTTAAAGAATTGTTCGATTTTGATAATTCTTTTGAAAATCGTCGTCAGTCATTGACTCAAGATGGAAGGAATATCTTTCTTATTTAATCGCAATACTCTATCACCATTACAATATTAATTACATAACAGATTATTGAAAATGATCTTTAATATAGGTATTATGTTTGGTAACTTATTTGAATCATAAATAGCTATAAGGTTACACAAGTGAAAGGCGACATTACTCCGATAATACTCCGAAATCGATATATTTCGGCGTAAGTTTTTAGATACCACATACATAACTTACACGGTTCAGTGATCAAACATGTTTTATACATATATCCATCAGTGGTATAATTTTGTTTTACTATATTTTATCGAGTATCATTTTAGTTGAATTAACCACATCTAGAATACAAATCACCGCAACTTCAAACTCATTGAAAGAAAATGTCCCATCACAACTTCAATTTACGGTTTAGAACGTTACTTTTACGGTTACGTTAACGTTACGATGCTTTACTTTAATAAATATCTCGCTCCGAAGAATTTCGGAAGGCAGAGGGAGGAGTCTTAAAATTCTGCAATTATTATTTTTAGATTCTTTGTTTCCGTTACTTAAACTGTCAAGAGATACTTAGCGGACCAAAACCTTATTCCAAACAAGCTTATTTCTGTGAAGTTTACAATTTGCTAATGCTTTAATACCGCTAACCTTAATGGGCAACGCTTTATCACTATCTTAGCTATCCGCAGTGGCCGTAAGCCCTGGATCACTAGAGACGCAGGTGTACTCAGTTCCTGACCGGTTAAAACCGATCATTTTACTTTAGTTCCGGGCCATAGACGAATTTGGAACAAAGCCGAAGGGTCCCGAGGTTAACGTTTATTTTGCTAAGGATAAATTGTTAAAGTCCCAACACAACGATACCCAACTGTAATGAACGATCGGACCGTCTGCATCCGAAACTGAACCCTATCTGAGTCATAGTTCTGAGTTCATCTTGATGGTATTGTGATCTCAATAACATGTCCGTGCATATTTCATCAAAACCAACGTCAGTTTTGAATATTCAATGTGATGTGCGCGCCGAATCTAAAAAAATTGGCTTTAGGCGATTTGATGCTACCCCAATGTGGTGCACATTTTTTGTTCGGGTTTTACGGCCTGCGGCAGCGGTGGGGTTGCAGTTTTATATTCGGTTCTATGACTATGTAGAAATATTTTTGATTTATCTGCTCGGCAAACATTTTGGTTTAAAAATCATCAAACGGCCATTACCAGGTCGACCATTAAAGCGAACCCTATCTATTGAAAATTGCTCAGTGAAATTCATCGTCTACTATCTTTGTACCGGATTAAAATTACAAGCAGCATTTTTATTTTTCTAGCGCACTGCGAGTAGACTAACTACCAACACATTTAACATCCCAAAAAGTGGTTTGTTCACATTATGAGAGGAGGTCGGCGAGGCGTTGCCTTTGTACGGGTAGATTGATAAATGCTCGGAAGCACTCGGCGCCTAATGAATGGGGTGTGGCACGCACGCCGCATGCCATTGCAGTATCTGCAATCCTTGCTAACTGCTCCGCTGTAGCGTAGCATATTTACGGTTTTCGCACTATCCTAACCACATACAACGTTACGATACATGAAAGGGACCAATGCTCAATGCTCCCGCACTGATACAGCACTTTACCGATACATCCATTAAACTACGCCAAATACTGATCCATTAGCCCAATAAATCTCGTCTCAACTGGCTATTGGAACGACAAGAAATATACGATAATCACATGTTGTGTGAAAATAATACAAATTTTAATGAGGAAAGTTGAGGGCTTCATTAGGGTAAGGATAACGGACAGGTGCAGGATGTTTCAGGTTTGGAAGGTCCGGGTAGAGAACTTGCACAGATGAAAACAAACGGATTAAAATTAATTTCGGAAATTACATAGGATTTCGCTTTTATCTACAGACATAAGAATTGTCAATAAAACTCGGTAGCGACGTTCTCGATACTACGATATTTAAACGGAAAGCAATTTCGCGAGGAGAACACTTGTAGTGTGCACCCATTCCGCTGAGCTGGAGTCGGACAGCCGAGCGATTCATTTCCCTGATGGCCACCCATTACATTGGCCAAGATAGATGGATAACTGACCAGCAATTACACAATAAACACAATGACAATCGAATGTGTTTACTAATTGAAAAACCCACACGCAGATCGATTCATTCGAGAGCACTATATGAAATGAAAGTCTAGTATGACATGGCGTGACATGACGGCTGATATATTAACTCCATTGACTTTATGAGCGCGGTGACGTTTATTAATCTAGTGGGTCACCTCAATACGCGTGTATGAGTATATTAATAGAGTAGTTTACCGGGTGAACACATTATGCAAATGAATCGACGGTACTGACAACCCCAACTTAAACGCTTGTTTCAGTTTGGTAGCTCTGGTTTAAGTGGTTATACGTCGATCGTCATTCATATTAATTGCAAATATACATTTTTCAATTACAATAATCAACATAATATATTCACCATCAATACCGTAGTATTTTATACTTTTTAATGAGACAGGGAATCATTTAATTTTGAAATGGAAAGACTTTCAGAATCCCTATTGATTCTTCTGTTAGGATGCCCCAATGCTTTAAAAACGCATTGATATACATGCCTATCACGCAAAAACTATAACGATAATGGAGAAATAAGCGAGTCCACGTCACTTGGCAAAGAATCCTAATCATAATAACTCAAGATCTTATCACGGGTGGAAGGCGATGAACAAAAGGCGGCGGAGCAACAATGGCGTCCGACGCGGGCCCCGAGAGGCGCGCTAACAAATTACCAACCCGCAGATAACTAAGCAATATTAAATCATAGTAATTTGTGGTTGCAAGACGCAGCCCCTTTCCGACGAGTTATCTTTCTACGCCTGAAAATGGCTTAGTTATTTTTTCAGCGTTTTCCTTCATAAGTCCCTATATTAAACCTAAGATAAGGTCCGAGATTATCTACGACGGCAATTTAGGAGCAAACCGTGCGAAACTTAAGTAACAACGAATAGAAGAAGTAAGTATTTAAATCATGATGGAGCATAACATCCAGCTGTAGTTGGCAAGTTCGCGCGAAACTGCAATTTCGAGTCACATAAAATAGGGAACCGACTGAGTCGGGTGGTTTTCGGTGCAATCGCATCTTTTCACTGGGCTCTCCCTCCCTCTCGCTCTTTGGGCGGCGCATTAGCAATTCTAACCATTGCAATAGTTGCTCGGAAATTGTAATATTTAGTCTTAATAAAGCCATTCGTAACGTGAATATCCGGAACAGGCGTGAGCGAGCGACTCAGGAGCCCGCCCGAGGCGAATTTACTACGACGTCGACGACGAAGCTTATTCACACAACTGGCAGCTCTTTTTCATTAACTTACTGTTAACCCATGCCGAATATACAACTAAAGTATAACTTTCTTATTAAAAACGTTACTCAAACTGTATTAAAGTTTGTTAAACAGGGCACCCATAGACACAGTAAAATGATTTCAATAATCCAATGATAGGTAGGTATGTACCTCATACCTATATGTAATTTACCGTACATAAAAATCACATATTTTAATTTACTAAGTAAATAGAAAATTAAAGATACTAATCTGTACAGAATCTAGTACTTAGATGTCGCTTCGTGCCTTATTCGAAATTACAAGAGATACCTACCATAGAGTCCTAAATTTCATATCTATAAGATAAGCACCTGTGGGCTGTGGCGCAAGTGAAAATTACAATGAATTAGTTAAAGGTTGCAGGTTCAAATCCTGTCGGGTGCAGATCTTTTTAAACTTATTTTAATTTAGTCACCAGAACCTCATCTACGGCTTGGATTCTCGCGCCGTGAGATTTATGTTATATTAGAGACATGTCGAAATAAATAGCGTTATCTATGGAAATCCGCCATGTTTTTTGACAAATCTCTAATATGAAATAAATCTCACGGGCGAGAATCACCCCGAAGAACACATGGAACTTGCGCCCCGGCCGACCGGGTCATTCGGTTTATTCAGAATCTTTTCATTACATTAACAAAGGCTGAAAATTTCTAACCTAATTGTCTAATTCAAAATTCTTACCGTTATTTTAATGGTCGAACAATTCGAGACTGTTTGCGGCTTCTGTATTGTATGGTGCGACAACGGGATATAGTTTATTAATGAACCGATACCGAGCAATATGAACCACGGTACGGTCTATATAAATTTGTTGAATACAGAACCGAGGACAATGGGCAATGTCGCAATCGACGGCCACTATGCGTAATCTTTTAAAATATATTTAAAGCGGTATACTGTGTGTCGAAATATGTTATTATATTGTGTCACGTTTACTGTTTACTAGCGGAAATGTGTGAAAATTTTAAAGTAAGGTAGTTTTATACAGGGTATTAACTTTAAAGATAAAACTCAAAGCGACTTCAGGCGTGATTTTTTAAATCATAACACGAGCAAGATTTCAGGTGGCTGTTTTATTAAGTTACGGAATGCAGTCTGTATCTTTCAATCTTAGATTACCTAAACGATGGGTATTAATCATTATACAACGACATTTGATTTTAATTCATTTTTTAAAGATGTGCGAGTGTAATTTTTGTAACAGTTTGCCTTTGGAATTGGCCAAGCACGTCCTTCACTAGTTCCAAAGTCTTCAAATTCTATCGTTTTTATTTTATTTCAGTAAATTTCTTTATTGTTGTATCGTTGATAACTATTTCCTGACAATTATATTATTAAACACACTATAAATTACGTTTTGAATAATAAAAATGTATTAATTTGTGAAAAAATATAAATGTTTATAACAACACCATCTGACGGGTGGTAAAAGAATGACGCAGCTAAAATTACAGAACCTTCTGAAATTTCAAATTAAGAGCGCCATCTAGTCCTGAGCTCAAACACTTCAAACTAACACCGCCATCTAACGGAAAAGTACGCAACTGCAAACCAATACGTTATCCTGTAACATCGAAGGTACTACTGCTGCTATATTCCCCCAGGATCTACGTGTTACAAGGTTGTGCAAATAGATGGCGTTTATCTAAAAATGGCAAAACTCAGTTGCGATTGTTATCGCAATTATAAATAGTTATTAAAAATTGAATTTGAT
This sequence comes from Idaea dimidiata, assembly GCA_949358125.1. NCBI lineage: Eukaryota > Metazoa > Arthropoda > Insecta > Lepidoptera > Geometridae > Idaea > Idaea dimidiata. The sequence continues at coordinate 11,426,608 of OX442334.1, forward strand.
ATAGATATGTTATAGTAAAATACTCACGGGTGTTGTGGAATCGGCTTTCATTGCGATGTTAATTTTGCACCGCAATTTAAATGTCTAGAAAAAAGAAAAAAATTATAAATTATTACTATTATAAGGATATTTACTCGCAAGTTGGTTACCGCAAATTGCTCGGAGAAATACACTTGTTGCATAGAATTTAGGATCAGAGAGTTGAACTTCCTAATTTGTTAATTGGGTGGTTCCGTACCAAAAAGGTGAGAACAGGACCATTTCGTCCATATATCGAACCACCTCTAATCGGGTGGTACATACAAAAAGACACGAGGTCGAACCTCGCCGCGAGTTAATTTTTGAAGATGTATTCTTTTCTTTAAAACATTTTTAGTAAGTAAACAGTAAACAGTTTAAGCAAATTACGTAAAAATAAAAACAAATTACAAAAGAATTCAGTTATTGCAGTTAAAACTCTAAAAAATGAATGAATTTTGAATTTAATTTACTACTACTATCGAATTGGTTTTTTTTGCTGATTTTCACATTTGTAAAACAATGGCAGAAATTTTACGAATGCGATTGCTAATATGCTAAAATATATAAATACTAGCTGCGCTCCGCGGTTTTACCCGCGTAATTCCCGTTCCCGCGGGAATATCGGGATAAAAAGTAGCCTATGTGTTAATTCAGGTCCCCAGCTATCTATAATCCAAGTTTCATGGCAATCGGTTCAGTAGTTATTGCGTGAAAGAGTAACAACCTCACATACATACATACAAACTTTCGCGTTTATAATATTAGTATTGTCAAAATACTTTTGGGCGCTACTGTATATTTACTTATAGATTATGTAATTTCCGTTTTTTTTTATTGAATTAAAGACATGGATATTATAAACACGACATACAAAGTGGATTATTTCCATTAAAGAATCGATTTCGATGTTATTATCATCTTTATGAGTAAATCTATAGTTTTAAATCACGTTTGGTCAAAATGTTAGCGGTCGATATCGACGGCAATGACCTTGGCTAAGAAATTCACAAGTCTGGCTTTAGTCTAGTGAATATGTTTTTATCACGATAGTCTAGCTGGTATTTTAGTCACGTACTTCTAAGACCGGGGCTTATTTCACCACAAAGGCGCGAGAGGGTAAAAATTGTAGGATTGATGTTACGGACTATATAAAATAATGAACTAGCAGAGTTCCCTGGTTTAACCCGCGTAGGTTATGATCCCTAAATAGTAGCCTATGTTTCTCCTCGATATTTATTCTTAAAAGATTTTTTGAAATCATTTCAGTAGTTTCAGAACCTATTAATTAACAAACAAACAAATATTTTTTCGTTACTATTTTAGTTATAGACTAGCTGCTTCAATCGGGGCAGTAGTTTCGAACATACAAATCTTTTTTTTTTATAATATTAGTATCTAGAGCAATCCTGGCCAATTTATTTTATTAGTGGGCAAAATTATTAAACTCTAATCGTCGCCGAGTAACTGTATAACTAGTAAAAGTAACTGTACCCTGTATCAGAATCTTAGATTAAAACATAAAACTGTCAATTGTTAGAAGTGCCAAAAGGAAAAAGTAAACAAAGGGCTGAAAACTAAATGTAAAGTGAAGTGTAATGTAAAGTGTTTTATTAACTAAATGTAAGTATGAGTTTTTTGTTTTATGTAGGTTGGTAATTAATGAGTTGCTTGACTGTTTCGATGTAATGCAAATAACTTTCATATACTTCCATATAATAATACTTGACACTGGCTAAAGTCCAAATGGAATAAGCCGTATAAACGAAGAAGAAGAAGAAGAGTTGTTTCTGGTACTTTATTGCATGCAACCTACTTGGTTTTAATTCTGATGCTTATAGTACAATTAAACTAAAAATGTAAATAAAGGTGAAGCCAAAATTGCTGATTTGAAAAATTGGAAAATCATAACAGACTAAGTAATTGTCCAAAAATATACAAAGTTTTCAATCAGCTACTACTTACTATGAAAATACATTTTCTTGGATAATTCGTTGAAGGCAAAAGTCACTTTGAAGATTTATGGAAATGTTTAAAAGATTTTTCAGACATCTATTAAATATTCTTGCAATTTGTTTTTATTGCTGAAGGCATATCTACTAATGAACGATGTTGATGGGCGGGCAAATTCAAATATGTTGGCGGGCAAATTCGTAGCCCGCGGGCTTGGGTTTGGCCACCCCTGATCTAAGATCAATAGCGACTAGATATAGACTCTAGAGTCTATAGCGTTGTTTTACTTATTCCATATATTATGATTGGTATATATGCTTGTTTAAGAATTATGTCACTAACATGAATAGCTTTTATACAAAACGAGATCAAAGTACATAGTGTATGTTTTTGTAGGCCTGTTTTCTTTGGTATTTAAGAGTTTTTATGAGGATGTTCAAGTTTCAATCCACGTGGATTGTGTTAAAGCCAAGCTTTTTTCTCGTATTTTGGGATTAAGGATGTAGTCTTTAGTTATCGCTGCTCGCATGGTTAAAGGAATTCATTGGCCTAGCTGCATCTGCCAATTTGAAGGTCAGCAACGTTTGGAGCGGTTATTACTTGGATCGGTGACCGATAATGTGTGCGGCGAAACTTGAAAGACCTTAAAACTCTAGGTTAGCGAAAGACGAAAATAAAAAGAAGACACGTGATAAGAAACTTTCCTCGCGAGTTACTATCACCCAGCTTCAAGTCTAGCACGGATATAAAAATACTATATATTTTTTTATAAGCTTGAAAATTCATAATAAACTTTTACAATAGAACCTTTTTCGCGCAATAATGGGAGGAGTTCTTAACAACACGTGTTAGAGGTATTAGGTATGTACAACTCGTGTAAATAATTCACGTTTCGCAATTGATAATTCTGTCACAACTCACAGTACATTTCGGTACAAATGAATTGTGTTACGATGGTGTTCGTTCCAATTACGTAGTCTTTCTATCCTTCTTTTCGCGTGTAGTGGTTTGGCTCACCTAGTGTTAGACTACGTCCGTCCGCATAAGCAAGATGCTTGCTTAGCGCCTAGGGCCTAAAGGCTAGCGAGTCACGTGACATAAAACTAACCTGGGACCCTAGCGCGTAACACCCGTCGAGTTCAAGTCGACGTCGATTTGGGAATACGATGCTATCGATAACTCGGTTGAAAAAAGCTACCGCGCAAGGAGCGACCAGAAATTGTCTATGGCTTTAACGTGGACAATTTCTTGCGCGGTACCTTTTTTTACCCCGTTTTAACGACAGCATCGTATTCCCAATACGACGTCGAGTTGTACTCAACGGGAGTTACGCGGTAGGGCCTCTGTTCATTTATTTCGACGCACGCCAAGCGACTACCTAGGCGCCACGCGCTCGGTACGAGGCCGCTCGCTAGGCGATTCGCTAGCTTCCAGGTGCTAAGCAAGCCTCCTCTGCCTAAGCGGACATATCTTATATAGAGTTGACGTAACGACTGCTATCTGTGATAACAACAGATAGACCAACTGCTTAACGTGCCTTCCAAAGCACGGAGGATCTCGTGAAAATGATTTTTAAGAGACCGTCTTCACGAGCGTTAGAATCGCGGCGATATTATCTTATTTCTATACAACGCACCGCCTCGTTGACATCGCCGTGTGGAGACACGTTCATCTATCTATAGAAATTGTATAGAAATAAGTGGCTCGACGATAATATCGCCGCGATTCTAACGCTCGTAGAGACGATCCCTTATAGACGTATTCTCCAGTATTGGTCCTATGTAGGTCACTCTAATACTACTTTATTAGTTAGACTACATTATTATGCGTGATACATACAAACATTGAATAAGTAGGCATACAAGATAAAATTGTATTGAGAGACTTCAAGATAAAAGCTTTATTACACACTAGCGTCGCTCTGCGGTTTCAGCAGCAGAATTATTAGGATAAGAGCCAATGTTTACTCTCAAGGAGTCAATGTACCAACAAATTAAGTTTCATTAAAATCTTTATGATCAGATACCTCCGACAAACATTCATTCAAAGTTCTCCTCTTTATTATAATACACTAGCTGCTACGTATATTCCAAGTTTCATCGCAATCGGTTTAGTTGTTTTTGCGTGAAAGAGTAACATACATACGTACAAGCTTTCGCATTTATAAAATTACCAAGCTTAGTTTAGATTAAATTAAAACATCTGCGAACTCATTCATAAAACCGTTATAAAAAAACGTTTTATAAAAAAAATTATGTTACCTTATTGTTCCTATAAATTTTATTTAGGTAGGTACTATATAATACAGCTATTTTATTAAGTATTAGTTTCATAGAAAAAGATCATCAATATTATTGTTACGAGGAAATGTAACCATTAAACAGTCTTTTGTCATTTATTGCGTAAAGCAGTAACATATGTACATAAATATGTAGGTGTAGGTACTTCTACTAACACACGAGCTTTCACAATTGTAACATAAATAGGTAAGCATAAAAATGTATTCAGCGGTCGAGAACCTAACATCAAATACCGTATCCCGGCGCTCTATACTTATACGGCGTATTTTAGTACCACCGACACTCGGGAAGCTATCAACGTCACATCACAATAAGATGAAAGATTGATAAACTAATGAATTAAAGAAATCAAGTGGTTTGAAACAGCTGATTAAGAATATTATAAAATATACAAGATAGGCGCGAAAAACAATCCTTTCCTTGCAGCCGGTAAAAAATCTAAATAGTAGTTTACTATTACGTAGATTAGATAGTTCGGGTTGTGCAAGCAGAAAAACAGTATTTATTTTATTGCTAATTGTAATTAGGTAAAACTGTATTACCAATTTGAACAGCATATTAATACTAATGAATTTAGGAAAAATCTATTTTCAAATATATTCAGTTTCGTTGTAAAATGGAAAACTCTTTTTATAAAGGTTTGTTTTAAAAAAAATTGTGTTGCAAAAGTTAATTAATCGTATAAACAAAAGCTACCAAGAGGAAGGCAAAAGAAGAATAAATAAAAAACCAAAATATGGTTGTCGTATGTTTTGTAATTACTGACATATACTGACAACCAAACCTACAAATTATTCGATTCGTCCTCTTAAATCGAACATGTTCTCACAGCCGATCACTATTCAAGAGGAATATTGTAGTAAATACGTTAACGGCCGTGGGATACGTCCAAAATCTAACCAAACTTCATAATGTCAACAGGGCCACCAATAACTCTATAATAACTTGGGTAACCTTATTAACGGGAGCGCTGAAATTCCATCAAGCGGTAAACAATGTTACAATATGTTCGACCTACCGTTAAGGGCTGTTTGACACTGATGTTAGCTAGGATTTCATGGACGACACACAGTCAATTTATGAGTAGCTACTAACTAAAGGTCGACGCACAGTCTAACTAAACTGTTGGACGTTTTAAGTTAAGCTATAGGTAAATGCATAATAATATGAAACTAATTGGCGTCTTCGTAAGTCGGGTTTTTTAGTCGATGTAAGGAAATTGACTACTATCAAATTCGAAAGGGGTCAAGTGGTCCCTGGACCCAGTTACGAGGGGGACGACTTCACCCCTAACCCCCCGGGACGGGGACTTAGCGGGTGAAACCGCGGGGCGCAGTATGCTATATTTATACAACATATTATAACAGGCGAACAGGAGCCGTATTCTGCATCTTTGAAGGTTAATAACAATAACATTGGGAATTAATTTTATATAATGAGACACTTACTACGTTAACTCATCAAGAATCAATTTTGGAACGAAAAACAACAATTGTCCTGTTTTCGTCAATTCAGTGAAATCAATGAATCCTGTCTTATGTCAAGCCGGATTAAACATTACGCCGGATTAAAATCGCTAGCTAGACGGCGGGCGCTCAAACAAAAATGGCCATTCTCCTTTCAAGTCACTTTCTATTCAAATACTTGAAATACTACTTTACTGAATAGCTTTTTGAATACATTTTGTTTTTATAAGGCGAAATCTGTCGATAAATCACTCCATTGTGAATATTTGAAAGAATTCTGGGAAAGTTTTGAAGTGTCTGCCAAACACCTAACGACCTTTAGGGCTGCAAGTCGGGTCATTGGGCGGGTATGACGCAAAAGAACAGTACAGAATCGAAATTTACTCAAAATTGTAAGTTGTAAGTCGAACTCGTAGAGGAAAAGTTCCGTACCATTATCATAAAAAAACCGTTTGTTCAACGGGCATGTTTATTTAATTATGTGTTTACAACAGATATGTTGTTATAGCGTCAACAGACATGCGTTATGTGTGAAAATTTCAACTATATGTCTGTCTGTCCTTGTGAGAGACAGGCTGACATACCGACGGACATTTAAGTCTTGTTAAAAGGGTCCACTTTTGGGTAAATGATTTTAAAAGGACAAACGTATTATTTTTATTACAAATTACTTTACCTCATCAATGTAAGTAAAAAATCCTTCCATTGAAGTGAAATAATAAACACAAGTAATTTAGTAGTCTAAGATAAAGAAAATAAACGACAATATTCTATGAATGTTCTTTCTCATGTGTGAAATGGTGAGTCATACAGGATCCGTGTTCAGGATATACAAACGATGCGCAATGCGCACATGTCTTGGTTGTAATGGACATCCGAAGTTACACATTCGATTAAATTTGTGGTATTTCTATCATATAAGTAGGTATGGTTTAGTCATTTATACTTACGTACCCCAAATTTTTATGATTTTTGAACTGTAGCAAATAGCTGACTTTTCACAATTTATGGTAGAATGATGGAGCAACCTTTAGCAATGTTCTTTTTATTAAATACCTACTTGTTTTAGTTACATTTTGTAACTAGAAAAGACTATTAAAACTGTTAAAATCACATTCTCCCGATCCTATGACACTATTAATATGTATCACGGCTCTTTAATAAACTCAATATTTAATTGCTCTATAAAAATCGGTGTTGTCGTTATGAAAGTTTACTACACGGGATGCTGAAGTTCATGCGAAGTGGAGACGTACTTAAAAGTAAAAAAGCAGACCCTGGGCTCCCGAGAGATATGCATTCGGGACCAACGGTAGAATGATGATGATGATGAGTCCTTCCGAAGATTATACAAGGTGTAACGGAAGCCGAAAGGGGGTTGTTTTAGACGTCTAGGCAAACAACTTTGTTCTACAACTTTTGGAAATTCGAAGTAGGTAGTTTTCGAAAGTTTTAAGTTTAATATTTCTTTTTGTTTTTATTGCTCAAGGCATTTTAAACATAGAAATATTTTTAGCAAGGAAATATATTTCTAAAAAATCCCCTTGACAGGATTAGCGAAAGGTTTGATTAGCGAAAGGACGCAGGTTCGAATCCTGTCATGGGGATTTTTTGGAAATATATTTCCTTGCTAAAAATATTTCTATGTTTAAAATGCCTTGAGCAATAAAAACAAAAAGAAATATTAAACTTAAAACTTTCGAAAACTACCTACTTCGAATTTCCAAAAGTTGTAGAACAAAGTTGTTTTAAGTTTTAAGTTTACTTTAAAATCAGCTGTTTCTCCGAGTTCGAGGTCTTTGACCGTATCTTGTCCTTTCATTTGGTTTAATCGACAACAATCGAAACTATAATTACGTTTATTTTAAAAAGCAGCTGTTTTTTCAGTGAACCATAACCTCAATTTTTTCAAAAAAAAAAGTTAGAATTTTCAAATGTCATAGAACTAAAGTTGTTCGCCTAGATATCTAGAACAAACCCTTTTCGGCTTAAAAGGGCATGCCCGTTACATCTTGTATACTTATTTGAAACAACTATCCCAAATCTCCATCGCTGTACGTTTGCTATAAATTCTCGCAGTCTCTCAGTGGAAAACGACGCTTAATAAGCTCTCTCGTTAATTGGGTTAAAACTATATTTATGGCAACTGAGAAGCAACGCTTGTGTTGAACACAATATACCAATTTATGTTATATCAATTTTACAAAATTGAAACTCTAATTTAATAACAACATGCTATTTATAACAAAGAAGATTAATATTTTTCTAGTGGTAGATGCCTCGACTCTTATTCCGAGGGTCGTGTGTTTGAATCCCGGCTGAGCGCGCACCTATGTCCCTTATTTACAATGTTAGTAAATCATCATGGGAGAACTGACATGACCTAGGACTTACCACAGTCCGAAGGCAAGGGACACTCGGCAATCCGGAGTTAGATCCCGTGGCGTCTCTCTAAGAGGAGGCCTTTGCTCTACAGTGGGACAAATATAGGGACCTAACAAAAAACATAAAATAACTAAGACTAAATGTGTCCGGCCCCTTGGGAGAAAAGAAGGTATTTAACTACAAACTTTGCCATCAAACAAAAAGCACATTTTAAGCCGCAGGGCCCAAAACGAAAAATTGTAGATGGTTTTGTTGTCTTCCAACTGAGCACAATAGGATAAGATTCTTTAAAATTTGTAACTGGAGATGCAAATTTGATATGCAAAATGAGTTTTTAGATACTTAATTGACATTATTTGTATGAAACAGGGAAGAAGATAAAGGATATTTTGTCTTTCATACTTACCTACTAACTCATTGTTATCATACAAGCTGTCGATAAATGTTAACATTTTCGCCTAACTAACTATGGCAAAATTGTTTAAGCCTTTGATTGCAAAAACTATCATTTTCCCTGTAATTCAAACAAAATCGAAAGATGTCGATAATTTTTAGTGTTAGGTAAGTACTTGCCTATTGTACATATAATAAGAAATCAGTTCATATATAAACCTTTTTTTATTTCCGTACAGTCGCCCTCCCTCTTATTGTACCATAATTTTGAACAAACTACAAAAATAAGATCTTTATTCTTTAATAGCAAAAATCTGTAAGTACAAAAGGTGAGAAATAAAATTTTACTTTAATTTTATTGATTTGGCATTAATAACATTAAAAATATTCTACCAAACACTTCCAATTAATTCTTTATTGACGTGACTTTATAAAATACTAACTGTGTCCCGCGGTTTCATCCACGTAAATCCCTATCTCGTAGGAATAACGGGATAAAAAGTAATGTGATATTCCAGGTGTCTAGCCTCCTATATTCCAAGTTCCATTGCAATCGATTCAGTAGTTTACACAGTCAGATACACACGAACATTCGCGTTTATAATATTAAATAGGATAGGATGTTTCATGATACAGGTTTATTCTTCACGGATTGCAAATAACTCAATGACGTGGTTCAATAAACAAACAAGTGGGTTCATTCGCTCACCCATTCTATTCTGTTACACAATATCTTTACTTTGGAGACAATAGATGTGTCCTTTTAGTAGGAAAACATTTGCCTATCTATTTTACTAAAACCCTTATAAATCGAATTGGGGTGCACTCCGCTTCACTTGTTAATAATTTTCACAGCTATTGGATGATCTAACAGAGAATACAAATAATTATGAAGCACAAAGTCGCCGAAACAATGATGAATCTGTTACATTTAGTGATCTAATTAAAACTAAACCATTATAGCGTCATTTGTAAAAATAATAATGAAGAATTTATAATTAATTGCATATACTTAGGTACCTATCTAACTGCGTATTTTATATTAAAAATTGTTTAACTGTTTTGGTTTTATACGACTGAAATTACCGGAACTTGCAGAAGTCGATTTGTGCGAGCGTTTACACGTAAAAAGCCGCAGGCGCAAGTAATCTTGAGTAAGATTTATGACTAGTGGAGTAGAATGAACGATCGATGAGACCAATGTTATAAAGTGACAATGAGATCAAGACTAAAGAGGAAACATGCCCAGAAGAATCCTTGTTCACATCCATGAAGAATCCACCCCTCACGTAGAAAATGCGGTATCATTTGTACCGATTATCTCCCAGGATCGGGGCTATCGTTTCGAAAGCAGGTCACAGCTAGTAAAGACATAAAGTTCGCAACAAAGTTCAAAAGTAATTTGTTAAAAAGTTCCAGTCTATCTAGTTGATGTTAAATCAAAACTTATTTACACGCAATAAGTAACAACTTTTCTAAATGTTGTCCCTATGGTCTAGCGCGCGGCACGTTAGGTCGTTAGTTCCGGTTGCCAACTTTAGTCATAAGGTGTTTTTAGGGTTTCGTACTCAAATGGGTAAAAAGGAAACCTTTTACTAAGAATCCGCTGTCCGTCTGTCTGTCACCAAGCTGGACAGGCATGGAAAGGAAGATAAGAAGCAGCACGTCGTAGCTTACATCGAAGAGTAGGAAGATGGCAGTAAAACCAGTTACAAAACATCCGCCTGAGTGATTAGACTTTACACATCAAGTCGATAAGATTTAGGTCGAAAATATGAGGGTTTCGGGGATCAGAAAACTATGGCAATAATAAAAAAAGTATTCCAGTTTCTTTCACAAGTGTATGCACAGCCCTTACGAAAAAAATTAAGCAGAGATAACATCTCATCTTATCTTTTTAACAAATAGTCGATTGTTGGACAAGGGCTGAATGTCAGGCATTTTACCAGAGATATGTCTGGCACTCGCTCGAATATATACACGTGTAAAATTATCAGTGGCGCCTCATCACGTCTATAGCTAATCAACGTTAAATATCTTTAGATGTAGAGCAACATTCTCCGGCCGTACTAGTAACATAACACTTAGACCGTAATGAGTTCGTTGTCACCTAGAGTGACACAGGTGCGTAGTAATAGGTCGATACATTCTCCACAGAACTAAACGAGAGTGCCGAATTGTTGAACTTTCAAAGGCTAAAGGATTACGGAGAAGAAGGAGGGATTACGGCGAAGAAGACCAATTGGCTGGATAAAATATGGAAATATCTTAGATTACCTATGATGGTGGGTATTCTCTCAATGACGTTTAATTGTTTTATTCATCTTGTTAAAACATGCTTGAGTACATAATTTTCCGAATAGTTTGACTTTGGAACTGGTGAAGCTCGTCCGTCAGAGACGAGTTTGAAATAAGGCGATTATTCTCCTTCTAGTCCTGATAAGCGACTATTAACCTTCTAGTCTATTATAAGCCGACTATCTAAATTGTTTGGTTAGAACGAAAGAATGTAAGTGCTAAGTAAACGTAAGTAACTAGTCGTTATTCGCAATCCCTAATTCCATCAGGCCAAGGCAATGCAATTCAATGGCAATTAATCTCTAGACTGTAGTTACTCAAATAAGATTCAAATTATTTCCTTATTGGGTTTCTTTAGAGCTATTACGTACAAAACGATCCAATTAAACGCTCAATATTTCAAATAGGTTTTGAAAGAGTTTATTTTCGAAATTGGTTTACGGCTCATTTCCATTCAAATTAGTTATTTCTAATTAAGTTAAGTTTTTAATTAGGTAGGTTGTATTGATTTACAATGAGGTATTCAATACAATTAGTTACTTTTTAAGCAGATCAACTTTTAAGGAAAGAAGAAGTTAAATGTTTCGCTGGGTGTAGTCTCATAATTAGACCATAGGTACATGATTTTATCAGCCACGACAATAAAATATAAATGCTCCATAGAACCTGTTTAGTATACCTACCCGGTTTCATTAAAATCGGTACAAAAGTACGACCGTACAGGAGAAGCGAAAAATATACATACATACCTACATTCTAACAGATCACCCACAACCGAATTGAGAACCACCTTTTTATGAAGTCGACTAAAAATGAGTTTAATTTCTAAGTAGTTTGGTATACTAGCTCTACTGAAATACTAGTATTATAAAGTGGAAAGATTTAATTTGTTTCTTTTTCATTGTACCTTTGTTCCCGATATTCCGACGGGATCAAAACTTACGCGGGTGAAACCAGCTAGTCAGAAATAAAACGAACGCAGTCGCAATTGAGAGCTAGTATTGTTATAATGCTGCCGTTATAATCACAGCTGGTCAGCTGGGACATACACCTATGTATACAAAACAAATAGACAAGCTCATACAAGCCAGACGGCAGCTGCAATCGTGACTAAACAATACCGGGTGTTTTAAAACAAATAAGTACCCATAAGTACCGCCAACAGATAGATAAAACAAACCTTTATTACTCATTCGTAGCTGTTTTAAGCTATGGCTAGATTAGTGATATCACATTGGTTGCCTCCATTCATTGTTGTCAACCTTAAAGCCCAATTTACATTGCGAATCTAGTGTCATGGGCTATCTATAGAGTGAACTTTACAAAAGCAGTCTCGCTGCAGATACTGCAAGCAATTTTGCCAAATAGATAATTTACGCATTATTTTTTTGTGACAATGACTATACTCGTAATTGCATGCCACTAGTTTCGTAATGTAAATCCCACTCAACAGTACATATTACATCAGAAGGCAGAAAGACGAATTGAGAACCTCCTCTTTTTTTGAAGTCGGTTAAAGTATCTATTTTTAATTATTCTAAAACGTCAGAAATGTAGATAATAATAGAACCGCGTAGGTTATCTCAGATGACCGGTTTAGGAGCTATGATTCATCGCATTCTAAACAGCTTCTTCCTGGCTAGACTACTTATCGTGTTATCTTGGTGAATTAAAAACAATTAATACTTATTAGATGTTTACTGTGGCATGGCTGTGTAGACCCGGCGTAGAATAGGATTACTCCATCTCTTTACTTGGTAAAATGCGAAATTGCGACTATGGATTTAGGGGAGATTAGCGAATCTGGCGTTCTCAGCGCGCGGTGGCAGATGAAATGCTAGGTCTCAGAGAGAGTTGATGTCCGTAAAAGGTGATCTTTTTACCCAGCTGCAAGGAAAGGGTTATGTTTTTCGCGCTTATCATACAAACAAATGTATGAGATCAAAGTGAATGTAACTACTAAATACTAATACTCAGTAGTTAGTGGTTAATGTAGATATATTAGGTGTAAATAGCACAGTTTAAGTATAAACTTGTTTGGTAATTTCCCATCGAAGTTGGCAAGGATAAGCGATTAACTTGCGCCGAGTAAATAAAGTTGTTCGTTCACGGCAAACTTTATATACGAAGCGTGTTAATTTATTAACGTAAAACATCTGCCTACTTTGGTTTTTGTGGGATATATTGATTGTAAGTGGTTTTCTTAGGTTTTCTTACATTGTCACAGACGGCTCTATTGACCAAATTAAGCACAAAATAGTTTTAAACGTAAAACTTTGGCCTACTTTGGTTTCTTTTGGACCAATTGATTGTGAGTGTTTTACTTAAGATTTGCTACATATTCACTATTCAGACCACTCTACCAATAAAATGGAAACAAACATAATAATAGTCTATTGCAGCGGCCTAACCTAACTATCACAACTAATGTTATTTTCTATATGTACCTATTTTAAAATATATATATATAGGGTTATAGATTTCGAATCCAAAACCGTTCAGGAGGTGATTTTTCACATTAAAACGAATAACTTTTGTTCTACGACTTTTAGAAATTCGAAGTACTTTTCGAAAAATTTAAGAGTAAAGTTACCTAGGTACTTGAAAATCAGCTGTTTCTTAGAGTTAAAGGTCATCTACCTTAAGTTGTCATTTCTAATACAAACTTTAATTGATTTTTATTTTAAAAAAATCAATTAAAACATTTGTTTTTTCAGTGAAATATAACCTCAAAATTTTCAAAAAAATTAATCGATTTCCAAAAATCGTAGAACAAAAGTCAGGCATTCTCTTTGATGTGGGAAATCACCCCTGAACGGTTTTGGATAAAAAAGAGTAAAGTGGCACACCTAGCGAAAACTTGCTTCATGCCAGGTTACCACTAGCTATTTGAAAAAGTGGTAAGCTTGCACTAGTGCGAGAATCTAAGCGTGCCAGTTACCACCTAAGCCCTTTTTATCTTAATATGTTATATAAATGTATATATTGAAAAATATAAATCAGTAATAAATACATACCTACCTACTTAAGCTATTTAACGTCGCCACAGACTAGATAAGTGCGAAATACAACGAGTATCGTTTCCAGTTCAATGAGAACAGTTTAAACACAATTTCTGCTCGATTTAAGCACATCACGAATCACTTAGCGAGCTCAGTGACCGATATCTGCGAACAGAAACCGCCCAATGAAATCAACCGAGTTTTTTATGTGGTCAATTATAATACTGGTGAGTACATTTTTTGAATAGTGTATTGTGAGCACTGAACGCAAATTTTGTCAACGCTGTAGCGGATTTTTATTATATACTAGCTGGGCCCTGCGATTTTACCCGCGTAAGTCCCGATCGCGCGGGAATATCGAGATAAAAAGTAGCTAATAATATTAACATAATAATAACACTATCATTGATGAATGATGGATGAGACAGACGATTTAATTTGATGATTGAGAGATATTGAGATGATGTCTTAAACATATTCCTTGTTCCTTTTACGTGAAATAAATACGACGTGGGGAAACCCACATGCGACTTCCTACGGTTCAAAGGCATGGGACATAAGAATCTAAGAGAGGCCCTAGCTCTACTGTGGGACAAATTAGCGAGCTAAAAAATAATAATACCATCATTATTATGCTTGTAGCTCAGGTTATGTGAACTTGGCACCCGACTTTGGAAAATCTATTTTTTTGTGGAATTCGATAGAGTTAGTTGAGTGGTGGTTAGTAGTGAAACTATTTTTTTCGTTAGTATAGGCATTAAAAAATATATATACGAGTATTAAGTAGGTACAAAAAAATATTCGACACCGATACGACTAATTTTCATCCCCGGTTTTACTGGGCGAAAAACGCATATTTACCGGTGTATCCATAAGTAGAAATATGTTTTATTTTGCCTAGTTTTAATTTAGTTTAGAAATTCCCGAGCGTAAATCGACGACCTCGAGCCCAGAAGACGCATATTACGTATGTCGTGAATGTTACGCTATCGTGAGAGTCATTATTCCGTCTGCGTACATTATTCCAAGCATGGAGGAAATCGAATAGGTACAGTCGTATAAGAAATGTAGATATCCACCGTAGAATGAAGGAATCTGTTTAAATGTGAAAATTCGGTATTTTAAAGGGAAAAAAGTCTCCAACACACTGAGCGGAATTCGAACCACGCATCTTTTCTTAATTCAGGACTTAAAATCTTACCCCCTTACTTATAAACGCTAATTAACAGCTCCATAACTATGTATCGCTTATCTTTTACTGTGATATTTTTGAGTTTCAAAGTTGACAGACAGAGACAAACGTCACATAACTTGGTAATCTATCGTTTATACCAAGTTATCGTTTATAAGTAAGGGGGTTAGTGTATAGGTACGGCGTTTGGTAGGATTCCTGGTTCGATTCCTGCTCAGAGTTGGCCATGTGCTGTGTTTTTGTATATGGTTTAATTTATTCAAAATATTCCATTAACAGCCCAGTGCAGGTGCTGTACTTAAAATAAATAGAATACTAAGTATGAAAGTTTATTTGTAAAAAACTATTTTATTAAAAAAATAGGAACTCCTTTTGGAGATTCAAACTTTGAACTCAAGCCCTTCAAACTTTAAAGTTCTGCTCTACTTAGTAACCATCAATCAAAATTTTAAATTTACAAGTTTTCAGAATCTTAAATCTCTACGGTGTATAAGTATACTACTTCCATTGGCTGACTGTACACAATTTTAAATTAGAACTTGGAATATTTGATCTCCAAGTTCTACGCTATAATAAACTTTTCGTGGTAACTCTGTTCGCGGTTTTGTTTATTGAATCTCATTATTTTCACACATACGGGCGAACGGGCTGTTTGGCTTTATGCGGGATTATTTTAAACAACGCCTCGTTAAATGCTTAACAAAATATATACTATAAAAGCGCGTAGATGCTTTGTTCAAGGATAAAGACAGTAATAAAGTCAGTTTGAATAGAAGACATACAAGGTGAACATTCTTTCTTAAACGAAGTACGCAGTGTACTTGCAAATTCAGAACGTAAAGGCTGAACGAGGGAAACGTATTTTCGTATTCCCCTAGACCGTGCGTGAGTTGGGTTTCCTTCTATGAAGCAACAAAGAGAATTCGTCACGGTTTGCCGGGCTCTATGGACGCCTCCATTAGCACTTTCTTGTCCAAATATTTAAAAAGGAAAAGGTAAGAAAAAATCAACTAATCCACGGCTAATACCTTTTTAACTTTCTCACTAGATATCTAATCGTGCCGAATCCTTTAGACACCTTCGCCAAAATCGGCAAATAAATCCTAAGTTCCGACAACATCAAACAGTCTTCTTTACCCGAAGGAAAGATAAATATGTTCGGATACGATAAATTTCTTCAAGGCTATTACTATTTTGGGAGTACTTGCACAGTAAATACGTGCAGATATTTGTGCCTTTTGCGAAGACACTTTGATAAAAAGTACTTGAACTGTGATATCGCTTTGCAAGTGCCCTATAGTTTAGGAGTTAGGTTTGTTAGATTAGAAGATGAGGTCAACGACTTGGCTGCGTGATTACACGCCACAGATAAGATATTCGACCTACCTTCGTCTCGTCTGTGGTGAGACACAGTACTTGAAACTGGTACTAAAGAATACACGAGCCTATAGGTGGCATACTTGAAAACAGCTACGTTTATTTGCATGTGCCAGCTTATTGTCTAGCTGACATGCCCATTGTCCGTATGCCCACATGACAGGGAGTGTTTATGCCGTTTTTAAAGCCTCTTAAATTGGCTTTACAAAGACAAGAGGATTATTATCAGAACTAAACATAAATAGCTATTGTACGATAACTATTACATACAGCTATATCTAAGGCCAAACTAAGCAAGTCACGCTTGCACAATAGGTGGTAGACAATGAATAAAATACTTAAGTATGTATAATATTATGCACCGAGGTACTCAGTCACTTTTAACAATATGATACAAAAAAAAATAACTCTTTTCATTTGTCATTTGTTTTCCAATTTTTCCAATGAAGCGTAGGATTCAAGCGCCCAAGATTAATACTGGCTTTATTACCGAGGTGAATACTTTACTTTACACATCTACTGCAAGCCAATAAAAAGGCTTGTCTTGATCTTTATATATAGCCTGCAGTCCAGCCTTAGCGGATGAAATTAAAAGTTGGGACTTTACATTAACAAAAACTTTTTGCCTTACCCTTCCGTCAAAATAAAAATAGAAGAAAAATAAACTGTTTTTTTTTATGTGTTATGTCTAGGTGGCCAGTTCGACATGGCCGTTAGCTACCAGAACCTTAGTGATTATATCCTCTATGACCACAGCTTTCATAAATTTTAACGTTCTAAATTTAAGTTTCTTTAAGCCATAGGCCTATAATCAATGAGTCTATTAAAGTTATAGAGACGCCATTTGCAGAACAAATCATTATTGAAAGGCGGCCCAAAGTATGCTATACAACCTCATTATTTATATTCATTCACATAATTTAAAGAAAAAATAGACGAAACTATTGTTATCTCTTTCTAAAAACATAAGACTCAATGCTACTTGCATGACGTAAGAAAGAGATGTCATAATATCATTATGACATCTCATAATATTATTATGACATCTCATAGTGGTTAAAAGAGAATGATAAAACGTCAAAGTCAAAAACTTCGTTGAGTTTTTGGAAAAAAAACTTTTTGAATAAATAAACTAAAATAAATAAATACAGCTTTACTTACGTATAAAATGACATATTTTTGCCAGTTTTTGGAGTATAATTCGTGCATCGCCTAAATACGCACGAAGGCATTGTTGTCTGTGAATAATGTTGTGAAAGTGAACTAAATGTACATGTGATAACAAGCGGGTGATCGTGACGTGAGCTGGGATGGAACTAAGACTTCTCTGGCTAGCTAGCTTGCATTTGTGTTGCCAAGAAATTTGCCCTATTACGTATCTAGAAGTTTTTACATATCTCTGCCTATAATGCGTATTTTATGCATGCGTTGACCTTTTTGGCCAAAGTAACTTTGTAGAGCAGTAAATGTGTTAAAAAAAATCTAGAGCAACACTAAGAACCGGAGAATCAGAGAAGATAATACAATCAGAGTTCGTACCCGCAAACTTTTGTATTGAAATTACAGTCTAATTGCATGATATTTTTGAAACGGACATGGCAATGGCCAATAAGTACAATTGATAAACAAGAATGTTTTATGTTTTAACAGCTTTTCAATTGAGTGAATAAAATTGGCACATTTTAATATTCGTTAAGTAGAGTAAGTGAATGGACATGTGAGGTGTATGTTGACCTCCTTTATTAAACACTAGCTGCGTCCCGCGGTTTCACCCGTACAAGTCCCGATTCCGCGGGAGTATCGGGATAATTAGGTAGT
Source organism: Idaea dimidiata (assembly GCA_949358125.1). Classification (NCBI taxonomy): domain Eukaryota; kingdom Metazoa; phylum Arthropoda; class Insecta; order Lepidoptera; family Geometridae; genus Idaea; species Idaea dimidiata. The sequence continues at coordinate 11,444,810 of OX442334.1, forward strand.
TACAAGTGAAGCTAATAAAAGCGTGTTATAAAAGTAGCCTATTATTCCATGTCTCCAGTTACCTATATTCCAAGTTTTATCGCAATCGGTTGAGTGCTTTTTGCGTGATTGAGTAACAAACTTACAGACATACATACATACAAACTTTTGCGTTTATTATATTAGTAAGATAAATTTGGATATCCAATTTTGTCTGTTTTCTATAAATAAGTAGTTCTGTTCCAGATACTCTGAGAATTAAAATAATAATCTAATAATTTGCAATTCTTTTCACTTTTTCTTTAATTCACCGTCCTGGTATAAGACCTTTCGACTACGTTAAAAGTAGACCTTATAGGGTTATCAATTTTTAGCTCGTGGTTTGTACACAATTTTGACATCATAATGTCAAAAATTTATGCACTGTATTGCCATCATGAGGGCAAATTTTTTAACCCAGACTGTGGAAAGCTCGCCTACATAGGTATTTATTTCTGTAGTAGGTACCTAATTATTAAGTTAGAGGTCAGATGAATAACTTTACTATGCCAAAATCAGATTAAAAACTTATCAGCCGAAATATCAGCAGAAACACATCACCATTTTAACGAATAGCCATAAAAATCAATTTAATAACGCTAGCAGGAAACGGCGGACCACCTAATTGTTTACAAACATTCAGATTGTAGTTTCGAGGTCGAACGACCTCATTTTTAGGGTTACGTAACTGAATACAAATTTAGTTTGACATTTTTGAAAAAAAAATTACAACTTTGCACGAAAAGTATGTAGTTAGAACTATGCACGACAAAAAGATAAGTACAACTATGCAACCTAGTGCTGGGATATGCTTTTCCTACAGAAGGTAGAAGTATCGGTAAAATCACTTGAAAAAAATATTGATAGGAACCCTTCATAGGTGCTCTTCTTGGACTACCAACTTGTCTATGTACGACAATTTTCTATTAATACCTATCTAGTTTATTTTTGCTTCTTCGATTAATATAGGTATTTTTGGTTCTTTGATTGTTAGTTACAGTCCGTCATCCTGCTTAATTGGACGCTTATACGCACCAACACCTATCGTACCTACAGTTCTACATAATATTTGTACGAAACCATCGATGCGCAAGTCCCGACTCGCGCTTGACCGGTTTTTATGGAATAACGTGGCTATGAAATGGGTTTCACTATAACATAGAGAATAAAGTTACATTTTATTAGAGGTAGAAAAAGTAACAGCGAACGCACGGCTCTGATTCAAAAGAATTTGTTATTCAATAGCACAATTTCTTACTTTTACTTTTAAATTGTATTTGGAACGTTATTTTCAACTGACTATAAGACTTGTATTTTCAGTTTCGCTGTATTTTCACGCACGAAATCACTTCGAAAGATAGATAAATATTCCTAAAATATCTACCTATCTATACTGAGTAAGTACCCTTGTCAGGAGTTTTTTTTTGCTATCGCCATGCTACCAAGAACTGTACAAGAATTTGAACTTATTTTTAATATAATATATGAGAAAACATGAGCGAAAGATAATAGATGAGCGTTTGACCACCATCTCACCTGATGTTAAGTGATGGTATGATCTAAGATGTAGCGTCAGTAAAACAAGATGTGACACGTCTTCCTTTTACAATAAAACCATTAAATAGGATCCCCTTCTTAACCTTTGAATACGGAACCCTAAAAAGACTAAAAAGAAAAAAAAACCAGATTATCAAATCGTCAAATACAACACTTTAATATACTACCTACCTATCAACCGACGTACGTATTGACGTGAAAAAATTTCTTGGCGAAAGCTTTTCATCGATCAAAACCTCGTTTAGTTTTCGGCGTTCAATTTTACGAAAAGGGGTAAATGACTCGATGAATTTGCGTGTCATTGCCGTTATTAATCCGAAGACAATTTCGTAACACATTCCTACTGTCACTCCACACTCTACTCGTGTTATAGGCAAGCTTAGTAAGTCATCGATATAATAAAATAATAAAAAAAATGTCTTTTCATTATTTTTTCAGATGATTATACAACACAACCACAACTTATTAGCGTCTTTACTACCCCAGAACTGATTTCTTGCATGATTAGGTAAGTATCCATAAGAATAAATTAATATTGCACGACGTTACATTACACACAGCTCAATCTAGCCCCAAACTAAGCTCTAGGCTTTTACTACGGGTACTTGACAACGGTTAAATACTACACATTTAAACTTTTTTTTAAACTTAAAATAGAACATTTTTATTCGCGACAAAAGTTTTACATTGTAAGTACAAAAGTTTTACTTAGCAACTTACTTTACTTTTTATAAAAGTTATGTAAGGTGTAACCCTTAATAAATATTTATAGCGCTGTAGTGCCCGGAATATTATTAGGTGGTGTTGGCTTGCTCAGGACTATAGACTATACCCTAACAGCCTAGTCAGTCAGCCGCAGAGGAAATGACAAGCAATACGTCTCGAGCTAACTTAGCCGCTTTCTCCCGATGTTTTCTTTCACCGTAAGAGCGAAGGTAATAGCGTTTCTATTGGTTTCGATAAATTGATTTCAGGTGCTCCATCAATCTGTACCTGGTTCTTTAGAGGCTGATTCTTTTTGATAGAAGTCCAAAAATGAGTAATTTATTGCCTTCTGGGATCATCATTCCGAAGATACTCATCAGATCCTCACCAAACTTTTATTTGGTCACCTTGGAGCTTCCACCTTTCCATTAACAAGAGAACCATCTCAATCGGTCAAGCCATCTTCGAGTAATCGGTGAACAAACATTAAAACAATATATAATATATATGCGTCGAACACAGAACCTTTTTTTTTAAATCGATTAAAAAAAACGTAGACCAATTCAGCAATGTCAATAGAATATATTTTAAAAAGCACACGTACACGAGGACCTGGTGAAGGTCAACAGTGAAGGTCGTAATTAAATAATTGTAATAAGCTCATTTAGATGGTTTACGTTCGTTGTTAAAAATAACTAGCGGGCACAGTTACCAACGGTACTACGTTTAATATAATAAGGCTCAGCTAGCTGATTATATAGCGCTGTTGCTAACATATCTCGGTTAAAACAATTGAAATTGTTGTATTCACGTCATTCAGTAGCAAACAAATTACCATTGCAATGAAACTGGCGGCTGTAACTGTCAAATTGTATATCCGTAATCACAAAAATCAAGAATTTCGTCGTTTGAGCACAAAGCGGAAAGGCCAAATTACAATAACAGAAAAGTGAAAAACAAGATGTTTCTAGTAGCTTTAGGAATGGTGGATGCAGTCGGGCGGGACTCCAAATAACATTAAGATGGTATGCCTAATTATATAACACTAAGTATTTGGTTAATTAAACTTATTCACCTTATAATTGGAGTCCCACCCGACTGCATCCACCATTCCTAAAGCTACTAGAAACATCTTGTTTTTCACTTTTCTGTTATAACTGCAGTCGGGTTTTTTATTTTTTTAAATATATTTTATATTTATCGCTTTTTAGTGTTTGGAGATCAGATTTAATTACTTACACCAGAAGAAATTCATTAATTCTAGATGTATATTATACTCCAGTAGCGAGGACGTGCATTGCTTGTTTTTGCTTACTCAGGGTGATAAGTACAAGAGCTGGCGGTTTCCTATCCAGCGCGGGAACGCCGCCAGCATCTTGGGCGCAATGCCTCGGGTTGTTGTTGCTGACAACTTCTTTTAGCTTTCTAATTTTAGGTTATTACTTAGGTATATTGTTATCTTTGAAAAACAAAGTGGTTATTTATGTCCACAGACTAGTAAGAAGATTTTGGTATTTTATGTCATCTCTGCCAATTCCTTCAAACTCGGCGTCAAATGCAAATCCATAGATGAGATATTTATACGAGTCAAATCGAAAAGTTTTTAATTAACGTTTCGTTGTTCTAACGACAATTACCTGCGTAATCATAAATGTAGGAGCAACATAACTTTCGAAGATTAACCATTAGAATGACTAAATACACTATTCACACGCGGATTGTTTTCGCATGCGAATATTGAGTTTTTGTGCGAAAATTCAAAAATCCCAATCCTGGGGTAGTGCTAAGCCATAAATTGAAGTAAGTAAAAAGAATATAATATTATGAACGTCGTTAAAGACAAGACAACCGAGCCGAAGGCAAGTGACATATTAATGAAGACAACCTACTTAAACGACTTCCGATAATTTTGTTATTAATTATTTTAAAACTTAATTGCAAAACTTTACAAGCAATACTTTTCAAATGTAAATTTACGAAAGAATAAAACATATCGTTTGAGTGAACAATGTTACGCGTTTTCTGTTTTTTATGGTCTTTACATATCTTAGTTAATAGCGTTTTACATCATTATTTTTATTTATTTATTATTTTAATGTATCCTGTCACTCCCACGGTCATGACGAATCTAACGACGTATCGTTTATCTAAATCGGCCCAGCCGTTTAGGCCCTACGACGGCACAAAAATAGGTCACATACATACATACATACATACACTCACGGCAAAAACATAACACTTCCTTTGGCAGTCGTGTAAAAATAAAGATTGGGTTCTATATCCAAAACTTATTCATGTTATGTAACTATCAACGACCGAGGGGTTTCACCCGCGTAAGTCCAAGTCATGCGGACATATCGGGTTAAAATTAAACTATTTTTATTCAAGGTCTCCAGCTATCTGCATACCAAATTTCATCTCAATCGGATCAAGTTTTTGCGTGAAGAAGTAACAAACATACTAGTATACTTATTTACACACATTTTTTTACCTTTATATTGTATGTATTTATAGTAGTTTCAATAATGTATATCCGTTGTCCGGTCTGGTACCCATAGCACAAGCCTAGTCGCTGAGTTTGGTTTGCGATTTTTTTTTTATTCCTATCCAAATTCAAACGATTTATAATAAAATGACAAATAAAAACAAAACTATACAAGATGCAACAGGTAAGCCCTTTTAAGCCGAAAGGGGGTTGTTATAGACTTCTAGGCGAATAACTTTTGTTCTACAACTTTTGAAAATTCGAAGTACTTTTCGAAAATTTTAAGTGTAAAGATTACTTGAAAATCAGCTGTTTCTCAGAGTTGGAGGTCATTGACCTTATTTTGTCCTTTCATTTAGTTTGGTCTACTACAATAAAAACTTCAATTACCTTTATTTTCAAAAGCAGCTGTTTTTTCAGTGAATCATAACCACAATTTTTTTTTAAAAAAAGTTCGAATTTCCGTAATTCGTAGAACAAAAATTGTGTCCCTACCTAGGCACACCTATCTACCACAAAAAAAATCCATAATAAACATAGCAGTTGCAGTTTGAATGTGACCGCGCCTCTTCAAGAGCGCCTTTATAGCTAACCTAGGCTTTGTGCTCTGTACCTTGACCTAGTACCTATCTACCGTCCTAGATGCCGGCGTTTCTTGGATCCGGTCGCACTTCCTCGATTCGCACTTTCGTTCCTCGGATTTGTGTTGCTTGATAAATTATACCGATATTTTTACGTACCTAAGGTATATTTTAATAACTAAAAGTACTAGGACCCGTTAGCTTTTATGCGGTATCGACAGCGTTTAGCCTAAAATTTCGTTGAATGGTCACGCAAAGCTGTACCTAGATTAGTGATTTGATTAGGTTACTCTTAGCAATAGGTCAAAACACACTAGACCAAACGAAATCCGTGAACGCAACTGACGCTAGTTTATCACAAGATGGCGCCAGTGGTAATAATAAACCACGCTAACGTTGCATTTAGCTTGTAATAATCACGTTTATTGTATGAGAGCCCTCCTTCAAAAATATAGTTTATTAGGTATTTAGGTAATAGGTAATAATTTGCTGTTATAATGGCTACGGAAATATACATCATCTGTGAAAATTTAAACTGTCTGACAGTCACTAATATGTCGGTTCATAAGATACAGCTTAGTGACAGACGGCCGGACAGTCAGACAGCGGAGTCTTAGTAATAGGACCCCATTTTTATCCTTTGAGTACGGAACCCTAAAAAAATCGATTGGTCCACGGTCGAAAATATTGACTTTTATGTACAAGAATGGTAAATAAAGTGAGCTAACGAAACATCCCTTCAGTTACAACAAATTAAACATATGACAATTTGAATAATAACCTCCATACAGGTAAATAAATAAGACTATTAGGGGTTGACTTGAGTTAAGTACACATTTACGATACGAACTCATTATTTATAATAACAGTAGTAACACACTCCCTGTTTTGAAGTAGTTAGTGTTTTAGTCAAATAACTCGCTCGATACTCATTGAAAAAAAAATGTAGGCATATAGTTAAAATCAAACTTTAAAAAGTTAAAAATAATTGGGCAGGTACATAATAGGGGTTAAAGTATGAAATTGCCGTTTTATTGCAATAGGTTCTTTGAATTGACATAGAATCTTCATGGTTTGAGGTTTTCGAATGGAACTTTTTTCAAATGGTTTCTGTGATGTTCTTTTTTAAAAAAATGTGAAACATTTGAATATCGACTTTCAATTGTTTTTGTTATTCAATTTAGACAAGAAAGATGGATACTGCGAAAATTCGAGTGATTTTTGAATACGAGTTCCGACGCGGAACTAACGGCGGGCGGCAGAAACAGCCCGCAATATCAATGCTGCGTTTGGAGAGGGGTCTACTAATGAACGCACCGTGCGATTTTGGTTTAAACGTTTTCGTGATGGAAATTTCGACTTAAAGAACGAGCCACGAGGAAGACCGCCCACACAGGTGAATAACGATGAATTAAGAGAGATAGTGGAAGCCGATCCTAGTCAAACTACCCAGGAATTAGCGGCATGGTTTAACGTTACCTTACCCACTTTATTGACTCACTTGCGTCAAATCAATAAAATAAAAAATTACGAAAAATGGGTGCCTCATGATTTGACTGATCTGCAGAAAGAAACGCGTGTTGAAACTTGTGTTGCCTTGTTGAACCGGTACAGAAATGAAGGAATATTGGATCGAATTGTAACATGTGATGAAAAGTGGATTCTTTATGATAACCGGAAAAGAAAAATGCAATGGCAGACCCCAGGTCAAATGCCACAACAGTGTCCTAAAGCAAAACTTACCAATAAAAAGGTAATGGTAACTGTTTGGTAGTCTCAGCATGGTGTTATTCACTATAGTTTTCTTCGATCTGGTCAAGCAATTACGGCAGATGTCTATTGTGCCGAACTCCGAACCATGTTGACAAAACTAGCAGTAAAACAGCCCCGACTCATGAATCGATCTTCACCATTATTGCTCCACGACAACGCGAGACCTCACACAGCACGAGAAACCATTTTGACCCTTCAGAAACTGCACTTAGAAACCATTCGTCATCCTCCGTATTCACCAGACCTTGCTCCAACGGACTACCATTTTTTTCGTGATTTGAACAATTATCTACGTGACAAGAAGTTTTCTTCCCAGGAGGCAGTACAAAATGCTTTCACACAGTTTGTGCAGTCTAGATCGTCGGAGTTCTATCGCAAAGGCATTAATAACCTTCCCATTAGATATAGATAGCAATGTATAGATAATAATGGCAACTATTTTGATTAAATAAATTTGTTAAAAATTTAAAAAATAAACAATTAAGATTTTCAGTACAAATCGGCAATTTCATACTTTAACCCCTAATATTAGCCGTAGCCAAATTTCATGTTTGAGTAGGTATGTGGTGGTACCTAATGTTGTCGCGTCTTGGGAAATGTTGTATCATAGAAGTTGATGGTAACTACGCGACGCCGCCGCCGTGCGAATGGCGACTGCAATGCAGAAGGTTACGGGTTCGATTCCCGCTGAGTACGAATATTTATGTTTATTTAAAAAAAAATAGTCATTTGTATCCGGTCTGGGTGTCTCTCTGTGTATATTATATGTATGTATTTACTAAAGAAAAATAAAATAGAATATGTAAAATAAATATATTACGTATTATATTCGTTCACCATAACGCGAGCTTAGTAGCTTACCAAGCTTACGTTTCGGAGCAATTTCATAATAATAAGATCGCGATTTAAACTGAGAAATGAGTTTTTTTTTAAAACGACTGAGCTTTAGCCAACTTTACAGTTGGCTTTTTCAAGGTTGACTGAAATCAAGAAAATAATCATAAATAAAACGCGATTAAACCCGGTAAATAAAGTATTTTAATTAAGTTTTTTTTGTTTGGCATTTGACGACTATTACACCTAATAGTACAAGTTTGTGCTGCGTAGGGTAAAGCACGTTCACTTACAGATGTACCTGTTCAAATACCTTACCTTTCGCTACTGGTACTTAGGGTTTTTTGTATAATAACAGTATTTTTCACACTCTTTAATATTGTCTGAGAACATTTTTACTTAATGACAATTTATTACAAATTCATTTACGAATGAAACCTCCTTTGTCAGCCTGTCACAATGGAAGCCCCTATTATTCAAGACTGTAATAAATGTGTAAAACCGAGAGGTTTTCGGTAACTTTTTAATATTAGAATGGATGGATCACTTAATACAAGGTTTAGTTAAATTATTACAAATCAAATTAACCAACTGGTTTATGGAACGGTGTTTGTTCGAACGCAGTCTTCGAGGTTTTTTTTTCGACTTGAAATTAGTTATTAGTAGATTTGACTATCAATGGATACTGTGATTTGGCGTTCAGGGCGAAACGTCGCGTTGGATCCTTTGACGCTTAGCATTTCGCTGAAACTTGATAGGTAAAGCATACATATGGTGTAAGGTGGCGTAATAAGGCGGAACCTAGGAACTCGAGTTTTTTAATCCCGATTTACCCAAAGAATTGGAAATGCGGACGAGACCGCTGGTCACCATCTATACTAACATATAAAATGCGATGTCCTGATTGAAAGACTGAACTATATATAACAATGCACATTAGACATCATCTGCCTTATCAAGATCTCTTAAAGTCGCCCCTATATCATTAGGCGAATTTTTTTTTAAAACAATAAATAAAAATAAAAAATCCAACTTAAAAAAAAAGTTTTTATTATTTGTGGTTTTTTAAAGTAGTTTGAGCGACAACTGGACAATAACGTAACGAGAAACGATGATGCTACGGCAGAATATCTCAATATGCAGAACCTAAACCGCCGCGCCCATCTCGAAGAGACGTTAAATTTCGAGGGTGTCATTTTCATAATATCTTTCCTTTAGACTCATAGGGACTTAATTTAAAAAAAAACGCTGCTTTAGAATTATAGAGACTTATTTCAGAATTTTTATTGCATACGAATTATGCAACTACAGCATATGTTTTTTTGTAATAGGTCTCTATAATTCTAAAGGAGCGAAATGTTGATATCCACTAAGAAAGGATTTTCTAAAAACCCCACTGGATCAAGAGTTAAGAGGTAAAACCGCGGGTCACTGCTGGTTTAACAAAAGCAACATCTGTTAAGCGTGATGAGTTGAAAACCCCTCAAAAACAAAGGTGATTAACAATATGATAAGTGCTTACTAATTAATATAAAAATTTTAACTTTCACGGTGAGTTTTAGAAATATTAATTACGAGATTACTTTTATAACTGCGGCCCATAATTCATACAGCCTGAAGGGGAGACTTGCTTTGATCAATTCTCGACAGCCTAGAGGCAAATATTTAGCGTTTAGGGCAGTTACAATTTGAACATCGAATACAAGGGTAGGTAATTTGTTGGGAATGTCACTTTATAATGTGTTTTGTTTGTTCGTTTTATCTTCACGGTCAATGGTTTGACTGGCTTAAATAATTATTTATACAGAAATATACTTGCATGCATAGGTAGATTATTTTCAGTATTTAGCTGGTAGACTTTATATATTAGTATTAAAGAACCAGTGATATTAAAAATTGCATGGTACAATCCCAGTGATCTCAATTTAGTACTAGATATTATGTGAGCTTTTGAAGGACGCCCGAGGCTTCGCTAACTTGACCTGCGAGCTTACCACGGAGGCAGGCTAGGGACCAACGGTTTAACGTGCCTTTGGTTCATACCCATTTAAGGGTTACGTAGTCAATGAGAAACCCCAGTTTCGTCATGTCCGTCTGTCTGTCCATGGCCTAGCTCAGAGACGCTTACTACTAAGAAGCTGTAATTTTGCATGTCAAGTAATAGGACTGTTACGAAAGTCAAGTTTTTAACTGGAAATAGTTAATGGCCGACATTCCCAGTGGACTTCGAATCTAGGGTTTATCAACCACCAACCAGCGTTCTTCCAAATAACGTGACCCTGACCTCACACTAACGAATTTAATTTAAGGAAAGCTTTATATTCCTATTCAAGTTAGACTAGAGTATAGTTTAAAATTAGGTAAGTACAGCCTTATCTCAAGTTAAGTAATCAAACAATATCAAAATAATGCCATCAATTGCTGTAGGTACGCGTATTCCTAAGCAAGAAGAATTTAACTCTTTATTACTCTTTGACTGCTGACACTGAAATCGCAAATCGCAAAGGTAAACGCAAAACCGGAAAATCGCTGAACTAAAATCGAAAATAAACACTTAATACACTTATGTGTAGTAATCACTAAAACAAATAAACATTTCATACACTTATAGAACTGGACTGGTCTCTATTAGAGATTAGAAAAAAAAAGGCCGCTTGATAGTAAAGCTTTTTATCTCAGCCCTGGCGGTCTAGTTTCATACGTTCCATTCCAAAGTTAAACTGTTCGGAAATTAACTCACATAACTACCTTTAAAATGGCTCAAAATTTGACGTTGTTCTAATAGCAAAAAAGAGAGACGATAAATCATGTCGTGAAGTCAGCATACCACCAAAGTTGAGAGAATACTGACGCTGCAGTTGTAAGCTACCTTTTTTTTTTTTTTTGTATCCAATATAGATGTCATTCAGCAATGTGAGTTGTATCAAGTACAAAGTGCAGAGCAAGCTTTTACTTTATTTTATAATGACTTCGTGTTATATTTTGATCTTTGTTTTCCTATAAAAAAAATTAAACGACATATAAATAAGAAGTATAATTGGATTACAAGAGGTATAAAAATCTCTAGTAAAGCTAAAAGGCAAATGTATCTGAAACTAAGGCATATGAGAACAAATGATCATGTTAATGAATATAATAAGTACTCTAAATTACTTCGTAAGTGTATTTTAACATCACGTAAATTATCAAATTTAAAATACATACACAACTCAAGAAATATTTGTAAGGCTTCCTGGGATATAATAAAAAATTCAAAGTACGTGAAAATACCTGAAACAGTGTGTGAAGTATACAATAATAATACTGTTGAGAGAAATCCTGAAAATATATGCAATCTTTTCAATAACTTTTTTATCGATACTGTAGAGTCAAATTCTAATAATAGAAATACCAGCAATATTCGTATGAAATCTATTAGTAAGTCTATGTTTCTGGCACCTGTAAGTGAGAAGGAGGTTATTTCAACTATCAAGTCGCTAAACAAAACGAATGCTGTTGGAATTGACGGGATATCCACTAGGGTGTTAAAGGCATGTGCTGAACATATTTCTAAACCGATAGCGTATCTTGTCAACCAATGCTTTGAACAAGGTGTCTTTCCCAGCAAATTAAAAATGTCTATTGTTAAACCTCTATTTAAGAAAGGTGATAGGCGAGACCTAAACAATTATAGACCGATAACCCTAATACCAACGATGGCTAAGTGTTTGAAAAACTGATATGTTATAGAGTTACAGATTATGTGGAAAAGCACAGACTGTTGAAATCTGAACAGTATGGTTTTCGGAAACATAGATCGACATCACTTGCTGCCTACCATCTCATGAAACTAGTAAGTGATTCTCTAGAGTCTAAAGAACCAATATGTGCTCTTTTCATGGACATGTCAAAGGCATTTGACTATGTATGTCATAAAACCCTTTTGGAAAAGTTATATTATTATGGTATTAGAGGAAATGCATATAATCTGATAGAGTCTTATCTGGACAATAGAGTACAGTGCACGATCATATCTAAAATTTGTCCTAAGTCAAAAAAATTGATAGAATACCGATCAAGCTTTATAGTGAATAGGTGGGGGGTGCCTCAAGGTAGCGTAATGGGACCTCTACTTTTTATACTCTACATAAATGACTTGCCAGATGCGATAAATGACCCTTTAATACTATTTGCTGATGACACTGTAGCGGTCATAAAGGGAAAAGACATAGAAAATAAATTTAAATTAGGTATAGAAAGGATTGGAAAATGGATGAATAACAATAATTTAATCTTAAATGTCGATAAAACTAAATTTATTAATTTTCATTTTCCGCAGAATAACGTCAAGCCAATTAATGTTACTTATTCAAATAAACAAATTCAGAGTGTCACAAATTTCAAATTTTTAGGTATCACAATAGATCAGTATGTCAATTGGAAGGATCATTGTGATAGTGTTTGCCTCAAACTCAATAGATACGTGTATGTTCTGAGAAGAATAGTTAATGTATCCTCCTTTAAATCAGGTATTATGGCCTACCACGGCTATGTGAATTCTGTGTTGCGTTATGGACTCATACTCTGGGGTAACTCTACTGAGGCAGAATCTGTTTTTCTAGTTCAAAAGAAGTGTATTAGGGCTCTATGCAATATAAATGATCAAACATACTCGTGTGTACCGCTGTTCAAAAGAACAAAACTACTACCATTGTGTTGCCTTTACATTTATGAGGTGTGTATTTTTGTAAAAAATCACATGGATTATTTTGTACAGATGCCAGAGACTTATAGTCTAAGGACGAGACATCGTTACATTGAAATGCTCGCTGTACCTAAATGTAGATTGTCGCATACTAAGGAAAGTATATATGTTATGTCGGTTAAAATATATAATTCTCTACCGTTAGATCTAAGAATGATGACATTGAATAAATTGAAAAGAAAGTTGTATGATTGGTTACTTGATAAATGTTTTTATTGTATTAGTGAACTTGTTGTGAATTGTCCTATTTAGTTTGAATTTAAATCCTTGGAAATCTATTGTGAATTTTTGTAGTTTGACATGCGACCAAAATATGATTGTTTGAATATTGACATCACTTTATGAGAATTGACATTGTATATTGACATCACCTTATGATAATTAACATTATAATAGTTTTTAAATTTTGCTTTCATATTTATTGAATCTTGGCATTTTAGAATGACTTGTTGACTTTGTGAAATTATCTAATGCATTGTATTAATTGCTGTTTTAATTCTGTCTGCAATTTATTTATATTATAAATTCAATTTAACTTTCTTTTTTGAGCATTATAGGTATTTTTAACAATTATCATAGGATTGCATGTTTTGGTTTATTAAATTTATTATTTTTTCTGTAAAAAAAGACGAATATTGTACGCTCAAAAGGGCTGATTATGTATGGATTCTTTTTACCTTACCAAATTAAGATCTACTTTTGTACCTTACCCATAATTACAATGAATAAATGAATTGAATTGAATTGAATTGAATTGAATTAAGTCAAGTTTAGTACAATTTGTACCAGATGATCTATAATTATACGTCGTCTGGGCCGGCATACGATAGACGTCCGTCTCGTAACTTTATTTGAAGGACCAAAAGGGTTGACTGTTGAATTTTTTATTGTCTTTGTTAAAAGGAACATTGTTTATTTCGTAATATTGGATGGGAATACCGAATGGAGAGTCTCCAGTCCAACAGAAACCTGTTGTTAGATAACGTACCCCGTAGTTATCGTATTAAAATGCTGGGTCTTCTTGCCAAGGTGAGATGGAACTTCACGTCGGGACAATTACTTGAGCGCAAGTCTTTTGAGACGGTTCTGCTAAATACCAGCTGGAGGCGTTGGAGGCAATGGAGAGGACAGCCAAGAGGCTCCAGAGGCTTCAAAGCCTTGAACAGCTTCGTAGGGTTGCAAGCTTGTCGGTCTATTATCGGATACATTTCGGAGAGTGTGCCACGAAACTGCACCATTTGGTTTTTACCATTCTAACATCCGATATCTAGGCGAACTGATAAGCGGCACCAGCTCATGATAGAAATACCCGTCACCCGAAGCAAGCGTTTCGCATCGTCATTCTTCATTCGTACTGCGAGGGAATGGAATCAGCTGCCTGAGTATGTCTTCCCGGATGACCACAACTTGGGGTCTTCAAGTCACGAGTGAACAGGTATCTTCTAGGTAAGCGTGCAACATCTTAGAAAACATGGTAGCTTTCCATCAGATGAGATAGTGGTCAAATGCTTACCTATCAACTATAAAAAATATATATTATATCACTTGAAAAATTTTCACTGATTAAACAACAAAATTTCTACTCGATAGTCTAGCTATGCCTGCCGATCTTATAGGTATAGTCGAGCGAGTTAAGAAATACCTGGCGAGGTCATTCCTTTAATTGGTGACCGATAATGGGTGTGGCAAAAAAATCGACCTGCATCGGAAGGCACGGTGAGTCCCAAATGTTGTCTTTGATGACAGTCATTTCGGAATGTTAAAGGTCTAAAGGCAACTTGTAAACTCTATCACTAACTAAGTGAGCCAATATACAAAAAGAAGAGGAAGAACAACTAAGATTTTCGAATAAGCATTTTGGCATGAACTAAAGTTTATTTAGAACCTAAAGCAATTATACGCAAATAGCAGCGCAGTAGCGGCAATATTCACAATTAGGGATGATTCTCATTAGAACGAGCCGTGGATGAGTCGTGCTTTTTTCATACAGAAAAAGGCCGTCCACAGCCCATTCTAAAGAGAATCATCCCTAATTCTGCTGTCTCCAAAAAATACCTGTAGAGACGTCAAATTACTTACTACTACAACGCTTTAAGTTATACGTTTTTAAGTCAGCTCTAACCGAAGCGAAAAAGTTTATTGGATGGTTCCAAACGACATGTGTTTGGAATAAATATCCCAAATAACTGAGTTTACTGAACACAGAATTATGGGATAAAAAAGGAACGAAGATGATGAATATTTATAAGAAGCTAGTGACTCGCCCTGGCTTCCGTGTAAATGTTAAATGTACAAAGAAATCTATCTTATAATCTATTCCTAGGTAGTTTTAACTACTTAGTTTTTTAATTGTAGACAACACTTCTTAAGTCTGTAATAAAAAAAACGTAGTATAGGTATATACATCATAGTCGTGTGGGTTAAGCAACGCTTGGCGCAGTCATTACTTGGGTGGGTGACTGAAAATTTGTGTGACAAAAAATCATTTTCTCGAATTCCTCCGTGCTTCGGAAAGCACGTTAAGCAGTTAGTCCCGGTTGTTATTTCTGATAGCAGTCGTTAGGTCAAGTTAAGAGGACTTAGGGCGATCTGAAAACTCTCCCCCTTATTTAACGCTTATAACGCTAAAGGTGTGTCAAACCACGACAAGAAGAAGAAGATCATAGCTAACTCGGACAATAATTAGTTCGGTAGTCGTTTTCAAAAAATTCGCGGAAGTACAGACAGACCGAAACGGAAACTGCTTTATTAGTAAACAGTAGGCATTTAAATATAGGAAAACTTGAGGTACAATAACAAAATTTGACTTCTAGGTGCCTGACGGCCGAATACAGTAACGACATTAATCAAGATTTGAGTTCTACTTAAACAATTAAGCAGCTACCGAACACAAGAGTTCCTATACTTACCAACTAATTTTAAATTTAGAAGCTGCATAATAATTTAAGTACCCCTCAAATTTTAAATGGCGTTTCTATATTAGGTAGGCTGTTAGTTTGAGAACTTACTAGATAATAGATACCTACTGTATTCACAAACTGTCAAGTTTTGGACTAAACTTAATAATATAATAAATATGAAAAGTGATATTTTTGTGATACTTGAAGAATGTCAAATTACTGCAAGGAATTTTTCTTGAGAAATGAACCATTTTTAAGGGTAAATTCCTTTAAGATCATGGAGCTAGTGGTGGAGTTAGGGTTTTAAATAGCTTTCTGACTAAATCGGAATAAAAATTATAAGATGAAAACTGTTTTATATTTTAACTGGTCGCGCCCCACAGTTTGGTATGTGGTTTTGTGCCTGTGTTTGTTGTTCCTTAATGCAATAACCAGTGAGCAAATTGCAATGAAACTCGGTATGTATATAGGTAGGTACCTGAAGACCTGAAATAATGCAGTCTTTTTTTATCCCAAATTCCCTTGTATTACCTACAGTTAAAAAACTGTGTGAGGAAATTGTGTTTCCCGATAAGAACAAACTACAAGAAATAGATATTTTCCCAACTTTAAAAATGGAAAAGGTACTTAATTATGTTGTGGGTATTATTTTTAAATCTGGTAAGTATGATATTCTACAGGAGCAATTAATTTCATGTTGGACTTAGTTTTAAATAAAATTACTTTAATTAATGCCACTGAGGGAAAACTTGGTTGTAAGTAAGTACCTAATATTTTAACTATAGTTTTGGTAAAAACTAGTAAAAATACAAATGTGTGTGAAGTTTCAAGGTTTTTTTTTAGTCTTAGACCAATTTATGGAGATTAGGAATTAGCCAGTGTCAAGACATAGAATAATTGCAAGATATTGGCAGAGGCTGGCGCGGCGTCTAGGTAACCATAGTATTTGGAAGTCTATAGAAAGTCCATGTTAAGCACTTATTTTTAAAAAGATATTACTTTTTAAACGAACATACACACACTTTTAAATCCACAATTTAACTTGAATTTTTCAATAAGGGTATTAAAACATGTCTTTTATATATGTTTTATGGGCATCTGATTTTAAGAAGGTATAAAAAATTCAGTGCTGAAATCAACGGACATTAATCAGGTCTTCGACAAACTTCAAAATTACAATTTAACCAGTCAGTAGTGTTTGATGCTTAAAAATATAAAAATAGCCAGAGCATTCCAAATGTTAATAAATCATTTACAAAACCAAATTAACAAATTCTAATCTTAAATACAATAAATTAAACATCTGTCAACCATTTATTATCATTGTCTTCATTTTTGTGGAGTATTTAATCATACTTTTTTCAGTATTGTATCAGAGTAACAAACAGATGTCTGGTAGATTATCTGTGATGGATGACTCAGAAGTTCATAGCAGATAATGTTTTAACATGTGTATGTACGGTTGACGATGCAAACATACTGTGTTCACACACTCCAGCCACTGTATTAAATAGTAGTATTAACTTTTTAATCTTGCATGATTTATAAATATTATTTATTAAAGAGGTCTTCACCATGTTTTAATTTGACTCAACATTTCTTTGCATTCTTCTAAGTAACCGGCTCATACTCAAACAATTTGAATTATTATGTAAGTCAAGGTATACTGATATGATTGGCTGGAGCGGAGAAGATCGAAAAAACATGGTTTTTATTTGTTGTCATTTTTATGTAAATAGGTATTTTGATTGTGTAGTTGTGAATAATATGTAGAAATAAACATGTTTTCTTTGTTTCTTGTCCCTAACAGACTTACGGCCAAATACTGAAATGCTACTTAAAATTAATGAGTAAGAGTTTAATGTAAATTTATTTAATTATATAATTATTCAGCCAATAAACTACAAAAATTGTGTAGGTAAGCTCTATCACTTACTATCTTGCATTTAAATTGTTGTGAAAAAATAATGTTTCCCTTTTCATATTATGATGGCCTTATTATTAAGGAACACAAATTACGCAGAAATGACACGCACTGCATTCCACTAACTGATATTGAGTGTACAGATTTTAGTGCTCATAGTGCTCCAATGGTTCTAAACCCAGCTGTTTTGTTTTTTAATTGTGAAGCAAGTTTATCACTCAGGTAGTTGTAGATATTTGGTATGGAAGAAGTTATTTTGGGGTTATCAATGTCTATCACTGAGTTCAGATAAACTAAGTAGGTAAATTTGTTTTATTTACATTATGGATTCTTAACGGTGACAGCAGCCGCAAGTTCACTAAGAACCTTATTGAAAAAAATCGCGGATTTTGAACTCGCGATCATCTCTAAGTCCGAGTTTCAAACTTGAACAGTTCCATAATAGTTATAAGAATAATTTATCTCTTCTTAATGATTCGGCAAACGAAGTTGACACGAAGTCGAAACTTTGACGAAACGAAGTGCAGAACGATTAACTCTAGAGAATTTCGCAAAAAGTTATCATCTGGCGATAACCTATGCAAGTGTCCAATCAATTTATGTACTGAGAACAAGCTTTTAGGTCAAGATATGTGAGTTTTTCAACTAGATTTTGTCAAGTTTAGCATTTGTTCCAATAGCCTTACACTGTTAACTAACAAATCACAAAAATCTAGCCCTAAACCGTCCATAACTAACTCTAAAAACTGTAATTTAGGACCAGAAACATGAAATTAATACATACCCCTAGATATACGCTGGTGTTTTTAAGTTATCCAAAAGTCCAGCGGTGCAAAACATTATCACAAAATAAACACACAAATCACAGGTTCCACTTACACATATTATTAGTTTAATTGTTTATTTAACACCCGCGCAAAATAATAAAAATCAGATTTTGTATTGACATAAACACAAACTGAGCATCCGCCATATGCACTTACGTTCCGTACATACGCAGCCTTGAAATTGTTCTGCCCGTCTTCCAAACATTAATTAATGAAAACTTTATAATTGTTAAAATTTATTGGGCAAACATGCAAAAATATCGTAATTGTTTGAAATCATTTCAATATTTCTTATCAAACACTAAAATTTGCTTTAGAATAGATGGTTTTTGTTAAAAGTAATGTTCATAAATCTAAGAACGAGTAATTCAAACATTATGTTCAGAACGTACACCACAACCGCAACAAACTTCACTGCGTTTGCAATCCGTACGAACTTCACGGCTTTCCGTTCGCGACGAGCTTTGATTTCGATTTACGGAAGAGTGTGGCCGCAATAGAAAGGGACAACGCGATTGTAGTCAACGGCCTTTGAACTGTGGTACTGATTGTAGCTGTTATTTACTACGAATTCTCGTAGCACTTTGTAGGGAAAGATGACCTGCATAGTAGCACGGATAGTAGAATTTTTTTTTTCTCATAAAAATAAACTTTTATTTTTTATTATCGAAAACTCCGGGAAAATTAATTTGAAATAGGTTAATGCCATAAAAGTTATGACGGACCCGGTTTAGTCTTATAATTATTTTGATTGACCCCAATAATAATGAGATGTTACACTGATACCTTCGTCGGTGTCCGTCCGGCACATTCTTACGTAGGTTGGTAGTAGAACTTGGTAAATCCTTTAGGATCAAAATGTTGAATTTTTCAGAATGATTTAATCTAAAAATGTTGAAAATTCCTATTGTTGAATTTCGAAGGCAAATTCAAATGTGGAACTTACATAATTGAAAGAACAAGAAAAACGACTACAATATTAACTCCGTTAAGTTTGATAATCAACTAGCTTCGGCCTGATATTCCCCGATCCCACGGGAATATCGGGATAAAAATTTCCTATGCGTTATTCCAGGTCTCCAGCTATCTACATACCGAGTTTCATGGTAATCGGTTCAGCGGTTTTTACGTGATTGAGTAACAAACACACATACTCACAAACTTTTAGCTTTGTTATATTAGTAGGATAGGATAGTTACGTTTTTTTTATTTCTTTTAGTATTAATCTATATTAATCCTAACTACCTACCTACATTAGCCCGGGAGATGGGCAGGAAAGAAATGTTGTTACATAATATTAATTAAAAGTACTGAAATAGGTACTTCTAATTAATATTATAATGTTTTTTGTAATAAAATTATAATATTTCTTTTTGCTTTTATTGTTCAAGGCATTTTAAACTTAGAAATATTTTTAGCAAGGAAATATATTTCATATGGCCGAGAAATTATATCATGACACGTGATTCCTGCGTAGCTCAGTGGTTAGAGCAGTCGCCTGGTTTACGAAAGGACGCAAGTTCGAATCCTGTCATGGGGATTTTTTGAAAATATATTTCCTTGCAAAAAAAATATTTCTCATCATCATCATCATCAGCCTGTTGCAGTCCACTGCTGGACATAGGCCTCTCCAATTGCACGCCACCTAGATCTATTTTCGGCTTCTCGCATCCAGTTTGTGCCAGCCGTCTTGCGCAAATCGTTGCTCCAACGTGCCTGAGGACGTCGTGCTGAGGAAAAATATTTCTAAGTTTGTATAAAATTATAAGTAAATACCTAATCGATTCTACCTATAAATCAATAACATACCTATACCTACCATAATTCCCCAATCTCGCAACAACAACCGTGTAGTGCAGACATTTCCCATGAGGGTTATAAATACAATAGCGCCCGGGGGGTACGGATGCACTTCCAACTGAGACGGCCTGAGGGGATGCGTGTAATGGAATCATAGGAGAATATGTAGTAGGTAGGTACGAGGAGGTAATTCACGCACCTATAGGTAGTGAGTACGTCCTTTAGATGATAGACGTGTTATCTCATTGGCTTTTTAAATAAAGAAGACAGGATTCTTAAGGAAGAAAGAAGAAAGAAAGAAGTTTATTTAGACAGGCTTACGACTTACACAGTAGGTACCCTAGGAATTAGATTATGATTCGGCTCTTGATTTTAAATATTGCACTACATTGCGCACAGCGTAATCTAGCCCCAAACTAAGCACTAGGGTTGTACCTAATATGGGTGGGTACTAGACAACTCTTTTTTTTGAAAATTCATTCATACTATACATAGAAAACACCCAGACTAGATACAAATATTAATTTTTAAGCGTAAATATTTGCACCTTTTTGACGGGAATCGAACCCGCAGCCTTCGCCATTGCAGCCGAGCTTCCGCCCGGCGCGCCACAGAGGCCGTCATTATATAGTCGACTTCGTCTGTATATGGAGAAAGAGTTAGGCTTGGGGCAAACGGGCCACCGACCACAGCCACCGGGTGGCCAGCCACTAGACTAAACTCACTACTAAAACGCGGTGGCGGCCATTTGCTACTTTAAGAAACTGTAGGAAAATCGCGTGAACTGCTAATGACTGGTCACCGATGGCTGTGGTCGGTGGCCCGTTTGCGCCGAGCCTAACTCTTTCTCCATACAGACGAAGTCGACTATATATTCTAATTCCTAGGATAATTCGGATATGAATAAAAAACATGGGCCATGGTCATGGCCGATATAGGTTCTACGTATTTGCTCTAGTGTCTAATGAAATGAATGACTGTCACAACTATATCAGCACAGTTTATCTAGTAGCGGCGAGACGCACAACTGCTAATATTACCTACCATTATTGCTCGTCAGGCGAGTACCCCTAACTCAGATCATTTTTATAATACATTTCTAGAACGCAACGCAAAAAACGAGTTTAATTTAAACTGTAGAGAGTTAGTTTTATTAAAACAGCAATAGAAATTTAAAATTGAAAAATGATTTCATTTATTTAATTAACTTCACTTGATCGTGATGTTATTAACTAACATCACTTCTAAAAGAAAAGAAGCTGGGTCGAATCTATATCATTGGGCAAATTAAAGATAAGAAGAATAAGAGGGACCTAATAATACCGAATCATGTATGTACCTACTTTACAAAACCCTATAGGTACCCGTAAAGTTTTATACAAAACACCAAATGGTTCTTGTAAATGTGATAAAATCTCATGAAAGCGACGTATTCGTCCCAAATGTCACCACGTGTTTGTTACGATCCGCAAACATCTGTTAACAAAATATGAGGTTGGACATTTTGGCCTCAAAAGCTTTTATATGGTGCGGCTTATAATGGTGTCATAAGAAGATCTTTAAATTGGTCCTCTGTTAATTAGGGTCATCGAGAATAAAGGGAGAAGGTAGAGGAAAAATAAACCGATTGATTTTAGACAATTATATTTTAATTGGATGAGCGGTGTTGGTCTGTGTGGTAGATACTCTGACTTTCATTTCGGAGGAAATGGTTTCGTATCTTGGCTGACCGCGCACCAATGTCTTATTTCTTGCGAAAAAGTTATGGGCGTTAATAACATTGCTCTTACGGTAAAGAAAACCAGAAAACCCACGGGTTTAATTAGCTCCAGAATTATTGACTTGTCCTTTCCTCTGGGCAAGGCTGACTAAGCTAGGAGGGTGGTATAAGTGCTGGCCAAGCCAACTACACATAACAATGTCCCGGGCACTACAGCACCGTTGGTTGTGCTGTTTAAATCAACTGAACTCAGAAGTTAAAGACCAATTTTAATTGTGATGGTCGATCTGCAGTTAGTGTACTTATGTTTATTACTATTTTATATTGTATAAATAATACTTAATTACTAAAAATAAATAAGAACATAATAAAAACAACACCTTTTCAATTTACACGATTTCAGTCCATCATTATAAGCAGCGTCTTACCTGAAATAAAACCTTGAGGATTATACAGGTCTTGTAGACTAGAAGGAGAAGGGTCCTCCTCTGATAGAACTTTAATCCTTGATGGAGTAGTACTCAGTCGGATTCAGCAGTCCCAAAGTCAAACATTAATGAGCTCCGATATAGATATAGATTAATAGGATCTCCAGATTACCCAGATGTCTATATCTAGGTCATTACTACATCTGGTGTCGTGAGTACACACTCGTACCAAGCACAAAGTACTTTGTATATACTGGTACCAAGGTACCCGGGGAAGTCAATTAAAATAGTTCCCGTATTAGTGGGTATGATCTGAAACACATCGATAGCGTAATGCAACTCTACTAGTGGCGCTATCTTTAAACATAGTTTAGAACTAATTTTACTTAGTCAATTTAGAAAGATGCATCTGATTATATATCTGGTCTGACCTGAACTGTCTTGCCTATATAGGAAAACAACAGATCTGTGCCAAATGGGTCGAGCAAAGCTGCGTTTAAAGGTTTATGGGGAGAGGTATACCGTATAACCAATTTGTTAAATATTTCATAATACGAATGCATTTTGGAAACTATTTGGTATGTAGGCTTGCGAGGGGTTCCAACTGATAGAAATCGTTAGGTTAGGTCAATAAATAAACCTTGTACCTAATACTTATTAGGTAGTACTTATCTACATTATTTTAAATATGTACCTATAATTATGAATACAAGCATATGTATACTTAAACTATCCAAGTGAAATACACACACTGTAGTACTTAATAGAGTGTAATAATCTAGTAAAATTTTAGTTAATGACACAGACAATGTCCATAATATATGGTTTTATTCACATGTATCTATTTAAATATTTAGGTTTTTGGTACTTACTATATTGATGTTTAGTATTTATTAACTTCATAAAAAAACGTTAGGTACCTTCATAAAATATTAAAGTGACAACATTTACCTTATACTTACATCTTATTCATCGCATTTGCAAACACAATCGCGTTATTATATTCACATTTTTATACGATTATTGATTTTAAAGGCGTCTCTCGTCGTATGAAATGCAACATTTTATGTGACATCTTTAGTTAGTTAGACTCTTGGATAAAGTTATACTACGTCTCGCCATGTTACTTACATTTGTCTTTGACAGATAGATTTAAAGTCAGGCGCCTAATATTCGCTTTGCTAACAACGGATGACGCTGTGAAGTTTTGAATCGCGGCAACAAAAGGCTGCATTCTACTAGGTAGGTACATATCACCTGTACTTATTTATATCTAAAGACAAGTGATATCTTAGTTAAAACCTACAATAGTGAGTGAGGAAGTCTCCTCACCTAAGCCCGCACCGTTTTGTCCGGCGGACAAGTAGACACTAGTACATGCTTGCAACTGTACATGCTTGTATTAAAGATTATTTTTGCTGAGCACATACGCATGGCTTTGTTCCAGATCCGACCTATACTCGTTTCATTGACGCGTCTGAGGCAGCTATTATAATGATCACTGTCACAAGACACGTCTCATAATCGGCTGTTTAAATTGAAATAAAGACCTAAGAAATAGGCGTAGTATTTCAATACATACAAACGCCGTTCTTCATAAAATTTTATAATAGTAATACAATAAGGCTGCATATGAGTAGCATGGGCGTCGTTATCCCGAGGGTGTGCCGCGACTCACTGCTTCATAATTGCATTTGAACCCCTCCAATATTGCTTGCATCCGACGAACCATGGTGTCGTTCGACGGTTATTTATCACCGGCCATGTCTACTGCACGGCTATAATGCATTGACATAAGGTACCTATGTAGAACTAGCTAGATAAAGAATTGAGAGTTGGATGATAAGAATAACAATTAGACACTATAATTTATTTATCATGCATGGTGGATATGATGACATAGCTACAATACGTAAAAATAGCTAGAGAATCAAAAATCGGGCGTATTCAGAAAAGTTCCAAAATACTATCAAATCGATGTACAAAATTCTAATATTTCATTACAAGTATGTCGAGCAAATCCAACAATATGGGTTATAAAATATGGGTAAATTGGGTACTTACCTACTTACCTATAACAAGAAATGTAGAAATTATTTCATAGGTAATAAAAAATGCACAACATTACACACTGCGCAATATAGCCCCAAACTAAGCACTAGGCTTGTACTATGGGAACAAGCCTATGTGCTATATTGTACTATACTAGAAAACGGATATACTACATAACATAAAGACAAATTAGAACGGTTGATTGCTTTATTAGTGTGAAACACCGGTGTGTCTCATACGATAACCATTAGGTAAATATTTTACATTTTCTTTGTTTTAATATTAAGTTAGTAATTTATTCACACATAACATTATTTATTATTACATAAGTGCATGTCAGTATAATATACAATAAAACAATAGAAAACGTCAAACATATTAAAATAAATTTATAACTAAATTACATTGAGTCAATTAAATAAACCACCCTTGATCGCACCTGGCGCAAAGGATCCGAGAATGCTAGCAGCATTGCCTCTCTGTATGGCAATGGCCAACCTTTGCACCAAGTACGACCCCGAGCGGTAGTCAAGACCCCTATCCCTAAGACGACGGCCGATCGACTTGACATTATCGATCGACTCTGTAGCCCAGCTGCCCGCAGTCTCGACCGCAAATGGCACAAACAAATATTCCGCCAGCATTGGCGCATATTTGGCCCGCTTCCTCAAAACGGCGGTCTCCGCCGCCGCCCCAGCGTTCTTGGTGGTTCGGCCTATGTGGCTCTTGGCGAATGTGCTCACACAAGTGGCATCCCACAAAAGACACCTGCCTCGCTCCCAAGGCACCAGTGTGAGACCATCTGGTCTTTTGCCATCTGTACGGCTCAACCCCGGAGGCTCCAATACGCATGGGACGTTAGCCGAAATGAGGGCCCTACGCAGAATATCATTGAGGGCATGGTGACGCGGGAACCTTCCCGAACATCGACAACATGCTAATGCATGATGGCCGTCCGCCTCCACAGCAGCACCACAAATGCAAACATGTTGTTCGCAAATGTTGCACCCCAACCGGAGCCCCACCGCCACCCGCAGTGAGTCGTTGTCGAGAAGAGTACCTAGATGCGGAGAGGGTAATGCGTGCAACCACGCCCCTGACTCCGGTGTTGCCACTGCCCTCAACCTAGCCCCATCAATTTCCGACCCTGCGCTCAGGAGCATAAGCATTTTCTTTTGCCAACTAAGATTTAAATTAAATTAAATTTTAATAAGAGCTGGGTATTGCAAGTTGAATAACGGGGTGCAATTTCCCAGTTAGCCATCCAAAGCTTATTGCCTGAAAGAGATCGCTCTAAGCGATAAGGTCTCTCATTGTATCACATACATTCAAGTTGTTTATATTTTTCACTGTAATATGTGTACATAAATAAATAGTTTACATAAAGCCGATGCCACGCAACCTAAGTTTATCACTTTAATATGGCACCACACAATAATGTTCTAAATTATGGCAATAAACAGCCACAGTTAATTACTTAACCCCTTCTCAGCTACTTCATTATTGCAGTAATTGTTATTAATTGTGAGATAAAAGCTTTAAACGAAATTATATAAGACTGTTTTATCTACCCTAAGGCACCCATCTATGTTAGGTATATAGGTACTACTTTTAGAAGTTACGTACTACTTAGCTACTTTTAATTGAGACTAGCTGAGCCCCGCGGCATTGTCGTTGTCGTTTTCTACAGGTAAAATACTTATTTTATTAAAGTTGATTTAAGTACTCTATGCTCCTTTTCAACCTCTAAACTACCACTAAGGAAAATTTTATCAAAATCGATCAAGCCGTTGGGCCGTGAAAAGCGTACAGACCTACAAACAAAATATAATATACAAAAAAAGAAACAGATTTTCACAATTATGTGCCCTATTCCATGCAGTAATAGTATAAATGCGACAGTTTAGACGTTTGTTTGTTTAGATGATTGTGTTTTAATCACGGAAAAACTACTAAACCGATTGCGGTGAAACTTGGTTTGCAAATAACTGAAGATCTGGATTAACACAAACGCACCCTACTTTTTATCCCAGCATTCCAACGGGATCGTCAGACCACGGGGCGCACGCAGTTTGTATTGTATAACAAATAGTATTATTATACTATATTTTAAAGGAAAAATTTATCTCCAAAAATTCGCTTGCGGCGAGGCTTAAACTCGCGCCTCAAGGTCAAAACCCTAGCGCTCTAACCAAATAAGCCACGCGAGCTCCCACCCAGAGCAGCCAATTTATGGAAATTATACATTCCGTTCTTACTATTATTCGACTAAGTCTCGATTGATACGCCATCTACACTTGCCTAGATATGCCTTCAGTATAAAAATTACTAAAATAATAAACTACTAGTTGCACGCACCCGCAGTTAATATTTTACAAACAATATTTTTAATAATAGTTAAAAATATTGTTTGTTGCGAAGCATATTCTGCATCAGCCACAAGTTTGGCTAATGTGAAATTCAAATACATGTTTTATTGAACCTTCTTCTAAGGTTTGCAAATAACAGAATCACGATTCATTAAGTTTTGTTCGATACTTTTTTACTTTGAAAATTGTGCTGTATTTTCTATATTTTACTCTTTTCTCCTCTATTATACTATATATCGAAACAATTTTTTATTTAATACAAAGGAAATAATCAATACTTTAAATTGCTTATGTGATGATTTTTAATATTGCTTAATTTCCGTAAAATTATCGAAAAATGATTTGAGACTTACGCCTTTTTAGTTTCGTGTTAAAAGCATGAAAACCTTCAATCTAAAATCAACTGTATTACAACGCGTCTAAGTAGACGTTGCGCCAACCTCAGTCCGCCGTCTGGCGCCGTCGAAGGTGGACCTATGTCAGTTTTCGCTCCCAAATAATTACGTAATCTATTTTAAATTATATTTCGTATAGATTCGAACTTTTTACATTTTTTCCGGCCAATATGAAAATAATTGTTATGTTATGACAGTCATGTCAAATCATACCTACTGTCATAAAACTGTCTAGCATTGTTGGTAAATAAAACGTAGTGATTATTTATCTTTGATATTTGATTGTTGTTGTACTAAAAAAAGAAAGACTAAATAATTACACAAGAAATAAATACTACAAAGATAATAAACTATATAAATAATCTAAGGTGAATGACCATTGAGTTCAAAAATGCCCATCACACTGGTGGCATTACCCCGTTGAATCGCCAACGATACTATTTGTACTTAGTGTTGCAATCAGAGTAACTGTATTTACTAGCAATTTGCAATAAAAAAAGCTTTTTCCAAACGAAAGCTTGCTAAAAGCTTTAGATTTCTTTTTGATGTTTTAGCCTAAAACATCAAAAAGAAATCTAAATATCGTAAGAGAGGCGAAAAAATAAATCTATTTACCTTTTCCATTGTCAAAATGAAAATTGAGATAGGTACTTACCTACAAGGATTTTGCGGAATTAATATAATAAGTATCTACACTTCATCAAGGTAATGCAAGCTAATAATCGACCATTACAAATGAGAAAGTAACTCTATCAGGCTGTGGTTCATTTTCTCGCCCAAGCCGCTAAACCGATTTTGATAAATTTCGATTCAAAGATAGATGGTACTTTGGCAAAGGTTACTTTTGAAATTGATATTCCCGCGGGTTCGGGACTTACACGTGTGGAACCGAAGGGCGCAGCTAGTACTTACATACCTACTAATCTATATCTATTATCTATACTTCTGTAATCTATCTATATCTATAAAACTCTTTGTCCTGACAGACTTACTCACTGACTGAACCGCTGGTAGTAGAGAGATGAAATTTGGAAGGTGTGTTCTTTGTGATCTAGGCATCTGATAATAATATTATTACAAGTGATTCAACGAACAGTGGACCTCGTGGGAACTAATTATTGAAAGGGCTCTTTATATCATCATAATAGAGCAGAAAAATCGGATCACATAATGTTTAGATATCTAGTACATCCTTTTGTGGGGGAATTACCCCAAAAATTAAAATCCGCCACAACAAATAAAATCTATTTACTCATAGAACTTGTATACCTTTCAAGTTTCATTAAAATCGGATCTCATAGTGCGGAGATAGCTGTTACCGCTTTTAGTGGGAGAATCACCCCACCAATCAAAAAACCCCCACGACAAAAATAGTAAGTTTACACATCTACGGCTCAACAAAGTAATTTTACACACCTACTGCTCTACAAAGTAATTTTATTTGACCACTAGCTGCGCCCCGCGGTTTCACCCGCGGAAGTGAACGCGTTATCACGGGCGCGGGCGGCCAAGCGGTTGCACTTTTTCGTTCATAATCGGATTCTACTAATTGGATGTCGATGCAAAGTATACCACGACCTTCCTCGAAAATTGAACTATCCAATATTGAAAACCAGATTTCAATCGGATCAGTAGTTTTTAATTGTATAAGAAACAAAGAAACAAACAGACAGACATGAATTTTAAAAATTATATAATTTTGTTCTATTATTTTTCCTAAGTCCACTAGACCACTTTTTTTTTAAATTACTTCCAAGTACAGACTTTTTGTTCTCTCTTTCTTTATTATAAGTATAGATAGATATAGGATAAGAAAACGTCAACGTAAAGCGAGCCTTTATTCCCTAGGTACATAAAGTGCCATTATACACCTAAGTAGGGCATAATAGTAGTATATGCACCGAGGTACTAAAGCCCTGTCTTATATAGCGGGCGTCATGTTTAATCCAAAGCGTACGTATATTGAGCGTAGCGAAGGAGTTATGTACCTTGAGTCCTGAGTGAAGCGTGGGATTCAAGCGCCCAAGATAAAGACAGGTTTTATTACCGAGGTGAATACTCTACTTTACACATTTACTGCGAGACAATAAAGAGGCTACAAAAATAAGAATTTAATTAACAACAAAATAATAGATTAATGCTACGTGTATGAAATATATTTACAGCTCTATTTTAGCAATATTTTAAAGGACAAATTTATCTTCAAAAATTCACTCGCGACGAGATTTGAACTCGCGTCTCTACGTGAGTGAATTTTTGAAGATAAATTTTCCCTTTAAAATATTTCTAGTAGATATGCCTTGTGCAATAAAAACAAATTATGAAATAGCTCTACATTAATTAAATTTAACAATGATACATCAAAATGACAAAACCAAGCATCGGCTTTAGTCGATGAAATAAGTTGGGGCTTTATATTAACTAAAACTTTTTGCCTTACCCTTCCGTCGAAATAAAAATAGAAGAAAAATAGCCCAGTTTTTATTTTTTTATGTGTTATGTCTAGGTGGCCAGTTCCAAGTGGACGTATGCTACCTGAACCTTAGTTCTAAATTTAAATTACTTTATGCCCTAGGTGTATAATATCGCTTTACGCTGACCTTTTTGGTCAAATAAAGTAACTTTGTTGAGCAGTTATAGGTGTGTAAAGTAATTTAAATTTGGAACTAAGGTTCTGGTAGCATACGGCCATTTTGAACTGGCCACCTAGACAAAACACATAAAAAAATAAAAACTGGGCTATTTTTCTTCTATTTTATTTCGACGGAAGGGTAAGGCAAAAGTTTTAGTTAATATAAAGTAAAGTAGAGTATTCACCTCGGTAATTAAGCCTTTATCTTGAAAAAGATAAAGACAGGCTTAATTAATTAATAATTGCGCTTGAATCCCACGCTTCACTCAGGACTCTAGGTACATAACTCCTTCGCTTCGCTCAGAAGTAAGTTTTTAAAACCCTCGCTGCGCTTGGGAGTTAACTCTAGAGTCTTTCGTATGCTTTGGATTCAATATGACGCCCGGTATATAAGACAGGGCTTTAGTACCTCGGTGCATAAACTAATATTATTTGACCAAAGAGGTCAACGTAAAACGAGTAATGACTCGCTAAATATCTAATGAGATATCTGGGAAGTAAAATGCGCGTTTAAGCCCTAGGGAATAAAGTAATTTAAATTTGGAACATTAACATTTGCTTGTATTACAGGTATTTAATAATAAAAATCAGACTGGTACATTCAGGCCCAGGGCCAAATGCACATTGCAAACAAAAATAATTGTCTTTTGGCCGCATGGTAAGGTGATAATAAATTGAAAATAGAAATACCGGAAAAAGACGATCAATTTTGGAAAAAAGAGATGGAACCGAAGTTAACAAGTTTTTACATGGAATGCTTACTGCCTGAGTTGATAGATCCACGCCATCCCAGAAAAAGAACTCGATCCAGATTACATAACCGTCAAAAAGAGTGTTTGTCAAACCTCTTAATCTAAAATTCCATCGAGAAAACGACTACTTCCGCCTATTGAAAACCATTCAATAATTGTTACACCACCAGTTCAACGTAGGAAATTGGAATTTCATGAAATGTAAATACTTAATTATTTGTAAATAAAAAGGAGTCAGTTTTGTTTACAAATGAAACTTTTAATGCAAGAGTAAATAGTAATAATATTAAAAACCTATTTGTGAAAACTGTAAAATGAAAAAAATAAGAATAACTCCATAGTTTTTCTGTTCGTTGCGCTGATATTTTTGTATCACAACATTTTTGATGAAGTTGCAACAAAACCAATTTTTCATCTCTCCCGTTCGGAAAGTTTAATTTTCATGGGTAGATATCCGGGTTGAAAGTAGCTCATTTCATCCCTAGGGTGGAAATTTAAAAATATTTTTTAATTATTGCAACTATTTGACAAATTTTAAGGGGTATTTAAATAATTAAGTAGCTCTCAAATTTTGAAAGGCCTCAAATTTAAAGTAGATTTAAAATTGATTAAAATTTGAGGTCACATAAAATTTGAGGGAAACTTAAATAATTAAGTAGCTTTTAAATTTTGAATGGCCTCAAATTTGAATTGGATTAAAAAATGATTAAAATTTGAGGCCACTTAAAATTTGAGGAAAACTTAAATAATTAAGTAGCTTTTAAATTTTGAATGGCCTCAAATTTGAATTGGATTTAAAATTGATTAAAATTTGAGGCCACTTAAGACTTGAGGGCTACTTAAATTATAAAGTAGCTCTCAAATTATAAATATGAGGCGCCTTCTATTTTCTCATAGAGGGTAATAAAAAGTAGAGTGTATCACACTACTCTAGAATCCCTCACTTCGCTCTGGATTCAAAAAACCACCCTCACCGTAAAAATATTATTTTGCTTCATTGTAATACAATCTACTAACTATTCTCATAGTGGGCGATGAATATTTTTCATTCGAAAAATAGTATTCGCTCCCGAGGTAGACATTCTAGTATTACGGTATGAATCGCGTTTGTTGCCTCAGATGAGGGAGGCCGGAAGGGCTCCGAAACGTCGGGCTTGTATTATAAAGCCAACAAAACAAACGCGATTCAAACCGAAACACAGTTTCAGCACGCTAGCTAATTGGAAAGTGTATCAAATTGAATTTGCAAGATTCCGCCCGGACTCCGGACAGACAAACTAACAAGAAAAGTGAGAATGGCACGACAATGGTCAAGTCTGTAATAAGTCAAATAGGTAATTCGGCAAGTCCAGTATCGACAAGTTATGAAATTTTCCAAACATGCCATTAGCCTGGTCCACACTGTACGATCCACATGCTCCAGAATCTTTTATCCTATTTTCTCCCTCTCCGCTGCTTGAGCGCGAATAAGATAAAATATTCTTTAGCGCGGGGATCGTCCGGTGTGGATGCGGCCGATTATTCCCAGCTGTCCCCTCTAGCCCTGTCCCCGGGGTGACAATTCGTGGCGACTGTCCCCTTTGAAAGCTGGCTAAAGGGGACAAATGGAATTATGTTTCTCAGTTGTCACGGGGGGGGGGGGGCAGATGGGAATCTGTTCTCCCATTTCTACCCCGCATGTGTGTGTTATAATAAAACTAGCTGCGCCCCGCGGTTTCACCCGTGTTCGTAATAAGTACCCTAATGTACCATTATTATTTTAATGAACTTTATAAACGCATACCACTTGCATTCATAGTACAAAATATTACTATGAATGCAAGTCGTACGGGGTTTGTCGGTTAGGGGTGAAGTTTGTAATGAAGATCTCGAGAAGCTCTATCACTTATGCTAAGAAACTAGTGGTCTAGTGTCAATAGTTTCCGAGATATTGACGGTTCAAGTTTGACAGCTGTCAACCAAACTGATGATCTCGAGGAGCTATATAACTTAGGCTGAGAAACTAGTGGTCTAGTGTCAATAGTTTCGGAGTTAGGTTAGATCGTTTTTTGTTTTTACTTCGATCGTCTTTTGTTTTCCACTAATCTCTTCTATTAACTTTTTTTTCCCAAAAATTTACAAAGCCTTTTTAGTATCTTCTTAGTGGGACTACTTCACCTCTAGAGTATATTAATATGTATGTAGTCGACTCGTCCCAATGTCTAAACTACCGTCCCTGGTCCCAGTTTCGAAGGGGACGACTTCACCCCTAATCCAAAATATTGCTATAAATGCAAGTCGTATGCGTTAATAAAGTTCATTAAAATAATAATGGTACATTCGGGTACTTATTACGAACACGGATGAAACCGCTGGCCGCAGCTAGTTCTATTGTAACACCAACATGCGGGGTAGAAATGGGAGAACAGATTCCCATCTGTCCCTCCCGCCCGCCGTGACAACTGAGAAACATAATTCCCATTTGTCCCCTTTAGCCAGCTTTCAAAGGGACAGTCGCCACGAATTGTCGCCCCGGGGACAACTGGGAAAAAATTCCTAGTTGTCGGAGTAGGAATAATCGGACGATACAAGTTTTGAAGATACAAAACAAACAACTTGCAAATTATTAAATAAATATTATTGCACGACATTTACAGACAGCGCAATCTAGCTCCAAACTAAGCACTGGGCTTGTACTAGGGGTATTAGACCACGAATATAATACATATTATACCTCTTTTTTTTGTAAATACATACATATTATACATAGAAAGACACCCAGATCAGATACAAATATTTATTTTTAAGCATAAATATTTGCACCCGACGGGAATCGAATCTGCAGCCTTCCGTATTGCAGCCAGGCCCGCTAGGAGTAATAGTGTTCCGTGAGCCAAGCGGTCGCCCGACGCACCAATGAGGTCGTATTATAAAATACTTGACACTGGCTACTTTCCAAACGACCATAATCGGTTTACAACCTATGAAAAAATATATAACAGTTTTGATTTCGCGCGCTTGGGCGCTAGATCAAAAAAGTTGCGATGTTCGAAAGTGCATACGTGTGCGTGTGACTCGTGGATGTAGGGGTAAGTGGGCGGGCCGTTCATGACATATTTTTTATTGGAGCTTCGTCTTAATCATCTAAGTCCCAATTTCGTAATGATATCGATCGAGACATAAAGTTTCAAAAAGATTCCAAAACTTTCCTCTTCAATAAAAGAAACAAAATCAAGGCGAAGTACCTACCAGCAATAAATAGGTCAAATGATTCACAACCAATTAGTAAAACAATACTTATGGCTTTCGATCAAACTCCCATTGATTGTACACTAGAGGTCAAACAATTTGGGTCAACAAATAAAACTGAATATTTAAAAGGAAGACCCCTGAATCGACTTACGATTTGACGGAAGTTGATAAGAATTGTGTAACAGAATAAATTATTATCTTCAAATAAAAATTGTGTTTAAGGGTGGAAGGTTGATTTTTTTGTAAATAAGTGAGCTTCCTCGTTTCATATTTACTCTTTTTAAAGATCATTATATTTACTATTTTTGGGGTTCCGTACCTCAAAAGGTTATGAGATCACTTTTAACTCGTCTGTCTGTCTGTCCGTCCGTCCGCCTGTCCGTTTATTTGATCGTCTTTGACGTCTGTCAAGACGGACGATCCAACGTCAAGCCCATTATTTTATATCCTGCAACGTTTACTTTAAACAGCTTAAACATTTTCACTTGTTCGCACGAACAATCAAGCCGGAAAGTGCGTAGACTCAATCTACTGGGAAAATTCATAAGCTTGACTATTTTACGATTACCACTGACCCAAATGTATTAGTCCCGAATGTATTTATTAAGACTGCGGGAATGACTTAGAAAGGTTATATTCAAAGAAAATTATAATATAGAGTAAACATGTCGAAAAACTTTTCATCGAGTAATAAATACGAAAAATATTTCGAACAAAATGATTTAGTGCATGGAATATTAATTAACAAAATATTTAAGTGTAACAAAAAAAAGATTTGGTTATCAAAAAAGACCACACCTATAATACAGCTGTGCGGCCCTTAAAAATGACTCCAGTTTATACCGAAGCCTGGCCTCGATCCTGGAATAGACGGACGTCAAAAGCTACTAGTCTAATAAAAAAATATTTTCTATAAAATATTTGGGTATATTGATATCTCGTATCGTACCTAGGACTATTCACAAAATTATTTCTATCTACAAATTCTTCTTTGGATATTACTGAAACTGATTGCGCTGTTAATATAGGTAATAACGTCAAGAGGTATTTTTCCTACTAATTTAGTTTGATTGGTAATATGGTGTGTTTGGATAATTAAACGAAATTATCCAACGACATACGTACTCGTAGCTAGCTATACAATTCATTCTGTGACCATTGATTTGAAATGGTATCTACGAAAATACTTATTTTTGGTAACGACATTATTTGTTTTTTTTTATTTTATATTTTTTACTCACCGTGCTTTCTCGTTAAACATTATACGGAAATAGGAATAGGAAAATTTGTCTACTTTCTTCCTATTTGCCTCACATATGAACTCGATAGCTTAACTAAGCTCGCCGATCCCTAGGACATTCATTCTCTCTCGATCAATACTCTCAAACGATAATGTGTTTGACAAAAACACTTTCTTGAGCACCTCCATGTTTCAGCGCGGCACGTTAAGCTAACTGCAGTAGTTATATCGGTTAGCAGTCGTTCGAGTCAAGTTAAAAGCCTTAGTGCGATCTGAAAACTTTACTACATATGTTGGAGTTTTCAAATGGGCCACATCACTACACGAAAAGAAGAACAAGAAGACACGAACTGGTTTATTAAAGACACTCCACCGTCCAATAAACTTTTCCCCAACTTAAGTTACTAACAAGGCTTACGCGTAACGCGTCCGCTAATCCTTAATACCAATTAACAAAACCACTTAACTAAAATACGAATCAACAAATCGTTTCCGAATTGCTATTGTTTCCTAAACTTTGCACCCCATTATACCTTTCTTAGATTAGCTTAAGCTACTGACATTGTAATAGAGGAGCGGCGAGCTTTTTGATCTACTTAAAAAAAGAAGGGTCGATTCGCAATTCGGCTGCTGTTTTTATTTTTCTGCGAATTTATCTGTGGGTGGGTTAGGTATGTCAACTTAAAGGAAAAGTTATTTGGCATGGAATATATTTTTTTTACTTATAAAAATTTACTAAGTGAGGGTTAAGCAATTTAAAAATATAATCCTAAGCTAAGCTTTTACTATTATGTATTTTGTGGCTAGGGTAAATGCTTAAGACCATATCTACAGCACCCATATAAAGAATCTCGACATCGACATTTTGTTTTAAAGTGTGCTGTTGCAATTTAGGTGTCTTAAGCATGCCAGTAATCTATCTGTAGGGGGCGCTTTGTCTTACATAAAGTTTCAACTCATATCAAGTCCGAAAAGTCCGAAAATTACTCATAATATTTAAAGTCATATGATCATTCTGCATAAAAAATTATAAACTAGCGATCGAAACTCATAATCATTGTAATTCATAAAATCGCAAATCATACACTTCGTTTTTCCTAATATTTGTCTTCATAAATTTGTTTATACTAATGATTGAAACTCATAATCATTTTAATTAATAACTATAATATTCATAAATATGTTTTATTCTAATATTTGTTTTTATAAATCTCTTAACTTACGTATTTTATTCATATTATTGCTCGTAGTTTGTATCAGAAAAACTAAAGGATACTCACAACATTTCAGCTTCATAATATTAGTAGGAAAGAATTGATTGAGCGACATACGGAAACTACCATCATTTTCGGGAACCTAGTTTCCACTGCACCGCAGCAGTCAGTTTACCCGCGTTTTGAAAGCATCACAAAGATCGCGTTTACATGCGGTTGTCATCGAACACAGAGGAACGAATCTCGTTTGAATTGGTACCAGAGAATTCACGAGTGTAATGGAACAATGCAGATGCATTTATGTCTTTACCAAGTTGTGTGTGGTGGCGCTAACATCTGTGCAATGTCTCTGATTTTTTGTAGTATGAAATGCTTATGAATTTTGCGAATAACATTCGCATTTTTTGGCAATAACATGTCGGCGATTAAAAATCATTTTTTTAACCTTAACAATATAGGATTTATTATAATTAATTGTTAATTTCGGTGAGTATTCCAAACTTAAACGACTTTCTCCCCCTATAGGATGAATGAAATTCAGTACAATTTTCTTTCCCTGTTTTAACAGATTAATAATGACTATTGTTATGTTCGCTTTTTGTGCCATAGATTGTGACTTTTTTGAGCAAGTGGTAGGAAAATATATTTAGTTTAAGCTGCTAAGACTTTAGAACAGTCACTATGCCTGCGACTGTTGCGACTTTTTAGAAGCTCTCAAATTGGCCCGTTTCTGAGTATGTTCATAGAGTCGTGCCTGCAACTGTTGGAGTTTCTGCAACTCTCGAACCTATTCTGCCGCTTAGTTTTCAAGTTACAGCAACTCTCAAACTGGCCTGCAGTTGAGCTTGAGCATGGCGCTATCCCTGCGCTTTTTATAAAGTTTCAAAAACTCCCAATAGTCGTAGACACGGCGCCATGATCAAACTCAGCGGTAGGACAGTTTTAAGAGGGCGATGGATGATAATTATCGGTCCTTGTCCGATTGCATACAAACGAGCGAGATGGAATT
Organism: Idaea dimidiata; assembly: GCA_949358125.1. Lineage (NCBI taxonomy): Eukaryota > Metazoa > Arthropoda > Insecta > Lepidoptera > Geometridae > Idaea > Idaea dimidiata. The sequence goes on from OX442334.1 coordinate 11,482,000, forward strand.
GCATGAAAAAATATACAATTTCTCGTAAAATCAATCATTAACGAAGATTAAAATAATATTGTTATAAAATGCGATGAAGAGGTTCTAGGTATTGTATTTTCTAATATTATGATGCCTATAAGAAAATATAGCGGGGATTTAGAAGAAAAATTGATTTATTTTGTAAAACAGGGCTAACTTTGCCCGTATAATAGTGGTATTTAGAGTTATTTTTTATTGTTTTTGAAATGAAGGGGACACTTCTTGTATCATGTACAATAACATAATACATTGTTAAAAGATCTATTTGATACCGGTTATGAAGAAAACTTTTCAATCGGAAGGGATTTCACATGAGTCGCGTCCTTAAGGCATCTAAAACGCCGCAACATTTGCGGGTTTGGCGCTATAAACAAGCTCAGATGAACATATCGCGCTGTGCGTTGCCGTATGTGGCTGACTATGTCGTCAGCCACATACTCAAAACATGACGTCGAAACAAGCTTATAGTAAGTTATAATACCTATTGTAAATGTCCTAAGTGAGTAAGTTAATAAACTCCTTCACACTAAAACTACTAAATCAATGGCGATGAAACTTAATATGCTGGAAATCTGGATTACATTGGATTTCGTAATGCTTCAATGTATCGAAATAGTATAAAATTCAAATAAAATCACAAAAGAAACACAGGCAATTGAAGAAAGTCAAATTTATCGATAAATTGTTATTCGGCATGACGTTTTTCGAAATGGAGTAGTGGTGATCTCATTTAAAATACCTTTAAATTTTTCATAGGGTTGTCAAATTCATGAATATTACTTTTGAAAAAATAAGTGCGATGCAAAGCCTGTACCTAAGAATGACGAGCTGGTCTAGAATACCTTTGCTGACAAACTTCAACTGAAACAATTGAAATTGTCGTAGGTATTCACGTAATTTTCACGTCATTCAGTAGCAAACAAATTCCCTTTGCAATTAAAACTGTAACTATTTCGTAAATTTGTTTTTATGGCTCATATTTACTAGAAATATTTTAAAGGAAAGATTCATCTTCAAAAATTCTCTTTCGGCGAGATTTGAACTCGCGTCCCTGGATCAATACTCCAGTGCCTAAACCGCTCGGCCACGCGCAAGTTCCCATCTCGAGCAGCGAATTTAAGAATACGAATGTTTACCTGTCTACTATTTTTCGACTACGGCTCGATTGAGACGCCATCTACAGGATCACTTTCCAGTGATAACTGTAACTGTCAAATTGTACACCTGTAATCGCAAAATTTTAGAATTACAATTGTAAGCAACAGAGTTACATAATCGGCTTGCTGATATTACTTTGTCAACCATATTAACACAATGACTAATGTCGTGTTATGTCATACAAATGTGTGACGAAACAGGATGTCCCAGCTCTTTAATATAGCGGAGGCTTTTAAGGAATTCTTCGTCACTACCTTACCAACATAGATGGATGGTAAGTAGGAAGGTGATGCCATTATACCTATTAATGTACGTGGAAGAGGGGTGTCTCTTTTTAATACGTATTTAGGCTTTCGGTTTCAGTAAGGAACCCTATTAGGGCCTATATAACCCTAATAGCGTGACAGGGATAAAGCTAGCGAATTTCAGATTTGTAAGTGAAGGACGTAGTAAGATTAAGAAGTAAGATTTTATTGCGTAAAATCAAACAATTGCTAGTTTCAAGATAACTAAACATTAATCTTGAAATTCAAAACATTCCCTGCCTGTATTGAGCTAAGTTCGGTTCTTATACAAAGTTTTATTAGTTTTCGTACAATATTGACTGAGTAATATCACTTATTTGTACAATTTAGAGGGAAGTTTGTTTTTTTTTCTATCAAGATAATTTTCAGGAATCGTGTTTTCACGACGTTCACGTGTTAGTAGAAATCCTCGTCTTTAATAAATATGGTTTCAAAAACTTTTGTAGTAATTCACCGTAGAAACATCAGTTCTGGCCTACTACGGCCCCTTAAGGTGGGTGCTGACGGAGGTTACGAGGTGTTATGCAGCGAGCAACTCGTAATATCTGCTTTTAATGTGAAAATCATTGTATTATTGCTATTTGTATTATTGTGTGTAAGATGTATCATTTTTGGATTTTTAATTTTAATTAATTTTATTTACACACCTACAGCTCTACAAAGTTACTTTATTTGACCAAAAAGGTCAACGTAAAGCGACTCTTTATTCCCTAGGTGCATAAAGTGCTCATTATGCACCTAGGGCATAAAGTGATTTAAATTTGGAACTAAGGTTCTGGTAGCATACGGCCATTTCGAACTGGCCACCTAGACATAACACATAAAAAAAATAAAAACTGGGCTAATTTTTTCTATTTTCACGGACGGAAGGGTAAAGCAAAAAGTTTTGGTTAGTATAAAATCCCAACTTTATTTTTTCATCAGCTAAGGCCGATGTGTGGTTTCGTCATTTTGATGTAACATTGTTAAATTTAATTAATATAGAGCTGTCAATATATTATTTCATATACGTTGCGTTAATCTATTTTTTTGTTGTTAGAAATGCTTATTTTTGTAGCCCTTTTATTGTCTCGCAGTAGATGTGTAAAGTAGAGTATTCACCTCGGTACTAAAGTCTGTCTTTATCTTGGGCGCTTGAATCCCACGCTTCACTCTGGACTCTAGGTACATAACTCCTTCGCTTCGCTCAGGAGTTAAGTTCTTAACACCCTCGCTGCGCTCGGGAGTTAACCCTCTAGAGTCCTTCGTACGCTTTGGATTCAATATGACGCCCGCTATATAAGACAGGACTTTAGTACCTCGGTGCATAAACTACTATTAAATATGAGTATGTTGGTGTGCAAAAAAGCGATTGAAAGAAGCCTGTTAAAACTTAGAAAAATACACAAAATCAGAAGTGAATATATAAGACAAAAGACAAAACTTACAGATGCACTCTACTTTGCTCTTAAACAAAAATGGGGATGGGCAGGACATCTTGCACGTTATACTGATAAACGATGGACGAGAGAAGTAAAACGATGGACTGGGCCAATCGGAGTAAGAAAAGTAGGAAGACCTAAAAAAAGATGGGAAGATGACATAATAAAAACAACAGGAAAAAACTGGATGAACAAGGCAAAGGATCGTGAGAAATGGCAAAAGCTGGAGAAGGCCTATACCCAGAAAGCGGTTTCAATCTATAAGGAAGAAAAAGATAAAAGAAAAGGAAAATAAAGTGATTTGTTTATAATATATTGTTGTTAAGTAAAAACTGTATGTATAAGATTGAAATCAATAAAGGCTTATTTATTATTATTATTTGTTGTTACCATTTTTGAATTCTCGGGGCTATGGAGCACCCGGACCTTTGGAAGGCGTGCGTGGGGCCGAAGCCAACACGTAGAGGCCCGTTTTAGTAACATTTTAATTTCAAAATATGTGATGGACACCAAACCGGCAATTATCCCTGTCTGCACTATAAAATGCAGCCAAGGACAACCCCCGGGTCGGATAGAACTATGAATAAACTACGGGTGAAAACTACTTGGGCTATGGAATTGGGTTGGTAGTGGATCGGGTACTGGAGGGAACTATGGGGAATATGGCGCCTGCCGTCACAATGTTCAACAAACGCGTAAAAATGGCAGACGGAGACTCGCCAACTCACAAACTGGGCCACCCTAATTAAGCCGAGCAAATTACAGCCAGGGGGCAACAGGGGCGTGAGAGGCTGAAGGATGGAGGGACCTCACTGGATTTTAAACCATCCTAGGTCGAGATCCTGTGGAGCGGGCCAACTCATCACTGACGTGAGGCGTCCATCCTCCGAGCATTACTGCTCTCGCGACTCCACTCTGACCGGCCGGTGAAGGCAAGCCAAAGGCGGGGGACCGCTTCCTCGTCAGTGTTCACTCCGACCAGCCAACTAAGGCAAGCCGGAGGTGAGGAACGGTGATTGCCTCCTGGAGCACTCGGGAAGCCGCGGGGTCGCTACTCCCCGACACCTCGCCTCAAGGTGCCCTGCGGACTTATTATTATTATTATTATGTTGGTGTGCCTACCTGATAATTATTGTATATAGTTAATTAGGTATTTCAATAAATAACGACATGTCAAGATGTATCATAGACTTATAGATATTAAATCTGCAGCCATAAATTCCTGTCGTAACACCTACAAATCATTGCAGGGGTTTCATCTTCCGCTCAAACTTAATTTCATCCCGGGGTGAAGAGGCTCTGTCCTGTACAAAAAAGTGATTCTGAAAAATGGAAATGAAACCGTAATAAATAACATAAAATCCTCAGCCAATAACATCCTAAAATCATTTTAAGAGTAAATTACATGTCAAATGTTTGGGAGGAATTATTTCTCGATAATTTTGCGCTGGCTCTTCGTTCGGGGGAGTATCCCCCTATACTACCTACCCCAAAGACAATAAAGTAAATCGACTGCTTATAGCGCGAATTTTTTAACATAACACAATTTACAGTTGCGGGCCCGAAGGTGTGGTAACAAATAAACTTTGTGATTGGCCATTACGTTACCTATATATGCTTAGACTCTTTGTAATTGGCCGATGCGCTTCCTATATATACCTAGACTCTTAGTGACTGACCGTTCTTGCACAAAAGTTTTACTAAAAAGGCGTACTATTATCGTAAGGGAGGAATTTTTATGAACAGTCAACTGGCTTTATAATCTTTGATCTACCCCCATCGACCCCTGTGACAAGGATATCTAAATGTCATTATAAGTTTGAATGGCTCCCGCGGAATTCCGCGCTGACGGCTCCAACGGCTTCTTGTTAATACCATTTGTTAAAACTTAAAACTCAAAATAGTTTGTTGTTGTTCACTAACCGACCGCGAACTATTATAATTGTTAGCGACAAACAAGGTCCAACTTGATTTTAGGTTAGTATCAAACTTAACAATTAATGTGCTCCAACTTCTAAAACGAGCCTGATTTGTTGAAGCTTTGAATGATACCTACCTATTTTAGTTTATTTTACTCAATTTTAACATGAAAACGATGTTGTCCAACAATTCAATGCGTGGTTGGTTCGACGTTCGAACATTCCACAGCCCACGCCCTGCGGATATAGAATTTTATAAAAGCATATTTTAAATTCTGAGTTCCTTAAGTATAAATGAATAAATGACTAAAAGTTTATTTTAGGAACATAATCACTGCACGCTACACAAAAAAAGAAAAATACTTACAAACATAATGAAGCTTTAACCAACGAAATTAGAATAATATTATCAATAATAAAATAAATGCATAAAATAAATTAAATAATTCAGTTTAATGCTTTAATTCGCTTTTATATGAATGTATTCTACTTACCTACCTATCTTACTAATATTACATACGTGTAGTTTGTCAGTGTACGTTTGTTACTCTTTCATACGAAAAAGTCTAATCGATCCCAATGAAACTCGGTATGTAAACAACCGAAGACCTGGAATAACACAAAGGCTACATTTCTATCTTGCTACACAAACGCAATAGGGACTGACGAGGGTAAAACCGCTCGACAAAGCTAGTTTACAATCTTTACCACATCTATTATAAAAGAAACAACGATAGAAATTGCATCAAAACCTATCAAACAACTATTACTGTTTGACCCATTTCTTCAGTTATCATCCATTGAGGCACATCTCTGAGAAAAATGCACAGCCTCGCCTGGCGATGCAACATTCATCTCTCGATGTTCCAGTTATTCAAATTTATACGAGCCCACAATTTGAAGTGAAGATATTTTCTTCACAGAATAGTTTTAATACTGACTGAGCACCGCTGTCGCGTGTCGGACGAAAACCTTACAAGTCTATGATGTAGAAGGTTGCAGGGTTGATTCCGCCCCAATCAAATATGTTTAAATACTACATCAAATATTTTGTAAGCTAAGGATATATGTATACTCTGAGTACGTAATTATTATGTCTATGGCAACCCAGAAGCAGGATTTTTTGTTAACCAAATACATCTTAGAGACAAACACTGTTTTGATTTTTACTGACTTTTTACTAAAGAGTCAGCTATGTTGTCCTATACTGCCAAATTTCTTTTTTACTCTCTCACTCTGCGGCAACCCCTGTCATTTTCTCTGGAAACCAATCATTTTCTGAGTTTTCCTCGAACTCCTTTTGCGTCTTTCGACACCCATAGCGATAATGCCGCCGTTTATTAATCAAAGGCTTAAAACTACTCTAACATAGCCGAATGTCTTTGTCCCCGCTTTCATCGAGCGTGCTCAGAGCAATTTGTAAATGGGACGCGGTTTCACGAGATGATTTACCACCCTCCAGACCGTGACGGGGTATCTTACTCCTCTATTTAGATACCTTTGTCTCTGAGACAAGAGCTTTTTGTTTGTAGATAGGCCGCTCAAAGAGTTTGAGTAATTAAAGATTAACGATAAACATTTCTGTAATCGTGTGCCTAAATTTTTGTGAGTTTTAATAACGAATTTCAAAGAATATTAAGTAAGTGCTTGAGGTTAATAGTGGATTATGCACTCAAGCCCCAAGCCCTGTCTTTTATAGCGGGCGTCATATTGAATCCAGGGCATAAAGAGGAGAGTTAACTCCCGAGCGCAGCGAGGTTGTCTAAAAGTTAATTAAATTTATCAATGTTACATCAAAATGAGGAAACCAGTCATCGATGAAAAAAAAGTTAGGGCGTTATAATAACTGGAAAAAAACCCTTACCCTTCAGTCGAAATAAAAAATTAAATGGAAAAAGGCCAGTCTTTCTTTTTTTTATGTAATGTCTAGGTGGCCCGTTTAAATTGGCCGCAATCTACCAGAACCATAGTTCCCAATTTAAATTACTTTAAGCCCTAGGTTTATAATTTGCACTTTATGAACCTAGAGAATAAAGACTCGCTTAACGTGGACCTTTTTGGTCAAATTAAGTATCTTTGTAGAGCCGTCGATGTGTTATATCGTTAAAGACATAGGTTGGTATTTAAATAATGAAATTATTTTTTGTTTAGTCTTCGAAAACATAATTTATTTGTATGGTACAAAAGATCTTAAACTTACAAGCCTACGCCAATAATGAGAACAAATATTTCATGCCATATAATACGAGTATTAAACATGTGTTGGTTGCTTGTAATACCTAGGGAATTAGTTTAGTTTAATGTATTTAGGTATAGGTATAACAACTTTTACAACATGGCATACGATGAATACTCAGATGGCAGTTCTCTCCACATGATCTGGCAGTCATTTCACATCCCAATCACATTTACGGTATTTAGGCATTTTTTTTTATAAAGTTTCGTTTTTATTAAATAGCTGTACCAGACGATCGAACTGGCACAGCACTGTACCGAAAATTATATATACCGACTATTATGTATTTTGCGCCCAAAGGCCACAGAATACGTTTTAATTATTGCACATTATTTTTATAAAAATCTCAGTGATGCGGTCTGATAATGGCTATTATAATAATATTTGTTTTCATTACTTTTTTACACTTCTACAATTAACCAGGATTCCTGGTTCTCTGAATGATCAAAAACAAAAAAAAATACTTAATTTAATATCCAGACTGAAGTGTAGAAAACAATATTCATTAAATCCACAAATTAGTAACCGCATCAACTTTTACGATATTTATTCCATTTCAGGCAGAGAACTGCCAACATTTTGCGGCTTTCATTGAATTTGACCCGACCAAATTAACACTCCTATAATATCCTTAATTTTGCAAAGGGTGAAAGGGCTGAGTTTTAATGTTCGCATTTAAGAGGAAAATCACAGTTTTTAAATAAACCAGCCCGATATAAGCGTGCATCTCTAGCTCCAGACTGGCACTTCAGAAATGAGACAGCTAGAGCTGTAAACCTTTGGATACTCGGCGACGAAAAGTTTATTAAAATATTTGACACAAAGATAATTTTAAGATCATAGATCTGGACACCAGTCTACTCTAAAGAGACCACTCGATTAAAGAGTCTAAAAAAGAGAGATGTCGCCTGATTGTGATGCATTTTAAACTCATCTCTAACAAAACACTTTATTTATCCGGTTTTATCGCGTTTTTATTCATTATTTGACCCGAGCTTTCGCCAACTTTACAGTTGGCTTTTTCAAGGTTGACTGAGATGTAATTTGTCTATTTTTAACATCCTAAAAAGTTACAGTAAACTGCCGCCTCATAATTATTTGCAATAAAAACGTTCCAGTGTACGCAGACTATAGAGTTATTGTAATAGTTTTCAATTTAAATTATAATTATTTTTATCCCTAACTAGCTCAAAAAACTACCATGGCTTCGGACCAATTACATCTCAGTCAACCTTGAAAAAGCCAACTGTAAAGTTGGCGAAAGCTCGGGTCAAATAATGAATAAAAACGCGATAAAACCGGATAAATAAAGTGTTTTATTATGCAAAATCGCGAAAACCATAGAAGAAATTATCATCTCTAACAGACAAACTTTAGCAGTTCCCAAGTCAACCTATTCAGACGACTCACACCTTTTAAAAAAGATGAATCAAAATTTGAACGTCGTTGTTAAAATACCCACTATCTAGATAATATAAGGTTAAGATGGTTTATTTCACCATAGAAGCATAATTCTATCATGAGGCAAGCAAGGATGCTTCATAAGTTGAAACGGTTATATCTCGTATATCGTGCAAGCAGTGTTCAAATTGGTCCAAGAGTATGGCACGGCAACTTGGCACATATGGGACAAACCACTGCGTCAGACATAATATAAACAAGTAAAATATGTTGCCAAAACTCACAAGCTGGATTTAGTGAGGCGCTTATGTAACTTTCACTTTCAACGAATATTTTATAATCTAGTTATTACAATCTAGACCACTGATCTACTAATATAATAAAATGACGAAAGTAACTCTGTTTGTTCAGTTATGTTACGTTTTCACGCTTAAACCGCTGAACCAATTTTGTTGAATTTAAAAATAGAGAAGGAAGAGACAAAGTCCTTTCCTTCAGACACAGGCTGCTGTTGCTCCCAATATTTCTGCGGGATCGGGAATAATAACGCGGATAAAACTACTGGGCACAGTAATAGTTTTAATTTTTTTTTTTGATGATAAGTACTTACCTGCCATTGGGCTTAATTAATAGATGGGTATACAACATTTGGGAAATTCAACAATTTAGGAATTCAACATTTTGGGTTTTCAACACTTTGGATATTCAATATCTTGGCACTTTGGCACTTATAAAACATGGATAAAATAACACAAAATTATAGGTATAAAAGATAAATGAATCGACGAATTATTCCAACAGGCAGGTGTTCCGTAACTTTGATTGATGTTTATACTTGTTCCGAATTTGGCAACTTGACTTTATAAACCTAATCACTGGCTACATAAATATGACCACGAAATTTATTTCACCAAAGTTTTTTTTTATCGGAAGCCTTAGTAGGTTTGCCTTTTTATTGACCGTGAGAGCGAAGCGTCTCTCTTTAAAGTCTGGCAAAATTTGCTTATTTCTAATCAGTATTATGTGCTTTGTGTGTTTGTTGGTTCACTATTTCTATTTTTAGATTAAAAATGTTGAACTCCTAAAACGTTTAAGTACCAAAATGTTGTGTTTTTTTTTTCAACATAATACGACGAACTATGTGATGGGTTAGGTGTCTTGAAAACAACAAATTGTCTTTGAGGATTCCTGATTGGAGTTTATTTCTAAAATAAATTAATTACGTTTTTTGTAATAATAAACTAAATGAAAAGACACCCAAGCTTTGCCATTTTTTCTTGATTTTTTAATTAATCTACATTATACACATCAACTATTATAATATCTCAATGCTTACATAATTTCGATGGTTTTAATTTATAGATTATCTCCAGGTTCCTTCAGTTCAACATTCCTCCGCCAATAAAACGGATGGCCGTAATCTATTACGCACGCCTAATCCAAATCGGTGAGGACGACCGTCACCCGTTTATTTTAGTCTTAGTTTTTCGAATTTTTAATGTTTCAAACCAATGATAAGGGCGTTTCTGGCTGGACACACAAATAGTAAGTCTAAAATTTAAAAACGAACCCATCAAAATGTGGGTTTGCGTTATTGTGGACATAAATAGTAGTTTGCAAGGCAAAAAAATACTACTGAATTGATTATGTACCTAAATGATTATATAATTTAGATAAATTTTTAATCCGAAATTCCTATAGAATCAGTAACAATAAAAAGAAAACGCGAGGCACAGCTATAAGTAGGAAAACATTTCCACAAACGATTGTAAGTAGGTAACTGTATGTAAATCGCAACTCTAACTCCAATGACCTATATTTGAATCTCTCTTTTCTCGCATAATTCTGTCCCTCTCCCATTGTGAGTCGATTAAACGTCAGAATGCTGTAATAGTTCGGATTCCAAGCACGTAGGACGTGATGCCGGATTCTTAGACCGGCTCAGGCTCCAACTATATCTTGGGTTTAGGGATAGACTCAAAATAGACCAATTATGTGACATTCATTTACCTACTAAGGCAGTACATGTTATTACTAGGGGTCGGCGGTTTCACCTGAAATATCGGGATAAAGATAACCCCTCTTATTTATAAACGCTAATTAATGCGCGGCATAACTATGCTTTGTTTTCTTTTACTGTCACATGAAGTTTCAAAGTTGACAGACAGAGACAAATGTCACATAACTTAGTCATTACTAAATAATATTTTATAAATAAGGGAGAACAAGTACCTTACTCGGCATATTTTACACTGAGCAAATGCACAACCCCGATACCACTCGCACCCAGCAAGGCTTTTTTGATGATGACTAGAAATTCAGCTAGTATACCTGCTTTCACTATAGTGAAATTTGAGTGATTTGATTTTAAGTGAGATTTGAAAAATTTCATTAGGTCTTTTTTGTTTTCTTTATTCTTTGTCAGTTTTTTTAAATATCAGTTTGTTTAATCAAATTAATTATTGATTTATGGAATATAAACTGACAAAATTAATTTGGCAAAAACAATCACGGAACAAAGCTTTTAAATCTTGCTAAATATTTTACCATCATGTATTGCTGTTGGCGTGAAATTCCCTAAAATACATTACCTATTATGTTTAAAATCCCGGTTACTTTTATTTAACTGTCTGAAGTAACTTTTTCTGTGATAGAAGTTTGTTTTGTTTTCTTTACTCGCTGGTTTTCAAATTGAATTTTTAAATGGGACAAAAGTGATACCAATTTTAAGTAGGTACGCTTGGAGTGCGTTGAAAGCTGAATGGAGGTAGGTGGGTCAAACGTTGTTGGGCGGGTCGTGTGTTTGTGGATGCGGTTGTGTATTTTTTGTGCTTTTATTTTTCTTTTCTCTTTTCACAATTAATTTTATACGATAAACATAATACTTTCGAACTTTTTGTGTTGGTAAAGATTATAGTAGAATATTGCTCCAGTTCAACTACAGCCCTAAATATGCGACAATGTGAATCATGATCATTGTTACACTGCGGAAAGTAAAAAAAAACCGCATGAGTTTCTTGTGTCTTCTTCTTATTGGAGGTCGCGTCCGAGGACACGGTAGCTTACTTGACGTTTCTAAAAAATATGTAATAAGCAATATTTAAAAGAATAAAAATATTTTGATTTGAACGACGAGTAAGTACCTACATATTATCTTTGTTTTTAACCGACTTCAAAAAAAGGAGGAGGTTATCAATTCGTCTGTATGTATATTTTTTTTTTTTTTTTGTATGTTAACCGATTACTCGAAGAGGGCTTGACCGATTAAGATGATTCTTTTTTTAATGGATAGGTGGGAGCTCCAAGATGGTCCCATAAAAATTTGATGTGGATCTGATGAGGGTCTTCGGAGTGATTAACGTAAATGCTCCTCAAAACGCATTAATCATCAATTCAGTTGTTTATCGATTACTCGAAGATGGCTTGACCGATTGAATTGATTCTTTTTTTAATGGAAAGGTGGGAGCTCCGAGATGGTCCCGTAAAAATTTTATGAGGATCTGATGAGGATCTTCGAAGTGAGGACCGGGAATGCTCCTCAAAACGCTGTATTCAATTCAATTGTTCATCGATTACACGAAGATGGCTTGACCGATTGATATAGTTCTTTTTTTAATGGAAAGGTGGAAGCTGCGAGGTGGTCCCATGAAAGTTTGGTAAGGATCTGATGAGTATCTTCGGAATCATGGACAGGATAGCATCTCAGAATTCAATAAATTACTCATTTTTGGACTTCTACCAAAAAGAATAGACCCCTAAAGAACTAAGTACAGATTGATGCGGCACCTGAAACCACCTTCTCATCAGCAAACTCCTTAATAATTAAAATTAGGGTAACAATATTGTTGATTTTTAGGTAGGTAGGTATACTAAAAAGGGTAAAATAAAAAAATAATTTAAAAATTAAAAAACCGACTTCAAAAAGAAACAAAAAATAATTTAAAAAACAACAAAAAAAAACAAAAAAAGAATTGATAAAAATGACCAAAATAACCTCTACATAGGTAACAGTGCCACCGACTAATAAATCTGTTTTATCATCTGAAGTCGGGCAGTTTTACTGGTTGGTTCCATATTGTACTTAGTTTGGCTGCCCGACTTCAGATGATAAAACAGATTTATTAGTCGGTGGCACTGTACCTATGTAGAGGTTATTTTGGTCATTTTTATCAATTCTTTTTTTGTTTTTTTTTGTTGTTTTTTAAATTATTTTTTGTTTCTTTTTGAAGTCGGTTTTTTAATTTTTAAATTATTTTTTTATTTAGTTTGCAATTTAAAAAATGAAAATGTTTTATAGGTAAATGTTGAAGACGATGTGGCGTCTGCTATGTAGGTGGCAATCGAATGTGGCACCATGTTGAAGTAAAGACGTGTTACCACGATGCATCGTGGTAGTCAATACTGTCATGGCAGTCCGATGTGAAGTCCCCAACATGGGACTTCACGATGTTTGATGTTTATATTTGGAGACGTGATCTTACGGACTTTGCTTGTTACAGGCTGGTTGCTTATCCTAAGTTACATAGTGAGATACCTTGTGGTAGGTATATGTAAACATAGGTAGACTATATGAGAGATGATTATTTATTCCTTAGTATCTTCTAAACCACTCGATAGTCTTCTTTAATTAAGGTATCGTTAAATTTGTCTAATTTCTCCAATGGTTCTTAGGTAGGTAAAATAAATACTAAAAACAAAATAGCGACCACCAGGCGCCATATTGTTAAAAAAAAACGATAGTGGACTAACTATGTCAAGTGGGGATCATTAAAAAGTTGAAAATCATTGTTTGCTTTCCCCAATTTTTTTTTTCATTTAATAATACCATTTAGGATCCACAATGATTTAAAGTTGGTTAACAGTCTTTGATACTTAAGACTACAGCAACCTACTTAATAATCCTTAACTCAATAACTCCCTTAATTAAATGATGCGAATAAAATACAATAATTGATACCTATAATTAGCAGTTTATACCTACCTAAATCTGATCATAAAATGTAAAATAAAATAGTAGTTTATGCTCCGAGGTACTAAAGCCCTGTCTTATATAGCGGGCGTCATATTGAATCCAAAGCGAACGAAGGACTCTAGAGAGTTAACTCCCGAGTGCAGCGAGGGTGTTATAAACTTAACTCCTGAGCTTCGCTACCTCGCTTTATGTACCTAGAGTCTTGAGTGAGGCGTGGGATTTACGCGCCCAAGATAAAGGCAGGCTTTATAACCGAGGTGAATACTCTACTTTACACATTTACTGCGAGACAATAAAGAGGATATAAAAGTAAACATTTACCCCCTTACTTATAAGCGTTAATTAACAGCTGCATAACTATGTATCGTTTGTCTTTTACTGTGGCATGAAGATTCAAAAATGACAGACAGAGACAAACGTCACATAATTTAGTCATCTGTTAATTATCGTTTATAAGTAAGAGGGCTAATTAACAACAAAACAATAGATTAATGCTACGTGTATGTTATATATTTACGGCTCTAAATTAATAAAACACTTTATTTATCGGGTTTAATCGCGTTTTATTTATGATTTTAAACAAACCGAGCTTTCGCCAACTTCATAGTTGGGTTTTTCAAGGTTGACTGTAAGTAGCTCTATATCACTTAAATTTAACAATGTTACAAAAAAATGTCGGAACTAAACATCGGCCTTAGCCGATGAAAAATCGGGGCTTTATATTAACTAAAACTTTTTGCCTTACCCCTCCGTCGAACTGCTTAAAAAAAAGTAAATAAAGTTTTTAGTTCATTTTTTTTTTGTAAGCAGGTGGTTGTATTAGTTTCTTTTTTATGTTTTGTTTTAATTAACCTGCATATTTTGTTATGTTTTAACCGCGTGTTTGTGTTTTTTCTCTTTAAATTCACGAATTTACCGGTAATTTCAGTCGATCCTAAATTCGAGATTCAGAAGGTTCTGAGATGGAATATTAGAAGTTTCATTGTTGGAGCCACCTACTTAAATATTCGTAAGAATGAACTTTGCTTTTGAAGTTGCGATTTATGCGCATTTTATATCTTAAAGGTGTGCACATTGTATGCCTATAGGTAGAAAGGTATAATGTGTAGATATTGGACTTAGTGTCCGTAGTTATATATATATGCCCACCCAGCTGAGTAGATATGTGATAAAAATGTATATAAAGTAGAGTATTATAGTTACATTTTACCGGGTCCTAATTGCGTATTCTTTGTTACTATGTTAACAAATCGTGTGATTTTAAAAAGTTTAAAATGAAGTGTTTGCTAAAAACTGCACGTTTTGTACGTCGGTTAACCATTTAGATAGGTAGGTACTTGCGTTTAGCTTATACAGTGTCAGTGAAAAGCAGCCAACACCATACGTAGATTTGTCTGACGGACATGTACCTTTTAATTAGTGTTTCATGCTGCTAAGCATAACAGCACAGTTTTATGATCCGACGGACACAGCACTGGATCCGACTTTGTTCACATAGCTATAAGTACTTTTCTAACACGACCTAGAAAAACCGTAAGAAAATAATATTACCTACTAATTACGACAGCTAATTACCGACCTATTTAATTTTCCGACTGAAGAAATCAAAACATCACCAAAGAAAAATACAGAAACTTAAATATCTGTTAGGTAGCTACTACCTATATACCTATGGACAAAATATTTAATCGTATTTAAACTTGCCTTTCGAAGCGATCCATAACTTCGGAAACCAATCAGGAAAACATCAAACGGAGGGGAATTAGCGAAGATTTCCTCTTCGGAAACGTCCGGAATCGATTTCTATAATATTTTCTAAGGGAGTCGACGTGTGAAACGTTCGAGTCCCGATAGTCAGTCGACCGTAACGAACATTGCTGTTGACCGGAAAATTCCGGAATAATGCTTGTTTTGTGTACGCACTTAGCTAGGTAGCACTAAGGTTTAAGTGTTTGTTTGTTATTATGGAAATCAGGAACTACGTGCATATTTGATAAAGTCATAGAAACACAGTCATCTAGGTATAAAATACTACATTGCATGATATGTATCAGCAGACCTGAATATCATTCGGTGCTTACTTTTATACTGTGGGAATTTATTTTTAATAAGTAATATGTAGGTATCATCTCCTTCTTCTTTGCGTGTCAGCCATTTATATTGTACCCGTCTAAAACTGTGCAACAAGCAGTGATTGCAGCATCATTATCCCAAGATTCTGTTTGCAGCGGCCTACCTAAGTCCGGAGGGAAGTTTTTCATGAGGTGGCACAAAGTTAGGGGCATACATTTCGATGTAGGTACATAATATGTTAAAAGTTCTATGTCCAACATTATGACGATGCCATAAAGCCCAGGACATGAGAAGGCGTGTCTAGAGCCAATAATGTGGACGACAAACCGGACAAAATCTCTTTGTAGCCGGGCCTACTAAAAGCCAAAATGGATCCATTAAATATTTCATAAACTGGTGAAAGAAGACCAAGATGGAGTTGGATATTAGGACAAGCGTTTAGAGAAGGAAGTGAACAAGACCTACGAATGAAGTTTAGGACCACAGAAACAAAATGTAAGTAGGTAATCTGTAGATAGATATCTACAGCCCTCTGCTGTCTCATGTAGTGTAGTCTTTTGCTTTTGACATGAAATACAATAGAGAAAATTAATTAAAACACTTTGAGAACCACCGGTACTGGTTTACGCTTGACCAAATGTAAAAGAAGCTTTACTATTTTATTGAATTAAGGAATTAACTGGCACGCACGATTACGACCAATATAAAAGTATTCGCTCCCTCAAAGCAACCACAAGTGAGAAGCGACTACCAATGTCGGACTGCTCACTTCGTCATAAAGTTTTAAAAACATCTATCAATAAAATAATTTACAATAATTTCAACAAATGTTGCAATAGCTAAGCGCCATTTTGATTCATAATCATGCACAAAATGGCCGAAAATTATACAAGCCCGATCGGGCCCATGGCGTCTCCTCTTAAAATGTAAGTACTAAGTATGAAACTTCACATTTAACTTGTTCTCTTATCACCACCTACCAACCTATATTAGCGTGCAAAATAACGGCATATGTTCTAGAAAACAATTTTACCTCTTTGGAAGAAAAGCTTCTTTAGTATTTTCAGTCGTACAACTAAAATGCCTATATTATGTTTTCTATATTAAATCCATATTTCCAGGGTATCGCAAGAGGTGGTAGATCACATGCTCGGCTGGAACATCCCCGATGAGCACTATGAGATGGTCCACGAGCACTGGAGAAACTTTCCAGCTGTGAACAAATACTGGCACTATTGCCTGGCCCTCATTTACACTATGCTGATGTGCTCATCTCTCACTGGGAACGGGATCGTCATTTGGATATTTAGCACGTGAGTAAATACCCCCATGACTTTCTTGTGGTTTCTTCTCATCGGAGGGCACGTTACGAAACCACACTTATCATAGCTATGAGACGTTTCAAGGTGATCATGTACATACACGTATTATTTATAAGATTTTAATGACATAAAGTATTCGACTATTGATTATACCTATGCCCATAACGTGTGTTCATAAGCTACTCTGGAAAGGGTTCTACCAATCAAGGTTCCCATTTTTACCTAATTCTAATGACTGCCGGATAATGGGTACTTGTCAATAATATAATTTGGCAATAAATTAGGATTGAAATAAAGCTCATTTTCCTTTCCTAGGTTCCTACGATTAGGAGCCTTTGCAGACTCCTAATAATTTAAGCTTTAAAGCTAAAGACCCCGTCCACTCAACTAAGTTAGTTTACCATAGCTCCATGGTCTAAATACTTTTTCACGCATGTGCGTCCACCTCAAACTATGCTTACTAGTATGAAAAACTGGCTTCAGTACAGTATGTCCTATAAATACAAAAGCAAACAAACCACTGCAAACTATACCTACCTGTCTACCGAATTTGAATTTAGATTTCTTTCTCGTTCTGCTCGTAACCGTTCTCAATATCGACTCTATTGAAAAATGAATTACGACTCTATGGTGGTGCACCATTCCGGTTCCGGCAAACGTCAGAACCGCTAAAACGACCACTTTTCATTCGTAAAACCATACCCAACTCGACTCCGAATTGGCATTTCTGACACGCTTCAAACTTTACCGAAAATCGGTTATTTTTCAACGAATTCACTTAGAGAGAGTCGAGTGGAGTCAAAGCATTTAAATTTGCTCGAAAATGAAAAGGGGTGGGTTAATAATGTGGAAATCTTGACGAGTAGATCTCATCGGTTGGCGTTGACTGCCGTCACTTGGCTGTGATTTAATTAAGATCAAACGCACTGAGATGGGATGACACTACTATTTGATATCGATTCGAAAATTAAAATAAATAGGTCTACTCGTATTAGGTAAATAAACAGTCGAAGTCAAAGAAATTAAATACTCAAAAGATTTTTTATGAAAATACTCAAAGTATGGTAAGTACAAACATAATTACAATGGCTCAGTAGCAATCTATGAAAGGTAGGTATTACAAAACTTCACACCACCCGCCGCATGTCATGTAATAACAGGTAATATGTACGTAAATCAATAATATGTATAGTAATATGTATATAAATTTACCAATGAGTGCTTACGACCGTCAACTACGAACTAAAATCCAGACATTCTGTTTTACGACTAAAAGTTTAAAAATAAAATCTATGTTCTGCGGTTTTACCCGCATAAGTTCTCTACTCTACAACACATAATGAACATACTCTACTCTACTCTACTATTAGCGGTTTAAGAATGATTTATGCTAAACCGCGACGTATCCGTGCCGTGGCGGATTCCGTACGCAAAGAAGTACGGACAAAATAGTTATTTTTGTATGAAAAAAGTAGGTAAGGACACTTCCGTCGCGGATTCATTAGAACGGCGGGCCCTACTTCCTTCATACAAAATAGTACCTATCCGCCACGGATACGGCGCGGTATAGCCTAAATCTTCCTTTAGGCTATGTGTTAATATATGAATCAGTCATTCAGATAAATATTGCTCGTATAAATAAATTGCTTGACGTTACACACACACACACAATCTAGTTTTAAACTAAGCACTAGGCTTGTATTATAGGTACTTGACAACGGATATACCACACAATATACTTTTTTATATTTATACTTGCACCCAGCGGAAATCGAACCGCAACAGTCTGCATTGCAATGGGGCCTTTGCCCGACGTGCCTACGAGCAAGGTTTAAATTATAAATTTCGAGAACCAATAGTAGAAGGTATATATTTAAGTCTTGAGAAACGTCGAGCTAAGAAACCCTTGACAAACAACTGCGAAATTAACTTTACCTACTTGCAATTTACTCACACCCATTTTGAGAGCAAAATTTCAAGCAAAGTAGTTTTAATTATTGACGTTGCATAATTATACCTACTAACTTTATGGAAGGTCTTTCGTACAGTCCGGATTCAAAAGTCATTTCCCATATAAATCTTGAGTTCTTTTTTAATGGTCAATTTATCAGTATCGTTAACTAAAGCAGAACATAAAAATTTAATGAGCTAACCTCATGCAAGATATTAATTTCATTTTTTCCAAAACAAAACATACTGAGTTATCAGGAATTTCAGAACTCTACATCACCTACTCTTTCGAACTCTTTCGCGATATGATAATGATCGTTGGATGTTAAACAGACTCCGCTCATCTCGCAGTAAGAACCCGGCTTAATAAAATCAATCACACGAGTTTATTTAAACTAACACATCATAGCAAAGTTTCTTTCTACAGAAATAGAAGCATTTACATCCACACAGCTCCGCAAATAAAAAGATTCCGAGTGATTGGAAACGAGTGTCACCAGCACAAGTTTGAGTTGGTAACCACTGCAATGCCGGATCGGAAGCGACACAGCTAAAAACGTTTTCTATGTACCTAACTATCTCAGTTTTGTTATGGCTTTTATGTATTTTTTGTTCTTTTTCTCTTTTATTTGCTAAAAGATACTTTGATACTAGAACTTAATAAGCAGCCTTTATCTTCACCAAGATCACGTTTAGTAAATTGTGTTAGCGTTACCACAGCTTACCCATTTGGCGCTGGTATTACGTTTGTAGGGAAAATTCATTCTGGATATTCCTAAACTAAACATGACATTAACAATAAAAGCCTTTTTTTTTAAACATTCTTATAAAGTTAAAGTTTTGACTGTAGGTTTTTGTGTTTTAGCCCTACAACTGGACCTTTGTGCGTAACTTAAGCTGTGGGTTTTCCACGATGTTATCCTTCATTGTAAGAGCGATGTAAATAGCGCACATAAATATTTCTTAAAGAAAAAGATATTGATACCCGGCCGGGATTTGAAACCACGACATTTCGGAATGAAAGTCTACCAACACCGCTCTTTTATTAACATTCAACATTCTTATAATTTCATATTATATTATAGATGCGTAAGCATGTCTGTTACTCCCTTACGCAAAAACTAAAACAACTCCTAAACAGATTGTGATGAAACTTGGTAGCATTTAGAATGACGATAGATAATAACGCATAGGCTACTTTTTATTCCAATATTTACTATATCTCCGCGCGGTGCTCACTCTAAATTATTAGTAAAAATATACTAATAATATTATTTTATCCCAATATTATCGAAAGGAAAGATTTTTTAAATTGTAATAAATAGGCTCCGACACTAATCATACGATCACCAATAGAGAGCTACATTAGCGAGTAATTTATCCCGATCTTAAGTCCCCATCCCGATACGGGATTTCTGGGACTTCTACGAGTGAAGTCACTGGACGCAGCTAATCTTAAATAAAGTACAGTCGACGAAGACAACGACGACAACGATAACCTGTTCATGTTTCAATTCCAGTTCGAAATCTCTCCGAAGCGCGAGCAACATGTTCGTAATAAACCTAGCGATTTTCGACCTTATGATGATGCTGGAAATGCCACTACTTATCATCAATTCGTTCTACCAACGCCCTATTGGTTACCAACTAGGCTGCGATATCTACGCCGTCCTGGGCTCCCTGTCTGGCATCGGCGGAGCTATAACGAATGCTGTCATCGCCTTTGATAGATATAAGTAAGTTGAGCTCAAAACTATAGACTCAGATAGACTGTAAGAATACAGTCACTGTTGATCTGAATACTGTAGTACACATACGATTTAGCTATTAACTTTTTTAACTTACACGATTTGTACTCATGGGTACTCATATATACATTCTTTCCGGGTGTTATTTTCGTATTATTTGTATTTATAAATTCTCTTCCCTCAACGTTTCGACTAAGTATATCACAAAAGTCCATAGAGAACTTCGCGACCACAACTTTTATAACATTGTCGAAACGTCGTCGAGGTAAGAGGATTTAAAAATAACAACACGCCTATATGACCTGAGAGTAATGTAAATATGTGCCTTAGTTAACTCAAATAGAAAAAGTTTCGAATTGTTTAGGAATCGAGAAACCAAATCATGCTATTGTTGGTATATGCAACACAAAGTCGTACCTACCTAGTAAGCTATATATGTATATATATATTTTAAATCTAAAAATATTTAATCTAAACTTAATTATATCTAACTCTTAGGTACTTTGAGATATGTATCGAAATTAACTCCGGTTAGACTCTATCAAGTCGTTCCATTTCAGCGGTTTAATGTCTGATTGTTTAATATTTCAGAACGATATCTTGCCCGCTCGATGGCCGCATAAATCGAGTACAAGCGAGTCTGCTTATAGCTTTCACATGGTTCTGGGCTCTGCCCTTCACCGTGCTTCCAGCTCTCAAGGTTTGGGGGAGATTTGTTACAGGTATAAATCAATAAATCATTTATTTGTTTCTATGTCTAGGCTTAAATACCATTTGATCCTATATAGGACCTAGTCTACCTAGACCTCACCTAGTTGTATGTCTAGTTTTGTGCTAGGCGAATTTGCTAATGCAAGGCGGGAGTGCCTCGGCCGTGATGATCAGCACGTGTGACTGATCCCGCGTACCACAGCGGTAATCTATATGGTCAATCCCGCGTGCATTAGCAACTCTTATGGCCATTTAGAGTGCGTTAGCAATCTGAATGGCCAAACCGGTGAGCGTGAGCAACTCGTGTGGTCTGACCTTTTCCGCGTGTATGAGCAAATACGCGCCTAGCACTTTTAGGTTAATAAATCCCACGGAAGAATAGCTATGAAAAGTAGTCGTAGTCGTAATCACTTCGCAATTGGTTCAGCTGTGGTATCATCTAATTAGCATCCACCGCAACTAGTTGCCATTTACTGTCAAAAAACATACTTCGTATTCTACATTGCTACTTTGAAGTAATCACCGGGAACAACCACCTTACGTCAAAGCAGCAATGTACTGTAAGTTAGCCACTAGTAGCGGTGGATGCTAATTAGATGATACCACAGCTGTAGTTTTTATGTGAATGTCGTCACAAACTTTTGCATTTGTAATATTAGTGGAAGTAGAAGGATATTATATTCTGTACCTACGAATTATCATCATCCGAGCGATGTTCCCGCTTACACCCCCTCTCGGTAGCCCGGGGTCCACTTTTCTACTTTCTAATTATTACAACAAAATGAAAAAGGTAGCTGTTGTATCCGATAAAAGTTAAAACAAATAAACATAGCACAGATGTTGGGAAATAAATATTAATGAAATATCAACAGTCACTTTGCAATTATAATTAAACCCGCCCTGACTGCTTCGATTTGTTTTTAAACCCTTCGTTTGGATACAGATAAAAGTGTCTATCAGGAGTTTTATTAATTTTATTGAAATCGTATGTAGGTTTCAACTTTTGAATATTTTAAGCAAATAAGATATTTTTAAAACTGTTTATATCGTCCTAATTAAATATGGTGCGCGATCAATGCGATGTGACTACAGTATGTCATTGAGTCATTCCATCGTATGGAAATGAAATGACCGTACTTCCGCCAATGATGCTGTACGATCGCATTGGGAGCGCGAGTGATCTGCAATTAAGACAGCGCCTAAGAATTTTCCTCACTCCCAAAAAAATATAGTGGAAGATAACGAAGTGTATAAAATGATCGTGGATTAAGTAACTCTTGGCGCGGACATTGTTTAGATGGGTGACCGATAATTTGTGTGGCAAAAATCACTTTCTCGAGTTCCTCAGTGGTGCGGAAGCCACGTTAAGCAAATGGTCCCGGTTGGTATGTCTGAAAGCAGCCATTAGGTCAAGTTAGAGGCCTTAGGACGACATAGAACTCTAACACTAGGTGAGCCACACCACTACACAAAAATAGGTGTACAAAGTAAAGAAGATAACAACATTCCTTCAAATCTTAAGTTAATCGACCTAATACCATGAATAGTAGTTATTAATAATAATAACGACTTGGACCATCATAATCAAGTGATTACCGACATTGTCAATTTGTCAGTATCAGTTGAATAGTTATTTGTTATACTTACAAGGCTGCTAAGTTGGTTTTTGGTGCGAGTACTTGGATTGAAACCTGAGCAAACGAAGATTGAATCCTGCCTTAATGAAGCGAAGGTTTTAAAGGTACAAGAAGCAAAAAGAAATTGCCAGTGCTGCCACCGGTAATGAAATTACTCACAAAAAAGGTTGGCGCACTGGCAAGAAAGATTTTAAGTAGACTAGGGAGAAAGCAATGGGTTTTAGTGGGAAAGCGTTAAAGAGATGTGTCTAAATTTTTATTTTCGTGAACCTCGTTTAATTACGTGTAAATTGGTTAATTTCAGGGCACATTAATCAACTTAGTTTTGTGTAGGTGTACAAGTGTAATCAAAATGAAAGTGAAAACCGGTGCAAAACATGAACTTTATTGTTATTTCCAATCCAAAGCTCGTGTGAACCGTCATTGTAAATAGCTACCATTTACCGCTACCTCAACTTGACCTTTAACTAAGACGACTTGACTGTTTTTATGATGCAAATAACTTGCGAATAAATATTTGATAATATTTGACACTGGCTACTTTACAAACGGCCAAAATCGGTTGATAAATGAAAAAAAAGTAGACTTACGCTACAGAAATGTATGGAATAAAAGGGTTCGATATTTGAAAACTCTTTCCATGCTAGCGTCATGCATAATCCACTTTTGCACACAGCTAGATTACCTACTACTTACAAAGGAAGTACATCTTTCTAACTTTAAACTAATACAGATGTTGTGTTCATTTCTAATAATTTTAACGCTTGATTTCTGTAAAAAAATATTTTTTAAGTTTAGAACTAGCAAATGATTTTGTTTCCTTGATGTTCTTTGCATAACATTTCATGCAAGAAATCTAACTTCTATACAATATAAAAGAATTAAAATAAATAGCCTATTGAGGCCTTTTTTCACCAATCGCCTCTATATTTTTTTTCCTTGCGTTTTGGTAAGTCATTTTGGTACACAGGTATTTTTAACACAACTTGACAAATTCGTGGACTGAATATTTTAGGACAGTGGTCATTCAGGTAGAATAGGTATTTTGAGACACTACACTTTTTAGGACTGGTCACTTTATAACACTTGACATTTTGACACACTGGTTTTAATAGTACTTACACTAGACTAATTTAAATACAAAGTGGAACCTTAATAGTGGTTTTATCACATAAACATTGAGACACCCTCCAATATGATGCGTTTCTCGTGGTCTCTGAATTAAAAACACAGAAACAATCGTCTTGGCCATTTGAATAATAAATACTTGTCTAGGCACAAAGTTTTTCAGTGATCGCGTTATATTTCAAAAGCCGGATAATCCAGATTAACAATGGAATATTTTCCCAGCAGGAAAGAGAAAGATGTCGGCGCGATTTCTACAAATAACGACTTCAAATCCTATCGAGTTATTTTCAAGAATAATTCAGGATTTGGTTTATACCTAATACCTGAACATAATGTTACAACTCAAACCTTATTTGGTAGGAGTTAGGCTTACCTTTCGATGAAATAAAAGTCCTTTCAAAGCTATGAATCGAACCAAGTTTGTTTATACAAATTCTTGACCTCTTGGGTGGTTTTACCTTCGGAAGTTCCGATAACGCGAAAATTTCTAGATAAAACGTGGCCAAATTAGGTACTACCAAAACAATCATTAAATTTATAAAATCATTAAAATCGGTCTAGTGGTGGCGGGGGTTACCTCCAACATTATATACGGCATGATACCAAAATGTTACCTGGTTAGAATCTAGTGGAAGGTCCCGATCCTGTGGTAATATCGGTATGAAAAGTGCCTATGTCACTCCTCGATAATGTGGCTTTCTATTGGTGAAATAATTTTTAACATCAGTGTAAGAGTTTGGCGAGTCTATTCATTACAACTAAACTAACAAACTTACAAATTAATATTTTCTCTTTATAGTCTTTGTATATTTTAAAACCATCATATATCTATGTATGTATGTTGACTTTGTTACTCTTTCACGCAAAAACTACTGAACCATTTGCAATTAAACTTGGAAAGTAGGTAGATGGATACCTGAAATAACACATAGGCTATTTTTTATCCCGGTATTCTTGCGGGAACGAGACTTACGCGGTGAAACCGCGGGACGCAAATAGTATCTTACTAATATTATAAACGCAAAAGTTTGTATGTATGTATGTATGTAAATGTATGTTTGTGAGTTTGTTACTTTTTCACGCAAAAACTACTAAACCGATTGCGACGGAAATTGGAATATAGGTAGCTGGATTCCGGGAATAACACATTGACTTTTATCCCGATATTCCCGCGGGAACGGGACGAGCGGGTGAAACCGCGGGACGCAGCTAGTTAAGTATATAAACGTGCAGAAAGATATAGAAGTAAACATTCTTGTCTTTTCCCACTGTATCTCCTACAGAGGGCTTCCTAACAACGTGTTCGTTTGACTACTTCACCGACGACCAGGACACGAAGGTGTTCGTCGTCTGCATCTTCGTCTGGAGCTACGCTATTCCGATGACTCTGATCTGCTTCTTCTACTCACAGCTGTTTGGAGCGGTAAGTTCATTTTCATTTTTTTTTTAGAATAAAATTTAGAATTGCGAGTTAAATTCGCGTTCGAAGGGTTCCGTACATAACACCATTATCATCCATATTACATGTGCCTAGTAATAGTAATAGTCCTAAAATTTGGAAGGACTTTATTTTTATTCAGGTTTAATTATTTGTATTAATAAAACAACAAGTGCGTACCTTGTTGGGTCACGCGCAGTGTGGAGTTTCGTAGTTTCCAATAACCAAGAAAAATCGTTACAACTAACACTTACCTTGCCAGTATTCGCTAGTAGTAGTATAATATTCAACGGAATTTGTTCGAAATTTTTCTTTTTATTTATTTCAATTACTCGTGAATTAAAAAAAACCGCTTAGCTGTGATAATTTTCATTTAAATTTCTTTATATTTACTACTATCGCGAACACATATGGCATTTTATTTTTATTTTATTTATTATGGCTGTTAGGGCCCCCCTCTACAGTACTCATAACTCTTAAAATAAAAACTAGACTTTTAAGGCTCAATATTTTCAAAACAGATACCTAAATAGAAAAATGGTTTTGAAAATCCACAATGATTTTAAAAGACCTAGCTAACGATGCCCTACACGATGGGGTAAAAAAACGTTTTTATATTTTATATTGTATTGTTTTCTTGCCGTTATCAATATGTATATACTTACTAGTGCATAAAATTACAGCTACCTAGTACCCCAGCTAGTATTCATATTCATATTCATTTATTGATAACTTAAGTTACACGTCATTTATCAATCAATTTACATTAGATTGGGTATACATTTCTATTATTAAGGTAACATTACAGCATAATCTTATGTCAAATTAATTTTGTATTTGAAATAAAAAGTAAATAAATTAAAGATATAAAATAAAATAAAATAATAATCATTCATATTTAGATTTCATAAATTCGTCCATGCCATAGAAAGCCTGCTCTATAAACCAAACTTTAACCATCTTTGGGTTAAGCCGCGGACAGACAGACGGACGGACACGACAAATCTATAGTGTTTCTTGTTGACTACGAAACCCCAAAAACAAGTAAAAATGTTTTTATCATTTTGACCACGGTTCCGTCACATTCTTTTTTTTATCAAAAAGAAATTTAATGCAGCAAGTCAACAGTATAAATTCACGAATATTGCCACGAAAACAAAATTACCCGTTTATCCGGGCAGCATTTTAATTTTAACCGGGGTTCTTTGCATACCTAATCAACATACTAATAGGTACCTAAACCCCTAATTACTGGGTAACGTCTCATTTGTTCGAACCTACAAAGACGTTTGAAGGAAGTCTGCTGAATATTACGTTTTTTTTCTCTACAAAATTCCACTCTATTTCTCATTGTAGGTAAGTACAGTGAGTTTGCTAGGCTTCGTAATTCCTAGCTCAAAGGAAAATGAATCTGGACGAGAACTGTTTTTTCTCTCATTGGCTGGGAGGGATCTATTAGGTTTTTTTGCATTTGTTCTATTGATTTTTAATATCCTTATCGTAATGATAAAATGATTTTACAGTTTCTTATAATGTACCACTTCTTATAATGTACTTTTACCAAACATCGCTTTTAAATGACATTGTTCAAAATAAACTAGGCACCACTATCAAACTAAACATCACGGTATATTATGTTTGCTCGTATACCTACCTACCTAAGTTATTGCTTTATCCAAAACCGATGTATTTTACTTCCACAACATAATAAATGCAGTTAACAGACTGTTAGGAATAATCACGGAATAATAACACCTAACTTATTTCCTTTCATTTAGCCAAGAAAACATTCATAAGAAATAACAATATTAAGCTTCGTTTCGTAAATAAATGCCTACTAACCTAAGTACTTACACATTAAAGCCCTTAAAAGTTCTAATAGTAACTATAATATGAATACTGTGTGCAAAGAACTACTTTTTTTATCTCACACACTCAAATTTTCAATTCAAGTCCTTAAGGCCCCTACAGACTCACGCAGAACCCCCGAAAACACCAGAGAAGCGTGAGGAGTTCCCGCCTCTTCTTTCTTTCACATTCACCTGTTCTGCGTTCGATGTCGGTATTTTTGGCCGTGAGAAAGGATTGCTCCGGCGAGAAAAGAGAGGGTTCTGTCGTTGTGAGCACTGAGACAAGTGCTCACAACGATTAAGCAAAAAAAATCATAACCCTGTTCTGTTGCAATGAATTTACCAATATGCAATGAACTACCTACCTTGCATCTGTATTTTTAAAGGGATTCGTAGTCAACAAGAAAACCTTTTAGTTTTTTTAGTTATAAATTTACAATACGCAATGGCACACAGAGCCAAATCCGCTGCAGTTTGAATATCGGTGTCCATTCCGGATAAGAAACAGATCACGGGTGAGAAAAATGAGAGTGTGGATTACAACATGTCGAGACTTTACGTCGAGCATTCTCGCCTTGAGTCTGTGGGCGGGCATATCAGAATATTTTTTTATTTAGGTAACGCCATTTTCTTGACTTTTAATTTTTCTCGTCGCAATTTATTTGTTATTATTTTTGTTTTGTGTTTATAATGTTCAAAAATCGTATTAACACACTTGTTTTTAATGCCTATCATTATAAAAGTCATAAAGGTAAACTGTACTTACACTTTTTTATTTTAAAGTTAAAATAAATAAGTAGGTAGGTAATTATAAAAAAAATAGTTTTAAGATGTTTTAAAGTGGGTTAACCTGTTTGATTTCGAAAGTTATTGCAAACATTTTTATTTTCGATCCTTACTTATCTAATTATCATACTGGGTCATATAGGCAATAATTTTGCCTCTTCTTCATAGGTACCAATAAACAAAAACCTATGGTAAGAAGGTACCTTTTTAGCTTATAAAACCTCGGTAATCGGAAGATATGCGACGTCCCGTGGAAGTGAATTCCGACAGGATTATCCTCAGCCCCGTATCAACGAGCTTATAACTCGAAAAATAGTAAAAAAGGTTGAATTTCTATTATTTGCTTAGATTGTGTTCGAACTTTATTAAGATCCGCATGTCATAAGGGTTAAATATGTAAGGAGATGTTATATGAGAAAATGTTTTACAAAAAACCAAAGTCAAAGTAGTTTTAAAATTATATTTTACACATTTTTTAAACTTACAAAATTTCTATTCATTCAAACGCCATCTAGACCCGAAATTCTAAAAACTGAATTGCTTTACTCATTCAGATTTAACATTATCGTTTTGAATCGTTTTGATATTAACCCTTAGTTTTTTTTTGTTTTATTGCATGGTATTTATCATTATGGTGTGTCTTCTTCAGATCTATCCTAAGGAAGACACCCACAAGGTCTCGGAACGATGTACATTGAAACAATGCTAAAAATAATTAACACCACGCCGTTAAAACCGAAAAGAAAATGAGTTAACGTATAATGCAACAGCGCGAAAACAGAAAAAAATAACAAAAAGAACTACAACAATTAACAATTTATTGTATCTTCGGATCCTTTGCATATTATTAGTTAGGTATACCGACAATTACCGACTTTATTATTTCTAAAATAAAAAACTATTGGTCAACATAAACGTATAAGTAGGTACCTACAAAATAAACGAATTTCACTGTAGGTTTATCCCTTGTTTAATATATCTATTGTTGTTTGTTCTAATATCCAACATAAACGATCTTTAATTTAAAATCCTCACAAACCATATTTCTTTTGTGAAAAAATTAAAGAGGCCATTATTCTTAGCAGATTTTTTTTCAGACGTTGTTTATTTGTTCTCCGAGACTGCGTGAAAATCTTTGAATATTTTAAAACAATAACATTTTGTGTACAAATATTCCTGAGTTTTCGGGGGTTGATCGTTTATTTCTGCAAAAGGAAAATGTTTTATCGAGACCTTTTTTACCCGGAAGGCCTCTCTAGTCGTAGTGTACCTACAACGGGTACAGTATTTTCCACGAAAGGAGTTCCGCGGATCAAATAGGTAATAAAGTCAGATTTTTCAAATTGTTTCTTTTTGCCATAGGTACCGTATATAATTTGTTAAAAAAACGACATTCAGGTATTCCCAAACAAAAAGAAAGTGTAAGATCGATTAACACTTTTATTATGACTTGTAAGAACAATTTGGCGATTACAGCATTATGCGTCAGAAGTCTTATCGAAGTCTTGTCTTGTCGTATCTTTCATTAATAACCGTCAACATTTTTCAATCTATTTTTAAGTGAAATAGTCTTTTTATACACTTAAAGTTCACAATTGATTAAGATTATCATTAAAGCCAGCTGTATTCTACAGAGGAACATAATTGGGAGTTGTATCACTCGTCCGTCTTCCGATAAGATGACAGGTCTTCTTAGTCAAAGTAAGTAGGCTAAGCAAGTAGTCCTATTGACACACTCCTTTGTTGGTCACAAGAGTAGTCGTTTGACCGACAAATCACGTGAAGACTAGATATCTTCTATATTTTAAAACACATCGTTACTTGCCATCTGATACGATAGATAGTGGTTAGACACTAAATAATGGATTAGAAAAGTAGATGGTTAGGTAGGTATAAATATTGAAGACAGCATTATTCTTTTACCATCAGTTAAAATATAGAGAGGTGATATTGCCTACCTACGTCGAAAGCTATATTTATTCAAAGTAACATACAAACGTGAAACGGTTGGCGTAATCTGGCAAAATAATTTATCTACGTAAGCCGGGATCCGGGGACCAATCTCTCTTACATCCACTTTATTGAAAAACCTCAAACATCTTCACGGTGAAGCTTTTATGTAACAACTTTATTATTTCTATGAGAAATACTTGTCGTTTTATCACTTTAGTTTAGAGAGAATGTCTGTTGGTTTATGTAAGTTTATTGTACGATAGTTATTGTGCCGCGCGGCTTTACCTGTGTTGTTCCTGGTCCTTTGGCAATAGCGGGGTAAAATTGTATGTGTTAATTTAGGTCATAGTCATTGACTGTGTGCCAAATTTTAGAAAATTCAATTGGCCATTTTTGCGTTATTGACAGGCGTATATATAAGTAGTGTGATCGAGAGACCAAAACTATTGAAACATTCATAGTTGACACGTTCAAGTAACAAAATAAATAAATACGCGATGAAGACCCGGTAAAATGTAACTATGTTAATCGTAATAAAACACTTCATTTATCCGGTTTTATCGCGTTTTTATTCATTATTTGAACCGAGCTTAGCTAAATAAAGTGTTTTATTATGCAAAATCGCGAAAACCATAGAAGAAATTATGTTAATCGTGTGAATTTTAGAAGTTTGCTAGATATTGCCGTTTACGTTAGTGGAAGTTTATCTGGAAGAGATGACTTTAACTTTAAGGCCTGCTGTACGATGCTTAGTTATAACAATTATATTATGTTTAAGGTGCGCCTACACGAACGCATGTTACAAGAGCAAGCTAAGAAGATGAACGTGAAGTCCCTCGCTTCAAACAAAGAGGACAATAGCCGTAGCGTCGAGATAAGGATCGCTAAAGTCGCCTTCACAATATTCTTCCTCTTCATCTGTGCGTGGACACCGTACGCCATCGTTACGATGACTGGGGCGTTTGGAGACAGGTATGAAGCTTATTACTTAGCACCTGGGCACTAATTATATACTTGAACTGTTTTAAGTATGCTTCAGCTCTGTCTTCGAGAACGGTTCAGCATTTGTTAACTAAAATCGATTGATTTAGGTAATTGAAGTGAAATTGTTAATTTGTTGTTAGAGCGGCAGCAGAAGTACATCATCTGTGGATAATTTCAACTTCCTAACTATCACGGTTCATTACCATTTGATGATAGACAGACGGACAGCGGAGGCTCAGTTCCCGTTTTTAATCTTTGAGTACGCAACCCTAAAAAGCACCTATTTAAGCTTAAGACACCTTTTTACTGTAAATTAAAGCGTTGTCAGTAAACAAGGAACAGGGAATCAACATAGTGTGCTACCATAATCCATTATACCTACTAATTTCATATCGCTACGATTTATTGACCAAAGGTCTTCCTGTTAAAGTGAACTCGCTCGTAAATATTGCTACACACAAAATGACTTAGGAAAATATTAATATTAGGTAATATTGCAATTTCGTATAAAAATGGATTACTACCCTGGCTAGCAGGCCTTAGCAGTGACCTTCGGAAAATAGTATTTTCCTAACGCTTTGGGAAAAATGGTCGTAGTTTTTCCATGCCTATTGCCAACTGGAGTTAGCCAGGGTGAGTGACCTGGGCAAAAATGACCGATTTATATCGAAGCCTTTCTGAAAACCGACAGAAATCAATGTTGTTGATTGACTATAGAAGTTTAAAAAAAATCATAATAGAAGTTAGCCATGGACACTTTTTAGTAACTCTAATCAAACTTATCAATTATGTTTTATTAAACGAATTTACTTCAAATTGTGAATTCATAATTTATATTTTTTATTTTCCGGACGAGGTTATCGTCACCCATAAAGTGGTTACGAACGAAAAGCGCAATTTAATAGTACATCTTTTAAAACTGTAAGAGGTAGCCTGTTGTAATGTAAGTCATATTAATACAATAGACTTACCCCTCGAGTGGTGTACGCTCATGCGCTTGTTGGGACAGACCACAATATAGTGACGATAAATTATAATAATATCTTGTAGAACAAGCGTAATTTTCTCTCGGAATTTTTACTTTGTTTAAAATATCGTATTTTATTTGGTTTTCTAAAGCAAGTTCACTTTACATGTTTAAGTTTCACTTTATTTAAATAATATCAAATATTTAAGCTTTTTTAGACTCTTAAAATAATAAAAGTTAGATCGAAGTACCCATGTATTAAGTTCTTACCTAGACGCTTATGCATTCTGATAATACTAGCTGCGCCCCGCGGTTTCACCTGCGTAAGCCCCGATCCTGCGGGAATATCTGGATAAAAAGTAGCCTATGTGTTATTCCAGGTCTCCAGCTATCTACATACCGAGTTTCATGGTAATCGGTTTAGCGGTTTTTACGTGATTGAGTAACAAACACATATCCACAAACTTTCAGCTAGGATTATTATTAAGTCAGGTTCAAACCGCCCACTTCAAAACTATGACACAGACTGAGAATTATATTAGAGAATTAGTTCATCCTTAGTGGATGAACAAATTCTCTAATTTGTTAATGGCCGACTGGGCCTAAGACCGAAATAGAAACAAAAGAAGGCTAGTATATTACGAGTAATACTTGTTATATATAAATACCTAAGAACTAGGTATACGACCGCATATGTATATTCATAACCATTTTTTAATAACTGTCTCATTAGGTAGCAAAGAAATACATAATGTAGTCTTAGATATAGCATTTTATGCTCAGCTAGAAGATAGTCCCGCTCTCTTAACCGGCAAGTCATGAGTGCACACGTATGTATATTTTAGGTGTCTATAATACGCGTGACTTGCTGATTAGGCGGTGCAACGGTCTACGCATGGAAACCAATTTTTTCATGTGAAGTTTTGTTTAGTTTCAGAGCACTACAAAGAAATGGAGAGAAAAAAAGTTTTTTTTAATGACTCACGATATTTACCGGATTTAATCGCGTTACATTTATTATGGCATTGTTATAATATACTGAGCTTACACTAAACGCCAGTAAAACCCGGTAAATATTGTTCCGTTTTATTATGCAAAATCGCAAAAATCTATGATAAAACTATACCTATATTTTCTTTACTAGATATAGGTTAGATGAGGTTCCTACAAGTAGGTTTGTACAATAACATTTTACCGACATTCCCCGAACATAATTCGACAGCCTTCGACGAACAAGTTTCATTGTATTTCTGGATTTTCTTAATCTGGAATTCGAGATGCTTTATTTCTACAATTTGACTCAATAGATGAACAACAAAGATTTTTAGATAAAATTTTGGATTTAAGACGGCTTTTGCCGTTAGTACCCGTGACAGTGCTACGTAAGCGTTAGTGATTATTTAGTTTAGTATTTTGTGGTTACATAAAGTATACTAGCTGCGCCTCGCGGTATCACCCGCCTAAGTCCCGTTCCCGCGGGAATATTGAGATAAAAAGTAGCCTAGTCAGTGACCTTTCATTAATCTATTTTCAACAATCTAGAAACATACCTAATTTCTAAAATTCCTAAAACATAGTTCTTGGAACTTAGTATTTGCATTATGTGTTAGAATAAATCTAAAATAAATATTGTTATTTGTGTACATGTACCTTATAATATTGAGTAGGTACTTACTCAATAATTTGTGGGATTATTTCAAACGAATGACTGCAATGAATTATTGTGAATAATACTAATATAAGTACAAAAACGTATGTTTGGTTATTATGAGCTCACGACCAAGCTTTTAATATTATGTACAAGTTTGTGAGCATTTGAAATCTAGCCAGCTTGTTTTAACTAAAAATATCTGTGAAAACAGAATAGGCCCACGGAGTGTTATTAAAAGATTGTGTTTTACTGCCCAAGGACTTTCTGGGCATTTAGTTACAGAACAATGGAATTTTCCTTTATTATACCTTTAGGACTTTTAAAACCAAGTTTTGTCTTTATACACCTACTATTTATCCTTCTTATGTTAAAAAGAAAGTTTGTGAGCGTGTGTATGAGATAGTTGCTTCTTTACGCAAAAACTGCTGAATCGATTGCAATGAAACACGATATCTAGACAACTGGAAATCTAGAAAACATATAGGCTACTTTTTAACTCGAAATTCTCACGAGATCGGGACTTAGGCGGGTGAAATCACGAAACCACGAGTTGCAAGTAAAATGTATTAGTAGTGCCTTCTGATTTCAGCTTCATTCTAGTTGACTACAACCAAATTCGAAAGGGGTCAAGTGGGCCCCGGTCCCAGTTTCGAGGGGGACGACTTCACCCCTAACCCCTATTTTTGGCCTCAACAGTTATTAGTAGTATGGGTGCACGTATTGTAATTCTCATTTAGTATTATTAGTTGAATATGATCAGATAAACAGATGGTTTTGATGCCAGCGATATTAGTATAATAAATAATGATATTAATTTTCATTAAACTGCATTATTACGCCAAAGAGTTTGCGTAGGTAGAGCAACTAGAGTTTTTTTAACTACATTATTATTAAGGCTATGATGTTCGTTCGAGTTAATTTTTAGTCAAAATCATTTAACAGTCATTGTAACAGTCATTTAACAGTCGTTGTCTTTGACATAAACTTTAGGGTCATATATTTTACCTAAAAAGCGACGACTCCTGCGGCCCAAGCCGAGGCGAAGGCAAGACAAAACTATCTATCTATACTATTCATGAGGTAATATATTTTATTTAGGTACTAAAATTGTTATAAGGTACCTTAAGTAATCCAATCTGTTTCAGGTCTATTCTAACACCAGTAGCGACCATGGTCCCCGCAGTCTGCTGTAAGGTGGTCTCATGCATAGACCCCTGGGTGTACGCGATCAACCATCCTAGATACAGGTCGGTATAATATTCTTTGACCATTAACTTTCGGAATGTGACCTGTTGGCCACAGGATACGGGCTATTTGTATCAGAGGGCACTTCGGGTCACTAAACCAGCTAAAGTACCTACGTAGTAAGTAAGTAATTAAGTTTTAACTTAACGATCTAGTGCCTCGCCCCATTGAATTATCACTACAAAATCCATCTATAATTAGTGCATCACAACTAAAATAACTTTGGTTAGGTTACAGTTTTCAGGTTAAGTTACTAAAGCCTTAGCTCAGCTTCGCGGAGCCAAGAACTTAGTTTAGCTGGATTTCTATGTACCTACAAAATTAATTTCCCCTTTAAATTTAAAAAAATTAAACTAAAATCTGAATAACGACATTATTCAGATTTTCTTTCTGAATAATGTCGTTGGGTTAAAGTTGAAAGATAATTTTTGTTCCCTTCATAATTTGTTTTCAATACTCCCCATGTCTATTTATAGTCTAAATAGAGTCCATAATAAAATTGTCTACTAAAGATTATCTATCTTTATTGTAACACATACCAAAATAAAATTAGACGCAATAAAAAGAAAAACATAAACAACCTAACCTAAGTATCTATCTAACCTAGCTTTCTAATTTCTAGATTAAGTTTTCCTTTTAATGATTTTTTTGAAGATAAAGTACCTAAAGATTTTGGATGAAAAAAAACGAGGGAGATGTAGAATCTAGAAGGAGCAGGATAAAGTGTTATTAGACTATTAGTCATTCTAAACTCGTCATTTTATCTTATAGGGCGGAGTTAACCAAAAGGATTCCCTGGCTAGGAGTCCGGGAACAGGACCCTGATACAGTCTCTAACACGACGAGTGTCGCCACCACGGCCACGACTCCTGCCCCTCAAGCCGAGGCGTAGGCGAGACCAGCGAACAATATACTATTTCAACTTAATTAGGTATATCATTAAGGATTAAGGTGGGTATTGCGACCTACTTAATATAACGTGCTACACATCGAGCGTTCGTGCAGTAAGACGCGGAATAAGGCGATTGCAACAGAGCTGAGAACTTTAGTATGCTCGCTGCGAATGGTACATTAAATTACGCGCTGTAACACCAAAAAGTACCCACCTTAAGATAATGGTGTAAATTATTTGTGAATTGATGCAAATATTACTATGATTTTTAGACCACTTCAAAGCATAAAAGTTGTTTTTTTTTCACAATAGGTAGGAACGTAAATATGAGTAGGTAGAACAAGCGACTACCTGGAATAAACTCATTTTTCGTTTCATTCTACATCAGCATCGCAAAGATCTATCTTGCTACGCGTACGTACCTAGAGTGCCTGCGTATGAAATACGTTGTCATTCTTTTAACTAAATATTTTAAAATACAGCTTGACAAAACAGTCAATTATTTAATCTAAAACTAATGATTTTGTTACCAACTTAAAAAACATAAAATTTGCATCAATTCCAATATTTGAATCTCAAACACGATTTAAGACGACAAACTGGCATGAAGAAGGATCCCGAGGAAACGTCTGAAAAACATTTT
This sequence comes from Idaea dimidiata, assembly GCA_949358125.1. Lineage (NCBI taxonomy): Eukaryota > Metazoa > Arthropoda > Insecta > Lepidoptera > Geometridae > Idaea > Idaea dimidiata. Next base: position 11,518,411 of record OX442334.1, read on the forward strand.
TTTAACGAGCAAAACATAAAAAATCTTATAAAAAAGCTAAGGACCGATCCCGACGACTTAAGCAATTTAGACTTTAAGTATAAATAAATGATTATGCAGATATATTTTTTATCTTTTATTTATCCAAGAACCTAGGGATTTTAGAGCCCTGTTCCTTATTCGCGTATTGGTATAGATTTTTTTAACTCGACATTTCGACTGTGTTACCATAGTCTTGGTCGGGTGGAGAAAAAAGGAGAAATTTGGTCTCCTCACGGCCAAGACTATTCTAATATAGTCGTAATACGTTCTCATTCTAATTCGAATCGAATAAATCCCGGGGAAAAATGAAATTATGTTTACAAATCGAGTGAATTTTAAAGATTGTAAGACATATTGTACTTAGTTAATAGGTAAATGATAAACAACGACTCCATTGTCTTACTATCTTAAACTCAACAAATAAAAGTCATTGTTTATATTTTAATAGCGTAAGCCATTGTAGTTGATTTAACTATTGGGTTTTTAGATCTATAGAACTTTTACAAAACCTTCGTAGCCTTCATAGAGCGTACAACCAAACCTATACGAAAGAACGTATATAGCCCCTCGTAGGACATACTATAACCAGTCGGATATTTACGTAGACAGCGTAGCTCGCGTAGCTATAGCTGATTTTTATTAGGTCAGTGATAGAAGGTTAGTGCTTTAGAATGTTCGTGGTCAGTTACTGACTTGGTCGAAATTGTATGGCACTCACTGAATTCTGCCACTGACCCAATGTAAATCAGCTCTGCGACATTGTAGACGTGCTACAATAAGGCTGTATTTCAACCATGATTATGTAACTCTCTTGTCCAAAGAGTTTCTGAAGGAGCTACGCTAAGCCATGATAGGTAAACGAAGGAACTTGGTTCTAACAAACATATCTCTAGCTATTTATCCTCGCAGGCACAGTCGGAGTATCTATATTTTTTTTCGGCTTCACCCGCTTCAGCACAATGCACGTTTTGCGAACAGTGGGTTAGAATTATGTGATTTTGTGGGTCTATGAACAAATACCGTGTTAGTTTAAAATTAGGTTAGAATGTGCGTCGATATAAAATTCAGTCAGTGAGTCAATAAGGCTTTGAAAACTTATAGGCTGGCTTGCATAACGATACCTATACATGTTTATAACAACTGTCAAAAAAATATATTTAAAAAAATAAAAAAACCCGACTGCTGTTTTAACAGAAAAGTGAAAAACAAGATGCTTCTAGTAGCTTTAGGAATGATGGATGCAGTCGGGTGGGACTCCAAATAACATAAATATAGTATACATAATTACATAACACTAAGTATTTGGTGTTATTAAACTTATTCACCTTTTATTTGGAGTCCCACCCGACTGCATCCACCATTCCTAAAGCTACTAGAAGCATCTTGTTTTTCACTTTTCTGTTAAAACAGCAGTCGGGTTTTTTTATTTTTTTAAATATTTTTTTATTTATCGCTTTTTAGTTTTTAGAGATCAGATTTAATTACACCAGAAGAAATTTATTAATTCTAGATGTATATACTCCAGTAGCGAGGACGTGCATTGCTTGTTTTTGCTTACTCAGGGTGATAAGTACAAGAGCTGGCGGTTTCCTATCCAGTGCGGGAACGCCGCCAGCATCTTGGGCGCAATGCCTCGGGTTGTTGTTGCTGACAACTTCTTTTAGATTATTACGTAGGTATTGTTTTCTTTGAAAAATAAAGTGGTTATTTAAGTCCACAAACTGGTAAGAAGATACTTACGTATAAAACGTAGTGATTATATTCTTCTTCTTTCTTTTTCTTAGTTATGGCTTCTGTCAGCAATATAGGACAATTTAGCCAAATACTCGTACGAATAGCGAACTACCACTATTGTACTGTAATCGTTTGAAATAATTTTCAATGCGTGACGGCTGTAGAAAAAATGGCGACGATTTTTCTCCAACCCTATGGGACAATTGTTTGTAACGTGCTAATTTCGTGTTTGGCACTGGTATTTTTATTTTCACTTAACTCGTTGAACTTCGCGTAACTAAATTGGTAACTTGCCGCCGAAATTAAACAATTTAAACGCAATAAAACCATGATTTTGTAAAAATGAAAATTCAGGACGACATTTCACTAACGCGAAAAAAACAAAAGTCCCGTGATTATATTCTCTTTTCTCTTTATATTTTCTTTTATATTCTCGTATTTTATGTCATGTCATCTCTGCCAATTCCTTCAAACTCGGCGTCAAAGTCAAATCCATAGATGAGATAAATATTTATACGAGTCAAATCGAAAAGTTTTTAATTAACGTTCCGTTGTTCTTGCGAAAATTACCTGCGTAATCATAATGTCATGTAGTAGCAACATAACTTTCGAAGTTAACCATTAGAATTACTATTAGAATACATTATTCACACGCGGATTGTTTTCGCATGCGAATATTGAAATCCAGAGGTAGTGCTAAGCCATAAATTGAAGTAAAAAGAATATATAAACGTCATTAAAGACAAGACAACCGAGCCGAAAGCAAGTGACATATTAACATCTTCATATTAATGAAGACAACCTACTTAAACGACTTCCGATAATTTTATAATTAATTATTTTAAAATTTAATTGTAAAACTTTACAAGCAATACTTTTCAAATGTAAATTTACGAAAGAATAAAACATATCGTTTGAGTGAACAATGTTACGCGTTTTCTCTGTTTTTTATGGTCTTTACAAATCTTGGTTAATAGCGTTTTACATCATTATTTTTATTTATTTATTATTTTAATGTATCCTATGTCACTCTCACGGTCATGACGAATCTAACGACGTATCGTTTATCTAAATCGACCCAGCCGTTTAGGCCCTACGACGGCACAAAAATAGGTCACATACATACATACATACATACATACATACATACATACACACATACACTCACGGCAAAAACATAACACTTCCTTTGGCAGTCGTGTAAAAATAGAGACATTATTTTTATTATTTTTTTTGTACATTATTTTGAAATCATTTTAACTAAATATATTTTTAATGGTCTCACTCGTACATACGGCTTACATAAGCCGACCTTAGATTATATTTCAAAGGGTTTGTAAATCATTGACAAACAAGACCTAATTACTAAAGCAGCTATTGCCGGTTCTCCCTAGACGTCAAACCCAACGAGGGAGACGAGAATGCGCTGTTAAACGACTACGACAGTAAAAATGTCTAACGCAGATTTCCCTGTTTACTAGACGGCTAGTACCAGCTAGCTAGTGCTTACTTGGATCGTAGCGGCAATAAAGGGCTCAGTTGTGTACCTACTCTGAGCCCTTGTTGTTAAGCCTACTTATAGGGAAATAATAATGACTTATATTTATTTTACTTTTGTAATTTACATAAATACTTGTTCCCAGCGGAAATCTAATTCGCAACCTTTTAAATTGCAGTGAAGTATTCGACCAACGCGGCATAGACGTCGATGAAATAAAAATCTATGGTATTATTTACTTCTAAGCTGATATAACAGAACAAAGTACGCTCATTAAAACATTTAACGTCTACTTGGTTATGAAAAATAAACGTCAAAAGAAAACTTCTGTAAGTCCCTACCTACGTATTAATCTGTCTGTTATACTTTTTGTAACACACAGCCAAGTTACATCTCATTAGTCGCTTAGACAGATTTGAAAAAGTACATCCATAATTACAAAGATATCTAATAGTGTTGCTAATGTGTTGGAGAAGCAATCGTGAAAGTTTTGACTTTCACGATTGTGAGGGTAGACGATTGTGACCTTGAAACCCAGAAAACAGCTCGCACGATCGTGAGCTTCACGTCATACAAATATGACCTGAAGCTCACGATCGCGCGAGCTGTTTTCTGGGCTAACCATAAACTTGGGATTTTTTTCAGTTCTATTTCCTAGGTCCTTAGGATGAACAGTAACGTATTGAAAAGGTTTCAAGGTAGAATTTAAAAAAAATAACATCGGGTGTAAGGGGTTATATAGGGCGACCTGAAAACTCTTACACTATGTGAGCCACACCACTTCACGAAAAGAAGGAGAGGAATGTGTTGGTACCTCTACTACTGCTTGTTTGTACCTAAACCCTCATTTATATAGCGAAACTACTATCACGCATTATAGAGTCAATTTCACAAAAGCGTTTTGTGGCAGTTACTGGAAGAAATTATACAACAAATAGACAAATAGTACCGCTGTGTCTACGGTTTTTTTTTTGTAGAACTGACTATAAAGTGCATGCCACTAGTTTTGTAATTTTAATTCCGCTAACAGGGCCCAGCTTATTGACAGTTCGCTGGCAGATATCGGCATGTTAGTCAGTTAATTTATGTTTAAGGACGCGACTCATGTGAAATCCCTTCCGATTGAATAGTTTTCTTCATAACCGGTATCAAATAGATCTTTAAACAGTGTTTAATGTTATTGTACATGATACAAGAAGTGTCCCCTTCATTTCAAAAACAATAAAAAATAACTTTAAATACCACTATTATACAAGCAAAGTTACCCCTGTTTTACAAAATAAATCAATTTTTCTTCTAAATCCTTAACCGCTATATTTTCTTATAGGCATCATAATATTAGAAAATACAATACCTAGAACCCCTTCATCGCATTTTATAAAAATATTATTTTAATCTTCGTTAATTATTGATTTTACGAGAAATTATAGATTTTTCACGCAATTCCATCTCGCTTATTTATATGCAATCGGACAAGGACCGATGATTATCATCTATCGCCGCCTTAATAGCTACTTATAGTACAGTTTCTCTCTCGCTGCACACTCGGTCGCTAAATGTGGGAGCGGTCCGAATAGTATTTCGCTCTCTCTCCGACTCGTAAGTCTTATATGGGTTGGAGGTATCGTTTTTGAAATGAAATGATTTATTGTTTGTAGATCTAGGTACAAATAGATGGCATACATAATTTTAGAATCTCTAGTCCTACCACGTGGGCATACTCGTACAAACATGGTCCTTAAAAGAATATTATTATGCAATTTTAAAACATTTTTTATCAACACAAATTTATACTGAGGGTAGGCTACTATAGGTACTAATAAATCCCGTTTACTATTGCAACATGCTGAGTCCGTCATCCGACCGAGCTTCATTATCCATTGCTCGGCGAGCAGTCGATCGGTATGTTGCATGCACAGACCAATATGCCAAAAAAGTTAGTTCGGTTAAGAGATCGGTGGTTGCATGCAACCGAGTGGCGGCCGAGCAACAGACAACGATGTCCGCCGAGAAACGGTCTAATATAAACCATCCCAAAACCTTTGTGATCCTGTACCTACCCAACGAGTGAGTTTTTAAATTACTAGTTTTTCATTAGGTAGGTACTATAGGCATTCAAGCAGTAGATCTATAGATAATCAAAGTTTTGCTAATTTGAGATGTCTTCTCTTTCACTACAGCTCTATCTTTGTAGCTGAATAGTCTCTAAGCCCCGCGGCATTCAAATACAGCTTTGTACACAAACTTTGACAACCGCACACGCGTTATGAATTCCTCGTATGGGCCTGCGGTTTCATTAAACGAACTATGTGAGGGCAGTGAAGTTACTAAATATTGTACTTAGGAACTTTGATACAAGTTTAACACATTGTTTTCGAACAATATTTTTACATGTGAATCGTAGGTAGTAGCCACTTTACATCCATCTCCGATTTTAATTAACATGGTTGTTTTCACCAATGAGTCTATTAAAGTTAGTTTTCACTACAAATTTCACCATAGATTTATTTAAAAGTAAAAACACATCTACAAAACCACAACGATGGTCGAGACTGAGCGCCGCGCCTCCACCGCTTTTAAAATATTTCTATGAACGCCCAGAGCAGGCTCAGGCACTTAAAATAAAAATAGAATACCTAATTAAATATTACCATTTTTTTAATCGCATCTTATCCGTTTTGTCTTGTGAATTAATCTTACTAATATTATAAACGCGAAAGTTTGTATGTAAGTATGTATGTATGTATGCGAGGTTGTTACTGTTTCACACAAAAACTACTGAACCGATTGCGATGAAACTTGGAATACAGGTAGCTGGGGACCTGGATTAACACAATGCTACTTTTTATCCCGATATTCCCGCGGGAACGGGACTTACGCGGGTGAAACCGCGGGGCGCAGCTAGTAATGTAATAAATGGTATATAGCTCATTTTTAAATATGTGTAGTCCTCGATTCCCTGGTCCTCTAGCCGCTCAGTAGGTACCTAGGTAAATACCAACATAGGTACTAGGTAAGTACATATACCTACACCTACAGCGACAGCGAATAACGCTCTTATTTGAATAAACCTTTAGGATATTATGCTACATCATGATTCGTAGGTTTTGGCAGGTACGGTAGTTTTATCTTACGACTGCATCTCGGTCTTGATTGTGGGAGTAGATTCACACCAATCACATGTAGGTATTGCGACTGTGTACGTGAGCTAGAATTGTTAGGCTGCTGCATTGCCAGGTTTGCTTAGCGCCTGGAGGCTAGCTAGTCGCCTGGCGAGTCACCTAGTGCCTTGCGTGACATAAAACACTTGGATCCACGCCAAGCGACTAGTTAGGTACATCGAATTAAAAGAGGTTGGTTTTATGTCACGTGACGCACTAGGTAACTTGCCAGGCGCTAAGCAAACCTACTGGTAATGCGGACGTAGCCCTAATGTTCGCATATAGACCCAGAACAGAATACTTCTGTAGGAACTAAATACAAATAAAATGTTAGACAAATAAATAAAAAACGTTTTATTCAAATCCATAATCTTACAGCACTGCATCACTCAATACATATTTTCAATCAAATGCTAAGTACAATACAGGCGTGTGCTATTATTACCTTAAAATGGAATGTTATCTATAGATACGGGTCAAATATTATTAAAAAAACATGATTTACAATTTATTTTTCTTAAAAACATGTATTTGCTTACTGTAATTTTAATTGTTTAAATTAAATAATTAATTAGTTATATAATTAGTTATTGCTAAGTTATTTTTCTTTTTAAGGCATTGCACGATTTGTGCATACATACAGTATTAAGAAAAGATTTTTAAAACTGTTCGTGAATATTTTTCTCTTTAACGAAACCTTAAATTTGAGGACCATTCTCTGGAGTCGTTTTAAAACAATTTCTTTCCACATCTAATTTTAAGAAATGTATTTTAAAATATTATATTTAGTTCACTTTTGGAACCACTTCCTCGGACCTTAGGGCTTATTGCACATAGGTTTAAGGACTCTTTAAGTTTCATTAAAAAAAAACATTAAAATTACAGTAAATTATATCAAATACATGACAATATAATGAGATCTCGTTCAGTATTGTCGTGTAATAATGTCATTAAAAGCAAAATAAGAGTCATTGATATCTCTCTAGCCATTTCTATGATTCACTGAATAAACTTATATATACTTATCTACAAATTAAAATAATTATAAACTAACTTATTTACATAAACAAATGGTCACTTATGATCAATTATACTTAAATTATATTCGAAAAAGAGTTAAAATGTAAACAGTTATTTTTTAATAGAGTTTTGAAAACTCAAAATGCTTACACATTTTCTTTAGTCTTTCAAATATGATTTAAATATCATTGTCTGTACTAAATGTCTTTGAAAACTGTATAGTTTCCCTACATCATGTTCACTTTGTATTGCTTTTTTTTCGTTTACACCAAATAATAAGGACCAAAGTGGTTTAGAGGCATCCGGATGAATTTTCCATATAAATGTAATACATAGTTTTTACACTTTTTAAACTCACACGGTTTCTGCTCATTACTATTTTTATTATAGATAGCCGAAATAAAACAATATCCAGGTGGCGTGCAATTGGAGAGGCCTATGACCAGTAGTGGACTGCAAAAGTTGATGATGATGATGAATTTTTAAATGAACCACATCATAATATTTTTTATAATGAGTAGGGACGCGAGTTCCAGCCTCGCCGCAAGTGAAGTTTTGAAAATGTATTATTCTTAGAAAAGAATACCTCTTCAGTCGTGTTTTTTCACGAGAGAAGGTAAAATAAATTGCGACGCGTCTTAATGAATACAGCTATTAAGACGCATCGGAATTGCAGATATACAATTATATGGAAGATTCCACCACCACAGGCCTTTCAACAACTGTACATGTTATGCTTCTTCTATTAATTCATAACACAATCTTGAAATTAAGTTCTTTTTTCATTTTCTCTTTTCTCTTCTCTCATTTTTTTTTAACAATGACACCGCTTGGCGGTTATGTGGCGGCGGATACCGAAAATACGCCACGGGTGCCGAATACGAATTGTCAAAAAGTCCCTCGCGTTGAAATTTTTTTATTTAGATTAGTTTCGGTATCGCCAAACACTCAAGAGTTAGAATAAAACGTATACTAATATTATAACTGTAAAAGTGGCCATTAAAATGCCTGTTTGTCGAACCAGCCGAACCAATTTTAATAAATTTTCGCATAGAGATTGATGGGGCATTCGAGAAGGACATAAACGCGACAACCCGCGTTACGCGAGTAAAACCAGGCGCAACTATTTTATAACAACAAAAAACACACGTGCATTTCAAATCCAAAGATATTTGATGAAAACGCTATCAAATATGAAGCAAACTTACGAAAGTAAACTAACAAAGATGGAGAAACTGTTGGGAAACAGAAGCTGTTAGATATAAATAATTAATGTTTTTTTTTGTCCCCTAGCGACTTGTTACAATAGCTAGATTAGTATAGCTATTGTAACCAGTGTAACATAGAGGTAGAAAAATAAATATTTTGATTAAGACCCGATCAAACGTAACTATGTAAGTATTTGATCGATAGATATAAGCTGATACTAAATAATAAATACAATAATGAATGCAAAATCAAAACTACTAGTCTGGGATATGATGTAAAAACATTTTGAAAACCTATTTCAACAGTTCTATAGAAATCCCAGAGTCAACAGTCAACTAAATCCAATCTATGAAGGGCTAGATGAATACAAGGTATTATTGAAACAATCTATCAAAGTCTAAATGATTAAAACAGTCTAAAAAGACATAAGTGAGTTGGCTATCAATCTAAGCAGGGCTAACTGAACAACCTAATTGGATGTTACATTTTGTGTTACTAAAATCAAACTTGCGTAAAACCTAACATAGAAACACCACTAAGACTGGCTTGTGCAGTTTTCTGAACCATATTAGCAAGCACAGATAAGAGACATCGATATATATCGATATTTGTTAAATCCATGCTAGCTAAGCTGGATTAAAATTAATTCAACTTAGATGTGCAATCCAGTCTAAAAGTTTGTGAATAAACATCGAGTTTTACCATAGGCACATATTGGTTTTAAATACAAAAAGGTACCTATAACCATTATTATTCATAGGTATTATAATTTTTATATTGTATTAAATAATAATTTGGTTAGGAAGAAGAAACACTCACTCACTCTATAAAGTGATTTGGTAATCTCGAAATTAATCTTATTTTTCGTTTTTAAAGTCGGGATGTTTATTATTTTTCTATCCTGCGTATAGAACCGAAAAATGGTGTGCATCAGAATGGCGGGTGTACAAATGCAAATTATCATAAATCTAATATGGCTCAAATCTACCTATTCTACCTAATTCTACCAATAAAGAAATTAATAGTACCTCTCTGTACGCATAGAAAACTCAATAAATATGTGAGCCGCCAATCTGACGTCAGGATGGCGGGTGTATTCCTTTTCTGGGCGAAATATCATTCGTCAATATTTATATTCACTGCCATATAAATCTACCTAATTAGTACCTTACAGTATCGTACGTATTAATCAAATTCAGGCAAAGGCTAGAGAGTAATTTTGAAAATAAAATTTCGCCACTTTTAATTTCTGCAATGTTGGTATTTAGTAATGGCGGGCGTGTAGAGAATCTGGGCTAAAAAAAAGATTGTACTTTTTTATAATTATGGCCGTTTAGAAAGTAGCCAGTGTCAAGAATTATGTTATAATTGAATCGAATTACTCCATGTTAGCCATTTGACAAGTACATTTTTAAAATAGTAGTAGTATTTATAAATTATAGTAATAGTAGTATAATTAAAAATTATACAATTATTACTTATAATTTATCAATTTAATTCCTTGAAAGTGTACAAGTGTAATGAAAACCAAACGTGGACCTTCGCGATGTCTCAAACTTCATGTAAAATTCTTTGTTATTAACCGCCAATTACACTCACTCCACTTTCAACTACGATAACTTGGCTGTTTCTATAATGCAAATAATAATATTAATATTATTATTAATATTATTTAATATTATTATTTGCATTATAGAAACAGCCAAGTTATCGTTATCATTTACGAAATAATAAACTATTGAGTTTATAGTCAATAATCTTTATTTCGTAAATGAAATTTTATTTTATTTTAGTACTTACATTTTTCATTTACGAAATAAAGACTATTGACTATAAAGTCAATAGTTTATTATTTCGTAAATGAAAAATGTACTTGTCAAATGGCTAACATAGAGTAATTCGATTCAATTATAGCATAATACTTGACACTGGCTACTTTCTAAACGGCCATAATTATAAAAAAAGTACAATCTTTTTTTAGCCCAGATTCTCGACACGCCCGCCATTACTAAATACCAACATTGCAGAAATTTAAAGTTGCGAAATTTTATTTTCAAAATTACTCTCTAGCCTTTGCCTGAATTTGATTAATACGTACGATACTGTAAGGTACTAATTAGGTAGATTTATATGGCAGTGAATATAAATATTGACGAATGATATTTCGCCCAGAAAAGGAATACACCCGCCATCCTGACGTCAGATTGGCGGCTCACATATTTATTGAGTTTTCTATGCGTACAGAGAGGTACTATTTAATTTCTTTATTGGTAGAATTAGGTAGAATTAAGGTAGATTTGAGCCATATTAGATTTATGATAATTTGCATTTGTACACTCGCCATTCTGATGCACACGAAAAATGAGTATAATTTCAATCCAACAACATCGCGAAAACAGAATTAAAATCTATCACTTAAGTTTGTGACTATAAGCTTGGACTGGGGATTTTTTGTCTCACAATTTCATTGTTTTAGTTGACCATCAACCCTGATATTAGACATCAGAAATCAGAATTGGAACTAAGATCTATGTTTGTTACGGTTTATGCTTTGCAGCAGGCGACGTGCCCACCATTCCTCTAAGTTGAATGGTCTGAAATTGGCTAACTGTCGAGGCGCTATCACTTCTTGGTAATACTTAGCATCTTGACTTCCCCTTTCTAGTTCACGGGTTACCTGGAATGTTTTAAAGAACCTATGTAATAAAATACAAAAGGCCTATACAATGTTTTAGTCAAATACAAATGATTGAACTATTTATTATATCAATAGACAACCAAAACGGCTGGTCCAAAGACATTAAATTTGGGGGTGTTTCTTGTGAATTTTAGGTAAGTATCTAACTAATAAAGGGTTTTTGGAAATTTTGTGTCTTATTAGGAAGAAATCTCAGAGAATTACCACAATTGGCTTTGACAGGCACTAGGCCATTCTTAGCACTATTATTGTTTACTCATGTTAAATTAAAAAGATTGATCTTGCTTTATTGTCCAATTTAAGAGATGCCAAATTAACTTTCCAGCTAACATTTTCTTTAATTTTAAATGAATGCATTAGGCGAACACTCAACTCTTAATATGTATGTATTTATAAAACAAAAATAGTATTATATTTGCTGTCTAGTCACCGTAACACAAGCTTAGTAGCTTACTATGGGAATAGATGAAGCTAGAGTTCACATAATTGATTAATTTTGTTCACCTTATTCCAAGAGTCATAGACATAGTTAATGAGATCATCATGCTGTGTGGTGTTGTGTGCCATGGTCTGTACCGGCGGGCTGAGTCGGGCTCCGTTGTGGCCGTTACTGCTGTGTCCAGTGCCATTGTTGTGTCGTTTGTTGCTGCTCATGTGAGGCAGGGAACGGGGCCCGCTGTTCACATAACTTGATCTGGAATAGTGAGGAGTTCTTGTGATCATGATGAAAAAGATTCCTTGGCCCAAAGAATAAGTATTGCCATTCAGCATAGTAATGTGGCCAGTAGCTTGGACTGGCTGAGGACTTGGATTTATTTTGAAATGTTCCATTTTTATAAATATTTAAATAAGTAAATAAAAATATTTTGACATTTTTTTTTATTGTAAACTAAAAAGAAAATAGTAATAGAATGTTGTATATGCAAATGGCAAATGAGAAATTAAATAAAACTGAACATGCTCTACATAATGTTATTCATACCTAATTTAAACAGTTAAAATAAATGAAACAAATTGAGTTCTCTACAATTAACAATTTAGGCTGTGCATAATGTGCAATGATCCGTGCAGTCAGTCAGGGCAAAGTATTTTATATTTTTAAAGACTTATTCAATGATTTATGAGCGAAAACTTAACAGAGTTACTTTCACATTACAATTATTAGCCTGGACTAGAAAATAATTTATAACTAAGTACATTTTTATAAATACCTCTAAGCATGCTTTTTTGCAATTGAAAAGTGCATGAATAAAGTAAGTAATATTAAAAATGCTTAAGTTTTTTCTTTGAATGTTTCAAACACAAAGTAACTAAACTTTTGCTAAATCACACAAGACCTGCTGACGAATTGTGTTGATACTTGGTATGCAGATAGCTACCTATTTCCGCAGGATCGGAACTTACGCAAGTGAAACCGTGATACTCGCAGATTATAACTTCAAGTGTTTGATATTATAAATATTCCATCCACCAATCAATGTTTTATTTTTAATAACATGTCTATATCACTGCTTATCATAATACATGCACCTAAGTAGGAAGATAAGAAGCGCGCGTGATAACAATATAAATATCGGACACGCAACTACTGCGCGTAAACATTGTAGTTACAATGCAATGTTATGCGTACAATAAAGTTAATGTAACGCGAAAATTGATAAATATGCATACACTCGCTTAGCTTCTTTTCTAAAAAGATTTAACCTGACTACAGTTCTCTTCTAAGGGGACTATCGTCAGAGAACATTGCCTTACAAGTCAATGATCACAACGCGTCGCAAATTTCACTTTTCTCTGAATAAAACAGGTATCGTTACGAGGGAAAGGAAAATAATCTTACCTCATATTTCGGTCCATGCTTCTAAATAAAACTATGCCTCTAGAACTGAATCCTTAAATCGTAAATACGAACGAGTAAACTATGATTAGATAAGCTTAACTCTAATACATTTTTAAACAAAGGATCAAGTAAAAGTCGTGAAAAATAATACAAAGCTAAATTGATAGGACGCCACACAACACGCACTCAAATCAACTGTCAAATTGACGTATTTATTTTTCTTTTTTATGAAATGAAGGGCAAGCAAAATACTTTCGGGGGAAACTTTTTTTATTTAGGGTTTCTAAGCTAATTATTTTCGAGAGATTTTAACAGATTTTAGCCAGTACGCTCGCAAATAATAGTCGAGTAGCGCTAATGAAACCACTTTTTCCACACCACACATCTATTCGAAAAGAGCTAATCCAATCCCTGTAAACTAAGCTGGAACAAGTCCTCTGCTGGCGCTCACGCTAACTCGCCGGCAAAACGTTTTGCCTCCCTGTTAGCAGGGATTTTACTTTTCCGGCTACTGATTGGCCGAAACGATTATAAACGCGAAAGTTTGTATGTAAGTATAAGTATGTATGTGAGGTTGTCACTCTTTCACGCAAAAACTACCTACTGAACCGATTGCGATGAAACAATAAAGGTACAATATTGAAACAATATTGCAATATAGGTAGCTGGGGACCTGGATTAACACATAGGCTACTTTTATCCCGATATTCCCGCGGGAACGGGACTTACGCGGGTGAAACCGCGGGGCGCAGCTAGTGGAATATAAATAGAAGAGGAATACACTAGGAATAGAACAGGAGTAGACTAGGAGACTAGGAATAGTGTTGGAATAGACTAGGTATAGTCTCGGAGTAGACTAGGAATAGCAATGGTATAGACTAGGCATAATCTTGGAATAGACTTTCTATTGTAATCTATACTATTTCTAGTCTGATTTCTAGTCTATTCTTAGTCAATTCCTAGTCTATACCAAATATATATTCCTAGTCTATTCCAACACTATTCCTAATTTATTCCACGACAACACCTAGTTTATTCCATAACTAATCTTAGACTAACCCTCTAGTCTCTAGACTCTAGAGTAGACTAGGAATAGCAATGGTATAGACTAGGCATAATCTTGGAATAGACTAGGATTAAGTCTAGGACTGGTCTAGGATTAGTCTAGGTTTAGGTTTAGACTAATCTTAGACCAGTCCTAGACCTAATCGTAGTCTATTCCAAGATTATGCCTAGTCTATACCATTGCTATTCCTAGTCTACTCTAGAGTCTAGAGACTAGAGGGTTAGTCTAAGATTAGTCATGGAATAAACTAGGTGTTGTCGTGGAATAAATTAGGAATAGTGTTGGAATAGACTAGGAATATATATTTGGTATAGACTAGGAATTGACTAAGAATAGACTAGAAATCAGACTAGAAATAGTATACAATAGAAAAAATAGCGCTACGCAAACACTGGGAATAGTTCAAAGAGTAATATGAATAGTTACGAGTTACTCATTTTCTCATAGAGGGCGATAAAAAGTAGAATGTCTACCTCGGGAGCAATTACTATTTTTCGCTCGAGTAAGGTACTTTTCTCACTCGATTCGCTCAAGATTCTACTCAAGAATCCTTCGCTTCTCTCTGGATTCAAAAAACACTCTCGCCTTAAAAATAGTCTTTTCCCCCTTGGTGTACATAGTGTACAATCTACATTATTGCATGCTAAACAATTTTATAAATGTGGTTCGATCCCTTGCTTGCATTTGCATTGCATTTGTCTATTTTCTATCTATTTCACTCTACATACAAGTTATTCCTCTGTCACTTTCACATACACATGTCATTTTTTCTGATAGTGACTTTGTGACGACTGACAAGTTTGTTTATTCCCAAAGAGTAGTCTAATAGTATTTATTCCATCCATAGTGATTATATTCTCTTTGATTCTATCATATCATTGTGGGTTTTGCATGGTTTTTGTAAGATTTTCTTAAAAATCATAATTGAATTCTATGTGAAACAACAATTAATAAAATGTCTTCTTCGAAAACTTCCGATAAACTCGGATTTGATGATCTACGAGCTAAATATCGCGTAAGTAAACAAAAATAACCTCACTTTTCACAAATAAAAACAAAAAAAGTAATTTCTGTATTACAAAAATATTGAAACTGTAATTTACCAACAGGATGTGCTATCCAAAGCCTTCGCAACAAACAACATCGATTTACTCGACTCATTTACGAAAAATGCCAACGAATCAGATCGCAGAGCGGCAATGGACCAAGCATTCAGAGACAAGCTTCTCGATTTGCTTCTAGAAGAGCCAGACACGCTGGAAAACTTCGTCTGTTTCTGCATAGACTCGTGCAGACGCCACATGGTGACTCCAACAATGCCTGTAGTTCTATTAGGTGACATTTTCGACGCCCTGACACTGAACAAGTGCGAAAAAATGTTCACATACGTCGAAAACGGCGTATCCATATGGAAAGAGGAATTATTCTTTGTGGCTTGTAAAAACAACTTGCTTAGAATGTGCAATGATCTTCTCCGTAGACTGTCGAGATCACAAAACACTGTATTCTGTGGTCGAATACTGTTATTCTTAGCAAAATTCTTTCCATTTTCTGAACGTTCTGGTTTGAATATTGTATCAGAATTTAACTTGGAAAATGTTACGGAGTTTGGCGGTGACAACTCTAGTACGCTTAAAGATGCGTTGGATGAAGAAATGGTGGTTGATACCTATGATAAGACTAAGTTGAATATTGACTACAATTTGTATTGTAGATTCTGGAGCTTACAGGATTTCTTTAGGAATCCTAATACTTGTTACAATAGACTGCAGTGGAAGACATTTGTTGCAGTGAGTAAACTTCTGTGCATCCATTTCATACTTGTAAACTTAAATATAAGACTTTATGTTGAATCGTTATAAATGAATTTGAATATGAAGATAAAAGTAACCTACCTACATTTTTCCAGAACTCCACCTGTCTATGTTTTAAGTTAAATTGTTAGGTATAATAATAATAATACACCTAGAACCAAAAACAAGCATTGATATTATATGCAGCTTAAATACCTGCTTTTGATGTGAATTGAACCTGTGCCTTCTGCAACATTACTAGGTGTTTGGCCAACATTCCACAGAGGTGGTCAATTCAATAATTTTTGTGTTAATAAGTAACAAGCATCCTGACATGTAGATGTATGCAAATACATCATTCCTTTCTTTTTACATTATTGTGTGTATTTGTTGATGTACATTTACTGCACATATTGAAAAAAAGTTCATCTTCAGATCAACATTTTCTCCATGTGTGCTGTGTATGAATTCCGATTTAGAATTATAACCGGGTATGAAGTTTAAACCTTTATCTTCACTCTCTTTTCCAGCATTCTGGAAGCGTTCTCTCTGCATTCTCCTCCTACAAACTAGAATCAATTGAGCTCCAAAAATCCAAACTAAACCGATTGAAACCAGTCACCAACACTACAGATGTTGAAATGCAAGAGACCAAGGAACAGCACTACTTTGCTAAGTTCTTGACCAATCAGAAGCTGTTAGAGCTGCAGTTGTCAGATTCAAACTTCAGGAGATGTGTGTTGATACAGTTTCTGATTTTGTTCCAATATTTGTCTTCAACTGTTAAATTTAAAATGTAAGTACCTATCAAAGGTATTTAAAATTCTCATATTTCTCATAGTTGTCAGACTCAAACTTCAGGAGATGTGTGTTGATACAGTTTCTGATTTTGTTCCAATATTTGACTTCAACTGTTAAGTTTAAAATGTAAGTACCTATCAAAGGAATTTAAAATTCTCATATTTCTCATAGTTGTCAGACTCAAAATTCAGGAGATGTGTGTTGATACAGTTTCTGATTTTGTTCCAATATTTGTCTTCAACTGTTAAGTTTAAAATGTAAGTACCTATCATAGGAATTTAAAATTCTCATATTTTTTGGTTCCATTTTTATAGTAGACTATGTGTAATTCCAGGTCTCCAGCTACCTATATTCTAAGTTTCATTGCAATCAGTTCAGCAGATTTTACGTGATTGAGTAACAACCACACATCCATACATACATACACACAACTTTAAGCTTTATAATATTAGTAGGATTGTTTATTGTAAACTTATTATAATAGTAAATTGTAACACTAGCTGAGCCACACTACTCTGCATATAGTATGTATGTAGAAGGTGAATAATTAATATTGTAAAAGGAAATAAACTACTGGACAGATTTCAATAATAATTTCACCAATATAAATGTTCAAGGAGTAGCTTCTTTTTATCCCGATAATATTCCAGGATCGGGATTTATGCGGGTTAAATTGGGACACTATTTGTGTACTATTCTTATTATTAGTATTATTATTATTAGTGTACTATACTTTCATCAACTTTGTCTCATATCTTTTAAAATCATCACCCCACCGTTTCCTAGGTTTACCTAGACTATGTTTGCAGTTTTACGGATGATTTATATTAGACCGTCACAGGCGCCGCGCCGGCCGGGCCCGAGTTTCGTTTTCCATTGCTCGGCCGCCAGTCGGTTGCAAGACCGATTGACTGTTCGCAGAGCAATGGACAACGAAGCTCAGACCCGTGATGGTCTAATATAAATCATCCCTTAAGAAATCTATTGTCTTTTTTATAATCTATACATGATCATTCTACCACTATCTCACCTGATAAACTCCTTTTGTTTCCTCATCTCTGAATGCATTCAACACTTTTTTAACCTTAGTCCTTTTTGTAACTTAAAACTTTTTTGTAACTTAAGTCCTTTTTGTAACTCACAACTATTTACTACAGGGAGTCCCAAGAACTGAAATCGGACCAGACAGATTGGGTAAAAGACACAACAAGCCTCATATATAAACTGCTTGGTGAAACACCACCTCGAGGCAAACAGTTCGCTGAGTGTGTCAAACATATCCTGAAGAGGGAGGAGCATTGGAACAATTGGAAGAATGATGGATGTCCAGGTAATAAATAAATTCTGTTAACATTACACGGGTCGCCATCTAGCCCCATGGCAAGCTACAAAGCTTCTGTTACGGTGACTAGACAGCAGCCACAATACCTATTTATTTTTCTTCGAGGATTGATATGCCCCTAAATGAGCTAGTAGCTTCCCTCTCGAAAGTGCCTAAATAATAGTGGCGACGAAGATGGGATGATGTTTTCTAAATTAATTGGCTTTCTGGTGTTAAACCTTAACTTAATACATTTGTAATATGTGTTAGATCCTAGCAAAGGCGTTTCTTATTCCAAAGGTCCAGCTATCTACTCACAAAGTTTCTTTAAATTTAACTTGTAAACATATATACACAGCTGCGGATACATGTATAAACACACATTAGTATCTAGACTGAGCAAATCTACCTATACTAATCTGATACCTTGCGTAACAGAAAAAAATCAAGATCTTTGACCATGTATAACAATACAAATCACATGACTTTAAAAGATTCTTTATGATTTAGTTTCTACTATTCTATATTTACAGAGTTCCAAAAACCAAAGCCTCCAGTGCAAGTGGAGTCCACAGAGGAGGTCCGCAAGACGCGGAAACGGCGCCGTCCCGTCGGAGATATCATCAAGGAATACCAGAATTCTGACAAGTTTTATATGGGAAAGTAAGTATACAAGTACCATAGGCTTTTGTATCCTGCTAATATTATTATTGTGAAAGTTTGGGGCTCTGAATGTGTGTTTGTGGCTCCTTAATACCAAAACAGCTAAATCGAATGCGATTAATCTAGCTGAAGGCCTAGGATAACGTAGGCTTTTTATCATGGGGCTCGATTCGGTAAGGACAGCATGCGGAATGCAGGCGACGTACAGGAAATGTACGTTAAATCGTATTCGGTGTTATTTTACTTAATTACTACTTAAATAGTGAAGTAGCCCATAAATGGGCTACTTCATTATTTAAATAGCTCCTCAGCCAATCAGTATTAAAAGAAGTTATAGAATAGCTATTATTTTTACTCATGCAACAAATCGACTTCTCCAATGCTCAGGCAACCCGTCTGCTTGTCGCATGCTATGGTTTTAGAGAATCAGGGCCCTGTGTTGTAAATATTATTGAAAACTTTGATGTTTTTGTGAATATCATAGCAGCTAGTCTCATATAAGGTTCCTGAGAAATTAGTTGTGACACACGAACAGACAGGCAGACGAACAAGCTAGTATTCTTATAACCTTATGATTTTCTCCATTTAAGATATGGAATGCTAAGAATTTGTTGTTATTTTTTATGTTTTCAGTAACGAGTTGACAAAACTGTGGAACTTATGCCCTGATAATTTAACTGCATGTCGCACTAAGGAACGCGATTTTATGCCCACTTTAGGTAAGATAACATTTGCTGTCTCATGTATTTATTTAGTGTAATATGCATCTAAGGTGTAATCGAAAGGGTGGCAATAAGAGTATGAAACTTTATGTAAACAAACATGCTTGTTACTCCTTCACGCAAAAACGAATTGTATTGAAACTTGGTACCTAAATTATATTGTATTAGTAAATACATAGGATAATTCTTATCCCGGTATTACCGCGGGATCGTGACTTAAGCACCCAGCTAATACTCGAAAGAATTTGTGTATTATTAAAAGCATCCACCTCATCACCTGCATCTTAGCTTATAGCGAAAGATTTCGTAAGCGCGATTCAGGTTACGGTACTAGTAGCGCCATCTGTGACACGACCGTTACATTGGGACGTAATATCCCCAGAGTCGTACATGGTGAGCGGTCGCGAGACAGACAGCGCCGGGCGGCGACGCGTGTCGTGCGGCGGCTGGGGGTGGCGCGCGCTGCGGCTGCTGGCCACGCGCAGTCCGCACTTCTTTGTGCACACCAACAACCCCATAGGACGGCTGCCGGACTATTTGGAAGCTATGGTAATGGATACTAACGCTTCTTTTTTATTTCTACGGAAATCATTGTAATTTATCACTTAGGGCCGATTTTACATTCCTCAGATAAAAGATATCTGTCGAATAAGTTCGAACCCAACCAAATTTGAAAGCCCTCAAATTTTGTTTCTTTTAAATATAATAGTGACGTTTTTTATTGGGTGATGTTACATTTTATTTTATTCAGATATCTCTATCTAGGGATTTGAAAAAACAGCCCTTATTAGTAGATTGTATACCTAGCAGGACAGTAATATAGGTGATTATTTTTTTTGCAAAAAGACAAGGTTCGATTCCTGGTTAGGGTAATACATTTTTCAAAAATCTAATATTGCTATTTTAGTTTTTGTCAAAACCGGAGACACAATTCCTCTCAGCATTTTTTTCTATCTCTCATAGTTTAGGATATTTCCCTGAAAGTCCATCGAATTGGTTCAACCTGTATAAGGTTTTTTTTTTTTTTTTTTTTTATTTCTTAACGGTTGTGAACCGATTATGGCCATTAGGAAATTAGCCAGTGTCATGTATTCTAATATATTATGCAAGTTATTTGCATCAAAACAGTCAAGTCGTCATAGTTAAAGTCAAGTCTAGGGAATCATTTGTAAACACGGCGGCCATTTACAAACAATCTTCACGGAGCCTTGGAGACAACACTAAGTTAATGTTTTGCACCGATTTTCACTTTCATTCCACTTGTACACCTTCACGAAACTAAATTGATTAATATGCCCCCGAAATTAAACAATTTGCACGCATATGAACTAGGTTTCACAAAAATGAAAATTTAGCACCACATCTCCTCAACGAGTTCCCGCCAAGACTCCTGTATAAGGTTGACAATGACATATTGTACTACGCTGACTCTCCAGGTGGAGCGTATATCACGCGAGGTGGCGGCGCAGACGGCGGCGGTGGCCACAAACGGCGCGGGGGACGACCGCCGCCTTAAGCAGGACTGCGGGGAGGAGGAGGACGAGCAGCTCGAGACGGACCTCATCAAGGAGGACGCCAACGATATGGAACAGGTACCAACGACAGACAGATGGATGCTTTCACTGATGACATAAGATGGTGTGTTTTCCTATCGTGTTTATTGTTGCAGCGTGCACATGCAGGCTGTTTTTTTTACTTTTGCTACAGGAACGCCTTCACCTATTGTGGTATTTCAGGCGTGTCGTCTGATAGAGTTATTATTCCCTAGGTGCATAAAGTGCGTATTATAAACCTAGGTTATAAAGTAATTTAAATTTGGAACTCAGGTTCTGGTAACAAGGCCATTTCGAACTGGCCGCCTCTAGACTAGATTTTTATTTTTTATTGGTAGTGAACCGATTATGGCCATTAGGAAATTAGCCAGTGGTATTATATTATGAAAGTTATAAATTTGCATCAAAACATTCAAGTCGTCACAGTTAAAGTCAACTCTCGCATCTAGACATGACGCATAAAGAAATAAAACTAGACTTTTTTCTTCTACTTTTATTTCGACTAAAGGGTAAGGCGAAAAGTTTTAGTTAATATAAAGCCCCAATTTTTTTTCGTCGATTTGATGTTTGATATCGTCATTTTGATGTACCATTGATAAATTTAGTTAAAAAGAGCTGTAAATATATTTTAAACACGTAGCATTAATCTAACTAATGCTTTGTTGAAAATTAAATGCTTGTTGTTGTACTTACCCTTTACATTGTCTCGCAGTAGATGTGTAAAGTAGAGTATTCACCTCGATAATAAAGCCTGTCTTTATCTTGGCTCGCTATATAAGACAGGGCTTTAGTAACTCGGTGCATTAACTACTATTATATCAGTAGATACTAGGTACCTAAAATATAATAATAATAATAGTCTTTATTTCTGTTCTACACAATAACAATCAATTTTGTACAAAAATTATAAAACTGTAGCACTTATAAACATTGTTATTTGATTCCTATTGTGGAGGCCGGAGCCCGCTCTAAAGTTTTAGAAAAAAACCCGTTTTACAGGTCTCCAGGCTTCCACCTTGCAGACCTGGGTGGTAAGCATGCTACCATTGGCATGAATAAATATTAAACATACATAACAAAAATAATAATAAAAATAGAAAAAGTTGAAAGTATTTAAAAAATTTAGCCATAAACATTATGTTAACCATTTTCTTTACCATTGACCAAATTCCAAAGAATGTGGTCCATGCCAAAACGACGGCACATGTGTAAAGACATGTAATGAAAGTTTGTTTGTGTAGTGTAAGACGATATCTAAGATAAAATATAATAAACTAGCTGCGCCTCGCGGTTTCACCCGCGTAAGTCTCGTTCCCGCGGGAATAACGAGATAAAAAGTAACCTATGTGTTAATCCAGGTCCCCAGCTACCTATATTCCAAGTTTCATCGCAATCGGTTCAGTAGTTTTTGCGTGAAAGAGTAACAACCTCACATACATACATACATGCAAACTTTCGCGTTTATAATATTAATAAGAAGTAAGATATGTATGTAATGAATGACTCCCCCCCCCCCCCTCCCCCCCAGGTGCCGGACTCGACGGGCGCGGCGGACGAGGAGCTGGAGTCGGGCGCGGCGAGCGCGGCGCGGCTTACCATGATCTCCGCCGCGCAGCTGGACGCGCTGTCTAACACCACCATGGACTGGAAGAAGCTGGCCACCAAGCTGGGGTACAAACCGGACGAGATCGAGTTCTTTGACACAGAAAACGCTACAGGTGATATATTAGCAGTGTCACGTAGTTATACCCGCATAACTTCGTAAGAATTTAAAAATAATAAAACACTTTATTTACCGGGTTTAATCGCGTTTTTTATCATGAATTTTAAACGCAGTCAACCTTGAAAAACCCAACCGAGTATACTTGGCGAAAGCTCGGTTTGTTTAAAAATCATGTTTAAAACGCGATTAGACCCGGTAAATAAAGTGTTTTTTAAGCAAAATCGCGAAAACCATAAAGGAAAAAAAAAATTGTGACCAATACCCAGCGCCAGCTAGCCCCGTGGTAAGCTATTAAGCTCGTGTTACAGTGACTAGACTTTCTAGTCAATTACCCAATTTCAAATCTCGCGGGCTGTTTGTTTGTGTTGTTGCTGTTTGTTTGTTCCTTATTTATGATACTAATATAATAGTAGTTTATGCACCGAGGTACTAAAGTCCTGTCTTATATAGCGGGCGTTATATTGAATCGAAAGCGTACGAAGGACTCTAGAGGGTTAACTCCCGAGCGTAGCGAGGGTGTTAAAAACTTAACTCCTGAGCGTAGCGAAGGAGTTATGTACCTAGAGTCCTGAGTGAAGCGTGGGATTCAAGCGCCCAAGATAAAGATAGGCTTTAGTACCGAGGTGAATACTCTACTTTACACATCTACTGCGAGACAATAAAAGGGCTACAATAAAAAGCATTTAACTAACAACAAAATTGACAGCTCTATTTTAATATTTCTTTTTGTTTTTATTGGTCAAGGCATTTTAAACTTAGAAATATTTTTAGCAAGGAAATATATTTCCAAAAAATCCCCATGACAACTCTATATTAATTAAATTTAACAAAGTTACAACAAAATGACGAAACCACACATCGGCCTTAGCTGATGAAAAAAAAAGTTGGGGCTTTATACTAACCAAAACTTTTTGCTTTACCCTTCCGTCCGTGAAAATAGAAGAATAATAGCCCAGTTTTTATTTTTTTAATGTGTTATGTCTAGGTGGCCAGTTCGAAATGGCTGTATGCTAACCAGAACCTTAGTTCCAAATTTAAATTACTTTATGCCCTAGGTGCATAATGAGCACTTTATGCACCTAGGGAATAAAGAGTCGCTTTACGTTGACCTTTTTGGTCAAATAAAGTAACTTTGTAGAGCAGTAGGTGTGTAAAAGTTATTTTATAAGATGCAAGAGGCTAAGTAAACCCCCGATATGTGACAGACCCGCTGCGCGCCAAGAACATGCTGCAGCTGTGGTTCGACGACGACGAGGACGCGTCCGTCGAGAACCTGCTGTACATCCTGGAGGGGCTGGAGATGAACGCCGCGTGCGCCGCGCTCCGCACCGCGCCCGCCACCGCCGCCGCGCCGTGACACGACGCCGCGCCCAAACCACCACCCGCCAGGAGACGCAGGTGGAAGTAGCGCTCCTTTACAATTATACGGACTTATTTAAAAATAAAATCGCTCCTTTACAATTATAGGGCCTTATAAACTTTTGAATTCGCACGATTTGTTAACATACCCGATGGATTCGATGATATAGATGAGAACTTGCGTGGCCGAGCGGTTGAGGCATTGGGGTACTTATCCAGGGACGCGAGTTCAAACCTCGCCGCAAGTGAATTTTTGAAGATGAATTTTTCCTGTAAAAATATTTCTAATACCCTTCCCATCAAAAAAATCGAAACACCTCAGAAGTATGAGTTTAAAAGAGTTTAACTTATTCTTAAACTTATTAAACAAATAAAACTTTAATAATGCCAGTTTGTTGCGGATATTATAAGGTAACGTTTAACGAAGATTAATGTTTTGAATTTAAATTTAATTTCTTAAGGTATCGTATTTAGTCCAACAGGTACGATTTTACCCTTAAAGAAAAATTTGAGAAATGTTTGAAGGAAAGACATAAAAAAAAGTTCAAAAAATGTTTATTCAATATCTCGTATTTGCCTACCCAGGCTCCAATGACTGCTCTCATGCTATACAAGAGGAAATAAATAACAACTCATCCCATCCAATAGTTATTGTAGTACTGTTCGGAGTTTGTTTGATGAGAAGTGTATTTTGTTTTACCGGGTCTTAATCGCGTATTTTTATTTATTTTCTTACCTCTAACGTTTCGATCATGTTACAATGATCTTGGTCTCGAGGGAACTCGATTCCTAAATAATAATACGCGATTAAAACCCGGTAAAATGTAATATGTTATTGCGCCTTATTTCAACATTTTTATTTCACAATAGTAAAAAGGAAAACATTTTCAACAGATTCGCTGTTTTATTAGCTTTCGTATAGTTATTTTGGGATAATAAATTAAACATCTTTTAGAATTAAAGTTATTTAATGAAAACAAGTCATTTAAAAAATGCATACCTATAAATACAGTAATTGGCATTACAGGTACAGTTAATTGGCACTTTGGCTCAGTTATTGGCACTATATCTAAACCGTACATAAAAACAGTTTTTATACATTATTTATATAGAAAATGTTGAATTTTTAATAAAAAACATAAAATAAACATATTTTGCACTTTTTATATAAGTAATATACCTAGTTAGTTAACTTATTAAAGTGGATGTAACATAATCAGTATGGAAACTGGCATACTAGTCATATCAATTATAGCTTAATGTTTAAAGAAATCACATTACTATCAATCTATGTATGATATACTTATGCCTAGTCTAGCTGCGCCCCGCAGTAAAAAAAAGGCTAAAAATTTACGAATAAAAATAATCTACTAATTAAAATCTTGGGAATTTTCGGAATCTTGGGAATAAAAGATTCCCAAGATTCCGAAAATAAAATTCATTTAAAAAACTACCTAGCTCCTCCTCACTACAAAAAGTGGTCTTCCTTTTATACACTTTATTTAGTTTAGGCAAAACAAAAGTCTTTGGATTCAATACTGCATATGGGTATTTCACTTTCTTGTCTTCAGTCATTCTGTTTATCTTCTGGTTATCATTCTGGTTATCTTTGATGTTGGTTATATCTGGTTTACTCTGATCTCTGGTGGTGGTTATCTCTGGCTGGTCGATTATTTTTGTTACAATTTGTACATGTGAGTATTTCACAATCTCATCTTCAATCATACTCGTCATCTTCTGGTTTTTGTTATCATTCTGGTTGTCTTTGATGGTAGTGATCTCTGGTTTACTCTGATCTCTGGTCGTGGTTATCTGGTTGGTCGTTTTTGTTACAATTTGTACTGGTTTAGTTTCAACATTGGCTCTAGTGTTTCTCGATTTGTAAGACGTAACTTTGGTTTGTTTTTTTTCTTGTGTGTTTAAGGTAAGAGCAGTTAGTGGTAAATCATCTTCACTATCTGTTTTGTCTTTTGTGTAACGTTTTGCAGATTTCTCCTTTTTTATCTTTTTATTTTCAGTCGCTATTAATTTCTTCTCTTCTCTTTGGCGTTTTCTGTCTTCTTTTTCATTTTCTTTTTTCTGTTTATCGTCTAACTTCTGTTTCTCTTTTGCTAACCATTCGGCACCAGTTAAGACAAAAATAGGCTTATCATTTTGGCGCACACCTTTCCGCACAGGTGTTTTTGGCCATATGAGATTGTTTCTTAAAGAATTCTTTTCAGGCGTTTGTTCTAAATTAAAATTGAACAGAGGTTGAGATTCATGTACTAATGACGGTAGTTCAGCAGATTGAGGTATCTCCGAGCCAAACGGAACTACAGTATCGATTTCAGTATTATTTGTTACCAATTGTGAATCGCCAGAATTGTTAACGACAAAGTCGTTAGTTTGACCAGTTAAAAATGTATCAAAAGTTGGTTCTTGTGTTAATAATGTATCCACAGGTTGCTCTTCATCATTTATGATAATGGGTATCGTATCAATTAAATAGCTGTCATTTCCAACTCTAAGAAAATCGTTTTCTATTTCTTGATCTTCTGTGTTACTCATGGTTGTCGTTTGGTTACTGTCAGATTTTAAAACATTGTAGACTTTATATAAGGCGTATTTAAACGGGTCACCAGTATGATTTTCGAGATTTTCTAGAATGGCAGGGCCTACAATAGTCTTGAAATCATCGATATTAATTGTCTTTTGTTTGGTTGTTGAAAGCGTTCTCTCTTCTAAGCTTGGCCTGGGATTTTGTCCTAGGCATTTGGAGAAATCAACCGCTTCAACATTCCAGGGGCATAAACCACAGGCTTTGAAACCATTGATAATACATTCTTTTTTGATATACTTTTTCAATGCAGATGATAGTATAGGGCCAAAGTCTGTTTTGGTTAGAATCTTTGTTAAATTTTGTCGCCGCCATTCCAATACACCTTTCTTCCATGCATTTTTCATGGGTTTGAAAGCTGAAACGTCTGCGGGTTGTAAGATGCGGGTAGAATTAGGATACAAAGCTATCAGAATGATCCCTTTTTCGTTACAGGATTGGCTTAAATCATAGTCCATATGACTTTTGTGTCCGTCTACAAAAAGTATGATCGGGAACTGAACCCCATTGTTTTTCAAATGAGGATACAAGATATTGTTGATATATTGAAAAAATAACTCTTTGTTCATCCACCCATTATCAGACAAGCCTAAACCCCAGTCGAATGGCACAGATGCTCTAATATCGGCACGCATTCTTTTCAAAGGATAAATTACCATAGGTGGCATAATATCGCCTTTAGCGGAGAATGTAAACATAACAGTTAAGCATGATTTAGCCTGGGCATGGTCTACTTCATAGACATTTTTTGTTACTTTTGCAGCCAAAACCATATTGTTTTTAGGGCACAACTGAAAATTGGTTTCATCGCCATTGTAAACTCGACTTGGGTCTTGCAAGATAGTCATTAAATGTTGTTCTTCTAAGTATTGTTCTATCTGAACAAACCATTTTCTGATATTGGCTTCAGAAACGTTAGCACTCGCAGCTGTTACAGCCTCAGCAGTACGCATCGTAATAATAGGGTGTCGTTTCAGGAATAGACGATACCAGCCATCGCCAGGTTTATTATCAATAAAGTTGTTTTGTCTGGGATTTTTCATCAAAAATTGTTGAACACTCACTAGAATGTCGTCTTTTCTTCTAGGAAATCCTTTTCTACTTGACGTTAATATCCAGTCTACAAGTGTTTGTTCTTCAGTCTCGGTTAGAACAGTTGGTGGTCCTGGTCTAGATTTTACAAAGTTGGAGCTAAGTCTGAACTGCAGCGTAGGTCGCGGAACACCAAATTTAATTGCTGCAGTCTTTTTGGGCATACCATTTTGGACTGCTGAAATAGCTTTTTTAATGTCATCTTCGGTGTACTTTTTTGAATAAGAAGCGCCTTCAACAACCTTTGGCATGTTTGTTCTGAAAGAAAAAAAAACTGAAATTTTAGCACCTAATTTTAATTTCTATTTACAATGTTACTTTGGTTAATTATTGGCACTAGAACAAGTGTAATAATTGACCCACTGCTAATTATTACAATGATTGACACAACGTATTTGCATAGTAATTAGCACCCTTAAAGTACAACAATTAGCAGTGCCAATATTTAGTTACAAAGCAAGCAAAACTACCAGTTTGATTTCAAATTAATTTGTTTGATTAACACAATAAAGTAATCATTATTTTTAGAACTATAAAATCATAATCGAAATTTATTGATTGGCACACATGCCAATCAATTGTACTTCAGTACATTTAAAAAACTAATCATTGGCATACATAGAAAATAGGTTAGAATTGTAAATAATGTAACAAAATCGTCTGAAATAGTATCTTTTGGTTAATAGCTGACTTTTCAAAATGTTGTACGATGTGTATTGGTTTAGAAAAGTAAAATAAATACGTTAAAACTTACCTCTGTCCTTATGCTTTCTATATAAAACTGCAGCAATTAACGAACTTTGTTGACACTCCACTTTGATTTTCTAATTGTAATGTTGCCAGCAAATGAATTAAAAAAAGTACAATATATTTTTTTAATGTTGCTATTTAACAAAATGACTGTATTCATAGAAAAAACTTTTAAGGCAATTCTTAATAATACGAGTTAATGTGGAAAGTGCCAATCACTACTGGAGTGCCAGGAATAGTATAGTTTACCCTATGTATACATGTATACGTAAGTTTATATTTTTTTGAATAGGTCTCGATTCCAAAGGAGCGATAGACAAACTTGTACACTTGTATTTAGAACCACCTGCATCCCGCAGTTTTACCCGCGTAAGTGTCGATCCCGTGAAAATATCGAGATCAAAAATAACCTATGTTACTGCTCGATAATGTAGCAAGCATTCCGTCTGTGAAAGATTTTTTTGAAATCGGTTCAGTAGCTTCGGAGATTACCCACAATGGATGTATCCATATTACCGACGTTACCTCTTTATAATATTAGTAATTAATTAGGATTAAGACCCGGTAAAATGTAAAAATGTTTTTTTAATGCTTAAAAAAAACAATTGAAAACCAGCGTTTTTTTTAAATAAGAAATTTTCAAGAAGTATACCTTATAATCTTTCACAATTTACTTTTACGGCTGCGTTCTGGATGAAAAATAAAATTATTGTATTTTTAATCGCTGCCTTTCACTGGCGAGAGTTTGTCATGATTATGTCTTTAGATAAAATGTTAACAATAGTTATTAAGTCGAAATAAAATTGATTTTTCAAGTTCATAATTTTCTTTTAAACTAGCTGCGCCTCGCGGTTTCACCCGCGTAACTCCCACTATTCAATAATTAGCATTTTTTTTCTTTCATAAGAACCTTCTGCTGATCATAACAAAAAAAAAACAACGAAAAAAGAATTGGCGAAATCGGTCCAGCCGTTCAGTTCAGATGCGATGCCGTGACCACGCGAAAATGGGATTCATTTTTATATATAAGATGAGCGAAACAAAAAGTACAACTGACCACAATTTACCTAGTAGTTAAAGCGGAGCCTGCAATCTGAAATATGTTTACACTAGTACAATCCATTGCGTTTTAGCGGTAAATAATATATTATCGGTCGGTAAAACGCCGAAATTGAGACGCATTATTACAGCTGTGTGTAATAATGTGTCTCAATTAATTATAATTAGATACATGTAACCGTACTTATATACAAAATATAGTAAAAACAGATATCACAATAACGCATGCGAATTACCGGCCGTTAATAACACAGCTATATGGGAGGGCCTTTAAACGAGATGGTTAATTATTGTGTATCGAATTTACAAAATAGTGTTCATAAGGGAAATTGCATAATCTCATTAAAATAACTAAATAGCCTAGCTATTTCGAGCTGTGAATTACACACCGGACGCGAGGAGTACAGAACCAAAACAACCGGTCATTCATACCTGGACACATATTCTGTAACTAAAATGTCTCAACAACGTCTCAGCATTGTTATATGTTCACTACAAATATTACCTAATGGCGGGGTTCATATTTTAATGTCTCGTAGACAAGCCAGTTGCAATTAGTTCCATAAAAATTAAAACATGGTAATTACTTCGTTATTTATTATTTGTAGTGCTTGACAACAAAAATATTAATTTTAAATCGTATATTGTTAGATTTTTCTCAAAAACGATTCAACATTTTTGAGGAATATTGCTAAGTATCGCTAAAGCTTTTCAAGTGCTGGTAATTTTGCAAGAAATTTGCTGAAGCAACAAAAGGTAACAATGCTGAGGCGTAATTGAGACGTTTTAGTTCTAGAATACGTACTATGTGCTAGAGTTAAATTAGACGACCCTAAATAGATCTGGGCTTAAGTACTAAGTTCTTACTCAACGTCCATACCTTTTACCTGTATAACCGTACTTATGTATAATCTATAACCGTACTTTTGGAGTAAATAATATGCCTTTGATCTGTACCAATTTGAGTTTTATAACTTTAGAATTATCGTTTTTTGATGTGTGTGCCAATAATAGTAGATTGTTAGACAAGGGCTGAATGTCAGACATTTCACATGAAATATTTCTATAGTTAGCAGTTCGAGGACGAAATGAATGACATTCACCCGAGCTAAACACTCTACTTCGTTTTCTTCTTCTTCACAAATTCTTTTTTTTTTACTATAGATTTATAAAAAAAGTTCAAATTTACACTTACCGCCAACATTAGAAAATTAATGAAAAAATTATCTATTGGCTACATATGATCGAAGCAATCATGGCATTATACCAAGTGGCAGAATAGAAGAGTAATTCAATTATCAGACAACAAAAGTATAGTACGTTTTTTTAATTTGAGACTATAATCTGACTTTTTGGTTCCTTGTATTCGACCATTTATTCATAGAAATGTGTCAAATGGTTGCATTAATTAAAAAATGAAGTATACTTTCCACTCTAGGGATGAAATGAGCCACTTTAAACCCGGCTATCCATGCATGAAAATTAAACTTTCCGATGAGAGATGAAACATGTATTTGATGATAGCATTAAAATTCAACAAACAAAATTCCCTATTTCAGTTTCTCAGTTTTAAAATATCAAATATTAATCACTCTTTTTAACTTTAATTTCTGTAAAATAGAAAATAATTGAGGTAAAGCGACTGACAGCATGATTTAAATATTATAAGCCACACTTATAAATTATGGACGTCAGTTCCTAGAATACACTTTGTTTTAAAGATATCAAAAAGAAAGTGTTACCACCCACAAAATACCAAATCTCCCGTGATATATAAAATCTATCAACATTGTCGGCCTCTCCAAAATTATAACTTACACGCATTTCCTCATCTCGACTGACTCACCACGTGCCCAAAACAGAACTTATTACTTACCATTATAATAACCAAGTGAAAAATTGTAATTTAGAACCTTATACTGCTCAAAATAAAGTCGTGGCAAGACGCTAGTTACAATATGGTAAGTAGTTAAAAGTTCCAGTTAAATTTGGTCCCTTACGTCTGCTTCAGCGTGTTTTCAGTAAGTATGTTGGTGTAGATTCGAAAGATCAAGATACCCTGGTCTAGTTTTCAACTCCGGTGTTTACAGAATCGCGG
Organism: Idaea dimidiata; assembly: GCA_949358125.1. NCBI lineage: Eukaryota > Metazoa > Arthropoda > Insecta > Lepidoptera > Geometridae > Idaea > Idaea dimidiata. Next base: position 11,550,191 of record OX442334.1, read on the forward strand.
AATAGCTGCACCGAAATTAGTTTAAAACGAATGCGTCAATGAACAGACGGTGGTGAGAGGCGCGCGCGTTCGTTCCTAAAATTATATTTTTATGATACGATACCAAGACTTTTTATATTAAAATTAAAACGAGGTGGGGTTTGGGGCTGCTGTGACGTGCCTTGTGGGTGTTATCGTGCCAGTGTGAATACTGCTTTATATTCATGTGAGTACGGATTTTAGATTTATTATAGTTTTCTGTGAGATAATGAGTTATTTAGAGCGCTGTGGTAAGCAAAGGGAGAGGTTTTTGAAGTTTTTTACGTACGTATACAACAAGTACAGTCAAAAAATTAAAGTGGTTACTGGTTACAGGCACACTGTCGCATTTTTAGTTAAATTGAAGTTTAAATATAGTAAGTATGTTTAAAGGTACATACAGATACGGTAAAGTAGTGATTTAAACTCCTCTTTTTTTGTAATAATAGCATATTTAGAACTACAGGGTGTGCACTTTCGGTGCCTCTGTAGGTAGATAGTTTTTAGCACAAAAAACTGCTTGTTTCTGTATCAAACATACAACATAAGTTTTAAGCATTTTTTTTCATAAGCATAAAAGATCTTCAAATTATTAATTTTGTCAAAAAAGTTAGAATCATTAACCTACGAATAGCCGTCCTGTTCCCGTGAGAAAACCGTTACAGTAAAAGTACCTAAATCCAGATTATAATCTAGGTACTTGTGTGCCAAATTTCAGCCAAATCCGTTCAGCCGTTTTTGCGTGATTGAAATACAAACATCTAAACTTTCACATACCTATAATATTAGTACCTAGTATAAAAAAAGGAGTCTTTACAATACTTTCGTTATTAAGTCACGGGGTTCTAAATGTCGACACTCTTTCAAGCACTATGTTCACGAGAATTTACAAAGGCAAGTTCACAAACACTAACATTTGTACTGTCCAGTGTCCACCTATATTTATGAAATAAATAATTGAGTTGAATTGTATTTCAATTCGACCGCAACGGGTCGCGAACGGCTGAGTGGGCTCGGTATATGATTTATACAAAAGTTCTACTCATAAATAAGATCTAATAGCTATAACATTTCCCCAGAAATATTGCTTACAACGTCTATTTCTAAATTTCAGTAGGTACTTTCGTTAGGTTCGCCAGGCCGTAAAGTTTTACTATGATACTGCGACGATCTTTAATTTGTAGTCGAAAGAGGTAACATTGGAAATCCTGAACTGAGTACTTAAAAATTTGAGTGGTCATTGAGATTACATTTTCGAGCTCCTCCGTGCTTCTAAAGGCTCGTGTTCCCGATTGTAATCTCTGATAGCAGTCGTTAGGTCAAGTTAGAGGCCTAAGGGGGACATGGAAAACACTAGGTGAGTCACACCACAACACGAATGGAAACTAAAAATTATAAATACCTACCTATGAAGTAGACACTCACGGGTTCAATTCCCGCTCTGAAATTAATTATTATCTTTCGTGATCCATAGAAGTTTTCCTACGTGTTTGTTCATTAAACGAAAGAATAACTTACCTTACACTTGGATGACTAATTTTTAAGGAAATGCTTTCCAAAAAATGCACCTGACAGGAGTTGAATTCTGCATCGGATTCCGCATCGTGCGGTCGCCAATTGCGCAAAAAGTTTCACGACGACAGAGCGGGCACACCTGTGGTCCATTGGCGAGATATGGAATATTGGGTTGCAGGTTCCAAGTCCTGTCGGGTGCAATTTTTACCAACTAGATTTAAAAAACAAGCCAGTTACAGCAAGACAGTTTAGTTGGGTATATTCACAGAACACTATTACTCGGTATATTATTTTGAACAGAAAAATGGTCATCATCATCTTTTTTAAGTGATTACAGCAAAAAAAACCATGAGGTTTTTATATATTTTTCTCATTGGAGGTCGCATTCCAAAGACACAGTTATCTATCTCGTACAATGAACTTAAATGAAAATTTTACCATGAAAATAAAGACCCTAATTAAAGTTCTTTCAAAACTGATTCTGTTCCCAATAAGATAGGAATCCATTGAAAAGATGTTTAGAGTTTTTCCCTCTATTTCCTTCCTGTATTAAATTAAATCTCTTCCAAATAGCTCACCGGCGCGGTCGTTATAACTGGTTACAAGATTTTTTGGTTTACTACCGTCTTCCATGATACGGAACATATGGCACTTAAATTCTGTTCTGAATACAATAATTTAACTGCACACAATGAACAGCTTGTTGTTTTGTAGCTGTTTTCAATCTACCTAGCTAGAGGCATTACCTACATCCTTAGTAAGTTATGTAGTCATTCTAAAACACGGTGAGCCTTATTAATAAACGTGGAGTAAGGTTGGAGTAGTGAGAACATGCCTTGTCTTTTTACGTGAGAAGAATTTTCTAAGAAGAAGCATAAAATGCTAAATTTACTCTGACCTTACTCCAAGTTTATTAATAAGGCTAGGTAGGTTTGAGTGAGCAATTTAGTCAGATATACTATGATTTTAATTTTAACGTCCTCCAACAAAAAAAGTTTAACTTTTTATATAACGAATACTTACTAACAACTCTAGTTACTACTTAGTAATAAATAGACACAGAAAACAAAGTATAATTTTCCGGTGCCTTTTCGGTGCCTATTTGGGTCCGCGTATTCTTTCTAACGTCTCAAAAACAGTCCAACAAGTTTTAGGCATTTTGCTGTTTCGCTAAAGCCTTTAAAAGTGTTAGTAGGTTTTTTTTGCTAAATTACCACCGATTGCTAAACCGTTTAAAAAGACTAAAACAATTACCTACAGGGATGTGGCATGTTTAAGACATTATGATTATAGAATAGATGTCAAGCACACTGTAATTTCATTATTGGCATCAGGAAGCACTGAGTGCCTGCATTCCATATTACCTGACTTTGTTGCGCCTCGCTATATTACAAATCTTGTTATTGAGTTTAGGGGCTAAATCGAGCGTTGGTTTTGATGTCGTACCTAACCTACTACAATATCCAATAACTTTAATTAGCTACCTACTTTCTTATATTCTACTTTACATAAATATCATGTCTCACGTTTTAGTAATAAATAGATTACTTAGTTATAAATACCACAGTATACATATTAAATACATAATATGTATATACGTATATTCAAAGAAGTTATATATATTAGTAGAACTAGAATGCTAACGTAGAACTAAAAAAAGTGTTCCCGCTACATTGAAGAATACTGTCCCTTTCTAATAGTGTTATTAGAAAGGGAGAGCATGAAGCATGCATTGAAGTGTGCTGTCACTTACATAGAAGCATGCAGCTGTCCCTTTCTAATATTGTCATTAGAAATGGGCAGCGTGCTCAATGTAGCGGAATACTTTTTAGTTCTACGTGAGCATTCTAGTCTATCTATCTTCTATCTATACTTAAGTATAATAATAAAGGAAGAGAGGATAAAAAGTCTGTACTTCGAAGTAAATTTAAAAAAAAAGTGGTCTATGGGACTTAGGATAAGTAGGTAGTAGAACAAAATTATATAATTTTTAAAATTCATGTCTGTCTGTCTGTTTATCTGTCGGTTCCTTATACAATTAAAAACTACTAATCCAATTGAAATCCTGTTTTCAATATTGGATAGTTCTATTTTCGAGGAAGGAAATCCAATAAGTAGAACCCGAGTAATGAACGAATAAGTGCAACCGCTCAAGAACCGCTCGGCCGCCCGCGCCTATGACAACTGACATCGCGTTCTTCACTTCCGCGGGTGAAACCGCGGGGCGCAAGTAGTTCTAGTAATAAGTATAACTTCTTTGGGTATACCTAAAAGTAATCGGCAACAATTGACATTGTGTTTGAATGTTCATGTAAAATACATACATACCTACATATATACACTCACTTCACATAATTTTAGTCGACTTGCGGAAACCAGCCCGACAAATAAATACAAATACATACACTCACGACAAAAACATACCTAACACTTCGTTTGGCAGTCGTGTAAAAACTTGACAAAATACGATAATCTCACCTAATGCAGGTTCTAAACTGAGCTCACAGGTACGTACAGTAGGAGTTAAGCGGTTCCCAACCGAAGAGTTTTGAAATTGCTCATAATAAAATGTTTTGTCTCATGCTTGAGTTACAGTACAGGATTATAACCTGCTCATTGGCTGCTCATCATCAAACAATAGGTACAGTTCTGCTTCTGATAAATTGACAATTGAAAACTCTAGAAAGGGAGCGTAAACTGAAACTGTACAAGTACCTATATGTTACGGTTAATGCTAGAATCTGAGTTTATCCGTGTGAAACCAACAACCGTCTCCGAGGAACCTCTCTAAGCTCTCGAGCTCTCTCCGCTTCTTCCTTCTGGGACATTACGTCCTCGGCAAACGCTCGAACCGCCTGCCAGGCCTCGTCGGTGTTGACCATAGAGCGAACTATAGCCGGTAGCGACAAGCCATGGCCGACGACGGTTTCCAGCTCTTGGCGCTGTAAGGGCACGCGACGAGGGTGTGCTCGGCATTGTCACAGCCGGACGAGCAGTGGTGACAGCTCTCGTCCGCCTCCCTGCGTATACGGCACAGGAATTTGCCGAAACATCCATGTGCCGTCAGCAGTTGAGTGAGGCGGAACGACAGCGCTCCGTGGCTGCGACTCAACCACTCCTCCAGTAGGGACTCGATAGCTCCAATGGTCCACAGACCGGCGCTCGGACGTAGCAGCCGTATCCGCCACATATCCACCTGGATCTGCCGGAGTTCCTCCCGGCACTCCTCCACTTCCCTGAGCGCCGGTCGGACGCCCCGACTTCGGACCTCCTCACGCCACTCGTAGAGTGACGCAAGGGATTTGGCTTCCAGGTCCCAGGGGATTGTTACGGCTAGGACGGCGACCGCCTCTCCCGACACTGTGCGGTATCCCCGCGTCACTCGGATGGCCATCAGTCTCTGCACGCGGCGGAGTGTGCCGATGACGCCATCCGAGAGATTGGCGGCCCACACCGGTGCGCCATATAGCGCCATGGACCGCAAAACCCCCATGTACAAAAGTCTGGTGTAAACTCTTGGCCCACCGATATTGGGCAGGAGACGGGCAAGTGCCCCCGCCGCCCCCACCAACTTCAGCTCCAGACGGCCAAAGTGAGCTCGAAAACTCCATGCGCTGTCGAGGACTAACCCGAGGTATTTCAACGTCGACTCGACAGCGATGCGAGTTCCTCCCACGATGAGATGGTAGTCTGGAGGTGGCTTGTTACGTGGACCATGGAAGCCAAGCATTCAGTTTTGTTGATGGCCACCTCGAGCCCCAAGCGCTGAATGCGTTGCACCACTTGCGCTACCCCAGCCGTCGCCAAAATGGCTGCATCGCGGTGCGTGCTCCCCCTTGCCGTAACCAATGTGTCGTCTGCATAGCAAGTCAGTTCGATCGTGGTACGACTTCTTCGACTACTTATCACTAGATTAAGAACACCTAAAACATTAGGTACCGACCCAACCAGTGTTGAGTAAACCTAATATGTCAACTCGTAAGAGTCCGTTTTGAACTATTTACCCTTCTCCAAGACGCGGACGACGCGACGCAAAGAAGCGTTTTTGTGTTTATCAGTCTATGTACTTATCTGTGTCATTCTGTGTCTTTTTCATTTGTATTTCGGACTTCACCCAACGATGTTGGTAAAAACTTTGTCTTACCGCGGAAAAGGTTTTCTGGCATACCCGTAACAGTATGTTTATCCTATCCTACTAATATTATAAAGCTGAATGTATTATGTTTGTTACTCAATCACGTAAAACCGCTAAACCGATTAAACTTGTAATATAGATAATCTGAGACCTAGAATAACACATAGGCTACTTTTTATCCCGATATTTCCTCCGCAGGAACGGGGGAACGGGGGAACCGCGGGGCGCAGCTAAGTTCTACATAAACTTCGACTTTTAGGCAACATGCTACTTTGCCTATATTTTATTGGCCCTTAACTTAATTACAGTTAGTTTTGGTCTAATATCAAAGCCAGTTCAAAGACAAAGACTTAATGCCACAAGGAAATGGCTAAAATCAAAGCAAAACGCGCCGCGTTTATGAGTATCGCTATACTTATATATAACAAAACAGTTAAAGTTGTTTACTGTTAATTGTAGGTAGGTACCTACCTACTTAGTTTACAAATGTTATAGGAGTTCTACTCTTTATCCATGCAAAAGTAGTTGACATGTTCCACAGTGCCGATGTGTTTGATTTTATGCAATAAAACCTTTTTTTTCATATCCTAATTATTCTAGGACCTATTTATTTTTCCATATCTGCCATGACCTTGCCTCGTATGTTTTTTTTTATATCATAATCATCAAGGACCCACCTACTTCCTATTATAATTAGAATATAAAAAATAGTAACTAGGTACTATAAATACTAACTATACAGACATACTAAAATTCTAAATAATATAAACGCTCCTATTTAGGTAGGTACAAAAAATCCCATATTGTTTGCCCAGGGAGTCGATTTCGACCCCAAAGTTTATATTCTTTAAAAACATTTAGGTAGGGACTTATTGATAATACTTAAATAAAAGTGGGGCTTAAACTAAACGCGTTACAGATTTATCTCAATCCATAATACATATACCTAAGTACGAACAAACATCCGTCAGTAACAGTTGCGGAATGAGTTTCAGCAGCCCATTTTTCTGACGATCTCAAAGAGTGTATTTTAGTAATGTGGAGCGAGCTGTAAACATTTACTGTAGGTACTCCACTTTACCAAACGCCCGAAACTTTTATCTTAGGTTTCAACTGACTTCTCCATCACCTGCCTAAAAACATCCGTCCTTTATGGCATTCGTTTATAAGGCTTGAAAAATTAAGGTTTCCTCAATGAATTAATCAATCAGAATTATTTAATTTATCATTCAATACTTCTTAAACCGTCTTAGAGTATAAAAAATATGAAAGACTCGATCTCCAATGAGAAATAGGCACAAGAAATTCGTAAGGTAGCCTAAGCAAGGCATAGGTATTGAGTTGTCTGATAAAATTCTTACAATTTGTAAACGTTCCATAGTGCCGCATAAAAATCCATACAAAATCCACTTCACATTCTGCGGTTTCACCTACGTAAGCCCCGTTCCCACGGGAATATCGGGATAAAAAGTAGCCTATTTGTTATTCCGGGTCTCCAGCTACTTATAATCCAAGTTTCATCGCAATCGATTCGAAGTATTTTACGTGATTGACTAGGTAACAAACATACATACTCACTTACATACAAACTTACCTACAGCTTTATAATATTAAATATGATTTTAATAACTAGCACATCAACAGATGTGGAGAAATTTAAAAAAAATGACCTTTTCAAAAAAATAAAAAAAAGGTGATGAGGAATGGCTGAAAGCTGAGACAGTCACATCAGAATAGGTGCCGTACCACATTCTGTTTTAATTAACTAAAATAACCATGTCGGTTTTGAAAATAATAATTCTAAGATTTCCTTGAAACTTAAGAGGTACATGTATCCTGACATTTTGAACAATCTCTTCTATCATTTAAAGCCGGTTATAATTAGACTTTTCTCTGCTTCCTTAATCTCGTCCAAATACTGTATCTATTTTGAACTCTATCGTTTATTTGCTGAACACAGTTTTCTCGTAAAGTCGGCAAGCACTGTTGCTTTTGGTTTATAGTGTAGGTGTTAGGAGACTTCGTTCTAATTGAGACGTTGCAGCCTTACTGTTTCTGTGTTCTTTGTATACTATTATATCAAAGGTGTACGTTAATGTCTGTCTGTAAATCTAACTCGGTCTAACTAGGTTATTTTTAACAAGTTTTGGGTTCGAATGATTTGTGCAGCGCTACATGGTTCAATAGACGATACCCACGATAAAGTTTTTAAATTGTCAGGTCGAACTTTTAAGTACTGACTAAACTTTAAGTACTGCTTACCTATGAGTTGAATTTAAACCTAACTTAACACAAAACACTTTAACAAAAGCAAAAGCAATTTCAGAACTCTACAGTGGCAAATTACGTTTTAATCCTTTTTGGACGTATGTACCCGTAGTAGAGTTTTTTTAATCATAGGTTCTTATCGGTAAAATTCAGATCTTAGACATGGTAAAGTTTAAGGTGGACAGACTTCAGCAGAACGACTGAAGAAAGGTGCAGCGAAGTGTACTGGTAAATGTACCCTCGCTTTGCAGTGAGCATTACGCCGAAGCGTTCGCAGGAATGTTTCATTACATGGAAATGCTTTAGAAACTGAGCTTTTACCTGTATTGTTTAAAACGTTATTTACCTACGTATAAAAGGTCGAAAAATGCTTTAGTCTGTACTCAGCTTACTCTCACCCATAAATTAGAGATAGAGTTATTTTTGTTAAACCAAACAACTTTGCATTTAAACAACTTAAATCAACGAAACAAACTAAAAGGAACCGCATTTAAACAATGAAAACTTCAAACAGAACAGTTATGCGACAGTCACTTACCATACATTAATCGTTGAAAATATTTGTTTGACACAAAAATACTATCATTATGTATCTAGAATAGCCGCCCGGTTGGATATTCCACAATCCACTGTCTCCATAATACACGATCAAACATTTGATGGCCTATTAATATTAATTAATGTCGTGACAAGATTGAAATAATAGTGAGAATAACTCTTCTTACAACCGTGCGATTATAAAAATGTGTTGTGTGGACATTGGAGTGGAAAACTGATGACAAGTTGCTGGAACATTTGGAATTTATTGTTTTATGCGTTGATACATTAGTCGTCATCATTACAACAATAGGTGCTGTTTTAATTCCAACCAGTGGTTTAATTTATAACAAGACATCTACATTGACTATACTACCTACTTGTTTGTATACTTACATAGCTCTAAATGACATGTAGGTATGGTATTATGAGAAATAGTAAAACTATTCCGTCTTTTAGATGAGTGTGCTATAACTTATTATTATCCATCACTTACCTGATAGGACTACAGGTACCTATGACCAAAATACCCCAAGTTTGTTTCCATTCACTAGACACAAAAAAACACCAAGTTGTAGATTAAGATAGGTATCTAGAATATAACTTTAGTACAATAGAAGACAAAAAACAAAACACAAATAACATGAAGAAAAGACAAAGAGAAGAAGCAAAAGCAAAGAAAATTGAAGAAGAGCGAAGAGCGTTAAAGTTTTGTGAAATAAAAACAAAATATATATACATACATAGAAGGAGTTATTGTATAATATGCATAGATAAATTGTTAAATTAAACGTTATTAACTACACTCGATATAGAGCATGAATGGCCAGTGAAAGGGTTGTGGATGATTCATACGAGTAGTAAAGACACCGCAGTAGGTCGTAAGTCAGAACCGAGTCTAGATGAATGAACATCGCTTGCAGACGTTAATAAATCGCATTAGGCTCATTAGCTGAGTATTTTGAGGGTGCACATGCGTTCATTCATAATATCGTCCAATGTTCAAATATAATTATATATTTAGGTTAATACGATCGCTGGCCAGTGTTCGACGTCGCATCAAATTGTTAGTCTATGATTTAGTTAACTTAAAATGCTAAATTAAATGCCAAATACACAAGAGGTGCCCTCTTGTGTATTTGGTCCGGAGTCAATAGTTTTAAGATGCTGATCATGCATTGCATGTTGTTAAATAATAATTATGGAAGAAGCTTATCAGTAGAACAGTCTTGTATTTTTGCATTGATTAAGTGGGTAAGTATATTAAGTTTTTTCGTAATCAATATATTATATTAACAAAATGCAATGCACGATTAATCAGTGAAAACAGCAACCGAAAAGCTTCTGAAATAGGTGGCTAATCAAAGTTTTCTTAGAATTCTACTAGGTAGACATGTAAGAATTATGGTACCTAATGGATGACTGAAAGGGTTGCGATGATGGGTAATCCATACCCATCATCGCAACCCTTTCAGCCATGTCTGAGCGGGACGGGGACGGGGTAGTTTTGTAAGAAGACATAACGGAGGCGGCACAGAGAACATTCTAAACAAAAGCTGTCTTCATAAAAAAGTTGCCCGTCCCGGCTCTGGCCCAGACAGGGCCAGTTCTAATGAGAATCATTCTTTAATTTATTGAAAAGTAACTTTTGTTACTTACGTCCTTTTTTGTTATCTTACTAATATCTTAACCACACATTATCTCGTAAATATAATGTAATCTCTAAGATCAAGAAGCATTATTTAACCTAATAATCATCTGTTCGTTAGAGACAAAGCAGTTGCACAGCGCTAACGAGCCGGTTGAGAGTAAAATGATACGCGGTCACTGTTTGGCAGATACAGACAGACGACAGACAAAGAGATCTCAGGAACGATGCCAATATCACACTTTGACTAATGTTATATCGGCCTTTCTATTACTAAATAATAGGCTCCTACATTTTTTTTGTGAAAAAGTGTTTTTTTAACTGTATTCTGTACCTAATTCTGAGCTGTTTTGCGTGACTAAGCCGTGGATTTCCTAACGATGTTTTCCTTCACCGTTCATCATCCAACAGTTTCATTGTGATTCATCACGGGGATTATTCTGAGTTATCCTAAACTAAAGCTTTACATAAAAATTGAGACCTAGAAAACAAAGGCAAAAAATATTACGGACTACGACTCGTGATTTCACCCGCGTAAGTCGATCACGTTAAAATATCGGGATAAAAAGTAGCATATGTGTTAATCCAGTTTCCAGCTATCTGTATGCCATTACTATCGATAAGCGATATTGATATTACAATATACTCACTGCTCTAAACTCATTATGATATTATGTGACCGGTATGCAGCGAGTAAAAATTGTACTAAGTACCTATAAATATTTGATTTGACTTGTGTCGATAGAAGCAAAAAGCAACTAACTTCTATTAAATAAAATTAAATTAAAAATACCTAAATTTAAACGTTATTGACATCTCGTTTAACAGCCAGTAACGCCAATATTTTTCAATAGCGGAAACATAAAATATTTGCCTAGAAACCGCATCATAAATATGATTTTAATCATGTATATTATTATAATGGCTCCATTTTATACGAGTAAATGGGTAGCATAGTTTCTAAATTTCACAAATCAGTCATGTCGCCGTTCCTTTGAAATTAAGTGATATGATTATAGGTTCAATTAATTTTCGTGGAAATCATCTTTAATTAGGATGTGGAAAGAATCCATCTACTTCACATGAAAGAAAATTCATGAAGGATTGTAACTTACGCGAGTAAAAGCGCGGGGCGTTGCTAGTTATGAAAATGATGGACTTCAAATAGCATTTTTTTTCAGAACGATTCATAAGTCCGTGACTGAAGAGCTATTAAATAATTATTATAGTGTTTCCGATATCGTTTCACAGATATCTGTACGAAGTTTATCATGAAAATATCTGATACTTATTTATAACCGTTTGCATGAAGTAGGTCTACATTTTGCGTCATCTGTGTTTCCGTTGCGATCATGCCAAAATATAGAGGGTATATTATAAATTATTATTCAATAATTATTGATATGCAGATACACGAGTGCAGTATACACTAAGAGGCGATCGTTGGCAACCCTATCCCCCCAACCCCTTAAACCCCAACCAAGTTAAAACTAATATGGTGGAAAGTAAAGTAAAGTTATGCTTAAAAATTTCGGCCAGTCTCGACTCGAGTCAGCCTGGGTCTATATTTGACTCTATCCCACTTATGGTCATAGGGCCAATCTGCATTTTTGAGCACCTCCATACTTTGGCGTGGCACGGCCAACAGTTGGTCTCGGTTGTTATCTCTGACAGCAGTCGTTAGATCGGTCGAGTTAGAGGTCTAACATTAGGTATCCTCTGTTTTAAATTATATAAACAAAGAATTGTTAAAGGGAAGAAAAAGTGTTTACATTTTTGATCTAAGATGCCGAAACAAAGTTAAGGTGAGTCACACCAATATTATAAAGAAGAAGACTACAAATACGTATAATCGTATGAAACACTGAGAGTTTTTAGAAAATAAAAAACTGAGCAAACTGACAAGTTATTAGTTTTATTTTATCTTTTAGAAAAAGATTTCATCTACATCTATATATCGCTGCTTCCGATGGAACCACTGAGAAAAGCATTTTGCCCACTCATCCTTAAACCAGTTGTAAACAGTGGGGCTGATGAGATGGGGTTTCAATATGAAAGGCTTATTAAATTCTATCATAACTTTTTGTTGACTTTAAATGACATCGAAAGTCACAAAAAAATCATTTCACGGAAATTTTATGTGATTTTCTCGCGTTAATTTCGTGCTGACGTGACACAGACAATTTTCAATGTACCGCCAAATCGTAAAACAAATGACAAATGAATTAAATGCATACTCAATAATACAACCAGAGCTATATTCTACGTATAGTGTGTATGTATTTACAAAAAAAAAGTATAATATGTAGTATATCCATTGTCTAGTACCTATAGTACAAGCCTAGAGCTTAATTTGGGGCTAGATTGCGCTGTGTGCAATATTTATTTATTTCAAAATAAGTAGGTAAGTATGATATGTTATTTTCAATCAATTGTTTACAAGTGGCCCATTTCAAAAACTTTCAGTGCGGCCCTCGTAAGTAGGTACTAAAATCTGTGGAATGTGTCGCGAAAACGCGAAACATGTATTTAATTAATTGGTAAGTGTCTAAACGATATTAATGTCTCTTTATGTTGGTAACACTAGAAAAATAAAAAATGTATGTCTATGGTTTCAAGTAAGAAGGCGGTAGTTCCTTAGAAGTAAGAATTTAGAAAATTAACAATGAAAAGTGCGTGTGCAGTTGCAGAAACCAGTGAGTAGAAAGAAAAGACTACACCTAGAACCCCGGTGAGTTGTTTTACAATCACTTTATGACTGCACTAGAATAGAATTGATATGAGTAGAGAAATGAGAAAATGAAAGGTTTAAGTCAATAGAATACATTCAAGAAGAATGTATTAGAACAGAATTTGCGAGGCATGGGCAAGCTGTAAGGGGTGTTGGGAGGCTTGCGGGGTTTACCCCATAAATAAGTAGAAAGAATAAAATGTTATGTCGTTGCTCAACTCATATCAACCAGAAGTAAAAGAAAGTTCTTGTCGTTACGTGTCGTCTCAGGCAGATTATCTTTATTGTTCATATTATCATGATTAGCTATGTACCCTATTTACATACACATATATAAGTAAGTATATATATTACCCCTAACGTGACGACAAAATGGTTTTGTTTAGTTTGTGTTTGTGTTTGTCATATCTAAACCTTCCACCATCTCTTTAGCTGGACCTTCTAAGCAACCAAAAAGGTAGGACAATTTGTCCACGTCAGGTATATTTTTGTTGTGAATATTAGATTCGAATCGGTCCCAAAATTCATGAAACTTTAGTATATTTCCATCAAATTTTGGCAACTCAAGTTTTGGTAATTTTGCTGTGTAATGCTGGCTTTTCTCACTAATTTTAATTATACTTTCTAACTCTGCTAACCACTCCTCTGCTTCCATTTGAGTTTTTGTAAACTCGCTTACCTTTTCAGTACAGATATTACTACCCTTTTCAAAATACAAATGGATTTCTTTAACAAGACTCTGAATCAGGGAATGGAGCATGTTTCTTAGTTTATTTAGGTCTCCTTCTGTTGTTAGTTGGTTATTTTTAACTAATTCTTGTATATTTTTATTGACTGACTTGATCTTTTCATGAATAGCGTCTAAGCGCAAAAGCATAACGGACTCCATTTTGTTTGAAACACTGTAATATAAAAAAATTCTAATTTAAAATCTATCTCATACGAGATATGTTTTTACTTATTATTTACAACAAAAGTATAAAGTATTGCAAGTGATTATCACCAATTTCCTTTACAAAATTTATCTACAGGCTTCCGCAGTCACCAGGTAGTTACATTACATACCTACCTAATTGAAACACAATTTTCAAGTAAACCATCTTATCCAGTTTACCTAGTTAGTACCACAACTACTTTTGTCAATTTTATTTGGAAACAATAAAATAAATTAATGCTGTGCATTAATTTAGTAAAAGTTACTACTAGGTTTATACAAGAAAAAGAAACTTCTGGAAAACTTACCAGGGTGCGCCGGTCTGATGCCGGTATTGTTCTTACAGACACTATGTAACAAATTTTGCTTTGTTTTTCTAGCCAACTCTCTATTTATATCGAAAACAAAGCCGACAAAACTATAACTTGTTATTTTACTATGAACACCAACCGCGTCTCTTATTTTCTTACTCACTTTTGTACGTAACATACAAAACGAAAAAATGGCTAGCTCAATTCCAATTAGAATGAACAAGTAGGTAGGTACCGTGTAGCCGTCTAACCGTAGTGTTCCGGATACGGATATTTACACGTCCCGTAAACTATAGACTCGGTCCAATAAACCGACTATGTTATTATACTCTGAACTCCTATACAAAGTTGGGTATAATATGTTAACTCAAATTGGCCGGGTTATAACATTACCTAGCCCACTGTTGCCAACATTACACAACAAAACAAATGATTTTTATCTAATATTAGCGTTTTAAATAAATAAAACCCATTTTTAGTAATACGATTTTAAAATGAATACGAGTTAAGTAATAATTAATTTTACTAACGATATTTTACCGTCTTTTTTAATTAAAACGTTTCCTTACTGACATAGGAAATAAAACTGTTGGTCAAATGTTAGTCACAATCCATACCTTTTAATTTTTCCTTTTTCTTAATTTTATTTTTTCTAATTCTCAATCCGACAAATAATTCCAAATTTAGAATTATTTTTTGCAAAGCAATCAACACAACCAAATCTCGAAATTCTGTTATTTTGTATACTTTTACAAGTGTTCAGGGTTCATCGAACGTTCGCTCGCACGACTGTATGGTTCTACAAGTCTTTTGACGAAGGTTCGCGTGACTCTATTTTATTCGCTCGTTGCCACGAGTTACTAGCCTAAGAGTACGCCGAACGAAAGTCCGCACGATTCTATGCCTGCCACCGCAAGCCTCTCAGGTTCGCCGAACCAAAGTTCGCACGATTATATTCTGTTCGCTCACTGCCATGAGCTTCTAGCCTGAGAGTTCGCCGAACGAAAGTCCGCACGATTCTATGCCTGCCACCGCAAGCCTCTCAGGTTCGCCGAACCAAAGTTCGCACGATTCTATGCCTGCTACCGCAAGCCTCTCAGGTTCGCCGAACCAAAGTTCGCACGATTCTATTCTGTTCGCTCACTGTCGTGAGCTTCTAGCCTGAGAGTTCGCCGAACGAAAGTCCGCACGATTCTATGCCTGCTACCGCAAGCCTCTCAGGTTCGCCGAACCAAAGTTCGCACGATTCTATTCTGTTCGCTCACTGTCGTGAGCTTCTAGCCTGAGAGTTCGCTGAACGAAAGTCCGCACGATTCTATGCCTGCTACCGCAAGCCTCTCAGGTTCGCCGAACCAAAGTTCGCACGATTCTATTCTGTTCGCTCACTGTCGTGAGCTTCTAGCCTTAGAGTTCGCCGAACGAAAGTCCGCACGATTCTATGCCTGCTACCGCAAGCCTCTCAGGTTCGCCGAACCAAAGTTCGCACGATTCTATTCTTAAGTTTCTATGAATTTGTTAGTCTCCCTCCACTCGTTTATTCTATTTACTTTATATGACGAACTAATATTTTCTATTCTATTATATCTCCTTATTTCCGTGCCGTGCAAGACCTCCCGAACGACAACAAAAAAGGTATTTTGGGAAATAAATTGATAATTTGGTAAGTACTATTAGGTAGGGTAACACAATAAAACAACAACACGAAAATAGTAATTTCTCTTTTTTCTTTTTTTCTTTTTTGTTGTTCAGCATCTCCACCATTTTGTCGTCACGTTAGGGGTAATATATATACTTACTTATATATGTGTATGTAAATAGGGTACATAGCTAATCATGATAATATGAACAATAAAGATAATCTGCCTGAGACGACACGTAACGACAAGAACTTTCTTTTACTTCTGGTTGATATGAGTTGAGCAACGACATAACATTTTATTCTTTCTACTTATTTATGGGGTAAACCCCGCAAGCCTCCCAACACCCCTTACAGCTTGCCCATGCCTCGCAAATTCTGTTCTAATACATTCTTCTTGAATGTATTCTATTGACTTTCAACCTTTCATTTTCTCATTTCTCTACTCATATCAATTCTATTCTAGTGCAGTCATAAAGTGATTGTAAAACAACTCACCGGGGTTCTAGGTGTAGTCTTTTCTTTCTACTCACTGGTTTCTGCAACTGCACACGCACTTTTCATTGTTAATTTTCTAAATTCTTACTTATTAGGAACTACCGCCTTCTTACTTGAAACCATAGACATACATTTTTTATTTTTCTAGTGTTACCAACATAAAGAGACATTAATATCGTTTAGACACTTACCAATTAACTATATACATGTTTCGCGTTTTCGCGACAGAATGTTGAGAGCATTTTCTCAGATCTAGTAAAAGCTAAACATTTAATTAAGTATTATCATTCGTTACTTTGTATCTATGATCGAAACTAAATTTAATGAAAGCAGCGTCAACGATGTGGTAGCAACGAAATATTAATGTGATGGTGAAGTATTTATAGTATACTAGCTGCGCCCCGCGGTTTTACCCGCGCAAGTTGCGAACCCGCGTTGTTCGAACACCTACCTACCGCAATGCAAAAATCCACACCTAAACGGTCGCCCATTGAAGTACTGTTGAAGCCAGGCGCTGCCGCGCCTGGCATCATCAGTGCTTCCCTGGTCGTCCGTTTAAGTGTGGATTTTTGCACTGCGGTAGGTAGGTGAAGTAAAGTAAAGTTTGTATTTCATTAGTAAGTGACGATGACGATAACGAAGGATGACGATGACGATGATCATGATGCCACTCTACATAACTTACCCTACCCCTGTGTCGATTTTCATTTATTGAATAGTTATCACCCGCGTAAGTCCCGATCATGCGGGATTTTCGGGATCAAAAGTATCCTATGTCACTCTCTATCATTTAAACTATCGATGTGCAAATTTTCATCCAATAAATAGTTATCACCCGCGTAAGTCCCGATCCCGCGGGATTTTCGGGATCAAAAGTATTCTATGTTACTCTCCAACATTTAAACTATCCCTATGCAAATTTTCATCTATTAGATAGTTATCACCCGCGTAAGTCCCGATCCCGCGGGATTTTCGGGATCAAAAGTATCCTATGTTACTCTCCATCATTTAAACTATCCTTATGCAAATTTTCATCCAAATCGGTCGAGCCGTTTGACCGTGAAGAGGGAACAAACAAACAAACAAACAAACAAACAGACTTTCGGATTTATAATATTAGTAGGATAGAGCAGAGCATAGAGTAGAGCTTTGAATAAAACTCGATATTCCCTCATATGATGAAAGTTTGTAGTTAATGGTTCCTCCTAACGTGATATGATACAACCAACGCAAGATTCGTAAGCTTTGCTGTAAAGCAGTGTTCTTAAAACTACGATAAATTTATCTAAAGCATTCAAAGGGTTCGATTTTTCTTCTGTTTTTTTTTGATGTTGAATTGAAATGAAACTCATTTTTTAATCAGTCTACCTTTAAGTCTGTAAAGGCTCCATAACGTAGAAACGGAATTGCAACAAGGCTGAAAATAATAAAAAGAACGCGATTAAAACCGGAAAATGAGTTTCATTCCAATTGAAAGGATTTATTTATAACCGGATTCGATATGTAAAACAAACAGAACGAATCAATCAGCAGGAAGAGCTATGCAACATATCTAACTTCCAAGAAATACGCGAATCAAACATGGTACCTATCAATTTAATAAACAAGTACTCCCTACTAGCTACTAGTTATTTAAACACGTGGTTTGTCTGGAATCCGGATATATATCGGGCGTAGGAAGGAAGAAGGAGGGGCTCATAACTTTGCTTGTTTATTTTGAGATCGAGTGTCCATATGACACGTGCATGTGTAGGTTGATTTGTCTCGTCTAAACACTTTGTGCACGTTCAATGACTCCCTGGTCACTTACCTCCTATTCCAACTATGACATCGCCTCAGGATCATTGGTTTCCACCTATTCTACAATTTTATTGGAAATTTCGCTTTGAAGCTCTAAAGCTTTTGAAATGTTGGACCGTTTAAAAAAAAAAATCGAAACTGTGGCGACGTTGATACGATTTAATGAAGTAGCTAGGGAAGAAGTATTTCCTTCTTCTCATCTGAGCGATCTCTCAGTAGCCCGAGGTTCCCTAAAACTCCAAATTACTTGTCGTCGTACTTGTCGGCACAGTAGGTTAGTCATCGAAGTATTACCTACCTAGGTACGTCAAATAGTGAAGTGGGAAGAAGTCGCGATATATTGACGCATTTGTCGATCTTTTAGACCAGATACTTAAAAATAAGTATAATAGTTCAATGTATTATAGTTTGAGGAATCCGTAGTGTTAACAAAGGCGGAATGCGATGTGACTGATGTTTTTACGTCAGCACTGAATTATTTAGATTATTGTAGGCGGACATTTTGCGATACGATGAGAGATAAATCGCTTCAGGATTGATTCCAATTATTTTAGCGAATCTTGGTTACATAAATTCTAAAAATATTTTTTTATTTTCTGTAGGATAAATGTACCTACCTAACTGTTTGGAAACGTAGGTTAATTTATGTGAACGTTTGTGAATGCGTGCGTGCTTGTTGCTACTTCACGTAAAACAGCTGAACCGATTAGCAATAGGTATTACTAATATTATAATTACCGATATATACCGATTAGATAGCCTGGACCGACCTGGAAAAACATACATTTTCTCAATATTGCCACGGGATCAGGACCTAAGCTACGTAGGTGAAAACGTAGATCGCCGTTAGATTTATAAGCGACGCGCAACCTTTGTAGGTAATTCTTAGTGTCTTTGAAAATGTTGTTTTGTCTCCCCTCCCATGGTTCTCGCTCAAGTCTCCTTTTTTATGAAATCCTTAACTTTACCTTAAGTTTGCTGCGTTTTCTAATGATTCCATTCGCTGCCAGATCCATTATGGTTAGCACCGTTCTGGCTTCATCCAATTGTTACAGATAGCCGGGTTATATGAGCCGTAATTTGCAAGGCACTGTAGATAACTAACATAGATACCTACTAGTTTCTTTATGGGTAGCTCGAGAAGCTCATTGGCCTAGCTGTACCTGCCGATCTTGAACAGTTGTGCGGGTGACCGAAAATTCAAAATTGTGGCAAAAATCATTTTCTTGAGCTCGTGCTTTAAAAGGCACGTTAAGCAATTGGTCCCGGTTGTTATCTCTGATAAAAGTAGTTAAGTTAGAGGCCTTAGGGCGACCTGAAAACTCTAACACTAGGTGAGTCACACCACTACACGAAAAGAAGAAGATGGTGAGCTTTCTGTCCGTCGCTTTAACGTCCACTGAAAATGTTGTCTCAAGATTTTTAGTTTGAGAGTTAGTGGCAGTAGGTAGAAGAGTCCCCATTTACGTCATCACAGCATCCAGCCCAATATATTTACGATTATCTTTTATCATAAAACCGCCATTAGCAAGCATATTGACCCGTATTTCTAATTCCTGTTTCCACCACATTGCCACAAGCGAAGCTGTAAGTACCTGTTTAGCTGGCACTATTCAGGCCATTCGGTTCGTTCGAGAGCATATAACCGCAGCAATTACATTTTATATAGAAAATAGTGAACGGATTGATCCAGAACATGTTGCTGATAGAATAGTAAAGTAAACACGGGAGACGTTAACCAAAACACCGAGCTTTAATTTATTTCAACGGTCCTGCGTTTATGAGGTAAAGTTTCCAATACTTCCTCCTTGGAATAGTCTGTCCATTTCAGTTTCTTCAATATACTTACGAGAAATGAAAGTAGATGCCTCCTTTCTTTTTTCGTCGTCGTCTTTAGATGGGTATAGATGTAGATATAGAGTAGTATCCGTTTATAATGGCATCGAAAGGAACAATTAACATAGAAAGTATAATTTTAGAAAACAAATGATTGTTAAAAGACATACCCCAAAATTAATTTGCAAGAGATGTATAGTGTTGCTATGCGATTGTTGGACTGCTGACTGTAATGCCTTGAAATTCGACACTGTAGTAGCTAGCTTACTAATATTATAAACGCGAAAGTTTGTATGTATGTGACTTTGTTACCCTTCGCGCAAAAACTACTGAACCGATTGCGATGAACTTGGAATATATGTAGCTGGAGATCTAGAATAACGCATAGGCTACTTTTTATCCCGATTATTCCCGCGGGAACGGGACTTACGCGGGCAAAACTGCGGGGCGTAGCAAGTATAGATATAGTTGTGAAAACTATGACCTATCTACCTGTCTACGGTTTCAATAGTAAGAAAAAGGTAACAATATTTTTTCCATTTGTCATGTGCAATTTCACATGTGCAAATTATTTGCGATTGGCAAATAAATCTATTCCAGCATTTAAAGCCTACGCTTGGATATAACAGATACCTACTGTGATTATTTAGAGACCAACCTTGTTCTATTTCCATCCACGATCAAACCAACTGTGCAAAAATTCTACTCAGAAATTAAAAATGACGAATAAAATAGTCAAAATAACCACACACCTGAAACTGTAACATTGTTGGATACAAGCCAGTGGGCAGTGCGGTATCCGAAAGTATATTTTGTTAGAATAATAAATTGTGTTTGAAGTAAAAAGTATTTCTTATTGTATGTTGTGAAAGAGAAAGTGCATAAATAAATTCAGGACTGGTAAGATTTGTTAACAATTTAACAGGTCACCTCTAGCTTTGGAATTCTTGGTGACATCGTGAATAAAATAGATGAAGATACAAAACAAGTTGTTGTTAATTATGTGTATTATTTGTGATGTAATGTCGAATATTTGGAAAGATCTTTGAATAAAACAAATACCATAATGGTCGGTTCTTACTTATGTGACTAAACGGTAAAAATATTGTGAAAACCCCGTGAATACGGGTATCAGGCACTTAAATGATGTCATGATTCCTCTTCGGAAATAGCGTCCAAGGAACTCCACGATCTTGTTCCCTTTTGCCCATTTTACTACAAGACAACGTAAGATACCTAACAATTAAGGGTGCGCGTTCTGTTTTATTTAGTGGACCAAGCGCCATACCTCTTACAACTTTGGAGCCTTCAAGTCTAGAGTGAATAGGTTTCTTTCGGGTAAGCATGTTACGCCGTCGATTTCATCGTCGCTTCCAATCGGCTGAGGTGAATGCAAGTCTATCTCATGTAAACAACATGCAGAATTGCATGCAGAATCTGCTAAACTTTATACAGACGCCCAGATTTTTTATCTTCGGTTTGATCGAACCACGATAATAAGAAGAAGACGCCTATATTGGAATTTTTGTATTTTAAGAGAGCCAGACACAAATGCAATATGTTATACGATTTACGAAACGGAAAATTTAGGTAGGTAACAAAAACCAATTTGCTTTATGCACTGTGCCAAAAAACGCATTTGAAAACTATTCAAGCAACACACGAATCCGTTTGTTGACGCCAATCTCATTTCTTTTGACTGAAGACTGAATTAACTAGAATTTATAAGTTGCTCAAATCGTGTGATGTGGCGATAAATTGTTGACTTTGCTGTTGTCAAATCGTATTAGGGCGGCTGTTTATTGTGTGCGAAATGAGAAAGAAAAAGTATAATGGTTTAATTTATTTTTGGCAGACGTTCGGCTGAAATTAAATATATTTGACTTACGCTTATTAAAAAAACTAAATAAAGTATGAATGATTGTCCCCCTTCATAATAATTTTTTGTAACAAGCTTTTATTCACTTAAAGAGTACTACGAAGAAACAGACACGATTATTCATTAAGTAATAAATTGTATCAGTTTTTAAATTAGTATAGATTAATGAACCTAATTTTAATTATTGTATGCCTGTAGTGGGTAAGTGATTGTATCCAAAATATGTATGTTAATTTAAGATCATTATGTGCATCACTTAAACAATAAAAATTCTTGATTCTTGTTTCTTTCGCACTTTTGCAAATTATGGACGCAGGTACTATTGATGTAAAATATTTTAACTTTAACTATAAAACTAATAAAATAAAACTAATATAAAGTGCCTAATAGCTTTAGCTAATAAGATAGCTTATATTTTTCTTCAATTTTCGCGATGCATTAGGGGGGGACGTCGAATCGTGTCAGGCGTTTGAAAAAATCAAAAAATAATGGAAATAAAACCGATTGAAACCGAAAAAACCATTTTATCATACCTATACAAGGTGTAACGGGTAAGTCCTTTTAATCCGAAAGGGGGTTGTTCTAGACGTCTAGGCGAACAACTTTTGTTCTACGACTTTTGGAAATTCGAAGGACTTTTTGAAAAATTTAGGTGTAAAGTTTACTTGAAAATCAGCTGTTTCTGAGAGTTCGAGGTCATTGACCTTATGTTGTCCTTTTATTTAGTTGGATGGTTTACAATCAAAACTTCAATTAACTTTATTTTCAAAAGCAGCTGTTTTTTCAGTGAAACATAACCTCAAAATTTTCAAAAAAAGTTTGAATTTTCAAAAGTCGTAGAACAAAAGTTGTTCGCCTAGACGTCTAGAACAACCCCCTTTCGGATTAAAAGGACTTACCCGTTACAAATTGTATAATGATTGAATCAATATGAATGGCTTGATGAAGTTTGGTTAGAATGATCTCTTGTTTTATAATTATGTCAATGTCTAATATGGTGAGATTGCCATGAGATTTCTCACCACTCCTGTATCTTAATACCAAACCCTTGTGGACATTCACATCCCTTGATCCAATTCCGCAAACCAGTTGCGAACTTTTCATTCGAAAATTATAACTTATAGGTATCAGCCTGATCGTACCTCGTGGCTCGTAGGTACATTGGCCTTCATCCTTTAACATTATTTACACAAACTGTACAAATCTGTTTACATTACCCAGCAATGATATACAACGTGCTATAAGTAGATGCTACCAATTGCCAAGAGTTCACTTCCTACGGAAACCTTGTGCTACAGTCAGAAATTGGCTGAAAGTTTTGAGGAAAATTGCTCGGTTAAAAACCACTATGCTCCTGCTGATATGTGCTACAGCTCAATAAATATTTTCTTCCTAAGAGATGGTTCTTGATTAGAACGGGCCGTGGACGAGCCGGGGCGGTGATAGGCTACTTTTGTATAAAAATAGCTTTTGTTTTGCACGTCGTCGTCCGTGCGCCGTCCGTGCTGTTTTCATACAAAGGTAGTCCTTCTTCGACACGGCACTCCAAGACCCGTTCTAACGAGAATCACCCCTTATAAACGATCTTAGAGTAAAATTGTTAAACGACTCTTCTTTTTGAATTAGTGGTTTAATTCAGAAAAGCCAAAACCAAGAAAATGAATGAATGAGCTCATTCATTTTGTTAGTTATAGCTTTTCTGCATTAAAGGACAATTTCAGCCAGTTTTACGTGTTTAATTGTTTACTATAAAATCGTTTGAAATAATTTTAGCAGTAGGTGAAGGTTCCAGAAAAAATGGCGACGATTTTTTCTTTAGCCACATTGGAACATTTGTTGGTAACATGCTAATTCCGTGATTGGCACTGGTATTTTTACTTTCACTACACTCGTTGAACTTCGCGTGACTAAATTGTTAACATGCCGCCGAAATTAAACAATTTACACGCTTTAAAACTAGGTTTCGAAAATGAAAAATCAGGACTACGTTCCACTAACGCGTCAAAAACAAAAGTCCGTGGGGTAGCCCACCTAGTCTTAGTTTTCTTGTCGATCAAACTGTGATTGACAGACGAAGTTATTGGCCCATCGCTTGTTTCTGTCTGTCAACTTTAAAACTATACATGTTACGGTAAAAGATACAAGATAGATAACATATAACTGTTATCAAGGCGAATTAAAGGCGTTATATAGTTTCTACAGCGGATATACCGATAATAAGAGTTGTAACCGCTGTTACCGCTGCTACTGCCAAAAGTTATACCGTGTAGATATAACATTGCACCATAGGTACAGGCGTTTGAATTGGCTTAGTTCTAAATAAGCTCCCATGTCCGTAAAAACTGTGTAACTGCGGTACTAAATAAGTTAAAATAATATAATTTAGAACCAAAAACATGTTAAATCATAGTTTACACTTAGAAAACATAATATTTACCCATGTAAATTATATAATTTAGAAAGGACATTAACAGTAGCAAAAAAAATTAAATTAGAAGTCAAATAACTTTTGAAATTTATTAGGCGGCAACTATTTTAGAATTAATAAGTGTCAAATAAATAGTAACAAGCATAAAAAAGTTTTGATTTATATTAAGGCTATTAGGAAATAACCGTAATGTTGACACGTGCTTTTACGGTGAATAATATTACGTGGAGACCGTCGTGGCTCAGAAATTATAAGATATTACATGAGGAAGACGTAGTGTCTTTTTAAAATGTCCCTCTACTATAGAAATAAACCATAGAAATAGAACGATGGAAATTAAAGTTAGAATAGAAATGCTGTAGGATGAGTTTTATATGACACTACTTGGAAATTATCTAACACTAGTGAGTGACACACCCTGGGTACGTATTCTATAACTTAATTGCTCATCATCACGCCTCAGCATTGCTAGATTTTTCTCCAAAACGGTTTCAATTTTTAAAAACTTCGCATTTTCGGTAAAGCTTTGAAGGGCTGGTAATTTTGCAAGGTCTTTGTGTCGCTGTTGTATCAATTCTGAACCGTTATCGGTTAGCATTTTCTCAGCCTTGTCAGTAAAATCGAACACTAACAATTGCTGAGGCGATGTTGAGACGATTTAATTATGGAATAAGTGCTCTGGTTTCGAATGGCAGTACCTACTACACATTTAGGTACAGTGTATTACATTATATTTTGTCTCTAGAAGGAAAACCTATTGTAAAATGTTAGTTGATTCGTATTAAAAAAAAATTGCAGTGGCGATATTTATCTATAAAACAGATATTGGCAAGAAATAAGTAGAAGAAGGAAGATTAGAAGAAAGAAGATTTGAAGATTCCAGTTCTGCATAAATTTGTCTTTTTCCGCTTTGCTGCTGATGTGATTGTGCTAGTCAACAGCAAAGTGAAAAGGTCTCCTTTATGAGAACTTGCTCCGAGGAAAAACGCAGAAGATATCGTTAGAAAATCTAAGAAAAGCGCCAGTTAGAAGATATCTATTTGTTTTTCGTACCTAAATGCA
Organism: Idaea dimidiata; assembly: GCA_949358125.1. Classification (NCBI taxonomy): domain Eukaryota; kingdom Metazoa; phylum Arthropoda; class Insecta; order Lepidoptera; family Geometridae; genus Idaea; species Idaea dimidiata. The sequence continues at coordinate 11,575,427 of OX442334.1, forward strand.
AGCAGTATAAATTTTCCATGTAAATTACGTTTGGGCAAGTAATAAACTCCGGAGTTTCAAATGGTTCTCGAGCTTTTACTATTTTACCCAATAGGCGCTCTATCGACGCTCTCTTTTACTCAGGATTTTATTGTTACCCAAATGGTCACTTTAATCGAGTTCCAGAATGAAACTCCTGTCAAAAAACTATTCAATATATTTCTCTTCTACTAATAAATAGGACATTTGTGTCTATAAAGCAATTACAAAATACCATTAATGTTCAATTAGTTTAACATATCGCTTAAAATATTTACGAGAGTGGACGATCCATTGTGAATTGTTACATTTCTGTTTGGGATATCGTAACATAAAGTATTCTGCGGTACATTTGCCAAGTCGACGGAGCTGTTGATTTTATAACGTTAATTTATTAGAACTGGAATTTGTATTCCAATCGTTTATCTCTACAATTGTTAATAGGAAATTTTCCTAAGCAAAAAATATACACACTGACAATAATACAAAATGTTTATCTATTTATTCTGTATCACCCATATTACCAGCATAGTTTGTATATACACAGTATACTTGTGTATACTGTATTTGTGTTCTAGTTATAGAGGTACTTTACAAAATCCCCGACGACTGATTTATTAACCGTTAGATGGTTTCTTTTAGATATTTATAATAACATTATTTTTCATGTTTTATATAGTTTTGCAATATTAGTTTTAAAATGATTTATACTGTACCTAAATGCATCTTCAAAGTGTATCTAAAGCTTAAACGAAACTTACGCAAAGTTATTGTTAATAATAAATATTTTGTTCTAGTTTAGAATTTTGTAAACAATGTTTTTACACTACTTGTAATAAATTGCTTAGATGTGTCGGTTGTGGTACTAGGAAATAAGTATGTAAGTACTTATATTTTGAAAAGTTTGTTTGAAATACTTAAAATACCCCATTTCATATTTTATCCGTTAGGACGTGGTCTTCTTTATTTCAGGAACTTAATAAATTATAATATAAAATGCCTTGGCTTCTTTAAAAAACTTTACTCAAATAAGATTTTTTTTTTGTCTTAAGGTCTTCTTTTTGTCTCAATAAAACGCGAGTAAAACCCAGTATATATTGTGTTTTTTTTTAATACGTTTTTAAGTATTTTTTTTTAAATTTAGTTTTAATTTTAATTAGCTGGACGATTTAGATGCTGCAATAAGAGATCATAGTAACCCCCATTATTGACTTGTCATACAACCACAGACTGTCGACTGGCCCAACCAGCCGGCCGCCGGTTCGTGTGTTGATACATAGGCCGGTGCAACCTCTTAGCATACACTGTTCTATGTGCCCGTAGTGTACTTTGGGCACAAGTAGCCCGGCTTACGAGAACTGAGCTTTGACTTGGGAATATGATCTGTGATAAACTGCGGCTCAACCGCGCGTCTTCCGTCGTAAACAGCATGGAAATCCTACAATGCAAATCAACGTTCTCGTTTTCACCACGCAGGTTATTCCTTTGCGCAGTGGGATTTCGATGCCGCCGATTACGACGGAAGTTGCGCGGTAGAGTCCATGACCCCCGAAGGTACCTCAAGGTCCTAGAGGGTTTGGAGGCCCATTCTTGAAGACATTTGGCCGAAAGAACGCTATATAATAAACGTACGTTTAAATATTTAACGTAGAAAGACATGGCGCTTAGTGTTTTTTTTTCGTTCAGCAAACGTTATAGTGTCGTATCTACGTGACATTGACAAGACCCTAACGTAATGTAAAATTCCAAATATCTATAGATAATTAAGTTTCGCGTTAACTCTTACTTCGGGTGCAGTAAAGTACAGAAAAAAACCCGTCGCAAAGACAACCGAAAACCGACTCTCTCATCCGGCCAACTATCAAATTCTAAACCAAACTAATTTTAAAAAATGTCCGTTATAAAATCGGAACTGAAATAGTCTGTATCATTTTGAACGTGAACCGAGCTGTGTAATAAATAGCGACATTAATTCACGTTACAGGAAGGAAGGGACGTGGCCCCACACGCTCGCTCTTAACGTCGCGTCGTCGGCTACGCGGGTTAAAAATGGCTGAAAGTTGACGTATTCTGAAACTTTCACCGTTGCCGGTTGCCGTATTATTAACATTTCGAAAAACCGCGGTAGTCATGTATTCTACGAATAAATTGTCTCGAAATCACCTTAGCATCCTTAATTTTTTTCCTAAAATCTATTCAAATATTGGAATTTCGCTAATGCTTTCTATAGTGTTAGTAATTCATTGCAAATAGCTGAAACGTTTTCTAGTAAAAAAGTATATGTTAAAAAGTAGGATGCAGGGTACGCTGTTGCGGAATTTAGAGTAGAATTATTTCTTCTCTGTGTTCTGAAACAGTGTACTTCTCTAAGTATACTTCTTAGTAAATAATTACCTAATTATGTTATTAAGTACCTATATTATGCACATAAATTAAGTAAAGTTATCAAGTGCGTACCCGCCATCAAGCTGTCTAGTTTGGCGGTTTTTTTTTGTTAATGTGTGACTGTGATTATCTTGAATATATGAATTAAAAAAAGAGTAAAATCTAACAATGCTGAACAGGGATAGTGTTGAGAAAATGTTCAAACGATTTTTGTTATAAAATACGTCTCCAGTTCACCGCGGCCGCAGACCTTTTCCATTGTGTGCTGTCACAAATGTTATTCATGGTATAAACGGCATTTTAAAAAATATATCAGAGAAATTTAAGTTCGGATATAAGAGCTCGTGTAACACTTCTGATACTACAGTGAGTACAGTACCTAATGTTAGTGAAAACCACTTTAGGCCGAGTTTTTAGGGTTTCGTAGCCAAAGGGTAAAATCGGGACCCTTTTACTAAGACTTCATTGCCCGTCTGTCTGTCACCAGACTGTATCATATGAACCGTGATAGTTCGACTACGGCTTGGTCGTATCGGATAAAAAAGCAGAATGGCTTGCTGAGCCTGCTAAACTATCTTTTTAGACGACGAGGCCAAATGTAAAAAAAACAATCCGTTTTTACGAAACAGTTTCGATTTCACTTCGAACCCGATTCGAAACAGCTTCGACACCAGAATACATCGACATTTGGGAACATAAAATCGAGCACTCGTCTTAAATTAGCGACGGCACACTAAATCAAGGGATTTGGGCCAACGTTACGCCATGGGAATACCACACATATTTCTGTTCCTGTGTCTTTCATATTATAATGTTAATCTATACTAATATTATAAAGCTGAGGAGTTTGTTTCTTTGAACGTCTGATTGTTTGTTTAAAAGCGCTAATCTCAGGAACTACTGGTCTGAATTGTTGTTTTTTTGTGTTTTATAGTCCACTAGCTGCGCCCGCGGTTTCACTCGCGTAAGTCCTGTTCCCGAGGAATTATCGGGAAAAAAAGCCCATGTGTTATTCCAGGTCCTCAGCTGCCTATATTCCAAGTTTCATCGCAATCGGTTCAGTAGTTTTTGCGTGATTGAGTTACAAACATCCAGTCATCCACACACTTTCACATTTTAAATATTAGTAGGATTTATCGAGAAAGGTTATAGGTAAGTATTATAATATAACATCACGCTACGTCAAATAGGAGCGAAGCATAAATGTTGCAAAAACGGGGAAAAAGTGCCCCTTTACAGAGCTTCTGTCGCGTGCACTGAAGTAAGTACTACACGTAGTTATTATTTTCTTTGTTCTACGCGTGCGCGACTTACGCAAGTGAAACCGCGGGCGCTCGCTGCTAGTTAGTTATGTACAGCTACAGATTGAAAAGTAGAATTCATTTATATATTAAAACAATTTACGCACGCACGTAACGACACATCTAGATGTCAATCTAGGTACTTGGTTTTATTTTAGACCAAAACTATACCCTGTTTCAGACAGAAGCTTAGATCTTGAAAAGTAGAATTCATTTAAATACTAAAATAATTTACGCACGCACGTAACGACACATCTAGATGTCAATCTAGGTACTTGGTTTCTGTTTCAGACAGAATTAAGCTTAGATCTAAAATGTAAACATTGAGCTGTTGCTTTTAGACAATTGTATGAGTTTTTTGTTTACATTTTATATAAGCAGCTAGATTTTTGGTATGGATAAGAGGTTGGATAGATTTGCGAACGCGGTTTCCCATACAAAACTTTTAATGAGTTGCTGAAATTTGAGTTTGTTCATTTATAATATGATGTAGGGGTCCAATAAAAAACGATTTTTTGAAAATTTGGTAGAAAAAAGTTTCGGGATTTACACGGTTGAACCGCAGGATACAATTAGTTTAGTAATAAGAACGTTTTATGGGAAATAAAGATCCCGCAACTATATGCGTTGCAGCCGGGTGATCGCCCGAGGTCCAATTTGAATATTTTTTATATAATTAATTACACAACCTAGGTTTGTTAGATTCTCGGAGGTTAGAGTTCATTCAACCCAATGGGAAAAGTAGATTCGGAATAGTATAATAAATAAAACAATTTTTGTTTGAATATAATTAAGTATCTTTAATTTTTAGGTACTTATAATAAAAGACAGAGCTCAACTCTTTATAACAGACTTTAAGTATTATAAGAACGTAGTAAAATATACCCTATTTCTTCCCTCAAGGGATATCAAATACATTTATCTCGCTCTAACATCAGTGTTCGTCTAGATGTGCGTATACGCGTCTCAGTTTTTCTCTTTTATTCTTATTTGCATGTTTCTTCTCTTGCTTCCACGGCTTGCCTTGTTGGGCTGGTTGTGCGCCGATTTTACTGTAACAATTGCAAATAAAAGTTTTTATAAATAAGTTAATAAATATTGCACGGCATTACACACAGGGCAATCTGGGCCCAAACTAAGCACTAGGCTTGTATTATGGGTACTAGACAATGGATATGGATACACATTATCCATATCCGTTATCTAGTACATGTAGTAGTGTCTAGTACATGTACTAGATTAAGTACTTTTTTGTAACTACTTGACGTAGCTACTACATACATAAGATACATTGAAAAAAAAAACACCCACAATGTAGATGCCTGCCTGAAGTTGCCTAAAGAACGCTTTAAATTTATAAGGCCGCCCATTGTACCTTTCTTATAATAGCTGTAAGTTTTTTTTGTGCAAATAATGTGTTATTTAAAAAAAAAAAAACACAAATAATGAGAATAATTTTTTGTATATGTTTTTTTATAATTATATGTTATAAAAAACATATAATTTTTTTATCTAATCATTTAACGGATTTTTTAAAGATTGTTTTATTTTAATATCCAGCATTGTTACGACATAATATTTCAAATTATTCTTATTAATTTTTCTTTAGTTCCCTGCTCGGAGTTTTAGAGGGAACGTATTGACGAGCGTTACAAAAATGTTTATGCAGGTGCAACAAAAAGAGAAAGCTATTGTGGCAAAAATAGAAAGAAAATTTAGAAGAATATTTCTTTATTAATTATTTAATTTATTTCTACAGAATCAACAGCACTTTAAAATATTGTGCTACCGCGAGTTATACAAGTCATACTGCCAATAACAGATTCCTTTTTACAAAAAACTAATACAAAGTGTTTTCAATTTCAATTTTCAAAAAGTACTTCGAATTTTCAAAAGTCGTAGAAGAAAAGATGTTCGCCTAGAAGTCCAAAACAACCCCGTTTCGGCATAAAAGGGCTTACCCGTTACATCTTGTATAAGAGGAACAAAAAAAATCGCATATTACAAAATTGTTATCTTGTTTTTCATGGCAGATATAGGTTTTAAGCAAAACAAAACATATTTGCTCTAACGGTTTTACCCAGAGGGGAAACAGTCGATTGTGCGTGTATGGGGCAAGAGTAGGTATATCCTTTCCTTTTATTTATTAAATTTATTTGACCATCAGACACAATATTAGGTTGTAAAATTGTTAGCATTTTAACCAGTACAAAAGCAATAGTTTCAATCTATACAATTAAAATTCAAAGAATTGGCTCAATTTAAATCAACGCACAGCCTAAACATGTGTGACATGAAATTTGGGGTGTTTCTTGTGAATTGTAGATATCCACTTAAAAGGGTTTTCGAAATTCCCGCGGGTTAGGGACTTACGCGGGTTAAGCCACTGGACGCTGCTAGTCTACTACAAAAGCTCTTTCAACTCGCTCTACGATTGGCCAAATGTATTGACGTAACTCTTGACGTAATCAGCATGATTCACTTCCATAAAACGTCGGAATAAGTACCGCGAGCGATACGAAAAGATTTTCTTATTCTTTTCTAGTTTTAACACTCTATAAATACTTCAAAACACTTTTAAAACAGGGGTTTGTATATGGTTTTAAAGGGATTCGTCAGCAGATGCGCAAGCACATCAGTACAGTATGAGATTGCATGGCTGGTACTTTTACGCCCGTAACAAATTTATCAAATTGCAATCTATGTTATTTCATAGAAACTACATTTTTTGGTTTTAATAGCGTTGCATTAAGTATTAATAAGTCTACCAGCGAGTAACAGGTCTGGAGACTTTGAAACATCGGACGTTGAAAAATGCTTCACGCAACGCGATTGAATCGGAGAAAAAAAAACTCTTTTTTAAATCAAGATCGCTATAACCAAAGACCATTAATTTATCTATGCTATAACTGAAGAAAATCTACGCAACTTACAGTCTTTATTTTTTTGGTATAATAAAGACTGTAAGGAATCGTCTCCACGAGCGTTAGAATCGTGGCGATATTATCGACGAGCCACTTATTTCTATACAATCTCGATGAATGTAATACTATGGCGATGTTAATATCGCCGCAATTTTAACTCTCGTGAAGACGAAGATTAAGATGATTATTGAGAGATATTTGCCAATCGGGTAATATGACTTGTCATAATCGATCTACAATACGTGTATTTCACGTAAATTACTGTGTACAATTATCTTAGATAAACAGTTGTTAATCCGCGCGCTAATGCGTTGTCTTGCAAGTCGCAAACCATCGTTAACAGATCTAGCTCGTAAACTATCTTTATGAATTAGCAGTTGGACGATGTCCAGGGTTTAGATTAAAATGAATTTTTGTGAATTACCATTTAACCGTGTAGTCCCAGCATAGAATAGGGCTACAATCCTTTTATCTCACAAACGATTTGCTCGTGACAATGAAGCTTCATTATCCATCCATGTATGTTGTCAGTGCGAACTCGCTTGCCTACAGCTCACACATACAAATTGAAGTGTCTATTCGCATATATCTACAAGTATGACACAACCCGCACTCGTGAGCTGGGCTACCAGCAGTAATTGGTAATAAAATACAATTTCTGAATCTATTTCCTGTAAGTGTGGTCTATTGGCCTTTTTGAGTGACTGTAACCCGTAGGTTTTAGAGGAACGCTGTTGGTCTAGTGGTAGATACCCCGATTTTCAATTCCGAAGGTCGATCTGCGCGGCCGGGATTCGAAACCACGACGAAGAATAAGTCATTGGCCTTATTCTTTAAGAAACAATAATGTGCGCTATTAACATCGCTCTTACGGTGCGTGAAAGAAAACATCGTGAGAAAACCCACGGCTTAAAATTACGCACAAAGGCCCAATAGTAGGGCTAATTGCGGAAACACATAGTTAAAACTTTAACTTTTAACTCGTAGGTTTTCTCAAGATATTTTCCTTCACCGTAAGAACGATGTTAATAGCGCACGTTTTTATATATTTTTTTATTTTCTTATTGTTATAAGCTTTATTTTATTTTATATTGCTTATGCCTAGACTAAAACACGATGATCTGCGCTTGGAGTTATTCGATGAGTTATAATAACGTGAATGTATTTCATCTCAGCCAAGTAAAAGTACCTATGTCTGGTTGGTTATTTTTACACCATTTGGAGGTCGAAAAGGCAAACCGATGCTAGCGGGAACGGTACGCATATTTTATACGCAGTCATATTAGTTTTATACGTATCGTAGGTGTAATTCAATACACATATTTTCATTTTTTAGTCTTTCTCGCGTAACTATGTTATATCTTGTACCTCGACGTTTCGATTATACTACAATAGTCTTGATCGCGATGAGACTGACTGACTGACTGTTTTTATCTTCTCCTCACGACCTAGACAATTGTAACTTAGATTAGAGTCGAAACGTCGCGTCGATGCAAGAGAATTTAAAAATAACAATGCGCACAAGCCCTGAGAACGCCAAGTGAGCTCAAACCACAGGGTCAATTGAATACAAGAAATGCATGGTTCTCGTTTTAAAAAAAATATTTTATATTTTAGATACCGATTACTTTATGTAGTACTGTATTAAATTGAATTAAAAAAAATTGAATTATTTTTATGGATTTCTCGCTAGAGTAAAAAGTACAACACGTGTAATTTTTCTTCAACAACTTTTTTACATGATTGGCGAGCGTAGTCAGTAAACGTATGTGGACTAATTATAACCAAACTTTTGACCTATTTTTAGAGTTTCATGAGAGAAAATTACTTTTGTTGTAAACGTTTACTCTTTGTGCATTGGCTAGTTAAAAATATAACTAATTGTTGTCACTGGAGAACAATTAGAAATATTTTTAAATAGCTGGGTCTTAACTAGAAGTTATATTTTTAACTGGCGGGTTACATCCGCGTAACTTCCCATACCGTGGAAATTTCGAAAAATCCTTTCTTAGTGGATACCCAACCCAGTGTATCAACTAAGATTTATGGTGACAAAGGACATCTCTTACCAAATTTCAAGTCCGTAGGACCAGCAGTTTAAGCTCTATCTTATCTTACTAATATTATAAACGCGAAAGTTTGCATGTATATATGTATGTATGTGACTTTGTTACTCTTTTACGCAAAAACTACTGAACCGATTGGGATGAAACTTAGAATATAGATAGCTGGAACCCTGGAATAACACATACGCTTTATCGCGATATTTCCGCAGGATCGGGACCTACTCGGGTGAAACCGCGGGGCCCAGCTAGTGTAGTTATAAGTCCAGTGAAGACTGAATTTTATATGTATAGATTAATTTATGAGCTTACTCTGCACACCGCGGTTTCACCCGCATAAGTCCCGATCCCGCGGGATTATCAGGATAAAATGTAGCCTATGTGTTATCCCCGGTATCCAACTACGTATATTCCAAGTTTCGTCTCAATCGGTTCAATAACATTTGCGTGATTCCAAACATCCAAACACACACACTTTCACATTTATATAATATTAGTAGGATTAAAAGATATATTCCACGGACTCGAAAATCTACATGTAAAGTTTAATCGTCCCCAATGTCTAAAAAACATTGGGCCCAGTTGGCTATTAACAAATTCGAAAGGGTACATACAAGGGGTCCCTGCTCCCAGTTTCGAGGTGGACGCCTTCATCTCTAACCCTAAGAGCGTACGCCATCCAAATATCATGTCTCTAGGTCTATCGGTTTTGGCGTTTGACCACAATCTCACCTGATGGTAAGTGACACCTGTTGGTAAGTGATCATCACTTACCATCAGATGAGATATCGGTTTTGGCGTTTGACCACTATCTCACCTGATGGTAAGTGATCATCACTTACCATCAGATGAGATAGTGGTCAAACGCCTAAGATGTAGCTCGCTAATCTAAGAGAAGTAAGACGGCAGTGGAACATGATCCGACCTGCTTCCTTAGTGGCTGCACAGGTTTACGTAACCGAGCGCGGACCAGTCAAAATGTCGCTACGACATCGACTAAAATGTCGCTTGGCGCTACGACTTAGATTGGTGAATGGTCACACACAAGCCTCCGACGAAAATCCACTTATTAGTCCCTTTTTATGACGGGATACCGGATAGAAGAATATAGTTCATATTCTTCTAAACCGGGGCATTGGCGTACAAAAATGAAATGAAATGGGGAACTTGCGTGGCCGAGCGGTATAGGCACTGGAATATTGATCCAGGGACGCGAGTTCAAATCTCGCCGCAAGTGAATTTTTGAAGATGAATTTTTCCTTTAAAAATATTTCTAGTAAATATGCCTGTAGCAATAAAAACAAATTTACGAAATAAAATGAAATTTTCAACAAATAGGTACATAATTTTTTTATTAACATAACTTACCCAATAATAGGTTTTCCCTTAACATGTGCCGTGCTGTTCTGCATTGAGAAGAAAACATTGTCTATTTCTGACGTCGCGTTACGCCATCCCTGTTCACAACCACAAAAAATACAGATTACAAAAAAATGCAGGCAGACACAAGCAGGTGATTTTATACCTAAGGTTTTAATAAAACAGATATATTTAATGGTCCTTGCTCCAAACCATATAGTAAGCATACTGAGTATCCTTGATTAATAAATATTTAGGTTCACCCGCGCAGTTTTCATTCCCGTGAGAGGACCGAAATAATTCTACAGATTTACTTTTTTCAAGTTTCCGCAACTTTGTACTGAAATAAAACTTATTTTACGGTTTTAAACGCGTTGTTTTTATTATTAGCATTGTATGAATGCCCATCAGATGTTTCGGAGCCCACTTCTACCTTGAAAAAGGAGTCTGACTCCTTTTTAGACTCCCCCTAAGCCGAAACGACGGATCGGCATTGCAACTATGCTGATAATAAAAACAACATAATAAACACAGAAAAAGGGGTTTTATTTTTATGAACTATAGATAAGTATACGGCTAACTACTAAAACGTCACTTAAAATTGAAGAACTTAAATAATTGAGCAGTTTCTTGAGCTTATGGAGCTCGTGTAGCCCTCAAATTTCGAGTAGCGTATTATTATTTATTTTCTGACCTCGACGTTTCGATCATATTACAATGATCTTGGTCGCGAGGGGACTGAAAGTGTAACTATGTACACAACTGTGAATTTAAAAAGTATATTAGCGTTTCAGTATTCTGCCGTTAGATTGTGATCAGGCTTAGTTACCTCCACCATACAGAGCGGTGTTGGTCTAGTGGTAGATACCCCGACTTTCATTCCGAAGGTCGTGGATTCAAATCCCAACCGCGCACCGATGTCTTTTTCTTTAAAAAAAATATTATGCTCGCTCTTACGATGAAGGAAAACATCGTGAGAAAACCCACGGCTTAGAATCACGCACAAACGCTAAGGGCTTATTGCAGAAACACACAGTTAAAACTTTAACTTTACCTCGACCATCCGAGCCTCCATGGGTGTAGGTTTCCTCTTGTCGTTGCGGCGGTGAGCGAGTAGGTCGTTTACAGAGGCGGGTTCGACGCCCGGCGGGAGCTGCTCCCAGTGCAGGCGGCCCGACGCCGCGTCCTTCAGCAGCAGCCGCGCCGACCGGGACACGTCGGGCTGGCCCGCCGCAGACATGAAGCCGCGGTTGACTGGGGACGATACGGACAGGTATAATTACATTTTTTTTTTCAAAAGCGACTATTCCTAAATATGTGTCACTAATATTGTTTTTAGAATTATAACAAACTAAAAAATTTAAAAAATAACTTAAATGTACAAGATGTAACGGGTAAGCCCTTTTAATTCGAAAGGGGGTTGTTCTAGACGTCTAGGCAAACAACTTTTGTTCTACGACTTTTGAAAATTCGATGTAGGTACTTTTCGAAAATTTCAAGTGTATAGTTTACTTGAAAATCTGCTGTTTCTCACAGTTCGAGGTCATTGACCTTATTTTGTCTTTAATTTAGTTTGGTCTACAAAACTTTAATTACCTTTATTTTCAAAAGCAGCTGTTTTTTCAGAGAAACAATCTCATAATTTAAAAAAAAAGGTTGATTTTTCAAAAGTCGTTGAACAAAAATTGTTTCCCTAGATGTCTAGAACCCCCTTTCGGCTTAAAAGGGCTTACCCGTTACACTTTGTATAAGTAACTCTTATAAAAATAAATAAGAGGAACTAGAAATTGTGATAAGTTTTTGGTCCTGGCCGTTCTGAAATTAGAGCCAGCGTTACTTCAGTGGCTTGTAATTTCAAGTTTCAACGGTCAAATACTTAAATACTCAGTCCCCTCGCGACCAGTATGATTGTAACATCATCGAATCGTCGAGGTGATTAATTAAAAAGTAAAAAGTCCGGGAAAATATGGCATTATGTGTTGAAATCTTGTTAGTTTAAAAAGTTTACTCAAACACTAATTCAGAGTTGTTGCCTTTAAGACTTGGAAGATTTAATGACCTAAAAGCAATATCCCCGAGCCCTTATCTATAACAAAGGCAACTTACAAGCGTGAGCAGTGAGTATCTGTTTGTAGAAGCAGTCCGTAGCCTGTGTTTCAGGTAGCAACAGCCCGTAACGTTGCTCGAACGTGTGGCGGCTCACCAGCTCGCAGAGGCGGGCCATGGCCGCGTCGTGGGAACGCATCTACAACGAACAAACGCACTTAGTGAAAATATGCAGGAGTCCTTCAAGTTTAGAATAAGTTCCTTCTAGGCAAGCATTTTACACCGTCGATCTCATCGTCGCTTTCTCTCAGCTACCTAGCTGAGTACTAGCATGGCGATTTGGCAACCGTTCACCTACTACCGATTCGTTGTTGGACTGTTCGTCGACTATTCATTAATTTCCGTTTCTCCAACAGGATTACTACTAATATTACTTACTAGCTGCGCCCCGCGGTTTCACCCGCGTAACTTCCTATCCCGTAACGTTAATGATCCCTCACGTATGTCATACCAAATATTGCTTAACGATCATTCAAAGTACTATATAATATTTCTACCTCTAAACCAACCCTGTACCAAGTTTTATGAATATCGGGTCACCCGCTCTTTTTCACCCATCACGTATGTTGTACCAAGTGTTGCTTAACCCGTACGATCATTCAAAGTACCCTATATGTATATTATTTCTACCTCTAAGCCAACCCTGTACAAATTTCACTCATATCGGTTCACGGGTTGTTGAGTTAGAAATACACGACTTTATTTTTCATAGCTGCCGTCCCGCAGTTTCACTCGCGTAAGTCCCGATCCCGAGGGAATATCGGGATCAAAAGTAGCCTATGTCATATCTGGATAATGTAGCTTTCTATTAGTAAAAGAATTTTTGAAATAGGTCTAGATGTTTCTGAGATGACCCCCAAAATACATACATACACACATACATGTTACCAACGTAACCTCTTTATAATATTAATTATATAGGAATCAAAAGTACAATGAGATATTGCAAAAGAATTTTTAAAAAGCACTGCAGTTTGGTGACACAACCGTCTCGCATGGAGCCGACCGATTGAGCCGCGCGGCATGATGCCTCACAGAGTTGGCTGGCCACCCTCATCATCGTCGCCCGCTACGTGTATATAATGCACGCTTGGTACTTAGTAATTATTTATTGTGGAGTTATTTTAAAACTGTAATATCTCGTGAGATATTCATTGAAATCACGTGATGTTAAGGACAATTATGTTTAAAATTAAATACTTTTAATGAATAACGTATTTATTTGGATAAGGATTAATATCATATTTACAAAATTACCTTCGGAAACAATGCATTGTTCTACAATAAATTTCATTACTCTAAAAGATGTTATATTTAGTCAACCTTAAGAGTTAGACATATGCTGTCGCGGACTATTTATTAGATCCTTTTTAGAGGAAGAATTCTCTCATATATGGTTTTTATGTAACTCTGACCGTTTACTCAGCGCACGCGACAGAATCTCGGAACAGGGTGATTTTTTTCCCGTTTTTGCAACATTTTTCATGGATGCTCCGCTCCTATTAGTCGTAGCGTAATGTAATATAGCCTATAACCTTCCTCGATGAATGGACTATCAAACACAAAAAGAATTTTTCAAATCGGACCAGCAGTTCCTGAGATTAGCGCGTTCAAACAAACAAACAAACAATCAAACAAACTCTTCAGCTTTATAATATTAAGTATAGATTAACGGGGTGTTTACCATGTTTTATAATTTATTCGCGGAGCTAGTTGTTTATTAAAACTACTTCACTGAACAACTAGCTGATCAATAGGCAAGACAGCTGTAAAGAATAGGTCTGGAGTTCTATGTTCTCATCCAGGATAAGAGACTGGATGTGACGCGTGTAGCCCGGCATTGAAGACACTGGACCTGGGAACTATTAACTAACCTGATCAATGGGTAACACAGCCGTCAAGAGCAGGTCGGGAGCGACGGCGTACGCTGGCAGCACCAATCCGGGACAGTCCAGGAGTTCTATATCCTCGTCCAAGATGAGAGACTGGATATGACGCGTGTGGCCCGGCATTGAACTCACGCTGACCTGGAAACGAATACATTTTTAAGTTACAATGGGTAAAAGTAAAAAGGTTTCTGCAAATGGCAAAAATATGGGTTTTCTAACGATGACGGATGTAGAGCACTTAAATAAAAAAGTGCGTGATTGAACGAGGCACAATGTAAATATTTTAAGAACTACTGTAATATTTACTAGACTGTATTTTGGCAAATCAATATATGATTCCGAATCTAAACCAAGATTCGAACACATGAATGGAACGAAAATCGGGAGCCCAGACCAACATATTATTTAGGAGTAATGATAATAATAACAAAATAAGTTTTAAGCAAAAATGAAAATACCAAATTCCGACTTCTATAACCTATCGGTTGAATATTCTGTTGCAAAGCAGGAGGCTGCGGGTGCAATTCCCGCCAGGGCCAAATATTTAATTAACAATATTCTTGTTTCTGGTTCGGAGTGTTTTGTTATATGTATTGGATGGATGTATAAATTTACAACAACAAAAATAATGATTATGTAGGTGCTTTATTTGGGGCTAGATTGCACTGTGTCCAAGGTCGTGTAAAAAAAAAAATTACCTTTTTGACCTGCATCAAAATATTGACAGTACTAGATTTGCCTACATTGGGATAACCAATCATTCCAATGCTTAATCTAGGAGGATTCTTCTTTGTTACCACATTCTGACTCTTCAATATCTCTAATAATTTCACTCTATCAAATATTTCATGAGTGTTCTGCACTGTAGGGACATTTTCGTCAAGGTTTTGACTTTTATTAGTTTCTTTTTCATCTACATTATTTGCTCCAAGATTATTTTGATCAGAGTCTGTAACATTTTCTTCTGTTTTGCTATTTAATGTTCCTGTAGTCGTTTGTAAAGGTTCTATAGGTGAACCAGTCCTCAAATTTTCGATAACTTTATCTAAAGCGTCTTGTATTCTGTCCAACCTATCAGCTGTTTTAGAAACCGCTATATCAAGTTCCCCTAGCTGCTTTTTAAACAATTCAATATCTTCTTCTGTACTTATTAAGGCTTCTTTTTGATTGGTTTTTTCCCCTTCGTCAGAATTATCAGAAGTTTCGGAATCTGGTTCAATAGTTTGTTCTTCATTGCTTGTTTCCGATATTTTACGTTCATTTGTACTTTTAGCTGCAGAGAAGAATATTGCTCGTACATTCTGGAAAACAAAAGGTTTCTTAATAAACGAAAGTTATTACAGATGCTAAAATGTAGCGTGTTCATCTAGAATGTAGATGTATTTTTTGTTGTTTATAGAAAATTAGCTGCGCCCCGCGGTTTCACCCGCGTAAGTCCCGTTCCCGCGGGAATAACGGGATAAAAAGTAGCCCATGTGTTAATCCAGGTCCCCAGCTACCTATATTCTAAGTTTCATCGCAATCGGTTTAGTAGTTTTTTCGTGAAAGAGTAACAACCTCACATACATACATACTTACATACAAACTTTCGCGTTTTTAATATTAGTAAGAAGTAAGATAGTGATCATGATAATATAAAAAAGAATGTTTATCATAATTTAAGTATGTTTATTATTCTTTCACGAAAAAACTGCTAAACCGATTGCAATGAAACTTGGAATGTGCACAGCTAAAATTCTGTGTGGTTGAATTTCCTTATAAAATCGTATTTTTTTGTGGTGTCGATTTGAATCATTGGCGTCCTTGGAACTAAATTAGTGCGTTCGGTCGTTCTTATCAAAAAATTTAATTATTATTTTATTATCCTATTTTCACGAGTGTTCTCTATTAATATCCAGCTAGATAGTAATATTTAGCTTTTGAATAAAACATGTTGTATTTAATTAATTTATTAGAGACAAGGACTATAATTTATTATATTGTGCATGCCTTAGAGGTCGAATATGGAGATACCAATACATAGCTTTAAGATCTTTGTATATGATCCTATATTCTGTGCAATGAATTAAACGAAATGAAATTAATAAAGCCTTTATGTAAATAATTTTACCTACCAGCAGCGCCTCGCGGTTTCACCCGCGTAAACTCCAATCTCGCGAGAATATCGGAATAAAAAATTGCCAGTGATAGTGGTAATCGTGGTGACTTGAGCCTGGTCAAAAATGATAATATCCTTGACCTTGATTATCATCAGTATCACAAGCAAATTTTTATTCCGATATTCTCGCGGGATAGGGGCTTACGCGGGTGAAACCACGGGGCGCAACTATTTGGGAATAAATGATTGAGATACAATGAGAAAAACTGCAATAATAAAATTACACAATTTTAATGTTATAATAATATAAGGTACTTAAACATAAGCAAAAAAGTAGGTCGTATACTAAGATAGCAAATGTTTTGTTGATAACAATTTTTTACTAGAAATATTTTTAAAGGAAAAATTCATCTTTAAAAATTCACTTGCGGCCAGATTTGAACTCGCGTCCCTGGATCAATACTCCAGTGCCTATACCGCTCGGCCACGCAAGTTCCCCTTGCGGACCCTAGTTCCCCTTGCGGGGAACTTGCGTGGCCGCGCGACATTGCGTGGCCGTGGCGCGAGTTCAAATCTCACCGCAAGTGAATTTTTGAAGATGAATTTTTCTTTTAAAAATATTTCTAGTAAATATGCCTTGAGCAATAAAAACAAATTTACGAAATAACAATTTTTTACCTACGTAAATCACATCTGCCAGTCAACTTTATTTTGCAAACATTTTTTAAATATTTGGCACAAGTATAAAAAATATTAAACAACAAAGAGAAGACTACCCATTTCAATTTAACATTTATTAATTGAAGCTTTATAGAGACTGTATAAAGCTGTAACTGGACAGATTCCAATAACTAAGAAAAGGAGTATTGACGGCGTCAGACTCGACGTGCAAGGATTGCTTGCTATAGTTTCGGGGCACTATCAAATGAATTCGACGCAACCAAGAATCGAGAACAGAACAATTATTGTAATTAATGTAATTATGAGACAAATAAACGAATTATTTATTATTTATTTATTTATTATAATTCGTAATAAATGCGAAAGTCAGGAGGAATAAAACAGAAACATACACACATTCAAATTTAAAAATGTATGTTAGTTGATTAAGCAAAAATGATTAACCAATGTAATGAAACTCAGAATACAGACAGCTGGAGTTTTAGAACAACTCATAGACTACTTTTTTTACTAACTTGTAATATTTAACTTGCAATCTATGTAACTATGTTTATTCAGTAAACTTCTGTCTTTAAAATTTTGGATTCATCTTTCATTATCTCATTTCAATTTTTGGATTGAAACATAGTTTGTAGGTATGTTATCCATCCAAAGAACCATTTAAATTAACAATTCCACAAATAATGCTTATAACATCATCTATATCTTTTAGTAGCTTTCTTCCCACATAATCTAATATATGAAAATTGTTTATTCTTTCTTTAACAGTGTTCATATTAGTTATCAAAGATTTATGAACAATATCATCCATATTACTGTTATCGAAACTAAGTATTTTAACATTATTATCTAATAGTAAATGTTCTGAGTAACTACTACCCTCAATAGGTATATTTGGCAAAATTATTGATCCTTTACCAACTTTGGAATAAATTTTGCTATCTTCTATTATAGAAAAATCACTAGTTCTACCAAAATAACCTGGGGATATATAAGTTATAATACCATGTTCATTACACAGTATTAAGTACTTCAGTGTGTTAGTTCCCATTCTTTTAGAAAAAGTAGAAGCTTGTTCTATAGGATTTGAAAGTTTTTCAATCTTAAATTCGATAAAATCAATGATATATTTATTATTATTTGTTCTCTCAACTCTATTTATTTCAGTATCAATACCATTGACAAATTTACTGAATACTTTAGCCATATGTGATATACCAATAGAAAATATATTGCTAACTCTTCTTTCAGATATTTTAAACTGATCAGCAAAGTCCATAAACTGAGTATTTAATCGTAGCTTTCTAAGACACATTAATATGTTATCTCTTTTAAGTGTAGTAAATTTCTGTATTAGATCTATTATATGAATATTTGAAATAGATATTCCAATATAAGACATAGGATTTTGGTGTTCAATAGTCTCTACAGGACTGCTGTCAATTTCTTCTGAACTTGGAAGGTCAATATAACTTTTAGAATTATTGGTTCGGTTATATTTTGTATGCTTCAAATGTGAACTGTTCCTTACTAGACCTCCAAACTGATATATGCCATCTTCTTTAACATTATTTGATAGAATATCGCTAGTTCCTGATGAAGGGTATGTTCTAATATTTTTCTTTTGAGCAGGAATGTTTTTCTTAATTTTCTTCTCAGGTAATATTCTTTCTTCTGCCAATATAGGGTATATTATTTTTTTAGGTTTGCGATAATCTGTGGTTCTGTGACCAAGATTTCTTGTGTTATAATGTCTTTGTGTTCCGTCTGTTGATCTATCAGTGCCATTACCAACAGTTTGTTGTGATGTCACTACAACAGATTGTAACATACTTTTATCCACAACTTTACCAATTGATTGTATTGGTTTTGCTTTGTTATTTTTGGAAGGTAATGTTTGAACAGAATTTTTTATTAAATCTTTGTTTTTAGTTACTAAGGATTTTAATTTTACTATTTCAGTTTTACGGCACGGCAACTGATTGAGTGACGAGATTTTATCAGGTTTGGTAATAGTCTTGTGAACAACATCCCCAGATGGTGAAAATTTAAATTTAGTTGACCTTTGTATATTTGGGCATCTAATTTTCGTTGGTTTAGGAATAGGAGGATCAGGCAGAATATTGGTTGACAATGCTTCTAGATAAGCCATTTGGAAGCTGTTTTTCTGCATATTATTATCTTACGTTGTTGTTACAAAATGCACTTTACGCCTTTTTTGATTACGATGGTTAGTTCTGAAATAAAATAATTATTAGTAAAACAATTACCTAATTTGGTTTAAACTTATTACTAAACAAAAGATTGTAGGTTGAAAAATACTTACTAGTTATCTTTGAAGGTGGCGCTTGTACCTACTATACTGATAGTTTTATTTATTATAATGATTTTCATCAGTAAATTTCTTGTAAATTCACAATCCACGTTTTTGCAGTAAACATAAACGAAAGTGTTTTCTTCGTAAACTGGCTATCAGTCACTGTCACATTCATGTCATTTTTTCAACACCAAAAGGACAGGCAAAAGGGTTTTAGCCATATAGCCTAAATTTCTTCTTCTTCTTCTTTAAAATGGCTTTTCCATTCGGATATTTGCCAGTGTCAAGTATTATCAATATTTGCAAGTTATTTGCATTGAACGAAACAGTCAAGTCGTCATAGTTAAAGTCAAGTCGAGGGAATCATTGTAAAAAGGGGGCCATTTTTTACAATGGATGTTTACGGAGCTTTGGAGACAACACTAGGCTAAAGTCCATGTTTTGCACCGATTTTCACTTTTATTTACACTTGTACACCTTCACAAAACTAAATTGATTAATATGCCCCCAAAATTAAACAATTTAGACGCATTTGAACTAAGTTTCACAAAAATGAAAATTTAGCAACACATCTCCTCAACGCATTTCCGCTAAAACTCCAGCCTAAATTTGTAAAATATTTCCTTTCTTTTATTATTATTACCGTTTTCTCGATTCCAACACCAAATAATTTAGTTTTTGCGAACCCCAAACTCTCGAGAAGAATGCTACCTAGAACATAGCTACTATTGGTTTTGAGATATTTTTGTAAGTACAGCCAGCAGTAAAAACAAATGTGTGTGACGGATTCCCCGACAAATAACACCATATGTTTAGCATTGTAAACACCTATAAAAGTGAGCGATAACGAGACGGCGACAAAAATTTGTTTGAGCAATCTAGAATTTAATTTTATTGTATTTATCGGAGAAATGTAAAAACTTCTAGATACGTAATAGAGCAAATTTCTTGGCTACACAAATCCAAGCTAACTAGCCAGAGAAGTCTTAGTTCCATCCCAGCTCACGTCACGATAGGGTTGCCAACCGTACTATATTATATAGTATTGTCCTATATTTTAGGTCTACGTACTATATACTTTTTAAAAAACATATAGTACGCAAAAATACTATATATTTAACATACACATTTTTTCAAAGTTATTTTTAATATTCTGGCTTTGTGTAAACGCATCTTGATTACACTCTAATAAAAATATGTGTATTGGAGAGAATCAATTTAATAAAATAAAAAGGTTTAATACAAAAAGTTTGTCGGGTTTTCTTTGACTTAATCTACACAAACACCATTTAATTTTTGTTTTTTTTTTATCTTTTGCAATCAAGTCGGCAAAAAATACTATATTTTTTCTGGATGTACTTTATTTTTTAGCCGCAAATACTATATTTTTGGAAAAAAGTGTTGGCAACCCTTCACGATCACCCGCTTGTTATCACACAGTACATTTAGTTCACTTTCACAACATTATTCACAGACAACATATGTGCAGTACTTTTACAGCCGTTTTATTGCAATAGGTTCTTTGAATTGACATAGAATCTTCATGGTTTGAGGTTTTCGAATGAAACTTTTTTCAAATGGTTTCTGTGATGTTCTTTTTTTAAAAAATGTGAAACATTTGAATATCGACTTTCAATTGTTTTTGTTATTCAATTTAGACAAGAAAGATGGATACTGCGAAAATTCGAGTGATTTTTGAATACGAGTTCCGACGCGGAACTAACGCGGCAGAAACAGCCCGCAATATCAATGCTGCGTTTGGAGAGGCGTCTACTAATGAACGCACCGTGCGATTTTGGTTTAAACGCTTTCGTGATGGAAATTTCGACTTAAAGAACGAGCCACGAGGAAGACCGCCCACACATGTGAATAACGATGAATTAAGAGAGATAGTGGAAGCCGATCCTAGTCAAACTACCCAGGAATTAGCGGCATGGTTTAACGTTACCTTACCCACTTTATTGACTCACTCACTTGCGTCAAATCAATAAAATAAAAAAATACGAAAAATGGGTGCCTCATGATTTGACTGATCTGCAGAAAGAAACGCGTGTTGAAACTTGTGTTGCCTTATTGAACCGGTACAGAAATGAAGGAATATTGGATCGAATTGTAACATGTAATGAAAAGTGGATTCTTTATGATAACCGGAAAAGAAAAATGCAATGGCTGACCCCAGGTCAAATGCCACAACAGTGTCCTAAAGCAAAACTTACCAATAAAAAGGTAATGGTAACTGTTTGGTGGTCTCAGCATGGTGTTATTCACTATAGTTTTCTTGAATGAATGAATAAATGAATGAATGAATAAATAAATTCTTTATTGTACACACCATATAAATTACAAGATAAATAAATAGAAACAAATACAGCTTAAATTTAGGAAGCACAATGGGCGGCCTTATCGCTGAAAGCGATCTCTTCCAGGCAACCTTTGGATGGAATGGAAGCTAAGAAAGGTGAGAGGTAGGGTGTCTACACTTGAAATATATAATTATATAAAAACCATACATTATACATACATAAACTAAAACCAAATATAAGTATTTTATACATTATTACTTATCAATCTACATACAAATACATACTTATATAATCATGAAAGGACCAAGACCTAACAATACAAAAATGATACATTCATAGGACTCGACGCTTTTCAGCAATCAGCAGAAAGTGTTTATACACGCAGTTTTTAAAAATGTCCAAGGATTTAGACTGTCGTATAAAGGCAGGCAAAGCATTCCACAACTCCACAGCTCTAGCAGTGAAGGAATCTCCATAGAAAGAGGAAGAGCGAGAAGGAACTCTAAGGAGAAGAGCTTTTAAAGAACGGACAGCATCAAAAGGAGGGTGTTGAAATTGAAATCGAGACTTGAGATAAGATGGAGATGACGGCAGAAATAAAATTCTGTAAAGAAGTGATAAAATGTGAGAGTCTCTACGCAGACGAATAGGCAACCATTTCAGCTCACTGCGAAATTCTGACACGTGGTCAAACTTGCGAAGACCATAAACAAACCGTATGGAAAGATTCTGGAGCCTCTCAAGCTTGTCCAGTTGTTCCTCAGTGAGATCAAGGAAGCACTCATCTGCGTAGTCGAGGATGGGAAGCATAAGAGATTGAGCTAACATAACTTTGGTGGCGGTAGGAAGAAAATTCCGCAACCTCCTGAGCGAGGCATTAGACGCAAACATCCTTTGACTCAGCCCAGTAAGGTGCCGATCCCACGTGAAATTACTATCTATAGTGACGCCGAGATTCCTGACCTCTTTGCTGTACGGCACCGAAATGCCGTCGAAGACGATTTTAGGTAACTGATTAAAATTAATTTTGCAAGTCAACCTGGAACTTCCTATTATGATTGTCTGTGTTTTAGTTTGGTTGACTTTAAGACCATAGCATCTACTCCATTGACAAATGTTGTCCAAATCAATGTTCATAGAACTAATCGCATAGTTTAATTGATGAAGTGGGGCCTGTGTGTATATCTGTAAATCATCTGCATACAGGTGGTAAGAAGAAGAAATATTTTGAGAAATAGTGTTAATAAACACAGCAAATAGGAGAGGAGAAAGCACGCCGCCTTGAGGAACACCGGCAGATATAGCATTCCAGTTGGAATGAGTCTGTTCAATGCAAATACGTTGCCGGCGTCCACACAGATAGCTACGAAACCAGGCAATGACTGATGGACATATGTTAAGAGAGCTTAGGACTCCAAGAAGTAAGTCGAAGTCGACATTGTTGAAGGCGTTGCTGAAATCGAGCAGAGAGAGTACAGTAAGCTGTCTGCTGTCCATACCAAGCCTTTTATCATCGGTAATCTTGACTAAGGCAGTTGTGGTACTATGACCTGGGCGGAAGCCAGATTGGAAAGGATTCATTAGGGAGTTTCTGGTAAGGAATGCACTTAGTTGTTGGTGGACAAGGCGTTCAAGTACTTTGGATAGGAATGGCAGAATGGAAATGGGACGGTACTCGGAAAAGGCAGAAGGATTCGGTTTTTTGGGGAGTGGGATAATTTGGGCCTCTTTCCAAGCCACTGGAAAACAACCAGAGGATATGGACGCATTCAACATTAGGGATATGACATGCACAACCTCGTCAAGAATAGGCATGATCATATTCCGACTAATGCTATCGTTGCCTACTGCATTTGAGGTAATGGATTTTATGCTCTTCCTAACGTCAACATCAGTAAATTGCTCGAAATAAAAGGGAGAAATGTCAGGTGGCTTTATTGATGAAAGATACGAAAGTGTTTGAGATTTTGTTAAATCATCGAGATTAGAAGAACTCGAGAAATGCTGATTAAGAAGATTAATATCTAAATTTTGAGGTAGGTTAGTATTTGGACGTGATTTGCCAACCCCAAGAGACCTTAGAAATTTCCAGACTTTAGAAGAATCTTCTTGTTCGACAGAATTGTGAATATAGCGGCGAAGTGCGTCCCTACACACTCTGTTGCAGCGATTACGTGATTTGTGATACCTTTCTTTATTATCCTCAGTAGGCTTGCACTTATACCTACACTTGGCAGACGCTTTCTTATGCATCAGGGATCTAATTTCATCCGTGAGCCAGGGGGCGGGATTTTGCTTAATTTTAACGCTACGGATTGGAGCATGTTTGTCATACAAATTAATAATATTTTTATTAAACAATTGTACCATATTATCAATGTTATCTGCACTGCTTAGCTCAGACCAGTCAATATCACGGGCGTCACTACGAAGAGACTCCACATCCATGCAACCAAAGTTACGGCGAAGAAGTATTTGTGGTTTAGCTTTAGGAGGGCGAACTTTATATGAAAGAAATACTAGGTCATGGTAGGAGAAAGCGTCTGCAGAACACTGTCCATGTTTTGCAACGTTGTTAGGAGAAGAAACGAGAATAAGATCTAGAAGTGACGGAATACAGTTAGGGAAATGATGAGTGGAACTGAGAGACAAAATAGTTAGATTTAAAGAATTTGCTAGTTGTTTTAACTTGTTTGTTCGGATGTCCTGTTTGAGTAGATAGGTATTAAAGTCGCCCATCATAATGAAGTGGTTATAGGAGGGTAAGATATTTTCGATCAGTTTCTCAAGCGATGCAAAATAGTCCACACTCTTATTTGGACTATAGTAGACGCCCAAAAGAATTTTTGTTTTAGAAAGCGTAACCTCGAGAAATAGGTGTTCACCGGTTTTTTCTGGAGGTGGCTGTCGCGACGTGCTGACAACAGTAAAAGGAATGTGTGATTTTAAATAAATGGCAACACCGCCACAGCCTCTACTTGTACGATCATTCCGGATAAGCACATATCCGGGTATAGCGTAGGTATTACTTGATAAGCTCGGCTTGAGAAAAGTCTCGGACACAAGAATGGCATGTATGTTCTTACTGGCGAACGACGCCAGCATGGCTGGGTGGTGCTTTGGAATGCTTTGCGCGTTGATGTGAACCAAGTTGAAATTTCCTTGAACATCTACAAAATGCGATTCAATAGACTCAGGTAAAGTGGGTAAGCTGGAAAAACTATCATTGTCACTAATAGAATCGTCAGAACAGGACCAGAAAGGCAGGTCAGTATCGCTATTCATAATTATTATTAATAAACTTAAATATACCTACATAAAATATAATTGGGCTCTCTTAACTTCACTTCGTCACCCGCCATCGCTATTTGCTCATAAAATAAAATTCCGAACAGAGCCGGTACTTTTGTTACAACAAAACAACATACCTATTTAAAAATACAGTTAATTAAAGCACATTAATTAAATTTCTCTAGGCAATAAAAATGCGAAAAACAAAAAATAATAATAAAATAACTATTAAAAATTAGCCGAGAAATTAGCATACCAATTTTAATGCTCAAAATGTGACAAAAAACAAAAATAAAACCGGAACATTTTTGGTCGAAAAGTGGTTTTGGAACGCAGCCTCCATAATATGTCAAAGAAGCAGAAAAAAACAAAACAAAATTAATCTTAAAGTCCGTCTCACGAGAAAAGTCCCGTGGTAAGAATTGGAACTAATTTTGACAGGTCGGCCATGTTGCCGTTGTTAGTTGTCGTGACGTGTTGGGACGCTATCGAGATTTTTATTGTTTATCTTTGTTTAAGTGTTATTTACAATGCCTAAAGTCGTGAAAAGTGCTGGTCGAGAAATGATACTGAAGGTGAAGGAGTTTTGTGAAGCAGAACAGCGAAATAATGGCGTTTTAATACCATTAAACAACGTTCGCAAGAGAGTTGCGGCGATGACAGGTACATATTTGGTGTTGCTAGCTCTGTGATTTTTACCTTTCCTTTCGGGACTTTATATCTAAATGTATGTCATGCATCCACACACAGAATGCATCTAATCAATATCCTGTAAATTCTTTTATTTTTATTTTGTAATTAAAAATTTGTACTTGAAAACATCATAAAAGAGGGCTGATTTATTAATAACGCATAAATGTTTTTTTTTTCAGGTGTGTCTGAGAAAACCGTCTCAAGAGTAACGAAGGAAGGAAACACAGCTGCAAGTACTTCAAAAAAGATTGTTACACCGGGGAAGAGTCGTCCACGTCAAAATAAAATTAATCTGGATGGTTTCGATCTCTGCGCTATTCGCCATAAGATTCACCAATTTTATACCGTGAAAAAAGAACTGCCTACTCTAAATAAATTACGTGCAGTATTGAAAGAAGACATTGATTTTGAAGGAAGCCGCGCTACACTACATAGGATATTGCAAAGAATTGGGTTTAGGTACAAACGGTGCCAATCTAAAAGAAAAATATTAATGGAGCGTTATGATATAACTGCTTGGCGCGCAAGATATATTGAAATAATGAGAAAAAATCGCACGATCGAAAAAAGACCAGTAGTGTTCTTGGATGAAACCTATATCCACAACACTTATCACGCCAAAAGTTGTTGGCAAAGTGAAAAAGAGCCCGGACTTTTCGCTTCAGAATCTGCTGGGAGTAGATGGATAATCGCTCATGCTGGTACTGAGAATGGCTTTATAAATAATGCATTACTCATTTTTAAATCACAGTCGAAGTCTTCCGATTATCACGACGATATGAATTCGACAAATTTTCTTAAATGGTTGGCTGAGAAATTAATACCAAATCTGCCCGAAAGATCTCTTGTGGTTATGGACAATGCTCCATACCACTGTACCCAAATAAATAAGGCACCAACCATGTCAAATTTAAAAGCCGAAATGCAAAAGTGGTTGCAAGAAAAAGGGATTTACTTTGAAGAAACCTGGACAAAACCCGTATTGTTCGATCTAATAAAGAAAAATAAAGGACAACCAACATATGCTGTAGATGAACTTTTAAAAAGTCACAACCATGAAGTTTTAAAACTGCCTCCATATCATTGCGATCTCAACCCTATAGAGAAAATTTGGAGCCTTGTGAAGAGACGCGTAGCTGAGAAGAATGTTGACCAAGACCCTAAAAAAATTGTACAACTGACAGAAGACGCGTTTGCAAGCGTGACACCGGAGGATTGGTTTAAACAATGCAAACATGTGGAGCATATAGAAGATGAGTATTTTAAGAACGACGGGCTGGTAGATGATGAAATGGACCGTTTTATAATATCTACTGTAAGTGACAGCGAAACAGAGTCTGATCACGATAGCGATATTCGTGTAGATGATTCGGATAGTGACTGTAGTATGTCTGGAATAAACCCAATCGATGAGCATAATTATACGATTAAAATTTAAAATTATTTTATTCACTATATACCCACCTATATACCTATAGGTACCTTTCCTATACTATTACCCATCCCTTAAATACGTACCAATGTTGGGCACGCACGGGCCTCCTTCTAGTAGTTAGGCAGTTAGTTACGCTACGGTTGTCTAGTCTGGATTGGCGAATAACCCATGCAGGTTTCCTCACGATGTGTTCCTTCACCGTTAGAGCAAGTGTTGGATGTGCTCATATTTTTTTCCTAAGAGATTAATCGTGTCGTCGTAATTAATTGTTTAATAATCATGTTAACTAATCCAATAAAATCGAATTTATTCTCAAATGTTTTTGGGTAGTCTAAACCAGTCCATGCTAGCAACATTTTGTCGCGTGACTGTAGCGCCGCGTCTAGGGGACTTTTCTCGTGAGACGGACTCTACCCACATACATTTTCCACACTGATTGACCACAAGTCTAACCTAATATTAGTTATTTATTTTAAGAATAATAAAATAAGCCAAACTGACCAAAACAAGTTCCGACGCAGTAAATGAAAAAGGTAATTATTACAAAAAAACAATAAAAATATTGCATTTTAACAATAAAACAAGGATAATAGGAGCTAGGTACTTAATTAGCCTTCTTTTTTGCAGCCCGCTTAACCTTTGGCACCGGAGGTGCCGAGGCCGAGGCTCCCACTGGCAAAGGAGTCTTCCCCATTGCAATTAGAAGCCGCTCGATGTCAGCCACACAGCCAATGCGATGTCTGGTGTTGTCCGAGCCTCCCACGTAAACTTTTCCGTCGCGAGTCCAGCACTTGGACACACCAAAACGCTCCCTGGCCAGCATGAACAGCTCGTGACGACTCTTCGTGAGGAACTCGGAGATTGTGATCCCCGAATCCCTGAGATTGGTCTTGGAAAACCAAAGCTTATCCCGTACTGTGGTATCCCGGAGTTTCACCAGTATGGGCCTTGGACGGTTTGTAGATAGACGTCCCAGCCTATGACAGCGGACGATTCCATCGCCAGAGAAGTCTGGCAACCTGAGCTTACTAGATGCAATCTCCCTGACAACAGCAGCAGCATCCTCCTTCTTCAGTTCCGGCACACCATGGATAAGGAGAATCTTCCTCCTGCTGTGCATTTCGAGCCGATCCTGAGTGTGAGCAAGCTTTGCAACTTGTTCCTGGATGGCCCTGGTCAAGCAATTACGGCAGATGTCTATTGTGCCGAACTCCGAACCATGTTGACAAAACTAGTAGTAAAACATCCCCGACTCATAAATCGATCTTCACCATTATTGCTCCACGACAACGCGAGACCTCACACAGCACGAGAAACTATTTTGACCCTTCAGTATTCACCAGACCTTGCTCCAACGGACTACCATTTTTTTCATGATTTGGACAATTATCTACGTGACAAGAAGTTTTCTTCCCAGGAGGCAGTACAAAATGCTTTCACACAGTTTGTGCAGTCTAGATCGTCGGAGTTCTATCGCAAAGGCATTAATAACCTTCCCATTAGATGGCAGCAATGTATAGATAATAATGGCAACTATTTTGATTAAATAAATTTGTTAAAAATTTAAAAAATAATCAATTAAGATTTTCAGTACAAATCGGCAATTTCATACTTTAACCCCTAATATTATGACATCTCTTTCTTACGTCATGCAAGTAGCATTGAGTCTTATGTTTTAGAAAGAGATAAAAATAGTTTCGTCTTTTTCTTCTTTAAATTATGTGAATGAATATAAATAATGAGGTAGTATAATTTGTTAGTATCCTTTAAAAAAAATTTGAACTAAAAACATCAGTAGAGTTTTGGCGGGAATGCGTTAAAGAGATGCGTGTAAAATGTTTAATTTCGGGGGCATATTAATCAATTTAGTTTCGTGAAGGTGTACAAGTGTAAATAAAAGTGAAAACCGGTGCAAAACATGTACTTTAGCTTAGTGTTTTCTCCAAAGCTCCGTGAACAAACATTGTAAAAAATGGCCCCCTTTTTACAATGATTCGCTCGACTTTACTTTAACTATGACGACTTGACTATTTTGTTCAATGCAAATAACTTGCAAATATTGATAATACTTGACACTGGCAAATGTCCGAAAGGAAAAGCCATTTTTAAAGAAGAAGAAGAAAAACATCAGTATTATATTTTGTTAGTACCTATTACATTTTAAATTCAATAAATATCAAAGCCTTTATTTATCAAAGATAGAAGAGTGTGACCTTCAGCACAGACGTACAAAATATTATAGACCTTCAGTAACCATATTACAACGGTTTTTATTTTCATCGACAAATGTAACTACTTTTTAGCAGCTAGAGATATGTAAAAACTTCCTTTTTAGGAAAAAAAAAGGAGTTTTGGCGGGAATGCGTTGAGGAGATGTGTTGCTAAATTTTCATTTTTGTGAAACTTAGTTCAAATGCGTCTAAATTGTTTAATTTCGGGGGCATATTAATCAATTTAGTTTCGTGAACGTGTACAAGTGTAAATAAAAGTGAAAATCGGTACAAAACATGGACTTTAGCTTAGTGTTGTCCCCAAAGCTCCGTGAACAAACATTGTACAAAATGGCCCCCTTTTTACAATGATTCGCTCGACTTGACTTTAACTATGACGACTTGACTGTTTCGTTCAATGCAAATAACTTGCAAATATTGATCATACTCGACACTGGCAAATGTTCTAAAGGAAAAGCCATTTTAAAGAAGAAGAAGGAAAAAAAAACTCAATCTAGCGACTTTCTGTTAAATTGTAGCTGCAAACCATTGGTAGCAGTTGGCAACACTGGCAAGAACTTTATAGAAAGTTAAGGTTCAGATAGGTATATTTGCTTAAAAATTAGCATGCAAGTGGCATTATATCAAAACATCTACCTAGGTACTGAAGTACAGTCTGAACACTGCCTCTCGTGTTCAGTTCTCTATGTTTTGTTCAGCGTGCGCATACTGTGGGGAAAATGGAAAACCGAGTGGCTCTACGTGTTGAATTAAATAAAATTATCCTACTGCTATATGCCGCTGGCATGCTTAAAAACTAGCATGCTTATTTATCACTAATCATTTGTCTATTGTCTGCTACTAATCATTTACAAATGAGTGAACAAAATATCGATGTATGCGTAAATGTATTTGTGTGTGCTGTAGGTACGCTAGTAGCAAGCTTATTTGTAAGCATGCTAATAAGCAAATGTATCAGAGGCCTAAGAAATAATTCTAAGTTTTAGCAGGAACGCGTTGTAGAGATGGGTTGCTAAATTGTCATTTTTGTGAAACCTAGTTCAAATGCGTGTAAATTGTTTAATTTAGGGGGCATATTAATCAATTTAGTTTCGTAAAGGTGTAAAGTGTATTGAAAGTGAAAGTTCCATAGCCCGCTGAGCGACTTTGAATTTGTGGACCAACGGTGCCGTTAGTGTCCACGTTTCGGCTCTGTATGTCATGACGGGTAGGACGCACTGATTAAAGACCTTCGTCTTTAGGCACTGTGGAATCGAAGATGTATAAACTCGACGTAGCTTCCAAAATGCTGCCCATCCCAACTGAATTCTTCTGTTCACCTCGCCATTAAAGTTGTTTCTTCCTAACTGCAATGTTTGCGGCGCCGCGTATCGCAATAGGTTCCGGTAGAACATGTTCGTTGAACATGACCTTGGTTTTGTCCATGTTCATCCGTAGGCCAATGTCTACAGAAGAGTCAGCCAGGTCATTCAGCATCCGTTGTAGGTCCTGCAGCGTTTTTGCTATGATGACGATATCATCTGCAAGTCGCAGTGAGAGATATACTTACTCGCCATTGGTATTAATGCCACGTCCTTTCCAGTTCAGCGTCTTAAACATATCCTCCATTGCATTTGTGAATAATTTCGAGGAAATAACATCCCCTTGTCTCAGTCCTCGATGCAACAGCATGGGCCTTGATTGCTGATTCTGTACTTGGAGGGACATGGTGGCGGCCTCGTAAAGACATCTCATCACTTGGATGAATCGCCAATCTACTTGGCAGCGCTGCAGGGACTCCAGAACAGACCAGATTTCAACCGAGTCAAAGGCCTTTTCATAGTCCACTAATGCTAGACACAGGGGCTGATTATACTCTTCGGTTTTCTGCATAATCTGCCGCACTGTGTGGATGTGGTCTATGGTGCCATATCCGCTCCGAAATCCAGCCTGCTCCAGTGGTTGGAATTCGTCGAGTCTTTGCGCAAGAAGGTTCGTGATCACTCTAGAAAACAGCTTACAGACGAGGCTTAGAAGGGATATGGGTTGATAGTTTTTCAGCAGGGTCTTGTCTCCCTTTTTGAAGAACAGGACGACCACACTCCTACTCCATGCCTCTGGAGTTCTCACTTCGAACAGGACAGCGTTAAAAAGCTTCTGGAGTTCCCTCAGTACGGGTTTACCTCCTGCTTTCATCAGCTCTATGGTAACGCCATCCGCTCCAGGGGCTTTCCCATTTTTGAACTGTCTAGCGCGATCTCGATTTCGTCAATACTGACTTCTGGCAGGTCTTCGGTGAAATGGCGTGTTAATGTTGATCTAGGATCCTCATTTTCGGGATCCGGTTGAGATGCATGTCATGCGTATAATCGGCCATAAAAGTTTTCTACTTCCGAAAGGACTGTCGGCTGCGAAGCAACGACTTCTCTACTTGCTGTGGTCAACTTCGTCAGGTGGCTTCTTTCAAGAGATTGTACGAACACTTTTGACCCCCGGTTCTGCTCGCTCGCTCTTTCAAATTAAAGAGTATTGAAGCGCCGGAGGTCGCGTCATACGTGTTTGGTGATCTCTTGGTTTAGAGTCCACTTTTCCAACGAAGTGATGGGTGGGTTTTACGTCGTTCCTTCATTAGCCCTAGAATCTTCTCTGAAAGCTTAAACTTTTTGCCCTTACGCTGCATATTACAAAATCCCGTACCTTCTTCCCTGAGGATCCGAGTCACATTTTCGAGCATAACTTGCAAATATTAATAATACTTGACACTGGCAAATGTCCAAATGGAAAAGCCCTAATACAGAAGGAGAGTTTTGGCGGTAACGCGCTGAGGACATGTGTTGCTAAATTTTCATTTTAAATTGTTTAATTTCAGGGGCATATTAATCATTTAAGTTTCGTGAAGGTGTACAAGTACAATGAAAGTGAAAATTGGTGCAAAACATGGACTTGAGCGTTATCTCCAAAGCTCCATGAACAATCTTTGTAAATGGCCGCCGTGTTTACAAATAATTACCTAGACTTGACTTTAACTATGACAACTTGAATGTTTCGATGCAAATAACTTGCATATTATTATATTAATGATACTTGACACTGGCTAATTTTCAAATGGCCATAATTGGTTCACAACCGATAAAAAATAAAAAATAATAATAATAAAGAAGTAGAAGAAACCATTATGAAAAATTTTAGGTACTTACTTCTTTATTGAAATATTCAGCCCAACATTTCCTTTCATATTCAGTGGTTAAATCTGCCTTGTTTAAAAGTAGCATACATTTACAATTTTGTTCTGCTGCATACTTTTCCAAATCACAACATCTGTAAAAATAACAAATCATATTTAAATTGTAATATCTATGAGTCTATTTGTACTTATGATGTTGTTTGGTGGAACTTTTAATATGTCCCAATAATACAGGATAACGGCCCCCATTTAGAGGGATTACAAAGTAAGATCACAGGAGCCTAATCCAGATTGCCATGATGATGAGGATAAGCCTGAATCTGGATCTTATGCCTACAGTCCTAGGACATGTTAGTTTCCTCACGAAATTTTCCTTCACCATACGAGTGACACTATTAGCACATGTTTAATTTTATATTATTTATCACAACATACCTAAATAGTAAAGGATTTCTAGCATCCAATAACAAAAGAACAACATCAGATTTCTCAAGTGTCCTCCACAATTGTTTCCAAAGCTCTATATTTCTTTCATAAGGCGTCACCGCAGCCCCGAGTTTAGCTTGAAGCTCGTTCAGTTTCCGACGCCAGTCGAGGAAGGCCTCCCGTTCCCGTTCTAACTGCTCCTCTTGTGTTATGCCTGGTCTCCATGGAGGTCTAAATAGTGACATAAAATGACTTGGTGTGGTTGTTGTATGGCATGGTGTGTCCCTAAGTAGTTCCCCCATGTAGTTGTAGGAAAACTCAGTCTGGTGATTATCTCTACACAGCAATGTATGCTCCCATGTTTTCCCAGTCAATTATGCATATAATATAATAACTTTCATGAAATTAATACTCTTGTATTTTAGGGTTCCATACCTAAAGGGTAATGAAAACCTTTTACTAAGACTACTATCAGTTTGTCTGTTGTCATTATCTGTATCTTGTGAACCATTATAATCAATTTGTCAATGAAAAGAAACAGAGAGGCAGACACTTTGGAAAAAGATGTCTTAATCATCATGTCCTTTCAAAAAAAAAACGTCAGGGAAAAATCAAGACATTTCATTTGAATTAAGATATTTTTAATTTATCAATGATACCCACCTTCTCGGTACCAACAAAGGTTCATCAAAATTAGGTTGTGACGTCTGTAAAGCCACCTCCAAAGGGACTGACTTGACATATTTCAAGTTGAGTTTCTCTGCAGTGAACTCCCTGTTAGCCAGTTCAGCAGTAGATAAGAATTCTTGTAGAGATGACTCCGCTGTGACTGATTGAAGATTGAGACGGCCCCAGTCAAAACCATCATTTATTTCTGTGGTGTGGAGCTAAAAGTATGAGATAGAGTTTTATCAATATTATGTTACTACAGTGTAATACAGTTTTTATTGGTGGGGTACTTCTCCCACTCTCCATAGACACTTCAATTTCAACACTTCAAATTTATGTTTTTCTGTTTGTTGCTTCTCCTTTACAGGTTGTATTTCTCAACCGATTTTGATGAAACTTGGTATACAAGTTCTAAGAGCTTATGGATTTTTTTGTCGTGGGGGATATTTGATTGGTAAGATATTTCTCCCACAAAAAGGGTATTTGAATATTTGTGCATTAGAACATACTAATTGTTTCAAAAATGATTCAACTAAACTAAATCTATATTAAATAAGTTTTAATGTTTTGTTATCGAATCAGCAATAAAGGCTCAATAATATTAAAAAAAAAAAAAAAAGACTGTGTTTGCATGGTGCTTGCCGAGGTCTACTGTTCGCAGAAGTACTAGTCATAAAATGTACAACGAACCTCAATCTAACAAATATTTTAACACATTTTTGTTGTTTGATGGAAAGAAATGTAAAACTAAACACACAGTAAATTCAAAGTGCAAACAAATT
Source organism: Idaea dimidiata (assembly GCA_949358125.1). Taxonomy (NCBI): domain Eukaryota; kingdom Metazoa; phylum Arthropoda; class Insecta; order Lepidoptera; family Geometridae; genus Idaea; species Idaea dimidiata. Next base: position 11,609,561 of record OX442334.1, read on the forward strand.
GATTCAAATGAAGAAATGTAAAAGGTGTTCGTTATCAGTCGCACAACCTCTTTCAAATCTTGAACTAACCTAACCTCAATATAACCTACCTCAGTTTTTACAAATTATTATCAAGTTGTATTGAGGTTGCACTGTATTAAAGTGATTGCATAACTCAGGTATTAGACAAAACAAAATAATATGTATTACTAGTTGTATTCTTAAACATGTCGAATATGAGGTATTCAATGACCTTAAGATTTCTATTTCAATCGCATTGCTTTTATTATGTTTAGCATTTTTAAAAAACCCAATGTTTTGAGGACTTTGCAGCACTTACCTCGAGTGGACAGTAAACAATAATACGAAGACAGAAGTAAAATAGTTTTAACCTAAAGGTTTCCACGACAGGATGCTTTTATAGAACCAAAACAATTAACAACGAACCCCACTATTCCTAACCCATTTTTTACACAGCAATTTACTTTCTAGGATTTAAATTATTACCTAACCCATTTTTTACACAGCAATTTACTTTCTAGGATTTAAATTATTACCTAACCCATTTTTTACACAGCAATTTACTTTCTAGGATTTAAATTATTAGCTAAGACAGTTTACAAGATCGTTTTGATAACAAGACTGGAAAAATAAATAAATACCAGTGTAGTATATTATACATAGTGGTAATATATGATGGCACATACCAAGGAATTATCTTCCACATGTTTCTTATGTTTATTTTTCGAAAATCTATCTTTAATAAGTGAACGTCCAAGAGAGTCCTTTTTCTTTCCCATTTTATTGTAGTTACAGCTGCTCAGCAAGAGTAAAAATTCAGTTTTTGATAATTCCAACAAAAGCAACCAAAACAACGTGCTGCCGAGCTATTAAACCTGATGATTTTGACATTGACACTTTTGACAGATTCAGCATTCTGCAGCACCCTCACCGCCCGCCACCCGCCCGCTATTTTTTTGTTTGTCTATGGTTTACACCCAAAAGTGAATACCTAAGGATGCGTTTTGAAATCAATCATACATGTAGGTCTGTAAAATATAAATAATTATTTGTAAGTTATAATTTTCATTAGACGTGTACATTTCTTATTTGCAAAAGTAATCAATCAATACAAAATTCTCGTTTTATGTACTATTTACTGTGCTTCATCATAAGACATAATCCTTGCATTTATTAATTACTATCGTATTGTAACACTTTTGAAAATGGTCAATTGTAGAATATAGTTTTAAAACGCATCTTGGACTTCTTTACGTTCCAAAAACGCAGAAATTAAAAATTATTTTTTATCTTCAGTGAAATCAGTGCACATTTGGCTAAACGTTGAAATGAAACGCAAATGCCAAAATCGCAAGCAAACTGAACGAAAGAAGTGGGTTCGATTTTTTGTAATTGTTTTGAATTGCTGACTAAAATCATAATACATTTTCAAAATACAAAGTAATAACACTTGTTTCTAGTGTGTTGTGGTAATTTCTGCTACCTAGTTTTATTTATAACCTTGCTAAACAATTTCAAATCTTTTCAGTAACCATGTCCGAATATTTTGATCATCACCACCGTTGGGAACCTCTTGCTGAGTTTCATTTCAATTTAGATAGTGACGACGACGATTATGATGAAGAGAATTACCTGTACTGCCTGTGCAGTAGAGCTTTAATCAGGTTAGTACGATTAAATAACCTATTTTTTGCACTCCACCCACATAAAATAAAAACATTGACTTGAACTTTCCAAAGAAACCAAATTCAAGCTAGCCTAGCCTAGACCTAACCATCAATATCATCATGTATTTACAGCCACGTAGGTATCTAAACTTATTAGAAAACTTGTAAGTACTAATTTCTTTGTCTTTGTTGGATATTTAGAAATGATTGAAGTTTTTGTCTACAGAGATGGTGTAAGAACTTATTACGTGGACAAGCAAGATGGCAGTGAAACTGATATGGAAGTCCAGAAGGACTCCCAGTCCCAGGAGTGGGAAGACCAGTCCCATGTACACTTCTCATTAGATACTTCTTATAAAGTTAAATGTGAGGTGAGTGGAACCACAATAAAACAATCATATTTAACCATTTGTACCCTTTGCACTATTGGAGCTTTATGGTATATAATCCTAACATCTGGACTAAGCTACTTATATGCTACTAGCTGCGATAAAAAATAGGCTGCGCTATTCCTGGTCTCCACCTACCTATATTCCAAGTTTCATCGCAAATGGTTCAGCGGTTTTGCATGATTGAGTGACAAAGTCACAGACCTTGGCCAATACGGTACTTACTGCCATATTCACAAACCACCCTATGCATGGTGAGCCCATGTTTTTGTCACATTTTCCCTGATATTGTTTATCACTCAAACACAACGGCAATACAAAGCATTAAGCCATGCCCCTAACAACCCTATTTGTTTGTGAATACAACTGTTAGACCATTACCACTTACCCATCAGGTTAGATATTGACCACAGAAACAAGTAAGAGTTATGTGTGTGTAGAACCTTTGGTTGATTTACAAAGAAGGATTGATTGATTGATTAATACTTTTTTGCAACAAACGATTAAATAATTACAATAATAAAAAAAAAAGAAATAAACAACATAAAATTAGGTGGTACAATGGGCGGCCTTATCGCTTAAAGCGATCTCTTCCAGGCAACCTTTGGATGGACAGGAAGCAAAGAAAGAGGAAAAGGTAGGGTGATTAAATAATATTATTATTACTTCAATAGTATGGCACATACCAAATAATAATGGAAAAATAAATACAATTATAATATAATTTAAATAATCTTTCCTTATAATATAAGGAAAGATAGAAAATATATTTATTCATTATAGTATAATATTATACATATATATAAAATATGTATAAAATAAATATATTATTGATTTATTTATTTAATTTGTTAAAACTTTTGGCCTTGTAGAGAGATGAAGGTGCAAGTTGCTACTGCAGTGCCTCTCACACTGAGAACTGTTGTTCCACTGATGAGCATGAAGTGGTACAAGTCCATGGCACTTCCCATGCTCTCCAACCCTCAGACAGTGGTGCAGACTTGACTTACCAGGACTGCCACTCTGACTACACCAATCATGATAAACTCGAACGCATGGACCAAGACTTTCTCCAAGATAAAGACGAGAACTACCTCTCAGAAGATACTTGGGACAAATTCTGGGCCATCAATGGAGAAAGGCTTATATGGGCCTCTTGGATCAAGAATTATAGTGATTATATAAACCCCGCCTACCTAGACGAAAACAACGATCTAGTCATGGATGAAAATAATATCCCAAAACAGAATTCTGTCGATCAAATATACAAAGAAACTGAACAGAAAAATGAAAATGATAAAATGAGGGAGAGAAAGTTTTCATATGATTCAAAAGTAAACCCTTATAAAAAGGGGCAGAATAACCAGGAAAAACAAGATAAGGTTGAGACTAAAGATGAGTTGTGGATACCAATTGCTCGGAGACGATCTTGCTCTGAACATGAGAGGATAGTTAGCCCGAGAACATGCGCCGGGACAGATTCCATGACAAATGTCACTAAAATCACAATGTCTAGTTATGATGTGTCTTCAAGTCATGTAACATCAGAATCAACCCCCACTGATGACTTCAGCGTATCTTCAAACACCTCTGATGATCAGTCAAATGATCAAACTCGCATCGCCAATATTGAATTAGAACAACCCATTGAAGAAATGGACACAGAACAGTATTGGCAGTATTTATGGAAGAAACACTTCGGAGAGCAATATGCATTACACTACGCTAACTATGTTGATTCTCACAACATTGACAATAATCAATTACCTGAAATTCTTGTTGAGACAACCAAGGAACTCGATCAAACCGAAATTAAAGAAGAAAACGTAGTTGATGATAAAAAATCTCCAGAAAAACCCTTAGATGTTGATCTTGAAAACAGTGAAGGGAATTCACAGGAGTTGCCGACTGTAATCGAAATTCAAACTCAAGTTGAAGAAATAAGGCTCAAGGAAAGACTTGAAAAGCCTCGGAAGAGAGGTAAAAGGAAGACAACTAAGTACTTGGATTCAGTTGGATACCTGCTTCAAAACTTGCTGAAAGATGAACAAATCATACAAGATACCATAGAATTAAATGAAACCGACTCCATTACAGAAACTAAAGAAGCAACAGATGCTGGGGATAGTCATGTAGCTGAGAGAGATAAAAAAGAATTGTCTGAACAATCTGAGGGACTTACAAATATACAGCAATCGGTTAGCAATAATAACTTCACTTCTTATAGCTACGATGATGGAGATGATGATCCACCTGAAGATATTCCAGTTAATTTAAAAAGAAGGTGAGTAAATACATTGGACATGTGGGACCGACCTGGTTTTTTGTGGGTGGTTTACAAAGAAGTTATTTCTGTTTAAGTTCTCCTACCTCCTAGAGCTGATCTCCCAGAGGTTAGGTCTTTTGGTATGTTTATCTTTTAACTAGTCCAAACAAACTCCCAACATCAAATTTTATGATTTCGACTTTTGTATTCACACCCCATTTTGGGGCCATAATTTGTTAAGATATTAAAATTGGAGTTTAAATGTTCGCCAAGCTATCATCCGTGGCAGTCCTACAGCTTATGTGACAACTATCTTATATTCCGGGAAAGACCTTTGTATGAAATGTAGACAACTGTAAAGAGATTGAACTGTTTTCTTATTTCGATTGAAACAGTCCTTCTTTGCGCGAACTAGAACGCGAACTTTAAAACTAGAGGTTGAACGTCGCGCTCTGTCGTTACACACAACTCTTGATCACGTTCGTTCGGTCGTCGAGAACCATCTTCGCAACGACTCCAACTACTTTTCGATTTAGTTCTCCGGAACAGAAACTGCTTGCGGTCCCGAAAAACTAAAAAATTAAATTTCTTACGACCTCTTAAAATTAGATGCAACGAGAACCGTTTCCGAACGTTCGTTCTTGAAAAATTCGACAATGACCCACTCCTACTACTGGTAACTTGTGACAGACGCACAAATAGACAATATTCTAAAGGCTTGCAAGTTAGCTACCTAATATTTTTGAACCATTAAATCCACATTCCTTATTCTTTGTAGTGTGAGTGTTATTTTCTTTTTCGTCCTCATCTTTTCGAAGGTGGAAATGAGCTTTCAAATAAAATGAGCTACCAAATCTTATTTGGTAGGAACTAGCTATTAATCATGCCATACATATTCCAGTCACGAAATAGACGATGAAGAACTAGTATCTGAGAAGATTAAATCAACATTCGAGATAATGGGTTTCTGTATGACTGACAACAAGATGCCTAAAGGTGCCATGGTATACCGGAAGAGGCTGGCGAGGCTCCGCCCCCCGCGGTACAGGAAATTTGGGATGTCGAGGAAGACTTACTTTGATGAGGATGGGAATCCAGTGCAGGATCATCAGGTAAATTCTGCTAATCCTACTAATTTCTCTTTCACGCAAAATTGAACCAATGACCGATTGCTATTAAAAACTGTATGTAGATAGCTGTATACCTGGGTAAACACTTAACGTTTATTACGATACTACTATTAAACTTTTATCACGATACTCTCGCGCGGGATCCCGACTTACGCTAGTGAAACCGCGGGAAGGGGCTAGTACTATACAGGTGAACCATTTAAACCGGCATTCAGAGGGACTATAAGCTGCGCCCCGCGGTTTCACCCGCGTAAGTCTTTATGAAAAATTATAACTTTCGGGCATAAGATCCTTCTGATCATAACAAAAGCAACGCAAAAAGAATTATCGAAATCGGTCCAGCCGTTCATGCGCGATGTCGTGCGTGACCAAGGGAAAAAGGGATTTATTTTTATAAATAAAGATATCGAAAAATGCTTAAAGGAGTTGCGTCCTCGATTTAGACAAAAACTAAAATGGCATACCTATTTAGATTTTTGATAATTCATTAAATACCCTATCTAGAATTCGAATTTGGTTTTTTTGCAAAACCAAGTATTCCTTATTATTGTATCAAGCGATAGTGTTGCTGATAGTGATTAATTCCTGAAAAAAAACCATTGTACGGTAAATCAAGAGAAATGCCTAATTTTCAATCTTATTTACAGAGAGAAGACGATGAAAAAGCAATGCAGACAGATGAAGATGCTGTAGAAATCCAAACAGAAAGACTTTGTACGCCCACAAACACAGCCTTACCTGTACAGACAGATATGCAAGAAACAAGCGACACTGTGATCTATACTGTTGAAAATAAACCTGAAAACACTGTGGACGAAAGCGAAGTCGTTTTGGAAGCAGCCTCCGTGCCTTTACCTTCGGATTTAGATCAGTCGACTGATTTAGATGTTGATAAGTGTACTGATAATATTGGTTAGTACATTGCAAATAATTAAATATTGCAGGATGTTCTATGAGTACTAGGCACTGGATATATCACAAATAACATGTTTATGAATGCATACATAGTAAACGTGAATGTTTGCCAGTATGCAGTATGGCTTTGATACTCTTTCATACAACATTTAGTAAACCGATTGCGATTAAATTCGGTATGCAGATAGCTAGGCCGCTACTACTATTATTGATGTAAAACTTTGTCTATGAGTTAATAATATGTAAATGTGTTTTTTAAGGAATGGAGGACTATATCTAAGTATTTTGGATATATCCATTTTTTAGTCGCTATTTACGCGGGTGAAACTGCGGGGCGCTTCTATGCCTTATATTGAGACAAATTGTATTTTACAGCTCAAAACTTAGAATCGTCAAAGAGACGTAGACGCCAAAAGAAAAAGAAACAGGAAACGGAAACTGAGTCGATATCGAGCCTACCTGTCGAACTGCAGGACGATCCGAAGATGATGAAGTATTGGAAGAAAAGACATTCTTTGTTCCATAGGTGAGAATAGAATACTACTCGCCCTTATTTCTTTAAATGCGATAAGTACCTACTTTTAAAGTTTCATCTCATCATGCAATATTTAAATATAAGCATACTTAGTTTTGCATAGGCGTTAGTCCATTGCACATTTGTTTGCACACAGGACTATTCAATGGTGTCGTCTATTTCCGGGGTATTTGTTATGTGTCCCGAAACCCTAGGGACCCGGAGTTTTTGTAATGTTTGAGTTTCACTGACTGGAGTAGTTTTTTTTTTAAATTATATTTTTAATTACTTATATAAAAAAACTACTTTACTCTAAACTAGTCGATGAGTTAACTGTGTAACATGCTTGCTTAGAATAAACCTAGGTTTTTCTTCGGTTTTTGTGACGAAGGATTGAGATTAAACTAATTTTTTGGTTTTAATCGCATGGTGTTTATTTTGTCCAGTGTGCCAATTTGTGTACTCTTTCAGGTTCGACGAAGGGATCCGCTTGGACCGCGAGAGCTGGTTCAGTGTGACCCCGGAGAGCGTCGCGCGACACATCGCCCGCAAGTACACGTACGACACGGTGTTAGACGCGTTCGCAGGCGCCGGCGGGAACACTATACAGTTTGCGAACACCAGCCATAGAGGTATCTTTCTTACATACAATCTTACTAACATTATAAACGTGAAAGTTTGTATGTATGTGACTTTGTTACTCTTTCACGCAAAAACTACTGAACCGATTGCGATAAAACTTGGAATTTAGGTAGCTCGATACCGGCAATAACACATAGGCTACTTTTTATCCTGATATACCCGCGGGAACGGGACTGCTGTCTGTTTTAGACAGATTGTGTCCCCAAATACTAGAAGAAACAAGGGGAATTGGGGATAAAATAACCCCCCATCGAAACTAACCTATAATGCTCATGATATAGCGGGGAATTAAACAACCCACGGTCGAACTGACCTATAATAATGCTTATGATATAGCGTCCTAGTTATTAACAAACTGGTTTCCTTCCCACCAGTGATAGCGATAGACATAGACCCGGTGAAGATCGAGCTGGCGCGCCACAACGCGGCGGTGTACGGCGTGGCGGACCGCATCGACTTCCTCGTGGGAGACTTCTTCGAGCTGGCCCCTACACTCGAGGCGGATATGGTGTTCTTGAGCCCACCGTGGGGAGGGCCCAGTTACTCTGACGTAAGTGGAGTAGATGTGATGTATCTTAGACCACGTTGTCAAGTAAACTAAGTAATTACGGCTGGGTTGTTGATATGGCAACCAAACAACACAAAAGATTTTTTTGTCGGAAAGATTTGTTTAAATTACTATTTATGAAAATGTGGTCCTCAATTTTTTTTTCTAATAAAACTATAGTGAACTTTATAAATAAATACTTTGTAAAAATCACCCAGAATCGAACCCATAACCTATTGCGATGCGACGCAGAAGGGGGTTCGCTCACCGTGCCTCAGAGTAGTTACCACTAAGATAGTGGTTAGTAAAAAACTGATCTAAGATGTAGCATTCTTGTACACATACTTACCTACAATTCTGTCCACTCGTCACTTAAAGAATTTCTTACGTCAGAACGCACACACGGAAAGATAAACTCTAACTAGGTATATAATAACTAAAACGCTACCCTCTCAACCAATTAATTGATTATTTTATTTATTACAGAATGCACAATACGACATAGAAACTATGTTAGAGCCACAAAAGATTTTTTTGTCGGAAAGATTTGTTTAAATTACTATTTATGAAAATGTGGTCCTCAATTTTTTTTTCTAATAAAACTATAGTGAACTTTATAAATAAATACTTTGTAAAAATCACCCAGAATCGAACCCATAACCTATTGCGATGCGACGCAGAAGGGGGTTCGCTCACCGTGCCTCAGAGTAGTTACCACTAAGATAGTGGTTAGTAAAAAACTGATCTAAGATGTAGCATTCTTGTACACATACTTACCTACAATTCTGTCCACTCGTCACTTAAAGAATTTCTTACGTCAGAACGCACACACGGAAAGATAAACTCTAACTAGGTATATAATAACTAAAACGCTACCCTCTCAACCAATTAATTGATTATTTTATTTATTACAGAATGCACAATACGACATAGAAACTATGTTAGAGCCACAAAAGATTTTTTTGTCGGAAAGATTTGTTTAAATTACTATTTATGAAAATGTGGTCCTCAATTTTTTTTTCTAATAAAACTATAGTGAACTTTATAAATAAATACTTTGTAAAAATCACCCAGAATCGAACCCATAACCTATTGCGATGCGACGCAGAAGGGGGTTCGCTCACCGTGCCTCAGAGTAGTTACCACTAAGATAGTGGTTAGTAAAAAACTGATCTAAGATGTAGCATTCTTGTACACATACTTACCTACAATTCTGTCCACTCGTCACTTAAAGAATTTCTTACGTCAGAACGCACACACGGAAAGATAAACTCTAACTAGGTATATAATAACTAAAACGCTACCCTCTCAACCAATTAATTGATTATTTTATTTATTACAGAATGCACAATACGACATAGAAACTATGTTAGAGCCGAAACCGGCGTCTGAACTAATGCGAGTGGCCAGGAAGATTTCTCCAAATATATCACTTTATCTGCCTAGAAATTCTAAACCAGATCAGGTAATGTTAAACAGACTTGTGCCGTTTTTTCAAAACTTACTATTCTTAATACTAAAACTTGCTGGTATTTGAGAGGAAATATAAGCGACAGAGACACAAATAGAGGTAATGGATGATGTTTTGGTGCAAAGCCAAATAGAACCATAATCTTACTAATATTATAAATGAGTAAGTACGGTTTTTTACCCCTTCATGCAAAAAATACTTAACCGATTGCGATGATTACAGCTGCAGCTAGCTGGAAATCTGGATTAACACATAAGCTACTTTTATCAAGATATTATCGTGGGATCAGGTCTCACACTGGTGAAATCGCGGGACATAGCTAGTTTCATAATAAAGTTATATATTTTACTTCCAGATCCTTTCCCTCGCCAAAGAAGTGGGTGGTTCGGTGGAGGTTGAACAGAGTTATCTTGACAAGAGATTTGTGGCAATAACCGCTTACTTTTATTGAGGAATTTACTTACGTATTAGGTACTTACTACCTATGTGAATTGCCTAATTCTATGCTCATTGGAATGTGATGAATTGTCAATCAGTATATTGTTGATGTCAGAGTATGAAATAATATTGTAATCTAATACTTGAACTGCGATTCGTTTTATCACTATGAAAATTGAGAAAAATAATACATATAGAGGCGGTAAACTTGGTTTGTAAACTTGTACGTAGCGGGAATCGATCCGGCAACCTTTTGCGCCGCGCATTAGTAATAATAATTGTATATCCTATTTTTCCTAATATTATAAACGTAAAAGTTTCATGGATGTGGCTTTGTTACTCTTTGAAGCCAATACTGCTAAACCGATTGCAACAAAACTTGGTATGTAGATAGCTGTAGATCTGGTTTTACATATTTTAAGGCTACTTTTAATCTTGTTAGATCGGGACTTACGTGGGCACAGCTAGTTCTTATAAGAAGCACTATAGAGATGCCAATATATTATGATCTAAAATTGGATGAAAAAACGCCATGTATTATTTATTACGTAAATATACAGCTGTGCTGTGAGCAAACCCTTTTCAGGCACATAAATACTAGAAATTTAAAAATTAACAAAATATTTGTTACCCATTGGATTCCAACTTGCAATCTGCTTATTATAATCATCAAACTAAGCATTCTTTGAATCTGCTTTTTAATACTTTCTGTGTGATAGTCAAAGTTCTTTGTGGTGATAGTAAAATACTGAGGTAAACACTATCTACCTTCTGTAGAAGTGACTGTGTGATTGTTTGTTGTCCTGTAAATATCTTAGATATATAAGAATAAAACTGTTATAAAAATGGTGACAGTGTGGTTTTACTTTAAACTAATCTATGCCCAACAAATAACACTCATTTATTTTTAACTAAAAACGTGATTACATGAAACTGATTTTTCGTTTTCATGAATTGGTGATACATATTAGGCTATAGTACAATTTTTATTAGTTGCAAGTCAGTCATGAATCAGAAGGCTTGAGCAGTGAATATTGATACCACTTCTCAATAGCAACATCGTACAGCTTTGCACACCTGCCTGAATAAGTTTGCAATTACATGGGGATTTCATCAACCTGACACTGCTTTATAAGATGTCAAACACTGTACCATAGTTTTAATTAAAACGTCATAGCCACCATCAAATACCTTAACTTTATTTAATTTGCAATATGGGAACATACTGCCAAGCATTCTTATAGTAACATTACTTATGATTAGGTACTTATCAGTTAATTAATTTTAGAGTTATTCTTTCATTTCTCCCTCCTCATCCTCTTCCTCAGCTCCTCTAACATATAACACATTGTTACATCTGATTAGGACTTCTCCGAGATTACCTAAAACATGAACATAGAAAAATATTTATAACCACCATCTTGGTCTTGATCCTGCAATAAAAAGCCTATGTTGCTCCTGGGTAATGTTCTATTGGTAAAAGAATTGTTGAAATTGGTCCAGTAGTTTCAGATCCTTTTTCTACAAAGAAACAAATAAGTCACCTTTTTTATATTTTTAGTAAAGATGAAGGTAATTTATTATCATACATTTCTATATAACAGCTATTGGATGAATAGACAGGCAATGAATTTTTATTGGACGAGGTGTTGGCTCGGTATTTTGTAAGGTCAGATTAGTAAAACCCATTGATTGATAAATGTATTATTATAATTTCTTCTATGGTTTTCGCGATTTTGCATAATAAAACACTTTATTTATCCGGTTTTATCGCGTTTTTATTCATTATTTGACCCGAGCTTTCGCCAACTTTACAGTTGGCTTTTTCAAGGTTGACTGAGATGTAATTTGAAATGTATTAAAAATTGAAATGTATTATTGTGCTAAAAACACATACAATTTTACTAGAGGTGGTACAATGGATGGCCATATCAGCTGAGGTTGATTTCTTATAGGCAACGAGTGAGGGTACAAATGTGCAGTGTTTACTAAGTGCCAATCCCTACCCATAGAAGGATAACTTTATTTTGGTAGTAGCTTATTGAGCCAAAAGTAAAAAACCTAATTGAGACCAGCTCCTGTTTTGGAGTCAATCAAACATAAAGACACTGTACACACTGCTTTTAGAATAAAGACACTGCCTGCCGTTGGTTTCGCAAAGCTAACCTGTGCAAGATCCGTCGACGATTTCTTCTGTATTTGCTAATTGTAAATTCATGTAGCCATCAGCGGACACAAGCAGACCTTTATACTCATGTCCCCATTTCAATTTCACAAGCACTGACTTCCCAGTCAAGCTGTTTAGAAACGGTTTAGGGTTGATTGGCATAGCCGCCGCCATTTTTGGAGGTTAGAATCTGCAATATAAAAAATAAGTTGTAGTAAAGTTAGGAACAGAAATAGCCAACGACGCTCACAGGCAAATTGTATTACTTTTTGGTGGTTTGGAATGAAATTACTGAATCTTTCAGTGAAACTTAGAAAAATCACTTCCTAACGCAACAAGCCGCAAAGAAATAGTCATAGACAATTAATTTATTTCTCATTTAAATTAGACAAGACAATAGACAAACAATGGCGGCAAATTTTACTTGTTTTTTTTTCTATTATGGCTTCATACTCCTGGTGCTTCTGTTTTATTTCAGTATGAAAGTGAAGTGATAAATGCTCAAATACTTTAAACACAACTCCTTGTTTTTTGCACAAATTCTTTATAATTTTAAGCTATCTTAAACTTTAATAGAAAACTACCTAGGATTCCTTGAAATAGAATAGGAACTTTGAATTATTTTCGGAGTTCTCTATCATTGCTGGAGCGATATACTTCAAACGTGCAAAACCGTAATTTAAAAAAATTCTGTCATTCACATGATGTCATTGACTGCTGTGTCAATGTTTTTTTATTGTTGTGCTGGCGAAATTTTGTTTTGTATTTTCTCACAGGTTTTCTTTCACAAAAAATGTTCACAATAAAAAACAGCAAATCTTACAATTGTTTTATATTTACATCACAATAAGTTAGGTACTTTACAATGTCTACTTTTACGGGGTTTAGTGAAGAGGATTTGGCGCGCATCAAATCTGGAAGTCCAAACACGAATTCAGGTACAATTTTCACAATATCTACATTTTACCGGCGAAAATGACTAAAAACGCACCTAAATACGGACGACTTTTCTTACATCTTATCCAGAGTTTGCCCAGATTACAAAAATACATTCGTGAAGTCATTATTATACATTGCCAAATTGCAAACTGTTGTTGCTCTATCCTATCACAACCCTACCTTTGAATTCTACTAAATAAGTCGGTAGGTACCTCGATAAGAGCTGGCTGCTTAATAATTATTACTTAAGAACCCGGTTAATCCTGCAATCTTCAGTCTCAAATTCTTATTTGGTCATTAACAAGCCAGTTACATTAAGCCAGCCACGAAGTATCAAACAGTTTATCCACAACTGGGTGGGGAGATCTCAAGGTTTGCTAGACACCTTTTACGACACCCTCAATAAGAGGATGGGTTAACCTATCGCCCGGGTCTACACAGCTGTTTGATTTGCATTTATAAATAAAAATATAAACATAATAAAGTTTTTTTTTTTTTTTTAATCTTTATTTAAGTAAGAGGGTTTTATCCACATGGACAATGTCACCCTCGACAAAGTTACACAAAACCTTTATAAAATTAACAATTAAATCTACGACTTAAAGCTAAAGAGACCATTTTGATTAATTCTAATGCCTCCTCACTCAGGGGGAAGGCCAAAAATGAGTTACAAAAACCAATTAACTGTACATTCACATTATATCTAATAAATAAATTATTACGCTCTGCTGCGTTACGGGAACACTCCATCAAAAGATGGTAGGTGTCTTCCAACTGACCAGTACACTCGCTGCAATTAGGGGAGTCAACCTTGCCCATAAGGAAAGCGAAACTATTTGTTGGAATGTGCCCAGAACGGATTCTCATTGCGGTAACAATTAACCGCCTGCTCACATTCGATCCCTCAAACCACGGTCGCTTCGAAAGATGAGGTTGCATAGTCTTATACCATATACCTTTAGATAATGATCTAACATCATAGTATTCTTGCCAGATCTTATTACAATCTTTTTTTATATATTTAAGACAATCTTGATAACATAATAAAGTTAGACACTTATTTGAGCTGAATATCAAATTGATTAAAATTAAACTATTTTTTTTTTATTGTGTCATGTTGATTTTGTTAATAATACAAGTAGACCCATAAACAGGAGGTCTGGAAATACTTTGCATTGAAATTGTTTAATGAAATAAACATGATTAAAACCGAAAAATGAGTTTAATACCATATCAGCATCATTGTACCAAGAAAAACACAAATATCTACTACCTATTGCAGGTACAACAAATGCAACTACAACAATTACAGTAAATGGTAGAATTCGAAAAGTAAATCTACCATCAACAAGAAAAAAGTTATCTTCATCTGTGAAATCAGCTGCATCCCAGGAATCTATAGATGACATCCAATTTGATAAATGTAGGCTCAGTATTAAAAGCCCTGCATCGGAAGATACAAACACTGATGACAATACACCTGAGGAAGAGGTCCCTTCTGTGGTAAGTGTACCTCTGACTCACACGTTGGACTTACCTAGTATTTAATATATTTTACTAGCTGCGCCCCCTGATTTCCTCTGCGTCAGGTCTTATGTCTTATTCCCAAGGGAATATTCAGATAAAATGCCAAGTTTCATCACAATCCATTCAGTATGTTTTTTATGAATGAAGAAGTATAGAAATATTTTTAAAGGAAAAATTCATCTTCAAAAAAAAAATTCACTTGCGGCGAGATTTGAACTCGCGTCCCTGGATCAATATTCCAGTGCCTATACCGCGGCGAGATTTGAACTCGCGTCCCTGGATCAATATTCCAGTGCCTATACCGCGCGGCCGAGCGGTATAGGTATAAATATGCCTTGAGCAATAAAAACAAATTTACGAAATGAAGATGTATATTTTTTATTCCGATAATCCCTCGGGATCCGGACTTAAGCACGTGAATCGCGTGGCAAAAATAATCTAATAGAACACTATAATTTTCAGGTGCCCTCAAAAACTATAACAAACTTCAATGAACAAAACTCCATTACAAACACTGAAAGACCTACTTCAGACTCTGAAATGAACAACAATGCTGTAGAAATGCAAACTGAAGTACTGGATACAGGAAGAGGGTTAGAGTATTCAGAAGTAGACATGTCTGTGCACAAAGCGAAACTAGAAGAGTTGCAGCTGAAGCAGAAGCTGATGGAAGAGCAGAATAAGAAGCGGAAGGAAATGCTGGCTAGAGCATTGGCTGATAGGTGAGATTTGATGTTTCTTTTTTATATTGCTCAAAGCACAAAATTGTCCTGTGCATTTGCTAGGGGATTTTTGGACAAAAAATCTACAAACCCCTGGGTATGGGTTTCTATAAGGGGATTTGTGGAATATGCCGATTTTACTAGAAATATTTCACATGCATCATAATCGTAATAATCATAATAATGCATCAATCAAAGCCATCAAACAGATATGCATAGTTATTAGTTGTTGGATGGAGGTAGCTCGCGATCGCTATTTGTGGCGTCTTATGGGGAAGGTCAGCAGTGGTCAGATAATGATAAATCCAACATGATGATGATGACGATGATAGTTAAATAAAATAAAAATTACAAGACATTACACACAGCGCTATCTAGCCCCAAACTAAGCACTAGGCTTGTACTATAGGTGTACTAGACAGCCATAAACAAACATACATGATCAGCAGAAATGTTAGTCTCCAGCGGGAATCGAACCCGTAACCTTCTGCGATGCAGTCCGGGCTTCGCCCGCCGCGCCAGAGGCCGTTCAATTAATGTCACTCCCGTGCATTCGCTAGGCAAGCTGGATTTTTGGTGATGCACTTTTCCTTGTAAAATATTTGGTTAATCATTAAAAAAAGGGTAGGTAACCGGGCACCTAATGTTATAACTTAATTGTCTCAACATCGCCTATGAATCGTTAGAATTTTGTTGAAAATGTTTCAAACATTATTGAAAATTTCCCAGACTTTTGCTAAATTAATTTTTGTTAATGTTTTGTTTTATTACATAATTTATAGGATTCATTATTTTCATTATTTCAACACGATACGCATGTTTACCGGACCGGCGATACTTCTCTAATATCAATTACAATCGATGCGTTCCCTGCCAGCGTGCTGCGAAGAACACACACCATGCGTGTGCATGCCGTACTGGCTAATGGTAAAAAATAACATACGTTTGCGTTTTTAGCATTCAAAAAGCTAGTCTAAAAGCAGAAACGCGGGAGCAGTTAAATAAAAACTATGTCAGAGATTATCTAAAACCAAAATATTGAAGGAAGATTTATCGTGGCTATGCACACAGACTCACAATCTTATCACATTTTATCTTACTAGACCACTACTTACGTATAGGTATCTAAAGTGATTCAGTTTGTTTATCTCACTCAGCACGCTTGCAGTGGTCGGAAGTTACAGTACTCGTGCGGTGATAAACTGTCATTTATTTGAAAATGTGAATCGTGAATTATGGTTAATAGGTTTATTAATTTAATTACGAAGTCAATATGGTAGGTGTATAAGGATTTATTTTATGTTAGCACTTTCTTAGCTAGTTCTTTGTAGCTCAGACAGCAGTCATCAGGTCAAGTTAAAGGCCCTTGGGGCGACCTGAAAATTCTTAACACTGTGAGCCACATGTGTGGCTGAAAAGTATGTAAAGCAGCTGACAAAACGTTTATGTCGTTAAGTATAAAGGCAATTCAGCTAATTAACCTTATACTGCTATTAAGTGTTTCATAATACATATATACAAAAGGCAGTCATAGAGTTACTTATATACGAGCTAAATATTACTACTTAGTAATAAAAAATTGCCTATTAACTCAATTTTGCTAATTGAGACCAATACACGAAAAGAAGAAGAAGCTAGTTCCTAAAGTTTTCAGGTCGCCCTAAGGCCTCTAACACTTCTGACGACTGCTATTAGAGATAACAACCCGGACCAACTGCTTAACGAACCGCCTTCCGAAGCGGGGAACATTTTTTTGCCCCACAGATTGTCGGTCAACCACTCAAGTAATGACCGCGTAACCCGCACGAATGTAAATCAATAACTTCCCTTGGCTTTTGTTAGCTAAAAATGCTCCAATTCTGTACCCGACAGAATTTTAATCTGCATTTGCAGAATAATCTCCAGATAATCAAAGATCCCTGCCAAAGCTTGAATTTTTCTATTTAAATACAAAACCTACAACCTTTTTGTTTTTGAATTATATCTAAGTAAAAAACATACTAAATTATTATACAAACAAACCTAAACCTGGAAATCCGTCGAAAAAGACCTTCTGACTATACGTGCAGTATTATTGCTTATTATTTATTTATTTATTATTATTATTTCAGGACACGTCAAACAGAAGAGGAGGTTCAAAAACTAGAGAAGATAAAGAAGGAGTTACAGGTTCTTGACGGGCAGTTCTCTCAAGATGTAGCTGTTCTTAGAAAGAAGATTGACCAGGCTTGTCTGTCCTATGCTGACGCTGAGTAAGTACCTATTATTATTAGAAGCCTAAACTGTGCAACTGTACATTACTGTACAATAATATAGGGGTTTTTTTTTCAAGGTTTCAAGGTTCGCTACCTGGCTAGCGTATTGGATTTTTATAAAATCTAATATATTCGTTAAAATCGGGGATGCAACTGCATTCAGCATTTTACGCTATATCTTATAGCTTAGGATATCCCCCTGAAAGCCTTTTTAAATAGTTCATTCTGTATAGTATACCCGTTATCTAGTACTCAAAGTACAAGCCTATTTACTTAGTATGGGGCTAAATGGCAATGTCAACGTTTTGCAATATTTATTGTTTTATTACAGAAAACACTACTTGAAAGTAGAAAAAGAGTTCCTACAAGCAAAGATTCAGCTACAAAAAGAGAAAGAGAAGAAAGAACTTCTAACCGAACATCTCTGCGCACTAATAACACATAACGAGACACGGAAGGCCCAGAAACTTGAGACCCTTATGCTGGAACTGGCTACTAACAAGAAAATGGAGGAAAACGAACCTAATAGTGATGAAGTTAGAGTAGATAATAGAGTGAACGAAAGTATTGACAATGAAGACCCTGTTGTGATAGACGGAGTTGATCAGAGGACTGGTAAGATGGTTGAGTTTAATGGAGATTAGACTTGTTGCAATTTTCTTTTAAGAGACCTTTCGCATTTTTTTCTTTAAAAAAAGTTGTTTTTGTCAAATGAGTTAAAATGAGCTAGAAAAATTTGATTTTGTTCCACTGCCGTCTTTCTTTTTCTAGATGAGCGTGTTACATCTTAGATCATACCATCACTTACCATCACTAGGTCCATCGGGCATTTATCGTGTGTAAATTTAAAAAAAAGCTTGGAATGTAAAGAATCACAACAAACAAATTCACCTATTTAACTACTTATGTGAAAAAGACCCCTTGTTTTTTTTTTAAGAAAAAATAGTGAAAGCATTCACAATATCTGTGACATATTAAGAGGACAGAAGGCGACCATTTCTCTTTTGTACCTACCCAATTTGATATTATTATTTAAAAATTCTACTAATATTATGAATGCGAAAGTTTGTGTGTAAGTAAATGAGCGAGTATGTTTGTTACTCCTTGATATAAAAGCTTTTGAACAGATTGTGATGAAACTTAGTGTGCAGGTAGCTGGAGATCTGGACTATTTTTATTCCGATTCGCTCAGGATTGGTAATGATACGGGTGAAACCGCAGATGCAGCTAGTTAAATAACAATACGTACCTTAACAAAGTGCCTTTACCTAATTCTACTTAGTATTATAATTAATTTAATTGTCTATTACAAAAGCAATATAATTATAAAAGTAATATAACCTATGATTATTTTATTAAACAAGTAAGTAAGTAAGTAAATTAATACAAGTATATTTAGTCATGAAACATGACAATAATTTAGATTAGATAGAGAAACAAATATTTAGTTTTAAAGTAGGCTACATTTTACTTACTAAGTATAAACGTAAGCTTTTTAATCAGGGAGTTGATTATAATATAATACATATTATTATGTGCCAATTCAATGTGAATACCTTATAATTATTATATTTATGTATAGTCAGGCAACTAAAGTAGAGGTCCACTGTTGAGTTTTTAGAGTTCTGCAAATAAAGCAACAAGTACTAAAAATTACTTAGTCGTTTAATTTTTAGCCAATTGACTGCTCATACCGCGGTTTTTCTACAAAACACAAGTCACCGTTGCGGGCAGGAGGTGAGGTAATAATCAAACGTTGGATTGCACGAGAGTGCTACCAAAATAACGTACTAATTTCGTGAGGGAGGAATACTTATGATCTCACCAAGTTAATTGACTCACCAAAGCAAGCATGCTCATGCATCATGCGAAACGGAGTGTTGTGGCGACCACCTACTCGGTGAACCGACGACATTGCATTGTAGCGGTCGCGAGGAGTCGTTGGATAGAGGTAGCTCGCGATCGCTGTTTGTGGCGTCGTATAGGGGAGGCCTATGTTCAGCAGTGGACGAATGAGGGCTGAGATGAATATGACAATAATTACCTATTCATTTTAATAATTATTCAGCAATAAACTTTTTACAAGATTATTTTATAACTCGGCTGTTGATTACTACTTTTGTTGCCTATACATTGTTAAATATAAGTATGTTATTAATTTACTATTCAGTTATTAAAAGCATTAAATATTTTCGTACCATCCTTATACCTTTTATTCAGATATTTATTAATTATTGATTTAAAACCACAACTTTTTATGAGACTAATAAATTTTCAATATACCTAGCTACCTACCATTAAACCTTATCCCCATTTTGCTTAAAATCGGCAATAAAAGGGGATATTTGAACAAAGTTCACAAATGCCTATCGATGGGGATTAAAGGAATAACCCTTATATACTTAGGGATTTAAAATAAAACAAACACTTAGAAACTCAACATTTAATTCCAAAAAGCATTCATCAGTTACTCTAATATTTTTCTATTTACTAAGAAATAGAAAGTTTGAGGCGAGTCTACATCATACAGCGAATAGCAATTATTTTTCGTGAACACCCTCTCTCCTAATTTAAAATTGAAAACAAATTATTGCAAACCCTTTTGTAAATTATACAAAATTATACGTCTGTTTCTGTGTCATTGGCATAAAAATAACAGTACGTTAAATTTTGGTGAACCAGTATACAATATAATATAATATTATCGTATTTCTAAACATCAGCAACCTCTGTGCTAATTATACAGGTACTTAATTACTTCTACTTTGTGTGTAAAATTCACAAATATCTCTGTCCACCTCTACTATCTGTGTACATTATACAGAAATAAATAAATAAATAGATCCTGTGACTAACACACAGCGCCATCTAGCCCCATGGTAAGCTGCTAAGCTTGTGTTATAGTGACTAGACAACGGATATACTACTTATATTTATTTTTATTTTGTAAATACATAATACACATCTTAGAACTCCTTGCGTTAATATTCAACAAATCGTTGAAACCATTCGACCGTGTAGTGTAGGAAAATAGTTTTTCGCATTTATAGTTGTTCATTCGCATTATGATTTAGACTCTGCGTAGAAAAGTGCACCAAAGACGGCATTGACAAACTGGAAGTATGTTATATACTCTTTGAATACCATTCAAAACTTTATTCTAGTTTTAATAATTATTATCTAAGAATAACCTTATCTATTACAAAACCTAAAATGCGAGAATAATGAAATACGACTCAAAAATTAAAGACTACTGAAATAAGTTATCGACAACCTTGAAGAGCCAACTGTAAAGTTGGCGAAAGCGTTGATCAATAAAACGCGAGCAAAACCCGGTATATATTGTGTTTTATTATGCAAAATCGCGAAAACCTTAGACAAAATTAGCCCTTAAATTTTGAGTAGCATATCAGGGCCCTGATTCTCTTAAAACATAGCATGCGACAAGCAGGCGGGATGCATGAGCATTGCTGTCGATTTGATGCCGGAGTAAAAATAATAGCTATTCTATAACTTATTTTAGTACTGATTGGCTCAGGAACAAGGTGAGCTATTTAAATAATCAAGTAGCCCTTAATTTTGAAGGCTTCTTAACTAATTAAGTAGTAATTAAGTAAAATAACATTTACAGAATATGAAATAACGTACATCTCCCGCACGTCGCTCGCCTGCATTTTCCGTCGGCATTTCGCATGCAATGTTCTTACCGAATCGAACCCCTGTATTCATTTGTTAGCTGGGTAGAATCACTGTACTTACAAGTGCAATAGATAAGATAATATATTGAACGAAACTAGTTTACTTACGTCTTTGTGCGTGTCTGTGAACTATTTGTCTAAAAATATAATTGTTTTATTTAATATTTCATAAATTATCTCGTAATTTTGATCTTCATTGTCTGAAGGGACTAACGAGTCTCTCGTTTGATTGACTACTTGTGGTGATATCTTCTTATTATTTCTCAAAAAATGTTGAACTGGACCGTCTCCACAAGCGTTATTATCTTCGAGCCACTTATTTCCGTATAAACTTTATGAACGTGTCTTCACACGGCCATGTTAACGCGGCGGTGCGTTGTATAGAAATAAGAAAACATCGCCGCGACGTTTATTTAAGTTTAAATTAACGTCGCGGCGTTTATTTTGTTGATGCATTGTTTCGGCATTATTGTTGTAAATACTATACTCTAGTTCTTCTAATTCACTTTAAGGATGATTTATTCGAGATTAGGTCGTATCTGTGCCGGGATACGACCTAATCTCGAATAGTGACAGGCAACTTTTGTATGTAGACAACACGGGCGCAGCACGGACAACATGTAAAGGTGCTTCTTCACCACGAGCATTCACTTGTAATCTAAAATTATCGATTCTACTTTGAGTATTACATCACACTCCCGGCCGGCGCTCGTGACGGTCTAATATTAATCATATTAGACCGTCACGAGTTTCATTGTACATTACGCGGCTGCCACTCGGTAGCAACAGACCGATCGACCGATTTCCAACGAAGCTCATGCTCGTGACGGTCTAATATAAAACATCCCTTATGCGGCAGCGATTTTTTTGTGTGCCAAGCAGCTGCCAAAACTCCTTAAACCAAAATTGCTTGCAATAATACTGCTTGTTTTATAGAAGGAAGCTCATCTACGCTTTGTGAAGAACATCCTTCTTCCCGTATGTTATCCCCAATTGACATAGGAACTTTTCTTCCCGTTTTCCCTTAAGATCGATTTTATGTTTGCGTCGGCTTCTTGGATTTCTATCCGTTTGTCCCGTTCTATGCGTATGAGTTCGAGGCCTCGTTTTGCTGCGCAGTGATAGCGTTGGCTTAAGGACGCTTCGGAGCCTTTTATGCGTGGTATGTGGCCTGTATAGCCTGCGATTGGAGGGAATTCTGGTGATATTTGGTTTTCTGGAAATAGACAAAGATTTTATTTCTTAATACCACACCTGAAGGAAAATTTGAATAAAAAAACGATCATGATCGGACCTCTGACGGCATAGAAATCCGGTAACATACCTACACAAAATACCACACATCCGAAATATAACCTCCTCCAGTAAAAAAATGCTTTTTAGTTCCAAAATACAATGCTTCCTGCGGGACTTGAACCCACGACCTGAGCAGAGGATCTCTAGTGGGGCGCTATATAATCATCTGCGCCAAGCGAGCTTAAACTGTGGTGGAGCCATTAATCTTATTACACGACTACCAAAGGAAGTGCTATGTATATTTATTCTAGAGGCTTACTCAAAAAATAAAAATAATACGTTCCTAATATTTATCAACCATGCCTTGTTGTCATATGCCGCTGCTGTCATACTTCCTCATTACTCATTCCTAATTCTATGACTTCTTGTTACACCACACATCCATCACAACTTTGGCCCAAATATCTTACTAATACTAGCAGAGTCCTGCGGTTTAACCCGCGTAAGTGCTGGTTCCGGACAATGTCGGGACTAAAAGTAGCATAGATGGAGAGCTATCTGTATACTTAGTTTCATCTCAAACACAAACAAAAAATAATCAAACACACATCTAAACTTTAGCATATAGTAAAACACTTTATTTACTGGGTTTAATCGCGTTTTATGAATCATGATCTTTAAACGAACGATTTTGAGCATGTATATTTATATAATATTAGTTAGAGGTCTTTCCAGACCTCTTGTTCATGGGTAGACCCGTGACCCACGCAACCCGTGGGTTGTAACCCAACCCGTACATAATTCATTCTCAATTCTATTATTTGATATCACCCCACACATCCATCTCGACATTCCCCAAATAACTCACCTTTATATTTATTAATCTCCCTAAACCGGCTGAGATCTCTGCGTATTTCGTCCCTCGAATGTATGGTTTCCATTTTGGGAGCGCTCCGCGACCGAACATAACTCCTGTTAAAATCGGCTTTGTTACGTAAATCGCGTTGGTTTTCTGTAAAATCGGTCATGCAATCGTCCGCTGCTCGACCGTACGACTTTCCATACCTAGAAATATAAAAACAAATGTAGGCTAAGGCTGTCCTTCTGGATCAGGCTCATCTGGATGAGCGTACATTTTCCCACATTTTATACTCTCACTTTTATTGTTTGTTTGTTTTTTGAGTTGCAATTTCGGTGGCCTAATATCTACTTCAGTTGATTTCAAGGAAATAACCTTTTTACACGACTGCCAAAGGAAGTGTTATGTTTTTGCCGTGAGTGTATGTATGTATGTATGTATGTATGTATGTGACCTATTTTTGTGCCGTCGTAGGGCCTAAACGGCTGGGCCGATTTAGATAAACGATACGTCGTTAGATTCGTCATGACCGTGAGAGTGACATAGGGTACATTAAAATAATAGATAAATAAAAATAATGATGGAAAACGCTATTAACCAAGATTTGTAAAGACCATAAAAAACAGAGAAAACGCGTAACATTGTTCACTCAAAAGATATGTTTTATTCTTTCGTAAATTTACATTTGAAAAGTATTGCTTGTAAAGTTTTACAATTAAGTTTTAAAATAATTAATTATAAAATTACCGGAAGTCGTTTAAGTAGGTTGTCTTCATTAATATGTCACTTGCCTTCGGCTCGGTTGTCTTGTCTTTAATGACGTTTATATATTCTTTTTACTTACTTCAATTTATGGCTTAGCACTACCTCTGGATTTCAATATTCGCATGCGAAAACAATCCGTGTGTGAATAATGTATTCTAATAGTAATTCTAATGGTGAACTTCGAAAGTTATGTTGCTACTACATGACATTATGATTACGCAGGTAATTTTCGCAAGAACAACGGAACGTTAATTAAAAACTTTTCGATTTGGCTCGTATAAATATCTCATCTATGGATTTGACTTTGACGCCGAGTTTGAAGGAATTGGCAGAGATGACATAAAATACTTTAGTATCTTCTTACTAGTTTGTGGACTTAAATAACCACATTATTTTTCAAAAAAAAACAATACCTACGTAATAATCTAAAAATAGAAATCGAAAAGAAGTTGTCAGCAACAACAACACGAGGCATTGCGTCCAAGATGCTAGGAGTAATAGTGTTCCGTGATGCTGACGGCGTTCCCGCGCTGAATAGGAAACCGCCAGTTCTTGTACTTATCACCCTGAGTAAGCAAAAACAAGCAATGCACGTCCTCGCTACTGGAGTATATACATCTAGAATTAATAAATTTCTTCTGGTGTAATTAAATCTGATCTCTAAAAACTAAAAAGCGATAAATAAAAAAATATTAAAAAAAATAAAAAACCCGACTGCTGTTTTAACAGAAAAGTGAAAAACAAGATGCTTCTAGTAGCTTTAGGAATGGTGGATGCAGTCGGGTGGGACTCCAAATAAAAGTTCAATAAGTTTAATAACACCAAATACTTAGTGTTATATAATTAGGTATACTATCTTTATGTTATTTGGAGTCCCGCCCGACTGCATCCACCATTCCTAAAGCTACTAGAAGCATCTTGTTTTTCACTTTTCTGTTAAAACAGCAGTCGGGTTTTTTATTTTTTTTAATATTTTTTTATTCAGAAAGCAAAGCAAAATAAGCTGGTCGTTTTCTGCAAAACTTAACTGCACTAGTGAGCTGTGTGTGACCTCCAACTCACTAGTATAGCCTCAGGACTGCGTTTAATTTTTTTGTTAACTAGGAAAGACTAAAAATATTTTAAAGGACAATTACATCTTCAAGAATTCACGAGGCGCGGTTTGAACTCGCCCCTCCAGATCAGTACGGATCAGTACAGGGACACGTAGCCTAGTTGGTAAGGTCACCGGAGTACTGATCCGAAGGCGCGAGTTCTTACCTCGGCGCGAGTGAGTTTTTAAAGATTTATGTTTCCTTTCAAATACCAATTTCAAGTAGAAATGCCTGGAGCAATAAAAAAACAAATTACGAAATAGAAAGGGCTCAATATAGCTTCATCCATTCATGAGCTACAATGCCACAGACAAACAAATCAAACCTAAATATCCTTCTTTAAAACAGCACGAGCGTTCTGCAAAAGTTATTAAGGCCCCACCTCGAGCTAAATTCGAAATTCCTGACGGGATCATCGAAAATAGTTGATTACCAAATGTTATTGAATATTGCACTGTGCATGGATTATAGGTGGCATTGTTTCCTACATTTTAGTGCAGTTTCCAAACAAATATGACGAAGAGTGTTGAAACATATCCACATTTTACCCATAACAGTCAATTTTTGACTCAAATGTGAAGAAGCAAGAAGAAGAACAAGTTTAGCACGTTTTCTAAGAACTATGATAATCATGGTATCAAGAAATCGAGCCCAAATACTTAACTAAAAATCGCAATCAATCTTACTCTATATCTAACTCAAATAAATTGAGTCTAAAGAGACCGTCAATTTTTATATTCTGTAAAATAAAATAAAAAATCCCACAAAAACTAGTTGACATCAATACACAAAACTAATAAACTTACACATTTTCTATTGGAATTATCACAGCTTACCTAAAAGTTGATGCGCTTTGCGGCAGTTTTGATTAATTTTAGACAAGTAGTAGTTCTAAATGTCCACAACAACCAGTAGTTGCTATGGCTATGAACTGCAAACAACATACGTTGTTTAGAATATCTTGATTGTATGAACTCTTCTATATTTTCGCGAAATCGTTTGGTAGCTGACACCAGCAAACTACGAATTTCCTAGTAGAGCTGATACTAATGTTATTCGATTTTGTAACATTGTGATTTTACATTTTACTATGGAATATTGGCCTTTTCTTGTTTGTTATTGACTAACTATCCCCGCGGTATGACGCAGGTCAAGTCTCAATCTCGCAGGAATATTGGGATAATAAAATGCCTATGGGTAAATCCCGATCTCCAGCTATCTGGATACAAAGTTTAATCGCAATCGGTTGTGTAGTTTTAGCGCGAAAGAATATCAAAGTCACATACTTGCAAACTCTCGCGTTTATAATTATTAGTAACATGCAAGAAATAATAATGACTTCTCTACTACTTCTCGTAACAACCTCGATATTATGTTATGCAATGAATAACCTTTGTACGAAATTTACTTTGCATTACTTTTTAAACTAACTAGATCTGTCGACCATCTCTCGTAGCATTTTGATTTTGCATTATAATATGTTTCGTAGAGCTTTAGCTACGAGATTTATCGTAGCTTTGGTTTCTCGTAGGGCTTAACTTTGTATTTTCGTGATTTGCTAAAATCGAATCTCGATTGTAGATTGTCTTAGTGCTTAGCTTTGGATTTTCGTGAGTTTAGCTACAAAGTTTATCGTAGCTCTGGATACTCGATTTCTCGTAGGGCTCGTAGCTTTTAATTCTCATAGGGTTTAGATTTTCAGTTAAGGTTCGTTTACAAACCTGAAGTTCATTCCCGGTACGTAGCCAGTGTATCCTGTCATGTAAGCTGGAGGGCGGTGTCTCACGCCGTCGTAAACGTCACGCTGCGGTCTGTCTATGCGCGGCATATTCTCTACCTCGTAGTTGTCTCCGGGTCGGTATTCTAGCGGTTTACTAGAAAAGAAGAAAAGTACTGGAACATGGCGACGTATTTGTCAATTAAAAGATACCTACATTTAAGAGTCTACCGGCCAAATACGCCGGAAACGCTTCTCAAAACTTAAGGTCTACTTAAATTACTGAGCAGCTTCTAAATTTGAAATTAGTATGGAGCTCTTAAACCCAAAACTTTTTAAGAGCTGCTTTCTTAGTTATTTAAGGAGCCTTACTGTATTCGGCTTGTTAATTAATAGGTGCAAGAATTTCAATTATGTGAGTCACAGACGCGCACGCGCCAATGGGTTAACTGTATTTCAAACGGCTTTTCTGAAATTAAGAAAAAATGCGTGGTTCCATCACGCTCAGTGTCGGTCATAACACAACGTTTTGGTAGTTTTTTTAAATATTGCACTTAAAATGGTTCTTACTTAAAAAGTCCTTTCGAGCGTATATCTTTCAGTATTTGTCGTGTGTTCGCGCCGTAACATTTACCGAAACGGAATTTAAGCATAGGGCAGTGTCCAGTGTATCTGAAATCAAAGAAAAACGGTGATACAGTTTAATTTTTAGGTCGGAAGCTTTGACTTTCTACTTTGCAGTACCTACCTACTACCCAAGTCATAGCGGCGAACGGATTAACTGGTCTGTATACATGTATTTTCCGATTCGCAAGCCGGTGCAGTTACTAAGGCAGACGTTTGTCTATTTTTTTGGGCTACATCTTAGACCTATCGTCACTTTTCGTTCTGATGCTATAGTCGTGAGACGCTCATCTTTCAATAGCGATAGGTATGAAATAAAAAGAAAACGTAAGTTTAATAATTTATTACACTTTATACAAAGTTGAAACACAAAAAATGACGCACTCATAGGAGTTGCAGTAAATTTCGCTGCCATTTTGCTGCGGTCGAATGTCGATTTGATATAACAAAGCGTTCAGCTCTAAACGACTTAATATACATTATATACATGGGATACTGGCACAAATTGCCCTACATTACTGGCAGAAGAACTGCCAGTAATGTAGGGCAATTATGAACTAACTAACTAAGAATACTAAGAAACTAAACTGAAATTGCAAGGGGGTAACTGTTGTGGCGTATTAAGGACAGTCTTCATAAAGGAAGCAGTATCCAGAGGAAGGGTGTAAAACGAACGGAAAGTCGCAATCACACCGCGACCAGTCGCAAATGACGCCCATTGAGGTTGCCACGGGCTCTTCACAGGTCCGCTGCGATGGTGTCGATCGACATTCGCTGTTTACTTGGTGCATATTTTCTGGACATTTTGTTACACCTGGAAATATTAACGTTGAACTTCAATACTACCTCGAACGAGACTAAAATTTGGATTACAGAATATATATTTTTCGAAACAACGGAGTAAAATTGCCATGTTTTATTTGTTTTATGGAGCTCAATATTTTGCCAGTAATAGAAAATTGATTTGTTCGCGAGTCTCATCTCCCCGTCATTTAATTACTATTTATATCCCATGAACGTGATTAAGAAATAAATAATGTTGTTTCGTCATATTGTTTCGAGACGTAGGCCGGTGCAGCTATTAAGGAAAACTTCACAAACGTTCCGATTCGATATGGGCTCGGTGCGCTCGTTCTAACCAGTGTCGAATAAGAAGTCACACCGAGGTCCCTATACTTTAGGGTGTGTGCATGTGCTGCATCTTAGACCTTGTCGTCACCTACTATCTAGTGAGATAGATAGTGGTCAAACGCTCCCTTAGTAATTAATTTACTCTCAAGACTCAAGTCCCTATATAAAGAACAGGCGTCTTAGTCGTAGCTCTAAATTACAGAAGCTAACTCGTGCAGTTCTTCGATTTCAAACGGTTTAAAATTAAATGAAGAACATTCTAAATAATAAAAATCAATAAAACTTTTTGGTATATGAGAAAGTTATGTTTTTGAAACACGAACAATTTAAACTAGCCAAACAATCTAAATCCTCTGCACGAGTTATTTAGAGCTGAGATTTAAGGCTGAAATCTATAGTCCGTACTTTGATTTTGCTAAGCAAAATTTTTTGATATTTATAAAGCAATCTTCGCAACTATCTGTTTGTTAAGTGTTAGAAATATTTTTTAAAGGAAAAATTCATCTTCAAAAATTCACTTGCGGCTTTTATGAAGATGAATTTTTCCTTTAAAAAATATTTCTAGTAAATATGCCTTGAGCAATAAAAACAAATTTACGAAATGTTAAGTGTTAAGTTTTTAAATTTAGATTGTAAACCAATCAAAAATAATGACATAATCTTTGCTTCTCTGTTATGACTATAAGTTTTCGATTGTAAATTTCAATTCAAAGTTTATGCTTAGTTTTTGCTAAGCTCAGTCTGAGCAAAGTCAAAGTACTTAGGTACACACTATAGATTTCAGCATAAGACCCGAAGTCGAATCTCAAATTACGTTTCTACTTACAAGTTCCATTAAAAGAAAGACAACCTCGTTTTCCAACTGTTCCATAATACATGGAATCACCAACTTTAATCAACCATAACATTAAAAAGACTTGTCTCATTGTAAGACTATACATTTTGGTCCAAAGGTGTTCAACAATTTGAAAATGTTTTAGAAGCAAGCGAATTTATGCTTTTGTTTAGGTTCGATATAAATTGATAAAAGCGGGTAACAGTCCTTATTGAGTTAAAGATTCAAAGCAACTGCTTGTCTGATTGCTTACTTGTAATTTTCTTGTAATCAGGGAAACAATAGCACTGTTTGGTTTTATGAAACTTTACATTTGATATTTACCTTTTTATATGACAGATATATTGTCGTTGCGTTTAAAGATAATAGGGGTTGATATTAAGCCTTGTTTTTTTATTACTTCAGTTTGTAAAATTAAGAGAACTTGCTGCTGTTGTCCATTGCGGGTCAACACGGGAATGCTGCTAGCAATTTTAGTAGCTTTGCAACGGGAATGCTTGAGGACGGTTTAGAAATTTTACTTTTAGTTTTATGTGTAGAAAATTCCCGTAATTATAAGGAAAACTTTTTTGAAATAGTTTGGAATCGTTATCAAAACATAGTAGGTACAATTTTGATTAGGAGAGACTAGAAAGTTACTATTATGTGTTCTGGGACTAATGAGATGCCCACTCATACTGCAGTATGATGGAGAGTTTCATGGGCGTATACGAAGTTACACGGGGTACGAAGTTATCTGTTTTAGGAGTAGATATGGCCAAAGAAGATGTAAGTACCTACCTACTGTAATACCGACATCCCAAAAGATGTACCTACTGTACAGACCCCAAATGATTTAGAGTATGAGCAAGAAAACAATCAAGTTCAAAATCAAAATTAGAACCTTAAAATGCGTTGGGTATGCCTAATGAAAAAAATACGTATTTTTTTACGATGAAGGTCCCCGAGACTTTCGCTTCGTTATTCCTGATTCGCACCGTCAAAGATTGGAATCAGCTGCCTGAGACTTTATTCCCTGGAATCCCTAGCATGTACAATTTAGGGGTTTTTAAATCGCGAGTGAACAGGTGTCTTCTAGGTCTGTGTGCTTCCATCTTAGACTGCATCAACACTTACTATCAGGTGTGATAGTGGTCAAACGCTGGCCTATTCATAAAAATACTTTTCCTCATTTTAATGATGTCTTTAAGAATCACAAATCCCAGCAGAGCGCCGTCCGGGATCAGAACCACTTTAGACGATTTAAATAATTCGATATCCGGTTATTATCGTTCGGCATCGGATTCCTGCGGCGAGTGGTGGATACTACTCGATGCGGCTTGCGTAACGAAAATTACAGGAATCAAACGAAAATCAGTAGAATTCGAAGTATTTAAATCGCTCGAAGTGGCGCCAGTGATTCAAAAATAGAGCCCCAGTTTTAGACAATTCGTGTCCCCAAAGGTAGTTTCGGTTACCTATAAAAGAGAGCTGCCTTGTTCACAGTGATACTGTTGCCTGTGCCGCTAAGATTCAACCTAGGGAAATTTAAAATGAAAAGAAAAATACTAAAAATCATTTATTTATTTAAAACAAAGCACCCCTAAGGCCGGCTTGCACTCCGATTCCTAAATATGTTTAAGCTCTTAAACGTGAATAAGAATTATCAAAAACTATAAAACTGTCCCAACATTACAGCAATCTTTTGCTCATCGACATAGAGTCCAATGTTCGATTATTCGTAAATATTTTTCAAATTTATTTAGCTAAATGTATAAATTGTCCCTAAGTGTCGAGGTTGGTCGGTATTTTGATCCTTTTAGACCGCTTCGGCCCCCGGCGCCCGCGTCGTCGTTTCACCGATTTGCCACATTCTTCGAGATCGACGCACTGCATAATATTTTCATCCATTACTAGGTCGCCGTTGCAATCACAACGGGACCAGCCGCATGTGTAACCTGCAAAATTCCACTAATATTATAAATACGAAGCTTAGATGAATGTCCGTATTTCAATAACGCAAAAACTACAAACCGACTGCGATGAAACTATAGTATGCAAAAAGGTGAATCTGGATAAGCTGGATATACATACATAGGCACTTTTTATCTCAATATACTGCGGAATCGAGTCTTACGCCTGTAACCAAAATGTTTGTTGGGCTTTGACGAATTCTAACTATGAGTCGTTGGGTGAACACCCCGTTGCAACGCAGAAGGTTGCAACCAGGTTTTCGATTCTCGCCGTACAAAAATTAAAGGTAGGTAGTTAACGAACCTATGGTGTAAACAAATGGGTCTTCACAAGTCCTTTGTGAAAGCGTGTCTTTATCACATCTAGTGTGATAAGGATGCATTAATCTTGGGCAAAAGGGAATACCTGCAAAAAATGGTAGGTAATATTTTGTAAATAATTAGCATGTTTAGTTTTATACAGTCCGCTAGTCCCGACAGAGTGCCAAGCGCACCACCTTCCAAAACTCTTTCATAAAGTAAAGCCAAATTAATAAATTTAAGGGGACTATGCCACAGGTGAATCTCCATACAAATAGAATATTATTATCTCACTATCAACTAGGTCATTTAAAAAAAAGATAAATTTTACAAAATCTGCAAAAAGAAAAGCTTAACCCTATAGTTCCGTATGAGGTAATTATTAAATAACATAAACCTTATGACCTTGCAGAAAGTCTGAAAAAACCAATTCAGAGTTTCTAGTACAAGAAAAAAGTAATAGAAAGTAGAAGAAAGATGCAATAAATACTTACGCTAAGTGATCACACAAGTTACAAGAGTTTTCTCGCGACCAAGACCATTGTAACATGGTTGAAACGTCGAGGTAAGAGAATAAATAACACGCGATTAAGACCCAGTAAAAGTAATCATGTAAATTTAAAACGTTTACTTACAAGAGTGGTTGTAATATAAACAACGAGAGCGATAATCAAACCCATCGACGATAGCGATGCTAAGGGAAAGTAAAATGATTGCGATAGACTCCATTGTTCTCTATGTTCGCGTTACCACGAACTGAATCGTGTTCTCACAGTTATCCAATAGGTACCTACTTACTTTGCAATGTTTTCTAAATACCGCTCGAATTACCTATATTATGTCAATTGATTCGTTAATAGTTTGCTGGTTTTCGGTGGATTTGCTTTTAGGGTTCCGTAGGGCAATTTTTTCGTCTTCGTTACTTATTTATTGTACTTACTTGTGTTGTGGCTAAAAAAACCTTATTTATTTTAGTTTTCACTTCACCCTTTTTGTAAGAACTACTTTTTATCTTTTATAATAATTGTAATAGAACAAAGAGATTGGGATAGTAGCAAAGAGAGACTGATGTTTGTTACTTGACTTGATAGAGGAAGATAAATCTTCTTCATCAAGCCAAGCCATTTCACTAAAGGAAGTTCTAGTTAGGATTTAGGTATCTAAGTAATATAGGTAATTTAATTATCGCTAAATTAAGTTGCGTAACTTTAAGAATTGCCATGCCAGTTAGAATGTTGGAACACTGGTACTTTATGTACGACATATAGATATATAACTTTAATGACAACATTATGGCAATCGTCATAAAACTGGCGAAATTGTCTTGTTCCTAACAAACGACATTCCGTTATTTATAAGACAGTTATAAGACTAGGTGTCAAATCTGATACTATTAATGTCAATTTTATAGCTAGACTCGAGTGCTGTAAATTTCAATGTGTTTAACAAACTATCTAAGTGGGAAATCAAAGGAACAGTAGTAATAGTTGTAGGTTGCTAAGTAAAGTTTTGCGTCCACTGTGTTGCTGCTTCACTAGCTGTAGTAAATAGTTAGCGAAATTTATGTACCTACCTAGATACTAGATAACCAATGATTTATTTAGACCTACCTAACATATTTTTCTATTCATTAAAACTGAGAGTGAGAATTTGGTGCGTTTAACTTTTTTTTGTACTTACACGAGATAGGCTAGCATTTGACCTAGTCTTTCCCGATGGCAAGTGATAATGACGATGACGCACAAACGGTCAAGTCATATTTTGCGAAAATAAGTTTTTAAACAAGCAATCATAACAAGCATAATCAATAAGGATAAATGACAATTATTACAGAATTAGAATTATGACAGCCTTATAGTGGCGAATACAGCTCAGAAACGATTGCTCTTCCAAGAACGATCGTACCAATTTACAATTATTGGAACCCTAATAGGCGTAGACCTTTACTTTGACAAATGAGCTTTTAGCACGAATTCGCGACCCACAAAGATAAATATAAGTGAGTTTCAGAGGCGTATAGTGTTTATAGCTGATAGGTAGGTTAAGTTAGGTGGCTCGTTCGTGTCTGCTTCGTGCTTGGCTGAGCGTGGTACGGGGTATCGCTCGGTACAGATGAGCTGGCCTTCGGATGCCTTTGGTATATGAGGTGGAGTAGATATATCGTGTTGATTGAAATATAAGCGTTGAATAACTTTCTCAAGGAACTTCCTTATTTTCGCACCATCAATAAAATGCTTGTAGGGACCTCTATGTTTAGCTCTTGATACGAACCTAAAATAGAACGACTGTGTTATTCAAACTGAAGTTTGAAGGTCTGGAAGCCGCCAAACCCCGCCTACTTATTTAAGAAACATTGTTCGCATGCAAAAACACATAACGATGTAAATATTTAGTAGGTACTGAACCAAACTTAAGCGCTTACTAACTACACTCTTGTTATTTTCTCAAGATGCGCTTGATCCGGAATTCCTGGAACTTCTGGAAGAAGGCAAAATTATACAAGACTGGTGCACCACCGGGAAGATAACATTGGATACGCGTAGATATTTCCCACACTCACCTCGAAGGCAGCCGGGCTGGTGGAGTAATAAGATACAACTATTGCGCCAAGACTCCGTGGCAGCACGTCGAAAATACACGCGTTTTAGGAGCCGTAAGCACAAATGTGAGAATCCGGAAGCTCAAGAAACCGAATTATGCAACACCTACCGGAGGGCCAAAAAGGCTCTACAGGCTGAGATTGCTAAAGCTAAAGAACAGGCTTATGCAGCTATACGAGACCTTCCATTTCGGGTTATAATTTAAATTAGAACCTACTTTTTTTGTTTTGTTCCCATTTTATCACCTAAATTCATTAAACCTTGTCCACAAACACAATCCTTAATTTTGAATCCAATTTACTGACATTTTTAATTTATTCCTATAGTATAGTAGGTAAGTAGGTACTTGTTTAAAACTAGCATAAAACTCAAAAACGAAATTAGCTGGAACGCAAAATCATTAGCGTGATATTAGGCTGTCTATAAAACAATGTCTTTGCATTGTTATCTACAATAAAATAATAAATGACTTGCAAAGTTATGCCAATTTCTTAGGCCTTTCGTTCATTATAATTCGATCGCATAATTTAACGATGTCTCTTTAGTTCTTCGTTGACTTTCATTGAATATGTTTAACATTGATGGATGCCTCATTTTCAGTTCTTAAACTTAGTCGTAGGGTATACCGAGGGTATAGGTATATACCGCATTCGGGGAGTCATCCCCGAATCCTACTATTATTATGAAGGTGAATTTTTACGCAAAAACTTTTAAACTGATTGCGATGAAACTTGGTTTGTAAATATCTGCAGATCTGGATTAACACATAAGCTCCTTTATTAAAAGACAATCTAATGTAAGTGCGCCCTATGATATCTCTTCTTATTCTTCAGCAGCATGTGTTTGCTTACTGCAGGACATACGCCTCTCAAATCTCCTTCCACACAGTTCTGTCACTGGTTTTCCGATGCCAAATCGCCCCAGCATGTGATTTTATGTCATCGGACCATCTGGCAGGTGGTCTACCCGCACTTCGCTTTCCGACTATAGGTCTCTATGAAACCCATGATATCTCCCATGTATGGGCCCTACATAGATCATATCTGTGGGGCCCTATGATACTATATTGGTAATACAGGATACGTTTATCCATGCATGCGTTTATTGGCCATTTTCTATAGGTACGTCGCCATTCGGGTTCCATCACATAGCACAATATACTGTGATACATATGGGCGGCCGATGTTAAATGTCTTTGGGTTTCATCGACAAATAAAAAGGGTTAAATACTGCTTGCAATGCAACGCTATGCTCATATGGATTATTTAGAGAGCTTCGGTCCCACCAAATCCGATGTCGAGAAGGTACCTATTTCCGTTTCGGTTAGTGCA
Organism: Idaea dimidiata; assembly: GCA_949358125.1. NCBI lineage: Eukaryota > Metazoa > Arthropoda > Insecta > Lepidoptera > Geometridae > Idaea > Idaea dimidiata. The sequence goes on from OX442334.1 coordinate 11,645,292, forward strand.
ACTAAATAAGACAAATCTTTAATACTCTACCTACAGATGTCTACCACCCGCATCTCGATTAGGACGAACTGCGACGACCAATAAAAAAAAACTCAAAGACATTTTAAATAGAAACTTGTACCTAAGTTTTATTCTTTTCATAAAGAAGCTAAAAATAGAAATGTAATTTCGTAGTTTTTCTTACCCACCGATATTTATTGGTACCGTACCGGTTAAAGTACCTATAAGGTACTTTCTATTAGCTTTTTAAATTAATTTTAATTTTACCTGTTAGTAAATTTTAGTATAGGTACCTAATGTCCAAAGAAATATGAGGATTGCGTGACCCCGTTTCTCGGATGCCATAACAAAACGATATTTTTATGAAAAGTTAAACGTTCAATGGGTTAATCGATTTGAAATAGAATTTTATACCAAGGTTAATGTATAAGTATATGCCTATAGGTCTAACCTGTCTATAGCGTGAGTGCCATTAATTTTTTTAGTTAAATAAAAAATAAATATATATATATTGCACGAATAAATACGTGTACTTTGTGGTTTAATAAAGTAAGCTTACCAGGCACTTTCTAACCTGTCTAGTCAACCATTTTAATTTTTAATTAAGTAATTCGTGGGTCAAAGGGCGAACTAAAGAGCAAACCACAGCTGTAGGTAGTGGACTGTAGGTGGTGGACTGTAGGTTGAGGACGTCGTCGTAAATTGATTTGGTATTTCTGCTATGACAAGAGATCTGTGATTAGATTACTTGGGTGCCCACCTAGGACTCAGTATAATAATCGGAAATCGGCTGCGGCAGACCTGTGGGTAATTTAATACATAGCTACCTAAGGGTTAGGCAACAAAATTGGATCAAATGTAATTAGTACCATCTACAGACGAGTCTTAAAACTTAATTAGTGTTCGATTTAAATTACATAATGTCATTGATCTGTGAAATAATTTGAGATTAAAATACATCTTTATAATGAGTAAGTTTATAAACGACTAGAAAAGTCCGGCGGTTTCACCCGCGTAAGTGCCGATCCAGCAGTATTTTTTCCAAACTCCTGTCTTAGTTGATACCTTTACACCATAAAGAACACGCTCTCAATATTTCATGTCTTCAGGGCTGGCGGTTTGGACTCTGCGATTTATCTAGTTAAAGCATTTAGTCAGAACATTGAATTTTATAAAATATGTAGGTATGTATGGATAGTAAAATACAAAACCTGCGAAAATATTTCCCTGAAGCGAAAACAGCTACAAGTTATGTTATGCCATGGAAGAAAAGCTATATTTTTCGATATAAATTATATCATACCTATTGCATTGTTCGATGGAGTTCATCATTTTTTCAATGGAATTACATAACTGAAGTTTTATTAGCTTGCTTCTAAGAAAGAAAACCCATGTTTACCGGTTCGGAAAATATTACACCTATTTAATTTGTACCTTTTTACCTACTTAACTACCGGGTAAATTGGGTTTATTTTGTGACTGTGTGTGTGCCTAACTTTGTGACATTCCACTTTTTGGCTATCAACATGACGTATTGAGCTTTAAATTGCTAGTTTTTAGAGTTACGTGTACGTAAACTTTACGGTAATCATTTTAGACCTTGATGTATAGTTTTGCTGACGGATCTGTCTGCTTTTTTGCTCAGTTAAACCCCTTAATATGCCTTAACTAAGACTCCACTATACGACTGTCTGTCTGTATATCTCATGAACAGTGATAGACAATTGATATTTTAACAGATGATACCTATTTATATACAGAAATACCTACATTTATTTTAAAAACAGATTTTTATATGAATTATGGGACTCCTAGGGACTTCCATACAACCAGGTATTGTTAAGGCACTTTACGTTTTAGATGACCTGCTAATTAGCGGTTATTTTTTGTGACAATAGTAGGTACGAAAACCTTAGTGCGCGACTTGCACTTGGCCGGGTTTTCTTTTTTTTCCTACAAAAATACAGTTGATAGCAGTCGGCAACTACCTTTTAATAGTTAAACAGCTCACCTTCCTACCTACATTATAGGTAGGAAGGGGAGCCATATCAAATTGCACCTGTCTACTGCGGAAATAAGGGTAGTGGCGGTTAGAGTGATACTCCCCCGATACCATCGCAGAACACCATTAATATGATGGTAAACCTTGACGGAAAAAACGAAACAAACTTACCCTGACCTATAAACATTGTCATGTCATGTCATTGCAATGAATTATATAAATAAATCAGTTTTTAAGTTGTTTTTTTTTCATCACTCCGTTTTTAATTAGACTTTTAATTTAGGTCCTAATAGTTTTCTTTTGTTTTGTTTAATAGATTAGGTAGTTTCAATATCCAACGTCTAATAATTTTACGAGTTTTCTTTCTTCGAAACCGTTTTGTTTTCCGTATAAGGAACTACGAAATGTGATAGGTACGACTACGTAACATGCAATTTAAAGACGTATAGTGGAGTCTTAGTAGATGGATCCCGTTTTTACTATTTGAGTACGAAACCCTAGAAATAAAGCGAAAGGGAAACGCTCGTAGCACTAGGTACGTAGGTTTCGAGATAACGCGGTCTACATTAGAGGAATATTGAATCCAGCACTGGCGCAACAGCCCAGTGGGTCGATTCTGTAAAAATATAGCATGCGGAATGCCGGCGAACTGCAGGCGACGTGCAGAAGATATGCGTTAATTCGTAGGTATTCTGTAAATGTTATTTTGTTAATTACTACTTAATTAGTTAAGTAGCCTTCAAAATTAAAGGCTACTTAATTATTTAATGAGCTCCTCTTGTTAATTAGCCAATCAGTATTTAAAGAAATTATAGAATAGCTATTATTTTTACTCCTGCAACAAACCGACGTCTGCAATGCTCATGCAACCCGCCTGCTTGTCGCATGCTATGTTTTTACAGAATCGACCCACTGGAATGGCCTCAGATCAGTTTTTACTAAGCCTGTATCATTCAGCACTGGATTGCCTCGTCACTGGATCCAATGACTAAATCAATTTAATCTGCAGCACTTAGATAGGTTGGATAACCCTAACGACAGTAATAAATAAGCTCTACTAGCCACCAGTGCATGGAAGCGTTTTTAGGCTTTGTCTGTACATTATATTATGTAGGTAGTTGTCACCGGAAAATAACAAGACCAGTAAGTTTATAAGTTTCCTAGGATTTTTTTAAACTTTCGTAGGATTATAAACGAGACATAAATTGTATTATTTTACGACCTCATGTTTTACTTTTAAGCTAGGTATCTGTGTATAATATTAAATATATTTGCCTTACCTACTTCTAATATAGACAGAGTGTATTTTTTGGTTGTGCAAATAAAGTATTAATCTATAGTCATAATTCTGGGTCTATTTAAATTTAACACCACTTACACCTAAATTTTCGTTAAAGAATTAAGACAATTTCTTTCTATTCTATAAAATAGAAAAATACGCAATATAAAAAGCTTAGCGTCGGCATTTTCGCTGAACAACAATGTAGGAGGCAAATCCTTACATAATAGAAAAAAAAACCCAAGAATTAGTAAACAAAGGACTTCACTTACCCTGGAATAAAAGATCCATTTGTTATAGACAAGTAGCTACGTTTCTCGCGCCCGCTCACATCTACCCACATTTTATTTTAGTTTGTTTTGAATATCGCAACGAAAACAAGCCATGACTCGAGTGTCGCGGCGTTTGCCCGCCAAGCGGCGTCTTGCGTGACTAAAGTTGTGACTCTAGTTATGAATGAAACTCTCAATACGACGAAAGAAGGGCTGTTATTTTGGAAAAAGGGTCGTAATTGCGCGCGCAGGCTACTACCGAATGTGAGCTAATAAACAATCTTTAGTTTTATGGGTTGTCTAAAGTATACCTACCTCTAGGTATACTACCCTAACAAAGCAGAGAAAGGTAACGAGGCTCCAGCTATCTACTATAGGGTCTTTAGGTAAACTGTGGTGAACACAGCTAAATCTCGATTCTTGACTAACTATCCTTTATACTTAAAGAAATGCTTTCCAAAAATTTCGCACCCGACAGGACGTGAACCTGCATCTCTGGGAATCCGTTCGTAACTATCCTTTACTTACGTTGTACGAGGTTTATGTTTTCGTGCCGACAACGCTCGTTCCCGAAGTAGACGCACTATGTCTTTGTTTTTAAAAATTGTATTAAGTAGGTACCTACCCGAGCCCTACCAGTGACGATTAAAAAAAAAGGAGATTCTCAATTTGTCGCTTATTTTTTTTTAAGGTTGGTTCACCGATTATTCCGATACGGCTTGACCGATTAAGATGTTCTTGTAATGGAAAGGTGGGGGAGATGGTCCCATAAAATTTTGTGAAGATCTGATGAGTATCTTTGGAATGATGGACAGAATAGCACCCGGAATGCTGTAAATTACTCATTTTTTACATCTACCAAGTATAATCGTGGCAGTGAAAACCTACAATAAAAAGGTTGAAATAAAAAAAAAAAAAAAAATTAACAAGACTGGGTGCTTAATTGCCTATAATAATTATAGGCAGTACCTAGTTAAATTTTTAAATTATAATTTTATAGTTATTAGAGTAGATACACCTACCTATATAAATATTATAATACGTTGTAAATGTTTTAATTTTCGCAGTTTTACTGGATCCATATTGTTTCTCCATTTTTTCTTAATTATTTTATGTCGGTTTTTAATTTATTTTTTAATAGCTGCGTCCCGCGGTTTCACCCGCGTAAGTCCCGTTCCCGCGGGAGTATTTGGATTTAAACAGTAGCCTATATGGTATCCAGCTACATATATTCCAAGTTTTATCGCACAATCGTTTCAGTAGTTTTTGCGTGAAAGAGTAACAAAGTTACACACATAGGTACATGTATACAAACTTTCGCGTATAAAATAAAAACAAGGCGGGCTTCGGTAGAAAGTTGTTAAAAGCTTATAGCACCGGATGTGGCCAATAGGCCAAAGCCATCATCAAAGCCTAGCTGACCAAAAAATGGCAACATTGAATTCGAACGTTGAAAACACAGACATATAAACTTATCATATGTCTGTGGTTGAAAATGTCAACGTGACAGCGGCTGTCAAAATTATGCTTTCTTTATTCTGTCAAACCGTGTTGTGTGAGTCAGACGATTCAGCGGTGTTTTACGTCGATTTTTATGTTAAATAACTCTATTTTTTTCATTGTGGCGACTGGAATATAATGTTAAAATGTCTATAAACTTAGACAAGCACAAGGAGGCATTAATTGCCGCTTGGAAAGACGTTTTAGATGAGAAAACAGAGACGAATTGGTAAGTGCAACAAACTCTGGATGTTACCGACCTACATGCTAGAGAAATTAAATAAACACGCGCCAGTCTCATTAAAATTGAATAGAATGACGACCATAATTACTGACCCTTAAACAGGACAATGGTTTCCATGAGATTCTTTAATCTTTGAATGCATTATGGTGCATACAAATGTTGTGACTATGTTGATTGAAATCCAGAATTCGCTTTATCTGTTCGAATATTTTTAACGCTAAAACGTAAAGTTTACACGGTTCGTTGGTTTAATCTTGTTAGAATGCATTAGATGATATAATTGACTTGTTTCGGTAATTAAAATTGGTTATGTAAAGCACTTTCATAATAGATTATCATTTTCTGGTCCTCCTTATAGCTTTCTATCACCTAAAGAATCATCAAAATTGCTTTATCGATTCTAAAGACTAAGTACCAATTAAACCCAGATAAAATCTGATTTTACAAGTCTCTGCTGCATATCAATAATTATATAGTCAAAGTTCCTATGACTTTACCAAGCTTCATCAAGATTTAAGAAGGTTCAAAAATATTACCTATAGAAAAGAATTAACAAACCTGCAAAAAATATAGCCAGACTTGATGTAGGGACACTTTTCTCGCTCAGTCAATAAAACCAAAAATACCTAATAGATTAAAATTCCTTAAATTGTAGTGACTTGGTTGACAAAATTTAAATTGTTAGTATTTGAATAAAATCACTTGTTTTTTTTTTCCAGGGCCCTGTTTGGTTATGATGGACAGTCTAATGACTTGAAGTTTGTTGGTAAAGGTGATGGTGGCCTATTAGAACTAATTGACGATCTCAACAGTGGGAAGATACAATATGCCTTTTTAAAAATAGATATCCCAAATGGAACAATCTCAAAATATGTCCTTATTAATTGGCAGGTACAGTAAAATATTTCTTAAATTTATTGCTGAAGGCAAATGCCTTACTAAATATATTTATAAGGAGAATCCTTGGCATTCCCATGTGGCGTGATGATTAACACCCACACCCTGCAAGTGAGGAGCATGTATACAAACCCTGTTATAAGGGAATTTTTGGTCATGTATTTCTCCTTGTAAATATTATCAGATAAAGTATATATTTTATTATTAGTAGCTTGAAAAACTATTTTTTTTTATTGCTTTCATTGCAATCTGTCACTAAGACATTCAGCAACTGATTTGAAGGATGAGTTTGCTGTCCTGCATGGTGTCCATCCAGTGATGAACCCATATTCTTTTATTTAAGTCCAAGAGGTCCCTTGGAGCTGTCCTTTTTAGACGAGAGAACTTGGTGCTCTCCTGCATCAGGTCATTAGCCAGTTTGTTTGGGTGTAAACCAAAACCATTTAAGGACACATTAATTTAAACCCTGGATAAGGTTTCACTTTCTTATTAAATAATTTTGTGACTTTTTGGTAGATGACACTAAAAGGGTATAGATAGATAAAAACCAAACGAAACCCAATATTTTAGTTAGAATGTTCCCAGATATTCCCTAGAAATTTTGTAGAACCCTCTGTTTCTGAGAAGTGTTTCTGGGTGATTCTGATGAGGAAATTTTGGTGCACTATGTTTTGATTGAAACATATCACAACATAGTGCACCTAGACATATGACATGTAAATTTTCAATTTACGAAATATTGACCATTGTCCTACGGTTAAACTGCCTGATGAAACAATTTCCAAATAATATTCTAATCCTTATCAGGTGACTTGTAAAGTCTATACATGAGATAAGATTGCAGGATTATTTGTTCATTGTGATAAAACATGTTTTTCAATGAAGATAGTAATGGTATTTCCTACATAGAAGAGTTTACAAACTAAGTTATTTATATCATACTTTTGTATTATAAGAATTACATATAAGTAATAGGTTCATTATATTACTATCTGCACCCTGCAGTGAAAGTCTGCGTAAATCTCAATCCTGGGGGAATATGTAGATAAAAAGTAGCGTTTGCCACCTATCTGCACACCAAGTCATCATTACAATTGGCTCAGTAGGTTTTGTGTGCAGGAGCAACAAACATCCCTATTTACTTAGACACAAACTTTACCATTTATTAGTTAGACCTATGGTTTAGTATTTGATTAAAATGAGGAAAATAAATGTGTCATATTCAGACAGTAAGTTCCATTTCCTCATTATAATACATGAAAATTGCAAAGTGAAGCTAGTATTTTGAAATTAGCAACATTTTAAGCTAACAAGATTATGGAGTACAATGTCGATTTTCTCCATAATTCTGTACATTTGTTTGTAAAATAGGTATTATTAGACTGTTTTACTTTACACACTTTTTAAACTCACACGATTTCTGCTTATTACTATTTTTATAAAAACCCAATGACATTCTATACCCAAGGACATCGCATCGGCGCGCTTTCAACGGCACGACAAAATTGTGCTTAAAGCAATTTTAAGCACACTTTTGTCTCAGTCGCGCGAAGATCACTAAGCGGTAAGGATGCCGAAGTGTGCAATAAAAAAGTGCCGAAATAATACTTTAACAACGCAAAAAAAAGATGGTGTGACCTACCACCGGTAAGTTGAATTTAATTATGTAAGGTAACACACGAAAAAGTGTAAATTATTTAGTTAAATACTCAAAAAACAATTTTAATTGTTATTAACCATCAAACATATTTCCTTCTCCTTCTAACTCGCGCATCAGAAAGAAAGAGACGAAAGGACGCCACCAGAACACAAATACAATGGAGACGCTATTTTTTGTTATTACTTTCGGAACTGGTTGAACATTAGTTTACCACTTTTGTTTTATCTGGTTAGGTTAGGTTAGGCTATTGTTTGTAGGAAAGTAATTTTGACACAATCAGATAGGCGGTACAGAGTGTTTTTTAACTGGGACAGTATGGGGAAATTTGGAACCTTATAAGATACAGAGAAACTGTTTTAGGAAACTTTAGGTCTTTTTTTTGTGAAAACAATTTTTACATAGTAATTTTTTTGGTCAAGCGCAAGTTGGCCATAAAAATGGGTAATCTTGACAAAAAAATGTTAAGATCGACTCGGTTTTATGTTAGGATTATTTTATTGTATCGGAAGAAAAAATCGAAGCAGCAGAAGTTAGTCAAATTTAATAAAATGGTATACAACAGGCTAGTACAAAGTAGACCCACTGAATCATAGTATATCAATTAATGATGAAAAAGTACGTGCAATCTTGTCACCTCTTACTCTATTCAAGAGTATTTCATTGAAAAATTTTCGAATTCAATTTAATATGGTTTTCACTTTCCTACAGTAGATACCGTATAGTAGGTAATTTACAGTATATAGGGTGCAACGAATATCGTGTTTTTTGTACAAAAAAATGGTAGTTGTTTCATGTACCTACTAAATATACCTACTAATCAACAATAAATACCTATGAACTTTTTTAGCTTTCCTGTACACGAGATTATGAGAGAGGATTGGCGCAAGTTGGTAGCAAAAGAAAGATCCGAAGAGTTTTACAAACCCAATAAATCAAGCGTCATTTGCTCAGATCATTTTCATGAATCTGATATATATTATACTACAAAAGGATATAAGCGTTTAAAAAAGACAGCTGTTCCGCATATTGAGGTTGAGGTGAGGACATAATATACTATGTAAAAATAATAAATAATAAATTCAAAATCTAGATTTTGAAATTACTCTACTTAATTAATTTTATTAAAATTTTAGTATGGTGTTGTTGCTGAAACTAGTCAATCAAAGGAAATAAGTCTGGAGGTAGCAAAATCATCAGAGAAAATAAGCTCATCACAAGTACCTGTAAGTGTATAATTAATTACCTAATTTCTAAAATACTCTTTTTTGGTTCTGAAGTCTACACACAATAACTTTTGTTGCAGGAGTTTACTGCTGCGGTACAAGAAGAATCTATATTATCACAAAATATTAATAATTCAGGTGATAAGTCGACATTGTCATCACCATCAGGATTAGATTCTGTCCTGAACACACCAAAAACATCACAGTTCAAGAAAGAGCTTGTAAAATGTCATAGAAAGTTAAATTTTAAAGACAAACAGATAAGAAATCTAAAAAAACAAAATAAAAGGCTTATTAAAGCAAATTCATCATTGAAGGAAATCGTACAGAGTTTAAGGAAGAAACGTTTAATTGACGATTCTCTTTGTAATGACATAGAAAGAGTGACTAAGAACAATGATGAAAGCATTTTGAAAATTTTATCGGCTAAGAAGCGAAAACCTTTCTCAACTTATCCGCTAGCAGTTAAAAAATTTGCACTTACTTTGCATTTTTACTCCACCGCTGCATATCAATACTTACGGAGAATTTTCAACAAGAGTCTTCCACACCCGAGTACATTATTCAGATGGTATAAAAACGTGAATGCGGAACCTGGTTTCACGGATGAAGCTTTTAAAAGATTAACCGATAAATCCAAACTATCGTCGGAACCACTGATCTGTTCTCTTATTGCCGATGAAATGTCCATAAGACAACAAAGAATATGGACTGGCACTAATTATGAAGGCCTTGTCGATATGGGAATCGGTATGGATAACTCAGACCAAAAGGCTAGTCAAGTCTTTGTACTTCTTGTAGTTTCATTACTTGAAGGTTGGACATTGCCCATTGCCTACTTTTTTATTCAAAGCTTGACTGGTGAAATGAAGGCAAACATAATTAACATTGCCTTACAAAAATGCCAGGATGCTGGGGTCAAAATTGTGTCGTTAACTTTCGACGGATGCAAATCTAACATTAATTGCATGAAAATGCTGGGCTGCGAACTTGAAAATCACGAAAACATGAATACAACGTTCCAGCATCCGAGCGGTGACTACAAAGTTGTTGTATTCTTGGATGCGTGCCACATGGTGAAGTTGGTCCGAAACTTATTGGAGTCCAAAAAAGAATTTTGTGATGGAAGTAATGGAACTGTAAAATGGAGCCTTATACAGCAATTACATAATCTCCAAGAAGAAAATAGTTTGCATTTAGCCAACAAGCTGACTCTGCGACACATACAATTCAGAAACGAAGTTATGAAAGTAAAATTAGCGACTCAACTGTTAAGTACCAGTGTTGCTAAGGCTATAGAATTTTGCGATAAGCAATTACAAATTACAAGTTTTGAAAATTCAGATTCAACAGTGAGGTTCTTAAAATTAATAAACGATATTTTTGATGTTTTAAACTCGAGAAATTTGAAGGAATTTGGATTTAAAAAACCGTTAAATCCCGAAAATGCCGCAGATGTAATACAATTTTGTGCCCAAGCTAAGAAATATTTACTTTCGCTTTCTACTAAAGTATCATACAAAAAAACGATTAGAGTTAATAAAGAATCACGCACCGTGATTGAAATCAAGCAAGTGCCATTGCACAAATGTCAGGCCAATACAGGCATCGTTGGACTATTAGTGTGCATAAATAGCATGGAGTACTTATATAAGTCACTTGTTGATACTAAAGCTGTGTCGTACTTGACGATGTTCAAATTCAGTCAGGACCACGTTGAATTATTCTTCGGTAAAATTAGAAGTCTTGGTGGTTTCAACAATAACCCAAATGCCCGACAATTTAAGTCCGCTTACAAGAAAATGCTATCCCATTTGGAATTGAGCTCTAAATTTACAGGAAATTGCTTGCCTCTTGAAAATTTGCCTATATTGCAAAATAATTTACAAAATATCAATAGTTCTTCCCATAATTACCGCCATGAAGAACTCGATGAAGAAACCATTTCTAAAGCATTTATGAAGAAACGTTTCAATGAAGAAATAATAGAAGAGAAATATAATAGTAACTGTGACCATTTAGCACAAACTATAGATGAAACCCCTAACAATAAAATCAAGGCCCAGATAGTTGGTTATATTTCAGGATTCGTAGTTTACCAATTATTAAAAAAGTTACAGTGTGATGACTGTAAAAATATCTTATTAGCCACTCAAAAGGAATGGTTCCATAAACTAGTGGATTTGAAGGATATGGGTGGTTTGTGTTATGCGTCAAAAGATGTCTTCGTGATAAGTACCGAAACGGAAAACATAATAAGACATTATAATAAACTCAGCGGCGGAAAATTTATGCTTAAAAAATATGATAAAGCTTTTTTGACTACAAAAGTCATACAGTCACTTTTGAATATCAACATATTTAACCAAATTGATGGACACACAAAAGATCAGTTTAACCATATTTATGATTTGACTAAGGCTATCATACACAAATATGTCAACATACGATTACATTACATTTGCCAGAAGGATACCATGGAAAAAAAAACTAAGTCTAAAAGACAAGTTTTTAACAAATTAAATTTGTTTCAGGGTACTTAGTATCTTATGATCAGATTTACTGTTTTAATAAAAAAAAAGTACATCAAAATAAGTATATTTGTTTTTATTTTTGGTTAGGTACGTAAGTACTTCAATATAAACGGAACCTTTATAGAAACACTCGGTTATCTATCCGTCTGTCTGTCTGTCCGTCCTAAAACCTAAAGTGTACTGGCGGTTGACCAAGAAATTGTCTAAATGTTTATCATTGGATGTGTATACGGAACCCTCTCGGTGCTCGCGTCTGCCTGGCACTTGACTGTTCTTTTTTTTTAACATTTTTCCTGCTCTATTTCTTAATAAACTATTAAGGTATCCAAACGAGGGGACCATCCCTCTAATTTTGGTAAAAATATCGTCGTTAAATTTTCATACATAATTTAGCTATTTAAATAATAAATAAAAGGTTAATACAGTTACATTTTTTTAGTTTAATCGAAATGCATAAAAAAATTGGTAATGGAAAAACAAAAATTAATTGCCCAATACTACTCCGTTGCTTTTTTGTTTGGCTCGTCTCCTAAATTCACCATACGAAGCTTCGACTAGCCAAATTTGATGCACATTAATGCTTAATTACCGAGAGTATTTTAAGTGACCAAAGCGTAAGCGGCAATGCAAATCTACCAACAATAGTCGAAGCTTCGTATGGTGAAATTAGCCGGTGCCATGTTTTGGTTTTAAGTTTGTATGACGTGATTTGTCCTTGGGTATAGAATGTCATTGTAAAAACCCGACACGTTTCGGTAAACGGGTTACACCGGCCGTGGTAGCGGGAAGACCGGGTGTAGAATTTATAAAAAGTGCATAAACGCGATCGAGACCCGAGTTTTTATAAAAGTAGTAATGTTTTATGTTGAAGAAATATGTCTGTGGCACGATGACCACCCAGTTGTTGCGGGTTTAATTCCTGTTGGGTACAAGTATTTCCGCTGACTTTGAATTGTCCGTCTGTCTGTCATTAGGCTATAACTCATGAGCCGTGATGGCTAGACACTTCAAATATGTTTCAAATGCTATAACAATTAATACTAAAAGTATAATGGGTTCCCATACAACAAACATGATTTCTGTGACAATGGTGAGGAACCCACTTAACGCGAGTCCGGCTTGCTCTTGGTTGGTTTATAACCCTAACCTTAAATTAAATTTCCACCAGGGTGAAGGCGCTCCGACAGTCCGTAAAGGCACCTGCGCGAATCACATCAAGTATGTATCAAACTTCTTCACCGGATTCCACATGACGATGCATGCAAGGACTGAAGATGATCTCGATGAGAAGGTGAATTCTTATCTGTGAAGTTTGGCTAGGTAGATAGATGGATAGTTTTTTTAGGGAAGATTCACATAAGAATGGGCCATGCATAGTTAAGAACGGCGCAAAGTTTTGCGTCCGCCACGGCCCGTTCCCGCCGCCCAACGGCTCGTTCTAATTTGGATCATCCCTTATTGTACCAATAAAACAAAAATCAAAATAAATTAATACAGGCACAAACTTATGTCTGCAAATGACGATCTTACTTAAGGTGTTAAGGTGCGCAACCAACAACAATTTTGGGTTAAAAAAACAAAATTCTTCACTTGACAGGACTACATAAAAATATCCAGGACTCGGAAAGTATTTTTACAAGAGACTAAGGAGATGGACTTTGGGACACTTTAAAAGTGACACGTTTCGGAGATATGGGCAAATTAAATTAAAAAAATATTTTTTGACACTTATTTATATTATAACGGAATGCTTTCCAAGTGTAGGAATCAATTAAAAAATCAAAATACTTTCCTATTTCTCCTCTATCAGAGGGACAGTCTTCTGGTAGAGGAGAAATAGGAAAGGATAACCATTCAGTTTGAGACAGCTCAAACTGAAGGGTTATCAAGAAGTGTTCAAAAGTTCAATTTCAATTTAATGTGTTTAATTTTACAATAATGTTTGATGTTGTTTCTCGTAGATGTTACTCGACAAGCTAGCAAAGGCCGGATCTGCGTTTAACATCAAAGCGAGTCGACCCGACGACTTGCCGCCCACCGGCCCTGTCGGGACTGCGTATAGGAAAGTTAATCCAGGTATTAATGGAGTATCTGCACATATAGGAATACTAGCTGTGTCCTGTAGACCTAAAAATGTCCTTATAGCAATTCTGCTAGCAATATTGCTTTTTGACAGATTCACAATAACCGTGCACCTGTCAAATTCTGCTAGCAATATTGCTTTTTGACAGATTCACAATAACCATGCACCTGTCATATAGCAAAGCGGTGAGAACCAGGTGCACATTTATCGTGAATGTGTCAAAATGCGATATTGCTATCAGAATTGCTAAAGCGGCCTTTTATGTCTACTGCAGTTTCACCAGACTTGTAGAAATGTTCTAAAACCCTTTCTATCGGGCGCCTACAATCACTCTTAAAACATAATTATGTAGAGGTAGGGGTTTTTTTATTACAATAATTCCGCCAAGTTCCGTACTTATTATTATAAATGAGAAAAAATTAAAAGTAGGTACAGTCATGTTTATTTTTAACTTAAAATGTTATTTACATAATTAACTATTATTGACACGATTACTTCACATCAGTTTATTAAACTCCGTTATTAAGAAGTCGATGATGTAATTTCTGATTTGACATGTAAAATGAATCATACTCAAGGAAGTTAGATTATTAAAACTAGAAAGCTCACCTAGAGAACTAAAAAGCGTTCCACTACATTGAGCATGCTGTCCCTTTCTAATAACACTATTAGAAAGGGACAGCATGCTTCAATGTAGTGGAAATACTTTTTAGTTCTACATGAGCATTTTAGTTCTATTGATACAACTTCTTTGATCATACTTACTTGGAACATAGAAGATATTAAGTATACTCCTTGATTGAAAGGGTTTTTGATAATCCATAGCACTTAATGTTAAGTGCTATGATTGTAAACCTTTTTGAGAAATAAATTATTATTATTATTGCATTATTATTTCTCTTTGGAAAATATTCCAATTACTAAAAATCAGAGCTTGAGCAATAATAATAAGAAATATTTGCACGATTTGTTAACATAGTTTCGTTTTACTAGGTCTTAAACGCTTTTTACTAGATCTTAAACGCTATTAAAACGTATTAATAATAATTTTCTAACCTCGATGTTTCAAGGATGTTATAATAGTCTTGGTCGCGAGGATACTAGTTTTTTAGTTAACTTAGATAATTCAAGAAGTAGGCAGGTTTTCTATTCTACGACCTTTTTCTGTATTTACTGATTTCATATGATTCAGAACGACAATGCCACAAAGGTTTGTTTGACATTAAACAACAATAAGAATGTATAAACAATAAACATTGACTGGCTTATTATGTCGTTTGCTTTCGAAGTTATAGGAGCGAACGAGATATCTTACTTGATTCTATTTGAGTAACTCAATTTAAAGTGAATTTTAAACCGTGTTTACTTGTGGAATAGAAATCGCACTTTACACTGTTGTCAAAATGCCAGCTTTGTAAAACTAAAGACTTCACTCAACTAGAATTATAACAGCTATGTTTTAAAATACAGTGTAATAATGGTGTGACAGTGTAGCATAATGCCTAAAAAAGCTGCCGATGAAATTAGGAAAAGAAAGAATAGTTTGAGACGAGGTTAGAGTAAATGGTTCTGCAGATTGCAAATGCATTATTGGCACCTTCCCTTTTCCGTCCGCGGTTAAATGGGCCGTGTATTGTAAACCCTAGAGACATAGACTAACCACTATCTCACGTGATGGTATGTGATCTAAGATGTTACCTAATCTAGAAGAAAGAAATCGGCTGTAGAACAAGATTCGATCAGACTTCCTTCTTAGTGATTGCACAGGTCTACAAATTAGAACACGGACGACTTTGCTTGGCGCTACGACTTAGGCCGTGGTAACAACTCGCGTGGCTAAAGCCTGCCACCAGAAACCCCTTTTTGATTGATTGATTAATACTTTATTGCAACACACCACAATTGGTAGTAGTAGTAGCCTACCGTAGTTGGCTTTTTTGTAGTTCTCTTAGCATCAAGAAACTACTTTTAGTCGCCTGAATTATGACGCGCACACCGTAGTCATATTATTTTAAATCTGGGCTACAAGGTACAGGGTGATCTGCAGAAAACTGTTAATATTTGAGGACTAGAAGTTTGATCAATTCATTGATAAGCGGTGGTATATTATATAGCTGTATAAAAGATTATGATCAGAATTTATTCAATTAAAAAGAATTTAAGAATTTATTAAAATAATCCAAACGACCTTCGTCAATTAAAAATCAAAATATCTATCAATATCTATTATAACAACCGCCCCTGATTTCACTGAGGATACTGGCTACATTATCTCTTTGTATTGCAACGACTTTTTCTATTATAGCTGTATTCATATTATAACTGTTTACTTCGACCGTGTATTTTTTATTTCAGTTCAAGAAATAAATTCTAAGGAACGGGACCAATTTTGGCTCAAAGAAGAACAAGAAGAGAAGAAGCGGGTAGAAGCAGAAAGGACGAGAAGAGAAGAGGTAATAAATTCAACTTCATCCATCCACCGACTTCAAAAAAAGAAGGTGGTTCTTATTTTGATTTTTGTGTAATTATGATTAAATATGAATAAGCAGACCATTAGATTTAACTGCGCAGATTTCACTGTACAGTTTTTCGTAACTGTAGGCGAAACTAAGAACTGTACAGCTGAAGTTTGAACTGACAATCTAATCGAAATCGAAAAACTGCACAGTTAAATCTCAAGTTCTGTACCCTGCTTACGAGAGATTGAAAATAAAATACTAAAAATAAAATTTTATTTACCAGGAAAAGAGGAAAACAGAAGAAGCTGTTAGAAAAAGAGATGAATTAGAAGCAGAAAAAAGAGCGAAAGCGGAACAACAAAAGTAGGTTTGGTTTTAGTTTTTTTATTTATTTTATGAGTTACCAATTAGACTTTAAACAAAATAAATAACAAGGGGATTAAAATGACTAACAAATACAATTAAGTATCCAGAAGTTTTCGACAACGCCCACCCAAGACATGGTGCCTAAGATGTTGGCAGCGTTCTTGTAGCAATAAATAATTAAATATTGCACACCGCTATACACAGCGCAATCCAGCTCCAAACTAAGCACTCGGCTTGTACTATGGGTACTAGATATATAACATACATATGTTATAAAGAATACAACCAGAAACAAATAAATATTTCTATGCAACCGGTGGAAATCCAACCTGCAACCTTTTGCATTGCAGACGGATCTTCGCCCGACACATCACAGAGGCCGTCAAATATCTATAAATGAATTCGTTCCCATTAGTTTTTTTGTTCTACATTCATACAATCATCATCGTCATCATCAGCCTTGCTACAGCCACTGCTGGACACAGGCCTCTTAAATTGCACGCCACCTAGATCTATTTTCGGCTTCTCGCATCCAGTTTGTGCCAGCCGTCTCGCGCAAATCGTCGCTCCAACGTGCCCTAGGACGTCTTAAACGGATAGAGGGATATAGGGAGCAAATACTGGCTATGTCGTAACTATAACCTGGAACTCCACAGGTCGACAAGCCCCGAGAACACAAGTAACGCCATCGTGGGATCGGAGGCGGTCCGGCGCCAGCGGTCGCAGGAGGCGCGCGCGCTCATCGGCGCCTCCACCGCCGCCGCGCGCGCCGTCTTCCAGCACAACCTCGCGCAGGGACAGATGAGCGATAGGTACGGGGCGGGGGAGCTTCGCCTTGTCTTCTTCTCATACATATACTAGCTGCGCCCCGCGGTTTCACCCGCGTAGGTCCCGTTTCCGCGGGAAAATCGGGATAGAAAGTAGCCTATGTGTTAATCCAGGTCCCCAGCTACCTATATTCCAAGTTTCATCGCAATCGGTTTAGTAGTTTTTGTGTTTTTTTTTTACCTCACATACATACATACTTACATACAAACTTGCGCGTTTATAATATTAGTAAGATGTAACGGGTATGCCCTTTTAAGCTGAAAGTAGGTTGTACTAGACGCCTAGGCGAACACCTTTTGTTCTACGACTTTGGAAATTCGAAGTACTTTTCGAAAATTTTAAGTGTAAAGTTTACTTGAAGATCAGCTGTTTCTTAGAGTTCGAGATCATTGACCGTATAGTGTCCTTTCATTTTGTTTGGTCTACTGCAATCAAACCTGTAATTACCTTTATTTTCAGATAAAGCTGTTTTTTTCATTGTCACATAACCTTAATTTTTTTTCGATTTTTTCAAAAGTTGTAGAACAAAAGTTGTTCGCCTAGACGTCTAGAACAACCGCCTTTCAACTTACCCGTTACATC
Source organism: Idaea dimidiata (assembly GCA_949358125.1). Classification (NCBI taxonomy): domain Eukaryota; kingdom Metazoa; phylum Arthropoda; class Insecta; order Lepidoptera; family Geometridae; genus Idaea; species Idaea dimidiata. The sequence continues at coordinate 11,663,221 of OX442334.1, forward strand.
TTGGATAGACCTAAAAAGGTTCCTTATAGCAATTCTGCCCGCAATATTGAATTTTGACACATTCACGATAAATGTGCACCTGTTCTCACGGCTTTGTTCTATGACAGGTGCACTGTTATGGTGAATGTGTCAAAATGCAATATTGCGGGCAGAATTTCTATGAGAAACCCTTTTTAGGTCTATACAGGAGGTACGGGGGAACTTGGCCTAAGATAGCAAAAATACTGAAAGGAGATGCGTCTTTGATTTCGACAAAAACTAAAATTGTATTATTAGTTTTTAGAAAAATTGATTACCCTAGCCAGGAATCGAACCTTTTCTTTTTGCAAATAAATAATCATCCTGTATTATTGTATTGATCGATAGTGTTGCTGATAGAGATCAAATGCTGGAAACGAATGTGCTGTGTTAAATCGAGAGAAATGTCAGTTTCTAATAAATATCCACTTCTCTCAATCGATGATGACTTGGCCTGCTGTTCCGTCAATATTTTATTGTGTTGTGCTATCTCTTACAGGTCAAACTCAATCCCAGAGAAGCCAGTTCGCAGCTCAGTGATAGCCCAACGTATCAACACGTTCTCCCAACCTCCCCAGTCTCCCAAAACCCAATCCCCCACTCCCCTTTCTCCCCTAAAATTAGAACCACAAGACGTGGAACCTCCTAAAACCAGTCCAATGAAGAACATTGACAAAATCAAACTAAGCCTGGAAAGTCCGTCTCAAATCCAGTACGAGCCAATAATAGATCCGACAGATTTAAGTCCAAGTACGGATTCGGAACCAAATTCGTTTAGTGCGATCAATTATCAAGAGGGAAAGCAGAATAGTACTGAAAAATACAGGTGATTAAACCGGTTCCATATATGATTTTAAACTTAGATGGTTGTTTTCACCACATATATTGTTAAATAACAATGTATTTACCATTTTTTTTGTTTAAATAATAAATTTAAACATGGTAAACCTGGTTATTAAATAATATTTGGGATTTTTAGTATATTTTTAGAGAGCAGTTTAGTAGACTAAGTACAGTTATTGTAAGCCTGCGAGACGCTTTGCCTTAATCGGCAACAAGTCTTCGGCTATAGCACACAAGGTACAGATCCAATGTTTAAATATGTCTTATAAATACAATTTGTTAGGTTTTGAACATTGCAACTGTACTTAGGCTGCATTAGCCTGGTTGAAGTACCTTGTCCGAGGTAATTTACCTTAAAATTTTAATGGTTTATGGATAACACTATTCTAAATAATAAGTCTATCCAAAAACTACTTTTACAGTAACATTAACAAATAAAATATTAAATTCCAGAGACATAGAAGAACTTAAACAATCAGAACCGATGATAAAACAGAACATTCTCGAGAACGACATGTTTGAAGCTTCCTACTCGAGTTCAAACGAGAACGATGACGACGACAGCGACAACAAGTTCAGCACCATCAAGCGTTCCCCGCACACTCCACGCCAGGATACCGTCATAGAGAACGTGCATTATAAACACGAGAATGGGAACAACGGGAATACGATGCAAGGTAACATGATAATAAAAACTAATCCTTAAGGTGTATAACATTCGGTTGAAAATAGTGTACGCTTGCTCATGACTGCTTGTCGACGCACGGCGGGGCGCGGCACCTAAGCACGCTATTATCAACCGAATGCCACAGAACTTAAAGTTTGATTTAAATTGTTATATTTTAAGTATCTGCGCTGTGCCTTTCAGTTTTCTGTTGGCGTTGCGACTTACTGTATACAACAAGTTCAGGATTATGACTATCTCCTCTTCATACCTTTATCTCAATTATATGCGGTCGGCATGGTAGAATTCTATTTCAAATAAATTTGGCCGCCGTATTAGGTTATGGCCACAACACTCCGGGAGGCGCGTGAAGATCCCAAAAAGATCCTGCGCTTCTGGTCAGAGCTGGGTTGGCTGGAATAACATCACAGCCAACAGTCACATACAAAGGGTCCACTGGAGGACCTAACTGCGGAAAATGGGAGCCCAAGAAGACAGAAGACTAGGTTATGGCCAACCGCCTACTTGATACTGGAGAGATCTCTTTCCTAGACCCCCAAGTTTTCTTAAGAGGGCTACACAAAGTTTAAGCTTTAAAGGGTCAGTTATAAGTAGTTATAACTTTTAGGTGATGAGTTTTCGATCAATTGTCAGTTCATCTGTTCTTAGCTTAGCCTAAAAATGTGGGATATCGTGAGAACCATCTAACCATCGTGAGAAAATCAACATGTCGTAAGACTCACCACGGTCTAAAGGCATGGGACATTCGCCAATACCGAGTAGGCTCCTGTGGCGGCTTACTGCCTAACATCTCCAAGGAGAGGCCCACGTTCCACAGTAGGTAAAAATAGCGGGTTAACAAAAAATATCAACCAACTTTGGTGCCACTTTAGTTTTAAGTTATTCTTTGTATAATTTGAATATGTGTTTAATATATAAATATGTCTATCTATCAATAAATGTTTGTTTATGTATTAAACAGATGTGTCGCCAGAAGGTTTGGAAGAAGAGGGCACTATATATGAAGACTTAGACGACGACCCGGGACTCACGGCACGAGCGTTATATGATTATCAAGCAGGTAAATATTACAATATATTTGAAGAATTAAATCTGTCCTTTTTAAACAAGCTAGTCTGATCTGATATTTGAATTCTAATTTGACGACCCCCGGCTGCAACGCAGAAGGTTGTGAGTTCGACATTCGCGAACTGATTTCCGCAAGTCGACGTCTGAGTGCCTATTTGCTTCTGCGTAGGATTTAAGTTCAATCAAGCCAAATCCCTGAGGAAAGTCAAAAGATCCTTAATGTTCTTTGTTACCTCGGGAAGAGACCTTGGAGAGCCGAGGTGAGTATGTATGTATTAGTAGTATTTATAAACAGGTGTTTGCCAAAAGACTTGTCAAAACTCCTGTTGCCGTCCGCAGTTGGGGTCTCTTTAGCTTCAACTCTTCAGTTTGGGGTTGGTCGTTAGTTGTAGGCTTTTGCCAGCCTACAGCCCGTCACAGTTTATGCAGTAGGTACTATGTTGAGCCCTGATCCGTTCACTGAGCTGCGCTTACCTTGCCAAAGGTTTTGGTTGGTTCAAAGGTTATTGGGTATAAATACTTTCTCGAGTTCCTCAGTGCTTCGTAAGGCACGTTAGGCAATTGTTCCCGGTTGTGATCTCTGAAAACAGTCGTTAGTTAGAGGCCTTAGAGCGACCTCATAACTCTATCACTAATGCCCGGTTTCTGAAGTCTGTTTGTCGGTGGTTTATCTAATCGATAACGCTATTGGTTCGATAACTAGCGTCAATGCGTTTCCGAACAACGGAGTGACAGTGACGGCTTGTCACATGCATAGAAAAATGGAGACAGATAACTGGAGTTTATCTCAAGAATATCTTTATTGAATCAATAGGTAGTGAGAGTTTATGTCAGATGTTCAGAAACCGGGCATAGATGAGCCACATACACTAACACCCACTAGTACCCGAAGTGAGGAGACTTAATAGCTTACCATGGGGTTATAGATGGCGCTGTGTGATGTTCACAGACCTTATTCATTAATTTCAGCGGACGAGTCCGAGATAACGTTCGACCCCGGTGACATAATAACGCACATCGAGCAGATCGACGCGGGCTGGTGGCAGGGGCTCGGCCCGCGCGGCCTGTTCGGACTGTTCCCCGCCAACTACGTGGAGTTGTTGCCGCCGCCGCGTTAGGGCCACGTGGAACTTTCCTTAACACAAGCTTTGCTTTTCTTAACCGACTTCAAAAGAAGTGTTCAATACGTCGCGATTTTATTGTATATTTTATTATGTTCTTTTTCCGGATGGATTAGATTAGATTTAACTGTGTTATTTTATCTAATGATATTTCGATTATTACATTCAAACTTCAGTTAAAACTGCAACTGTACACACGAACGACTTATCTGTGCAGATAAACTGTACAGTTAAAACTGCGCAGTTAAATCTAATGGTCTGTAAAGGTCTGCTTAAAGACCTTTAAGTTAAACAATGACTTAACCACAGATAAGTATTTCTTATAATATAGTTTCAAGACTTTCTAATAGATGGCACTATAGTGGAATTCTATAGTTTGTTATCGATGGTTAACTTTGATATTGTCAGATATTTATTTATTTCAAAATATTTATTTGGAATAAGTCTTCAAGGTATTCGGCATTAACAGCCTAAAGATTTTATATTACAACATTTTTATTTTTAATTTAAATTCGACAATTTAATTATAAAATGAGGTTAATGCGCCTAGTTGAGATTTAGAAAAATAAAACCCCGTAATGTATTTTAATTTAATTTAAAGTATTTTATTTTAAGTTTTATGAATTCGGAAAAAAGAATGAATGACTTTTAAAGCTTTATTTATTATTAATTGATTGAACTTTTATAGTATTTTCTTAAGTTTTAAGTTTACAATAAAACCGTTTTAACAGGTTTTAACGTATTTCGTTTGCTTTTTTTTAATTAAGGCCCTTGCCATTTACTGAGGGTCTTAGTAAGTAATACTGGTCACACTAAAATTGTATTAATGAATAAAACAATCCCAGGTAATTCAGTTAAAATGTTCTTATTTGATTATTAGCATAATTCGTTTGAAAGATCTTTCGCAGATGACAGACAACAGCTTCGTCTCGTGTATTCATCCGCGTAATTTTAGAATCGAGGTTGAAGGAACCTATACGTATTCGACGTTTTCAGCTATCTAATGCCAAGTTTTATCCCAATCGGTTCAATAATTTACTGACCCTTACACACAAACTTTCGCATTTATAAAATAAGTAACATTTTTGAAGGTTATTGACGTAGTTTTTAATGAAATTTGTATAAAAAATAAATGAAATTTGTATAAAAAGATGTAAGTTTTTCGTATCCCAAGTCACAAAGTCTGGTAACATTGCATTTTCTTATATCTATTCATTAAAAATAGTTTTAATTTATGAATTTTAAGTAGTTTAACTAATTTTACTCAGGTTATTTTTAAATTAGCAATTGATTAGTTAATTAATTTTAAGGTACCCACTTAAGGCCGAATACAGCAACGCTCGTTAAAATTTGAGGGCTAATTACATATAATTGAGCAGCTTCTCAATATATTAGAATTTTTTAAGTTGAGAGCTGCTTAATTGTTTAAGTAGAGCTGAAATTTTGAGTAGCGTTTCTGTATTCGGCTGTTACTTACATAAACCTGTGTTAATATTCTATCTATCCTCATTTCGAGTTTCAATAAAATCGGTTCAGTAGGAGTAGGTGTAGATTACAGTTTGTAATGTTTTAGTCGTAAGCGCCATATTAATGTTAATTAAACAATGAATAACTATACAGTTACAAGTAAGATCTCCCGAAATTGTGTCTTAGTAGTGCCAAAAGTTTTTACCCCATGATTCGGAATGATAATTATGTAAAACTATGCAGTTTAATAGCTTCGGTTGTTAGATGTATGAACCGATACTTTCCTAATGTTGTAAAACTATTTCGATTTATTACAGTGAAACCTGGTTAACTGGGATCTCAAAGGATGGACCCTAAATTACGATTCTAATAAACGGGAACATGTTTGCGGAGTCTATGCCCGAAAATAATGACGGACGTGGGGGTTGGTGTAGCTAACAAAAAAGAGATTGAAAAAATTGGCTTAGTTTAGAGGCTCCTGATAGAAATATCCAAATGGTAGATACTGTTTTTATTCATATAAAAATTTTAATTACCGTCTCGTTAGTGAACTAACCTAATAAATTGTCTTACTTAGACAGGTATTTAAAACAAAGGTTAAAGTTGTGAGCATCGAAAAAATGTAATGCATATCTGAAACAAAGATATCTGCAAATTACTAGTATTTGAGGTATTTCAATGCACCAATGTCGGAACATCGTTAAAATTATCGGAAGTTACTCATTTATCCAGAGCACGCTTAACGAGGTTTCACTGTGTTTATATTTTTACACTCAAAACATTTTTTTTTACTTTTCTACTTTGCAGATATATTGAATTGATTGTATAGTATGAATTACCTAATTTTCGTAGATAGAATGTACTGGAATGTTTTTTAATAATACTTATTGTTATATACTGAATTTAGATACTTGATTATACAGAGCACAGCCATATCAATACACAATAACGTTTGTAATGTATTATAGAAGTCCAATAGTTAAGAAATAGCAGCTTTACGCTGTTGTATCCGTTAAAAAGTTGTCTCTACTATACTTACCTATCTAATTTTATTATGATGCCCAGCGCAGTGTAGTTTTATTATGATATCCAGCGCAGTGCAGTTTTATTATGATATCCAGCGCAGTGCAATTTTATTATGATATCCAGCGCAGTGCAGTTTTATTATGATATCCAGCGTAGTGCAATTTTATTATGATATCCAGCGCAGTGCAGTTTTATTATGATACCCAGCGCAATGTATCGAAATGAACTATACTATATTAGATGAACTGGGTCCACTTGCAAATATTTTTTTAAACAATTTCAAAACATTGGGGCTAATCTCAGACAGATACCTGTAGCTCTTTATAGAGATAACGTTTTAAACCGACGTTAAAGCGTAGTCAATCTTAGCCCCAACATTGTATATTATTACTACTTGATCCAACGCACTTTGTATCGACATCGATCATATAAAAAAAAAGAAAAATCTTGGGACTAGTAAAATGATGCCCCTCTTTACATGTCGATGAAAAATAAGTTATTGTGCCCGGTATTTATGTTTGAAAATAAAATAGGCTTTGTTTAGTACAAAATGTATAATCTTATACAATTTGTAACGGGTAAGTCCTTTTAATCCGAAAGGGGGTTGTTCTAGACGTCTAGGCGAACAACTTTTGTTCTACGACTTTTGGAAATTCGAAGTACTTTTCGAAAATTTTAGGTGTAAAGTTTTCTTGAAAATCAGCTGTTTCCGAGATTTCGAGGTCATTGACCTTATGTTGTCCTTTCATTTAGTTTGATGGTTTACAATCAAAACTTTAATTACCTTTATTTTCAAAAGCAGCTGTTTTTTCAGTGAAACATAATTTAAAAATTTAAAAAAAAAAGTTTGAATTTTCAAAAGTCGTAGAACAAAAGTTGTTCGCCTAGATGTCTAGAACAACCCCCTTTCGGATTAAAAGGACTTACCCGTTACAAATTGTATATTTGGTTTTCCATTACTTTTTCCCGAAATTTTAATAGATTTTATCCTAATCAAGGCAATATAACCAACGAAATTTCCTTTTTTATATGTATAGACTGGTAGTTCCATAAATAGCGACAATGATGTTAATGTTCTCACCAGAAAAACAAGTTACAAATATATTACATCTAAGAAGAAATGCATCATCAAAAATTCCCACGTGACAGACTTGGCAAGCGAGCGTGATACGTGAAAAGGTGAAATTAAAGACTATGTATGCGCTCTTCTCCCAATCAAAAAACAACTTTCAAAATAATCTAGATATTCTCATAAAAGAAGGAGATTAGATTAATATTCAATAGAGGGACATATTTTAACCATACCATCATATAAAAACCTTTTGAATTTCAAACAAATTTTTTTCGAGTTCATTAGGATCGTTGGCCGCAGTACATAGATGAATAATTAAGACTAAGCTTTGCCTTTGATACCCTTCTATACAGTTTAAATAGGTTTAAGTCATGTGAGATGTATTCATTTATTTAAAGGAAGGCGGATAAAGAGAACATCTATAGCTTTATTTCTTTTCCTGACTTTTTTGTATTCACAAATAATTTACTTTTTCAATAATAATTTCTCACAAATTCAGTATTTTTAACTTTAATGCAACTTGCGCGGAAATACGTCATACGTAACGTCACATTTTGTCGTTCAAGTTGCTTGGGCAACTTCTAACTTATTTAGAAATTACTTTTAAACGTTTGTTTCTGTGTGGGTGAATTCGATAGCCAATCAGGAAAGCCCGAGCTCAAGCACACAGAAGCAATAATCCACTAATCAAGCAAAAACAAGAGGATATCGTAAAGGCTAGCGATGTTCTCTTTACTAGTCTATGACGTTAAATATTGACTGTTTGGTTTATGTATAGTCCTTTGTACCAATAATATTGCAATGTTTGTGTATGGTGCTCCATTTGTAACATATACATAGGTTTACATTTGTATCCTACTATTTTCGAAATAATAATTCCTTGGTACCCCAATATATTTGTTTCTTTACTAGCTATATCCCTAAGAAGACCGTTCAAAATGGACCAGCTAAGTTCCACAGATACCAAATTTGGCACTTCAAACAACTTTTAATACGAAATTATTTCATTCCTAAAAGAAGAAATATGGATAATTCAATAGATATTTACGTGATCCAAAACCACTGTGTTAGTATTTTTCGTTATATTTTCGCTATGTTAAAAGATATTGTATGTTTAAGTTTCACAGTTAGGAGCACGCACAGTATTCTCTTGAGTTAGGAGAGATTGAGCCGCCATTTTTAGGTTTGGTGCTCCTCACCGTGAAACTTTAATATACAATATCTTTTAATTTAGCGGAAAATAAACGAAAACAACACCGTGGCTTTAGACCACGTAAATCAGTTGAATATTTCATATCTTGTGTTTTAGAATTTCATTAATGTATCTCTACCCCCTAGGTTTGAGCTCTGAGGAAAAACGCCGATCTTCTGTAGTAGCCTGAGTTTACTATAGCTTCAGTGTAGTTTTTTGGACTCATAAGAATCAGCAACCGCATTATTTATGTATCTACTAACTCTAGTTTCATTGGCACGTTTCAGGACATTGCTACTTTGATAAAAAGTAATCAATGCTTATTTTTACGTCAAAGTAGCAGTGTACTGGGAAGTGCCTTCAAACTCAGTAACTAGCTAGATAGATATTGTACAAGTAGAGTTAATTAACTGGAAATCAGACCACTTAATGACAAACATAGTATATTTATTGAACATAACCAGCCAACAAACTGAAACTCTACTTATAATAAAGACACCGAAGATACAGCCAGGGCCTTACTCGCTTTCTTCTAAATGAAGATTTCAAGACAGTTGAAACAACAAACTATAATCGTTTTCTTAGTCATAGGACTCTTTCGCGCTATATTTTTTCGCACGAACGAAATTTTCGTTTCGAAGAAAAGCGAGTTCGAGCCTTGTATGTAAATTCAAAATACATATAGGTTTCTTAAAAAATGCACAATTCATAATTTAATTAATATTTAATACATATCCCATGTCTGTCTTTTAGCTATGCTATTAAAACTTACTAGCTAATTTTTCAATATACAGAGTGAACTATTTCGACGGGCTTTCAGGGGAATATCGTAAAACAATAAGAAACAGCGAAAAATGCTTGAAGGCGTTGCGTCTCCGATTTTGACAAAAACTAAAATTACATTTATGAAAAATCAATTGGCCTTGCCAGGAATCGAATCTTGTCTTTTTGTACAATTAAACACCTGTATTATTGTTCCGGTCTTATCTATACTAATATTATAAAGCTGAAGAGTTTGTTTGATTGTTTGTTTGTTTGTTTGAACGCGCTAATCTCAGGAACTGCTGGTCGGATTTGAAAAATTCTTTTTGTGTTTGATAGTCCATTTATCGAGGAAGGTTATAGGCTATATTACATCATGCTACGACTGATAGGAGCGGAGCATCCATGAAATATGTTGCAAAAACGGGAAAAAAATCCCCCTTTTCCGAGATTCTGTCGCGTGCGCTGAGTAAACGGTCAAAGTTACATAAAAACCATTTATGAGAGAATTCTTCCTCTAAATAGGATCTAATAAATAGTCCGCGACAGCATATGTCTAACTCTTAAGGTTGACTCAATATAACATCTTTTAGAGTAATGAAATTTATTGTAGAACAATGCATTGTTTCCGAAGGTAATTTTGTAAATATGATATTAATCCTTATCCAAATAAATACGTTATTCATTAAAAGTATTTAATTTTAAACATAATTGTCCTTAACATCACTTCATTTCAATGAATATCTCACGAGATATTACAGTTTTAAAATAACTCCACAATAAATAATTAATAAGTACCAAGCGTACATATTATACACGTAGCGGGCGACGATGATGAGGGTGGCCAGCCAGCTCTGTGAGGCATCATGCCGCGCGGCTCAATCGGTCGGCTCTATGCGAGACGGTAGTGTCACCAAACTTCAGTGCTTTTTAACCGACTTCAAAAAAAAGGAGGAGGTTATCAATTCGTCTGTATGTATAATTTTTTTTTTTTTTTTTGTATGTTTACCGATTACTCGAAGACGGATTGACGGATTAAGATGATTCTTTTTTTAATGGATAGGTAGGAGCTCCAAGATGGTCCCATAAAAATTTGATGTGGATCTGATGAGGGTCTTCGGAGTGATGAACGGAAATGCTCCTCAAAACGCATTAATCAATCCAGTTGTTTATCGATTACTCGAAGATGGCTTGACCGATTGAGATGTTTATTTTTTTAATGGAAAGGTGGAAGCTACGAGGTGGTCCCATGAAAGTTTGGTAAGGATCTGATGAGTATCTTCGGAATGATGGACAGGATAGCATCCCAGAATTCAATAAATTACTCATTTTTGGACTTCTACCAAAAAGAATAGACCCCTAAGTACTAAGTACAGATTGATGGGGCACCTGAAACCACCTTCTCATCAGCAAACTCCTCAATAATGAAAATTACGGTAACAATATTGTTGATTTTTAGGTAGGTAAGTATACTAAAAAGGGTAAAATAAAAAAATAATTTAACAATTAAAAAACCGACTTCAAAAAGAAACAAAAAATAATTTAAAAAACAACCAAAAAAATAAGAATTGATAAAAATTACCAAAATAACCTCTACATAGGTACAGAGCCACCGACTAATTAATTTGTTTTATCATCTGAAGTCGGGCAGTTTTACTGGTTGGTTCCATATTGTACTTAGGTTGGCTGCCCGACTTCAGATGATAAAACAAATTAATTAGTCGGTGGCTCTGTACCTATGTAGAGGTTATTTTGGTAATTTTTATCAATTCTTATTTTTTTGGTTGTTTTTTAAATTATTTTTTGTTTCTTTTTGAAGTCGGTTTTTTTTAATAATTATTTTGCAATATCTCATTGTACTTTTGATTCTTAATATTTTGTTTTATGTTGGTAATTAATATTTTGAAGAGGTTACGTTGGTAACATGTATGTATGTATGTATTTTGGGGGTCATCTCAGAAACTTTTAGACCTATTTCAAAAATTCTTTCACTAATAGAAAGCTACATTATCCACGAGTGACATAGACTATTTTTGATCCCGATATTCCCTCGGGATCGGGACTTACGCAAGTGAAACCGCGGGACGGCAGCTCTGAAAAATAAAGTCGTGTATTTCTATTTCTAACTCAACAACCCGTAAACCGATATGAATGAAATTTGGTACAGGGTAGAAATAATATATAGGGTACTTTGAATGATCGTACGGGTTAAGCAACACTTGGTACAACATACGTGATGGGTGAAAAAGAGCAGGTGACCCGATATTCATAAACTTGGTACAGGGTTGGTTTAGAGGTAGAAATATTATATAGTACTTTGAATAATCGTTAAGCAACACCTGGTATGACATACGTGAGGGATCATTAACGTTACGGGATAGGAAGTTACGCGGGTGAAACCGCGGGGCGCAGCTAGTAGCTCATAAAAATCAAATCCAACAAACATGGTATGGTAAATCGAAAGAAATGTCTAATTTTTACTATCAAACTTGATGATATCCAATTCGAAAATGTTTGTTAATAAAAATAATTAAAAAAAAAAACAATTTCATTAATCTAACTATTAATTATTTAATAAAACACGCGTTTTTAATAATGATTTTAAACGAACCGAGCTTTCGCCAGTTTTACAGGTGGCTTTTTCAAGGATGACTGAGATGTAATTTGTCTTTTTTAATATTCTAAAAAGTTACAGTAAACAGTAGTAGCAGTAACAGCAGTAGTAGTAGTTACAGTATTAATTATTTATTAATTTTTCAAAAATCTAATTTTAGTTTTTGTCAAAGTCGGAGACGCAACTCTTTTCAACAATTTTTGTCTCTTATAGTTTAGGATATCCTCCTGAAAGCCCATCGAAATGGTTCACCCTGTATAGATAAAAATATATTTGTCCACAAAAATGTAACACCACCAAATAAAAACGTCACATTATTTTTATAAAGAAATACATAAGATTTTTGATCTGGTTTTGTTTGAATTTATTTGACACATAATTAAAAAAAAAAAACAACATCGTTTAATATAACGTTGTAGGTGTGTAGGCAAAATGTTTAAATGTAATTTGAATAAAAACTAAACTGTATCATCCTCGCATTGATTCTGTACAAATAATATCTGAGAATACGTCGCGTCTGGGCAGAGGTAGCTTGTTCACAACATCTGGGATAACCTGCAAGACAAAAATAAATTTATTACATACGACAAGCAGCGCCCCGCGGATTCATCCCGCGGGAAGATCGGGATAAAAATAAACCTGTGTTATTTCAGTTTGTCAGCTATTCTCGAACTTTAACCTTTTAAACTTATGTGTATTTGATTTGTTGGTTTCGTACTCTAGTTCCTAAAAGTTCTAAATCGTAAATAAAAAAGTCCACGGGGACCTTGTTTCATGTCATAGTGGTAAAGCCCTTATAAATTTTTTTATAAGGGTGTCACCTTTATAAAAATCTGCTGAATTATCCTCACCTTAATCCTAATTTCCTTAGGCATATACTGTCTAAAGAACTCGTAGAAATCATGATGTGTTTTAACAATCAAAAGCCGTGCCATCTCATGCTTCAATTCATTGGTGGACTCTTCTGATGCGGCCGGTTGACGTCTCAAATCTTTAGTGAAATTGTACACTGTTTCCACTAGCTTCTCAGCTCGAACGCGTGCTTTGTAGTCGTATCTGTAAAGTTTTATTATAATAGTTTAATTCGGGATAAAATTGACCCTATGTGTTATTCCCGGTATCCAACTACTTATATTCCAAGTTTCATTGCAATCGGTTCAGTAGTTTTTGCGTGATTGAGTAACAAACAGCCAAACACACACACTTTCACATTTATAATATTAGTAGGATTAATCTTGCTATGCCATCAATCAATAAAGCAAGCACGGCTTCTGGTGTATCAATAAGTCATTATTCATTAACATACATCAAGTAAAGTTATTGGCCAAGTATTGAACCCAGTGGCACACCAAGATCAAATTAGTAACAACAATTTTATGCTTGTAAATACCGCAAGATGCCAGATATCAGGGGTCTTTAAATTAATTAGTTTACAAAAGAACTTTGAGTGCTAACATACTCAGCAGTGCATACACTACACATTAAAAAACTCAAATGTGTTCTGTTACTGCTATTTTTTCCGATTTTTGTTCAGTTTCTGGATAAATTCAGCAATGCCGCTAGTAATTGTTACAACAATGACATGTTTACTTGACTACTGCTTACTTAGGTTCCAACTTTGTTTCCAAGAACTTGTACAATCGTTTGGTAATCCACGGTGCGTTAGTCGGTTTGAATCTTTTTGGTGGTTTGTATTGAAGATCGTCAATCATTTCGTCGGGTAACCCGCGCCACATTGGCTTAACTTTACTAGTTTTATTCTGCTGATTGCCTTGACGTCTCGGGAACATCGGCCGTGCAGGTACTTTGAATATGTGAGCGTCAGAGCGAGCTGCTAATGATTTTTTAACCGCTGCTTCCTAAAGAAATAAGGATAAAACGAAATTATAAATGCTTGTTCAGACTGAAGGCCTAGATTTTAAATTTGAGACACAATTTTATATTTAAAAAAGTTTACTTACCAGTTCAGCCTTCTTTTTTAAATTATCTTCCTTGACCTTATCCAAAACAGCATCTAAGGTTAATTGACGTGTTCTTAGCGACACTTCATGAGGTGATTCTTGAGGAATGGGTTGGATATCCAAATAGCCAAGAGAAATCTCAGGCATACCGCTCACAGCTGTTGAATTATATGGCATAGTCTGTCTTTTAGCAGATTTCTCCATCACAAGAGCCCTAAGTGATTTTCGTGGAGTGGCATCTCTACCAAATGTCTGTCTTATAGTTTTCCGTGTAGTCCTATGGGAGTCCCAACCTGATCCTTCAGCACTAGAGTTTGTAGTACCATCGGAGAATCCTACACTATCTCTAGTTGGCATTAGACTTGGTTTTCCTCTCAGTAGGTTACCAATGGTTTTATTTTCGCGTATACTTGTGTTACGGCGGGCAGTAAATGAGTTAGCTCGTTGGGTTTTATCGTGTAATATTGCTTCAGGTGATGTGTGTTTGTGTCTGTTACGGCCAGTCGTGTCATGGGATTGGTTATGGGCTGGTTCTGGACTGTTTGTTTTATTAGATTGGTCAATTGTATTGTCATCTTGATCATTTTGAAGTTCATCATCAACTTCCATTTCGTCGCTTGCGCTTTCATAATGTAGTTCGGCGTTCTCAGATTCATCTTCTTCAACAGCTTCGTTTTCATCTTCTACATTTTCATTTTCGTCTTCAAAATCTTCGTTTTCGTTTTCAGAAACTTCGACTTCGGCTTCTTCATCTTCGTTTTCAGAAACTTCGTTGTCGTTTTCAGAAACTTCGTTTTCGTTTTCAGAAACTTTGGCTTCGGCTTCTTCATCTTCGTTTTCAGCTTCAGAATCTTCGTTTTCGTCTACATCAACAGCTTCAGTTTCACTATCTTCTTGAATTTCATTTTCTAATTCATTACTTTCATCATCTTTTTCCTGACTTTGATTTACCTTTTCATTACTTTCATTTGCCTCGTAGATACTTTCATTTGCTTCTTGGATACTTTCATTTGCCTCGTCGACACTTTCATTTGCTTCTTGGCTACTTTCATTTGCCTCTTGGATACTTTCATTCACCTCTTGGCTACTTTCATTTGCCTTTTGGTTGTTTTCATCTATTTCTGCATATTCCTTCATTTGACTTCGTTCGAATTCGTTAACTCTGTCACTTTCGTTCGCTACTTGGTTACTTTTATCAAGTTTTCGACTATGATCAGCGATTTCGTTACCTTCCTTAGCTTCTTCATTACTCTGATTGCTTTTATCTACAGATCGATCAATCTCAGGTACATTTTCTGTATCGTCAACTTGAGATTGGTCAATTTCTTCATTATTTTCATCCACTTCAACTTCTTGTTGACTATGGTCAACTTCTTGTCGACTATAGTCAACTTCGTCTTCTTGTTCCATACTTTCATCTAATTCTTCTTTGCTTTCACTTACATTGTCTTCGTTTTCATTTCCATCATCTTCTTGACATTCATTAATTCGAACTTCACTCTCTTCCCCATCTTTTTCGGCTACTTCTTGACTTACATTGTCAATGTTTTCAGATTCCTCTTCCTGGTTTTCATCTTGTTCTTGTTCAGTTACCCCGACTTCTTCGTGAGTTAACTCGATTTTTTGACGTTCATCAACTTTAACATCTTCTACCTCTTTATTTATAGAAACTTCGGCTTCGAAAACTTCGTTTTCGTCGTCATCACCTGCATCAACATCATCATTGTCAGCGTGTTCTTGAATTTCATTTTGTACCTCACTATTTGTATCGACATTTTGTTGACCATGGTCAGCTTTGACTTCCTGTTCCACACTTTCATCGAGTTTTTCTTTGCTTTCACTCACATGTTCTTCGTTTTCATCTTCCTTTTCTTGACTTTTATTAATTAGATTGTCTTCCACATCTTCTTTGGCTATTTCTTGACATTTATTGTTCTTGTTTTCAGATTCCTCTTCCTGATTTTGATCTTGTTCTTGCTCCATTTTCCCGACTTCTTCGTGATTGACTTCAACTTCTTGATGCTCGCTAACTTTATCATCATCTTCAACCTCTTGATTTAGATCAATAGCATTTTGGCTGCTAATAATAAAATCATTTTGCTTCTTCTGTATGTTATTGCCTACTTCCTGAATTTGTACTTCATCTTGTACACTTTGACCAATCTCTCGACTTTCATTTACATTTTTTCTAAAACTATTCCGTTTACTTTGGTTCTTCTGTGACTTTTCAAGTAATGTTCTATTTTTTTCCGCTCCTGTGCTCGTTGCGCTATTATTCAGTGCTCGTAATTTACTTCTTGTGAGCATAGAAGTATTAGCCTCTGGTGATTTAGTTTTAGAAGACACTGGAGAACTGGAAGTTTCTTTAGTTTCTGATAATTTGGCGAGACGAGGTCTTTTCGGTGTGTTTGATTCCAAAGCAGCTTCTAACTGATGTTCTACCATTGTTGATGAGGGTAGTAGTCTCCATTCATCCATTTCTGTATCAGTTATATTTGACATAGGTGAAGATTCTCTAACACCCCGTGAAGCAGAACTTCCCCGTCTTTTAGGTTCAAGTTTCTTAGGAAATTGGAAAACCTTTGGCTGAATCTCCGGTATTTCATCTTCACTTTCTGACGCAATGAAATTGGCAAACATGTTCTTTCTTTTTGTACCTGGACGGTTCCCAAAAAGGTTACGTGTCTGTTGTTTAGATTCAGCAGGCTCTTTTGTTTTGTTCATGATAGTTTTATCTGGTGTTATATCTAGAAGGGCGGCGGGAAAGAGTGGCTTAGATCTTGGATGGTTTTGAAACAGTTCCTTTCTTCCTGCATTAACAACGATGTCATTGATTGTCATGTTTTTGTTAGATTTTGTCATAGATTCCCTGTTACCCACAATTTGATCAAACTTCTGATGCCGGTTTTCTTTCGCAGGGAATAGTTTCTTTTGCGGGATCACTATGCTGTGGATTGATTCACTATCACTTTCTGGTATGTCTGAAGTGATGTTCTTTTCTTTTCTTGGTTCTTGGCTGAAAATAACATAATCATTTTAATAAAATATTCATTCATATTTATTATGTTAATTTATAAAACAAGCAAATAGATACATAACCATAATAATCATTATCATAATATTTTAAAAGATAAAACATTGAGTTTAAATAGTTTTTTCAAATCTTTAACACTGTTACTTATAGTATATCTATGAATGAAGATTAGACCTGTCAAACCTTGTTAATTTTCCAATAAATTACATACACAATCAGTTCAGTTGATAACACTGTTATAATTCAGCACTGCTTAGGCTTAGCTTAATTTTCAATGTTAGGCATGTGCAGAAAAGACAATTTAATTATTTTAATGAAAATAGGAATGCAGCCCCCAGGTTCCCGAGAATGATGCAACCGGGAACAGTGCTTGTATGCTGATGACTTTTTAAAACAATAAAACTAATAAAAAAAAAACACAAGGCCTTGTTATTTCATATCAAGCCCAAATGTTCACAGCATTGCCATGCTGAAAGGTAAAATACTTTGAGCAAATAAATTTAAGCATTTTGGTCTTGTGTTGTCTCCACTAGTCACTCTGACAAAAATCAGTATATTTACTGTGCTTGTCCGGTCAACTGTCATTTGGCTTAAATATGTAAAGAACTCCCACTTATTGTTTTACAAATTTATATTTATATTTTTATAATGCATAAGTGTCACCAGATGGTATGTGACGTTAAGGTAGGAGATGGGAAGAGACTATATGAACACTTCAGCTGCTGGATCAGAATGAAGTGAAAATGCAAGGTGTTTTTCTTCCGTGCAATATAAAATATACCTTATACTAGCTGCGACCCACAGTTTCACTCACGTAAGTCCTTATTCCTCAGGATTTTTGGGATAAAAAGTATCCTATGTTACTCTTTATCACTTAAACTATCCCTATGCAAATTTTCATCGAAGAAGAGAAGAGGGAACAAACAGAAAAATGAACTTTCAGTTTATATTTAAGTAAGGATCACAATGAGTGTAATCAGATACACAGAGAGTTAATGGAATAATTTGGAGTCAATCTTGCTCATAAATGCTAATATTGCAAAAAATAAGTTTAGGCTAGTATTTTATACCTCAATATTTCCATATCTAATTCCTCCATTATGTTGTAGGGTTCCGCTAGGTTATTATCCTCCAAAGCCTCCAGGGCATCTCTCGAATTCTCATTCAGTTTCTTCCACCAACTTTTACCTGAAATAAATGAAGTTTTTTTCAGTAAATCTATGTGGCTATAGGTTGTCATTGTAGGTGTTGTAAGGAGTTTCACCTACAGTGAAACTGCGGAGTTGAAACAATCAAATACCTACCTAAAAGTAAAGTAGGCAGTATAAAAATATATATTACAAAAATAGGTTAATGTCTAGTAATTTTTAGGCATAAATGATGCTGTACAACTAAAAAATAGAAGACGAAAACAAGCAACAACTGGATAACAACTTACGCCTAGGTTCTTCCACAACTTCAGTGTTATCCGTAAGCACAGATCTTCTTTTAGTTAAAGGGGATAGCACAAACGAATCCATTTGTTGGTTTACGAAGTCTTGTACAATACAAGTAAGCCTTCCAGAGGCGGTGGACAGTGCAGGAGAACCTACGCTCAAGGTCCTACGAGATTTACGCCTCGGTGTATGTGCCCCTTGAGACCTAGATGGCGATGGATTCTTGGTCTTCATATCGAAGATCAATAATGTCTCGTAATCATAAAATGGTTAGCGATTTAGATTTTCTTGATCATACACTTTGCCACAAGCACAACACAAAACAAAAACCGTTGACTGACATTTTTGAAAAGTCGAATCTGGGTTGCCAGTTCATAAATATAAAAGTATGTACCTATTTTAGTATATTTATTTATTTTTACAAATCGTAAGATAGTTTATTCATATAGGTTTCACGTATAATTTTTTTTTGAAGTGGATTAGGTATTGTTTAAAGGTAACTTTTAATTTTTGATATGTCAGTTTCTTGTGCTAGATTTAAAAAGTTTCGCAAGAAACGCGAGCGCGCCTTTATTTATATTACCTATTCTCGCGTCTCTTCATTAGCATCTATAATTCACTTTATAATTAATCGAATGCAACCATTTGACACTTCTTTCAATGGTTTTTTTTAAATACAAGTACCTAACTAAAACATCAGTAAAGTCTAAAACTACAAAACGTACTATAGATTTTTTTACTGATTTTTTAGGGTTGTACGTAATATATGCGTCTTCCACCTTGCGAACCTCATCCTTTTAAGAAGTTGGTTAAAAATTTAAAAAATGGAAGAGACGGAAAATTTCTATTAGTTTATAGTTTTCGGTAACTTTCTGTTACTGGCAATTTCAAAATATGTTTTTTTTTCAATAATGGCTCTGTCTTTTGCTGTAGAATAACCATTGTCAAAAAATCAAAGACGTGTTACATACATAAAAGTATGGTGGAGTCTTGGCGGGAACTCGTTGAGGAGATGTGGTGCTAAATTTTTATTTTTGTGAAACCTAGTTCATATGCGTGCAAATTGTTTAATTTCGGGGGCATATTAATCAATTTAGTTTCGTGAAGGTGTACAAGTGGAATGAAAGTGAAAATCGGTGCAAAACATTGACTTAGTGTTGTCTCCAAGGCTCCGTGAAGATTGTTTGTAAATGGCCGCCGTGTTTACAAATGATTCCCTAGACTTGACTTTAACTATGACGACTTGACTGTTTCGATGCAAATAACTTGCATAATATAATAGAATACATGACACTACATGACAATACACACTAATTTCTTAATGGCCATAATCGGTTCACAACCGATAAGAAAATAAATAAATAAAAGTATGGTGAGGATTGATGAGTATCTTCGGAATGATGGACAGGATAGCATCCCAGAATGCAATACATTTCTCATTTTTTACTTCAACCAAAAAGAATCGGCCCCTAAAGAACTAAGTACAGATTGATGGAGCATCTGAAAACCACCGTCTCATCAGCAAATTCCAATAATTAAAATTACGGTTACAATTTTGTTAATTTTTAGTGGCAGTCGAAACTAGTTAGGTAAAGACACACGTACACTAAAAAGAGTGAAAAAAAGTGTGTGTGTCAGCTCCGACGCACGACTATTGACTTGAATTATTAATATTTAAATTAATAATTCAAGTCAAAAGTAATGGGGAGTGGTTTTTGTTCGCGTCCGTAGGAAGATTGCCCTTTGTTACCCTACACGTAGGTACTCCCCGGGTGGCGCTAAACGAACAATCAACGCCGAGCAACGGGCGGCGGGTAATTAGCCTGTTACCCAACCGGAATTTCTAGTTGGAAGAGGCTGACGGAGGCCTGGAGGGCAAAAATGCCCCCCAAAAGACCGCCAGGGAAGAAAACCCTTAGATGAAAAATCACTCCAAACATGGATGCAAAACTTAAAAATAATCTACCCCAGGAGGGTACCAGCGGACAATCCGTCGGAGAATCCCTCCCCGAGCAAGACTCGGGCTGCCCCACGTATTCTGGGGGGGGCAAAGGATTGCAACATAAGGAACAAAATAATACCGATCTCCCCGAAAAACCTTCACCTACGACCAAGACAACGTTCGTTCAACAGACCTTCCACAGGAGCATGTTTACACGGTCAAATTCATTGGGATCTGCCCCAAACGAGATACAATTAAACAAACCTAAAGACGTCAGCAGTAACTGGCAGCAAGATAGAGCACCATCAATCGTTAAAAGGAAAAGAGCTGAAAACAGCCCTACATCTCAGCATCTTGAAAACCCTTGCAAAAAGCCTCAAACCGACAACATAATAATTGCTGTGCCAACACAAAATCAATTTGATATATTAGCCAATGATATAGAAAACACTGACGAAGTTAAACCCCCAAAACCAGAACCAATTTTCGTAACTGGCGTCAAAAACATTTGTAAATTAAAAGAAATACTCAATGCAGTAGCTAAAACCGAAGATTACACTATGACAACCTTAAGATCTGGACATGTAGTGAAAGTAATGCCAATCAATGTAGACATATATAAAGCAATAAGACAACACTTCATAAGTGAAAACGTCAGTCACTTTACATACCAACTCAAGAGCGAGAGGGCCTACAGAGTGGTTTTACGCGGACTACATCCATCAGAGGACATCAACCATATATCAACGGAAATTGAAAAACTAGGACATGAGGTGCGACAAGCTATAAATGTTTTGCACAGAGCAACCAAAGAACCTTTGCCATTATTCTATGTAGATCTGGAGCCCAAACACAACAACAAAGACATTTTCAAGATAAAACAACTAAATCAAATGAGAGTAACCTTTGAAGCACCATACAAAAAGAAAGAAATCGTGCAATGTAAAAGGTGCCAAAGATTCGGACATTCAAAGAACCAGTGCTTTAGGCCCTTTAGGTGTGTTAAATGCGGTGAAGAACACCCTTCAACATCATGTAAGAAAGCTCGGGACACTGATGCTACATGCGCTAACTGTTCCGAAAAACACCCATCAAACTATAGAGGCTGCTCCAAATACAAACAATATAGACAGCAAATACTAAAGATAAGCCCCAAGCCACGTGAGACCTACACATCCCAAGTGACACAGACCACTCAACATCGTCAATCCTACTGGAATCCACAACAAAATCAACAAATACTGAACTCAGTAAACCAGACAAACCAACCGCTTGAGGAGCACTTCCCCCCTCCACACCAAAAATTAAAGACCAACAATACGAAAAACGACACTCCAAGAATTGAAAAAGTAGCTACAACGCCAGCAAACCTAGGCAAATCATAAAATATGCCACAGTAACAAGAGCAAAAAACCTTGACATACAAGCAAACACAAACAGCCGCCTACTAGGTACTAGTACAACTGACCTGGAAGACATAATGGACAAAATGTTCCAAAAACTCCAAATCATTATGAATGACATGATCGACAAAATGATGGATCGAATGATCCAACTTATCAGCAGTCTATTGATAAAATGATTGACAACATAAGAATTATGACATGGAACGCCAACGGCCTAACAGGCCGCAAGCAAGAACTAGAGGCATTCCTCATAATGAAGAAGATAGACATTGCACTGATATCAGAGACAAGATTGACATCAAAAAGCCACATTGACATTAAAAATTACAACATCTACACAACAAACCATCCCTCTGGAAAAGCTCACGCAGGGGCCGCGATAGTAATTAAATCTAACATTAAACATTTCCCTCTGGAACCCTTCTGTACTGAGAAAATACAAGCATCTATAATTAAAATTACCGACAAGGTTTCAGAAATAACAGTGTCAGCAAATTATAGCCCTCCAAGGCATAAAATAACCGCAGATGAATATAAAGAATACCTGACTTCCCTTGGTAACCGTTTTATTTCTGGCGGAGACTGGAACGCCAAGCACAAACAGTGGGGCTCAAGACTAATGAACTCTAAAGGAAATCAACTCCACCGAGCAATGAGTGACTTAAACCTTAACTACCTGTCAACTGGGGAACCCTCATATTGGCCCACTGATAAGGCGAAACAACCAGACCTGATGGACTTTTTTATAATAAAAAACCAACCGCTTAACAACATGACCATAGAACATATCATCGACCTTTCATCTGACCACACTCCGGTAATACTGAATGTGCACAATAGAATAATACTACAGGAAGCTCCACCCAAAATATATAGTCGAAACACAGACTGGAACGAATTCCGGAACATAATGACTAGCAAGCTAAAATTAAAGATTGCGCTAAAGTCACCTGACGATATAGAAGAAGCTATAGAAATGTTCAATAGAGTAATACATATTGCTGCATATGAGTCGACACCGAAACATAAACCACTGTTTCCAAAAGAACATTTTTATCCAGATTTTGTGAAACGTAAAATATTGGAGCGACGGAAACTTAGAAAAATGTGGCACAAATCCAGGTACACTAGAGACAAAGCAGCCTTCAACAAATCATCAAAAGAGCTGAAAGAACTAATCAGTGACCTCAGCAACACCAACCTACAGGAATACTTAAGCAAACTTAGCCCATCTAGTGACACTAGCTACTCTCTGTGGAAAGCGACATCAAAATTAAAACGGCCGAAAAAACAGAAAGCCCCAATAAGAAGGCAAAATGGAACATGGGTTAAATCTAACCTGGAGAAAGCTGTTGCGTTTGCTAATCACCTAGAGGAGATATTTCAACCATTACCTAGCACGAGTGAGAATTTGGACAGAGAAATACATGACTACCTTAAGTCGGATAATCAAATGTGTTTACCACTGAAAAGCGTATCACCTATAGAACTCACAAGGGAAATCCGTAAACTTGATGACAAAAAAAGTCCCGGATATGATGAAATAGATGCTACTATTCTAAAAGAACTATCGCAGAAAGGAACACTATTTCTAGTGCAAATCTTCAATGCCTGCTTGAGACTGCTCTTCTTCCCAAGCCAATGGAAAATAGCACAAATTGTCATGATCCTTAAACCGGGAAAGCCGGCTGAAGAACTCTCCTCTTACAGACCGATCAGCTTACTTCCTTTGGTAGGTAAGATATTTGAAAAAGTGATTCTGTCAAGAATGATAAATCACCTTCAAGAGCTGTTACCACAGCACCAGTTTGGGTTTAGAGAGGGTCACGGCACGGTCGAACAAGTTCACCGACTGGTTGATATAATAAACAGAACATTAGAAAATAAACAATATTGTTCAGCAATATTCCTGGATATCAGCCAGGCTTTTGACAGAGTCTGGCATGATGGCCTGCTCTTTAAAATCAAGCGTAACCTGCCGCATTGTTTCTTTCAAATCATTAAATCATACTTGGAGAAGAGATGCTATGAGGTAAAATATGATGATGAATTGTCCACAATGCATGAAATTAAATCAGGAGTACCTCAAGGCAGTATTTTAGGGCCCGTTCTATACCTGATTTTTACAGCCGACTTACCAACCCTTGACAACGTTACCACAACCGCTACATACGCAGATGATACTGCTCTCTTATCCGTTAACGAGAACCCGCGGATAGCATCAGACAACTTACAACTGCATCTTTCCTTAGTCGAGGAGTGGTTTGATAAATGGCGCATAAAGGCTAACAAAGATAAGTCAATCCACGTGACTTATACACTCAGAAGAGAAACATGTCCACCTGTTCTGCTGTATAATGAGCCAGTTCCCCAGACGAGGCTAGATACCTGGGCATGTACTTAGATAGACGCCTAACCTGGCAGAAACATATCTGGACGAAACGCAAGCAACTAGACGCCAAAGTTCGCAGCCTATACTGGCTGATTGGAAGAAAATCTCAATTATCACACGAGAGCAAAATGGCTATCTACAAGATTATCATTAAACCGGTTTGGACATACGGGATCCAACTTTGGGGCTCAGCTAGCATCAGCAACATAGAGATACTGGAGAGGTTTCAAAGCAAAACAATTAGGAACATGCTTAACATACCTCGACACGTTAGCAACAAATACATGTATATGGACATAAAAATCAAAACTGTAAAGCAAGAGATAGAACCATACAGCAGAGCCTACCAGAGAAGGCTAACCAGACACGAAAACGATCTTGCTGCTCAATTACAAGGCCCAGGGAGCCTAACATTCTCCCGGCTGAAACGCCATAGCATACAAGAACTAGCAGTAAGACTCGCAGACAACGAATAAGAGACAACTCACTGGACAAGTCTCTCAAATATTAAACGACATTATAATACTCAGCCAATTTATTGGACTATTGTCAAACAGACAGATCGCCATGTAGCAGTTTCCAGAGAGAAAAAAAAAAAAAAAAAAAAAAAAATTAAAAATTATTTATAAAATAAATCATAGTAACTTGGAGGAATTTATAGACATCGAAAAAAATAATTTTTGGTTAGGTTAGAAATTGTCTATTTTACGTGGATGCGCTTGATAATTCATATTGTATTAAATATCTAATTTGATGTGTTGTTCTCAAATATATATTTATATGAACTACCTACATCGATAATTATTGAATTATTAATAAATTTATACAAATCGCACATGCCCATGCATATAATACATAAATTACAACGTAGGTACCTTGCACCCTTGACGAACACGTGTCAGATGTTCCGGCAATATTATCTACACCCCTTTCTGCCATAGTTATTTCAAAATACTTTTAGTTTACTTTAGCCAGTATAATGATAAAAATTATAGCTTCACAATAACAATATTAATTATTGATATTTATAGCAAAAATAGCAATATAAATACATCGACACTGATAGAAAAAACAAACAAGCCCAATAACATTAGTATATAGGTATAGTCGCCTATACAGCATACCATATGTACGTCTTAATACACTCACAGCCAAATTAGAAAGTTGCGCACTAAAGGTGCGCACCAAAAACGTGACACGATTTTCGTTACTTGTTAGTGGCTTTTACCCCTCGGATTTTTCTCATACCGGGCGCCTTATATATGAAAATCGATTCTTAAGGAGTAAACTCCAATAAACTCCAATAAACTCCAAAAATATAATAATTAAAAAACCAACTTTTGAGCTATATTTGAAATTAAAAATGAAATTCGTGTTTGAATCAAAATGATATATATATATATATATAGCTATAAGAAATACATAGGAAGGATATTTTGAAGAACTAACTTTGGTTATGTTTATTCTTTCGTGAATAGGAGTCTACCTTAAATAGTAGAGTGTACTATGCTTTGTAAGGAAAAGAGAGTGATGTTCCAGCCGAAAGCGGGACGCGCGGACGTCACAAACTGAGTCTTCATCTTCTTTTCGTGTTGTGACCATGGTGTGACTCACCTAATGTTAGAGTTTTTAGGCCTCTAACACCCTGCACAAAGAAAACATTAAGGGCTATTCAGATCTGAGCGGAATTCGCGACCGCTGTGGGTAGAGGTACTTACCGCGCGCTCGCGGTAAGTACCTCTACCTACACCATTTCGCTCAGGTATTTAGTATTAAGTTCCGCAAGCGTGAGCAGTATTCGCTGCCGCTGTGGGTGGGTACATACCGCGCTAGTTTCGTTTAGGTATTGTATTAAATTCCCGGGTAGAGCCAGAGATATGTAAAACTTTAATAGACTCATTGTACGGTAGGTACGTATGTTTTGTTCGCTCGTTTGGCGAAATAGATTTCTGTCAATTATCAATTTTTATTATAAATTTGTTTTCCTTACCTCAACGTTATTGCTAAGCGTTCTTCAGGGCATATGGGTTCTCGATATTTAGTGAACGATTTGCTGATTTTTTCCTTTATTAAATTTAATAATTCATCAAAGTTCTCAGTTGTCATTCTGAATGCATTAAAAAACCGATCTTCATCCAATCTTAATCTTGGATATAAAGTGTGGAATTCCCCATGAATTCGGTGTTGTCTGTTGAAGTCGTGAATCCAAAGTATTTTCCTAACTGGTGAGTCAATAAAGGCTCATAAAAATAAAACTTCCTCTTCATCGCTATCCATCACTGAAATCAGATGCTATGCAGAAATTACAACGTACTGACGTGTATGTTCTTTGGCAACACAGAACTGAATGACTAACTCGCGAAAACTTCTTACCTTCCTGAGCGAAACTTGGTACCGCGCGGTATATACCTACCACGCTGTATTCTACCCACAAGGTTAGCGAATCCCGCTTTGGTGTGAACAGTAATATTTCCGCATACCCAATGGGTTTTCTCTGCCGCAAACGGCAGCGAATACCGCTTAAGTCTGAATAGGCCTTTAACCTAGAGTCTCTTGCTTTCTGCAACAAGTTCATGGTAGAATAATATTTATAATGAAGTTTGTTTCTGCAACTGAGTGTAACAACCAACTGAAAAAAAACAAACTGAGTGACTGTTTATTTTACGACTTGGAATCCAACCCGTAAACTAAATTCCCAAAACTCAAAACCCAAAAGTCATTCAACCGTTGGATGACTTTGGGTTCTGAGTTTTAGGCGTGTTTAGGGGAACATAAAAATTACTCATTTTACGTCTAAGCTACCTAGTAAACTTAATTTTTTTTTCGACGATGACTATTTTACGTTTTCTTCTAATTCCCACAAAACTTCTACTACACCACACAGAGCAATACCAGAGTGGTCAGTGTCCAGTAACGTAGCAAGACAACCATAATTGATTTTCAAAATAATGTAAATATTGTATTTTATTTTCTCTTAAATGACAAGAATGCGGGTTTCCTTATTATCCACGTAAGAAATCGAAGAAAGCGCAGAACCTCAACACAATGAACACATAATTACCTAAGGACCATCCCACGTTTCCGTT
The DNA here is from genome assembly GCA_949358125.1 of Idaea dimidiata. NCBI lineage: Eukaryota > Metazoa > Arthropoda > Insecta > Lepidoptera > Geometridae > Idaea > Idaea dimidiata. Next base: position 11,690,346 of record OX442334.1, read on the forward strand.
CCTGAGCTCTTTGGTTTGATGTAGGTGCCTAATTCTATATTCCATTTATCCATCCCAATACAAATGGGAAGTAGCCTTAGTAACACCCGTGGTAACACTCACCTCAGTACCTACATATTTATTATCTTGACTTGCCACGTATTCTAAAACTACGTATATAGAGATGTCTACCTACTACCTTCTTTATAATGGTTATTAAGGTGAAATAAAAGCGCTAATTAAATTTTATTCTAATAAACACCTACCATCTATTAGGTAGGTAAATATGCATCCAGTTTGTCGTAGCAGTGCACTGGAAATGTTTATCCCTACATATAATACGTGTATATTAGGTAGGTACTTTCCTTACTACGCTACTGTTACGATTTCAACCATTTCACTGACCATTTTTAGCGGCAAGAACCTTGAGCTCTAAGTAGCTTTACCTATTATGCCTTAGTTATTGTAATTACTTAGACCTATTTGGAATTCCAGATAATATATTTATAAGTAGGTATAGGTAAGTTCAGGAACTACAATTGAGGTGGGTTGTTTTAGAAAAAAAACTAGAGGAATAAATATTATAATTTTTAGAAAAATAAATATTATAATTTTTATCATAATTAGGTACCTACATAATTTCCCGGGTCTTAATCGCGCGATTTTTAGGGTTTTGTAGTCAGAAACCTTTATAGTTTAGTCATGTCCGTTGGATAGCTGTTTTAAAATCATTGTGGGTTTTCAAAAACATTTTTCTTTTAGGTTCCGTTTTCGAAATATTAAGCATTAAAGTGCTAGTATTCACAGTTATGTTTACCTCCCTCTAACGGTCAAATGGCTATACCTACTTGAATGATTGGACGTCATGTGTATTCACAATAATAGTATTCACAGCTGAGCTGGGCTGTCTTTTCAAATTCACGAGTAATTAATAGAAATAAAGAGTAAAACTTCGAACAAATTTCGTTGAATTTTACATATTAGATGTTAGTTGTTAAAACTTTTCTACATTACTATCCCTGTTATTGGAAACTACTTTCGAAACCCTACACTGCGCGTGGCCCAACCAGGCACGCACTAGCCCATTTTTTTACTTATTATGTTTAATTTGTTACCTCGTCTCGATGTTTCGATCATTTTACGTTATCTTGGTCTCGAGGGGACGGGAGCAGCGGCGGGCGTTCGCGTCGTCTTCGATGCCCGCCGTTATATGTCATCATCGTCATCATCTTTGCGTATGGCATCCTGCGTGTATGTGTGTGAAGAAGTACCTAAGTAATTATTATAAGGCAGCGAAGGTTTATGCAACTATATGCTTATTTATTGTCATATTAGATAAATATACGTTGCATAACGTAGGTATTAGGTAGCTTTTATTTAATTCTGTCCTGAATGATTCCGCTATGTGAGAAAACATATTATCATTTATTTACGTCTACCTACTATCTACGACTGTTTATTTAATTCAGTAGTTGATGAGATAGATGATGTTTGCTCTCAAAACAAAATGTTCAACCATATAAATTAGCAAAATCTAGCTGTTGTAATATTAGTCATTATTTACATTTATCCGGGGGTACAATTAGTAAAACAAAAATGGCGAAATTAGCGGTTCGCGATGTCGAATACTCGAATAATCGGCCCACGGTGCGTTTGTTTATTTTTTTTAACACGAAATTTAGGAACTTTGAAATGAAATAAAATTTTAATCACCAACGCATCTAAAGTCATTAAAAAATAGGTTAAAAATGCTGAAAACATGAATAACATAAAAAACGCGACGAATTGAGAACCTCCTCCTTTTGTGAAGTCGGTTAAAAAATAAAACACGGAAGAGCCTTTGATGTTTAAATTAAATGATCTTCCTGTTGTTTATAATAAACAGTGTCTATATTCATTTGTTCTCTTCAGGCAAAGGATCGATTTCCGAGAATTGTTATTGTAATTATTTTGACGGAATTCTGTGAAAGATTCTCTTATTCAGGAATGAGAGGTGAGTACCCACTACCCATCTTGTTACAGTCATGCTCACTACGACGTAAACTGTGGGACAGTGGTTTTAAATTATACCTAAGTAGGTACGTGTACAAACTTAGGTTAGTTATAGTACGTTATCCTACTAATATGTATACTTTAGGTCCGAGGATAGCAATGTGTATAAAAATGAAGAAAATATAAATATAAATTAGTTTTTTTATATCAACAGTTAGTCGGTAGTATAGTTATGAATTGTATAGTTGCGATGTTCTTAGGGTTCCGTACTCAAAGGGTAGGTAGGTACGAACGGAACCTTTTTACTAAGTCTCACTTAACTGAGCCTTTCTCTCTCGGCCGAATACAGAAACGCTACTCATCATTTGAGAACTACTCTCAAATGTTGAGTAGCTCTCTCTGCTCTCAAACTCAAAAATTGCCATTTTAATTTTGAATTTAGAAGCTGCTCAATAATTTAAATGATTCTCAAATGTTAAATGACGTTTCTGTATTCGGGTGTCAATCTGTCACTCATCTATAAGTCATATCATAAGGCTGTACCAAAGTGAAACACCATGAGTGGTTTGAGTAAAACTGACATTAATCAGATTCAGTGGTCTATTAGCGGTTCCTTTAACCACATGATTTGAAGCTTATTTACAAGTTTGTGTCTTTTTTTTATTTACTAGCATTCCTTACTCTGTACCTACGAAGTAAACTCGGCTACTCTGACGACGAAGCCACGGAAACTTATCACATATTCGTCACTTTTGTCTACGTCTTCCCTATAATCGGCGGAATCATGGCTGATAACTACCTTGGGAAATTCAGGTAATTAAGTTAGATAGATAGATAAATACGTTATTAACACAACTAACATAATATACAAGTTAAGTTTACCTATTTATACTTAATTACGTCACGTATTAGTACATGACGTTGCACACAACGCAATCTAGACTAAAACCAAAGAACTATAGGCATGTACAATCGGTACTAGGAAAAGGTACGCGCTTTGCTAAATATTATTTAAGTAACTAAAATATTAGTCTATTTTTTTGTAAATACATATAAATACATTATATAAAACACCCAGACCAGAATTCATTTATGGTCGGATAATTATATCTATACTTGTCCTAGGCTGGTATCGAAACCGCAACCTTGTTGCGGCCGAGGCGACACTAAGGCTGGCATCTATAGTGCGTACTTTGGCTTTGCTCAGACTGAGCTTAGCAAAAACTAAGCATAAAGTTTAAATCGGGATTTAATGTCGTTTTTTTGTAATATACGAATAAAATAAACTCCTTAGTCATCATAACAGAGAAGGAAAGTTTAGGTCACTTTATGCGTGTTTGACAAAATGCGTTTTTAACATTTTGCGAAAAGCAAACAATTCTTGACATTTTGCTCAAACAGAGTCAAACAGACTTTATGCGTATTTGACCTTTTGCGTGTAATCCATTAATTTTGATTGACTTACATTCTACATTTCAAAAACTTTGGATAGTTGCGAAGATCGCTTTATAAATACTAAACAATCCCTCGAGTCAAAGTTTTTGCTTAGCAAAGTCAAAGTACGGATTATAACTTTAAATGATCGTACGGGTTAAGCAACGCTTGGCGTGACACATACGTGATGGGTCAACAGGAACGATCGCACCAATTAGAATTAAATTTGGTACAGGGTTAGTTTATGGGTATAAATACGATATAAGGTACTTTAAATGATCGTACGGGTTAAGCAACGCTTGGCGTGACACATACGTGATGGGTCAACAGGAACGATCGCACTAAGCAGAATGAAATTTGGTACAGGGTTAGTTTATGGGTATAAATACGATATAGGGTACTTTAAATGATCGTACGGATTAAGCAACGCTTGGTATGACATACGTGATGGGTAAAAATGACGGTTAAACCGATTCGAACGAAATTTGGTACAGGGATGGTTTAGTGGTTGAAATAACATATAGGGTAAGTACCTACTTTTGAATAATCATACGGGTTGAGCAACGCTTGGTATGACATACGTGATGCGTCACATACGTTACGGGATAGGAATTTATGCGGGTGAAACCGCGGGGCACAGCTAGTGTATTATAATTGAATATGTATATAAGGAATCTCGTAAATTACTACTAATACACTTATAGGAAGAAAATTACTAAGAATAAGAAGAGAAAATTTTTAAGTACATGATATCTCAATGTCAAAACAACCTTCTACTTTTCAGAACAATATTATACATGATGTTCGTGTATGCATCTGGAAACGTATTGGTTGCCATGACAGCCATACCTCACTTGGCCCTTCCAGGAAGGTGAGTTCTCTATTGAAAATAATTTGCTTGAAATTTGAACTAGGACTGTATTTTGTATATTTCTGTACTAGCAACGGTTTTCATCTCTTCACAACCGTAATTCCAAATCCTTTAGGAATGTAAAAAAATATTCATAGTGCATAATATCTTCATTTATCATGAAGAAAGCACTCAAAATATCAGCAGCTAGAAATAAATAAACAGTATCTAGTATCTACTAGTAATAAGAGGGACAATTTATCAAGTCAGATAAATTAGTCTTAATTCATCAAGTGTTGTATACCTACCACTATTTTTTGTTAGAATTCCAATTACATGCTAAACAACCACAGCTATTATATTGTTATTACTAGCAGCGCCCCGCGGTTTCACCCGCGGAAGTGAAAAACGCGTTATCACAGGCACGGGCGGCCGAGCGGTTCTCGAGCGGTTGCACTTTTTCGTTCATTACTCGGGTTCTACTAATAGGATTTCGATGCAAAGTATACCACGACCTTTCTCGAAAATATAACTATCCGATATTGAAAACAAGGTTTCAATCGGATTAGTAGTTTTTAATTGTATAAGGAACAGGCAGAGAAACAGAGATACAGACAAACAGAAAGAGAGAGAAATATGAATTTTAAAAATTATATAATTTTGTTCTACTACTTTTCCTAAGTTCTTTAGACAACTTTTTTTTAAGATTTACTTCCAAGTACAGACTTTTTGTCCACTCTTTCTTTATTATAAGTAGTATAGATGTAGATGGGTCTCTAGGGATTTTGCTTTTTTTTGGATTTTGTTTTTATCGTGTCCATTGATGTGCTACTTTTTAATGCTACTTACAATTTATTTTATGCGTATGTATAACATGAAGAACTTCAGATTATATACACTACTAGCTGCGCCCCGCGGTGTCAGCCGCGCAATCGTTTCAGTAGTTTTTGCGTGAAAGAGTAACAAATTCACATAAATACATACAAACTTTCACGTTTATAATAATAGGGGTTAAAGTATGAAATTGCCGTTTTATTGCAATAGGTTCTTTGAATTGACATAGAATCTTCATGGTTTGAGGTTTTCGAATGAAACTTTTTTCAAATGGTTTCTGTGATGTTCTTTTTTTAAAAAATGTGAAACATTTGAATATCGACTTTCAAATGTTTTTGTTATTCAATTTAGACAAGAAAGATGGATACTGCGAAAATTCGAGTGATTTTTGAATACGAGTTCCGACGCGGAACTAACGCGGCAGAAACAGCCCACAATATCAATGCTGCGTTTGGAGAGGGGTCTACTAATGAACGCACCGTGCGATTTTGGTTTAAACGCTTTCGTGATGGAAATTTCGACTTAAAGAACGAGCCACGAGGAAGACCGCCCACACAGGTGAATAACGATGAATTAAGAGAGATAGTGGAAGCCGATCCTAGTCAAACTACCCAGGAATTAGCGGCATGGTTTAACGTTACCTTACCCACTTTATTGACTCACTTGCGTCAAATCAATAAAATAAAAAAATACGAAAAATGGGTGCCTCATGATTTGACTGATCTGCAGAAAGAAACGCGTGTTGAAACTTGTGTTGCCTTGTTGAACCGGTACAGAAATGAAGGAATATTGGATCGAATTGTAGCATGTGATGAAAAGTGGATTCTTTATGATAACCGGAAAAGAAAAATGCAATGGCTGACCCCAGGTCAAATGCCACAACAGTGTCCTAAAGCAAAACTTACCAATAAAAAGGTAATGGTAACTGTTTGGTGGTCTCAGCATGGTGTTATTCACTATAGTTTTCTTCGATCTGGTCAAGCAATTACGGCAGATGTCTATTGTGCCGAACTCCGAACCATGTTGACAAAACTAGTAGTAAAACAGCCCCGACTCATGAATCGATCTTCACCATTATTGCTCCACGACAACGCGAGACCTCACACAGCACGAGAAACCATTTTGACCCTTCAGGAACTGCACTTAGAAACCATTCGTCATCCTCCGTATTCACCAGACCTTGCTCCAACGGACTACCATTTTTTTCGTGATTTGGACAATTATCTACGTGACAAGAAGTTTTCTTCCCAGGAGGCAGTACAAAATGCTTTCACACAGTTTGTGCAGTCTAGATCGTCGGAGTTCTATCGCAAAGGCATTATTACCTTCCCATTAGATGGCAGCAATGTATAGATAATAATGGCAACTATTTTGATTAAATAAATTTGTTAAAAATTTAAAAAATAAACAATTAAGATTTTCAGTACAAATCGGCAATTTCATACTTTAACCCCTAATATTATTAATGTTTTAAAATTTGAGTTTCAAAAATTTAATCTACTTCCGAATTTAAGGATAAATCGAACACATAATCATACGGATATAAAATCCATTATTATCCATCCCTTTTTCCTACACTTCACCAGAATATGTAAAATGTTTGTTTTCCCCAAGGGGTGTCGAGCGTTATTCAGGTGTGAAAGAAATTATTGTATTTGCCAACACTTTACTTGACAAATATCCGAAAACGCTTTCGATATTCTCATGTATAAACCGAATTGATATTTTTAATCTTTATTACAATTTAATTTCATGAACGTAAAAGGGTGTTATGGAAAGTGTCACAATAGTTAGATTTTTCTTCTGTATTCGCGATGTTGCATTGAAATTAAACTAATTTTACGGTTAAAACCGGGGTTGCGGTTATTATTTTTAGCATTTTATCAATGCCCTACATTTCGAGATTTTAACAGATCTCTTTCTCATAGTAGAGCTGGGGCTCTATTTTTGATTCAAATGCATCACTTCGAGCGAACTAAATACCTCGATTTCTGTAATTTTTCTATGTGAATCGCACGGCCGCAGTGGTCTCAACCACTCGCCACAAGAGTCCGACATCGAACGAAAAACGGCAGATATCCAATCATTTATGCCTAAACTGCAATGAGCGATTCAAAAATAAGGAGCCTGAAGAATTTTTTTTTAGGTTGGTGAAAGCTTTAGTTTCAAGAGCCTTTATCAACATTTCGTTCAGTTCACCTTTTCCACTTTCGACATTTCCACCTACCTACTGTCAATAAGCCTTGACCATAATCAGAGAATTAATAGTCTGGGTATCAGACATACTCACGTAGGCATATTACGCGCGTGCTTCGGCTTCGTAGACGTCAACTTGCCTCCATTATTAAGTACATCTTTTCCCAGCCGCTGTGATACTGAAGTACTTCCAATTACCTAGTTTTAATTACTTAGGATTACTTAAAATAAAATAAACAAAAATCACAAAACCATAATTATGTTAATCAAATAACCCACCCCTTATCGTTCCCGGCGCAAAGGTACCCATAACACAAGTAGCATTGCCACGCTGAATGACGATGTAACCTCTGCGCTAGAAACGTCACCTCTATAGTAATTAGTGGACCTAATTTACATTACGAAACTAGTGTCATGCATTATAGATTCAATTTCACGAAAGAGTCACGCAGCTGTTACTGGAAGCAATTTTATCAAATAGGAATACGCAGTGTGTCTATTTTTTGTGAAAATAACTATAAATTGCAAGTCACTTTCATAAGATTCGCAATGTCCTGCTTAAAGTACCTAATTAAATTCTTCTCTTCCAGACTATGTACTCTTCTCGGCCTATTCATGATTACAATCGGCACAGGTGGTATAAAACCTTGCGTTACTGCCTTCGGGGGAGACCAGTTCAAGCTGCCTGAACAAGACCACCATTTGGCAATCTACTTCAGCATTCTATACTTCGTGCTGTGTATCGGCAGTCTTATTGCTAAAGCCGTGTCGCCGATATTGAGGTCTGAAGTGCAGTGTTTCGGTGATAAGGACTGTTATTCACTCGCTTTTGGAGCACCCGGATTCATCATTTTGATATCTGTTGGTAAGTAAAATATTTCGTAATTTTATTTTTAATGCTTGTATTTATAATTATTTCAATAATTTCAAAAATTACATGTACCTGTATGCCCAACTATTATTTATAAGTTTTATGCTCGGTTTCTCGAGATTTTTGACGATTGTAAGACACTGTCTTACGAAATAGTTCGAGAACGTTTTAGATAGATGGCATAGTGAAATTCTATAGATTTTTATCGACCATTCGACTTTTAAAAGTTTTTAAAAAATCGCTTAAATATTGTGTTGTCTATCGCTATGTCCTTAAAAATATTTTATAGGAAAACGTAAGTTTACCGGTAGTTTAACCACAGTTAAAGTCATCAAGCATCATGCATTTTACCTAAGTCCGGTACATTAGGTTAAGGTATCTGAATTACCTATTTCCGAGTAATTTAAAGTGGTGTAGGATCTCTCTCAATAATAATAATTATCCATCTTATCTCGGCACCTGCCTTGAATATAGTCACCAAGTTTAATATTTCGCAGGCAGGCCACGACAGATAACATTTAAGGTTTGAATTAAGTACTTAATTCAAACCTTAAATGCACCGCCTTAGCTGCGTTATTATTAACAACCTAAGCTAAGTTACACACTTCCCAAGCTTGCGTGTCCCATGTAGGCTACTTTAAAACTTGATATTCCCACGGAATCGTCACTTACACGGGTAAATCCATATATGTAAATTTTATGAGTATGTAGGTATGTGAATTTGTTTGTTACTCTTTCACGTATATACTACAAAACCGATTCCGAAGAAACTGGAATACAAGCAATTGGAGGCTGGAAATAATACATAGGCTACCTTTTATTCCTATATTCCCGTGAGATTTGAACTAACACGGGTGAATCAGCTGGGCGCAAATCGCATTAGTATAAACTTTATTTCTAACAATGTTTAGGTACCCACACCACACACTAATAGGTAGGTAGCAGGTACATATATGTAGACATGCAGATAGATGTAGACAATAGCCCAATCTATACCGTACAATGTTCGCTCGTTCCACCTAACGGCCCTTTATTCAATCGAATTTTTCAGACCGGAGTGTTATTTTTGAACCGTTAGATAACCCTTTCGTATGCGAAAGGCTGATGAATGGGTGGGTGGTCACACACATACAACACAACGAGCGAGAGCAAGCCAGCGGAATTCGAACTTTCGTATACGAACTTAATTCTAGTGGTTCAAAATACGGCTCCTGGTATAAACCAGCTCACAATGTCAGGTTTCCTACATCGTTAAAATCAAAGCTTCGTCCAAATATTTTATGATTTTTTATTTCGCGTATGAAGTTTGGACAGTTATTTGGCGTTTTAGAATGAATGTAATATTCCTGAGGAATTTTAAATGATCGATAGGCGCAGGGGAAATACTTTTTTACAGATATTTTTTATATAAACAGTATGCTAAATTAAAATTTTATTGATGTCTGTCTAATAGAAATACCTATATGTACATATTATGTAAGTAAGCATGATTCATTACAGTATAATTGAACGATATAGATATTATAGATTTCATTTAATCCTATCCTATCCTACTTCCTACTAATATTATAAATCCGAAAGTCTGTTTGTTTATTTGTTTGTTTGTTCCCTTTTCACGGTCAAACGGCTCGACCGATTTGGATGAAAATTTGCATAGGGATAGTTTAAATGATGGAGAGTAACATAGGATACTTTGATCCCGAAAATTCCGCGGGATCGGGAATTACGCGGGTGATAAGTATTTATTGGATGAAAATTTGCACAGGGATAGTTTAAATGATGGAGAGTAACATAGGATACTTTTGATCCCGAAAATCCCGCAGGATCGGGACTTACGCGGGTGATAACTATTCAATAAATATCGGATATATCGGACCCTCCGTCCGCATATTACAGCTTATCAATTGTATATTTCGCCTACGTCATACGATTAAATAAAATAAATGAAAATCGATACAGGGGTAGGGTAAGTGATGTAGAGTGGCATCATGATCATCGTCATCCTTCGTCATCGTCACTTACTAATGAAATACAAACTTTACTTTACTTCACCTACCTACCGCAGTGCAAAAATCCACACTTAAACGGACGACCAGGGAAGTACTGATGAGGCTTCAACAGTACTTCAATAGGTAGGTAGGTGTTCGAACAACGCGGGTTCGCAACTTGCGCGGGTGAAAAAGCGGGGCGCAGCTAGTATAAAGATAAATCTAAAATTAGATTCCATTTCGATAACTCTCTTCTTGCTTCGAGATTTTGTAGGCATAAAAATGAAAGAAGATGCATCTAAAACTTTGTTAAATTATAATAATAGGTACACATCATTGAGTTTAATCATTTTTGACAATTTGATAGCCACTCCTGCTTGCATGTTTACTTATATACGGCTTGCATAAGACCATTTAAAAATATATTTTTAATTTATGTGTATTTTTATAATTTATATATATTTTTATAATTCGATATATATTATGATATACATCTTCCATACTTATAATGAAGGAAGAGTACAAGAACAGACAAAAAGTCTGTACTTGGAAGTAAATAAAAAAAAAAGTGGTCTAGGGGACTTAGGATAAGTAGTAGGTAGTACAAAATTATATAAAATTTAAAATTCTTGTCTGTCTGTTTCTCTGTCTGTTCTTTATACAATTAAAAACTACTATTCCGATTGAAATCTGGTTATTAATTTTGAATAAGTAGTTCTATTTTCGAGGAAGGTCGCGGTAAACTTTGCATCGATATCCAATTATTAGAACCCGAGTAATGAACGAAAAAGTGCAACCGCAACCGAGAACCGCTCGGCCGCCCGCGCCCGTGACAACTAACAACGCGTTTTTCACTTCAGCGGGTGAAACCGCGGGGCGTAACTAGTAAATATATCAATTTGTTGTTAAAGAAAACTTTCCATTTCACGCTGTGCTGACTCGTTATCACGTATGTTACCATACTTGTATACTCTCCTACTTGTAATATTATCATAGCGCAACTATTTTGAGATTGTTTATTATTTATCTGCTATTATTAACTCTGATAGTGTCAATCACTTAGGTATTTCTGTAGCTTAAGTAAATTTCAGCTTTGGAAAGGTTTCTTGAGGTCAATATGTTTTCTTCCTATACGAATATTTATTATACAAGCAGCTTCCCGCGGTGTCGCCCGCGTCATTTCTATTCCCGTGGGAATTTCGAAAAATATTTTCTTAAACTATACCTAATTTACCGTTTTACTTTTAAGCTTTTTGTGTATTTGTCTCACTTTAAATGTAAACCGTGGGGGCTAGATGGCGCTGTGTGATGATCACAGGACTTATTTATTTATGTATAATATAGTTTTCTAAACGTAGTGTATGTAGTTTATAAATGTAAACTGATTGTAATTGTTGTTACACATAGAAAACACACTGCTACACATGGAAAAGCACACTTCAAATCGAAAAACGAACCAGCGAATATAAAGTCTGTCAATCTGTCAGTACTTTGAATTATAGGTACCTACTGCAATTTTGCCAATATTTTTACGGTCGGCCGCCTGTCTGACACCAACCCTTCTTTATACCAAGAAGTTTATCCGCCACGGCGCTGAGAGATCTCAAGGTTGGCTAGTTTCCCCTGGATCGAGTTTAAGACGACGATCGTCGCCTTAAACTCGATTCCCGACGCCGCCCTTCGGGGTTTTCGCTCGGGTATAGCGGGCCCCGCACGGAATGCCTGCATTTAGCTGTCGGTGGGGACTCTATAACAAATACATATATACATACATATACATAACATAACGTATAAATAGTCGAGTAGAGAGTGGTGAGATCCCTTAGTCGAATTTTTGACCCCCACTGAAAGTGATGGGGTAACCTTATTCTATGTCGGAGCTGGACGTTACACAGCCGGCCTACAGAATTATTAATCAGCATCATCGTTAGAATTAGGGATCATTAATATGAGACCTTAACCTTTAATTTAGCTTGGAGTCTGTATAAAAGTATCCTGTGTCCCGATTCTGTAAAAACATAGGATGCGACAAGCAGGCGGGATGCAGGAGCATTGCAGAAGTCGATTTGTTGCATGAGTAAAAATAAAAGCTATTCTATAAATTGGCTAAGGCAAAGCGGAGCTGTTTAAATAATTAACTAACCCTTTAATTTGAAGGCTACTTAAATTATTAAGTAGTAATTAAGTAGAATAACACTTACAGAATACCAAATAACGTACACCTTCTGCACGTCGCACTAAGGGATAAAATGGCAATCTAGCCGGTCAAAATTTTTTTTTATTGTAAATAGGTTTCAAATGTAACCTGTCCTATGAAAAGTGGTTTGTAACATATTATAAATGAAAAAAAAAAAAAAAAAAATTAATCTCAAATAAAAATTTAATTTTAACATGGTAAAAATTTTAGAACAAAGGTTAGGACGATGATGAGTTCCACAATTCTTCGTTTTGATCGCCCTCTTCGTCCTCCTCATCTTCAGAAGCCTCTTCGGTTGAGTCATCATCTGAATATGGCTCCGCTGGAAGCAGCAACTCCAATGCATCTTTTGTAAAAGGCATCGATTTCTTTTTGGGTTTTGGTCTCAAACTTGTTATGAGTGGGTCTGAGCTTAGCAACAATCTATTTAATATATCAAGATTACATTTTTCTCTAGAAATTTTTTTCGCAAAGTTCTGTCGGTACAGCCTGAAGTGTTTATTGCGTGCTTCAGCGGCTTCTTCTGAGAGCATCCCAATCGGTAATAACGCCTTTTCTATTATGGTAGCACCATGAACGAGAATTTTGTGCATCGTAGGCGTCATAGGATGCCATGGATAAAGACTTATATAAAGCTTTGCAGTTTCAATAGTATAATTTGCAAACTTTTGTAAATCCACTTTGTGTCCGCTTGATATTACTTCAAGGATAACTTTGAGTCGGTATATTAAATTAAAATCAACACCTGTGATTTCTGCTGCTAACTCTGGATTGGAGAAAAATCTTCTGCTGGTGTTACCGTCATTGGTGTTGCCAAATCCAGCTTTAGGTACATCCACATCAAACCCGTTTCTTGTCTAAACTTATTTTGAATTTCTTTCTTTTTCTCATTAAAAATTTCTTGGTCCTGTTTAGTTCTCATCTGCCATTTTTTTATAGGAAGTTTGTACGAAAGGTGCAGTAAACTTTCGAATAAACGAATCCTTGCGTGCAAAATCGATAAACCAAACGTTAATGCATCTACATCAACATCCCGTTTGATTGACAAATCATTGAATTCTTTAGAGGTTCCACCACAGATGTAGCATCTCATTGTTGAAGTTGTCTGAGTGGCAGCATTACATACTTTGGTATCTACCATAGTAAATGCCATAATACATTTCACAGAACACGGTTTTTGTTCTATAGTCAATACAGTTTCTTTTATAAATCTGATTCTAATTGGACGACAATATCGTGGCGAAGATGGAGTCGGGTTCTGCCATAGAGTTTTATTTTTATTTGTACCACAAACTAATCGAAGAGGCACAAAGCAACTTTGAAAAATATTGGCATCTGTTGCGTCATCTTGCATCTTTTGTTTGAATTGAGCTTGCTGTGACCCATCACAACCCCATTTGCAAACCAGTTCTAATGTGTGACGGTCCTCAAAACTTAAGTCTCGTATAATATCCTTCAAATATGTCAACAATCGTGTAACAGTATGGTTTATCAAATCTTGTAGTCTTACTTCAGCGCACGTTTCTGTCACTTTATATGACTCTCTAAGTGGATAGCAGTCTGTTTTTGCTAATTGTAGAACACTGTAACTTGGATATAACTTTTTATTGGCGCTTCTAATTATATCATATTGTCGTCTCGAAAGATCAGCTTCCACAAAAATAGATAGCGCTGATAACGGCGTTAATTGTTTCTCATCACCTTTTTGATACTTTTCGTAAGACTTCTTTAACTTCGTAGCTCGCGTTGGAGAACTCATAATTTGTTTCAATATTTTGGAAGCGTTTCTCTTTCCAGATGTCTGCAATGTTGTCTGCGCAGCATGGATCAACATGTCATCATCTGCAGATCTGCGAAATTGTTCTGTTTTTCTTCTTTTACTTCTGTCACTCAATTCAATAAATGGTTTTGGTGGTCGCCCCGATCTTTGCTGCGGCAATGTTGGTATTTCAAAAGTTTTCATTAACCATTTGTCATTATTTTTGAGAAATATTTTTTCCTTCTTATCCGCTTTTTTCCATCTTTGCTTGAATTCGGATTTGATATACGAAAATTTTTGCTTCAAGTCTTTTGTTTGATCTTCCGAGTAATTTTCGTTCGATAAAAGATAATGTTCCAAATATTTTAATTTTTCTTCAAGGTTAGGTAAGTCTTGCTGTTGCATTTTATCATACAAGTGTCTTCGAGTTACTACTCGGACGCCAGAGCCACTAGATGATCCTAAAACAAAATAAATACCACGTTACAATAATTTCAAATTTCGATCAAAATAACCTGCATTTTTAAACATCATAATTAGTGACTCATGAAATTAGAATCCGCGGGTTTCCGCGGCTAACTGGACAATTCATCTATTTTAGACACTCTTATCTCTTTATTTAAATAAAAATAATAACCGGGACGGACCCTGAAGTACAACAAAAACATTTAAACACTTCAAATAATCAGTTTAAAATTCATTACAAAAAATGACTATTTTCAAACGGCTAAAACTATTATATTACTTTAATCTTTAAAACAATCAATAATTGAAAATAATGTGCCCTTACCTGCTTCTTTTAGATCCATAACAATATTCTTGAACAAAGTTATCAAATTGAAAATATTCACTAACAAACTGAGACGTGCAAACTTCGAATGCCGAGAACGATACAAACACTTGCAGTGACGATCAAGTTCCGACTAAAGTTACGACGCAGGTACAGCCGGTGAGGGACGGGGAAAGGTTGCCTATTGTTCTCTGTGTATTTAACTTCACCGTTAGCCGTTACTTTTCTACCTGGTATGAGTTTTGTTAAGTTCACTTTTGACCGGCTAGATTGCCATTTTACCCCTTAGTGCGTCGCCTTCTTTCCGCGAGATTTTCGCATGCTATGTCCTTACTGAATCAAGGCCCTGTTTTTACCGTTAAGGCCCGGAACCCTAAAAACCAGCTGCTTGTTACAAATAAGCAAACTCGTTGACTCGTATTAAATATTTATTCATGATATAATTCAGCACAAAGTATGATTTAATATGAACACGCGTACCTACCAATTACAGTAAATTGATATCACACCTCTACCACACCTCCGTTTGACGTAGTACAAACAAGTGATTGCTGTTACCAAATATTGGTAGATAATTAACACCACAAGAGTTTCTCATTTAAGTGTATATTATTATATTTTACTTACAAAGTACTTTGAACGTGATAATTAGGGATTATTCTCATTAGAACGGGCCGTGTACGGGCGGGTGGGGACGGGCTTTTTTGTATGAAGAAAGGATGGCCAAATAAAATAAAAATAAAAAATAGCCTGTTCCCGCCCCAACCCGTCTTCGGTTCGTTCTAATGAGAATCATCCCTTATCCTATCCTACTAATATGGGTTTTGTTCCTAAAGCTGCCATGATAAATTTTACTGCTTACATACCGCCTTGTGGGGTATACGATAGGCAAAATTAATAAACAATATTAGTAGATAATTAACACTACGAGAGTTTCGCCTGTCATAATATAGTAAGTGTTGGTAGATCACTTACTGTTTACTTTGAACGTGATAATTATCTTGTTCTACTTATATAGGGTTGTTTCCAGTGCTACGATTCCCACCGGGGACAAATATTTCTGATTGATGTCTATAAATGCTTGTTTCTGGTTTTCATTTTAATTGTGTTTTTATAAAATATCTTACTAACTGCGTCCTGTGGCTTTACCCGCGTAATTATCGATCCCGCTAATATATAGCCTATTCAATAAAGTCCTCAGCTACTTCCAGCCATTCCAGTTTCATCGCAATCGGTTCAGTAGTTTTTGCGTAATTGACTAACAAACTCACATACATGCATACAAACTTTCACGTTGATAGTATTAGTAAGATGTAGTGCAACGTGTCTTGGTCTGCAACATTTATTTTATATTTTATTTACTAGCTACTACGCCCCGCAATTTTATATATCCACGTAAGTTGGGGTTAAGTACAAGAGGAAAAATTAATAAACAATTTAAATACTCAACCCTGGACTGCTATTGTTTTCGCCTGAGATAGATTGATAGATAGACCTAACTGTAAATTATATGTTTTTTTGTTTTCAGTTATATTCATCAGTGCAAGGAAACGCTATGTAATGAAGGAGCCAGAAGGAAACGTTGTTATCGATTTTGTTAAATGTGTTTCGGTGAGTTAGGCGTTTTTGATCTTTACCTTATCTGCCTTCAACTATGAGACAGTGCTTACAAGCAGATAAGGTGCCCGAAATGTCAGGTTTTTAGAAACAAGCGAGTGATCGTATTAGGGTTCCTTTTTAACCGTTTGAGGTACGGAACCATAAAAACAAATTCGACTAAAGGTGAACGCAAATTGATCCGAACCGAACGAATTGATTTTTTGTCGTCCACGGGAAACGGTACCTTATAAAATTAGAGATAAAGTTCATTTGTGCAGTTCACCAAGTTAGTTATGATGACTGTACTGGTTAAGTTAATTTAGTAGTTATGTTTGGACTACGCTAAGTAGTTAGTTAAAACTCAGGATGATAGTTTAGTTAGATGTTTATTGCCCTAATTTCAGTCTATTGCGATGCTCACTAATTATTACGTATTAAAATAAAAGGTGAACTAAAAGGGAAATGAACTTGTTGTTAAGCGTGCAGATGTAGGTCGCAAAATCAGCTAGTTTGTTGTACGTCGTTTGAGACCATACATCATTATATTTACACTTAGCCAGCGCCGGCCGACTCTGATGACGTCATCGGAAATTTAAACATGTATATGTACTCTGTCTCTAATTATATAAGGTACCTTTTCCCGTGGACGTCAAGAATTCGATTGGTTCGGTTCGGATCAATTTGCGTTTACCTTAAATAACATTCGCACATTTTTTTTTTGTTTATTTTAGATAAAAAAAAAACTTATATTAGGTACATTCATCTACACTCCCTTAAACCTGTGACGGTTTGTCTGAAAGTTGCAATTCTTTAAACAATGGGTATAAAATTACGCTATCACACGGTTACATCTATTGGTATAAAAATAATCATAACCTTTCATACATTGCAATCAGAGCATAGGAATGCAGTGCTCCAACTAATTTTGTGAAATGCGGGTATGTACACTTAACTTATTTTTCGAAACATGATGACCTACCTCCTACTCGCGTACAATGTCCGATATAAGCATATCATCGCATCGCGCAATGCATCCCTTGCGCACACCCGGCAACCCGAGCTTGCCATCTCCTATTATATTAATATCAATAAACATTGTGCACTACGAAAATTTGCCCAACTGCACAATGCTCACAGTAATATTTCCAATATCAATACAAGGTGTTCCATTACATACTAAATCCGTAAACAAAAAATACATTTTTTAAATAAAATATTTGAAACAAAAATGAAATGTATAAAGACAATCAAATACATAATACCACAATACATACATAATTATATACTCGTAACACACAATATACCACACAAACAATACATTACAGTTTAGAATAAAAAAAATTATTGAGTTTAACCTTAATATTTTTTGGGGATATCTTATCTCTTAGGTCTAACGGTAATTTATTTATCAACCTTGGCAGTATATATTCAGTTGTCCTTTGACCATAAAAATTATTTGCGCATAATATTTTTAAATTCTTATTTCTTACAAGTTTTGTATTTCTCTTTTGGTTACTTAAATTATCCTTATATAAAAAATAATTTTCTGTTAATAATAATAGGTCAATTCTTTTCTGTATCGATAGTACGTGACAGTATTTGAATATATCCAAGTCGCTATCTTGATACTTTGTTTTAATTTTATATGGAACTATCACTTGTTGGTGATAGTTCCATATATGGAAATATCCTTAGGTTGCGGTTTTCTGAATAACATTGAAACATTGGCCTCATTGCGATACTTGCCCTCATCTAATATTGGTCTCTTACAAGTTATAATAACCCTTTTCACAGCTATCTCAAACCCCTCAGCAAATTTATTGGCTATTTTTGTTTCATTGTCGTACAGGGAGTTTGAAGAAAATGCTTTTAAAATGGTCTCATCCAATGACTGCTTTATCCTACCTGCTAATTTATTCAGAATTTGCCACATTTTTTTTGGGTCACCTTTATTTATGTCAATAAGATTTTTATAATATGTATTCCTTGATTTAATGACTAATTGACCTTATTTCTTAACTTATTATATTCCAAACGCAATACACTATTATTGCTATCTTTTTTCAACTCTATGAATTTCCTATCTCTTTCCTCACACATCTTCAAAACTTTTTTATCAACCCAAATTTCTTTATTTCTAGAATGAACTATTTTACAAGTATATTTAGCCTTTTCACAACACTCTTGTATAGATTTCTTTATGCAATAATATATTTCGCTTGGACAATTTAGATCATTTATTGGATTCCAATCAATTTTCTCAAATTCCCTAGTTAAAATACCCATATTATATCTAGTAATAAAATTTGACCTAACTGGAACACGCTGTGCGTAATCCGCACAATTTGCACTCACTATCATTAGACGATGATCCGCTAAAACAGTACCAGTTGCACCGCAGTACACGTATAGCGTCCGGGATCTTACAAATATGTGATCTATACAACTTTTTGTATATTCATTTTTGCGTAATTCTATTCTTGTGAAATCAGAGATCCCGCACACCAGTCCGTTACCGCACATTGTGTCTAAGTACCTATTTCGGATGCTGCTATACTTTTTTAAATCAATATTAACGTCACCCAGTACTAACATGTCACCTGTGGAATAGGAGTTTAAAATATTATTCAGTTCACGTATGAAGGAGTCTTTACAATTGGCCGGTGGTCTGTAGATTGCACAGAGAGTTACGAAAGTGTTCTTTTGTGTTATTAACTTACCTACAATACATTCAAGTGATATTGAAGTGACAGGGAATATTTTGAACTTGTGTTTATTCAATACATAGATGATTATGCCACCCCCTTTTCGATGTTTTCGTAACTCTTTGTACATACAATACCCAGGAATGTTATACAATGAACTTGATCTAGATCTAATGTTGATATGAATACAAGTTAACCTATTCAATGATTTAGGGATGCTGTTAAAAAAGTCTGATAAAGTTGGACAGTTTTCTATTTCTTGTATGTTACTGTCAGTTATTACCGCCATTTTTAAGAATAAAAAATCACATAAAATAAATATATACATCGCTACATTTAAACGTTATTTAGTGCATCATAGATATCTGCTTCTGCACGAATTACAATAGGTTTGTCCTTATCCCCTTTGCGAATAAGGATTCTCCCATATCTGCACCACACATACTTGTATTTATCCTTTAATTCCTGTTTTGCTTTCCACAACAGATTTTTGTTATAATGTGTTAGGGCCTCTAGTATGAACACCTTCTCGCCTGCCCTATCAGGTTCTGGATCAACGATTAAATCCGCCACTTTCAAACGTTTTTCTTTTGCTATCGAAACCCATTTTGCGCTCGTATCGGCATCAACTACATCAATCTCTATGATACTGGGTTTGCCTTGTCGTGACTGTAGTCTGCGTATCTGTTTCACATTATTCTCACTCATACTTAGCTTAGATGCTAACAGTCTAGACAAAGATGTTAGGTTTTCGTTTTCATGTACAGGGATACCTGTAACCTCAATCCTATTACTGATATTTTTCTGCTCATTTTCATTCATTTTCTGTTCTAAAGAATTAATTCTGTTCTCAAGGTGTGTGTTTTTGTTTCTTAAGTCTATATTCTTATTTTCGAGATTTTTAATTATCTGTTTCAGTGCTTCTGTGCTTTCTAAACACTCATCTACTTTGTCACTCAGAAATTGAACAGACCTCGTAACCTCACTTATTTCCCTATTCAGTATACGGTCTACTTGTTTAGTTATGTCAGCAGTTAGCTTATCTGAGTTAATCGATATAATTTTGTTAGACTCAACCCCGTCTTCATCCTCGTCTTCGTAATCCTCCTCAGGTTCTAGTAACGAACTTTTGCGCTTGGTCTTGGACCAACATTCATTGCATGTCCACTCAAGATTTTCTGTCGCACGTATAGCACTAAGCTGTTTTCCGGATAGTCCAGAGCATTCAACTTTTCCATGCACCCCTACACTGCATTTATTACATTGCAAGCCTGGATATCTTTTGTTAACCACTTTTCTACACTGTACGCACTTTGCTGACATTGTAGGTAGTTTGAAAAAAAAATTTCAATCGTGTAACCGTGTTTACTCATTGACGACCAATCGAAGAACATAATATTCCCATTCTTAGTGCTACGAAAATTCGTAGCAATAGCACTTGGTTTTTTTTTAAAAGTTGAATCTCGATTATGTTTTGTTTCCGTTTCGATCTTAGTTTGTTATAGGATATATGCATCAATTGAGAAAAAACTTGCTATAGATCTATATTAATCAGTTTTATGGATATACTTAGTGGAAATTATCCTAAATAAATTTTAATTAATTATTACATATGCAAAAAAATATTTAGTTTTTAATCTTTATAATTATTTAGATTTTGCCCCGTCTTATTCGCGTATTGTTATTTTTTTAATTATCTTACCTAGACGTATCGACAATATTACAATAGTCTTGGTTGCGAGGAGACACCTCCTTCAAAAATGACATACGCGAATAAGACTCGGAACAAATATAAAAATGAGTACAAACCTTTAAAACTTATAAACTTTTAAACTTACACGTTTAAAAGTTTATACCTAGAAATATATTAAAGGAAAATACATCTTCAAAAGTTCACTCGTAGCGTTGTGTCTTGACGAATAAAATACAAAATATACGAAATAAGTTTATACGTATCGTAAATAATATCTATTTACTTAACTTTTACACGTTTTTACAGCTCGGTATTAAAAACAGGATATGCCACCGAGGTCCAAGCGACAAACATTCCCACTGGTTGGACACGACCTACCCTCGCTTTGACAAGCGCTTTGTAAAAGATGTCAAACGAACACTCACTATACTAACGCTGTTTACTGTTCTACCAGTCTTTTGGGCTTTATTGGATCAAATGGTAAGTGTTGTGTCTTAATTTTAGTCCAAGAGGCAAATCTTTTTATTGGTCGGTTTCGATTTACCCCTCCCTTTGATGGTTGATGTGAAAAGGACCCTACATTAAAAAATTAAAACTTCAGCTACATACAGTGCCACCGACTTTTCTGTTATGGTATTTGAAGTCGGGCAGTTGTACTGGGCGGCCGGCGGGTCAAGATTGTAGTTTGTAAATTTAAAAAATGCGTCAACTTGAGAACCTCCATCGTTTCTTCGGTTAAAAATTAAAGTTATTTCTCAGTTTCGACAACTTTACAATGTTCACGAATAGAACGAGGTGTAATTTGTCACACTAATTGTTCAAAAATGTTACCAAAAACTATCATCTAGTTTTTATTTCAATATTAATCTTATTGAATCAAAACGTTTTAGTGTACGTAGTATTTTAGATTTTAAAAACAATTATTTATTTATTTACTATGCACTAATCACAATGTACTTACTATGATGATTCTGTTTCAATTTCTTTTAAATTTCTGTTTCAACATTTAGTTTGGATGTTACGGCGATGGTTTCATATTAGCATGGCGATACCCCAAGAAAAATATATGAACACTATTTTTCTGTTTATCTACTGACTGGTGTTTTGAGTTTTATTAAATCCGATAGTACATGAATGTAAAAACTTTATATTCCATGCAAACAACCCATAACCGTACCCTCGATTTGATAAAAAAACATTGGTCAATTAAACGACCACTCAGAATATTCTATTTACTGTTTTGTCTATCGGTCTTCTGTGCGTAGTTGTTAAATCAAATAGTACCCAAGTGTAAAATCTCAAATTAATTACTCTACCTAATTAAAATTTGAATATTTCTTTTTGATATTGCTTTGGAGTAATAACATTAAAGCAACTAAATATTTGGTCTATTATCAAAAGCTACTATCTATTGGTTACTAGATTTGCGCAATGAATCTATTTAAATAGTTTTACTATCCACAATTTACTTAAACTTTGGGCATAAAATACCCATTATTTTCTTTACATTGACTTTGTTTGAACAAATTATTTTAAATTTTACCCATATTTTGGTTCCTAACAATAATTTTGGCCACCATTATTTTAATTATATTGGTATTATGATTTATTCATTTATGCCTACCTAGTCCGACCGACACGTATTACAACGAATCTTAGATAATATACCACATAAATTATAAATGCGAAAGTTTAAATGTTTGTTTGGACAAAACAACTCAAACGATTGCAATAGGTGTTGAGATATATGATAGTTTGAGATCTGGATTAACACACAGGTTAATTTTGATTCTGATAATCCCGCAAGACCTGGACTGGTAAAACTGCGGGACGTAGCTAGTTAACCATGAACTTACATAATTAAACAGGAACAAAAGGGTAACGAACGTTAGGTGTTTCCAAGTATCATAACCGGGGAACTGTTGAACTGAACACTGCGATAACATTGTGTTGAATTAATGAGCTAGTCGCGACGTGATCACCATGAGCTTACATTCCCGTTTCATACTTCATTTGTTGAAGAAAATTCACGTTATTTTATTATGATGGAACACAAATATAGTGATATCAAAATATTAACATTCAAAATATCTTTATTTAATAAGATATCATACTGTTCTTTTGAAACGTCAGCAAACTACCGTGGCTTCGTAACGTGGCCTCCAATGTAAAGAAAAACCAAGAAACTCATGGAAAGGTCCCTTACGACGAGCTTTAGTCCAATAGTAGATACCCTGAATATCATTCCGAAGGTCATGGTTTAAAATGCAGACCGACCGCGTCGAATCATTTTCTTTAAGAAAAGAATATATGCGCTACTAGCATCTCTCTTACGACAAAGGAACGTAAGGAAATCCATGGCTTAAAGTCACGCAAAATGGCCCAGTTATAGGGGTAGTTGCGGATGGAAACACACTATAAAATCTAGTGAGAAGTTAGTCCTAGGTCATCTTGACACATAGAAGAAAATATCGTAGATCATTTGAATTCGTTGTATCGAATATTCTATAGATATACTTTATTATATTATTAGAATCATTTAGGTAATTGGCGATTATTCTTACAGCTTACAGGATTTGAGTAAGCTTCATAATGATGTTTTTATTTAATTAATAAAGAAAAATCTAAATTATAAATAGATTCGCATTTGTCCTCGTTATCTTTTGCCCTTTATCGAAGAATATAATATGCGAGGGTTGGTGTTAGGCAGGTAGACCAAAACATTGTCAAATCTATTTGCAGTAGGTTGTAGTACTTGACAAATGCTGCATAAGCACATTATAAGTAAGTCGTATAGACAAATTCTGTTGGGAGAAGAATATAACCGAGAACATTCCTCGGATGATGATGCGGAACAGGATATGCCTGTAAAATCTGCAATAATACAATTTTAGGCTGCAGATCAATTGTATTATTCTGTTACCTGAAACGTAATAAATGACGAAGCAGTCTGAGGTATCCTTCATAGTAAACTAGCTAGTAATATTTCAGGGATCCCGTTGGACATTACAAGCGACCAAAATGGACGGTCGCTTCGGATTTGTTACTGTCAAACCTGATCAGATGCAAGTATTGGGACCGATATTCATACTCATATTGATACCCATTTCTCAAAAGGTAAGCACTCTACCCTTTTCTATTTTTGTCTTTGATATTTTATTTAAAAAATACTATTATAGCTGTTGAGTCAGGATTGACTATTGGCAAGTGGTTAGCAGAGGATTTTAGTTGAGTAAGACGTTTTATAAACATTCTTACTATAAGGTCCATCGGAGTAAATGCGACTTTGAGGAAAGTGCGACGATCATCAACTTGCCGGAAACTAAAAATTGTCCCATTGATAAAATCGTTATATATTATAGTTACGATATAGTAGGTCTACTCTTTTCGTTATCAGCTACTCAAATAGATAACCAACGAAAACAATAATACACTTAAGGATGTACAATTTGTAAAAACAATTACCTACCTAATGCTTATCTATCGCAATGGGTAACTCTGTAATGATAGATTTAAGTAATGGAAAATAAATAAATAAATAAATACTCCTAACATTATTGGCGCTTTTATAACTAGGATTGTTTATTGATGTTAAACTCTGTCTGTCTTCATGTCTAAACCGCTAAACCGATTTTGAGGAATTATAGTTACTTTGAACAGTGAAGAAGATTATAGGTTATTTTTTTCCGATATATCCGCGAGATCGGGACTTACGCGGATGAATCCGCGGGAAGCAGTGAGTCAGAAATAATCTCATTTTACGGTTTTAATCGTGTCGTTTAGTCTACACTAAGAAAGGAGTTTGTAAATACTCCGAAAAGTAGGAACGGCATTGCAACAATTCTGAAAATAATAAAAACAACGTGATTAACCGGAACCGATAAAAGGGTTGTATTTCAATACAACCTAACGAAAACAGAAAATAAATCTACATTACCCTTTTTTGGATCGTGCGGGGTAGTCGGGTGAATAGAGTGTGACGGTATAAAATTATTTTTGCTTCATTGTGTAGCAATATAAACTTCTTTAAATTGAACCGGTAAAGAGAAAATATTTCCTAAAAACAATAATTGATAAATGCAAATTGATCATCATCATAAATTGAATAAAACTTCGAGTTATGATTTGCCAAAATATTTATATAAAATATATATAATATATCTGGAAGAAGTTCGTTTAATTTGTGTGGTGTCTATCATAATTTTTATATATTTTTTGTATGTTAATTAATGTTTACGAAACTTGAGATAAAAAAGTAATCTGTATTGAATAACTTGACGATAAGTATTCTGTTCGTCGTTCTGAAGATCTTCACAAAATTGGTGCTCATAGAGCTGGACTGTTCTCTGTTGGAGATTAGAAGAAAAAAGGTAGCTTGATAGTGAAGCTTTTTATCTCGGATCTGACGACCAAGTTTCATACGTTCCAAAGTTAAACTGTTCGAGAAATTAATCATATCCATTAAAAAAGTCGGAAAAAATTTGCAACATTGTTGTTAGAATACCAACTATCTATGATTAATTAATCTAAGGATACACAATACTCATCCTACTAATATATAAATGTGAAAGTGTGTGTGTTTTGATTTTGTATATTTCGATGTTTGGATGTTCGTTAATCAATCACGCAAAAACAACTTAACCGATTGCGATGAAACTTGGAATATAAGTAGTTGGATACCAAGAATAACACATAACACTACATTTTATCCCGATATTCTCGCGGGAACGGGACTTACGCGGGTGAAATCGCGGGGCGCAGCTAGTATTGTATAAAAATCCTCAATTCAAATTGTAAATACTCAATAGAAATCACGGATTCCGAAAATAAATATTTCCACAAAAGGCACACGATCGAGTTGTAAATAAATCGTAAAGGGGTTGTAAACAATCCGCCGGAGGTGAGCTGTCGTAAACACATTTTTTCTAGCAACCCCTTTCAAATTGGATGTAAATTGCATGCACTATCGGAAAAATATCTGAGAAAGTTATAAACTGAGGATTATGGCCGTAAAAAGATTGGCAAACGCGGAATATCGCCTTGATTATATTTGAACCATTCTCTTATACTCGTACTAGACGACTAGACATCTACAGAGTGGCAATAGAATACGGATTTTTTATCCGTTGATATTTCTATTCTGTTTTGAGAATTACTAGATAGATACAGACTAATTTTGTGAATAATAATGATAATCAGAGACTTTGGGATTCGCGAACTTGATTTTCACAGAAGTTCAAAGAAACAATTATAACGTTTTATTTATAGACGTTTCTTAGTCGTTGACAGCCAAATACAGAAAAGCTACTAAATAATTAAGCAGTTACTTAATTAAACACTAACACACAACCTCTGCTCCGTTCCGTCGTCGGTTTTGAGTTTGAGAGTTTAATTGTTTAAAATATAACTCAAATTTTGAGAAGCGTTTCTGTGTACTTGTAAGTCGCTCTATTTTATCATTTGCCATAATTCAAATTAAACTTAAATTTTCAACCGACTATCGGCCTATCGACTAGAATAGGCCGATAGAAGTCAGCATGTCTGCAAGATCTTTCTTTATAAGATGTTCCGGTAAAATGAAGTTAAAATCTTCAAAGAATATTTTTTGCTTTTTACCCTCCGGCTCCAGCTGTTAATATATTAATTGACTAGCTACGCCCCGCGGTTTCACCCGCTTAAGTCCCGTTCCCGCGGCATTATCAGGATAAAATATCCAGCTACATATATTCCAAGTTTCATCGCAATCGGTTCAGCGGTTTTTACGTGATTGAGTAACAAACATACATACACACATACTCACAAACTTTCAGCTTTATAATATTAGTAGGGTAGGATACTAGTTGAGTCCTAAGGTTTTACCCACGTAATTTCCGATCTAGTGAATATATCTTGATAAAAAGTTGCCTTTAGGTCAGGAATTCAGCTATCTCTTACCGAGTTTCATCGCGATCGGTCAATTTTTGCGTGAAGGAGCCACAAACATCCAATACCTTTGTAATATAAGTAGGAGTAGGATATAATTAATTTTATATGTAACCTTTACCCTATGCTGGAGCTCGTACTTATTGTCACATACTCGTACTCCTTTAGCGGGATTCGAACCTGCGACTTCTGGTTCGGATTACCATTAGAAGTGTAGTCAAAAACAATATTTCTTAACACTTTTAAATAAATCTAACGTTTAGATGATTGCCATGCGGTTTTTAACATTTTATAATTTCTATGTAAATAGAAACTAACTTTTAGAAATAATATTTAGACCCTCCTATATTCCTCCTAAATAGAAAGCTAACCAATGTAAATACTATTAACTACAATGTGATTGATGTAGGAGAGGGCCAGCTTGATTGATTTATGAATTTCACCATTTGGGAACCGTCCAATCAAAATTACTTGCAAAACTTATTACATAAGGGACTAACCTGCCGGGATGAGCTGCCCAAAGATTAACTAACGTAAATTTCCTTTATTGAAACCATCTTCTATACAATACAATAGTTCTATACGTCTACGCGGACAGTTTGTGTTCTATGACTTTTGGAAATTCAATTTTACAATAAACTTAACACTTTGTTTTACTAAAAACAAAAAAAAACTACCTAATAGTTTATGATTATCACTAGATTAGGCTACGTCCGAATAGGCAGGCTTGCTTAGCGCCTAATGGCTTGCATTCTGACTAGATACACAGCGCCAAGCGCTCAGCACGGCCGTTCGCGTCCTTTCAAGACCGTTCCTTTACAGCTAGCCTCTAACTCTAGGTGCTAAGCCAGCCTTCTGCCTATGCGGACGTAGCCTTAGAGTTACACTAAAAACATCTGATTTTCGGCCAAACAAAAAAAAAACAATAAAGTTTTTAAAAGTCTTGTAACATTTGTTATATGTACCTAAAAAATAACTTATTAACTAAATAGTAACCTAGCCTTATCACTTATTAGCTTTCCTAGAACTCGGCACCCACTGGTTTCAAATACAGACCCACCATACGCATCAAATAATTGTATTCTGAAAGGCTAGCTTCGGTCAGAATCACAGATGTACACAATGTGGTAAACATCTCAAACATCAACATTTTATTTGTTTATTTTATGTCAACCAATTTCGAACCTATATTTTCAGTATATTTATCCATTTTTCGAGAGACGGAACTTATTAAAGAATCCCCTCCACAAGTTGACATTGGGGGGAGTGTTGGCTGGCGTCGCGTTTATTGCATCTGCCGTTCTCGAAATATATCTCAAGGTAAGTTTTGTGTCAATATCCTGCTAATATATTTTAAAACGAGAAAATGTGTGAGATCGTTTCAATGTATTTAACATTTTCACATACTTTCGAGATTAAACTTTGAATAATAATTACATTTAAACTGGAATTCTATAGTAAAACTTATTGTGTTATTACGGCGAAGTTGAGATTTATAAACGATGTGAATGAAGTGTAACCGCGGGGTTCAGCTAGTCTTGAACCTAAGTAATTTGTAATAACGGAACATCAAAAAGTTTTCAAAAGGGCCAACACAGACGAAATACCTTTGATATTTCGACTAGTAAGCCTTTAGCTTTTTCTTACAAAATGATTTTTCTATCTGCCAATCGTTTAGTCTCAGATCTGTGTCCGCCCTTATATAAGGAGATTTCGTCGTTAACAAACAAATATTTACTTTTCTTACCTAACAACAACTTTGCCATGAATGAGGTCTTTCTAGGAACTCTCCAAAAGTTTGTTGTTATTATAACTAAGAGGAATGACGTTTTATGTAATTGGTTTAACCTTTGGAGGTGCTCTTAAAATGTGTTTATGGAAAAAAATAATATAGAATAAAACCTGATAAGATTTCTAAGTTTTATTATATTCTACCTACATAGTCGTTTTTTTTGTTCTTATCGGATGTCTACATCATATACCCAGTAAGGAAAAAAACCCCAAATTTTAGCCCTCTGCTGTTAGCGGTTTTAACTGTGCCTTGATCCATCAGTCAGTCAGTCAAGACGAAACCTTTGTAAACTTTTAAACTAACTTCAAAAAGAGGAAAGTTTTATTTGTTTGTTTTTAATGAAACTCCGAAACAACTGGATCGATTTCAAAAATTCTTTTGCCGATTCAAAAGCTATATTACCGAGGAGTAACCACATCTGGACTTATACATGGGTGAAAATGCAGCTAGTTATAGATATGGACGATGTAGTATACAAAACATATTTTCTATACACGTGCAGGGGTAGGATTCCTAGTTAAGTATAAGTTATTCCTAATTCTACGAACTGGTTATTCCTAATTTTACGAATTTAATTCAACTTTCAGACAACATACCCAATTCTGCCACTACCGGAATATTCTCAACTTCGTATTTTCAATGGAAACCCGTGTTCAGTTTCAATACAAAATGACCACCAAAACATAACCTACACAATCCCACCTCACTTCTATTTCCTAAAACGAGACGTTAAAATCAATGGAATTTCGAATATCAGCTTGAATTTGGGAGGAAGCTGCATAGAACCGAGAGAGGAAAAGTTCTTGCTTGAAGAAAATAAAGCTGTCTCTTTCTTTCTGATGGGAAACGAAGTGGTCAGGTATATGGATAATGTTGACAAAAGTAAAAGTGGATTTCCTTTTGTCAGGTAAGTTTTTGTTATATTTTTCTACGGTTTACCCTTCGTAAGTACAGATCCCGCGGGATCAATACTGGGCAGTATCGGGAATAATTGCCAGAAAAAAATAGCCTTCAGTCTACCTACAAAAAATTGTAATATAATTCAGATAATCCAGATCTTCAGCTGTTTGCTTACAAAGTTTCGTTGCAATCGGTTCTATAGTTTTTGTGTGAAGGAGTAATAAATCTACGTTTTCTTAATAGGCGTAGCTGACCCTGGCGGACTTCGTAGACATCAGTCATATCAAAAATAAAACCTAACATTGGCAGATATCGATTTCGACGACGGTAGACCCTGTGACATATATATATCGCACACGATATTACAGATATTACAAATCTCATCTCACGTTGTCACGTCTACAACACACTACCTGACGATGTAACAGGGCATGTATCTTGCAAGAAATCACTATCACTTTGATTGAAAGCGTTCGCAAAACTTAGTAAAAAATTCAAAAATTGTTGGTCTACTTTCGAAAAAATAAAAGAGTCGTTTTAGTATATTTAGACGAATTTTTAAGTAAATAATTTGTCTTTTTTTAATATACCTAGTAACATAGATAACGGTCGTTTAAGATCTCAAAAGAACCGACCAATAGAAACCAATAACATTGAAAATTACTTTCTTACTGCAACCCTTACAAATTCTCTATTGAAATAAAATTATTATAAAGAATATCTCCAAATTCAAATAGAATCAATAAGTAGATTAACAATCGGACTTTCCGGAAGTCCTATTGACTTAAATCGGAAGCTCAACATTCTGAATATGTAATATGAAACCGGAAATGAAATTGTTTTGTTTTCAAACAATGCTTGCCTTGTTCCGGATAATACAATCGATTATGGAACAGGTAATGTTGTCGAAATTATTATTTTAGTTTCATGTTAAAGTTTAAAGTGTGGCGTAGCTGTAGCCCCGACATAGAATAGGGCTAGCCCATCTCTTCGCATGGGTGTCGTAATAGGCGACTAAGGGTTTTTGGGGAAGACTAGCGAACCTGGAGTTCTCACCGCGCGGTGGCGGTGCCAGCTCTAAAGGAGAGTCAGAGTCAGGCAGTCGACCGACTGTAAAATAATGCCACATAATAATGTAAATTAATTAAGTAGCAAGAGAGAGAGAGTACGGTGGGTTGTGAGATGATGAACGAAGAGGCTTTGAGGGACGATGCATGTCTGAGGACAGACCTGGATGCAGGAATGGCCGAGTGTGGGATTGAATGAATGCTGAGGATGGATCAAAAGACTGGATGTGTGACAGGATGTTAGTTTTTGAACGAAGCTGAAGGAATGTTAGAGAATGAATGACACCGGTATGCAGATGGTTTTTTTATTCTATCATATAGTATAAGTAGGTACTTTACATTCGATTCATGAGTTGTAACGACGGACGACGTTTTTGTCTAATCTATTTTGTTTGCTGGACAATATATTCAGTGGTAAAAAGTGACCGTACATTTTCTTCTGAACTACTCGCAGTCCTGGTTCTGATCCTGACCCTAAACCCTAGACAACACCACATATAACTCCCCACATATTTATTTGCAATATGTGTGGTCATGGTCCGTGATGACTGTAGTAGACAGTAGGTAACTGTGCAAACCCCAAATTAAATTTAGGGTTTTAGCGTACTCCAGGCTCCCGAGAGAGATGAAACCGGGAATATCACTAGATGAGAGAGGTAAATTTAAAAGTGAATAGCTTTTTGGGGATGTCACCAGGAAGATAATCATCTCTAGTGCTTCAATCTCATCTGAGTGATGTCCCGATTATTTGGGGCGGGCACAGTAGTCACAACATTGACAAAAAATCTGGCAATGTTTTAAGGCCGGCCGCCTGCCTGACACTATCTCTTAAGAACATCCTTATATACGCCATCGCAACAAGTACAATACAGTTTATTAGAATATTAAATACTAAGCATACTGAATAATATTTATATTTGCAAACTATATACCTATTAGTATATGTCAGTCAATAATCGTGCTTGGAAATTGATCTGATGGATAATCGAAATAGGATATGCGGAATTCCATTAACACAAATGTAATATACATACCTACCTACCTCCGGTTTAGGTTGTTTATCCTTGTACTATTTGATTTGTATTTAACTGATAGGCTTTTTACGAATCGTTCAATCACTTTTGACGGTTTTCGACATTCCGATTTTATTATATTAGTAGCTGCGTCCCGCAGTTTCAACGACATGGATCTCGTGGGAATAATTACCAGCTATCTGCATACCAAATTTCATCGCAATCGGTATTGTAGTTATCGCGTATTTACTTATTATGTTTGTTAATAATCCATTTTACTAATTTTCACACAAGTCTATTTTTTTATACTTATACGAAAACCTGGAACACAGAAGTTTCATTATTTTCCTCTCTATTCAAGAGCCTTATTTTTGAATCACTCGTTGCATTTCAGGCAATTAAAATAATTCGATATTTGCTGATTTTCGTTCGAAATCTGACACCTGCGAGTGGCTTTTACCACTCGTTGCGGTCGTGCAATTAACATAGAAAAATTACATAAATCTAACGAATATCAGTTGATATCGAGGTATTTAAATCACGCGAAATGGTGCACTTGATTCAGAAATAGAGCCCCAGTAGGCATGCAACGATGTTGTAGTGCTGCCAGTACTCGTTTTTCCTTTCTTTCTATGTGATTGATTTCAATACAAAGTGCGCCGGGTCAGCTAGTAACTAAATAATATATAATCTATGGTAAGGAATTGCCACAGGGACTTCTATACCTAAAATTACAAATAAACTCCTCACATTTTAGATTTTTAATATCATCGAAACCAAATAACATATCGTTTTACAACGAAAAACGAGATGAAATCGAGAATGATTTGAACTTCTCCGGCGTATCGAAGCAATTGGAGGTGTTCACATCGACCTACTCGTTGAGAATTGATGACAGGCGGTTCATGGATGATATACAGATAGAAAATGGCGGTGTCTACGCGATTATGATATGGAAAAATGGGGACACTTATGTGAGTTGAAGTGCGTTCTACTTTTCGATTAGTTATATTGAAATGCGACAAATATCTATTAGACTAAGAGGAGATCGTTGGTAACTAAGCTCATCTAGTACTATAATAATATAACTTTGCATAAATACAATACCCATATTTATGTAAAGTTTTAGCTTTAGTTTTAGCTACGATGCAAACAAAGCTTAAGAATAAAGTTTAAAAAATATGTGTTTTTAGAGCTCCACTACATGTAACAGGTTTTTTTTGCGTCGTGAGATGTGAGAGTGAGATATCGTTAGAATGCATTTTTTTTAAGTTTGGGTTTCCTCAATTTTTTTTTAAGAATTGCGTTTGCGAAATATTGAATTTTAAAATCTTAGAATATAACTAAGCAAACTATAGAGCGCGCCTATGGGTATTTGCCTACTGCGCAAAGTGTAAGCAGTTGCTCTAGGTATACATAGATATTCAAATGTTAAGGTTGAATAGTGATCCGCGAATCATTTTTACACCGCGACACTGAACATTTCACCATAATTATTACTAGAATAAATTCAGAATAACGCCAGAAACAGTAAATTCCCGTAACATTAGGTGACTGATGACATCGTTATTGTTATTTTTGACTATTCATACCGGTGCTTACAGATCATACTCGCATAGCAGCGCTCTATAGTTTTCTTATGTATACTCTAGGTTTAAAATGTTTTATTTTGAGAGTCATGTTTCGATATTGTTATCGAGTATTAGCTTATTATGGTGAGGAAGTAGACTTTAAGTTATGCTAAGAAAAACTCGGTCAGCCGCGATACAGGCTTTTCGTTTCTTTATTTAGCTAGGTTTATTTTTACATACTTATCTTAGATGCTTAGTAGTAGTAGCGTCTATCCCATCGCGTCAAAGCTTAGAAAGCTTTGTTTTAATATTGTAGGTTTCTTAACTGTTATTCATTTAAGATGAGCAAATGCATTATATGAAAAAAAAAGTTGCTATTGTCCTCTTAAGCGTACCTCCGCTTAAGAGGACAATAACAACTTATATTTATAATAACAACTGTTTATATAAAATTATTACAAACAAAATGTTTATAAAACTTATATTAAATATAAGTTGGCGTCAGTCGAATGGGTAGCACAACTCGCTTTTCAAACTAGGTGCACGGGTTCGAGTCCCGTCACGGAAGGATTTTTGATTATGCATTTCTCCTTGAAAATATTTGTAAAGAGGTTGAAGTTTTATTTTATTTTATTTCAGAAAACTAAAATGTTTGTGATGACAGAACCTAATTCTATATGTATGGCTTTACTGTTACCGCAGTTCTTTATAATATCTGCTGGAGAGGTAAATTTATTAATTTAATAAATACAATACATATAAGAGAGCGTTATCCTTTATTAATTTATAATATTTATATCATTTAGGTACCTACTTGCTACTTAGGTACGTAGTTTTTTTCACTTTAAATGTATTGGATCTAAACTCGTTAATTTTTTCCGGCCATGAGATCGCCATCTTGGTGGTTAAATCTTGGTCAAGCGAATAGATGCGTTTAAAAAATAGTCTTATCTACGAGTATCGCTAACACTAAGTACAATCTCGGAGTCTTCAAGTATATAGTGAATAGGTTTCTTCTGGGCAAGTATTTTACACCGTCGACCTAATGTAATGTAAAAAACAACCGGTTCTTATTTCTGAGTTTGATATTCCGAGTTCGTTGGTTTGACCCCACAAATCTTTCAAACGGCTGAACCGATTTCGCGCATAAGTCAAGTCACCTATGAAACAAAAAATAACTAAAACACTTTATTTACCGGGTTTAATCACGTTTTATTCATGATTTTTAAAACGAACTGAGCTTTCGCTAACTTTACTGATGGATTTTTCAAGGTTGGCTGAAAAAATAACTAGGTATATTAAAATCCGTCGAAGATTAAGAAAGGTTTTATTGCAATATTTTAGGTATTATTTGCCGTGACGGGCAATGAGTTCGCGTTCAAAGAGTCGCCTCAGAGCATGAAGGCGGTAATGACGTCAGTGTGGCTTCTCACGGAGGCGTTCGGAAACGTCATCATCATCGTCATCACCAAGCTGTTCACTGGCTACTCGCAGGTCAGTAGTATTTTATTATTAGATATTTTACAGCTGCGGCCTGCGGTTACTGGGTGGATGCGGTTGAAACCGCGGGGCGTCGCGTCGCTCGTTCATCATAAATAATTATAGGTATTTACTCGATAATTAGAAATCGATAAAAAACGAGTTAAAATTAAAAATAATTTATTATTTATTTAATAGAAGTAAAATTACAGCTATAGAAGTAACCTATATCTTACTTTTTACTTAATATTTTCACCTCGAAAGTTTGTATGTAGGTATGTGACTTTGTTACTGTTTCACACAGAAACTACTAAACAGATTGCGATGAAACTTGGAGTATAGGTAGCTGGAGACCTGGAATAACACAAAGGGAACGGGACCTACGCGGGTGAAATGTCTCGGATCTGTCGATGATTACTGTAGATTATCCTGACTCTGTCATATTGTTAATCAAATTTTTGTAAATTGGAGACGAGTAAAGGACATACGGACATGACAATGATATAATGATTTCTTCTTGACTAAGAAACCCTAAATATACAAGGTTCATAATTAGGTGATCGTTTTTTTTTTCAGGAAACCCAATTCTTTATCTACACGGGCTTAATGTTCGCATCAATAGCCTTATTCCAGTACCTAGCCCGAGGTTACCAGTTTGTCCACGAAGAGGAAACCAGCAGGAAATGTCGGAGTAACAGCGAGCAGCTGTATTTGCAGGTCAAGAACGTTGACGATTGTCTGGAACATTGATGTTTGTATGTATGTACTAGCAGCACCCCGCGGTTTTACCCGCCTAAATGGAAACTATTTGTAATTCCAGGTCTTCAACTTTCTACATACTGAGTTTCATGGTATTCGGTTCAGCAGTTTCACGTAATTGAGTAACATACGTACATACTCACAAACTTAAAACTTTATAATATTAGTAGGACAGGAAGGATAGGATAGTATACCTTTGATTATACTTGTAGATAACATAAAACCTAAATGGACACAATTAAATTGTATTTAGTTGTAAAGTTAGTATAAGAACTTTTCTAATAAATAATACGAATTCATTTATATGGAAACAGGTGGCTATTGCACTACGCTCTTAATGGGGTGGATTACGTATCATAATAACTAATTTCATCTGAACTATTTTCATTATAACTATGGTACATTCACCTACAGTTTAACACAACTAAAGGTCGATTCACATTATGTTTCTTTTAATTTAACTATGGAGACTCACCGAATGGAGAACTTAGCTACGGTTTATTGAACTACGTTCAATTCTGGCGTTTCGGCGACCGCTGCTGCGGCACGCTCGCAAAAGCGCTGCGTGTAATCATATTGTAAAAATAACCTAACCTAACCTAGTCGGGGTGCTCCATTTTGTTTATTTTTATTACAAAATACATAGGTACAGGTAATGTGTAAAGACATGGATTACTTTCGAGGTATTTGGAGGTAGGTTCATATTATGTATTTATGTATCAATAGTTATGATTGCATAAGTGAGTTAAGTGAAGTACCTACTGTTTTATAAGTTTATATTTTAGTTAGGTAGGTATTTAATATTAATGTTGTGTGTGTTGTGTATTGTTAATAATTGAATTTTGTATTATGAATTGTACCTATTGTGTATAGATTATGAATAAACTCATTTCCAATGAATATGATAATAAAGAAATCGCAGTAAGGAACCTTAGTATTTTATAAGTTTAAGTGTAAGTAGTTTAAGTTACGTTCTCGTAAAAAAAAATCGGTTTCCGTAATGCTGATATTAAATAATACTTATTTCGAATGAGTGGTTTGAATATTGAATCCTAAGTGAAGCGAATATTTCAAAGGTACAAGATGGAAAATTACTTTGCTGCTGAAATATATATTTATTAAAATTTATTATTCTGAAATAAATGGTACGAAAAATTCCTTGACAATTTCTAGTGAATTACTAAAATGAAAACACGCAATGCAGTCGTCCAACTGCGCTCGCCGTTACATTTAAAAGAATGCTGCATTGTTATAAAATGCCTAGACCGATTTATTGTTACAAGCAAAAAGAGAAAAATTATAATTCTAAAGATAAAAATAAATGAGTTTTAAAACACAGAAACCAATGTAATGTTTTTTGTTTTACCTATTTTAACAAGATAGTCGTTTTCTTAACTTTTACTTCGTCGTCTCTATGGCGATATCTCTTTTTTAAATCTCTGGTTCAAAATTTCGAGGACCCGAAATTTCACAGTGGTATCAGTGACCTCTATCGGGGTTCTTCTAGTGCCTGTTGCAGGGCACAATCTATACTAACAATATAAAGGTCTTTGTTTATCTTTTACTAGTTATAATTAAATCTATATAATAATATCTTACTCGTATATATATATAAAAACTGGGCAAGTGCATACCTTGTCCGGCCACGCGCATTGTGGGGTTTCGTAGTTTCCACAAATATCAGGGATTACAATCTGGAAAAGTCTTTACAACTAACACTTCCCTAGTACCTAAGTAGTCGTCCGTCATAGGATTTATTTATTATTATTATTTAGTCGTAAATTTAAAAAGACAGCTCAACTGTGATCATTTTCCTTTAAACTTCATTATATTAACTACAATTGTGAATATATATAACGTATATACGTATGGATTTTAGAGGGAGTACATATAACTCTAAAAACTAGCATTTTAAGCTCAATATTTCAAAAACGGAACAATTGTTTTTGAAAATTCACAATGACTAACGATACCCCATATGAAGGGGTAAGCAAGGAAAAAAAATATGCCCCATATTACAACATGTGGGGGAGGTACCTTAAAAAAAGGTTTTTTATTGTAGCACTTTTTTAGCGTGAACAATATGTATCACTCATGCAAAATTATAGCTTTTTAGTACTAACCGTCTCTGAGCAAAGCCGCGGATGGACGCCGCGGACATGACGAAACTATAAAAAAAGAAGAAGAAGAAGAAAGAAAAACATTTATTGACAACAAACACACACATAAGAAGGTACATACGAACAATGCGACGCAATTTTATGAATGGGGCTTTCTTGTTGACTACGGATCCCTAAAAAACGAAGCAGACAGGCACTCCAAATCATTGAAAGAAGATTTATTTCATAACCCCAATTTATAGCCATACCGTTACATTTTTAAAAAGGTCTATATTTTAAAATTAGTAAGATTTTAATCTAATCTGGTAAAGGAAATTCTATAATTGCCTAGACCGGTTTTGTCATTGATTGAGACTGTCAGATGCCTGACGAAATCGACGGGAAAGGGCACGCAATCACGGGTCTCACAGAGATATTTAAATTGTTTTGTAAAAGAAAGAACATTAAAATAGCTTAGTACATTTCTATTTCTGTCGTCGACATTTTGAGTATAAGTTTACTCACATCATTATAACAAAACGTAC
Organism: Idaea dimidiata; assembly: GCA_949358125.1. Taxonomy (NCBI): domain Eukaryota; kingdom Metazoa; phylum Arthropoda; class Insecta; order Lepidoptera; family Geometridae; genus Idaea; species Idaea dimidiata. The sequence continues at coordinate 11,728,380 of OX442334.1, forward strand.
TTAGACACCAACTATAATATTTAATAAGACGTAGTATAGTATGCATATTAGTAAGTAAACAGCATGTTTCTTCGATTGCAAAGCGAAAGCAGTATATAATTAAAGTTACTTATATACCGACTAATGACTGATGTAAACTTAATGCTTAACATCAACTAGAACCTCCGTGATTTTTAGACGTTAATAACCATTTTTTTTTATTTTATATGTATTGTTTTTCTGATGAATAAATTAAAAAAAAAAGTATTTCTAACAAATCTGATGATAATTCGAGAGCAACTGATTACTACTGTCGTTGTATGAGACAAAGTTGTGTTCTGTGTTGTAGTTCGATAAAAGGCTTTGAAGAATACTATAAACTAAGCAACAATGAAAATTTGGAGTTTGTAATTTCGTTGTATTCCACATTTAATATGTACACCATGATAGCTATGATAATAGTTCGGAGTTTTGGGATAATGTGAACCAACCAGAATTACCCAGTATAGCGTAACTGAGTCTCAATTTTGCCAGTCCTCGTTATAAACCCTAGAGTTATACGCATTTTGACAAAGTAAAGTTTGGGGCGAGATTGCGATGTCAACTTCTTACAATATTTAGTTATTATTTACTAAGGGATGATTCTCATTGGAACGATGACGGACAATGCTTTCTACATACAAAAAACCCTTTCCCGCTCCGGCCCGTCCACGGCCAGTTCTAATCATCCCTTACTTTTTGCATCCACGAGATCTACTTTGGGTCACTGAGCCCTGGATTAAGTGAGTAGTAAGTACTTAGCTTACCTTTGCTTAGGTTAATCTTTTTAAGTATGTACTACAAATATCTACTTAATGTATTCCCACCTTTAGTGGTGAAAACAAGCATGATAAAATAAAAATAACAAACGAGTTCACATTTCGATGAATGCATTCTCAAACAGTACGAACATAAACCATATCCGACAGATTTGTATCTTCTCTAAACTGCTCTACGGACGATAAAACTAGATTTATTCCCATTTTAAAATAAGATATTTTTAGTGAGTCGGTGAGATGTATTGAAATATTCAAGGGTCTGAGAGTCAGAGATATAATTATGTACCTATAAATGTCTAGGTCTGTCCCGTGGTTTCGCCCGCGCAAGTCTTAATCCTGTGCAAATTTCAACAAACATCTGTCAGCACTCAGATTATCTATCTAGTGGACGTCTGACAACCGTGGAAAATGACGGCACTATGCAGTACATTGCTGCTTTGAGGTAATTACCGGTAATAACCAAGTTACGTCAAAGCAGCAATGTACTTACTTACTAATGTTTTTTCCACTGCTGTCAGACATACACTGGATAGATGATCGGGGAGTTGATCGGATCCCTACATCATAAATTTTCTATGCACTCTACTAATTTCAGCTATCTACCATCAGCGGTTTAGGCTGTGCGTTTTTTCAGTATTTATTGGTATGGATTTGAGAGTTTTTTGGTTATTAAAAAAAGGTTTTGAATAATACAATTAGCTAATTAATGCGGAAGTCGTGGACCTAATTGGACCCTACTGAAACAATGGTTTTTGGATATACTTTTACTTAATATAGGTATTTTTATAAGTTAATATTTTAATATATTTATTTATATATTAAAATATTTATTAATAGAACATCTACAAAATAATTTAATCTTCAAACGAATAACTTAAGTCAGAAATTGAATCCATAATTATTAAAACATTTTGAAATTTCTAAGTGACTAGTTTGATTGATTAATATTTGTACCATAGCTGCTGTTTATTCAGTTAATTTGAAATGTGAACTGTTGCCGCTAATTATATCCGCTATAACCTTTGATTCTTGTTCACTAAACAATATTGGTTGATTAACTTTAGTATAACAGTCAAATAGCTATGGTTAATTAATAGGAAAATATATGTGTAGGTACCTTCTGTTTACCGCCAACTAAACGAAGTTAGTTTAGCTTTTCATAGCTGAAAAATTAATTTATTTTTATGTGTTAACTTAAATATATAATTTTAGTTAATTCGTCAAAAGACGTTCAAAACAAAAGACTGGCCTGTTAGATTTGAAGCCGGTTTGCTTTGCATTGGCTTACAACGTAAACAGAATCTCCGCCTAAAATATAAGGAGTACTTAAATAATTATAACTTCTAAAATTAAAATTTAATTTTTAAGTCTGCCTGATCGTTTTAATAGAACTCAAATTTTGAGCATCATATTATGTATTCGTATTGGTTTTGTGAAATGGCTAATACTGTAGAGTGAGAGTAGGTACCTAGGTTATTTTTAATAAAAAAAAAAATATACTGTACCATTTTGTTTATAATTGTCAAGATAAAAAGCTGAATGTTATAAAGTAAATGATGTTATAACGTTCCATTTAACCGGGTCCTAATTGCTCATTTATTTTTTTCATACCTCGACGTCTCAACTCAACCACGCTACAATGGTCTATGTGGCGAAGGGGAAATGTAACAATGTTAACAAATCGTGTGATGAATTTCATAGTAGTTTATGCACCGAGGTACTAAAGTTCTGTCTTATAATAGTGGTAGTCATATCGAATCCAAAGCGTGCGAAGGACTCTAGAGAGTTAACTCCCGAGCGCAGCGAGGGTGTTAAAAACTTAACTCCTGAGCGAAGCGAAGGAGTTATGTACCTAGAGTCCAGAGTGAAGCGTGGGATTCAAGCGCCCAAGATAATGGCAGGCATTAGTACCGAGGTGAATACTCTACTTTACACATCTACTGCGAGACAATAAAAGGGCTACAAAAATGAGCATTTAACTAACAACAAAATAATAGATTAATGCAAAGTATATGAAATATATTGACAGCTCCATATTAATTAAATTTAACAATGTGACATAAAAATGACGAAACCACACATCGGCCTCAGCTGATGAAAAAAAAGTTGGAGCTTTATATTAACTAAAACATTTTGCTTCACCCTTCCGTCGAAATAAAATAAAAGAAAACTAGCCCAGTTTTTATTTTTTTTATGTGTTTTGTTTAGGTGGCCAGTTCGAAATGACCGCATGCTACCAGAACTTTAGTTCCAAATTAAAATTACTTTATGCCCTCGGTGTATAATGAGCACTTTATGCACCTAGAGAATAAAGAGTCGCTTTACGTTTACCTTTTTGGTCCAATGAGTCTATTAAAATTATAGAGACGCCATTGCAGAACAAATCATTATTGAAAAGCGGCACGAAGTATGCTATACAACCTCATTATTTATATTCATTCACATAATTTAAAGAAGTAATAGACGAAACTATTGTTATCTCTTTCTAAAACATAAGACTCAATGCTACTTGCATGACGAAAGAATAAGAAAGAGATATCATAATATTATTATTAAAGCGGTTAGGAGAGAATGATAAAACGTCAAAGACAAAAACTTCGTTGAGTTTTTGGAAAAAAAAACTTTCAAAAAATAAACTAAAATAAATAAATATAGCTTTACTTACGTATATAATAAAATATTTTTGCCAGTTTTTGGAGTATAATTCGTGCATCGCCTAAATACGCACGAAGGCATTGTTGTCTGTGAATAATGTTGTGAAAGTGAACTAAATGCACTGTGTGTTAACAAGCGGGTGATCGTGACGTGAGCTGGGATGGAACTATGACTTCTTTGGCTAGCTGGCTTAGATTTGTGTTGCCAAGAAATTCGCCCTTTTACGTATCTAGAAGTTTTCACATATCTCTGTTTTGGTCAAATAAAGTAAGTTTGTAGAGCAGTAGGTGTGTAAAAAAATGTTTTAATAATATTAGATTAATATATACTATATTCGACTATTTATAGATTCAAAGCTTACCTTGTACAAACTTATACCTACTACTCTCTTTCTCAGCTTAATGAGGCTTACCTAATCCAAGAAAAAACCTGCCAATACGATGTAAGCGAATTAAACCGAAAATTTCAACACGATGTTTTCCTTCACTGTAGAACTAAGCAAAAAGTTTAATTAACGAAACCATTAATTAAGACCCGCTCATTCATTTTTAATTAGACAAATTACAATAAAAGCCCTCTGGGAGAAGCCAAATTGGATTTTTACCAAACTAGACTTTATTGGTATGCGGGTATTTAGAATTAACAATGAAGATACTACAATGTTTTAAAAACTGTGGGCGGAGACCGTTTTTGAAAAGAGAAAAGGTTTTCCTACATATGACATCTGGGTGGTACTAGAGGAGCATAACTTGGCGGGAAGTTTCGGCCGCAGCTAACACTGTCGTTTATCGCCATTCGGATTCCTTCATGTTTCAATGCGTAGGCCGGTGTTAAAGAAGACGTACCAGCCCTTTTTCCTAAAACCACAAAGAAGTAGATTGACTTAAAAAAAACTAAAAAGACCCCCTTCTATTTTGGGCTCACTGGAATGAGGACTTGGGCTTATTTTGATAACTTTTATTTTTGGTATTTGACAATTTTACTTGTGAGACAACTAAGAGCTAGTACCTAGTCCATAGGCCGAAGCAATTTGAATCCTATTTTTGTGTGAAAAATTCGAAAATAAAGACCACGTCATGCCAGTTCGTTACGAGATTTTTCTCGTAACGAAAAGACAGTTATTTTTCTAAAAAAAAAACATAGACAATAATAAAAAAGCTAACATTGCCGGTCCAGCAACTGGTACTCAATATTCTTCCCCCTTTAGTGCTACAGCACTAACTGCTCATAGCTCACTCACAATAAGTACAGTACTAAGTACTACCCAACAGGGTTTGTTTTGTAAAAACGGTTTTGTTCATTTATTACTAGCTGCACCCCGCGGTTGCACCCGCGGAACATCGGTATTATAAGTAGCCTACGTCTTAATCCATTTTTCAAGCTATCAGCATACCAGTTTCATCGCAATCGGTTCAGTAGTTTTTGCATGAAAGCGTATCAAATTTATACACAAACTTTCATCTTTATAATATTAGGGGTTAAAGTATGAAATTGCCGATTTGTACTGAAAATCTTAATTGTTTATTTTTTAAATTTTTAACAAATTTATTTAATCAAAATAGTTGCCATTATTATCTATACATTGCTGCCATCTAATGGGAAGGTTATTAATGCCTTTGCGATAGAACTCCGATGATCTAGACTGCACAAACTGTGTGAAAGCATTTTGTACTGCCTCCTGGGAAGAAAACTTCTTGTCACGTAGATAATTGTCCAAATCACGAAAAAAATGGTAGTCCGTTGGAGCAAGGTCTGGTGAATACGGAGGATGACGAATGGTTTCTAAGTGCAGTTCCTGAAGGGTCAAAATGGTTTCTCGTGCTGTGTGAGGTCTCGCGTTGTCGTGGAGCAATAATGGTGAAGATCGATTCATGAGTCGGGGCTGTTTTACTGCTAGTTTTGTCAACATGGTTCGGAGTTCGGCACAATAGACATCTGCCGTAATTGCTTGACCAGATCGAAGAAAACTATAGTGAATAACACCATGCTGAGACCACCAAACAGTTACCATTACCTTTTTATTGGTAAGTTTTGCTTTAGGACACTGTTGTGGCATTTGACCTGGGGTCAGCCATTGCATTTTTCTTTTCCGGTTATCATAAAGAATCCACTTTTTATCACATGCTACAATTCGATCCAATATTCCTTCATTTCTGTACCGGTTCAACAAGGCAACACAAGTTTCAACACGCGTTTCTTTCTGCAGATCAGTCAAATCATGAGGCACCCATTTTTCGTATTTTTTTATTTTATTGATTTGACGCAAGTAAGTCAATAAAGTGGGTAAGGTAACGTTAAACCATGCCGCTAATTCCTGGGTAGTTTGACTAGGATCGGCTTCCACTATCTCTCTTAATTCATCGTTATTCACCTGTGTGGGCGGTCTTCCTCGTGGCTCGTTCTTTAAGTCGAAATTTCCATCACGAAAGCGTTTAAACCAAAATCGCACGGTGCGTTCATTAGTAGACCCCTCTCCAAACGCAGCATTGATATTGCGGGCTGTTTCTGCCGCGTTAGTTCCGCGTCGGAACTCGTATTCAAAAATCACTCGAATTTTCGCAGTATCCATCTTTCTTGTCTAAATTGAATAACAAAAACAATTGAAAGTCGATATTCAAATGTTTCACATTTTTTAAAAAAAGAACATCACAGAAACCATTTGAAAAAAGTTTCATTCGAAAACCTCAAACCATGAAGATTCTATGTCAATTCAAAGAACCTATTGCAATAAAACGGCAATTTCATACTTTAACCCCTATTATTAGTAGGATCGTAGTCCGGGAATAATACGAGTTCGGTCGACCTCATCTATTTGGGAACGAATATGGGGTTTATTTCCATTTCAACGGAGCGTTTGGCACGTGTTAGCACATTCGCAGAGCCGATTTCTGAACGACAGCTAATTTCGATAGCGAATCGCAATTAGACTGGTCTAGCAACTTGATGAAGGATGCTTTGAATGAGGTTATACTGACTATAGGGAAAGTTTTACGAGGTGAATTCGGAAAATTCTACTAATTTATTAAGTGCGAAAGGTATTACTTTCGCACGCATTATAGAGTCGTTTGTAAATACGGGCCTAAAAATATTACCAAAAATATACCTACCTGCAAAGATAATACCACATACATCCCTGTTTACCTATAGGTAGTAGGTCTGCTGCTTTACATAATCAGATGCTCTGAAGTTCAAATTAACTGCAGCTGTATGTAACGTTTAATTGTATCCATTTAACAACAAGACCGCAAGCTGATTTCATTGGTAGCTAACGAGCTTTATAATAATAAACCTCTGTTAAATTACCCCGAAATAATTCGTTTCGTTGTGTAATACATCACGTTGATCCCTGTCTGGTGCACACTCTCATTAACTAACATTTATTTCTGTCGAATCAACCTTGATGAAGCAAAGGCTGTCCCTGATCGAGGCTATTACAATTCGCTACAAACTTTTGTACTGTTGAGTGTGCTTTTATTTAATGTTTGAGGAGAAGGTAGGTAGAATTTGTTGTAGAATAAGTTTAAGGAGCAAGGAGGAGGGGAGGAGGATTATGTGCGTTTATAACAACGTTCTTACGGTGAAGGAAAATATCGTGAGGAAAGCCACGGCTTAGTTACCTCTAGACTTATTGATCAGTTATTTCCTCTGGACATGGCTGACGAGGCTGTGAGGGTGGTATAGGTGCTGGGCAAGCCCACTCCACCTAGCAATGTTCCTCCGCTAAAAACATCATGGATTTAAAGTTGCTTCCGCTGTATAAATCATCAAAAATTAGATGAAAAGGCCAATTAAGTTTACGGAAAAAAATACTTCTTCTCGGGTGGCGGAACTCGCTGCGTTATGTATAAAGATGTGCTTTTTTCCTTTAAAATATTTCTAGCAGATATACCTAGAGTATTAAAAAACAATCGAAATATCGAATTTGTTCTGTTTAAATTCTCACAAAACCTTTGGTTACCTTCCACAGAAGGTCGGCGCGGCGGTCAATTAGCGAAAGTGTTTGCCTTTTTTAACTTTTGGATTCACTGCATCTGGATTGTATCTAATTATACATAAACGGTATCCGTTTTATTTCAGACATTTTTCCTGTAAATCTGTTATATTTTTCTCAAAGACAAAAACATAACCCTCCGTTAATAAAAACCTATACCGAATAACTTGGAACCTGCAATTTCTATTAACAGATATTAATTAAAACGTATTGAAGATCTGCACGTGGAAATGCAAAGAGAATTCCTTTGAGACATGTCCTAGAATAGATGCCTATTTTTTGTCACAGTTAGCATACTTTCAATAAGCAAGGGACTTGAATTTATCTTCTGTGTAAAATGTTCTATACAAACAAATCTATTTTCTCTTATTTTATTAAAGATAGTAAATATAAAAAAAAGTTCTTATATTAATCAAGCTTTCTCCTACTTAAAAAACTTCGCCGCCTATAATTGAAAATTTTCATTGAAGATTTAATCCTCTTTAAGAAGTTTATAGGCTCGCTCGTCGAAAATGGGGCAGTTGTGTGGTGAGATTATTGCTTATTGATTAAGTCCGCTTTGCCAATTGGGTGTTTTTTTTTAATTATCCAATTTTTTGAATTTAAGAAATACTGTGTACGTTTTAAACCACTCGTGTTTTTTTTTATATTTTATATTTATTTATTAAAAGGCACAACAACAAAACATAAATCAAAAAATAATCATGAAAAATAGTATACTTATTAATAACTAAATTCATGCTCCGATGATAGCTATGCACAACATTCACATAATAAAAATAGTTTAGCTTTAATCCTAACTTACAATATTCTTAACTACACTTTTGTAATATTGTGGTAAATTAGTGAAGATGTCTAGTTCTTTACTTATGTCTTGTGAGCTCTGCATAATCTAAACACAGGATCATTGTATGCTACATTGTTTGAACACCCAGGAACAGAAAACAATTTTTGAGTGCGAGCACTCCCCCGTGTTCCCTTAGTGGCAGCACCAGCCAACGTTTTGAAACCCGGACGATTCGAGTTCACTTGTTTTTACCCGACTGCGCGACGCAAAGGAGGGTAATGTGTTTATCAGTCTATGTATGTATGTATGTAAGTATGTATGTATGTATGTATGTATGTATGTATGCATGTATGGATGTTTCTATGTGGCGTTCTAGAGGCCAAACGCGTGGACCGATTTTGATGATTCTTACGTCAATCGATTCGTCTTAATTTGGCGAGTGTGACTAAAGACATGACAGTAATCCAAAGTAACATATGTCACCACCAGACGCCATATTGTCAAAATTAAAAAATCCAAAATCGTCAAAGTATGTCAAGATGGGTATCGTTGAATAGGTTTTTAAAAACAAATATTAGGTTTCTTAACATAACATTAACGGAAAAATATCACCATTTTTCATTTTAAAGAACCGTTTAGGAAATATAACGGTTTAAAGTTAATTTACAATTAGGTATTCTTGCTTTTTATTTTTATTTTGAGAAATGTGTAATAAGTGTCATAGTTAATAAATAAATATTTGATTTGATTTTGATTTGACCTACCATCAATAAATGAAAATAGCTAAAAAGCGTAAAATAAAAAAATAATTTATAAAAAAAACAAAAAACCCGACTGCGTAAAAAACGCGATTAAAAAATACGCATAGAAACAACAAAAAAACCAAAAAGAAAAAAACAAGCCCAGTAATTTGAAATTACGCTAAGTAATAATAGTTTTGTAATCGATACACACAGAACACATAATAAATGAGTAAAAAATTACTCACAGTCGGGACCCATTGGAAAAATTAGATTGGTAAAATGAATGGGTCCCGACTGTGAGTAATTTTTTACCGACTGTGAGAGTCTCTAGCAGCTCTTACACTCTTTACACTCAGATTGCCATTTTAATAAGCAAAGTTTTCAAAGTGCATTTTAATAAGAAAGAGGTCAGAGCATATGGTGTGACGCACGTAGTTAATAAGTTTCTTGAGATAGGATAGAAAAAAAACTCCACTTTAGTAAAAACTAGCCGCGACCGCGATTTCACCTATTTAAGTTACGATCCCGCAGGAAAATTGGGATAAAAAGTCGCCGATGTGTAGCTGACGTAGCCGAATTAAGCTGGTCTCGATTACTAGACTAGAAGGTGAATGGTCGCTTGACAGAGAAGCATTTCAAACTCGGCTTTGACGGACGAGATTCATCAGTTCTAAAATCAAACTGTTCGGGATATTGCTCTCCATATACTTTCAAAAAGACACAACAAAAAATTCGCACGTTTTGAGAAAAAAAAAATAAGATGAAAGGACAAAGACTTATCGCTTCACTTTTCGATTGAAGCTAGGCGATCATAAAGACAGATTATCAAAGAGATAGATTCTCAAAAAGACAGATTCTCAAAAAGACAGGACAGATTATCAAAAGAACAGATTCTCATCTATAGTATTTCATTGTTAAAGTGGTAAATGCTAACGATTTCCAATAGAGATCTGTACGTTATAAGTATGTAGGTATGTGTGCTTACCCAAATTTCCCCGCCCTCCCAATGTTTCAATGCTTAATTACTTTTCAGCTTCGACTTAATTGCGTCACGTATATGCTCCGATGGGCTTTACAAACTTTTTTGATTGCCCTTTTATGTCGGGACGAGATGTTGATTGCGGGACGGAAATCAGAAACGTTTTCAGTGAGACTCGAATCTCGATCAAACTGTGGGGAACTAAAATTGAGGTTTGTGTATGTTAAAATATAGTGAATAAAAATAATAAGATGGTTATTTATAATTATTATTTAATAATTATTTATAATTATATAAATCATTATTATAATTATTTTATAATTAAAATACTTCGACGAGTGGTATCAACCACTCGTCGCAGGAATTCAACATCGAACGAAACACAGCAGATATCGAATTATTTAAATCGCCTAATGTGCAATGAGCGGTTCAAAAATAAGGCTCCAGAACCCGCGAGGATATCGGGAAAAAGTAGATTATGTGTTAATCTACACCACCAGTCACTTGTTTACCAACTTTAATTGTAATCGGTCCAGTAGATTTTGCGTGATCAAAACATATTCATCCAAACAATCAAACATCTAAACGTTCGCATTTACAATATAAGTATGATGTATGACATTAATCTTTTTTATAGCCACATGTATTACTCGTAGGTGTCACTATATTTCTACAACATTTCCGAAAGTGTGGTTAAAATAAACTGCATATAAGATAATCACTTGATTTGCAAGTCAATGAAAAGCGGCCGCGTGTTGGCTGTTGATGATTTCTTATCAGATTCACCACATGAATATTTATAGGTGGAAATATAATTAAACTTGGGAATATTTTTCAACATCGGAGAGATTGGAATTAGTAACAGGGAGCTTTTTTTTAATTATTGGTCAAGTGCTTTGAGCTTGTTTTATAATTAATTTTCTACAAACTCGCCCATCGAAGTTGATCATAAATTTACCATGCCAATATAATTAAATATGCCTTCCGTAGTTACTTTACCATAAAATATTGGTCCCCGATCCCGATCGAGACTACTATTGATCCCGGTATTAGGGATCAAATGTAGCCTTAATAATGTAGCTTTATATTGGTGAAACTCATTTTTGAAACCAGTCCAGTAGTTTCGGAGCCTATTTATTACAAACAAACAAACAGATTAATCTCTCCTCTTTTTATAATATTAGTATAAATAGTATAGAAAAGCAAAGCGAAAAAATCGGAGTTTTTTCTTCAAAGACACTTTTCATATAATATACGATTTTTACAGAGTGCGTGGAAATCGAAAACATGGCGTCATTCATGCGTCAACCTGAATACATACTCGTACCTAAACTTTTTTTTCTGGTGTCTGTCATTTACAGGTTTACGAGAAATTCCCACGATGCCAATTATCATGCCATACTATTAATCCGGTGTAAACCATCGTATAAGCTCATTTACAGCTACACGTACGCTAGCTTCGTATACCGTAAAAACATTGTCAAATCTATTTTCAGTAGATATTGCCAATAAGACTTAGACGTACCCGCTGTACCTTGGGATCCCGAGGCGGATGTAACTGGAAGTATCCTCAGATGAAGAGGCATCTTGGCAATGGCCCTTAAGACTTCATTTCTCTCAATTTTCTATCAATCAGTCACAGGTTTTATAACAGTAGCAAGCTTATTTGTGCCATAAATGGAGCCATCACCCGAACGGTTTCGGCTCTGAGTCTGCCTATTGAAAGAACTTTTAGATTGATGTCCTAGTCAATTTATCTTTCATTGTGAAAGATTACGTGCTGTGCAAAAGCTATATTTTTCCAGTCTCCTTCATTTTTCATGACCATTAGTCTTACAGGCAATTATGTTTTTTCAACAGCGCCTCATCGGCAACATAGGTACCAGTTTTGTTATAAGTAATGAGCTTTATATTAAAATTGTGTAAATTCACTTTTGTTTCTTGTGTTTTTTTTTTCATTGGAGGGCGTGTTTGATACTATACATTTGGATCACCTTTTGTTTTCGAGATTCATATCGTAGCTACGTTATTAGGCCAAACGTGAGCTTAACGCCCGAAGGTTATAATTTGAGTTTTAAGTGGAACTCTAACCAGTTAACTTTTATAATGCCTAAAACATTTTTGAATTTAGAAGCTGCTAGTTATTTAAGTATTTACCCCACAAATTTTAAGTGGCGTTGTGGAACTCACTGCAAGCGTTGATATTCTCCACTTAACTACACATTAGACTACAACTTCTGTAATATTTGCGTTAATTTTTTACCTTTATAGTAAAAGACACAGACAAACACACCTTGCGAGTGTATTATAAATTATAATATTACTGTGTCAAATTTATGTACATTTACTGGACTATAATTAATTTTTAATGATTTTCTAAATGTTTATTTATTTATTGTAAATATTTATTTGGTACAATAAAGTTATATCTTAATAAAACACTTTATTAGAGTGTGTGTGTTAAATAAGTGTTTTATTATGCAAAATCGCGAAAACCATAGAAGAAATTATGTTATATCTTGTCTCATCTTAAAATGATAAACTCTTCTACCTAAATATTTTTCTCAAGTTGAGTTTCACGACAATCTTTTCTATTATCCTGTGAAACCTATTTTAGCTAACTTAATAAAACATGATATGATACAAACGAACAAGAGGAGTAAATCTTTTGAAGGCGCCGCCAAACTGGCGAGTAACAAAAGAGACTTCAAAGTTATTGAGGGATTACAGTCTAAACCCTGCACAATAATAGCTCAGCAACTAATATTTTCGAGACAAATAGAGACAACTTGTAATTTACTAGCAGGGAAAGGTTTCAAATTTAGAATATATCTACTGTCGGATTGATACCTCAACAGTAGAAATAATTTAAAGGAAAAATTCATCTTTCAAAAATTCATTCGACACGAGATTTGAACTCGCGTCCCTGGATCAATACTCCATCCACCCAATAAAACCTTAGTTCGATTTTATTAATAGCCGTGTAAACTGTCGAAATTGAAAGCAAACTGCAGTTATCGTTCATAATAATTGGCTTGCACAGAACAGAAAGTTGCATTGAAATAAGAAGCGTCGTGTTTCGAGCGAACAATTGGAAATAAGTAGTCAGGAGTACCAAGTAGTCAGGATATCGGAAATTGTTTACAAGTTCACTAGTTATGTCGTTGTGTCTCTTTGGAACACTTTGACTAGTCCAATGTGTTAAATTGGGTGTAAAAGCTGGTTCACAAAAACGTGTTTCAATGGTGGATAGGACGTGCCTCCCTCCTTCTTTATCTCACTCTCTTTCTCGTACATTGTTTGAAACTGAGTGAGATGCGTGACGTATATTGTATCCGTGTACAATGAAGCTGCATCGAATGTCAACGCACATCAAGTGCACATCGCACATAGTCTGCATGAAAAAAGTACAGTCCGTACCAAAAATTCAGACCCTCAAAATCGCTTTCTCTATATTTTATTATAATTAGGTATGGGTTGTCAAAACAAAAAAACGGGCTTACTTTTCTTACTAACTTTAGACGGATGATGCGAAATATAATTATTTATATTAATATTATGATATAATTTTCTTTCTGAATGACAGTTTTTTTTCGTTCGCGTATAGAACTAAAGTATAGGCTCAGGCATTTTGAAAACGAATGAGAGATAGAAAAGTGTGTTTCGGGAATTAAATAAAAGGTCAACTTATGGTCCTCCAACTCTATTTGATATCGCTGATGTTCAAGGAAACTTCAAACTCAGTTTTTTAAACCATTCATAGTTCCAAAAGTAGTAAACAACTACAACTGTTTTGTTTTGTAAAACAAAACTTTTGCTAATAACAACCCCCTCTTCGGTTTAAATCACCGACCTCAACTAAATTCTGCTCACACGTAGCTTTTGTACTCGTCTGGAAGAGTATTTCCACGTAGTTTTATTTTAACTACAACTTTAATTTACCGTTCGGAGACTTCTTTCGTTTTTCAGCCAGTAAGTATGAAAATCAGAAATTCTAGAACAATTCCATTGTTTATAAGTTATTCAGTGAAACTGCGGCCGTCTTGATTATTGTTTTCAATTTCAAAAGAAAAATACGAAGTAATTACTAGCGCAACTTTAATGGATTTTGTTATTTTTCGTTGCCATTCATTCATATTTTAGAGATAATTTTAGTAATATTAAGATCTCCGCACACGACAGTCTTATTCGATCAAACTATGTGTCGATGGTCTGCCGATGGTTTGATTATATGAACATGTTGGTGTCAGTCAAGTTAGTGTTTGGTGTTGGTGTATAAGACCTTCATGATGTGTAGCAAAGGGTGCGGGTTTTGATGTAAAAATTCGGTAGCTGTCTCTTTCGATCTTCCTAAAATGACATAAGTACATCTAGCTCTTGTTTTAGACTTACGGTAATTTACCATAACTCTTTGTAACCATTAAAAATCAAATACCACGCCTCTAAAAACTTCTAGTTTTATATGACACTTCATTGGTCCAGTGAATAAATATTCAGCTACTTGAAATTCATGATTTGCAGGTAACCGTAATAGGAAGCAATATGTTACCTCTGTATCTGACTTCACTTGGTACGTGGAAAGCTATCACGAAGAAAAATAGTTTCCGAATGACTCGCATAATAAATGTTAATTTAGTATAAAAAACGTCCCGGGCAAACAGCGCCATAAAATAGCATGGATTAAAAAGTTGCTTGCGCTGTATAAATCATCTTAATTTAGATGAAAAAGGCCAATTATTATTAGTATAAAAAAATTACATAACGTTCTTACTTTGTATTTTGTTTGTGTATATTTATTTTAAAATATTTTAATAATTAATTCAAAAGAGAACGGTGTTGGTCTAGTAGTAGGTATCGCGATTTTTATTCCAATTGTCGTGGATTCAAATCCCGGCAATGCCTGTTTCATCCTACTAATCCTACTAATATTATAAATTTAGAGGCGTGGTATTTTTGACGGCCTCTGTGGCGCAGCGGGCAAAGCTCGGATTGCAACGCAGAAGGTTGCGGGTTCGATTCCCGCCGGGAACAAATATTTCTGCTGACCATAAATGTTTGTTTCTGGTTCTGGGTGTTTTCTATGTGTAATATGTATGTATTTCCAAAAAAAAAAACTATAATATGTAGTATATCCGTTGTCTAGTAACGTACCCATAGTACAAGCCTAGTGCTTAGTTTGGGGCTAGATAGCGCTGTGTGTAATGTCGTGCAATACTTGCTTATCTTATCTTACTAATATTATAAACGCGAAAGTTTGTATGTAAGTATGTATGTACGTATGTGAGGTTGTTACTCTTTCACGCAAAAACTACTGAACCGATTGCGATGAAACTTGGAATATAGGTAGCTGGGGACCTGGATAAGCACATAGGTTACTTTTTATCCCGATACTCCCGCGGAAACGGGACTTACGCGGGTAAAACCGCGGGGCGCAGTTAGTTAAGAAATAAATATTTGTGCTTTTAACATCGCTCTTTACGGTGAAGGCAACACATTCTGAGGAAACCGACTTACCACGCTCCGAAGAAATGGGACATTTCCCAATCCGGAGTATGCTTCCGCGTGGCATTTTACTGCCTACCACCTCAAAGAGGAGGCCCTTGCCCTACAATGGGACAAATTAACGGACTAATAAATTTAAAAAAATATTGAACTCTGGTGGGACTTTCACGTGCACGTTTGCCTATCTGTGTATTTTCTGTACTTATATATTATGTATATTCCAGTCTAATATTATAAAAATGCTGTTACTCTGCAAATTACATTGTCACGTCCAAAACTTTGGGGTTGGTTTTCATAAATATTCCCGATCCCAAATACGGACACAGCTACGTGTTTTAGTTATTAAAAAATTGAATATATATAATACTTTATCTAAAAATAAACTTTTTCCCCGACGACGGGACCTTAGAGAAGGATATAGATCCCGATATTTCAGCCTTTAAATTTAAATTTTAAAGCCAGTTTTTAAATGTTTCATACACTTTTGTACCAGTTCTAAGTTGCACTTTGCAATTTTTACTTTACATTATAAAACTGCTCAGTGTGATAATTGACATAAACATAGTGTTTTCAAAGTACAGGGTGTTTTCTTTCTAAGCCCGAATTCGCGGGGCCGTGGTTATCCTGATGAGACGAACCACTGTACATTGAGCCTCTCTACAATCGAAAAAATATACGAAAAAGGAAACCCAATAGTGTGAACAGAGAAACAAAAGAACTCAATTGCAATTTTTTTTGCCTATGTCGGCTCTCGCTCATTCGGTCTATAGTAGTGGGTACCTAGTCAAATTATGTACCAATTATTATGAACTAGCTGCGCCCTGCGGTTTCAACCGCGTAAGTCCCGTTCCCGCGGGAATATCGGGATAAAACGTAGCCTATGTGTTAATCCAGGTCCCCAGCTACCTATATTCCAAGTTTCATCGCAATCGGTTCAGTAGTTTTTGTGTGAAAGAGTAACAACCTCATATACATACATACAAACTTTCGCGTTTATAATATTAGTAAGATTCTTTCTCCGAACGCCACAGAATGCGTTATAATAGTTGCACAATATTATTACTTACTAATAACTGCGGCGGCGTACTTGCTTAAGTCGCGATCCTGTAGGAATATCGGGATCAAATGTAGCTATTATACGAAATCTATATAATAGGGGTTAAAGTATGAAATTGCCGTTTTATCGCAATAGGTTCTTTGAATTGACATAGAATCTTCATGGTTTGAGGTTTTCGAATGAAACTTTTTTCAAATGGTTTCTGTGATGTTCTTTTTTTAAAAAATGTAAAACATTTGAATATCGACTTTCAATTGTTTTTGTTATTCAATTTAGACAAGAAAGATGGATACTGCGAAAATTCGAGTGATTTTTGAATACGAGTTCCGACGCGGAACTAACGCGGCAGAAACAGCCCGCAATATCAATGCTGCGTTTGGAGAGGGGTCTACTAATGAACGCACCGTGCGATTTTGGTTTAAACGCTTTCGTGATGGAAATTTCGACTTAAAGAACGAGCCACGAGGAAGACCGCCCACACAGGTGAATAACGATGAATTAAGAGAGATAGTGGAAGCCGATCCTAGTCAAACTACCCAGGAATTAGCGGCATGGTTTAACGTTACCTTACCCACTTTATTGACTCACTTGCGTCAAATCAATAAAATAAAAAAATACGAGAAATGGGTGCCTCATGATTTGACTGATCTGCAGAAAGAAACGCTTGTTGAAACTTGTGTTGCCTTGTTGAACCGGTACAGAAATGAAGGAATATTGGATCGAATTGTAACATGTGATAAAAAGTGGATTCTTTATGATAACCGGAAAAGAAAAATGCAATGGCTGACCCCAGGTCAAATGCCACAACAGTGTCCTAAAGCAAAACTTACCAATAAAAAGATAATGGTAACTGTTTGGTGGTCTCAGCATGGTGTTATTCACTATAGTTTTCTTCGATCTGGTCAAGCAATTACGGCAGATGTCTATTGTGCCGAACTCCGAACCATATTGACAAAACTAGCAGTAAAACAGCCCCGACTCATGAATCGATCTTCACCATTATTGCTCCACGACAACGCGAGACCTCACACAGCACGAGAAACCATTTTGACCCTTCAGGAACTGCACTTAGAAACCATTCGTCATCCTCCGTATTCACCAGACCTTGCTCCAACGGACTACCATTTTTTTCGTGATTTGGACAATTATCTACGTGACAAGAAGTTTTCTTCCCAGGAGGCAGTACAAAATGCTTTCACACAGTTTGTGCAGTCTAGATCGTCGGAGTTCTATCGCAAAGGCATTAATAACCTTCCCATTAGATGGCAGCAATGTATAGATAATAATGGCAACTATTTTGATTAAATAAATTTGTTAAAAATTTAAAAAATAAACAATTAAGATTTTCAGTACAAATCGGCAATTTCATACTTTAACCCCTAATATATAAAACTCTTTGTCCTGAGTGACTGACTGACTCACTGAGGGATCAACGCACAGCCTAAACCACTGGTAGTAGAGAGCTGAAATTTGGAGGGTGTGTCCGTTATGTGATGAAGGCGTCAGATAAGAGAGGATTTTCCGAAATTCCACCCCTAAAAGGGGGAAAGGGGGGAAAACGTTTGTATGCAACTTCCAAGTCGCTTGACCTACAAACTTGAAATTTAACTCATAGATTACTGTGGGGTCGTAGATGAAGCACTAAAAAGTTTTTTTTTAGAAATTCAGTCCCTAAGGGTGTTAAATTGGGGATGAAAGTTTGTATGGGAATTGGTTTACCGCTTCACCTACAATCTTAAAATTTAATACAAATATTGCTGTATAGACGTAGGTGAAGCACTAAAAAGTTTTTTTTATAAATTCATCCCCTAAGGGTGTTAAATTGGGAAAGAAAATCTCTATGAAAATTGGCTCACCACTTGACCTACAAACTTGAAATTTAACACAGAGATTGCTATGGAGTCGTAGGTGAAGCACTTAAAAGTTTTTTTTAAGTCATCCCCTAAGGGTGTTAAATTGGGGATGAAAGTATCTATGGCATATTTTTTTCCCGAATTTGTTTTCGAACATTTATCCGTTTCCCGTGTCGGTTTTAGTTGCGTGCGTTTAGTCCCGTGCGGTTCCGGCTCTCAGTTTCCGGTTCAGGGGAATGTAACCGCCCCCCGAAAAGGGGAGGGGGGACAAATTTTGATTTCAACTTTTTATTCAAGAGAATTGGTACAGTAGGCTGATCCTATGCCGATCATATGTTGAACCTAGGCTGATCCTATGCTGATCCTATGCCGATCCTATGTTGAACCTATGCTGATCCTATGCCGATCCCATCCTGATCCTATGCCGATCCTATGCTGAACCTATGCAGTACCTATGCTGTCTATGCCGATTCTATGCTGAACCTAGGCTGATCCTATGCCGATCCTATGTTGAACCTATGTTGATCCTATATGAACATATGCTGATCCTATGTTGAACCTAGGCTGATCCTATGCCGATTCTATGCTGAACCTAGGCTGATCCTATGTTGAACCTATGCTGCTCCTATGCCGATCCTATGTTTAACCTAGGCTGATCCTATGATGAACCTATGCTGATCCTATGATGAACCTATGATGATCCTATGCCGATCATATCCTGATTCTATGATGATTTTGCATCCAATTTTTAACCTTTTTATTATCTTTATCGATAGACATAATTATTGATATACAAACAGTACTATTTCCTAAATGCGGGCGAAGCCGCGGGCAGAAGCTAGTTTTATTATATATCTTTAAATAAAATTAATTAAAATAAAAAATCAAAAAATGCGTCCCTATGTAAGGTACCTAAAAGGCTGTAGCTTATGAATGTTACACCTCAATAGTAGCTTTCTAAAAAGATTTTTTTAAATCGGTCCAGATAGTTTTGAAGCCTATTTGTTACCAACAAACAAATAAATCTTTCTTCTTAATCATATTGGTATAGATGTCGGTCGTGATGTTGGAAGGGCTCGATTATCAGTACGGCGAACATGTCTTTTGACATTCGAAGCAAATTACGTAAGCGATTAATTAAACTACATAACTCCGAGAAACTGTTAAGTTCCACGCAACAATAACAGTTCAATCCGAAGTTAACCTACTATGTGTACAGATTCCATGAAACTGTTCGTAACTGGAAGTTTACAAGCGTTGTTTGTGACTAGTCACCGCACAATATCAGCAAATCTTGGAAACCGTGTTCGAACAACTAAACATAGAAATAAATAAAATATTTGTATAAATAGAGAGTACCTACCTACTTACCGTAGTTACTTTGAATTATTTTCGTTTGTTCTTAAAATTGGCGGACATATTTTTTCATGCGATAATGGGTAAGTATTTTTTTTTTTTCATTTATTTATCAAACAAATAGATAATTAAAAAATTCTACAGTGTCATTAAAATAGTCTAATAATATATAAATACATAGTATAATATAAAGTAGTCAAAGTAGGTACTGACAAAAAGTGTATGATATCGAAAAGTGGGCAAATCTCTATAATTTGCCGAATACCGAATATACCTAAATAATAATATATTTAGTAAAAAAAACAATGAGGTTGGTAGAAAATGTTATTAATTGTAATTATTAGCCTATTAGCGTCTTAGTCATCCGCTAATTGTTTTAAAAATATGATTTTAACAACTGTATTTTATTTCGCAATAAAATAATAGAGTGTACAGCATTAAAATTTATTTTATTTATGTTAAGTACCTAATGTCTGTAAATATAGGAGACGTTGGTGTTGGTTTCATTCAAGTGTTTATCTCTATACCTATTGCTGATGGTAAAAGCATGTTTGTTGACTTACTGGTTAAGTAGGATTGTTTTAAATAACATTTGTTTTGAAGCTGAGACGCTTGGCGTCAAAGATGATAAACCAGTTGACCGCTCGTAAGTATTCCCCCCCCCCTCAAGATAATGGTCTTTGTAGTACTAGACTTTTATTCGAGTGCAGGAAACGGCAAATCAACAATCGGCCAATAGTTGGGTTTTGTAGAAAAATCATTGTACAATAATTGTGTTTGCTTGGTATGATTAGTTCTCGTGTTGCGAAAAATCACCCTAAGAGTACAAAACTTAATAAGCCCTTTTTTGCATTTTTATAGTGCAGGCAGAAATATTGCAGGCTTGGTGTCCACCTCATAGTTTGCAAGTAAAACTGTTTTTGAAAACCACCTACCCATGTTGGCTTCGGCTTCCAACTACTAGACTAGATATTGGACGTAGGTACTTATAACGAACATAAATAAAATATCCTTTTATCGTTAAAATATCCCTTTAACATAAATAAAATAGTCCTTTCATCGAATTTTTGAAGATTCATCAGTATACAGTAAAAGCAACTTTATTCCACTATGCCCAGAGGAAGCAGGTACCTCTGTACATAACTTAGAAATACCTACAAATATTTCCAAGAAAATTCAAAATAAAAGTCATCCCGTGTTCTACACAGTGACTATAAAAATATTCTTACAATGGAGAGCGGTACTGAAATTATGAGAAACGTCTTATATAGTGAAAGTGTGATTTTGATATTTTTATTGCGAACTGTCTTGTGATCTTATTAAGCCTAGTTTTAGCATACCTATACTTACAGATATCTGCCCACACTGGTGCTGCATAAAGCATGATTGGCTCAACACCATCATCTCACCGAACAGTATCTTTGGTGTCTTGTGTATTGCTGGCCAGAGATCTACCACTAGATCTTCGGGCTTTAGAGATAAAGAAATTATATGAGGTTAAGAGAGGTAAACCTCTCCCTGGTCTTTTCGGTAAGAAATTGCAGGAGCGGTTGAGCCCATTTTGCCTGCCACATCCCGCATCCCGGGTGAGGCTGTCGATGTAATTTATTAATACCGTTGACGATATAAGCAGCATTGATAGCACTTGGATGCAGTTTTATACCGACGGTAGCAAAATTGAGGGTAGAGTTGGAGCGGGGGTTTCTTGCTGGAGAGGTGGAGTTGAGGTTCATTTTACTAGCTTTAGTTTGAAGAGTTTTTGTTCGGTCTTCCAGGCAGAACTGGCAGCAATTTTGAGGGCGACGGATTTTTTTGCTCACTGAGTTCACAGCTACTGCCTGTCTTTTGAGTGATTCGCGGTCGGGTTTAGAGTCTATAACTGATCCAAACTCTGTCAATCCGATTAGTGCTGCAATCAGGTACAATTTGAATAAGATCAATGTGAGAGGGTCAGGTGTAAAGCTTTACTGGATTAAAGCTCATATAGGGATACCTGGAAATGAGAGGGCGGATGAGTTGGCGAAGAATGGGGCTTTAGGTAATCAGCCAAGACTAGTGTATGACAGGTTCCCCTTATCGTTCGCCAAGCGTTCCATAAGGCACTCAACTATTGAGGTATGGAAGTCTCGTTACATTAACGCTTCTTCAGGACAAGTTACAAAGATGTTTTTCCCTGATGTTGGTTTGGCTTTTATTACTTTGGCTAAGGTAGAGATGAATAATCAGTTAGCTCAACTGTTTACGGGTCATGGTGGTATCCGGGCCTACCTTCACAAGTTCGGGTTAGGGGACACTCCTTTTTGTACATGCGGTGATTCCGCCGCCCAAACTATAGTACACCTTCTATTAGAGTGCGCTCAATTTTCTTTGGAAAGGTACAACTGTGAATGTAGGTTGGGTATCGCTTTGTCAGTTCAAAGTCTGTCTTCGATTTTTAATGAAGACAAGAGCCGTCCTGTGTTTCTTAACTTTGCGCTGGCTGTTCTGTGCAAGGTTGGGAAAGAGAATGGCTCAATAAATTTATAGGTGTTTTGTGTTATAATTTTAGTTTTGTTTTTAATTCTTTAGTATTTAAATGTGTTATTATAGGTTGTTTAGTATAATACTTTAGGTTTGAAGGTTGTCATATTTTAATAATGGCAGTTTGTTTAAGTTTGTATTAATAAAAAAAAAAAATGAAAGTGTTTCCGCTTATCCACAAAATGCTTGACTAACAGAAACCATTTTAACCACTCAAACTCCAAAAGTGACTATGTTTTCTGTGGCGCCTAGGTTCGACTGCAATGCCTGGTGCAAGTATTTATGCTTAAATATAAATATTTGTTTCCGGTTTCGGTGTTTTCTATGTATCATATGTATGTATTTACAACAAAAAAAAAGTAGTATATCCAGTGTTAAGTACCCATAGTACAAGCCTAGTGCTTAGTTTGGGCCTAGATTGCGCTGTGTGTAATGTAGTGCAATATTTATTAATTTATTTTAGCCTTCATCACCAATTTTGGCTTGGTGATGGCCCTGTGGCATGGTGAAGGATTCGCCTGTGGCACGATGAAGATTTCATCAGATCATCGTTAAATTTTATAAGACGGGTCGATTTTACAAATCCCTAAAAATCGCCTTTTTTTTTTTTTTTTTTTTAAGGTGGAGAAATGCAGCCTTATGCACCGTCCCGCCGCTCCGGGGGGAGCGACGAGGGTGTGTGGGGCTCCCTTTCTGGCCTAAGGTGTTGGATGGCCAGTGGTTTACCCACTAAAACTCCACCGGTTCCTCACACGCCTTTATGCCGGGACTACGGGAATGTAAAGTCCTCCGCGGTACCCGACGGCAGTGGTCCTTTTAAGGGCGGACTCCTCTCCAAATCTCAACATAGGTCGTCTGACCTAATCCTCTTGAACGGTGCACGGGAACCCACGCACCCCGCTCGGGCTCTTGCACGGCGACAAACCCCCCCGAGTCTGCCGCCAAGGCCCATTTAAGGAGGCATCAGGTCGTCACGACGGCGGCGACGTCGTCCTGTGCGTCCTGCCTCTGTGCGAGTGAAGTGCTGACTTTGCTCACGCTCTCTCTCCGCCGCCTCTTTAGCCGACATCACTCGCTCGGCAAAGCGAAGCACTGCAGTCCATGCAGACTCCTCTTCCACCATCGCACTCAACACTCCCTGGAGCGACAGGTCGCTTCCCACCACCGATCGCAGCAAGTCACGCTCAACATTCCAAGCCTCGCAGACCTCGAGAGTATGATCGGCGGTATCCACATCGTTGGAACAGTGGTGGCAGCGAGTGTCTATCTCCTTACGCGTTATCTGACACAGATACTTTCCGAAACACCCATGTCCGGAAAGTATCTGCGTCAGCCTGTACGACAGTACGCCATGTGGCCTGGCAATCCACTCGTCTATTATGGGACGCAGTGCCTCTACAGTCCTATGACCGGCTTGGGGTCGCGTCATCCGCGTGTGCCATTCTGCCGCGGCTGCTCGGTGGAGCTCCAATTGGCGTCCTTTCACCTCCCAAAGAGCCGGCTTGTCGCCCCTTTGACGAGCCTCTTCACGCCAGCGGAACAAAGACGCGAGGGATCCCTAAAAATCGCCTATCATCGTGCGAAGATATTTAGGACTCCTCTTTGTGGGAGAAATATTAAACCAATAAGAAATTCCCCAACCAAAAAACAACCATTACTCATAGAACTTGTATACCAAGTTTAAATGAATATAGATTAATAGATAGTAACGCTTTAAAATACTCACAAAAAATAAAAATTACAATAATTACTACGACGATGGCACAAAAATAGGTCACATTATTACATACACCCAAGGCAAAAGCATCACCCTTCCTTGGCAGTCGTGTAAAAATAAAGGAAATACACTATATACGACTTCTAAAAATATATAACATCTTAAGTAGCCCTTTTAAAGTCTGTTTACAAATGATTAGGTTTTGCAAAATAGTCGCATTAACTCTATAAATTGAAACTAACTTAATTATTCTATGTATGAAACCTTCAGTTTGAGTCCACCAAAAGGTACGTGAATCGAATATAATCTCAGATTAAATAAATGAAAAAGTAACCATTCAAGTGAGTGAAGCATTCTCAGCCACTCATATTTTCTGATTGATTGTGCACCGGATGTCCCGTAAAATAAAAATAAAGAAGTTAAGCAAACATATTTTTTTCATAAATCTAATGCCCCGGGTCACCCAGGACAAATGAGCGATTGCTATCTCTTCTATCAGAGATGACAACCGGGAACAAAGAGCTACTTAATTTCCTCCCGAAAAACGAAGTCCTTCAGATTACCGTGTAACAGATATATTTCATGTTTCATGATCGACTACTAAAATATTACATTTTGCCGGCTACTTAAGGAATTGAGCGAGTTCTCAATTCTATAGTAAGTGATTATAGTTTAGGAGCTGCTTAATTGTTTAAGGTCTTTTTTGAGCATCGTTTTAGTATTCGACAGAATCGTAGTCTATTATTATGTAACGTTTAATCTACGTTATTATGTAACGTTTTATCTGCCTTGGTAATTTTTCTAAAAATGGTCTGATCCCTTCGGGAACGGGTATCTTTTGAACAATCTTAATTATTGTTAATGTTGATACTTCCACGTATCTACTCATAGTTCACATCATTGATCGTTTGTAAAAACCCTTTCTCGACACTCCTACGCATCCTGTAAGCATGCGGCTGATCATATTGGAACCATATTTCGTTTTGAAAAAAGTTCCGAAATGAATGTCGCGCGCATCAGGTACAGATTCTTCCTAAATAATAAACCTTAATTAAATTAGCTCCTACGGGAACATCTGTATAAAAAGTCGTGACTTTTCTTAGCTTTCACTTAATTGGATTAGACGGGGAGAAATGAGATTTCGGTTTCACAAGAATAAATAATAAAATTTATTTTTTTGTTAAAACGGAATGACAAGTTAATTAAACTTGCAAAGAGCAGAACCGGGTATTTTTAATTGGATATAAAATAACATAAGAGGAAAGTAAGATACCAGACGGTATAGGTAAATACCATCTGCATTATAAAATCTATTTCCGGGTCAACCCAGAGTCCGCTTTAGTTATTGAAACTTAAACAAGTGAAACTACAAGGCGCAGCTAGTTAAAATAGAAACCGTTGCAAAAAAAATTAGAAGCAAATTACAACCAGAAACCAACCTGCAATTTGCTTATTTGATACCAGCGTAATTTTCAGACAATAATAATTAAGCTCTTTCATTTGATAACTCGGCACCTAATCATTTTCGGCGGCATAATTTTAATTTTTAATCGTGAATTAAAATTAAACAGAAAGGGCGTCGTGTAACATTAAGTGTGACTTCGCATAACCAGTGGAGATCATTCCACTTCTATACCTCATTTTCTGAATTATTATTGAATAGTTACATTTATCTCAGCTTAGAATAGACCTATATCATTTCTTCCCATGGGTATCGTAAAATGTGACTTCGAGAACTAGTAGGTGTGACTACCGAAATGGAGTTCTCTTCACGCAAAATGGTGCCAAGGAGAATTATATAGTGTCAGGTATGTGGCCGGCCGTCAAACATTGCAAAATGTATTTACAGTATGTAATCGTACCTACTGTGTTTAAGCATCTTCCAAAAGGGGTGTAACCGGGATCATAGCTCTGATGTAAAGAAGTTTAGATGCTAAAAGTACAAACAAATAGCTGTATAGGTAGGTAGGTATATCGTGTTAAAATCCTAACCTTCCTTTTTACCATAGACAAGTAATAAATTAAAACTAATCGCAACTCAATCTGAACACTATCAGCAGAACTTTCAAAAAGTAATTAAAGAAAACTAGAACGTAAGATGAAACTCTTAATAGTGCAATGTTCTAGGATCGACATTATATTCATCGTTGTAGATATGAACGTATTTGTTATCGAAAGAAGTTTGAAACTCGACTTAACCTCTTTCACTCGACTTAAACTATCACCGTAAACTTTAGTATTTCCCGCAGCCTATTGATTATTTCGTCGAACATAACGAGCTTACGTAAGAACGACACAATACATCCAAAGGACTGAGAAAATAACGAATGTTACAGTGAAAGTCAATAATTAATAAAGTAGGCTTATTGCCGTATTTAGAATAGTCCAAAATTTTAATACAACATCATTGCAATTGCAAACAATATGCTTAAAATGTAACTGGATTGCGATAGAAAATTAATTAACTCGAAATTGTATGAAAAAATGGTGATCTCCAAAGAAAATTCTATAACATGTCAAATATTATTTGATTTGAAATCAAATTTGAAATTAAAGATTAACTGCATTTATATTGGATGAAAGTTAATTTGGACAAATAACCCAGGAATGACCCCACTGGGATCGAATTTAATTTATCTTCCTTGTTTGGTCAGTATTTGGCTTGCCACAAATAATCGACTTGGTCATCTCTAACTTGCTGTAAATATTTTGCTTCGGTTAACTCTGCTAGGTGTAGTAGATTATTTTGATCTTAAGTCATAAGCGTTTCGATTTTATTTTTAAAACTAGCTGCGCCCCGCGGGTTCACCCGCAGAAGTGAAAAACGCGTTATCACGGGCACGAGCGGCCGAGCGGTTCTCGAGCGGTTGTACTTTTTCGTTCATTAATCGGGTTCTACTAATTGGATTTCGATGCAAAGTATACCGCGACCTTCCTCGAAAATAGAACTATCAATTATTGAAAAGCAGACTGTAATCGGATAAGTAGTTTTTAATTGTATTAGGAACCGACAGAGAAACAGACAGACAGACACGTAATTTTGTTCTACTACTTTTCCTAAGTCCTCTAGATAACTTTTTTAAATTTACTTCCAAGTACAGACTTATTGTCCTCTCTTCCGTTATTGTAAGTATAGATAGATATAGATTAGAAGCAAAACAAAAAAAAAACAAAATATATTTTGTATTCCATATGAGAGCCAAGTTCATAAAATACAATCGTTATTTTCACAATGAAAAACAGTTTCATCGAACATAATTAGTACAATTGAAAACGCAAAACAAAGGTGCCTTCACATCCAAACAATACGTATGGGACTATACAGGGTGGGATTGCGACACGACTCATTATTGTTTTCATATCGACGATCAATCGATTTGGGTCATTTTTAATTAAGTAGGTAATAATACAACATACTACTAAATAAGTAAAACAAAAAGAACTTGTCGGCAACGCCCAACCGAAGTGTGGTGTGTGGTCGATTTCAAGGTTTATCCGCGTGTTTTTGTATCATAGATTTTGTGCGTTTTTTTAATCTAATTTGATAGGTACCTAAGTAAAAATTTATTTTTAAATTAAAAATATATTATCCCGTTACCGTACCGAGAGAGAAGTCGGAGCTCTGCAGAGTTTAATTGATTATATTGTGTAAATATTGAATCCGAGGACTCAAATTACCACCAAAAAGAAGATTGAAGAAAAACCTACCAGTAAAAGGTATCGTGCAGTTCCAGACACTAAAAAACATTGTAAAATCAACCTGAAAGTTGGATAACTGGCCGTTTTTTGTTTTTGCTATCTCACATATACATCAATACAACATCATTTGAACGGGCCAATGGGCATCACAACCCTTATTTTTTTCAAAATACCACCACAAATTAAATAATAAACAAACAATAACCGACGCAGGCGTTGATCGGAGCTGAACTGGCAGTTACCTGACAGTGAAGTTTTGATGGATAGTGATTGACGGATTTGTGTTGCCAGTAGTAGAATCTGAGAAGTACGAAATTAATTTTTCTTAACAATTTTGTAAGTAAACTTGGATATTCTGACTACGAGCAAAATAAATACACGATGGCGTTTTGGTGCACAAAATGTACACTGGAAATAGCAGATAGGGAGTATTTAAAGTGTAGTAGATGTGAACATAAATACCACATTTCATGTATTAATATGACAACGAAGATGTTTTATCTGAAAACTGAACAACACAGAAATACATGGCAGTGTCATTCATGCATACAAGAAGTGGTACAGGAAGGTACTATAAACTCTCCACAGTATGTATCTACACCTTTGCAGGTGGACTATGTAACAACGAGACAAAAGCAAAAAGTTACCAAAATGATCAATGTATCTAGTAATACATTCAGCGATCGGTCTGAAGAAGAGGATGAAGGTGATCAGCATTACATGACTATACACAGAAGTTGCCCGGAACTACAAATAAGCAATTATGACGATCCTATGGAGATGAAATTAATTATTAATAAATTACAAATAGACTTAGCATCGGCTCAAAAAGAAATCGAAAACCTTTTATCAGAAAAATATACATTATCAGAACAACTCCAGAGTTACAAAGCCAGATGTCGTCAGTTCCTACTACAAAAACCACTATCAACCTCAAAGAAACAAAATTTTAGTGGAACTAGGCTCAATTTCACTTCTAGCACAAATTGCAGCAATCCGGTTTCTACTCAGAAAACTAATGAGAATAAGAGTGCTTATCATCAGGACAATCAGAAAATTTTGCAGAAAGACAAGATAATTGCACCAAAAGAAAATAATAGCTTAAGGCAATCAAAATTGGTTTTTGATGATAATAGTGACAGTAGAATAGTGCTCGCACCTGAACATGAATTAACAAACCAACGAAATGTAAGTAATAAGGCTATTATGAAGAATAAGGTTGTAATAATTGCAGATCAACAAGGGCGTTATGTCCAAAATCTATTGCAGAAATTAGTGGGAGATGAATATGATGTCTTTTGTATGTGGAAGCCAGGGGCCCAAATGAGCCAAGTACTGCAAACAATGGAAGAGGACATTAAAAGGTTAACAAAGAATGATTTTGTCATTGTTATTGGAGGAATGAATGATACTAATCCAAATGAACTTACCTTCAGTTTAAGGACCTGGCTAAGTAGAAATAAAGATAAAAATGTAATTGTGTGTGAAGTTCCCTCCAATAGATATTTAAATGAAAAACGCTTAAATTACGAGTTGAAATTTATATGTCAAAATTATGTTAACGTAAGGTACTTAGATGGATATTATTCTAGGAGGTTTGATAAACATTATATAACTTCACTAAGATTTTGCCAAGCGCTTCTTAGGGAAATATTAAACGTTGGTAATAGACAAAAATATGAACATTATAACAATAACAAACGTAATTTAAATATTAAGAAGACAGCACTACGCGACAGAAAAACACAAACAATTGAAACTAATGATAAATATACTCAAACAAACTTAAATGATATCCTAATCAATGGTAATAATACCGTAAACAAAGAACAAAATATTATTCCTTCAACGTTTTTTCGTTTACAAGTCGATAAAGGTACTTCACCAAAACATTAGAGGGTTGATAAATAAATCTAATATTTTAATAGTATCTCTGGTTGAACTATGTGAAATTGGCAAGAGTATAGACATACTATGCATAACAGA
Organism: Idaea dimidiata; assembly: GCA_949358125.1. Lineage (NCBI taxonomy): Eukaryota > Metazoa > Arthropoda > Insecta > Lepidoptera > Geometridae > Idaea > Idaea dimidiata. The sequence continues at coordinate 11,758,022 of OX442334.1, forward strand.
ACATAATATGAAAACAGGAGATGAACCTAATTTAGCAATTCCAAACTTTCAATTGGCGTCACGATTTACCAGAGAAAATAGAAAGGGAGGTTCATGTGTGTTAGTTAGGCAAGGTTTGAGATATGAGATCATTAAGAAAGCTGAACTAATTACCGTTCCTAATGTTATAGAAATATCTGGTATCCGGCTTATTGATCATGATCTTGTTGTTTTATGTGTTTATCGTATTCCTGTAAACAATAAGACAACATTTCAGATATTTTATGAAAAAATGGCACAAGTTTTAGAGCTACGCAGTCTTAGACAAAATAAATTTATGATTTGTGGTGACTTTAATATAAATATATTGGAGAAAAATCAAATATCAAACAGATTCCACTATTTCCTACGAGGTTATAACTTAAAATTAGGAGTAAACCAAATTACCCGTATATGTAGTGGCACGTGTCTAGACAATTTTATACATAACAATATAAGTGGGGTGAAGGTTGAGGTTGTTGAGTTGGCGCTGTCTGATCACACAGCTCAGATAATTGAGTGTCCAGTAAAAATAAGCTGCAATCTAACGCATTGGTTTACTTACATCAGAGACTATTCTTTTGCTAATATTAAAAAATTTAAAGAATATCTAGAAAATCTCACTTTTAGCGATGTATATGCATGTTCAGACGCTGAAGATGCGTTCCACAGCTTTTATGAGATCTTTGCCCTACTCTACAAACTATGTTTCCCCTTGGTTAAGATTAGAATTCCTTATCACAGAAGGCCAAAATGGGTCTCAAAAGCCATTAGAAAGTGTAGTAAGCGTAAGAGACATCTCCTTTGGAAATATCGTTTTTCAAAAAGTGACAATGATAAAAAAATATTTAAGCAATTTAATAGGATATATAAAAGCATTATAACGTTTACTCAGAAGTCTATTAATAATAATGCGATTAACAAGGCAAGAAATAAATCAAAAGCGACTTGGAATATAATAAACCAAAAAAAGAAAAATATCCCTAAAGATTACATAACTAAAATTAACATAGGCAATGAAATTATACATAGTCCTGGTAAAATTGCAAACGCATTTAATAATTTCTACATCAATCAAGTTCAACCAATTAGTAGACCAAATCTGGCTCAATCAAATAGTATTTCCCAACACTCGATGTTTATGCAACCGGTGACGGTGCAAGATGTTCGTCTTGTGATCACTGAATTAAAAAATACCAAAGCTACAGGTTATGATGATATAGGCACATACATAGTTAAGCAAGTATGCCATGAAATATGTGATGTTCTGGCACATATCATAAATATGTGCATAGAACAGGGAGTATTTCCAAGTGACTTAAAAATGTCTATTGTTAAGCCTATTTTCAAAAAGGGAAGTAAGGGTGACATGAGCTGTTACAGACCTATTGCATTAGTTCCAATATTTTCGAAGGTAATTGAGAAAGTTATTCACTCTGGCTTGTATAGTTTTCTTGAATCCAAAAACCTATTTTCGGATTGTCAGATGGGGTTCAGGAAAAATAAAAATATAAATTTGGCAGTATTTAAATTTCTAAAGGGAGTTATTGGGAGTTTGGACAAAAAGTATCGGGTTTCGGGTCTGTTTATGGACTTGTCAAAAGCTTTTGACTACGTAGATCATGACATTTTGATTAGAAAATTAGATGACGTAGGAATACGAGGTAATGTATTGAAGTTGATTAGATGTTACCTATCAGAAAGACAACAGATCACTGAAATCGAAAGACTGTGTTCAAAATCAAAATGTGTGATAAAATATAGGTCGAATCCAAGTGTGGTTAGGTATGGCGTTCCACAAGGAAGTGTTTTAGGACCTCTGTTATTTATTATTTACATTAATGATTTACCCAATGTAACAAATAATGACATGGTCTTATTCGCCGATGACTGCACTGTGATATTTAGAGATAGAGATCTGGTGAATTTACGTTTAAATATTGATAATACTTTGACTCGCATTTCAGAATGGTTGAAGATGAATAATTTAATATTGAATTTGCAGAAAACTAGGATTATAAATTTTACTAACGTACATAATTCAAGGAAATATAAATTGGGAATAATACATGATGATGTTAGTTTAGAAGAAATTAGTGAAGCCAAGTTTCTAGGTATAACAATTGATGAAAACCTTGTTTGGAAATCCCACATTGACTGTGTTTGTAAAAGACTAAGCAGTTATGCCTATGCACTTTCTAGACTTACTGGTACTGTTAACGAAAATGCTTTAATCGTGGCTTACAATGCTTACGTAACATCCACTCTTCGGTATGGAATCATATTCTGGGGAATTTCCCAAGACAGTATACACGCCTTCAGAGCACAAAAGCGTTGTATTAGGTCTATGTATAAAATGACACAAACTGATAGTTGTGTTCCTTATTTCAAACAACTCAGAATCCTACCGTTACCTTGTCTTTTTATTTATGAGACATCAATATTTGTTTTTAAAAATAAAATATTGTTTTCTGGCAGAACCTGTGCAAGGCAACAAACACTACTGCGAATTCCGCGTAATAGAACTGTTTTAATGAATAAAAGTGTATGTGTCTTATCAACAATTATATATAATAAACTACCTAAAAGAATTCGCGACACTGTTAAATTTTCATTGTTTAAAGTAGAACTATTTCAATTTTTAGTAAATAAATTGTATTATGACGTTAATAATTTTTTGAATGATAGGACTATTTCATGACGTTTATATTTATTTTTAATGTAATTGACATTTTTGTATTGGTACTGTAACAATAATTTGTATGTGTTTGTCTGGATGCTGTGTGCTTGTCTGTTTTGACACTATCTCAGCAATAACTAGTTAGTATAATATTTTGACATTGTATCTACACGTATATCAATAATTTAAATTCAAATTTTCTAACATTATATTCACGTGCCTAACCATGGCGAAATAGACGCACTATTATTGTTTTTGTAAGATCTAATTATTATTTACTCTATTTTGTGTGAATCAATAAATGATTATGATTATGATTATGAAAAAGACATTTGAACAATCAAATTCTTATCTACAAATCTATAAATATAAAATTCATAGTACTGACTGATTGACTGAAACACTGAACTATACTGTGTCAACGCAGAGCCCAAACCGCTCAGTAGACCTAAAAAGGTTCCTTATAGCAATTCTGCCCGCAATATTGCATTTTGACAATTTCAAAATAACCGTGCACCTGTCATAGAACAAAGCCGTGAGAACCAGTTGCACATTTATCGTGAATGTGTCAAAATGCAATATTGCGGGCAGAATTGCTATAGGGAACCTTTTTAGGTCTACAGGTCTTACGGCTGAATACAGAAACGTTACTCAACATTTAAGAACCACTGAAACAAAGAAGCAGCTCTCAAATTCAAAAAATGCCATACCACTTTTGAATTTAGTAGCTGCTCAATAATTTAAGTACTTCTCAAATGTTAAATGACGTTTCTGTATTCGGCTGTATGACACATGAAATTTGCAGTGTGTATTCTATTGTGGTGTGTAGGTATTCAGTAAGTATTATTCACGACGCCAAGTTCCCGGCGTCGTGAGACAGGAGTGCGAAGAGTTCCCGGGCGGAAAAGATAGTGGACAGGAATAGCGAGTGCCGCCAAACTATTCAGCCTCCATCATCGAATTAAATATGCTGAACTGACAGTCAACCTTCATTAGTTAAAGAGACGCCCTGACAAGATTTAAGGGTAATAAAAAAAAACGAAATATTTATCCGCTTTATGGTTAAAAAGCGGATAAGACCAAGGTTAAGACAGAATTAGGACAATACTTAGAAATCAAAGTGTTGAAATAGAATTTATTTTCTATATAGTTTTAATCTCGTTATTTTTCTTATCAGCATTATTGCAATGCCGTTCCGAAGTTTCGGAGCCTTATCAGACTTCTTTTTTAACGCAGAGTGAGATGTAAATATCGTCATTCATATTGTTCTAAAAAGTTACTAAGTGCACTTGTTCCGTGTTTGCAGTTATCGAATTTTTAATTGTAATTCCTGATTGTTTGCTCGTAAGTGCACAATAATGGACGATGAGATTAAGCTGAAATCGAACGCGTCATCAAATGTGTATTTAAACTGCTATCGATTGGATTCAGTACTTGTGAGGATTTATTTCGAAGGCGTTTCCTCAATTCGAAAGATTTGTTGGATTTACGGATTCGTGTAAATGAGGATTTAAGTGTTTTTCTAACAGGTAAGCTTCTTAAAGAACTGGTATGATTCTTAACTGGTAAGATTCCTATATTTGTTTGAAAGCCATATTCGAAACCGAAGTGACGAATCTTGTGATTAAAACGATGCATTTTGTACATTTCGTTGTTTGCTAATTAGCGCAGATTGCAGCGGGCCTTACTTTGTGATTATCTTCTGCTACGATATTTATTTGCTACAAAGTTCGTTGTTTGCGCTTATGCTAGTATAAGGTAGAAACTGTTTATGCTACGAAATTCGTACCATACCAGACTCAGGCTCTTAAACTCGTAGCATGTTAAAATGTTTGTGCTACATAGTTCGTAGCATACGAAAATGTTTATGCTACGAACTTTGTAGCATAAAGGATTCATTGTTTACGAAATCGAGACTTACGCGGGTAAAACCGTGGGACGCAGCTTGCTTAGAATCATTAAAAAATATTATATCCCAAATAGAAATGACAGATCGTAAAAAAAACATCTACACTTTTTTTAATTTTTAAAGAACGTGACATTTGGTCAATTTTGTTAATATTTATGCGTTATTCTACTTCGTAACGTTTTTATTTCATTTCTTTGATGTGTCCTTACCATTTGAGGCAGCGATTTCAAAGGGCAGGCTCCGTATTGTGAGCAAGGGTTTCTTCTTAGGCTGGGATTTTAACAAACTTTTTATATTAAGGCTGAAAGATCAACCACCTTTCAAAATGAACAGCTTTTGTTCTATGCCTTTCCCAAATTCAAAATTTTATTCCATAATTCTAAAGTTATGTTTACTTGAAAATCGTCTGTATTTTGATGATTATTATTATTTTATTTAGTTCCGACTACTATTCTAATAAAAAACAGTTGACACAGACTACATTTTACTACGATATTTTCGTAGAAACGAGACTTCTGTGTGTAAAACCGTAAGGCTATACGCGCACTGATAAGTCGCGACAAGTAACCCCACCCAATCCTTATATTCTATCGCTTATTAATCCCGCGGTTTCACCCGCGTAAGTCCCGAGCCGGTGGGATATTCGGGATCAAAAGTAGCCCAAGTAAAAATTTTGAAATCTTCAGTAGTTTCGGAGCCAGCCAGTTATTCATTACAAACAAACAATCAAGTAGATATTTTCACTTTTATAATATTGTGACAGTGTCTTTCGAAAACAGGCAGGACAAAGAGGTCGCCCGTAGGGTTAACAACGCCTGGAAGAGCTTCTGGTCCTTAAAACACTTTATGAAGGGAGACCTTCCGCTTTCTTTAAAGCGTAAACTCATCGACATGTGTATCCTGCCTGTCCTAACCTACGGTGCTCAAACCTGGTCAATAACCGAGGTTCAGAAGCTTAAGCTCAGGGTTTGTCAGAGAGCGATGGAACGCAGTATTTTAGGTGTAAAACGGAGAGATCGTATTCGTAATGCCATACTACGAGAAAAAACTGGCATCACAGATGTGGGCGACAAAGCTGCAAAGCTAAAGTGGGATTGGGCGGGTCATGTCTGCAGGATGCCTCCTGAAAAATGGACACATACATCTACATTCTGGACTCCGGACGCTCGACGGTGCCGGGGTCGGCCGCGAAAGCGTTGGCGAGACGATCTCAACCGCTTTGAGCCGACTTGGCCGGAGGTTGCAGAAAATCGAGAAAGATGGAAAGAGATGGGGGAGGCCTTTGCCCAGCAGTGGGACAGTGCAGGCTAAATAAAAAAAAATATATATTAGTAGGCATTTCATATCTATATAAACGTACGTAGATAATTCTATGTATAATTTCTACGTATAATATTTATGGATTTACAACAAAAAAAAGTATAATATGTAGTATATCCGTTGTTTAGTACCCATAGTACAAGCCTAGTGATTAGTTTGGGGCTAGATTGCGCTGTGCGTAATGTTGTGCGATATTTATTTATTTATTTTAATTCGCGATGCTACGGCGACGCATCTCCGCTGCGACTTATCAATGCGCTACCCGCCTAAGGCGCAGCGTGTACAGAATACTTATTTAAATCTAATCGTTAAACAAGATCTTCTTATATTGTATGCTCTTATCGACAAAGGAGTTTAAATATTTGTTTAGGACGGTATTACTGACTGCCTACTTCAATACATCGTATATCGAACAGTTTGGATACCAAACAAGAACAAAATGAGCGACGAGACATGAGTTAATAGTACCTTGGAATACACTGTAGTTCTTTAAAGAGTAGACATCGCGAGCGCCGCATTAAATACATAAATTATACCTACATAGGTACGAATATCGTAGCATAACAGATTCATTGTGTTTATTTATTTAACTTATAACACTATGTTACAATGTTCGTAGCACAACATAACAAATTCATAATGCTACAAAATTCGTAGCACAAGAAAGTTTATGCTACGAAATTTGTAGCGTAACATATTCATATGCTACAAATCGGGACTTACGTAGTACCGGGGGCCTACTTCAATTGTACTTGTTTGGTGTCGAATATATTATATAGGACTTGCTGCACCCTGCGATTTTAAACGCGTAAGTCCCGTTCCCGCAGGATTATCGGGATAAAAAGTAGCCTAGTGTTATTCCAGGTTTCATCGCAATCGGTACAGTAGTTTTGCGTAAAAGGGTAACAAAATCACACACATACATACATACGAGTAGATAGAAACTTTCGCGTTTATAATATTAGTAAGATATTGGACACCAATCAAGAACAAAATGAGCGACGAAACATGAGTTAACGGTCTACTAACTAACTAGTAGTTTGTTCTGTAAACATTAGACCCCGCGGGCACTTAATTGAATACATAATTAAGGTATATATTTAACCAACTTTAAAAAAGAAGAACAATAAGTGAGGGCTTGTGATAAAAGGTGGTCCGAGGTGTGCCATCAATGTAGGGATATCCAAACACAATGTTTGATGATTGTAAGTATTTGAGATAGGTATCCGAACTTTGAATGTAAGGAATTAGCCAATAGGAGCAGGGAGTTAGGGTGGGGAGAAAAATGGCGGAGGAGAGAGATTTTTTTTGAGAGGAGGAAAGAAAAAGAAGCGTACCTATGATATGGATTTTTTTTGTAATAAATATAAGAAGTTTATCGAGTGAAATAGATGTCAGTTCAAGATATATTGCGTGTAATTATTGGATCCCCTACAAATTCTCGTCCGGGATATACTCCAAACGACGCAGAGAAAAAAACATACGAAGAATCAGCGCGGCCAAACGACGCACGAGTGCCGCCACCTCCGCAACCACGAGAAAAGGAAGCAAAGTTAACGATGAATGCAAATACGATGATGGGAACGACGCAAAATAACGACGACGTGAAATGCTGTCCGGCCGCGACAATGGAAGATGCACCAAAGTTTACCGGTGACGATATAACCTATTCGTCCACGCGGTGGGCGCTCGATATAGAAGATAACGCTGAAATATTCGGCTGGAACAAACAGCAATTGCTGATAATGGCGAGACGGTCGCTGGCAGGAACGGCCGAACTATGGCTTCGGACTGAAAAAGCGTTCAAGTCCTACGATGACCTGAAAACTGCACTACAAAAGGAATTCCCCGAAGCAATGAACGTCAAGGAAATGCACGAGCTTATGTCCCGCAGAAAAAAAAGAACCAATGAGACGTGCTACCAATATATGCTAATAATGAAAGAACTGGGAAAAAGGGCGAAGTTTCCCGATTATGTCTCAATTCAGTACATCGTCGACGGGATCGGGGACACCGAAGCTAACAAAATGTTACTTTATGGCGTAACGACGTATCCGGCTCTGAAAGAGAAGTTGGCGCTTTATGAATCCTACAAAACCAAAGCTAAGAAGCAGGTTTCAGTGATCCGGCCTAGTAACAGTCAGCTATCGCCAGTAGTGCATCGTGCTGCGATTGAAAAGCCTCGGCAACGCTGTTACAAATGTGGAGAAATCGGTCATTTAGCGAATTCGTGCCCTAAAGGTGTGAAATGTTTCCGATGCAATTCATTCGGGCATATTGGTGCGGATTGTCCTGCCAACGTGGGAAACTTTGGCGGGAATGAAAACGATCGACGCAGGCGGTCTATGTTCGTTCAAAAGGATCCACCGTACTATCAACAGTCACTAGAGGGCGCAGTTGGGAATGAACAACATGAATCATACAGCACCTCCATTCACTCCGGTCAGTTTGAAGAAAATGATGGTGAGCAAAATATGTCTTCCGGTCTTGTATCAATCAATCCGGCTGTCCGTTCATTCACCAATAGTTGTCAAAATCGCAATTTATTCTGTGGTATCAATGAAACGATTTCATGTAATGTAAACAAAGAGAAAGTCATTAGTAAATGTTTAAAATCTGTGAAAATTGGTAATTTAACAGTGAAATGTTTAATAGATACGGGTAGTGAATTGAAATTAATCACATACGATTTATGTTACAGGTTAAATATTACGAAATATCGCCCAAGTACAATATTGTTGACCGGCCTGGGATCTTGCAAGGTGCATTCGTTGGGTGAGTTCACTACGCAGTTAGCTTTAGATGGCCATAGTTACAGTACTAGTTTTCAAGTTGTCCCAAGTAATGCAATTCCATACCAAATAATATTAGGTCAGCCTTTTCTTGTAAATACTATTACCATCATTGATAGGGGTTTGGTTGAGGTACGGCCACAATACTATGATAGTTCCTATCTCATGTGTGTGCTTCCTGGTCTAGAACATCAAACTTACAGTGATATACCAGCGGTACAGAGTATGATAGATAACTACCAACCATTGAAAACAAAAGAGGCACCTATCAAGTTAAAAATTATTTTGAAAGATGATATACCAGTTTCACAGAAACCTAGAAGATTGGCTTTGATGGAAGAAAAGATAGTGAAGAGACAAGTTGATGAGTGGTTAACCCAAGGGATTATTCGACCTAGTTACTCGGAGTATGCCAGTCCACTGGTCTTAGTAAAGAAGAAAGACGGCAGTACTAGAGTGTGTGTTGACTACAGAAAAATAATTCAAAAGATGGTGAAAGATGAACATCCACTTCCTGTCATTGATGATCACATTGACAAACTGAGTAAAGCACGGGTATTCAGCACGTTAGATTTAAAAAATGGATTTTTCCATTTACCCATAGAAGAGGACTCCATAAAATATACCTCCTTTGTAACAAGTAGTCCAGAAGGTCAGTATGAGTTTTTACGTGCCCCGTTTGGTCTCTCTATATGCCCAAAATACTTTACCCGATACATAAACATTATATTTTCAGACTTTATTCGTAGAGGAATCATTTTAATATTCATTGACGATGTTATTATTATGTCTGACAATGAAAAACAGGGTATCCAGCGACTGGAGGAGGTGTTGAAGGTAGCTGCAGACTACGGGCTTGAGATAAACTGGAAGAAGACACAATTGCTTCAGAGGTCTGTGGAATACCTTGGCCATATTGTCTCCAATGGGTCGGTGAGACCTTCTCTCGACAAAACAAGGGCTGTAGCGAAGTTTCCAGTGCCCAAAGGACTCAAAGAGGTGCATAGCTTTATCGGTTTGACCTCCTATTTTAGAAAGTTTATTCAAAATTATGCTTTCATTGCCAGACCGCTGAGTGAGCTGTTAAAGAAGAAAGAATTCTGTTTTGGAGAGGAACAAAGATGTGCGTTTGAGACTTTGAAAGCTAAGTTGTGCTGTGAGCCTGTGTTAAAAATATTCGACAACCATCTGGAAACCGAACTACACACGGATGCTTCGAAGCTTGGATATGCGGCAATATTACTTCAAAAGGATCCAATTGATGGTAATTTGCATCCAGTACATTATATGAGTAGAAAAACTACAGATGCTCAGCAAAACTGCAGCAGTTATGAGCTAGAAGCCCTAGCAGTGGTTGAGGGAGTTAAAAAGTTCCGTAGATATCTGTTGGGGAGGCCTTTTAAGATAGTGACTGATTGTGAGGCCTTCCAGAAGACTCTGAATAAGAAAGATGTCCCAGCTAAAGTGGCTAGATGGATACTGTTCCTGCAGGACTTTGACTACACTATTGAACATAGAAATGGAGATAGAATGCAGCATGTAGATTCCCTCAGCAGAAATGTGTGTGTGGTAAGTGTAGAGCTACATGCCAGGGTAAAGAGGGCGCAAGAAGAAGATGATGAGCTGAAGGTCATGAAAGAAATCCTCAAGGAAAATGTGTATGAGGACTATACCTTAGAGCGGGATATCATTTACAAAGGAATAGAGAAGAAAATAGTTATACCAGAGGGCATGGATATGGAGTTGATTCAGAGAGCCCATGGGATAGGACACTTTGGTAAGAAAAAAATCAAGGATATATTAGAACGAGACTACTATATTAAGAAATTGGATAGTAAAATTGAAAAGGTGATGGCTATGTGTGTGCCGTGTCTCTTAGCTAGCAGGAAAGCAGGAAAGAAAGAAGGTTTCCTTAATCCAATAGATAAAGGTAATTTACCTTTGGACACCCTGCACTGTGACCATCTGGGACCATTGGATTCAACAAAGAAAATGTACAATTATATTTTAACAGTGGTAGATGCCTACACCAAATTTGTGTGGATATATCCAGTAAAAACTGTTACAGCAAAGGAAACAATCGAGAAGTTAAAGCTACATCAGAAGGACTATGGAAATCCCAGGCGTATTGTGACAGACCGTGGAGCTGCGTTCACAGGTAACGAGTTTCAAGATTATTGTCAAGATGAGCACATTGAACACACCATGATTACAACAGGCATTCCTCGAGGGAATGGCCAGGTTGAAAGGATGAACCGAATTATCATTTTTGTTCTAGCCAAGATGTGTGTGGACCAGCCGGGTCATTGGTACAAGCATGTAAGTCAACTACAAAGGGCCATCAACAGTACTTATCAACGTTCAATCAACACCTCACCATTTGAACTTCTGATTGGAACCAAATTGAGGATAAAAGAAAACACTGAAATTTTACAATTTATGGAAGAGGAAGGTCGCAGAGAGTATGTAGATAGACGAGACAGCTTAAGAAGAGAAGCTAAAGTGCAACTTCTGAAAATTCAAGAAGAGAACCGAAGAACTTTTAACAAGAAAAGGAAGAAGGGGGAGAAGTACCGAATAGGTGATATAGTAGCGATACAACGGACTCAGTTTGGGAATGCCTTGAAGCTAAAACCAAAGTTCTTTGGACCATATACAGTGGTGAGAGAAGTAGGAAAAGATAGGTATGAAGTAGAAAAAATTGACAATGGCAAGGAGGGACCAAGGAGGACCACTACAGGTGTGGATTACATGAGAAGGTGGCCGTAGTTTACCTTTTTACTCTGAGCTTAAATTATCTAACTTAACTTGCCCAACATTTTTCAGTTTCTAGTGGTATACTTGCATTGCTTGGACGGTTCTATCTTCCTATGATTAGATTTTGGGGCTAGTGGCTATATTGCGTGGTGTAACTTATCCACATATGTTTTTGCAGATCTCAGGGTATGTAATTATTGTTAGTAATTTGTTTTAGTTAATGAGGTATATTGTTTGTAGTCACAGACTATTACACAGTGGTTAGCAAGTAGTTTTGCTGTCAAAGGTACAGTATTCTTATGTGTCACGCAAATAGTTATTTAGTTTGAATACTAAGTGCGGAAGTATATTTTTATGGGAATAATTAAGTTAATCTAAGAAACAGTTAATCACATTATTTAGTACGGGATTTGTAACACCTGTCTTAATTTACCTAAGTACCTAATGTTATATGATATTGTACGCTGAATGGGTTAAATGAGAGGATTGTAAGATTATGTAAACTTTTTTGAGTATAATTTAGTTGTGTACTGTCCGAGGCCAGACAGTGATGCAGAATGGCCGAGTTGTAGGGATATCCAAACACAATGTTTGATGATTGTAAGTATTTGAGATAGGTATCCGAACTTTGAATGTAAGGAATTAGCCAATAGGAGCAGGGAGTTAGGGTGGGGAGAAAAATGGCGGAGGAGAGAGATTTTTTTTGAGAGGAGGAAAGAAAAAGAAGCGTACCTATGATATGGTTTTTTTTTGTAATAAATATAATAAGTCTATCGAGTGAAATAGATGTCAGTTCAAGATATATTGCGTGTAATTATTGGATCCCCTACATCAATGTAGTACCTTGAACAAATTAATTATGTTTTTAGAATCTATTTACTAGTAAATTTTATAAATCCTTAAGATTTAGAAATGTTTTTAGCAAGGAAATATATTTCCAAAAACCCCACAGGATTCGGACCTGCGTCCTTTCGCAGTTTTTTGAGTTTAAAATGCCTTGAGCAATAAAAACAAAAAATAAATATTATTACGATTTGTTTGTCGCCCCCCTGTAACATTGTTGAAACGTCGAGGTAAGATTATTACCCGGTAACATACAAGTAACATAGTAGTATTTCTGTAAATAGTAGACCTAGCGAGTATTTTGTTAAAGGACCTATTCATTTATCCCCTTATTTTTAAACGATGGTTAACAGATGACCAAGTTATGGGACGTTTGTCTCTGTCTGTCAACTTTGAAACTTCATACCACAGTAAAAGACAAACGATACATATGTTATGCAGCTGTTAACCAGCGTTTATAAGTAAGAAGGTTATTGTTTAGGATATCTAACCACCTTGGAAAAAAACTTTTATTTTCAAGTGAGAAAGTCAAATTCAAATTCAAAATATTTTTATTCTTTTAAATATGATTACATATTTTTTAGAAACGTCAAGTAAACTATCGTATCTTCAGAATGCAAACTCCAATGAGAAGATGACACAAGAAACTCATGGGGTTATATTTTTAATTCTTTTTTTTTTGCAATCATCATGTGATTCACATTGTCGTATAATTAGGGCTATAGTGGAACCGAAGCAATACATTAATACAAAAATCTGAACATTAAATTAGTCACTTCAAAGAATCTTTATCATTAAGATAAAATTATTTTTTTATATAATTTTTATATATAGCTACCTATTCGAATAGTCTACTTAAATAAACCACAAAAAAGATCCAAGAATTGTCTCCGTCCATTTCTAGCTTCATTTTAGAATATTTATTAAATTTTATGTCTTTTTAAGCTTTAAATGTAATTTATTCGGCAGTTTCTGCCGTCCAGACATTTCGCTTAATCTTTACAATTACAATACAAACTAAGCTGAATTTAAATGAAGTTTATATTATGGCAAATTGTTCTAATGTTTAAAAAAATCAGTAGCCTTTTATGGGTCAAATTAAGGTAATTTTTATATATAGCTACCTATTCGAATAGTCTACTTAAATAAAGCACAAAAAAGATCCAAGAATTGTCTCCGTCCATTTCTAGCTTTATTTTAGAATGTTTATTAAATTTTATGTCCTTTTAAGCTTTAAATGTAATTTATTCGGCAGTTTCTGCCGTCCAGACATTTCGCTTAATCTTTACAATTACAATACAAACTAAGCTGAATTTAAATGAAGTTTATATTATGGCAAATTGATCTAATGTTTAAAAAAATCAGTAGCTTTTTATGGGTCAATTTAAGGTAATGTTTTCACGTTTAGGAGACCAAGTTATATATAGTACATACAAGGAAATAAACATATCTATACAATCTACACTTTGCAAAGACAGCACCCTCCAAATTTCGTGTCTTTTAAGACCAGCGGTAAAAACTCTTTGTAGATATAAAATCAGCTGTTTCTTATAGTTAGAGATATATCGATTTCTTAGAAACCAAAATTAATGACCTTAGTCATTAATTTTGGTTATTACAATCTTAACATTAACCACTAGACCAACTTCTTTCAGCTTAAATTACCGTTAAAGAAACATACTGTAAACTGTTTAAAACCAATTTTCCCTTCAAAACAATCACAAAAAAAGAATAACAAACAAAGTAGAGAGGCATGTGCTTTGCTCGCTCATCTGTGTGCAATATCAGGGAAATTGTTTGCCATCATTTCCGGTTTCCGATGACAAAGCTGAGCACAATGAGGTTTCATAGTGCGGTGCTGGGTGCGGGCCGCGAATTATTGTGCGCTCAGATTGTTAAATTTGTTAAATCTAATCCTAATTTATTTATGAAGGCTAACGAACGTTTTCTAAGGGGTTCTCGAAATGAAAACCGAATAGTGCTATCGAAAATTCCGAAAACAGTAATGTACCATAAGAATTGTCATGCCATGTGCGGCTATGTATACAATGCTATTCCGGATAATATAAAGCAATTGCCTAGTACTCTATTTGTAAAACGTCTCAAACTTTGGCTTCTGGAAAAAGCGTTTTATTCTGTGTCGCAACTAGTGAAAAAAAACTACCTCATATGACCTAGTTGGTAATTGTAGCGTCTTAATATTTGACATATTTTTATTTAAAATTGACTACATTGTTATGTACGGACCTAATTAATTTAATTTATCTAAGTGTAACCGTTTCATTTAATTTTTTTTTTTAAATAATGTATTATTGCGAATTTGCATGCTGCGACTGCGGTAAACTGTACAAGGTCCTGAATTAAACTTGTAACACCAAACTATTATGTACCTACAGTTTATGCAAATAAAATATTTCATTTCATTTCATTTCATTGTACGAAATATCAGGTTATTGTTCGAGGTTTCGACGGACAAATTACTTCCGAAGGTATTGTTTAATAGATTGGTAAATTTATGTACGTTTTACCTTATTTATTATTGAGATATAAACATATTTGCTTGACGTTACACGCAGCGCAATCTAGCCCCTAGGCTTGTACTATGGGTATTAGACAACGGATATACTACATATTATACTTTTTTATTTTTATTTATTTTTTTGTGAATGCGTACATACGTTAGCGGCAGTTGGAGGATCGAGACAGAGCCAAGAAACGATTTATAACTCATTTATTGAGTTACTTCCTAAAACTATTTTACATAATTACTTATAATTAATCAACCTAAGTTGAGCTTGAGACCTAACCGATATGAGGTGTAGGAATGCTCGATACATGACGGTACGCGGCTACTGCGATCGAGGTCACTGCAATTCAACACTTTTCGCCTGTGATTATTGCGACATACAAAGTGCGTGACTTCGCTTGGACGATAGATCGCTTTGTAGAGAGCTGGGATAAAACATGCTAGTATAATACATATAACTAAGTATATATTTAACCAATCTTACAACTAATATGACTTTTGTAACATAATGGAAAGGTCGAGGTTAGAAAATAAATAATATTAGGTACTCGATTAAGAACGGTACAACGGTAAATTGTAATTATTTTAACCAATCGTGTGAATTTAAAAAGTTTATGTCTGTTTGTTATCAATAGATTATTTGTATTTTGATTTTGATTTTGATATTAGTCGCTTTAAAAGCATTCTACGGTATTAACTCAAAACAATTTTTTTCATGATAAACCTAAAAATGACTGTTTTTTATTTAACAAGTAAAAACGAGCAACCCCTAAAAATTTCCGATATGAAGCGCTCAAACGGAAATTCAGAGAGATAATTGCCTCTCCCCTTTGACACGACAGGCGCATGCGCGAAGCTCACCCGCGCATGGCACCGTCAACTCGCTTCACACGAAGCCAAAACAAAAAAATATATTTTAAATGACTCCTACAATAGTTTAACGTGGTTTTTATTATTTTATTATATTTATAATAGTGGCAAATGTAGTGCTTCTTGTTTTTGTGAAAATCGCTTCGCTTTACGTAAGTAAAAGTTTAACCTCTTTGCCCTTATAACCTTAAAATGTTTCGCATGATATGATTAATTGATTTTAATTAGACTTTTTTTCGATTTAATACAAATTTGTGTGTGTTAATTCAACTACTTTGAGATGGTAATAGTGAAATCTTTAGTTTTTGGGCCTTGTTCATTGTGTTTATGATAATATAAATATGACCTCATTAAAGGTCACGCTAGAGTGGGAGGTTGATTCGGGTGACTGGTTTCATTTACTTATATCTACTATAAATATATAATGTTCCTAAAAAATATTTATAATTTGATACGATAAAAGATGCGAAACCTTAAATTTATTTTTGTTTCTACTTCTAACTATTTTATTGTTATTAGATATGAAAAACAAATATCTTTTATTATGAACCATTGCATTTAATTTCTAATGTAATAAATACTTATACTGCAATAGGTACTTGTAGAGTTGCTTTTCTGAATGTGCCATTTCTATTGATAAATGGATCGCAAGATTTTGTTGTTGAATTTTTTAAGCAATCATATTGCCCATTTTGTTTATTCGAACATACTACGTATTTATTTAGGTTTTCGATGTCATGGTTAATCTATACTGCGACTTTTAGATGTCAGGACATTCATTGTGTTAACCATTCGATGCAGTAATTGTCAGACATCAAGACATTTGCTGTCGCGACATTCGATGTGGAGTACCATCGCTTTGGCGACTAGTCGACGCACCGTTATCGCTGTCGCCGCGGTAGCTAGATGTAGCAACTTTCGATATCATGTAAGGATTCTTAAATAACCTGCTGTAACTTACTGGAGGCAAAAGCGCCTATTTTTTTCCCTGACGTTACATGAAAAGGTTATTAAAATAAGAATGAAAAATTATTAAAAAAAAATTATAATACCAATCTTTTTGGTATTGTTTTAAACTTTGTATACTCAGTTATTTTTATACGCACCTTAGTGGGTCTTAAAGCCAAGATAACTAGAGCAAGACAACAAATAAACAGATGTAAAAGGTATTCAGGTTTCGTACATTAGTAAACCAAATAGCAACCTCCTGAATTATGGAGGGTTGTTGAGATAACAGTGTTATAGCAACGTAGGCAGTTACGGTTCTAGGGAGGTTCTCTTGTACACTAATTGCATGAATATCTAATAAATTCAATTTAAGGAAAAGTATTACGGTGAGATTGATTTAACATCAGCCAGGGCACGTATTCTGTGACTCAAACGCAATAATAACGCTTCAGTATTGCAAATTTTTTCTCAAAAACGGCTCAGCAATTGTTGATAATTTTACAAGAAATGATTAAAACTTTAAAAGTTTTCAAAATGCTCTGCAAACTTTCCAAAAATGTTGAACTGTTTTCGAGAATAATCTTAAATGCTGAAGTAACTTGATGACGATTTTGTTATAGAATACCTACTTAATCATCTACCGAGCCAACGCCGTCGAGTTGAACTGGCATTGAAAGCGGGACCCTAAGAGACGTCGGTTACAACGACAGTTCAACTATACGGCGTCGGCTTCAAATGCATGCAAATCAACGCTGTAGTTCTCACCGCGCACGTTACTCCTTCGCGTTACATATCTTTCGGGAACTCGGGGTCCGCTAAATCCCAAATTTTTTTTGGTTGGCACAGTAGGTACCTAAGTACTCAATGCACACACCTAATGCAAATAGATTGTGCAATATTTTTGCGGTCGCCGCCTGCCTTATACCCACCCTCCTTGCGGGTAAACAGCTGGTTCCCACCAAGCAGTTTATCCACCACTACACGAGAAGAACTCAGGCTTTGCAAATAGGTACACGAAAAATATGGTCTTAGAACACTAAAAATATTTTTTTAAAAACTAAGCGTATAAGATATCGCTTCCACATAAAGGTTTTTCTAATATTAACATGAATTCTAAAACACTATGTAAACATTTTTATTTGGGCATTACTTTTTTCATGTCAGTAGGTATATATTTCAAATGACACACTTAAACAAAATAGCTGTTTACTTATTCCTACCACAAAATATCATTACAAAACGAAATCTCAAAGATAAGCCACGATATAGCTTCAACCAAATTTGAATATGTGGAACATTATAATCGTGGTTAGATGCTAAATTTGTGTTCCTTGCTTATTTTCGTTAATCTTTTTTCTACAGTAAATTTTGTTCATTTAGCTTACGAAGTAAAGTTAATAGGATTAAAAAAGGCAGACGTCAAAATCGTTTACGTGTCGTTCGCCTCTTTGTTAATGTGCCTAATTATTCTTCAGTGGTGATGGTAAAACATCGTGACACGTCCTAGGACTCATCATGATCCCAAGGCATAAACCTTTCACCAATCTTGAGTGGGCTTCCGTGGTGTCTCATTGCCTCTAAGGAGGCGCCCTTGCTCTACAGTGGGGCAAATTAATAGGATAACAAAAAAAAACAATATATTTAACACAACATTTACTATAGATTGTTTTTTTTTGTGTTTAAAAAGGTTATAAACTGCTTCATACTGCTGCTGAAGCCATAGAAATAGTACTACTTCATAACTTGAAAGCTTACTTGGTCAAAAAAGCGTTCCTGCTTGATCTTAGAGAGGTTCCAGTGAGTCCTTTTTTTAACTTTAGTGTTTGTCGGTTGGTTAGAGAAGGACAGACCGAATCCAACTGGGTTCAACAAGACCGTTTTCATATATTAAAGTAAAAACTACCTTTCAACCTTAGAGAACATGATTGAAATTGGTATTTCAAAAGTTGTCAAGTGTACAATCTTCAAAGAGCGAAGATGACGATGTGACATGTCTCTGGCTGAACCATACTCCATTATTGTATGATAGAAGTTCTTAAAAATGCTTAAAATATCTCTGATGACAGCGTTTGTCAATAGTCTACCGTCTTTGGTACCCCCCTTTTCAGAAACTTTGATCGAAAATGTAATTTATCAAAGAAAAATGTAAACAAAGAGCTGTCACTTTCAAATAATTATATAAGTTTTTGTTTACATTTTTGATCTAAGATTCTGAATAAGATATACTTTTACGCAATCGTAAGGGAAAATCGATTACTGCGAATCCGAAATAGATAGCGTTATAATACAGATCGTTTTAAAAATAAAAAATAAAACACATTTCCAGATACAAATATAACTCTGTTAGACTTTCACAGTCGATCCAAAATAAAATATTCGTAACCACACTTTGCATGTAAAAATTTGCCACGTTTGTGTTAAACATGTTTCTGTTGTCAGTCGTGTTACGAGTGTCAATGCTATCAATGTGAATTCTCCGGTTTATGTTGGCATGGAGAATGTGAGAGCTTATAAATGTGACGGATTTTGAGTGGGTGCGTGTTTTTATTACTCCATGCATCGTCGTCGTGTTGAAATGGCTGAACGGATTTGAATGTTTAGGATGATGGAGGTAGCGGAAATGCTGCAATAACATGATAACTTAAATTGAAAATTGCTTTCCCGAAATTCTAAACTCATATATTAAGCTGAGATCATGGAGCTGCGCTACATTGATGTGTGTACCTCACGCTATTAATACGTTATATATTAATACGTAATATTAACGCTATAAATTGTCTTTCCATTTTATTTGTTAATCGAAAAACCTACCTACCTCGTTTTATGAAAAAATAAAACTTGCTAAATTCAAACGTCTACCGCCGACTAAACTAAAATTGCATAGCTAATAATATAGTTCCGCATATTCAACCCAGTTTTCATGTGTGCGCTCACCACAAACTATGCCAGCTATGCTCACTTGCTTAAAAGTTTCAAACTACTAAAAAAGGTGTATAAAACTGTTTTAAAATTTTGAAAATAAAATTAATGTATTACTATACCATATCTAGAAATAAAACCAAAGAATTTTGCCAAAAATAAAACTAAACACACGAATGCATACTTTCGTTTCGCATATTTAGTGTTAATGAGCAATTCAGTAGACGTCGGTCGGTCGAGCACACCTAGGATACCTACGTATTTGTAGTAATACCATGTTTTAGAATACTTATGTTGAATGTTTATTAATAATACAATTTAACACGTCTATAGCAGTGGACTGGGTTTTTGTGTCAAGTTCTACGTCAGTCTGTATTTATTGTTTCATTAGGGACGGGCAAAATGTCACTTACATGTGCCTTGTGTGAAGGAGGTGTCATTTGAACTGTCCATTACAAAAATGCGTATAAAATGAACATTACCAATAAAATTAAATAAAGAACGCTATAATGGGTACATTAGCTTAAAGGTACAAACAAGTACGGCTCTACAATTTTAGATCATTTGTTTTTGTGAATAAAAACCAAATAGGCATAAAACTTAAAAGTGGTGACATTTGCGGAATATTTATGGTTTTTGGGCAGTTTTAAGGGTTAACTGTTCAGGGAAAATCTATAGTCGTCAGAGATATGTCATAATCGCCTTTGCTCTCCTAAAAGATTGCGCACTTGACAGCTTTTGAAATATCAATGTCAATCATGTTATCTAAAATTAAGGTAGCAATTACTATTAATATTAAAAATGCTTTCTATTTCACGGTCAAACGCTCGACCGATTTCGACGAAACTTTGGGTAATGGTATTTTATGTGATGAGGTGTGACATAGCATACTTTTGATCTCAATTATCTGTCGTTTTTAATATAAGTGACTCTATCTTAATTCGAATTACACCGTAGAAGTTTTAGTAGGTTGTATGCAAAAATATTAGTAACAAATAAACACGCATATTATCATTATTATCACTGGGTAGGCCTACACAATATTTGTAGGAAACATTTCCATTTGGCGCCAAGTATTCGACAGGTGTAGTAACCTACTTATCTAGTTTTCGGTTTGTTTTGAAACCGTCTTACAAAAGGGAGACGGAATGTAGACCTCGCAATCAGACCTTGGAAGCCAGCCAATGCAAACTCAGTACTCTGTAAAATCAGAGCGTTTATTCAAATTCAGAATGTTTTTAAAGTTATACCTACTTTGGCGTCTCAAAAAGTTCTGGGAGAAACGTTTTATATTTCAGTGTTGACCTTTTGTGGGAAGTTGGATGATGAAATTAGAGAGAGGTCGACGTAAATTGAATGAAAGCAGATAGGCGTCTAATTTTGGTCAATTAAAAACGGTCTGTCTACCTAAAAATATTACGCTTTCGCATTAGAGTATTTTTTGGTAAAAGTGTTTTATTTTAAAGTTAAATGTTTATAAAAAAAATTGTTATTTGTTTCTGTTATTTGTTTTCCAAGATATTGGGCCCTACCGTGATGTCCTATAAGTCGTCGCGAAGTCGTAGCGTAGTCGTTCAGCTAAAAAAAAAAAATTAAAAACACATCAAATAATTAAAAAAAAAAAAAAAAAAAAAAAACTAACTTCAAAATAATAAAAAAAAAATTAAAATTGTCTGTGGTTTTTAAAAGTAGTCGGGGTATTTTTTATTTAAAATTTACTTTATTTTTTTGAACGACAAAAGGACGACATAGCAACGACAAACGAGCATGGCGCGGATTATTTACATTACTTATTGTTCATATTTTAGTTTGAAATGTTATTTTGTTACGACAAATTTTTGTATGGTAATATTTAAAAAAAAAAATTACATTGAAAGAATTAAATTTACCAAGATTTTAAAAAATAACTTACTTAAGGATCTCTTATGAATTTAATGAATCTTAATATAACTAATTTAATTATTGATTTTGTTGATTGTAATGATTAAAATTGTATTACTACTGACTTATTATCTAAACGTATCATCCCAGAGAAAAGCCGGAGCCTCCTATCACAGATATTACTATACCTAAAAGGAAACTGTGCATTGCATATCTTACTATCTTACTTATTTTATTATTTATTTTTATTTATTTATTAGGTTCACCAACAGTAAGATACACTAAAGCTAATACAGAAAGTAATATTTTTCTAAAGATGGACAAGTGCGCGTACCAATTATTACCTTACTAATATTATAAGCGCGAAAGTTTGTATGTAAGTATGTATGTATGTATGTAAGGTTGTTACTCTTTCACACAAAAGCTACTGAACCGATTGCGATGAAACTTGGAATATAGGTAGCTGGAGACCTGGAATAACACATAGGCTACTTTTTATCCCGATATTCCAGCGGAAACGGGACTTAAGTTTTTAATATAAACTATTTATATTTCTAAATTTTTCAACAAACATTGTTGACTTTGAAAAGAATAACTTTAAATAGAGGTCCATAACCTTTCGAAACTCTCCCATCGCACAAGTCGCCAAGTTAAAAGCAAGTTCGACTGCCTAGCTTTCCAATATTTAGGAACACAGAGGTGTTAAATACTAATTTAAATATTTTGTTACAGGCTCCACCGGGAATAAATCAGACAGTTTAAAGTCGTAAAACTGAAGTTTTTAGGTCGCGAGTAAATCGTTTTTTTCATTTTACAACGGAAGAAAACACTATTTGTGGCAGCTATGAACGAGAGTATACCCATAAATTACACCGCCCTCAATACAACGGAAAAATATCAAAATTCGTCGTCGACGAGTCTAAACCCCTTGCACGGAGGCCACGAGAACATCATAGATAATAGATGGGTACAGGCAGTGTTCTGCGTCATCTACACGGTCATCTTTGTGCTCGGTCTGCTCGGAAACCTCATCGTCTGTTTCGTCGTAGTTAGAAACAAAGCTATGCAGACAGTTACTAATCTTTTCATCAGTAATTTGGCTCTTTCTGACATCTTGTTGTGTATTTTCGCTGTCCCATTCACACCCCTGTACTCGTTCCGAGGGATGTGGAGCTGGGGTTCGCTTCTTTGCCACATCATGCCATTCGCTCAAGGCTGTAGCGTTTACATATCGACACTGACACTTATGTCCATAGCTATAGATAGATTCTTCGTAATAATATACCCGTTCAGGCCCAGAATGAAAATAGAAACGTGTATCACCGTTATCATAATGATATGGACGTTTGCTATTACCGTAACGATGCCCTACGCTATATTCATGACCTACTACGATTTGGACGGCATCGGTAAATTCTGCGAAGAAACTTGGCCTTCGGAGAAATTGAGACGAGTTTTCGGATCCGTGACATCAATTCTGCAGTTCGTGCTACCGTTCATTGTGATTGCTTTCTGTTACACATGTGTCAGTTTCAAATTGAACGACAGGGCAAAAGCGAAAGCGGCTAACTCGAAAAACTCGCGGAAAGAGGAGATAGACAAAAATAGAAAACGACGCACCAATCAAATGCTGATAGCAATGGTGACTATATTCGGCCTGTCGTGGTTGCCTTTGAACGTGATAAATTTATGCAATGACTATTATATCTACGCTATACATCTGAAATATTACTTTTTGATATTTTTCATCGGGCACGTAGTTGCTATGTCTTCTACGTGTTACAACCCTTTTATTTATGCTTGGATGAATGAGAACTTTAGAAAGGAGTTCAAGCAGCTGATACCTTGCATCGATACATCTGCTCAGTTAAGGGGTAACATTCAACTGGAACAGTTAGGAGCAAACCCTGAGAAAACATTTAATGGTAATACGACGACCGATAGCTACTTGGGCTCTAGTTCTCAAAGAGGGACATCCTTTAGACATAAGAGAAAACCAAGTGCAGCGGCTGACGTCGAAAGAAGTGGAGTAGAACTGAACGAAGATCTATTGACAGTTGATGTGAAGCATTGTCATATATCCACCAGTTATAACTTGAGAAGAGAGTCGGTGAAGCTTAGGCTTATAAACGAGGAGTCATTCGATGGGACTCCGACGCAAAGTCAATTCTAACGGTTGATTTCACGGGTAAGTCGATTTTATTCAAGTTTTCTTTCAGAATAACAAAAAGTAAATACTAGTATTTCTGTCCCTTTATAGGTAGAACTTTTAGAAAAAAGATTTTTAACAAATTATAAATAAAAATGCGCATAAAACTTGTTAGGATTTAATGGTAGGTACATTTTTTATGTTTCGTGTCTCAGACGGAACCCCGTAAATCTCAAGGATTAAGGGCTTGTTTCCCGAAACACGGGTAACTTGTTCCGTTAAATTACGTGGCAGAAAACTTAGGACAAAGTTAATACCGCTCTGTTGGCCCCCGGATTTAGGGCAGGTAAATTTTTGACGAAGATCTATTGATAGATTTAAATGGGATTTTAACTCTTAACGAACGGACGTAAGCTTTGGCTCGAAACCTCTCTTTGCACTATACGGTGGTGATTGATAAGCCATTGTCTTGAATCCGATCCAGTAAGCCAGTAAACAGCATCATCTGAACTGCGTGTTCTTTTTATTGGCTTGTCAGATCATTTTCTTCATCCCTTTGTCTCTAATTATTTTCTTTGACCATACCTATTTGGCAACATTTTTATGGCCGGCCGCCTGCCTTGCACCAATTTTCTTCTTTTTCATTGCCATACTGACTTGAAGTTAATGGAGCGGCAACGAGTGAATAGTCCAAATCTGCGTAACATGTTTTTATATGTTGCATTTTGGAAACGACAAGTTGAGTTGTACATTTTGAACTCACAGCCTAATTGTAGGTACATTTTGTGATTTTTTATTAGTGTCTCGGTAGTCTCTTTATCCCAAAATTGGTTGTAACACTTTGTATTGGGCTTCAAAGACTATTAACACCCGTATTTAGACGAACAAAGTCTTTCAGAAACTTGAAACAGTTTCAAAAAGAATTTAATCACGGGCTCTTTTCACAGGTACGACGATTGAAGCGTTCCCAGATATAAAAGAAAACGATATTAGTTTGTAAGAGGACCCAATATTTTTGGAATGAATTTATTTTGTATCAGAATACTTCTTTACTATTGCACTATGTGACTGTTGTACTTTATTACGCTTATAAATTACTTAACTTATCCTTAGAATAAGTAACTGATTGATACTTTAGTAGTGGGTTTCCTGGTGGTGATATTCTATTAGGATTGAATTTAAAAATATCAGTCGAGTGTCATTACTTTATCACGTACCTATCAGTCAGTCAGTCAGTCAATAAAATAATTTATTTATTCAACCATCCATTTATTCAAGTGTCAGTGAGACTCGCGCACTAAAGATTTCGTAGACATTGTGATCTTGACAATGTCTGCTGAAAAACAGTAAATAGTGTCCCATTTATTTATTGCCTTATTAGGAAAAACCTGCACTTTGAATGAAGTTTGGGGGTCGAAAATTAACTTTAGTAATGCCCCCTTATCCTTTAAAATCCGCTGTGGAATACCCTTTTTATTTAGATATCCCTTGGTGCCCTATTTTATAAAAGAAGAATCATAGTATATCGTAAGGTAAGATTATGGTCATTTTAGTGATTAGAACCATTCAAGTCCCATGATATCTTTAAGTAATGTTTTTTTTTCAGCCACTATAGACGAAAGTTTAGAACTTGTTCATGTTTCACTTAAGCGTGCTACATATTAGACCACGACCCTGGTACGCGTACGAAATTATTAAAAATTAGCACCACCCTGTGGTTTTACCCGTATAAGTCCTAATTCCGTGAAAATATCGATATAGAAATAGCCCTTAAGTAATTTTGAAGCAGTGAAATTTAATTGCAGGTATATTAAGTTTCATTTACAAAATGTATTCGTTTTGGGGATTATCACCAACAATCATGCATTTAAACGTACATTCACACCTTTCCTCTTTATAATATTAGTTTATAAACAAAATACGAATTCCAAATATTTATATCAATCTAAAGCTATGTAGCCACCGCGAGCGAACCGAAAACGAAACATCCTTTGTTTTCGTAGTCTTACTCTTTCGGATTATTTCACGGTATGAAAACGATTTCTTCGATGTTAAACTGGCACAGTAATTACTCCACTTCACTCGCAGTGGGAACGTGGCTTAATATTTAATCGTCTATATTGTGGTGGTACAGTGGTAGTGATCGTCTATTAAGTTATAAGTATATCAAATGTGTTAGGTTAGCTCATTGGGAGTCTACTGTGTTGGAGAGATCGGATTGTGCGTATCATTTTCAACTTCGCGTGTGGTCGTACCAATACATCGTCCATAGGACTAGAACATTTACTCAATCATTCCACAGGGCTTGTTCTAATTCGTGGCTGTCTGTACCTCTCCTTTAAGAGTTTAAAGGAGGGGGAAGAGTGTTATTAACGTGATTATTACCATAATAGCATTACATTAGGTTACAACCAGCCACAACAAGGGACCCGATCGCGTGATCAAGCGAGACGAACTAGTACGAGAATACTCGTCAGCTATATAAAGGTACATAGGATGGTGGTTTACCAATATATATCACGACCGTTTACACTCTGACACAGGGAACCCTACACCGGGGCTCACCGGCTCCGCTGAGCGGACTTTTGGGGCACGATCTGACTGTCTATAGCTGCGAAGCTTTATTAATCAACGCATTACAAGATGCGGAATATCAACGCGTAGAAACGCGGATTATTAAGGCGCACTAGGCTGCCTGCCCCATTAGAACCATGGTTATAATTTATTTATAATATTATTGTGATTAGGATAGAGTTTAACTTGGCCAAGTTAAGGTCGACAGTCAGTCGTAAGAGGACGTGTAATTAGGTGCCCAGAAACGCTGCCGCGCTGCCTCAGACTATGTATTGGTTTTATTATCGTGTCGACCTGACCGGGTCTTCAGCGCCTTGAACCGATCCGAAAGGCTACCACTGTGGAGCCGTAAATAGGCGTTGTTATCGCCATGGATAACTATTAGGGTAGCAGTGATAGGTACTAACGTCAGCATTCACGGGGACGCCGAATGTTCATAATATTACAAAACAATACCAAATTATATGTACGCCAACTGATCCCAACAACACAACAGATACCATGAGTTAGGTCTTAGGTGAAATTACTTTACTGCGATACACATAGGTTATCGTTGCAGAATATACCTTCTCGTAGCTGGCACGTAGCTCGGCTCACCTCACCATCTCGTTCTTTGTAAGCCTTAGCATTTAGGTCTAATCTTGGCTAACTCAATAAGCTTGTCAGTCCTATTTAACAGAGCTATAATACCTATCTATCCAGTGTATAGGTGGTCTATGCTTCACTTAGTATCGTTCAAGAGGAATTCTAAGATTCTATTTCGTTATAATAACTACTTCTCGATCTCTCTAGGATAATAGCCAAAGATCTTACACTCTTGTAGAAATCGTGGTTCGGGTGAAAGTTCGCTAAAGACAGTGGATATTTACGCATGAAGGCGATAAGCTTATATTGATGACGAATTTCATTGTAAGTGCCAATATTTAGACAGGTTGAAATGTACTTTGTAATATCCACTGTATTTAACTCTTAAAGGAAGCCTTAAGATATAGTTAATTAAAACGATAGGGTCAGATCAAAATTAGATTTATTTACGATATGAAATTCAGCTTTTGTACCAAAATGTTACGACACTCAATGATTATTTAACGCGACGCATCCAGAGTTACCAGATTAGTCGTGTGGTTGTTCTGCTACTAGGTCATTTTACAGGAGAAAGCGAACAACCAAATAAAAAACTCCTGTAAGACTGGCTTATGTACTAGATATACTCAAGATATGTACATAAAAGAAATCTATTATCTAGGTAGTCTAATGTTAAGGCGATGGTGTCTCACATAGTCTATTTATGTTAAATGCATTGATCAGTTGTTAGTTTATTTACTCTAATCGATAATGCATATGCTTAGTCTTTACATCAAGGCTCTCGGTAGCTAGATAGTCAAGTATTTCATTTACATTATTTATTATTGTATGCTTTACTCGCCAATATTGCGAAATGTAATTATATGACCAATATATTATTCCGCCACATCTCATCGTCAAATAAGCGGCTATCCAACAAATATAGTTCGTTCGGTAGGGCCAAACATCAGCCTAACAGACAGACTGACAATGGGTTCTTAGTAAAGGGCTTTTACTATATTAGCCTCAACACCATAGACAAACGGCAATTCTCTTAAACAACATGTAGGTAGATATTTACAAGTCCCAATTACTTTATGTAGGCATATTTTATACAGTTATTTCATTAATCATCCTCACTTTGTTATTTGATAATTAGGCGGACCATCGCCTCATCATTAGGTCAGCTAACTTTATACTATATACATTATCTTATCCGCTCTATGTTCACAATTCATCGGTTCTTGACTCATGTCTAGTCAGGTCTTCAAAGTCAAGCACTTCAAGGGACTCCATGATACTCATGCCACAACATAATATTTGATCAGTATCTATATATATATTCTCCATGTGTATTATTACGTCAGGTAGGTAGCTTCCCTAGACGCTTAGTGGCAACCTCAAGAGAGCCCATAGTTTAAGACAATTATTGTACTTATGTTCATTAAGTAATGATGATATAGGATAGTATTACTAAGTCGAGACAGTTGTGAATTGTGAATATAGATGCAAATGTGGTTATAACCAATTTAGTACATTACCGGATTCACCGATGCTGCGTTACTCGTATACAGCGCTGGTCAAGTCGTCACTAACGCAATTACTAACCACAACTTAACTACCATGAAAACTTTATACAAAATTATATTTAAATGATTCTAAGTTTAGATGCACTGAATTTAATTTGAGCTGTCTGCTCTACAACCCTCGTCGCGACGTCGGATTCACACGGGGGTACGAAGTCCGAAACCCGAATGTCCTTCTCCCGGCGTCCTTCCGCTCTTTTCATATCTTTTCCCCACTAGTCCTCCAGGGCGTTGACGAGGCGGACCTTAAAAGAAAACCACACCTCGGACAGAAAAAGGTTAAACTCTCAATTGGCCAATTTTTGGCTCCGCCTTTTTAGTTTCTACGAAATGTCATAGTAGATTTCATTTTTTATAAAGTCCTTTAAGATAAAAGACCACATGTTATGAAGTACGCAGTTCCCAGGGTTGTTGGCAATAAAACATCAAATTTATGGATTCCCTAAAAGCAGTCATTAAGGGTCTATTGTTTAAAACTATCTTTTATCAATTTTCTATAGAATTAAGGATCCTTCGTTTCATGTTACTTGTTTATTGCTTGCAGATGTGGCTTTCTTAGAGTGTGAACCCTTGGTGGAATGTAGAAGACCAAAAAAAATAATGTTAGCTATGTCGTCGATCGGTCGATATCGGTGACCATCTCATACTCCCCCAAATAGATTTTGAAACGTTTATAATTGTCGTACTTATTTGCCCCTTTCAGTTCTGTTTTAAAATATATTTCTACTAATCCTCTTAATAACTGATAGCTAAAATTATTTACAATCTATTCTATGCACAGATCTCGTTAACATAATGTATTTCGAATCATCAAATATCATTATTTGTTCAAAAGTATCAATCTAGATAAGTGACTTTACCTCAAATTTCCTTTTTCTTTCTATTTCACACACCTTTTTTTTCAGATCAAGTTTATCTATACGTTCCTAGGTAAATAACGCGTTAACAATCGCATAAGTTACTATTCCGGTAGAGATTCAAGGAAATGCTTTCTTTATTATCATCAACATCGTCCTAGTCCTTAATCGTCCACTGCTAAACATATACCTCGCCCATACGACACCACACATAATAGCGATCGTTCAATTGCTTTCTTTGGAAGCCTTATAAGAACACTATATTTAAACTTCAATTTTACTATCGGCAGCGCATCGATTCATCAGCTCGTTAGTCAGGGCATACCGCTCATTATTTACGATTCCTATATTCTAACTATGTGATTGAGTAACAAACATACATACATACTCACAAGCCTTCAGCTTTGTTCTAACTTTGACTGACTAGGTCTCTTACTCGAGCATAATAAGCTTATGACATTCTTATTAGACTATATAATATGATCAAATTCCTTGCCCTTTCTCTCTAGTGTTCTGTTTGACTACGTTTTGTCTCAGCGAAATCTGTAGACAAGCCTTCGTTCTCCGAACCTAAATCAGTTTCACAATTGATCAGTCGATCAATCAACCTGAATTTAATCATCAAAATTTCATAACCTGAATTTAAGCTATTTCTAGATTTTAATCCTATGTATTCCCCTTTCACACCTTCCAGTCAATCATAGCCTTATCTTAAAGACCTATGTAATTTCCAAATTACATAACTATCAAAATAGCCGTAAAATAAATTCAGGTTCGCTATGTAGTCTAAACTTTATTGGAACTAAGCAATGAATACTTATACTGCGTGATACAAACGCTTCTTGCACTTGTTCCGCCAAAATAACTATCTCATGTAAGTCCTCACCCGCCTTTCATATGGGTCGTCCAAATCCCTGGGGATAACACTAAATCGAGTTCTCATATCGATAAGCATGTTCAAGCATTTGTCAAATTGCAACACATATACTTCAGGTAATCTGATTGCAACACATATGCTAATTGCAACACATTATACTTCGGGTAAGTCGTCTAAGTCGTAATTGACTGTAGATAGATAGATAGATCAATGCTTTACTTGCACAACTAGCAACAATTGCAATCAATGTCAATTAAATGTAAGGCAAATGTAAGTTACAGGAAGCTTAAGAATAAATCGTTGTAATATTATGACCTTATTATATTACTGAAGCGAACGTATACACCGCTCTACCTTTTCTGTTACCAAGCTCGCACTTTGACCCAACCTCATCGTATTCTAATAAGCAGCGAAACTGTAATCATCCAATAAGATTCCTATATACCATTAACTATCTCGTGGTATCTGATATATATATTTATATATTACTAATCTTCATTTGTATTGTTAGACAAAGGATGATCGAACCTAGTGCATTAATTCAGAGCCCTCTGCCTAGCTTTCCAACTATTCCTTGAAGGCATTTTATAACTAACATAAGGCCTTAAGGATCTCTTATCTACATCATAATGTGACTAACTCTTTCATCTGTAGGGAATATTAGTTTTTTTTTTCCTCCCTGTATGGTCTAAAAATGTTTAGGTACCTCAGTTTTCTTCACAAACGCTATGGCCAGCCTTTCGGTCATAGGCTTGTTTCTAATTGTCGTTAGGGCAAACAGTCCTATATTAAATCATCTTATAGCCTATATCGCCTATATCGATGATCTCTCTCTATATATTTGAACCTCGCCTATTTCAACCTTAGCTACTGACATCACAGCGGTAATAGGTCGTCCAGTATGCCTATCCCGTCGAATACCTATGTCAATATTCGCAATATTGGTCTTACGCTTAGAGACAATATTTTGCTGTAAATTTCTTGGGAAATTCGCTCTATTCATGAACCATAGTCGTTGTATATCTACTGAATAATGTCGCATTATAGAGTTCACTAGATTCCTCCAACTAGAATTGCCAACGACTGTACCGATTTCATGTGTTCAACAAAATGTTATAAACAATGATATTCCCGATTTTCTTGAATAATACTGCGTTAATCAATTTATATCGTAAGGACTCTTGGAACTGTTCGGTCCAGTAGTTTCGTCTAGAATCAATTTCGAGGTCGGCAACCATAGTCCAATCTTTTGAATAAAGTTCCGCGACTTTAATGTCTTTAACGCATGTCCTATGACATTTCTAACGTTACATATACCCCTCTCGATGCATCTGGTATTTTTGAACTTAGTATATTTCTTAGACCGATTCAAAATACTACAAAGTCATTTTTGCTTTGTCATCAAAATAGATTTCTTTATTGTAGGTTGTGCCACGTATAAGTTTTAAATAGTCGTGGTCGAAACACTACCAACTACTAACGAGTTACTTGAATTTTCCTTAGATTTCAATCTATTAATAAACTTAAATCGCTCCCCCGAAACACTAGCTGTTTCACTTCTCTCGTCATTACTACTCAATCTAAATGTTTCAATTTCTCCTAGAATTTGTTCATTATCTGCAATATCAAGCATGACGTCGCGTTGTCAATGACCTAGGCTACTTCCGATCGTTTCTCACTACTACAATTTTACTGCTGCCTAACCTAGCCCGCTTTTCTTTTACGTTTACCTCTATATCTAGCCATATTCCCTTTGATCTATATGTTTATCACCTACAACACATTCCAACAACAGTCCAACATCTGCAACGGGTGATTTTAACAATTATAAATAACACAAATTTATCATCACTGCATTCTATGCCTTATAATAATTTTAAAATACTCAGGGAAATGCGTACAACAAACATGTGTCTATAGGTTATAAAACCTATGTGAACAATGATCAGTAAAATGGTGGATGATATCTGGTTTCTTCCGCTCCCCCTAGATTTGCATCTATACATAACATTACATTATAAATCATGCACTGTGGATTTTTCTCCTCCGTCGCAGAATCTCTGAAAGCAGAACTTTAAAACACTCGATACACGATTTCTACGTTGTGTTTTATTTAAATAATTTAATTTCTACGTTGTGTTTTGATTCTAATCCAGTCGTATCGTTATTTTCGAATACGTAGCTGAATCTTTGGTCAGCGGCACCATTTTCTGTGGTGGTACAGTGGTAGTGATCGTCTATTAAGTTATAAGTATATCAAATGTGTTAGGTTAGCTCATTGGGAGTCTACTGTGTTGGAGAGATCGGATTGTGCGTATCATTTTCAACTTCGCGTGTGGTCGTACCAATACATCGTCCATAGGACTAGAACATTTACTCAATCATTCCACAGGGCTTGTTCTAATTCGTGGCTGTCTGTACCTCTCCTTTAAGAGTTTAAAGGAGGGGGAAGAGTGTTATTAACGTGATTATTACCATAATAGCATTACATTAGGTTACAACCAGCCACAACAAGGGACCCGATCGCGTGATCAAGCGAGACGAACTAGTACGAGAATACTCGTCAGCTATATAAAGGTACATAGGATGGTGGTTTACCAATATATATCACGACCGTTTACACTCTGACACAGGGAACCCTACACCGGGGCTCACCGGCTCCGCTGAGCGGACTTTTGGGGCACGATCTGACTGTCTATAGCTGCGAAGCTTTATTAATCAACGCATTACAAGATGCGGAATATCAACGCGTAGAAACGCGGATTATTAAGGCGCACTAGGCTGCCTGCCCCATTAGAACCATGGTTATAATTTATTTATAATATTATTGTGATTAGGATAGAGTTTAACTTGGCCAAGTTAAGGTCGACAGTCAGTCGTAAGAGGACGTGTAATTAGGTGCCCAGAAACGCTGCCGCGCTGCCTCAGACTATGTATTGGTTTTATTATCGTGTCGACCTGACCGGGTCTTCAGCGCCTTGAACCGATCCGAAAGGCTACCACTGTGGAGCCGTAAATAGGCGTTGTTATCGCCATGGATAACTATTAGGGTAGCAGTGATAGGTACTAACGTCAGCATTCACGGGGACGCCGAATGTTCATAATATTACAAAACAATACCAAATTATATGTACGCCAACTGATCCCAACAACACAACAGATACCATGAGTTAGGTCTTAGGTGAAATTACTTTACTGCGATACACATAGGTTATCGTTGCAGAATATACCTTCTCGTAGCTGGCACGTAGCTCGGCTCACCTCACCATCTCGTTCTTTGTAAGCCTTAGCATTTAGGTCTAATCTTGGCTAACTCAATAAGCTTGTCAGTCCTATTTAACAGAGCTATAATACCTATCTATCCAGTGTATAGGTGGTCTATGCTTCACTTAGTATCGTTCAAGAGGAATTCTAAGATTCTATTTCGTTATAATAACTACTTCTCGATCTCTCTAGGATAATAGCCAAAGATCTTACACTCTTGTAGAAATCGTGGTTCGGGTGAAAGTTCGCTAAAGACAGTGGATATTTACGCATGAAGGCGATAAGCTTATATTGATGACGAATTTCATTGTAAGTGCCAATATTTAGACAGGTTGAAATGTACTTTGTAATATCCACTGTATTTAACTCTTAAAGGAAGCCTTAAGATATAGTTAATTAAAACGATAGGGTCAGATCAAAATTAGATTTATTTACGATATGAAATTCAGCTTTTGTACCAAAATGTTACGACACTCAATGATTATTTAACGCGACGCATCCAGAGTTACCAGATTAGTCGTGTGGTTGTTCTGCTACTAGGTCATTTTACAGGAGAAAGCGAACAACCAAATAAAAAACTCCTGTAAGACTGGCTTATGTACTAGATATACTCAAGATATGTACATAAAAGAAATCTATTATCTAGGTAGTCTAATGTTAAGGCGATGGTGTCTCACATAGTCTATTTATGTTAAATGCATTGATCAGTTGTTAGTTTATTTACTCTAATCGATAATGCATATGCTTAGTCTTTACATCAAGGCTCTCGGTAGCTAGATAGTCAAGTATTTCATTTACATTATTTATTATTGTATGCTTTACTCGCCAATATTGCGAAATGTAATTATATGACCAATATATTATTCCGCCACATCTCATCGTCAAATAAGCGGCTATCCAACAAATATAGTTCGTTCGGTAGGGCCAAACATCAGCCTAACAGACAGACTGACAATGGGTTCTTAGTAAAGGGCTTTTACTATATTAGCCTCAACACCATAGACAAACGGCAATTCTCTTAAACAACATGTAGGTAGATATTTACAAGTCCCAATTACTTTATGTAGGCATATTTTATACAGTTATTTCATTAATCATCCTCACTTTGTTATTTGATAATTAGGCGGACCATCGCCTCATCATTAGGTCAGCTAACTTTATACTATATACATTATCTTATCCGCTCTATGTTCACAATTCATCGGTTCTTGACTCATGTCTAGTCAGGTCTTCAAAGTCAAGCACTTCAAGGGACTCCATGATACTCATGCCACAACATAATATTTGATCAGTATCTATATATATATTCTCCATGTGTATTATTACGTCAGGTAGGTAGCTTCCCTAGACGCTTAGTGGCAACCTCAAGAGAGCCCATAGTTTAAGACAATTATTGTACTTATGTTCATTAAGTAATGATGATATAGGATAGTATTACTAAGTCGAGACAGTTGTGAATTGTGAATATAGATGCAAATGTGGTTATAACCAATTTAGTACATTACCGGATTCACCGATGCTGCGTTACTCGTATACAGCGCTGGTCAAGTCGTCACTAACGCAATTACTAACCACAACTTAACTACCATGAAAACTTTATACAAAATTATATTTAAATGATTCTAAGTTTAGATGCACTGAATTTAATTTGAGCTGTCTGCTCTACAACCCTCGTCGCGACGTCGGATTCACACGGGGGTACGAAGTCCGAAACCCGAATGTCCTTCTCCCGGCGTCCTTCCGCTCTTTTCATATCTTTTCCCCACTAGTCCTCCAGGGCGTTGACGAGGCGGACCTTAAAAGAAAACCACACCTCGGACAGAAAAAGGTTAAACTCTCAATTGGCCAATTTTTGGCTCCGCCTTTTTAGTTTCTACGAAATGTCATAGTAGATTTCATTTTTTATAAAGTCCTTTAAGATAAAAGACCACATGTTATGAAGTACGCAGTTCCCAGGGTTGTTGGCAATAAAACATCAAATTTATGGATTCCCTAAAAGCAGTCATTAAGGGTCTATTGTTTAAAACTATCTTTTATCAATTTTCTATAGAATTAAGGATCCTTCGTTTCATGTTACTTGTTTATTGCTTGCAGATGTGGCTTTCTTAGAGTGTGAACCCTTGGTGGAATGTAGAAGACCAAAAAAAATAATGTTAGCTATGTCGTCGATCGGTCGATATCGGTGACCATCTCAATATCTCCAATTCAAATTAGAATAGTGTAGTTTATACCTGACTTAATTAGAAATTAAATAAATAATCTTATGACTACGTTACTTAAATCTTATGATTATCGATAACTTAAATCTTAATCTTAACGAAAATTCCTTATACGTTCTTATTTCGCTGCTTATTTTCTAATTTCGTCCATTTTTTATTTACTTTTATATATATAGTACATTCTTAGTTAGTTAATTAATTAATTAGGGTTTATTACAAAACGAAGTCTAAGTGTAAAACCTGGTTTATTGTCAAGAAACGCAGGGACGTTTCCAGTAGACGAAAAATAATGTTTAAGATGAAACTTTTGTAACACGACTTTTGGAATTTCAATTTTTTTTCTGGAATGAGAGTTAACTTGAAAATCTGAAGTTTCTTAAAGTTAGAGAATCTATCATTTAGTTTGTAGTACCACTATTTAAACATGATTTGTCTACTTAAAAAAAACTGCAGTTTTTTTAGTCAACCATTACATACTATACGTAATGTACTTAAGTACCCAAATTTTACGAAACATAAGTTCGAATTTTCAGAAGTCGTAAAACAAAAGTTGTTCGCCTACACGTCTAGAATAACTTCCTTCTGGAGGTTCTTAGACTTAGTTTGTAAAAAAGGGGATAATCTTTATTAAATGTTATTCAGTAGATATTATTATTTAGTTACTATCATTTTCTTCTGTTGTGGTTTAGATATATGAATTCGATTGTTTCGATGTTAATAATATTGAGATAGATTTAAATAGATTTGTTAAACTTTGTCCTTAGTAGACTATATTGCTGAATGTTCTGATGTTTGTTGTGTTAAAGTTAAAATACCTTATCATTAATGTGAGTCAATGTAAGCAATACAATTAGTAATAATAAAAACAATTGTTTGCCATCAAATTTGCCCCACTGTAGGACAAAGGCCTCCTCTTAGAGTTGTTAGGCAATAAGCTGCCACGGGAACCTACTCCGGATTGGCGAATGTCCCAGGCTTTTGGACCGTGGCTGGTGAATCCTAGGACATGTCAGTTTCCTCACGATGTTTTCTTTCAGTGTAAGAGCGATGTTAGCCTTAGCACATATAACATTTTCGCAAGGATCACGTACAATGGCCCAATTTAAGGCTATACGGGAAACACCTACCGAAACATTCCTACTTGTATTTATAATAACATCGTAATGGATAGATAAACAATACCAGCGATGATTGAGTGCTAATTTAATAACGGTTAATGTTAAATGTATGAGAGAGTCTAAAAACACCAGTTTTAATACGTAATAAATATTCGTCTTTTAGTACATATTTTAAACGAATTGTAGAACCTTTTAGAAATAGTTTCAAAATAAGGTAGATAAGTAGTCGTTAAGAATATAAGGTTTTTGTGTAGGTACATGCATACCTAGTTTTAAATGATTTGCACAATTTTTAATTACAAAATCTTAGTTGCTAATATATTATGTACTTATTTTATAAGAAATATATTAAAGGAAATACATCTTCGAAAATTAAATCATGGCGAGGCCCGAACTTTGCTTTTCTTCTAACTTCAAGCTTCATAATTTTATTTTGCTTTCACCTCGGAAATACAAAATAAAACAAATACAATATTTTAAGCTCTACCAATTCTACTCTAATGCACAAATGTTTATCATAAGTAGTGTAAATCTCTAATATTGTAAATTATTAAAATGATTTGTACGGAGACATACATTTTAACGTTTGAAAGCCTATATTATGATATTAAAAATTATATAGATCATATATTACTTACCTATATACACAGAGAGAGAGAGAATGAAAGAAAGAGTTAACGACTTTTATGTAAGACTGGCTTGTGCAGCTACAGACATTTTGTATTCTATTGACATTTACTAATCCTAATTAGTTAGTTCGATGTTGCTACGCAAGCCAGCCTAAGACTACGTGCGCATAGGCAGGAGGTCGACTTAGCGCCAATAGCCTAGTTAGTGACTTTGTATCGCAATTCGTGACATAAAACCGATCTGTTTCCTTCGATGCACGCTAAGCTAGACGCCAAACGCACAGTGTGGTCGGTCGCAAAGATTCTAGAACGTTCATTTAAGTTAGGTATTCGCTACGTGCCGTTGGGTACCTCGGAAGATTCGCAAGTGCCCGTAGTCCCCGACGTAAAGGCGAGTGAGGAACCGGTGGAGTTTTTAGTGGGTAAAACTATGGCCGGCTACCACCCTAGGTCATAGGGAGCCCCACACACCGCTTCGCTCTCCCCCGACAATGACGTGACCGTGCGGCGCTCGCTAGGGTCTAGGCGCTAAGCCACCTGACTATGCCGACGTAGCCTAAGGGATTTAAAGAGTATCCCTTAAGCTAACCTGATACGGCGTTTTTATATTGACCTAATACTCGCTGGTCGAGATAGTACCTAATGTTTTAACTTGGTATCGGTGAGATTTTGTATGTTTACCGTGTATTAACCTTTCCTTACATCACCTAGCAATGTAATGTTTGTACCTAATGTGTCATAAGTTTATTACACAGTGGATACTTACTATTTTTTTTTCTTTACAACATTTTGGCACTAAAAGGCTGTTGTAGTTGACTAGTCATTTTGGCACACTGCGGTCTTTGAGGTATACTACTAGTCATTTTAAGACACTATATAGACTTTTTAGGACTGGTCATTATCGTGCACTAGACATTTTGATACACTGGTTATTATAGTACACTAGACATTATCGAACTGAACGTATTTGTCACACAAATTTGCGTATCATTTCCGGAGAGGTCGCATTCACGCCCGTAGCGATCAAGTTTCAAGTTATTGTGATACTTACTTCCGATATTTGGCATCGCGTAAACTTTTTATAACTTTCGCTTATGTTAAAAGACTACGAGATGCTCATTTGAGGCAAAAATTAGCCGCCACCACTCATATGTGACAAACAACATATGTGTGTGTGTAAGGCGTATGGCCTTATTTACCTATTACAGAAATATGGGTTATTAAAGCTTGAAATCCCATACCATTTGATATCACTAGGATTAAAAATATTCCCGGTATATACTTTTCTTAAATAAAAAGAAAAGCTATAAATCAGCCTGAAGTTATAACAAGTCATCTCTATTTAAAAAAATAATTATTCAACACTGTCTAACACAAAAATTTGATTACAAAAGCTGAATGCTAAGCGGGAAAATCCATTAAAATAATAAAAACCTTTATGAAATCCTTTTAAGCCACACTCATGCATAAACTAGGTTTTACCGAGTGTGAAGAGAAAAAGTTTGTTTGCATACGGTTGGTTTATTTGTGTACTGTTGGCTCATGAATTCAGGAGTCTTCATTTACTGTAGACTTTAGACTGTTGAAATTTAAAATATATTTGATTATAAAAAATCAATTATTGTTTTAGAGCTAATCTACAAAAGGTTTTGTATTGACTGACTGACTGACGGATCAACGTACAACCTAAACCGTTGATAGTCAAAACCTGAACACGGGATAGAGACAAATAAACGCGGATTAAACCGTTAGGGGCAGCTAGCCAATGCATGAACAAAACATTGGTATTTCAAATAGTAAGATGAGAGATAGGCAGTACTGCAGTGAATACGTGAAGAAAAAAAACAGCTTTTTATAATGAAATTGATACCTTATATAAAGTGATTATAACATATCCTGTCACCTTGTCTGTATGTACCTACGTACGTGTGTCGGTAGTTATTTGTCAAAATAAAAGTATATTTTTCTGAATAATCCAACTGTTTATAAATTTATTGAAGTAAGTACACAGTAGTATCCACTGCTCGTATGTGTATGACGTTAACACCAGATTAGTTCCTGTGTTGAACACAAAAAAAAAACGAAAAAGTAGAATAGAGTTAGGACTACAATAAAGGGAGAGAGTTTAGGTAACTGTTTGGAGATGTTTATACAGTTTATACCGATTTTCAATTTTTGTTGATTTGTTGTATTCCTATTTACACAAAAATCCACAAACATCGTGTTCGGATTATCAACGGCTTGTTTGAGGTCCGAACGCGTTGGCTCTTTTTTATTAGAAAAATATAAGTTTGAAAATTAGGTGTTGGAAAAATACATTCCAAAATGGTTCGTGTTGGTTGCAGAATTTTGAAAAGCACTTATTTAGAAAATAATAACACGCACCAAAAAATCTACCCTTCTTAACATTATTGGGTACAAATGGGACACATCTGGTTTAAGTGAAAATTAAGTGATGGAAATGTTAAATAGATGTCTTTTTTATTTCCGTAACTAGAGCAACAGGAAAATGTTAGCAATAATATATAAGTAATTACTTTTAAAATACCTACTTAATGTAATAAAAAGAAAAACTTCACGATTCTTTGTTTATTAATTGTAGACGCTAATTTTGACGGAAAATTGTTTGTTGTTTTTTATTGTTTAGTTTAATAAGAATATTATTGCAGTAACAGACAATCAAACTGCCTGACTGACACTGACATTAGTAATAATAATGCGGAATAATTAATATTATGACGTTTTCTGTGGCTTTTGACAACAGAATAATTTAATATTCGATACGTAATCGTACGGTGCAGTGCGAGTTAGATCGTCTGTTACGGCTAATATTGAACGCCAGAAGTCAGACTTTGATTAAAAGAGATTGGCTATAGCTTGTCCAGAAATAGACGTTTTGGAAGTTTGTTAAAAAGGCCTTTTCCTCAGTAGTGGGAATATTTAAGCAAGCAAAAAATCCCCGCAGTTATAACCTAATTAAAATAACTTGTACCTCAAAGAAACCTTCCCAGCCCAGCCTTATTCAATATAATGTTTTGTATCTAATCCAGTAGATATTATGAATAATAAAACTTACAATTAAGATTAAGGTTTAACTGAAGACGTCACATCAGATGTGTAGCGTGCGCTACGTTGCGTGATATAGATTAAGTGTTATCTCTCTCAGGTCGCATGGATATGAAAGAGATATATATATACTAGCTGCGCCCCGCGGTTTCACCAGCATAAGTCCCATTCTTGCGGAATTATCGAAATAAAAAGTAGCCTATGTTTTATTCACGGTATCCAGCTACCTATATTCCAAGTTTCACTGCAATCGGTTCAGCGGTTTTTACGTGATTGAGTAACAAACCAACATACACACATACTCACAAAACTTTCAGCTTTATAATATTAGTAGAATATATCCACATATTCATAGAACATTGAGTTTTATGAATTATATACATTCATGTCATTCAGTTGGTGTAGCATCTCTCTTTCAGTTTAATACTATGTAAGAGCGATGGCATTTCTAAGCATACACGTCGCGCATCTGTGACCTGTAGGGGTATTCAGAGAGATTCGGTCCGAATCCGATGTCGGAAATGATTCATTAAGACCGTGCACAGGCATGTCAAGTTGATCTTCGGTTTCGAACCGAAGCTCTCTGAAAACCCCTACTGGCCTTTTAGAACATCTTGAGTGCCTAGTCCTAGAGGCTCAGTAGGACTGAGCGTTCAAGATTCAAGCTGGTATTTTTTTTTAATAATGAATACGTTTGATCTGTGTTACAATACTAGTGTTTGCAAGTAGACAGCAATTCGCAGCTGTTGTAACATCATTATGTGATTTTTATCGTTAAGTTTAAAACTATATTAAAATTTGTTTAACTGTAATTGTAATTTTGAATCTGTAAAAATCCTGTGTAATAAGATATTAAAATGTTTTTTTATAAGCGGGACTTTTTTGGCTGTATACCTGAGTTTTTTTTCTCTAAAATAATGAATTAAGTATTGCAGAACATTGACCGAGAGTTAACAGGTTTTTAAATTCATTTGGGGCGTGTAAATTTTGGAAAGTATGAAGTATTTAAAAAAAAAAAGACACTTTCTAAAATAAAATCGTAAAGCGCATTCCCATTGCGAGCGAAGCGTATTTATGCGTATGCCAGTTTAAGAACCAATTATAGCCGCATGACTACGTAAAAGATCATGCATTGGATGTTAAACAAACACATTAATGACATCGCTCCTCTGGAGGTTAAAATGTTACCATCAAGCTTTAAACTCAGTTTCATCAAACTAAGTTTCTGCATGCAATGTGTGTGCAATGAGTTAAGTTTAAATTGTGTAGAAAAACTGAGGACGGTTCATTTAATGCAGTTTTGTTAGTGGCAACACCTGCGAAGTTTCCGCGCAACTTCCGTCATAATCGACATCAAAATCAGAATAACCTGCGCGGAGAAAATGACAGCGTAGATTTGCATGCACGCTGTCGAGTTGAGCTGTCATTGAATGCAAGGTCTCTTGAGCTGCCGGTTTCAATGAAAGTTGAACTCGACGGCGTCGCCTTTAAATGCATGCAGATTAACGCTGTGGTTTGAACCGCTTAGGTTATTCCTTGACGCAGTGAAATTTCGATGCCGATTACGACGGAAGATGCGCGGTCGGGCTCCTGGTAGGTAGTTTTTTAATTAAGCAAAAGTTTAGTCCGTTTGTTACGTTTTGAAACAACAATTCTGAACAGATTTTGTAGAATTTTAGTATAGTGATATATTTAAGGGGAAGACACTGTAAATAATTTTTAAAAGATCGAGATCACGAATTGTGAGAGTAACGCAACGGGCTAGCAAACAGACTAGTCCGTAGATCAGTGCAGCTACTGAAAATAAAAATGAAAACTATTTATTTACCAAAACATACAGAAATAAGAAACAAAGTAAACGTTCCTAACTGCGAAAGTTACAAACTGCGTTGCAGTAAGAGCGCTCTCCTCAGAGATTTGACTATAGATACAAAAAGGAAAAATAGGAAACTTAAATAATAATGACATTTGTAAATATAGGGAGTGAGTGTTTGTATGTGTGTGTGTGCGTGTGTGTGTGTGATGGAGTAGATGTGTACGTATCTGGATGTCGAAGCTAACCGTGAGAAACTCCGTCGCGACCGTTCACTATAGAGATGACCATCGACGGCAGAAATGAGTGTATAAAGCTGTACAGGTGTACTAAATCATAATCATCATATCTTTATCTTTATCATTGCGTTTGTCATTTTGAGTGAATAATATTTCGATCCCGAGGTTTTTCAACCAGGCCTGGCGGCTAGTGGTGGTGGACTTCGGTCGTCTAATAGTGTCGTTCGTTTGTTAAAAAATAGGAAGCCCCCAAGTGACGCCCTGAAGGGCTTGGGTTTGGAGCGGTTATACTGAAAACCTTTCGGTCTAATATTTGTAGGTACCTACAAGTATGCTGAAGAAATGCAGGCTTGACGACGACGTAAGGGCTGGTATGAGTGCAAATGACCTCCCTACACGGGATGCCGAAGATCGCGCGAAGTGAAGAAGTAAAAGAAAGCGGACCCCGAGCTCCCGAATGGGGTATTATTAGGCAACTGGGATCATTGCTCGGATGATGATGACAGGTAGGTACAAGTATGTTTAGATCGTCGCGTTTAAAACATCTACCTGGTACTGGTATTGATGAAACGAGTCAAACACCGTTACCTTAATTGATAGATTGGTATGGTTGATGCTACGCTTTTTGTTCGTTCATTTATAAATAATTTATAATCAACAATAGCTGTGGTCCACGGTTTTACTCTCGTAAGTCCCGATACCGTGGGAATTTGAAAACCCTTTCATATCCGATGTCTAGATCATACAAAGAACACACTCTACAAATTTCATCTTTCTACTTTCAGCGGTTCAGGGTGAGCGTAAGCTCAAATCCATGTTTTGTACAATTTATTTGCATTTTTGATTTTTTGAGTAATTAATTTTACAATGATTATAAAATTGTAGAGTCTAAAAAAAGGTATAAAGAATAAAGCAATAATTATTTTGTAAAAAAATAATTTATGAAATCGACTTTACCCAATTAAGAAAACCTTTATTTTGCTTCGAAATTATACTAAATAAAAATGAGTGTTACCTTTTGTTAATTTTCTCGAATAATTAAGAACACCAAGTATACAATGACTGGCATCTGGTCTAATTATACTTTGTGGATTCAAAATAAGGTCTTTAAAGTCACGACCAAAGAAATTGAATTATCTAGGACTCTGCAACATTCACAAGGGTAATTAAGTTTTAGAGCTAACTTTAAAAACCTCCCATCTCTAATTCACAAAATAGAGTTCAGTGGTCGTACGGTGACCGATAATTTGTGTGACAAACTGGCAAAATAAACACTTTATCGAGCTCTTCCGTGCTTCGGAAGGCCCGTTAGCAGTTTGGCCCGGTTGTTATCTCTGATAGCAGTCTTCAGGTCAAGTAAGAGGTCTTAGGGCGACCTGAGAACTCTAATAATAGGTGAGCCACATCAATACAAGAAAAAAAAACGAAGAGGCAGTTTTTTCATTAATAAAATCTAACATTGTGTTCCTACGTAGGTAGGTACTTCCGCAATGAAACTCAAGCGAGGACACGAGTTTTAAACAAATTGTAAAACTTCAAAAAGAAAATCGACTTCGCAAGTTGTTCTTTTGATATTGTGTCGTCGTATTATATTAAACAAGTGTATGTTAATGTCTAAAGTTGCATTCAGTTTAAAAAGTTACCCTTTTTAAACTGTACGCTTCCTTTTGGAGATTTTGATTGTAAAATTGTAGTTGTATTTTTTTAATATTGGTATTTAGTAGAA
This sequence comes from Idaea dimidiata, assembly GCA_949358125.1. NCBI lineage: Eukaryota > Metazoa > Arthropoda > Insecta > Lepidoptera > Geometridae > Idaea > Idaea dimidiata. Next base: position 11,802,167 of record OX442334.1, read on the forward strand.
ATATTTTCAAGAAACAATACATATTTCAAAAGCGGGGCTTGAATTCGTATCTCGGCATTTTCGTCGCTGCGTGCTAATCAACCACACGAGTCTTTATTGAAGTAACTAAATGTGTCCTATGGATATTCCAAAATTTCGATTGGTGTTGGGCTCACAGTCGGAGGCAGCATTGTATTTTAAAACAAAAATAGTATTTGCTACATAACTAGTTCTCAAAATTGGTTATAAAAGGTTAGGTTTTACTAGTAAAATGCCTTAAGCAATAAACGTAATAAATATTAGTTTTAAAAGTATTATACAAATAACTTGTACGTACATAATATATCAATGTGAAAATCTAACATTTTTCTTGGAGTTACAAAAATAGTACTCGTACCACTTTTGTACCAAAAGTGTCCGTACTAGTTATTGTAGTAGCAAATAGGTTGATAGGTACAAACATGGCATGGTGCTGGCTACGATATTATTCCGTGTAGTTCACCCGAGCGCTGAGCAATGCATCCCGTTATGAACATTCCTGTTGACATTTCTGTTTGTTGCTTGCAGCCTATCACAATATTAAAGCACCTTTGTTGTCTCTCCTACATAATCTGATATCTGGTCCCGTAGGCGTAGGTATATTAACTTCTCATCCTCATATACTTTTCATAAACCTTATAGCAAACCTTCACAATGTAGTCGCACGATTTATAAATCGGGACTAATTCTGTTTCTCTTTATTTTGAAATTAGATGGACTAGCTAGTAAAATTATTGTATTCACGTCATTTTTCACATCATTCAGTAGCAAACATATTGCCAATGCAATTCAAGCTAGCGACTGCAACTGTCAAATTGTATTGTACCCGTAACGCAAAAAAAAAATCTATGTGTTTCAATCGAGATTTATTAGCAACAGAGTTAAATAATCAGCTAGCAGTTAGTCTCGGCTTCACAAAGATGCTTTCCAAAACTTTAAGGCAGGCGCGGCTGTGAATCAGAGTCTTATATATATTACATATGCATGCAGGTATGAATTTTATAAAACAAAACCTTGAAAAGTTGAAAGCGGTTTGAATTCACATTTAAGTCAAGTTTTTATCGCCACGTGCACAGCGAAGTCATTAATGTGTCAGTTTAACATCTATCGATCGTTTTCATAGCGCAAAAGAGTCGCATAGCCAATGAGTCTATTAAAGTTATAGAGACGCCATTGCAGAACAAATCATTATTGAAAAGCGGCACAGTTGTATGCTATACAACCTCATTATTTATATTCATTCACCTAATTTAAAGAAGAAATAGACGAAACTATTGTTATCTCTTTCTAAAACATAAAGACTCAATGCTACTTGCATGACGTAAGAAAGAGATGTCATAATATTATTATGACATCTCATAGCGGTTAGGAGAGAATGATAAAACGTCAAAGTCAAAAACTACGTTGGAGTCTTGGCGGGAACTCGTTGAGGAGATGTGGTGCTAAATTTTCATTTTTGTGAAACCTAGTTCATATGCGTGCAAATTGTTTAATTTCGGGGGCATATTAATCAATTTAGTTTCGTAAAGGTGTACAAGTGGAATGAAAGTGAAAATCGGTGCAAAACATTGACTTAGTGTTGTCTCCAAGGCTCCGTGAAGATTGTTCGTAAATGGCCGCCGTGTTTACAAATGATTCCCTAGACTTGACTTTAACTATGACGACTTGACTGTTTCGATGCAAATAACTTGCATAATAAATTAAAATACATGACACTGGCTAATTTCCTAATGGCCATAATCGGTTCACAACCGATAAGAAATAATAATAATAAAAAACTACGTTGAGTTTTTGGAAAAAAAACTTTTTCAAAAAATGAACTAAAATAAATAAATTCAGCTTTACTTACGTATGAAATGAAATATTTTTGCCAGTTTTTGGAGTATAATTCGTGCATCGCCTAAATACGCACGAAAACATTGTTGTCTGTGAATAATGTTGTGAAAGTGAACGAAATGTACTGTGTGTCAATAAGCGGGTGATCGTGACGTGAGCTGGGATGGAACTAAGACTTCTCTGGCTAGATAGCTTGCATTTGTGTAGCCAAGAAATTTGCCCTATTACGTATCTAGAAGTTTTTACATATCTCTGCGCATAGCTATGAAAATAATCGTTGAGTACTAAACTGACAGCAAAAGGGTACGCAAATCAAAAATACTTCCCGAATTTGCATATTAATATATTACTCAACTCTTTTGAACAAAATCCTAAACCAACAATACGAATGACAGATAAACCGAAAACCTCTGACTCATGCCTTTCCCATCGTTTGATTGATGACGATGACCTGATAAAACGGAACCCTATTTCATTTAACAAAAGGATCAAAAGGAAAATAAATAAGTACGGAAATAGGCGTTTTTAAATAGATTTGTTTATTGCATTTTGTACTACGGGAAACTAATCGATTCATTTGTTCGTTCAGATTATATATTATACTTAAAAATAGTATATATTAATATCGGAATATTTACCACGTTTTATTTTTGGCACAGTAAATTTTTTATTCGACGGAAGGGTAAGGCAAAAAGTTTTAGTTGATATAAAGTCCCAACTTTTTTTTTCATCAGCTAAGGCCGATCTACCACTAGACCGTACAAATACCTACAACTACATAGTGCATTACTGGAAAATAACGATTCATTTGTCAGGATCACGGGTTATAGTAGACGTTGTGTTATCTACAGTGGCGTAGCCAAGACCAATCCAGGGGTGGGCGGAGGCGGCACATCCGCGAGGTCCTTTTGCGGAGGTAGCCAAAATTTTAACCTGCTTTACACGGTTGTGCCGCGGTTGGCTTGTGCTTTGAGATTTCAAATTAGTTATTATAAGAAATAAAAGAATAAAAGTATTTTTGTTTCAGTAACATACAAGAAGAACCGTTTTAAAAAGCTAAGATGCTCAGAGACAAGTTACGATTTCACATTCGGCACATTTATTTCTTTGGTAGATATTGCGAGTCTATGAAGAGTGTGGTTTCGCATCGTCTCGTCACGGTGGCATCTTATTGAATATGGATTTGCGAACCCCCCCTCAGAGCGCGAGGCTGACCGTAGGCGAGAGCTTACTTCGCCCACGCCTAGCTACGCCACTGGTTACCTATGTTGTATTGTACCTAGTACCTAGTATGACATTGCAGTGCTATTTCTCATTTTTATAACAAACTGCAGGTGTTACTGTACTCGTGTGTATAATGTGAAATGAAATGTGAGACGATAAACATGTAAGGAATGGAAGTATGGGGATTTGTATGCTGTCGTGTCGTCCAGATTTAAATAAAATTTAATAAAAAAAAATATACCCATACTATACCTGTAAAATTGCCTCTATATTCCTATTTTGGTATGTTTAGTATTTTTTAGTTGTAAAAAAATATATGAAAGGGAGAATAGCATCATCATCATCATGAGGGCAATGTTTCCGTTTACATCCCTCTCAGGAGTCCGAGGTCCGCTTTCCTACTTTTACGTCTCCACTTCGCACGATCTTCGGCATGCTGTGTAGTGAGGCCATTTGCACGCATATATGAAGGTGAGAATGGGTATTATTAAGTCGGAAATATATTGGTAGACTTAAGTATGGAAAAAAAGAAATAAATAATAAATAGAATATTATTTCATATACTTGACAACGCGTACTTTTCATCAAATCGTTTTAAATATCAGCTGACCACAGGCATATACCTAATATAATGACTATGCTAACTACGTAGTAACCACAACAGTTAAAAGCTTTCATCATTAATTTGTAATACGAATAAGCTATCAAAGTGTAGACAGATTGCACTACTGGCTTAGTGTTTGCTTAGTTTGTAGTTATTGGCTTCTGTTTTACGAATTGAAATACGCGAGCGAAATAATTAAAACTTGTTCCTATTATAAACTTTTAATTCCATGGTAAGTTAAAACTGAGAGTTAAAATTCTAATGAACTGTTTATATGACATAATGTTGGTCCTGTTAAAGATAAGTGATTGTGACTTTCGAAATTTATGTCACTACAATTTCCGCCATTAAAAAACGATTTGTGTTGCTGTTTATGAAAATTTACTGTCCCTCGAAACGAAAGAGAATTATCTACTGGGAGAATACCTAATGATGCGGTTGTAATAATAACCACAAAATAGATAATTGTTATACAAATATTGCTGCACATTTGATTTTTGGTGCGAGTATACTTGAAACCTAAACAAGGGAAGGATTCCAGAATTTAAAAATTTAATCCCAAGTGTAGCGAAGGTTTCAAAGGTACTACAAGATGCAATATAACTTTACTGTTGAATTCTAATTGCTGCAACGTTATCATGAATATGGAAGCGCATCTCAGACTTATTGTTTTATCACTTGTAAAACATAATAATATTATCATGATAATCTTTCTAAGCCTTTATCCGTCCACTGCTGAACATAGGCATCTCCCATACGACGCCACAAATAGCAATTGCGAGCTACCTCCATCCAACGACTCCCCGCGACCGCTACAATGTCGGCGGTCCACCGAGTAGGTGGTCTTCCCCTCAAGAACTTTTACCCCCCAGCATAGTAACATAATATTACAAAATAATTATAATTTGTACAAAAACAACATTCACGGTAGTATTTCAAACTATAACCGTTGTTATGTAATTTAATTGGCGCAAGCGATTACAGGAGCGACCTTAACTCATTAATTACAGTTAAAATGTCACATGGGTACACAAATCATCCTTATATTTCCATATTGCTAATGGAAATGGGTCCGTCAACATTGCCTCAATTAGGGTGAAGTTATGCCCTGTTTAGAACTATTAGCTGTTTAGGTTTTAATGGTTATATGACTGAATAGTTCAGATAAGGGTTGTCTGCCACTCCCTGGCTACTGAAGGGTTGCTTAAATAAATACTATATATACAATTTACACAGGTCTCTTAAAAGAGTATAGAAGGTTAATGGTCGCTTGATAGTGACGCATTTCAAATTCGGCTCAGAAGGCCGTGCTTCATCAGTTCTAAAGTCAATTTGTTCGGGAAATTACTCACACACCTTTAAAAAAGTCAGAACCAAATTTGAACTTTGTTGTTAGAATACCAACTATCTATGATATCTTATCTAAGTATCGATAGTTGTTAAATATAAGTGAATTGAACCCAGCGATCGAGGATTCGCATAGCATAATTGAGAGTGCGCTCGTCTAGCCATTGGAAGGTTGCGGGTTCAGCCAAAGGTGCATTGAATTTTGCAACAAAAAACATTTTAAAATATTTGTAAAGAAAAAACTCAAAAACTCTCTCGTTTCAAAAAAGTATTTTGTTTGAATGTGATATAATTGCCCGTTGTCCTAAATGAACGATCGCGTTGTTCTCGTAGGATACCGAGTCATGAGTAAAAATAGGTAATATCAGACACAAGTAGGCGAGCGATTGGGGCTGTCAAATATAGTCGACGACCTCGCTTTTTTGTGTACTTTAGCTGCTCCCCTGATGGTATACCGGAAGAATTATTTTACCAATTGTACGTTGTGCCCTTGATCGTGAAATACGATCAAATTAAATATTTGTTATAGTATGTAGTAAAAATTAGTCTTAAACCACTTTTAATACAGTTCAATAAAATGCCATTTATGAAAATGTAATTTCTACGTACTACTATTATTTCGGCGAACAGTATACCTCGCCAGCACTTTATGGGATCTACGTAGGCATTAAACCATGTTCAAAAAGCCGAAGAGTTTCAAGTAATTAGTTTGTAATGAAAAGGTGGTTCCAAAAAGTTTTTTAAAACATCGCATGTTCTACAGGGAGAAAAGTGAACAATTTACTGTATCTAGATTTAAAAATTTGCTTGTCATTAATAATAGATAATAATAAATTCTGTGACCAACACACAGCGCCATCTAGCCCCATGGTAAGCTGGCTTAGCTTAGCTTAGCTTGTGTTACGGTGACTAGACAACGGATATACAACGTATATTTTTCTTTAGTAAATACATGCATATTATATATAGAAATACACCCAGACCATAAGCCATTTAAGCATAAATATTTGCATCCAGCGGGAATCAAACCCGCAACCTTCTGCATTGTAGCCAAGCGTTCGCCCGACGCGCCACAGAGGTCGTCAATCATTTTTGTTGATTTGCCACATAGTCGCTTTGTGATAGAAACAATGTCTTACAGTTATGTGAACTACTTAGTCAAACTTTGTGTTTCTCGGCTAAAAATATTTTTTTGCCGAGAAATGTCGTTATTGCTCTATTAAGACAAGAACTTTCAGATCAAAAACAATGTTGCTTTGAACATAACAACCTAGGAAAAAAACACTTTCTGAAAGTTACACTCTAACTCTAGTCTCTATGAAAGAGAATCTGTAAACAACTAGCTAAGACGTCCCTATTTGGAATGCTCTTTTCATATTCGGCATTTAATTCTACTTATAGTCGGAGATAGAGGAACAGAAAACTACGAGGCCAGACACTACTTAGCAAAAAATAACACATAAAGGAGATGGATTGATTGTAAAATAAACTAGAGGCAGCGAGACGAAGAGTAATTCTATCTTTTGCCTAACCTCAAGTCGAATTCATATAAAATTGCATGCATATTGACCTAATTAGGTCTAAAGGTCAAAAAGTATAACCGTTATCGATATTTCAGTCTGTGATACGCTGACATAGCAATAAATAGAGCCTTCTATTTTTGAATTGCTTATGCCACTTAGACCGATTTGAATACCTTGACGACCTCTGTGGCGCGTCGGGACAACGTTTGGCTGCAATGCAGAAGGTTGCGGGTTCGATTCCCGCTGGGTGCAAATATTTATGCTTAACAATAAATATTTGTATCTGGTCTGGGCGTATTTCTACGTATAATATGTATGTATTTACAAAAGGAAAATTAAATATAAGTAGTATATCCGTTGTCTAGTCACCGTAACACAAGCTTAGCAGCTTACCACGGGGTTAGATGGCGCTGTGTGTTCGTCACAGGATTTATTTATTTCTTTATTTAATAGCTCGTTTTCCACTGATTTTCGTACGATGTCTGTAATATTTTCATGTGAATCGCACGATCGCCACAGGAGTCCGACGTCGAACGAAAATAAGCACAAATGGATCTAATCAAATTGTCTAAAGTGGCACGAGCGATTCAAAAATAAGGCTAGGTTGTCCATTTTTGTCGGTTTAGACTCTTAGAGTTTGTGTAAAGTATAAAGGCATCCCCGGCGGATGTGATATAAAGCTTTAACATAGTTTGTGTTTGCAAGTTATTTCTTACTTACTTACTTACGAAATAACTTGAAAATCGGTACGAATTTGAAACTAAAACTATTAAATAATTTGCAATTTACTTGCTTTGTCCACTAGTATTTATTATTATGTTGCATCTTGTTGCTCTTAAAAACATAGTAAATATATCTTTAAAATGATTTATCCTGACTGACTGATGGACCAACGCACAGCCTCAATTGCTGTTAGTAGAGTTAAAATTTAGAGAATGTTTTCATAATCTGTGCACGTATCCGATAAGAAAGGAAGGGATTCACGACTTAGCGGCTAACTTCGAAGTACCATTGTTTTGAATCAATCAGTCAACATTGAATCTAGACTCTGGAGTATAGTGCTACATTTGCTCTGGAGTATAGTGTCTAGTTTAGTGCTCACTGCTCAGTTGGAATTTTACGATCATCGTTAGACTTGGGAGACGTTACGTAGGAGAACTCTAGTATTCACAGTCAAGAATAAAACTGAAAACACGAAAAAGAGGAGATGGGCAAGAATAAAGGATAAGACGATCTCTGTGGCGTATCGGGCGATTACCCGGCTGGCAACCCAAAAAGTTGCAGGTTCAATTCCCACCGGAAACAAGTATTTATGCTTAGCTAGTTGTTTCTTGTCTAAGTGTTTTCTTATGACATAAAACATACACAAATTATACATTGTATAATATTTATGTTTTTACCAAAAAATATAAGTATAATTAAGCATAAATAAAAATTAATTAAAAATCAAAATTCAAAAATGCATCCCTACGTAAGGTATCCAAAAGCATTATTATATCCTTTGTATAGTCACGATAAAACAATTAAGCTTGTAATAGCTTTATCATGGCTATTTATATGTAAAAGGACAATTAAATAACTTTAAGCGGCTCAGCAGGCCTAGACAAGTGGTAAACGCTTCCAAGCGTTTCGTTTTCTAAAAACGATAACGCTTTAGCGTTAACGATATTCAATTCGTAGCCAAATGTACAATTACCTGGCGAACGCTCATTCTATTTATTCATTCGATAAAATATACAGTTTTGTCTATGGTTTCTATCGCAAACGTCAAATTCAATTTGACAACTGAAAGCAGGCGCGTAGAGTCCATACAACTCGATTCCCATCGACTTACCTTTGAAATTGGGCACATAAGTACATAGTTAAAAACCTACTACCAACCTAGTGCCTAACCTTTTCAGTGCGTTTTGTTGTTTTGTGTTTTTCTGTGTTGGATTGATAGAACACGTGTACATAAGGTGTAGTTTGACTATAAAGGTAGGTGAATAATGAATTACTGATTTCCTCCTTTTGGCTGAAGTATATTTTCATAACCTGAGTTATGAAAATAAAAAAACACATAACATAATTAATTGATTTAGGCCATGCTCGTCCTGAAATGACGATTGATTACAAAAGAAAGGACAGAACGGATTTACGACGAATTTATCGTATGTGAAGGTGGGGCCTATCACCGCGAGAAGTTTCTCAAATGTTCAGCTAAGGAAGGGAAGTACTGATAATGCCAGGCGCAGTAGCGCCTGGCTTCAACAGTACTTCAATGGGCGACCGTTTAAGTGTGGAATTGCATTGCGGTAGGTAGTTGTAAGAACAACGCGGGATCGCGACTTGCGCGAGTGAAACCGCGGGGCGCAGCTAGTAGCTCTATAAACAACGAACCCGGCATTTTTGCTATTTGGTCCAAACACCGGCGAGCAACATGGTTTCTACGTCTAAGCCACACTTCTTCACAATGCGCAAACCACAAGTCTTAGGGTGTGTATTTTCACAAACAAAACGTCAATAATCTATTTAACAAAAACTCGACACGACGAAGCTTGATTAAAAAATCCCCTTGTTTTTTTAGTTTTCTACAAGGTGCTGGCGTTCGCTTTGTAAGCGTACGATAGAAACGCTCACGGAGCGTTTTCGTTTGTCAAATATGCCACTTGGCTACACTATACATGGCGCTAAACGCACGGCAAACGTTTCGTTAGATGGAATAGAAAATGAATAAACGCTTGGCTACCAATTTTAAAGTTCGTTACGCTAGACCACGTGATGTTTCGATAGCTAATGTCAACCACATACATTTACCATTCTATTTTACTAGCGTTAACGATAATAGAAAGCCACTTGTCTAGGCCAGCTGCAGGCCTAGACAAGTGGCAAACGCTTCCAAGCGTATCGTTTTCTAAAAACGATAACGCTTTAGCGTTAACGATATTCAATTCGTAGCCAAATGTACAATTACCTGGCGAACGCTCATTCTATTTATTCATTCGATAAAATCTACAGTTTTGTCTATGGTTTCTATCGCAAACGTCAAATTCAATTTGACAACTGAAAGCAGGCGCGTAGAGTCCATACAACTCGATTCCCATCGACTTACCTTTGAAATTGGGCACATAAGTACATAGTTAAAAACCTACTACCAACCTAGTGCCTAACCTTTTCAGTGCGTTTTGTTGTTTTGTGTTTTTCTGTGTTGGATTGATAGAACACGTGTACATAAGGTGAAGTTTGACTATAAAGGTAGGTGAATTATGATTTACTGATTTCTTCCTTTTGGCTGAAGGAAATTTTCATAACCTGAGTTATGAAAATAAAAACAACACATAACATAATTAATTGATTTAGGCCATGCTCGTCCTGAAATGACGATTGATTACAAAAGAAAGGACAGAACGGATTTACGACGAATTTATCGTATGTGAAGGTGGGGCCTATCACCGCGACAAGTTTCTCAAATGTTCAGCTAAGGAAGGGAAGTACTGATAATGCCAGGCGCAGTAGCGCCTGGCTTCAACAGTACTTCAATGGGCGATCGTTTAAGTGTGGATTTTTGCATTGCGGTAGGTAGTTGTAAGAACAACGCGGGATCGCGACTTGCGCGAGTGAAACCGCGGGGCGCAGCTAGTAGCTCTATAAACAACGAACCCGGCATTTTTGCTATTTGGTCCAAACACCGGCGAGCAACATGGTTTCTACGTCTAAGCCACACTTCTTCACAATGCGCAAACCACAAGTCTTAGGGTGTGTATTTTCACAAACAAAACGTCAATAATCTATTTAACAAAAACTCGACACGACGAAGCTTTCCCAGCTGATTAAAAATCCCCTTGTTTTTTTAGTTTTCTACAAGGTGCAGGCGTTCGCTTTGTAAGCGTACGATAGAAACGCTCACGGAGCGGTTTCGTTTGTCAAATATGCCACTTGGCTACACTATACATGGCGCTAAACGCACGGCTAACGTTTCGTTAGATGGAATAGAAAATGAATAAACGGTTGGCTACCAATTTTAAAGTTCGTTACGCTAGACCACGTGATATTTCGATAGCTAATGTCAATCACATACATTTACCATTCTATTCTACTAGCGTTAACGATAATAGAAAGCCACTTGTCTAGGCCAGCTGGACAGATAGAAGTAGGCCTGAAATAACCAAGTAGTACGATTCAAAACTAACATGGCCGCATGTTCAAATATTCACTCATTTATTTTTCACTTAAATTTAGGTTTTTATAAAAAAAAATTAAATACAAAATAAATATAAATCACTTACAAAACCTACAAATAAAAAAAAATCTACAGGACCCATAAATAATGTATAAACTTTGTACAATAACAGTAAATACAATAAAAATCTACCTAGAAGTCCGTCGGCAGCAGGGCAGGGCTCACAACAATTATTATTAAAGAACAGACTATTCACCGTGCTTAAATTTTTTATTTACGGAGATCGATATTTCACCAGTAAATTCAATTCACTAGACTCAACAAATTAAAACATGGTGAATACCCCGTCATTTAATAATCATAAACTTGTTAAATTCACACGATTAGTTAACATATTTACATTTTACCGGTTACTCACTTACTTTAAAAATTTCTTTACCTACCCACCACCGGACAGTAAGCAACGACAGTTATAAATAGAGGACGACACCCGCCGCAGCTCCAGTCCCCTCGAGACCAAGATCATTGTAACATAATCGAAACGTCGAGGTAAGAAAAATAAAAAATAATACGCGATTAGGACCCGGTAAAATGTAAATATATTTAATAATTATTGTTACCAAAGTAGTTTTTTAGTATTATAGTCGTAACAGACGATCGAATCTAGTCCGGATCGCTACGCCGCCGCACCACTACTGACGTAAGTAAAGAAAAATGCGACTATTATGACTTAGTTATTTTGTGACGTTTGCCACAGAATACATAACGTCAGTACATAATTTGACAGTACGGTGCGATGCGAGTTCGTGCATCTGGTACGGCTTTTAAAGGTATATAAAAATGGATTATGGGACGTTTAGAAACAGAAACCTTTTATTTAAGTTGTAAAGGCTATTTTTTAGAGTTAACAACTATTAAGTAACACTTAATGGCGATTTCTTTCTATAATAGACCTCAGAATTATAATTTTTTATATCACATTAAGATTTCAGTCGCCTTTCTACCGTTTATTTTCCTCCCAGCTATTTAATAGCTAGATAATGTTCATTTTATGTGCGTTATGTGGTACGAATCTGAAAGTAGGAATTTAAGCCGTTTGATTGGTCCTTCGGAGGATCCATCGAGCTTTGTAGTTTATCCACGTCATCGTCGGTAAGGACGATTGGTGTCATATTTGTGACATACTTCGATATGTTTTTCAATACAGAAAAAACAGTTTTTCGTTTTACGTTACAAATTGCACACAAACAATACAAAGATTTACAATAACTTACATTTAATAAACACTCAATTATATTGATAAATATTCCTTCCATTTATCCGCAATCACAATGATACGCACCTACAGCATGTCACAAACAATTCGACTAGTAACAATTCGTCTAAAGACAATTCGACTAAAACAATAATCTTGTCTGAACCTTATCAGAAGCACGTCTACAAGTTTTCCGTAGGCGTCTACGAATTTTTCTGTAGAAGTCTACGAAATTATCGTAGACATTCTTGTTGGCATTTACCAGGTCTTAATCACGTATACAAATCGTGTGAATTTAAAAAGTCTATTTTTGTAGGCTTTCGAAACCCTAAACAGTAATTTAGTAAAGCCCTACTAAATGTACGGAGTAGCTAGGTATCTACGCTAATATCTAGTTTAACAAACTTTCTAAACCCATTTAACTTCTATAATAAACTAGCTTATTTAACATCGGAACAAGTAGTTTCTAATTAAAAGTAAACAGGAAACTATTTAACAATAGCGTGTGAACTTTGAGTTCGTAACTTACCAACACTTAGCAACTCATTAGCTTGTCGAAGTTTCGAGAATTTATAAATGAAAATGGAAAGAGTAAAAGAGTTTTCTTTTCTTGTCCGAGTTCTTAATGGGTATAGCGGTGTTATCTAAGATAACTGCGTCTCGCGGTTTTACCCGCGTATCCCGCGATCCCGTGGGAATATCGGGATCAAAAGTAGCCTATGTTACTCCTCGAAAATGTAGCTATCAACTGGTAAGATAGTTTTGAAATCGGTCAAACCATTCGTTACAAACAAAGAATCAAACGAACAACCAATCTTACCTCTTTATAATATTATTATTATAGTGAAGTATAGTATATGGACAAAGTTTTAAAATATTTTCTTAGATTTGGACCCAGCCGTTTTTTGGATTGTTTGAGATGTACGTTGATTTATCAATCCATGCATTTATCTCATTATCCATTGCAATTATTTTGAAAATAACATGGCTACGGTAGCTACCCGTCATAAAAGGTGACCAAAAGGAGTGTCCGAGTAGGAGGCTTCGGTCGGCGTTTGTTACCACTGGGGGACTCGCAGCCACTAACGAAGTTGGGTCGGATCTTGTTCTTTCTTCTAGCGTGCTACATCTAAGATCATAATTATCATCACTTACCATCAGGAGAGATAGTGACCAAAATCTCATATAAAAAATACCTACATAGTAGTGAAGCGGGCGATGATTCCCGGCGGCAACATAGCATAAAAATAAGCATAAGTCTTTTTAAGTTTACTTTTGATCATTCAAAATCTACAAAAAGGGTATGAAATTAAATGAAGATCACATAAAAGTATACAAACAAACAGAAGACCCTTTCACATGTTATCAGTATTTCAACGAAAATTTTAAGATAACAGAGGAAACCATGCCTTTGTTTGTTACCCGTTGACCTTCTAGCTTTTACTTTGTAGTGCTACCCGGCAGCAAACATGGATGGTTCAACTTATATTGGTTACCCTTTATTGTCTGGCAAAGAAGTTTACAATCTGACCTACCGAATTACAGAGGGAAAACTGCAGTAAATTTCACCCTGTAAATTTCAACATCAGTAACGAAGAAGGTGTTTTAACAGGATGAATTTCAATAATTCACTATTTTATACATACAATACTAATCTCTTCTTATATTTAAAAATGAATCCCTATTTCCCTTGGTCACGGCATCATGCGCGACCATTTTCGCAAAAAAATGTTTTGTTCATTTTGCTTAAATCACCGATTGATTTTGATGAATGTGGACCGAGACTTACGCGGGTGAAACCGCTAGGTGCAGCTAGTGTAAGCATAAAATAAGTTTATAGTTTTCAAAAAGTTGATCATTTGATTCTCTAAAATAACAACTTTGGCGGAATACCTACTTATCCCCAGTGGTGCAAGCCAAAGGACTCAAAAAATCAGTAGATTGCATTGGTGGATCCGTTTATTGATGATTCACAGGCCTACGGAGTATTTTATGTAATTTAAAAAAGTCTTGAAAACTGCATGAGGCCTCATACTGAACTTGGAGATGTTCGCTCTTTACTTTTTACGAAACTTTATTAAATCTCCAGAGCAAAGACCAGGAACGTTAGGCCGCCCTCATCTGTTTTAAGTCTTAAAATTATTTGCCTATCACCCCATCTGTGAGGATCCGACTACGACCGTTTCAAGGCTGCAGACTTTACGACGTAGATGTTAATTTTAATTGTTTTATTATACTATTTTCATGACGGATATTTTTCGCATGCGAATGCGAAATGTTTGACTAATTATTGTCGTTTTAGTACTTCAAGAATGGCACTCAATTCATTTGCATATTCGGATGGTATTATAAAAACTACCAGCGTCCCGCGGTTTCACCCGCGTAAGCTCTAAATTTTTGGATCAGCTAGCGGTTTTGGCCCTGCGTCAGTCAGGACTTTGAATTTTATAAGTATACTAGCTGTGTCCTGCGGTTTCACCCGCACAAATTCCTATCCTGTAACGTATGTGACGCATCACGTATGTTATACCAAGCGTTGCTTAACCCGTATGATTATTCAAAGTACCCTATATTTTATTTCAACCATTAAACTACCCCTGTACCAAATTTCATTTAAATCGGTTTAACCGTCATCTTTACCGATCACGTACGTCGATTATGTTTAAAATTAAATACTTTTAATGAATAACGTATTTATTTAGATAAGGATTAATATCATATTTACAATATTACCTTCGGAAATTGCATGCACTGATGCATTGATGCACTGATGCACTGATGCATGCACAAATGCATTGCACAAAATATAAGTATTAGCTCTATATTAATTCATTTTAACAATTAAACATCAAAATGACGAAAGCAAACATTGATGTAAAAAAAGTTGGGGCTTTATATTAACTAAAACTTTTTGCCTTACCCTTCCGTCGAAATAAAAATAGGAGAAAAATAGCCCAGTTTTAAGTTTTTCTATGTGTTATGTCTAGGTGGCCAGTTCGAAATGGCCGTATGCTACCCGAACCTTAGATCAAAATTTAAATTACTTTATGCCCTAGGGTTATAATGAGCACTTTATGCACCTAGGGAATAAAGACCGTTTTACGTTGATCTTTTTGGTCCAATAAAGTAACTTTGTAGAGCAGTAGGTGTGTAAAATCAATTTCATTTCAACTTGCTATTTTTTATCGGCAGTTACCATGGTGATACCGCGAAACTCGGAGTTTTTTTTTTACATCAACCTATGTTGAGCCCGGCAGATTTTATTATAAGAAGGGTGAAGAAATGTAGGTAAGGTACCAACTGTTGCCACTTTAAATTGGTGGAAGTTAAAACACGATCGCAATATAAACAAAAGACTAATGCGAAAAATAATAATAATTGGCCTTTTCATCTAATTTTAGATGATTTATTCAGCGCGAGCAACTTTTAATCCTTGATATTTTAAGGCGCTGTAGTGCCCGGGACATTGTTAGGTGGAGTAGGCCCAGCACCTATACCACCCTCCCAGCCTAGTCAGCCATGCACAGAGGAAAGAACTGGTCAATACGTCTGGAGCTAACTAAGCTGTGGGTTTCCTCACGATGTTTTCCTTCACCGTGTGAGCGATGTTATTAACGCACAAGGAAAAAGGAGACATTAGTTAACATAAGGAAAAAGACATTGGTTCGCGGTAAGCCGGGATTTGAAACCACCCCAAAGTCGGGGTATCTACCACTAGACCAACACCGCTCCTCGTATATAAAAATAAATAATGCATATACAAATAAGGCCCAAGTTCCTTAGTGTTTACAAAACATTTCTCCCATAATAAGTTTTCCTAATTAATATTATTTACCCAGGTACTCGTGGTGAGTAATCAGTAATCTCCGATTCCCAATTAAAACCGTTCTAATGAAACCTCAGCCTTCTTTCACCGCGCCGAGGCCTTTCGTCGGACCGATACTTATGTACCTACTTCATTAATTGGATTTCTAGGGAATGTATATTTAATTTATAAACTCCTTAAGTAGATTTTAATTGATTCGTCAGTTTACAGCTTCATAGAGTAAGTAATTAATTTTAAATGTGCACCGACACGTGTAAGTAAAGCTTGCAAATGCAGCCAAAAAATGCATGCAGTTATATTGAAATTAAGCAAGAAAAAATACATATTTTATCAATAACAGAGACGGAAAAGTTTCGAAGTTAATTCAGTTGAAATTCTAATTAGTTACACATGAATAAAGTCCTTCATTTCAGAATAAACACAAATAACCTGTCACTTTGTCCCTTTCACAAACTTTAATATAATAATTAGAACGAAAGTTGATGAATGTTTCGTAAATTAACAAAGTTCAGGATCCATGACCGATTAACATTTTATTACAAATTTACATAATCGGTTAGAAATTGGTTAAAAACGGTTGGTTAAAATTACAAAGCGCATTCTTAGAGGAAGAATAAATACATAATGATAGTTATGTACTTATTCGTCCTCTGTCTTCCGTGTGTGTCGTCCTCCTGTCTGTTGGTACAACAGACAGGAATCGCCGGCTTGGTGCCTACTTCATAGTTTGCGAGTAAAATTGTTATTGAAATGGATCCTCTGTTGGCTTTGGCTCCACGCACGCCTACCAGAGATCCGAGGCTCTAAAGCTCCGTATAGGACGCATAACACAACAAATGCAATTGCAATTTTTGGAACTATCAAATTAGAAAAGCTTATTGGTCGGGCTTGCCTACAGAAAATTATAATACCTAATAATATTAAGTTAAAAGTTTGTGTGTAAGTAAATGAGTATGTTTGATACCTACTCATTTACGCAAAAATTACTAAACCGATTGCGATGAAACTTGGTATGCAGATAGCTGAAGATCTGGATTAACACATAGGCTAAACAAAAAATCTATACAAAAAATTTAAAACCGACTTCAAACATAAATGAAATAATTATCATGAGAACAAAATTGCTGTTCTCAGGCAATTTGCTACAATAAAACCGGTTAGTTTTCATAATAAATTATTTCCTTACAATGCAGAAGGTTCGTTGATAGAATACGTCTTTGTCGTCCAATTTGTAAGACCGGAAGGGACGTAGATACCTATGTAGTATACATACACTCATTCAACTACGGGACAAATGAGTTCCTAAAATTAATTAACTTTGAACAATTCTAGTCATAATTAAATTCGGTTGTTCGAACTTCCGGTCTATAGATTATAGACTATAATCTGACTGGAAGTTCGAACTTATAGAAAGAACGATAAGCATTATAGTGTCCAGCTGTAGCCCTCGGTTTTAGACAAAACGATTGTAGACAGGGGAAACATTCATATTCTTAAATTCGCCACTCGAGGTGGGAACTCGCGTGGCCAAGTTGGTTAAGGTGTTGGGGTACAGATCCAGAGACGCGAGTTCAAACCTCGCCGCAAGTTTTTGTAAATTTTTGTAGATGAATCTTACTTAAAAATAGAAATTTCTAGTAGATATGCCTTGAATATGCCAATGAAAACAAATTTCGAAAACGACTGTATTATAATAGTAAACCCATTACTCTACAAAGGGTTGATTGTTAAAAATCTAGATTTAAATATCTGTGTAATAAAATATAACATCATCAAATAATGAGTTCATCAACTTTCAAAACGAAAACAATATTTAAAAACTAATAGACAAAGTAAATTATTTGATCTTACAGAATTTGACCCCCACAAGACATACCTGAAGCTAACTTAAAATAAAATAGTATGATGTTGTGTTAATAGTATAGCCTTTTTCGTAGATACTCAACCTCATAATTAGGCCGAAATATGCGTGACTTTGAAACGCGGGATTCATTGCGATATTTTCATTCACCGTATAAGCGATTAATAAAACCGCACATAAATGTTTTTCGACCGGGATTCGAAAGCATGAATCGAAATGAAAGTCGGGGTAATATAGGTCTTTAAATGTTATTAGTGCGTAGAAAATAAATACAATTATATTTTAGAACATCACAACTTATGATATGCTTAATGCTTATAGGTACCTGTAGGTTCCTGTTTATTATAGTCTAAGAACCCGTGAACCCTAGACCTTCGTCATTTGGTAGAAGCTGAAAGTTTGTCAGCGCATGCTCCCAACTAAGGTAAAAACGACGCAATGGACCATTATGAAGTTTGGGTTACAGGGGCTTTGGCAGATATATAGTAGGTAGGTACTAAAGGAGTATAAAAAAACATCAAATATAAATTGTGATTTATAGGTAAATTACATTAACAGTGTTATTAAAAATCACGCTATTCATTGCCAAATATTTAACATCTTGGCAACTGGTTGGCAGACCCATGTTAACGTTAGAGGGTCTTTCTGTTTTTACAAATAACGAAGGTGTGGTGTTCACGGGCTCTTGCTCTATTACCATCATTTCCGAAACAGTGTTATCTCATGCTACATTGTGCCATTCTCAGGGGGTTACTGCCATCACGAGGAGCAATAATGTTCGTATACTTGCATCGTATCGGAACGGAGTCCCTATATTGAACTACGATTATTGTTGTATCATTCGTTGTGATTTGAATATGGCAATGTTCATGCATACTTTGTTCAAGTTAAAATACTTTTTGTTTTACGTTGTGAACCTGTTTGGTTAATGAAACTACAAATTAACCCTCAAACTAACAAAGATGTAAAATTTATTACATTTTACGTATTGTTGTCGGCTGAATTCAGAAACGCTAATTCAAAATGTAAGCTCTACTGTTCTATATAAGAAACACAGCTCTCTAACTAAAAATTCTAAATTCAAATTTAGAAGGTGCTCAATTATTTAAGTACCGCTCAAATTTTAAGTCTGTATTTGGTTGTATGTATTCTACCATGACATAAAGGATCAAATTCAAAGTAATTGATGGACAGAAACAAAACATTGGGTAGTGTGGTAAAATAGTTGTTGCAACGAAAGCGTCCATTACCACCACGATGAATTCCACAAATATTATAAATACGAAAGTTTAGATGTTTGTTTGTTTCATTTACGCAAAAACTACTGAATATATTGCAAAGAAACTTAGAATGTAGGTAGCTGGAGATCTGGATTAAAAAATAGGCTAATTTTTATCCCGATATTCTCGTGAGATCGAGAATTATGCAATATTAGTGAAACCTAGGGGCGCATTTAGTCATAAAAATGTTATAACATAACCTAGCATTGTTGTAACCTAACAGTACCTGAAACAACCAATATTGTAACCCGTATCGTTACTAGGTTAGGTTCCAGTTGCCTGATTGTCTATATCTATATGTTGCAAAATCTCTTTCACTGAAAACATTTTTTTCGTAAGAGCGATTATGTAAGAATTTTTAGACCTTATCAATACCCTTTCTATCGACATTATTACAACCCTAGTGCTTCATCAATCTACACGTAGTTGTTTACAAACTGTCCCCACAAGAAGACAACCATAAGTAAGCAATATCAAATTGTTTACTGATAAGTAGGTATTCTGCTTATCATTTCGAAGATCTCTATCAGATTATCAAAACATTTTTATGGAACCAATTTCGACTTATTTTCTAAAACAAAATCATTTCAATCGGTCAAGTCATAATTTTGTAATCGGGTAGATAAAAAAATTCAGCGTCCAAATAAGAACCTGCTCCTAAAGTTTTTGAAAGTTCGATTTTAAATGCGATTTTTGGGCTGTATTGTAGGTAAATACAATTGGCCTTTTTCATTTAATTTGTTAGATGATATATACAGCGCAAGCCACTTTTAATCCATGCTAATTTTTGGCGCATAATTCTAGTTTAGGTAAATACAAACATACAGCCGAATCGGAACAATATAATTTACGTAAGTATATTTACTCTGGGTTTTACAGGTAACTATTTTAAAATTTTCTTTTTAATAAACGTTCCTAAAATTAACGTTATAATTAAGGTCCTAATCCTAACGTTCCTTAAAAAATTCTTCATATTACCACATATTATATTACATTCTACATGTTAGTTAGTTAAAATTAACATCTTACGTGCCTTAATTATTTAGTAAACATAATGTGTAACGTGTCAAGAAATTAGAAGGTCTTATACCAACAAGATGCGGTTAAAATTTATCTATGTTATTGACATAGCCTTCTGGGAACAATGCCTCGTGAGGACGCCCTCGAGGACATTTTTTATTTATAGGTCATATTTAATTTTAGCTTTTTTAATTGTTTGGTTTCTTGTTTAATAAATAAAGATTTATGTTATATACACAAATTTCAAAATGTATGTTTTAACATTTTAACCGCATCATGTTGGTAAAAGATCTTCTGAATTTTTGCCAAGTTTCACAATATGACTACTGAATAATAAGGGCATGTAAGACGTAAGATTATGGTAGTATGGCATCACGAAGATGTAGTTTTGGAAACTAATAATTTTGAAAATAATGGAGGCAAAAACATCATGTAAAATAAACAAAATTTGTATTAAAGTATGAAATTGCCGATTTGTACTGAAAATCTTAATTGTTTATTTTTTAAATTTTTAACAAATTTATTTAATCAAAATAGTTGCCATTATTATCTATACATTGCTGCCATCTAATGGGAAGGTTATTAATGCCTATGCGATAGAACTCCGACGATCTAGACTGCACAAACTGTGTGAAAGCATTTTGTACTGCCTCCTGGGAAGAAAACTTCTTGTCACGTAGATATTGTCCAAATCACGAAAAAAATGGTAGTCCGTTGGAGCAAGGTCTGGTGAATACGGAGGATGACGAATGGTTTCTAAGTGCAGTTCCTGAAGGGTCAAAATGGTTTCTCGTGCTGGGTGAGGTCTCGCGTTGTCGTGGAGCAATAATGGTGAAGATCGATTCATGAGTCGGGGCTGTTTTACTGCTAGTTTTGTCAACATGGTTCGGAGTTCGGCACAATAGACATCTGCCGTAATTGCTTGACCAGATCGAAGAAAACTATAGTGAATAACACCATGCTGAGACCACCAAACAGTTACCATTACCTTTTTATTGGTAAGTTTTGCTTTAGGACACTGTTGTGGCATTTGACCTGGGGTCAGCCATTGCATTTTTCTTTTCCGGTTATCATAAAGAATCCACTTTTCATCACATGTTACAATTCGATCCAATATTCCTTCATTTCTGTACCGGTTCAACAAGGCAACACAAGTTTCAACACGCGTTTCTTTCTGCAGATCAGTCAAATCATGAGGCACCCATTTTTCGTATTTTTTTATTTTATTGATTTGACGCAAGTGAGTCAATAAAGTGGGTAAGGTAACGTTAAACCATGCCGCTAATTCCTGGGTAGTTTGACTAGGATCGGCTTCCACTATCTCTCTTAATTCATCGTTATTCACCTGTGTGGGCGGTCTTCCTCGTGGCTCGTTCTTTAAGTCGAAATTTCCATCACGAAAGCGTTTAAACCAAAATCGCACGGTGCGTTCATTAGTAGACCCCTCTCCAAACGCAGCATTGATATTGCGGGCTGTTTCTGCCGCGTTAGTTCCGCGTCGGAACTCGTATTCAAAAATCACTCGAATTTTCGCAGTATCCATCTTTCTTGTCTAAATTGAATAACAAAAACAATTGAAAGTCGATATTCAAATGTTTCACATTTTTTAAAAAAAGAACATCACAGAAACCATTTGAAAAAAGTTTCATTCGAAAACCTCAAACCATGAAGATTCTATGTCAATTCAAAGAACCTATTGCAATAAAACGGCAATTTCATACTTTAACCCCTATTATTTCTGAGTAGGTACACAAATACTTAGTCTAACCCCCTTATTTATAAACGCTAATTAATGCGCTGCGTAACTATGCATCGTTTGTCTTTTACTGTCACATGAAGCTTTATAGATGACAGACAAAGACAAACGTCACATAAATATAGCATAAATAATAAATATAGCACGACTAACTTACTAACACATGACTAACACTAACTTAGTCATGTGTAAATAATATTTAATTTTTATAAAATTTATGTAGAGAGGCACAGAAGAGAGAGGTTTGAATCCTGTCATGGGAAATTTTTGAAAAAGTATCTCCTTGCGAAAATATTTCTAAGTTCAAATGAAAGTGTTGGTACTTATATCTATTATATCAAAGTTTTATTGTTATGAAATACATTGTTTATGACAAAGTTTCGCCTTGTTGGAAAGTTACCGGCCGGACGTTATAGACACGGATCCATCATAGAATCTTCACAGAACTTGAATAATTTAGATTTCCAAGAAAATTTTGTAATTACTTAGGTAACTTAGCTGGACGCTAGTTCCAACATTATTTTTTCTAGGTAAAAATAATGTTGGAACAAGAACTGAGTGTCCAGGTATTTATTCAATTATTGCAAAGTAGCTGTGTCCCTAGTTAAATTTAACCTCTCGTTTACCGAAGAGGTTTCAAACTTGTACCCCTCGTTTACCGCGTATGGCGCGGTTTTGACTAATATAAACATATTTTCATCTAAATTTACCAAACTATTGTTGTTTCAAAAGCTACGTATAATTATAAGTTTTAGACATGTATGAACTTTTATTTGTTTTCAAGGCAGTCAAAACACAGAGCTGCGTTCGAAAAATTCATTGGGAACGAAAAACTACGAAAATAAATATTTATTGAAGATTTTGTTGATGTAAGTTGACCTATGTGCTTATCCTACTAATATTATAAATTTGAAAGTTCAGCCGTTTTTGCGTGAATGAGTGTTTGGATGTTTAGATGTTTATTACTCAATCACGCAGGGAACTGGGGACCTGAAATAACACATAAGCTACTTTGTATCCCGAAATTCCCGCGGGAACGGGATTTACGCGGTAGTAACCGCGGGGCGCAGCTAGTTAATAATAAAGCTTTCATTATATATCGAAAAATATCTTGTTTCAATGAAAATACCACATAAAATATTAATTTGAAATAAGTTTTGCTCGCATCAAAATTTGAATGACCGAAATACCCTCAGTTATCCTAATTTTTTCACGGAGAGGTATGAGTGAATGGTGTCTATGGATAAATAATTTCATTGGGATGCGTTCCAAATTAACAGAAACTGTATATTTGTAACTTACCAAATCACTAACCGCGGATTCGGCCTTCCGTAAACGACTACCAGAAACCGGATCCGGTCTTGGGTAAACGAGCGGTCATGATGTCATAACATTATAAGAATTTTCAAAAAAAAAAATTACCCCTTTTTTTCTTTGCTGAACTTTCGAAATAACTATCTGACAATATTTCAAGATTAAAAATCATTCCCCATTTTACGTAATGGTACCCCAATGTCATTAAAAAGTCGGATACAATAAAAAAACAGCGACATTATGTTCGCAATGATGTAACCATTGGTTGTAACACACATCTTTTTACACTTGGTTAGGCCACACACGGTGTACAAACATCGTCATTAGAATTGGTAAACATTGACCTAAGCCACTGCGACCTATACAATACTGTACCTACTTTAACCATAATAGCAATGCCATTCATTCGCTTTTATCCACCTAGTGTATAATCAATAATCATGCTGTGTCTAGGTGAGTGAGCTTCCATAGTAGGCTGACTTGAGAATAGAAACCTCATGTCTCTCAACTCACTAGGCATGTGTTAGGAGTACCTACTTTAAATATTTTTAGTAGAAATATACTTTCGCAGTTATTAGTTTTAATTATTCGATTATATATTATATAGTCGATCCCTGTTCTTTGTTTTCTTAATGGATAGGTAAGCAAAGCAAATATAAAACATAAAAAAACGTAAAAGTGCGAGTGATGATGTTGAAATATTTAAATTATATGCTAATATAAAAAAATAAGACTATAACAACTTTATTAAATGGTCCACAGTTACAAAGATGCTTCCCAAACTATGATATGTAAACACATATACACTGCTCCGTTCCGTCGTGGGTAAAAAGGCTTCTTAAGAATATAGTCGAATCAGCTTTCTTTCAATCTTTTTGTACAGTGGTACACAATGAACGGCACAGCCTAAATAGTGGTGCCATAAATAAATATATCATGTCGTGTATTTGTCGACGCGCCTGTCACAGTAGATATCGCGCTAATGGCGCGGTAATGTCAAAGTAATGTACACTGTGCGTGCGTACATCACTTTGTAACAAGACGGTTTTATCTTTTTATTATACTTACAGATCACTTCGTATACTGTTTTACTATAAGACGTATCCTTTTCGTTCTGATAAAGAATAAAGGATGATTTATACTAGACCGGGCCGAGCCGGGCCGTGTCTGAAACGAGTAGCTTTTGTTTGGCTTGTCCGTGCTGTGTCTGCGCAAAACATATGCCACCTTCATACAGTCCGACAAGGCACGATCCTGGCCCGATCTAATAAAAATCATCCATAAGTGTCTTCTCAGCGAGAGTGCTGTACGTTAGACTACGTCCCTGAGTAGTCGCTTAGTTAGTTAGTTGCTTAATGTTCCTTTTTGTCAGTGCAGAAGTTTTCCCGCGACGAAATTGCCTATTTTCTTTACGAATTTTTTTACTGATTGTTTTTAGGGACATATTAGTCCAACGCCTAATATTAAACGCCTAAAATGGAGATAGTATGGTTTTTCTTATTCTATTATACTACTAGTATAATAAAACTAAAAACCGCTGAATCGATTGCGATGAAACTTGAAATATAGATAGTCGGAGGCCTGGAATAATACATAGGCTATATTTATCCCGATATGCCCGCGGAAACAGGACTTACGCGGGTGAAACCGCGGGGCGTAGCTAGTTAGATAATATAAATGTGGCGCGTCGGGCGAATGCCCGACTGCAACGCAGAAGATTGCGAGTTGACTTCATACTCTTAATTATGTAGGTACATAAATAATAAATTTTAAAATGTACAAGTACCAGTTTCCTCTTTATTATTATAACTTTATTTTACTTAATTATCATCAATTAATCCGGATCTTGTCAAATTATCGCAAACTTCGGAGTAAATCTTAAACAACAGATGGACGATCCACACTTCAATCAAATTCAGGGAAACTAAGTTTGTTCATTAAAATTTTCAAGACTCGTTTCGTCTCTCTATAGTAAACTTTGATTTAATTTCAAAGTAACTTTTGCCATCATTCAACTTCCAATTTTTTTCTTCGCTTAGACTTGTACAAAATGAATGTTTGTCAATGTATCGTTGCTAAAATAATGTAATATAGAAACCTGGGCCTCTACTAGAATTCTCCGAACGAACGAAAAAAAAACTGTCATCCAGGAAGTAAATCTGTCATTATGGTTGGCATCACGACATATTTTTCTTTCGTTCGTAGAATTAGAGTACAGGCCCTGAATTGCAAACGGGTTCCGAAAGGCATCATCTAAACACGCTAATAAGTACTAGGTACTGATCTCTATTTTAGAAACTAGGTTTCGCACACGGGTCGTATCAAACGACGTGGCAAGAGGGCAGACGTTATGCGAAGAGATTTATTGATTATAGCGAGTAGGTAGCACGAGGAACATAGCATCACAAATAGTTTGGCAGCACTATAAGATTATATCTGTCACACCACTTTTATTCTTCGTTTTATCTCCTAAAATAACCATTCCTTCATAAAAAGGCGAGTGTACATAAAAGTGCTGTGTTGTCATTTTCTATGGGTTACAGTTCATAACCAGATTGATTGGAGTTATATGATGGCTGCCTCGAGGCCATGAAAACGAAGGCGTTAAGTAATCTATCACAAATAACATGGTCCATTCCATCAAATGCTTATCCAAACCCTTATGGTATGATATTAATGTAGGTAGTAGGTTTCTGATGAACTTTTTAAGTTCACGCGATTTGTTAACATAGTTACATTTTACCGGGTCGTAAGTCCCCTCGCGATTAAAAATATTGTAACATCACCGAAACGTCGAGGTAAGAAAATAAATAATCGTACGCGATTAAAACCCGGTAAATTGAAACTATAGTTTTCTAGTGGTTATTATTATGCACAGTTACTTTGTAATGTCCTCGTAATGTCATAAATTAATGAGTAATAATTAGTCTATAAATAACGAAATAAAAACAAAAAGTAGGTAGGTGGTACTTACCCACTAAAAATTAAGACACAAAATGTTTAACATTGATTTAAACTAGCTGCGTCCCTTGGTTTTACCTGCTTAAGTCCCGACCCTGTAAGAACATCGGAATAAGAAGTAGTCTATGTGTTAGTCCAATAGGTCTCCCGCTATCTGCATACGAGTTCAAGTTTCATTGAAATCAGTTCAGTAGTTTTTGAACCTCCCATTGGATACATAGATCAACTGAACAACTGCCTCCTGGCCAAGATCTGCCGTGAACGACATGGAAAACTAGAACACAGGTTGGCCGCTGTAAGACCAACTTAAGCCGATGGGGTTATACCGACCCGTCAAATGTTTACTGCCACTGTAACCCTGAGGAAACAGAGCAAACAATGCCGCATCTGTTGGTTTGTCCATCTTGTTCTGCTTCCTGCACTCTGCAGGTTGCCAACTAATGGGCCGGACAAGGAGTCTAGGAAGAGATACAAAAATTAGAAGAAGTAGATTTTAAAAAAACCTTTTCGTGTGATACAATAGTGCAATAAACAAAAGCAGTTTTTATTGTCATGTCGTGGTTCTTTAGATATGTAGACATAAATTATTTTGTATAATTTTTGGTACAGTAGTTCATGAGAAAACAAATAATAAGTGGGTATACTTATTATGTTAAAGTCATACAGAACTAGTTATTATGCCAAACACTATTCCGTACTAAAATCGTCGTATCCAAGCAAAAACATTTCATTGAATATTAAGAGCACATCTTCACGCTCCCTCATAACGCAAAGCCTTTATGAATAAAGTAAATTTCCCGGGTGCCTCGTAAACTTACTCAATATTAGGTACTACGCCTGATCAAAATTTAAGAGCAGTGACAAATTGATTTTAGCCTTTTCTCGCTTGAAGGGTAAGAAAGTTAGAATAGAATCTAGAGCGATTGTGGAGTATCTTTCATCAATAACATTAATATCATATAGGAAAGTAGGAAACGATAATGCGACCCTAAGGTCCGTATTATTAAAGACAACTCAAGAAGAGATCGTGACTTGAGACCCGATTTATGTGTAAAATTAACCCTAAGCTATACTACTCGTACATACATGTAACCAACAGACGAAAATTCAGACGACCCAGGCACAGTTCTCTAGTCTTAAAACAGTGTTTTACCCATAAGAAAACAGGATAATAAAAAAAAATTGAAAATTGATTTAAATTAACTAACTCACTAAGTAGGCTTAAAATTGACGCACAAAGGCCCAATAGTAGGGCTGATTGCGGAAACACATAGTTAAAACTTTGACTTTAACTTTTATAATTTTTTTGTTAGCAATGTATTTATTTTTGTTCTAAATTAGAACCTTTTATTGTTTAGTTTAATATATAACAATAAGCTATGGGTAAAGGTTTGTCATGTCTTTTGAATACAATTGTAGTCAGTACAGCCATTTTTTTATGTCGCGTGATAAGAATCCAAAACAAAAAATAACTGAGAAATCTTAACTACCATTTATCAATAGGGACGAAGTGGTGCAATTTATGAGTTTAAAAGGAATATAGTGAATTCGATGTCTAGAAGGAAGCGATGTGAGATGATTTACGACCATAGTTCTAACCACGTATCTAGAGATATAAAATCAATACAATATAACACAGAGAGTTAAATAAAATAATAAAATCTTTGACTACCCCATACTCCCACGTAATATAGACCTACTATTCAATTTTATTATAATTTATTATTACATATAGATACGATACCTACACCATCAAAATCTAAAATTCTTCGAATATTGCAATGCGACTGTTTTTTTAACATCTTCGACAGCCTGTATACGCTTTTCCCTACGTCGGTGATTGGTTTAACTCACATTTCATTTTTTTATTAACACAAATTAATGTTTAAGCTACACGAAGCTAGCCTTAAACTAAACGACGAAGCTTAAATTATGACTAACTAGAAAAGGGACAAACCTACCTAAAACTACAATCTTACTAATATTATAAACGCGAAAGTTTGTATGTAAGTATGTATGTAAGTATGTGAGGTTGTTACTATTTTACACAAAAACTACTAAACCGATTGCAATGAAACTTGTAATATAGGTAGCTGAGGACCTGAATTAACACATAGGCTAGTTTTTATCCTGATATTCCCGCGGGAACGGGATTTACGCAGGTGAAACGGCGGGGCGCAGCTAGTATATTTTACTTTTTCTTTGGTAATACACACCCAGAACCAAGTCAGCATAATTATTTGTTTTGCGTTGTAGCCGAGTGTGGGCCCGACGCGCCACCGAGACGTTATGAACAAAGTACTCTCTAATATGTAGCAATAGTATTCTATCTCTAATAGAATTCGAACTTAGTATTACTTATCTGAAGGAGGTCATTTTCTTGTGCTACTTCGAATCGAATTTATTAACGGACATTATGTGTATATCAATAAACTAAACAACTTTGCGGAAGAATTGGTTTCGATTTACGAGTGTTCCCGAGTTTACAGTCAGATTTTAGGTTGTTTTTGTGTGATTTGTTAATGACAGCATGATCTTTTAACTTTTGAAAAGTCAAATGATTTCAGTGGAACATAATCAAATTTAGTATAGATAAGTAAGTAAATACTTAATAAGTTGATTTTGACCTAGTTTAGTATTGTGTGTTTAATGTCAAATGTGATAACTAAAAAAGTGCAACTTATCAGGAAAATAAAAAAGTGATTATTGAGAAGTGTGAACCTTCATTTCAACGTTGAGAAATTCCCACGCCCCATGGCCAATCCTAATAAAGGCACGGAAATGCCCTTAAAAGTAACTATAGCATATTAGTGTTTTAATCACAAAATCAATAGAACTGATTGCGAAGAAACTTGGTATGCGAATAGCCAGAAATCTGGACCTATATTTTTAACCATATACTCCTGCGGTATGCAACGCAAATCATTTTTAACCTTGTGGTGTAGACCCAGTTTTAAACCAGACCGCACCTACAAATAAAATTATCTAGCTAAATAGAATTAAGACTAGTTTCACACGGGAAAAGTTTTAGAATTGTTGCCAAAAACGTTGTTTAACAATCTGAGACACGTTCTGCATTTCCTACTTATGTACGAAAATAAACAGCTATTTTATTTTAAAGAAATGTTGTTTGTTTTAAAGCAACGCTTGGCGCAGGCATTACTCGGATAGGTGACCGAATTTATGACGTTGAAAAATGCTAGGCGAAAAATATATCTTGGCTTTTCAGTTTTTATAAAAAAATACCTTTTCATTTTCAATTTAATTTTTTAAAGCTTCTAAACATATTTAAGAAATAATACATCGTTAATAAAATCAACTGCCGCAAGTTAATTGTTGAAGGCGTATTTTTTAAAACATTTTAAACAAAAATCCTTATGAAGTAATTACAAGTAATACATAAGAAAAAAAAACACAAAAATCAGATTAGGGGGTGGGTTTTTTAACTATCATAACGTGAAAAACACAGCTCGACTCACCCGTGAAATAGTCCTCTTAATATTGTGGCAGCTTTTAATAAATTAGTAAGTAGAGAAACCAGCTACAAGCCTAAGGGGCTAATGAAAAAGGTTTGGTAATGATTATGGCAGTGAAATTAATGCCCTTGTTGTTTCTACAGTCACTTGTCTTAATAGGGCGATGAAAATTTATTTCTGCTTTAAGAAGGGTTGGTTTAAGACGAATAAATAATGACCAAATTTGAAACACACTGAAATTTGATTATTCGGAAATGTAATAGGGTATTTCGTTTATCTCTAGATAATTTTTTAGCATGAGGTCTAAATGTGATTTTTTTTTTACGAAAACAATGCTCGTTTAAATAAAAACTGATTTAGATATAACCTGATTATAAACGTACAATAACCAATTTTAACTCTTAGTGCTAAATAATTATCTAATAAACAGAAACAAAAGTCATGTGATGCTTTTTGTTTCGATCATCTTTTGTTTCTATTTTGATCGCCCATTAATTTAAGGGATGATTACTTGAAACTCGACCAGGTTGGGACCCGAGCCGATTTATTTTTGTAATATGTAAAAGATACTAGCTGCGCCCCGAGGTTTCACCAGCGTAAGTCCCGTTCCCGTTTATGTGTAATTCCAGGTATCCAGCTTAGTTTAGCGGCTTAGTCCAGCAGTTTAGTAGTTTTTGCGTGTTTGAGTAACAAACACACATACACACATACTCACAAACTTTCAGCTTTATAATATTAGTAGGATAGCTTTTTTTGCATGTTATCCGTGCTGCGTCCTTGCAAAACAAAAGCTGTATTTTTATAAAAATACCTATCTCAGCTGGCTAGCAAAAGTAGTTTTAGTGTTAGATAACTACTTAAAAACATGATAAACTGTAAAGTAAAGATAGATGAAGTACTCTTCATGGGCTACTTTTATACCTGAAATTGAAACTGCAAACACAATATTGTGGTTAATTAAAATAATGCGGGTTGTCGTGCAGTATCGGTTTGGTTATATATTGAAGCTAAGTGTAAAATAACTAGCAGTGTGCTGTGATTTTGCACGCGTGAATCAAGAGCTCACTCACTTAGTCCACCATATCTATACCTAGACTTCTTCTTTTATATAGCTATATTTCATTTGGACATTGTCAACTATCATTAATATTTGCAAGTTATTTGCATTGAAACAGTCAAGTCGTCATAGTTAAAGTCAAGTCGAGGGAATCATTGTTAAACGGCGGCCATTTACAATTACTTTCACGGAGCTTTAGAGACAACGCTAAAGTCTATGTTTTGCACCGATTTTTACTTTCACTACACTTGTTCAACTTCACGAAACTAAATTTATTAATATGCCCCCGGAATTATACAATTTAGACGCATTTGAATTAGGTTTCACAAAAATGAAAACTTAGCAACACATCTCCTCACTTCGTTCCCTGAAAAACTCCCTATACCTATCTTCTTTACAATTGATTGTTCTTGAACAAGAAAGCTACTAAAAACACTTATTATTTTCGGGAGGAGGAGACGTATGAGCACTCAACTGATTTTATCGTTTGGTATCTACCATTGATGTGTTTGGCATTAGCCAGGTACTAACATCCATCACACATCCACATATTCGAAAATATTGATGATTTCTTTGGAAACTATGAAATGAGACAGTTTCTTACGAAGTTCAGGCAAACTGGACGAGATATTTTAATTCTGCGCTGTTTCCACTGGGATTAATAAAAAACCTAAGAAGTCAAGTAAGAACCTTAGGGCTACTAAAAACTTAAATCTACGCCCGCATATGTAGGTAGCTGCTTAGTTTTTAATCAGGCTTGAAATCTGAAAAGATACACACTCTCTGAGGGGCCGGTCGCTATATCTTTCTAAAGAATGATTTATGCTAGACCATGCCGGGTCCGAGCTTCGTTGTACGTTGCTCGGCGAGCAGCCGATCGGTCTGTTGCAACCGAGTGGCGGCCGAGCAATGGACATCGGGCCCGGTGTAGTATATAAATCATCCTGAAACCAAACATCTTGGAACAAAAAACAAATATATCTCCAAATCAGTTTTGACTGTAGATTAATAGATAAATAAATGTAGGCAGATAATAAACAAATATTAAACAAAAATAAGTTTGTGAGTCAGTCAGACCTTTGAATGTATTAACATGTACCTATTCATGATATTTGATTGGATTGTGGATTCGTCGTTCGCGTGTCCACAATCATTAATCCACTTATATTGGTTGTTTCATATCAACATCAATGTGATCAGTACAATATTAACTGTAGGTAGGTACTCAATTTAAAAATAAATAGGACGTTTTGTTTATCACAGTTCGATATCAAAATATTATAGACTAAGGGTGGTCATTCTATGGAAACTCACGGTTATTTGTCGGATTGCGTGATGAGTTTGAATTTTACATGTGTGATTATGATTGATCGGAATGTGAATCCTATTTCAGAAATTCTGAATCTTATTTCAGAATTTCTAATCCATTAAATTTATAGATAGTATTATAATATCAACATGAACTATTAACAGTTGGTAGGTACTTAATTTAAAAATAAATAGAGCTTTTGGTTTATATAGTTCGATTTAATAATATTAACCTAGCACGGTCAATTCTGTAAAGGACTGACGGCCATTTCACGGTGGATTCCGCAATAAGTTTGAATAGTATGAACATCACTGATGATGTTTGATTGGATTATGAATTCACAGTCTTTAATTGATTGTTTCATAATACCAACTTTAATGTGATCAATACAATATTAGGCGTGACTGAATCTATTTGAATCAATCTATCAAACCCAATGTATTAATGAAACAAATCGATTCTTGTTTTTTTATATATTTCTTACAAACAGGACGAAAATGACTTATTGAAATGACAGCTTGCTTCGATTTAGAGCAAAGTTAGATCGAAAAAAGAATCCAAGGTCGTTTTAATTCTGAACAGAGTGTGAGTGAAAAGCAAGGTGAAATGACTAGGCAATGAAGTGATGTTCGAGTTTTATAAAATAACATTGTTGAATAAGGCACATTAATTTGTTATAAAAAAATTCATAGTAACACATAAATAAGTATTTAAAAATTTAGATTTCTCGATTTTTCGATTCTTAATAAAGCGGTTTTGTCCTTTAAACGCCAATAATTTGCTTTACCGCTTTACTTGGCAGTGGGACTTAATAGGTTGAAATGAAAAATAGGTACTGTTTCTAAATGTATGTACAAGTCAAATTTTTTTTTTAAATTTTTTTTTTGCCTTTATTATCATATAAAAGAACTTAAATAACAAGATTTTATTAAATATAGCATAACAAACCACTAAGGTTTGTAGGATGGCATCTGGTATGATACTCCTATGAGAAACATGTGAAAAACAGTGATGTGTTACAATAATACTACTACTACTACAATAACTGAAGGTACCTCTAAATTACTGATGTATTTATGTCAGCATTATATAAAAAAAGACAGCTGTCAAATTTGTACCAAGTTTCTCCCACTTTATTACAAAATCGCGCTTCTAAAGTTACATTTCTCTGAAGGAAGGGTTAAAATTGCCTTCAAATTGTAGTAGGTATATTTTCTATTTGCCCTGACATAGAACAAATATTGTCTGAATATAGGGAAGTATAGTTGAAAATTAAATCTCTACCCACACACAGCGGGGCACAAGGACCCTCGGGTCGGGTGGAGGGCCCTTCATCGGGTAGACGGCGAGGGCCTATTGTTCATATTGTAGATCTACTAGATATTAACTAGAGCCATATTAATATCAAACGCTAGTTTGGTATCAACCGTATGAATATTTTCTGCGCGGTTTTCTATTTTCAAGTCTATGTTCTTCACTTTTTAAGGTAACACAATTTATAATTGAAATCATTGTACTGTTATAAACGCGTCGCTTTTATTATATCAACTTAAATTACCTAGTACTGGAATGTGAACGAAGAACTAAAAAGTTTTCCGCTACATTGAGCTTGCTGTCTCATTCTAATAACACTTAGTAAATATAAGTATCTTGTGTAAAACATATTGTCAACTAACTCCCCGTGTTTCGAGGTCTTTTCAGAGCTCTTGCTCCCGGGTAGACTGATAACTTATGAATAAAAAAATCGAAAACCAACTACAAAAAGCATAAAGTTACCTCAAAAACTTTATTTTTGATTTGGGCAGTTTTACTTACTATATTATATAGTTGGTGGGTCGAGATTGTAGTTTGGCTACCCGACTTCAGATAACATAACAGATAAGTCGGTGGCATTGTATGGAAGTGTGGTTATTTTATACGTTTTGAAGTCGGTATTTTAAGTTTTTTAAATTAATATATATTTTACATTTTGTTCTTTATGCATCCAAAATGCATGCAAATTAATGCTATGGTTTGAACCGAGCAGGAATTCGATTCCGATAACGACAGAAGATGCGCGGTTGGATCGAAGTTGAATTTTAAATAAATTTAGAAATTTTAATGGTAAAATTGTTCTCTGTTTGTCTGTTGTTCTATCGTTTTGTCTGTCTATCTATATATCTATTTCAAATCGGCTCGACAGATTAACATATAGTTAAAATATCTGTATTAAATTAGTTCATAACCATATAACTTACTAGTTATTTTATACAAAAACAGCATTCAGTATTTTCTGTCTAGAGTCTAGTCAAATAAATAGCTATAAAGGTGATCGATCGACGCGACGACGCAAATCTTTGTTATTATAACCTACGAGGAACAATATATTCCGAGTTCGTTTGTTATAGTTATAAATATAGCTATTATAGATAGATATCGATCATTGTTGTAGCAACATTGTTATTATTGTTATTATTTCGGTACATGCCAGTCGCAACACAACACATAGAAACCAACGTTAAACAATTCATGTTACACGCCGACAATGGGACTCTGTCACTACCATTAAACGGATTTCTGAATATTACAGTTAAGTACCTTGTTCTTTTTAACCCTGCATTTCATTGGGCTACGTTGGCTAATGTGTAGCCATAGAAAAACGATTTCTCAGAAATGATTAGTGTTTGCTTGTTCTGTTTTATGTAATGTTATAGGTAAAACTATAATCTATTTAGTACCAGAACAAGATGCAGAGTTAAAACGAAGTTCAGAATTTCGCTGTAAATTATGTTTAATAAAATAATACCGTAACATGAGTTACTGCTTATACTACCTATCTCAATAACACATTACAAGTAAACTTTATCTACTATCTAGGTATATCCATCGGAGTAAATATTTTTTGCATTACTACGACACACGCACACTACTCACTTATACAGACCTTGTGAACTACTTCCCTTATTTATAAACGTTAATAAATGCGCTGCATAACCATGCATCGTTTGTCTTTTACTGTCACATGAAGTTTCAAAGTTGACAGACTGAGACAAACGTCGCATAACTTAGTCATGTGTAAATAAAATTTATAAATAAGGGAGTATAGTTTTATGTTTCTTACCTTTTTAGTTTAGTTAAACGTATTAATATACCTAAGGTAGTTGTGTGTTTAGTGATGCAATAAATGAGTTATCTGTGTCTATGATTCGAACTAGTTACTAGGGTTATGCCATTCCACCGCGTAACACAAAAGAATACTTACTCATTACTTACTTATTCCGCTGGCTCAGTGACCCACAGTGGACCTTGTCTTCCGAAACAAAAGTCATCGATTGCTCCCTGCCCTGCGCCATCACTTGCCTGACGTTGGCCTGGATTTCGCGCAAATCAGCTTCCACCGTATC
Organism: Idaea dimidiata; assembly: GCA_949358125.1. Taxonomy (NCBI): domain Eukaryota; kingdom Metazoa; phylum Arthropoda; class Insecta; order Lepidoptera; family Geometridae; genus Idaea; species Idaea dimidiata. Next base: position 11,837,376 of record OX442334.1, read on the forward strand.
TCTCCAGCCATATCTAGGGCGCATCACAGGCTACACGTAACAATGCTTATATAATTTGGCGATGCGATATTAATATCATTCGTCTGTTCAAATAACAATTTTGATTGCTGGAGAGTTTCTTTTACAAAAAAATCCTTTGTCTGACCTTTAATTAGTTCGGACTTGGCATGGTCAATCAAACCGAGGAGAAGCCATTTTGTTGCGAAGTTAGGTGCAAACAATACCTATGCTTAACAACTTTACCAACTTCAGCAAAGTTTAAGCCTTGAAAAACAGTTGAACGTCTGTAAGTCGGGTATTTCTTCAAGAAACTAATAAATACTCCTAACATATTTGTTACATAACTGCTTTTCTATAAGAATAGAATAGAATAGAATAGAAAACATTTATTGGCAACATACACACAGAAGAACACCAAAGACACAAAATAAAAAACAACAAAAACATATTTAAATGAAGGACGGTGTTGTCTAGTGGTAGATACCCCGACTTTCATTCCGAAAGTCATGGTTTCGAATCCCGGCCGCGCACTAATGTCTTTTTTAAGACAAATTTATGTAAGCTATTATTAACATCGCTCGTACGATGAAGAAAAACATCGTGAGGAAACCCACAGCTCAAAGCCACGCACAAAATGCTGAGTTGTAGAGCTAAATGCGGAAACAAACAGTTAAAACTTTACCTTTTGTTTATAAGAAAACAGGTTTTGTTACGGGGCTTCAAATTAGAAAGCATTTTCATAAATCAAATGCAAATAGGTACACTATTTGTATTTTATGTTACGTACTAGCTGCGCTCCGCGGTTTTACCCGCGTAAGTCTCGTTCCCGCGGAATTATCGGGATAAAAAGTAGCCTATGTGTTATTTCCGGTATCCAGCTACTTATGTTCCAAGTTTCATCGCAAGCGGTACGGCGGTTTTTACGTGATTGAGTAACAAACACACATACTCACAAACTTTCAGCTTTATAATATTAGTAGGATTACGACCTCTACCGATTCATAGAAAATCTACTTTTTGCATACAGCCCTCAGCCATCAGGTAGGTTTCACATGTTTTTCTTGCAGTGTCACAAATCTGGCTTAACATATCTAGGACAAACAATATGCAAATTCTAGCTGCTAATGTTTCACGCGATAACAGGATTACGAAAAGTACGAGTATGTAGGTATGTGTGCAAAACACAATTTTGTAGAGTAAATTGCACAAGTAAAGTAATACGCAGTCGTTAGTGCCAACTTTGTGAAACAAATGGCTATAATAGCTTTACACGTTCGGGTTAAGTTTGGTTGGTACAGTAGGGTTAAAATCTTTTGTCGTCTAGTTATCTACCCTAGTTTTAATCGACTTTTATAAAACGAGAAGTATGTTTTCTTTTCTCCTTTATAGATTTTTGTTACCAGATAATATCTAAACCGTCTGAGGTCCAATCGCGATGATTCGTTTTCATTTAGAAATATATTAGCGTCAAATTCTGATTAGTCCCATAAAAAATGTGAAACACAGAAGAAAATATCCGGACTTATGAGTAGAATTCTAGAATGCTGAAAATTACTAATTGTGGGCTATTATTCGGGTTGACTACAAGGAATTGTTTTCTAACGGGTCTCCGAATTAAATTCATTGAAAACTGAAACGAAGTGAAGATGCAAAAGTAGGAAAGGGTGGGCTTCAATAGGGACGCAATCATGAACATCGCTCAGATGATGATGACTCTTTCCAAATTGCAACAGTTACAAAGTTTAGCCTAGTCTCATATACAATAAAATTATAAAACGAATAACTAAATCTCAAAGTCTAATAAGATAAACCTACTAAATTAAACATCAACAAATACCTACCAAAATACGTGACTAGTTTGTATTGAATTAACTGTATACGAGGGCGGTAAGAGGCATGTGTCGGCGAGCTTCAAAGATAGTTTTCCCTAGTAAATCTAATTTATTCGGGTATGACCACGGGTAAACGAGTGTCTTCAATATGTAGACGTTAAAATGGCGCTTTCGCGTTGAAAGTAATGTTTGAGGTTACCCTTATCAACTTCAGACAGGACACTTTTGACACGACAATTTGAAATCTGATCTACTGGTTTACAAAGGAAACAAAATGACATTGTAAAATAATAGCTGAGGAAATTTAAAATTAGAATCCGAGTATAATACCTACTACGAAGCTGCTTATCATTTTGCCATGTGGACATAAGTGTCATAAGTGAAAATACAGATGTTGTGGGGATATTATTGAAACATGATATTACCACAACAATTTCTATAAATATAAAATAGTACTATGTATATTTATGTATAACAAGATTGTAGGGCATTGCATAGTAATGATATCTCCTAAAATTAGCGTGTTTAGCGCTGGTGACATTGGTGATCGGACTTAATTGCCCACCGGGATTTTTATCATTGGTTTTCTTCTTTTCGTTAAGTGGTGTGGCTCACCTAGTGTTAGAGTTTTCAGATCGCTAAAAGGCCTTTTACTTGATCTAATGACTGCTATTAGAGATAACAACAGGGATGAACTACTTAACGTACAGCGTCAAAGGAGGAGCTCAAGTTGATGTTTTTGCCCCACATAATTTTTAGGTCATCGTCGAAGGAATGCCAGTGCCAGGCGTTACTTAACTTCTACGACTATACAAGATTGGTGAGCGTTGCTAGACTACGACCTCCTTTTTACTCCTCATTGGCCAGATTGGCTTAGATTTGAAGATGTTGTTTTTCTCTCTTTTTTCGTGTAAGTACTTCTATTTGATGTATTACAATAAAGAAATTAATCTACGTTTTACTCAATTAACTAAGAATATATATACTCAGACATAACAAGGCGTCATTTTAATGCCATTTTCTTATAATACGTTTAAGAAGGGGGTCACGAAGTAATTCGATAATACCGTCAATCTATCGAGGTAATACGCCGGCGTCGTCGCCTCTTCGTCTAATCCATTACTTATTCATATCGCTGATTGACTTTTCAATTTCATATTCATAAGCTTTACCTTGGTTTTACCTCTTTAGTTAGTTATTTTACTTTTAGATTGATTTTAAGGTTCCGTACCCCAAGGGTAAAACCGGAAACATTTGACTACGACTCCACTGTCCGTCTCACCAAGCTGTATCTCATTCTCACAGTTTCAAAGTCTCAAATTGTTCACAGATGACACATTTCTGTTGCCGCTTTTAAACATAAGTGGAACTTTCATACAATAAACGTATTTTTGTGATATAGCTACGGAACCCTTCGTGCGTGAGAACGAGTTGCACTTGGCCGGTTTTTAACTATCAAACTAATTTTCAAATTAAACGTGTTCTATATTCATACTAGCTGAACAGAGTTTTATTTTTTCTTAATCACAAATTTTAAAAATTAACCGAAATTAAAACATAATTCATGTAAAATGACCTAAGGCGTCCTTAGGTATACGTTTAAAAATAGTCGTGATATTGTATTAAGTAAAGGAGTAAGAGAGAAATGGTTCTTCCCTATCCCTTTCTCTCCTTTCACTAAGGTTTTTGTTAAGGCTTTGGAATTGAAGGAAAATGTATTTCAGTAAGCAGATACACGTCAATCCATCCTTCTATCTTCTATCCATTATGTGTCTGTCATTCATGATCAAACTGCTTTACGGGCTGTAAGCATACACATGTATAAATATACAACTTTTGTACGCAACACATGATGTAGGTACAATCGGGTTCAAAACTTTCCCTAATACAAGGGTTATTATTTGTACTAGGTTGTTGTAATCCAATAACATGTTATTACAACAACGACCCCCCCCCCCCCCCCTTGCGACCGAGGTCATTGTAACATGTAACAAATAAATAAATTTATGCGATAAAGACCCGGTAAAATATAACTTGTTATTACGACTTATCTTATGATGATATATTCGAACCTAAATCAATAAAAAAATTGAAATAGATTTTACAGTAGTTTCATTGTTAAATTCTTCTTCTTGTTTTCGTATAGTGGTGTGGCTCACCTGGTGTTAGAGTTTTCGGATCGCTCTAAGGCCTCTAACTTGACCTAACGACTGCTATCATAGATAACAACCGGGACCAACTGCTTAACGTGCCTTCCGAAGCACGGAGGAGCTCGAGAAAATGATTTTAAAATTAGAAAATAACAACTTGGAAAAAGACGCAAAATATAATTAGATATTGGAGAGCTCACTTCTCGTGTGTATAGGCATATGGTTAGGTTAGGCAAGGTTTATCTATACTTATAATAAAATCGTAACTTAGCGGTGTCTGTTTTTGAAAGATATATTGAAAAACCTTTTTTTAGGGGTATGTACTATGTATGTAACAGACCCCATTTCCGTGTTTAACTTTTTGTCTGTCCGTTTGTCCGTTTGTCCTTCTGGACGTTTGTCCGTTTGTCTGTGCGTTTGTACGCACGATTTCGGAAGCGGCTGGACCGATTTCAATGAAATTTGGTATGCAGATAGCTTAAGACTTCAATTAAAAGTAGCCTATTATGATATCCGGATAAAAATAGAATAATTTCGTTGTTCCATCGGCATCCATCGTAATCTATCGTCATCCATCGTCGTTCATCGTCATTGATCGTCATCGATCGTCATCCATCCTCATCATCACTTACTGACATACAAATTTTGACATACAAATAATGTTACAATGTAATTCTCTATATTATCTTTACGGTCCTTTCTCATTTAGCTAGTTAAATGAATTATACAACTTGTAACAGGTATGCCCTTTTAAGCCTAAAGGGGGTTTTCTAGACGTCTAGGCGAACAACTTTTGTTTTACGACTTTTGGAAATTCCAAGTACTTTTCGAAAATTTTAAGTGTAAAGTTTACTTGAAGATCAGCTGTTTCTTAGATTTCGAGGTCATTGACCTTATGTTGTCCTTTCATTTAGTTTGTACTACTACAATCCAAACTTTAATTAGCTTTATTTTCAAAAGCAGCTGTTTTTTCAGTAAAACAGAACCTCAATATTTTCAAAAATAAAAGTTCGAATTTTGATTGATTGATTGACATACATTTTTTAAACTTACACGATTTCCGTTCATTATTATTAAATATTAGATTTTCGGGTCTAGATCGCGTTATATCAACTAAATTATTTTAAATTTAGTAAATAAATTTAAAATTACCCCGTCAGTCTTCCCAGGACCACGGCCGGTGTAATCCGTTTGCCGAAACGTCGGGGTAATTTTAAATTTATTTACTAAATTTAAAATAATTTAGTTGATATAACGCGATCTAGACCCGAAAATCTAATATTTAATAATAATGATTGATTGACCTTTTCATTATTGTCATTATTACAGAATTACACCTTGTATTTACTATTGTTAATACTAAAACTTAAAATAAATAAATAATATAGACACCTAATTAGAATAAACTTCACGAGAAAGAAAAATTGCATAATTATGTTTAGTTATTTATAGTTTTTTTTTCCAGCCCGTTAATTTGTTCTACTACATATAAATGGGCAAGGGCATCCTTTTAGAGGGGTTGATCAGTAAGACGCGATCACGGGAGCCTCCGGTTTGTAGTTTTTAATTGTAAAAGGATCAAACAATTTAAAAAATAATTTTGCATAATTTTGATCTACTACTTTTTCTAAGTCCCTGATGCAACTTTTTTTAATATTTACTTTCAAGTAAAGACTTTTTGTCCTCTCTTCCTCTATTATAAGTATAGATATAATTATTAATTTAAGCTAAATTATTTCCTTTTACATGTCGCAGTGTTGCTCTTCCGTTCAGCAAGTTTATTTTCTATGGCTAAAGTTCCATATACATAAGTATATACGATAATATGTTCTAAAATCGTTTTTATAGAAGTGTTATCTCCAGTCACGTCCGCGTCTCAGCAACTGGTTATTACGATAATTACGTCACGATATAAAAGTACGACATAAATTCAATTTTACTACATTATTATAACACATTTTGCGACAATTTCCTCCCGAGGCTCGTTTTATTGCACCTTCATTCAATTTGGGAGGCTCGAGTAAGTCATGTGTTGGATTAGATTATCGTAGATAGATTAAATTTTAGCAAATTCCACTTTTATTGCCTCGTAAAATATAGACAATTACCTACAGTTTTGTTTTAATTAATGTTTACGGAGCGAGACTACAATTTGTTTCGAATTTTGTTCTATAACATTTCTTGAACCAATATTTAAAGTCAAGGCAGACTGCAACGCCGGTTCGATTCCAGCCAGAGACAAAAAAAATATACTTGTTCCTGGTTCTGGGCGTTTCCTATGGGTATGACTTATTTATGTAGATATGTGTTCACTTTATTATGTAGTGGGTGGGTACTAGGCAGAGGATATACTCTGCCTAGTACCCACAATTTAGTACCTAAAGGCGTTCCTTATTGCGGGACTAAATTACGCTGTGTGCAACGTCCTTCAATATTTATTACTGCTTTTTAAAAATTCAAGATGCCCCAGATATACTTTAATAACTAACTCTCGAGTTAGGTGTAATAATTTCTACGTAACTTGAGAATTAATATTCTGACACAAAAGTGTCCAAAATATATGCAAACACCTTGGGCTGCGGTTGCATTGCCAGGAGGTTTGCTTAGCGCCTAGAGGCTAGCTAGTCGCCTGGCGAGTCACCTCGTACCGCCAGGCGCTAAGCAAGCCTAGCTAAGGGATCGTCTCCGTGACCGTTAGAATCGCGGCGATATTATCGTCTAGCCACTTGTTTCTATACAATCTCTACGAACGTGTCTCCATACGCGTTGATAATATCGCTGCGATTCTAATGCTCGTGGAGACGATCCCTAAGTGTTTTATTTCTCCTACAGATATTGCCATACCCACTGATCCCATACTTACCCTTAAAACGTTCCTAAACAGATTGGGTACTTAACTGATTTCCGTTCCCAAAATCGTTTGTTTTCGCTGTTCATTGGTCAAGATTCAATTCTGATCAAAAGGTCGGTTCATTGGGTCGCCCGTTTACTGAAGCTGAGAAGCCTGTAATTGAACAACAATAGATCAGAATACCAGATCAGATCAGGTTATGACGTACTTGAATTGTTTTTTTTAAACGCATTTACATTATCATGATCAATGATCATGTCACATTCTGGTACCTATCTGATAGGCAAACAGGTAGTCTCACTTGGACATAAGGCAGCCATATTAGGCAAATTGAATGGACAATTTTAAACTAACAAAATTTCGACAGGCTTGTACACGAGACACAAGGAAACTAGTAAAATTACGGGCCAAATATCGGGCTCTGTAAAAAAAAACACAAATGAAAATATGGAAATATCCTTTCTTCAGTAATAGTTTTTTTTTAATTTAACACCCACTATAAAAGTTACCGAAGACTTAATTTTTACAGTAACCGAATGTTCGAATACGGCATTAAGTCCCTTATACTTAGATACTGTTCCACTTAAGGAAAGTAGCACTTTGTTTAGAACAATTCAAGTGAAGTGTAGTCGTTAAAGTTAACGTGAACACAAACGAGTTTAGCCGATGCTCGATTCAATTATTCAGGTGCTAACTATTGTTTGCAGTTCACATAGATTCCAGTGCGGTAACGTAACAACTTTGTTATTTGTATTCTTTAATTAATCGTGACTCCTTTTACAAACAAACGTGGAGTTACTCTTAGTGGAGTCATTTGTATTTAGTTTCCATCCAATTGCCTATGATTTTACGCATTGGACATGTGTGGGATATGGATATTATCCTGATGATTCTGTCACCATAAGAGCAGCGTTTATTAGTAACTCTGTTTAATATTCCGACAACGTAGTTTTGCGGACGATCGCATGTCGGTATTATTTTTAATTACTTCTAAGTTGATTATAGTAGGTAATTGGTATTCCAAAACAGCTGAGCCATCATCGTAACTTAAAATTAAGTAACATTAGACAAATTAAACAATTCCAATTACTTTAAATTGCTTTAGGTAACCGCTTTACCTAATTGAAACAACGGGTTTTAGACTAAAGTCATTATTTTTATTACTAAACTTAAAATACTGAATGTTTTTTTAAGCTCTAGCTTCTAGCTAAAATGTATTCGAGGGTTGATTGTTTAGTTATATTATTGTAATGTATATGATAATTTAACCAACATGATTTAAAAATAGTAGTTTATGACACTGTTACATAGACCGCTTTACCTGCACAAATGTAACAAGGGAAAAAAACTTGATAAATGAAATAAAACACTTTCTGACGCATTTCCGCTTAGCTTAGTTAGATCAACAGCCATCTTTCCTTGTATTATTATCTCATTGAGTTACCTACTGCTATAGTTCGTGTATTCTTAAAGATATCATCGGTTATACTACATTTGCCTGCCCTAGAAGTAAATATCACATTGCATCAATAGAAAAGTAACAAGTTTATTAAAATTACTGGCTAATGAAACAAGTAAATACACATGGCAAGTACAGAAAAGTAACAAGTTTATTAAAATTGCTAACTAATAAAACATTATCATCTCAGCCCTTATTCGTCCACTGCTGAAAAAAAGCCTCCCCCATACGAGGCCAAAAATAGCAATCGCGAGGTACCTCAATCCAAAGACTCCCCGCGACCGCTGCAATGTCGTCGTTTCACCGAGTAGTTAGCACACTATTTAAATTAAATATCCAAAAAGAAAGTTTCCGCAACGCCCACCCGAGACATGGTGCCCAAGATGCTGGCGGCATTCCCGCGCTCTAAAGCAAGGCTTTTCCGCTGGAATAAGAAACCGCCTTCCCTCGTATCACCCGACGAAAAGTTAGCTTTATCTAGGTACGTACCTACGTATAACCAGAAAACTTTGCCGAAGTTCGTAAATACGAGTTAATGTTTTATCACACAGAACTGCTGGTAGTGTCTCGACGCTGTGTGTTCTTATCTTATCATTAATTTAGATTACGATCAAACTAACTTTTGAGACGGAGTGTCTGATTCAGCTATTGTTGTTTACGCAATAGTCTAACGTGGGGAATTGCTCTAACTTAAAGTGGATTAACACTTAGCGCTGAAAGCGGGCTTTGAAATATGATCTTCTGATAAGTTATGTGGTAGCTACTACATGTATAACTTATAAGTAGTATCATAATACTCATCAGTAGTTAGTAAGTACTACAAAGGTTGTGGTTTCAAATCCCAAGCGACCATGTCCTAACGTTTTTGTATATATTAAATACTTAGGAGTGTTACGGTAAATGTGAATGTTACGTACAGTAAATATAAAATATGTGTAAATCTGAACGTTCTTCTGGTTTTCACATCAGGGTATTACTAAAAATTCAGGTTAATTTAGAGGTTACACGCAGGCCTTCCAAAGGAACAGAACGGAACAGAGTTTATTATGAATGAATAATATTGTTGTGTCCCGCTGTTTTACTCGCGTAAGTCCTGATTTCGCGGGCATTTGCAAGAGCCCTTTATTATTGGAATCCTACGACGACCTACAAATTTTGAAAATTGATGACACACATATTAAATCAGGAGACGTATAGTCAGAAGTTTGAATTTTATACGTATAGAAGAGAAGATATTATAGTAAGTAAGGCATGTAATTTGTCTAATCCGTTTACAGGATGTTGATATAATACGCTGACTTGTGTGACATACATCTGGATAGAGTTATGGCCGCAGAAGCGACAGCGTTACGTACCAAAATAATTTTATGTGCTATAAAAATCCTTTTACTCTTTGCGTAAAAAGCTAGCATTCAAGCGTAATATTACTGTTATTTTGACGCTCGTTTGCCTCTGTCTTTGAAGCAGATTATATTTTTCAAAGGTCTGATAAAAACTATTGACACTTACTAAACCTAATATAATATTTATAAAAGGGCCCCGATAAATCTTTTTGCTAGAATCAACTTAATTAATATTTTGACTTCTAACTAGTTCTAACTGCTTTAGAAAAAACCGGTGCAGTGCAGTCGAAACCAAGAAACGTCTTTTGGAGGCTTGCAAGGACAGATCGACACGTTTAGAGAATACCGTTGCCATAATCTTTGAGACCCGCGGGCTACATGATTCAAAACAGGGTCTTAAATATTATAATAATGTATAGCTATTTTACATCAATTTAATAGCGTGTCTTAGGTAAACTATACTTACTTACTATTATGACGACCTCTGTGGCGCGTCGGGCGAACGCTTGGCTGCAATATAGAAGGTTGCCGGTTCGATTCCCGCTGGGTGCAAATATTTATGCTTCATAATAAATATTTGTATCTGGTCTGGGTGTATATCTATGTATAATATGTATATATTTACAAAAGAAAAATAAATATAAGTAGTATATCCGTTGTCTAGTCACCGTAACACAAGCTGAGCAGCTTACCATGGGGCTAGATGGCGCTGTGTGTTGGTCACAGAATTTATTTATTTATTATTACTTCTACACAACAGGTCACTCGATAAAAACATATAAATTCCAACCAAAGTCTGCAGCGCAGCAAATTTACGAATAAGCTTTTCTCCCTGTTTTTGTTTTACTGACTAAGGCACGATATATCTATCTACAATATCAACAGTTTCAAATTAAGAAGCCATATTTTATAAAATGTTCAAACTTTCAAAGAAACCTGAAGAGTTCGAAAAAGGGTTTCTTATGTTCCCCTATTAGATACGTCATAACTCTAAGAACATATTACGATATCATGGCGTAGAGGTTCTGAACTTAATAGCTTTTTGTTGTATGTAACACCTAGTATAGTATTAGATGTACACGAACGGATGTGAAACCAGCTAAATAAATAAATAAAAATAAATGAATATTGCACGACATTGCACACGGCGCAATCAAGCCCCAAACTAAACACTAGGCTTGTACTATGGGTACTAGACAACGGATATACTACATATTATACTTTTTTTTTTGTAAATATATACAAATTACACCCAGAGATCAGATACAAATCTGGGTCCGTATGGGACCAGCTAAGGGTCCGTGTGTAATTAATTATACTTCAAAAATTGCAGCTACGACGAGGATGCGCATACTCTGCAGATCGCAGTTTATAAAATAGTTTGATAAAGGGACCTGGGGGAGATTAGCTAACCTGGTGTCCTCCCCGCGCGGTGGCGGGTAAAACTTCTGGTTGACCCAAGGATAGTTAGTGTTAAACGTAAAAAACAATACCAAACGCAATCTTTTTAGTAGTGCTTGTTATTCTTTCACGCACGAACCAATTGCAATAAAACTTGATATGCAGTTGCAAACATATATACATCTGCCGTGTAAATCCTTCTACTGTATATTAAAGAGTTATGTATTTCTAAGAAGTATAGCAAGGTGTTGTAAATGAAATGACGTCGATGTTATAGTGACGTAATATAGTTTCAACTAGGTCATACTGAAAGCTTTGCCATAAAGTTAGTACTTAAGTGGAGTTCTAAATTATTAGTTAGGTAGTTATTGCAAGAGTTTTAATACAAATACAAATTAATCTTGCAATCCATAGTGTGTGAGTAAGTAAATAAACGACTATGTTTGTTATTTCTTAACGGGAAAACTACTGAGCTGATTGCAATTAAATTTCATTACGCACATAGCTGGAAAATAATAAATCTGTAGTGTAAATCCTTTCACTAATTAATATAAGTTACTCTATATTAATACTAGCTGCGCCCCGCGGTTTCACCCGCGTAACTTCCTATCCCGTAACGTTAATGATCCCTCACGTATGTCATACCAAGTGTTGCTTAACGATCATTCAAAGTACTATTTAATATTTATACCTCTAAACCAACCCTGTACCAAGTTTTATGAATATCGGGTCATCCGCTCTTTTTCACCCATCACGTATGTTGTACCAAGTGTTGCTTAACCCGTGCGATCATTCAAAGTCAACCCTGTACCAAATTCCATTCATATCGGTTTACGGGTTGTTGAGTTAGAAATAGAAATACACGACTTTATTTTTCAGAGCTGCCGTCCCGCAGTTTCACTCACGTAAGTCCCGATCCCGAGGGAATATCGGGATCAAAAGTAGCCTATGTCATATCTGGATAATGTAGCTTTCTATTAGTAAAAGAATTTTTGAAATAGGTCTAGATGTTTCTGAGATGACCCCCAAAATACATACATACATACATACATGTTACCACCTCTTTTGTTGTTGTAACCTCTTTATAATATTAATTATACCAACATAAAACAAAATATTAGGAATCAAAAGTACAATGAGATATTGCAAAAGAATTTTTAAAAAGCACTGCAGTTTGGTGACACAACCGTCTCGCATGGAGCCGACCGATTGAGCCGCGCGGCATGATGCCTTATGGAGTTGACTGGTCACCCTCATCATCGTCGCCCGCTACGTGTATATGCACGCTTGGTACTTAATAATTAATTGTAGAGTTATTTTAAAACTGTAATATCTCGCGAGATATTCATTGAAATCAAGTGATGTTAAGGACAATTATGTTTAAAATTAAGTACTTTTAATGAATAACGTATTTATTTGGATAAGGATTAACATAATATTTACAAAATTACGTTCGGAAATAATGCATTGTTCTACAACAAATTTGATTACTCTAAAAGATGTTATATTGAGTCAACCTTAAGAGATAGACATATGCTGTCGCGGACTATTTATTAGATCCTTTTTAGAGGAAGAATTCTGTCATATATGGTTTTTATGTAACTCTGACCGTTTACTCAGCGCACGCGACAGAATCTCGGAACAGGGTGATTTTTTTCCCGTTTTTGCAATATTTTTCATGGATGCTCCGCTCCTATCAGTCGTAGCGTGATGTTATATAGCCTATAACCTTCCTCGATAAATGGACTATCAAACACAAAGAATTTTTCAAATCGGACCAGCAGTTCCTGAGATTATCGCGTTCAAACAAACAAACAATCAAACAAACAAACTCTTCAGCTTTATAATATTAGTATAGATGGAACTACAATTATTAGTTAAATTTGAGCTTATGTTTCACTAAAAAACCAGCTGTTTTTGAAAATAAAGGCAATTATAGTTTCTATTGTAGAAGACCAAACTAAATGAAAGGACGACTTGTAACTCTATAGAAACAGCTGATTTTCAAGTAATAATTAGTAAATAAATAATAATAAATATTTCACTACAGTGCACACAGCCCAATCTAGCCCCAAACTAAGCACTAGGCTTGTACTATGGGTACTCTTCTTTTGAGTCGTCATCTTCATTGCTGAAGGTCGTGTCTAAGATGAACTGTCGATCACCTGGTGCATCATGCTCCCCCACGATTCCCTGTCCTCGGCTGCCCTAAAAGCTATGGGTACTAGACAACAGATATACTACATATTATGCTTTTTTTTGTAAATACATACATATTATACATAGAATGACACCCAGACCAGATACAAATATTTATTTTTAAGCATAAATATTTGCACCTGACGGGAATCGCAGCCTTCTGCATTGCAGTCGAGCGTCCGCCCGAGCCCGAAAAGTAAACTTTTAATTTAAAATATTCAAAAACTACTTCGAATTTTTAAAAGTTGTAGAACATAAGTTATTCGCCTAGACGTCTAGAACAACCCCCTTTCGGCTTAAATGGTCGTTAAACATAAACATTCTGTATTGTTAATCCTAATATTATAAATGTGAAAGTGTACGTGTGTTTGGATATTTGGATGTAATAATATTAATGTGTGTGTTTACTTTGGATGTTTACTCAATAACGCAAAAACTACTGAACCGATTGCGATGAAACTTGGAATATAAGCAGTTGAACGGGACTAACGCGGGTGAAAGCGCGGGGCACAGCTAGTACGTTAATGTTGTTAAACCGTGTAGTCTGGGAATGAAATACGGCTACCCCTTATCTTTCCCGTGGGTGTCGTTAAATGCAACTAAGATTTGGTGGAGACTAGCGAGCGAAACTGGAGAACTATAGTAGTAGGTAAGCTGCTTGGTCTTAAAGTGCGTTATTTTTGTTAGACATTGGTAAATCTATTTGCAGTGAGTGTACAGTCAGAAAAGGACTGAGGGTACAAAGTGCATATCTTAAAGTTTTTTATTTTTTTCAATAATGGTTCAGTAATGCTTAGTAAAATAATGCTGCTTGATATCACTAAAGCATCTTAACTGTTAGTAATTTTATACAAATTACCAAAAATTACTAAACTGCTATTGATTAAATTAAAACTGTAAGTCTTGCTGACTGTACCTTTTTACACAAGATAGACGACGTATGGCGTGTTACATCTGGAAAAAGGAAGACGATACTTACTGTGTCCGAGCTCCCGTGAGCGATGCAACCGGGAACGTCGCGTCGCTCGCTCGCAATCCATGCAATTACTGTTTGGGTAATTAATTGCAAATTCGAAATGAGAATGTGCGGTTTGTTGTAGCATGTATTTTGTGGGATTAGAATGCTTATGGCCAATTTTAAAGAGGCTGATTGTCAAGCTATCCGCAGAACAGTCTAAAATTCTAAGTAATCTAAGTAACTAGTTAAAATAGATTTATTCAAAGAGATCCTGAAATCTAAAATCTTTACAAGTAGAAAGTATTGGTTTTTCTGTTGGTGTTTTATTACGCGTTAATTGACATCTAAATTTATGCAATTATTTTTCGTAAAAAAAAAACATTATACGAATATAAAATAGATTAAAACAGCTTTTTATTATGCAAAATAGCGAAAACCTAAGACAAAATTAATAAATAACTTTATTGGACACAATCAAAATACAAAAATACAGTGGAATGAATATCTGAAACCTTTAAAAATACCTAAAATCTTAACCTAACCTAATCGTAAGCTTTTGCCATTTATAAAATACAATGTGCCAAGAATATCGGGTTAAAATCGGGTTAAAACACATAGACTTTAATTAAGTAAAATTAAGACTAGACTAAAGACATAGACCTTAATTAATTAAAAATTAATTAAGTTCAGTACTTTTTGCATAAAAAAGTCACATACAGACTTATATACAAACTTTAGCGTATATAATATTAGTAAGATAAGAAAATCAATATTTGTTTATTTTTGTTGCCCGCTAATTTTTCTTACTGCAAAGGCAAGGTGGTTAATTTTTATTTTTCCATAAAATATATTTAACTAACTCTAAAACACCTTTGTACTTACACAAATTTCTAGGTGTAGCGCGGGGAGTTACTGGTGAGGAGTGTTTATTGTCGTAGAGGGTCTTTATGTATTCGCTTGTTCATTCCGTGTTTTGTTCTTATTTATTTTGTTGTGATTATTATTTACTAGCTGCGCCCCGCGATTTTACCCACGTTTAAATATAGGTATTAAAAGTAGCCCATGTGTTATTCTCGATATCCAGCTACCTATATTCCAAGTTTCATCGCAATCGGTTCAGTAGTTTTTGCGTGAAAGAGTAACAAAGACACATACACACATACATTCTCGTTTATAATATTAGTAAGATTTATTGTAATATAAATTTTTATTTTTAAGTGGAAATAAATTTTCTTAATTTTTATCTAAAACTCACACTGAGCCCAACAATTGGCCAGGAACAATATATAGGTACATAAAACTAATATGAGCTTACGTAGGTATTTGGAAGTGACAATGACAAAGTGGATATTTAATTGGTTAATTGATCACAGAACTTGTCTGTGTCGCTACGGACTCTTGACCCATTGCAGAAGAAAATAATATATACCTACCTATTGTGTCATGACATTGCCTAAATATAATCCAAATAATACCATGGGGTTTTTCGGCACCGGATTGTAAAAAAAATAATAGCTTCTAATAATATTTCGCTCGGCGGTAACTACGAAAAAAAAATAGATACCTATTTATTTATTTTTTCCTTCTATACATGAACTTATTGTGCTAATAACATCACAAGCACACATAACAGTGAATAAAATATCGTGAGGAAACCGACGTGTCTTAGGACTTACCACGGTCCGAAAGCATGTTACATTCGCCAATCCGGAGTATAGGCTCCCATGGTGTCTTACTACCTAACCCCTCTAAGACACTTGTCCTACAGTGGAACCAATTTCCGGGCCAACCATAATATAAAGTGTAATCAGTTTGTAGCGTATCTCGATTCGATAAGTCTTAAATTTATAAACAAACAATTGCCTTTCCACTCTACGTCTTGTATCGGATACAGAGCTGCATTTTATCTTGCTTATTCCGCGTTCTTACTCAAATGCTTTTTATGGAAGAATAGTTTCAGAGTACGTTTACTGGATTTTCATATAAAGTTACTACTTCAGAAATGTCGTTTCGATTCCTTGAAAACTTCGGAATAGGTACAGGATTTGTTCGAGTTTCCAATTAACTAACATAGTATGTATTTTAACCAAGTTTCATCGAAATAAACAAAATAAATAAATATTAGGGGTTAAAGTATGAAATTGCCGATTTGTACTGAAAATCTTAATTGTTTATTTTTTAAATTTTTAACAAATTTATTTAATCAAAACAGTTGCCATTATTATCTATACATTGCTGCCATCTAATGGGAAGGTTATTAATGCCTTTGCGATAGAACTCCGACGATCTAGACTGCACAAACTGTGTGAAAGCATTTTGTACTGCCTCTTGGGAAGAAAACTTCTTGTCACGTAGATAATTGTCCAAATCACGAAAAAAATGGTAGTCCGTTGGAGCAAGGTCTGGTGAATACGGAGGATGACGAATGGTTTCTAAGTGCAGTTCCTGAAGGGTCAAAATGGTTTCTCGTGCTGTGTGAGGTCTCGCGTTGTCGTGGAGCAATAATGGTGAAGATCGATTCATGAGTCGGGGCTGTTTTACTGCTAGTTTTGTCAACATGGTTCAGAGTTCGGCACAGTAGACATCTGCCGTAATTGCTTGACCAGATCGAAGAAAACTATAGTGAATAACACCATGCTGAGACCACCAAACCGTTACCATTACCTTATTATTGGTAAGTTTTGCTTTAGGACACTGTTGTGGCATTTGACCTGGGGTCAGCCATTGCATTTTTCTTTTCCGGTTATCATAAAGAATCCACTTTTCATCACATGTTACAATTCGATCCAATATTCCTTCATTTCTGTACCGGTTCAACAAGGCAACACAAGTTTCAACACGCGTTTCTTTCTGCAGATCAGTCAAATCATGAGGCACCCATTTTTCGTATTTTTTTATTTTATTGATTTGACGCAAGTGAGTCAATAAAGTGGGTAAGGTAACGTTAAACCATGCCGCTAATTCCTGGGTAGTTTGACTAGGATCGGCTTCCACTATCTCTCTTAATTCATCGTTATTCACCTGTGTGGGCGGTCTTCCTCGTGGCTCGTTCTTTAAGTCGAAATTTCCATCACGAAAGCGTTTAAACCAAAATCGCACGGTGCGTTCATTAGTAGACCCCTCTCCAAACGCAGCATTGATATTGCGGGCTGTTTCTGCCGCGTTAGTTCCGCGTCGGAACTCGTATTCAAAAATCACTCGAATTTTCGCAGTATCCATCTTTCTTGTCTAAATTGAATAACAAAAACAATTGAAAGTCGATATTCAAATGTTTCAAATTTTAAAAAAAAAGAAAATCACAGAAACCATTTGAAAAAAGTTTCATTCGAAAACCTCAAACCATGAAGATTTTATGTCAATTCAAAGAACCTATTGCAGTAAAACGGCAATTTCATACTTTAACCCCTATTAAATATTGCACGACACTGCACACAGCGCTATCTAGCCCCCAAACTAAGGACTAGGCTTGTACTATGGGTACTAGACAACGGATATACTACATATAATGCCTTTTTATATAGATACATATGATACACCGAAAACACCCAGAAATTTTGGTTCTGGGTGTTTTCTGCTGATTTATGGTCAGCAGAAATATTTGTCTCTAGCAGGAATCAAATCCTTAACCTTCCGATTTGCATTCCGGGCTTCGGCCGCCGCACCAGAGAGGTCGTCAAATCTGTTCAGTATTTTGTGTAAATTACTTGTAATTACTTTTACGTCGTCATTTATTGAAAAATAAAAAATATTTTATAAATATCAACCAACTTTATTTATTATCTTAAAAACATTTAAACTATTGACTAAGCGACTTCAATTCTACAATTAAGCGATTTTAATGCCATTAAAAATTATGTTTATTAACAATATAATGATTTTCATAGCTTTTAAACGACATTTTAATATAATCAATATTATTTAAATAATACTTAGGTATTAGGGAATATTGTTTGTGTTTTTCAAAAAATATAATTCAAATCACAACAAGATAAAAAATAAAGCCATAATATAAATACCACCTTACATATTTTTGTACTTACATACATTCCATTATATAAATTCTCCTTAGTTTTACTTTTAATTTGAATTTGTTCTTTCTAAACACATAAAAGGGTGTCCTACCTACGAATATACAAAAACTTTAATTATTTACATTTACATTAATTTGCATTTACATTAATGAAAATCAGAAAATTCTATGTCTAAAAAACTAAATTATTAGAGTAAATTTGACGACACGTATATCGTAGGTTCTTAGTATTTATTCTTCTTATTTAAATACCAAATAATTGTATTTGTCCAAGAGAAATGTTGAGGTTATTAACTGTAAGTAGTTTTAATTTGTATTCTAGATTATGAGAAAACTAATCTAAATGCAAAATCTTATCTAGGTTAACTAATTAAGATAAAAATTGGGTTTGAAAGAAAAAAAGATGCTTTTACAAGATTAAGAAATGTATTATGATCCATTATCATAATCCATTTTAATCTTGTAAAACAAAAGTTATAGAATGTTAATGATTAATTGAATAAATTTAGAAAAACTTTACATTTTACTATTAGGTACTTATTCGATTTGCTCAAGAATAAATAAATAAATAAATAATAAATAAATAATTCCTGTGACGAACACACAGCGCCATCTAGCCCCATGGTAAGCTGCTAAGCTTGTGTTACGGTGACTAGACAACGGATATACTACTTATAATTATTTTTCTTTTGTAAATACAAACATATTATACATAGAAATACGCCCAGACCAAATACAAATATTTATTTTAGGCATAAATATTTGCACCCAGCGGGAATCGAACCCGCAACCTTCTGTATTGCAGCCAAGCGTCCACCCGACGCGCCACAGAGGTCGTCAAAAAAATACTCAATGAAAATACTATGTTTTTCATGCTAGTGATTTTGGATCCATTTGAAGCTTTTTATAAATATGTAGGCATCTACAATTCGTAGCTTCATAATAGGTTTAATTTTAAAAGTTGTCATTGTGGAAAATTTAAATCATCTTTTAGATTAGATGTTCGCGTATTATTTTTTAAAATCTTATCTCGACGTCTCGACCATGTTATAATAGGTTTGGCCTCGGTTCTTTAGGAGGTTTTGGTTGTAATAGTGTCCTGGTGACAACTATTGTTACGTAGTCGAAACGTCGAGGTAAGAAAATAAGTAACAATACGCTATTAAGACCCAGTACAATGCAACTATGTTAACCAGCCAGGAGAGAAATAATGAACTCAGATACCCTATCTGAAGGGGACCTGAGTGACATTACAATAGGGCAGTTGTTAAAATTCTGCAAAGTATCAGGTAGATTTAGTGGGTCGCCATCACCGTGAGTTACCAGTTAACTCAAAACTATAGGGGTCTTGGGGAACTGGGTGGAATGGTCCCAACATGAGAGGACAGATCACTCGTCTGGTGCTTGCGCTGGCGTCCCATACTAGAAATAATAATAAAAATAAATAACCATCTTGCGAATGTAGAAAGTTTACAAGAATGTGCTTTTTAGTCAGTGCATTTTGCAATTAGAATATATTCATATATCGTATTTACAACAATAATTAAGCACTCTACCTAGGTAGAGTACCTAGTGTACTTATGTATTCTTACTAATTACTTACGTATTATTTTTATTTACATATACTTATTACTTATTATCTATGTTGTGTTTGAAATAGGGCTCAAATTTTTCGAAAAACACAAACCAATCTTTTAATAAAAAAAACAATATTTTTACAGTAAATGTAGGCCTTTTGGATACTTGCTCTAGAACATAGATTTCTATAACTAATTGGCCGCTTTCAGAAACTCTTCTAAGTCTGCTATAGTTATCTATCTTAAATGTTAAGAAACGAATCTCAGCAGCGTCTATACTAATATTATAATACAAATTTGTTTCTTTGTATAGAATAGGGTCCGAAACACGTCCGAAACTACTGAACCGATTTCAAAAATTCTTTCACCAATAGAAAGCTACATAATAAAAGAGTAAGATAGGTTACTGTTGATCTCGATATTCCTACAGGATCGGGACTTATGCGGGTGAAAGCGCGGTACGCAGCTAGTACCTATAGATGTAATTCTAAAACTGGCATGTAGTAAACAAATGTGGAAGGATGTGGTTAGCTACGGTTGTTCTAACTGCCAAGATCTATATATCTATACATACATTCAGTTTCGTAATCAAAAGTAAGTTTTTTCTATGTTGATGGAAAATGCTGATGGAAAATGTATGAAGTAAACTGCCAGTTTCATCGAGACGATAAACTATCAAAACTCATACTAAGGGCTCAGTAGTTTCGGAGCCTATTCATAACAAACAAACAAACAAATATATCTACCGGCTTTATAAGATAGTACAGATAATATCAAACTTCCGTTTTTAACTGGTTTCCAAAAAAGGAGGATGTTATCTGTTAGGATGTTTTATTTTATTCCTTTTGGTAGATCGTTATTTATTTAACTAAAGTTTCGTTTAGAGTAGTTTCTGAATGCATTCATTATTTGATTTATTAATAATAGGTAATACTACTCTTAGACTAGTTCTAATAACTTATTCTAATTTTAGAGTGTTTATCAGACACTTAATCACAGCAAACAAAGTAAAAATGTTAGAAAACGACTAACTGGAGTGAATAATAATACAACTTTTTGAAAATCGTTATTATTTTTGAAACGAGTTCATTGTAACTTAAGTTCTAGGACAAATTGTAAAGTTCCTGTAGCTCTATGGCACTCTGAAACAAAAATAAACATTTTTATTATAAAAAGCTAGGTCTGTTGTATAGGAGCCCCACTTAGATATTTATTTTATTCTGTTAATAGCTGCGCTCCGCGGTTTTACCCACGTAAGTCCCGTTCCCGCGGGAATATCGGAAAAAAATGTAGCCTGTGTGTTATTCCCGGTATCCAACTACTTATATTCCAAGTTTTATCGCAATCGGTTCAGTAGTTTTTGCGTGATTTAGTAACAAACATACAAACACACAAACTTGCACATTTATAATATTAGTAGAATAGGATTAGTATTTGGTTTTATAGTAGCAACTGAAATACGTCAGAGAAAATTTAAATAAAAATAGATTTTCATCACGGTTCATAATTTTTTTTGTTTACGTTTTTAAATGTCTTAAAAATAGTAAAATAACCCTGCGGGGCCACACGACCGTAGCATCAAAATTGGGGGCGCATCTTACTTAGGTGATTTGTAGGCATGCATATTGCATAGCATACATACCTAGGTTTTGAGTGTAAATCGTCAAGATGCGCTTCCACGTTTTGAGTGGCCCCTTTTTTGGCACCGCAGGGTTATTGTACTCTTTTTAGGACATTTCAAAACGTGGTCTCCTAGATTTTTTAAATCTATTATTATATTTTTTTTGCAATGGTTCTGAACTATTCTCAATGTTTCAGCCCGTTAGCTAGTCGGAAAGTGCCTAAAATTGAAGTTGCAAGATTCCGCCCGGACCGACAAACAAGAAAAGTGAGAGTATAACGTGGAAAAATACTGAATGGTAACAGATAGACGGACAGTGGAGTCGTAGTAAAGGGGTCCAGTTTTTACACTTTTGATAGAGAACCATAAAAAAATCAAACACAGAAAACATGGAAAATTAGTATGCAAAAATAAACACAAGTTAGGTATTCTAATAGAAACGTGTAAATTTATGAAAATTTTATGTAAATTGAAGGAAAACTATTCAAAATGTATTCGGGCATCGTTAACCTTTTTCAAATTTCATTTTTGATGAACAGACCTACTGAATATTCTGTAATATGAGTTATTCATATTGGGATAAAGTTTTCTTAATATGAAACAAAACCATGACCCTTTGAGAATACCTAGTTATTCAATTGTAACTAAACTTTTTGAAACAAACCGTTTTCCAAATATATTTTCTTGATGTATTGGGTCGTACCATATTATTATGATCGATTCTCGTTATTTTGTTGTCATTTTGTTGTTATTTTGTCGCGCAAAAGTGAATGATAACATTATAAGACACTACGTTAATGTCGTTAATGGTCGCTTGACAGTGAAGCACCTAAACTCGACTCTGACAGACGAGCTTAATCAGCTCCTAGTTTAATTTTTCGGGATATTACTCAACCATGTTTAAAAGAGTCGAACTTTGCTATTAGAATACCTACTTACTATCCATGATAATACTCTATGCTCAAGTTATTTATTATTTTAATAGAAGTTTTTATTGTGCGTCAAGATGTTTTCCTTTGCATAGGAGCGATATATAAATATAAATGACCTTTGTGACGACATTGGGATTCGAAAGCATAATATTTGGAATGAAAGCCAAAGTATGGGTTTATATATAAAAAAAAGTGCCGGAACGCCGCTGCCGCCAGTATCTTGAGCACCATGCCTCGGGTGGGCGTTGCCGATAAGTTATTTTTGGATATTTTGTAAAAGCTTTGAAAAATTGAATATAAATAACATTTTTTGTGTCGAATCCATTATATAAAACTTGTTTACAAAAAAAAATACGTATAATGAAATTTTTTATAATGGAGCTTCGATTGAAGATGCCAAAACAAACCATTGCGGTTTTGTGGCATTTGTTTATATCTATTCCAATGTATGTCCTATTGCCCACTTTCACTTTCATGTTCCATCCAGTGAGGTTGTGGTGCATCCTTTTGCGGGCGGGGAGCTGAGCACCAGTATTGAACATCCCTTCAGAGCATCAAATCGTTTGTAAAGTTCAATATGTCAGATTCTAGTGAAGATGAATGTCTGGAGGGGGTGGCGGGACGCGCGGAAGTTACGAGTCCGTTCAAAACTATTTTCAAGAGCATACGCAGCGGACTCCGTTTTACTGGCTTGCTCCGCTCTGTTTTACTATTTTGCAGTGGAAGTAACTGTGAAATATAATTAAATTATAATAAAACGGACTCCCTACGAAACCCGCTAACCTCGAATGTGATTCTTTCAACTCGCTCACTCCGCTCCGCTCGTCTCCGCTTTGGTGGAAGCACTTGTATGAAAATCATCGTTCATCGATCGATCATCGATCATCGAGCCCTTAATGGGACCGTTCCGCTCGCAGTGGAAAGCGGGCATTAATGTTATTAATAAAATAAATAAATCATACACAAAACTTGTTTTTATATTATTATTATTGGGTAGTCTAAAAGAAGTACCTAACACATGTCAAACTTAGGAAATTTTAAAGTAAAAGCTCGGTGACTTGCCAATTGACAAGTTTGATGAATAAGCCCCGAGGCCTTTGTGTTCGATGACGATGGTATTTATTATTATGTTATCATCACTTTTATAATTTTGTTCAATATTGAGATGGAGTTGTATAATATACGATTTTACGCCACTAACTGTCATCACCTACCCGCATTCTCCAGTCTCGTGAACAAGCTGGTTGAAATTAGTAGCGAAATATCTAGCTCCGCGAATAAATTATTAAACATGTTAAATACCCCGTTAATAAGTAATTTTAGGAGTTGTATAATGCCTAACAAAACTAATTTTGTAAAGAAGTCGGAGTAAGTTTATCCTAAATAGTGAATACAATAAAAAAAAATATAGGTAAGTAGTGAAATGAAACGTATAAAAATTAATAAAATTCTATGAAATAATATCCGTTAATAGTAAAGGATACGTTCATAAATCATCAAAAAGTAACTAAGTGGCTCAATAAATAACTATGAATCTGCAAGTAAAAGTAAAAGAAAGCACTTATTTACCTATTATGTATGTTCAATCGCTTCTTACTATAGTAAGAAGAGAGAGAGGCAGTATTTTATAAAATAAAATAAATTCAAATCACAATCGAAAATTTATTAACTTTCTTGGGATCTTAGACGGGTTTCAGATTTTGATTCAATTTGGGTATGACAAGGAAGATACAAAGCCGTAGTATTTCACGTCTATTTGGTTAATGAAAATTTCGCTCAAATCGTGTTTCTTTGTATTAAAGTAGGCACCTGTCAATAAGTGACGAGACGAACGTACCTACTGTGTTCTTTGAGTAGAGTTCTGTTTCAAATTTACTTAATCTGTTATTACTAACATCAGCTTGTAACTTATACTACACATTAAATAATAGTGAGTACCTAGAGCTACTACGTAATACTACGTCTCATACTTCGTATAACCATTATTCTTTTAAAAATCTTCCATTGTTTAGTGCAAAATGAATGAATTCCTATTTGTACAACTGTAATGTGCGTAGTATTTGTTGGTAGTGTGAAGAAGACAAATTGTACAAATCAAACAACATAAAAAACAGTCTACCTAACTGTTCTGAAGATTTTACATTTCTAATCTAAAACACAACTTTATTTAATATACGAAGATTAATATTTTTATGAGCAGATATTCCTCAGTTAATACTAAATTTGATATGAGCCAGATCTGAATTTTACGTGGCAGTTTTATTTCTTCAGCAAATCCAAGAACAAAGTTAGTAATCGGTCTAAGGTGTTTGTTCAAAACTTCCTCAGCACAAATAAAGGAAAAATGTGAAAGTAAAGTTCGACAATATCCAGAATTTGATCTGTTTTTATCGAAAATGACGCCATTCAAAAAGTATTTTGACTGAGAATATTGAATGAAAATGAGTCGAATTTCGGTTTATCGTTTTAAATCCGCCATATTTTGTGTAGTTAGGTGCTAAGGCGTTATTTAAAATCGATTTGGGTAAATGAAAATTGTAGTAACTTACGTTTAAATCGATGATTTGTTTTCCTTTGAGTCGCTAAACTGCGATTCTTCGTCGATAAGTTGTAAGATAACGTTTTCACTCTTCGTGTGATACGTCGCTGAGATTGTTTTGTCCTCCAAGAGTATGCTTTCAACTTCGACTCCATTATCCTTCTTCCCGTTCCCTTCTAACATTCGCTGTTTTAACGAGGGACCTCTATTAAAAGAGGAACCAACTATGGTCTCTTGTATCGTCTCATTACCGTTGCATATGTTTTTGTCAGATTTATGCGTCGGCATTCTCCCTGAATGATAGCTGTTTCTCAGGCCACCGGTGTTTTCGAAAAAAGGTAAGACTTGTTTGAATTCTTTCCTAAAGTTCTCATTCAGCCACGCGTATAAAAACGGATTGTAACACGTTGAAGCCATCGCCATCGAGTGTGCTAAGAAGAATGACACAAAATAAAAGTTCCATTCGGTCATTTGTGCGTAGAAATCATTAAAAATATTGAAAAGGGTCAAGGGAAGCCATGAGATGCCAAATATAGCGACCATGGATATGAGCATTCTATTCGTCCTTTTTTTCCTATCTCTATCTGCTTCTTCTCTCCTTGTATTTTTAGCACCTGGCTTCGACCGCGCCCGGTCGTTCAATCTTACACTAACGCATGTATAACAAATAGCTATTACTAAAAATGGTATGAGGAACTGGAGCACTGTGGTGCAGACACCGAATATCTTTCGAGATCTATCTGAAGGCCAGCTCTCCTCACAGTAAGTTTTATTATTCGTTATTTGTATGCCCATAAAAAGACCATAAGGGCAAGTGACTAGTAAAGAAAAAACCCATATGAATACAATGATAAATATGCAGGTATTTAATTTCATTCTAGGATGGAACGGGTATATAATAACGAAGAATCTATCTATGGCTATGGAGGTTAATGTGAGAGTGGAGATGTAGACGCTGGTAGCTTGAGCGTATGTCATGAGATGGCATAGCAACCTGCCAAAGACCCATCTTCCTAAAAAGGTGTACATTGGAGTGAGGGGCACTGCGAAAACACTCAGCAGTATATCAGATAAAGCTAAGTTCGTTATGAATAAGTTGGTGACTGTCTGCATCGCTCTGTTCCTGAACACGACATAGCAGACTAGTACATTTCCAAAGACTCCTAGGACGAAGATGATGGTGTAAAGAATGCAGAATGCAACTTGAACGATTTTGACATCTATAATATCTAAAGTCTTATTTCCTTTTGGTTCGTCAATAAATTCTACAGATTCTCCAGTGAGAGTTTTCGTGAGGATCACGATTCCTCCACCGACGTATGCGGATCCATTAAATGTCATCGCGGGATCATATCTGCCTATCAATAGGGACGCCACATATCCATGGCTGACGTTGTTTGATGGAACCATTTTATTTTAGCCAAGTTGTCTTCGAGTTGTACTGCCAATCCATCTGTAAAGAACGAAACACCATATTTAGAACAATAATACTTCTTTTAAAACGTAATTTTTGGAAGATTACGCAAATTTAACATATTGACGTTATCGGGATTAAATTCATGTTCAAAATTCGCACCAAGTAATCATGTGGAAAAAAATAATAGTTTATACACAAAAGGCCCTGTCTTATATAGCGCGTGTCATATTGAATCCGAAGCATACGAAGGACTCTAGCGGTTAACTTCCGAGCGCAGCGAGGGTGTTAAAAAGGGTCTTGAGTGAAGCGTGGGATTTAAGCGCCCAAGATAAAGGCAGGCTTTATTACAGAGGTGAATACTCTACTTTACATATCTACTGCGAAACAAAAGACAGGGTACAAAGAGAAGCATATATTATTAATGTTAATTACAGAACTAAATTTATCAATGTTCCATCAAAATGACGAAAACAAACATCAAACATCAAAACGACGAAATAAAAATTTTGGGCTTTATATTAAGTAAAGCTTTTTGCCTTACCCTTCCGTCGAAATAAAAATAGAAGAAAAAAAAACCCAGTTTTTTTGTTGTGTTTTGTCTAGAGGTGGCCAGTTCAAAATGGCCGTATGCTGCTAGAACCTTAGTTCAAAATTTAAATTACTTTATGCCCTAGCTTTCTAATGAGCAGTTTATGCACCTAGAGAATAAATACTCGCTTTACGTTGACCTTTTTGGTCAAATAAAGTAACTTTGTAGAGCCGTAGATGTGTTAACATGTTTGTTATTTTCTTTGCTGTTGTTTGGCCATGATGATTTTGTGCCTCTGGCACAAAATTATCATGCTTTACGATAAATATAGACACAAAATGAACACGGTTTGTCTGGAGAGAAGGAAACATCGTTGTATATTTTGGGGCACACCTGTCAAAACCGGCGACCGATAAGTTATAATTTGCAATATTCGGTGTGTTGAGGTAATTTTAAAGGCAACATTTGTGTATTGTATTGAAATTTGTCATAGAAAGACCGACTGTTTTGTTGATATAAACCTTTTTTTGTTTTTTTTTTAACCGTAAATGCTTCTTATTATGTCTTTTTCAATACATTTGTATCCGAAAAAAGGCTTAAAAAGGGTTCTGAGACTGACACATTGTACAAGAAGTAAATAGGTAGACGAATGAAGGTACCTTCAGAATTAATATGGATATTTTAGGTTACAAAAGTTAAAAAGGGTTGACGGCTGAAATGTTGAATACCCTATTTCCCTTAACACGATACCTACCCTATTGCCAACTGTTGTCTTTTATTTCTACTACAAATATACCGCAGCAGGTAGTATATTTATATTAGGAAAATAAGACGGGATTAACAGCATAAAAGCCAATTCTGCAGGAATATCGAGGTAAAATGTAGCCTAAGTGTTAATCCAGACCTCAATTAGTTATCGGCATACCAAGTTTTATTGCAATCGGTTTAGTAGTTTTTTGCGTGAAGGAGTAACAAACCTTCACATTTTTATTAGTATGATAAAAAGAGAATATAAGGCGTTTGGCGTCTAAAGAAGTAATGCCAGTATTACGCTCTCGAGATTCGTTTTAATCGAATTGTGCTCGTGTAGGTACACAATATCAAGTAAGATGACGTCAGACACGTCACTACGTCAGCCAATAACATTCAAAAGGTCAATGTTAATCCTTGTAATGAACAAGAACACGATTAGAGAATTTTGTGAGATTTAAGCAAAATTTCCCTAGAATAACTTTGTAAACTTGACACCGTGTGGCACAGACGGAGAGAAGCTTAGGACAAGTAGTGGGTTTCGATTATGATGATCTTTTGATCTATACACCTACTTAGCAAATTCACGAAGTTTCACCCATTTGCTACGACGCATCGTAGCATGTCGATCCCGCGGGATTTTCCAAAACACCTTTGATATCTTTGAAATAATTTATTGTTTGTGGATCTAGGTATAAATTAATGGTATTATAAACGTATCTCTAATCCTACCACGTGGGCATACAGACATGGTATTTACTTAAAATTAAACGACACGAAAAATGAAATAAAAAACGGTAATTCACAGAGTAATCTAGTTATTTGAGTTAAATACGTCAAAGCGCCGTATCGCGGTCGTTCTTTTCGATTAAAATAGTGTTCTAAATGAGTTGCTTTTCTCGCGCGAAGGTAGCAAATTGAGTTTGATAACAAAAGTCATATGGAAAGCATTTTAAAATTCTAACCCTTAGAACTGGACTTGTCTCTATCAGAGACAAAAATATTTGTCTAATACTTGTCTCTATCAGAGACAAGAATATTTGTCTGATACTTGTCTCTATCAGAGACAAGAAGAAGAATAAATTTCAAACTCGTCTCTGACAGATGAGCAGTTGTTTACTTTTATCTAAGGATGAGCTTTACCAGTTCCAAATTCAAATTGTTCGGAAAATTACTCACACATCTTTAAAAAAATCGAAACTAACAGAGGAGTTATCAACAAGAATGTGAATTACTTGTTGATTATAAAACTTTAAAAAAGGGTGGACAACTCTTAGCCATGACACCTGATTGACGTTCAATAGGTACCTACTAGAAATTGTTACAAACATTGTTATTTATTTATTTATTTATTTATTGATTTAAATAAATAAACATTGTTATATTTTGTATTTATAGAAAATAGCGTGAGAATAATAAGTTGTCGGTAACGCTCATCCGAGGTATGGTGCCCAAGATGCTGCAAGGATAATTTAATAATTATAATATTAAATTATACCTTATAATTTTTTATAAGGATTATAATAAAATTTTATTAAATCCTATATCTTCTATTAAATCTTGTAGCTCAGCCTGGGGTTAAATCCCTGTCGGGTTTATCGAAAATTGTTAATTATTTGGTGACGCAATGCTTTACAATATTTTCGTTTGTAACCGTAGTGCGCATCACTCCGAAAGATGCAAATATACAGCGAGCCAGTAAAACATCTTGACAATCAAAATACTTCAGGCAATGGCTGTTGAATGTAATTGCTTAATAAATTCTAGCATTTTACGAGTTCGCTTCTAGGCCGCCTTTTCATGACGTTTATCATTCGTTGTATTTAGGCCGCAAATTAGTTTGTATCACATTTTAATGGACTTTGGCACGAGAGCCTCGATACTTAATTACTAATCGATATTTAGAGGTTCATAAAAATATTGATAGGTTTAGTAGGATGTTGGCTAGAGAAATATTTTAAAGGAAAAATACATCTAGAAAAATACAACGCATGGCCGACGGTAATCGGGATTCAAACCAACAGCGCGTCTTTACGGATGCGGATCTTTGCGTAAGTTGGTTATTTTTTTTTAAACTTTTGTATCCTAACCTGACATTGAGCAAAGTAAAATTCTAAATCAGACAGGGTTTTCTTCTGCATATAAAATTTGTATCAAATTAGTTCTTAGTAAAGTGTTTTTAAGAGAATAGGTTTTTGGAAATTACGACGAGGTCGGTATGATGCGACTGGGTTGTTATAAGTGAGGTTAAAAAAGCTAGGATAAAAAGCACTATTTTTGTATCGTTTTTTTCATAATTGTAAGGATCTACAAAATTAAAAAATAAATAATGTGTATTTCTATTTACTTTGTCGCCCACATCTCGGTTGCTAGGTACTTCTGAAACCCACATAATTTTGTGGCAATTTCGAATTATCTTTTTACTCTGTGATCATGTTTCATTCAGAGGCCTCGTTTGTGAATTATTATATAATTTTGATGTACCAATTTATTCTTAGATACAATCTGGTTCCAAAACCTTTTGACTACCTACTTAAATACTTAATAATCTTACTTAGATACTTACATTGAATATTGCAAAAGTTGGCAAAGTGCAAAAGTCGGGACTCGGCGCCGACATCACTACACGTAGCGATTTCACTCGAATTGCATCTAAGAATTAATCTTGTGTATAATTATAAAAAGTAAAGATTTATTTCTTTGTATTTGTTTGTAATGAACGGACTCCGAATCTACTAGACCGATTTCGAAAATTCCTTCACCACTACAAAGCTACATTATCGAGGAGTAATACTTACGCGGGTGAAACGCAGCTAGTCTTGTGTAAAATGAAAAAAAAGTTAGCCTGTTAATTTGTCTTACTGCAGGGTGAGGGCTTTCTCTTGAAGGGGTATGGCAGTAACCCCACGGAAGCTTACTCCGGATTGACGAATATCCCATGCTTTTGGACATGTTAGAAGACATAAAACAGAAGTTGTGCTACTGCTGTGTTTTTGATGTATCTCTCAGTGGGGTATATAAATGGAGGAGCTTTACAAACCGCTAGGTGAAGTGGTGAAACCGAAGAGTGGTGATCGCGATCTTCAGTCATGAATGATCGACCAGAGAGATAGGTCAGGGGGGGTAAGGCTTATGTACCTACCTACCACATCACAATGTCATAATGAGGAGAATCAGAGCATGAAAGGTCGCGAAGTAGGCCACAATACTTGAAATGGAGAATAGTACGATAATGTGATATCACACTAACCTATATCATATAGGAGGATAAAAATAATATTTATTATAAGCCGTAGACCAGTGTAAGTTTTTAGAAAATCTGAGAAACAGTAATATAAAATAACCACATACATAATATAGAGTTCACCTATATCACATCTCAGTCTACTCGTGACCAAGAGGTCTCTAAATACTTCGAAACGTAGAGCGTTGAGAAAAACAACACAATTACAACCGAAAAAATATATATTTTTTAATGTCTGGGTATATTTTGGCATGGTTTGTCTTTTTCCGTGACAGGAACTTTCAAAGTTGACAGACAGAAATAAACAGTGGTAAAATTACTCCGTCTTTACTCCACGTTTATTAATAAGGCTATGTAATTTTCACAAAAATCTGGGAATGTAAGTTTCGAAACCAGCACGAAAACCAAGTAAATCGAAAATTACAGACAAAAATATGTTTTCTAATTTTCCCTGTGAAATTACATATTCGAAACGACAGACAATTTCCTTTTGGAAATTATGTCATAATGAAGGGAGAGACGTCCCATCTTGGTCACACCTGCTTACAAATTGTACGTAGAAAATAAACCTACATGTAATATATAATTAACAAAACCGTTATGTACTTGTACCGCGTAACTCTCCTTTGCAAAACTTATTCGCATAAGAAAGCATCTGAGAGTTACCTCAAGGGAGTATGAAAATAAGAATAATGCGTTTCTTATATTCGACCCTGTAATTTGGGTCTCCCCGTAGAGCAGTTGGCAGCGCGCCTGGCTAAATATTGGGAGCCGTGTATTCATGTCCCACCGGGAACATTGAATACTGGAACAAAAGCATTTCTTCTTAAATATTATACATTAACTAGCTGCGCCCGCGGTTTCACTCGCGAGGGTTTTTATTTAAAATTTAAAAAATTCTGGCGTAAGACCATCCTCCTGATCTTACCAAACACAAGACAAAAATAATTATCGAAATCGATCTAGTAGAATCTATACTAATCTATATACTATTTATAA
This sequence comes from Idaea dimidiata, assembly GCA_949358125.1. Lineage (NCBI taxonomy): Eukaryota > Metazoa > Arthropoda > Insecta > Lepidoptera > Geometridae > Idaea > Idaea dimidiata. The sequence continues at coordinate 11,869,207 of OX442334.1, forward strand.
AGCTGAAGAGTTTGTTTGTTTGATTGTTTGTTTGTTTGTTTGTTTGAACGCGCTAATCTCAGGAACTGCTGGTCCGATTTGAAAAATTCTTTTTGTGTATGATAGTCCATTTATCGAGGGAGGTTATAGGCTACTTTTGATCCCGATATTCTTACGGGGTCGGGACTTACGAGGGTAAATCCCGCGGGACGCAGCTATAAAAACGAAAGTCGTGTTAGTTACACTATTTAAATCTCAAGAACTGCGGAACCGATAGGAATGAAATTTGGTACAGGGTTAGTTTATGAGTTTAAATAAAATATAGGGTACTTTAAATGATCGTACGGGTTAAGCAACGCTTGGCGTGACACATACTTGATGGGTCAACAAGAACAATCGCACCAATTAGAATGAAATGTGGTACAGGGTTAGTTTAAGGCTATATATACGATATAGGGTACTTTAAATGATCGTACGGGTTAAGCAACGCTTGACGTGACACATACGTGATGGGTCAACAGGAACGATCGCACCAATTAGAATGAAATTTGGTACAGGGATTAGTTTAAGGGTATAAATACGATACTTCAAATTATCGTACGGGTTAGGCAACGCTTGGTATGACATACGTGATGGGTAAAAATGACGGTTAAATCGATTTGAACGAAATTTGGTACAGGGATAGTTTAGTGTTTGAAATAAGATATAGGGTACTTTAAATTATCATACGGGTTAAGCAACGCTTGGTATGACATACGTGATGCGTCACATACGTTACAGGATAGGAATTTATGCGGGTGAAACCGCGGGGCACAGCTAGTAATAAATAAAAAATAAGTCCATACTTATTTCACGATATTACAAACAGCGCAATCTAGCCCCAAACTAAGCACTATGGCTTGTATGGGTACTAGACAACGGATATGCTACTTTTTTTTTGAAAATATATACATTTTGTACATACAGACCTTGACCAGATTTAAACATTTTATTTTTTAAGAATAAACATTTGCACCCGACGGGAATCGAACCCACAGCCTTTTGCATTGCAGCCAGGAATTTACCCTACGCGCCACAGAGGCCCTCAAATGCCTCTCGTAGAGCAATAAAAATAAACTACATTCATCTGGTCTGCGTATAATATGTAAATGTAGGCATTATTTTTCGTTTTCTAGTCACCGTAACTCAAGCTTTGTAGCTTACGATGGGCCTAGATGGCGCTGTGTGATGTTCACAGAATTTATTTATTATATATTACCGCAAGTTTGTAAATGATCCGAACAATAAACAAATACCACATTTTGTAATAAGAAGGAAATGGTTTTATTTACAAATACACTTAGTACCACTATAACAGAAGCACTGGGTATGTTTACACATTTTGTTTAACTGTAAAAACTAATTACTAGAAGTGAAAATAGACGAAAGCTCAAGCCGTTTAAGCTCTCGCACTAAGCTTCTCCTAATGCAAAGTACTTACTATTAGTACTTGAAGCTAAACGCTAAAAGCGCTAACTGAATGGAGCTTAAAGTTTTATTAATGTTATTGTTAAGTAAATCGCTTAAGGCTGCGTTTTACCGAATTCTACTTTCTATTATACAAATATTATAAACCAGGAGCTCATTGGCCTTAGTTCCTGCTCTGGCTCCTGCAGCTAACTACGCCAATCTGGAATGGTCGTGCGAGTTTAACATCGTTTGGCTCGGACAATACTTGGATGGGTGGCCGATAATTTGTGTGGCATAAAAACACTTTCTTAAGCTCCTCCATGCTTCCAGAGGCACGTTCTTATCTCTGACAGCAGTCGTAAGGTTAAGTTAGAGGCCTTAGGACGACTTGAAAAATAACACTAGTTGAGGCAGAGCACAACATAAATCAATAAATTTTGCACAACATTACACACAGCGCAATCTAGCCCCAAACTAAGCGCTAGGCTTGTACATACTACGGGTACTAGACAACGGATATACTACATATTATACTTTTAAACATTTTAACCTCACACGATTTGAACTCATAATTATTTTTCCCGGGTCTTATTAGTAAAAGTAAATAGTACGCCCATAAGACCCGGGAAAAATAGTTATGATATTATACTTTTTTTTGGAAATACATACAGATTATACATAGACACACATTGCTTTACTTTTACACGCAAGGAACAAGAATATTATAAACGTGAAAATTTTACGTAAAAATTACTGAATCTATTGCAATGAAATTTGGTATGTAGATAGTTTAAGATCTGGATTAACACATAGGTTGCTTTTACCTCGATTATCACATCGGAATCGGGACGCACGCGGGTAGAAGTGTAGGGCGCTGTTAGTAATATTAAGGTTGAAAGACAGTATGTTTGTTGCTGCTTCAAACCATGCGGACGAAGTCGCGGGCACAGCTAGTAAACCATACGAGTGGGTATAAAAAAATCAGGCTAACCTATCAATTATAAAAAAGATAGATGCGAAAATAGTCTAACATACGATTTCATTTCATGAGAGCTCATTTGGCTCGGAGGACTACTAATATTGAAGCCAAATTACACAATTTCGTCTAGACATCACGAATTCTTGGATTTTGTATGGGTATTCATGCTAGGGTAAGTATGTATATAGAGTGAATAATACATAAAGGCAGATTGAACTCATCTCTATCTACAGAACGCGCAAAATAAGGTTTTGTATTGAAAGTCTTGTTAATTTTTCTTTAAAGTAATATGCAATTTTTAAAATGCTTGATTATTATCACATCATAATATGGCAGAGAACAATACGGTAAAGACAGCACATTTACTGGGGTTAAAGCTGCAACTTGATGACGTATATGTCTTTGAAAATATTTCGCCAAAGCTTATTATGGTATTAAGTACTTATGAAAAAAAAATCATCACCCTCGAAAATACATTATACTTTCATTATTCCAAATTTGTAGGTTTCGAAAATTACTCTCCCTACACATTTATACGAATAGAATAAATACTTTGTTTGGCAATATTAACATTTTCGAAATACTATATTTGCTTCGTTCATTTTATTTTTCAAACTTTGTTTTATTTGCGAATACTTGGTAATTGTATAATAATTATTCTAATTGTGATTTGTTGAAAACCTACGCACGTTCATGATTACACAAGCGAGCCTGGATTCTCGCGCCGTGAGATTTGTGTCATATTAGTTAGAGACTAGCTGTGCCCCGCGGTTACACCCGCGTAAGTACCGTTCCCGTGGGAATATCGGGATAAAAATGAAGCCTATGTGTCATTCCACGTCCCCAGATGCCTATATTCCAAGTTTCATTGCAATCGGTTAGGTAGTTTTTGCGTGATAGAGTAATAAAGTCACAAGTAAACATTAGTAGTAGTTATGTAGTGTGTGAGTACACATACATACAAACTTTCGCGTTTATAATTATTAGTAAGATGTAAAAAAGAATGTCGTTTTCTATTGAAATCCGCCATGTTTTTTCGACATATCTTCAACTAGCTGCGCCCCGCGGTTTCACCCGCGTAACTTCCTATCCCGTAACGTTAATGATCCCTCACGTATGTCATACCAAGTATTGCTTAACGATCATTCAAAGTACTATATAATATTTCTACCTCTAAACCAACCCTGTACCAAGTTTTATGAATATCGGGTCACCCGCTCTTTTTCACCCATCACGTATGTTGTACCAAGTGTTGCTTAACCCGTACGATCATTCAAAGTACCCTATATGTATATTATTTCTACCTCTAAGCCAACCCTGTACAAATTTCACTCATATCGGTTTACGGGTTGTTGAGTTAGAAATACACGACTTTATTTTTCATAGCTGCCGTCCCGCAGTTTCACTCGCGTAAGTCCCGATCCCGAGGGAATATCGGGATCAAAAGTAGCCTATGTCATATCTGGATAATGTAGCTTTCTATTAGTAAAATAATTTTTGAAATGTTTCTGAGATGACCCCCAAAATACATACATACATACATACATGTTACCAACGTAACCTCTTTATAATATTAATTATACCAACATAAAACAAAATATTAGGAATCAAAAGTACAATGAGATATTGCAAAAGAATTTTTAAAAAGCACTGCAGTTTGGTGACACAACCGTCTCGCATGGAGCCGACCGATTGAGCCGCGCGGCATGATGCCTCACAGAGTTGGCTGGCCACCCTCATCATCGTCGCCCGCTACGTGTATATATGCACGCTTGGTACTTAGTAATTATTTATTGTGGAGTTATTTTAAAACTGTAATATCTCGTGAGATATTCATTGAAATCAAGTGATGTTAAGGACAATTATGTTTAAAATTAAATACTTTGAATGAATAACGTATTTATTTGGATAAGGATTAATATCATATTTACAAAATTACCTTCGGAAACAATGCATTGTTCTACAACAAATTTCATTACTCTAAAAGATGTTATATTTAGTCAACCTTAAGAGTTAGACATATGCTGTCGCGGACTATTTATTAGATCCTTTTTAGAGGAAGAATTCTCTCATATATGTTTTTTATGTAACTCTGACCGTTTACTCAGCGCACGCGACAGAATCTCGGAACAGGGTGATTTTTTTCCCGATTTTGCAACATTTTTCATGGATGCTCCGCTCCTATTAGTCGTAGCGTAATGTAATATAGCCTATAACCTTCCTCGATGAATGGACTATCAAACACAAAAAGAATTTTTCAAATCGGACCAGCAGTTCCTGAGATTAGCGGGTTCAAACAAACAAACTGGAATAACGTAAGTAAAACAACGAGGTCGGATGCTGACTGGTTTATTCACTAGGAATGCCTACCCTCAATCACAAAATATAAAACCCTACATTTTTCCCCTCTTAAATAACAAACAAACTCAAAACGCGTTAATCTATGACTGATTAAAATACACACCGTAGGCATACTTAGTTACTAATGAATATAAGTACCTAATACAGTATCATCAAATCTTTCTACTACGATTGAATGCTCGCAGAGCTCGAGCCGAAGCGCCTGGTGGCGGAGGGGTCGGGGAAAGTAGTTTCGGTCCAGGAGCGGACTCGGGAGTAAAGGGCTGGAAGCTCCCACTTGTTCTAGTTTTATTACTTCCCGTTACTGTTCCTTTATCCAACACCTCCTCCACCGCATCTTCCAATGTACCATCGGCACCACTATCCTCGTCACTGTTCACCGTTTTAGGTTTAGCTTGTACTGAAATCATTTGATCCTGATGTCGACGCCACTCTGTACCCTGTCCAACTTTGACTTTATACGAGACTGGACCTGTTTTTTTTGTTACTTCACCCTCCACCCATTTGGGTGTGTTGCCTGCATACGACCGCACTAGTACAGGTTCCCCTACTGTCATGTATCTGTCGGATCCCCCCTTATTACGAGCCTGCCTCTGTTGTGCCCCGCTGACGGCCGCGGCCACGTCCGGGCGCAGCGCGTCCAGGCGCCCGCGCAGCCTATGCCCTAGCAACGCAACTGCGGGCGCGACGTTCGTCGTGGCGTGCTCAACATTACGGTATTGAAACAAAAATTTGGACAATGCTTTAGGTACATTCTCGCCCTCGTGTTGGGCCCTTTTTATCACTTTTTTTATTGTTTTTACCGCGTTTTCTGCGGCCCCATTCCCTTGGGGGCGGTATGGTGCCGACGTTACATGCTTAATACAGTTTTGAGAACAATAGTGTTTAAAATCCGTTGACCAAAACGGTGGTCCATTATCGGTGACCAGCTGGGTGGGGAGCCCGAACCTCGCAAATAACGATCTAAGCACAGTTATAGTACATTCCGCGTCGGTTCTACTCATAACAATTGCCTCTATCCACTTAGAATAAGCGTCTACTAATATTAAATATTTTTTTCCAAAACACTCTGCAAAATCTATGTGAATTCTTTGCCATGGGCCTAGTGGAAACTCCCAAGGGTGTAAAGATGCGTGGGGTGGCGCGTCGCGCACTCTGCAGCACGCCTCGCATGTCCGACCTATAGACTCGATTTCACTGTCTAAGCTCGGCCAGTACACGTAGTTACGCGCCAAGTTTTTCATTTTATTTACTCCTAAATGACCCTCGTGAATTTCCTCCAAAACCCTAGCTCGTAAAGATTGTGGTACAATTAATCGATATTTAAATAATAAACAACCTAGTTCTAACACTATTTCATCTCTGCGTACAAAATAAGGTTTCTCCTCGTCACAGTTAACCCCGGCTGGCCATCCGAATAACACATATCCTTTTAACTTACTTAACAACTTACATTTTTCGGTTTCCGTCGCGATCTCTTTGTAACTCACTGGCATCGCGTCCCCTACTAAGTTTACGTAATTAACCGCCACCGAGTGACTCCGACTATATGATAACGGTAAACGGGATAACGCGTCCGCCGGTCCATTTTCCACTGATCTAACAAATTGTACTGTAAAATCGTAAGCGGCCAGGCGCGCTGCCCACCTTTGTAGGCGGTTGGCTGCCGTTTGTGGAATTCCACCTTTCTTGCCAAATATAAAACTGAGTGGTTGATGATCCGTTCGTAAAATAAATTGTCTCCCGTACAAATATTGGTGATGCTTCGTTATACCAAAGAAAATTGCAAGTGCTTCCTTATCTAACTGGCTATAATTTTTCTCAGCCGAATTTAATGTTCTCGATACACAGCTGACGGGCCGCTCGCTGCCGTCTGTATAAATATGCGCAAGTACCGCGCCCAGCCCGTAGGCACTGCTGTCTACCGAGAGCACGAGGGCACGGCCCTCCTCATAGTGCGCGAGTACTTTATCGTCGGTAAGAGTTTTCTTAGCTGATAAGAAAGCATCTTCACATTGGGTATTCCACTCCCAGGTAGCCCCCTTTTTTAATAATTCATGTAGCGGGTGCAACAATATGCTCAAATTTGGGATGAATTTACCGTAATAATTCAACATTCCTAGGAAACTCTTCAATTGAGTGACGTCACTCGGTCTCGGTACTTTATCAATAGCCTCGAGTCGTCTGGGATCGGGACGCAAACCGGATTTGTCTATTATAAAACCTAGGTACTTTACACTTGGTTGTAAAAACACACATTTACTTAGCTTCACCGTGAAGCCCATGCTACGTAATCTTTCTAACACAGCTCGTAAATTATTTAAATGCTTAATCCTACTGGACCCTGTGACACACACATCGTCCAAAAACACAACCGTGTTTGATATGCCCCTGAGTGTTTCCTCCATGATTTTTTGGAACTTTTCGGGTATACAAGACAACCCAAAAGGAGTGCGGCGATACACAAACGTACCGATGTGAGTTGTGATGGCTGTATACTGTTGTGAGTCATGAGATAACAAAAGTTGTTGGTAACTATTTTTTAAATCAATTTTTGAGTACTCTTCTCCTCCACTTAAAGTCGCGAACAATTCTTCAATACGTGGGAGAGGATATGGATCGCGCTTAAGTTTCGGATTGATCGTAATTTTATAATCCCCACATATTCGTATATCACCGCATTCCTTGATCACGGGAACGATAGGTGTACCGTAATCAGATGACTCGACACGATAGATAGTACCTTCGGCCTCAAGCCGCCGCAGCTCGGCCTCGACGCGCGCCCGCAGCGCGAGCGGCACCGGGCGCGCGCGCACGTACACAGGGATCGTGTCGGTCACATCTAACCTTATTGTCTTTTTACATGTACCTAGCTTATCTGTAAATACCTCGGGATAGTCTTGTAACAATCGGTTCACAAATGGATCACTAGTTATATTTGTATCACTAAAATGATTTAAATCGATCATTATATTTTTAACACCCAGAGCGCGCACCCATTCACGCCCCAGCAAGGGTCGACCTCCGTTTTTTATAACATGTAATTTACAACCCGACACAGAGAAGTTATTAAGAACCACGTCTACTTTAATAAAACCAAGTGATTCCATTTTTGAACCTACATAGCTACGTATGTTAATATTATCAAAAACAATGATTTTGTTATTAAAATGTCGAGTGTAAAAGTCTTCACTAACTGTCGAAATACGGCTTCCGGTATCGACTTCGAAATCAAACGGACGACCGTCAACGATCACGGAAATAATATAGGGTTTGTCACCTGTACCGTCCACATGGATGTTGAAGAAATCCTCGCCTTCGCTGTCGTTATCACTCACGTAATTATGCTGGGCCCTGCGGCCAACGTTTCGGACATTTTTGCACATCACCTTTAAATGACCGCGCACTCCGCATTCATCACAATTATAATTCGCGAATCGGCACCTACTAGCCTGGTGCGGTTTGCCGCATCGCCAACATCGCTGAGAGCCAGCGCCGCTCCCGCTGGCGCGCGGCGCGGCATGGTCCCCCACGCCGGCGCCGCTCACCCGGGGCGCGCTCGGCCCGCCGACGCCGGCACCGCCCTGCCGTCCTCGCCTCACGTTCGCCTGGTGCAGACCTTCGCCCGCCGTCATGTTGCCGTGGCCGGCGATCGCAACCGTGGCCGTGTTCACCCCCGCCGTGGTTGCGTTGCGATCTGCCGCCTCCAGCGACAGAGCCAGCTCCACCGCCTGTTTGTAACTTACTTGTTTCTTAGAGAATATGCGCGACCGCACTGTGTCATCTGCTAGGCCACACACAAACTGATCGCGTAAGTTCTCTTCTAGATTCGCGCCAAAGTTGCAGGTTTTAGCGAGATGTTTTAAGCTTTTGAGATATTCGGAGAGAGGTTCACCGGCCGCCTGCTTACGTAGTCTAAACAAATGGCGCTCGGAAATTTCCGATCGCTTTGGTTCGAGATGTTCAGCCACTAACTTCACGAGTTCATCGAAGGTTTTCGTCTCCGGTTCGGCAGGTGAACACAAATCGCACATTAAATCATAGGTGTCGGTACCAACAACCGTAATTAAACAAGATGTCGTCAACTCTGACTTGATCTCATTTAACTGTATAAATTGTTTTACGCGTCGAATATACACATCCCAGTTGTGTGATCCAAGAATATAAGGTTCTATTTTACCGATGGGCATCTTTTAGAACGGGAATATGCACTTTTCACTTGAATTACACGTGAGATCGACTCGTCGCCAATGGAATAACGTAAGTAAAACAACGAGGTCGGATGCTGACTGGTTTATTCACTAGGAATGCCTACCCTCAATCACAAAATATAAAACCCTACAAAACAAACAAACAAACAATCAAACAAACTCTTCAGCTTTATAATATTAGTATAGAAGTATAGATATATCTCACGGGCGAGAATCACCCCGTCCAAATTTTATCCTTATTCGTACATAATAAGTAATTTGATTGAAAACCCGCCCTTTGATGAAAAATATAGGATTAAAGGGTTGCCGGGTCCTATTAAGTTAAGAAACCAGTAACTTTGTCTCATTTAAACCTTTCACGTTGAATTAGGTAATCCTTAAATGAAACCTAAATTGGCTATCCGTCAAATTAGCTATCATACAGAACATTATATAATCATTTAAACATAAAATTACAAAATCAAAACCAAATTACAATAGATACACAACAATAACTAATAGGAAATCGTTTAAGCAGCAAATAACATTATATGAATTAAGAAGATTGATAATAATACTTTGTACCAACTATACATCTAAATCCTACAAAGTTATGGTACCTTTTCAAGTCGACACGTATTTTCTTTTTTTATTTCAAGTTGTCATTTTATCACTACCTTATTTATCAATAATGACGATGGGTTTTACAAAAATAATTAATTGTAAAATGTTTTTTAAGACATCTATCTTCTAGTGCCCAAATACCGGCTGATTGCTACTTCGGCCAATTAATAACTATTGATGCCGCGAGAAACACCAACTATTAAGTAAACTGTGGTATCGCTATTCAAAAAGGCAAAGCAGCCAGCCTTTTGGGCTTTAATGGATTTTAAGTGTTTATTTTTTAATTATTAAAAATAGGTAAGTAGTAATTGTTTTTGTGTATTCTAAATTTTGGTGTTATAGTAATCATATAGTTACCTATTTATAGTTATATAAAGTAACATGTGAGGGTAGGTATATAGAGTAAAAGAGAGAAAGGGACAGAATGTATGCACAAGAGTGAGAGAGAGATAGGTAGGGAGGATTGGCACTTTTTTACAACATGGCGCGTGCACTGGTTTTATGATTTTGTAAAATTAAGTTTAAAATAAATGGAAGGGCGAAACCAGGATTTTTATTTACATTCCCAAATCCCACATAAATAAACTATCATAATTTAACATTTTGAACAACATATCTAGATTTACCAAATAGAAAAAGCATAACCGTAATATAGCAAAATGAGCTTTATAGTAGACGTACAATTAACAATAAATTGTTATGTGAATTTCATACATGGAAAGTAGGATAACAACATTAACATAACTTTGAGTTGGAATTGACTTAGATAATAAATAAAAATGGTTCTGTAAAGTTTATTTATTCAATTGCAACATTTTAACCACCCTTTGTCGTATACGGAGGATAAATCTACTTTTTTATGTTTATCATTTTTAATTCCAATCCTTAGCACCGGATCAATTCATAATTCCCAATGGCCACGGTGGCCGTTGGGAACTTATTGCGGTTGACGACCTCTGTGGCTCAACTGCGATGCAGAAGACTGCGGGTTCGATTTCCACCGAGTGCAATTAATTATTTATGCTTAAAATACCTAAATATTTATTTCCGGTCTGGGTTTTTTGTATGTATCATATTATGTATGTAAGTAGGTATTTATAAAAAATGTATAATATGTTAGTACCTATATCTGTTGTCTAGTACAGTCTGCAAAAAACTAAGGGTACCAGGTATATTACGTATAAGGCACACATATACACATTTTTTAACCAATTAGCAGACTCGATGCCGAGTGTTGGGCGTAGCTTACACACACATTCACAACAGAAATGATTTTGCAACAACGGATGGCCATACCACTAGTACAAGCTAAATACAGATTGGGGCTAGACTGCACTGTGTGTAATAACCTTATCTGCATATAATAATGACATAGATTTTCGAAACTGAAACAAAAGAAGCGTCTCAAAAATTTCCTTTAGTGGCTATAAATGTTGAATTCCCAAAATTAAATTTCTTATCTATTTGGACAGAACGTGCCTCCTTTTGCTAATATAGTCACTTGCAATGTTTACAAACCAGCTTAAGGGTCTACATGGCATTCTTAATTAAACACGAACGCAAGGGTACCCATAAACTGGGATTATACGGTTTTTATCTCTACCCTCTAAATAAGGTGATAGGCCCATTTTAATGCGCATGCTATTGTGTATAACGCTCAGGAATGTGTCGCAAGAATTTAGCAATTACATCTATCTATCTATACTTATAATAAAGGAAGAGAAGACAAAAAGTTGTACTTGGAAGAAGATTAAAAAAAAGTCGTCTAGTGGAGAAAAGTAGTAGAACAAAATATATAGTTTTTACAATTCATATCTGTCTGTCTATTTCTCTGTTTGTTCCTTATACATAAAACTACTAATCCGATTGAAATCTGTTTGAGGTTCATTATTGGATAGATCTATTTTCAAGGAATCTCGTGGTATACTTTACTTCGAAATAAAATTAGTAGAACCCGAGTAATGAACGAAAAAGTCGGCGCATTATTTCTACGCAGACGAAGTCGAGGGTAACAGCTAGTGTTTAACTTGCATTTGTTAAACACTAGCTGTTACCCGCGACCCTGGATTATGAAGATTGTAAATATCACTTTGAATAGAATAGTATTGAATACAACTATGTTGGGCGTAATGTTTTTAGCCCAATAACGTTGTTTTTATTATTTCCAGCATTATTACAATACCGTTGGGGTGTTTCGGAGAATTCACAGAGTTCTTCCTCAAAGTAGAAATTATTATTAGATGGTATTAAAACCTGATTTTGTAAAGTACCTAATCTTAATTAAATAAATACGTAGAAATTATTTTAAAGAAAAATAATTTGAAACTGTTATTACAAGTATATTCTTACTAGCTGCGCCCCGCGGTTTCACCCGCGCAAGTTGCGAACCCGCGTTGTTCGAACACCTACCTACCGCAATGCAAAAATCCACACCTAAACGGTCGCCCATTGAAGTACTGTTGAAGCCAGGCGCTGCCGCGCCTGGCATCATCAGTACTTCCCTGGTCGTCCGTTTAAGTGTGGATTTTTGCACTGCGGTTGGTAGGTGAAGTAAAGTAAAGTTTGTATTTCATTAGTAAGTGACGATGACGATGATCATGATGCCACTCTACATAACTTACCCTACCCCTGTGTCGATTTTCATTTATTGAATAGTTATCACCCGCGTAAGTCCCGATCATGCGGGATTTTCGGGATCAAAAGTATCCTATGTCACTCTCTATCATTTAAACTATCGATGTGCAAATTTTCATCCAATAAATAGTTATCACCCGCGTAAGTCCCGATCCCGCGGGATTTTCGGGATCAAAAGTATTCTATGTTACTCTCCATCATTTAAACTATCCCTATTCAAATTTTCATCTATTAGATAGTTATCACCCGCGTAAGTCCCGATCCCGCGGGATTTTCGGGATCAAAAGTATCCTATGTTACTCTCCATCATTTAAACTATCCCTATGCAAATTTTCATCCAAATCGGTTGAGCCGTTTGACCGTGAAGAGGGAACAAATAAATAAACAAACAAACAAACAAACAAACAGACTTTCGGATTTATAATATTATAGTAGGATAGTAGGATATTATTATGCCCTGCCCATTGAAAAAGAAAACATTTTTAAAGAATAGTTTTTAGTGGTTTCAAACCTTAATATTATCCTTTTAGCTGTTGATAAAATTGTTGTTTAAAATTGATAGATGAACGGTTGAATGATTCAACATAGGGATCGACTTTGAGCCAGGACTGTACATTGTAATATGTACATACAATGTATACATTGCCCAAAATACCTCTTCGGCCAATAATCCAAATGATCAATGTCAAACCCAAATCATACCTCTTGTTACCCTGGATTAATAGTTATAAACTATACCTATCAAATAGTTGGACGTAAATCGGTTTCTAGTTGATCTAAGCCGAAATTCGGCAGATGTGCCTATAATTTATTTTGTGAGACGAAATACGAAATAATTTCTACCCAAATGGAGGTAACTATTCACGCTGTTAGATTTTTAGGTAAGTACGTATTTTTTGAGGTTCCGTACCCAAAATGTTTTTTTTTTACCATGACTCTAATAGTTGAAATTTTCACAGATGTTGTATTTCTGTAGCTGCTATGATAACAAATACTAAAAAAATGTATGGGGGGGTTCCCATACAACAAACGTGATTGTTTACGATAGAAACATATCTTAGAAAGTACCGAAACACTTCAAAAATAAAAAAAATTGTTACTTCTTCTTCTTAAAAATGTTTTTTTCCTTTCGGACATTTGGCAAAATTGTTACTTAAAAATTATAATTAAAATAAACCATCAATAAATTGTCAGTCTGTCTATTTGACGATCCTGACAAATAATCGATTAATTTACACGTCGGTATATCTTGTTTGTAATCATAATCAATCAATGTCATCTGAAAAGAGGGTTCACAGAATTAGCGATCACCATAGGTACTCATACTCAATTCAAATTGCTGAAATATTTTTCCAAAGCTTTCAACTTTGTGCTACATTTTTCAGTACATTACCTTAATCTGTTATTCAGTGAAAATGCTTATTTTTCAATCAATTATTTTATAAAACTCAACGATATTGTATCATGTAGCGCTTTTCAGAAAAATGCCAACAATTTTGCGTAAAGTTTAATTCTTTAATAGCCGTAACAAACGATCGAACTCGCACCGTAGCGTCAAATTTTGTGAATGACTAAAACTTCAATTATTACGCACATACATATATTTTCAATAACAACTAACTTTCCTTATTTTCTGAAAGTTCGACGTATTCAGTTCTATTTTTATAGAATGATTTCCACGAATACATATCAATGAATTAATAAAACCAATGATACCAAAATAAATATTTTAATACTACGATGTAATCAGATAAAATATGAGATCAAAAAGTTATGGTATTTTCCATACATTTTGGATATTATCCAATTTGGTCACTTGATTTTGGATCATACCTACAATTTTATTTTAGATACTTCGGTGTTTGACACTTTAATACAGAAGCAAACCCATAATAAAGGAACAAAACCATGAAATTAGGGAGTTCTATACTTTTTTAAAGTTATTTTATACAGCGAGATGTACCTACTGCTAATATACCTGGAAATATCCAGATATATGGAGAGTGTCGGTGTTCTTATAACCTGAAATGAAAAGATATTACAGAATGGTTTTGTTTGGATAGTCGCAATTTTTTGACCTGTGCTAACTTGAAGCCAACAATTGGCAAGAATTAGCGCAGGACAGGGAGCACTGGAAGACTCTCGTTTCGGAGGCCAAGATCCACTTTGGGTCACTAAGCCAGGGGAGTAAGTAAGTAGTACTCCGCTGGCTCAGTAGTACAAAACATGCTTAATATCTAAAAGTACCTCTGTTGTCACTTGTGTTTTTGTTTTTTTCGTCTAAAGTAATCCTCATATTATGATAATCATACACCATTATTCACATGTGAATGCTTGAGTTACTAGTAGCTAGGTATCACGGATGTCGTCTCATGCAAATCCTGATCATTACAGTCAAAGATCCCTGCAATATACGTCATGGGAAATGTAAATGAGTTTCATTTGTCTGTGATGCTTCAGTGGACAGCATTCATGAGTAAATGGAACCTTTTGTTTTGCTCAAAATAGCTGTGTCGTTATGTATGCTAATCCTACAATGTACAATGTAAAGAAGCACATTGTAGAGTTGATGTGATGATTAAAGATTATAGAGGTAGCGTAGCTTGTACTTAGTAGATAAATTATAATTATAGTTATGTATTGTTCTTGTTTTGCTTGCTCTGTAACTGTAGTTTCAATAATGTATATCGCTGTAAGCTACGTCAAATCCTGTTTACACGGCTTAGGCTTTTTATTTTTTATTTATAAACGTTAATTGACCGAGCAAGTGAAGCGTCTCTGGTTTATGTTTGACAAAATTTGTTTTCGTTTGTCAGTGTGTAAGTTTGTTGTTTACTTCTCTTAAGGCTCGTATTTTTTAAGTAATATTTATCCGATTTTGACATACAGTTTTTTTTTTAAGTTTATGTTCTTTTTGCCGTACAAATTTTCTGATTAGTGAAGAAAACCTTTCCTAAATAGAATACAATTACTCAAATAAATATTTCTACTTATAAGGCATTTAACAACAAGGTACTACATTGATACTGTTCATTCAATTATTCACCACCTTCAATCTTCGTGGGTAGAAAAATAAGGGGTTTAACTTTATAGTGACGGAAGACCGGTTATATATTCTGCCCCCAAATAAACTGATTTTTAGCAAGTGTTTACCCGATACCTGAATCTCTCCTATAATCTGCATAAATGTTTAATATCAAACCTTTTTATCAGAAATTCTAACTTGAAGGAATACAGCAGATGGTGTCCAAACCTTCGCCGCGTCTTTTTTATCTTAGAAGAAATAGGGTTTGCTATGTTAACTTTAAGTTTGACGCGTCAATAGGATTTTACTTTGCGCTAGAATGAATTGATCCTAAGTGAGTTTTTCTTATTTATATTTTCGTATAAATGTAGTAATGTTACTCCCCGTTAGTTTTCATGTCGCTCTAAGGTTATACGTGCACTGTTAAGTCCCTGCGAGAATATGTCAAAATCACATACGAATTTACGAGCCTGTTGCAGCATATACGTGCGCCAACTGGGGCCTCTAACATATCCTAAAATCTGCTATCAAGATAAGTAACGGGACCAACTATAAGCTTTCCGAAGTCCGCAGGAGGAGGAAATAGCTGAGTCATCAGAACAACTGAAGCTTAGATCCCGGCATCATCCATTGCTCAATAATTATAAGCGCTAATGCGCATAACCACTAGTTCAACTGTTAACAAGGAAATTTATTTATAAATAGAAGTAAACGGATAGTAAAGCTCATAAGAGCAACAATTATTAGATCCGTGACAGAGACATATCAATTTGACATACGACTACACAAACAAGGTCATTATCACCAAATCGAGTTCGTAGGTACCTACATATTATTCGTATTATTTACACTACCATTGAGTGGGTGAATGTTTTAGCGGCTATGTGTATACTTTTCCTTCTACCTACGTCACTGTTTATATCTTATCTGATAGACTTAATGTAGGAACTTTATTATTTACGAAGGCTTTGATGTGTGTGAAGAAGATGCCAAAATGTCTGTTTTAAGTAGAATTTCACAGCTTTTACTTGGTTTGGACTGGTAGATACATAATTATGGACAGCCTATAATAACCCCATACAAGACTATACATCCTTGAATATGGGGAAGTTTCCCAATAACAAACGTATTTCCATGGCTTTTTTTCCTTAAAGTTGCGTTCAGCAGTTTTTTACCTATTGAAGTTTGCTGTGTCTAAGTTTCGTGAAAGTGAGAAATACAAAACTGTAATTAAACGAATTCGAGTAAGTATACATAAACCTACTAAAAAGACACCTTCCGAACAAACCAAAGAAGATTGAATTCAAATATACCTATTATTGAAAATAAGCTGAAAAAAAATAAAATTATGGTAATAGGAAATTACACCGTTCGAAATGATGATCTCTGGAATTGAGTTGGAGAATAATCTTGAATGTTTTTTTACACAGGATTGTTTTTCACGATCGTTTTCAAGGTAAGTATTTTCTTTTAATTTATTCTTGTTTTCTCGTAGGTATGTGAAAACACCAATTTAGTGAAAAAAAACGCCTAAACTTAAGCCATGGTTATTACTAGATATATCAATAGGTACTTGATACAAATACGAATATTTGTATTCATTGAATAGTAAGGCTTGAACCAAATATTCGTACAATGAGAAAACAATGTCAAATCACGAAAAAACATTTGTGAACGTTTTTAACTCCAGAAGATTCCCGTAAACTGAAGATTGTAATGTATTAGTAGGTAGGAACAGGTAGGTAGGTCCTATGTCAGGAATAACATGCATGAGTTATATTTTATAGTATCTAATGGAGACCAGATCCGAAGCAGTATTTGTACTTGATTCATCTCGAGAGAACGAGTTTCGCTTGCGAATACCTACCTAACAGCCGAAATCTTACCCTAAGTCTTAAGAACACTAAGCTTTCTAGATGACATTTTAATTGATGTGGGTTTTATTAAAGATATTACTTACCTAATTATTCGTTATAAAATACATTATCAAGTATTTGTTGGTTACAACGAAGAAAAATAATGCAAAAACCGTTTTTATTCCCGCTAAATAAAGGCTTACCCTTTTAAGTATTCAACATCAGCTTATATATTTATTTAGTCGCTGCTTTTGGGTCTAAACGACGAACCTTCTATTAGGTGGTCCCTAGAGAACTAATCTAAGTGAGTTTTAATGTATGAAACCTAATTTAATTGACATTGTATGCGACCTCAGTCCTCGTTTGTCTAATGAGGTTGACCCGAAAAGATTAAAATTTCAACTCTTAAAAGGAAATTAAGGTCCTACATTAACTAAAGTATTTTAAAGTTAGCAGTTATGTGAGACGTAAGTTTAATCCTGTAGGAATATCCAAAACACTTTCTTAGTGGATACTTACTTACACTTATTTTAAGGAACACATCCTTCAGGGATGGGTAGGTTTAGGTTTTCACTGTCGTTCAGAATTTCACTTTAGTTGTTATTTGTCTCAGTCTGACGGATATCAACACACAGTTGACTGCAATATTACCCGTAAGTTAGTGAGATTGCTTACATTTCGCACTATACAAGGGTAAGCCCTTTTAAGCCGAAAGGCGGTTGTTCTAGATGTCTGGGCAAACAACTTTTGTTCTACAACTTTTGAAAAATCAAACTTTTTTTTTGAAATTTTGAGGTCATGTGTCATTGAAAAAACAGCTGCTTTCGAAAATAAAGGTAATTGAAGTTTTGTAAGTAGACCAAAGAAAATGAAAGGACAAGATAAGGTCAATGACCTCGAATTTTAAGAAACGGCTGATCTTCAAGTAAACTACACTTAAAATTATCGAAAAGTACTTTGAATTTCCAAAGGTCGTAGAACAAAAGTTGTTCGCCTAGACGTCTAGAACAACTCCCTTTCGGCTTAAAAGGGCATATCCGATACATCGTGTATAAATACGTTAATTTTTATATTTTATTAATTTTGACCTCTAATACCTACCTTGGCTATGTACTTAACCTACTCATAATAATCGTTATAGATAAGAGAGGTACATCGATTTTTTCTTCATTCTTTTCGATCGAGAGAAAAGCTGAGTATGATGCATCACAGTCATGTTAATTACACATAGATCGAGATTGGCAATTATAATGAGAAAAAACATCGCATTATCGAAGACTACTACTCATACAAAAAAAAACAAATACTTTGCACATCAAAGTAAAATAAACTGACCTATACAAACAACACTTTAATGGAAAGAAAGAATTCTGTTATACTGACGGACCGTCACTGTATTATTTGGTACCCTTTTTCGGTGTTAAAATGCGCGGTGTCAGTGTGGCGAGACCCTTATATTTTATTCATGTAATGTTTAAAGAGAAATTGCTTTTGGGCACTGAAAAATAATTATGTTCAAAGACAACTCTTTCGATTACAATTTTAACCACTTTGGGACTACGACGCGATAAAATTAATAGGTGCTTTGCTGACTAGCCTCATCATCCTCATCCTTGAAATGTTCCAAATTGCTTACTTCTTAGGAATCATTCCGCTTTCCTGCTCTTACCTACTACGTCTATACTTCGCAAGATCTTCAGCATCGCTTATAGTGGGGCCATTTGCATAATATATGTCTGCCTTTAGTCACATTTCAGGTTTTTATTAACTATCATGTGATTTGATTTTCTAATTTTTGACCAA
The DNA here is from genome assembly GCA_949358125.1 of Idaea dimidiata. NCBI lineage: Eukaryota > Metazoa > Arthropoda > Insecta > Lepidoptera > Geometridae > Idaea > Idaea dimidiata. The sequence goes on from OX442334.1 coordinate 11,888,107, forward strand.
AATTATGCACTTCAATGCATTTTAATAAAGAAAACATGTTTTATGGTCACACGAGAGTGAAGTTAGGATTATGAAAGTGGAAGGAGTTTCAAAGTATTCACACAGACTGCACAGACCTGTATGGCCGTAGGCTGGTGCAGTTATTCATAAAAATATCATTTGATAAAATGTTTTTATGTATTTAATGACATGGGCAAATCCGTTTGTAAATATGACTATAAATTTCCGAGAAAATTCTAAAGATTATAAATAAACACCCATCGATTAAACCAATAAATATTTTGATCGGTATAATAAAATGAAATTGAAGTTTGAAGAAGTAAATTTGTTTACGTTGAAGAATAACAACTGTTTACATTCATTCCGTGTTATAAGATGAATAACGACCGACATTTTTCATCAGTTATTTTTAAAATAGATACCTACCTACCTTTCATAACTACTTCGTTCGATGAAGCCAGCTAAAATGTTTTATATCAGGGATTGGGTTTAAAATCCGTTGAATTTGATATTGGATATTATCCTATGTCTCCGATCAAAAATATATATCGCTTGATATGGGTACATAAAAAAATATAAAAAATGTAACTTGTACTATTTAATAAACGTGAAATAAGATGGGATAAGATAATCATTTACACCCTTACTTATAAAATATCACCTACACATGACTAAGTTATGTGACGTTTGTCACAGTGATGTGACAGTAAAAGATAAAATGATGCCTATAGTTATGCAGCGCATTAATTAGCGTTTATACATCAGGGGGTTATTGTTTCTGTCTAAGTTCTTGACGCAAAGCATGTTCTCAATAATTCACTCGACTTTACTTCACTTTTATTAACAAGGATATTAGTGTTCATTAACATTTCAGTGCTTGAACATTCGCTACGGCAACGACGGCCGCATCCAACATCTTTTCGCGATCCTCACGAATTTGCTTGCATACGCAGCTTATCCCGGATTGTGTCAGACTAACAGAAATTTCGAATTGGCTTACTTACTGACTTGACCTGATTTGAAAATTGGACCAGTGTTCATAGAACATTATGTACACGACCAATCTAGTTTCCAAGAAGCAGTAGCTACGCAGGCGTGAAGCTAATAATCCAGATGGAATTCCCACTAGAACTCATCTGAGTTCTAAATAAACAAACGATGATAATATAGTTTTACGACACGCCTGTATCATCCATCTACTACAGTAATTTATTGTACACCTTCATCTGTAACGTTAGTTTTGAAAAATAGATTCAGTATTATATCTATCTTGTTTTGCTGCTATAAATCGTTTTAATACGATACAGAGATGAAAGATCGCTGTAGTTTTGTTATGCCACTATGTTTATTACTGTTTATTGTACTCTAAATTACATTGTGGTTCTGAAGGATTCCTTTGAATTAGTACCTATTAAAATAAGTAGAACAAACTTATATTATTTTTAAAATTCATGTCTGTCTGTCTGTTTATTATACAATTCAAAACTACTAATTGCTAACTTTACACTAAGCTTTTTCAAGGTTGACTAAGATGTAATTCGTCTATTTTAATATTATAATAATTTAAAAATTAAAAAACCGACTTCAAAAAGGAAACAAAAAATAATTTAAAAACCAACAAAAAAAAAAGAATTGATAAAAAGACCAAAATAACCTCTACATAGGTACAGTGCCACCGACTAAATTAATCTGTTTTATCATCTGAAGTCGGGCAGTTTTACTGGTTGGTTCCATATTGTACTTAGTTTGGCTGCCCGACTTCATATGATAAAACAGATTAATTTAGTCGGTGGCATTGTACCTATGTAGAGGTTATTTTGGTATTTTTTATCAATTCTTTTTTTTTTGGTTGTTTTTAAATTACTTTTTGTTTCTTTTTTGAAGTCGGTTTTTTAATTTTTAAATTATTTTTTTATTTTACCCTTTTTAGTATAGGTACCTAACTACCTGAAATTCAACAATATTGTTACCGTAATTTTAATTATTGAGGAGTTTTCTGATGAGAAGGTGGTTTCAGGTGCCCCATCAATCTGCACTTAGTTCTTTAGGGGTCTATTCTTTTTGGTAGAAGTCCAAAAATGACTAATTTATTGAATTCTAGGATGCTATCCTGTCCATCATTCTGATACTCATCAGATCCTTACCAAACTTTTATCGGACCACCTCGGAGCTTCCACTTTTCCATTAAAATAGAACTATATCAATCGGTCAAGCCATCTTCGTGTAATCGATGTACAATTGAATTAAATACAGCGTTTTAACTAGCATTCCCGGTCCTCACTTCGAAGATCCTCATCAGACCCTCATCAAATTTTTATGGGACCATCTCGGAGCTCCCACCTTTCCATTAAAAAAAGAATCATCTCAATCGGTCAAGCCATCTTCGAGTAATCGATTAACAATTGGATTGATTAATGCGTTTTGAGGAGCATTTCCGTTCATCACTCCGAAGACCCTCATCAGATCCACATCAAATTTTTATGGGACCATCTTGGAGCTCCCATCTATCCATTAAAAAAAGAAACATCTTAATCGGTCAAGCCGTCTTCGAGTAATCGGTGAACATACAAAAAAAAAATATTATACATACAGACGAATTGATAACCTCCTTCTTTTTTTTGAAGTCTGTTAAAAAGAGAAAAGCGGTATGTACCCAAAATGTTTCGGAAGGCTTTTTGAATTCAGAAACCCTAATAATTACAATATGGAAGATGGCTGGAATGTGCTATATGTCTGGGACCCAGTACTACATCTCAGTTGATAAGACAACAGCTTCTAGACCACAAGATACCGTTAGCCATTGTTGTAGGACTTAGTGTAGTTTGTTATTTGGATAAATTAGTGTACTTAAATTTTAAAATAATGTAATATCATGTAAAAAGATTGTTTAAATTTCCAAGTACAGTAGAACCCCTATGAGTTTTTCGTGGCGTTATTCTCATGTGAGGGCGCGTTCCGAAGCCATGGTATAATTATAATTTAAATTCAAAACTATTACAATAAGTCTAAAGCCTGCGTACACTGAAATGTTTTGATATAAATAATTATGAGGCGGTAGATTACAGTAACTTTTTAGAATTTGAAAATAGACGAATTACATCTAAGTCAAACTTGAGAAAGCTGACTGTAAAGTTAGGGAAAGCTCGGACTTTGTAATGGTGCCGTTATTAAATAAAACGCAAGTGAAACCCGGTTAATATTGTGTTTTATTATGAAAGGGGTTTCCGAAATCGAAAGCTAGTCAAACCGCGGGACACAGTAGTTTATAATTCTCGTACATATGGCGTATATATATATATCTAAACTCATTGTTACAATAACGACTTGTATTCTTACGCAATTTTGATCGTTAACTACACCTGTGTCCAATTTTACTCATTTGGCAAAGACTGAGTATGAAACTTAGAGCTATATTTCACTGAAATGTCGCTATTCATCATGCTTAGTGAGAATAACATCGTCTTTCAATCAAAAATTCGTGCGTTATGATTCTGATTCTAGACCATAGAGATATCAAGTAAAAGTACTTCTAGGTTTTTATATCCATATAAAAAAGGTTGAAATGTGCATTTAGTCGTACAAAATTTAACCTAGAAGTTATGGTTCGGACGAAGGCTTCATCGTCATTCATAATTTATGACTATCACATGCTATCAGCAATTTCGAGTAAGATTTTTTGTAGTTATGGTACCTACGGTACCGTTTCGTGCCTCAGTCCGACTCGCATTTTGGCGGTTTATAGGGATTTCTAGGTTAAAAAGAAACCCTTATAGTTTCGATAATACGTATGTCTGTCTGTCCGTGACATTTTTCTTTATATTAAAGGTACTTATTTACTAAAAAAGTCCATACAATTTCATTTCTGCCATTTCAGGAATTCATTAACAGCGGTAATTTATAGACAAGCATAAGTAGTTGACCTCAATATTTTTTTATTTGAATAACCAAAGCATTTAGTATTGTATTAAAATTTCATATAAATGACCCATTCTCTTTGACCAATTCTCTTGATAGTTGGACATTACGTTGTTTATAATCGTCTGCCACAGTGTTAGACACTACAGACCTCTACAAACAGATTTAATTAACAAATATTCAGAACACAGTATCTACCTAAAACACAGTCGACAGCTGCTGCTCTCTCTGGTCTGGGGTCTTACTTTATGCTCTTGTAGGAGTTAACTCGTGCAGTTTTCAACCTTTGATTTATACTTGATACTAATAAAAACATTATCTTTTTTTAAACCTTGGAACCTTATTTTTTTTATTTCTTATCGGTTGTGAACCGATTATGGCCATTAGAAAATTAGCCAGTGTCAAGTATTATTAATATATTATGCAAGTTATTTGCATCGAAACAGTCAAGTCGTCATAGTTAAAGTCAAGTCTAGGGAATCATTTGCAAACCCGGCGGCCATTTATAAAGATTGTTCACGGAGCTTTGGAGACAACACTAAGTCCATGTTTTACACCGATTTTCAATTTCATTCCACTTGTACACCTTCACGAAACTAAATTGATTAATATGCCCTTGCAATTAAACAATTTGCAAGCATTTGAACAAGGTTTCACAAAAATAAAAATTTAGCACCACATCTCCTCGACGCGTTCCCGCCAAAACTTTCCGATGGAACCTTGTCAACATAAAAAAAGAGCATTTGAAGCCTATGTTTTAAGCAAGCCCGCTAGTTAGTTTCAACGTGAGTTTGTTTGTTTGAACGCTACGGCTGGCAAGAGAACCGCAAGAGAACGCATGTCTCAATTCCAAAAGGTCGCATCCCCGCGTTACATCGCGCACGGATAACACACGCTGTAATAAATTAATTTATTAATACGTCAGTTCAAAGTCAAAATAACCACATCATACATCAAACCATATTTACTTAACACTATCCAGTCAACAAGCAATAACAAACTCTAGCAAACACACCACAAAAGCAAACGACCCGTACGACTCCGAATACTCTGTTTTCTAAACTTGGAATTTCGAACTAGAACACATAGGTACCTATTGCTAAAATTAGAATCAACCAACATGAAGCGAACTCTGTCTCTAACAGTACCTTAATTATGAACAAGATTCGATTGTAGCCTGCTGTGTGTACGGTTGCAGAAACAGAAACTACTCGAAGCTGTTGGTTTACTAAATCTAATTCCTATTAATATTTAACGCCAAATAATTTGGTGTTTACTAATACTATTAATTAAAGATTGTTTTTTTAGTTTTTAATATTACATAAAGGAAACAACCAATAAACATTCATGTAAATTCATCAAAAGAGCTGCTTGCGTTGCGTTGATTTCTTTGGCAAGATAAGAGTGATTTTATTTCCTACACTTGGAAAATTAGTTTATTGAAAGAATCCTCTCGTTGCTGATATGACTTAATTTCTGAAGCCGTTATGTAAACAGGCGATTGTGATGGCTGCAATTAATTACAATCATTTCAATTAAAATTTCCAAGAAAAAAAGTTGCCCAAGAAGTTGATGGGCAAATGTGACTTCAACATGCGACGGATTTTCGCGCAAGTTGCATGCTAGATTTTCCCAATGAAACCTTAGTTTTTAAATTAACAGAAAATTCAAAACAAGAAAGCGCTGGTGATATACGTATGCTCCTTAAATACCCACTTACGTAACGATAGTTATTCTGCTAATGAAGAACAAGATAAGTTTGTGTGGGACGAGGGTTTGTTAGTTTAACCCAGTTCTGGTTAGCCATGGATTTACTGATATATGCTAGACGACGGGCCGTGTCCGAGCTGGAGCGAGCTTTTTGTATGAAAACAGCACGGCCCGTCCACGGCCCGTTCTAAAATTTACATTACGAAACTAGTGCATGTCATCTATAATGTATATGTATACTCTATATAATAAAGGAAAAGAGGACAAAAAGTCTGTACTTGGAAGTAAATTAAAAAAAAGTGGTCTAGGGGACTTAGGATAGTGGTAGAACAAAATTATATAATTTGCAAAATTCATGTCTGTCTGTTTCTCTGTCTGTTCCTTATACAATTAAAAACTACTAATCCGATTGAAATCTGGTTTTCAATTTTGAATAGTACTATTTTCGAGGAAAGTCGTGGTATACTTTGCATCGAAACCCAATTAGTAGAACCCGAGTAATGAACGAAAAAGTGCAACCGCTAGAGAACCGGAACAATTGTCCGCGGGTGAAACCGCGGGGCGCAGCTAGTGTACTATAAAGTCAGTTGCACAAAAGCAGTCTCGCAGCAGCTACTGGAAGCAAGTTTATCAAAAAGATAAATGGTACCGTTGCGTGTACGCACCATATATTGGGGTTATATTATAATGATATATAGTATAGTAATGTATCTAAATCATAGAAAAAAGGGACGGGGCTCGGACATAGACACGGCTTGGTCTAGAATAAATCATCCTTAATTTGGAGGGCCGTTTACTGTGACTTGTTTTATAAACTGACGATTTTACGACGACGAATGTTTAGGGTTAATCTCATTACGTACTTCTGAACATCGCCAATGGCAATAACTTTGTCTGACCCAAAATCATATGTAAACGAAACTAAATTAAATAAACTTTTCATATTGGTATTCTCAAATCTTATTATAAAAATATATTTGAGTTTTAATAACAGAATAAGAAAAAAAAACAAGTTAGCAGTATATCATGCGGATTCTCCCGCGTAATTATTCCGTAGATATTCTGAAAAACTCTCTTTCTTACTCTATCGAATTCATAACAAAACATAATTTAAAGAACACACTCTACAAATTTCAGCTCTCTAGTATCAGCGGATTAGGCTGTGAATTGATCTATCAGTCAATCGGTAAGTAGGACAAAGCATATTTTGTAGATTGAAGATTAATTTCAAAAAAATTCGTTATTCTTTTATAATAATAACAGTTTGTACCTACGTACGAAAATCTAATAAACCTTATTCAATATCTTAATCAAACTCAATTGAAAACCTTATTATGAAATTTTACTTGCAAGATCTCACGGTTTCTCCCACGTAAATGTCGATCATAAAAAATGTTTTATTGTTTTTTCGTGCTGGATGGAGTAATAGACAATCCTTACAGCCGAATACACCACCTAAAATTTGAAAGGTACTCTTCTCAATTTAAAAACTATTCATGATTTTTTTAAGATTGAGAGCTGCTGAATTATTTAAGTAGAACTCAAATTTTGAGTAGCGATTGTGTATCCGGCCGTTACCCTTTCAATCCTAATAAATACCTAACAGTAGGTACTCCCATATAGATTACTTAATAAATGTTTTTTTTTAACTTAATTCATAAATTATTATAAAACAATGTTATCCCTAAAATATTAGTAAAATAATGAAAAATATGCTCTGTTAGGTTCACACATTGTAGAGCTACAAAAATAACTACAACCCCTATAACCATATCTACCCTTTAACAAACTCCTACACAAATGTATAACCAACCATACACACTATTAACATAGTTTAGTAGACCATATCAATTAATAAGTCATGAATAGTAATTGAAATGTTATTAGTAAACAGATAATACGCTCGTAAAGGCAAGTTAATAGTTCAGCCTCAGCTATTCAATTTCCTTTGTTATATTATGACTAAGTAGGTACAATAACGGCCGAATCTAAAAACGTTAATCAAGTTTGAGTTCTACAATCAATTAAGCAGCTTTCGCAACTAATTTTAAATTTAAAAGCTGCTCAATTATTCAAGTACCCTTCAAATTTTAAGTGGCATTTCTGTATTACGCAGTTATAATTTGTTTTACGCGTATAAACTTACATTAAATCTTAAATTGACTTTTTCATCTAATTTCGATATGATTTATACGGCGCAAACAACTTTCAATCGGTCCTCATTATGGAGTTTTAGTGCCCGGAACATTGTTAATGTATTAAATAATTCATGTCTGAATAAACCCCATTTTCATCGCAATAAGTTCGGTAGTTTTTTTGCGTGAAAGAGTAAGAGTTTAATTTCTTACTTTCACATTTATAATATTAGTAGGATGGGATATTATGGCAGTTGGTGGCCTACTACTCTACTCCATCGAGACTGATAGACAGAACTGATGGCAGAATGATGTCCACTGTTCGTCGACCTGTACCATATTATCGAATCCCCATCCCAGTAATAAAAAAGTGTTTACACTTTCAGTAGTCGATTCTGAACTATTTTCGTCTACTGTAGATACTCTTTGTAACAAAAATATCATAGTGTTCGTAGTTGGGGTATAGTTACAGTAGTTGTTACGGTATCAGATAACTACTTAACTTACTGATAAGGAGCTTTTGAATTAATCCGTTAATTCCGTGGCGTGTTTAGGTGGCAGCGTCGAAATTATATTCTGAAAATTGTGGAGTAGTGTTGTGTAAGCTGTATTCAACAAACCTAATATTTAACTGTAAGTACCTATTCAGTTATCGTTTTGAAATAATTAAGTTACGTAAGGATAATGCTCCTATTGCATGTTTTCAAAACTACATTTTTTGATGAAATTTACTTAAAAATACTTTCGAAACGCTCGGTACGTCAAGTAACGTTAGTATATCTTTAAGGATTAAGTACAGAAAGTAAAAAAATTCTATTTCACTGAAAAACATCGAAAAATAAAAAAAAACTGTAAAAATTAAAAGTTCTAAATCTATCAAGACACCTGAGTCTACTCAGCCCAATAATTTGGAAATGAAATAAATTATAACGAACTTCAATAATAATACCAGGCATCCTTCGAACATTATAATAAACAATCTGTATAAAAGTAGTAGATTTTTGGTAGACCGCCAAAACACTCCCTTTTATTATTATTGGTAGAAAATCGTTCTCATTGTTTTAAAGTGACTTGAAACATTCGTTCATTGACGTAAGAAAAATATACTAACATGTTTTCTCGGAAATCGAAACTGTAGAATTGCTCAATCAATTTGATGATAGATAGATTCGTACTGTGCGTCGCCGTTCGTTCATTCGTAGATAGATTGACTCTGTCTATGAAAATAGCTCGGGATGAGACTGATTTATAATAGACCGGGCTGGGACCGGGCCGAGCCAAGCTACTTTTATATGAAGACAGCTTATGTTTTGCACGAACTCGGCACGGGTAATATGAAAAACATAAGCTATCTACGTGCAAAAGTAGCTTGGCTCGGACCCGGCCCTGTCTAGTATGAATCATCCCTCAGCTAAAAAACCGGGATGCGATCGTCGGTACACCCCGGTATCTAATTTGTACAATCAAATGTTAAGTATAAAGTAAGACTTGCTTTGATACAAAATAAAACTCGAGTGTAGAATTGCATAGGAGGCACGCATATGGTTTTGCAAATGACAAATTAGGGGTTGGTAAAATTTCAATTGTGCCTTCCAAAATGAAATGTTTCTGCGTTTGATCGACTGCGCTGCTGCTGCAGCTGCGCCCCACGGTTTTACCCGCATAAATTGCGTTTCCGCGGGAATATCGGAACAAAAAGAAGCCTATGTATTATTCCCGGTATCCAGCTACCTATATTCCAGCTACCCATATTCCAGCTACCTATATTCCAAGTTTCATCGCAATCGGTGTAGCGGTTTTTACGTGAGTGCAAACACACATACACACATACTTTCAGCTTTATAATATTAGTAGGATAATTATCAAACAGAGTTAACTATGAGTAGAATATACTTTTATTTTAAAATGTTTCTGCTCAGTGTAGGAAAAAGACAGGCGTGAAGCGTGAAGGATGGTTGAAACTGCAAAAAGAAATCTCTCTCATGCAAAGAATGCTCAATGCTCACCCAATGTTGTATATACCAGCACTAAAGTTGATAGAGCATAGTAAAGTCCCAAAAATACATACTAAGGGATAACATTTATCTCATGACAATAGCATACTATTGATTATTAGCCTCAAGAAGAAAGCGTAGGCTTAAATTAAAAACATTTAGTTTTAAAAAGACAATGTTAGGTTATACCAAGCGCCAATACTAGATAAACGGTGGTTATTTTAATTTGCCTTTTGACTGAACAGCAAATTAGCCAATTAGTAATAGTAAAAGATTACCTAATCTCAATGGCTGTTTGTCTAATCTACCATGATGGCCGATTTATGAGTCATTTGTCAAACCACAACTTTGCTATGGAAGTATGGAACTTATTGGAAGCTGATCTGTAGTTTGCTAAGAGAATAATCGTTTTAAAATTTCAATGTCATATTGTGTGTTACTAGAATTTTTCAGTGCATTCATTTGATTAATAACTATATGTAGATGTTTCCCGTGGTTTCACCCACGTATTTCTTGGGAATATGTGATTAAATTAGTGTATTCATTGCCCTTAGAAGTAATTTTAAGAAAATTAGTTGTCCTCGTACAGCCAGATTTTCAAATTCGATCCAGTATTGTCAGAACTACGGAAGCAACAGTTATTAAACATAAATAATAAACCTAAGCAGTATCTTTCGCCATATTTATATATACCGACATATAAATAAGAGTAAGGCGAAAGCTTTTAATTCAGAAATGTCGGAAAATTGCGTATCCTTCACTCAAGTAGCTTATTAAGGATTTACCACCTAATGTGAATATGGCTTTAGCTTTTAGATAAGAATCTCCGCAGTTCGGGGATTTTTTGTCAGCCTACGTGGTTTGCCGACGCGACGCGACAATTCAAGTTTATACATTTAGGAATAAATGGCACCATCTGGTCTTAAACTAAGCAACTGGGTTGGTATACAAGTTAATTAAGGCATATCTATGCTTAACGTCTGTTCATTTCTATAGCTCCAGTTGTGAGTCTGAAAGCGTCTGCATAATAAATAAAAAAAAACTTATTATAAGATCAGATCATAAATAATTTGTTACGGTATTTCCATGACATCAGAGTCCCAGGAGTATTGGCACCGCGAGAGTAAGTTCATCTTTGAAAACAATATTTTATAATATCGGCCGATCACAAACTATCGGGCGACAGAAATTTAACAGCCCACAACAGACCTATACCTACAAAAGCGCGACGTGAAAAATAGAAATGATCTAATAAATACAAAATGAGTTAGCGGAAATACGTTTTTAAAACCTTTGACTTTATTGTACGGGTGTTGGAAAATAGTAGTTTATGAACCGAGGTACTAAAGCCCTGTCTTATAAGAGGGAGTCAAATTGAATCCAAAGGAGATTAAAATACTACTCGCACATTTAATAAAACAGGTAAATTTAGAACAATTTGTAAAATCCTAATTCAATAATTTATAATACCTAGATTAAAAAAAAAATGAATAAATACTTATTACCAAGAGTAATTTAATTATCATAGCCAAAAGAAAAAAATAAGGAATTTTAAATTTTAAACTATAATCTGACGTTTTGCGGTCCTGTATTTCCATTGTATTTCACAATGTTTCGATAGAAAGAAGTGTCAAATAGTTACATTAATTAAAAAATGAAGTTTACTTTCTACCACTTACTTCTTAAGGGGCCACTTTCAACCCGGCTATCTAATGAAACTAGAAATTTAAACTTTCCGAACAGGAGAGATGAAAAATATTAAATATTAGATAAATATTTATTGCGTTTGCCTATAGTAGTTAATTCGATTAGGGCTACGTCCGCATAGGCAGGAGGCTTGCTTAGCGCCGAGAGCTTAGCTAGTCACCTAAGTAACTAAAATGAACGGTCTAGAATTAGAAAGTTCGCGACCGGTCGCACTGTGCGCTTGGCGCCCAGCTATGTATCTAGTCAGGGCGTAAGCCACTAGGTGCTAGGCGTCTGCCTATGCGGACGTAGCCTAAGCGTTACTTTTTGGAACTCCATAATAACTAAGTTAAAGTATGTAATTGTTGTTTAATTTTTTAGATAGAATAATTTTGTCTAAGGTTTTCGCGATTTTGCATAATAAAACACAATATTTACCAGGTTTTACTCACGTTTTATTTAATAACAGCATTATTTTTAACGACCCTGCTTTCGCTAACTTTACAGTTAGCCTTTTTAAGGTTGCCTGAGAGATGTAATTCGTCTATTTTAACATTCTAAAATGTTGTTAAATAAAACGCGAGTAAAACCCGGTAAATATTGTGCTTCATTAGATAACTTTATTTGTGCAACATAAGATAAGAAAACACAAGAAAACTACATAGAGTAAAGGCAAAGTTTAAAACATAAGTGGATTTCTTCCAGACAACCTAGAGTTCTAACACCTGACTGGCGCCACAACACAGCATGCAGTGTGCAGCAGCGTGAACACGACCATACTTAAGCATTTTTTTATTTCGCATGCAAAGTGCGGTGGGAGAGTTATGCTCTCGCCTACCTTGTTAAAGAAGAGTAAGAAATAGGAACCAAAATATCGGATCGGCAATGCAGCAATGTTGGTAATTAAAACACATAAATTAAGGAGGAAATCAAACAACAACAAAAACATTATACCCAAACATATTAGGTAACGTACTACCACTGTTTGCCTTGTAGTTGGCATCTCCACGTTGGAAAGTATGTACCTAGCCATATTAAAATGTCAAACGCAATGGTATAAAAGTAAATTTATTTTCCTGTATTCTGATCTTTGATTTCTTTGTAAAGGATAATAATAAATAAAGCTTTTCAAAAGTGTTTTTTTAAGGTTTAATTGCTTTATGTGATCACAAATTCTGCCAATGACACGTAGTGAAGAAAGTACAAAAGATTTTAGGTTCTTTCCTCGATTTTTTTCAAAAGTGTTCCTATTCACGACGATTCCAGGAAATATAATATTGAATGGGTCCTAAGTTTTTTAATAGTATTCTGGTAGAAGAGTTTGGTTTTTTGGAAATGTGTGTTTGTTTTTAATTGTTGTTTGTTTATAATGTAATTTGTGATTAACCCAGACACAACGGCTAGTGCTGCCGCTTGTCACCTACATACCTGGGTACACTTTTCCAGGTATGTGGGGAGTCCTGATAAGGAAAAATAGTTGTTTCTGGGTTATGATAATATAATTTACACTGTACTGATCCAACTAACATTCTGGAGCTACCGAGCTAACCATACATTTTTTTAAATGATTTATACAGCGCATAATTTTTCTTACTACGAGTAAAACCATACAACACTTAATACGCCCTTATATAAGCCCCGGCGTTAATAACTAAACATTGGGGTACCAATTAAAATGCTACCATATACAGTATGCTGGAGTGGCGGTGATAGCGTGGTAGATGTGTGTCTAATTTCAGGTTCTCAACAATTCAAACTTCAATTCAAACACCTGAAGAAAGGAGTTACCTGCGTAATAATCATTTTGTATCGTAGCTATTTGACTTGTAATTTACTTTCATCTGCTATTGAATTGACTGTCAGCACCAAACAGCCATCTGTCAGAATATATTGCCGGAACCTGTGGCCCGTTGCCTTTTGACCCTCACGCCTAATAAATTAAACTCAACTATAGAACCTCTGGCATTGTTATTAGAAATAATATTGCCCTATTGTTGAGAAAAGAGAAATATTTATTGTGTGAAAGAAAATTAGATATCAACCAATAGCGTCCGACGGCTTTCCCCGGGTTACTTATGTTCCTATCCTGTGTAATTATAGAGTAGCCTGTACATGATTGCACACCAAGTAAAGGGCTGCTAAAATATGTATGTTGGATTGGAATAATTTAATGTGTAAATTTGTAATTTAGAAATAGAAAGATAGAAACAAGTTTTAAATAACGTGGTTTCGCCGAAATTTCAAGTGAAAGTATATCAGATTCTTTTTTGTCTATAAAGTTCCACATTTTAACGTAAACAGTGCGGATTTAGCGTGAAGGAGATTTTAAATTTAAAATTTTATTTTAAACATACCCAAACGTTTTCCTTTATGATGTCACTAGAAGGAAGGATTGTGTAGTTTATATAGCCTCCATAATATTAAATATACTTACATACAACAACGGAACATAATATTATACATACAACGTAACCGAACTTATTTATTTTATACATAAACAAATAGAATTCGGTATTGTTATCGCTTGTTATCTTCAATCAATAAACTTTTGTCATTGGAACAAAAATGTTTGTTTAGATCTGTTTTCCTGTTATAAATATTGCTTCTATTGACATCCGTTTTATGTTTCAAGCGGATTCAGCGTGGAAATTTTATTTTATACGAGAACATTTTCATTCACTGATGATATATTTATGAGCCCTACTTAGTTACTAAGTACGTGTAGGAAGTTTCTATTGTATGGACACAATGAAAGACGGGATACTTATGAATAGGTACTGTATTCATTCAGAATAGTAAAATAACTAGATTCAATCGGTAAAGTTACCAAGTTACTTCAAAATTTTCCAAGTCTTTTTTTAACTTGAGACTGGGACCACTTCACCCCTAGAGAAAATTAAATGTAGTCAACTCGTCCCAATGTCCAACTACCTTTGGGCCCAGTTGACTACTATCAAATTCGAAAGGGGTCAAGTGGTCCCCGGTCCCAGTTTCGAGGGGGACAACTTCACCCCTAACCCCTCAGCCCTTATCCGTCCACAGCTGAACATAGTCCCCCCAAACGACGCTACAAAATAAGTAACAGTTACCGAATAGTTTGACCTTGAAATTGCTGAACTCTTTCGTCAGAGACGAGTTTGAAAGGCTTCACTATTAAGCGAGCGACATTTACCCTTTACCTCCAGTCCAGTCCAACTACATACTTATAGTCAAAAAATTACAAAAGCACACAATTTTATTGCATATTAGAACACGTCGTTTAATTCAATTTATTTATTGCTTATGAGTAGTAGAGAGAAATAGTCAATATATTATAATAAACTAAAAGTTTATCGTGCAACCATTTTGGAGATTGCAATTTGTTGGTATTTAAACATACCTAGTTATATTTAATTTTAGGCTATAGAGAATTCGTCCTACTATGATGCAAAGCGCCCGTTATGGTTCAGCTAAAAAAATGAAATTAAAACGAATGCAATAATAAAAAAATAACTAAAAAAAATATATACTTAATCATTTGTGGTTTTTAAAAGTAATTAAATTTACTCAACTTTTGTGGGCGACAAAAGGACGACAAACGATCATGGTAGCGCGGATTATCTCAACATTGCTCTGTGATTTTAGGCTTTCAATTTGTCATCAAATTATAACGAAAATACAAAACAATATAAAGTAATTGTATTGTAAGTAATTGTTTTATTATAAGTCTAGAGTATTGATAAAATTCAAAGTATAGGTACACTACCGTTTGTTCGTAGTTTGGAAATTTAGTAGTTGTGTCAGTCGACTTTGCTTTCTGTTATGTTTCCGAAACTTCAGTATCTTCAAGATTAGGAATACAGTACGTTCTCGTTTTCACTAAAGTTTAAGTACATACCTACAGTTGTTTTCTTTAAGGCGGCGATAGATGATAAGCAACGGTCCTTGTCCTATTGCATATAAATGAGCGAGATGGAATTGCGTGAAAAATCTACAATTTCTCGTAAAATCAATAATTAACGAAGATTAAAATAATATTTTTATAAAATGCGATGAAGGGGTTCTAGGTATTGTATTTTCTAATATTATGATGCCTATAAGAAAATATAGCGGTTAAGGATTTAGAAGAAAAATTGATTTATTTTGTAAAACAGGGGTAACTTTGCCTATATAATATTTATTTTTATTTAAAGTTATTTTTTACTGTTTTTGAAATGAAGGGGACACTTCTTATATCATGTACAATAACATTAAACATTGTTTAAAGATCTATTTGATACCGGTTATGAAGAAAACTATTCAATCGGAAGGGATTTCACATGAGTCGCGTCCTTAAGATAGATCAGTTGCCGCGGCTACTAGAACATTGTAGAATTTAAACACTAACTTTGTCGTGTAGCCCTGACATTGCATAAGGTTACTCCATCTCTTTCCATGGGTGTCGTAAAAGTCGACTAAAAGATCTTTGGGAGACTAGCGAACCTTAAGTTTATCCCTCGCGGTGCAGGATAACCTGCTTGGTCTCAAGGAGAGTTGTCAGGCAGGCGGCCGGCCTCAAAAATATTACCCAACAACTAGGCATTAACTATTTGACAGCCTGTGGCACTATCTACATTTAGATCACCAGTACCGCACGGTTTTATAAGGACGCCTATCTTTGACTTGTTTGTCTTGTAGGTTCATGTTACATAAAACTTCTAATGACCTTCTTGGTATTCTGGTAGAAATATGGTAGTTTTTAAGCACAGTATTTAATCCTACTTAAACTCGTAGGCTGGACCATGTTAAGATTATATCAAAATTAAAAATAATGTAGGCCTTCTTTGGCCTGAGGTACATACATTGAGTTAACACTCAACCTCAATGTCACAAAAAATGTGTCGTCAAAATAGCGTTTTATCTCTTGATCCGTCCAGGAGCAACTGATAAACTAAATTACTCTCTATACGAGGTTCGTGGTTCAGAGGTCTGAAAGGAAAGGAAAATCAAAATCGCCAGTTTTCCAATCACGTCGGTGTTCAGCAGTTTAACCCTCATTTGGGAAATATTTTATAAATTTTTGTATCATTTTTTTCGTTTATCGCTTTTGTGTGATATCATTCAAAGTGAACATAGGTGTAAATAATGAGTCTACTAGATACACCCCGCGGTGCTATCGAGCCTCGTCCATAATACATAGTTATGAATATATTCTTAATGGTTCATAGGGTGTCAAGAACTCGAAATAAACAATTTGGCATCTTAGATACTTGTTTCCGTCAGGAATCGAACCTTTTACGTCACAGGTGGGTGTTCGCCCATCGCCTCATGTGTAGGTATATGAATGTATTATTACTAATATTATAAATGCGAAAGTTTGAATGATTGTGTTACAGTCATGGCACGCAAAATCAGCTGAACGTAGGTATTTGGCTGATATTTGGCACACAGGTAGTTATGTAACATAAATTAACGCATTTTAACCCGGTATTCCCACGGGAACGGGAACGCCGCGGGTATATCCTTAGGGACACAGCTAGTAGTCATAAAAAAATGCATTACTAGCTGCGCCCCGCGGTTTCAACCGCGTAAGTCCCGTTCCTGCAGGAATATCGGTTTTAGTAGTTTGTGCGTGACATCCAAACATACACACTTTTACATTTATAATATTAGTAGGATAAAAGGTTCTTTGGCAATTTTTCAGTGAGCCACGATAATTATATTCAGTTCGTATTCGTAATGTGGGTATAATTTCATATGAAAGGGAAATAAAATATCGAGATAACGTAGTTACCGGTAAAGGTTAGAAGATGAAACGCGTTTCGACTCATATTCCTCATGACTGCAGCGACCTAGACAAACCGTACAAAATGTTTTAATATTGCATGAGGTTGTACATAGTGCCATGGATACGTACGGATCTCAGTACCGATAAATATAAATAGTAGATATGAAGCGCCAACTACTAGGTAAACTGTAGTATAAACTTTTATTGAGATGAGATATTAAATTATAGTTTTGATGACATTAAAAAAGCGATTAGTACAAGAAATCGAACTGTTTCATTTTTTTTTCTGTCAAATTGAGTGAACCCATGGAAGAAAATCTAAACACATTTCGCGAATTATGATGTCAAAGATGCCATTCATTTTATTTCACTAGACACTATACTGTCTTGAATTTTCATACAAAATACGATAAAACTGTCACCTTTACTTTATATTACGAGAATATTACATACACGTACAAATAGAAAGTAAAACAATATTACTTATGCGGCTCCATATTATAATGGAACTTCATAAACTTTACAACTTATACTAAACAACTTTATCTCCTCTCAAAATAACAATTGAGGAAAAGCAAGACGAAGTTAACCATTACCTTAACTAAGTTTGAAACATTTCTGTTCCTGCACTTTTTGGATTACTTGTATTAACTTGACTACGAACTGTCTAGATAGGTAAATATTATACTTAAAGAAATGCTTTCCAAAAATTTCGCACCCGACAGGACTTGAACCTAGGTAAATATTATTCAAGGCTATTAATTTAAACTTTCAAACAAAAGTTTAGTTATGTCTGTCGAGTTATGGAAGCTAATATCTCTCTCAACTTTCTATAACTTTGTCTTATTGCGATTTATATTGCTCCCCGCAATTTCACTTGCATTATTCACTTAATTAGCTTAGGCTTCGTTTTATTTTTGAAATTTTATTTGCAACAGGATGAGAGGTTCTTTCGATCATTTGTTTGTTTGTCTGCGCGTTATTTTATCTCTTATATCTCCAAAGCGGACTTGACCTATTTGGATGTGGTTTTACAGTAAAAATGTTGTGTTTAATTCCCCATCTGGGTCGTTGATAGTATAAAGTCTACTAAATATACTATTGACACTATTTATTAGACAACTTACTATTTATTGTCCATCTTACATACTTAAGTACGTATAGGCACAAAATACATGTATAATAGTTGGTGTAAATGACTAAACATTGCTGTTAAAAAAAAATATACATTTCAGACATTATTTTAACACATTGTTCACAGTAAATGCATTCACATAAAGCCCATTATCCTCTTCTTCACAGTTCATATAATTCTTTCAAAACTATTACTTATAATATTTTCATAGGTTCGTAACTTCTACGTCATTCATGGAAAAGTCATTCAAATTGAAAATAAGGGTACAAAATAGAGACTAAAAGGTTTTTTATGAATGTGAAATGACACGAGAGCTGTAAGTTAAATAGACGCAAAAATATTATTCGCTTCATGGACCAATTTTGCTCAACGGTCCAATAGAATACGTAATGTTATTTTATTCTTAGAGAATTTATCGGCGACAACTCAATAGAATTATTGGACGTCAATGATTATTTTCTGTAATCTGATCAAAAGTTGAGGTTGTAAGAAATTTGATTGACTTTGATTCTTCTATAATCTATTGCATGAATTCTTTTTCTTTTCGTGTAGTCGTGTGGCTCATCTAGTGTTAGCGTTTTTAGGTCACCCTAAAGCCTTTAACTTGACCTAATGATTACTATCAGAGGCAACTACCGGGACCAACTACACTCAGGGTGCAAATAGATTTTTTGCCACACAAATTATCGGTCACCCATCCAACTAATGAGCGTCGCTTGACCCTAATAATCATTCAAGATCGAAATACAAGATTGAATGAAATACATATAGGTATATATATAAAATATGTCACATATCAAACGAAAATCAACCATAACCAAAACCGCGTCATTCGTTCGTTAGCTACGATGCCACAGACCAATACACAGACACCACAAACTTACCTACATATATAATACTTTTTATCTTATGGTGTCAAGTAAGTATCGGGAAAGAATGTAATCTATGTGTTTATCCAGATCTTCAGTTATCAGCATACCAAGTTTTATCGCAATCGATTTAGATTTTTTTTAGATAAAGGATTTACATATATTTTTTTATACTTACACACAAACTTTCACCTTTAAAATATTATTAGCATTAGATACGTGGTGCCTATATTTCTTCACTTTGCAAATATCAACATAACTGTAACCTGTTCGTAAACTAATCCCATGATCCCACGATACGTTATCGTCTCATCAGCTTTAGATATATTTCGATGGCAATCCTTAACAAACAAACTTTTTGTCGCGTAATGTTTAAAAGTAAGTTAAGTACTATCATAAAAGTTGATAAGAGATGAAATATTCACCAAAAATATTCACTGAACCAATGATAGTATGTTATCAAAATATATAAAATTACACGTTATACATATTATACAATGGTATGTGATATTTTGATCTAAGATGTGACACGCTCACTGTGAGTAGTGTTGGTGGTGTCAAGCTGGTGTTTTCTTAGTGTTGGTGGTGTCAAGGTGCTACCATAAGGGCTTCATCCTAGTAATTATTGTTCGATTCTGCATTAATTGTAATAAAACACGATATTGCGCTGTGTGTAATGTCGAGCAATATTTATATTTTTTTATATTTACCGGCTTTCTTTTCTTCTTCAGCAGCATGTATTTGCCCACTGTAGGGCATATGCCTCTCCAATATCTCTCCACGCCCTTCTATCGCCAGTTTTCCTGGACCACGCTGCACCGGCATAAGTTTTTAAATCGTCGGACCACCCGGCTACCGGCTTTACTCACGTTTTATTTATTAACGGCATTGTTTTAATTACCGACCACGTTTTGCTAACTTTACAGTTAGCTTAACAGTCTACCATGATTTAGCTAACTGTAAAGTTACCGAAACATCGATAATTGAAACAATGCCGTTAATAAATAAAACGCGACTAAGCACGGTAAATATTGTGTTTTATTATTAAGTATGCCTTAGCCATATTAGCTTTTGACATGACTCTCGATTTAACTATTATACAACAAAAAGTTCTTCTACAAAATTAGGTCAGGGGTTCCTAAATTAGCAAATCGGGTGCGGGGCGATGCCCTGGTACATATAGAGCCAGATATGGTACGTAGATTGACTAGATTAATATTGTCTTAGGTCCGACTAGCTGGCACCGTAACTGAACTGTAAATGCGCCACGAATAGAAACTTTGGAAACTCCTGGTATAAGGAAATGTAGAATAAGCAAATAAATAAATAAATAATAATAAATAAATCCCGTGACGAACACACATCGCCATCTAGACCAGACACAAATATTTATTTTTAAGCATAAATATTTGCACCCAGCGTGAATCGAACCCGCAACCTTCTGCATTGCAGCCAAGCGTTCACCCGACGCGCCACAGAGGTCGTCGAATTACTTATTTGTGTTAGACCCAAAACAAAAACAATTTTTCTTTAGACTTTTATGAGTTTATATGAATATCCGTCCGTCCCAAGTTATGATTAGTTTTTTGTCCATCCCCGAAATCTGATTGAATTAAAATTTGTTTCAGTACGTAGAAGCTTAGGTTAGATAATACTTTCTTTTGAATTAAATTAACTCTTTACTTTGTCCGCACTTAGCTATTCCTATTTGCTACGTAGCCAAATCTTCTAACTTTACAAACAAACTCCCAAGTTTGTCTCACTCATTGAATATGTAAAGACTGTAGACCTGCATACCTAATATAGAAGTGTTTTTCAAAATGTAAGTCGTGACCCCCGGAAGGTTGTGATGTGACGCCCCTTGGGGGTTCGCAAGAACCAGCAAAGATTAAACAATAACAACATTTATTATACAATTAAAGGAATAGGTAAAAATCTGTATGACAAATTGACCAAATAATAATAACCATTAGCCCTTCTTAATCCGTATGTTGCGCTTAGTTTTCACCAATCAACTAATCCTTAAGTTGATACCTTTTTGTTTTGCGTTATGTTTGCCGACATATTTAATCTAACGTTGTGTTATACGCAAGTAATTATGTACTTGATCAATTCCTGATTAAGCAAGTGAAAAAACCGAATCGTGGGGTGGTCGCTAAATGTTTAACATGCTACAGGGGTCACATCAAGAAAAGGTTGATTAACACTGTAAGAGTTTCAGTGTCTTTCGACCCTTTGGCACGATGAAAATGAGGTATAAATCCGATCCTTTATAATTCTACCCACGAACTAAGAACATGTCAATGGACGGAAAGTCAAAGTCTCTAAAGACTAATCATAGATGTATTGAGAGGAATATTGGATAACAAATTTCCATTTGTACTTACCAACTGTGTAAATTAATTTGTGCAAATTGATGGTTCGAAGGCTTAAAAACTTTATGAGGTAGGTACAGTACAAAGACAATAAAGCAAATTGATCGCTAATACTGCGAATTTATCTACAAAAGACAACTCACCATTGCGGGCAGGAAGTGAGGTAATAAACTTTGTGATTGACCATTGAGTTAACTATCTATAGGTACATAGACTCTTTGTGATTGGTCGATGCGATACTTATGATATCTTTATGATAAACGAGAGTGCTACTATAAAGACGTACTATTTTCGTAAGAAGGGAATTCCTACGAGCAGTCAACTGGTTTTATCGTCTTTGGTACAGTACGATTTTGAATTAAATATACATCGATTATGTAATCGTTTATACATCGATTATAAATGCCTAATGACTGTTTGTTTACCTATGTTCCGGAAGTTTGTCTGATGGATGGGCCGATTTGTTTGTTCGAAATGTGACTGGTTAATCTACAAAGACTTTTCGACAGATTATTCATTTTATCGGTTAAAGTTGATGCATCGGATGGAAATCAAGTCGAATCTATGAATTGAGATTGTATTGTAAGAAAATAAATAACATCAACTGATGTCAAAGGATCAATCTCATTATACGTATGAAAAAAATATTAAAATAAAACTGTTGGTTAGTATTTAGTTCGTACCTATAATACTAGCGTTAGGACAGGCTCTTAATTAAATTAAACAATTATTAGAGTAGATAATCATCAACCTATGATTACGATAAATGACTACGAGGGAGAAAGATAAAGTTGAATAAGTCTTTTTTATCTGTCTGCTAATTTTTGCCTGACTGTTGACAAATTCCTATAAGTAATATAAAGTTGCATTCTAAATGACATCATTAGGTTTCATTTTGCTAAAAATCTATTTCACTATTTTGCTATTTCACTCCATACGCAAAGAGAGACTATTAATGGCGTTAGATTCCTAGACTTTTCTTCTCTATAACAATAAATAAAATAATTAGAGAAGAAAACATTACGCCTACCTCAAATAAAACACATGCTAATTATTATTATCAATAGAAGAATAAATACCTACCTAAGTACTAAGTGTATAAAGATCTATTAGCAGTATTAGTGTTTCACAATAGGATAACTGACCCAGATTTTTCAATGGAACCTGTCAATAGCAGTCGATGCTGTTAGTAGGTGTGATTCAAACACGAACTATTTATCATTACCTAGTTTTATCTAGATCTAGATGTAAAATGTTAGTAGACAAACGTGTGGGCTCAGTAACATTTTACATTTAAACAAAACGATTTTTTAATACCCATAATAATTACCATTTAGCACGACATAAACTTCATTTTCCAGTTTTAATGGTCTGTCGTTTTGCTGTTCCAACGTATCGGAGTCTTACAACCAATTTGACAAAGACAGAAAATAAGTTTTATTTTCAATACAAAGTCGCGAAAGTAGAAGCAAATACATATTTTAATTTGTTTTCTTTTTCACAGCTCGATACCCGCAAAAGACACAATATAAAACATGGAACATATCCCGTTATTAAATAAAATTTGTAGTGAAAATAACCATTTTTTTAAATCTAATTTAATAAAGAGCAGTTAATTGACGACCGTATAGTTTATTTTGACGATTCACCCTGTTAATTAGAAACGATGATTAACTGAGTTATGTAAGAGTTTTATGACTTGCCGAACAGTACTGTAATAAATCGTGACATTTCGGATTATGCATTATAATTTAATTGTATTTATATCTATACAATCTTTCTATACTTGTTTTATTTTAAATTTTTCAATTGTTTTTTTTTAATATTTATGTTTAATTTTTAAATGCTTAATTAGTGACGTCTGGCGTTGAATATTAATAAGTGAAATAAAACATTTTGACTTGTAACTTACATAATTAATAAATGTTTTTATTAGTATTTTCTTTATCTCTGTCTGTCAAAACTTCATGTAACAGTAAAAGACAAACGATAAATAGTTAATGCATATTTTAATCGTAGTTTTAAAGGTAAATTTAGTTTTTGTAGACACTAATTAGTAGCCTGGACGTACGTATACGATGATACGATGGATAAAAAGCGCAAAAAAGTTTGAAAAATAAAACCCTTTTCTTGCAGTAGGGTCAAAGCCTCTTAAATGCCTTTCTCATAATTAGAATGTTCTACAAAAGTCTTTGTAAGAAAATAGGTAAGACCTACTTAATTTATTATTTGAGAGCTTTTTCTTTTAACCTCAGGATAACTGCCAAGGTAATATACCGGAAGTACGACTACAAACAAATTGTTTATTCAGGACGTTGTTGGTAAAGGAAATTACTATTTTCTTGTAATTTATATCGACAGTCTACGATATCAAAGTAAAATGGTTATTTTTAAGGACCAAATTTCTGCTAATAAAGTGGTTTTTAAAATGTAACATTGTCAAAGCTTTTAGCAACTTGTTTTGCAATATTTATGCTCTCTAGTGTTACATAACGCTACAGGGAAGCATTGGTAGATTCTACACATCACTATTGATCGGTTTTACACCCAGAAAGAATGTCTTAGATCTAGTAAATGTCGATAAATCAGTCTAAAAATATATTTTTCCGTAACACGATGAAAATAAATCGCAATGGATTTACCTTACAAACTTTCCGTAAAAAACGCTGAAATTTTGCCCACACCCTTTTCATTTGTTTTGTTTCTAGAACTAATTATAAAAAGTGGAGATATAATAATATAATTCTCACATAATCCTCATGCGCCTCGATAAAATAATTAAAAAAAGATTTATCAAAATCGGACTACACTGTAAAACGTTATGCGTAGCCATACATTAAAATATATTATAAATAGGTAGATAGGTGTCTTGAGAACCTCCTTCGTTCATCGGTTAAAATTAATATGATTATTTCAAAAATATCATCTCTACACTAAAAATAAACAAAAATCAATAGTCGTAACTCAATTTCTGACTGCATTATCAATCCTAAGTTCAATTTCATTTACAAACTTTTTATAGAATTGCCCCAACTACTCCAGATACCACCTGTTTCACAAATCCAATAACATCTTATTAGACGCGGTTCTAATTGCCGGGCGTCCAATAAAATCTTTAGCACGAACGTGTGATCTAACATGCTGCGGTATTTATCATCATCGCATCATCGCAGCCCTTATCTGACAACTGCCTTACATACTATTATGCCTCCACCATACAACGCCACAAATGGCAATTCCGAGCCACTTCCATGCAATGACTCCCCGCGTCCTTTATAATGACGTCGGGCCTACACTCAGTTTCGCATAGTAGTTTACCACTCGAGGACTTTTACTGCAGTATCTGTTGATGTATCTAATTAACAGGCGCACGATCTTGCGATGCGATCTAACAAAAAAAATATCGCACGATCTAATCTTATCGGATTTTAGCACAATAGGTCAATTCTTAACCTCTCAAGTCTTAGAGTGACTGATAATCAGGCTCCCTAAACAATAAGAAATATGAATATAATTGTTAGGATAACATTTTTTTTAATAATGTCAGATAATAGTATTGTTGTAATTTCTTGAATTGCCTTTTTTTTGGGCGCCCTCGGTGAATCGTCGGGAGATTTAGTAGCCTGACACAAGTCAGGTTAAGTATTGTTTAATGCAAAATGACGCATCGATATTATGTCGATAACATTTTATCGATAGAGTGATAAGACATGAACAAAGTACACACTACGTTAGAAAACAGATTAAACATAACCTTTGAAAAACCATAAAATACCTTTGGATATTTCGCAAAGTTTCTTTAAATCCTGCAAAATTCCCAACAATTATTGAAATATTTACGAAAAAAATTAATGAAGCTGAGGTATAGCTGAGACATTTTAGTTGTAGATAGCTCAACCCCAGATTATCTATCCAGTGGATGTCAAACAGCAGTGGAAAAAAACAGGCACTATACCACAGTACATTGCTGCTTTGACGTAATGTGGTCATTACCGTTAATTACCTCAATGCAGCTATATACTACATAATGCCGTCATTTTCCACGGTTGTCAGACGTCCACTAGATAGATAATCTGGGGGCTGGACACGTAACCGTGGGCGGGTGTCCAGCTACTTACTGAATTTCAAACGGAACACTCATGCATAAACTTTCATCCATAATATTATAGTAGAGGATCCTTAGAGCCAGTCGATATGGACTCACTTTAAATAGGTCAATAATATTTGTTATGTTTATTACTCAATGCGGTCTCCTGGAAATATTTTCAAGAACATGATGTATTTCTCCTTGAAAATATTACTAGTTAATAAATGTCAAAATTTTAAAATGCAAAATATTTTTTATTGTTTTAAGGGCCGATTTTTCAAATCCTGAGATATCTTACTAATAAAATGTAACACTACCATATAAAAAACGTCACAAAGATATTAAAAAGAAACAAAATCTGAGGGCTTTTAAATTTGGTTGGGTTCGAACTTATTCGACAGATATCTTTTATCTGAGCTCTAAATATCATTACATATTTTTTAGAAACGTCAAGTAAACTATCGTGTCTTCGTAACGCGATCTCCAATAAGAAGAAGACACAAGAAACTCATGAGGTTATTTTTTTGTTTATTTTTTGTTGAAATGATCACGTGATTCACATTGTCGCATATTTAGGGCTATAGTGGAACTGGAGCAATATTTTACCATACATTTAGCCAACACAAAAAGCTCGAAAGTAATGTAGTCTATCGGTTAAAATAGATTGTAAAAGAGAAAGAAAAGAAAAATACATCACCCACAAACACAAAACCCGTCCAACAACATCCAACCTACCCCGGGAACCGCCTCCAGAGCTCTATGAAGCCATCTTTACTCTCCCTTCCTACACTCTAGAATTTTATTATAAAATTCGTAGGTGGGACTAAATTAACAGTTGTTCGATTTTTCTAAATGTTACGGTCCTTTAATAGGTATTTTGTGTAAAATATTTTTCTTGAAAGCCTAAAACAGACCCGAAGCAAAAGTTTGAGGAAGGCCTTTGCCCAGCAGTGAACTAATTCCGAAAGGTATAATAAATAAATATAAACTCAAATGGCTAAAAATATGTTGTAAAAATAACTACAGCAATAAAAAATAACCGCATAAAATAAGAATAATAAAATAAAATTTACAGTTGCGTCCCACGGTCCCGTGATCTCTTCTGAAAATTGGGAAATTTTAAACTAACTATAAATTTATCTGATTCTTCAGGTACCTTTATTGCAATTGGTTCAGTTCTTGTATATAAAAGGAGTAACAAACATTGACTATCACAAATAACCTGAACAATACTGAACATTTATTGTAATAGTGTTTAAAACAACTTAAAAATATGAAACTTACCTTTTTTGCAGATTCAGCTTATTGAAATCTCGTGAAAATGTTGAAGAATGTCAATTCTTTTTTAGTTCAACACGAATAGTTCAACACAACATAAAAATATCACTAAAAACTTCGTCAAAACTGACGCACAAAAAAGTTTTAATCTCGAAATAAGTACTTTTTTTATTATTGGCCAGTTGTAACTGAACAAACAATCGATGAATAAAACTAGTTCTTTTTTTTAAATTTGTTATTGTAGGCAATGGTAATGGCAAATGGGTTTATTAGGTGATACTTCGTGAAGTTATGAGTGAAGTGGGAGCGGTCGGTAGGTACGCGTCGCTCGCGATCTGATTTCGGACTGGCTGAACTTTCTTGCTAGCGGACCATACGACAGTCTACTTTGTTTTCAAAATCTACAGTGCCATGTCTAGGACATGTAAGTATGAGTATACTGATAATGATAAGGCCTAATCCAACCGTCAGGTTTTATGAGAATTTTATTAGGTATGTAAGTTATCTATTTTATAGCGGTCTTTGCGATTCGGTCATATTTTCGAATTCATATTAGGTATAACATATTGTGAGTAAAAATTATTGATAGGTTAATTCATTGATTGAATTTATTTGCTATCGTAGACTTAAATTGCAAACACATCGTGTGTATTCTCAGCAGTTAACGAGTTAAAAGCCGATTTAGTTGTGATATAGATAAAACGTGTCAAAACTTAAAATGTTACGTACAGATGCCGTAGTGTGAGTTTTTTCGTAAAAAAAACGCGAACGTGATGGTTAAGTTAACGCGTATTTTGTATGGAAACTCAAAAAGCGCCCCTAGCGGACGATATCGAAGTTATAGGTGTCCATACAAAATATGCGTTAACTTAACCATCACGTTCGCGTTTTTTTTACGAAAAAACTCACACTAAGGGTACAGTGCACAAATTTACGTGTTTACATCTCATGTTAGGCGTATTGACTCAGTTCCGCATGTTTTTTTGAAACTTGCTTTGGGTAGGTACTTAGGTACTTAATTGCTCTAATATTGTGCTTTTTCGTAAATTTATTTGAAACTATTAATTTGATTTAATTGCAAAATCTACAAAATTCGCACTCGCTCCTCCGGCGTCCTGATCTTAAGACCAAGTGATCTTTCCATCTCTACAGTGTATATAATAAAAATAAAAGCTGTTAATATATTAATTAAATAAAAATTAGTCTGTTTTTTTCTCTTTCATCTTAACTCGTTTATTAACTCGTGTAACTAAAAACAAATTTTGGAAAGTTTGTTTATTTATATTTTGTCTCATATAATAAATAGACACATCAGAAGCTAAATAACCTTTCTAATATAATAAGAACCATAGCGATCGGACCTCAGACAACGGAAACATTCGGTACTTACAAAAAAAACCATAGGTACCTACATCTGAATTGCTAACCTCCTCTTTTTCGATAACCGTTTAGTCGGATTACGTACAAAATCGATTTTAAGTAAAACAATGAAATTATTCGGAATGAATTCTTCCTTGTTGACATTCATTGCTCTTAAACGAGTTTGTTTTAATTTAACTTTACAGTAAGTATTGGAGTGGACGTAGACTGCACACAGATCTATCGGCCGATAGCTCTGACCATTTATTTTATAGTAAATATTTTAGTTGGTCCTGGTTGTTATCTCCTGCTAGCGGTCGCCCTAAGGCCTCTAACTTGACCTAAGTTAGGGAAATTAGTGCGAATTAAAAACTATACCACTAGGTGATCCACGCCACTGTACGTTTTTTTTTGTAAATGACAAATTTTTGGTTTATGGGTACTTGAATAGCCCTTATAAGTTGAAACTGTACCTACCGGAATTCAAACCTAAGTGACTAATCATTCATATTATTTACCGTAATGGAAGTTTAATTTAATTTCGAAATATTAGAAAGGTTTTGGGCAAAGGTAAGCCATTGCCATACAACGCAGTAATGCCACCTACTGGTGGCATTACTGCGTTGTATGGCAATTATGAATTTCTTTGCGCCGGGTAAAGTCAGAATTAGTTTATAGGTTAAATCGCATAGTTTTCTTCCTTAGAGTAGACTCGGATGTGATGTGACTCTGTGTGTGGAAAATGAATTATATTTTAAATACTAAATCATCATCTGAGCGATGTTCCCGGTTGCATTCCTCTCGGGAGCTCAGGGTTCGTTTCTCTACTTTTGCGTCTCCACTTCGCACGATCTTCATTTCAAACACTTCTCTTGGATTTATTCAATAAATTATATTTTGAATTTAATTAAAAACAAGAAAATGAATAAAGGGTGCGTCGCGTCGCCTGGTTATCGCTCGATCGAAAAATCTGTATTCTCCCTCTTGTCATACTTATTTCAATGTTTGTTTCAGATAACAACATAAATTTTTCTTCTGTTTCTTTTGTTTTATTTTGTTTAGGAAAATTCCTTCGTACAACATATTAAGGAGCACTTCTTATTTTTTGACTTAGGTACTCGAAACTTTAGCTTCCGAATAAGATTTAGAAGAATTATAAATTACTAACAATGTTCCGCGGTTACACTCGCATAACTCTAGATCTCTTGGGGCTTGAAAAAACCAACCGATTTAATCATAAATCGAAAATAATATTATAGGTAAATCCAAATAATATAAAATTTAAAAATAATAGTAGTTTATGCACCGAGGTACTAAAGTCCTGTCTTAAATAGCAGGCGTCATATTGAATTCAAAGCGTTCGAAGGACTCTAGAGGGTTAACTCCCGAGCGCAGCGATTCGCTCAGGAGTTATGTACCTAGAGTCCTGAGTGAAGCGTGGGATTCAAGCGCCCAAGATAAAGACAGGATTTAGTACCGAGATGAATACTCTACTTCACACATCTACTGCGAGACAATAAAAGGGCTACAAAAATAAGCATTGAACTAACAACAAAACAACACATTAATGCAACGTATATGAAATATATTGACAGCTCTATATTAATTAAATTTAACAGTGTTACATCAAAATGTCGAAACCACACATCGGCCTTAGCTGATGAAAAAAAAAAGTTGGGGCTTTATACCAACCAAAACTTTTTGCTTTACCCTTCCGTTCGTGAAAATAGAAATAGATGCCCAGTTTTTATTTTTATGTGTTATGTCTAGGTGGCCAGTTCGAAATGGCCGTATGCTTCCAGAACCTTAGTTCCAAATTTAAATTACTTTATGCCCTAAGGTTATAATGAGCACTTTATGCACGTAGGGAATAAAGACTAGCTTTACGTTGACCTTTTTGGTCAAATAAAGTAACTTTGTAGAGCAGTAGGTGTGTAAAATATTATTATAGGTAAAGTCTGTTTGAATATTTGTTTGTTTGTTCCCTCTTTACGGTCAAAAGGTTCGACCGATTTGATTGAAAGGACCTCTTAATCTCTGGTACAGTCAACGTCCGCCATCTTGTCGTTTTTTTTTTCTATATGGTTCGTACGATAAAACCCTATATATTTGGATAAAGAAGATCTAAATAAACAGAAAGCATTCTTTCACATAATGTCCTAAAGTGACTCGTATCGGAGATATGGGCCTATGAATTTTAATAAAAGGAAACTGTTTAAAAGATCTTTAAAACGTCATGTCGCAATTGGATAGGAATAGCTTGAGTACTGGGAAGTGACATACTTTTGACCTCAATAAACCCGCGGGATTAAAACTTCCCTGGTGTAACCGCGGGGTGCTGCTAGTATTAAATAAATCCTTTTATCTACCACACCAAAAATGACATATAGAAAAAAAATCTCAGGCTTTTCATAAAAGTTTTACGATCGACACCTAATGCAGCATAATCTGTAATTAAGGCCTAGAGGCCACCCGCAGGCCACGGCCCGAGATTGGCCCTCAGCTAATTCCACGTATCTCGTGCCTACATGCGATCATTTTTACGATTTCTGACTTATATGACGCTGGTAATATACAGTTTTTATGCCTTAGAAAAGAAACTGCTCTGTTTTCCAGGAATATGAATTATTTTTGCGAACTACACGGCGTAGATACGAAGAGTAAATAGGTATAGTAGTTTCAAATTTTGAGGAAAATGAAAATTGGAAAATGATCCATCAGTATCAGTTTAATTTATAAGACGTATTAGTTGCACCCCACGGTTTCACCCGCGTAAGACCCATTACCGTGGAAAAATCGGAATAAAAAGTAGGCGGTGTCTTAATTCAGATCTCTAGCTTTTTTTAGCAGCAGCAAGTTTTCATCGCAATCGGTTTACTTAGTAGTTCATGCGTGAAGTAATAACAGTGGGTAACAGCTAGCAATTTAGTAATTGCTAGCTGTTACCCACTGTTATTACTTCACTATAATAAAAACCTTAATTTAACATTTTGCCAAGTTGGATACTAATCCAACTTAGCAAAATTTAAATTAAGGTTTTTATTATCATTTCCAGGGTTTCGTAGTCAACAAGAAACCTTTATTGTTTTGTCCGTCTGTTCGCGGCTCATCTCAGAGATGCTTATTTTAAGTTGAATTGACACTCTTCTTGATTATTTAGTGGTAGGTAAGAAGTAGGTAACATCTGTTCATCTATCTCAAACACAACAGATCTAATCCATCAACTACATCACCAGACTGCGACATAAATTTGACCGGATGACATCCCCATTTCTGTATCATCTCAGACAGATAATAAGTGAATAGATTATTGTCATGATTTATTTAACTAATCTCGCCTATAACTCAACCCTATTTACACCAGCCTTCAGTCTATTATCTGGCAACAAAGTATAGAATAACTTTTTATGTAACACATAGACATAAATCAGTATTACTCATACATACATCAAGGAAAATGTATGGTACTTATCCTTATGTCTAAACATCTAGAAGAGTATGAAGGTACGTATATTTTTATTTTCTGATTTTGAACCAATTTCAACCTTACTGCTTTGGAATAGAGTTGACACAATTTAAAACTTTGTGAAATGCTGCACCGTCACAGTTAAGAGTAATTTCCCTGCTGTTTAATAGCTTGGTCACAAGACCCTTTAACGAGTTAAAAGCACTTAAGGTCTAGTCGTTAGCATATTAGTATGTGAAACGTTGGATGCAAATGAGAATAAATAAGGAAGACTTTTTATTTTCGTGCTTGGTAATTAAGAGGACTCAAGTGACGACTTAATTAGGACATTTTGTACAAGGTTTCAGTACTTTGAATTTAAATGAAAGACTTCTGCATTTAGCTGAATCGAATGAAAAACATTGTTGAGAATTTTTGCAGTATTTTTGTCATAACACGCAAGCGTTCTAATATGAATACTGTAGGGTATAAAACAGTGTAGGGCATGTTAATATTAAAATTATGTAGGTACTACAGTGTAGGGCTCTGCTCCATCTCTTCCCAAGGCAACGGAGTTTTCTGTGGGAGACTAGCTAACCTAAAGTTCTCTCCGCGCAATTCTTTCCCATATCTAAGAAAAATATTGTCTAATCTATTTACAGTTTAGGTGAGTCAATGATTAATTACCTAATGTGCCGACTACAAATAATTTGAGGTTTTAACCGATGTTGGGCTTCCGGGAGAAGCTCCCGAGAACATCAATCTAGGTAAATAAAACCCAAAATGGACTTAAATAAATGCCTATTTGAAAAACGAACAATTATTATCGCTCCGTTAATGAAACCCAGAACAATTTATTGTAGTAAGCACTTATTTCCTCTTTGATTAAACAATGATTATGATGAGAAACGATTTGTAAAATAATTTATCATAAATTAAAATTAAATCCCCGACCCTAGATCAAAAGATAAAACCATTTTGTTATCAGGATAAAAGCATTTGAACAAATGGATCCCAATAAAAAATAATGAAAATAAACACATCGAAAATGAACGAGTAAATCTTTTTTCCTAAAATTATAAAAATACAGGAAACAATATTGGAAAACGTGTCAGAACCCAGCGCAGTAAATTGGATTAGAGTGATTTTATTATTACAGAGTGAATAACTGCTATAGGGCGATCGCGAATCACGAAAAATTGTGTACAATATAACCTTTTTTTGCCCGACTGCGCAACGCAAAGAAGGGTTATATAACCCTATAAGCATATGCTTAGATTACCTAGATGATGGGTATTCTTTTTAACAACGACACGACGTCCGAATTCTGATTTACCCGATTTTGGATGGTATGGTATAATTTTACATCCATAAAATCGTTTAAAGATTCATTGTTTTTTAAATCTTCCAAATGTCAACATAACAGTCTAAACAACAAACTTTAGACATCAAGGGATGGTTTGAGCTTCAGATACACGACGACACTTAGAGGGACACTGAGTCTAAGGCTGAAGTCTATAGTGCGTACTTTGATTTTGCTCAGACTGAGCTTAGCAAAAACTAAGCATAAACTTTGAATTGGAATTCGTAACATAAACGTTAACGTTAAAATACGAAAAAAATAAAAGAACTTCATAACCTTAACAGAGAAGCAAAGTTCATTATTGTATAAGCTCATTATTTTTGACTGGTTTACATTTTAAATTCAAAAAACTTAGGCTATAGGCAAAAAACATATTATACTAAGCAAAAACTTTGGATAATTGCGAAGATCGCTTTAGTTTTTGCTTAGCAAAGTGAAACTACGGACTATAGATTTCAAAGACAGACCATACCTAAAGCGCACATCGAAATAAAATGTCAATGTGCGCACGAGTTTCTTAATTTGTCTGATGTTAGTGTGGTATCTCTAAGTTTAGACCTAATGGGTCTAAACTAAGACAGACTTTTAAGCAACTTTAGACCTAATTGGGAGAAAAAAAACTATATTTAACTAAGCGGATTAACCTTTTTTCACTTTTAATTTAAGTAGGTAATTAAGTACGTATGGCAACTTTTCTAGTCATTTAGTCACAAAGCTGGGGATGACTTCATAACTTCTATTGTACTCCACCTCGTGGCTGGTATTTTCTTTTGATCTAAGTACCAGGATAAAGTGAGTTTTTTCGTTTATTCCGATGATATAATTAGTTTATGGGACTTGTGTAACAAGATCCTTTGAAGGACCCATAATCCCTTAGCGGTTTGAGAAAGGATTCAGCTTTGTTATTGTTGATATTATTTACTGGCTGCTGCCCGTGGTTTCCCTTGTGATCCCGAGGGAATATCGGGAAAAATTAGCTTACCTATCTGTTAATTCAGATCTCTCACATAATATCGGTTCAGTAGATAGTGCGTGATTGACAGACAAACATTCAAACACAAACAATATCGAGTTTAAAATATTAGTGGAATATAGTGGCTATAAAATATTAGTCGGACTGCAAAAGTTGCGTTCGATTCCCGCCGGGAACAAATATTTCTGCTGACCATAAATGTTTGTTTCTGGTTCTGGGTGTTTTCTATGTATCATATGTAATAAAAAATATGTAGTCCCTAAATCCGTTGTCTAGTAGGTACCCATAGTACAAGCCTAGTGCTTAGTTTGGGGGCTAGATAGCGCTATGTGTAATGTCGTGCAATATTTATTTTATTTAGTGGATTTTTACCTATACCTACATGTACACAACCAAAAAAAGGAAAATTTTAAACAAAAATTTAGTCAATGGTCGACTAATTGTGTCATACTGTGCAAGTGCCTACCCTCAGAGATGTTGGCACGTGGAGATGTGTCTTACTCAGAAATTTGTGTTTCAACTCTCAAGGGTGTGACGACTCCTACGTGACAAATCCCTTAATATAATTTACTTAGCACTTTATAGTAGCCACCCTTTTTATTTCTATATTGCCACGGCTTTAGGGGCCGAACTCTCAGCTATAAATTGCAGGAGTTAAATAGTGCAGTTCTAAACTTTAGATCTCATTTCATATGGGTCGATTGATATTACCCTCTTTAATGATTTAAAAAAGTGAGGTAAATACTTATCCGAGTATCCATCATAAGTATCTAAGGGGTACAAATTAGAATAACTGAACAAAAAAGACGTGAAAGGAAAGCCCTGAGTTTACTGGAGGTAAAAGATGGAATAGTACCCTCACCCACACGATCATTTAATAAAATAATTAATACGATTGGTTAAACTTCATTCTCTAAACAATGACTATGCGAAGTTCCAACCAAATTCGAAATAGTTACCCTAGAAAGTAACCTTCCTATTCTACTATTTACTCCATACGTTATCTTTCATTCATTGAACAACATGAACTTTGACAAGTTGTACCCAAAGCCAAATTGTCATACCCAGATCGAACACCAAAGATCATCCGAGATCCGATTTATAGAGATTTGTTTGTGATACGTAGTTTTGATACATTAGTAAAGGTAGGTCCACAAGGAGTATAGTAAGGTAGGCATTTATTCTACATGTGAACACCAAGCTCTAGATCATTAAACACATTGTATATGACATACAGATGTTCCTCATTTCTCTACTCATTACCCTATGCACGGGTGAGGACAGCTTTTTATTCGGTTTACGTCATTGGGAGTCAGATCGGGACATTTACGTAGGTAGGTATTAATTAATGAATCGACT
Source organism: Idaea dimidiata (assembly GCA_949358125.1). Taxonomy (NCBI): domain Eukaryota; kingdom Metazoa; phylum Arthropoda; class Insecta; order Lepidoptera; family Geometridae; genus Idaea; species Idaea dimidiata. The sequence continues at coordinate 11,923,536 of OX442334.1, forward strand.
GAAAACGTGACTTGTTTTGTTTTGAGAGGAACTTTGTGTGGTTTAGCCGTAAAATATGTATGTAACTAACGACCGGAGCGGAGATTCAATATTTACATACATTTTTCTTTACGAGTAGATGATACGTCTATTTTATGGGGAGTTATTCGAATTTGGAAAAGTAGTTCATTTTCTTACCCATCATTTATTTATGCTGAATCCCGCAATTTCACCCACGTAAGATCCGATCCCGTGGAAATATCGGGATCAAAAGTAGCCTGGGAGCCTCCATAATGTAGCGTTTTAATGGTGACAGAATTTTTAATATCGGTCTAGTAGTTTTAGTTTAGATCCTATTGATTATAAACATAACATAATATTATATTATACTCTGTGTCACCAAAATGCGACATTTTAACTATACTACTTAAATAGTAATAGGTGCCCAGATTAAATGCGATGATGAGAAATGAGACGTAGCACGGTTATCTGGGCCTGTATTCAACAATTAAAATGTCTTAACCATACATCAGCTCAGTTCATTTTTTTTTTCGAACAATTAAACACACCTGACACTATAAATGGTACAAAGTTTCTAGTTTATAGACTACCAAAAAGCTGTTTTGTTTCTAAAAAGTTTGTGTTATTCTCCATCGGAGATATTTCAATTCTAGAATGAGAGTACTTGTACCTAAGTCAGGAAGACAGGAAGATCCATATTGCTACTGCGTGACCTTTGGCTTCTATTGACTGTAAGCTTCAAAGCATTGACGGTTTATCACAAATTTCGTTTCGTTTACGATTTCTTATCTGAGTACCATATATTTTTTGAAAATGGACAATTCCAAATACATTACTGTTTACGCATTAAAAGTAAATTATTAAAAATTGTTAACAGAGCCATCTAGTTGCGAATAGCCAAACTAAACTCTGAAAAGCGTCCTGAAATCCTTCGAGGATACGCGCGTAAAAACGCAACAAGTGGTTATAAATTACATTAAGTGAATTAGGATGTCGCTACCATCTCTGCGTGGCTAATACTAGCTTTTACCAGGGAATTTGTCCGGATCATTGAGATATTAGGTGATGTAGTACCTTTTACGTGAAATAAATACTTATAAATATGCAGTGCTGACAATATTGTTATGAAATGAGTATCACTGCAGGCGCCTGCAGTGCAGGCGTTACCACAGTGGAGATTTGCAACTTCTGACGTAGTATTTGGGGTCTTAGCTGACCCTAGTCTCCGAAGAAGAATGTGATGATGTGAAGAAAAAGAATAATAAAAAGCCGACGATTCAGGTAAAACTTAGATCACGAGTCTTGAACTTTAAAGCTTATACCAAAGTTTCTGGTAAGTTGCACAACTTTGGTATACTACAAAATTACCTAGATGAGATGAATGCTTGTTGAAATTTCTGTCGGCGAAACGACTATTTGGAGTTTTTACAATCGGAAAAACACGGTCGGAATTATGATGTAGGCTTAATTCCTCGCCGTTACAAATGGAAGCGTTTGATGGAGAAACTAAAATAAAAGTAAGTACTTACCTACAGAATTATCGAATCGGTGTCAAGTCAATCTTAATGTCTTTGAATTTCCTCACACACATGTCACAATAAAAAAAAATATATACGTTTCAACTTGAGAACCTCCTTCATTTCGTCGGTCGTCAAAAATCATTTTTTACATTAAACAACTGCCTTAGGTGGTAAATGGCACGCTGCTTAAACATGTTATTTGCCAGTCAGCGCATGTCAGTTTGTTTATAGGTATAAACATACTGCCCGAAATTATTGGAAAAATGACTGAAGCTGGATTAAACTTACAATTGAACACTATATCACATGATGGTAAATAATGATGTATGGTAGCACGCTTATTTAAAAGAAGGAAAATGACACTGTAACATGTTCCGACCCGACTGCCTTAGTATCTATACCGGTCTATGTATCGGAACATGAACGAGTCCACTTGGCGTTGTGACTTAGGGATGAATTATTATGCTAGACGAGCCGCGTACTTTTCGTTACTCATAGTCTTATTAACAAACGTAAAGGTGAGAGTTATTTTTCCACTGTTTGTTTCTGTCTGTCAACTTTGAAAGTTTTTGTCACGGAAAAAGACAAAGCATGTTTTCACTACTCAGGTCTTACTACACGTTTATTAATAAGGCTATCAAAGATTAACGGTGCGTTTCCACCTATGTTGCTTCGTGGTTTTCAATGGAGCGGACCGTGGATTAGCCAATCGATCAGAAAAATCTTCAGTCCGCATCAATGGAAACAGTGTGGTTGGCTTATCCACTTTTCTGTATCAATGTGAATGCGCCCTTATACCCAGCTTAAAATAATTTATTCAATCGACAAAGATTTAAGATTTCTACGGTTCTGACCTTTTTACAAGAAAAGTGCTTATGATTTCTTAATTTCTAATACTCAGTGTAAAAGATTTATACCGAGATAACTTTAAGTAATAACATCTGAAAAATCTAATGAAAATTAAGCCATATATTTTTGGTAAACTACATATTTATAAACACACATCATCATCATCCAACGTCCAAAGGTTTTTGTGGGCGCCATACACTTCCTATTTATAGACACAAAAGCCAAGCATAAATACCTTTGAGTTCAAACAAGTGTAACATCATTGTCTACTTATTTCATTTATAGGTAAGCACACGTAATATAGATTGCCTTTTTATCGCCAGATTAACGGCTTAAATTTGAGAAAGTTTTTACAATGTCCACGGATAATAACATGACGTAAGCTTTAAGGTGAGCTTACATTATGTTACTTAGCACAGAAATGCACATTTTGTTAAATGGGTTCAATTGTTTTGTAATTCAATTGCGGCTGAGATGTCTCTGTCATCGAACCGGTTACTAATTATTGACCAACAGAACGCCCCACGTTGTATTAAAATACAGCGGTTTCCTATACAGATACTATTATGAGCAATGATTTACTTGCTTGTTTGTAATGAATTATGATCCGAAACTACTGGACCGATTTCAGAAATTCTTTCATCAATAGAAAGCTACATTATTGAAGAGTAATATAGGCTACTTTTGGTCTTGATATTCCCACGGAATCGGAACTTACTCAAGTGAAACCGTGTGATGCAGCTAGTGGCAAATAAGTGGAGTATTCGAGGTTTCGTGTAATTTCATAACACGGAATTTAAATTACGCCGCGTGAGCGCACGATGCTGACATATCTACGATCACCTTTAGAATGATTGTCCTATTTTTAACTGCTCTTACGTTCCTGAAATAAAGTCATTTCGACAGAAAATTCCATGTAATCTTGCATAATGTTTGTTTAAAAATAGACAAATGTCGAATCGTAAAATTTCAACAACTAACAATGATGTCAGCACTAAATCTTTTATTTAATTTCCTTGATTTCGACATTCATTCAGCTCCTTATGCGAGCGTATACGAAGTGAATTACTTATATTTTATCGCATAAATTAACAAAATGTAAATAAACACATTATTACTATTGTAACCAATATACGTACCTACCTGATTTTATTTTATTTTGATACTAGCTGTGTTCCACCGTCATGCTAGTATGGGCGTTGATTTTATGAGAAAATGACAAAAACAATATTGTAGTAAAAACAATGTCGTATTAACATTCAGTACGTAGGTACTTACCCTTAATCTAAATAATGATATAATCTATACTTATAAAATCAACCTATGATAAATACAAAAAACCCAGAAGAGATTATATTATACCTATTATGCCTGCCTGCCTAGGCATACCACGCATTTGTTAAATAAAACTATTAAATGGTAAAAACTAGATAACTTATAGGTTAATTCCCTTATTTATAAACGCTAATCAATGCGCTGCATAACTGTGCATCGTTTGTCTTTTACTGTCACATAAAGTTTCAAAGTTGACAGACAGAGACAAACGTCACATAACTTTAGTCATGTGTAAATAATATTTTATAAATAACGGTGTAAGTGATTTTTAATTACTAAGCGTATAGTTACGTTCTCTATCGGCACTTATTTATTCAACCAAAAGATAGGTCGGTTGGTTGAATAAATAAGTGCCAAAAGATAGATAGATAATCAAGAATAATAGCAATGGGTTGCATGGAAGAGATCGCCCATAGATGATAAGGCCGTCCATTATGCCACTTAAGTTTTGTTTTTGTTTTTAAACATTTTTTTATTATTTGTGTTTTTTTGGTACTTTATTTACATTGCTCATTCGCCTCAAGGTCTGCATTGTAGGTAATTGTTATGAGTAACCGTTTAATAATTATCAAGTACCTACATCATAAAAAAATTGTTTTTTTGATATATATAAAGGGTTAATCTATCTTCTTCATTAGTAAGAATAACTGAACCATATTGACGTCAAAAAACTTGCATCATTGTTTTCATCTTTCGTAACCGCATATTTTAATAAAAATTTATTTACTTTACACTATTTTCAGACCATTAAGTGCACTTAATGGCACATTGTTTTAAACAAACAGGCGGCCACTTTGACGAGGTCTCATCGAGTTTGTAAAATATAAAATTATTATACAGGTTGGAGAAATAAAAAATCGGTCGCCGGGATTCATACACGAAGGGTTCGATTTATAACAATACGATTTAGAGTGACTTCTTTGTAGCAACTCCATTGCAAAACATTCTGGTTGCCATGACAACAGTACCTATACAAACAAACAGTATCCATGTTGGAGGAGATGAGAAAAAAATCACTTAAATATTTATTCAATTTTGTTTTTTAGGTGTTTATGTAGCGGCAATAGAAATACAGCATCTGTGAAAATTTCAACTGTCTACCTATCACGGTTCATGGGATACAGCCTGGTGACAAACGGACGGACGGACAGACAAACACGAAGTCTTAGTCTCAATAGGGTTCTGTTTTTACACTTTGGGTATACGGAACCCTAATAAATAAACATTACAGCACAAATTGCACGCCATCTAGCCGCAACCTAACCAACTACGCTTGCATTATATATAATAATGGAGAGAAAACCTTTACCTAATACATTTTTCATTCCTATGGCACATTACCAAAATACCTTGAACAAAAAAACATTTAGGCTGACTTGTGCCTCTATGCTTAGCCAGAGGCCAGAGCTAACTAAATAACTAACGTGCTAACTCTTGTGATTAGTTGTGCACTGACATTTGGGCCAGTGCAAGACCAGTCACAAGTTGTGCACTGACATTTGTGACAGTGCACAACCAATGACAAGAGTTAGCACGTTAGCTATTTAGTTAGCCCTGGCTAAATATAGCAGCGTAAGTCAACCTTACTCCTCATAATTTAAAATGTGTAATATCTAGTATATCCGTTGTCTAGTACCCATAGTACAAGCCTATTTTTTGGGGCTAGATAACGCGATGTGTAACGTTGTGCAATATTTATTTTCATTTATTTATTTATGATTGGCAGCTAAATAAAATTAACCGCAACCGGAAGTCGAAGCCGCAACCAAACAAACTTCACGATTATACAGGATGATTGGTCAATTCACAAAACAGAAAACATACATAAATTGTATCTCCAATACATTTATTTAACCAACATATGATTATGCAATTCCATTAAAAGCCAAATACAATGGATCCAGCCGAGATAGCAAAATCCATTGGTTATCATTAATCTTATCATTGGATCGATAGTCCCACGAATATGAGCTCAAATGCTGAAATAGGTAGGTTCATAATGCTGCAACTAACTTGTCCGATATTACAAGATCAGCAGCGCCTAGCGGTTTCACTCGATCCCGGTCCCTCGGGAATATTAGGAATCAAAATAATAAAATCATCTTTATTGAAGAATAAGTACCTATGTCCTTCTCCAAGGTCCCACCTACCTCTATAGCAAAAATCATCAAAATTAGTTCAGCAATATAGGCAATGGTCTCACTAACGGCGACAAACGACTAACTACCGGTGATTTTCGCCCTCGCTCGATCATTTCTAAATTTACGTCTGTATAGAGATCAACAAATTATTGCCAGTAATCGCTCGTCGCAGTTGTACCCTCGCCTCGCTTATTTCCCGGCGACAAAACTTTCAAAACTACACACTCGCTTCCCGCTGATCGCCAACTCGGTTTTTTGTTTCTAGTTCTACTCATTTCTCGTTTATCGAGGCCGGTCGGACCACAGCCTTAGGCGTAAAACCGTAAGAAAGACAGACCGAGTTACTTCCGCACTTATTATTTTAGTAAGGTAAATGTATTAACTAAACCTACGATAAGCTCCTTAGTCTTGTGCCTTTAAATCCGGTACCAACTTCTGAAAATTATTAACCGCCACACACACTCTGCAAATAATCCCCAAAACAGTTCATGTCGTTGACGTCAAAGCAGGTGTGGCAAAGTTGTTGGATAAATATTAAATCCATGTTAAATTAATTGATCACGACTTTCAGCTTTGGAATAAAATGGAGGACTTCGAGGACTTCCCTACAAGTCACCGAGGGGCGACTGCGAATGTATTGGAAGACCACCTATTTGGTGGACTGACGACATTGAAGCAGTCGAGGGGAGTTGTTGGATGAAGGGAGCTCGGGAGCGTTATTTGTCGCGTTATATGGGGGAGGACTATGTTCAGCAGTGGATAATGGATGATGTTGAGCATTGAAAAATCGACGCAAGACCTGCCTTCACATCATGCACCACCATCCTTTACAGCAAGCTAGTCTAACTGACTGCAGGCATACATAAATAAATAAATAAATTCTCTGACCAATACACAGCGCCATCTAGCCTCATGATAAGCTGCTAAGCTTGTGTTACGGTGACTAGACAACGGATATACTACTTATATTTAATTATCTTTTGTAAATACATATAATTATTCGTTATACATAGAAATTCATCCAGACTAGTTTTTTTTGGCCTCAGACAGTCTCTGTGGCGCGGCGGGCCGTCAAATGGCTGATAAATAGCTGGACAAGTCTTAGTTCGAGTATCTAGTGGAAGAGATGATATTAAATACCTATATCTAGCCTATATCATCAAATTTTGTCAGCGCATCATTATAAGGCAGAGCCTTCATATTCAAATATGAAATGTTTAGCCAAAGCCAAACTCAAATGAATTTTGACTCAAATTTGAATAACAAATGGTAATTTAACCTCTATAATATTGGCTGAGATTATTCAAATCTCTTGTACTGAGTGTAATAAATATGCTGTGATGTTATCGGCACCTTTGAAAACAGTATAATCTAAAGCGTTTAATGCCTAGAAACAGAGTTTGTCATTGATAAGTTTAGGATTGATTTGTTTTGTATGTTTGTCGCGTGATGATCACGCAAGGAGATGTAGAAAGATATTCTCTTGTCTTGTCTGACAGGAGAGATCTTCATCCTCTTTATTTTAAGCCGCCATTGAGAAATGTATGTTAGGATATTATGTCGAGCTCCGTAAAAAACAAAATTTACACAATTATAATGAAAACAATCACGTCAGTTTAAAATCGTATATATTAGGATAGCATCTAATCTATTCTGGTGCTTATGTCGCAGGCAATTTGTTTCATTTGTCCGTTTACAATCGACTTCGGTATTTTATAAACATGAAGCATGATAATAGTGGCGCAGTCTATGATTTGCCGCGGCATTTTTCTCGTATTGGCAACCGTCGTTCCAACCGACGTATTTTTCTCCTAATTCTATCACGTTCTTTAGATTTTCGCTTGCCCATATTTAAAAATACTTGTCCTATGAAAAAATATTTAGATATTTAAACTAGAAACTGTAAAAAAATAATAAATCACGAACGAAGTGAGTCGATGCCCAAACACTCAAAACGAATGAGATGGTTGACAGCCGTGGGAGTGCGCGCGCGCGCACACACGACTACCGGTAGGTGGCGTTGTTATTATTTTTTCTTTTATTTATGGCTCTAAATATGTTTCGATGCCCTAATACGTACAGAAGCGAGACTACCTTAGTAAAATCTCTTCGGATGCAGCGAATGTAGTATAATTCGAGTGTTAATACAAGCCTATTCTATCTAACTATTTATGGCGCTGTAGTGTCTCAGGCACTACAGCGCCATAAATAGCATGATTTAAAAGTTGCTTGTTCCGAAAATATGATTTCGAGGTTCTTTAGTTTGAGATGTTTTTGTTGTTCATTTTGCAAAATAAAATCCGTTTTGTTTGTCACAAAATACCCAAACCGTTCAATTCATTGATTTTATCTTTACGAACACCTAAAAGGTACCGGACCGGAATATTTTTCCTAAAGAAAACGTAGTGTTTGCTTCTTAGGCGTTTTTCAATCACTTTCTTGTAAGAATAGGCAAAATATGGGTAACAAATGTTCTGGGTTTTATCTATGACTGTTCCATTTGGATGACGTCAGTAATCGATGATTTATTAACTTAAATATCTTTAAATCGTAATTAATCATGATTTCACTTTATAGCTCGTTTACACCAAAAACGATAACACCAGTTGACCGCTTATAAATTCCACCCTCGAAAATAGTACGTCTCTTTAGGAGCACTCTCTTCCAATCACAAAGAGTCTAGATATAGATAATTAACACATCGGCCAATCACAAAGTATTTGAGCATAGGTAGGTAACGCAATGACCAATCACGAAATTTGATTGTTCCCTTACCCCCTGCCCGCAACGGTAAATTGTCTTTGGTTTACACAGTGCGAGCTGCTGCCTAGCCAGTAGATAGCTACTTACCCTTTATTATAATATAAACTACCTAAAGATTGAAAAAAAATTTAAAAATGAATTGTGATCAAAAAGGCGTACTATGATACGTTGTTATTTATGTAGAGAATCCATGGACATGATTATTGATTGCTCCTGTTCAAATATGATGATTGTAATTTAATACAAGATCACAAAAAATCCCATAAGTTTCTTGTGCTTATTCTAATTGGAGGGCGCGTTCCAAAGCCACACTAAAATCATAACTATAAGACTAAAAGACGTTTCAAAATGATCAAATAGAATGCTTGTATACGTATTGTGTACAAGCATTCTATTAAAGCCAACTGTAAAGTTAGCGAAAGCTCGGTTCGTTTAAAATCATGAATAAAACGCGATTAAACCCGGTAAATAAAGTATTTTATTAAGCATTCTATTGTATAAACATTTTTGACTTTGACTTCGTAGGTCAAATGTCAATAACTCCGCTCGCCTTAGCTGTCTACACAAACCTATATACTTTGCACTAGTACGTTACGTTCAAACCGTGCGATATACTGCAATGTGGCTACTCGGTAGGCTGACTCATATCTGTAAGATTAAACTAAGTACTGTTTCTTAATTCTTACTTATTCGCTACATTGGTTTATGTATAGTAATTATTTTTAGAAATATATTTTTAATCATTACAAGCTTATAAATAAGCAACCTTTCGCAGGGTTTTGAAATGAGCTGTTTTAAGAACATGGTACCTTTCGAGTTAGGCTGCCATTTTATTTTCCACTGACGCTGGACTTTAAGAATTATAAACTTTTTTACATACGGAAAAGTTCATGTAGGATTCTAATGAATAAACTATGTTTCGCTCGCATAATATGGTGAGCGAACTGAAATTTCAGGTAAAAAAAAGTATGCCCAACACGGTGACATTATCATAAGGGTATATCGAGTTATCTGATACTATTTCTACACCAATGTGGGGTATTGGTGTAGAAATAGTATTGCGTGAATTTTGCTCAGGTCTAAATACCTAAAGTTCATATACATAAATATAAGTTTGGTAAGACTTGGTTTGGAGAAAACAATGGCAGTATTACCATGTACCTCGTAGGTATTATCCATTGCAGCAGGTTGAGATGGCCCGATTCTGTAAAAACATAGCATGCGACAAGCAGGCGGGATGCAGAAGCATTACAGAAGTCGATTTGTTGCATGAGTAAAATAAAAGCTATTCTATTACTTCGATCATACTGATTGGCTGACGGACAAGGGGAGCTATTTAAAAAATTAAGTAGCCCTTAAATTTGAAGGCTGCTTAAATAATGAAGTAGTAATTAAGTAAAATAACACTTACAGAATACGAAATAACGTACATCTCCTGCACGTCGCCTGCATTCCGCCGGCATTCCGCATGCTATTACCGAATCGAGCCCCAGATCTGAGTTGGCCTTTACAAAAGACACTTCATGCGTCTTTTGTATAATTATGTTTCGTAATTTTGTTTGACGCGACTTATGTTTACTTATGTACCTATATCTCCACTCACCAGCCTTCACACAGAATAATTTAAAGCTAAATTAGTAGTTTTTATGCTTTTTTGTACTAGTATCTCGGTCAGTACAAAATAAAATAAAAAACTGGTAACATTATTCCCTCCATCGCTCGTTGACAATCCCCACCGTTCCCACCATGCAGGCAGGTATCCGTTCGAAGCGCATCGCCTCATTCTGTGTCTTCTCAAGTTAGCCTTCGCACGTCTCTTAAAAATATTCGACGACTTGAAGATGGGAAAAAGGAACAAGGAGAGAACCGAAGAAGAAATTAAGAGAAAAATAAGAAAACTCCAAGAAGAACTAGCAGGTTGTGGTGCGATTATGGAACCATCTCAAGATGATTCTAACGGTAAGTTTTATTACATATCCCAAGAGATTCAAAAATGTGATGCGTACTGCTAAAAATAGGGCTACTACTGTCACAATTTGGTCTCAATAAATTTGATGCGAATTTACCATATGGGTACTTTCCGTTACACAAATGTGACGCGTACTGCTAAAAATTGGGCTACTACCGTCATAATCTTAAAAATAATAAATGTGATGCGAATTTACCATATGGGTACTTTCCGTTACGTAAATTTATGTGATACGTACTGCTATTGCTATTTGCTATGGGCCGTTACTTTCACAAATTTTTTGTTTGCCTTAGATATACCTCAACCACAACAAGCAGACAAACATATACAAGGAGATGAGGAATTGGAGTTGTTCGTCGACGACGGCGACTTGGACCTTTATAATATGTTATCACCACAAATGATGGACGCTTCTTTTACACCGAGGTCACCGACTCCGACAGTAGCGCCACCATCACAGCATGTATGCTGTCCAGAAACTTCACAGCCGCAACCGGCATCTCCAGTCGCTGGTACTTCTGCGACCACAGAACCTCAAGATACCGATCTGCAACTCGAGAGCGATATCTTAAGAGTTGCTCGGCGACGCTCCAAAAACAGAGGACCCACTGGGTCCGCCAATTCACAAAGATGTTGCGAGCAGATGGCAAGAGATTTTAGTCAAAGGCTTACCTAAAGAAGTAAGAGATGGCCTCCTCAAAGCCTATAACGTGCCCAGCAACTGTGATTTTCTTATTGCCCCTACATTAAACCCGGAAGTCAAGGTGGCGTTACCCGAAACACTAGTTAAACGTGATTCGTCACTTTTTTACAAACAGAAGCAACTAGGTATTGCATTATCGGCACTCGCTTCTGCCATAGATTTGATTTTATCAAATGAAACTTCGAAACAAAAAATCCTAAAACCAATCAGTGACGCCTGCCGCATTTTATGCGATAGTCATTCATCTGAAACGAAAATTCGTAGAAGTTTCGTTATTGCCTCTATTAACAGTAAATTGAAAAACACCCTCCTCGAAACTAACAGAAACACTATGTTATTTGGCGAAAATGTGACTGAAAAAGTCAAAGCTGCAAAGACGATTCAGCAGTCTGGCGATGCCTTGAAAACACAACAGCAAAAAACTACAGTACGTCCTAATCCTAACACCAATAGAAAGACTGGTCATTTAAACTTCATCAGCCAGCACCGCAAGGTGAGCAGCAAGCCACTGAACGCGAACACCACGACGAAGAGATCGTCGTGGGCAGCACAGCGACCGACATCGAACACCGGCTCATCGTTCCGACAGCGCCGGTCCTCACCTCAACGGAACCCGCCACACCAGGTCCCGGCTCATCCTCGGAGATAAGTCAGGTACGCTATGCAGGACGTCTTCGTCATTTCTTTAAAAAATGGGCTACAATAACCAATGATGAGATGGTTCTGTCGTGGGTTCAAGGTTATTTGATTCCATTTAAACGTGTACCGTACCGAACCTCAAGTACTAGTCCTCAAGTACTTCCTAGATCTACGGCAGAAGCCCATGATTTCGATAAGTGCATAAATCACTTACTAGATATCAACGCTATATCTCGCTGTGACCACGAGAATGGTGAATTTTTATCCCCTGTGTTTTTAGTTCCTAAGCCAAATGGAGACAAAAGATTTATATTAAACCTTAAAAGTCTAAATAAATTTGTCGAAACGAAGCATTTTAAGATGGAAGATTTTCGTACAGCGTCAAAATTGATCACCGAAAACTGTTTTATGGCATCAATTGATTTAAAAGACGCCTATTTTTTAATATCCGTACATAAATCTCACAGAAAATACCTTCGTTTCAAGTATAATCATGTTCTTTTTGAATTTAACTGTATTCCATTTGGTTTATGCACAGCGCCATATGTTTTTACAAAACTACTTAAACCTGTTATTGAATTACTTAGAAGCAATGGTCATATATCTGTCATATATCTAGATGATTATTTTTGTGTTGGACAATCTAGCTTAGAATGTAAACTAAACATTGATGCTACTATAAATCTGTTTCAAAGTTTAGGTTTTCTAATAAATTACGAAAAAAGTTGCTTAGAGCCCCAAACTCAATGTAAATTCCTAGGCTTTGAATTCGATTCTAGAAATATGTTATTAAAACTACCCGATAGCAAAAGATTAAAAATTAAAGACAATATTTTAAAGTACTTACAAATTCACAAATGCAAACTACGTGAATTCGCTCGGTTTTTGGGTCTTTTGATTTCAGCCTGCCCTGCCATTCAGTATTCATGGTTATATACTAAATATTTTGAGCAATTTAAATACCGTTCTTTACTTTATAAACCTAGTTATGACCAGGTCGTAAAATTATCCAGTAAATTAAAACCTGACTTACATTGGTGGTTAAGTCATATAGATAATGGTTCATATTCGTTACGTTGTCACCAATATGATTTAGAAATATTCACGGATTCATCTAAAAGTGGCTGGGGTGGCTATTGTAACACAGAAAAATGCTCTGGTTATTGGAAGGATTCCGAAAGATTGTTACACATAAACGAATTGGAACTTAAAGCAGCCTTTCTCGTCCTCAAATGTTTTACTCGTAACTTACTTAATGTACAAATATTGCTACGCATTGATAACGTTACTGCAATATCTTGCATAAACAGAATGGGTAGCATACAATTTGATCATTTAAACGAAATATCTAGACAAATTTGGAGATGGTGTGAAAGCCGTAAAATAGTTCTTTTTGCATCGTATATAAATACAAAATCAAATATTGAAGCTGACCTTTTGTCTCGAAAGAAATTTCAAGACACTGAGTGGGAACTCAACAATGAGTTTTTTAATAAAATTAAATTTTACTTGGGAGAACCTGCAGTAGACCTATTTGCGAGTAGACAAAATTCAAAATGTTCTAGGTATGTTTCATGGAAAAATGACCCAGATGCTTGGGCAATAGATGCGTTTACAATAACATGGAAAAATGAACTATTCTACGCATTCCCACCATTCTCTCTGATTACAAAAGTTATGCAAAAAATAATTTATGAAAAAGCTGAAGGTATAGTGGTAGTACCATATTGGCCAATGCAACCTTGGTTCCCTGTATTTAAAAGATTAGTTTGCTCAGAGCAAATTTATTTAGAACCTAGTAAAGAATTGTTAATTTCTCCTTTCAGGTCGTGTCACAATCTACATCGCACACTGACCTTAGTTGCCGCGAAGCTTTCAGGCAAATATTACTCAAGAGATGTTTATCACAAAAATCAATAGAAATTATGCTTTCCTCTTTATGTGATTCAACTTACAAACAATACGATGGATGTATAAAATACTGGTTGATTTATTGCAATAAATACGGTTACGATTATTCTGCAGTATCTGTTCCTATAGTCATTCATTTCCTGACAACAATTTTTGAAAAGGGCGTTAAATATGGTGCTATCAACTCCTATAAATCAGCATTGTCTTTGTTACTAGGAAATCTAATGGACGACGACAGAATCAAGAGATTCATGAAAGGAGTTTTCAGATTAAGGCCTACTAACCCCAAGTATAACATGACATGGGATCCGGCGATTGTTTTAAATTATCTTTCACAAAAATGGCCAAACAATGAACTTGATCTGGAAACTCTTTCCAAGAAAACAGCGACTCTGTTGGCTTTGGTGACCGCACATAGAGTTCAAACCCTCACTAATAAAACTAACTAACATTTCTATTAACTCAATCATTGATATTACGATTAAAATCCCTGATTTGATCAAAACATCAAAACCTAATTGTACTCAACCCATTTTATATACCTTATTTTAATGCTCGTCCTGAAATATGCCCTGCAAGATGCTTGCAAAACTATATAAATAAAACACAAGCACTTCGCAAAAACGAGTTTTTATTTATTAGTTTCAAACGTCCACATACCAAAATATCTTCACAAACTCTTAGCCACTGGATTAAAGAAACTTTACACAGTAGTGGTATTGACACTTCAATTTTTGGTGCTCACAGTACGCGACACGCATCCACATCCTTAGCCAACCGACTCGGAGTTAGCATTGACCTGATCAGGAAAACTGCAGGTTGGTCGGAAACCTCTTCTGTCTTTGCTCGTTTTTACAACAAAGAAATTGTTATTAATCACAATCAGTTTGCTACGGCTATACTATCTACTGAATGTAACCTGTAAACCATATAAAATTGTTAAATTGTATTTTTAATAGCTAATAATAAACTAGCTATGCACTTATGTATATACATACTTACTTGATTAAAAAGTTTTTTCTTTTTGGTTTAAAAACCTTGTGTGTATTATTTCGCATAGTATTTCTCTGAACATCGTACATAAGTAAACATAAGTCGCGTCAAACAAAATTACGAAACATAATTGAAAATCAAACGAACTTGTGAAGTTCGATTGTAATTATGTGAGTAATTTTGTTTGACGCGACTTATGTATTCAAACCCACCCTAAAAAACAAAGAATCTAAATAATTCGTTTAAAATTATACATGGTTTGGTTTAACCCTTCCCAAATAAAATATGTGAAATAATGAAGGTAGATAGATAGATTGACTTTCAACATGATGAGGCGATGCGCTTCGAACGGATACCTGCCTGCATGGTGGGAACGGTGGGGATTGTCAACGAGCGATGGAGGGAATAATGTTACCAGTTTTTTATTTTATTTTGTACTGACCGAGATACTAGTACAAAAAAGCATAAAAACTACTAATTTAGCTTTAAATTATTCTGTGTGAAGGCTGGTGAGTGGAGATATAGGTACATAAGTAAACATAAGTCGCGTCAAACAAAATTACTCACATAATTACAATCGAACTTCACAAGTTCGTTTGATTTTCAATTATGTATTTGGATACATTAACATCCATCACTATACAATATTTCCCTGAGGGCCTATTATCCAAATATTTAAACAGCGCTTAATGAAAATTCTCATCCAAAATTTAACAAATATTTTGAGATATTACGAACGTTCAATTACTTCGTCGTCACGGAGGCATCGACATCTTCTTCTAACACGTTAATAAAGTGCAAGTTAGACAGAGAGAAACAAGTCTTTCAAATGAAAATAACTTACCAACGTTTATATTTTGTAGGATCTACTTTGTATATTTAATTCAGTGATTGATCAAAGTGTTTCCACCGATTTATTTAAATTAAAACTGAAAGCTTGCGGTGATCGTTTGTATTACTAGAACGAACGACTGAAACCATTCAATTAAATATATTTTATCACTAAAATACCTAAATCAAATATAACGTGAATATTGATAATGGAATCTCAGAAGCTTTTTTCCTTTGTTTTTCAGTTAAGCTTTAACTTTTTTAAGAGAATATAAGTCTAATTTAGGATAGTTTCCGGTTTTAGTGGTGTTAGACAGTCCGTCTATCCTGAAAAAATACCTGTAAAGTTCTCTATGTATGGGGAGAATTGTCCAATAGTCTTAATAATATTTTAGCTTTACGATTGAAAGTAACAAAATGTATGTTTGAACGAATTTGGATTCTTTTTTAAACTTATAAAAAAAAACAAATATTATAAAGGAAACAGTACAAATATGGAAAAGTAGCTTAACTAAATATTGAGCTCCAAAACAGTAGTGCAAAGTTGATGGTTCAAAGGAAAAAATATTAAAGGTTGCTTTCCAATATTTTAGTTTAATGATCAAGGCTAGATTTTTGACGATGCATTTCTCCTTGTAAATTATTTTTTGGGTACTATAAGAAACGTACTGTTAGTACCATAAGATTTATCAATTATTGTATATTTTATTGACTCATACCCAATGTAAAAAATGATAAAAAAAACCTTCTATATCTATAAAACTCTTTGTCCTGACTGACTGACTGACTGAGGGATCAACGCACAGCCTAAACCATAATATTGATAGTAGAGAGCTGAAATTTGGAGAGAGTGTTCTTTATTGTGATGTAGGCATCCAATAAGTAAAGATTTTCCGAAATTCCACCCTTAAGGGAGAGGAGGTGAATGGGGAAAGGGAAAAAAAGTTTGTATGCAATTTTCTAATCACTTAACCTACAATTTTGAAATTTAACATGGAGATTGCTGTGGGTCATAGGTGAAGCAAAACAAAGTTTTTCTTAGAAATTCAGTCGCTAATTAAAAATATTTAATTTTGCATTGGGTGTAATTATGAATTAGCTTCCATTTTTATTTACAAATGTTTACAAAACTAACTAGTCTTAATACGTACTTACTTGTTCCACGTTGTTTTAATATGATTAACTTACAGCAATTTATAACACTATTTAATAATTTCGATGTTAATAAAGACATTTGAAAAAACAAACATGTTATTTAAAACCACTATTACGATACCGTCATACTTTGAGCACATAATACCACACCGACTAAAAGAAAGATACCTCTTATCTATTAGGTACTCGTCAACTATTTTCAAATCAAAAATTTCCATATTTCCGCTTGTTTTGCTCCGCAACCGTAATAAAATGAAAACAATACTGTTTACATCTGAAAGGCAATTTTCCTGCGACCTCAAAGGCGTATCCCGACTATAATATAGCTGTAAAATAATGTAATTGCTGTAATCGTAAACTGTAAGTTTTTTTCTGTAATAAGATATAAAGTTTATGTTTTAGTCTGTACGATAAACGCAAAACATAACCCTTTTGCAATCGAGTAAAAACTAAAGTGATGTCATTTTCCAGTCCCCGGCGGGTATTGAACTCCTTTCTGAAACCTTTTTGTCTTATCACTTCTCGTGAATTAAAAAAAAAAAATTTTTTAATTCGTAAAGATGTCCTATTGATGTGTCAGAACTTAATTAACCCGTTTTATTTATTCCGCCTAATTGATTGACAAAGGTTTGGCCTCCATTAGGTCCTCTAGTATACAGGTGAGGTCAAGTCAAATTTTCTCTTACATAAAACCTTGGCCAAAGCTGGTGCTTCACAAGCTATGTAGTTCCATTGCTTAAATTACATAGTTGGTGGGTATGTATACTTTTCGTATGACAACGATTTTCGAATTTTATTCCAACTTTTATAAAATGTGTGAGTAATTTCCTGAACAATTAAAAAACAAGTCCTGAACAATCCTGAAAAAGAAATGTTTTTGGAACTAGTGAACGATGTTTACTAGTTTCAAAAACAAGACGACTTTGAAACTAGTAAACATCGTTCGTCAGAGACAAGATGGAATGCATCACTTTCAGGCGACCGAAAGTTTGGAACTGGACTATAAGGGACTGGTTTTATAGTCCAGTCCAGTTCTATGTTCCATTGTTTATTTGTTTTCCTAACATTCAATAACAAAAATTAATAGTTAAATATTAACAAAACTAATCTGAGAATTGTAATTTATGCATGTAAAACAGCCGATCGCAACTAGTAAAGCTATAAATTCGTTCCTATCATCGCATAGACGGACGCGGCCTGTGCCGTGCCACACTCAGTTCTACTGTGAAAATTCGCGTGCGAGCACGGTTCGCTCCGTTACTAACTTTCAAAGTTAATTCTCGAACTATTCAAGTGTTTCTCGGAATTTAAATTCGGAAATAGTTTTGACAGATTGGAATTTGTTTCGGTAAGTGTTTAGTGAACTTTCCTGTTCTATTTTTTATAAATACTTATTACTTACTCGTATTTATATCTGTCTATTTTATAAGATTAAAATTTAATTGATAACTTAATTGCTTGTAAAAAGAGGGAATGATTGTTTTGGAACGTTTTTTTTGTTGCTGTTTTCGATTATTTATTATTTGAATTATTATTTGATTTTGTTTCTAGTTTTAAGAAAAATAAAGTGGCAAGTAGATAAATTAATGTCTGCCCCTTCGTGTATTTTTAAGTAATTTATTACAGAATTTTGTATTCTTTCCCTGCTAAATTTCGTTTATAGATTTTTGTAGTTTCATAATTTCGAAAATAATGAATTTATATTTCTTCGGCTTATGAATTTATATTTATTGACACTTTTATCTACATGTAGCAAGCATCATTGATTGAATTACTGATATTGCTCTGAAGACCTGATTTTAAGACAATATTTTATTCGCCATCGAATTAAAGTCAACACATTTATTTATTCTTAGATTAAATAACAAATAAAAAGAAAACTTCGCAAAATATCAATGTACTTATTAAAATAACAATAATAATGAAACGATGATCACAAAATGTGATCAAAACAAGATGTCTTTAAAAAAACTTGGAACACAAAAAACTAAAACTATATTGGTAGCAGGGCAGGTCCAGCTACCAATATAGTTTTGCTAGCAACTAGCTGCGCCCCGCGGTTTCACCCGCGAAAGTGAAAAAAGCGTTTTCACGGGCGCGTGCGGCCGAGCGGTTGTCGAGCGGTTGCACTTTTTCGTTCATTACTCAGGTTCTACTAATTGGATTTTGATGCAAAGTATACCACGACCTGCCTCGAAAATAGAACTATCCAATATTGAAAAACAGATTTCAATCGGATTAGTAGTTTTTAATTGTATAAGGAACCGACAGAGAAACAGACAAATAGACATTAATTTAAAAAATTGTATAATTTTAATATTTCTTTTTGTTTTTATTGTTCAAAATGAAGTTCTACTACTTATTTTAAGTCCCCTAGATCACTTTTTTTTATTTACTTCCAAGTACAGACTTTTTGTATTCTCTTCCTTTATTATTAGTATAGTATAGATAGATTTGACTCTAGAACCGTCTAGTGACGCGTACCTACCGTCACTTGCCGGTTCTCGCCGGCAAGTGAGGGTTGCCAGTTCAGAATTTGATCGAGACTCTTCGCCACTTATCCGTTCTCCGATACGACTATTCCAACCATACCTATTGAATCAACATTTCCTAAATTAAGGGGTTTACCGTAAAACAATCACAACTGAGTACGAGCTCATTGGCCTAGCTGCACTTGCCGATGGTAGTGCGGGTTAAGCTACGCTTGGCACGGTGCCTACTTGCACGGGAACCGATGATTTATTTAGCAATAAATAATTTTTTCTCCGTGATTTCGAAGGCACGTTAGGCAGTTGGTACCGGTTGTTATCTCTGATAGCAGTCGTTAGGTCAAATTAAAAGGCTTTAGGGTGCCCTGAAAAACACTAACACAAACACTAGGTGAGCCACACGACCGACTGTATGCCAAGAAGAAGAAGTCTAAGTAATGAATTTCCTAATCTTTTTTTACTTTTACAAGATGCTTCCATATCAAAAGATTATATCGACGAGTGTTCCCCGTTCGTCTCGCTCCGCCCGGTCTATTATCAGTAACACGTTGTCAAGTTGATTTCGCACAATAGTCCTGTCCGGGATAATAGACCGGTTCCAGTAGAGCGTAGCGTGTCTCAACTTAAGCGGATGCATATTGATATACTACTGAATATTATTGGAAAATTTCTCTCTCGGGGGGCCGGTGTGCGCTTTCTTACTTTTGCGTGTCCACTTCGCACGATCTTCGGTATCCTGTATAAAGGCCATATTGGTAAATTGTTCTAATTATATATAACTAGCAGTGCCCCGTGTTTTCACCCGCTGTTATATCATATCTAGATAGATATGATGGCACGCAAAAACTATGGAACTGATTGCTTATATCTATATTATGCAATCGGTTCAGTCGTTTTTGCGTGAAATCAGATAAATGCTTTACGCTTTTGTAATATTAAGTATGATTTACTAGATTCTCATAGATTTTTAGTTTTGTTTTAGGATTCACCACTTACTATGTGGTATTTATTACTACTATATGGTAAAATATTGTGTGGTAGATTAAACTTGACAAACTAAATATTTAAAGATAATAAGTAGGTCATGCAGCCTTAGCCTACTTAAGCTTAAAACCTAAGTAATTAAATATTTAAATATTATTATTAAATCAGCTTTAGTAAGTTTTCCCATGTCTATATTTATCTAAGTAGCTCAGGCCTAAATTTTGGGATCAATCCCAAAACTCGGGATCACGTAGGATGTTTCCAAACTTCTTTCTTAGTAACACACCTACGCATAAAAACGAACACAGTCGAAAGAAGTCTTTATCATCAACGCTTTAGGCCTGTGTGTTGAAAGTTAATAAAGATAAATAGTAGTATTTTAGTAGGTAGATGTTTATGTGCTTAGAAATCCTTTAAGCCTAATTTATATTACGAAACTAGTGTCATGCATTATTGAGTAAATTTCACGAAAGCTGTCTCGCAGCAGTGTTACTGAACGCAATGTTATCAAATAGAATGGTATTGCTATTTCTACACATTTTTTGGTGACAATGACTATAAATTTGCATGGTTTGTAAAGTAAGTTGTACAGGTTGCTGTAAGGCATCTAACTTGAACTAGCGACTGCTGTCAGCGATGACAACCGGGTCCAACTACCTTCCGAATCACTGAGGAGAGCGAAAAATTGATTTTTTTATCGCAGATATTATCGGACACCCATCCAAGTAATGAACGCGCTAAGAATATTCTTCATTTAAGGACATCTATATAATAAGTACTTACAAGCCTACCTGATGAAGGTATAATTAATATGTGAATAGGTATTCTAACGGCTAATTATTTATGGGTTTTCCGCAGTATAATGTATCAAAGCAATTAATTAGTCCATTTGTAATTGAACTGAACTCGGTAATAGTGTCGGTTTTGAGCGTCAAGGTGCTTCCCTCACCGTGAGCATTGTAATGTAACATTTCAGATTCGACTTTGAGCATTACATTAGATTGATAGATAGATAGACGGATAATACTTTAGGGAGCAGCGGGTGGTTAGTCCTAATCTAAAATTAAATATTGAAATAAATGTTTCGTAAATTTGTTTTTATTGCTCAAGGCATATTTACTAGAAATATTTTTAAAGGAAAAATTCATCTTTAAAAATTCACTTGCGGCGAGATTTGAACTCGCGTCCCTGGATCTCGCCGCAAGTGAATTTTCGAAGATGAATTTTTCCTTTAAAAATATTTCTTTAAATAAATGATTGGAAATCAATATGAAAAACTTTTTTTGTAGTCTAATTATAGATAGTTGCATGATTTATAAACTAATTTATATGTTTTATAGCATCAAATCGCCTTCGAAACTATATTATAAACATCTATCTACGACTTTAAACTAACATGGTTGTTTTCACTAACATACATTATTTATATACGGGGCTTTTACCATGTGTTATTATAATTTTAACAGTAATAACACTTTATTTACTGGGTTTAATCTCTGTTTATTAATGATTTTTAAGCGACCCAGCTTTCGCCAACTTTACAGTTGGCTTACTAATACTAATACTATGTAAAATTGCGAAAACGATAGAAGAAATTAATTTTAACAGTCTGTTATAAATGACATTTCTGACGAATTATCAAACTCCACAATAAATATCGTTTGTTCATGCAATATCGCTCGTTTGACGACCTCTGTGGCGCGTCGGGCGAACGCTTGGCTGCAATACAGAAGGTTGCGGGTTCGATTCCCGCTGGGTGCAAATATTTATGCTTAAAAATAAATATTTGTATCTGGTCTGGGCGTATTTCTATGTATAATATGTATGTATTTACAAAAGAAAAATAAATATAAGTAGTATATCCGTTGTTTAGCCACCGTAACACAAGCTTAGCAGCTTACCACGGGGCTAGATGGCGCTGTGTGTTCGTCACAGGATTATTATTATTATTATTATTATTATTAATATGTTAGTAAAAACATGGTAAATATCCCGTTTCTAAATCCTCTTAGGTATACTTAAAATTCTAGTGTCACAGTTCTCATACTCCTCCGAAACGGCTCGATTGATTTGTAAGAAACTTTAAATGCATATTCAGTAGGTTTGGAAAAGGCTACTATCTATTTTTCATACTCCTAAGTTATAAGCGTTGCCCACCCTCAACATTATTTTTGTATTGGACCGATTTGAATGAAAATTTGCATAGGGATAGTTTAAGTGATGGATATTAATGTAGGATACTTTTGATCTCGGTAATCCTGCGGGATCGGGACTTACGCGGCTGAAACCGCGAGGCATAGCTAGTAATATACATATATACATTTGTATTACATCTAGTTTGAAAATCTCAAGGTCTTTTTCTAGATTTAGGTGTACCAAAGCCCTATAAGGGTATATGAACAAGTAAACCTATTTATTTTACTTCAAAAGTCAGCCTAAGAATGTTGAAGGCTTAAATCGATGCGAATCTTTTGATCCGTTTCATGATTCGCTTTATTCGTTTTAACAGATTCTATAAATCTATTTCGAAAACTCTTACTTGGTACAACTTTCCCTATAGCTTTACGTGGATTGAGTTATATTATAAAAAAATATTATTATTAAAAGTTGCTGTAGGTATTTATTGCATTAATAGAAAACAAGGATCTTGTGACGAGGAAACGAACAAAGAAATAAATTTTGTAAACACGACGCTATCTAAACCTATAGTGATACTACACTTGTGTTTTAATGACTAAGCAACGGATAGTCAAAAGACAATACCTAAATTTATTCTTATTTTATAAATACATATTATATATAGAGAAACATTCAGATCACAGACAAATATTTATTTTAAAGCATCAACACGTATCCCTGAAAACAAATCCGCAACCTTCTTTATTGCAGTCGGGTCCCAACTCCCCAACTCGCCCAACTCGCAACATGAGTCGTCAATCCCACGCAAAATCTCCGGATAAAACATATGCATGACTCTGCGCAATTGTGAAAAGCGATTGTCATGCATGTCAAATGCTCTTCCGACATTTTCTTATTGCTAAAAACAATTGATTGAACATTTTCATGAGATGTCGATCACCCTTGGCACAATGTAGCTGGCACGACAGGACAGGTGTCGATCCATAATCTTGGAATTTCTTTCTCTGTTTTATCAGACACAGATTTTCTTATCTTTTGTTTTGCTTAGGCTTCCAATTTAAAGAACCGTAAAAACTTTTATTACGATACTAATATTATTTCTTCAGGTCTTTAGAATGAATTTCAAAATGATAATAATTTAAAATACTAGCGGCGTCCCGCGGTTCCGCGCGTAAGTACCGATCCCGCGAGAGTATGAGGAAAGAGAAGCAGTTACTTCTTGATAATGTAGCTCTATTAACCTAGTATTTCTAGCATTTCACCTCATCTCACCTCACATCACCAGCTTTCTATTGGTGTAACAATTTTTGAAATCGGTCCAGTAACATCGGATCCTATTTGTTACAAATAGACAAACCAATCTTTTCACTTTATACTATAATATTAGTATAGACGTATAGATAAAGAGGCTTTTGTTCAAATTACATAATAGCAACCTACCTAATTCGCAAATAAAAGTAAATCCCGTTACAGACTTTAATAAAAACGTTGAAATAGTCCAAAAAATACAATAAAACGTCATGAAAATGTTTACAGCGCAGTTTGGTAACTGTTGATTTGTTGGTGCTGACGTCAAAATAAATGGCATAAAATTGTTGATTGTACCTTTGTTCCTATACCTATACTACGCTTACGTGAACTAACTTTCAATATTCTATTGTTGAACTTTGATTGTCTGGAATAAACTGAACATACCTACATAAATCATCAATAAAACTCGAAAAAGTTTAACTTTACAAACTGGCATAGCTTACGCAATAGAGAACAAATTTGTCCCCTTTTTTCTCTACTAAAACCGGCAAATGTCGATAAATGCATACTACTGATGGTAGAGATAAGTTTATGTCAACTTATATCGTAACAAGTCGACTTGACGGTGTGCGTTTGTATACATTTACTAGTGTAAATGTCTAAGTCAACTCGTATTTTGATATTTGTGAGAAAACATGTAAGAAAAAGGTAGTATTCCCACTTAACGACCTTGGAATCTTCAGGCCTAGAATAAAATTTCTAAGCTTTCTATGTTGCTTTCCATTAGGATCTCCCTCCCATCCATCCATTCGGATGCAGGGGAAGGTCAATGCAAGTCTATCTTATGTAAAAGAAACTAATTCAAATTATATTTTGAATGTGATGCGATGACCTACACTACAACTAAATGCTGTGATCTGTAGATCTGTAGTAAAGTTGTAACTTTACTAGCGTAATTATCGGTAGTCTTGCGGTAATCCTAGGGATATTCATGGCAAACTTACCCAAAATATTTTTAGAACTTTTTGTATGATTAGGTTAGCAAAAAAATTTATCATCTGAATTGTTGAAGACGACTTTGAGTAGCCAATGTAGAAAAAAAACACGTATAGTGACGAATTGAATGCCTCCACCTTTATTTTTTTGGAAGTCGGTCGGTTGAAAAAAATTATCAGACACGTAAATATTTATTATCAGGGCACTCCGATTAATTTATAGAATTGTTGTAATTTATTTTTTCCAAATCCACATTCTTTTTGTTTTATACGCGACCTGTGTCAATAAAAATTATTATGTTGATAAAATTGTTTTATAAGCTACCTGATTTATCCTTTTATCACTAGTTTAAATATTGAAAATCCAAGAAAAATAAAGTTGCTTATCTCAACTTAGGTTATAAATCCTCTATGACGCGTTCAAAAATCGTAAATTACGACCTTCATTTATAAAGTGAGTCACATACATACAGACATACATACAAACTTTCGTGTTTATAATATTAGGAACATAATTCTATATAATATACTGTACTTTTTTTATTCCATATTATATTTTTATTATTCTCATTAAAGAATCGAAATCGATATTATTCGAACTTCTCAGAACAACAAAATATTTATGCGCCATTTATTGACTTTTTAACCGACTTCAAAAAAAAGGAGGAGGTTATCAATTCGTCTGTATGTATAATATTTTTTTTTGTATGTTCACCGATTACTCGAAGACGGCTTGACCGATTAAGATGATTCTTTTTTTAATAGATAGGTGGGAGCTCCAAGATGGTCCCATAAAAATTTGATGTGGATCTGATGAGGGTCTTCGGAGTTAAGAACGGAAATGCTTCTCAAAACGCATTAATCAATCCAGTTGTTTATCGATTACTCGAAGATGGCTTGACCGATTGAAATGATTCTTTTTTTAATGGAAAGGTGAGAGCTCCGAGATGGTTCCATAAAAATTTGATGAGGATCTGATGAGGATCTTCGAAGTGAGAACCGGGAATGCTCCTCAAAACGCTGTATTCCATTCAATTGTTCATCGATTACACGAAGATGGCTTGACCGTTTGATATAGTTCTTTTTTTAATGGAAAGGTGGAAGCTGCGAAGTGGTCCCATGAAAGTTTGGTGAGGATCTGATGAGTATCTTCGGAATGATGGACAGGATAGCATTCCAGAGTTCAATAAAATACCCATTTTTTGACTTCTACCAAAAAGAATAGACCCCTAAAGAACTAAGTACAGATTGATGGGGCACCTGAAACCACCTTCTCATCAGAAAACTCCTCAATAATTAAAATTACGGTAACAATATTGTTGATTTTTAGGTAGAAAGGTTTGCTAAAAAGGGTAAAATAAAAAAATTATTTAAAAATTAAAAAACCGACTTCAAAAAGAAACAAAAAATAATTAAAAAAAAGAACCAAAAAAAAAAAGATTTGACAAAAATGACCAAAATAACCTCTACATAGGTACAGTGCCACCGACTAATTAATCTGTTTTATCATCTGAAGTCGGGCAGTTTTACTGGTTGGTTCCATATTGTGTTTAGTTTGGCTATTGTCTTTTTTTTTGGTTGTTTTTTTAAATTATTTTTTGTTTCTTTTTGAAGTCGGTTTTTTAATTTTTAAATTATTTTTTAATTTGTCTTGTCACATTTCTTGTTGTTGTTCATAACATTTGTATAGATACTTAACACAATATACCTACCTACATATTTCAATGCATAATTTACATTAAAATACTAGTTTATCAATAACTATTATTATGAAACAGTCCAACTACTTACTTTGTAGAAAAGGAATAGCTGTGCCCTGTAGTTCACCTGTATTAGTTCCGATTTCGCGGTCATAAAGAAATAAACGTGACTAAGTGTTAATCGAGATCTCCAACTACATATATACCAAGTTTATTCGCAATCGGGTCAGTAGTTTTAAGGACTAATAAACATACTCGTTTGCTTACTTCGTCTTCCTTCTTGTAGATGAGTGTGCTACATCATAAAGAATCCCATTCTCAGTATATAAGTAGGTATTTAAAACGATGCAATGCGCAACGGAGTGTTGGAAGTCCACCCTACTCGGTGGACCGACGACATTGGTAGTAGCGGTCGCAGGGAGTCGTTGGATGGAGGCAGCTCGGGACCCCTATTTTTGACGTCATATAGTAATGTGCGTGGACTGCAACAGGCTGATGATGGTGATGATGATAGGGGAAAGCTTTGGACGGACAGGAACTTGGATGGTAATGAAGACACACAAACATTTATAATATAAGTAGTTTGACATTTACAATATTTATTAGTAGTATAGTGTGTTGTCTACAGTAAATAACGCAGTTTTATTGACCAAGATAGACCTCATCAACAGATTAGTCTGCGCGTAAGTTACTTTATCTGGATTTATCTACATTTATCTGCGCGTTATCGAAACATTTTATTGCTTTACAAATAGATGGAAGTGTTTCGCGTTGTAATTTATGTATGTATGCAGGAATTATGATTCTTAGAATTGCTGTCGTCTTGACACTTTATTATTTAATTTACTAGCTCAGACCGGTGGTTTCACACGCGTGGGTTCCGATCTCGTGGAAATATCGAGATGAAAAGAAGCCTATCCTATTCCTCGATAATATAGCGGTCCAGTAGTTTTAGGGACTGTACTGTACAAACCGGTATGAATATCTGTACAATATTTTAATATATGACGTCATACCATTAAATTCCGGTAACTCAAAAATAGCAGTATCTACAGATATTCTTTGTTTTAAAAATTCATACTTTTATATTTGGGTAGCGTGAAATTTTGATACAGATATTATTGATACTCCTATCATTAATTTATTTTGATCATTCTCGATTGTCTTTATGTTTAAATTTATATATTACTAGTTGCGCCCCGCGGTTTCACCCGCGTAAGTCCCGTTCCCGTTTCAGTTCCCGCGGAATTAAAAGTATTCTATGTCCTTCTCCTGGTTCTAAGCTACCTCCCCACCAATTTTCAGACAAATCGATTTAGCCGTTCTTAAGTTATAAATGGTGTAACTAACACGACTTTCTTTTATATATATGTATAGATAGATAGATAATATATAATATATAAATATAGATTTATTGGTACAGAAATTAAATAAGGGTTAAATAACTGTTTTGGAAATATAAGTACAGAAATAAACACAGTATACATATTTGTGTACTAATATGTCACTAGTTCTATTAAAATATTTTATATCAATATGCAGTCCCTGGTTTCGGAGCCTATTCATTACAAATAAACAAATAAATATTTTCTCTTTGTTATATTGGTGGGTATAAAATATAGGCTAGTACTTTAGCGCAAGTTCAGCGGTTTCATCCGTGTAAGTCGCGATCCCGCTATAATATCGGTCCTGGGATGGACAAGACCTATCGACTAAGGATTTATCGGCTATTGATTTATATTAGACCCTCACCGAGCTTCGTTGTACATTGCTCGGCCGCCACTCGGTTGCAACAGACCGATGAACTGCTCGGATCCGTGACGGTCTAATATAAATCATCCCTAACACTAAAGTGGTCATTCATCCAGGCCGTTAAGAATTTTAGATTGAATAAATAACATACAAACGATAAAAACTACATCAAAACAAAAGAAGATCGAAGCAGCACAAAATCGAAACAAAGACAAAAGACGATCAAAGTTCGCAAGCGTCACATACATCAGGCACGCTTTCTTAGTTGGATAACATTGCATGTACATTATTGCCAATGATTATACTATATCGGCCTCAAGTAAAGGAGGTTATCAATTTCTACCCGTATCGCCCCGTATGGTAGGTACACTTAGCATTATAACTACGGCACGTATCTGGAGCGGGACAAGAAGTAATTAATAAAAGAACAAATAACTATTACATAGTTAAAATAGTAACAGTGCGTTTTGCAGAAACTCTTATCTTGGTTTTCCCGCAGGACCAGGAGTAATTGAATGCAATAATTTATGGAGTAACGTTAGTTCAAAAAGAACTAAATCAAATTATAAAAATGTCTGAACATTTATATAAAGAATTATTAGATCAAAATAAAAAACCGTGCAAGGTAAAATCAAAGTACATACAGGGATCAGTATGGAATAATAGTAAATACCCCGTTAATAAGTAATTTTAGTATTAAAAAAATAACCATGTAAGTTTAAAATCGTATATTACAAAAAAATTGTTTAACAACTTTTGTACATTTAAACTTATTTTTTGATTTTTTCAGTTTATGTGGACCACCTCTAAAACAGGTGGTTTTTAAATAAACTTTGAACTTAAAAAAGTGGTATAAAATAAACATCGTTTAGATACGCCATCCTACAGGACGGAGGAAACGGAAGAGGAAAGTCTCAAGGACATCATCAGCCTACTAAAGGAGGCTAATCCGGACGACGACGTCCCGATTTTTACTATCAGGAACACTGAAAACATTTGTCCGGTCACCTTTATTATTGTAACCAGGCTACTCAAGAACATCTCAGCCTTGAAAATAGGTCTGGCCGATATAAACTCGAAGTTTGAACGCTCTCAAGACGTCATCAGTGAGCTGCGTGCCGAAATAGTTAGTTTGCGTAACTCTAAGTCGGCAAGTAAGTTACCTGAAAATGCAAACGTCAACATGAAGCGCGGGGCATGTAACATGTCGGGTCTCAGCTTCGTGTCAGCGAAACTGAGTTCATCGCCGTCGACCTCGACCGCTTGCGTCCGCGCCGACTACGACCCGAGTGCATGCGCCGCCCGTCCCGTTCGTCCATCCCGTTCCTCCCCCGGAGGTCCCGATATGCGTCAACACGTCGACGCCTCGACGTGGGTACGCAGCTGCAGCCGCCAGCCGGCCAGCCGTCCCGCCGCGCCCTTCAAAGAAGAAAGAGAGGAGTAGCGTTCGTGCCGAACACCCTCCCAGCGTCCTGCCTCTAGCCGCTGCCAAGTGTCAACCTGACAAGGATGGCTTTATCAAAGTGGAGAAGAAAAAGAGAAAGCCACCTTGTCGTAACCTGAGTGGCTCTGCGCCGACCGGACCGGACAATATTCTGCGTCCCGCCCAACCTGTGACGTACATCTACGTCTCCCGCCTGCATTATACCACGAAATCAGATGATGTCGTTGCGGTTGAAGACGAAATACCGCCTGTGGGTCGAACAGTTAGAGTCGCGCCGCAACGTGAACTTCAGTTCGTTAGGCTGTACGGGTGCCTACAGAGAAGCTATTGACCTTCCTGAAGGAGGAGCTGTGGCCAAAAGGAGTCGTGTTCCGCAAGTTCCGTGGACGCCGCAGACCACCCCCCGTGCAGCAGCTAATCTCGCACCCTCGTAACACGTAACATGTTATGTAGTTCGTGTTTAGTTATAATAATAATTTATATGTTACTTAATAAGGTATATATTTTTATGGATTTATTAGGCGTCTATCTATATTGCATTATATTGGTTCCTCTGTTACTGCGATACAAGCTTGTGCTTAGTGTAGAATCGATGTCTGATATATGTAATTTGAGAAATGTCTAATAAGTGTCATCTTCTATCTATATATATAAAACTCTTTGTCCTGAGTGACTGACTGAGGGATCAACGCACAGCCTAAACCGCTGGTAGTAGAGAGCTGAAATTTGGAGGGTGTGTCCGTTATGTGATGAAGGCGTCAGATAAGAGAGGATTTTCCGAAATTCCACCCCTAAAGGGGGGAAAGGGGGGGAAAACGTTTGTATGCAACTTCCAAGTCGCTTGCACTACAAACTTGAAATTTAACACATAGATTACTGTGAGGTCGTAGATGAAGCACTAAAAAGTTATTTTTAGAAATTCAGTCTCTAAGGGTGTTAAATTGGGGATGAAAGTTTGTATGGGAATTGGTTTACCGCTTCACCTACAATCTTAAAATTTAATACGAATATTGCTGTAGGGAAGTAGGTGAAGCTCTAAAAAGTTTTTTTTAAAAATTCATCCCCTAAGGGTGTTAAATTGGGGAAGAAAATCTCTACGAAAATTGGCTCACCGCTTGACCTACAAACTTGAAAATTAACACAGAGATTGCTATGGAGTCGTAAGTGAAGCAGTTTTTTTTAAAGTCATCCCCTAAGGGTGTTAAATTGGGGATGAAAGTATCTATGGCATATTTTTTTTCCGAATTGGTTTCAAGTATTTGAGTATTTCAAGATATCGAATGTTGTGTTCGCGTTAAGAATTTCAAGATATCGAACATATGCTGATTCTATGCCGACTGACACAGTGATCCATCAACGCACAGCCCAAACCACTGGACGAAACGTGCTGAAATTTAAAATGCAGGTAGATGTTATAACGTAGGTATTCGCTAAGAAAGGATTTTGATAAAATCTACCTCCAAGGGGATAAAATAGGAAACGAAAGATAATACTTTTTAACGCGAGCGAAGCCGTGGGCAAAAGCTAGTAGTTAATAAATAAATATTTGATTTGATTTGATTTGATGGATTATTACCCCCTGCATGGTTTTGATTACAATCAAGTAACTCTGTACAACCTGGATCTTCTTCTTCTTCTTGTATAGTGGAGTGGCTCACCTGGTGTTACAGTTTTCAGATTAGATTAATACATAGGATATTTTTTATCCCGGTATTCGCACGGGAACTACGCGGGTAAATTTACGGCGCACAGCTAATTACATTTAAAACAGAGTACTTATATAATATTCGAAACTATAAAGTTTTACAATCAGATCTCTCCATTAGGCATATATTTTAAATCTAGTGTAACAGTTTGCTCGTTTTCTTATCAGGGGAATAAAAATTCGCAACGAACGATGGATACGCGGCTCATTTCTCTTATAATTTCATTTCTACTTAAATAAACGTCGCGTCGGTTCTTTTCCATTTAGAACAAATCTTGTTCAAATTATTATAAGAAAAACTCTCTGAGTTTAATATAAAACAATGACAATCAGTTACTGTTGATTTTAGTGGGAAAAATTCGTTTTACTCATTTCATTTTATTTATTTCTCATCAACATGGGTACGTATACTAGAGATGGGCCGACTATGGTTTTTGCCGACTAGGTGCTGACTGCCAACTAGTCGATTTTAAAATTACCGACTAGTCGGCAATGCATATCATTATAACTCAGAGACATTGATGTTAATCGGCATCAAAACTTCCAAAAAATGGTTAAACCGATTTCGAAAAAAAAATTGCCTAGAGCTGATTATTATAATTTCTTATCGGTTGTGAACCAATTATGGCCATTTTGAAATTAGCCAGTGTCAAGTATTATTAATATTTGCAAGTTATTTGCATCTAAACAGTCAAGTCGTCATAGTTAAAGTAAAGTCGAGGGAATCATTGAAAACACGGGACGGCCATTAAAAAATATTGTTCACGGAGCTTTGGAGACAACGCTAAAGTCCATGTTTTTCACCGACTTTTACTTTCATTACACTTGTACACCTTCACGAAACTAAATTGATTAATATGCCCCCGAAATTAAACAATTTACACGCATTTGAACTAAGTTTCACAAAAATGAAAATTCAGCCAAACATCTCCTCAACGCGTTCCAGCCAAAACTCCAACGCGCAACGGTGCGCTCTGGTTGTGAGGTATTTGTTTACGTTTTTCTGACTACCCACTTTCTAACTGTACTACTAATTCAACAAATATTGTGCTTGTTGCATAAATCTATATACCTATAATAAAAGACGAGATGACACAAAGTATGTACTTGGAATTAAATTAAAAAAGTAGTCTATAGGGCTTAAAAAAAGTAGTAGAACAAAATTATATAATTTTGTTCTAAATCATGTCTGTCTGTCTGTTTCTCTGTTTATCTGTCGGTTCCTAATAAAGTTTAAAATTACTTATCCGATTGAAATTTGGTTTTCAATATTGGATGGTTCTATTTTCGAGGAAGGTCGTGGTATACTTTGCATCGAAATCCAATTAGTGGAACCCGAGTAATGAACGAAAAAGTGCAACCGCTCAAGAACCGCTCGGCCACCCGCGCCCGTGATAACGCGTTTTCACTTTTGCGGGTGAAACCGCGGGGCGCAGCAAGTGTTATCTTATCTTACTAAAATTATAAATCCAAAAATCTGTTTGTGTGTTTGTTTGTTTCTGTTGTTTGTGTGATGGAGAGTAACATAGGATACTTTTGATCCCTAAAATCCCGCAGGATCGGGACTTACGCGGGTGATAACTATTTATGAATAAAAACACAGGGGTAGGGTAAGTTATGTTGAGTGGCATGACTACAATGACGTGGTCATCGTCATCCATCGTCATCCATCGTCATTGATCGTCATCTATCGTCTATCATCGTCATCGATCGTCATCAATTACTGACATACAAGCTTAACCTTACTTCACCTACCTACTGCAGTGAAGTACTGTTGAAGGCAGGCGCTTCCGCGCCTGGCATCATCAGTACTTCCTTGGTCGTCCGTTTAAGTGTGGATTTTCGCATTGCGGTAGGTTGTTCGAACAACGCGGGATCGCGACTTGCGCGGGTGAAACCGCGGGGCGCAGCTAGTAATAAATATAAAAAGCCGCTGCTGCGCTGACAACTTCATGACATATATAATTAGCATCGCTGCGCTAAGCTAAAACCGATGAATTATGATTATAACATCAAAAGCATCATTAAGTTTGTGGTAGAGTTATCGCTGTCTTCTTTCTGATCTCAAATCTACTGTTATCATTGAAATGAATCTCTAACACTTATGTACTAGTACTGTAAAATATATTTCCAAAATAAAAACAATTGCACATGCATTTTCGTAGAGCTGCTACAGGTTGTATCCGCGTAGCAACAGCTAGTGCACCTGTGCATCATAAATGTTTGTAAAACCCTTCTGTTTTGCCGGGGTTCACAACATTTTTATTACAAGGGCAATCTTGTTTTACTTTCTACTTATCTTACTTCTTACTAATATTACAAACGCGAAAGTTTCCATGCATGTATGTATGTCTGTGACTTTGTTACTTAACCACGCAAAAACTACCGAACTGATTGCGATGAAACTTGGAATATAGGTAGCTGGGGACCTGGAATAATACATAAGCTATTTGTATCCCAATACTGCCGCGTGACCGGGACCTAAAAATAATTTGAATTGTTTTAATGGTATTTTAAATTTAGTTTATGTTTGGTTGTAGGTACATATACATTAATTCAATTTCTTGATTAAGAACACCAGTGCCGGTAAATACTTTAAATAATAAAAGATTAAAATGGGTACTTCAATAGTATTAACGGCTCTTATCTAGATATTGCAGCTATAAGTAATGTATAAATTAGTCATAAAACTAGAAACTCGGTTTTGATTTATCCACATTGGCATTAATAGCCCAGACGGGAACTTTCTTCATCTCAACGATGGTGCAGTATTAGATTGGATCGTCGACGGGTACAAAATGGATTTCATGTTATAAAACACATACGAGTCCTTTTCGACCGCTTATTTCGTCTGTTGTGCAATTCTTTTATGAGTTATAAAATGTATTTGAAGAATATATTTATTCATGTTGCTACGTTTCTCCATACAGTGTTTCATATCACCAGATGATAAGTGAAGATGTAACGAAGTATAATTCAAATTCCTCAAAAATGTTGCTATAAATTTTACAATAAAATAAGCTGTTTCTTATAGTCAAAGGCAATTTTATCTTAAGTTTACATTTTATTCAGTTTAGAATAAAAATAACGACTATTTTTAAAAACTTAAAACATCTTATTTTTTAGTCGAACTTTTTCTCACAATATGCGAAGAAGAAAATTTGTAGTTTCAAAAAGCTTTAGAACAAATGTTGTCTTCACGACGCGTTGAAAAACCTTATTTTCGCTTATATTATTATTCCTGAAACATACTGGATACTGATATGATTGGGGCACGAAAAATAAGCACTTTCTCACCCTGTCAAGCAAACCCATCGTGAGCTTAAGATTTAATATTTCTTGAAATGAACGATTTCATTTTTTTGGTCTTTTTTATTTCAAAGACTCCCTTCATCCTAAATAATTAACTCTTTAGATTTCGTTTAAGCAGCGAATATGCAAATCAGTTAATTAGAGCCTGGATAATGTTTCATAATATCCCAGTTGAGACGGTTCTGTTTTAAAAGGATTTTCTGCACGAAAAGCGCACGGTATTAAAGGATTTTACCCTAATTAAAACGAGGAAAAATTATTTCAATTTTATGCTTAATATTTTATCTTAAATTTTCCGTTAATGCTAATAAAACTAGGTGTGATCATTGATTGTCGGCGTAGTGGACGACCTCTGTAGTGAGTTGGTTGAACACCCCGGTTCCGACGCAGAAGGTTGCGGGCACAGTAGACTGACGGTCTGTCTACTGAGTTGCGTTATTTTTTATAATACCTAATATGGTATTGTAATTATTGTGCTTGTGCTGATTTGGAGCCGGGAAAGAATTGATACCTGATTTTAAAATTAATACTCGTATCTTACTAATATTATAAACGCGAAAGTTTCTATACAGCGTGTTCCAAGTTGTAGAACAAAAGTTGTTTGCCTAGCCGTCTAGACACACTTTCGACTTAAATGGTCATCGTCGGAACAAGCTGTATATGTATGTTTGTGACTTTGTTACTCTTTCACGCAAAAGCTACTGAACCGATTGAGATGAAACTTAGAATATACGTCTGGCGATCTGGAATAACACAGCCTAATTTTTATACTTATTCCCGCAGAAACGGGACTTATGCGGGTGAAACCGAGGGGCGCTGCTATTTAAACATAAATTCTAAATCACATAATGATTTTTATAATAGGGGTTAAAGTATGAAATTGCCGTTTTATTGCAATAGGTTCTTTGAATTGACATAGAATCTTCATGGTTTGAGGTTTTCGAATGAAACTTTTTTCAGATGGTTTCTGTGATGTTCTTTTTTTAAAAAATGTGAAACATTTGAATATCGACTTTCAATTGTTTTTGTTATTCAATTTAGACAAGAAAGATGGATACTGCGAAAATTCGAGTGATTTTTGAATACGAGTTCCGACGCGGAACTAACGCGGCAGAAACAGCCCGCAATATCAATGCTGCGTTTGGAGAGGGGTCTACTAAAACGCACCGTGCGATTTTGGTTTAAACGCTTTCGTGATGGAAATTTCGACTTAAAGAACGAGCCACGAGGAAGACCCAGGAACCACACAGGTGAATAACGATGAATTAAGAGAGATAGTGGAAGCCGATCCTAGTCAAACTACCCAGGAATTAGCGGCATGGTTTAACGTTACCTTACCCACTTTATTGACTCACTTGCGTCAAATCAATAAAATAAAAAAAAACGAAAAATGGGTGCCTCATGATTTGACTGATCTGCAGAAAGAAACGCGTGTTGAAACTTGTGTTGCCTTGTTGAACCGGTACAGAAATGAAGGAATATTGGATCGAATTGTAACATGTGATGAAAAGTGGATTCTTTATAATAACCGGAAAAGAAAAATGCAATGGCTGACCCCAGGTCAAATGCCACAACAGTGTCCTAAAGCAAAACTTACCAATAAAAAGGTAATGGTAACTGTTTGGTGGTCTCAGCATGGTGTTATTCACTATAGTTTTCTTCGATCTGGTCAAGCAATTACGGCAGATGTCTATTGTGCCGAACTCCGAACCATGTTGACAAAACTAGCAGTAAAACAGCCCCGACTCATGAATCGATCTTCACCATTATTGCTCCACGACAACGCGAGACCTCACACAGCACGAGTAACCATTTTGACCCTTCAGGAACTGCACTTAGAAACCATTCGTCATCCTCCGTATTCACCAGACCTTGCTCCAACGGACTACCATTTTTTTCGTGATTTGGACAATTATCTACGTGACAAGAAGTTTTCTTCCCAGGAGGCAGTACAAAATGCTTTCACACAGTTTGTGCAGTCTAGATCGTCGGAGTTATATCGCAAAGGCATTAATGACCTTCCCATTAGATGGCAGCAATGTATAGATAATAATGGCAACTATTTTGATTAAATAAATTTGTTATAAATTTAAAAAATAAACAATTAAGATTTTCAGTACAAATCGGCAATTTTATACTTTAACCCCTAATATTTACTCCGGAATAAAATAAATAAATTTTGCATGATATTACACACAGCGCAATCTAGCCTCAAACTAAGTATGATGTATAATATGTACTACGAGTATATTATACATATTATACATTTTTTTGTAAATACATGCATAGTTATAAATAATAAAAATAAATAAATTCTATGACGAACACACAGCGCCATCTAGCCTCATAGTAAGCTGCTTATTTTTTTATTATAGTAGCCGGCGGGAATCGAACCCGCAACCTTCTGCATTGCAGTCGAGCCTTTGCCCGCCGCGCCACAGCGGCTGTCAATATCGTCAACCTGATACATGTATAGAAAGACACCCAACTATATAATACTAGCTTCGCCCCGCGGTTTCACCCGCGTAAGTCTCGTTCCCGCGGGAATATCGAGATAGAAAGTATGTGTTATTCCTGGTATCCAGCTATCTATATTCCAAGTTTCATCGCAATCGGTTCAGTAGTTTTTGCGTGAAAGAGTAACAACCTCACATATATACATACATACAAAACTTTCACGTTTATATTATTAGTAAGATGGTCTAATGTGATAAAAGGTTGTTCATAATCATAACATGTTCTGAGTACTAATAATAGTAGGTACCTACTCGTCGATCTACATCTATTTGTATTCAGTTATATATAAATACCAACTTTAATAACAAATGGTTTCAATGTTTTGAAATTTTGAAATATTATTAACTCGTAAAATACGTCAGTCTATTCTTTATATCACCATAAGCACCTACACTTGCGTTTGCGCTGAAAAATGTAAATTAATAATAAACAGTATTTTTATGAGACGCATATTGCTTTTGTCTGTGAGTTATCCCCAGTTGTCCCACACATGAGCAATCTTCAGCCATAGCTAGTCACCGGCCTAAAGCTGCGTTTCTGGAGCGGAGCGAAGTCATTTATTATCTTAGGACGCGACTGAAGTGAATCGAGCTGAAATCCCTTCCGATCGAATATTTTTCTTTATAACCGGTATCAAATACATCTTTAAACAATATATTATGTAATTCTACATAATACAAGAAGTGCCCCCTATATTTCAAAGATAATAAAAAATAACTATAGCAAAGTTACCCCTATTTTGCAAAATAAAACATTTTTTCTTCTAAATCTTTAACCGCTATATTTTCTTATAGGCATCATAATATTAGAAAACACAATACCTAGAATCTCCACATCGCATTTCAAAAAATATTATTTTAATCATCGTTAATGATTCATTTTATGAGAAATTATAGATTTTTTCATGCAATTCCATCTTGCTCATTTCTATGCAATCGGACAAGGACCGATAATTTATTTATTTATTTTATTAATTTAATTTAATAATTTTGAATATTATAAAAGTCTACTTTATAGATCTGGACTGGTCTTTTAGAGATTAAAACCTTAGTAATCTAAGGGCTACTTCTTAAATCGTACTGAAACTACCTACAAGTTATTAAAAATTGTTTTTGAACATCTAATCGAAAGAACCACTTTGATAGAGTTTATTTTAAGTAAATTGTTGATTATTTGGTATTATTGTGTAACATCATAACGAGGCCCTAAAATAAATAATATTGGCATGAAGTCGTGAGTAAACATTCTTATTTATACTTGGTACAAGGTCTTGGCTTCAATATGTATAAAAATTGTTCAGTATTGACGTATTAAGTAAATCTTTTTCATAGTATTGGCGTTCACACGGTTGGGGTCAAGTTTGGTTAGTGTTAATATAATGGTAGTAATAGGTATACGCTTCAATTCTGCCGTTCAGATGAACGAACCGAATTCAATAGTTGGAAATAAATATAAAAGTGAATCATACAATGTAGAAGCTCAATCTATTCTATATTCAGTGAAACCGTGTATTTCTACTTTGATGTACGTTGTGGACTCTTATTAGTTTTATGCTTTTTATTAGGGTTTCATAGTAAACAAAAACTCTTGTAATTTCGTCTATCCTTCAGTCCTTACTTAAACTTGACTTTTGAATAATAATTATGGTTACCTCGGTGATGGTAACCTATAGAGTAACCCTATCGAGGCTCAAGAGTTTTCATTGGCTATCTCTTACATTACTCCAACTTTGTTTTATTGACCGAGCGAGCGTCAGCGAGCGAAGCGTCTATGCTCCAGGTAGACCAAATTTTATTTTTTCAGTATGTTGGTTCTAGTCTACAGGTCGTAGGTATTTCTCAGCTGATTTTGATGAAACTTGATATACAAGTTTTATGAGCAAATAGAATTTTTGTGTCGTAAGGGATTTTTGTTTGGTGGGGTATTTCTCCCACAAAGCACCCCTCTTTGTAATAAATAACTCCGCACTATGATCCGATTTTGATGAAACTTTGTATACATATGCTCATAGAACTATGAGCATATGTTTTTTTTGTCTTGGGGGAAATTTGATTAGTTGGATATTTCTTTCACATCGAGGGTATTTGAATACTTGTGTTTTAAATACATACATACATTGTGTTTCTTTGATTTGCCATTGACAGACTTTTATTTAATATATTATATTGGAACGTTTCGACTCGTACATTATTTGCTGCTGTATTTGTTCTCCTTATTACCGCTTAAATATCAACATGAACCAATGACCCAGTACATTTCCCATTACGAACAAATCACGCAGTGGCATCAATGGCGTATATTTACACTATTCTGTTGATCCATTACGGGCCCGCATTTGCGACAATTTGGCGTCCACAATTCGTCCCGCATTGCAATTAGATCCGTTGTGTAGTTTTCAATTGACAGATTTATTGCTCGAGACGAGATTGGTTAGGAAAATAGGTTAAACTTGGTTTAAATTCCGCGTCGATATTTCCCTTTTACTACCACTTTGGAGTCTTCAAGTCTAGAGTGCATTTATATGTTTCTTCTAGGTAAGCATTTTACACCGTCGACCTCATCGTCGCATCAGGTCAGATTATTAGGCGAGGTCGCTTCATACTGGTCGGGCGGGATACAAAAAGTTCCTTACGCTTTGACTTGAAAATTGACTTTGAAAAATTTGACAAGACTTTGAAAATTTAAATTGAGCTTTGAATTGACTTGAAAAGAAGGAGCTTAGGTATAATACCCCATCTTACCTAAGCTCCTTATTTTCAAGTCAAGTCTAATGCTAGCTTATGTTGTGTAAAAAAACTACCAGAGACAAAGAAAGAAGAAGACAGCCTAGTTTTTATAAAAACCCAGAGGAATTTTCATGCAGCGACCGTAGGGATGCAAAATTCTGAAGGAAACTGTCAATTCCATTCTATGATAAAATGATATTACCGGTTAGAAAACAGAATTTATTTATGAATAGGATTTCTAATATTTTCCGGTGGACATCACTTGCAGGAGACTGACGTTAAATAAATTATATTGAACTTTAGATTTTCTTTGAGTTTTTATTTGAGATTTAATATCATGCCAACGAGAAATATTTTCCTTCATTAAAATTGGAAATAAAACTTAATTTTCAGTTTCAATTGCGTTGCTTACATTATAACCAAAAAATTAAGTTTAATTCTAATCAAAATCACGAAAACCGAATAAAATCTATGTTCATTTAATAAGTGAATTATGCGCAAATTATCTGTGTCCAGGTTACTGCAAAGTTTTCGCCAGAAACATCAACGTTGAAATTTTATTTTTAATTACCTAGATATAGCGAAATACCGCGGAACGAGTGAAGGAGCACATAGCCGCAGTCAAAAATCGCCAGGTGGATAAATCGGCGATAGCTGAACATCTTTTATTATCGGGATCAAACCACTGGATTGAGTTGCACGCGCCTCGAATCCTTTCCACAGAACGACATTACTATTCAAGGATAGTTCGTGAAGCGGTCGAAATCAAAAAACACGACAATTTCAACCAGGAAAGTGGTTATAGGCTCTCGTCTACGTGGAATCCGGTAATTAAGTTGTACAAGTGTCGCGAAAAAAATCCGATTAATTCTTCGGATGTGGTGAGTGTAGTGTGTCGCGGCCCTTAGTCTATAGCGAACTTTAAAATTGAGGGTATGCCGGCTACCCGCAATTTTTACCACCGAAGATGTGGGTACTTCGGTAACTACCCACAATTACGAACATAAACCGGTATACCGAGGTTATAAATGGAGCCATTATAAACGACGCCAGCCGCAGCTCCAGTCCCCTCGAGACAAAGATCATTATAACATGATCGAAACGTCGAGGTAAGGGAAAATGTAAAAAGTTGAATTTCACGCGTTTAAGACCCGGGAAAAGTGTAAATATGAGTTCCAATCGTGTTAGTTTAAAAAGTTTACCTAGATATATTTTAAACTTGACCATATGTGGGCCAAGTTTTGGTCCACATCTCACATATTACCCAAAAACATATACTTCTCCTTTTCGTGTAGTGGTGAACTCACCTAAAGTGTTAGAGTTTTCAGGTCCCCTTAAGGCCTCTAACTTGACTTAACGACTGCTATCAAAGATAACAACCGGGACCAACTGCTTAACGTGCCTTCCGAAGCACGGAGGAACTCGAGAGATTGGGAGTTTTTGTCACACAAATTTTCGGTCACTTCTCCAAGTAATGACCGCGCCAAGCGTTGCTTAACCCACACGACCATTCAAGATCGGCAGGTGTAGCTAGATATTGATCTAGCTCCCCATAAAAACATATGAATCATGTTATAACATCCCACTTTACAAAAGATATCTACTTGAAGCACAGTTTGCAAACTTCATAACTTTAAAGTGAACAATATCAAGCACCCACATAACTAAATCTGACAAAGATCTAAGTACCAGCTACCTATCTTTGTGCAAGAGAAATTATTATTTTGTCACAATGCTTTGTGCTGAAGAAACTCCGGTCTGGTTCAGTTAATAACGTAGAAAGAGATTTCATTTCGTCGCTCAGCGGCTTGGCTTCTCATTCTCGGATCTACATCAATCCAGAACTACTTAGATCCAGTTTAGTACGACTTTTATAATAGAATAGAGGTACTATTGAAAATTTACTTAGTTTACTTTACTTGGTAGATGTCGTTACGAGACGTTACTCGCAAAAACACACGGAAATGCTTTATTAATTTGGGCTTCGCGGGTTCGAATCCCGCCGGGATAGGCACTAAATTTTTTTGAAACATTTTTTATTTACACGATTTTTTTATCAAGGCATTTATTTTCTAAGTGTGGTAAATACTTTAAGAAATAATGTTTAAACGAATAGTAGATTTTCATTCTAATTCTCCAGAATTCTATGAAGGAAGTTATTAGCTTCAAGTCAGGGTGACGGGTAGGTCGTTTATATTACTGATGTCTTGGGCAGAGCCTTAAGAAGCCGACGGTGTCTGACATTTTAATATTAACTTACAAGTAAAATAACTAGCAAAATGTTGGCGTCGTAGAATTTAGATAGCTATAAAAGACTTGTCGCTTGATAGAACCGAACAAGAAAATCAGAAGCGAACATAGTTAAAGATTTTCAAACTCGGCTCTGACTTTCGAGCTTCATCAGTTTCAAAGTCAAGGGAAATTACTCACACACCTTTAAAATTGTCGGACCAAAATTCGATCGTTGTTGAAAAATACCCACTATCTATGATAATATTGTATTTTAGAAAAAATGCTTTTGTTGCTAAATCAATTCAAATATTGGTAAGTGATCTAAAATATAGTACACTCACCTAGAATGCTAAGAAACTAGTGGTTCAAGTTAAAGTTCAATGGTGGACTGTAACAAACTGAGGCCAAAGTCTTCATTCCAAGTGAATTATCGTTTACCATCTCTCAGATCACATTTGGGACAAATTGGGTTAAATCCCACGAAAGCGAAAAAAAACTACCAAAATGTATCGATCGTCCATAACCTTAATAGCCCAAAGAGCAATTTCTTCTATATTTCAAAGAAGGGTGGTCTCAATACTTGTGGTATAATCGCGGTCAAGGTGCGGTTTATCCGAAACCCTCATTTTATACGACGGAGACGTCTCTATCTTTATTTATCACTCGAACCGAGTGTAAAGGCGCGAACGCACACTTTAATCTGTTCTGTCGGTTGATTGATTTTTATTCTCCCAAACTACCTATTAAAATAAAACTATTTTTTTAAATTCAGTGTACTCTCGTTTAGGTCATTAACACACACCAACACTGCCAACCGGTCAAATGATAGTCGAATTCGCGCGACGATGATACCATTATACTGCCGTAATAAATAAAAAACAAATACCTAGCTATCACGGTTTATATGAGATACAACCTGGTGATAGACATACAGCTGTCTGACTGCTACTGTGAAAATAGGTTGAGAAATACGACCTGCAGAAGAGAAGTAACATACTAATAGATGAAAAATTGTTTTGCTAGACTTAAAGCATATACAAGGTGTAACAGTCGTTAGGTCACGTTAGAGGCTTTAGGGCGATCTGAAAACTCTAACACCAGGTGAGCCAAAGCACTATACGAAAAGAAGAAGAAGAAGCTCGGTCAATCACCAAGTTACTAAAACAATAAGAAAAATTATGCATCTAGTTATACGATGACTTGATTGATAGATTAATGCTATATGTATTATATCTAAACAAATAACATCACATTATAGAACAAAAAAATTTAAACTGAGGTGGCACAATGGGCTTCCTTATCGCCTATGGACTCCAGGTAACCCTTTTTAGATTTTTTTTAATATATTCAGTGCAAGCAAATTTCAATCCATGCCTTGTAGGGGGCTATAGTCCCCGGGACATTTTTATTTTTGTGAGGTATTTATTACATATCTCAAAATGCGACGTATATTGTAATTTTTATATAACACTTATATAATTAAATCCCGGCTTTATTTAAATAAAAGACAACAAAACAAAATAAATAACGAAAATATAATAATAGATAATATCATAAATCTTATAAAAACTTTTGAGTTTATTAAACAGTATATTGAGCTACGGACTCTAATAAATAAATATTATCTCTTGGACCCGAAGAAACTTGGAGCGGGATTTGACAATATAATTATCAACCGCATCGGAATTACTTTTAAAAATGTGCTTTTAAAAAACGAATTTGACTGGTCGGCACAACAGCGTACATCGGCCGATTGAAATATTTCTAGTCTGCGTAGTCCGTGAAGATCCACAAGGGGTCAAATAAAACCTTTTCGAAAAAAGGAAGCATACTTACAATCACAGCCCCATTCTTTATTGAGATTGTCACAAAGCTCAACACGTATTGACCAGAAGTGGAATTAAATAAAATGTGAGTATAATAATACTTATGGTTTTTGTAATCTAGTTATATTAACATTTATAATTATAAAATGCTTTATCCAGACTGACTGACTGGATGAGGCCTTAAGGCGAGGTTCTCGTTGGAATTTCCGAATTTGACCTTGTTAGATTCAATGGTAAGTTATAATTCAAGTAACTAAGTATAAGTATATAAGTAACAAATTTTTTTGGTCGGACAGACATTTCTCTCGATTTTACACACTCAGTTTATATTTAGGATTTGATTTCTATCAGCAACACTATCGATTAGTACAATAATATAGGCTGTTTATTTTTTGGCAAAAAGACAAGGTTCGATTCCAGGCTATAGGTTGATAAATTTTTCAAAAGTTTAAATTGCTATTTTATTTATATCAAAATAGGGAACGCAACTACTTTTTGCTTTTTTCGCTGTCTCTTATAGTTTAGGATATTCCCCTGAAATTACTCAAATGAAAGCCCATCGAAATGGTTCATCCTGTATATAAGATGAGGTAAATACAAACAATAAACATCTACCCTTTTCTCTTAATATTGTGAAGTACCCTCTAGGTTATTGTGACCCTACTTTTCATTAGATATTTATGTTCGATAAGGGGTAGGTACTTGAGTAA
Organism: Idaea dimidiata; assembly: GCA_949358125.1. Taxonomy (NCBI): domain Eukaryota; kingdom Metazoa; phylum Arthropoda; class Insecta; order Lepidoptera; family Geometridae; genus Idaea; species Idaea dimidiata. Next base: position 11,968,127 of record OX442334.1, read on the forward strand.
ATAAAGCTTTTCAATATAATATTATGATGTACCTACAATGTGTACCTACCTACTTGTCGAACGAAACGGTTTTCGTGGAATAAGTTACTTACATTATATTGTCAGAATAATAAGATTAATTTCGACGTTCAATCGTTTTTTTATTGTACAAATATAGGTATTACTAGCTGCGCCCCGCGGTTTTACCCGCGTTAGTCCCGATCCTACGGAATATCGGGATAGAAAGTAGCTTAAGTGTTACTCCAGATTTCCAGCTATCTACATACCGAGTTTCATGGTAATCGTGTTTTAATTGGTTTTTACGGAGCTCAATATTTTGCCTGGCTTGTTCCCGAGACAATCTGCCATGTTAGTTTAAATCTCATAATAATCTGGTTAAAAAGGTTAAGTTGAAACAATGCAAGATACTGCAGTAGGAGCGAGTACTACTTACATATTGTGTAGACAGCTTACGACCCCAGCTGTAGCTGTTTATCGGCTATAGCAGCAGCTTGCACACTTGCTCGCACTGTGTAAATGAGCTATTAGAGCGATTTATATTCGGTATTACCATCGTTCATACTGTAAAAAAAGACATCATGAGGAAACCCACTGCTTACTTAGCTCCAGACGCCTTTCCTCTAGTCGTAGCAGACTAGACTCAGAGGATAGCATATTATGAATTAAAAAAGTTGCTTGCGGCTTATAAATCATCTAAAAATTTTAGTAGGTACACAGTGACTTTGTCTACTCACTTACTTACTCACTTAAGTCTAGACCGAGCTCAGGTTAGATTTGTGTTATAATCTGTGGTTTAGCCATAGTTTTGCCGTGGATTACGATTTAAATTGTCCTTCGTACATTGCTTTACCGAAATATAATCGATGAAACAACCACATACATGCATATTTGACTTAAATTAAGCTGTTTAGAATTTTTTAGATCTATCTATCTATTTATACGACTGTTATAAATAGGTAACGTTGGTTTGTATGTAAGTATGTACTCGTATATTGGGGGTAATCTCCGAAACTACTGAACTGATTATAAAAATTCTGTCACTAATAGAAAGCTACACTATCGGGGTGTGACATAGGCTACTTTTGATCCCGATATTCCCACGGGTTTGGGACTTAGGCGAAAGACAATTCTATAAAAGAGAAAGTCGTTTAAGGCGGCGATACATGATAATTATCGGTCCTTGTCCGATTGCATATAAATGAGCGAGATGGAATTGCGTGAAAAAAAACTACAATTTCTCGTAAAATCAATCATTAACGAAGATTAAAATAATATTTTTATAAAATGCGATGAAGGGGTTCTAGGTATTGTATTTTCTAATATTATGATGCCTATAAGAAAATATAGCGGTTAAGGATTTAGAAGAAAAATATTTATTTTGTAAAACAGGGGTAACTTTGCCTGTATAATAGTGGTATTTAAAGTTGTTGTTATTTTTTTTTAAATGAAGGGACTTCTTGTATCATGTACAATAACATAAAACATTGTTTAAAGATCTATTTGATACCGGTTATGAAGAAAACTATTCAATCGGAAGAGATTTCACATGAGTCGCGTCCTTAAGTTACACTATTTATAACTCAACCGATTGGAATGAAATTTGGTAGTAAATTTGGTATAAAACTAACCTGAGTTTAATAAAAATAAGTGATCGGGTACTTCAAATGATCGTACGGTTTAAGCAACGCTTGGTGTGACGTGACATACGTAATGGTTCAAAAAGAACGACTGAACCGATCTGAACTTTGATACAGGCTTAGTTTAATAGTAATAGGATGTAGAATACTTTAAATGATCATACGGGTTAAGCAACGCTTGGTATGACATACGTGATGGGTCACATAGGTTACGAGATAGGAATTTACGCGGGTAAAACCGCGGGGCACAGCTATCTTTATGATAAAAAGATAGATTAATGCTCTATTTGTACAACCAACAATTACAATCAGTACCTATACAATATCAAAAGAACGACAAATACACAGAAAGATTAAAAGTAAAACGTTGTACAAAACAGAAGCGATCATATGGCACATTCATATTCTATCAGTTTACATTTTCAAGTGTACTGAACAATTTGTGATGGATTTTGAAACACGAAGAGATGGTACTTGAGACAAGGACTTACGATACTTTTTATCCCGGTATCTTGACTTTTATGTAGAGGAAATCGCTAGCCGACACTAGTCTGAAATACTAAAAAAAGAAAGCTGGAATAGATTTCAGAAGGATATTTTAACATTCCACTCGGGTAGATATTTTTGTTGGTGAAATGTCACAAGGCGGAGTCTGGTGATGTTTTTATTCCGCAGAGCCTTTTAAATATATTATTTTTTAATCAAAGAACAACCACATCATGAAATATGCCCTATTCGCACGCTGACGCATCGGGCGGATACTCGGCTGTAACGTGAAGGCTGCGGGTTCGATTCCCACCCCGGACAAGTATTTATTATGATCTTATATGCTTGTTTCTGATTCGAAATACATTTATTTAATTTACTAGATTCAAATATAAATATAAAACGTTCATTATTATCGAAATGTCACAATAACAATAAAATGTCAATAATAAATTAAATCAATAAAAAACAAATATACAAACCCAAAAGAAAAAATCACAATTAACAACACCTTAAAACTACAAACACATGTATAGTATGCTTGCTTATTTAGATGTTTGACAAAACAACGTCCCAACGAATTTGGCTAAACACAATACACATGTATTTTACCTACAGTTTTTATCCCGGGGTTCCAATGAATAGAAACGGGAATTTCCTGAATAAAACCGCAGGGCACAAAGTCTAGCAAAGTATTAAATGTCAAAGGTAATTTAAGAACAAGTGTAAAATTGAAAATCAATTCGAGTAAGGATCGTGAACGGTTCTAAATACCTATTGATCAAATATTTCTAACTACGGGTGTAATTTATATGTTGGATACAGTTGAAAGAAAATTCTTATCACGCCCTCCTAATCGAAAATGCCTTTGAACTCAAATATTAACAGTTGTTAATCAAAATTTCAATTTCGATATTTTAAAACGTTGGTAGGTTAGGTTAAATACGTAATTGAAAATAGATAATCAAAAGCTTAATCTTATATATAAAATTTTCGTGTCACAGCCTTAGTTCTCATACTCCGAAAAGGCTTGACCGATTTTAATGAAATTTGAAATGCATATTCAGTAGATCTGAGAAAAGGTTACTATCTATTTTTCATACCCCTAAGTGATAAGGGTGGTCCACCCCTAACTTTTATTTTTTGGACCGATTTGGATGAAAATTTGCATATTATGGATAGTTTAAGTGATGGAGTCACATGGTCACACTTTTGACTCCGATATTTCCTCGGGATCGGGACTTCCGCAGGTGAAATCGCGGGGTGCTAGAAACATTTGAAGACAGACATAAGACCTTTTGTTCATCAACCGAAAACGTCCCGATCCCGCAGAAATATCGGTATTGCGAGCTTAACAAAGGACCCATCTAACTCTATATCTAGCTAAAAAGAAACATCAAAATCGTGTCAGTAGTTTGGGCGTGGAAACGTATCAGATAGACAGACAGAGTTACTCTCGCATTTAAATTTATTAGTTACGATTACTCATTTAATTTTTATTTAGGTTCTCGAAGTTTTTCTGGAGATTCAAGATGTAACGGGTGTAATGTAAACCGAAAGGTGGTTGTTCTAGACGTGTAGGCGAACAACTTTTGTTCTACGACTTTTGAAAATTACCCGTTATACCTTGTATAGTCAGTATATGTATTTTATTTTTTAGAGTTATTTAATTAGGGCTTTGTAGATACCATATATTTCGTTAAAAGAATGTTTGACCCTACTATGTCGATGTATAAGGAAATAGAAGATTACAGTATCGGAAATTCAAGGATCGCTCCAATATTTCCATAATATAGGGGTTAATGCAGCAAATGTCCATAGCGGACGGACGTTATTTCCAATAGACCTTCATTTTTATTTGTAATCAGATGTATTAGTATGTATAAGTACTTACTAATAAATAAATTATTACAACAAATACAACTGTTGTAGAAACATGTCACCAAACTACCATGTCTTCGAAACGCGACCTCAAATGAGAAGAATACACAAGAAACTCATGGGTTTTTTTTTCTTTTTTTCCAATAATTGTGTAACTAGAGCAATAATTTGCAACAATCATTAAAAGTGTAAAAGTAATTCGGATGTTTGTCCATTAAAATAAATTGTAAAGGAAAAAGATCACAATCTCAACCACAAACACACAACCCGCCCAACAACACCCGACCCGCTCCGGGACTGGAGCTCTTAAATGCCACCTTTTCTCTCCCTTCCTCTCTAGAAGTATCTTCGTCACCACATCTTCATCACTTCTATTTCTCACCATCTACTGAGGGTCTAGGAACTAATAGCATAGTAAACATGCCTATACATAGAATATAGTCACCCCATCTCTTCCTGTGGTTGTCATGAAATATGACTAAGAGATCAGGAGTAGGTAGACTAGCAAACCTGGAGTTCTACCCACACGGTGGCGGGTAAAGTACTAAAAATAAAATAAATATTCAACAAACGTATTTTTGTCTTGATACACAAGCGGCTTTTAGCGCAAGAGATAAACCCAAAAAAGTTTCACTACCAAAAATAACCACAATATTAAGTAAATAAAAAAACAACACCCCAGTGAGTTCTAGACAGATAAAATGGCTTCAACCGTGTACATACGCGCTGTTTTAAGTTAAGAAGTTAATTGGGTACGTGGAAAACTAAGCTTGGAAACACAGCTTGACTTTCTCTGTCTAAATTGACTTCATGAAAACCTCGAATTAACCTTAAACCTAAAATTTTCTAAAAAGGGTATACAATACATTTTGTAGTTATTTTTATTAAGGACAGCATTTTCCGTATCAATAGTGGTAATTTTCGAAATACTTTTTATTGTCTTTTTATTAACTAGGTACGTTTTTTTCTTTATCGTACTGATATAATTTAAATTTTTTAAATTATGATAATGTTTACTTGTGCGGCTCAATCGGCTAGACCGTTTTGGATGGCATTTTGCATATGTTTTTAAATAATTGAGGATACGAACCGAACTAAACCGAACGAACCTACTGTGAAAGAGATTATACCTACCTAATGTTTTATTTTTAACATTACGTTTTACCCAAGTTTTACCTACTGTTTTCCACTCGCTACAAGCTGTCAACGAGTAGGCACCCGGGTGCTTGTCTTGTCTACCCTACTAAGAATACTAATTATTATTCCGAACTTGAAATTAAAAATTTTGCTCACACAATTTTATTTATACGGAAAACACATAGCTACCCAAGCATTAAAGGAGGAATCGAACTACGTAATAAACAAGTTTCATAATATTACATGAAGTCATACAGTCGCGTATCGTCGGCATTAATTTTATCTCGTTCAAAGATTAGAGAAGCTTTAGATTCCGGCGCGGTTGATAAAATTCCCCTCAGAAAACATGGTTTTTGTTACTTAGGTACTTTACTTATCTGAAATGCGCTTCAGTCAAACCGGCACGGCTGAACTAGCGATTTAAGCGATCGACGGCGACGCGGCGCAACCTTACTTGTTGTTATGTTGTCTGTGTTACCTATAAACGAATGGTTAAAAAATGACTTTTTTTTATTCGTAGATGTCAAAAACAAAAAAAGTTAGATCGTAGCCTAGAAGTATAAAAACGTACCGAATAGTTCTAAAATTGTCAAAATAGAAAAAAAAAATGTGTATAGATTAACTTATATTCACTTAATAGTAAAGAAACTCTATAGAAAAAGTTATTTATATGTTTATTGTTTTTTAACAAAGATTTGCAACCATTTTCCACTTGCATACTTATTATGTGCATAAGATAAGTGATTTTTAAACCAAACGACTTGTTTTATTAGGAGATTCTTTCATATGGCAGACATTACTATCATCATTCAATAACAATCAAAACGCTTATTGAACGACAGCACAAATACAGTAACGTTACGCGACTACTCACTTCAGTTTGTGTAAAGCATAACATATTAGGGGTTAAAGTATGAAATTGCCGATTTGTACTGAAAATCTTAATTGTTTATTTTTTAAATTTTTAACAAATTTATTTAATCAAAATAGTTGCCATTATTATCTATACATTGCTGCCATCTAATGGGAAGGTTATTAATGCCTTTGCGATAGAACTCCGACGATCTAGACTGCACAAACTGTGTGAAAGCATTTTGTACTGCCTCCTGGGAAGAAAACTTCTTGTCACGTAGATAATTGTCCAAACCACGAAAAAAATGGTAGTCCGTTGGAGCAAGGTCTGGTGAATACGGAGGATGACGAATGGTTTCTAAGTGCAGTTCCTGAAGGGTCAAAATGGTTTCTCGTGCTGTGTGAGGTCTCGCGTTGTCGTGGAGCAATAATGGTGAAGATCGATTCATGAGTCGGGGCTGTTTTACTGCTAGTTTTGTCAACATGGTTCGGAGTTCGGCACAATAGACATCTGCCGTAATTGCTTGACCAGATCGAAGAAAACTATAGTGAATAACACCATGCTGAGACCACCAAACAGTTACCATTACCTTTTTATTGGTAAGTTTTGCTTTAGAACACTGTTGTGGCATTTGACCTGGGGTCAGCCATTGCATTTTTCTTTTCCGGTTATCATAAAGAATCCACTTTTCATCACATGTTACCATTCGATCCAATATTCCTTCATTTCTGTACCGGTTCAACAAGGCAACACAAGTTTCAACACGCGTTTCTTTCTGCAGATCAGTCAAATCATGAGGCACCCATTTTTCGTATTTTTTATTTTATTGATTTGACTCAAGTGAGTCAATAAAGTGGGTAAGGTAACGTTAAACCATGCCGCTAATTCCTGGGTAGTTTGACTAGGATCGGCTTCCACTATCTCTCTTAATTCATCGTTATTCACCTGTGTGGGCGGTCTTCCTCGTGGCTCGTTCTTTAAGTCGAAATTTCCATCACGAAAGCGTTTAAACCAAAATCGCACGGTGCGTTCATTAGTAGACCCCTCTCCAAACGCAGCATTGATATTGCAGGCTGTTTCTGCCGCGTTAGTTCCGCGTCGGAACTCGTATTCAAAAATCACTCGAATTTTCGCAGTATCCATCTTTCTTGTCTAAATTGAATAACAAAAACAATTGAAAGTCGATATTCAAATGTTTCACATTTTTTAAAAAAAGAACATCACAGAAACCATTTGAAAAAAGTTTCATTCGAAAACCTCAAACCATGAAGATTCTATGTCAATTCAAAGAACCTATTGCAATAAAACGGCAATTTCATACTTTAACCCCTATTACCATTCGATAGTCGTCTACCATGACCATGACTGTTTTAATATTGTTTTTACTAATACTAGAAACACGTAATAAATCTCCGTCATAAATATAAACAACTAGCTGCGCCCCGCGGTTTCACCCGCGCAAGTTGCGAACCCGCGTTGTTCGAACACCTACCTACCGCAATGCAATAATCCACACTTAAACGGTCGCCCATTGAAGTACTGTTGAAGCCAGGCGCTACTAGGATAGTAGGATTACTATAAAATTAGTAGGTAAAATATTGTTTGTCCTCACTAATTACTCTAATTAGTGAGGACAAACAATATTTTCACTTCTCGTCACCTCGGGTTCTGATTATAATTCCGACATTTAACAAAAACACCAAATTGTTAATACTGTCACGACTTCGCTGCCTAATGTTGCTTGTTTTGAAACATTGAATTTCTCACTGAGGAAAAACATTTAGAGCTCCCTCAGACGTACCGATTTTATGTGTAGGTACATACATTTTTTTCACGTTGTTATTTCAACTAATTATCTTATTTGTAATAGGTATCCATTTTTAGGTCGTATAAAGTCAGCGACCATCTAAAACTAAAATTGGACGTGGAGTCTGAAATTGTGATAAATCACCAATAATGTGCCAAATTAAACAAGTTGTAATAGATGTGCCTTTTTGTTTTTAATGGCTACAAAAAGTGAGGTTGAGTCTGTTGCATTGTAATGTCAAAATTGTTAACCATTTTGTTAAAAATGCTTTTCAATTGCTACATTTTCTGTAAATCACTTAAATAAATAGGTGATTCACTCCAACGCGAATAAAAATACATAGTCTGTCTCTTACAATAATTAAAACACAGAAAACGTTCAACTGTTTTTCTTTGAATAAAATGTGAATGTTTAAAATAATAATCGAGTTATTTTGCATAAGTTAAAGTTAAAAGATTACGGAACCACGAGTTTTGAAGCTGTTGTTTCAGTGAAAAGTTTTAACATTGTCAGACTATCAAGTTGGTGAAACGGCACTTTGCTTCTTTAAAACACATTTTGTGTAGGTAGGTAGCTGAGATATACTTAGTTAAGTTGTATTTACTGCTTGTCGAAGATCACTGAGTTTGAAATAAAAGTTTTGGACAGGATAAATAAATAAGCTGTTTGTCGCCGTTGTTTTGGAAGATTTTTAAAGTTATATTATCTTAGTTCAATTGATATTTGAAAAAATGTTATAGCATTGTTGACGACCTTCAATTTATTGGTTTTTTATTTTCTTTGGTAAAATAACTGTTATCAGGTCTCCTGCTTCTTAATTTACCTACTGCTGGTTGGTATTGTTGGTAATCACTTGTATGGACAGATGATTGATTTATTGTTCATTTGACGTCAAAGCTACAGACTGCATTAACTTTTTTGTTTAATCACTTTATAAATTATCACATATTTCTTTTGCTAAATACCATAACAAAAATTGTAATTGGTGCTCTATACAAGATGTAACGGGTTAGCCCTTTTAAGCCGAAAGGGGGTTGTTCTAGACGTCTAGGCGAACAACTTTTGTTCTACGACTTTTGAAAATTCGAAGTACTTTTCGAAAAATTTAAGTGTAAAGTTTACTCGAAGATCAGCTGTTTCTTACAGTTCGAGGTCATTGGCCTTATGTTGTCCTTTTATTTAGTTTGGTCTTCTAAAATCAAACCTTCAATTACCTTTATTTTCAAAACAGCTGTTTTTTCAGTGAAACATAAACTCAAAATTTTCAAAAAAAAAGTTCGAATTTTCAAAAGTCGTAGAACAAAAGGTGTTCGCTTAGACGTCTAGAACAACCCCCTTTCGGATTAAAAGGGCTTGCCCGTTACATCTTGTATATTACTACTTGCTAAAATTATTTTAGTTGTAATCTCACAAACTAATTTTATTTATAGTACTTATATAAAAAGCCCGTTATTACTATCCTACCTACATCAATAGATTTTCTTCTGTTTTCGCGATGTTGGATTGAATTTACCTTATTTTCCGGTTTAAATTATTATACTGTGCCCCGCAGTTTTACCCGCGCAAGATCCGATCCCGCTGTAATATCGGGTTAAAAAGTAGCCTATATGTTATTCCAAGTCTTCAGCTACATATATTTTAAGTCTCATAGCAATTCGATTCAGTAGTTTTTGCGTAGTTGAGTAACAAACATACGAACTCACATACACACAAACTTTCAGCTTTATTAGTATAATATAATATTAATATTATGCATTTTATCAATGCCCTAGAAACCTAGGTCTTTTTTTACAGATATCTTTCTCAGAGATATAATTACGCTACATTCATTCCCAAAATATTGATTCGAGTATTTCATAATTGATTCAGCCAACTATCCAGCAGGGAACCACATGCTCTATGCGCAGACTAAGTATTTGAGATTGTACTTTGTACAAGATAATATTAAGAGTATTGTATACTCGTTGCTACCCAAGGTAGACTTATATTGGATTACAATGGACATTTTTATTGTTATCTAAGGCTATTGGCAAATTTCTGTTTATACTAAGAGTGTTGTTGGGTTTTCGCAAAAATAGCTTGTCAGCATTATTAAAGGTACCTACCTACCCATGAAAGTTTGTGTTAGTGTATGTGTGCGTTTATTGCTCCGTAAAACTCAATCGATTTTAGCTGGATACCTGGAAAAACAGAAAGGTTACTTAATCTATGTGACTATTAGCCCAGTCCCACTTACTCGGTTGGAGTGTTGCCCGTATCGTACTAGAACATATTCCGCGCTACCATGCTCGTTTGTCGTTGCTATGTCGTCCTTAGTAAATTTTAAATAAAAAATACTACGACTACTTATAAAAACCACAGATAATTTAAAAAAATAGTTATTGCTTTTTGTTTTAATTACTTGATGTGTTTTTAATTTAATTTTTTTAGCTGAACGACAACGCGACGACTTCTCGACGACTTATAATCATGGTAGGGCCCAATATCTCAAAGCCCGTATGCTTTAATTTCGGTTTTGTTAGGTACAATTTGTGTTTCTGCCTTTGTCAGTTAATAAACTATTTAGAAAAATAGTTTCATCGTTATATGTATAAAGTGTACAATAAGCGAAACTTGTATAAAGTTGTCTCTGCGAAATAACATCAAATGCAGAATTGAAGAACTTACTTATTTTTATTTATTTTGTTTTCAATATTATTTCAATTGTTCTCTGTTTACAGTGAACAATGGATGGCGAATTGAAAATGAAAACCTGCTTTGCACCAAGATCATATTATTTTACAAAAAAAGTTCTTATTGTTTTAGAAAATTCCTTTGTTTTCAATAAATAGGTATATAGGAATTCTTAGAAGTTTTTCGTGTGGAAATAATGAATTTTTCCCATTTTTTCCTGCCTTTATTTGGTGAACTTAAAACAGGTTCGTTAAGGGCTCTTCAATTAATTGAAATGGTTAATTAACGTCTCATAGTCTGACTCAATTCTCAGATTTCGCGTGGAAACTTATAGTGTTTGAATTTTCAGATCGCCTTATAAGGTACCTATCTGACATTCTAAGTTTACGTGTATATGTGAAGAAATATTTCGTATGAAAATATATCCTACTAATATTATAAATCCGAAAATCTGTTTGTTTGTTTGTTTGTTTGTTTGTTTGTTTGTTTGTTTGTTTGTTCCCTCTTCACGGTCAAACGGCTCGACCGATTTGGATGAAAATTTGCATAGGGATAGTTTAAATTATGGAGAGTAACATAGAATACTTTTTATCCCGAAAATCCCGCGGGATCGGGACTTACGCGGGTGATAACTATTTATTAGATGAAAATTTGCATAGGGATAGTTTAAATGATAGAGAGTAACATAGGATACTTTTGATCCTGAAAATCCCGCGGGATCGGGACTTACGCGGGTGATAACTATTTATTAGATGAAAATTTGCATAGGGATAGTTTAAATGACGGAGAGCAACATAGGATACTTTTGATCCCGAAATATCCCGCGGGATCGGGACTTACGCAGGTGATAACTTTTTCTTAGATGAAAATTTGCATAGGGATAGTTTAAGTGATAAAGAGTAACATAGGATACTTTTGATCCCGAAAATCCCGCGGGATCGGGACTTACACGGGTGATAATATGAATGGATGAAAATTTGCATAGGGATAGTTTAAATGATGGAGAGTATCAGAGGATACTTTGATCCTGAAAATCCGGCGGGATCGGGACTTACGCAGGTGATAACAATTTATTAGATGAAAATTTGCAAAGGGATAGCTTAAGTGATAGAGAGTAACATAGGATACTTAGATCCCGAAAATCCCGCGGGATCGGGACTTACGCAGGTGATAACTTTTTCTTGGATGAAAATTTGCATAGGGATAGTTTAAGTGATAGAGAATAACATAGGATACTTTTGATCCCGAAAATCCCGCTGGATCGGGACTTACGCGGGTGATAATATGAATGGATGAAAATTTGCATAGGGATAGTTTAAATGATAGAGAGTATCATAGGATACTTTTGATCCCGAAAATCCCGCGGGATCGGGACTTACGCAGGTGATAACTATTTATTAGATGATAATTTGCATAGGGATAGTTTAAGTGATAGAGAGTAACATAGGATACTTTTGATCCCGAAAATCCCGCGGGATCGGGAATTACGCAGGTGATAACTATTTATTAGATGAAAATTTGCATAGTGATAGTTTAAGTGATAGAGAGTAACATAGGATACTTTTGATCCCGAAAATCCCGCGGGATCGGGACTTACGCGGGTGATAATATTTATTAGATGAATATTTGCATAGGGATAGTTTAAATGATGGAGAGTAACATAGGATACTTTTGATCCCGAAAATCCCGCAGGATCGGGACTTACGCGGGTGATAACCATTCAATGAATGAAAATCGACACAGGGGTAGGATAAGTGATGTAGAGTGGCATCATCATCATCGTCATCCATCGTCATCGTCACTTACTGACGAAATACAAACTTTTACTTACTTCACCTACCTACCGCAGTGCAAAAATCCACACTTAAACGGACGACCAGGGAAGTACTGATGATGCCAGGCGCGGCAGCGCCTGGCTTCAACAGTACTTCAATAGGCGACCGTTTAAGTGTGGATTATTGCATTGCGGTAGGTAGGTGTTCGAACAACGCGGGATCGCGACTTGCGCGGGTGAAACCGCCGGGCGCAGCTAGTTATATCTATATATATGAAGCTGGAATTACGATTTAAGATTTGGTTTTTTAACCATCTTCAAAACTGCATACCTACTTATTCCCAATTTTCTGTCTGTATATTTTATTAAAGCTAGCACGCAAGTGTGATATTTTAAGAAAATGTATTAATTTCAATGTCTCTGAGAATTTTCGGGGCGGAATGTGAAAAAATTCCGAAGGCACAGACCCAAAAAGAACATTTTTATAATCTTTCATACTTAGGGTTCCGTAAGTAAACTATAGTTTTCCTAAGTTCGTACATTCATCCAACTGCTATATTATGATGCGACAAAAATCTAAACAATTGGATATGAGTTAGACTATCTAATTAGAGTAAAAAATAATTGTTACGTACCTAATCCGTACAGGGGATTTTTTCTCGCCTACCGCTCGAGCGCTCGTTCGTTGCATCTCGTAGTGTCATTGGTGTGCAATATGTAGATATTTCAGCTTTTTTGTATTTGTTTATAACTTGGAGATGCGATTTCAAAACTAGCATTATTTTTATCAGAATGAAGTATAGTATTTATGAATACCCCCATACAAAGCAAATTTCAGTACCTACGTATAGAAAATTTTCGCATAGAATAAATTAAAAAAACTACGGAACTCTGTGCATGTCCCGTCACCGACTCAGTCTTGGCCTATTTATTTTCAACAACGTATTAATTTCAAGGTTCGCTTCAAGAGATTATTATTTTTCGTTTATGAGCCAAACGTAATAGTATTATGCGGATCTGTACCTAATAGGAGGTTTCAGTAACGAGCCGCAACGCCCACAAAAACAAAACACAACACGTGCAAAAAAATATCTTCGAACAAATATTTTAATCCACGAATTATAAGAACAGTAGAGGGAGGATAACATATTTTATTTCTTATCCTCGTTTTCTAAACCTTTTTAATATCAATAACTTTACATAACGTCACTAGCTGTGCTCCCGGTCTCCACCCTCGTGAATCTCGGTTCCGCGAGATTAACGTGATCACAAGTAATCCTATGTTAATCTCCATCGCTTAGGTAAACTAATCCTTATGCACATTTTAATCTAAATCGGTCCAACCGTTTGATTGAAAAGAGAGAACAAAAAACTGATAAACACACTTATGGTTTTATAATATTAGTTTGGATTTGCATTCGTGAACGTGAACTTCTCCCCAAGTTCACGCTCACGTAAAAGAGTTCGCTTACCCATTTCTAGCTCATTCTACTTTGGCGGTGGGAACCCGGCCTTAGTCTTGATACTAAGGAGAAAATCAAGATTGGTAGGTTTGTGCGCATTTCCGTATCAGACTCTCGCAGCCGTATATTTCTTTGATTACCTACCTACTCTGAATCTGCTGGCTGAATGTTAATGTAAAATATACGTAGGCATTATCCTCTTTTTTGGAAACTAACATTATTCCGCGGTTGCACGAATTAAAAACCCCACTAAGAAAGCGGTTTAGGTTATGCTCTGATATATTAAAGGTATATGTATAGTTCAGCCAGTTAGTCATTCAATACTTTTGTTTGGAAGAACTAGCTACATATTTATGCATTATTTAAATATAATAGTTTTACAGTACTCTACACTTACATAAAGACAGATTAAGTATTTTAAAAACACGAAATCTTGTTCTACACGTACTCTATTTTGTCATTGGGTTTTTAGTACACACTTTGTTCTTTCTTCTTTGTATTATCTACTCAAGTATCAAGTATCAGTCGACAAATTAAGTACCTATTGATAAAAGATGACTAATATTGAATACGGACAAACCTTATAATGTTTGATCAAAAATGATCCTTTGTTGAGTACATTAAAGCTCGTGCGTGCAATGAATTCGTCATAATGTAGGTATTCGATCTCCCGTTGCCATGGCGATATGAATAAGTACAACGTTACCTTGTAAATGATACGTCTCCGGGTGAAGTGTGTCAATTAGGTAAATATCTTGTTATTTTGAATTTTATTCCACAGTAGACGGTTTCAAATTGAATTTATCTTCATTATTTTATGACTTGCTGGTGATCGTCAGCATTTATAAAACCTTACGGGTAAGGGGTACATTTTAATGACATTTTCTTGGGAATCAAGATCATTTCATGTTTATTTATTTATGTATAATTGTGTTAATTCAGATTTGCGGCTATCTGTAGATCTGTAGCTGGATATGCAGACAACCTTTCATCGCAATTAATTCATAATAAAGTTATAAAGTTACCTACATACATACTTGGAAAATTTCACGTTTATGAATTATGAATCTAACTTAATCCGGATTGGCAAACAACCCATAAGAAAGTTGTGAGTCCTAAACCCTTTCCTCACGATGTTTTCCCTTAACATTTAGGATTAAAATAAAAAATGAAATAAAAATGAATAATTTTGTGTAATGTTTAATAAACTTGAATAATACTGAAATTACATTTTATATATCTTATAAAATGGTATAAATTTTATGAGCCTTAAGGGAAAAGTCCTTTGCCGATGTTAACAAAAAACCCCGATCCAATATAGAAAACATCGAATTTTCCTTTAGTCAAAATCTTTATGAGATAAAAAACCGCTGACGCAACCATATTACAAGGTTGGTTATCAAATCAACTGATACAATGAAGAAAAAAGCTTACAAAACGCGTCCCAATTCAATAGTAAACGGAAACTGAACGGTATAAAGTGATAAAACAAAGAGAATTGAAGGTTCTCGTGTGCAAACAATATCTCGAGTGGGAAATGAGATTCGTTCAATTCAGAAATGGTAGGTTAGATATGTATGTTTAATGGAACGAAAGACTGAAAAATAGTAACAAAAATCCTGATGTGGATGCACCTACGTAATTGAATATGCTTGGGTAATTCAGGAGTGAAAAACCGATGTGGCATTTTAGACAACTTCTACATTAGGAAACATATACCTACATTGAACCTCTTCTAGGTATTCGGTCACATCTACGTCTTACTACTTCTAAGTTTAACTACTTTTTACAAGTTGCTTTTTCTATTATGGAAACAAAATATGATCGAAATACAAACGAAATGCGGTCGAAATAAAAAAATTAAGGCGTTCGGTACGGAAAAAAAAAAGTTTCGGAACAAGAACACGAGTTGACAGAAAAGACGATCAAGACAGAAACATGAGACGAAAGAAACAAAAACAAAAGATGATCGAAGTATATTCCGAAGTGAAGAGGGATTTAAAACAAGGCGTCAATCTTCGTGACTTTTATATCGTCCAAATGGTAGAAGTCCCTAATTAGTCACATACACAATTTTTTTCCATTGTAAAAATGTAATTTTCCTTTTAGGAGAAATGTTATAATAATTTCGTACGCTAATTAACATTGTATGTACGAGCTTACAAGCACCATACATACTTAAAGAATTTTGATATTTTTAAAATTCATGTTTTCTAAATCCGCCTAAGATATAAACAAAACATATTTGAGTCAAATTAAACTAATTACGACTGTTGGAAGCAAATTCCTTGAAAAAAACCACATAATTTCTTAAAACATTTACATTTCAGAGATTACAAGATACAGGCCCTTAACTAAATTATGAAAGAACATTGAAACGAATTCTTTATGAACTGAAAAAGAGAGACTTTTCCTTGTATGGTCTTTAAATTTTTATGTTACTGTAATTTCGAAATGGATTACATTACTACACACTACATATTAACGTCCTACGCGACGGTAAAACCGTATAGGTATTCCACGCTTATACAGTATTGCGCCCCACGGTTACACCCGCGCAAGTCCCGATCCCGCGTGAATATCGGGATAATATGTGCCTACGTGTTATTTCCAGTCTACCTATATTCCAAGTTTCATCGCAATCGCTTCATTAGTTTTTTGATTGAGTAACAAACCTAATGCATACATACATGCAAACTTTCGCGTTTATGATATACAACAAGTTAAAAAAACTGAACTAGGCCTCAAATAACGAACGTGCTAACCACAAATGTAAAAAAACTGGGATCTTTTACAAAAAATGACGTAGGCCGCGAACTGATTGGAATAGATTTTTTTTGGGTGTGGCACCTCACTTCAGCACACGCACGTTCAGAATTATCCACCAAATCTGGGACATCCTGTATATTTGCATAGAGGAGGTCTAAATAAACAGAAAACATCCCATCACATGTATCCTAAAGCAACTCATTTCGGAAATATGGGCATGTCGCTTTATAGATGTTCTGATCCAAAACTCAATAACACTTTTGTTAAGGTATTTTATTATAAAATCCGAAAATAACAGAAATAGAGCAAAGGAAATATAACCCAAATATTGACTATTGGATTGCTTTTTTTTTCTCTATTTTTAAAGATGTTCGAGGCAACTTTTATTCAGTTATTAACAAACACAAAAGGTTTTACGTCGCAAATAAATATAGGTACGCAAAAAACTTGGTTGTATGTGTGAGACACAAATGGCCCATTGTTTTTTTTAAACTAATCAGGTGAACAAACAATGAAATGACTTGATTTAGTTGTTTATTTTATGAAATTTAAGTGGTTTTATGAATTTTGCGGATACACTTAACAATAAAGAATTGATTTTAGTTAAGTATAAATTTCGGTATGATGATATGATGATAATAATGATTGTTGTGTTCGCGTTTTGTGCCAAAGAATATTTGTTTGCCATCGAAAACATTTTTTTATACATCTACGGCGCTACAAAGTTACTTTATCCTCTAGGAGCATAAAGTTCGCATTATAAACCAAATAGGCTTAAAATAAGTCATATAAAAAAAAAGACTGGGCTTTTTTTCTATTTTTATTTCGACGAACGGACATATAAGGCAAAAAGTTTTAATTAATATAAAGCCCCAACTTTTTTTTTTCTTTTTTTTCATCGGGTAAGACCCATGTCTGGTTTTATTGTTTTGATGTAACATTGATAAATTTAATTAATAAAGAGCTGTAATATATTTCGTACAAGTAGCATTACTCTATTGTTTAGTTATTATACACGTAGCATTAATTTATTAATTAAATGCTTAATTTTGTAGCCTTTAAATTGTCCCGCAGATGATGATGATGATGTGGAAAGTAGAGTATTCACTTCGGTAATAAAGCTTGTCTTTATCTTGGGCGCTTGAACCCCAACCCCCTTTACCCCCACGCTTTACTCAGGACTCTAAGTACATAAATTACCTAAAGTAAGTTTTTTAACACATTTACTGCGCTCGGGAGTTAACTATATAGAGTAATTCGTACGCTTTGGATTAAATATAACGCCCGCTATATAATAAGACAAGGCTTTAATACCTTGGTGCATAAACTACTATTAAATCAGGCCAGTAGTTTTGGAGCCTATTCGATACAAACAAACAAATCTTTTCTCATATTTCTCATCTATAATTTTGTATGTAAGTACAGATTGTTAAATAGTGTAACATAAAGTCGTAGGTAACTAACGCGGGTAAAACTGCGAAGTGTAACTAGTAAGAAATATAAAGAGGTTTTTCTCGTTTATTATCCTACTTGACAAAAATAATAATTTCAAAAGCTGTTTCATCTTTTTGTACAGACTAGAAAAACAAAATATGTTAGTCTAAAAACATTTCTCTATGAAACACGTTCTCTTTTTATTAAACACAAGTGATCCTTCCACGTCTCACAATGTACCTAGTAGCTGAGAATTTCAAAATAGGCTGCCGAATTATTCGTCTATTCGGTCTCTTACTTTATTTTTCGACAAAGCTTTGAGTTGATAAGTATCTGGAATAAACGTACCCCATTTTTTTTGTATTATGATCAGAAATCGATATTTCTGAAAAATATTTAGCATGTAAGCTGGTAATCTTTGATAAATGCTTTTGTTTAAGTATTCTAAACAAAAACGAAAAAAACTTGTATTAAAATCTTGTATAAAAAAATGTCTACATTTTTATTAAAAATTAATAAGGTAAAATTATCTGGTTTTCAAACTCTAAGTTAATGAAGTTAATCATCCTGTAATTATTTTTATAATAAGACGAATTTTGAAACATCCAGTTCATAAATTATAAGTAATGAAGCTATATTTTACAGTTAATAGTCTAAAAAATAATACTTCATTTCAACCCGATGCAAAAGTAAGTAGGATCCGGAGAAGCACATATACCGGTAACGATGTGCAGTTTATAATAAAAACACCAACGCTCAAAAGAGGATAAGAAATATACGAATTTTGTGAACTAAATAGCCCCATGGTAAGTTTATCCTATAGATAGGGTTGTGTTGTAGTGCCGGATATAATACTTAAGTAATTATAAATGAAATTAGGAGTACTAATTCAACGACTTAACGTAAGGACATCTTAAACTGCGAATTGTCTAAAACACATCATCATAATAATCAAAGATACGTCCCACAATATTGTCTTTAGTAGAGTTCCAGGGTTTTATCGCCGTTATTTCATACAACATTAACCTCAGTAAAAAATCTTGATGAGAAAACGTGTTTATTATTACGATCCATTCTGTCTTCAGAGCATCCGTGCCGTGCCAATGGTTTGTCTTTATGACATCTTGGAGGCCGTTGTTATAAATGTTAAACGCTAGCGTTAATTCCGGAAGACTTCTCGAGAAGGTTGGGATTCTTTCCTGTTTTATTTCAGTGTTTTATGTATAAGTTTTAAATTGCTTTGGGTCTAATGCGGGGTTATATGTGTTAAACTTTAGAACCTAAAGCGTTTAAGCCTACAATGTCCTGAGCACTACAGCGTCATAAACAGCACTGATTAAGAGGTGCGTGAGCTATATAAATCATCTATTAAATTAATAAAGAAAATACAATACATACAAACCTTACAAACATTCGAAAAATGTCAGAATTGAAACTTATTTAAACTAAATATTTATTTATTGCTCATTAAACAAGACGCAACTCAGCTTTATGCTACTCTCGTGACACAAGAACAGAACTGAATTCAGTTGCACCTGAAAGCACATGGAAGTACTTTTATTACTGGTGTCTAATCTAGGTATATCTACATTTAGTGACGGAGCAAATATTTTTCTTATTTTAACTTTCTTAATTATCCTAATTACTTCCACATTGTTTGGAGCAATTTACTCAACTCCTAAACAAATCAATCAATTCACCGACCTTTTTGTTCCAAAACCGGACCTTTCACAGAAGTTTTACGCGATATTTTTATGAGCAGTTAAAGTATTATCTTTCGAAAGAAATTAAGTGAAAAAATATTTTTATAGGATTTACGAAGACTTTTCTTTGCTTAGATTTTATTTAAGGGTTTGTTTTGGTAACCTACATAGTACATTTTGACATTTGTGATAACAATATCCTATAGCAGAAAACTCCAGTTATGAATTGTTTAAGAAGTTTAAATCAAAAATCTGTTACATTTTAAAAGCTCTTTATTTAATTTTTCGTAGTTTTTGCAGTTGACAGAGACTATGTTTACAATTTTGATCAAATACCCGTTCTAACAAACGATCCTATGCGTAAGTCAATGCTTTGTGTTGCTGTGACAATCAACGTCAGTGAAAATTGGTCAAAATTCGAGTTCACGCATAGGGTCTTTTGTGCTTACGAGCCTATGATTCTAAGACAGGGTATACATCTCAGGTATATACATATCTCCGTACTAAACCCGTCTATCCTAGGTTCAGCATACAAAAATATACTAAGCTCAATATTCACTTTTCAGTTATTCCAAAGAAGACCCCAGAAACAAGAATACTCATACTTACTTTATGATCCAGAAGAGTAACCGCTCTTCCACTCTAATACTTGGTCAACGTAGCAGCGCTCATAAATATTGAAAAGCTTTGTACTGTAGAACATTTTACTTCGAAGCAAAAGGAAGGGAACGTATTGTAGTTTTAGTAAACTTTTAACTACCTGGCTGAACTTTGAGAAGCAGGTATATCTAACTAAACTAAGTATATTGCTTGAACACTTTTGTCATGGATACACAGACTATCGTTTTATAGAAACATTGTATTAAACAAAAACATCTGTGTAGTTTTGGCTGTATCACATTGCTTTTTTACTTGTTAGCATATGACTTGAATATTGAGAAAAATACGCTGATTTTTAACCAAGTTGAGAAAGGGACGTATCAATTCGTTATGGTTATTTTTTTTACGTCGATTACTCGAAGGCAGTTCGGCCGATTGTGATAATTCTTGTATTTTGCATGTTTTTTGCATGGGATATTTGACATTTATTAGTCCCTGTAGATTCTGTGTTAAAGATACCTTTACTTGCATTTCATTTCGTACCTTTTCCTTACACAAATTGTGCTTTATGAAGTCGTTTGGCAGCTAGCGTGCACGATCTATTTCTAGGTAATTCCAATAGGTGTTGATCATTTTAGATCAGACCATTTATACGGGCCTTTTATTTATAAAAACAATACTTCCCAAAACAAAAGTGCCGAAATGAACCTTCGTCGCTAGAAAATTTATAGGTACATACCTACCTACGATCTTTTGTACTTTTCCTTTATTTCATTTTACAGAGCAATAAAGACTCATTTTTCCGGGTAATTTACATTTCCATTCACAATGCAAAGTAAACCTAAAAATTACTGGCTTACAGTTGAAAATCGAAGTGCAGTTATGTTTGTAATTTTATTGTTTTTATTTCGTTGCAAATGACCAGTGTATTTTACACAGTTGTTACTTACGTTCGTTATAAGAAGAAGCCCTCATTCCGTCGCCAATTGCCCTTAAAATGGTTATAGAGTTACCTCTGGACCCTTCGTCTGTTTCTGACATCCCGTATAGGTTTATTTGTCTACTAATAAACATTGCTTTTCCTTTCCAGCTACTTTTCCTACTGTAATTAATTGAAAGTTTGTGTGTTAGTGTGTGTACGTAGAAAAATACAGTTCAGGGCCTTTATTCTAAAATTAAAACATCTCAACTTGTTGTTTTTGATTTGGTAGCTTTTTAAGTTTAGTGATTTCTTGCAAAACAACCAAAAATTGACGAGCCGAGCCGCTGTTTTCGGAAATAAAAAGTGGAATAAACTTGAGAGATTTTAAAGAATCCCGAGTCCTGAATGCCTTGTTAACTTTGTATGGCAATATTGTTTCGTTATCGAAAAAAACGTGTATACCTACCTTCTGCGCTCGGTACCGCAAAGGCAGTTATAGCGGCATCCATCCCTACCGTTATAAAGCCCAGTCCCTGTATATCGGTTATTTACAATATGTATTCCAGATAGAGCACTTTGTCCGGTCACTTCGACATCCGCATCTCGGTTATTTATACGACACTCAAAGGGGTAAAACCGCATGACGTAGCTAGCAAAAAATAATAATATATTATTCCTTTTTTATTCGATTGTACTTAACATAAAACTGAATGTGAAGTAGTGCGTACATGAAACATTTTTATCGACATGTTTATCAAATGAAAATACACATCTTTGTCTATGAACTACAAAGGTAGTACGTACGTCAAACAAAGACGCCGAAGTTCTTTAGAGTACAAGTACCTATTTGTACCTATCCATACAATATTTATGATGATCGTAAAAACGAAGTTTTCATTGTTTACTTGGTAAAGCAGTTTTACACGAAGTACTTTATTAGTGTTTTCTGAATAGACGACATCCGAATCTAATGGCGTCCGAAGCTAATGTGTAATTTGACCTAACGACTGCTATCAGAGATAACAACCGCAACCAACTGCCCGAAGGAGGGAGGAGCTCTAGAAAATTATTTTTGTTACACACAATAGGCTCTGATTGATAGACATCAATCAGAGCCTAGTACCTTATAGAAAAAAGAAATAAATAGATGATCAAAAGAAATCACCTTGTAAACCATTGGTTTGCTTCGTACCAGCAGTCATAAACGGGAACCGAAACTCTCCATATCTTATGGAATGGCACTATGGTGCCACGAGTGATTTAAAGTCGCCAACTAGCCTGCCGATAATTATATCGTCGATTCGTCGATATAGATACAGATATAGGAACCCTATACAAATTCGTCTCTAATTTACCTATGTATTTAATTATGAGAGATAATTGAAGACTTGCTTATATTCCATACATTATGTAAATACAATTATCCTTATTACTTAATGAATATCAACCTACATTTCTTGAAGTTTGTATTTACGATGTCTTATTTAATAGCCTATTAAAATGTTCTCGTATGATGCTATGTTTACTGTTTATACTCCGCTTTCCGTAAACAACAAAAATGAACTAAAACTAATTTTTCATGTTTTAATCCCGTTTCGAGTAAGTAAACAATAGAAATGTAACATAAATAAATGATTGTTTTAAATATTTTGTATGGTAATCATTTTAAAATACTCGAACCATTTAGTTTTCAGTTGCATCGATGTTTGTTGGGTACAACCGAAAAAAATACAAATTCATATCTATGTGTGGTTTTTTACAAAGAGTCACAGACCGATTGAAAAAGTTAAATCTATTATTTTTCGTTTTCGAACTGTGTGCAGTTTAGTAGTAGTTTATTTTAAAGCAAGTCTTAAATTAGACATCAGAACTTAAAACAGTTAGTATAGCAAAAATCTAAATAGTTTTAATTTCTCAAGTAGCTATAGAACTATTCCTACACATTATTCAATTAGTACATGCCTATTTAATCCCCTGCCGATAATCCCTTTACTTGTCCGTAAGGTCAGTATAAATAATAAAAGAAAGCTGACCCATTTCCACGGTATCTACGTAAATTGAAACGTATTACCGTAATAAACTGCTAATGTGGAGTCTGAGAGCTGACTGGAATTGTTACAACGTGTTTTGTTTGTAGTAGGTAAATACTAAAAACGTATTATTGAACTCTACCGTCAACCAAACTAAGTTAGTTTAGCTTAGCTGAAACAAGAGAGCATCTCATGGACCGTGATACCTTAATTAACACTACATTTTTATACAAGTGATTTATTTACGCAAATACTAATAAAATCTAGAAATATCTTAGGTGAAATGCCTGATATTCAGCTCTTGTCTAACAATTTACTATTTTTGTAATAATTGTATGGAACTCTTCTTACGCGAGTCCGCCTCGCATCAGTTGGCCGGTTTTTATTAAGGTTTTGAGTGTTATTAAATCCATTATTATGGTTTAGTGTTATTGTTTCTCGGTGTTTTTCCCTTACACTGATACTTTTGTAGATAGTGGTATATATAGTAGGTACCTATTCTACCTATAGAGATGTCCAACAGAGCTATCTGCGGTCAATGAAACATGAAATCTTTTATCTTATCTTTAAATACTATGGCGTGTCTGATATAACGAACTACCTACTTACTCATTTTATCGATAACTATCATGCAAAAGTTGAGTGCACCTGTCAACATAAAAAGTTATAATGAAATATTTCACTTGAAAACGATGGAGTCACCTTATGACTGGTACGCACGAGATAACTAAAGTTGGGTAAAGGTTAATTTTAGGGTTCCGTACTCAAAGGGAAAATAATTATATTTTCACAAATGATGTATTTCTGTTGTCGGCATAACAGCAGATACTAAAATCAGAATTAAATAGGTTAATACATAAATTAACCTTATAAGTGGAGATGCCATACAAAATCGTGATTTTGCCATTTTGCTTGAGTTCGACTCGTACTTGGCCGGTTCTTTTTACCGACCCGCGATTTATCACAATATATCATTATCAAAGTACTTACCTATAAGTGACTTAGTATCATATTCTTTATTATTTGCTTAGATCGACAGGAAACGTGACTCGACCACGTGAAATCTTTTCGCCGCGCCGTTCACGTTTCTTAAAGATTTACATCATAAATAAAATCCAATCCAATCGACAGACAACAACAGTTCAACAAATTCATACAGGTAGTAAATATAGATACTCACTAAAATGTTGATATTTTAAAACGTTATCTACTTTTTTTAGTAACTAGCAGCTTCCCACGGCTCCACCTTTGTAATCCGCGAGAATATATCTGCGAGATAATAAAGTAGCTTATGTCTTCATCCAGATATGCAGATAGCTGGAGACAGGTTATATCTGCATAACGAATTTCATCGCAATAGTTTTAGTAGTTTTTAGGTGATTGAAACAAAAACATTCAAAACTTTTTTAAATTGTTCTTTCACTTGAAAAAGTGATTTTTGAAGAAATGCTTTTCAAACATTTGCACCCGACAGGACATGAACCTGCAACCTCGACTTTACATGTCGTACGCTCACCAAATTGTGCCACAGCTGCCGCTGCTCTGCCGTGATAAAGATAATTATGCTTTCTTCAAAAATCATTATTAGTGACATTTAGTAGTCACTATTTTGGGCACAATTTTTTTCAAAATATGAAGTAATAAGGCGAAATAAAACTCAGACACTTTACTCGAAGAATTTCGTTCATTAACCCTATCTGTTAACCCTAACCCGCCCTAACCCTATTTGTGTTAATGTGCCCCTCTGAACATAATTCTTATCATTTTTCACAGGGCATCTGTGTGAAAGAGACATCTCGATATTTTCGCAGAATAATCAAAAGCAACCCTAGGTTTTGTAGGTATCTCTACTTATCCACTCAACTAATGCCAAATACACGCTTGGCATTTCAAAATCTTACCTAGTAACGAATTTCCACAATTATGTACGAAACATGTACTTACCTACCCTACAGCCCCGTAAGGGTGTCGTGAGATAAACCGCACCCTCAGCATTCCTTTAGTTTAGACCAATGTTGGGAGACTATGTAGACAATTAATATTGTATCGGCTCACTTATTTCAAGTTCCTTGTGATCCTATATCATTTCAAAAGTGGCTGGGACTGTATGTATGGCGAGCAATAATTAAGCCATCATTAAACTACTATATATCTTATATCTCTATCGTTTCACATGAAACCAAGGTATAATCATGTCACGCTCGCACAGTTTATATTGAGGTGACGAATGCAGGTGACAAAATTCTTTGCGCAGAATGATCGAGTTATATCACCGAACCAATCGGTCGTAGATCTATAGGTACCCGAGGACGTTGGAACGTAATGTTTCGGATCAAGGTAACGAGGGAAAGATGGGGGTATCCGTCACGCTAGATTATGTAATTGGGATTGCTTGTTGTCACGATATACGTACCTTACTACCTATACCACAAGAGATACCTATATAGCTAACTATAGATGCCTAAAACAATGTAGGTAGTTCTTATCTATACATTATTATTTATTAGTTATTCAATCGAAGGGTCAGTTTTGCCATCCAGAAAGGGAATATGCCTCTTGAAGAACACCATCGATGACGTTTTTTATTTATGTGTAGGCCGTATTAAATTTTAATTGTTGTTTTAGTTTTTATAACATGGTGTATTTTTGTAATCAAATTAACGTAATCCGTAATGTTAGCAACAAATAATTTTTATTATAAAACGGTTAAAAATTGGGTATATTTTTAAATTCTAAACCTAAGCAGATTTAACCCTTACTATATAGTTTGTAAACGTCGTAGTATAACCACGTAGCTAAATTACAATAAACTCTCTATTCGTGAAATAGCGTTTATAACTCAACTATTATATCGTGACAGGAATAAAAATGTACTTGTATGAAGATGGTTACTAAAGATAGATAGCCGCTACAATCTTTCCATGATAAGTAGATACCAACCCTTTCTGTTGTAGTTTACTATAAAAATTAAATTCGAGAAGCTCTTTTTCAGCAAGGTTATTTAGAAAAAATGATAAACACAAATCAACATCAAAAATTATTTCAAAAGTGCCATCTAACTATCCCAATTTAACACGATGGGGTAAAAAGAACAATTATTAAAAGGCGTGATTAATTAATATTACATTAGGTAATAGTAAAAATGTGATTTTCGTTAATCCTTAATCCTTCTCATAAACAAAAGTAACCCAGTAGACTAAATACGCAGTAACACCGCGCACAAGAAACAGTTATGTATATTCAAACATTCTCTACCCCGTTGCAGCACAAGTGGGATCTCGATACCAACCTAAGTAATAGGTACTTAACCTAGCCTAACCAAGCCTAGACTAGAATGTACTGTAAACAATAACAAGACGTGAACGTGAGGGCAGAAAACAATTGAACACGTTCCGGGGGCTTTTATCTCTAATACGGGACAATTCAGCTAAGTGCCCTGAATGATAATTTGATAAGTTAAACGTTTGCTAAATTACGTATAAGGGCACTCAGGATATTACCCCTTACCATGTTCTCATTGCACTACCAAAATCGGACCTAAATTGTTCAACTTAAAAACATACACAACTACGAAACTCTAAAAACAACTAATTAAAAAACAACTTAAAAACAATTTTTATTATATATGTGGTTTTTAGTAGTAGGGGTTATTCTTTATTTAAAATTTATTTATAAAAATTGCGCGACAAAACAACGACAAAATAACGAGAAACGATCATGATACGGCCCATTGAAGTAACTTCCAATCTTGTTCTAAATCTGATCTACTTTTTACTAATATTATAAACTAATTTTATAAACGTGAAAGTCTATGATGTTGTTACTCTTTCACGCAAAAAAGTGCTGAACCGGTTGCGATGAAACTTGAAATATAGATAATTAAAGACTTAGAATAACACATAGATTACTCCTGTATACCCGCGGAAACAGGACTTACGCGAGTTAAACCGTGGGACGTAGCTAGTGATAGACAAAGTAGCAGATAGATTCCCATTTTATTACACTAGCCTATAAATTTTATAAAAAAATATGCAAGATGAAGATTCAATAGTTGGTTTTAATTTATATAATATGTTAAATGTCCGGTATCACGGGCCTATGGAGCCCTTTTGAAAGACGTGCGTGGAGCCGAATCCAGCATGTTTTAGAATTTTGGTATGCGCGTAGTAACTACGCGCATACCAAAATTCTAAAACAAAAAAAAAACATAAATTCTTATTACTTTAAAGATAGTAGGGGAATTGGGGAGTTAGAGGGTCGTGTGGTCTCAGTTCGGGGCCTCAGCTCAGTTCTCAATTCATGAAGATCGGAGCTACGATACTCAAGTTATCATCGAATAAACATACAAAGATACAAGCACCAGGCCCGTCTAGACTGGACCTCACTCGCTTTGCTCGTTCGATCAACTATATACTATTCGGCCATTAGATAAACAGTAGCTTACCAAAACAAAGATATACCAAGTTGATCTTTAGATTTCTCTTGTTTACTGAACTAAACTTCGACAAAGCTTTTCTTCGACAAAACGTTTGTTTGAACATTCATACACAAAGTACTTTGTAATTTCACGAAGTACCTAATTTACATA
Organism: Idaea dimidiata; assembly: GCA_949358125.1. Classification (NCBI taxonomy): domain Eukaryota; kingdom Metazoa; phylum Arthropoda; class Insecta; order Lepidoptera; family Geometridae; genus Idaea; species Idaea dimidiata. Next base: position 11,995,884 of record OX442334.1, read on the forward strand.
ATGAATGCTCGTTTTCTTTCCGGATTTCCAAGTAGGCACAGTCAAACACGGTATAATGCTTATGCAGTTTTGGACTGACGCCAAAGTATTCTTGAAATTTACTGATTTTAAACAGATTAATTTTTACAGTGGTATAGACAGAACCATTAAAAGAAACTGTTTTAAGTAGATAAGATATGAGACTGGTGTTGCCCTTTTGCTTTAGCTTACCGCAAGTTCCTTACTATCATAAACAAATGTAACTCTAGGCATGAAGCCAAACTCCCACCGCCTAATAAACTTAGTTTAGCTTAGCTCGCCTGATTTTGTGAGCATGACTGTTATAGATAGCGTTAAATGAACATGTATAAAAACCGCCTTGATTAAGACTAAAGTAGGCTAAACTAAACTAATTTAACTTAGTCGTTACTTTAACCCGCCACAAGCCGCTAAAATTGAACAAAAAGTTACCAGACCTTAAACATAAATAAATTAGTACGATTCATTTAAATATCTTGGACAGAATTTTACCTAAATCATCCATCAGCGAAACGAATGTGTCTGGTGTAACAGCTAGGAGATCAATATTTTGAAGTATTCCTGTCTAGGAATAGTTCGAAAACACTCATTTGTTGCTAGACACTTTGCAGACAGACGAGTTTGCATAGTTCAGAAATAGTTTTAACATTTATTAGTCCACTCTGATGGAATAACTCCGGAGGACATAGCCTCAGAATTCCAAGGCGGAAAATGGTCCTTCGAAAATAGATAGGAGCTGTTCAAAATATCAGAGTATTCAATATATTAGAGGAAAGTCAAGTCAAAATAGTTTTATTTATTAAGAGTTCACAATAATAATTAACTACTCATTAAAATTGGTCCCTTCAGCTGTCTATGAAACCACATTTTCGTTACTAGTTTCGATTGAGGAATTATTTTCTTTTTACTATACCTCGGTTACGTACAAGAAAATTTTAACGAAGTCATAAAGTTTATTAGTTACGTATAAGGAAAAATAATTCTTTAATCGAAACAAGCAATGTAAGTCAACATTTTAGGTAATATATGCTGCATAAGGAACTTTAAATCATTATGTACTATTTGGTGATGTATTAACTAACCGTGGGTTTGCTTCAGCGTAAACTCTACTAAACCTAAATCTTTGGTAAATTAACACAAACAAAACAAATGGGTCGTTTTACGTAACAATGTCTTTAATGTAGTTAATTGAACTAATTTGAAGTTAGTATAACCATAAGTGTAAGTAAAGTAAAGCATTGGAGCGCAACACTAACCCCACACGGGGAGTTTTGTTCCAACTACTAATAATTATTTTAACACAAAGTTTACGAGTAAATGTTTACTAAACTGCTCTACCTACTAATTTTGATGATGTTTTTTTATAATTGATAGGTGTTTTACCATAATTGGTAGGTCTAAGCGAAGTAGGTAAGATACTTGGGGTTGAATGTTGATTTTTCTATATACTTATTCGCAAAAATAACTAAGTTGAACGTTTGTCTTTTGTCGACGTTTGTCTCCCTCTCACTTTTGCCACGAAAGCTAGCAATGGAAAAACACATTATAATCGATTATATTTAAACAAAACCATCAAAAAACACAGCACTCCTTCGGCAGTCGGGTAAAAAGAAGGATGTGAATTCTTCAACATCAGAAATGCTTACCTCTTTAAAACATCAACCAAACTTCACCTCGTATGGCATTTGAATCGAAATTCCGCGAGTAAAACCGCAGAAGAAGCTAGTTCACAAACACCCATCGAAAACAGACAACAGCTAACACTGACCAAACTAAATTAACCGAACTGTACAAACGACTAAACAAACACGGCTCAAATGTCCAAATAAAACGTGGATGTGTGGGCCGAAAGGTCAGAGAGACACTTTACTTAACAACAAATGTACTGGAAACGGGTAACAAAGCAGTGGAATATACTGTAACTATGAACGGTGATTAGTACCTATTATTTATATTATTTATTTTTAGTATGTACCATCCCATTGCAAGCCAAAGGCCTCCTTCCTTTCTTTCTGATGGTCCCTATTAAGTGCCAGAAGGGGTCAGTCCCTAAAAGTTAGATTAATAGGTACTAACACTGGGTACTATGTTTTATTTATTTTTAAATGCATATATCATCTCAGCCCTTATCCGTCCACTGCTGAACATGGGCCCTCTTCATACGACGCCACGCGATCCCGAGTTACCTCCATCCATTGAGTCCTCGCAAACGTCCGTCCAACTCTCCATTGCACCGTGGTCGCCACTACTCCGAGGACTTTTGTGCTTGTATGCGTTATCCCATTACGCTATTACCTGAAGTTTCATTCGTGTAGAAGTGAAATATATTCTTCTACAAAAATATAGGGTTGTGTACATTTGTGGGGACTTAAAAACATGAAAAAGGGTTATCGTATGGCCCTTTAGTGAAATCTGTTAAAAATATTATATTCGCTTCATTCGGCATGTCGATCGTCCATCGTCAACCAAACTTTCAAAGTTCGTTAAGCTTAGCAGCTTAATTCAGTTCGAGACAGACGATCGATCGAAGATATGTCTACATTCGATCAACATTTTGATAGTATCAAAAAGATTGACCTTGGTAAAAAAAACGTATACCTACCTAAGATTTAATGCCTCAAGTAAAATATTAGTTTGCAATTTTCATAGCCCCGAAGTGTCAAAGTTAAATTTGTTTACCGTTTCCGTATTCGAAGCAGTCAAACAATAAATAATTTTATTACCTCTTTACAGTAAGTTCTGAATACAAATAGTATTTGTTTCATTGTTACAGGTACTCACCAAGAATGAACGCAACGAGGTAGAAACATGAAGACGAATCCATATTCCACTTAGCGCTACGAAAATAGATAAAATAAACATTATGATCACAATACAAAATCGAGCAATTCGCACTGAACTTTATAACCAATATGATAATAGTAAAAAACCGAAAAGGTTTATGATGCCAAGTTAAGTACACAGCAAAATTATGCCGACCGAATTATGGGTAGACGAGCTTCTTTACAATGATACATTAAGCACAATCAGCGATGAATTACAAAATGCTACTAACAAAGACCCGATCGAAGACAAAGCGATACAAGCCGCTTTTTGCACAGCATACACTATTATTTTCGTAATAGGAATATTTGGGAATGCTCTCGTATGTTACGCTGTCATTAGGAATCGAGCTATGCAAACAGTAACTAATCTCTTCATCACGAACCTCGCATTATCGGACATATTGCTCTGCGTATTTGCAGTACCATTTACCCCTCTTTACACTTTCCTAGGAAGATGGGTTTTCGGCAGCCTCTTGTGCCATATCATGCCTTATGCTCAAGGTTGTAGCGTATACATTTCAACGCTAACGTTAACATCCATCGCTATAGATAGATTCTTCGTCATAATTTATCCATTCAAGCCACGAATGAAAATCAAGACATGTATCGGCTTGATTATTTTCATATGGGTTTTCTCGCTATCAGTTACTTTTCCTTATGGATATTATATGGCATTGCAAGACGTTTATTGTGCAGAGAAATGGCCTTCTGATCAAATAAGGAAAGCTTTTGGATCTGTAACTGTTATTATGCAATTCGCGGTACCCTTCGTCGTAATGGCTTTCTGCTACACCTGTGTAAGTATAAAATTGAATGATAGACTAAAGACAAGGCCTGGAAGTAAGAATAGTAAGAAAGAAGACGCGGAAAGAGAAAGAAAAAGAAGAACTAATAGAATGCTAATAGCGATGGTAGCGATATTTGGGTTGTCATGGCTTCCTCTAAATCTGATAAATATAAGCAGTGATTTTTACTCCTTTGCAGAAGACTGGAAGTATTATATGGTGTTATTTTTCGTAACACACTTCATAGCAATGTCTTCGACAATATATAACCCATTTTTGTACGCGTGGTTGAACGAGAACTTTAGGAAAGAATTTAAGCAGATCTTACCTTGTCTAGGAGCACTAGTTACTAAGAAGCGGCACAATCAGGAAAGAACAGGGATGTTCAGATCAGAAAAGACATGTAACGGTAATGACACGGTCCAAGAATCATTATTGACGTCAACTGTTAATAAAATGCCTTCAGTCAGATATAAAATAGAATTCAACGAGAAGAAGTGTGATGATGGTGAGAATGTCAGTCCTGATGAGAAGCCAGAGAGCCATCCGAGTCCGAACGAAGACTGCGTTAATATGTATATGTTTGTTGATAAAACTGTGATTAATACAGATAAGGATCCTATTGTGTCTGTACTCTAATCTGTAAAGGTAAGTCGCATTTTTATTTGAACTAAAGCCGGGTACTTACTAGCGAGCTGTAACCGTAACCTTTTTACTGTATACGTAAAACCGTATCGTGGTTCAGGCGTGTCAGTGACAATCGTCAGCTCGCTTTGCTCCGCTTTTGTAGCGATTGTTGCAGGCTTACTTAATATGAGCAATTTCCAGAACAAGCGGAGGTTATCTAATCGTTTTTTTTTTGTTACAGTACATGCAACGGTTACGGTTATAGCTCGCTATTGAGTACTCATTTTTTTTAATGTCGTCATGTTACGAATCTGGGTTTGATAGCAAGGCGATATAAAAAAGAAAAAATCAGAATTATATTATACTAGCTGCGGCCCGCGCTTTTACCTGAGTAATGCTCGATCCCGCGGAAATATCGGGATAAAAAGTAGCCTGTGTTATTCCAGGTCCCCATCTACATATAATATATTCCAAGTTTCATCGCAATCGGTTCTGTAGTTTTTGAGAGAAAGAGTAACAAAGTCACAATGCATACAAACGTTCGCGTTTATAATATTAGTAAGATAAGATAAAGTAAATTCAGGTATACTTACAAGAAATCCATCACAATACAAAGTACCACACAAAAAAGACATTTCAAACTGTAACTGCTAATGTAGCAAACTCCAAACCTTACACCAGCAATAAAACAAGATATTTCAATGGCAAACCATTACATTATTTATGGTTTTAACTCACTTTGGCATTATTTATTGGATCCTTTTTATATTTCTTTCAGTACTATCTGAAAAATGGTGCGTCAAATGTTAAATTTCTTTCGGAACCGTCGTGTTGCCAACGCCGTGACCTTTATTGAATTTAAACCTGCTATTTTACCTTTCGGTATGGAGATAATGTTAAAATTAGACACATAAAAGGTTATGGAGTTATTCTTTCATGTATATTTTCTTCCATATGTAAAATAAATGCGAATGGTTGCGTGTGGGTGTGTGTCAGATCATCAGATCTATTGGACTTAACGCAAATGGTGATATATAAATTTATTGGACATCAACTAGGTTAAATTTAAAAATAAAATCGAAATATTCGCGTCAATATTGTACGCGAATATTATAGTTTAGTATTTAATTCTTTGAATTTAGAACAAAATGAAACATCGCACAATGTTTATTCGACTATGTTATGTTTTGTTTTTAAGTGCTTAAGCCTGCACTGGATGTTCATAGAACTGAACTGATTTTAACGGAAAGATATTTCCATTCACAAAAACACAGCGCTGTGTTTTTGTGGATATACTCGTATCTTTCCTTTAAAACAGTTCGTCTATATTTTTCTCAACAAGTACGTACAGTACAAACAGTTTTGCGAGCTATAAAAATATTTCTGCACCAAATTGCACGATTACTTACTGCGATGTTTTCGTTTTGATACAAAAATACTTATATCTAAGAGAAGTTTTCTCTGCAAACAATGAAGCTAAATGTTCTGGAGAAAAGTATCGTTATTCATTTATTTAACGATAAATCCCTGTGAGCTGTTTGTTTTGAGACGTACTTATAATGATATAAAGTTGAGAAGTCTCAGTTGTTACGGGCTTGATTCAATTAGTAAAACACATTACCTAATACAGTGTTTCAGGGTCGGTAATTTAAGCCCAGTAGGGGTTGTTCTAGAGGTCTAGGCGACCAACTTTTTTTCTAAAATTGGAACGTTTTGTTTTTCGAAAATTTAACGTTATGTTTCACCGAAAAAACGGCTGATAGTAAAGGCAATTTAAATTTAGATTGTAGTAGAACCAAACCAAAGTCCTTTATCTCTACGAAACAGTTGATTGTCAAGAAATTTCAACAACTACTTCGAATTTTCAGAAGTCGTAGAACAAATTTATTGGCCTAGATGCCTAGAAAACCCCCCTTTAAGTTTTTGTCACCATCCTCGAAATACACAGTACACTTTTGATTCCAAGGTAAACGTTTACGGAATAAGTGTATATTTTTTCAAACTACTTCGAATTTCCAAATGTCGTAGAACATATTTTTGGCCTAGACGCCAAGAACACCAACTTTCGGTTTAAATCACCGTCCTCAAAACATCCACATAATACCTAACGTCTAATGAGTGAATAATTTATGTCTATCAAGATTTTAGTTGCAGAGAGTTTAATACCTATTAGAATTCTGAATATAAAGTTTTATCTGCAAACAATAAAGCACCTACATAAATTCTTGAAACATCTACTTACATTATTTAATTAAATTCTAACCTAATGTAATTTTGAAATTTTCTTAGGTATTAGAATACTTAAAGACAATAAATATATTACCTGATGTTGTTTAACTTACATAATATAATAAATATTCACAAATGAGTAACCGCTGCATTCAAAGAGCAATTTACCTAACTTACCTAAGTGTAGCTTTGCCAAGGTTACTGTATCTCAATATTCGAAGTTAAGGAGTAACTTCGACAATTCGACGACAACGACTTCGACGTCAAACAATTATCGTTCGTTTCCAATTGTAGGACGAAATAGAGTCGTAGTAGGGAATACATGAACAAACCACAGTATACAGACGATAAACACAGTTTCGTATAATAAACAATTTTAAAAAACCGCCTACTTTAAAACTAAATAAAAACTTAAAAGGTGATCCATTATTAGTTGTTATTTTTGGGGTAGCGGTATTTTTATGAACGGCTGTAAACAAACTTTAAATTATTGTAGATCCTATATGGTAACATTAAATGAAAAATCATTGAAAAACCCTAATAATGATTTTTAAATACCTATTCAATGATCAACGAACACTCGACTCGAACTACTCGACATAGTCAGTCCACATTTTTTTCTTTGGCCCAGACCTATCTAATAATTGAGAAATAAGACGAATCTAACGATACCTTAATTAAAAAAATCCATCGAGTGGTTTGGAAATACGAGCTGAGGAAGAATATTACAAACATACAAGATAACCCTTTCCTTGCATCCGGGTAATTAAAGCAGGGTAGCTTGGTAGCATAGAACTGGACTGGTCTCTATTAGAGACTAGAAAGAGAATGACAGTGAAGCTTTTTAATATCAACCCAGACGAAGCACTTGCGTAACACAATTAAACTGTTCGGAAAATTACTCACACGCCTTTAGAAATTTACTCATGCACACTCGTTTAAAACTACTCAAAATTTCAAAATTGAAACGCCGTTGTTCTTTTACCTACCACTTAGGTAATCTATGCTTGGAAGTATGTAAAAGGACCCTTTGCCCAAAAGGTATAACATAAACCAGGCCTGTTCAGCCACTAGGCATAACTAATCCACAGAAGGTTCTGAGTGAACATCCTTCATTTAAACCACATCAGCACTTACATTATTTTGGTACCTATATCAATCAAACTTCCTATCAATTATAATAAAATACACCTCCGTAAATACAGAATATAGCTAAAGGTAACAAACACATATCAAATTACCTTTCCTTATCACAAAGAGTCACGTGTCGTCGCGTAGGTGAAAACCAAATCCCTATGAAAAGTCTTTCGAGAAAATGTTTCATGCGTAAGTCATTTGTCTTGGTGAGCCGCTTCCTGAACCTTTGGGTTTATGTCACCGTCATTGAGAAATTTACTGGCTCTTTCCTGGTTTACTGAATTTATTAGATCGACCTATATTGACAAATGAACTTGGTTATTGACAAATTAATTAATAGGTAATTGCGATTTTGCATAACAAAACACAATATTTACTTTTGTAATAATGCCGTTATTAAATAAAATGCGAGTTTATTTAATAACGGCATTATTACAAAAGTACCGAGCTTTCGCTAACTTTACAGTTAGCTTTTTCAAGGTTGACAAGATTACAAAAAACGCAAGTAAAACCCGGTAAATATTGGGTTTTATTAAATCAATACTTGTTTTACAAAATTTTGAATCTATTTTTATTGAGCGATTTTCAAAAAGAATATCGACTTGTATTTTTTAGGGTTTCTTATGTCAGAAGGTAAAAAAAAGGAATCTTTAGAAGAGCACTCGTTTGTTTTTACATAGTAGTGTAAAAACAAACGAGTGAAAAGTTCCAAAGGAAGTTTTATATTTTTATGTTATAGGATATCTCCACCGTTTGAGGTCTACTCGCGATGATTTTTTTGATTAATGTAAGTCCGATATAAATCGACTAGACAATGTATTAAAGTTCTTTAATCCGAATTCTTCGCTATCTTTTGTAAAAACCTCATCGAAAACTTTACGGCTTTCATCTCGTAAAGTCTTATCAACCAACTTTTCAAACAAAAACTATACCAAAATCGCTTTATCTATTCGTAAACTAGGCCATGAACAGACACACAGGCTTCCCAAACTTATAACACCCCTCCATTTTTGTCGGGGCTTAGAAATTGAAACGTTACCTATGCATATAGAGTAAGTTACAAATAATATTAACAATTTCTTTCATTTTTCCAGAGTTCCTACTAAATAAACAAGACATCATAAGAAGATGAAGAAAGTCAACCGTTCTTTCAAATAGATTAAAACTTACGTAGGTACCTAGTTTCTATAACAATATTTTCACGTATTTTTACGATTAAAGTGTACAGTAGAAAACATTTAATGAGTATGTAATACATACATAATATATCCACAGTAGAGTTCTAAAATTACTGTTTAATATTTTGTTAAAAAAGTGATTTTCAAGTCCAACTATAGTTGATCTGTTTGTATATATGTGTTAGTCTCTAAGATATATGTATTATTTATACAAGATGTAACGGGCAAGCCCTTTTAAGCCGAAAAGGGGTTGTTCTATACGTCTAGGCTAACAACTTTTGTTCTACGACTTTTGAAAATTCGAAGTACTTTTCGAAAATTTTAAGTGTAAAGTTTACTTGAAGATCAGCTGTTTCTTAGAGTTCTAGGTCATTGACCTTATGTTGTCCTTTAATTTAGTGTGGTCTACTACAATCAAACCTTCAATTACCTTTATTTTCAAAAGCAGCTGTTTTTTCAGTGAAAGATAACCTCAAAACTTTCAAAAAAAAAGTTCAAATTTTCAAAAGTCGTAGAACAAAAGTTGTTCGCCTAGACGTCTAGAACAACCACCTTTCGGCTTAAAAGGGCTTGCCCGTTACATCTTGTATACAGGGTGAACCATTTCTGTTGGCTCTCAGGGGGATATCCTAAACCATAAGAGATGGCATTTTTAGATTTCTGAAAAATTTATTACCCTAGCCAGGAATCAAACCTTGTCTTTTTTACTAAAAGAATACCGTATATCATTGCACCGACTGACTCATAGTGTTGCTAATAGAGATCAAATCTTGGAAATAACATAGTATGGTATATCGACAGAAATATCCCTTATAGTTTAGTGAGGATATTTCCCAGAAAGCTCATCATAATGGTTCACACTGTAAATTAATGTATTTTAGGGTGAATAATTATTAAGTTTTATCTACGTCATTTTGGTTTAATCTCGGATACTGCGATGCAAATGTATGTGCTTCTTATGAAACTACTTAACTTCTAGAAGAACTTAGTAGAACTTCTAATGTAATGTGGAAAATGTTTAAGGTTATTTTTTTATTTTGATTTAAATGCAATCAGATAAATTTGTCAATTTTAAAACTCTACAATAGATATTTACATTTGTAAAACCTCAATTAATAGGCAATAAATTAAAAACATAAAACGTTTTAAATAAAATTATGTAAAATAGTTAAAAAGAATGTGCAATTTGATCCGACATTTTAGACTAAAAAGGTGTGTTTTAAAAAAAGACGAACTTATAACCTTACGTAGTTATTCTAATATCCAAAATTAAATGGTGTAAATTGTTTGTGAATAAATGTTAATTAAAATAGTGTACAGATGAATTATTAATTAGAAGGAATTTTGTAAATAAATTAGTTTAATCAAAAGTGTTTAAATTTAATGTCTAGGTAAAATGTAAATAAAACTAAGTAGCCAAAAAGTATTTGCGTCAAAAAGTTTTATGGAACTTTGAGCCCCTTGATGGAAATACTTTTTATTAATCTTTCGTTATGAATATCGATGTGTACCTACGCTTCTTGTTTATTAAATAATTATTTTATTTTGTATAACATTAATTAATTACATTTGAATAATGCATTGTTCAAGAAAAATAAATAAATGCAAATTGTCGTTTATTATTAGGAAAATAAAGTCATTGTACCGAAATTTTAGAGATTTATATTTTTCGATACCTTTTTATTTGAGTAGAGATGGGCATCTATTGACTTCACCTTGTCTGATAGATTATCATCTATCAAATTGATAACTGCGTTCACTGCTGTTTTGACGTAACGTGGTGATCAACTATGATTATTAAATATAGATAGGTACTAGTGTCTATGAAACTGAATTATCAATTAGACAGAATACAAGACATTTATACTATGTATAAAAAATATCAATATTTAAATTATAAGATTCACGCCTTATAACAAAGGTGAATGACCATTGCGTCCAAAAGTGCCCGTCAAACTGTGGCATTACCTCGTTGAATCGCCAACGATATACTCTGTGCTAAAAAGGGCGCCGACCGGGGTCCAGACCCTTATCATTATAATATTTAATATTGTCTATTATTAGACAGATAATGTTGATGCTGATAGGAAGCGAAGAAAAGGATGACGATGTTACTTGTTTGTCTCGAAATAATATCACTAATTACTCCACCCTTGAAGAATCTGAAGTTGTAGGTTCGCGAAAATAGCGATGCGGATATCACTATCCTTTTTTATAAAAAAAATATTTGACCAATTCATAAATTTAGTTGAGCGTTTAACCACAGTCTCGTGTACGCTCATCTAGAAGAAAAGGAAGGAATTTCTTCATTTAAAAACGGAGTTTTAACCATTTTTAGTCCATTCTCAAATCGCTCCGTATTCCCAAGTGGACTCGCCCGTTTTGCATAATATAACTCACCTGCTCTATGTGTAAAATAAAATGCCAAAAATAAAACTAAAAGTCAACATTCAGTACTCTAATTACGTAGAAAGGTATAGTAATACTAACATAACTAAAAACTCTTATTTTTAAAACTAAAACTAAAGGCGTTTCCTGGTAAAACAGTAAAAACTTTCATTCCAACTAAAGTAAGTAAGCTTTAAAAGTAACAACACATTCGCTGGGATACTCATTATTATACGAACTTAATGTCGACGTCCACTATAATAAGGTGAGTACTGTATACTGACTAACGATTACCTCGTTACTTTGTACTTAGAAACGTCAATCAGTAGGTACCTATTATACCTATACCCACTTTTACTTTCTTAACGGCCGAACACTAAACCGCTACTTAAAATTTGAGGACTACTTAAACCTGTGTGCTAAGGGATTTCATAGAGAAAGCGCCTCAGGTTTACACGGCCAGGGGGCGCTATGAAGATAAAATGTAAGGCATAGTGACGTTGTTACGACAACCAGCACATAGCAGTACTAACCACATTAAAACCTCAGGCGTCACACAATACCCTCAGAGTACTTTTATTAAAAAAGTTTAGTTTGATAATTATATTATAGCAACTACACCTTAGAGTATACATAAGCAAGCTTAGAGCGCGCTTACGGGTATTTGCCTACTGCGCAAAGTGTAAGCAGATGCTCTATACATAGATATTCAAACGTTGAGGTTAAATAGTGACCCGCGAATCATGTTTACACCGCGGCACTGAACAATTCACCATAATTATTACTAGAATAAATTCTAACGAGAGAAACAGTCAATTCCCGTAACCCTAGGTGACTGATGACATCGTTTTTGTCATTTTTGAATATTCATACCGGTGCTTACAGTTCATACTCGCATACCAGCGCTCTATAGCTTTCTTATGTATACTAAAAGAACTATACTGAATAGACACTAAAACAACGCTGAACTTTACTGATCGGAGATAAGGTATAAACTCCGTTACATGTCACGACAAAAAAACGACATTTCAATTCGATAATATCCCGTATTTTTATTGAATAAGGTTCCAAGCTTAAATTTTGTATTAGGTATTTTGGATGATTCTAAATAATATTTTGGAAATATCTCGATACCATTAAGCGCGCAAAAAGGGCACGTATTCCATAACTAAGATGTCTCAACAACGCATCAATATTGCTAGATTTTAACCGTGAAAACCTATAGTAATTTTTGATAATTTTGCAAGAAATTACTAACTTTTGACCAAAACTTCTAAATTTAAATTGAGTAGCACTCAAGTTCTATGTAATGTTACTGAATTCGGCCGTTAAAAACATTAGCTAAACTAGAAAAAAACATCTATATAATATTGATCCGTCTTTGAGAAAAATCTAACAATCCTGACGCTTTGTTGAAACCTCAGTTATAGAATAGTGGCCATAAGGACAGACGACCATAGCTCAATTTCACAAAGTCAGTCAAATAACTTGAGCCCTCTCAAACAACCCTGGTAATGATATATTCGCAAACATTCACAGATTTGTCGAACATATGTCGCCGAAACTTTCAACGCTTCAGCTTTCAGGGTATACTCGTAGACAAACTTATTTACATTGGCCTCATTTCCAGAAAGGGTTTCCTCTAGATATAACTATTATATAAAATAGATTTGTGTTCAAATGATAGATAACAGTATAGACCAAGGCCGAAGCCTTTAAAAATGATAAAAAGTGAAACAAATTTATGGTAATTTCTTCTATGGTTTTCGCGTTTTTTTTTAAATTTATAGTAGAATGAAACCCATTGGAAAATGAAGAGTGTAACAAAAATTGAATGAATATAACAAAAATTATATAAAAAATAAATTACGGGCAATCTGAGATCGGGAAGGGGTGGGGGGAGTTCTTAAGAGGGAAAAATGGTTTATCTTGATTCAAAACTTATGTGAAAAATTCAAAGAACCACATTTTTAGTTTTTTAATTAGGTATTATGTGTCACAAAAAAAATTGTATTGACCAAATTTTGTAAAAGCTTATATATGCTTATACCGTTGTATGTCCTTTTACAGCAAGATAGGTTTTTATTTACTACACAAACAAAACCGCAAAAGGGTTGGAAAATAAGTGAACACCAGGACGAAAGACAAAACACAAACACACTCTTGACACTGATATTATATATGATATTATAACGGAATAGATAACCATGAAAATTGAAGCGTAATAATAAAATATTTACGTTTTACCGGGTCTTAATCTCGTACTATTATGTATTTTCTTACCTCGACGTTTCGATCATGTTATACAATGATCTTGGTCTCGAGGGGACTCACATATATTGTAAACTAGCTGCGCCCCGCGGTTTCACCCGCGCAAGTCGCGATCCCGCGTTGTTCGAACACCTACCTACCGCAACGCAAAAATCCACACTTAAACGGTCGCCCATTGAAGTACTGTTGAAGCCAGGCGCTACCGCGCCTGGCATCATCAGTACTTCCCTGGTCGTCCGTTTAAGTGTGGATTTTTGCACTGCGGTAGGTAGGTGAAGTAAGTTAAAGATTGTATTTCGTCAGTAAGTGACGATGACGATGACGAAGGATGACGATGACGATGGATGACGATGATGATGATGCAACTCTACATCACTTATCCTACCCCTGTGTCGATTTTCATTCATTGAATGGTTATCACCCGCGTAAGTCCCGATCCTGCGGGATTTTCGGGATCAAAAGTATCCTATGTTACTCTCCATCATTTAAACTATCCCTATGCAAATTTTCATTCGATAAATAATTTCACCCGCGTAAGTCCCGATCCCGCGGGATTTTCGGGATCAAAAGTATCCTATGTTACTCTCTATCACTTAAACTATCCCTATGCAAATTTTCATCTAAGAAATAGTTATCACCTGCGTAAGTCCCGATCCCGCGGGATTTTCGGGATCAAAAGTATCCTATGTTACTCTTCATCATTTAAACTATCCCTATGCAAATTTTCATCTAATAAATATTATCATCCGCGTAAGTCCCGATCCCGCGGGATTTTCGGGATCAAAAGTATCCTATGTTACTCTCTATCACTTAAACTATCCCTATGCAAATTTTCATCTAAGAAATAGTTATCACCTGCGTAAGTCCCGATCCCGCGGGATTTTCGGGATCAAAAGTATCCTATGTTACTCTTCATCATTTAAACTATCCCTATGCAAATTTTCATCTAATAAATATTATCACCTGCGTAAGTTCCGATCCCGCGGGATTTTCGGGATCAAAAGTATCCTATGATACTCTCCATCATTTAAACTATCCCTATGCAAATTTTCATACATTAATATTATCACCCGCGTAAGTCCCGATCCCGCGGGATTTTCGGGATCAAAAGTATCATATGATACTCTCTATCACTTAAACTATCTCTATGCAAATTTTCATCTAAGAAATAGTGAAACCTGAAAAAAAACCTGCGTAAGTCCCGATCCCGCGGGATTTTCGGGATCAAAAGTATCCTATGTTACTCTTCATCATTTAAACTATCCCTATGCAAATTTTCATCTAATAAATATTATCACCCGCGTAAGTCCCGATCCCGCGGGATTTTCGGGATCAAAAGTATCCTATGTTACTCTCTATCACTTAAACTATCCCTATGCAAATTTTCATCTAAGAAATAGTTATCACCTGCGTAAGTCCCGATCCCGCGGGATTTTTGGGATCAAAAGTATCCTATGTTACTCTTCATCATTTAAACTATCCCTATGCAAATTTTCATCTAATAAATATTATCACCCGCGTAAGTCCCGATCCCGCGGGATTTTCGGGATCAAAAGTATCCTATGTTACTCTCCATCATTTAAACTATCCCTATGCAAATTTTCATCTAAGAAATAGTTATCACCTGCGTAAGTCCCGATCCCGCGGGATTTTTGGGATCAAAAGTATCCTATGTTACTCTTCATCATTTAAACTATCCCTATGCAAATTTTCATCTAATAAATATTATCACCCGCGTAAGTCCCGATCCCGCGGGATTTTCGGGATCAAAAGTATCCTATGTTACTCTCCATCATTTAAACTATCCCTATGCAAATTTTCATCCAAATCGGTCGAGCCGTTTGACCGTGAAGAGGGAACAAACAAACAAACAAACAAACAAACAAACAAACAAACAAACAGATTTTCGGATTTATAATATTAGTAGGATATGTTAATAAATCGAGTGAATTTAAAAAGTTTAGCATTAATAAAATGTCTGTTGGGTCTATAGGGATTTTCAAACAACTTCGCAGTCCTAATCCGATGTCGGAAAGGTTATCGCCATCTCGCTCAGCGCGACTTAATAAGATAGTGAAAGACATATCGAGTCAATCTTTGGTTTCAGACCAACACGACGTTTTCTGAATACTGAATTTCTATACTCCTCATGAGCGATTTTCTCGGTTGCATCCCTCCTGGGAGCTAGGTCGCTGAATGATGTCTAAGTTAGTTAGGATTAACTGAGTTAGTTAGGATAAACTGAGTTAGTTGGGATAAACTGAGTTAGTTAGGATAAACTGAGTTAGTTAGGATTATCTCCACTAGTCGATCTAGTTTATCATACTTGTGCGTCCACCACAAACTATGACTATTATCACTTGTTTGAAGAATAGGCAAAACTACATTTATTACATAGAACTGGAATTAACTTTATTTACATAGAACTGAACTGGAAGGCTACAGTTCAGTTCTATGTAAAGGCTAAACTGCTAAATGAACGCAAGAAAAAACTGTTTAAACTTCAAACTCGAAAATTTTAATTAAAACGCCAAACAATTTTGGAATGTTGGAAAACTGTTGAACCTATTTAGATTATTGAACAAAAAATGAACAAGGATTTTACAATTTTCGGATTAATATTTGATAGGGAGTTGACGATTAAACCCTTCGGGCTTTTAGTCAACTCTAAAATTCGCGAGTGATTAACATTTGTTGATTTTACCTTTTTTGCCGTCAAATCACATAAAAATTTAAAATAGGTACGCCCTTAAAATTTCATAGATGTAAATAATGAAGTCATCGTTCTTCTCAAAGTAAACTTCGTGAAACATCCTATTGAATTGAGAAGAAAGAACAACATTATTATTTTTTAGTTTAAAGATATACTTTTCATAATAAAAATAATTTAATAAACCCTACTGCAGCTTGTGCTTAACTCACTTATCACAAAATTTATGACTACATTAAAATTCAAAATTTAATAACAGTATTTCAAGCACCTATTAACCGCCATTTATCGCTCTAGTACATCCGGTTAAAGTTTCTGTTTAATGGTATAAATTAGCGCCAAGTATCAAGTACAGTCATTGCGGGTGAAATTAGACTAGCGGTGGAACATTGGACCACACCCTGAGCTTTCATTCTTCTCAAATTTACGATTGTATGAGCATTTAAAGTTCAATGTTACCCAAATAGTAAAACCTTAGGATAAAATGAGTTTTTAAGGTGAGGAAAAACGTTGGTCCAATGTTACCCCAAAATCAATATAACTTTAGACTTTAGAACTTTAGTTTGGATGTTTTAATCCCGCGTTTAGCCGAATTAGGATTAGCGGTTAATTCATCTAAATGTGAATTTTTC
Organism: Idaea dimidiata; assembly: GCA_949358125.1. Classification (NCBI taxonomy): domain Eukaryota; kingdom Metazoa; phylum Arthropoda; class Insecta; order Lepidoptera; family Geometridae; genus Idaea; species Idaea dimidiata. The sequence goes on from OX442334.1 coordinate 12,012,684, forward strand.
TCCTGTGGGTCCGGTTCCTCGTCTTCTTTCTCTCGTTTTGGTAGCATTCTTCCGGGTCTAAGGTGTTTGTCGGCCCAGTCTTTTTATTTGTTGGGTTCCCCCATTTTTCCGGATGGCATTCAACGTGCGCTAAGTGATCGAAGGGATTTGCTTCGGGTGGCTTGTAACCGTTTAAGAGATGTGTCCCCACATGTGGCGTTGTCGCTTCTGAGGTTTTGCTTCGCTGTCCCGAAGATTACTTATCTCCTTCGGACGGCTCCCGTGTGGCTCCATTTGGACGAGGTGGCTGATTTTGATGAGACTCTCAAGTTTTCTGTGGAGGAAATTTTGAATATTTCCTTGGATGAGTCTCAGTGGAATCAGGCGTCTCTTCCAATTCGTTTGGGGGGTTTAGGAATCAGGCGAGCCCGGGATGTTGGCCTTCCAGCGTTTTTGGCGTCCTCTCATGGGGTTGTGGGTCTGGTGGCTAGTTTGTTGGATTTGAATGGCGACCAGATTTGTATTCCTTATGTGGAGGATGCTGTTAAGGCTTGGCGGGCTCTCAACCCGGGCTCGGACCTTCCTTCGTTGCCGTGTGCGCAGCGGTTATGGGATGAGGTGGGGGCGGAGAGAGTGTTGAGGCAGCTACTGGAGACTGCCCAGGGCGTGACTTGGCGAGGCTGAGGAGTGTGTCTAGGCCAGAGTCTGGGGCGTGGCTGCACGCTTTGCCGTCACCTAATTTGGGAACGCACCTGGATGGTGACTCTTTGCGGGTGGCTGTGGCTCTCCGCTTGGGATGCAGAGTTTGTGAGCCTCATACATGCATCTGCGGTTCCATGGTGGATGCTAGTGGTCACCATGCATTGAGTTGCGTTCGTTGTCTCGGTAGGTTCCCGCGGCACCACGCTCTCAATGAGCTTATTCGCCGGGCTTTGGTATCGGCCAACGTTCCGTGCGTTCTCGAACCCCCCGGTCTTAGCCGTACGGATGGCAAGCGACCGGACGGCTTGACGCTTGTCCCTTGGCGTAGGGGTAAATGTCTCATTTGGGACGCGACCTGCGTCAACACGTATGCGTTGAGTCATTTACCTCATACTATGAGGGTTGCGGGTGCGGCGGGGGAGGCGGCGGCGGGGGCTAAGCATGTCAAATATGCTCCTTTGTCCCAAAATTATATTTTTGTTCCCGTGGCCGTGGAGACGTCGGGGAGTTGGGGGCATGAGGGCTTGGCCTTTGTGAGGAAGATTGGGTGCCGGTTGAGGGGGAGGGGGCTTGATGTCCGTTCCGGAGCGTTCCTGCTGCAACGATTGTCCATTGCGGTTCAGCGCGGAAATGCTGCTAGCATTTTGGGCAGTTTTGCGGCGGGGACGCTTGGGGATGGATTATTTTAGTTTTAGTTTTTATTTTGATTTTTAAATTGTATTTCTTTTTTCATAAATAAAGTATTTAACTAATATACTTTAGACTATGTTTATTTCTATCTATGTCTCAGGATTAAAACAATATCTGTAAATTTTTCATCAGTTTTTGCGACTTTTAATTGAAATAAAACTCAATTAACCCTTATTCTGTTTCCCTTGTCTACTCTGAGGAAGGGAACGATTGTTTTATTTCATAATCTTAAACCGCAAAATTAATCCAATATCACAAGGTCACTTTTAAAATAATTACTATTTAATCATTCTAGGAAAGTAACGATATATTTATTATTATTAACGATAAAAATTAAATTGTCTTTTATGTGGTCCAAAATTATCTGAAATGACGTTACCATTAAACATTAAACAGTCCCACTTGGCTTCTCGGTTCAGTTTAAAAAAGTTTTTTATTGCTTACATTTATCACGTTATTTTTATGAGTGAAATTGAATTGGTTGCGAATGATTCGGTATAAAGTTTGTAAATTAGTTAATGTTGGTCTGTAGTCTTCAAGTTGAAGTTCGATGAGATGTTATTTATAACCAACACCGGGATGAAACGTAGGTATCTAATGTGTTAATCCAGCTTAAAAACTTATAACTGCGTACCAATTATTCATAAAATTATTGTACTACAATATTCATAAAAGCGTAAGACGAAATGAAATCCAAACACCTACCTAAACTAAATAGGAATAATATTAGAATCGTTATAGGAATCCTCACAGGACACTGCCAGCTGAACAGACACCCGGTAAAGATAGGACAAAGGGATGACCTCGTTTGTCCTAGCTGTCTGAAAGAAGAGGAAACTAGCTATCACCTGGTAGCAGGGTCCCCCGCATATAAAATATACTAAAGGCAGTTATTAAAACTTTGCAAAGTAATAGGTAGAATTAATGGGTCGCCATCACCGTGAGTTACCAGTTAAGGCGGCGATAGATGATAATTATCGGTTCTTGTCCGATTGCAATTGCTCATTTAGAGCGAGATGGAATTGCGTGAAAAATCTACAATTTCTCGTAAAACCAATCATTAACGAAGATTAAAATAATATTTTTATAAAATGCGATGTAGGGGTTCTAGTTATTGTATTTTCTAATATTATGATGCCTATAAGAAAATATAGCGGTTAAGGATTTAGAAGAAAAATTGATTTATTTTGTAAAACATGGGTAACTTTGCCTGTATAATAGTGGTATTTAAAGTTATTTTTTATTGTTTTTGAAATGAAGGGGACACTTCTTGTATCATGTACAATAACATAATACATTGTTTAAAGATCTATTTGATACCGGTTATGAAGAAAACTATTCAATCGGAAGGGATTTCACATGGGTCGCGTCCTAGGGCCTCGTGGAACTAGGTGAAATGGTCCCAACATGAGAAGAGCGATCACCCGTCTGGTGCTTGTACCACCAAATTTTAGCTATTTCCATCCGGGGACATTCGAGATCCTCTTCATTTTCTTGTAGTGGTTAGTGTTAAGTTTTTAGATCACTCTAGGCGTCTAACTTGACTAACGACTGCTATTAGAAATTAAATAACTTTTTGAAAATCTCATTATAATGTAAGTATTTACTTATATGTATATATATCAACTTTAAACTATAAAATTCTTTTTTTTTTATTCGTATATTACAAAATTAATTTCGACTATAAATTCCAATTCAAGTTCATGCTAATAAAATATCAACTTTAAATCTCCTACTTAGCTCAAGATGTAGTCAGAACAATCCACGATGACTCGTTCTTCCACGAACGAGTCATCAAATTCAAAGTTTCAAAGTTAATAAAAAATGACAAATGCTTTTGAGTAAAGAAAATGCGTAAGCATTTGTCATTTTTTATGTACTTTGAAAAGGTTCCATCAACGAGTCATTGTGGATTGCTACTACTATATCTTAATAGAGAATCCGCAAGAAAATCACCGTTATTAATTACCAGCAAGTAACAAGATTGAAACAATTCTCCTCGAGGTTTCATGAGGTCGATTCTTGAATCACTCGTGTCACTTAGTGCGGCCATAAATGTCTACAGTCTACACTGCTAAGTTCCATGTTGACACTTATCTGAGCCTTCGCTGTCTGTCTGTCTGTCACCAGGCTGGATTTCATAAGCCGTGATAGCTAGACAATTGAAATTTTCACAGATGATGTATTTTTAATTGTTGCCGCTACCACAACAAAATAATTTAAAGTTTCCGTACAACAAACGTGAATTTTAATAATTCTTGTGTCACTTTAATCATATAGTAATAAATCGGTTTGTAATTATTTAGAAGAACAGACCCACTGGGCATAATTTTAGGGTCCGGTACCCAATTGTGATAATTGTACGGAACCCTTCGTGTGCCAATTCCGCACATGGCCGGTTTTATGAATAGCTCGTGATCGGATTTTAATTTGCTTGTAATTATAAACCCACCTTGTGTTCTTTTTCAATTTTTTCCAAGCCGATTAAATATTTAAGGATTTCTTTGTTATTGACATTCAGATATAATTTATGTGTCGCCTTGCTTAGTTTACGACTAGTGCTGGTAAACACTCGTTACAATCGTGTTGTTTAAAAGAAGAGTGTTGGCGATTACCAGTAGAAATACTGTAACACTCGACGTTTCAGAAATCGACCTCTGCCTTGCAAAATGTAACCCGCAAAGAAGTTATATTACTAGAACTAGAAGCGCTCAGGTAGAACTAAAAAGTGTTCCGCTACATCGTAGCGTTCTGTCCCTTTCTAATAGTGTTATTGGAAAGGGACAGCGTGCTAAATGTAGCGGAACACTTTTTAGTTCTACGTGAGCATTCTATAGAAAGGGACAGCATGTTCAAAGTAGCGGATCAATTTTTAGTTCTTTCTAATAGTGTTATTAGAAAGGGACAGCATGCTCAATATAGCGGAACACTTTTTTAATTCTACGTGAACATTCTAGTTCAAGTAATATAACTTCTTTGGTAACTCGTCATCCATCAGACTAACGTCCCGTGACCTCACGTAAGCTAGATAGTGCTCTGACTGGACTGCTATATTCTTTTTTTATTTACCTATCGTACAATACTTCTAATGCTAGGAGGTAAAGGTAAGTTGTGCGCTTGGAAGTTTTGTAAAGGGAATGCGGCTTTATTATATTTGTTTTTTCTATGTTTTAACATCTTAGACCACATCGTCGCTTTCCATCAAGTGAGATAGTGGTCAAAAGCTTACCTATCAATTATGAAAAAAAGATACGTTACTTTGTAAGCGAAATTAGACGATAATACTGCATCTAGAGTAATTACTATCTCGTTTGCGTTATAGTCTCGAACTTCTCACTATCTCTGTCGCTAAACGCTGTTTTATCGCCTCATTTCGTGTCATTTGTCGTGACTAAGTAATGTATCTACACTTTTTTGTTTTAATCTAAGACATATGCTACTTTTATCCCAATGCCTCGGAATCGAGACATAGCTGGGTGAAATCTCTGATCATATCATATATGTAAACACAAAGAAGCTTTAGATACATACTCGGATTAACCTCAGACTAATTCGTACCTACACGTGAGGTTAATTATTATAAACACGCGCCAAATTTACGCGTGCAAAGGGAGCGGTACCTCATGAGCAAGACGATAATCGGGTCTAAAATATCATTACTTTGATATGATTATACCTACTTACTTTATCAGTTGTGCCCTACAGTTCCGTTCAGTTGAATCTAAGTTGCCGACCCGGAGTAATGTCAGTAAATGTCATACAACAAACGTTTTCATGGTCCCTCAACTCTTTCAAACTCTTTCGCGCTATTTAAATTATCTTTGAATGTTACATTTAATAACTTCGGCCTATTTGCGGTATACGGCGTTTTGAATAAAAACCGACCTAGTGCAACTTGAACTCGTGCACGGCGAGGTCTTAGTTTATTAGCTGACGCATAGTTTGCCAGTTTTCAAACAAGTGAGCATGGCTGAGATCGATTGCAATGGACGTGTGAGTCCATGTATGAAAAAATGTCTCAACTATAAGAAGCTAAGCTAAACTGAATTAGTGTAGTTGCGGCACTAGATCGGCTTTAGTGTTATTCCGACAACACACTTAAGATATCCAATTAAAAAGTTTCTTCGCAATTACAATTGCGGAAAAGAATTAGAAACAAGCTTTTATATGTATGTAAAATATCTACCTTTTTTTATCGTATGAATTCATATTTACCAATTTAAATAAAATATGTAGGGATTTCTATAATTCATATTCGGACGGATCAAAAATTGAGCCCTTTTTAAAATAACATTAACCCAATTATTTTTAAAGAGGCGACACTCATCGTTCGCAATCAGAAGTAAAATCTTTTTTTAAATTATTGTAATACCGTTTTCCGCATAAATTTATTTTGACGTGGATAAGATTATTATTCTAAAGAATTTTAAAACTTTTTCGGGAAGGGACAGATTAATTGGACATCCTTTAAAGGCTTTTGTGGACTAAATACTTTTGATCGGCCGATAGCATTAAACCTACTATTGACTTTGCAGCCGTACTTGTTTGATTTCTGACATTTAGCGACCATTTAAACAACGTTTTAGTTTTAAATAAGCAATTAACTGTTTATACATTTTCCTATTGGACTATAATAATGCTTTCTTTTAGAACCGAGCAATTCGATGAATAAAGACACTTTTTTATGGATATTATAATCCAACCATAGCGGGAAAATAAGGCATAGCGAAACGTGGCTTTAAGACAAAAATAGGGTTAGAGGGTTAAATAGGGTTAGGGTTAGAGTATACTCTAACCCTATTTTTGCTACGATTAATTATTGCACCTCAATCTGTAAATTGTATATTGTACAAATATCTAAGAAATTCTAACTATCCCGTTTTTCTATAAACCAGTAAAGTTAAATATCTCACCCCTTAAGTCTTCAGTCTACTGGAGCCTTATACTTTAGTGTTATAGGTTCGAAGGGCAAGAAACTCGAAGGTATTTGAATAACAGCTGACATTGAGAACTTATACAATGGAAGGAAGCCCTCGAGATGGATAAACGAGCTGTTTGTGACAGGGTAACGTGTTGGAGACGTCTCTGCCTGTACACTATAATCTTGGGTAGGTATATATAGATACAATATAATACGAGTAAGACATTATGTGTGAAACTCCACGTTGTGATATATTTCTGTTTCAAGATTACAGAATGTAAGTATATAACTATCTTTGGTTACTCTACAATCAACATACGAGTGTAATAAGTATTATGTAATGGAACTCAAGCTTGTGATATACGTTTCTGTTTCTATACGAGTATTACTTACTTTCTGTAGGCAATCTCGGATATTTTGGATTCCCGTTTGTTATGAATCTAGAGAGAATATCTCAGGGATCTGTGACGTCCCGCCCTCGATAGAATATCAAACAGATACTTTGTTTTATACAATGTTACCTCCTTGTGGCTGGGATTCTGACAAGATACACAGCAAGGCGCCAACCAGCCAGTCGTGAACTTTCTAGACCGTTCGTTTTAGTTAGGTAACTCGATAGCTTCTAAGCGCTAAGCCAGCCTCCTTCCTTATCGGCCGCAGCCTAAAAATAATGCTGTAAAGGTAGTGTTTGTACTCCTTCACGCATAAAGCTACTGTACCGATTGTAATAAAGTACTTTGTATGAACCTACTATTATGTTGGTAGCTTATGTATCTACTTTATGTTAGTATGTGTCTACTATATGTATGTCTCAATGTACAGTCAGAATACAGATTATGTATCCATGTAGATATCCATAACTACAGCTATAACGTCCACTTACAACAATGTCTGCGTTAGAATATCCGACCCAAGTTTAGTTTATCAATTTAGTTACAAGCATAGCTAACAGGTGTCGCTACTAGCGCAACAAACAGAAAAATAAAAACTTTATTACCTATCAACTCGGATGGCAACTTGTAATTTTAAATTCATATTCTAAATATTTTATGATTGACAATACCGTCAATACCTATATTATCAAATAACAATAACACTAAATCTTTAAAAAAATTAGAGGTATGAATGGGGCTTGAACCACCGCATATTGAATCTCAAAGCAAGGTAGTTAACCAGTCTGCTAATCCAACTTTAACAAACGTAATGAAATAATGAATCTATACCAACAAACGGCTACTTGTTTATCTATCTACAAAATATTAATATAAGGTCGTATTATTGAGATTGATGCTTTATCCTATTGCTATAGAAAAAAAAGGAAATTGTGGGTAGTTGTAACATAATTTTAAACAACTGACCTTTTTACATAGAATCATTTCGTTCAAACGAATAAACCATTGTGGTTACTGTGCTTTTCTTTCTTTTTATTAAAATTTCATTTAAAATATGTTGTGTTATATAATGAAGAAAACAATAAAATTACATTCGTTAAATCTAACGGTGAGTTAAAATAGTTGGGAAACTATGGTCATGTCTATTCAATGTCAAAAATAAGCATTAAAATTAATAACCTGGTTTTTCGACTTACAGAGAAAAACAATCCGGCTATGGGTTAAAATATATGGAGAACCGGAGACCTAGTAACGACATAAAGTGGCTTGTGGGGTCAAATTACTTCCAACTGGGACTTATCAGTGGTCAAGCGAAACAAAAGAAAATCTCCAGAATCTAGTGACATCAACTAGGGACTGGATGAGTGGAAACAATTTGTGCCACAATATGGTGAATAGCATGAAAAATAGACTTCAACAAATAATTAAAAGTTAAAATAGGCCTTTGCTTTATTAAAATATTGTTCCTAATGTTGTGTTCTGAGTGTTATGTTGGGTGTTTTTATAAAAAGTGTTTGCATTTAAAAAATAAGATGTCACAAGTGATGTTATTGTGTATTTGGTAGAAAATGTATAATATAAATACGTTTCTACCTATACCATACATGTAATTCACGAAATTGGCATTATTGCAAAGTAAGTTTTTTTTTATAAAACCACCCACAATACAATAAGTCTTGTAAGGCGTTGTTTGTAAGAATAAAGTGTTATAAAACATTTTTCTTTTTCTTATTTTTAAAGTTAAGTGTAACTTATACTAAGATAAATCATACAAATGCAAAAATAAATATATAAATAAATATATAAATTATCACTTAATAGATAAAATTCAATCAAAAAGAATTACTGCAGTCAGGTTTCGAACTCGATAGTGTCTGTCATGCAAATCTATATAAGATACCGCTGGACCAATGGATAATTACAAATATGGTCTAAAATAACTAACTGTTGATAAGCCGTTTCGTTGTAAGTAGACGTTAGCTGTAGCTATGGATATCTACGGTGGTTACTTTAGTCGTATTCTGAGTGTACCTGAAGACCAAGACCTGCAAACTCGATATTCCCGAAAATTACACAAGTGAAACCGTGATGCACATCTTATCAATAAACCATATTTTAGACCTTTAAAATAAGACTACAAAGCTGTATTGTTTATCGTTATGCTAAAAGTTCCACGGGCAACGGTCCGCACCGTATTGTTTGCGTTTCGCACGATTAACTTTTTACAGTAGAAATACAGAGAAACTCACTAATTTTACATAAACTGTCTAGTTTCTGATCTAGGTGTTCTGGAAAACTACGGCAACAAAGTTATACGTTGTATTTATTTTACTAATATTATAAACGCGAACGTTTGTATGTACTTTGTTACTCTTTCACGTTTTTTCGCAATCGGTTTATTAGTTTTTACTACTGGACCGATTGCGATGAAATTAAAACTTATAGAAATATAAGTAGCTAGGGACCTCAAATAATACATAGGCTACTTTTTATCTCGATATTCCCGCTGGATCGGGACCTACGCGGGTAAAACCGCGGGGTTTGTGAGTATGTATGTATTTGGGTACGTTAGTTACTCAATCACATAAAAACTACTTAACCGATTACGATTAAACTCGGAATATAGGTAGCTGAAGATCTGGAATAACACATTGGTTACTTTTTGTCACGGCATTCCCGCGGGAAGACACCGCGGGGCGCAGCTAGTGTAACTATAAAATCAGTCTACCTACTTACTACTGTATAAGATTTTTTGTACAGTTTCCATATTCTCAATCCAATATTTACAAGAAGGGTTTATTACGGCCTATCGTACCGACTATTGGCCAATTGATGTTGAATTGTAACTCATTCCGAAGGTCAGGATAGTCCTAATGATGACTATACGGTCGATTCAAATAAATCGGTTCATCTGTTCTAATACGATACATTTCGACGTAGGTACCTATTTGCTTGGGTTATTTATATTTTCGTTTCGCAATATGGTCGCATTTGCTTGATGCGGTGGTAGAATAGCCTACACAAACGTTTTGATTTTATAACCTACTAGCTGCTTCCCGCGGTTTCACCCGTGTAAGTCCCGGAATATCGGGATAAAAAGGAGCCTATGTGTTATTCCAGGTCTCCAACTACTTATATTCCAAGTTTCATCGTAATCGGTTTAGTAGTTTTTGCGTGAAAGAGTAACAAACTCACATAAATACATACTTACATACATACAAACTTTCGCGTTTCTAATATTAGTAAGATTCACCACCCAAAGGATCAGAGTATAAAAATAAACTGCCATAACCCTCGTGAACATTCAGATCGACTTTATGTCAACCGATCTTCTGTGAAATTTGAGGTGGACTGTTAAATTCGAGTTGTTCCATATTATTTGAACACTGACTGAATATATATTGCACTGACTATCATTCTAATGGTCGTGGTTTCAAATCTCGGCTGACCGCTCACCAATGTCTTTTTCCTTGTGAAAATGTTATGTGCGTTAATAACATCGCTCTTACGGTGAAGGAAAACATAATGAGGAACCCCGGCTTACTTAGCTCTATACGTATTGACCAGTGCTTTCCTCTGTGCATGGCTGTCTAGGCTGGGAAGGTAGTATAAGTGCTGATGGGCAAGCCAACCCTACCTAACAATGTCCCGAGCACAACAACGCCATAAATTGCATGGATTAAAATAAAAGTTCCTTGCGCAGTATAAATCATATAAATTAGATGAAAAGGCCAAATATTTATTATTATCTTATACATAAATTTGACTTCTTCTTCTTCTGCGTTTATATGGCTTATTCCATTTGGGCATTAGCCAGTGTCAAGTATTATTAATATTTACAGATTTTTGCATTGCATCGAAACTGTCAAGTCGTCATAGTTAAAGTCAAGTCAAGGGATTAATTGTAAAACGGGAGCCATTTTTTACAACGTTTGTTCACGGAGCTTTGGAGATAACGCTAAAGTCCATGTTTTGCACCGATTTTCACTTTCATTTAAACTTGTACGTACACTTTTACGAAACTAAACTGATTAATATGTCCCCGAAATAAAACAATTTACACGCATTTGAACTAGGTTTAACAAAAATGAAAATTTAGCAACACATCTCCTAACCGCGTTCCCGCCAAAAGACTCATAAATTTGACTTGAAGTCAGGCAAATAATAACGATAGACAGAAGACTTATACTTCGTCTCGCTCGCTCTAGCTTTTCCATTACTGTTCCTCCGTCTACGGCATGACCTGTTATTTTGACACTGATATGTTTATTTTTTAACTTTTTTTCATTTGCATTTTTATAAGTAGTTTTGACATTAAGGTATAGCAGAGATAATGGTACCTAGACGTAGGTATTAACAACTTCGAGAAAATCGATGAAAAATCTATGTAGATAGATTTTTCATCGATTTTCTCGATATTAAATCGAAATTAAATTCATTATCTCTAAGTGTTTCATCATAATTGAGCATTATTCAACGCCATTCCATTTCTTGCTTACGGAAATGATGCCTATTTAGTTATTTGTTAATATTAAGTCTACAAGTGCTGTACCTACCTAGTAGAGGGCGTTTGAACTTATTCAGTATAACGTTAGCCCTCAAATTGAATCAATAACCGGTTATTATTATAGCGATTTTCCTTATTTTTGTTCAATCTTTATTTTATATCACATCTTGGCTCGGGTTCGGTATCGTTTACAAAATTGAATCGAATACAGTGAAATTAGGTTTTGATCTTCAGTATCTATTTTTGTAAGAGATATTATTTTTAACATTTAACGAACAAGTAAGTATCTATGGAAAACGTTGAAACTATAATTTAAAGAAATGCTTTTCCAATTTGTTAAAGTGAAAAACATTTTATTTAGAAACGTCAGTTAAGAGTCTTTATTTCATCATTTTTAATGAATTTTCAGTGACTACTAAAATCATCATACAAAATCATAACCATTACTTTAATCATTTGGAAATTTTCTGATGAAAAAGTGGTTTCATGTGAGCTATTAATCTGTACCTAGTTCTTCAGAAGTCGATTCTAGTGATGGAATAAAAAATAGTAGTTTACTGCACTTTGAGATGCTATTCCGCTCATCATTCCGAAGTCCGACTTCCTCGACTTTTTTTACTTTTTACGGCCTTTGTGGCACATTGGGCAAAGGTCCGACTGCATCGCAGAAGGTTGCGAGTTCGATTCCTGCCGGGTGCAAGTATTAATGTTTAAAAATATATATTTTGTTTTTTGTTTAGGTGTTTTCTATTTATCATAATTCATACATAATAGGGGTTAAAGTATGAAATTGCCGTTTTATTGCAATAAGTTCTTTGAATTGACATAGAATCTTCATGGTTTGAGGTTTTCGAATGAAACTTTTTTCAAATGGTTTCTGTGATGTTCTTTTTTTAAAAAATGTGAAACATTGAATATCGACTTTTAATTGTTTTTGTTATTCAATTTAGACAAGAAAGATGGATACTGCGAAAATTCGAGTGATTTTTGAATACGAGTTCCGACGCGGAACTAACGCGGAAGAAACAGCCCGCAATATCAATGCTGCGTTTGGAGAGGGGTCTACTAATGAACGCACCATGCGATTTTGGTTTAAACGCTTTCGTGATGGAAATTTCGACTTAAAGAACGAGCCACGAGGAAGACCGCCCACACAGGTGAATAACGATGAATTAAGAGAGATAGTGGAAGCCGATCCTAGTCAAACTACCCAGGAATTAGCGGCATGGTTTAACGTTACCTTACCCACTTTATTGGCTCACTTGCGTCAAATCAATAAAATAAAAAAATACGAAAAATGGGTGCCTCATGATTTGACTGATCTGCAGAAAGAAACGCGTGTTGAAACTTGTGTTGCCTTGTTGAACCGGTACAGAAATGAAGGAATATTGGATCGAATTGTCGGATCCATGTGATGAAAAGTGGATTCTTTATGATAACCGGAAAAGAGAAATGCAATGGCTGACCCCAGGTCAAATGCCACAACAGTGTCCTAAAGCAAAACTTACCAATAAAAAGTTAATGGTAACTGTTTGGTGGTCTCAGCATGGTGTTATTCACTATAGTTTTCTTCGATCTGGTCAAGCAATTACGGCAGATGTCTATTGTGCCGAACTCCGAACCATGTTGACAAAACTAGCAGTAAAACAGCCCCGACTCATGAATCGATCTTCACCATTATTGCTCCACGACAACGCGAGACCTCACACAGCACGAGAAACCATTTTGACCCTTCAGGAACTGCACTTAGAAACCATTCGTCATCCTCCGTATTCACCAGACCTTGCTCCAACGGACTACCATTTTTTTCGTGATTTGGACAATTATCTACGTGACAAGAAGTTTTCTTCCCAGGAGGCAGTACAAAATGCTTTCACACAGTTTGTGCAGTCTAGATCGTCGGAGTTCTATCGCAAAGGCATTAATAACCTTCCCATTAGATGGCAGCAATGTATAGATAATAATGGCAACTATTTTGATTAAATAAATTTGTTAAAAATTTAAAAAATAAACAATTAAGATTTTCAGTACAGATCGGCAATTTCATACTTTAACCCCTAATATTATTACTTAGTAAGGATTATGAAAAGTACCTATATATATGTACGCTTCAACGAATCATTTTACTCTTTCGCTTTGGAAACGCTGCTCTATAAAAACAGAAAAGAAACAAAAGGTCATTTTAGCTAACTTTACAAAAGACTTTTATGGAGTCGGGTAAATTATCGTCGTGGTGTGCGGTGACACTTTTTCAGGTTTTGTACAGTATCTACTAACTATTTGATACTCACATGGAATTAAGGTCTCAACTTCTGTATGTATTTACAAAAAAAAAGTAAAACATGGAGTATATTCGTTGTCTAGTATCCATAGTACAAGCCTAGAGCTTAGTTTGGGGGTAGATTGCGCTGTGTTATGCAATTTTTATATTTATTTATTTAAATTTACTTTAATTTCTTCCATGGTTTTCGCGATTTTGCATAATAAAACACTTTACACACCTACTGCTCTACAAAGTTACTTTATTTGACCAAAAAGGTCAACTTAAAGCGACTCTTTATTCCCTAGGTGCATAAAGTGCTCATTATGCACCTAGGGCATAAAGTAATTTAAATTTGGAACTAAGGTTCTGGTAGCATACGGCCATTTCGAACTGGCCACCTAGACACAACACATAAAAAAAATAAAAACTGGGCACATTTTTTCTATTTTCATGGACGGATGGGTAACGCAAAAAGTTTTGGTTAATATAAAGCCCCAACTTTTTTTTTCATCTGCTAAGGCCGATTCGTCATTTTGATGTAACATTGTTAAATTTAATTAATTTATAGAGCTGTCAATATATTTCATATACGTTGCATTAATCTATTTTTTTGTTGTTAGTGAAATGCTTACTTTTGTAGCCCTTTTATTGTCTCACAGTAGATGTGTAAAGTAGAGTATTCACCTCGGTACTAAAGCCTGTCTTTATCTTGGGCGCTTGAATCCCACGCTTCACTCAGGACTCTAGCTACAAAACAGTTAAGTTTTTAACACCCTCGCTGCGCTCGGGAGTTAACCCTCTAGAGTCCTTCGTACTGTTATAAATATAATATGTAGATAACTTTGCATACGAGTGCTGACACAGCACAGGGGTGATAGACGTTCAGGCAGAGATCGCAGTCAGTCTGCGTTAAACCTTCCTTATGAAAATACACTTCTCCCTTAAATAAAAATAATCTTTTTTTTTAAAAACCGGTCCGTAACCACCCCGGTAACATTTTGGTGGCAGCGGTGGGATGTGGACAACCCCCAGTGCCAAAAGTGAAATAAAAGTGCAGTGTAGACTCCTGGGGCCACATCCCGTAATTAAACGTATTTTCGAAAATCGAAACCAATAAAACTTTTGTGAAATTGTCTTGTGTGTGTGTCACGCCGAAAATAAATTAACTTTTATATCCGCCGTCCTCGAGACGCTCCTGTGTATCCTGAAAAGAAAAAATATCCTGCAAAGAAGAATACTTACCTGGCCCAACGCCGGGCCACATTACCGACGCTAGCAGCTGGAAAATCCTGTAAAAGAAGAAATTATTATCCTACGATTTCTACTTTCGCCGTGCATCGGAATCCAGACAGCAAGGTCCCGCTCTTATCGCGATGAAATTCCTGGAACTTGCTGTTATCATCGGTGCCGTGAGTCTGTGAGTCTTTGGTCATTTTTTTCGTATAGTTAATTACTATGTTAAACCCTCCAAAGATAGAGGAACCGTCTGAGATAGATATTGAAATTGTCATCGAACCTGAAAATAAACTTGAAACAGAAAATAAAACCGACACTAAACAAAAAAGGAATCCTTCCCCGTCTAGGTCAAACGTCACTACTAGGTCAAAGAGTAAAGCAGCCGAAATGGACATTAACGCTCTGCTGAAATTTATTAAGCCCTACGATGGGAGTAGAGAGAACCTCAACTCTTTTATCATTAAATGTACTAATGCTATGGAGTTAGCAACAGACGCACAGAAACCTATGCTTTTTAAATATATAATTAATTCCTTAGAGGGCAAAGCCGCAACAACTTGCGCTATTAAAGAATTTACCGAATGGTCACAATTAAAAGATTTCCTTAAAGCACAGTTCAGTGAGCACAAACATTACACACACCTGCTCACTGAGTTGCAAGAAAGTAAACAGGGTATAAACGAGACCGTCAGTCAGTTCTCACTCCGGGTTGAAACTTCCCTTTTCAATTTGCTGACGGAAATTTCTTTAGCCAACTATCCACAAAAGGAAATACCAGGTCGCATAGCCTCTATGGAGGATCTAGCCCTCCATCACTTTCTTATGGGTCTATTACCAAGAATTTCTAATTTGGTTAGAGCCCGTAGTCCTAGGACCCTTAATAGCGCTGTAAACCTAGCTATGTCTGAAGAGAAAATCCAAAACAGTCAATTTGCTAAACAAAACCTTAGTCAGGTTCAACCTACTAACAAATCCAATATCAATAACCAAACGCCTTCTAGTGGCAAATCCTATCCCACAAATTCACCTAGACAAAATCCAAAGACCTTGTCGACTAGTCCTAATACTAACATACCTAAATCATCAAACCCGAATTATCCTAAACCATCCGGGTCTGTGCCATTTTGCCGATACTGCAAGGCAACAGGGCACGATATCAAAGATTGCAAAACGCGAATCGATAACAACAACAGACGACTTAACCAAAAGCCCAACAATGATCCACAAGTTCGTGTCACACACGTGGATGAATACCTCCACAATGAATATCCCTTCGAAGGTGTTGACGAGACGGACTCTTTAAACGAGTAAATGTCTCGCTTCAGTGTTGCACGAGACGACCTCTCCAAGTCAACACCCTTCTCAAAAAACCAATTTGTGACGACGCAATCCTGGGGAACCAATCCTTACAATCGCGTTGTCCTAAATCTATCCTGGGTAACCAATCCCTCAAACCAATCCGTGACGACCCCATCCTAGGTAATCAATCCTTACAATCGCGTCGTCCTAAATCTATCCTGGGTAACCAATCCCTCAAACCAATCCGTGACGACCCCTTCCTAGGTAATCAATCCTTACAATCGCGTCGTCCTAAATCTATCCTGGGTAACCAATCCCTCAAACCAATCCGTGACGACCCCATCCTAGGTAATCAATCCTTACAATCGCGTCGTCCTAAATCTATCCTGGGTAACCAATCCCTCAAACCTATTTGTGATGACCCTATCCTGGGTAACCAACCCCTACAATCGTGTCATCCTAAACCAATCCCAAGGGATCAAACTTTGAACTTAAACCCGAAAATTAAATCTGAAAACACTGAATCGATTTCAAGTAAACCTCATTCCCATGGAGACATGATCTATGAAATTAAAATAGATACATCGAAAAAACTACTTCCGCATATAATTGCAACCACATCTATTTCTGATGTTCCTTTGACCCTTCTAGTTGACTCAGGGTCAGCAGTTTGTTTAGTGAAGAAATCCTGTATAACTAAAGAAATAAAATTAATTAAAGAATCTATCAAACTCAAGGGCATAGACCCCGGAGATGGAACTACTCCCACTCTGGGTTATTCCAAATTAAGAATACAATTTAATGAACAGAAATCTATTTCACATAAATTCCATGTTATTGAAAACATTGATTTACCATACGATGGTATTATAGGATCTGATTTTTTCACAACCTTCGGCTGTAATATTGATTATACTTGTGATGTCCTAAGGATAGGAAAGCTGAAGGTCAACTTACATTTCTTTGAACCCTTATATTTAATTCCACCTCGTACAGAAACTGTTATAGAATGTACTATATCAAACCCTAGTATTAAAGAAGGTATAATTTTAGATCAACATTTGTCTGAATCTCTACTTATATCGAATTGCATAGTAAAAGTAAAAGAAAATAAAAGAGTAAATTTAACTGTAGCCAATATTTCCGAAAAACCGATTCAAATCAATGCAGCCCTTAATTTACAACTTCAACCTTTACCTATTATTGATAGAAATATTTCAGAGAGTGTTAGTAGCATAACAGCAACCGATAGAAGAGATCAAGTTGTTGGACTGTTACGCACCTCACACCTGAACCAAGAGGAGCTTACCACCCTCATAAACCTTTGCTCCGAATATTCGGACATTTTTCATTTATCCGATGATAAATTAACTCATACGAGTGCTTTAGACCAAAAAATTAGAACAAATACGGATATCCCTATCCATACTAAATCCTACCGGTTCCCTGAGTGCCATAAGAAAGAAGTGGAAACTCAGATCCAAAAGATGCTCGATCAAGAAATCATTGAACCCTCATTTTCACCTTGGAGTTCACCCATCTGGGTTGTGCCTAAAAAAGCTGACTCACAAGGCCAACGTAAATGGAGGATAGTCATTGACTATCGAAAATTAAACGATGTAACCATTGGTGAAACTTATCCGATTCCACAAATTTCTGAGATCCTTGACCAATTAGGTCAGAGCAAATATTTTTCAACTTTGGATTTAACTTCCGGATTCCATCAGATTTTAATAAATCCTGAAGATGCGCCCAAGACCGCATTCTCCGTACCCCAAGGTCATTTTCAATTTAACCGAATGCCATTTGGGCTCAAAAACGCACCTTCTACGTTTCAAAAGTTAATGAATACCTGCCTTTCTGGGCTTCAAGGATCTCGCTGCTTTGTCTATTTAGATGACATTGTGATTTATTCATACGACCTTGAAATGCATACCAAAAACCTCAAAGCCGTTTTTGATAGGCTTAGAAAGTTTAATTTGAAATTACAACCCGAAAAGTGTGAATTTCTTCGACGAGAGGTTACCTACCTCGGTCATATAATCGGTCAGGACGGTGTTAAACCGAATCCCGACAAAGTTAAATCTGTTTCCGAATTTCCCGTTCCCAAGAATCCTAAAGATATCAAATCTTTCCTCGGCCTAGTATCATACTATCGCCGATTTATTCCTGATTTTTCTAAGCTAGCGAAAGCGCTAACTTCCCTCCTTAAAAAGGATGTTCCTTTCAATTGGAACAACGAGCAACAGCTCGCATTTGAAACTCTAAAAAAGAAACTAATTTCCGCACCTATTCTTGCTTATCCCGACTTTAATCAACCATTCCTGCTTACCTGCGATGCGTCTAACTACGCTATATCCGCTATTTTATCCCAAGGCGTCATAGGCCAAGATCGCCCAATCGCATTCTCTTCTCGGACACTAAATAAAGCTGAATGTAATTATAGTGTCACTGAAAAGGAGTGTCTGGCTATAGTATTTGGCACTAAAGCCTTCCGACCCTACCTATACGGTAACAAATTTAAAATAATAACCGACCACAGACCTCTACAATGGTTATTTAACTGTAAGGATCCTGGTGCACGCCTTATACGTTGGCGTCTCAAACTCGAAGAGTTCGACTATGAAATAATTTACAAAAAGGGCAAACTAAATTCAAATGCTGATGCATTATCTCGTTTTCCAGTAAATCCTATAAATCCCGTTTCAGAACAATCAGATCAAGAACCTTTTAGCCCAATTACTCTGGAAGACCTTAACGTTAATGTTCCTTTGAACCCTAATGATTATGATGAATTACCTCTAATCGACCTTCTCGACTCACCTACCTTCCCTTACCTTGGTGATGGTCCTGCTCCTGTACCTATACCTGATGTTTCTTCCGACCCGCAACCGTCGTCTTCAACCTATAACCAAGAAGTAAAATATTCCGAATTTAATAAAATAATAGCTTCAAAAGATTTTACCAGTGATGTCTCAATTTTAGAATATCACTCTGATATAAGTAAAACTACAAGTAAAATAATTGTTTTACCTACCTCCATCGATCTGGACGAATCAAACCAGATAGTTCATAGTATACTTTCAAATGTCCCTGACGTTTCAATCACCCTTAACAAAGAGAGAAAATTACATTCTTTCGTATACTTTGACTATAACAATAAACGGTATTATCTGTTATTTATTAAAGTTCATCATTTTGAGACATGTACCTATGAAGATATTTATAAATCCTTACAAAACTTTAAAAGGGAGATAATTAATAACCCTTTCGGTGGTCAACTAACAGATTTTGCTATCACTGATTTCAAGAATCCTTTTGATCAATTACAATTGATCAAGATCTCGAACACGTTTCTTTATTTATTTAACTGCCTAGGAATTACTATTAATATACATAAAAATACTATAATATATCCTTCCCTTTCGGAAATACCTAAGATTCTTCATGAGAATCATAATATTCCGATTGCTGGTCACCTAGGTATAGACCGGATGACAAAACGCATCCAAGAAAAATATTATTGGAAAAATATGCGTAGTGACATCGAAACATATGTCAAAAAATGTGAACAGTGTCAAACAAATAAAGCTCTTAGGAAAACCAATCGAGCTCCGATGCAAATAACTACGACATCAACAGCCCGTTCCAACGGCTAGCTATGGACATCGTCGGTCCCTTACCAGAATCGGGACCCGCTAAGTTACGATTTATTCTAACCCTTCAAGATGACCTGACTAAGTACTCGATAGCATACCCGATTCGATCCACTTCTGCGGAAGAAACAAGCGAATGCTTAATACACTTCATTTCTCTCTTCGGAATACCCAAAACAATATTGACTGACCAGGGTACTAACTTCACCGCAGAACTTTTCAAAAAGACTTGCGAATTTCTGAAAATCAAACAGCTTTGGTCTACTCCTTATCATCCTCAAACACAAGGCGCGTTAGAACGTAGCCACTCAACCCTTAAGGAATATTTAAAATCTTTTGTAAATAAAAACCAGGACGACTGGCCTCGGTACGTTTATACCGCAATGCTCAGTTATAACACCAGTGTCCATTCTACTACAAATTTTACTCCGTATGAATTGTTATTCGGACATAGACCTTTTATACCAACGTCAGTATACGATACAGCGCCTGACGCCACATACCCTGACTATGTTCGCATGCTTCAACATAGATTAAAATTTTCTCGTGAAAAGGCAGTAGAAAATATGTCAAAATCTAAAGAAAACTCCAAAACTTATTATGACAAGAAAACCGCTCCTAAATCCTATAAGGTAGGAGACTATGTTTACATCAAAAACCATTTGCGTTTACGAAAAGCTCTCTCTCCTCTCTGGAAAGGGCCATATAAAGTCGTTAAAATCCACGGCAACAATACTCTTTCGATCTTAATTAATCGTCGACACGTCCGTCATCATTATGACGAGATAAAGCTCGCTGAAATCCCTGTGAGCGAATATTTTACCTATATGACTTAGTTGTAGAATTAAGGTTAATTAATTTTAGTATTAAATTAGATATAATTAAAATTACAGAGTCACTCCAAGTCAGGGCAGAAGTCAACAAGATTATTTTGTGCAACAAATTAAATCGAGCCCTGGAATATATTTTGATTACCTTGGTGTCATGAAAATCAATAGCGGAAATCTGAATGTACTCATGCCAATAGATATTTCTCATTTCACCTCTCATATTGTTAATATTAACACATCTTTAGAATCCACTCAAAATTTATGTCTTACGAACTTATTGCGGAATAATGATTGTAACAACATGCTAGAACCATTATACGTGCTCTTTCATGATATGTATAATCAATATTCATCAATATCACACCTACTAGATAAAAGATCAAAACGCGCTTGGGTAGGAGGATTAGGAACCTTAATCAAACAAATATTTGGTAACTTAGACGAAAATGATGGATTAAAATATGACGAAACAATTAATATGTTGCAAAACAACCAAAAGCGATTGGCATCTTTAATGAAAAATAATATCTTGCTAACTACATCTGTAGTTTCGTCATATAATAATACGTTAAACAAAATCAAAATGAACGAGATCAATCTCGGTAATGCTATCGACAATTTCTCGGTTAGCCTTCAAAATATTACTACAGCTACCAACGAACTTATATTGCAATTTCATGTACAACAAGTACTAAACAGTTTAGAAACATCTATTTTAACTCTTTCTATCCAATTAGAAGACTTAATAAACGCGATTCTATTCAGTAGCCTAAACATCTTGCATCCGTCTCTTATCACAACGAGACAGCTATTCCGAGAACTCGCCGATAACCACCAACACTTACCCAGTGACTTGGATTTGCCTGTAAGTTTAGAATTAAGCTCTATGCACACGATTTTACGTTTGTCAAACGTAATTACGTATTATGCTAGTAATAAGATATTTTTTGTCCTTCAGGTCCCGTTAGTTAGTATTAAGAAATTTATGTTATTCCATAACCTTGGATTACCGACACCCCATAAAATAGAAAAACCAGATAGTTTCAGTTTAATTGTACCTAGTTTTAAATACATAGCGATGACCAAAGACAAGACTCAATATTGCGTCCTCAACGATCTGGAAAACTGCAAATCGTCCTCCTCGGAATCATTTTTGTGTGATGTGACTAACGTTTACGCAGCCGATGTGAAACCAATCTGTGAAAGTGAGTTTATGACGAAAGTGATAAGCGAAATACCGAAATACTGTGAAACAAAGTTTATTTACGGACACTTAGATATATTTAGCCCAATAAGAAATAATCGATGGATATATGTGTGGGATTGTGAAAGGATACGGAACGTAAGTTTATGAGTGGAATGGAACGTAAGGCGGAATGTTTCGGTTTGATGAATGTAATTTGATATGAAAAGCATGAAAGGTTATGCTTAAGTTGTATGATTGATGAGTCTGAATCGTGCGAGGCCGTATGAAAGACCGAGGCGTGAGCGAGATGACGATAGATGGGCAAGAGAGAAAGAGGATACTAAAGCGTGAGCGAGAGGAAAGATAGTGAAAAGGTGCAATGCGGGAGGGAGAAAGATGATGAATGGAGGAAAAAGGGACAATTAAGGAGATCAATGGCGAATGAAGACGTTTCTAAGAAGAATTTTATAAAGGAAGACGAAAATAAACGAACACCGACGACGGTGGTGGAAAATATTGTTGTAATCATTATTTATTCCCCACAAAAGTGGTGACAGAAGTGAGATTTAAGAAGAAATATCCAGATTTGGCAAAGATTTAAGAAGATTAGAAATACCGGTAACCTAAGAGAAGACGGAGGCGGCGTGGTTTGGAAAAAAAAAAAAGATGGGAAAAACGAATTGAAGAAGCAGGGAAGCCGGCAAAGCGATTTTGAAGACGCAGAGGCGAGTTTTAACGGAAAAACTGGTAACATGAATCTACAATATGCCGACGAATTAATTGAGAAGTTTAGCGGACGCGATAAAACATATACGGCGGCACGTTGGGTGCAAGAAGTTGAAGAGAACGCGACGATCTTTGGATGGAGCCCTTTACAGCAACTCATCGTGGCGCGAAGATCACTGATTGGCACGGCGGCACTCTGGTTGCGATCAGAAAAACCATGTAAGTCTTGGGAAGAGCTGAAGACGGGATTGTTAAGAGAATTTCCAGACACAATTGACCAGAAAGGAGTCCACGAGATGATGAGCGCACGACGCAAGAAACCCGGCGAGTCATGCCAAGATTATTTACTCATCACGGACAGTTTGAATTTTTGAGAGCCCCATTTGGATTGATGAATTCTCCCAAATATTTCATGAGATTTGTGTCTATTATCTTTAGAGAGCTTATCGCACAGGGTATTGTAGTAATATTCATCGATGATATTTTGATTCCAGCGCAAACAGCTATGCAAGCTTTGGACAGGTTAAAGCTAGTACTAGATGTCTCTGCCGAGTATGGATTGAATTTCAACTGGAATAAGGCACGGTTACTGTGTGAAGAAGTTGAGTACCTGGGCCATGTGATAAGAAAAGGCGAGGTAAGGCCGTCTAAGGAAAAAGTTTCTGCAGTTGCAAGATACCCAGAACCGAAGAATTTAAAGCAGTTGCGCAGTTTCGTAGGATTAGCGTCGTATTTTAGAAAGTATGTACAAAATTATTCATTTATAGCTAGACCTTTGACCGATCTATTGAAAAAAGATTGTAAATTTGAGTTTGGAGAAAAAGAAAGAGTAGCATTTAATCAACTGAAGCAGATTTTGATAGAAAACCCAGTATTAAAGATATACAATCCTAAATTAAGGACTGAGTTACACACGGATGCCTCTAGTATAGGAATAGCAGGCATATTGATGCAACATCATGAAGATGGCTTACATCCAGTATATTACCTAAGTAAGCGTACCACTGAAGCAGAAAGTAAGTATTCAAGTTATGAATTAGAAGCGTTAGCTATTATAGAAGCAGTAAGAAAATTCAGACACTATTTGTTCGGAATTAAGTTCAAAATAGTTACAGATTGTCAAGCATTTGAGTTAACATTAAAAAAGAAAGATTTATGCACAAGAGTTGCAAGGTGGGTGTTACTGCTCAGCGAATATGATTTTATAGTCGAGCACCGATCAGGAGAGAAGATGAGACATGCAGACGCACTCAGCCGAGCACCATACATAGCGGTAATAAGCAGCTTTATAGATCAAGTAGGAATTGCACAGAAGAAAGATGACGGTTTAGCAGCAATTATGGCGATTTTGAAGGATACAAGGTTTGAAGACTATTACCTGGACAATGGACTGTTGTATAAAGGTGAGGATAAACGGTTAGTTGTACCTAAAATTATGGAAGGAGATATTTTGAGGATGGCGCATGAGAAGGGACACTTTTCTAAGAAGAAGATGATGGATATTATTGGTAAGGATTATTTCATACCAGACCTTAACAGGAAGATTGATAATTTTGTGCAGGGATGCATACCTTGTTTGTTAGCAACACGGAAGGCGGGAAAGCAGGAAGGATGGTTGAATACTATAGAAAAAGATGATACACCTTTACATACTATTCATGTGGACCATATTGGACCTATGATGGAGACTAAAAAGTTATATAACTATATTCTAACGATGGTAGATGCATTTACGAAATATGTTTGGTTATTTCCAGTTAAGAGTACTACAAGTAAAGAGACATTGAGTAAAATTGCCACACATCAACAAGCTTTTGGAAACCCTAATCGATTTATAACTGATAGAGGTTCAGCTTTCACCAGCAACGAGTTTAAGGAGTACTGTGTGACAGAAAATATTGAGCATTGCTTAATTACGACGGGAATTCCCAGAGGAAATGGACAAGTAGAGAGGATCCATAGAATTTTGATAGCAGTTTTAACTAAGCTTTGTATTTCAGAACCTGGATGTTGGTATAAACATGTGAGTAAAGTACAGAGGGCGCTTAACAGTACCTATCAAAGAAGCATCAACACAACACCATTTCAACTGTTAGTGGGCGTGAGAATGAGAACTAAAGAAGATCTGGAAGTGCATAAGTTAATATCACAGGAAGTCAGAGGTTGTTTCAGTCAAGAGAGAGAAAACTTGAGAATCGAAGCTAAAGAGAGCATACTGAGGGTGCAGGAGGAAAATCGGAGAGAATATAACAAGAAAAGAAAGGAAAGCACTAAGTATAAGGAGGGAGACGTGGTGGCCATTCAACGTACACAGTTTGGTGGAGGTCTGAAGTTGAAACCGAAGTTCCTGGGACCCTATAAGGTGACAAAAGTCAAGCGCAACGATCGTTATGAGGTGGAGAAGCTAAATCCGTACGACGAAGGCCCTGGGAAGACGTCCAGTGCTGCAGATCACATGAAACGTTGGCCGGAGGAGCAGGTAATTAATTATCTAGATTAAGCTAAAAAGAAAAAAATGCATGTTTTGTTTTATTTTACCCCTATGAGTTACTATGAAAGATGAGGAGTGAAATGAAAGTGCTAGTTAGGGATAAGAATAGGTTTATTTTATTTAGAAGTCGCTTATTTACATTTTACACTTCAAAGATTGGTTTAGTATATTAATATTACACATAATATTCAAAGAAAAATGTTTGTTAAAAAGTTAAAATCACAGTTAGATACCTGAATTGTATAATTTCACTAAAGATTCATACCCATGTATAAAGATTGTAACTTCATGTTGTAAGACTATATGAGATGTCTTAGTTTGTTCAAAGTATTACTGTAAAAATAACTTCCAATGTTGTATTTTGTTTTGGCAGATTGTTAGTCAAGTTGTTTTGTTTACTGTTGAGAATGTAACTTTCACTGTAATAAGATTTAATTGTTTAGTTGCAAGCAGGGATTTTTGAGTTGTATAGAGTCAATGTTTGTAAAAATAAGTAGGTACCCAATAGTACCCATGTAACAATATAGCGATACATAATTATGTAGGTAGGTGTATGAGATGGAATGACGGGAGTGTGACGAATGACAGTGACAGTATGAAAGAGAAGGCTGAGGC
This sequence comes from Idaea dimidiata, assembly GCA_949358125.1. Lineage (NCBI taxonomy): Eukaryota > Metazoa > Arthropoda > Insecta > Lepidoptera > Geometridae > Idaea > Idaea dimidiata. Next base: position 12,038,177 of record OX442334.1, read on the forward strand.
CAGCCTAGTTGCAGGAAGGCCGATTGTGGGATTGTGAAAGGATACGGAACGTAAGTTTATGAGTGGAATGGAACGTAAGGCGGAATGTTTCGGTTTGATGAATGTAATTTGATATGAAAAGCATGAAAGGTTATGCTTAAGTTGTATGATTGATGAGTCTGAATCGTGCGAGGCCGTATGAAAGACCGAGGCGTGAGCGAGATGACGATAGATGGGCAAGAGAGAAAGAGGATACTAAAGCGTGAGCGAGAGGAAAGATAGTGAAAAGGTGCAATGCGGGAGGGAGAAAGATGATGAATGGAGGAAAAAGGGACAATTAAGGAGATCAATGGCGAATGAAGACGTTTCTAAGAAGAATTTTATAAAGGAAGACGAAAATAAACGAACACCGACGACGGTGGTGGAAAATATTGTTGTAATCATTATTTATTCCCCACATATGTACAATCAAAACCTGGAAAATTATCTATAGAATGCCGAAATTCTAAATTGTTTGAAATGAATATTATAGGTATCGGTATAGTGACAGTCCCTGCGGATTGTGTCGGTCATTGTAAGAGTACAACACTATTCCCGAAAACCAACAATGTTTATAACATCAGCACACCCATAACTTTACCTGATTTCAACTTAATTAACGATTCATGTTGTAACACGTATCAATTTAATCAAATTATGAGTAATGTCTCCCCAATTCATTTAAAAAACATAAACCTGGATGATTTAAAGATTAACAAACAAATATTCCTGAAACCGTTAGAAAATATTATAGATCCTCCTCACATCATTCAATACGGGACACATTATTCTATCTTAGTTTTTATTGTTATAAGTATAGTTTTATCATACATTGTATTTAAGGTTTATTTGTATGTTAGACAAAAATTGTCAACTAGGGGTCTCTCCCTGAACACCCCCAAATCTCAAGAACAACAAATAACATGTAACATTGCAGAGCCTCCAATAGAGGAAACACCAGCTCCCATCACCAGGAGAAATTTGTAAACTTCGCCTTTCATCCCCGAAGTTTACTCTATTGGGGGAGGTGTTATAAATATAATATGTAGATAACTTTGCATACGAGTGCTGACACAGCACAGGGGTGATAGACGTTCAGGCAGAGATCGCAGTCAGTCTGCGTTAAACCTTCCTTATGAAAATACACTTCTCCCTTAAATAAAAATAATCTTTTTTTTTAAAAACCGGTCCGTAACCACCCCGGTAACAGTACGCTTTGGATTCAATATGACGCCCGCTATATAAGACAGGACTTTAGTACCTTGGTGCATAAACTACTATAATTTATCGGGTTAAATTGCATTTTATTCATGGTTTTAAACGAACCGTGATTTCGCCAACTTTACAGATGGCTTTTTCAAGGTTCAAATTTACTTTACTAAAACCAAGAGCTGCCGAGTGAAAATTAAAGCAATCTTTCTTTTTATTTACGACTGGGGCCCAGCCCCAGCTTGTGTTATACATTTTAGAAAACCTTTATTTTATTCTACAGAAAATTCCATTACTGCTTCATGTATTATTACCTCAGACTCTCGAGGGGCTCCTAGTCTAGCTGCCACGGGTCGATCGTTTATGGTCGGTCGTGCAGGTTAAACACGGCCAGGCTCGGTCGTTACCTAGTCGTTATACTAATATCCCGGTTTACGTGACCCCGCCATTGCCACAGCAGAGATATCGGCAGAAGGACCTGCCCAGTAGGCTGACTCCGTGGAAACAAACCCCCCCCCCCCCCCCATATAGAATTTCATGGTTAATGACTATGTTTAATTGTTATTATTATTTCTTATCGGTTGTGAACCGATTATGGCCATTAGGAAATTAGCCAGTGTCCAGTATTATTAATATATTATGCAAGTTATTTGCATCGAAACAGTCAAGTCTCATGTTTAATTGTTAGTCTTGACTGTTTACTAGGTTTAGTGTTACCAACACAACTTGTAGTGTACATTGCAAATAAGCACTAATTGGTCGGGACTAAAAACATAACCTTTTTAAATAACAACCCGAACCCGTGTGAATGTCGGGATCAAAGTAGCCTAGATGTTACGACTCCTCAATTATGTTGCTTTCTATTGGTAAAAGAATTTTTTCAACTTGTACAGTCATATTCTGAACGCTGAAATCCCTTTGGTAGCGATAATGTAAATATTCTTGAATTGAATTTTTTTATGTGTTATGGGAATATTCAGCATTTACGTTGTGTGGTGATCTGATATATCCCAATATAAAAGTTCGCTTTTTGCGGTTAAGATGTCGCTAATAATCTGATCGAAGCATGAATTTTCTCGAATAGGGTCTTGTATGTGTAAAGTCAAATTGTATGTTAATAAAAGATCTTTTGATTTTTGTGTTTCGAGTGCTTGTTTCAGCGTAATAACATTGATATCTGCTGCTATTATAGTATTGTATAGCCTATAGTTCAATCAATTATCCTAAAAATATACAAATAAAAAATCGATCGAAATTAAACACATTTTTGGCTCGGTTTTGATTGCGTTGGTATTTTATTATTTTAAGCATCATCAACTGAAACCAAGGATTACAATCCAACTTTGCGAAAAGAGAAGAAAAATCTTTTTTTTTTTAATTTAAAATAGATAACCTCAATACTTCTTTCCATCACAAACATGACACATCGATTACTTTTCAACCAGATTGATATGGGTGTTATTCAAACAATACTATTGATCGAAATAGACTCTAATAATATAGGATGATATGTAACTGAATGTATGAACAGGTAGCCTCAGATTTTTAGCTTAAGTTACGTACTAATTGTAACAAGTTTAATTTTATATAATTTTACAGTCATTAAAAAGATATTATGTAAATAACTGGATGCGAAAAGCCAAAAATAAATCCAGGTGGCGTGCAATTGGAGAGCAGTGATCAGGGTAATCTCGCCGGAAGTGAATATTTGAAGATGAATTTTACCTTTATATTTATTTTATAATTTTACAATGAACATAGAATATAAATATTTATATTTTATAGAAATATTTATATTCTATGTTAATTGTTCATTTCCGAACCTTATACTCAAACTAACCAGTGCACCGCTTGACCATTTCCTCGTCAGTCACTGTGACAAGCCAACCGAGGGGAGCCAAAAGTGAGGAACGGTGACTGACCCTAGAAGGACTAAAATCTATGAGTTCGCTACTACCACAACAAAATCCAATAGTGCAACAGGCTGATGATGATGACAACAAAGTCCTAGTAATCATAATAAAATTGTAGGTCTCAGATAAAATCTCGAATTTCAACTTGATTATTTTGGGAGGTGTGTTTGTTCAGTACTTTATATAACTAAGGCAACCCGGAAAAAAATATAGGTAGGTGGTCCGGACAACAGTAAACCTTAAACCGGGGTCCCCTACTTGAATGCGAAATCATCAGAATTTAATTAAAATGCTCTTTTCCCATCTATACTGTGTAGGCGAATGCGTTAGCAACCATGTCCGCATTCTTGGTTTTATTAAATTTTATATTTGATGAATATCGCCAAAAATTTAAGGGAACAGATTTAATACTTCAACTGCAACTTTTACAAAACTATTCACGCATAGGAGTCACGCACGAACTATCATCTTCATCATAGGCCTGTTGCAGTCAACTGCTGGACATAGGCCTCTCCAATTGCACGCCACTTAGATCTATTTTCGGCTTCTCGCATCCAGTTCGTGCCAGGTAAAACATCTTAACGACACCCAACATACAATCTTTTACAAATACTATTTGTATTTTTTAACCTCTTTTTCGGGCTTTCCTTAGATAAATGTATTTCATATACCACAGCCAATTCTGAAAAGTTTATTTTACTTTAATTAAAACACACAGAGCTAAGAAACCAATTTTATACGTTTACTTACGTTACATTAATTTAAATATCCATATCAAGTATTTCATAAGTAATATAATTAGGCTGAGTGTTATTAAAAAATAATTACTAATTATCGGAAATCACTTGAAATTGAAATTGTAATCTTTGAACTTATGTATGCTGGGTTTCATGATATTTTGTGGTATCTACCTTATAACATAATTATATTATTATGTTCATCATCTACATAATGTAATATTGTTTTTATCATCTAGATACAAGATGGCCTGCACAAGTTTTCTGTAAACCTGGATCCCAACTTTTAACGAAATACAAGTAGGCTTTGTGGGTATTCTTTGAATACTTAAAGTTGTTTGTTTACAACAGCCGTAAAACCTCCTATGTCTTACAAGGGTGATTATAACCACATCCATTATCATACATAGCTTAGCATAGCAACAGATTCAACATTTGCAAATCACTGACAGGTTATTTTGGTATTCGTTTTCAGCATAGGACGGAGAGTTCATACAGTAGATATCAATAGCCCCGCTCTCTTTGAAGTTGACAAACAATACACCTATGAATTTACAAGGAATAAATAACATGGAGGTAAAAAGAGAAGCGTTCTATATTACTAAGAAATTGGATCACGCGATTGTCCGGATATTCTACATCTAAGAAACGTAAATAAGCAATTTACTATCGACAGTAAATCGATAGAAAGAAAAGGATACCTACTTAGTATGTACCTGCTTTTATTCATGTAACAAGATATTTTTTGTGGGTGAATAAGACAGCTTTTGTTGGCGGAATTTCTTCCGTTTATTTTGCATTGGGATAAAAAAATATTAAAAAATGCAGCTTAAGGTGTCTCGTATCAAAGTTCTTCTTCTTCGTTTTAACCGTCTTCAAGAAATGGATGATTCGGTTTTGGCTACATTTTAGTTCTTTTAACTGGATACGTCCTAAACCGGTGTTAAGTCAAAAAATATTAAATGCGCCATCCTTTTTCCAAGTGAGCGTGCTACATCTTACAACACTTAATGATAAATCGTCAAAGTCCTGCTAGCAGGACTTTTCGAACCGCAGGTAGGACGCAACTTCTTTTCATTTTTATAGCAAAACCGGCCTGCGGGCAGTAGGGATTTGTAAAAACACAAGAAACTAATCTATCTCTTTCTCTTTCTGAGGGTGTTTGTTTCATCGCTTTGCGATTAGTGTGAGCAGAATGGCTGCACCAAATAGACGAGGTGGTCGCGTTCGCTCTTTGTCTACCGATTATGACACGCCGGGCTGGTATAAGGCAAGGAGTCGCCAACATTTTGGCGATTCTTTCGCGTCGTCATACAAATTGCACACCGTTATACACAGCACAATCCAGCCCCAAACAAAGCACTAGACTTGTACTAAGGGTAGGTACTAGACAACTGATATACTACTAGGTACACTTTTTTGTTATAAATTCATTCCTATATTATGATATTTATGATACATAAAAACACCCAGACCAGAAACCAATATTTATTTTTAATCTTAAATACTTGCACCTAGCGGGAGTCGATCCCGCAACCTTCTGCATTGCAGTCGGGCCTCGGGCTGCCACAGAAGGGAGGCGGTGGTATCTTGTTATTAATTATACCTCAATTTTTGGTACTCTCGTAAAAATGTTTGAAACACCTGGCTCTGTCGGTAAATTCCAATGTCCTTCCGGAATCCATCGTCCTGCTAGCAGGACGTACGTAAAACTTCATACAAAATGATGTCCTACTAGCAGTACTATTAAAGTACGTCCGGAAGAGCTTCTAGAAGGACAGTTACTTGGACGAACTATGGTTAACAGCAGATGATTTGACATCTGGTGATAGGTAGTGGTCAAACGCACATCTATTAAGTATAGCCACAACCGAATTTAGAACCTCGTCTTATTTTGAGTCAATTAAAAAGAACATATCTATAGGACCTTGATACGCCTACACACCATAGAGATTGCATATTTGACATGTTTTATTACCTCTTTTTTTAAGTCGGTTTAAAATGGAAAAAACGCCGCGCTGGCTTTGTCACCGAAACTACAGGGTCCAACAACAAGACTGGTTAGGATTACACTATTTGCATGACAAAATTGTTGATCCAGATTTGTTTATTAACCCGCGTCATTCAATTCCCCGCCTTATCTGGCCGCTTAGCAAGTTTAACCGCTAAATGGGTTTATGTAAATTTGTTCTCGCGTCAAAACGGCGAGGTTAATTCACGTTCAATCGCGTTAATCTTTCATTTTAATCGCATTTTAAAATATACGCCGATAGAACGTCGAAAGCTTTAATTGAATCAGGAAATAAATACAGAAAAGTATTTTCTGTTGGATATCTAATTGAATGCTGCAATCAAGTTGAAAGGATTGGATTTTGCTATTGACAGTATCGCTTTTTAATTAATTAAAGATTGTTTTGATAAATGATCCTTTAGATTAGAAACGATTTACAGACAATTGAGATTTATATTGTGATCAAGAGCCTCATTTCGAAACGAAAAGAGAAGGTTAAGACGTCAGATAAATAAAAAAATATAATAATAATGCACGACATTACCACAGCGCAATTTAGCCCCAAACTAAGCACTAAGCTTGTACTATGGGTACCTACTAGACCATATTTGTAAATACATACATAATAATATGATACATAGATCAATCAAACAATGATGAACAAACACTTTCAGCCGCTTGATTTTACCCCAGAGGAGATATATGATACCATATACCATATAGGCTTCTAAAACAAATCATAAATTACGTATTTAGTACTAAATTATGATGAGATAATAATTATGTACTTATAAACAGATAAATGAAATAAATTAGAAGAAAATATGGCTATCAAAAGTAACTTAGATGAAATGTGCATTCATGCATTCATGATGCATGGTGAATTATCTTCAGAGATGTTCAGCATAGTGCATATGAAACTAAGTTATCAAATAGATAACTAATTTGGGGTTTGGTTAGTAATTCTAAAGTAGAGAACTCAAGTAGGTAATGTAGCATTCATTACTCATCTTCATTTTCTCAACGAAGAACACGTAAACCAAAATGAAATAGCTATTTTTCATAAAAGATATCATCAATTTATTTTATGCGTAGCGCTATTAGTTAAATTATGGTAGGTACGGGAATATAAGAGGCCTAATGTTCGGATGTTTGCAGGTGGTTGACTGCCTCAATTAGACTCAAATATGGCTGCTCCTTACTTATAAGGATGAGGTTACAGTAACATTTACTATACCAATTTGTAAATTATACAATCATTTTTAAAGTAGGTATTGATCTTTTTTTGTACAAGAAATACGCTTGACCTCTTACCTGATGGGAAGCGACGATGAGGTCTAGACGTCATCTTACGTCTCTACTATATAATATAATTATGTTTGTTACTCAATCACATAAAAAACCCGCGATGAAACTTGGAGTGTAGATACACCTACCTTCTCCTTAATTTTGTGTATATAATAATAATAATAATTATGCCCGCAGGGCACCTTGAGGCGAGGTGTCGGGGAGTAGCGACCCCGCGGGTTCCCGAGTGCTCCAGGGGGAAGTCACCGTTCCTCACCTCCGGCTTGCCTTAGTTGGCTGGTCGGAGTGAACACTGACGAGGAAGCGGTCCCCCGCCTCTGGCTTGCCTTCACCGGCCGGTCAGAGTGGAGTCGCAAGAGCAGAAATGCTCGAAGGATGGACACCTCACGTCAGTGATGAGTTGGCCCGCTCCACAGGATTACCTAGGATGGTTTAAAATCCAGTGAGGCCCCTCCATCCTTCAGCCTCTCACGCCCCTGTTGCCCCCTGGCTGTAATTTGCTCGGCTTATTTAGGGTGGCCCAGTTTGTGAGTTGGCGAGTCTCCGTCTGCCATTTTTACGTGTTTTTAACATTGTTACGGCAGGCGCCATAATCCCCATAGTTTCCCCCAGTATCCAGTCCACTACCATCCCATTTCCATAGCCTAAGTAGTTTTCACCCGTAGTTTATACATAGTTCTATCCGACCCGGGGGTTGTCCTTGGCTGCATTTTATGGTGCAGACAGGGATAATCACCGGTTTGGTGTCCATCACAAATCTTTAAATTAAAATGTTACTAAAACGGGCCTCTACGTGTTGGCTTCGGCCCCACGCACGCCTCCCAAAGTGCTCCGTAGCCCCGAGAATCGAAAATGGTAACAACAAATAATTATTATTATTATTATTATAAGTATACTAGTATACTTTGTACACTAAGTGAGCAATCCTTAATTTTGTGTATATGTGTTGCTCACCTAGTGTACAAAGTATACTAGTATACTTATATTAGTATAGGTACTTTGTCTTTCGCAGGTACAAAGCCGTTGTAAAAGGCTTTTAAATGTGCCACAGGTGTCTGCCCGGCCGCGATGAAATGAAGGATCAAAAAGTTTTTTTTTTTCAAAAAACTAGTAAAAACTACTCAGTGTGGGAAACATTTTACGATGTCCTAACAATCGTTACCTCATAAATAGTCGCTACCGCCCATGGATATTCGCTACCTCAACGGGTGTCACTGTTTACCATCCTTAAGGCAGCTACGCAGCTAGCTACCCGTCGTGATATAAAGTTACGTTTTAATCACCATCTGACGTCAGCCGGCGTGAATTGACGACGTGGCGCGTCACGAGACCACCTTGTTAGAAAACATGACATGACCGGGTGGGATGATTGGATTTTGTAAGGATTTTAATGTGTAGGAACTGATACGCTGATTGGATGAAAAAATTGGCATGGTGGTCCCGATCGTTATCTTCGATAGCAGTCGTTAGGTTAAATTTGAGGGCTTAGGACTACCTGCCCCCAGATTTTCTATCCAGTGAATGTCTGACAACAGTGGAAATTGACAGGCACTATGCAGTACATTGCTGCTTTGACGTAACGTGGTTATTACCGGTGATCACCTCAAAGCAGCAATGTACTGCATAGTGCCTGTCATTTTCCACTGTTGTCAAACGTCAACAGATACTCGTAGATAATATAGATACAGAGAACTCTAACACTTGGCACACACATGAAGTGGAGAAAAAACCTTGATATCGTGTAAGTACTACAACGTGCGTGTACCTAATAAAGAGTTTTGCGTCAATTAAAACTTAAGATACCTAAGCCTATTTGATCCTAGGCCCTCTTTTACAATCTTCAAAAAGACAAAAATTTAGATTTTATAAAATGGATTAAAAAGTTTATACCGCATTTCTACATTTTGCAAAAATCACTACTCTTCTTCCGCTTTGCATACAGTGTATTTTAATTATATTAGTGTTAGTGTCGCTTAGTCACTAATTATAAACATCAGACACGGATTATGATGCCATAATCAGTAATCTATGAGCAAGAAATGAAATGGCCGCCGTCTCTTGTGATATATATATCTTCCTCTACATGCCTATGTTAGGATAAGGTCAAATGTAGAAGTGGCCCTATCCAGAACTGGTAATTTGTAAAAGTGATCATTTATCGTTTGCGATAATAAATTGCCAAAACATTAATTAAATAGATTTATTGATGTAAACCTTTTGCTATTTAACTTTTTGTACCATTCTGATGGACCTTATTGGTGTGATTTTTTACTTTATTTTATTTAGAATGAACTCAGGTTTGACCACGAATAAAACTCATATAAAACAGTAAATTAACTCAAAATTTAGAACCTCTCGGGAATTAACTTTTACAAACTAACATTCAGTTAACTTTAGATGTAACTTAGCTAAAACAAATGTTTTCAACATGTTTCAGTAAAAGGTCTGACTTTGTACACGTCTTCTTCTTTTCAGGTTAATGGCATTTTAGTTTGTAATTGCAGGGTTAAATTAAAAAGTTAATAGGGCAGAAACAAAACATGGCCCAGCTGGTACGATCTTAGATCGTAGTATGTTTATTAATAGCCCTGTTGATAATAAACACCACGAGACGCTACCCGTGGGATATCGAGTTTCAACTTTTAACTTTTACGATTGTCAAGGGGTTGGGCAGGGAAGTTATAAAATTCAGTCTGAGTCTTAGTTTTGTTAGTGGATTCACATTATTCATATAAACGTTGCGTCTGTGTGCGTGAATAAGTAGCATTCCAGCGCATATAAACATGCACGTGAATGTGTTCACTCTCCATGAGAAACTCTTTACCTATTTTTTTTATGCAGAATGCAAAAAAAAAACAAATACTGCAAACTACTGGGTATTAGTGAATATCTTCTTTTCGTCTTCTCCTCTAGTCCTAATAACTGTGAGCTGACTGATTTCAGTACAGCAAATATCAAAGCCAGGAGCCTCGCAGTATGTTGGAGTGCTCGATCTAACATGGTCAAAAAATGTTTCATAGGTAGGTATGCTGAAAAAAAAGAACTGGATATTAGATTTCTCCATGTAGCCGAAGAAGAAGAGCTGGATATTAGGTTTATCCATCTATACAACTACCTACCTACCTACCTACCTATTATAAGCGGATATTATAGTTCTGATAAACATGCTCTTAAGTTAAACACTTCTCAAAGAAAACTTTTTCCGAGACCCGAAAACAGAACTCGTTCAATCACTGTCAATTTGCGCGCGTTACTTGTAAAAATAAATGTTGATAAAGTATTGCAAATCGGGCTGGAGATATATATCACGAACGGTGATATTAAAATTGATTGCCTAGAATAAGTTCTATAAATCAGGTAGAAATAATCCTGATTTATATAAACGTTTTTTTATCTCTATTTCGAAGGATGTGCAATGAACCTTGTCTAGCACGTTCAAAGTCTCCATACAAAAGTTGAATACGCGTTCATGGCGTTTTTATAATTTATAATTTTTAAATTTCCCTTAAAAAAGTCCCGAAAAAAAACAATGATACTAATATGATAAGTCCAGGACACTAGAGCCTTTCAAGTTTGTTAGTGGTTGTGTAACCGCATAGGGTACACGGACTCGGCGGTACTGCTTAGCGTGTACCCCATATCTGAACTGTTATCATGCTAAAGCTGTATACCGCGAGCCCTCTGATTTAATCAAGCCCTAGTTACATCACCTTTGTAGGTCCTCTTCGGTCACACCTACATCACACATTAGAGGAAGTTCTGATAGAAATCCACATGTGGAGACAAAGTAACTTTCACATTAATGTAGCACCTATTTATTTAATGAAATTGCTGCCAAACTAACTGACTTCTGCTTGATGCTATATGCTGAACATCAACTTCTCACAGACCACACAAACCATACTGAGCTTCTCCATTAAAAAAAAATCCTGGAAGGGAGCTCTGTTAGGTGATTAGGTCTCTATGCATTTGTCCTACTTTTGTTAGAAGACGATAAAACCAAATGACTGCCAATACCGAGTTTTTTTTACAAAATTCATCTTACGGCTGCAGGCAGTGGGTGAAGTAAAAAACAAACCTTATGATTGGCCGATGCGTTACCTGTCTATACTTAGAGCCTTTGTAATCGGCCGTTTTTGCACGAGAGTGTTACATCTGTGTACAATTTTCATGAGCTTTTATTGTCTTTGCTTTTGATGTATGTTGGCTGTTTATAAAGCATACATTTTTCAATCTATCTTTTGACTGTTGTATTTCAACCTACTTCACTCCTCTTGCTCTAAACCCAGCCCTTCATTACGACGGTATTAAATATTAATTTTCGTACTGCGAAGTAATGGCTTCACCTGACGAGTAATTAATTATTTCTACCCTTTATCCCAGTTCGAAAACCTACGTTACTCATCAATCAATCATTTACTCTGTAAATCAATCCATATTGCCGAACATACGCGCTTTGGGATGCCTAGTTTGGAGGTTTGCCAACTTGTGCCAACGAGTAAAACTTCTAGCACGATATGCTGGTGATACGCCCGCTGTAAATCCCATGATGGTTGTGTTCTTTATTCATAGGTATAATATTTCATGTTAGGTATCGTTCTTAGAGCGGTGTTGGTCTAGTGACTTTCATGACTTTCATTCCGGAGGTCGTGGTTTCGAATCCCGGCCGCGCACCAATGTCGTTTTCTTTAAGAAAAAATATGTGCGCTATTAACATTGCTCTTACGGTGAAGGAAAACATCTTGAGGAAACCCACGGCTTAAAATCACGCACAAAGGCCTAATAATAGGGCTAATTGCGGAAACACACAGTTAAAACTTTAACTTTTAGGTATCGTTTTTAGTCAAATCTATTAAAAAGGTATTGAATAGTTACACAATTTTTCAAATAAGGACTAAAAGGCAGAATACCGAAAGTCAATCTTTGCAAACTAAGCTAAATAATTGCACAGCTTCGTAATTCAAAATTCGTACGGATATTTTAGAATTTAAGGTGTAGTTAATTCAGAGTTACTGAATTGTTTAAGTACCTAATCCTTAAATTATGAGTATTGTTACAAAATTTGGTAAGTATCTTTATCATTAAAAAAAATAGGTTTTACTACAGATTAAAATTGGGAATTTGTTTACAAATAAGTAGTCTCAGTAGTCACTGGTGAGGACATTCAATTACTAGGGAGACGAGCCCTTAATTGGGTGGCGAGCGAGAATAACCGCTTCATATTGAGACGGCAGCACTTCAATAGTAAAGGCACATTAAAAAACTTCAAAAAGACTGGCCGGCCGAAACCATGCCGACGACGGACTAGTATGTAACAGGCTAAACAAACAATGAAAATGTTATTAAAAAGAAAATAAGACCTAAGCAAACGAAGAATACGAAAAAAACGGCTTTTCAATTCAATCTTAACAAATCATTTTATCGATAAAATAAGGGCTTAACAATGGAGGTTTTAACAAAGAGAGGTCAACTTCCATTCGAGTAATGAAGCTGTCCAAGTGAAGTTGTTATCCTTTCCGGCTTTATTTAAAAAGGTTTAAGATAAGAAAGAAGAAGGTTTGCCTTTTACCTTTTAATTTCATAATACAAAGTGGTTATTTTGTGGTTAACAAAAATCACGAATGGATGGGCGGGACGACAATTTTACTCTAACTCCTAAGCTCCTAAGTTATAAGTAATTTAATATTTTACGTCAAAATCTGTTATTGTACTAGTTAGTTGATCTTCCAACTAACAGAATCTGCAAGTTAGCCTAAGTGTATTATTAAAGTAGATTGCTGGCCAAAGGCTAAATGTCCACACATTTCACCAGAGATATTTCTGGCGCGGAACGAAGTGAAAGCGCTACTTTTCATATCGGCTGTGAGGAAATTAAAATACTACAAGCACGTTCAATAAAACGGATATACCTAATGAGAATCCAGATAAACGTTAAAATACGTATACCTACTCTGCCAACAATATAAACATTTTGATAAACATTTTTAGTGGTTACAGTGTAATCGAGTTGGTCATGCTATGGTCACGTAACGTGCATCTAGGCGGCCATGCAGAAACTTGAAAAAAAGGTGTCATGCTATATTATGAATGACTTAACTTAATTATCGTCGACTCCATGGATAAAAGTAAAATTAAAATACTTTCAACCAGGATGAAATAATCAGTTTTCCACCCGACTATATTATATCTACCTATGAAAATTAAACTTTGCGATTAGGAGAGATGAATAATAAAATATCAATTGTACAAACAAAAGGCGATCTACCGTTCCTGTTTTCTCTTTAAAATACTAGTATATCGGTAGCCATTGCTCAGAATTCGTAGGTAACTGTTTGGATATTATGTTCGAATATTTTGTAATAGAATCTTTGCAATCCATGTAGGTATCCGATATGCGGACCCTTATGTGAAGCTTTGTAATTTACCGTGGAATTTATCTACTTAAACCGCTAAGGTTGTTCTTACGAAAAGATTTTGTGTGCCTATCCATAAACGATTTTTAAACCTATTTTAATTTAATAAAAATATTTTAAAAATACCGTTACCATTAGTGTTTCATTTACAAAAGTGCATAAGAAACATGACAATCTTACTATTATAAACGCGACAGTTTGTATGTGTGAGTGTATGCATGTGACTTTGTTACTCTTTCATGCAAAAACTACCGAAACGATTGCAATGAAATTTGAAATATAGGTAGCCAGGGATCTGAAATAACACATAGGCTACTTTTTATACTTTTTATCTCGACCTACGCGGGTGAAACCGCGGGGCGCAGCTACTACGTTTATATACATGAAAGATTGATCACGTTGTCAGTTTCATAGTTTTTCGAATCCATAGTTATATTGGTAGAAGAACCGGGCTTAGTCGGAGCGCTAAGCGTCACTAAGAAATACCGGTCGGATCTTGTCCCACTGCGATTTTCCTATTATTTAAATAAGCGTATATACTATATCTTAGACCGTATCATCACTTACCAGTTACCATCAGATGAGATAGTGTTCAAACGCTTCTATAGTCTTTAAAAAACTTCCGTAGTTAGAAGATGTTATATTTTAGTGTCATCAACACTTTATTTAGTGTTACCAACACTTGCAGGAAAATTCTAATATAAAATAAATACATGCTCGCTTGGCGCGCCCCACTATTATATAGATGAGGGGGTCATGGGTTCAAGTCTTGCAGTGAGTATTGAACTTTATAACAAATATCATTTTTCTAAATACAAAGTCCGAAGTGTTAAAATAAATATTTATCAACAGCTAAAACAAAATCAACTTTTAACTTCTCAAATAATGAGTTGCACCTACAGTATTTGAGCAAGTGATGTCAGAAACACTAACAGATCAGTAAATGAGATGAAATGAACAGATTACGACCCTGACATTTACCGGACTAACTGACGATAACATTGTATTAAATTATAGAGTTATTTCGAGGTAGTGGCCCTTCAGGCGTATTAACTTTATTTGCTTACATAATCGAGTTTTCTTCAACCTAGCTTTTACTCGTAATACCACGGTTCGATGGTCGGTCTAGAATCTCCAGTTAACAGCGTTATAAAAAAGTAGGTACCTACCTACTTACTAGAAATATTTTACGGAAAAATACAACTTCAAAAATTCACTTGCGGCGAGGCTTGAACTGTTTGCGTCTGTATCGCCACGCGAGTTCCCAGAACGATGAATTTAATAATATGTATGTTACTCTGTTTACTATTTTCAACTTAGTTTCGTTTGAACAAATCTACTGACTATCTAACTAGTAATTTACCTGCGTGAATCGAAACCACGACCTGCGGAATGAAAGTCGGAGGATCTACCACTTGCTAGACCAACACCCGCTCAAATAAATTCCTTTCAAAATAGATTAGTTTTCAAACGCCTAAGCTGTTTGATCACGAACACTGCGAACTGCGAACCATCCGGTTTAGGCGGACCGCCCAAGCAAAGAACCGCCTACTAAACCGAGTTGATTAGTTTTAAACTCTTCAAAGGAGTTGCAATCAAAACACTGATCTAGGACAAAATATTTACTACAACGTGTTTAGAGGACGGTGATAGAGAGGTCGTTATAGATGTCTAGGCCGACAACTACGATTTGATCTACGACTTTTGAAAATAATACTTAACTATTTGTTGAAATTAAAATTAACTTAAAAATCAGCTGTTTATTAGAGTTTGAACTCATTGACATTAATTCCAATCAAATACAATTACGCTCAAAATTTTAATAAATAGTTTCAACATCGACAAAGTCCCCTAGACGTTTAGAACAACGCCGTTTCGTTTTATACCACCGTTCATACAAGCTGTATAGGGTCTAAAATTAGTACGTTTGTACAGATGTATAGTAGAGGAGTATAATAAATTACTTACCATAGGAGAAAATAGCAAATAGGCCAATGAAAAAAACGTTGTAATCGTATTTGAGTTACCTTACCTTATTATTATTTTTCTGGGGTCTTATTCGCGTATAATTATTTTTAAATTCTCTTACCTCGACGTTTCGATCATGTTACAATGATCTTGGTCGCGAGGGGACCAAGATCATTGTAACATCCCCCTCGTGACCAAGATCATTGTAACATGATCGAAACGTCGAGGTAAGAGAATTTAAAAATAATTATACGCGAATAAGACCCGGGAAAAATAATAATGAGTTCAAATCGTGTGAGTTTAAAATGTTTATTACCTTACCTTATTTTCTCGTTGGCAGCATACTTAGAAAATTGCTCTTACGTAATAAATTCCTGTAATTATTCATTTTAAGTAATTGATTTTATTTTAGGAACTGCTAATTAAAATCTTTCGAGAGGTTTTCAACGAAAATTCTATTTAATAACCAATCTACTTCAATTTTCACGGAAACAAGAGTTCATAAGACAGGATTTACGTCGTAAATTTCATCACAAGGGACTAATCTATCATACTTTATTACAAAAAGTTCCATAATAGAATCGGGGAGAACTTGCAGATGCTTAAAATTTTATAACAGTTTAAATTGAATTTCCATCACTTTAACAACTAATATTCTCATTCACAACACTTATTACACTTAATTTAAGTATTGTTAGGAAAAAAGTACTTCCTCGGTGGGATTCAAACCCGCGATAACTGATAATCCGATCTAGCGCGTTAGATCTCTTCGCCACAAGTACTAGTAGTTTTTTCAGTTTTAATGCATTGCTTATGCGATTGAGGCCTCTAGCACTACACATTTTACAATTCTATTACCTAGCCATAATAATAAACGTGACAATTAATAATAATTTTAACATTTTTTCTTTCTATCTATCAATTTTGAAAGTTCTTTGTCACGGAAAAAGACAAAGTATGTTAAATATTTCGTAATTTGTTTTAAAGCTCAAGACATATTTATTAGATATATTTTTAAAGGAAAAATTCATCTTTAAAATTCACTTGCGACGAGATTTGAACTCGCGTCCCTGGATCAGTACCCCAGTGCCTCAACCGCTCGGCCACGCAAGTTCCCATCTCGAGCAGTGAATTTAAGAATATGAATGTTTCCCTGTCTACTATTTAAATAGTAGACAGGGAAACATTCATATTCATTCATATTATTCGTGGTTCTACACGATTATTGGTTATAATGTTTGGAAGTTTAAGTTGTCATGTTCCTTTTAAATGCTTTGGTAAATAACAAAACCATACTTTAATTATAAAGGAGCGTAAAACTACAAAACACAATATTTTTTCTATACTTCTAAAAATATCAACCCCTAATTGATTTCATTTCGGCACTGATTTTTTATGACAAAACGCGGAGGGTGGAAAATTGTTTGTTACAATGGGGTGGCTTTTTCAATAACATATTGGTTGGTACTTATTTAGGTCATTTTATGCCGTGGTTATAACAAATACAATCTAGACAATCAACCACTAAAAATACTGTAACGGAATAGCCGTTAAAACTGACCTAGTTAGTTTTAAACTCTTGTTGACTTATTATAGCTAAGTAGTACTTACTTACTTACTTTACTTTCGTTAGGTTAAGTCAGAGGCCTTAAGACGACTTAAAACTCTAAAACCAGGTGAGTCACACCACTAAACGAAAAAATGAAGATGTACTTACAGACCAATACCGGTCAATGGATTTGCTGAAGCTTGGTACAAACAACGCTCACCAGCTATATTTTGAGAATAACGGTGTTGAGCAAGGGACGAATATTTTTTCCACTAACTACGCTCGATGACATGTCTATTTTTTTTAGTTTTTATGTGAGGTCAGTCACCCGATGAATAGTTCGTAGCAACTGACCGCGATGCCAATGGTAGAACTCATATTTAAATAAAATCTAGTAAATCCTATCCTTTGGTTACTAATGTTGTTTGAAATGAAATGTTGTTTTGTTAGTATAAGTGTAAGTAAATAAACAACAATGTCTGTTATTTATTCACGCAAGAACTACTTAACCGATTGCAATGAAACTTGGTATGTAGATAGATGGAGATTTGGATTAAACCTTATGCTACTTTTTACCACGATATTACTACGAAATCAGGACCGCGAAAGCATCGCGGCTAGTAGAAACCTAATGCTAAAATCAGTTTAGGTAAAATAAACTTCAAACTTATTACAAAATTTTCTTCGAAGCCATCAAATTGGATGGACAGTTTGACATAAAACAACCAAAGCATATCATGTTTTTACTTATCTCGTTAGCGCGAGTATCAAGTTGAGTCGATCCTTAATCCAATTTCTTCGCTCGACAAACTCGGGCCATCAAAAATTCACTTCAAACAAGATAGAAGTAGGAAAGCGAAAATTTGATAGTTCTGTCTGACGATGTAGTTTCTCGTCGACAATTTATTTATACACATTTTACTACTTTAAGACTATTTTTACTCTAACAATTTAAATTGATCATGTTTCTAGCAATTTTTTTTGCATACCTGTCTGATACAAAAATTTTTAAAGAAAAAATATTATGATAATCGGCTTTTTCATCTAAATTTAGAGCATCCATATCACCCTCCCAGCCTAATCAGCTATGCCCAGAGAAAAGGCCAAAGGGTCAATACGTCAAGAAAAATAAACAAAATATTCAAGCTACAGTCATACGAATTTTCCCTGCGTTACCATCGCAGCTTGTTACTTATATCTACCTTACATAGAAAATATTTTTATTTAAAAAAATATTTTTTATTTATTAAAATATTTTGCTAGTAAGGCACATTGCTCTTTAGACATTGATTTAAAGCATTATGCAACCTATAGGCTTTTGACATTTTAGACGAGATGATCATGAGACAAAAGGTACTAAAGTGAAGCACTAAAGTGATGGGCACTTTTGGACGCAATGGTCATTTACCTTAGCTATAAGGCTTGAAACTTATTGTAACTTGTATGTTATTAGTATACTAGTATTTGATAAATGTTTAGTAAGATTCATATTAATAAAATAAATAACTGAGACAAAATGATCGTTTCTGAAATTAATGATCATTCGTTCTTCCTTAAAAAACATACAAGTAGACCCGCTGATCATTGCATTATTATTATCTTGGTACATCTACCAAGATAATAGAAGTACGGAACTATAGTCATCCAGAAACCTTCATTATGTATTCACAATAGAACTCATACTCGTAGATAATCAGTAAATTAGTTGAGAAAGGGATACTTACCTACCTACGCAACTCAGAGCCTACCGAGATAATCCTCTACTCTAAATTAGTAGGGAAGTGGGAAGTTGTAATTAAATATTCATACAACATTTAACAACATTAATTAGCGGAGATCAAAATCTATACTGTATTACTTATCATAATAGAAGAGAGGACAAAAAGTCTGCACTTGGAAGTAAATTTAAAAAAAGTTGTCTAGGCGACGTAGGATAAGTAGTAGAACAAAATTATATATATTTTTTTAATTCATATCTGTCTATCTGTTTGTTACATACATATGCAATTAAACACTATTAATCCGATTGAAATCTGGTTTTTAATATTGGATAGTTCTATTTTCGAGGAAACTCGTGCGCGGTATACTTTATTTCGAAATCCAATTAGTAGAACCCGAGTAAGGAACGAAAAAGTCGGCTATGCACTATTTCTACGCAGACGAAGTCGCGGGTAACAGCTAGTCTGAAATAAAACTACTTTAGTATAAGTTATTTATTATTACCCGACTACAACAAAAGAACGGTAAGATTTTTTTTCATAACTAGCTGCGCCATGCGGTTTCACCCGTATAAGACTCGACCCCGCGGGAGTATCGCAATCAAAAGTATCAAAGCAACATAGAATGACGTATCCTTCTCCAATATATACCAAAATTCATTAAAATCGGTGTAGGCTTGAAAATGTAACAAACAGACAGGAGGAACTACTTTCGCATTTATAATATTAGTAGATATACCTACTAGAAATAAACTAGGTCTTCTTCTTATATTCGTGTAGTGATGTAACTCACCTATTATTGGTCGCCCTAATGTCTCTAACTTGACCAGATAGCTTAACTTAAACTTGAACGATAATTAACTTGAACCTATAGGTACATACCTAGCGTCATTCTCGATGACATTAATCGCATGGAAATGAGAAATGAGAAGTGATGATAGTCCAAATTAGAGAATTCCATTAAATCTAATTGGTTGATTTCCGGAACTACTTCCTGTTTGTGTTCCTTCATTTACCTAGTGAGAATTTACGACTTATTTATCCTTTGGCATAGCAACATTTAAATCTAGGTTGATTTAGCTTTGTAACCTAAATACGTAAATTACAATACTTATGCAGTATATCTAAAATAATGGTAATGTTTCTTGTTTATTATCAGAGTGCTACAGTCTTATGAACCATTGAGCTCAACCTTAGCAGTAGATTTGACATCAGAACAAAGACAGTAGTAAACAGACACTGCAGTAATGCTACCGCGAACTAAATTATTATTTTAACGTTATTATCGTCATTCATCGACTCCGTCTTAGCGCCCGCATTGTTATGTCTTACAATGTTGTTATGTCTAGTTTAAAATGTATCACATTTTTACGATAGATATTAATAATAACTGAATGGTAAAAACACAATATTCTATACATATAAAAATGGTAAAAGTTAGGAGAGCTATATTTGCTGGTATTTTATTAGGAAACTGCATAAATCTCAAACGAAATGTGCATAATGTGATTGCACTATATGAATTCCTCCGCAACAAGATTGAATTCCAAGCTTGGTTATGCATTAGGTATGTAGGTATATGTTTCAAAGATATTTATATAGAAATGTTGCGTACATTTTCATTTTTTAATGGATAGGTAAACGAGTAGATATATGAACTAAATTGAAAATGTATGTCGGGTTCGTCGAACATAATTACGGAATTGTGTTGAAATTTTTAGTGTATAAATTGTAATACTGTTTTCCTACATTTTAGTACAGTTTCCAGACAAATATGTCGAAGAATGTTGAAGCCTATCCACATTTTAACCAAAACAGTAAATTCAATTTATTATATGTGGAAACAATAAGTTGTAGGAGATGTAGGTTTGACACCAAATTTTAGGAAACAATATCATCTACAAATACACAAATAGATATTCAATATCATTCCGTCATGAAGCAATCAACAATGTTCTATAAAATAAATAAATAAATCATGTGACGAACACACTGCGCCATCTAGCGCCGTGGTAAGCTGCTAAGCTTGTGTTACGGTGACTAGACAACGGATAATTATACTACTTATATTTAAGTAGTATTTTAGTTTTTATTTATTTACTACAAGTCCGACTTGGATTTTGAGTTTAGCTCATATATACCTTTTAAGTCTCGTACCCACAGAGGACTTGTGTCTAGCGACACTTATCCCCAGAGACGTCGAAACACATCGCACGAATGTCGTCCGTCTTTGTCTCCGTCCGGATCGGTGTAAATCAATAGTCGAACCATATCCTGCGAAGTCTGGCAAAGTCGCGCGAAGTCGGCTGATGCCATTTAGGTAAACAAAAAAAAATTAGCAGACACAGTGGTATTATTTATCTGTTATATAAAATTGCTACCAATGGATAACCTCTGCGAGCCAGCTTTTGTGAAATTGACTCTAAAATGCATAACACTAGTGTCGTAATGTAAATTAAACTTATTGGATACAGGGCTTTTTACATAATCAAAATCTGAAGCAAAGAATATCCATTTTCTTAAGGATAAGGTCGCTTTTCTGTCCTCCGAAGAGGTTCTCAATTTACCTTAATCAATTTCAGTTTACCAATCTTATCCAAACCGACCCTGCTTGTCAAGCCACGAAAATGAAGGGTCTAATTAGATAATTGATTACGCTTGATGAATCTTGACTCACTGTTTTCTTACTTTCTATAAGTTTTATCAAAGGTTTTGTTTTTGTTTTGAACATACTATTTTATTTGTGACTAGCTGTGTTCCGCGGGTAATCCCGATCCCGTAGGAAATTCTAAAAATACTTTGTTTTCATATGATTGCATTACACTCTCCAAAGTTCTGCACTCTACTATCAGTAGTTTTTAAGCTGTGCGTTTTTCTTTCTCTCTTTTTCGTCTAGTGGTGTGACTCACCTAGTGATAGAGTTTTCAGATCGCCCTAAGGTCTCTAATTTGACCTAACGACTGCTATCAGAGATAACAACCGAGATCAACTACTTAACGTGCCTTCCGAAGCACGGAAGGCAACGGTAAGCAGTGTGTGCGTTGATCCAACAGTCAGTCACTCATTATTCAGAACAAAGGCTTTTGCAGATGTACTTATAGCGGATCTGTTCAAAATATTGCATAATTACAGGTACCTAGTTATATTTACGTGCTTACGTTTTAACGTTAAATATTTTAAAATGTACTCAGTTTTATAAAAACTTTATTTTGAGCAGTTTTAAGTTCTTAGAAACGTCTCGTTATAGTACTTCCCCTGTCCGTAACTACAACGAATCGCATTTTAATATAAAACTGGGTATTAAAAAACTATATAAGTACCTACGCTAAATACCACACACCACAGCTACATTATGGCACATAAACAATATTAAACAATTACGTTCTATATAGCTGCGCCCCGCGGTTTTACTCGCGCAAGACGCGATCCCGCGTTGTTTTTACACCTACCTACCACAATGCAAAAATCCACACTTAAACGTTGTTGCACGCACACTTAAGTGTGGATTTTTGCACTGCAGTAGGTAGGTGAAGTAAGGCAGAATTTGTATCTCAATAAGTGATGATAACGATGGATGTCGATCGATGACGATTAATGACGATAGATGACGATGGATGCCGATGGTTCAAAGACAACGAAATTACGCAATTTTTATATTTTAACCGGTTATCCGGATATCCGGACTTGATATCCGGATAAAAAGTAGCCTTTATGTTAATCGAAGTCTTAAGCTATCTGCATACCAAATTAAATTGAAATCGGTCCAGTCGTTTCCGAGATTAGCGCGCACAAACGCACAGATAAACAGACAAACATCTAAACGGACAAACAGACAAAAAGTTAAGCACGGAAATGGGGTCTGCTACGTTAGTACATACCCCTAAAAATAGTTTTTTCAAAATATCTTTCAAAAACAGACACCGCTAAATTACGATTTTATTATAAGTATAGATAGATATAGATAAACGCCTAACTTAAACTAGATCGAACCAACCAAAAACTAATTTTCCGTCTTTAAATTATAATCAGACACGTGCTGTTTCAATTTAACAGTCAAATTATACTGCCAGACTCTGAATTAAGCTGTATTATTCAACAATAATCTAAATTAGACTCCAGACAGGCTGATTAGGTATGTAGAGGCAGATATATTGAGGTCGCTAGTGGCTGAATTGGTTTAGATAAAAATCATACTAGTTGAGATTTATATTGTTTTACCTATCTAATTTTTAGATGATATTAGTGCCCGGAACGTTTTTAGGTGGATTAGGCTTGCCCAGCACTGATACCATCATCCTACCAGGGGTCAATCGCTTTTAGCGATAAGGTCGCCCATTTGTACAACTTATACTTTTAAGCTTTCTGTGTAATTGTCTTACTTTAAATGTAAACTGATTGTATTGTTGTTTGTTGTGCAAATAAAGTATTAATCTATGTATCTACGTCTGGAACCAAGCAGTGGAGATAAACATTGTGAGGTTTTCCTCGCGAGGTTTTTCTTCACCGTAAGAGCGGTAATAGTAAGGCACAAAGCTTTTTTACAAGGATAGCAGACAGTAGTCCGAAATCGGCCAGGTTTTGAACGTATGATCGTCGGAATGAAAGCCGAGGTATGGAATATAGGCAAGCATTGAAAATCCCCATTTGACTCACTTATTTATTGGATACAAAGAGTGCAAAGTCTTTCACAATAACAACTGTCTTCTTCAAATCTTGATTTATTAAAAACGGCAGTAAACAAAATAATGTAAAATAAATAGTTGATGAATTGTCCTCTAAAATTACATTCATATTATCTAAGTTTATGCTCCGTCCCGTGGTTCAGGTCCCCAAGGAAATTAGGTAAAAGTACAATAATAGCTTCTGAGTTAGAATCATTACTTGTAAGAGGAGTAACAGTCATTTTCACAGGAAAATGTACCTAATTGGTTTCTAAGGACACAGCTTAAGAGAAAAGGATTCCTACTCATTATCCATACAAACGTAGTTGACTGTTTCATCCTGGATAAAGACATTACAGCAAATATGTTTATAAATGCCTAGATTTAATTTTCTTTTCTAGATTTTGTTTTTATTTAAACAAAATGAAGTTTAAAAAAACTAAAACCAAACTACGTGAAAAAGGGGGTCTAAAAAGTCGAAACAAGAAAATAGTCAGATAGAAATCCAGAAATGCATAGTTACAAAAATGGTCGAGGTAGAGTCGTGATCGCAACCTACTGCACTGCACCTGCAAATTTTTTTTTGTAGCTGTGCTTTCTGGATTTTTATCTGACTTTTATCTTGTTTTTTAGACCTCCTCTTTTACGTAGTCAAGTTATAGTTTTTTTTATTTTTTTATTCAATGCATCTCCGTTTCCCGATAATATTAGGGGTTAAAGTATGAAATTGCCGATTTGTACTGAAAATCTTAATTGTTTATTTTTTTAATTTTTAACATATTTATTTAATCAAAATAGTTGCCATTATTATCTATACATTGCTGCCATCTAATGGGAAGGTATTAATGCCTTTGCGATAGAACTCCGACGATCTAGACTGCACAAACTGTGTGAAAGCATTTTGTACTGCCTCCTGGGAAGAAAACTTCTTGTCACGTAGATAATTGTCCAAATCACGAAAAAAATGGTAGTCCATTGGAGCAAGGTCTGGTGAATACGGAGGATGACAAATGGTTTCTAAGTGTAGTTCCTGAAGGGTCAAAATGGTTTCTCGTGCTGTGTGAGGTCTCGCGTTGTCGTGGAGCAATAATGGTGAAGATCGATTCATGAGTCGGGGCTGTTTTACTGCTAGTTTTGTCAACATGGTTCGGAGTTCGGCACAATAGACATCTGCCGTAATTGCTTGACCAGATCGAAGAAAACTATAGTAAATAACACCATGCTGAGACCACCAAACAGTTACCATTACCTTTTTATTGGTAAGTTTTGCTTTAGGACACTGTTGTGGCATTTGACCTGGGGTCAGCCATTGCATTTTTCTTTTCCGGTTATCATAAAGAATCCACTTTTCATCACATGTGAATGAATTCGATCCAATATTCTGTACCGGTTCAACAAGGCAACACAAGTTTCAACACGCGTTTCTTTCTGCAGATTAGTCAAATCATGAGGCACCCATTTTTCGATTTTTTTTATTTTATGGATTTGACGCAAGTGAGTCAATAAAGTGGGTAAGGTAACGTTAAACCATGCCGCTAATTCCTGGGTAGTTTGAGTAGGATCGGCTTCCACTATCTCTCTTAATTCATCGTTATTCACCTGTGTGGGCGGTCTTCCTCGTGGCTCGTTCTTTAAGTCGAAATTTCCATCACGAAAGCGTTTAAACCAAAATCGCACGGTGCGTTCATTAGTAGACCCCTCTCCAAACGCAGCATTGATATTGCGGGCTGTTTCTGCCGCGTTAGTTCCGCGTCGGAACTCGTATTCAAAAATCACTCGAATTTTCGCAGTATCCATCTTTCTTTTCTAAATTGAATAACAAAAACAATTGAAAGTCGATATTCAAATGTTTCACATTTTTTAAAAAAAGAACATCACAGAAACCATTTGAAAAAAGTTTCATTCGAAAACCTCAAACCATGAAGATTCTATGTCAATTCAAAGAACCTATTGCAATAAAACTATTGTACTGAAAATCTTAATTGTTTATTTTTTAAATTTTTAACAAATTTATTTAATCAAAATAGTTGCCATTATTATCTATACATTGCTGCCATCTAATGGGAAGGTTATTAATGCCTTTGCGATAGAACTCCGACGATCTAGACTGCACAAACTGTGTGAAAGCATTTTGTACTGCCTCCTGGGAAGAAAACTTCTTGTCACGTAGATAATTGTCCAAATCACGAAAAAAATGGTAGTCCGTTGGAGCAAGGTCTGGTGAATACGCAGGATGACGAATGGTTTCTAAGTGCAGTTCCTGAAGGGTCAAAATGGTTTCTCGTGCTGTGTGAGGTCTCGCGTTGTCGTGGAGCAATAATGGTGAAGATCGATTCATGAGTCGGGGCTGTTTTACTGCTAGTTTTGTCAACATGGTTCGGAGTTCGGCACAATAGACATCTGCCGTAATTGCTTGACCAGATCGAAGAAAACTATAGTGAATAACACCATGCTGAGACCACCAAACAGTTACCATTACCTTTTTATTGCTAAGTTTTGCTTTAGGACACTGTTGTGGCATTTGACCTGGGGTCAGCCATTGCATTTTTCTTTTCCGGTTATCATAAAGAATCCACTTTTCATCACATGTTACAATTCGATCCAATATTCCTTCATTTCTGTACCGGTTCAACAAGGCAACACAAGTTTCAACACGCGTTCCTTTCTGCAGATCAGTCAAATCATGAAGCACCTATTTTTCGTATTGTTTTATTTTATTGATTTGACGCAAGTGAGTCAATAAAGTGGGTAAGGTAACGTTAAACCATGCCGCTAATTCCTGGGTAGTTTGACTAGGATCGGCTTCCACTAACTCTCTTAATTCATCGTTATTCACCTGTGTGGGCGGTCTTCCTCGTGGCTCGTTCTTTAAGTCGAAATTTCCATCACGAAAGCGTTTAAACCAAAATCGCACGGTGCGTTCATTAGTAGACCCCTCTCCAAACGCAGCATTGATATTGCGGGCTGTTTCTGCCGCGTTAGTTCCGCGTCGGAACTCGTATTCAAAAATCACTCGAATTTTCGCAGTATCCATCTTTCTTGTCTAAATTGAATAACAAAAACAATTGAAAGTCGATATTCAAATGTTTCACATTTTTTAAAAAAAGAACATCACAGAAACCATTTGAAAAAAGTTTCATTCGAAAACCTCAAACCATTAAGATTCTATGTCAATTCAAAGAACCTATTGTAATAAAACGGCAATTTCATACTTTAACCCCTATTATTATATATCCGTTGTAATGTGTTCGCCAAGACCTCTTTTTTGTTTTTTCTTTTGATTCATTTTATTTTTTACGAGGTTAGAATCTAAGTTTTAAATACTGTCATATAAAATGTTGATAAAATTAGCCTATGACATCCGGCCTATTATTTTTAGTCTAAAGTTGCAGATAATGGGCCTCCGAGAATCCGCTAGAATTGCATCAGAAACCCTTGCAAAAGTTGTCGTTTGGGCTGTAGGTGTAGGTATCCTTTCCCCTTAAACCTTCTGTTTTAATCTTAAACCGGCTGTTCAGTCGGTACCTACCCACCTTTAGTGTCGCACAGTCTTGCAAAAAGGTAAAAGGTTATTATTATTCAATAAAAAACGCTGGTAAGTACCTACTTATCAAATAAAGAAGTTTTATGTTTGTAATATTATTTATTCCCTCATATCTTCCAAACCACTCGGTCAATTTTTTATTTTATTTGGGTAGATTAGATTCGTCTTATTAGTCAAGTGTTTTAAGATAGGTAGAAAGTATAAACCAACGATGCCGATGGCTAGACGCACAACCGTAATGTCGCGGTTTTTTTTACTATCGCCTATTCTGTGGTTATGTTTCTTCACGATGTTTTCCTTCCCCGTAGAGCACTGTTACCCAGTTATCAACATTTATTTTAACTTTTGCTTGTTGTACATATAGGTATAGGTTCACAACCGGGACATTTGGGAGGTATGTAAGGCACGCAGTTCTCCTCGTCTACACAGCTGTGGTTGTCACAGACGTCCAACGATGATGTGCATGGAATGTACGCTGAAACATAAAAGGTTCTGTTTAGATCTTACTAATATATATAATGTGTATATATGTGAAAGTTTGTGTGTAGGTATGTATGTGACTTTGTATTTTTTTAGGATTTTTATAGGTGGCTGGAGACCTGGCTACTTTTTATCCACATATAACACATAGGCTAGTTTTTATCCCGATATTCCCCCGGGAACGGGACTTATGCGGGTCAAGCCGGAGGACGCAGCTAGTTTTTATTTTTCCCTAATTACCACAGTTGGCGCCTCGGCGCAGAATAAAGAAACTTCATATAATTTGAGGTTTATACTTAGATTAGCAAATTCCCGCGCAAGCCCTGGAGCCTTATTTTTGAACCGCTCGTTGCACATCAGGCGATTTAAATAATTTGATATCTATTTCGTAAATTTGTTTTTATTGCTCAAGGCATATTTACTAGAAATATTTGAAAGGAAAAATTCATCTTCAAAAAAGAAGACGACTTCGTAGTCGAAAAATAGTAGACAGGGAAACATTCATATTCTTAAATTCGCTGCTCGAGATGGGAACTTGCGTGGCCGAGCGGTTTAAGGCACTGGGGTACTGATCCGGGGACGCGAGTTCAAATCTCGCCGCAAGTGAATTTTTGAAGATGAATTTTTCCTTTCAAATATTTCTAGTAAATATGCCTTGAGCAATAAAAACAAATTTACGAAATATTTAAGAGGAAAAAGAGCGACATCTCTTGGTCAACGCGTTAACTGTAAAGTTAATCATTGGCGCAGGTAAATCACTGGAAAGTGATCCTGTAGATGGCGTCTCAATCGAGCCGTAGTCGAAAAATAGTAGACAGGGAAACATTCATATTCTTAAATTCGCTGCTCGAGATGGGAACTTGCGTGGCCGAGCGGTTTAAGGCACTGGGGTACTGATCCGGGGACGCGAGTTCAAATCTCGCCGCAAGTGAATTTTTGAAGATGAATTTTTCCTTTCAAATATTTCTAATTTGATATCTGCTGATTTTCGTTCGATGTCGGATTCCTGCGGCGAGTGGTTGATACCACTCGTTGCGGTCGTTCGATTCACATGGAAAAATTACAGAAATCGAACGAAAATAAGTAGAAATCGAAGTTTTAAAATCGCTCGAAGTGGCGCTAATGATTCAAAAATAGATCAAAAATGATCCTGTGGGAACTATGTTACTCCTCCATGATATAGCTATCTATTGGTAAAATAATTTTTGAAATTGGCCCAGTAGTTTCAAAGCTTATTCATTACAAACAAATAAATCTCTTCTTTTAATATTAGTAATAGTAATAATTGAGCAGCTTTTAAATTTAAAATTAGTATGGATCTTTGGAGATATCCTGCTCTCCCATGATCGTTTGTCATTGCTTTATCGTCCATTTGTCGCTCAAAAAAATACTTTTGAAAGCCACAGATACCTATTTAAAAAAAAATTGTTTGTTTCTAAAGTTAGATTTAATTATTTTTTTATTATTTGATGTGTTTTAATATAATATTTTTTCGCTGAACGATAACGCGGCGACTTCGCTACGACTTATAAGACACCGTGGTAGGGCCGTTTATTTTTAAATTTCTACTTTCTATATTGTCATAAATCATAATTAATTGCTTCATTCAACTTACTATCAATACACGACCCTCCAAAACAACATCCACCGCAGCACTGCTCGTGGCCAACACACTGAAAATTACAAAAAAACAGATTGAACCACAACCGATGGTTAATTTACAATAGCCACATTCATTATTGGTACAATTTGATGGCCTAAATTGTGGCCCTGATTACAAAAGCTCGCCTGGCCCACAAATGCCCAGGAGTCTCTTTAAAATATTTACGCAGCCTGTAAAATCGACTAGCTTTGGGGGTGACATTTTTTCAGTGTTAAATATTTTTGACAACAGTGATAAAAAGCTTAATTGTTAGGAATAAATAAGTTGATAAATAACCTATAGATATTTACATAAATTCTATATTACACAAAAGTGTTTTAGTGAGTTCCACCACTACCACATCTGATGGAAAGTGATGTTATTTAGTCTGGAATAAAGCACGCTTATCTAGAAGGTCAGAAGACAAGCCCGCTTGGGGCTATACATATAATACGCCTCTTAGGCCGGTAAGTTGTAACAAGTCGTGATCGAATCCTCTCACCAAGAAACCCATATACGAGGGCGGCACTGAAAATTTCGGGAATCAAGGAAGTGACACAACATTACTATTTAAAAATGTATTTATTGCTTTTCAAAGTATTCTCCGCAAAATTTGACACATTTTTCCATACGATGGAACCAATCATTGAAGCAACCATTCCATTCGGAAGTTGGGGTCTCCAAAATGGCCGTTTTGTAGGCGTCCACAGCTTCTTCAGGTGATGAAAATCTCTGACCACGCAATTTATTCTTTATTTTAGGGAAAGTATAGAAATCATTAGGGCTTAGGTCGGGGCTGTACGGCGGATGGTCTAATAACTCTATGTTTTCTTGCTCTAAAAACTCTTTTGTTCTGTGCGCGGTGTGAGAACTCGCATTGTCGTGATGGAGGATGATGCGGCGGTTGCAGTTCTCTTTACGGAGTTCAGAAACGACCTGTGGCAAACAAATGCTAGCATAACATTCTGCATTAACCGTTCTTTGTCCCTCAAGAGGAATAGTCGCAACATGGCCGGTTTTGGAGACAAATGTGGCCACCATTTTTTTTGCAACACTCCGTGAACGAACAAATTTTGTTGGCTTTAACTCATTTCTAAACATCCAAACTCGTGACTGGTTTTTTGTTTCGGGTTCGTACGCGTGTATCCAGAATTCGTCACCTGATACGATGTTGTATACAGCATTTGAGGATCCTGCGTGGAATCTTTCGAGAGTTCTGACGCACCAAGTAACGCGAGCCGCTTTTTGCTCTTCACAGAGCGAATGCGGTATCCATCGAGAAAACCACTTTTTTACACCTAATTGTTCATGCAAGATTATTTGTATTTGACTCATGCCAATGTCTAAAGTTGCCTGAATTTCGCGGTATGTCACATGTCGATCTTCCTCAATCAGCTTACGCACAGCCGCACAGCATCAACGTTTTCTTGGGTGACTGCAGTTTTTGGACGACCTTGACGGGGATCATCACTGAGCTTGACACGTCCACGTTGAAATTCAGCAAACCAGCGATAAATTGTGGTTTTGGAAGGGGCTTCATCACCAAATGCAGAAATCATCCGGTCAACACACTGTTTTTGTGATTCTCGAGTGGTTGCACTTTTTCGATCATTACTCGGGTTCTACTAATTGGATCTCGATGCAAAGTATACCACGACGTTTCTCGAAAATAGAACAATCCAATATTGAACACCGGATTAGTAATTTTTAATTGTATAAGGAACAGACAGAGAAACAGACAGACAGACATGAATTTAAAAAATTATATAATTGTGTTCTACTACTTATCCTAAGTCCCTTAGACCATTTTTTTTTAATTGCTGCCAAGTACAGACTTTTTGTCCTCTCTTCCTTTATTATAAGTATTGAAGATAATTTAGTTATTTCATATTATTAAAAATACCTACACTTTTCCCGCCAACGTTACAATCCTGTCCAAGCACACACATTAAAAAACTCACACACACAAACCACTGCATTTTAATAAAATTCAATCATTAATTCCGAAATACTTCAACTAAACTAAAAAACTATTATTTGCTAGTACCACCTACTATGTACGTATATTTCAAATGGAGTGTCTCAGTCACATGAAATACACATAACATGGATATTGTCGCAATGCGTAGCGCACGCGCAGCCGACCTTGTCGTTTTGTGACCGAGTTAGCGCAGCTACATTGTACGCCCATTACGTGTCATAGAAACTCAGTTTCATATAAACTTAAATATGTGCATGTAAGATCGGTGTTAGGCTAGTAGTTTAAATAAACATAGTATCATTTCAAGGGTCGTGGGCAGTGGCGGCTCGTCTGTAAGTGCCCTCGTGTGTTGAACTACCAGATTTTTAGAGGTTTATAAAAGGAAAATCTATAAAACACTCCCTACATAAACTACCTATAATCACCTGTTTAACTATATAAATCAAGCTAATAAATCTTGCCGAAATTATAATAAATCAATTTAAGGTAAAAGACTCATTTTCAAACGTTTTAACAAAAATCAGCTTGCGCTCGCTGCAGCGCACCTCGAGCTCGTACAATTTCTATGCAATACGCGACAATGCATCCGACGCGTGAGCCAAAATATAGCTCATAGCAAATGTACGAGAGATTCCTTGAAATCCGTGCGCCCGCCGCTCACGCTTCTATTCTATTCCAGACAGGACGACTCGTGTGCATCAGAATGGCGGGTGTACAAATGCAAATTATCATGAATCTAATATGGTTCAAATCTACCTTAATTCTACCTAATTCTACCAATAAAGAAATTAATAGTACCTCTCTAGTACGCATAGAAAACTCAATAAATATGTGAGCCGCCAATCTGACGTCAGGATGGCGGGTGTATTCCTTTTCTGGGCGAAATATTATTCGTCAGTATTTATATTCACTGCCATATAAATCTACCTAATTAGTACCTTACAGTATCGTACGTAGTAATCAAATTCAGGCAAAGGCTAGAGAGTAATTTTGAAAATAAAATTTCGTAACTTTAAATTTCTGCAATGTTGGTATTTAGTAATGGCGGGCGTGTCGAGAATCTGAGCTAAAAAAAGATTGTACATTACTAAAGTTAGAACATGGAAAAAAAAGGCGGGAACATCGAAACAGGATAGGCGCGTTTTTTCATTTGAAATTTTCAAAACTAGTTTTTTATTATAAAAAGCGATCAGTGTTGTTATTATTGTATATATAATTAATATTTAGTTTATTCTGTATATAATATAGTGTATAAATTCTTCTATCTTCGTGTAGGTAAGTTTTAGTCTGTAAGATGAACGAGCCTCCTGACCCTGGAGAGCGGGACGATGGCCTACATCATGTAGGAGCCTACGTAACGGTCTCCAGTACTAATGAATCCGAGGCAGAGCACAAAGATAAATCCCGAAAACGCTCTAGAGTACCACGAAAAATTTGCAAAACATGCAACAAATGCAAAAAGAAATATTGCAAGGACACTGATAACGACGTCATTTGCTGTTCGTGCGCGGACAGCGATACTATTGATGAAAAAAATACTAAAGAAAATCCCCAATCAACAAATATATCAGACCCCTCAGCTTCATCGCACATCGCACTTATGAACGTAGACAGCCCAATTGATTCAAAAGCTTCTATGCGACCCCCACTTGTTGGTCGTTCAGAATACCAGGCTTCAGACAGCCTTCCTTATGTAGTGCATATAATCAAGGAAGTGAGCCCTAGCGATAATAAGTTTAAGGCATTCATCCCCTCATTCAATGTAACACGTTTAGGTCTTGTGAGGGGCATCCCATCAGACTGGACAGAGCAAGAAATATTAGATAATATAAATGTGCCTATAGGCTGTGGTAAAATATTAAAACTCCGTCGTCTAAATTATAAGGTTATTGTTGATGGAAATCCAGTGTGGAAACCATCACAAACTGTAGTTTTTACCTTCGATGGACAAGTTCTACCCAGACGTGTGTTTATGTGTTATAATGCCCTGCCCGTTGAATTATACATTTTTCCTACTGTCCAGTGCTTTAATTGCTGTCGTTTTGGACATACCAAAGCACAATGCAGATCCAAGCCACGCTGCTTCAAATGTGGACAAGAACATGTGGGGTCTAGCTGCCAGGTTGAAGAGGATGCCGCATCATGCTGCCTGTGCTCAGGCTTGCATTTTGCCACTAATAAATGCTGCCCAGAATATATTAGACAAAAGGCTATTAAACAGTCTATGGCAGATCAATCAATATCTTACCTCGAAGCCTGCAAACTACATCCTGCAGTTAATAGATCATTTGCTGATGTATTAAACAGCAAAATAGTATCAAAAAATTTGAATACTAATAATACTACAACAAAGGTTAATAACACTTCTAAACACAATATGATTCACCAAGGTAAGAAGACCTTATCTTTTAAAAAATTCTTGCCACGTGATCGGCCTATAGCTTCTACTTCTGGGTATGACCACCAAGCTCACAAAGAGCTTGTTAAAGATTATGATATGCCTCCTCCAGCAAATGGTTGTGCATTAAAATCTTCTAACAGTGAAAGCAATAGTCTACCTAATATATTTGAAATAATTTCTACTCTTATCATGTCATACTTGAAATCAAACTTAATACAACCTGACCACGCAGCCCTGATACTTAATGCAATCTCTCAAACTCCTTCAATTAACCATGGATCAAGTCCAACAAGTGATACAGTAGAACTGTCGAAGTCTTACACTTAAAGACAGTGACCTTTATCTACTTGTTAAATAAATATAAACCATTAGTTGTAGCTCTTGGGGAGACCTGGTTTCAACCAGGTACTCCCTACAAAGTACGCGGATATTCTTGTCTGCGTTGCGACTGGCCAGACAATCATGGCGGTGTCGCTCTTCTTGTACATAATTCTATTTCTTACATTTCCCTTTCTCTTCCACCTTTTAATGATTCTGTCTCTATTGTTGCTATATTAATTAATAATTTATGTATTGTATCTATCTATATTCCTCATCCTTCATCTGCTATCTCTAAAGAGGTCAATGATATTTTATTGAATCTTCCAAGACCTCTCTTAGTTCTGGGAGATTTTAATGCACAACATACAGTTTGGGGTAGTTCTAAATCAACTTGTTATGGTCATCAGTTATTAGATATTTTAGAAGAAAATAACCTTTGTTTACTTAATACTGGTGAACCAACTAGGCGAACAAAACCCAGTGAAGGTAAGAGTGTGTTCAGTGTTCACCACAAATGGCATCTTCTTTAGCATGGCAGGTACTCCCTTCAACTTATGGCAGTGATCATTTCCCAATTTTGATTTCTTTTACTTCTGTCATATCAAAGTCTACAAAAAATTGCAATACATCTACTAGAAAATATTTGATTTCTGAAAAAAGTAACTGGTCTGCATTTACAGAACATATTGAAAATAATTTACACAACCTTCCAAGCTTACAAAACTGTAATGAACATGATTGTTTAAATGCATTTACAGAATTGTTAACAGAAGCTGCTAATGCAGTTTTTCCTCCATAGCGATCAAATAAAAATATTCCATCTCCTCCATGGTGGGACAGTGAATGCACTGAGGCAGTCAAAATAAGAAAAGAGGTAGAAATGAGATACAATAAAAATATGACTAATGAAAATTTGGACACTTTTTTGAAAATCATTAAGAAAAATAAAAAACTTTACAAACAGAAACGGTATGATGGCTGGAAAAAATATTGTTCTTCAATTAACCCCACAACACCATCAAAAGAAGTTTGAACCAATATTAGAAAGTTTAAATGTGCTAGGTCTCAGTCAAACACAGCTACACTTCCAGAATCACTATCTTCACAATTTCTAGATAAAATAGCACCTCCTTATGTCCCCGAAGAAATACTAGTTGTAACACCCTATAAATCGCATTATTCTTCTAATATTTCTAACAATCGCAATAGCAATTTTAATTTAAATTCTCCTTTTTCATTGGTTGAGCTCCAAGGTATCTTAACAGACCTAAAAGATTCGGCTCCTGGTGAGGATGGAATACCGTATAGTTTTATTTAGAAAAGGAAAAAGTACAATAGATAGTCTCAGTATTTTTGTTTCAGATATCCGATTAGCATTTTTGAATAAAGAATCTATAGTCGCTTGCTTTTTAAAGCTGCATATGATAATGTCATTATACCTATTCTTAGAACAAAATTAATAAACCTTGGTATTCCTATTATTCTGGTCAATTTTATCATAAATATAATGTCAGGTAGATTAGTCAAATTAAATACCTCAT
Organism: Idaea dimidiata; assembly: GCA_949358125.1. Taxonomy (NCBI): domain Eukaryota; kingdom Metazoa; phylum Arthropoda; class Insecta; order Lepidoptera; family Geometridae; genus Idaea; species Idaea dimidiata. Next base: position 12,073,592 of record OX442334.1, read on the forward strand.
CAACTTATCATATGGCCTGGAAAGGCATTCCACAAGGATCTGTATTAAGTCCTTTATTATATAACCTATATACAGTCGATTTAGAAAACTCGTTAAATAATACCGCGAAAGTTTTGCAATATGCTGACGATCTATTAATATACACATGTGATAGGGCAACTGGTAGGGCTTGTAACACACTGACAAATGCTTGAGTGTATCTTAAAACCTGGATGGACAGAAATGGTTTAGACTTATCAATTTCAAAAAGCTCTGTTGTTTTATTTTCTAAACATACATCTCTACCCTCTATTGAAGTCAGGTATGGTGGAGAGTGTTTACCAGTTCAAAACCATGCTAAATTTTTAGGTGTTGTATTGGATAGAAAATTAACAGGTACGCCACATGCAGATTATGTAAAACTAGTAAATGTGAACGTAATCTGAATATGCTCCGCTGTCTAACTGGAGTTTGGTGGGGTGCCCACCCGTATTCTTTAAAATTGGTTTATAATGCTATGATCAGAAGCATATTAGACTATGGCACTTTTCTATTAGTTCCTTGCAATGTCACAGCTCTAAGAAAACTTGATTCTATTCAATCTAAAGCTCTTAGAATTGTGTCAGGTGCCATGAAATCTAGCCCCTTGAATGCTCTAAAGGTTGAATGTAGTGATCCTCCGTTGAATTTAAGACGTCAATATTTATCAGACAGGTTTTTCTTTAGGATATTACAATTTACCAATCACCCCTTACTACGTAAACTTCATAATTTAAACAATTTAAACCCTCCTAATAACTCTAAGATACCTTGTTTAGTTGTAAGTTTACAACGTTTCCTAACAATTGCAGCCCCAACATTTTCATCTTCAAAATTACCACTACATAGCTCCGATTTCAAATCGTTAATAACTCTCCCAGAAATACACGAGGATATAGGCCTAGTGAAAGACAATGTAACTGCCAATGAGGAATTTAAATCTACTGTTGGTGAGAAATGGTCAAGAGCACACCACATTTTTTGTGATGCTTCTAAATTGTCTCCCAATGGTCGTGTAGGCATAGGAGTATTTTTTAAATATAAACAGCAGCATATAATATTCCAACAAACCAAACTTCCTCCTGAGTCATCTGTTTTTACCGGTGAATGTCTGGGAATACTTAAATCTATAGAATTGATAATTTCGATGAAATTACGATGTTCAGTTATTTTCTCTGATTCTAAAAGCTCGTTATTAGCATTGAAGAGATATCCTTTTAAAACGCGGGACCACTTTCCATTAATATATGATATTAAGAAGAAACTCTTAGAGTGCTCGGAGAAAGGCTTGTCCGTTGCTCTGGCATGGGTACCTGGTCATACTGGTATTACGGGCAATGTTAAAGCAGATGAATTAGCTAAGGCCGCTGTGGCCTGTGGTGATATTGTTCCATATTTAAACTATTGTCATGATTTAGCTTCTTTGCCGGCAGCTTATCTCAAGAACACTTGGGATCAGTCGTGGACGGAGAGTGCCCGAGTAAAGGGTAGACATCTTTACAATATCCAACCACTGACCACAAAAAAACCTTGGTTCAGAAAGATCAGACTCGGTAAGACAGCGACATCAATCCTGATACGAATGAGAATTGGACACGTTTGCACTCCATCTCACCTCACCAGGATTGGTATCATTGATAGTTCTGCTTGTGAGTGTGGTGATGCTGAGGCTGATGTAAATCATATATTTTTTGGTTGTCCTTTGAATGATATTTCTACTTTTTTGGAATCGCTGGTGTCCCTTAATGTACCTCTTCCAACATCTATCCCTTGCTTACTTTCTTCATTAGATCCTGATATTTATAAAGCTTTATCAATATATATGCATGCAAATGATATTAAAATTTAACGTGTATATATTTGTATTTTAATTCTTTTGTAGATTTTTCTATCTTTTGTCCATATTGTAAATTATTTTAAACCAACTTCCCTGATCTTATCCTCGTCCTTTAATCCGCGAATTTGTAAATATATATACTGTTCCCTAATTTTAAAAATTATTAAAAAAAAAAAACTGATTGATGCCGGCCGACCCACAATGAGAAACATGAAAATTACATAAAAATGAAGACCTAACCGAATACTGGCAACATCAGAACTTGAAAATGGCAGAACGGCAGAAAGCCGTGTCGTGGGGACCATGATCAAAAAAAAAAAAAAAAAAAAAAAAAGATTGTACTTTTTTTATAATTTTGGCCGTTTAGAAAGTAGCCAGTGTCAAGTATTATGTTATTAATTGAATCGAATTACTCCATGTTAGCCATTTGTAAAAGTACATTTTTAAAATAGTAGTAGTATTGATCAATTATAGTAATAGTAGTATAATTTATAATAATACTTGATAAATACTATAATTTATCAATACTACTACTATTTAAATTCCAATCCATCTTATTCCCATTTCTTTTACTAATTTAATTCCTTGAAAGTGTACAAGTGTAATGAAAACCAAACGTGGACTTTCGCGATGTCTCAAACCTCAAGTAAAATTCTTTGTTATTAACCGCCAATTACACTCACTCCACTTTTAACTACGATAACTTGGTTGTTTCTATAATGCAAAGAATAATATTTGCATTATTTATAGACACAGCCAAATTATCATCATCATTTACGAAATGATAAACTATTGACTTTATAGTCAATAAGAAATTTTATTTTATTTTAGTACATTTTTCATTTACGAAATAAAGACTATTGACTATAAAGTCAATAGTTTATTATATCGTAAATGAAAAATGTACTTGTCAAATGGCTAACATAGAGTAATTCGATTCAATTATAACATAGGTAATACTTGACACTGGCTATTTTCTAAACGGCCATAATTATAAAAAAGTACAATCTTTTTTTAGCTCAGATTCTCGACACGCCCGCCATTACTAAATACCAACATTGCAGAAATTTAAAGTTGCGAAATATTATTTTCAAAATTACTCTCTAGCCTTTGCCTGAATTTGATTACTACGTACGATACTGTAAGGTACTAATTAGGTAGATTTATATGGCAGTGAATATAAATACTGACGAATAATATTTCGCCCAGAAAAGGAATACACCCGCCATCCTGGATTGGCGGCTCACATATTTATTGAGTTTTCTATGCGTACAGAGAGGTACTATTAATTTCTTTATTGGTAGAATTAGGTAGAATTAAGGTAGATTTGAACCATATTAGATTCATGATAATTTGCATTTGTACACCCGCCATTCTGATGCACACGGACGACTCGGGTTTCTCCCTCATCTCGCGGCCTATCGAATTTTGATGATAAGACCTTTGACCGCGACCGTCGCGTCTGTTGCATTATTGTTTACTAGTATAAATTAAATGAAAATGAATAAAAACAACAAAAAAAAACTTTAATTTTAAAATTGATTAATTATAAAATGTCCATCTTGGCCATTTCTTATTTTGAAACTGAATTCAAATAAATCAACATTGCCGCTGCGTGATCCATTTTAAACCATGGCAATAGCATGTGGCAACATAGTCGAAACGTCGAGGTAAGAATATAATATATTACGCGATCTACATTCGAACTTCGAATCCTAATAGGTACCTACCTACACATAGGTACTTACTCATTATTAAGTGTACCGATGTGAACCACCAGTCATATAGCCCACGAGCAGCTACTGGTCGTGGGTTCGAATCCCGGTGACCATTGTCTTTTTCTGTGAAACTAAATTATGTGCGCCATTAAAAACGCTCTTACGGCAAGGGAAAACATCATGAGGAAAACGACATGTCTGAAGACTCAACATCGGCATTGTCCAAAAGCACAGGACATTTACCAACCCTGGATAGGGTCTCGGTCTCGTAGTGTCTTGCTGCCTAACATCTTGCCCTAGCTGGCCCTTGCCCACCATAAAATACTAGGCCATATATAGCATTTCCATGTTTGCATACAGATGCGTCATCACCACAGTGTTAATTCTTGCAGTGACATATACTAGTAGGTATATACATATATGTATTTCTACAACATTATTTTACTTTGTTTTCCATGATCATGTATATTTGTAGCAAGCTTGTGGTTTTACTATCAGGGAAAGCCATTAATTAAGTCGGGTGTGGATGGGTAGAGATTTAAGTGAGTTAAGGTATTGTTATAGTTAAATATGTAAGATGTCTTCACCCAAATATATCAAGTTAGACAATTAAGATTTCAGATACCTCGTGTTTTATGAGATTTAGAACAATTGCCTTCATTAAAAGAAAAACCTTTAATTTTAGAAAAATAAATTTTGTTCCCAAATTACGTGCTAAGAAATTTGAACCCGCAACGGTCCGATTTTTCTAGCTGGTTAACCAATAGCGCCATGGGGGCACTGTGGTCGGCCAGGTTCAATTTACGGAACGTAACGTAGGTATATTAAACTCACACGATTTGAACTCATTATTTTTCCGGGTCTTTTTCGCGTATTTTTTTTGTTTTAATTCTCCATGTTCAATGATCTTGGTCGCAAGGGGCGAGGTGTCCCATCATTGTAACATGATATGATATGTATGATATGTATGGGATGATATGTATGTATTTACAAAAAAAAAGTATGATATGTAGTATATCCGTTGTCTAGTACCCATAGTACAAGCCTAGTGCTTAGTTTGGGGCTAGATTGCGCAGTGTGTAATGTTGTGCAACATTATTTATTTATTTATCGAAACGTCGAGGTAAGAGAATTTAAAATAATAATACGGGAATAAGACCCGGAAAAACAATTATGAAGTAACGTATAATTCTTATTTTATTGTACCGGGATAGAGGAAGACTTTTACCCAAGAGTGGGCAAATATGGCTTACAATATTAAATTATTACTTTAAATAATAATAAATTTACCCATAGTCAAGAAAGTAAATTCAACACGTAATTGCAGCTAATCATTTCCACATTATTATCCATAAATTTCACCAATCTAATTAGAACTCTGTTGAGGAGAATTTACTACTCTCTGCTAACAATATTTGGAAAATTCACAGCTCCAGTTACATTGGCAGTTACATTGGTACCTCAATTGTCGTTACACGTGACAAATTGTGAATGTGTGTAGTAGGTACGTACTAACTAACTGACTTACAATGCGGGCTTACATAGATTATTTTAATTACAATGGAGAGCTAAAAATAAAATCTACCTGCTGATAATTTGAATTGGACATATTCAAATTGGTGTATTGATTCTCAAATAACTATTTGAATAATTTAAATTTAATACGTAGTTCCGCCCATTAACAGAGTGTCGTTTTCCAAATAGGTAGGCAATATATTATACTTATATATTATACATATACTTATTAACATTTGCGACTTATTTTGTATTTACTATAATGTTTCAAAACATAATTATATTTTATTTACAATTAATAAAATCTGTGCATAATGATTTTTTGGTTGGAAACATTTTTCAAATTAACAGATTTAAAATTGAAGCCGAAACAGCCGTGACGTCACTGACGTAAATAAAACGACAACACTTAGGGCGACTTGCATAAAACCATTTAAAAACATATTTAACTAAATCAATTTTAAAATAATTTATGGGAAATCGAACATTGGACTCTATTACAGTAAATGGACGATTGATGTTGCCACACATGGACAGTTCTTGAAATTCTGACAGATTTTAAACACGTTTAACAGTTTAAACATGTTTAGGAACCGTTATGCAAGCCGGCCTTAAGGTTGACTTGCGCTGCATTTACTTAGCCCCGGGCTAGTGAGCTAGCCCAGTACTAACTCTTGTGATTGGTCTTGCACTGACACAAATGTCAGTGCACAACCAATCACATGATTTAGCACGTTAGTTATTTAGTCAGCCCTGGCTTAGTATAGCAGCGTAAGTCAACCTAAGATTTCTAATAGATGCTCGTTTAAATTATTTAATTTATTTTTTGTAATTAAATATGAATTCTAAAGTACCTACACAAGTGGTAAGAATAAGAATAATTTATTGTTCAAACTGTGTAGGTACATTGGTCTTAAATATATATAATTAGTGCACAGTCAACTCATTTCGAGCATACAGTCAACTCAAGTCGCGAGTGAATCAAGGCAAGCGTGCTACATCTAAGACCACATCGTCGCTTTCCATCAGGTGAGATAGTGGTCAAGCATTTACCTATCAACCAATAAAAAAAATACAATAATGTAGCATAAAATTACATTAGTTAAATCTAAGTAAGTAATCTTATATTTATACCAGCACAACTATTATTTTTATTTTTATTTATTAACTTGGGATTTAATTTTGACTATGTTATATATTTGCTTGTTACGTTGACTTTCAGATCAAGATGAAGTAATACCTACTGAGGAAATAATCGTGGTTATTTTTGACAAACAGACATGTCTAAAATATTTATGGAAATTAAAGTTAAGAATATTTCATTTTTAAATACACTACGTAATGACTCTCTATCTTGCATGTTGTACATTTTTCTTAACTTTCTTGCAAAGTAAAAAAACAGACATCTTTTTTACAAAGTAAATACAGATTTCACTTCGACGGAGTTACCCAATGAGTCTATTAAAGTTATAGAGACGCCATTGCAGAACAAATCATTATTGAAAAGCGGCACAAAGTATGCTATACAACCTCATTATTTATATTCATTCACATAATTTAAAGAAGAAATAGACGAAACTATTGTTATCTCTTTCTAAAACATAAGACTCAATGGTACTTGCATGACGTAAGAAAGAGATGTCATAATAATATTATTATGACATCTCATAGCGGTTAGGAGAGAATGATAAAACGTCAAAGTCAAAAACTTCGTTGAGTTTTTGGAAAAAAATCTTTCAAAAAATAAACTAAAATAAATAAATACAGCTTTACTTACGTATAAAATGAAATATTTTTGCCAGTTTTTGGAGTATAATTCGTGCATCGCCTAAATACGCACGAAGGCACTGTTGTCTGTGAATAATGTTGTGAAAGTGAACTAAATGTACTGTGTTTTAACAAGCGGGTGATCGTGAGGTGAGCTGGGATGGAACTAAGACTTCTTTGGCTAGCTAGCTTAGATTTGTGTAGCCAAGAAATTCGCCCTATTACGTATCTAGAAGTTTTACATATCTCTGGAGTTACCCCTGAAAATTATGCCGTAGGTTAAATGAGGATAAACATACTCACTCATAGTATGCGACCTTTGCTATGTTTCGAGAAGAAATATTGATTACTACTGGTGTTTAATGTATCAGTGTCACAACATTATAAGTAACAACAAAATTTAAATGACTTATAAAATGTATAGGTAACGGCCGAATACAGCTTTACTTACGTATAAAATGAAATATTTTTGCCAGTTTTTGGAGTATAATTCGTGCATCGCCTAAATACGCACGAAGGCACTGTTGTCTGTGAATAATGTTGTGAAAGTGAACTAAATGTACTGTGTTTTAACAAGCGGGTGATCGTGACGTGAGCTGGGATGGAACTAAGACTTCTCTGGCTAGCTAGCTTAGATTTGTGTAGCCAAGAAATTCGCCCTATTACGTATCTAGAAGTTTTACATATCTCTGGAGTTACCCCTGAAAATTATGCCGTAGGTTAAATGAGGATAAACATACTCACTAATAGTATGCGACCTTTGCTATGTTTCGAGAAGAAATATTGATTACTACTGGTGTTTAATGTATTAGTGTCACAACATTATAAGTAACAACAAAATTTAAATGACTTATAAAATGTATAGGTAACGGCCGAATATGAATCACTATTTATATATCCAAATTTGAGATCAACTTCAATAATTAAGAGTAATGTTAAACTAAGGTTTTGTTTCGGAAGATTTTATTACGTTTTGAGTTGCAAATCTTTTTATTTAGCATCAGGGCATCGGATATTTTATTCTACCAGTATATTGCGCGAGATATCGAACAAATGTTCTTGCATGTTCGAACGACCATAAAATACGGCGTGGGACTAAACATGTGGAAATTTATGGTATAGCTATTCAATTTTATAAAATTTACTGTTTCCCGAAGGTGTTTCCTAAATCTACTTTTTGTTGCAGGTTGGTTAGCGCAATATAAGATTGTTAAAGGTGCTCCCTCACTGCGAACATTCGCGTGTATGTAATGCAACGTTACAGATTCGAGCATTACATACAGCGCGCATTTTGTTATGATACAAATACAATGTGTAATCGTCGTCAGTCAGGCAGGTAGTATTGTAATGTTATGCACAAAACAAAGTCCAATCTATAATGTTTCATTACATGGGCATGCTCATCAGCACCTTTAAGCTTTACTTTGTTTTAGTTTATAAATATATTTATTTTTTATCATTTATTGTAACTTTTAATAAGATAAATGCATCACAATTTGTTTTTTTTTGCTCAAGGTATTTCCACTAGAAATATTTTGAAGGAAAAATACATCTTCAAAAATTCACTCGCGACGAGGTGAATTTTTGAATATAAATGTTTCCTTTAAAATATTTTTAGAAGATAAATGTATTTCACCAGAAGTTTACTTTAGTTTTAATAGTTTTTAAGTTACTTTTAATTGTTTAGTTTTGTTACTGTTGATTTGTTTTATAGTATTTTTTTATTAATAACCATAATGTGCTTAATCAAGTTTTCTTAATCCAGATAAAACTCTTGGCTCTTTGCTTTAAATTCTTAAAGATTATTTTCAAGCGATGGATTTGGACCATTGCCAAACAGGGGAACTGGAATCTCTAGTTTAGTGTTTCCTGTAGGAGCAGCTTTATACCTTTTATCTGTGAAAAATTCTGTACAAATAAAGACTTACCTTTGTGTTTTATTTCAGGAGCTACTGAAACACACTCTATGCTAAAATAGATTCCCTAAAGCCATGCTAAAAGAGAAAGATGAATATAAACATAAAATATAAATTATTATCAAATAAGTTTTGCGTTTAAATACAAGTACTCGCACCAAAAATCACCTTTTCAGCCTTGCATAACAAATAACTATAGTGTATGTGTCCTCTGACTCTGACGCAAACATATTGCATAGTTCCCTTTGATCCTGATGCTTATACGGGCCCGTATGCTATAAGTTGCTGGCTATGTATAAGTATGCTACATATATAAGTATGCTATAACCTCAATATATTATTATGCCAGCTATACGCTGTGAAATCTTAAGATATGTCTCCTCATCCGAGCAATGTTGGCAGTTGCATTCCACTATGGAGCCCGAGGTCCACTTAAACACAGTATTGTTGACCATATACCTTCTGCAAATAGTTTTAGTAATGATTTTACGTATCAGCTATCGATTTTGAGAGGGCCTGTCTTTTTTTTGTGCATTGTATTAAATTAAAGATTCAGTAATATTTATTTATGTAACTAGCTGCGCCCCGCGGTTTCACCCGCGCAACTCGCGATCCCGCGTTGTTCGAACACCTACCTACCGCAATGCAATAATCCACACTTAAACGGTCGCCCATTGAAGTACTGTTGAAGCCAGGCGCTGCCGCGCCTGGCATCATCAGTACTTCCCTGGTCGTCCGTTTAAGTGTGGATTTTTGCACTGCGGTAGGTAGGTGAAGTAAGTTAAAGTTTGTATTTCATCGTAAGTGACGATGACGATGACGAAGGATGACGATGACGATGGATGACGATCAATGGCGATGATGATGATGCCACTCTACATCACTTATCCTACCCCTGTGTCGATTTTCATTCATTGAATAGTTATCACCCGCGTAAGTCCCGATCCTGAGGGATTTTCGGGATCAAATGTATCCTATGTTACTCTCCATCATTTAAACTATCCCTATGCAAATTTTCATCCAATAAATATTATCACCCGCGTAAGTCCCGATCCCGCGGGATTTTCGGGAACAAAAGTATCCTATGTTACTCTCTATCACTTAAACTATCACTATGCAAATTTTCATCTAATAAATAGTTATCACCTGCGTAAGTCCCGATCCCGCTGGATTTTCGGGATCAAAAGTATCCTATGTTACTCTCTATCACTTTAAACTATCTCTATGTAAATTTTCATCTAATAAATAGTTATCACCCGCGTAAGTCCCGATCCCGCGAGGTTTTTCGGGATCAAAAGTATCCTATGATACTCTTTATCACTTAAATTATCCCTATGCAAATTTACATCTAATAAATAGTTATCACCCGCGTAAGTCCCGATCCCGCGGGATTTTCGGGATCAAAAGTATCCTATGTTACTCTCCATCATTTAAACTATCCCTATGCAAATTTTCATCTAATAAATAGTTATCACCTGCGTAAGTCCCGATCCCGCGGGATTTTCGGGATCAAAAGTATCCTTTGTTACTCTCCATCATTTAAACTATCCCTATGCAAATTTTCATCTAATAAATAGTTATCACCCGCGTAAGTCCCGATCCCGCGGGATTTTCGGGATCAAAATTATCCTATGTTACTCTCCATCATTTAAACTATCCCTATGCAAATTTTCATCCAAATCGGTTGAGCCGTTTGACCGTGAAGAGGGAACAAACAAACAAACAAACAAACAAACAAACAAATAAACAAACAAACAAACAGATTTTCGGATTTATAATATTAGTAAGAAGTAAGAAGTAAGATATCATGTATTTGTATATTTTAATCCTGAAAATACGAAACTGTAAATGATAACAAACTCAATAATTGCTTCACAGGTACCAACCTAATGTTTGTTTTATAATTTAAATTAATTCGAAGCAAAAGTTTGGAGGTTATATTGAATAGCTTGATCGTAAGTTTGTATGCAAATGTATTGGTTTAGGATGGTCTGAATTTACTTATAGGTAAACATGATACCCCAGAACACAGTGGAGCGACAAAATATGTATTAGGGAAAGTTAAGACAAAATCGCTATATATTCATAAGTCAAGTACGTTAAGCGGTTACTTGGATTGGACTTGCTAGATGAACGATCAATGCTACAACGCGAAATATCAAATAGTTGTTGTAAAGTAAAAAATATACCCCAGTGTTCCTTAAGAGATTTGGTTGTTGGGGCCTTAGTGCCGGGTTATTTTTGAGGGAGCTGTCGGTGCGCCTGATCGAGGCGACTAATAATCCCAGAGTGTCTCAGCGAGTTAGTTTTGCTATATAGAGCCGCCGGAATCTTGGGGGTGTCGTCGACGGTATTTGTTTCTTATTTTAGTCTGTAAACTTATTTGTTGCCTGTAAATTTATTTCCCTTTGATTATTGCTGGATTGTATATTTTTTACATCCACAGTCAAATGCAAGCCGTATCAGCAAGTACAGCAGTTGACGGCTAAAGGGTGTTGAAGATGATGGAACTAGCTTTCTACAGACGTTATTATTGTCGCATGTCGCTTCATTATGACTAGGGCCAGAGTAAGTGTACTTTACTATGTTAATGTTTACCTAAAGAAGACCCAATGGGTATTCGGGATACTACTTGTAACAACAGTAGAGGCGTTGATTATTGTTTATACACACTTTAAACGTGCAAACAGTCCAAGGACCTCGGTATAATTCGTGCTACGTTCTAACAGTAGAAGACATCAAAACAAGCATTGTTTAATGATTACTTGATAAATAAACATCAATTATTGTTTTCCAAGCAATTATTTAATACAATTTTATTAATTTGTTTACAAATCTCTGTGGAATAAATGATTGTTCTATTCTATTTTCAGTTAATCCTTTTTCTGTAGGCTTTTAAATATATTTATAATACCTTTTAATTTAACTCCCTTGGTTAGGACACAGTCACAGTCATTAGGTGGTTTAGCATAATTATGTCAGCGCTATATACAGTTGGGTTCAAAAGAGTTAGAAAAACTAAAGTAAAATCTATACTGATATTATAAAGCTGGAGAGTTTGTTTCTTTGATAGTTTGTTTGAACGCGCTAATCTCAGGAACTACTGATCCGAATTGAAAAAATATTTTTGTGTTTTATAGTCCATTCGAGGAAGGTAGGAAGGGGGCTATAGAACATCCGCTGAGATGAATAGGAGCGGAGCATCCATGAAAAGTGTTGCAAAATCGGGAAAAAATCTCCATTTACAGAGCTTCTGTCGCGTGCAATGAAGTACTACGCAAATGTGTGATGATTAACTTATACTAACATAATTGAGAAGAAATAATATTTATTTGTTTATTTGTAATGAATTGGCTCCGACACTACTGAGCTGATTTTAGAAATTATTCCAACAATAGAAAGCTACATTATCGAGGTACTAGGCTACTTTTGATTTCGATGTTACTCATTATAGGTGTATTCAGTTCATTCCTATACACACATATTTTAATATAGCGGCATAGGAGATCTAACATCTATTTAAAATAGACTTTCTACCGCCTGGAAAGAAGCAAACTGGCATTTCTTCGAACTTGACGGCCTCTGTGGCGCGGCGGGCGGACTCTCGACTGCAATGCAGAAGCCTGCATTGCAGCCTGGGTTCGGTTCCCGTCAGGTGAAAATATTTATGCTTAAAAATAAATATTTGTATCTGGTCTGGGTATCTTTCTATGTATAATATGTATGTATTTACAAAAAAAAAAATGTAGTATATCCGTTGTTTAGTACCCATAATACAAGCCTAGTGCTTAGTTTGGAACTAGATTGCGCTGTGTGCAATCACGTGCAATATTTATTTATTATTACTTAAAGAGCAAATTTTTACATAATTTGTTTCGGGTTCGGGCATAACGTAACAAAAACATGAACCATAGACTTACTATGTATCACATCGCAATAACAGCATGAAGAATTTTAAACCATGTGGTATGGACCAATTTTGAACCCGACTGTAGCTATTCTAATTGACGTTACCACTATTATAATAGAGCCTGCACTTAAGATCAGTCTGAGTCCCCCGTCCAGAGAGAGTGGTTTAGCTTTGCAGGTAGAGACTACCTCACCCTAAAGGTCATAGTTCATTTGAGCCACTCGGAACCCGATCAACTTTTTTTTTACTGTCTTTTGAAACCTTCTCTATTTCATAAGTCTTGTGTTTCTATTTTGACCTTCTTTTGTTTTAGTTTTTGATCGGTTGTATGTTCAAAGTTTGAATAGTGTGCTATTCAGATTTTTAACATTATACAATGTTAAAAGTTTGGATAGCAAACTCAGATTAAATATGTTCATTCTGAGATAATAAAACTTTAATCCATATTGTAAAATGAGTTTAATTTCAAGTCAACATTGCGAAAACAAGAAAAGGCTAAAAAGCTTTTAGCCTTTGTAGGAAAATGCCTAAAACGTATAAAATCTAACTAGTAAATTACCTAAATCTCGGTTCTGTGGCGCGTAGCTAAAAAAATCTGTACAATTTGTAACGGGTAAGCCCCACTAATCCGAAACGGGGTTTTTCTAGACGTCTAGGCGAACACCTTTTGCTCTACAACTTTTGAAAATTCGAACTTTATTTTGAAAATTTTGAGATTATGCTTCACCGATAAAACAGCTGCTTTTGAAAACAAAGGTAATTGAAGTTTTGATTGTAAAACATCAAACTAAATGAAAGAACATCATAAGGTCAATTACCTCGAACTCTCATAAACAGCTGATTTTTAAGTAAACTTTACACTTAAAAGTTTCGAAAAGTAATTCGAATTTCCAAAAGTCGTAGAACAAAATTTGTTCGCCTAGACGTCTAGAACAACCCACTTTCGGCTTAAAAGGGCATACCCGTTACCACTTGTATAGAGGCGAAGCGGTGCGGATCGGATGACGGACGAAAGACTCCAATAGGCTATGACCTCGAAGTATCTTACGTTAATAAGTACTTATGCAGAGAGCCAGGTGCACTTTGACATAGTTGACTGTTTGACTAGTAACTCAAGCACCAACAATATTAACGACACTTAGGCCTGATTTCACCAAACATTGTTTGTTAACTCTTAATGTGGCATTAGCTAATGGTTGTTTAAAATTAACAATGCTGTTAAAATGATTTACGTCCTATGGAGAATATTTAACATACCAATAATAAATCCAACGTTAAACGAATGAATCGCAAATCATTCACTCTCGTTGTAATACGACTTCATTAAAACGTTGTATTTGATGTTGCATTATTTATACAAATAGACAACTTTTTTCATTAGTCGTATAATACTTCATTTGCTTGCTACGCTACCAAATTTAGGTAACAGACGCTATGTGGGATAATAATGAAACCGGGTTGCTTTTTATTTTATACTGGTTATAATGTCAAAATTGACGAAATAGTACCATACCAGCATGGAGGTAAGATAAATAACTGGAGGAAAATCTGTCAGAATAAAAACGAGCTGAGCAAGATGGTTGTAGCAAAGGACTTGTGTCATTTTCTAATAGGGTGACAATAAGATTTTTTTTATGTGACAGATTTTAGATTTAATAATGCAAGTGCAATTGTATTTACTAGCTGCGCCCTGCGGTTTTACCCACGTAAGTACCGTTACCGCGAGATTATCGGGATAGCCTATGTGTTATTATAGGTTTTCAGCTACCTATATTCAAGTTTCATTGCAATTGGTTTAGTAGTTTTTGCGTGATTGAGTAACAAAGTCACAGACATACATACAAACTTTTGCGTTTATAATATTACTGAGACTTACGTCTCAGTCTGTGTTGGCAAATTGAAGATTTCCATTAGCAATAGACGCTCTTTAAGGATTAATAAAATAATACAAAAGGACACGGTATAAAACAGTTTTATTAATTGTTATAGTATGCTTATTAATTTTTGAACACTTTGATTAATAAGTATAAATATTTTACAAAAAGAAATGTATCATCAAAAATCACCGTATCACGACGGGTTCCCGTGAGGCAAAGATTAGCGCTCTCGCCCGTCATGCAAGAGGCACAGGTCCGAAGAAAGAAGAAGAAATTAAATTAATTTTCTTTGGTGTGAAGCAGCAGCAGAAGAAGAAGGAAAATACATACACACAAAGACACATACTACATACTGACTGACGAAATCAAATTTTAACAGACATGACGGTCAATTACGTTAAATTTAATATAGTACATTCCTCAAAATTCATCAAAAGTAAAACTAGAGGAAATTTCAAAAATAAAACTTTTTGACTAATTACTTATTATCACTCATGTTCAGCAGGTAAGTAGTAAAATATCTAACAGTATTCGTACCACCAGCGGAACTGATGGTATTCATCGGCTTTCAATAATCGACGGGAGTAAAAGCAGGAAAGATCGAAGTGACGACTGCATACGACTGATTTTTTTGTAATTTTCTACTTCACATCCATACTGCTGAGTCATTTTTGTCGTATTTGTTCATTTTTCGGAAAGCTGAAATAATAAAATTACAGTAAAAAAAACTTACCCGAACTCAATACAAAAATCCAAAAATCATAGTCACCATAAATTCTTGTAATACAATAATAAACATATTTTGGCTTACCTATGAAATTATATATTGCAACCACCAATTATGATTCACTTGTACAAGTAAAAACGCAACACGTTTTCACCATTTTATAGAATTTAACGCAGCAATTTTATAAAAAAACTAATATTTTACTACCATGATGCCGCCATGACACTGGCATGGGTTACCATTAAAATATTAAAAAGGAAATGGGAGCCAATAATGTACTTGACGACCACGTATTACACGACCCGATAATATACGACCTGTTAAATAGAAGCCAGGATATTCGTCTTGTTTACATCCCATACAATTTGTACGAAGTGTTAAAACGAGACCCTGGCGTCCAATTAACTGACATTATCGGGTCGTGCTTTATCTGGCCGTACAATAACTGCAACCTCTTTTAATGTTTTTTTTTAAATATGATAATTTTTGTAGGCTGGCAAGATGAAAGAACGAGACACACTACATCGTCGATTGCTATCTCATTCGGCTCGGATTAGCCTCTGTCTTTTGTAAGGCAAAATGTTCAACTAATCAGTCCTGTTTATTTTCCTAAGTCCATTCATACCAGTAGGTAAAGTCCATGTAATGTCATTTCTAACAGTCTGTTATTGTTTTAACGGACCTCTAGAGCAGTGATTAAAATTAACGTCTTGTTAAGATAATTAAACACCCATTAGCGCGTGGTGAGACACACAACAACTTTAACATTCCGTTATTGGATTTAACAATGCGTTATTTTTTTAACATTGTATGGTAAAACTAGACCTTAACCTGTTTTCATCTTAATTAGTATAGATTTGAACAGAACCATATTTATAGTACATACATTATACTTTTATCTATAACGCATACCTATTGACAAAGTCAATTATTTAGACGCGAGGCGGTGCGGGTCGGGTGACGGACGACAGACTCCAATAGGCTACGACCTCCTTACGTTAATAAGTATGCAGAGAGCAAGGCGCATTGCACTCTGACATAGTTGACTGTTTGACTGGTAACTCAAGCACCAACAATGTTAACTACGCTAAAACTATTTTCATCTTAAGTGAATAAAATGAAACAGTCTCTCTTACAATTAAAGTGCTAATTCATGCAAGAACTTGAACTTGTCCATTAGTCCCTTTTCTTTACGAGCATTTTCCTAACATTCTAACTCAACTAAAAGAGTTTGCAGTTGAGCAACTTTTACGTTGCACAATTGCTTTGCGAATCCTACTTCTTCTTATTTTCGTGTAATGGTGTGGCAATAGTTTAATGAAATCAGGACTTGTGCTAGTGAAACAGGGGGCGCAGTGCAGCTTAACTCATAGGTATTAAACTATTACGCTTGGCTACCGTCATCGGGTATGAATATGTCCGATTTTTCCAAGAAATCGGAACTTTTGCGTTTGAGAAAAACGCGACGCGTTAAAAAAGTAGGTAGGTAATATAATTTACCTTAATAATGATAAATTATCTCGTATCTTTGAAACACTATAATTATCTAACAAAGTTGTGCCTTCAACTGTCACTCGGAATTCAATTGAAAAAGTTTCGCGTCTGTATAGTTTTAAAGTTGAAAATGTTGAGTAAACACAGTTACCATAATAACTGAGAATTTAAGACATGTCCCTGAGCTTTTACGTGCTTGTGCTTATTATTAGGTACATTTTAATTACTTTATAGTTCAACCAGTGTTTAATTAAACTTAGGGAGCTAAGCCGGAGCTCTAGAAGTCTAGAAAATAAGTAATTTTCTAGAGTTTGTATGTAAATTGTATTACGGCTGTCATAACAGATGTCCTCATCTAAGCGATATTAAAACAATTGTAGTAAAAAAAACATCCTATCCTACTATCCTATTTACTATTACAAACGCGAAGGTTTGCAAGTACCTATGTATGTATCTGACTTTGTTACTCCTTCACGCAAAAACTTGGTATGCAGATAGCTGAAGACCTGGGCCCTGATTCGGTAAAGACATTGCAGGCGATGTGCAGCAGATGTTCGTTATTTCGTATTTTGTAAGTGCTATTTTACTTAATTACTACTTAATTTTATTATTTAAGTAGCCTTCAAATTTAAGGGCTACTTAATTATTCCCCTTGCCCCTTAGCCAATTAGTAAAGGAAGTTATAGAATAGCTTTTATTTTTACTCATGCAACAAATCGACTTCTGCAATGCTCCTGCATCCCGCCTGCTTGTCGCATGCTTTGTTTTTAAAAAAAGACATGATTTGTCTTTGAAATAAGTCATGGGTGAAACCGTGGTCACCTAACACCTAATCAGAAATCACTTATTTTCTTACAGAATACTATAATATACTTTCACCAAAGCTACTCAGTCTAATTCATTCTACAAAACATGACAAAAATAACCCTCAGCGATATCGAACTGTGACCCGAAGGGTTTTCAATCAATTTTTCTAACGAGCCCTTTGATCTCCCAGCTGTAGGCTAAGTAGTTTATTTATATGTATTTATTGATGAATTCTATTATGTTGATTTTATTTTAGGTTGATGAAAAGATTTGCGATAAAAATACCCTGAAAGTACCCATAGTCCTGATCGAATAGAACCGTACTAATATTATAAATGCGAAAGTTTGCAAATATGTATATGTGTATGTCTTTATGTATATGACTTTGTTTCACGCAAAACTACTAAATCGGTTTCTGTTTAGAATGAAATTTGGAATATAGATGGCTGGAGACCTATATGCTATACCTATAGGCTAGGTAGTTTTTCCCCGATATTCGATAAAAGGTCACCAAATAAAAAGGGGTATCATGGTGAGGGGCTTAGGACGCAGCTTGTTACTACCCACCGGCCTCAGTAGTTGTAACAAGAGTACACGTCCGTGTTTAGATACGTAAACCAGTGCAGCCATTAAGGTCGGCATGCCGTTCTCCATCTTTTATATGAGCGTCTTACACCCTCTGTAACATAGCTGTGCTGCTAGGCAATGTGGATGTGATTAAAAAGAGTATTGTTTTTTTTTAAGCAGCAGGTGAGCTTTTGACCACTATTTCACATGATGTTAGTGCTGAAATGCAGCTCGCTCAACTGGAAAAAATAAGACGGCACTGGAACAATATCTGATCTTAACCTTTTTTACCCTGATTTCTCTTATACATGCAAAGCCGTCGGGCATATTAGCAAATAAAATATAATAATATTTAAAAAAAAATAAGGAGAAAAAACATATAGCTTTGCATAATAAATAATTGTTTAATGTAATTTTGGTCGGTATCTACACATTCATATTTACTCTACAAGACCTCGCCGAATTATCTCTTTACATTCTCAAGAGATTTGTTCTCTAAATTCGTGAAATGTTTTTGCCGTTTTTTTAAAACGAGCTTTTTACATTTTGTAACAGTATTAAGAACGTTTTTGTATTGTTGTTTATTACATTTACATCATAATTGGAGAGTCTAGGTACTCATTATAATAATTAGGTTAAAAATTTTCAACTCGTTATTCAAAACATAACCAGAACATTTATTCAAATTATTTTTGTTAAAGTTAGTTTTACTCTAATTAAAAAAAATATGTTCCTACTAGCAGCGCCCCGTAGTTTCTCCCGCCTAAGTCCTTATCCCGCTGGAATATAGGGATTAGGTGTGTACCAAGAGTTTAGCAATCGGTTTTGTACTTTTTACGTGACTGAAACACAAACATTCAGATTTATCTGATGTTATTAATATTTCGTAAATTTGTTTTTATTGCTCAAGGCATATTTTACTAGAAATATTTTTTAAAGGAGCTTGCTAAAGGAGTTCCCAAGGGAACTTGCGTGGCCGTGCGGTATAGGCACTGGAATATTGATCCAGGGACGCGAGTTCAAATCTCGCCGCAAGTGAATTTTTGAAGATGAATTTTTCCTTTAAAAAATATTTCTAGTGATTTTAATAATTTAATTTAACATAAAAAAACATCATATTAGTTGTTTGATATGTTGCATTTATAATATTTGATAATATTATACAAGATGTAACAGGTAAGCCATTTTAATCCGCTTGGGGGTTGTTCTAGACGTTTAGGCGAACAACTTTTGTTCTACGAGTTTTGAAAATTCGAAGTACTTTTCGAAAAATGTAGGTGTAAAGTTTACTTGAAAATCAGCAGTTTCTTAGAGTTCGAGGTCATTGACCTTATGTTGTTCTTTCATTTAGTTTGGTCTACTACAATCAAACCTTCAATTACCTTTATTTTCAAAAACAGCTGTTTTTCCAGTGAAACATAATTTCAAAATTTTCAAAAAAAAAGTTCGAATTTTCAAAAGTCGTAGAACAAAAGGTGTTCGCCTAGACGTCTAGAACAACCCCCTTTCGGATTAAAAGGGCTTACCTGTTACATCTTGTATAGTTAGAAGTGGGATTTATGAATACATTTGTTCTGTATATTTTTAATTCCCTGATATTGTAATTATGGCTCGGCTCAAACCCGAATGTTCGTTATCTCGTAATTATAAAACCCTTTATCAGTTACTATATCCGCAAATATAATAACGGAAGACATGTATTCATTTTATCAGAATTTCCCGCTCATGACTATCAGGTCTAACCAGTTCGAAGAACTTAACCGCGTAAATTCCGAGTCCATGAGAAATGTTACAAAACGCCAGGTTTCATTTAAGTCGAAACAAGAACACCCTAAAGGTCTTGAGCGGACATAAAAATTATGTTGGGAATATTTTCAAAATGTATTATTTGCAATATAAATATTGAATTACATTTACTTCGTGTTCAATATTGTCAAGTAATTTGAGATTTTGTGTTTTTATGTTTAAGGAATGATATTTTACCTACCGTGGAGAAATTACAATGGCTAATAAGTGTTTTATCTGTTTTTCACAACCCGGAACAATATTATCCAAAACCGGCAGTTATTCTAGGTATGGTTTTTTAACTATGAAAAAAAGGGAATCGCTATTTAATTATCGGCAAATATTATAAGGCCCGAATACTAATGGTATATACCTACATTAGAACACCTGGTAGTGGCGCAGCCATGATCGATCAACAAAAAATGTGTACAGCTATATGAATATTATATACGTCACATAACTTAGTCATGTGTAAATAATATTTTATAGTAAGGAAGCTAGTGTTTAAACGGTTGCGGAACCAATTTGACAATTGGTATAAAATTCTAGAAAGTCCTAATGAGATAGGGACCTAATGCCGCGTTCCGTAAACCAAACTGAAATGACTCTTACTAACTTTTGCGCTTCGAAAAAATATACAAGGTTCGTTTTCATAGTGCACAGACTATGACTATAAAAACACTCGATGTCGGTACGAATGAAAAGTCAAAAGAGTCATTTCTCTTCGGCGACAGAAACGTGGCTTAAATAAATGAACTTGCTTTATTGACAGTTTTTCTTCCAGATGGACAATCCTTCGACTTCATCGTAGTTGGTGGAGGAACCGCTGGTTGTGTTGTAGCCAATAGACTCACTGAGACGAAAGCAACGGTTTTGCTAATCGAATATGGAGATTTACCAGGTTTAATTTCTGATGTCAGTATACCCTAATTATGTGACAATTATATCAACTTATTTGTAGAGAAATAAGTAGATAATAGTTTTCTGTTTCTGTAGATTCCAGGTTTTTTCCCCATTGCGAACTCACCCGATATAAACTGGAAATTTGAATCAATAGACGATGGGTATACGAGCCAGGAACATAAAACAAAAAATGTACGTATAGATCAGGGGAAAATGCTCGGAGGAACTAGCAGTTCAAACTATCTACTTCATCTCAAAGGCATGAAAGTAGATTATGATAATTGGGGAAAGCAAAACGAAGGGTGGGATTGGGACAATGTATTGCCATATTTTAAGAAAGCTGAAAATTTTAAAAGCATTTCTGATATAAAAAGCAATAGTTCGTGTTTGCATGGAACTGAAGGATACCTCGGTGTTACACAGTTACACTGGAAAGACAAAACGGAAAAGATTTTGAAAGCGCTGAAAGAGGATGGCCATGAAATATTAGAAGATGTTAATGATAGTAACAATAATTTGGGGTATGGAGAGCCACAGTTCACAATTGATGACGATATTCGACAAAGCACAGCTGTTGCTTACATAGGACCGCTTAAAGATAAACTCAATTTGAAAATATTGTTAAATTCATTAGTTACAAAGATTATCATAAAAGATAAGAAAGCTATAGGAGTAGAAATTGAACAAAAAGATAAAAAACCTATATTTGCAAAAGCTAGAAAAGAAGTGATTATCAGTTGTGGAGTCTTTAATACTCCAAAACTTTTGATGTTGTCTGGAATTGGTCCAAAACGAGGTTTAGAAAAATTTAACATTGATGTGGTTCTAGACTCACCACATGTAGGCAAAAATTTAATAGACAACCCTTTGGTAAACATTGGTATTACAGGGGAGAAGAACTTACTATCAAAACTAGAAAATTTTGATGTATTCAAAAATCTTAAAACATTTCCTACACCTATAATTGTAGGTCGGGTGGCTCTTGATGGAAAAAATAAATTTCCTGATTATCATATGAACATTTTTCCATTAGCATCTGACTCTCCTTTTTCATCTGTATTTTGTGATTACATTAAGGGCATAAATCCTGAAATATGTTCTGCTCAAAGAATTGCAGGCGTAGATACAAAAGTTTTATATGCTGATAATGTATTGCTGCATCCTAAATCTAGAGGTAGAATTGAGCTTCAGAGTAAAGACCCACGCACACCTCCTGCAATTTATCTTGGGCACTACACAGAAAAAGAAGACTTAGAAAAACATGCAAAGTGTATAGAAGACTACGTAAGAATCATCAACACAACATATTACAAAAAAAATGAAGGCAAAGTTGTTTATCAGAAAATAAAGGAATGTGAGCCATATACATTTCTCAGTCGTGAATATTGGAAGTGTTATGCTATGACCATGGTTGATTCTATGGGGGACTTTTCTGGTACATGTAAAATGGGTCGTGAAGGAGTCGTTGACGCTAGACTTAAGGTCGTAGGTGTGGAAAACCTCAGAGTGGTGGATGCAAGTGTAATCCCAGACACATTGAGTAGTGGAAATATACACGCAGTTGTGATTATGATAGCTGAAAAAAGTACGGATGTAATAAAATCTGATAATGGGTATATTAAAAAGAAAAAGAAAAAAGAACGTAGTGCATAAAAATTGTTATTATTCATGTAGAAGCATATGTTTTCAAATTTACTAGGTATATGTATCTGAGTAGTTTCAATCCAAAAACCGTTTAGTACCAATATGTTGAACTTCCCAAAATGTAGAATTTCCCAAAACGTTCAATCTCAAAAGGTTGAATTCCCAAAATGTTGGATTCTCATAATGTTGAAAATACACTTCAAAAAATAACTTGTCCAAATGGTCGTTAAAGACGTTCATCAACTGTAACTATATTATTGCATAAAACTAAGCCGTATTTGACAAAGCTTTAAGCAATAAAAATGTAAATTACTTTACAAAGTTGTTTTCATTACCGCAACCTCAAGAAGAAACTTAAAGACGTGATAAAATCATAAAACAGCTTTTCAAGTTAGTTAGTTAAAGTCAAAGTTTAGCTTTAATTGAAAAATGCATTAATACAAAGTTTAAAGGTGCTCCCTCACATTAACATTGTAGATTCGACTTTGAGCATTATACATTACAATACTTGTCTGACGAGCATTTACGTGTAATGTAATATTTTATTACAAGGGAAGCGCATTGATGTTACAAGTTTTACCAAAATTTAACACATTACAATGTGCGCGCTGTGTGTAGTGCTCGAATCTGTAATGTTACCTACATTACACACGAATGCTTCCGTGGTGAGGGAGCCCCTTAGTTTGTGATAATTTATCTAAGGGAGGCTAGAAAACGGGTTACAAAGATTTTTAATAGTGATGTATATATAACCATATACACGGTTCTAGGTATTCTTTGAAGTCTGTTTAGTAAGAACTTCATTACACAAGTGAAATATATTTTGTTTTTAATCAATTACGGTGTTTAAAAGTTTGCTTGTTAGGTACTACACTCTTAACGCTTCGCCTGCTAAAATCGCAAACGTTGAGTTTACGATTTTGATTCAGCATTTGCGATTTTGCTATTCTACGTTTGCAATATCGAATTGAGATAAAACGTTTGCTTTAACTTTAGCAGCCAAAACGATTGGGATTGCAACAAATGTGAGTCTCCTTCTCCATGTTCTCATTCTATATCTATCGCAAACATTATCAAAATTGGTTAAACGATGCAAATAAATGGAATTGGAAAAATTTCAAACATAAAATAGTGCATTTGATATGCGGACCCCCTGACTGCCGAAAGGGATGCAATCGGGATCATCGCTCGGATGATGACAAAGAGAGCATTTGATATGATAAAAGTTTTAATATAATATTTAGTAATAATATTATATTGAATATTCAACAATTCGTTCAGTATTATCTTAACATATCCGATATATTGTCTTCAAATCCGCCAGTTTATTCCAGACTGTTTTTTACCTATCCAGATAATAGAGATTACTTAATTATTCCATTAGACTAAACGAAACAACAATTCCAACTCGAAACATTTCGTTACCGGATGAAAAAAAATATAGAAAAGAACTATGAGCCATAGAAAAGAACCATGATAGAACCATAGAAAAGAAGTGCTCATGTGTGCATTTCTTAATAACCGAGATGATTGATAAAAAATGTCTGCCAGTCGATGGGTCTTAAACTTCTTGCGCTAAAGTTACGGCTGCGCTCAAATCAACGGAGTCATGTGGGCGACAAAAATAAAACCATACCATCACCAATTTTACTGTATGCAGACGTTTAGTTATAAAATATTGTAGGACCCCAGCGTTTTTCTAGTTATTTTTTATAGTACCTCCTCCTCGACAACCGAGCAATTCCCAGTTTCATCCCTTCCGGAAGCCCAAGGTCAAATTTAAACTCGACTTTTAAAGTCGTATCTTTCAAAAACTTGTTCCTAGCTAGTATTTTTAAAATGAACGAAGCACCGCACTGCAAAGACCGCTCGCTGATTGCATCATTTTTATTCAAAAGTAATCGCAACTCCAATTGAATTTCGATTAAACAAAAACTTTTTGTGTAAAGTTTTGAAGTACTCCTACTAAGTAAATTGTGGTTTTGATGCCTAAAAGTGCTATGGTTGTGCTTAGCGGTAAGGTTATTTTTTGAATGCAGATTCTTTTATGAATTGATAAGGGCTAAAACTGACTGTAGGAAATTTCCGATTCGAAACCTACACCAAAATCCAGTAAACTTCGAAAGCAAATGTCAATGTGTGTTGTAAATTGTTGTTATAAGACTTTTTTTAAATGATCAAAGGAATATCTTATTAAATAAACTAATAATTAAAATTTTAAGTTTTGAGAATTTCTGAACCAGAAATATTCTGGCGATTTAATAATCATTCTTTATATATGATGTAGGTTAGGTGTCAATTGCAAAAGTTTTAAAACGTGCGTGGATAGAAAGAAACCATTTCTCCAGAACTGACATCAAATCTAATCTTCTATCTTCAAAGAAAGTTTACCATCCAAGTCTGGAATCCATTCTAGTGTAGATTATAGTGAAAACTAAGTCTGTGTAGGTACAGCTAGATACTTTATACTTTATAAAATAAGCAAACTGAAATAGTGTTCAGAGGCGAATCGATATGCACTTTATGCCAGTGACGTCAGCTGATTATTAAAAATGCAATAGCATCGGCTATAATCAGACTCTGTGGTGCGGCAGTATGCGGGAACCGGCTGCCATATATAGAAGGCTGCGGGTTAAAATCCGGCCAGGGACATTTGTGCCGATTTTTTTAAACAAGCTTAATATGATCATCATAAATAAATATTTTTTTAACATAGGTTCTTCGCGAATAAACGAAACGTTTTTCCTAAGAACATAGTAACCCCAGAATCGTTGTCGTTAATCGTTTCACCGGTAAAAATTAATGTTTGGTCCGCGAAGAAACCGCGTTTTAAAAATATAAAACAACATAAAGCAGAAAATGGTGCAAATCTCTAAATTAAATTTATAAACATAATAACACCCCTTGGTTTATCATATTTCCTTTTAAATGCCCCCAAATCTTTTCTCCGTTTAAAATAATGGGACCGACTTGTCCCTACACCCATTTTTATAATTTATTTTATGTTCCTATATATTGTTCGTTCACGGCAAACGCAAAATAACGAGTTTTTGTATATAAAAGTTTATCTTTCTTTATTATAAGCAAGCTTTTCATTGGCTTGCATGCGTGAAATTACTACGATACAAAATTAGCGAGTCTTTGACATTTTATTAATATAGATTAAGCCGTATTTAGGTCTGGTGAATTATTAGGAATCCTTTGAGCTTCTACTCTAATAAGAAAATCTGTATGAAATCATATTTTTATCAACCTAATATTTATTACATTGAATAAGATGATTTGGCAGTACAAAAGTACTTTATACATAATATAAATACCTCGATTTAAGTGATCGAAAATTTCTAAATATTCAGGTTGAAAACACAAACCTAACCGAAGGAGTAGGCTCTAAGCATACTTCTTTAGTTTTTTTAGTATGTTAAAAATATGATAATAAAGGGTCTTATTGAAAGACCACGTAAATGTTCTTTCAATAAGAACTGAACTATGTTGAAATTGAATAAAACCAGCAATATTAACGATTTTTTTTTTATTTGAAAGGCCCATTTATGCCATTTTGAATGGAATCTCATCTCAATAAATCACACACAGCTTGTTTTATTCAGTTTCAACATTGTTTCGTCCTTATTAAAATACCCTTTAGAAGGGAAAAACTTTACTTTCCTTAGTAGTAAGTTCCAAAGCTTATCTATACTTAACGAAGTCCGGACTACCCGTGAGCAAGAGATCTGGAAAGACCTCGAAATGTCTGGCGTTGAATAATTATTTATATACCTAATAAACAAAGATGGGCCGACTATGGCTTTTACCGACTAGCAGACTTACCGACTAGTCGGCAATGCAAGTTATTATAATTCTTAGATATTCGGGTTTGTCGTCATCAAAACTTCCAAAGAACGATTGAACCGTTATCGAAAAAAAATGAAAAATGTCGTATAGAGGAAAAAGTGCACGTTGTGAGTTGTTTATTTACGTTTTTCTGACAACCTAAATGTACTACAAATTAAATAAATATTAGTTTCATTTCATAATTGTTTGTTGACGACTAGTCGGCACAATTTGCAGGCTAGTCGGCACCTAGTCGGCACATCACTAATAATAAAAGCAACACAATTTAACCTTTTTATTTTAAATCAACCAATCTAGGTAGATATCTTGTTTCAAATTTGATCCATTACAAAAAAAAGCAGCAGTTAAAACGTAGCTAGTAGACATTAAGCGACTATAGGTAAACTTTTGCAAGTGTGATGTTGAGTTGATGTGGTTTACTCCTTATTTGTCCCTTAACTAAGCCGATCGATTTACCATAAAACTTTAAACACAAAAAAATACGATAAAACTTAAAACACAAAAAATGGGCAAGTGCGTGCCTTGTCGGGCCAAGCGCACTGTATGGTTTCGTAGTTTTAAAAAAAAACCGGGTGCGGTTGTAACTGAAAAGTAAAAAACAAGATTAACAACACTCGCCTTGGATTAAATCGGTTATAATGCAGCTGGCCTAATTTGTATATTCCTTGAGATCTCATAACTTAAGAATACCTAAAGGTAAAGAAACCTTAAAAGGTAAAGAGCCTTAGGAATGGTGGCTCCAACCCGGTACAAAACATGAACTTAACCGTAATTATATATTTAAACCATTTACCATTACCTACACTTGATTTTTAACTACGACGACTTGACTGTTTTGATGATGCAAATATAACTTTTAAATAAATATTTGACACACAATAACTTTTAAGTGAATATTGGCCTTAATCGGATCATAAACGACAATAAATAAAGAAAAAATAAAGAAAAGTATGGAATTAAAAAAATGATTTTTGAAAACTTTTTAAAATCCACTTTTGCACGCAGATTTCTAGTGATAAAAAGAATCTTTTCGAGGCTGTTCTTTTGTTCTTTTAATGGCATTTAAAACAAATTAAATAAACTTTCAAGACAGTAACGTCCAATAAGTATAAGAAATAAGACAGTAGATATCAGATATCCTACAAACTAAACTACACAATTTTGCACAATGGCTTCTAAAATTGCGGTACTGGTTTGTCGGTTTCAGATACGATTCTCATTGTTATTTTATAGAAACACAATAGAAATAAGGAAACATTTAAAATGGATTGTATTTAAAACCGAGACAATCTGAAGCAGTCAAGCTTTATGTAAGTAGGTGGGTACCTACTTCAGATAATTGAGAATTAGCTGCGCACCGCGGTTTCACCCGCGTAAGTCTCCGATCCCGCGAAAACATTGGAAAAATGCTAGCCTGAGTGTTGATCCAGATACCAAAATTCTTTGCTATCGGTTCAGTAGTTTTTGAGTAAATGAGTAACGAATCATTTACTTAAAAACTACTGGCCTACAACTAACTTATGTCCAATTTCTAAATATCTGACATAAACTCTCAGTACCAATTGATTCAATAAAGATATCCCTGAGATAAATTTCAGTTATCTGTCTCCGTTTTTCTATGCATGTGACAAACCGTCACTGTCACTCCGCTGTTCGGAAACGCATTGACGCTAGTTAAGAACCAATAGCGATATCAAATAGATAAACCACCGACAAACAGGCTTCAGAAACGGGGCATTAAATTGTTAAGTTGCTTGCTTACTAACTTACACACAACAAAAAGAAAAAAATCACTCCCTGCTCCTATTACAATCAACAACATCAATCTAGAGATAGTGAAAGAAATCAAGTATCTGGGTGTTACAATAGACAACACCCTAACATTCAAGTCCCACATCATGAACACTTGCGCTAAAGCAAAGGTCGCCATGATGCAGTGCCGAAGAGCGATTGGAAGAACTTGGGGAATGAAACCCGAAATATTTATTGGGGTATACCAGGCAATAATACTGCCGAGAATTCTCCACGGAGCATTAGTTTGGTGCCACAAAGCTGCCCAAAAAACCAACAAAAAAGAACTAGATAAGGTCCAAAGACTTGCGGGACTGATGGTCACGGGCGTGATGAAACAGACTGCGTCCCTGGAGATGATCCTCGGTCTTCTTAATTCACTGGACATAGAAATCAAAAGAAGAGCCACTGAGCAATGGTTTCGATTAAAAAGCCATAAGCTCTGGCAAAGGTAATCACACAGATAAAGGTCATGTGAAAATAGAAGACGAATATATAGGTAACTTATCAATGATCCTGGCAAATAATGATCTGATCAAGAAAACTAGGATCTTTGATAAAAAATTCAGAATACACATAGGTACTAGAGATAACTGGAACGTCGCAGAAGCAGAAACTGCCAGAACAACTTGCTTCACGGACGGCTCCAGAAAAGATTCCACAAAGCTCTCTGGCTCCGGTCTGGTAATAATTTATCAGAACGGTCAGAGAATGTAAAGAAGCTCTGAACAGGTTGGGTAGCAAAGCTAAGGTTACCGTGGCCTGGGTTCCAGGACACAAAGGTATAACTGGTAACGAAAGAGCAGATGAACTTGCAAGAAAAGGAGCGGATGAAACCTTTGTGGGACCCGAACCCAGACTTCCCATAGCCTATGGGATTACGAAAGGTGTCATCAAGCATAGAATGAAAATAAAATTCAACCGAAGATGGGAAGAAACAACTGGCCTAAGGCAATCCAAGATATTTATAAAAGCGTTGGACAAAAAGAAATCCAAACACCTACTTAAACTAAGTAGGAACAATATTAGAATCATTATAGGAGTCCTCACAGGACACTGCCAGCTGAACAGACACCTAGTAAAGATAGGACAAAGGGAAGAACCCGTTTGTCCTAGCTGTCTGGAAGAAGATGAAACTAGCTATCACTTGGTAGCGGAGTGCCCCGCATACGCTAAAGCCAGGAGAGAAATAATGAACTCAGATACCCTATCTGAAGGGGACCTGAGTGACATTACAATAGGGCAGTTGTTAAAACTCTGCAAAGCAACAGGTAGATTCAGTGGGTCGCCATCACCGTGAGTTAACAGTTAACTCAAAACCTATAGGGGCCTTGGGGAACTGGGTGAAATGGTCCCAACATGAGAGGACAGATCACCCGTCTGGTGCTTGCGCTGGCGTCCCCTACTAGAAATAATAATAATAATAAACTTACACACAAACTTTGTCCCATATAATATTAGTGGGATTATGACTTGGAACCCGGTAAAAGCAGCTAATCAGAGCTGGCTTTTGTAACTTAGCTAGTATCTAAGTATTAGCTAAATAAGTAACACGTAAAAGGTATTTGTGCGATTTATATTGGCTCATCGCCATCTCTTGTGTAAATCTACAGATTCCAAACTCCCAACAAGACGTCAATATGCACAGTGCACAGAGAGAAAGTGCAACCAATAAGATAGCGCAATTCCTAAATACGTCACATCCGGTACAGACAATACAGCACTAGCGTTTACTTCCTGTGACAGCTGTACCCATAGTGATGTTCGATTTACAACTCGATAAAATCGTACAGAATTACATTAAACTAACACAAAATATGTCCTCAAAATAGATTGCAATTGATTGCATTACCTGTTAAAAACAAAACCTTTCTTATAAACAACCTTAAAGCTCTTCAAAATATTGTTAATCAACTATTACTTATCATAGTTTGTGTAAATTTTCTTCGGATTATAATAGGGGTTAAAGTATGAAATTGCCGTTTTATTGCAATAGGTTCTTTGAATTGACATAGAATCTTCATGGTTTGAGGTTTTCGAATGAAACTTTTTTCAAATGGTTTCTGTGATGTACTTTTTTTAAAAAATGTGAAACATTTGAATATCGACTTTTAATTGTTTTTGTTATTCAATTTAGACAAGAAAGATGGATACTGCGAAAATTCGAGTGATTTTTGAATACGAGTTCCGACGCGGAACTAACGCGGCAGAAACAGCCCGCAATATCAATGCTGCGTTTAGAGAGGG
This sequence comes from Idaea dimidiata, assembly GCA_949358125.1. NCBI lineage: Eukaryota > Metazoa > Arthropoda > Insecta > Lepidoptera > Geometridae > Idaea > Idaea dimidiata. The sequence goes on from OX442334.1 coordinate 12,103,967, forward strand.
GTCTACTAATGAACGCACCGTGCGATTTTGGTTTAAACGCTTTCGTGATGGAAATTTCGACTTAAAGAACGAGCCACGAGGAAGACCGCCCACACAGGTGAATAACGATGAATTAAGAGAGATAGTGGAAGCCGATCCTAGTCAAACTACCCAGGAATTAGCGGCATGGTTTAACGTTACCTTACCCACTTTATTGACTCACTTGCGTCAAATCAATAAAATAAAAAAATACGAAAAATGGGTGCCTCATGATTTGACTGATCTGCAGAAAGAAACGCGTGTTGAAACTTGTGTTGCCTTGTTGAACCGGTACAGAAATGAAGGAATATTGGATCGAATTGTAACATGTGATGAAAAGTGGATTCTTTATGATAACCGGAAAAGAAAAATGCAATGGCTGACCCCAGGTCAAATGCCACAACAGTGTCCTAAAGCAAAACTTACCAATAAAAAGGTAATGGTAACTGTTTGGTGGTCTCAGCATGGTGTTATTCACTATAGTTTTCTTCGATCTGGTCAAGCAATTACGGCAGATGTCTATTGGGCCGAACTCCGAACCATGTTGACAAAAATAGCAGTAAAACAGCCCCGACTCATGAATCGATCTTCACCATTATTGCTCCACGACAACGCGAGACCTCACACAGCACGAGAAACCATTTTGACCCTTCAGGAACTGCACTTAGAAACCATTCGTCATCCTCCGTATTCACCAGACCTTGCTCCAACGGACTACCATTCTTTTCGTGATTTGGACAATTATCTACGTGACAAGAAGTTTTCTTCCCAGGAGGCAGTACAAAATGTTTTCACACAGTTTGTGCAGTCTAGATCGTCGGAGTTCTATCGCAAAGGCATTAATAACTTTCCCATTAGATGGCAGCAATGTATAGATAATAATGGCAACTATTTTGATTAAATAAATTTGTTAAAAATTTAAAAAAAACAATTAAGATTTTCAGTACAAATCGGCAATTTCATACTTTAACCCCTAATATTAAAGGAAGTACATCTAAATATTTTTTTAGATCTATTGCCTGCCTGTAATAGGCAAATTAAAGTTACTTATATATACTTACTTATTGTGTAAATGTGTATGTTATTTAGCAATACAAGATGTAACGGGCATGCCCTTTTAAGCCGAAAGGGGGTTAAAATTTTCTAAAACTACTTCGAATTTCCAAAAGTTGTTCGCCTAGACGTCTAGAACAACCCCCTTTCGGCTTAGAAGGGCTTACCTGTTACACCTGGTATATGTTGATTTTTTGGAAAAAAAAAATGTTGACAGACCGAATAACGAGTGATCTTTTAACGATTCCATTTTTATCTTTTGAGGTGCGGATCCCTAAAAATATCATAATAGAATAATCTAAAAAGTGTTATATTGTTTTAAAGTTGTGATCTGCCCAGAAAGTTTCGGGTTGACAGCAAATTCACAGGTGTTTTAAATTTGAGTTCCAAGTTTGAACCCGGAATAAGAGAAGAAGAAAAATAAGAAAACCTTAATAAAATTATTCAAGCTTGTGTATAGAGTAATTGTTTAGGAAAAAACGCTTGAGAGAATAAACTTTTAAATAATTAATGAAAAGGCAGTGTTTCTGCCGTACTCGTACTGTGGATTATTGTTGCGGCTGTCTGCGTAAGTTACTGTTATTTTATTTATAAATTCAGTCTTGGGTTCATTTCTTGTTATAAATTTATACCTAGATACAGAGAACTTCCATAAATTCTGGTAACAGACAGACAGACACACGGACACTGAAGTTTACTATAACTAATAACAGGCTCTATATAGGCCTACCTAAATTATGATTTGGACGGCTTATTCAAAACACTATAATTGATCAGTATACAATAATATAGAATAAATATTTTGTAAAAAGACACGGTTCGACTACTGGCTAGATAATAAATTTCAAAAATCTAATAATGCCATTTTAATTTCTTCTATGGTTTTCGCGATTTTGCATAATAAAACCAACCTTGAAAACCTCAACCTTGACCAACCCTTGCTCAACCTTGGTCAACCTTGAAAAAGCCAACTGTAAAGTTGGCGAAAGCTCGGGTAAAATAATGAATAAAAACGCGATAAAACCGGATAAATAAAGTGTTTTATAATGCCATTTTAATTTTGTCGAAATCGGGGACGCCACTCCTTTCGGATTTTTTGTTACTTTGTACAGTTTAGGATATACCCCTGAAAGTACATCTAAAATTAATCGAAATGGTTCATCCTGTATACAAGTTTAGAAAACAAATAAGCATAATGTCCTCCATAAAACTCGTATTGGTTATCGATACAATAAAAAAACAATTGATCTCTCCTGCACATCACTAGACAAGTCGTCGGGCTGTAAACACGACAGCGGTAGACTTGAACTATTTGTTAATAACAAACACAGAAGTAACCATCTGTTAACTATTCTACAGATTAAATTTTGGGTAGAAACTCGAATTAACCCACTAGAACGTGCAACATGAAAGAAAGAGCAACTGCGGATGTAAAATTACTTAGGTACGTTCATAATGTCGTTCTCTATTTCAGAATCTTAGGTCAAAAATGTAAACAGAATCTCGTACATTTATTTGATAGGTCTTCATTTACTTTTTATCTTTTATATTGATAGTTATCTGTTTTCATTTTTGATCTTAAGGTGCACCGGGACGAGTATTCACTTGTAATGTAACGTTACAGGTTCGAGCATTATACATACAGCGCGCACCTTGCAACGTTGCATTTGTATCAGGATGTTACGCTGTGTAATATCCTGATACAACTTGTAACATCAATGCTTCACTTGTATTCAAATGTTACTAATAAATGCAAATTGCTCCATGTGAAAAGGTGAATGAAAGCTACCGCAAGGAGCGAGCAGAAATTGTCGACATTAAAGCCATAGACAATTCCTAGGTAGGATCCCATCCTGATACAGCTATACCTAATTAAATTAGATTTAAATTAATAAAATTTAAATCAAAGGATCTTCTTAAATCCCATTCTAAGGATTTTGAATTCAATTTTCATTAAGCCGAGGTGTCGAGAGCGATACAATTACACCCATGTTTTCGTTCGTTGATATCATAGGTACCTACTTCATAACCCTTTTGAATAAAACACTTTTAATTAATGTCCTCAGAATATATTTTAAAAGTTCTACCTTTTACTTAAATTATTATGTCACGGTTCGAAAATGTATTTAATTTAAAATTTACGTAGAAATAAATAAATAGACATACGAACGTACGCCTTAAACCTACGCTTTATTTGCACAACAAATAATATTATTATATATATGCTACAATATGTAAGACAATTGCAAAGAAAGCTTGAAAACTAAAACGTCGCACAAATAAACGGCTTTATCGCTAAAAGCTTCTACGCAACCTTAAGCAACCAACAAAAAATCTACCACTTATTAATTGGCAAGTTAGGAATTCAGTTATTTTGCGATAATAAGTAATGCATCTCTCCTTGTAAAATATTTCTCGTAAATACTTGAGCAATAAACTAAGAAATAATATAAGAATAGTTATTAGAAAATTCCATTTTAAATTAAATGTTTATACTTTCAGCTCAAAGACACGAAATTGCAATATCTAAAATCAAGAAACGTTTGGTAAAATACTTTAAATAATCACACAGTTCACTTTAAACCTTTCACAAATGACTCGAAATGCAAGAAGCAACCTGCGCTAAGTAATTATCCACATTTGGGTATTGTCGAATTGAGTTCGCTTTATCTATGTAATAGCCGTTACGGACGATCAAAACCATACCACACCGTATTGCAAATTATGTACCGAACAGTCGCTTGTACTCCATAAAGGCAAAAATACATTGCCAACCCTATTAATTTGATAAATAAATACAATCAGATGTAACTTAATTATTTTCTATTAGAAAATGAAGTACCTATACACAATAGTCAGTACTACCGACACCGACTATCGATATACATATAATATTTAATTTTTTAATTAAAGACTACAATTTGACACTTTTTTATAGACAGAAAAGATGTCAAATACAAGGAACCAAAACGTCAGATTATAGTCTGAAATTTAAAAAAACGTACTATTTTACTATGCCACAAAATACACACGTCAAACGAGTCGAAAATAATTATTACTAATGTCAGTGGTGCGGCTGTGGTTGTGCGGTTCGATTGTCTGTTACGGCTATATTGTACGACGTTATACACAGCTCAATCTAGCCCCAAACTAAGCACTAGGCTTGTACTATGGGTAACATAGTACATAATACGATAGATAGAAAACAACAAGACGAGAGACAAATATATTTTTTAAATATAAGTACTTGCACTCGGCGAAAATCGAACTCGCTACCTTCTGCATTGCAGTCGAGCCTTTGCCCGAAGCGTCTTAGAGGCCGTCAAGAAACATGACATTTGTTTTTTTTAACCTCTTTAAAATGCGGCTGAAACCGCGGGGCGCTGCTAGTATGCACATACAATAATTGAAACTCATTTTGATATTCTCAGTACACAGTAAGTACTATAGATATCCAAATAGTTTCATTTGAACATTATATTTTAGTATCGATAAGCTAGTGATGTGCAGAGTGCATCGTTCTGCGAACGAATCTCGAAACGTACTCCTATACGACTCTTATAAACCGAAGAGTTGACAGCCGTAACACCAAGTTATACGAGCAAACGTATCAAAATACGAATATAAAAGTTTTATAAGTTTCTTTGGCACGTCCTTTTAAAATTGCTTGCTTTGCAATTTCTTTTTACTACAATCGATTTTCAACGTTTTTTGTGATATTTCAGAAGAAATTTTTAGCGATTAAATTATCAATAGAATTTGATGTAAATTACAGTTTTAATTTTAAAATCTGTATAAAACTATAGTGCCTACTCCCGCTCCGTATCGATACAACACATCAGCAAGCCTAGAACGCTGCTTAGGTTAGGTACTTACTTACAAAAGTGCTTTTGATTGTTGAACCCTCGATGATTAAGGTCTCTAACATTCCCTAAAAAAAACTATTAAGCACCAACAAACTTAATTCTGATCAACTAATTAATAGAACCACTTATCTTATAATGTCACTTAAGTGATAGCTTCCAAAATTTACGCAGTAGGCATAAATCTTCGGGTAGATCACCCGTCTCGGTTGAACTCAATATCTTGGCAACTTTTACGATAAATAGGTAGGTAGGTCCGGAAGGTTACCGCGGATCTAGCGTCGACGTCGTCATCGAAATCTGCTCTGCGCAGAGGAATAACGTGCGCGGTGCAAACCACAGCGTTGATTTGCTTGCATTTTAAGCCGACACCGTCGATTCGAATTATCATTGAAATCGAGATCTCTTGAGCTGATGGTTTAAATAATAGTTCAAATCGACGCGGTGTCGACTTCAATCTATACGGCTGTTAATTGTAAAAAATCTCGCGCGCAGATCATTCTTTTGCATGGTGCCAATTTCTTGACATCTCAAGTCGACGTTATTCGGCTTGAAATTGCGCAGTTGTTCTGCTGGTCCCGGTACCGGGACGGGGACAGGACGGATGAGACCTACCCAAATCTTAGTCATTTTTGAAGTCTACACGAGAACATTAACGCAGCTATTCCATAAAACTCGGAAACTAGTTGAAAAGACGTAAAATAAATCACGTTTGATAAAACGACCGAACAGAACAGATAGCTAATTTAAACTTTCCTGCGTAGTCGTAGTTCCGTCTAAGTACTAAACTTCTTAAGATTCTGGAATGTTTTAACTTTTAACACTGTCGCTCTCTGGTGTTGTCGCTTTTAGCGACAAGGTGGCCCATTGTAACTCTGTATTCGTTACTTCGACTAGGATAGGTTAGATTCTAGTTTTAAATTTAAATTTTGATTAAATCTGTGTTTTTTTTTGTTCCTCCAGAAAACAAAACAGTTCCGTGACACTGCATGTAGAGGTTATAATATTATAGTCCTTTTTAAAATAGTTGTTTAATTTTTCAATTTTTTTAGCACCACGGCATGGTTAAGGTCGGGATTTATTTTCAACTAGCTGCGCCCCGCGGTTTTACCCGCAAAAGTGAAAACGCGTTACAACAACTTTTTTTTTTCATTTACTTCCAAGTACAGACTTTTGTCCTCTCGTCCTTCATTATAAGTATAGACAGATGACGACGGACCATAGTAACCTTTTTACACAATTTAGGTATGTTTACGTATTATATTTTTTAAATCTCGTAATGGACGGACATGTCACATACGAATTTAGGTAGTTTATTATAGCAAAGAACGCTGGTGCTATCCGTTTTATATTTAGTACCCGTAGGTTTCCTATTTAACCATACATTACGCCACACTCATTAAATATGTGACAAAATACTTTGAAACGCAATAAATCCCCAATTGTTGCACAATTTTAAAATATAACCAACCACATTGCTGTATCAATATTGAATCTGTGGACGAGTGAGTCGAGTACTGTTGGAAAAAGAATTCTTATTATTTCCACAGTTAGATCTGATAAAAATGTCGTTGGCGAACGCTGCTGGCTGTACCATATGTGTGGTTTAATACGATTTAGATTAACTTCTTTGGTTCTGAACGGATTTTCTTCTGAAATGATGAATGATGTTAAGTAATTAAATTTGGTTATATTATTTACGAGATGTATGCGTTTCCTATTACTTTTACAGCTTATCGGAGTAAATAAAAACATTAATAATTAGGAGGAGAATTATTATTGGCCTAGTTGCACCCGGTGACCTTATACCTATAATAATAATTGTAAATAATTATTTGGGAATTATTGTAAACCGACGGCCATTTACAATGATTGTTCACGGAGTTTTGGAGACGACGCTAAAGTCCATGTTTTGCACCGATTTTCACTTTTACTACACTTGTAAACCTTCACGAAACTAAATTTATTAATATGCCCCCGAAATTAATCAATTAATACGCATATGAACTAGGTTTCACAAAAATGAAAATTTAGCATTACATCCCCTCACCGCGTTCCCGCAAAAACTGAAATAAACACTTTTCTTTTTTTTAATTATTTATGTTTCTAATTTAATCTAATTTTTTTACTAACTTAGCGTCCATACTTATAAGAGATCATGGACCATGGTGAAATTGGTTTTAGTCAAATGTGTACAAAATTATATAAAAAAATTGTAGGGCAGCCATGTTAGGGCAGATTATCTCTGTAACTTGTAACCACAAAGACGATAACTAACCAAAGACTTTTTCCTCATACTTACCTACATATATACTGCTACGAAGTGCAACTGTCCGCGTGGAAATCAACTACAACCTTGGAGGTTTCAAGTCCAGAGTGAAAAGGTTTCTTGATGATGAGACCTAGCCTATCTCATATAAAATGGCAAACACCGAAAAAATCTTCTAAACATTATAAGTGAGATGAATGCGCATTCATTCTTTAAAAAGGGAAGAAAAATTAACCCGTAGGTACACATTAAATGTAAAAAAAATTGAGCAAGTGCGTGCCTTATCGAGCCACGCGCAGTGTAGGGTTTCGTAGTTTTCAAAAATAACAGGGATTGCAATCTGGAAAAGTCGTTACAACTAACACCTAATTTCTTCTATGGTTTTCGCGATGTTGCTTAATTTAATTTTGTTGCACTTTATTTACCGGGTTTTGTCGCACAACAGTTTTTGTAAACCTACAATGATTTTGAGAGAGCCATCTAAGCTAGATCTATCTATCGACTGTTCGGTACATAATTTGCAATACGGTGTGGTGTGGTTTTGATCGTCCGTAACGGCTATTACATAGATAAAGCGAACTCAACTCGACAATACCCAAATGTGGATAATTACTTAACGCAGGTTGCTTCTTTCATTTCGAGCCATTTGTGAAAGGTTTAAAGTGAACTGTGTGATTATTTAAAGTATTTTACCAAACGTTTCTAGATTTTAGATATTGCAATTTCGTGTCTTTGAGCTGAAAGTGTTAAGTTAGTTATAAACATTTTAAAACGGAGTTTTCTAACTAACTTCTTTCTCTAAGTTTATTGCTCAAGTATTTACGAGAAATATTTTACAAGGACATCTCTCCTTGTTATCGCAAATAAGTGCCTATTACTTATTATCGCAAAATAAGTGAATTCCTACTTTGCCAATTAATAAGTGGTAGATTTTCTGTTGGTTGCCAAAGGTTGCGTAGAAGCTTCTAGCGATAAAGCCGTTTATTTGTGCGACGTTTTAGTTTTTAAGCTTTCTATGCAATTGTCTTACATAATGTAGCATATATATATTATTTGTTGTGCAAATAAAGCGTAGGTCTACGGCGTACGTTCGTATGTCTATTTATTTATTTCTACGTAAATTTTAAATTAAAGACATTTTCGAACCGTGACATAATATTAGGGGTTAAAGTATGAAATTGCCGATTTGTACTGAAAATCTTAATTGTTTATTTTTTAAACTTTTAACAAATTTATTTAATCAAAATAGTTGCCATTATTGTCTATACATTGCTGCCATCTAATGGGAAGGTTATTAATGCCTTTGCGATAGAACTCCGACGATCTAGACTGCACAAACTGTGTGAAAGCATTTTGTACTGCCTCCTGGGAAGAAAACTTCTTGTCACGTAGATAATTGTCCAAATCACGAAAAAAATGGTAGTCCGTTGGAGCAAGGTCTGGTGAATACGGAGGATGACGAATGGTTTCTAAGTGCAGTTCCTGAAGGGTCAAAATGGTTTCTCGTGCTGTGTGAGGTCTCGCGTTGTCGTGGAGCAATAATGGTGAAGATCGATTCATGAGTCGGGGCTGTTTTACTGCTAGTTTTGTCAACATGGTTCGGAGTTCGGCACAATAGACATCTGCCGTAATTGCTTGACCAGATCGAAGAAAACTATAGTGAATAACACCATGCTGAGACCACCAAACAGTTACCATTACCTTTTTATTGGTAAGTTTTGCTTTAGGACACTGTTGTGGCATTTGACCTGGGGTCAGCCATTGCATTTTTCTTTTCCGGTTATCATAAAGAATCCACTTTTCATCACATGTTACAATTCGATCCAATATTCCTTCATTTCTGTACCGGTTCAACAAGGCAACACAAGTTTCAACACGCGTTTCTTTCTGCAGATCAGTCAAATCATGAGGCACCCATTTTTCGTATTTTATTGATTTGACGCAAGTGAGTCAATAAAGTGGGTAAGGTAACGTTAAACCATGCCGCTAATTCCTGGGTAGTTTGACTAGGATCGGCTTCCACTATCTCTCTTAATTCATCGTTATTCACCTGTGTGGGCGGTTTTCCTCGTGGCTCGTTCTTTAAGTCGAAATTTCCATCACGAAAGCGTTTAAACCAAAATCGCACGGTGCGTTCATTAGTAGACCCCTCTCCAAACGCAGCATTGATATTGCGGGCTGTTTCTGCCGCGTTAGTTCCGCGTCGGAACTCGTATTCAAAAATCACTCGAATTTTCGCAGTATCCATCTTTCTTGTCTAAATTGAATAACAAAAACAATTGAAAGTCGATATTCAAATGTTTCACATTTTTTAAAAAAAGAACATCACAGAAACCATTTGAAAAAAGTTTCATTCGAAAACCTCAAACCATGAAGATTCTATGTCAATTCAAAGAACCTATTGCAATAAAACGGCAATTTCATACTTTAACCCCTATTATTTTAGGTAAAAGGTAGAACTTTTAAAATGTATTCTGAGGACATTAATTAAAAGTGTTTTATTGAAAAGGGTTATGAAGTAGGTACCTATGATATCAACGAACGAGAACATGGGTGTAATCGTATCGCTCTCGACACCTCGGCTTAATGAAAATTGAATTCAAAATCCTTAGAATGGGATTTAAGAAGATCCTTTGATTTAAATTTTATTAATTTAAATCAAATTTAATTAGGTATAGCTGTATCAGGATGGGATCCTACCTAGGAATTGTCTATGGCTTTAATGTCGGCTTTAATAAATATTTTGTAAATTTACATTTACAAAATATTTATTTTGTAAATGTAAATTTTTGTCTGAATAAAGGCTATATAATAATAAAATTAATGTCGACAATTTCTGCTCGCTCCTTGCGGTAGCTTTCATTCACCTTTTCACATGGAGCAATTTGCATTTATTAGTAACATTTGAATACAAGTGAAGCATTGATGTTACAAGTTGTATCAGGATATTACACAGCGTAACATCCTGATACAAATGCAACGTTGCAAGGTGCGCGCTGTATGTAATCTCATACCATAAGGTAACCTAGAAAAAAAACATCCCTCATTTTACATGTAGGGGAGGTAGGTACCCTAAAAATTTGTGTATTTTTTATTTTTATTGTAGCACTTTCTTGGCGTGAACAATATGTATACTCATGCAAAATTACAGCTCCTTAATACCAAGCGTCTCTGAGCTAAGCCGCGGACTGGCAGACGGACGAACGGACGGACATGACGAAACAATAAGGGTTTCTTGTTGACTACGAAACCCTAAAAAAACAGCGAACGACGTACCGAAGCCCTGTATTTAATAAATAACTACGTTTCGCTCATCCTATAAAAGCCACTGAAACTCTAAAAGGATTTTAATTTAATTTAGCGATACTTTTTTTTAAACATATAGTAGGTACAGCATTCATATTATTTCAGAGGAAAGATTACTGGCTATCTGTAGAAATAGTGCTAAGCCTTTTATTATTCACTCATTTATTTTCTTTCTTAAATTTAAGTTTTTATATTTCAAAAAAAAACTAATTACAAAATAGTATATTTTGTATTTAGTTTTTTTTTACAACATTATTACATTTATTACATTATTACAAAACCTACAAACAAAATTCCATCCAAGTATAAACTTTTAATTTTTTTTTATTTTTTTAAATACATGCTTGGAAATTTGAGCATTATTCTGGGAACCTTCCTCGAGATACTTAATCGAACTTGCTTTACTAGTCGAGCAGCGGCCGGCAATAGTTGTATGAAAATCCATATCTGTCGTGTTTAGCGGCCAAATAAATTACTATGTAAAATCATATTTTTCGTATAATTTAAAAATGGAACAATCTTCTAATCCGCAAAATGGCAACCAAAGAGGTAACTTATAAGAGATTTAATTTAAATTTCGAACTGGCTTGCACATAAAAAGCTGTTTAATGTCAAAAAATACTTAAATTTTAAAAATTTAATAATTGTATTTTCAAATAAAAGTTATAAATTGTATAGGAGTTTTGGCGGGAATGCGTTAAGGAGATGTGTTGCTAAATTTTCATTTTTGTGAATATTAGTTCAAATGCGTGTAAAATGTTTAATTTCGGGGGCATATTAATCAATTTAGTTTCGTGAAGGTGTACAAGTGTAAATAAAAGTGAAAACCGGTGCAAAACATGTACTTTAGCTTATTGTTGTCTCCAAAGCTCCGTGAACAAACATTGTAAAAAATGGCCCCCTTTTTACAATGGTTCCCTCGACTTGACTTTAACTATGACGACTTGACTGTTTTGTTTAATGCAAATAACTTGCAAATATTGATAATACTTGACACTGGCAAATGTCCGAAAGGAAAAGCCATTTTTAAAGAAGAAGAATAAATTGTATATACTACTTAATTTCTTCTATGGTTTTTGCGACACTTTATTATACTACTTAGTTTAATTTCCGCGCATTATTTGAGAAAAGCACTATGCAAGCCTTAGCCGCAACCAGGCATTTATGGAATTACGTATGCCGTATTACGTTACGTATGCCTCAGCTTCGCCTCGGCCCACATTTACACGTTCGTACATCAATGCCTCTCTTGCTGGTCGCTGCAGTAATGTACTATATCAGCTCTTTATAGAGCCTATAAATTTAATTTTGTAAACGAAAACGTCTTTGAGGTCCAATGTATTTTATTTTGTTTTTTAAATTTATTTTTAGGATTTTTCAAAGTTAATACTTTGCACAAAAACAGTTAATTGCTTTAAAACCTAAACCTAGAAGTCCTATGGCAGCAGGGCAGGGCTCAGGCTACCGATGGTTAGGGTCGCAGAGACAGAAACCTTCTAACGATACTCGGGTCAGATTCAGAAGGCAGGTATCTAGGACAACTGCCTTCTAAATCTGACCCTCGCCCCAACCTTCAAGCGAGAGCCTCTTAAAGTGTTGGTCAAAGCTCTAATTTCAAAGTCACTTATTATTGTTACTTAATATTGAGTAAGTACATTGTAGGAATTTTGAAGTACCATTACATTTTTACTGGTGGTATGTAGTGCATTTGGATTGGCCATTTTTTTCAGAGATAAGTGAAACTTAGAGTTCATCAGGCAGGCCGTGAAATATTGCCAAACCCTGAAAACCTAGTGTGCTGATCTCAATAATTAATTTAAGGTTTTAGCGAACCCTATCGGCTTCCGAGAGGGATGCAACCTTAGAGTATATATTACTACCACCATAGGTAATAAATCCTCCAAAGATGCAACCGAGAAATATAGCTCGGATAAGGTACATAGCCACTGCCTGGATATAAGAAGAAATCTGGATGATGTAATCTGAATAATTTGAATCAGGTGTCATCTTTCTTTAACGATCTTACTTCTGTACTCTTACAGATATTTATTAGGGAAGCATTGAATGAGGATTGCTTTTCAATGCTTCCAACGATTGTGTTTTAAATGTCAGCTAAAACGTAACAAAGTCGTCTTTAACTATGGTCTCCTTTAGAAAATTTAGTAGGTAAGTAAATACACCCGGTCGCGTATTGCCAAACTATACCGATCGCGTATCCTGGCGCAGACGTGCATTTTCGCTACTATAATATAAAGAGGAAATATTTAATTTCTTCTATGGTTTTCGCTATTTTGCAGAATAAAACACTTTATTTATCCGGTTTTATCGCGTTTTTATTCATTATTTGAACCGAGCTTTCGCCAACTTTACAGTTGGTCAACCTTGAAAAAGTCAACTGTAAAGTTGGCGAAAGCTCGGTTCAAATAATGAATAAAAACGCGATAAAACCGGATAAATAAAGTGTTTTATTAGGAAATATTTATTTTTTGTAACGAATTGTATTATATAATTTCAAACTCACATGGTTATTTTCACTATACAATAATTATTTAATAACGGGATACTTACCATGTTTTAATTTGTTTTTTTACGGAGATCGAAAACATGAAAGTTATAAATATTTCGACAATTTCTTTTAAAGAAAAATAATAATATATATATATAATATATATATAATAATAATAAATAATAATAATTGTTATATCTTATTTTAATGTTTTAAATGTTAATGTAAATGTAATTATGGATTGTAAATATCTGAAATAAATGAATTGAATTAAATAAATGCTAGCAAACACGTGTCTGCACAAATTATGGAATAAATAATCATATGATGTAGTTTGCTTCAGTGCACTAGTGATTTCAACAAGCACAAAGTAATCCAGTATAGACTATGATGGTCTGTGCCAGTATACGTTTTGGCAATACGCCACCCAGTCTTGCGAAACAGCAAAGGAAAATTTTACGAGTAGAAAGGAAATGTAATTACAATGTAAATAGGTAAATACAAAACATTAAGGAACAATGTCGCTTCGTTAGAAACAATTTCAAATGTATGACGGCGTCGTAATGTGTATAATCTTGGAGGATTAATTTTAATACCGAGGCGAGGGCAGAGTTATAGAGAATACAGATTACGTATCTATAATAATGTTTTCTTTCTTTATATATTTTTGTATAGTGGTGTAGTTCACCTAATGTAAGAGTTTTCAGGTCGCCCTTAGGCCTTAACTTGGCCTTACGGCTGCGCTAAAAGATAGCAACCTGTACCAGAAGGCTTCTGAACCACGAAAAACTCGAGAAAATGCTTTTTGACACTAAATGATAATGCTTTATCACATTTTACTGACATTGAATGTCACTTCCCTACTATAACGAAGGAAAGTATTCCTTAGCATAAGTCAGGCGACTTCCGTATAGGTAGGAGGCTGGCTTAGCGCCCAGAGGCTAGTGAATCACTTAACTAATACGAACGGTGTAGAAATTGCGACCGCATTAAGCGCTTGGCGCCTAGCTGTGTATCTTGTCAGAATGTAAGCCACTAGGCGCAAGGCCCGAAGCAAGCCGCCTGCCTATGCGGTCGGAGTCTTAGGAAAGTTTCTACCGTATGTAAGTAAACAAATTATCAACGTAATATTATAAGTACCAAAATTATTACTGTGTGTAATTTGTAAATGAAAACTAACTGAAAACAGAAATTAATAGAGATCTACAGCAACTTAGAGAAAGCAAGAGATACTCTCGCTAGTAAACTCCCTCAGGTATAATTAAAAAAATACTTTAATTTCACCATACATTATAAATTATCACCAAATCCAACCGCTACAACTAGAACCAGCGTCACAAAAAACTCCGCTAATCAAAGTCGCTTGTTTTGACACAAGAGTCGTGAATTGTGATCCCGGAGGAGCCCCCTCTCCGTGCACAATAGTCGACAAATAACTATCTTACTTGTGATGTTTGGGACAGCGGGGACGTTTGAATAATACGCGGTTGTAGTACGTGATAGTGGACGAACAAAGACTTTTAAATGATGGAAAGAAATAGATCGGACATGTAATTGTTTTCCTCAAACAGATCTTCTCAAATGAGGTCTTTTTTGCATGATGGTTTTTTTTGCCAATGACAGAACCAGCAGATGTCTTCCTTAAATCGACGACCTCTGTGGCGCGTCGGGCGAACGCTTGGCTGCAATACAGAAGGTTGCGGGTTCGATTCCCGCTGGGTGCAAATATTTATGCTTAAAATAAATATTAGGGGTTAAAGTATGAAATTGCCGATTTGTACTGAAAATCTTAATTGTTTATTTTTTAAATTTTTAACAAATTTATTTAATCAAAATAGTTGCCATTATTATCTATACATTGCTGCCATCTAATGGGAAGGTTATTAATGCCTTTGCGATAGAACTCCGACGATCTAGACTGCACAAACTGTGTGAAAGCATTTTGTACTGCCTCCTGGGAAGAAAACTTCTTGTCACGTAGATAATTGTCCAAATCACGAAAAAAATGGTAGTCCGTTGGAGCAAGGTCTGGTGAATACGGAGGATGACGAATGGTTTCTAAGTGCAGTTCCTGAAGGGTCAAAATGGTTTCTCGTGCTGTGTGAGGTCTCGCGTTGTCGTGGAGCAATAATGGTGAAGATCGATTCATGAGTCGGGGCTGTTTTACTGCTAGTTTTGTCAACATGGTTCGGAGTTCGGCACAATAGACATCTGCCGTAATTGCTTCACCAGATCGAAGAAAACCATAGTGAATAACACCATGCTGAGACCACCAAACAGTTACCATTACCTTTTTATTGGTAAGTTTTGCTTTAGGACACTGTTGTGGCATTTGACCTGGGGTCAGCCATTGCATTTTTCTTTTCCGGTTATCATAAAGAATCCACTTTTCATCACATGTTACAATTCGATCCAATATTCCTTCATTTCTGTACCGGTTCAACAAGGCAACACAAGTTTCAACACGCGTTTCTTTCTGCAGATCAGTCAAATCATGAGGCACCCATTTTTCGTATTTTTTTATTTTATTGATTTGACGCAAGTGAGTCAATAAAGTGGGTAAGGTAACGTTAAACCATGCCGCTAATTCCTGGGTAGTTTGACTAGGATCGGCTTCCACCTATCTCTCTTAATTCATCGTTATTCACCTGTGTGGGCGGTCTTCCTCGTGGCTCGTTCTTTAAGTCGAAATTTCCATCACGAAAGCGTTTAAACCAAAATCGCACGGTGCGTTCATTAGTAGACCCCTCTCCAAACGCAGCATTGATATTGCGGGCTGTTTCTGCCGCGTTAGTTCCGCGTCGGAACTCGTATTCAAAAGTCACTCTAATTTTCGCAGTATCCATCTTTCTTGTCTAAATTGAATAACAAAAACAATTGAAAGTCGATATTCAAATGTTTCACATTTTTTAAAAAAAGAACATCACAGAAACCATTTGAAAAAAGTTTCATTCGAAAACCTCAAACCATGAAGATTCTATGTCAATTCAAAGAACCTATTGCAATAAAACGGCAATTTCATACTTTAACCCCTATTATTTGTATCTGATCTGGGCGTATTTCTATGTATAATATGTATGTATTTACAAAAGAAAAATAAATATAAGTAGTATATCCGTTGTCTAGTCACCGTAACACAAGCTTAGCAGCTTACCACGGGGCTAGATAGCGCTGTGTGTTCGTCACAGGATTTATTTATTTATTTTATTTATTTAAATGTTACCACTGTGATGTAGGTCTGTGTGGTTATTTATACATTTGTGGGATGCAATCCCGATAGTGATTGCAAACCAAGAACTAAGAGAAGGTAGCTCGCATAGCTGACGCAGTTTGCTCGCAATATTATGGTTGGTTGTGCGAGCTATGCTAAACAAACTTATAGCTCGAGTTTGAACATCTATACAATATCTACAATACTGTCAAAAGATATACAAATGATACCTTGTTACCCTGGAAGATTAATTTTTACTTTGCCTGGCACAAGCTCGCCTTAATAACATAATATAGTAATGCATATTAATAAGGAACAGTTCTGATCAGTTTTTATTTTTCGTATTCTGTGATGCTTAATGTCTTATCTAAAGTTGAAAACTAGATTTAATGTTTTTGTTGTTAAGTTACTTGGGGAAATATGCCCTTCGAGTTAGAGGTCAGGCGAATGACTTTGATTTATCCCAAGAGTGAATTAAATTCTTTGAAAAGTAAATTACTGGCCAGTGTCACTGTCTGTACCTGTTTTTTTTAAATATAAATTGACTGCTGGTGTTTGATGTCCCACCATAGAATAAGTGGTGGTGCGCCAAATAAGGACGTAAATTCCACTGATCCAGCTACTTGTAGGTACTTGGAGTGTTAGAATCTGTGGAATTTAGTCTCACAATATGGCTGAATATCCAGCTAAATTAAATTAGTATAGCTAAGCTCGTTAGTTTTTAATCAGATGGGCATTGCATAGTTTGCGGTGGACGCACATGAATGAAAAATTAATTCAATTTGTTCAGTGTAATAACATCCTGAACGGAAAGTTTGTTATTAAACAAGTATATTTGTTACTAAAAGTACTGAGCGAATTGCAATGATACTTGGTATACACAGGTAGATAAAAGCGAAAAAGCAATAGGAACAATTTTTAATAACGTTGAAGCATCTACTGCATTCGCAATTTTCCGCTGAACAACTGTTCAATATGACACGATGGAAACACAAAATGAACAACCGAACCTAAATATCCAGTGGCGGACTAGCGATATAGCTAAAATAGCCAATTTATTGCTACAGAATCATGCACAGAGCCCTGATTACCGTATTTAATTAAATAAAATTTCATTTCAGCATCATTGCAATTGCAAACAAATATTACACTCAAAATAAAACCATAACTCGCAACTGGACTGTAATCAAGACTTTATTGACTTAAAAATGTATGAAAAGCTGTATTTTCCAACGAAAACTTTATCAAAAAATGTCAAATGGTAATTGGCAAAAATTGAAGATTGACTCCAACGATACTAAAATGCATCTAAAATGATGTCGAAACAAAATGTTGAGTAATTTCAATACGAGAATACGGACTCTGAATGCTATCTGACTGTTAAAATATTTCGATAACAGATCTGGTGCTTACTTAGATGATTTGGAAAATTTCTAAGGAAACAATTAGTACAGTTCGGTAGTGGAACCTACTCCGGATTGGCAAATGTCCCTATGCCTTCAGACCCTGGTGTAGTAAGACATATCGGTTTCCTCACGATGTTTTCCTTCATCAAAAGAGCGATATTTTGTTATTAGAGCACATATTTTGTTTTAAAGAAAAAGACATTGGTGTTTAGTTGCCAAGATTCAAAACCACGTTCGCCCCTTAGAATGAAAGTCGGGATATCTACTAGATTAACACCGCTCAACAGTTTGTTTTATTTAATACCTGAATCAATCCAACAGTCTTAGTATACGAGCGCGAGAAACATTTTGTCAAACAAATCTGTCTTATATGCTACTACTACTGGGCCCCTCGAAACAATATGCTAAAGGCTGCGATTGCCTAATCCTGCACTGGATATATATGCCTATAGATAGGTATTCTATTCAGTCCACGAACAATATACGTTTTACTAATGAAATCGGCACTAGCACTTCCCTAATTAAAAACACTTTTTCTTAGGAAAACGAATACCTAGACAGAAAAAGTAAAAGAAAGGTTTGGTATCTGAAATAGGTAGGTTTTCCTAATTGCTAGTTAGTACCTGTAGTAGAATTAAAGGTACCAAGGTCTCATATTGTAAAAAAAAATCTAGGTGCGGTAAAATGAAATGAGGTGAGTATATACATATAATATACTAGACGTTAAGGGGCGAAATTGGACTAGAACAAAGTATGTCCATACTCAAGATTGACCCTTAAACTCTGGCCATTTCTGATGTGGTCAGAAGCTTTCTAACAGTTTAAAAATCAACTGATCCTTACAATAATACACAACTCTATTAACTTGGAGTTATACTTTAGATTATCCCATTATTACACCCACTATAAACGCCAGATTAAGTTGTGCACATTTTATGGACGTATACAACATCTGGCGTCTGGTTTATTGACAAAGCATATTGCAGGTGACAGAAGGATAAAAAAGTCCGGAACAAATAAACCTAAGTGTTGGAAATACCTACCAGTTTTAAAACCTGGCGAAACTATAAAGGCGTATCTTAGTACAAACAAATGAAATATTTGTTACTCTGACTAGAACAAGAGATCCAATCACAGCTACCGGATTTAACGCATATGTATCCCATACATTCGGACAACAATTTAACTGGACTATTTCATTCCTTATTAAAGTTTATTTAGCGTCTTTTATTTTTGGTTTGTTAATTGGTAAACTTCTTTACGTGTCATTTAAATAGCCACAAAAATCTGGATAGATTTGGCGTTATTTGACTTTCATGGGAGCGACTACCTTCTGACTTCCCAACTCCTGAGGGAAAGACTGCGCCAGAGCCTCGTCCGTTTTCTAACGGGTGCACCAGGCTAGCAGGTGGGGTAAGCTTGGGCCCAAAGGTCTTAGGCACTCGGAAGCAGACTTCCGTTCTCTCGAGAGGGATGCAACCGGCAACATCGTTCAGATAATGATTTAGGTTTATTAATATTTATTTAACCTAATTATTAAATCCATTTCGTTAAATATGTGTGCAAAGACACGGTGCTAGCGACCCTTAGTTACTTTTAAACACAGACTTGTACAAGCCCGCCTTATTGTATTATACCTAAATGACCCAAATTTTAATAAAGATTAAATTCTTGAACTAAAGAGTAGAAACATAAAAGTAGTTTATTTTGTTTATCCGTGTTTTCTACTCTGTAGAGTACAGCATTCGTATCAATCACGGCCCATCAACCGCACCTGAGTTACTTTATTTGGCTATTCGTTTCAGAATCAATCTCCCAAAACCACACATACTATATCGAAAATAAATGGAAGTGGCACGTGTACAGTCACAAACATTTAAAAGTAGGAGCGTAATAAGGATAGCGGAAAGTAGACATAAACCACTAATTTTGTCGTTGACACCGTAGCTAAAACTTAAAAAAAACTCAAGGAATTGACAAGGAGGTATGAGGTCCCGTGAATGGTCAGTTTCTTATTATTTTATATGGTCCGTTATACCCTTGCTTATGCAATATAGTTTTAACATTTTTTAATAGATGCAATGTGAAGTCATATAGAGTTTTGTTGGCCGGTAATTTTAACGTTAACTTATAATTATAGAATTTTACTGAGCCATCTATCAAAAAGTCCTGAAAGTGTTTCATAAGAAAGTAAAACAGTCTTAAAATACCTCGAGGAACCCACCATAACACCCGCCAGCGATGCTAACACAACTTTTATGAGTGGAGTGTCGAAAACTTACATTTTGTTGAAATTGTAATGATGCTATATTTATATACAAAAATATAGGTGACACTAAAGCATCGAATATAACCGCTCATTCTCAGAGAACATAAAGCCTATTCATTGCATTAACTTAATAATCTAATTATTTTTTGATAATTCTTATAGTTTATTCATGTGAAATGGAGCATAAAAGATTTCACGTGTAATTTCCAAAGAAATTGAAAACAATGTAATAATGCAGCGTACAAACCTAAATTTTGATTTTTATTTTTAAGAGAGTTCGTTAGGGTTAAGTTTTAAAAATTGAATTGCGATTATTATTTGGCAGTCAGGTATAATGTGAAATTTTAAAGAAGCACTAAGGATTTCAAGTCTAATTTCCAATGAAAAGAAAATCCAAATTTACAACCAAATTTTTTTGATACAGAAAAGTTTAATCGATTGTCCCCTAAACTAAAACCTCAATCCATCCCTGCAAGTTTCAGAGTAAAATACAGAGTATGTTCGCGTTCTGTTTTAAAAATTGAATTGCGATTGTTATTTGGCAGTCAGGTGTACAGTATTCCGCACCTGAGTCTCAATCTTGGAGACTATAAATTTTGCTCAGCATATCGCTCGGTATATATTGGCTTGTCGTAAATATTGCGTATAAAAGTCGATGCTGGCGTGTTAGTATTTTAGCCGATTTAAAAAGAAGAAGTTCAGAAGCCGTAGTGCGAGTTCACGTAACTATCACGTTTGCATAAACGTACTTAAACTTGTTTATAAGTTGAAGCTTCGCATGATGTCTAGTAGAGGCGTTTTTAATCTTTTCATAGGATTTTAGTGTTTTTAACCGCCGACGGAAATAGAAAAGTGTTATAAGTTTAAGTTTAACGTGTCTGTCTAACTGTCTATCTGTGTGTTTGTCTGTGGCATCGTAGCTCCTGCTGTGGTATCATCTAATTAGCATCCACCGCTAGTAGTTGCTATTTACTGTCAAAAAACATATTTCTTATGCTACATGGCTGCTTTGAAGTAATCACCGGTAACAACCACGTTACGTCAAAACAACAGTACTGCAACTTAGCAACTACTAGCGGTGGATGCATTAGATGATACCACAGCTGAACAGATAAAGCGATCTAAATGCAGTTTTTTTTTGTTACAAAGGTGACCTAATCGAGTGTTCGTAGCTATCTATCCTAATATTATAAAACTGAAGAGTTTGTTTGATTGTTTGTTTGTTTGAACGCGCTAATCTCAGGAAATACTGGTCCGATTTGAAAAATTCTTTTTGTGTTTGATAGTCCATTTATTGAGAAAGGTTATAAGCAACTTTTGATCCCGATATTCTTACGTGGTCGGGACTTACGAGGGTAAATCCCGCGGGACGCAGCTATAAAAACGAAAGTCGTGTTAGTTACACTATTTATATCTAAAATCGGCGGAACCGATAGGAATGAAATTTGGTACAGGGTTAGTTTAAGGGTATAAATACGATATAGGGTACTTTAAATGATCGTACGGGTTAAGCAACGCTTGGCGTGACACATACGTGATGGGTCAACAGGAACGATCGCACCAATTAGAATGAAATTTGGTACAGGGATTAGTTTAAGGGTATAAATACAATATTTTAAATGATCTTACGGGCTAAGCAGCGCTTGGTATGACATGCGTGATGGGTAAAAATTACGGTTAAATCGATTTGAACGAAATTTGGTAAAGGGATAGTTTAGTGGTTGAAATAAGATATTGGGTACTTTTAATAATCATACAGGTTAAGCAACGCTTGGTATGACATACGTGATTCGTCACATACGTTACGGGATAGGAATTTATGCGGGTGAAACCGCGGGGCACAGCTAGTGTTTGAATAAAATCGGTTGAGCTGTTAAACGTTAATATGGGGTAAAAGTTGGGGTGAAAAACTAAATGTTTCCAAATATCATTTGACCAAAGGAGCTAGGTAATATTATCTTGGATTTCAATTTGTGTTTGAGCTAATTAAAATCGTCTTGATGAGTAGATATTCTCAAATAATTGAGCAGATATTTTAAAATCCGAAGGCAAATGTCATGTCTTTGAGTCTGTATGGTACCTAACGTCGTGGCGTCTCGGGGGACGCGGGAACATCAGGTATAACGAGTACGTAAGAACGTTTAGGTTACCACCAAAATCTATGATACAACATTCCCGCATCCCCGGTCTATACATAATATAACACAGCTTATCATGTGGCTAGATAGCGTGGTGTAGAGTTACCAATATAATTTAGTCTATTCATTATCTGGTACAGTCTCATACCGATATTTTCAGCCTAGTCTAACGCTCAGTAGGTACTTAGTAAAGGCTTTTTTTTTTAAATCCCCCGAGTAAGGGGTTTCGGTCCTTCCTCTGGCGTTACCAGAGACATTATTTGCGATATTATTTTTATTCTATTATTCATATAAAAAGCTATTATCGTAACACGAATCATACTACAGATTGTAAAAACTTCAAAGGTCAATTTAAAATAAAGCATATAATAAATAATTGTCAAAAGATCATAAAATTAAGTTTGTAAAAGTTGTAAATTAGACTAAAATATAATTAGGTTAAAACCACATATGACAACACAAACACATTAAAATTTAGGCTTGAGGTCCATCTCTGTAGCTCCGCTTTCCTGTTATTCATGAGTCCATTCTTACCCCTGATCTCTCGGTCTCATTCGAGACCAGTAGTCAGGGCCGTCATTTATTTATTCCTGTCAATCACTATTTTTGCCACTTGGCAGCAGAACTCCAGAAACGGGCCCCTCTTGTCCCGATCTGCCACTAGTGCGCTCGCCGATTGTTTGTTTATCTCCCTATCTAGTCTGCACGACGCGTCATATCTAAGACGGCCAAATACGGGGCAGTCAAAGAGGATGTGCGTGAGTGATTCAGACGCCCCAGGTTCGCAGATGCACGACGGGTCCCCTTTGCACTTGAATAAATTCAAATATTCCGAGAACCCGCCGTGCCCCGTTAGAACCTGGGTCTGCGTTTTCTCCTGCTTCATCCCTCTGACCACTCCGTACGCCGCCCTTGCATCGGGGAAGAACACCTTTGTGGTTCTAGCTTTTTGTTCCGACCCGTACCTGAGATTCCATTCGTCAATCGACTTGAAACGAATCTGTCGCTTGACGAATGAAACCGGCCACAGGTCGTAATTTGGCCGGGTTTTTGATTTTTGGGCCGCGTCTTTAGCCAGTTGGTCTGCCCGCTCATTCCCCTCTATACCGACGTGCGCTTTTAGCCAAAACAGGCTTATTAGCTTGCTTTGGTTGGAGCAATCCTTAAGATTGCTCCGCGCCCGCGTTGCAAGGGGGTGGCTGGAGCCGTTCGACACCAGCGTCTCCAGTGAGGCTCTGGAGTCGCTGTAGATGCCGAAACTCTCGGCTTTCCACCTCCGGATCTCCTCTGTAGCCCTGCATATGGCCAGCAATTCTGCCTGGTAAACAGTGCAGTAGGACGGCAGACTAAGCTTGACGGTTTTGGTTTCGGCCCCTCTCTCCCAGATGGAAAGCGAGGCACCCACTTTGCCGTCAATCTTGCTGCCGTCGGTGAAGATGCGGACTGCCTGGGTGTTGTGGGCTGCCACCTCCACCTCGTTTACCAGGCATACGAATCCCAGGCACATATGCTGTGCTGGGTGAGGAGTTTCGCTCCATGCAGTCATCCGTTCTACCTCCCTGTCCGCGAGCTCTGGTTG
Organism: Idaea dimidiata; assembly: GCA_949358125.1. Taxonomy (NCBI): domain Eukaryota; kingdom Metazoa; phylum Arthropoda; class Insecta; order Lepidoptera; family Geometridae; genus Idaea; species Idaea dimidiata. Next base: position 12,127,585 of record OX442334.1, read on the forward strand.
TGGGACTCCACGCTTGGCCTCGTAGAGAGCTGCCGCCTCCTGGATTCTTAGATCCAGGGGCAGCAGTCCCGAGAGCACCAGTGCTGCGTTCAGGGAGACTGTGCGGTAGGCTCGACAGAGTTTTTGTGCGAAGCCTCTTTGGACTGCGTTGAGCTGCTTCTGGACGCCCCACTTTTTCGTCGCCGAGGACCATGCACTGGCCGCGTACATTATTATCGGCTCGATCACTGCCGTGTAGATCGTCCTGATCACTTCGGGCTGGAGGCCCCAGCTAACTTTTGCGGCTCTGGACAGCTGGCGGTAGACGTTCAACGCCTTCCCGCAGACGTAGCTGACGTGGGTGTTGAAGGTCAGCTTGTCATCTATCCAGAGCCCCAGAAGCTTCATCTCCTTCGACATTTTAATGTCGATTCCGCCCATGGTCAGGCGCGGGGTGTCAAATTTTAGTTTTCTTGTAATGAGCAGAGCCGTGGTTTTGTATGCTGCAAATTTTAATTAGTTTTTGACACCCCACTCCTGAGCACGGGCAAGAGCGGCATTTGCACGCCTCTCCACCTCCAGCGCGGTATCTCCGTCCAAGGCCAGAACCACGTCGTCCGCGAAGGCCTGCACGTGTACTCCCATCCTGTCCAGCTCTCTCAACAATGGGTCAAGGAGGAGGTTCCAGAGGATCGGCCCGCCAATAGACCCTTGTACGCAGCCCTTTGTTGTCTCTCTGGTCACCTCCTCCCCGGCGTACCTCACGCTTACCCGCCTGTTGCTTAGGTAGCTGTCGATGACCCTCCTGATGTTTATGGGACACCTCTCCTCCGCGAGCCTCAGGTGTATGGCCGGCCACCAGGCGCCATCGAATGCTCCCTCTATGTCTAGAGATATCAGCGTTATGAGCTTTTGCTTTTTTAATTTTGCCTTTAAATGCTCAATCAGGACATAGAGGGAGTCCTCAGTGCTCCGCTGCGGCATGAAGCCATACTGGCGAGGACTCATCTTCGGGATGAGGTGCCACTTGATACGGGCGACTAACATCTTCTCCAAAATCTTACCCATCACTGGCAGCAGACCTATCGGTCTGTATGATTTTGCGTCTGTGTAACTCTCCTTTCCCGGCTTCCGCAAAACAATGACCGTTGCGGCCTTCCATTGGTCGGGAAAGTGACCCAGACGCAAACAACTGTTTGCCAGTGACAGGTAAGTCCCGGGGTCGCTGTCAATCGCCCGTTTGCAGATGTCTGCTGTCAGGCCATCGACTCCTGGCGCTTTTTTGGGATTGAAGGACGAGACCGCGGCCCGGAGCCCTTCCTGGGTAAACGGGGGATCATGGTCTTCATCATGGTCCCTTTCGTTTACCTGGTTTGCTCTTTCTCTGATGCTCCGGTGTACCGCATTGTCATCGTCCCCCGAGTCCACCGGGTAGAAAGTTGCGGCTATGGCCTCCGCGGATTCCCTGGGCGATAGTGTTTTGTCACCAATGACCTCCCTCTTCAGTTTCGCGAGCTCATCGGACCACCAGGGTAAGTTAACTTTATCTTTTGTTGTTATCTTTGGTATACTTTCACTGCATGCTTGTTTTATTATGTTTATGTATGTATCTGTTTTATCTTCCAATTGTGCTATGTTTATTATGCGGTCTATTTCTGTTTTATTTTGTTTTCTTGGGCCAACTGGTCCACCCTCTCTTGAAAGTGTTTCCAGTTGGCTTTCCTGCTGTTATATACTCTTGTTGTCCTACTAATTTTAATTCCAGATGTTTTGGTTAGGCAAATTTTAAATAATATGGTGTTGTGGTCTGAGCTCGTTACTCCTTCATCTACCGTCCAGTCCTCCACGGAGTTGAGAAGGCCCTCAGAGCAGGTCGTGATGTCGACGATACTCGAACATTCCCTTCCCCCCCTGATTACGAAGAAGGTCGGCGTGCTGCCCCTGTTCAGAACGTGCATCGCCATCTCCTCCAACGCTCCCGCCATCTTTTTACCACGAGCGTCCTCCTCGCCGCTGTTCCACCAGAAGCTTTTGGCGTTGCAGTCACCGCCCATGAGCAAGTTCTGGCTATACCTCTCTCTTATCTTGCTCATTTTTTGAAGGTGTGGATCGATGTCTGCTGGCTTTGGTTCAAAATAGCGCGCCTGTCCTGATGCGCACTATCATGGCGTTTGGTGTCGACAGTTCAGGACACCGGACGACGTCCAGTTCGGGATCGAAGACAGCTATTGCCGCTTTGACTGGACCGTGGTCCGGTTTGACGCACTGGAAGATCCTCGCTCCCCGGTAGTCCTTCATCTGACCCGTGGCTCCCACATAAGGTTCCTGGATGAGGGCGAGTGCAATTTTTCGCTGGTAGGCCTCCTGCATGAGCTCGTCAGTGGCGACTCTCATCCTACGCAGATTTGCTTGTGCAAACACATACGATTTTTCTATTGCTGGGGTATGGTTTCCGCCTGAGGTGCCCTCAGCAATACGCCACGGTTGCCCGAGCAAGTGCGTCCCACCTGCGCCTGACTGCGCACTCCGGGCTGAAGACGTTGTGATCAACTCTGGTTTCCCTTCAAAACGCATAAATCTTTCGCCTTTTACTTAGTAAAGGTTTAATAGCGCTATTTTCAACGTCCTACAACATTATACATTCAAATACTTACCTACTAAATATTTTATTGGATTGAAACTGGGGTTGAACTGCGTTTGCAATCCATTTGTGAGTACCTAGGTAGCTACATATCCAATCCCGATTTGGAATAAAGCCAATAGGGTCAAACGGCGCATTCATCTCCTCCACCATGCACTTTAAACTTACATTTTGTAAAAGTCAATACGAACACCTGCTTAATATTAGGTTCGAAGCGATTTAAAATTCTTGTGTATGACTAAGAGTATTTCTCAAACTTTGGGTAGGCGTAATTTTTTTTATTTTTTTATTTTGGTTTGGCAGGCCCATGAATTTGTTACAATGTATTCATAGAAATAATGTAGTAAGACCTCAACGATCTTTGATCGATGAATTTCCAGAAATTTCGCACCCGACAGGACTTGAACCTGCATCTCTGGGGATCCGTCCCAACGCCTTTTCCAATTACGCACGGATGCATGTTCAATAGTGTCGAAATTAAGGATTGCATTTCATATTGTTTACGTTTTTAAGGCACGCCATCTACCGACAATTTTTGCAGATTGCCAGCTGGAACTATTATATTTTCCATAGAATTAAATTCAACGTTGAGATGTTGCTTCCGATTACCCGTTTTTGATTTATTTTAAAGTGTCCTTAAAGGGCTATAAAATGCTACGTACCTACGGAAAATGCCCACCGAAACGTTCAACCGAAACCTTTACCTATGTCTTATTGTAGACTACCTACGATGATATCCTAACTGACTTTTCTAACCTACCTTAAATAAATCATGACTGATTTATTTGAGGCAGGTTAACGGATGGGCACCTTAACGGGTGGTCCACATTAGGTATTTTGGCAACCACTGGCTTAGATACAGGAGAAAGGTCAAAATCTGCCCTACCATGTTAAAGTCGTCGCTAAGTCACCGCTATACGAGTATAGTTTAGGTGTTAGCTAAAACAATAATAATAATAATAAAAGCCAACGAACTTAAATATTTATGTTCCTCGTAGAATAAAACATTAAAAACCAACTTAAAAAACGTACTTTATATAAAATATATTTTTCTGGTTAATCGTTATTTAAAATTTATTTTATTTTTTTGAGCGACAAAGGTACGATAAAGCAAAGAGAAACGACCATGGTAAGGCGGAATATGTTACCTATCCTCCCATAGTTCTAGTTCATCTAGTTTAGAGTATCAAATTATTTGAGCAAAGCGACAGAGGTATAGTAAACTCAAGGCTTACGAGTAGTTCTAATTAGTACATACGTGGTACCTATCTATCTATTTGTCTATCTATCTACATACAATTAGTTTGCGGTATTGTTAGTGAAAATGGATTATCCATGTTAGTGTGAACGTTCCCCACCTACGCTGAAACCAAACATAATCACGTAGGTAATTTCTAACTATTGGAAATTAGAAGATGCTGTTCCAAATCTACCTAAATATTCCCAGTGGGGTTTACTTAGTTAGAGCAAGTATTTCCAGTCGTATCTGGAAATGTAGGTACCCACTGGGAACGACTGCGGTCCCATCCCATTTGTACCCTGTTAAGGCTGGGTGCAAATCAGTTGCCTGAGTATGTCTTCCCGGATGTCTACAACTTAGGGGTCTTCAAGTCACGAGTGAACAGGTATCTCCTAGGGAAGCGTGCAACATCTTAGACCACATCGTCGCTTTCCATCAGGAGGAGTTAGTGGTCAAACGCTTACCTATCAATTATAAAAAAAAAATAGAAATAGAAAAAAAGTTAAAATAGTCTCTATTTTATTTATTTACGACTAAAGGCGTCCTGTGTTTCACCCGCGTAACCCCGAACCCACGGGATTATAGAGATGCAAATATAGCCTATGTTACTCCTCGATTATGTAGCTTTCTATAATAATAATTGGCAGCTGTCCTCCCGGGGGACAGGGCTAGAGGGGACAGCTGGGAATAATCGGGTGAAACAATTAAGTATTTAAATCAGTTTCGGAGCCTAATGGAGATTACAAACAAACAAATAAATGATTCCTCTTATTATACTTATTTGTATAGATATTATAAATAGGTAAGTACGTAAATACGTGTAAACTCTTAAATGCATAACCTTTAATTCATCGTCTCATGTGGGTTCCCGTGGGTATGGCGTACCTAATTGTTAGCGCAGCCGGCGAGCACGGGTTCATTATCGCGCAAAGATTGTTGTTGAGGTATTTATCTTTACTTACATAATATTTATAGTAGAATACTTTGGGCAATAAAAACACTCGCTTGATTACAAGTAACGGAGAACCTAAATACATGTACGGGCTTTGGCAAAGGCGACGGCATCCATTCGGTTTTTTTTTTTCAATTTGTTGTGGCACAATTAAACCTATTTTGATACATTATTGTGATAAAAGAGATCGAAATACACAGAAAACATTCTTTCACATGATGTCCTAAAGTGACTCGTTTTGATTTTGGAGGCCTATGAAGTTTTAAAAGGAAACTGTTTAAAAGTTCTCATAGGCCCATGGCTCCTGATCGTAACCTGCTATGCGAGGACCTAGCGGTAAAGAAGAGATGGCGCTTTTATTAAATAAGCAATATAAAGAGGTTCAGCCAACGGAACTCCCTCAGAATCAAGGACTTGTGCCACTAATTATGCCTGAAGAGATCGGCAAGGCTCTTCGACGCATGAAGGATCGTCAAGATGTCGGCACCGATGAAGTCCCTATCGAAATATGGAAAACGATGGGTTTTCGTGGTGTGGGCATTTTAACCAACCTTTTTAACCACGTTACTCAAGACTGCCAGGATTCCAGCCCGATGAAGGCTGAGTGTAATTACTCTAGTGTTCAAGGGAAAAAGATTTGTGCAAAAGTGTACTGTGTCGAAAATCTGTATGGTTTCCGTCCCGGTCATGGCACCATGGACCCTGTTTTCGCCCTAATGATCGTTATGAAGAAATACAGGACAAGGAATACGCCTTTGCATTTTATGTTCCAGGACTTGCAGAAGGCCTTCGACATATTTGTTCCTCGCGTGATGATCTAGTGGGCGCCGCGGCCCAAAGGAGTGTCAGAAACTTATATTGAACCGAAATTCCGATTCTCCGTAGTTATCCCCCTTAGTTAGAACGCACACGAGCAACCCCCGTGGATGTTAATGTATGCTGATGGTATTGCAATGGCGGATTCGGATAGGTGAGGGCTTGGAAGACGCGTAAATGCATAGAAAGTCGCTTGAGATCAAGAGAGTCAAAGAGATTGCAACAAAATGTAGCGAAGACCGAATATTTGGCTAGCAATACCACAGATCTCACACCTGTCTGCATGTTATATGGTCAAACGGACACACCAGTTTAAATACTGGGGTCTCTGTATAATCCGTCTGGCGTTGTCTTGACTTCCCAACCCTCTTCCATAGCATCATAGCTATCTAGCTAGATTGAATGCTCAAAGGGCGCATTGAAACAATAAATAGTGAATTGTTAGACGTAATGAGTCACCTTAATTTAGAGTAACAAAAATGTCGAGCGTATTGGCCAAGTCAATTCTATAAAAATGAAAATACTCGGGCTTAAGCACCTTACCGTTATTAGGCCTGTTGTTTACTACCCTCACATTTATTGTTGAAAATCGAGTGATTGCTTTTACACCCGAAAACAACACAAACTAAAAATATTTTTGATGAAAAATGTTAGGCGTAAAAACCTTTGTATTATCTATGATGTCGTTTACTACCCTCGCTTTTAGGATCATCAACAGTGGTTGCTGTTACAACACAAAAACTCAAAATATCTGTTTTACTTGCTTAAAAAAATAGGGATGTAAACGCCATTTTTTGGAGAATTGGAAGATTCTAAATATACAGATCGATAGAGAATGAAAAAATAAGTAGAACTGCATTTAAAAGTCATTTTGGCCAAAATGGCGTTTACGCCCTTTGAGCCCCGAGGTATCGATATCTCCGAAACGAGTCACTTTAGACTATTATGTGACGGAATGATTTATGTTTATTTAAATCTTTTTTATCCAAACTTATAGGTGTTTTTCAATATTTTGTCACACGTTCATCGTGCGACAAAACAAGATGGCAGCCGTTGACTATGCCAGAGATTCAATAAGTCCTTGGCATATGCAAGTTCCCCAAATAACTTGAACGGCAAATTTGAAGTCATTGTGAATAATAGTAGTTAAAAACTTAACCTATGTTACTCTAGTTATGTACCTAGAGTCCTGAGTGAAGTGTGGGATTCAAGCGCCCAAGATAAAGACAAGCTTTATTACCAAGGTGAATACTTTACTTTACACATCTACTGCGAGACAATAAAAATCTACAAAAATAAGCGTTTAACTAACAACAAAACAATAGATTAATGCAACTTCTTTGAATATATAAACAGCTATAGTACATTAATTAAATTTCACAATCTTACATCAAAATGACAAAACCAAACATCGCCAAAAAAAAAGTTGGGGCTTCATATTAACTAAAACTTTTTGCCTTACCCTTCCGTCAATATACAAATTGTGAAGAAAAATAGCCGGTTTTTTTGAATGTGGTATGATATCTAGGTGGCCAGTTTGAAATGGCCGTATGCTACCAGAATATGACCTGGGGTTATAATGAGCACTTTATGCACCTAGGGAATAAGGACTCGCTTTACGTTGACCTTTTTGGTCAAATAAAGTAACTTTGTAGAGCAGTAGGCGTGTAAAAGTATTTAAAGTAAACATTCATTTTTGAAAATTGACTCTAGGCGAATTTTTGAAAATGTACATCTTCAAAAACAAACCATCAGGTATATTCCCTTTAAAATATTTCTGGTAGAAATGTCTTGAGTAATAAAGAACAAATAACGTATTCACGCGCAAGTCGCATGCAAAACTTGCTCAATATAACCCGGCATTATGCTTGTCACACAGTAGGTACGACAACTATCTATTAAGCTTATCTATCTGTTGTGTATTCGTACAGCTATTCTCATAGGTCTCCTTCAGAACTCAAACAAGGTAAAGCTTTTAAGTGTGGATTCACTTGAGAGATGGTTTGTACGACTCTTACATTGCTTTTCATTGGTAATTGCATGTGAAATCTCTTGTGCTCCATTTACTGTATAAGCTAATTAAGACTGTAAAATATCGAATATAATAAAGATATTTAATAAATAATCGTTAAGTATATACGCATTATTAGAGATTTGTAAAAAGAAAATGTCATATTGCGACAGTTGTTTGTTTATGTTAGAACTAGCTGCATCCCGCAGTTTTACCCGCGTAAGTTCCAAACCAGTGGGATCGGGATCAAAAATCAATACTTCTCTATAATTAAGCTTTCTATTGATTAAATAATTTTTGAAATCTGTCCAGTAGTTTCGGAGCCTATTGGTTACAAACAAACAAATAAATATTTATAACTAGCTGCGCCAAGCGGTTTCACCCGCGTAATTTTTTATTCAAAAATTAAAAAAAATCTGGCGTAAGATCCTTCTCCTGATCATAATGAACACAAAAAAAAGGATTAGCAAAATCGGTCCCGCCGTATACGCGTTATGCCGTGACCAAGGGAAATAGGGATTCATTTTTATAAATAAGATTTTAGTACAGAATAATCTTTGTATGACATCGCATTAGTATAACGAGTTAGTTACTTCTCTTCTATGTTAAAACTATAGTATCTATTGTCCTAGTAATTAGATACTTTCTAAAATTTCCGCCTATACAAGATGTAACAGGCAAGTCCTTTTAATCCGAAAGGAGGTTGTTCTAGACGTCTAGGCGAACACCTTTTGTTCTACGACTTTTGATAAATCGAACATTTTTTTGAAAATTTTGAGATAATGTTTCACTGAAAAAACAGCTGTTTTTGAAAATAAAGGTAATTAAGGGTTTGATTGTAGTAGACCAAGCTAAATGAAAGGACAACATAAGGTCAATGACCTCGAATTGTAAGAAACAGCTGATCTTCAAGAAAACTTTACACTTAAAATTTTCGAAAAGTACTTCGAATTTCCAAAAGTCATAAAACTAAAGTTGTTTGCCTAGACGTCTAGAACAACCCCCTTTCGGCTTATAAGGGCTTACCCGTTACATCTTGTATATGAAACACTTCCAATGCTCGGCATGTAATTTCTAAGCTTCAGTCTTTAAGATAGTTATAGAATAAAGAGGACTATAGGGCTGAACAAACTTTAAACAAGATTTGTTTCCATATATACATTTTACCGGGTCTTAATCGCGTACAACTTATTATTTATTTTCTTACCTCGACGTTTCGATCATGTTGCAATGATCTTGGTCTCGAGGGGACTGGCGCTGAAATAAATAATAGTACGCGATTAAGACCCGGTAAAATGTAAATACGTTAACAAATCGTGTGAATTTAAAAATGTTTATTAAGATTTGTTTCGTCGTCCGGTCTATTTTCTACAGGAACAAGTCTCTGATTCTACACCGTATCTTATTCATTTTCAACTTTATAAGTCCCTGACAAAAGTTGCCAAAACTGGTATCAAGGACTGTAAAATATGAGCTCGTTATACCAAAACCAGTAATAATTTTACCATAATTTTAAATCAGATTTGAAACTTTTAATCCAACCGAATGCTGTTTATTACTACTAAACACGGTAAAGCATAGTAGAAGCTTAGTCGAAGCTTGGTAGAAGCAGTTAATGTTACAGGAAAGTAGCTTATAACTTTGTAACAACAGAGATAAGTCTAATGAATCAAATTTGTAATTGTTAACACCTAACTTCAAAATCCGTATCCGCTTCATCGAAAATTGTTGATTATTAATTACGTGGCGGAATGTTGTTGAATATTTCTGATCATAGCATTTGGTAGGTGATATTGTGTGCCTACAATCAGCGGGACCCCCTACCCTAAAACGATATGAGTATGTCTAGGATTTAGTTATAAATTGGTTTTATCAAATGCAGCCAAAATCAGATTTTTTTCCGTCAAAATTAAAGATGGGCGTTGGTTTTAATTCGGTGCTACATTCTAGCATATATTCTAGTATAGTGTCAAGACTGAAACTTCTTATCGATTTAAAACTTACCATTTTCATTAAAAAAAAAGGGAAGACACTGGCTGTGACTTTAGTTATAATCGCGTGGTGTTCACTATTTTTAGAGTTCGATCTGCTGTTAGGTCTCGAACCATTGAGACTTGACAGCATCCCGTGGGAATATCGTAAAGTAGTACCCGACATCTAGTTCTGTAGTACCTACCTAGATATTTATTTTTTACATAATTCCGATTTAAGATTTCCAACTCATCTTGGGTGTCTCTGACAGGTTTGGATAGTTCCGATCGACTCTAACTTTCTAATTCTGTTTTATACAGTAGGAAAACTTATTGTACCTTCAAATTTCACTTTAACTAGTTGTAAATCTGTCTGTTTCCGTGGTATTGGTGCGGTATCTTAAACTTGTGTTTGTTTAACAATTTCAAACTGAAGTCGTAAATTTATACCACTTAGATTTAGTTTTGGGTATCTATTTACACTAAGATTGGAAATTCGATTTAGAATAATTGAACACTATTTTTAACCGAATACGGCAAAAGGAGGGTTGTGTTTTGCTATCTTGTGAAACAGTGATACATTTTCCCTAGGACTTATTTGCGTTATTAGTTTCTTACCTCGACGTTTCGGCTATGTTACAATAGTCTTAGTCGCGAGAGAACTGCGTAGAGGGGCGGTCGTCGTCTTTTGTTCTTTTTTTAAACGCTTAACACATATAATATCTAATACATATCTCCGACCAATAAAGTTTAAGCACAGCTTACCTAATAGTTGGTGGATCACGCAAAATTGATTTTAGTAGAATTATGATAGCTACGAGCGCTACGAATCGTAGCTAAAACGTAGCACTCGTAGCAGGTGATATAATGTGGGATCCGTACCACAGACATCTGTAAGTTAAATTATTATGATGATGAAGATTATCGTCATAACTTATCCATGTCTTACCCATAAAATAACATAATTATTATCATAAAAAACATGTAGGTTACTTAATATAATGTTTATGGTAACGGTATTACGGAAAACATCATCACGTCGTCGTGTCGGTTTCTTTACATGAAAAATTTCCTACATTAACGTCTCCATCAGTGTATGTCGCTTCTACGAAATGATTCTGTAATATATAAAAGAAGTATTGAGCGTGTGCTGCGTCACTCTCGGTTTTCAGAGAGAGGATATTACTTCTTACACACGCGACTTTTCCTGTAAGTATCGATCATCTTTTGTTTTGTGCGTATCTTTTTTTTGTCTTGTTTTAATATTAGGGGTTAAAGTATGAAATTGCCGATTTGTACTGAAAATCTTAATTGTTTATTTTTTAAATTTTTAACTAATTTATTTAATCAAAATAGTTGCTATTATTATCTATACATTGCTGCCATCTAATGGGAAGGTTATTAATGCCTTTGCGATAGAACTCCGACGATCTAGACTGCACAAACTGTGTGAAAGCATTTTGTACTGCCTCCTGGGAAGAAAACTTCTTGTCACGTAGATAATTGTCCAAATCACGTCCGTTGGAGCAAGGTCTGGTGAATACGGAGGATGACGAATGGTTTCTAAGTGCAGTTCCTGAAGGGTCAAAATGGTTTCTCGTGCTGTGTGAGGTCTCGCGTTGTCGTGGAGCAATAATGGTGAAGATCGATTCATGAGTCGGGGCTGTTTTGCTGCTAGTTTTGTCAACATGGTTCGGAGTTCGGCACAATAGACATCTGCCGTGATTGCTTGACCAGATCGAAGAAAACTATAGTGAATAACACCATGCTGAGACCACCAAACAGTTACCATTACCTTTTTATTGGTAAGTTTTGCTTTAGGACACTGTTGTGGCATTTGACCTGGGGTCAGCCATTGCATTTTTCTTTTCCGGTTATCATAAAGAATCCACTTTTCATCACATGTTACAATTCGATCCAATATTCCTTCATTTCTGTACCGGTTCAACAAGGCAACACAAGTTTCAACACGCGTTTCTTTCTGCAGATCAGTCAAATCATGAGGCACCCATTTTTCGTGTTTTTTTATTTTATTGATTTGACGCAAGTGAGTCAATAAAGTGGGTAAGGTAACGTTAAACCATGCCGCTAATTCCTGGGTAGTTTGACTAGGATCGGCTTCCACTATCTCTCTTAATTCATCGTTATTCACCTGTGTGGGCGGTCTTCCTCGTGGCTCGTTCTTTAAGTTGAAATTTCCATCACGAAAGCGTTTAAACCAAAATCGCACGGTGCGTTCATTAGTAGACCCCTCTCCAAACGCAGCATTGATATTGCGGGCTGTTTCTGCCGCGTTAGTTCCGCGTCGGAACTCGTATTCAAAAATCACTCGAATTTTCGCAGTATCCATCTTTCTTGTCTAAATTGAATAACAAAAACAATTGAATGTCGATATTCAAATGTTTCACATTTTTTAAAAAAAGAACATCACAGAAACCATTTGAAAAAAGTTTCATTCGAAAACCTCAAACCATGAAGATTCTATGTCAATTCAAAGAGCCTATTTCAATAAAACGGCAATTTCATACTTTAACCCCTATTATTATCTTACGAAAATTATAAACGCGAAAGTTTGCAAGTATTTCTATGTTTGTCAGTGACTTTGTAACTAAATCACTCAAAAACTACTGAACCGATTGCGATGAAACTTGGAATATAGATAGCTGGAAACCTGGATCATCAGGAAAGCTACTTTTTTACTTTTTTATATCCCTCAGGAACAGGACTTATGCAGTTGAAACCGCGGGCGCAGCTAGTATATAACTCTATAAGTACTACCGGACTACCGCTTGTATTTGTCCCGTCCCGTTGAATCGGGAACGGGTCGTTGAACCCTAGGTCTACTACCCTAATTCAACAGGACAATGTTACCTATTTATTATTTATTGTATTTTACCCCCCATTTGTCCAGTTTGATGTTTTCACCGGAGTAATTGGCACCGGAAAATATTGATAAAATGGAAATCCTATTTGAGCCGTTAACGGAACAAATTCAACGGGACAAAATTTACATTCCCATGTAAAGTTATGACCGTAACTGTGAGATAGTAAAGTGATCTCGATCAACCCTTTTATATACTACAACTATCGTATTTCATATCACAAAATGAGATCCAGAGGTCCGTTATAAAAACTAAACGACTTTCAAACACTTCCATTATTGACAGGGTTCCGTCGTTATGAAAGACGCAATTGTCCTAGAAATAACGATATCCTGGTTTTTATGGTACATTTTAATAATAAATGGTACCTAGTTATATCACTGAACATAGTAGGCTGACTCGCCTGTATTTATGCCATAAGATTGTTGTGTGTGTTAGTTTGATTTGTTATATTCGAATCCATCTAGAACAGGATAAAATACATTAAAAGTTAGAAAAAATAACGGAAAAATAAATTACTAAGGCTCGATTCGATCTCACTGGAATAAACTACGAATAGAAATTCTATGCATAAATCGTCTTTTGATCGAGAGACTCTCGAATTATTATTCATTACCTGTTTTAGTTTGGTCGAATCAAGCCGAAGGTAATTAATTTTCTTGTGCATTTTGTAACAGGAGATCCCATTTTCAAATGTAAGATTTTCCTCAGTTAGTTAGGAGCGTCAAACTGCCAACGTCAATTTTTTTTTTCGTTTTCACTGATGGCAGTACGAAGTACGCCGGGTCAGCTAGTTTCTAGAAAAAACAAATACGGTCTACTAACTATTCAATCTACTCCTGTTATTGAGTGTGCTGAAAAATATGTGAAGTGTCTGTAGAGTCAGTCTACTGGAAGGATTTACCTATCGATGTTTATACTGTGACCAAAGGTCGGTTTGAACCAGTGGAGGAGCGTAAATCTTTTACAACTTTAGTCTGTGTCAGAATGAAATTAATGGTTTTGGTAAACGATTAAACATTCTATTGTTCATCGAATTTTAGATCGTGCCGATTGTATTCAATGACACACGTGAAAAATGTGAATTGTGTTAAACGAAAAAAAAAATTAAAGCTATTGAAACGAAATTTTTAAGTTCTTCTCCCTTTTGCAAAGTCTAGCTAAAGCTTATGAACAAGCGATTTCTAGCAATATTTTTTTATAATTACCAAAATTAGAGAATAAGACGAAAGAATATATTAAACAGCAGAGGCACAGTTGAGACGTTTTAGTTGTGAAATACGGATGTTGTCATGGTCTTTTATTGCTAAACCTAAATCGCCGTGCTAATAAAACTTAAAAAAAATATCAAATAAAAATAAACCTACTCTGAAAAACTGTTTTTTTTATTTGAAGTTTTTTTATAGTATACTTAGTCGGTGTTTTTTTTTGTTGTACTTAATTAGTTTTATTAGCAGGGGGATTTAGGTCCTGCAATAAAGAGTCCATGGTAACCCCTACGTGTCCGTACCATATTCACCGATAATCATTGAAAATTGAAAAAATCAGAAATTCGCACTCAGCGAAATTTTAACCCATAACCACTGGTAATCCAAACAACTGAACAAATCCAAAATCCTAATGAAACAACTGAGTTTGATCACACGGATTCACTATGGATAGTAATTTCACTTGGGTTCCGCAGCTGTCTGGGTTGAGTCAGAGGATGTTTGCGTCTAATGCTTCGCTCAGAAGGTTGCGGAATTTCCTTCCAACTGCTACCAAAGTTATGTTAGCTCAATCTCTTATGTTACCCATTCTTGACTACGCGGATGAGTGCTTCCTTGATCTCACTGAGGAACAACTTGACAAACTCGAGAGGCTCCAGAATCTTGCCATTCGGTTTGTCTATGGCCTCCGGAAGTTTGATCACGTGTCGGAATTTCGCGGTGAGCTCAAATGGTTGCCTATTCGTCTGCGTAGAAACTCTCACATTTTATCACTCCTTTACAGAATTCTGTTTCTACCCTCATCTCCATCTTATCTGAAGTCTCGGTTTGAATTTCAACATCCTCCTTCTCAAGCTGTCCGTTCTTCAAAAGCTCTTCTGCTTAAAGTCCCTTCTCGTTCTTCAACTTTTTATGGAGATTCCTTCACGGCAAAGGCAGTGGAGATGTGGAATGCTTTGCCTGTCGTCATTAGACAGTCGAAATCATTGGCGATTTTCAAAAATAGGGTTTACAAACATTATCTGCTTATTGCTGGAAAACGTTAAGTCCTTTAAATCTGTCACTTTACGAATTGTGATTGATTCTTAAATGTATTTAATGATCATGTTAATTTCTAAGAAGATATTTATTTTATTTATTTACATGTAATATAGGTATATATATATTATTATTATATTATATGTAGTAATATGTATGTATAATTTATAGTTTTAATTGTTTTTAGTTATATATATTTCACTTAAGTACCTTTTTCCTGTGTAAACACCCTACCTTTCACCTATCTTGACTTCTGGTCCATCCAAAGGTTGCCTGGAAGAGATCGCTTTAAGCGATAAGGCCGCCCATTGTGCCACCTATTTTTAAGTTTTGTTTGTTTTCTTTGTATGTATTTGTATTTGGTGTGTATAATAAAGAATTTATTCATTCATTTGTATTATTACTAATTTAAATCATTATTTTCAGATCGAAGTCTGTAACGCAGTTTGCCGGAAGGGGAGTGGGGAATTTGTTAAAATCCTAATAAACATAAAATAAGTACTATGAAGATTTGATTTGATCTATTGGTAGTCGCCGAAACAAAGTTTTCTATTTTTATCAACAGATTTCTTGAGGGAAATATTGAGGTTTTTTTAATTCTAGACGTTTTTATTCCTCAACTTTTTTTTTACTTTTACTTATACCTTACCTTATTACTACTTTTACTATTTTACTTATTACTATTATTACTACTTTTTCTACTTTTACTTTTACTTATACCTTACCTTACCTTATACTTTTTTTTACTTTGGAAAGACGTGTCAAATTGTAGTCTTCAATTAATAAATAAAGTATAGACTAAAAAACACATTCCACACAACTATAGGTACTTCAACCAGCATTTTATTTTCTTCAAAAAACGAATTACAAAATAATATTTAAAATACCTCCATATGGTCTTGGTAATTTTCTGTGGGTACTGCGATGAATAATGGGTAACAAATATAATGTTCTTATGAATGAGCCGACTTAATCAGGTGGTAAAAGTCCATCAGCAATCATCTTCTGCCTTCTGGCCTCTTCTCTGGCCTTCTTCTCAGCCTCTTTCCTCTCCTCCTCAGCTCTTTCTTCAGCTTGTTTCTTCAAAGCCATCTCCATTAGAGTTTTTTGGTCTAACTTGAAGAAGTTAATTGGTTCCTGTATAAATCTAACGTCTTTATTGATCATGTTTTCTATGTATTTCGGGTAATTGAACACACCTGTGAAATGAGTAAAATATTGTGTAGACTGAAACGTAATTTGTTTTGACTTCACAAAAAAACGTTTCATTTTACGTAATTAATGTAGGCATCTTAGCACAATGCTTATTTTCTGTATGAAAAGGTGAGACATTCACGTAGGTACTGCGTTCAATTTATCGTATATTTTTTTAATTATTTGCAAACTTAGGTACTGATAAGACAAAACAAACAGACGGACATTTAAATGATCTTGTAAAGGTTTACTTTTTCCTTTTACAGTTCGGAACCCTAAAAACAAAGTACCTAAATCAACCCAGAACAACAAACTAGGTAGGTACTTAATTCAAAAATATTGATTGATTTAATTACCACATACCTACCAGTTTCATTGATAAGAGTAGGGGGTTTGTCTTTGAGAGCCATTTTGGGAAAGTCAACCCACTCAATATCCGATAGGGGCTCGCCCCAAGTTTGTAGTTCCTCTCTCAATACGTCGATGTCACAGAAACCTGAAAAATAGACTTTAGACGACCCTCGAAACATACAAACATATGATTTGAATGAATGAATGTGGTATGAGAATGTGGTAGCGAATCGGTAGACCGACGACATTGTAGCGGTCGCAGGAAGTCTTTGGATGGAGGTGGCTTGCGATCAATAAGTTTGGCGTCGTATGGGGATGGCCTATGTTCAGCATGTTCAGATGATTAAGATGGGGCTCTTACTTAGTGCAATTGGTATAATACTTAAGGTCAGCTGTTCAAATTTCACACCCCGCATGATAAGTCTGCTGATGTCCGTCAGTGAGGATGTTATAATATAACATAACTAGCTGCGCCCCGCGGTTTCACCCGCGTAATTCCCGTTCCTGCGGGAATAACGGGATAAAAAGTAGCCTATGTGTTAATCCAGGTCCCCAGCTACCTATATTCCAAGTTTCATCGCAATCGGTTCAGTAGTTTTTGCGTGAAAGAGTAACAACCTCACATACATACATACAAACTTTCGCGTTTATAATATCAGTAAGATAAGATATAAGTATAATTTATCAGTTGTAACTAGGAATTGAGAAGTAAATAGTAACCTGTTTCATCATCGTCATGACCTAGGGCAGCAAAGGCTTTCGTCACAGCCAACTCAAAGTCATCACCCATCGCTATCTTTGCTTCTATCATGAAGTACCACTCATGTAACTCAACTGTATCGACGAATTCATCTTCGAGAAAAGTCTTGTACAATGTTTTGAGTTCCTCCGTCTTTGGATTAAAGCCAAGTTTGCGTAGCATTAAAGGAATATCGTTTAGCTTTACCTTAAAAGATCGGATATTAATTATTCCTCTAAGAACCATTTGACTCTCAAATCTTTGTGTGACACCATGTAAATCATGTCGGTTTTTTTAATAATTAATACGTAAGCGATTGACCACTATCTCACCTGATGGAAAGCGACGATGTGGTCTTAGATGTTACACGCTTACCTAGGAGATACCTGTTCACTCGTGACTTGAAGACCCCCAAGTTGTAGACATCCGGAAAGACATACTCAGGAGAGTTTTGGCGGGAATGCGTTAAGGAGATGTGTTGCTAAATTTTCATTTTTGTGAAACTTAGTTCAAATGCGTGTAAAATGTTTAATTTCGGGGGCATATTAATCAATTTAGTTTCGTGAATGTGTACAAGTAAATAAATAAAAGTGAAAACCGGTGCAAAACATGTACTTTAGGTTAGTGTTTTCTCCAAAGCTCCGTGAACAAACATTGTAAAAAATGGCCCCCTTTTTACAATGATTCCTTCGACTTGACTTTAACTATGACGACTTGTTTGTTTTGTTTGTTCAATGCAAATAACTTGCAAATATTGATAATACTTGACACTGGTAAATGTCCGAAAGGAAAAGCCATTTTTAAGGAAGAAGACATACTAAGGCAACTGATTCCATTTCCTCGCAGCGCGAATAAAGAATGACGATGTGACACGCTTGGTTCGGGTGACTGGTATTTCTACCATGAACCGGTGCCGCTTATCAATTTACCTGGATGTTCGATGGTATTTAGCTATAGCTAATAAAGGAATATCGTTTAGTTTCACCTTTTATGATCAGATATTGGGCCCTACCATGATGTCTTATAAGTTGTCGCGAAGTCGTCGCGTTGTCGTTCAGCTAAAAAATAATAATTAAAAACACATCTAATAAACAAAAAATAAGGAAATCAAACTTAAATTTTTTTTTTATAAAAATATTAATTGTCTGTGGTTTTTAAAAGTAGTCGCGATATTTTTTATTTAAAATTTACTTTATATTTTTGAACGACAAAAGGACGATATAGCAACGACAAACGAGCATGGTAGCGCTAATTATTCCTGTATGATTATTTGATTATCATACCTTTTGTCTCTCAAATCTCTGTGTGCTATAGATAGCTCGATATCACACGATGTCAATAATGTCGGTAGGTATTGCATTAGACATGATTATGTAAAATCTTATTGAATAAATATTTAAATTTTGAATTTTTGAGTCTTACTGCCGTACATACTCAGAGACGTTTTATGGTTACTTATACTATCACTAAGTAAATATTTTCTTATATTATCTTTACTTAGTGATAGTTTAAGTAACTTCACGTAAGTACCTTACTAAGTAATGATAAGAAAATCTTTACTTAGTAATAGTTTACGTAAGAAAAAAACCTTGAAAAAGCCAACTGTAAAGTTGGCGATAGCTCGGTTCGCTTAAAAATCATGAATAAAACGCGATTAAAACCGGAAAATAAAGTGTTTTAATTATGCAAAACCGCGAAAACCATAGAAGAAATTAAGTTTACGTAACCTTTGTGTGCGTGCGTTAAATAGTGGCTGTTAGTAAAAAAAGAAACAGGTGAAGATATTTGATTATGTATTTTCCTTGTACCAACCTACCTAAAACATGTCTCTTGATAATTAGAAAATACTAATATCAAAATATTTTCAATTGTATCTATTTTCTATTTAGTGAAACGCTTTAAATAAGAGATTTACGAGAGAAAATGAGAGCCGGCTGTGCATGTTGGCTGTTTACTAACGAACATGTTGAGCTGGGAAATAGTGTAGCTATTTTGTTAGCTGTTGGTAGATGCTATAAGCGATTAATATACCAATCAAACTAATAATACTCGTATTATGAATACGAAAGTTTGCATGATTCTTTATTTGAATGTTTGTGTTCACGAAAAAAAGGTTTTTTTTTAATCATAAAAATAGTGGCAGAATACCTAAAAGAAAATTACTGACGATAAAATAAAAAAAAACATTTTCTAACACACACTGCATGATCTATAGAAGGAATTATATTACTAAAAACCTTTCTATAAGCTTTAACTCATACATTTAACTATAAACAATGAGTCTACGTTCTTTACATATCTCTGACTATAAATTAGAAATTATTCAAAATTGAACGACTTACACCTAGTGGATAAATCAAACCAAATTGTGTGCAAACGTACAATTTGTACTACATCATAGAATTCAATATGGCATACAAATTTCGGTCACCCCGTTTACGAGCTAGGCAGGCATGAATTATTACCTAACCGGGATCCTAGGTACTATACGTACGTAACTATATTACCTAGACAAAGAAGATAAAAACAGTTGACTGCTAAGACCGCGAATTATTCTACAAACACAACTCACCCGTTGCGGGCAGGGGGTGAGGTAATGATCACACTTTGTGATTGACCTTTGATCTATGCTTAGCCTCTTATTGATTGACCATTGCATTACCTATCTATACCTAGACTCTATATGATTGGCCGATGTCTCTATCTATGTATACTTACGACTCTTTGTGATTGGCCGTTATTGCACGAGATTGCTACTAAAAAGACGTACCTACTATTTTCGTGAAGGAGATATACCTACTCCTGAGCAGTCAATTGGCTTTATTGTCTTTGATAGTACGTAACTTTATTTCCTATGTAATATACGCTGCAACGCTTTAAACGTTCTAACACGATACGCGGAACTAGCAAACTTTTTCCATTGAAATCAAATTGAAAAATGAACTTCTGAAATTGAGAGATGTTAGAGATACGAAGGTAACTTTATTTGCACTACAGGTGAACCTAAGCTATACATATAAAATACAAAGTCCTGATTTATTGATTGAGTGACTGAATGACTAAACTACAGAGCCCAAACCGCTGCTCCAAGAGACATGAAATTTGGAGAGTGTGTTTAATTCTGGTGTATAGGTTAGGTATCCACTAAGAAAGGGTTTTGAAAAATCCCGCGAGATTCGGACTTACGTGGGTGAAACCGCGGGATACCGCTTGTTTGTATAAAGTAAACAGAAAACTTGCAAGTTTAATTTAACTTGCACAAACGGTCGAAAATTCATTTTAGATAGTTTTGTGAGATAGCGATCAAGAGCAAAAGTTCGTTCGTAAGTAAAATGTTTTTTTTGTAGTTTTTTTTTAAGTTTGTTTAATTTTGTACACTTTTTCTCCGACAGCAAAAATAACTACGTTGGCTCTTTCACAAATCAATGTTCCGTAAGTACTTAGGTCTTGCTAATTAAGGTTGTTATGGAAATGTTGGTACGTGCGTGTGTATGTGTTTGTTACTCTTTCGTTTTGATTGCGATACACCTCAGTATTGAATAGCACAGATAAATTATTAGTACTTATTAATTGTCTTAGGCAATAGTTAGCTGAAGACCTGGAATAACACGTATATAAGCTACTTTTCTTGAGATCGGAACTTACGGGAATGAAATTGATGGGCGTTCCAAAATAATAAATCATACAACAGCAAATAATAGAACATGTAAGTAAGTATGAAATGATGATCTCAAATAATAGAATATATTCTTTTATATTTTTTATTTCAATTTTGAACATTTCACTCAGATATATGTAAAAACTTCTAGATACGTAATACGGCGAATTTTATGGCTACACAAATCTAAGCTAGCTAGCCAAAGAAGTCTTAGTTCCATCCCAGCTCACGTCACGATCACCCGCTTGTTAACACACAGTACATTTAGTTCACTTTCACAACATTATTCACAGACAACAAAGCCTTCGTGCGTATTTAGGCGATGCACGAATTATACTCCAAAAACTGGCAAAAATATTTCATTTTATACGTAAGTAAAGCTGTATTTATTTATTTTAGTTTCTTCTTCTTCTTCTTCTTTAAAAATGGCTTTTCCTTTCGGACATTTGCCAGTGTCAAGTATTATCAATATTTGCAAGTTATTTGCATTGAACAAAACAGTCAAGTCGTCACAGTTAAAGTCAAGTCGAGGGAATCATTGTAAAAAGGGGGTCATTTTTTACAATGTTTGTTCACGGAGCTTTGGAGAAAACACTAAGCTAAAGTACATGTTTTGCACCGGTTTTCACTTTTATTTACACTTCCCAAGCAGCAATTTATGGTCATATTAAAGGACATAGAACGTTTTGGGGAACACCTTTTTAGTTCTGTAAAACATCTAAGAAAAGTTTTATTAAAGATTCTTTTATCGATTACTTTTATGATACAATAAAAAATACAATTACAATTCAAACAAACCTACACATACAATTCATGATAAAAAAAATCAATTATTAACAATACACACACAACATTAATATTAACAACTTAACTAAAAGTAATATTGTTTTTATATTTATTATGAAAAAAGAAATACAATTTAAAAATCAAAATAAAAACTAAAACTAAAATAATCCATCCCCAAGCGTCCCCGCCGCAAAACTGCCCAAAATGCTAGCAGCATTTCCGCGCTGAACCGCAATGGACAATCGTTGCAGCAGGAACGCTCCGGAACGGACATCAAAGCCCCCTCCCCCTCAACCGGCACCCAATCTCCCTCACAAAGGCCAAGCCCTCATGCCCCCAACTCCCCGACGTCTCCACGGCCACGGGAACAAAAATCTAAGAACGTTCACTTTGTTCGAAAGTGGACCATTTTTATCACTGAACAGAGTTAAAACGAATTCATAGCAGTATCAGCCATGTCAAATCAGTCATATACAAAGTATGTAAAAGTAGCAACGCGTTTCAAAATGTTGACGTACTAGTTACCGAAGGAACTTTTATGGTACTTTTTTATACTATACATAAACTATAGAAGAGTTTTCCGTTTTTTTTTTTTTTTTTTTTTTAACAGTTTACTTTTCATTCTTTAACAAAAAATGTATGCAGAGTAAAAATTTATTAAAAAAAATATTGAAAGGTGAAACATAATTTGAAGTGTCGACAGCCATGATTTTTCATTAATGTTATAAATTGTAACACCTACGATAGAAATGGAAGTCTAAATGTGGGAGCGCAGTTTTACTGACAAACTAGGGTAATGTTTATAATGAATTTTAAGAGCCCCCCTCGAATTATTTAGTTTTTAATAAAATATTTATTAATTAAATGACATGAAGTTTATAAACACCGTTATAGCACCTCTCGTTGTAACGAAGTTGTCAGCGAAATTAGGGTTCAGCAGTTCGGGTTCGATGGATATTTTTTTAAATGATTAAATATTGTTTATTGTTCAAAGCTTGTTTTATTATATCAAATATATTTTATAATCCATAATATTGTTTAATTTATATAGAATTTCACTGAAACAAAATGTCTGATGGATGAAGTTGTATAAGCGAAATAGATATCTTTTGTCTAGAATCTAATTGTGATATAATAACAACATTAGTCAACCTTTTAGTACCATTTTGTATTATCAAAGAGATTTAGAAGCCTTAACAGTACTAAGTGTGTTAAAAAAGTATTAAAAAAAACGTTTGTGATCAGTTCTGCTCTAAAAAGGTATATTTTTGTCATGCTTACCTGCGACCTATAATAGATCATATAAGACTGATTAAAGTACAATTCAATCACATAAGCGTAACCTGACATTCATCTACACGTCAAAAACGCTCTGTAGTAGAATTTTGTCACTATTATCGTACTAGTACTATAACAATACTCCTCATATCCATAATAGCACAATATTGTCGCCTAATGAGTTCTCATCACTGCTATAACAAACTACGTGTAACAGTTCGTTTGGAACCTTTTTTAGCTCAAATATGGCCAATAAAAGCACCTGTAAAAATGTATATAAAGCAAATTGCTTCGGTAGTAGTTACATTTAACTATGTTAAAGTACCATACTATAAACGCTGCATAAAAATGCGTTGTAAACGTTTATATCGATCGGTTATTGGTCATTTTGGTTCTATAAGTTTTAGAGCAACAATGTGTCGACGAACACTTTTATAAAACGCATTGTCTTAACTAAAAACATTATAAATCGTTTTCAGAGCTATTTGGTGATAGATTTTGAAATTATGGGACCAGTTTGCTGCTTGGGTTGTACACCTTCACGAAACTAAATTGATTAATATGCCCCCGAAATTAAACATTTTACACGCATTTGAACTAAGTTTTACAAAAATGAAAATTTAGCAACACATCTCCTTAA
Source organism: Idaea dimidiata (assembly GCA_949358125.1). Taxonomy (NCBI): domain Eukaryota; kingdom Metazoa; phylum Arthropoda; class Insecta; order Lepidoptera; family Geometridae; genus Idaea; species Idaea dimidiata. The sequence goes on from OX442334.1 coordinate 12,150,968, forward strand.
CGCATTCCCGCCAAAACTCTTTATTTTAGTTTTTTTTTTTTGAAAGTTTTTTTTCCAAAAACTCAACGAAGTTTTTGACTTTGACGTTTTATCATTCTCTCCTAACCGCCTTAATAATAATATTATGACATATCTTTCTTACGTCATGCAAGTAGCATTGAGTCTTATGTTTTAGAAAGAGATAACAATAGTTTTGTCTGTTTCTTCTTTAAATCATGTGAATGAATATAAATAATGAGGTTGTATAGCATACTTTGTGCCGCTTTTCAATAATGATTTTGTTCTGCAATGGCGTCTCTATAACTTTAATAGACTCATTGATTTCACTTCTATTTGAAAGCTCAAAATCGAACTTGTTTAGTTACCCGCAGTACGTTTACTATGAATCTTTACTAACCTTATCGATGCCGTCTTCATCGAAAAGTTTGAAAAGCTCTTTGAATTTTATCAGGTCTTCTGAGCTGAAGCTAGCTGGTGGAGGAGGAGGTTTCCTCGGCTTAGCAGCTTTAGCCTGTGCGGCAGATGCATCCATCATCGCCTTGGCCGCTGCAGCCCCTGGAGCGGGCTTGGCCGCTTTACCTTTATCTTTCTTGGGCGCCATTTTGATTAAGCCCTATGTAAATAGCTACTGATATAAAAAGAAAATTAACAGCTGCTGCAATGTTGGTTGTTTATTATTGTTTACATCCTTGGCGATAAATAAATAAATGAATATTTTTTGGCGTTGAACTCCCGACAAACGTCATCCATCATGTTTTTAATTTTAACGTCAACGTTACCTTATACTACTCTTTGGTTACCATGGAGTTCGCATTTAATGCCTAAGAAGGTTCTATAGTTACCTAACCTTTTTGAATATAAAGGAGACAATTATTTCTAAAAAGGTCGAGGGGCACTGGGCAGTGTATAAAAATGTTGAAAATATTCCTTTGCTTATAGCCTCCACACTACCATACCTACTACCATAGCTACTCCAGTTTTATATAGAGTTTAGTTAAATGCAGTTTTATCTTTCTCTAATGCCAATGGATGATAATTTAACTCTGAAGTTAATGTACAAACATATCTCTGTAGGTAAGTACATAAGTATCACCAGCTATACATACTTTATACTATAGTTTTAATAGTACCTACCTAGTTTTTGCAGTTCCGCCAAAATAACCATTCACTACAGCTGCCCAATTATATCCTAAACTGCACGCTAATTGCAATTTTAACCTAATTTGGCACATGTTGGGCTGCAATGCACTCTGAAATTTTACCAGCTATGGCAGGCAACCATAATAAGTAGGTACCTACTTTCCTACATAATTTGAGCATGTCTAATTCTGCATAGAGTTTGCTTACAGTAGGTATATAGGTATCCCAGAGGCAGCTAAGACGTTAAATTAAGTATCAGCACTACAATTACCTCTCTATAATAATCTGAACGTTGTATTTATTTCTAAGTAAATAGAAAAAGGCTAAACGGGGACCTGCACTAGGTTGCCGGCGTTGTCACGGAATGCCGGAGATGCAGGTTCAAGTCCTGTCGGGTGGAATTTTTGGAAAGCATTTCTTTAAAAACATAACCCTTTCCTTGCAGCCGGGTAAAAATAGATACCTACCATAGGTATTTTTACAGATTCAAGTCTGACAATACCTATACAAATTTCAGTAATACATCACGCCACAGCAGGACCGACAGCAAGTCTGTCCTATTTACACACCCCACAATCATTATGATGATGTACCTATAGTGATTGTGTAAAATCTGAATGTGGTCGTCGACTTTTGATGCTGACCTTACCTACTTCCCTTCGCCAATATCTAATATAAAATAGTAGGTACAAAACACGTACCTTAACACGATTGCTGAAATCGTATATAATAATAATAATATTATCAAGCTCGAGATCAAAATGTCACACGAAATTCTAGCTCTTCGAATAGCGTGCATTGTGCATTCATCTGCTTCGATACAACTGAAAACGGAAAGCCGTGTTAAATTCGTTGAACCGAGTGAAACACAAACAAACCTATCTCCATGGCAGCGTCGACCGAACGGGCAGTAAACGAGAAATCGCTACAATTTTATTATCTCGTTCTCGGTCGCCCCGTCTCGATTCCTTTAATTTGATTCCCGAACGCAATAACTCGTTTAATTTGGACCACGTTAAATGTTCAGATATTGCCCGGGGAATTGTGTAAATTGCCTAAAATTACTCTTAACTCTCTTTAACTTTAGAGATAATGATTGTCGAGGTATTTTATGGGAGACGAGGTTGTGATTTGTTGAGATTTTGGCATTAGTTTTTTTTTTCAGAAACGCTATTTATTATTATACTTAAAACTTGTTTTTATTTCATTTCTACTTAATAGCAAACGTAACTGTAACGTGAATAGTTTGGGTATGTCCGCAACGCAAAATATAGGATCGCGCGGCCAGCACGCGAAGCATACGCGCTGTGTAGAAGGTCAAACTGTTAAGGACGCGACTCATGTGAAATCCCTTCCGATGGAATGGTTTTATTCATAACCGTTATCAAATAGATCTTTAAACAATGTATTATGTTATTGTACATGATACAAGAAGTGTCCCCTTCATTTCAAAAACAATAAAAAATAACTTTAAATACCACTATTATACAGGCAAAGTTACCCCTGTTTTACAAAATAAATCAATTTTTCTTCTAAATCCTTAACCGCTATAATTTCTTATAGGCATCATAATATTAGAAAATACAATACCTAGAACCCCTTCATCGCATTTTTTCAAAATATTATTTTAATCTTCGTTAATTATTGATTTTACGAGAAATTGTAGATTTTTCACGCAATTCCATCTCGCTCATTTATATGCAATAGGACAAGGACCGTTGCTTATCATCTATCGCCGCCTTAACATTACAGTGTACGTATTTACGTAGCAACTTATGGTAGGGGTACAGCTGTGCCGTAAGTAAACGTTTTTACCCGCGTAAATCCCGGTACTACATAGTATAATTATGTTCATATCTATGCCCTACATGGAGATAGAAATTGCCTACCCTGTGCAGAATATCCAGCAGAAAGTGTAACAAACATTCCAAGTTTCCAATTTCCGTAAAAAATCACAAGTTTTATTCGTACCTTACGTTTTCAAAACGGAAGTGAGCAATACACTTTTCTTTGTGAAAAATATGGGATCATTAAAAAAAAGGTTGCATTCCTAAAATACCACATGATTCACAATAAAGTCAAGTCCGGAGTTTTGGCGGGAATGCGTTAAGGAGATGTGTTGCAAAATTTTCATTTATGTGAAATTTAGTTCAAATGCGTGTAAAATGTTTAATTTCGGGGGCATATTAATCAATTTAGTTTCGTGAAGGTGTACAAGTGTAAATAAAAGAGAAAACCGGTGCAAAACATGTACTTTAGCTTAGTGTTGTCTCCAAAGCTCCGTGAACAAACATTGTAAAAAATGGCCCCCTTTTTACAATGATTCCCTCGACTTGACTTTAACTATGACGACTTGACTGTTTTGTTCAATGCAAATAACTTATTTCTTATCGGTTGTGAACCGATTATGGCCATTAGGAAATTAGCCAGTGTCATGTATTTTATTTTATTATGCAAGTTATTTGCATCGAAACAGTCAAGTCGTCATAGTTAAAGTCAAGTCTAGGGAATCATTTGTAAACACGGCGGCCATTTAAAAACAATCTTCACGGAGCCTTGGAGACAACACTAAGTCAATGTTTTGCACCGATTTTCACTTTCATTCCACTTGTACACCTTCACGAAACTAAATTGATTAATATGCCCCCGAAATTAAACAATTTGCACGCATATGAACTAGGTTTCACAAAAATGAAAATTTAGCACCACATCTCCTCAGCGAGTTCCCGCCAAGACTCGCAAATAACTTGCAAATATCGATAATACTTGACACTGGCAAATGTCCGAAAGGAAAAGCCATTTTTAAAGAAGAAGAAGAAGAAGAAGTCAAGTCCTACACGGACCCGTTTTAACAATGGGTTTTAACATAGTAATTTTTTAACGTAGTTTAACTTTGTTTTAAATTAGTTATAAGGCCAATCAATGCTAGTGGCTAAGCCCAAACCGTGGCCAAAACCAAACAAATTATTATCACAATATTAATAATGGCAACTAAAAGAACAGACAGACAGGCAACTTTATAAAATAATTTTTAAATTTTACAGAAGCTGGCAACGATCACTGACGCCAATTTTGACAGTTGTTTGGCCATCAAATAAATCCTCGCGTTTAGCATTGGAAAAATATTGCAAATATTTGCTGAATTCGTTATTTCATACTGGTTAAATTGTGAAAACCAATATGGTAGCACGTGTGGCGGGTGTGTTCGATGAGAAATTAACGGAAGCTATCGCCAATTCGAAGATATTGGTGGTCGGAGCCGGCGGGATAGGTTGTGAAATATTGAAGAATCTCGTGCTTACCGGCTTCCCCACTATTGAAATCGTAAGTAAATGATAAAATCACATTAATTAGTGCCATAATATCAATGCCTATGCTGAGAAACGAACTAATGGAGAAATTGTCATAGCCTTCATTTTGTTCATAACGGGACCGGTCTTAGCTGTAGCCTACTACATCATACATTGTGAACTATAACTCAAGCTCACAACATACATAGCAGATGACGATCTAGGAGTAGTCCTGGATGTCATACAAAGAGCAGGCTACTGTGTCTGGCCCATATGTGACATTGCATTACGTACATAGTAAGTTTAATCATACATTCAAAGCATTCTTGCTCCAGGTAGGTATGTGTTCTGTGCATAAAAACAACCTATTTACCTGACTGCCGAAAGGTTATACAACATTTCTTTAGAGAAGCCTGCCCCCAATACCTGTAGTAGTTGTCAAAGGTTAGCAATGCTTGGCATGGTCATTATTCGGAAGGTCGCCTAAAAGATAAAAGCTTCTAACACCTCTTAAGGCTCCCCTTACTTTATCACATTGCTCATCATTGACTATTGTTGTTAGCTATTAACATATAATAGCTAACAACAATAGTCAATGATGAGCAATGTGATGTTCAAAAGTCACATTGCTCATCATTACAAATTCCTATAAATTTCAGATCGACCTGGATACAATAGATGTGAGCAACCTAAACCGTCAGTTCCTGTTCCACAAAGAGCATGTCGGCAAGTCCAAGGCACAGGTTGCTAAAGACAGCGCGCTCAGTTTCAACCCTAATACTAACATTGTTGCTCATCATGACAGTGTTATTAGGTGAGATTTACCTTTCCTTTGTTATCCTGTTAATTTGTCTTACTATAGGGCAAGAGCCTACTTTTAGAGAGCAGTAAGATGCCACAGGAACCTACCATGCCTTTGGACTGGGTTAATTCCTAGACCATTTCCTCAGAAGAGAATTCTTCATAAGAGAAATGACAATACTACTACCTACATGGGAAATATTTTAAGGGCATTGCATATTTATCTTTTTCTTTGATTTGTGTGCTATGATAATCTATACCTAGTAATGCTTTGTTCTGACTGACTGTTGGATCAATGCACAGTCTGAACTGCTGATAGCACAGGATTGAAATTTGGAGAGGGTGGTTTTTAAATAGTGTAGGCATCTGATAAGAAAGGGTTTTTGAAGTTTATCCAGGATCTGGTCTTATGCATGGGTGAAACCATGGGACGCAGCTAGTTCTACTAATCTTACTAATATTATAAATGTGAAATTTACATGTATGTATGTAAGTAAGTTTGTTACTCAATCACAAAGAAACTACTGAATCGATTGCAGTAGCTAAAGACCTGGAATAACACATAAGCTACTTTTTATCCCGATACTCCCGCGGGAATGGGACTTACGCGAGTGCAGTGAAACTGCAGGTGCAGCTAGTAAAATTATAAATCTGAAAGATTGTGAGTGTGTATGTTACTCAATCTTAAAAACAACCGATACAGAAACATATTACTCATCCATTTAGTATTACTGATTTTCACTGGCAAATGTTATTTAAGCTCATAATGTCATGTTAATTAATAAAGAGATTTTGAAATTGAAGTATTACTGATTTTGGCTTATTTTTGTTGTTTGGAGCACGGTGTCTGGAAACTATTAATAGTCTGGGTTCATCATGTATATCTTGAGTTTTCTAATTCAAGAATGATGGAAAGATATAATTCCTCATTGAAAACTACTATTTCAATCATAATTTGTAACCCTAATTGCCATCACATTGATTTTGATTCTCTACCTTACAGCAATGACTACGGAGTGAGCTACTTTAAACAGTTTAATATTGTAATGAATGCGTTGGACAATCGTGTTGCTCGCAACCATGTCAACAGGATGTGTCTTGCTGCCAATGTGCCCTTAATTGAGACTGGAACTGCTGGTTATGCAGGGCAGGTGAGAGAATAATTACCATAGTATTCCTTAAACTTAAGTTAAAGTTTCACCCACTTAATGGCGTAGTTCTTGGTTTTTTTTATTGTTCTTGGTTATGTTATTATAAGGTTTTACTCATCAGGGGTAAAGTACTTATTGCAACAAAGAAATGTACCACAAGTTTAATCACAAAGCCAAATTTCAAAGAAGGGTTTTTTGTATTAAGAGCAGGTAAACAAACATAATTTCAAATCTATGAATTCAATTATATTTTTTACAGATGGGTAGTTTATTTTACATTACTAGCTGCGCCCCGCGGTTTCACCCGCGCAAGTTGCGAACCCGCGTTGTTCGAACACCTACCTACCGCAATGCAATAATCCACACTTAAACGGTCGCCCATTGAAGTACTGTTGAATCCAGGCGCTACCGCGCCTGGCATCATCAGTACTTCCCTGGTCGTGCGTTTAAGTGTGGAGTTTTGCACTGCGGTAGGTAGGTGAAGTATGGTAAAGTTTGTTTTTTATCAGTAAGTGACGATAACGATGACGAAGGACGACGATGCCGATGGATGACGATGATGATGACGCCACTCTACATCACTTACCCTACCCCTGTGTCGATTTTCATTCATTGAATAGTTATCACCCGCGTAAGTCCCGATCCTCCGGGATTTTCGGGATCAAAAGTATCCTATGTTACTCTCCATCATTTAAACTATCCCTATGCAAATTTTCATCCAAATCGGTCGAGCCGTTTGACCGTGAAGAGGGAACAAACAAACAAACAGATTTTCGGACTTATAATATTAAAGTAGGATTAACAATAATTCCTTAACCCCAGGTGGAACTAATCAAGAAAGGTCTAACCCAATGCTACGAGTGCCAACCGAAGGCTCCACAAAAGACGTTCCCTGGCTGCACAATTCGTAACACTCCATCTGAACCCATCCACTGCATCGTCTGGGCGAAGCACTTGTTCAACCAGTTGTTCGGAGAAGAGGATCCTGATCAGGACGTTAGTCCGGACACAGCTGATCCAGAGGCGGCGGGAGATGCTGGAAGTTCAGCTTTGAATGCTGAGGGAAATACTGCAGGTATTGTTGACTTACTTATGTGAATCTTTTAAGGCATCTTGTTTCTAAGTGGATAAATGACATATATAAGTATATCTCTAATAATAACGGATTTATTGACACCTCATTAATTGAAATCTGTTCAGTAATTTAGGCGCTATAGTGGAACATACATACATACATAGACTGCCAATAATTACAAATTGGCCAATTACGCTGATAGTGGCGAAGTGATGTTGTGAAAGCTGTGATTCATACTGAGCAAATACTTTTTACACGACTGCCAAAGGAAGTGTTATGTTTTTGCCGTGAGTGTATGTATGTTTGTGTGTGACCTATTTTTGTGCCGTCGTAGGGCCTAAACCGCTGGGCCGATTTAGATAAACGATACGTCGTCATGACCGTGAGAGTGACATAGGGTACATTAAAATAATAAATAAATAAAAATAAAGATTTAAAACGCTATAAAGCAAGATTTGTCTTGACCATAAAAACCGAGCAAAGACAACGGAACGTTACTTAAAAACTTTTCGATTTGACTTTGACGCCGAGTTTCAACTTTTGAAGGAATTTGAATGTTTGATTTGTCAGTTTGTCAGAGATAACATAAATAACAATTACTATGTTTAAATAAATAAATAAATAAAGCCTTTATTCCAAACAACTTATTTAACATTTCCTTTTACTACTTATATCTATTTACTCTATCTTTGTATGCATGCATTTTTATTAATATGATATTTATTTTATTATTTTCAATATTTATAGTTTGGCACCCAAATATGGGTAAAGGCCTCCTCCAAATGTTGCCAAGTTCTTCTGTCTCGTGCCTGTCTCGTCCACGTGCTCCCGGCTGCCTCGACGATGTCGTCGCTCCACCTGCGCCTAGGGCGTCCTCTGCTTCTACCGCCGTCCCTTGGATACCAGTGGAGGATGCGCTCTCCCCATCGACCGTCGCTAGCTCTGGTCATGTGCCCGGCCCATCTCCACTTTAAGCGGCACATCATCGTTGTTGCGTCCAGTACTCCCGTCCTCTTTCTAATTTCTTCATTTCTCACTCTATCTTTAATTTTAATTCCGAGCATCGATCTTTCTGTGGCGTGTTGAAAAGTTTTTACCTTTGCGACTAGGTTTTTGGTAAGGGCCCATGTTTGACAGCCGTACAACAGTGAAGGCAGTATGGTATTGTCCATCAACTTCTTTTTGAGACGCATAGGTAATTGGCTCTTGAAAATGTCTTTGTGCATCCAGTATTTCTTCCACGAGATAGCAATTCGTCTGTTAATTTCTTTGGCAGTGGCATCTTGAAAAGAAATTGTTTGGCCCAGATAGACATATTCGCTGACATACTCTATTTCCCTTTCTGCGTGTATTGGTATCTGTTCGCCATTAGTCATAACTTTTGTTTTTGAGATGTTCATAAAGAGTCCTATTTCTCGACTAGCCTTGTCCAGCGTTTTAATCATTGATTGCAAACTCTCATGTGTTTCTGCTATTAAGACTAAATCGTCTGCGAACCGTAGATGCGTGAGACGTTCTCCGTTGATGTTTAGCCCATGATTTGACCAGTCAAGACCTCTAAACATGCTCTCTAGGATGGCTATGAATAGCTTAGGTGAGATGGGGTCACCTTGTTTCACTCCTCTTTTAATTTTGAAGCAGGGACCGATTGATTCTAGTTTGATTTTCGCTGTAGAGTCGTTATAAATATGACTTAGTATTTTAATATATTTAGGATGTATTCCTTGCTCTTCCAGACTTCTCCAAAGGTGGGTGTGCGAAATACAGTCGAAGGCTTTTGTGTAGTCTACAAATGCTAAGTAAAGGGTTTTATTATACTCATTGCTTCTGTCTATACATTGCGTTAACACGAATATATGGTCGATTGTAGAGTAGCCTTTTCTAAACCCGGCTTGTTCCCGAGGCTGCTGCTCGTCTAAGGCTTTTGATATTCGTGACAATATTATTGACGAAAACAGTTTATATAATGTTGGCAGAAGACTGATTGGTCTATAGTTATCCATCAAATTAGGATCGCCTTTTTTATATAACAAGGTTATAATCGATGTCAGCCAGTCCTCAGGGATTATTTCTTGAGTGATTATGTCACTGAACAACACAGTAAGATATGGCGCCAAGGGCTCTATCATTGCGATTATGACATCAGTGGTCACTTTGTCTTCGCCAGGGGATTTGTTCTTCTTTAATCTAGAAATTGCTCGTTCTAGTTCGCAATTTAGCAGAATCGGTGGTACGTCCTCGTGTATATCGTTTGCTATTGAGTTTTGCTCTTCGTTATTTGAATATAGAGTCTTGTAGAATTCAGTAGCTACGTTTAAAATTTCTTTCCTGTTCGAGGTCTTTACTCCTGATGATGTAGTTAGTGAACTAATCCATTCTCGTCTCGAATCGAATTGTTTTCTAGAGTTTTTTATAGAGCTTCTTGTGTCGAGTTCCCGTTCGATGGCCTCTAGTCTCATTTTACTTCTGTTATTTTGTACTTTTTTCCTAATTTTTCTGTGTAGCACTCTTAGTCGCTGTCTTTGTTCTGGAGATCTATTACTAGACTTTTTTAACTTTTCTCTTTCTTGGATCAATGTTTCTATTTCCGGTGAAATTTCAGTTTCCTTTTTATCCATACTTTTAGGTAGTTTTTCGACGCATTCCTGGATAGCTTTCAACGTTGAAACATATCTTTGTGTTTACACTATGTTTACAATAAGTAATTAACTAAAAATTTGAAATGTCGCGCTATGGATAATGGATAGCAAGGCTAATCCGCTAGGACAAGAAACCGCCAGCCTTTGTATCACCAGTCGCGACGAAGTTTTCCGATTTGGTAATTATATTTTAAGATGGATACCTGCCTACTTCATAGCCGTCTCAGCAAAACTCAAAAAGAATAGCTATTATAATATTGAAGGCTTTTAGATAGCCTATCTTTAACCGATTTCGATCCTCGCTACTGGAATATACACATCCAGAGTTAATGAGTTTCTCTGGTGTAATTGTATCTAATCTCTAATAACTAAAAAGCGTTAAATAAAAAAAATATTGAAAAAAATAAAAAACCCGACTGCCGTTAAAACTGAAAAGTAAAAAACAAGAAGATACCTAAAGGTAAAGAAACCTTAAAAATCGTTCGACGCATCTAGGAGCCTTAAAAAATTGTGGATGCAGTCGGGTGGGACTCCTTTTATAGGTAAAGTATAATGACACCAAATTGTGTTGAAGTCCCACCCGAGTCCATCCACAATTTTTTAAGGCTCCTAGATGCGTCGAACGATTTTTAAGGTTTCTTTACCTTTAGGTATCTTCTTGTTTTTTACTTTTCAGTTTTAATTTATCCCTTCACATTACAGTTCCCAACTTTAGTTTTGTCTCATATTTTACCAGCAATATTCAAAAGTGTTTCTTTATCCTTTTAAATTGCATTCTAGGATATCCTATACATAATATTAGTTTATTTATTAGATCTTGCAATTGTTTGTAGGCTCATTATCTGCAAAAAGACCTTCTTAAACTGTGACCTTTTTGCATGTGTATGTGTAATGATGACCTGAAACGTCCTAGCTAACTGGGCCTATCATATCTATCGATCTATCTATACAAACCATCACAATATCTTTCCAGGCAATGTAGAACGTAAAAGCACCAGAGCTTGGGCAGCAGAAACCAACTACGACCCAGAGAAGCTGTTCTCCAAGTTATTTGGTGACGATATCCGTTACCTTCTCTCAATGGAGAACTTGTGGAAGAAACGCCGGCCGCCCACTCCGCTGTCCTGGGACAACCTGCCCGGGAAGGACGACCCGCCGGCGCAGCACTCCGGCTTGCCTGATCAGAGGGTCTGGACTATCTATGAGTGTGCCCAGGTTGGTAACATCACAATATTAAATACTGGTTGCGCCTCGAAGTTTTACCCGCGTAAATCACGCTTCAGCGGGAATATCTAGATAAAAAGAAGCCTGTGTTAGCAGGCTTCTTCTTCTTTTTACCTAGATATTCCATTCCAGCAGCCCTAGACAACATTCTTATTGATTATCGAAATCGCATTCGACAGATTTTTCTTGTATGAAATTGACATATAAGTTCGCTAAAAGTCACGTGACTTTTCGTGAACTTATGTCAATATCATACAAAAAAATCTGTCTATTGGCGATTTCGTTATTCGATAAGAATGTTGTCTAGGGCTGGCAGATCTCTGCAAATTTCATCGCAATTAGTTTAGTCGTTTTCCCGTGAAGGAGTAACAAACATACACTCAAAATTTCACATTTACAATATTAGTATTTCAGTTTCACATATAGTATACAACACACTTTTTAAACTAACATGAGTTCCGTCCATCATTATTATTAAACTACAGGTCAGATTGCCTTGTAGATAACCATGGTTTACACCCGAGCAAACAGGCTTTAATAAAAAGCTTATGTGTTATATTTACATCCTACTAATATTATAAAGCTGAAAGTTTGTGAGTATGTGTGTATGTTACTCAATCACGCAAAAACTACTGAATCGATTGCGATGAAATTTGGAATATAGGTAGCTGGGGACCTGGATTAACACATAGGCTACTTTCTATCCCGATATTCCCTCGGGAACAGGACTAACGCGCGTGTAACCGCGGGGCGCAATTGGTTACGTATAATAGAAGCAGCGCAACATTAAAACCAGAAAAAACGATAAGGGTTATTGACTACGAAACCCTAAAAATGAAATTAATAGCAATCGGTTTCGAACATCCAGACAGCATCCAAACTTTGTTTTATATTATACTATGTAAACTATATGTACTATGTATTATCGAAACGTAGGGCATTGATAAAGTGCTTAATATAATAAAAGTGTTGTGTGTGTGTTTGTGTTATGTGTTTAAAACTGTAACACAAGCTTAATTTCAATCCAACAAATCTCTAAAACAGAAGAAGTTTGAGTCGATTCACATTAGAACGGGCGGCGCTTTTTTCATCCCTTAATATCTATGTCCCAGGTGCTGGCCTCCAGCTGCGGCGCGCTGAGCAGCGACCTGGCGCAGCGCGCGGCGGGCGACCATCTCGTGTGGGACAAGGACGACAAGAGTGCCATGGACTTCGTCACCGCCTGCGCCAACATCAGGGCTCACATCTTCAACATACAGCTCAAGTCACGGTTTGAAATTAAATGTAAGTACGAAACATTCACAGTACACACACCAATAAAAGCATACATTCGACTTGATAACCTCTTTCCCTTTTGAAAGTTTGTTAAAAACACATACTTAAATAGGTAGAATTTTCTTGTATCTTTGTTTTAATAAACTGGACTCAAAGTCATCATCTGATTCATATTTATCTAGTCTAAGATTGTGTCAGCTATTTTACAATCCATTTATAATCAGAATTTAGGGGATTAATTTGGCTCAACGTCAATAGAATTTAGCTCACACCCTGAGTGGTGTTTAATAAATGTGGCCAAACACCCACCTATGAATAGTAAAACACTCTAAAACTTATTTTATTCTTCTATCTCTTCTCTTGCCCTCAATGGATTGGCTTTGGCTTTACCATTGATTTGCTTGCAAACAAAGCACTTCTCACAAAAACTAAAATCTTCTCTCGTTCTTCCCACAGCAATGGCCGGCAACATAATCCCGGCTATAGCGACTGCAAACGCCATTGTGGCTGGCCTCGCCGTGATCCGTGCTCAGGCGGTCTTAAGGGGGGAGATCGAGAGCTGCTCCAGTGTGTACCTGCGGCCAAAGGTCAACCATCGCGGGCAGCTGTTCGTGCCAGAACGAAGTAAGTATGAACATATTATTACATTTTACCCCAAGTTTGCAAATAAGACCAGCTAGGTATTCACAGCAACCCATTTGAAACTGACGATACTGACCATGACTGTCTGTGCCTGTCTCTGCCATATTGAGACTGACTCATTGAAACAGATACGTTTCTGATCTTTGGTATCAAACTCATGCTCACTGAATGAATGAATAACAATGAAAAAAAAAATGTGTTTAAATTCCGATTTGATTCACTGCCATGTCGATCTAATAGTCATTTGAAGGATAGTACTAACATTGCCGTGGCTTTTAGGTGAAGAAAAAGCTTGAATTAATGGCTAATCAAAATTGTGTTTCCGATTTGATTCACTGTCATGTCGATCTAATAGTCATTTGAAGGATAGTACTAACATTGCCGTGGCTTTTAGGTGAAGAAAAAGCTTGAATTAATGGCTAATCAAAATTGTGTTTGTTATATATCGATGACATGTGTTTTCGACTGGATGGCTATTCATTCTCACTTTAAATTGTTACAGACCTGACCCCCCCAAATCCAAAATGCTACGTCTGCGCACCAAAACCAGAAGTAGGCCTCGCCTGCAATCTTAAACAACTCACTCTGAAAGATCTAACTACAGCTTTCAAGGAAGGACTTAACATGCAAGCTCCAGACGCCACAGTTGAGGGCAAAGGCCTAGTGGTCTTATCATCAGAACCAGGCGAAACTGACCACAATAATGATAAAACACTCGAAGAAATTGGTCTAAACGATGGCTGTGCTTTATTAGTTGACGATTTCTTACAAAACTATGAAGTCAGGGTACGACTACAGCAAGAGAATGAGGAGAAATCGTGGCGTCTGATCACAGATGCAGATGAACCGATGCCAGCACCGAAAGAAGCTGAGAAGTCGAACGGTTCAAACGGTTCGGAACCAAAGCCTGGTCCTTCGAAACCGAAGGACGATAGTGACAGTGACATGGAGATTATTGAGGAGGATGATGATGAACCTGCACAAAAGCCCCCAAAGCGCAGACGTGTCGAAATGTCCGATGAAATTGTTGAAATTAGTTAGATCCAAGTTTGATCTCTCTTTGAAGTTTCTGTAAAAACATAGACTCATCAACTTTTTTTATAATTTAATGAAATATGAAATGTATGTGTCCAAAAACTTGACGATAAACCGTGACTAGAAGAAAGGCCCACTTCTTGAGTTTGTTATAAACTAATTATTTAAAAACGGGTTTTTTTATTAACCATCCATGTTATAATCAGTTTTTTTTTAAGAGAGCACGATATTTCGCCAGTAGTTGCAACCAGCTTGTTCATGAGGCCGGAAAATATGCAACAAATTTAAATTTATAACAATACTGTGTAATAATGTTTTTTTTTCGTATAACCAAATCTATATAATTTTGCTGATAACGTATGTGTAAACTCAAAATAGATACGAAAAGTCGGAAGGCGTCCCTGGCGGATAAAATGCTGTTTCGATTTTCCATAAAGCCGCGTTTGCTACACAAAAAAGTGACTGACTTCAATAAAAATAGAGTAGGTAATTGATTTTATATTACTTTTAATTTCTTTTAATTCTACTTTTTAGAAGTGGGGAGGCCTTTAGCCATTTGATAATTTATCGTTAAATGCTGGACCACCATGTAAAATTAATTAATTTTTGAAAAAAATGTCCCAAGAATTTTGTAAAAGTAAAACTGTTTGTTCAATAAGCAATAACGTGCCCTTATTTTTCATAAATATATTCGCATTTTGATAATCTCTTTGTGTCGGCTAAGTATTTTGCTCCGATTCTCGTAGGAGCCTCTAGATTTAAGAGCAATATGTAATAGTTTAGATATACATACATATAAGCATAATTGTATTTTTATGAGTGCATTGTCACGAATAAATTATATACTTGAAACAAGCTATATCTTTTGATGTGACGAGGCCGTGGCGAGTCCTGTATGAAAACATATCTGTCAATGTAAAATGTTTCACATCTGTCAAGAGTCCTGTCTTACTTTTTTATTTATAACTATTCTTCTATAGGTTAATCACGCGCTCTGTTACGGGTTCATTTTATTGTAGAAGTTAGTTTGTAGACAAAAAGTCTGTACTTGGAAGTAAATTTTAAAAAAAAAGTTGTCTAGAGGACTTAGGAAAAGTAGTAGAACAAACTTATATAATTTTTAAAATGCATGTCTGTCTGTCTGTTTCTCTGTCTATTCCTTATACAATTAAAACTAATCCGATTGAAATCTTGTTTTCAATATTGGATAGTTCTATTTTCGAGGAACGTCGTGGTATACTTTAGATCAAAATCCAATTGGTAGAACCTGAGTAATGAACTAAAAAGTGCAACCGCTCGGCCGCCCGAGCCCGTGATAACGCATTTTTCACTTCCGCGGGTGAAACCGCGGGGTGTAGCTAGTACATTTTTAAACCTACAAATGCATTTCTAATTACCATTAACCACAGCTAACTTATGTTTCATGTGGTTATACAGATGGTTTCTTTAAGAGCCAGTAAAGAGAAGTCCTAGAACCAGTCACTGTTACCTCATAAACCAACCTCTATAGATAGTCTATGCACCACGCACATAATATACAGGTGGTGAATTTAAAGAGGAGCCAGAAGTACAGTTTACTATCACAAAATCGCTGTTGATTTGACCACCCTGCATTATATTATACACTATACAGGGTATGCAAGCTAATATCGTTAGCTTGCATAGGGTGAGTAGCGTGGCCTCACAGCATCTGCTCTTTTGCCATGCTGTTTGCCACGGGCCCTCTTGAGCTATAAGTTTAGTATAGGTAGGTATATACCTACAATCAGTAATCAACTGACACACATGGTGAAATTCTCTCTAATACAATTTTCAAACCAAAGGGAACTGATTCGTACGAAATGAGTTTTTGAACTGTTAATTTACCCCATGAGTCAGTTAAATATCTTAAGAATATACATAAGCAACTATAGAGCGCTGGTATGCGAGTATGAACTAAGCACTGGTATGAACATTCAAAAATGACAAAAACGATGTAAATTTATGCTAGTAATAATTTTATTATGGTTAAATGTTCAGTGCCGCGGTGTAAAAATGATTCGCGGATCACTATTCAACCTCAACATTTGAATATCTATGTTTAGTCTGCTTACACTTTGCGCAGTAGGCAAATACCCATAGGCGCGCTCTTTATTTTGCTTATGTATACTCTAAGATAAATATATTAAGCTCGATAGATTATTGACTAGGAGCGCCCCGCGTAAGTCCCGATCCCGGAGGAATAAGTGGGATAAAAGTAGCCTACATGTTAATCCAGATCTTCAGCTATCTGCATACCAAGTTTCATCGCAATCGGTTCAGTAGTTTTGCGTGTAGGAGTAACACTGTCCTTTCAGCTTTATAATATTAGTAGTATTGCCTACTAAAGACAAAGCTAACAAACCGTCAAGGCTCTACACATTGTAGGTATAGTAATATTTTAACGGTCTTACTCGCGTATTGTTACTTTTAAATTCTCTTACATCGACGTTGTACACACATCGACATTGTCGACATCGTAGACATTGTAGGTATTTATAGTGTACTGCTGGCTTTATCCTTTGCCCTGCAGTCAAGTCAATGACCTTAAAATTATGTGCTCTACCTTCCACGATGAACTAAAACGCGTAACGTATAATAAGTAGGTATAAGTACATATAGTACTCGTAGTTAAAAATTATCTTTAAAAATCTACAAAGCGTGAAAGAGAAAGTTTCTCTTAACGGATGAAGACAATAGCTTGTAATTATAACGGGACTACGACGTCAATCTAATTCACTTCCATTTAATCTTAATTGTTCGAGTAATTACGAGGTTCCCAGGCAGTTAAACGTTAGAACACTAGAACATGAAAATGTACGGTAGGCACGGTGTGGTACTGCTTCTTATTTTTAGAATAGAATAGTCTTGATAGAATAGTACGTACCTACCTATAACACAGAACACACAATAGTGCCTATAATAAAAATGGTCTGGCATTGAACTGGATAACAAAATTTCATGGGATGATCAAACGAATACCTCGGACTAGGTAGCTGGTTTACCTATTCATTGGAGTAAAAATGAAAATGTGTTATTTAAATAAATATTGCTGAACGATCCTAAATGCGCCATCATCACGCCTTAAAATAAGCAACATACCATACAATGACGAAACTACAACCAAGAGCTTATCGCCTATAGACGTATGTACAACAACGCTTTTATTTTACTTTCAATACTTACATTTATGGATCTAGTTCCGATCGACGCATTAATTAATTATAATTGTGGAACTAGTTCCGATCGAGGCTTTTATTTACTTTTTAACCGACTTCAAAAAAGGAGGAGGTTCTCAATTCGTCGCGTATATATATTTTTTTTAACTACTGGGATTCGTTCACCCAAAGATATTTAAAGTACCTAAATACTTAAATATCTTTGCGTTCACTAAAATAGTAGGATCTTTGCATCCGTGTTGCATGTACTTCACGCTCTTTGGGTGAATAGGATTCAGCACCCAAAAGTACCTATATAAAACTCGATCGGAACCAGTAGTTTCATATTTTGTAAATTAATAGCCTCGATTAGAACCAGTTTAAGTAAATTAAAAGCAATGACACATGCACAATGAAGAAATCGAAAACAAAGGGCGATCAAATATTAGTTAGTCATCTATAGTACGTTTTTTAAATTTCAGATTATAATCTGACGCTATGTTTCCTTGTATTTGACAATTTTTCTATAGAAAGAAGTGTCAAATGGTTGCCTTCAATTAAAAAATGAAGTACCTATATTAGTTAGGACATTTGTATGCAGTCCTTAGTATAAATGAACCAAGAAGCATCAATGTATGAATAAATCACATATGTAAGTAAGTACATGGAATCTACCATTGTTTTCTCCGTTATTCAATGTTGTTTCCCTAAACAGATATTTAGGAAGAGGATATTATTGTTATGTATGATTGAACCACAACCATGTATTGATAGGTACTCCTTGAATTGAAACCCTTTCACTGCTGAAAACACACATATTGTGTTTGCGATTTGCTATTTTACGGTTTTGCGTTTGCGATTTCAACATCAGCAGTCAAAGAGTGAACATTATTAGGGCCACATTAAAATATAAATTTCAATTCTGTCTGTTCAAATCTTATCTATTTTATTTTTTAGCACAAAATACACTTCCCTAATAAATAGGTAACATATTTCTAATTCCTAATTTAATTATGAAGTAATGAACATGTTAGGTGCTTATTATAATTTTTAATCACCTTCCCATGCATATATTAACATGCAGGTATTTTTTTATAATTAAATTTAAAACTTTCTGCCGCAATTTTCTAATATTTTTAGATTTTACAGTAGTATCAATTAGTTTATTACACTTTCTCACATTTTAATTTAATAATACACAACAACAAGCAAGCAATAAGGACTTCATCTTTTGAAAGACAATTCAACTTTACTAGTAAAACTGTGGAGTATAATGTTAGTTTTTATTGGTTTTAAATCTTACAAATAAATAAACTATTTATTTCATAAATGCATAACTTATATTAAAGAACATGATTAAAAATAACTTATTTTGCTTGAGACAAAATCCAGACAGCTAACTAAAAACTAGCGGAAGTTTTTAATCATTTAAGTAGATAATCTCTAGCAAACAATTTAACTCTAAGAATGTGACGGAAGCAATTTTAAAGTACATAATCTATTAGTAAACACCGGGAGGTCAATCTTTGATAATGTTTGTTTTGGTTTTCAGTAAACCCAAAAAATATACAAAAAGGACCCAACTTGGGGGTTTAATAATTGCAGAAAAAGTGCTTGGAAAAAATTGGCTCTGCCTGTAATTTATATTAATGAAACAAGGCCCAGACAATCTAAATTTGACTTAAATGTAGGTATATTCAAACTCTATTAAATCGTCACAATGATTTAGTATTCAGGTCACTTATAAAACTGTTAATAACTTAAATATTACAGAAAAACAGACTTACTTTAAGCTCTTTTAAGTACAATTTAACTACTTCTCAGGTAGCATTCCGTATTCTATAAGAAAACGTTCAACATCTGTTGCAAAGAAGTCATTACCAAGCTCAGTAGATAGTTGTACAAAGTTTCCGATAACTTGACCTGCTTTATACACCAACAATGCTGGTACACCTTCAGCTCTAAAATGTCTACTCATGCCAGTAACATCAGCATAAATTTTACAAAACTTTATGCCAGGATAATCAGTGGCTAAAATATCTAAGCACCCATTCATGGACTCACAAGCTTGTGATGAATGATTGTAAATATGAATAATAACAGTTACTTTAGCATCTTCTTTGTCAATGGCTTCCAAAAATTCGTCTTTAGTGTTTAGAATGATTACCTTACCAAATTTAGGTGATTTCTGAAGCTGGGACATAAGTTCTTGCATGCGTTGCTTTTGGTACTGTTGGAGGAAATCCTCATCAAGTAATTCATTTAATTCGTCCTCGATTTCCTCTATTTTCTTTTCTTCTGCAGCTTCGCGTTCAGGTTTGACAGACAGAGTGAGTTTTTTAGCCAATGCGATGCGTTCTTTTTCAAGTTCGGCTCGATTTTCCGCTTCTAACTGTTTGAATCGACGCCAATCTTCGAGCACTCCTTTCGGGCCAGTATTGCTGGCCGATCCTGACCAACTGTTGACAGGCGGCGGTTCAGCTTTACAAGCTTCTTTTATGACAGGATTCCCTTCTTCGTCTCCGCTTTTATCGTCGTCTGAGTCTCCTTCATCCTCGCTGCTACTGCAGTAGATTTGTAGTTTCTCTCCCAATATTTTGTCATCCAAAGTAGCCATAGTTTTTTTGGTTCAGTTCTCAGGTTAATTAGATTTGCTACTCAGTTAGCCGCAGAGCTTATCAATCACTTTCTTTCGTAATTAATTATATATATTCAAAAAATTCACACACAACCACCATCCACCACGAGCAAGCGTAGGTATAAGAAGTTGCCATACCATACTCTAATTTTTAAAATGTTCTATAAGTGAATTATATTTATGACCAATTTCCACCCTATAAATTTATCATGAATACAATTCCAATAATTTTTGTGTTGTTAAAGCAGTGTTAAAAATACAGGACTTTGTATATTTTTAAGTTAATTAAAATTAACAGTTGAAATTGTTACTTCTACCTACTTGTTTAGCTTTCCGTGCCCAAACTTTTTGGCGTTCGGAAATAAAGGTAATTCTAGCAACACTTCTGAAAATTAACCGTCAATGTCACTGTCAAAATTAACTCTGAAACCCGCTTTGAGGAGATGTGTTGCAAAATTTATGCGTGCAAATTGTTTAATTTTTGGGGCATATTAATCAATTTAGTTTCGTGAAGTTGTACAAGTGGAATAAAAGTGAAAATCGGTGCAAAACATAGAATTTTGTGTTGTCTCCAAAGCTCCGTGAAAATCTATGTAAATGGCCGCCGTGTTTACAAATGATTCCCTAGACTTGACATTAACTATGACGACTTGACTGTTTCGATGCAAATAACTTGCATAATTTATTAATAATACTTGACACTGGTAAATTTCTTAATGGTCATAATTGGTTCACAACCAATAATAAATAATAAGTTTGTACTAAGTCTGTCAATGTCAAACTCAAAATGTGAAAAGTCCAACTCGTGGTTCTGTTTACCATTTCATTATTCGAATAAATACGAGGTTTTACTTAAATAAACACGCTACAATAAATTAAAATGAGTGAGTTTTTAACAAGCATTTGTTGAAAGTTACAAAATCTTCCAATGGCTGTTTAAATTCGCAATATTCTTAAAAATCGCACGTTTTTTTCAGATCAAGTTTTAAACCGAGTTCGCGACGTGGATCCTAATGATAGCGATGCCGTGAAGGAAGCAACGACTGTTTTTTTTCAGAATTTAGCTAAGAACAAAGATTTAAGCAGTATCCGATGGCTAAGGACACTGGAAAACGTTATAAACCGGTAGGTAACCTAAAAATTCGACCTCGAGAGCTACCTAATTCATATAGAAACAAGATACTTTTATAGGCCAGAAATGATCTGAATGTCTTCTTTAAGTACCTTACTATTGTTCCTCTAGATTGGGATATGTGCAGGCATATGTAATGTGATATGTACAAGAATAATAATATCCTAGTAGAATTATTTCTTTATTATTTACATGTGCAGGTTCCCAAAGTATTGTGGATCGCATCGCTCCACGATAGAGCATTATTTGACGTATTTTCTGAACTCCAACAGTTATTACAATGTAATTGAAGCTGCTAAGTGTGCACATGCATTGCAACAGGTTAGTATGTCTTTCAATAAAATGAGGTAAAAAAAATAGGTGCAAAACTAGCACTGGAATTTACTCTTACTCCTATTATAAATGTGTTTTTTTTTGAGGTAATATTATAAGTGTCTTAAAACTCATTAAGGTATTGACTATTTACCTAGAACATATTTTAATGCAATTTCTTAACCATCTTCTTGTCACAAGTTATTTATCATAAAAGTAGAAGAAAATCATTTTGATCATTTTATTTATTTGTGATTACAGGTTAGACCCGCTCATGATAAAACTGCTACAGCTAAATCAAGCTGGCGTGACCAGATGAGCTCGCTCTGTGAAGCTGTTTTTACTTTAGTTGATGCTTTCTTTGCTAATACTAATAATGTGTACAAAAATTCCAAGGCACAGGTAGGCATCACTTGTCTATACTATCTATACTAATATTATAAAGAGGAAAGATTTATTTGTTTGGCTTATATGTATAACCTACTTTAAAAAAATATTTTCCCTATACAAAGATACAATATCAAGGAGTAACATAGGCTATCCCAATATTCCCGCCCGGTGAGTCTGTGGGCCGCTGCTAGTTTATTATAAAACTAAATGTAAAAAAACAAAAAGCACTTCATAAAGTAATTTTTTATGATTTTCAGAAAGAGTTAGACAAAAATCCAAAATCTACATTACAAGCAGCTCTGTTACAAATAGATACAGTGACAAACACACAAGATGCAGCCAATAAACAAACTGTACTATCCACAAGGCTGAGAAACCTACTTGTTTTTATGCAAGCTATGCTGGTGTAAGTTTTCATTTACCAATATTTTAAGAATATAGATATCATTCCTGTAATAAACTCTGCCATTTCATTTATTTGTAAAAAAACTGCATACATGACTTATAGATAAACATTTTTATTCTATAAATGAATACTAAAATTTGAAATAATGTTATCATGACATTGTTTTTGACACTTTTGACATGCTTCTGACATAGTTTAAAATTGTTATGTATACAATTTGTAAAGGGTAAGCCTTTTTCAATCCGAAAACGGGTTGTTCTAGACGTCTAGGCGAACAGCTTTTGTTCTACGACTTTTGAAAATGTGAACTTTCTTTTTGAATATTTGAGATTAAGTTTCTCTGAAAAAAACAACTGCTTTTGAAAATAAAGGTAATTGAAGTTTTGATTGTAGTACATCAAACTAAATGAAAGGACAACATAAGGTCAATGACCTCGAACTCTCAGAAACAGATGATTTTCAAGTAAACTTTACACTTAAATTTTTCGAAAAGTACTTTCGAATTTCCAAAGTCGTAGAACAAAAGTTGTTCGCCCACCCAGACGTCTAGAACAACCCCCTTTCGGCTTAAAAGGGCCCGTTACACCTTGCATAATTTGCACCAAAGATAACTGCACCAGCATCCCTTATTTTTTCTTCATAAGAACTTTCTCGTCATATTAACAAACTTAATAAAAAAAATTTTTGTGAAAACTGTCTAGCCGTTCATGCGTGATGCCGTGACCAAAGGAAATAGGGATTCATTTTTATTATATAAGATTAGTACATATAGAAGAAAAATTTGCATGCCATGTGACGGCAAAATATATGAAACTTTTTGTATTTAAGACCAATTTGTACACTATACTTAATGCGCATAAATATATTGATACTTAAGCACTTAAAATTAACCATAATACTTCAACTGGACTGCAATCATAACTTTACTGACTTAAAAATGTACCTATAGAAAAAGATATTGTTTCTCTAATGATAATTTTATAAAAAATGTTGATTTTATGAAAAATAAAATTGCCTGCAATGATTTTGAAATGCGTCATAAAGTCAACGCGTTTGCGCGGACGTACAACGCCCATGCGCAATCTCACTATTTAAACTTTAGTTGGGTGGGATCCTAAAAAAGGTGTCATAAAATTATTTTTTCCAGTGAAATATATCCAGTAGCAAAACCAATAAGGCCACAGTTAATATTAGAAGTGATACTGAAAGCTCTAACTAGTTCTGGCAATAAGACGTCAACTGAAATCACTACTGTAAAGGTTCAAGCTTTGAAAACACTGGATGCTTTGATGGCTTGGTAAGGATGAAAACAAAACTTTTGAAAATAAATTGACAAACCAATCAGAAAAGTTTGCATACAAATTACTTGATAATTCTAACTTTGACTGAAACTGTAAATAAGGGAACTTTTAGAAAAAATGCTTTTTGTTCCAACATTTAATGTTCCCGAATCAACTCGAGGAATTCCTCATTCCTTTTCGAGCTGATTCAGGAATATTAAATTATGGATCAATCAAAAACCATTTTTTCTGCAAATTTCTCTTGGAAGTGTAGGGAATTCTAAAAATAAAATGTTGAGTAAGAAATAATTAATAATAACCCATTTCCAGTTTGGGATCGAACCTTATTCCATTCTCTCCGCTGGTGTTCAGATTTGTGATGCAAACCTTAAGATGGAGCTCTGAAAATGTTGGTGAAGAATCCAGGTAAAGTATGATTAATTGTCAAAATTTCTAACATCTATCTTAAAGCAGATATAGATCGATAGATAAACGCTTTATTTGATCAACAGTACACTACGAGAAATAGTACATAATAGTTTATTAGTCAAATTTTAAATTAAATAAATGTAGGTACAAATAGGCGGACTTATCGCTTAAAGCGATTTGTTCCAGGCAACCTTGCCAATTCAACCATCATGTTTAAAAACAAATCCAAATGTTTGAATTTTCTTTGCCCATTTAAGCTAAACTGAAAAACCCTGTCGGATTCATCGAAAATTGTTAATTATTTTCTGATGCAATGTTTTGGACTATTTCCTTTTGTAGCGTTTTTAAATGACATTGTTCCCTACATTATGGTGCAGATTTAAAAATAAATGTCGAAAGGTGTTGCTTTAGTCAAAATATTTTCTTTTCTAAATTTCCTTAGGCTTCGAAACAATAAGAAGTTTTTGTCTTAAAACTACACCAAAATGTAGGGAACAACGTCATTTACAAACGAAAATATTGTAAAACATTGTGTTAGAAAATAATCAATTATTGATAAATCTGATAGGAATTTTCAGTTTAGCTCGTATAGGGGCCTTAAATCACGAATCACACTTAAAATTACGATACCTATTTTGTTTCTAGAAAAGTTCGCATCGCAGCATACTCTAGTCTAACAAAATGGCTGACTATCCTACACACGCATCGCCCTCAAGACGGCCGGACGCGGTGGGACGAGGAACTGACACTGTCACACATAGCCAGTGACGTCGCGCCGCCTAGACATGTCATACAGCTGACGGTAAGATGTAAAAAAATTGCACTTTTTTTTAATCCATTTAGAATTTGGGGACCTTTGTCAAAAATTGAACATGTCGGTCCCATTATAACAGAATATATATTGAACTACATTTACACACTAATAAATCATAAACGGAATTATATACAAAAAACCAACACCACTCATAGGCTCAGCTAGGACCCTCGGTAATGCACCCACTTGTCTCACTTGTACCTTGAGGATAACTAAAAAATACGAAGGAATGCGTGCCATACTTGCAACTTGACAGAATGTCATTGTCTTTCGACAGGGTGTTATTATCTTTTGACTGAATGTCATTATCCTTATCCTTATGACATCTATCAGTATCATTATCTCTCAGGCCAGTACACAATCTATGAAAAATCTTAGCAAAAGGGCAAGAAAGAGACTTGCGAATACAATGCTGAAGGAAAGCAACATCTCAAGCCATATGCCAGGGGAGAAGAATAAAATTACTATGTAAGTTTACCAGCTTTTGCATGCAATTGCATGCAAACATGAGTTTTTTAAACTTGTTTGCCATAGTCCAAAATATTCTTTAAATAAAAACTAAAAAGATAATTTAAACTGAAAAGAAAAAAAAACTCAGTAATCACAGAACATAGCGACTTTTTAACTTATCCCTGTTAATTATTTAAGCGTTTTTGTATCTGACTGTTTGTTCACGCATCATCTGATAGTTGACTGTATGGTATAATTGTTTCCAGGAGCAAAGAATTAAATGATGAAATAGCAATTGCAGCTTTGGAATGCGCAGAGACTTTTTTAACTGTTTGTGGTTTATTTTTGAAACCGGTTATTCATAAGGTAAGCCATATAAGTTACCATTTGCTTTTTATTTCATTTTAACTTTTTTGTCAAGCACACTCAATGATATTATTATAAAAGGTTAGAAAAGAAGCAATATTATCAGTTGCTTGTCTGTGCACTGCGCCCGCGCCTAGACCTTACCTTTATGATCTAACTTACGAAGATTTATGACCCGATGTGCAGCAAGTGCAAAATTATACTAAGTAGCTATAGCATCCTACTTACTAACAGTTATAGGAACAAATTTATCTCTGCCTTAAAACAATGTTTTTGAACATTTCCAGAAACTCCAAGAGCTCCTAGTCCGTGAGAGTTACAACCTGTCCTCGTACAGTGCACGACGCTCGCTCGCTTTGCTCTCTGCGTTGGAAGCGAGTCGCAAGTGCGGGGCGAGTGTGGCGTCGCCTACGCAATATTGTTTGCAACTTTACAGTGCGCTCGTGTGTAGCACGCATAGAGAGGTAAGCTGACACTGATAGTTATAATTTCTTCTATGGTTTTCGCGATTTTGCATAATAAAACACTTTATTTGTCCGGTTTTATCGCGTTTTTATTCATTATTTGAACCGAGCTTTCGCCAGCTTTACAGTTGGCTTTTTCAAGGTTGACTGAGATGTAATTTGTCTATTTTAAAGCCAACTGTAAAGCTGGCGAAAGCTTGGTTCAAATAATGAATAAAAACGCGATAAAACCGGATAAATAAAGTGTTTTATTACTGATAGTTATATTTAACCTAACCTATACCACAGCATTACTATATCATTATAACCTATAAGCACCAGAGAGAGGTAAATAAGGTAGACTCTATGTATAAGTTACAACTGTCTACCTTATACATAGAGTTGAACAAATTATAGTCGTGAAAACCATTGGAATTTGTATTTTTGCATATCAATCTTTGTTACACAATTTTGCCAGCATATTGACATGAAAATTTAACAATATGGTTATGAATTTTACAGCAATCTAAGTAAGCATTCTATTTTAGTTATTGGTCAAAGTCGGGATGCAACTTCTTTCTGAGTTAGTTTAGGATGTCCCCCTGAAGACCAGTTGCAATAGTTCATCCTATATATAAATCATTTGTTTATATTTTCCAGATATCAAAGTTCTGTTCCCAAGCGCTGTTAGACATAAGACTGCATCTGCATTGCTCGCCGCCTTCGCTCAACTTTGCTCTAGAACCAATACCAGATGCGAAGAGTAAACAAAGCAAAAGAAAACAAATGTCTGAACGCAATCGAGCTGTGTTGGAATCCTTGCTGGGCAAAGAAAGGTGAGATTAAAGTGTTTGAACTTCTACTAAACTCACATAATTTGTATTAATATATTTTTTACTTGCATATACAATGTTTGACCACTATTACTCATGATGTTGGTAAGGTAAGTATTGATAAAGTCTAAGATAAACCACGTTGATCTCGAAGAAACCCCGCGATTTTACTTACGTTGTTAACGCCAAAAAATGTAGTCATAGAAAAACTCACGTTACTGTCGTACAAGCAAGCAATGGCGTCGCATACGTACAGTCAAGAAATATCTCACTACTTGAGTGTATACTTATAAAAACTTGCATCAATTAAGAAGATGTCATACATAAAAATATGTCATAAAATATTATAATTTTATCGACAGAATGCCTTCAGAAGACCTAAGAGAAGAAATAATCACAATTCCTGACGAACCATCAAGTAAGAAACAAAAAACAGACGAAATATCCGACAAAATCAGTCTAAGCAGCGATGATTCTGTTGATTCAATCGAAATTAGTGATGATAATGATGATTCTCCCGTAATAGAAGTCTCTATTGAAGAAACTAAAGCAGAGATCGATAGAAATGATGTACTAAACATTGAACCAGTGATAGAAATGGCACCTACAGAAGATGATGGGCCTTCAGACATTGAAATTGACGAACACGATGCTCCTACTCCATTTAAAAATGAAACGAATCAAGTTCGTAAGGAAAATGGAACTATAAATATAGAAATTGAAGCTAATACATCTAATAATCCTAAAGTAGTTATAACTCTTGATCTAGATGATGTGCCAAATGAAAAACAAAGTATATATGAAGCTCAAACACAATTACCTATACATATCAACGTATCTACAGAAGATACAGTAGGAGAAAAGAGTCCTGTTTCAATGGAGGTTGCATATGATTACCCTAATACAGATCAGAAGGTAAAAGTTTTAGAGAGACAAGATGATGAAAATTTACCTAGTACAAATGATACTGATGACATACAAATTACATGTGGACAAATCGTCAGAGGATCGCCAGACGATTGGAGTAAAAAAGACGTAGAGACTCCCGAGAAATTGAATGAAATAAAAACTCCTGAAAAAAATAAATTTCAAAATGGTGTCGCAACTGAAATTGAAAAAGACATCAGTAATGGTATAGAAGTAAATAAAAATGATAATAAAATTGATGGAGTAACTGTTGAAGATATGTTAGCTGATTTTGTTGATGAAGTTGCTGATAGTGGTTTGACCCCTGCGTAATTTGTTTCGTTTAAAGACATATACCACGGTAATGTTATATTGCCGTGATTATACCTACTATAAATATATTATTATAATATAAATATATTTATATTGTACTATTGTTAAAAAGCTGAAGAATAATTTGCTGTATATTATTTTATGCAAAACTATGCCTGCGATGTTCGGTTGGGTTCCCTACGCTACTCCGAAACACTATCCATCGAAAAACCTTTCGCCGGAGACGATTGACCGATAGATTACTTAACCGAATAGTTTTTCCCCCCAATTGTTCACTTCCCCTTTGGTTCGTTTTACTTTACCTAATTATTTAAGTAGCTCTCAAATTTTAAATGCCTTGAGAATTGAAGTGGCAATTTAAAATTTGAGGCCACTTTTAAGTTTCTTCAAATTTAGAGTGGTGATTTATAATTTTATTAAAATTTGAGCCCACTTGAAACTTGAGGGCTACTTAAATAATTAAGTAGCTCGCAAATTTTAAGTGTCGTAGAATGAGAAATATCGCGTTCGGAAATGACATTTCCAAAGACATTTTCGAAGCGGTACTGCGAGCTTCGGTCAAACAATTTTCGGTGTTTCGAAGTAGCGTAGGGAACCCGTTCGGTCATGGTCTATGGTAGGTACCTATTACTTTAAATGAATAAATATTTAATAAACGAAATATTGGTTTAAATTTTTAAAATTAAGTTTTAATACATTAGATTGAAATGTTTAATGCTATTATGCGGGAGGAACCGTATAAATTCCGTACGGAAAGAGTGATTGGGAGTGCGAGTAAATAGAATCTAAGGCCCCGGATACATTTGCTTATTAGCATGCTTAAAAATAAGCATGCTACGAGAGCGTACCTACACACAAATAAATTATTTTAAGTTGATATTTTGTTCACTCATTAGTGTCTATGCTGTAGCATGTAAATAAATGATTTGTAGCATGCTTATTTTTAAGCATGCTTTGAGCATGCTAGTGGCATATAGCAATAGGAAAATTTTATTTGATTCAACACGGAGAGCCACCCGGTTTTCCATTTTCCATTTTTCTGAACAAAACAGAACTGAACACAGAACTACAGAACAGTAGATGTTTTGCTATCATGCCACTGGCATGCTAATTTTTAAGCAAATGTATGATAGACCTCGGTGACCCGAAAGATTTACCCTGATAAAACGGCTATATGTAAATGTTTGACGAACCCCTTAAAAAGAAATATAAAACAACAATTAGACACAACAACCAAACGTCACTGTCAGTATTTGTCACAGTGACGTGTACTTTTTATTTGGTTTCAGTCAGCGCGATTTATTGATTCGATTCAGCCAAACTCATGAAGAAATATTAAATTCTAACAAAAACTGTACCCAATACAAAAATGTCTACAAAACCCAAGGCTTCTGATAGTGTTTCCAAAATCAAAGGACCAGAATCGCCGTGGAAGAAAGCACTCATAGCCAACGCCGAGTGGCCAGATAAGGTTAAGTTTAAAATCACGAGACTTTTACGATTTGTATTCAAATGTTGCTGAAACTTGGTCAATAATAAATTAATTCGGTTTTAGGACGAGTTTCTCGATGTCATTTATTGGATAAGGCAAGCTTTGGGCATTATTTTGGGCCTCGGATGGGGCTTATTACCCTTGAAAGGCTTCCTTGGAGTTTTATTGTAAGTTCTTTAGATTTTCATTTTATAATACTTCTATAAATGCTAGCATAAGGGATAAAACGAGTAAATACAAATACATACCCAATACTTTACTCTGACACCAAGTACTTTTAGTATTGATACTTAGAAATTAAATATCGAGTAGGTATTGGTCAAAAGAATTTAGTAGTTTTGAGTACCTACTAGAACTCATATCAGTACTTTTGAGTACAAGTAAGTATCAATACTTTTCAATTGATACCGAGTAAGTATCGATACTTGACAACTGATACAGTATCAAGTAAAAGTATTGATACCTCAAAGGTATTATTTTATCCCTAGCTAGCATTACTTTAGTCAATAAATAAGAATATGCACAAGTCTATATACTCTAACAATACCTTTATGAAGTTTGAGATGCAGGTAAAAACTATAGGATAAATATAGGTTTTCTTTTGTCTAGGTTTGTACTCGTAAACGCTGGTGTAATATACTTCTATGTGATGAATTTCCAAAGTATCGATGAAGAGGAATATGGCGGTATGTGGGAAATAACGAAAGAAGGATTCATGACTTCATTTGCTGGCTTTTTGGTAAGAATTTATTTATCAATACACATTATTACATGTTTACTATTAAATTGGTGATAACAATAATATAGAAAGCTTAGACACTGTTTACCATAGTAAACTAAAATGACAACCTAAAATCATTAAATTAATGATAATAAAGGCTTAAAGGCTAATTTGAAACCTCTGAGTATCATTACAAAGATGTTAATTATATTTTGTTACTCTTTCACATAATTTTTTTCTAAACTCTTTGCAATGAAACTTTGCATGTCAGCTGCAATATTTTCACAGGATCGGGAGTTATGCAAGTGCAACTAACCACAGTGCCTTACTAGTCACTTATATAAAACAGAATGATTTATCTTACCTACATCTATTCCAATTTCAGGTAACATGGATAATTGTGTACACAGGATTACATGGATCTGATTTATGAGAATCAAACTAATCAAACACAGAATAGTATAAGTACCAAACTACATAACCTTGTACATACCATCAAAAGCATGTAAATTAAGTAGGTACCTACATTGTATCCTTTTGTTTATGTAATGCAAATGAATAAATTACTGTGGTCCTCAGAAAAGGTTTAAGTACCGTATGTATTTTAAACCCATGATAATTTGTAAAAAAAATAATTGTATGTTTCTTTGTCATAAGGCATCTACACAATATGCTGGCGGCTGTCCCGATGGGTATGCCAGCGGCATAATGCATGGTTGATTCTATCTGTCGATCAAATCAACCAATTTCAGATGAATATTTGACAGTTTCACCTTAAAAATCTTTAAAATATTGATCTGGAATTGCTAGTAAAATGTTAGGCTTTGATGACCAAGTCAAAAGACCTTTGAGTGCCTCAGCATAGTGCTACTGGTTGTGTTTACTCAATTAATTGCAAATTTGTTGGTTGCATCGTTTTGGGTATGTTGCATTAATTGTAAGAAAATATGTAGAAATACGGCTATTGCAACACGGCCTAGACATCAAGACTAAAACAGTGAAAATACTCGATTATCCAGCAAAATTATTATTTTGATTTGAATTTGTTATCAAATGAAAATAATATTTTAGTACCTAGATCTTCATACTGCAATATTATTTACTATCAAGAACAAAACCCTAAAAATATTATACTCATGCTTGTGCCAAGATAAAATCTGTATAACTATAAGAAATGAAAAAGACAGAATCATTTGGTCTTTCATAAGAATTAGATATCTATTTAGTATTTGGGTTTCTATATGACGGTCATCGCATAATATAATAAGTTTGTCCAGTCTCAACTTTTTTTTTAGCAAATGTGAAATTAGCTCCGTCGCAGGCCACTCAGTGTGAATCGAAAGGGGATATCTTCAAGTTTTTTTCGTTTCATCTTGACCATTCCCAAAACAAATTTGAAAAGTCCACTAATAACTGGACCAATCCCAGCGGAAAACTCTCGAGGGCTACCCCCTTAAGAACGTTTTGTTTTAGCTACAACATCGATTTCAGACTACTATCCCTTGCTAGAACCACCATGTACAGGTGCGTGTTTGACGTGACTTCGCGTGTAGTATAGTGTAGTACAGGCATAAAAATGATTTATTATATTTTTGTTGTTAAGTTTTAATGAATTATGTTTTAAGAATCAACAGCGCGGAATGTTTATTTATCTAATTCGTTGTAAAAGCAATATTTTTAATGTAAATGTATAATTATAAATAATTTGTTTGTTGTGTGAATGTTCCTGAGTTTGTGGTGATGTCCATGTTTCGAACAAATATAAATGGTTGGATTTATTTTGACTTTTATTAACAAACTAGCTGTTTTGCGTTTCTCCCGTACCGTATAAGTCCTAATCCGTAGGAATATCAGGACAATAAGCAGCATATGTGTTGTTCGATCTCCAGCTATTTTACATGCAGAATTTCATTGCATTCAGTTTAACCGTTTTTGCGTAGAGGAGCAACAAATATGTGTGTGTTCGCGTGTAGTGTGTGCACATACAAATAGTGTGTGCACAACAAATATGTATACTCAAAAACTTTGACTCCACTATTCGTCTGTCTGTGATAGCTAGACAGTTAAAATTTACAAAACAATAAGAATAAAATAAATATTTAAGTGGGGCCAATCCCGTACAACAAACTTGGACATTTATCATAATGATACGGAACCCAACATGCGCGAGTCCGACTCGTTTTCGTCGTTTTTTACCGTCTTTTCGTATAGTGGTGTGACTCACCTAGTGTTAGTTTTGTCGTCCTAAGGACTGCTATCAGAGCTAGCTACCGGGACTAACTGCTTAACGTGCGAAGGAGGATGGAAATTAAAATAAAACAGCACTTCAACAAAAAATAACCCTCTCTTTATTCCCGCCACGTCACCAACACATCATCAGTCCTATAGCGCTGCGTGACACCACAGTCCTTTATCTCCATTCGCGTCCCTGATTCAAAGGCCAAAGCTCCAGCATAAGCTATCATCACTCCATTATCTATACAGAACCGTTCGTCGGTAGCGAACAGTTTAGCGTTACGTTCCTTGCACATTATACCCATCATGTGTTGTAAATGTTCATTGCAGCCTACACCGCCAACTATTAGAACCTGAAAATAGATGAATGGCTTAATTATTGTTCACTCCCTTGGTTCATTCCATATAAATTACAATACAAATATAACATTCATTTATCTTGCCAATTCATTGGTTGCCTGGAAGAGAACGCCTTTAAACGATAAGGCCGCCCATTGTGCCACACTAGATTTAAGTTTTCTTTACAGTATTTATATAACTCTTATTATTAAAACAAGTTGGCACAATGGGTGGAAACTAGCTATCACCTAGTAGCGGAGTGCCCGGAGCATACGATAAAGCCAGGAGAGAAATAATGAACTCAGATACCCTATGTAAGGGTGACCTGAATGACATTACAATAGGGCAGTTATTAAAGTTGTGCAAAGTAACAGGTGGATTTAATGGATCACCATCACCTTGAGTTACCAGTTAACTCAAACTCTAAAAGGGCCTTGGGGAACTGGGTGAAATGGTCCCAACATGAGAGGACCAATCACCAGTCTGGTGCTTCCGCTGGCGTCCCCTACTAGAAATTGTAATAATAAATGGATGGTCTTATCTCTTCCAGGCAACCTTTGAAAGAATATAATTATAGTAATACTGTAAGGAATACCAAGATAATTAGGTACCTAAATTAACAGTTGTATAGAGGTAGATAAAAAGCTGGGGCTAGGATTTGCCATATTCCTTTGGATATGGACTACAGGGTACAAATTACAAAACC
This sequence comes from Idaea dimidiata, assembly GCA_949358125.1. Taxonomy (NCBI): domain Eukaryota; kingdom Metazoa; phylum Arthropoda; class Insecta; order Lepidoptera; family Geometridae; genus Idaea; species Idaea dimidiata. The sequence goes on from OX442334.1 coordinate 12,184,641, forward strand.
GTCGTCAGATAAAGCCTAAATAAAAATTGAAAATTGTACTATAATTAGTTGTTTACCTCATCCGAACCACAATGGGCCATTGCACGCTCCGTGATCTCAATGAGCATAGCAAACAATGTCTCTTGTAGTGAATAACAGAGGTCTTCTGGAGTATACTCCTTAAGGAGATCGTCTATTTTGTCCTCCATGAACGATAGGATGCCAGAGAAACTCACGTCCATTCCTGAAACGTGGAAAGGAAATTCTAGCTCAAAAATAAGGTACCTAGACCAACTAAATACTCACTGCGCCCCTCGGGATCAGACCTGACTTGCGTAAGTCTCGATCCCGCGCCAACATCGGGATAAATAGCCTTGTGTTAATTAACTGCTGCTATCTACATCCCAAGTTTCATCGCAATAAATTCAGTAATTTTGGCGTGAAATAGTAACAAAGTTACATAGAAACTTTCAGGTTTATAATGTTAAGTAGGATAGGGTGTTACTGAATCATTATTATCACCTTTAACACAGTATGGTAATTGCAAGAATTTCTTCCCCTTTTTGGCAGCTTGTTCAATATTGTAACCAGGACTAGGTGCATTTGATAACTTTAAAACTCTAGCAAATCTGAAAAATAATATAAAACCTATTTAGTGTAAATAGTCACTGTAGGGCCTAGAGCCTCTTCTTTGACCTACTAATGAATTGTTATCACAGATAACAACCAGGACCAACTGCTTCACATGCCATGCCCCATAGCAAGGAGCTCAATTTTTTTTTGCTGCAATCACTAATCACCTAAGGAATGGAATGACCCCACCAGCTAAAGCATAATTCGCATGACTATTCTGTAAGACAAATTTAACTAATGAAGTTTAAGATCACAAAAAACTAAACTTCCATGAGTTTCTTGTTGTATCTTCTCATTTAAAAGAACACTAAACTACTAATTTTATTATATTTCCTTTAAAAGAAATTGATAATGTATTTATATATAAAATATATATTTCCTAGTCTAAAATAAAAAAAATAGTAGATTTTTAGTGTTGAACTTACCTATCTAAACAATTTCCAACAGCAATATCAATGGTTTCCCCAAATATCCTGTACCTATTCCTGGAATAAGCAATTACTTGTGTGTTACCTCCACTCACATACAACACTGTTGGGTTGTTTGCTTTTGTAATTAGCCGACCCATTTCTATGTCTGTGTTTTGTGTTAAGGATTACTATTCTTTGAATTACGACATATTCTTTTGAGCTTTGCTTGTATTGATATAAAACAGCTCAAATTATTAGATCAGTAGATTTTATATGATAACTTTGATAAACTTTCATTTAGATGATTGTACCTAGTAACTTTAATCCATAGCATTCATGTTGCTATACTACTTGGAACATTGTGTCAGATGGAGTAGACTTTCCCAGCTGATATAAGTACCACTCTCTACTCTCATTATTAGTACAGGAAGAAGATTCCTGGCTTCTGCTTGCTATAAAGCTGCAATCAGGCCAATAATAGTTAGGTATATATGTGTAACCCTAGTCAAACATGCCCTGAAGAAAATAACTATAATATGTCTCAAGCAAACAAAGTCAGTTTTATCACAATGTTTTAAATATTTTGTAAAAGGATACGACCAATACAATGGTTAACGCCCAAAAGTGGTTTATTCCATAACATTGCACATGTCCTAGCAACTATAGCACAGACCATCAACGGAGGTGCCATCCCTGGACCTTTAGTGTAGCATACCACATCAAGGTCTTCGGGTTTTATACCAGATTGATCAAGAGCCTCTTTTAGAACTTCATGTATGTGTTCACGGTGATGGTCTGCCGTTTCTCGAGGCTGGAATCCTGAAATATGGTTAGGTTAGGATTTTTTAAAGGTGATTTTAAAGACGTTTTAGGCGTAAATTATAGTTAATATTACTCAGATTTATTAGGTTACTCAGGTAAATGTTTATCTTTGTATCGGCGTAATTTGTACACTAAAATCGATAATATAAGAACTAACCTTCTCCCGGAGGAGTAATGTAAGTTCTTCGACAATTTGATAGTATTTCACCATCTTTTACAATGCCGATGCCAAGTTTATTGGCACTTCCTTCAAATCCGATTGCTATCACCATTATTTTGTGCAAATTCAATGATGAAATCCAATAATTTTCAATTTGTTTGAAAAATACGTAAACACGTTTGTAAACAAATAATTATCAGAAATATTTTGACATTGACATATAATATTTTCGATTAAGGTAAGAACATAGAAAATCAATTTCCTGCGGGATGCAAAATACCTTTGAAAGTTTTGCAACCGGCGCGCGCAGGTGGATTGCAGCAGAGTAGCAGTATAATTAAAGGCATTTCCGACTATCATTTCCGGCGGTTTCCGCTGACGTAAAATCGAAAACTCACTCAGAAAAAATGCTCCACGAGTGATAATAAATTATAACCCCGAACAAACCTGAGAATGGCAGAATCAAACCATTTTTAGGCACTTGAACTTAATTTTTAATTTGTCTGCTTTGCTCTTTGCTGACAAATGTACGCATGTACAGCCACACAGAAGTGATATTTTTGAACTGTAAGAACATCGCAACAGAATGGATCCGCTCCCGCGGTCGAACAGTACATACGGACCTCGATCTTTCGTATACGAATTTAATTCTTCTGGTTCAAATTATAACAAAATTAAATAAAAAAACCCTTTATTTATTACAGGTACACAACACTTAAGCACTAGCCCCCCTATTCTTGACTCGGTGAAGCCTTTCTGCTTCCATCCGCTTGGTGACCCGCCAACATTCCTCGTCGAGAGTGTCGTAACCTCGCGACAGACTGACCAACCTCGCGAGGACGAGGAGACGATGTAAGTCGTCAGCGGTCACGGGGTTCGATTCTGTGGATTTACTTCGCATTTCTATGAAATCGTCTTCTACGAACTGTGAAAAAGATGAAAAGAAAGCTTAATATTTTTACAAAGATAAATTGCAAAGTATTATTATTAAAAATTCTTCTGCAACGGGGTTCAACTCAAAAGCTCGTTTGCCAGAAACAAAGACATGGGAGTCGCCTTCGGCTCCCTTCAACTAGATTACTAGACGAATTACATGCCAATATTTCAAAACTAAATTTCAACCATGTTCCCTTAAATAAGGTACTTATTGCTTTGAAATATAAAAACAGACCGAGCGAGAAAGCGATAGTCTTACCGTAAATTCATGTCTTAAAACCGAACGACAACCAAATATATGTAGGATGACCATCATTTCGTTTAACGGGTTTTTATTGAGAAAAAGAAAAATAACAGTAGTGATAGTTATGCACCACTATCTGTTATTTAATTCCTGGAATGTAACGAAAGCAGAGGGGAAAGAGATGGAAACTGGTTGTGGCTATGTTTTTCAATAGGTAATAATCGGCGCGGTACAATAGCAACCTCTGCTAATCGTTTGGTCATCCTTCGCGAAAAGGACAAAGCGGTAAAGAGTCTGTCTCAAGCGGACCTTTATTTCAACGAAGTGCGCTTTCTAGTGATGGCCAAAAGTTACTTAGCCTTTATTACATAATACTAGCTGCGCCCCGCGGATTCCCGCGTAGGTCCTGGTCCCACGGGAATATAAAAAACAGCCAATATTGTTTTTAAGCTACCATTTTACTCTATACCAAGATTCATCAAAATCGGTTTAGCGGTTTAGGCGTGAAAGCGTAACAGACAGACAGGGTTACTTTCACAATTATTAGAATATAGAATATAATTTTGCAGGAAGTTAAATAAATAAATAAAGAATAAGTTAGTTGTACACATTGCTATCTACCGCCAAACTAAGCAACAAGGCTTACAATAGTATAAGCACGGTAATGTAATCTACCAGTAGTCCAACTTCGTACAAACGGACGAAACGCAAGTTATACCTACGCGCCTCGATCTTGGTGCGCGCTCAGTATGCAGACAGTCGCGACTGTGCCGCAGTCACGAACAGACGGACTGTAGTTTTATTTAACAATAACCTCGCAATTTTATCAATTTTACGCTTTTGGATTCAATATGACATCCTCTATTTAGGTAAGACAGCGCTTTAGTACCTCAGTGCATAAACTACTATTTTAAAAATAAAAAATCTACCTACCAATTAAAAACAAAATACATTTTTATTGAACACTTCCCATTCAATTCACAAAGTATTTTATTTGTTTATATAAAAAAAGTATATTTACAATCACAAAACTAAATAAAAAAAGAAAGTAGGCAAATGTAATTTAAATGGTGGAGGTGGGCAGCCCTATCGCATGTTTAGGTACCGCGTGGCTGTAGGCATTTCATTCAAAAATACGGCCAAGTTACACTACTGATGATAACATTACCGTGGTATAAGCCTACATAACGGATACTTATATTATGTATGAATACATATTTTACTATAAACTAAAAATATAAAACTCTTTTTTACCTGCAAATTATCACTGATGGAGTACTTGACTAATTTGAGATGAGTGAGATAAGTTCTAATAAGGTTCATGATATCTTCTTTGAGATAATAGGTGGCAGCTTCGACGATCGCGTCGAATATTTGTAGAGACGAGTCCTCTGGCTTTAGAGGTAGGTGGTAGTCACTCTGTAATTAAATTATAAATATTTTACAATAGCTGCGCCCCGCGGTAATACCCGCGTAAGTCCCGATCCTGCGGGATAATCGGGATAAAAAGTAGCCTATGTGTTATTCCCGGTATCCAGCTACCTATATTCCAAGTTTCATTGTAATGGGTTCAGTAGTTTTTGCGTGATTTAGTAACAAACATCTAAACGCACACACTTTCACATTTATAATATTAGTAGGATTTATTACTAAACATTGGCCCTCTCCTGACCCAGACCTTTGAAGGTTGAAACGTCGAAGTAAGCGAATTAGAAATAAAAAATGATGTAGGGATCGGCCATAGGCGATAAGACCGCCAATTGTCCCATTTTAGTTTCTGTAATTTGTTATTATTTTTGTGTTTTGGTACAAAACCGTTCATATAACTAGCTGCGCCCCATGGTTTCACCAAAAGACCAGATTTCTTGGGGATATCAGGATCAAAAGTAGCCTACGATAATTAAAATCTCCAGTTACCATGTTTCATCGCAATTGGTTCCGCAGTTTTCCGTGATTGAAACACAAACAAGCAAAAACTTTCGCATTTATAATATTAGTAACATTTCTTACCGGCAACAGAGACTTCCCTTCAGACAGAATCAAAACAGAAATATCCGATTCGAAATCCATCTTATAATACTTGAAGTCGTACTCGACTTTCTGATGTAATATCATGTTGCCTAGTGCTGTAATATTGTTAACGCCAGTCGCGTCGAGACGTCCTTGTTCCATTTTAGTCTCATCTAGAACTAAGTTCGTGTGTTTTGCTAGTTGTAGAACGCCGCTTGTTAGACGATTGCAGTCGTAATCTTTTCTGTAACAATAATTTCAAGGATCAGATTCAGAAGGCGAGTTTTCGCGGAACCGCGGTGAGGAGATGTGTTGCTAAATTTTTATTTTTGCAAAATCTAGTTCAAATGCGTGTAAATAGTTTAATTTTGGGAGCATATTAAACAATTTAGTTTCGTGAAGGTGTACAAGTGTAGTGAAAGTGAAAATCGGTGCAAAACATGGACTCGTTGTCTCAAAAGCTCCGTGGACAATCATTATAAATGGCCGCCGTTTTAAAATGATTCCCTCGACTAGTTAAAGTCGTTAACTATGACGACTTGACTGTTTCGATGCAAATGAATTGCAAATATGAATAATACTTGACACTGGCTAATGTCCTCGATACGACACGTATCGTCACCAGATTCCTGTCTCTGCGGCCCTAACCATCGGTAGTCGGGCGGGCTCTGCCCTGCTGCCATAGGACTTCTAGGTTTAATTTTTTATAGTATTTAATGTTTTTGTACAAAAGAAGGTGAGCCATTCTTTGTACATGGTTTTCCTTCATATAATGCTTTGGCATCTTGTTGTTAAATAAATACCTACCAGATTAATCTACATATTCCTCAGAACACATTTATCTTACAGAAATAGCCATATGAACCACCGTTAAAAATATTATCGACTGTTCAATTTCGCCTTGTAGGTTATGTTCCAGCCATTTTTGCAATGATTTAACTGCCGATCGCCTACCTGACACCAATAGATAGATAGATAAAATGTTTTATTGTACAAAAATTTAAACTTAACAAATATTACAGAGAAAAACTTAAATTTAACGCACATAGGCAATCTCTACAAGGCAACCAATCCTCCTTGGAAGCAAGCAGTTTACCCGCCACCGCGCGGAGTGAACTCCAAGTTCCCCACGGGAAGAGATGGGTACCTCTATTCTATGGCGGGTCTACACAGCTAGTTTTAGCGTTAAGTGACAGCAGTCGTTAGGTCAAGTTAGAGGCCTTAGCGGCCTTGGCGACCTGACAACTGTAACACTAGGTGAGACACACCACTACAAAGACAGCTAGTCTATAATCTCTATACTTAATACAAGTAATATACTTATACTTACTTAGGCAGCAAACTAAGCGTATTCAAGTTGTCAATGGTAAGCGGTAGATAATAACTTTTGGTTACGAATTGTTTTATAATATCATACAGCTGACGGGCGTATTCCGGATACTTTGACGTCGGCAAATTGGATAAGTTTAGGCAGAATTGGCCGAGCGTCATTGTGTCTTGACGAAGGTAACTGTAATAAGACAATATTATTTGGTAACACATTGCATTTGGTGTCATGCTTACTAATCTCCAAAAATGTGATTTATTAAAAATGCATTTAATTTTATTTCACCATTAAGGTACAATGTTACATACCTAAATATCAATAAATAAGTGTATGGGTACGAAACTCTCAGCGCGGCGGCGCACGGCTGTATTGATGACCAATTGACCAACAATCAATAACCTTCCTATTGTATGGGCGTTTATTCGACCCAGAGTCCCACTTACACTGGTTTTTAAGTTTTGTTTTGAGACAACCCTTTCGTTTTCTTTTACAAACAAACTTTCACTTGTATAAAACTAGCTGCGCCCCGCGGTTTCGGGTCTCGATCCCGCGGGAATATTGGGATAAAAAGTAGCCTATGTGTTATTCCAGATCCCCAGCTACTTATATTCTAAGTTTCATCGCGATCCATTTGGTAGTTTTTGCGTGAAAGAGTAACAAAGTCACATAGATAAATACAAAATTTCGCGTTTATAATATTAGTAAGATTAGTGGGGGATCAATACTTACACACACGCAATCAAATGGCAGATGAGATATTCAGCAGCCAGCTCATCTCCAAGTAATAACTCTTTTAAAGCTTTGAGCAAATGATCTCTTGCTACATTCGCATCTTTTAACGCTTTGCCTGGAATTAAAAAATCCATGATATTTAAGGTTGTTTTCGAAATGTTACAACACCGACAAGTTAGAATCATAATGTGCAAGTCCTAGGCTGTAGGATTATCAAGATAAAAAGCATCAGCATATCACATTTCATCGCAATTGGTTAAGTAGTTTATGAGTAAATGAAACAAACTTCCAAACAAAAATTTACAAATAAATTTGTATTAAGTTTCATGGAATTATAGTGATTTTCAGATAGTGTTCAACTGTCTATTTAGCAAGTTAATGAACTTAAATGTGGCTACAAAAAGTATTTAATATTTAGCCACATACCTTGATCAAAATCATCTTTAACTAAAGGATTACAATGCTCCAACTTCTTTACATAGACTGCATGTAGTCTTGGTACCAAACTCGGTGGTGGATTGTGTGTGATCTTCTCTACATCTGTCTCGCTCTGTGGCTCGAGTATCGCATGCTCTGTCCCGCTCTCTTGTTGGAACTCGCCTGAGAGAGCCGGGTCGACTGAGAGAAAGCCTACTACTTCGATCATATCGTTTAATTTGAGGTTTTCACTCTCTTTATATATCTACAAGAATAATTAAAAGAATAAGTCGCTTTTTTTTAAGTTTAAAATAGACGACCATACTGAAACAGACACGGCGTGTACGCGTCAACATTTGTTTCGCTGTGTGCTACAGGTGTACCTAGTCCAAGTGTCAGTTTTTCTGGCGTTGTGTATTTACACTCCTAGAAGCTGATGCAGCTATTGAGGAAAGCGAGTCAGAACTTGTTTCATTTCATAACTTCTAGATTCTTATCTAGAAGCACTAAATAAATGCTCCATCATAAACTTTTGACCATATAGTAAATATAGCACTTCAACTTAAGTAATTTGATGTGGTCAAAACACTATCCTATCATATCCATTTGAAGAGATATAGTATAAAGAGATAGTTCTTATTGGCAAAATTGCAGTTTTATAGCAAAAGCAAAAATCAATAACTAAGATGAAAAAGAAATAAGTGATTCAACACGGTTTTCTCACCTTAACAATACACGATTTACTATGAACATCAGGCAATGGAAAATTCAATAAATGCTCTCTTGACACTCCATTCACTGTATTGCCAACATTTTCAGCTAACTTCTGTTCCTTAGTGGCATTCTCAGAGACCTTCCGTTCCTTAGTACCACTTTCCTCCACATCCATTGCATCAAAACCTTCTTCAGTCTCATTGTAACTCCTTTTCAATTTTGTATCACAATTTAGTCTCTTTGATGTGTTGGGTTGTTGGTCTAAGTGTTTTATGTGATTGTTTTGATCTTCAATGCTTTGTGCCCAGTCGCTGAAGCCTGGTATTGAGACAACTACCATAGTTTGCCGTTGTCCGCTTTTTAAGTTCTCTGTGTAGTTTATTTTTTCATTGTCCTGAAAGATAGACAAATATACTATAGGTATTATTATTTTGTTTTAATGATTGTTTTTGATTTGGCATCTTTACTGATTTGTTTATTTTGGCCCTCAGAGCCAATTTTTACACTGGTGATGTTGTAAAGAAAAAAAAGATGCTGAAAGAAGTTATGTCCCTGATATCAATAAAAGTTTTAATGACATTTTTTAATTTGTGGAAATTGTTACCATAGATAGACAAGTGTGTAGACTAACACTACCTAAGTTGCATGGTCATGAAAACTGAGAGATGCAGGTTTGAATCCTGTCATGTGTTGTATTTTTGTAGTTGTATTTTTCTTTTAAAATATTTCTACAGTTTATCTCTTACCAAAACATGTGCAGTATCACGAAACTTTCCAGACTTATTCTTAACATCATTGGTAACTGTGTTGTAGACCTCAAACTGTTCGAAATAGAATTCCGGGTTGTGCATGTCTTGAATCATGCCACGGAATCTAACGAGGGTGCCGTCTGGGAGATTGTGAGATGCATTTGAATTTATTAGAGGTATCTGGTAAACACAACAAACGAAATTATTTTAATTTACGATTAAAGTCCTTTTTTTCTCTCCTTTTTCTCCCTCTTCATTAAATACCAGCCAGCTACATAATGTTTAGTCAGTCTCTGTTCTAGCATTAAAGGCCTTTAAAAAACTAGCTATGCCTCTCGGTTTTACCTGCATAAGTCCTGACTCAACAAGAATAAAATTTATCAAAATCGGTTAGCAATTTAACAGGATAAAAAGTAGCCTTTGCATTATTCTAAGTCTCCAGCTATCTACATATTGAGTTTCACACAGTCAGTTTAGTAGTTTTGTGTGAAAGAGCAATTTTTTTGTCAAAAAGCATTTTTTTATAAGGCAAGTCAATGCACCGCTGACTGCGACCCGCTCATCTTGTTGGGTTTTAAGTACTAGGAATCTAGGTAGGTACATTAAAGTTGCACCAACACAAACTTTTAGTAGAACCTAACTTTGATAAATTTTGGTAATCAAATTCATACGTGACTTGCCTTATTATCCTTCTAAGTAGGCTCCAATAAGAGAAATTAAAATAAATAAAGGCTAATATTTATTTAACTTCTTTTATAAATAAAGTTGAGGTTATTTAGAGGTCAGATCTAAAAGAAATCATTACTTTGCTAATATAATGGGTTACAGACTTACCTGATACCAGTTGGGTAACTTCATGAGCTTCTCTATCCATGCCTGTTCGTTGGAAATCCACAAATCGGGAGTAACCGAATCAAAGTCACAGTTGAAATCATGCATATTGTAGGGTATTTTTACAACTAACTCCAGGAAATGGTTAAAAAAATTGAATGTAGCACTTATTTACAGGTTTCTAATTGACCGACCGAATTACTGCAAATTGTACATAAAACAAGACAAATATATAATTATTTTGGAAATAGATTTTACGAGATTAATTGACAGGGCGCGAATTTTTTATCAACGAAAGATGAGCTAAAACTTATCTTACCTGTAATGCTTGATCTCGCTTGCTCTTGACAATATTTACATGTTTTGTCTTGCTTACGCTCGCACAAACAAGGAACGACTGTACAACTACGACCATAGACAAGCGTTTTATGGTAGTTTTTATTAATACGATATGGTAACAATTTCCAGTAGTTTTTTTTTTCGGTCGGACGCTTGGTTGGTTGGTAGTTTTTCAAGTTGAGCTGTTGAAATTGTAGGCACGCTATTTATTTGCCAAATTTGAGCGAGTTTGTGATTGTTATTGGGTGTTATCTTCGGTCGTGTGCATAAATAAGTAAACCGGCATCAAATTTGATATATTCAACCTACTAATTGTAGAAATCTAGTCAAAATGAGTACGTACCAACATAACCTAGCTTTCGATTGCTTGACTTTTAGATGCTTTTTTTAAAATATATTAGTAGCTAGCTGGTATTCGTAAAAGCACTATGAGTATTATTTATTAGTTGGAGTAGTGATGTTTTGATAACAAAACTAGAATAGGTCATATACATATATACTACTAGCTACGCCCCGCGGTCTCACTCGCGTAAGTCCCGTTCCCGGAAGAATATCGGGATAAAAAGTAGCCTATGTGTTATTCCCGGTATCCAGCTACCTATATTCCAATTTTTATCGCAATCGGTTCAGTAGTGTTTGCGTGATTGAGTAACAAACATACACACATACTCACAAACTTTCAGCTTTATAATATTAGTAGGGTAGGATTATAATATTAGTTGGATATAATAATATCGTCGCCTTGGAGGTAAAACTAAACAAGTTCATTTTTATCATTTATCCATTTATGCAATAATCCAATTTATTTGTTTCAGCGATGGATATCCGACCCAATCACACTATTTACATAAACAATCTCAATGAGAAAATCAAAAAGGAGGAACTTAAAAAATCTTTATACGCTATTTTCTCGCAATTTGGTCAAATCTTGGACATAGTCGCACTCAAAACTTTAAAAATGCGAGGCCAAGCATTTGTTATTTTTAAAGATATCTCTAGCGCTACTGTTGCTTTGAGAAGTATGCAAGGATTCCCGTTTTATGATAAACCTATGGTGAGTGTCAACTATCAGTTATTATAGGACAGTAAAATGCAAAAAAACACCCTTGTGAAGAATATAACAGGCTAATATAAATATTTATCTGAATTACAGAGAATCCAGTATTCAAAATCAGACAGTGATGTTATCTCCAAAATCAAGGGTACTTTCCAAGAGCGACCTAAACGTCCAAAACTTCCCAAAGGTATTGATGATGCCAAGAAAAAGAAGAACAAGGTAACTCAAAGTTCTCAACTTTCATGTTTCTGTCTATTTTATTCTATAACCCACTGTGCCGTGCAGGTTCACTGGTGAGAATGATGAAACCTATGTGTTAATTTAGATTTCTAGCTAACTGCATCCCAAGTCTCAAAACCAAGTAGTTGTTTCTATTAATATTTTACTATTCTGCAGCATCGTACCACATTTTCTATTAGTAATTACATTTATGACTTCACATACACTATCACTATGAACATTCTTAATGTTATACTGAAGGAAATTACTTTGTTGCATAATTAATTGCATGACCTTGACTTAGATGTATTAATCAAATTGCTGATCATGCATTCTTGAAAATTGATGATGCTTGTTTTGATACAATTTTAATTCCGCATTTTGTCAACAACCACCAGTTCAAGATATATCATGCTCAGATAGATAGGTGGTAGAACAAGTTCTTACTTGTTTTCCTTAGTGGCTGAATTGGCCTATATATCACAAATACAAACTACCAAGTTCACCTAGGACTCCGACCAGTGATGGCTGAAAAATATTTTTTAATTATTATTAAACCAATAAAATAGGAAACCAACAAGTCCTAGGATTTACCACAGTCCATAGGCATGGGATCCGCCAATCCGGAGTAGGCTCCCGTCGACTTAGGCGTCTTACTGCCTAAGCCCTCTAAGAGGAGGCCCTTGTCCTACAGTGGGACAAAATATGCTCAACTCAAAGTCAAAGTATTTTATTTCATAATACTATCACATAATCATTAATCATTTTAAATCGTCAGCAAACAACTGTCTCTTTGGAACGGTTTTTTTTTAATTTTTTGTTTGTAATTATCATGTGATTCACATTATTTTTTATTTATTCAACTGGATTTTAAATAAATACTTGATTGGTATTCAAAGGTGCCTGGAGCTGCAATGCACATTGGAGGCCCTGGGCTGCTTAACAACGTGAATGTTGAACAACCACCGAACCAAATCCTGTTCCTCACCAACTTACCCGATGAGACATCGGAGATGATGTTGTCTATGTTATTCAACCAGTAAGTATTCTTTTTATCGACTTCTAAAATTGGAGGAAGTTCAGATCATTGATCTTAATCTTAACAGTAGATATTATGTCATCAGAAGGAAAACAGTTGAACAAAGCCATTGAAGTAACACTATATCAAATTCAATCTTGTGATTACGCCTAATTATGAATGAATCATCGCAATGTGTTAATAATCGCACAAGCACAGTTAATACATCTTTCAAACTCTGTTGGTAGCTCTAACTTTAAAGGTATAGATACACATGTTTAGTGGCATGCTCATTACATGTACGTACACACACACTTGTCTAACAAAGCAAGTTAGTTTCGTTTTCGACCATGCCACCAACTCGCATACAAATGCAACAACAAATGCAACTTAGTGGACACACATACTACTAAGTTGCATTTGCTACCTAGTGGCACAGAAGCATGCCACTGCTAAGCGTGGCATATGTGTACCTTAATTACATTGTATTTTGTCATTCTCCAGGTTCCCTGGCTTCAAAGAAGTGCGTCTTGTACCAAACAGACACGACATCGCGTTCGTTGAATTCGCAAACGAAATGCAGTCGGCAGCCGCGAAAGAAGCACTACAAGGCTTTAAGATCACACCAACTCATGCAATGAAGATCACGTTTGCTAAAAAATAGTTTTATTTAGTTGTACTGATTGTACCTATTTATTAAGTTAAATAAATTTTAAGACTCAGAGAACTGTTTTAAGCATTGCACTTCGCTAGAACAGCTCTCTCTCCCGGCTGTGACTAGATTTTAAGTCAACTATTATTTTATTTTACTTATGAAAACCTACTATAACGTGTACTTAATTAAGAACGATGTGGTGCCTTAATATTCATTAAGTATCACACCAAATGTACATAGTAGGAATTTCCATTTTTTTAAGAGTACATACCCATCAACTCATCCCACAATAACGAACGTAAGGAAAAAAGGCTTTGTTCAGCATTGAAACAAGTTGTGTTTAATTAATATATAAAGCGCTACTCGAACCTAGTCGCATCACAATCGGCTCAGTAGTTTTTACGAAAACGTATCATCATGTTGTGGTGATACTTCCCTAATGTCCCTAACGACTGCCATCAGAGATAAAAATCTGGACCAACCGATTAACGTGCCTTCCTCAGCACCGAAAATAATACAGATTTCCATTTAGTTAAGGCTCAACTAAATAATGCGAATTAGCTGCGGGCCGCGCCCAACGAAATGGAATCGCGCCCCGAGTTTTAATAATATGGCGGAAATAGTTTTTTTTTTTCCTCAAGCATGTCTGAATTCTACTAACACTGAATGATTTTTCGCATGGCATTATGGCAATACCAATAGCAATACAAAAATATTATACGACCCAGTTCAAATGATGTGTTAGAAAGAGAAAGATTACCAGTGCTAAATGCGTTAGTGGAAAAAGGAGGGAAATATTCAAGTTTCAATGATATTCGTAATTTTTCCTGGTTACGTATTATTTTTGGAGATTGCGAAACTGTCAAAAACATCTTGTAAATGAAATTAATTTTACGGTGTTTTAGCTTGTAAAATAAATTATATTTGGGCTATTTTGTAGTTGTTATAAAGTCCTCTTCGGACAGTGTTTGTTTTGTGTGAAAAATTCAACAGCAAACAAAAAAGTTGTACGGTAAACATGGAAGATATATTTCAGTGGTGTCGCGAAGGAAATGCTTTACAAGTGCGAGTTTGGCTGGATGATACCGAACATGACATGAACCAGGGGTGAGTTGATGATATTTCCTTCGTAATTACTCCATGAAACTCCATGTGTAGTGGCCTGGTTTTCCGTAAATGGTAATGGTAAAGGCACGCCCACAAACAAGTCATGGCCTAGTAAAATGCGTCAACCTATCGAGTAGTGTGAATGAGATCAGCTTCTTATCCTCGAAATTTTATTTATTTACTATCGATGTTTGCTGTTTAGACAACTATAATCGGTAGGTACACAGTATGGGTTCAATAATCATGAACTTTTGGTCCGGTGTTCAGTAATTTAGTAAGAAGGATTTGTATGTTTATAAGAACCTACAACAAGGACCCTATTTCTATAATGTATGTATAGAAATAGTATTTCGCCTTTCAATATTCATTGATAATGAGCTTGCTGTCGTACTAAAATATCTGAAGTAGGTATTTTTAGTATAAACTATTTTAAATACAGAAACCCATTACTCATTCTAGTTTCCTGTTAGTTGAATGAATTCTATATTTTTTTGTAAAATTAATGTAAAGGTATGTAAGGTCTACAATGATTGTTATAAGGAAAAATACATTAAACATTAGTTTCTAAAACTTCTGCTAAGGTGAATGTTAAGGTATGAATCCCTATTTTGCGTGGTCACGGCATCATGCCAGACGGCTGGACCAATTTCGATTTTTAAAAAAATGATCAGGAGTAGGATCGTATGAAAGTAAAATGCTGAAGCGATTTTGATAAATCTAATGTGGGTGACACCGCAGGCGCAGCTAGTAACAAATAATAAGTTTTACAAAGGAACATTAGAAAATGTACAATCAAAGTGTAGCTTAGTCATTAGGCCCAACAGTTCAAAGCTGAGTAACTCTAAAGCAAAAAACAGTTCATATCAGAAAGACAGTCTAGCAATAAATACACTCAGCTCCACTACCATGTTTTAAAACCCAGTGTGCAGCAATGTTTTCTTTTTTTTTTTTATAAACAACTAGCTGCACCCCTCGCTTTCCCCTTGTAAGTCCCAATCCCACGGGAATAAAAAGTAGCCTTTGTTTTTATCAGGTTTTCCTGCTTTCTGCATACCAATTATCATCAAATTAGTTTAGTAGTTTTTGCAAGATTGAAACACAAACAAACATAAACTTTTGCATTTACAATATTAGTAGGATAGATTGACCACTATCTCATCTAATTTTAAGTGGTGGATGACTGATGAATGGTCTAAGCTAAAATGTAGCCATGCTCAAATTAAAATAGAATAACCTTAGAGTATACATAAGCTATAGAGTGCAACTATGGGTATTTGCCTACTGCGCAAAGTGTAAGCAGATGCTCTATACATAGATATTCAAATGTTGAGGTTGAATAGTGATCCGTGAATCATTTTTACACCGCGGCACTGAACATTTCACCATAATTATTACTAGAATAAATTCTAACGAAAGAAACAGTCAATTCCGTAACCCTAGGTGACTGATGACATTGTCTTAGTAATTTTTTTACTGTTCATACAGGTGCTTACAGGTCATACTCGCATACCAGCGCTCTATAGCTTGTTTCTGTATACTCAAAGAGTTTGTATAACACTTACCTTTATCGATTTACATCTCAGTCTACCTTGAAAAGAGTGCTCCAAAATGTTGCATTGCAATAATGCTGATAACGAAAAAACTTAATTAAAATCGTAAAATGAGTTATATTTCAATAGCAGTGGTAATATTCAATATTTTTCAAATAATTTCAATATTTCATAGGCGGTGTTGGTCTAGTGGTAGATACCCCGACTTTCATTCCGAAGGTCGTGGTTTCGAATCCAGGTCGCGCACTAATGTATTTTTCTTTAAAAAAAAATATGTGCGCTATTATTAACATCGCTCTTACGGTGAAGGAAAACAACGTGAGGAAATCCACGGCCTAAAATCCCGCACAAAGGCCCTGCACAGTAAAAAAAATAATTTTATTTCAATAGCAGAAAACAAACAACTGTTTCGCGAAAACAGAAGAAAATCTAGGTAGGTACTTCATAATAATAATAAATCCTGTGACGAACACACAGCGCCATCTAGCCCTGTGGTAAGCTGCTAAGCTTGTGCTACGGTGGCTAGACAACGGATAAACTACTTCTCTTCTTTTCTACTTTTCTTTATGTCCATATGTTTATTTCAGAGACGATCATGGCTTCAGCCCGCTCCACTGGGCATGCAAAGAGGGCCATCTCAAGATCGTAGAAATGTTGATACGTCGCGGCGCTCGCGTCAATGTAACCAACATGGGTGACGATACCCCGTTACATTTGGCCGCCGCACATGGACATCGGCCCATAGTGCAGTTGGTAAGCTAAATCAAATCTACTTTAAGGAATAGAGTTTGTCTTGTTTGGAATTAATGTGACGATAGATTTCATTCTAGGTTGTCATCATTAGAGGTAATTCAATGGCCAATTATGAGAATTCTGTTGAAAAATATTTAATGTAAATTAAAAATCTTAAAAAAATACGTTCGACGAGATTCGAACTTACGTGTCTCGCTTCCAGTTCGAGCGAGCGTTCTGGCCTCTGGAACCACGCGATCTCTCCATGCGCTTAACATACAATATGAAGCTCTTCGATTTTACATCCGATAGGAAAGGGCAGGGTTAGACTCACCTTAGTATTAATTTGCAATTTGACTTGAAATTACTACCGAAATATCGAGCTTCGCAAATAAATTATTAAACATGGTAAACACCCCGTTAATAAGTAATTTTAGTGGTAAAAATAACCATGTTAGTTTAAAATCGTGTAAGAATTGATTTAATAAATATGTCTTTCACCTTTCCCCGCAGCTGCTACAAAACCGAGTAGACGTAAACTTCACAAACGAGCACGGCAACTCGCCTCTCCACTACGCTTGTTTCTGGGGCTACGGTGCTATAGCCGAGGAGCTGGTCATAGCCGGGGCTTTAGTCTCACTGGCAAATAAGGACGGAGATACTCCGCTGGATAAGACTAGAGGACAACTAATACAGCGGTTGGTACTACCTTCTTGCTTTTTATTAGGTTTTGTACCCAAAGGGTGTCGAGGGACAAAGGATATTAAGACTTCAATGTCAATGTCCGTCTGTCCATCAGGCTGTATCTCACAAAGAAGTTATATTACTAGAATTAGAATGCTCATGTAGAACTAAAAAGTGTTCCACTTCATTGTGCATGCTATCCCTTTCTTATAACACTATTAGAAAGGGACAGAACACTACGTTGAGCATGCTGCCTCTTTCTAATTACACTATTAGAAAGGGACCGAACGCTACATTAAGCATGCTGTCCCTTTCTTATAACACTATTAGAAAGGGACAGAACACTACGTTGAGCATGCTGCCTCTTTCTAATTACACTATTAGAAAGGGACCGAACGCTACATTAAGCATGCTGTCCCTTTCTTATAACACTATTAGAAAGGGACAGAACACTACGTTGAGCATGCTGCCTCTTTCTAATTACACTATTAGAAAGGGACCGAACGCTACATTAAGCATGCTGTCCCTTTCTTATAACACTATTAGAAAGGGACAGAACACTACGTTGAGCATGCTGCCTCTTTCTAATTACACTATTAGAAAGGGACCGAACGCTACATTAAGCATGCTGTCCCTTTCTTATAACACTATTAGAAAGGGACAGAACACTACGTTGAGCAGGGCTGCCACTTTCTAATTACACTATTAGAAAGGGACCGAACGCTACATTAAGCATGTTGTCCCTTTAAGGGAAAGACGCTACATCCACTTTTAGTTCTATAGGTACGTAAGCAAAAAAAATTAGAATAAACTCGATATTTCAGTAGCGGCATAATGGGTAGGTAAGGAACCCTCAGCGCGCGATTGCGACTTGCATTTCACCGGTTGTTTTGTCGAGTTTTGTTGTTTGTATATTCATATGTAATATTCTAAGTTTCATCGCAATCGGTTCAGTAGTTTTTGCGTGATTGAGTAACAAACACACTTTCACATTTATATTAGGTATTAGTAGAAATAATCATTTATAAGTTATACTAGCTGCGCCCTGCGATTTCACCCGCGTAAGTCCCGTTCCAGCGGCAATATCGGGATAAAAAGCCTATGTTTTATTCCAGGTATCCAGCTACCTATGTTCCAAGTTTCATCGCAATCGGTTCTGTAGTTTTTGTGTGATTGAGTAACAAACATCTAAACATCCAAACACACACACTTTCACATGTATAATGTATTTATATTTCACGTTTTGCTTTTATTCCAGACTCCACGAGATAGCAGTTAGCCAAGGGCAGGACTTGAAGAAGATAAAGTTCAAAGACCAGTCGTGGCTGGGACTCAAGACGAGGTCACGTGACGCGACTCTCTCGCGGCACAAGGGAATCAATATCAATGAACTAGCTCTCCATACCAAGATTGCCGTAACACCATCGGGTAAAAAATAATAATAAATCGTTAAATAATCCGCGCTACCATGCTCGTTTGTCGTTGCTATGTCGTCTTTTTGTCGTTCAAAAAATAAAGTAAATTTAAAAAAAAAACCCGAGACTAGACTACTTTTAAAAACCACAGACAATTGAAATATTTTTTTTTATATTTCGTAAATTTGTTTTTATTGCTCAAGGCATATTTACTAGAAATATTTTTTAAAGGAAACATTCATCTTCAAAAATTCACTTGCGGCAAGTGAATTTTTCCTTTAAAAAATATTTCTAATAATTTTTTTTATTTGATGTTTTTTTAAAAAAAAATTTTTTTAGCTTAATGACAATGCGACGACTTATAAGACATCATTGTGGGGCCCAATAACTACTTTAATTACCATCGGTAACCTGGGCTTTGCCCTGCTGCCGACAGACTTCTAGGTTTAGGTTTTATACTAGTTTACTGTTTGTGTGCAAAATTTATACAGTATTTTCATAGGACCTGTAGATTTTTTTGTTTGTAGGTTTTGTGAGGGATGGACCTATATGTTTTGTTTTAAGTTTATTTTTATAAAAACGTAAATTTAAGTTAAGAAATAAATCGTTTATTTTGGATTTTATGTCGATAATACACGTCATACACTTAGAATGCACACTTGAACACTTTGAATCAAATAAAATTAATAATTATTAATTATGAATCATTCTATTATATAAATTTAAAATTATGGATCACCGGTTCCACTATAGTTCTGAATATGGAACAATGCGAACACATGATCACTGAAAAAAAAAAGTGAGTTTCTTTTGTCATCTTCCCATTTGATCGCGTTCCAAAGACACTAGAAAACTTACTGAGACGATTCAAAACGATAATGTGAATATTGAATATAAATATTGCACGACATTACACACAGCGCAATCTAGCCCCAAACTAAGCACTAGGCTTGTACTATGGGTACTAGACAACGGATACACTACATTTTTAGGAAGACACCCAGACCAGATACAAATATTTATTTTTAAGCTTAAATATTTGCACCCGACGGGAATC
Organism: Idaea dimidiata; assembly: GCA_949358125.1. Lineage (NCBI taxonomy): Eukaryota > Metazoa > Arthropoda > Insecta > Lepidoptera > Geometridae > Idaea > Idaea dimidiata. The sequence goes on from OX442334.1 coordinate 12,204,438, forward strand.
GAAGCCGCAGCCTTCTGCATTGCAGTCGAGCGTTCGCCCGACGCGTCACAGGGGCCGTCATATGAATTAAATAAACTTTTTTTTCTTTATAATATTTTATTACTACTATTACTGCTTCTATTTTATTTTATATTTTTTTTGTTGTTTATTCTTAAAGTTTGAAATGTATTTTTGATCCAATATTTCCTTTTTGTTATGATTTTTTAATTTACTTTGATTTTTATTTTATTTTAATTTATAATTTGTAAACATAATTTTATGACTTGTAATGAAATTATTACCAATAAATGATATGAATATTTTCGATTTATTTTCAAGGTGAGACATGGCGTGGGAGATGGCAGAAGAACGACATAGTGGCGAAGATTCTGGCCGTACGCGAGTGTACGCCGCGTGTGCAGCGAGACTTCAACGAGGAGTTCCCCAAACTGAGGATCTTCTCGCATCCCAATATATTGCCTGTGGTCAGTATTATATACTAGCAGCGTCCCGCGGTTTCCCTCGCGTAAGTCCCGATCCCGTAGGAATATCGGGATCAAAAGTATGTGTTATTCCCGGTATCCAATTACTTATATTCCAGGTGTCATCGCAATCGTTTCAGTAGTTTTTGCGTGATTGAGTAACAAACACAAATATACACAAACTTTCAGCTTTATAATATTAGTAGAATATCACCCGAATACTGAAACGATACTTACATCAGTCACTCAATTGAATGCTTCCTAAGTTTAAGCATCTCTCACAATTTAAGTGGTATTCTCAAACGAGACTTCGGCGACTTGAGACAATGATTAGCTAAGTATCTGTTAAATTTTTACGTTATGGCAATATTGATCTAAAAAGTTTGTTCTCAATAAACTAACACATTTTATTTTATTACTTTACGTTGTGAATTCGTTCCACGCAGGATTATTTGGATGAGTAAATTTTTTTTAGATAAACATTTAGTTTAATTATCCGACAGAACAGTTGAGTTTAAGTTTTTTTTACAATTTTAATGGTATTTCGATGCTTTTTTAGTTTCAAAGTTATTTTTCAATTAAAAAAATAAGTCGTTTGTTATTTAAACATAACCAGCGCGCTAATCGTATTTAGTGTAGAACGAAACGTTTTAACTTATTTGACAGTGACACATGAATCACGCGCGTCAATCAGTGAAAGAGGAGAAAATTTTCTTTGGATAATAATCATCTTTCTTCTTTAATTTTATAGTTAATAATTGTCTATTGAAAAAATGGAAGAGAAGAAGAAAAAAGGAAGTAATTACACGAACAACGACAAAGAAATGTTATTAGAATTGATAAAGAAGTAAGATGTTACCTCAACTATAAAAACCATGAACATTCTGTCAACTCCGTTCACAAGTTTTCCTATTAGGATTATAGGTGCTGCAGATCCCAACATCCCAAGAGGGATGCAACCGGGAACATAGCTTAGATCATTATGCAATTTTATAGTTAATAATTGTCTAGTGAAAAAATGGAAGAGAAGAAGAAAAAAAGGAAGTAATTACACGAACAACGACAAAGAAATGTTATTAGAATTGATAAAGAAGTAAGATGTTACCTCAACTATAAAAACCATGAACATTCTGTCAACTCCGTTCACAAGTTTTCCTATTAGGATTATAGGTGCTGCAGATCCCAACATCCCAAGAGGGATGCAACCGGGAACATAGCTTAGATCATTATGCAATTTTATAGTTAATAATTGTCTAGTGAAAAAATGGAAGAGAAGAAGAAAAAAAGGAAGTAATTACACAAACAACGACAAAGAAATGTTATTAGAATTGATAAAGAAGTAAGATGTTACCTCAACTATAAAAACCATGAACATTCTGTCTTTGAATGTCCGTCAACCCCGTTCACAAGTTTTCCTATTAGGATTATAGGTGCTGCAGATCCCAACATCCCAAGAGGGATGCAACCGGGAACATAGCTTAGATCATTATGCAATTTTATAGTTAATAATTGTCTAGTGAAAAAATGGAAGAGAAGAAGAAAAAAAGGAAGTAATTACACGAACAACGACAAAGAAATGTTATTAGAATTGATAAAGAAGTAAGATTTTACCTCAACTATAAAAACCATGAACATTCTGTCAACTCCGTTCACAAGTTTTCCTATTAGGATTATAGGTGCTGCAGATCCCAACATCCCAAGAGGGATGCAACCGGGAACATAGCTTAGATCATTATGCAATTTTATAGTTAATAATTGTCTAGTGAAAAAATGGAAGAGAAGAAGAAAAAAAGGAAGTAATTACACAAACAACGACAAAGAAATGTTATTAGAATTGATACAGAAGTAAGATGTTACCTCAACTATAAAAACCATGAACATTCTGTCAACTCCGTTCAAGTCCAAGTTTTCCTATTAGGATTATAGGTGCTGCAGATCCCAACATCCCAAGAGGGATGCAACCGGGAACATAGCTTAAATCATTATGCTAAAATAAAAGTAATTGTAGCTTTTTTTCCCAGATGCAATGACAACAAAAGCAAAATATTTCAATTTGAAATTGAATAATGCGAGATTGGAGAGGAAATGTACGCTTGAAAGGCACAGATTGGAGAGGAAGTGTTTACTTGAAAAGCAGAACTAGAGGTGGAATTATTAAAAAATAAATACCTAGATTTTTGCTCATTAATTGTTTTTATTTTTATATTATTATTGTTAAGCCTTTATTGCAGATTCACTTACAAATCATTAATATTAAATAATATATTATATTAAGTTGAATCAGCATATCTGACACATAGGTCTCTTCCACCCATACCCCTGTATATCATTAGCAAAGTTATCCTATAAAATATGCTATTGTTTCATTATTTTTTCGGTTTCTATCCAAATAAATTTATGAAGGTAAATAAAATTCCCAAATGAAGTGTCAGAATTTATTAGTGTTCCTGTCTTATGACTTCTTTCTATCTCATTCTTTCCGGGATGGGTCGATACCATTGACTGACAGGTTGGAATTACTTGGTGTTACCCTCACAGCAGACCTTTACTTTGGGCCTTTTGTTGAGTCGAGAGCCCAGTTGGCTTCAAATAAGTTAGGAATCCTTGGCAAGGTTAGGCAGTACTTCACACCAGAACAGCTTCTGAATCTGTACCAAGCACAGGTCCGGTCGTGCATGGAGTACTGTTGTCACCTTTGGGATGGAACAGCTAAATACCAACTTGATGCTTTTGACACTAGTCGAGTCGCGCCTTTCGAGTTTGGGACATCGTCGCGAGGTCGCTAGCCGTTCGGTCTTCTATAGAATTAACTTCGGGGAGTGCTCGCAGGAATTGCATGAGCTTGTTCCCCCTTGCCCTTTTTATTATAAGACCACGAGAAGTACGGTTGGTCGCCATCCTCATCTGGTAAACGTTCCAATTTCGCGTACAAAGCGTCACGCCTCCACCTTTCTTGTACGCACTGCCAATAAGTGGAAAGGGTGATGAGCAGTTGGTCCACTGATTGAATTGGACTGTTTCGTTTGGTTACTGTTTGCAAAGCACTGCCAATAATTGAATCCAGATATAAAACTGTCTCCTTGGATATGCGAAACCGCGCACGGAATTCAATATCATTATATTTTTCAAATGAATGATCCGAAAGTGAGGATAGTGTGGTTAAAGACATTTTGTACAAATTTTAAGACAGGTCGAAAGCACTCTCAGATCTAACAGCTACTCACGTCGATTTGACAGCTAATTGAGAGTCCATTTGCGTTGAGCGACGTTCCAGTATTCGAATTTGGCATTTAAGTACGAGTAATTTGAGAAGTTCGTAATTATAAGGCTTGCTTATTTGTGACGCTTGAGTATCGTTTCAGTATACGAATTTTGAGTTTAAGAGCTGCTTAGCTGTTTAAAAGGCCGTTAAATGATTGAGTATCGTTTCTGTATTCGGGTGTATATTTTCTAAACGTTTATTTTTTATTGTAAATGTTTTGTACAATTTTTTTTTTTCTAATCTTATCTATCGGCCTGACGCCGGAATATCTGGGTTACTTATGACTACAATATTTCCAGGTGGGATGCTGCGTAGCTCCTCCCGCTCTAGTCGTGATCTCCCAGTACATGTCATGGGGCTCCCTGCACACGTTGTTGCACGGCGGCGGCGCGCGCGCACCCGTCGTGTTGGACGCCGCACAAGCCACGCGCCTGGCGCACCACGTGGCCTCAGGCATGGCCTACCTGCACAGTCTGCCCAGAGACAAGATCCTGCCCACCTTCCATCTCAACAGCAACCATATCATGGTGAGTGATGACTGAGATGACTGACTGACAACAGCAACCATATCATGGTGAGTGATGGATGACTGATGACTGACTGACGACAGCAAACAAAAAATAAAATAGTTTATACATAATAATATGTAATAATGTGTGTGCAAACTTATATATCGTTCATGTGAAAAAAATACATTTTAAAAGTAAAAAAAAACACTCATGAAGGACTATGAATATTATTTGTATAGATGACGGTGTCATAATCCAGCTATATTTTTCAGATTGACGAAGATCTAACCGCTCGTATCAATATGGCGGACTCGAAGTTCTCATTCCAAGAGAAAGGTCGCGTGTACGCGCCCGCTTGGATGGCTCCCGAGGCGTTAGTGAAGCCGGCGGCGCGCCGGAACTGGGAGGCGGCCGATATGTGGAGCTTTGCTATACTGCTGTGGGAACTGGCTACTAGAGAGGTCTGTTACTATACAACAAGCCTAGTTAGTAGTTACAAGGCCGCGTGTACGCGCCAGTATTTCATTATAGTTTGACCAAGAGATATGAATGAATATTTATGTCTTTTATATTGTTGTTTTCATTTATGGATTCTTTTCATGTAGGAAATGAGTGAGCAGGATGACGTATCATAGCTTAGTACGCCAATTTAAGTTTGATATATTTTTGGGGTAAAACTCTACGAGGAATAAATAGGATGGAGATCTAACTTCTCTATTAAATTCGAAAAAACATGTTCTACGGTCACACAGCAGCAGATGCACACACTGACATGTTCCGTTCAGTATCGACCAATGGTGGGCGATCTTTAGTGACAGACTGGCGGTCGAATCATCGTTTTAGGCCCCGCAACCACCGTTTGTGTGCAATATTTTTTCAAAGGATTACTATTTTCATATATATATTCGAGTTCGTGAGTAAACACCTAAAAACGGGAGCCTATTACTGAAAACCTACTTACTGTCTGTCTATTCGTCCGTCTGTCACCAGGCTGTATCTTATAAACATTATTGATAATAAATGTAGGTATTTTCCGTTGCCTCAATAATTTTTTTTACTAAAAATGGAATAAATCAAATATTGTGGGGCTCCTATAGAACAAACGTGATTTTTTGTGGTAATGGTACGGGACCCTTCGTGTGCGAGTCCGATTCGCACTTGGCCCATTTTTTAAAGTATAACGTGACAACAATTCCAGATTCCATTCGCGGATTTATCTCCAATGGAGTGCGGCATGAAGATAGCTCTAGAAGGGCTCCGTATAACGATCCCGCCCGGGGTCTCGCCACACATCTCCAAGTTGATCAAGATATGCATGAATGAGGACCCAGGGAAGAGGCCCTCTTTCGACATGATACTGCCTATTCTGGAGAAAATGAAACGTTAAGTCGATACTAACTATTTGAAAAGTGCAAAATTATAATTATATTTCTCTAAGTTATTTTTTTTAATACACCAAAAGTTGTTTGGTTGGTGTCAAAGTTAAAGATCATATGTCATTGACACCTGTCATCTTGACATCCCGCCCATTGACTTTTTTTTATCACCAAGACAAACCAAAATGTATTGATAATAAACTACAATAATTATCGACGTTTTCATGTCATGAAAAACACCCATCATTGAAATGTTATTTCTGTACTTACTAAAGGTGATATTTGATGTCTTAAACATATTCCATGTGCCTTTATAACAAATAAAATAAAAAGTCGCTATAGCGCTGATAATATTGTTACTACGTCTATCATAAAATGACAATTGGTGTGACTCATACTTGTATACAAGATACAAGTCTTACTAATTAAATAGTCTTATATAAGAGATTCTGATTTAATTATAAGATTTAAGTGAATAAATGTTTTTTTTTTCTTCTTTGCTGTTGTAAAAACGAACCTTTTTGACAAATTTAAAATTAAATGTAATAGTCTAAAGTCTAAACCAATAAAAACAGCCTTATAATATGTGCCAGAAAAAAAATGTAACTTTGTAACTGCCAGTATTTAATTGTTTACGAAACAATAATGTTGTAATATATATTTAGGTTGTGTTTCTAATAAATATTTTTTATAACTAACTTTTTTAAAAGCGGTGCTAACCCACTACGCAAAGAACTCCATATAATATGGTTTCAATTGTGTGCAATAAATGAAATTTGTATAATAGTCTTATATTATACAATACAATAGTATAACTTTATACAATACAAATTTGTATACTCCATTGCATATTGTTTACTATAGTCATGGAAACGCTTTTGCCCAACAAAATGTTTGTATAATATAAATACATTTCCTTTATACAATACTATAATTCTATCTATTGCCTAAAGAGTGCCTGTAAATGATTTATGGTAAAATGTGCTTCTTTACTATAAATTTATATACTTTATACAATTTATACAACATGATTTTATATGATACAAATGTTTATAACTATTGCATATTGCTTAAAAGTATTTGTAAATGCTATTGTAGAACAATGTGCCTTATAGTTTGCCAATAAGCCTATCTTTAACACAAAATGATGTAGTTGGTAATAAAATAGCCTTTATTGACATGCAACAAGTAAATTATCTTAGTTATAAGGAGATTTTGATGAGAATTAATAGTTCAACTTTCATAAAGTTGTTATAAACTAACATTTTTTTAATAAAAAGTAATTAAAATTGTTTTTGTTTCAATTGCCTATTTTAATAAAATAAATCTGAATTAATTACTTAACCATTCATCCCTAGAGAGAGAGACGAATTTATAATGTAAAAACAATGTACCAGTACCATGCACTCATGGCAACTGTACTGAGATTCATTGCAATCGGTTCAGTGGTTTTTGGTGACTACTTACATACTTTCATGAACTTTCATCTTTATAGTAGAGTAATAATTATCTATACTAGGTAGGATTAGAAGGTCCTATCTTATTTGTTACAAACCTAGCAAGACATATTGTACCAAGCGCTCTGTAAGCCGGAACTCAAGTAAGAAAGAAAGTCTCATCTGTCGGCAAAATGTACTGAGTGCCGACCATAGGTCAGGGCTGCGTTCGTAAAGCTCGTCCGACGACGGATCATCACTTCAAGGCGCGCGAGCGTCCGTCATCGGACGTTTACGAACGACACTGCATAACTGTCACTATCACAATCGATTTGATATAATTTTTCCTAACTGTGAAACTTTAACAAACAATATCTTTTAATTTAGCGAAAATAATACGAAAATACTAACGTCAGGGCGATTTTCGTCCACCAATTTCGTGGGGCGACCGATGTGTTTACGAACGGCCATTACTGATCGTCGGGTGATCACCCCGGTAGTTTTCGAACGCGTTCTATGTCACCGAGCGTCGTCCGACGACGTTTACGAACGCAGCCCAGGATAATAAAAAAAATGTGGATTGTCAATTTCAGTTAGTGTCAGTGTCAATTCAGTTTTTGTGGATTTCTTCCTAAAAAGATCTTATTTTCCATTTCACTCAATTTACTGGAAAACGCCTACAATTATGCTAATAAACAGGAAAACACCGAAGCAATTTTACAGTTTTATTCATTAACACGTTAAAATGGAACCGAATACGTCCCAAAATGTTGGCGTATTACCAAAAATAGTTGATGTTGAATGGAAGCTCGAAGTCGCCACAAATACTCCAAATACCGGCTCAGATAATCTACTTTATACTGTAATATTGAAGACTGATGTTGGTGAAAATATCAGGTTCACGTGTGGAAGCCAACAACTACAAGATTTGGTGTATAAACTGAAGAATTTAGTGCGGCACTGTGACTCTTTAAAAACTGAACTCCCATAGCCTGTGATATTTTGTACATAGTGTACATATATATTATCTAAGTGCACCTACCGTATTTATCATAAATATTTAAGATGTTATGAGGTAATTTTATTTTCATATGTTCATGTTAGGCTAGCTTGTGCTAGCCATTTGTCCCATAAAAATTGGCTCTCTCCGCAAGTCCCGAAATAACCAACAAACCAATAAGGAAGATAAGTTCAGGACACTAGAGCCCTTCAAGTTTGCTATTTTTATTTATTTCAAAACATCTTTATTAATGAACATGACAACTTTAGCTTAAATTTTGTTAGTGGTTGTGTACTGTATAGGGTACATGGAAGTCAGCAGTACCGCTTGGCGTGTACCCCATAGGGTACACTGGACTGTTATCGTGTTAATCCGTATAAGCTATTAGCAAGATCGCAACATTTTGTATTAAAATTTTCTAATTTGTACTAGCAGCTAAGCTAAATATTTAAACCAGGTAATATGAAATACAAAGACAACAAACTCATTTAAAAATAATTTTATTTCTGATTACACAGTGTAATACATTAAGAACACAAACATAAAACAATTCCTTCACACAAAAAAATCACAGAACTAATATAATACTTACATTTTTAATAGGTAAAGCCTACTTGTTAGCATCTTAAGAAAAAGGGGTACAATTTCCTTAGTTTTATTAAAAGAAAACAATCAAAAATTGAGTTTATTTTCACACTAAATCTAGTGAAAATTATACGACATCATTATAGTATGTCACTGTGTGATGAAAACAATTAAATGCTGACTTCGTGATTTAAGTCGAAAAAACATTTATCTGACGAGTGTGGGCAGGATAAATATTTTTTCCCTACACACACTCATTAATTAGTAAATGAGTTCATCCACTCATTCGTTCATTTTAGGAAAAGGTACCACATTAGGTAAGTAGTTTATAAATTTATCTTAAAATATCACAATATTAACAACTACACTCTAACAATATACATTCATACTTACACTGGTTTAGTACAATTATAGCCATTATTATGAAAAATTAACATCAAATTTTGAACACTGGATGTGCCACAACCAATTTTGGTTAACAATTTTTATTTGGCTTATTTGCAAAATCAAGAAAAAATATACCTACTTATAAAATTAGTTCCTTTTTAAGAATTATAAAAATTGTGATAATTTCTTCAGTCTGCCATAATAAGTATTAATTTAGAATGAAAGAAGACAATAGAATAGAGAATATACCTTTACTTCAATACCTTGGGAGGCCTGTAAATATAAAATAAGATACTTACAAAACAACTAGGTAGATACCTACTTCAGTAATTTAATTATAATACTTGTTCATTAGAAAATTCGCAATTATAGCTTCATTTTGAATCACAAATGGTCTTAGAATTAATGTGACGGATTATGAAAATATGTATCATTTTAGGCCTGTAGCAATTTTTATACAAGCCTATCTACTAGTATTATAAATGTGAATGTTTGTGTGTATCTAAGTAAGTTTGTTATGCATTAACTGATTGGAGTTATCGTTTTTTAATCCAATATACGCATGGAAAACGGTATGGCGTAATTTATTTTTACATAAGTATAATAATTTGTTTATCTTCTAATGATACATAATAAGGTAAGTATATTATGTTTTTATCGTCACCTCTACATCAAAAGGTCACGGAAGAAGCTATACCCTATGAATTACATAGTACCTATTACCAGCCCCCAGATTATCTAACTAATGGACGTCTGACAACTGTGGAAAATGACGGCAACATGCAGTGCATTGCTGCTTTGAGGTAATTACCGGTAATAACCACGTTACGTCAAAGCAGCAATGTACTGTATGTTATTGCCTGTTATTTTCCACTGTTGTCAAACATCCACTGGATAGATGATCTGGGAGCAGATTACCAACAAACAGGTTTCAATGTCAAAATAAATTTTCTATGGTCTGGCGAAAGCAGCAAAACATCAAAGGATTTAATGTTATTATGATAAATAAAATAGATTAGGTATCTATCAGCTTTTAAATACATAAGGTCAAATAGGTAGAGCCTATTGCATTTCTACATTTTTAATTTAGGTCAATTACAATCTACACGATAACAAACAGTTATATTTTTCATTTAAGTTACGTGGCTTTATTACTAAGCCTTATTAGTAATACTTTTGCTTGCATAATTCCCGGATTCAAGCTTAGAACCTCCAAATTAGACCCTAAAGGTTTCCTTAATAAATATTGCAAAGAATCCCAATCCATTATTCAGTACTTTCGGACTTCTAATACACACTTAACCAATAGGTACTAATAAAGTACATAAGAGGCCTGCGAAGATTGAGTTTTTCATACAAACGTAAGAGCAACTTAATAAACTATAAAATGTGATCTTTCTGTCTTTTAATGTAGTTATTCAAAAGACAGATTTTTTCTATTCCCAATGTTGGTCCTGATTGAAATCAAATCCTGACAGACGTGAAATCCCCTACCTGTTTTAGGGTTAAAAAAAGACTGTCTAAAAAAACACAAGACGAAACATTTAAATTGTGAATGTTTTTGTCTTCAATAAAAATGAATCAATCTCCGCAGGCTGCTTATAGACTCGCCCACTTATCTTAGCTGCTATTACCTATACAACTAAACTATCTAATCAACAGAAAATCTATCGACTTCGGGTTTCTTAATAATTTTCCAACATTAAGTTGTTGTTAAGCAACAATAAAATAACACTAAAACAAAACACAACAAACAAACACGATAAATAACAACACATAAAACATGAGTTTGGATATATCACATAATGAGTAAAGCACAGCAATTTGTTAGTGCAAATTATTGAATACATTATTATAAATAAAAAATACCAAAACTTTTAACTCTACAGAGAGGTCAAACATAGACTTTTCTTCGGTTTTCGCTATGCGGATAATAAAAAAGATACTTCAAAAGGTAAAAAAATAACTAGTATTTGGTTTTAATCCCGTTGCTTTTATTATTATAAGTATTTTCCAACGCCAGACGTTTCGAGAACTTTACAGTATCTTGTTCTCGAGTCTACCCGTGGTAAGGAGGAGTAAGGAGGTACTGTAAAGTCCTTAAAAAGTTGGGCGTTAAAATATGCTACTTAAAACAAAACAGCGGGATTAGAACTAAAAAAAATAGTTAATTTTAAGGACAAACATGTCATTTTCATATAAAAACTAATACAACTTGTAGTTTTTATTTAAGGGTAAACTGTGACAGAAACAATACGCAAATCGACTAACAAAGTTTTGATTTTCTATCTGTAGAGGTAGAAGTTTGATATTTTTACAAGATTATTATGATTATGCATTGCACGAATCACTGACCAAGAGGCCTTTTAAATAATAATGTATACTTAGTATATATGTGACGATAAATTGATAAAATGCTTTGTTCTATTCTTAATTAAACAACATTTCTACATTAGTTTACAAGACGAATAAAGAAAAAAGAAAAAGATTGTTATTTCAGCCTTTTTTAAGGTTCCATACCTCAAAAATCACCTTTAAAAAGGATCACTATTGGCTCATCTGTCTGCCAAGTTTTTTCATCACCGAAAGTGCTTTCATCATTAATCTTTAGCCCGAATTAGGTCCCCATTTCACGAACAAGTTAAAGTTCACAATAGCAGAACACATTTTCTTAAATTCTATACAGAGCTATGCCTTAAAGCCGCACCTAGATAGTTTATATACCTAAGTATACATACATACATGTCATGTTAATTTATACATATATATTATATTATAAAATACCTCTGATAGACAATTCATAAGGCCAATCCGCCTGAGATCTTTCATAGTCAGTCATTTTCGAAATAAGTTTTACACTTTTATGTTTGGATACACAGTTTTAGCTGCAATACGCTATATTATCTTTTTCCATAAAGCTTGAAAATAAAAAAAACGGCATTTTTAATGGTTGACAGAACGTGATATTTAAATCACAATTAGGATTTGGATGTCGTGTTTTTCCATATTAAAAAAGACAATACAAAATTTCTTCTATGGTTTTCGCGATTTTGCATAATAAAACACTTTATATACCGGGTTTAATCGCGTTTTTTTCATGATTTTTAAACGACCGAGCTTTCGCCAACTTTACAGTTGGCAGTCAACCTTGAAAAAGCCAAGATTAAACCCCGTAAATAAAGTGTTTTATTAAGACAATACAAATAATGAACCAATCTTTTATTTACAAATATAAGAATACGGAACCCTCTTAACTTAAAACCGGCTCGCACTTAACTGCTTTTTAATTAAAATATCCACTGCATATCCAAACATAATCACATACATTAAGGACAGAGTCAATTTAAACTTATCACACTACCCCTCTAACTCAATGCACTCCTAGAAATATTTAAGGAAAAATACACGCAAGTACAAAATTTTTACCCCGTGGCAAAAATTGAACCCGTCACCTATCCTTGCCCGACTATGGACTTAAGGAAGTAGTCCTCGAGGGTTTTTGGAAAACTATACTTCACAATCACGAATCGACCAGGTGAAATTCTGTAAGTATGCATCTTATAGCCGAATACAGAACCACTGTTAAAAATTTGAGTTCTACTGAAATAATTAAGCAGTTCTCAAACTCAAAAATTCGCAAGAAGTTGCCAAATTATTAAGTACCCGTCAAATCTTAAGTGAGGTTTCTGTATTTGGCTATACCTACGTCCTTTACAACTTGGTATGATTTCTTAGCCCCATAATGATAAAGGTAGGTAGCAGCTGCAATGAGAAGGAACTCACAGCGAGAAGAACTTGAGGAATGCAGCGGGAGGCACCGGGTATGGAGGAAGTGGGCCTCCCGCCTCCTTCACGCGCTCGCGGTACTCCGGGCACTGGGGACAAAGATAAAGGGGTTAAGTTAGGTTAAGTTTAGGCCTTAGGGCGACCTCGGGAGTTATTCCAGTATTAGAATTGTCCAAATTTTCCTTACAATATCAATTGCACTCATCAAAATAAAACTGTACTGCAGTTAACTAAAAGTGGACTGCAATTGAAATTTTATTGACTCAGAAATAAATGCAAATTGCTGTCCTCCATAGGAAACTTTATATAAAAATTGGCAAGTCTTGATAAAATTTTGTTTTTTTTTTCGAATTTTGAATTAAATAGTTACTGGAACGATATTGAAATGATGGGGAAAAGAAATTTGGAATAATTTTAATAAGTACGTAAATATACCATCTGAAAACTAACTCTGTAATATTAGGTATCGTACATTCGTATAGTAGTGTGGCTCACTGCTAAACGAAAAGAAGTAGGGTAGTTTACCTGATCAGCTATACAAGGGTGTCCAAGCGACCTCCAGAATAAGCACTTGCAGTGTCGACACAACGACAGCGTCTCTGCGTACATCGTATCCTCGCGGAGACCGTGCACCCTACAACGAAAAAGATATCAACATGCATAAAATAATGATAGTAACTCATATTTATATGACTATGTTGGCATATGCAAGTAGCAAATATGCCAGCGACAGGCATGACACTAGACCGCAATGGGACCACACCATCACCAGCATTAAAGTATTGCGTCTCATTACCCTATTTTCAGCGTCGTGGTTCCGCAATTTCCGATGCCACCGTGGGGAAATCCACGAAAAACCCTTATGGAAACCTATCTACACTAGTAAAACAGACTCTCCAAATTTCATATTTCTAGGAACCATGGTGGGTCTAGTTAAAAGACTTAAGTGGACATAGCTATGCTTGGAGTTTCCCTGCGTGATAGAATTTGAAATACGGAGATCCGTAGTAGAAGCAAAGTCACCGACATAGCTCTCAAAATTAGTAGACTTAAAGTAGCAATGGGCCGGCCATGAAGCTTGAAGGATATAACCGCTGGGGAGTATAAGTCCTCGAGTGGCGATCACGATGTAATGCGAAACGAAGACGTTGGAAGACCACCTCCTACTCGGTGAAACGACGACATTGTAGTGGTCGCGGGGAGTCGTTGGATGGAGTTAGCTAGCATGTATTGCTTAGACAACAAGTGAGTCCCTTGTGATCGACAGCTAAATTTACAAGTTCTCAATGTTAGATCAAAACTTACTTCCTTAACTGATGGAAAGCCTTTTTCCAGTCCAGATCCTCTCCATCCTTGCACTTGGCCTCGACCGTGTCAAGTTGTTGGGGAGTGAAGTGGAAGTCCACCAGCTCGCGCCAGATCCGCTGTTCGCTGCAGACGGACGCCATTACAGTCCAAGCTGATGATGCTGCCTAAAAATATCCACCAAATAACGAAAATAGTCCTTGGAAAACTACCAAAAGTTATAGGTTTTAATTCTGCTTTCTGGATTGAAGTTAAACTTTATTACATCTCAGTCTATTCCTGAGGTCTATAAATATCTCGAAACCTAGGGCATTAATAAAATGTTCAGAATAGTAAAAATAACGCGATTAAAGCCGGATAAAAAGAGAGTTTATTTTCAAAATAAAGAACTCGCCAATTATGGGTCCCCCCGGAATTTGTATGCAGACCAAACAGGTATTCAGAGATTGATCGCGATGATTGATCTGAATGAATTTGAATCTGCGCACAAGCTTCGACAGGCGTGAAATGGCGCGTATCTCAATATAAATAAGACTTACATCTAAATCTCTATGGTCCGATATCCTTAACAATATTTCCCTGATGCACTCCTCTGGTAGGTCGTGAAGTTTAGGCACCACCTCAGGACCGGGCTGTAAAGTTAATTAAATCTCTTAAAACTCTTTATGAATCTTCACATAAAGTAAAGGCATTGATTCTATGGGAGTGTGACTAATTTCTGTCCCTTCAAAGGGAGAATCTAGCACAATAGGTGTCATTGACATGAAGACTTTTTTTTCAGTTATAACATTTCAATTAGGCAGTACCCTACATATCCTCAGACCTACCTCTTGTATACAAATAGCGTTGGCTATTCTGTTAATCCTTGCAATAGCGTGGTCGTGATGGCCCCAAAGTGCGCGAGATCCGAGCGGTCTGCCCCAACACGCGCCCCGTTCAGCTTCCCGTAGCGACGAGAGAGCTACTAGAAGCGCTCGCAAAGCGTTCAGGTTTTGTTTTGATGTGGCCACTGTTACAGAAAATGTATTTTTTATGAATAACTTAATATGAATAAATTAACAATTAGCCCGTTATTTATACCACCGCAGGGCAAGGACCTCTTCTTAGAGGGTTTAGGCAGTAAGACACTACGGGAGCCTACTCCGGATTGACGAATATCCCATGCTTTCGGACTGTGGCGAGACCTAGGACTTTTCGGTTTCCTCACAATGTTTTCCTTCGTTTCGTTTGTAGAAAAAAAAACAAATGGCTAAGTGCGAGTGGGACTTGTGCACTAATCAGACCTTGAGCCCTAAAGTAGTAGCACAAGATCTGATCCTACTGAAGTCTAAAAGAAAGCAATTAACTCTTCAACTCTTTTCAACAAAAATTTGGCAAAACGACTCAAGTAATCAGCAAAAACACATGCCCAACCGAATTGAAACCCTCCATTAAATTTGATTAAAAACTCACCTTGATCAGCCAACTGTTCCAGCATAGAAAGTAGTAACTTCTGCGCCGCTCCGGGCAAATGTGTAAGCTTCTGACCGCCCAGCAATAGTTCTAGCAGCGCACAGATGTAGTTAAACCTTCGGACGTCGCGGACGGCTGAAGAGAAGTCTAGACGACGGACGGCTTCTGATAGGCCGTTGAAACCTGCAATCTGGGCAAGAAGATGGATCTTAAAATTAAATTCATTTTTTTCGGCGTTAATCGCGTTGCTTTAACTACAATTAGCATTTTATCAACGCCCTACGTTTTCGAAGTATCTTCAGACTTCTTGCTCACGGCTAGAATTTTAGATGGATCTTTTACCATTTGCTTAGAAGTATTGCCACTTTCGTAGACATAATATACTGGATAAGCCTTGCATCCTGTTGAAGACCCTAGGATGTCGGTACTTAATATGGAACAGTTTAGTAGTAGGAAAACTTAAAAGTTTGATTTTATTTCAAGGCACATGGACGCTTTCACATGGAAAGACTCCATATGATTCCGATCCGTAACGTCCTAAGACATATTTATAACCTAACTTATCTATTTAAGAAACTATATTGACCGTCCTGATCATAAATTTCGAGTTCGTACTTATCTTCTGACAGACTTGGCACCGGCATAGGAAGACTCCTGAGAAACTTGCGTAAAATTCACTCAAAGTTTGTTCGAAGTGAAACTTTTATAGAACCTTATTAAATAAATCTAAAGCAGAAGCCTATTATAAATTTATTTTAGTGTTTAATTACTTTAAAAGTATAATTAAGTATAGCTCTGCCCCACGGTTTTACAAGCGTTCCAAAACTATAGAAGATGCATTCGTAAAGAATTAAAGGGTTTTTTCTTCAATTTTGTAAGTATGAGTAGGTAGGAGTGGGTATACGTTAGCGGTTTCCCGCGTTTTAAACGGACGCCTCAACCCCGTGGTAATTTTCAAAAACCCTTTCTTTTCTGATGCTTGTATCACATAAAGAAAAATTCTATAAATTTCAGCTCTCTGCTATCAGCGGTTTAGACTGTGAGTTGATCTATCAGTTAGTCAGGACAAAACATTTCATAGATATTGGGGCAGCTAGTTTTTTTAGGGTTTCGTAGTCAACAAGAAACCCCTATAGTTTCAATTCAATTCAATTCATATTATTATTATTCAGATAAAAATACAATCCATTTATGTTTAGTTTCGTCATATCCGTCCGTCCACGATTTAGCTCAGAGACGGTTAGTACTAAGAAGCTGTAATTTTGCACAAGTACACATTTTGATCACAGCAAGAAAACGGTACAATAATAGTAGTTTATGCACCGAGGTACTAAAGTCCTGTCTTATATAGCAGGCGTCATATTGAATCCAAAGCGTACGAAGGACTCTAGAGGGTTAACTCCCGAGCGCAGCGAGGGTGTTAAAAACTTAACTCCTGAGCGAAGCGAAGGAGTTATGTACCTGAGCCTGACCTGTTAGTCCTGAGTGAAGCGTGGGATTCAAGCGCCCAAGATAAAGACAGACTTTAGTACCGAGGTGAATACTCTACTTTACACATCTACTGCGAGACAATAAAAGGGCTACAAAAATAAGTATTTAACTAACAACAAAAAAATAGAATAATGCAACGTATATGAAATATATTGACAGCTTTATATTAATTAAATTTAACAATGTTACATCAAAATGACGAAACCACACATCGGCCTTAGCAGATGAAAAAAAAAAGTTGGGGCTTTATTTATACTAACCAAAACTTTTTGCTTTACCCTTCCGTCCATGAAAATAGAAAAAATTTGCCCAGTTTTTATTTTTTTTATGTGTTATGTCTAGGTGGCCAGTTCGAAATGGCCGTATGCTACCAGAACCTTAGTTCCAAATTTAAATTACTTTATGCCCTAGGTGCATAATGTGCACTTTATGCACCTAGGGAATAAAGAGTCGCTTTACGTTGACCTTTTTGGTCAAATAAAGTAACTTTGTAGAGCAGTAGGTGTGTAAAAATATATATAAATGTTTTGGTACTTCCCTTACACGTAAAAACAGGGGATGATTTTTTTTCTGGTTTACCCCATCGCGTGTGGTATCGTTAGATAGCTCTTTTAAAATCATTGTAGGTTTTAAATCATTTTAGGGTTCCATTTTCGAAATGTTGAGCCTTAAAGTCTAGTTTTTAGAGTTATGTGTGGTGGTACACATAACTTTAAAAACTAGACTTTAGGGCTCAACAGCCACATTACTATATTTGTTAGCAAATAAAATGAAATGAGTCTAGCTAGGTAATTATGGAATAATAAATATGTAAAGTGTACGCACCTCTCTAGTGCATTTAATAGTTATGTGGCAGTGAGGCGGGATCCTAGATCCGGAGTCGTTTGAGCTCTTTTCACCGTCGTCGGAGTCTGACCTGGAATAAAACAGATAAGTATTTAATTAGAAATTGAACTTTCAGAATAAATACCGAAACAAATAGCTCGCCCTGACTTCATACAAGACAGTAAATACAGTGTTGCTAACATCAATTTCAGAACTTCGTAAAAAAAATGAGCGGTAAACTTTCGAGCTGAAGCGCGATAGCTTCGTTGCTAACAAAATTAGTCAGAATATTTAATCAAAATTAGTATCAGATCACTTTTTTATTATGATTCTTAAGACGTGTGACCAATTAATTAAATTAAATTAATTATCTTGCGGTTTTCTGCTTAAATTTCAATTACTTATTATTCTAAAAGACAGGTACCTATATCAAAATTTTATTCCGCTAGGCGGCAGAGTAGCTAAACTGCGTATGCTATGCAGTGTATTTACAAAACTTTCGAAACAAATTCTTCTAATTAAAAGTAAAATCGTACCTTTCAAAATATTTTGCGTGGTTAACAGATAAACAGAATATTTACTATTTAGTTGAGAAATTCAACCAACTTAAAAACTAGTTTAAAATGGAATGAACCAAATCTAATGGCTCAGTCTAAAGGTAAACTAAATCTTTAAAAGAACCTATTCACGGTAAGTTCCAACAAAAATCAATTGCAGCCAACAAAATATAGGTCGCGAAATGCGAGCATAATCTTCAAACATGACCCATTTACTGTCCACTGACCAGAGCTGATGAGCTACGTCCGATTGGATTCGGTGTGCCATTTACGGGCCATGATAAAATGGTTCCAATTGTGTTTGGTTGTGGTCTTTTGGGTTTGTTCAAATTATTCGAATAATTAGTTAAGAAGAGGTGTAAGACCGTACGTGAGAGGTACATTAATTTTATTACCCGTATTATCTATCTAGTTAGGTAACTCAGTTTGATAGTCACTTTGCAATACATTGCTACTCTGATGTAACATGGAATTAGCCAGTGATTATCTCAAAGCAGCAATGTACTGCATAGTGCCTGTCAAACTGAGTTATTAACTAGATAGATATTACAGTTGTTGAGCCCGTACCTATCCAACAATTAAAATGTCTCAACTATGCCCAAGTCTCTGTTATTTATTTATTTTCGACAAAAGTTAAACTAATTGTTAGTAATTACTAGTAATTAGGTAAGTATGCAAAAATTTGCTAAAGCTTTTGTAGTGTTATTGATTTCTTTTTAAATTACCAAAATTTGAATAATCTTAAAAAATTAAAAAAATTAATTGTATCTGGTCTGGGTGTCTATCTATGTATAATATGTATGTATTTACAACAAAAAAAGTAACTAATGCTTAGTTTGGGGCTAGATTGCTTTGTGTGCAATGTCGAGCAATATTTATTTATTTCATTTTAATACGGCCCTGGTTTCCCACGTGGTTTCATCCTAATCCACGAATTGGTGTGCATACAGCTGGCTGGATATCTGGACATATAGGCTACTTTTTGTCCTGATATTCCCAAGGACGATATTCCCAACTGGTCCTACGCGCGAGTGAAACCACGTGCCCAACTGGTCCATAATATTTTGTTGTATCTTGAAATGTTGTCTCGAATAGAATCCAATATGTTGTAGTATATTTCCTTAATATCGTGCAGAACGTGTTGTCACGAAACAACAAGTATTGAAAACGAAAGCCAATTAGGAAATATTCTCGTAGTTATATGATATAATGTTATGTTAGAAAGCAATTTGGCTGTCTACATGTTTTGTTTTTTATTTTATTGGCGACTTTGCGATCTATCTGTCTAGTGCGGTGTTGATCTAGGTAGGTAGTGTATCAAACACGTATAGTTTGTTAAATTGCTTTTACGTAGCAGTAAACTAAAGCTTAGAATCTTATTATTATTGTAATGTTTTTAGTGTGTCCTATACTTGGATGGCTAAATTTAAAGAAATTCTTTACAAATATTTGCACCCGACACGACTTGAACCTGTACCTTTGAGGAGTCCGGACCTAAAGCCTTATCCATTTTGGCCGCAGGTGCTCGTCTAGTCGAGTTGAAATTAAGGATCGCATCGCTTTTTGTTTTACGTTTGATAGATGCAGGTTTAAGTCCTGTCGGGTGTAAATTTTTTACAAAGCATTATATTTTAAATAGGCCCCAGCGATTTCAAATACTTTAATACAATCTTAATTTATTCTGTTTTAATAATATGTGATCTGTGGTTTTAGACAGAATCTAAATTATAAAAGCTTTAAAGCCCATTTAGCGTGAGATGGATGGAGCTTTTAAATTCAAGTAGGTAGTTATCTCTTGAACTTGCATAACAAGAGCTGCACTTGTAGAGATTTAAATAAAGGAAGACCGATTGATTATTTATTGTTGGGTTTTAGTTTAAAATTTGTTAATTAATTGCGCTATTAACATCGCTGTAACGGTGAAGGACAATCGCGTGAGGAAACCGACACATGTCGTAGAATTCACCATGGTTCGAAGGCGTGGGACTATGGCTCTAGTGGTGTCTGACTACCTAACTAACCCCTAAAAGAGGGGACAAATTGCAGGCTAACAAAAAAAGTTAAGTTGAAAAATTGTTAAAAATACCCAAAAGTGTATAAGCTTCGACACCTTTCGATATTTTTGTTAAAAAATGACACGAAAACTGAGGAAACAACGTCATCTACAAGCACTTTGACGATAATATAAAAAAATTCAGCGTCAGAAAATAATCAACGATTTTCGAGAAATTCGACAGGAGTTTTCAATTTAGGTCTTGTTTACCCTTAATATGTTACCTACGCAATTACTGTTAAGGTATCTTAAGTTGTTCTATTCAAATCCATAGCACACGCACGTAATCTACGTTAGACCAATTTCGCATTACGTAAATCACTTTCTAATAAAATAACTGCTAGGTAGGTACTGCACATAGCTCTGCTCTATAATATTAAAGAAAATGACGCGATTGTTCGCAGAGTAGACGGATTGAATTGTTATCTATCATTGTACAGTTGAAAGTTAGGTAATTCTTGGCGGTTTATTGTAACTATGTAATACTATGTATTCAATGACGTGTATACGTTTATCGTAATCGTAGTAAGGAAATACACGACTTAGCGCGAGCGTAGTTTTTTGAGTCGCATAATTTGGTTTAAAAGAAAATATACTGTGGGGCAATATTTTTGTTTGAAACCGAAAGCAGCACAAAAAATGCGAGGGAACAGGCAACGTAGCTTAGAGCTAGCGTTCTAGCTCTTCATGCTACTTAAATCAGAGCTACTCAGATTATTAGAACAGGTCTGTAATTAATAAAACACAGTTTAAACAGTTTAAATAGGTAAATCAATAAACTAGATTTTAATAGAAATATTATAAAGGAAAATAGATCTTCTAAAATTCACTCGAAGCGAGAAGAGGCGATGTATTTTTCTTTTAACGTATTTCTAGTACATGTAAATGCCTTGAGCAATAAAAAAACAGTATGAAATCCTAGTTTATTTTGCTAATAAGACTTTCAAAAGAAAGGAGCAAGACACAAGCCAGATTTAAAAAAACAAAAGCAATTTTCACTGAAATTCGAATTGACACTCAAGTTACGAAAGCACATACTCATTAAAACATCGTTAGTTACGAAAGCGACACTATCAAGTATCAACTAAGTATCAAAATATCAACACTAGTACATTTTCCGCGTTTTCAACTCAGACGCCGCGGCGGCAACTAATGACTGTCATTAAGATCGTGCCCGAGAAAGTTGAAGGTGAAAACCTTCAGAACTGGCTGGTGAAATTATTATTAGGAAACAAGTGGTTTCCTGTTGGTTCTAACTAGAATTGGACGTGGCAGACATTTGAGAAAAAGTCTTCTTGAATGAATTAGGTAATTATAACCTTTATATTGTTCTCACCATAGTTATGAATAACAATATAAAGAAAATCATACACAACAGCTAGGGTGGCAAATTGGGCGGCCTTATCGCTTAATTAAAGCTATCTCTTCCAGGCCTCTTTTGTGTGGGTAAGTATTTTTTTGTAGAGACCTAGCTGTTCCTCACGGTTTCACTCGCGTAAGTAATCCCGCGAAAATATGGGAATAAAAAGTACCTAGCCTATGTTCTCCAAGTTTCGTTTCAGCGGTTTAGGCGTAAAAATGTAACAGACAGACAGCCAAATTTATAATTTAAAATGGACTTATGCTGGCATGTTAGCTAATTACTAATTTAATTACAGATCCGATATCGACCTATTGTGAAAGTAATTGTTGATCGGAACTTAATAGAATTTTGGTGGTAGATACAATGAGTCTATTAAAGTTATAGAGACGCCATTGCAGAACAAATCATTATTGAAAGGCGGCCCAAAGTATGCTATACAACCTCATTATTTATATTCATTCACATAATTTAAAGAAGAAATAGACGAAACTATTGTTATCTCTTTCTAAAAACATAAGACTCAATGCTACTTGCATGACGTAAGAAAGAGATGTCATAATATCATTATGACATCTCATAATATTATTATGATAGTGGAGAGAATGATAAAACTTCAAAGTCAAAAACTTCGTTGAGTTTTTGGAAAAAAAACTTTTTGAATAAATAAACTAAAATAAATAAATACAGCTTTACTTACGTATAAAATGACATATTTTTGCCAGTTTTTGGAGTATAATTCGTGCATCGCCTAAATACGCACGAAGGCATTGTTGTCTGTGAATAATGTTGTGAAAGTGAACTAAATGTACTGTGTGATAACAAGCGGGTGATCGTGACGTGAGCTGGGATGGAACTAAGACTTCTCTGGCTAGCTAGCTTGCATTTGTGTTGCCAAGAAATTTGCCCTATTACGTATCTAGAAGTTTTTACATATCTCTGGGTAGATATAATTAAAAATTAATCATTTACGGAACTGTAAATATATTTGCATCTTATAATAATAAATGCGCAGCAGGAACTTACTATCATTGTGCAATTTATCTAGCGATAAATACTTACAAATATTAAAAACGCGAAAGTTTGTATGTATGTGACTTTGTTACTCTTTCACGCAAAAACTTTTGAACCGATTGCGATGAAACTTGGAGTAGCTGGATACCGAGAATAACACATAGCACATAGGCTACTTTTTTCCGATATTCTCGCGGGAACGGGTCTTACGCGGGTAAAAACGAGGGGCGCAGCTGTAGACTATATGTATAGCTAAAGATACCTCTATCATTGATCTACATCTTAGTAGGTAAATTGTGACAAAGTATATCTTTTATAAAATATGAATCATTGTCGATTACATAGATATACCTATTTAAAAACAACCAGTTTCTCGTGTTTGTCTACAGTAATCTGCACTAGTATTATAAAGAGAAAGAGAAAAAATATATTTGTTTGTTTGTAAAGAATAGTTTTCAAACGTACTAGACCGATTTCAAAAATTCTTTCACCAGTATAGAAGGTTACTTTACTTTACCGTTTTAGCGGTTTTGGCGTAAAAACGTAACAGACAGACAGAGTTACATTCGCATTTATAATATAGATATCTTCCTGCAAGCAATTTCAATCGTATTTGGAACGTATCAAAATAGAACGCAGACGAAGCATTGTAACTTTATATTATAGCCAATTCGTCCATTTAAAGGTGATCCCTACATCTCCACTGACTGATTGGTAATGTGACTCAAGTAAAGTTGGTACTGGGCTTTACTGCCGCGATCCGGAACGGCGCGTGCGCATATTGGACAACACCATGTTCATTAAATGCATTAGATGTTGCAAGTGATCTGTTTTGGATGAGATAAAGGATGCGATTTTACTAAAAGGGTTTTAAAATAGTAGATTTTTATTAAAAAACTTAATGGCAACCTTCTTAGATAGTGAAGAAGTACTAAAGGAATCTGAAGAACTGATACAATTGAATTTGAAATAGGTGTTTTTTTCTACCGGTTTTCGCGATGATAATTTGAAATTAGGTAAACTCATTTTGGTTTCGAGGTCTTTCCAGACCTTCTGTTCACATGTAGACGAGAAATTTCGTCGGGCGTATAAAAGCAACGCGTCCGAAAACTGAGTTAATTCAAGTCTACCGATTACAATAGCATTTTTCAATGACATTTTTTTTACGCGAAGTTGAAAGTCAAAGTCAAAACATTTTATCATTATAGTCTTTTAGACACGTTAGCAAACTACCGTATCTTCGATATTGAAATGAAACATATTTTCCCTGCCCCGATAAAGGAGTCTGTTATGGCTCCGAAACGTAGGAACGGCATTGCAACAATGCCGGAAATAATAAAAGCAACGCGATTAAAAACATTTCATTTCCATTTACTTTTACTAAGTTTGAGAAACAATCGCTCCCTTTTGCAATCCTATAATAGTTCTTCACATTGACCCGCCTGCAGTTATACCTATTAACTGCACAGAGCGTCGGGACAAGGTCAGATCAATAATAATAAAAGTTGAACTTGCATCTATCCGTTTGTGTGTCGACAGGCAAGGCTACACTATGATGGATTCCTATTCAGTAGGTACCTAATTGAATGTCGGAAAATACCTTTCTATTTTGTGCACAATACCCTTAGAAATTGAGATTGACGTTCTGTAAGTAATGGATTAAATGGAAATACTTAGACGAAAATATACGAATTACCTACTCCAGTTTTCGTTTTATATTGATTTACTACAGATAATTTTCAGATGATTTTCGCATGTCTTACGACAAACAAACGTATTAAAGTAGTACTTAAAATATATTGATGAGTCTTGAGAAATTAAATTCGACCCAGGACCCATCTTACGTATGTAAAGTTTTAACTCCCTGTAGGTGAAGTAAAGTTTCTGAGGCTTCCCGTAGACTATCAAAAGCTATTACTGAGTAATGAATATTAACAATAAATATATGAATATGAATATAACTTAAATACTGTAGTTTATTATTAAAGAAATGCTTTTCAAAAAATTCCGCACCCGACACCGTACTGTAGTTTAGATAGAATCAGGATGCATTGAAAGTTGACGAATCATTTGGCGTTAAAATGCTAAGAATAATGTAAGCAACGCCATCGAAACCGAAAAATAAGTTTGATTTTAAATCAGCATAGCGAAATCCGAAGAAATATTACATTTGAGACATTCCACAAAATACTCAAAGATAACACATGGGTATCTCACAAGATGCACAAATACTGGTGTATATAAAAACTAAGTATAAACAAAAAAGAGGGGAGAAACTAAAAATTAGTTTAGAAAGACGAAAATACATTCTTAAATCATTAAAAAAATAACCTCTAATTAAGCCTAAGAGATTTAAAGAATTCAAATTAATCAACCAGGAATAGCATTCACAATATAGGCAAAGGAATTTTCCAAAACAAAAGCTTTGCAGCCATCGTCCATACATACAGCTAGTTCTGCAATTAAAGCCATCAAAACTGAGACACCCTGGCGAGCTGCCAAGGATGTTAGAACTACGGACATCGACCGACCTTTGTCACCAATCCTAAATAGAACTTAAATAGACAGAGTATAAACAACAAGACTGGCTATCATTCGAAATATGGTAGTTCTAGATTTACTGATATTTTTCAGGCTTATTCAAGTCTATCACTAAAATAAATTTACAAATTGACTGGACTACAATATACTACGCATAGCCCAAACCGCTTCTTTGAGGGTGAGTTTTTGAATACTGCTGTTTTAATAAATAAGTTTACTTGTTTTCCCTACAAAGAAATATTTGAGAATAGAATATTTACCATGCTTTAAAACATATATGTTTTGTTTTGTACAAGTATGTATTGTATTATGTATGATATCGTAAATTACATTTATGGGAAAGTGAGAACATTTTTCCTAGCCCTAAGTAGCAAGTAGCAGCCCTGCTATCACATCAAACTAGCATTGCTCAGACACTTCGAATAGAGCGGAGCACAATTTCTTGTATGTACTAATATATATTCTGTAGCACAAGTTAAAACGTTCCTTTTACATTCTATGTTCGGAATCAGTCCCGCATGTTATGTTATGTCTTCCGCAGTTTTAGAAATAGTCAACACGAGAATGTTCGTTGAAGTTTCATAACAAATAAGCTAAAGTCGTTGTATGTTGTATATATTCATCCGTAGCGGTATTTTTCCTCCTACCTTTTATTTTTTTTACAACTTTTGCCTGTTTCTTGTACCTACTAAGATAATAGTCAATCGCTTGTCCGTTTGTCTATCACCACCAATTTTGACACCAAAAGTCAGGATCGGGCGGACCTAGCAAATTTATAGGTAGGTACTGTACTGTATGTTTTTTTTAACGCGATAAAATGATTTATGGACAAACTAAGGTTTTCACAAAATCAAGTAGGTACTTATTAAAATGTAAATTAATTTACAGCATTTTTGTAATTATTTTTAAAATTGTATTAACCGTAGGAAATTAAACGTAGCTATGTAATTAATTAATAAAATGCAATTTTCAAAGACGTAGGTAAACACTCTAAGACACTCATAACTTAATATTTCTTTTTGTTTTTATTGCTCAAGGCATTTTAAACATAGAAATATTTTTAGCAAGGAAATATATTTCCAAAAAATCCCCATGACAGGATTCGAACCTGCGTCCTTTCGCTAACCAGGCGACTGCTCTAACCACTGAGCTACACAGGAATATGATGATATGATATGATGGCTGATTCTCACTCATAACTTGTCAGTCAATCATCTCCTACACATCACTCACTCATCCATCATACATAAGTCATAACTATAACATAAATCACAATTTCCTTCATAATAACTAACCATCATTATCCTATTTCTAAACTTCCGCACTAAAAATAACCAGAGGACTTTCACTCTTAACGAAGACTAGACAATGAAATATGAACTTTATCACCAACACAAAAGATATCAATTTTAAATTGATGGACGTGAAGTCATGCGAAATTAACATGGTCACGGCTCTAATAGAATTTCATGAGATGGTGTAACGATTTCAGTTCGTCGTGTTGCATGCAATTGGTAGTAAATGGATTTCCGTTTCTTGTGATTATATGTATGAGTAGAAGCTTATTGCTATATATGCTAGACGCTGATGCCAAGCCCCCAGAAAATTTAAAAATAAGCCCTGGGTTTTAATAGATAAGTACCGAAAAATCGCTTACTTTACCGGACAAAGAACCTAAATATAAGACGCTACGTTCATTATCATTAATGATAACGAATTCCGGAGTTCCGATTAACCACCGACGTATCCTGTCGAATTTAGACCCTGACCTAATTGTTCAAATATTATAGTATAAATTACCGATTCTTTTAGATTTCTAGCTCTGACTCATGAAATAATACTTATATTTTCGATTTTAAACGGTGTGTTTTTATTATATTATACGCGATTTAAACAAAATTTAAATGAAAACGTGTCGACTTGAGAACCGTCCTCCATTTATTCGTAAGTGAAAAATGAGTTTTTATTTTTTTCCAACGTTGCAAAAATGGATGAAAAATTTATTCATATTGGAGTCATAATTAGATTCGTACTTACTATTTAATTATAGGCCTATTTAGGTAAAGGCGGTTGATCAAAGATCAATTAACAATTTTTCGAAATTTGGGTTTTAGACAGGACAGAAAGCATATTAGGTACTTAGACCAAAATAGTCCAGGACACTAGGTAAAAAACAGTAGAACGAAAAATAATAGTTATTAATATTAATGTTTGACTGTTCCTCTGCTACTTAAACTTATAAAACTTATAAGTCAACCGATTGAAATTGGGTTTTCACTATACTATACATATAGCTCTCTTATGCAAGGGTGTAGTATACTAAAATTTATTACAGGGATTGAATTGAGGGGAATTCAGTAATTCTCGTAAGAATACATGGGTGATAGAAATATATAAAACCATAATAGCGAAGGCATAAGTAAACCAATGAGTTAACCGTACGTACAACCAAGTTTACAGCTACATTTGTCATTATTTCAGTTTAATGACGCATACAAAGTTCATTCTACCGCAGTTTTCTATTGTTTTGCATCCCACGACTCATATGACCTTCGTATTAAGTGCAACTTGATTTATATTGTAATTCTTGATAAAATTTAAGATTTTTGGTACTACAAAATCCAGGAATATCGGGATTGAAAGCAGCCTACGTACGTCCTTCTCAATGGTTCCCATCTATCTCTATATCAAAAATAGGCAAAACAGTTTAGGCGTGAAAACGTATCAGACAGACACATAGAGTTGCTGTTTTATATTAGTAAGGATTACGTGCCTCCAAAAACGTAAAAAACAATAAGAAATGCAATCCTTAATTTCGACTCGATTGAACATGCATCCGTGGTCAAATTGGAAAGGCGTTGGGACGGATCCCCAGAGATGCAGGTTCAAGTCCTGTCGGGTGCGAAATTTTTGGAAAGCATTTCTTTAAGTATAAGGATTACACATTTAATTCATATTAATTACTGGATAATGAATAACTCAAATAAACTATGTGCAGTTAGTACATACATTTGAGTTCTTAATTTAGGTCTCTGTGGTACATTGACTTAACAATTCATCAAACACGGTTCAGTGGTTTAGACCTGAAAACGTAATCGACAGAGTTACTCGCGCATTTATAATATTAGTAAAGATATTAGATTGCATCTTACTAATATTATAAACGCGAAAGTTTGTATGTATGCATGTGAGGTTGTTACTCTTTCACGCAAAAACTACTGAACTGATTGCGATGAAACTTGGAATATAGGTAGCTGGGGACCGGGATTAACACATAGGCTACTTTTTATCCCGTTATTCCCACGGAAACGGGACTTACGCGGGTGCAACCGCGGGGCGCAGCTAGTCCCTAATAAAGGTAATTAGGTACAGTGGTTTTTGAACTAAGTTACTAAGGTAAGGTCATGTTATTACTAACTTGTTGTGGGCGTCCCTTAAATTATCCGTTTCGTAGAAGTTACAGGGTGTGGCTAAAGGTTAAAAGTCATTCTAGACGAGGTAATCTATCCTGATAAGTTGAAAGGTTGGTTTGTGATGTGCTTTCAGCAGGAAACCCCATCCTTTATGAACAAAAGCTTTTAAGATGATTGAAATTGGATGAATTGAGACAATGATATAAAGATTCAGTTTTAGAGTATTTACGATAAAAAGTAAGTTATTGATTACGATGGTATGCAGATAACTGGAGATTTGGATTAATAAAGGCTCCTTTTTATACTGATATGCCCGCCCCCTTTTTATGCTGTTCCGACGTTTCCGAGCTTTTACAGACTCTTTCCTCAAAGTAGACTCAGATGTAATAAGTTTCATTTCAATTATAGAACATCGCAAAAAAGCAAGAAAAACTTTAGTTTAAATAGAGCAGTCCCGCTCCAGAGATTTCTAAAATGATTTCGAATGAAACTCGTTTGTAGAGACTGTAACCTAGTTGAACATAGACTTATCAAATTCAAAATGAAATACAGTATCTTTGAGATAACCGAGCTTCCAGCCTTGCTGTGTCATGATTGCTACAGTATATCCTCAGGGACTTTTGGTGTACCGTGTCGGAGTTCCGGGAACCTTGACCCAGTTTCGAAGGCTGGAGATAAAAGTAATGGAGACCTAGATGTGCGTCCCTTATACTACCATAACCTTGCTCAACGTTGTCTCTATTTGACAACTGCTAAGGGATGGAAATTGATAGGGTGCTTGCTCTAGGACGGACAGTTGAGGAACACCAGTTTCACCAGACTCAGATATAATTTTGATTGTAAAAAAGTCCTGTAGGAGAACTCAGATAGCATCGGTCTGAATCCGATGTCGGAAATGATATCTGCATCTCGCTCATAGCGATTCAATAAGACAGACATGTCAAGTCGATTTTCGGATTCGGACCGAAGCTCTCTGAGTAACCCAACTGTATATTTAATAGGGTTAGTTTGCTTTTGGGGTTTCGACGTGGATTCTTGTAATTGAAGTTTGAACCACTATCCATTTTTTAATTAAATACAACTATTTGACACTTCTTTCTATAGAAAAAATGTCAAATACAGGGGAGAAAAACGTCAGTTTACAGTCTGAAATTAAAAATCGTACTTATACTTCTAAACTAAGGATTTTGAAAATATGCAATTTTCTTTATTCGATTCATAACTTTATTTTTCAATTTCTAATTATAGTCAATCAATCAAGGAGATGTCTCTCCTTTATTACTTTTTATGTGTGCTTTTGAAATTTTTGGAAGTGTTTTACATATTTTAGCGCAAAAAAGCATATAAATGTAAAAAGGCATAGGTCCTTAGATTTTATTATTGTGTGGGAATGAAGCCAAAAGAATATTTTAGTACATAAAAAGGATATAAATGTAATAATAAGGCATAGGCCCTTAGATTTTATTTTTGTATGGATATGGGGATAAAGCTAAAAGAAAATATATGTGGCATACTATTAATGATATTTCACATAGGAAAAAAAAACCAGCTTCCGTTGCTACTAAGCTTCTTACTCTATGTAACACTCCCGATAATTCTGTGAACATTTGTAATGACTTTTTTGTGTCAGTTGGTAAACTTCTAGCTGACAAAATTATAACTCAATTAGATACTAGCCAAAACGAGTTGGCAGCTAAAATTTCCAACCAAAAATCTTCAATTAACTCTTTTTTCATGGCTCCGACTGACCCTCTGGAAGTTGCCGACATTATCAATAGCCTTAAAAGTGATAGTGCTCCTGGTATTGATGCGATCCCAACTCAATTAATTAAATCTGCAAAGAACATCTTGGTTAAACCTTTGACTGAATTAATAAACTATAGCTTAAGTGTTGGCTCTGTGCCTGCGAACTTTAAAAATGCTATCGTTATCCCTATTTTTAAGGCTGGTGAGTCTAGTGTACCTAGCAACTATCGTCCTATTTCTTTGATTACAATTTTTTCCAAAATTTTGGAAAAAGTGGTCAATAGGCGTCTCACTAATTTCTTAGAATCGCGTAATATCTTAAGTCCCAATCAATTTGGATTTCGTCGCTGTAGGTCGTCTGAAGGAGCTGTTAATCTTCTAACTAAAATTGTATCTTTGCATTTGGATGCGGGTCGCCACTGTGTAGGAGTTTTCTTAGACTTAGCTAAGGCCTTCGACACTGTGTCTATCCCGATCTTGCTGAAGCGACTAGAGAATGTTGGAGTAAGGGGAATTGCCTTGAAATGGTTTCAAGATTATTTGTCGGACAGAAAGCAATGTTTAAAAATTGATGAACATATCAGTAGCTCGCGATTTATATCTTTTGGCGTTCCCCAGGGTAGTGTCCTCGGCCCAACGCTTTTCCTGCTATATATCAATGGACTGACATCCTTATCTCTCGAAAACGCTGATATCATCAGCTATGCTGATGACACTGCCATTATATTCCACGGCAATAACTGGACTGACTGTTACAAATATGCTGAAAAGGGCATGGCGATTGTTGCTGCGTGGCTAAATGACAACCTGCTGTCCTTGAATACAGCGAAGACTAGGCACATTTGCTTCCGCATTACTGAGAGATCAGCTCCTAGTGGGGTCCGTTATATTAGAATTCATAATTGTGATTATAACTCTAACAACTTAATTTCTTGCAACTGTAGTCACATAGAACGAACGTCTAGTATAAAGTATCTAGGAATTGTATTGGATGAGAGCTTAACGTTCAAAATACACATAGATGCCTTAGCAAAAAGAGTGAGAAAGTTAATATATGTAATGACGAACCTTCGTGATGTAGCAAATAAAGAACTTCTACTCTCTATATACACTGCTTTATGCCAGTCTCTGATTACGTATTGCATAGATGTCTGGGGTGGTGCTGCTGCATCTCATCTAATTACTCTAGAGAGAGCACAAAGAGCGGTGCTTAAAGTCATGTTAAAAAAAGATTATTTCTATCCGACTTCTGCGGTTTTTGCGGAGGCTGGTGTGCTTAGTGTCCGTCGCCTTTATCTACTTAAAGCTGTCACAGTGATGCATAAAAAAGTTTTAAACAATCCTGACTTAATTGACATCTCAAACAGACGTATTTTCAGATATTGCGAACCTTGCGGTAGGACAGCATTCTCTCAGCGCTTTCCGGAGCGCGCTTTTCCATTTATTTATTATAATATGACCCTAGAATGCCGAGACCTTACAAAGCTTGGATCGGTTCGGGAGGCAAGGTCAAAGATAGGTAGTCTTATTGCGGGGTGGCCATTTGAAAAGACTGAAGACTTCTTAAAACGTTTGGTATAACATCCACTTCACTTTATTGACACAATCCACATACTCGCTCATTTGAGGGATCTGTACCCTACTGACTTATGGGTATAGGGGCAGCTATCCCTTCCATTTTAGGATTTATCTACCATTGCTCGGAGCGGGTGTGTGGCACAATTAATAATCGTTATTTTGTTTTTATTGTTTTACTTTTAGATTTTTACTTTTGTATTTTGCATGTAGTAAGATAATACGTCCTTAACTTTGGTGTAAAACTGTTGCCTACGAAACAGGCTTTAGCCTAGTGTAGGCATCTTAGATAAGTAAATTATTGAATTTGTTGGACTGAATAAAGATATTTTTATGTTTTTATGTTTATGTTAAAAAGGACGTATTCCAATAATCGCCAAGTATCATGAGGACACCGAATAGGCTATCATTATCTATATATGTTTACGGTCTATAAACGCCAACGGACGTAGTTTTCATTTTGGGATAAACATCGGAAAATTGGATAATAACGACTGTGATATCTGTTACACGAAAAATAGTTTCGTCATGTTGTACAAACGTTCGGAAACCGCAAATGTTCTTGTTTTTCGTTATTTTCGGCAAAATAGGTCAGTGCTGTTTTAAAAACGCATCGCGGACTCTGTGCTCAGGTAAAAGTAATGAAATTAGTCACGGGTGAACGACCTAAACTAAAATACATTTGAAATAATACTTCGAATAAATCTTCATAATTAACTTTTTAAGCTAAAACGATCAGAACTCATAATTTAATATTTACTCGGGTCTTAATCGCGTGATTTTTACTTTTTAATTTTCTTACCTCGACGTTACGATCATGTTACAAAGATCTTGGTCGCGAGGGGACACACGCGATTAAGATAATATGACTCGGGATAATAAGAAAATATAAATCTTCATAATTAATGCATACAAATGAAATAATAATACTCGATATCCTTGTTGTATCTTACTTATAATAAAAGGCGCACAACTACCATGTAAACATTTTTTTGTTTCTGTCTCATGTAAACATAAGGGGTTATCTGACAGCCGTATCCACAACCGACCCTATGTGTGGATTCGGCTTTGCCACATTTTGAGTTGATCACTCAAAATTCGTAATTTCCTATTTTGCCTATGCAATTTGATTAAAAAAAACACATATTAAAACACTTTATTACCGTTTTATTCATGATTGACGTACCTTGAAAAAGCCAGCTGTAAAGTTGGCGAAAGCTCGGTCTTTTAATTTTATATTACTATTATTACTTTGCCTAAAACTTAAAACCGAAATCAACATGCCCATAGATTTACAGCCTACCTACCACTATTAAAAACATATTTCTCTACAACATGTTCAACATCACGCCTGTCTCACTATACACAATTCTATTCATATCAAACGCATACCTAGATGAGTAGTAAAATAGAAATTTCTAATTACACAGCCTGTCTGATCTGCTATGATTATCATGTGCACTTTCTAATAGGCTGATTGCTTAGCTGTTGGTACCGAGTGACCTGGCGTTATGAATCAGGGCAGAACTATCAAATTGCTCGTCAAGCCTACCGTGATTAGAAAATAGAGCAACTACTTAGTTGATCCTTGGTACCTAAGTTTTTTTTTATAATAGGTAAGCGTTTGACCACTATCTCACCTGATGGAAAGCGACGATGTGGTCGAAGATGTTACACGCTTACCTAGGAGATACCTGTTCACTGGTGACTTGAAGACCCCCAAGTTGTAGTCATCAAGGACGACATACTCAGGCAACTGATTCCATTCCCTCGCAGTACGAATAAAGAATGACGATGCGAAACGCTTGGTTCGGGCGGTATTTCTACCATTAAACGGTGCGGCTTATCAGTTTGCCTGGATGTCCGATGGTAGAAGGGAGATGGTAAAATTAAATGGTGCAGTTCCGTGGCACAATCCCAGAAATGTATCCGATAAAAGACCGACAAGCTTGCAACCCTACGACGATGTTCAAGGCTTGGAAGCCTTTTGGTCACTACTCCATCATAAGTAAGATTATAATTATAACATGCAGTGTAGATTTAAATAGTTGGACGCAGTAAATTTGATGCCAAAGATCGTGCGAAATTTATCATTAAGCTCAAAGATCCTATAAGATACTGCTTATAAAATGTCAATGTTTTTACAGCCGCCCGCGCGCCGCCGGTTTGACAATAACTCCCATTGGGACCAAGGAAGAATTATTATGTCACCCTATCTATTCTATGCCGGGGTTTCATGGTGGAACTGAATCCAACTTACTACATAAAAATGATTTTTCATTCAAAAAATTTAGAGACAGAATTTCATTCCTCTTTCCAACAACATAATGAACTCTTATGCAAAATTCATATTTTTAGATACAACCGCTTTGCCTCTTGTATGACATATTTAATTAATCTAAATCCAGTTAGAACCGATTAAGCAATTTAACTATTAAACTGCAATCAACAAGTTAATTAACTTTAAATCAAAGCTTTTAACCTTTCAATTAAAATCAAATGGGATTGTTCAATTAAAACTTGGATTCACGATTCACCATTTCGTGTTGAGACGTGCCGGGTTGACTCACGATGTGTAGGCGTTTGTTTTTGTTATTTACAACGGTTTAGTTTAGACGGTTTTAAGCTGAGGTTGTTTAACCCAATCATTTTGAAATCGTATTTATTATTTTTAGTATTATTTCAACGCTTGACGTTTTGAGACCTCTACTTTAATTCTACGAACGAACGAAAAAACATGTCATCTAGGAATAATATCTGTCATTATTAGTCATTCATTATAGAGTACAGGCCCTGGTACTTTATTTTTTAATAACAAGCGCCACTTCCAGCTAAAAGGCCCCGATTTCTGCTGATTTTCAATCGCTTTCTGTATTTTTTCTATGTGAATGGTACGACTACAACTAGTGGTATCCACTCGCCGCAGGAGTCCGACGTCGAACATAAATCAGCAGATATTGAATGTTTTTAAATCGCCTGAAGTGCTACAAGCGATTAAAAAATAAGGCTCCAGGTCTCTTCTGTGGGTTAAAACTGAAAAATTAGCTCAATTTCAATACAACATCTCGTTTGAATTGGTGTCTTGATCGTGTAGCAAGCAATAAATTTCGCGATGTTTCTACATAAACTTTTTTAAATTTAAAGCACCCAGAAGGGGAAAAAATATAGGTACACACTATATTTTCTTCCCCTTCCGAAGTAACGTAGCCGTTGCGTCCAAGGGTTTCATATTAAGTTTCGTCAAAAAACGAATCAGAGCTTTTTAGGTAGGAAATATACACACTGTAGCCGTTACTTCAAGTGACATCATAATAATATTATGTCACAATATCAAGTTTCGACTAAAATGATCAAATCTTTTCAAAGCTTTTTTATAATTTATATATATAAAACCTTACTAATATTGGTTATAAACGCGAAAGTTTGCAAGTATGTATGCCTGACTTTGCCACTCGCAATCACGCAAAAACGACTGAACCGATTGTGATGAAACTTATTGTGCAGCTAGTTGTAGGTCTTCAACTATCTGCATGTTACATGTTCTGCAATAATACATGTTCTAGTTTTTATCCCGATAATAACTAAACGAGTATGTTTGTTACAAAAACAACTGAACCGATTGTGATGAAACTTACTATGCAGATAGCTGGAGATTTAACACATTAGCTACTTTCAATCTCAATTTTTCTATGGGTTAGGGACTTATGCGATTAAAATCGTGAGGCGCAACTAGTGCCTAACAAATAATCGCATTATGATTGACCACGAAGAGTGTTCTAGGCTGCCATTTTACCACAGTTTAATGTTGAAAGGCAAAAGTGAAGTAATTTAAACGTAACATTTTTAGCAACGAGTCTGCAACGTTGCGTTACTCAAGGAGATTAATTCAATGAACTTAGGTATTGTATGTGAGAGATTTTGATCTGAAGCCTTGGAAGTTTGAGAAACGTTTGCATTCTACCAGCACTAGGCTAATAGGATTTCTTGAAAGTTAGGGATGGCGAAATATGAATGTTTTAGCGACGTTTAGCCTGTAGCCTTAGAAACAAGGCTTGTAATATGGTTACCTTAGGCTTCGTAATTTGTCTTTTTAATGCTCTACGCTTGAACCTAGGTAGACCTCTCTTGGTAGACCCAGGTTCGAGTTCGAGCCTCGTCGCGAGTGAATTTTTGAAGATGTATTTTTCTACTGTATGCGATTATTGTAATAAGGAAATGGCAATCGGCTGCGTTGTACGTCGCAACGAGTTTGAAACGTATTTCATTTACGTTTCGAATATCGTTATCTGACGATTACCACGAAATTACTCTGTCCGCAAGCAGAAGCGAAGGAACTTCGTTCTGATAAATATACACCTAATTACCAGCCTATGCAACACCTGCCTCGGTTAGGTAATTGAGTTATTGTACAGCATTACCGACACTGGACACGTAATCTATTACTAAATCGTCTCAACATCGCTTCAGAACCGTTACATTTTTATCAAAAACGACTTACGATTTTTGGGTTGTTTTGTAAAAAAACAAATAATTTAAACTTACTTTCAAAAAATATAACGAAACTGCCAACAACTGAATACGGAAACGCTCCTAAAGTAATTGGTGGTAATTACATGTCGCTTCTAAATTTAAAATTAGGTAGTATGAGATTTTTGCAGCTTCTAAATAACACCTAAGTATGGGTTTTTTGAGTCTGAGTGCTGCTTAATTGTTTAAGTAGAACCCAAGTATCAAATTTAGTAGAAGATGTTTAGTATCGTTTCTACATTCCCAAAAATAGTTGATCCGTTTTCATGAAAAATGTGAGGAAGCTAAAGCCAAGTTAAGGTGATTGAGTTACAGAATACGTATCCTAGTTGGTTTAACAAATTGTCTGTTTCGTCGTGTTTTCTGCCCGAGTGGTTTGACCCACTGTGCATTTGTGTGCGACCTAGATACAACGGGCCGCGATAGGATAGTTTATTCTTTCATTTTTTGTGGTTTTTGTGCATTTTTAGGTTTACTTTTACGGTTTAGTTGGATTGTCACCCAATAGATAAACAGATGGAGATTTTTGTCTAGCAATAAAATCATTTTATTATAATAGAATGGCTACAATGTCTGTTAGGATAAGACCAGATGAGCGTATTTTTTTGAGTTGATAGGCCCGGGCGTAAATTTCATAGAAAAAGATCGAAAAATGCGACACTGATCAGATCACTGAACTCAAAAAATTACGCGCGTCTGGCCCCCACACTCATTTACATCTAGATAGTTAATTAGTAATTTCAGTAAATCAGCATCTCAGAAATGTAATCTATCTAATACCAAACAAATAAGTTTTTTTGCACTTAAGAGTTATTAAATTTAGTGTAGTGTTTCCCTTGTCTAGTACAAGCTAAGTGCTTAGTTTAGGGATAGATTGAGCTGTGTAAGCCTGTGTTAGATTGTAATGTCGTGCTATATTTAATTATTTTTACCAATTTATTGGTCATTAAAAGATTGACTTTGATATTCTTGTGATAGGTAGATATCAAATAGATAGGTATCTGAGCATTAAAATCAATATCTATAATAATATTATGTTTAAGTAACATCCGATACTTATAGATAATCTAATCAGTGAGTCAGTGTAGGTACACTACTACCTGTCTACTTATAGACTAGATTTATAGGTTCCCTACGGCAAGATTGAGATAAAGTTTAGGTAGGTAAGTACATAGAATGTTTATATTTTGTAGGTATATAAATAAATACTTATTGCAAGGTGTTGCGCTGTGTGGATATTTATTGATGAGTAACTTAGGATAGTACGAGGGTGACACTTAAAGTTTTTAGAATTAGTCATTGTAAACATTAAATCAAATTTAAAAAAATATACTATTTAAAAAATATACCTAATTCTTTGTCTGTATTATTGAGTATGTATTTCATTCGTTTGTCATTTGTTTTACGACTTTTTTATATTCGTGAAATAATTATATGTATGGATGTATTATATGTAAATATTATTTTTAAAGATAATTTTTAACAGTTTTTTAAATTTTCTAAAAACTTTCAGTGTCACCCTCGTATACCTACCTATAGAAAGACTCAACTCACCAAAGGATTTTTTTACCACCTAAATATTATTGCTATTTACATACAAAAACTCAATTTCATAGGTTTGTTTTATTACTAGATTGTTTTTATTCCCGATAACGGTCCCTATGTAACTCGAAAGGATGCATAAAGGAAAGTCGAAGGATACGCTCAACCATGCAAGAAATCAATAAAACTCTGTTTGCAAAACATGAACAGCTGATATAAAACAACAAGTAGAAAGGCTCACTTACCATGACTTCTGATCACTTTCCGAGCTATTAAAGTTAGTTAAAGCAGGATATCTGCAATAGAAACACAAAAAAACACTTCAAAACACAGTAAACAAGCATCAAACTGTTAGTTATATCGTAGTAAACATAGGTACGCAACTGCATGAACAAAGGATTCTGTTTATTTTGCTTTTCCACTCACCTTTGAGATGTACACTCCAATACTTTCTTCTTTTCCCAACCCTCTTGCGTTTTCACCCATTCCTCGCCCGGTGAACGCCAGTCTTTTGAAATAAATGGCATTTTTAACACAAAAACACAACAAATACGCGTATTCTGCTCGGAAACACGCACGAGCGATCTTCTCAAATTCGAATCAAAAATTGACAAAAGTTGACGGATTGTTGGGAAGGGAGAGAGAGAGAGACGTTGCAAATCCGCTGCCAATATAAAAATGCAAGAGTGATATAATGGGATTCTAATAAGAGTGAAAGAGACAACGACAGTTATCGAGAAAGTGAAGGCGGAAGTGCGCATGTCAGTCATTTTGTTTTGGTGTTGTCTCGATCAGCTGGGTTTGTTATTGTATAACAAATTACAAATAATAATAATTATAACAAAAATATAAAATCAAAATCATAATAAATTAAAATACATAACGTCAAAATATTAAACGACTGTACAAAATTCAATACGAATTCACGATTATTGTTAGTTACTAAAATCGATTTCACATTTTAGTTGATTCTTCTTCTTCTTTTTTAAAATGGCTTTTCCTTTGGGACATTTACCAGTGTCAAGTATTATCAATATTTGCATCGAACGTAACAGTCAAGTCGTCATCATAGTTAAAGTCAAGTCGAGGGAATTATTGTAAAAACGGGGTCATTTTTTACAATGTTTGTTTACGGAGGATTGGAGACAACACTAAGCTAAAGTCCATGTTTTGCAACAAATTTCACTTTTATTTACACTTGTACACCTTCACGAAACTAAATTGATTAATATGCCCCAAAATTGAACAATTTACACGCATTTTAACTAAGTTTCACAAAAATGAAAATTTAGCAAAACATCTCCTCAACGCATTCCCGCCAAAACTCCATTTTAGTCGATTGATGAAAAAAGTTACATATTTATTATCTGTATTACAGAGCGAATAGTCTATGGAATTTTGCATTCATTCAAATCATTCGTTCATTTCAGGAAGAAATTGATTGGTGTTGTTGTTTTTGAGGTTATATTTTTACAAAAATAATCTATTTCGTAATGGGAGATTCATCTTTGAAGCCGAATATCAGCGGCTCAAAAAAGGACCCTGTGTTATCGAAGGCGGAGGTCGCTTTTATGAAGATCATCGAGCAGAAGAATAAGGAACGGGTACAGAAGTTGGAACTTATTGCTAAAAGAAATAGAATCACTGGTCTTTCGATCGGCGCTGGTGTTATAGGAGTATACCTGTATTCTATATTTGCTGTGAAGCAGGAGACGTTCCTCGACGACTTCAACGAACCGGTGAAAGTGCAGCAACAGTGATGGCTGCGGCCAGGAATGCTTTACACGTACGTTTACCTCCCTTACCAAGTATTAAAGATGTCATACGACTTTACAAGTTACGTGCACTACGAGAGCTGTCGCAGAACTTCCTATTGGAGCCAAAGTTAATTGATAAAATAGTGCGGGCGGCTGGAAACATCACCGATAGCGTCGTTTGTGAAGTAGGTCCAGGTCCTGGCGGCATAACTCGGTCAATCATCCAACAAGCACCTAGAAAACTCGTTCTTATAGAAAAAGACCCTCGTTTTGTACCATCCCTAGAACTTGTAGCAGATGCTTGCAAAGACAAAGTTGATGTGGACATTATAACAGGCGATATTCTCAAAACAGACTTAGGTCAATATATACCGAGTGACGTGAAACGTGATTGGTTAGATTCCCCGCCACCCTTGCACCTGATTGGTAATCTACCTTTCAGTGTATCAACAATTCTTATCATCCGTTGGTTAGAAATGATTTCAAAACAAACTGGTCCATGGTCGTATGGCCGTACAAGAATGACGCTGACGTTCCAAAAGGAAGTTGCAGAACGTATGGCAGCAAAAATATTGAATAAGCAACGTTGCAGACTGTCAGTCATGTGTCAAACTTGGTGTACTGTCAAGTACAAATTTGATATATCAGGAGCTGCATTTCTACCAAAACCAGACGTAGACGTAACTGTAGTTACTCTAACCCCTATGAAGCAACCATTAACTGACCTGCCTTTTAAGCTTTTTGAAAAAGTTGTTCGTCAAATATTTAATATGCGACAGAAATATTCAATCAAAGGAGCTCAAACTCTGTTCCCTGAGGAATGTCGTAAAGAAATGGCCTTAAAATTGTATAAATTAGCTGACATAGACCCTGTAACTCGACCATTCCAGATAACAAACCCGGAGTTTGCAAGAATTACTCAAGCATACCATGAGATCATTACAAAATATCCAGAACTAGGAAACTATGACTATAGAGCTCCTAAAAATAAACTAAATGAAACTGACACTGTGGAGGATTAATTAATATTTTTTGTTGTACATATAAATATAATAAGTATGTAGTTGCTATTGAAATAAATGTTTATTTAGTTTGAATAATTTATTTTATTTCAAAATACAGTTTAGAAAGAAAGTGCATAATTTTAATATTTTATTTAATTAGTATTTACTGAAGACTTTTCTGTTACATTTTCATGGGCTTTTTGTTCTTTCTCAGCAAGTCTCTTCTTCAACTTCACTACTTTCGAATGTTTATAAGAATTCAAGTGAGTTGCGTAAACTTCATCCCCAATGATAATCCTTTCGCAAATTTCGCAATAATTATAAGAATTTCTATCCAATTTCTTTTTATCTTCAGATATTACAGACTTTACGGGTTCATAGTTACATTTACAATTATTTAGAAAGCTTTCGATTATGTTAATGGCTTTATTCTTCACGTTTTCGTCCCATTGTGCGACATCTGTTGTGTCCAATTCGTAAACAGGAGGCACCTGTAAAATAAATATTTTTTAATTAAAAATAGCGCCATCCATACTACTCTACGGAAACTTTTCGAAACTTTTTTTACTACTGTAAAATAGATGACGTTATAAAACTTGCTTGTATGTAATTCAGCTACTCAAACATAGATGGCAGTATTCACAATTTAAGAAAACTATTTCATAAAAAAACTAAACTTTCCTTTTTTTTTAATAATAGGGGTTAAAGTATGAAATTGCCGTTTTATTGCAATAGGTTCTTTGAATTGACATAGAATCTTCATGGTTTGAGGTTTTCGAATGAAACTTTTTTCAAATGGTTTCTGTGATGTTCTTTTTTTAAAAAATGTGAAACATTTGAATGTCGACTTTCAATTGTTTTTGTTATTCAATTTAGACAAGAAAGATGGATACTGCGAAAATTCGAGTGATTTTTGAATACGAGTTCCGACGCGGAACTAACGCGGCAGAAACAGCCCGCAATATCAATGCTGCGTTTGGAGAGGGGTCTACTAATGAACGCACCGTGCGATTTTGGTTTAAACGCTTTCGTGATGGAAATTTCGACTTAAAGAACGAGCCACGAGGAAGACCGCCCACACAGGTGAATAACGATGAATTAAGAGAGATAGTGGAAGCCGATCCTAGTCAAACTACCCAGGAATTAGCGGCATGGTTTAACGTTACCTTACCCACTTTATTGACTCACTTGCGTCAAATCAATAAAATAAAAAAATACGAAAAATGGGTGCCTCATGATTTGACTGATCTGCAGAAAGAAACGCGTGTTGAAACTTGTGTTGCCTTGTTGAACCGGTACAGAAATGAAGGAATATTGGATCGAATTGTAACATGTGATGAAAAGTGGATTCTTTATGATAACCGGAAAAGAAAAATGCAATGGCTGACCCCAGGTCAAATGCCACAACAGTGTCCTAAAGCAAAACTTACCAATAAAAAGGTAATGGTAACTGTTTGGTGGTCTCAGCATGGTGTTATTCACTATAGTTTTCTTCGATCTGGTCAAGCAATTACGGCAGATGTCTATTGTGCCGAACTCCGAACCATGTTGACAAAACTAGCAGTAAAACAGCCCCGACTCATGAATCGATCTTCACCATTATTGCTCCACGACAACGCGAGACCTCACACAACACGAGAAACCATTTTGACCCTTCAGGAACTGCACTTAGAAACCATTCGTCATCCTCCGTATTCACCAGACCTTGCTCCAACGGACTACCATTTTTTTCGTGATTTGGACAATTATCTACGTGACAAGAAGTTTTCTTCCCAGGAGGCAGTACAAAATGCTTTCACACAGTTTGTGCAGTCTAGATCGTCGGAGTTCTATCGCAAAGGCATTAATAACCTTCCCATTAGATGGCAGCAATGTATAGATAATAATGGCAACCATTTTGATTAAATAAATTTGTTAAAAATTTTAAAAATTAACAATTAAGATTTTCAGTACAAATCGGCAATTTCATATTTTAACCCCTAATATAAAACTGAATCTGTGAAGTAACTTTATGCTTAATTTTTTATTGAAAATGAATGATAATAAGGGGTGGAAAAGAGGTTATTATTTTAAGAGAATCTCCCTAGTGACGTATTTTTACGCTTCTTGACTGCTTGTATTTAACACTACTCACTTCTCTATCAGGATGTTCTAAGAACCGTCCTTTGACCATCTTATTCTGGCGTCTCGCATACCGCCTCGTAGCCATCTTCATGTTGTCAATGCTTTGTTCTAGCAACTTGCGGCCAGATTCAGACTGCTTCTCTTCGTCATTTAGCATCAGGTATTCGTGGAACTCTTTAAAGCCGAGTGTTTGGAAGATACCTTTCGTGTAATCTGGTGGGCTGAAAGTATGACATAAATTAAAACGTTAAAAGTACCTACCATTGAGCTTGTGGTAGCGTACCGCAGGGGCTGTTTACAACTGTCTACCTTCTGATGCCATATGAACAGCTAAGCTTATTTTTACTGGACTAAAGCTGTATCCCGCGGTTTCATCCACGCAAATCCCGGTCCCGTGGAACTATCTGGATTAAAATTTGCTATATTACTCTTCGATAAGGTAGCTTTGTATTAATTAATGAATTTTTGAGATCGGTCCAGTGGTTTCGGAGCAAATTTTACAAGCCTTTACTTAGCGTATACAAACAAACAAATCAATCTTTCCTCTTTTTAATATTGGTAAGGTATAGACAACGATTATAGGTAGGTTTTACACTTATTATACTTTCTTTTTAAATGCATACTACATAATAATGTATCATATTATGCATGAACGAGCCCTCAAACCAAAACACCCGCTCTAAACCCAAACTGTGGGCGATCTTATCCGTGACAGCCATATCACTTTCCAAGGGGGGTGGGTGACAACCCGAAAACTGTGTGGTAACTGGTAACTACTAACGCATGCTTACTGTAACACTCTACTGGGTAAGAGGCGTTGGTACAGTTAACTTGCCTATCGGAGTAGGTATCGAGTTACGTTATAATTCGATAGTCGTTTGTTTTTTTTTTGTTTTAAGTAAGAATAGGTATCGAAAATCGACCGACCGAATAACTTCTGAGTTAAACAGAAACTTATGGCCGTAAGTATAGTAATCTATTGTAAATTCGAAAGTATGTCTGTCTGTAACATTTGCACGTCTAAATCGCTGGTTTATTTTGATGAATTTTGGTATATATGTAGGTATAGACAGATGAAACCTTGGAGATTGCGATTTACGCGGGTGAAACCGCGGAGCGCTGCTAGTACTGCTGTGAACTTCGTTTCTTTTCTTTTTGAACATCGACGGCGGCCACGGAGACGGTATACACGTTTTTGATGAAAGATGTGTGTTTGTATGTCACCAATTTTCTTTGAAACGGCTGAGCTGATTTTGAAAGGACATGTTCTAAGCTAAGTTTTAATTGTTTCTTTTTTTAAACTATAAATTTGAAATTCAAAGTCATGTTCATGACTGACCGAGTGGCTGACTGAACTATTTATAAATAAATGCAGAGTGAAAATTGTACAATGTGTTATTAAAATTTGTCATGTGTC
Source organism: Idaea dimidiata (assembly GCA_949358125.1). NCBI lineage: Eukaryota > Metazoa > Arthropoda > Insecta > Lepidoptera > Geometridae > Idaea > Idaea dimidiata. The sequence goes on from OX442334.1 coordinate 12,248,943, forward strand.
AGGTATCTACTACGAATTTTGGAAAATCCTGAGGGATCGGGACTTACGCAGGTGTAGCCGCGGGACCCTGCTAGTTAAATAACATAAAAATTGATAGAGTAGTTCCTAGCTACCTTCTATCTACGCAGGCAACTTCAAAGAAATATAATTAATTTAAATTAACATGAACGCTACGGAACCCCAGTCGATATGACGATTAGAATTCCGTAGGCCATCTCCGTACGTTGATGGGTTTACTTCACATTTATATGTAAATCGAGTGATCTTGATACTCGAGGGGTAGACACAACCACTATTTACATTAGGAGTGCGACAAGCAAAGTGGTACGATCGCGGTATATGCGTTTTGGGGGAAAAGGATGTAGGAATCAAAAGTGGATTACCACATACATATTTTTAAAATCGCTATTGTATAGATTTTAATTGTGGGTTGTCACAACCGGATAGACCATTGAAAATAATTATCTTTTTTTATTTTTACAAATCGTGTAACAAGTTTAAAAAATGTGCGGCATATTCTCGTGACAAAATGAAGCAAACAAAAATTTCAATTATCAAGGAAAAAAAATTCAACAAATTTATAGTTTCATTTTGAGTGTAGTTATTTTTTGGGAGTTTTGGCGGGAACGCGGTGTGTTGCAAAATTTTCATTTTTGTGAAACCTAGTTCAAATGCGTGTGAATTGTTTAATTTCGGGGGCATATTAATCAATTTAGTTTCATAAGGTGTACCTACAAGTGTAGTGAAAGTGAAAATCGGTGCAAAACATGGACTTTAGCTTTGTCTCCAAATCTCCGTGGACAATCATTGTAAATGGCCGCCGTTTTACAATGATTCCCTCGACTTGACTTAAACTATGACGACTAGACTGTTTCGATGCAAATAACTTGCAAAATAATAATAATACTTGACACTGGCTAACGTCTAAATGGAGTATAGCCATATAAAAGAAGACGAAGAAGAGTGTAGATATTGTTTTCAATTGCAAAGATGCTGAAATATAATTTTAGACAATTCTATTACAGGAATAATTGCCCAGGTAATTATAAAAATAATTTAGTAATTACGAGTTGCATTCTCAACATCTGAATAATGTTAACGATTTAAGACAAAGTGCTATCTTTAGGAACAGCTAATTATAGAACCGAATCAAGTTCCGTTTGTTTACATTACGACATATTTAATTTAGTAAACGGTAAACTATATATGTATACTTTGTTATTATTAGAAAAGGAAGCGTTGTCCTTACGAGGATTTCGTACCGGATAAACGGAAAATTTGAGAAAATATAAATTTTTATAATAGAAGAATATTCCCTGTCTATAAAACTGTAACTTTACTTTACTTTACTGTGCACATAGACTTTACTGACCCTTTTCATACAAAGGTTGCCTGAAAGAAATCGCTTTTAGTAATAAGGTCGCCCATTTTTACTTTTAAGCTCTTTGTGTATAATTATGTATGTACTAAAAGAATTAACCAGCTCTCAAGTACAAAACATCCATACTTAATTAAAATTTAGTAGTTGCGTATTTATTTAAGTACCCCTCACTTTTTAAGTGGCGTTTCTGTATTCCACTGTAAATCCATCGAGAGAATCACCTCCAAGCAGGTCATTGTACACTTACTTTCCTATATTTACCTACACATTTTCCCGGGTCTCATTTATTTTTTTAATTTTCCTTACCTCGACGTTTCGATTATGTTACAATGATCTTGGTCTTGGGGTCCCCTCGATACCAAGATTATTGTAACATGATCGACACGTCGAGGTACTTAAGGAAAATTAAAAAGTTAAAGTCACCCGATTAAGACCCGGGAAAATGTGTAAATATAAGTTCCAATCGTGTTAATTTAAGAATTTAAGAAGTTTCATCACTTACTTTCCGTCCTGTATTCTGTGTCGGTTGTGCCTCGCGTGGAACTCTAGAAGCTCCTCAATTAGACCATCTCTCAACATCGCGTCTACTCGATCGTCCAAACGTTTGTCGTGTACCGTCTGAAACAAAATCATTACATTTAAAAAAAAGGCCTTTTTTTTTTAATACTAAGTATAGAATTGTTTTAAGGGTGCGTACCCAAAGAGTAACAAAATGACTGGAACTAGAACTGTAAAAAAAATACTGGTCAGCTAAATAAAGTCAGCTACTCGGCTAAGACCATAGTCGACCCATCTCTAAAGTTTACAATACTTGGGAAATACTGTTTATAAAAAATATAAAATGTACTATAACCTAATCTAGGTTAAAAGTCAAAATAGTTTATTTCCTTTAGATTCTTGTACAACGATAAATGCACATGATCATTTGGCTACGTCATTATAGTTTATTTTATATTTTTTAACACACAAAATACTTTTACCTCAGCATTTCCACGGGATCGGGAGCTATATGTAGAATTAGTAAATTCGCGGGACAACGTAACATTTTAGAAATATATTCATGTTTGTTTACATTAATGGAAGGACAGGAAAATAAACTTATAAATTAATTGTACCTACCTAATATGTATTTATAGTAGGGCCCCATTACTACATGCGGTTACCCACAAATTTCCCAGGAATTCATGATTTATAAGGAACTAGCGTCCCGATTCGGCTTCGCACGGATATAAAATATGGTGTATTCTAAGTACTATAACAATCGGGATTTAATTTGTCTGTAGGTTCCGCTCTTACTTCAAAAACATTCTAAATTATGTAGAGTTTGAACAAGGTAATTTAGGGTAAATTGCTTTGAGTTTTGGTAGGCATAAAAAATGGAAGAAGGAAACTAGATATGGCAGGACGTTGCACACAGCACCATTTACCCCAAACTAAGCAACTAGATTGTGCTATGGGTAGGTACTAGACAAAAGATATACTCTGAGTCTGTACGTATATATTATTTTGAAAATACATACTTATGATACACATAAAAACATCAAGAGCAATAGTGAGGTCCAGGTCAGATTTTGCTTCCGATACGATTGAGCGTCACCAAGTTTTCTTTATGACCAGGGCTTGTCCAAACCAAACAAGGTCGGTCATACTTTGGTCAGGACCATATCTTTGGAGATACGGTCCCTACGCAGAGTTTGACGGACCCAACTTTATTTTCGACGTCTGATCTGCAGATCTACAGGAACCTCACGGCACCACGGCATCCTCCTGCCTCCATCAACGTGTGTAAACGACACATAGGTAACTGATCTATGGTCTACATCCTTTTCACACAGGTAGGTATGTGTAGGGCACACCTATCCGACGTTTATTATTATCTGTGAATGTATGAGACTCGTATCCTTGTACCAGATATGTTCAACGATAATTTTAATGATCGAAATCAGTCGCAGACCTCACCTAGGCACCTTTCGTTTGACATGCATGTGCATTGTGCACTAAATAACTACACCTGCGTTATGTTATACAGTCTATTTAAATCAATCGAAAAATGTTAAAATCTAAATGCGAATTTATATGGGACGTAGGGCATTCATAATATAGATTTTTATTCTGTTTTCGTGAAGTTGGAATTAAACTAATTTTCTCGTATTGTGTTTGTAACTTATAGCATTGATTTAAAATTGTACCATAACGTCAAATTTTTCGATTGTGACAGGGATAGTGCCAGTGATTTTCAGATGTGTACAGAGCGGACGTAAGATGCAACTATGCGGAATTTAAAAGACAACCTAATATTTAAAAGTAGACCGTTTTACAAAAAAATATGTTGAGCTTATTCATTTAAAAAATATCATTATGAAACACTGTCCGGTTTCAAAGATATTTAGCAAAACATCTGAAACACGCGTTTATCATAATTATTTTCTAGCGTATTTTTTTCATCATCGTATTTTACGCTGAAGTAGATAATAAATGGCATTTATATTTTAATTCCAGATTATTATTTTTTTAGTGTATAGGTCCATTGAATTATTTTGCCGAATTCTTTGTAAGTTTTTCAGAGCAAAATTGCATATATCTTTTCGGGACCTATACAGATCTCTTCTTACTTGAAGACGAAATAGGTCAGTCTATCTCGAAGTTGAGAATAATTGTAAACGGTCCTTGATACGATGCTTAAAATATTAAATTCAAAGCGATTATAATTAAAAAATGAATTAGAGATTTTTAAGTAGCCCTCTTTTTTTGAGCAGTGAGTAGTTTCGGTAGTAAGTTCAATAATTGGTTCGGTCTCCCTAAATCATATCTTAGTACTCTTTAAGTATTTTATAAAATTATTTTTAAAACAAAAAAAATCATCATAATGTATGTACTTAATTAAAATTTATCGCCGCGATGAAAATATAAATTACAGTAAATTAAATATGACCCTTTTTCTTACTAAACACATAAATAAATCTTTTACATACGAAGCTACATAAGTTTTATTATGTAATAAATGTCATATTTAATATTAAATTTATTATTTTTATTTATAGTACTTTGTGAACGTATACAGTTACAATGAGCAATTGTGGTAAGTATGTGAACAATTTCTAGCGTTTACAAGTTTATTATTAGACATTGACTAGCTGACTCCCGCGGCGAAGATCGACGTAAATTAGAAACAAACATAATTATTTAATATTAATTTGTCGGCAAATCTTTTTTAAGTATCCTACGTAAAAGAATATGGCTCTACGGTAATACCATAGCAATATCACACAGTATAATCCGTTATCTAACCACCACAACACAAGCCTAAGAGCAATCATGGGGCAAGATAGTGCTGCATTGTCACAGAATTTATTATTTATCTTTATTTAGAAAATTACATTTCAAAGTTAAAACATAAATAACTTAAATCTGAATTCAGTAGAGGTTTGTTAAATGCAGCGTTAAAAATTTCCCCATAAAGCTTTGACGCAGCCTATATAATGGTGCTTACCACAATCGTTTCTCGTTTTTTTATCACCATCTTTTAGCACAACAGGCAACAGTCATATTAATATTATAAATTTTAGTAAAAAATCCTCAACTACTTAAAACCACAATTTATTTAAAAACATTTTATTTTATATTTTATTAGCAAGACGATTTAAGTCCTGCAGGAAGGTGCCCGTGGTAAGGCCTATAGTGTTTGATAAAGATATACGTACCAAGTGATTATGTCGAATGAATTAAAAATGAATAGGTCTGAGTTGTACCACGTACCTACAGGTCATGTCGACGAGTCACGAACGCACAGCCGACGAATAGAATTAGCGTTATTACATACTTATACGGTACTTAGAACACATCATTACAATGCTTGTAGTTAATTGATAGGGATGCCGTTTGCTGTATCCGTCGTGGCATCGGCTAGACGTCATCACGTCAGTGCGGTCTCACGGAGTTATATAAGTAGATTATACTCGTAAATGCTGTTTTAAGTCAGGTATACGTAGGTCGGGTTCTACTCATGACTTAAAGCGAAGGAATGATAAACTTAAAACCCATACTAGTTTACTATGGGTATCTAGCTGGAGTTGCGACGACGTCTCATAAGCGCCAAAACAGTATTTCTCGTTTAATAATAGTTATATTCCTTACTAGCTACGCCCCGCGGTTTCACCCGCGGAAGTAAAAACGCGTTATCGTGGGTGCGGGCGGCCGAGCGTTTCTCGAGCGGTTGCACTTTTTCGTTCATTACTCGGGTTCTACTAATTGGATTTCGATGCAAAGTATACCTCGAAAATAGAACTATCCAATATTGAAAACCAGATTTCAATTGGATTAGTAGTTTTTAATTGTATAAGGAGCAGACAGAGAAAAAGACAAACAGGCAGACAGACAGACAGACATGAATTAAAAAAATTATATAATTTTATTCTACTACTTATCCTAACCTACTTCCCCTAGACCACTTTTTTTAATTTACTTCCAAGTTCAGACATTTTGTCCTCTCTTCCTTTATTAAAAGTATAGATTAGGAAAAACTGTATTACCAATTTGAAGTGCAGAATACTACTAATTAATACAAGAAAAGCTATTGTTCAAATTTACCCTGATTCGTTGTAAAATGGAAACCTCGGCTTTTTTTTTCGTGTTGTAAAAGTTCACTAATCGTGTAAACAAAACCACCAAAATGAAGGCAAAAGATGGATAAATTAAATACTAAAATATGGTTTCCGATTGTTTTGTAATTACTGAGATATATTGACAACCAAATCTACAAATAATGGTTTCTGGCTTCTGTGGAAGTCCAACCTGGGTCATTTAGTCGCCGCAGGGCAAAGCTAGAAATATGGTGTATGATGGGCCTTATACTGGCACCTACGAGTCCTAAGCTCTTTACTTACTTTTGGCTTTTTATATTGAAATTTTCAATCTAAGATTCTAAAGGGTATAGACATCGCGTTATAAGCAAGATTCGTCCCATAACTTTAAAAAATTCAAATGGGTATATTTGCAATTTTCTTAATAAACACTTTATAGCTGCTGCTATGTGCGAAAAGTCTACCTTACTTTAATTGACATCAAAATGCATACACTATCATCAAAGCTATGTAATTGTATCTAGCTAGATCCTAGATCTTATCTAGGCTTGTGAGTATCTAAGTAGTACCTAATAGCCCTGCGCCAAATATCAACACGTTCAACAATCCCTTGAACCGACGAACTTTAATCGAGTGTTGCAGCCCGGCTTAGACTGACTCATGCCAATTATGTCATTCAGTGTATAATGTAACTGATTGCATGGGCAATTGCATAGAGGAATCTGGGTAATATCTATACCTACATATAAAATTCAAAATCATGCTTGACTGATTGACTAACTCTCCGATTTTAGCTGGGTTAAGGGAAATCTGGTTCATGCAAAAACTGGCATGCAGGCGAGATGTCCACTTTTTAAAATATGCATGGGTAGTTTCGTCCAGAGCAGCTTACAGCTTAGACAAAAGGGCCAGATGTCTCCCAATAAAAACTAAAGGGATATTTCGGAAATAATGTTAAATTTTATTGGTGGAACGATCAAAGTGAAAACAAAAGACGATCGATATAGGCACAAAATATCAGAGACAGACAGACTGTCAAACTTAAGTATAGTATTTGTATTGTTTGTCGGGCTGGTTTCCGCAAATCGACGTCTGAGCGCCTATTTTGCGTCCGGGTGGGATTTGTGCTTAATCGAGCCAACCTAACTCCCCAAGGAAAACCAAAAGACCCTTAATGTTCTTTGTTAACTCGGGAAGAGACCTCGGAGAGCCGAGGTGAGTTGCCCTGCAAAGGGCCACGCTGGTCTTAAGTATAGTATAGTTACAGTGAAATTTGGAGGAATCCGAACTTACGCGGGTAAAAATGCTAGACGAAGCTTGTACATTGGTATAGCTTTATTGATATGGTAGGAATATAGTTTTAGGTTATGTGAGGTGTAATATAGCCTAAAAACTCATTGGTCACTCGGTAATAGGTTTTTTTTGGTACAAGGTTTTGATTCACTTAAGGAAAAAAACGCGTTCCAAAACTCTGCTTCGTACAGAATTCGAGGCAGCGGCCTGAATCATTCAACTTGCTTGGATACACTTTATCCAAATTTTACTTGTATACAAGTGGTTGTATTTGTATCTTGTTGCTTGGAAGACTTGTTTAGTGGAGCCGCGGCTTTTTCTAGGACTAAATTATTTTGCTAAGCAAGCACCCTCAGGTCTCGTAGGTGTCACAGCACAGAGGAAGTCCTTAAAGCCCTTCTCCAAATTGTGTTAGTTTATATGTTAGAGTGTAATAGTTATTGAGGAAACGGTCGCAATTTAGAAAGCGTTGTGGGAAATAAATTGATTTAACGGTAATTTAATATATTTATTTACGTACTTAAATTAATTTATTAACATTTTAGTTCGTGGGTAGTGACAGTCTGTCGATTCTGTAGAGAACTCACTGTCTTACGGCAGATTAGGGAAGTGAAGTTCGAAGTGAAGTGAAGTTTTCTAGGATAACAATGGAGATTTAAGAGTATGCGACAATATTACTTAATTACACTAAAAGAAAATATGAAAAGAAAATCCGTAGTCCATTCTACAGACTACATATATTTTTTATTTAATATTTTTTATTTGTTTGTGTTTTTTAGGATTTCGTAGTTATTAAATAAAGTTATAGATACGTTTTTAAAAAAGAGACCATTCTATCAAGTTTGGTAGTTAAATTCTTTACGAGTCTAACCATTTTATTTAAAAAATCATCAATAACGTTAAATAAGTGAGGTCAACAGTGATATGTCATATAAACAATAAGTTTTAAATGCGCCTTTTTTTTTAATTTTCATGGCTACAAAAATGTGAGGGTAAATTACTTTGAATTTGTTGAAGTTAGAGCGAGATGTAATTATGTAATTTTAAATGAGAGCAAACAAAACATTTTTTTTAATACAATTTAAACACCATTTTTAAGAAATAGAATAAGTCGCTTCTACGATGACATTTTTCTGGTCTTAAACGTAAAATATCACACCTGCCTATTGATTACTAACGATATTTTAATCCAATTTAAATCTAAAAATGTTCCAGACGCTACCGTAGTAACTATGTAATTATTTCGTGGAGTTTTAGTTGGAAATGTTCCAAATGAAAAAGCTACGGGAAAGCCCGGACGCAATGCAGTGCTTGCTACCGGCTACGTGATTGCATGTAAACATATTGAAATGTCAAAACAACACTGAGTCGCAATACTCCATTGCAAATATATGATTCTTGCATTCAATACCAAATTAGTACTTACTAGTTAAGCCCGTGGTCTCACTCGCGCAAATATCGGAATAAAAAGTGTATTATTGTGTTACTCGTAAGGATTTAGTGTCACATCGTATGTTTGATTTTATTAAAATCGGTCCAGTAGTTTCACAGTAGATCAGTATCTTCTAATCACGATAGCGTCACATTGAATCTTATATTTCTAGCCAATACCGCCCCACTGCTAGGGCAAAGGCCTCTATTAGCTTCTGTTTTTCCACTGGTCCCCATCTAGTGCCAGCTGAGTCCGCTTACTAAGGTACGCGTCCAGCTCGTCCCGCCACCTCCTTCTGGGCCTACCGCGAGCTACATGGAACCTAACTTGACTAAATAAATAAATAATTTATTGCCAAATAAAAAAACCAAACAGTTTACAATCAGTGATACATCTACAAGTCCACCATCATACTAGGCAAAGCCCACTAGGCTAAGCCACTAGGCAAAGTCAAATCAATGGTATTCACATTTTTTATTCTAAATATGAAATATCATTTTCAGTCATCAACCTAGGTATCTTTATTAGCGTGCCAAAACTGAGTCTACATCGTCATCTTCTATGTGGTAAAATGGTAGTCCAACGCTTATCTATCCAAAGATTTTATTTCCCCTGAAATGCTGATATTCCCGACGATCACAATATTCCATCAATTTCATCATCGAATACGCAAACCCCGACTATAAATTCCAAATTCAAACAAACACCACTACCACGATATCTCAACCTTATCGCAACTCGAATTTAATTCACAAAACTCGTTCTGTTAACAAAACCCTATTAAATATAACGCCTCATTGATTTGTCGAATGTAAAATGTATTTAAATTGATGTAAACAATTATTTTTATTTGTTATTTTAGTCCTAACCGGTAAGTAATCGCTTGCCAGACGGTTTTTATTCAGTTTTAATTCATTAGCTTAATCCATTGACTTTTTTTTATTTTTACAGTTTGCGATAACGTTCTTACAATTTTATATTGTTTTTTTTTTGGTGTCGTCTGAAAGGTAAATAATGAATAGTGGGAAAGTTAGAAAAATTACAAAGTTAAAGACTACTTAACCTAAACCTAACCTTAACCTTAAATGTTACTTATAAAAAGTTAAAAGTGTTCTGTTATGTTTAAAAAGTTCCGAAAATCGAATTAAGTATTTTTTTTCTTTGCCGATCCTTTGAGTTAAATTTTGTAAATTCCTTAATTAGTCTCTTTTCAATTCAAATAGTTATACTACATATTCATAGTCCAGTATCAAAACTAGGGTCAATTTTCTAAAAATAAGGCTACTTTAGCGAAATTTAAAATTGTATACTTTATTACTACAAGAAGTTTAGGAATTTTCCATAATACCTACCTACATATTAATATTGAGTTTAGCGAACGAAATGTAAATCGAGAACATTCTGATGGATGACAATAAAACTAAGCGATTTCACGAACCTAAACTAGTAGCGCTCCGCGGTTTTAGCTGAATTTTAAAAACACATGACAAAGTCTAAATTTCATGTCTCTAGGACCAGCGGATTGAGCTCTGCGTTGATTTATACATAAATACTATATATAGTTCAGTCAGTCAGGACTTAAATTTTATATGTACAGATGTCACAATAATGCTTTAGCATTGTTGTAAGCTAATTAAATCGAAATTTTGTAAAATTTCTTGTTGAACCGTTTTAAAGAAAAACCGAATAGGTGCAGGAGTTTTTGCGTCAACTAGTCAGTCAGGACTTGAATTTTATATGTATAGATGTCCCAATAATGCTTTAACATTGTTAGCTATATCAAAATTTTGTAAAATTTCTTGTTGAAAAAAACCGAATAAGTGCAGGAGTTATTGCGTGAAGGAGTTACAAACATACTCGTTTACTTACTCACGTACACACTTTCAGCATTATAGCATTTTTAGTAGGATAGGACACACAAAAACTTTCACCTTTACAGCATTAGCAGGATAAGACAAAGCCAAAACCAATAGTAGTGGTAACTCGTGTGTGCAGAGCATTTTGATACAGTGCTAGTGTAAATTATATAAATGTCCCCGCAGTATGTATGCAGTCCGGTGGCGTCCTGTCACCGAATTTGGGCAGAACTTGGCTCTCGAGGCAGGCCCGCGAGCCGTGCGTCCCTTGTGGGATAGATGTGCTATAAATAAGTAGTAAGTTAGCGATTAGTGCAGACGCCATAGTCTCTACTCAGTAAAATAAAGAGTTTTTTTTCCTTAAAGGTCTACGTTATAGGAAAAAAAAGCAATCCCACTAATCTAAACTCAATAATATATCTTACTAATATTATAAACGCGAAAATTTGTATGTATGTAAGTATGTATGTATGTGAGTTTGTTACTCTTTCACGCAAAAACTACTGAATCAATTCCGATGAAACTGGGAATATAGGTAGCTGATGGAGGCCTGGATTAGCACATAGGCTACTTTTTATCCCGATATTCCCGCGGAAACAGGACTTACGCAGGTAAAACCGCAGGGCGCAGCTAGTGCGAAAGTTTAGATGCGAAAGTTTAGATTTATGCTTGTATATTTCTTGTAGGTCAATCACGCAAAAACGGCTAAATAGATTCGGCTGCGATTTGATACACAGGTAGTTTTTTTAGGTAAATGATAGAGGAGCGTTTGGCTAGTATCTCATCTAGCAGAACGAAGACACGTAGTTTATAATAAAGAGGTGTTTTCAAGACATGATCACTTGGAGAAATAGAAGTAGTCATATATCATTGTGCTCATAAGATCCAATTAACGAGAAACCCATGGGGTTGTATAAAAACAGACTACCACATCCAAAAACTTCAATCCTCCCAGAAATCAGTAAAGTGGGCGTGATCTAACTCTCGGTATTTCGGAGTAAACATTTACAAGGCAGTGCAATGAACTGCACCAGTAGCATACTAATACAACATTAGTTATACAGTCAAAAAACTAAATGAGAACGTTCAACTGCTTTTTTGGCGGATATTTCAAGGTCTTCTTAGATTTTCCGTTTAGTAACAATATGTTGAATTCTTAAAATGTTCGACTTCCCAAAATGCTGTATACTTCCCAGAATGTTAAATTTTCCACAAAGTTGAATTTCTTTTCTTTTTCGCGATGTTACACAAGTGGCGCTTCGCACTTTTTAAACTCACACGATTTCTGTTTATTATAATTATTAGAACTCCGGGTCTAGATTACGTTTACTATCAAAGTTCTGCTCTTGCCCAGCAGTGGGACAAATTAACGGGCTGATTATGTATGTTATTATGACTATGGTTTTCTCTGTAGGTAATAAATTTAGTTTCATAAGTTTACCGACACCAATAATGTTAAATAGCCCAGTAAATAATATTACTTCACTATCTAAACCATAATGTTTAATGAAATGTGTATAATGGTGGCAATTCTGTTGTTCATTTACCTAAACTAAACCTAAATTTTAGTTTAGAAACGGAGAACAGGCGAACGCGAGAACGAGTAAGGCGAGAAACTCATCATATTCAAGCTTCTCGAGTGTTCTCGGGCCTTTAGCTGTTTATCTTACATTTAGGATGGCACCAAGAGAATATAAATACTATCTTAACTTAATTTTAGGTCGAATTAAGCTAAATTTGGTGACATCAGAATTGCCACCAATGTATGGAAATTCAAGTACTAACCTTAAATTTATAAGAAACTAGTTGCATTCCGCTGTTTCACTCGTTTAAGTCCCGATCCCGTAGGAATATCGGGATCAAAAGTGGTGTAATATGTTACTCTTCGATAATCTAGCTTTCAACGTACGTTCCTGTAGGTTCGGAGATTACCACCAATATATGTATGTATATTATGTACCAACGTAACCTTTTTATAATATTACTATACATAGCTATAAGTTTACAAAACCAGATACAGCTCAGAAAGAGTAAAAACACACAACATCCCACTATCTTCCTTCTTCCAGATGAGCGTGCTAAATTTTAGACTACTTCATTGTGATGATGGCACTAAATGATGGATTAGTTCAATAAACTAATTTTTGACTGCTTTTGTAATACCTACATAGTATTAAGACGGCGATAGATGATAATTTTTTGTTCTTTTCCGGTTGCACTATGGTAATTAATTGTGGCGAATGCCGTGACAATGTAAAACAAACACGTAAAATTGGCTGACGGAGACTCGCCAATTCACAAATTGGGCTACCATAATTAGCAAATTACAGAAGCAACAGGGACTTGAGTGGCTGAAAGATTAAGCTATCCCTGGATTTAAGTCATCAGTTGTATCAAAAATTATTATTTAGCATCGCTCGCCCCCTTAACAAAACTTCCAAGTTAATTCATAACAATTTAATTAGCTACCTACCTATTTCGTCACGGCTAATAAATCGACTTAAATATTGATAAAAAAAGTCGCCTAAGTTCAATAAATGGCCTTGAACGGCGGACAGAATACTTAGAATTTGTACAGCATTAGATACATAAATACATCAAATACATATACAAAAAGTAAACAATAAAAAGGTTAAAATTAGTTGCACAAATGGGCGGTTCAACCAGTATTGGTATTTTACAAAGTACCTACAAATTTGTAGTAAATACAAATTTGAATTTCTTACACAATGTGCGGTAACGCTAGGGCAAACTCATTGATGCTTTTGGCTTTTTATTCGTCATTCATTAACTATATTTTAACACATCTTAATGTCGTTCACTTGCTTCATTTCATTTTCTCACGTTTTTGTACTCTCGCTTTTCTTGTTTGTTTGTCTGTCCGGGCCCCGGGCGGAATCTTGCAACTTCAATTTGAGTAACTTCCCGACTAGCTGGCGGGTTGAAATTTTGGGAATAGTCCAGAACCAGATAATTATGACAAAAACCATGTGCCTTTTAGCACTGAATTACCATGAAAAACTTATTGACTTACAACTTTATTGACAACAGACAATCAAATAGACATACGATAAAGATTAAAAAAAAATATTGGATTAAAAAATTTTTTTTTTTATGTTTTAATATATTTTAAAATCTATTAATATAGAACGTAGAATATTTTTCAGTTCTACAGCGACTTATATATCAATTCCGCGTAAAAGAAACCTGGAACATGTTACTGCATCACTTCTATTAGCTATACTAGTACATAATATTTCAATGGCTTGCATATGCAACCTTTTCTACTGAATAAATGAATGAATATATAATAAAATACTGACTTAAACATAAATTTTATGAATGATGAGAATCCAACGTTAAATATCTCGAAATACAAACATTAATTAAACTAAACTCTAGTTTTTATTGTTGTAAAATAATATTTAGTAATAAATTCGTCTCAAACATTATCAAAACAGACATAACTCAAATTGAATAAGACATTTATGAATAGAAGTCCACTAATTAACACTCAAAAACTCAAAGGACTTTATTTAAAGCCGTAACTTTCTCTGACTAAAGTAAAAGAAAAAAAAACGTTCCAAATAGTTTGAATTTCAAAAATAGAACGAAATGAAGGCGGTGCGTATAGGCCGGGAGCGACTTTGGGTTGGTGATATTTCGCCAGAATATAGGAAAAACAAGAATTTACTTTTTTCATTGTTAAATAGGTCAGTAGTTTGACCGCTGTCAATTTTTTTTTCCATAGAAGTCATAATTTGGAAGATGCATGATTCATTTTTATAAAACTAAGTTAGAATATCACCCATGATTGTAAGTGAAGAAGCGGTCTAAAGTCGAGCACGCCTACTCAGGGTCCTACACCTAGTGTGCTTACTCAAGGCCAGACTAGGGGGGTATAAAAAGACGTCCTGTTGACTTGCGAGTTGGTATGCCCACCCCAATAAAAATACACTCTCGCAACTAAGCTCGCTCTCGCAGTGCGAATAAGGAATGAGGAGGCAAAACGCAGAGACAACTGTCACGAACCGGTGTTAAATTATTTTAATCAAAAATTAATATTCAATGTCGCAAAATATTTGTCCTTACTTTTTATTGTTTTTAAACTACGCATCATTTTTCCTAATCGCAGAACCAAGAAATAGTGTGTCAATTCACATATCGGAGTAACCGCGCACCTATCGAAATATTTTTTAGTTTTTAAGTTGTCTTAAATTAAAAAAAACTGATGAAAAAAAAGTACAAAAAAAAAATACCTACATATCTAATCTGAAGTCCTGTATATCTGTGTTTTAGTTTAGTTCCCCGACTTCAGATTATGTAGGTGTATGTGCTATTATTATTTTTTTACTATTTTCATTCGCCTCTAGGTTCTGACTTTTTTTTTCTCCTCCTTCAATATAATGTAAACCAACAGTCAATATTCAAAATTATGATTTTAGTACGTAAATAATTAGTAAAGAAACGATCGTCGGTTTTGCGACAGTGTGCTTTCCGTCAGGTGTATATTTGTTACATGTAACAAACTAGACTATCATAGTTTAAACACGACGTATCATCACTAACTTCTAGCTTCCTTTATTATAAAGTAAGTAAAAGATCAATCGTCGGTTTTGCGACAGCGTGTTTTTAGTCAGGTGTGTTACACCGTTACCAAATAGACTGCCATAGTTTACCCACGACGTAACAAACCGCCTAGCTACAGACACAGCGACCTCGAGCGCGGTCGTAAAACGATAACCGACTGTTTCGCAATTGGCTAGTATTCGTATTTAAATTCAGTAGGAAGTCAGCCGGTTGACCGCCCTTGACTTACAGCGGAATTGGATTGAGGGTTTTTTTTAAATTATGGCTTCGCACGTCTTTGGTATAGTACATTTAATCGGTGTCGAGTTAATATTTTAATCGTCGCTATACATAATTGGTAAAAATATTAATAGAAAATTAAGTAAGTGGGTACATTTCTCAAAAATAAATTAAATAATATCTTTTATCTGACTGCAACGCAGCAGGTTGCGGGTTCAATCCCCGCCGGGAAGAAATATTATATCATATGTTTATATATATCATATGTATGTATTTAAAAATAACTTGCAAGATTTGATCACAAATAGGACAGGTAAAACTAATTTAAAGCTTGTAAAAAGTATTATAATATTATTATGTAATAAGGTCGCTTATTTGAGCAATTTAAATTTTAAGTTTTGTCTTTACTCTATGTAATTTAATCTCAAAAAATGTACAAATAAAGTTATTTATCTATCTATCTTGCCAAACACTAAGCCGCTCCTTAGGATCAAGTAATTTACCCGCCACCGCGCGGGGTGCCGCTTGTTTTCCCTTGATCCCTTAGTCGCCTTTTAGTAACCCACGGGAAGAGATGAGTTAGCCCTATTCTATGCCGGAGTTACACAGCATGAGAACACGTAAAATTAATTCACCTTGGCACGTATTACAAACTGGATTAATTACTGCTCAGTCTAACGTAAACGTACACTATTACACCGAAATTACGAAAATCCTATAAAATAGACGTTTCAAATTTTAATATTTTTGTCTCAGCGGTTGACGCGCCGTATGGTAGAAATAGGATAATTAAACCTGCGTTGGACTAGAAGATTAAACTTTGATTATGTTTAGAGAGGCCATTAACCCTTCACCTACTGAAACTAGAATGTGAACCTACTGAAAATGAAACGGAAAACACACACGTTGTGTTCAGAATTTTTATTCAGCGATTATTTGGTATTGCGATTTCAACATTAGCCGTCAAAGAGTAAATGCGAGCGGGTTCCATACATTAACCCTGTAACCTGAGCTTTAAGAGTTCAAGCCCCGTATAGGGAACATTGAATTTTGGATTAAAAAGCACTTTTTCTTACTACAATTTTAAATATCGCTTTATCTTTGTCATTTTTATTTTAGGCCATAGGCCTAGAATCTTAACCTGGTATCATGAGACTCTGGGTACAACGAACCAACAGCAGTACCTAGCCTAGCCTACCATTGATTAGGGTTGACTGATGGCAACACAATTTTGTACTTTTCGTGTAGTCTTGTGGCTCACCTACCTACCCTTAGTTTTCGGGTCCATCTAAGGCCTTCAACTTGACCTAACGAGTGCTATCAAAGATAACAACTGGTACCAACAGCTTAACGTGCCTTCCGAAGCACGGAGGAGTTCGAAAAAATGTTTTTAAGTGGCTAATTAACACAAGTCGAGATCCCTTGCGTATTTGGCAGTGGACCACATGATTATTTTTTGTCCGGTCTTTTCACTAACAATATTTAATTTCAAGTGGTAACCTGAAGAAAACTGGACCAATAAAGCCGCAGACTAATCTGTATACACACTGTATAGTGTGCGAAGAGTCCAAGGAAATAAAAAAGTGTATTTACGATGTTATCTGGTGAAAAGTACATAAAACCTTGAGACGCGGGCGGAATTCATTCACGTAGTAATTTAATTGCTTTGTCAAACCTATTTATTGTACAGACAGACAGACAAATAATAAAATATAAGATTGGGATTTAATCTTACTAAAATTACGTATTTACAACATTTACAATATTTGCAACGTTCAGGATAGGTTTCAATCACTCAACGCGAAAGCTAGTGTGTCGGCTGGACACAGGTTTATCGTCTCATTTTTCGTGACTACCTAAGTATCGTATCTCCCCTTTTTGTTTTAATCTAAGCCTGATGGTAAGTGATGATCTAGGATGTATCACGCTCACCTAGAACAAGGAAAACAGCAGTGGAACAAGATCTGGCCCATTTTCCTTACGCGTACACGGGTCTACGTATCAGAACACTACAACTAAAGCCGGTGGGTGGTAAAAAGCCGCGACTAAAAATTCTCACCTTTTGTAACCCCTTTTGTACCAAAAGTTTTGGTTGCCATTACGACGGCAAATACTATTGTTAATCGTAAATCCTTTTAGACCTGGGCTACAAGACCGGGACTACAGGGCCGCCTTAATGTATGACGTATTTTTGAGAACAACGTTGAATATAAAACTTGCCTAATGGAACCGCGGCATGTATTTATTAGTTATTAAGACAAAATATATGTATATGTAGTGTTCAGACAAATTCTACGGTAAAAGATATCTATAGAATAAATTCGAACCCAACCAAATGTAACAGCCTTCAAATTTTGATTATTTTTAATATCATAGTGACGTTTTTATTCGGTGGTGTTACATTTTATTTGTAAGATATATCTATTTCGGGGATTTGAAAAATCGGCCCTTAAAAACTTAATAAAAGGACGACTC
Source organism: Idaea dimidiata (assembly GCA_949358125.1). Lineage (NCBI taxonomy): Eukaryota > Metazoa > Arthropoda > Insecta > Lepidoptera > Geometridae > Idaea > Idaea dimidiata. The sequence goes on from OX442334.1 coordinate 12,266,769, forward strand.
GCAAAGCGAGAAAAAGACCAGAAACATAAAATAATGAACAATAAAAAGGTCTTGTCACTGGACAGGGAGTAGTTGATAGAACCTAGGAAAGGACGGCCGTCCTTCGCGGACGGGTGCCTGGGATCATAAAAAAAATGAAACCGCGGCTTTAGAATACCCATCATTTTTCATGATTGAAGGGTGTTGACTGTACGTTTTACTGATAAATTGATCTATTATGTTAGACACACCTGTTGCGTGTCCAACATAGTTTTTGCAGATGTAACGCATGTATTGTAACTATTTGTAACATAGTGTGTTACAATTAGTTATCTTTTTTTTTTACATCCTATTAATATTACAGGTAATAAAACACAATATTTACCGGGTTTCACTTGCCTAAAACGCAATTTAATAACGGCGTTATTGAAAAAGTACCGCGCTTTTTAAAGGTTTGTTTTATAATGCAAAATCTCGAAACCTAAGATAAAATTAATATTATAGATGTAAAAGTTAGTGTGTACTTAAAGGAGTCAACGAATATAAGTTTGTTACTTCATTCACGCAAAAACGGCTAAACTGTTTGCGATGCGATGTGTGCGATACCTGAAGATCTAGTTTAATATAACGAAACACATTACAACATACTTTTATGAAACTCAAAACTCACAAAAAATTTTTAAACAAAGAAATCGTCAACCGTACCGTAGAGTAAAATTCGTAATACAACTAAAAAAATATATGTTAGACCACACAAAAACTCAGCATAATTAAATATTAAACTTACGAAACAGAATAAATTATGACCGATTCTTTTAAAATATTTCAAATTCCGAATGCAAAAATTCCGGATATGAAAAAAAATAAGTCTAAAGGATAACTTGAAAGGCTATAAATAAATAAAGGGTCGATGGTACGACCTACCGTAATACTTGTGGGGTTAACACACTGGTAGACATAGGGTTAAAGATGGGAGACAAAGAAAAAAAAAACAAAACAAAATGGAAAAATGACAGGTGCACTTACTGATATACAGGTTGATTTAAATGTGTACAGATTTTTTTTACAATCAAAAGGTGACAAAACATGTACGCTCGTTTACAAGAATAGAAAACGGCAGTGGAACTAGTTCTGATCCATCTTCCATAGAAGGTCTACCTGTATACCGGTATCAGTTTTTGAGACGCAGAAGGTTGCGGGTTGAATTTCCATCGGGAACAAATATTTCTGCTGACCATAAATGTTTGTTTTTGGAGGTGGGTATCATCTATGTATGTATTTACAAAAAAAAGTATTATTATGTAGTATATCTGTTGTCTAGTACCCATAGTACAAGACTAGTGCTTAGTTTGAGGGCTAGATAGCGCTATGTGTAATGTCATGCAATATTTATTTATTTATTCTATGAAAGTATTTTTAATGATAATAATACAAAAACTATTCTGTACTGTATTTCATGCAAATAAACGTAATTCTATTATTTATTTTTATTCTCATTAATTCTCATATAATAGTTTTTTTTTTGTAAAATCGAATCATTCTGTACAATGACACAAAACAGGTGGGAGACGATCGCACGCGCACGCCGATCGCGTGCGTCCACCAAACTCTACCTGTGTGTACAATTACTACCTTCATCATACTATTCACCGTCTGTCGTTAGTATGATAGAGTAGCTCGTTGGCTTAGCTGCGCCTGCCAGTGTGGTATAGTCGTGTGGGTTAAGCAACGCCTGGTTCAGTCATAAGTTCGATGGGTGACCGATAATGTGTGACTAAAGCATTATTTCAGTAAAACAGTTGGTCTCATATTATTTACACATGAGTAAGTTATGTGACGTTTGTCTCTGTCTGTCAACTTTGAAACTTCATGTGACAGTAAAAGACAAACGATGCATAGTTATGCAGCGCATTAGTTAGCGTTTATAAATAAGAGGGTAGGTGTCTAGTAGTTATCCCTATTAAAAGCCTATAGTTGCTTACTTAGTTTTGAAAGGATTGTTTTGAATATTTTTAAGGATATTTTGCGAACCAACGCGATCGAAGTCACGATTTAAACCTAATTAAGTATTTTTTCAGTATTTTTTTCTTTTGGGTTTGTATTTTTGTATTTTAATTGACATTTTATTATTATTTTGACATTTTGATAATTATGTTTTGAATGAAAAATATAGGAAGATTAAGTATTTTATTAACGTAAACCAAAGGGCTTGAAAACATCCTAAATATTCGTATAGCAAAGTTGATTTACTAGAAACGGGGAACAATTTAAATTATTTAGAAAACAAACAAAACTAGTTGCTTCCCGCGACGTTATCGTTTTACGAAAAAGTTTAAAGTGCCCTATGTCCTTTAATTCAATAATTTATTACTAAAAGCATAGGTATCTAATACTGTTTGCTTATAGGTATGTATGGCAATGCTATTGTAAAGCATTGGAATAATATGCACAATACCAAAGCCAACTTCTCTTGGTTTTGGTAATTGCATTATCTTTTAATTTTATTTTATTTTTACGATAAGGTACGTTTATTTATGTTGTTAATTTTATGTGTGTATGTTTGTATGAATCTTGGTCTGAAAATAATCTATTTTATAATTATTATTATTCATAATATATATGTTTCTGTGTAGTAGCAGCTCCCCCTTACCTCAAATCTTTTTAATTACCCCAATGCAAAAAAACATCCAAATCGGTCGATCCGTTTAACCGTGGAGATCGTTCATACGAACACCCAAAGAGATTTTAACATTTATTTTACTTATTTATTAAGTAGGATAAAGAACGGTATAAAATTGTTGGTTCGGGATACGGCGCGGGCGCACCTTCGCCGATTACACCTGCAGCGCGCGCGCCACCTGCCGGACAAACTTAGAAATACCTCGATCTTTTAATCTTTTTGTAATTGGCTACAGTAATAGACTTGGTTCTAATTAAAGATGCATCATTTTCTTTGGATAACTAAAAAGGTCGCACCTTGTCATGGAAGTACCTCTATTGATTGCCTTGTAGGTATATACGAGCTTAATTAAAAATCCCTGTAGGATTCTTCGAAAATTGTTGATTATTTTCTGATGCAATGTTTTAGCATATTTTCGGTAAAAACGTTTGCAAATGACATTGTCCCCGACGTTTTGATGTAGATTTCAAATTAAAATGTCGAAAGGTGTTGAAGCCTTAACACAATTAAGGCAAAAAAAAACACTTTTTGTCTATAATCGAGGGTAGAAAATAATCAACATGTTTCGATGAATCCGACAGAGGTTTTCAGTTTAGCTCGTATAATTATACGCCTTAACTAATATTAAATAAAATATAAATAAATAAATGATAGATAAATCCTGTGACGAACACACAGCGCCATCTAGCCCCGTGGTAAGCTGCTAAGCTTGTGTTACGGTGGCTAGACAACGGATATTAATCTGGTTTAATGGCCAAAGCAAAATGGCCGATTTTTCTTTCCGAAAATTCCATCACCACTAGAAAGCTACATTATCGAGAATATCTTTTGATACCGATATATTCTCACGGGATCGGGACTTAATAAGGAATGAGGAAGTTTAAATGTTTGTTTATTGGAAGTTAAATAATAATTAATAATCACACAAAAACTATTAAACCGACTGCAATGAAGCTTGGTATCCAAATAGCTGAAGATCTGCATTAACACATAGGCTACATTCATCCCAAAAGTATTATTATATTTACCAAACAATATTACCACAGATCATTTTAAAGCTACGAGGTACGAAACTCTATAGAAATGAAAATAATTGGTACAGTCCGTCAAATTCATACCTTCAGCTTCACTGAGAAAATTATAAGAGATCTTATAAATCTTCGTTGATAATACAAATAAAATCAATAGAACAAACAGACAGAATAGAACACGTAATGTTAAGGAAACATTTATTAAGACCCCTCTAGGGGACAAGAAACAAATATTTGGTGGCAAATGAACGGTCGACGAAATAAGTATAAGTTATTACTTTTTAACCGACTTCAAAAAAAAGGAGGAGGTTATCAATTCGTCTGTATGTATAATATTTTTTTTTTTTTGTATGTTTACCGATTACTCGAAGACGGCTAGACCGATTAAGATGATTCTTTTTTTAATGGATAGATGGGAGCTCCAAGATGGTCCCATAAAAATTTGATGTAGATCTGATAAGGGTCTTCGGAGTGATGAACGGAAATGCTCCTCAAAAAGCATTAATCAATCCAATTGTTTATCGATTACTCGAAGATGGCTTGACCGATTGAGATGATTCTTTTTTAAATGGAAAGGTGGGAGCTCCGAGATGGTTCCATAAAAATTTGATGATGATCTGATGAGGATCTTCGAAGTGAGGACCGGGAATACTCCTTAAAACACTGTATTCAATTCAATTGTTCATCGATTACACGAAGATGGCTTGACCGATTGATATAGTTCTTTTTTTAATGGAAAGGTGGAAGCTCCGAGGTGGTCCCATAAAAGTTTGGTAAGGATCTGATGAGTATCTTCGGAATGATGGACAGGATAGTATCCCAGAATTCAATAAATTACTCATTTCACAACTTCTACCAAAAAGAATAGACCTCTAAGAAACTAAGTACAGATTGATTGGGCACCTGAAACCACCTTCTCATCAGCAAACTCCTCAATAATTAAAATAACGGTAATAATATTGTTGATTTTTAGGTAGGTAGGTATACTAAAAAGGGTAAAATAAAAAAACTAATTTAAAAATTAAACAACCGACTTCAAAAAAGAAACAAAAAATATTTAAAAAAACAACCAAAAAAAGAATTGATAAAAAATACCAAAATAACCTCTACATAGGTACAGTGCCACCGACTAATTAATCTGTTTTATCATCTGAAGTCGGGCAGTTTTACTGGTTGGTTCCATATTGTACTTAGTTTGGCTGCCCGACTTCAGATGATAAAACAGATTAATTAGTCGGTGGCACTGTACCTATGTAGAGGTTATTTTGGTATTTTTTATCAATTCTTTTTTTGGTAGTTTTTTTAAATATTTTTTGTTTCTTTTTTGATTATTAAGATAATTGTTAGGTATGCAACATTGATCTCAAGCTTAACAGCAGATAAGACAACAGATGACTTATTCTCGTATTGAAGTAGATTTTAATACGAGATTAAGTCATCAGAGAAAATCTATATTAGAATATAGATTTTCAATATAATTGCAGTTAATCCCTAATTTCAAATTTGACGTTTGTCAAATACAAATTGATGTTTATGACGATTGTAATTTAACCCATGATCACAAAAAAACCTCATGAGTGTCTTGTGGCTTCTTCTCATCGGAGGGCGCGTTCCGAAGCCACACTAAAATCATTACACCTAAGACGTAGCCAAATGATCATGTGCATTTATTGTGTAAACTATTTTGATTTGGTTTAATTTGACATCGATAAAGTTTCGATTGCAGTCCAGTTGCAAGTTATAGTTTTATTTTGAGTATTGTTTGCAATGATGTTAAAATGAAATTTAGACAATACTGTTACAGGAATAACCCCGGAAGGAAGGATAAACAGGAAAAAAAAATCTGGAAGCATAGATTGATTCATTTTTTCAACACACCAAAAAAAACTTATCGCTTAAAGCAATATCTGCCAGCATTCTGCCATACAATTTTGACAATTTGCATTCATAGAACATTTTAGGAATTGAATATTATGGACCATCTGCTTCAAAATATGTAGCAATATTAGCAATAACAAAACGCAATAGGACAACTACAAATGTAGAGACAGCCTACTGGTATGTGACATCTCCCTTGTATAGTCAAACTATGTCTTAGCAGATGTTTATTTAAATAATTATGAATATTTACTTACACGTAGAGATAAATAATAAGTACAGTCTAATAGAGGTAACACTAGACCTCGCGAGCACAAACTTTATTGCTAAGTACGATCTAAGTATTTCAAAAGCTACTTATTTTACTGATACCTATCAACGATTAAAGAGTTAACGATGAAAAGGTGGTTCTTAGTGCGCCAATCAATTTGTACCAGAGCAGCGACGTTTCGCTCGTTCGGTCTACCGTGACTGACTGTTCCCCGCAAATATATGTGCGAGCATGCGTACTGAGGATGTGTTTGTTAAAACCAATAGAATTGTTCTATTCACCTAGACGTAGCGTAGATCACCTTAGCGTAGCTCCGTTGGAAAAGCCTTAGCAGAGCGAGGCTATAGATAAATGGATTCTATTGAATTTTTCCTATGGTTTTCGCGATTTTGCATAATAAAACACTTTATTTATCCGGTTTTATCGCGTTTTTATTCATTATTTGACCCGAGCTTTCGCCAACTTTACAGTTGGCTTTTTCAAGGTTGACTGAGATCATCTCAGTCAACCTTGAAAAAGATAAATAAAGTGTTGGATTCTATTGGTTATAATATAACTAACACGTGCTCCCATACCTTTGCTCTGGTAGTACTCTTAAATAAAGTCGATCGTCTACTGTGAACTAAACTAAGTTAGTTTAGCTTAGCTTCGTATATTTTAGCCAGTTTTACATACTTGGGCGTCAAGTAAGTCAGCTTCTGCTATTTTCGTATGGGGTCGCAGGTGTTGGTCCGAAGAAATGTTTACACGCAGGTATTTATTATTTAATGGCAAGAACTGAATCCGCACCTTTAACAACGCTTAAGGGATTAACTAACTATATTAAACCTTCATCCGGCTGTGCCAGGTCCGAGCTTCGGTGTCCATTGCTCGGCGAGCAGTCGATCGGACTGTTGCAACCGAGTGGCGGCCGAGCATGTATAACGAGGCGCGGACGCGGCACAGCCGGGTGGCGGTCTAATATAGTTCATCCTTAAGACGAAGCTCCAATAAAAAATATGTCATGAACGGCCCGCCCACTTACCCCTACATCCACGAGTCACACGCACACGTATGCACTTTCGAACATCGCAACTTTTTTGATCTAGCGCCCAAGCGCGCGAAATCAAAACTGTTATATATTTTTTCATAGGTTGTAAACCGATTATGGTCGTTTGGAAAGTAGCCAGTGTCAAGTATTTTATAATACGACCTCATTGGTGCGTCGGGCGACCGCCTGGCTCACGGAACACTATTACTCCTAGCGGGCCTGGCTGCAATACGGAAGGCTGCGGATTCGATTCCCGTCGGGTGCAAATATTTATGCTTAAATAAATATTTGTATCTGATCTGGGTGTCTTTCTATGTATAATATGTATGTATTTACAAAAAAAAGAGGTATAATATGTATTATATTCGTGGTCTAATACCCCTAGTACAAGCCCAGTGCTTAGTTTGGAGCTAGATTGCGCTGTCTGTATATGTCGTGCAATAATATTTATTTAATAATTTGCAAGTTGTTTGTTTTGTATCTTAACTTAACTCAACGTATCAAAACTTGTATCGTCCGATTATTCCTAGTTGTCCCCTCTAGCCCTGTTCCCCGGAGGGACAACTAGGAATTTTTCCCCAGTTGTCCCCGGGGCGACAATTCGTGGCGACTGTCCCTTTGAAAGCTGGCTAAAGGGGACAAATGGGAATTATGTTTCTCAGTTGTCACGGCGGGCGGGGGGGACAGATGGGAATCTGTTCTCCCATTTCTACCCCGCATGTTGGTGTTATAATAGAACTAGCTGCGCCCAGCGGTTTCATCCGTGTTCGTAATAAGTACCCTAATGTACCATTATTATTTTAATGAACTTTATAAACGCATACGACTTGCATTTATAGCAATATTTTGGATTAGGGGTGAAGTCGTCCCCTTCGAAACTGGGACCAGGGACGGTAGTTTAGACATTGGGACGAGTCGACTACATACATATTAATATACTCTAGAGGTGAAGTAGTCCCACTAAGAAGATACTAAAAAGACTTTGTAAATTTTTGGGAAAAAAAAGTTAATAGAAGAGATTAGTGGAAAACAAAAGACGATCGAAGTAAAAACAAAAAACGATCTAACCTAACTCCGAAACTATTGACACTAGACCACTAGTTTCTCAGCCTAAGTTATATAGCTCCTCGAGATCATCAGTTTGGTTGACAGCTGTCAAACTTGAGCCGTCAATATTTCGGAAACTATTGACACTAGACCACTAGTTTCTTAGCATAAGTTATAGAGCTTCTCGAATCTTCATTACAAACTTCACCCCTAACCGACGAACCCCTTACGACTTGCATTCATAGTAATATTTTGTACTATGAATGCAAGTGGTATGCGTTTATAAAGTTCATTAAAATAATAATGGTACATTAGGGTACTTATTACGAACACGGGTGAAACCGCGGGGCGCAGCTAGTTTTATTATAAGACACACATGCGGGGTAGAAATGGGAGAACAGATTCCCATCTGTCCCCCCCCCCCCCCACCGTGACAACTGAGAATAATAATTCCATTTGTCCCCTTTAGCCAGCTTTCAAAGGGGACAGTCGCCACGAATTGTCACCCCGGGGACAGGGCTAGAGGGGACAGCTGGGAATAATCGGCCGCATCCACACCGGACGATCCCCGCGCTAAAGAATATTTTATCTTATTCGCGCTCAAGCAGCGGAGAGGGAGAAAATAGGATAAAAGATTCTGGAGCATGTGGATCGTACAGTGTGGACCAGGCTAATGGCATGTTTGGAAAAATTCATAACTTGTCGATAGTGGACTTGACCAATTACCTATTTGACTTATTACAGACTTGACCATTGTCGTGCCATTCTCACTTTTCTTGTTAGTTTGTCTGTCCGGAGTCCGGGCGGAATCTTGCAAATTCAATTTGATACACTTTCCAATTAGCTAGCGTGCTGAAACTGTGTTTCGGTTTGAATCGCGTTTGTTTTGTTGGCTTTATAATACAAGCCCGACGTTTCGGAGCCCTTCCGGCCATCTGAGGCAACAAACGCGATTCATACCGTAATACTAGAATGTCTACCTCGGGAGCGAATACTATTTTCGAATGAAAAATATTCATCGCCCACTATGAGAATAGTTAGTAGATTGTATTACAATGAAGCAAAATAATATTTTTACGGTGAGGGTGGTTTTTTGAATCCAGAGCGAAGTGAGGGATTCTAGAGTAGTGTGATACACTCTACTTTTTATTACCCTTTAAGAGAAAATAGAAGGCGCCTCATATTTATAATTTGAGAGCTACTTTATTATTTAAGTAGCCCTCAAGTCTTAAGTGGCCTCAAATTTTAATCAGTTTTAAATCCAATTCAAATTTGAGGCCATTCAAAATTTAAAAGCTACTTAATTATTTAAGTTTCCCTCAAATTTTAAGTGGCCTCAAATTTTAATCAATTTTTAATCCAATTCAAATTTGAGGCCATTCAAAATTTAAAAGCTACTTAATAATTTAAGTTTCCCTCAAATTTTAAGTGGCCTCAAATTTTAATCAATTTTAAATCTACTTTAAATTTGAGGCATTTCAAAATTTGAGAGCTACTTAATTATTTAAATACCCCTTAAAATTTGTCAAATAGTTGCAATAATTAAAAAATATTTTTAAATTTCCACCCTAGGGATGAAATGAGCTACTTTCAACCCGGATATCTACCCATGAAAATTAAACTTTCCGAGCGGGAGAGATGAAAAATTGGTTTTGTTGCAACTTCATCAAAAATGTTGTGATGCAAAAATATCAGCGCAACGAACAGAAAAACTATGGAGTTATTCTTATTTTTTTCATTTTACAGTTTTCACAAATAGGTTTTTAATATTATTACTATTTACTCTTGCATTAAAAGTTTCATTTGTAAACAAAACTGACTCCTTTTTATTTACAAATAATTAAGTATTTACATTTCATGAAATTCCAATTTCCTACGTTGAACTGGTGGTGTAACAATTATTGAATGGTTTTCAATAGGCGGAAGTAGTCGTTTTCTCGATGGAATTTCAGATTAAGAGGTTTGACAAACACTCTTTTTGACGGTTATGTAATCTGGATCGAGAATTGTTCTTTTTCTGGGATGGCGTGGATCTATCAACTCAGGCAGTAAGCATTCCATGTAAAAACTTGTTAACTTCGGTTCCATCTCTTTTTTCCGGTATTTCTATTTTCATTTTATTATCACCTTACCATGCGGCCAAAAGACAATTATTTTTGTTTGCAATGTGCATTTGGCCCAGAGCCTGAATGTACCAGTCTGATTTTTATTATTAAATACCTGTAATACAAGCAAATGTTAATGTTCCATATTTAAATTACTTTATTCCCTAGGGCTTAAACGCCCATTTTACTTCCCAGATATCACATTAGATATTTAGCGAGTCATTACTCGTTTTACGTTGACCTCTTTGGTCAAATAATATTAGTTTATGCACCGAGGTACTAAAGCCCTGTCTTATATACCGGGCGTCATATTGAATCCAAAGCATACGAAATACTCTAGAGTTAACTCCCAAGCGCAGCGAGGGTTTCAAAAACTTACTTCTGAGCGAAGCGAAGGAGTTATGTACCTAGAGTCCTGAGTGAAGCGTGGGAATCAAGCGCACTTATTAATTAATTAAGCCTGTCTTTATCTTTTTCAAGATAAAGGCTTAATTACCGAGGTGAATACTCTACTTTACTTTATATTAACTAAAACTTTTGCCTTACCCTTCCGTCGAAATAAAATAGAAGAAAAATAGCCCAGTTTTTATTTTTTTATGTGTTTTGTCTAGGTGGCCAGTTCAAAATGGCCGTATGCTACCAGAACCTTAGTTCCAAATTTAAATTACTTTACACACCTATAACTGCTCAACAAAGTTACTTTATTTGACCAAAAAGGTCAGCGTAAAGCGATATTATACACCTAGGGCATAAAGTAATTTAAATTTAGAACTAAGGTTCAGGTAGCATACGTCCACTTGGAACTGGCCACCTAGACATAACACATAAAAAAATAAAAACTGGGCTATTATTCTTCTATTTTTATTTCGACGGAAGGGTAAGGCAAAAAGTTTTAGTTAATATAAAGCCCCAACTTATTTCATCGACTAAAGCCGATGCTTGGTTTTGTCATTTTGATGTATCATTGTTAAATTTAATTAATATAGAGCTATTTCATAATTTGTTTTTATTGCACAAGGCATATCTACTAGAAATATTTTAAAGGGAAAATTTATCTTCAAAAATTCACTCACGTAGAGACGCGAGTTCAAAAATCGTCGCGAGTGAATTTTTGAAGATAAATTTGTCCTTTAAAATATTGCTAAAATAGAGCTGTAAATATATTTCATACACGTAGCATTAATCTATTATTTTGTTGTTAATTAAATTCTTATTTTTGTAGCCTCTTTATTGTCTCGCAGTAGATGTGTAAAGTAGAATATTCACCTCGGTAATAAAGCCTGTCTTTATCTTGGGCGCTTGAATCCCACGCTTCACTCAAGACTCTAGGTACATAACTCCTTCGCTTCGCTCAAGATACGTACGCTTTGGATTCAACATGACGCCCGCTATATAAGACAGGGCTTTAGTACCTCGGTGCATATACTACTATTATGCCCTACTTAGGTGTATAATGGCACTTTATGCACCTAGGGAATAAAGGCTCGCTTTACGTTGACCTTTTCTTATCTATATCTATCTATACTTATAATAAAGAAAGAGAGAACAAAAAGTCTGTACTTGGAAGTAATTTAAAAAAAAAAGTGGTCTAGTGGACTTAGGAAAAATAATAGAACAAAATTCTATAATTTTTAAAATTCATGTCTGTCTGTTTGTTTCTTTGTTTCTTATACAATTAAAAACTACTGATCCGATTGAAATCTGGTTTTCAATATTGGATAGTTCAATTTTCGAGGAAGGTCGTGGTATACTTTGCATCGACATCCAATTAGTAGAATCCGAGTATGAACGAAAAAGTGCAACCGCTTGGCCGCCCGCGCCCGTGATAACGCGTTCACTTCCGCGGGTGAAACCGCGGGGCGCAGCTAGTGGTCAAATAAAATTACTTTGTAGAGCAGTAGATGTGTAAAATTACTTTGTTGAGCCGTAGATGTGTAAACTTACTATTTTTGTCGTGGGGGTTTTTTGATTGGTGGGGTGATTCTCCCACTAAAAGCGGTAACAGCTATCTCCGCACTATGAGATCCGATTTTAATGAAAGGTATACAAGTTCTATGAGTAAATAGATTTTATTTGTTGTGGGGGATTTTAATTTTTGGGGTAGTTCCCCCACAAAAGGATGTACTAGATATCTAAACATTATGTGATCCGATTTTTCTGCTCTATTATGATGATATAAAGAGCCCTTTCAATAATTAGTTGCCACGAGGTCCACTGTTCGTTGAATCACTTGTAATAATATTATTATCAGATGCCTAGATCACAAAGAACACACCTTCCAAATTTCATCTCTCTCTACCAGCGGTTCAGTCAGTGAGTAAGTCAGTCAGGACAAAGAGTTTTATAGATATAGATAGATTACAGAAGTATAGATAATAGATTATAGATTAGTAGGTATGTAAGTACTAGCTGCGCCCTTCGGTTCCACACGTGTAAGTCCCGAACCCGCGGGAATATCAATTTCAAAAGTAACCTTTGCCAAAGTACCATCTATCTTTGAATCGAAATTTATCAAAATCGGTTTAGCGGCTTGGGCGAGAAAATGAACCACAGCCTGGTAGAGTTACTTTCTCATTTGTAATGGTCGATTATTAGCTTGCATTACCTTGATGAAGTGTAGATACTTATTATATTAATTCCGCCAAATCCTTGTAGGTAAGTACCTATCTCAATTTTCATTTTGACAATGGAAAAGGTAAATAGATTTATTTTTTCGCCTCTCTTACGATATTTAGATTTCTTTTTGATGTTTTAGCAAGCTTTCATTTGGAAAAAGCTTTTTTTATTGCAAATTGCTAGTAAATACAGTTACTCTGATTGCAACACTAAGTACAAATAGTATCGTTGGCGATTCAACGGGGTAATGCCACCAGTGTGATGGGCATTTTTGGACTCAATGGTCATTCACCTTAGATTATTTATATTTTTTATTATCTTTGTAGTATTTATTTCTTGTGTAATTATTTAGTCTTTCTTTTTTTAGTACAACAACAATCAAATATCAAAGATAAATAATCACTACGTTTTACCAACAATCACAACAATGCTAGACAGTTTTATGACAGTAGGTATGATTTGACATGACTGTCATAACATAACAATTATTTTCATATTGGCCGGAAAAAATGTAAAAAGTTCGAATCTATACGAAATATAATTTAAAATAGATTACGTAATTATTTGGGAGCGAAAACTGACATAGATCCACCTTCGACGGCGCCAGACGGCGGACTGAGGTTGGCGCAACGTCTACTTAGATGCGTTGTAATACAGTTGATTTTAGATTGAAGGTTTTCATGCTTTTAACACGAAACTGAAAAGGCGTAAGTCTCAAATCATTTTTCGATAATTTTACGGAAATTAAGCAATATTAAAAATCATCACATAAGCAGTTTAAAGTATTGATTATTTCCTTTGTATTAAATAAAAAATTGTTTCGATATATAGTATAATAGAGGAGAAAAGAGTAAAATATAGAAAATACAGCACAATTTTCAAAGTAAAAAAGTATCGAACAAAACTTAATGAATCGTGATTCTGTTATTTGCAGACCTTAGAAGAAGGTTCAATAAAACATGTATTTGAATTTCACATTCGCCAAACTTGTGGCTGATGCAGAATATGCTTCGCAACAAACAATATTTTTCTTCTGCTTAGACTTAAAGCTTTCACTGTTAGGTGTAACTTTTACAACAGATATTCTTTCTATTGTGCTTTAGATATTTTATCTCTTTACCTTTTCGTTTTACAGGTGTACCACCCAATAGTGTTGTCTTTTTAATGAGCTATTTATCTATGACATGTTTATGTAATTGCTCGGAGTGCTATCTATAGATAGCGTTAATCAACTTTTCTTGGTGGGAGGCTTCGGCCGCCGATTCCTATTTGCCAATCCTAGCTATGCCCCGCGACTAAGAGTTTCTTTAAAAATACCTGCTGCCGCCTCTTCATATGTCCTATGCCTCCACAGGTGGCAACTGAGAATTTCTTTTCAAAATACGAACCTCTACCTATGCCTACAGGTGGCAACTGGAAATTTCTTAATAAATTACCACCCGCTAACCTTACCTACTACCCGTGTGTTAACTTAAAAATCTATCAAAAAGTAAAAAAAAACTATTTCATAAGAAAGCGAAACCTTACCCGTGGTTTAATCACCGATTAAGCCGGTGCAGCCACAGTGAAGTAGCACGGTCATCGAAGTATGGAATGTAAATTAAAATTATATCCAAGATTATTATAATAAGTCAACCTAAACACTTTGCGTGATAGGGTAATGAGTAGAAAAACGGTGTACCGATCTGGATAATGAATTCCGCTGCTGTTTATGTTTTTAGGGTTCCGCATTCAAAGGGTAAAAAGATCCTTTCAAAGGGTGAAAGAACCTTTTACTAAGCCTCCATTCTGCCTTTCACCAGGCTGTATCTTATGAACCGTAATAGCTGCACCGTAATTTCTATTGCCACTTTACATAATAATATTAAGAACTGAATAAAACGATTATATTTAAGACACAACAAACGTGTCTTTTGAAGTAGCCTAGCTGGACCGCAAGTAATCCCTCAAGTCCCGATCCACAGAACAGGGATTTAAAAAAACCCTTGTAAGTGGATTTTCACACCACAAGGAACACATTCTAAAAATTTTTATGTTTCTAGAACCAGCAGTTTGGGCTCTGCGTTGAAATATAGTTCAGTCAATCAACCAGTCAGGAGTTTAAATTGAAAATGTATAGATTAATAGGTAAGTACGGAACCCACAGCCCGCGAGTTCGACTCGCACTTATTTACGATTTTATTTATTAGATATTATACTAAGCTCGTTATTACGTTAGTTTATTAGATTACTTCTCGATAAGGCTTTGGGTATCGGTAGAGCTGCTGTAATAATTAGCTTTTGTAATCTTCAATTTATTCTTTCCTTGGAAGGCAAGTAATCCTAATCGACAAAGGGCCTATTATTATTAAAATTATTAAATTATATTTATATTATTATTAGCCTTAGCACATTTTTGGTAAAAAAAAATGATTTTTTGATATATTTTAAAGTGTTTCCTACACTTGAATGACTATACATTTTTAAATATTTTTCTCCAAGAGTTTGCACCCGACAGGACTTGAACCTGCGTCTTTGGGGACTTTGGGCCGGACTTTCCCAAAGATGCAAGATCAAGTCCTGTGGGGTACAAATTATTGAAAAGCATTTCTTAAAAAATGTAAAAAAATTACTTACATACAAAAAACAATAAGTATTTGTCTTACAACTACATCATCATCCGAACGATGTTCCCGGTTGGGAGCCCGAGCTCTCGGAAGCCCGGGGTCCGCTTCCCTGCTTTGACGTCTCCACTTTGCAAGATCTTCGGCATCCCGTGTAGTTAAGCCCAGCATTTACAACGTCAAGCTACTATGTTTAGGGTCTTACTAATCTGCCGCGGCCGGGAGGAGGCTCCATAGCAAGACATTTGTTCCCTTCGTAACTAGCTGGTTTTCGTAAAATTTCGTAGCGGTCAGATACATGTTACGTCGTCCTAGAGAGGACTGAGCACTTAACAACTTTTAAAATATCAATTTCAATCATACACTCTAGGGTTAAGGTAGTTTTTGCTTTGATATATCAAAACGGTCCTGTGGAACGCAGTTGGATACATTCCTTATCTAACTAACCGACGAACACTAAAGTGAAAAAAGGACAGACAGGGGTCTCTCTAACATCAAGCGGGACCGTTTTTTTGACGAAGTAAGCTTTCTAGTAATTATTGTACTATTTCTATGGTAGCGACATTCTTGAAATTGATCTGCAACGTCTTAAGCATGAAGGCTGCCGCTGATGCGGGAGTTCCTGACACGGTCTTAATACTATCAGTAATAATAACAATAAAATAGTTTCTAAGAATAGGTCCCGAAAAGTCTACCCAATATACCCAGACATATTTATGTACCCAATAATACATAGGATTTACCTTGACATCAAGGATTAGCTAGACTGAGACGACATAATAATCCTTTTATCGTAACTTAGGTTTGCTAAGGAGTCTAATTTACTATTTAAGGGCTACCATAAGTTAACTACGAGTAAGTAACCTAGGGGTTAAACTTAAGTAACTAGCACAGGTAAATCTTATATTATATTAAGATTTAATCTTTTGATCACGGGATTTTTTAAACAAACCTAGTTTCTAAAAGCGTACAAAATTAAAAATATGGGGGTCCCATTTAAATAATTTTTTTTTTTTTTTTTCTAACTTCCTGTTGTAACGGCAACAAAAATACATAATCTGTGAAAATTTCTCTGTCTAGCCACGGTTTGTGAGATAGGTACAACCTGGTAACAGACGGACAGTGAATTCAATTCAATTTCATTAAAACAGTTCTTATCGGCCGATTAAAAAATCTGTTGTCTTCCTTCACCCAAAAGAGAAAAAACCTCAAAAAGGCAAGTTCTCAGGCTTAAAAGAAGTCACCTGTTCTAAAATTAAATTCTACAATAACCACGACCATGTGTTAAAATCTTGTTATCGCTATCAAAGCATCTAGTAAAAGATTACTAAAACGAAACAAGAAAAAAAACGTTTGAAAAATTAAAACACATTAAATTAAAGAATAGTTACCGCCCGCTGCCATCTTATAATGACCGCCATTTTTGTTTAAAAAAACGTAAACAACGCGGCACCTGCGCTTGTCGTGATTGGCAGGTGTGGCGCACGCGCACCGCACGTTGCATCTGCGTTTGGCCCGTAGAAGTTAACTCGAGACCCGGCACGGATAGGGTTACCATGTAGGTAACAGAAAGTCTGACAAAAAGCCTGACGATCCAATAAAAAATTTGGAGGTTTAAAATGCAATCCCTAAACGTGTTTAGGACGTAGTGTAGGACGTCCTCAGGCACGTTGGAGCGACGATTTGCGCAAGACGGCTGGCACAAACTGGATGCGAGAAGCCGAAAATAGATCTAGGTGGCGTGCAATTGGAGAGGCCTATGTCCAGCAGTGGACTGCAACGGGCTGATGATGATGATGATGATGAAACGTGTTTGGGGAGATTTTCCAATGTTTTCGAAATCCGGCCATAACTCCGAGACGTATAAAATCTCACTAAATAATATTATGAAACAAAGTCCTCTACTGCATTTGTATGATCGCGATAAAGTCAAAAAACTACATGGATGTAGTTTTTATCAATTTATAGAGTGATTTATAACGATGATTTATTTCTATAATTATCACAGATATTCTTACGAGATCAGGACCTACGCCGCGAGTCGCAGATAGTTGTTTAGCCCAGTCGCATTATAAAGGTGAAAGTTTGTGTGTAACTGTATGTTGCTTGCTACTTCACGCAAAAACTACTGAATCGATTGGAATTAAACTTAGAATATTAATAGCTGGAGATCTAGAAAATACAATTTTCAAAATCGTAAGTTTGATGTTCCTTGGGATCGGAAGTTACACGGGAAAACCTCAGAACGCTGCGCTGCTAGTCATTCATAATTTTATGTTATTGTTAGTGTGAGGTTTCTAGTAAACTTCTACCGCATTGAAACAAACGTACGGGCCGTCTACTTGTATACTTTTTTGCTCTTATCCTTTTAACCCTACCACATGCCTGTAGGCAACATTGTAGTTAAAATATGACTGTAGATATTTCTTAATTGACACGAATCGTTACGTTAATATCACGTGTCTTTATCTTGTGAAATCCTATACTTCATTTCAATTAAACAGTTCAAAAATATGCCTTTTAGTTTGCCGCTGGTAATTATTGACTTTGTTAATTAAAAAGTTTATTTATACGGTAGTTAAAATAACATGCACAAACAAAAATGTACTAAGTGATTAAAATTGGTATAAAATGAAATGGATGGATTTGTTCTAGACGTCTATGCGAACAACTTCTGTTCTTCTTCTTTTTGTGTAATGGTGTGGTTAACACAGTGTTAAAGTTTTCAGGTCACCCTAATGCCTCCAAAATTACCTAACGACTGCTTTCTGAGATAAAAACAGCGACCAACTACCTAACTAGCCTTCCGAAGCACAGAGGAGCTCGAGATATTGATAACTTCTGTTGGTTTGGCGACGCTGGCTTATGCAATATTTATTTTTCCTAGGTAATTCAGTAAAATTGGGTTTCTTACGTCCTTGCTAAACGCGAGGAGAACAACACGAGTGACTTTAAAGCTTTTAAAACCAACCTGTTCGCATTTGAGCCACAGTATAATGGTGGAGTCAGGTCTTCGGAGTTGGCCTTCGCTGAGCTTTTGTTCTGCTAGTATTTCGCTGTGAAGCCGACCAGTTTTCAACCAAACTTCGATCGATCTGCGGAAAATAAAGAATTGTTTTTAATTAAAACCTTAATCCAATAAACGCGAAAGGTTGCATTTATGTATGTTACTTTGTTACTCTTTCAAAGAGTACTGAAACGATTACAATGACACTTGGTATGCAGACAACTGGGGATCCGTATACACACAGGATATTTTATCCCTGCGGTATCGTGACTTACGCGGGTGAAACCGCGTGGCGCAGCTGGTTACCTACAACTTTATTTCTTTGAAACTTATACTAGGAGAAATACAAAAAAAAAATAGTTTATTTCCTTTAGATTCTTGTACAACATTAAATGCACATGATAATTTGGCTACGTCTTAGGTGTATTGATTTTAGTGTGGCTTCGGAACGCGCCCTCCGATGAGAAGAAGCCACAAGAAACTAATGGGGTTTTTTTTTGTGAACATGTGTTAAATTACAATCGTCATAATACAGATATTATCTATAATTCGAACAGGAGCAATCAATAAATTATGTCCAAAGATTTTTTTCATCGACGTATCATAGCCATCAAAACCATCAAAAATCCTCCTGCAACAGGATTCGAGCCCATGCCAAGTGCGCCAACCATTACGCCACACGGGAACCCACGTGACACGGTGAATTATTAATGACGCAATATCTCCCTGTTTCTTTGCTAAACCAGTTCTCAAAGGGCCACTTCAATAAAAAGAAGTACTAGTCCATCATTTCCGAGTACCGACTCCGTGATAAGCTCCCCAACTACCGTAGCGTGGTCTCTCTCCGCCCCTAAGTTCGTGAACGATCTAAAGGTTGATCGAGCGGGTTCGGCGACGGACTTAGAGTTCAACTTTATGAGTTTTTAAGTGGTCGTTATTACGATAGAAGGCTTAATGTCTTTATGTACTTAGTTGGAGTAGCTACATGGTGATTCTGTGCTGCGTTTGATTTTCAATCGATTGTTAAACAAAGAGGAGGTTCTCTTTGTGAAAACGTGTATGTTTTCGATACGACGATCGATTGCTATGACGATTTTATTAGCATTTATTTTGTCATTTATTAAGTCATAATTGTAGTTAATTCATGGGTTTAAAACTGAACATAGATAGCGAAAGAGTATTTAAACTAATTACTATAGTTGTTGTTGTTGTCTTTTTCTCTCAGCCATCTTTTCCTTCCGTATTCGATAACAACTGATCTATCATCCCTTTTACACAACTTAACCGCACTAAACGGGTCACCAAAAGCGTGTAAAAGTATGAAACGAAAGGAACTCATTTTTTACTTCCATCACGAAAACGTTAGGTAATCTGATACCCATTGTCACTCACTAGTGACTATTGTGGGAACATTTCGACACTTTCGGACCAAAATAGTATAGAGCGGTGTGGGGGGTTAATGTTAGAACAAGGCTAGAAAGTTTTATACAAAGAACTGGGCCTCTACTTTAATTCTAAGAAAGAACTAACGAACGAAAACAAAAACTGACATTATAATAGGCATTATATGACAGATTGAGCGATTGATTATAGCATTATAGCCAATGAGCGGTGTTACAGTTGGCCTTGTGATAGCTATACCTCAACTTTCATTCAGTACGAATAAAGAATGACGTTGCGGTAAAGGAACATGTAGAATAATATGTTTAAGGCAACACCTCCTACTACTGTTCATAATATCTAAATGCCTCTATCACCAACCCGATGATGTCAAATGACAGACAGACTGACAGATCATCTATTATCCCCTGCAATGACATTGATACACCGCACATGTGACATTTGGACAGAGTCGCCAGAAGTCACAACCTTAGCACCTTTTAATAAGGAATATTAGAACAAATGGATCGATAGGCGGTGAAGTCGATGACCGGAGTTTTTCTATTAATGATTTAGTTTTTATTATGATTCTTATTCGTAGGTTAAAGATAGATCTGATTTTAAATGAGCAAATACTTATTAGCTGTGCCGTCCAACACATATAATGAAAAAAAAAAGCGAGTTGGACTCGCGCACGAAGAGTTCCGTGAAAAAATGCGTTTGTGAGTCCCAATCAATTAATTATATTTATTCTGTTTTTAGTATTTGTTGTTATAGCGGTAACAGATATATATCGTACATACAGGACGGAGAGTGGAGTCTTAAAAGGGTCCTTTCTCACCCTTATACAAAAAAACTTGATTTTTTTGTAAGAATGGTACGAAAACTTTCGTGCACAAAGTTCGACTTGCACTTAGCTTTTATTATTTGCTACAAGCTTCTTAGTAACACATTCTTGTTTTTACATCTTATCAAACATTTTGTTTTATTTAACATTTGTTTAAATCAATAATTCATTGCGAAATGCATTAACATTATCAAGGGAAGACATTTTTTAAAACACAAGCTGTGTTCAGGGTGAAGCAACATTGTTGCACTCGCAAAAAACATATAGAAAGTCAACAGTTGGTTTAAATTGTACAGCAGCGTCCTGATAACGTAACTCTGTTGCTAAAAAATCTCGATTGAAACAATAGATATTGTTGTATTCACGTCATTCATTAACTAAATTTAGAAATTGCATATTTCTTTGTAAAAAAAAACCCCATGTGTGGGTGCGTTTCAAAGCCACGGTAGTTTTTTGAATAAATTGGAATTCTTCAAGTTACGAGTGAACCTAGGTTACCTAGGTATCTCCTAGGTAAGCGTGTAACATCTTAGACCACATCGTCGCTTTCCATCAGGTAAGATAGCGTTCAAACGCCTAACTATCAATTATATTTAAAAAAATAGAGTCCTTTGTAATTAAAAATCTGCTGTCAGATCAAAGGTACACAAGAACGAACATTTTGATACAACTATTAGATGAGACAGTAGTTTACACTAACGAACCGTTGGATGGGCATTGCAACAAACCTGATAGTAAAAAAACGCGATAAAAAATGAGTTTTATTTCAACAATTTCAATTGTAAAACACAATATTTACCAGGTTTTACTCGCGTTTTATTTAATAACGGCATTATTACAAAAGTACCGAGCTTTTGCTAACTTTACAGTTGGCTTTTCCAAGGTGTCAACCTTAAACTGTAAAACGCGAGTAAAGTCCGGTAAATATTGAGTTTTATGATGCAAAAACCCAACACAAAATTAATTTCAATTGTTTCATCGAGATTTGTTAGCAACAGAGTTACATAATCAGATAGCTGGCCTTTAATGAGATACGACCTAAGTGACAGTTCAACTCGACTTGCAGAAACTATGGGCACAGACCATGATCGCGTTTTGGATAATAATATTTTGTTTTAAAAATGCCGATTTTTTTTTATCAGAATGAAGACATAATTTTGTCTACGGTTTTCGCGATTTTGCATAATAAAACACAATATTTACCGGGTTTTACTCGCGTTTTATTCAATAACGTCATTATTATCAACGACCAAGCTTACGCCAACTTTACAGTTGGCTTTTTCAAGGTTAACCTCGGTCAAGTCAACCTTGAAAAAGCCAACTATGAAGATGGGGAAAGCTTGGTCGGTGACGTTATTAAGTATGTAAAACGCAAGTAAAACCCGGTAAATATTGAGTTTCAGAATAAAGACCGTTATAATAAGTCACTGCGGTAAAGCTACAACAAACTCAATGATACTTTGATGTTTTAAAAGTTTTGGGCGAGTATGCTTCTTCATCTTCTCGTGTAGTGGTGTGGCTCACCTAGTGTTAGAGTTTTCAGGTCGCCCTAAGGCCTCTAAATTGACCTAACGATTGCTGTTGGAGATACCAAGCGAGTATGCTTTCCCGAGCGGATTAGTGATACATAGAGTTCAGAGAGGAAAGTTGTATGGAATAGGTAAATTAGCAGACGAAAGTGCCAATGGATTGGACAATAGGCAGACCATATTATAGTCCGAAGGATTGATAACTGCTGGGGAGTAAAAGTCCTAGCGATCACGATACAATGTGATAAGAAGGGTTGTGGCGACCACCTACTCAGTAGAGTGACGACATTGAAGCGGTCACTGGGAGTTTATCTAGATTGAATCTATCTAGATTGAGGTAGCTCGGGATCGCTATTTCTGGCGTCCGCGTCGCTCGTATGGGGGAGACCTACGTTAGGCAGAGTTGACTCAATAAAGTTTCGATTGAATAGAATAGAAGAAAAAAACATTTATTGACATCAAACACACACATAAGTACATACAAACAATGGGACAAAATTTTTAAATAGATAATAATGTAAGATAAAACAAAGATCATTAAAAAGAAAGAAAATTAACATAAAATAAATACAAGGTCCAATTAATTGACGACCTCTGTGGCGCGTCGGGCGAACGATTGACTGCAATGCAGAAGGTTGCGGGTTCGATTCCCGCTGGGTGTAAATATTTATGCTTACAAAAAAATATTTGTATCTGGTCTGGGAGTATTACTATGTATAATATGTATATGTATTTACAAAAGAAAAATAAATATAAGTAGTATATCCGTTGCCTAGTCACCGTAACACAAGCTTAGCAGCTTACCATGGGGCGCTGTGTGTTGGTAACATAATTTATTTGAAGTGATGCAGAGCAGTGTGCCTGCTGCCAACGAGGATCTGCCTCGGCATACCTACGTTGTGGCTCCAGAAGAAGCCACAACACCGGTCTTCCGGCAGCTAATCCCTCTTCCGGTAGCTCCTCCCATCGATTGCGATTATTTATAACTAGCTGCGCCCCGCGGTTTCACCCGCGTAAGTCCCGTTCCCGCGGGAATATCGGGATCAAAAGTAGCCTATGTGTTAATCTAGGTCCCCAGCTACCTATATTCCAAGTTTCATCGCAATCGGTTCAGTTGTTTTTGTGTGAAAGAGTAACAACCTCACATACATACATACATACTTACATAAAAACTTTCGCGTTTATAATATTAGTAAGATTTTAATAACATGTAAAGAAATAAATAGGTACACACAATAAAACGAAACAAGGCTTAAGTATGTATTTAACATGTATAATTAATCTATAAACAGAAACCAAACAAGTTATTTAAGTATGTAAGGTCACCCAAAATTGGTCTGGCAACATCTTACTACAACATACCTAATTGAATTGCAATATTATCGATAAATGTTTAATTAAAGGTAATTAAAACCACTTCTTATTCAGGATTTGTACCGTAAATGTTACGGGTAAACGTAGGACAGTCAGTAGCTTCGGTTTACTATGAAACCATTTTTCACTCGTTGCACAAATCGGGTTGTAAAACATGGGAGCAGTGTGAAGTGTATTTCGCTTCCTCTACTTACTGTTTGGTTTAAATGGGTGGCCAATGTGCTTTACATTATCGTTTTCAATAAATGGTAGCGATATTGCATCATGCTGATCGCTTGAAGTTTACTAAGATTTATGACCGGTGTGCAATGTGTGAAAAGTAAAACCGAATTTCCTCTTTATTGAAGTTTCAAAAGAAAGAAAAAAATTAGGCAGGGGTGTGTTTTTAGTTTTTATTGTACTATTTTGTAGCCGATGTATAGATTACTATTTCCTAGTACTAAACGTCTCTGAGCTAAGCCGCGGACAGACGGAAAGACAGAAACTGACATGACGAAGTTTTGTATACAGGGTTATGGGTTTCGAATCCAAAACCGTTCAGGGGGTGATTCTTCACATCATAACGAATAAGTTTTGTTCTACGACTTTTTGAAATTCAAAGTAGTTTTCGAAAATTTTAAGTGTAAAGTTTACTTGAAAATCAGCTGTTTCATAGAGTTAGAGGTCATTGACCTTAAGATGTCCTTTCTTTTAGTTTGGTCTACTAAAATAAAAACTTAAATTGAATTTATTTTCAAAACAGTCGTCTTTTTTCAGTGAGATATAACCTTAAAATTTGCAAAAAAAAAAAACGAATTTCCAAAAATCGTAGAACAAAAGTTATTCGTTTTGATGTGGAAAATCACCCCCTGAACGGTTTTGGATTCGAAACCCATAACCCTGTATATAAGGGTTTCTTATTGACTACGAAACCCTAAAAAATCAATCTACATAATTAGAAGTCAAGCAATTATGTATTTTAGAGTGGCTACCTGACATCACATTATTTAGGTGCAATATGTATGTAAATATTTTTATTAGTAAGTGGTTAGATTTCATTTCCTGATTTAACATACCTACGTACCGGACCCCTGCAAGATAGCAGATAGACCAACACTAAAAGCTTAAAACACTAATAGTCTTGGTCTTAAAACTGGGGTGAAAGAACTGGTTAAAACGAGGATTACCTTTTTTCTTAGAATTACCCGTAACATAGGTAATATACATACCTCCCTACAGAGTACAAGTAGGAACAAGTGACGCACAGGCATTCCGCATTCTCAGAATGCAAAGACACTGTTGTATTAAGTGGAAATCCTTTCACTTCGGACTTACGGCAGTAATTGACTATTAAAATTCAGAACCATAAGCCGAAACTAAAGAAAGAATACCAAGGACAAATTAAAATTGTTGTTTTGCTCGAAAACTTTAGTGTTTATCCTGTTTTATTATCCGACTTCCAAAAAAGGAAGGAAGGTTGTGAATTCGGATGTATGTATTTTTGTATATATGTTAACGGATATCTCTGCCGTCTGAGTTCCAATCGCAATGATTATATTTCTATTAGAAATTAACTTCTATTTGGTTCCATTGAAAATACATCAAAAAACAGCAACAACGTTCAAGTGAAACTCAAAAACTTGGTAACTAATAAAAAGGCTAAAGAACAAATAAAACAGTAACTGTTTGAGTGTTAGAGCTTCTCAAACTGCGTTTTGCGGTTTGAGCCATTGAAAATTGTATTACCTTCGGTTTTTTGTTTGTGTATGGGTGTGATTTAAAATTCATAATGTGCATATTAAATTTTGTAAATTACATTCGTAACAAGTTCATATTGCAATAGCTAAATGGACCAGCGTTCACATCATCATGTCTACAGAAAAGTATAGGGGCTCGGAGAAGATATTTTTAAGAATCCCAAGTCCAATGCCGAATCTTTGCTAATGCGGTAATAACAAATGGCAGAGCAAGTTCAACATTATATTTTTAACCGACTTCTTATTACGGGATGGTTTGGTGAACAAATACACAACACAATATAGACTGCAACTATACTTAATTTATTACCAAAAGCATCAAGCCTATCGTGGCGGGTATACTATTCTAGCTATAATATCTACATTAGGAATAGAATATAACAAAATAATGAAGCGCAGAGGGTTTCATGACATCCCAACGGAATCCCAATAATTTAGACCAGACTAGCTCAGTCCTCAGGTCGCACCTTGTTGATTTCGTTAGGTAGGTAATCAATTTCGTGATAGAAAAGAAGGGCGTTTCCTCACAGCTAAAACAAGACAAATAACCTTCAGTCTTTGAAATACAATCTAAGTACTTACATAGCAGTTCGGCACTCAGTAAACAACTCACCCCTTCTTTTACGAAAAATCACTTAAAACTTTACACCAATATGAACATCAATTTCAAATCAATTAGGTATTAAACTATCATATTATTTCGAGACACGTCTAGCTTAATTTCTGATGCGCGTCAAGTGAACGAGAATTCCAACTCGCCTACCCTCACTCAAAAAAGATGATACCTCACAAATGCCCCCCTCGCTAATGAAAAAAAAAAATGATTTTACAATTTATCTGCCAACCATTCTTTTTTTTATTTTTTATTTCGGAAATTATACCTACACAAATCACAACTAACCAAAAGTTTACTTCATGCAGAACAAGTTTGATACATATTGTACACGGTACAGGGTGGTGCAAACTGACCGAATACATTATAATTTATAATGTATATATATATTTTTTTTTTTTTTTTTACATGCATTTTAAATCTTTTGCATGCCAATTTCCTATATCCCTACCATTCATATCATGGAGTTTGTATATATTAGTCGAGACTTTCTCTATAATTACTGCTTTATCAAACTTCGGGGCTAATTTTGCCATAAATTTATTACTAGCTTTAGATAAATGTTTGGTTTTTTTCCAAACAATGTCACCGATCTCAAAGGACGCAGGCCTTCTTCTCAAATTATAAGTTTTGGCACTAACGTCGTGTGAATTTCTAATGTTATTAGCCACGTCCAAATAAATTTCATTTCTTGATTTAAGTAACCGTAAAAAAATATCTATATTAACCTTAAGATCGTCTACTTTTTCGGAAGAAGTATCAAACATTGGATAATCTGGATCACGAATGGCAGTTTCTCTGCCCAAAAATAAAAACGAAGGTGTGTAACCTGTAGTATCATGCACTGAATTTCTTATTGCGTGACCAATTTCAGGTAGGTACAAATCCCACTCCGTATGCCTTTTATCTTCAGTATACATGGATATCATTGTGCCAATCACTCTGTTCACGCGCTCTGTAGGATTACTTTGTGGGTGATAATTTGGCGTATACCATAAATTACACGAATATTTAGCCGCCAGTTGTTTGAACGTTAAGGATGTGAATTGCTTACCATTGTCACAAATCATTGACCTTGGCGCACCGTACATAAGAAATAAATGTTCAGTAATATCACAAATTCTATCAGCTTTCCCAGTACGCAAAGGAAATAAAAGTGCAAATTTACTGAAGATACAGGTAATGACTAATAACATTGTGTTACCTTTTTTACTTTTTGGGAATGGTCCCATTAAGTCTAAGGAAATTATCTGCCATGGCTCTGTCACTTCCCTATTTTGACCCATGTGACCAAAGGGAAGTTGTTGTGAAACCTTGTACTTAGCACAAGTATCACATTTAGCTATGTATAGCCTAACGTCTTTTTTCATTTTATGCCAAAAATACCATTTCTTAATCTTAAAAAGTGTTTTTCTTATTCCTAAATGTCCTGCAGTAACATCATCGTGGCATTGTTTTAAGATATTGTACTTGAGGGAATCTGGTATAAACAACTTATACTCTGTGTCATCATTAGGATATTGCCTAAGGCGTACTTTTTTGAACAAGATACCATCTTTAACTATCCAGTCTGTTGACTTATCAATACCTGACAAAAGGTTTTTAACTTTAGTTCTGTACCAAGTGTCTTTATCTTTTTCAGTAATTTGTAAGGTATTGATGTTACAAATAGCTCTAGAAAGAGCATCAGGAACAGTGTTCTGTTTTCCAGGTCGATGAATAATATCAAACGAAAATTGCTGTAATTTCATCGCCCACCTGGCTAATCTGCCGTGTGGATCTTTCATTTTATGTAACCATTGCAAGGCACTATGATCTGTGACTATCATAAAATGTGAACCGTCTATATAAGGTCTAAATTTTTCTACCGCATAAACTACACTTAACAGTTCTCGCTCCGACGTGGAGTACTTTTTTTCTACATCTGTAAGTTTCCTACTTAGATATGCTACCGGTTGTTCACTGTCATCGGTTTTTTGACACAAAACTGCACCTATTCCATCGCTGGACGCATCACATTGAATCATAAAGGGCTTTGCAAAATCAGGACACGAAATGACAGGAGTGGTAGTTAGTAAGGTCTTTAGCTTAACAAAAGCAGCGTCTGCCTCAGGTGTCCATACTAATTTTGTTTTCTTATTACCCTTAGTAAGATTATGCAACGGTGCAGCAATGATCGAGAAGTTTTTTACAAATCGTCTGTACCAACTAGCCAAACCTATAAATCTTTTTAACTCTGTCCAATTTTTTGGTCGTGGAAAATTTAAAATAGCAGAGACTTTTTCTGGATCTGTGCGTAGTCCTTCCCTATCAACAATGTATCCTAAATATCTTAAGCTGTTTCTGGCAAACTTACATTTTTCTACATTAATAGTCAAGTTAGCCTCTTTTAAAATATCTGTGACCTTTTTTAACAGATCGATGTGCTCCGCAAATCCATCTGAGCATAAAATTATGTCATCTAAATAAGACCAAACCTTGTCCTCGTGTCCTGGAAACAGCCTATCCATCAATCTTTGTTGGGATTGTGACGCATTGACTAAACCAAAAGGCATGACTTTAAACTGATATAGTCCCTTACCTGGTAACGCGAATGCAGTTTTCTCTTTACTGTTATTATCTAAAGGAATTTGCCAAAAAGCAGATTTTAAATCAATAGATGACAGATATTTTGCATTTCTTAGGTTATCCAGGATGGCTGATACACGAGGGAGAGGATAGGTGTCTCTTTTGGTTACCTTGTTAAGTTGTCTGCTATCAAGACACAATCTGTTAGTGCCGTTAGGCTTTTTAACCATGACAACCGGTGAGCACCATGCACTATACGAAGCTTCGATTACGTCATTTTTAAGCATTTCGTTAATTTCTTTCTCTATTTCCTTATTGATAGCAGGTGAATAAGGATACTGTTTGTGATGTACTGGTTTACTATCACCCGTATCTATCGTGTGTTCTAATAACGACGTTCTACCTAACCCTTTACCTATTGATTCCTTCATGTACTTAATAACTTGTGTCAGTTCATTTTGTTGAGATTCGTTAAGATCTTCTCTAGCCCTTATGACTGCAGAACTAGACGCACACAATATCTCTTCTTTTAATGCAGTGTTTTTAAATTTCAATGAAATACCGAAGGTGTCGAAGAAGTCCTTTCCTAAAATCAAGTCATAAACTAGACTATGCATTACCCATACTGAAACCACATGAAACTGGTTGTCAAAGCTAACCGGTACATCAAATATTTCTGAAATTTCATGAGTGGCACCATCGGCAGTCGCTACTTTCCTTTCATTTAGTTCGCAAGATGTCAAACCTAAATGTCTCAATTTATTTGAAAACTGTGGATTAATAACCGATTTATTTGCGCCACTATCTAACATACCTATACAACTAAATCCCAAAATGTCTAACTTTACGTATGACCTATTGTCGCCGCCTTTTCTAATGACCAGCGGGCATAATTTTTTACCTACAGCAAAGTGGCTGCGAACAATATTAAGCCATTCCTGCCATTCTTCACTTTGTCTATCTAGGGAAAGGTTCAGTTGGCAGGGATTTTTGACCTTTCCCTGTCCTCGTTTCCCTTACAGGTACATTCCCTAGATATTACCCCAAACTTCCCACACCTAAAGCAAAATAAACGTTGTTTCGGCATTTTACATAATTTAAATGTATGACCCAGTTCCCTACAGTTCCAACATCTCCTATTTCTAACTGCCACAGCGTTCACCTCAGTCTCGTTTTTAATTACGTACGCGCTATTATTAAAGGTTTCTTTAACCGATTTGTATGCTAAATCTGGTTCTAATGTTTTCGAGATTTTTGTGGGTTCTTGAAATCTCTCACAATTTATTTTGGTTCTTTCAATGATACGTAAAATGCTATTGAGTTCAGAAATTGATTCAAACTGATCGCGACATACAGCTCTTTGATAGTATGGCTGTAAATTTTTAAGTATTACTGAAATTTTTTCTCGTTCTGGCAGCTTCAATGGTAACCTATTGAACATGTTTTGCATGACAGCAATGTAAATAGTTACAGATTCCTGTTGACCTTGTGTCCTACCATATATTTCTTTAAGTAATTCGTCCTGGTAAAAGGGAGACTGAAACGTATGTTTTAATAATGTTTTCAGCTCATCCCAATTAGTGACATTCTGTTTGTTCGCTCTGTACCAAATTAAAGCGTCATCCTGAAAAAAATCAATAGCGTAACGCCATAGGTCTTCATCTGTAGCGTTACGAGCGTCTTTAATTTCCTCAACTCTTTCCAAAAAGGCATTAACACTGTAAGAGTTATCCCCGGCAAATTTTACTCCCCACTGACTAAGAGGTACTAACTTCCTCCTAACTTGAGTATCATCGATTGTAGATGATCTAAACAACCTAGGCAACCTCTGCACAGACCCATCTATATCTCGGCTATCTGCTTGAAATTGAGTGCGCTTATTCACTACAGCTACTTTTTCAAAGTTAGTATTTTTATGTAAATTTTCTTCCTTTTCATATTCTATTTTATTTATGATGCTTTTACCTATGTCCCCTAATGTTTCCTGCAATATCTTTTTATCATCCGCTGTTAAATCACCTTCCTCTAAATCACCCATCTCATCACTATCCTCTAATTTCAATAACAAACTATCGGCCTTTGACTTTAAAGTTACCTTTAAACATTGCTCCTCTTCAGTCTTAGGTAAAACGAAACCTAATCTATTTTGTACGTGGTATAGTCTAGATACTATTTTTCTAAAAACTGTTCTTTCTGGTTTACCCGAAATTTCATTAATGTATTGAGTCAAAACATCAATTTTACTTGCGCAGACTTCCAATTCTGCCGAAGGATTTTCAATGCTTTGATGTGGTGCTTTAATAGTATATGAGGTTTGCTTATTACCCTCTTGTTCTGCAGTAAGCAACTCTCTCAAAACTTTGCGCAAAATAGACACAACACTTGTAAGGTATACGGAACGAGTAGCTAGCTCGAATTCTATTTCATCTTTGAGTAGGTAATTCGGATCCATTCTGAAAGATTAGCGGAAATTGCGAAGGAAAATGAAATATTAAGAGAGAAAAAAAAAACACGGAATACACGGGGTGAGTGTCTCAAATACAAGTATACACTTGCTGATATAAATTACAATTGCTGATATTGCGATTTGTAGTTGTTTAAAATGCACGATTTTATACCACAAATTTGAGAAAAATACATATAAAAATTTTTAACAACCACATGAACCACCCTGTATACACAACTAATGACTTTTTTTTTTTTTATATTGTTGGTGACGGTAGGTTACAATAATTTAAAAACAATAACCGTTAAAAACTTCGAACTACAATAATTACACATAAAATATGTGTTACACACCAAACCATCTGTTATTTTTTAAAGTTAGGCGCCATTTATTACGAGATGGTTTGGTGAACAAATACACAACACAATATAGACTGCAACTATACTTAATTTATTACCAAAAGCATCAAGCCTATCGTGGCGGGTATACTATTCTAGCTATAATATCTACATTAGGAATAGAATATAACAAAATAATGAAGCGCAGAGGGTTTCATGACATCCCAACGGAATCCCAATAATTTAGACCAGACTAGCTCAGTCCTCAGGTCGCACCTTGTTGATTTCGTTAGGTAGGTAATCAATTTCGTGATAGAAAAGAAGGGCGTTTCCTCACAGCTAAAACAAGACAAATAACCTTCAGTCTTTGAAATACAATCTAAGTACTTACATAGCAGTTCGGCACTCAGTAAACAACTCACCCCTTCTTTTACGAAAAATCACTTAAAACTTTACACCAATATGAACATCAATTTCAAATCAATTAGGTATTAAACTATCATATTATTTCGAGACACGTCTAGCTTAATTTCTGATGCGCGTCAAGTGAACGAGAATTCCAACTCGCCTACCCTCACTCAAAAAAGATGATACCTCACATTCTAAATACATAGGTTATAAATTTCGATGTGTGTTTTGATGGTGACAGACACACAGAAGGACAGTGGAGCCAACCCTTTGAGTATGGAATCCTAATCATAAAAGGGGTTCTTGAACATGTAAGTTTGAGTACCACTGTACTAGATGGTCGCGCATTCCATCGCGTACATTCTATGAGAGCCAAAGTCGCACGCTTCAACCAAACTTGATTGATAAACTTGTCGGGCCCACTGAATAGATGTAATGATTGGGCTCTGTTTTGTTTACAAACATCCAATGTCATGATTGGATCGACCTATAGTAAACTATACAATCAATTTGTTTTATGTTATATTGTTGTATATGGAAGCAAAGATTGATTATCTCTTAATCTGGATGCGAGAAAATAAAATTCTGTTAGTTGGTAACGGCACTACCGCAGATTACCTAGTAGTTGGCCCCTCGCGGCGCTCTTATGGTTGCTCATCTATCATATAAATTTGTTTCCTAGGACCGGTCACATAAGTTGTAGGATAATTATGTAGAAAATTTTACACATTGGTCTCTATCCATATGTAACTTTTTGGCAGTCTATATATTAATGTATGTATGTTTGCCTGAAGCGCCTAAACTACTAAACCGATTTCAATGAATGAGGTGTCAATAGATTCGTCAATGGTAGTTTTGGTCCGTTTTGAATTGCATTAGGTTTGAACAGCGTAAAATAACTGTCCGAATTTTAGTTTTTTTGTCGAAAACATAATTCGATAAAATAAACTCATTTTTCGGTTTTAATCGCGTAGTGTTACTTTTTAGCATTGTTTCCATGTTTAGAGACTTTTACAGATCTATTCTTCAAAGTAGACTTGTTCGCATTTTGCAGGTCTGTATCTATAGAATAAGTTGTTGGTAATGGTATATGCGAAAAGAAATCAGATTAGTTATTTAAGGATATATGGTGTGGAAAAATAGAAATACAAAGTTCTGTATAACTTTGTATAAAAGGCTTGAGATCAAAGACATGGACAGATGTTGCTTTTTATAAAACAAAAGAAACCATCCTTAGTCGGTGTCTGTCCGTGTCCGGGTTATGTGGACAAAATTAGCGACATCTTAAAAACGTATTAAGGACATAAGTGTTTATTAATTAGTGCAGCAATACATACGATGAACTCTGTGACTGTTAAGAAAGGATTTATGAAAATTACCTCATGATTGGAACTTCCGCGGATAAACCGCGGGACACAGCTAGTATATAATATGGGGTATAATAAGGTAGAATAAAGCTTATTATATGAATCAATAACCGCAAGTTAAATGGCTTCAACACAAACGCGTACCTGACACTGTGAACACTGATTGAGGCATAAACTTTTTCTAAAAATGTGTGGCATAACATTCAAAACGTATAAAAATTTAAAGCATAATATTTTTAAGGCTTAATAATTTATGGCATAAGAATCATGAATCATAAAATCAAATCACGTATTTTTTTTAGAAGAAACTCACATATCGGTCGCCGAAGCGCCTAATACTATAACAAAAGTATTTTTTTAGCAAATCTTTATTTCATAATATAGCTGCGCCCGGGTTTCACCCGCGGAAGGCAAGAACGCGTTGTCAGTTGTCATAGGCACGGGCGGCCGAGCGGTTGCACTTATTCGTTCACTAGCTGCGCCCCGCGGTTTCACCCGCGGAAGTGAAAAACGCGTTGTCAGTTGTCACGGGCGCGGGCGGCCGAGCGGTTGCACTTATTTGTTGATTACTCGGGTTCTTCTAATTGGATTTCGATGCAAAGTATACCACGATCTTCCACCGAGAACCGCTCGGCCGCCCGCGCCCTTGACAACGCGTTTTTCACTTTTGCGGGTGAAAACGTACAGACTGTTTGTCTCTCTTCTATAAAGAAGATTAATTTAAAAAAATAGAAATGCACTCCACTAATGATGAAAAAAAAGTGCACTAAAACTTAATTTATAAAAAAAGTTGTGTTAACATAATATATGTATGCCAATATTTTATGGGTAACTAGCTGCGCCCCGCGGTTTCACCCGCGAGAGTTAGCAACGAGATAAATAATACCGGCTTGTGATAAAAGTGCCGATCTAAAAAGTTTAGGTGTTGTCCAGTATCCTATAGTATATTGCTAAAACCTAATAGATATCTGCTGCTGCAGATTTATCTATTAGGTATTATCTGACAAATCGAGTTAGTTGAGTCGTGAAAAATATCTTGGCTCAATCTAATGTAGAATCAATCACTCAGTGTCAGGTAGACGAAACTGAGTAGGTAGTCGTTCTTGTGGACGTTTTTTCATAGAGCCGTTTGAACGCTAAAAAACGTAAGCAACAGGTGTTGGAGCGTCGACCTTACGTGTTACAAAAACTACTTAAAATCGTTCGCTTAAGTAATTCTGTGATGAGTTCTTTAGTCTCTTTTTTGTAGCCCCATTCAAGACTCAAGTATCGACGTGTTTCGTGGTCAATGCTCATGTAAATAGTTATAATTCTAGTAATATTAGCTCATTAGCGCGACCCTGCGTCGCCTGATAGAGTAGCGGCCGAATTCAGAAACGCTGCTCGATATTTGAGTTCTACTTAACCATTAAGCAGCTTTCAAACTCAATTCCCATCCCTAGTTAGGTAAATATTTTGATACAGACAAGTTTATCAAAAACAAGCACGCACTACTTTTATAGATCTACTATCCATTTCTACGATAACAATTCTTCTTAAAGAATGATTCTCTACACTGAATGATTGTCGATTCTACAAATAGCGTAGGTTCGATCTGAACCTACCCTAAACTGAACTAAACCTAACAAAATAAACCAAGCCTTGAAGAAAATGAACTACATTTGTCTATACCTGTATACATTTACTGGGAAATCCTTTTATTAGGACCTGTCGTTTTGATTTTGAAGAATAAGTTTCTCGTGATCGTATGCGCCACTCTAGGGATGAATGTTGGTGTATTGGCAACTATATTATACAACTAAAATTATAAAAAATATTATTACAATACCATTACAGTCAATCGTCAAATTCAAAGTTAACGTTTGTCAAATAACCTTTTTTTTATCGGTAAAATTTTCCTTGAAGATTACCATTTTCCATAAATTTTCGCGTCAATAAAGTTTTGATTGCAGACCACTTCCAGGTAATTTTATTTTGTTGATTGTATTATTTGCAATAGTAATGATGTTGAAAAGAAAATTTTGAACGGGAATATTCTATTACAGAAATATCCCCAGATCTTTGCACCTTTTTCTCACCATCTCTTTGGGGTTTTTCACACTCACAGCTACAAAAAAGTTTCTTTTACTCACCTCAACGTTAGAGTACCTACTTATATAACAACAACAAAGCTACCAGACGGATTTTAAGTATGTTCCATTAGTCTGGTACGTTTTTTTGACCGATCACAGACAAAAGTTAAAGTGATTGTTGAAGATGAGTA
Organism: Idaea dimidiata; assembly: GCA_949358125.1. Lineage (NCBI taxonomy): Eukaryota > Metazoa > Arthropoda > Insecta > Lepidoptera > Geometridae > Idaea > Idaea dimidiata. The sequence goes on from OX442334.1 coordinate 12,301,885, forward strand.
CTTGATCATTACTACCTACTAGCAGCGCCGCGCGGTTCCACTCGCGTACGTCCCGATACCTAGGGTATATCGGGATAAAAAGTAGCCTAGTTATGTGTTAATCTAGACCTTCAGCTATCTCCATACTAAGTTTCATCGCAATCGGTTGTTAACGCTTGGCGCGGTAATTTGTGTGGCAAAACTTTTATCGAGCTTCTTCGTGATTCGGAATGCTCGTTAAGCAGTTGGTCCCGATTGCTATCTCTAATAGCGGTCTTTAGGTTAAGTTAGAGGCCTTAGGGGGACCTGACAACTCTAACACTAGGGTGACTACACGAAAAAAAACGATTTGGTAGATTTTACGTGATTGAAACACAAACACCTAAACTTTCGCATTCATAATATTAGTCGGATATAGTTACCTACGGATGATCGTCAAGTTCGTTTCAAAGGGTTAATAACATGAGAATTAACGAGCCGTTCTCGTGTAATGAGTTTAATGAAGTCATTAAAAACAAATAATTTGAGTAGACTTATTTGTTTAATATTTTGAGCGGAGCGGGCGCGGGCTTTTGAGGTAAATCGACGACCATAACTAACTAGGTAAGTACTGAGAAGTTGTTAAGGTAGAGTCTGATATGTATATTGTATTTTACCAACCTCTGTGGCGCGTTGTGCGAATGCCCGACTGCAATGCAGAAAGTTGTGGGTTAGGTTCCCGCGGGATACCGCTAACAGCGTATTTCAAGTCAAAATTCACAATAAGTTGCACGCAACTAGTTTCGTAATGTAAATCCCGCTAAATAATATAGTATTTTTCTTAAATCCGATGAGTTCAGAAAGAAGAAATTACAAAGTAGAATTCTGTAAAACTTTGAAACTAATAATAAAACTAAGGAACATGCGTGGTGTATGTAGGTATGTACAAGAAGCCATGCAAAGTTAATCTTAGAGGAATACGTTGCAGAAATTGCAAAAAGATCGACGAAGTTGGTCTGTAGCTAGATTTACGAAAAGATGAAACGCGAAGCCTTTGCTTTGAAACTATAAACAACGCTTCCCGGTCTTTCCCGTGCCATATTTCTATCACAATCGGTTTCAGTTATAAAAAAAATATTTTTTTATAAAACACAATTGCCACTACCGAATTGAGAACCAACTCCTTTTTGAAGTCGGTATAAACGCTTAGTTTAAAGTTTTTTTTTTAGGGTTTTTATGTTCCAAAATTTACTGATTGATTGATTGATTGATTAATACTTTATTGCAACATTAAATTATAACAATAATAAAAAAGAAATATAAACAACAATGTAGGATAAAAAACAATGTAACAAAGATTATAGAAAGCTATATTATTTAACTAAAATGCTACCACTAGATTTAAAAATAACTTATCAAATAGGTATCGACTTTTATTATAATGAAAAATTTAAAAATCCAGTTTACAATAAATATAATACTAGGAGGGTTAGGGAGGGTAAGTTAAAAGTACCAACAGTAAAAAATTGTTACGGCAGGAGATTGAACAGGTGCATGGTACCGATGGTGTGCAATGATATACCGTGGCTGAGAGGTGAGTCAAAGTTGCCTAGAAATATGTTAAAATCTAAGCTTAAAAATGTTTTAATTGAAACGTTAAAATAATGACGACTTTGTTTATTGGTTTTGTTCATTTTGATTGTAAGATTATTTTTAGGAAAGATAAGTATTAAAAATAATATGAAGGTTAGGGAGTTAGTAAATTGTAAGCAAATTATGTAGATGCACAGAATTAAAATAAATGTAAAAAGCGTTCACTCGCCAACAAACTGCTCGTCAGTTTGGCGGGATTCTAGTTTAAGTTTAAATGTGTACTCAATTCTGATTAAAATAAATAAAAGAAAAAACAACAACATAAAATGCGGGAATGATCCCCCGATTTTCGAAAATGGTTTAACATTTTTTGGAAATGATGCAAGGTTTCACTAAAGTGCTACAGATTTTATGCAAAATTACCAACACTTTCTGACACAATTTGGAAAAAAAATAATAGGGCGGAGGCAAAGTTGAGACATTGGATTACCATGGTCTCTTATTGCAGGATCTAAGTCGACCTGCAAATAAAAAATAAATTAAACTAAAATAAAAAACAGATAACTTTTTATTATTTGAAGTTTTTAAAGTAGGGATTATTTTATTGTAGTTTATTTTATTAGCAGGCCGATTTAGGTCCTGGAATAAGGAAACCATGGTAATCCAATGTCTCAACTTTGCCTCCGCCCTATTATTTTTTTTCGAATTAGGTGTCACAGCGGAAGACTTCGTCCGCTCTGCTTATCCCCACCCCTAAGTACAAAGTATGTACAAACAGCCATCAATAGTTTAGTACAAGAGTTTTTATTCAAGTAACGGTTCTCAAAGTAAAACGGAATAAGCCCCATGATTTATCAATCAACTAACGCGCGGCTGCTCATCTAATAAGTTACGACATGTGATGCGTAAGCTTTGAATTTTTATAAATAAGACTTTGATGTAATTATCTATATTAGATTAGGTTGGTACCGATTAGTCTATGGTAAAGAAATAAAGTAGGTAGTTGAAATACAAATAACTGCATTATAAACTACTTAACAATAGAAAAATGGATCATATTTAGTTCAAGACCGAGAAGAAACATAACTTTTTACTATGATCGAATTCGTACTTAATCTCACTAATATTATAAATGCTAAAGTTTACATGTTTGTCTGTTAATCATGTATAAACGGCTGAACGGATTAGCTGACATGTAATTTATGCTTTTAAAATTCAAACAATTTTTGAACTTGAATCAACATGTATCTAGTTAGGCGAACAACTTTTGTTCTACAACTTTTGGAAATTTGAAGTAGTTTTATTTAAATTTTAAGTTTAAAGTTTATTACTTGAAAATCAGCTGTTGTTCGTAAGTTATCCTTTCATTTAGTTAGGTCTACTACAATCAAAACTTTAATTGCCTTTATTATCAAAAACAGCTTCTGTTTTTGTCAGTGACACATAACTTTTAAATTTTCAAAAATAAGTTCGATTTTCTACAAGTCGTAGAACAAAAGTTGTTCGCCTAGACGTCTAGAACAACCCCCTTACGGCTTAAAAAGGTATTAACAGGAAATAAATCTTGTATTTACAACAGTTAAAGAATCAACTTAGCAACTGTATCGATGATTTCCTCGTTCGGTCTAACATTAATGACATTGTTAATCGACCAATTCAAAGCATATTATTAATCTAACAAATGATAATTAATAAAACATTAGTACGGTCCGTGTGGCCGTTTGTTTTCTAATAAGAGATTTGTCAACGAAACGTATGGTGCGTTTCCATTGTTTCTATGTCGTTTTAACTAATTCTTATTTTTCTTTTTTTTATTATGTTTAGTAGGTATATGTATTCATAATATGGTATTTATACTATGACATTATATTCACATACTTATTTAGTGTTCATAGGTAAATTATTTATGTTGTAAGTATTTAAATTATTTATTATATTAATCACGTGACCTACCAGTATAACTAAACAGTTATTTTTCCATGCCAAGGTTGCCTGGAAAAAAATGCTTTAAGCGATAAGGCCGCCTATTTGTTCAACATTTATTTAATTTTTAAATTTATTTTAGGTGTGTTGTATTTGTAATTTGTTTTTGATCAAATAAAGTAACATATCTCAACTAACTTCAGAAATCGCTGTTACATAAAATGCTACTAGTGATTTAGGTAATTTGTAGTTTGGCAAACAGTAGACCTCCCGAGCATAAACTTTATTGCTTCTTCTTTTCGTGTAGTTGTGTGGCTCACCAAGTGTTCTCAGGTCGCCCTAACTATGCCTAACGACTGTTATCAGAGATAACAACCAACTGCTTAACTCGCTTTCCGAAGCACTGAGGACTTTGAGAGAGTGATGTTTAGCCACACTAGTGATCTGTCAGCCATCCAAGTAATGACCGCGACAAGCGTTGCTTGACCCACACGACCATTCAAGACTTCTCACATTATTTGCTCCAAAGCAAGAGCTCGAGAAACGATTTAAGTATTTAAAAACGTCTACAGCCCTCACTACTACTTATTGAAGAGTTTGTGACAAAATAGAGATTGTATAACAAGGGAGCAAAATAGTATTTTGACGGATAAGGGATTCAAAGTACATTGCCGAGGGAAAATAATTCGATTCGATTCTCGGTTATAATACTCTAATTTGTATGAGAAAATAAATAAAAGACGAAGTTTTACAAATACAAATAGAAACAGAAGCAGAAACAGAAATACCTAAACATATAAGTACCTAAGTCAGCAATTCATCCAATTTGCGTTTCATTTCTATAAATATTACGTGTTCCAAATTCAAATCTTATTGCGACGCGCTAAAAAGTTCTTAATGGAAATGAGCTATTTTCCTCCCAATGTGACACTTTTCGAATAGAAGGGATGAAAAGGTGATTCCAGATGGTTTTTCGCTTCAGGACGGATATGCGTAATTAAACTGTACCTTGTATGTCAAAAGTCCTATTCTATTGGGAGAATTCTAAATGGAAGCAATTGACTTGTTGTGTTTTCATCAATCCGAAGATAGTTTCAGATCCGAATCCGAAAGAGGTAGTTTACGGAGCGAAACAAAAATTTTATTACACTCATTTGAAATTATTACAGTTTAAATGAAAAAATAATAGTAATTAAAAAAGAACATTGTCGCTAAACACTATAAGGCGAATACAGAAGCGCTTCCTAAAATTTTTGAGGTAGGTACTTCAATAATTAGACAGCTTCTAAACTTAAAATTATATTAGGATTTGAGTTTATGAGCTGCCTAATTGTTCAAGTAAGACTCAAATTTTGAGTAGCGATTCGTTATTCGGCTGTTAGTTGGCTTTTTAACTATCCCAATATTAAAATTTCAGTTGTAACAAAATCGTATGTAGTCGTAATAACGTAACCGCACCCAATGACGGAAGCTCCACATGTGCTTCACAGCTTGTGACAAAAGCACAGGTGGTAGCCACACACAAACACATCATCTATGATTATAATTACCTAACGACAAGTTGGTCTATCCAGCTTCAAAATACATACCCATTCATGGCCACTAAACACACACGATTTGGAAATCCGGGTCTGTTAACGTGAGAATAATAAATCGAAAATTTAATTGATTAAAATTAAACTTCAAATTACTAAGTTTTCAAGTTGATTTTTAAATTTAAGCAAATGGAAGAAACACTACATCAGAATTCTAACGTTTAAGTCCTGTCGGGTGTAGAATTTTAGAAAGCATTTTTCCTTTTCAAGTGTAAGAAACACTTAAAAAACCAAATCGAGGACAATTAATTTTAATATTAAAAAAAAAACTATCCAAAATTGTATTTGGCGAGATTAGAACCAGTGACTAATGATTATCCGAACCAGCTCCAATCACTTCATTAAGAGTATGTACGTACATACTCTTAATGAAGTGATTGGAGTTGACTTTGATTGGATTGTTGATTGGATTGGACTACGTAATAACATCAAATCCAGAAAATGATATTTTGTGGGTACACTCAAAAGCTCGTCATTTTTCATGACCAGTCGATTTTCACTCAATGCTTGAAGCATCTTCGTTTGATGGAAATAAGACTAAAAATACAACAGCATGTGTCCGATCCAAATTTATTGATTGCAAGTGCAGAATTTACTGGCAACCTAGTTTCCTTAATACCTACGTTCTATTGAGAATCTTTATTTCCGCAGTTAGCAACTCTCAATGTAGGAGGCGGATAATGGCCATCTTCTTCTATATTTTTGTTTATAATTCGTTCTGATACATAGATCCGACCTAGTTTTTAAATTGTACCTGTTGAAGGAATGGTGATATATGTTTTGACTAGGTTAGTTAGATAGGGCTACACCAATCTCTTACTGTGGGAAGAGATTGGATATATTTGTGTTGTAAGGCGGTGGTTGCTTAGCGTCGGTGGTTAACTTTCCGTCAATCGCCTTACTTGGTCTGTTTGCTTAGTCCATAGAAGGGTTAGTGTAAGGCAGGCAGGTAAATGATTTTTATTTGCTTTTGAATTTTATCAAGACAATGTCCCAAAGTAAGTAGGTACTGACATATTGTTTGAGAAATTATTAAAATGAAAAGGTACATATTTTTACAAATTTCTTACGATTATGAATGACCTATTTAAACGTAACATACATAGGCGGGCGTATGTAAAAATATGAAGGCGCGCAGAATCAGTTTAACGGCAATTCACAGAGAGCCGTTTCTTGTCTCTTCACGGTTATCCACGGTTCTTCACGGCAATTCACGGGCAATGTTACTGCAGACTCGATCTCATCATCAGTAACTCTACTACTATTTTAAACGCGATTGTCAGGATGGTTGACATTTGATCACGGTGGCTCGTCGGCAGAACATCGCTGCGACGCAGCAGAAAGTTGCTGTTTCGATTCTCGCCTTATAAATCGGTACATAGTATAAAACAAAGTTGCTTCCGTCTTGGATGTTTGTATGTATGCTTAGAGATCTTTAAAACTATGGAACGGATTTTGATGCGATTTTTTAAATAGATAGAGTAATTCAATAGGGAAGTTTTTGTGTATAACACATTCCGATATTCTTTCGGAACAAGAACCGGCTGAAACCACGGAGCGCAGCTAGTTCTTGTTAATGTAAAATATGATAAATCTCTGCGCTCTTAATACGTCAAATATAACAGATAACCCAAAACAGATTTTAATATCCTTTCTAGATTATTTTACAAACCAAGATATAGAGTAGTGTTTATTAGTATCATCGGTTCTCAAAGCAACAATGAGGCGTGAAACAAAGGGTCCATTTTATGCTCGATAAAGACCACGATCCGTAACATTTGATAGCTGTTGCGAACTGATTTCATTTTTTATTTGTGCACTTTTTATAACAGACTAGTAGTGCCCCACGGCTTGTCTGCCATGTTTCAGTAGAAAAATCCTAAAATAAAAAGTATCAGTACACAAACAAGTCCTCTTGGCGCTACGACTTAGGCCTTAGGAATGAAATACATCCTCCTCGATAATGTAGCTTTCTATCGGTGAAAACATTTTTGTAATCGGATACGTAGGTTCGAAGCTCATTCATACAAACAAATAAACAAAGAAATCTTTCTTTTTAATAATATTAGTATAGGTAGGTAGAGAGACACCTATACCACAAACAAATATTTACACTTGCATCCAGCAGGAATCGAACCCGCATTGCAGTCGACTATTCGCCAGACGACGCGCTACAGAGGTACCTACTCAAAATAATTACCAACGTATTATAATATCTAGTATTACAAATGTTTGCAAACATAATTTCCTACCATGGGTGCTCCTTGACAAAACAGGTCCTTTCACTTACCCGCATGCAGTGTTCAATTTCAATTATCCATGCACCTTGAAGGAAAAGTACGAGGGAAAGAGACAGAGACACTAATTAGATGTCATGGGGGAAAGAGAAAGGATGTAAACAAATCGTAGGGCCGTAAAACTTGCCATATGCCTTGGTATGACAGATGGTTTCAACCGCGAACTCAGGTGGATAAATTTACCTTTCGGGATCTTCTTGAAGGGGACGGAAAAAGGACGAATGGTGAAAGCTACTCAAAATTTAATGTTATAACAAGCTGTACCGAGACGAATGAGACCTATCTATATATCATGTGTCTATGTTGTCGTTCGCCAATTGAGAACGAACGATAATAAATAAATATTGTACGACATTACACACAGCGCAATCTAGCCCCAAACTAAGCACTAGGCTTGTACTATGGGTACTAAACAACGAATAAACTACATGTTATATATTTTTTTGTAAATACATACATACTATACATAGAAATACACCCAGACTTATAATTATACTTTATAAGCATAATTATAGGCTTGTCTTTGACATTTTTGCACCCGGTGGGAACCGAACCCGCAACCTCCTGCATTACAGTCGGGCCTTCGCCCGCGCGCCACAGTGGCCGTCAATATAATTAGGGTTTAAGCGATTTAAACCGTAAAATTGAGTAGTCAAAGAAAATGAAAGAAATATCTATAAATAACTAGTTTCCCAAAATTTCCTTATGGGCTTAGTACAAATTCAAATTGATCCTTGTCAGGGTTTACATCGTTTTTTTTTGTTTCGTGGGTCTCTGAGGTCACTGTAAACAACTTCGAAGGAAAAAAACCGCATGTGGTTTGAGTAAAATGAGTGCGTTCGAGTATGTTGACGTTTATTGAAAAGCCGCACACACAGGGTTAAGAGGCAGGCATACCTACTCTTTCTCCACACAAATGTTAGTCTTAATTCTTAATAATATAATATAAATGCGAAAGTAACTCTGTCTGTCTGTTACGCTATTACGTTTAAAAGAACGATTTTTTTGAACTGACATCATAATTCCGACCGTAGGGCTAATATAGATTTTGCACATCTATATATTCTGCCATTTCGGCGTATGAATGTGATTGTTGTGGTAAAGTTGTGATGAACTTTATATCCTGATATTCCCACGGGAATATCGGAATATTAAGTCAAACTTTCACGTTTGTAATATTAGTAAGATTTACACGTATAAGTTACGCGAGGCAAGGCGTATTATCTGCCATGTATAAATTGTAGTTCAACCAACAAACACCTAGCAACAAATTAGTTGAATTAAATCTACAAAATTATGAATGTTACAGTCCCGAATACCCGAGACTTCCTTTAACTAGTCAAACTAGCCGCGGTTCTCCGAACCTTAACGTTTCTATATAATATTGTTTAAGATAAGTTTTACTGTTTATGACTTTTGTTAATACAATTATATGAGCTCGTTCATTAGAGAAACGGAAGTTTTTAGGTGCGTTTCCATAAGAGATGTGCTATATGTGGTACTTATAGCTACGAATATTCTGAGTACTTACTAATATAATAAAGCTGAAAGTTTATGTGTGTGTATGCATGTATGTACGTTTGTTACTAAATTACGCAAAAACTACTAAACCGATTGCGGTGAAACTTGGAATATAGATAGCTGTAGACCTGGAATAACGCATAATTACTATCCCGATATTCCCGCGGGATCGGGACTTGCGCAAGTGAAGCCGCGGGGCGCATATTATAAAAAGAGGTAATGTTGGTATTATGTATATTGGAGGTAATCTCTGAAACTACTGGACCGATTTGAGAAACTCTTTTACCAATAGAAAGTTACATTATCGAGGAGTAACATAGCAACGGGTTACGCTGGGAAAACCCAAAACTCTAAACAAAATAAATAAATAACAAAAACTTTTTGTAAAACAATTAAACATTTCCATAAAATTAAGCTTATTTATTATGTTTAAAAAATGGAGGTTATTAAAATTTAGAGCAATAAATCAGTAAAACTCAACGCCATCCACTCCAATTTCTTTGATTAGTACAATATTTTGAAACGTAATTGCCGTGTAGAAAAAACCGGTCAAGTGCGAGTCGCACTCGCTGATGAAAGGTTCCGTACCCTTATCATAAACACATTTGTTGTGTAAGAGACCTACTGAAATATTGATATTATTGTGTTTATAATCCATTATCTATGAAAATTCTAACGTCTAGCTATCACGGTTTATTAGTTACAGCCTGGTGACCGATAGAGAGACGGACAGTGGAGTCTTAGTAAAAGGGTTTCGTTTTACTAACTACCCGTTTTACCCTTTGAGTACGGAACTCTAAAAAACGGTAGAAATTTAACGATATAATAAACTTGAAGCGACGAAGTGTGACTTTATAATATGGAGGATTTTATGAAATGGAAGGGTAAGTAAGTCATGGGACATAAAGAACTCGGTCATGGCAGATTGCACCTCTAATTGTTAAAGTTTTAGGGATGATTCACATTAGAACGGGCCGTCGACGGGCCGGGCGGAGACGGGCTTTTGTTGTAAGAAGGAAGACGGGCCCGGACGCGGCGCGTTCTAATTAGAAAGCTGCTACACGTGCTGCGTCCGTGCTATCTTTATACAAAAAAGCCCGCCCGGCACCTCGTGCCGCCCCGGTCCGTCTACGGACCGGGGCAGGCACCGGCTGCCCCGGCTGGCAGTAGCCGAGCCAGTCGGGTCGGGGGGGGAACTACGGGTCCCCTCCTGTGACTAGGTTACCACGGGGTTGGACTTGCCCGGCGTCCCAGAAAGGCTGCATCTATCGGTGGCTTAGTAGGGGACGCCGTCCAACATTGAGGTCGGACTCGTGGGGGTTGTGGTTGCAGTCGCAGAGGGTGGCAATGTTTGCGTCTCCCCGGTATGCTTGTCACCGGGGGCTGCCCTCATACGCGACGAGCGCTTTGCACGTCGTGGACGAGTGCGCGAGGCCATGGGGTGGCCTTGAGCTGTGTCCTTCGGACCTTCGAAAGTCGGACCGTTGGGACCGCATCCCCGGCTGCGCTATGCCTTAATGCGTAGGACACTAGGCTAGATGTGTCCGGTCCTTACCAGGATGTAGGTCACTTTTGGTAGGCACACGGATGTGTGCTGGGAAGTGAGCGTGCCTCAACAGCTCCGGTACCACACTGGTGGCTTCTCTGCCGGCCCCAGCGAGGTTGTCGTTAGCTCCTCTTTGAGGTGCGGGTGGTGAGCGGCCTTATTGCTCCGGTACCTGTCTGGACAACCAGGTAGTGTCCTTGGGCACGAGGCTACTCTCCTTTATGAGAACCACTCTAGCATTGGGGACTAGATCCGTCTTAAACTCGATCCCTGACGTCGCCCTTAGGGGTGTGCGCTCGGGTATAGCGGCCCCTGCTGGTATACCGAAAGGTGGGAACGGTGGGGACGCTATAACATATATAAATAGTGTTCGAGAACGGGTTGGTCCGTCTACGGACCGGGTCACTTTGGTAGGCAGGCACACGGATATGTGCTGGAAAGTAAGCGTGCCTTCAACAGCTCCGGTACTACACTGGAGAGGGAGGGAGGCTGTGGGAGGTGGCTTCTCTGCCGGTCCCAGCGAGGTTGTCGTTAGCTCCTCAGTCTGGATAACCAGGTAGTGTCCTTGGACACGAGGCAACTCTCCTTTATGAGAACCAGTCTAGCATAGGGGATTAGATCAGTCTTTAACTCGATCCCCGACGCCGCCCTTCGGGGTGTTCGCTCGGGTATAGCGGACCCCGCACGGAACGCCTGCATTTGGCTGTCGGTGGAGACGCTATAACATATATGAATAATCGAGTAGGGGTGGTGTGTGGTCCGTCCACGGACCGTTGTAAAGAGAATGATACCTTAATTCCGTTATGTAGGCAGTTTTGAGTCTCACGGCTTAAGCCAACCAATGACGTGACAGGCCAATGAAGCGAATGTCTTTTGTAAATACGTGCAGAAAACCACTCGGAACCAAAAACAAACATTGACGATCAGCATAAATACTGATCTCTGACGGGAATCGACCCTGCAACCTTCTGCGGTGCTGCCGGGAGTTCAACCAACGCGCCAAAGAGACCGTAGAAGTTTAGGACCGTTGATTCTAAATATTACAACCTTTTTCCTCAAAATACATTAATGAAGGTAACATTTCTAAATATAGTTGTAGTACGTTGGTAGTACGATATTGGATCAGTCGGTCGATATCACGAGGTATGCTGAGTATTTTTCGCAATCAGGTGTGGGGCACACTGAGCGCAAACTTAACTTTTTGCACTAACTACGTTCTTCAGTTTTAACCGCGATATTCCGGGGAACAATATTAGTCTGTTCTTAGGGACATGTTTATGTTGCCCATAAATAATTTTACACACCTACTGCTCTACAAAGTTACTTTATTTGACCAAAAAGGTCAACGTAAAGCGACTCTTTATTCCCTAGGTGCATAAAGTGCACATTATGCACCTAGGGCATAAAGTAATTTAAATTTGGAACTAAGGTTCTGGTAGCATACGGCCATTTCGAACTGGCCACCTAGACATAACACATAAAAAAAATTAAAACTGGGCAAAATTTTTCTATTTTCATGGACGGAAGGGTAAAGCAAAAAGTTTTGGTTAGTATAAAGCCCCAACTTTTTTTTTTCATCAGCTAAGGCCGATGTGTGGTTTCGTCATTTTATGTAACATTGGGAGTTTTGGCGGGAATGCGTTAAGGAGATGTGTTGCTAAATTTTCATTTTTGTGAAACTTAGTTCAAATGCGTGTAAAATGTTTAATTTCGGAGGCATATTAATCAATTTAGTTTCGTGTAGGTGTACAAGTGTAAATAAAAGTGGAAACCGGTGCAAAACATGTACTTTAGCTTAGTGTTTTCTCCAAAGCTCCGTGAACAAACATTGTAAAAAATGGCCCCCTATTTACAATGATTCCCTCGACTTGACTTTAACTATGACGACTTGACTGTTTTGATCCATGCAAATAACTTGCAAATATTGATAATACTTGACACTGGCAAATGTCCGAAAGGAAAAGCCATTTTTAAAGAAGAAGAAGAAGATGTAACATTGTTAAATTTAATTAATATAAAGCTGTCAATATATTTCATATACGTTGCATTATTCTATTTTTTTGTTGTTAGTTAAATACTTATTTTTGTAGCCCTTTAATTGTCTCGCAGTAGATGTGAAAAGTAGAGTATTCACCTCGGTACTAAAGTCTGTCTTTATCTTGGGCGCTTGAATCCCACGCTTCACTCAGGACTCTAGGTACATAACTCCTTCGCTTCGCTCAGGAGTTAAGTTTTTAACACCCTCGCTGCGCTCGGGAGTTAACCCTCTAGAGTCCTTCGTACGCTTTGGATTCAATATGACGCCCGCTATATAAGACAGGACTTTAGTACCTCGGTGCATAAACTACTATTAAAGTATACGAATATTTAGATTAATACATAGGCTACTTACTATACAATTTGTAACGGGCAAGTCCTTTTATTCCGAAAGGGGGTTGTTCTAGACGTCTAGGCGAACAACTTTTGTTCTACGACTTTTGAAAATTCAAACTTTTTTTTTGAAAATTTTGAGATTATGTTTCACTGAAAAACAGCTGCTTTTGAAAATAAAGATAATTGAAGTTTTGACTGTAAACCATCAAACTAAATAAAAGGACAACATAAGGTCAATGACCTCGAACTCTCAGAAACAGCTGATTTTCAAGTAAACTTTACACCTAAATTTTTCGAAAAGTACTCCGAATTTCCAAAAGTCGTAGAACAAAAGTTGTTCGCCTAGACGTCTAGAACAACCCCCTTTCGGATTAAAAGGGCTTACCCGTTACACCTTGTATAAACAAATAATAAGACCTGCTGTGGCATCATCTAATTAGCATCCACCGCTACTAGTTGCTATTAACTGTCAAAAAACATATTTCGTATTCTACATTGCTGCTTTGAAGTAAACACCAAGCAAGTTAGCTACAAGTAGCGGTGGTTGCTAATTAGATGATACCACAGCTGAATGTGTGGAAAAAGCCTATGTGTATATCCAGATCTTTAGCTATCTGCATACAAAGTATTAGTCCTGGAGGGCGGAAGTTAGGAGAGCTATTACGTTTCGTAATAGCTCTGCTCCTGTAGTTTTTGCGTGAAAGAGTACCTACCAAATATACTTATATTATAATTATGGTTATACTCATCATTTTTATAATATTAGCAGGATAGGATGAAATTAGTTTCCTCCCAGTGTATTTCTATCCTATCCACAGTTAAAGGCACCGTATCCGTGGAACCCCCATGCACGGTACATTTACATAAACATTCCACTCATTTACAGATATTTTACATGCAAATAATGCACTTCATTTCATTTCGTCGTACTTCACTACTTTTCGCGTACATTTATTACGCAGTTGCATCCGCATAGGTAAGTTTTGTAATACAAGCTGCGCAAAGCGGTTTAACCGCGTAAGTCCCGTTCTCGCGGAAATATCGGAATAAAAAGTAGCCTATGTGTTATTCCCGGTATTCAGCTACCTATATTCCGAGTTTCATCGCAATCGGTTCAGTAGTTTTTGCGTGAAAGAGTATAAGAAAGTCACAAACATACATACATAATAGACTACTTCTGATTCCGATATTCCCACGGGATTAGGACTTGCGTAGCTGAAACCCCGTAACACAACTAGTATTCTATAAATAACCTATCAAATCGGTATATAACTTTCTTCCACTCCAAACAAATACGTACGTAGGTACTCTACAACTATACAGGTAGGTACAGTATAAAGCAGACATGATCTTAGTGCAGTCATGATCCTAGTACAAAATGTGTGTTTGTTGCACCTTCACGCAAAAACCGCTCAGTATCTCAGTAGGTACATACAAAGATAGCGAAAGACCAAGAGCAACACATAGACTACTTTTTATCCCAATTTTCTTGCGAGATCGGGACTAACACGGCTGACATCGTTGACGCTGCTAGAATTCCAAGTACCTGAGGTCTGTCACTCCTGTGTATTCTGTGGCTTTAGCTGACGTCAGAAAGGTACATAACTTTCTCCCACTTCGAGCAAGTACGTCCCCTACAGCTACAGGCCTACAGCTATAAGTACAGTGTTCCTAGTACACAGTAGGTTGAGTCGAACCGGTGCGGTGCGGGCGAGCCCTCGGAGGACGAAAGGGCGTCCGGGATGGCTCGGTGCGGTTGTACCGATATTGGGCGAGACGACGCGCATAGAGTAACATGCTAGGGCGGAATAGAACGGAAGTGAGGGCAGACATGGCGATTCATTGATATATTGTCAATTGTCATCATCTCATGTCCCGTCGTGTCATGTCTCTCATGTCCTTGGGCACGAGGCTACTCTTCCAGAACCAGTCTAGCATTGGGGACTAGATCTGTCTTTAACTTGATCCCCGACGCCGCCCTTCGGGGTATTCGCTCGGGTATAGCGGACACCGCTCGGGTACGGAACCCCTGCATTTGGCTTTCGGTGGGGACGCTATAACATATTTTATATACATAGTCGAGTAGAGAGTGGTGTGTCATCATTTCTTAAGAGGGGTCTTGGTCCAGTGGTAGACACCCTGACTTTTATTTCGAGGAGTTACTATCCCGGCCGACCTCGCACCGATGTCTGTTTTTTTTTAAAGATATGTCCTACGGTGAAGGAAAACATCGTGTGGCAACCATCATGTTCAAGGACTCACCACGGTTCAAAAGTGTTGGATTTTCGTTAACCCGAAGTAGGCTCCCGTGGCGTATTACTGTTTTATCACTCTAAGAGGCCTTTGCCCTGCAGTGGGACAAATTATAACGGGCTGATTATTTATCGATTTTCTCATCATCTCGGCCCTTTCCGTTCAGTGGTGAACAATTCCCATTTAACGCCTAAAACAGCGATCATGAGCAACTTCCATCCAACGACTCGCTGCGACCGTTACAATGTCGTCGGTCCACCGAGTAGGTGGTCGCCATAACACTCCGTGCAGCATTGCATCGTGGTTGCCACTCGTGGATTTTTACCGATCTTTTGAAATCTTATGGTATAACTATATTTTGAATATAATTGTATTTATTTATCTACAACCAAAACAATAATAACAAATAATTATATTACACAGAACAATCAATTAATACACAGAAAGCCCTAAAAAAAAAACAAACAAATAGAAATATTTTTAGCATGGAAATATATTATTTCCTTGCTAAAAACATTTCTAAGTTTAAAATGCCTTTAGCAATAAAAAGAAAAAGAAATAACAAAACAATAATTAAAAAACTAAATTCAAACTAAACAATAATAATAAATAATAAATAATTTTAAATAAAAAACCCAATCCAAACCCCGAACCTATTTTGAATTGTACGAATTGTATCTTTGTTTTTGCAATAAAATAATTATTTGAGTTGTGAGGTTGTCAAAATATGAACCGAGTGTACGGTACACGTATCTAGTCTATGAGAAGGGCAAAGGGCGTCGGGACTAGGGCGCAGACAACGAGTCGTCTGGGCTTATACCATTTACTATACTAATCTAATGACAACCAAACTCCCTTGTTTCAACGACGACTTCATTGACGAACTTTTTGCGTCTTTCTTTGCGATTAAAGCGATAATTGGCGACCAATATACGAGCAGAATAATAGGTACCTATAGAAAGCAGGTAGGTGGGTGCAAGGTTGAGAAGGCAGGTAGGTGCAAGGTTGCCTGAAAGAAAACGCTTTTAGCGATAAGGCCGCCCATTATGCGTTACTGCTGCATCTGTAAGTTTTTGTTTATGTCTGTGTTTTTTAAATTTTGATACAATAAAGTTTTTTATCTAAACTACAACCTTACAATGTTACATTTTACCAGGTCTTAATCGTGTATTAAGATACGAAAATAAATAAAAATACGCGACAACAACCCGGTTAGATGTTAATAATTCTTGTGTTGTTTAAAAGTTGATCTCAAGTTTTTATGTGCGTCTTCGTTGTTAATTTACGCAAGAACCGCTTAACCGATTCCTATGAAACCCATATGCTATATTTTGTTCCTATATTTCCCACGCGACTGAAACGGCGAGGGACTGCTAGTCACAGTATAATAATAAATACATATCCTAATAATATTTTATATATGTATATTGAAGTTCTGTCGCTAGACAACAAAGGGGTACAAATTGTCAGCCTAGCTAGGTAGTACTTAGGTATAAACCTGAGTTCCTTGACCGTCTACCATCCTCTCATGATTTCGCAGGTTTTTATTCGTATCTAATGAGTTACGACTAAATAATATGATATTTATTGAAAAATGCTGGGTTTAGTAGTTTCACTCGGGTAATCTTCGATACCGTTTTTTCAAAACGAAGGACTAGATCATTGAAAAAAAAATACACTTTTCAAATATCACTATTACTTTACTTACTTTTTACTATTAGCAGTTTAGGCTGTACATTGATCTATCAATTGAACAGGACTAGCTGCGCCTTGCGGTTTCACCTGCTTAAGTTCTGTTCCCGCAGGAATGTTAGGATAAAAATCCAGGTACTTATTTTCTAAGTTTCATCGCAATCGGTTTAGTACTTTTTGCGTGAAAGAGTAACAAAGTCACATACATATACATAAAAACTTTCGCGTTTATAATATTACACACAACTAGCTGTTACTTTAAAGTTACGTCCCGTACAGTGAACTGTCATTTAAATTAGATACACCTTTTTTGATGTTTAATGGCAACAAAAAGAGAGCATATTGAGTTTGAAGCAAAATCGAGATGTACTTATAAGAAAAAGCGAAAATAACCACTATTGAATTTAGGTGACAAAATTTTTGTTAGACGTTTTTTTCAGTGGTTATATTTCTTAGGTGCCGAAGCGTTTACTTTCATTTTATTGATGACGAAACTGGCGGTATGTGTGGATTTGATACATTAAAAACCAGACACGCGAGTTCAAATATCGTCGCGAGTGAATTTTTGAAGATAATATTTCCTTTAAAATATTTCTAGCACATTAAAAACTGGCCAAGTGCGACTGAGACTCTTGCACGGAAGGATCCGTACCATAAAAATCACGTTTGTTGAATGGGAGCCACCTTAAATTTTTGTTTAGTATTTGTTGTTATAGTAGCGAAAGAAATACATCATTTGTAAAAATTTCAACTGTCTAGTTATCACGGTTTATAAAGTACAGCCTGGTAACAGACGAACAGACGGACGGACGGACAGCGCAGTCTTAGTAATAGGGTCCCGTGTGTACACTTTGGGTGCGGAACTCTAAATAATAAATATAGAAAAACAAAGTCCGATTTGGTCACCCTATTCGCATATCGTCCGAGATATACCTATAAAATCTCACATTAATAGAGACTCGCCCTCGGCTGTTTTATTTCGCTGACAATGTTTAGGGAAATTCTTACGATGCCATTCACTGGGCACACTATGATGACACATTTAGTACAGATGTTATTATGTAGATGTTGACTTAATGTAGTAGTAGATAAATATCGAATGAAATGAGAACGAGGAATGTCTAATAAAATAATGCTTTCGTTACAAATTAATCTATAGTTAGAACTAACTCTATTCGAATTTTTGACCGTCTACTATAGAAGTTGAAAAATGGTTTGGAGCATAATATAAGGAGGTTAAGTAAATATTTCTTATATTTATTGTTCAAGGCAGGAACGGGTTCGAATCCTGTCACGGAACAATTCTTGGTGATGCATTTCTATTTTAAAATCCTACTAATCTTACAAAGGTGAAGTTGGTGTGTAAGTAAGCGTGTTTGTTTCACCTTCACGTAAAATTTACGTAACCCAATGCGATGAGACTTAGTAGACCTGAATATCATGTGTTAATTATGTCGGGATGGAAAGAAGCTACATTATAATGTAGCTACTTTTTATCCCGATATCCACGTGAGATCTGAACTTCCAAGCCATCGCTAGTTTTCAGTATGTCCCTTCCTCACAAAACATAACCTTCCTTTTGCCGTAGTCGGGTAAAAACTAGCTTATTTAGCGTATAGCTTTATTATATTATTATGGATGCGTCAAAAATATTAAATGTTTTTTTTTTTTCAAAAATTTAGATTTCAATCTAAGGGTAGACTGCAAAGACTTCGAATCGTCGCAACAGCATTGCAACAATGTTGATTAAAAATAACCCGATTCAAATTAGAAAATATGTTTTATTTCAATATAGGGTCGCGCAAACAGAAGAAGAAGTAAAACACGTATCGTATCACTCGACATATCGGCGACACCCAACACGAACGCACCCAGAATCAGCACCGCATTCTGTCCAAAAATAAAACGGGGTAATACAAATATTATGAGTGGAATCCCTGTTTCTAACCGGCGAATGTAGGCTAATAGATCTGGTAACATTATGTTATGGCTATTTCTTAGTTTGTAGCGCTTGTGTGGATATAATATCAACAGCTGTTCGATCGAAGTGTCTTTGGTAATATTAAAGACTATCTGCGTCCCGCGATTTTACCCGCGTAAGTTCCGATTCCGTGATAATATCGATACAAAAAGTAGGTATCCATTTCTAGAAACACTGAAACCATGGTTTCATATTTTTGAGTAAACACTAACTCGCGACCAAGACCATTGTAATATAGTTTAAGCGTAGAAGTAAAAAATAAAAATATTAACAATAGGTACGCGAATTGGTGTGCATTATACATAATGGCGGGTGTACAAACGCAAATTATCATGAATCTAATATGGCCCAAATCAACCTTAATTCTACCAATAAAGAAATTAATAGTACCTCTCTGTACGCATAGAAAACTCAATAAATATGTGAGCCGCCAATCAAACGTCAGGATGGCGGGTGTATTCCTTTTCTGGGCGAAATATCATTCGTCAACATTTATATTCACTGCCAAATAAATCTACCTTATATACCTTACAGTACCGTACGTAGTAATCAAATTCAGGCAAAGGCTAGATAGAAATTTTGAAAACAAAATTTCGCAACTTTAAATTTCTGCAATGTTGGTATTTTAGTAATGGCGGGCGTGTCGAGAATCTGGGCTAAAAAAAATTTGTACTTTTTTATAATTATGGCCGTTTAGAAAGTAGCCAGTGAAGTATTATGTTATAATTTAATCGAATTACTCTATGTTAGCCATTTGACAAGGTAACACTTCAGTTTCAGTTTCAAGTTATTATTTGCTGATATTTTGGTACATTAAACGAATAATATTGGCCAGTCATAATAAATTTTCGCCTTCCAAAAGG
Source organism: Idaea dimidiata (assembly GCA_949358125.1). Taxonomy (NCBI): domain Eukaryota; kingdom Metazoa; phylum Arthropoda; class Insecta; order Lepidoptera; family Geometridae; genus Idaea; species Idaea dimidiata. The sequence continues at coordinate 12,321,480 of OX442334.1, forward strand.
TGGTTGTAACGAATGGGCTTAGGGGGTAATCTGCCACCAGCGCCGCTAAGGTTTTAGTTTGTGATTTTGGTACACAAAAGTTTGTAAAAAGCCTAAAGTTAGTCAAAACCTATTAAAAATCACAGTTTATTGTTTAGTTTTTTTCATTAAATGATAACTTTTGTAGCCTTTATTACAGACTAGCATGTGTAAAATAGAGTATTCACCTCGGTAATAAAGCCTATTTTACAGTCAAATACAGAAACATAACTTAAATTTGAGGGGCACGTAAATAATTGAGAAGCTTCTAAATTTAAAATTAGTATTAGAATTTTTGAGTTTAACAACTGCTTAATTGTTTAAGTAGCTCTCAAATTTGAGTAGCGTTTCAGTATTCGGCCGTTAGTCTTGGGCGCTTGAATCCCACGTTTCACTCAGGACTCTAGGTACATAACAATACATGCGCGAGTCAGCCTACGATGTCTGTTTGTACAATGGCACCAGGATTGACACAAGTTTTAATGACATCTGGCGTCGCGGTGCGGTGTGGTATTGTGTTGGTGTGCCTGATAATCATGTTTTACAATAATAAGTTAGGTATCACGTAGATACATCTATTGATAGTAGGTCTACGTAGTGTCAATGCGCGGATATTGTTATTCCGCGGAAGCGTGGAATTTTTAAATGTTCGGGATTTTATGAACCACGTCACACAAATATCAGCCGCGGTACCTTTCACAAGACTGCCTCCGAACCGTTTAGCGCTGTGTATGTGTATTAAAATCTAGATATACACTAAAAACTACATACATATACTATTTAAAAACTAAAGATTGGGGCCTTTTATTTAGAAAAATCCTGTGTTGCCACTATCCTACTATTATTATAAATGTAAAAGTTTCTGCTTAAATATGTAAGTAAACGATATTATTATTATATCATGATATTGATATTTATGTTACTCCTTTATGCAAAAACTCGAAACTGATTGTGATGAAACTTGGTATGCAAATAGCAAGAAATCTAGCTTGTATCCCGTTCCCGATATTACCGCGGGATCGGAGCTTTCGCGGATGAACCCACGGGGTGCAGTTTGTATCCAACTAGCAAAATTGAGTTAACAGGCAATTTTTTATTACTAAGTAATGATATTTAACTTGTATATACGTAACTCTAACTGCTTTTTGTATATCTGTGTTATAAAACGCTTAAAAGCTGTATAAGGTTAAACAGCTCAATTGCCTTTATACTTAACGACATAAACGTTTTGTCAGCTACTTTATACAACTTATATAACACAGCAGTAAATTGAAACTTTTAACTTGAATAAAGAACAATTATGTTGCACAATGGGTTCTATGATGCCATTAAAACGCAATAGTAAACTAATATGGCTTTAAGATCACTAAAATCGAGCTAATTATATATTGATCACCACTGTAGCTAACACGTGATATAATGGATGTCATTGTAGCTCTTATATCTCAGATATGATTTATATAAGCATCTATTAACACTAGTGCTAAATATTTGATAAGGGATCTTTAATAACGTTAATAAGTTACAAAGAAGATCTGTGTGCGCTCATATATCTTTATTGACATAAAAACGTTTTTATTTCTAATTTAAACCTAAATAGACACATATATATTCACAGAAGTTCATTTACTGGACCTTTCTGCGTTATTGCATAGTTTTTGTCGCCAAATTAACAAAATATTAATCAGACAACTACTTTATATTAAGTTTTGTGTTTTAATCGCTTTTTCCATTTTCTCGGGTACCATTTTTTCCTGATTGAGTGCAGATTAAGAAGACTGAGGAATTTATAAGTTTTATTAGGACGGACTTAGTTATCTTCTTGCTTTAAGATAACCCTAAATATTGTAATGGCTGCAAGATGTTGTAAATCGTTTGTTTAGTAGCAATGATAACACTAATGAATTGTATAATGCTGCTTACAAAATCAATTCATAATTTAAATCATCTTTATTTTATTAAAAAGTATAAATTAGAGAGGCCCACTGAAAAAACACTAATTTTGTACCATAAATTTATCAACAGAATTCCAAGCGCATGTGATTTTACACTATTTATGATTTTTTAATTACACGCACAAATTTTAAAACAAAATGGACATTCAAATGTAACTTCTAACATTATATAAAAACCTTAACCAAAGTTATTATTGATATTTTTCTGCCAAAATACTAGCCAACAATGTATAGTTATTATAGAATCATAATCACCAATATATCGTCAAATTACTTGATACATCGGTGTCGCTGTGACCCTATTGCTTCTTTATTGTGTTACAACTGATTTAAGGCCACTGATATAACGCCAACAAGATAAAAATAACACAGATCTATCACCAACATGTATCCGATTAGTCCTAAGTGGAGCTACTGTAGATACATTGTATTACTTAAAAGTGCTAAAAGTGGGGCCATTTTCGCATTGCAGAAACGTGTCTACCACGGATATGCGACTGCTCTGTTCTCGATATATAGCTACATTTGAGGTTGATTTGTTAGTTGGGTATGTAAATATAAACACAGATTTATGTCTCATGGGTGACATTAACATCAATGAAACAAACTATTTCCAAGTAAAAAGACCCTTTAATTAGAAACTACTGTCAATATGTAATAGAAAAATAGTTTTGATGTATAAAGTACCTATTTTATAAATTTGGTTAAATGTTTAAATGTCTTTATGTTTTTTTGATATTTATTTTTTAATTTAATTTGTGTCTAAAAAACGAATATGAGACCGAGCACAACATTAACGTGGGGCGTATTCTGTCTTAACACATGTAGCACTAGCAGTTGCTAATTACTGGATTTTTTGTACAATAGACTGGCGCCTAGTTTTTAGGATTTTACTATACTTTTTCCTTGAATGGAGTGTTTGTACTGAAGTGAAGTGAAGTGTAATGATGACTGATGACTTCCTATGAAAATAGGGTTCCTTTTTTAGAAATTCAATATATTATTATGTTTATGTACTCTTCTGTTCATCTCTTCTGGCTCCTGGCTAAACATTAAATATACCCAAATTGACTTTGGTCATAGCGATAGAAAAATTGTGCAGTCGAAATTTTTCTCGAAAATATAATCCACTATTTTGCATTTGGTTTGTTTAAAAATATACTACTTATTTAAAAAAAAAAAGCGAAAGTTTGTAATTATGTGTATGTGTTTGTTGCTCTTTCATGCAAAAAGCCCTGAATCGATTGCAAGTAGTAGGCATCTTTTTATCCCGATATTTTCGCGGGGAAACCGCGAAACTATTCCACTTTGGAACTGATGAAGCGCGGCTGTCTAAGCCAAGTTTAAAATGCTTTACTGTCAAGGGACTACTAACCTTCCAGTCTCTTATAAGAGATCTGTTCAAATTCCTTAACCGTTTCGGATAAAGTTTTTTAAGCAAGATATAGAAGTATAGTAGTGTCCCGAGAGAGCCTTGGCCCTCGAGGGCCCTAATCCGTAATAAATACGGAATTATAATGGTATTCGCGTTGTGTCGCGGAAGGGCCTCCGATTTATGAGAGGATCGATTCTTGGAGTCATGTGGGCTATGAGACTAGCGGATAGATTAGCGGTACGCTAGTGCTTATAGCTTGTAGCAGCTGATTCTACTAATCTTATTAAGCAACGCGATTAAAACCGGAAAACTTTAAGGTAAATAAGAAACCGCCGCGCCGCCGTTTTCCTAGCTTACTCGGCATTTGCCGTAGAATACCTTCACAAGGCAGTCGCCATAGAAGAATGAAATCCCCTGTTAGATAGCAAGGATGATCACACATAAAGTCATTAAACCCTAAAAAAAAGATAGCAGGGATCGAATTCTCTACAGAATCGACATGCTGGACTAATTACCAACTTAGATAAAAAGTCTAAAAAAATTATAGCCTACTCAGCGTTTGTCGCCGAAATATATCTAAGAGGCAGCGGGTTTAGAAGAAATACGTCGTGAGTTTTGTACAGAATGGTCAGTTAACTACTTACCAAATAAATAAGATATCAAGAAAAATATTGACATGCTTCACTTTAATTATATTTATTTAAAGTCAAAGATCATAACAACTAAATATTTCGAATTTGCCTTTTTCGTAGCCTCCACAGCGTTAGCTGCAGGAATATCTCCACGAGCCAGTCGGATTAGGAGCACGCGCGGGCCTTGTACGCGCCGAAAAAAAAACCGCGACTTCTACGCGCAGATATTGCCGACTGTGTGCCCTGAATTTCAACCAGAGAATTAATAGAGAACAAGACCCCGTCCCCTTTGCTCGCTTATTTATATTTTACATCGGTATAGGAACTGCGGCTTGTGTAAAATGGGATATTTATTGGTCTGAGGGGAATTTTTGACAATGTTGTAATGGTGTTCTTGGGTTTTGATGGAGTTATAAGTATTTTTTTTTAAATAGAAATAAAACTGTTTATTTTTGGTGTGAATTATGGACAAGTACGGATTTTGCATGAAGATAGAGTCTATTTACATAATAATTTCGTTTCAAATTAACGTCATAAATTTAAACTTTTTAGCGTTATTACAAAATATGTAGATACATAAACTAAACAACTAAAAGATTTTAATTTATCAATATGATTTAATAATTACGACGTATAAAATGTGAAGCTTTACCAGTAGATGGCGCTAGGAGCTATAGTCGGTATTAATCGTGTCAATACGTAATTTTAACTATACCACAGTTTACCTAACAGTTGGTGCGTCTCGCAGCTTACCTAGTAACGCGTAGCATCTGGTCAACAAATTGAAAATATTAAAACCAGTTTTCCAAAAATGGACAACATAAACTTTCTATCATACGGAGCCGCCGATTTGTCTGTTATGTTACCTGAAGTCTGGCAGTTTTATAGAGTAGGTAGATCCATACTATAGTTTTTTAAGTAGGTTTAAAAACCCTTTTTTTCATTTTTAGAGCTGCTTCGAAGATACCAAAACACCACCAGATTTGATAATATTATGTCTGCAAACTACCGAATTATGAATAATCAATATAAAAAAAACCTTTTTGAAAGTCGGTTCTAAAACCAGTTTACTTTTGTCAAATTCCCAAATTCTAGTGCAACAGGTATATCAAGTGTCCTTTATTCTAAATAGTATTTAAATACTACTATAAATACACTTCCTGGTCTATAAAACTATATCACATTTGGTAATTTTTAAAATGTCGGCAACGCCCCCTTGCTATTGCGTCATTTGATGCAAAACGTTGCGAACATGACCTGTCCAATGAATCAAGTGGTGATATGATTAGATTGGCTGAAAGCTGTGATATATTTAGTTACTAAACCGATTTAGATCAGATTTATAGAAAGAGATAGAAATATTTTTCGAAAGAATATGTCTAACAGTTGTTAAATCGTTTAAATGTAAAATGTTACGAATGTCTAATCAATCAAGTGGTGATGTGATAAGATTGGCTGAAAGCTATGAGATATTATGTTACTAATCAAATTTTAATCAAATTTATGTAAAAAGATAGCTCAATCGATAACTCTAAATCGGTCTAACAGTTGTTAAATCGTTTGATGCAAAACGTTGCGAACATGACTTGTATAATGAATAAAGTGATGATATTATGATAAGATAAGCTTAAAGCTGGGAGATATTTATTACATCTTCATCATCACTGACGCATTATAAAAATGTAAAAACTTTCTGACCATCAAACTTCAACCATTTAATTACTGAACCGATTTAGATCAGCTTTATATAAAAGGATAAGACTAACAATTATGAAAAGAAGTGGCAACAATATTTAGGTATAGCTCTGAAGTGTAACAGACATATAATAAAAAAGAAAGAGATGACAAAAAGTCTGTACCTACTTAAAAACTAATTAAAAAAGAATGAGTTTAGATCACTAAGGAGAAGCAGTACGTACAACATGAATTTTTTTATCTAGGTTTAGTCTTTAATGTTAACTTTTTAGATGAACTGCAATGATATTAAATTATAAAATATGAATATGAAATCAATATTAAAATCGCAAAATTAAAAGATCACAGTGAACCGGTTAAATGTCCCAATTCTTTAGCGTGTAACTGTAGATAATTGATATTAAGCTTTTTAAATCGACGCCATCAAAATTATTTAGCCATGTCAGAAATGAGGACTTTCTCCTTTTTGGAAGATCGGTTAAATTTTATTTGTTTATTATAAGGTACGTTTTATAAATTTATTACAGTTGCACCCGACGAAGTTCGGAATTGGGTAGGGATTAAAATTGGCCTTTATCCTTGTTACACGACTGCCAAAGGAAGTGTTATGTTTTTAAAACATTTTGTCTAGACTTTCTTTAGTTTATAAATAGCTGCGCCCCCCGCAGAAGTCAAAAACGCGTTGTCACGGGCACGGGCGGCCAAGCGGTTCTCGAGCGGTTGCACTTTTTCGTTAATTACTCGGGTTCTACTAATTGGATTTCGGTGCAAAATATACCACAACCTTCCTCGAAAATAGAACTTTCCAATATTGAAAACCAAATTTCAATCGGATAAGTAGTTTTCAATTGTATAAGGAACAGACAGACAGACATGAATTTTAAAAATTGTATAAATTTGATTTACAATTTTTCCTAAGTCCTCTAGACAACTTTTTTTAATTGACTTCCAAGTACAGACTTTTTGTACTCTCTTCCTTTAAGTAAGTAGGTATAGAAGATATAGATATAGATAAATAAAGATATTCCCGATTTTTGAACACATTTGATCCCGATATTGCCAGAGGACCGGACTGGAGTACCGGGACTTTCGAAAATAAAACCGCGGGTCTATAAAATGTAAAAGAACTCCATCACAGCTACAAATGCTGTGTAAAATATCAACTCAACTAGATCAAAGTGAAAGAAATAGGTAGTTACAGTCTAGATATACGAATACAGGTCGATTACCCCTGGAAAATTAAACACTGTACATTAATATCAAGATAAAAAAATTCACAGTTTCATATCTTACTTATATTACAAACGCGAAAGTTTGTATGTTTGTGAGTTTGTTACTCAATCACACAAAAACTACTAAACCGATTGCGATGAAACTTAGAATATGGGAGATTTAGAAAACATATAGACTTCTTTTTATCCCGATATTCCCGCGGGTAACCGCGAGGCGCAGCTAGTTTCGTTTAAAATTAAAATCCATCCCCGCAATCATACACGTTAATAATAGGGGTTAAAGTATGAAATTGCCGTTTTATTGCAATAGGTTCTTTGAATTGACATAGAATCTTCATGGTTTGAGGTTTTCGAATGAAACTTTTTTCAAATGGTTTCTGTGATGTTCTTTTTTTAAGAAATGTGAAACATTTGAATATCGACTTTCAATTGTTTTTGTTATTCAATTTAGACAAGAAAGATGGATACTGCGAAAATTCGAGTGATTTTTGAATACGAGTTCCGACGCGGAACTAACGCGGCAGAAACAGCCCGCAATATCAATGCTGCGTTTGGAGAGGGGTCTACTAATGAACGCACCGTGCGATTTTGGTTTAAACGCTTTCGTGATGGAAATTTCGACTTAAAGAACGAGCCACGAGGAAGACCGCCCACACAGGTGAATAACGATGAATTAAGAGAGATAGTGGCAGCCGATCCTAGTCAAACTACCCAGGAATTAGCGGCATGGTTTAACGTTACCTTACCCACTTTATTGACTCACTTGCGTTAAAATCAATAAAATAAAAAAATACAAAAATGGGTGCCTTATGATTTGACTGATCTGTAGAAAGAAACGCGCGTTGAAACTTGTGTTGCCTTGTTGAACCGGTACAGAAATGAAGGAATATTGGATCGAATTGTAACATGTGATGAAAAGTGGATTATTTATGATAACCGGAAAAGAAAAATGCAATGGCTGACCCCAGGTCAAATGCCACAACAGTGTCCTAAAGCAAAACTTACCAATAAAAAGGTAATGGTAACTGTTTGGTGGTCTCAGCATGGTGTTATTCACTATAGTTTTCTTCGATCTGGTCAAGCAATTACGGCAGATGTCTATTGTGCCGAACTCCGAACCATGTTGACAAAACTAGCAGTAAAACAGCCCCGACTCATGAATCGATCTTCACCATTATTGCTCCACGACAACGCGAGACCTCACACAGCACGAGAAACCATTTTGACCCTTCAGGAACTGCACTTAGAAACCATTCGTCATCCTCCGTATTCACCAGACCTTGCTCCAACGGACTACCATTTTTTTCGTGATTTGGACAATTATCTACGTGACAAGAAGTTTTCTTCCCAGGAGGCAGTACAAAATGCTTTCACACAGTTTGTGCAGTCTAGATCGTCGGAGTTCTATCGCAAAGGCATTAATAACCTTCCCATTAGATGGCAGCAATGTATAGATAATAATGGCAACTATTTTGATTAAATAAATCTGTTAAAAATTTAAAAAATAAACAATTAAGATTTTCAGTACAAATCGGCAATTTCATACTTTAACCCCTAATATTACATATATACCTTTAATATATCCGTTGTCTAGTCACCGTAACACAAGCTTAACAGCTTACCATGGGGCTAGATGGCGCTGTGTGTTGGTCACAGGATTTTATTTATTTATATGAAACCATTCACGAAAAAGGATTACCTGTGAATGATACCACTAAGGAAGACGGATCTTGTGAGATAGTGGTCAAACTGACTACTAATTCAGACAGCTTGTAGGTAAAGAAGATACAGAATCGCCCAACATCTAATGTATAATGAAATCTATATACCTAAATAAAATAGAATCTAGGTAACCTAATCTATATACCTTTTCTCGTCTTATTGATAAACTACCTTCGGATCTAAAGGCTGGTTTGTCAAGTAAGAACATAAAATATAGACTTAAAGCACACTTTTTTGGTTGCCTTGGTAACACATAATTATAATATTACTTACATAAGATAAATAAATATATTATTATTATGTCTATACTATATTGATAGATCGGTGTTAATATGCCTAGTTCATTAAAAACCTTAGTGGTTTACAATACACCTAGTATTGTAAACCACTAAGTATTGAATGTTTTTTTAAGTTTCTTAAATTGGTAATACAGCAAAAAAAATTGCATCTTTCGTGTTTGCGGCAATGACTATATTTTTTTTCCGTACGTAATTGTCTAAAAAAAGACCATCCGTGAATAGGATCCTCAAATTTGGGAACGATCCACGTATGATACGTGAATAAAACTTTAAATTATATAAGAACTATATTACACATTTCATCAGATAAATATAGTTCATTATGCGAGCGGCAAGACGCCCTTGGGACAGAAATTCGCGAATCTGCCTACGAATAACATTTATCAGGTTAATGATACCTAAATCGAGTAGATTTCCGCATTTTCACTGACGTATGAACGAATATACATTTTTAGATAAATTTGGATAGTTGAGAAATACGCCGTAGTGTAAATTTTCATACACGTCATGGAAAAGACTTAGTTTTATTCGTTAAAATTTATTATTTATCGAAACTTATGATAAAGTACAAAGTAAGTAACTTTAACTACTGTTTTAGTCCTGCAACAAATAAAAGTTAGTAGTAGGTACTTAATAAAATATCATGTTCTTCTATTTCCTTTCTTTGTATGTACCTATTTTGTTTTTACTCTTTATAGTCAACTATGAAACTTCATATCACAGAAAGTTTGTGCTTGAGTAACGTAACCGAAAATATTGATTTCGACTTAGGTTACTTTTGTCTCGATATTTTCACAGGATTGGGACTTACGCGGGTGAAATCGCGTGCATGGCTAGTCAACAATAAATAAAGAATGCATTGCGATATGCGCCCGCGTTCCGGCAAATGCAGCATTGCGTTCTGGTATTCCCACCCCTTTTTCACACCAAAACGAAAGAGGGTGAAACCGCCCGGCTCTACTAGTATTACAACACAATAAGTTTATAAAATTAAATGTAGTGTCTCCCTGATACCTCGTGGGAATAATAACTTATTTCGGGAAACCGATTTGACAGTCTAATTTGTAAACGTCATATCGGGTAGCCATTTCTTTTATAACAAACAAATAAATATGTGAAGCTCTTGTGAAGCTACAAAGCTTTTCGAGTTTTTTTTTTGCAGCTAAAATGATTAGATATAGCTGCGTCCCGTGGTTTTACCCGCGTAAGTCCGGATCACTTGCGAATATTTTAATGCGAAGTTTTGAAATCGGTAAAAAATAGTTCCGGAGCCTATTCGTTGCAAACAAACACATATTCCTCTTTATAACGTTAAGTAAATAGATTTGCAAGCAAAAAGTGTTTGTTTGCAACGAATATTCTCCGAAACTACTGGACCGATTTCAAAAATGTTTAAGCCGATAGAAAGCTACTTTATCAAGACGTAACATAGACTACTTTTTATCCCGATAATCGGGACTTACAGGGACAAAACCGCGAGGTGCAACTAATTCTACTAATATTATAAAGCTGAAAATTTGTGAGTATTGTGTTTGTTACTCAATCACGTAAAAACTGCTGAACCAATTACCACGAAACTCGGTATGTATCTACATACCGAGTTTCGTGGTAATTGGTTCAGCAGTTGCAGTGGTAGCTGCAGACCTGGAATAATACATAGGCTACTTTTTGATCAGCTAATCCGCATATAAAACAACTACGTCACAATTAGATTAAGACATCAGAGCCAATCTTAGCTAACATCTAGACTTAATGGATCTAGCGGCTATTTCTGACGGCATTCCAGCTCCGGCTTGACTCTAAATAGACACACGATACTTTCTTCTGTTTTATTTAAAGGTGAGTTCATCTAAAGGAGTTAGCGAGATTGCATTTTCTTTTTTAAAACCGTATAATATACGGAAAATTTTATTTCCGTATTTAAAAAGAGAAATCCCATTGAAATTGTGTTAAACAAAACGTTATTTTTTTTTTCTAAACAAATTTCTATTTGCAAGCCAGTTCGAAAATTAAAATAAACCTTTGATAAGTTACCTCTTTGGTCGCCATTTTGCAGAGTAGAAGATCGTTCCATTTTTAAATTACACCATAAATATGATTTTACATAGTAATTTATTTGGCCGCTAAACACGACAGATATGGATTTTCATACAACTATTGCCGGCCGCTGCTCGACTAGTACAGCAAGTTCAATTTATCTCGAAGAAGGTTGTCAAAATAATGCTCAAATTTCCAAGAAAGATTGAGAAAAAACAACTTAGATGTAACATGACATGTTACATCTAATTACCCTTATTACCATTTTTTACCCCCATTTTTTTATTACATTGTAATGATCGGCCGCTCGTATGTACACTATTGTACACAGAGGGCCGCCGAACGTGGGATTCAAAACGAATACCTTATCTGCTACAAATCTGCTCAAGAAATGGGTCTTTAATTTTCTTTTGGTTAAGATGTAGATTCGCCATAAAAAATACGTCTGTTGTACGGGAGTCACATTTTTTTTGTTGTTGTTTGTTATTATAGTGGCAACAGAAAACATCATCTAATAAAATTTCGACTGTCTAGTTTTCACGGTTCATGACATACAGCTGAGTCACAGACAGACAAACAGGTAGACAGACGGACATTGGAGTCGGCCTACTGTGATTGTTGAGTATACTTTTGAGTATGTCGATAGATCTTATCCCACCGTCCCGGTGACGCATTAAGGAATAACGATATCCTATCCTATCCTACTAATATTATAAAGTTGAAAGTTTGTATGTATGTTTGTCTGTATTTATGTGTGTAAGGGTGTCTGTATGTATGTATGTGTGTTTGTTACTCAATCCCGACAAAACCGCTGAACCGATTGCGATTAAACTTGGAATATAGGTAGCTGGAGACCTGGAATAACACATAGGCTAATTTTTATCCCGATATTCCCGCGGGAACGGAACTTACGCGAGTGAAACCGCGGGGCGCAGCTAGTAGAATATATATATATATATATTCGAGTTCGTTGTATAGAATGCAAACACAGATTGAATAGGTAACCATACAAACAGTCAAAATTAAAACATAAGAAGACTGAAATAGAAACAAAATACGATCGAAATACAAACAAAATAAGATCGAAATGTATTAAACGATCCTCGTACACCTACTAGCTATAACAACGTGACGAGACGAACACGTGATTGTCGCGCGACTTCGATAATATCTCCGATACGATATTAGGCAGTTCGCGAGTCACTCAACCACTCAATATACTAGCTCACGCTATTGCGTATTTACACACGGATATTTATATATCGTTATGTACCTACTAGGACCGCGCCGCTGCTTGGGCTACGCAGTAAAAAGAGCCCAATAAGTAACATTATTTTTATTTCTAGCTGATCAGGTACCATTCATCATCATCGTCATCTCATCCCTCATCCATCCACTGCTGAACATAGGCCTCTCCAGTACGAGACGTCACAATAGCGATCGCGAGCTACCTCCATCCAACGACTCCTCGCGACCGCTACAATGTCGTCGGTCTACCGAGTAGGTGGTCATCCAACACTCCGTTTCGCATAGCATCGTGGTCGCCATTCGAGGACTTAATCTCCAGCGGTTTTCTGTTAGGTACGATGCCCTCTTTAAAAAACGCTTCTTGGTTCCGGGTTATTTTGTGTTTGAAAATGGAACGATTTTTGTCATATTTAATCCATTTACATGAAAATCGAGATACCGAATTCAAGATTTTCTTGTTCAAGAGGTAGATAATTCCATAGGAGATAAATAGAAACACAAGTTAAAATATAAACAAATGCAATGTATGCAAAATTACCTGTTTTCTGAAAACAAGCTTAGACCAATCGTGTTTCAAATTTCTTACATTTCCAACAACTTATGTGACTTTTCCTACGACTTATGTGATTTTTCCTACAACTTATGTGACCGGGAAACAAATTTGTATGAAAAAGAGCAACTGCAAGAGCGCCGCGAGACACCGACTACTAGGTAAACTATGGTAATTCTTACAAACAAACAAACCATTATATTCTATAAACTCTATATACTCGTATATCAACGAGTAGGTATACACACCTACTTCCTCGTTAGTGTGGGTGAGTGACGTGGGCCCATAACCAGACTTAACACGAAGTACATGAAACAGCTGCGCAATACCTATGGGTGGGGACGTGAGACGATCTTCTTTTAGTTTGGTACGCAATTGGGTGGTTTTATTGGGATGACGAATTTCAGAAATTGGAGACTTAGGTGTTTTTAATGGTTTTATTAATAGTTCTTTTTCATTCGTTTTGTTATGAAAGGGACTGGCTTGGTTGTTCCGTATCCACCAAGGTATTTGTAATTATGACTGTTATTTAGTGAATGTTTCTTGTGTACTGAATTAATTAAATCAATTGTTTAATATGAACCCTGATAAGATCTCTGTTTTGTCTGTCTGACTGTGTGTCGCCACTGATTTTCTCGTATCACGTTGAAAGATAAACCGTATATACTAAAGTCAAATACCGAATACTATAGTTTCTACTTGATTGATTGATTAATTCTTTATTGCAACACACCAAAAATAAGCAAAATACAATAAAAAGAAAAAAAAAACGTAAAATCTTAAAACTAGGTGGCACAATGGGCGGCCTTATAGCTTTAAAGCGATCTCTTCCAGGCAACCTTTGGATGGAAAAGAAGTGAAGAATGATAAAAGGTAGGGTGTTCAGACAGGAGAAAAATACTTGGACACTAAAAAATACTTGGTGTATAATAATCAAGTTTCGGATAAAAAGGAAAACTATATTTCGGATTTTTTCCATTATTTTCATACGAAATCAGAAGAAGCCTCGATCGGATTAGCATAGCATTATAAATAGCATACTACTAGCATAATACAATGGATGGAGACCTTTATTGTCACTTTTGGCACATGTGTGTACATACTTCCAATGTGGAAGTTTGGTAGTTGCTAACTTACCCATGTGGTAAGTTGGCAACTACTAAAATACTTTCATATGGTTACAATTTATTCATCCACATGTGGTTATCGTAATTCAGGCTCTTTATCAGAGGATATTACAAGAGTTTATTCCTCCATATTTCAATGGTAATACCCGTGGACTGAAAAAACCACTAGTACCTCTCATGGGTAAATCCTAAAAAATATTTTTTTTGGAATATGACTCCTCAATTACAAACGAAGAAAGAATGAATGAATGAATTCTTCATTGTATCCACAATATAAATAACAATACATATACAACTTAAAACTAGGTGACACAATGAGCAGCCTTACCTGCTTCGTACACGGAGGAGCTCGAGAAAATGATTTTTAGCTACACACATTTTCGGTCACCCATCCAAGTAAAGACTGCGCTAAGCGTCGAGCACCTCATTAATAGGACGTGGATTATTTGTAGATTGGATACTTTTTATAATACCTACTACAACATGTACCTAGGTAACTCAAAAAATTCAAAGAAAAAGGAAAACTTTTTTTATTTTTAAACAGAGCGGTGGGAATTTTCCTATAATATAGATAGAGGAAACAGTGAAAAAATTTATTGGCAATTTCGATAGTCTACTTGGCATTGCCGTTTGCGAAAACTAATTCAATATAATGTAGGAAGCGATCTCAAGGTTTATTGTAAAAATGTAAACATAGAACTAGTTAGTTTTGTAAACTTGCTTTTTCGCACTAGCAGTGTAAATGCAAATACAAGATTTTTATGAAACCTAATAGCTTAGCTAATAGATACTTTATATTTTTAAATAAACCTACTTTTGATATCACTTCAGATGATGGAAAATATACTACAATCTTGAAGTAATCTCATGAGAATGTGGTCCCAGGTCCTCTATTAATCTAAGCCTAGTTCTTTAAGAGTCTGTTCTTTAAATATAAGCCCAAAAATTCGTAATTAATTTTATTCTGGGATGCTATTCTGCTCATCATTCCGAAGATTCGTATCAGATCTTTATCAATTATTCATGGTATATGGACCAACTAGAAATTGATACTTACCTTTCCATCCAAATCCATCGCGTTCGGATCTCCAACATCTGAGATATCGGGTAATAAAACTTACAAGAAAAAACAGCCAGATAGAAATCTTTTTACTTTTTTGGAAGTCGGTTAAAAATGAGATTAAAACACGACGACACTATAAGGGTTTCTTGTTGACTGCGAAACCCTAAAAATGACTTTCAAAATGAAATGTTTCCGGTAGGCTTTGAATGAACCCAGATTCTCTGCTATCACCACCACCTCAAAATCAAGCAAAACTTTTTTGTATGACTATTACCATATACGCACTAAACTCCGTAGCGATTCCTTCCTGAAGCTATAAAAGTTATGGTTTCAATGTCAAAATAACTTACTATTCTATGAACACCTCAAACCATCCGACAATCGAAGAACCTGCGCACGCGCCTCAATTATTACCAAACCGAACTATACCGAATCGAAGTGTCAGAATAGAACTATAAAAAAAACAACCGCGCGCGTATCAAAACTATTATAAAAGTATACATATAAAATAAAATTCAATGTCCTGACTGAATGATACATAATACATCAACGAACAGCTTAAACTGTTGCTCTTAAAGACGTGGAATTTGGAGTATGTGTTCTTTGTGATGTGTAGGCATACACTAAGAACGATTGTTTTTGGAAAATCACCCCTAAATAAAGGGGGAAAGAGGGGTATTAATTTTGTATGAAACTTTTTATTTCTCAATCGAAGGACATGAAAATTGGCACACACACAGTAGGTGGTGGGATAGTCCTAATAATATCCCAATCACATCTTGGTCCTGTTTCCCATTGTGATCACACTGGCGATGCCGCGGGCAGAAGCTAGTAAAATATAAAGTTAATGCCCCACTTAAGCGTTCCCGTCACGGCGCATAGCTATCTGAATAATGCATGGATCCCATTAAATTTGACATACCTATTAGAAACAATCGTTTAGATCGCTTTGATCGCTTCATTACACCGACTCCTAAGACCGGGTGACTTAAGGTGACTAATTAGTGTCTCAAAACAGTTCTTGTTGAGCCCCAAATAGCCCCAATCTGACACGTGACTCCATAAACAAATGGATTTCCTTTATCTGAGGTCAATCTCCTATCGTAGGAGACTTCTAGACTGTGGCAATTGGCTTATGAAAATCATCACTCATATAATATTGTTAAAATTAGGTGGGCACTTAAAGAGTGATAGTTTTAACAAGAGGCCGGAGAGGGGTTTTGGAGAGGCCTATGTCCAGCAGTCGACTGCAACAGGCTGATGATGATGATGAGTTTTAACAATGTTTTTGTTTGATTTATTTTAAAGTGTTTTTTTCACTTGAATAACTATTTCTCTGAAATGCTTTTCGACAAGTTTTGAACCTGAATCTCTGACGTACCGTGGCAATACCTAAACTAATTTAGAATTGGAAAATGATATGAGGTTTTTTTTTGGTTTTATTTGTTGTTATAGTGGCAACTAAAATACCTCATCTATGAAAATTTCAACTGTTTAGCTATCACGTTCATGAGGTTCATGGTGACAGACAGACGGACTGTCTTAGTCATAAAGTTTCGTTTCCCACCTGACTTACTTTGTCAAATGTTTAGGGTACCTCCCACATGTAAAATGGGGATTTTTTTTCTTGTTTATCCTATCTATCTAGCTATCATTAGGTAGCTCTTATAAA
Organism: Idaea dimidiata; assembly: GCA_949358125.1. Lineage (NCBI taxonomy): Eukaryota > Metazoa > Arthropoda > Insecta > Lepidoptera > Geometridae > Idaea > Idaea dimidiata. The sequence goes on from OX442334.1 coordinate 12,338,105, forward strand.
AACGATTTTCTTTTAGGGTTCCGTTTTCGAAATAATGAGTTTTATAGGTCTAGTTTTAAGGGTTATGTATACTCCCACTCTAACAGCCAAATGGCCATACTTGGATACGTCATATGGATTCACAGTAGGATTATTGCCTACTGTGAATCCGCCTCTGTGGCGCGTCGGGCGGACGCTCGACTGCAATGCAGAAGGCTGCGGGTTCGATTCCCGTCGGGTGCAAATATTTATGCTTAAAAATAAATATTTGTATCTGGTCTGGGTGTCTTTCTATGTATAATATGTATGTATTTACAAAAAAAAAAAAAAGTATAATATGTAGTTTATCCGTTCTCTAGTACCCATAGTACAAGCCTAGTGCTTAGTTTGGGGCTAGATTGCGCTGTGTGTAATGTAGTGAAATATTTATTTATTTATTATATTTATTATTACAACTGAGCAGCCTTTTCAAATTTACGAGTAGTAATTGAAAGAAATAGAAAGTGAAATTTCGAACAAATTCCCTGGTATATTTATTACTTATATATAATATATAAGGTAGACAGTGTTAGTTTAACGCCTTTTCTAAATTGCAATCTCTGTTATTTTTTTGGTAACTACGAATCCCTACACTGCGCGTAACCCGACAAGCATGTACTTGCTAATTTTTTACAATATGGCGTCGGATAATCGCCATTTTAAATTATGATAACTATCATATTTATAGTTATTTATTATTTACACATTTACAGGCATTTATTTTGGTCACACTTGCAGCAACGATTTAATGAATTTTCAAAATTTGTACTTTTGTAAGTAAGTATCAGTCTATATATACTGATATACAATAAACCATTTTCTCCATTGCTTAGTCGGCTAAAACCCTTTATTACCAACTAATCGAAAAGTGTCGATAATCTAACACTTTAAATATCCAAATCTTACGCTACACTGCCATAAACTCGTTCTGTCCTATAACGTTTAAAACCCAAATTAAATAATAGCACACGCTGCTAAGAGTATAATATCAATCGACACCACATTAGCGTGTCTATTTCAGTTAATCACTAACTCGTTGGAACTAACGACCGCCCATTAATCGAGTGGAAAGGGACACAAAGATAATCAATAAGTTTCAAAATAGACAGGACATTTAACATTGCCGTATAGGATAAGTTCTGTGCAATGGACAGAGGTCGTACCATGATGGCTAATAGCAGGACCTAAGCAGTCCAGCAATGGGATACCATTGTTGCATGTATATAAGCAAACGGGCTTGAGAAACATTTACACATTTATCGGTTTTTTTTCGTGAAATAATGGTAATTTTACGGAAGCCAGGCTCGTATTTTTAAAGCAGACCCAACAATCAATCAATAATCGTTAGAAAAAACTCAATAAGTTTGCGGTCGATTCGAACGCCTTACCCTTATTTCGTAAAAAAACGAAATAGCTTCGACTCTTCGTTTTAACCGCATAAAATAGGTTACCAATACCGTGAGAATATCAAATTTTACGCCCGACAGAAACGTTACTTAAAATTTGAGTTCTACTTAAACAATGCCTCTCTTAAACTCAAAAAATCAACTGAACCGATTACGATGCCATTTGTTATGCAGATAGCTGGAAATCTGGATTAACACATAGGCATACTTTTATCCCGATATTCGTCCGAAATCGAGAATTACGCTGGTGAAACCGCGGAGTGCTGGTAGTGATTAATAAATTTTTTAAACAAAACCATCGATGGTCGTCGACTAAAGTGACATAAGCGTTATATTTTATGTTTCCTGTAAAAACCCCAATAAAACAGTTTAACAGCTCAACACATATCTATGGGTAATAAAATATTTTGCAAAACTTCCGAGTGACGCCGGGATAGTTTTAGTATCTACTTTAGTTGTGTTTCTGTTTAAAAGGTTCCGTAGGAAATCATAAATTTCACGCAATGTAACATGCTATTGACAAATTTTAGTTGGATGATATGTGGATTAGACTGGAATTATGATTAATAGAAAATAGATTTGTGTCATTGAGGGCTTTTCTTGAATGGTCGTGCGGGTTAAGCAACGCTTGGCGTGATCATTACTTGGATGGATGACTGATAATTTGTGTCAAAAGAAAGCCATTTCATCGAGTTCCTTCGTAATTCAGAAGGCACGTTAGCAGTGGTTGATCTCTGCCAAATTTAAGAAGTTCAATATCTTCTTAAACGATTATGATTTTTAGTTAGTGGTGTTAAATTTTATTGGACAAATTTCTTGATCTAAATATTTGAAAAATTAGCCCTTAATGGATTTATATCGAGAAATAGCGATTTTATAATAAATGTCCAAAAATCAAAATTAAATGTAATAAATCTACAAGGTAATAATATTAGGAAGTTATTATTATGAAGGACATTTTATTATTTATTACACGACTGCCAAAGGAAGTGTTATGTTTTTGCCGTGAGTGTATGTATGTATGTATGTATGTATGTATGTATGTATGTATGTATGTATGTATGTATGTGACCTATTTTTGTGCCGTCGTAGGGCCTAAACGGCTGGGCCGATTTAGATAAACGATACGTCGTTAGATTCGTCATGACCGTGAGAGTGACATAGGGTACATTAAAATAATAAATAAATAAAAATAAAGATTTAAAACGCTATAAAGCAAGATTTGTCTTGACCATAAAAACCGAGCAAAGACAACGGAACGTTACTTAAAAACTTTTCGATTTGACTTTGACGCCGAGTTTCAACTTTTGAAGGAATTTGAATGTTTAATTTGTCAGTTTGTCAGAGATAACATAAATAACAATTACTATGTTTACAATAAGTAATTAACTATAAATTTGAAATGTCGCGCTATGGATAATGGATAGCAAGGCTAATCCGCTAGGACAAGAAACCGCCAGCCTTTATATCACCAGTCGCGACGAAGTTTTCGGATTTGGTAATTATATTTTAAGATGAATACCTGCCTACTTCATAGCCATCTCAGCAAAACTCAAAAAGAATAGCTGTTATAATATTGAAGGCTTTTAGATAGCCTATCTTTAACCGATTTCGAGCCCTCGCTACTGGAGTGAGTTAATGAGTTTCTCTGGTATAATTGTATCTAATCTCTAATAACTAAAAAGCGTTAAATAAAAAAAATATTTAAAAAAAATAAAAGACCCGACTGCCGTTAAAACTGAAAAGTAAAAAACAAGAAGAAACCTAAAGGTAAAGAAACCTTAAAAATCGTTCGACGCATCTAGGAGCCTTAAAAAATTGTGGATGCAGTCGGGTGGGACTCCTTTTAAAGGTAAAGTATAATGACACCAAATTGTGTTGAAGTCCCACCCGAGTCCATCCACAATTTTTTAAGGCTCCTAGATGCGTCGAACGATTTTTAAGGTTTCTTTACCTTTAGGTTTCTTCTTGTTTTTTACTTTTCAGTTTTAACGGCAGTCGGGTCTTTTATTTTTTTTAAATATTTTTTTTTATAAAAACATTGCGGTATTCTAATGTTGTCCATCATTGCGTCTACGCAATAAAACGACAGAGTACATGTGCCAAGTAATTTAAGGCGCCTACTTGTCATAAATTGTTAAATCAAAGAATCAGAAATAAAAAAATATTAATAACCAACCCGATTGAACCCGAAAAATGAAAGTTTAATTTCATATTAGACTAGAACGAAAAACAAACCATTGCATGATTATACTAATTTAACTATTATTATAAATTGCTAAGTTCAGGTGTTTGTTTGTTTGGATGTTTGTTTTTCAATCACGCAAAAAAAACAGAACCGATTGCGATGAAACATGAAACAATTAGGTGGAGATTAGGATACTTATAAGATACTTTTTACCCGGCTGCAAGGAAAGGGTTATTTTCCAATATTCCCGCAGAATTGGGACTTACCCGGATGAAATAAAATCAAAATGGTTGTCAAAAAAATGGTGATACCTAGTTTTTACATATAAGTATACCTAGTTTTTTCGTGTAAATATTATCTTAATATTCTATTCACAGTTAAAAGTTTATTCTTTTTGATAGGTAAATACAAAAAAATAAATTTATATTTTCGAACGTAGAAATTTTCTGACAAATTGGCGTACAATTTGGAAATCTTCGTTTTATTTTTAAATAACGATCTATAACCTCTTATATTTGCGAAATTAAAAACATAAATGTCACAATTCGATAAATCTGGGCACTATACTCGATCCCAAAAACAAACACATTCAATGTTTAACAGCTACCTTGAAGTCTTCAAGTCTAGAGTGAATAGGTTTCTTCTAGACAAGCATGTTACACCGTTGATATCATCGCCGCTTCCCACCACGTGAGATGAGGTCAAATGCTAGCCTATCTCATGTTAAATATTTTTTTTAACTTACAAATATTTCAGAATAAAACCTAACCATTTTAAGTAGAACAACCACGGTGTACCATTCCATTGTTCTCGAATTGGGAAACGTATGTAATGTAAGTGAAAATAGAAATCTTGAAGTTACTGTCCGAAATAGAGAGCCGAAACACAAGCTGGATGGTACTAAAACTAATTGACATAGCCTCTTGCCATTTTTACAGAATAGTCTGAAGCGACAGTTACACCACTTGATTCGTCGGATCCGACAGACCACACTTACACCACGAGTCAAAAACATGTGGGGATATCTGGATAAAAAAGACGTCTTATGCGTAGAATTGCTATACGTTACTTATTTCAGTTACGTCGAATCGAGCCTTACTTGTCTTAGATTTTTCTAGGTTTTTTACAAAGTTGGTATTTTTCTTCTCACCTAAGAATCTTAAGTGTTAACTCACCTAATGCAAAAAATTAAAGTTATTTAAAAATAACTGTAGCTATTTGTAAACAGCAGCAACAGCTGCAACAGGCTGATGATGATGATGATGACCTATTTGTAGGACCTTGAGTTATATTTGTCGAATTTCGCTAAATCCCATACGCACAATGTAAACTTGTTGCTTGTTAAACTATCTGTACTGTACCCACACGTTTCCTATTTTCGCATTTTATTATCTTCCTACACTGGCACTCGGAGATTGATCCCATTTTTTCTGACAAAACATTAGAACAAAAATGTACTCGACGCTACTGTATCGTAAATGAAATAATTATAGCTACAATGCAGTGTTTTTAGGTTTTTAGGAAGGTGATTTAATTTGAAAGGGGGTTGTTCTGTGCCTAGACACAGAACAACCCCCTTTTAACTTAAATAAGAAAAGCAGTTGTTCCCCTAAGGGAACAACCTGAGAGTTTATGAATGGGTTTTTTAACATTATTTAATGAACATAATCTAGGTATATTTTTAACTATAGGTAATACACGCCGATTCCTACGCAAGTCAGCCGTGATGTGCAGAACTACGTGGCAGGATATTTAAGAGCCACGTACAGTACTGTGTGTAGGTACAATTAAGAAACGGAAATGGATGCCCACCACCAGGATCATAAACTCATAATACTGTACATTTTTTACTACTTTACAAGCTTAAACTGATTTTTAAATAGGTAAGTTTAAACCTGGTTTTTCAGTTACGGATCAAAACGTGTACGTCACCAAGTCACTCCTACATAGTTACAAAATGAACCGACTTGATTTTCATTTGATTTTACTACTTTTTATAGAAGAATACCGTTGCGAGACTTGGTGCTTTTTCAACATAAAGCAATTTGTTTTGATAGGATCTCTATTCTTTTTGTACATATTCTTCCTTTTTTCTTTTAGGGTAAAATATCCTGTGCCTCAGCTGCCGGCGTGTCTATGGGCTTTTCTCAAAGGCTTTGATGTACTGATTTTTGACAAATCTAGACGATAATTACATCTATGTCTATTATATTCAGAAATTGCAGATTTCTGCGCCTTAACGACGACGGTCGGCTACTTGTAAATCTAAGCTAATATCTAGTAAATAAGACTAAAAATTGAGAATGATTGAATCTCCCAGGGAGTTTAAGCGTACTGTCAATAATTATCTTATCGAAAAGTCTTATTATTCCATTAAAGAATTTTTTAATGATAAAAATCGTACTAAATAAATGTATTAATTGACATTTCATATTATTTGTATACAATATTCTGACATTATTTAATTGACACGCGACATGTAGGTAGGTATTTAATTTTGTTTGACATTGTTATTAATCTATATTCATTAATTTAATTTTATCTGTGACATTGTATTCTTTGAAGTTTAGTAGTTTTAATAGTCAGTAGGTATATTTGTAAAATCATGAAGTTGACATTAAGGTTGATTTAAAATAAGTACTTACTTAATTCATTTCTGATATTTGCATGTTAAGTGCTGGTGAAATATGTTAAACTATATCTACTACTTGATAACATTTGTTGTAACCATATTTCGTGCAAATAAATGACATTCATTCCTTCATTCAGAACTTCTGAATGTCAGAGTTTTTCTTGCTTTATAGACTAAAGACTAATTGTGTTCCAAATTTGGAGCTAGCAAATTTGGAGAATGTAGTCTGCTAGAAGTACCATAGAATTTTGATGATAGGTCCCTCAGAGTAAGTGAGTGACAAATTCGATGAACTTTGATTTGAAATAATTCCGAAACTACCAATCTCTATTGACCCCTAATAATTCGAGCGCTACCCATAAAGGAGTAAGAGTCAAGGTGGGGGGGAGGTCGAAAATGGCGCAAATGGCTTCGAAAACTCCTGGACTCGTAATTAATCCACATAGACTTAACGTCTTGGTGGACTAATTAATACGAAAAACGAAAAAGGATAAGGTGAGTATTCATTTTTGAAGCCCAACTGTACGTGTTAATTACTTAGTGTGTACTTCAGACGTCAACAATGTTCAGATAACAAAACTGGAACAAACGATTGTTACTTTTACGGGTGGTTGAATTTGTATTGATTTTTCATACCATAATTGCTTTAGTTTTACCACACGTGGCCTCGTCGTCGGGGCAATGGGCAGGCCATATAGCTCGAAGGACTAATAGCCGTTGGGGAGGCCTATGTCCAGCAGTGGACGGATAAGGGCTGAGGTGATGACGATGATGATTACCTCAGGTTAATACTAATGTTTACTGTATCAACCTGGGGTCTTCATATTCTTGCCTAAACCAAGGTGGACTGATCCTAACGTCCATTGCCAACTAAGTTACTTTTAAATGTTAGAACCAATAGAATCTCTTCATTTACCTAGCCTAGCTTAGCGCATACGAACAAACCTACATATGAAGGTATGTTTGTGTGTAAGGTCCAGCGGGGCAATCTCGACTTCGGGAAATTTCGACTATTCTTAATAACTTCTGCATTTTGCTTTATTTTAAAAAGTACCACCTATGACCGGTTAGCGCAAAAGAAATTTAAATTTCTACGTAGATAGCACTGTTTCATATATATAAGTACACAGAAGTTATTAAGAATAGTCGAAATTTCCCGAAGTCGAGCGTGCCGCACTGGACCTTTTATTGTATCTCGTATCTATATCTTCTATACTTATAATAAAGGAAGAGAGGACATAAAGTCTGTACTTGGGAGTTAATTAAAAAAAAAGTGGTCAAATCCTATTCTATACCCTATACTAGGATAAGTAGTAAAACCAAATTATATAATTTTTAAAATTCATGTCTGTCTGTCTGTTTTTCTGTCTGTTCCTTAAACAATTAAAAACTACTAATCCGATTGAAATCTGGTTTTCAATATTGGATAGTTCTATTTTTGAGAAAGGTCGTGGTATTGCATCGAAATCCAATTAGTAGAACCCGAGTAATTTGATTTTTTGCCGCACAAATTATCAATCACCTATGCAAGTAATGACCGCGTAATAATATTGTTACATTATAAATCTATTTCCCATCATCTAGGGTTCCGTGGCTTCCGTCCAGTCAATAGAGCTGTTATTTAAGTTTATTACAGTAAATAAAAACAAACTGGACTCCTTATTTATATTCGTACATTAATTAACGTTAAAAAACTAACCATTATCAGTAAAATACTATCCAATATTAATATTTTTGGTCCCTACTTCGTTTCATACCAGTATTTGTTGGCACACCTAAGTAGGTACTAACGTTGGGACGTCAGGGCTCAAGTTAAGTTGGACCTGATAATAAGTTGTGACTTCCTCAAAGATGAATTAGGCTCTGCTACGGAATCGTGAGCATTAGTACAGTGTCCGTGATTTTAGTTTTCGCAGAGGTTTATTTCAAATAATTTTGCGTGTACCTATGTTATTTAATAAATACAAACTAGTCAATTGTCAGAAAACAATGGTATTTAGATAATTCTACAACTACTATTTCTGCTAACAGCTTAGCGCCATTATTAGGCGAAATATCTCATCAATCACAAATCCCTCACGACGAAATAACATAAATTTCAAGGTACGTTACCTATGTATTAAAGTTCGTGAAGATCGGTTTAAGAACACATTCTGTACCTACACACAAACTGTCGCACTTAAATATTGGTAAGATTTAGGATGGGATTTGATAGATAAAATAATATTGGGGTAAACTCGGTAAATAAAGTGTTTCATCCATCATGCAAAATCGCGAAAACCATAGAAGAAATTATGTAGACTACGATTTGACACAAAGCAAAATTGTCAAATACAAGGAAACTAAACGTCTCAGTTTTAGTCTGAAATTAAAAAACGTACTAAAGGTAAGAATTTGTACCTACTTCTCTGCAACTACTCATGTTGTGTTACAGGCAAAACTGAAAATAAAATGAAATAGTAACAAAATTTAAATATTATTTATTACAGAATAGAATAAAACAAACAAGAACAACACAAGAGGAAAAAACTGAATTATTTGCATAGCGGGTGCCGCAGCGCTGTGCCGGTCGGAATAGGGGGGGTGATTGGTTTATTTTCGTTACGGAATTTCTTGATTCGGTCGCTGCGCTCAAAGCCCGCGATAAAAACTATGCAATAGCTCAAACGAAATTTTACATACCAAAGATTATGTAAAAAAAAGTGTGGCACTCGGGGACTGCCGCGGTAAAGCTATTGCATAGCATTTTTGCATAGCGGACGCCGCACCACAGTGCCGGTCTGAGTGGCTGAGTCGAAACGGAATTTCTTGATTCGGTCGCCGCGCTCAAAGCCCGCGATTAAAGCTATGCAATAGTTTAAAAACAATAACAAAAACTTTAACCATCAATATCCTAGTTGATCCCCTAATAATGGTCACCATACCCACCTGTCCAATAAGCATTTGTCGGCTACTTAGCACGGAAGTTCGGAACGCCTCTTCGATTTGAAGAACGCGGGCATTATTGCGTGAAACCGTAGTAACCTTACGACATGCGTCCCGCCATCGCGTCCACGACCTAACCTGAACAAGGTATAGGATTACAGCGGATTTTTAAATATAATTAAGTCCCGGTTTAATTAATCTTACTTATTACTAATATTATAAAGTTTACAAGTATGTATGTATGTCTGTGACTTTGTTACTTTTTCAAGCAAAAACTACTAAACTGATTGCGATAACATCTGGAACGTAGACAGTTGGAGGTATGGTATACACATAGGCTCCTTTTTATCCCGTTATCCCCGCAGGAACGGGACTTACGCAAGTGAAACCGCAGAGCGCAGCTAGTTTAAGACATAAGTAAATCCCGATCCCGCGGGAAGATTGGTATGTTTCGTTACAAGTATGTAAATAGTCTTCCCCGAGGTTCAGAAAGACAGAGAGAGAGTTACTTTGGCATCTATAATTCTAGAAAGAATTATTTTGAATAATAGGAGGACATTGTTCTTTTGACAGTACATCTAATACTTGCTGCGCCCCGCGGTTTCACCCGCGTAAGTCCTGTTCCCGCTGGAGTATCGAGATAAAAAGTGGCTTTTTTGTTAATCCAGGTCCCCAGCTTCCTATATTCCAAGTTTCATCGCAATCGGTTCAGTAGTTTTTGCGTGATTGAATAACAAACACACATACACACTTACTGAAAAATTTTCAGCTTTATAATATTAGTAGGATGTCGGTGGCACTGTTTGTAAGTCAGGTTTGTCCTTTTTTATCGCTCTCACGTTACACCCGAACCAATACCATAGTTATAGATATGTATTTATGCTTTCATTCGTTTCGTGTCGCTCAACTTTCACTTGTCGAGACGTTAGGTACCTACCTTCTCGACGTAGTAAGTAGTTAAAGTGGTCTATTCTTATTACCTGCATACTTAACAAACAGGAGGGGAAGTCTCATGTGGGCGTGGTTTTGGTCGCTCGCATGAGCTTATTAGGTTAAACAACGCCTGGGACGGTCATTGCTTGGTTGGGTGACCGATAATTTGAGTGGCAAAAAATCATTTCCTCGAGCTTCGTTGCCGTTCCGATAGCAGTCGTTAGGTCAAATTAGGCCAAAATCTATAGTACGTACTTTGACTTTGCTCAGACTGAGCTTAGTAAAAACAAAGCATAAACTTTGAATTCGAATTTATAATCAAAATTCATTTTGTAGTACACGAATAAAATAAAAAGAACTTCATAGTCATAACAGAAAGGCAAAATTTAGGTCATTATTTTTGATTGAGTAACATTCTAAATTTGAAAAACTTCAACTTTACTGAGCAAAAACTTTGGATAGTTGCGAAGATCGCTTTATAAATACTTGCCAAAAATTATTGTCTCAAGTCAAAGTTTTTGCTTAGTAAATAGATTTCAGCCTTAGAGCACATTACGGCGTGGGGTACGGGACACCTCAAAACTCTAAGGCTAAGGCCGCATAGGCGGGCGGCTTACTGGCGTTCTGATTACATACACAGCTAGCCTTAGGCTACGTACGCATAGGCAGGAGACTGGCTTAGCGCTTAGGGCTAGCGAGTCACCTGACTAAAACAAACGGTCTAGAAAGTTCGCTACCGGCCGCACTGAGCGCTTGGCGCCTAGCTGTGTACCTTGTCAGAATGCAAGCCACTAGGCGCTAGACGCAAAGCACAATGCGCATTGGCGCCTGCCAATGCGGCCGCAGTCTAACACTAGTTAAGACACACCGCTAATCGTTAAGAGTTTAAGGTACAATGGATTTTAAGCCAAAATAACTTACAGTTACGTCGTTACGAAATATGATGAAAAAATTAAACTACACCAAAATAAAACATGTTCATTAATTTTTTAATAGTTACAAACATTTTTCGAAACCCTAATTATATTAGATTCCTTCGGAGATAAGAGTTTAATAGCTTAACAAGCCTTAATATAAATAGATCAGTATCAACACTTTGGGTGGACGCAGACTGCTGACACTTCTATCGACCGATTTTTACTGACCGAACAATTTTTGGGCAAACAAAACACATGAATGTTTTCAATACTATAATTTTATCAACCCACCCAATGTTCAATTCTTCTTCATCAAAAGGATGCTTAGAAGAGGTGTCTTCCGCAGGATAGACAGACAGTCAAAGGAAGAGATCTGTAGAGACCTCGAAACGTTGGGCATTAACAACATTTTAAAAATAATGAATGCAGCGCGACCAAAACCGGAAACAGAGTTTGATTTCAACATCGCGAAAACAGATGGAAGCAATAAAGAAAAATCTATGATTTATGTGATTTTCAATATTGCGTACGAACTTCAAAAGGACTGCTAACTTCGTGGCAGGTAGGTGCTTGAATAGACCGTATTTTTTTTCATCAAATTACTTTTATAATAATAATAATAATAATAATAGTTCTTTATTTCGGATCCATAGCATAATACAGAAAATATTAACACTTAATCCATATCAAAACGAACACAATAGTAAATAATAAAATAGTGAAAAGTAATTTAAAAAATAAATAAGTACTTACACTTAGGTAACCAGTATCAACCATTTTTCATAGGTTTTTGTCAAGTACAATCTGTCGGCTAGACTTCTAATAATGCTGTTTTTACACCTGTGAATTCTGGCCATAAACGAAGCTATTCGGTGCCTCTGGATCGCATTGAATGTATTCGTGCGAGCGTCCAGAAACATACCAGTAGCACTGCAGTATCTAGTTAGGCCCATGAGTTGCCTAAAGATATTGTTATAGGCAACTCTAATGGCATCATGCGCTTTTTTTGTGTAGTTTGTCCAAAGTTCACAGGTGTAAAACGTCTGACAGTATGACTTAAAAAGGGTTAATTTTACGTCAGGTGAGGCTTTACTGAATTTTCTTATAATCATATTACCGACCGTATATAGCGCTCGCCTCTGCCGTTCTATATCTGCATCGTCGTTCTTAGTGGAATTCACAATGTGGCCAAGGTACTTAAAGCTCTCAACTACCTTAACCGGCGTACCGTCAACATAAACATCAGGCACATTATCTGGTCCCTTTCCCGATCTGAATATCAACATTTCTGTCTTCCTAGCGTTATATTTGAGTGCATGATCTTTTGCGTAACGTTCACAGATATTAATTAACCTTCTAAGACCCTTGATTGTTGGACTGAGCAGCACCATATCATCTGCGTAACTCAGGTTGTTGACGTATCTACCATCCAACCCGAGGCCGACAGGAGTGCTGCTCAGTTCGACAATCAAACCGTCAACATATGCATTAAACAGATCAGGAGAGGTGAGACCGCCCTGTCTTACACCACATGACAGCCGAAAACTGTCAGACTGTTCCTGGCCCCATCTAACCGTGTTCGTCTGGTTTTTGTACCAAAAAGTAAGCAATTCTACAAGCTTAGGGTCTACTGCCATGTTTCTAAGTTTTTGCCATAGTAAATTGTGATTTATGGTATCAAAAGCACGACTTAGATCCAGGAAACAAGCGTAAACACTCGTTTTGTTGTCATTATAGTATTTTACGACTTGTTTTAACGAAAATATGGCCATATCCGTCGACACATTCGGTTTGAACCCAAATTGGCCGTCGTCGTTCTTTATTATCATTTTTGCGTGAATGACGCGTTCAAGTACCTTGGCGACAATGGTAGCCAACGACTTTTGTATGGTGGGTCCGTGGACTTAATATTTATAATCTGTAAATATCAAACTTCAAATGAGACGGTTGACTAAGGGATGATTTATATTAGACCGCCACCGGGGCGTGCCGGGTCCGAGCTTCGTTGTCCATTGCTCGGCGAGCAGTCGATCGGTCTGTCTGTTGCAACCGAGTGACGGGCGAGCAACAGACAACGAAGCTCGGGTCCGGCACGGTCTAGTATAAATCATCCTTTAATCGGTCGACCGATCGTCGAGAATCCGTAGTCTGCGTGCGTCTTTGAGCTGTGTGTGACTCTCTTGGCTATTCCCTTAGTAAATTCAGTGTGAGAAGAGACTCAAAGGCGTCAACTAATTTCACGGCTTATGCGAGTTTTTTTTAATGGAAGGTCGGATTTGTAAGTTTTATAAATAGGATAGGGTTGCATTTGACCTTACCTCATTTATTGGAAAGCGAAGATGAGGTCACTATTTGCGCATCATAAACTATCGTGCGCGCCGCGTATCACGCGTGGACCTCATCATCGTCCTCTCGACACACCGTCTGCAGTAGAAGATTGAAGAGTACAGTCTATGGATATATGCTCCGGGATCGTGGATCAGATGGCAATATCGACTCGATAACGATAAAACAGGGTTTACTCCTAGACAAAATGAATAAAGATCACAAGTCATACATAATTACAAGATGCAATTCATACAACGCCATCTAACTTCATAATAAGGGGCTAAGCTAGTGATATGGTAACTTCTTCTCATCTGAACGACGTACCCGGTAGCATCCCTCTCGGTACAATAGGTAAGTCATTCAACTTTGATTATACCTACCGCAAATAGATTTGGCAATATTCTTACAGTCGGCCACCTGCCTGACACCAACCGTCTTAGGGACCAAAAAGTTTATCCGCCACCGCGCGATGATAATTCAAGGTTTTATAATTTACCGCAGATTCCTTAGTCGTCTTTTACGACACCCATAGGAAGAGACGGGGTATCCCTATTGAATGCCACGGCATTGAATAGGGTTACCCGTCTCTTCCGTCTTGTCTCTCTTATGATATTTTATAGTAACCAGATAACGTATAAAATAATATGAGAATAATAATACTATTAATACCCTTGAACTTTTCATATTTAATGATTTTATAATTACATGACGGAACCCTTTTCTCTGTCTCTTTACAAAAACAGCTTTAAAGCTTACCATTCAACTAAAAACTCTAAAGCACTGGACTATGAAATGATATAATTACCATAATAGTGAAGTTAATAATTAACAAACGTTGTTTTTAATTAAAATTCATTTTGAAGTAAGTCGAGTCGATCAAGACAAAGTTTTTGTTTAGATGTTATAGAAATTCATATAAATTTTTCCAATTTCTTCTTTTCCTAAAGTGATGTGGTTCATCTCTTTTTTTTCGATGTTTAAGAGAACCTAAGAATGTTAGTGTATATTCCTTTTAAAAGTAATTTTAAGTAGGTACCTAATATCCAAATATTTACTAAGATAAGTTGAAATTTTATGATAGAAGACCAAAAATTACAAGAACACGAAAATTGGAAAATGGAATACCTATACAAAACTGATATTTTTTACAATAGACTACGACTTTCATTCCGAAGGTCGTGGTTTCGGATCCCGTCGTCGGTCATTTTATATAATGTGCGCTATTAACATCGCTCTTACGGTGAAGGAAAACATCTTGAAGAAATCTACTGCTAAAAATCACGCACAAATGCCTAATAGTAGGGCTAATTGCGAAAACACACAGTTAAAACTTTAACTTTACAATAAGAGAACCTTATTGTTTATTAAGTATAACCTAAAACATTGTAGAAGCAAAGCAACTTAATATCTAGAAACAATATATTAAGAAATACAAGAAGCTTCCCTGTCGAAATAAGTAAAATATCTTTGTAAATGTATGTCAGAGGTCGGGCTATTGTTGGTCTAACAATGGAAGCCGAGGGGTAGAATGTAGCTATGGTGTTAGGAAGCTGTCTCACTTGCAACAAGTAAATAAAAAAAATGTTTATTAAATCTAGTAGCTCTGCGATCAGTGGATAGACCAATACCCCACCCAATCAAAAAAACTCTTACGAAATGCTCATAGAACCTGTTGTACACCAAGTTTCATCAAAATCTGTACAAGATTATAAACATACCTACATACATACTGACAAAAACAATTTTAGCCAGACTGAAGCAGAGACAATGCGCTCGGTCAATTATAAAAGTTTTACTGAGTACTTCGAGATTGTATTTCGGCTACCACCCGACTTTAGCTTACATAACAGATTAATTGGTGACACTGTATAAAAGGAGAGTTTATTTTGTCCTTTTGTTGAAGTTGGTTATATTTTTTGAAATATTTATAGTATAAATAAATCTGACTAATATTATAATCGTGAAAGTTTGTATGTATGTTTGTGACTTAGTTACTCATTCATGCAAAAACTACTAAACCGATTGCGATGAAACTTGGAACATAGGTAGCTGGATACCGGGAATAACATATACGCGGTTTGAAACTGCGTAAGTCACAGCTAGTTATTAATAAGTCCTATTAGGCATATTAGTGTAGGATCATGCTTGGTGTTTATAGTGCAAGAAACGCCAAGCATTATCCGCTACACGTTCTTTCACTCAATATAAAGGGTCCTTTAGCAATTGAAATGCAAGCGCACAAAATCTGATCAACTGCACCTTCCAAAGCTCAAAGCGTTTGCTTCCATGCAATTGTAATCACAAGTAGATGCCAGTTAACACTTGGAATGTTTCAATTGGTTTAAAAGTTTACGCCTAATACGCAGGACGTTACCTTGGCGTTTACAAGAAACTTGTCTATTAAAAATTAATTCATAAACATGATGACTAGAGGACTACCTATTGAAAAGGCCATTTCGCTTCCAAAACCATTTAAAGTGGATGAC
The DNA here is from genome assembly GCA_949358125.1 of Idaea dimidiata. NCBI lineage: Eukaryota > Metazoa > Arthropoda > Insecta > Lepidoptera > Geometridae > Idaea > Idaea dimidiata. The sequence goes on from OX442334.1 coordinate 12,353,938, forward strand.
GTTTTGCTCCCAAGGTGTTTGATATTAAAGTCGATGTGCATACAACAACATTCAGCTTCCAAAACCTAATCCTAAATTGAGTGTATGTATGTTTGTTACTCTATCACTTAAAAACCGGTGAAATGATTGCGATGAAACTTGGAATATAAGTAGCTGGAGACCTGGAATAACACATAGGCTACTTTTAATCACGATATTCCCGCGGAAACGGGAATTACGCTGGTGAAACCGCGGGGCACAAGTAGTATTATGTGTGTTGTTTTTGTAATATTTTTGTGATTGATCAAATAAAAGTGTTATCTATCTATCTATCTATCTATCTATTATATTATATAATAATCTGCCGGCAGTATTCTAACTCACAATCCTTATAAATTTTTCTACAACTAAAATGTTAGTTTAGGAAGAGCTCGACCTCTCTCATTCTATTTATACTGTGGTATAGTTTAGTTGTAATTGCAAATACACGTACAAATTCAAAGTATTCATTCAAGCCAATTTTAACACGTTTCATTCACTTTTTTTTTCTTTAAAAAAAAACAGACCAATTAGTTCTGCGAAACTTAATATACATGTTTTAGGCACCTCCTATTTAAATAATTAGGTAACAATAAACTACCACAAAAAATTTGAAGTCATTGCTCTTTATAAATAAATTAAAAAGATATAAAATTATTAATGTACAAAGCCGAAGCTATAAGAAGAATAAAACTACATATTTACCTAGTGCTTAATTTTTAGTTTAACTTTGATTTACTAAGTATATAATTTTAAATATTTGTTTAAGATTAGACATAAGCAATGATCTCAATTTTAACAGTGTAATAAATATGGCAACAGAAGAAAGATAGTTCAACCTGTGGTTCAACATTCAGATTATCTAATTAGTTAAGATGGAGTCGATAAAGTGTTAAGATGGAGTCGATAAATTATAATTATTTATCGACTCCGTTGAATTTAAGGTACTTGAGTTGCTTGTTGAACCTCAGATTATTAGATAATAAATAATCATTAATAAATAGTCGTAATTTATCGACTACATCTTAACACCCGCAGCGTTTGTCATTTCATTTTTACGACAGACGTTAACGATATTGTCAGCGCTGGAGCGGCTTTTTATATTTATTTCGAGATTTTGTTTTGCATGTTTTCGTTCGTGCTATCTTCATACAAGAGTAACAAAATTAGGTATTGTTTTTAAAATTCATGTCTGTTTGTCTGTTTCTCTGTTTATTCCTTATACAATTGAAAACTACTAATCCGATTGAAATCTGGTTCAATATTGAATAGTTCTATTCTCGAGGAACGTCGTGGTATACTTTACATCGATTACTAGAACCCGAGTAATTACCAAAAAAGTCGGCTACGCATTATTTCTACACAGACAAGTCGCGGGTAACAGCTATTGTCAGCTAAAGTTAGGTACATAATAATAATATCTCGATCGGTCCTTTCGTAACTCGCGTCAAATTAGCAGATGAGCAGAAATAAATATGGAATTTCTGTTATTTCCGGTGCCAAAAAATCTCGCTGTACAGTCATGGTTCAAAAGTCGATCGAGGGGGGCAGAGTTTATTAAATTATCAATGTATGACAGATTGTTTTTAACTAAAGCAGAAATTATGAAATTTAATGAATTTATAATCGTGCAACCCAAGCAAGACGCGGGTCTATTCTTCAAAATAACTTTATCATTGTCATCTCAGCCTTTAGCTGCTTTTCCACCAGAGATGTGCTATGCAGCTTTGCTGCGAAGATGTAAAATCTATGCTACGAAAATACGCTAAGCTATGTGCACCAATTACTATGATTGGTGGATATCAAACGCATCCATGCATCGTAGCATAGCACATCTCTGGTGGCAAAGCATCCTTATCCGTCCACTGCTGGACACAGGATTTCAGCATGTAACCTCCATCGCTACAATGTCGTCGGTTCACAATACCTTCTGGTATTAGCAATTTCACAATAGGATTGGTAACCGATTTTTGGTTAAGATTTGTCTGCATTCAGATTGTACAAGTTTGCCCAACATCAATCACCATTGTAACAACACTAGGTTCGCATATTCGCATCGCATCACAGTAAGCTCCTTCAATGGTTTTGATTCAAACAATTTTTAAATTTCGAACGTTGAATTTATAAAATTCTTTGATAAATGTTTATGGATCGTTTTCGTTCGTAAAAAGCTAGTAGGACTCCAGTTCATCAGCCAAATTACCTACCAACGTACCGCTAAGTTGACCTCTAGGTTCTTACATATTGACCGAGCTTGCTGGCCTTACCAAGTTCGGCCAGTACCAATTTGCGGTTTCAAAATGAGTTTAGGACTGTTCAAGTTGAAGCCGCAAATCGCTGAATCTAAATTGCAAACACGCCTTTTGTATTTTCATCACTACAAGAGTTAAGTATCTAGATTATAATAAATTTTCTGAAGGTCTTTCGTACCGCCAAAATTGTTTAAAAAAAAAAATATTTATGCAAAAAACGTAGTTAAACCAAAGTCAACAGGTAAGTACCATCAACTAGTTTATTAAACGAACACCCAACGCATACAAAGAAGGTAATAATTCTATCAGACACTTAGAACATTTTATTAATAGCTTGTTAACTTAATTTAGACTCTATAGTGTTTGTTAACAAGGTAGATAATTGAGTGATAGGGTTGAAAATTATCTGGTTTTATGAATGAGCGTCTCGGTATGAATGAGTGGCGGATGTGACATCACGAAATGGCGCCAACGCGCGTGCGTACTAGTACGTTGTCATTCGACTGTCATTCACGTGATTATGAGCTGAAAGTAAAATTATACCTAAATAAATAGTTACTTTGATTATATTTTAAAGCATTTCCTCCATTTAGTTAATAAAATGCATATTTTGAAATATGTATCGCCTTGTCACAGATTCGAAGCGCACAGTGATCCACCGCTGGCTTTTGTATCGAAATAAAATTTGGAACTTCACCTCGAAATGATGGAAGAAAGGAGAGAGACGAATTTCCACGGATGTGTTAGGGTTACAGGTTTCAAATCCAGTTGGATGCAGAATATTTTGAAACTTTAAACTCCAACCAAGGATCTAAACCAAGGATAAATATATTGTCAATGAAATGGTATAATGATCGAGTACATTATTGTAAGTATTATGTACTTATAAATATATTTAATGGTTGAACCTCAGTCTCCAGACAACAGATTTTATTTTCTTTTATGATTTGATACCTTGAATCGAAGACGAAAATATACAAATTAAAAAACCTTATTTTTCGGTCAACGTTTTTTAGGTTAATCCTCTGACTGCTGAAAGCACACACTTTATATTGACGATTTTATTCAATGATTTGCGATTTCTCGGTCTTGCGTTTGATTTTGGGATTTAAATGATTTGCGATTTCAACGTCAGCAGCGTCAAACCTCCTTATTTATCAAGATTTTAGGAACTAAGTTCTTGTTAGTACAGTTAACTGTTTCCAGAACTATTAACATACATTACATAGGTTGTTTCTTCGATCTATCATTAGCAGTTCAATCTCTACCAACAGGACGAACTGTATGAGTCGGTCTAGCAAGCGGTTAAAGTGCGGTGTACATTACATTACAATAAATCAGTCAATACGAGCCACATTCCTGCACTAGCAGGCGTATTCTAAATCACTATAAAAAGACAAATGCGAACTGAAATCGTAAATCGCTGTAACAAAATTGCACCTTTGCAATTTCAGCCGGTAATATATACATATAAATGAATACGAATTAAAATAACATAGCTTTCCGAACCTGATAGACAAAAAAATAGATAATAAATATTTCAAAAACCGCATGTGAGTTTAATATATTTCACTAATATACCGATTGAATTAATTAACATTTAAAATCCCATAACTGTAGATAGATTTCTGTGTTTCTCTGATAAATACAGTTAATTCTTAGAATTAGCATCCCAGTTTATGGAAAACTATCTGTGTCCCGCGGTTTCACACTCGTATTTTAGCACCCGCGAGCTTTTCCGAAAACCCTTGTATACCTACACACCACAAAGAACACACTCTCCGAATGTCATGTAGGAACAATAGTTTGGGCTCAGCGTAGTTCATATAGCTCAGCCAATCATTCGAACAGTCGGGACTTTGAATTTTATATGTAGAAATACTACAAATCATAGTTCAGTTCTTTCAAAGTCGTCTAAAGAAAACGTCCATTTGTATTTATTAGTTCATTATTTTCTCTCGTTCCAGACGTTCACCGATCCGTAGCTCCCAGAATACACCCGCTACGCATGGACAATTGAACACACTTCCTTATTGTAGGGTTTGCGTCATCATCGCTCATCACTGGGTGACTCTAGCCTGGTACCATATTCCGATAACTTTTCACACAGGATAGATGAACGTTTGACCACTATCTCACCTGATGGTAAGTGACGATATGGTCAAAGATGGCACGCTCATAGAAGAAGGAAGACGGTACGCCTCCTTCGGATTGACCCAACGTGACTATATAATAGCGTCCCTTGCTTACCCACCTTACCTACTATATCACAGCGGGGGCGGCTGTACCGTCCATCTAGGATCAGTTATAGACAGATCGTATCCCCAAAGCTAGTGATTGGTTCTTCCTAAGAGGAGTCTAAGAGGAAACCAAAGTCTTCGACATAGCTCACCGGATTAGCAAGCTGAAGTGGCAGTGGGCTGGCCATATTAGTCGTAGAACCGACAACCGTTGGGGTAAACGAGTTCTAGAGTGGAGACCGCGTCTCGGCAAACGTAGTGTAGGACGTCATCAGGCACGTTGGAGCGACAATTTGCGCAAGAAGGCTGGCACAAACTGGATCCGAGAAGCCGAAAATAGATCTAGGTGGCGTGCAATTGGAGAGTACTATGTCCAGCAGTGGACTGCAACAGGCTGATGATGATGATGAAAAAGAGTCTCGTGCACGTGTGACACTATCTGACGGTAAGTGATGCTGATAATACGTTCTATGATGATACGCTCATTTTGCAGAAGGAAGACGTAGTGAAATTTTACTCTTGTTCCACTATACTACGACTTAGGCTGGTGGGTGGTAATAAGCCATGACCGAAGCCTCCCATCGTCATTTTTGACCAAGGACTAAAATCGTTCATGTATAAACGCTCAAATCTTGACCAAATTCCATATGTGTGTCTTAATGTTATATTTAAAATCTTTTCAGTAGGTATCTAGTTTTAGATACAAATAAAATCAATACTTTTCAAGATATTAATTCAAATGACCTAAAATTAGCTATTCGGTGTTGCCATTATAGCCTAACCCAACATTACATTTCTTAAACCCAGCAAGGAGGTACTTAGTCCGTCGAATCTGGATAAAGGAGACTGTCCAATGACGTAATCTGACTCGATTGAGGGCGATATGTGTCAAGGTCAATGTTGGCGAAGAAATAATATAACTACCCCTTATATTACGAGCTGCAGAACGTTTAGAATAGGCATACATTTGGCCAATAATATTTTTATAGGACTATGGCAAAGCCAAAAGAAAGGACAATGTTTTTGGCATGTACGCGTAAGTTCCAATGACTCGAGAATAGGCAGAATAAAGTATACCTTGTGTAAATCCAGATTTCCACCCATCTTTTGTAAAGCAAGTATACCACGCATACCTACCAGCACACCAAGTTTCGTTGCATTCGGAAGTTTGTACACGGTAAAAACAGTTTTCTTAGAATAAGACAAAATTACTCCGACGAAAGCATATTCCTTTAATTCAACAAAATGATTCACTCATATATATTGAAAGTAACATTTTCTTGGATTTATCTCCACCATAATCTTGGTTATATTGTTTTGCATTAAGAGTATTTTTAGTTATTGTGACAAAATATTGAATTTTTAATTTAAATCATTATATTTATTAACAACAAATAAATCTTTTCTTAATATGGTTTTTCGCCATAAACAAACTAAGACATAATGTTTTTGCATCAAGATTAGATCCTTTTTTTTACAAAATATGAATATTTTGATTAAGTAAATAAAATCTTAAGAGGAAACTGTGTTTTCTTGAGAATAACAATATTACTTTTAATCGAAGTAATTAACGTTTTTGGAATAAAAACACATTATATTCATTGAAATACGTTATCATCTCGTATCAAGAACTATTATTTTTTCATTTCAAACATTTTATTTCTTGCTAGAAAAAAATATCTTATTGAACTGAGGATAGCAATTGTCGGTTTAATTTAGTATTATTTTAATTTAACTTATATAACTTCTTTCATTGAAGATGATTTAGTTTTTAAATTATACTGTATATTCTTGTGTTAAGAACAGGTATGTGATTCATTCAAAATGTTTTATTTATTCGAACTTATAGTACGTTTTTTTAATTTCAGACTATAATCTGACCTTTTGGTTTATTGTATTTGACCTTTTTTTTTTGAGAAATATGTGTCCAATCGTAGTTTGCAATTAAAAAACGAAGTATATCCTTGGTTTTCTAATTGTATAACATCGATTTGACACAGCTTTCTAAAGAAAAAGTGTCAAATGCAAGGAGCCAAAACGTCAGATTGTAGTCTGAAATTAAAAAAAACGTACAAAACTTCAAATAAATAAAACATTTTGAATGTTGTTTAATGATGAAACCTGTTCTTAAATATAAGAATATACAGTATAATGCTATTTAGAGCCCTTAGCGCCGCAAAAATAAAATAAAATGCAGAGAGAAATAATTAAAACACCATTTTTTAATTTTATCTTTTGTATTAATTAATAATAATAAGAACATTAGCATTACATATTACAAATATTACATTACATTACATATTACACTACATTACAAAATGATAATAGTAAAACGAGATAACATATTAAATTAGTCGATCATTACAATAGCCGGAATTTTATCAATACAAGGTGTAACAAGGACACCCTTTTAAGCCGAAAGGAGGTTGTTCTGGACGTCTAGGCTTTTGTTCTATGACTTTTGGAAATTCAGACAGACTGACTGAAAATATAGAGGTATTATTTCGCTGAAAAAACAGGTGTTTTTTTTTTAAATAAAGGCAATTTAAGTTTTTATTGTAGTAGACCAAACTAAAAAAAAAGGACAACTTAAGGTCAATGACCTCTAACTCTAAGAAACAGCTGATTTTCAACTAAACTTTAAACTTACAATTTTCGAAAACTACTTTAAATTTCTAAAAGTCGTAGAGCAAAAGTTGTTCGCCTAGACGTCTTGAACAACCGCCTTTCGGCTTAAAAGGGTGTCTTCGTTACAACTTCAAATTGTTAAAATTCAGGAACATCGTTACAGGGTTTCGTAGTCAACAAGAAGTAGATAATTTAATGTGTATCATAGCTACCTTTCAAATATACATATTATATTTTTTTGAAGGTGGTTCACTTTCAGTGTTGTTTGACTGTCTTTTGGATCCCCAAATTTGTATATATTAAATTTCTTACTTTGTCCACAAGTGTTCCTTTTGCTATTGTTGATCTGTTATTAATAGATTGATAGATTTTCTTATATAGTACCTATGTACCGATGGTTTCAGAAGGAAACAAAGTGATGGTTTTCGCTGCCAAAGTATTGGACTCTTCATAATATGTATTTTACTGTAAATAAAGATTAACACAAAAATATATGAAATATTCAATGAATAGTATTTTATAAACTGTAAATATAAAATTTAATAATATATAATCATAAATACCTATCGACAATGTTTGTGTAGATATGTCACTACAATGTCAGTGTGCTCATTCCTTTTGGTATGGTTCCAAATGTTTTATAATAATTTAAAATACAGTCCCCACCAGGTGTGGTTCTCAAATGACCAAATGTCCTTGTAATGTTTATATTATTTTCATTTAATCGAATTAATTCATTGTCCTTGTTGTTATTAATTTTAATGTAATGGTATTGCTTAATGAAGTAACGGTTGTCTCAGTTGCAGCCTGAAACCAAGAAAATTAGTACAGAATATGAAGTCATAATCACTATCTTGTATTGTCAAGTAAAACTACAAGTTTTAGAAAATAACTGTACTTACAAAAAAAATCTTTGAAAACGGTTCTTAAACAAAGAATTATGTGTAAACAGTCAGTTAGCTGTTATGTCAAAAAGAGGAGCAGAAACAATCAACTTCGGGCTCCAGTTCTCAATTTCAATCCCGGCAACCCACCTCAATATATAGATCTGTAACCAAACAAAATTGTCAAAACAAAATCATTGGTTTTATTAGATAAGGCATACCATACTAGCCCTTCAAGCCTAAACTATACAATAAGATGTACCTATGCTCAGTCTAAACCAGCCCAGAATATATCTGGTTACTGGCGCTTCTGCTCTCTGCATGCGACGGATAGCCCCTCCATATAGGGAGGGCGTGTATGAATCGCGAAAAGACTGCAGCATATTTTGTATTATTTGATTGTAGATTGTATGCCCTTAGATTGCAGATTGCATGCATATTTGTGGAATAGATAGGCTGGTTAAATAAATAACTAGGTATAAAACCGTTGCAACAAAAAATGATGTAACACTCACCATCACACATGAAATTTTGTATTACGTTTTCTGGAATTATCCAGGGCTTAAAAACCTCCGCGATGTTTTCAATTGGATGTCATCCATTCCAACAAAAATCATATTAAAATCCACGATCTTTCTGATATTCACACACCTTTTATTAAAATATTAGGATAAGCTGCAAACGTTTGCACACAAAATAAACGAGTTTCAACAGTTTCAATAACTTATGTTCAATAAAATATTATTTCGTTTTTGTATAAATTAAATTTAAGTCAAAATTATGTTTAATTGCATGTAAACAAGTAAATTTGATTTAACAAATCATATTTTTGGTTTACATTCAATCAAATCAAAGTTTTTTAAAGTCAGATTGAATGGTCATAATCTTTATTTGACTAATATCGTCTTCTAGGTTTAAAAGAAAAAAAAAATTCTTATGAAAACCTTTTGAATTCGGTTGTAGAATGGTATTTCATTGAGGTTAAAAAATATATTCTTGCAAACTAGTCAAAATAATATTGTGTTAAATTAATAAAATTGATTTTAAAAACAAAATAATTTTTCATTTGGTGATATCACGTGATTTTTGTTTCACTTAAGTTTATTATTTCTTAGATCAATATAGCGTTTTCTTGGTTTTAGACAGAGTATTTTTGACTTGAAATATTTTTGTACTTGATTTAAAAATACTCCAATTATTTTAGTCAAATAAAACAATACTTAAATTAAATGAATTGGTTTTGAATTTACGAAATTAAGTAAGAAAACATGACTTTTTGATTCAAATTAGGCTCACTTTTGATACGATGCAAATATGCTTGAGTTAAGCAAATATTTATTTGAAATGCTGAGAAAACTAGATTTCTTTGTTTGAGAAATCCTTTTTACCTGTGTAGTAGTTGAGGCCTTAAATCGGTAATAGTTGAGGCCTTAAGCTTGTGAAAAGACCCTTAAAGCTTACAAAAAAGAGGTCGCTTAAAGCGATAAGGTCTCCCATCTACATTTGAGTTGTTCATGGTATTATTGTAATTTTATTTGGTGTTAATTTTATTTGGTGTTATACAATAAAGAATTAATCAAGCTATTTATTTTGCCTTTAGCCATTTCTATACTGTCATAGATCTTCATATTCTCTGGGTTAGCAACGTAACAGTGATGTCACGTAATATAATTAGGAGCTCCGAATTATTCGACCCCATTCTTTGTCCAACTTATGAAGTACGACTTGTGAACGTTGTACCTACAGTCTATAAAATTATGCTCACCAGTTACTTTGCAATTCTGAGAAGCTTATTGGCCTAGCTGCACCTGCTGATCTTGAATTACCGTGCGGGTTAAGCAACGCTTATCGTGGTCATTACTTACGGTTGACCGATACTGTGAGTGGCAAAAAATCATTTTCTCGAGCTCTTGCGTGCTTCGAAGCACTTGGACCAGATTGTTATCAGAATATTCGAAGATATAGGCCCTAGGCCCTAGAGCGACCTGCTAACTCTAAAACTTGGGGAGCCATGCCACTACACGAAAAAAAGAAGAAAAATCATAATAGTATGTAAAGACAGATCCGATGGCAACATGATCACCGGATAGTGACAAGGAGCAGCCGAAGGCTTCTTTCTACTAAGAGTTTCGGCTAAATCACCCCTGATGTTGAACAGTTTTAGGCTTGTACGTGAAAAAAAAGCGAAAACTTTCCCCATTCAAATATTAGTAAGGATTACGGCCACAAAAGCGGTGTCACTCAACCGCTTCGTGTCGAGAAAACAAATTTTGGATGAAAAATAAAGCCGAAGGCAATGTACCTCGAACGCACTAAAGGTGCGTTATACATGGAGTCGAAGTCAAGTCAAGATGGTTTTATTCTATAACATATATTTAAATGATCGTTTTGAAACGTCCTAAAATGTATAACTTAGTGTCTTCGGAACGCAAGTTCCAACGAGAAGAAGACACAAAAAACTCAAGGGACATTTTTTGTCAGTACAGTAACTCAGTCAAGTGCTGGCTTGTTTGTTTATTTTTCATACTTTTTATTTATGTCTATTTCATATAAAGTTCGACTTCCATACATCACGCACGCCTTTTTATTTATAGTAGTAGACGCTCTGTCGTCAGCTGCAGCGGCACGCTCGCTTCGCTCGCTCGTCAAAACGCTGCGTGAAATCATGTTCTTAACCGAACCTATCCTAGTCGGGGTGCTCCGTAACTTTTTTTGGCTAACTGTTATGAGTTTTGTTGGTAGTGCTAAAAATATATGAAAAATAAAATGTTGAAGAGTGATTAATATTAACACAAGTCTCTAGTAAGACAAAGAATTATGAAGAATGATTATTATGATTTTAAATAGTATGAGAAATATTTTCAGAGCTCCGATAATAGGAGTTGAAAAGTTATGTTAGACAATGCGCACTCTTTTTAACGGCCGTTAAATTTTTTCTTATGAAATAGTTTTGGTCATAGATGGCGTAAAAAAATCTAAATCAGGGCTTAGACAAAGCCTAAGCAGTCTTAGGAGCAATGACAACGCCAGTGCCTTAGAATTTTAATTAAGTCAGTGATTGACTTCGAATATTTTGAGGCACTAACTTATGCCGTTTGCCCATTGTAAAATAATTGTAAAACCCACTGAATTTTAACACAACTGCGACTAGCACACAAACTAGTATTACGTACGATATCCGTATTCCGTACGAGTGTATGAGTGCGTTTCCAATGAATCGGAACGGACCGTGAATTGCCCAATCACAGCGCTCAAAATCTCCACTCCGCATCAGTGGAAACAGTATGATTGGCCTATTCTCAGTCCGCCCAGCTCCGCTCTAATGGAAACGCACCCTAACTCTCAAAACCGAGGGAAAACCAAACTCGAAATATTCAAGTACGAATCGTTTAGAACTTTATTTATATTTCGGCATTGTCAGTTGTCCTTGAACTCAGAAATACTAAGATATTACCGAATGTTATGTTAATGACGTCATAAGTTTACTGTCTTCCATTATTAGTTGAACTATGCCACAGCCACAGTATAAACATCGACAGGGCACTCCCCCCGTAGGCTGACTTCATAGAAACCGAAGTCAGCCTCCAGTCAGTCTCGATAGAAATCGGGATCTCAGCATGCTCAGCGTATACAAGGAGTTCCTACTTTGATAGTACATAATGGATGCTTTCAAAGCTAGCTGGCGTTCCCGCAGTTTCACCTGCGTAAGTCCCGATTCCGTGGGAATATCGAAAAAAAACTTATACACAAAGATAAATTACTTGCACTAAAAATCATATTCATACATAAAACCATATAACAATATCAATAAAAACGACAGATTTTGGTACCTAATTCATAAAGTTGATTGAGCAATTACAGTCAGGTTCATGGCTAAGGAGAATTAACTTTGGTATTTGAATCTTAAATAATTCGTTAACATGAATCGATTGTGGACAGACGTCACGCTTTTTGGACGAGACTTGTTTTATGGTATCTACGAGTATCTATCTAACACGTAGGCTTTTTTATAACTCACACAATATTATTTCTTATGTCATTCCATCTTATGATTCTTGAGAATGATTGACCGTTTTTCATGATGACTGATTTGTTTTAACTATTCGTATCGGGCTATACAAAATTATAAAGAAGTAACGTTAGTAACATGTATGTAAGTATATTAGGGGTAATCTCCGAAACCTCTGGACCGATCGTTTTTGTTATATTTTAAAGTGTTCTCTGGACCGATTACATAAAAATAGGCTAATTTTGATCTCAATATTCCTTCAGGATATGGAATCTCGCGGGTCGGACCGCGAGCGCAGCTATCTAGAATAAAAAATAAAATCAAATTATTTTGATAGAAGTCCAAAGTAAATAATGACTACATTATTCGAAGTTGCTTGGTATCTTGAGGTATCCTCCTTTTCACCAAAAAATAATCATTAAAATCGGTCAAGTCGTCTTTCGCTCTTTTCAGACCTGGAAAGATATATAATTTCCAGAATAATACCCAAAAAATAGTTTAATATCATAAAAATTGTGTGCGTCGATAACTAATCGCGATAACTAAAAAAAATCTAGTTTTTTTTACTATAGCTAACTCCGGCCCGTATCGGTTAAGTAATAAACTTTTTAAATTCACACGATTTGAACTCATATTAATATTTTTTCCCGTATGTTGTATTTAAATTCTCTTACCTCGACGTTTCGATCATGTTCCAATGATCTTGGTCGCGAGGGAACTATGACCGAGTCGAGGTCGAGGCCGTCTCTGGCGAGGGGGATATTTTTTTATTATAATAATGATAGCCACAACCGCATTGAGTATTGCGGTCCTTATTTCAAGTCAGTTAAAAGCCTTAAACCCAAATTTACACTCGTATGAGTCAGTTACACATACATATATTATTTATAGATCAGTATGGTCATAGGCCACAAAGAATGATTAAAGTAGGTACCTACCAATAAATAGCCATACGGTTAATTAAAAGCTTTGAGGAAATGACTCAGTCATCGAAACTAAAATGACTCAAAACTATTTCGACTTTTCGAATTAACACATAAAGACACCGTAAATGTCAAAAAACTATTCATTAAACCTACGCGGGTAAAAAACTACGACAAGGATCTCTAAAGACAAAGGAAATAGGCAACAGACGTCTGTAAAGACCTCAAACATTGCTTAATTTAATAAAAGCAACGCGATTAAAACCGAAAAAAATGAGTTTTACAGAACTCCTCTTGTCGAAATGTTTTTTTTTTTCGCTTTTCCTCTTATTTTATAGGTTAGTGGACGTACTGAATCTTAGACAAGTAACTTTCCATCTGATAATATCTGATCAGATGGAATATGATCTGTATGGTAAAGCGCACATAATAAAAAAAACTGATTGCGCGAATTTTCTTAAGAACGGTAAAACTTCATAGTCCGACTCCTCATTCGAACCAACAGGAACAAAAAGTTTAGGTGATCCGATAAGTCGGACCATGTTTTCTTAACAACAGTAAAACTTCATAGTCCGACTCCTCATTCGGACCAACAGGAATAAAAAGTTAACATGGTCCGATTAGTCGGATAAAGCAATCGGACCAAGTGTTCAGAGGGGCGATTCCGATTTGAAATTTAAATCATTTTTCGGTTTAAATAATGTTGCCTTTTTTTTCTTTTTTATTAATGGCATTTGGTCGCGGGTAGACTGCGAGTTAAGCAAGCAAGCGTTTAAAATTGAAAAATTATATTTAATAAAACGGCCAAGTGCGAGGACTCACGCACAAAGGGTTCTGTACCATTATGATCAAAAATCAAGTTTGTTGTATGGGAGCCCACTTTAAATATCATCTGTAAAAAATTTAACTGTCTAGCTGTAACGGTTTTCGAGATACAGCCTGGTAAAAGACGGAAGGACGGACAGACAGACGGACAGCGAAGTCGTATTAATAGGGTCCCGTTTTTACCCTTTGGGTACGGAACACTAAAAAAATACCATTTCTTGGTGATCATGATTTTTTGCAAAATAATGTTTACTAGCTGCGCCCCGGAGGCGCAACAGGACTTAGCGGGTGAAACACGGAGGTTTCACCCGCTAAGTCCTGTTCGCGCGGGAATATCAGGATAAAAAGTAGCATATGTGATAATCCAAGTCCCCAGCTACCTATATTTCAAGTTTCATTGCAATCGGTTCAGTAGTTTTTGCGTGAAAGAGTAACCTCACATACATACATATATACAAACTTTTGCGTTTATAATATTAGTAAGATAAGTACTTAGGTACAAATTCAAATAAATTCATGTAAAACTACAAAATAATAAAGCTTAAATATAAGTAAGTACCTAGTTTATTTTCACACCGCGTTCGTTAACATCCATTTCGCTCCACGGTATACGCGACCAAAACCCACCATGCGACCCATATTTGCCATTCTGATGTCCGCGAAAATTCCGCAGAAATTAATGGCGTACCTATTGGTGGATAGTAGAGCCAAGGTCATGGAACACGCAACTCGCAATCTACGAAATCCTTGACAGCGGTCGGCGACCTGCGGAAGTCGTATCGACCACTCTAACAAGACACCCCGACGACTGAACACTTCCCCGTTTTAGTTAGACATTTTAATAGGGACGGAGGTCTAGTCGACTGGTTATCCAGTTTTATGTCATCATATTAAACGGCCTTCGGTTTCAATGTTTATGTAAAACGCGTGAACAAGTTTTGTTACTGTGGGGAAATTTTTTGTGTTCAATTTTTTGGTTTATTTTAGGAATTTGCGAATTTTGCGCATTACGTGATCCGGGCGGGCGGACTATAAAACTTGAGGCGTAGATATCTACTATTATTAGACTTTGTACGACTTTATGTAAATTGTTTTGTAACTATGTAGACAAAGGGCCTCTCAAATCCAGTTCTTCGTAGTAGTACCTTTGTAAAGTCGGAATATGTATCTTTCTTCTTCTCCCTTCTTAACTACTATATCTAGGTAGGTACCTACCTAAATGAACATGGTATATTTGTGAAAAACATGTAAACATACAAACAGACTTTCTCGATAAATTATGAAATAAATAAATAAATAACAATTTATTCAATAAAATAAAAATAACAAAGAAAACTATAGTACCTACTATAAACAATTCAAAATACACATACCTACCTATGCCTGAATTAGGAACTAGTTCCTGTATTTCAGGCGAAAAATGACAAACTTAATTTAAGTTTAATTTAATTTAAGTTTAATTTAATTTAAGTTTAATTTAATTTAAGTTAAATTAATAAACTAATAAAACTACCCACTCGCAACATATCTTTAACTATTCTTAAAGATTTCAAGTCAAGTGTCAAGTAGCTCAAATACTGTAAAAGTTTTCAGATCACCCTAAGCCTCTAACTTGACTTAACGATGGCTATCAGAGGTAACAACCGGGACCAACTGCTTGCTACACACATTATCGTTCACCCATCGCGGAAATGACCGCAGATGGCGTTGCTTACCTTGCACGATTATACAAGATCGGTGGGCAAGAAAAACAACATGATAAAAGGAAGAAAAAAAAGGAGAACAACAAAAACATTGATATAATTTAAAAGTTCAAGATGCCGTATGCTTGCTGCCAATAGAGGATCTTCCTCGGCATAATATGCGTCGGCTCGGCTTAGCTTAGACTATCGAGCTCCTCAAAACATAAGTAGAACCGCTGGACAAAGATAATGATTTATACTTCTAAGAAATGAAATAAAGATGATACGAATTATTTAACTGATTAGGCAACAGGAAGCGTCGAGGTCGGGAAGGTCAACGTCGTCGTTTTGAATGTTATCAGAGATTTACAAATTATATAGGTATAGAAAAAACTTTAAAAATTTAAACGGAAATACTTGTCAAACAATCGTAGGATTTGCGTGTCAATTCAAGCTGCGCCCGCGGTTTCAAACTCGTTAGTTCCGATCCCGTGGAAATACCGTGGGAATAAACTCGTTAGTTTCGATCCCGTGTGAAAAAACCGAGGTGTTGATCCAGATCTCCAACTATCTGCACACCAAGTGTCATCGCAATTGTTTAAGTAGTTTTTGCGTAAAAGAGTAACAAACATACTCGTTGACTTACTTAATACTTACTTACGTAGTCGGGTTTTAGTTTTTTAAACTTTGTTTTTTTTTTATGTAATACTTTTCTGTTTCCTCTATGCAGATGAAGTCGCGGGTATTCAGCTAGTATAAAATAAATGCATATTTGTAATGTGCTCGCCAAGCATTATTTTTGATAGCAAAGACGTGATGATTAATTTTTTTTCGAGGTTATTTCGAGGTTAGAAGGTTTAAATACCGTAATTTAAAATGTTGATAAAATGTATATAGTCTATGACACCCAGCCCGTTATTAAGAATACGAATCTATTGACACCTCATTTATTAAAATCTCATTACCTAAAAGAGTATTTTAGGCGCTACGGTGGAACTAACTTATTTTAGTGATTTATGGTGTTATGAATGTTTTTAATAAGTTCAGATCATTGATTAAATAAATTAAAAAAAAAAAAAAACTACAACCATACATTAATAACAAACGGCTTCGCCGTTGTGGGGTATTAAGTGTTGAAGTTGGTTAAATGCGGTTGTGGCTATGCTTCTTAGTAGGTGTAGCTGAACCGATAACATCTTCCTTTTTAAGTAGACTACACACACACACACACACACACACACAAACACAGTGTAGATGTTTCCTCTATTTTAGAATTTCAGTTTTGAAATATTTTACATTTCTTGGATGATATCAGAAGTGGGATCGCTATCAATAGCTGTTTTATTAGAAGTGATAAGGTTTATGGAGACGGAAAAAAATGAGGCATTTGTAGTTAAATTTATGTTATACCTACAGAATAAAATTATTGTGATGAAGAGTACTAGATTTTTCTCCTGTTTTTGTGACTTTATGTTGAAATAAAACTCATTTTCTGGTTTTAATCGTGTTAATTTTATTTACAGCATTGTTTCAATGACGTACCTACATTTCGGTGACTTTGTAGATACCCTTCAGGGTCTACCCTGAAGGGTATCTACAAAGTCACCGACCTATATGAAGTGCCGTGTCTACACGGCACTTCATATAGGTACGACGTAGGTAAGGCATTGCAACAATGTTGTTTGCACGAAAACCGAAAAAGAGTTTTATGAAGAGTACGATACCATTAAACATTAGTACCCTGCGGTTTCAAAAGCGTAAGCCCCGATCCTGTGAGAACACTAAGAGAAAAGTAGTATATGTATTAATCCAAAAACCTGTAGCTGTCTATATCACAAGTTACATACTCCTATCAATCGGACCAGTTTTTCTTTACCCTCTTCGCATTGAGAAGTACGCCTCCAATATTATAAAAATAAACTGTATGTATTGCTTCTTAACGCTAAAACCGCTGCGCCGGTTGATGAATGATGAAACTCAGTATGTGAATAGCTGGAGTCCTTCAAAACCACACATACTACATTTTACAAATTCTGTGAACAGGAAACAGCGCCATCTAGCCCCATGGTAAGCTACTAAGCTTGTGTTACGGTGACTAGACAACGGATATAATACTTATATTTATTTTTCTTTTGTAAATTTAAAACATACATATTATACCTAAAAAGACACCCAGACCAGATATAAATATCCCGCTATCATTATTTTATCCCGCTATTCCGGAGGTATCGGGACTTACGCGGATGAAACCACTCAGCTATTAATAACTTTAACATAAGATTTCATTCAGAAACTAACCAGTTTTTATGAATGAACGATGCGATCGTTTGTTTTGTAAATAACAACGATTATAATTGACTTTGTACTCGTTTACAAACTTCGTCTTTATTTCTACGTGATAAAGAGGGTTTTCGGTTTTTGACAAACGTTTCATTCTAATTATTGTTTTATCTATTAAAGTCATAGTTCAATACTGTAAGGGACGATTGATAAGTTTGCAATGCCTTGTAGCCCGATTTAAAGGAATATGAATGAATACGGTATGATAAATCATAAATCATTTATTGGCCATGTCATTACATTTCGCAATATTGGCAAGTCAAATCATACAATTAAAATAATAATAATAAAATAAATGAGTGAGTAATAATAATTATGTCAAATAATAGAATCATACAATATTAAATAATAATGTCAAATCAATAGCATACAATACTAAATGATAATAATGTCAAAGCAAGTAGATAAGTTAAAATGCTGGTTACGTAAAGAGATGAATGGTACTAATTATCCTCCGCCCATCGTGAAATACGGCCAAAAGGGGTTTCTTAGTGCGAGGCTTTGGCCGCGGCTTGTTACGACCCAATGGTCTAAGTTGTAGCGCTACGCGGATTTCTAATAATCAAGACGGGTCAGATCTTGTTCCTTGATTGGCAAATGTTGAAATTCATAGGTAGTCAAAAACAATTGGCATCAAAATGGGCTAGAAAGTTGATGTTTATGCCAAGTCCATACTAGACGACGACAAAAATTGTAAGTTTTTAGGGGTCCCAAGGAGCAAAAACGGGACACTATTACTAAGAGTACGCCGTTCGTCTGTCTGTCTGTCACCAGGCTGTATACCATCTTTCTCTATATGAAGCCGCAAACTTATTAACCGTCCTTTACACGTTATTCATGCATTTGAATAATAAATCAACAATTATAACACGAGTTAGTGGCTGACTGACCTTAGAGCTGATAACATATAAATAAGATTTACAAAGTAAATTGTTACTTAATCTTCTAAACACTGAATACATAATTAGAACAGTATTGAGATCACACACAAACACGTAGGTATATTATTTCTCAAAATCCCGTTGGTTTTACCCCCGTAAGTCCCGATATCGCAGGATATTAAAAAACCTTTCTTAGTGGATACCTGCGTACACTCTTCGAATTTCGTGTCTGTAAGGTCAGTAAAGTGGTTTAGGATCATGTGTTGATATTGTATTATGGTTCAGTCATTTAGTCAGTCAATGAATCAGTTGGTCAGAACTTTGAATTTCAAATGTATAGATACTATAGTAAGTATAATATTGTCGAGCTACGTATATGGATATTGTAGAGATATGGAGTCTTCTACTTAGAGGTTTTCACTTATCCAGGACTATATATTTAACCAGGTTTCACTGCAATCAGTAAGAACTTTGCGGATGTATGTCTAATCAGCATCAATGAAAATCTTGAGTCCACTAAAATCAATATATTCAGGACCCAATTAACCAGGTTTCTAGTAAAATTTCCGTAGACGAAGGTAGTGGCTTTGTCTAGGTATTTTAAACTTAGACTTTATAGTAAACAAAGTCAGGAGACGGTATTCTAGCTATTTCCCGTGAATAATTCGAGTAATTTCAGTCAAGCGACGAATACCAGTTTGGATCTGATCGAAGATATTTAGCATTTACTAGTTGTAGACAATAGACATAGACTTATTAATTTTATTTATTATAGCTGTACCCAGCCGTTTAACCCGCGTAAGTCCCGATTCCGTGGGATCAAAAGTAGCCTATGTTACTTCTCGTTAAAATGGCTTTCTATTTGTTATAGAATTTTAGGAATCGGTTTAGCAGTTTCGGAGATTACCCCAATATACATACTCACATACATACATGGTATACCTGTTACCAACGTGACCTCTTTATAATATAAGCAAGCATACATTGATATTGCCATTGTGCTTGAATTTTTGTGAGAAAACTAAATGAAACTGTTTTTCCTAGTCATTTAATGTAATCGGTTTATGATCGTGTTATTTGACTATAAGTACCTAAATAAATAATAAATCAATACATAGTAAAGATTTTAAAGATTCTCAGAGCACATTCCGTTCTCTCTATTCCCTATAAATAAAACATCTTTGTCTCGAATTGCATAACATAAATTTCACGCTTATTAATATGTTCGTTAAACAATTAAACATAATACTTAAAACGTGGTTCTTGCGCTGGATTTTGCGATTAATTCAGATTTGTGAGTTCCCAAGTTATCTACGGTTGTTTGTTGTGTCTTCGTTATGGGAACAATCAATGATACAATCATTTGAATTTAAACAGAAGTATGAGAAAACGAGCTTCGTCGATCAGGAATTAATAGCTAGCTTAATAAACAGTTAGCTGAATTTTTCTTCTGATTAAACACTTACCTTAAAACTTTTCTTCTATTATTCGGATGTAGTCTACCAGCCATAACAGGATCGATTTCTCTAAGACTTTCATGAATCTCTTCATTGGTGCAACTCTTTTCATTGACAAAACAATCCTTCATTCTCTCTCTAATCTCATCTTTCGTCTCTTTCTTATTTACAACTTTAGATGAACCAGCCGATTCTTCTATAGGAGGAACTTTTCTTTCTATTATACTTTCGCTATCTGTTAGACTACCAGTTACGTTTATTTTTGAATTTGAATCATTTTCAGTTTCTTCCATTTTTGACGGACTAGTTAATTCAATATTACAATATTTTCTATCTACGGCTCTATCACTTTCACTCAGACTTATAGTTTGAGTTACATTTTTCATCTCTTGTGTATTAATATTAGAATATGTACGATCTGATTCATCAGTTATTTTCATTTTACAATCGCCGCCTGTCTGACAATCTATTTTAATTCTTTTTGAATCTGATTCCATTTTTTCAGTAAGTTTCTTTTTTCTACTTTCGTCCCATAGAAGTGTTTGTTCATCGTCCATATCTTCAACTAATATCCTATATACTATAGATTCTATGTAGTAATTTGTTCCGCCGACAATGATAGGTATTTTTCCATCATCTAATAGGTTATCAATCTGGTTTGTGAATGAAGCAAATTATCGTAAAATTGAAATATATAATAAAAACAAACTTAATCATATATTTTATTAGAACTACGGACCTGGTCGCGGCATCAGCCGGTGTAACCCGTTGCCAAAACGTCAAGGCCTACTGATCCGATTGAGATAAAACTTAGCATGCAGATATCTGGAGGTGTAGATAAACACATAGGCAATTTCCGATTTTCTGACGGGGACGAGGCGACCGCGAATGAAATCGAGGGACATTAAGTTTAAATCTAAAATTATGAATAAACGCCTTATCTAGGCGCTTAGTAATAACAACGTTAAAACAGCAGTTTTACACAAACCATTCCATATTTAGTTTCTTATTTACGCCAGTTGTGTAAACAAGAAACTAAATATTTCTCATTTGCACAACTTTCTTACACATAAAAGACGGTATGTTCATTAGAAGTAATACATTAGAATTGTTCTGGCTTGTCACCGGTGTTTGAACAATTGTATGAAAGTTAAACAAATTAAACCTACTGTATCTAAAAGTATCTATTATGGAATTTTTTGATATTTGTGAAATAGCTTAACTACCAAATTATGACAACTACAGCGCAAGAATCACTTGTGGCGAGGTTCGAACTCGCGTCTCTACGTCTAACCATAACACCACATGAGTTCCTACCCCGAGCGATGAATTTAAGATATGAAGGTTTGTTTTCCTGTCCACTATTTTTGTCTGCTTTTTGTCAGCTATCATGGTTCATGAGGGTCGTTGGAACTACTTATAGTGCAATTTTTCACTGGTTGCACACCGGGTCCTAAATTATAGTAAGGTTCGAGCGGTAAGCATATTGGAATTTTAATACCGTTTATCGATGGCAATAATGGAAAGCACAGCTTCCACCCATAAGACCAACATGATTAAAAACGCCATATAAATATTTAATTTATTCTGAATTTCCAAAAGTCGTACAACAAAAGTTGTTCGCCTAGACGTCTAGAACAACCCTCTTTCGGCTTAAATGGGTATCCTCGTTACATCTTGTATTTATTACCTGTGAAATTTTCAACTGTCTAGCTATCATGGTTCATGAGAGCCTGGTGACAGAAAGACGGTGAGGGAAGTCGTAGTAAAACTTTGACTTGGGTACATAACCCTAAAATCAACATTATTTCATTAAACAGTTTTTATGACTTATTTTACGAACTACTAAAACTACCTCCGGCGCTATATTGACAAGGATACAATCTTCAAAGCTCGATTCCTAAAATCGACGACGGTGAACATCTGGTGAGGCTCCAGTATATCCAAGAGGTGGTGTCTCGCCATCTCTCGTTCCCGAACGCTGGCTTTAGCTGTCACTACGTCCAGTCCTTTGTAGATCTGAAAGTAAGAAAATATGTTGAGAGATATACCGGAATATACGGAATATGCCCCCTATTCCAGTAACCTATAACTGTATATGAAATTCATAGGTCGAAAAGACTCATTAGAACCGATTTGTAAGGGTTGCAGGTTCAAATCCTGTCGGATGCAGAAATTCGAATTTTTTTTTTCAAAATACTAATTTTCCAAGTGTAGTCATATGGCCTGCGGTGGGCAAATACATGCCGCAAATACATACTTTACAAATAAGAAAAACTTAAAATAAGTTAAGAAGTTATATTATAAAACATTTTATTTACCGGGTTTAATCGCGTTAAGCGATCGCGTATAAAGTGTTTTATTATGCAAAATTGCGAAAACCATAGAAGAAATTAAGTTATATTACAAATAATAAATAGTTTCGTAAATAAAATAAGAATGACGCGGAAAGTCGTTATTTATATGTTATTTACGTCTGCCTTCAATAAATGAATATTTATATTCGTGCCACAATCATTATTCCAGCTCCCTTACTCCACCTTCCTGTGTCCTTCTTACATACATTTCATACGTGTTGCTCTACATTTGCATAATCGACGACTTAGCAAATAATAGGCCTTTGTCATATTTATATTCCACTATCCTATTTATATTTCATTACTTGTATGGGAGACCGATCATTTGTGTGGCAGAAAAAAACTTTCTATAAATAACAAGTCCACGAATAATATTATTATGTTAATGCGAGCAATTTCAGACCACGACCCCGTCAACCTGAGACATTCTTCTAGTTTTTTTGCAAAATACTTTTTCAAAATTCTGCCCACAACATAACTTGAACCTGCAACCATGACAATCCTGATGTAATACGCTACTGCTTGCGCCACAGATACCCATTCAGTTCGATCAGTTTGAGATAAAATTAGGTATTGCATTCTTTCGTATTTGCGACTAAGGCATCCAGTGTAGGAAGTACTTTAAAAATAAAATCACGTCCTCTTCTGTTTGTTTAGTCCGTAGTGTAAATGGTGCTTTAGATTACAAGACCCTTAATAAAATAGAAAGCGGAGTATTTCGCTCTCGCCCTTACAAAGGAACTTAGGTCTCTTGAGAAATGAATAATTTCTTTGGACAAGTGTTCTATATGATAATCTGAAAATCATAGGAGGGCCAAAAATTATATATTTCCAACTCTAGAGAGCGGACATGAAAACATTTTCCATCCAAAAGGACTTTTTCAACCAAATTCTTAAAGAGCCTTTACAATTTTTGGCCCATAATGTCCCACTGCAAGACAAAGGCCTCTTCTACGCCCCTTCCACTTGCCATGGATTGCTAATCTGTAAGAAACTTGTCCATGTCATCTCGCCACCTTCGAGTGGTCTGCCGGAACCGTCTTGTGTTGGTAAGGGTCAAGACAGTTGGTATTTCGACCCAAAGTTCAACTCGCAACTTTCGACGGGACAGGGTAATTGTCTTCCGTTAGTGGGAAATCAATTACTTACTTCTTTAGCTCTATGTTCATTAATTGTCGCATTCATTAAGAACTATAGTGGAACAGGACCAATTACTGTAATAAGTACAAACTGTATAAAAATTGGCGACCTTTTACGATTTTATCTAACACAGTTTTAAGTTCTTTGTAAGTGATTGAATAGAGATAATAATAATGATGATCTCTAACCTTTAGAATTAAAGTTGAGGTATCTACCGCTAGACCTATGAAATAAAAACCACAAATAGCCCAAAACCTAAGAAAAATACCTACTATTAAAACATTTATTTACCGGGTTTAATCGCGTTAGTAGTTAACCTTAAAAAGGCCAACTGTAAAGTTGGGAAAGCTCGGTTCGTTTAATAATCATGAATAAAACGCGATTAAACCCGGTAAATAATGTGTTTTATTATGCAAAATCGCAAAAACCATAGAAAAAAGTACTATTTTTTATAAATACTGTATTAAAAGGAAGTTTTTTAAGGAAAAAGAGCTCTCAACAAACCTTACGGGTGGAGTTACTTTCTAGAAACTGTAATGTAACGACATAGATTGTTTATGATTATGACCAACTGCTTTACCATTAGGTAAAATAGTGATCAACCGCAGTCAAATATTGAAAAGATTCGTCCTACATCAAAATTGAAAGTCAAAAATTATCTGACCATTTACGCAAATTGACGACAGCGAATGATGTAAAACAGTGTGTTATCAATTTGGGGGTTATCTCAAGAATGTATCACGCTTGGCCCTTCCGGTCGTCCATTCATAACACCAAAGCCACCTTTGATTACGTTTTTTTTTTTACTAAAAACTAGTTTATTTGCGTCCCATGGTTTTACCGGTGTACCTTTGGACTTAAATTTATTAATTAAACTAAGAATACAAAACGACACTTGTTACCGTGTTGCGACACCTATTTATAGCGATGTGCAATGATATAGTTTCACCAACATTTTATTATGCAACTAGGTATTACTACCGTGTAGCGTTTGGTTTGACGCTACCGACATTTGAGTCGAGTGTCAGTGTCGTTTTAAGCCACAGATAATTAATTAATAAGCCCAATCTAAGACACTGACATGTCAACACCCTACAGTTGCTACAGCAAGCGCTACAATTGCGGTAGCAAGCGCTACAGTGGTATCCTATTTCTTATAATATTAATAATTTCTCATGTACTTTCTTAAAAACCGCTGAAACGATTGCTATGAAACTAAGTTAGTAGATAGCATGAGACCTAAATAACACATAGTTACCATTTGACCTATTATTCTGGTGGGATTGGGATAAGTTCCGATAATTTATGTTTGATTCCTTTAGTAATAAGACCTTAAGTAATACTACTAATTTAAATCCGTTGGTATAATGGTTTTATAATGGACGCCAAAAAATGTATTGGGCGGTTTCTTAGCTCCAATATACCTACAACAGTAAAACCAATTTCATAAAATCAATGTGAATTCGTAGTATACAAATGCGTCTTATTCAATTTGCTTATCTGTTATGAAATAAAACAATTTGTCACGTGAACTTTGAGTTTACATACAACTCTGTAAGATTGTGTGGAGTGAGTGAATGGTTATAAAATATGATTACTTGAACATCAGTGCATTCACTAAAGTTTCGTTTACACAGTGCGAGTTAGTGTCCCTACAAGTCAGTTTGTGGAGTGGCTGCCTAGTAGCCACTCGCATGATTTTAACGTAACGTACCAGTAACTTGTTTGTGCGACCCGCAATTACACCAATCAAAAATCCCCTACGACAAAATAAAACTATTTATTCATAGAACGGTTATTATTAGCCAAGCGAGCAAAGCGTCTCTGCTTAAAGTGTGCCTTTTATCACTTATAAAACTTTGACGCGGCGGCGTTATAACGATTTTTCATAATACTTTTTTATAACTTAGCTCTATAACTGCTGTTCAGTATCAGGATTAGGAAAGGAAAGAATCAGGAAAGGCCTAAATATTAATATTACTATAATTAGGCAGCTAACGGCCAAATTTTGTGTTTTAAAGAAGGCTACAGACGTTTAGATTATCAGACAGATTAATTGACAGTTAACTGACAGATTTATCCAATGATATTTCGATCAGATTTTCAGTTCAAACCTAAAATTATTTATCTGTACAGATAAAATGTAGGTACAGTTAAACTGTTAGATAATCTAAACGTCTGTAGCTTGCTTAAAAAAGGGTGCCTTCAATACGAAGGATATGCTACGTGCCTTGTACATGAACCCAGTACCAAACGATTCAGGGGTGGACTGAATACATTATAGTATAATGTATTTATACAATATGTATACTTAATGTATTTATACAATATGTATAATGTATTTATACAATATGTATAATGTAATATAAAATATTATACAATACAGAACTGCTGTGTTACTAAGTTACTAACCACTTATAAAGCAGTCTTTAAAAACAAAACCAAAGAATGCAAATAATATTTAAAACACTGCATTCACCATTCACCTTGACTAGAATCATTGTGAAGTGTTGCGGTAGGACC
Organism: Idaea dimidiata; assembly: GCA_949358125.1. Classification (NCBI taxonomy): domain Eukaryota; kingdom Metazoa; phylum Arthropoda; class Insecta; order Lepidoptera; family Geometridae; genus Idaea; species Idaea dimidiata. Next base: position 12,380,097 of record OX442334.1, read on the forward strand.
AAGCGAACATGTAACAATGTAGGTACTTAGTATTTCTGTACAACCCAACCATGACCTTCGACTACTAAAGATTTGTACCGTCAAAAGTGTCTTCGATAACTGGACAACCTGACAAGTTTCAGTAGGCACGCGATTTGAAGAGATGCGAATGTGAATAAAGGTCTACGTCGGTGGTAAAGTCAAGCCTATTGCCAATTTAGAAAGAACTCAGTTAAGTTTATAAATGTTCTTGATGAGGGGTCTCTAAAACTGGCTACTGCCTATCAGTTTAGTAGGTTAAGTGCGTAAAAAGATTGACGCAAAACGATAAACAAAAGGTCAGAATGTAATATAATAAGACTGTTAATACCTAGTTATGTTGTTGGATTTACCTCTGGCGCTAGGTTTTTAACCAACTTCAAAAAAGGAGAAGGTTCTTAATTCGACGCGTATAATACACATATTTTACAAATCTTCATCGATTACTCGATAACGGTTTGTCTAATTGAAATGATTCATGTTTTAAAAGCTCCTATATAGTTGGCCTCATGAAAATTTGGTGAGAAGCTGGTAAGAATCTTCGGAGTAATGATTTAAGCGTATTTTTAGTAGGTAACAGCAGAAAATGCATTAAAGGTGATGAAATAAAAAAAGGTTTTTGATTTTACTTTATCCTGCGTTATTTGACAAATGTCAAATTCAAAACATTTTAGATCGACTGTAACAATATTGAAATCAAAATTTGGATGATTTTAATACACGAATAACACATATGACTAATCGTTACTATTATGTTAGTAAAAGGTCCTAATCGCTAGTATACAAATAATTAATATTCACTAATTTTCCTAAAAATAATAAGTTGCAATGCTACGACATTTATAAACTCGAGTTGTCGCGAATTTAAATAACCACGTGATGCGTAACTTATCAGTATCAAATTACAATGTTAACATTTTAATAATATTAAATACCTATTTCATGTATGGTTGTTGCCATGGTAGCTTTATGTGTTCCAAGTTATAGAAGGCAGCGGAAAAAGTCAGAAATGTTTTTTTATTTTTCATATTATGGTCTACGCGTCGCATCGTAGCCAGCTTTTCATCCAGGTAATTTATAATAGTATTATAATTATTTAATAAACATTAGTACGCGAATTTTTAGTAATTTGCGTAATCAGCCTCACGAAAGATCGAATTGTATAAGAATATGCTGAACTGATTTCCAACCTTCATTAGTTGGACCCTGAGAAGAAGATGCGGATATTTGAATTTATGAGCTGCTTGCCGCCGAATGTTGAACCTCAATTTAAAATTTGGGTTACTTAAATAACTGAGCAGCTTCTACATTTTTCAGTTTTGGTGTTGCTAATTGTTGCGTGTCAGTATCCTGCCGTATTGTGTTAGAATTTTGCTAAAATTAGTATTTGTAAATAAATAAAAAAATATCACTCTCAAATTTTGAGTATCGTTTCAGTATTTGACTGTCAGTCACTTCCGCGTAACGACAGAGACACATAGGTACAATACTGGCTGCCGCACTGCTTGCGTTGGTACTAACGTAAAAAGCGGCCAAAATCTTATAACTTGTAACCCAAACATAGTCGTACCTATAGTGCCTAAATACCACACGCATTATATGTATACGCTTAAATTTTCAGATAACAGAAATCAGCCAAGGTTGACGTTTTATCGCAATTCGCAACTATTTGACTAAAACCGGAGTTTTACTTACTTATTGGTTACGATAGTAACAGTTATTTTAATAAGTTGAGTTGATACTATAATCCTTTTTTCCTTATGCATCAGTTTTTCAAATTCACTGATTCGACTTTGTTGGTTGCCTCCTTATTAATAAACAAGAAGGGTGGTCGGAGTAGTTTTATTACTTTTTGTTTTCGTCTGTCAACTTTGAAAGTTTTTGTTACGTAAATCATGTTCTTACTTATTCAATCTTATTCCACGTTTATTAATAAGGAGCAGTTTAGGTGATTTGCTGGGAAGAAATTAATTCTAGGCATCAGCCTGATGGCTACGAAGCATGATTGCTTCGTAGACGAATTGAAAGTTACACACTCTGGGGTTTTGGGTTTATTACTGTTCAAAACATCAGTGTTGCAAACAATAGGTACACTTAAAATGAAACTATAACTTGAAACTGGACTGCAATCCAAATTTTAGTGACTGACAAATGTACATGGAAAACGATATTCCCCAAAGACAATTTAAACGAAGTATGTGAAATTTCAAAACAAAACGTCAAATTTGAAATTAAAGATTGGCTATGAAAATGGTATTTTGGAGAATTTTATTACGTGAATAGGCCGTCAGGTCATAAAGGATACACAAAATAGTAGGTACATTAATTGTAAAGACTACACCCTAGACTTGCGTGGGAGTAAAACACGTTTATGAATGGAATCCGTGCGGAAGACGATTAAAATACCTTTCCCGCGACCTTCCTAGACTTTTGGCAATTTGATATAGCTTGATAATTTAATACAGAGGCCATACCGTTCTTTCCATCTTAGGTTTCAATCCAACTTTGCACCCTACTTTTATCTTTCGTTACTTGTTTTCCATCCAAAGGCTGCCTGAAAGAGATCGCTTTAAGCGATAAGAAAGCCCATTGTGCAACATTGTTTTATGGATATTAGTGAAAAGCCGACTAGCCGTAGTTAGGAAAGTCGACTAGTCTTCACCTACCGACTAGAAATTATGCAATAAAACCATGCAACATTTATTTAATTATTAGTACGTTTAGAAGATACCCAGTCCGCGTAGTCGGAAAAACTAGGGCACCCTGTAATGCTTCAGCTCTATTCTCTTTTATCGAAAACGGTTTCGCTAAAAGCTTTCGAAGTAGGAATTATTCTTATTAAGTTATTACTTGTCAAGTGGTCACGTGGAAAATATTTATCTCCGAATTATAATGATCTCCATTGCTGACTAGTCGCAAATAGTCGGCTTGTCTTCTAGTCGGCCAAAGTCATGGTCAGCCCATCTAAAATAGATTAATTAATTTGATTTTCTCCCCCACTTAAAATTACATACAAACGTGCATGGCGCTCTTAGTTCAAAAGGTAATTTTGCCATCACTTCTTATGTAACCATGAAAGATCAAAGAAGGCACATATTATAAAACAACATATTTTAAACAACAAAATATCGACTCTTATTTTTTGTGACAGAAAATGCAATAAAAGTTGTAAAACAAAATAATATTTAAATTAAACTGACTTTTAAAAAGGGAAAAATAATGATTGCCCTTACATAATCTGAACTCGGGCAGGTAAATTAAAACACAAAACTGTACGTCTCAATTTCAGATAGGTGCATACAAATTTTTCCCTTTTTTTTTGAAGTTGGGTTTTTTTGACTAGTCTTGGAGTTTTGTGTTTTGTGACTTCACATTATGTAATTACTAGCTGCGCCCCGCGGTTTCACCCGTGTAAGTCCCGTTCCCGCGGGAATATCGGGATAAAAAGTAGCCTATGTGTTAATCCAGGTCCCCAGCTACCTATATTCCAAGTTTCATCGCAATCGGTTTGGTAGTTTTTGTGTGAAAGAGTAACAATAACAACCTCACATACATACATACTCACATACAAACTTTCGCGTTTATAATATTAGTAAGATTTTTCTCTTTTTGAAGGCGGTTCATTCTTTAGCCGGCAACACAAACTAAATGTGTAAGCACTAATCTACGTCAACAAAAATTCACAATCCAGACCCACATTTTGCGTCGCAACGAATTAAAACGACACATCGACCCAATTTATCATCACGGAAACACACTGACATCATCTTTACCAATAAAACAATTCCCACAGAATTCAATGTCGAAAATCTAAAGCAGCAAAGCTTCTCATCACTCTTACCAACAAAAACCGTACTTTATTACAAAGCAGTAGAGTCCAAAGTAACTTGTTTGGAGAATTTTGCGGGAAATGATTGCGTTTTATCGGAACGAGTAGGGCGCGTGTGGGTGTGAGGCTATCCATTCATAACTTGGGTGACGTCACGTCAGATGGAGATTTTGATGATATGTCCTTTGCTGTCTGTTAGCTGTCTCTGGATTTAGGGCTGTGTCTCGTAGATTCTATGGGAGGCTTGTAGTTAAGGGGAAGTCGAAGCGTGAGTACCTACGACTACAACGAGGATAAAAAGAAAAAGCTCTTTCCAACCTTTAAGTTTAACTGATTCCGATTATTTTTTTCATGTGATTACCTAGATTACATGGAGATCTAGGTTTAAGCTTTTTTTAATTAAAGTCAAGAGGCACAATTTTATTTATGAACGTAGATTTACTTATGAAACAGTTGCCATCACGTAAACACCGCTGAACCGATTTCCATGAAACTTGGAATATAGGTAGCTGGAAACCTGGAATATGCTACTTTAGCCATAGGCTACTTTTATCTTATCTTATCTTATCCCGATAATCTCGCGGGATCTGGACTTACGCGGCACGGGTGATACCGCGGGGCGCATATACTATGAAAGTATTAGCTGCCAAACTAATACAGGAACCTTACTACATATTTATATATTACATTATACGTAAGAAAGTTCATTGTAGGTACATGAAAAAATCAAAGCTATATAAACAAATTTCTTCCCTAAGAAATCCTTTCAAGTAAATTGTTCGCCTAAACCGGATGCAAATGTGCGAGAGTAACATAGACTGACTGACAGAAGTTGACTGACGGGACATGACTGACGTCATTTAAACAGTTACTTTGCGATTCTTTAGATGTCTAAGGAAAAAATATGGGATAACTTAAGAAACGTAAATAAAAAAATCTAAAACCAAGAGACCGCGGTCGAATTGTCGAAGATGTATTTTACCTTGGATTAAAAAAAAATAATTTATACTCCGTGCCGGTTTCCAAGTCTAGTAAAACAGTTAACGCATAGCTTAGTTTAAAGCTTGGAAATTGGCAAAGTCAGAATCTACCATAAGTTTAATAATCGGTGCGAACACTCTTAAAAGAATCGTATATACGCGTCAAATTGAGAACCTCCTAAAGTCTGAAAATTTCAAGTTAGACTTTGACAGAGTCAAGGGTAATTTTACAAAGTCTAAAAATTTAATGGGTAATTAAAAAAATCCGCTGACGGACGTGTAAAAAAGGGGGCTTTGAATATTTGTTAGGATTATCTGATTAAATTATACCTGAAAATTGACACCAGGCAAGCCATATCACTACATGAAAAGATGAAGAATAAGGTCCAACCCGTTCCCTTACAACTTTCAACTTTAATCCATTTGTAACCGGTCCATAAAAAACAGAGCTTATCAATTCGCAACTCAGTGAATAAAGGTAAGAAGGTAAGTACTTTACCCTAAGTAGGTAGAGGTAAAGGAATGTATGTGAAATTGAATGCCAGCGTCTGCTATACCTTGACAGTGGGCCAGTAAATCACAAAGGTAGGTCAGGATTTGCGGACAAAGCCGCAACCAGTTCCAAGTGACCTCCAGACATCCGCCATCTTGAGTTCGAGTATACCCCGCGACGAAATACTAGCAACTTCGTGTACGGTTCTAGTTTTGCAAGTGAACCTGTTTGTTGGGCGACTGTATGTCTCGTTTGAATAGATGTAATTTTGATTTTTCGTCTCGTTTACCCTAAATATTAGGTTCGGGTTGATCTTTTCAAAACTATATTGATATTGTAAATGCGAAAGTCTGTCTGTCAATAGTCTCGTCACGTTTCCACGCCTAAACCGCTGAAAAGATTTTGATGAATTTTGGTGCAAGACCTTGGAGAAGGACATAATTAAGCTACTTTTAAGCCAGATATTCCCGCGGGATTGGGACTTACATGCGCAAAACTGAGCGTAGATAGTAAATATGGCAGGACGTTATACACATCGCCTCTAGCCCTGAGCGACTACTCAGGGTAGTGGACTATGGGTAGTGGACAACAGATATAAGTACTGCATTTAATACTTTTGTTTTGTAAATACATACCTACATTATTATAAAACAAATACTTTAAAAAATAAAAATACTTAGACACCACCCCACCCAGAATTAGAAGCAAACATTTAAGCCTAATTTACATTGTGAAACTAGTGTCATGCATAATAGAGTATATTTCACAAAAGCAGTCTCACAACAGTTACTGGAAGCAATTGTATCAAATAGATACCGCTGTGTCTACGCACTTTTCGTGAAAATGCCACTAGTTTCGTACCGTTTTATTGTCAGCATGAATATAGGTATTTGTCCCCAGTGGAAATATAAACCACTTTTTCGAAGGATTCCTATTTTTACCTTTGAGGCATGAAACCCTAAAAACGATGTCTATACAGACACTACACGGCACATTATTTGCGTACACACATTTGTCTACCGACATATTAAATATTTGATGTTAAATCTAAGAACTCAGCTCTACAAATAATTATCTTAAGTATACCTAGTAGAACTTTATTCTTAGAAAATCTCGTCAATAGGTCTCTTTACTACAAATACTAGTGTGTAATGTACTGCCGAAGTCGCCATGCAAATTGTTCTTGTTCCGGTACGTAGACCGGTGCACTCGCTAAGTAAAAAGAGTCAGAACTCACAAGTAAAGGTCCACTATCTTGGGCAGTATTGCTTTGGAAGCCATGGATACGATCTGTCTCTAACTGATCCCAGACGGCCCAGGCGCTTTGATGAGCACCTGACAGTACAGCGGCCCCTGCCGTTATACCGGAAGGTGGATACGCAGGGACGCTATATGATTATACTATCTGCGCCTTGCGGTTTCACCCGTTCCTGCGGGAATATCGGGATAAAAAGTAGCCTATGTGTTATTCTTGGTATTCAGCTACCTATATTCCAAGTCATCGCAATTGGTTCTCGTAGTTTTTGCGTTCATACATACATATAAACTTTCACGTTTATAAAATAAGTAAGATAATAAGCATAATAGGTTAGTTCGATGGAGGGTTGCCCTGTTTCTAATTAGGTTAGCGTGCTCCATATTGAATCACATCCATGACTTACCCTGATACCTCTGATAATAAAGACCTGTATTCATTATACTACTAGGTATGTAAGTTTCCGAGGTTTTATAATTTCCACGGGATCGGGACTGATGAAACAGCATGAGACAGCTAGAACCTACCTAGTAATTAATTTGGTACCTACCTTGCCTAGTAATTAATTTGGTACCTAGCTGTAGCGCAAAACTTAGGTACTTTTTATTCGACATCAAGGAATTATTGCCTGGAAGATATCGAAGTTGGGCGATATGGATGTCTATTGTCCCTCGCTAGGTTTAAGTTTTTCTTTGTTATATTTGTATATTTTAATTCAATAAAGCGTTTAAGTCTATCTATCTCTAATGCCAATTACCTTTAGGTACTTAGTTAAAATTATCAACTCATATTTTATAAAAAGTTTGGAATTCGTATTTTATTGCACAAAAATTATGCTGAGACCAACATTCAACGTAATCTGAGAATCTATATCGTAAATAGGTACTGAGTACGATCTAGGACATTGAGAAATACCTATTGGTTGCAACTATGTAACCTAGTAGATTTGCAATGAATGAAAAATATTTGGAACAAAAACGAAGTAAACGAGTTGTTATTAATAAAACAGTATGAATGAATGAAATACGAGACATAGCTTGAGGGCATTGCTCGGTATCATTATTTTTTTTAGATTATTTCCTAGTCTATTTATTAAATAAATAATAATATAAGTGCAGGATGATGCATACAGCGCAATCTAATACCAGACTGAGCAAATAGGCTTGTAGTATGGGTAAGTAATGGTAATAGACAACGGATATACCTACCTACTACATTTTTTTAATACGTACCTTAATACGTATAGAACACACCCAAAAATAGAAACAAGCTAATTTGGTTAGCGCGAATCGAAACAGCAACATTCTCCGTTGGTTTCGCATGCCTCTGTGCGCGTACTAATATTCGATTAGCTATGAAGGACCAGTACCCGTATTATCTATCTGTTGACGTCTGACATCAGTGGAAAATGACAGGCACTATGCAGTACATTGCTGATTTGAGGTGATCACCGGTAATAACCACGTTACTCAAAGCAGCAATATACTGCATAGTGCCTGTCAATTTCTACTGTTGTCAGACATCCACCGGATAGATGATATGGGTAATTGGCCTACGTCCGCCGGTCTTGTATAGTCGTGCGGGGTAAGCAACGCCTAGCGCGGTCACTACTTGCATCATCATAATCTCAACCCTTATCCGTCCACTGCTGAACATAGTTCGCTTCGCATTGCATTTTGGTCGCCACTTTTAGTCCCCATCAGTTTTCAGTTCTTCGAGCCATATGGGCTGCCCTTTGCCACTTCAGTCTGCTAATTATTGTGAGAGATGTGTCGGTCTTTGGCTTTTCTACGGATTTCGGCTGCTAGCTGTTATTATTTGTATGGGTGAAACTGCGGCACCCAGCTGTGCTGCTGTCCCAGTATTAGAATAAATTGCGTTTTTTCCCTAATTATAACAACCGTACGTATGTATATTATGTATAGGTACAAAACCGTCTAATGTTTTAATAACATTAGCAGGAAGTTAGATAAACAACCGCAATCTTCCTGCTGTAATCGCCACCAAAAGCTTGGCTGTCTCGAATCAGAATGTAGTAACCAGAGTAAAATAGACATAGACAAAATCACCTTATGTTAAATAGTAATTAATTAAAGTATAGGTAATGTTTTAAAGTAGTCAATTAATAGAACGATTATACAATTGTAAGTGAAGTTTTATTTTAATTTTATGTTAGTATTCAGTTAGAAGAAAATGCACTTGGTAGTAAGCCACTATTATATCACATTACATTTTACATACAATAATTACATATATGTATGTAAATCTTAATTACATACATATATGTAATACTGTTTTACCAGGGATGTCACAATCTTTACCATACTAACACTTGACCGATTTTGTTAAAACAAAAAAGTATTCCTACACCGATCTCATATTTGACATACAGTATGTATTATTTTACAGAAGAAATGTATCATCAAAAATTCTCGCGTGCCAGGATTTTAACCATTTTGCCATGCGAGTGTGTTAACAACCATTACGCCACATGGATACCCATTGATTAGCTTGAGCACTAAATATTAGCTGAGGGTAAATTAAGTAACTTCTGAAAATCTGAGTTTATTCATAAAATGCGGTCTAACCTAATATTTTTGGAAACTGAACTTAAGTAAGAAACAGCAGCAATCACTGATTTTTAAATTGGTAGTTTCCACAGATTTCTTGTCAACATTTTGTAATATTTCAACGGCAGTTACTATGTTCTACAATAGCACAATCGAGCTATATCTTCGGATATACCTACCAATTTGTGTTATCGGCTACTTTGTGTATTTTCAGGCTAATTAAATGAGGAAGGATGTGGTATGGACACCCTTATTTTTGGGTTTTTTACCATGGGTTTTATACCATTACCTTGAGCATTTGAGATACGTAGTTTGTGTTTACAACAGTCGCATATATTTTGAATAAAATACAATGTCAGGGGGATACTTTATGTTGCTTATCTTTACTATAAAATTCTAAGTCGTGACTGATTGATTAATTGACTGATTGACACAATTATACGAGTATTTCAACGCAGAGCTCAAACTGCTGGTTCTATGGACATGCCCTTTGGAGGGAGTGTTCCTTGTCATGTGTTGGTAGGTAGGTATACTAAGAAAGGATTTTGAACTAAAATCATTTAATCGAAAACTATGTGTATAATTGAGTTTAGTTTTTTTCCGTTCATACGAAAAAGAAGTAGAATCGTTCAGGTAGAGCTGCTAAGACGTGAAATTAATAATATCTAAAAATATTTTATATGGCAAAATAAAATAGTTTAAAAAAAATGATATTTTTTTTTACAATTCCATGTCGATCATAACTTCCATGCAACCGGACCCGGACTGATAAATATTTTAGCACCTTCTACACAATATGTATACCGCCTTAAGGTAAAACATCTGTCTTTGAACGCTGTTTTGAACCTGTTTAGTAGGAATTCCAAATATTTATACGTTACTCTTCGCGCACTCAAATTGCATATTTATACGTTACTCAATATGTAGGTAAGTAACTCAAGTTCATTGACACGCGTGTGCACACATTGTTGTTTTCATTCAATTTACCTCGCCTCTGTTGTTGTTTTGATTTTGGGCGTGTGTTTTTGTCAATTAACTCAGCTATCAGTCATCATTAATGTTGAAATTGGAAACGCAGCCGAAGTGGGTTATTCTAACCGTATACGTTTCTTAGTACTACCATAACATTCTACCCGCCCGGGCTTCCGACATTTATTTCAACCGTAACAGACGATCGAACCGCACCGCCCCTCACAAGTGACATCTATAGAATCCATACTAATATTATAAATGCGCAAGCACGCCTAAACCGCGGAACCAAGTTTGACGAATTATTGTTCGAGATAGATGGGATTTGGGAGAAGGACAATTACTACTTTTGATTCGGATATTCTCGCGGGGTTGGGACTTACGGGGGTGAAACCGTGGGGCGTGGCTAGTTAATAATAATTATGTACAACTATTCTGACGTATTCTGTGGCGTTTGACAACACAATAGGTACATAATAATCAGTACAGTGCAGTGCGGGTTCGATCGTCTGTAACGGATATTTGGTAGGCGTAGAATGTTTGTCCTATTATAGTTATTGAGTGCGCTTCGTTAAAACTTTCCAGTTACGGCCACAAACTGGATTTTTAATTTTTTAATATTGCTTCCTTAATCGCGTGATTTTATCCATTTTAACCGACTACGGCGATGCCAAAGATAAAGATATTTATTCGCATAAAGTATAGTACAAATTGGTCTTAAATTACATGAAGTTTCATATACTATATAATAGAAATTTGCATGCCGTCACATGGCATGCAAATTTCTCATATAAAAACTAATATTAAAAAAAAGTGATGCTCTTATCTTTGGTGCAAATTATTAACTATACAATTCATTTCAAGCCAAAAGGAAGGGTAATGTTTTTGTATTTCCCTTTCATATACTCATTAGCCATATCTAATATACCAACTTAAGTACCTACTTACCTAATTCATTAAAATACCCAAGTGTTATCAATCGTACGCTATGTTTGTCTAGTGAACTGGAAAACCCAAGTTTCTAACAATTAGCGTCAGCAAGTCATTTTAAGTATTGTTTTTAATAGTACGCCATAGTCAATTGGCTCCGATATAGCGAGTAATTTGCTGTTCATGGCACAAATGTTGTAAAAATGAGGAAAATCTATTGATTATATAGGTAGGTAGGACTGTTAGGTAAGTAAGTACATGGTGTGATCTCTAAAATGTAAAACCTAGATTGTTAAAAAAATCTGAAAAGTTGTGTTTCAATTTCAACAGTCCACCATAGACAATTTGCTTAGATAAATTTGCGGATAACTCGCTATTCAAGTTACATACATAGTAAAAATTATGAAAATCTAGAAATTGGATACATAATATGGAATGGCTTCATTTCCTAAACAAAAAACATTTTTGTTTAAAAACGCTAGAAAAAATGTGTTTTTAAGATGTTTAGTCAATATCTTTAAAACCGTCTGGTAGAAACATTTTAAAGGAAAAATTCATCTTCAAAAATTCACTCGCGGCGAGTTTTGAACTCGCGTCCCTGGAACCCTGGAAACTGGTATTTAATAGTAATTTGTATTTACATATTTAGGTAACAAATTTCTTGAGATCTGTCTATTTTTTTATAAACTATCTAGTTATCTTGTAATTAGTAATTGTTCGATTTTACACTCTTATATTTCGCATAGTCGCATCTTATGTTCTTATTTTACAATACTCTGCGATTCGCTAGCGCTATCCCTGTCATGCTATTCTACTTATTATGCTACAGTGCAGTGCTACACCCATAACAAGCTGCACCATGTTTTTCTGCTCGCTGTTTTGACATCAAAAGTAGGTAACCAACATGTTAGAAGGCGCTCGGGCTGTTATTTCGAGGCTCCTGTGTGCCTAAGATGTAATGAAATAAATTTGGAAAACATTAAAAAAACAAACATTTGTTTCGCTTTCAAGTTAAAGTTTATAAATATTTTATTCACCAAGAAACCATACAATAGAATACGTTAAAAACTAAAATTAAAACTAAACTTTGCCTCGTGCGGACGCCCTCGAGGACATTTTTTATTTATAACTTACTTACCTATATTCAGTTAAAGTTTTACATTTTGGCTTGTATTTCATAATTATTTTAATAAGTAACAACTAAACATTGGGTTAACATTTTAAAATACAAATTTGATAATATATATTTTAAAGAAAAAATACATCTTAAAAATAATATTTTTATATATTTTAAATATTTCTAGTAGAAATGCCTCGAGCAATAAAAAAACAAATTACGAAATACGGCAACCTTTTTAAATTTGAGTTACCTATTATTTAGCATAGTTAGCCATTAAATAGGCATTACCTAAATACCTAGAACTCAGTAATAAAACTCGGTATGTAGAACACTGTAACAATAAAATATATAGCGCAGGGCATATCTACGCCTGTCATGTAGGTATCAGAGTTGGTACGATTTGTCGTACTAGTATATACAACAACTACAACACATCGTAGTGGTACAATTTGTAGTTTATGTTTCTCTCAATGTTTTCAAAGATAGGTAAAGATGCACTATTTCTTCTCTTTGTATAATATTATATGTCTATATTACAAAAAAATAGCATATCTCCACCTGAATTATCAGATATGCTATTTTTATTATAAGGCTATTTCTTATTTATTTTAAAACTGAAGAGCTATCAAGGTTCGTCGCAATCGATTCAGTAGTTTTTGCGTGAAGGAGTACCGGGCATTACTTAATAACACACTAACTTTCACTTTTATAATCATCATCATCATCATCAGCCTGTTGCAGTCCACTGCTGGACATAGGCCTCTACAATTGCACACCACCTAGATCTATTTTTTGGCTTCACGCATCCAGTTTCACCCTTTTACTTTTATAATATCAGTAGCAATTATCATGCCAGATATATTGTATGTTTCTTGTGTTCCACCAAATCGGAATAATCTCTAAAAATAAACTATTTTTCCGGTATTCATCGAGTTGTTTTATTATTTTCCTTTGGGTATGGGTACTAAGGAAAAGATCTTTGGAATCCAACATCGAGAAAACAGAAAAAGGGCAATTCGTAGACTTCTGTTTTCACTTCATTTCACTTCACTTTCTTTCCCCAACCATCTACAACTAAGCCTCGAGTACTGATATACCCGACAACCCATCGAGCGCCATTCACACACAATAGAACTCACTAACAATGCAAAAAGGAGTTTTCCCACATAACAGACGAATTTCCGACTATTAAAGTTGACAATAGTACTTATATGGGTTAATAGAGCATGCTATATGTTACGGGGCGATTGTAAAACATATGTGCATGGTGATTATATTATTTACTTAGCGACAGTAAAAAATAATTGGTTTTGAAGTTCGTGAAGAGGTACAGTCGGGCACATAAATGCATGCTCACCCTAAGGGCGACAGTTTCTTGAAAGGGTCTTGCAGTTAGGTCCTTTGTAATAAGATGAATGTCAGTAAAAGAATGTTGTATGTAAGTCTACAAACAGTTTAAGCGAATAAGTTGGGTAATTGCGAATAATACACTCAAAATATTATGACTTGCAACTAAACTGCAATCAAAACTTGATTTCCTACAAAAATGGTAAAAATTTTAACAAAAAATGAAAAATGTTATTTGTTGTCAAATTAAGACTGCAGATTGACTGCAATGATATTGAATTGAAATTTAGACATATTACTACGCGAATTTTCTATCTTTTAAGATAGTGGTGAAACGCTTCTCCATTGCAGTCGGGTCAGATAGTAATCAAGATCCAAACACTCATAGGTAAGTACTAAGTACATACGATTAAACAATGCCCCCTATAAGGAATAAATCAGATGGCCTAAAACTTTCGACATAACTACACAACCGGCCAAGAAAAGTTAGAACACACGCTAAATAAAACATGAATGACCGCAATGATTAGTCTGCAGGTTGCGTTCCGAATATGACGTCAGTTGCACATTCCGACTGGCTACGAGGAAAACGATACTAACAGTCAAGATTCGAAGAAAGAACCGTAAAGATATCAAATATCTATACTGTAATAGACCTAAACATTATTTCTCACTTAGGATATGTTTTGAAAAAAATTCAAAAAATTGTGCTCGGCGTGATTCGAACCCTGCATAAGTCCCCGATCCCGTGGCAATGTCGGAATAAGAAGCTAAATGTGCCAATTTAGGTCTCCAGCTATCTGTATGCTAAGTTTCATGGCAATCGATTTTGTAGTTTAAGTAGGAGAATGAGTAACAAACACTCGTTAGGTTGCCTGGAAGAGATCGCTTTTAGCGATAAGGCCGCCCACTGTACTTAGTTGATTTTTGTTGTTTCTGTATTAAGTGCTTATAGTTTTTGGTAAAAATGTGTTTATATACTTGTTTCTATTGTAATTATTAATTATTTTGTGTGTTTATTTATGATTTCTTGTTTTGTAATGTAACAGTTTGGTACTATAAAGAGTTAATCTATCAATCTGTCTCGTTTACTTCCGTTCTCAGTTACTAACAGAGATAGTTTCACATTTATAATATTAGTAGGATTATATCAGCCAGAATTGTCGCATTGCTGGAGAAAGGCCTTCCAACTCTTCCATTTGGGTTTATTTTGGGCCATGGTTCACCACTCAGGTTTGAATTTAACGACCTCCTTAAACTATTTACGCTATCTATGGCTGCCGAGGCTGGTTGGTTTTGATGAAGTTGGTTATTAATATAAAACATACATGACATTTCAAAAGTTTTCGATGTGATCTCTATCCCACAGTAATTAAATCTCTACGAGACGCTCGATTGCAATATTTATAGTGTAAAGATTTACAGACGACGAGTAAACTAATCAAATTCGGTCTTTATGATACTTGATATTAGGATCAAATTTGAATGTATTACAAACAGCTGTTTACCAATTGTATAAGAATTTGGCGCGAATATTTGCGCGGGAAAACTTAGGACGATGTGACTCAACGTTCAAATTTCTATTGAATTAAGTAGCCGTTGTTGAAGCTTAGAAAGGATTCTGGTATCAACTGGTTAGGTTGCCATTTACATTTTTATTGGAATAGGCCCTGTTACTATGACTCCGCTGTCCGTCCGTCCGTCAAATCCGTAGGATTGTTTTTTCTTTTACAGTATTTGGGCGACTACTTCATAAATATCGCAATCTATTGAATGTAGTTATTGAATTACGGTCAGTACAAATACTTTATCCGGAATAGAACCCGCAACCTTTTGCGTCGCAGTCGTGGTTTGCACGACGCGCCACAGAGGCCGTCTATTAATACGCAAGCGTGCTACATCTGATACCCCATCATCACTTACCATCACTTGTGTGATACGTTGGTGACAAAAATATCCTGCGATAATTATAAATCAACCTGACCATAAACAAGAGGTGTTTATGTCTCAAAATAATGCAAATGTCGTTCTGGTTGTTCTGGTTGTTGTTCTGTCGTTCTGGTTGTCTCTGGATCAGAAGTGGCCCCTTAATTAACGCCAATTTAACAGTCTCAACTCTCATCCAGTCGTGTTAAATCCTTCATTTACCGCATTACAGCTTTAACTGTCGATTTGAACATCGTCGGCATAATAAAGAGGAAATTAAGTAGGTGGAATAGGGTCGCCATAATAATATAACAAAAAGTAACGATATTTTATTTTCTACTATAAAATACTAAGCTTACCATTGTACAATTAATTGTACCATTGTACCATTGTACTACTAATAATATAAAGGTGAAGAAAGTTGGTGTGCGAGTATGTTTCTTATTCCACACCAAAACGATGATACCGATAACAATGAAATTGAGCATGCAGATTGCTGGAGACCTGGGGATTAACAAATACCTCCATACTTTTTATCCCGATATTCCCGCGGAATCGGGACTTTCTTGGTGGCTACCTGCACAACACAACGAAAATAAACTCCAAAAGCCATGTCTCTAGAACCAGTATTTTTGCCTCTGCGTTGATATTCCATAGTGCGTACTTTGCTCAGATTGCGCTTAGCAAAAACTAAGCATAAACTTTTATTTGTAATTTATAGTCGAGATTAATTTTGAGATATACGAATAAAATAAAACGAACTTCATAGTCATATAACAGAGAAGCAAAGTTAAGGTCATTATTTTTGCTTTGCTTACGTTCTAAATTTGAAAAACTTCGACTTTACTAAGCAAAACCGTTTAGGCGCCTTTGAATAGTTGCAAAGATCGCTTCATAAATATACCAAAAAATTGACATAAGTCAAAGTTGTTGCTTAGCATAGTCAAAGTACGGTCTATAGACTTCAGATAGCCTAAGTCAGTCTATCTGAACTTTGAATTTTATACTTATTATTATTTAATTTTATTTTATTAATTTAATCTATACTAATATTATAAAGCTGAAGAGTTTGTTTGATTGTTTGTTTGTTTGTTTGAACGCGATAATCTCAGGAACTGCTGGTCCGATTTGAAAAATTCTTTTTGTGTTTGATAGTCCATTTATCGAGGAAGGTTATAGGCTATATTACATCACGCTACGACTGATAGGAGCGGAGCATCCATGAAATATGTTGCAGAAACGGGAAAAAAATCCCCCCTTTCCGAGATTCTGTCGCGTGCGCTGAGTAAACGGTCAAAGTTACATAAAAACCATTTATAAGAGAATTCTTCCTCTAAATAGGATCTAATGAATAGTCCGCGACAGCATATGTCTAACTCTTAAGGTTGACTCAATATAACATCTTTTAGAGTAATGAAATTTATTGTAGAACAATGCATTGTTTCCGAAGGTAATTTTGTAAATATGATATTAATCCTTATCCAAATAAATACGTTATTCATTAAAAGTATTTAATTTTAAACATAATTGTCCTTAACATCACTTGATTTCAATGAATATCTCACGAGATATTACAGTTTTAAAATAACTCCACAATAAATAATTAATAAGTACCAAGCGTGCATATACATATACACGTAGCGGACGACGATGATGAGGGTGGCCAGCCAGCTCTGTGAGGCATCATGCCGCGCGGCTCAATCGGTCGGCTCCATGCGAGACGGTAGTGTCACCAAACTGCAGTGCTTTTTAATAATTATTTTGCAATATCTCATTGTACTTTTGATTCTTAATATTTTGTTTTATGTTGGTAATTGATATTTTAAAGAGGTTACGTTGGTAACATGTATATATGTATGTATTTTGGGGGTCATCTCAGAAACTTCTAGACCTATTTCAAAAATTCTTTCACTAATAGAAAACTACATTATCCAGATGTGACATAGGCTTCTTTTGATCCCGATATTCCCTCGGGATCGGGACTTACGCAAGTGAAACTGCGGGACGGCAGCTCTTAAAAATAAAGTCGTGTATTTCTATTTCTAACTCAACAACCCGTAAACCGATATGAATGAAATTTGGTACAGGGTAGAAATAATATATAGGGTACTTTGAATAATCGTACGGGTTAAGCAACACTTGGTACAACATACGTGATGGGTGAAAAAGAGCAGGTGACCCGATATTCATAAACTTGGTACAGGGTTGGTTTAGAGGTAGAAATATTATATAGTACTTTGAATGATCGTTAAGCAACACTTGGTATGACATACGTGAGGGATCATTAACGTTACGGGATAGGAACGCGGGTGAAACCGCGGGGCGCAGCTAGTATTAACTTATTTACAAAGTTGTATAGGCCGTTTTTAAACTGACATTTTGGCTTTGACATTTGACACATTATCTTCAGAAAGATGTGTCAAATCTACGATTGAAAAATGAAGTATAGGTTAGTATCACTGCTATGTGAACGTATCAGCAACAAAGTTGTACATTTGTTCACAATAGAAGGGATATCAGTGGATCCCTGGAGAATTATTGTGTGTGGTCTAGATAAGAACGGATATCAACCGCAAACGCTGGAACACTTGTGTACTGTGTACTAAATGATAGACAGGCTATGATAAACTTATCCACATTTTAGATACATTATTATTTTAACATTATAATCAAGACCCGGTAACATGTAACTATGTTAACAAACCGTGGGAACTAGAAATATTTTCGAGGAAAAATACATCTTCAAAAATTCACTACCGCCGATGCTCGAACTGCAGCATGCTAACCATTCCATTGATATGCCTACCTAGATCGTTAAAAATCAGTTTTAAATCCGTGTGAATTTTACAGCAGAAAAGCTTACAGGATTCATATTAGGTACAAACAAACAAAGTTCTTAAAAACTTTTCTATCGTATTCAGCTTTCGATTTCGAGCCTATCTGACTATTTTTTTTTCTGGAATATCTATGTTTTTCAACGTTTCGTGTTTCAAATCAATATGTCAAAGGCAACAAGTAACATAACCATTAATAACGTGTGTGATATGCCACATCGAATGCCATCACATCGAAGTTCATGACATCGAAACCGTTACATCGATAGATTACGAAATTGCTCGTTCATTACATCGAAAGCTTATAAAATATATCGGTTATGACGTTGAAGGATTATAAAAAAAACGATAGTTCATTACATCGAAAGCTTATAAAATCGATCGGTTATGAAATCGATCGTTCGTGGTTAAATAGAAACGTTAACATGTGGACTGTTTATGACATCGAAAAATTATAATATCGTTTGAGATGCAGATATTATATTTGGTTTAGGCATATACGACTTCGTGATCACATTCTTAAGAATGGATTTAAACTTTTAACCAAATAATATATTATAACTGATTCGGGTTCGATGTCATGAGCTACGATGTATTGGCATTCGATATGGCATATTATTCCATTAATAACAACTAAACACACATCTTGTAGACAAGTTAAAAGGCGTTTATAAATGAGAAAGAAGCGTGGAGACAAAGGTTACAGGTTCGATGCCCGATCGAGGCTAAAGCTATGGAAGGAATGTCCGGTGTGCGGAACGCCGGAAGTACCAACTAGCCACATAAAGGTCACATGGGTAATATCGACTTTTCAAGGACATATTTTATGGGGTATGGATGGGGGAAATGATAACGCTATAACTATGGGTGCGTAGTGCTAACTGTTCTAGCGTTCGATATATTTGTGTTTGTTTTGTTCTTTTAATAAATGTAAGAATATAATTACCTGCCGTACACTAGCTTTTGTTATAAGTATATTTTGTATTTCTCTTATAAGTGAATTTGTAAATTCTTTTAAAGAAATAAACGCCATAAACCATAACTATGCTATGTGTGTGTAATCAATATTTCTTATGTTTGTTGCTCAAGGCATTCTACTAGAAATATTTTACTAGGAGAAATGTATCATCAAAAATCGTCCCGTCATAGGATTCGAATCTGTGCCGTTTGAGATTTTTGATGATTTCTCTTTGTAAAATATTTCTAGGCTATGTGTGTTGTGTTGAGCGGCGTTGGTCTGGTGGTAGATACTCCGACTTTCATTTCGAAGGTCATGATTTTGAATCATTGTGGCATTGTTTTCTACATTTTGATGTAGAGTCAGGACATTTTTGTCTTAAATGTATCTTCATTTTATCTAGCTATCTAGGTAAAATACACTTCGTACTATATATTACTATATACATATAGTGCTACAGTATTATCTATTTATCTTTAGTGCTATAAGCTGCGCCCTACGGTTTTTCCTGCTTAAGTCTAGTTCCCGCGGAAATATCGGGATAAAAAGCCTATGTAATTCTCGAACGTCCTATCTATCTCTATACCAAAATTCATCAAAATCGGTTCAGCTTTTTAGACGTGATGGCGTAACAGACAGACTCACAGAGTTACTGTCGCATTTATTATAATATTAGTAAGGATTAACATCGTTCATGTACCTAGAAGATTAGACCCATCACAAAAAAAGTTACGTCTAAAATTAAAAATCTAGAGTGGAGACGTCCTCAGGCACGTTGGAACGACGATTTGCGCAAGACGGCTGGCACAAACTGGATGCGAGAAGCCGAAAATAGATCTAGGTGGCGTGCAATTGGAGAGGCCTATGTCCAGCAGTGGACTGCAACAGGCTGATGATGACGATGAAAATTAAAAAAAATACATCTGCCTTCGGAATTCATAAATATCTCATTCGCTCTTTACTCTTTGAGCAACCGGCGGCGGCGGCCCGCATGCAAAAAATGCAAAAATATTATGCAAAAATAATTTCACAGTTACCATCACGGAACGGTATCGGTGATATGCAAAAACAAGGCCAAGTGCGAGTCTCGCGCACTAATGGTTCCGTGGGTACAGAACCCTAAAATATGTGAACTCAACGACGATGCACGTTTACATTTACATTTACTACTGATGCCAGTTTATCACAAGATAGCGCTAGTGGTAAAATAAATCACGCTAACGTTGTGTATAACTTTTAAAAATCACGTTTGTTGTATGGGAGCCCCCCACTTATTTTTTGTTATTAGTATTTGCTTCAACTGTGTAGCTATCACGGTTCTTGAGCCATCCTGGTGGTAGACGGATATACAGACAGCAGTCTTAGTATAAGGGGCCCGTTTTTACCCTTTCGGTGCGGAACCCTAAAAATAGCAATTAACGAATATTCGCATAACCGCATTGGTTACTACTGCAACTACTTAGAATAACTGCTAAAGGGGGAATACCTAAATAAATATCTAAATTGTAGTCGCGGATTTTCCTGATTACAATACGTTATGCAAATTAGCTTTTCGAGAAATCGCGCATTGCAGTTACCTGCGTGACGTATGTACCTGCGTCTGCGTTTAGCGACTTTTATGGTGCGGTGGGGTGGGAGAAAACTCGTACGCGCTAGGCGGTGCGGTGCGGGGTGGGTGCGGGCTTCTATTCCCGCAGAGAAACAGATATCCTACTAATATTATAAAGCTGAAAGTTTGTGAATATGTGTGAATGTGTGTTTGTTACTCAATCACGTAAAAACTACTGAACTGATTGCGATGAAACTTGGAATATGAGTAGCTGGATACCAGGAATAACACATAATCTATTTTTATCCCGATATTCCCGCGGGAACGGGACTTACGCGGGTGAAACCGCTGGGCGCAGCTAGTAGTAATTAATCATATATTTCTCTGCGGGAATAGACATTTTTCTACACCTCATATTGTTCATATTACAAGTCTATTATTGCCTAGTTTATAAGTAAGTGTATGGCGCCATTTATATAATTTTAGGCAATATTTTTTCCACACTATTTACACTTTTATTTAGATACACTAAACTAGAGTATTAACCCATATACAGCTAATGGTCTTTATAAAGGCACCGAACGCTTCCTATATAAGTACCTGGATAAATTCAGGTATATGTATGTGCTATACTGCAGTACATCTCGCTGTATGTGGGTTATATGAACAAATGTGAAAAATGTTTATTTTATTGTACAATTTGTAACAGTCGTACACACAGTTTGTAACATGCATTTCTAATATAGGTAAGTTGTATCAATTTCTTACTAGTTCACGGTATACTTGATACGAAATTGAATTTGACACTTTCTTTATGCATTAGCCGGCGCGGCGTTTCGCGGTGAACTTCAAATGTGCTATGTGAAGAAAAAAATACACTTTATTGAACACTAGCTACACCCCACAATTTCACCCGCGTGAATCCCGATCCCGTGAGAATATCGGGATCAAAAGTTTGTGTAGTATCAAAGCCTTTGTTACTCCTCGTTAATGTGGCTTTCTATAGGTAAAAGAATTTTTAAAATCGGTCCAGTAGTTTCGGAGATTACCCTCAATTTACATTCACATACATATACATCGCGAAAGTTTGTATGTTTGTGACTTTGTTACTTTTTCACGCATTGCACCGATTGCGATGAAACTTGGAATATAGGTAGCTAGAGACCTGGAATAACACATAGGCTAGCATAGGCATTACTTTTTATCCCGATATTCCCGCGAGAAGAGAACTTACGCGGGTGTAACCACGGGGCGCAGCTGGTACATACATACATGTTATTACCAACGATATCTCTTTATAATATTAGAATAAGTATATAGATAGAATAATTTAGTGATACTAAAGTAGGTACTTAAATTTCCACTAAATACAGAGTACATCAGAACGAAGAATATAAAATAAAGTCGCTTTCACGAACTGACTAATATCGCCAAGCCTACTTAGTTCATTGCTATTGTTCATTTGTCTATACCTACTGAAAAAGCAATGGTTTTGTTCTATAAACTTATAATAAAGGAAGGGAGGACCAAAAGTCTGTAGGTACTTGGAAGTTAATTGAAAAAAAAGTTGTCTAGAGGGCTAAGAAAAAGTAGTAGAATATAATTATATAATATTTTTAATTCATGTCTGTCTGTCTGTCTGCCTTTTTCTGTCGGTTCCTTATACAAACTATTAAACCGATTGAAATCTGGTTTCCAATATTGGATAGTTCTGTTTTCGAGGCAGGTCGTGGTATACTTTGCATTAAAATCCAATTAGTAGAACCCTTTACCCGAGTATGGAACGAAAAAGTGTAACCGCTCGAGAACCGTTCGGCCGGTCGCGCCCGTGATAACGCGTTTTTCACTTTCGCGGGTGAAACCGCGGGGCGCAGCTAGTTTTAAATATATCAATGTTTAGGAGAATATCCGCTCCTACAAGCGTATGCGAGCGACCACGACTACGCCCACATGACAAGCCCACTTCTGCTTGTCAAGTTCGTAGAGAAATTCATATGAAATTCATTTACTCTTCTATCAACACGAGAGTTATTTCCACCAATCACAAGCCTTTCGACGCCGTCATCGGATATCAGCCAATGACGTCATCAGATTACATTTAGCCAGAAACGTAGAAGGTAGAACCTACGTATTATATAAATGCAAAGGGACGCCTACAGTGTAATAAAGTAAATTGAAACAAAAGTAATCTGGTGGACGATTCTGGTGCAATAGAGACGAGGCGAGCATATTTCGAAGACCTCAGTGGCAAGTCAGTAGAACACCTGGCTTTGACGCAAAAGGTTGTGGGTGCGGTTCTCTCGCTCGGTACAAGAAATTATGCAGTCTATTAATTTTTTTTCGGTGTAAAGGGTTGGTGTCAGGCAGGCAGCCGTATTTAAAAATAATACCAGATATATTTGTAAGGTGGGTATGGTCAATGATGAGTATTGATGACTTACCGACCCCAAATAATTTTGTGTGTTAGGTAATCCAGGGCTCCCAAAAGGGGTACAATCGGTAATATTGCTTAGATAAGGCGGTGAGTAGTCGTACTAATAGTAGTAAACAATTAGTTGTACTACTACTGATACCAAAATAGGGTCCTCAGTAGTAGAAAGTGTTAGATACGCACGATATGTACTTCCTATATCAGTTTAGAGCCGCTACCTACGTTAAAATGCGCTACGCAGTTCGCTAAATGTCAAAAGGTCTTGTAACGTACCGGCATCAATGAGACTTACTTGTATTAAATACCTAGGTACTATTAAAATTATTTAAAAATGGGATATTTTGATTCAATCGTTCCGTTCCGTCTACATATGCGATCATGATACGCGTCTGCGATACGGATACAGTGATCGGATCGGACAAAATGATACATATTTGGACCCGGCTTAACGGGTCTGCCCCTATATTATCTATCAAGTGAACGTCTGACAACACTGGGACTTTACAGTACATTGCCGCTTTGAAGTAACGTGGTTATCACCGGTGATTACCTCAAAGCAGCAATGTACTGCATAGTGGCTGTAATTTTCCACTGTTCTCAGACGTCCACTAGATA
The DNA here is from genome assembly GCA_949358125.1 of Idaea dimidiata. Lineage (NCBI taxonomy): Eukaryota > Metazoa > Arthropoda > Insecta > Lepidoptera > Geometridae > Idaea > Idaea dimidiata. The sequence continues at coordinate 12,403,921 of OX442334.1, forward strand.
GATAATATGGGGGCTGGTCAGTGGTCGCGATATAGATACGCTGCTGATTGGATAGGGTAATTGATACAAATCTGGAGCTGGTTTTAGTCACCTTTACGACACCAGCGGGTGAGACGAGGTGGCCCTATATGATGCTGGGGTTACGCGGCAATGTGACAGGCATATGTTAAATCTATCTTACTAATATTAAAAATGCGAATGTTTGTATTACGTATGTCCGAATGTAAGTTTGTTACTCTCTCACGCAAAAACTACTGAACCGATTGTGATGAAACTTCGAATATAGGTAGATAACACATAGGCTTCTTTTTATCCCGATATTCCAGAGGGAACGGGACTTGTGCGGGTCAAACCGCGGGGCGCAGCTAGTCATCTATAAATGTAAAATAACTGACTAACTGATTCATAGACTGACTGACTGAACAATTTATCATCGCATAGCCGTAACCAATGGTCTTATGGACATGAAATTTGGAGGGTGTGTTTTTTGTGATGTGAAGGTAGGTATCCACTAAGAAAAAGTTTATCGAAAATTCTGCGGGATCGGGATTTACGCGGGTGATTAGGATTCAAATAGTAAATATTATTATATAATTTTACTTTAGAAATTTCGATAACGAGGTGCAAACAACCAGTAAACTGTGCACGACACCATCAGCACTTAAACGTAGGCGCACCGGATGTACGGCCAGAAAAATAAATGTTACGCGGCGCTTAATCCATTTGTAATTGTTGTCTAATCTGTGGTTGGGTTCTATACGCTACTTTAAAAAAAAACCGCTAAGCCGATGGCGATGAAACTTGGAATATAGATAGCTGGAGACCTGGAATAATACATAGGTTACTTTTTATCCCGATGTCCTTAAACTTTCCGAAATGAAAAGTTACTTATTACTTACTTACGTACAAACTTTCATCTCTATTACTAATATTAGTAAGATTGACAAGATTTGCACTGATAGAGTTACATTAACTTTCTATAGAAATCTATATAAATAATTTATGTTTGGTAGTGGGTGGACTAGTCAATAGAAATAACCTATGAGTTATAAATTGATAAAAGTGGGTGTGCGTCACGATATAACAATTATTGAGATAACTTGTTGTGTTCTGCTGTTTCATTCGAATGTTATTTATTTACATACCTAAACATTAGAGCGGTATTTGTCTAGTGGTAGATACCCCGACTATCTTTCCAAATGTCGTGGTTTCGAAACCCGGCTGACTGAGCACACCGATACAATGTCTTTATCTTTAAGAAAAAATCAAGTGCGCTATTAACATCGCTCTAACGGTGAGCCAAACAGCGTGAGGAAACCCACGACTTAAAGTCACACAATAAGGCCCAGATGTAGGGCTAGTTGCAGAAACTTACAAAATAACTTTTTACATAAATATAGCAGGACGTTGCATAGTTGCACACAGCGCAAACTAACTAACTATTGTGACCTGTAGCCCCTGTCGATCATAAAAGACAGACAGGGGGTTTCTTGGTGGAATGCATCAGTCGCGGCTTATCGTTGCGCCAAGCGGACTCGTCCGTGTTTCGATACGTAGGCCAGTGCAGCCATTACGGAAGACGAGTCGGATTTTGTTCCATTGCCTTTTTTTTCAAGATGAGCGTGCTATATGCTATACCATATCATAACTTACCACTTACCATCAGATAATGGTCAAACGTTCATAGTAAAGGAAACTAGACATGTACGGACTTAGGGTCCTTAGCAAATGGTATATTATAAATGCATATTTTTTATTCTTAATTTGATCAAAATAGGCGTTAAGTTTTTTATGGTAATTCTGCATGAAATTACTAACAGTTAAACGCAATCAATCAAGCAGAATTAATAACAATTACTGAACCATTATCGCAAAATAAAACAAACAGGTTAAAATATTCACATGTTACAACACATAAATAAAACTTTTTTGATATTTTTTATTTATTTATTGTGTGACATTAATATGAAATGAATTTGCTGACGCTGCTCGCAAGTAACATTGTTGCAACATGGGGCACCTTCGCCGGTTTATCTTTGCTTACATATCACTTTAGTAGGTCAGAGTATCAACGATATATTATTTTTATTTTATAGGTACTGAATTGATAGTGTTTTGAAATTTGGCTATATTTAACAGTGATTACTGAACGTGTAAAATGCAATTTGCATGCGGTAAGCTGGTATTATGAATAGGTTTTTTATCACTTTATTAAAGTACGCTGCGCAAAATGAAATAAATTAATTCGTTCAAATGAAGTACGGTGAAAAGCGGTACGGTTGGCGAAAGCTCGGATCGTTTAAAATCATGAATAAAACGCGATTAAACCCGATAAATAAAGTGTTTTATAATGCTAAATCGCGAAAACCATAGAAGAAATTATGAAGTACGGTGATTTATTTTTCGGTCAATTGTTACATCGGTTGATTAACGCTTCGTAGAAAATATAAGGCATCGATCAATAGTTTTCAATGAAATAAAAATAGGTTATTTGACTTTCGGCGTTATGTAGGGAACTCAAAGTCAAGTGCGACCCAAAAGGAGGCTGAAAATCACAAAAACGCGACCGACACCAACCCCCAATTTAGTTATGGAACCCTAAACAGAAAACTCACGTTGATGATCAAGACAACAATATCGGAAACCCCAAACTACTAGTGTTTACAGCCCACAAAACAACTACAACTATAAAAGGAATTCCACAGATAAATAAAAATCTCATAATAAATATACCTATGTCATGTTTGTTCTGACAGTTTTATTATTAGCGTTCGTTGTTGGGACGAAGTTTGCTTGTCAGTTTGTATGTCACTGAAATTCAGCTTTATTTATAATTTTTATAAATTAGCTGCGGCCCGCGGTTACGCTCGCGTAATCCCATTCCCTCGTGATTTTCGGGTTAAAAAGTAGTCTATGTGTTATTCCAGGTTTCCAGTTACCTATCTACTAAGTTTTATCGCAATCGGCGGTTCAGTAGTTTTTGGGTGATTTTGTAACAAAGTCACAGACATACATACATACCTGTAAGCTTTCGCGTTTATAATATTAGTAAGATATATTAAACTATAGCAGTTCGTAAAAACATAGCAGTAGAAAATACGAAAGCATAGCAGAAGGCAGAAGAATACAAATAGCATAGAAAATATCTGCCTACAATAATTGCGCCCCGCAGTTTCACTAGCGTATCTCTGATCCCGCAGGAGGAGCCTATTGGGTTGGATCTTTAACTATCTGCATAAGAAGATCCACCGAAATCAGTTCAGTAGTTTTTGCGTGAAAGAGTAACGAAAATCCTAGATAACTTAGACACAAACTTTCACATTTAAAAAATTAGAAGGATCTACACTACACTAATATTCTAAACCCTCTTGACGGTAAGGTCCAATTATCCGATTTCCGAACGCATCCGAACAACTGAAATAATTAGTTGGAACAATATTTTTTATCTGTGGTAAGTTCTAATTTTCATAGAAACGTTTGATCGGCCCTGAAGTTTCGGCCAATAAGGTTTTAGAATAGGGTTCCCTGGTTAGGTTCCATGGATTCTGTTTTTACCCTTTTGCAACCTAACAGGAACCCTATAGACACCGTTCACCCATTTAGAAAAATAGAAGAAAATCCGAGTGACGCCGGAGTATAACTATTATTCTAATCTATAAAGCGTTGTATCGGTTAGAATGCATCGTTAACTAAAAGTTGAACGTTAACGCGATGTAAACAGTGGATTTATCGGCGCCGGTGGGCGGTTACGACTTACAAATAGTTACGGCTTACGACCCAACTTTGTATACTTTTGTTAGGCGAATTAGTTACGTAATTCTGTGTTCGTCTGTCTGAATATCTTCGGTGCTTAGGCTTAATTTATCTTATTAAAGTGTAGGTCTGTGGAGCCACTCAAGATGGGAAAAACAAAGTGGTAATTCGAAATGCAATCACGGCTGAATAAAAACATTTTGAAAAGGGTTCCATTTTCAAATTTACGAAAACCTGGAACGAATTTGAATCAATGGCGATGCGAAGTAGAAGATCACTCGCTAGTCAATTATAAAAAAGGTATTGTTTTGAATTGAAAAAAAAAACATTATTTTTTAACGTTTAAAGTACAAGTAAGTATTTCATTTAAGGGAACAAATTTCTAAGAAAACAAATTTCTTAACTCTTTTAGATCCCACAAGGAACCTGTAGATGATGCTAAAGTAATCTTATGATGAGAGGCTTCGGCCGGATAGATGCCTAACAGTTCTAATTCTGGCATTAAAAAATTGGCAAAAACAATGGCATTTCACAAAATACGCAGCAAAATATTATAACACACCTTTACAAGACACATTAACTGTTGCAGGTGGACTAAATTGGTACTAAAGGAAATCTAAGGATATTTATAAAATTCTATGGACGCTAGCGCCACCATCAACTGGACCACTTTGTCAGTCTATTTATATTTGTGAAACAGTAATGCAGGCTCTTCCGGATTCCCCGCCGCGCAACGAAGCGCTTACAGTCTGTTTTGTAAAATAAAGCTCTCGGCATATTATATTGTAAGAAATATACCTACACAATTTGATAGATAGCTAGGTATATTTGTCGGTTTTAATAACTTCATTGTCACGTTATTATAACTATGAAAGTTATTTACAAAGGAATATATTTACGATGATTTCATAATTATTTCTTAGATATCGATATTTGGACAATATTTTCAGTAACATGTCCACTAGACTTAACATTTGCAAAATGTGGCAAAACTGTGGAAAGCAACTAACGAAATCGAGTTTTGGTGGGAAAACAATAAATATGTGGGAAATGAGACTTTTACTTTCAATTTCCCCGACTTACAATTATGGGAGGTAAGCTATTACGATTTCCATGTTTAGTTGAAAATTAGTTTCTTAAACGAGTGATAGACGTGCGAGTAAGTACGCGAACTTGTGGATAAAGGTCGTCGACCTTTATCGCATATGTGTCACCGACGTGAAGTCGAGTAAGTTCGCAATCTTATAAACCGCCGCGATCCAACCAGTTAAAAATCTTTGTAAATTTGATTTCGTGTGTCACCGATGGCGAGCCGAGTAAGTTCGCAATCTTTTAAACTACGTACTTAAGGTTCGTACGTCCCATTTAGATTTAGATCTAATTAGTGTAACTAAAGGATGTAGGTATACATACACATTTTAAACTCACACGATTTGAACTCATAATTTGTAGGTATACATACCAGCACATAAGGTGAGATTTCTGCCTGGAGACGTACTCTGCCGTGAACATATGAACAGTAAGTACTATAGACCGTGAAATAAGGTGCTTTTCTTACACATAATATTTATTAAGTAGGTATTCATTATCTTAATACAATGTTAGTTTACTACTGTTAGATTTAATTACTCTATTTAGTTTTTTTACCTGTCAATCAATATTAAATCTTTCGATTATTGAGTCGGAATTTCAAATAAATGCCAGCAATATTATTAATACGAAAGTTTAGTGGTTTGTTTGTATGTGTTTCAATCCCCGACTTACGTGTGGAAATAAATAGGTAGGTATAATGTGAACATTTCTATCTAAAAATTTACCGCCTTTAACACGCCCTAGTGACTGCTACTGTTAGTGCTACAAAAAAGCAGTAGCAGGATCACTCCTCAGTCACTCAGATTGCAGTGCAGATTCACATCGCAACTGCTGTTTTGGTAGCAATAACAGTAACAGACAGTGTCTCCAGAATCACGTGAAAACTTTTGTGGACGTGTTTATCTCCAATGGGTTGGAGTCTGCAAAATTTTCAGCTTTTGAATTTTGAAAAGCTATTGGGGACGTGTTTTCATGTATAAATTCTACATGCTACTGCTTTCAAAGAGCAGTATGAGTATCACGTGTATTCCAAAACACGAGTGTAGATTATTAATGTTGACATTTCTATCTCATATAGTTAGGTCACTGTGCAATATTTAACTTGCCCTAATGACAGCTACCCGCTATTGCTACCAAAGAGCAACCCTCAGTCGAAACCAATCTATCATGCTTATGATAATATAGTGTGTTCGCTTATCCGACTTTCGGTATCCCGTCGAGGGTCGCTGTACCGTCAGAGCGACGGATCAGTTATTGACAGACCGTGGCCCCAAAGCTTGTGGTTAGGTCTCTTAAAGGTGATCTGCCTCGTGTTCAAAGTGACATTACCAGCTAGACTAACAAATAGCACATCATCATCATCTCAGCCCTTAACCTTCCACTGCTGAACATAGGGCTCCCCCATATGACGCCACAGCGATCGCGAGCCACCTCCATCCAACGTCTCCCCGCGACCGCCACAATGTCGTCGGTCCACCGACTAGGTGGTCTTCCAACACTCTATTTTGCATTACATCGTGGTCGTCGGTTATCTGCCCTTCGAGTTATATGGCCTGCCCATTGCTACTTAAGTCTACAAAATAACACGAAAAACATATTGTCAAATCGACATAAAGGTTCCATCTCTTGCTCTCAAACGAAGAGAAAAAGAGACGGAACATTATTGACGATCGAGATTTTTCTCATGCTGTTATGCTAACCAGGCTAAACCAAAGTTACCAAAGAGCAATGGCAAGATCACGTGTTCCCTGAATCACTTGTGTAGATAACTATGAGATAACTTATGTCAGCGTATCTAAATTTAATTAAGCCACTTCTTAATCGTATCTTTAGAACGACATAATGTCCAATGATAATAAGTTTATACCTACATACATACCTAGATAACGTCAGAAGTAAAGTCAAAATGCCTATCTAAATATATAACATTCAAAGCTGACTGATATAACTTAATTGATTGACTTAATGACCTTTAACAACGCAAAGCCCAAACCGCTGCTTCTAGAGATGTGAAATTTGGACAGTTTTGATTTTTGTGTGTCCACTAACACAGGGTTTTTCGAAATTCCACCCCTAAATGAAATGTAACTAACGCCTGAACAGACAACATAAGCATAAAATTAGGGTAAGGGGGGAAGTCGTCCACTTCGGAACTGGGATCAGGGACCAATTATACCCTTTCGAATTTGATAATAGTCAACTGGGCCCAACTATAGTTGAGACATTGGGACAATTAAACTACATAAGCAGGGAAAACCGAAAAGCGGAGCTAGTTTCATTATATTACGCTCATATTACATAACATTTAGATAATACTTATCATTTGCGCATTTTTTTTCTCTTATCTTCATGAATGGAATGTGACTTCTTTTAGTACTTACTTTGTATGCAGTATCTTGCTACCAAGATAAGTAATTTGAATTAAAACAAAAACCTCGAGTTGATACATCCCCACTTCCTACTAATATTATAAAACTGAAAGTTTGTGAGTATGTAGGTATGTTTGACACTCAATTACGCAAAAACTACTAAACCGATTGTGATGTACCTAAGAAAATAGGTATTTAGTTGCAAACCTAGAATAACATACAATTTTTTATCCCGATATCACCGCGGGAAGCGCAAGGCGTAGCCAGTAGGTATTTAATTAATACAGTATTTTATAACAGGGACGGAGGCAATTCCAAAATTATAGACAATTCAGAGAAAATGGTGGCAATTAATCTGTCACCAAATCCTAAAAATTGCTTAAATTAAGTTAAGAAAGTATTTCTATTCTCTTAGTGCCATCCTAAACTTAAATTTAGACTGACAGTTCTAACTATTCATTTTGTGGTACTACATTTACTCAGCGTAACAACAGAATAGCTTTTTGAATTTCTAAACTAAAATTAACAATTTTAGGTTTAGATGAACAACAGAATTGCTTCCAATGTCAAAGGAATTATATTTCACTAATTTTGTACATGTGAAATGTATGTTAGTAAGTAAACGAGCATGTTTGTACGTTCTTCACACAAAATGTTTATTCGCCCAATCCTTCTCCGCCCATAACATTTTTTTTTACTTTAAGATTCATTACAAAGTAAATTGATTAAATCACATACGTATCTATACATTTAATTAGCAAATTTTCTTTAAAAATGATGAAATATATACATTATTTTTCGTCAGATACAAATCTGTCTTAAAATTAATACGTATTAAGTTAATGTAGATCGGATTGGCAGATGATCGTAAATCGAATGAAAATGAATTAATAATCAAAAGTAATATTGCTATGCGGATGTTACAAATATGAATGAATGTCATCATAATTAATAAAAACGCAAAATCATAATGAATAGATTTTCGTTGATATTTAGCTGGGAAAATTTTGTATTAAATCGCGATTTTCATACATTTAATACTCGTTTAAATTATACGTTAAGAGGCCTCTGAAGATGAATTTTCAATTCTCTTTCTAGCGTGCTACATCTTAGACCATATCCTGACTTATCATCAGATCAAATAGATAGATAGATTTACACTTTATTTGCACAACCAACAACAATTAAAATCAGTTTACATTATAATTAATAAGTGAGACAAATTACACAGAAAGCTTAAAAGTTCAAAAATTGTACAAATGGGCGACCTTATCGCTAAAAGCGATTTCTTCCAGGCAACCTTTGGATAGAAAGGGTCAGTAAAGATTGTGTGGTAGGCAGATAAATTTAGAATATGCTTGACATAGTAAACACATAGTAAATAGTGGTCAAACGCTTGTCGTTGATTAATAAAAGTTTAAATGTGAATCGCGAACATGATCGTTCTAAAGCAGAGAAAAACCGCGAAATTTCCGCAGATATTAAGCGTTCGATTTTATAGCCAATTTATTACGTAAACTGAGATAACTACTTATACATATATTAATATATTCATCATATTAAGTATTCCGAGAATATGTTATTATTATGACTAGGTCAGTAACGATGGCGAGCAGATACGCATAATTAAGGTTAATTAAAGCACCGAAATTGTGCGCAGAAGCAAAGATAAAACTGATAAATCACTAAAAATTTACCTACTGCTATCTATAGGTAGAAAAAAATCAGGCAAGTGCGTACCTTGTTGGGCACGCGCAATTTAGGGTTTCGTAGTTTCCAATAACAGGGATTGCAATCTAGAAAAGTTTTCACAACTAACACCTATTTACCTAGTATGTAATATTCAACAAAATTTGCTCGAAATTTTGCTTTTTATTTCTTTCGATTCCTCGTAAATTTGAAAGACAGCTCAGCTGTGATAATTTTTATTTAAACTTCATTGTATGTACTATTATCGTGAATACATATTTTGACGAATCCAAGTATAGACATTTGACTGTTAGAAGGGGGTACACATAACTCTAAAAACCTAGCGCTTTAAAACTTAATATTTCGAAAACGGAACCCTAAAACGATGGTTTTTGAGACCCACAAATTTAATTTTAAAAGAACTATCTAACGAGACCCCATACGATGAGATGAACAAGAAAAAATAAATCATCCCCCAATTTACATATTGTGGGGATGTTTTTACTTTATAAAATGTGTAATTCTTTTTGTTGTACTGTTTTCTTCGTATGAAGTTTTTTATTAAGCGTCTTTGAGCCGCAGACAGACAGTCAGACGGACATGACGAAACTATAAGGGTTTCTTGTTGACTACGAAACCCTAAAAACTGAGATGTAAGACGAAATTTCGCAGTGACCTACGCGCTATCTTGTAGAAATGAGAACAGGTCCGGGTCGTAACAGATTTAGCATACATTGTCGTTGTTTAGGCAATATAATAGTTTCTATAGGTAGTACGTTTCTTTTAATTTCAGACTATAATTTGGTGTTTTGGCTCTTTGTAATTGAAATAATGCCTTTAGAAATATGTGTCAAGTCGTAGTCTATAATTTAAAAAAGAAGTATATACTATACGCGGCTTTCATCATCGTCATTCGAGCGATGTTCCCGATTGCTCTCTAAAGGCCGGAGTTCACTCCTGCACGCGAATTTGCCCGCGTGGAACACTGAGGTAAGCACTTATCTGCAGACACCCAAAAAAATAACGAAGAAACTACTCTTGTGGGACAGTGGAGTGGCTCAGAAGGAATCGTCTATTATTTCACCCGCGAAAGTGAAAAACGCGTTGTCTGTTGTCACTGGCGCGGGCGGCCGAGCGGTTCTCGAGCGGTTGCACTTATACGTTCATTAAATTAAAATATGTTCAAAACAACCAGCAACAGATTAAATTAGATATTTTGGCACAGAATCATTCAAAGAAACAAGTTCGGTAAATTTTGGAAAGATACAAATAAGTTAAATATAAAACCGAGCCTTCCTGTGAGTGTGGCGGGTCTAAATGACGCAAAGGACATAGCCGAATGTTTTGTAAAACATTTTAAAGTTGAGTCTCCTTTGCAGGCCGGGCTGCCGCAGATGGTCGATGCTCGGGGGGAGTCGAGGTCTGATGGGCTGGTTGTAAAATTCTCAGCTAAGCAGGTTGCCACTGTGATTAATAAAATGACGAAGGGAAAATCACCAGGCCATGATGACTTGAGCATCGAGCACCTAAAACATGCTGGACCTCGTTTGCATGTGCTTCTCTCATTCTTTTTTAACATGTGTCTCAGTCATCACTACCTGCCTGGGGATCTTATGTATACTGTTGTAGTCCCTATAATCAAGGACAAGACGGGGGATGCCTCCGACATGTCCAACTACAGACCAATCTCGCTAGCTACAATAGTTGCTAAAGTGATAGACAGTTTGCTTGACCAACAGCTGGCCAGGCACATTGACCTCCACGATGCCCAATTTGGATTTAAACCAGGCCTATCTACCGAAAGTGCCATTCTGTGCCTCAAGCAGACTGTCCAGTATTATACGAATAGAAAAACGCCTGTCTTTGCCTGTTTTTTGGACTTGTCGAAGGCATTTGATCTGGTGTCCTACCCGGTACTATGGCAGAAGCTTCAGGCTGATACAACAGTGCCAAACGAGGTTATATCTCTGTTCCGTTATTGGTACTGTAACCAGGTAAACAGTGTCAGGTGGGCGAATGTTCGGTCTGATGAGTATGGGTTGAATTGCGGGGTGAGGCAGGGGGGATTGAGCTCGCCTCGTCTGTTCAACCTATACATAAACAGCTTGAGATGTGAACTGAGCAGCGAGCATGTCGGATGTCATGTCGATGGGGTTTGCATGAATAATGTAAGTTACGCTGATGATATGGCGCTGCTTAGTCCATCGATCGGTGGTCTAAGGAGACTCGTGGCCATCTGCGAGGCCTATGCAGTGACCCATGGACTCAAGTACAATGTAAAGAAGAGCGAGCTCCTAATGTTTAAACCGGGTTCGTTAAACTGTACCAATGTCCCTGGAGTCTCTCTCTGTGGCTCTCCTTTGGGTTGGGTTAAGTCATTTAAGTACTTGGGTCACTGGGTTACGGATGATCTCAGGGATAATCTTGATGTGGAGAGGGAGCGTAGGTCGCTGGCTGTTAGATGCAACATGCTGGCTCGAAGGTTTGCACGTTGTACGAATCCAGTTAAAAAGCAACAATTTAAAGCGTTCTGCCAGTCCTTCTACACGTGCAGCCTCTGGACTAGTTGCACTAGGCGGGTATACAGCGACTTACGTGTCCAATATAATAATGCATTCAGGATACTGTTGGGGTTGCCGTGGCGGTGTAGTGCATCCGCATGTTTGCAGAGGCACACACGGATGACTTTTATTCTATAATAAGAAAGCGATCGGCCTCTGTGCTGGCTCGACTCCGCTCCGCCTCCAACAGTCTTCTGAATGTTTTCAAGGACAGGTGGGACTCACCCTTACTGCGTCACTGGATGAAGCTCCATACTGGCCATAGTGATTAATGACTGTACCCAATAGTTATTAATATTCTAACCCTAGTTCTTAAGATAGTGTTACTAACACTATGGATTTGTCTGAAAATAAATTATTTCAATTTCAATTTCAATTACTCGGGTTCTACTAATTGGATTTCGATGCAAAGTATACCACTACCTTCCTCAAAAATAGAACTATCCAATATTGAAAAACAGATTTCAATTGGATTAGTAGTTTTTAATTGTATAAGGAACAGACAGAGACACAGACAAACAGATAGACGAACATGAATTTTAAAAATCATTTAAATTTTTTCTACTACTTATTCTTAGTCCTCTAGACCACTTTTTTTTTTAATTTACTTCCAAATTCAGACTTTTTATGCTCTCTTCCTTTATTACAAGCATAGATAAGAAGATAAGAAGGCTTATTTAGGTAAACTAACTCTGGGTATCAAAACCCGTGATCAAAACTATTAGACAACGAAAGGGACAAAATTAGCGACAATGCATGGTATGAAACGTGTACAACGTACCACGTGACGTACTGACGTCATCAAACATGCATTCTGTTGACGCGAGACGTCACGTTACGAAATTAGCATGCATCCAGAGCCCTTAGCAGAGATATGTAAAAACTTCTAGATACGTAATAGGGCAAATTTCTTGGCTACACAAATGCAAGCTATCTAGCCAGAGAAGTCTAAGTTCCATCCCAGCTCACGTCACGATCACCCGCTTGTTAACACACAGTACATTTAGTTACTTTCACAACATTATTCACAGACAACAATGCCTTCGTGCGTATTTAGGCGATGCACGAATTATACTCCAAAAACTGGCAAAAATATGTCATTTTATACGTAAGTAAAGCTGTATTTATTTATTTTAGTTTATTTATTGAAAAAGTTTTTTTTTCCAAAAACTTAACGAAGTTTTTGACTTTGACGTTTTATCATTCTCTTCTAACCACTATGAGATGTCATAATAATATTATGAGATGTCATAATAATGTTATGACATCTCTTTCTTACGTCATGCAAGTAGCATTGAGTCTTATGTTTTTAGAAAGAGATAACAATAGTTTCATCTATTTCTTCTTTAAATTATCTGAATTAATATAAATAATAAGGTTGTATAGCATACTTTGTGCCGCCTTTCAATAATGATTTGTTCTGCAATGGCGTCTCTATAACTTTAATAGACTCATTGGCCCTTAGTATGAGTTTTGATAGTTTATCGTCTCGATGAAACTGGCAGTTTACTTCCATACATTATTTTAGTTAATAATAGTTATCACTAGGGGCGCTGATGGAAAATGTATGAAGTAAACTGCCAATTTCATCGAGACGATAAACTATCAAAACTCATACTAAGGGCTCAGTACTTTAACTTTAATTCTACCGTCTACGAACCAAATAACGAAAAAATAAATCTGTAATCCAGAAAGAAAATTTGTCATTCTAGTAGTCGTTATGACAGATTTTCTTTCCGAATAACATTTGTTTTTCGTTCGTAGAATTAAAGTATATAGGCTCAGATAGCCTTCCCGTGGGTGCCCCGCGTTCCCACGCGGCGGCAGCGGTGATGGCCGACCGTCAAAATATTGCTAAATCTAATTGCAGAAGGTATGGTCAATGATTACTTATATCTACTGTACGGACACCAAGTCATTTGGTAATTTAACGAACCCCAGGCTCCAAACAGGAATATAACCGGGAACACCGCTCAGATAGGATAATATCCTTCTGCTATGTTCGATTATCCCCCAGCCAGTCAGGCACATGGCGAGGCAAGAGGGCATGTGGTGTGAGTTAATCTAGGTAGCATAAAGGGCAGCCTTGTCGCTTACCTAGAGAACTCATCCAGTTTCCAGTTGAGCTTTCAAATTGGTAGTGATTTCTTGTAATTGTACAACCATTTTCGAGAACAAAAACGAAAAAGCAAGAACATAATCAGAAGATTATTAACAGCACAGGTAGTATAGTGGTTAAACGCTAACCTTTCTAGGTATTAAAAGTATGAATAGAACACCTAGAATAATTATAATGAAACACCTACAAGGTACCTATTAAGTACCTACTTAAAGAAGTAAGTACAAGCCACTTTTACACGACGGCGACAACTTGTATCGCACCTGTTTTTTTTTGCAAAATAACAATAATTTGATCTGACGGTATCAGATAAACACTAAAGAATGTCACATTACTACCTTTTCCTAGGTAAATTATACAATTATTCATTTACTATGCAATTTTGTAGTCATTTGAAACTGCTAATAGATATAAAATTCAAAATTATATGTATTAAAAACATAGATTACCTATGATTTTAAATCTATGCTAATACTATAGAAAGAAAATATTTATTTGTTTCGTTATTTGTAACGAATAGGCTCCAAAACTACTAAACCGATTTCAAATATTCTTTCACCAATAGAAAGACACATCGGGCCCTATAATGATGTCTTATAAGTCGTCCGTTAACGTCAGCTAAAAAAAAATGAAAAATTTACTTAAAAAAAAGATTTGTATAAATTTTCCTTAAAAAAAACGCAAAACCCATGTTAATTGTAGTTTTAAAAATTAGTCAAAGTATTTTTTATTTAAAATTTACTTTTTTTTTTTAACGACAATAGGACGACATAGCAACGACAAACGATCATGGTAGCGCGGATTATCGAAAAGTAACATAGGCTACTTTTAGTCCCGATATTACCACGGGATCGTGCCTTACCCGGGTGATTTGCTTAATTAATTGTTAGGTAGTATTAGTCTTATTTTAAAATAAAAACTAGTTTAAAGACGGTTCTTTGGTTTATTTAAACACTCACACATAATGGTCTTAACTAGTAGGATATCAATTCAACGTCCCATGTAATCTGGAAGAAAAAATTAAATTTGATATGATTATTCACTTGCGATTCTCAACTACGCAGCCGCACTACAAGTAAATTAACTTATCTAAATTCAATTAACTTAAAAACTGAATTTTGATTAATTTTCTAGATAACCCGACAGGTTTTCCTTCTGCCCTTGAATTAACAAATAAAACCATAGATCAATTGCTTTACGAGCAAACAGACATGTCATTTACATATTTTTATCTATTTATTTATGTAAGTTGTCGAATGTCTAGTTCGCGCGTCACTTCTATAAAGATAAAACGGTTTTTGTACTAGTTTTATTACATGTTAATTAATTCTAGACTTTACGGTTTCATCGATAATTGTAACATGGGTTTTGCGTTTTTTTTTTTATTAATAATGAACCATTGCTACAGGGCTGGTTTTCGAGTCTTCACTAGTCCTATACTCCTAATATTTTCATACTAAAAAGTTAAAGTTTTAACTGTTTGTTTCCGCAATTAGCCCTTCAATTGGGCCTTTGTGTAATCGTATCGCCGTAAAAGCGATGTTATTAGCGCATATATTTTTTTCTTAAAGAAAAATACATTGGTGCGCGGCCGAGATTAGAAACCACGACCTTCGGAATGAAAGTCGGGGTATTTACAGTGGTAAATACCCCGACTTTCATTCCGAAGGTCGAAGGTAGTACCTATAGTGATACTAACATGACCTCGAATAACACGCTTACCCATTTCAAAATTTTTAATTATATCATCATTCATTACATGTAATGTAATGAAAGATGATATAATTAAAATCTATAACATTTTTTTCAATTATATATCAATTACTTATTTCCCCACCGAAAACATAATAACTAAACTATCCAAACAAAAGAGCCCAATCAGAAACGGCATAGTAAAAACGAAGAAGTAATAACCTCTATTATATTACGTTTTAATCACACGGTCATAAAATGTATGGTAGGTAATAGAATCAAAGAGTTTATGTTTGTTATCTTGTTACATACTAGCTGCGTCGCGCGGTTTCACCTGAGTAAGACGCGATCCCGCGAGAATATTAGGATAAAAATGAAAATCCTGAGTTTTCCAGATTTCCAACTATCTGCTAATTAAGTTTCATCGGTTGAGTAGTTTGTGCGTGCGTGTCTTACACAAAAACTTCGCTTGTATAATATTAGTAGTTTTTAATAAGTTGTGCCTCGTGCAGGTATATTTACCCACATAATTCTAGATCTTATGGGAACAATACCTAGAGCTACTAATAATTTGAATCTGATATGTTTGCTTTAAATCTTTTAAAGGAAAATATATTTATGTATAATCAAAAACTGACACGAGAACGACTCGAACCCGCATCTATCAATGGATAGGTAGCATGCATCTGCAACACTTTTTAAGGTGAAGATATGCAGGCATATGCTTCTTTTTTTCTTGTATAGTAGTGTGGCGGTAGGCCTAAGACCCTAAAGGTCACCTCTAACTACTGCATCAGAGACAACAACAGGGACCAACTGCTTAACCTGTCTAATTATCCAATGACAGGTCGTTTGAAATGATGTAAGTAGAATCGCCCAGCCATTGCCAAGGTGACGCGGTGTCGATGACCGATCGTCTAACTAACTACGGTGACCATATCCGTAGCGCTTTCGGGACAGGCCTACCTAAATGGGCGGCGACATTTTTGGCGACGCGGTACAAAAAAAAAGAAACAAGATCAACGCCACGAGCTGTCAATTTTGAAATATGAGCCTGACACTTTGTCGAATATTGAAGTTCAACTATTTTTTTGGAATTTTGGCGGGAACGTGTTTAGGAAATGTGTTGCTGAATTTTCCTTTTCGTGAAACTACTGGAACTTCTATTTTATTTTGCCATATTATGTAATTTAATTTCGTTTAGGTGTAAAGGTAGTGAAAATGGAAACCAGAGCGAAAGAAGGACTTTTTCGTTGCTTCCAAGCCCCGTAAAAAGCGGTTGTAAAATAGACGCCAAGTGCAGAGAGTTATTCAATGACTCCCTCGACTTGACTAGATTTGTTGACACTGGCTAATTCTGATATTGCCATAATCCGTGATTGTGATTTAAAAAAACTCAGTTTTCGTATTGCCGACTTGTTTTTCGGTTGGAAATTTGTTTAATTATTTTGATAATTTTAAGCACTTCTCCTTCCCAATTTTTTATTTGTCTATGGTTTCTGGTAGACGCTATGCTTGTAATTGTTATATAAAACTTTACACATATAATAGTCACGCACAAATAGAAACACGAGTATAACAAAAAGCAGTAGATAATTCACGGTTTCATTCACTGTAAGACAAACCTATAATTAACAGTTTCTATTTACAAGAATTTCTCATATTTTATTCACTGGGCGTTGTAAGAGATGAGCAAGCAAAATTTAAATTGGAGTTTTATACGTAATTTATATCTATTTTTAGACTTACGAATAAATATACAAACAAACATAGAGATGTTTTTGTTTCGTAATATGATGTAGGTTAGCTTTTGACAATGACGAGTAATACCATTCTAATGATTTTTGTTATTAGATTCAATACCGGAATTCAGACATAAATATTGGAATAACACAAATTATCCGTTGGTTCACTACAAAATTATTTAATCCTAAAATCTTAATTTTTTGGTTTTTAGCTAAGTTAATAACTTTTAAACGTGGTAAATGTTACATTTTTAGTCTTTTGAGCATAACGAGAACATGTCATATCAAAGTTCTACGTTGTAGGTATTATGTAGGGAGGTATT
Source organism: Idaea dimidiata (assembly GCA_949358125.1). Taxonomy (NCBI): domain Eukaryota; kingdom Metazoa; phylum Arthropoda; class Insecta; order Lepidoptera; family Geometridae; genus Idaea; species Idaea dimidiata. The sequence continues at coordinate 12,421,264 of OX442334.1, forward strand.
ACGAATAATAAAGTGTTAAATATAACCGTATTGCCTGTAATAAGGCTGTATTAATAACTATTACATAATGTACCAATATGAAACGGATCAACAATTTATTAATTTTAATTAATTTCATTATCATTTTAAAAACAACGGTTACAAAAAAAATGGATGGGGTCATTCAACTTCTTTGTTTTTATGTGATATTTATATTGAACCACTTTTTGTACGAAGTACATTTATGTATGGGTAAAACAGCTAGTCTAACTTATGTACCTACCTGTGTACCTTTTAACATAGCGAATTGTATATATGGTTTTCTGTTCGTCATTAAATTGCTGAATTGAATTTGATAAACTAGCTACAAAAAAAACCGACTACCGCAAACCCAAAAAGGAGGGTAATGATTTTAGTAATCTATGTTAGTATTAATGTTTGTACTAGCTGCGCCCCACGGTTTTACCCGCATGATTTCCGTTGGGAATATCGAGATTTTAAAAGATAGGATGTCTCCATCTACCTATGTTCCAAGTTTCATCGCAATCGGTTCAGTAGTTTTTGCGTGAAAGAGTAACAAAGTCACAAACAGACATATATACAAACTTTCGCGTTTATAATATTAGTAAGATAAAAGTATGATGTTTCACCGTAGCGCCTAAACTCCATGTATCTACTGAACCGTATTGAACTATTCCGACCCGAAACAGTGCGATCGGTAATGATTGAGGTGTCAAGAGATTCGTAAAAAAATAAGTTTAAAAAACAAAAATTGACTTATTGGTAGTATAGTTGAAAGCTGACCCGAGTACAATAAAATAAAACTAGTTATTCTACTTTCCAAATTTTTGGAAGCATTTTTCCAAAAGCAGTATTTCCTAAGCTTGAAAAAACTTTAAGAAATAATGTTAAATATACTTATTCTAGTATTTTATTTTTAAAAGTAAAAGTAGAAGTAACAAAAGTTTTGGTAAAAATGTCTGGAGCTTGGCCACACTACTTTTAATCTATCTTAATCAGTCACCGGCTACGTTTTATAGTATATACGATCAAATGTTTACAAATGATTACTTACTTTAATATTCCTGTATTTGATGGGCGAGTCGATGGATATTTCTCTATACTACAAGGGTAAAAAACATTAACCGATTTCGGTGTTTTTGCTTATAACATTTTATAAAAGTTACGATTAAAAGTTGCTATTTAACCGTAACTTTTATACTTTTATATTTAAGTACCTATTTCCTATTTATGAAAAAAAAAACCTTTTTTTGTTCACATGAATAAATTAAAGGGTTTAGGTCTAATTATTTTGTGAGATAATAGACAAAGCCAAAATAAAACACAAATTTAAGAGGTACAGTCACGAGCAACAACATAATATTTTGTACATCTTATATTTAAGATACTAGCTGCGCCCCGCGGTTTCACCCGCGCAAGCGAACCCGCGTTTTTCGAACACCTACCTACCGCAATGCAATAATCCACACATAAACGGTCGCCCATTGAACTTCCCTAGTCGTCCGTTTAAGTGTAGAGTTTTGCACTGCGGTAGGTAGGTGAAGTAAGGTAAAGTTTGTATTTCATCAGTAGGTGACGATAACGATGACGAAGGATGACGATGACGATGGATGACGATCAATGACGATGGATGACGATCAATGACGATGGATGACGATGACGATGATGATGATGCCACTCTACATCACTTACCCTACAACTGGGTCGATTTTCATTCATTGAATTGTTATCACCCGCGTAAGTCCCGAACCCGCGGGATTTTCGGGATCAAAAGTATCCTATGTTACTCTCCATCATTTAAACTATCCCTATGCAAATTTTCATCCAATCAATAGTTATCACCCGCGTAAGTCCTGATCCCGCGGGATTTTCGGGATCAAATCCCGCGGGATTTACGGGATCATAAGTATTCTATGTTACTATCCATCATTTAAACTATCCCTATTCAAATTTTCATCTAATAAATAGTTATCACCCGCGTAAGTCCTGATCCCGCGGGATTTTCGGGATCAAAAGTATCCTATATTACTCTCCATCATTTAAACTATCCCTATGCAAATTTTCATCTAATAAATAGTTATCACCCGCGGAAGTCCCGATCCCGCGGGATTATCCTATGTCCTTCTCCTGGTTCTAAGCTACCTCCCTACCAATTTTCAGCCAAATCGGTTCAGCCGTTCTTGAGTTATAAATGGTGTAACTAACACGACTTTCTTTTATATACAACAAGGTGTAACGGATATGCCCTTTTAAGCCGAGAGGGGGTTGTCCTAAACGTCTAGGAGAACAACTTTTGTTCTACGACTTTTAGAAATTCGAAGTACTTTTCGAAAATTTTAAGTTTAAAGTTAACTTGAAAATCAGCTGTTTCTGAGAGTTTGAGGTCATTGACCTTATGTTGTCCTTTCATTTAGTTTGCTGTACTACAATCAAAACTTTAATTATACCTTTATTTTCAAAAGCAGCTGTTTTTTCAGTGAAACATAATCTCAAAAATTTCAAAAAAACAGTTCGAATTTTCAAAAGTCATAGAACAAAAGTTGTTCGCCTAGACGTCTAGAACAACCCCCTTTCGGATTAAAAGGGCTTACCCGTTACAAATTGTATATAGATAAGATAAAGATATGTAGCTGTTTTACATGATTTAGGCCCAAACGGTAAGCTTTTATTATTATACTGACTTTTTTTACACACATTAGATAAGCGTTTGATCCCAATCGATTTTTGAAATCGGTTAAAATAGACTGGACACCAAAAAATTCTAGTAATATAATATACGACTCCTTACTAGTTAAACTCTGGTTGTTCAAATGGGTGAATCAAAACTTAGAGATGAAAGACAAACATTTATTCCGTGGCTTATCTACTATCTAGTTAACGTAACGTAACATGATACGATGCAAACATAACATACGCAGAGGCACACACTGACAAGGATCCTCTACTAGCAGCAAAATCCTAGCAAAATCGAGCTCCGTAAAAATAACCACGTTGTCAGTTTTAAATCTAATTAGTTTGAGGTATCTGAGTATCTGTCTGTGGCATCGTAGCTCACAAACAGATAAAGCAATTATGGATTATATTGGAATATAGGTAGCTATATTATATTGGAATATAGTTGGAATATATGTGGAATATATGTATATATTGAAATATATATATTGGAATATATATTATATTGGAATATAGGTAGCTGGGGTAAAACGAAATGCCCGCGGGATCGGGACTTACGCGGGTGAAACCGCGGGGCGCAGCTAGTACAGTAATACTTATAAAAATACAGTAGATTTGCATGTATACCTACAATGTCAGTCAAGCTGGCAGAACAATGGCAAATTCTTTTTTTTTACTAGGTCTACTGCCTGCCTAGCCCCTAAGCGTAGGAGGCTCTTATAGTGGGACAAATTAGCGGGTTAAAATTATCTTGCATTTTAGTTATCCCTTAGCCATTCGTGTGATCCTTTCTATATAGAGATTGCCTGGAAGAGAGCGCTCTTAGTGTTAAAGCCGCCTATTGTGCCACCCAAGAAGTTTTGTATTTTATTGTAAATTAGCTTCACCTCGCGATTTTACCCTCGTAAGATGTGTTATTTTAGCTATCTATATTCCAAGTTTCACCGCAATCGGTTAAGTAGTTTTTGCGGGATTGAGTAACAAATATATATACATACTCCCAAACTTTCAGCTTTTTAGTATTATTAGTTGGATTTTGTTTTTGGTAAGTGCAATAAAGCTTTCTTTCTATCTATTATTATTTTAAATGAATATACTGCCAATCGCAAAGATCCTTGTAAGGCAGTAAGGGGATATGGAGTTTGGATAAAACCGGAAATGGCTACATTAGCATAATCTGTGAACCCGAGCGGGTGAAATCAAAAGTTGTTTTTCAGCATTGTTTACCTGAAGGCTTGAAAAAAAACCTGTTGTAAAGGTAGTGACGCAATTTCCGTACAAGCACATTCCTACCGAATGACCTATTGTGTAATCCAAGTAATAGGGGTTAAAGTATGAAATTGCCGTTTTATTGCAATAGGTTCTTTGAATTGACATAGAATCTTCATGGTTTGAGGTTTTCGAATGAAACTTTTTTCAAATGGTTTCTGTGATGTTCTTTTTTTAAAAAATGTGAAACATTTGAATATCGACTTTCAATTGTTTTTGTTATTCAATTTAGACAAGAAAGATGGATACTGCGAAAATTCGAGTGATTTTTGAATACGAGTTTCGACGCGGAACTAACGCGGCAGAAACAGCCCGCAATATCAATGCTGCGTTTGGAGAGGGGTCTACTAATGAACGCACCGTGCGATTTTGGTTTAAACGCTTTCGTGATGGAAATTTCGACTTAAAGAACGAGCCACGAGGAAGACCGCCCACACAGGTGAATAACGATGAATTAAGAGAGATAGTGGAAGCCGATCCTAGTCAAACTACCCAGGAATTAGCTGCATGGTTTAACGTTACCTTACCCACTTTATTGACTCACTTGCGTCAAATCAATAAAATAAAAAAATACGAAAAATGGGTGCCTCATGATTTGACTGATCTGCAGAAAGAAACGCGTGTTGAAACTTGTGTTGCCTTGTTGAACCGGTACAGAAATGAAGGAATATTGGATCGAATTGTAACATGTGATGAAAAGTGGATTCTTTATGATAACCGGAAAAGAAAAATGCAATGGCTGACCCCAGGTCAAATGCCACAACAGTGTCCTAAAGCAAAACTTACCAATAAAAAGGTAATGGTAACTGTTTGGTGGTCTCAGCATGGTGTTATTCACTATAGTTTTCTTCGATCTGGTCAAGCAATTACGGCAGATGTCTATTGTGCCGAACTCCGAACCATGTTGACAAAACTAGCAGTAAAACAGCCCCGACTCATGAATCGATCTTCACCATTATTGCTCCACGACAACGCGAGACCTCACACAGCACGAGAAACCATTTTGACCCTTCAGGAACTGCACTTAGAAACCATTCGTCATCCTCCTTATTCACCAGACCTTGCTCCAACGGACTACCATTTTTTTCGTGATTTGGACAATTATCTACGTGACAAGAAGTTTTCTTCCCAGGAGGCAGTACAAAATGCTTTCACACAGTTTGTGCAGTCTAGATCGTCGGAGTTCTATCGCAAAGGCATTAATAACCTTCCCATTAGATGGCAGCAATGTATAGATAATAATGGCAACTATTTTGATTAAATAAATTTGTTAAAAATTTTAAAAATAAACAATTAAGATTTTCAGTACAAATCGGCAATTTCATACTGTAACCCCTAATACTTAAGTTACTCTACTAAATTGACTTCAAAAACGGGGGGAAATGCCCCTACATAATCTGAAGCCAAACTAAGACTGCACTAGTTGATTGATTGATTGATTGATTAATTCTTTATTGCAACACACCACAATAAAATAAAATAATTACAATATGAGGAAAATACTTAAATACAATTTATTTGAGGATTATATATTTAAGAGGATATATGAGGATTATACTTACATACTTATTACAGTTCCCATTCTATAAGGGCAATTTTTGTTCTTCGTTTTAAAAAAAACAGGCCTGTGTCGCTGTCTTGTCATATTTATACTACCATCTACGCTTGCAGTTTTACCCGCGTAAGTCCCGTTCCCAAGGAAATATCAGGATAAAAAGAATCTATGTGTTATTCTCGGTATCCAGCTATCTAACTACCTATATTCCAAGTACATACATATATACAAACTTTCGCGTTTATAATATTAGTAAGATAAGATTGTATAAGAAACACGATTAAATAATACTACAAAGAGAAAACTAACCTATTTCCTTTTCTGAACAGATAAATCATTCGACTTTATTAATATTTCTTTTAATTACTCAAACTCCGACATTTTTCTTTTGATCCGTTACAATGAAACATTAGTGTAACTAATTATATGTTTGTGTCAACTGTCTTCTTTTAAGATAGGTTTGACTTTGATATATTTTATACGCCGTGGTTTAGGAATAGGAAGATATTTGATTCATTCATCGGACTTTTGTTTTTGACGCGTTAGTGGAACGTCGTCGTCCTGAATTTTTATTTTTACAAAACCTAGTTTTATTGCGTGTAAATTGATTAATTTCGGTGGCATGTTATCAATTTAGTTACGCGAAGTTCAACGAGTGAAGTTAAAATAAAAATACCAGTGCCAAACACGAAATTAGCACGTTACAAGCAAATGCTCCATGGGGTTGAAGAAAAATCGACGCCATTTTTTCTACAGCCTTCACGCATTGTAAATTATTTCAAACGATTACAGTATAATAGACAGTTATAGTTACAGTTTACTATTAGTACGAGAAACTGGCTAAATTGTCCTATATTGCTGACAGAAAGCCATAATTAAGAAAATGAAATGATTCATTCATCACTAGCTGCGCCCCGCGGTTTCCCCCGCATAAGTAGCCTATATAATAATTGTAGTTTAAGAAATGTAACTTATGTTAAAAGTACTTACTTACGCAGAAACGCGAGTTCAAATCTCGTCGTGAGTGAATTTTTGAAGTTTAATTTTTCCTTTAAAATATTTCTACTTACTTACGTTTCGAAGTCTTTACGTCGAAAATTCAGGCGTATGTTGCCTAAGTCTACGTGTGCCTATGAAGAATTTAAGCAACAACGTCAATAATATACAATTTTAATGCGAAACGAATGTCTTTTACATTTTACATTGATTCATTTTTTATGTTTAATGTAAAAGTTAAACAAAATAATAGTTTATGACTAGGTTGAAGCCATTATACCATCTCATCTTATGTGGAATCAATTCGACATCTACACTTCCGAGGCGATAATTCAGAACGGTCAGAACATACATATTCGTAACACACAGGAACAAACTCTACTACTAGAGCCCTCCCGAATTTAATTGTAATTGAGTATTTGACCACTATCTCACCAGATAGTACCTTAAAGAAGTAGTGCGCGAATAGACCCAGAAAGAATTGAAATATAAAGTAGTGGTCAAAAAGGTAAAACAAATTCTAGATTATACAATTGTACCTGTGGCTTGTTAGAAGTACGATGGCGATACTAAAAATAGATCCGATCCGATTTGGTTAGTCAGATTGGAACCAACCTGAATAAGATAAGTTTAGTGTTTAGGAGCGAAAACGTAACAGACAGACAGCAGTCACTTTTGCATTTATACTCGACACTCGTAGAGATAACATTATTATTTTATGACGGCCTCTGTGGCGCATCGGGCCAACGCCCGGCTGCAATGCAGAAGGCTGCGGGTTCGATTCCTGCTGGGTGCAAATAATTGTGCTTTAAAATAAATATTTGTATCTTGTCTGGGTGTCTATCTATGTATAAAATGTATGTATTTACAAAAAAATATCCGTTGTCTAGTACCCTTAACCTTGTGCTTAGTTGTGTAATGTTTATGTTTATTATTATTTTATAAATATTGAGTATAGGTTGGTTTTTAGTTACCGTCCCCATTTCTCTGCTCGTATAATCCTAGTAAGATTTGGAATTTTTACGATACGTTCGATGAATGTTACTTTTATTGGCCGGGCTTTCATTTTAATTGTAGTCTTGAGTAATAACAATAATTTTTAATTCACCTGTAATTTGACTCGAGATTTATAGTTTACAGGTTACTTTGTTTTACTTTTGTCGATAGTCTAAACTCATTGGAGGTCGTGTTTCGAAGACGTGTGTAAATTGGGGTTAATCTCCGAAACCACAAAACCCATTTTGATGAAATTGGATATTGAGATACATTGCATCATTGTAAGTAACCTAATATGGGCCACGGCCACGATCGAGGATCGAGAATCCCGAGACTTGGACAGGCGAAACCGCGAAGCACAGCTAATGAGGTATAAAAGATAGTAAAATTGATTGAAAGCGCGTGCGCACTTGTTAACCTATTTCACAGCTTCTAACTCGTTTATTTGTAATATATTATGGATATGAGAAAACATAAATAATCGTCGTTAAAATGTAACTTCCTTATTGGTCATTATATATTTATAAATTGTTTAATCTAAGTGATTAGTGAAACACTTTTAGACAGACTTTATGGACCGTTTGACATTTCATTGTGACGTACATGATATAAATCTTTCCTAAGCTTCTGATTGATTAAAATTGATTAATATTTTAGGTACTAATTTTAGTATTATTAGTGTTAGTAGGTAGGTACCTACTTATACAAAATTAATAATCAATATTCATAATGTTGGCTTAGTTGACTAAGCCAACATTTAGTCAGTTAGGCTGACTTAGTTGTGTAACGTTTGTTTCAGTCTGTCGACTTTGAAACTTCATGTCCGCAGTAAAGGATAAACAATACAGTTTCTATGCATCTGTTAATCATCGTGTAGAAGTAAGGGGGTCACTTTTATTGGATATCTTAAGATTAAGTAGGTATTTTCAGAAGTAAGTAAGCACATAATTATCGAAGGTGGCTGCGGCCAGAACTTATTTAAAACGCTATGACAATTTAAAAAAAATTGACTCTATTTTTCCTAGCTATCGAGACAAATGCGGAAAATCACCCTGCTGCAGCCACAAACTAAATTATCAATTAAATATTATGTTTATTTAATAATTACTTTAATATAAAACTAAATACGAAATAATTTGCTGTCATTTTGAACTTTTTATGTCCTATTTGCATTCGAAATTAATCAATTCTGTTAAAAATGTGGTCTCTTTTATAACGATCTGCATAAATCGATTTTAATGATAATTTTATTGTAATTATTCCTAGTTCTCTGTCTGACATATTCTTTGTAACTAGTTAGGCCTTACGGTTTTATTTGAATAATTCTAGGATTAGTTCATCAATGTCTATACAAAAAAAACACCTAAATTAGTAGACGTAAGAAGTAAGTAAAAGACAGACATAGTTACTTTCGCATTTATAATTTTTAAACATTTGATTTTACTAAAAAAATACACATTCTTTGCAATAATTTAAACAATACACACGCCTTTTGATAATTAAAATTATTGAAAGACACACAAACATTCATATTTCTTATAATATTAGTAGAATAAGTAGATGTTGCATTTCTAATAAATCTTTAATGCCATTTCTTTTAGTTACGCGACAAAGTTATAAAATAATTCATGTGACCCAGACAAAAAAAACAATTTATTTATTTAAATAAATGTTCTAAAATATGTGCGTAGATATAGCGGTGCATATTCCAAAAAAATCGGTCAAGTGCGAGTCGAAATCGCGCCATAGATACGAAGAAGAAGAAGAAGCCTTAAAAATAAGAAAGACAAAAGGCAAAGTCAGTTTTCATATAGTCAAAACGTCAAAGAGAATTTAAAAATAACAACGCGAATATGATGGCCACCACAGCATCATCATCATCACACCACTCCTGGCCGCTTAAAAAGTGTATTGAAGAAGCGATGGCAAACCAGTGCTCCTCAATGTCGAGATGTCTAGATGAATGTCTAGATTATAAACAGTGTATCCGTATAACAATATGAGACATCTCCTTACACCACCTGTTACGTAAATAAAACTAAACTCGGTGCGGATCGAAACGTTCAATCGTATTGAAATTCAGTCGTTTTTTGGGGCTCGATTCAGGTCACATATACTGAGCCTGGTCGTCTTTTGTCACCGATTCGATCGATTTCTTATCCTCGTTTAACAGTTGCCGTCTGAAACAGTGATGCGTCATGATGTAACACAAATAGATTTTTCTCAAACATGCTTGGAAATTTGAGCATTATTTTGAAATCCTTCTTCGAGATAAATCAAACTTGCTGTACTAGTCGAGCAGCGGCCGGCAATAGTTGTATGAAAATCCATATCTGTCGTGTTTAGTGGCCAAATAAATTACTATGTAAAACAATGAGTCTATTAAAGTTATAGAGACGCCATTGCAGAACAAATCATTATTGAAAAGCGGCACAAAGTATGCTATCCAACCTCATTATTTATATTCATTCACATAATTTAAAGAAGAAATAGACGAAACTATTGTTATCTCTTTCTAAAACATAAGACTCAATGCTACTTGCATGACGTAAGAAAAAGATGTCATAATATTATTATGACATCTCATAGCGGTTAGGAGAGAATGATAAAACGTCAAAGTCAAAAACTTCGTTGAGTTTTTGGAAAAAAACTTATTCAAAAAATAAACTAAAATAAATAAATACAGCTTTACTTATAAAATGAAATATTTTTGCCAGTTTTTGGAGTATAATTCGTGCATCGCCTAAATACGCACGAAGGCATTGTTGTCTGTGAATAATGTTGTGAAAGTGAACTAAATGTACTGTGTTAACAAGCGGGTGATCGTGACGTGAGCTGGGATGGAACTAAGACTTCTTTGGCTAGCTAGCTTAGATTTGTGTCGCCAAGAAATTCGCCCTATTACGTATCTAGAAGTTTTTACATATCTCTGATGTAAAATGTAATATTTGTCGTGTAATTTAAAAATGGAACGACCTTCTACTCCGCAAAATGGAGACAAAAGAGGTAACTTAATAAAGGTTTAATTTAAATTTCGAACTGGCTTGCACAAAAAAAGCTGTTTAGTGAAAAAAATACTTAAATTTTAAGAATTGTACATTCAATAATTGTATTGTCAAATAAGTTCTGAATTGTTCTACTTAGTTCAATTACTTAGTTTAATTAGCATTATTTTAGAAAAGTACTATACAAGCCTTGACCGCAACTAGGTATTGATGGACTTACGTAGGTATGTATCAATGCTTCTCTTGCCGGCCGCTGCAGTAATGTACTATAGATGCGTTATCTTTGATTTTAAAGCCACTAGTGAAAGAGGTCGGAACCTTCCACTGTTGTATTCCTACCTTTTCTTCCTGTCTGCTCTATTAGTTACAGTAAACTTGCTTCATCTTAGACGGCAACGTAATAAACTGCTGACATGGCAGTTATACCTAGCATAATAAAAAAACAAAGAAGAATTCTCGGCCGCCTTGCTCCGATAGCTTTCCTAGAACTTATACTTGATTGATCACCGGCCATTTTCTGCAAATAGACCAATCGTCTGTTGTTCCTATTCCGATCGTCTTTTGAGACAATAATTATCTGATGGTACTACGGATGGAATAAAGCTCCAGTAGTACTAGGTATACCCGTGTGGTTACACGGATAAGTACTTACGTGACCTTACAATCTATTTAAAGATAATAGGTAATCAAAACTAAATTTAAGTACTTTTTTCATGATGGTTTTTAGATCACCATGGTTGGCTTGCACAGCTAAACTTAATCAAATCAGCTGGTACGGGCGCAAGCAGCAATTTATGGTCATATTAAAGGACATAGAACGTTTTGGGGAACACCTTTTATGTTCTGTAAAACATCTAAGAACGTTCACTTTGTTCGAAAGTGGACCATTTTTATCACTGAACAGAGTTAAAACGAATTCATAGCAGTATCAGCCATGTCAAATCAGTCATATACAAAGTATGTAAAAGTAGCAACGCGTTTCAAAATGATGACGTACTAGTCACCGAAGGAACTTTTATGGTACTTTTTTATACTATACATAAACTATAGAAGAGTTTTCCGTGCCTGAACAGTTTACTTTTCATTCTTTAACAAAAAATGTATGCAGAGTGAAAATTTATTAAAAAAATATTGAAAGATGAAACATAATTTGAGGTGTCGACAGCCATGATTTTTTATTAATGTTTTAATTTGTAACACCTACGATAGAAATGGAAGTCTAAATGTGGGAGCGCAGTTTTACTGACAAACTAGGATAATGTTTACAATGAATTTTAAGAGCCCCCCTCGAATTATTTAGTTTTTAATAAAATATTTATTAATTAAAATGACATAAAGTTTATAAACACCGTTATAGCACCTCTCGTTGTAACGAAGTTGTCAGCGAAATTAGGGTTCAGCATTTCGGGTTTGATGGATATTTTTTTAAATGATTAAATATTGTTTATTATTCAAAGCTTGTTTTATTATAGCAAATATATTGTATAATCTAAAATATTGTTTAATTTATATAGAACTACCGGTACCGGTTGTTCCGGTAGTAGTTACATTTAACCATGTTAAAGTACCATACTATAAACGCTGCATAAAAATGCGTTGTAAACGTTTATATCGATCGGTTATTGGTCATTTTGGTTCTATAAGTTTTAGAGCAACAATGTGTCAACGAACACTTTTATAAAACGCATTGTCTTAACTAAAACCATTATAAATCGTTTTCAGAGCTATTTGGTGACAGATTTTGAAATTATTGGACCAGTTTGCTGCTTGGCACTAGCCCGGACTGGATGCGTTAAAAATAGCATTTCCGTAAAATTCGTAATTAATTTCTGAACTTAAAATACAACTAGTAAATATGAGCTACTTAGTAAATCCGAAGACGATAGGTTCAAAGTGAGTCCGAGAATCGTTCCCAAAGAGGGTACCTCTCCTCCATATGTTTGGATATTTGATTCGGTTTTTATACAATGCAGGGTCGGGGTACCCCTCCGAATGTGTTTTCGATGACATGAATTTAGGGTTAGACGGTCTTAGGGTAAGAACATTATAGACCATTTCGACAGTGCCGATTACAGAGCCAATACACCCGCGTAAGTCCCGATCCCGCGAAAATCTTACTAATATTATAAACGCGAAAGTTTGTATGTATGTAAGTATGTATGTGAGGTTGTTACTCTTTCACGCAAAAACTACAGAACCGATTGCGAAGAAATTTGGAATATAGATAGCTGGATACCGGGAATAACACATAGGCAACTTTTTATCCCGATATTCCCGCGGGAACGGGTTTTACGCTGGTGAAACCGCAGGGCGCAGCTAGTATTGGGATTTATATGAGAATAAATGCATATCCCAAAGTTTATCGCAATCGGTTTACTCAGTTATTTAAGAACAAAATATTTTCGAGAGATCTCCTAATAAGTTTACGGGTCCCAGGGACATTCACAATTTCGACTACGGAATCTTAGTTCTAAACATTTCGGCGAGAGACCACTAACTCAACACTACAACAAAAATAAAACAAGAATACCAAATGAGAACGCAAAAATTCACATTGTATATACGAAGTAGGTAAGAAGTGAGTACTAAGATTTTTTGCGCTCAGGTCGATAGCCCGCTTAACACACATACGTAGCTATAAGAACTAAGTGAGTACTAAATAAATAACTTAATAAAAAACCTGGCCAAACTATTGTTGGCCTTCAACCCGATTAGATCGTTCACCTGAGTATCTCGATGGAATCTCGACTCGATTGTAACAAAAGACAATAAAACCATTTGACTGCTAATACCGCGATTTTTTCTACAAAACACAACTCACTGTTGCGGGCAGTAGGTGAGGTAATAATCAAAGTTTCTGATTGACCGATACGTTACCTAACTATACTTAGACTCTTTGTGATTGGCCAATGCGTTACTCATCTATACTTAAGACTCTTTTAGTCTTAGTAATAAGCGTGGAGCAAGGTGAGAGTAGTGAGAACATGCATTATATTTTCCGTAACAAGAACTTTTAAAGTTGACAGACAGAAATAAAAAGCGGAATAAATACTCCGACCTTACACTCTTCTTTTATAAATAAGGCTCGATAGTGCTACTTAAAAAACGTACTATTTTCGTTAGTGGGGATTTCTTATGAGCAGTCAACTGGTTTTATAGTCATTGATTGTAACAAAACTGAACGTCGGACGCGTGACGATTGCCAAATCGAACCGATGCTTCTAAGAAGCGAATGTTTGCGAATTTCTTTTTGTATCGATATCAATCGAGACGATTGCACGGATCGTAGGTTGGTATTGTTGTCTGTTTATTGTGGGGGACCGGACGATCAGACGGTGTCTACCGATTTGTTATTAAGGAACCTTTTACATTTTTTATGTAATGTTTTTCTTTTTTTACCTGACTACAGCGAAGGGAAGGAAGGGTAATGTTTTTGACAAGCGATGAATGTATGTATGCATAAATGTATGCCATTTGTTGTCCTAAATAACGCTTTTAATCAATAGTTTTGGCACTGAATTAGACAGCCTAAGATTTTCTATTGAATATGTAAATTAATTTAATTTATTTCAATCTGTCAAGTATTAAATGAGTTCAAAATACACAACACAAATAAGGAAGAAGAAAACAATAAAAATTGAATACATTCATGTATGTAATTAAATAGCTAGGTCACAACAGTATGTAATAGGATAGGCGCGCTACTCTTTTTACCTAACTTAACCTAACACTACAAGAAAATCCTTTGAAATCAAAGTTGCATAACTTTTACACGTTCAAAGTACAGCAAGCCCTGCCGTAACATCATGTTCGAAGTATAGAGTCCTAATCACAAAAGAAGTCTCCCAGACCCAGCGCTAAACCAAAAACAAATGTTTTTTATCTGTACATACTATATATACGTATAATCTATTTATTTTTTTACAACAGGAAATTCTGTTAAACAGCATAGGTAAACTAGTTGCGCCCCGCGGTTTCACCCGCGTAAGTCCCGTTCCCGCGGGCGGGAATATCAGGGTATCCAGCTATCTATATTCCAAGTTTCATTGCAATCGGTTCAGCAGTGTTTGCGTGATTGCGTAACAAACATCCAAACACACACACTTTCACATTTATAATATTAGTACACACAGCACAGCGCATCTAACCCCAAACTAAGCACTAGGCTTGTACTATGGCTACTAGACAACGGATTTAGGTACTACATTTTATACTTTTTTTTAGTAGGATAGTCCAAACCAAAAAATCGCAAACACACTCGACTCGTATGTTGTCGGCTGTCAACAAGTTAAGTATATTTGACCGTTTTCACCGCTTACAGCATATCGAAATCTTTCCTATTCACTGGTAGACTAGTCTACCGAAACATAAATAAAATAACTTTACTTCAGTGTGTTATGCACTACGGTACTCTTTTTGTGAAAAGGACTCTACCTTCACACTTTCGCTGTCACCCATCGAGACATCTTCTAAAAACAAATGAGGTTAAATTTAAAACGTATTCGCGCCGTTTCGTAACGTTCGGTCACATCGAAAGCACGAAGTCATGAAAACATCCGATACCCAATAGCGAATTAAGGTGGGTCTTCATGATCATAAAAATAAACTGCCAACACTGATCCCAATTTTATTCAGTCATGGGTTTTTTATTCATTTAGAACGTGTATACAAATACAGGATCATTTTGAAATAAAATAAACTTAACTTAAAATTACGAGTTTAGTGGGGTTTCGAAACGCGCCCTCCTATGAGAAGATACCACAAGAAACTCACGAGGGTTTACTTTTTGCTGATCAATTGATCATGTATTAAATTTGATATACTGTTTATTAAATGTGATGGCCCCATGATTTTTGATGTAAAATTTGAAAACCTTATGAATTTCTTGTGCCTATTGCTCTCCGGAGGATACGCCCCGAAGACAAACATTCAATATCTTAAATGACCTCCACGATAATAAATCTTATTGAATAAACAAAATGGAGATTTTCAAGTTTGTTAGTAAATATAGATTATTTACTTATTTTCTGTAATATATAAAAAATATAAGTACCTATTAAACTACCTAATAAATTACTTCATTCAATTTTGAATTCATTTATTAGTCAAGCCACTCAATTTGTTAACAATTACAACTAAACATTAAAACCTAAATACATATAAAATGATGAAGATAATTAAAAATAAATAAAATACAAAAAGCCTTAAAACTACAAAATATAATAAATGCCATAAATAAATTAAAAATCAATTTAAAATCAAAAGCCTCAAAAATTTATTTTGAATAGAATTTTTAATTTAATCTATTAAAGAAAACGTGTTTTCGTTCTTCTCACAGATATGATACGATTTCTTAATTAATTTCACATCAAATATGTTGCAAATCGCACAGGACCCTCTTAAATCGAAAAAGCTACATTCAATTCACGACTCCAACGAAATGTCTCATGTAACATGTTTTATACATTTCCCTTACTTTACACATTATTAAAATACCTAACATTTTGCTTGTGGAATTTTCATTGTTTCCATGCCATTTTGAACCTTAAACGTCCACAATAAGATTTATTAAGTCAAACTCGTTGTTTTTCGAAAATATACCTTATTTAATAACTAACAAGGTATATTTTAAATAGAAATGTAAAAGAAATCGTACTACTTGAATCACGTGCTCGGACATACGTATGGTCGATAATTGATTTTCTTTTGATAAAAAAATATATGCCAAGTAAAGTTAGATTTCATGCCAAGTAAATATTTACAGTAGGTATAATTACCTTAAAACCAATTATTATAATAATAACTGTAACAGAATATAAACAAAAGTATAACTTTGTAAAATTATAGTAAAACTATGGAAACCTTGTAACCTATGTTATGATAATCTTTTTAAGAAAGGGTACAATTGGAAATAAAATCGTTAAAACAATAATCGCGTAATGATACTTTTTACGATTACTTCCTTAAGTGAATAAAATAATTGACTTCGTAGTCTTATTCTGCATCGATAACTCGCACACATCTAGGAGATGCGACAATCCTAACACGGACTTGATATCAGCACATGAAAAATCCAAAGACCATACTGGAGCGGCATTGAATTGAATCTCTACTGTCTACTGCATTGAATCAATGTTCTGCTGTGCCATCGATACGAAAAAATATGGAAAACCAAAGCCGCAATGACCAGCAGGTAGCGAATCCACAAAGAAAATTTGATGCTACCACAACATCTCTGCCAGGCAAAAAAACAATATACTAGAAATAAGGCAAGTGAAGGAGGTGGACAGTCAGCATTCTACGGTATTCCACAGCAGCAGTCTTCGACGAAATGGGTGGCCAGAGCTTTAATGACCAAGTTACTTTTAATAATGTAAACGTGATGCTGTCGCAATAATTGAATCGAGGAACGAGCGATGTGAAAAACACTCAATTGCTGATCGTCACACAGTATCGGCACGTACTGAGTGAGGAGCAGAATCATCATCGAAGCGAAGTTTTCTTGCACCCCTTTCGGGAATCAGGAGTGCTTTGTGAGGCGCAGCAATAGGAGTTTATCAGAGGCGTGATCGTCAGTAGATTAAAATATAGCATATACAGTGGTATATCATTGACAGGAGTTTCAAAAGACTCATTTTCTATACTAGAATCCAGTAGTTCCTTCATCAGTCTCTAACCTTGGGATCCTTGGGACACAGTATCTGCACTTTTTCTATCCTGAGACGCCTGCCGTACTGGTAAGAAAAACGACAGGGATGATCGAGAACGAACATTAGTTCAAGAAACTAGTATTTAATATTTCTTTTTTGTTTTTATTGCTCAAGGCATTTTAAACATAGAAATATTTTTAGCAAGGAAATATATTTCCAAAAAATCCCCATGACAGGATTCGAACCTGCGTCCTTTCGCTAACCAGGCGAATGCTCTAACCACTGAGCTACACAGGAATCACGTGACATGGTATAATTTTTCGGCCATATCTTTCCTCGCTAATCGTTTCTACCAACTAAGGCTTGGTTTCTGCGCCATCTACCGGTCAAGCTTTGCAGCTTTTATTGACTGGTTCAGGTGGTTTACTTTACAGTAAACATACCCAACATGAGATGCGCTTTCTCTCCAATTTAATATTTCTTTTTTGTTTTTATTGCTCAAGGCATTTTAAACATAGAAATATTTTTAGCAAGGAACTAACTAAGGAACTTTTTAACTAGTATTTAGATTAACGTTTTATTTTATGTCTTTTTATCTATTGTCCCCACTAAAGAAAATTAGTATTAACGTTATGGTTTGACAATTAGGTATAGTCGTCTTCCTTCAAAACAATTTTGATGTTTTGTAAGATTTTTATGTTTGCTTTTGCTTGAAGAAATCGTAAACATCGAAAATAACTTTCCAATTCGTAATATTAAACGTTAATAAATAAAAGAATTCTAGTATTAAAATGGCAATTTTAAACACAAAACATGAACTACATTAAAATAATTTATTATTATGGTCAAAAATCTTTCCGAGGAGTTTGATACTTTTAAGTTTTTTGATTAGGCCTTTTTCTTTTATCAATGTTTTTAAACATAAAAAAAGACATTTATGATACTTATTTTGTCTATAATAATTATTATGAAAGCAAAATAAAATAAAAACAAACATTTTTTGCTTATTTGGTGATCATTTATAATCACATTCTAGTCTAGAATAATAAGATTACTAAATTGAGACAGAGAGACGATTTTAAAATTGTATAGGTATCAAAAAACCAATATAAAAAATGTTTGAAGAAAAAAATGATCTACGTTAGGTATATTTCTTTCTCAACAGCAAACTTTAAAATTCCGCCGTGGTTTCACCTGCGTAAGTCCGTTCCCGCGGGAATACCGGGATAAAAATGTAAGCCTATGTGTTATTCTAGGTCTCCAGCTACCTATATTACAAGTGTCATCGCAATAGATCAGTAGTTTTTGCGTGATTAAGTAACAAAGTCACATACAGACATACATACGTATACAAGATTTAGAGTTTTCTCGCGCAGTGGCGGGTAAACTGCTTGGATCCAAGGAGAGTTCAGGCATGTAGCCGGTCGTAAAAATATTGCCAAATAAAACGTTTTAGTGGATATCTACACACCACAAATAACACACAATTTCTAATTTCACTTATCTAGTGGCTTAGGCTGGGTTTTAATCGTATCCTACGTCCTACTATCCTATCCTACTAATATTATAAAGCTGAAAGTTTGTGAGTATGTGTGTATGTATGTGTGTTTGTTAGTCAATCACGCAAAAACTACTGAACCGATTGCGATGAAACTTGGAATATAGGTAACTGATACCGGGAATAACACATAGGCTACTTATTATCCGGATATTTCCGCGGGAACGGGGCTTACGCGGATGAAATCGCGGGGCGCAGCTAGTACAGCTAGTATATGTACACATGTTCAGGCAGTCTGGCAGGTCTTTGAATTTTAAATGCATAGAGTGATATATATAACTACAGAATAACTGATACTGAGACACCAAATGCACTTGGCCAATTATTCTCCTCTGTTTATTCTCATGCCCAATGCAGACCTTCGTACGCGTAAGGTGTTGCCAGTTACCAGGTGACAACTAGGTAAGTTTCCACACGCTCGTGACCCCTGCCTTGGCATCACGTTCGTTTTAACACTACACTTATGTTAATAGAACAATGCCAGAATTGTTAGAACTTTAGGCTTAGGTAAAGTAAATATGCTTTAGACAATTAATTATGTGCCTATTGCTAATATTATTTTTATTAATTTTAGCCTATACCTACCGTTGCACATCAGGGCAAATGCAGCCTCATTTCTTTCCATTCTATCCCTATATAGTGCGGGTTCCGTACGTCATGCCGAAAGTGTTATAAACGGATATTTATTTCATCGAAAACTATCGATCGATTGTTCAATTCAACGATATCTCATCGGAACGATGAGGAGTTCTGAATAGTTATATAATAATATAATTGTTTAACAATTAATACAATGTTTTGAACAATTTCACTTTGCTGGAAATTTAAGTACTTACTCGTAACTTAATTCTATTTTTTGGCCTAATTTGATTCACACTTAAAATTCGGTGAAATGTTACGTCGACTAAATAATGTATGGTCGATCAAATGACATTCGATGATTTATTATTCTGTCAATCGTTACATTGAAATAAAATAAAAATCGATTATTTTACTATTATCATTACGTAGGTAGGGAACGGTGCCAGTTAGGTCCAGTCACTAAGGTACGAGTAAGTAAATTATATCTCGTTGAAGATATAATATTTTGTTCTGTAAGGACTCGTTTGTCAATCTCTAGATCTTTAAGGTTTGTGTCCAATAAATTGTAAAAATACCGAATAAAAAGGGGTTATGGTCAGTCAACTGGTTTTATTGTCTTCGGTCTTAGACAACGTTTACCTCGTCGTATAAACCTGTACCTCCTTTAACCCCTCTAACCGACACTTGCCTTTGATATGAAGTAACCTCGCGGCTCGGGATGCCTCGGATTCTTGATTGAGAGTTTCAAACTCTCTGCAAGCCTTGTTATTATAAGGTAACATTATTTATAGAATCATAAATCTATTTATAGCACATAATTTTTTAGGTATAATGAGAATGCCTAACAGTTGCAGTTGCGAACCATGCGGTAAGTGGCTTTCGGGTATCCTTACTTACGTATGTAGCACGTTTGCCTAATTGCGACCTGATTTTTTCTACTTATCTAAATCCGTACCTACTAACTAATATCATAAATACAAAAGCACTTAAATACGAAGATGATGGTTAGTAGAAGGTGTCTAATTCTTCTTTTCGTGTATAGTGCTTGTGGCTCACCTAGTGTTAAGTGTTGTTTAAGTCGCCCTAAGGCCTATAGCAGTCGTTAACTTGACTTACCAACTGCTATCAGAGTTAAAACCGAAACAAAAAATAGCTTACAATGAGATAAAAAGTTCCGTTTGCACGCTAGAAAATGTCCAGTCGCTTCTTCTAAAGGCCTGTCCTCACAAAGTAGGTAATAGTAAAAGTTGACAACTTACTAGTGAGATGTCAATACTAAATAACGCTAATCTTTCCTCTAATGAACGAACACCTACGGATTTCCAAATCAGTGGCACAATAGGCAGTAAAGTAGCCATGGAGGTAAAATACGGTGGAGCTTCAGTCTCCGTGAAGCGGTGCCAGTATGGTGGGGTGTACGTGAGAGGTAAGTAGTTTAGTAAGGCTATTACTATCACAAAATACTATATCACAAAAAAAACACGATCGACTTCGTGAATTATTTTTGTAATAGAAATTTTCGTGGAAACGTTTTTCGGGGGTGAGTAGTGACACGGTTTAATAAAAAAATATGTTTTTTTTTCCAAATCGTTACAAAACAAAAAGTAACAGAAATAATCAAGTACCAAAAAATACTGAAAAATGTTTAAAACACTTTTTTCACGTCTAAGTAAGTATTTTCTATGTATAATGTATATTTGTAGAAATAAGTATTACGTTGAGTAAAATAAATTATTAAAACACAATATTTACCAGGTTTTACTTGCGTCGTCAAGTAAAGTAAAGTTGGCGAATGGTCGGTCATTGATAATAATGACGTTATTGAATAAAACGCGAGTAAAACTCGGTAAATATTGTGTTTTAATAATTTATTTTACTTAACGTAATACTTATTTTTACAAATATACATCTTACATAGAAAATAACCAGAAACAGACATTTAAGGTGAGCAAAAATATTTTACCCCGGCGGAAATCGAACCTTCTCCGTCGCAGTCGGGGCTTCACCCACGCTACAGAGGCTGTCTCTCTAGCTAGCTTATTAACTACCTAACTGTCTACGCATCACATGCGTTTAAACTAATCGCCTTACAAAACATTTGCCACTAATTTGATTTGTACTAGGCTCGTAGAGCCTTCAGTTTTCTAGCTGGTGGCCTATTCTCGTGACAAAATTGTCCAAAATATTGTTTCAATATTATTGAAATCAATGTTTAATTTCAAATTTGACAAGCGAGCGAGCGAAAGCGCAGGGAGCTGCTAGTTATACCTACTTATAGAAAACACGCAGAAACAAAGTATTATTCCAATATCCTTGCAGTTAATATTTAATTCCAAATCTGACGTTTGTCAAATAATATTTGACATTTTTCTGTAAAAGTTTCTCGAGAGAATTTCGTTTACTATACATTTTGGAGTCAATAAAGTTTCGATTGCGGTCCAGTTGCAATTTATAGTTTTATTTTGAGTGCTTTGTTTGAATTTGCACTGAAAAACGTTTTAATCATTTAAACTCATC
Source organism: Idaea dimidiata (assembly GCA_949358125.1). Classification (NCBI taxonomy): domain Eukaryota; kingdom Metazoa; phylum Arthropoda; class Insecta; order Lepidoptera; family Geometridae; genus Idaea; species Idaea dimidiata. The sequence goes on from OX442334.1 coordinate 12,443,065, forward strand.
ATTTAATTTTTCCCGGGTCATATTCGAATGATTTTTACTTTTTAATTTTCTTATATCAACGTTAACCAAGACCAAGACCATTGGAATATGGTTAAACGACGAGGTAAGAAAACTAAGAATTATAAATCACGCGAATATAGGAAATTATGAATTGCCATGATGTTGAAATGAAATTTTGGATAATTCTATTACAAGAATAACCCCCCTGCTCGATTGACAATGAAATTTAGTTGAGCCCTTATTATATTACAGTAGGTTATTGTATGCTAAATATTAAATATCAAGACGGGTTGCTCCTTTGTCAAAGGGGTGGATTTTGCATGGCAGAGACGATGGAAATTGGTAGATAGTTTTATAAAATAAACTAAGTTCTTGTTCATACTGAAAACCTTGTAACACGGGTCTAAAAAGAATAAGGCGACGCGACGGTATTTCACAAATATTACAAATGAGAAAGTTCCGATGTTTGTTTATTTGTTTATATGTTTGCGATTCAATCACGAAAAAACTACTGAAATACTTTGGATCTCGAACATACGCGGGTGAAACTGGAGGGCGCTGCTAGTTAAGCATAACATGCTCACGGGTGCTCATTTACTCGGGAGTTTAGAGTGGGAGCAAAAAGTTTGAAAAGCTTCGAAACGTTGGGTAGGTTTTGAAAAATGCCTCACTTTCTCGGCAGTCGTGTAAAAATAAGTGTTATTTAATAATAATAATAATAAATCCTGTGACGAACACACAGCGCCATCTAGCCCCGTGGTAAGCTGCTAAGCTTGTGTTATGGTGACTAGACAACGGATATACTACTTATATTTATTTTTCTTTTGTAAATACATACATATTATACATAGAAATACGGCCAGACCAGATACAAATATTTATTTTAAAGCATAAGTATTTGCACCCGGCGGGAATCGAACCCGCAACCTTCTGCATTGCAGCCAAGCGTTCGCCCGACGCGCCACAGAGGTCGTCAAATTTAAAATCAACATCGCAAAACCCGAACAAAAAATCTAAAAATACAAATATACTTCAACTTGATTTTACATTGAAATAAACCGATTCCGAAACCCAATATTCCTAAGTACGTACACACAATAATTATCGTATTACTGCTAATTACAAACGTCGTGAACGATATTCTTGGAAGGCATCCTTGCAACTCAGCAAAATGTGCAAGTTTGCACACAGTCGCAGTTTGCCTTCGATGTTTGATGCAACGACATCGTCAGCACAACGTGGTCGGTGAGGTCATTGGAAGGTACATCCTGGGTTGACCATTGATCTATTACCTACCTTATATACCTACTAGCTTCGCCCCGCGGTTTCACCCGCGTAAGTCCCGTTCCCGCGGGAATATCAGGATAAAAGGCTATGTTTTATTCCCGGCTAATTAGATGATACCACAGCTGGACCTTCCCTTCCGTGGTCGTACGTTTAAGTGTCGGTTTTTGTACTGCAGTAGGTACGTGAAGTAAGGTAAACTTTGTATGATGGCGATGGAAAACGATGAATGACGATCGATGACGATGAATGGCGATCGAGAAGATGACAATGATGCCACTCTACATCACTTACCCTACCCGTGTTGATTTTCATGCGAATTATCATCCGCGTAAGTCCCTATTGTTCGGAATTATAGGTACTCATCACTCCATTACTTAAACTATCCCTTTGCAAATTTTCATCCAAATCGGTCGGATTTTAACTTTGCCAAACGGATGGACTGATTTAGATAATTTGTTACGTCAATTGATTTATCTTAGTCCTGCGAGTGTTGTCAAAATGGTTACATACACACCCCATATTGTAAAAAAGAAACAGGAAAATACCATTTTTAGGGTTCCGTATCTCAATAGAAAAAAAAACGGAATTCTTACAAAAATAACTTTCACTAGCAAAAACCTTTTAAAAGGTATAAAAGTATTTCAATACACACGGAAAATTTAAGCACACTGAACATCGGACTTTTGGAAAAAAGATAAAAGCCAAATTTTATTAAGACGTTTCGAATATGAGATAATATAACGAATATGGGGTATAATCCTTTAATTCCTTACGCGGGTGAATCCTTTAGTTAGAGAAGCCTACGGAGTGTTGCATATAACACCACTTTACTGCTTTAGTTGACTGTAAACTTTTTATCGGCCGATGGTTCGAAGACTGCGGACTGTTTTATTTAAAACCACTAGGGGAATTGGACACCTACTAGATCTACATTCAAACGTATGTAGTAGACTGTTTCCTCCTCGAATAAAGGTCATTAGACAAAATATGTTTATGCCATAAAATACTTACGTGTCTTTTATTGTACTGTTTTCTTACCGTGATCAATATATTATTATATACTCATGAAAAATTAAAGCTTCTTAGTACTAAGCGTCTATGAGCTAAGCCGCGGACAGACAGACAGACGGACATGACGAAACTGTAAAGGTTTCTTGTTGACTACCAAACTCTAAAAATCCAAAACGTAGGACAAAGCAGATATAGGTTTTATGGTATAAACATAGTTGCTGTAATGTCTTTATCCAGGAGGTAAGCAATCGACTGCGTTTGTATGGAGGACGAGTAGGTATACTTTCCCACTAATATGTAGCCAAAAGGTATACAGATACACCCAACTACTAAAGCGCCTTCAGATTCTAAGTTCATAAGACGCAGAAATGGTATCGGGCGATCGAATGCGGGTCAATTTCGCGGAAAAATAAACGAAAATCTGTAATCTGCGAGAGGATCTACCCTCAGGGGTAGGATTTGTTACCTCCTCGGTGGTTAAATAGCATGAATTTGTGGGTAGATACTGATTTCAGGGAGGATAACAGGTGTGTTTAAGGGAATGTGATATTTGCTAGATCGCTATCTTAGGCCGGCTCGCATACCGATTCCTAAACATGATTAAGTTGTGTTTAAGAACTGTCAAAATATCAAAAACTGACCAAGTGAAACCATCTACTTATGAAAATATAGTCCAGTGTTTGATTTTCCGTAAATTATTTTTGAATTTTTATTATTTTATTTTTAAATAGACTTACGCAAGCCGCCCTTAGAATGGAATTTAACACTTGACATATTTTTTAACCGACTTCCAAGAAAATATCCGTATTTTCTTGGAAGTCGGTTCTTAATACCCCACGTGTATTTAAAAAAAAAGAGATATTACTCAATTATTCGACACGGCTTCACCTATTGAGATGCTTCTTTTTTTATTGGGAGCATAATAGTAGTTGACACACCTACTACTCTACAAAGTTATTTTATTTGACCAAAAAGGTCAACGTAAAGCGAGTCTTTATTCCCTAGGTGCATAAAGTGCTCATTATAATCCTAGGGCATAAAGTAGTAATTTAAATTTGGAACTAAGGTTCTGGTAGCATACGGCCATTTCGAACTGGCCACCTAGACATAACACATAAAAAAACTAAAACTGGGCTATTTTTCGTCTCTTTTTATTTCAACGGAAGGGTAAGGCAAAAAGTTTTAGTTAATATAAAGCCTCAACATAATAAATTAATAATAATAATAATAAATTTTATTGATCAAAGAAAAGAAAACACATACAAGGTCTCTAAAATAAATAATTTAGATAATTACGCAGTTTACAGATCACAACATATTTTTTCTTCGGCTGAGGCCGATGTTTGGTTTCGTCATTTCGAGTTAACATTGTTAAATGTAATTAATATAGAGCTGTAAATGTATTTCATACACGTTGCATTAATATATTGGTTTGTTGTTACTAAAATGCTTAGTTTTGTAACTTTTTTGTTGTCTCGCAGTAGATGTGTAAAGTAAAGTATTCACCTCGTCTTCACCAATAAAGCCTGTCTTTATCTGGGGCGCTTGAATCCCACGCTTCACTCAGGACTCTAGGTACATAACTCCTTTGCTTCGCTCAGGAGTTAAGTTTTTGATACCCTCGCTGCGCTCGGGTGTTAACCCTCTAGAGTCCTTCGTACGCTTTGGATTCAATATGACGCCCGCTATATAACACAGGACTTTAGTACCTCGGTGCATAAACTACTATTAACACCTACATTATTTTCAATAGAAATGCTTAATGAAAAATCCTACCGGGTGATATTGGGTTTGAATCAACTTCTCTTTCGAGAGTGCGCTATCTTTACGAATTAAATCTTTGACTTAGGAATCAAACTTCTTTAAAAATCCCTGCAATGTGCCACTTTCTAGGATCGTCATCATCATTTATCGAATTAACTAGTACCCTTGTTTTGTTTACTTCAAACAATCATGCAAATCCTGCCCTAAAACGGATTTTTATATCTTTACATTCCATATCCTAAAATTCAACAAATTAATGTTGTTACATTATAAAGTAGGTACATAGGTACTTATAAATTCAAACCAAAAATTCTATGTACCTTTGGAGACAATTATATTTTAGTAATTATTTCCGTTCTTTAAGAGGTTAAAAGTAAGCACACTAAAAACCGGTCAAGTGCTAGTCGGTTTGCGCACGAACTATATTAAAATCACGTTTATTGTATGGGGGCAGCACTTAAATAGTTATTTTATTTTGTTTTTAGTATTTGTGGTTATATCGGCAACAGAAACAGAGGGACAGCCGGGCAATGGAGTCTTAGTAAAAAAATCTTGTTTTTACTCTTAAGGTACGGATTAAATAGGAATTAAAAGTAGATCTTCAGTTTAGTACTATAGTAGTTAAGACCTTTATTTGAAAAGGTAAAATAATGAATAAATTTATGTCATTTATTTGCTAGAAATATGGTTATGGTCAGAGGATGTTTTCCAACACATTTCACCAGCAGCTTCTTTGGTAGGTTACTCACGACAGGCGCGCCTTAACAGTTGTATGCTAACGAAAATCCTGTAACCTATCGGTTACTTACAACATCGCCTTAACAGCTGTATGCTTACAAAAATCCAGTTACCTTTAAACACTGCAAAAAGCAGTACCCTTCACTTAAACATAAACGATTTGAATTTCATCATGAAGTAAAGAAAATTAAACTTTATTACAAGAGAATTAGATTGAAAACCGAATAGGAAAACAGATGGTAAAAACTCATTACTTTTTATATCAGGGAAAAATAATAATGGGATATTATCGTTATTCCTAAGGGTGGTGTTTTATGGGCTTGTAAAAAGAACTTTATTTCTATGTCAATAAGGTACTAAACGTAAATAGCTCAGAATTCTGACCGCGAAAATGGTAGCAAACGGTTAAAGGGTTCCGTATTTTCAATAACAAATGAATCTCAACTAGTTATACAAGAAAGTTTTGCGTATCTCTAAAAGATTAGGTTTTTTTCTATAAAACACAAAGGGAAGTAGTATGTATGTATGTAGATAGATGCTTATTTCTATTTACTAAGTATATTACAATACAAGGGGTTAGAGTCGGGTTCGAAGCTGTACAAAAATGACTTTTTTATGCTTAAACAAATATTTGTTTTTGTTCTGGGTGTTATCTTCGTGTCATATGTATTTACTAGCTGCATCCCGAAGTTTACCCGCGTCCCGTTCCCGAGGAAATATCGGGATAAAAATGTGTAGCCTATGTGTTAATCCAAGTCCCCAGCTACCTAGATTCGAAGTTTCATCGCAATCGGTTCAGTAGTTTTTGCGTGATTGAGTAACAAACACACATACTCACAAACTTTCAGCTTTACAATATTAGTAGGATTTACAAAAAAAAAGCATAATATAGTATTTACGATGTCTAGTACACATACTACAAGCCCGGTGCAATATTTATTTATACAATGTGTAACGGGTAGCCCCTTTTAATCCGAAAGGAGTTTGTTCTAGACGTCTAGGTGAACAACTTTTGTTCTACGACTTTTGGAAATTCGAAGGACTTTTCGAAAAATGTAGGTGTAAAGTTTACTTGATAATCAGCTGTTTCTGAGAGTTGTCATTGACCTTATGTTGTCCTTTCATTTAGTTTGATGTACTACAATCAAAACTTCAATTACCTTTATTTTCAAAAGCAGCTGTTTTTTCAGTGAGACATAATCTCAAAATTTTCAAAAAAAAGTTTGAACATTCAAAATTCGTAGAACAAAAGGTGTTCGCCTAGACGTCTAGAACAACCCCCTTTCGGATTAAAAGGGCTTACCAGTTACAAATTGTATACCTATATCCGCTCTAACATCCAACATGCTTTATCCAGGTATAAATTATAAAACAGTCCGACTTCGTTTGTATGGAGAACGAGTAGGTAGGTATGTTCGCCTTAAACTGCATTGTTTTCATCAATTTCAGACAATGAACTCGAGATACTGAAGTGACGCACACAACCGTAGCATTGTTTACATAATTACATGCACACATGTGCAGTTGTGTGTTATTGTGTAATATTTAAGTAGGTCTCGGTCACAGTCGGTACTTTGTTGACAAGATTCAGTGTGTTTTATATACTTACTACGTAGTAGTTCGGGGAACGAGTATACAATATGTCGGGTCACTGTCTAACCGACTTTTAAAAGGAGGAAGTTCTCAATTCGGTTGTGGTTATTTCCAGTTGAAATACAATTCATTCAATTCCGGTTTTTATCGCGTCATTTTTATTAGCAGCATTGTTGCAATGCTGTACCGACTTTTCACTGTCTTTACAGACAGTTTCCCCAGGGTAGACTGACAATGCTGTTAATAAAAATAACGCAATTAAAACCGGAAAACGAATTTTATTTCAATAAAAGAGAAAAAACTACATTATTAGTTTCCAACCGATTTAAAAAAAAATGCTTCCCATTTCGGATCATCATCATCATCCGAACGATGTTTCCATTTACACCCCTCTCGGGAGCCCGGGGTCCTTGCGCAATCTTCGGCATCCCGTGTAGTGAGGCCATTTGCACGGACATCGGATTCTATTATAATAAGAATGTATTTACAGAAGAAAAATAAATATAAGTAGTATATCCGTTGTCTAGTCACCGTAACACAACCTTAGCAGCTTACCACGGGGCTAGATGGCGCTGTGTGTTGGCCACAGGATTTATTTATTTATTTATCAGCACAACGTCAAGCCAGCATTTCTTGAGGCTTGCGGAGTAGCCAAAACAAGACATTTGGCGCCCCACGTAAAACTTGTAGCTATTTTACTTACCTATGCTTATGTTAAAGATTTTTTTAGAACGTACTACAAATCAGCACGCCAGACAAATCGCTGTGATTTACGGCCTGCATTATGTTTTTTTTAAGTTTATTTTATATGCCAATAAAAAAATTAAAAATCAAAAAAATATAAGAAGTTTACAGTACCTTACCGATCTTAAAACTAAACGTAATCGTATTTTAACGATTCACACGATTTGCCAACATAGTTACATTTTACCGGATCTTAAACGTGTATTATTAATTTTCTTACCTCGATATTTCGACCATGTTACAATGATCTTGATCGCCGTCGTCTAATAATAATACGCTATTAAGACCCCGTAAAATTTAACTAAATTCGTATTTTTACTATAGAAACCGGGCCTAGCTAGCACTGGGAAATGTTACTAGTTCAAAATACTGAGTTCATCAATCTATAAAAACAAAACATGTAAAAACATCGAGTTGAACATCAAAAAGATTTTAACGCGTCCTAGATTCGTCTAAGTCTAGAAAACACAGCTGTTTGAATCTATAAAACATGGATGAATCTATAAAATAAAATAAAAAAGCGATCGTAAAATAATTATTTTTGTACAAAAGATTTGAAATTTTGGAGAATCATTTTAATTTTTAACTTTGTAAGCATACGCCACTATAAAGAAGCTACAGCATATCAAAAACACCCCAAAAAGGCATAAAGAAATTCCTTTGAGAAAGATTTGAGAAAATTCTGAAACCAACAAAAGGGGAGACTCAGACGCAGAAAGAGCAAAAAAGTAATTAAAAACTGACTTCAAAAAAGAACAAAATAACCTCACCTCCATACAGTGCTACCGACTTATCTGCAGCTTAGTAGTACTGTAGGACGCATGAATTCACGAATTCTCATAAAATAACAGTTTATTTTTAAGGCTTCCATATTTATCATCCATCTTCGTAGAGCATTTCATTATAAGCACAAATAAATAAAAAAAACATTCAGTTTCCTTTTTTAATTCACTAGCTGTGCCCCGCGGTTTACCCGCATAAATTCCTATCCCGTAACGTATGTGACGCATCACGTATGTCATACCAAGCGTTGCTTAACCCGTATGATTATTCAAAGTACCCTATATCTTATTCAACCACTAAACTATCCTGTACCAAATTTCATTCAAATCGGTTTAAGCAAAACAAAAAATCAAAAGTAGCCTATACAACCGTCCTCGATAAATGGACTATCAAACACAAAAAGCTTTTTCAAATCGGACCAGTAGATCCTGAGATTAGCGCGTTCAAACAAATAATCAAAGTCTTCAGCTTTATAATATTAGTATAGATAGGAAAAAAGTTGACAACAATTTCATCAGATGGTTAGTAAGTTACGATGTAGTCTAAAATGTACCACCTACTTACCTAGACGGTACCTCTGACCTTGACCTCACTCGTGACTTGTTCATCATGAGTATTTGTGAATGGGCCCTTAACCACAGTTTACCTAGTTTTTAGCGTCTCGCAGTGCTCTAAAGGTTGCCCAACTTGTATGCAAGTTTGCCGGGATCGATCACATAAGGAAATGTAGGAAATTTGACACTTAACTTGTCAAAGATCGTTTTTAGAAAATAGGCAAGTTTGCATACTATACCTACTTGTAATATTTTAAAAGAAAAAATTATCTTCAAAAATTTACTCGCGAGTCGCGGCAAGCTTAAAACTCGCGCCTCTGGGTTCAATCCTTGCCGCGAGTGAATTTTTGAGATGTATTTTTCCTTTAAAATATTTGCAGTAAAAATGCCTAAGAGCAATAAAAATTAAATTACAAAGTACTTCGAGTATATTTTACTTCTTCCCACTATGCCTTAACTGAAAATCCTAACGTCGCATATTAAAAACATTCGATATTCAAACGATGTCCGAAAGATTCGCGCCTCGCGCCTTCCTATTTCCGCTATACAAAAAAACCCGGCAGGTTCGAAGCGTTTGCGACGTAAACGGACATTTTGGCCTTGCTAAGGTCGTTGGCTCGGTCTAGGCCATGACGTCACTGCGATTATAACATTATACCTACCTACGATACGCTAGGCAACAGGGGCGCGACGCCCAAAAAATTCGACTACACATACGAGTGTGAGCGGAGCGAGAAGCTGAGCGTTTGATGTGAACAGAAGATCTTCGAAATTTGCAAGCACGATGAGGTTATATTTGTTTCTCTCACTTGTCTCGTGGCTTCAGGATGGTGAAAAAGACAAAAGGAAAAATGTTTACTCAAAAATTCAATGCTACGCAGTGAGCTTTTAGATCCCAGTGAGATTCTGCCGTTCTGCAGGGTTGCCCTTATAGAAAATTCTCGAAGTCTTGAGCAAAAGGATGATTTCTGTTGAAACATGCTTAGAATTTGGTTATGATTAGCGAATGTTTCTACAATTGTAATAAAACTGAAACAAATATTAGGTACTTGAATAAAATTGAAAATTTAAAAACTGTCCAAAATTCAGTCGTAACCATGAGGAGAGCCTCAAATTGTTAAAATCTTTAGGATAAATCCTAAACATCGAAAGAAATCCTATCTGCAGAACGGGTAATAGAAGTGATCTTTTTTCATCTCGCGCCATCTACGAGTACGCTAGATGAGCGTTTGACCACTAAACATTTAGATGAGATGAACATTTGTCTCATCTGTGTTTAGTGGTTATTATAGATCACTTTATGGTAAGTGAAATGGTTTTAGATCATTTTAGTACAACTAAAACGTCTGTGGTTAAAAATAAGCCCTTTATTTATAAAAAGTTAAAAGTTTTAACTTGTGTGTTTCAAACACATTGGTGCGTGGCCAGGATTTGAAATCACGACCTTCGGAATGAAAGGGGGGTATCTACCACTAGACCAACACTGCTCTTTATTTATATTAGGTACTAATTCGACCGCGATCTAGTTCACAGGCAGTAATAACTCGACATAGGCTTCCCGACATGTCATTAGGCTTTGAGGATTATGCCTACATTTAAGGGTTTCCCTAAATTATGGGTAGTGGACACGTTACAAGCGAAAGTTTCTCTGATTTCGTTTTAACGCGATTTCACTAAGAACAGATTTACCTATTTCTTAGTGAAGAAAATGAAATGTCATAGAACTCTGAAGCTTAACGTCCACTGCCAACTAAAGTAATTTAGTTTAGTTAAGTCGCCTATTTTTCAAACAAGGGAGCATAGCTGACATGTCTTGCAGTGGACGCACAAGTATGAATAACCGCCATGACTATGCGGAGCCAAGCTAAACTAACTTAGTTTAGTCGGCGGTGGACGTTCAGCTTGATATAGTAAGCGTCTAACTATAAAATATATCTTCATTAGATTTTTTTTCTGTAGTAAAGCGTGTTTCGCATCATCTGTGAAAATGTTAACTATTTAGCTATCACGGGATAAAGCCTGGTGACAGACAGACCGACAGCGGAGTTTCAGCAACAGGGTCTCGTTTTCACTCTTAGGGTATGGAACCCTAAAAAGAAATATGGCAAAATACCCGAGTACTTAACATATACGTACGTCTTGACTAGTTATTTCCTCTGGGCATGGTTGACTAGGCTGGGAGGGTGGTATAGGAGCTGGACAAGTCTAAAATTAGATGAAAAGGCCAATTACTATTATACACGTACGTAGCGTACCCTAAAAATGTGCCTAAACAGAGTACTCGAGTCGCCATCATATCGATTCGAAACCAACTCGATTGGCATTGAACTTCCATTGACCTACTGGAATTATACCGAATTATAAAACGCGAATCGGAATCACTTTCCCACCAAATTTCAAGTTCAAAATCTGCTATTTACATATTATATACATTACAGTGTGAATGCAGACATCTTATAATGTTTTAAATTTACTGCGTTGTATTAATTGAATCATTTAGTACTATTTATTATTGTTTCGTTGCCTACGTCTTCACCTACCGATATATCTATTTTACGAATAAAAGTCTAGGTTTATATTTTTAAACTTGGGCGCCAATTAATTTGCGTAGTTAGTGGAAACAGTTTACTGATTTTTTAAACAACCCTAAAAATAAAAATAAACCTTACTTATAAACAGTAATTAATGCGCTGTATAACTATGCATCGTTTGTCTTTTACTGTCACATGAAATTTCAAAGTTGACAGACAGAGACAAACTATACATAACTCAGTCATATTATGTAAATAATTTGATTATCTATTAAAGTTATTAGAAACAACGGATTGTTCTCATAAAGACGGATTCTCAAAAAACAGAAATGGTACAGTTCCACACAACATATTTATGTGTTCCAACTGTAAGAATCAATATTTATTAAAAGTCGAGAATTTATTTACTAAGTACTGTACCTATGATGTGAAACCACGATTCCTGAAACATTGTCGATAGATAAAAACAGTAACTATAAAAAAATAAACAAACAAAAATTTCCTTAAAGCGAAAAACGTTCAACCCTCAACAAAGGTGGTCGCTTCGCACATGAAATACACAGCGGAACCTTACGGATTCGATATACCATAACATTATGTTTACAAATCTCCATGGCAAGGTCAAAACATTCATTTCGTAACTAAAAATATGGGAAAGGTAAAATAAACAAACAAACATTCCATCAAACCGAAAAATGATCAACTTCCAACAAAGGCGGTCGCTTCGCACATGAAATAGTCATCGGAACCGTATCAGGTACGAAATACCATAACATTATGTTTACAAATCCCCATGGCAAGGTCACCGTGTCACAGGCCAGCCCGACAGACAATGCCGGTGAACGTTTCACTTTCAAACTATACCTAAAGCACGTGGCTCTACTCGATGTGGGCGATAATACGTTGGAACACGGTTTTTTGAACCATACATTTGTAGAAAAACTAATAAAGTTACAAGTTTGAAAACTTACTGCATCTATAAGTATGTACCTACCTACCTAAATCTGATCCTTTTTCGAATTCTGAATTTAGTAACGAATATTGAATTTAATCTTTTTCTGGATAAAGTAACAATACTTAAGCAAATAAATTATTTTCCGCTTTCCTTAATTTCCGCCCAGTCCGTGGTTTCTGTATCTCAATAAATGGTCAGAACGCTACACCACGCGCCACGCCAAAAACAAGAATAAAATAAATGTTTTCTTTTCAAAATCCTCAAATACGAGGCAATTTACAAATACTGGTATTTTGTTTGTATCGAACAGACCTAAAATCAACGAACTCAAATATCCTAAAATAGATCAATTTTGATAAGGTTCCATCGCTGAAAAAATATTAAGAAGGTGTAGATACCAATTAATAAGACATCTTTATTAATAGAAGTACAGGTCCAGACGAACTGAAATCATATAAGTTTAAAAAGTGTAAATTTATAAAACAGTTCTAACAGGTGTCCATTTCAACAACAGAATTACTGTGAACAGTTCAAAGTGCACGGTAACAAAAATCCAGTTCCAACGTTTATGGTATTTTGTGGAGGCATCCGTCCGATAGGTGATCTACAACTTTTGGATAGCGAAAGTTATTTGGTTCTACCGACTGTTGGTGATCCATCAGACAGTTAAGGTTGGAGTTAACCGTGTAACTACGACGATTAGTTTACTGGTTTAACTTGTAATATTAGTCTTTCACTGTAAGCAGTTGAACCGGTTCGTACAATAACTATACGATCAAAGTCAAATATTGGTGCAGAATTTAATAAAAGTGCCATAAGTAAAGAGGCACTGAACAAAATGTTTAAGAAAAAAATAGCAGAGCTCCGACTAAGGCTAAGTTCTGTTCCCACGGGAATTAGGGATAAAAAGTAGCCTAAGTGTTATTTATTTAAAGTTTTCACCTTTTTACATCCTTTTTCATTCATTTAAAACAATTTTAAAGGGTAAATAACCCTCTAAACACCAAGAACCACAAAAATTTGTTCGGTGTATGAATAAATGCGGAGACTGCATGCAATAGTCTACAAAAGTAAAAATAAATAACAAAGACCTAATTACATCGCAATCGGTTCAGCGGTTTAGGCATGAAAACTTTAACGCAGATCGGGAATGAAGCGGATGAAAACACGAAGCGCACCTCGTTCAAGATAATATTTGTTATTCTAAAGTCACGTCTATCTACTGCCCAAGTTTCATCGCAATCGATTTAGTAGTTTCTGCATGAATCAAACAGGAAGTGAACAATAGTATCAGCAAGTACGACTAGACTCAGTTTCAGCTAGTTTTTTTAGGGTTCCGTACACCATGGTTAAAACGGAATCGTTTTACTAATATTCGACTGTCTGTCTGTGTGTTTGACGCCAAGGTGTATCTGAAGAACCACGATAGCTCGACAATTGAAATTTAATAGGTAGGTACTCACTAAAAATAGAATAATATATAATATTTGTTTTCCCAACCAGCAATTGTACCTATTAATGTAATCTATTATTATTAACCATAATCTCCTAATCCAATATTTCTTAACTAAACAAAAACCTTCCGCCTTCCTTAAATATTTTTCATTTATTGGTTCCTGGAAAAGATCACTCATAAGCGATTAGGCCGCCAATTATACCACTTTTAATAAGTTATTATTTCTATTATTTTCTATAATTTGTGTTTTTGGTATAATAAGTTATTCTCGAAAGAAATCGAATTACAGAAAATAATATAATTTTCTGTAATTCGATTTCTTTGGCGAAAGCCAAAAGCGTTAAAATCTATTTGTTTTTTGTGACAATGATACGGAACCCGTCGTACGCGAGTCCGACTCTCACTTGTCCGTTTTTTTACGACATGCCCACGAAACAGGCGCTGCTCCGCGGAATATTTCGCGTTCTTAGTGTGACATCATGAGCCAGTGACCTGGCGAGGCCGCCGTTTTCGGTCTCTGTTCTATTACATTAAATACAGCCGGCTAGATGCTTGTTGTTTCTACTGTAGGTAGAATGTATCTATGTATGTACCTGCTAGGTATAGAGTAGTAGGTACGTAGATAGACATTGCTTCACGTTTTTATGTAATTTATGGATTAATGTTTGATATAACCAGATGGTAATTGTAATAGACTATCATGTAGCTCGCTCCCTAGAATACAAAATTATTTATTTCTGCAAAAATAATACCTAAAAAAAGTAAGTAAAAGAATATGTTTGTTGTTCTTGATGCCAAAATTATTGAACCGATTGCAATGAAACTTGGTTTAAATGGATCCAGATTGCTGATCTTGATGTTCCAAGGGCTAACTTTTGACTCCAGCAGTTTCAAGGATTTTAAAAATAAACCGCTTAGGGGGATACAATTTGCAAAAAAAACATGTGCCAAATTAAGCTTTTACCTTTCGGTCTTACAATAAGTCTTTTACCATTAGCTTTGGGCATCGCACGCATGCGTCCGATGCGTATGATGCCAAAAGGTGGACACTTAGCTTACTGGGTCGGGACGTAAGTTACTAGTTACTGTTGCGTTTCATTAATTATGTGAAAGTGTGTGTTTGGATGTACCTATGTTACTCAATCACGCAAAAAACACATTTTATCCCGATATTCCCGCGGGAACGTGACTTACGCGGGTAAAACCACGAGGCGCAGCTAGTGTACTTATAAAATTACTAGTTGCGCCCCACGGTACCACCCGCGCAAGTCGCGTTTCCGCGTTGTTCGAACACCTACCTACTGCAATGCAAAAATCCACCCTTAAACGGTCGCCCATTGAACCCCTGGTCCCCGGTCGTCCGTTTAAGTGTGGATTTTTGCACTGCAGTAGGTAAAGTAAGGTAAAGTTTGTATGTCAGTAAGTGATGATGATGATGACGATAAATGACGATAGATGACGATCAATGACGATGGATGACGATCAATGACGATGGATGACTATGACCATGATGATGATGCCACTCTACATCACTTACTTACCCTACCCCTGCCCTGTGTCGATTTTTATTCATAAATAGTTATCACCCGCGTAAGTCCCGATCCCGCGGGATTTTCGGGATCAAAAGTATCCCATGTTACTCTCCATCATTTAAACTATCCCTATGCAAATTTTCATCCAAATCGGTCGAGCCGTTTAACTGTGAAGAGGGAACAAACAGACAAACAAACAAACAAACAGACTTTCGGATTCATAATTTAGTAAGATAAGATAAGATTTTATTTGCCGACTATACGTTTTTTTTTAAATTTGGTAAAGAAAATGCAATTTCAAAAAGTTAAAAGTGCTGCCTTGGTTGCCTGGAAAAGATCACCCATACATGATATGTGTTTTTAGAAAAATTTAAGCATTTTGTGTGTTTGTAAAGCGTTATTATATTCATCGCTATCTATCAAATCCGACATTATTTGGAATGGAAGGCGCAAATGTGGTGGGCCGGGTATGGCTTAAATCTTGTCACCGAATTACCTATCTTTAAGTCGATCTTACCTACGGCAGGACACAACCATATTATGTCGTCAACAATACTACATACATTTATATAAACTTCATATACCTACCAACATTTATTGAGTATCAATTTATATTCCGTAGGTATCTAGGAATACATTAGCTTTTTATGGTTTTTGGTTCGATGATCTTCAAAGTCTAGATTTTTCTAATCGCGCCCGGTTTTAAGAGGTACTTGACGGGGACCCTATTCTAGTTTGACTGGATTTTTATTTTGGCGAAAAATTCCATGGAACTTCATATTTGTTACTTTTTATGATGGGTTATGGGGTGACGGAAAATGATGCCCCTTTGAATCTGAGTTCAGGAGTGGGCATTTTTGAGTTTTCGCATACGGATCCAATATTCGCGTGCGGAAACAATCCGTGGATGATAATTGTTTTCTTCTTAGGTATCTTTTTTGCGATGTCGCCACTATATTCGAATATTTTTTTTTCTTTTTGATTCAGAGTTCGAATGCTGTCATTCACTTTTGCACACGAAAATTAAAAATGAGTGGGTATGACCACGACCCGTTGCAGATCACACGAAAATGAAATGTCTAAAATTTTGATTTTGAATTTCGGTATTCGAAACTCGCACAGTTAGATCTATCGGTTCAAAAACCTTTTCCTTTAACTGCTACCTGCTAGAATTCCATTAATTCTTTGTAATCAAACGATTACGAAGAATAAAGTACGATTGATTACTTATTCAACAGTTTAATAGTGAATTACACGGTAATGTAATTGGCGACAAATTATTTGCATTTGAAATGCCGTATGTATAGGTGATGTTAAATAACTCATTTTTTAGGGTTTCGTAGTCAACAAGAAACCCCTATAGTTTCGTCATGTCCGTCTGTATGTCTGTCCGTGGCTTAGGTCAGAGACGCTTAGTACTAAGAACCTGTAATTTTGCATGAGCATACATATTGATCTCGGCAAGAAAACAGTACAATAAAAAAAAGGTTAACGTTTTTACCCTACATATGTTTTTTTTTGTTTTACCTATCGTCTGGGGTAATACACTCTAACGGATATTTAATTGGATACGTCATGTGTATTCAAGTATGGTTAGGAAGAAGTAAACAATATTTTAAAGTGTATCATTGAAATCTTCTATAACTACGGCCCTAAGCAACGAAAAGGCCTAGCCAACATCAATTATAATCGAACAAAGGACATCTGATTTTCTGATTACCATAATGAGGCCGCAAAATCGGCAATCGGCATTCTGATATGGAATCGTAAGGCCCCGTTCTGATCGTTGCCCTTATTTGATGGAGTGTGTTTAATTTACAATGACTTGGAGTTGGATCACCCACACGGTGTTGATATCCGAGTGAGAAAGGATGCTAGGACGGGCGATCTTTTGAGGGTTTCCTCCGTTCAAACAATATATTTTTTAAAGATGAAAATGGGATCCTTTTATTGAGACTCCACTGTCCGCTGTTGGTTTACCAGGCTGTATCCGATGAACGCTAAAAGCTAGACGGTTGACATTTTTAAAAATGATTGTATTTCTGTTGCCGCTATTTACTGGTTAGGTACTGGCCAGTCAGATTTATACTGATTTGATTTGACTACTATTTATCGATTTTAATGCTATTGCGATAAAATTCAGAATGTAGACATCTAGATAACGATTGCGATATCATTCAGTATTTGTCTAGAATAAATAGTTAAAAACCTGGATGGTAATCCCGATATTCCCACTGGATTGGGACATACACTGTTGAAGCCGCGGCGCGCCACTAGTACTTCTATAATAAGTTCACCAGCTAAAGAATTAGTTACGTAGCACACCAGTTAACTTAAAAAACAATCTCAGTTAATCATGTCCAAACTGTGTGGGGCCCATTCAGCCAATTTAGCAGTTAATTCAGTAGAAAAACACTTGGAAAACAAACTACCGACGACATTATAATCTATTAAGGTACAATTTTCTTTTTTACTCGTATGAATCGGATTGTATGCATCACTTGTGTAAATCCAGGAAAAAATATATTATCTCTTTTTGGAATTCTGTTAAAACAGGTCATGTGAAATTAGTGGATTTATTGAAAAAAATACATTTTCATTTTTACTTATCATGTTCCCGGATGCATCCCTTAGGAGCTCGGGGTCCGCTTTCCTGCTCTTACGTCTTTACTTCACACGATTTGGAGCGACTTCTTAATTTTTACGACTTATTTAATTACCACATTGAATTTCGAATATTAAAATTATAAAACGCGAGCCCATACAAAATCTAGTGTGATTTCAAAACACACTATTTTGGTAACAAATATTTTTCAATCAAGTTTATCTATTTTTTTCGGTTTCAAACCCGTTGATTTTAATATATTAAGCATTTTACAGTCTACCCGTGAGCAAGAAAACTTGAATTGTTGGGCATTAAAACTTGCACCAGGCGCATTATAAAAGATCCTGATCTGCACATTTTCTATGTATCATATGACTTGATACATAGAAAATATGATGTTCCATGTCTTTACAAAAAAAAGCATAATATGTAGTAAATTCGTAGTCTAGTACACATAGTACAAGCCTAGTACCATAGCTTGAGGCTAGATTGCGCTGTGTTTAATGTCGTGCAACATTTCTTTATTTATTTAACAGAAGCAACGCGGCCAAAACCGAAAAAATTAGTTAATTTCATTTCAACATCGCGAATACCGAACAAAAATCCATTTTATAAATTGTGAACTCCAAGATGCTTGTAGTCCGATCCTTTTAAAACATTTCATCCAACATGAACGCCAATTAGCGTAATGTTTTTATAATAACTTCTGGTCCAATTACAATGGTTTTTGAGGTCCCATTTCGTTGGCTTTGTGAATTTCTTTTAATATTTCTGTGTACTTACTTAAGCAGGCACAAACATGTTAAATGTCTGTGAATTTTAAGCTTTTATAACTTAAGATGTATAATGCTTTGTAATATTTGGTACTCTTAGTTCGAGTTTAGCAACGCATGGTCTGGAATAAGTCAATGATTTGTCGCTTACAAAACTATCTAGCTAAAAAAACGCTTAATCCGTTCCTGAGATATGATGCCACAGACAGACACACAATATCGCCTCAAACTAACAACACCCTTTTCCCATCTTACTAATATTATAAACGCGAAAGTTTGTATATATGTCTGTATGTGAGGTTGTTACTCTTTCACGCAAAAACTACTGAACCGATTGCGATGAAACTTGGAATATAGGTAGCTGGGGACCGGGATTAACACAAAGGTTACTTTTTATCCCGATATTCCCGCGGGAACGGGACTTACGCGGGTGAAACTGCGGGGCACAGCTAGTCGCTTATAAAAATGAAGTAAATAGTCGTAAGAGCGGAAAAACACAGTGTTTTTTTAAAGTCGGTTTAAAAGGGTATTTCGGTAAAGAGCAAAGATTTATCTAATCGTCTACCATCATCCCTTAACCTAAGAGTAATCTCCAGAAACAATATTATTAGAATTATTACCCTCTTGCTGGGTGCTTCCCTAAACGGGAATTACGAAACTTTTGTCGAAACATCCCGAGCTTGTTGGCGAAAGTTTTTATCAAAGCACAGATGGTGTTGTAACAAAGACTGTAAAGCCAATTGACTGCTCATACCGCGAAGTTTTCCACAAAACAGAACTCACCGTTGCGGGCGGGGGGTGAGGTAATAATCAAACTTTGTGGTTGGCCATTGCGTACCTAACCTATACTTGTGATAGGCCGATGCGTTACCTATCCACGCCCAGACTCCTACCCTCTTACTTATAAACGCTAATTTATGTGCTGCATAACTATGCATCGTTTGTCTTTTACTGTCACGTGAAGTTTCAAAGTTAACAGACAGAGACAAACGTCACATAACTTAGTCATGTGTAAATAATATTTTATAAGTAAGGGAGCTAGTGATTGGATTGAGTGCTACTACAGACGTACAATTTCGTGTGGAGGAATACTTACGAGCAGTCAAATGGTGTTATCGTCTTTGTATTGTAAACTCCACACTGGTATTAATAACTTGGTACTAAGCACCTTTCGGAAAATGTTATAGAGTAATGTAAGATTGTTTTGTTCTCTTTCTTATACCTATGGGGGTGTACTACTTTCTTACATGAGGGTGAAATCTGCTAATGTTATAAACGCAAAAGTTTGCTGCCATGTATGTGACTTTGTTACTCTTTCACGCAAAAAATACAGAACCGATTGCTATGAATTTTGGAATGCAGACAGCTGGTGACCTGGATTGACACATAGGCAATCTATTTTAATGCCGATATTCCGGACCATCTAAATGTTTCGACTGCGAATGTTTAGTCCTTCTATACTTTCGTATCTACAATACTAGCAGCGCCCGCGGTTTCACTCGGTTAAGTCCCATTCCCGTCGGCGCGGGCATTGTACAAAGAGAATAACATCACTACGTTTGCGTACTTCAGTGCACGCGACAGAAGCTCTGTAAAGGGGCAATAATTTCCCGCTTTTGCATTTTTTTTTCATGGTAATCCGCTCGTATTGGTCGTAGCGTGATGTTATATTGCCTTTAACCTTCCTCAATAAATGGACTATAAAACACAAAAAGATTTTTTTAAATAATATTAGTATAGATAAGTAGGATTCGAATGTTGTGCAATCCTCACAAGCGGATTTAAGAGGTAGTAACAGTTCCAAGAAATAGATCAAAATTAACATATTACCGATAATCTATAAAACCGAAGATGAGAGGACGACTTGTCTTAGAATATTCTATATTTATGATCAACCAGTTTTTCTTGTAAGTCGTAAAAATCACGTGTCTAATTAATTAGTTGGTCAAATACCTACTTAATTGATCGATATATTAATCAAACAAGATCGTGGTTTAAAGTGTAAAATGTAAGGGGACTAAAAAAATTTGTAACGAATTTAGAACCTCTTTAGAATCTTCAGTTTTTGTGAAATCGGTTAATGAAAAGAAAAACTCTTTGCAACCCCTTAACATTTTCCGATTCCAGTGATTACTTTTGCTCACAAAAACATAGCCTTATTTCTCTGTTTTATCAATTTAAAAAAAGCTATTTCACATATCGGACATTGCAGTCTTAGTATAGGGGTCCCGTTTTTATCTTTAATCCTAGAAATACATAATAAAATAAAACAGCTAATTTCAATTTCCCAAAGCAAATCGGTCACTTCTTGGATCTTATTAGCAAATCTTACGATTCCATACGTCTCCGTAAGAACCTAGCCAATACATAACTCGTTAATATATTTAACAAATAACGGTACAGAATTAGGCGGCACTTGCTCAACATTAGACGATAATTATAACGATACATAGGAAAATCAATCAAACCATACTCAAGTCGATGGTATAATATTGACAAGCCTTGGAATTTGGTCATTGTATCCGTTTATGACACTAACAGCTTCCAATGCCATTAGATAATAGGGTATGGACATTTCTTTAAATATAGATTTGTTGGAAGAAAAGGTTTCACTGAGCGTTTTTTATACATATAGTATAACCTGATAAATCACCCATTTACTTAGACTCCAATATGCGTCAGCCTTACTATCGCCAAGCTGTATCTCATGAACCGTGATAGCCAGACAGTTGAAAATTTCTCAGATGATGTATTACTGTTAAATAAAATAAGTAAAATGGTACGGAACCCTTCGTACACGAGTTCGACTCGCACTTGACATGATTTTGCCTAGAAATTACACTGAATGAAGTAAATGAGCGACATTAAATTAACCATATGAACTAAATAGTTCGAACATAGAAAAAAGTTAATATAGCGAGCTATTAAGGTATATCAACTTTTTTAATATCTAATTTCTCGTCAAGTTTGAAAAGATCCGACATGACCGGAGTTCAGAACAACACGGAAGTGAAGAAGGGGAAACGAGACGTGAAAACGACCTATATTATGTCATGGGATGTAATTTAACAGTGGTTTTTGGGGAGCCATTGAATGTAACAGTGTACCTAATTTCTGCATCAAAATTGTTCAAGAATTAATTTCAACATCGTAGATTTTCTTGTCGCGACTTTGTATTGAAATAAAACACATTTTCCGGTTTTAATCGTATCGTTTTTTATTATCAGCATTGTAACAATGCCGCTCTGACGTTTCGGAGGCTTTACAAACTCCTTTTTAAAGGGACGCGATAAATTCATTCATTTATTTATTAATATGTCAGTCATTTAACATTGAAATTTAAAACGTCTAAACGTTGTAAAAAATAGCCTCCGTTTTACAATGATTCCCTCGACTTGACTTTAACTATGACGACTTGACTGTTTCGATGCAATGCAAATAATTTCCATATATTAATAATACTTGACACTGGCTAATGTCCAAATGGAATAAGCCATATAAACGAAGAAGAATGTTAACTGCGTGTTGACAGCAATGATGAAATTCATTCTGAACAAATTAATACAGGAATTGCCCATCAGCACCTAGATTTTCTATCTAGTCGCTGCTTCACTAGTGATGACCACGTTACGTCAAAGCAGCAACGTACTGCATAGTGCCTATCAAACTGCGTTATTCACTAGATAGATAATGCGCAAATCTAATACAATCGACCGAGTTGCGCCACAATTTAATGCGAAACATTTCCAAACTTTTCAGTCCAAAATCTTTGTTTACCTTTCAACTAATCTATCTACGTAAGACGAACCGACGTCTGAGACACTTCAAACACTTAGTGACTCACGACGCAAAGTTCCTCGACATTAAGAGACGGGTGACGACCTGACGACGTCATCCATATAGAAGAAATTGGGGGCAGGTGTACTGTCGAACTAGGTGAAAGTAAGTGTGTCTTAGCGGGTTGGGTTTACTTTGGTGATAAATGATTTTGATACGGAATGATAACGGTCCGGTTTGGTTGATAATTCTGTGGCGTTTTGAATTGTTTACACTTTAGAGGAACAGGACCTGTACTCCAATTCTACGAAAAAACGAAAAAAAATGACATCAATTCTGATACAGAATTATGTTCAGCCTATGACAGTCTCTAAGAGACATTAGTTCCTGATTCGAAATTACTTAGATGTATGTATTTATGTAATAATGTTTTTTTACGAAAAATTGCACTTCAGTAAACGTCTCTGTACAGCGTTTTAACGAATACATTAAATAATTAGATCTATATTAACTGTACCAAGTAAAATAAAACATGAAATATTGACTTAATTATTTTTTAAAAACGAAAGATACCCTAAACGTTTTGTTTTGTAGTCACGGCAGTTCTGCGACCTTACTGGTTGCCTGAAAAAATAAAACCTACCATAAATTACTATTACTAAATGCCGCCATATCTACATAGCACTAGATGTGTCAATTGCTTGTAGGTAGGTACTTATTCAAAAACAATAAATGAACTAACAATATCCAAGCTAAATAACGGTCTAAATAACTAGAATTCCCGTTTCGTTTGTGTCGTGTGAATCTGTAACGTGTGACATAACATCGTGTGCAAGCGCCTACATACCTACTTGCAGATAACAGCGAATTGTATGAGATTACAATCGACGGCACTAGTAGTACATATTTTATTTTTAGATCAATTTAAGTGTGTGAAATTTACCTATCCTACGAAAATATTTTTTAAATAAAATATATTTAAAACTTAATGTACCTAAGAAAACTTCCCAACTTCAAATTGCAAAAGAAATAAATCGATGGCCCTGTAGGTAAACAGAGGTTTTATTGTCCTTTTTTAGTTCATATTCTTTAAATTCTATTTCTGTCATCCTTTTTAGTGCACTTTCGATTGTCACTTTCCGACTGCACTGGATTTACTAAAAGCTCGCTTCGCTCGCTTTTGCCTTAACCATCTCGTGCCTATCACCCAGATGTCGTTTCAGTGACAGAAAAGCTTTCTTGGTTGTTTTAGCCGATTTTTTCGTAGACCTCTCCAAGACCCCTTTTATTCTTCCTAGTAGAAGTCGAATCTATCAACCGAAGCTAATACCATAAATTTTTCAATGAATTAAATTGATGTGACTTACCGAAATTGGCAGTTTATTGCCAACGTCAATGAGAATAATATGAGTTACTATAAACGTCGATTTGTCACTGTCCTTAATAAATGGATACTTACATGAAAAACTAGAGGGAAATCTTTTAGGTCGGCTATTTAGTATACGAGTGAGCAAGTCGTCACGACTTAAAGCAGTTCAAATCTCCCAAAAATATTTCTTATGTTATTATGATCCATCTCCCCTACGGGTCGTATTTTTCAACCGATATCTTCGCGAATCTTACTATATACGTAGTTTTAATTCATGGATTTATTTCCTTGTAGGATTTTTTGATTGGTGAGGTATTTCGCCCAGTAAGGAGCTACGTGCTTGTCTGTTAGCAGAATACTAGTAGACAACAGACCTAATAGTGCGACTATAGCAACAGAAATCGCTTCTTCTCAGCAAACGATATCAGAAACGGAAGCTAGTCAACAAAATACACGTAAAAACCCAAGGGCCGCTTTACAAAATTGATAAAAACGTTAGCCTTGGAGTGCGTAGCGATGATTATATCAGTCACGAACCGCCATTTAGCAACTTATGTCACAGCAAAAAAGGTGTTGATAAAATATTTCAGTTATTTAGCAACTTTGATTTGGCTAATGGATTGGATATTATTGTTATCAGTAATTTAATAAATAATGATTCCAATAAAAACGTAGTAACTTAATTATTCCATTGTAACTATATCTTAGTTGTTGTAGTTAGCCCGTTAATTTGTCTTGATGTAGGACAACGACCTCTTCTTGGAGGGATTAGGTAGTAAGACTACTCCGGATTGGCGAATTTCGCATGCCTTTGGACCGTGGCGTGGTGAGCCCTAAGACATGTCGGTTTCCTCACGATGTCTTCCTTCACCGATGGTGAGTTCGACGGTGTAGCATGCTTGCCTAGAAGAAACATATTCACTCTAGGCTTGCGGTTGTCCAAGATATGAACTCTAACACACCAAAACTACATAAAGTCTACAAACGACCGCCTATTCGATAAATAATTGACACAAATTCCGAGCCTACTTTGAACTTATTTCATTTATTTAACATTATTGTACTAAATAATTTTTCGTGAGATGCCAGTGGGTCGTGGGTTCCAAGTTATTTTGATTTACAAATCTATGAGTAGGCAAAGAGTACTGAAAGCTTAAAATTGCGATTCAAAACGCTTTTCTGTTCTTGTGTCAAATAAGAGACGGACGGAAATATCCACACAGATCACAGAATCGGGATCTACACAGACAGACAACAAAAGAAAATATCAATGAGTACTTACGTAATGATTTTTTTATCAATGTGTGGTGTAAAATATATATATAAAATGGAAATTTCCAATTCGATGTTTCCGTTCATCTGTAGATAACATTATGTGACAGTCGTTATAATCGTTGACAATTACAAGTCCCAATGTTACTTCATGTTACTCATAAAGATGCAATGTATCTTCATATTAAATTTCATCAAAATCGGGCCAGTGGTTTCTGAGATTACTTCCAACATACAAACGTACATAATATTATGTCACTAACCCTCTTTATTTATAATATTAGCATAGATTGTTTAAAATGTTAAGCACGTACTAATACAATTAAAACAAATCCATATTACCCATACAAATAGCATTTTAAACCTAAACTTTTTACCCTGTTGTCGTCAGATGTTAAACCCAGTATTGTACTGGTGCCAAAACCAATAACCACCTTAAATCGAAGAGTGTTCTTCCCCGGTTCGATGACCCGTCGTGTCCATGCCTAGGTTCGACGTGTGACTTTATAATTAGCAACTAACCGTTCACCGGTCTACGTTTTACTTTAGTTTGGCCCCAGTCACTGTACTGTAGTTATCTATTATCTATCTATAGTGGATAACTCAATTTCATAGCCACTATGCAGTACATAATAATTAATGAATACCACGTTACGTTATCATAATCATACGAGCGATGTTCCCGGTTACATCCCTCTTGGTCTGGGGTTCG
Source organism: Idaea dimidiata (assembly GCA_949358125.1). Taxonomy (NCBI): domain Eukaryota; kingdom Metazoa; phylum Arthropoda; class Insecta; order Lepidoptera; family Geometridae; genus Idaea; species Idaea dimidiata. The sequence continues at coordinate 12,468,521 of OX442334.1, forward strand.
CTTTCCTGCTTTTATGTCTCCACTTCTCACGATCTTTGGCATTTCCATGTTACGTCGAAGCCGCAATATCCTGCTAAATGTACTGTAAAATAAAAAAAAGAGAGTTGTTTTCAGAATGGCTGTCCGGTTTTGACATCCCACAATTATGATGAGATTTTATGAATCTGAATGTGATCATCGACTTTTTTTGCTGACCATACTGCATAGTGTCTTTCAACTAGATAGGAAATAAACTTGTTGGTTTGTCACTTTTTGCTTCCAGTGTTTTTTTTTCGCTAAGTCTAGTAATGAATTATCGTATTACGAATCTATTGACACCTCATTTAGGTAGTTTAGGAGCAACGTACATAGACTGCCAAAATCATTACCTTTCTTTTGGCTTCGCCGTAGTTGGCTCAAAAGTAGCCTAAAGCATAATTTACGTTAAGAAACTAGTGTTATGAATTATGAAACTAGCATTATAGAGTCTATTTCGCTTCGAAATAGATAATTACTAGCTGCGCCCCGCGGTTTCACCCACGTAAGTCCCGTTCTCGCGGAAATATCGGAATAAAATGTAGCCTATGTGTTATTCCCTGTCCCCAGTTTGTGCGTGATTCAGTAACAAACATCCAAACACACACACTTTCACATTCATAATATTAGTAGGATTATATACCGCTGTGTCTACGCAATTTTTTTGTATTATTGTGAAAACGACAATAAATTGCATGCCAGTAGTTTCGTGATGCAAAAGGAACTTAAATCGACATGGGAAGTAAACTACCAAAATCTCAACAATTTTTGTCAACAACGAAATTAGATAGAAACCGAGACATTTAAGAAAACGTGAGAGAGTTCCTTGACCCTTTTCTATGTAAATAAACATTGGATCTATATTTGTATTGTACTATAATTGTACCTATGCCAAGATTGGTCTAAAGAGCGAACAGTGCCAAAACTCCGCTAGTCCAAAGCAGATCGCCCTTTGTTCCGATACACAATGTATTTTGAGTAATGTAATGTGAAAGGATATAGATCTAGATTTTAGACGTCTAGCTACCCAACTGTTTATCTAGTATTAGGCGCCTTGGTTCTTCTCACAGTTGCCGAGCTTTCATACAAATTTGGTTTCCGGGACCGGATATATTGTAGGAAAGGTGGAGATAGATCTAGAGTATCTAGACATCTAGGCTACAGTTTACCTAGTAGTTGTTACAGTTGCCTTCCATATAAATTTGTTTCGTAATAGATAAGTTGTAGGAAAGGATACATAAGTTGTAGGAAATATGATACGTGACTTGTCGAAAACCGTTTTTAGAAAACAGGCAAGTTTGCAAAGAATTAGGTATTACTTTTTTCTGTCTAGCGCATAAAGTTTTTGTTGTGTTTTTTTCTATTAATCCTCACTTTTTGGAATTTCCACTCTTTCTACAATTGAGTTCTTGGAAATCCAAACTCTTTCTCTTCTTCTGCAAAAGTCAGAATTTTTGGAAAATCAGCTGTTTTTTGTTGAGGATCTCTTTATCCAAGCCGCCCCGAAACTCCGTCGAATTTTGTATTTCTGTTAGCTTTTTTTTTTTTTTTTTTTTTTCAGTAAATTACTACAAGTTTAGATAGCATATTTTGGGATCATTTCCCAAGATTAGGGAAAGTACCCAAAACATGCTACTTAGAAGATACGACATTATGTAATCAGTAACAATAATTTAGTTAATTACACACAGACCGAGAATGTCAAGGTTGCCCGCTTAGTCACGTGTGTAGTACTTAATTATACGGATTAATGCGAGTACTCGAACATTGTTTAATATGGCGATTAGCTGCGCCCCTCGGTTGCACCCGTTTTGTTCTTCTTCTTCTTATCGGCTCACTTAGTGTGAGAGTCATCGGTTAGGTTAGGTTAGGTTATGAGCTCACTAAGACTTTTTAGGCACTAACTTAACCTTTTTTTTTTTCAAAACAAGAAAAAATAACTTAATAAAAACATTAACACACCCATGAAACCTAGAGGGGTTTACCTTGGGTGTCCATTCCTCATCATAAGTAGATTAATTATTTGACTTGTTACATAATTAATATTGTTAAACACACATAAAGCACACAATACTTCGACTAACCTAACGACTGAATTAGAAACAATTTTTTTACGATCCATGGAAACTTAGTCCTAAGTTATTTGACATCGAGGTAGTTATTCTACTAATTCAACTAATATCATAAATGTAAAACTTTGTAAAATGTTTATTACTCCTTTAATCTAAAACGACTACAGTGATTCCGTTGAAACTTGATATGGAGATTGCTGAAGTTCCGGATAAGCTACGGGTCAACCGCGGGAGTTGCGAGTAAGATATTATGTTACCTAAACCTCCCCAAACTGTGGAAGATGATGAAAACACCAGAGAATTCGTGGAAAATTCTATGAGAAACCATTGCTGCAACATACAAACAGACGTGGAAGGCAACTTTGATCTGTATTATGTAAGGATACAATAATGTGGGGTACATTGTTGCACCCAAATGATATAATACAAGTGAATCAGACCTAGCTAGACTCTAGACTTTAATGATGCACTAACTCTTGCCTAATAGAAGCTGATGTCATGCGAACGTCACCTTTTAAGAATGAAATAGGTTCATTATCCTTATTTACTATTGAGTTAAGGTACAGATACACATGCCATTAGATAAGCTTGCTTATTAAGTAGCATGCGACTAAATCGCACGGCGGCGAGGGCGAATTTGGGAGGCTTTGAAAAGAGTCAGAGATTTAGAAAAATCTTAAAAAAGCGGGCGGGCCAATATGTTTTTTTTTATTTTCTTTAAAGATTTCACCCATTTAAGTCCTGATTCCGCGGGAATATCGGGAAAGAAGCTAATGTTTCAGCTATCCTCATACCAAGTTTCATCGCAGTTCATTCGGTAGTTTTAACATGGTTTAAGCACTAACATCTAAACTATCGCATTTATAATATTAGTAGGATAAATAAAACTAAAACAGTTTGACGTCGATTATCAAGTTTAAATACCTCCAAAACGAATCGAGACCTCGCCATTAAAAAATCAAACCCTTTTCGGTCAGATTAAAACGAAATAATCAGCTATCAACAAAAATAAACAAATACGCGAAGTTTTTTGGAGTCGATACCTGTAAAGTTAACAAGGGGTCTATCATGTATGAATGCGATCGCTAACCAAAATTGTAATTGGATTGCATTTGCTGTTACATTACTAAGTTTTAACTCTGAAACTCTTGAGCTTCAAAGTTGAAATTTTTACAATTTCTATCAAACATCACGATGCTCAAACTCCCATTACGTTTATGCGCAATAAGTCAAATTGATTTTAAATGCATTTATACTGAAAACCATACATTACCTATAATATTATTATGACGTAAATATGATATTTGGATTTCAAGATACTCGAACATTTATTTTAAAACATTGGGCTTTTCGTTCCAAGTTTGACCGCGCATTTATAATTTTAACGACTGAGCCGAGTTCGAAAAACAAAATCTACATCTAAATCGCTTCGTCCGTTTGGGAGCTACGATACCACAGACTGATTCACAGAAACCTGTGAATCAGTTAAGATCAGTTCAAAAATTACCATGTAAATTCAATATCAAACTAAACCTATGAAACTGAATGAAATAGCAACTTTCAATACCGATCCCTATCACCCGTAATAGGGACCCACCCAAGCACGTTACCGCCGCGAGGCGTACCAACTATCAAGGAAACTGTGACGCTACTAAGAAACCGAAATGCCAAGGTTTCCCGAATCAAAAGAACCGCTAGCCCATATAGGTATACCAGCCTGTAATTTGTGTACAAACATCATGTCGGACAAGTTCGGAACAAAAGATCATAATCATTACGTCGAGCCAAACTCGAATGAAACTGTGCAAAAAAAATCGTGAACTGTCGAAAGTGTGAGAAAACGAATCATCGAGTCTGTTTTGCAAAAGAAGTTTCGCAGTGGTTCAGTCACAAAATCGCAGTGTTTGAAAATAATACCATTGCACCCGTGTGTCATTTTATATATGTTTCAATAAGTTCATTCGGTGCGGGATAATCATAATTAAATAAATATTCTTAATCAAAACCTTTTGCTGTATCATTTAGTTTTAAACAGGAGCAATTAGGCTTGTAATATGGATACCAAGCAAGAAATCGTGGGAAGTTGTGTGTGAGGTTAAGTTGACTGAAAAACAATCTAGTTACATAGGTGATTCTGGACTTAATTTTTTTTTAAATAAGTATCTATTGAAAAATAATATAAAAACATAATCACCTATTTAATACAACACGATCGATCAAACTCACAAAAGATCAAAAATAATCTCGCTAATTCAACAAAGTTGTTACAATACAAATACGTATTGAAACAACTGCCTCGCAACTTCTTGTTTGAAATCAACTCTAGGTAGGAAAATTTTAATGACAGTGCAAATATTTAATTATATTATATATTTAGTGAGATACCTACATTACTACTCATTATTTTAGTTTTATGTATTTACGTACATTCTAGATAAACCTATTATTTCATGAGATATAATTTTTGGTTGTTATCTTTCTACGGTTAGGTAAGAATAACTATGAATAAATTTTGCATTTCAACTGTTAACTGACAATGGTTGTTTTCACAACAATTATTATTAGATAACGGGGTATACTATTTACAGGGTTTAAATTTGTCATTTATGGAACTCGATGTTTCACCAGTAATTTGAAAAGTAGGTGTTTGCGCAAAGGAGTAATAAACATACTCTGTTACTTACCTATACACAAACTCTTAATTGTTAATATTAGTAGGATTAACAACGGAGGGGATGTGCATTTTCCATTGCAGTTTAGAGTCTGTCTACTGCTGAATTTCGCACTTTGGCGACTATTTAAGTTTAAGTATTTAGGTTAAGCAATCATTTCACAGAGGGTTTCGACGACTATTAATTCATTTACCGTCATTTTACCGTCTATTATCATTTATCAATAATCTTCCGATCTCCCTTTGTAACGAAATTACCCCTAAAAATATTAAATATAAACTAAAACAGCACTTCGTCAATAAAATAGGTTTGTAATTATCTACTTATAAGTTAAATAAAAAAAAAACACAAAATCTTTGTAAAATTAAAACATTCTGTATAAGAATATGCTACGACTGGTTGGTCGGTGTGGGCAGGTACACAGGTCGGAGTTGCTCGGTGCACCACTGACTGGTGTTATCTAGAAGGGCACGCGCGCGGGGGGGATACTGTGAGTGACTGCACACCTAGTAGTATCAGCTGATGCAGCGCCACGCAGTGCTTGCGCGCTACAACCTACCCAATCCTTTATGTTTTTCGTGTTCATTTTATTTTTCGACAGAAAAATGGAAATAACTTAATATTATATATTTAGCATTCTATATAATTATCTCATAGCATAATATGTGTATAAATTATAAATATTTATCGATATTTAGTATGAGAGATATATGAAATACATATATAGATAGGTTTTATTAGATATAATTTACAATATGGTAACTTTAGATTAAGAACATTATTTAAGTCGGCGGCACTGAGACGCCCGGGGAAAACTCGAAAGAGTTTATGTGGTGTCTTACATTGTACTTATAATTTTTGTAAAATTATTTGGTTAATAAAAAAAAATATTTATTTTTCATTACAGCATACACGTACCTTAGAGCTAAGTTTACATACTATTTTAAGTGCTCTATATCCAATTTTGCTTTGATAAACTTGCGAATAATTCGGCATTCATTCATGGTACCTATATATATGATATAAAATTTGAAATCTTACTAATATTATAAACGCGAAAGTTTGTATGTATGTATGTGAGGTTGTTACTCTTTCACACAAAACTACTGAACCGATCGCGATGAAACTTGGAATATAGGTAGCTGAGGACCTGGATTAACACATAGACTACTTTTTATCCCGATATTCCCGCGGGAACGGGACTTACGCGGGTGAAACCGCGGGGCGCAGCTAGTTAGAATATAAATATTATATGTCCTCAGCGTGAAAACACGATTACTGGAAAAAGAATACGATAGAAAATAATTATGCCAAACACGTGTTTCAGAAACATTATATTAAATATCTTTGGAACTGGCCATTAACCCATTTTTTTTTAATATTTTGTAAGTTTTCGATAAACTATCTAGTTTTTACTATCTACTTGTAATTAGCAAATATTTGATTTTTTAATCTATCCCTGTCACAATTTAATTTGACGTTTAATTCGACCTTAAATTAAGTCTAGCTTATTTTATCCGACTTAAATATTATGTGAAGTCAAGAAGAAGCTAGCACTATGCTCGAACCCTTAGGGATCTAACCTCCCATAGTGAAGACGTATTAAAACAAAACACGATCTAGCCCAACATGAACGTTAATAAAGAAAGACGTATACTTTTTTTTAATAACCATGGCATCGGATGACGCTCTCAATTGAATTTAATCTAATTTACTAAGCTGTGTAATTTAATACTTACGCCTTTTTCCATAATTCAATAGAATCACTTAAGGAAAACGGTTACCCGATGCACGTGAATTTAGTAGCTAGAAAAAAGGTTATATTCTAATGTCAAATAAATACTTAAAGTAACCTACTGTTAAATAATGCAGATTTAAAATACCAGTGATTTTTTGTAGTCAGGTAATTTTTAAAGAATAATCATAGTTTTCAATTAAAAATAAAACGCATATTTGATATTGTCATGTTGCTATTTTTATAATGTACTTATACACACGCACCCACTTACTCATGTAATTTTAATTATGCTTACCAGAATCTGTGAATCTAAACCTGATATTGAATTTTGAATCTTTTCACCACTTGAATCGTTGTTTTATTTTAATTTCACGGACATCCGGTCCTCGTTAAAAAATATTTACTCATATCAATAAGTTGTCTAGTATTTTTATGACAGACACACCTAACAACTTAACTAATTTATAGCCCAAAAATGGAACTTCTTACAACGCCTTTCGTTTTCCTATAGTAGGTAAATATTTATAGGTATTTGTTATCATTTAAAATCGAAAGTTTATTTTATACCTACCTACTTCATTACTAAATGTTCACTAGATGGTTTAAAGCGTGAAAGAAATATTGCTTACAAATTTTGTTAACTAATAATCATTTGTGAAATTTTACTGTCTAGCACGATTCCTAAGATATCTTCACAGACACATCCTGGTTACAGACAGTGGAGTCTTAGTAGAAGGGTGCCGTATTCACACTTTGTGTACGAAACCCTAAAAGTAAAAACGCGATGAATGAAAAGAACAACGTAAAAAACATTCGTACAAAGATATTATGAACCTTTTAAAGCTATTTCACAGTGTACCTACCTACTGACATCTGTTTCCTTTAGCCTCCGCTAACTAGCGCCGAGGCGCACACACAACTACTACATAAACTGTGATTTTATCATCTATTACGTAAGTATATAGGTATATGTATATAATATGTGAATTGGTGGTGTGAATTTCGGCGCGATGATTTGCGTGGCTGGTCCGTGTGTTTGCATTCTGTCTCGAGTTCGACGTCTGAGCCAAGGCCGAGCGGGCCTCCCTTGGCGCCTCTGGTGGTCGAACCAACTCACTACTACACTGCATACCAGATAAGTTTGCACGTGGCCAAAATCGGAATTAATTGTTGGTAAGCGAGGCGCAACTAAACTGTGCCTAATGTTAGACAGTGGCCCCCCCAGTCGTGTGCACACCTATCTTGGTATACTGAGGCGTACTTGAGACGGACGAGTCCTTTATTGGTCAATGCTTATTGTTCATTGGTCATCCTTCGTTTTGGTACTTGTATTTTTATAGTTTTTGGTATTTCATTCATCGCTCGGATTCTGATAAATGTCCTTGCGGTGTACTTTGTGGGTGGAAGGTATGTAGGTAGAAATTAAACACATTTTCCGATTTTAATAGCGTAGCTTATTTTTACCATTTTATCGATACCTTACGTTTCAAAAGATCTCTTTCTCAGCTCAGAGTAGCGTCTACCCGAAAGATGAGTTTAAAAATGTGTTTTAGTTAAATCCAATATTGCGAAATAACAGAACAGAAGAAAAATCTAGATAATGTATAGGTAGGTTTAGGTAATGTAATCTGTGCTGAATTCTAAATTAGTAATTTTCTAGATTTTTAAAGATTAAGTACATAATAAAATACTTTATTTATCCGGGTTAATCGCGTTTTTATTCATTGTTCCAAACGAACCGAGCTTTCGCCAACTTTACAGTTGGCTTTAACTAGGTTGACTTGATTAAGTACATAGTAAGGAAAGAGTAACGGTACTTAGTAGGTACCTAATAAATTATACTAGGTAATTTTCTGTGGGCGGCCTAATACCCGGTTGCAATGCAGAAGGTTGCGGATTCGATCCCCGTAGACAAGTATTTTTGCCGACCTCACAGACGAACAGATGAGTCTAGGTCCTATTTTTACGAACTAAATATTTGTATCTGGTCTGGGTGACTTTCTATGTTGATATATGTACAAAAGAAAAATATTAATATTGTATCCGTTGTCTAGTCACCGTAACACAAGCTTAGTAGCTTACCATGGTGCTAGATGGCGCTGTGTGTTGATCACAGAATTTATTTATTATTTTTACCCGTTGGGCACGGAACCGTAAAAATAAGGCAAGTTAAGTAAATAAATACAATTTTAACAATGCCTACCCAACCCATACCAGTAGTTTATCTATCATAGTTTGATAAAATAAGTCCTTAAACTTGTCCAAACCTTGAAGTAGTTCAACAGTTAAACTTTAATCTATTGGAATGAAACCATTTAATTGCTCCGTAATTTTACAATTAATTGTTCGAGTTAATTGTCCCTAAATCTAAGTATTATTCAAATGTATTTGTCATACACTGTTTTTTGGTGTTCTTGAGAATTTTAAGTGAGTTTTAAATTTAGGTACAATTTTAGTCGGAAGAAGGTATATGATGCGCTAATTTTATTTTGTATTTTATTTATATAAGTACTACATATATTATGCTAGCAGTGACCCGCGGTTTTACTTGATCTCTTGGGGATATCGGGATAAAACTTCTTACTATAATTATAAATCTGAAAGTTTGTTTGTTTCTTTACGATTCGACCGATTTATATGAAAATCTGCATATGCATAGTTTGAGTGATAGATTTTGATCCCTATCTCCTGCGAGATCGAGACTTACGCGGGTGAAATCACGGAACGTAGCTAGTAGTAACAATAAATAAAAGATATTTCTTTTAATTTTAACTTATTTTTCTGGTAGAAATTGCGTTGCTCATTTTTCCTGTTTTAATCGTAGTCTACCCCTGATAAAGACTTCGAAACTTGGGACATTAAAAAAACGCTTAAAATAATAAAAGCAACGTGATTATAACCGGAAAAATTAGTATAAATTCAATCCAACATTCGCGTAAACAAAATAAATATATCTATTTTTGTTTCCATCCTAGAGGACAATGAAACTCAAGGAATTCGATCATTCTCACTAGTTCCAGTAGATATCTGTTCCATAGAACTACTGATTAAAATATCAGTATTCACTAGTTCCACGGCCAAATGCAATGAGACTAGTGTCAACGAAAATTCTCAGAAATTCCACGACACTTAAATAAATAAATACATATTATTATATTAAAATAACGAAATAATAATTATTTATTAATTAATTAAAAATAAAAACAAATGAGATATGGTATTATGATTAGGCGTTTAACATAGACTTATACCTAATAAAAATAATCCGTAGTTAATTAGAAGAAAAATTATATTTTTCATCGGTTTTCGCGATGGTGATATGAAATTAAACGAATTTATCGGTTTCACCTACTTTTAATAAAACGTGAAGTGATTATTCTGAACCAATAGGGTTAAATAGGTACTTGGTAGGATTGCTTCTGTTGTCGATTACCTACAGCTCTTTGTAAGCGTTACTGGTTTGCATTATATTAGGGTTAAAAGTATATCCTTCTAATATTATAAACGTGAAGGTTTGTGTGTAAGTAACTCAACGAGTATGTTTGTCACTCCACACAGAAACTACTGAACTGATTGTGATGAAACTTTGTGTGCCGAAAGCTGGAGATCATTAAGACACAGGCTCTTTATCCTGATAGTCCCACAGGAACGCGACATGCGTGTGTAAAATCGCGTGTATCGCGATCAAATGGGACTGTTGTAAAATTATTTTATTTTATTAAAACGCCAAAGAAGATTTCTAAAACTAATTTAATCGTAGATACCTACTTAGATCTATACTTGTCAATTAAGTCAATAAAAATGCAAGGGCAATAAAACTTAAAAATAAAAGCCGTTAGGTCAAGTTAGAAGCCTCAGTGCGACCTGAAAAACACTAGTTAAGCTACAACGAAAAGAAAAAAATGAATGAAAACTTTTGAGAACAAACATTCTAAAGGAGAAAGAGAAATAAATTACCAGGAACTATCCCGTCTGCCGGAACTATGTTTTATGGGTAATCTCATGTAAAATTTTATAATAAACTTTAAACAATTTCGATAGTTACATAACTAAGTGTAAATATTATGTTCATTAAATGTACACACACCTCCAAGGCAGTCTATTTCGGTTCGAACTTTACACGTTTCAACCGAACTCTAATCAATGGATTTAAGTTTATTGTTAGTTAGGATAATATTTGTGGTGTATTAGCTAATTACTTTGTGTATAAATGTAATGTGGTCTCTGAGGGTTCGAAGTTCGAGCATGGTGCGAGGGGATACATATGCATTAATATACTGGCAACATTTTGCGACATCTGTGAATTATAAAAAAAAAACAAACTAACTTTGTCACTCGCCCAGCCTCTATTTTTTTTAACCATCAATGTTGCAAAATGTAGCCAGCAGGTATATATGGTACATACTAGCTACATGGTATATGTAGCTAGCTGCGCTCCACGGTTTTACCCGCGTAAGTCCCGATCCCGCGGGAATAACGGGATAAAACGTAGCCTATGTGTTAATCCAGGTCCCCAGCTACCTATATTCCAAGTTTCATCGCAATCAGTTCTGTAGTTTATGCGTGAAAGAGTAACAACCTCACATACATACATACAAACATTCGCGTTTATAAGATTAGTAAGAAGTAAGATAAGATAAGATTAATTTACTAGTTGCGCCCCGCGGTTTCACCCGCGGAAGTGAAAAACGGGTTGTCAGTTGTCACGGGCGCGAGCGACCGACGGTTCTCGAGCGGTTGCACTTATTCGGTCATTACTCGGATTCTTCTAATTGGATTTGGATGAAAAGTATACCACAACCTTCCTCGAAGATAGAACTATCCAATATGGAAAATCAGATTTCAATCGGATTAGTAGTTTTTAATTGAATAAGGAACAGACAGAGAAACAGACAGACAGACATGAATTTAAAAAATTATACAAGGTGTAACGGGTAAGCCCTTTTAATCCGAAAGGGCGTTATTCTAGACGTCTAGGCGAACAACTTTTGTTCTACGACTTTTGGAAATTCGAAGTACTTTTCGAAAAATTTAGGTGTATAGTTTACTTGAAAATCAGCTGTTTCTGAGAGTTCGAGGTCATTGACCTTATGTTGTCCTTTTATTTGGTTTGATGGTTTACAATCAAAACTTAAATTATCTTTATTTTCAAAATCAGCTGTTTTTTCAGTGAACATAATCTCAAAATTTACAAAAAAAAGTTTGAATTTTAAAAGTCGTAGAACAAAAGTTGTTCTCATAGACGTCTAGAACAACCCCCTTTCGGATTAAAAGGACTTACCCGTTACAAATTGTATAATTTTGTTCTACTACTCAGTCCCTTTTTTTTAATTTACTTACAAGTACAGACTTGTTGTCCTCTCTTCCTTTATTATAAGTATATATAATTATACCAAACATTTACACAATCAGGTCTTTCACGAAATCAATACGATAATGTGACCAAAGTCTCAAATGGTCATCTTTGGGCCACTTGCATAGACGGTGCTCTAACAGGGCGAGACTACTGTTTATTCGGTTTAATTATTAGATAAAAAAAACCGTGCCGCAGAGTGTTTAAAAGAATGCTAGTCTTGAAAACTCCAAGGTCGTATTTATTGAAGATCCATAAAATATGGAAAATTTAACTATATATTGATATACAACTCAAATCACATCGTTAAAGATCATCAAATTCGCTTATGATCGAGTTAGGTATAGGTAGATATTCTTAAAGGCCTACCTATAATAAAAAAACAAGGACGAAAATCTTAAGTAATTAAAATTATACTTTTATGGATCAGACTGACGATTATAGTTGTAAATCAATTTACTTTATTATTTAAAATCGAATAAAAAGAAAAAAAAGTTAGATCGACGCTCACTTTAAAATGGTACCTCAAGAGGTGAAAAATAAATGTTTATAAGATCACTTTCTTATTCGTCTGTCTGTTTGGAACATACTTATTTATTTCGTAATTTGTTTTTATTGCTCAAGGCATATCTACTAGAAATAAATCAAAGGAAAAAATCATCTTCTAAAATTCACTCGCGACGAGATTTGTACGCAGAGACGTTAGTTCAAATCTCGTCGCGAGTGAATTTTGGAAGATGAATTCTTCCTTTAAAATATTTTCAGTACATACTTAGTTTTTTATTCAGATATAGGCACGCGCTTGACTATATAGTTCGCCTGATAGAAAGCGACACTGTTATCTACGATGGAAATAATAACAGATTATATAATATCTCAAGTTTTCTTAAAAAGGGCTCTTTGAAACATAATAAATGCAATTTTGAGGCACCAATTATCTTCATAGGTACGTCATTTTTGGTGCCTACATAATAAGAAAAACAATGGTGTTCATATTATGTCTATAGATTGTCATATGACCTTCGAAGTACCTTTAAATTGATGTTTAGAAGCTTGGAACAGGTTTTTGCAAAGGTCTTGCTATGTCATCTCCTAAGAGACTTTTGTAGATAAAAATCAACTAAGTATAAGTAATATGACAAAAACTTAAGGAAAATGTTACTTTAAAGTAGTACTTATGTTGTAATTTACTGGAATTTGAGTAAATTAATAAAATAATTTACCTCAGTAACTACTTTAACACATCGTCTAAATTTAATCTTACTTCTTACTAATGTTACGCGGAACTTTGCATTGCAAGTATGTATGTATAACTGTACATCATCTATGAAAATTTCAGCTGTCTAGCTATCCGGGTTCATGAGATACAGCCTGATAAAAGACAGACAGACGGGCAGTGGAGTCTTAGTATAAGGGTCCTGTTTAACACTTTCGGTACGGAACCCTATAAACTAAAATCAAAACAAATTTCGCGCCAAAGTATGTTGGTACTGGCAGGCTAGTTTTTGCATAGGCCAGATGTCCCTTAACCCACTTCTCTTCGACCTAAAATGTTTTCTAAGTAGAGCCTACGTCACAAAACCAAATAACGTAGCTTGATCAGTAAGTAAGTAGTTAGAACAGAAAGTATTATTCAACCTAATCTGAAGCAAAATCAATTAAAATCTTATAAGCACAAGCAACCAGAATAAAAGGGGCCCCTATCTATTTTTTTATCAAGTTTACAAGTCAAAGACCCATAGAATAGTGAGTCTTTACAAAAGTCACCCGTTCCATCTTCAGTTATCATCTCATTTTAAAGCGATGACAACGAAAAATTTATCGCAAATCCTATCTGGACTAGGGTTACCAGACCTCTGGTGTTGTCTTGGGATCATCGGATTTTTAGGCACATCTTCGGAATGAAACTTCTTTTCCGGTGCTAATCGCGTAGGTAGTTTTTATAATTTTTAGCATTGTTGCAATGCCGTTTCTGCGTTTTGGAACCTTCCTCTGGATGAACAGGACATCACATCTTCGGATTCTGGATTCCGGAAATATCGGAAAAAATCCGGATTTTTGGACTATGTACTGTAGTTTAATGAGTGATGGAGGACTTCATTTCCAAAAACAGTTTTTTTAATTATACAAATAAAGTATACGTTTTGGGAAAGCAATCAAAATCTGCGCAATTTACATTGAATTACAGTTTTTTTTCGTAAAACGTACAGAGTTACGACTCGTGGTAACCTGAGGAAGAGATCTGTAAAGATTTCGAAACGTTAGACATTGACAATAAGCTGAAAACAATAAAAGCAACGCGACCGAAAAAAATAATTTAATTTCAAGGACTTTTTGTTACCCACATGGTAACCCTAATCTAGACAGAGTTTGAGAAAAATAAACTTTTTAACTAAAACATTTGACAATGTAAACAATAATTCCGGTCTATGAGACGGCTAATTCATCTTATTGCTCAAAATATAGAGACACCGACCTCTACGAAGGCCGCAACAACGCCCAACGTTTCTAGTTTCATAGTTTTTGTTATAAGTAGGTATATTAGTTACAAGTTTTATTAGACTAGCAGCGTCCCGCGGTTTCACCCGCGAGGATATCGAGGTAAATAGGAAGTATAAACATGTTTCATCGATATCTGTTAGCTATCTGCATACCAAGTTTCATCGCTATCGATTCAGTAGTTTTTGTGTGAATGAGTAACAAACATACATACCTACTTACGCACTTAATTGTATGATTGTAGTATGACTTATGAGGGTTAAGATCAATGACGTTTAAAGCAGACAAAACGCTTTTTATCTGCGCATATCTAGACTGCCATTGACTGTCCTGTTTTTTCACGAACGGTGCCTAACAAAAGTAGAAAACAAATACCGTCTCTAAATACGTCTGCGGCTTGAAACTATTCTATAGGTATCTAGTATCTATATGTATAACTTGCTAATATTGTAAACGCGAAATTTTGTATGTATGTGTGTGACTTTGTTACACTTTCACGCAAAAACTACTAAGCCGATTACGATAAAACTTGGAATATAGGTAGCTGAAGACCTGGACTTTTTATACCGATATTCCTGCGGGAACGGGACTTACGCGGGTGAAGCCAGTCATCTACAAAATGTTTTGTCCTGACTGACTAACTGATAAATCAAAGCACAACCTAAACCGCTCATAGTAAAGAGTTGAAATTTGGAGTGTGTTCTTTATGTGATGTAACCATCTGATAAGAAAGGGTTTTTTTGAATCGCCACGGGATCTAAATTAAGAGTGCTCTATTACTCATTTAACTCTGATACACTTGCGAAAAATTTAGCATTCATGGTACCTACATAGTAAAAAATTGGAAAATCTAAAATAAGAATATAAATACTATTGTCTCCTCAGCGTGAAAACACGATTATAAAAAGTACTATAGAAAATAATTATAAAAAACACGTGTTTCTGAACTGTTTATTCAGTATCTTTGAAGTCGGCCATTATTTCATGTTTTTTTTATATATTATGTAGGTATTAACTTTTTTTTTAATATGATCAACATATTTTTTTGATAAACTGTCTAGTTAACTTTTAAATAGCAGATGATTGACTCTAAAATTTCGCATAGTCGTATATTACGTTCTTCTTGTGCGACAACTGAAAAACGCTAGCCCTATCCTTGTCACAATTGAAGTTTAGTTAGGCCCTTAACACATAGGCTACTTTTATCATGATATGGCCGCGGGATCGGGATTTACGCGGGTAAACCATGGGGCGCAGAAAAATATAAATGAATAGTTGCCAGTCACCTCCTTATGAGAAAAGTGTGTTGACCGCACGTACACGATTCACTGACAACCAACGCCTACCTACTAAACATCTATTTTTTTCTCTTGCAATACGATGGAGTCATTAAATTATGTACAACCCGATGCTTCAAATTAGCTGCTGCTAAAATTAAATAAAGATATTTTGCGAGATACTCGTATTTAAATGTCCAGTGTGTTTACGCACTAACTAGGTATAATGGTCAGTAAAATCACTATTAGGTATAGTTAGTGCGACTCGCAGCGCTCTTACTCTATTTTGGTAAATAGTTTTCTATTAGAAATATTTTACAAGGAGAAATACATCAGCATTAATCCTCTCGTGACGGGGTTCTAAACCCCGGGTTCCCGTGTGGCGTGATGGTCAGCGCACTTGCCCGGCACGCGGGTTCGAATCATGCTACGGGAGGATTTTCGATCATGTAAAATATATCTAGTAGAATGCCCTGAGCAATAAAAACAATAAACATTATGTTTTCTATTGTTTTTCAATAAGAACTTTTAGATTTTTAATGGTAGGCTTGTTCTGCACATCCATACTTAACAAAAAAAAGATTTAGTACTCAGCCATCTTCATCTGCCATAACCTATAAATGGGTGGTACAAACTTACGTGACGGAGGCTTTGGCTGTGGCCTGTCAGAAAATAGGTTCATCCGTCCATGCCTACTTAGCAATAAAACTAGTTCGCAATAAATCCACTTCTCGTATTATCTACGTAGCATGAGAACGAAATCGGTAAAATCATTACTTACCGTCCTTCAAGAGAGTGGTTCATGAAGAAAAATAAAATTGGGCAAGTGCGAGTCACGCACAGTGTAGGGTTTCGTAGTTCTAAATAAATAACAGGGATTGCAATCTGGAAAAGTCGTTACAACGCACTCCATGGAATTTGTTCGTTATTTTACTTTTAATTTCTTTCAATTACTCGTACAATTCAAAAGACAACTCAGCTGTGATCATTTTTCTTTAAACTTTGACTTTTAGAGGCCGGTACACATAACTCTAAAACTAGCACAAAATGAAAAATAATATTTGAAACCCCACAATGATTTTTGAAGAGCTATCTCGTTAGATACCCCACACGATGGGATAGTAATAAAAAAATGTGTGGGACTGGGAGGTCCGCTAAAAATTTAATAAATATTTTTATTGTTTGTATGTTTTCCTGGCGTGATCAATATGTATTGGTACAACTACTACTCATGAAAAATTACAGATTGTTAGTAATAAGCGTCGTACTGAGCTAAGTCACATACAAACGGACATCATAAAACTATAAGGGTTTATTTTTGACTACGAAACAAAAAGTTCTCTCCGGAACTAAAAGTTCTCTTCTATTCTAAGAGAATAGTACTTTATTAAGTTCACAAAATAATGCAATGTGCTATTATTAAAAAATATATATCAAAATGAAATAATTATTTATTAGACATTTCTCAAATTACATACATCAAACATTGTCGGTTCTACACTAAGCCCAAGCTTGTATCACAGTAACTGAGGTACCAATATTTTAATCCCTTTTTGATTTGACAGGAATTGAGATAACACTTACACTATTTATTTTAATTGTTAGGTTTCCATACCCAAAAAATGTAGAACATAAACACCTTTAATAAAAACTTTATTGTCCAGGTGTGTGTGACCAGGCTGTACTTCTTAATCAGTAATAGCATAGTTGAAATTTTCACAGATAATGTATTTCTGTTGCTACTACAACCACAAATACTTAAAACAGAATAAGAAGAATAAAATAATATTTAGGTAGGGTTGGTGGTATGGTATGGTGTCGTTCCCACACAACAAATTTGTTTATTATGTGATAATGACTTTTGGGAGAAAACTCTTACAGAATAAGACTTATCTTAGTAAATTGTATAATATCTGTTTTGTAATGTATTCTATTTGTGTACTAAAAAAAAACATATTGGTACAGAACTTTATATGTACAAGTTCGACATGCAGTTGGCCCGTTTTTGATATACAGCTTTAGTTAACGTTTCAGGTATGTTCCAACAGCCTGCTGGGGCCCTTGAAGGTACAAAATTCTTTATAAAACAAATTAGATGAGAATCTTATTGGAATAATAATATAACAGAAAGACCAACACATGAACATATGACAAAACCATAAGAATTTCTAATCAACATGATCCACATGACATGGTCTTTCAAGGCTGCAGGTCTTTGCCCTGCAGTGGGACATAATACCGGGCTAAGTTTACTTTCTTATTTTACCTAAATAATGAAAAAAAAAATGCATTTTTGATTGTTTTGCATAATAAATTTTATGTTAAGTTGAATAATATGAAGGAAAATTCAATGAAATCAGTAGGTACCAGAACTTTGTTAGAAGAAGGTGTAGTTGTATCAAAATTTTACACACAAAAACATAGTAGTGAGGACATTTTCTAGGTTATGTTTTGAAAATGAAATACAAGCTATTTGATGTGAAATACTGAAAAAAATCTAGATTTACAATTTGAAAATGAATAAGAGTCCATCTTATAAGAAAATGCAGGATCTAAATGTAATAAAATATCAAGAACGAACTAAAATGGTACTTTTGAGGTTAGGTTAGCACTTTGCGAGTTTTTTAACGTACCTGCATAGAATCAGCGCTGATAATCTCCGTTCCGAATTTCTGAGCTAATTCTACACCTAATTTAGTCTTTCCTGTTCCAGTTGCACCAAGAACTATCACCATAGGAACCCTAGAATTCATAACTGCTCGCAAGGCCATCGTTATAGCCGACCGCGCGAACTTCACTCTTGTTATGAAAAAATCTGTGTGACAGTTGCATCGAAAACGTTTCGTTATACGTAAATCGTAACTTAGTCAAAGAAGTTTTGAGACCTGTTAATAATAATGGATTAATTCTTTACTTCTTTTAGTTTACATAAATTACTTTAATCTATAAATTACTTACCTACTTTAATTATTATGATCAAAGAGATTTATGTTTCTAATAATAAACTAAATTATTATAATCAATCACACGTAAGTTTACACTACGAAACGTATCCCGTATTCTGCAAACTTCACTATATTTATAACTAGCTGTTACCCGTCCGCGACCTAGTCTGCGTAGAAATTGTGTATAGACAACTTTTTCATTTATTACTCGGTTTCTACTAATTGGATTTCGATGTAAAGTACCTACCTCTTTACCAAGAGGTTCTTCAAAAATAGAACTGTCCAATATTGAAAACCAGATTTCAATCGGATTCGTAGTTTTTAATCGTTTAGGGTACAAACATAATTTTTAAAAGTTATAAAATTTTGTCCTACTACTTTTGTTTCAAGTAGTAATTTTTAAGTTTCATAGAACATTTCGAACAAAATGGAAATTTAGAGAGAGTGCTCCAAGGGGGACATTCTGAGAAAGGGACATTTTGCGAAAGGAACGTTTTGCAAAAGGGATGTTTTGCGAAAGGGACATTTTGAGAAAGCTACGTTTTGCGAAAAGGACATTTTGAGAAAGGGACGTTTTGCGAAAGGGACGTTTTGCGAACAGGGGACATTTTGCGAAAGGGATATTCTGCGATGGAGCCAGTACAGACTTTTTGTCCTCTCTTCTATTATTTTATGTAGTATAAATAGAAGATAGACTATAGAATTAGATAGCAGATGTGTTATGCTATGATTTTATATATTATTATAGATATAGAAAAGCTGCGTGGGAGTTTTGGCGGGAACTGGGAACGCGGTGAGGTGAGATATTGTGTTTCTAAATTTTCATTTTTGTGAAACCTAGTTCAAATGCGTGTAAATTGTTTAATTTCGGGGGGATTTAATCAATTTAGTTTCGTGAAGATGTACAAGTGTAGTGAAAGTGAAAATCGGTGCAAAACACGGACTTAAGCGTTGTCTCCAAAGCTACGTGAACAATCATCAACAGTCATTGTAAATTCTAGTTACTATTTGATGAATGTTTTTTAGCTACGATATCTATTACTGTCTCCTAGTAATACACCTGCGGACGTATTATAGGATTAGGAAATTAAGGAAATGAGGTTGAATAAATTAAAAACCATGTATTTTTTTTCAGTCTAGTCGGATAGAAGCTTGGCAACCGCAACCCCTGTACCACACAGGTACAAAATCACAGAATCCATATTGATTTACTTACCCCACTTATGCCACACATAAAAAATTAAAATCAATCTACTATTAGCTACCAAGTTCTATCCGAGTTCAACATTGCATTTATTTATATGTAATGATTATCTTAATGTTTTTATACATTAATTAAGGAACAAAAACCAAAAAAACTTCTTTTTATATAATAGTATCCAAAAAAATAGGCGCGGTAAGTACACATGTCCTTAGATATTAGAACGCCGCTTCAAAGATTGCAGAGGACAACTTTAATATTAGGCGGAATCTATTTTGTACCCTGCATTCTCTGTAGCGGAGTGAGAACGCCGTCGTCGGAATGCCATCGTTTTAACGCGCGCGCGTTGTCCGCGGTGCGTTCGCAACACTACAATACTATCCTAACCTACCAGTCGAACGGTCATAAAAATAATTGTACATCTTTCGACCAGTCTTCATACCTCCGACGACGACTAGGTGGAAAACATTCTTACATTAAAAACGGATACTACACAAAGAAAAATAATAAAAATTAAACTATAAACATCATTTACAATCCCAACCTTATTTAAAATGTACAAAAATCAGATATTATGTAAAAACCTTTTCGCCTATTTTTATATTTTGGCAGTGGTGGAAATGTGCCTTGTCACAAATTATGTGCAGTTTTACTGATTTACTATTACCTTTATCTCGATTTGTCTACCGACGACGTATAAAGCTGTCATTTCCTTACAATTAATATTATCTACTGACTTTTTCTTATGTGAAACTATTATAAGACTGGGCTATATAATATCACCTCGTTTAGAAACCAATTTATATTTTGGATAACTAAATCAAAATCGTTAAAGATATTTATGTCAAGATACGAAACAAAAAAATTAAATGCAGGTACAACATTCGAGAATTCGCAACTCTCCAGTTTAAGAAACTAAACAATTACTAGAAAAACCTCATCTAAAAAAAAAAAAAAACAAGAGACATATAACTACGACCTATCGTCTAGTTTATTTACACTTTACGTCTAGTGGAAGATAAACTGCAAATCTTTAACACGATATCTATAACTCCTCGTGTATTACTACTTAGAACAACGCTATAATCCTACTTAATAATTCTCTCACAAAAAAATATTTCTTGCAACTAATTCGAGTAAGTATAAACCTAATTTTCTATACTTCAAATTTACATATAGCAAGGCACATTCCGCACACAATTAAAGCCTTCGACATACATAACTGCTGACCATGTGTTTGATAAAACATCAATCTGCGGACAAACCTGATCGGAAAAAATTAAAAAACATGTAGGTACATTAATATCTGACAATTTAACTTTTGTACGAACGTAAGAAAATTGTTTTTTCAGATCAGGTTACTTTGTAAGTATCGATACTCAATAACTATCGCGAGTACAACACTAACTTACTGCAATACTAAAAATATATCATAAAGAAAATGCAACTATTAGTAGGTACTATGAGGAACTATAATCTTGGTTATTATATTTTTACGTCAGCCCTTATTTGGACCATTTTGATTATTTATAAGATTTGATGTTTTTATCAAAATACACACACAGTCTTTAATTATTCAGATATTTTTGTTTATTATTTGAGATTATATTCACTGACAACTGTAAAAATGTGATCTGATCTGTTAAAATATTTAATAATATGTATTATGATCTAATGCTCGGAGTAATAAGATGCACAACGACATAATAAAACGGTAATAAGTTTAATTACATGATAATGGTATTACAAACATGTATAGTGCAGGAGTCGTATTCGAGGAGCAAGAGTGAAGACGCCGAAGCAATATGTAGACATCCTACCAACTAGTAACAAACTAGCCGCCCCGATATATTCACTCATGCTAACCAACTCGACTGTAGTACATACAAATTACACACTTATTAGTCATTAAAAGACAACAAAAATGAATACTTAAATATTTGATAATCAAGCCAAATGTGCATTTCATGAGTGCGTACATAATTTTATAAGTAGATATCCCGTTGACGAGTACAATAATAGTGATGGTCCAACGTCTCGAAATTTTACCAAGTTTTAATATAATAGTGACTCAAGAGTTAATCGCGTGACTAAAATGTAAAAATATATCAGTGTTAAAATTTACAAAATAACAAAACACTACAAAAAATGAAATCGTAAGCGAACTTAAACCTAAAGTATTTTATTTTAACATATTTTATTAATATCGTCTAAACACAATATTGTATCACAACCCCGCTCTGTTGAGACGAAGGTTTAAAATAAAAATGCTATATTACTCGGGCCAAAAACATATAAGTGGCCATACACAACTCCATCATTGCCCAAAGCTTCCATAGCCACCTACTCAACCAGTCTAGCAACATATCTGCAGTCTACCCTCAATATTTACAAACGTTACAAATCTTGTCAATTGTTCATGTCAATTATAATCGGCTGGCGTGCTATTGTTACGGACACTGTAAATAACATTTATCAATAGGGTACTTAACTATGAAAGGTCCAGTAAAAAATCTTTCCCTAGCGAAGCATTCACTCAAAATGTCATATCATTTTCAATCTGTCAACGTGAAGTAAAATTAATAATGTGCTATTTCAACTATGTATATTTTTATTGATAAATTCAAAAAACTTTAGAGGTAAAACCAGTCTACTAGTTTACGAAGCAGTCTGTACTATTTAAGACATTTTACTGAAGACCTAGGATTTATCGATAACAGTTTTATGGCTCACTTTGGCACTGCAAAACCCTTTTTGAGCAAAACAAACCGGCGGTTATTGCATCACACAAGTATACCGTGAGACCTCGAGACATCGCCACAGAAGCAGAGTAAGCCGTAAAAGCTGACATTTTATTGACAACTAGCTGTCTACAACTTCATAAGACTCTTCATTACTAACGATTCTGTAATCGATATGTAAACGAAGATAATATTCATCTACAGGGGGCGAGTATCTTCGTCCGCGCATCCCGAAATAAACGAATATTGAAGTTCTTAAAACGTTCGGAAGCGCTTCACACACAAGTCGGCTAGTCAATAAAAGTGTCACGTAGCGAGAGTTCCACTATAGGAACGCATCTTTCACCAGTTTAAGATATTATTAATGCGCTCAATACGAGCGATAACGTACCGCGAGCATCGTGCGGAGCTTTTTCAACTTCGTCATCAGCTGGTTTTGCTTCTTCTTAAGCTTCTCGCGCTCAATGTCCTCTTGGTTGAGTTTTCTGCAGAGAGCCGCGGCCTCTCGTAATATGACCACCTTTGGCGCTCGCTCTTTGTCTCTCGTGGCAGGTATTTGCTTTTTAAGCTCGTCAAAGAGGTTCTTAAGGCCGATGCGGCGCAAACGCTCCATGTCGTTGTGTATGGAACGGCGCTCGATCTCTGGGGATTCGGCCTCTGAGTCAGTGTCGGTGTTAGAGCGGCGACCGCGACGCCCTGGCCCGCGAGCTCGTCGCCTAGTTGATGCTGTAGCATTCGTGGCAGCAATGTTTGGCGGCGGTACGAGCCGTTTTCGGGCTATAGGTCTGGACCGAGATTCTGATGACATACTTCTTGGCAGCTGATGTTGCTGCTGTATGGAAGGCGATTGTGGCATGCTCTCGGTGTGCGCATGCGACGTCGAAGGTAAAGGCGGGTGTTGAGTCGTTGCAATTGAGACCACATCGATCTCTTCCTCTGCAACAAAAGATAACAATGCTTAATCTAATGGAAACAGAGCCATCATTTCGCATATCTACCTACTGCATGCTGTCATTCATTCATATCTGATCACGCGCGTATCACTATAATAGGCGGAAGTCGTTTGTAATAGTACGTGGTGGAGTAGTTAGGCATATTATAGAAGCGGAGAATGTGACTAAGTATAGGGCTAGACTTAGCCGGGTCGGGGAGATGCGACTGCAGTAGTCAGGTGCGCGGGGGGTAGGCGGCGTACGGCAGGGGGAGGCCATCGACCCCGACGTACTACCGCAGCGTCTGCCGCCATCGATCCAGACGCCTGACGTCACGGCGCGCCATTCGCGCCAAAACGAGAGCGCATGCGTGGCCCGCTGCCGCAGCGTCCGCACTCAATGGACTCCGGATTATCAAGCGACGGACACGCTTTCCGGCCTCTGCCGCAACCATTTACCAGAGCATTGATTCGGAATTAACTGTCACGCAAGAGTTGCACTATAGCGACGGTAGACCGGGGTTTACACATTCGAAACTGACATACCAACCGGCT
The DNA here is from genome assembly GCA_949358125.1 of Idaea dimidiata. Classification (NCBI taxonomy): domain Eukaryota; kingdom Metazoa; phylum Arthropoda; class Insecta; order Lepidoptera; family Geometridae; genus Idaea; species Idaea dimidiata. The sequence goes on from OX442334.1 coordinate 12,492,520, forward strand.
GGACCGGTATTGTCGCTAAGCGTCCACCGTGGCCCCTACTATCAGTAATACTTATGAGTAGGTATTAAATGTGAGAGGCGTACGGAGTTGTATAGCGCCAAAAAGCTGCTTCAACACGGGCGCCTCTCTACTATAATATTCCTGCTTTTTCTAGAGCCAAAGCCATGGGGCATGAGGTTCCCAAATGAGCAGGTTGATGCATTCGTCGTCTCAGCCTATAATACCTGGACCGGTACGCGGAAACGGCCTGAATAGCGATCGGTCGCAGTTCGCATTGCGATAAGGTTGAGTAGAGAGAATGTCGCATGTCGCCTCGTATAGGTAGTGAGGTGTGTAATATACCAGTCTCTACATACGTAGGTTTGGTATTACAAGAAAAGATTAAAGTTAAATAGGCAAACTACTTTAAAAATACTTTGTCTTATTGTTCATTTTGTGGTTAAAAGTATAATTTTAAAAGTAAGTCGATTTCGCGATCGCGTTGCACTAACTGGGGATATACCTATTATCAAGTAGGTATATACATACAGCTAGCAGGTGCTATTACAAAAAGTTAACGTGAGTCAGGGACGTATGCGAAATTATAGTATCCTCCGCGCATCAAGACAAATTTATCGAACATGGCGAAGATAAATTTACACAGTAACGCATTCTTTTTAATACATTTCCGCATAGCTACGCGGGCGGGTATCGTGATTACGCGTCGATCTAATTCGAGTATCGGCGCCTGTCGTCAAACATGCTTACGTCTAAAACTAGGCGTGGGCCGTGCTAGCTTCGAGCACTCCTTGTATCAAATTTTGGTACCAACAAAGACACACCCCGAATTTTCTTTAAAAATTAATGGGTTGTCTGTATCAATGCAAACAAACCAGCCCTGGCAAGTTGGAATCGATGAATGAATTTTAAGCACAGCTTATTAAGAATAACAGTTGCAAATTGTAAGCAAAAAGTAGAGAAGAACAATAGGTAAGCTAGGCGAACGAGTGCGAGTAGCGAGCGTGTGCTGTGTGTATTGTGTTGTGTTGTAGGGTAGACGTCATTGTCCGAGTCGATTTCCACGTGAGGATTTTCTCCTGGCGCCAACGCGATTAACGGACACTGGAGAGTATTTGTTTGAGGTCTGTGTGTAAACCGATATGGGAGGTATTGTCATGGTGCGCCGCCGGGATCCGGTCTAGTGCATATCTATTATATCTCCATCACTCGAGACGCGATTCTCAGATACGACGCCGTTCCAATTTTAACGATACCAGAGATAATCCGCTTTTTATTGTCCGACCGGTATACCGTAGAGTAAAAAATCCTCAGCTCTCACCGTCTTATTACTTTGTACGACGCGGGGCTTTTTACGAGCACGCCAAACTTTGAAATATTTTACGATAAAAAACTTGATTAAAAGTAAGCAGACTGCATCTAGAGGCGCGCAGTCGAATGCAGTCTAGACTCGATTAGTCACTTTCCGAGTAACAGACAAGGCTCGTTCGCCGTGAGAATACAATGACTCATGAACACTATTGCCCTACTGTTATCTATCTCTCACCTACTAGATAGCTACGTGATCTCCAATTAAAAGACGTCTGTTGCAACTCTCAAATTACAAGTTCCCTCGTACTGAAATCGTTTGAAGAAAGGAATCCCTTACCATAACTTCCCTGATTATATAACCGTCTTGCAAAGCGTCGCATTCCCTTGTCGAAATTGGAGTTAACTCGCAATTAACCATGAATTTTGTACAAAGATGCGATTTATTTTGTGGAAACATTTTTGTCTGGTAACATTCGGGGCGGGAGAACTTTGTGAATTTGCGAACTTGTTTAATTAGGCGTTGCGTAAACGACCCCAACCAGATTGAACAACTCCAGATTCTATTGTGAACAGAATATTTGTACGTAATCTGTTTTAATTTTATGTGTGAAGTTTATTTTTGATATTAAATAAAAGATCAAAAAGAGATAAGTCGAGTCAGACTTATAATTAAAACAAACGTTTTTAACAACTAATAATTTTTAAGAAAAAGTAATCTCTCCAAAGTTCTAGTTAAAGCGTAACAGTGACGAAAATGTTCGCGCAGCACAGCCTTTTAAGTATACTTCGTAATGACTAATGACATTAATTGTATTTTAAGTTTTATACAACGCTGACTTTTAGCGCTAATGAAATATTAACAAGTCATAAGGTGGGAATAAGCGGGAAATTAGACAGGTGTCAAAATAAACAACAAATGAAGATTTGACGATGGTATGCGATAGGCACAGCACAATGGTGTCGTCAAGTGTGACCTGGTAAAGCAGGGGCTGAGTTCACGCTCGGCTGGCCACCACTCGAGGCCAAGTTCACTGGCATTTGAGCGCGATAATTAAAAATTATCGTGACGCGCTAGGCGCACGCCATGTCTTATACGGCGCGCGGCGGGCTCAGTAATGACACGATAATTAAATGTACTAGTTTTATGGACACGAAAAAAGCTGCAATATCTACAATTTCATTAGGATATTGTTTCTAATATTTTTTATACCATAACAGAATTTTTACAAACGGTTTAAGTTATTTCTGGACAAGCAGGTAGGTATGTGTGGGTATTGTACCTATTGACGTCGTCGGTGATACTTTATTTGAAAATCGAACTTTGTTCAAATATAGGTAAGTGCCGACGACAATAATTATTTTATCGACAACGAATCGACCGTGGCACATGCCTACTTGCGAGGCACGATAGGCGCTAAGCACAGGCTCATAGGTTATTTCTGTAAATGTTACGTAACCGCGAAAACTCGGTCATCTGGCCGCTTCTGGCCCACTTGTACTGTACGATACACCGACTCGCTAAAATAGAGTCGGCTAATTTATCGTAATACGTCGCAGGTATGTACCTACTACCTACCTACCTACTGACATTGTCGGATCGATCGCACCATCGTTCTGGTGACCTTGGACTGCGTTCGCACGGAAGTTCACGGGCGTGCGCATATGCGTTTGATAATTCGACACTACATTTTTCAATGGACATTAACCTAATAAAGATCTCCGTCTACAATACCGGAGTAGGTACCTATAATAATGGGAACAAACTAGATAGGCCAACAAACTTACGAATGTAAACGATAAAAATTAGACCAAATTACGTTACAAATGTGATTCAATAGGTATGTATGATGAACGAAGACCTTAAAAGGAAAGAATTCGCACGCGTTAGATTATTCGTTCCGCAAAATTGGCTCGAATTTAGAGATCACGCTTGCTCGATTGTCATTAATTGAAAATAGGGCTGTGCCGTCGATAGTTCGCATACTAGACACAACTTATGTTATATCAATTAAATTAAACTGGTTTTCCGCGAAATCTACATTAATAAACTAGCCGTCACCACGCCCATTCGAATGAAATAAAAAACCGGTTTAAAATTCCAATTTATACGAGTTTATTCATCTGATAGTGTATGTAGAAACAGTGAGAAATATTCCACGGATACATTTAAGCTGATCAGTATTTAAAATGCTTAATTTAAAGTTTATCTTGTTGCGATGTAAGTTTATCTCAGTATGCTGTACAGCGTGGCTTTAGTTTTTTTTTTGTGATAAGACAATACAAATTTATGTTAGGGTGTCACATTGTCACGTTGTAGTATTACTGTTTTTATCAGCATTGATAATGTTTGTGAAGGTCGCACGGAGGCCAAGATGGCGACAATATACTTGCATCAACTTCGTTACAATCGCGAATACTATAGCTAACCTAATACAGTGTACACTACATCTACAACTACACACACACACACACACACATGGTTACTATCAACATTCTTACTGGATTGTTGATATATCTAAATGCATATTCTGAAACCGATAACACTCAAGGACTTTTACTACTTACTACAGTACCTATACCTACTAAGTACATTGAAGAGAACGTACTTATCAATGATTGAATTGCTATAGTGTAGATAAAAGGGGGTTATTGCTCATTTTTAACACACTGACCTGGAGACATTATCTATTTTATTTTAGACTTGATATTGCAACAAAGTTGAAATAGAAACGGTCCTTGAGAAACTAAAACTCAATAATAGTAGGTACTTATTATTATCGCGATAGACGAATGTGGGCCACCCGAGCTCGGCGACTTACGACTTAGTAATTTCCAGTAGGTACTGGCTATTACTGCCTAGCCAAACTCGATCAGAAAATATACGTTTTACGTCAGCACTGTATCGATGTTTAGACTAGTCATGTTCTTAAAGCTTGGAGTAGGTCAAGATAAGTACAGGAGCACGGACCTTTGCACCTGATTATATCACGAAGTATTTTACTAACTATATGGCTTTATACACGTATGTAAAAATACCGCGAAAATTGCTTTACTACGCAACTGAGGCCTACATAATTATTTCGCTTAGCGACCCGATAAAATATTCCACGTAGATGATAAAACGAGTGTGTTTTACATAAAACTTAATACGCTCAATAAAATTGACATTAATACTAAAATGACGATTTCATCGAGAGCATATGCTGAACGCGATCAATGAATTAATAATGTAAATTGACGATAAAAGTTCTTAGATAAATTCCATAGAGAATACGTATCCACGTTGACATTTAAAAAAAATTAACCGCTTGGGTACAGTCTCCAACAAACTAGCACACAGCCTTGGCTCACTGATTGATACTAAAATGTTTAGCCCGACCGAACAAACCGGATCTTGGTGGCCTAAATTACCCGTAAAGGAACTTATAATTCACAGGTAAAACTTGTATTGGCCTACTTTAAATTTTAATAGCGAATACCTTACAACTTGAAAGAGCATAGAATTATGGATGAAATTTTAGACGGAATATGTCTTGTAAATTCATAATTCTTATAAGACGAGGACAAATTGGTCTGATGGAATTCAAAGTAGAATTTATTAAGAAGTGCTTATAAGAGGGAAATACTAATAAGAATCTTGTCATATTCAAAATTAATAGCATCACGGATGGTAAAAAATGTATCCGTTTGTAATTAATCGATAACTAAATAGTAACATTGGTATCCAAAGTTGTGAAGCAATCGAAGACCACGAATTATTAAGATGCTGTCTATCAAATTGTCATTAGTCGGATGGAAGTAGGAGACGGCCGTTCCAAACCGGTCTGGTATCGAACGAACCCAGCTTCACTTCAATGAGATTCCATTTCATTCCGCTGCATTCTTACACGAGTAACGGACTAAACTAAACAAGCCGAGATTACAGACTGCGAGCCAACCGTTAAAATAAACCTTTTTACATTCACCGTTCATTTTTAATTAAAACTTCCGACATCTATTTTCAGGAAAAGCTGCGCAACAAGTTTAATGTAAACAAATTGAATGCGAATTAACACATGTCCATCGCGACCTTACCCACTGATATCGATTACGATTATACTAAATGGACTTTCAGATATAATGACATAAACATTACTACATAGTTGCAACTTGCGATGCGTGCATGATATTTGCACGCGACTTAAAGGTCAAACGTAATAATAAATCACAGAATAATAAAACTTGAGTACTAAGAGTTAATAAAACGCACGTATTCTGATATTAAGTATCTAATTTGCACTCATAGCGCATTCTAAGTAGGTAGCGCTCGTCATTCCACGACTGTAATAAAACGAATTTTAATCCAGACAGCGTCGGTGCGTTTTTTAATGAATGGTGCATTTATATTGAGAGGTCGGTCGAATTTGATAGAACGCAATTCATCATATAATGGGCTCTCGAGGATGTTAACCCTGTCGCAGCTGGCGCGGCGGGAAACGGCAATTCGCAATCGGAGGATGCATCAAGGTCGGGACGTCTCGGTCGACGTCCTTATGACCTTAGAAAATCGACCCGAAGTTTATACCCTCACAACAGTCAGCCCTACGAGGGATCAAGTGTATTAATCCAAATTTTAATGAAAAGTGTCAATCCCGAGAGATGGTTGGTGCGAATTGTTGCGCAATCGTACATTAAGGAAGGTTGAGGCGTTCAAGGTCGCTATGGGCGAAGGTGCCGGAAGAAGAGAATCACGGGTGCGTCTAGACGCAGCGGGGGACGCGGGATGGCGGTCGATACTCGCGCTCCCGAGTTTCCCGCGCTCACCACGGCGCCTGCGTGATACATACCCGCGCTAACACCAAAGTTGCTTGCCTATCCTGCCTAAGTATCTACTTGTAGTAGGCTATGTCTTGACTTTACAGCTATTGCCTGAATCGCAACGTTGAACGAATAAAATGTATGACAGTCAACTCGAATTTAAAAGCAAATATAAGTACCTAATACCTATATAATAAATCAAATGCTTATTACACTTGACCACTGTACGACCACCCGTCGCGTTGGGCTGAGTACAAGCGCCTCTACCTGTCACGAAACACGTGACTTTATTGCTTTTCCCTTGGAAATTGTAGGTCAGTTATCCATACTAAGTCTCAAACCCTTATTGGCTTAATACAATTTGATAGAACATACCTGATTCGCCAGAGTCTGATGGTGTCTGGACGCCTAGGCAGTCGAACTGTTGCCTGGCGAGCGTGTAGGAATGGTCTGCAGCGACGGAGACCGCTGTATCCCTGAGGAGTCTGCGAGCGGTGCTGGCCACGTCCACGGCATGACGAAACTGCGGGGGCTCATCACCATCCAGGGAAGGCGGAGTTTCAGGTCGGTCAGGGCGAGCCGGCGATATGTCTCTACGCAAAAGGCTCTGGCCAGGCGTCGCCGGTATTAAATCAGACGGCACGAAAGTGTTGCTAGAGAGATCGTTGCAAGATCCTGCCCACATGCAGTCGTGGAGAACTTTGATGTCTCTGTGCGCTTCCTCGGTTGCTCCGATTATGCTCCAGTCTTCGTCGCTATCCTGTAGCGAGTCCGAGAAGTTGGCGGGCGGGACTATATCGAGTCCCTCCGCTTCGGACTGCACTTGTATCCAAAATTCGGAAGTTTGCGTCAATCTGACGGACTCCTCGTCGAGGTTGTCCCAGAGATTGAAGTCGAACGGCGGCGACATATTTACTTCTAGATTAACAACTAGTTTTAAAGCTAAGACGAACTCGTCGATATCACAGGCAGGGCCCTCTTATCACAGGGACGATGCGCGTGCGCGGGTTGTACGCACACCGTCTGCAACAAAAGAAAACTTAACTTTAAATCTTATTTATTATAGATAGGCAGTAAACAATTAATATTACACAGGTCGTTGGAATATTTGTATTTTTTATACTGGATAAAATACAAACGCGTACATTTTTTAAAATAAATCCCGGCCATTTTTTCATAGGTTTTTTGTATTGTCTAACCGAGAAAATACTAATACAAATGCTGTACAAATTTAAAATTGCTAAACTCATCGTAAAATGTTACTCAATATTAATTTAGGTATACAAATATAGAAAATAAATTTATTTATCTGCATTAACCGATTAAATGGCAAGTTAAAATCTTTACAATACACCTAACTAATAAAATAATATAATTTAAAAATGCAAAAATGAGTCTCTAGTCACCATAAGTTAACACAAATATTTAGATTTATTAATTTATTGCAAAATGGAGCAGTATGTTATTCCAGAAAATATTCAAAACTGTATACGTAATTATATTTGAAAATAAAACCTAAACAATTATTGATTAGGTCATATTAAAATTTCCTAGCAAAAGTAGATTGCTAGGTACTTAAAAAAACTTAACACTAGAAAGCTACGCACCTATTATCACCAATAGTAAGGCATTAAATCCTTGCAAGGAAGGGTAGGTAGTAAAATATCACAAGTCCAGATGAACACAACCACAAACTGCACCATGAAGATTCACTATTTCAGAAACTTGCACTATTGTTGTTTTGCTCTTAAGATAAACGCGCAAGTTTAATGACACTTTGTATTTATACACGATAGGAACGGCCAGTCCTTCGAGAGGAGCACTTAATATGAAGTGTCCACTGCGAAGCCCGAAACCATACTGAAGTCTGGATGTGGACTCAATGTGTTTTAAATAGTGCATTGTCCTTGGGAACAGTCCCATTTTGGGAGTACAACAATAGCTCATTGTCCTAAATACTCCCTCAACTTTTTTTGTCTATCGATATCTCATTTTTACCTGAAATGCCCACGGCTAGCCGGGTTACGTACCTTGCTCAGGTAGTTTTTTTGCGTGCACCGCAGGTAGGTTCCTAATATTTCCGCAGTGTTTTGTTTACATGTACAGAATGGCGCGAAATGAATGTTTACTAATAAAGCAATTGGACGAGAAAATTTCCCGCTATGTCGCGTCTAACAGATTATTATTATTATTACACAATGGGAGAAATTCCGATCTTCATGCGCAGATTGTGGTAAGGAACTTTGGTACATCTACCTACCTATACGCGAAAATATAAAACCTCATTGGCGCCTTCTTCTTTTCATGAGCAAAAAGTTTGCATGCAAACTTCGAAGAAACAAATTGTTACACAAAAAATTGAATATTTAGAATTTGTCAATTTAGCGAAACAGCTGTGTGATTTGGCACTTTTTAATATGTTCAATGGATGAACTTGGAAAAAAATATTCGGTAATTTGTAGGTAGGCACCTACTTAGTAAAAGATAGACAGGCTTGGATTTTAGACACGATTTTTTTAATCTCTTAGTTTTATAAGTATCCCTAGGACCTATACTTACCTATAGCTTTTTTGTAAAAGCTAGGTAGCTATGTTAGAACTCTAACATAGCATTTTCTGTCAGACGTTCCTACTAAATATATCTACCTAAATAAACCTAAACCCAATTTTATTTGCTTATTATTTACCCAAACAGAATACCTATAATCACTACCCACCTACGTTTTGTAAATTTATACCTCGGTACGAATGTTAAGTCCGTGAGGTAGGTCCGTAAACTTTGAACAAAATAGGTATTTCATTTCAATTGCACAATATTAGATACATTGATGAAAACACGATGAAAAGCAAAAAAACTAAGTGGTGATTGTTTACTATAAGTGCCGCTCGCCGGTAACAACATTGAATAATGTTTCACAATATTTTGGTGGGTAGATTTTCAGCTAATTAATTAGCGATGTTTCTAAATATTTTATAAAGAATTACTTACTATAGGTAAATACTATAACATATCTCTCCAATATCTGTTAACAAAGGTAGGTACTTTTATTTGCAAAAAAAAAAATGAACTTCAAGTTACTCTTTTTTAGGGTTTTAAATGTAGGTAGATAGAAAATATGCAAAATAAATAGGTTAATAGAAAAGTACTAACTACCGGCAGTCGAAAATTTTCCATTAGCTGAAATTAAGTACTTATACTATGAAATCTTGTAGAATTAAATCCTCAATAATTTACGGAATTTAGGCGGACCGGTTACCTACCTAATTCGCAGAAAAACTAGGTTGGTATGAGTTTAGCCGGTTGCCGGCAACGCCCCGGCAATGTTACCGCGAAATGCTACATACCCACACAAATTCTTTAACTTTCCCGCGGATCACTTTAAATACATATATTTCAATATAAAATACAATATCTCCAACACCACTCACCGAAAAGTTTTGTGCAAAACGCAATCCGACAGGAGCCGGCGTATTTCACAATTTTACACAAATTCTTCAAAATCTTCGATGAAGTTTTTTCCGTACACACTGGGTAACACTCACTGAGAATATGCAAACGGTTGTACAGTGTAAATTACTAAATACGATACTTCTTCCGAGACCTCCAATTGAGTTTGTCAAACACTGAAACATTATTCGGAGCCGGCCGGGTCTAAATAGAGCCGCGCGTGCAATTCCTATGGCGCCGTGAGAACGACTGACGGAGCGAGCGAGCGAGGCGCGCGTACTGCAAGCGAACATGTAGCGGGGCAACCGCGGCTGCGGTCGCCGGCCGGGGCCCCCTCCCGCCCGCTCACACATACTGCCGGCGTTTTATTCCACAATCATTCTTTATATACTGTGAGAAATACACTAGAAATTTAAAAAATGTATACAAAAGTATTACAACTAACCAGATTCCAATAAGAAACAGTCGATAGATCTTCGTTTTCAGTGTAAAAAAACGTAAATTCTGTGGTTTTGGGGGAAGTGGGGGGCTACCGAAGAAGGATATCGCATTCGAAGAAAATACGGACGCAAGGATGTGTGCGTGGCGTACGCGGTGAGGCCGGCTGGCGGGCGGGCAACGCGACGCGCTTCGCGGCTTGCCGGCTTCCTTCAGTCGGCCGTCGGCCTCTGAGTCGTGTGGTGGTGCCACATTTTTCCATGATTATGCTTATAGATCGAGTGAGTCGACATTCCAAAGCCGACGCGGGTCGATTGCGGCGCGAAACGAATACCTGAACTATTCTGACGAATTGCACTTATTGCTTTGCATTATTTAAGTTTTGTACTTACGTTAACCGTACCATTGTGAACTTATGCTTCCATGCAATTCTATCATTATGTATTAGTAGGTTGACCAGGGACCGAAAAAGTAAGAGGGTAGATATTTCGTACTTAGTTGTCTTTTGGCTACTTAAACTTTTTAAACTAACATTACTTATTACCTAAGTACCTAGGTATCTACCATAAATGTCTTATCAGCTAATCACTTAAGTATACAAAGATTAGAATTAATCCAATAACCCTACTTATATTATAAGTAGATACGGTAACTTATTCTAATGACTGTCCATTAATAAAATTAGACTTCAAATTAGTTATCGCCATGACGACATGGACATTAATATTCTATTTTACCTAGGTGGTAAGTACTTATTATCTCACTTAATTACTAATTAGGTAATTCCTAGGACTAGGATCATTAAGGCACTTTAATTTAATTTCGAACTAAATTCGTATGTACATACTTACCTACCATATACCTTAGTTAGGCTAACTAGGCTTGTTTTACCCCAGAATACATAAATAGTACATGATAGTAGGTTTTAGGCGAGTTATATACAATAAATCCTGTTGAATGTATAAAAGGTACCGGTTTTTAGAGTTTTGTAGTCAATAAGAAACCCTTATAGTGTCGTCATGTATGTCCGTCCGTCTACCCGCGGCTTAGCTAAGAGAGTAGTACTAAAAAGCTTCGCTTAGTACTAAAAGCTGTAATTTTGCATGAGGATACATATTGATCACAACAAGAAAATAATAAATCTTACTTTTCTTACTTATATACTTATCTTACTAGTCTTACTTCTTACTAATATTATAAACGCGAAAGTTTGTATGTATGTATGTGAGGTTGTTACTCTTTCACGCAAAAACTACTAAACCGATTGCGATGAAACTTGGAATATAGGTAGCTGGGGACCTGGATCAACACATAGGCTACTTTTTATCCCGATATTGCCGCGGGAACGAGACTTACGCGGGTGACACCGCGGGGCGCAGCTAGTACTATAATAAAAATATAAAACATTTTTAGGATACATGTAAAATGGCCATACAATCTACAAATGGCCACTAACAGCCAACTGGCCATGCGTGGATACGTCATATGTATTCATAATAGTAGTATACATATACTTATAATGAAGTTTAAAGGAAAATTATCGCAGCTGAGCAGCCTTTTAAAAATGACGAGTAATTGAAAGAAATAAAAAAGGAAATTTCGAACAAATTCCCTTGAACACCTATTCATTACATAATATACTACGAGTAGGTAGATAAAGTATTAATGGTAAGTGGGTGGATCAACTATTTTTTGTACAACCCTGTCCTTAATAATGATGTTGTAGTATTAGGTAATGTTTATGAGAAAATCTAGATATTTCGACGTGTTAAACTGATTAGATCATTGACAATTAGAACCATATAAAAATATGTGTAATTTATTTAATAAATTATACAAAATAATTTCGTGACCCAGGAGATAAAACTTCATTTCCATACATATTTTTTCCGTCCCTAAGCTGTACCGTCAGTACATAATACAATGTCATTCAATAATTCTCCTTCACATATTGATATATTAATCGTTAATATGGTACCCAGTTACATCTTTAAATGAAATTTCTAACTTGCTGATTTGGTATTTAAGTTTTCGGTAGATTTTTTTTGATTCAAATAACTGTCCCAAAATCAAATGAACACACGTTGTCCTTGGGTCACGATGTGAAAAGTACCGATAAGTGCAAATGAAATAGCGCATGCATTAATTAGTCAATAGAATATTGATCTGAATATCGGGTGATCACGCCCTACCAATTAAAAACTATATTTTGACTCGTTCACTTCGTCCGGCGCTCTCGAGAAGACTGAGTGTGTTTATTGTGCTTCTGTTGGGTCACGTCAAAAAATCGGTGAGTTTTAACTTATCTATAGCAATTACAACTGTATTTCTATTTCTTTTAAGTCTGATATGTATTATCAGCATGCATTTTGGTGTTTCAACAAAAAAAAACATAACAAACCTTACAAAAACTTTGAATTTTCTTCTGAGTCACACTTCCACTGGGTCACAAAATCGGTGACCCAAGAGACAGTTTCCGTGACCCAAGAGAATTTTTAACTTTTTTCTCATACAATGATCAAAATTTAATAATAAAAATTCGAAAATGGTGCTTATGCGTGTTTATGCGGGTTCCCTACGCTACTTCGAAACACTATCCATCGAAACACCTTTCGCCGAAGACGATTGACCGAAAGATTACTTTACCGAATAGTTTAAATAAAATTGTTTGACCGAAGCACGCAGTACCGAAGGCTCGTTTTACGTAACAAATGTCATTTCCAAACACGCAACCTCCTTTCATTTACTTGATACATGTGACCATAGAAATAAGAGGTAGTAGTACAACTAGAAAGTTCACTGAGGCAGTAAAAATTAAAGGGCTACTTAAAATTAGTGGGCCAATTAGAAACCCAAATATTGGCGCTAGCTCTCGCGCTATATTCAGACAAGGACGTGTAAAGTTTAAATCCTCTCCCTCGGCTCGTTTTTACTACCTTAGTGGACTCTCTAGTTATACTACTACCTCTTATTTCTATGGTCACATGTATCAAGTAAATGAAAGGAGGTTGCGTGTTTGGAAATGACATTTGTTACGTAAAACGAGCCTTCGGTACAGCGAGCTTCGGTCAAAAATTTTTCGGTGAAACGAACCATAGGGGAAACGAACAATCGGTGAAACAACTATTCGGTAAAGTAATCTTTCGGTCAATCGTCTTCGGCGAAAGGTGTTTCGATGGATAGTGTTTCGAAGTAGCGTAGGGAACCCGTTTATGCGTATGTTTGTTGTAAGGTTTCACGTAAAATCGTTTGCTATTAATTTTAATTGTTCAGTTTAATTTCGTCATGTACCTTAATTATCAACATAATTAAATTACAATCTATATTTACTTACATTTAATTTGTATTAAAATTTATTTTAGGGGAAATGCCACTACCCTCTGCTGATGGACAAAGACCCTATAAAGAAAGAATGAGCCTAGTTCGCCCTCTATCTTAGAACGTGATGTAGACCTGCCTCCAAATGCTCAAATAACGCCACAGAACTACGACTATATGTCTTGGGTGGAAATAGCTGATGATCTTGTAGCTGCAGGTCATGATATAACAAATGAATATACGTTTTATGAAGCCTTGAAGGATGTTAGCAAAGTAAATCTTTACTTTATTTACGACCATTCGAGGGGAACCTAAAACACAGGAACTTGTTTTAGGTTCCCATCGTTGCTTTTGTAGCAGAGGCTTTTGCGACTGTAATTCTCCCATATATATCACCCCCTAACTACCAGTAAAATAAGTTAAGGAACAAATATTAAAGTTAAAAGTCTAAGAAAAGTTGTAGTTGAGTGAGCGATATGAAGCGTTATTAATTGATAATATTATGGACGATGTTTTAGCGAGCCCTGACGAAGGCCAACCCCTTAGTAGCTACTCTATTTCAGTTCAGAAGAAATCTCCATTTATGGAGATCAGATTCAAAAAATTAAGCCAATCGCGTTCAAAGATTTTGTATAACATTATTTATTTATGGAACCCCTGAAACTTCTCAGGATTAATCTATTGCAGTTAGAGAACAACCAAGTACGACAATACAAAATAAGGATAAAGAAAATCGTGGTGTAAGACGCGGAGACTTTTTGGTAGTCCATGTTAAAGCTAGATTAAGTAAGATTTTGAAATATGCCTGTATTATTGATGACTAACGGTGAGATTAGAGTTAACTTTTTTTAATTATGAATTTGTGTTGACTTGTGCTAGGTACTTCAATTGAAACTGCTGTATTAGCATATTTTAACTTTTTTGTCTTTAAAGTCAGATGTAATACCTGACTTAAAAGACAAAAAAGTTAAACTAAGTTAAATTTGATTAAAAGACACACTAAGTTAAATTTGATTTATGTTTGATCTCAATTATTATTGCCAAAGGAGTGTAAGAATTTTATATTTTGTACCGCTTAATTATTTAAGTGAATCCATCATCGTTTATTCTTAATTTAATTGTATGTAATATCAGTTTACTTCTCTTGAGTCACAGCATTTGTCTCCTGGGTAACGTATTGGTCCCCAAAAAATTAAACAGGAGTAGTGTTATTTTAATTTTAATATAAAGTAATACATACAATTTTTTGACGGAACAAGCATTTAAAATTAAAGAAGATATACACAATATTAAAATAAATATGTGGTGTTTACTGTGACAACAGTTAAATAAAAAAATATTACCATTTTAGTTAGAAAGTGACTCAGGAGACAGAAATATGTTTATATTTTTCAAAGTAATTAGATATTTTGGTTTCAGCTTACATTTTATTAATTGCTACAAGTACAAAATTTTATTAATACACAAATACTGATTACAATATTGTATTTTATTTACTTTTTACCGCTTCTTTGATATGTGAGCTAGGGGACATAACCACGTAACGGGTATTGAAATTCACCGCAAAAAGACAGAAAAGCGCACCAAAGTTCGATGCACGTTATAGATTTAAAAACTTCACAAATATTTTAAGCAATTTCAAGTATAATTTATGAAATTAAATACAATTTATTTTTTTACACAAAAAGTTGATTCGGAACAGAGAATAGTTGATTCACCCAAGTAACAACTTTTCCAAATTGCAAAGTCTGCTATTTTGGAAACTACGAAACCCTACAATGCGCGTGGTCTGACAAGGCACGCACTTGCCTAATTTCAAACAATAATATTACTATCAAGGTTGCCTGGAAGAAATCGCATTATTTAGTTTTACACAAAAAGTTTTATTTAACCTATTAATTTTGTAATTATTTACCCATTAAAGTCTTTATCTATCTATTACTATTATGTATTCTGTGAAGATAATATTTGTAAAGTAAGTTTAGTAGGTATTTTCCGACCTAGGTTAGGTAAGTAAAATTTTCGTTATTCTTCCGGTTAACAACCTTCGTTGCTATGCCATAATGCCACTGATCTGATAATGATGAATGAATGACGTAGGTACCTACTTGATGATAATAACGTATGATTGATAATAAAACTGACATCCTTAGTTACCTAGTTAAACTACTATGATCATTGCCCGTAGATAGGTATTCTATAAAAAATATTCACAAAATCGTTTCAACATTGTTCATTTTTTATTAAAAACGACTCAAATTAAATTTTGAAAATACTTATTACAAAATTGTGCTTGTGAAATGTTAGATTTTTTTGCGGAAATAACAACAATAGCTGAGCTACAAATATTACGATTGAAATTTCGGGATATTTACGGTATTTTAATTTATTTTTATGGAGCATAATAATTATTTTTCTACTAATTGCAACTGGCTTGTTCACGAGACTCGAAAATGCCTTTGTGTTAAATCTGATCTCCACCAATAAAGTTTAAACGCACTCGGTTCAGTAGTTTTTTACGTGAAAGAGTAACAAACTGACAAATTAGTAGAATTAGCCGGGAAATTTACTATTTTTAGGGTCCGTATCCAAAGAGTATTTTATTTATTAGGTTTGAGAAGCTACATTTTTAGAAACCATACGTTACTTATAGTAACTACATTTATAATGTAATCTGAAACGTTACTTAATAATCATAGACTTACTAAGATAGTCAAATCTTAATATGCAAATTATTGTGTGTTTAATATGTTTATAATATTTAAATTATTAAAGTTATTTTCGTCTAATTTAACTGAACTGCTAATGACCACCACTGCGTGACTAATAGTTTGGTTCTGCTAAATTTAGTAGATAAGCAAAATATTTTAAATGCATTTCACGTACGTATCAAATTATAACACATAGAACCATTAGTAAGCTCGTTAGAACCATTACAACCATTTTTAGGGTTTCGTCGTCAACAAGAATAACCCTTATAGTTTCGTCATGTCCGTCCGTCCGCGGCATTGCTCAGAGACGGTTAGTACTAGGAAGCTGTAATTTTGCATACCTAAGTATATACATATTGATCACGACAAGTAAATATAGTATAATAACAAAATACTACATATATAAACCTTTTTTAGGGTGTAATATGGGGGTGATCTTTTTTTTACCTTATCGTGTGGCATATCGTTAGATACCTCTTTTAAAATCATTACGGGTTTTCAAAGTCAATTTTTCAATTTTAGGATTTCGTTTTCAAAATATTGAGCTTTGAAATGCTAGTTTTTAGAGTTATGTGTATACCCCCCCCCCCCCCTAACAGCTAAATGGTTAAATTTGAATACGTCATATATATTTACAATTGTAGTAAATAATAATATAATGAAGTTTGAAGGAAAATTATCACAGCTGAGCCGTCTTTTCTAATTTACGAGTACTTATAACTAGCAATAAAAAGTAAAATTTCTACGACAAGGCACGCACTTGCACAGTTTTAAAAAAAATAAATTATGGTTTAATACGGACCGTGCATAAAGTATCTAAGTTACTTTGGAACCAAATAATTTAGAATTAAGCTTTTAGTACCAATAACACGGGTTTAATAAACGTAATAAGGTCGTATAAGTTAACATGTAAGGATTTAATAAGGGCGGACTTGCTGGGCCAAGTTTGATTCTGCTGTCAAATCTCAAAATTTTTGATTACTGGCAAAATATTAGACCTGGGTACGTATTCTTTAACTAAAAAGTCTCAGCCATACCTCAGGTATGTTCTTTCTTAACATATACAATTCAGAGTCCTACCTGAGTCCTGCTGACTAACAGTAGTCAACTATAGTCAATAAGAGTTATTTATTGTGATAGGTCATAGTAGATAATAGGTCATAATAGATGATAGGTACTTAATCTTACTCATACAAATGGGTGATTAACGAAGTACATACTTAATAACCCTTGTTAATGTTTACTTATGGGAAAAATAAATAAAATACTTAAGTAGGTACTTTAGTTATTTTCCGATAAGTAAAAACTCATAGGTAAGTACCCGATACACAGACTGGTGTAGCCACTAAGTATGACGGGTGGGATCTTGTTACACTGCGCGCTACATCATAGACCATTTGATCAATTACCATCAGGTGAGATAGAGGTCAAATACTCATCTAACGTGTTATTATTGTACTAGCCAGAATTGTCCCACTGCTGGGCAAAGGCCTCCCTCCAACCTTTTCCCTTCGGATTTATTTTGGACTACTATTGTGTGTAAAAAAATATTTTTTTTTTCAAAATAAAGCGAATCGAATCGAATCGAATCGAATCCTCAAAGATTTATGTGACAAAAACCAAATTATTTATTTATCTGTTTGAAATAGCGAATCATACACAGACCTTTAAAAAAAAGATAAACAAAATAATAATATGATTTATTTACTTTACCTACCTACCTACAAGTTTAAACAAGGGTTGCGATGCAAAACGTTTTGTCGGATCGGATTTCAAAGGAGAACGTTATGCAAAGTGTTGGAAACAAATAGGTATTACTCGGTGGTTACCAACCCTAACTGCGAAGGTCGATGACCCCTTGCCTTTCTGGATCGCAGTGCCGTGTGCCAAAATGTTAAAAAAAATTAAGCCCCGCGGGGGTCAATTCTACGAGGAACTTCGTTTTTAGCGGGTCGATGATGTCTGTTATCATTGCAATTCTACTATACGGTCGAATAAACTACAGTGAAATCTGGTCAACTAAAGGCTGAATATAGTCCGTACTTTGACTTTGCTAAGCAAAATCTTTATTGGTATTTATAAAGCGATCTTTGCAACTTTTCAGTAGAGTCGAAGTTTTTTAAATTTAGAATGTAAACCAATCAAAAATAATGATTTAAATTTTGGTTCTCTATTATGACTATAAAGTTCTTCTTATTTAATTCGTAAATTTCAAAATGAATTTCGACTTTAAATTCCGATCCAAAGTGTATATTGTGAAGCTGAGCTGAGCTTAGCAAAAACTAAGCATAAGCATACTGACGTTTGGTCTCGTCCGAAGTTTAGGCCGAAGTTTTTTCGTATTAGCTCTCCTGAGCTTAGAAAAGACCTGTGATAGATAACCTAGTTCTTTTATACGTAGATATTTTATTAATTAGCACAACCATTAATGTACATATATTACAGTGAATATATATCAAAAATAAAACCAATAGCCACAAATCTAATGTTTAATCATTAGCTCCCTTACTTATAAAATATTATTTACACATGACTAAGTTATGTGACGTTTGTCTCTGTCAACTTTGAAACTTCATGTGACAGTAAAAGACAAACGATGCAGCGCATTAATTAGCGTTTATAAGTAAGGGGGTAGATTTCTGTCTATTGGTTAATTAATTATTAAAAGTAAAAAAAACATTAACCATTTATTATATAGCCATTTATTCTATCACAAACAAATCAACTAGGCTTGTGATATGTGCTACTTACGAACAAGCAGTGAAAATTCATACCCGGAATATCTTTAGTTAGGGGCTTAGGGGTAGCTCACACGGATATGATTCCATGTAATTTTAACAAATTAGATCAACTAGTAGCACACACCCTTAATTTTATTACGAAACCCTTCAATTAATTTCAAATTCAACCCCTAAAAAAATAGATCAACAGGAAGTTGCGTCTAATGCAAAAGGGTTGTAGCACAATGCCCACTTAATCTACAATTTCGATTCAAATAAAAAAAAACGATTTTTATAAAAACTGACATTTTCAACTCTACAAGCTTATAAACAGGGTTTCTTTTCAAATTTCTAATAAATAGGGTTAAAGCTGTGATAATCCGGTATTTGTCTGGTCTAGGGTTGTCAAATGTCACTTATGACGTCATGTCATTATTATTTTGACAGGTGAAAGGGTTTTGATGAGAAGTGCATCAAGTAACTAAATAAGAAGTATTTTTTCTTTGCTTCCGTAGTAAAGAAAGACTGCATCGGTCACGTTGAGATATCCTGCTTTCTACTGTAAGTATTAAATATTTTTAAGGACGCGACTGATGTGAAATCCCTTTCGATTGAATAGTTCTCTTCATAATCGGTATCAAATAGATATTTAAACAATGTATTATGTTATTGTACAAGATACAAGAAGTGTCCCCTTCATTTCAAAAACAATAAAAAATAACTTTAAATACCACTATTATACAGGCAAAGTTACCCCTGTTTTACAAAATAAATCAATTTTTCTTCTAAATCTTTAACTGCTATATTTTCTTATAGGCATCATAATATTACAAAGCCTAGAACCTCTTCATCGCATTTTATAAAAATATTATTTTAATCTTCGTTAATGATTGATTTTATGAGAAATTGTAGATTTATTCATGCAATTCCATCTCGCTCATTTATATGCAATCGGACAAGGACCGATATTTATCATCTATCGCCGTCTTAAAGTTTAGATGAATGTCTGTTTGGGTGTTTGTGTTTCAATCACGCAAAAACTATTGAACTGATTGCGTTGGAACTTGGTATGCAGATAGCTGGAGATTGGATTAAAACAAGCTATTTTTTATCCATAGTTTTATTTAAAATGTTGATGTTGAGATAGATAGATTACTTTAAGTCAAAGCTTACAATGTAATAGCCAGACACAAATATATCATTTTAGGGGTAGGACTTAAATGCTAATATAAGCAGCTTCTAAATTCAATATTAGTATGAGAATTTTTGAGTTCGAGTGCTACTTAATTGTTTAAGTAAAACTCAAACTTTGAGTAACTGTCTTCGGTTGTAATGGGCGGCCTTATCGCTCGAAGTAAATTTATATCCAGGCACATTTCGACGGAATAGATCGATTAAGATCACAATTTGTTGAGAACTGGGTCAATTTAAATAAAATGTTACCGGCAAGAAAGAAATTTGTTTGAAGTTAGGAAACTAAGTTCAAAGACTGTAAATTATATTGTGTTATGCTACGTAGGTGTGTTTTAAAATCGCAATTAGACACGTCTCAATGAATTAACGACTTTTGATTATCATAAAATAATTATGAGAGTACCTGTAACTGTTTATTACGAATTTAAAGCATTCTTTATAGGGTTCTGTTTGTACAACAAAAGCACTGGATTTGCTCGCGAGCACGGCTGGTGTTATCCGTTGCCGAAATGGTGAGGTAATTAAAATCTAGAATCAATCATCATCTAAGGGTGGTGCAGTCACTAAGAATAACGTTTGGAACTCATTTCAACGCTGTTCACTAGTTAATTTTTTGGATGAACTAGTGAACAGCATAAGATAGGGTAGTAGAAACTTCTTCTTAAAACACTCTTAGAGTTCTTCAATCAAGTATTATAAACTAGGTGCCCAGATAGCCATAATTGCCTGCTCTATTGCGGAGGTTTTAGCAGCAAATTATTCTGATCAATCATTATTATAAAAGCCACCAAGTACGGAACCCTCACTACAAAAGTCAGCTTCCCACTTGACCCGACTTATAATCATCAAGTTTATCGGTGTTATTGTTAGTAACGTCAGTTTTCTTTTACACTAGCATCGTCTTGCGGCTTCGCTCGCTTAAATAGGTCCTCATTCATTGAGATAAAGTACCTATAGCTTATGGCATTGGTATGTTATGTATCTACAAGATTATTAGAGGTCTCAAACATATCCATTTTCTTTTTACGCGAAATAAATATAATTAGAAAAAAAAGCTGTTGCTATATTTGTTTCCAAATGTAATATGTAATTAATTTTAACGCACACAGCTATGCTCGTATAATTATAATAATAGACGTTATAATTTTGCCAGTGCTGCAGCTGCTTTTTAATAAATATTTATTTCACGTAAAAGGAACATAAAATATGTTTGAGACATCACTTCTAGTACTAGTGCATAAATAATAACTCAAAATAATTAGTTATCAAAAGCGGCATTAATCAAGTCAGACGTTAAATTGTTAAGTTCCGAACCTTAAAAAAGTAAAAAGAGAAACCCTTTGTTTTAAATTCGACTTATTTCCAACGCCCATCAAAAAATCTGCAACGGCATTCACCCCAACATCTTAACTTACTTTCACATAAAAGTCATCATAATATTAACATTCCCGTTATACTTCCTCAAAAAAAAAGAATAATGACAAGAGAGACAACCCTAATAAATAATTTATAAAAATCACCGTTTGAAGGGTATGAAGCGAGGGTTGTCACTAACTGGCTATTTGTCACAACAGGAAGCGAGATTATCCTCATTAAATGTAAGAAAGTGTGTTTAATCCCTCTATTATAAAATTGTTAATCTCTAACTTTATGGTTACAATAATTATAGGGGTAGTTGTCAAAAAATTGAGGCTACATTATTTGAAGTGTCATAAAATGGAATGAAGCGTATGGTTCTCGTGTTTTAAAGTGTTTGTGGTTTTTAGGGCTTTTTTTCTTCCCGGGCAAGTGCGAATCGGACTTGGGTGCTAAGAGTTAAATACCCAATATCATCATCATCATCCGAGCGATGTTCCCGGTTGCATCCCTCTCGGGAGCCTGGGGCCTGCTTTCCTGTTTTTGCGTCTACACTTCGCACGATCTTCGGCATCCCGTGGAGAGAGACCATTGGCACCAATATCTACCAATGTTATAAAACTGAAGAGTCTGTTTCTTTGATTGTTTGTTTGTTTGAACGCGCTAATCTCAGAAACTAGTATTCCGAATTGAAAAATTCTTTGAGCGTTTTATAGTCCATTTATCGAGGAAGGTAATAGGCTATATAACATTACGCTTCGACCAATTGGAGCATCCATGAAAAATGTTGCAAAAACGGAAAAAATGCCCCTTTACACAGCTTCTGTCGTAGTGATAATAATAGGGGTTAATGTATGAAATTGCCGTTTTATTGCAATAGGTTCTTTGAATTGACATAGAATCTTCATGGTTTGAGGTTTTCGAATGAAACTTTTTTCAAATGGTTTCTGTGATGTTCTTTTTTTAAAAAATGTGAAACATTTGAATATCGACTTTCAATTGTTTTTGTTATTCAATTTAGACAAGAAAGATGGATACTGCGAAAATTCGAGTGATTTTTGAATACGAGTTCCGACGCGGAACTAACGCGGCAGAAACAGCCCGCAATATCAATGCTGCGTTTGGAGAGGGGTCTACTAATGAACGCACCGTGCGATTTTGGTTTATACGCTTTCGTGATGGAAATTTCGACTTAAAGAACGAGCCACGAGGAAGACCGGTGAACAGGTGAATAACGATGAATTAAGAGAGATAGTGGAAGCCGATCCTAGTCAAACTACCCAGGAATTAGCGGCATGGTTTAACGTTACCTTACCCACTTTATTGACTCACTTGCGTCAAATCAATAAAATAAAAAAATACGAAAAATGGGTGCCTCATGATTTGACTGATCTGCAGAAAGAAACGCGTGTTGAAACTTGTGTTGCCTTGTTGAACCGGTACAGAAATGAAGGAATATTGGATCGAATTGTAACATGTGATGAAAAGTGGATTCTTTATGATAACCGGAAAAGAAAAATGCAATGGCTGACCCCAGGTCAAATGCCATAACAGTGTCCTAAAGCAAAACTTACCAATAAAAAGGTAATGGTAACTGTTTGGTGGTCTCAGCATGGTGTTATTCACTATAGTTTTCTTCGATCTGGTCAAGCAATTACGGCAGATGTCTATTGTGCCGAACTCCGAACCATGTTGACAAAACTAGCAGTAAAACAGCCCCGACTCATGAATCGATCTTCACCATTATTGCTCCACGACAACGCGAGACCTTACACAGCACGAGAAACCATTTTGACCCTTCAGGAACTGCACTTAGAAACCATTCGTCATCCTCCTTATTCACCAGACCTTGCTCCAACGGACTACCATTTTTTTCGTGATTTGGACAATTATCTACGTGACAAGAAGTTTTCTTCCCAGGAGGCAGTACAAAATGCTTTCACACAGTTTGTGCAGTCTAGATCGTCGGAGTTCTATCGCAAAGGCATTAATAACCTTCCCATTAGATGGCAGCAATGTATAGATAATAATGGCAACTATTTTATTAAATAAATTTGTTAAAATTTTAAAAATAAACAATTAAGATTTTCAGTACAAATCGGCAATTTCATACTTTAACCCCTAATATAATTCTTATGTACTACGCATGCGCGGTGACGGGAACGGGACTAACGCAAGTGAAACCGTGGACGCTGCCGGTATGTAGGTAGTTACAGCCAGAAATTAAACGGCCTTGTGGCGCGTCGGGCGAACGCTCGGCTGCAATGCAGAAGGCTGTGGGTTCGATTCCCGTCGGGTGCAAATATTTATGCTTAAAAATAAAAATAAATATTTGTATCTGGTCTGGGTGGCTTTCTATGTAGGTATAATATGTATGTATTTCCAAAAAAAAGTATAATATGTAGTATATCCGTTGTCTAGTACCCATAGTACAAGCCTAGTGCTTAGTTTGGGGCTAGATTGCGCTGTGTGTAATGTTGTGCAATATTTATTTATTTTTTTAATATTTTAAATACTCATCCTTCGTATGTCTTGTACTTGCGAGAGGTCTACTTACACAGATTTATTAAATTATGTATAATGAATAAAGTATGGTGACTTCCACTACTTTTTGCCTTACTGCGCGACGCAAAGGTGTTATGTGTTTATGAGTTGTTCAATACAATTCAAAATTATTTAATTGATAAAATTATAATCACGAATAGAATAGAAAACATTTACTGGCAACAAACACACAGAAGAACACCAAAGATAGAAAAACAAGGGATAATAACAAAAACATAAACATAGTCCAATTAAAAACTTCCAAGGAGCCGCGTGTCTGCTGCCAACGAGGATCTGCATCGGCATACGTTGAGGTTCCAAAAGAAACCACAACACCGGTCTTGCGGCAGCTCCTCCTAATGACGCATCGAACTGCCAAGCCGAGCCGCACAATCGTTTGAAATTATTACCAAATTAACGTAAGCTAGGTACCGTGTCTTCTGTACTAGACCACCAACAAGAAAGTCATAGGGTTGTCTTTTTTTCGCAATTATCATGTTATTCACATTGTTGTGTAATTTTGTTCCTATGTGGCACTCCAGTGACCAAACGACTCAGTTTTAGTCACATTTTCGCTGAGCTTGATTATCTATTTATAAATCACTCACAAAACCGACAAAACAAAGAATTACGCATAAGGTCGTTTGTGAATACGACTGTAACTCTGGCCGAAGCATGTGAGGATTTATTTCTCGTAAACTCAACAGCAAATTTTCAATAATAATAACCGTAGGCTTTAGCGAAACAGGAAGATTGTACTTATAACCTACTTAAATCTACGAAATAGTTCCATAATCTGCCATTTCAACCAACATAATAGCCGGATAAGTTACAATATTATCCGACAATCATGGTATTGTAACATGATTTCAACCCTTCGTCAAAAAAAGAACACCTTGTACGAATTCTCACGGGTGTCCTCAGTGTTACAAAAATTGTATACACCATGTTTCATGAACGTACATTTCCGAGATTTGTATCCTGGTCGGTTATAAAAGTACGGGATATTTTTGGTGCATTTTAATTCACCAGCTTTAAGAGGAAAGAATACCTACTCGTTTTCCATACAAACGTAGCTAGTGAACTGTGTCCTCCCTGGATGACATTAGAGCAAGTATCCTACTTCTTACTAAAATTATACACGCGAAAGTTTGTATGTATGAGGGTATATGTGACTTTGTTACTCTTTCACGTAAAAACTACTAAACCGATTGCGATGAAACTTGGAATATAGGTAGCTGGAGACCTGGAACAACACTAGGCTACTTTTTATTTCGATATTCCCGCGGGAACGGGACTTACGCGGGTGAAACCGCGGGCCGCAGCTAGTGTTTATATAAAACTGATATCTGTGATAGATCAAGACCCATTATTATCTGTTGATGTCTGACAACAGTGGGAAATGACAGGCACTATGCAGTACATTGCTGCTTTAAGGTGATCACCGGTAATAACCACGTTACGTCAAAGCAGCAATATACTGCATAGTGCCTGTCAATTTCTAATGTTGTCAGATATCCACTGGATAGATAATATGGGGACAGGCCCCTATGTTTTTTTCTATTCTAAAGAACCGGGCTAGCACTTAAACATAATATTCAGTTTACATACCGTTTTCCATTTTTTCGAAGATGTAAAAACTTGAAATGACCAAAGTTGGAATTTTTAATTTCCCTAAAAGGCTGGATGCATTGATTCTTTAGATAAGCAGTACCTACATTCTTGGCTTTCTATTCTTCTTTCCTAACTATAGTAGTTGATACCTATGTTTTCTCCAAAATATCAAAATTTGGAATTGCCAAAGTTGTAGTTCTAAAAATTTCGCGCAAAAGGCTACATTGCCTCTTTGGTTAGCAATACCTAATTTCCTCCTCTATAAAATATTAGTTCGAAAACATCTTCAAACAGACTCCAATCGGGTGATCGCAACTACATCTACGTACCCAAATTGATTTACTCACCTGCGAATCTATTGCGAGTCAAGAACTCCCACGATAGCTAAACGTTTGTGTGGTACCTACCTACCTTAAGCACATTCAATTATATTCTATTTATCCCTATCAAGTATGAAAGACAGGTAACTTTCGGATTCGAGTTGAATTGTTCTGTTTCTATAGGGTAAACTTATTTTTTGAACTTAGTATAATGTTTTCAAGAAAAATGCATTGATTTTTCTTCTGGTTCCTGATGTTGGATTAAAATTCAACGTGAGTAAAACCGAAAACCGGAAAATGAGTTTTAGGTAATTACAAAATATATTTTCTTAAAAATTCAGTCGCGGCGAGGCTCGAACTCACGTTTCTAAGTATGAAGACGTATTTTTTTTCTCTGAAAATATTTCTGTGATGCCTATCTAGAGCATTAAAATTAAAATTATGAAATTTAGGATAAGTACATTTTTTTTATTTCTGTGGTGGAGTTTGATTTTACATACTTCGCCTTAAAGTTTAACTGTTGGTTCTCAATAAATGAATTCCTCTTCTGCGTTGGACACGGCTACCTAAAGTTGCCAAAAACGACTACCTACCCAAAGCTGCTAAACACGCACAGAAGGAAAACAAGGCTTTTGTACTTTTTAAAAGATGAATTAAATTAGTCAAAACCAATAATTTAACGAATAGTAGCATCAATATTATTACTTAATTAAAAACCGTAGTTCCTAAGGAAAATGAATATTTGATTAAACTAATTAATCTGTTTTGTTTGTTATTATTCAAGAGGAAAATGTAGTTTAATTATTGCCTATTTTACCCATTTTTAACAAGCTTTTTTTTGTAGGATTGGTTAGGTAGGTACTTCTACTCGTTATATTAGACAATTCGCGTAATTCAAAATTTTATTTTTAACCTCATTTTAGTCAGTTTTCAATTTCGAATTTAATTTCTTCTATGGGTTTCGCGATTTTGCATAATAAAACACTTTATTTTTCGGGTTTAATCGCATTTTATTCATGATTTGAAACAAACCGAGCTTTCGCCAACTTTACAGTTGGCTTCAACCTTGCATTTTGCAGTTGGCAACCGGCAGTGGCAGTCAACCTTGAAAAAGCCAACTGTTAAGTTGGCGAAAGCTCGGTTCGTTTAAAATCATGAATAAAACGCCATTAAACTCGATAAATAAAGTGTTTTAATTTCAAATTTTATTAAAAAAATTGTTTTTAAATAACATAGACGTATTTAGGTTTTATTTAAGACGATCGTACCATTGTGCTATGGTATGCACCAATGTATTACCATATTATAGTTATAGAAATATTTTTAGCAAGGAAATATATTTCCAAAAAATCCCCATGACAGGATTCGAAAAGTTTTAAAATGCCTTGAGCAATAAAAACAAAAAAGAAATATCATATTATAGTTATTTGATTAATTAATTTTTTGTTATTATTATTTAAAATGAAATTTACCTATCCATGCAATAAATTTTATCTTCTTTTAACCGTCAACTTTTTATGTATAATTATTTTTTATGTATTATCTACTCGTGACGATTCAATCCAGAATGTCAAATTCCCAGTTCTTCTTCTTCGATGAGTAGGTATGTGGACAAACCAAACAGTCGTATAGACAAGATAGTGTATAACTACTGTTTGTTTGGTCAGAGGTAAAATTATATCGCGCATGACAACAAGAAATACTTGAAAAGTCGAAATACTTCACGTCTCCGATAGGCCGGCCCAAATTGGTACTATCATTGTTTATCTGCGTGTTAACGCAGATAAACTAATACTTTTTATTTAATAGTAATTGGGTTAACAAGATAAGAAGAAAAATGTACGAATAAGATATGGCAACACGTGAGTTTTTATTAATACTTTTATTTACCTACTAATTTGTGGGTGAACTGAGGGAGAATAACGAACCTGATTTTTTTCGCGTGCGGTGGCGGGTAAACTGCCAAGCAGTTGGAAGGAGATTTGATGTTAGGCAAGCGGCCGGCCGGGGCCGACTTTTGATCCCGATATGCCCACGGGGTTACAAATTAGGCGGGTGAAACCGCACGACTCAGCCGGTTGAATATAAGAACCGAGCCATAGAAGTTACGTAGGTATTTACAAACTGGCGACATAGCAGCAAGCATCGATATTACATTACATTGTCGTAATCGAATCTGCAAATATTAGCCAAGTTCAAGGCGAAAACGGACACTTGTGTACACCGAGTATTATTTTATTACCTTACAATGAATTAATGAGTTGTTTCACTTCACATATGCATGAAATTTTACAAAGGTTTATATGTTCCAGGTATAGGATATATCTCCTAGGAGAAATACTTTAAAAATTACCAAATATGTTACCCAACATATTTTAAACCTTCGTCTTCCATCCAAATTATAAAAAGTTTGACGCGCAATGTAAAAGTAGTCACATCTCTTTGACGAATAATAGTCACATCTCTATGTGACTATTCTGTGATTATGTCAAAAAAAATCCGCGAAGCGATTATCTTGATTTAAAATCTATACTTTGACTGACTCAGCTTAGTAAAAACTTATACTAAGCCATAAACTTTGAATTGGAATTAATAGGAAATTCAAAAACGGTAATACGATTAAAATAAAAAGATCTTCATAATAAAACACAATATTGACCGGATTTTACTCGCGTTTTATTTATTAAAGGCATTGTTACAATGTACCGAGCTTTCTCTAACTGTAAATATAAACATTTTAGCTTATCGCGAAAATTTAAGACAAAACTAAGATCTTCATAGTCATAATAACAGAGAAGCAAAGTTTAAGTCATTATTTTTAATTGGTTTCATTCTAAATTTGAAAAACTTGGACTTTGCTTAGCAAAAATTTTGGATAGTAGCAATGGTCGCTTTGTATATTATACCAAAGTCAATTGCTTTGGTATTATATACCTATATCTTATATATATCTTAAGTATATCTTAAGTCAAAGTTTATGCTTAGTGAAGTCAAAGTACGCTCTATAGATTTTACCTGTTTGATGCTGTTAGCCATCCGAAGAAGAACTGCTAGTTAACCGGTCGAGGAAGCAATGCAGTTAGCTATACCTCGAGGCAATGCTGGCAACTTATAAAAGAAGTGGTTGGCTGTTCGAAAAGACTGCCTTCTTCTTTTTTTTCATGTAGTTGTGTCACCTGTCTCACCTAGTGTTAGATTTTCAGAAGAATTGCTTCACGTGCCGAGCCAAAACACGGAGGATCTACAAAGAAAATAAAATTTAATAATTTGTAATTATTCAGACGTATTGTCAATTAAATTAAACAGTGACTTTCAATTGTTATTAACACAAGTGCTACATCATTGTATTAGTAGTACCTACTGGTGTTTTTATCTTGAATCTCGAACTAGGATAGGAATATGATAGTTATCTAGGTCAGTTTTCAGTTCATTTGGCGGGCCTTGTTGTTAAGCGAATCCCAGGCTGCGGCTCCGTCGATAAGTATTAAATTAATGGCAATAAATGTTTGTTTCTAGTTTTTTGATTGTTTATTTTTAAGTATTTATTTACAAAAAGTACTGTTTGCTGAGCCAGCGAAGCACTTCTAATTTAAGCATTAGGCGTCAAAAATGCTTACTATAATAAAAGCAACATGATTAAAACCGAAAACTATAAGGGTCGTTGATTACGAAACCTTAAAAATGTGTTGAATTTCATATCAGCTTCGCGAAAACAGACTGCTTTGGAAAACTAATTTACTCAAACCAATTATTACTTTTTCCGCAGGAGTATTTGTTCTGTAGTATTTTTTGTTGCAATTCTCGCACACCTATCCATATATTTATGACGAGAAAAGCCCAGAGATTTCTTTGATTTCCTAGCAAGTCGTGTAGGCGGCGCGGGCGCAGTCGCGGGCGACGACGCCGTGCCAACTAGGCCACAATGTCTCAGAATCTTCCTACAGAATGTTGTGACACATTTTCTGTACCAGTGTACATTGCTTCGTGGAATATTACCTCATTAAATGTTTTAATTTACAAAGTTTACATAGAATGGAGTAATTAATAGGTAGAAATTTAGTTAACGATTAAGTTTTAGTTTTATTACGACGATGACGTTAAAATAGTCTGTACGTACAAAGTTTTGTATAACTAGCTGCGCTCCGCGGTTTCACATGTAAATCCCGATCCCACTAGCTAGTTATCTTAGTTACAAAGAAATGTACAAACTTTCGGATATATAATTTTTTTAAAAATATATCATTATAATAATAATGTAGTTTGGATTTTTACTGAGAATTTGTTATTTCTTTTTTTCGTTGAACGTGCTATATCATAATTACCAACATAGTGGTCAATTACAATAAAACTAACGAATCTTCATTTCAAAGAAGTTTTAAATCTTTTTTCTTATTTTTTAGCTACACCATAAGCAAAGTGTGAAGCAATAAAAAATAATATTTCTTTTCATAGTTACTATATTCAAAAACGGTAATTTGCCTACCACCACAGGTAATGAAATTTTAGATAACATTGTTATGATTTGGGAGTTCCTCAAGAATTTGACCATTTTCGACCGTATCGTTCAGGACAATACAAATTTAGCTTCAGTATAATTCCAGAAAAGGTCTGTTGTCTTTACAACTACATTTTTTTCTAAAGCAGGTACCAACTCAAAAACAAAAGCTTTTGATTTTGTATCTTTTTGTTCACTCATCTTTCATATTTAGCTTGTAAAATCCAGTAAAAACTCAGTTTCTTTTTTTTGTAAATATATTTTTGTTTAATATTATTTTAAACTTAACAAAAACCTGCAGTAAAATCAATTTTAAGAACTTATAATCGTGTCTATTGAAACCGGGTATTTGAAAATCCCCGAAACGAATCATAGAAAAAAACTAAATTGTGTTTACTACAAATATTTTAAAGGAAAAATATGTACATACATCTTCAAAAAATGAATCGCGGCGAGATTAATACTCACGCTTTCAGATCATGTTGTGACTAGGGCTGCTGTACTCCAGTGCCCTTGCCAACGCGCGAGCTACCAAAGCCCGGAGGGGCGAGTTCAAACCTTGCCGCGAGTAAATTTTTGAAGACGTATTTTTCAAATTGTTATTACATCAAATTCAAGATCTCGAAACGTAGTGCATTTATAAATTGCTAACATATTAAAAGCAACTCGACTAAAACTAGAAAACTGAGGTTTATTTCAACGCAACATTGCAAAAACAGTAGAAAAAAAATATGTAAAAATGATGTCATTGTCAACAAAAATTTACAATGGACACGCACGCGCGCCAAGTATCAACATAATTTTTCCTGTTTCTAATCTAAAATTAACCGTTTCCATTGTTGTATCTGTTAATATTGTGCAACGGGCCGGTCGTTAAATGTTTCCTAGTTTATAAATATAGGCCGGCTGAATTACATATAGACGAAACGTTTTATGTGTATTTTCTTTCAGACGCGTACCTTATAGACTGCCGCGCTTTTTGTGACATATTTTTTTAACTAAATGCGCTCTGCGGTTCGCCGACTTCGACCGAACTCCAACGGATCCTGAATAATACTACTTTATTTTGTTATCCTTCTACATACTCAGTAGTCGAAAAATAAACTAAAGTTAGAACATTAAAAGATTTTAGCCGTGTAGACCCGGCACAGAATCCCTGGCTTCTCCTGTCTCCTTCCGTAGGTGTCGTAAAATGCGACTAACAGATCTGGAACAGACTTGCAAATTTGGAGTACTCCCCGCGCAGTGGCGGGTAAACCGCTTGGTTCTAAGGAGGGTTTATGTCTTAATAAGACTTATCGACCCTCGGGCTTTCAACATCGCTTAGATGAGTACCGGCTAATATCCCAATCCCGAGGAAGAAAAAGCTAAATGAGACAAAGCAATTGTTCCACGAAGTTCAGGTAGAAACAACCAGTCAAATATCCTGCGCCGAACGTTCAAAACATTTGTAAAATCAGTACTGACTGTCCATAAACCTTAAGTACACAATAAAATATAATTCCTAATCGATATGATAACGGTACGGGTCCTTCGTGCTTAGTCGGCGAGAAGGTTCAGGTAGACGTTTAGTAGGATCATGTCTCAAAATATCTCCCAACGAATTGTAGGTGTAAGGTAAAGTTAAAGTTTTTACTGTGTTTCCGCAATTAACCCTAAAACTGGGCCTTTTGCGTGACTTTAAGCCGTCGATTACCTCACGAGGTTTTCCTTCACTGTAAAAGCGGTCTTAATAGCTCACATATTTTTTTCTTTAATTCTTGAAGTAAAAGACATTGGAGCGCGGTCAGTCGGGATTCGAAACCACAAACTTCGGAATGCAAGTCGGGGTTTCTACCACAAAATCAACTCCATTCCATTTGTATGGTGTAACTATTCCTTTTGGAATATCAGTTAAGAATCAATAATCTAAAAATATTATCATGTGCCGGAATCGATTGCGATGAAACTTAGTATGCAAATGAAAATGCAAAGCTGTAGATCTGGATTAATCCATAGGCCCGTTTTATCTTGATATTACCAAAGAATCGGGACTTATTCGGGTGAAACCGCGGGAGGATGTTACTGTTTAATATGTTTAAATTAAGTGTTGATTTTTTATTTATTTAATACACCCGGCTATTTATTTAATTCTTGAGGACTTTCTAGTATATTTCGTAGTAACAAATAACGAAAAAAATATTAATAAATTTTCCTGGAAAACGATATTTGTCGTCTTAAGTCTTAAGACCCCTTAAGTCTCAAGTTTTAGGTAAGTAAGTGAATTACTTAGGCAGTTTAATTTTTATTAATTAAGCTTCAATCTTATTGCCGTTCAATTAATCGTTGTGCACTGCAACTGCATAATTTTTACTTGAAGCGAGTAAGCTTAAGACGAAGCTCCAATAAAAAATATGTCATGAACGGCCCGCCCACTTACCCCTACATCCACGAGTCACACGCACACGTATGCACTTTCGAACATCGCAACTTTTTTGATCTAGCGCCCAAGCGCGCGAAATCAAAACTGTTATTTATTTTTTCATAGGTTGTAAACCGATTATGGTCGTTTGGAAAGTAGCCAGTGTCAAGTATTTTATAATACGACCTCATTGGTGCGTCGGGCGACCGCCTGGCTCACGGAACACTATTACTCCTAGCGGGCCTGGCTGCAATACGGAAGGCTGCGGATTCGATTCCCGTCGGGTGCAAATATTTATGCTTAAAAATAAATATTTGTATCTGATCTGGGTGTCTTTTTATGTATAATATGTATGTATTTACAAAAAAAAAAGAGGTATAATATGTATTATATTCGTGGTCTAATACCCCTAGTACAAGCCCAGTGCTTAGTTTGGAGCTAGATTGCGCTGTCTGTATATGTCGTGCAATAATTTTTATTTAATAATTTGCAAGTTGTTTGTTTTGTATCTTCAAAACTTGTATCGTCCGATTATTCCTAGTTGTCCCCTCTAGCCCTGTTCCCCGGAGGGACAACTAGGAATTTTTCCCCAGTTGTCCCCGGGGCGACAATTCGTGGCGACTGTCCTTTTGAAAGCTGGCTAAAGGGGACAAATGGGAATTATGTTTCTCAGTTGTCACGGCGGGCGGGGGGGACAGATAGGAATCTGTTCTCCCATTTCTACCCCGCATGTTGGTGTTATAATAGAACTAGCTGCGCCCAGCGGTTTCATCCGTGTTCGTAATAAGTACCCTAATGTACCATTATTATTTTAATGAACTTTATAAACGCATACGACTTGCATTTATAGCAATATTTTGGATTAGGGGTGAAGTCGTCCCCTTCGAAACTGGGACCAGGGACGGTAGTTTAGACATTGGGACGAGTCGACTACATACATATTAATATACTCTAGAGGTGAAGTAGTCCCACTAAGATACTAAAAAGACTTTGTAAATTTTTGGGAAAAAAAAGTTATTAGAAGAGATTAGTGGAAAACAAAAGACGGTCGAAGTAAAAACAAAAAACGATCTAACCTAACTCCGAAACTATTGACACTAGACCACTAGTTTCTCAGCCTAAGTTATATAGCTCCTCGAGATCATCAGTTTGGTTGACAGCTGTCAAACTTGAGCCGTCAATATCTCGGAAACTATTGACACTAGACCACTAGTTTCTTAGCATAAGTTATAGAGCTTCTCGAGATCTTTATTACAAACTTCACTCCTAACCGACGAACCCCTTACGACTTGCATTCATAGTAATATTTTGTACTATGAATGCAAGTGGTATGCGTTTATAAAGTTCATTAAAATAATAATGGTACATTAGGGTACTTATTACGAACACGGGTGAAACCGCGGGGCGCAGCTAGTTTTATTATAACACACATGCGGGGTAGAAATGGGAGAACAGATTCCCATCTGTCCCCCCCCCCCACCGTGACAACTGAGAAACATAATTCCATTTGTCCCCTTTAGCCAGCTTTCAAAGGGGACAGTCGCCACGAATTGTCACCCCGGGGACAGGGCTAGAGGGGACAGCTGGGAATAATCGGCCGCATCCACACCGGACGATCCCCGCGCTAAAGAATATTTTATCTTATTCGCGCTCAAGCAGCGGAGAGGGAGAAAATAGGATAAAAGATTCTGGAGCATGTGGATCGTACAGTGTGGACCAGGCTAATGGCATGTTTGGAAAAATTCATAACTTGTCGATAGTGGACTTGACCAATTACCTATTTGACTTATTACAGACTTGACCATTGTCGTGCCATTCTCACTTTTCTTGTTAGTTTGTCTGTCCGGAGTCCGGGCGTAATCTTGCAAATTCAATTTGATACACTTTCCAATTAGCTAGCGTGCTGAAACTGTGTTTCGGTTTGAATCGCGTTTGTTTTGTTGGCTTTATAATACAAGCCCGACGTTTCGGAGCCCTTCCGGCCTCCCTCATCTGAGGCAACAAACGCGATTCATACCGTAATACTAGAATGTCTACCTCGGGAGCGAATACTATTTTCGAATGAAAAATATTCATCGCCCACTATGAGAATAGTTAGTAGATTGTATTACAATGAAGCAAAATAATATTTTTAAGGTGAGGGTGGTTTTTTGAATCCAGAGCGAAGTGAGGGATTCTAGAGTAGTGTGATACACTCTACTTTTTATTACCCTCTATGAGAAAATAGAAGGCGCCTCATATTTATAATTTGAGAGCTACTTTATTATTTAAGTAGCCCTCAAGTCTTAAGTGGCCTCAAATTTTAATCAGTTTTAAATCCAATTCAAATTTGAGGCCATTCAAAATTTAAAAGCTACTTAATTATTTAAGTTTCCCTCAAATTTTAAGTGGCCTCAAATTTTAATCAATTTTAAATCTACTTTAAATTTGAGGCCTTTCAAAATTTGAGAGCTACTTAATTATTTAAATACCCCTTAAAATTTGTCAAATAGTACCAATAATTAAAAATTATTTTTATATTTCCACCCTAGGGATGAAATGAGCTACTTTCAACCCGGATATCTACCCATGAAAATTAAACTTTCCGAACGGGAGAGATGAAAAATTGGTTTTGTTGCAACTTCATCAAAAATGTTGTGATACAAAAATATCAGCGCAACGAACAGAAAAACTATGGAGTTATTCTTATTTTTTTTATTTTACAGTTTTCACAAATATGTTTTTAATATTATTACTATTTACTCTTGCATTAAAAGTTTCATTTGTAAACAAAACTGACTCCTTTTTATTTACAAATAATTAAGTATTTACATTTCATGAAATTCCAATTTCCTACGTTGAACTGGTGGTGTAACAATTATTGAATGGTTATCAATAGGCGAAAGTAGTCGTTTTCTCGATGGAATTTCAGATTAAGAGGTTTGACAAACACTCTTTTTGACGGTTATGTAATCTGGATCGAGAATTGTTCTTTTTCTGGGATGGCGTGGATCTATCAACTCAGGCAGTAAGCATTCCATGTAAAAACTTGTTAACTTCGGTTCCATCTCTTTTTTCCAAAATTGATCGTCTTTTTCCGGTATTTCTATTTTCAATTTATTATCACCTTACCATGCGGCCAAAAGACAATTATTTTTGTTTGCAATGTGCATTTGGCCCTGGGCCTGAATGTACCAGTCTGATTTTTATTATTAAATACCTGTAATACAAGCAAATGTTAATGTTCCAAATTTAAATTACTTTATTCCCTAGGGCTTAAACGCGCATTTTACTTCCCAGATATCTCATTAGATATTTAGCGAGTCATTACTCGTTTTACGTTGACCTCTTTGGTCAAATAATATTAGTTTATGCACCGAGGTACTAAAGCCCTGTCTTATATACCGGGCGTCATATTGAATCCAAAGCATACGAAAGACTCTAGAGTTAACTCCCAAGCGCAGCGAGGGTCTCAAAAACTTACTTCTGAGCGAAGCGAAGGAGTTATGTACCTAGAGTCCTGAGTGAAGCGTGGGAATCAAGCGCACTTATTAATTAATTAAGCCTGTCTTTATCTTTTTCAAGATAAAGGCTTAATTACCGAGGTGAATACTCTACTTTACTTTATATTAACTAAAACTTTTGCCTTACCCTTCCGTCGAAATAAAATAGAAGAAAAATAGCCCAGTTTTTATTTTTTTATGTGTTTTGTCTAGGTGGCCAGTTCAAAATGGCCGTATGCTACCAGAACCTTAGTTCCAAATTTAAATTACTTTACACACCTATAACTGCTCAACAAAGTTACTTTATTTGACCAAAAAGGTCAGCGTAAAGCGATATTATACACCTAGGGCATAAAGTAATTTAAATTTAGAACTAAGGTTCAGGTAGCATACGTCCACTTGGAACTGGCCACCTAGACATAACACATAAAAAAATAAAAACTGGGCTATTATTCTTCTATTTTTATTTCGACGGAAGGGTAAGGCAAAAAGTTTTAGTTAATATAAAGCCCCAACTTATTTCATCGACTAAAGCCGATGCTTGGTTTTGTCATTTTGATGTATCATTGTTAAATTTAATTAATATAGAGCTATTTCATAATTTGTTTTTATTGCACAAGGCATATCTACTAGAAATATTTTAAAGGGAAAATTTATCTTCAAAAATTCACTCACGTAGAGACGCGAGTTCAAATCTCGTCGCGAGTGAATTTTTGAAGAAAAATTTGTCCTTTAAAATATTGCTAAAATAGAGCTGTAAATATATTTCATACACGTAGCATTAATCTATTATTTTGTTGTTAATTAAATTCTTATTTTTGTAGCCTCTTTATTGTCTCGCAGTAGATGTGTAAAGTAGAATATTCACCTCGGTAATAAAGCCTGTCTTTATCTTGGGCGCTTGAATCCCACGCTTCACTCAGGACTCTAGGTACATAACTCCTTCGCTTCGCTCAAGATACGTACGCTTTGGATTCAACATGACGCCCGCTATATAAGACAGGGCTTTAGTACCTCGGTGCATATACTACTATTATGCCCTACTTAGGTGTATAATGGCACTTTATGCACCTAGGGAATAAAGGCTCGCTTTACGTTGACCTTTTCTTATCTATATCTATCTATACTTATAATAAAGAAAGAGAGAACAAAAAGTCTGTACTTGGAAGTAATTAAAAAAAAAAGTGGTCTAGTGGACTTAGGAAAAATAATAGAACAAAATTATATAATTTTTAAAATTCATGTCTGTCTGTTTGTTTCTTTGTTTCTTATACAATTAAAAACTACTGATCCGATTGAAATCTGGTTTTCAATATTGGATAGTTCAATTTTCGAGGAAGGTCGTGGTATACTTTGCATCGACATCCAATTAGTAGAATCCGAGTATGAACGAAAAAGTGCAACCGCTTGGCCGCCCGCGCCTTTGATAACGCGTTCACTTCCGCGGGTGAAACCGCGGGGCGCAGCTAGTGGTCAAATAAAATTACTTTGTAGAGCAGTAGGTGTGTAAAATTACTTTGTTGAGCCGTAGATGTGTAAACTTACTATTTTTGTCGTGGGGGTTTTTTGATTGGCGGGGTGATTCTCCCACTAAAAGCGGTAACAGCTATCTCCGCACTATGAGATCCGATTTTAATGAAAGGTATACAAGTTCTATGAGTAAATAGATTTTATTTGTTGTGGGGGATTTTAATTTTTGGGGTAGTTCCCCCACAAAAGGATGTACTAGATATCTAAACATTATGTGATCCGATTTTTCTGCTCTATTATGATGATATAAAGAGCCCTTTCAATAATTAGTTCCCACGAGGTCCACTGTTCGTTGAATCACTTGTAATAATATTATTATCAGATGCCTAGATCACAAAGAACACACCTTCCAAATTTCATCTCTCTCTACCAGCGGTTCAGTCAGTGAGTAAGTCAGTCAGGACAAAGAGTTTTATAGATATAGATAGATTACAGAAGTATAGATTAGTAGGTATGTAAGTACAAGCTGCGCCTTTCGGTTCCACACGTGTAAGTCCCGAACCCGCGGGAATATCAATTTCAAAAGTAACCTTTGCCAAAGTACCATCTATCTTTGAATCGAAATTTATCAAAATCGGTTTAGCGGCTTGGGCGAGAAAATGAACCACAGCCTGGTAGAGTTACTTTCTCATTTGTAATGGTCGATTATTAGCTTGCATTACCTTGATGAAGTGTAGATACTTATTATATTAATTCCGCAAAATCCTTGTAGGTAAGTACCTATCTCAATTTTCATTTTGACAATGGAAAAGGTAAATAGATTTATTTTTTCGCCTCTCTTACGATATTTAGATTTCTTTTTGATGTTTTAGCAAGCTTTCGTTTGGAAAAAGCTTTTTTTATTGCAAATTGCTAGTAAATACAGTTACTCTGATTGCAACACTAAGTACAAATAGTATCGTTGGCGATTCAACGGGGTAATGCCACCAGTGTGATGGGCATTTTTGGATTCAATGGTCATTCACCTTAGATTATTTATATAGTTTATTATCTTTGTAGTATTTATTTCTTGTGTAATTATTTAGTCTTTCTTTTTTTAGTACAACAACAATCAAATATCAAAGATAAATAATCACTACGTTTTACCAACAATCACAACAATGCTAGACAGTTTTATGACAGTAGGTATGATTTGACATGACTGTCATAACCTAACAATTATTTTCATATTGGCCGGAAAAAATGTAAAAAGTTCGAATCTATACGAAATATAATTTAAAATAGATTACGTAATTATTTGGGAGCGAAAACTGACATAGGTCCACCTTCGACGGCGCCAGACGGCGGACTGAGGTTGGCGCAACGTCTACTTAGATGCGTTGTAATACAGTTGATTTTAGATTGAAGGTTTTCATGCTTTTAACACGAAACTGAAAAGGCGTAAGTCTCAAATCATTTTTCAATAATTTTACGGAAATTAAGCAATATTAAAAATCATCACATAAGCAGTTTAAAGTATTGATTATTTCCTTTGTATTAAATAAAAAATTGTTTCGATATATAGTATAATAGAGAAGAAAAGAGTAAAATATAGAAAATACAGCACAATTTTCAAAGTAAAAAAGTATCGAACAAAACTTAATGAATCGTGATTCTGTTATTTGCAGACCTTAGAAGAAGGTTCAATAAAACATGTATTTGAATTTCACATTCGCCAAACTTGTGGCTGATGCAGAATATGCTTCGCAACAAACAATATTTTTCTTCTGCTTAGACTTAAGATGGTTAAGAGAGCGGCGGTGTCTTTTTACGAGAAACATTTTTATTATGTAGGTACCTTCAAACGAGTAAAACAATAAAACTTTTGGACTTTTTCTGCGTATTGTTGTCGGAATTTTCGATTGTTGCGGGCGATCATAGTTTTGCCAAGATAAATATATCTATTTAGACTATTGTGAAACAGATAATACATCCGTACCTGCGTTGCTTTTTCTACTAGATAGGAATGCACAATGCACATTATATAGACGGGCAGTAAAATATTGTTATTGTGTGAAACAAACCTTTCCTCATCTTAATTGGGGAAAGTTTTGTTTGACAGATGAAATACAGATGGTGACTTCAAATCATGATTTTTATATAAGTACGAGAGAAAACCACTATCTCACTCGATGGTAAAATGTTTTTGGACCTCGATATACAGCGAGTGAGAAAGTCCTAAGTGGGCTGTTTTTAATTCTATAGATAAAAAACAGGCTTATAAAATAGAACACAACTGTATTGAAAATCTTTCTGGAGTTTGATCTCTTTTTAAAAGACTGCGAAGTGTTTTTGGGTGGTGTTACGTTGTATCGGACATATATCTTCGTCCGACAGATTGAAAAATCAGCCCTAAGTTAACTTAGCTAGATTAAGCCTAATTAGTTCGGAAAGTTCGTGATATTAAAGTTATTTCTATTGTAATATTTAACCTCTTTTCTCATATTGTGTACAGGTCTAGGCGCCAACTAACGAGGCAAGAAACAGCCGACGTAGCCTCAACGCTGAACGTTACCATTAATTGTATTAATACACCGTGACCGACTCTTAATTAAGATCATGCAATAGATACTCGCGGCGACGTGCGTTGAATGTTAACTTATAATCCCTTCGTTTTTTGTGTTGTTATGGTGTTTTTCTGGAAGGAGAATTTATGGCGCTGTTGAAGGAAAACATATCGTGATGAGATGACACCCCGGTCTCAGTTATCAG
This sequence comes from Idaea dimidiata, assembly GCA_949358125.1. Lineage (NCBI taxonomy): Eukaryota > Metazoa > Arthropoda > Insecta > Lepidoptera > Geometridae > Idaea > Idaea dimidiata. The sequence continues at coordinate 12,532,886 of OX442334.1, forward strand.
TAAACGCGACGCGAATTTATCAATTTTTCTTCTCATCTGAGCGATGAATCTCGGACCCCTTAGGACAGTAGGTAAATCATTGACATACCTACTGCAAATAGATTTGGCAATATTTTTACGGCCGGCTCCAAGAAGTTTATTCGCCACCGCGCGGAGAGAACTCAAGGATACCTAGTCTGCCTAGATTCCCTTGTCGCCTTTTACGACACCCACGGGAAGAGATAAGATAAGCTACCTACGGTCAAACACGAAATCATCAAAAAGTTGTATAAATGTGATAGTACCTCTAAGCTTACGTTGTCGTCTGGCTGAGTGACAATCAGTCATTTCCAGTTATTTCAAGATGAAATTATTAAAAATGAGATAAACCCAATTTTAACATATTAAAAGCGACCTATATTTTATAATGGAATGGACTGCCATTTGGCGGGAGTGAAAAAAAGAGTAGTAGCTTATAGCTGTTTATCTATCCAAAAAGGTTTTCTAAGAAATTGTAATTTCAAATCATCTTCTTACTCTAATATTATAAACGCGAAGCTAGCCCAGTGCTATCTTTACAAATCTTGTGTTTCGTCTTCTTCTTAGAAATGTTGTGATTCGGCTTGCACTGTCATTTGTGTCAGTGCAAGACCAATCACAAGATTTGTATAGTTAGCACTGCGCCAGCTCACTAGACCGGGGCTAAGTATAGCAGCGCAAGTGGGCCTTAGTCTCGCTGTATAATTGCAACGCGTGAAGACACGTTGTGTATATAAAAGCCAATTTTACATATTGATTATATAATGGTAACATAATAAGAAATAATTATTAAATTCAATTAGGTATTTTGACAATAATTATGTTCTTAATTTATTAAAGCCATTTTGACATGGTAAAAGTAAATTACTTTAAAGTAAATTTATAACAAACTAGCTTCTGCCCGCGGCTTCGCCCGCATTAAGAAATTTAGGAAATATAATATCAAAATTGGATAAAAAATTGGGTTAAAAAATTGGATGCAAAATCAGCATAGGATCAGGATATGATGGGCATAGGATCAGGATATGATCGGCATAGGTTCATCATAGGATCAGCATAGGTTCAACATAGGTCCAGCATAGGATCAGCCTAGGTTCAACATAGGCTCCCCTTTTCGGGGGGTGGTTAGATTCCCCAGAACCGGAAACTGAGAGCCGGAACCTCAATCGGAACCGAATCCGGGAAACGGAAACTCGAAAACAAATTCGAAAAAAATAATATGCCATAGATACTTTCATCCCCAATTTAACACCCTTAGGGGATGACTTTAAAAAAAACTTGATCTCGGGGCGCGTCTGAATGAGGTTTCTGGTGACCGGAGGGCTGGCAGCTTTTTCACTCAGAGGATTAGTTTGGCAATCCAGAGGGGAAACATTGCTAGCCTTCTGGGAACAATGCCTCGTGAGGACGCCCTCGAGGACATTTTTTATTTATAGGTCATATTTAATTTGAATTTTAGTTTTATAATTAGTTTTAAAATAATTAAAATACTCCATTTCTAAAAAAAAAACAAACTTATAAGTGTTTCACCTACGACCATAGCAATGTGTGTTATATTTCAAGTTTGTAAGTCAAGCGGTGAGCCAATTTTCATAGAGATTTTCTTCCCCAATTTAACACCCTTAGGGGATGAATTTCTAAAAAAAACTTTTTAGTGCTTCACCTACGTCCCTACAGAAATATTTGTATTAAATTTTAAGATTGTAGGGGAAGCGGTAAACCAATTCCCATACAAACTTTCATCCCCAATTTAACACCCTTAGGAACTGAATATCTAAAAAACTTTTTTGTGCTTCATCTACGACCCCACAGTAATCTATGTGTTAATTTTCAAGTTTGTAGGTCAAGCGACTTGGAAGTTGCATACAAACGTTTTCCCCCCTTTCCCCCCTTTACGGGTGGAATTTCGGAAAATCCTCTCTTATCTGACGCCTTCATCACATAACGGACACACCCTCCAAATTTCACCTCTCTACTACCAGCGGTATAGGCTGTGCGTTGATCCCTCAGTCAGTCATTCAGGACAAAGAGTTTTATATATATAGAAGATAGCTTCTGCCCGCGGCTTCGCCCGCATTAAGAAATTTAGGAAATATAATATCAAAATTGGATCAAAATTGGGTTAAAAAATTGGATGCAAAATCAGCATAGGATCAGGATATGATCGGCATAGGATCATCATAGGTTCAACATAGGATCAGCCTAGGTTCAACATAGGATCAGCATAGGTTCAACATAGGTTTAGCACAGGATCAGCCTAGGTTCAACATAGGATCGGCATAGGATCAGCCTAGGTTCATTATAGGATCAGCATAGGCTCAGCATAACATCAACCTAGGTTCAACATAGGATCTGCATAGGATCAGCATAGGATCAGCATAGGATCAGCATAGGTTCAACATAGGATCAGCCTGGGTTCAACATAGGATCGGCATAGGATCAGCATAGGTTCATCATAGGATCAGCATAGGTTCAGCGTAGGATCAGCCTGGGTTCAACATAGGATCGCCATGGGATTAGCATACGTTCAGCCTAGGTTCAACATAGGATCGGCATAGGATCAACATAGATTCGGCATAGGATCAGCATATGATCGGCATAGGATCAACATATGATCGGCATAGAATCAGCCAAGGTTGAACATAGGATCGGCATAGGATCACCATAGGTTCATCATAGGATCAGCATAGGTTAAGCATAGGATCGGAATTTGATCAGCATAGGTACAGCATAGGATCGGCATGTGATCAGCATAGGTTCGGCATAGGATCAGCATATGACCGGATTAGGATCAGCATATGTTTAACATAGGATCGGCATAGAATCAGCATAGGATCGGCATAGGATCAGCATATGATCGACATAGGATCAGCAAAATTCAGCATAAGTTCAACATAGAATCGGCTTAGGATCAGCATAGGTTCAGCATAAGATCGGCATCGGATCAGCATAGATTTATTGTTTATCTGAACCATCTGTATCAGCATAGGGTCGGTATAGAATCAGGATAGGTTCAGGGTAGGATATAATTAGGATTATCCTGCGCCGCCTAATGTATTGCATGTACAAAACTGTAAGTAGGTATATGTACCAATTCTCTAGAATAAACAGTTTAAACCAAAATTTGTCCCCCCTCCCCTTTTCGGGGGGTGGTTAGATTCCCCTGAACCGGAAACTGAGAGTCGGAACCGCAATCGGAACTGAAACCCACACGGGAAACGGATAAATACTCGAAAACAAATCGGAAAAAAATAAGCCATAGATACTTTCATCCCCAATTTAACACCCTCAGGGGATGACTTTACAAAAAAACTTTTAAGTGCTTCACCTACGACTCCATAGCAATCTCTGTGTTAAATTTCAAGTTTGTAGGTCAAGCGGTGAACCAAATTTTCATAGAGATTTTCTTCCCCAATTTAACACCCTTAGGGGATGAATTTCTAAAAAAAAATTTTTGGTGCTTCACCTACGTCCCTACAGCAATATCCGTGGTAAATTTTAAGATTGTAGGTGAAGCGGTAAACCAATTCCCATACAAACTTTCATCCCCAATTTAACACCCTTAGGGACTGAATTTCTAAAAAAAACTTTTTAGTGTTTCATCTACGACCCCACAGAAATCAATGTGTTAAATTTCAAGTTTGTAGGTCAAGCGACTTGGAAGTTGCATACAAACGTTTTTACCCCCTTTCACCCCTTTAGGGGTGGAATTTCGGAAAATCCTCCAAATTTCAGCTCTCTACTACCAGCGGTTTAGGCTGTGCGTTGATCCCTCAGTCAGTCACTCAGGACAAAGAGTTTTATATATATAGATGAATTACAAAATTGAAATAAAAAACAATGCACTAAGGTCAACGACCCGAAGATCCTGGACATCATAAGGGTTGGGATAATCTTATCTTATCTTACTAATATTATAAACGCGAAAGTTTGTATGTATGTGAGGTTGTTCCTCTTTCACACAAAAACTACTAAACCGATTGCAATAAAACTTGGAGTATAGGTAGCTGGGGACCTGGATTAACACATAGGCTACATTTTATTCCGTTATTCCCGCGGGAACGGGACTTACGCGGGTAAAACTGTGGGGCGCAGCTAGTGATTCAATAAATCACGAAAAAAACATTCGGGGTTACGTTACCATGGTCTCCTTATCCCTGCTTATAAAATATATTCCAATAAAAAAAACTACTTTAAACAACTCCAAATAATTAAAAAATATTTTTTAAAGTAGGTTTCATAATTAGGTTTTTAAGTTCGTTTTTATTTCAATTTGTTTAATTTTTGTTAGCAGGGCGATTTAGATCCTACATTAATGGTAATTTAACCCCCATTTTTTCGACAATAATTTTACTTAATTATTTTTATTCCTGCCAAATCGAAAACCAAAATTCCTACTCAATGTAAAATAATAAGCTATAACACTATAAAGTTACGGATGTGTCTACAAAATTAAGCGCTACTCCAGTTTATTTGATTGCCCTCCAAATATAATCTGTGGTCTCCTTTCTATTATTAGTTGGATTTACGAGCGATACAGTTGTCTTTTTATGTTGACAAATCTTGAGTAAATCATTCGGTAAATTGTTAGATGTAAAATATTATTGTGCTAATTAATTAATTGTCGGCAATAATTTAAATTGACTTGTAAAATATAATATTAATATGACAAATCTATTATTTTTGTTTCGCAATTGAAGAGCACTCTAATTTACATTTTGAGACTGGCAGTATGTGCACTTTTTCGACAACGGTTGTACAGTTTGTTTAGTAAGAACTCTTTTTTTTTTAATTTGCTCCCTTAATCCTCTAATGTATTGGTTAATAACAAATACATCCATCACTACTTATCCTCTTATATCTCTTTAAGTGAAATTGTAGCCTAAAATTTGATAATAAATCCATCAAAATAAATAAATCACATCCAGCTTTCATTCACACTTTTGCCATTCAAGTCTGTTGACTGAGTTTTGGCGGGAACGCTTTGGAGAGATGTGTTGCCATATTTTCTTTTTTGTGAAACCTAGTTCAAATGCGTGTGCAAATAGTTAATTTCGGGGGCATATTAATCAATTTAGTTTCGTGAAGGTGTACAAGTTGAATGAAAGTGAAAATCGGTGCAAAACTTGGACTTTAGTGTTGTCTCCAAAGCTCCGTGAACAATCTTTGTTAATGGCCACCGTGTTTACAAATGATTCCCTAGACTTGGCTTAAACTAAGACGACTTGACTGTTTAGAGGCAAATAACTTGCATACTATATAATTAATACTTGACACTGACTAATTTCCTAATGGCCATAATCGGTTCAGGTAAATAAAAAATAGGTCTGTTGACGTCCCAGGAACTCCTTTCAAAGGTCCATCCTATACAAGATAGGGTTACCAGATCTTCAGAGTTGCCCTCAGATCTCTGGATTCTTGGGCCCATCTCCGAACGCTGACCGGATTACTTAAGAAATATCGGATTTTTCAACTTTATCTATATCTATATATAATAATATTTATTTATTTGCCATAAATATTACAATGCTAGCTCATACATTATAAAGTTTACATTAAAAAGAAATTAATATTTTGCTAAAGAGTAACTAGCGGCCCCTGCACTACGCAATGCTTGTATCGCAGGCCAACAAATTTACAATATATACTTATAATAAAGTCGTAACTTACCGGTGTCTGTTTTTGAAAGATATTTTAAAAAAAACTATTTTTATGTACTAACGCAACAGACCCCATTTTCATGTTTAACTTTTTGTCTGTTTGTCTGTGCGTTTGTACGCGCTAATCTCGGAAACGGCTGGACCGATTTCAATAAAATTTGGTATGCAGATAGCTTAAGACTTCGATTAACATATAGGCTACTTTTTATCCGGATATCAAGTCCGGATATCCGGATAAAAAATATATATTTCGTAATTTCTTTCATTTTGAACCATCGTCATCTATCGCCATGCATCGTCATCGATCGTCATCATCACTTACTTACATACAAATTTTGCCTTACTTCACCTACCTACCGCAATGCAAAAATCCACATGTCAAACGGACGACCAGGGAAGTACTTGATGATGCCAGGCGCTGTAACGCCTGGCTTCAACAGTACTGGTTGTGTCTTTATTGTTACAATGTGCACCTGAGTTGTGCAAATAAATCTTCTATCTATCTGTCTACCTTTTTCTTAGGACTTTTTCAGTTAGTCCTGATAACCCTAGCCCAAGGTAACCTTAGAACAATGTTCTAAGCACTAAGTTTATTGACACTAACAGAATACAACATAGTACAACTCGACGGAAGGTAAGATGTGCGCAGAATAAACTGCGCAGACGCATCGCAGACAAATGCCTGCGCCATTTTTATTTATATGACGTTCCTTCCGGTCAGGTAGGGGTGTAAGTCTTGTATGAATGGTTTATGTCATTTACTTGAGATACTTGAGATATATTTACTTGAGATTCCTTGTGAATTTTAAGCGGTAAATTTGAATAATTTTTCAATATACTTTGTTTGTTTTTAGCACCGCCCTGTGGTACATCGCGTAACCTAACCTTTAGGATTAAGGGAATAGTGTCAGCACATTTTTTTAAATAAAAATATTGTAGGTATATTATATTTCCAAAAGTATTATGTCTCGTGTAAGTATCTATATTACTAAAATCAAACTAAGCTAGAAAAGAGTGTCAAGAGACGCCGCACCTTATCACTGCGCGTTACGCCTAAGGAACCTTTCGCCACATTGCAAAATTCCTAGATTTTTTTTTCAAATACTAGACCTACACTAAATTATAATATGTTGAGTAACTTTAGCCATTAGGTCCAATTCGTATGTAAATGATCCATCTATTTTATCTAGCTTGTGCTTCAACATATTTACACAAGATAATTATAATGTCTTTGCTCATCTGTATTTTATCTATGGATCAATCATAATTTATATTTAGTAGCATATTCATTTAGCAGTTCTTATCGTTCAAGTACTTCGGTATTTATATTAGGATGTAACGGTTAATATATGGACTAGTAAAATTATTAGTGAGGGATATAAATTCTTACCTAGAAGGGTTGGTGTCAGGCAGGCAGCCGGCCGAAAAATATTGCTAAATCTATTTGCTATAGGTAATAAGGTAAGGTAATACCGGCGTCGGTGAATCAAACCCTGAATTTGTGCATCTGTATAAATTTACTATAGAATCTACACTACAACTTACAGACAGACGTAAAACGGCGCGTTTGACGACTGTCTGTGGTTAATAAAAATCAAATTGTTTTATATTCATTTGTGACAGTCTCTTCACTAAAATTATTTAATATCGTACAATGTTCGGCGAATGTTTTGACCATTCAATTATTCATTCTTCAAAACTGAGTTTTAGAACAATGGGTTCAAATTCTGGACACGCGGAGGAAGTCTCGCTGACTGTCTGGCATCTTCAACAAATAAATGTGAACGAAATTTTGATTCATTTGTTTAGGTTGCTCTACCTATTGAATCCCTTCTCTGATTGTAGTCAGTGAGTCAAGTAAGTACCATCAGGAAACTCTAAAAGGGTGCCAATACACGACCACACTGACACTCAGGGCGTTTTCTTACGACGCAACACGACACACGACAAAATGCGGTGACGACTCTGAGCGTCATACATTTTTATGAACGTGTCGTGCTGTGCGGTGTCGCTGCGCGTGAAAACAGTTTATAGAAATGTATGAAGCTTGGAGTCGTCGCCGTATCTTGTCGTGTGTTGTGACTTGTGTCGTATCGTGGAAAACACTCTTAGCTTAGAGATGATTTCCCTGACACTAAGACACTGATGGTGATGACACTAAGGCTGAAACAGACCACACCTACAGCACACATAAACAAATTAGTCACATTTTATGGACACATCGTCATTTTGTTTCAATGTTCGCTGTATGTCCAGTCTAAGGGATGATTTAAATTTGACCCGCACGAGCGCGGGCCGGGTCCGAGCTTCGTTACCCATTGCTCGGTGAGCAGTCGATCAGTCTGTTGCTACCGAGTGGCGGCGAGCAATGGACAACGAAGCTCGAGCCCGTCCCGCACTCGTGACGGTCTAATATAAATCATCCCTTAGACTGGACATACAGCACACGTCGAATCAAAACGACGATGTGTCCACGAATGTATTTATGTGTGCTGTAGGTGTGGTCTGTTTTAGTCTAAGTGTCAGTAACTTACGTGAAATACACTACTAGGTATATGAAAGAGAAGGAAGACTCACTCAGTACTAAAAATATGGGCATCAAATTCAATAAACTAGCCAACGAAAAAAATTAACTTTGTGTTATATACAAATAGGTACACAATTTCGATCTCCAAAAATCATCTTCAGGTCAGTGACAACGACAATTAATTAAATTGGTCAACCGACTACCAATAAATATGCTCTTTTTATTATAATATTCACTTATCGACAGCTCGGCATTTTGTTAAGTGCCAATCAAAACAATATACGTTTAAGTAACGCCATTATTTATACTTATCTTTTTGTGGAAGGATCGTATTGGGTGATATTATGTGATGAAAAAAGGTCGCGACATACGTAACGTGTTTTTTTTCGTGTCAAATGGAAAATGTGCATTTCTGCATGTAGAAATTTCGCCTCCTTGACGAAATTTTTGTTTGCAGAAATAGACACGATCTGTCTGGCACGAGGAAACCACGTTACATATTATGTAGCGTCTAAGAAATCTTTTCGAAAATAAATATATCTTGCGCACTCTAATACCTGTGATCTAAGCTTACATTTGAGGAGGACGCCTGCCGATCTTGTATGGTTCTGGTTTCGTTGGATGGAGCACCAATATCGTCTGTGGTAATAACAAGTTCGATCTTTATTTCAATCGAACCTCCAAATTGTTATTGCCAACAATACTCGCAGGTAGCGGTTGCATTTTTATTATGAACAATTAAACATAAGACGTATTTAACTGTTTCGTTATTGTCATAATATTTTTTTTGGAATTCCAAAACATACATAATATTTTATTTAATGTGCCGTGACAAAGTTGTGTGTTAAAGTTGATGATTTCTGTAATGGTCTTGTTTGTGAGCTTAATTGAGATCAATTTTAATGAAATTACTATCATTAGCTTAAATTATTAACGTATTTTGTAAATTATCCTACTAATATTATAAATGCAAAAGTTTAGATGTTAGATTGTTTATTTATTTGATGTTTGTATTCCAATCGCACAAAATCTACAGAACCGATTGCGATGAAACTTAGTAAGTACGCAGATAATAACTGGAGATCTGGATTAAGCGGCTATGGTAGGTCAGAACTGATGTTTCTAGGATGAATTACTATAAACATAACTTATTTGTTTTTTACCCGACTGCGCGACGCAAAGGAGAGTAATGTGTTTATCGGTCTATGTATGTATGTATGGATGTTTCTATGTGGCGTTCTAGAGGCCAAACGCGTGGACCGATTTTGATGATTCTTACGTCAATCGATTCGTCTTAATCTGGCGAGTGTGGTTAAATGACAGTAATCCAAATTAACTTTTGTCACAACAAGACGCCATATTTTCAAAATTAAAAAATCCAAAATCGTCAAAGTATGTCAAGATGGGTATCGTTGAATAGATTTTTAAAAATAAATATTAGGTTTCATTCACCATTTTTCATTTTAAAGAACCGTTTAGGAAATATAACGGTTTAAAGTTCATTTGCAATTAGGTATTCTTGCTTTTTATTAGCAACGAACAAGTTTTTATTTTTGTTACGTAGTTACGCTTGGAACTATCAAAGTATAAGCCGTGACGGTACAGGTAACAAGAATGTATTGATATAAACTAAAACCTACCTACTGAATAAAAGCCTAATAACACTTAGGTACTTACTTACCTAAAAACGTTAAAAGAATAATAATAAATTTAAACAATAAATAACTAAACTCTAACTGAAATAGAATAATATAGAATTGTTTTTTTTGAAACCTTATTTATTAAAGTCGAGGATATTTACTATAAGTCATGATTGACGTGAAAACACGATTCCTGAAAATTTTCTCGATAGGAAAAAATCCCAAACTTTCTTCTAAATTGTACAAATACGTGATATTACTCAGCCAATATTGTCCGTGAACTAATTCAAACTTTGTATAAGACGAACTTAGCTCAATACAGGTCCTTTGAATTTTAAGATTAACGTTTAGTTATCTTGAAACTAGCAATTTTATGATTTTACGCAATAAAATTTGTCTATGCCAATGTATAATATTGCTTTATTCTGACTGACTGATGTATGTGTCTAATACAAACGTACAAAAATATAAATCACAGCTGTAACCGAGTACAGAGCTGCAATTCAGAGAGTATTATTTATTCCTTATAATGATTAAGGCATTCAATAATAAGGTTCGCGGGTCTCCTTACGACCAAGGCTATTTTAACATAGTGAAAACGCCGAGGCAAGATAATTTAAAAATCACAATACGCGAATAAGACTCCGAAAAATCTATCTACGGGGCAAAGCAACTTCGCTTCGCTCAGGAGTAAAATGTTTGTAACCTTCGCTACGCTCTCGAGTTAGCTCTAGTGTCTGTCGTTACGATTTGGATTCAATATCACGCCATCTATATAAGATAAAAATTTAGTACCTCGGTGCATAAACAATAGTATAAAAAAATTAAAACTGGATTTTAAACGTGTTGCAAAAATAATTGTTCAAAAATAAAGGGCCAAATGATCGATAGATGACATAAAATGTGTCCCATAATGTGTCAACGTCAGTGTGCCACAGCCTTGGAGCCTTGAGTTTGGGGCCGTGGGACGGTAATGCTGGGAATCATTTAAAACCGATTGTTTCCTACACTCTGATATGATAGCTACTACACTATGATAGCTTAACCGCATGCACTCTGACGACACTAAGTAATTATGATATTTAGACTAATATTGTAAAGAGACAAAGTTTAAATAATAGTCTTTATTTAGTTCTAAAAATTCATTTGAATTCATAGTTATACTTATAACCAATATTGCCTAGGACTCACCACGGTCCAAAGGCAAAGGAAAATCGCCAATCCGGAATAGGCTTACTGTCTAACTTATCTAAGGCTAATTACTATGGATTACCTAGTCTTGGCCATCCAAGAAGTGCCACATTTATCAGTAGTATATAATATTTAAAAAAAAAAGAATTCCGTTCTGAATGTGAATACGTCAAAAACAACAATCAACATAACATTCGTAATTATTAATTACACGGTATATATTAATAGTAGTACTTGTATTCAACCCTAAAATACGGAAGAACTAATTTATTCAAGGAACTGGAAGTGCAAATTAAAGAAATTAGGTGTAAACCCATAAAAAACGTTAATGTATGCTTTCAATTAAGTCAATTAGATGAGGTGACATAATTGACACATAGATGTCAGGTTACGTAATTACGTAGAACTAGTTCATACTATGCCGGCGGCAAAGCCGGCTGGCGCGCCCGTCTAGGTGGCATTTGTTTTTTTACATGAGATGGGCTAAGCATTCGACCTCATCTCACCTGATAGACGCAATGATGAGGTCGACGGTGTAATATGCTTAAAGAAGGCAACAGAGCTCCAAACCTTGAGTCTTCAAGTCTAGAGAGAGCTTCGGTTTCTTCGTTTGAGCTCGGTTGGTTGGTACCAACTTGCTCTTTTTGGTGTTTTATTCTTTTTTTGTGTTAACCTAAGACTTTTAGCTTTACCTAACGACTACTATCAAAGATTACAACCGAAATTAACTGTTTCGTGCCAACCGAAGCATGGACGAGCTAAAAAATGTTTTGCCGCGCAACATTATCGGTCACTATACGATTTTAAACTAACATGCTTATTTTCACTACTATAAAAGCGAAATATCGAGCTCCGCGAATAAATTATTAAACATGGTAAATACCCCGTTAATAAGTAATTTTAGTATTATCGGTCACCTTGGGAATGATCGAACCCCAGGCGTTGCTTAACTCGAACTACTGATGGTTGCCTGAAAGAGATCCTTTAACCGATAAGGCCGCCCAATGTGCCACCTAGATTTATGATGTGCATGTGTATTTTCTTTAATATGTAATTTTATTTTGATGTTTTACATACAAAATAAAGAATGAATCCATCCATCTAAAGCCCTAAGCCCTGAGTCTAAGTACCTACCTACTTGTAGGTATTTTATAATTCTTGAAAAATATTTAAAGGCCAATTAGATTTCAGTACTAAGTTGAAAATTAGTAACCGGGTAGAGAGTGAGATCAAGGTTTATTTTATTCAAGTTGAGGTTACGCGGAATGTTTGTGGATTTAGTTAGCGGATGCGTGAGGTTACAGGGATTATTGCTAAATTGTCGTGGTTTTGCGGCCACACCTACTCGTACTATAGGGTTTTAGTACATATGCACACATAGATTTTTAGGGTTCTGCAACTCAAAAAGAAAAAAAGGTACCTTTATGGGATGAGTTAATTGTTGTATGTCTGTCTGTATACTAAGGTCTAATGTCCCTAATATTTGTACTAAAACACAATATTTTCCGGGGTTAACTCGTGTTCGTCGGTGCAGTATTACAACACTGCTGTTTTAATAAATAAAACGCCAGTTAAACCCCGAAAATATTGTGCTTTATTACAATGCAAAATCACGAAAACAGAAGAAAAACACTCCCTAATATTTCTTATTTTTATTGCTTATTTGCTTAAGCCAAAACATGCAAAACGTTCTATACTAGGCAGTCAATAGTTGTAAAACTATTGACGTTAGATGGTAGATGACGTTTAAATCGATCTTTAGTCGAAAAAGAAACAAGGGAGATGTATAGTCATTGATTTAGCGTGTCACGTGGGTTCATGTTTGGCGAAATGGATAGGTTAGGTTAGGTTAGCCGCACTTGCCGCTCTTGCTGCACTTGCTGCACTTGCAATCGAGGTGCACGGCTTCGAATCCAGCCACGGGAAGATTTATGATCATGCACTTGTAAAACATTTCTAAGATATGAACTTAAGAAAATCGGTCACACACAAGCCTCACTTCAAGGTTTGTTTCACGTTCCCACCGTCTTACTTGTGAGTTGTGAATGAAAAAGATAATGTCTTACAATAAATATATTTACAGACACAATTTGTATTGTTTAATTTTCCTCTTAACTGTAGGCATTTATTTGAAATTCTTAAAGCCTTTGTATGTAAAAGCGGTCTTTGAAAAGTAATGAGTGAGAATTGTTTTAAGGAAAAACGCTGTTGTAACCGTTTACGTGAACATTTTTAAACTTAATCCCTATTAGCAAATGAAGTGGAATAAGACTATAGTTAAATTTGGCTTCTGTCTCTCAAGTCCAAGTCAAGAAGAAATGATTTTTGCCACACGAAATTAAGGCCAATCATCCAAGTAATGACCGCACCAAGCGTTGCTTTACCCGCATGTCCATTCAAGACATTGTCTGTACTATCAATCGTCAACTAAAACGTAAGCTATTCTACAAGATTAATGAATGGAACCTACCTACCTTGCGTAGTAACTAGTAAGATACAAACAATGACTGATCAGATATTCATCTGAACGTGCGGATTTCCTCTGATTCACGGCAGGCAACGTGTTCTGAACGGCGATGTGCGATCTACGACTAACATCTGCAGTGCATTGACTCCTATTTACATACTAACTTTTGAAAAAACAAACTATAGATATGTAGATAGATACCATAGTAGAAACAGAATAGATACGATTCTTTAGAATCTAAAGTATCGTATCTATTTTGTTTGAATGCGTTTAAGTTTAAATACATTCAAACAAGCCTTGGTCGAAAATAGTAATTATTCAGAAATGTATCGTATGGAGTGAGAACTCTCCTGTAAGGCTACCCCGCATCTTCCGTCGTAATTGGCATCGAAATCCTACTGCGCAAAGAATAACCTGTGCGGTTCAAAGTTCAAACCATAGCGTTCATTTTCATGCATTTGAAGGCGACGACCGACGCCTCGTCCTCTGCTTATTTATATATACCCGATGTCACTGGTAGGTATTGTCCAAAAATGTATTGTTAACCGAACTACCCACATTTTGTTTTTAATGTTCGGTTATCATTGCTATATCTAACACTCTTCATTCGTTCGGAAGCTACGATGCTACTGGCACCTCAACCTTATTGCGCTCTAAAAAATTTCAAAGTAGCATTTTACTTCCTTATTCCACACATCTGAAATTCGCTAGCTCTATGATGGTTGTGTGGGCCCTTAATTACTCTTTATTTATTTCGAAACAATAATCTCTGTTTTTACTTGTATGGAATTATTATCGCCTCGTAAGTACAGGCATGCAGAACAAGTTTTATCATAAAAACACTTAAATTGACAATATTTGGTTTTTGCTTTTCACCGTTTTGGTGCACCAGTCCTTTGGTATTTGTGAATGGTAAATATTTTGACTTTGGCTAAAAATACTTGAAGGGCGAAGGTTCGGTCACAGAATACATTACTTATACAAAATTTTACGGTACGGTGCGGTGCGAGTTCGATCGTCTGGTTCGACTATTAGTTCGTTTTCGTAAAAGCCAGTTTGAGGGCCCTTAGCGCAAAGCGTCGGGAATTGCTTTGTCACTATTACCTATTATTCTGTGTTTATGTCTAATGCCTTTGCCGCGACTTATCACTACGCGCATTCATTAAAAAACAAACATCCCAAAAAAAAAATTGTCAACACTTTATTTGTCACATTTTCAAACGAGTCAATGCAAAATTTTCATAAGTCCGGAAGCGGCCATTTTTTTCGCAGCCAAGCAACGCCTCACAAAAGCATTCAGCCAGTGTTTTGTTCATGAATTAAAAATATCGCATATGGAGGCAGTATGCCGCGCCGGTCGTTGCCAAAATAAGTTCTAAGAAATCAACAAACGAGTGTCATAAAATTAATATGTTTGGATTTTTTCTTGGACTTTTTCTAATGACGGTGTTATGACCGGACGTCCGAAGTTTCTGCAAACTTATTCGGAGAATTACACGAGTGAAACCGCGGGACACAGATAGTACATACAAGAACTATTGACACACCTTAGGTTCTTTAATGCCTATTTACCTATCCTCATCAGAGTGATGTTTCCTCCGTGATGATACGGAGCCCAGGGGCCGCTTAAACACAGTAGAAAAGTCTTATTGACCATACCTACCTACTGCAAATAGATTTGGCATACCAGACGTAAAAACATAGTCTGAAGGGCTATTTCGAAACGTACCGACCGACCGACCTAACATCAGTAGGTAGTTAATGTTCGTTCTGAACCAATATTACTATACGTTCAACACAAAAAAAAAACAAAGAATATTGATTGATTAATACTTTATTGTGGTTAATATTATGGTTCAGAACGAACATTACTACCTACTGATGTTCGGTCGGTCGATCGGTACGTTTCGCAATAGCCCTCCTTTTTCGACTAGGACGCTAAGCAACACTGTCCAAGTGGACTCGTCCGTGTTCCTATAAGTAAATCGGTGCAGCCACTAGCCACACAGACGGTCGGATCTTGTTCCACTGTTGTCTTCTTTCTTCTAGATAAGCATAATATCGTAGACTATATCATGAGCATCGCTTACCATCAGGTGACATAATGGTTAAACACTCATCTATCATTTTTAAAAACATAATATAACACTGCCTTTGGCAGCCGTCTGAAAATTACAGCCTGATGACAGACAGTAGATTGACGGCCAATGGACTCCTAGTCTGGGTCTAGTCTCTAGGTCTAGTTTTTACCTTTTGGTTGCGGAACCCTTTAGAGCGCCCTTTAATCGTCTCAGGCTCTTAGTTAGCTACTGACGCTATAATCTGTATTGAAGCGCCTCTATAACAATGAAATAAATAAACAAACAAAACCAAAAGGAAATATTTACGTTACAGTAGTATAAACATTTTATTAATTACATCGAACCACATGCACTTATTAGTGTTGTAAAATTTAATGTAAATAAATTATAAATGTGTTATTTTATTTTAGTATTCAATAAAGCTCTTAATAAATGAACGTCTCTTTTTATTTGACGAAAGATTTATGGGTTAATTTTAAATTAGGTATACATTTTTGTCTGGATCTTCAACTTTTTTAATGTGCTTAATTGAAGGAATGACGAATCGGTATTTTTCCAATGCAGCATATGATATGATTCTCATATTGTTTAACGTCCCTTGTACGTACATAATATTATGTACAAGTGAAACATCATCATAATCACCTCAGCCCTTATTCGTCCAAATGGACGGCTATTACTGCGGCTCCCACATACGGACTCCAGCTAACGACTCCCCGCGACCGCAACAATGTCGTCGGTTCACCGAGTAGGTGGTCTTCCAACACTCTGTATCGCATTGCATCATAGTCGCCACTTGAGCACTTTAAGACTATAAGGGACGATTTAATTAGACCGTCACCCGGCCTAGCTTTGTTGTCCGTTGCTCGGCGAGCAGTCGATCGGTCTGTTGCAACCGAGTGGCGACCGAGCAACAGACAACGAAGCTCGGACCCGGCACGGCCGGGAAACGGTCTAATATAACTCATCCGTTACTCCCCAGCGGTTATCAGTCTTCGAGCTATATGGCCTTCTCATTGCTACTTCAGTGTGCTTTCTTTCTTTAATTATAAATTTCAAGTCGCCCTATGGGCCTCTAACTTGACCTAACGAATGCTATCAAACATAACAACCAATTGCTTAACATGCCTTCTGAAGCAAGGAGGAGCTCGAAAAACTGATTGTTGCCACACAATTTATTCAGTACATACATCTAAGTAATGACCGCGCCAAGCGTTGCTTAACTTGCACGACCATTTAAGATCGGCTGGTGCAGCTAGGTAAATGAGCTCCTCAATTGCTGTCAGTTAATTTTGAGAGATATGTTGGTATCTGCACATTAATGATTTGGCTCCGCTCGCGATGAGAGCCCGGCCCATTCGGCGCGTTATTTTTTCGAGATAACGGACGCCTCATTTAGTATTTACCTGGCGCCTCATTTAGTATTTAAAAATACCTGTGATAAGTACTAATTTTTACTATGAAATTGTCATATTTAAGTCATTGAGAAAAAAAAGTATGGAGCAGACGTCGCTAACAAAATCTTTTGTAGGCATCAGACGAGAAGAACAGGGGAATTCTCACGAGGCAGAAATTTCTAACTAAATAGTAACATGAAAAAAATAGATCATGGGTCATGGGCTACGAGGAATACATTTATTCCTCGTAGCTCATGACCTATGATTGCCAATCCCTGTTATAGGAAACTACGAAACCCCTAAACTGTGCGTGGCCCAACAAAAGCACTTGCAGTAGCAACTACAAAAACAACTGGGTACGGTGATGCTTTATTCCACTTTAAAATAAATTTGCTATAAAAATGCTATTTCCTTTCTTTGCGATATTTTTGCTATTTGTGGTAAGACTTCGATTTTGTTTTACTGAAAATGAGATTCTGATAATCATCGCCCCATAGGTTGAACTTGTAATTTTAACAGTCTCCAGAGACTGGTGTAGCCACTGAGGAAGACGGATCGAATCTTATTCCAGTGACAAAAACACACGTATTTTTCGATCAATTTGACTTCGAAACTGATAAAGCTCGGCCGTCGGAGCATAGTTTGAAATACTTCACTGTCAAGTGATCATTAACCTTATAGTCTCTTACAAAGAGACCGGTCTAAATTCATTGCTCAGATTATTTGCAAACTCTACTTTTCTATTTTATTGGAAAAAAAAAATTACGATGTCACGTCTAAACGTAAGTGATTCTACTCGACATTTTTAGTAGGTAAATTACCTAATTACAGATAACGGCCACAGCCATAGGGGTTCTTTGAAATTATGATAACTGTTATCACAATATGCACATAGATAATAGATACCTATCAATATAGGTGCAGTTTGGTTGGACTGGCGTCATAATGTATTTCTAAATATTTGACATCAGTGTTTAATAAAAAATACCCTGTTTGTCGTGTAGTTTCACCGAAATGTGACGAAACATCAAAAATATTGATTTTTCCTTGTTGATTTAGTTGTAATAGTTTTTTATGGGTAAGCTTCAGATTATAAAACTTTTTGCTCCTACCTACTGCAAAGGGCACTATTACGTCGTGTAGGGTCGCCTTAGTGTTCGAAATAACCATAGAAGCGATAGTCGTGAAAGTCGCCGCGACTTATCAATGCACGTATAGGTTAAGGCGTAACGCTCTTTTTTTTGACATTACCACAGAATAGTCGATAGTCATATTAGTTTTGCGCCTCGCCTCTACAACGACTTATCAATGAGCTTTAAGTAGTATCCTCCGTATACCAATACTTTGGTCAGTGCAGCCACTAAGGAACACGTTCCACTACCTGTATAGTGTAATTGCAAGCCTGTGCTGTGGTTACCTATTAATGATAATTTTCAATGCAGCCTAAGTAACTCAATAAAAATACTGAACCGATTGTGAAAAAACTTGGCTGTATCTAGAGACCAGGATAAACACATAAGCTTCTAAGTAAATAGGGTATCCTTGTAAGTAAACGAGCCTGCTTTGAAGTAAATACACACTATGAACCTTTATCTACATTTTCTCAGGAATTTGTCCTCAATGAAAACATTGTATTCAGATAAGGAATAGTTATTTAATACGTAATAAGTAGGTTGCACTCGTGTTTGTGCAATATTTTCCAAGAAATTAGTACTTATGTACTTAGGGCAGCCATAAACCAATGGCTGTACTCAAAAGCGTAAGGAATTAAAAGAGCTCGATTAAAATTGTCCAAAATTTCATTTCAACATTATGTTCTTCCATTGCAATTGCAATGATGTTGAAATTAAATTCTGGAAAATACAGCATTCATCTCCACATTTAGTATTCGCGAAACTTCGCTTTATTATTGTGATGAATTTACCAAAGATTGACGCTTCGCGAGGCTTGCAGGGGCGTAGAGTTGGAAAAAATCACTAGTAAGTTGCCGGGACTAAGAACGAAACATAATTCTTCAATAAAGTTGGACGAAATCGTAAAAATAACACCAATTAGGTACCTATTTATTTGCTTCCGGTAGTTCAAATAGTTGTTCAACTGTGTTCTAGCTAGACGTTTTTTTAACTTTTATTTCCTATCAAAGACTTTAAGACTGGCACGTTGAACCGCGATACGTAATCAGTTGAGGCAGTGTGCGTGGTATCTAGGAAATCATGATAACGCAACGACGGCGCCCGCGCCGGCGCCCGACGCGCCTTATCAACGACCGTGTGTGCTAATCCTTACAATAATTCCTGAAATTACTATTTATAAATGTGTCATAATTTAATCCGTTACGAATAGTGTACAGATAAAATTCGATATTGGGTGTGTACTACCGCTATAGAATAGAGCTTCACCATCTCTTCTCGTCGGAACCATAAAGGTGTCTAATACGAGTCATGAGGTGGGATCTCTTTCTTACCTCATGGCTTTTCTAGACAGAAAAGTCATGCCTATAATGGCTTCACATATTGCCCTAGGGAGATATCTTAGATAAGGGTGACTAGCGAACCTGGAGTTCTCCCCACGCGGTAGTGGGTATACTGCTTGGTTCTGAGGATACTTAGCGTCAGCCAAGCGGCGGGCTGTAAAAATACTACCAAATCTATTTTGTGTGTTACTTACCTACTGTGTTTAAGCAGATTCTAGGCTTTAAGAGGAACGCAACCGAAAACACCAATCGGATTAGAACGAAGAAGTAGGTATTGCACGGTATTAGCGATTAAAGCGACGCCACGTCCAAGTGACCTAGGTCGACCAAAAACTGGGTGTCGCGGAAACATAATATGTAGTTACAAAAGCTCTTCGTCTCGGCGTCTTTTGTGTAAAGTCAAAAATGCAAGCTCTTTTGCTTCTGACCTAGGTTAAGTCCTGCTGAAAGATATGATGAGGTAAGGTCCAATTTTCAAGGCGACAAAACTAAAGGGCGTTACGGTAACATTCGCTTCAGAAATTTCCACGATTTTGCTACGTTCGTAGATACTTGCGCATTCTTGTAGCTTAGTGTAGTGTTTTTGTCCTTAGAAATCGACAAAATTAGTGTATAGTCTACGACTCTAGAGTAAGATAAGTAATTTATTTATATATAAATAATAAATAAATAAATATAAAATTGTAATTTATTTCACAGTAAATGGTTTAAAAAATTTACTAAAAACGAATGTTAAATTTTATTATTAAATAAATACATAAATTACTTATCTTACTAAAATAAATCTACTTACTATTATTTTCTTGTTATCTTACTTATCTTAATAGTTTAAATAATAAATAATAGTTTCCTCAAAAGTCAAAGGCAAACGTTAGAGCGGTATTTTGTTTTTATTGTTGTTACCTCGACTTTCATTACGGAGGCTTGACTAATTTCGATTTCTTCAAAAATATCGCACTGCGTTGCTACACCTATTTCATTTTACACAGAAATTTCTTAAAAATGCGGAACAAACAGAAACTAACTAGATCAGAATCTATTTAAAATACTTAACAGAAAGACAACAAACGTTTTGAAATGAACATGACATGAAAAATCTCGGCACAATTTCGTCGTCTGATACCACAACGCCCCAACAGACATTTCTATTCGAAATATTTTGTACAGGGTTTTTGTCTCAAACTACATCGAATCTCGGGAAAAATTGGCATATGATTTTGTTGCGTTTGATGCAGTATTTGATTGGATGATTTGATCAGTTCTTTTGGAGATCGAAACACGTTCAAAAGGAAATGGGAGAATTGTAATTTAAGTTCATAAATCCGGAAGATTAGACAAATATAGATTTTTTTTAATTACTTTAAAAGCTTAGTGGGGGTTACGGTTTCTAATCCAAACGTATTTCCCTGTTTTGATCCTGAATTTTGCCTTTAGAGCAATTTATTTTTCACTAAATTTAATGTCGCTAAAATTTTGACCATTTTTTCCATTTGGAGTTTCCAATAACGGAATTTTCAAATGGAGCAAATGGGGAGTAAACTGTAATCTATGTAGGTTTGTATATAATATGAAAGCGCGAGCCTAGACTGAGCTTTTAAGCATATGAACGCGGTACTGAGTCTCTATCAATGTTTTGAACAAGCCCAAACTCTCAAAGACTTGCTAGGTTTTTTATTCATTTCTTTAACTATATGAGCCAGTCACCCTGTACAACCTACACAACATAAAGTAGGTTAATCGTGTGATAAGATATAGACACTATCTCATGATAGTAGCGATAAAGTCATCAACACTGGTAGTACGAATCCGAGCGATAATAAAAATGTAATTTATAACAACGTACATTGATAATAAATATAACCCGGTCATGTTAACTTTGCAGTTGGAGTGAAACAACTGCGTACAAAAAAGGTGCTTGGTTTGCACAATCATGTAATAATTAGTGCATGCTCTATTTATTGTCTTTATGAGTTTTTATCGGTTAATAAATGTAAAATTTACAATTTGAGTAGATACCAATTTTGTTTCGATTGTCGGCATTATTGTAAAACTTTTTTTTATTAATGATTTTTTTTAAATATTTTTCGGTACTCTTTGTTTTTTTTTATCTGTCTGGTAGATTTTAGGCTTTGTTATCTAGATTTTAAATTAACGATAGGTTTTTGTCAAGTTTTAGTATAGTCTCTAATATTTTAAAATTTTTACTTCATCTGTTTCAATGCTAGTTTTAATTTAGTTTTTGCCAATCGACGTTGTTTTGTATCGCCTAAACTAGTATTCCTAGAACTCTATGTTCAAATCGGTCCAATGAAGCGATTTGAAAATCGGTCGACCTAGGTAAGAAGTACCTACTGACTGATTTTCATTTGAAGACGGAAAATTTCTATACCTGTGTGATGTACACGACCGCAACGAGTGGTCCTTAACCTTTGACGTGAACGTCGTAGCAGGAGTTTGAACGTTAAACAAAAATCAGTAAAAATTGAGTCGACTGATATTCCAATCGGCTTCTGAACGCTTAACATTATTAACAACTAGCTGCGCCCTGCGGTTTCACCCGGGTTAGTCCCGTTACCAGGGTATTATCGGGATAAAAAGTAGCCTATATGATAACACATAGGTGATAACACACATAATACATAGGTAGCTGGAAATCGGGAATAATCCCGGATTCCAGCTGAACGCAGCTGAGCTCACGTTTTCCAGTTTCATCGCAATCGATTCAGTAGTTTTTGCGTGAAAGAGTAACAAAGTAACATACAAACATACAGACATACAAACTTTTGCGTTTACAATATTAGCAATAAGATAAGATTTATTATCAATCCTACAAATGTTAATAAGCTGAAAGTTTGTGAGTATGTTTGTAACTAAATCACGGAAACACTACTGAACCGACTGCGGTGAAACTTTGAATATAAGTAAATAGATGGAGACCTGGCATAACACAGTTTATTTTTATTTACTGGCTACTTTTTATTCCGGTATTCCCGCAGCAACAGGACTTACCGGGGTGAAAACGTGGGGCACAGCTAGTTAATCATGAAATTTAAACTAAAATCTCAGTGTAATAAAATTTTAAAAATTAGTATGTGAAATACAATAACGAATACGTCTTACCTAATTCTGTTGAAAAGATACGTAATTATCTAAATTTTAAGAGGTTTGTAAGCATGCAAATGTCAGTTTTTAAGTGATTTAGAACTTGGAAAACTTCTTTACAGGCGTGCGCGTGGGCATGAGAAAATGAAAGTTAACGTAATGATTATGAAAACAAATAAACTGTAAATAATTCTAATGACCCTAAAACTGTAAATGCACCACTTAATTTTGGCGGGTTCCCTCTACTAGGAATCTCACGATATTTTTTAATCTTAGATTCTCACGATTTGTAGATGCAAATGGAGTCACGTAACTTTAAGAAATATGTTTTCTTTTAAAAACATTATATTTTGTGTTTCGTCGCAATCAACGAAATTCAGTTTAATTAGTACAAAGTACAAAAATAACGTTTTTTTTATGATTGTTTTGTTCTTTCTCCTTTACATACTTTTTTTATCTTGCCACATTTCGTCATTTATCGTTATATAAGTAAAGTATGACCACTGACTAAATTATAGTATGACGTAAACCACCTCATGAAACTGAAAAAAAAAATACGTTACAAAATAATCGAAATTCTAAAATATAATTTTCTAGTACAAGGTTCGTGCGTATTTAAGGTCTCACAAACATACAACTAACTAAATAAATACAGAAGGTTTTTAGGCAATAATAAGGTGTTTCTCTTCAATAAAAAAATTGCGAAATAATTAATCAGCTGTTTCGATAAGTAAATCGAACGACGATAGCAAATGGCGACTAGAATATTATCAAATATATTTGTTATCTTTAATTTTATTATTAGGCAAAGTATGTTCAAGGCCAAGATATTACTTACCTAGTTTCTTATATCACTTAATTTCTAGAAATTACATTGAAAAAGCAAATTGATATGTTGAGCCTTAGGCCTTGTTCGATAAGTCTTCCTTGCTCCGCGTGTTTATCTACATTTCACCGACGAAAGACGATAGAAAAAAAAAACAAAAAATGATCAAAATAAATACCTACATGACTATCGAAACAGAAACAAAAGACGAACAAAAGAGAAAGAAAAGACCATCGAAACAAACACAAAAGACGATCGAAGTAGAAACCTCGACGGTGTTAGTTGATGTTGTACAGTGGCGCGAAATATTTTCTTATCAAAGGCAAAACTATATTATATATCCAAGAACTAATTCGATTAACCGTGTTACACAATTTGATTAGTTTTTTATCAATACATTTTATTGGTCATCATATTTTATTGTACTATTCAGTAATCGATATAATTTATATCTAAATTCTTGTCTGCTTATTTCATAAATAACTTAAATTTTTATTTCGTATTAGTGCGACCATCGGTTTCACTCCCGCTTTAGCAGCCCAACGGTTCTTGATCCCGCGGGAATATCAGGTTAAAAGTAGCCTTCTGTTGATCAAGGTTCTAAGCTTTATGGGTTAAGTAGTTTTTTGATGCAGGAGTAACAAACGTACTTTTTAAGAAATCAACTTACAAAGTTTCATATTTATCACAATTTTCCCTTAAAATTGGAAGAGTACTTAAAACAATTGAGCAGCTTCTAAATTTAAAATTAAAATGGGAATTTTCGAGTTTGAGAACGGCACTAGTGTCTAAGTAGAATTCAAAATTTGAGAAGCGTTTCTGCGTTCGTTCGAGAGAATTTTATTTTATAAAGTGTGATAGTGAAATGCGCAACTTTAAATTAAATATTTATATTGGTTATAATTAGTTGATATGAGTTATCAACATAGTTACGAAGGTCGCAATTCAGGAAGCGGCAGTTATCAACGGCTACTGCGTCTCACTTGCGAATTTTAGAAGGTTTTCAGAGCTATTAAGATAAATGTCGAAATTCAAAATGGCGTATGAGTAGGTTGTTCATCATGCATGATAAGTAGATAATGATTGGATTTCTTCTAGGTCTTGATGTTGTATAGTCGTGTAAGTTAAGCAGCGCTTGGAGTGGTCAAGTTTTGAAAGGGTGACGCGATCATGTAAACACTTTCTCAAGTTTCTTACCTAATTAGTTAGTTGTCTCTGATAGCAGCCATTAGGTCAAGTTAGGGGCCTTATGACGACTTGAAATGAAAACACTAGGTAAGCGACACCCCTTACGAAAAGAAGAAGGTCTTAATACCGTTTCTATATACACAACAGGGATTTTAATCCAATCAGGCGGAACTGAAGATAAAACTGATGGTATATAAAAGTCGTCCTAATCGAAACGTATCAAAACAATGAGAAAATGCAACTTGTCAATTCCCTTAGGTGAAAAGTTAACCCTCTTGAGTATCTCAACCGGAGGGTAGCAGATCAAAGTACCTATGTATTATAAAGGGGATATTTGAATTCAATTTTAAAAGTTGTCGCCGCACTTTCAAAGTTAGAAGTTTATTAAGATTCTAGTGTTGTATTCGATGTCCGTCTTCACTTAAGAAATAAGTCTAATTTCAGATCAAAACATTGTTTTTTTTTGGTACATTTTAGGGTTCTGTATCCAAAGGTTAAAAGCGAAATCCTATTATATCCACGATGGATGAGCGTTTCCAATTTGGTATTTCCCAGACGATCATTTAAAAGATTATCTAGCTACCTATATCTTATATGTCTTGTAACCAGCATTTCGAACACACCTTTGTACTAGCTGCGTCCTGTGGTTTCACCCGCGTAAGTCTCGATTCCGTGGGGACATCGGGATCAAAAGCTTTTATTACTTCTCGATAATGTAGCTTTCTATTAGAACAAGAATTTTTGAAATCGGCCCAGATGTTTCATTACAAAGGATCAAACAAATAAATATTTCTTCTTCTTTATAATATTAGTATAGACATAACCTAATACGAGCAGATAAACAATGTTAAAATAAACCAAAGACAAATTAAACTTATCGCGTCAATTCAAGCAATAAATAAGTGACTTTTGATAAACTTTACTTTTGGGGCATTTGAGGTCTTATTAATTTAACCATGTCAATAACAAGACCAAGACTTAGTTCTTTCGAGATTGTTCTAGAGGTCAAGAATGTATGTAGTTATGGAAAATTAAAACTACAAATCTGGCCTAATTCCTTATTATAACTAGTAATAATAAGTTGTTTACAAAGTTGCAGACCGAAAACTAACTAAGTTAGTTTAGCTAACGTCGCACAGATTATAGTTGACGCAGTTTTCCATAGCTTTATGGATACTATGGAACAGCTATGGAAAAATTGCTGAGGCACCTTTGTTTTTGCAGAATTCCTTAGACAGTTTTCAACTGAATTCTTTCGTCAGTTTTTTTCATAGTTAGACGTCAACTGAACTATGCAAGATAGTTTTTCCGTAGTCCGGTTGAATAGACCACCGGTCGAACTATCGGGAATTCTAAAAATTGGTAATCGGTTAAGTCGATTTAGTTATAGAATACAAGTCCAGAGATCGACGCGCCGGCATCGTCTTTTCAATTCTAAATTCCGTTGAGTTAACACTTTAAAAATAGAATCTTTCTGAGTTGCTAACACCGATAATGAATGAGAGTTCAAAAGTATTCGGCCTTGACTTGATTGGGAGAAAGTATCGATAATTGAGTGTTAATTACTTGTTCTCAATACCTACCTCTCTACTAAATACTGTGAAATTGTGCCGCCGAATTTATGCCACGATTTTTTTCTTTTTTATTATCAACTAGCTTCGCTTCGCGGTATCACCCGCATGAGTTCCAATCCCAGGATCTTTTAGTAGAGGAATAGTACTTCCTAATAGTATGCAAACTTGTCTGTTTTCTGAAAACGGGCTTTGACAGGTTATGTGTCAAATTTCCTACAATTTATAAGACTGGATCCCGAGAAACAAATTACTATAAAAGATAGGCAATTGTAAGAGCGTCGCGAGGCGCCAACTACTAGGTATACTGTGGTTTACGGCATATTAAGACATCTCGTGTAACTCATTTTTATAAATCAGCTAACAAGCTTAACCATTTTTAAAAAAATGAGTTTCCAAAACTACTGTAAACAAGATTAATTAAGCTAACACCAAAAATAGTTGAACCATCGATAAACGTCCGTAGTCCAACCAGCAGAACAAACCGATCGTACCACGGGCACTACCCACAATTTTCAAAACGAACACCACCATTCAGTTGTCATAGAACATGTCTATTGAGAGACCGGATGCCCAATTACATAACCTTTCGTAACCGTGATGCGCGCACGCATGCAAACTGGCAAATAAGACAATGACCGGCGCGGGCGCAACCATGTGCATGTTTGCACTAAATTAACGATGACGCCCGGAGAATATTTCCCACACGTTATATTTTGTACCGTTTGCACATAAAGCGTCGATGGATTACTCAACTATCGGAATCAGAATTCTGAAATCGTCAATAATTAAATTATCAAAGACACGGATATAGCTCTCAAAATTAGCAGATGGCAAAATGGGCAGGCCATATACATAGCTCGAAGAACTGATAACCGCTGGGGAGTGAAAGTTCTCAAGTAGCAACCAAGATGCAACTGTGATGCGATGTTGGAATGAAATTAAAGTGATTTTCCGGTTTCAATCGCGTTGTTTTATTGTATTAATAATCTTATTGATGCTTAGGGTTTCGAGATCTTTACAAACCACTTCCTAAAAGAAAAATAATAAAGCAACGAGATTAAAACGCGGAAAATTAGTTTAATTAGAAATCTATTTTGCGCACTGTACTTAGACAGGATGTTATTTCGTTTCACTAAGTAGGTACTTGAAATAAAACTGAAAACGTCTTAAGGGTAATTAATTTACTAAACTAAACGGCACGGCGAGCGGCGACGTTTGCATTATTGCAACTTTGTATAGCAATTTGTTGTTATGCCTCTAGAATGCATGTCGTTGCTCGTAGGAATGTAAAAACAGTTTAACTAATTATAATATTTTGTACATTAAATAATAGGTTAGGTATAGTGGTTATTTCAGCGCACGTCTCGTCGCGTCGTGAAGAGTAAAATCGGTGTGGATCAGACTATTTTGCTAGTCTAGTCTGACTTAAATAGACAGCTTAATTAGTTGAAAAACCAACAAAAGCTTATCGAAACAGCAACAAAAGGAGATCGAGAACCAAAAAAAAGTATATCGAAACGGAAACAGAAGGTAATCGAAACACAAACAAAAGACGATCGAAACAGCAAGAAAAAGAGATCGAACCTGAAACAAAAGGTGACCGAAACATAAACAAAGACCATCGAATTTTGAAATCGAAATTGGAATCCAAAGACAATTATTAATTATCGATTTTGAATGAATCCATATTTCCCTTGGTCACGTCATCACGCGTGAACGGCTAGACCGACTTTACTAATTGTTTTTATGTTGAGTTGCTTATATCAAAGTTATATCACGAGAAGGTTTTTATGAAAGAGCAAAATGCTGAACCGATTTTTATAAACCTTACGCGGGTGAAATCGCCGGGCGCAGTTAGTTTTTAATACGAATTGCTTGGATATGAAGCCGGCGATGTCGCCATGGCGTCTCTGCTAGCGCTTTCACTTTCGATATTTATATATTTAACACCCAAAGTAAAAGGATACCAACGAACCAGAACGCATTTAAATCATTTTAAATCAGACATGTTTGAAATGTCGCATGTGCTATATCAGTCACCGTATCAAGTTTTCAAATATGTTTATACGTTGAAAAAAGCGGTCAAGTGAGATTGGGACCACGCACGATGGGTTCTGTACCTTAGGCCAATTTTTTTTTTGTAATCAAAGCCCCACTTTAGTAGGTACCTACGTATTTATAGGTTGTTATGGCGGCAACAGAAATACATCATAAGTGAAAAAGTCAATAGTCAAAATAATTTATTTCCCTTAGATTCTTGTGCAACATTAAAGGCACATGATCATTTGGCTACGTCTTAGGTGTATTGATTTTAGTGTGGCTTCGGAACGCGACCTCCGATGAGAAGAAGTCACAAGAAACTTATGGGGGTTTTTTTGTGATCATGTGTTAAATTACAATCGTCATTTCGAAATTTTTACTGTCAACTACCATGGTTTATAATGTATAAGATACACCTTAGTGACAAAAAGACAGACAGGTAGATAGACGGACAGAGGAGTTTTTGGTGATTTTTCTTTCAGAGGAGCTCATTGGCCTAGTTGCATCAGCCGATCTTAAACAGTCGTGCGGGATAAGCAACGTTTGGCGTGGTCACACTTGGATGGGTGACCGAAAATTTGTGTGGCACAAATCTTTTTCTCGTGCTCCTCTGTGCTTTGGAAAGCATGTTAAGCAGTTGGTCTCGGTTGTTACCTCTGACAGCAGTCGTTAGGTCAAGTTAGAAGTCTTAGGGCGATCTGAAAAGTCTATACTAGGTGAGCGACACCACTTTACGAAAAGAAGCCAAAGAGGCGAAGTCTTAGTGAGAGCGTGCCGTTTTTACCCAATGACTACATAACCCCAAAAACATTAAAGGGACGTCCCGACGTCACGTAACGAACCATCAAACGGATGCCAAAATGATTTTTTTTATTTACATCGTTCATTGACCTACCTACAGACAGACTAGACAAGTCATTGGCTTTTCCCCGTGACAAACTCTTAAAAAAAAGTTTAAAGATGAACATCTAAAGGGCAAAACTAATGCTCCCCGCGGTTTAGTAAGGGTCAGGGTAAAGCCCTGTTCCCGCGGAAATATTGGGATACAAAGAAGCGTTATGCCAGGTCTCCAGCTGCCTATATTCCAAGTTTTATCGCAATCGCAAACTATGTGTGTTTGCTCACAAACATTCAGCTTTATAATATTAGTAGGATTCAACTTAGGTTTTCTACGAAAAGCTGCGGTTCTCCAACTTTTCTACCAAGTAGTTGGACTAATGGAGTCTGTTTGGGGTCGTGGTCCAAATCGTCTAAAAGGTCTTTAGATTTTAGCTAGCTATGAAATAAATCGAGACTAAAAATGAGTTTCATATCAAAATCTCGAAAACTGAAGAAATACTTGGTGACAACTAAGACGCGTACTGATAAGTTCTGGTGGAAATGCGTCGCCATAGAGTCGCGAATTCCTTTGTGACTGTTACCTATTCTATGGTTAGCCACTTATTTCATTTTCGATTTTCACGACTGTCCTAGCCATGTTTCTTTAATAAAAACTGATGGATGCTCCGTGTCGAGCGTGACATTTCTATTTAGTAAGGCCTAAAATCTAGATACTATGTGATAATTCGATTTTTGTTCCGTGACTTCATCCACGGAACCTTTAAAATTCACGATTTCTCAAGAGAAAAAGAAAAAGAGAGAAATCGTGAATTTAAAGGTTTGCGTCCATTGTATGTACATATTTATTTCGTCTCGAAGAATAAATAAATACCTACTGATATAACAATTAAAAATATTGTGACAATTTTACACTTAAAACGTTTTACAAGATCTTTTCTTAAAATATACACGGATATCATAACACTTTTGCTTCCAACAACCATATTAACTATTAAATTAAAATTAAGAATCTGTCATTGGCTATAAGCTTTATTTATTTGTTGCATTTAATGTTTTGTAAGAGCTAATGATTCCATGTTAATAAAAAAAAAACTTAGTGGTGATAAAACCAGCCAAATGCGAATCCGAATGGCGCACGCAGGGTACTGAATACGGATACCATTTTCACAAAAAATGGCGTTTGTTGTATGGGAGCCCCATTAAAATATTTATTTTATTTCTAATATTTATTGTGTTGTATTACCCTGTTGTATAAAAATTTCAACTGTCTAGGTAACACGGTTCGTAACATAGGATAAGTATAGCTCAGTCAAAGACAGGGAGATGATTTGTACTCATATTAAAACATTCTCTCGGGTCTTGTTTGCGTATTGTTATTTTTTAATTATCTTACCTCGACGTTTCGACTATGTTACATAGTCTTTGCCGTGAGGAAGCTGAAGGAGCTGCATAACAATGCGCGAATAAGACTCGGAAAAATGTTAAAACGTGGACAGTGGAGTTTTGGAAATGGCTCCTATTTTTACTCTTAGGGTACGGAGCCCTAAAAATGCTAGCTATAGGCGTTAACCTTAAGTGGTTCTGTTCTAAACTGTTTAGTCAACTTAGTCAGCGGTTCTTACAACAATTTTACTAGGTGCTAGTTAATGCATAAACCACGCTTTCCTATCGTGAAATATTTATTTACATACATAGAGCTTAAGAGAGTGGTCGTCCGCGTTGGTTCGATTCCCGGGTCAACGTAACGGCGCTTATACATATTGAAGAACGTTTTATGTAGTAGTACCTTTTAGATTATTCTTCTGTTTTCAAAATAAACCTTATTTTCCGGTTTTTATTACAAGCATTGTTGCAATGCCATTCGTCGTTTCGGAGTCTTTACACATTCCTAAAACCGAAAAATGAGTTTTCGTATCTTCTAACATGTAAATTATTTATATCTATACCTGTACCTACTTAATATTATAAAGAAGAAAGATTTAATTGTTTAGTTTAGTTGGTAGTTTGTAAGGTTCTGCAACTGTTCGAGCAACATTATATTGGGCTACGCAGCCGCCGGGAGAAGTTGGCAACACCGGTCGAGATGTCAACTGTCATCGAGGCAACGTTTTCGCGCCGACATAACCTTTACTTTTTTCTTGTAGAATTACTATATTAAAACCTAATTATAATTACAGTCCGCGTTTAACTAGTTACCTACTTATCTAACCCAAGGGAAGCGTTATCCCCTGAACAGCAACTATTGGACCGAATTAAAAATCTCTTTCATCATAGAAGGCTACATTATCAAGGAGAAACATAGGTTACTTGTGATCCCGATATTCCCACTGGATTGTGATTTACACCATGAAAACCGCAACTAGTCTGAAATAAAGAAGGGAAACTTCTATGGTTTTATAAAAAACTTTATCAATTTGGCGACAAAGAAAAGGCATTTTCTTTTAAACACAACAAAATTCGTGTCGTGTAACAAGCCCTTATTGTTTACGAGTGTAATTGGGCAAATGTTATTACTCGAAATAACTACGGATT
Source organism: Idaea dimidiata (assembly GCA_949358125.1). Taxonomy (NCBI): domain Eukaryota; kingdom Metazoa; phylum Arthropoda; class Insecta; order Lepidoptera; family Geometridae; genus Idaea; species Idaea dimidiata. Next base: position 12,564,442 of record OX442334.1, read on the forward strand.
TGATATTAGGTACGTAAAAACAATGAAGTCCTGGATCATAACCATAAAAGGATTATTGTAGGTAGGTACCTTGTACCATTTGTATTGGCATTTTTTTTACAATTATTTGTATTTTTAAGGTTCTGTACCTCAAGAGGTAAAAAAGCAACCCTCAAGGTGTAAATGGTACTTTCCGTTTATCACGAACCACGAAATTTGGCAAAAAGTAGATCTAGCACACATAAAGATAAATTGCAACATAAAAGGCCCATCTTCCGGTCTAGAGACATGATATTTGGAAAGTTGTGTTTAGTGGTGTGTAAGTGTGTGTAAGGAAGGATTATTGGATAATCCCGCGGGATCGGAACGTACGCAAATAAAACCGCGGGTCTCTGCTGGTCTAGTACTAAAAAGGCAATAAATAATTATTTATTATTTTAATAATTATTAGCTATAATTAGGTAGCCGTAAGTTTCTATAATTCAAACATATCACATATATCTACTTTAGAAACTAACAACTAAAAGTGAATAACGAAATTTAATTTGTACTTTTACCAGTGTCATTTTGTCTTTCTGAGTCGAATCTATAAGTGAATGCTCGCGGTGAAACCTTGATACATGTTTCTTCAATATTTCCCTATTTTTTTCTCGTATAGACAATGGCGGCTTACCTATAAAACAAAATCACATTTCCCCACTGCTGCTTACCAACTTTGTACATCGACATAACTTTTATTGCAATCGAACAAGCTATAAAGTTAATGATGCCAAAAGTACAAATGGACAATTTGTATTGAATATTCAACCATAAGACTTGGTTTTACTTTCGTAACAATATCTCGAAAGGGAAATCTGGGTTTTGTGACAATTGGCTAGGTAGTTATTTGGTTACTATGAGAGAAAAAGCGGCCCTTTTTAAGTAAGCATTTTTTAACCGCGCGAACAATGTTACGACTATGCAGCATTAACATTTAAAGTAGGTACAAAATCTTAGCAAACTATCTAAGTCTGCAACTTTTACTGTTAGCTATTGAAGAGCTTGATGAAAATGTGGTGCCAGGTGTGCGATCAATCTGTCTCTTGTAGAGTTAAAGGGCTTCCTCGATTGTTAGAATTCTAAGCCGGCCCGGACGGTACGACACGACGCGGAACGGGTTTGATCGTCTGTTACGGCTGTAAAAGCGAGTAACATACCGGGCGGACGCCGGCATCCGCGCCGGTTATGTGCTTTATTTCTGCATACAGCCTTAGGTACTAGTAATAATTACCTATGAAGTTTGCAAAGTTCAAATTTTATAGTAACGTGAGTTCGCAATCACTTCTGACAGTACCCACTTTAGCTCTAGGTGTTTATCATATTACTGCATTCGATTAAATTTTACAGCTAAGTAATTGATTGTGTAAGTACGTTATTGAAAATAACATTTCCAGGCATAATTAACGACAAGTCTAGGTTGTAAAAACATGTACAAAGTAAACATACTGTATACAGAATTACATCGGATTGTCGATCGCGTGGACGAGTGTGGTAAGGTCGCCTGCCCTTTCCGATTCTCTTTGGGGACAATTGGGCTACTTTTTAAATTAGCGCAGAATTTTGAAAGTTAGCGACTTGGTTGTAATTCTATGGTATTGATTTCGAAGGCGACCACGAGCAAAGATGTATGAAAAACTAGCTCGACTATGTGCTGGAGTGTTGTGAAGCTAAGCAAACTGTTTTCATACAGGGAGAAGTAGTAGTGGGGGCACAAGATGAAATTGAAAACTAGCTCAACTATGCGAATCTAAGTAAACTAACTTAGTTTAGGCGGCGGTAGTCAGTCGGCATAAATATTTTTCTCGGAATTCTGTTCCAAATAAAAGGGGAAAAATAAATATACCAATCTACATCGAACGTAGGTATAGGTGCACATATTTTATGTGTCTACCCCGTTCCTTTTTCTGTTATATCACAAAAAGCTCAATATAAAACGAAATCTAAAGACAGCTTCTCGTAACCCCTCATACCTACTTTAATTCGCATTTGATCAGTTTTATTTCTTTTACGACCATCCCCTTGGGAAATTACGTAGGTAGGTAGGCACAGTACTGAACTAAAATATTTAAAGTCAATGACATTTCGTAGGTTAGTAGGTAGATACGTACACGGTAGGCAATTGTGTAAAATATTATCCCGTAGTTTTACCTGCATAAGAGTTGACCAAACTAATTTAATGCAGAATAGCATAGTTGAGCCAATTTTTCATACATGTAATTTCGGCGCATCGTTCGGCAGAAAACCGTTTGTTGGAGATACAAAAGCGGTTGGAAAATAACTACAATTGCAAATATGGTTGCGAGTAGTTAAAAATGGTAACCTACTAGTTACACAAACCACGAAGAAATTACAATTACAACCACAAAAAATACTTGTATGTACTTTTAAAATTTCTTAAACGTCGCCGCGCCCACAGCGCACAGTGAAAACCGCCCAAATCGATTACTTAAATTACGATCGACGACCTACATTATAAATTATATCTTAATTATATTCCGATAAATGTCATGGGCATAATGTTTTAATGCACATTATTGAATCGAAGAGAAATTATAAACGCTTTTAATAAATTTAAATGTTTGTTGATGATGAGTTGAATTGATTTATTTATGTGTAAGTACCTACCACAAGCTTAACACCCTCCCCTCCCCCTCTTAACTACAAAGTCGGAGTCTTCAAGTCTAAAGTGAATAGGTTTCTTCTAGGTAAGCATGAAACACCATCGACCTCATCGACACGCCCCATCAGGTGAGATGAGGTCAAATGAAATGTAAATAAAAAAAGAGTCAAAACTTGAATCGTTTTCAAAAATAGAAACTTTTTTTTTAATCATTTCACATCAGATTTACAGGTATTGGTATAAAAATAACCACGGCATAATTAAGGATCTCTCCCTATTTTGAAGTCGGGTTAAAATAAAACATAAACAAATTGAATTAATTTATTAAAGTAGTATACCTCGTACTCTGCTTCTAACATTTAAATTCAGTTCATCTGAAATTTTCGAAAGTTCATACGTTCGTAAAAGTATAGTAGACAGTAGGTTAATAGTTTCCTATAAAACGTACTATTAATATTGTAAAACTAAACCATTTTACGACTTAATCTATTCGACTGAATCTAGAGATTGCAATTTCAACACATTAATCCTTTCATTGTATAGTCAAAGCACCTAAAACATAGATATACTCGTAGATTGGAACATTTCTTAGAATCAATTAACTAATCGTATTGTTCAGTAATCTGTCCTAAGAAGGATCATTCTTTCTTTGAATTAGCTTTCTAAGAGGCCTATTCAGAAATAACGTTGTCCGTTACCGTCTACGGTAGAGAAAACCGAACATAAATATTTATGCGATATACCACTACTAAATTTCTGAAATTAAATTCTTGTTTTCCGTTATAATCGCGTTGCCTTATATTAAGCATTTATCAATGCACGACGCGACGGATCGATGATTTTTCAGACCTCTTGCTAACGGGTAGACTGAGATATCAGTAAAAAAACGACAAAAATAGTTGAATTTTAAATCAACATCGCCAAATCCGAAGAAAAATCTACAATAAATACATAGATTTATAATTATTTTATTGTACCAAAACTGATTTCTATATACCTATAGTATAATCTCTTTCAATCAAAGAATATATTAGATTTTAAGGAAGGGATTTTATGGATAAGACAAGATTGGATAAATATAAAGTTTTGATATTGGAGAGAATTGGTCCAGCCTTCTTGACGCTGACGTATCTTCCTATTATTTTCAAAAACAATGAAACCAGTTGACTGCCCATATGTCCTCCTCACGAAAACAGTCCTTCTTTCTTTCTTTCTTTCTTTTCAGTAGCACTGTCGTGCAAGAATGACCAATCAGAAAGAGTCTAGGTATAGGTGGTTAACGCATCAGCCAATCACAAAGAGTCTAATAGATGGGTAACGCACTGGCCAATTACAAAATTTGAAGCCCTCAACTCTGAGTTGTGTTTTGTAAAAAATTGGGCGGTCAATTGGCTTTATTGTCTTTGCATTCAGTGCACTCATATCACAATTAATATTTCCCCGAAATGAAGCCGAATATCATGTTGAAATTGCTCAGTTTTTGTTGGTTGTGTACTTCATTACTCTACTTGCATGTTGCATGCTTCGCCTCTGGGAGAGCTCATTTGATCTGGAGCGCCGAAATACTTGTTCTTTAGTTTTTTCACGTTTTATACAAGTTTTGGCTGATGCCCGCTTGCTGCGGGTGGGTTGGTTGTTTAAAGATGTTTGGAAAATGGAACAGACTTTGTAATATTGAAATCTTTGTATTATTTTGTATATTTGTGAAAAATAATCTGACATGATTTAAGACTAGTTTGGAAAAGGGACAACGCAGTAGGAGACAGTCATAAATTACATTTACCACAAGCTAACTTAGAAATTTATAAGAAAAATATGAATTTTATGATTATAAAGATCTATGACGCCCCTTCTGACAGTATCAATTTTATTCGTACTTAGTTTATGCTTAGATTTACCTACTCTATCTAAAAATATTTGGACGCCTGTTGGCAGAATTTCTGTAACTTTTTAACAATTGTAATTGTATACGAAATTTTTGACTAAACAAATTATATTTATATTTATCTAAACGTACTCAGAAGGTAAAATAAGCTTTCCTTTTTTACGTTGAGGGTTGTTAAATTAATTAATTAAATTATGTATCTTGAAATTAGGTACAAAATTCTAACTAAACCATAAATAGCTTCCATCTCACACAGCTCACTCACTAATTAGTAATAAATAGTTTGACAAGTTCTTTGTCTAATTTATCTATTTAGTCCAGTCAGTCAGGGACTTTGAATTTTATAACTATAAAAGATAAAGGTATCTTCTACAGAAACCTCTTTGATACCTAAAGAGAAACCTCTTTGATCAGATCCATCGGTTCTACCTCCGCAAGTGTTCAAAGCCTACATTATACACTTCGCAATTCTGTACCTACTCAAGTAATTGTATAGCATTTTCGTCTCAAATTTTTATGTTAAGTAGTTAATGTTCCTTAAAATAGTGAGGTGCTGGCCGCTGTTATGACAGGACGTTTTGAATCACAGATTAAACGAAGAACTGTTTTCAGAGTGTTATTTATAATATTGGCACGTTTATTATAATTAAATTAATAATTACATTAGTTGTCTTTAGCAGCATGCAGCAGCATTAGCAGTTTACCTATATTATATTAGTCTAAAAACTACGAGTGAATTAGTAAATAATTGATAAAGTATGGGTAATAAATACGTATCCAAGTCGAATTCATTAATTATTTTTGATCCTTGTCGTTGGCATTATGAGTACCACATAATAAGGACTTTATTCATACAGTTATATACCATCATAATGATAGTAGGCCTAGTTAGTTTCACCCTTATAGATCCAGTCGCACGATGCCAATTGGAGAGCTATTTGGGCAATTGACATATAAGTTCGCGAGAAGTCACGTGACTTTTCGCAAGCTTAAGTCAATTTCATACAAAAAAAATCTGCCGATTGGCGATTTCGTTATTCGATAAGAATGTTATCTAGGGCTGCAGGTATCTCATGAATCATGATACCTAGGTAGACAGTTGAAATTGTCACAGAAGATGTATGTCTGCTGCCGCTACGAGAACAACAGCTAAAAAATTAAACTTTAAAAGGGCTACATATAACAACCATGATTATTTTGTGACAATGGTACGGAACCATTCGGGCACGGGTTCGACTCGCACTTGGCCAGTTTTATTCAAGTAACAGATAACACAATCGAATTCCTTCACGTATATCGATGTGTAACACACCCACACATTAATTTTATGTGCAAAATTGAGTTTACTCGCTCCAATCTGGTAGCCCAAGGGAACCGAACAACATAACAAAAAAAAACTGGCCAAAATATGCGGCCTATAATCAGTTGCTGCACTCTCGAACGTCCATCTTTAATGGACAATTAAGAAAGCAAATAAATAACCTTATCGCTCTTATAAAACATTTCTAACGCTAATAATTCTAAGTTGTTACTTCTTGTAGTAAGCTGTATAGTTTAAATTTGATTTTTCTTTAATTTTTTCGATGTTAAATTGAAATATACTTAACTAATTTCTTCGCTTTTATTACATTAACCACCATTTTACCTACGTACCTTCTAGTTCAATGTAGATGACGCATGCATTTAAGGACACTTACCACCAGGTGTGATAGTGCTCAATTAAACGCTGGCCTATAAGTAATAAAAAATAGCAATGATTTACGTATCGAGATATTTACAGATTCGACCTCTTCCTCAGAGGTAGACTGAGATAATGAACATTTTGATTGTTTTAAAAATTTACTGAGAACTCCCGTCTCATGTTTGTCTCATTAATTGTATCAAAACCAATGTAATTAAAACCGAAAAAAAAAAAATTGTTTCAACTTTGTCTCGTATAAGGGGCACATTATGACCTTTGGGCCCAAGTCAACCTCACCTGCTATCTTTATGCATCTGCTGAAGAGCGGACGAGGTCCTGTCGTAGACTTTCCCTCTGGGATTGGGATTCTAGACGGCAGTAATTGCTCCCGTAAAAGTCTAACACCCGTATTAATAGATGTCTCTAAGTAATTACTTTGGCTAAGTAATGCTCGTTCTTATGAAGAATATTCAACGTCAGAGAAAATTGTGACAAACATATTTTCTAAGACAAGTAATTACTAGACTCGCCTATAATTACGGCAGTTATTAAGCTAAATCCAAAACTAAAGTATTTAAGTTGGAGGGATGCAACCGGGAACTTCGCTCGGATGCTGATGAGTGGTGTCGCTCACCTAGTGTTAAAGTTTGCAGGTCGAGGTCTCTAACTTGACCTTACGACTGCTATCAGAAATAACAACCAACTACTTTTCTTCTTCTTTTCATGTAGTGGTGTGGCTCATCTATTGTTAGAGTTTTCAGGTCGCCGTAAGGCCTCTAACAATAGCTACTAACTAATATAAATACAGTGTTAGAGTTATCGGCGCGTCTTGTCAAGGCGTGATACCAGGGCTAGCGGTTTTATTTTTATTTTTGTTTTATACCTATTAAGTCTTTGCTTTTCATTTAGACTTTTTGCTCCGATACACTAACAACAAATAAATGCATATTATAAATCACTTTCGCCAATATTATCTTGATTTGTCCCCATCGAGTTTTATCTCAAAACTTTTTGCCGCCAAAATGTTTAATGTCGAATCGAGGGCTAATTAAATTCATTTACATTTATATTCAGTTTATTCGTTTTAATTAATTATTTCTGGTGTATTTTTATTAAAGGCTATGATATAATTAAGACTGAATTGAAATGAAACTCGATTTCCTTTGAAAACAAGGGTCGCTTTTATGTTTTTGCTTTGTTTTTCTTCTGAGAATAAATTCAATTTTAGGGCGGTTTAATCATGTTTCTGAAGAAAAGAGCACAACATATAATTTAAAGAGAGGGTTTTAGTACCTAATACTAGCACGACTATTCTATAGTAATAATCTAGTCTATTATAATAATAATATTAACACATCTAAGTACGCGGCTCTACAATAGAAGTTTATGCACCGAGGTACTAAAACCCTATCTTTATATAGCGGGCGTCATATTTAATCTAAAGCGTACGAAGGACCCTAGAGAGTTAACTCCCGAGCGCAGCGAGGGTGTTAAAAACTCAACGTACCTAGAGTCCTGAGTGAAGCGTGGGATTCAAGCGCCCAAGATAAAGACAGGTTTTAGTACCGCGGTGAATACTCTACTTTACACATCTACTGCGAGACAATAAAAGGGCTACAAAAATAAGTATTTAACTAACAACAAACAATCGATTAATGCAATGTGTATGAAATATATTTACAGCTCTATATTATTTCGCAAATTTGTTTTTATTGCTCAAGGCATATTTACTAGAGATATTTGAAAGGAAAAATTCATCTTCAAAAATTCACTTGCGGCGAGATTTGAACTCGCGTCCCTGGATCAGTACCCCAGTGCCTTAAACCGCTCGGCCACGCAAGTTCCCATCTCGAGCAGCGAATTTAAGAATATGAATGTTTCCCTGTCTACTATTTTTCGACTACGGCTCGATTGAGACGCCATCTACAGGATCACTTTCCAGTGATTTACCTGCGCCAATGATTAACTTTACAGTTAACGCGTTGACCAAGAGATGTCGCGTTAACTGTAAAGTTAATCATTGGCGCAGGTAAATCACTGGAAAGTGATCCTGTAGATGGCGTCTCAATCGAGCCGTAGTCGAAAAATAGTAGACAGGGAAACATTCATATTCTTAAATTCGCTGCTCGAGATGGGAACTTGCGTGGCCGAGCGGTTTAAGGCACTGGGGTACTGATCCAGGGACGCGAGTTCAAATCTCGCCGCAAGTGAATTTTTGAAGATGAATTTTTCCTTTCAAATATCTCTAGTAAATATGCCTTGAGCAATAAAAACAAATTTGCGAAATATTTAAGAGGAAAAAGAGCGACATCTCTTGGTCAACGCGTTAACTGTAAAGTTAATCATTGGCGCAGGTAAATCACTGGAAAGTGATCCTGTAGATGGCGTCTCAATCGAGCCGTAGTCGAAAAATAGTAGACAGGGAAACATTCATATTCTTAAATTCGCTGCTCGAGATGGGAACTTGCGTGGCCGAGCGGTTTAAGGCACTGGGGTACTGATCCAGGGACGCGAGTTCAAATCTCGCCGCAAGTGAATTTTTGAAGATGAATTTTTCCTTTCAAATATCTCTAGTAAATATGCCTTGAGCAATAAAAACAAATTTGCGAAATATTTAAGAGGAAAAAGAGCGACATCTCTTGGTCAACGCGTTAACTGTAAAGTTAATCATTGGCGCAGGTAAATCACTGGAAAGTGATCCTGTAGATGGCGTCTCAATCGAGCCGTAGTCGAAAAATAGTAGACAGGGAAACATTCATATTCTTAAATTCGCTGCTCGAGATGGGAACTTGCGTGGCCGAGCGGTTTAAGGCACTGGGGTACTGATCCAGGGACGCGAGTTCAAATCTCGCCGCAAGTGAATTTTTGAAGATGAATTTTTCCTTTCAAATATCTCTAGTAAATATGCCTTGAGCAATAAAAACAAATTTGCGAAATATTTAAGAGGAAAAAGAGCGACATCTCTTGGTCAACGCGTTAACTGTAAAGTTAATCATTGGCGCAGGTAAATCACTGGAAAGTGATCCTGTAGATGGCGTCTCAATCGAGCCGTAGTCGAAAAATAGTAGACAGGGAAACATTCATATTCTTAAATTCGCTGCTCGAGATGGGAACTTGCGTGGCCGAGCGGTTTAAGGCACTGGGGTACTGATCCAGGGACGCGAGTTCAAATCTCGCCGCAAGTGAATTTTTGAAGATGAATTTTTCCTTTCAAATATCTCTAGTAAATATGCCTTGAGCAATAAAAACAAATTTGCGAAATATTTAAGAGGAAAAAGAGCGACATCTCTTGGTCAACGCGTTAACTGTAAAGTTAATCATTGGCGCAGGTAAATCACTGGAAAGTGATCCTGTAGATGGCGTCTCAATCGAGCCGTAGTCGAAAAATAGTAGACAGGGAAACATTCATATTCTTAAATTCGCTGCTCGAGATGGGAACTTGCGTGGCCGAGCGGTTTAAGGCACTGGGGTACTGATCCAGGGACGCGAGTTCAAATCTCGCCGCAAGTGAATTTTTGAAGATGAATTTTTCCTTTCAAATATCTCTAGTAAATATGCCTTGAGCAATAAAAACAAATTTGCGAAATATTTAAGAGGAAAAAGAGCGACATCTCTTGGTCAACGCGTTAACTGTAAAGTTAATCATTGGCGCAGGTAAATCACTGGAAAGTGATCCTGTAGATGGCGTCTCAATCGAGCCGTAGTCGAAAAATAGTAGACAGGGAAACATTCATATTCTTAAATTCGCTGCTCGAGATGGGAACTTGCGTGGCCGAGCGGTTTAAGGCACTGGGGTACTGATCCAGGGACGCGAGTTCAAATCTCGCCGCAAGTGAATTTTTGAAGATGAATTTTTCCTTTCAAATATCTCTAGTAAATATGCCTTGAGCAATAAAAACAAATTTGCGAAATATTTAAGAGGAAAAAGAGCGACATCTCTTGGTCAACGCGTTAACTGTAAAGTTAATCATTGGCGCAGGTAAATCACTGGAAAGTGATCCTGTAGATGGCGTCTCAATCGAGCCGTAGTCGAAAAATAGTAGACAGGGAAACATTCATATTCTTAAATTCGCTGCTCGAGATGGGAACTTGCGTGGCCGAGCGGTTTAAGGCACTGGGGTACTGATCCAGGGACGCGAGTTCAAATCTCGCCGCAAGTGAATTTTTGAAGATGAATTTTTCCTTTCAAATATCTCTAGTAAATATGCCTTGAGCAATAAAAACAAATTTGCGAAATATTTAAGAGGAAAAAGAGCGACATCTCTTGGTCAACGCGTTAACTGTAAAGTTAATCATTGGCGCAGGTAAATCACTGGAAAGTGATCCTGTAGATGGCGTCTCAATCGAGCCGTAGTCGAAAAATAGTAGACAGGGAAACATTCATATTCTTAAATTCGCTGCTCGAGATGGGAACTTGCGTGGCCGAGCGGTTTAAGGCACTGGGGTACTGATCCAGGGACGCGAGTTCAAATCTCGCCGCAAGTGAATTTTTGAAGATGAATTTTTCCTTTCAAATATCTCTAGTAAATATGCCTTGAGCAATAAAAACAAATTTGCGAAATATTTAAGAGGAAAAAGAGCGACATCTCTTGGTCAACGCGTTAACTGTAAAGTTAATCATTGGCGCAGGTAAATCACTGGAAAGTGATCCTGTAGATGGCGTCTCAATCGAGCCGTAGTCGAAAAATAGTAGACAGGGAAACATTCATATTCTTAAATTCGCTGCTCGAGATGGGAACTTGCGTGGCCGAGCGGTTTAAGGCACTGGGGTACTGATCCAGGGACGCGAGTTCAAATCTCGCCGCAAGTGAATTTTTGAAGATGAATTTTTCCTTTCAAATATCTCTAGCTCTATATTAATTAAATTTAACAATGTTACATCATAATGACGAAACCAAACATCGGCCTTAGCCGATGAAAAAAAAAAGTTGGAGCATTATACTAACCAAAACTTTTTGCCTTATCCTTCCGTCGAAGAAGTAGAAAGAAAGAAGAAAAATAGTCCAGTTTTTATTTTTTTAATGTGTTATGTCTAGGTGGCCAGTTCGAAATGGCCTTATGCTACCAGAACCTTAGTTCTAAATTTAATAAAATAAAGTCTCGCTTTTGGAACTACGGTTCTGGTAGCATACGGCCATTTCGAACTGGCCACCTAAAAAAAGAAAAACTGGTATTTTTTTCTTCTAGTTTTATTTCGACGGAAGGGTAAGGTAAAAATATAAGACAGGGCTTTAGTACCTCGGTGCTTAAATTGCTATTGTAACGACTAAAAAACTACTTGCCCGTATTCAAAAAATCTACAATTAAAGCTATAATGTCAAGGAGTAATATAGGCTACTTTTTATTCCGATATTCCTGCGGTATGGGGACTTACGTGGAACGCTGCTAGTATGTTCTATTTTACTTTTATTATTATTTATATGAAAAACATTGTTGGTTCATACTATAAGCTACGCCACACGCCGCTTACGCCTAGCAACAACCCACGTCAACGTACAAGGAACCCACATCTACATAATAAGTCTCATTTAAATTAACAAACGCTTAGAAAGCAAACACAATCGAATTCCGGAACAACTTTTAAAGTCTCTGTAGACAAAAATCTTTTAGTCAGCCGATACTTTATCATTAGTAAAAACCTCATTGCCATTCATGCTCTGTTCGATTAATTATTTTGAAAACGGTTCAACAATTATTATTAATTTTGCACAAAATCACTTACAATTCCAAAGCTTTGGCGAAGTTTGTTAAATTACCAACAATTGCCAACAGTTTTTGAAAAAAATAAGAACAGAGCTAACGCATTATTTAAATATTTTTGATAATTTTAGAAGAACCTAGGGTTTTTTTTATTTTAATGATGACGTCATGTTCCATTTTGCTACTGACGCGGCGTCCAACTTCTTCCTTACCTAGCTACCTAGCTAATTACCTACCCTAATCTTCTTCTAATCTTACCAAGTCGAGTATACATTGCACATTGAAAACGCCTATACCTAACGAAAGATAATACAACTGCAAATAGTAGCCAAGTGCAATTACGTCTGGCAATAGATCAAGCCAATAGAAAAGAAACCCTGAGACTCTTAAAATTAATATCGGTGGACTATTATCCGCAGACAAATCTGTAGTGTGAACAATCCACCATCACAACGTCATTTAATTTTTTACCCAACTTTTTCTAATCGTTTAACTAGTCCGCGACTTTGACAGATTGGCGACGAATAACGCCCGGAGCATTATACATGACCATTACATTTACAGTTGTGGACTACCTTATATCTATAACGTGAAGGAGTAAATTACAATGATTTAGAAGTTAGACCAATTGTAATGATAGTCCGATAGCCACTCCTAGAAGAACTCCGATCTAGATTGCGATCAGCTGTCGGTCAGTTCAAATTGGACTGGATTCAGATATAACATGGGCGATATGATAGTATGTTGATGCTGGGTTTCTATGTTAAAAATATGATTAGTTTTAGTATCGAACAGTAAATGGACCTAACGCAGTATTTTAAAATCATTGAACTGGTCCAAATGTAACAAAACGTTGTAAAAAGGCTTTGTAAAACTTTATAAAAATCAGAAAGTTATACAACTTTTTTCAGAGCGTTTGAAATCGTTTTGATAAAAAGGAGATAGTAAGACCAGGCCATGCAATTTAGAAATACGTTCCCCGAAATCCTGCGTTAGAATTAAAAACTTTTTTCAAAAAGTCTATAATGCCGCCTGGCTCGCCTCTCAATAGACTGATCTCGTAGAAGAGACCTATGCTTTACAAGACCTTGTCCGTAAACAAAACCAATCGTAATTCCAATATAGAAACGCAGCATGAAATAGATCGGATGTCCAGTTGAATTGAGGTTTTGTTTTATGAGTTGCAAAGAAAAAATTAGGTGGCTTGATAAATGACCGGTGAGAGGCTGAGCACTAGCTGGCACTCCTATGTTTTTTATATCGTGTAACTTCCGTGAGCAGAAATGTTCCTTTTCGGGTGAGAATTTTAGATTTATGTCAGGATATCAATATTATAATTTGCTGCAAACAAATTAGGTTCTACTTTGATCAGAAAAGCTGATCAGTTGTTTGATCATTGCTAATTTAAGTTAATACTAACTGCATCTCTCGGTTTTACCCGCATAAGTCTCGATCCCGTGGGAATATCAGAATCAAAAGTAGCTTAGGTATGTTACTCCTCGATAATGTAGCTTTCTATTGATGAAATAATTTTTGAAATCGATTTAGTAGTTTCGGAGCCTATTCATTACAAACTAACAAACAAATAAATATTTCCTCTTTATGATATTAGTACTTACATTTATTCGCCCGACGGTCTCTGTGGCGCGTCGGGCGTACGTCTGACTGCAATGCAGAAGGCTGCGGGTTCGATTCCCGTCAGGTGCAAATATTTATGCTTAAAAATTAAAAATAAATATTTGTATCTGGTCTGGGTGTCTTTCTACGTATAATATGTATGTATTTACAAAAAAAAGTAAAAATATGTAGTATATCCTTTGTCTAGTGCCCATAGTACAAGCCTAGTGCTTAGTTTGGGGGCTAGATTGCGCTGTGTGTAATGTTGTGCAATATTTATTTATTATTATTATTATTTATAAGATAAGTACTAGCTGCGCCCACGACTTCGCCCTTGTTTTTCTAACACCTACCTATCGTCGTGCAAAAACCAACACTTTAGCGGTCGCTCAACGAAGTACAGGTACTGCCAAATACTGTAAACTGGAAACAAACATTTTGCCAGCATATACAATTTGTAACGGGTAAGTCCTTTTAATCCGAAAGGGGGTTGTTCTAGACGTCTAGGCGAACACCTTTTGTTCTACGACTTTTGAAAATTAGAACTTTTTTTTTGAAAATTTTGAGATTATGTTTCACTGAAAAACAGCTGTTTTTGAAAATAAATGTAATTGAAGTTTTGATTGTAGTAGACCAAACTAAATAAAAGGACAACATAAGGTCAATGACCTCGAACTCTCAGAAACGGCTGATTTTCAAGTAAACTTTACACCAATTTTTTTCGAAAATTTAAATACGTAAAATAAAAACACTGCATGCGAAGCCGCATCCGCTAGTAATTATTAATAATCGTATTTTTTACTATGGCAGTACTGTTCACGATATTCGTTGGCGTTTCGCTTGGTATGACACACTTTCGTGTGACACGGGTGGATAGTGTGCGGTGACCTTTACACAATACTATATTTTTAAAACCTAGCTTTAATGGTCTAGGATTCCTGTATTTTAAAACACATAAAAACAGCAGTTTGTCCTATATTGTTTTGTGGGCAATTTATTCTGTGTTTTAATTATTTAGCATCCATTTTAGAAATACGACCTGTCGAGGAGAATAATAGGTATACAAACATACTGACAGACAATTTTTTTTTTCATATTTGAAGCACAGACGTTTCGCTCGGTCACTGAAAAGGTCAGTTTGAATGTATGGTTGTTAGAGGTATAATCTATGGAATTACCAGACCGATGTTGGTAATCTATGGAATTAATAATTTAATAATATAATCTATGGAATCACCAGAGCGGTGTTGGTCTAGTGGTAGATACCCCGACTTTCATTCTGAAGGTCGTGGTTTCAAATCCCGGCCGCGCACCAATGTATTTTTCTTTAAGGAAAATTTATGTGCGCTATTAACATCGCTCTTACGATGAAGGAAAAACATCGTGATCCACGGCTTAAAATCACGCACAAAGGCAAATCACTAGTAGGGCTAATTGCGGAAACACACAAGTTAAAACTTTAACTTTAACTTTACCAGACCGATTTTGGCAAAATTTAATATGAAGATATCCCGATACTTTCACGAGAGCTGGACTTGCGCGGGTGATTACAACTAAAATTATTTTTATAGATAAAGTAGGAAAATTTAAGACGACATAACCTTTCTTTGCTGTAGTCGGGTAAAAATTGTGTGGTCGTAACAACCGCTTTAAATATTCACTCACTCGACTATAATAATTAATCAATCACACAAGCATACCTGTCTGTGTGTCACGTATCGTTTGTAAGGAGATACTATTTAAACATTACAAGACAATGAGAGATCGATCTTTTCATTGTCCGAATATTTAACAGAAGTCGGAGATTAGTATTGTGAACAGTCCGTCAATAGATCGACAATTTATCAAGAATTAAAAAAAGAAAAGGTGATAACTGAGAAAGTGTTGATTGTACTACGAAAATACATTAATAATACTTACGTTTTGAAATTATATCATAACTAACTGCGTTAGTTAGTTAGTTTGTTATTACCCTCGTTAGTCTCGATTCAGTGGAAAACTTCAGTAGATCAGGATCAGGAATCATCCAATGGCAGGATTTTGCAATTTAATGTCTAACATGGTCTTTACACCAGAGCTATCCGATAGTGAAAACCAAATTTCTACCCGTTCAGAAATTAGTTTAGATGGTGGTACTAATTAAGTATACAAACTAACATGGTGGTAAAATGCTATTAATTACTTTAAAAAATCATCTTCAGATCAGCCGTAGGAGGTCCACTGTTAAACATAGGCCTCCCTCCAGCCAAGGCTTGCCCGCAGTCTAATCATGAGGAGGGAAATAAAAAAACCATACGTACAAATATTGACAATAAAATATGTATTACTAAAACGAAAGCTCCACCGATCAATTTAATACACTTAACGTTAAAATGATGTGACGGTTTAAAAAATTCGCAGCTAACCCTTCAAGGCAAGGGCTTTTTTGGGTAAATAATTGTGGACTCGTTCTGAGTTTGTTGACCCGAAATTTTGGCCCAAGGCACTGGAATTTCGGCTGATTTTCGCTCCAAAATCTCACGTCGACGGACGTGGTTTTTGTACTGCATTATTATTATTAATTGGATCACTGTGCTGTCACTGATTTCCATCGGTTAGCTCGCCGAGATTGTGAAGAAAAGGGTTCGTTGCGATTTATTTTAGTTTGGTTCTGGGTTCCGTATTAAATTTATGTAAATGACTAGTCTAACTAAGTTTGTATTTCCAGCCAAAGACAATTTAAAGGAGTTGGTCACGGTTCTCATCTCTGATAGTAGTCGTGAGGTCATTTAAAAGGCCTTAGGGCGACCTGAATACTCTAACACTAGGTATTTTCTCAAATTACAATTTCAAATACCAACAAACGTAAAAAAGAAATAACAAATTAATTATACTTAAATTTCGTAATTTGTTTATTTATCGCTCTATCAAGGCAGAAATGTTTTAGAAGATGCATTTTTTCTTTAAAATATCTTTAAAACAATTAGGTATAAGGAACATTACATTACTCCAAAACATAACTACTTCAAAACAACAAACAGCAACAGTGCCACAAGTATTACACCTAAATTAACATTTGTTTTATATATCAAAAGGTTTTATTAACAAGATTACGTAAGTACCTCACGTTACATTAGGGTTGTTTCGGTGCAAAACGCAAGTAAAAAGGTGCACTGGACCGAAGCAAACTCATTAAGTTAATATAAACCGAACGCCGCCGCGGCCTCCGTACCTACCTACTGCCTTCTGAGAACTGCAGGCACGTCGGAATTTTGGAAGTGCTACGCCGACGCATAAAGGGGTTAACATATCGGGACAAGTTGACGTACTAAGTCAAAACTGGTGTAGATCATTTAGGACTAATTTATTTTAGCGTACTTCAACTCTCAATTGTTATGGCACCGCTAGATAACTTAGGTGTTAGAAATAACAGGAGTAAGAGAAAATACTTTTTAGCCACGCACGTAAACGGTCACCCATCCAAGTAAGGCCGCGCAGGCGTTGCATAACCCACACGACTATAAAAGATCGACGGCCGTATATTATTGGCCTAACCAAAGATCTCCTCAAGAATTCCAGGTATTATGTGTATGATCTCCTAAAATTAGGCTCAAAAACTTCAAAAAGTATATGAAATTTATCAAGGTTTGCTAAATATACAAAACGATCATGTGGAATATTATAACATTAATATATTTTAATTTCAATTCAATCATGACAATGTAGGTATGTAAGTACGTAACTACCTACATAATAAGTATAATTACCGACATATCAAATTAAATCCATTCATGTCTTTTGATCGTCAAAAGTATCATATTGATTGCATTTTTGTATTTTCGTAATCGATTGGAATTTGGCGATACAACAAAATCAGATTACAGAAAGTGTAAATTCCTTTGTAATATCACTTATCAGTATTTATATAAATTAATGCAAAACATGTAGGTAAATAGGCCTCCGCCCGCGGCAGTTTGGGAGATCCAAGAAGTGCTGACTTGACGTCGTAAGGGCTGATATGCGAGCACAAGACCTCACTACACTGGATGCCGAAGATCGTGCGAAGTGGAGACGTAAAAGTAGGAAAGCGGCTCCCGGACTCCCGGGCTCCCGAGAGGAATGGGAACACAGCTCAGATGATGATGCTGATGTAGGTAAATAAATCAAAGTCCAATTTTCAAAATAAAAAAAAGATATAACTTTTTACATTGATCTCCAACATAAAAAATATGCCCAAATACGTCGATCAAATAAGATCTCACACGCAGAAAGCCGAAAACGAGTCCCTGTTCTTTTTTTTTTAATTTTCGGAACGGCTCGAGGGCACGCCGTGATTAGTACCTGCATCCAACTGAATCCGATTTGCAAATTAGATCCAAAAGATATGGGGAAACAAGGGCCATGTTACTCAAAACGTTTAAGTAAAGTTTTAAGGCTCTTTATGTGAGTTCTGTTTTAAATTATGTTGTCACTAGGAGAAATCATCATTTAAAAAGATCTAACTAATATATTATTATAAACGAGAAAGTTTGTTTGTATGTGAGTTTGTTACTCTTTCACGCAAAAACTACTGAACCGATTGTGATGAAACTTGGAACTACTGAACCGATTGCGATGAACTTGGAATATAGGTAGCTGTAGACCTGGAATAACACATGGCTACCCTTTTTATCCCGATAATCCCGCGGGAACGGGACTAACGCGGGTGAAACCGCGGGGCGCTGCTGGAATATTAAATAGGTGGGTACTAATTGTACTAGTGAATAAATACTAAATAAATACAAAAGCAGCTGCAATGCTGACAATATTGTTACGTGTATCGTAAAATGAAATGAGCATAGCTGCGGCACTAAGATGTCAAAATCGACTATGTCGATGAATGACGTCAAAATTCAAAAATGTTCCTGAGGTTTACCTCAAATTTAATGACAATTCAATAGTTTTTTCTAGTGTCACATATACAGCTCATACAAACAAAAACACACTTTCACATTTATCATATTAGTGGAATCACGCGCTGCTTCCGGTTCTTACTACATTCCGATCACCAAAACCAGTTTCTTAGACTTGGTAACGGTCTATCTAGATTTGTATATAGTAATAATCTATTGATTGAACTTAAAAATCTATCAGCCTTTCACGGGCAACACACGTTGACAAAGGAAATTAATTCTTATTCCTACATCCTAAGGTGCATCGCCGAAACCGTTTAAATAAATGTCCGATACTGATTAAGAGTTGAAAGCTGCAGTTTATAGACCATTTTTAAATGGTCCGTCATTATTTTTGTACATGACAGTTTTTAGGACTTACGATAAGTACACCAACGAAGAAGGGTTGGAAATGCCATATTTGATACGCTCAAAAATTACAAAACAACATATTCTCCACCTTACCATGATAACCCTTCTGCCTGCTGAAGACACATATGTTGTCTTTGATTCAGCAATTTGCGATCTTTCGGTTTTGCAATCTGCAATGATTTGCGATTTCAACGTCAACTCAGCAGTCAACGAAGTACTGTGCAGTAGGTACGGCCTCTTTAGGCGCACTTTCCCATTTAAAATATTAAGAAGATAGATATCTTCAATGATATTGTATTTCATTGCTGAATCTCACGGCGATGGTTTCGCAAATGAGATAAAAACTAACGGAGATAGAGTGACTGACATTTGTTTATATTAGTTGACATTCGTATCGGTTTGCTTAAAGCAACCACAAATTTAAAAGTATCAAATTCAGATGGAGTTATTTTATTCCCCTGATCAATGCATTCGAAAGACTACTAAATATTGTGAATTAAAAAATACCTTAAACATAGAAATATTTTAGCAGCTGAGAAGAAACAGCTGATTTTCAAGTAAACTTTACACCTAAATTTTTCGAAAAGTAGGTACTTCGAATTTTCAAAAGTCGTAGAACAATAGTTGTTCGCCTAGACGTCTAAAACAACCCCCTTTCGGATTAAAAGGGCTTACCTGTTACATCTTGTATTTCCAAAAAAAAAACAATCTATGACAGGATTCGAGCCTGCGTCTTTTCGCTAACCAGGCGACTGTTCTATCCACTGAGCTACACAGGAATCACGCGTCATGTTATAATTTTTTGGCCAAATATCTCCTTGCTAATTGTTTACCAACTAAGGCTTGGTTTCTAAGTTTAAAATGCCTTGAGCAATAAAAACAAAAAATTTTTTTTATAAAAAAACAAAAAACCCGACTGCGTAAAAAATTCATTTTACCAATCTAATTTTTCCAATGGGTCCCGACTGTGAGTAATTTTTTACTCATTTCTTATGTGTTATGTATGTGTGTATCGATTACAAAACTATTATTACTTAGCGTCATTTCAAATTACTGGGCTTGTTTTTTTCTTTTTGGTTTTTTGTTGTTTCTATGCGTATTTTTAATCGAGTTTTTTACGCAGTCGGGTTTTTTGTTTTTTTATAAAAAAAAAAATTATTTTACGCTTTTTAGTTAGGTATTTTCACTTATTGATCGTAGGTAAGTCTCGTAATCTATTTATTTCATAAGAGGGCTATAATGTACTAGCTGCGCCCCGCGGTTTCACCCGCGTAAGTTCCGTTCCCTCGGGAATAAAAAGTAGCCTATGTGTTAATCCAGGTCCCCCAGCTACCTATATTCCAAGTTTCATCGCAATCGGTTCAGTATTTTTTGCGTGAAAGAGTAACAACTTCACATACATACATACATACATACTTACATACAAACTTTCGCGTTTATAATATTAGTAAGATTCTATTTCAGTTAGGGTTTAGTTATTTATTGTTTAAATTTATTATTATTCTTTTAACGTTTTTAGGAACCTAAGTGTTATTAGGCTTTTATTCAGTAGGTAGGTACAATTTATGTAAATATTGTTTTAGTATATATCAATAAATTCCTGTCACCTGTACCATCACGGCTTATACTTTGATAGTTCCAAGCGTAACTACGTAACAAAAATAAAAACTTGTTCGTTAGTAATAAAAAGCAAGAATACCTAATTGTAAATTAACTTTAAACCGTTATATTTCCTAAACGGTTCTTTAAAATGAAAAATGGTGAAAGAAACCTAGTATTTATTTTTAAAAATCTATTCAACGATACCCATCTTGACATACTTTGACGATTTTGGATTTTTTAATTTTGACAATATGGCGTCTGGTGGTGACATATGTTACTTTAGATTACTGTCATGTCTTTAGTCACACTCGCCAGATTAAGATGAATCGATTGACGTAAGAATCATCAAAATCGGTCCACGCGTTTGGCCTCTAGAACGCCACATAGAAACATCCATACATACATACATAGACTGATAAACACATTACCCTCCTTTGCGTCGCGCAGTCGGGTAAAAAGAAAGATTAATAGCTAAATCAATTAAAAAAAACCGAATTCAAATAAGCTCAAATAAGGTCTAAATAAACCTAGATATTATAAAGTTAAAGTAATGAAAATATACTTATTTTCCAGGATAATATTGGAGTTTGGCTGCTCGACTTCAGATTACTAGGTACATCCTATCCTACTAATATTATAAATCCGAAAGTCTGTTTGTTTGTTTGTTTGTTTATTTGTTTGTTTGTTTGTTCCCTCTTCACGGTCAAACGGCTCAACCGATTTAGATGAAAATTTGCATAGGGATAGTTTAAATGATGGAGAGTAACATAGGATACTTTTGATCCCGAAAATCCCGCGGGATCGGGACTTACGCGGGTGATAACTATCTAATAGATGAAAATTTGCATAGGGATAGTTTAAATGATGGAGAGTAACATAGAATACTTTTGATCCCGAAAATCCCGCGGGATCGGGACTTACGCGGGTGATAACTATTTATTGGATGAAAAATTGCACATCGATAGTTTAAATGATAGAGAGTGACATAGGATACTTTTGATCCCGAAAATCCCGCATGATCGGGACTTACGCGGGTGATAACTAATTAATAAATGAAAATCGACACAGGGGTAGGGTAAGTTATGTAGAGTGGCATCATGATCATCGTCATCCTTCGTCATCGTCATCGTCACTTACTAATGAAATACAAACTTTACTTTACTTCACCTACCAACCGCAGTGCAAAAATCCACACTTAAACGGACGACCAGGGAAGTACTGATGATGCCAGGCGCGGCAGCGCCTGGCTTCAACAGTACTTCAATGGGCCGATCCCGCGGGATTTTCGGGATTAAAAGTATCCTATGTTACTCTCCATCATTTAAACTATCCCTATGCAAATTTTCATCTAAATCGGTTGAGACGTTTGACCGTGAAGAGGGAACAAACAAACAAACAAATAAACAAACAAACAGACTTTCGGATTTATAATATTAGTAGGATAGGATGTACCTAGTAATCTGAAGTCGAGCAGCCAAACTCCAATATTATCCTGGAAAATAAGTATATTTTCATTACTTTAACTTTATAATATCTAGGTTTATTTAGACCTTATTTGAGCTTATTTGAATTCGGTTTTTTTTAATTGATTTAGCTATTAATCTTTCTTTTTACCCGACTGCGCGACGCAAAGGAGGGTAATGTGTTTATCAGTCTATGTATGTATGTATGGATGTTTCTATGTGGCGTTCTAGAGGCCAAACGCGTGGACCGATTTTGATGATTCTTACGTCAATCGATTCATCTTAATCTGGCGAGTGTGACTAAAGACATGACAGTAATCTAAAGTAACATATGTCACCACCAGACGCCATATTGTCAAAATTAAAAAATCCAAAATCGTCAAAGTATGTCAAGATGGGTATCGTTGAATAGATTTTTAAAAATAAATACTAGGTTTCTTTCACCATTTTTCATTTTAAAGAACCGTTTAGGAAATATAACGGTTTAAAGTTAATTTACAATTAGGTATTCTTGCTTTTTATTACTAACGAACAAGTTTTTATTTTTGTTACGTAGTTACGCTTGGAACTATCAAAGTATAAGCCGTGATGGTACAGGTGACAGGAATTTATTGATATATACTAAAACAATATTTACATAAATTGTACCTACCTACTGAATAAAAGCCTAATAACACTTAGGTTCCTAAAAACGTTAAAAGAATAATAATAAATTTAAACAATAAATAACTAAACCCTAACTGAAATAGAATCTTACTAATATTATAAACGCGAAAGTTTGTATGTAAGTATGTATGTATGTATGTATGTGAAGTTGTTACTCTTTCACGCAAAAAATACTGAACCGATTGCGATGAAACTTGGAATATAGGTAGCTGGGGGACCTGGATTAACACATAGGCTACTTTTTATTCCCGAGGGAACGGAACTTACGCGGGTGAAACCGCGGGGCGCAGCTAGTACATTATAGCCCTCTAATGAAATAAATAGATTACGAGACTTACCTACGATCAATAAGTGAAAATACCTAACTAAAAAGCGTAAAATAATTTTTTTTTTTTATAAAAAAACAAAAAACCCGACTGCGTAAAAAACTCGATTAAAAATACGCATAGAAACAACAAAAAACCAAAAAGAAAAAAACAAGCCCAGTAATTTGAAATGACGCTAAGTAATAATAGTTTTGTAATCGATACACACATACATAACACATAAGAAATGAGTAAAAAATTACTCACGACGACCAGGGACGTACTGCTTCAACAGTACTTCAATGGGCGACCGTTTAGGTGTGGATTTTTGCATTGCGGTAGGTAGGTGTTCGAACAACGCGGGTTCGCAACTTGCGCGGGTGAAATAATAAATAAATCGGTAGCAATGTATGAGGTGAGTTATTTTTTCCTTTTTTAAAGTCAACTTCTAATATTTTTATTTATTTGCTTATTGTTTCACAACAAATAGTGGTAATGTTTGTAAAGAAGAGTCAAGTATTATACTTGTAACTTGTCGTCTTAAAATTCATAATTATATATTGTTATATTTATGGTTTAAGTTACGACAGAAAACTTTAATTTAATTATCATTGCGAAAGTTCCTTACACAGTTTAGTAAAGCTGGTAAGTATTGTGTTAAACTTAACAAATACTTATTATTAATTGAGTATAAGTTTTTACTGTGTTTTTACTATCCACACTATAGCATCAATAAGTGAAAATACCTAACTAAAAAGCGTAAAATAATTTTTTTTTTTATAAAAAAACAAAAAACCCGACTGCGTAAAAAACTCGATTAAAAATACGCATAGAAACAACAAAAAACCAAAAAGAAAAAAACAAGCCCAGTAATTTGAAATGACGCTAAGTAATAATAGTTTTGTAATCGATACACACATACATAACACATAAGAAATGAGTAAAAAATTACTCACGACGACCAGGGACGTACTGCTTCAACAGTACTTCAATGGGCGACCGTTTAGGTGTGGATTTTTGCATTGCGGTAGGTAGGTGTTCGAACAACGCGGGTTCGCAACTTGCGCGGGTGAAATAATAAATAAATCGGTAGCAATGTATGAGGTGAGTTATTTTTTCCTTTTTTAAAGTCAACTTCTAATATTTTTATTTATTTGCTTATTGTTTCACAACAAATAGTGGTAATGTTTGTAAAGAAGAGTCAAGTATTATACTTGTAACTTGTCGTCTTAAAATTCATAATTATATATTGTTATATTTATGGTTTAAGTTACGACAGAAAACTTTAATTTAATTATCATTGCGAAAGTTCCTTACACAGTTTAGTAAAGCTGGTAAGTATTGTGTTAAACTTAACAAATACTTATTATTAATTGAGTATAAGTTTTTACTGTGTTTTTACTATCCACACTATAGCAAAAACACATTAAAAAAGATAAAACTCATCACTTGTAATACCTTCTTAACTGCGTAGCTTCTTAGTATAAAGATTTATACTAAAAAATAGAATAAGAAAAGACAAATTAGATAAAATCCGCATGAAAATTCGTTTAGTCGTTTTTCAGTTTGTCGATTACAGACAGGCCGACAGACTGACAGATGCGGCAGTCGACTTTGTTTTGTAATATCTTACTAATGTCACTAATATTATAAACGCGAATGTGTGTATGTACATAATATGTGACTTTGTTACTCTTTCAAGCAAAAACTACAAAACCGATTGTTAGAAACTTGGAATAAAGGTAGCTGGATACCGGAAATAACACTTAAGCTTTACTTTTTATTTTACATCCTTTTGAAAATAACTGTTGTTCCATTAAATGTTCAAGTATAATGCAAAGTAAGCATGTAATTAATATGCTAAATTAAGTAAAATGCTATAATAATTGTTGGCAGACATCATTAAGATTCGTTTAAAATGTATTGCAGGAAATTACAGTGTTTAGACAAACCATTTAGATAATTAACTTAGTTGGGTTGATAACCAAATTACTGCCAAATCGTATTATTAAGAGGTTTTTTGCTTAACATTTTAGATATGCAAAGATTTGGTTAAAAATTAAAACCAAAATATTTTTTATATTTTTATTATTAAATATTTTTCTCGGTATGTTAACTCTTTGACTGCTGGCGTTGAAATCGCAAATCAGAAAATTAAAACGCAATACCGAAAAATCACAAATCTCTGAATCAAAATTGCAAACACACGTGTTTGTTTTCAGCAGCTAACGGTTAAGCAGTCAGTCTTGTTTGCTATATCTGATAGCAGTCGTTAGGCCTAGTTAGAGGTATTAGTGAGGCCTGGTTTAACTAGAATAGTTTTAGCAAGATAGTTAAGACTTCTAAAAAAAATTAATTTAATTGATATTAGAAAAACTAGTCGCAGTAAAAAGCTGTTGTCAGTATGTGGTCGATAATATTGCGGCGGCATGTAGACAACACAAAGTAAGAATATTTAGGGCTAGAACACACCCGATCGTCCGTGAAAACATATTTTATATTCATAGTATTCTACTTAGGTACATTTTAACACACAAGTGTTAAATTTAGAGTAAAAAAAAACTCCTGACGCCTCGACTCGCTGTGGGAGCCAGACAAAATAATGATTTTATGAATAAAATGATGTATGTATTTTCAGGAACTCACAAAATTAGTATAATTTGGATGTATTAATGAAAATATGTTATCCTAAGAATTATATTGATACTAACTGCGCCCAGCGGTTTCACCCGCGTAAATCCCCATTCCGCGGGATTATTGGGATAGAAGTAGCCTTATTATTCTATATTCTAAGTTTCATCTCAATCGGTTCAATAGTTTTGCGTGATTGAGTAACAAGCATACATACATAGACACACACATACAAACGTTGTGCTTTATTATATCAGGAAAGTTTCTTAATGTTTGCGGTGCCTGATCAGCTATTCTAAAACTTAAGAAGTCTTTTGCTGAAAATGTACCTTTTTGTACCCGACTGTGTTTCGATTAACTTATTTATTATGCTACTTGCCGACCCAGTGAAGCATGTTCGCGCAAATGATCAGTTTTTATACTTACAATAAATTATTGACACGCAAATATAAACAACAAATTCAAATCCATTTTAAAATATTGGATTAGTAGATAAGGTTTTTACACTCGAATGTACCAACTAACCCATGATTATGCTAATTTTATGAAACTGAAAAAATAAAATTTATATCAGGTTATTTATGAAATTCAACAATGAAATTTTCATAATAACTCGATGTGTTTCTTCTATCATAGTTTATTGTTGCAAGCGAAAAAATAATGACGTGGTAGCAAACAAAATGTTATTTATAGCAGTAGATTATAGAAAATTCGAATAAATAGCAGTAGTTTTGCAGGAATATTAAAGGCTTCTTTAGATTTTACCGTTTTACACTACCTTTTAGAGGAAGTTTTAAGTCATGTTATTTTATTCAGTAAGAAATATACAGAAACCTGATCATTTTGAAATGTCTTGCAAAATAGATATGACTAGCTACGCCCTGCGGTTTCACCCGCGTAAGTCCCGTTCCCGCGGGAATATCGTGATAAAAAGTAGCCTATGTGCTATTCCCGGTATTCAGCTACCTATATTCCAAGTTTCATCGCAATCAGTTCAATAGTTTTTGCGTGAAAGAGTAACAAACTCACATGCATACATACTAACATACATACAACCTTTCGCGTTTATAATATTAGTAAGATAGTAAGAAGATAAGATGTGTGGTTTCGGCACGCGCCTTCTGCTGAGAAGAAATCACAAGAAACTGATGGGGTTTTCTGTAACCACATACGAAGTTGAGAGTATCAATCAGTTGAATAGGAAATTTACGACTATATTACGTTACTGTGAATAATGTCATTGCGGATACACGTTACTGCGAAAACCAAAGACCACGAACAAACAGAACTGCGATGTTGTGGGAGTGGACTACATTTTGAGATTTAATATTTTACGAATCGTCCATTTTAAGAATCCAACATTTTGCTCCTAAAGGGTAAGCAAATTAATATCACGATGATGAGACAAAACCATTTTTATTAATAACTAGCTGCGCCCCGCGGTTTCACCCGCGTAACTTCCTATCCCGTAACGTTAATGATCCCTCACGTATGTCATACCAAGTGTTGCTTAACGATCATTCAAAGTACTATATAATATTTCTACCTCTAAACCAACCCTGTACCAAGTTTATGAATATCGGGTCACCTGCTCTTTTTCACTTATCACGTATGTTGTACCAAGTGTTGCTTAACCCGTACGATCATTCAAAGTACCCTATATATTATTTCTACCTCTAAACCAACCCTGTACCAAATTTCATTCATATCGGTTTACGGGTTGTTGAGTTAGAAATAGAAATACACGACTTTATTTTTCAGAGCTGCCGTCCCGCGGTTTCACTTGCGTAAGTCCCGATCCCAAGGGAATATCGGGATCAAAAGTAGCCTATGTCACATCTGGATAATATAGTTTTCTATTAGTGAAAGAATTTTTGAAATAGGACTAGAAGTTTCTGAGATGACCCCCAAAATACATACATACATACATGTTACCAACGTAACCTCTTTAAAATATTAATTACCAACATAAAACAAAATATTAAGAATCAAAAGTACAATGAGATATTGCAAAATAATTATTAAAAAGCACTGCAGTTGGGTGACACTACTCGCATGGAGCCGACCGATTGAGCCGCGCGGCATGATGCCTCACAGAGCTGGCTGGCCACCCTCATTATCGTCGCCCGCTACGTGTATACAAGATGTAACGGGCAAGCCCTTTTAAGCCGAAAGGGGGTTGTTCTAGACGTCTAGCCGAACACCTTTTGTTCTACGACTTTTGTAAATTCAAACTATTTTTTTGAAAATTTTGAGATTATGTTTCACTGAAAAAACAGCTGCTTTTGAAAATAAAGGCAATTGAAGTTTTGATTGTAGTAGACATAACTAAATGAAAGGACAAAATAAGGTCAATGACCTCGAACTCTGAGAAACAGCTGATTTTCAAGTAAACTTTACACCTAAATTTTTCGAAAAGTTCTTCGAATTTCTAAAAGTCGTAGAACAAAAGTTGTTCGCCTAGACGTCTAAAACAACCTCCTTTCGGATTAAAAGGGCTTACCCGTTACACCTTGTATGTATATGCACGCTTGGTACTTATTAATTATTTATTGTGGAGTTATTTTAAAACTGTAATATCTCGTGAGATATTCATTGAAATCAAGTGATGTTAAGGACAATTATGTTTAAAATTAAATACTTTTAATGAATAACGTATTTATTTGGATAAGGATTAATATCGTATTTACAAAATTACCTTCGGAAACAATGCATTGTTCTACAATAAATTTCATTACTCTAAAAGATGTTATATTGAGTCAACCTTAAGAGTAAGACATATGCTGTCGCGGACTGTTTATTAGATCCTATTTAGAGGAAGAATTCTCTCATAAATGGTTTTTATGTAACTTTGACCGTTTACTCAGCGCACGCGACAGAATCTCGGAAAAAGGGGGTTTTTTTCCCGTTTTTGCAACATATTTCATGGATGCTCCGCTCCTATCAGTCGTAGCGTGATGTAATATAGCCTATAACCTTCCTCGATAAATGGACTATCAAACACACAAAGAATTTTTCAAATCGGACCGGCAGTTCCTGAGATTAGCGCGTTCAAACAAACAATCAAACAAACTCTTCAGCTTTATAATATTAGTATAGATTTATTGTGGAGTTATTTTAAAACTGTAATATCTCGTGAGATATTCATTGAAATCAAGTGATGTTAAGGACAATTATGTTTAAAATTAAATACTTTTAATGAATAACGTATTTATTTGGATAAGGATTAATATCATATTTACAAAATTACCTTCGGAAACAATGCATTGTTCTACAATAAATTTCATTACTCTAAAAGATGTTATATTGAGTCAACCTTAAGAGTTAGACATATGCTGTCGCGGACTATTTATTAGATCCTATTTAGAGGAAGAATTCTCTCATTAATGGTTTTTATGTAACTTTGACCGTTTACTCAGCGCACGCGACAGAATCCCGGAAAAGGGGGATTTTTTTTCCGTTTTTGCAACATATTTCATGGATGCTCCGCTCCTATCAGTCGTAGCGTGATGTAATATAGCCTATAACCTTCCTCGATAAATGGACTATAAAACACAAAAAGAATTTTTCAAATCGGACCAGCAGTTCCTGAGATTAGCGCGTTCAAACAAACAAACAAACAAACAATCAAACAAACTCTTCAGCTTTATAATATTAATATAGTAAAATAGTAATAAGTAATTATTATAGTATAGTATATAAGTATATAGTATAATAGTATATAGTATAGTATATAGTATAGTATATAGTATAGTATAATAGTATATAGTATAAGTATATAGTATAGTATAGTATAGATAATAATTTATTTGCCACAACGGTAATACATAAAGAAACTTATACTATCAATCAATTAATAGTTATAGTTACATATATCATTACTATAGTTACATATGGTACTTTTGGAACATATTTAATATGGTAAACATTAAATATTTTTAAGGTATAAGTTACAGCGGCTCCTGCACTAAGCAAAGCTTGTCTCGCAGAAACCTGATAAAAAATTAACAAAATGATATAGATTTTATATATTCTCGGAAAACCATCCGCCCGGCAAGCGGGAAACACTTAAGTATACATTTTATTTTTGAAAATGGGTGCTATAGTATGTTTCCTCATAACAGTGTGAGTGCTACAAAGTGAAACTTTACAGGGAACCTACGTTACCCCAGGGTCCAAAGACTCTGGATACGCAGATTTTCTCCCTCTCTCCTGAAGTGAATTTGTTGTATAGCTACACGTGTTATATTGTTAGATGTGAAGTGTATCGAAGTGGGAACGATGGGAAAAAAGGGAGATAATAATAGTTATATTGCTATAGTTATGATGTGACAAGAAGAATCTCCTCAGTTCGGTCATAGTCGTGGTCTTCGAGCCATTTTTCTATTGTTACCGCCACCTGTCTTGCCGGCATGTCAAGTTTGATATTAAGCTTAGCACACATATAATTATAAAGATATGGTGACAGGAAAAAGGGAAGACGCCTGGCAAAGGCTGTGCGAGTACGAGGCTCTAGGATCCTCATAACTCTTCTCTTAATAAGTTTGTTGTAGTCAGGGCGGCGCTGCACAGTTTTGTGTGTTATAATTACTGTTCTCAGTATGAAAAGCTGCCGGACTCGGAGCACCCCGCACTCTGCATAAAGATTGTCAGTAGAAAAGAGGATAGGCCTTCTCAGCATTACTTTTAGTACTGCCCTTTGAGCACGCTCAAGTTCAATCATCTTTGTTTTTGCAGCTCCTCCCCAGATCCTGACACAATACAAAATCAAGGATTGGCATAGACTTTTATAGACAAGAAGCAAAGTAGCCTTGTCAGCGGAGTGTCGAAGTGATTTCATTATGAAAATAACTCTTCTGATCCGCCCAGACAAAGCAGAGATCTGGTGTTCAAAGCTTAATTTTTGATCGAGTATAACCCCCAAGTATCTGATTTTATCGGTGTGCTCGATAGCTTGGCAGTCACACTGCGTGGACACATTAGAGCAGATATTCAACTGTGCCGATATCGTACAGCAATGGGAATGTAGTTTAAGAGAGTAATTTTTGCTTGGAGCAGAGGCCTGGGTTTTGAAGAATGTCAGTATTTAGTTTTCTTAACATTAAGAGAAAGAAGATTTCTATCAAGCCAACCAGCAACTGTACTTAGCCCTGCTTCA
Organism: Idaea dimidiata; assembly: GCA_949358125.1. Classification (NCBI taxonomy): domain Eukaryota; kingdom Metazoa; phylum Arthropoda; class Insecta; order Lepidoptera; family Geometridae; genus Idaea; species Idaea dimidiata. Next base: position 12,595,070 of record OX442334.1, read on the forward strand.
GCAACTGCATGAACACGGTCCCAATTCTCATCTTGGAACAACAACACGGTATCGTCCGCATAACATATAACATCTGCATTATTAAGAGGGGTGTCAAACAAATCACTTACATAAAGCACGAATAGTGTTGGACCCAAGACGCTACCCTGTGGTACACCGAAGTCAATAGGAAGCAAATCGCTAAGCGATTGTGAAACCTGAATGCACTGAAATCTATTTGAGAGGTAACTGTGGAACCATTTGTAGGCCAGTCCCCTGATGCCCAAGCAATGCATCTTTCGGAGTAAAATTTGGAATCGAGACGGAGTCGAAAGCCTTAGCCAAATCGAGAAATACTCCAATGCATCGTCGGTCTCGATCCAACGCGGATGAAATATGGTTAGTTAGGTGTAACATTGCATCTTCGGTTGATTTCCCGTGACGAAATCCGAATTGGTTATCTGGCATAATATGGTGCTTGTCCAGAAATGATATCAGTCTTTTATTGACAATTTTCTCAAGGATTTTCGAAAAAATAGGAAGCAGTGTGATGGGCGGTAATTACTAGGTTCTTTTTTGTCCCCGTCCTTGTGAATCAGGGTAACCACCGCTGACTTCCAACGTTGGGGAAAATGACCTGATGAAAGACTCAAGTTGAAAATGTGGGTCAAAGGATCAATGATATAATCCTTCATTGATTTAATAAGAGATGACGAACAACCATCCAGACCAGGGGCACTATTAGATTTTAGGCTGTTAATCAGTCCACTAACTTCTACGGGGTCAGTCGGAGTCAAGAATATGGATTCTGGAACCGAATGGGACGACTCGAATTCTGCCGCCAAAGTAGCTTGAGAGGAAGAAAGTTTGTCAAGTATTTTGGAGGCAAGAACATTCCCGACGTTTGTAAAGTACTGATTGCATTTGTTTAAAGAATCCGCAGTATTCTGTTCAATTCGACACAGTTCAGTCGGAGCATAGCGCTTACTGTTAAGGTGACAAATGTCCTTGATTTTTTGCCAGAGTTTTTTAGGACTATCCTTGTTGTCGGCAAGCTCACGATTTTCGTATTCAGTTTTTAATTTGTGTTGCAGATTATTCAAAAAATTACGGTATCTTTTGTATGTGGCACTTATTGTCGGATTTGATGGATTACGTCTGGCTTCCATGTGTAGTCTGTCTCGATTTTTCTGACATCTAACCAAGCCTGGCGTGATCCATGGATGTATGACGTATCGGGAACGACTCAGCCTGATAGTTTTGGTATTCTTATTTATGATAGTCTCTAAAGTCCCTACAAAAACATTACATGACTCATCAGTATTTTGCGATGATATAACAGCTGACCAACCGACCGCTTTGAGTTCAGATACAACGGCACATACATCTATTTTGGTCCGCATTCTCTTTCTGTTTGGTGGCTTTATTTTAGTGGTCATACCGATAATGCATATGTTATGGTCCGTCACCCTAGACTTGCATACAACACCAACAACGGGCGACAGGCTGTCAACAAAGAAGTGGTCTAGGCACGTTCCAGACTCGTCCCGCGTCACCTTTGTGATGGCAGGTAAAAGTTTATGGCTGGATAAAATGCATTGATAATTTGAGCAGTCTTCAGTCATTGGTTCACATAGTAAATCTATATTTATATCACCAGTTAACACAACTCTCGTATTTCTTGATGATTTTAATAGATGGTCAAGTGATAATAAAAACGGATTAATGTTGGAGAAGGACGGAGATCGATACACACCAATCACAGTTATTTCGTCGTTTAAGCTAATATTTAGACAGTTACAATTATCAAAGTCAGGTTCGCTTACCGTTACATCCCATTTTTCGTTGACGTAAGCAACGACCCCGCCGTTTTTGTTGATGTACTTCTGTGTGCGAAATGACTTGTAACCTGGGATCTGATGTATAAGAGAATTGCCCGCAAGATGACATTCACTAAGGATTATTATGTCAATATCAAGTTTAATTCTGTTTAAAGTCACCATGAAACCATCAAAATTTTTGAAAATACTTCTTATATTGAACGACAGACATTTAAGGTCATAGTTTGGGGTCACAATCTCGGCACAAGAGTCTACGTAATCGAGCGATACACAGTTTATTGTAAGAGTATCATCTATGTCTTCTGCCAAATCATCAATGAGGATAGCGCGAGACATTATTTACTGCTAATATTACAAATGCAAACGTTAAGATGTTTGTTTGTTTAGATGTTTGTGTTTCAATCACGCAAAAACTACTGAACCGATTTCTGAAACTTGGTATGCAGATAGCTGGACATCATATTCCGTGGGATCACGATTGCAAACGGGTAAAACCGCGGGGAGTAACTAGTACTTTGATAACTTAAAGAGAGTGACAAATTAATTAATTTGATATCAATCTGTATGACTTAACAAGTCTGAGATACGCTGACACTTAGCTTACGTGTAATACAACTTCTGAATAAAATATTATTAAACAACTTGTTTCATTTAATGAGTTATAGAGGGTTCCGTAGTCTCCTTATTACCACCTCCTGCATATAAAAAATAAATTAAAAGTAAAAAAATACCTAAAAATAATAAAAAAATACACTTAAACTAAGACATTTTATTATTCATGGTTTTTTGAAATGGTCGGGTTTTTTTATTATAATTTATTTTATTAACAGGCCTGCCCCCAGATTATCTATCCGGTGGACGTCTGACAACAGTGGAAAATAACAGGCACTATGCAGTACATTGCTGCTTCGACGTAACGTGGTTATTACCGGTGATTACCTCAAAGCAGCAATGTACTGCATAGTGCCTGTCATTTTCCACTGCTGTCAGACGTCCACTGGATAGATAATATGGAGGCTGTTCTCGCGCTATAAGAGGACGATAAAATAACGAGAAACGATTGAGAAGCAAGAGACGGACTGACAGATAGACAAACAGTAAAGGGTACCACCAGGGTAAGGTCTTTACTGACCTTCTCCATCCAAAGGTTGCCTAGAAGAAATCGCTTTTAGCGATAAGATCGCTCATTTGTACAACTTTTTACTTTTAAGCTTTCTGTGTAATTTGTCTCGCTTATTAATTATAATGTAAACTGATTTTAATTGTTGTTGGTTGTGCAAATAAAGTGTTAATAATAGGGGTTAAAGTATGAAATTGCCGTTTTATTGCAATAGGTTCTTTGAATTGACATAGAATCTTCATGGTTTGAGGTTTTCGAATGAAACTTTTTTCAAATGGTTTCTGTGATGTTCTTTTTTTAAAAAATGTGAATCATTTGAATATCGACTTTCAATTGTTTTTGTTATTCAATTTAGACAAGAAAGATGGATACTGCGAAAATTCGAGTGATTTTTGAATACGAGTTCCGACGCGGAACTAACGCGGCAGAAACAGCCCGCAATATCAATGCTGCGTTTGGAGGGGGGTCTACTAATGAACGCACCGTGCGATTTTGGTTTAAACGCTTTCGTGATGGAAATTTCGACTTAAAGAACGAGCCACGAGGAAGACCGCCCACACAGGTGAATAACGATGAATTAAGAGAGATAGTGGAAGCCGATCCTAGTCAAACTACCCAGGAATTAGCGGCATGGTTTAACGTTACCTTACCCACTTTATTGACTCACTTGCGTCAAATCAATAAAATAAAAAAATACGAAAAATGGGTGCCTCATGATTTGACTGATCTGCAGAAAGAAACGCGTGTTGAAACTTGTGTTGCCTTGTTGAACCGGTACAGAAATGAAGGAATATTGGATCGAATTGTAACATGTGATGAAAAGTGGATTCTTTATGATAACCGGAAAAGAAAAATGCAATGGCTGACCCCAGGTCAAATGCCACAACAGTGTCCTAAAGCAAAACTTACCAATAAAAAGGTAATGGTAACTGTTTGGTGGTCTCAGCATGGTGTTATTCACTATAGTTTTCTTCGATCTGGTCAAGCAATTACGGCAGATGTCTATTGTGCCGAACTCCGAACCATGTTGACAAAACTAGCAGTAAAGCAGCCCCGACTCATGAATCGATCTTCACCATTATTGCTCCACGACAACGCGAGACCTCACACAGCACGAGAAACCATTTTGACCCTTCAGGAACTGCACTTAGAAACCATTCGTCATCCTCCGTATTCACCAGACCTTGCTCCAACGGACTACCATTTTTTTCGTGATTTGGACAATTATCTACGTGACAAGAAGTTTTCTTCCCAGGAGGCAGTACAAAATGCTTTCACACAGTTTGTGCAGTCTAGATCGTCGGAGTTCTATCGCAAAGGCATTAATAACCTTCCCATTAGATGGCAGCAATGTATAGATAATAATGACAACTATTTTGATTAAATAAATTTGTTAAAAATTTAAAAAATAAACAATTAAGATTTTCAGTACAAATCGGCAATTTCATACTTTAACCCCTAATATATCTATCTATCTATCTATCTACCATAGACCACACTGATCACATATCCAAAATTACAACAAATGATCCTGTGACATGGTGCATAGGAACTCGAAACAAAACAAAAATCCCACCTTCAAAATGCTCCTGGCTCCGGTAATGTATGACCGTACTTAAGTGTCGACCCAACACTTAACAAACACAATATTAAAAAGGCAAATATTAAAAGAAAGCGCTGAAAATGTTGTTTAATGTAAAACAATTAAAAATAATCGTTACGTAATGGATTGTGGTCTGTAATATTTACTTCCTTCTAAGGATTTTGATCTCAGCCGCTCGTTTTGCTCGACTGGCCACTGCTCAGACAGGTTGTAGCGATAGCAGAACAGATCTAAAAGTAAATTAAATATTTTTAGATTTTTCTTCTGTTTTCGCTATTAGCATTGAAATCAAACTCATTAAAAATATTGTACGTATAAAAGAATGAAAAATATTTTTTAATACACCTGCGTATTAGTTATGTGAATTTACATTTATATTTGTAGGGACTGTGTTTTCTGACATTAAATAAAGATTACAAACAAATAAATATTTGTAACGTTTTCTACAAACGTTTTAATCTAATGACGTGATTATTCATCTTAATTGCAATGTTAAGTGGGCCTGCGGCGACATATTTATAATTTATACGCTTAATGTGTAATATTTTACACACATATCAATGTCCCATGTCCCGTAGTATTACTATTTTACTGCAAAATTAACTATTATTTAGAGTTTTTTCAGTTATTTCAGTTTATAAACAGCCATTTCCCATAAATGATTTGGAAACATTGCTACGGTAAGTCAAAAGCCGTAGATTAAATTTTCATTCAAGTTTATATAGTAGAAATTACAACACGGGAATAAGACCCGGGAAACTTGTAAATATAAAACAGTTTATTTTGCAACCAGTACAAACGTCGGTACGTCTCAGACTGTATCAGCTGTAGTAACAAATATATTTTTTGTGTTTTTTGTCTGTCTGTACTTGCTTTTAGTTCGAAAACATTTTAAATGCTTTTTATCGGGACCTGCAGCTTTCGCAGGTTTTATTAAAAACTTAACATACTCGTAGCTCCTTAGTAAAAGGTCAATTTGACTATTAAAAAAAGTACCAGCTGGTCGAAATAGTAAAATTTAAATTTATAAGTAAATACTGCAATTTGCTGTAGAAACCCCATGGTTTCTATAGAAAATTACAGCATTTACCCATGGGGACATAAAGCCTTTGAAGTTTTTGCTATTGCAAAAATATACGAAACTAGTGGCATGCATTTTATATACACTTTCACAAAGCAGTACTACTATTTTATAAAATTGCTTCCAGTAACTGCTGGGAGACAGCTTTTGTGAATTTGACTCTATAATACATGACTTTAGTTTTGCAATGTAAATTAGTCTAAATAGATCTAAACTAGCTTCGTCCAGCGGTTTCAACCTAAGTTTCGATTCCGCTGGTTTATTAACTCAGATAAAAAGTAGTCTAGAACTCCGTCTATCTACATATATTCCAAGTTTTATCGCTATCGGTTCAGTAGTTTTAGTGTTACATCGATAATTTGTTTGCTTTTTAAAACAATTGTGACGTTTTATATCTATACGTCGGATAAATACGTGATTAGAAAAATACATATAGTCTAAAGTTTGTTTAGTCTGTTTATGATCAAAGAGTCTAAATAAGATTCAGAAAACCGAAACAAATAGGTAACCATGACAACCAAACCGTTGCTACGGCAACCTCCAATTATTGTTCGACCAATACGCTTGCGCCCGCGCCGCTCGCTCTGATGCGATCGCCTTCAATTCGCGCACGTTATTTTTTGTTCTCAATATTGCATTCCTTTGGTGCCAAGTTCCAACGAGATAGCCCAAATCTTGGCTTGTCTTTTTTTTTTCTTTTTTAAAGGAAACAAACAATATGATACTACTCGTATAAAATCGTTTGTGAATATTGACATTTAAATTAATATTCCCTCTAAGTCTTATCAGAACATTTTCTATCTTTATATTTGTTTTATCGTAATAGGTTCAGTATTTTTTGCGTAAAGTGTAACTACATAGTTTCTACAAGTCCCTCAAATTCAGAGTTTTCAGGCTCTAAGACCTCTAACATGGCGTATCAGAAATAACATCCGGGACTGAGACCGAGACCTATTACTTAACGTGCCTTGCGAAGCACGGAGGAGATCGAATATGATTTTTCGTCACACACAGCATCGGTCACCCATCCAAGCTGCGTTAAGCGTTGCTTAACCCGATCATTCATGATCGGCAGGTGTCAGGCCAATGAGCTTCTCAAGTAGTTCGAGGTACAAATATATGATTGAAATATGAAAGCTTTTTTGTAGTTTCATTGCGGTCACGATTTAGGAGAATCAATCAACCGATGTTATGTTACTGTTAGTCAGGTATATACTTATTCTACTTAAGAAACGAGTAGGTACTCGTTATTATAGGTAGGGCTTTGATACATTTTCATTTAACACTAGCTGCGCCCCGCGGTTTCACCCGCGGAAATAAAAAACTCGTGCGGCCGAGCGGTTCTCGAGCGGTTGCACTATTTCGTTTGTAACAATTCTTGTATTATCGATAACATTATTCCAGTCACCCAGCGATCGTTCATTCATTCACTTAGACGGATTGTCGGTTGATTGAACGACCGTTGGGTTTGAGCGTCATAATGACAGTTCTCTCGGTCATTCGCGGGGAGTCTTGTGCTAGCGGTCAGTAAGTGAACACCATGTAAGTACGATTGTATATTATTACTTAAATTGTGTAATTTTTGTGAGGATATTGTTGTCTGAATAATAATTTGTAACCTTAATGATTGTTTTATTTCTATTTATTTTGTCGATAATTCTAAGACCCTAACATCTCAGAAGTGGAATTACAACAAATTACATTTGTTTAACGCCCACCAAATTTAAATAATCAGTATATATTTCGACAAAATACATATAAATTAAACGAGATCTTGTTGATTCCAATATGATAGTTAACCGTTTTTGTGAAATATGATGTCCACGTGCGAGATGAAAACGGATTCTTTTTTTTAAATATGAGCGGGTCATGTTCAAAGGTGATATTTCATTTCTTTTTTTTTATTTTCCATCTTTTAAATTATTGTGATTTCGTGAAAATAGTTAGATGGTTATCTTAACCCCAATGAGGTCTTATCATATAGAGTGACAAAACTTATAAATCATCAACCGTTACGTGGATGAAATTGGATTACTTTTCTTCACCTACCCAATATTTTTCCTAATGAATTCCTTTTATGGTTGGTGCGAAGTATAACGTTACCTAATTAGATATCTTGAGTAGAACGTGTAAACATAGAACTAGTGCCATCGTAATTCACCATAAGTTAGTGAGCAATTACAAAAAGAAAATCGTTTTCGAGTTTCAGAAAATGGGAAGCGATACGAGAATGCGACAGCGCGAGACACCGCCGAGACGATCTGAGCAGCCAACGGGGTCTGCTCAAAATAGCGAAAGCCGAAACAGCGAAGGACGTGGCCGTAGTCGCACGAGGCGGAGTGACCATCAAAGGCGACGTAGCCGCAGTCTTAGTGAACTGGTAGGCTCACGCCATAGCAGGCGAAGCCGCAGCAATAGGAGTCGACAAAGCAGACAACACAGCCGAGATAGTAGACGTCGTAGTCGCTCGAATAACCGTAGAGTAGACCAGAGAAGTGGACGGATTTATTACCACGAATCAGACCTCCTTGAAAGAATCAGTCTATTAGAAGGTGAACTTTACCGGCAACAACAAAGACAAAGGTCTGAGGAAGATATTCCTCGCAAAAATGCAGCTGAACAGTCGACCAGTGGCGAAACATCTAAGCCACGAGCACGTGATGGGCGCAGTTCTCCGAGAAGCATCTCCAGAAGTCCCGTTAGGAAAAGAACAAGGTATGAAGATCCAGTTTATTTACTTAAGGATTTTATGAATATTTTAAAAGGCAAGGATCGTGAATCGTTTCCTGTACTTAACGTAGTCCCCGAGTTTGACCCACTTTCAAAAGAGCAAACTATTGATGTATGGCTAAATAAAGTGGACGAGTGTGCAGAAATTTATAGTTGGACGGACAAGCAAACGGTTCACTATTCCTTGCCCAAACTGATCGGTCACGCTAAAACATGGTACCAGGGACTACCTTCTATTAAGCATTCCTGGCCAGAATGGAAACTCTTACTACGCGAATCTTTTCCTTCAACTGAAAACTATGCCGAACTGTTGACAGAAATGCTTGGTAGGAAAACACACCCTGGAGAATCATTAGAATTATAATTTCTTCTATGGTTTTCGCGATTTTGCATAATAAAACACTTTATTTATCCGGTTTTTATCGCGTTTTTATTCATTCATTCATCTCAGTCAACCTTGAAAAAGCCAACTGTAAAGTTGGCGAAAGCTCGGGTCAAATAATGAATAAAAACGCGATAAAAACCGGATAAATAAAGTGTTTCATTAGAATTATACTATTTTTCGAAGATAAATTTACTGAATCGTTGTAAGATATTTGGGAAACAAGCAGTTGACTGCATTCTATTTGGTGTAGAAGATAAAAGCGTGCGGTTAAGCGCTCAAGCGGTTAAAATTGAAAAACCTGAAGAAATTTTAGAATTTTTTAAATCAGTTAAGTCTCAGACGAATGTAGTTGTTGATGCTAAGAAAGATAGTAGATATAGGGATTCCAGGTTAACGGTTAATTATTCTAATAATCAAAAGAACAGTGAGGTTGCTAAAAATCGTTCTAGGGGGAATGTTGCATGTTTCAATTGTAACGAAACTGGTCACATGAGTTATCAATGTCGTAAGCCACTGAACAAGTGCTCTGAATGTAATTATTTGGGACATAGTTCTTCGTCTTGTCCTAAGAAGGGTAGCAATGGTAAGCCACGTGGCAAAGACTTGTCATCTGATAAGCAGGACATCTCAAAAAGCGTACTCGAAGTGTCTATCAATGAAAATAGTAACGACAAGTACAAACTAATTATTAAAGTGAATGGCATAATCACCCCTTGCCAAGTTGACTTAGGAAGCCAAGCCACCTTGATTCGCGAGCGTGATGCTCTTAAGTTAGGGCTCAAGTGGAAATCGGTAGACGGTCCATTGTTGAAAGGGTTAGGCAACGTGCCTTATGTACCTATCGGTAAATCCTTAGTCTCCATCGAAGTACAGGGAATAGTAGAGGTCAACGTAGAAGTATTTATAGTGGTTGATTCACTTATTAATATTCCTGTTTTACTTGGACATAGCTTTACCGAACGACCAAACATAAAAATAATAAAGACTGCCACTGACCTTCAATTTAAAATGATCAATTTTGATGAAATAAAATTTAATCTTGTTGCAAGCAATAATATTCAACTCGAAGTAGGTGAATTACTTGCAATATCATTTAATAGTGCCGCTCACGACTACAGTGGTAGTATTTATGTTGGGGGTTCAATTAGGGGCGAACCCGGAAAGGAATATTATCTCTTACCGGGCGAATACCGCGTACATAATGGGCAGGGCTACGTTTTGATACAAAATCTCGCATCCGAAGTCCTGTTGTTCAAGAGTGGCACGCTTATCACTAGAGCACGAACGTTATCAATGAGTCAGCTAGATGTGTTTCAGTTGAGTACCGATTATAGTAGCGGTCCAAACGCAGTAGAAATTAAAGTGGGTAGTAATTTGACAACTAGTGATAGAATGCGTTGCCAAGATTTGTTGCACAAGTATAAAGATTGTTTTTCATCCGGATTACATGACCTAGGCTTTACAAATGTAACGGAAATGGAGATACAACTGACAGACTCGACACCCGTTGTCTATAGGCCATATAGGTTATCACATTCGGAACGCGACTATGTTAGAGGTTTAGTTGAGGAAATGATCCAGCATGGCATAGTGCGTGAATCTAGTTCCCCTTATGCGAGTCCAATCGTGCTCGTACAAAAGAAATCCGGCGAGAAACGGCTATGCGTAGACTACCGTGCCTTAAATCGGCGCACTAAGCGCGATCACTATCCACTTCCGAGGATAGAGGATCTTTTAGACCAATTATCAGGCCAGACTTTATTTACTACTTTAGACCTTGCGTCAGGGTACCATCAAATTGCTATTGCGGAGGGATCTAGAGACAAAACAGCGTTTGTTACGCCCGACGGGCAATTTGAGTATAACCGGGTTCCTTTTGGTTTGGCCAACGCACCCGCTGTATTCCAACGCGCCATTCATAAAATTCTGAATAAGAGTGTAGTCCCTTTCGTAGTTATATATATGGACGATATTTTAATTCCAGCGAAAAGTTTTGATGAGGGATTATCGCGTCTTGAAAAGGTTTTGAGCTTGTTACGTGAATCGGGGTTGACTCTAAAAATGGAGAAATGCAATTTTTTTCAGGATAACATAGTATTTTTAGGATTTAATATAGATAAAGTAGGAATTAGTCCAGGGGATCAAAAAACTCAGGCCGTATCTAAGTTCCCCTTACCTCGTAGTCAAAATGACGTCAGAAGATTTTTAGGTTTGGCCGGATTTTTTCGAAGGTTTGTCAAAGACTTCGCTCTTATAGCTAGGCCATTGACTAACTTGCTTAGGAAAGACATTACTTGGCAGTGGACGGACTCTCAGCGGACTGCTTTTGAGACTTTAAAAAGGGTACTTACTGAAAAACCTATACTGGCGCTCTATGATCACAACGCTGATACTCAACTGCATACAGATGCTAGTAAGTTCGGTCTCGGAGGTATTTTGCTGCAGAAGTCCGGTCTCGGGCCATGGAGAGCCGTCTCATATTATAGTCGCCAAACTACCCCTGACGAGCAAAAACTCCATTCCTTTGAGCTTGAGACTCTAGCCGTGATCAGCGCATTGAATAAGTTTCGTCCGTACCTTTTGGGAATAAAATTCACCATCGTTTCGGACTGCAATGCGCTGCGATCGACGTTCACGAAACGAGATTTGATCCCCCGTATATCGCGCTGGTGGATCCAATTTCTTGAATATGATTGCGACATTGAATATCGCCCAGGCGATAAAATGAGCCATGCAGATGCCCTAAGCAGGGGAGCTATACAAGGTGAACCGGAATCTACTCACGTTCTTGACATACTCACAGTTAAAGTAGATGACTGGATCACAACGGTTCAGTCAGCCGACGACGAAGTTAAGGGGATCAAAGAAATATTAGAGGATCCTGAAACTTCGAAAATTGCAGCTATTCACAAAGAGTATCAACTCAAAAACGGACGCGTATTTCGTATCGTTGGAGACGGAGAGTTAAGATGGCTCGTCCCACGGGGCGTTCGTTGGCACGTGCTTAGGGCAAATCACGATGACGTAGGTCATTTCGGCTTTGAAAAGACCTTACAGCGTATCAAATCCTTATTTTGGTTTCCAAAAATGAGAAAATTCATCAGAAAATATGTGTCAGCATGTCTCGAATGTGCACACCACAAGATTCCGTCGGGGGCTAAAGAGGGTAACTTACACCCGATCCCAAAAGTGGAAATTCCGCTTCATACCCTACACGCCGATCATCTCGGTCCCTTCCCGCGAAGCAAGCATGGTAACACGTACATTCTGGTGATTGTGGACGCTTTCACAAAATACGTAAGTTTGACTGCCGTGCGCAGTACAAGGTCGAAGGCTAGTATCAAGGTATTCAAATTTTTTTTTAGTATGTTCGGACTACCATCACGATTGATTACGGATAGGGGCACGAGCTTCACTAGTAAAAAGTTTAAAAAGTTCATATCGTCAGTGGGGGTAAAACATATTCTTAATGCCGTTGCAACTCCGCGTGCTAACGGCCAGGTCGAGCGGTATAATCGCACGATTCTGGCCGCCCTAGGTAGCATGACTCATAAAGATGGTAGTAGCACCTGGGATACTTTTCTGCCGGACGTACAGTTGGGGATTAATACTTCGGTACATGACGTCACCAAGAAAACGCCCACAGAATTACTATTTGGGCGTAAGGTTGGGACACCATCGCAGGGCGTGTTAAATAACTTGACGGAAGATATATGTGAACCAGTAGAAAATCAAAACATTGAAAGCATTCGTTCAGAGGCGAGCGACCTTATAGAAAAAAATCAGGCTAAGAGCAAAGAGCGATTTGATAAACGTCGAAAAACTGCAACAAAGTATAAAGAGGGAGATTTAGTGAGGTTAGTACGGGCTATAGTCACAAGTTCAGGACAGTCAAAAAAATTAGAATCTAAGTGCCAGGGTCCATATCGTATTAAAAAGGTTTTGCCTAATGATAGGTTTCTTATAGTAGATACACCACTTACACGCAAGGGTAGGGCATACGAAAATGTAGTGCCAGTAGATAAAATATACCCTTGGCTAAACTACGATGCACCTGCTTGTTCCTCAAGTGACGAGAGTATATAAATAATAATTAATGATAAATTAGTTGATATGGTTAATATTTAACAGAACATCATTGTATTAGTTATGAAGATATTGTATTAGTTGAAATGAGATATTGTATTAGATAAATTAATTATACGCATAGATTTCAAATTTCCTTGATAAATATGAGTTTTTGTCTTGATTTAGAGATTACTATTAATTAATGATTTTTGTAGATTGTTATGAAATACCAGGTTGACATTATGGTGGCGAAGAGAGTAAAAGAAGTAACCCCTTTTGTCCAACCAACATAATGATTAGAGTCGAAAGAGAGTTAAAGCGAAGACGATCAAAGCGAGGGCGTTAACATGACTCAGAGCTTAGATAGCTAAGCAAGAGTGTTGTGTTTAACGCGCAGCGAGGACAGTGCAGCGGTGAAAGATTTGAAGTAACCCTAAACTGTCTAGCTATAGTTCTTAAGTTAGTTGATTAAGTACATCATTAGATATTAGACCACGTACACTGTTTACATTTCAACATAGTTGAGTTTCATTGTCAGACTTGTCAGTGCAACCAGTAAGTAGGTACTGAGTAGGTATGCATAATTATTGTGAAGTATTTGTATTGTATAAAATAATAGACCATTGTAAACGAAGGGACTCGTTTGTGACGGATGGCCGACTGTAACAATTCTTGTATTATCGATAACATTATTCCAGTCACCCAGCGATCGTTCATTCATTCACTTAGACGGATTGTCGGTTGATTGAACGACCGTTGGGTTTGAGCGTCATAATGACAGTTCTCTCGGTCATTCGCGGGGAGTCTTGTGCTAGCGGTCAGTAAGTGAACACCATGTAAGTACGATTGTATATTATTACTTAAATTGTGTAATTTTTGTGAGGATATTGTTGTCTGAATAATAATTTGTAACCTTAATGATTGTTTTATTTCTATTTATTTTGTCGATAATTCTAAGACCCTAACACGTTCATTACTCGGGTTTTACTCATTGGATTTAGATGCAAAGTATACCACGACGTTCCTCGAAAATAGAACTATCCAATATTGACAACCAGATTTCAATCGGATTAGTAGTTTATAATTGTATAAGGAACGGACAGAGAAATAGACAAACAGACAGCCAGATATGAATTTTAAAAATTATATAAATTTGTCCTACTACTTTTCCTAAGTCCTCTAGACAACTTTTTTTTTTATTTACTTCCAAGTACAGACTTTTTGTCCTCTCTTCCTTTTTATATCTATGACAAGCCCCACGATTTCACCCGCAGATGTTTCTATCTCTAGGAATATTAGGCTATATTCTAAACCAGGTACGAAACCAAATAAGTTACATCGAAATTAGTCCAGTTTTTTTCAAGAGTCCGCCGCTTTCGCCATGCAAGTTGCAACCATGATCTCAAAGGCTTTCATTATGAGTTTTTAAAATTTACTTCAGTAAACCAGAAACCGACAATTTGCCGAGGAATTGGTCAGATGGTCACGAGTTAGCCCCTAAAATTTGGCACAATAAACTTAAAAACTCATTAATTAAAAAGAAAACTACAAATTTCTGAGTCTATTCAATTGCTAGTGTACATAAATACGATTAGTATCCAGAAATAGCGAAAAGGAGATGAGATCAGCCGTCACTCTGGTATTATCATTGGAGTTCTTTCACCCGTCCGTGGGTGGCAACTGGCAAGCGGCTTTCTTTCGAACCACTGACACTGTGGACTTGGTACAATTTCGATACAAAAATTTGAGAAGTTCGCGGTCAGTTTTGACGGGAGAAATAATTTATGATGTACTTTCAACTGTTTGACTTCCTTTAAAACCTGCTTGGGTAAGGAACTGTCACCGGAAATTCAGATTTTAATTCTCAGATGGAAGGATTTTTGATGCTGAATTGAGGAGCTCGTCGGCCTATGCCCGACGAACACGTATAGTGTGAGTTAAGCAACGCCTGGCGCGGTCTTTATTTTGATAGGTGTAAATGTGTGTGGTAAAAACATGTTCTCGAAGTACTCCCTGCTTCGGGTGGCACGTTAAGCAGTTGTTAGGACAAGTTAAAGGTCTTATGTGGCCTGAAAACTCTAATACTAGATGAGGCACACCACGACATGAAAAAAAGGAAAAAAAAAACCGCTTAGAAACTACATTTTTCTTTATTAGCGACAAAGGTATAAATAAACATTTCAGTCAACTCTCTCCATGCGTAATATAATTATAAAAACTCCAAAGTACCTAAGGTTCGTTTACATCTCAAACCTCACGACAAGCGGTCTACCAGACTACGTCATCTGAAATCTTGGCAAATCCTATAGAATAAAATAATAAGTACCTATACCAACAGTGTCATGATATTTATGGCACTTCCTTGTCTTATAACGATGTGACATGGAAGGCAGGACGCGTCTGTCTGTCTGTTGTTGAGAATGTAAATAGAATAAGGTAGTCGCTCTTTTTTTTGTCAATGGGATTTTGAAATGTTTCAGTAACTATATTATTTATCTAGTCGCTAACAGAGTTTGATAGACACTTTACAATACATTGCTGCAACGACGTAACGTGATATCACTAGTGATAACGTCAAACCATCAACGTACTGCATATAAATACCTATGAGACTGAGTTGTGAACTAGATAAATAATAGGAGTGGTGATTCAAATTTAGAACTTCAGATCTTAATGCGCGGGGCTTGCAGTGCGCGTTATTCCTAATGGTAGGTACTTATGTCTCTTATTCTAGCGTTAAGGTACCACATAGCATGCACAGCAGACGCAGTCAAGGTGTTAAATTACCCTTAAGAAAAGATATTTCAGTAGCGTTTAAGCAACATTGTAACACTTGAATTAACGTTGAATTTCATCAACTAGAGCTAAACCTAAAGAAACTTAAAAAATCTGCCATCATATCTCCGCATCCAATTAGGTAAATCCCGCGAATTTCGTGCAAAAATAAGTGTTACATTGTAGCGAGCCATTAGCTCTCCCATAAAAGCACCTGACTACCCGCTCTGATTCGCGTTCCATTCGCGAAACCCAGCCTTTTTGGGGTTCCGTACCCAAAGGGTAAAAATGGAACCTTTTGGCTAAGACTCTACTGCCGCCGCCGTCTGCATATCTGTCATCAGGCTGTGTCTCATTAACCGTGATAGCTCGAACAGTTTAAATTTTCACATATGATCTGTTTCTATTGCCGCTGTAACAAAAAATACGAAAAACAGAATAATCTAGATAATTTAAATGGGATTTCCATGCAAACGAGATTTTTTGTGATAATGGGACGAAATCCTTCATCTGCAGGTCCAACTCGCACTTGGCCGGTTTCTTTTAAGGACCAGTTTTGGGTCCCATGGCCGCTGGGTCAATAACCGGGGCGAATTTAGACAATGTGGACATACAACATACGCGAGCTCTTTGTGCTTGTGTGGGTAGGTAACCTATACGACAATTCAAAGTGCGATTTTCACAAGATACCTACGTACTTCAGGTATCTACCTATCTACCTACATTTCCGGTACACGTTCTAGTTTTGAATTTCAGGTTTTATGCTATTTCATTGTTTCTTTTATTTTACCTACCTACCGCAAACGTCCACATGTCATAGGTATTTTGAAATTGCGAAATCTTTATGTAATTTGATTTTGTTGATGTTTTTAGGGTTTTGTGGAATTTACCTGCTATACGATCTTATGTGTCTTTACACTTTTTCCTTATTAGTGTTTGTTACTTTTATACGAATTATCATTAGCACTTAAGTACTGCAGTACTCTGCTGCTGTGCTCTTTTATGGGATTGTCGTTAACACTTACGGGATGATTTATATTAGACCGTCACGCGTCCGAGCAATGGACAACGAAGCTCGGATCCGGCCGGCGGCCCTTGTGACGGTGTAACCATCCCTAATCCTTTCTTATTGTTAGCGAATCGGAAGCGTTAATGTGTCATTTTATCATCCAACGATAGTTTTCATAGACAAGAAAGATTCCAAAATAGTCGTACTCTTTTGGGGTCTTTAAACAAAAATACGTAGTGCTGATTTCGTGGGATATCATCAAATTGAGGATTAAATCTAGTCGCTCTTAAGTTATAAATGGAGTTTAATTGCAATCGGTGCATAAATTTTTGGTGGATGAGATATCAATTTGGAATTCCTAATACTTACCAGATCACAGAATTATTTCGCATACCTACCATAATCGAATAGCTGTAAATAGCCAATAAAGTACTTATAAAGACCACCTCATAAAGCTTTGCACTAATAAACAAAGATTTATAAAAAGTGTTCAGATAAAGATTGGACACCAAAACCTGTCTTGAAGATAATGTAATAAAAAAATGATAAGATAGATAGATGTCTGTTACTCCTTCACGTAAAAACTACTGAACCGATTGCGATTAAACTTGGTATGCAGATAGCTGGTGAGGTAGTTTAACACCTTTATAATATTAGTTGGATAGAAATTATTAACATTATTATTACTGCAAGGAGCATAGCATTTTGAAACGAAACATTTTCTAAATAACGAATTTTCCTTAAAGTGTCGGTAACACCTTGTACTATTACGGATTCGGTGTTAATACTGAAGAATAAAATCTTTAAACCTTTCTAAAGTTAATAGTTACCTATAATAAGTTTTTTGTAAATAAAGCCGGTCGCACCGTCATTTAGCGCGCGGAATGTACCACCGCCCGAACTGGTTCGGTTTCGCGAACTTTCTTTTAACGCTTGCTAATAAACATTGTCATCGATATTCGACTGCACTCTGAATACTGCTTAATTATGTCTATTGAAATTTACTAAATATACTGTATTTTATTCATCCATTAAAAGACTGATCGATCATCTCTATACATATAGATTTTCAAAATGAAGACTGAACTATATATCAACGCAGATGCCAAACGGTTGGTCCTAGAAAATGTGGTATTGCCATGTATAGGAAAATTAGAACTTTAAAACTTAAACACTAAGAAAATTTTCAAAGTCATTACGGGATCGGGCCTTGCACTGTTAAAACCGCGGGACACTGTTAGAAGACTTTTATTCTGACTGACTACCCTAATTGAAAAACGGCAGTATAGTCTAGCTAGGATATCGTTTAGGCACAGATTGTAAAATTCGCAAAATGTCTACTGGTCGTATCATGTCCAGCCCCAATACCGCGTAACTTCCGTCGAGTTCAACTTGACGTCGATTTGGCAATACGATGCTGTCGATAACGGGGTTGGAAAAAGCTACCGCACAAGGAGCAAGCAGTCTATGGCTTTAACGTCGACAAGTTATCGACAGCATCTTATTCCCAAATCGACGTCGAGTTGATCTCGACGGGAGTTACGCGGTTTGCAATCACGCATACGTGATAGATACTCACTAATTGCTGAAGAACAAACAAATCGAAACACTTTACGTGTCCTTAATAGCCATTTTAACCAACTTACATCTTAAAAACGATAACAGACAGAACTAACTAAATTATTATTCGCAGACAGAACTAACTAAATTATTATTATAACTCAGTGAGGTATTACTTATATACTCTCATTTCTCAGTTATAACTTAGTCATCTTTAAATCATCATTAATTTGTAAAGGTGCTCCTACACCGTGAGCATACACTTGGTAACATTCGACCCTATATGTACCGCGCGCAGGTGGTCGCCATAACAAATTTTAATTAACATATTTACATTTTACCGGGTCTTAATCGCGTACTATTTTTATTTTCTTACCTCGACGTTTCGATCATGTTACAATGATCTTGGTCTCGAGGGGACTGGAGCTGCGGCGGGTGTCGTCCTCTATTTATAACCGTCGTTGTTACTGTCCGGTGGTGGGTAGGTAAAGAAATTTTTAAAGTACGTGAGTAACCGCACTACCCACATTTTCTATTACACTAGTTCGTAAACAGTTTAAGGCACGCGTCACACCACACGAAAGCTAAGGAGCGCGACAAACTACACTCACGATATCAGAAGACGCGATTGGAGTTTTTTCGCGTGTTCTGCTATCGCAGAACACCTTCTATACACCTTCTTCTTCGTATATCGGCCAAACGAAGCGGACCATCGCAGAACGAGTCAAAGAACACATAGTTGCAGTCAAAAACCGCCAGGTGGAGAAATCTGCGATAGCAGAACACCTTCTATTATCAGGATCAAACCACTGGATTGAGTTGCATGCCCCGCGTGTCCTTTCTACTGAACGACGATACTACTCCAGGATTGTTCGTGAAGCGGTTGAAATTAGGAAACATAGAAATTTCAACCGGGAAAGTGGATACAAGCTCTCGTCTACGTGGAATCCGGTAATAGGAATGTGCAAGCGTCGCGAAAAAACTCCAATCGCGTCTTCTGATATCGTGAGTGTAGTTTGTCGCGCTCCTTAGCTTTCGTGTGGTGTGACGCGTGCCTTAAACTGTTTACGAACTAGTGTAATAGAAAATGTGGGTAGTGCTGTTACTCACGTACTTTAAAAATTTCTTTACCTACCCACCACCGGACAGTAACAACGACGGTTATAAATAGAGGACGACACCCGCCGCAGCTCCAGTCCCCTCGAGACCAAGATCATTGTAACATGATCGAAACGTCGAGGTAAGAAAATAAAAATAGTACGCGATTAAGACCCGGTAAAATGTAAATATGTTAACAAATCGTGTGAATTTAAAAAGTTTAAATTTTAATTAAATAAATAATAACAAATAAATCCTGTGACGAACACACAGCGCCATCTAGCCCCGTGGTAAGCTGCTAAGCTTGTGTTACGGTGACTAGACAACGGATGTACTACTTATATTTATTTTTCTTTTGTAAATACATACATATTATACATAGAAATACGCCCAGACCAGATACAAATATTTATTTTTAAGAATAAATATTTGCCCCCAGTGGGAATCGAACCCGCAACCTTCTGCATTCTAGCCAAGCGTTTGCCTGACGCGCCACACAGGTCGACATCTAGATCGAATCGAGGTCGAAATATAGCAAGTAAATAGGTAAAGTAGATAATGTGTTATAATTTATAAATAAGTACCTCTAACTACTTGAGTCAAACCGTTTTTTACTCACAACCTACGTAGATCAAAACTTTTAAATATGTATTGTAAATAGAACAGAACTTAAACCAAAATCGTAACTACATAAGGTACAATTTTGTAATGGAAGAAAATAAAGTAAGGGTTACAGCAAAGGAAATACATCCATGTATGTACCTACAGATCATAAAAAATAAACAACCTAGCATCCATATTTACTAAGCAATATTTTAAAGTTATTTTTGCACACGTTTTTAAAATAATTGTTGGTAATTTTACAAAATTACGTTAAATCTTTTGGAAGAAGTGTTTAAGTGTTTTCTTGCAAAATAATCAAAAAATTTGGAACAATTTTCGGAAAAATAAAACAAAATAAAAATTAGGCAAGGGCGTGCCTTGTCGGACCACGCGCAGTGTAAGATTTCGTAGTTTCCAAAAATAACAGGGATTGCAATCTGGAAAAGTTGTTACAACTAACATCTACCAAGTGCGGGTATGTAATATCCAAATGAATTTTTTCGAAATGCTTTTAATGTTTTTGTTAAATTATCCCCATTTTAAATGTGGGGGAGGTACCCTAAAAATGTTTTTTTTTTACTGTAGCACTTTCTTGGCGTGATCAACATGTATACTCATGCAAAGTACCAGATTCTTAATACCAAACCAAGCGTCTCTGAGCTAAGCCGCGGACAGAAGCAAGCAAGGGTTTCTTGTTGACGTAGTCAACCATAAAAATATCTTAAAAAGCCTTAGCGTAGAGATTTTTATATTACTCTAAAATGCAAATTTAATTAATAATTGTATTCGATTAAAAATAAACATTAAAATGCAACTTACACCAATTCACAAATCTAATTTAATATACATATATGCGATAATATTATAAAATTAAATTAAAACAAAAATCCTATACAAACAAACCGCCCCTGGCCACTCCGGCCGCAAAGGACCCCATTAGTCGCTGGATAACCCCGCTGCACCGCGATGGAGAGCCTCTGCAGCATCGTCTCGGAACGGTATTAAATTAAATTGTCCTAATAGCCAATCTAAACATATAATTTTAATTTCTTTGACGTGGACACCGAGAAAAACTTTCAATAGACGTCTATCGTCCGTTGCACTCAATCCCAAACATTCGGTAACAAGAAATGTAACGCAAAAAACTACGAACACGGGTGTGGGTGTAGTTCTTTGAACTAATCTCTCATTGACAATCATGTAACGGGCAAAAAACTGCTCTACTCACTACAGTTTAAGTTAACATTTGAGTGTGCGAATCCAAAATTAGATTTGACTAATTTTCCACTAGCACACGCTACGTATTTAAAGACTTTTCTTTTAATTTTTGTGTTTCTTTCTTTTAATTAGTTTTGAGTTCTAGTTTCTGATTTCAATCAGTTTTTTTTCGGTTTTCGCGGTTTTGATATGAAATTATGGTATTTTTTTTTTTTGTTTTGATCACGTTGCTTTTATAACCCACGACGGAACGAACCAGGTACTTAGATCACCTAGATAGATTCTAACGACGTTCTAATTTTTAAAGGAATGTGAGATTCATCCTTTTAAAGGTGTGTGAGTCTATCGAAAAGTTTGACTTCAGAGACGAGTTTGAAATGCGTCACTATCACGCGACCAGTTTCTCTTTTAGTCTCTAATAGAGACCAATCCAGTTCTATGAGCAAGAATTTGTATTAATTCTTAATACTGTTTCGTAGTCTTTTCAGGCCAGGCTCACGAGTAGGAAGACTGAGATGTAATTATCTGTAAAAATAGAATTTTTTTTATACAAACAGAACTGAAAAACTTCCACGGTATTTGTAGTACTTACATTTTTCATTATAAACTATATCGTTTTATCACTTAATTACTTCCTTCATATCAGATGTTGGTCCTGACGGGTTCTGATCGAGATAGGGTCTGTATCAACGACGGGATCATGGGGTCCTTCCTTGAAGACAAAATTAAGTAGTCGGCGGAGTACGAATCCTATTATATCCTACTTAATATTATAAATGTGAAGATGTTTGGATGTTTGTTACTCAATCACGCATTAACTACTAGTAGTTGGATACCGAGAATAACACATATGCTACATTTTATCCCGATATTCCCTCGGCAACGGGACTTACGCGGGTGAAACCGCTGCGTGCAGCTAGTAAATATATAAATTCTGCAAACATCACGCAGCGCCAACTAACCCCACGGTAAGCTACTAAGCTTGTTTTACGGTGAATGTCCTAGGACATGCCACATTCCTCACGATGTTTTACTTCACCGTAACAGTGACTTTAACACTACATTAATATCTGAAATTTGGATCTGAATAGCACAAAGAGCGGTTTTAGTGCTTGAAGTGATCTCTTTTTTTTTTGAGGCTAGTTTTAAATGGGCTAAAAGTTAAGGATGGAGGTGAACTTTTCACACTTTTGCCTTGGTGTATTGGTAGATATATCGACTTAATAGACAAACACTATCAAATTCTGACGAATAGGGTAATATTTTTTAATTTATTTTGGTATTGAGCCATTTGGTATTCATTGCCACTCAACCTCCGCCGGCGTCTTAAGGAATTGTCAACTGCAGTTGTGTCTTGACATACCAATCTCCATTGTGAAATACCCTAGACAGGCGACACAGTAAACTGTAAAATGATTCGGTAGGATTTCCGCTGTTATTTTATTTTTTATATTTTACACATTTAATATGTACTCGTATCTACAATAAGTGTAAACTATGCAATTATTTGCGTCAGATTGCCACACATATACCACACATAGACGCTTTTATTATTAAATTCCATTTGATTTGAACAATGTCAGCATTATTATTCAAATATTTAATTAAGGTGAACGAATACTTCCGGTCTGCAGCTATAGGTATATTATAAATACTAAAATAAACTCTGATTGTTTGTCTGTCTCTGTTTTACGATTTCAGGCCTAAACCGAGACAGATCGGAGATCGGAACTTGAAGATAGACAAACATAGGTTACTTTTCATCCCGATTTTTCGGATCGGGACTTACGCAGGCAAAACCGCATGTCGCAACTAATATAAAATACTTCCGCTAACCAAATAAAAGAATAGGAAAACATACGCCCTGAGGGAAAACCCGCAAAATGCACAATTTGGTATCAGTAAAGTGATGTGGTTATTATTTCCCGATCTTGGCCCCAGCTCCGGGGCGAAAACAAATAACAACGACATATTGGGAGAGGGACAATTTGTTCACAACATTCTTCATAACTCGCACTAGGTAACTTCTACATATGTTTGTAAGTAACTGTCATTTATATAATTTCGTCTTTCAGCGTGGCATGTGTTGGGCTACGGCCGCAATAGGCAAGAGTCTGACGAGTCACCTAGTGCGTCACGTGATATAATACCCCCCTACCGCGTAACTCCCGTCGAGTTCAACTCGACATCGATTTAGGAATACGATGCTGTCGATAACGGAGTCGGAAAAAGCGGTCGCGCAAGGAGCAAGCATATATTGTCTGACAAGCTTTAACGTCGACAATTTCTGGTGGCTTCTTGCGCGGTAGCTTTTTCCAACCCCGTAATCAACCGTGTAACTTTTAAAAGTAAGTTACGCGGTAGGGAGGCTGTTTGTTTACTTCAATGCACGCCAAGCTAAGTAGCCAGACGACTCGCTAGGCTCCAGGCGCTAAGCAAGTCTCCTGCATGTACGGCCGTAGCCTTATGTTACTAGCTATGGGGACTTTTGCAGCTGGAGTGTTTAGGGGCGGGTTATTAGAATAAGGTGGTGAGGTGTGTAATTACTTTATAAAAAACGTATAATTAGGTACATACTCGTACTTTCCCGAGTCTTTATCGAGTGAAAATGAAAAAGCAAAAATCGCGCGATTAATACCGGTAGCATAAATGCGAATACCTGCTGCGCCCCGTTTCCGCAAAAAGTAGCCTGTTTTTCCAGGTCTGCAGCTACTTACATTCCAAGTTTTATCGCAATCGCTTCAGTTTCGCAATCGTAAGTTTTTGCATGAAAGAGTAATCCAATCCCATCGTGTTAGTTTAAAAAGTTAAAAAAACCTAGCCTGAACTTCTTTTCCATTTTGTTTTGAGTTATAAATAATGATTCAAGATTCGACTGTTTGACTTAACTGTAAATTAAAAGATTAAACTATGGTTGCCTGTGATATCACTCTAAACTGCGTATGACGGACTTAACGATGAGTATCTGGATAACAAAGTCTATAAGCTAGATTTAACAGAAATTCATCATCATCATCATCATCAGCCCGTTGCAGTCCACTGCTGGACATAGGCCTCTCCAATTGCACGCCACCTAGATCTATTTTCGGCTTCTCGCATCCAGTTTGTGCCAGCCGTCTTGCGCAAATCGTCGCTCCAACGTGCCTGAGGACGTCCTACACTACGTTTGCCGAGACGCGGTCTCCACTCTAGAACTCGTTTACCCCAACGGTTGTCGGTTCTACGGCTAATATGGCCAGCCCACTGCCACTTCAGCTTGCTAATCCGGTGAGCTATGTCGAAGACTTTGGTTTTCTGACGGATCACCTCATTTCTGATGCGATCCCTCAGAGAAACGCCGAGCATAGCTCGTTTCATAGCTCGCTGAGCGACTTTGAATTTGTGGACCAACCGTGCCGTTAGTGTCCACGTTTCGGCTCCGTATGTCATGACGGGTAGGACACACTGATTAAAGACCTTCGTCTTTAGGCACTGTGGGATTGACGATGTAAAAAACAGAAATTATAGATAAAAAAATGAGTGAGTGGGTACAAAATGTAGCTAATAAACCATTTGAAATTCAAAGAAAACTTTTAAAATGATGCCAATTCTTTCCTAGAAAGTAACCTAAAACAGCTACATCAGTTAAAATCTAGATAATTTGCCAAAACATTAAAGCGAATGACCGTAATTATAATGAACCTGCTACGCCCCTCGGTTAGACCCATAGTTTCAGAATAAAACAAACAATCATGTAAATAAAACCAGAATCAATTGACATTTTGCGCAAACAACCAAACTTTCTAGATGACTATTTTACGAAAGTAAATTCTGCGCCAAGACCGCTGTTACCGTATTATCGAGGAGCTCTTTAGCCTAGCTGCACCAGCGGATCTTAAATTACCGTGTGGGTTAAGCAACGCTTGGCACGGTCATTACTTGGATGGGTGACCGAAAATTTGTGAGGCAAAAATGATTTTCTTGAGCTCCTCCGCGTTGGTCCCGGTTGTTATCTCTAATAGCAGTCGTTAGGTCAAGTTAGAGGCCTTAGTGGGACCCGAACAACTGTAACACTAGGCGAGCCACACCTCTACATGAAAAGAAGAAGATCGTATTACATTATATTGGCACTGGCGGTTTAATTGGTGCTAACCTGCATCTGAATTGCCATAGAAAACTCAGCTCTTTTCTATACTTTTCAGGGTTAAAGAAGTTTCGATTGCACTTCAATTTGCAACTAATTTGAGGAGGATATGTACCTACAGCCAGCAACAAAAGTCCACTGTAGTTCTAAAGTTACACAACAATGGGGATATTTTTGTCTGTAACCGTTCGACCAAACATCTTTTCGAGAAAGGGCCGCTTTACCCTCCAGCCTGTGTGGCACCTTCGGAGTTCAGTTACAGACAGATCATCGGCTCTATTTTTAAATGGCTTGTGCAAATTCCAGCGAATTCAATAGCTCGATTTCTACTCATTTTTGTGTGAAACCGAGAATTTTTCCCTACAGTGGGAAAAATTATAGGGCTAACATTATTATAATTTGGTCTCGTTCGGTGCTGCAACTGAAGCCGGTGGGTGGTGACAAGCAACGGCCGAAGCCTCCCACTAGGTTATTAACGTGGATCGATCGATGGAACATTAACTGTTTCAGTGCGGATCCGTTCACATTTCACCGTGCGCGGGCGCACCTACGCTAAGAGACGGCGGACATTAAAGTCATTAAAAAATAAAATTTACAAGTATTTAGGGTGACCGAATGCACTTATTAAATTGAGACCTTCCTACGATATTTTGTGATTTTCGCAAAAGAGTTTTAACTGATGATGTGACAATCCGTTTTTACCAATCGGATCAGTCATACGTGCTAGCTATAAAATTTCCCACCCCCAATTTAAAAGTGCGTTCTTATTAAAACACCCGTTACCGTTATAAAAGTAAAAATAAAAAGCATCAATTTATATATACCTTTCTTAAAAACCTAAGTGCGTTTTTATAGAGACACCCTTAAGTTGTAGGTAGTATTTTAGTATGGCATTTTGGTAAGTACGTATTAATGTACGTTACTCTTAAAAAGCTCTCCTACCAATCGAATGGAAAGTGTGGTATTTCGAGCACATCAGCTCAGTGGGCGACTCTCGCACTGCATTATTAATGTATCGGATCATGCGCGCGCGCTACGTACACTCATTTTATAAAAGAAGTTGCGTAGAAGCTCCGTCATTTTTACATCAAAAAAGCATGTCCAAATTTGCAATTTTTAAAAATATCAAATGAGCATTTTTCAGAAATGCAGATACCTATTTCCAAGTAAAGTATTTTCGATATAAACTAAAAACATTGCCAGTACTGTGCGTGCAGGCAGATTTGCAGCTATTTTCTAACAAGTTACTGTTTTTGTTTTTATCAAGTTTGACTTAGTACAATAGCTTGATATAATAGAAAATCGTCACTGTGAGAATGGTCTATTACAAGATCATGCTGATGTCGCTGTTGCAAGCTATGTATAAGCTAAATGAAAAGAGAAATAGACAAAATATTTAAGTAGAAGACGTGGGAAAAGACCTAAGGAAAACTCAACTCTACTTAACTCCAATGTAAAATTGCGTTTAAACCAACAATATCAAAACAGTAACTGCCGCGGAACTTCTTTTTTGAGATAAATTGGTGACATACTATTATAGTGTGACATTTTATTAATTGACATTTTAAACGTAGAACTTTTGCTTCCGGAATGTCTTTCTTTGTTAAAATTAATATAAATAAACAATTAGGCATAGAGCTTCCGAAGCCCGAATTTGAAACATTAATAGGATTTCCTTGTAAACCAAAAACGGCAGCGGCGACGGTGGTGGATTCTATTTATAGGAAGCCTAGATTAAAGTAATCGGGACCTAATAAAGTTTAGAAATAAATTGAGATAGGTACCTTCATGTATATGCCACTTCACACACTAACTTGCTTAAGTTGTATTACCAAACGGACTTGTCCGTGTGCCAATATTCTCGTGCGTAGACCGGTGCAGTCACTAAGAATAATACGAAGATACTTCCCTATCTACTATATAAAATAGTCTTTGAAATTACTCGCTTCTTATTTCTTTGAGAACGGTTTCTTCCCCGATTTTTCATTACAAACTATAGGCTAACGTTATCCTGATACAAAACTGGTCCATGGAAACTGAAATCGAAGTCTAATTCTCCGAATTTCTTACTCACGATCAAGTTTTAAAGTCTAGCTTAAGATGACGCATGAATTCGAACAAAAGGTTCTAACTCGTCTGATTTCTCTGAACTCCAAGACCTAACAACGAATTATTTTTCTTATTTTTGCGATTCTGTATTAAAATAAACCTAACTTTACGGTTTTAATCGCGTTGTCTACCTTGAAAAAGACGTCTGAAATAGGCCCCGAAACATTAGATCGGCTTTGCAAGATTGCTAATAATAAAAACAACTTAATTGAAACCGTAAAATGAGTTTTACTTATTTCAACAAATATTTAACTTGAACTCTTTAGACATAATATTTTTGAATAAATATTGTTGTCTTATTGTTGTATATATAGAAACACAGCTGTCATCCAGAGTTAGTTTACAACAAAGAAGTTAAATTACTTGGTTTATATTTACAAAATAATTTTGACACCATGCTGTCAAAAATATACGCCGTATTGGCAAACCCTGGGTGTTAAACTTTAATCCAAGCTTAGGGCAAGCCATCCCTAGATTCTAAGTCAGCGCCAAGATTTTTGTTCAGATTATACCACACTTTATATTAGTATTTATCAATAGTCCTTGATAATTAAGACAATCAAAGTAAACTTAGACCTATCAATGAACAAAGTAAACTTAGACGTGTAGGTACACCATCGGACTCCGACTGTTGACAGAACACCGACGACGGGTTATAGTGGGTTTTTAGAGTCTTTTGTCTACCACCTCTAAACCTGAGGGAGCTCCACAAAAGTATTTTTGTCGCCTAGGTAAGGACAGCTTGCAATAATACATTTTTTCATCAGTAAAAAAGGTGCCGAAACAGTTACTTAGTAAACTTATGAATGAAACTCCCATCACATCGCGTTGTATTCATCAATCATATCGGATGAAGCGGTCCGAGAGTTCAAAGATGTATAACTGCAAGGAGGAGGTGGCATCTCAACGGAAACAAAAAGAGCCTGCGTGTTCAAGGTAAACTGCAAGTTGTGGTGAAATTAAGAATTTATTGCCTGTTGTTGTAGTTTTGTTTGATAACGTAGGCAGGCACTTAGTGGAGTCATGTTAAGTTTATAGTTGGTTTAATTTTAACAGAATTCAACTGGATATTGTATTTTTTCTTAAATGATAGTAGGTATAGAATAGAGTAGAATAGAAAAAAGTTTATTTGTTCTAAAGTTACACATGCTACCTACCTATGCTTGTTATCGTTTCACCCAAAAATTAACCGATTGTAATGACATTTTATATATTATTAGCTGTAGCCCTGTTTTCTTTTTATTTCAATACTTTATACGGTATCGAGACTCTACTGTCTCTATGTCAAATCTCGAAAACAAAATAAAATAAATTTAGACTATATGTTTTTGATAGGTATTTAATGCTGTGGATACTGTACTGCTGTACTATGAAGCCTTGCCATGAAGCGCTTTTTTGAGATGCCGTTAAAATGTCGAAAAAATAGTGCCATTTTTACCTAGATATTATTTTAGACTATAATCTAATATCATCACTTAACATCAGGTCTGGATTTTTATAACTCAATTTGTCCCTCATTTTACCAGACTGCTTAGACAGTATAATTTTATCAGTAATTGTAGATTTGTTTTACTATACACTGCTCTCTATTGACCTGTTTAATGAAACATAGATCTATGTAATTATGTCAAGTTTTATGAATTCACGTCTCGTGTAATAGTTGTTAAATCGTGCGTGTGTATCGAATGGTCTAATTGGACCACAGATGGATGGTGTTCCAACGAAACAATAAAACGATTCGTTTAGCCACCATAACGGATAGGTGCGCTGATTATATCGATATTTTGTTTAATAAGTCCATTCATTCAATATCATTCTGAGAAGTTTGGCTATTTATTTTTGAAGTAGGTTTTTTAACGAGCCATTGAGCGATTCTAATAGGGTAACTAGTAACATTTGCAGTCTGGATTTCTTCCCATAAACCAAAACATTTTTGTTTTAAATAGATAGTTTTAAATGGACAAATACTTTATTTAATGAACATCTTTAACCTACCTACATTACAAAAATTAACAATACTTTTAAAAAATCGAATTAAATAAATGTTGTACAAATAGGGGGCCTTATCGCTCATAGCGACTTCTTCAGGCAAACTTGGATTGGAAAAGTCAAAGATTTTTTTATTTATTTCGATAGGATGCTTGTACACAGTAAATGATTTGATATGATATTTATTTATAAACTTGAATCTTACTAAACATTTATCAAATTACATTAGAAATCTGTTCTACACTAAGCACAAGCTTGTATTGCAGGAATCGAGTTGCTAATATAGTAATGTAAAAACATTTGATAATAATTCAAATTGTAAATATATACCTTACAGACTAACATACATATAAAATGTATAGATCAAAAATTAGATTTAAGGGTTTTCTATCTTCGATGACGATCATTCGATTTATTCGAAATGACGATCACTTGGATATGTCTTATATCTATAGATTTTAGTGTGGCTTCGGAACGCGTCCTTCGATGAGAAGAAGCTACAAGAAGCTCATGGGAAAAGGCAATGTTTAGTTGTTGAGTTTTTTTTTTAAGATTTTTCATTATAACGTTCTATGTACCACTTTACCAGACCTTACCATATTTATGACCGGTGTGCAGCAACTGGAAAATTGTACTAAAACAACTTTAACTTCCAAGTAATGAACTACATATGATATCATCATCATATCACAAAACATACTTAACAACGTTACGAAACCCTTTCTATCATTTTGACAGATAAAACCTTAGAAGTTCAAACAGTGTATGTTTGTAAACATCTACATTTATGTCACATGGTGCCAACGAGGTCGACGACACCGGCTGCAAAGCGCATTCCTAAAAGATTGATTACCTACCTTTCTTGTGCTTTATCTTAAAAAAACTTAAATTAGGCTCTAAAGCTTACTAAATAAGGTAGAATTTCCAACGATTACTAAATAATAATTAATAACTATAAGCATTATTATCCTGTGATTTAAAGGCATACAGAAAGGCTGGCAATTTTATAGCCTACGTAAAAGTTATAAGGAGTTGCTATTTGTTTCATAGTTGATTAGGCACCAATCACCATCACGCTTGATGGTAAATGGCGATGACGTGTAGCATGCTTACCAAGAAGTTAATTGTAAAATAGGTGAAAATATTTTTGAGTAAAAATGCACCTACAAAAAACACAACGCAAGGCGGGACTGCATCTCTCAGTTTCATGATATAGCGACTTAGCGTTCGTCCACATAATGTACGAAATGTTCACGACTCACGCCGTGAAATTTGCAAATGCATAGGTATTTAAACCCATTATTTACAATTTGGGCATCTTTGCCGCATCCCGATGGCATTAAGTGACATCGGTGATCGCACTCTAGTTTGTTGAAGGATAGGTCCTGTTTACCCGCGACTTGAAGACTCAAAAAATTAAGTTCTAAGTGGACTACAATAATATTATTACCATCTATAGAATCGAACGTATTTATTGTGATTTGTAGGTAGTTGTGTCTATTCCATTCATCTTTTCGAATTTGGCAAGTTTTGGTACAACATCTGATGATTCAAGATAGGTTTTCGTACAACATCTGATGATTCAAGAGTTAATAGAGCGCGTACAAAACTGAGACGAAATATAAAAAGTTATCAGTGATAGTAAAGCCTATTTCCCACAATAAAACATATATCATGTAAGTACTACAAGCTATATTTTTTTACTTTTTATACAAAAATACTATTAGACTTCGCACAATAAAAATAAATCATTATAATTAGTCCAAATACCCATTTCTTGACTGTCATTCTATAGAAATAAATCTTTGGAATTTCAACCCACCCATAAAGAGAGGAATTAATTATAATAATTAATTCAAACAAATATTAAGCTAATTCATAGTTTACTTAATGCCATTGTTGGTAATTATTTTAATTTATTGTTAAATACTTTCCCATATTAGTTTGGTGGGTGATTGTTCATATATAATTGACGTATTATAGATAAAGATGTTAACTTCATTTAAAGGAGAACGCCCATTCCGTTAGGAGATAGTTAGGGCCTGGGGGATTAAAAGGTTTTCACAGCATTTGCATACCAATACCAAGTTAAGTTCTGGTGAAACATGTTGGAATTTTGTGACATCTCCGTAGCCTAAGTTCGAACAATTAAGTGACATCTATTCATTAAGATTCCGCAAGAAATCCTACTTTAAAAAAAAATGACATATTTTGCGCGTGACTACCCGTGACAGTTATTATGACTTTGTCAAAAAAGAGCACTGTTTGAAGAATCTGCATGAATAACTTTTAACACTCCCCAGAATGAATGATAACCACCTACTGACGTTTGATCGGCTCCGAAGTTTCGGCCGAAGTTGTTTCGTATTTGCTCTCCTCTCTGGTTACTTGTACTTGTCTACGAGCTATTTTCGTAATTCATGTGTAGAGAAAATCTTTCCACCAGAACAGACTCCCGAGAGGTTTACCTTCTCAATTAGAGGAGGTTCTCAATTAGATTGTATATTTTGAATGTCAACTAGGTAAATGTTTTTATTAGTTAACATGTTATGCAAAAACGCTTGGTAGTTCCGAGTTAATTCTTTCTGAAGCATATTACAAGATTTTGGCAAAAAAATTAAATTAAAAATAAGTATGCACTTAATTAAAATTAATATAAAAACATGTTCGTCACGTTTAAACATTTAACAAATTACGATTGTGTGAAATAATTGTTTGAACTTTTTGTTGGACCTTTTTGCTTGTCTAGAGTGTAGACTAACGTCTAGACCTAGGTCACTTGAATTTAAATTAGTCTAGGTTGTTTTATATTAGGTATTTCGCGTGCTTATAATAACATAGTATACCTGTATAATCAAATAAGTAGTTGCCAAATTGGTCTCGCGCGCTCGCACTTGACAGGGCTAATTAATGTCAGGTCACCTGGTGTAAGGACCGTGTTCAGTTGGTCAAAAATTATACTTGTCGGACTCCATTGATCTGTTAATAATCAGTTCTGAGGTGGCTTTTAATGTGAAATTTAACGAGCCTCGGCAAATTTCCCTTCGCCAATGGGCTAACTGTAATCGATGTTGAAATGTGGATCACTTTGATATAACCAAAAAAAATAGGGAGTCTTTTGGTTTGGGACCTTTTACAGCTAACCAAAACTAGGCCTCGTGATGGAGATGCATTTTTTCATTTCAGAAACCATTTAAAACTCCGCGGGATGTAAGAGTTTAGTACAAACATATTATTATGCGTTCCTAAATTAGAAATTGTCATACTTTGGCCAGGTTACGAAAACTGACAAGTACCAATAGCAACATTGTAACTTAGTAAGATCATAGCCCACCGTAGAGTTAGCCGAAACCCGTATTGACTAGTACAGCTGTAGCACCACCATATTCGAGAACGATTTTTAAGTAGACTTTCTTTTTTGGAATTTAATTAAAAAAAGGGTTCTGCCTGCATCCGTTCCGCTATCGACGTAACTATAACTCGACGTGGTAAAACGCTGCGTTGTCTATAGAAAGTAGTCGATGAAACGAGCTTCGCCGTGGCAGGAATTGACGTCAGAAATGATGTATACATACCTAAGATTGAATGAATATCAAAGATCATGAAATTTCTTATTTATAAAGCTACGTGTAAGGCAAAATTTGGAGGAAACAATCACCTAGATATATTGATTCACATTAATAATTAAATTTAAAGATAAGACTCGTTTAACCATCTGCCTATTTCGTCACTTAGCACTTCACTTTCATCCGTGAGCCTTATATTAAAATAAATTAATCATGAAATATTCGTCGGCAGCTTGTTCGAAACTTATCTTCAACTACCAACCAATTAGGGCATAGCATTTCGTAAGTAGTGGCTGCTCATTCGATTACTTCGGCTTTCTTCTTTACATAAGATACTTATCGATTTACGAGAAAGATATTTAAAGCCTGTTTGGAAGTATGGTCTGGAATAATAAGTAGAATAAGAAGAGTTGTCCTCGAGTGGCGACTATGATCCAGTGCGAAACGGAGTGTTGGAAGTTCACCTACACGGTGGACCGGCGACATTGTAGCGGTTGCGAGGAGTCGTTGGATGGAGGTGGCTCGCAATCGCTGTTAATGGCGTCGTATGGGGGAGGCATATGTTCAGCAGTAGACGGATAAGGGCTAAGATAATTATGATGATGAAGAACAAATTCTGAAAAAATAAAAACATTTGACTTGAACAGAATATGTGAATGTGTTAAGTTTTCAACACATACTTATTTTGCCCTTAACAACACAAAAGTATTAGTTGTTCTTTATACGAAGATCTGGATTTCTGCTTATACCTGTTTATTTCAAAATGAAAAAGGTACTGACCACTTTGAACACATACTTGACCTGGATGTCTGACAACTGTTCACGACATAAAATAGTTACATTTCGACATGGTGTAGGTATCAACGTATCATGTATTCTTAAGATCACGGATTTTTAAAAAAATATGAACATGGCTGAGGGATATTTATATTTATGATATTTTAATTGTTTCATAACTGGCCAAGACAAACGATTTGAAAGTATCATAATAATGTTATTTTATTTAGGAGAACCAAATACAATCGTTTCAAAAACACATTCTTACAATGTATATGCAAAAAATTCTAAGAATCGGATTAAGTGTACAAAAGAGAAATTATAATTATCAAATGCGGTTAACCTGTCTAGATTTCAAACGATAAGACTCTGCCGATCAGATAGGCACGGTATCGGAACCATTCGTTACCGCCTTCGTTAAAATTGTTTCATAATTGGAAAATATTTTTTATCCATTCTGTTTTGATCTACATAATGTTTCAATATTTATAAACTTTTGTTGTTTACTGTGGGAATATTGAAATATTTTTCATAATATTATTTTTGGAATGTCACGGCAATTAGATATTTATTAAATAATTGGGGGCTGGAGCACGGTAGGTCAGGGAAGCCTGCTGATTACTGATCAGAGTTAAACAACGTCTGGCATAGTTGCCATTTCTTTGAATGAATGAGTGGAAGGCAGACGAATATACCTCCTCCTTTTTCTTATTATATTCCTGGAACCTCCATGTTGTATTCTGCTGGGTTTGTACAAAGATGGGATACATCTCAATAATAAGTCGATTGTCTTCAGTGGTGTCTTTCGCTTTCGAAAGCAGTGCCTATAGAGGTATATCCATTAAGTTATTCACGTTATCTGTGGTCTTTCTATGACCAATTATAGCAGAACTGTTTAGGTTCTCCTGAATCTAAACAGCTCTGCTATAATCGACCATATTATCCGCTACTATTCCATACATCGTTTGAAGTTACTACCCTGGGAGTTGTTGTCGTTTTTATCATCTCTGTTGACACCGATCCATTTGTGACTTTATGGTCAACTGCTGCTGGACTTAGATATAATCCTCCTAATGTGCTTCTTCTGCCTTCCGCATCCAACGTCTAGTCTTCATCCGCAGCCTAACGCAGACCATTATCCGACATATCCAGCAGACGACCTTCATTAAGCGTATTAAAAGTTTTTTCCCCGAGAACTCGAAGAACATTATTACGAGTTATCCATCCGATCTTATTAACCTAACATGTCAATAGAATCACATTAGCATCAGCCTCATTACATCTCCCAAATCTCTAAGGCAAAAAATGATGATGGAAGACTGTAGTAATCAATGCATGCTACTTATCTACAGTAATCTTTAAAGTACAGTTTAAACTAGGTCTTAACATTCCATCGACGTGTTCTTGTGGTCAATGGAGAGCCGCTAGCCGGCGAGTCTTCAAATTAAAATATCGGAACCGGTCGTACGAGCTTGTCACCGCAAATATGATTCTGTCTGATCTCAGTGCTTAGGGCGAATTGTTGACTGACTTATACATACCTACTGCTACTTTTGTATGCATTTGCGCATATAATGATATTGTAAAATCAAAATAAGTCTGGATGTGTCCTGAAACTTAGTTTGTGGTGACGATAAACTAGATTTCACGAAATAATTAAGTCTGATTTCACAGGACCCAAACAGTTGAAATCGCGGTAGCAGATATGTGATTTCGCTTAGTGATAAAATTATTTTGCAATTCAGTTATCAGCCAATTTATATTTCAGCAGCTTTATACATTCTAACATAACGAACATTCTTCTAAAGAGCTCCAACTACGTTCGTATTCAATATGAAGAAATACGAAAGTATATTTTAATATAATTCGATAATATTAATGATTCCATCAATGACATCTGTAAGCATGGTTACAACACCGTCTGCTGACCTTTCATCGTCATTACTCCATCAGTTACCTTCAGGAACCGTCTCCACCACAGTCATCACACCGACATCTGTGCAAATTTGCTCAGCCTGTTGTTTAGAGATCTGATGATCGAGATCAATGGTTAATGAGACATACATAAGGTACATTATCGCGTGTTTACCGCACTTAGAGGAGAGCAAAGGACGCTACGTTCCGATGACATTGGATTAATTGAAAAATGACTTTTCGTCCGACCTCCAATATACTCAAGACATGCGAACTACTGTGGGAAAGGAACGCAAATAAAACCGATTACTCATGCCTAAACTTTTATTCAAATAAAATCACATATTATTAACATCATTAACAGATTCACAGATTGCATAATCAAAATTTTCATCGTTTAAAAACTAGGAAAGCAATCCCGGGTATTGCCATGCATTCACCAAAACTCGACTTTAAGTTGTGCGATTTGTAAAACCTAAAATCAAGTTTCCTACAGCAGGGCGCATTTATAACAATTTGATCTCATCATTTTGTTTGTACATTATTTCACAAGTAGGGAATTGTTGAAGTAAACATTTTTCATAATAAATCATTAATTAATTAAATAATCATACCATATAAAACAATAATTATAATAAAAACAAATAATGTCAATAATAAATGCGTCTCAAAATTAAATTGCAAAAACATTGATGATTGAGATTAATAAAATATAACTATAAATACAATAAGTCATGCACACCCGCGAGTTGAATACGTAAAACAAAAAAGTCATGCGTTAGAAAAATTTAGTATTTGTTAGTCAATATTTATGAAAAACTAACTTAAAACAAACAATTAATCTTAAAATATAACTTAGATGCGAGAACTCAAAAATCACGGAGGAAAACGAAAATACGTCAAAGAGATATTATAATTTTAGAGTCATTTAAAGAATAGATCATTTTTTCGTATCCCTTCGAGATTGTTTCACTTAATAACATGTAATTATAACAATTTCGTGTGTATGATTGGGCTAAGCATTACAAATCAATTCATCCTACGAAGTAATAAAACCGCAGTGTATCGCTATCATGTGAGAAGATGAAAGCAAAGTAAAGACCGATGATCAGTGATTACTGCGTGTTTCAGTACATTACAGGTGTTGTTAGGACAAAGTGGCTATAATAAATAAAATTAACGTAACGCTTAAAGCCAAATCTTCTTTTGTGGACGACGAGATTGCACGTGACGAACTGAATCGAACCTGAAACAAAAAAGAAAACATTTTATTCGACTTGCCATAAAAGGAGAAGGTTATCTATTCGAATGGTGTTTTTGGAAAACCATTGACAATGCCGTATCAATTCTTTACATAATGACAAAGAAATCAGAATATTGTCACGTCAAATATGACGAAGAGATGAATAAGTATATCAAGCTATTGACAGTGCTCAAACAGTGCAAAATGTTATTCTTCATCTGACATCTGCTTTAAGTAAAAAAACAACCCCCTTGCGAAAACCAACGAACTCAATTAAAATATTACGAAAACGGAGAGTCATCTAACACTTGGAGTTCTTAAGATGTTCTTGCGTGATAATGGTTCTGTAACATTCTCATTGACAACATTATATTGTACATTGAGATGCCGTAAACGGATCAACACTCTTTAAGCAGAGCTATAGTATGAGATATGGTATAATAAATCTGAAAAGGGGGTTGCCATGATTAATATACACTGAATGAGTCAGCGTTTGAGTGTAATATTAAGTGTAAGTAGATAGTGTTCAATTTAAAGAAATCATGTTTAAAGTATTGTTATTTTTTTTCTTTTAATTTTATGAAATAAATGTACAAGTAGATATTTCAATTATAAAATAATAACTATTGTTGTAATAGCATAAAATAACAGTTGAAAAAATAATCTAAATACCTAATTATCTCGTAGTCAAATTAAATCGAAGCTGGAGATAACTCAACCACTTATTTAGTTTTTATTTATTTTACAAGAAAATCTTAGGGTATCGTAGTCCACTAAGCACTGCGCTACATCAGGCCAACGATAGAGGGCAGTGGAAAAGGGCGATCAATCGACTGCAGCAGAGGAGTCACGATCCTCATCATTGAGGGAACGACTGAGGAGGAGGAGGGATCGTAGTCTAGTAGAACTTTATTACATTGCATTGCAGCTCTTTAACCAACTTGTCCAAAAAAAAACAGATACTTGAGAAATTTAACAGACAGACTGACGTACGACAAATTTTAATATCACATCAGCTCACGTTTTCCTTCTCAAGGTAAGGAACCCCAAAACCGAGTATAGCAACAAGACAACACCAGTCGCTTATCAAACGTCAGTTGTATCGTTATCAATCAGTTTCGTCATGGCCGGTATCCGGCCCACGCCCAGTTTAATCTTCGCCATTTACCCCATTTCTTAATCCCAGCCAATTTAATCTGACCCATAACTTCCTAAAAAAAGCGGGAGCTCTTTGAGTCTCCCAAACCAGTCATCCGAGACGCTTGTTTCTCTGTGAACTACTCGCGATCGAAGGTCTACGTTCTCTGGTGATAGTGATAGACGCGACCGACAGCCCTTTTCCCTGATTGCTCTATTTCCATTGACTGACCAAACGTCTGGCCTCATTAATTAAATGATAAGCTTTAAGAATTCTATTACTTATTTCATATGGTACAGGGTTATGGGGATTTTGTTAGCGTAGCTTAAGGGCTACTCATAAATTCTCAGCAAACGTTTAGCGTTAAAAAATCTAAACATAATAAAAGCAAAGCGATTAAAGCCTTTTAAAGTTTATTTTGATATTTTGAAAATTTTGGATAAAAATCGGTAACGCACCGAAACAATACCCGCACTAAGCGTTGCTTAACTCGCACGACTTTAGAAGATTAGCGGGCGTAGCTAGATCTCGAATAACGTGACCATACGTCCCGCTTTGGGCAGTCTGTCCCGATGTCCTCATTGAGGTCGACATAGTCCCGCTTTTGCAAGTTTGCAGTTGAAACAATAATTTAAGATCCACATTTATCTAAAAACAAAACCCGATTATTTTGAAACAAATTTGTTCAGCCGACAAATACAAAAATACGACATAAAAGACACGGCACTACTGGGGCTTAGTTAACGATTTTGTGTTTGAATTTTTATTAATTTGTGTTATTCTATTTTATTAAATATAAAAGTGTGTGCTTAAGACTGCACGGCATAAGTGAAAACTTACATTCGGCGGTCCCGAGTTCACCCGATCGATAAATCGGTGTGCGGTCCACCGAAAGAAGTTTTCACTTTCAAAAACTTGTTGACTAACCCTAATAAACACTAATAACTTTTTAAATATGTAATTTCGCAGATGTCTAGCTAAAAAATAAATAGTCACGTTAGACATACCTACATGAAATTAAAACCTTAAAAACGTAACGAACATTGTCATTGTCGCAAAACACGGAAGATATTTTCAATAAATAAATATTTTCGAAGTTCTACAACAAAAGTAATGAGTACCGTATGTTTTGTTTTGGTATACAAAAGTAGTCCTTAATTGTATGCTAATTAATTACCAATAAACCTGTACGTATACGACACTTATCAACATTCTCGATTTTTTATAATTCTTAAAACCCGGGTCTAGTTTCCTGGGAATTTGGTTATCGGCATACCGATCGGGGTAACGAAAACGGCAGAACCATAAGAATTACAATGATTATTCGAGTATAAATTAACCGTGTAACATATTTGAATAATTTTAAGTAATCCTAGAGTTTGTTGAGTATATTTTCTTTCATTATTTAAATGAGACAAGAATCCTGGTTTATCGAGCGACGAATTATGGTTAAAACCGGTGAAAGTTTTAATTTTTTCGGGTTATAATAGTTAATTAAATCAATTATAATGCCTTGGGGCAGAGAAGTGGAACTGTTTGAGTGTTTACTTCCCTTTTATTAGTGTCTTCAACAGCGGAGCTGAATTAATTAGTGGATAAAATGTTCAAGATTAAAATCGATATACGCCCTCTATAATATCTGCGTGATTAATTGACACATTGTAGTACCCTTCAGTGACTACCAAGTTTCCGTTAACAACAGAGTTAACATTATTTATATTATTATTAGATAATTTGATATTTGTATATTACTTGAGAGCATTGTTCAAAGAACATTAATAGACAAAGGCATTCTAGTTAAATTATGTAACGTCCTTTGAAGTTGTATTTTCTACATTGGAAAATGCATACTTAAAGTGGAAGTATGTACAGACAAGCCCGCTTCGTGGTTTCGCCCGAGTAAGTCGTGAATCATGTAAAATATCGAGATAAATGTAGCATGTGCTTTATTTCAGAATTCCATCTAATTTCCTTCAGGTTTCATCGCAATCGCTTCAATACTTTTTGCGTAAATGAGGATAATTCATTCTTCAACTTCATTAATTTATTATAGACTACACATCCGCCTAAAGGAAAAATGTCAAATACAAAATCCAAAAGGTCAAATCGTACCTAGTCGACAATAAAAATGTGTGCATTTCCTTTAATTCTTACAAACTTTCTAGTTTTAATATTGAGTAGGATTTATTCGCTTGTTAGAGCTACATTACAAGTATGTAACATATATGTATGTACTATAATAATAACGGTTTATAATATACATGTAAAATAATTATATGTATTTTTACAATTATACGAAACAGTAGTACCTAATTAGGGGTATAAAAATTTATTATGTATAAAGTTACAAGTATTTTATTTGTTTAATTATATTTGTACGAGTAAACAGTGTAAAATTTATTTTTTGTTGTAGTTATTACAATAAATAGGTAAACCTAATTATGTAAAATAGTCTCTTACATTTTCCAATTATACATCGTTTATGGTTAAAAACTGACTTTTTGATTAGGTATGTTTTGTTAATATTGCCTTGGAAAAAACAAACATATAACAGCTTGAGACTTAGCTCTTAAAGAAAAAATAAAATACTTATGTCGTAAGGGTTGACAGGCGTGCAAATGGCCTTACTAATACGGTATGCTGAAGATCGTACGAAGTGGAGATGTAAAAATAGGAAAGCGGACCCCGGGTTCCCGAGAGGCATGCAACCGGGACCATAGCTCGGATGAATACAGAGAGACAGACGGACAAGAAAATGACCTTACAAGGTTTCTTTTACACTATGAGCTACGAAACACTGACAACTGTACCCACAAACATGAATGAAACTATAGGTATTCTAAGGGCCGCGTTAAAACCACCAACAAATCACATAGTTAATGAATCAACAGTGACCCATTGACACACATTGGAATTCAGTGGGATTCGGATAGAACAATAGGCGACGAAGCATGGCAACATTGAGCCACAGCTGAACAAATCGTTGACAATGCGCGCGAGTGTGTGCGTGCGACTGCGCGTGAGTCGACGCGTCGTAGTCAAAGACAGAATCGAACGTGGGGTTATGACTGCAGTTTTTAATGACTTGGATATAAACTTTAGATTAAAATTAGATAGGGACAAAGTAGAAGAGTTGTAATGTCTATAATACTAGTAGTTTTAAAAAAAAGTGGATTACGAGGACATTTTGACTTGAGACAAGATTAATTGTTGCGTTCTTGTTGCTTAATTCCTTTTTTTTAAACTTTCTTTTATGTTTGACTTATATACTTATAAAATATCATTAGTTGCTGAAGTTAAAATCGCAAACCCCGAAAACAAAAGCAAAATCGCAAATCGCTGAATCAAAATCTCAAACACACACGTGCATCTTTCAGCAGTCCAGAGTTAAGGAAACCCCTTTAAAATGCTGTCTAAATGACTCATCCCCGTATGTACCTACTGAAATTTCATCGCGGCCGAGCGATATATCTCTAGACAGCGAAACTTTCGCAATAAAGCCCCATTCAATGTTTCAAACTCAGACTGTATTTTTATAAACAAACCCAAACAATTTCAACATAAGCGCCCGTTGATGTAAAAATCGTAGCATCGCAATCGAAGTAAGTAATAAAGTATGATATGAATTTGATGTTATTGTTTACTTGAAGGGGATTTATGCGTTTTAGTTAAAGTGGCGGTTAATTCTGTGTCCCATTTTAAATAGTAGCTTTTTACAGTCGCTGTATGTTTATTTACGAAACTGTAGCTGCGCGGACGCTCTGTATTTTGTTGGTAATTTTTTTCATTCAGGAGAAATTGTTTTCCATTTGAAATTAAACTCATTTTTAATCACATTGCTTTTGTTGTCATATGCATTTAAGTTCAATTTAAGTTAAATGAGTTTAATTTCATATCAGCATCGCAAAAACCGACTTGCCTCGAATCGACTCAATACATTGTCACACCGCGTGGTTCAACCAATGTATGTAGATTAAAACAAAATGCATCAAAATCATGCGGCCCCATTTATCACCGATATCGATAAATATCATCAGAAGGGCAGGTGTTACATCGATACGAGTTATCTATCGACTAGAGTAATCGCGTGTAAAAGACGTACTTACATCATCATTATGATAATATTGAAGGTAAAGTATTGTTTTGGGATTATTGAGTGTAATTAAGCTTATAATTATAATCTAAAAAAAATGACGGAAAAATTAAATTCGTTGGTTTGGCAAAACCAACAGGCTGTCAGTTGACAGTTTTTTTTTTTGAAAGCGTAAAAGAAAACCGCTTGCGGCTTAAGTACCTACAGTCTAGTTAAAGTGATTGTAATGAACATCAAATCATTGGGTTTAAATAGAAAAAAGGGAATCAAGGATGGCCTTAAACGTTAACTCGGTATTAATGCTTTAATATGTACCTAGTAAATAAATAAATAAAATATAATCAAGAAAATATTCTCACCGTTGCTGAAAGTGGAATGAAGGAGGCATTGAAGACGACCTGGAACAAAAAGTAAAATAAATATAGATATTAAATTTAAAACAAAATCTTGCACTCAGTACGATTGCAAGTTATATAATTAATCCTAAGGAGAACTTTACATAAGAGATGTTTTGTCACATTTTTCCTAACGTTGATAGGAACTAACAAGAGCGAGATAGACACAGCAGTCTTAATCCCTATGATAGTAACAATGATACACATCATAATTACCCTGTGAAATGACCCAATAAGCCTTATCTTGAATTCTATACATTTTACGAGGCACTCAATCCGAGATAGAGAAGATTACATTTCGTGAACCGATACCGTATTAACGCCAGTACATCAATTTTAATACCTAACGTTTTTTATATTCGACCAGTACGTTTCGCGGTTCCACTCGCTTAAGTCCGATCCCGTGGGAAATTCAAAAACCCTTAGTGGATAACTACACATCATAATAAACATACCCTCAACAGTTCATGTCTCTAGTACAGACAGAATATGATTAAAGTAACCACCGTAGATATCCATAGCTACAGCTAACGTCTACTTACAACGAAACGGCTTATCAGCAGTTAGTTATTTTAGACCATAATTCTAATAATCATTTGGTCCAGCGGTATCTTATATGGATTTGAGTGACAGACACTATCGAGTTCGAAACCTGACTGCAGTAATTCTTTCTTTTTTGATTGAATGTTATGTATTAAGTGATAACTTATATATTTATTTTTGCTTTTGTATGATTTATCTTAGTATAAGTTACACTTAACCTTAAAAATAAGAAAACAAATGTTTTTAACACTTTATTCTTACAAACAACGCCTTACAAGACTTATTGTATTGTGGGTGGTTCTATAAAAAAAAATCTTACTTTGCAATAATGCCAATTTCGTGAATTACATGTATGGTATAGGTAGAAACGTATTTATATTATACATTTTCTACCAAATACACAATAACATCACTTGTGACATCTTATTTTTTAAAATGCAAACACTTTTTATAAAAACACCCAACATAACACTCAGAATACAACACTAAGAACAATATTTTAATAAATTAAAGGCCTACTTTAACTTTTAATTATTTGTTCGTGCTATTCACGATTGTGGCACAAATTGTTTCCACTCATCCACTCCCTAGTTGATGTCACTAGATTCTGGAGATTTTCTTTTGTTTCGTTTGACCACTGATAAGTCCCAGTTTGAAGTCATTTGACCCCACAAGCCATTTTATGTCGTTACTGGGTCTCCGGTTCTCCATATATTTTAACCCATAGCCGGATTGTTTTTCTCTGTAAGTAGATAAACCAGGTTATTAATTTTAATGCTTCTTTTTGACATTGAATAGACATGATCATAGTTTCCCAACAATATTTTAACTCACCGTTAGATTTAACGAATGTAATTTAATTGTTTTCTTTATTACATAACACTACAACATATTTTAAATGAAACTAAAAAAAAAAAGAAAGAAATGCACAGTAACCACAATGGTTTATTCGTTTGTTGTGTCAAATGATTCTATGTAAAAAGGTCAGTTATTTAAAATTATGTTACAACTACCCACAATTTACTCATTATATTAATATTTTGTAGGTAGATAAACAAGTAGCCGTTTGCTGGTATAGATTCATTATTTCATTACGTTTGTTAAAGCTGGATTAGCAGACTGGTTAACTAACTTGCTTTGAGATTCAATATGCGGTGGTTCGAGCCCCATTCATTCCTCAATTTTTTTTAAAGATTTAGTGTTATTGTAATTTGATAATATAGGTATTGACGGTATTGTCA
This sequence comes from Idaea dimidiata, assembly GCA_949358125.1. Classification (NCBI taxonomy): domain Eukaryota; kingdom Metazoa; phylum Arthropoda; class Insecta; order Lepidoptera; family Geometridae; genus Idaea; species Idaea dimidiata. Next base: position 12,639,271 of record OX442334.1, read on the forward strand.
ATCATAAAATATTTAGAATATGAATTTTAAATTACAAGTTGCCATCCGAGTTGATAGGTAATAAAGTTTTTATTTTGCTGTTTGTTGCGCTAGTAGCGACACCTGTTAGCTATGCTTGTAACTAAATTGATAAACTAAACTCGGGTCGGATATTCTTACGCAGACATTGTTGTAAGTGGACGTTATAGCTGTAGTTATGGATATCTACATGGATACATAATCTGTATTCTGTCTGTACCAGTGGTTTAGGCTGTGCGTTGACCAGTCTATCAGTCAATCAGTCAGGACTCAGGAATTTTATAGAGCTGTTGACCTTTATTTCATCAGATAGTAAGTAAATAAGTGATCTAAGATGTAGCACTCATCTGGAAGATAGAAATTGCTCACTTGTTTATTTGAAATAATGTTACTAGTGTTATTTTTTACTATGTTTCCTTTTACTTGGTCATACCTAGTACTTAAAGTTTTAATTTGTTGCTAATTATTATAAGTGATAATTTTAGTTTGTATTTTCCTAGTTCAGGCACATGAGTTACATACATTTAATCGATATTTAGACTTTAAGAAATTTAGTATACAATATTTTTGGAAATAAATTATTTATTATTTATTTAAGTACCTTTCAGCAGACGTGACACCTGTATTCTAAATTCGATTATCCAACCCAATCTCACGACATCAGCGAGTCATAGGCACGTTACAATACAACATCCCTAATATTGTCCCCTCCTAATCGCGAGTAAACAGACCGGAAGTTTCTTCTAGCAGCGTGCTTTATCTTAGACCGCATTAAAACTTACCATCAGGTCTGATAGTGCTCAAACGCTGTGATAAAAGCGTTAATAACATAAAACTAGAAACATTTTAAGAGCAAACTGAGATTCAGTCCTGCCGTTGCCAACGCGAACGTCTAGAATCTGCAAGGCACGTTTCTCCGCCAATATATCCGACGTCAAGTTAAAAAGGAATGCGGTGGAAAAAAAATCGATAAAACCGCACTCCGACCTCAGACGGGAAACATAAATACATTTTCCATTCAGAGAGTATACCTACCACACTGCAATGCACACATGCAAGCCTGCAGGCAACTGCATTGTCTGCAGTGCACTACAGACGAGGCAGCCTCGACGCCGGCACACATACACAGCTTACTACGATAGTAGTACTATAAAGAGTACTATAAACGGCGCTTCATTTCCCGAACTAACTCGCTGCCTATATTCCACGACGAGATCACCCAACAATACATAAACGACCTTATTTCTCGTCTTTTGCGGTCCATTATGGAATACCAAACGTCGAACGCTGCAACTCCATTTGTGCACTGACATCTGCGTTGGCGACGTTCTGAGTAGAGTTTTATTGGGTTGGAATATGGTTCATTTCGAGGTGTTACTAGCTCTAATATAGGACGTTGAGGAAAGGCGGACGGTTGCGGGATGTCTGCGAAGTCAGACATGTCTATTAATAGATAGAGATACGAGGATCGCGATTAACTTTAGCACTCAGTTAATGGTGGTGCAGTTGTGAGACAGTTGTGAAACGAGCCCTATCGATGTTGGTCATAGTTTAATCGATTGTTTGTGTAGTTGTTTTGCTGCGAGCGGTACATCGTACCATAATGTGCGCATTTGAGCATTCATGCCATGTTCCATTTTTAATCGAATATCGTATTTTTTAAATAATATTTGTTAGTCTGCTATTTTCTCTCAACATGCGAGGTTGAAAGCGTCATTAAAATACAATTCAATCCGTATTGCCTGCACGGATTCCCATTGATGCGTTTTACTATGGATATATGATGATGACTGATGTGATGAACGTCTACCACTCTCATACCAGATGGTGGATGAAGCTTCAAAAACCTTATCTACAATTCACCAGTCCATTTCTAACTTCATCATAACTAATTGTAAATCAAAACTAAAGATATATGTCTTGTTCCTAAGTCTACACCGACCTACATATTGGAACACGAGTCGAATCAGCGTGGCGACACGAATATAAACACCGGTGTATAGGCACAGAATTTTTAATGAAATTAATGACACTACTGATGAAAGACCCGCTATACTATCCGTATCGACTATTCAATCACATGGCATAGTAAAACTGATCCCAAACGGCACATGACGGTGCAGCGAAGCCTAACGTGATACAGAAAAGTGGGTAAGAGAGGCGCTTTACCATGAGCATGATAGATTTAATGGAGATTGTTCTCAGACATGGGAGTTTAAGACACAACGGAAGCAAAACAAGAAAGTGCTCCTACAGAGCTTCATTCATAAAAAAAGAGTTAAACACAACAGTTTTTCTCTGCATTTTCATTCATTCATTTATCTGGGTCGTATTTATTTATTGAAAAGACATCACGTCGTCCTACATTCAGCGCAGTAGTACCATAATTTACGTGGAATTGTGCAATAGGTACGCAGGCGCCCCGGCCGGCAGCGACGCGGGCGCGCGGATACAATGATATCATTATCATTACGGCGACAGGTGTTATGCAACGCGTACGTCAACAGTATTATAGTATACTAAGGCCTCGCGACGTTGGTGGTCGTATTATTGGTTCATCATTTCTAGATAATTAATGCGTTTCCATACAAATAGTCTTTCTTCTTCTAGTTGAGCGTGCTACATCTAAGACCATATCGTCACTTACCATCAGGTGAGATTATTCTCACCTGTGAAATGATTAAATGGAGAACTATCCCAACTGGCTAGTAGGTCAAACGCTCATCTATCGTGTTAAAAAGATTTTTTTGAGTCGGTTGTACTATTTCTATATCCTTCCTTTTCCAAACCCTGACCTACCCTACCTGTATCATCAAGATTTGGTAAACTTTGGTAAAAAATAAACAAACAGATATTCACAATTTTCGAAATATTAGTAGGATTTTCCCACTTCAAAATTGGTAGGAAAATCGTGGATTATGATAATTCTATCTTAGGATTACGTTAAGCCATTTATTAGACTTAAATGTGGTAAGTACCTATGTATATCTTACAAGCAAATGAGAAATCAGACAAGGTACGCAAAGTCATGACTAATCAAGTAACGAAATTACTAGTGGGCCGCTCAAGATGGGGACTCGTGTGGCCTAGTTGGTTAAGGCGCTGCGGTAATGACGCAGAGACGCGAGTTCGAATCTCGTTGCAAGTGAATTTTTGAATTTTAGATATGCTAGTTGTGCCAAAAATATAAAATATACCTTGGATTAGTGAAAAATTGTCAAGGCACTAGTAATGGTTTTTATCACAGATTTTTATCAATTTCCAGATCCTGTACAGTCTATAGGAAAAATAATAAGGATTTTCCACTGTGTTACAAGTTGCACCATGTCGTGTTGTTATTGAATTTAAATAATTATTATTTAACCTTTACTTATCAATAGATCACAGATGCAGTCGAATGCTTTATTCCGAGAAGTAAAACATTATCTGATGTAGCTTTTTTGCATGCAAATCATTGTATGTATTTATTCGATTCATTTACACGCAATGTTTGGACTCGGTTGCTGTTAAATCCGGTCCGGGTATATCTGCTAGAGATATTACTGGAGCCCAAATATATATAAAATTATAATGCCCGGACTATAACTGTATAAAGAAGCACTGCTAGCACAAGCAGAAGATAAACTGCGGGCTCTATACAAGGTGTAACGGGTAAGCCCTTTTAATCCGAAAGGGGCTTGTTCTAGACGTCTAAGCGAACAACTTTTGTTCTACGACTTTTGGAAATTCGAAGTACTTTTCGAAGAATTTAGGTGTAAAGTTTCCTTGAAAATCAGCTGTTTCTGAGAGTTCGAGGTCATTGACCTTATGTTGTCCTTTTATTTAGTTTGATGGTTTACAATCAAAACTTCAATTACCTTTATTTTCAAAAGCAGCTGTTTTTTCAGTGAAATATAATCTCAAAATTTTCAAAAACAAAGTTTGAATTTTCAAAAGTCGTAGAACAAAAGGTGTTCGCCTAGACGTCTAGAACAACCCCCTTTCGGATTAAAAGGGCTTACCCGTTACAAATTGTATAATGAGATGAAAATTAGAGGGTGATTTTTTGAAGTGTAAATCCTAAAAAAACGGAATGTAGCTAGGTAAGTCCAACTTCGCGAAATTCGTCGAAACCAACTCGGATGAGCAGCGATCAGGAAGCAACATAAAATCTATTCGGCCTGTCCAGTCAGTGTATCAAGTGCGACCACCGAGAACCAAGCTAACTACGCTGTCATAATTCGTTTATTCAAACATTTGTTTGGAAACAAAACTGGCGACCTAAGCTCACACTATGTGAATATAAGTACAAATCGTGTCTAAAAAGTTTAGTTTAGTTTAGTCTAGTTAAAAAAGTTTATTAATTAACGAAGTTTTAATCTAGCCCGATAGTATATTTATAACTTGAGGTCGCACGAGGAACATAAAACAATAATAAAAAATCATAAAAATAAAAAGTAAAACCAGTTACCAAAAATAGTACTTATAATGAATAAAAAACGAAACAACTTTATCAAGTCCAAAATGGTCGAAAACCTGAAGGCGTATTAAAAGCGGTCGTAAAAAATCAATAACCAAAAACTGCAAGTCGTAATAAAGGATATAAAAAACGCAACAAAATTTCATTCGTTAATTTTGACATTATTTATAGTGACGAAACGGCATTAAAAATGTGAATCAAGACAGGGACATGTTATTTAACCCTTTTTTTCTTCTTCAAAGAATTGAAATTTTGTAATACCCATAAGAGCATTTCAATTAAAATACCTATTTTGAAATATTTATTTATAGATAAAACAAAATACTTACTAAAACAGAACTTATTTCCAGAGGTTATCTAGAGGTCTGGAAAGACCTCCAGTTCTGTTGATATCGAAATGAGTTTTATTTTAAATCAACATCGCACAAACCGAAGAAAAGTCCAAACAAAATACTATTAAAAAATAATATTCCATCAATTAACTAAAATAGATCTTAAACTTAAGACAAAAACTGAAAAAGTTGTAATGTAGGCTTGTTACATTTTTTTCAGTGTCAATATCTAATAAGACAATTTTCAAACTTATCCAAATCAAGATTCTTTTTATCAAGTTTACTGTCTCCACATGTCCTCAAAAAACGCAATAAATTAGTCGAAATATTTCACAAAAACAGCTCATAATTTACAAAATTCCCACGAAACAGTGAAACTTACAAACTTACAACACATGTGATGAATGAGACATCTTCACTATTACCCAGCGAGGTGGTCTCCAATAAAAAAAATGAGACAAAGAAATCGTCCAGATAAAATAGTGAACCGAAAAAAGAAATAGATCTCCTCACGACAGAACAACAAAAAAACCTTCCACTTAGCACTTGTATGAACGAAGAAATAAATTAGTATTTAGATGGATGATAAATCAGAAATGATTGCGAATACATTGCCCGTTTAACTATGGATGAGTAGATTGATGGCGCTATAAGATGGCTAATGTAGAACGAGCTATTGTTTTTTGTCGAAACTGTTACGGAGGATCTTAAAGTGCAGGTCAATAACGGGCACGTTGTAAAAAAGCATCTCACGGCTCCCGAGTGATTGGTGTTCGAAAAAATGTGGTAAGAGTGATTCCTTTCACACCACTGGAGGATTCCGCAAACAAAACTTTGGAAGAGAATGACATTTGAAGACTTGCGATATTATAGTAAGGCCTTATCACAATTTTGTATGCAATTTAAAACAAAATATAGATACGGGATGGACCATTTCGATGGGCTTTCAGGGGGATATGTTAAACTAGAAGAGATAGCGAAAAATACTGAAATGAGTTGCGTTTTGGCAAAAACTAAGATGGCATTATAAGATTTTTGAAAACATAATCTACTTAGCCAGGAATCGAACCTTGTCTTTTCGCAAAAAGTACACATCCTAAATTATTACCGATCGATAGTGTTACTGATTGAGATCAAATTCAGGAACCAAACATGGTGTATTAAATCGGGAGAAATCTTTATTTTTATTAATAAACATATTTAATTTGACCATAAAAAGATACTAACAATTGTTAAATGTGGTAACTATCAATGCTTTCATTAAGGATTAAAGCTTATGCTTTGAACTATGAGCGGATATTTTGAAAGTTTTTGCAGTTATTTAAATCGAGTAGGTAGTTGTTATAGGTACAGATAACGCACAAGTATTTGTTTAGAACATTTTACTATTTCATATATTTAATAGATTTATTTTTTACAAATTGGTTTAGTAAAATGTATTAGAAACAAATTATACATAAGTACCGTAACATTTAATGCATATTAGGTAAAATAGTAAAATAGTTTTGCAAATTAGCGCTGGCTAAGTCGATATGATTACCTACTATAAACAGATAATAGGTATATGGATAAACGATTGACAGGATGACACCTTCTTAGCCCAAACAAGAATGAACCTGAGTGATACTTCACAGATTCACGTATTTAACCATATCACAGATGTATTGTCCAATAACAAAATTTACAATGACATCTTTAGTACGTCGTGTTAAGTACGACAAGTCTATAAACCGATCTCAGTAATAAATAACACTGCGCCCAGTTTGATCCGTTGTGACATCATCCGCTTTATTAAGGAAGTATAACTTTGCAAAAAGTTCGGGTTCGAGGTTCATTTCACACTGAACCCCAAAACTATTGAAGACTCGAAGATAGATGAGAAAAAAACGGGCAAAGCGAGTTCTCGGAAGCGATGCGATCCGTGATTGAATCTTTCATCTTGGTCCGTCACTCCGCATTGCTTATACTTTATGTAATAACAGTTTTTATGGCTATATAAAGGCTTATTAGTTTTTACGAGTTCATTGCGATCGTAGGAAACGTTTCGATCATCGATTTATCATTAACAGATTTGCATTTCGATTATGTCTCTTTTATTTTTGTTTCGAATTCAATTTCAATGTTTGTTGCTAATAGTCTGCTGACTTTATAAGTAATGTATGTAGGTATACAGTTAGATGCTTTATAGTTGGAGATGTTTAATAGTAATACTTATCCGGTATTTGGTACACTGATGGTAATTCTATAAATTACCACCACAATGGTGTCATATAAAACTAGAAAATATGTTAATTTTATATAATTTGAAATAAAATCCTTTTTTTAGATACCTTCTTCAAACACAATAATAGATCCAAAATCAGGTAACAGATTGACAAAGGGTTCTACTAATATTATAACGATACCAGTATCGGATTGATACAAAACTCTGTAGAGGATATCCGGTTTTTTTACACCACTCTGGGTCTCACGCCCACGACAACTTAGAATATATCTATTTTACGATTGATAATACAAAATTAAACACCGCGTCAAACCTTATCTCTAAAGGGCGGATCGGAACGAGATCCTATAGCATTTACTTTGTACAATTGATCTTTTTATACCGTACGTATTCATTTTAGTTCTTACCTGAGCTTGCACAAGTGCAAGAAGGTCTTTTGATACTTTCTTTTTATTACATGAAACATATTTCCTTGGAACCGGACAAGCGTACAAATCACAAGAAAATTATTTATCTAACATCAATTGTCAAAACAGAGACACAAGCCACGCCGGTTGGTGACCACACTACCGCTCTCACAATGGAACTTCCGCCCTCTAAAAAATAACACCAACAAAAGCGCTAATCGGCCGAAAGCGACCGTATGTTGTGGTAGGACCCTATTGTTACCATAATACATTTTTTTCGTCAGCCGTATTTGGTGTGAAAACGAGGTCTAATCCCTTTTTAGTAAACGAACATGGACATACAAAGAAAGTCTCGTCAATTTAAAAGCAATAAAATTGTCAGAGCACGAGTTATCTAAAGCATCGTCGCGTCGCGTCGTCGGTCGCTTGTCTAAGAAAGCTGACGTATCAGAAATGCGTGGAACGGGTTCCGATAACACAAATCCGAGACCGACCAGCCCTTTCGAACTTTCACACGCCCGGGCCGAGACCACATGTACATTGTACGTACTTACATCTTGTATAACGGATGTCGTCGCAATTACGAATGGTTGCGATTATTACTGCTCGGTATTGTGCCGCCAAATTACAGCATCTCGGCTTCCCATCCGGCTCGGGCTCAAACCGAAGAAACGTAATCCTTAAGGACGCGACTCATGTGAAATCCCTTCCGATGGAATGGTTTTATTCATAACCGGTATCAAATAGATCTTTAAACAATGTATTATGTTATTGTACATGATACAAGAAGTGTCCCCTTCATTTCAAAAACAATAAAAAATAACTTTAAATACCACTATTATACAGGCAAAGTTACCCCTGTTTTACAAAATAAATCAATTTTTCTTCTAAATCCTTAACCGCCATATTTTCTTATAGGCATCATAATATTAGAAAATACAATACCTAGAACCCCTTCATCGCATTTTTTCAAAATATTATTTTAATCTTCGTTAATTATTGATTTTACGAGAAATTGTAGATTTTTCACGCAATTCCATCTCGCTCATTTATATGCAATAGGACAAGGACCGTTGCTTATCATCTATCGCCGCCTTAATGTTAGAGCGAGAGGATTTAGTTCGCAGTGACAAAGCGATAGATGACGCAGCGTCTACAGGACGCGTTTAGAAGGAGACGACTTTACCGATCGGCGTTATAGGCGAGCTAATAAGGGATAGCAAAATCGCAGGTGAAAGAATAAAAGAACGGAACAATCGTCGCTGACGACAATGATGTCTCGTCGAAGCGGGCGATACCTTGCGGATACCTGCGGCGACTATCAAAAGATTCTGTCCCTGATTTATGAAGTCGAATGTAAATGAGCTTTGCGATACGACACCGGAGAAAATCGTGCCTTTCTATAGTCACAAAAGCGAACTAGATCAATGCGTCCGAGTGTGAGCACGCGAGACGTTGTCTTCGCATCTCTCGCATAGCACTGCTCTATTCAATGGTGCACTATAGGAATTTATCAATTATGTTTCTATGAATGGAATTTGTTCTCGGAAAAAACCATTGACGAACGTTTTTATTCAAAATGATTTTTGCCCAATCGAAATTGATTTGTGTAAACCTACACCTGATGACACTTTTGTTCGTTTCTATGAAAGACATGACAGATTTATGAATATTGCATCTTTTGAAATTTGTCAAACCATAATATCAATAAATTTACGATTGTACTTAATAAGGGTACCCGTTTAAAGAAACTTTCATTGCAGCAGCCAGCAAATCCTTCCAAAACAAGTTAAAACAAAGTACAAAGCTGATAAAGTTCAAAATAAAACATAACGCTAACATTATTTTTCTGTTAGCCAAATCTTTATGTCGAGGTAGTAAGACAAAATATCCTGAAATGAGTTGTAATAATTTCGAACTTTGTAGTAAGGGGTAAAGGAACGCATGAGTCAGTCCCCGGTGACCCGATTCGCACGAAGAGCTCACAATCGCATTATATGAGCCGGAATTTATATCACTTTCCTACTAGTTCGATACTATATTAGAATCAAGAAAGTTTAACCTGCATACGAAGATATTCTATTCAACAATATTATCCGAGATGAAGAAGTTTTATGTTACTCTTTATATCTGCGTGATGGTGCGAAGAACTTCTATGTTTCAGAGTTATTTAAAAGGGCAGTAACTTCTTTGGATAACATTGCTATTACACCGTAGTGACTCGACGCAGTTAACACAGGAAACATGGGTAAAATGGGAGAGAGACTATTGCCTTATAGGGTACACTTTGAACAAACCAAATAAAAATTATAACATAGCTATTTCAAGGACTACGTCTCCAGTTTCCTCTTGATGAAGTAGATTTTTTTGTCGCGTTTCGTGTCGCTATTCTCCAAAAAATATAACGTTTTGGGGTGAATACTTAAGCATGTTCCATCGTAGACACCTCTGCATCTAGTCTACTTAGTCAAAATGAAATGCAAATCAACCCCAAATAAAAAAAAAACAATTAAAATTAGTTACCATCATCTAGGTACAATCTTCTCAGGGCGTCATACCACACAGGTAGATTTTGTTTAATATCGACCATTTTTAACTGTACCTCGTCGCCCACTCGTTTTGCATAAAGTAATGAGGTGCACGGAGGTAATCGACACTCGCATTGATCAGTTGTTCCTACAGACCAGGTATGCAGTACCAAGGTCGGTGTGCATCTGCTAGACCTGTTGCACCGGATACCAGCTGCCTACCGCTACCTAGGCTTAACAACGATTTATTTATATTATAATGAATCGTGCTTTTACACTTTAAAAGTCAATACCGCCTTGTTCACCTTTGACTTAATTATCGCCAGTTTTATAAATGCGATAAGTAATTTTGCTGATATGAGTTACTTTGTTAATTAAAACAATTGCAAAGGTAAGTAACATAGGTATTTTTTTCGAATTGTGTAGGATTTATTAATAGTTTCGGATAATTTAGAAGCAGATACCTTAAAAAAATGTAACAACCCACGTTTTTAAATGTCCTAAAAAAAGTAAAAAAAACCTGCGGGACCAAACGTGGGGCCACTCAAAACGTGAGGGGCGCATCTTAATTAGATGATTTTATTGGCATGCATAGAATACATCATAGGTTTTGAGTGGAAATCGTCAAGATGCGCCCCGAAGGGTCATTTTAATCTTTTTAAGACATTTAAAAACGTAAGTTATTACATTTTTTAAATCTATTGATATTATTATTTTTATCTTTCTCGCGTGTTCAAACCTCATTTACTATGTGGCTTCGTACGACGTTTGCATATAGCCGGAACTAGTTTCGATAACTGTCATTTTGGCGGAGAGCATTGTGTTCATGGTCAGCAGCTATAATGGCAGCATTCAATTTATGGCCGTCACCGTGAAAGCTACCACGTTTGCGACGATTTGCTTATGTTCCGTGCAATCCTTTATTGCTTCCAATTGTGCTTGTCGAAAGTTGAAAGTAGCTTAAGGTCGCATTGCCATATGGTTCTGAACTATTCCCAAAGTTTCAGCTCGCTAGCTAGTCGGGAAGTGCCTCAAATTGATGTTGCAAGATTCCGACCGGACCGACGAACAAACAAGCAAACAATCAAGAAATGTGAGAGTATAAAACGTGGGAAAATATGTACTCCATACTATGTACTAATATTATCATTAGTGTAAAAGTTACTGTAAAGTTAAGTTTCCGCGCTGGCGTAACGTCGCACATCATTTACAAACACTAGACAAGCGCAAATATAATAAAAGCAAAGCAATTAAAACCGAAAAATTTGTTTAAAAGCAATCCACCATCACGAAAACAAATAAATATCATATTTTTCTATATAGCCATAATACGAGATCGTTGGTATTTCGTCTAAAGCTTTTGTCGGAAGTGAAATGTCTGACAGCATTAATCAAATGAGTCATGTCTGCTATCGAATTTTGTAGATACTGCATCGGCAAACTCAGATACACCTACATGGAACAACATCTGTCTGTCAATCTGCAATTCCAATCACTTCACTTTCTCCTGGAGTGTTATTGTTCCGGTTTACAGCGACCAAGGCTGAGTACGCTTAACGTCTTTCCCGGGGACTATTTCAAATGTCAAAGAGAACAGCATTCTTATTTGCTAGTGGCTTCCTAGCATACTAATTGCATCTAGCTGCTTCAGCCTCGCAAGTTCGAGATTGGGTTTATAAATCTTTTAGATAGTTTTTATACCTATGCCCTTCTCCAAGGCTTTGTTATTCAGTCAGTCAGCCTACCCGTTAGCCAGAGGTCTGGAAAGACCTCGAAACGTAACGCGTTGATAAAATCATTAAAATAGTAAAAGATACTCGATTAAAACCGAAAAATTAGTTCATATCTTCATCGTGAAAACCGAGAAAAAGTAAAGTAACATGAAAAATCACGAATCTTAATTTTTACTACTTTTGCGAAAGTTTAGAAGCGCTACATTCCGTATGCTTTATGTGTTGTCACATAAAAGCAAAAGTCACACCCTGTGGTCACACCATACGCTTGTATGAAGAACGTAAGTAGGTACTGATGCTTACTGCTCCAGAGAAGAGAAAGTCCCATGTCAATGAACCGATGAGTTCCAGGGTATATCGGTCATATTATAATGTTTTCCTTAACTTTATGAATATGTGTTTAATATCTCAACAAATACCAAAATACCAAGCCCAGAAATTAGATATACCTAAACCCTATGGATTGACAAATATGCTTATTTTTATTTATACAAATATTAGCAAAAAAGCTGGACTCTTATAATATTCTTTTTTTGTTTGCCCTACTAAAAACATACTAGAAGAAATGCATCTTCAAAAATTCCCCGCGACGAAGTTTCGTATTTTGGTGAAATAAGTAGAACTTGTAGCAAATTTTAATCGCTAAATGTTGTAGGTAATCTAAAATTGGCGCCAAGTTGTTTAGTATGGGTAGAGCTTATTAAAATTAAATTGCTATAGAGTTTCCCAAGTTTCTGAAGTCGTTTAAAAGTTTTAAATCAAGCTAACAAATGTCTTTATTAAGTCTGATACTGAAGCGACCATTATAACCACATAAAAAGAGGATATAACGACGGAGGCACAAACTACGCGCCCGCGACGTAATGAGAATAAAAAGTAAGCTATGTACTTGAAATGCAGTGGAGACTTGGCGACGGTGCCAACAATTACAAAGTCTATAAATTTGCCTAGTGCCCGACGAATAAATTGGACACTACAACCAATCAAGAAGTTAAATCTATAAATACAAACAGGGTGTACGGGAATGAGTGGGCAATCCCACGTGCGTATGCGGGGGCGAGGCAGGGGTTAACTCCCTGAATATTTTTGTAACAGTTTTGTATTGCAATCCATTCGGTTTCTAGGCTATTTAAAAAAGATCTACTTTTTCCCACATGTATCAAGTCCACAGTTTAAGTCATAGCACCGATTTTTTCTTTTTATGTTTTCCTGAACAATAGCGTTCCTAAACAGCATTAAAAAAATCGATGACTAGGCTTAATAATTTACAAGACGTCACTAAACCTAAATTTCTATTTTAATGTTTATTTTTGGGCTACTTTGAGTACGCGTGATGTATAAAAAATGTGGAACGTGTGTGGCCAACTTTTTGCTACTTTATCCTGTTTATTAAGGATTCTTAAGCTAGATTACAACTATACAACTTTTATCACAAATTTAGGGAGATATGACCAATAATCTGTCATAGGTCACAATCTTAAACAAAAAGATGAAAACATACATTATACAGAAACTGATATTTATTTATTTATTGATTACTTAAAGTAAATGCACAAACTGTTCTCTACCTGAATATATTTAAGAGTAGGGTCTTATTAAATGATCTTTTTAACACACATTCATATATTTTTTCACCTATTTATCGTGCCGCTTCTTGGATGCGTAGGCACATGTCATCAATAGACGAAATGGGTGATAAAACCGGTGAAGAGTGTGACTACAAAATGACGGCTATCTAGCAAATTGTGCTGTGAGAGTCAGAATTTATCTGAACGAAAGCTATCCAAGCAGATAGATAGGTTAGGTTCAATAAAATGCGTCCAGTTTGCCGATTTGAACACCTGGATTACTTTACTAGGGGTGTTTAAAAGAACAGAAATACAAGAAATCGATTTCGTTTAGTAATGACCTGCGCCTTTAAGGATTGACCACTCATTACCGGTCAACCTGTACTCAACCATATAGTGCTTTGTCGTGACTGACTGATCGACGCACAACGTAATGTTGATATTATAGGGCTGAAATTCGTTCTTTATATGATGTAGGTAAGAAAAGGTTTTTCGAAATTTGCATGGGATCGGAACTCACGCGAGTGAAACCACAGATCACAGCTAGATGTATTGAAATCATTAAGGTATCAAAAATTTATAATTGCACTAGCTATGTTTCAGGTTTTCAGTCAGGTATTTACACTAACACTTCGATAACAGGTGGTACGTCAAAAAAAATTAATAGCTGTCAAATAGTCTAATCGGTGCCCTCAGGCTAATCACAAATGCATCTACGCTACAAAACATGCCTAAGGTCTACGACCAATAGTCAGTCAGGACAAACAATTTTAAAAGTATAAAAGCCGGTACACACAGCAGTTTTAATGTATATCTTGATATCGCCCAAAATATGAAATGGTAAGATTTAAATTATAGCAGACGCGTGTGGTCTCCTGATTTCTAGGGAAAGCTGTGTTAAGATTACATCGGTACATTATAATTTACCGTGTGATGATGGGCTTAACACTACAGCTATTCTTTGAAATTGACGTCTTCTTAGAGTATCAACCAGCTAGGTTCCGTAAAATTTTGACCTGGTGTTCCCACATATGACCTTCTGCCTGGTCCTAAAGGAGTAAACACCCGGTGTAAGGCTTGTTCTAATTCAAGGACAATTTATCTTTTAGGTAAGTGTTTTAAAAGATTGGTAAGTGACTATGTGGGTACGAAGACTTTGCTTTGAAGACTTTGGTTGCTTACGAAGATAGGAAGACGCATAAGATCGTGTAAAGTGGAGACGTAAGAGCAGAAAAGCGTACCCCGGGCTTTCGACAAGGATGCACCCGGGAACATGATTGATTGATTAATACTAAATTGCAACACACCACAATTAAATAATTACAATAATAAAAAAGAAATATTAACTACATAAAATTAGGTGGTACAATGAGCGGCCTTATCGCTTAAAGCGATCTCATCCAGGCAACTTTTGAATGGACAAGAAGCAAAGAAAGAGGAAAGGTGAAGACTAAGAAAATAGGAAGATGGCAGTGGTACAATTTTATAATCTAGGACGGACTTTACCTAAAGAGTTATAAAACCAACATACGATACGCAAACATTCTGTTTGTATACCTATACACTATAGAGCAAGACACTTAGAGCTCGATAACTTTTCGCATACCTATATAAGGCGGTGTACCTATATATGAGGTGTATTATTAGACTGCAATGTGCAAGCCTTATGTTGAAACACGTGCAGCTGTTGCTTTCAAATAAATTTTCCATTCCCATCGAATTACTAAAACATTGGGAGCAATATAACATTTAACCCTGAAGTTTGCGAATATGCATCATCTATATAATACATAAACTAGCTTCCGCCCACAAATTAGCCCGCATACCCATACAAGAAACGAAAGAAAGAAGGATTAGGATTAGAATTATTTCGTTCCCTACAAAATGTTTACCAATTTTTATCTCTCAATTAAGAGAATAAAAGGCTTCAATATCTCCTCTTCTCCTCCTGTTCTCTAATGGAGAATAATATTTCAGTTTTTTATCCGTTATCTGCGCATTACAAAACCTTTCCTTTGGGCTAGATGGCTCTGTGTGAAGTTCACAAAATTAATATATTTTTATTTTTATAATTATCACATTCACGCCATTGAAAGTATAGTATTGTAAGGCTCAGGTAGTCTTTGAAACAAAGTAGAAGGCTCTTTGGTTGCGAAAAACAACAATTTATCCTTGGTATTATTTGTGTACAATAGCAAATAAAATGGCATCGCAGCGCAGTACATTGAACTAACAAGTTAGAAATTTGTATCTTTTTCTTTTCTAAAGGTTGTCTAGAGTATGGGTGTTCCGTGAAATTGTATGGTATAAAGTATAATAGCATTAAGAGGCCGCCTGTGGAGAGGGCAGGTTAAGTGGAATCTGTATATTTCTTCAGAAATGTACTCAGGTATTATTAAAGTGTAAAATTGTATTTGCAGAAATACGAAGTCATTTAGATTTTGAGTTCAAGTTATGGTTAAAAGTGATATCAACATCTTATTGTCCCATCTTCGGAGGAGTAAAGTGTGCGAATATGGCAATGCTATCTTTTGACAGTATCCATTTTCGTGAAAATCTCTCTCTGGTCACTTGCATCAGGTCATTTTATAAAATTTAGTTTTAGAACAACCTTTATTTTAATAGGAAGTTTTTCATTATTTTTAATAAATTTTGTCGTAAAAAGAAAAGCACTTAAAAATTGATCAGATGATTGACAAGAATTCATGAAACTAACATCGTGTTCACAGTACAAAATCGTCTAAAAACATCATCAATAATAAATATACATCCAAAAACTTAATAGACTCAAAAAGCTAAGTGAGAAAGCAACACAAATCAAACCAAAAAATCAATGTTCAATATAAAAGAAACATTCCCACACGTATCGCAGCAATAAATACGTTCATTAACAACATCAACAACGGATTAAATAAATTAAATACACAAAAAAATCACATCACCAGACATTAATGAGCCATTAAAAATCATAATCCTCTAACATTACCAACGACTGGTACGTCAATATACTTAAATTAAATTGAATATAAATTGGGTGTACAATAATGTGGTTGAATAAGGTAAAGTGTTGGGGACGGACTTCAAAGGCCTATTGGACTATTCATTCATACAATGCTTGATGTCTGAACATCGCAACATCGCCCTTACAGTGAAGGGAAACATCGTGAAGAAATCGTGAAGCAACATGTTCTGGGACTTATCACGGTCCAAAGGTATGGGACAATAGCCAATCCGGAGTAAGCTTCCGTGGCTTCTTCCTGTTTAACTCCTTTCAGAGGTGGTCCTACAGTGGGACAAATTACCTAACCTAACCTGGATTGCCTTGGAACTGCGGAATAAGCAATCATAGTACATGTAGAGTACCCATTTGTGGAGTTTAGTGACTTAGCCTTCAGATATTGCTATCAGTTATATAGGATTCGCTATGTAGCAATGTGTAAAATCTAATTAAAATTAAGTAAACATTTTTCAAAGCAATTACCAGAACAGTGAGAGTTGTGGCTTTGACTTCGACGTCTATTAAGGAAGAAAGATCGGATCTTGTACCACTGCCGTCTTCTTTCTTCTACATTCGCGTATTACATCTTAGACCTTATCATCACTTACGACTCTTACTTACGTAAGATAGCATCAAATGCTCGTCTATTGTATTTAAAAAAACATATAGTGCCTAGGAGCTAAACTAGTTTGCTTACAAACTGCTCTGTTTTTCGTACCATGAACAACATTTAATAAGTTGTTGATAGTAGGTACAGAAAAAAGAATGCGTGTACTGTGTAAGTAATAAACCTATTTGCTTTTGCTACTTAAAAGAAGGATGTTTTGACCCTACTCGTGAGTATTTGCACTGATAAGAACGCAGCACCTAACAGTAAATACCTACTAATACCTAGTATTTACAAACCGTGACTAAACAGTCTCATATCTGGCGCCAGCTACACCTAATGCCTAACTGAACACTTGATTCCCAAAAATATGGTGATATCATTTTATCGGTTCTGTACTGTAGTACCTACAATCGCAATGGATGACTCATGGATCAGATATGGAGGTTTTCCTATTACATTTGGTATTTGGTGCCACATGGAGCCCAAGCTTAGTAATTTTGGGAAGTCTAATGACTAAAATTTACATACATATGGCGAAA
Organism: Idaea dimidiata; assembly: GCA_949358125.1. Classification (NCBI taxonomy): domain Eukaryota; kingdom Metazoa; phylum Arthropoda; class Insecta; order Lepidoptera; family Geometridae; genus Idaea; species Idaea dimidiata. The sequence goes on from OX442334.1 coordinate 12,656,687, forward strand.
ATAGGTAGTGTTTGAGTTACTATTTTAGTATCTAATCTGAAATGCAGTTGGATTTGACATTAATATAGCTAAGGGCTCCCGCACACAAGTCACCGGCATATTTCCTGTTGTTTACATACATTTTATATGGACTCGCCGCACACGGTAGACGCCGGTGGCCGGCGGCCACTAAACGCCGACACAAAACGCCGCCACACGCCACTCGCGCGATTCTGCACCCCTCGCGATTGCGAAGAAAGATTGCATTGGTTAAAAAAGTAGCAGCCAACGACCGCAAGTGTTGAACACCGGCCACAAGTGGCTGTCGCGCGCTTCATCTACCTCTGTAGCCGCTTCTAGCTTCTCGTGGCGGCGGGCGTTTGTGGCTGTCGCTAGTGGCTCGTGGCACACGAGCTACTTGAAGCATTCTCAAACAAAACTTTGTTTGAGAATGCTTCAAGTTTCTATATATGAACCTGGTATTTAAATGTCTATTGCATTTTCTGTCTCATTAAAAATGATTTCTCTGTCATACTTGTCGTTTTGAGGAAAACTTAACCCAAATATTTGATAAGAAAAGAGCTTTTGGAACCAATAGATTCGACTTTATTAATATGTCAGTGACATTGACGATATACTTATTAATGAGTATATGAATTGTACCTACTACAAAGTTAGAAATTCTAAATTTTGAGAACGGCTACATTAGACTAAATATGTCTCCGCCCTGACAAGAAAAAAATCTATTAAAAATCTCAATGACGATAATAATTACGGACACGGGTAACACCGCAGGTAGCAATTAGCGTACTAATATACATGTACTACAGTACGACAGGTAGTTCTAGTACTCGCCTACTCAGTGGCGTAGCTACCTAGGAGCTAGGCGGGGGAGTGCCCCGGGGCCCACAAGCTTAGGGGGCCATCGCCAGAAAATCTCGCTCGAACTGAACCTTTAAAAAATATGAGTTTTATTCACAGATCTCTGTTTTTTTTTTCTAGTTTTATTGTTCATCGATGTGCGTTTTATTATATATCGATGTGCGTTTTATTGAGAATTCTAATTAAGATTTTTTTATGAGAACGGTCTAAAATTAATGCTCTTTCAGAAGTAAGAAAGTTAACGTTAATCAACTTTTTAGTACTGGTCAATTAAGTGGTTCATAGATTTCGGCTACTCATTGTATAGCGCGAAATATCATGAAATGCAAAAGATACTACAATGTAATGAAAAAAACACGTGCAGTAGGTGCATCAATTCAGGCCTGGGTGCGAGGAGATCGTTCTTGGTTTTGCATCGATTAACTGTGGTAACAGTTTATGTAGCAGTGGATTGACAAAACCTAAAAGTTTAGATAGCAGTGGGGCCCATTCTTTGATTTGCCCCACAGCCCTTGATAACCTAGCTACGCCACTGCGCCTACTTACTTACATCTCCAAATACCTGCTCACGTTTTCAATCAAATCGTTTTCCTTTACCGCTGCTTCGATTACCAAGAAATACGCTTTTTTTAACAGCGACAATGTTTGCTGTCTCGATCGTGATACCATTCAACTCTATCAATGAACTAACGGATTTCATTCATTTTTTGGGGTATCTATTTGCTAGATTTAGGTGCTGCTAAAATTTCAGCAAGTACTTGATGAGGTAAATAGAAATCATTGATCTCAACCTTAAGAGTAGATAATGGCATCAGAAGGAAGAAAGGAAGACAGTTAAAACAAGCCGCTGAAGTAATGCTACCTTAAGTTCAATTATATTATACGTAATATTGTGTTAGCGCTGTATTTTTATCGTAAAACCCGGTAAATATTGTGTTTTATTATGCAAAATCGCGAAAACCTAAGACAAAATTAACTTTTTGTATCTCCACGCGGGTAACAGCTAGTTTGATAATATGTTAGAATTACAAATGCAAAACATTGCGAGTAACTATTTGTCAGTAGAATTTCATTATAATTAAATTAGAGATTAATTGCAAATTATTTATTGGCAATTCTAATAAAATTTTAAGTAACTTTCAATCAAGTATTCCTACCACTTTTTATCCTCGATTCAGGACAACAATCTCCACATTCGTCTCATTAAAGAATTTCTCGTTTTATTAGCCACACTTTTCATTTTATTACTAACATTTTATCCGCATGCAAGTTATACCTACTGTTTTTATGTAGAGATTTATTAAGATTTATGCAGTCCAATTCAGCAAATACCTGATATGGAATATTCTGTAAAGCTCGCTGCACACATTGGCCTAATATATTAGGCCAACCAAACATAATATATTGGAACAAGCACAACACAGTTTACATAGTTCGTCAAGCAAGATTCTAAGATGTGTCCACGAAAAACAATCACTATTCTGTTAGTCGACTAGAATTGTCACTAACAATCAACACGCCACCAAAAGAGGTGTCTACTTTACACATTGTTGGGCCAGCATATTTGCCTAGTGTGTACAGCGGGCTTTACACCAAAAGTGTCATTTTTTATTGTTAGAGTGGGCAGTTATTCTGTTTATTTGATATTTGTAAAGTTATCGATGTCGATAGATATACGACTCGTTGATAACCCCTCGCTTCCGCGAAGGACGACCCTAGATAAATTCATGTATTAGATAATATTGTTATATTTTTCTATACTCCCGATTGTCAGTGAAAGTTTCTCAGGAAACAGTTGGTCGATAGAAAAAACGTTCTATTGTCATATTTTCATAATAAAGCAACCTATTGACCCGGTGTTTTGTCTGTCGAAAGAGAAACTTTCCGTAATTCCTTGCAATCAAAGACTTAAAATTACGTCTATTCTTTAATTATAAATATTCTTTAATTGTATAAAAAAATATGGTAAATTCTTATACTGTGCTTAAATGCGTTTCTAGAGTTTAGCCAAGAAATACTTTGTCTCGCTGTGGTAATTGACATTCAGGGTCAGAAAAATGTGACAAATCATTAATTGGCTAAGATCTCCTTTAAGTACGTCTCAAACATCTCTAAGGAACGATAAAAATGACTAAAAAAATAATTAAAAATCTGTAAACACAGTGAAATGCTATTAATCATTAGAAAATGAGAACATAAAGAAACAGCTGATTTTCATTATATTCCGAAGAAAATAAACAAAATTAAAAAAAAGAAAGCGCTTTTGCATTTGAATATCTCTTCCTAGAATCACATTCATTCAACCTTTTGATAGCGGGAACGACAACCAAAACAGAGCAGAAAAAATGCCTTTGCCCCATTCAAATCTATATTTACCTACTTTTATCTTGGGCACCGTTAGTTCACCACATTTTTTTATTTCCCCAAGCCTTGTCCACATCCCGGACAAATTAAAAGATCGTTATAAAGTTAATCTGGTTTGCCTTTTTTTGTTGAGGAAGTGGCGTCTCCATTTATGCTGTTACTATATGAGTATTTTATTTTCTTTTTCTTTTAATGTAAGTATGTGTTCTTGATATCCCTCCTAATAACCATATACGATATGGTTTTTTTTTTTATTTTTTCGGGCGGTCGTGCAACTATTTTAACGCCTTTTAATCGTATATAGGTCGGTCTTATGGACGACATCAGTGTACCGACAATCTGAGCTAAGCTCTTAAGATGGAAAAGGTCTTAAGTAGGCACTTATAGACGTCAAAACAGGAAGAATATGATACCAATTTTATTAAAATTCTATGAGAAACTTTGATCACCACAACCTTTTTTCATCGAAAATAAAAGTAAAGAAAACTGTTACTTTTATTTCCAAGAAAGAACCTAATATTTCTTACATTTATTGCTCAAGGCATCCTACGAGAAATATCATCCAGCAAGGCAAATTTTTATGATGCATTTCTTCTTGTAAACTAATTCTAAGAAAGAAACTTGACATACGAATGCAGATCGGAAACTAAAGCTAATCAAAACAAAAACAAAGCCTAAACTCATTATTCAAAAATAGTCAAAACTTATACTTACATGAGAAGAAACATTGATGACATGTTTACCGATATCTGGAACCAAAACAAAACAATGGTTATAAGAAAATAAGTTCTAAATCACACGAAGTTTGTGGGAGGACGAATAATTAGATAGTAATTTCAAAGGGTCATTTGGACAAATAAAAGAATCACCTTCCGTGTTGCTACCGTACCGTGAATTTATAACGAGGGAACATATTATAGGGATATTAGAAGTAGTCTACGCGATCTTACTATTTCAATTTTCTGTAAAACAAGGCCTTGATGTATGGCCTTAAAAACATTTTGGCGCCTTTATTATCGTTTCGTATAGTTTTCTCGTTTGGCTCACCTACTGTTAGAGTAGTCAGATCGTCCTAAAGCTTCAGACTTGACCTAACGACTGCTATCAAAGATAGCAACAGTGCTACGGAAAAGCATGTGCCAATACATTTTGGAGATATAGCATGGCAATGGCGTCTATAGTATGGCGATAATCCAAGAAGGCGGGTTTTAATCACGTAACGGTTTGCTTTAACACAACAGAAGAGCATTTGATTTCTATTGAGATAGAGATGTGATATTTAAGATGAGTCTTAAGTGGTCTAATATGGTCTAAGATGTAACACGCTTATCTAGAAAAAGGAAGACGGTAGTGGAACAAGATCCGACCAATCTTCATCTGGTCATTATAATCGACGTAGTTATTTTTAGTACACGTTTATCTGACTAGATTTTAGTAAAGAACTATCTAACTACACGATAGTACCGAACGAAAGAGCAATGCTCCTAAGTTTTTGTTCTCATCTTTTTACTATAGTCCAGTTTATTGACACTCACATAAAAGGATCGATTTATATTGCGCAGTAGTTTTTTATTGTGAACTAATTGCGGCACTCGGTTTTAGCTGTACGGAAATAGATTTAAGTTTATACTTTTTGGTCTAGATATATACATACATATTATTCTCCGAAGAAATTAAGATAAGTAAGGCTATAAGTATACATACATACATCGAAAAAACTAATAAATTGTGAAGTTCAAAACAATTCATACTCAACAAACATTTGATATCGTTTCAAAGATATTTTAGACGTATCTATATTACAAGCCTACTCTCAAATTTGCTTTTACTTGCTGTATATGGAATTAATCATTTCAAATGCTATATTGAAGGTTTCCTATACACTCCAAGAAATTAAAAGTGAAAGACCAAAATATAGAGCTTAATTTCGTCAAAATCCATACGTCAGACGTCATATTTTCTTATAAGCATCATAATATTAGAAAATACAATACCTAGAACTTCTTCATCGCATTTTATAAAAATATTATTTTAATTTCGTTAATGATTGATTTTACGAGAAATTGTAGATTTTTTCATGCAATTCCATCTCGCTCATTTATATGCAATCGGACAAGGACTGATAATTATCATCTATCGCCGCCTTAATTTATCATCACCATCATTCAGGCACTACAGTAATGTTAACTATATAGCCGCATGAATTTTTAATTGATTGATTGACAACCGTTTTAGTGATATCAGATCTGGTTGATTCAAATGTTTGATATACGTTTTTAGGCCGTCTATTTTAGCTCTTAGATTTCCTACTAAGAAATTAAGTACAGTTACTTACTTTTATGCTGCTTCAAATAACAGTCGATAGTGGTTTTTTTTAGTGATTATGTGTTAAATTACAATAGTCGTACATAATACATATCTATAATTTGCAGTGATACTGATAAGAAAGTCTGTTTTAAAAAAAAAAATTGAATTTTATATAGTCGATATTATTTTTAAAGGGTTTACCCCTACAATTAGTTCGTAAGAAAAAAGCTCAAATATTATTATAATAATTCTGGCAGGCACCCGGCAGGATTCGCAACCTATGGATATCTGTTTCTCCGCATTAGCGGACAAGAGCTTGTTCCTGCTGAATTATAAGAAGCATTAAAGAACATAGTCTGTTGCTAGATTAAGATCAAAACTCTTAATAATCCAATAAAACCGACCAAGTGCAAATCGGACTCGAGCATGAAGGGTTCCGTACAATTAACACAAAAAAAAAACAGACAGAGACAAAAAGATAGACGGACATCAGAGTCTCAGTAAAAGGGTCCCATTTTTACCATTTGCCTACGGAACCCTAAAAGTATAAAATAGAATCTAGTAGCAATAATCGTGACCCTTCTGAGGGTAAGTACCTATAGCTACTATCTTGAGTCACTTCCATCTCAACTGCTTAAAAGGCAGGACTTGAATTAATAAATTGTTCGCAAATGACTCATCCGGATACAATATTTCGTATTTACTTATTAATAGTTCAAGGAAAACCGAGTTAAAAGGATAATCGTCGTCAACTATAACATCGATTATCCTGTTAACTTTACTAGTTAGTTAAAATATTAAAAAATACTGCACGGGAATTTACATTGTTTATTTTTTACGATATCTCGCCAGTAATGCAACTGACTTGTTCACGAGACTGGAGAATGCGGGTACGTGATGACAGTTAGAGGCGTCCATATCGAACTACATCTTCCCTAATTCGCCAACTGCGTTTTGCTATTGCTGATTATATTTTATACTCTGTTGCTAACAAAAATAGATTAAAAAAATGGTAAGCCGTTCTCGTCATTTTTACGATAGGACAATATGAAGAGACACAGGGAGGATTTTCCCACTACGGGCGCATTAAATTTCTTGCATTTTCAATTGTCACAACAAACATACTCATATCATTTGTTATGACAAATGAAAATGCAAGAAATTTAATACGTTGTGGTGTTTCTACATAACCTGGAGTTTAAAATGTGTTATTTTCGTAGATTCATAACAGGAATTGCTTTTTTACACAGTCGCATACAGATCAACCTAGTAAAAAAGATCCGTTCACACGATGCTTTTTAAAGACTTACTAGATTGGCTTAGACATCAGGACCGTGCGAATAGCCCCTCACTTTGCACTAGAATGAATTGACTATTAGCTATTAGTTAGTACCCTACACAGCTGTTGTAAAAAGCAGTCTCCCACAATCGGCCGCTAATTCTTATTTGATCCGAAACCGGCAACGCTTACCGACACTGTCCATCATTCGTCTTTAAGGCAACCGGGGTCACAAGTTCAACTCAAAACATAGATATAGGTGAACGACCTCAGTTAAGGCTGAAGGTAGTTGAAAATTAAATTATTTTCTTAATCCATGTGTATGTTGTAATAATTATGACGTGATGACGAGTGAGGTAAACAAGTGTCTTTTAAAGGGACGTAAGTTTTAAATCATCTTGTTTTATACGCCATTAAAGGTTTTTAAAAAACAAGACAAATTAAATGAAACTACGTATAGGCAGGTACATGAATTTAAAAAAGAAAAAAACTTCGCTTATTTTCAAAAATGTAGGTATTTTCCTTTTCTTTTATGTGTTCAAAAACCACATCCACAATGAATGTACATACGACTATAGCGTCTTGATAAGGGCTACTACTTCATTATGTATGACTGCAGATGCTTTTGATTTCACTCGCGTTAGTTTCGATTTTGCGGTAATATCGATATAAAAGTAGCCCATGTCTTACTACAGGTCTGCAGTCATCTACATACAGAGTTTGATCGAAATCGGTACATCGGTTTTGCATGAAAGAGAAATAAACATACACATAAACCTTCAATTTTATAAAACAAGTAGGATTCAACTAGTGCTACCCACCTTCTTAATTCTTAACCAAACATATGACATTTTCCCATGGAATCCAAACCCCTAATTTTGTTTCACCTTACAATTTTGACAAAAGTTTATTTCGAAGAAACCTTACGACGACAGTAAAGCTTCATGTATGCTTGTAATAGTAACATCCGGTACAACGACGATTAAAAAAAAAGTTTTTATTTACTTATTCGAAGGCAAACAGTTTCCGGTTACAATTTGCTAAACTTCGTTCACATGAACCGTTTATATGTATTTATCTAGTATCAAGGTCAAGTTCAAAAACCCTAAAACAAGTCATTTTTGAGTAAACATTACGTGGGAACAGATAGCTTAGCTAAAAAGGAAGCTATTTATTAAACAAATTTAAAGTAAATTTGATTAAATCTACATGACAAAAAATTAAACCAAATTAGGTACAAATTATGTAAAACTAGAGCGATTAGTAATAAAACAGCTAGCAGGACCCTGCGGTTTAAGATGCTAAAACGACGAAGTTATACAAAGCCGACCAAGTGCGAGAGGAACTCGCGCACGTTATTAAATAGCATCACCACTTAAACATTTACACCCTTATTTATAAAATATTATTTACACATGACTAAGTTATGTGACGTTTGTCTCTGTCTGTCAACTTTGAAACTTCATGTGACAGTAAAAGACAAACGATGCATAGATATGCAGCGGATTAATTAGCGTTTATAAAAAAAGGGGTTATTATATTATTTTTTTAGTATTTGTTGTTATAATAGCAAAATAAATAATACATCATGTGTGAAAATATAAACAACAAGGTGACAGACAAACAGGCAGATGGACAGTCGAGTCTTAGTAAACGGTCCAGTTTTTAATTGGATACGGAAACCTAAAAAAATAAAGTGTTGCAGGTTCTGCAAGCAATACTACTTAAGACAATCTCATAACAATTGTGCACTTGGTCCGAACTAGTGTGATATGTAGATTTGAATGACGTCATTGCGCGCGCAAAAATAACAGGTGAATAGCTTGCAGAGTCTGCTCAAATACCTTTATAACCCCCAGAAATAGTCTATAAATGGACTTATGAACCCTGAGTCAAAGTCTATCCAATGGGAGTTCTAAGAACAAATGTAGACACAAGTTATGAATCATGGAAGCTGAATAGGTACTGAAGATAACAGAAAAATTCCGCAAAATACAATAATTAAAAATATCGAAGATCTATTAGTCAGATTACTTTGGATTTCTGATCGCGGTAGATTGTTTATTGAACTAATGTACCTACTAATAGTGATTGTGTTAATTATGCCTTAGGCGAGTTTCTGTATTTGTACAAAAATTACAAAGAGGACAGATTTATATGTTTGTTTGTAACGAATAGACTCCAAGACCACTGGGCCGATTTCAATAATTCTTTTAAACATTAGAAAACACACTATCGAGGAGTAACATAGTTTAGGCTACTTTTGCTTCTGATCCTATGGGATCGAGAATAACGCAGGTGAAATCGCGAGACGCAGCTAGTACGACCATAAAGTAGGTAAGTGTATAAGTTTGTGACAAAACTACGTATGTTGATAGCTGAAAATCGTAAATAATATATGCGAGCATCTTGTAAAGAAAAATCACCTAAGGCAAACCAGAATAATAATCTCGCACATCCTCAAAAAACTAGCCAAATGCGAGTTGAACTCTCGCACGAAAGGTTTCGTAGATTATCACAAAATGAAAATATGTTTGTTGTATAGAAGGTATTTATTAAATTCTGTTTTTAGTAAGTGTTGTTATAGCAACAACAGAAATCTGTGAAAATTTCAACTGTTTAACTGTCACGGTTCATGAGATACAGCCTGGTAACATGCGGACAGAAAGCGGAGTCTTAATAATAGGATCCCGTTTTTACCCTTTGGGTACGGAATCCTAAAAACCAAGTAATCTCAATATGTAGTTCCGCAATTGTCACTCCGACTATTTGTCACACTCTTGATTAATTCCTTACACTTCCTTTATCCTTTTATTAGTAGAGATCCATTCATATTACTTATGGGAAACCAAGAAAATGCCAAACAAGGCTTTTCGTGTGAGGTAGTGACTATATTTATACACAGCTCCATGGTTCCATGCCATTCCAGATTGGACGTAAAGATATTTAAATATTAATGGTAAAGAGAAAAGTCAGTTATCGAAATGAAGCTCGACATACAAGGTTATAAATCATGAATTAATAATTTCCCAGGTCTTACAATCGCATGATTTTTACTTTTTAATTTTCTTTCCTCGATGTTTCGATCATGTTACAATTTAATGATATTGGTCTCGAGGGGACTGATCAAGATCATTGATGTTCAAATCGCAAATCATTGCAAAAATCGCAACACAACATGTGTGTTCTGCAGTCAAAGGGTTTAAAGAAAATAATCATAATCTCTATTCCTATAATAGTAAACTTCTTAGGTCCATAAAATTTGGACGGCGCGTAGGTACAGAGTAACCTTGTCAATGGATTAGGTTAGGACTGGTGAATCATACGCCTACAAGTGCCATTGTATTAGGATTTGTCATTTGCAAAACTCGGTAAATGTACTTTGGACACATGTGACAATAATGTACCCAGAAATGTAAGAGGAAACTCTAGGAATCCGTGAGCTTTTCCAATTATATTAGGGTTATTTGGTATGTGAATTTAACTATCTGGATTAAAGTCTAACCGCCGCACTCAGTGACATTTAATGGTTGATTTAACTTCCACTTATTGAAGATTTTACATAAAAAATCTTCATTTAGTGACAGTTTAATGAACCACTAAACGTCTCTGAGTACGGCGGTGAGTACCGAAATTGAAAATTTGCATAATAGGTTTTCGCGATGCTTTTATTATTTTAAGCATTTTTGAACGCCTGCCGTGTCGAGATATTTCCAGACCTCCTGCAGTAGTAGCATACGAGCACGAAAAAACCACTTTTGTCGATCGCAAACACCAAACACTAGACGTGACTGGCCAAACATATTCCAGGATGGACAAGCTTGAAACGAACCTTAGCTAGACAGTGTGACAACTAGACAGGTAAACAACTATTCGGTAATGTAATCTATCGGTCAATCGTCTACGGCGAAAGGTGTTTCGATGGATAGTGTTTCGAAGTAGCGTAGGGAACCCGACGAAATAGCCATAGGTTAAAAACATCAGATTTATTCAAAAAGCAAAAGTAAATGGGATCACCATTAGGAACAATAACCGACATCCATGCGAGTACAAGTCTGTTTCCATACCAACACGTGACCCAGCATTGTGGTGTCTAATGACCTATTCGTATTCGAGCTGCGATGACGTCGCACTTCACTATTCCACACACATATCAACAAGATTTTTAGGAAAATCTTACTTAAAACGACGAACACACGGGGAATGGGAACTATTCGAGACGAGAATTATTATAATGATAGAGTTTATATGTCAATCTACCAAGCAACGCTGGGCGCTGCTATTACTTGGATGGGTGACTGATAAATTGTGTGACAAAAATCATTTTCTAAAGCTCCTCCGTGCTTAGAAAGGCACGTTAAGGTCCCGGTTGTTTTCTCTGTCGTTAGGTCAAGTTGGACGCGATCTACAAACTCTAACACTGGCCTGCCCTGGTAGCCTTCACCTGTACATATTCTTGGTATATCCTGGATTTAGGGCATATTCAGAAAGAAAGCTCATTCATAATTCCTACCAACTTTCCTCGTCTATACGCCCTTACGCTCATTCAAAAACAGATAAACTTCCTTAACCTAGGCGTAACCTACGGAAGTAGGTACTATATTTAGATCTTAATCAGAACCAACTTTTTCCCGATTCTTGAGAAAGGTGTTAAAATTTTAATAACACTTTTTTTTAAAATGAGAACACGTTTGCCCGCAACTTGTTTTTATAGTTGCCTACAAAGCGTTAAGGTTTTGTTAGGAATTTGATACAGTCTGCCGTGGCTGAATACCTAATAGCCAATTTCGACCCTTTAAATTCACAATTAAGATTAACTTTTCAGTGTCTTTTAGAGAGTTTTATCTAGGGGAAGGGTTGTCGATTAGACACGGAAGCCTCGAGATCTGTATAAAAATAAACAACACCCCTATCTGTTCAAAGGGCGCGTTGGAAAGTCAGAGGTGTGAACAGACAGACAGATAAACAAATTGATTATTTATTCTTTATTGTACACAACAATCGGCCCACGTAGCCCACCCGTGGATGCCGAGCCCTGTTCGCGGGAGACATTTCAATGAATAAACCACAAAAAAATATAAAAGTAATGAATTTGTTTGTCCTCAAGGTTTTATAAGTTCATCTTTATAATTCGGGTTACGTACATAACCATTTGGAATAATTTTTACCAGACTTCGTGACGCAAGGAAGGTTTATGTGTTTTGTATTAGTTATAAGCGTGTGGTCAGACTTTCTTAGTTGCACTGAACTACAGTTCGGCACACGGACGAATCACTTGGCCATACGACTTAGGCCAGTGTCAAGTCGCAGCTAAATCTTCCTGCCAAGAAGAAGTATTGAATAATTGTTACGTAGGTAGTATTAATTAATACCGATGAATCGTCGCGGACATTTAATTTATTGCTTCTTTTCCAGGGATCGGTCAAATTAAAAAATCATGCATGTCGTTTTGACCACTTCTCTTTGTAAATTATGATCGTGTTCAGTGAATAAGTAAAGCAGACAGAAGTGACATTTTATATGTGCGGTCACCCACCGACACATTAATCGTGTTGAAGAGATTCTTCTGTGCTGATTCTTAGGGCGGTGCAGAGTTAAACGTTATTTTACTGGAGTCATACTTACTTCATTTGTTGATGAACGTACGTTGGAATCAACGTCCTCTGCTTTTCGGTCAACGGTTGAAATATTGGTTTGTGACCAACAAGTCATAATTATATATTTTTTTAAATTAGGTACGCTTGCAACATATTAGGTATAACGCAATGATATATTGACACAGTAGTCAAAGGCAGATCTATCAACTTCGAAATACAGCTGGTTTATTTTTCAATTAGTAATGAATTTCGTAATGTAGAAAAAACCCTAAAAGACATATATACTATTAATAATAAATAAATAAATAATAAATATTGCACGACATTCACACATCGCAATCTAGTCCCAAAATAAGCACTTAGGCTTGTGCTATTGTATCCATTATCTATTATATATTGTTTTGTATTTTGTATTGTATCCTAAAATCGGCAATAATGTCCGTCTAATCTGTACCGCACGTAATAAACGAATCTATGACCACAGTCTGGTGAGTTAGTTACGCAAACGCGCAAAAAATGCGGTGTAACGACCGCAGCGCCCGTCGCCCTTGAACTTGCAACGCGTGCCCTGACAGACCGACACGACAACAACATTAGCATTCATACTAGTTTACACACTTACTTCTAGCAACCTGATGATGACGGAATGCGAAGAAGACCAAAAATAATTGCTACTAGAGGTCAACTTACATCTCTCAAGCACAAGACATAACAGACAGGGGTTTGATGATTGCAGGCCACACTACTGACAGCAATACGAGCACTAACCATGAGATAGAAAAAGATGCTGCTGAATGATGGTATGATGTATGAGAAGAAATCCAAAAGGATAGGTATATAAAATAGTCCTAGTTAGGTACAAGAAAAGCGCAGACTCGGGTTCTAACTAAAACATATGGGTTTTGCCATCGGCCATATTCTAACGTCTCCTTCAGCATCATCAGCAGTTAGAACACAGAAAGCTTTAATAAAGCCATGTACAAGTGATAGTGTGCTTCGGAGAAATCGTTTAGCACATACAGTATTCAAACGATGAAACCCACGCGATTTCTGGAAACTAAATCACATGAATAGAAAATACGTCGTTTAATTCACCATAAAATGGCATCGAGCACATAAACTAACATCGTTACTCAAAAGATTACAGAAACTTCAATTACAAAGTTCCTAAGAAACTAAATTCAGTTGCCACGAATACAGTCGTTTATTTAGCATTCCATTTATTATTGAACGCAGAGCTATCGATCATGATGCCCTAAATATTTATATCTGATCATACGGGATAAATGTATATAGATTGGATTCGTCCGCCCTTGAACCTCCCAATCATAAACTTTGGCATGTTATTAAAGAATCGACTTTAGACTCAAATTATTTTTCTTTAGGAATAGGTATGTCTAATAAACATTTACATTATTTCTGAGTGGTTTTATTCTTAGCCTTGAGTTTTCTTCGAGGCTCACTAATTTTCAATATTTGGTATTATTGTTCGTAATTCGGAAACATGACACAGTATAGAATTTACTTTAATAGCAAAATTACTTATATTAAAAAGATAGATAGAATCATTCGTGTAGACGCCGAAAGTCACATTAACAATAATCTCACCGAGCAGAATAGCAAATTTTGAAAAACATATTTTCTAGAAATTACCTACATATTTAAGTTGTTTCACAAATGGGGTGGTGAGCTTGAGGTTTATACTATAGTTCCACCAGTGTAGGTTGATATTAGAGATAATTTAATAACCAGCTCACTCACTACGAGTTCCTGTCACGGTATCTTCAGGGTCAAAACACGTCACAGAGTCGGTAAACTCTCCTGACGTGATGGATACATTTATTTCTGGCAATCAACTCCTACTAGGTGGTTCAAAATATACTGCGGTTCTGACGACTGCTTGCCTTTATGATGAGGAAGCTGATTTGTTCTGTTTTATTTGCCAAGATTCTATCAACGGTTGATTTTCTTGTGAATTGTGTGTAAGAGAGTAAGGTGTCGAGCTGATGCAAACCTCAATGATCTCAAATGATCAATTGATCTCAACCCTTACAATCACTGTGGTAACTTTACCACAAACTTAATGATGCTTAGTGTTAAATAAGTGAAATGGTTGATTACATCACTTTGCTGTATTCTCTTAGCAAGCGAAGTGTTCGTCGACCATGGTGTCCTCTTCACTTGTTTTAGACGCCCCAAGGAGAAAAACTTATGTACACTGCAAATTAGTGAAAATTTTGTAAGCCGCACTAGTCAGGTGCAGTGACTCATAGTATAACCCATAAGTTCCCGTGCAAAACAATCCTTTATCCCGGGATAAATATAGTTGTTTTGTGCTTGCATACGAATAACTCATTAAAATAATTTCGATAGTTTCATTTTTCAGAAATATCCTTTTCAAAAATAGCACTACTATTTAATTCAAGAAAAGTATGTGTGCTTCCTACATTTAAAGTTGTTATAAGAACCTCCATGGAAGTAACCTTCGTTGAACCTCCTTCAAGGGCTTATTCTGACCAGCCTTGAACTGAGCTTAGCGTCACTAGCTACCTACTTTATATAACCATCGATCGTTGGGGCACTAACACTTTTCATTACCAAGGCCACAATCAAAATAGCAGACTTTTACTACTG
Organism: Idaea dimidiata; assembly: GCA_949358125.1. Classification (NCBI taxonomy): domain Eukaryota; kingdom Metazoa; phylum Arthropoda; class Insecta; order Lepidoptera; family Geometridae; genus Idaea; species Idaea dimidiata. Next base: position 12,671,729 of record OX442334.1, read on the forward strand.
GAGGAAATAAAATTAGGTACCTACTCGGTTGATGCATGACTTTAATAGATGTCATGCCTTTTGAGATTTAAATGCAAAAAATAAAAATAACCCCTACCTTGTAGCAGTTGCAATAAACGATGTAATAATATGTTTTGGTAAATTGAATTTAGTATTTATATTATAAATTTATTTATTTATATTATATTGGAATATCACAAGATTAGCTTTGGATTGGCGTGGGTGGGTTACGTTATGTGGAGAGAAGATACCTATGCCACCAGAAGAGTACAGAACTTTGAAGTTAATGGTAGTTTAACAAGGTTGAGGGACTATGGTCGGTATTGGACATGGGGCAGAAGATAGTGAGTAAGAGCATGAGAGGAAGTTGAATTGGAGTAGAGGACATTGACATGCTGTGCGCCCTTGTTCCATATAGTGGGAAACGGGCAGGAAGAAGGAAATTAAAAAACTGGGCAAGTGCCTTGTCGGGTCACGCGCAGTGTAAGGATTCGTAGTTTTCGTAAAACTAACAGGGATTGCAATCTAGAAAAGCCGTTACAACTAACACCTACCTACTATGTAATATTCAACTTTGTTCGTACTTTTTATTTCTTTCAATTACCTACAGGTAAATTTGAAAGACAGGTAATTTGTGACAATTTTCGTTTTATTTTTAGTTTTTGAAACCCCACAATGGTTTTTAAAGGGATACCCAAAATGATGGGAAAAACAAGAAAAAAACCATCCCCCATTTTACATGGTGGGAGGTACCCGAAAAAATGTTCAATTTTGCTTTTGTTATATGTAGGTACTGTTTTCTTGGCGTGATCAATATGTACCATTAGCTTACGGTTCTAAACGTCGCTGAGATAAGCCGCGGACGCGGAAGGACATGATGAAACTATAAGGGTTTCTTGTTGACTACGAAACCCTAAAAACCGACTTTAGTAGATTTGCGTAGATTGAATGAAACATCAAGAAAACCAACGATATGATTCAATGGTACAAGTCACAAATTATTTGGGGTCGGCACAGTAAGGCAAGTCTTCCTTGACTATACCTAATAAAAATAGATTTGGCAATATTTTTACTGCCGGTCGTCTGTTTGACCTAAGCCTCCTTAGGACGAAGCAGTTTACCTGCCACCACCTATGGGATCTGGTGACCAGCGGATCGAGAGAAGAACTCTCGATCCGCTGGTCACCAGATCCCATAGTCGCTTTTGACGACATCCGCGGGAAGGGATGGGATAGCCCTATTCTATACCCGAACACTTATATATATTCCACCGTATTACTACTCAAACGGGGACTAAAGAATCTAATAATGATAGTGTCACATATTACAAAGGATAATGAAAGCATAATACCGTCATCATATTTCAAAGATATGATCTGCCAAAGTCGACATTGTAGCGACAAAATTGCTACTTCCATCGTCACGTAACGTGAAATTAAAATCTACCTTTGTACTTGTAATAGGTATAATAACATAGTTTTCCGTAATTCGAGCAACGGATTATTTTTTATTTACGCTTGGGGTTATTGTTTTTATGAAGCAATAAATGTCTTAAATTAACTGTGAAATAGGAAGCTTAGGGAAGTGAACCGTACAAATATGAGGGATCAGGAAAATATATCAATACAATATCTTAATTGAAGGGAATAGTGAAATATAAACTTAATTATTTGTTTACGTTTTACGTGTTTGAGAGGAGGTAAATTATTTGGTGTAACCTAGTTCTGCAACCAACCCAGGTTGCAGACCTAATTCAGTAAAGATGCCTTCCATCATCCCAAATCGTGGACCCGTAATCAACGGCTCCTGCGATCATCACATGGAGGTAATATGGGTATTGGATTTGTTTGAAATTTAGTTGGAGAAAGTTCCATGTCTACGGTACCGTGGTGAGTGCTCACGACGTATTTCTTCACAATACAAGTGATTATTTAGCGCACATGTTTTTTTCTTAAAGAAAACTTTTGTCCTACACCGCGCAACAGTCACTTGCCCTAAAGTAGGACACTGATGCGCGGTCGGACGGAATTCGAACCCACGACGCTCTTAATCGAAAGTCGGGTATCCCATCCCATTTTAAATAACTTGCAATAATTAAATATCAAGAATTTCATATTAAAAGCTATATTTAAAGAATGCATTCTGTAGAATGAGAGAAAAAAGTTTAATCCATAAAACCAATTTCAGCTTTGACCATTTTCCGTTGTTTTGACTTTTTCCTTATTCTAAGTTTTATTCTTATTCTAATTTAAAAAAAAAAACGGGGTACGTAAGGTACGGTCATGAGGAATATAGGTTTAATGGCATAATCATATTTGCTTTAATATCTTTATCCAGGGTGAAAACAGTCAACTACGGTTATATGGAGAACGAGTAATTTCCTTTTAAGTTAAGTTGTATTGATTATGATCAGTACATCCTTTATTGCGATATAAAACATTTCAACTTCACTGTGGAGACGTTGAACTATAACGTGGGAATACGTAGACACTTCCACGTATGTATGAGTAAAGAAGGAAAATCGATAGAGGGTTAACTAAGTAAAGTTTCGTAAATTCGTCAAAGTGTTTATTTTATATAAAGATGTTTAACGGTTACAGTTATAGAGATAATCAAGCTGTCAAAGCGGGAATTTACACAAAGTGTTTTTTTTTTAAATTAAATATTGCAACACGTTTCACACTAACACGCAGGCTTGTACTATGAGTATAACTAGACAACGGATATACTACATCTTATATATTTTTATGTAAATACATACATTCGTTGCATAAATAAACACCTAGAAACGGAAACAATTATAGTATTATAAAATACAATCAACGTCAACATAAATACTTGTCCCCGGCGGAATTCGAGGCCGCAATTTTCTGTGTTGTAGCTGGGCTCGCCCGAATACGCCACACGGGCTGCCATAATATTGTAACATCAACTCTTGTAATAAAGGAATTAAAACGTTTGAAATTAACTACCGTTCAACTAAATATATGGGCCAATTTAATGCCTGTGGGCTAAAGACACCGTGGCAGCCCGTATAAGTTTTTTACGTAAGCACCGAATAACCTCCCAGGCGTTACTGACCCTTGAATCAAACCATATTATGTTTCCTCTATTTCACTAATATTAAAACTCTTTCACTTCATAACTTCACTGAGTTCAATAGAAAGCAACAGACTGTGATACTTGAAAAGTTTACTTTCATTTTGTTAGACGAGAATCCGTCTCAGTCTGTGTAGTACTTAAATACCCGAAGGGACTCAGCGACAAGAGCTCTTTGAACTTGGGACAAAATTCTGGGGGTCGAGACGGTGACCTTCAGCGCGACCGATCATTTGACCTTGATCAGGGAGGCATTCGTTTCAGGAAAATTAAACTGCTTTTTCGGAAACGATTGTTAATTAAGTTAAATAATAAATGGTAGAGTGATGAAAGAGATGAGATAAGAGAGATTGAAAGAGAGCACCTTGAAGCGAGGTGTCGGGGAGTGAGTAGCAACCCCGCGGCTTCCCAAATGCTCCGTTTCTCACCTCCGGCTTGCCTTAGTTGGCTAGTTAGAGTGAACCCTGACGAGGAAACGTAACCCCCCTTTGGCTTGCCTCCACCGGCCGGTCAAAGTGGAGTCGTAAGAACAGAAATTCTCGGAGGATGGATACCTCACGGAGGTGATGAGTTGGCCCGCTCTACAGGATCACCTAGAATGGTTAATAATCCAGTCAGGTCTCTTCATCCTTCAGCCTCTCACGCTTCTGTTGCCCCTTGGCTGTAATTTAATCGGCGGATTTAGGGCTGCCCAGTTTTTGAGTTGGCGAGTCTCCGTCGGCGCCATAATACCCATAGTTCCTCCTGGTATCATCCCATTTTCATAGCCTAAGTAGTTTTCACCCGTAGTTTATACATAGTTCTATCCGACCCGGGGGTTGTGCTTGGCTACATTTTATAGTGCAGACAGGGAAAATCGCCTGTTTGGTGTCCATCACAAATTTTTAAATTAATAATTTACTAAAACGGCCCCACGCACGCCTTCCAAAGGTCCGGGTGCTCCATGGCCCCGAATATCGGAAACGGTAACAACAAATAAAAATAATTAACTGTAGTTTTCATAAGCTTAGCGATAAAAGCTGAATTCGGGCATAGGGTCGTTTATGAATAAGTAGTAAATCGGTACTTTAACTTACATTTACCAGGAGAACAGATAGCAGCTAATCAGACTTTGGATATTTTGAATCTGTGATCCGTTTTTAATCGCCGTACACCTCATCCGATAGGATAATAGGAAAAATCAAGCCCTTAACTTTATTGATCAGAGATCAGGTATAATTCTGTTGGTTGTTATAGGTTAGATCGTCGTTAAGGTGTAACAACAACTAATCACTTCGTTATGAAAATAACATGCAGAGGGATAATACCCCGTGTGTCCTTCCAATAACAAGAACATTTAATGGAATTCATACCGTATGTATCTCCAATAAACAGCGTGATAATTCTTAGAAATATTTTTGGCAAGATTAAAAAAAAAACCCCATGACAAAATTCGAACCGCTAACCGAGTGCTTACCTAACCTAACCATTGAGCTACACAGCGCACAGGAATCAGGACAAGATTTTTTGAAAATATATTTCCTTGCAAAAAATATTTGTAAGTTGAATATTCCTTGAGCAATAAAAACAAAGAAATATTAACGTGATTATTGTTTTTATTTCACATTAGCTGGATTTGTTGAATGAATGCTCACCACCTAATCTCCGCTTAAAGGTCATTTCGATGAATTCAGTTAAAAAGACCCGATTGTATAAAATTTGACCTACGCCTAGGGCATTATAGGTACCGATAGACGAACGGACGGAAGCCCACTTCCCTTACGTAATAGCGAAGTGTATGATAAGTAGCTACTTCGGAAGTTGACTAATTTGTATGTCGTTACTAGTAACCCATTCAGTAGTTTGTGGCCGATAGTACTACTCTATTACTCTCTATTGTAGTACCTATATCCGTTGTCTAGTACCCATAGTACAAGCCTAGTGGGACTAGATTGATCTGTGTGTAATGTCGTGCAATATTTATTTATTTATTTTATTACGATTTTGATTATGCATATCGGGAAAATTTATCCATCGATAACAATAATAAATAAAATAGTAGAAGTAATAATAAAATTTAATCTAGGGCTGGTGTTCATGCATGTTAATAAATAGGTAGAAACATTTCTAAACAACTAAATGTTACAATATACCTACCTACAGCTCTGTACTCATTCTCATTATAATTTGGTGATGAATATGACATACCAAATGAATGTTAACTCCGGCTTTGTATGTAGCGTAGGTCGACGTGATATACATATGTATGCTACGTGTAGACATACTCAATTTCATTTAAATTTGATGAGAGTACACCTAACCAACGTGTCTTTAATCTGACATCTAAACGCTGATTTACATTAGGCCAGTGGCTGTCAAACGAGTCACTGACTAAAAGCCTAAAAGTAAGGATTAATTGCTCGTCCGTGTTCTGATATGTAGACCGGTGTAGGCACTAAGGAAAACGGGTCGGATTTTGTTTCACTGCTGTCTACCTTCTTCTAAACGAGCGTGTTACATCTTAGACCATATCATCACTTACTATCAAGTGAGATAGTGGTCAATGAAACGCTCATTTATCGTTAGTCAAAAAAAAATATTTTAAAAAATAAAAAACCCGACTGCTGTTTTAACAGAAAAGTGAAAAACAAGATGCTTCTAGTAGCTTTAGGAATTGTGGATGCAGTCGGGTGGGACTCCAAATAACATAAAGATAGTATAAGTACCTAATTATATAACACTAAGTATTTGGTGTTATTAAACTTATTCACCTTTTATTTGGAGTCCCACCCGACTGCATCCACCATTCCTAAAGCTACTAGAAGCATCTTGTTTTTCACTTTTCTGTTAAAACAGCAGTCGGGTTTTTTATTTTTTGAAATATTTTTTTATTTATCGCTTTTTAGTTTTTAGAGATCAGATTTAATTACACCAGAAGAAATTTATTAATTATAGATGTATATACTTCAGTAGCGAGGACGTGCATTGCTTTTTTTTGCTTACTCAGGGTGATAAGTACAAGAGCTGGCGGTTTCCTATCCAGCGCGGGAACGCCGCCAGCATCTTGGGCGCAATGCCTCGGGTTGTTGTTGCTGACAACTTATTTTAGATTATTACGTAGGTATTGTTTTCTTTGAAAAATAAAGTGGTTATTTAAGTCCACAAACTAGTAAGAAGATACTTCTTCTTTTTCATATTGGCTTTTCCATTCGGACATTTGCCAGTGTCAAGTATTATCAATATTTGCAAGTTATTTGCATCGAACAAAACAGTCAAGTCGTCATAGTTAAAGTCAAGTCGAGGGAATCATTGTAAAAAGGGGGCCATTTTTTACAATGTTTGTTTACGGAGCTTTGGAGAGAACACTAAGCTATAGTCCATGTTTTGCACCGATTTTCAGTTTTATTTTCACTTGTACACCTTCACGAAACTAAACTGAACTGAACTGCCCCCGAAATTAAACAATTTACACGCATTTGAACTAAGTTTCACAAAAATGAAAATTTAGCAACACATCTCCTCAACGCATTCCCGCCAAAACTGCAAGAAGATACTTAAGTATAAAACGTAGTGATTATATTCTCTTTGCTTAAGTATTTTATGTCATGTCATCTCTGCCAATTCCTTCAAACTCGGCGTCAAAGTCAAATCCATAGATGAGATAAATATTTATACGAGTCAAATCGAAAAGTTTTTAATTAACGTTCCGTTGTTCTTGCGAAAACTACCTGCGTAATCATAATGTCATGTAGTAGCAACATAACTTTCGAAGTTAACCAGTAGAATTACTATTACAATACATTATTCACACGCGGATTGTTTTCGCATGCGAATATTGAAATCCAGAGGTAGTGCTAAGCCATAAATTGAAGTAAGTAAAAAGAATATATAAACGTCATTAAAGACAAGACAACCGAGCCGAAGGCAAGTGACATATTAATGAAGACAACCTACTTAAACGACTTCCGATAATTTTATAATTAATTATTTTAAAATTTAATTGTAAAACTTTACAAGCAATACTTTTCAAATGTAAATTTACGAAAGAATAAAACATATCGTTTGAGTGAACAATGTTACGCGTTTTCTCTGTTTTTTATGGTCTTTACAAATCTTGGTTAATAGCGTTTTACATCATTACTTTTATTTATTTATTATTTTAATGTACCCTATGTCACTCTCACAGTCATGACGAATCTAACGACGTATCGTTTATTTAAATCGGCCCAGCCGTTCAGGCCCTACGACGGCACAAAAATAGGTCACATACATACATACATACATACACTCACGGCAAAAACATAACACTTCCTTTGGCAGTCGTGTAAAAACCAGCGTTCACGTCATTCAAGTAAAGAATTTTTCGTTCGTTCTTATACGGTTTAAAACAAATTTCAGGCCTTTACCTAGTCCGAAGACGGTGACTGTTTTACTGGCACCCGTAACTGCGCTTTTAACTTAACATTTAAATTTCAAACCGCGTAGTACTATTTAATCGGTAATCGCCAAGTTTTCCCACACAAAAACTAAATAGCTTTAATTGGCCGATGGTGACAGAGAAATCCATCTTAAAGTCCAACTAACAACCTAATTAAAAAGACAGGTGCTATAACTAACATAGTAATCGTTAGCTATTAACCATTCTGCGACAAAAAGGGACGTTTCCAAATCCGGGTTGGACTTCCGTGATGGATAGCGTTCATCCCGTTTGAGGTTCGAACGTCCTGCTGTGGGAATCTTGTCTGATAAGCAGATAAAATTATTTATCGTCTGTTTTAGGGTACCGTACGGCAAATCAGTCGGCTACAGCTAAATTAAGTTGTCTTGATAGTCTTCTAGGTGGAAGTGTTTCTCAGACCACAGAAACAGTTACCATCAGGAATGATTGTGGGCAAATTCTGATACCGGAGTATGCTGGTACTGGGTATATAAAATAATATAAGCTTGCAATGGAAAAAATGATCTTTTATTTTCAGTCAGTAATTTCCTTTTTAAGTATCTGTAAAGTGCTTATTTATCATTGAAATCAATAGTACACTGATATCAGGTATTTACACCTTTATAATTATGTTATGATTTGCGTACATTCAATATTAAGAATATAAGTAGGATAGTAATAAGAATATAATTTCTTTTTACTTATACATGTACAGAACCATCTAAACGCGACTCCGCTACGAACTTGACCGGTTTTTTCCTCCTTGATTCTAGCCGACCGCCCGCCGTGATTTTTAGTTAGTCCGTTATCTAGTAAGGTTGACACAAGGAGGTTTCAGCTATTCATCACTTTTTGCTCGAAAATTTGCAAAACAAGAACCTATATATAAAAATATTATTTTATTTTATCTCATTGATTTTTTCTACAAAACGCAAAAACATCAAAAAATCAAATATGCTTCATTTTTATTTCAAAAAGGAAAATGTAGGTAGGCGGTTATTATATTCTGATCATTTCTATACATGCCTATGTAATGTTACTTCTTACTGATATTATAAACGCGAAAGTTTGTATGTCTGTCTGTGGCTTTGGTCCTCAATCACGCAAAACTACTAAACCGATTGCAATGAAACTTGGAATATAAGTTGCTGGAGACCTGGAATACATTTTTATCCCGATATTCTCGCGGGAATGGGACTTACACGGGTGAAACAGCGGGGCGCAGTTAGTCTATCAAATATCAGTGTATCTAAAAGCAGAAAAGCGGACCCCGTTGTCTCGAGAGGGTTGAAACCAAGAACATCGCTCGGATGATGATAAGGAAGACCTTTTCCATATTATTACACTGCGCTTAAGGTAAATTATAATTACCACATGTAACAAGCCAGTACGTGGTAGCCCTAACATAATTCACAAGCCATGGAGCAAATAGATCGAGAGGTCAATGTCACAATTTGGCGAAAATCACTAAACTTATTTTCTACGGTTAGCCCACGTAACTGAAAATACAGCTGAAGTCAACGAGATATCGCCGCAAATATCATACAAGAAGAACTTGAACGTTACACAGAACATAGAACTTGATGCAGCCACTAAGGAAGATGGGCCGGATCTTATTCGATCGGATCCCGCGACATTTTCCAAAAACTTTTTGGTAATTCCTTCACACTACAAACTTCTCCAAATTTCATGTCTCTAGGTCCAATGGTTTGGTCTCTGCGTTGATATATAGTCATTAAAGTCATTCAGTCAGTCAATTTATAAGGATTTTTAATTTTACATGTAGTGATACTGGAATCATCGTATCATTTAATGTTTTTTTAAAAACACATGTAGGAAATTCACATAAAGATAAAGGTAAAATTAAAAAAATAATTACAAACATTGCGCCCACATTAACTCGAAATTGCTTTCAATAAACAATTATTATAAAACTCTCTCCTATCATCCACTAACAGCCAGTGTAAACACGTAATATTTAAAAGAAAATGTTACTCGACCGTGCATTTCCCAGTATTGTAAGTAATTGATGTCGGTACCTACGAACGAGTAAGCCTCTACTTATTTTGTATTGTTTTTAGGGTTCAGTACTTAAAGGGTAAAACGGGACTCTAGTACTGACACTTCGCTGTCCGTCTGTCTATCTATCAGACCGTCCGATTAGTCCGTCTCTCAGTCTGTCTGTCACTAGACTTTATCTAACGAACCGTGATAGCTGGACAGTTGAAAATTTGACAGATGTTATATTTCTACATAGCAGTTATAACAACAAACACTAAAAACTGACTAAAAACATACGTGACTTTTTTTTTATTGTTTATTTTTATCATTGGCGTCATCTACAGATATTATACCGGCTTTAGTAGTAAAATAAATGCTAATGTTGGGGCCAGAGTTTTACGTACCCAATTCTTCATCTTTTCGTATAGTGGCTCACCTGGTGTGGTTCACCTAGTATTAGAATTGTCTTGTCGCACTAAGGGCCTCTAACTTGACCCAACGACTACTAATTGTAACACTGGTACGGAGCCCTTCGGTCGCGAGTACGACTCGTACTTGGCCGGTTTCGTATATTTATTTTCTTTCGTTTCATACGAGAGTCGAGCATTCCGATATTTAATATGGATTTTTACGATTCCTCACGTTTTAATGACCATTGTGTTTTGTAGACTTTGAAATGCAACTGTTCTTAGCGAGGCCGGCGTACTCCTAGTTACTACTCGAAGACTACTTGTTACGAATAAATTGCATAGGTACTTGATAAGAGTTGTTTTTTGTACTATTATGTTAAATTTACAACATTTTTTTTTTACTATTAATGTTAGAACAAATTATAGATGGAAGATAGATTTTTTGAAATTTTCTATTACTTTCTAGTTTCTAAATTTGCCAAGCGCCAAGCACTACTTGGTGCATGATTGAAATGTTTGAAACTATATCTTTACCTTGAATGTAGGTAGATATTTCACATTATCCAGTCGAAAGACAGATTGTAGGTCTTTCTAATCTACATTTACCTAATTACGATCGCGAACAAAGTCGCGGGTAAAAACTAGAAATACAAAAATAATAAACAACTAATTAATAAACAACTGAGGTCAAATCCCCCAATAAATAGTCTGTTATCTATAAAAGAACTGTGTTACTTAATGACAAAATTATTTAGGGATCATAAACTTCTAAGCATAGGTTTCGCTTCATAAAGTATGTATTATCGTCATCGAGTGGGGTAATGGTCAAACGGACAAAAAGAACAATACGTACATACGAGTAATTTCATCTAATAAACTTTAAGCGGGATTTATATTACGAAACTAGTGGCATGCAATTTATCGTACTTTTTCCTTAAACTGCGTAGACACTGGTACAATTTCTCCATTTGATAAAATTGCTTCCAGTAATTGCTACGAGACTGCTTTTGTGAAATAGACTCTTTAATGCTGGACACTAGTTTCGTAATATAAATTAGGTTATGCAGTTTTGTACTTTTAAAAGCTAATTATCACTTCAACGAGTGTTGAGATTCGAATTTGTATCTTGCCTGCAATTTGTGAACCAATACCATGATACGTAAATACATGCACTATAACGTTAACAGATTGAGCAAATATCGGATCGCGTGGCCGACAATTCGCTATTGCAGCAGTGAAGAAGCTGACAAAGGGCGCGCTGCGTGCACAAGATCAAACTGTTCAAGTTACAGTGCATATATTTAAACTAATAATTTGACTTTATGCACACCCCGTCCACTTGTCCACCCGTCCAACTGTTCACTGCCGCTCCCATAGTGATCCGATATTTTGCATTGCGGACATGCCTAAACTGTTAACGTTACAGTGCACGTATTTACGTACCAACTAATAGTAGGGGTAATCACTACTGCAGCACGCGAAATAAGAAAAATAATTATTATATTACTAATACCTATAAGCAATGTTCTTGAAATATTATAAACATAGACATACCTGCGAGAGAGTATAAAAAATTAAATTTATTTTTATTATGGACTTGGTATATTATTCTGATTGTCGGAGTGTCGGCAAAGCTTCGGAAATCGGAGCATAGTATTCAAGTGTTAAATATTATTTTCACGGGTCACAATTACACAATACATTAATTTACGCAGTTTCTTTAAATTTAATTGAAAATATATTTCGTGATTTTCTCAAAGGTAATTATTGTCTGTTTTTATGAATTATAAAAATTTAAACATAATTTGTTTTAATGTCATTTGCTCTACTTAAATCACAACTAGAAAAACGACGAAAACCAAATACATATATGACTACAAAATGTAAGTAAAAAAAATCAATATACATTCCGACCTCTGCTAATAAGATAAGATAATAACGATATGTACATTAATACGTACTATTATTTATTTAACAACTTGCTCTGTGCACAAGGTCAAACTTTTAACGTTACAGCCCAACTAGCAAATCAACCTCAAATGTAGCTATATATCGAGAACAGAGCAGTCGCATATCCGTGGTAGACACATTTCTACAATGCGAAAATGGCCCCACTTTTAGCACTTTAAAGTAATACAATGTATCTACAGTAGCTCCACTTAGGACTAATCGGATACATGTTAGTGATAGATCTGTGTTATTTTTATCTTGTTGGTGTTATATCAGTGGCCTTAAATCAGTTGTAACACAATAAAGAAGCAATAGGGTCACAGCGACACCGATGTATCAAATAATTTGATGATATATTGGTGATTGTGATTCTATAATAACTATACATTATTGGCTAGTATTTTGGCAGAAAAATATCAATAATAACTTTGGTTAAGGTTTTTATATAATGTTGGAAGTTACATTTGAATGTCCATTTTGTTTTAAAATTTGTGCGTGTATTTAAAAAATCATAAATAGTGTAAAATCACATGCGCTTGGAATTCTGTTGATAAATTTATGGTACAATATTAGTGTTTTTTCAGTGGGCCTCTCTAATTTATACTTTTTATTAAAATAAAGATGATTTAAATTATGAATTGATTTTGTTAGCAGCATTATACAATTCATTAGTGTTATCATTGCTACTAAACAAACGATTTACAACATCTTGCAGCCATTACAATATTTAGGGTTAACTGAAAGCAAGAAAATAACTAAGTCCGTCATAATAAAACTTATAAATTCCTCAGTCTTCTTAATCTGCACTCTATGAGGAAAAAATGGTACCCGAGAAAATGGAAAAAGCGATTAAAACACAAAACTTAATTTAAAGTAGTTGTCTGATTAACATTTTGTTAATTTGGCGACAAAAACTATGCAATAACGCAGAAAGGTCCAGTAAATGAATATTTGTGAACATATATGTGTCTATTTAGGTTTAAATTAGAAATAAAAACGTTTTTATGTCAATAAAGATATATGAGCGCACACAGATCTTCTTTGTAACTTATTAACGTTATTAAAGATCCCTTATCAAATATTTAGCACTAGTGTTAATAGATGCTTATATAAATCATATCTGAGATATAAGAGCTACAATGACATCCATTATATCACGTGTTAGCTACAGTGGTGATCAATATATAATTAGCTCGATTTTAGTGATCTTAAAGCCATATTAGTTTACTATTGCGTTTTAATGGCATCATAGAACCCATTGTGCAACATAATTGTTCTATATTCAAGTTTAAAGTTTCAATTTATTGCTGTGTTATATAAGTTGTATAAAGTAGCTGACAAAACGTTTATGTCGTTAAGTATAAAGGCCATTGAGCTGTTTAACCTTATACAGCTTTTAAGCGTTTTATAACACAGATATACAAAAAGCTGTTATAGAGTTACGTATATACAAGCTAAATATCATTACTTAGTAATAAAAAATTGCCTGTTAACTCAATTTTGCTAGTTGGGAGTGCACGTATGGTATTGACCATTGGAGCACGCGAAAAAAGAAAAAGAATTATTATATTACTAATAAGATAATAACGATATGTACTTGTAAGAATCTACTATTATTAATTTAACAACTTGCGCGTGGTGGGAAAAAGCAGCGCGCGCGCCGTTTTCTTACAAAAAACCGTCTGCGCGGTAATGAAGATCCATAAAAGGCTGGCATTTTATTAGACGGCGCTCATCGGCGCGTGAGCACGCTATCCTAGTGTTTATAGTTACGTTTGTTTGTATATTTTACGTTTATTATTTATGAACTCGACTGTATATAATTAGTAGATGTTTCGTATCGTATTGTTTGTAATAAATCGATTATTGTTTTAATTTAGAGTAGTTTTATGATGTACTGAGGCTTATTAAGAATAAACGACTGAATACGTTAAATTAGAAATTCGATATTTACCTATGTTTTTGACCGCGATGTATGTATGTTAACACAATGCTATGTATGTATGTATGTTGACCCAGTTTCCTGACTTTGGTTCTGTATATAAAAAACCCACTCACAGAAACACCGTCACATAATCACCGCCACCTGGTAAAAACTAATAATGAAATCCTCTTGTCCAATAATTAAAAAAAAACATACATACATATACTTAGCCCTTCTATGCGTAGCGCAGTCGGGTAAAAATAGGTGCCTACCTACTATCGCGTCACAGTTCCAAATAAATAAATAAATAAAAAGTTCCCATTAATCCTTTACGATCAAATTTCAATCTATCAATCTCAAATAATCAAACACCTTTTGTTTGATTAGTCGAGATTGATAGAGAATCTGAATCTCGAATCTAATCTGGGATCTGTCAAAAATGTCGGTAATGTGTGATAACCACACCCACATTTGATATCTGGTTACATCACAAGTAGTTGCATTAGTTAGTCACCATTAGCTTGTATCGTATTGTATTTATGACAAAACAGAATGCGCATTTCGAGATCTTCAAAGGAGACGTACAATTGGTATAGTTTAAGAGAAGTATTTTAAAGAACTAATAATGCCACTAGCAGCGCCTTCTGGTTTCAACGGCGTAAGTTCCAATCCCGCGGGAGCACCGGGATAAATTCTGTCTAGCTATATAATTTACTTTTCTAGGTACTTAGTTTCAACGCAATCGGTTCAGCTGTTTTTGAGTGAAGGACAAAAAACACAATCACACCGTTATAATTTAGTAAGATAAAGCTGTTTTACAATTTTTGATAATTTAACAAAATTTCGCAAAGCTTTTGAAGTACTTAATTGTAATATTTGTATAAACTTTAAAAAAATATCAGCAAAAATGTACCCGAGTTTTTAACTCACTGAACCATCATACAAGAACGAAATCAAACACCAAAAACAAGTAATGCAATCAAAAAGCAGTCGATAGTACTACTACTAAATTCAATAATACAACAGTAAGAAGTAACAATCTATATCTGTAACTTGTATTAATCCTAAACTTTCATAACAAGCCCTCAGCTACTAGGAAACCAGATGAGTATTAGATACAAAACAAAACACAGCAACTGAATGGAAACAAAGCAAAGCGGTGTTGTTCCCGTAACAAACCTCTGATTAACTTGGCTCAACTACAATTCCATTAAAACCAAGTTTACAGACATAACAGTGTCAAGTAAACCACTTTAACCAGCTCGGCAGTTACTGCGACGGATCAATTGTCAACGCGTTACACAATAGGAAGTCCTGAGTGGCTGCGGGTCCGGATTTAGACTGGTAACAGTCGGGACAGATTTAGATGTGTCCCCGGTACAAAAAGTATGTAAGAACGGGCGCGCCTAAACGACTTAGCTGGTTGCTGGTTACACCGAATACATTTTATTGGTAGAGAAAATTCTAATAATAGCTTTAAATTGAGGTTCGTATCCTTCCGTGGGGTTTGGTACTTAGATTTCTCACATGGAACCTCCTGATGGCGCCATGGTAGAATACTGCCACAAGACACCTTTGTCAAATGGAGCTGTTTCCAAATGAAAGTCGGTCAGGTAAGGAAGTCGGGTTGGTAAGCAAGCGTGCTGTATCGTAGACCGATTTGTCGCTCTTTAACACTGATGAAATTGTAACCCTAATTTTAAATAATTATGATTTTTCTGACGTGAAGGTGGTTGTAGGTGTTCTTTAGGGGCCTATTCTTTTGGTTGAAGTCCGAAAATGATAATTTACTGCAATCTGGGATGGAATTCTGTCCATCATTCCGAAAATACTCATCAGATCCTAAAGATCCTTGATGTCGGTTAAAAATGCCAACTGTTTCAAAAAACTCACTTTAAAATGTTCTATTAACAAAACGCAAGACAAACGCTAAAACAGTTCCATTTAAAATTCTCAGAGAAACGTTAAATAAATCCATCAAAATTACGCAACAGTGTAAACGATGGTGCGGATAAATAGCTGGATATTTCTGGACAAGCGACACCCTACACTGCTACAGTAATAGACACCTACAATGTCGATGAGAACACTTGACTTATATGGTGAGGAAAACTTATGTCACAGTACGTAACACGAAACTTGGTGATGGATGACATAAGTCATTTCGAAAATATCAGTTTCGAGGAAACGGATTCTGTTAACGATGCGACTGATTTTAGGATTGGTTTCGAATGCATTATTAGTGTGAGTAGCGGAAAAAGTTTTGTTCTTTGTATGGCATAGATACTATTTAAACACGATTTCTCAACCTCCCCGAAATTGTTAGAAAATAGGCTCAGAATTCGGGTATTCACGTCTTGATCGCATACTTTTACTATATCTTTCGAATTAAAAGTCGATATTCCCAGTTGATTTGAAGACCTTGGGAACTTTAAGTCTATGCATTGGATTTTTCTAGGCAAGCATGTTACACCGTCGACCTCATGATCTCTTCCCATCGGCTGAGGTGAGGTCAAATGCAAGTTTATCGCAAGTTAAAAATAAAATATCCGAAACATCACGCTAATAAATGAATACTTTAAATATGCTATTAAAATGATACTATAAACACAATTCCTACCAGTTTAAAGTTTATCAGTGTTCACAATTTAGTAGCCTTTGGAATCTTATACAGAAGGATTTACTTAAGAAAAGCAAGAATCTCTTTATAGTCAAGAGAAGTTAAATGCAAAGTAAATTTCTACGTAGCTGGTTTTGCATTTGTCTAAATAGGAGAAATAATAAAACAATGTTGTCATGTCATCTCGACGGTATTTTCTTTACATTCTTTGACTATTCCGAGTTCAACATTCAGAACTCTTTAACTAAACTATAGTACTGTACTAATTAACTAGTCTACTTACTTAACTTGCACTATGATTCCGAGGATCGTGGGTTCGAATCCCGACCGCGCACTAACCAATAATGCTAGGAGGAAAACATCGACTTGTCTTAAGACTCAACACTTTCCGAAGACATGGGACATTCGCCAACTGCCTAACCCCTCTAAGAGGAGGCTCTTGCCCTTCAGTGGGTCAATTTAACGGGCTAACAAAAAACATTACCACAGTTTCACAGTATAATCAGAGCACACTCGTAAGCAGTTTTAAACTCTGCCAGCAAGCATTAAAATACAAAATCCAGTGTCTCAAATACTTCGTAATTCTCAGTACAATTAATTTTAAAAGGACATCTCCTAATCTTTGAATTAGTCGACTGCATTACCTTGACATCGGTCAACAAGAATGCAGACAGTGAACGACCGACCTTTGCATTGACAATCAAATAGGTATGGTATAACAGTCGATTTGTTTTGAAACCTCACGTACTTCCGACGCGACACTTTACCGAGAACTAGGTATAACAGTAAGAGAGCGTTTTGTAAAAAAAGCCTCGCGGTTATTAAGTTTTAAGTTCTTTAACGTAACTTAAAAGTTAGGGATTATTCATATTAGACTTGACAAGCTAGTTTTGTCTTCAAACAAAGATAGCTAGTCCCCGCCCCGCCTCTGACACGGCCCGGTCTAATGAGAATCACCTCTAATCCACATGTATGGTGCCAAAAATTCTAAACGCATCTACTATAGCACTGTAAGTTCCAAATAAGTTCTAAAACGTAGAACACATAGCATTACACGGGGCCTAAATGATTCGCAATCCTTCACCGTTTCAGTTTTTGCGCTCAATTCACAAAGAAAATTTGATCAGGTTGCGTGTGCGGAGTCGTTTTTACGAAATAGACTGTATCTATGTAGCAATGCACCACAGACTATAACTTTACATATCGTTTGAATGTTATTTGGAATTTAAGTGTGGAAACGTCGAACGAATGGGACCGATGGTTAAATTATTGTTCAGCATTACCATATCAATGTCAGAGCCTCGACGCATATGGGACAACTCAATTGTGGCCCTATCTATTTGTATGCTTAGAAACTTGCATGTTACTTCAGAGATAGGAGATAAGGAATAGATAAATAATAGAAATGATGGACAATTTTGTTGCAGCCTGTATAGTGTACAAACAAACTGGAATCTTTAGGGTTCTGTATGTCAAGAGAAAAAAAAAGCCTTGATAGAATTTCTCGGTCTATCTGTCCTGCTTAGGAAAGAGATAAGTAAAATTCGTATCGGTTACAATAGATGCCGGTCCCCATTTGATTTAAAAAAAATTGGTATAAGCATTTTTTTTTAAATGGTATAAGCACGTAAAAACGTACGTACATCGTATATACTATACAATTATCTTACCTGATGGTAAGTTAAATGTTTTGTTTGCAATTGCAATGATGTTTTAAATGTAATTTTGAACATATCTGATATCTATATTCTACTAACACAACCAAAAATGAGTTGTTCAGGAATAACCCCCTTTTCGTTTTAAACTCAAGTTTCTAACGTAGACACTTAACAATTCCATTTTCCAATACAACATTATTTATTCTATGACACGTTAATTAATATTATAAAGGAACACTCACACGATGACTCACGCCTTCCCTAAACTTCCCCGTCAAAACTTTTTCATTTAAACTGTGAAGTTTTAGGCGTCAGCACAATAGATTCATAATTAATAATGAACTTTCTACACTGTGTAAGTACCTGCATGGTTATAGAATACGTTGCTTGGGAAACAAAGATATCTACATAAAAGCATGCGAGTAAACATAAAATCAGAACAGCTATATTAAACCAAAATGTCTCAACTATGCCTTGGAACTATTTTTTTTTTCAATACGGTCATGCATTTGTTGGTAGTTTCACAAGAAATCGGTAGTACGAGTACCTACATCAAAAGCTTTAAAAATTTGGAAAACAATTAAAACAGTCTTCGAAAATACTAGAGCAGAAGCTTAGTCATAAATAAGCATGCCTTCCATTTGTTAGAGTTATGCGTTAATACTCTTAATGGATGTAAGAGAAAAATTATACTTGCTTAGGCGTTTTAGCGATAAGTACTGCCATCTGTTGGTAACTTTAAAAACGTAAAGTAAACCCCCCATAAGATTCACGTCATAAGTCGTAACTTATAGCTTAAAAGCCACAATAATCAAATTACAACATAACTTACAAATAATTTTAATAAAGTTTTTATAAAGAAGCTTTTTAAGCCCCAAAATTGAAGCATTAAATGATTTGAGCTACCGCTCCGTTCGCCATTTGCGAAGTTACGAAAAAAAAAGTAATTCTATCTTTGAAACAGGGGGAGTTGTGCTTGCAACAGGGGTCGCTAATCACCACATTGTTCCTGTATTGGATCGGAAAGGCACGCGAATGTAATACCATTTCTTTTGTTCCATGTATGGAACAACGACTTTGACACGGTTAAAAATATTCACACGAATACGTCTTATCAAGAATACTTTTAAAGGACCTATCCTTGCGTAGTCAGTGTTTGCTATACAGACTTTTACTTCTTGGTACCTCACAGAGATGGATGAGACCTAGTTATCGACTCATTCTAAAGGTTTCATCCGCCTGAGATGAGACCTTTAGGATTGGGTTTTATGTCGATAAGTCTCAACCGACCCGGTATAGGAACGGTTACCAGAACGGATGGGACCTACCCCAGTCTGAAATCCCGAAACTCTACCACTATCTAGTCTAATTCCTTTACACTTCTATAAAGAAACTTTTTTATACGAAAAAGGTTTGCGCATTGGGCCTCACCTCACCTGATGGAAGCTATGATGAGGCCGACAATGTAGCATGCTTGCCTGGAAGCAACCTATAAACATTTTTTAACTTGCTTGCATTCTTGAGAAAATCGATCACAATCACAAAAAAGTTATCTTGTAAGGGTTTATTTTTGTTATATTTTAAAGTGTTTCCTACACTTGGATAACTATACTTAAAGAAATGCTTTCCAAAAATTTCGCACCCGACAGGACTTGAACCTGCATCTCTGGGGATCCGTCCCAAGAGTCCCAACGCCTTTCCAATTTGGAAAGCATTTCTTTAAGTACCTATAGGGTTTATTTTAATAACCTTTTGACGTACGGAACCTTAAAAATGAATAAATACCTAAGTACTTACCTACACGTAGTTAATTGCAATTGAACATGTTAAAATTAACTAAAAAAAAAGAACTTCAGAACCTCATCAATTTCCACACGCATATCCTAAAAACATTACCTTAATAACCCCTACCTTCGTTTTTTCGGCGTTCGCAAAATCAAAACCTGATTCTCACACATAATTATTGAGAAGTCATGCGAGGCTGTCAGCCTGTAATGATGACATTAAGGTACTGTGGAAACCCTCCGAGGAATAAATAAAACCGGCCAAGTGTAATTCGGTCTCGCGCACGAACGGTTTCCGTACCATTACCGTACCACAAATTGGGTACGGCGGAACCCTAGAATACACACTGGACCATGCGAAATCCGTGATCGAAACGACCGACGCCGCACGTTTGCTATCTTTGCCACTGACGCCTCTTTATCGTTAGATGGCAACAGTGGTAAAAATAAATCACGGTAACGTTGTGCTTAACTTTTAAAAATTATGTTATTAGAAGTACATCATCTGTAAAAAATTCAACTGTCTAGCTATCAGGGTTCATAAAATACAGCCTGGTGACAGACGGACAGACAACGCAGTCTCAGTAATTGAGTCCCGTTTTCAATAGAGTCCCGTACGGAACCCTAACGATGTAGGTTCATAGGTGGTGTTCGGAACACCAATTACTCAAAATACTCCGTCCATCATTTTCTGATAATGATAAATCGTCAAGTTTTCGGAACGAAATCGTAATTCGTATCGGAATGCGCTTGAGTGATGTTTTATATCGATTAACTCGTTTACTCGATTCGATTCTCTTTATATGTTGTGTGGCAGGTTTGAATTGAACGCTTTTGAGGTATTAATCTAATGTAGTGGAACAATTCATTACACGGTGGCCCCAGGTACGGTTCAAGCTCGTAGAGATATGGAAAATGTAGATATTATGTAAACTGTATATTTTTATATCAAGGCGAAATTAATTTACCTTGTTTTACAAACGTTATTGTAGGTATGATTAATCAGTTTTACAGTTTTGTCTTTTAGTTTTAATTATCAATTCCAAAATTAGAGTTTCTATATCAATAAATGACCAATGACCATGACAGTTCTATTATTACGATATAAGTAACTTAAACAAAAGATGTGTATAGTTAGGTACACAAAAATTAAAAAACACAGTTAATCAAAATCAAGAATTTTAATTTCAGGAAATATCTGAAAGTAAGAATATAACTTTTTCGCAAGTAATTTATCAAATACTAGCTGCGCTCCGCGGTCTTACCCGTATAATATTAATCAAAATTGGTTTAGCATTACTTCTTTCATAAGAATCTTCTCGTGATATAGGCAAACTCAACAAAAAAAGAATTAGCGAAATCGGTCCAGCAGTTCACGCGTGATGCCGTGACCAAGAGAAATAGGGATTAATTTTTATAAACAACAAGAATAAGATTTAGCACATACCTATTATATAAATAATAAATTATAAAATATTTACTAGTTTTAGTCCACACAATAAATCTTAACTAAGTATAATAAAATATGTCGAAAATATTCAAAACAGAAAGACAATAATTAATTTATTAATATATTTAGTTTCAGTTACATTTAAAAATATTAACTGCTACCACAATTACTGTTCAAGTATCCACATTTTATAATTTTTTACATTTTTAATTAAATCGAGAACGATATCAACACCAAAAAACAAATACCTATATGTAATTGTATAATTAAATCGGTACGTATGTAAGCCTACACTCAATTAGTACATTTCACTCTCAATGTGGTCTCTGTTTACGGTTAATTTTACGATCAATAATTAAAAACAACAGTTAGCTAACAATTATACGTATAGTCGTATAAGTCATTTGAGTGAACATTTTAAATTCCCGTATTTCTGAACGCATACAACCCGATTTCTTTAAATCATTAAAATGTTGCAGTCGGCACGTTTGTGAGGCATTACTGTGAGCAGCTTTTAAATTCTGGCTTTTTTTCATTCACTGCCTTTCTGAGAACGACGGTGTTTTGGCGCCTTAAAAACGTTTGGGAGAGATAAAAAGTTGGCGCGAATTTTAGGGTTCTTGTGCCTTAGTTTTTTTTATATGACCCCTTACTTCTACCTGATTTGTGTTGGAGATATATTGAGTTTCTTACGGTCTTTGACGTGTTTAGAGCAATTCAATAACAATTGTAATTTATAATAATTTGTTCTTAAAAATTAACTTAAAACTTTTTTGTAAGTTTTGGGTGAGCGGTTGACCACCGCGCCAGATGGTAGGTGCAATGTGGTCTAAGATGTGGCATCACTAAACAGATAATAGTGAAACGAGTTTCCAATCTGTCTGACTTATTGACTGTTCATTACATAATGGAAAGCGGACTTTTCAATTTGGCGACATGATCAGCAAGAGCGGGAAAAGTTTTAAATGAAATGACATATAAATTAGTTGCCTACGTTATATGTAAAAATAATACTTTGAATCCAGTTTTTCCCACGTTTTTATACTCTCACTTTTCTTGTTTGTTTGTTTGTTAGTCCGGTCGGAATCTTGCAACTTCAATTTGAGGCAATTCTCGACTAAATAGCGGCCTGATACTTTGGGTATAAGTTCAGAACCAGAGGACAATACAACTTAAAGCTACTTTCAACTTTCCACAAGCACTTTCGAGACAAATTTCGGTAACTTTCAGGTTTTGTATGGGGCTTAACCGATTGTTGCTTAACAAAAGGGTTTGTTCAGACTTCTTATTACTTTTTGACGAGTTACACCCAAAACCTATATATGCTATGCATGTCAATAACATCACCAAAGTAAGATTTTGATCCCCACTTTTGATGCAACCCTCGTTTGGTCCCCCAGGGTTATTTTTCTCTTTTTAGGACATTTAAAAACGTAGGTTTTTAGACAATTTAACTTGAATTCAAGAAATATCATTACAAATTGTTAGTTAATATCTTTATCGCACGTTTAATTAATACAGCACATCACCTGGTTCATATGTTATAATCATGCTAAGTACAGACACTTCCAGATATAGAAATAGCTTTATGGATTGGCTAGAAAACAGTTGTACCTAACGTTTAACTTAATGTAATTAACTTATTACTTCGTATATAATTGTCTTTAAAATACTTGTGAATTTTTTTAACGAACACAAACTTATTTTAATTTGCTTCTCATTATGAAACAGTCATACATAATATATGGACTACTATTATGTAGTACGTACCTAAAAAGTTGAAATCCTACTAATAATATTATAAAGATGAAAGTTTGTCAATATTTTTTGTTTATTGGTCCTTCACGCAAAAACAGCCGATCCGATTACGATATCTCGGTATGTAGATATAGCTGAAAACCTGGAATAACACATAGGTATCTTTTTATCCCGATATTCCAACGAGATCGGGACTAACGCGAGTGAGACCGTGGGGATACAGGGATAAAAAGTAGCCTTTGTGTTAATCCAATGTTAAGCTCATGATAAGCTATCTTGCATAGGTACCAAGTTTCATTGCAATCGGATCAGTATTATTACGACTTAAAAAACTTATACTTTGGTATTTTTATAATAATATGATATTATGAAGTGGGATTTATATAACGAGAATCTCAGCTTGAAACAGAAAATACACAATAAAAAACCATTCTAGCTGTTACAAGATATGTCGACAAAAATAGAATAAGGTTAGGTACTTGGATAAAAAGCCCTAACAAAACTTTCCACAAACATGCACTTTTCCACATCGTCCCTATCAAATAACCTTGAAAGATAAATAGTCGAAGTATCAAAGTATCTACCTAATTATGACTTTCGGCCGTATTTAATACATTTTCCAAGAATTCCTAAATATCTATCGATCTCCCACTAATCTCACTCAGTTGTACTTGTTATCACTTATCTTTACGATTTAGATAATTACCTACTTAATATGTCTTTTTTATAATACGTTTAGTTACTATGGTGGGTATTACCTAACAACCTCAAGTTTGTAAGGCATTCATTTCAAAAGTAAATTAGCGAGAATTTAGTTAATCAATGTTTTGTCTTCATCTTGTAAGCTTTAATTTGGGGTTTACTTAAATTTTAATTTAATAAGCTACTGATTTGGGGGGTTTTTAAAGCTCGTAAATAAAGAATTAAGTATTTTTAGACAAGAGTTATCGTGTAAATAAATACTTCAATATAATGTTTCAAATTAACATAAAATTCTCGTGTCACAGTGTTATTTCTCATACTCCTCCGAAGCGGCTTGACTAATTTTTATGAAATTTTATATGCATATTCAGTAGGTCTAAGAGTAGGCTGAGGTCTGAGAAATCTAGCGATAAGGTTTGTCCATCCTTAACATTTTATTTTTTGGACAGATTTGGATAAAAATTTGCACCCCTATACAAAGAAATGTTTAAGTGCCCAGTTTAAGTAATGGAGAGTAACATATAGGATACTTTTGATCCTGATATTCCCTCGGGATCGGGACTTACCGTGAAACCGGAGGGTGCAGCTAGTATTTTTATAGAATATTCGGTGATGGTACATTTGACTATTTAAATAACTACGTTCACACGTAGTTATGTACGTGTCGAGATTCTAATTCAAAATATATTCACTTAATGAGATCGTTTTGAATCGTCATGCACCAACTTAGTGTCTTCGGAACGCGACCTCCTAAGACAAGAAACTCATGAGGTAAGAGGGGGGAAGACTTTTTCTCTATCTCTTCCTAACCGCAATAACACTGTAGCATCGTAAATAACCACCAAGACAATTAACCAAGACAACTAAACATCGAACACCACCTGCGTGCAACATCACGGAACATAAAATTGAAGTACGAAAGTGTTTCCAATTTAATTGTAGCTGTAAAAACTATCGGCGATATATCGACAGGTGATCGGTGCACCACCTGCTTTAGGATTTTGGGTGCACGAGTAATTTATTCACAACTATAAAAATAATGAACTGGTATTTAACGTAACTGAATATTTTCATGTTTTTTAGGGTTGACAAAGTTGTGGATGAAAATTGGAGACCATAAATTTTTGGCCATATTTTGGAAAAAGAACAGCACCTCGTTACTTATCTATTAGCATAGTTTACAAAATTATTTGCAGGGGAGGCATTAGCTAAGCTGTGACTTATCGAGTAGGTAAAGGCCAGTAATTTCTGCAATTTGATGCAGGATTTAATAGACAACTAGTTTTTATTAAAAGCCATTTTCTGGAACGTATATTTAGACATTGAAATTGCTACAAGTACCACGAACTTGCAGCAAGTTCGGCAGGTCGTTGAATGTGGCTTGAGCAGTTAACTTGTTCAAGTTCTGGAGACATACCGTCTGACAAAAAACTAAAAACCTCCGCCTTTTCTGAAGTCGGGTAAAATTTTAAATTACTCGGGGACGTCAGGGATGCATAAAATGGAAAGGAAAGAAAAAAAGAAAGGAAAGAAAGAATGGTAGTGGCACCCCTACGTGTGTACCGTTTGCGTGTTTCACGTATATATTCATAAAATTTATGTTTTTTTTCGTCGAGTTGTCGTCAACTGCAAGGTTCGGGGCTTGGTGGTCGACAAAGGTATCTGCTCTAAATACCATTGAACAGTGAAAGTCAAAAGTTTAACATTAACTTTTAAATGCGCTTGTTGATTGGTAAATGGTATTAAGATTTTCAGTTTTTTAAGTTGTTTTACACGTTTTTTGTTTAAAAGTGGGCCGGACTTATGCAAAACATTTTTTATAAACTAGGCCATTTTAGTGAAAGACTATGGAACACACTTAGGACATATAGTTTAGTAAAGGAGTCTCCGTTTCCCGCTCTGTGGTCTCCACTCGAAAACTTTTCGGCCCCATCGGCCAACCGTTCTCTGCGCCATTTGACCTGCCCATTTCCACTTCAACCCGCTAATTCGTAGTACTACGTCGGTGACCCTTGTTTCTCTACGTATCTTCTCATTTCTAAATTTCGATTTTGATTTCGAAGCGTAGGACGTCTACCGACGCGATGGACGAATTATCTGGTTAAGACTGCGGGCCAACGATGGATGCAGTTTGCTTCCAACCGTCTTGGCTGGAAATCGATGAGGAAGGTATATTTAACAGTCGACGTCCTACGGCTGATATGATGATGATAGAAGTCTATTATGTATGAGGTATGGAGTTAGGTATGAGAAGTAACCTAATTGTTTTCTAAGCCAATGAAACATGATGTATCGACGAACGACTGTCATATCTATCGCCTTCTAGTCGTAATTAGTGCTAATTTGCAGCTTAGAACTGTAATGTTATACGTAGGCACTATTACTGACATTTATTTATTTAAAATTGGGAAGGAGGAATTCGCTTTAAAATAACAATAAAATAAGACTCTATCGCGCTTCCAGGTCAACAGGGTGGACCGTCGACCCGGTGAAGGTTATGGGGATGGGTTGAAGGATCTCCACGACGTAGATCATCAGGGACCTCCTAAACTTGCTAAGCAGCTAGAGGGCAAATACATTTTTATGACAATCGTTCGCCGAAACTGCCTGTTTCGTACCAGAGTGCGTTCGATTGAGTTCTGTTCGGAAGAGACAGTTTTCGGAGAATCATTCGTCGATACATCGTGTTTCGCAGCAATTTTCATTCACTGCTAACTATATCCGTTAATTACAAAGATTTTGCAAACAAAATCATTTTACTAATGTAAATCGGAATTGGACCCTTAAATATGCTTAGTTTATAAAGTTCCATACTTAAAATAATAAAATTAGATTTGCTTAAATTTGTTGTATTTGCATAAAAGGAAAATTGTTTCGTTTTAATTTATTTTTGTCAGGATTTGGACTGGGGCAAGCGCCCCAGTTGCCCACCCCTTCGTACGCCCATGCTATGCGCCGATGCATTTTAAGTTTGCATAACAAAACCATACCTAAAAATGTCCTATCCATGTGAAAAATTGTCGAAAAATAAAGTCGGTTCAAATCGTAGCAAAATCTGTTATAAACATCGCATACCATTAACGCTGTCCCGACCTTACTGATCATGATAAATGACGTCCAAAACAATAGCGGAACTGAGATGGCGATTACACCAAAAAGGTGGAAATCACAAAAACTCGCATTAAAAAGTCATCTATGTGTATTAACAAATGTTAGGGACTCATTATATGGGACCAGGGCGGCGCCCGAGTATGTTTAAGATTACGATCTGACCTGTCACCTGTCTTGTTTATTAAAAAACATGCGACTCGTTTAAATAAATACATGTAGAATCGGCCTTATTGTTTAGAAAACCGATTCCGGCCTTTCAAAGTTTAAATAAAACTTTTCAAATGCATTTAAAGGTTTTTACTGTAGGTATACGCAGGTAAAATGGGCAACGTTGCACATTAAACGAATAGTAAATAGCAGCGAATTTACTAAACTCCATCGTCTAGTACTCGGAAATCTTAGAAGACCTGTTGTGTTTATCAGCAGGCAAAACAGTTAGAAGACAGGGGCTAAGATCATAAAAAAATCATTACACATTTAAAGTATATTATGCCTAATAAAATAAAGCTTACTAATACATGCTTTTTAGTTTTTAATTTTAAGTTATTATTGTGTGTCGTCTTTATTGTAAATGTATAATATTTTCACATATCACAATTACACATTAATGACTTAGTTAATTTTATATTTAGTTGAAAATATATTCTGTGATTTTCTTAAAGTTAAAGATAAACAAATCATATACATTTATATTTGTTTGCACCTATTTATATTCTAACTAGTCTTAAATTAAACAAACAAAACGTCCATCATACATGCAATCTCATTTACCTATCATTCAATCCACGTAATCGAAATTCAATCGACTCCATAACAATAATTAAAGAGATTAATTTACCACAATAAGCATTAAGATAGAAGGCAGGTGGCATTGGTCATTATGTTGGTACGTAGCTATAGAGAAACAGATGCAAAGGATACTGAACCATCTGCCTTCATTAAGACACGAGGCGTCATAAAACGACACTCCTTTGTTTGTAACACAATAGATAGACAAAAGAATCTATTCCTTTCTAAATATTGTTACAAGTTAGAAAAGCGTATAGCAACCATCCGTAAGCTTCGATGAATGCGAAAATATAAAAGGAGATATGACAATAGAATCCGTTCCTTCGGCTTGTCCGGACCTTTGTGAGTCTACGGTGGACGTCGAAATGGGCTCGCAAGTTTTTGTTGCAGAGTAAATATTTTTCGGGTCTCGTTTTTCTGGGAAATATCGGTCAGCAATCGAATTCTGTTCTGTTGTGCGATCGCGTATTAGTTTATTGAAATTGTTTTTTTTTTGTGGTTGAACATTTTATCGAATAGTTTTTAATCAGTTTTTTTTACATAGTTTTGCATACATTTTTGTTTTCAAAACTTTACAAGTTTATTAATTTATATAGCAGGTCATGTCACACCTGCTTAGGACAGTTATTTCTAATTTTTTTAGTTACATTTTTAGACAATGCACCTATCTCCTTGCCTTCTCCTTTGCCTTCTCCATTCTACCGTTTTACATCGAGGCAAACTGAAAGGCGGCACCGGTTCATGGTTGAAATACCCGTCACCCGAACGAAACGATTCGCTTCGTCTTTCTTTGTTCGGACTGCAAGGGAATGGAATCGGTTGCCTGAGTATGTCTTCCCGGTAGTATACAACTTGGGGGTCTTCAAGTCGCGAGTGAATAGGTTTCTTCTAGGTAAGCGTGCTACATCTTAGATCACATCGTCGCTTTCAATCAGGTGAGATAGTGGTCAAACGTTTACCTATCAACCAATAAAAAAAAATAAAAAAAAAAAAAAAATATCTCCACCACGATATATTTGTTAATGCTATTAATAAATTTATCGGGATATATTTATAAATAGCATTGTTACAATGTTCCGAGCTTTCACTAACTTTACAGTAAGCTTTTTCAAGGTTGACTGGACATAGATTTTGCAATAGACTTTCTAGTACTGCTTACTTTTGTATAGACACATCTAATTTGAGTTTTCAGTTCGCCCTAGAGTCCTAAGTTTTAAACTATTTACATACACTTATTGAAATCTTAGTTAGTACTAAGTTTTAGTAAAGTTATACATAAAATCCACCCACAGTAGTTCGATAATGATCAATACCAGTACAAACCACTCATTACAGTCGTTCAAAACACTAAATACTGCGGGCAATTCAAACATTTTAACTATTACTTATACACGTGCCCTTAAGGTAATCGAACCCTGCTTGAAAATTGTATTTACAAAGAACAAGTACAATTGAAATTCAACTTAAAACTTCAAGTTTAAGATTGAGTTTCGATTAACGCACGACGAAGTGAACCACTTTAGATTTTTTTTTCGTAAATTAATTTTTGTAAATAAAGGTGCACTTTTCTTGTTTTCTGTACTTAATGGACTTTATATAAATGTCATTAGAATACAGTTTCGTTTGCATTTATTCAATATCAATAAGGTGGTCCAGCCAATTTCCCGGGACACGATCGACTTAATGATAGATAACTTAAAAACGACAAGTAGTAATTTTATATAATTCGGTATTCGAATTTCCTTTTCCTATTTTTTTTTTGTTGAAAACAACGTGTTTCGTAATTACTGACATGTCAAAGAATTACGTCAGTTAACTTTCAATTATTAGTATTTCGGGCACCCTTTATATCGCCTTTCATTTTGAAGCCGGCTCTAGCCTACAATTAGTTGAGATTCTTGGGATACGAATTAAATTATTTTGTTATTAAGGATTTATCAATTAATCGGTAGACATTTGTTGTTCCCCGACTTCGCGAAGCAAAGGAGATTTAGGTGTTTATTTAGGAAAAAAAATAATTTACAGGCTGTTCAATTATTTAAGTAGACCTCAAATTTTGAGTAGCGTTTTAGTTTTCGGCCATGAATCTGACCGGAAAGATAAAAATTATACTCACAACGTTGCATTTTAGCATGAGCACCGACGAATAGTCTTCATGTGAGAAACATCCTTATTGCCATTGCTTACAGTGCGCTAACGAAGGATTTACACGGAGCCAGTCACTGGACTGTCCTTGGTCGGTCCCTCAGAGTTGAGGATTTTTCCTCCCTTTTCTGCGGTTTTCAGCTTGGCGTGCGATGTTTACTAGCATTACCAGCTGTTCTGACACCTGCTGTGGTATAATCTAATTAGCATCCACCGCTAGTAGTTGCTAAGTTGCAGTACATTGCTGCTTTGACGTAACGTGGTTGTCACCGGTGATTACTTAAAAGCAGCAATGTAGAATACGAAATATGTTTTTTGACAGTAAATAGCAACTGGCAGCGGTGGATGCTAATTACATGATACCACAGCCTGCTGTTACTGGATACCAAATTTAAGCCTAAACACATCTATCCGGTATTCTGTACCGCAAATATATGCAGTATTGGTACGCCATTTAGTATTTGATGTCACATCAGATATGAAGATACATGCGAGACATTGATGTTTACATACCTAAATAAATGTCAATAATTACTATATTACTTTGTTTTTAACCGACTTCAAAAAAGGAGGAGGTTCTCAATTCGTCGCGTATATATATTTTTTTTTTTTTTTTATGTTTGTTCACCGATTACTCGAAGGTGGCTTGCCCGATTAAGATGGTTCTTTTTTTAATGGAAAGGTGGAAGCCCCGAGGTGGTCCCATAAAAATTTGGTGAGGATCTGATGAGGATCTTCGAAGTGAGGACCGGGAATGCTCCTCAAAAACCTGTATTCAATTCACTTGTTCACTGATTACTCGAAGGTGGCTTGACCGATTAAGATGGTTCTTTTTTTAATGGAAAGGTGGAAGTCCCGTGGTGGTCCCATAAAAATTTGGTCAGGATCTGATAAGTATCTTCGGAATGATGGACAGGATAGCTTCCCAGAATGTAATAAATTACTCGTTTTTGGACTTCTACCAAAAAGAATAGACCCCTAAAAAACTAAGAACAGATTGATGGGCCACCTAAAACCGCCTTCTCATCAGCTAACTCCTCAATAATTAAAATTACGGTAACAATAGGTATTGTTAATTTATTTGGCAGTCGGAAGTAGGTAGGTAGGTACTAAAAAGGGTGAAATAAAAAAATAATTTAAAAATTAAAAAACCGACTTAAAAAAAGAACAAAAAAAATTTAAAAATTTAAAAACCACCAAAAAAAAAAAGAATTGATAAAAAAGACCAAAATAACCTCTACATACAGCGCCACCGACTAATTAATCTGTTTTATCATATGAAGTCGGGCAGTTTTACTGGCTGTATGGTTCCATATTGTACTTAGTTTGGCTGCCCGACGTCAGATGATAAAACAGATTAATTAGTCGGTGGCGCTGTATGTAGAGGTTATTTTGGTCTTTTTTATCAATTCTTTTTTTTTTTGGTGGTTTTTAAATATTTAAATTTTTTTTGTTCTTTTTTTAAGTCGGTTTTTTAATTTTTAAATTATTTTTTTTCAATGTTTGATTTTGTTCTTGGTTATTTCAGAACCATGCCTAAGTTTATAGTAAAGAGGGTTAGATAGATACAGATACAAAAATTTAAATTCAACGCCGCGCCGGTGGTCTAATTAGATATCAAGTCGTTTGAGAAAAGTTGCAGGTTCGAACCCCGTCTTGAGTCGAAATGCAAGCAAGCCAACGCTTACTAGACTGAATTAAGGATGATTTATACTAGACCGGGCGTGCTCGAGCCACGCTACTTTTGTATGCTTATGTTATGCACGTCATCCGTGCCGCGTCCGCGCTGTCTTCATACAAAAGTACCGGCTCGGACAAGTATAAATCATTCTTTACTGTACTGCCATTTGCTTACAGCGTCTAACGCAGCCATAAATAATAATTATTTACCCGGTTTTCACACTAAAACATTATTTGTAATCTTTATAAAAGATGTACTTAAACCCGAGGTAATGTCAAATAATAATTTCTAGACTAATTATCAGAAATACTAAAGAGCCATATTCGTACTAGCTAATTTTACAAATGGGATAGGTACTGTACCCTTAACATGAGTTGTTACGTAAATTCGGGTACTATATCGGTAACAGTTTGACATTGCGCGCCCGCAATTTTAGCCTCACATTACGAAACTAGTGTTATGCGTTATAGAGTAAATTTCGCAAATTTATCTCGCAGCAGTTACAAGAAGCAGTTTTACCAAAAACCAAATAGTGCCGTTATGTCTACGCAAATTTGACTATAAATTACATGCCACTAGTTTAGTAATACAAATCCCACTTTTGCAAGGCGGGCATGCCCAACTGCAACTCAGAGAAAGGGTACCGGTCAGTTCCCTAACATTTCCTAGTTACCTCACCTACATAAAAAGCGACGAGCGCACTATTCAATAAACAATACACACGCAACAATGTTTACGATGTTTTTACAACGGTGTGTGTGAGTAAATAAGTAAATATTACGATCGTTTGTAGTTGTACTATGCTATGTGTAATAAATAATATGTTGTTTCTATGTAAAGACAATTAAATATTAGTGTACCTGTTGTAGAGAAAACATCACTTTTTTTATTTTAAAGATAATTAGACTCGTGAGGTTTAGTTATGTCATGCGGAGAGAGGATAGATGGCGGAGGAGAGAGCATGTCACCAGCTGTGGTATCATCTAATTAGCATCCACCGCTAGTAGTTGCTAAGTTGCAGTACATTGCTGCTTTGATGTAACGTGGTTGTTACCGGTGATTACTTCAAAGCAGCAATGGAGAATACGAAATATGCTTTTTGACAGTAAATAGCAACTAGTAGCGGTGGATGCTAATTTGATGATACCACAGCAGGAGAGCAAAGAACTTGAAAATTAATGGTCGCAGTGTGAGAAAAACACTAAAAAATCCAATAGAAATATTAACAGAAATGTGTTACTTGAGTAACATACTTCACGAGCAATTTCACATTTTGCGAGCAAATAACATGATCGAAAAGTCGAGGTAAGAAAATTAATAAATTAAAATCACGCGATTAAGACCCAAGAAAATATGAAATTCTGTTTCATATTGTTGAATATGTTACCAATTCTTGTAATTGATTTATGTGATCTTCTAAATAATTACAAACTGATTTGATAATAATACGATTAGAGTGACATCTTAATCTAAACACTTTTGTAAAACAATTGTTGTTGTCATGGATACTGTTTGATGCTGTACTGACGTTGTCCTTAACTCAGTGTAAATTTAAATATCATCGATTTTCACACATAGCGAGCGACCTTTTTGGAACGGCTACATAAAAAATAATCAGTATTTCAAGGTAAAATAATCAGTATTTCAAGAAAACTATACTTTTAGTAAAGTCGCCGTTATTTTACAAACTGGTTATATTTAAATAGTGAGAAACCGACTGAGGTACCACATAGTTTGACACTATCTCGCTATTTAGAAAATGATTAAGGGGGTCTAAGATGTAACCCCGTCAAAGGATCACGCGTAGAACAGTTAAGAGCTATATTTTACGCAAGCGGGCACTCACAAATATGAGATACTTCTCATAAATTTTAAATAAAGTTAATTAAGCTCATTTTTCGGTTTTAATCGCACACAGAATTTTAAGCGTTTTTGATGGCATGACGTTTGGAAGTCTTTCCAGACTTCCTAAACCTAAAAATGAGTATCACTTCAAAGACATTTCTGATAATAATTTGATCTCGTCATTAGGAATTTGCATATAGTGGAACTTTAATTTTTCTAAGCATAAAAAGTTTAATCCAGCTATTTGTTTACCAATTTTAGTTTAGTAGTTTTTGCGTGATTGAAAGACAAACATCTAAACTTTCGCATCGATAATGTAAGTAGGATGTAGAGGTACTCGGTATCAATTATTCACTCTTCAATAATCATAGGATGCAAATCAATACAAGAACGGAAGGTACAATTGTAAACACAAGTGAATTACATTTACTACCTATAAAGATAGAAGAATACTAATAAAAACCGTCACAAAGAAAACTGTAATAGAATATCCATAACTCATTTTCACAACAAAAACTTAGGGAATCCGTTAAAAGTACGTTGGGAGACTTTGTATGGAGAAAATATTCACCCTATATAGTCCCGATACACAGGGTGTTTTGTTTTTCTACTAATTTATTAAGTATATCATACAATATCAACATATCATCATATTCTATCATAGAACACAACAATTTATTGAAAAACACGCAGTATAACGGATACTAAAGGAGTTATAAGCCAGCCAAAGTTGTAGAATAATATCAACCTGGACCACGATGCTATCAAATGGCTGACAAAACTAAACATAGATCTTTAGTTTATAAATTTTATTCTAAATATAATTAGTATACTTTAATGCCATACGAATAAATAATACAACATGTATATTTCTAAACATGCTGTATAATGTATACCAAAGAAGTTTTAAAACCACGCTGTATATACAGGTCCCCGCTCACGTACGAAGAAACCCACCGCCCTGCCAAGGGGAAAATTATACGTGCACTTCAAGTAAATTGAGATTCGGATCGGCTGCCTGCAGTAACATATGATTTTATGAAGCAGAGACACGTTAAAATTTTATGAAAATGTCTCGGTTCATAACCCTGACATAACTTGCGGTGATCGTGACATTTCAATTGTCGTTTCTTATGTTTTTGTGTGTTCGTCGATAGGGTTGGTATCGGTTCGGTTTTGGAGTGAATGTGTTATGCTAAGTACACTACGATCTAGCTGTATCTGCCGATCTTAAATGGTCGTTTGGGTTCAGCAAGGCGGCGCGGTCATTACATGGATGGGTGACTGATAATGTGGGTGGCAAAAAAAAACTCGAGCTTTTCTCTTCTTCTTCTTTTCGTGTCAATGGCATAAAAACAATGATTCAGCGCGGCACGTTAATTAGCTGATTAATGCTTACAGCTGAATTAAGCAACTACTTAAATCACTCATTGCTCAAACAACGCACTCGTTAGGTCAAGTTAGAGGCCTAAGGTGACCGACCAGACAACTTTAAAACTAGGTGATTTCGCAGAGTGATGTGGCCTCGTGTCAAATACAACCACATAAGAAAATATCTGTCCATTACTTAGTATTAGATATTGTAAAATTTCAATTTCATACAGAATACTATTGGTTTATTCACATGACTTATTTAAAGGTCAGTGTAAAAATTATTCGAAGATACTCGAAAGAAGATGAGTATTCGGTTCTAAATAAATTGTAACTCAATAGCTCTCCAAACGGCTGCGTAGATTGCATGAGATGAAAGAGAATTTTGACCAAAACTTTGGAAAACGGCCAACTATTTTAGGTTTAGGTAGGTACTATATTTGCGATTGTAAAAACTATCTTCTTTACATATAATATTTAAAGTCATGTGCATCTATTGTACAATGAAAATGTCTAAACTATGCCTCAGCCCTGTCTATTTTTTTTTATAAAACGGTTCAACAATTTTTAAAAATAAACCAGTTTCGATAAAGCGCATTCGAACTATTTGTGATTTCTTGCAAAATTAACAATAATAACTGTTGAACCATTTTGGAAAAAACTGAGCCGCTGCTGGTTCTACGCGCATGACATTTGTAGGTTTGTATAGTAGGGTTCTTTATGAAATGTCGCCATGCGCTAAGAGTTTGCGAAACTTGCAACAGGATCGAGACTCACGGGGGTAAACCGCGGGACACAGCTAGTATAAATAAAATACCATGTCGGGATAAAACGTTTACATGTTATACACATAGGTATGTATTGTATCTGTGTAATCACCATATTTTATGAAAAAGTATTGAAGTTTAACCACGAACAATGTAGTTATTTGCAATAAGTATATTGAATCGGTTTTAAGCTAAATTCATTTCTCTATCCCGAGAGAGCAAGATGGTTTTGATTAGTTCTGAAACGAATAGTTGCTACTACTTACTGTGACTGTACTGTGTGTACTGTGCACTGTCTGTTCAAGCGACGGCGGCGTCCGCGTCGCTTTAACAAACAGACAGCGCACAGTACCTACCTCTACTTGGCGGTTTTCCCAGCAAAAAAATCATCTTTATATTCCTTTCACACATTTAGCCTCACAACTTGGAACCGTTTGCCCTAATTCCTGGCCCCCAGTCATCGATCACACCGCGTTGCAACGCGGTGTGATCGATGGGGTATAGCACCGGCAAATTCTGCAACCGCTGATTTATTACCAACACAATGCAGTCTAACGGCTCGCAGATTGTATCAATGAATTATTGATGAAAAAATATAGAGCGACAAATGTTCCATTTTGGAAAGAAAGGTCAATTATGGGAGAGTTTGATTTTTTGTAGTGTTACGATTGATGTTTTGAAAAAGAACTGTATTTTCTGTAATAGCTAAGATGATAAACTGCTAATGATGTCTTATCTTAACGAAAAATCCGCGGTCAAAATCCCGCGCTAATGTCAAAGAAAAATCACGTATGCGTATGCAATTACGCAGATTTTTTTTGGCGGTGACATTTCCGTTTAGTGTACTTATAGTGGTCACTAAAGAATATACAATTACTATAAAGCTCCTTAAGTTTTTAGAGCACATAAAAACAAATTAGAAAATATATCGTTAAGACCAATACAAAAAGTAATAAAAACCATTTCGTCGCATTGTCATTTCCATACGTAAGCAAAAAATCTCCACTTACTAACAGACCAAACTGTTTTATTACAACAAGTTCACTGGTCCCACTTACCAAATCTTATCTTAAAAGTGGGCAAGTGCGTGCCTTGTTGGGACACGCGCAGTATAGGGTTTCGTAGTTTCCAATAAAAGATATTGCAATCTGGAAAAGCTTTTACAACTAACACCTACCTAGTATGTTATTTTCAACGAAATTTGCTCGAAATTTGAAAAGACAGCTCAGTTGTGACAATTATCCTTTAATCATCATTATACATACCTACTACTATCGTGAATACATATGACCTATTCAAGAATAGCCATTTGGCCGTTAGAGGGAAGTACACATAACTTTAAAAGCGGCCAAGTGCCAATGGGACACGCGGTACGAAACCCTTCGATTCTATACCATTATAGCAAAAAAACAGCAAAAAAATCATGATTGTTGTATGGGAGTCCCTTAAATATTTGTTTATTTTGTTTTTGGTATTGTTGTTAAAGCGGTAACAAAAATGCATCATCTGTGAAAATTTTAACAGTCTAGCTAGCTATAATGGTTCTCGAGATACAGCCTGGGACAGACAGACGGACAGACGAAGTCTTAGTAATAGCCTCCCGTTTTTACCTTTTGGGTACGGAACCTTTTAAAGCTTAATATTTCAAAACGGAAAACTAAAAAGAAAAATGGTGTTTTTGGAGTCTTGGCGGGAACTCGTTGAGGAGATGTGGTGCTAAATTTTCATTTTTGTGAAACCTAGTTCATATGCGTGCAAATTGTTTAATTTCGGGGGCATATTAATCAATTTAGTTTCGTGAAGGTGTAGGTACAAGTGGAATGAAAGTGAAAATCGGTGCAAAACATTGACTTAGTGTTGTCTCCAAGGCTCCGTGAAGATTGTTTGTAAATGGCCGCCGTGTTTACAAATGATTCCCTAGACTTGACTTTAACTATGACGACTTGACTGTTTCGATGCAAATAACTTGCATAATATAATAGAATACATGACACTGGCTAATTTCCTAATGGCCATAATCGGTTCACAACCGATAAGAAATAATAATAATAAAATGGTGTTTGAAAAAACCCACAATGATTTTAAAAGAGCTATCTAACGATAACCCACACGATGCGGTAAACAAGAAAAAAAAGACTCTTATATGTGGGGGTATCCTAAAAATTGGTTAAATGTTTTATTTGTTGTACTGTTTTCTTGCCTTGATCAATATTTGTATAGATACTCAAGTAAAATTACAGGTTCTTAGTATTAAGCGTCTCTAAGCCGTGTACGGACATGACGAAACTATAAGGGTTTCTTTTGGACTACGAAACCCTAAAAACTGTATTCGGAAGTCACTATAAGAAAAAGTCAACAGATAACGTTACCAAATAGGCCCTAGCAACAAGTAATGATATACTATAAAATTTATAGTATAAATGAATGATAACTATGCGAAATTTACACTTACCATATCAGGCTTATCGGCTAGTGAACTCTGGTATTCTGTAACAAAAAGACACGGAATATTACAAATCTATTATCGCCGTAGTGACAGCCAAGTCTCTAAGGGCCGTATAGCGTAATATGGAGTTTTGGCGGGAACGCATTGAGGAGATGTGTTGCTAAATTTCCATTTTTGTGAAACCTAGTTCAAATGCGTGTAAATTGTCTAATTTTGGGGGCATATTAAACAATTTACGGCCGAATACTGAAACGCTACTCAACATTTGAGAACTAATTAAACAAAGAAGCAGCTCTCAAACTCAAAAATTGCCATACTAATTTTAAATTTAGAAACTGATCAATAATTTAAGAACCTCTCAAATTTTAAATGACGTTTCTGTATTCGGCTGTTAGTTTCATGAAGGTGAGCAAGTGCAATGAAAGTGAAAATCGGTGCAAAACATGGACTTTAGCGTTGTTGTCTCCAAAGCTCCGTGAACAATCTTTGTAAATAGCCGCCGTGTTTACAAATGATTCCCTAGACTAGACTTTAACTATGACGACTTGTCTGTTTCGATGCAAGTAACTTGCATATATTAATAATACTTGACACTGGCTAATTTCCAAAAAGCCATAATCGGTTCACAACCGATAAGAAATAAATAGCGTAATAGCAAATCGACAATATATTAAGGTAAGTTAAAAAAAAATAGAAATTTGTGTTGGTGTATCATTTTACCTTTGTTCTTATTAATATTTGGATAGAGTGAAGCATTATAAATGGGACTATTGGTACCTAATATGAATTTTCAAACAAAAAGACTTCTTTCGTTCAATTTTTAACTGAAAATTCCTATTTCACGCTTTAGTCTAGTTCTTTATAAGTTATTTCCAATGGGATAAATTAAAAGCGGCTTTTATTTTTGTCATGCCTGTTTGAAGAAGCACACATAGACTCGTGAGTCAAATAGGTAGTCGTCTGAAGCGGATATAGATGAAAGAGAAATGTAGTCAAAAATCCGTTGGCATGTGTAAGAATTTTCGGATTTACAATACAATCTTCACCATCATTTAAGTTTGTTTATTTAATTGTTTAAAAAAAATAAGTTACATAATTCCTTCATGATGGTTTATCTTTAGTTCAAAATTACAAATACCTACGAGCGAAGCCGGGTTATAAAGTTATTCAATTATAACTATTAAAATTGCCATGCCCAGGTGCTTTGTTATTTTTAAACACCTTATTTACGCATGTGAAGTAAGGTGTAGTCGGGTAAATTTGATATACCTAGCTACTTATTATAAAATAATATTCTATCTCGTGACTTGCACATACAGACTAGACATTCTACCAGACAGCTTAGTCTACATAGAAAGAACAACATTTCTCTATCTAAACTAAGCTGTCTGATACTGATGTAATTAACCAGTTCAAGATTTTTGTAAAAATATTATTGCTGGATTAACGATTGCTTCATATGCGGAAGTTGCCAGTACAGGTTTAGAAACTGGTATGTTCTAGGCAAACGTGCTACATTTTAACCCAGATACAGCTTTTGGCTGTTATAACGTTGCCGATACTCCCGCTAATATCTGGTTAAACTCAGGTATAACGCCTACATATTTACATTTTACCGGGTCTTAATCGCGTATTATTAAATAAAATTAAAAATAAATAAATAATAATACCGCGATTAAGACCCGGTAAAAAGTAAATAACGGCTACAGGTCGGACTTGTAAATTTGTCTTATAGAAAACTAGCTACTGCCTAGAATTCATCGTATCTTTAATAAAAAAAAACTAAATATAAATAGAAACCCAGTAGACGAGTTGGTTATAAGGCAAATTGCTTCGATTCTATATGTAAAAAACTGTTTTTTCAATATAGGAATGTAGCCTTAGACAAGTTGAGAATGGTGACGAATATTTCAAACGACTGTAATTTTGAATAGAAACATAGCTGGGTTTGAAAGGGTTAAGAAGAGTTGCACATAGTGGCGAGTTGCTACAAACCGAAATCTAAAATTGATTGATTAAGTCTTTATTATACACACCACAAAAAATACAAAAACAAACAAACTACGATGAACAAAGGGTCGTCGTAATATGACTCTAACAATCTGTATTTTAAGAAACCTAGCCACATTTTTGCTAATAGTGACGAGTTGCTATGAATCGATATCGGATCTAAAGGTGCACTGACATTTAATTTAAAATGTGATAAGTTATCTATCGGTGCGCGGGTGCGTTGACCCGTTTTGGGCGCGGCGACGATCGCTCATGTTACGTCAAGATCAACAGGTAGAACAACACTAATAAGGCAAGACAACCAGACAGACTGATTTATTACTTTGACGTTATTATTACTTATAAGACGACTTGTAAAAAAGTACTTTTTTTTTCGTTTTGCAGTTTTGACGTAGGTACTTACACTAATCTTGTGTGTAATAAAATTATTTTTGACGAATTTGACTACTTAAGCACTACTTAAAATTTGAAGGCTACTTAAATAATTAAGCTGTGCCTAAACTCAAAAATTCGTATATCTACTAATTTAAAATCTGCTCTGTTATTTAAATAGCCCTCAATTTTTAAGTGGCGTATCAGTATTCGGTCAGTTACTTAAATCTAATAGATGAGTGCTAATTGTACCTATTCGCACGCCTCGATTTATCTTGCGAATTGTACCTACTTACAGAAAAAACTCGACTACCCACGAATGTTATATGTAAGAGTACTTAAATCAATACTTTAAGTAAAAATAAGTAATTATTTTGTTTCACTCGACTGCAGGTTTTTTTTGCAAAAACTATAATATGCGCTTTCATTTAAGCAACAGCACTGCAATGTAATAAAAACTAATTCTAGAGCAAACATGTTTTGGCTATTAAATAAAAGTTTTGAAACACGATTAACATTTACAAAAGCTTTCTAAAACATAAATACATATCCTTTATACGTAATGAATTAACTAGTTATTAGTAACCATTCCAAGGCTTGATTCGACCACACTAGAATAAGCAATGAATAAGAAATTAATAGCAATCATCCGCTGTTTTCTATAGAACAGCTCGAGAACTAGCTATTTAGAACAAAAGACAAGTTACGCGAAGAATTGCTATTCGTTTTTTATTCCAGTTTGGTCGAACCTAGCCTAAATACATAAAATGGACTTTCAAAATGAATTACATAGATAACTACCTAATGTAGTTATTACGACAACTACTTTCAAATTTAGAATAAATCAAATGTGAGCTACCTTTTTTTATTATACTATAATATTGTATATATCTAATATTATTGTTAATACAGTGATGGCGCGAACAAAGCCGTGGGAGGTTACTAGTCGTGTAATTACGTAGCGGACTGTATACATACACTCCGGTTTGGTGCAATGCAGGCGACTTGCGGTGGTAATCGAGATTGCGGTCTTTGCGTATTATTTAGGGAGTGACCTCAGGTTTTTTAAGAATTATTTTAATTAAAAAGGTTATTTTATTTTATTTATCATTACTCTAGAAGATGACGTCATAGTTATTTAGCTTTTTTAAAATCGAATTAGTGTACGAATTTTATGTTCAAATTTTTTAATAGGTAGCTTTTTAACACATTTGTATGCAATCTCTAGAGTAGACGCTAAATGACGAAGGTCTTGGCAACTTTACCGTACGAAGCAAAAACTTTTTTCCTTCTGAAAGTAAAATTTACGTATTGTTAACAAAATAAGAATAGCTAGATAGCAAAATAAACCAACATTTTCTAAATAAATAAAACAAAATCAATTTTAATTCATTTTCAGCCAACGCCCTAATCAGCATAAAACGAATTAAATTAACGAAAAAACCACTTCTGAGAAATTTTAGGGTAAGATTGCATGTTACTCGTAATAACCGTCGCAACCAATGTTCGGCTAAAATAACATTGGACGAAAAACTGTAAATAAGTACCAGCAAAAATAAGTTATACACAGCTTTTCGAGGGGAAATGCTTAATTTAATCCAAAAAATTGCACCGAAATGAGATTCGAACTCACGCTTCATTCTCGCCAAAAAGAGAATATGGAATCGGTTATTAATGCTGAGTAGAGATTTATGAAAAAAACTTAAAGGAAAAACTCATTTTATTATCTAACTGAAATCATAAAAACTATTTTTTTATTATGTACCTACTTACTTAAATTCTATATTGTATTAACTTAGCTCTAATATTATGGACATGTTAATAAGCATTTTTTTTTTCTAAACATAAACTTCCAAAAAAACAACTGTTATTCAACCATTTTTAGGAGTATTTACTACACATATTTTCACACGATCCAATCAAAACAACTTTAATCCTACAAATAGACTATATTTTGCATTTTCTATGTAGCTGAAATCCAATTTTGTACGCAGAGGGCATTAGAGGTTAGGGCGATGAACTAAATTTTCCTAGAAAAACTAGACAAAAACAGTTTTGGCAAGTCGCGTAGCTCGAAATTAGCATTAGAAATTTGAAGCTAAAGATTTTTGTACATCACGCCGTATCAATAAAATCAACGAATTATAATGTGCATTTTTAGTCAACTAGCAAATAATCATATACATTTTTTTCAGCGCCAACTATTAATTGTTCCATATTGTTTCATGGCGCTGTAGTACTAAAAACATAATGATATTAAAAAAACACATGTAAACAAAAAAAAGGTATATTTCCGGCTCTTATTCACGTATTTTTGTTTTCTTACTTCGACGTTTTTTAACTCAATACCATTTGGCTACAATTGAGCCTCACCTCATCTGATGACGCAAGACGATGAGGTCCACGGTGTAACATGCCTGTCTAGAAAATACCTAAACACTCTAGAATAGAAGACGCCTAGCGTCGCTATCGAAAGGACACTCCTATTAGAAGAATCCACATAAGAAGAAGAATTCTGGTCCATTACAATGTTGTCGGTCCACCGAGTAGGTAGTCTTCATCTATTCGATGGCCTCTACTTCCTAAAATACATTATCATTTAAATAAAGAAAGAAAGAAAGAAGAAAGAAAGAAAGAAAGAAAAAACGTTTATTCAGACAGGCACACAACTTACACAGTAGGTACAATAAACACATTAAATATATACACAACATAATAAATTACTATCTAAAAAATGACAAAGAAAAACAAACAAATAATAAAACAAGAACAAAAATTTAGAAGAAACAGTGACCAAAAACAATTTTACGTCTAATAAATATTTGATCTGGTCTGGGTCTATTTCTATGTATAATATGTATGTATTTATAAAATAAATATAAGTAGTATAACCGTTGTCTAGTCACCGTAACACAAGCTTAGCAGCTTACCATGGGGCTAGATGGCGCTGTGTGTTGGTCACTGAATTTATTTATTATTATCATCATCATTTCAGCCCGTGTATATCCTCTGCAAAGCTAAGGTTTCGCCCAAAGCTCTAGAATCTATATATCCCTATTCAAAGTACTGTGTCATCGACACGAAGAAGCAGAAGATTTCCATAGGATATAGTGTGCATAGCCCCTAAACTGAGATGGTCGACAAAATAATGAAAATGTACCGTGGATAACGCCAGTGTCACCTTTTTATGGTAAAATTAGAATATATCGCG
The DNA here is from genome assembly GCA_949358125.1 of Idaea dimidiata. NCBI lineage: Eukaryota > Metazoa > Arthropoda > Insecta > Lepidoptera > Geometridae > Idaea > Idaea dimidiata. The sequence goes on from OX442334.1 coordinate 12,715,250, forward strand.
AAACAAATTGTTTTGTCTGAGTGGGTACAGTCACGTACAGCACACATTATACGCGCAGTGTATCGCGTCAATCGCGTGATCTTATGCGAAGATATTTTATTCCTAACTTAGGTTAAAAGTTACAAAAGTCCGCAAGTAAATTTTGTTTTATATAAATCGGAAAACGAAAATGACTTGACTTCATTCATACCAAACTCTTTTAGAACTTCATTCAAAAATGTAAATGGTGTTTAGTTGTAAGGTAAGTTTTATATAGTTTAAGTCATTGTTTGCCTTTCAAATAAAATAACACCTAACTAAGGAGTTGATCGATAAAAATTTTAATAGCCATTAATATAACGATTCATGTTATATTGCTAGAGTTTTCAGGTCGTCCTAAGTTGGTATTACGCAAAAATGGCGGCAATATTTAACACAATAAGGACAATCAGTTTTAACGGACTTCCAAAAAAGAGCTATTTATTAAAAACAATAATTAAGTTTTTTTATACTAAAAAATAATTTATGTGGTTTTGGGTATGACTGTACTAAAATGTCGCATTAGATATATGTACGTTTTGGTTTACGAAAAGACTGGAATTATCCACTTAGCAGACGAGGTGTTAATATGACATCATTCATTAGTTGGTACGTGTCTTTAGTACAATGATCTTTTATATTTATGTACTTCATTTTATATGACTAGACTACGTTATGTATGTGTTTTTATACATTGTACGCAGTTTCACCTGCGTAAGTTCTGATCTCGTGAGAATATTGGGATAAAAAACCGGCCAAGTGTGATTCGAACTCCGGGTCCCTACCATTATCACACAAAAATGAAGTTTGTAGTATGGGAGCCCCACTTTAATATATGTTTTATTCTGTACTAGCTGCGCCTCGCGGTTTCACCCGCGTAAGATTTGTCAAAATCGGTTCAGTATTTTTTTTCTTTCATAATCAAGAACCTTCTTGTGACATAAGCAATCTCAACAAAAAAAAAACATAATCCTTTCCTTGCAGCCGGGAAAAAATAGGGATTCATTTTTATATCTAAGAAATATACATCATCTGCGAAAATTCAATTCAGACAGACAGACCGACAGTTGAGTCTGAGAAGGTAAAAGGCGCTAAAAAGGACCGTCACTACATATGATGCATTTATTACTGGCCGACTATACTGGCTTACTAGGCAGGCTTCAAAGAGCACCGTCCCCAAGGTCATTAAATATCACTGTAGACTTTTGGAAAGCTGTGTAAACTCCATAATTAACATCCCCCAAGCCATAACTCGTGCAATTTTGGCAGCAATATAATATGTTTGATTGTCTCAAATTAAACGCGGGACCGTAGTTTGTCTCTGGGACCTCCATAAACTTGACCTCGGGTTTGTTTAGCCTTATCGTTGCAATTGTTTAGGTAAGGGGGTTCCATTCAATTAATACGGTGTCAAGGTAATATGGTGATATATGCGCTGGTTTTCAAGTGGGTGAATGGAAATGTTGTATGAACATGAAGATGATTTACCTGGATGCTCATTGAAATTCTTTTTCTTTTTGTCTGACAGGTCGCCCTAAGGAACCGTATCCACGAACGTTAGAATGTTATTTCTATACAACGCACCGCCGCGTTAATATCGCCGTGTGGAGACAAGAAATAAGACGACTCGTGGCTGGACGATAATATCTCCGCGATTCTAATGCTCGTTGAGGCCTCTTAGGCCTCTAACTTGACCAAACGACTGCTATCAAAAATAACAACCGGGAACAACTGATTAACAACGTGCCTTTCGAAGCACGAAGGAATTCAAGAAAAAAAATAATTTAACAATTATTAAACTAACTAAGTACAATATGGAACCAACCAGTAAAACTGCCCGACTTCAGATGATAAAACAGATTAATTAGTCGGTGGCTCTGTACCTATGTAGAGGTTATTTTGGTCATTTTTATCAATTCTTTTTTTTGGTTGTTTTTTAAATTATTTTTTGTTTCTTTTTGAAGTCGGTTTTTTTATTGTTAAATTATTTTTTTTATTTTACCCTTTTTAGTATACTTACCTACCTAAAAATCAACAATATTGTTACCGTAATTTTCATTATTGAGGAGTTTGCTGATGAGAAGGTGGTTTCAGGTGCCCCATCAATCTGTACTTAGTTCTTTAGGGGTCTATTATTTTTGGTACTTCTACCAAAAAGAAAAAATGAGTAATTTATCGAATTCTGGGATGCTATCCTGTCCATCATTCCGAAGATACTCATCAGATCCTTACCAAACTTTCATGGAACCACCTCGTAGCTTCCACCTTTCCATTAAAAAAAGAACTATATCAATCGGTTAAGCCATCTTCGTATAATCGATGAACAATTGAATTGAATACAGCGTTTTGAGGAGCATTCCCGGTCCTCACTTCGAAGATCCTCATCAGATCCTCATTAATTTTTAATGGGACCATCTCGGAGCTTCCACCTTTCCATTAAAAAAAGAATCATCTCAATCGGTCAAGCCATCTTCGAATAATCGATAAACAACTGGATTGATTAATGCGTTTTGAGGAGCATTTCCGTTCATCACTCCGAAGACCCTCATCAGATCCACATCAAATTTTTATGGAACCATCTTGGAGCTCCCACCTATCCATTAAAAAAAGAATCATCTTAATCCGTCAATCCGTCTTCGAGTAATCGGTATACATACAAAAAAAAAAAAAAATTATACATACAGACGAATTGATAACCTCCTCCTTTTTTTTGAAGTCGGTTAAAAATTATTTTTTGCCACACAAATTATCGGTCTTCCATACATTGATCTGACTTCTATATAAAAGCATTATTCTTGTTCAGAAAACTTAAATTCTTCAGATCTGAGCGATGCTGTGATCATGTGATACACACTGTCGTATGTACAGGTTAGACGCTTAATTGTACTTTTTAAAAATCTAAATTACGTATTTAGACAAAACGCTCCTTGTTCCAAAACTCAATGCTTCCTGTAGGACTTGAACCCACGACCTCATTTTTTCTACATATTACGTGCGTAGACGTATTTAGCGTTAAAATCAAAGTAATAAATGCGTATAACGAGTAGGTAAAGCGGTGAGGTCAATCATATGCAGGAGCGCCCTGGGAACCGACGAATACAACTCGCCGAATTTACAAGTGCGTCATTTGACGTATCTCTGACTATGTCAATGTCAAGTACGAGGTCCCGATTAAGAGCACACCCCCCATTATTTGTCGGGAATGAAAACTAACTTTATTGGGATAAAGAAATGCATGTTTTTTTTTTCATTAATTTTTTTGAAACCACTTTTTTGCTGAATATCGGGATACAAACACTAAGAATTGCAGTCCTCAATCTCGTTCTAATGCGCACCTACAAGCAGTTAAACGCATTACAACGGATTTGTTAAGGTTGCAGGTTTAAATCCCATGACTGGGCGCCGTGCTGCACATTATTGTTATCAATTAGCTGTATCAGTATTGCAAACTATGGTTTTCGATCGGTGGGTTAAGAGAGAAAATCATTTGTCAAAATGTCGTTTATCCAGATATCGCGTATATACACACACAGCCTGCTGAAAGACAGACAGACGGACAGTGGTGCTTTAGGTAAAGACTCCGTTTTAAGTCGTTCGTTACATTAAAACCACTAAGTACATATGTTTATATATTTTCCACGTTTCATCGCAATCGGTTTAGTAGTTTTTGCGTGCAAGAAGTAACTTACATACCACCATTTATGTTTATAATATTAGTAGGTTATATAAAAATCTCTTTTTCACTCCCGCCAATTGTCGTCGGATGTGCCCCCAAATAACTGACGTGTTCACAATGCGAAGGTGTTGTTTCATTCTGTTTACTAACAAGCCACATGTTTGTATCGATTTACAAATACGGTTTGCATTATTCATTGTGATAAAGACTCCGATTAGGGTGTTTCGATCGGTAACCAAATTCACTGATGACGGACTGTTGGGACAAATGCGCAGTTCGTTTTTGGGTTAACCATGAGATAATATTTTGTAAGTCCTGATTCCTTGGGAACTTTGGGCAACAGTTCCAGTTCGTTGGACAGGATAAGAATTAAGCAACATTCAACATCTTTTACATTCCAAACAATGCACTCAAAATGAAACTATCACAGTGTACTAACATTTCACAACTTTTTAGACAAATATAGGTCTAAGTACCATATTTTCAAAATGAACTCAGTCAGTAGCCCCTAATGATATACCATTAGAGTCGTTCGCGTTTATTTTTCATCATTTTTTTAAACTAATTATATTACCACCTACTTGACGTAATGATGTACTACTTTAGTACCTAATGAAAATATCCTTAAGTCTAAAACTGAAAGAAAGCCATCACGAAAATTTCCCATTTTACATGACTCACCCTACAGTCCAGCGAAAATACTGACTCAAACAAGTTCGATGACTCAACAAAATCTAAGGAAGAAAACTCTACTTACTTACCTAAGTAAGAAATGTACAAATAAAACTGAACAAACCAGGGCATGTATGTACCTATTTTATAACTAAAATATTTCAACTATGCCTCTAGTCTATTTATTTTTTCGAAAACGATCAAGCCTTTGTTAGTTATGTTTTGTCAACATAAAATACTTTAAAAGTTATTAGCGATATTTTGAAAAATTGCAAAGAAACGTTATTAAACCGTTTTAGAAAAAAAATTACCAAAGCTGAGGCATGGTCCAAAAAGTACAACACTGGCGTTAGTTATTTTCTTTCTAATCTAGGTTAAACATGCGTAACTTTTAGTATACCTACTGCATATGAGATACTAGCTGCGCTCTGCAGTTATACTCGCGTAAGTCCCGTTCCCGCGGGACCTACGCGAGTATCATTTCTGATATTTGCATGCTATGTAAAGTGCTGGTGAAATATGTTGAACTATACCCACTAATTGACAACATCTGTTGTAACCATATTTCGTGCAAATCAATGACATTCATTCATTCATTCAAATAGCCTATGGGTTATTCCAGGTCCCCACCTATATACCTATGTTCCATCAGTTTCATCACAAAGAGATGAGTAACAAAGTCACATCAAACAATACATATAAACTTCGCGTTTATAATATTTGTAAGAGGTAAGATTTATATCTACCATAATATGTCTTATAAATAAATGACATTTATTTAGTTATCTTACTCAATGACCGAGACAAAATAAGCGTACTTAAAACCGTAACAAAATACAACTTCTTTAGAAATAAACTTAAAACACAAAGCTAGAACTAAGCTCAGTGCTTAGATTACAATTAAAATATTACTTTTAAAGTTAAAGCCTTATCTACTAACATTAATAAAACCAACAGTCTTGTTCATAAAACTTTAGATAATATAATATAACTAGCTGCGAACCGCGGTTTCACCCGTGTAAGTCTCAAGCCTGTAGAAACATCGGGATTAAACATTTTAAAATTATTATGGTAATGAAATGTAAAAGAATTTTTGAAATCGGTCCAGTAGTTTCATAGCTTATTTAATACAAACATATAAATAACTTTCCTCTTTAAAATATTATAGAAAATTCTTGCGACTGTATGTTAGCTCTGTAGGTACCGTTGTGTACGTTCAAAAACCCCAGTTAAAAGTTAAACCAAGAATTTCACCACGAAATTGTATGGTCGTCGGCACCGTAGGTGTTAATTTAAAAATTAAAATTCACCGACAATCAGACGTTTTAATTAACAAGGTGTATCACGCAAAACCATTCGTAGGGTCGCATTCACTAACTTTAGGCGAAATCTGCGGGAACCTTTGTACGGACTTTGTGAGTAAAACGAAAGAAAGCCCGCCCGCTTACCGTTTATTTATACTACTGAAATCATGCCTTTAACCGTTTGATAGAAGTATAAAAATATTATTAATTTTTTTAAAGTTTTTAGTGTCAGTTTCCGCAACTAGTCCTCCTATACTATACCTAGGCTGGGCATTAGATATAGCGTTCGATCAATAAGATATGTTTTATTTTTGTGGGGCTTATTGCACCTGCACTTATTGTGTCTAGGCTAGACGGAGGGCTCCCAAGAGCAATTGGAAACAACACAGTGATGACGGAGGACTATTCAAATGAAATAGTGATGTAATAAACACACCCATATTGATAAAAAACACAAACATATTGACTATTTTATTATGATTTTGCTTTTCATCTATTTACCATCTCATACTCTTATCATTTCTATAGTGAATTTTCCCGTGAAAAGCTACAATGAATGACAACACTACGTAAGTAAGTATAGGCAAGGTTTATTTACCTCGCACGCCCAAAGGCGAATAGAAGTGACATTGTCTGACGCCCTTGCGAGTGACCCGACAACTCCAGACCTGGGGGCTTACGCAGAAATCGAGCTTCCTTCTCTCATCGCTTCATTTATTTCTAACGGCTAACGAGTGACCGACTGGCATTACTTCTATCGCTAATACTTTCCTTATAAATCATGCTTGAAAAATACTCTAAGTAATTTGGATTTACCAACCATGGTTTGGTTATAGATCCCACTAATTCTACTAATATTATAAATGCGAAAGTTTAGATGTTTGTGTTTCATTCACGTTTCAAAAACTACTGATCCGGTTGCAATGAAGATTGGTACACAGATAGCTAAATATCTGGATTAACACAGACTTTTTATCCTGACATTTCCACGGGATCGCATATAGGTTTTTTTTCACCGTAAGAACAATGCTAATAACACACATACATGTCATTTTTCTGAATGAAGAAGACATTGGTGCGCGATCGATCGGGACTCCGATACTTTACATAACATTATTGCCGCGCGATTATGACATACGCGGATAAAATTACGGAACGCAAGTCATTTATGATTTTCTATCAAAATACACTGTATCGGACTGTAATACTTCTAAAAGAATTAACAAAATACAAAACCAGAATAACATAACGCATTCTAATTACATTATCCAAATGTCGCTCTGTGTCCAAACCTCGCCCGAAACAGTCCGATGTAAATTACTCCGGTTTATCGTGATTACGTTTCCTCAGATAAATGCTTTGTTGCCTGTCCCTCTATTGAGGATACTAGTTGCATGTATAAATCACATGTTTAACAGCCTATTAAAGTCATTAATGATTGAGATTCGTTTGCTTACGAGTTCGGCCACCTTAGGGATGATACACATCAGAACGGGCTGTGGGCGGTACGGGGCGGGCGGTTTTTTTTTGTTTGGAAGAACGGACACGTTACGTCCACGTCACTGATTTCTCAAAACGAGCAGTGTCCGAGCCGAGCGGGGCGTTCTTTAAACAAGAAAGCCCGTCCCAGCCCCGGTCCGTCCGTGTATGAAGAACGCACGGACACGTCGAAGCGTTCTCATTAGAACGGCTTGTGTCCGGCCCGGGCTGGTCTTCATACGAAAAAGCCCGTCCTAGATGTATCGCCGGTCTGTTCTAATGTGAATCATCCCTGAGGGTAATGTGGCGTGGGTTTGAAACAGAATTGCCAAGTATGATGAACCCCTTTAGGTGTGAAGGTCCCTACTCGGTCGTAGTCTCAATTGCGAGGATCGTGCCTGTCCTTGGAAGGACGACTTTAGTTCGTTTCGACTGCGGGTCTTTGCTTGACGCAGTGGCGTTCACTAGCATCTTAATAGCCATATTCACACACGATTCTACGCGTGGCTTAATGTTTTGTCTTGCTCTTGTGAATGTCAATCCACGTCAGTGAAAATGTGATAAAAGTCTAGTCCATACATAGGGTCGTTGGTGAATGCGGTCCTAAGCTGCTCCTATAATTTTGAGTAAGTTTGTTCCACTTGAATTTGAGGGCATGGTCTAAGGTCTATACTCTGGAATCTAGAAGAAACATAAAGTTGTCCAATGACCATGTTCAAACATATTGTTAAATACATCACTGCACCCCGTTTATATTATATTAAATAGCGTAAAATCCAATTATGAGAGACATCAATAAAAATGCGATGAAACTTTGTATGTAGATAGCTGCATATCTGGATTCATACACAGGTTACTTTGTATCCCCATATTCTTACAAAATCAAGACATAGGCGGGTGAAACCACGGGACAGAACTTGTCATTTACAATATTTATTATACTCCATGTTTTGGGTAATTAATTATTCACTAATCATTACTACTCTATCTCGTAATATCTCCTTAAAAGTTTAATAAATAATTATCTTAAGTGGCCTCTTTGAAATATTTTCAAAGAGACGTTAAATATTACATTATATTATTATTACTTATTTAATATTATTAATAATATTACTTTAAACAGGACTGAGACTTGAGCTTGAGATAAATTAAGTTATTATTTAACTTGTAAAACAGAAAGTATTCAATTAGTTAGATTTCTGTAGTGAATTGAAATTATACACTCAGTGACAAAAGTAATCCACTGTAAATGATTGTAAAAAATTACATATTTTTTTAGTGTAAAAAATATTACTGAAAGTCTCCTACTTGAGCCTTGGGACTTTAAATTTCACAAACATTGAAGTGCCTTAACCATACATTTTATGATAAACTAGCAGCGTCCCGCAGTTTCACCTGCGTTAGTCCCAATCGCGTGGCAATATCGAAAAATACTTTCTTAGTAGATACCAACACACGACAAAGAACACTTTTCAAATTTAATGTCCCTAGGACCAGCAGTTTGGGCCCTGTGTTGATATAGTATAGTTAAGATATTAAGACGTTCAGTCAGTCAATCAATCATTCTGGACTTTGAATTTTATATGCAAAGAAGTTATCATTTTTATTATTCACTTTTGTGCCTTATTGTACTTTAAAAGCTGTTAAGTTACTTGTAAATGACTAAAATTAATATTTAAAGTAGATTATTATAATGAGCGATGTCCTAATTATTTGAAGATTAATTATTTATTGAAGCTAGCTGTTAATACACATTGTAGGACATTGCCCACAGCGCCATCTACCTCATGGTAGAAGGTGCCTCAGAGCCTCATGGTAATTAACTAGGCCTGTAATGTAGATATTAGGAAACAAATTGATACCCTAAGAACTTATACTTTTTTGTTAGTTATTTATTCTTGTTATTACCTAATTGCATTATTGGTTGTGGGTTCCATTCCCGCTAGGGCCATTGATTATTGAAACCAAACGCATTTTTGTCTCTAAAATACACATTTTCTCTGAAGTAACAATTTTCGAAGTACTTGTTATATTCCTCAAGCTTTTAGCTTAGTATGGGGCTAGATGACGCTGTATGATCCTAGAGTGCCGAAGTTTTTTGCAAGAAATTTTGGGAGCACGCGTAGTTAAACTAAGATTTTTCTGAATTTCAGAATTTAGTTATTTTACAGTAAATAACGATGTAGGAAAGACAAATCGTAAACACCGCTGCAATGTTTACAATATTTTCGTTCTTCCATCTCCAACATCAAAAGCTACCTGGGCAGCGTGTTTGTTGTAAGTTTCATGCTAATTACAGTTTCGCAGAAGGATACTGTTGACACAGAGCGCTTCGTTTCCGGATTACTACATTTTTTCGCCAGATTCTGTTTACTGTGCTGACTGTTACTGAGGTGTTTACAGACAGGAACGAAATTCTGGTACAGCCAGAAAAATACTGAGAGTACGATCAGCATCAAAAGTCGATGATTTGTTGCAATGATTTGTTTATATTCATACGTCAATTTTTAAATTTAGAAATGATCGAGCGAGCAAGCATCACTGAACGAGTATCGCTGAGCGAGTTTATTTTTGAAAGCTTTTGTCGTTTAGCGACAATACTAGTAAAGCAACAGCGATAGTAAGCCGGCAGTGTAAACAGTCAGAAAACAACTTTTAATATATGCTTCTTTGTCGTGTACACGGAATGTATATTAGTTGTGCGTTTCTTTAGCGAGAAAATCGCCGAGAGTAAGTCGTTTTCTCGCTAGCACATGCCTGTGAGACCACACTGCCATTATTGTGGTGTGTTAAAACATGACAGACATTCTGAAATTAACTGTTATATTGTCTCTTTTATTTTCAAATTGTCTGTTCTGTATTAACACCCCACGCATAAGATGTATAGCGATTTTGAAAATCTGAATGTTTTCATCAAACTTTTAATGCTGAGGGTACCAGGTGCATATTACAAAGTTTATTTTGTTCGATAATAGTTCGGTAATTATTTATTACTAGTTGCGCCCCGCGGTTTCACCCACGTAAGATTCTTCAAAATCGGTTCAGCATTTTTTCTTACATAAGAACCTTCTCCTGATCATAACAAATTCAACGCAAAAGGAATTATCGAAATCGGTCCAGCCGTTCATGCGTGATGCCGTGACCAAGGGAAAAAGGGATTCATTTTTATCTTATTAAGATTTTGAAGTGTTAGTAATTTCGTACAAAAATAGCCAACAATTGCTGAACCCATAGATCTGGACTAGTTTCTTTAAGAGACTAGAAAGAGAAAGGCCGCCTGATAGTGAAGCTTTTATATGTCGGCTCAGACAGTCGAGTTTCATACGTTCCACAGATAAATTGTTCTAAAATTTACTCACACACCTTTAAAATAGTTGTCTCAACATTCGATCGTTGTCCTATTACCCACCATCTCGGTAATCTAGGGCAGAACCGTTATTGAAAAAATTAAAACATTAAAATATTGCACCTGGTACCCTAAGTCCTTTGCTGACCGTACGATCGTGTCGATTCTTATTCTCTGGGGGTTTGTAGATTCTGGGAGAATGTATGCGTGTTATTGTCGTCGTGAAGGGGTTATAATAACAACATTTAAGACAGATGTTGTTCTTATCCTGCTGCTCACGCACGTTCCGTACCCAAAGGGTAAATACGGGACCCCTTTACTAGGACTCCACTGTCGGTCTGTCTGTAGGGGAAAGCTATATCATAAGCTTGACAGATCATGAAGGAGTTGTCCGTTTGTCTGCCTGTCACCATGCTGTATCTTATGAACCGTTAAGAGCTAGACAGTTTGAATTTCTACAGATGATGTATTTCTGTTGCCGCTATTTTAGATTAGGTGAGCGTTTAACACTATCTCATGAGAAGTGAGTTGTTGTTACCATCTCACATTTTAAATGATGTTGTATAAGATGTGGCTTGGAAATAAAACCTCCAAAATAACCTCACAATTAAAATTAGGCAAACAAAATGTATTTTAATAAAACACTTTCTTTTCCGGGTCTAATCGCGTTTTATTCATGTTTATAAACAAACCGAGCTTTCGCCAATATTACAGTTGGCTTTTTCAAGGTTGACATGAATAAAACGCGATTGAACCCGGAAATTAAAGTGTTTGATTATGAAAAATCGCGAAAACTATAAAATGTATTTTACTTATGTTTTGCATAACTTTGCTTATTATATGCACTTAATAAAAATTGCTTTAGTTTTATTTTTCTTTAAATAAACCCATCAAAAAACCGGTCTAAGAGACCGCATTCTCAGAAATTGCAACTTTAATCTCATTCACGAATCACAATATGTTTGCAGTTTCAAAACAAGACAAGTAAAAAATCGATTAAAAGACCTGTGGATATTTGGACTTTGTAAGCCAGAGAATGGATGCGAAATTCGTTTGTTTTTGCGCATCTGGAATGCTTTTGTCGGACGAAGCGTGCCCACACACGTAAAGATAAAGCTTAAAAACCAAAGACAATAAAGCCAATTGAGTGCTTATACGGCCAATTTTTATCTACAAAATTTAACTCCCCGTTGCAGGCGGGGGTAAGGGAATAATAAACTTTGTGATTGGCCATTGCGTTACTTATCTATACTATAATTTCGACTCTTTGTGATTGGCCGATGCATTACCTATTTATACTTAGACTCTTTGTGATTGGCCGATGAGTTACCTATCTATACCTAGACTACGTTTTTGCAAGAGGGCGCTACTAAAAAGATGTACTATTTTCGTTAGAAGGGAGTACTTATGAGCAGTCGTCTGATTTTATCATCTTTGTTAAAAATATTTGGCGTAAGAACAAGCAGATGGGGTCCGATTCTATGGTTCGTTAGAGGCGCGTGTCGATGATGCGGGCCACATTTACAAACATATGCGTTAGTGCTAAGGAAGGCTGTTTTTATCCGGCTGGACCCGTAAATGTGAAACAATATTGCGGTCAAATTTTGATGAAAAAAAAAGCTTTTTTTTTTAAATGAAATATATTCATCTTTTTATATAGTGGTGTGGCTCACCTAGTGTTTGAGTTTTCAGGTGGCCCTAAGGCCTCTCATTTGACCTAACGACTGCTATCAGAGATTACCTACAACCGATACATAATACGAGTAGGTATATGTTCTCAATGTAATAAAATATACGTACTTCTTTTGTACGGTAAGAGTTCATATGAAGGTAATAATTCCTATACAGCAGTAGTAAAGTTTAGCATGTAATTTTTATGGGAGATATTTTATTACATGAAATTTGAAATATTTCAGAAGGCTTAAAATCATCAGTAATTATTAGTTAATAATAATAAAGCATATTTTCAATACGATGATTCTACAAGTGTAAAAAAATGCTGTAAAATGACTGAATTTACAATAAGAAGAGGCTTTATTCAAATTATGACCGACCTGAAATTTCAACTCTCCCGAACATGGCAGAGTAGGTACATCATAAACGAGAAAACTTTTTAACTACTCTAAAACTTTTTGTGTAAGAAGACAACTTTACGAACTTATAACGACAGAATGCCGCTATTACACAAATTTTTAATATTTTTTGTGTGACAATTTGTGATTTAATTTTGATTTTTTTATTTAAGTACCTAGTTTTAGTATAGATATTTAATTGTTTATATTGTAACTTTCAATTATTTTGTCAGCTTTATGTATTTTCTTTGTTTTAATAACCAATAAAATCTTATTCTTAGCTTAATTTTAATATTCGTTTACCTAGTAAGTTTTGATTCGGCTAATTTTTTACACCTTTTCAGTAAATTGACAATTTCTTAATAAAAATAGTTACGTGCATGCAGTATTGAAGCACGACTACGAATGAACTGCGAAATGGATCTGGAAGGTATTTAAATACCATTTTGAACGCAATGATAGACTGAAAAGGCTCCTAAACATAAGAACGGCATTGCAAAACTGCAGGATTAAAAACGGAAATTAATTTCACTTTAAGTATAGATGTTTATGTTACACAATTTAAAAATTAGACTTTAGATTTAAAAATCTATGTACCTAAACTGCTACGTTTTAGATCATGTTATCGTCATCAGCAGTTGAGAGAGAAGTCAAAAATATTCAGAAGTTTCTTCCGTGATAGGTACTTTAGCTTTTTACAAAATAATTTAATTGTAATGTTTTTAATGTATCCAATATCCATAATAAACACCCTAAATTCCCGGAAATTTTCGGATATCGTGTGTCCCATCACTAAAACTTATAATGACTTAATAGCAATTGACCAGTCGTTTGAAATGGAATATTTTGTTCTCTCGCACCCATTGCTTGTTTGAAACTGAGAGGGTAAGATGAGTCTTTTAACCCGAGGGCGTTAATATTACATTTATGTTTGAGGTACCCGCATGCGGTAAATTAATAGTTTAGTAAATTGTTCAATACTTACTACAATTCAGTAATCTTTAGCATTATTGTTTACTATTTTACTATAAATCATGGAATGCAGAAAAGTGGTGAAATTGAGTTTCTTTTTCGGATAGCGGTTAAATTTAACAATAAAATTTAAGAATTTTTGGGAACATGTTTAGAAAACTTAAAATATTTTTTTTTAATCGTGTCCTTTTATTATACATATAAGGCATTTATTTAAGTTGTAATTTCATCAATGTTTCATTTTGTCAAAAGGCAAAATAGCACCATCATGAACAGGAGGTCTGGGAAATCCTCGAAACGCGATTAAAACCGAAAAAATCGTTTAATTTCATAACAGCATCGAGAAAAACCGAAAAAAATCTACGCAATCAGTAAACGGACAGGTCATCCCTAGCTGGTATATTTGGGTAATAATGCCTGTACAAGTGTTTCTGAAGGATGATAACTCAACAAAGGACAATAGTGACTTAAAGACTGGCAGGTATCTGCCTAGAGACAAGTTTCTCCATTATTCTCGAATTCCTCGACCTATTTTAGTTTTTTTTTTTATACGTAATAGGCTAGCATTTGACCTCATCTCACCTGATGGGAAGCGAGGGTGAGGTCGACGAAGTAGCATGCTTACCCAGAAGGAACCTATTCACTCTGGATTTGAAGACTCCAAGGTTATAGCTTTGGGGAAACAGCGAAGCCGGCAGAGAATTCCACTTTTTGGCAGATTGTAGTGTAAATTGCACGCGACATGCAGCAAACCAGACCAACGACGACGGCGATAGGGCGGGATACAAGTTTCTCCTTCAAGAGTCAATTAAAGAAGAAATTAAAGAAATGCTATCTATGCAGTGCCCAAAGGTCTAGCAATATAGACAGATGAGATTTCATTTACTTATCGTGCCAACAAATTATATCATATTAATTTTTAATCAAACAAGGCAAACAAGGAAAATTCCGAATAAAATTCTCCAACCATAAAAAGCAAGCGTCAGTACATTTCGTGCGACGATAAAAATCTCTAAACGTTATCAAAATACTCAATTTCGCCGTCATTAAAATCATTTCACCCATAATTGATGGTGACTCAGAGGCCCTCATCGAAGGAAAAAAATTGGCAACAAAACGCCACATGCCGTATGTGGGTAGTTTATAATTTGCCGACGTTATTATTATGCGGTAGTATGAGGGCGATTTGATACAGCGCGATAAGAGTGTTACAGTAAAAATATTGTTTTTACAAACCCCCTAATAATATGAAAATGATAACAGTCGAGGAACATTTGGTTTAGGTGTTTTTGAATAGTGTTCTGGGGGCACATCATCATTTTACCAGGAATTGTTTATTATATTGTTTAACTACCAACGCCCCGTGGTTTCATCCGCGTCAATCTATGTCAATTTTCATTCAAACTGGTCGAACCGCTTGACCGTGAGGTGGAATCAAACTTTCGGATTGAATTATTAGTTTAAATATAGAGTTGGTGTATAATAGAGTTGTTTGTGTTAAAATTAACTTTTAGGTGATTATTATAGCTAATATTCCTTTAGTATATCTATTATAGTCTAGTCCCAATCTGAAATTAAATTTGTCAATTTATCTTAATTAAATAACCCTCGAAATAATAACGAATCTACTTTCGTTTCACGGATTTTATATAGTTTGATATTTATACTAAATATTCCCATCATTTGATGGATAAGACAAACCCGTTAATATTATCTATATCTATACTATTATTATAAAGATTAATATGTATACATGTATGTATAATGGGAGTAATCTCCGAAGAAATGACTGGACCGATTTGCAAAATTATTTCACCAATAGAAACCTACATTATCGAGAAGTAACATAGACCCGATATTCTCACGGGATGGCTTATGCGGGTGAAACCGCGGAAGGCAGCTAGTTATCAACTTGTAATAATATCTGTAAAAACTGTAGATATACCTTTAGGTTATTTATTTTAGACGTAAGCCATTATCACAAAATTGGTAGAATTAGCAAACACATCAGGGTTGCACTGTTTCTTTAATGTATTTATTTGAATTTATAGTGAAAAGACAACTAATAAATCATTAAAAACCATTGATTAAGTAATTCGTTATGTACAAAGGTTTATAATTTCCATTGTCACATATTATTTCAGTTGTGACTCATAACTTTAAACTTCAGTTTTCCTATAACTTAAAGAGGCCTTAGGGCGACCTGAAAACGTAACACTAGGTGAGCCACACCAAAAAGATACAACTATAAACAAAGAGAAGAAGTTTGATACATTTCGTTGTGATTTCCTTTGTGCGATAGCGCCATAAATAATATGAACATTACCCATTAGCCAATTTAAAATACTGCATTTTTTTCTCTCAACCCATACAAGAGTAATATCTTCAAAATCCGTTAGAATACTTATTAGGGTACAAGATGAATATCTTCCATAGTGTTTGAAACATTAGATTATGGTTCGGTGACAATACTTGGGGTGTTTTCCAATATGGTGCATCATTTGTCAACTTTCCTTTAGGGGTTGCAAGGAGAATAATCAATGTAATCGTATGGTGTAAGTTAGGAGAGACTACTTAAAGGTAAAACGTGTTTGTGAAAGTAAGTATGTTTGTTACTCCTTCACGCAAAGACTACTAAACAGATTGCGATAAAACTTGGCATACAGAGAACTAGAAATCTGGATTTACACAGGCGTACGATGAATCCCGATATTTCCACGGGATCGGGACTTAAGCGGGTGAAACACAGGGCGCAGCTATTGTGTTATAAATTTCAACATCGAAACAAAACATAATATAGTTAACCACAATTTTAATATTATAGACATAACGACGCACGCAGGCCTGCATTTGGGCTTCCTCTATCTATCTATACCATACCAACCATACGAAAACACAGATAACCGTACCGATAAATATTTGATTTAGCAACCATTAAAGCGTTTAACCGGCATTTACAATGATTAATGCGCCGGCGCACAACGCGACACGGTGGGCCCTGCGGTACACACCGCATTAGAAACACTATTATAAATTGCCGCGCCCCGCAATATCGGCCGGGCTGACTGACTGACATTTTTCACTTAATTTGACATTTTATTATCCATTCAAGATGTCAACTTGAGTTTTTAAAAATCGGTTCCAGTTGTAAAGATTGATGATTAGCAAACAAGCACATAAACATTAGCTGTTATATTGTAATAGCTGCGTCCCGCAGTTTCCCCGCGTAAGTCCCGATCCTGTCGGAATATCGGGATCGTAAGTGTTACGGCATATGTTACTCCTCGATAATGTAGCATTTTATTGGTGATATATTTTTTAAAATCGGCCTAGCAGTTTCGAAACAAACAAACAAATAAATTCGTCTTAGAATAGATATGATACGCAAATATTACAATTTATAGTGGTAGGGTTTATTTTTCGTCTAAAGTTAGGTCGTCGCGTGAATAATAGCAACAGTTAAGTGTTATTTTAGTATGTTTTAGGCATGTTTAATTGTATGTAAATTGGAGATAAAAAGGGCTTTGGCAACGTGACACATGAGGTTATTGGCTGTAGTTTAATTTAGTGGGTAGAATATCATGAACGCAAATTAAGAAATTATAGCAATCATGTTTTTTGGCACATGGACAAATACCTAGAATAAAATAATAATAAATAAACTTATGGTATTTGATAAAAAGTTGGAAAACAAAAAAGACATAAGTAAAAGATTTGTCGTTCTTAGGTACTGTCCTTTTTTAATCGTATTTAAATTTTTATTCAGATTTCAGAGTACTTCTATTTACCTTACTAATCTGTTACCTTTTTATATCAACTTACATGTTACTAACTTGGTAACTGTAACTTTGTGAATGTAGAAATTAAATAATGTCTAGGGGGTAAAAAACTAAATACTGTTCTTGTAAGGACAAGTTAAGGAACTACTATTACCCTAATATACTAGTGTCGTAATATTTAATCGTAAACGACTTAAACAATAAAGAAAAATATGACACAGATATAAAGCTAAAAATTCGACGTACCTACCTACATAAGAACTAGCACAGATCTAGGTTAGCACCTATCTATGTTGTTAAAGGCCGCAGACTAAAATTACATAATTATTGGCTCAAAGCTCAAGCATATTTTTGGTATAACTTAACTAATAACGATTTATAAATAAAAATGCAACAATTAAAACCAAGCCTTAAGAAATGATATCTTTAATCCATAAAACCATCATATACCCTCACCCCCAGAGCCATACCTATTCGAATCCAAGTCACGTGACACTACTTTGTATCAAAACGATGTGCCATTACCGCAGCACAAAGTAGCAAGTCGCGGTGAAATTACACAGCAAAGCATCGTGGAATGACCCTTAGCAAACAATTTTACGTTAAGTCCACTTCGCGAACTGTCCCAAGTGCCCCCGAAAGTCTAGACAGGATGCTTGGTTAAATTAATTGTCTGGCGAACTGAGTTCGTGTATGCCACTCATAATTGTGTCTTGTTAGGTTGTTACTGAATTACTGGCGTTAAGTTATGTTTCTTTTTAGTTATGCCGTGTAGCTTCACCCGCTTAATCCAGGGTCATAACTAGTCTATGGAATAAGGTGTGGTGATATTAGAGGTAGGTGTGGTAATAAAGAAGTTTAAGTTTAGTGGACGATGTGAATGACATTATCAAAGCAAAGAGCACGAGTTTCTTGTTCTCATCGGAAGACGCGTTCCGAATACACACATCCTAAATTTTAGACTATGAGACGGTTCAAAATATTCAATTACAATTAAATAATACGAACAATATAAGTTTTATCGTAATCGGTTCAACAGTTTTTAAATAAAATTAAATGATTAACACACGTTGGAAGAACTGCTTAATGATTTTACCTACAATATGAAATAGGTACTAGCTCGGTCGTTTAAAAATCATGAATAAAGCGCGATAAAACCCGGTAAATAAAGTGTTTTATTGTACTAGTTCTTGTTTACAAGTAGCTGATGTAAAAGTCAATCCACTAAACGCCTAAAGGCTACCAATATAACACTACTACACCTAGACAACTTAACTTAGTAATTTTATAAAGTAAAACCTGAAATAACATTAGTGGCATAGGACGAGACCTCTACTCATGGGGTTATCGACGACACAAGGCAATTTGCCCTCGGTTATCACAGGATAGTATCTCGAAACCGTTCGATAATAACAGCGGGGGCCGGAAAACGTTGTTCGAAACAGATTACGGCTGAAATAATCTACTAATATCTACAGGGTTTGTTTACAAAAATAACAAACAGGGTTTTGAACTACTACGGAAAGCGGTACAAATGTTTATCTGTATTTAAAAATATTCAGTGTCTTCCACAAATTTACCATCATAAATTCAGATTTTCTGGGAATATCAGGATAAAAGTAGCCATTTTTTTTGTAGAGAAACAAGTTTCAACTATGTAATTGGTCTACCTAGTGGCTAACTCAGGTTCATAAACACTATGCAGTGCATTGCTGCTTTGACGTAACATACTAATCATCAGTGATTATCGTAAAGCAGCAATGTACCGCAAAGTGCCTAGAAAACCATGTTATCCTCTTAATATATAACACTGCTGCAGAAATATATTCATTACAATCGAAACCAATAGAAAATGCAAACAAAACTTTTCTTTAACAAATATTATGTAGTACAGGCTACAGACAAACAAATCAGAAATCCCCTAATAACTTAAAAGGTTATCCACAAAATCCTTAAAAGCAGGATAACTATCAGAGGATAAATCCCAACCGACACATTACGAATTATGATTGTCAAAAGAAACAAAAAAGTCCCTGCAAATCTAGGGAGAGAGAAAAAACTGCGGAAAACTTTTGGGGTAAAAAGGGCGAAAGCTCATTATCTAATAAGGAGACAGGGATCCAAAGAACGTCATAAAGAGCCCCATATGGATCCGTCAAAAAACCCTGTGGGCTACTAGGGTGGGTATAATTTGGTGGGACTCGGGATATTAGATCTGCAAATTGATCGTGTTATCTTCCGCCCTATATATGTAGGGTGACAAAGGTAATGGATAGGAAACAATAACAGTTATTTCAGGATAATTGAAGGCTAAAATCTTAATAAAAGCTTTTGGAGTTTTGAATGAAAGTTTATACATTTAAGCGCGGTATAACAGGGGTGGCTCTGGACGACCTTTTGATTCTCGTGCTCAACTTAAAGATTAAAAATGTTGTGTTAGATAAAGATGCTTGCATATGCCATATTAAAACTGTTTTAGTGTTAAATTTCAAAGTACACTTACAACAAATCGTAAGAATAGAAAAAACACACTTATAAAGTAGGTACCGTTTATGATAAAATAGTTCCAAAAATTCGTACCCGGCGGGACTCGGCCCCTGGTAATCCGAAACAGCGCGTTGCCCGGTTCGCAACGAGTATAATCTAAGTCGAAATTAAGCATTTCTTCGTGTTTCAAAAACATTACATAAGGCAGTTTATGTTATAACGACCCAATTAAAACAACGGATGATTAATTTAACTAAAATCGTGCTACATTTAAGACCGTTAGGTCACTCACGATCTGTTGAGAAGGTGGAGAAATGCGCACCTCACTATATTAAATAAAAAAATACCAGAATAATAAATTTTCCTGAAGATAACATGCCGTAAATATTATTTTCAAGGACTCACATAAACAGCATTGTTCGATCAAGCATAAAAATAAATTCCCTACGTCGTAAAACAATCAGTTGGTGCCAGCATATAGACCTGCGATCGTCCGGTTCCAGATCTTGTGGGAAAATATGGGAAAACTGGGTAAATATTTAAATATCGAGAATTAAAATAAAAATACGTAAGGATAAAACAAAATAGTATAAAATGTCAATGTTCAAAATATCGAAAACTAAAATATCGATTGTGTTAAAATTTCGAAAATCGATTTTAGGTAGTGCGCTTGCACTACCTAAATCGCTGGTCCTAGAAACATATGAGGGTATGTTTCTGTGGTCCACACTAAGAACCGGTTTATGGAAATTTTCACGCCATCGAGAAATTTCCAAAAACCGCTTCTTCGCGAGTACAACCACGGGACAATGATATAGGAGATAAAACCAAAAAGATGATTAGAATTTAGAATTCAAAACGTCATCCTTAATTGCAGTCGGTCAAATAAAATTGAAAATTTAAAGAAATGAAATGAAATGAAATGAAATGAAATGAAATGAAATGAAATGAAATGAAATGAAATGATTTATTTGCTTAGAAACATGGTATACAGGATAAGTCTTAATATTAATATTGGTCACACATATTTCACCAAACAATTGGTATGCAAATTTTTAAATAAAAAACAAAATTGTAATTACTAGAATAAATTTTCAATTTGTGCATTATTTATCATGTCTATTATTTCTTATTCCTATTCCTTAATACAGTGTCATCGTTTGTTTAATATAATGTCATTTATTTATAATGTGTCAAAACTTATATTCTAAAAACTCCCGGAGAGAATAAAAACATTTGTCAACCAACATGTCATTCAGTTTTTTATTGAAAAGATTACCATTTAGATCTCTAATAGTCTTTGGTAACTTGTTATAAACATTAGTAGCTGTTATAAAGGAATTACGATTCTGCAAAGCCGATTTTACATATTTTGGTATTACTAATTTATTAATATGTCTTTCACTGTGTTTATAATAATCCTCAAACCTTACAAACAGATGCATGTGATTTTTTACAAATTTGCAAATTTCCAATATGTATATGCATGGCAGTGTAAGGAGTCTATATTTCTTAAAATATGGTGTACAAGAAGCCCAAGGTGGCTCATTGAAAATAGCCCGTATACATTTCTTTTGTGTAATAAAGATTTCATCAACATCGACAGCGTTACCCCATAATACTACACCATAGCGCAGTAGCGACGCTACATGGCCATGATATGCCAAGAGAGCTGTCCTATGGTCAGTTATTCGTGCCAATTTCCACAAAGCAAATACAAAACTGTTTAGCCTACCATTCACATATTGTAAGTGAAGCTTCCATGAACAGTTACTGTCAAGTTGAATCCCTAGAAATTTGATATTATTACTCTCATGGATCTGCTCGTGATTGTAAACAATCTTAATTTTATTACTCTTTCTCTTTCTGTTATAAAACTGTAGGAATTTTGTTTTGTTTACATTTACTTTCAAATTGTTTTCATTAAGCCAATGTATACACTTGCTAACAGTTGAGTTTAGCTCGTCTATATGTCTTTCCTCTGTGTCGTTGTTGACGACAACAGAGACGTCATCTGCAAATAGGACACAATTATAAGATATGACGTCGGGCAGGTCATTTATATAAAGTAAAAATAACAAGGGACCCAATACGCTACCCTGTGGGACACCATGCTTATTTACTGAAAATGTAGATCTGTATGCAGTTATTTCGTTATGGCTGTTTAATTTAGACAGCTCGACACATTGCAGTCTAAGATTTAAATAGCTTTTAATCCAGTCGAGAGCTGGACCCCGGATGCCATAGATTTCGCATTTAGTTAACAGTCTTTTATGAGAGACATAGTCAAATGCCTTGCTCATGTCAAAAAATACTGCAGAAACAAATTTACCTCTGTCCACGTTAGCTAGAATAGATTTAACTAACGTAAATGCGGCTAATGATGTAGATTTACCCTTTTGAAAGCCATTTTGATTATCTTTAATAATATTGTATTTATTTAAGTACTTCATCAACCTACAGTGCATAGCCTTTTCAAAGACTTTAGACAGAACTGGTATCAAGGTAATCGGCCGATAGTTATTGAGATCAAGCTTATCATTTTTCTTAAAAATAGGTTTAACTATCGATGTTTTGAGTTTATCGGGGAATACACCAGTTTCAAACGATAGGTTAATTAAGTGACACAATACTATTGCCAATTCAAAGTCGCACCGCTTTAAAATCATAGTAGATATATTATCATAACCAACAGCTTCTGTTTTATTTAATGTTTTGATAATATTTATGACTTCTTTTGGGTCACAAGGTTTTAAAAAGATACTATGTGGTTGTGAATCTGTCCTAACTATGTCACTAGTGTTATTATTTTCTGCTAAGTTAATATAAAATTCATTAAAAATTTCAGCTACTTCAGCTGGATCAGATTTAATACTGCCATTTTGATTGATTTTAATATCAGCTTGAATTGATTGATTGGTCTTATTATTAATTATCAACCATGATGCTTTACATTTATTTTTTGACTGGCTTATATATTTAAGATTATTATTTTTCTGGGATAGTACTATTGCTTTCTTTAAAGTTTTGTTATAAGTTATGTATTTCGTTTTAGATTCGTGAGTTTTAGACTTATAATAGTTAAGTCTTAATCTACGTTTCGTGATACATGATTTTCTAATACCTTTAGTAATCCAACGTGATTTTTTAACCTTCGTAGTAATCTTTTTTTTAATAACAGGAAAGCACAAATTATATAATAATACCAACATATCATGAAAGCAAGAAAATGCTTCATTAAAATCGTCCTTTTCAAAAACCTCCACCCATGACAAGCTCTGTAGGCACTCCCGAAATTTTTCTAAATTATCATCACTAAAATCTCGTTTCCAAATGAACCATGATCGAGTAGGGATAATTTTATTTTTTATTGGTAATGCTACTGTTTGGCCTGTGTCATGATCAGAAATTCCAAGAGAATGAGTTTTACCCACAGCCTTCTCAACATTGCTGAAAATTAAGTCCAAACAAGAATTTAAACGGGTTTTTTCTTTTATATGTAAATAGTACTTGTAACTGCTAATAGTTCTAATGAGTTTTTCAGAGTGATTATTGACCTCTAATACATTGATATTAAAATCACCACTAATAACTATTTTTCTATTCTTTTTTTTACTTAGCATGTGTAGCAGATGATCGAGTTTCTTAAAAAACAGTCTAATGTCCTCTCTAGGTCTTCTATAGATACTAACAATAATCATTTTATAGGAAGGAATGTCAATAGCACAACATTCGAATACAAACGGTAATGCAAAATTCCTTATGTCAATAATTTCCTTGAATTCCACATAATTTCGACACAAAATGCAAGTGACTTAAGCATATTTGCTTTAAAATATTTAATTCTTGTGTCATATTATGTAATTGTTTTTTTAAGTCATTGTTTTCTAAGATAACATTGTCCAACTCTTGCTGTGTGCTCTCTAGGCTACCTTTAAGTTTTGTTATCTCGGATTTCATTTCCTCTGCATAAGTGGAGGTGGAGCGTACATGTGTAGACAAATCAAGACTCCTTCCTAACACCACTTCAATATCTGACATAGGACTAAGTGAGCTATTTCTCTCAGCTCGTTCAAGTGATTTTGTTCGAGGTTTTTGGTGTGCTCTCAGAGTGACATTTTCTATGTCGTTCATTTTTGTAGGCGTACTGGATTGCGGTTGATATCCTCCTGTTTATTAGTATTTAAGGTAGGTTGGGTTTTTTTTTTGTTGGATGTTCGTAATATTAGTTATTAAGGATCAATATATTATAATAATAGAAAATTTCAACCAGCAAAAACAACTTTCAATTTTAGGATTCGAACTCGGTGTCAAGAATATAAATTTTGGTAACGCAAGGTCTTACACCATTGATCCACTAAGACATGTACCGTGCTATTTGAAATTAAACAATACCTCTGGCTTAGTTAAGTTTATTGAACCCACCAGCTGAGTGTGATGATACGGGTACAAAGTGATTCATCTATACCGGTCACTTATTTAAATCTGCACAAACGGTTTTTTAAGTTTGTTTTTAATGATTTCAGCACTTTTATTGACTATTGTTATAAAATGTTTTATGATTTATCTTATGCACAGTATCGGTTATTATAATATACGTATTTTTATCACTTAAATTGTCTCTTTTTAATGAAATCTCGCCAAAAATGATTGTTCACTTAACTTCTAAAATATCCAATAAATAAAGTCAACAACGCTCACATTGAAATAAAGTACTTAATTTCACTCACTGAAACTGTTTTAGTGACACAATATACATTGTTTACATTTTTTACGAAATAATTATCGCGGAGCAATGTTTACATTACGACAGTGTTGCCAGTGTTTTTTTCCTTCCGTAGAGAATGAAGCTTTCCTAAAGCTTTATTCTCTACGGTAAAACACATTAACAAATAAATTTGCTTTTGCGCATATTTATTAAACACACAAATATGCGCATAAGCAAATCCCAAAAGCATATACAAATTACGTATCATATAATAAAATGTCAACGACATAACGTTATCATGATGATATTATGTAAAAACCACGTGTTGAAGTCCTTGTACGAGCAATGAGGAAACACTTCGCAGTAGTATATGTAAGATTCAAAGTATATATTATGTACATAGAAGGTAGATCGTGCATGGTAACAGATTATAAGTAGGCTGATATGCGTGCAAATGGCCTCACTATACGGGATGCCGAAGATCGTGCGAAGTGGAGACGCAAAAGTAGGAAAGCGGCACCCGGGCTCCCGAGAGGGATGTAACGGAAAAAAGCTCGAATTAATCAAATTTAAAATATTTTAATTCGATAAGATAGTTTCAAATTATCGTTTAGAAACGTGAGTAAACTATCATGTCTGCGGTATGCGACATGCAACGAATACACAAGAAACACATAGGGTTTTTTTTTGCAGACATGTGATTCACATTGTCGTATATTTAGAGCTATAGTGGAACTAATCTACACTCTATTCTTTATTAACACGATGATGATAGACTATGTAAGGTACCAAGTATACATAGTAGGTAGGTACATAGTGCATAGTAACAGTTGATAAAGACGAGTTCAAATATAACGTTATCGTGGACTATTTTTATTTTCTTACCTCGACGTTTCGATCATGTTACAATAATCTTGGTCTCGAGGGGACTGACCCGGTAAAATGTAAATATGTTAACAAATCGTGTGAATTTAAAAAGTTTATAACGTTATCGTGGGACGAGAACGAGCTAAAGATGGTTACATGAGAGAGGAGTAAATGATCGTGTCTTTACTATTTTGGTTTTTAGCCTAGATTTATCTGTAAAGCAAATTTTAATGTAGCTATAGAGTAAAGTTAAGGCTTCTAGATGAATCTAGATTGAGTCATCTGAAACTGATCTTTAAAGTTTTCTACCCAAAGGCACTATTTTACTAATAGTCGTATTTATAGATGTATCTGATATCTATATTTGTGTCTGATAAACCGAGAAAGCTAAATTGTTGAATTTTTTAAAGATACGTATTTTTGTTGCCTCTTTATTCTAAATTACACTTCTAAAGTTAAGTTTCAAATATCTGAATTTGCTACATTAAAAAATTACTTTAGGCAATATTTATTTTATTAAAAAAGATATTATTGCAGTTTTTACACCTTTTAATCGCTTTGGTTAACTCTGATTGGCGAAAAAATATTTATTAACTAAATAATAAATAATTTAATTCTAACGTTTATAAATGAAACCGTAGAATGTAGAGCACGCTGAAAGGCGTGTAAACACGTAATGCGTGTATCTTGCGCCGCGTGACTAGTCGGTCGGTGCGCGTACGCCGCCCCGGTGCCACACTGACCGATATTCGCCTAGGGCTGAGGTAGATGCCCTATAATGATTGCTATGTTGCTACGCGATTTGTTGCCACCCACCGGTTCAAGGAGCGCCAAGCGGACTTGTGTTGTAATACCTAAGCAAGCGTACTAAGGGAGACTTATCTTTTAGATCAGCATGCTATATCAAAGACCGCATCGTCACTTACTATTTAGTGAGACAGTGGTTAAACGATCTTACCTAACTTTAAAATAGATAAAAGTTAGAAATATTTTAAAGGAAAAATTCATCTTCAAAAATTCACTTGCAGCGAGATTTGAACTCGCGTCCCTGGATCAATATTCCAGTGCCTATACCGCTCGGCCACGCAAGTTCCCCAAGTAGATAAAAGTTGCTTAGACCGTATCGTCACTTACTATTTAGTGAGACAGTAGTTAAACGATCTTACCTACTTTATCTATTTTATTCTTTTATCTGACTGATGAACGCACAGCACACAACGCATATAAATTTGGTGAGTGTGTTCTTTAAATGATGTAGACATCCGATAAGAATGATTTTCTAAAAATTGGTACAGGACACAACTAGTAAATTGTAACAAAAACATACTATAATTCCTCTGATGAACCTTAAAAGGTTTTAGCAAGATTATTTATTTACCTAAATCATTTATTGACAGTGGTCCAAACTGTAACACGCTTACCTGTACAAGCGAACACTCGTGACTTAATTGGCACGAGTACAGGTAAAATGAAAACAGAAAAAAATGGTACCTCAGTGACCAAAATCTTAAAAAAAAACCGTCTAGCAAAGATTAAAATACTCAAGCGAAATCCGTGCCACTTTTTCCGCAGTTTTGTTAAAGAAATTATACAATTACGCGTTTCAATTATCACCTCGTTGGCATCCGACAAGCGTTTGACGTTTCCTCGTGAAAAAAAAAGAATCGTTTAGGCGGGCGATGCGTGGGCGAAGATGATCTGGGTTGCGGCCGCTGATTTAAAATCATGATTATGCCGAGTAAAGAAGTCCGATTTTCTTTAATAAAATTAGGACCAAAGTTTAGACTGTACTTTAGACTAGATATTAGCCTAATGTTGGTGCTTCCAGACCCCAAAAGCGAGCTTACAGCGTTTTTACCTAAATATACAGAACATACGGATTTTAATTAAAATACCGAAGCTTTCTAATTTTTTAACTGTTTTTGTAATGTTTTAATACCAAATTAAAATAAATACCGATGATAAAATTAAATTTCGGAAAAGGTATTATATCATACAAAACAAACACTTAAATGTTTGTTTTCTACTGTATCAAAAAATTCAATAGATTCTAAAAATACAGTAAGTATATTATTAGATATTTACCTATATTTTCGCCAAGTTGAGTGAATGTGGAGGCACTGTGTTGTACTATTTTATTAACAGCATTGTTGCAGTGCCTTACCGACGTTTCACAAACGGTTTCCAAAGAAATGGCTGACATCTCAGTCTACCCTGAGAAAACTCTATAAAGATAGTGAAACGTCGCCACGGCATTGCAACAATGCTGTTAATAAAGATAACACGATTAAAACCGAAAATTGAGTTTTATTTCAACAGACTCCTACGAATTAAATGTAATGTACCGATTTTAGCAGTATGCGACAGCCCTAGAGTTGCGTGGTTTGCGGGTAGCTATATGCGTGTGACGCAAGAGATACGGCAGCTCGACGCTTGTACCGCAGCGTGCTCTGTACAGTACAGTGTACACATTGGCATCTTGTCGTGCCTGTGACAAATTGATTTGAATGGCGGAATTATACTTTATCTAGAACCACCACTTAGTGATCATATGTTGTGTACAGTAAAGAACTAATGTGGATATCCACCGTGGATTTCTAAAATTACCTATCGTTATTTTATCGTCGTGACAATTGAATTAAATTATTTATTTATTTATTTGAAACCCAGTAAACATTTTCCGATTAATTTCCGTATCAATTAGGCAGGTCCATTAAAATCGAAAAAACTCTACCTACACTAAGCACACGATATGTAATTTGATAATGCCAATAATTTACTAGAAATTTTCAATTTGTGCTATAAATAATAAGTAAGCACAAATTAATGAGGAAAATTCTATTAATATTACTTGTAGCCTGTAGTATAGGATAGGTTATGTACAACGTATAAAAATCTATATTTATAAAATAACTAGCCTCGCCCGGGGTTTCACCCCTTGTAAATATCTTGAGCAAACCAACATGTCCTACAAGTATTCACCACGGTTAGGAGGCGAATCCAAAGAGGTTCCCCGTGCTGTCTAACGTTTCTAAGAAGCTCTTGTCCTACAGGGGACAATTTAGCATTGGGACATTTTATCAATTTGACAACAGTTTTAAAGTTTGCGGTGGATCTCTACTTATGTTCGCTGTACAAGCATACATTTGCAACACAAAACGTTAACATTTGAACCAGAATCAAATGATTCAACATGATATAAGATTGATAAGACAATGTTAGTTTTGCACTGCGAATTTTTATCTCAAATTGCGCAATCGAGGGAAAGAAGAATTATGTCTCATACGGTTGAATACAGAAACGCTATTTAAAATTTAAGTTCTACTTAAACAATTAAGCAGATGAAAAAATCATAAAAAAAATTATCCCGATATTTCCACGAGATCGGGACCTACGCGGGTGAAACCCAGGGCGAAGCTAGTTATTTTATAAATATAGATTTTTATACGTTGTTCATACGTTCACCTATCCTAACCTACAAGTAATATTAGAATTGTCCTCATTAATTGTGCTTAGTTATTTATAGCACAAATTGAAAATTTCTAGTAAATTCTTGGCATTATCAAATTACATAATACTATGTAGTAGGTACTTGTCTTTTTATATACCTAACTGGTATATAAAAAGTTCAAACTGTTCCGGAGATTACTGAGATTTAAAAAGATGAATCAAAATTCGTACGTCCATCCGTGCATCCGTCGTTGTTCGAATACCTACTATCTAGGTAATCTAAGTCGAAAGCCGTTGTATAATATAGAATAGGTAGTACCTACAGACCGCAAGTGAGACAATACTAATTAAGGATGAATTCGAGCTAATTGTCGATTGTCGGAGCAAACTACCAACGGAATATTAATTAGAACCTGTGCGTAGGGGTCTTCTGCAACTTGTACGTATGTACAATATATCTTTAGGTTTTGTTACTAGTTATACTAACTTAATATCTAAATGCGAAAGTAACTTTGTCTGTCTGTTATTATTTCACGCCTAAACCGATTTTGTCAATTTTGATGGTATAGAGATAGATGGGACGTGGATGGGACCTTGGGGGACCCCAAGTTCCCATATGCCCCCATGTCACTCAGGTCCCATATACCCTGAGGAAGAGTTCTGTAACTCGAATCGTTGACCATTATAGTTTCTAACTATAATGGTCAACGATTCGAGTTACAGAACTTTATTTAGGTCTTTGCTTTATTTTAGGTCTTTAACTTTTACTGTAGAAATCTATAGAATTTAAAATTACGTTGTAGATTCCTTAAAATCCAATTAACTAAGTTTTTATCCAGATATTCCCACCAGATCAAAACTCCAAGAGTACGCAACTACATTCAGTATAAAGGTCAGTTCTATTACCGTCAACGGTCGAAGGTTTGTTTAGTTTCCTGAAGCAATAACAGTCAAAAATTGTATTATACGTTCTCGTTCTGAAATACACGTAGAGAAGTGGGCGGGCCGGGCAGCACGCATGTGCTAAATTGTGAAGAATCACGCGTAGACTGACCTTGTCCATTAAGGCCGGCTTGCAAAACGAATATTAAACGAAAACGGTTCCTAAACATGTTTAAGCTGTTAAACCTGTTTAAAATCTGTCAGAATTTCAAGAACTGTCAATGTGTGGCAACATAATTATTAATCGTCCACTTAATGAAATAGAGTCCTATGTTCGATTTTCCATAAATTATTTTAAAATTGATTTAGTTAAATATGATTTTAAATTGTATTATGCAAGTCGCCCTAAGAGAGAGCCATTTTAGAAATGCGTGACAGGTAAAAGAGATCAAAATTTTAAAAGGACACGAAAAATAATAACGTAAAAATTATAGGGAATTACACCACCCTTCAAATTATTAAGGTGAAAGTATGTGTGTGTGTATTTCTTGCAGCTTAATGCAAAAACTACTAAACCGATTGTGATGAAATTGAATAGTTGGGACGTGGATAAAGGCTACTTTTTATCCCGTTAGAATAACGTAGCCTATGGTTCAATTCAGATCTCCAGCTATCTGTACACCAAATGTCATCGCAATCGGTTTAGTAGTGATATAAAAGCAAACATCTAAACAAAACAAACAAACCACCATTTAATCTTTAACAATTATAATATTAGTGGTATAGTAAGAAGATCTTTTTGTGACGTTTGTACGACGTTGATTTGAAACTTTAGAGATTTTTGAATATAGAATTTTAAATTAGTTATGGACATTTTAAACGCCTAACGTTTCCACGATTCGCATAATTAATATTGAGTCTGTATGCGAAATCACCTGTGGCGCGTTCTTAAGAGTTGTACATCTAATTCGAGATGTCTATATCTAAACTATAGTCCGATAGACGTATCGTTAGAAGGGAACAGGTTCTCCAATCAAGTCTAGTTTCAGTTTGTTCTATTTCTTACGTATGTAGAGGGGCAGTATCAGGTTCCGTAGGATCGTCTACCGCAAATACGAAACTGTAGTTGAGGGAGAAATCTGATATGTTCGAGAGAAAATGTTTTGTTTTTACTTTTAAGTTTTTTTGTTCGGTTTTCAAGATGCGTTGTAAAAGTAGTATGGACCTTATTTGTGCAGTATTCAACGGTTGAAATCTTTAAGATGTGTGTATGTTTCGTGTGGTTACCCCAATAAGAGTGACACAAAGCAATACACCCATACCATCACAAAGTTACGTCAGCTACAGAAAATCACGCGCAGCCAATGCGCCAGCCAAAAAATTGCGCGCAAAAAAATCCGCCTAAACATTTGGTAACACTAAATTCTAATCCCGAGGAATTAGTTAGGCACTGAGGAAGTGTAAAATTAGTAGGTAAATTAGTGCACAATTGTGTAAATGAATCTTAGAGGTATTTTTAGTAGTTTCTACAATGCAAGACTTGGCAAATGTCTGAGTATTGTGTTGCGCATTTATTAGGCTCTGGTAAGCCTGTTAGATATCATAAAGATGTAATACTAATAGCGGTAGTTATTTAATTGTGTAATTGTGTTAGGTTATGTTTAAATAATTAACTAGATACAACAATATTTTTAGAACATAGTATATTCATTTAGGAGATGGGGAGTCTGCATTGGTATAAGTTTTTAAACAAATTTAAATGTATCTTTACAAACAAATTTAAATGTATGTGTAAGCACACAACCTAATTATTAATGCTAACGCGCTATTTATCAAATAAGTTTATATTCTGGGATCACATTGAACTAAGATCCTAGGGTAAAATAGAAGAGACCGCTTCTAGCGTTCCAGTTGGCTTTTCTAACACTTCAGATTTATGCATTTTTTCCAATGTAAAGAACGTTCTATTTATTTCTAGTATCTTTAGAATATAATCAATTCATCGATAACATTATCAAATCTGAACCCGATAACAATAACACTGTCTAGTCAGAACACTCCATAATCTAATCAGATCAGAATGGAAAGAATTTTCTAAATTCCTCTACATTAAGAATATTAATAATCGAACGACATACTACGCCTACTGGTTAAACCAGATGTTACATTTCTAACACATCAACAGATTCGGTTTTGAACGCGGAAATCGTGGTTATGTTTTTTAGATGGAGCGTTGAGGTAGGTAAGTGTGTTCTATCGTGGTAGTTGCTCATGCGGGGAGATGATATCAGTAATGTTAGGTACCTATCTAGTGTCACATGTTACAGATAAAGAGAATGAGCTGATCGCGCGCTGTCCTTGAATAACTAAATGCGTCTAATTTTTTAACGAATCTAGGTAACTTCACATTGTAGATATTCGTATGTATGTATGTTACGTGTAACATTATAATTATTATCTATACATACATAATATAAAATACAATGTCCTGACTGACTGACCTATTTATCAACGCAGAGCTCAAACCGCTGGTCCTAGAGACATGAAATTTGGAGAGTGTGTTGTGTGTGGTGTGTTATCCATTAAGAAAATGTGTGTTGGAAAATTTTGCGAGATCGGGACTTACGTGAGTGAAACTTCTGCTAGTATATTAATAAATCAGCTTAATTCTTACCTACTGTTTCTATAATTTCTTCTATGGTTTTCGCGATTTTGCATAATAAAACACTTTATTTATCCGGTTTCTGGGGGTTTCTGAGCAAAAGAGAACCCCCATGAGTTTCTTCGTGGCTTCTTCTCATGTGAGGGCGCGTTCCGAAGCCATGGTAGTTTTTTGAGCTAGTTAGGGATAAAAAATAATTATAATTTAAATTGAAAAATATTACAATAACTCTATAGTCTGCGTACACTGGAACGTTTTTATTGCAAATAATTATGAGGCGGTAGCTTACTGTAACTTTTTAGAATGTTAAAAATAGACAAATTACATCTCAGTCAACCTTGAAAAAGCCAACTGTAAAGTTGGCGAAAGCTCGGGTCAAATAATGAATAAAAACGCGATAAAACCGGATAAATAAAGTGTTTTACTGTTTCTATATTATGTTGAACAATATTTCGGAGCATTTACCGATAGGATAATGGTTGTTACTAAATGTTGCTGTGTGTATGGAATTTTAACACTATATTATTTTTATTTAGATTTAATTCTGTAATCAAAATCATACATACGCTACCATGTTGTGAAATTAAAAATACCCTTGTTTTAATTTACGACCGAGGCTCGTGGCACCATCTACCGGTAAAATTTTACAGCTTCCTTACTGCCCGTAATTAATGTCACGGCCGATACTCATACAATCTTTTGTAAAATTAAAAAAAGACGAACCGTGAAAGGGTGTTTGTTTCTTGTTTCCAATCCCAATTTTAAGAAATCCATTGAAGCCAACATATATTGAAAGAACGTCAATGTTCCGGCTCAGATCATAATTCTCGGAAGACATCCACCCAGGTCCAATGTCCAGAAAATTTGCCAATGACATCATGCATACAAAATCTATTCATATCATTCACAATTGTTTGAGCTTCATTTATATACCTACTGGCCTATAAAACGGTAGCTATACTCGTATCTCTAACCTACGTTATCTCCAAGCCAAGTCTTCCTACTAACCTATATTATTCACCCACTATCAAAAACCTTGAACGTCCAAATCCCCAAGAAATTGGCACGCATAATCTAAATTTGCGAGACGTGACATTGAACATAGTAATTTGTGAATCCATTCATTTTTATAGATATACAAAAAAAGAATGGCTGGTTTCTAAAAAAAATTGACTGTCGTCTGGGTAGTAATTTACATTTGGCGTCATATGTACGGAAAAAACCGCGATATATCTCATGTTTCTGAGACCTAGCGATATTTTGGAAAAGTTTAAGCAATTCTGCTAAATAAATATGATAATAAATGAAGTCACTCGTCGTTGGCTATCGATTTGTCCACAACTGGGACACGATTACGCAGAAGATCAAGACAGCGATAATTTAACTTCCTGAATCATTACTTCAAATCATGTATTTTGAGACTAGTTGGTTATCTAGCCTTGGTAGATCTAGCGAAATGAGAGGAAGGCAGAGAGCACATAGATTGCCCTGAAATGGGACATCACATGCTCTTCATAACTTTATTGGGTATATTATTCATTTTAAGGTACCGAATTAAAATATAATATATTTTATATAAGAAATCAATCTGACCTTTGTATTGCATTACTAACTATACGACATTATTTAATCAAAGAAATAACTAGATGTTAAAACCGTAGCGTGGAAAACTGATGACACGCTCTAGTACATTTAGTTCAATACTCAAGAAACATACACATTTAGTATGGAAAAACATGGTTTAACTTTACATTATGATTTTCAAGTTTTTTCAGAACTTTACTATGTTATTTAAACCAAGTTTGATAACTACCTTACCATATAAAAAATGCAGTCAAAGAGGAAACACACTCACTCTGATACCTATAACTAGTTGGTCATAATAATGATTGATCACGAAAAACGAGCAGGATGTCCGACCGGTCTTACTTAGATGCTGCATCGGTCTACGTACTGGAACACAGGCGAATCCGTAGACAGAGCAGATAAAGGATAAAAGCCAAACCCAGCCCTACCATAACGGCGTCCTATCTTCAAATAAACTTCGATTCATGTATAACCTACCCAAATCTTCAAGGTTGCATCCGTCTTTCTCACGTCACTCGACATTACAATCCGCCAATTCCTAAACCATTGTCCAGTAATATTTGTCCAACTAATCGGTTCCTGTTCTTAGTACAGCAGAGGTCGTTTGGTACTCTATTAATTTTGAAGTGCGTCCTTATTTCCGCCAAAGGATGAGATAGTCTGATTTCAGAGTCTCCCACAAGGGCCAATTAAATGCCGCCTTTGGTCTCGGTCGACCTTTGATGTTTTAAAACGTGGTATCGAGATTGCCCTAATTTCCAAGCTGTAAAGTAAACACTATTAACTGACTCTGTAATTTCATGTTGAATTTAACAAAACATTTAGGTACGTAAATTAGAAC
Source organism: Idaea dimidiata (assembly GCA_949358125.1). Taxonomy (NCBI): domain Eukaryota; kingdom Metazoa; phylum Arthropoda; class Insecta; order Lepidoptera; family Geometridae; genus Idaea; species Idaea dimidiata. The sequence continues at coordinate 12,750,052 of OX442334.1, forward strand.
CGCGAAGCCGGCTGATTCATTGATCTCAACTTTCATAGTTGAAACAAGCCACTGAAGTAATGCTACCCCAAATTCTCTGATACTTTAAACGTTTTAAGCGCCATTCATCGACTTCATCTAAGCACCAGATTGTCATTAAATTTTTAAGATAGACGTAACAACATTGTCAGCGTTGCGGCGGCTTTAAGTATTTATGTCACGTATTAACATAATATCTCAATGGTTATAACTCCCAATAGTTAGTTGCGTGTACCTATATTACTTTTGGCAAAAGGAGTGGCAAAGTAGTAAATACCGCTGCTATACGCCTGCAGTAGCAACTGTAACGCCTTAGCTTCTAAAGAAGCTCTAATTGAAGTAAATGTTTTTGGGAGGTGCTGGTACATCCTGACTAAATCTAAAAACAGTTAAAATCAAAGAAATGCTACAACGAGCTCCTAAATTTTATTAACCTTCTTTCTTTTCAGGATCAGCGAAATCTGTGATAAAATTTGTAACGTATATCAGCGAAAAGTATCTCATTATCATTAAACGTAATGAAGGTCAGGGCACCAGAAATCGGGGGAGTATTTTATAAACGAGTTTTTTTATTATTATCTTAGCTTAAGATCGGTGACAATGCGGTAAAAATGTGACGTTTTAAAGACTTCAGTGGTCAAAAACAGGCGCGAAAAAGTTACCCCACTAAGTGATCCTACTAATATTATAAAAGTGAAACTTTGATCATGTTAGTCTGTTTGTGGCTTCTTCAAGTAAAAACCGCTGAACTGATTGCGATGAAACTCAGTTTGTAGATAGAAAGAAAAATTAACAAACTTTCTTACTGATAGACTAGTCGTAGCGTAGTCGTATCGACTGTGACACTATTTAATCGCCTTAAGTTCTAATTAACTCTAAACTTTTGCAGCTAAAACCCTAGCGCAAAGAGAAGACAGATCAGCTGAGAATTGAGTAAAGATCGAAAGTAGTGGGCGAAGTCACGAGAGCTATGCTATGACTCAGAGAGACGGTTATTCACGACATCCTGGCCCAATTACATCTAGTACTGGTTAAGGGGAAGCGGGACTGATGCGGGCTAGACCTGTTCAGTGTTCGAGTCGAGCGGGTTTTTGTATAATAGATACGGGAAACAGGAATTGTAGGATGTTTTATGTGCTTGTATGTAGTGCTATGCTTAACTGGTATGTTGTTTTTTTCCAGTGTAGTATAGAAAATTGGTGCTGAACTGTGCTTATTTGGACTGCAAAAACATTTTTTTATTGTTATCTATAGTAATATTATTAGAGTTAACGTTAGTAACATATGCCTATTGTATGTATGTTGGGTGTAATTTGGTAATCAGGTGTGACATACAACATAGAAAATTACAATCATTTTAATCGTTATTAAGTCGACACCAGTAATAAATTTCCCGATAGAGCTGTGCCTTAACCACTGAACGTGGGACGATGGGGCGGAGCTATTAACCATTATTAATATCTAGATAATACTGTAGCATATGCCACTGCAAATTGGGCGATGAAATCGTGCACTGAGTTCGTAATCCCAGAACAGACTTTTGGCGGGGTTAGGAAAAGTGCTGCTGAATATTCTCTAATTAAATTTAATCATTTTATTTATACTAGTAATAATATTGGCACAGGTGATTAACAATAAATATAAGTTCCTCTATATTGACCAGTACGGCACATGAAAACATAATTGGTCTTTTTCTGGAAACCTAGTTTAAATTGTTTAATTTCAGTGGCATATTAAACCGTTCAGTAGTATAATGCCTAATTCGCGAAATTGCACCCGAGTCAGGACTAATTCGCGAAATGGCTAATTCGTGAAATGGCTAATTCTTAAAAAAACCAATTCGTGAAACAGCCTATTCTTAAACAATTTACTTTCATAAAAGTGTACAAAGTGTACAAAATGAAAACCAGTTCGAAAAATGCACTATTCTGCTATAACCATACTTAGTAACAGTAAGTTGTTGTAATCATTGCCTTTTACAATGACTTCCTCGCCTTGACTTAATCATAAGACGACTTGACTCTTTTTCTATCTGCAAATGACATGCAAATATTTTAAAATACTTGACACGGGCTAATTTGGCTAGTTATTTAGTATATACTTATCTATTTAACTTAGATTCCACAGTTAATACAATACAATATAATCAATAACTAATGTACTAATGTAAAAACTTCGACCAAACTCAATCTACATTTAATAATCGTCTATAATCGGTTAATAACCGATAAAGAAATAATATAATTCAGTACGTGACGAGTCTAGACGTGTTAGACCGAGGGTACCTATGCTACATTTCGCTCTGTTCAGAATTGCGTAGCCGTTGGTAACGAGGACGTTTAAGCTATTATCTGTCTAGAGCGACCAGAATGCGGAATAATCAAACCTGACGACAGCGGTCGGTTAGCAACAGTGGGTAACGTGCGAAATGTGTCTGTAATATAACAAATTATGCAAGGAATTCCCGCGTACACTTGGCGGCTAGTTGACTCATTGAGTTTTAACTTGGTGAATTATTCACAACTAAGGGCTGATTATTTAATATCTAGTGACAATATCGTACATTATAAAATAGACCACCATCTGCCTAATTCGCCGATGTGGACAAATGGACGACACAAGATTACATTAATATTAGTTCCCAATTAATAAGTCTAGTGAAATCAAATTATTTATTTCTTTATTATTTATTATATTCTTATTTATTTATTTAAATAATGTAATATTGATTGACTGATTGAGTGATAAGTTGTGCAATTTGGTTGACTATTGTAATTTTGATATACTATCTAAGGAACATTCTTGTTACTAACATAGCTATAAGTAATTACTAACAAAACAATGGATCTTTGACATCTGATTTGAATAAATGAATTGAATTGAATTGAAAAAATTTAGAAATATAGTACAGATTGGTTTTTAATATTAATATTAGTAATACGTATTAGTAATACGTATTATGATTCAAAATATTGTAATCGAGGATACTAGCTGCATTACTTCTTACAATATAGCACCAGCAAGCATTTAGATTTAATTTAATTTTCATCTCGATATTCCCACGGATTCGGAAATTACGCGGTTAGAACCACGGGGGACGTTAGTTTACAATTTTACCATATTTATTTTATTTATTTTAAAGTGCGCATACGCAGTGTGCATCGAAATAGACCGACATCGACAGGATACACTCCAATAACCTGCATACAAATAACGTACACTATATTGTCCCCACTCACGCGTTTCCGTCGATACCTCGTAAAATGTTCAACAAAAACAATAATAAACAAAAAGAAATCAAATAAATTTTATGTTAAGTAAATGCAACCTATGTTTTAACTTTACTTCTGATATGGAGTTTATTTGTTGGTGCCGGGTGTTTTAAATTTTATTTTTAGTAGGTAGTTAGTTATGATAAAGTTTGTACGATTCCATGACATGAACGAATAGTGGATTTCTATAAAAATCTGTACATATAAAATTTAAAGTCCTGATTGCTTAACTGAATGACTGAAATACCAACGCAGAGCCCAAATCGCTGGTCCTACGTTAGTTGTATAGATGGCCACTTAGAAAGGATTTCAAAATGTTTACGGGATCGGGACTTATGCGGGTTAAACCGTGGGATACTGCTAGTGTTGAAAAATATTTCTTGTTGAGGGAACGTTCTTACCTAGGTGATAAAATACGGTAGTATACAGTTTTAACTTCTGATATTCTTAGTAAACTGATGCCTAAACTTAGCTAAAACTTACTAACCGATTTACTTTTTAAAACACGGACAAGTCCGCCAAAGCGATGCCACTTAGGCCGATGGATAATAAAAATAAAGTATTTCTGTAAATAATTCTATATATATAAAACAATCCCAGAAACACACAGATTCAGATTAATCTGTAGAGCTAACAATTTTTGTTTTAACAGCCAGATAAGAATATACTACATTCTCTGTCCAATTAAAATAACAATGCTCTTGATATTTGCATGTACGGTGCACATTTTTAATTATCGATAAAGAAGCCGACCACGTAATAAAATAAATAATAAATAGCTATATCAAATTGAGGAGCATAATGAACCCATAACACGCCTAAATGGAAAAAATAAACTAGACGCGTTTATTCGCGCATGAAATAAAAATGTTATCATATAATTAAAAAATTTAAAGGTCAGTTTGTTAATCAACGACGGCAAAACTACAACGGTACAATAAAAATACGTTGCATAAAACTTGCGAGTTAAACTTGGAAGCCGGCAACGAGTACAAAAGGTTTTTAAACGGTTTTAAAAACGATAACCTCTACAACGATTGCAATCACATGGGCGATTCATTTGAAATTTATTGCCATTTGAAATAGATAACATTTGGAAAGTACGCACCCCACCGTAGGCTAACAATGCCGTGTCTATTGACGATAACCAATAACTCTTTTGAATACGACGCGAAAACGGGCGCGCGAACAATAAAGAGCGGAAAGAAATCGCCTACCGTTAGTGTGATGATACTCCAAAGGTACACCAACTATACAGACTCTCCCAATTCATTTTTAAGTTTATCGCCCGGGTTTGCCATAATAAATTTCTTGGTGCATTAAACATGGGGCTCATGGTATTCGCAATTTATTTCGCGTGATAGTTATTCGGACTGTCTATTTCGGATTGTTTATTATCGCCGGCTAAGTTTCCTTCGAGACTTTTGAATTCTTTATAAGGTAGGGGAGAAGTAACAATAATTTTAAATTACTAATTTCACGGTTTCAATTATTTATGGGTTTTATGGTCTGCGATTTACGGTGACTGCAATTATAATGGGTAAGACGTGAACTAACGAACGTCTAGAGTAAACTCTTCTCGATGTACTTATCTGATTTATTCCTACTGTTGTGGTTAATAGATATTGACTGAGCATTTTCCGTGAGGTAAAGAATTTCTAGATAAATAATTAGCAACTTCTATTAAGTTTTCTTTAATACTTTGTTTTTTTTCATGTACAGAATTAGATGTTTGTTTGTTTGTATGTCAATTACGTAAAAACGGCTGAACGGTTATGTCTGAAATTTGTCACCTGAATTAAAACACAGGATTTTTTATCACGAAACAGAAAATGCAGGAAAGAATGAATCGAAGAGGCCTTTACCATACAGTAGTAGGTACAAAATAAGCTAAAAATAAAAATTAATAAGTACCTACCTTAACCAAATGTATTTTTTATTATAGTTAATTCCATAGTAATCCAACGAGTTAAATATGACTATTTACAGACAGACGTTATGCTCTGATGAGTGCGATCTCCAAGACAACTTTGTTGAAGCCATTATGCAGTCATTGATATGGTCGATTCATTTAAATTCACTAAATTGCTAGTGTAAAGCTACTTCACGCTCTGAAGAACCTAAGCTTTGAGACTTTAACATTGTATTTATTTTAACAATATGAATTTAATGGGTTTGTTAATTTATATCATACTGGGTGTGCCCCACGGTTTTTATCCTTGTAAATCCCGATAAAAATTTCGAAAAATGTATATTAGCGTATATCTACATTTAAATAATATGCATTTGAACCAAATCCGGCCATGGTTTGACCGATGCGTCGATAGATCAGTTAGTCAGGATTGTCTTTTTCTTTTCGACATAATTAAGTAATTAAGCAATAGAAAAATGGCGATATTAAATTTCCGAAGCTTTAATATTGACTTAATCTTAACCACAACAACTTACAACTACAACCCTACGAGTCTTCAAGTCTAAATTTATATTAGACTTGAAGACTCTTTTTAAACATAAATTATTTAAAAAGGCGTACCTACTATAATTCGTCGTCATATCTTAATGAAAAGAATCCATGATTATTGATTGTTTCTGTTTAAATTACAGATATCTGTATTTTGTATGATGATTGTAATTTAACACCATGATCACAAAAAACCCAATGAATGCCACCTTCTTCTCATCGGAGGGCGAACAAAATCATTAGATTTAAGACGTATCCAAGTGATTATATACATTTATTGTGTACAAGCATCCTATCGAAATAAATATTTTTGATTTGATTTAATTTGATTACAGTGAATAGGTTTCTTCTACCTTATCGTCCCTTCCGATATTCGTTAGACTATCACTAACAAGATAAATAAACGAAAGAAATATAACTATGTTTATTAATAAACTTCTGCCTTCTATCCCTACTAATTAGTTGACATTTTTTACTATTATGTTAATGTTAAAAAAAACATGTTCAGTTTAGAAACTAGCTAATAATAGAAAGTGTTCTGCGCAATAAACTCACGTTATTTTCCTTCGGTTTTACGTTGTAAAATATTGATAAATAACAGATAGTGAATTTACCTATCGGTAGTGAGTGATGTGTGGAAGTGTTAGGTAAACTTAGCGTTATTGTTATTTAGTACGCATAGAAATTATACGAAAGACCACCTAGAGTTATTGAAAAAATGTAATTCAATGTGAGGACCTCGAATTTTTATCTCTGCTTACGAGGTAAAGCAGAGGTAAGTCATGACTCAGTTAAGACTAGAAATTGTGGGAACCGAGAAGGCATACAAAAAATATTGATCGATTTTTGTGTTACAGCACTAAAGTTATACGACTTTTTCAGGCCTCATGCAGTGCCAGGCTTTATTAAATCACAACAAAACATATTAATTAAATGCGATTGTTTTGAATTCAACAAAGGTCTGCTAACTTATTTTCACATTTTACTAACACAAACTATCTGTATTGCCACTTCGCCAAAATCGATAGTTTTTAAGCCGAAATTAAAAAAACATCTCCTCGCATATTTGTGAGATACTTTTTTAAACAACAATATTTCCAAGCTAAACACTTTTAGAAATAATTTAGATACAATAGTTTCTACAAATTTAACAAACTACCATTCCCCTGCGCCACAAACAAACACAGACCAAACAAACTACGATATATACCTATAACGTGTAGGTACCTATACCTAATCCGAGATCATACTCGTATGTGTAGACTAACATTAATTATTTATAGTTTACGATCCCGCACCGCTATAACTATGTAACGTGCGACGTCGTAGCCAACACGCAATGCAATCCATCCACTGATTTGATAACTGCAGTAACGTTCTGTTGTATTTTCTAGGGGTGGTACTGCAGTCAATTTAATAATAATAAAATAAATAAACTATTTATTGCCAAGAATATACAATTTTAAGTTTGTAGGTAAAAGGGGTAAATATTAAAAATTGGTAAATGTTATAAGAATCAAGTTCGCAGGGGCCGTGGGTTTCAACAATAGTGTGCCATAACTAAATCTTCCGCCTGTTGATAAGACTTTGCGAGGCAGAGACCTCTTTTCCTGCACCATATGGTGCAACCTTCAGACCCCTTCCCTTCAGACCTCTAATATCGCATACATCGGAAATACGATTGTAAACGTTGCGCAAAAACCGAATTCACCTGTAATATGGGCGTTATGAAAATCTGGCACACTTCTGGATAAGGGTCAGAAACAAAAAGTTTCTTCTGAACAGACAAGATTAACCTTTAAAATGACGAGTTTCCGAACACTTCAAAGTTTGGTCTCTTTATACAGCAATTTAGTAGGATAGCGAAAATGCATTTTGAAAGTAACTATTAGAACAGATCTTTGTTTCCAGAACTAACATAGCTATTTTTCCAGCCGTTCCCCATACCTTTATGCAATAAGAAAGGACCGTTTCACAGAGAGCTGTGCATACAAGTCTTAACGTTTTGTCATCCGCAACGTCACGCAACAATCTCATAATATGTGCAAGCATTTTTACTCTTTTCCTCATTACCATTAAGTGAGCTTGAAAGGAAAGCCTTTGATCAATATCAACTCCCAATTACCTGATCGACGTAGCCCGCTAAATTATAGGACAGGAGCAATGAGGGACACAGTTACATAAAGTATGTGCTCTAAGATCAGCGATAGATTTTGGCTCAGTTTTTGTTGCCTTTCTGAAACAGACAAGTTTTAAATTTAAAGAAATGCTTTCAAAAGAAATATATCGAAATGGCAAACAAGTTTTTTTTTTGTTTTGAAAGATAACAGGTTAGCATTTAGATACTCAAAAACAAGATTGAGACCAGTCTAAGTATTCTTGATTGTATCTTTCCAAGATTTACCTTGGAAGAGCACAACTGTGGCATCAGCATAACAGACAACATTTGAGGATTTCGTCAGGAAATTTCCCATGTCATTGATGTAGGCTAAAAACAGGGTAGGACCGAGCACACTGCCCTAAGGAACCCCTAATTGCACATGATCCTCATCTCTGATAGAGTTTAGAAGAGAGAGAGAATACACTGACTTGATAATATTTCCACGATATATCCATATTCCAAGGAAAAACGCAGGGGTGAAAAATAATATACATATTCTTTAAAAAACTTATCTCGTAGGTTTCGTGGTTATCTTTCGGTCTAAAAATATCTGAAGTAAAGATATTGATGGTTAAAATAACATTTACATTTTGTAAAAAAAATAGCCAAAACTTACGCAAGTACGATTCTGGTTACGGAACCCTAAAGACTTCAGGCGCGATATAGATTGTGTTCAGCATATCAGGCTAACAACTAGATACAGTTTCACTTGTTCGAAAACGTTACAAAATATAAATTGTTACAATATGTCACCCAATGCACCTTGCTTGCAACCCTTACAACTGCACTCGTAAAACCCTCCCCTACTACGAAACGTTATTGACCGAATCGTTTGTTTTACTACGCATACTTAATTCGACATGAAAACTCTTATGTAGGTACTATAGAAACATCCCCGAATATGCGTGACTCAATCGTCTTGTAAGTGCAGTAACAATTTTATGCATTTCCACTTCGAATAAGTTCATCTTAATGGAATTACTATTACAGTTTAAGTATTCCTATTAGCCCGATGATAGTAAACTTTTTATAGACCGTATTGAAGTATAGTCGGGGGTTATAGAATAGGGGGTAATGCTTCTCTTCCCGTGGGTTCGTAGAATTCGGAATTTGGAAACCTTGTGATAAGAATTGCCTTAAGATTGCAATGCGGTGACGTGTTAATTTTACCACAATATTTAGAAGCCTTAGGGAGACCTGAATACTCAATGTTAGCCACACCACTACACAGAAGAAGAGACCACAATATTCCTAAGCACACGCCTTTTTGACCAGTCTAACTCTAGCTAACGGTTTTGTTTGTTAAAAGGAGATAGTTACTAAGTACCTTTCGATTTCCATAATTCCATATTGTTTTAGTAGACAGAAACTGTATTTGAATAAGGATAAAGAGCGCTGGAGTCTGAGATACAAGCCTAACCGCTTAGTTCAGACACAGATGTAACCAAATTGTAAACCTGTTTACTGAAATATAAATGATTTATTATTTTTTATTATTATTAACTCTTTTGGAGAACAGATCAGAAGCAGACTTACTTCGCTGATCCTGGGAATATTATAATGGTATTGGGTTGAAATAAGGACCTCCGCAACCACAATAATTACAAGTCGAGTAACTAACTAGCCCTTATTGATCAGTATAACTATAGCCAACTCTTTTGGAGAACAAAGGAGAAGGAGCCTTACTGCGCCGACCCTGGAAATATAGTAATGGGTTCAAATTAAGGCCTTTTTTTCGACAAAGGCATATTTCGTTATCTGCTACCGGAAAAGATTTTAGAATTTTCTCTCAATTTGTTTAAGGCTTTAAAACAACAAATTCTTAGTTTAATACACGATTAATATTATTGGTATGTTTTAAAACATTGCTCTCTAGAACCTTCCCAAGGAATAATGTCCTACGTAAAGGACGATCAGGTAAGCCTGGCTCGCTACCTGCAAGCAATATTCACGCTATATATCGGGACAAATAACACAATGTAATGCAAACAAAACATCCGGTGAAACGGCATCGTGGATAAATAAATTTGCCTTTTAATACACAAGGCGTCGGCGCTTTGACAGATTTCGTGTCGTTTGAAGATGCGTTTTGTATGGATTTGAATGCTTTTATTTCATTTGTTATGTGCAAATTGAAAGATGATAGTTTTCAAAAGGCATTTCGGTTAATTTTGAGTACGTAAGCTTGTACTCATGTGTTTCAGAGACATTTACGCCGCCTTAACGTTTGATGAAAATACATGTACCTATTGTTCGTATCATCTCGCCTTTATTTATCTATCGCAATATTTTAACGCAATTCTTCGCACTTAATGAAACTTAGCTGCACGCAGCGGTTTCACCCGCGTAAGTCCCAATCCCGTGAAAAGTATCGAGATTAAGCCCATGTTACCCTGAAAGATGCGATGTATCTTCATATGGTTGTACAGACTACCTCCAACATACACGTTACCACGTTACGTAACGTGTATACATTCATTACCAACGTATCTGTTTATAATATTAAGTAGGTATAGACGTATTCCAAATGACAGCACTAGTAGCATTTCTTTAATAAATAAACGTAAACATCACAAAGCGACATGTAGCAAGCGACACACATCCCATTTCCACGATTTATATTTAATTCGTTTCGAAGTTACTAAGATTCAAAACGACACATAACAATAAATCGTAAAACAGTACTTAAAACATATTTAAACTGTTATTAAATCTAACAGATCAGATTTATAACCTTGTCGCAACAGACTATCTTTGATATAATACGTTGCCTTTCACAAAATAGATGAATGCTTTTGAACATTGATACATGCCTTTTGTAATTAGAAATCTTGTAAGATATTAGCTTTGGAGAAAACACGTATAAAACTTGATAATGTATCTAATCGACCACTACTTTTGATATAAAAACTTTGTTAATAACACTAAAGAAATAAAATTAAACTTATATTTCGATTTTAATCGGGGGGTTATTATTCTAGCATTGTTTCGACGTTTAACCTTACAGGTATCTTCTGCAGGATAGATCAATACTACAACAACAATAACATCGCGAAAACAGAAGAAAAATCAATATCAAAGGGGAGTAAGTACACCGATATTGATTAAACTTCAAATGTAAACAGCGGAAGACTCTGTCTAACATATAGGCAACTTTTATCTCGATATTCCCATAGGATCAAGACTTAAGCGAGCGAAACTGTAGCTATAAAGTACCTAAATCAAAATAACAACTTCATTTACTTTTCCAAACAACATTAGCTAGTTATGTGATTTAAATTCGTCTAGAAACTTCAATGTTTCGATTAGGCAAGTGAATAAAGATTTATCGAGAATCGCAGAGTCAATAAATTGTTAGCAACGCATACGATTAAATCGGTTCGATTCTGGGAATGCGTTCCACCAATATTGACTGTGGGCATTGGATAAGCACGACCTACAGTTTGTTTAGGATCAATAACCTTACATTCATTCATATCCTTTTATATAAAAACCTAGCATATGACTTTGTGGGATGTCTAATGTCTATAGCGCCCTCTAACGTACGCCCAGTAAATCATACAAACGTGACATTTAAACTAGAAATATAAAGCAGTTTCTAGACAAATTAAACAGATATTATAAATACGAAATTGGTGATAAAACAAAAATATTCACAAACAACGCTATTAAATTTGAATCCCCTGTACTAATCTTTGATATATTAATGTAGCGTCTAGACGAAATTGTTTATTACACCCTAATAGCTAAGATTTATAATGGACATAGTGTCCTTGAAAGAGGGGAAAAGGTGGAAAGTACATATTGTCCATTTATATCCACATTAATAGCACCTAACGTAATAAAAATAAGGGGAGAGACGACATGCGAAAAGGCAGACAGACATATTACAAAATTATACAATTAGTTCTACGTAGCAACAGCGTTAAGACAATCTGGGCAGACGGCGCTTTTACATAATATGTTAATAAAGCGGGTAATGTATCGCAACATAGCATCTAACTAGTCTACTCAGAGTTAGCAACACGAGACGAAGACTGGACAGTAGAAATATTTTAAAATAGGTAATATACATCTACAAAAATACAACACATGGTCGCTGAGCGTGATTCGAATCATGCATCTTTACTCAATCCAGGAGATATGACTTAGGCTACGTCCGAACAGCGATTTTCCAAATATACGCTGAAAAACGTAGCCGACGTAGCCTTAAGGCCATTTTGCAGTACCGAGTAAAATTCCTTTGCCTTGGACGACGCCAAACAGCAGAATGCGAGAAATTGTTAAATATATTTTACATTTTAGTGAAATATTAGTAAAATAAAAATAAAAATATTTTACTTTTTTTTTATAAACAAAAATCCAATAGTCTCTGAATACGACGAAAAAATACGTAAATTAAAGTTTTCTTGGTTTTTTTTTTCGAGCGAAGTTGCGGGTTTTATCGGGTTTTTAATTGAATATTTCATTGGGTTTTTTGAACTACGACAAAATAAACCTCGCCTTAACCAATTAGTCCGCCGCCGTTGGTGACTCACACGCTGAATCTTTGCGTCTGTATTACGCACGTTTTCCCGAACCCGACACAGCCCGAGCCACTCGAGAAAAGTCCCAGCTTTAGTGCTTATCTCCTAAAGATGGGGTTGACGTCGTCGCCCGCCGTCGCGACGAACACTATTCAAATCCTCCGCGTTTATTGGTCCATAACTCAGAACTGGCGACGTACCCCGGCATTCGTTCAAGATTAAACTTAGGCTGCATCTAGATGCTTCTAACTGTTCGAACGTGACTAGAATACGAGATCGAACTAAAAAGTATAGGTAGGTAGAGGTACCTACGCTAATTTTGTTGAGAACGCTGAACCACTGGCGAATTTTAAAATGAAGAGATTCAGACCGAATTCATGGGTATAACTCAATTTAGTACCTACATAAATAGATCATAGCAGTGTAAAGATGTCGTTATTGCATATTCTAGAAGTATCACTTCACACAGTATCGTTGCTATTTTATGCATCTTTTAAAAAATCTATTTAAGATAGAGGGTAAGAAGACAAATGCTTACATTTTACTTGTAGCAGTTTCTGGCTTTTTTAGGAGTACGGTAACAGAAAGGTTATGATTATATTTTGATGTAAATTAAGTGACACAATAAGTTGTACTTGGAAATTAAGTACCTACTTATCAATACCAAATTTAATAATTTAGTACGTACCATATAAATCTTACGGAAGGATGACAGGAGAAACAGACAAAGTTAAACGGAAACAGCAACATTGCTTTGTACTATTTAGGGAGTCATCATTTTCATCGACAAGCAAACTTCCATCAAAGAAACGCATTAAAGAAACCAAATTCGATTCGCACCAATTCCATAACAAGACCTGAAAATAGTTTTTCACGTAGAATTCTTACTAACTCTTAATCTTGGAATAACATAATTGATTAAAGACAATTGTTTGAATTATTAATTATTATTATAATTATTAATTTATATTATAAATTATTAATTTTATTAATAGTTATAGCCTTAACAGATGATCGAACCCGCTCCGCACTGTGCCTACTATCAAATGATGTATCTGCTATTATGTATCCTTTGTCCGAACGCCACAGAACACGTTAAGAATAAATAAATGAGTAAAGATATTATTCCTTTTCTGAAATTTATTTTTTTATAAAAATAAACTACCTTAATTCAAAATATATAATGTCTACATCTCTACAAAACCTACAAACAACATTCTATAATTGCACATTAATTACAAATGTGACTGGTACTTACAGCGGTGCGGTTCGATCATCTGTTACAGCTATAAGACGCAATAAGTAGGTACGACCGAAGTGTATTGAGCCAATAAACGGTCTCACAACATTTTGAAGCCTTAAGGAACGTTATCGTCCAAACGTGACCATGCCGCTCGATCAAATAAATCCTTGGACATACATAAAACATACCGTTTACAAGCTGTTTACACACTTTTATATTGAACTTTATTCGAACTGATTTCATTCGGCTTCGGTATTTGGTGAAAGAATTTTGCTGGCGAAAGTGTGTTGTAAGGTTGTCACTTAAGTTGAAATCCTTATTTTAAATTGAGCTTTATTTAATCCCAACTACGACCGTGGTTTTATTCTCGTGAATCGCGATACCGATATTATCGAGGAGCACCTCGATAATTTAGTTTTCTATTAATGAAAGGATGGTTCAAATCGGTCCAGTAGTTTCGAGGCCTATTTAATGCACACAAACAAACAAATAAATCTTTCTTTTTTATTATTTTTGTAAAGATTAGGGTCTAAATGACTTGAATAAATAATAGAGAGGCACTATCTTCTACAAATAACTTCTTTGTCATCAGTTCTCGATATTTTTCTCCGATTTAAAAACATTAAGGTGGCGAAATTCAGTAAATTCAGCTAGTGTTTACGAAGCCGGCTACATAAGTGGTAATTAATTCTAACAACATAAAGAAGCATCTCAAGCACGTCTGTAAAGCGATACTACTGAACTGAGATAAGGTAAAGTTACCGAATGAGAGACCCGCTCTCAACAGACGCACTTGAGAATACCGCCCCGTATCAATAAGGTTGACGGCACTTTGTGTACGTCGCACTATGGCTTTTTGGGGGTTGTTTTTTACCGCAGCCTCTAAAGGTACATACTCTTCGTACCGGACTCAATGCAAATGACTGGATAACTAGACAGAATACAGATCCCCCTGAGTGGTGGTAAAAGAGTAAATATTTGAACGCTTTTGCCGCGGCCTGTCATTCATCACCTACTGGGCTAAGTCGTAGCGTCAAGCGGACTACTAAACTTTTTACTATAATGTTAAGACGGGCCGCGTTGTTATTAATAGAAGACGGCGATATTGCCTTCTAGATAAACGTGCTACATCTCAGACCATATCGTGACTGGCCATTTGGTGCGACAGTGTCTAAATTATCAAAGCTAACAATATTATTTAGAAAAAACAAAGTGTATTTCACAGAGACTCGTTTTTTTAACTTCAAAACTTTTTAGCTTCGATTTTAGGTATTTACATAAAGGTTGCCATAACAAAGATATTTTACAATTTCTGAGCTCCATTAACTTGAATCAAACAAAGTTCAAAGTTATTTAAAGAAAATACAGGGTTGTCGAAAGAACTTGAAAGAATTGTTATTTTTTCGGTATTTTTACGGATGATTGCGATAAAATATCCCGCTTGTTGAAGTACGGTATTTAGGTAATCGTTTTACTTAAGTTTACTTCGACGAGAAAGATCGTACGATACTATAAGTATTCTTGAATATGAATTCAAATGTTTAAAAATCGATTAATTTTAAACATTTCTGTAGGTTGAGATGAAGTCTTACTTATAGCAAGTCTATAGAAAATTTCGTACCTACAGTGCGTACACAATATAAAAAACACGTAAAAAAAACATTAAATAGCAGTATCGATGATTCAATCACTACGACCTATTGTACATCGGCTTATCCTCAACGTTCCCTCGATCCTAATCCAAAATTGCGTTCTCATGAATTAGCTAAAGTATAATTCCAGAAATTGAAAATTGCAATTTGCCTTAGAAACCGGGAATCTTAGAATTTCACCGGTAACAATAGGTAACGATACACAAAGCAGGGGTACAAAGCCCGATCACAATCGGGGAGTTGAAAAAATTGTACCTCTCTTAGATGGCCAATTGAAAAGGGAGCAACTGAGATACAACCATCTGTCGCACCCGGCGCTTTCTTACTTAAAATTTTATGTGGCCAGATGTCTGTGGAGATTTTTGAGTTTATTTAACTTTATGTATTACTTACTTACCTAACTATTGGCAATCTTGAACTTTTCTCAATTAAGTTAAGGCAAAGCGCGCTCAATGGTATATTATAGTGTCGGTTTTTATCAGGCTAACTATAGTCAAGCGCATGCCAATATCAAAAAGTACCTTATTATTATTACTAACCCATACAAAACATACAAATCGTTTTATTTCGATAGATAAAAGTTAAAGTTAAAACTGTGTGTTTTCTGCAATTAGCCCTACAATTGGGCCTTTGTAGGTACTTGACTTTAAACCGTTGGTTTTCTTTCGATGTTTTCCTTCACCGCAAAAGCGATGATAATAGCGCACATAGATTGACTTATTTAGACATTAATTTAGATTTATATTTAAGTCTAAATAAATTTTAAGAAATCCAAACAGGTTAAAAAGAAATCTGACAAATATAAATCTACTCTAAAATTTAAGAATAAAGCCTAAAAGAATAAAACTAACTAGGTATATGTATATCATTGCAACGCATTGATTTGTATCTTATAAAGATTATAACATGTTATAACTACAAGGTTATCTTTAACCGTCTAGACAGACAGACAACCGAACAATCGACTTCCGTTTTCTCCTCTTAAGTTAAGAAACCTTAAAATCAAGTCCCAAAACAATAACAAAAGCCGTCACAACACAAAAAGATTGTCTCTTCAGATTCGCATAAAAACTTCACGACACCCTGTAATTTCTTCAAGACAGCACGTGTGGTTTTATTCCAAAACTCTTTTATAAAAAACCCACCCTGTATGCTCCACCGTATAAATTAATTGAATAGTAAATTTATAGTAATAAATATAGGATTATGTCACTATTATTGTGATGGAGAATTTAAATGGCGGTTTGAAATAAGAAGGAATTGAAATGGGATTATTTTTGTTCCGTTTTTTTTTTGCAGAGTTAATATTGGTTTTATGGAGGAATAAACACCGTATAAAATGTTGCTTTATTTAGAAACAAATATTTAGTATGGTAGCGAAAACCGATAATCTTTTTGTGGTTAAGCAGTATTTTTTTTGTTCTTCCTAGGACGAAATTGAGAACACGGATATTTTACATTCTGCCTTTTTTAATACATATTTATTTAACACATAAAAATCCAATGATTGATTCACAGTGGAAATCGAACTCGCAAGCTTGGACGTTGCAACCGGGTCCGACGCACCACAGAAGTCGTCAAAGCAACCAAATCTTTTATATTTACCTATAATAGGTATTTTAAAGATAATATACATATAAGATCACATACATATTATATAGATAGTCGACATGCAAATCATCCCAGACGGCTTGAGCCGGTCTACTTACTAGGTTCTTGACATCACAATGACTCAATAACGATTAATTGATTAGAAGAAAAAAAAGCAAACAAGAAAACCACACAGAATTTTTCCTTGTACAGAACTAACTACCAAAAAAAGGCGATTGCAAGACTTTTTTTGGTTTTTTTAGTTGAGATACTGGTTCATTCACATTCTCGATCGTGGTAGGTATCAGTGGCGATTGGTCCATGTAAGCCGATTTCCATCGTTAATTTTGAATACAGGCTGATGATAATAGGTACCATAAAAATACTACAGTATCTACTTGTGGACTTGTTTTTCTGTTCTTTAAAAACGAAAATAAAGTGTGCAAACACTTTCTCCTTATTTGACTAGTAATTCTGCGAATACTGTCCTCGCGAGCATTAAGCCTTCATAGTGGGCGAAATACCACACTAATCAAAAAATCCCTCCAACAAAAAAATAACTCAACTAAAGATACTTCAATTTCAAGTTTCATGAATAAGATGGTTTGTCTATCCCCCTTGACTTGACAAAGACGTTACATAACTAGATGACTAAGTTATGTAACGTCTGTGTCTAAATCTGTCTATTTGAAAATTTTTGTCACAGTAAAAGACAAACGATACATAGTTAATGCAGATGTTAGTTATCGTTTATAAGTAAGGAGATTTAACTATGTATCTATAACAGTGATTATAATCTTCTGTAGTTACTCGAAAAGAGCATTGCTCTCAAATAATTTATTTTACGTATATTTATACCAGCTTACCTAAAAAGAAAGCCTTCTCTTCGCAACTGGTAGGTAGATATGTAATATGAGACACGCCGAAAGCGGTTTCTCACGCAATCTCATTTCAAATTTAGGCGCGAAGCTGAACTGGCAGTTGTGTGGCCGAGTGTAGAGATGTGGTAAGCAATCCTATGGTCGATAACAATTATTTAATTACTTATAGACAATTTGATTGTTAGTACAATTATGTAACCGTCAGTTCAGTTCAGTTCCGTTGGTCATTTTGTTTGGGAGACATATATCTACTTCTTCGATAAATTATAAATTTAGAACGTTTTATTTACAAAGTTTCTAGTTACAGACTAACTACTATAACCTAACTGTAAACAGCTCTATAACTCGGACAAAATCCATAAAAAAAATTCAGTCCTGACTGATTGACTGAACGCTTATCAAAGGGAATCCTAGGTCAATAAAATTTGAAAATTCCCTTGGGATCGGAATTTAGGGATGTTTTATATTAGACCGTCACCCAGCCGAGCTTCGCTGTATATTGCTCGAGCGGCGACCAATCGCTCGGTTTATTGTAATCGAGTGGCGGCCGCGCAACATTCGAATATAAATCATCCCTTACGCGGGTCAAACCGCAAAACGCCGCTAGTGTTGAGAAAAACCTGCTAAAATTTGGAATTATGTATGACGCAGGATTCCGATTAGAAAGTAGGTATTTTGGTAATTTCCAGAAGATTAGGATTTACGAGGGTAAACGGCTGATCACAGATAATGGAACATAATAATGTATTTTATAAATTACATGGAAAACTGGGATTAACAAAAATCTGCGTGTTATTTTACCAATAATAAATGAAATTTACTCCCAACACTACTTACTTAAATTATGTAAATCGGCAGAATTCACGAACACGTTCAAATTCCAACCGTTTATTTAACTTAACACGTCAATTAGATACGTTTTTTGGCGGCAAGACCTCACAGAAAACTGATACTTTTGAGGCGAAATTAAAATTGACCACATTTTTAAAAGTAAGTACATACTACGTTTGCTAAAAAAACGAGAAAAAGTAATGAGCGCGTATTATTACAAAATGAGTTGCCCGCTTAAACTTGGGTTAAAGAACTTATAAAAAATGTGCAAAGTGGAAATTAATAAATTGCGTAGTTTATATAACATACTAGCTGAGCCCAAGTTTCGCACGTGTACTATTCTGCGGGAATATCGAGATCATAAGTAGCCCATATTATCGATAGGTATACCGATTTTCGTAGTCGGTTCAGTACTGTTTACTAGTAACTTTCAAATGTATATCATTAGAAGGGTTAGAAATATTTTAAAGGAATAAATACTACATCTACAAAAATTCCCGCGCGGAACTGTTTGAAGAGAGACTCTGGATCGGATCAGTCGCGAGTGAATTCCTGAAGATATAACTACATATTTTTCCTTTTAAATATAGTTAGAAATGCCTTGACCAATAAAAAACAAATTACGAAATTAAAAGGGTTGTCATTTTACAATGTTACACACACGAATGCCATCAACATATCTGGCTAGACAATAAAATCTGTACTAAACTTCTGATTACTATAAACTCAGTTCCCTTATTCCTTACATTTCCCGATTAACTTCTACCGATACACTTTCCGGTTTTTGAGTATAGCCGGTTTTATTATTCGACTATAAAACCCGGTTTTTGTACGGTTGTACATGTTTAACGCGACATTATCGTAAAATTTTTACATGTTTCCTGCCATTCCTACTTTACCAATAAAATATTAATGTTACGAAACCCCGTTTTAGGATTACTTAGTTCTCAATGAGTAAGACATATTTTATGTTTTATATAGTTAAACTCTATTTATTTATTAGTCATTTTATGTTATTTATTTGTTTGTTATAGAAAATTACTCATTGATGATAAAATGAGCGAAAAGATAGTTTCGAAATGGAAAATAGCACAGATTTTTTTTAGGTGTTCGTAAGATCCTGTAATTGGATAATTACACCGCTGTAAAAAAAGGATAAAGGTCGCCTGATGTGATGCATTTCAAACTGGTCTCTTACCAGTTACCAGACCAGCTTAACTAGTTGCAAAGTCAAATTATGCTGGAAATTACTTACACACCTTTAAAAAAATTGAATCAAAATTCGAACTTTATTGTTAGAATACCCACCTATCTAGGTAACCTACGGTATAATAACAATTTTTTTCAAACGATAAAAACAACTGCATATTTATGCAGTAACTGAAATCACAATCATGAAACAAATTAAAAGCTTTTCCGCATCTCAGTTTTTATCTTAGACAAATACTTTAAACGCAAGCTCGTGCAAACTTCCATCATACGCAATGGTAAATCATATCGTTTTAACATATATAAACTTACACAGCATAACGGATAAGCATTCCACAGTTTGCTAATACGATAAAAACATAGGATTAATGCGTTTCTCATTAAGAACATAAAAGAACGCCGACCATTTCTTGCAAACGCATTTTCACAGCGCGCCAATGAAGTTGGTAACAGTTACAAACGAACAACACACCACCGGACTTTTCAAAGAAAACCAATCAGCCAGTAATCACTATTTCTAATTATAAACTTCACGTAAATAAATATAGTTTATGACAGAAGCGAATATGTCAGCTGAGTTATTTGTAAAGAACGGAACGTTTTATGTCCAACAAGAAAATATATTATAACTTAAAAAGTTATTATAACTAATGGTTAAATAATTCAGTCAACTCAAGCCCGTGATCCGTATCCCGCTGCGTGCCTGTATTATAAAAGTGGTTGCATCCATTCAGATGTTTCGAATCGCGGGAATAGGTACAGTGAACGAGTGATTGACAGATTGACGTTGTCACTTTTGTGAATTGAACTATGAATGCATGTCAAAACTGCGCTCCCACGCGTGTTTGATCTCTGATTTTATAGCACTGTAGCACTGTAGCACTGTCTGACGTCACTTAACAAGTCAATTTGACATCGGCTATAAATCAGGCACATTTCCATCAAGTTTTTTTAAGTACATGCCTTATAAATGCTCCCGATTTTTTTATTTACATAACATTATTCCGAGTTCCTTCGATTTCCATGCAACTAAGTTGAATATTTTTCGATTCAAGAAAAAAGACGTTGGTATATATCAGGTAATATATCAAAGACTAATGTGGTAGAAAAAGATGTCTGCTATGAATTTTTAAAAAGGATTTAATATTCAAAATCGATTAAATAATCAATGAAGCGTATTCTGAAACAATATCGCGTAGCTTATGCGATTAAGCGTACCGCGATTCGAACTATCACGTCAAGGTGCGCCGTCGGGTGGGACAAGACGCTTTGTAAAAAACCCTACCTATTATAATCCACATCAATACGGCACGCGACTCCGGTCCAACGAACTACGGACATACTCAGCTCTCTACATAAACCATGCACTAGTTTTTTTCAGTTGCCCCTTTGTATAACACGTTTTTGTGCAAATCTTGCATCCATTGTACAAGAGGAAACCGTTCGCAATTCTGGAAAAAAACCGAGTCACACCTGGCCAAGACGCCGCTGCTGGCACTTTACAAAAGGACGTAACCGCCAGAGTATAGCGATCGTAAATCAATACTGCCCCGCTATAAATAAGGGCCTAATTTCTTAATACGGAACTAGGGTAGAATTTAATCCGCGACAGACAATGCAGTCTTGGGACGCACAAAGACATTGAGTAACGAGACAAAAATATGGAGGGATCCGTTTTTTTGCTCCGAATGCAGGTGATGGTAAAGTTATAGAAATTGTAAAATTCAATTATTCACCTATTGACAATACTGGAGCGTTTCTAACACTGTTGCCATGGGCCATGAGAACGAATAGCACGGCTGCTATTTCGCCTAGAGCCTACGGAAGCTTTCCATAACAAGGAATAGCAACGCCGCGAGCTATACGAAATCGCTTCGCTTATAAAAACTTTTAATGGTAACATCGAGGAAAGTTTATAATAAAGTTTGTCTAACAAACGGTTTTTAGGGCTGAACACAATTACGTACGGTTTAAAATATTCTAAATGAAGTAGGTACGTAATCCTATGAACTAACAGAGATTTGAATTAAGCCTTCCGTGTGAATACACAAGGTAAATGAGCGTAGAAATTAACTTCATGATCGATTTAGGTTTTATGTTTTTTTATAATCCGTTTAACAGTAATATTAAAGACTTATACGTATTATTGATCAAAACAAGTTCTGTAGTGCCATATCAAGATGATCGATTTCTACATAGTCTCAAGGATAAGTGTCTTTTTACTCCTTTACGCAAAAACAAGTGAACCGAAACTGCAGTATGCAGATGATAGCTGGAGATCTGGATTAACACAATAAGCTACTTTTGATCCCAATAGATATTCCTGTGAGACCGCTATTACTCTTCTCTATACCTTTTTTTATAAACGATAGATGAGCGTTTAACCACTAGTTATCTCACCTAATGCTTGTGTAAGATGCAGCACGTTCATCTAAAAGAAGGAAGACGGCAATAGAAACAATTCAATAATTCAAAAACTCAACCACTTCTGCAAATTGGCTGTAAATCATCAGAATTTATTTTCTACAAGTTATTAGTTTTATTATCATACTAGTAGTGCCCCGAGGTTTCACCCACATAAGCCCCGATCCCGTGGAAATATAGCGATTAAATGTGTGAATCGAGATCTTCAACTATCTCCATACTAAATTTAATTGCAATCGATTCAGTATTTTTTGCGTTTAAAGAGTAACAAACATACTTACACACCAACTTCACGTTTATAATATTAGTAAGATATATATAATAAACGTGCCTTTTCAATATATTTTAAACACCAATTGTAATCACTAGTTTTATGGGTCCTTTTATATTGTGTTTTTGGGCCGTAACCATTTATCGGCTATAAGCGACATACAAGCAGAATAGTAGTTTAGAGTGTTACTTTAATAAATACGTTGTAAATGTCATAAAGTAGCATAATTATGAACTAACTTAACTAAATTAAACTAAATTAACTGGAGATCTGGATTAACAAATTCAGATCTCCAGTTATCTGCATACCAAAATTTTTGCGTGAAGGATTAACAGACATACAAACAAACTTTCACATTTATAATATAAGTAGAGCAATATTATTAATAACAATAGCATTAAAGTATTATAGTGAAACCTTTTCAAGATCTATTTAAGCTGAATATAATATTTTGAACACCAATTGTAATAGTTTTATGGGTCCTTTAATATTGTGTTTTTGGGCCGTAACTATTTATCGGCGTTAAGCGACATACAAGCAGAATGGAGTGTCACTTCAATAAATACGTCGTAAATGTCACAAAGTATCAAGCGGTTGAATTTAATTTTAATAGGGACGCTTCCTGCAGGAGATTATGGGCCGATGATGAAGTCAACAATTTCAAGTAATAAAACAGTTTTACGACCTTTACTGGACGTTAAGTTTTGTAAGTAATTTTATACGATTTTTAAATGGGAAGTCGTTAAGGCTAAATGAGGGGATGTTATTTTAAGAACAAGTTGGTCTTTAGTTGTAATTTGATAAAAGGTGTTAGGGTTGGACTTGCTACTGTGTTTAAGGTGAAGCATTGATAACTTTAAAAGCTAGCTCGAACTGCGATTGACGACGCGACCGTCTCGTAAGCGCCACGACAGTATTTCTCGTTTAATATGAATTAGTTATATTGCTAATTAGGTATAACTGTATTATCAATATGAAGTGCAGATTATTACTAATCAGTACAGGAAAAACAAATATATACTGTTTCGTTGTAAAATGAAAAACTATGTTTTAACGAGTTGTTTTTTTCTGAGTTGTAAAAGAAACTAATTGTTTAAACAAAACTACCAAAGTGAAGGCAAAAGAAGGATAAATTAAATACCAAAATATGGTTACCGTATGTTTTGTTTTACCGTATGGTTTGTTTTGTTAATTACTGAGATAAATATTGACTTCCAAATCTACAAATTCTTCATCTTGATGAAAAGTAATAAAACCTGATGAAGTACATTATATACTAGCTGCGCTCCGCGGTTTCACTTGCGTAATTCTCGATGGGAAGTGACGATGAGGTCTAAGATGTAGTACATTTAAATATACCTAGCCAAGTGTTCATAGAACTGCGTCCCTCAGGTTTTGTAACATCTGGCGAGATACCTAGTAGCAAAATGTTTCACCTACGGTAGAAAACAAAGCATTTTTTCATTGTTTCCAAAATATACATAAACAATAACATAGTTTTTTACCCCGGTAGCCGCTTCCCGTACGGGTTTCCGGTGGTTAGCCCCATAATCGGTAAGGTTGAGGCAATTTAAATATTAAGGTGCACCTACGTGACTTCGTCAAGTAGCCAAGGAGAGTAACTACTGCCACAGTATACCTAGTAGTTGGTGCCTCGCGGACCTCCTACAGTTACCCATCTTTTACACAAATTTGTTTCCCGGGAACGGTCTCTTATTTGTAGGAAAAATCACATAAATTACGATAAAATGTAGGAATTTTCACAAATTTCTTGTCGTAGCCCGTTCTCAGAAAACAGGCACTTTTGAATCAGTCGATTTGGAGAAATGGTTAGTCTTAATCATGCACCACCTCGCAGTTTCACCCGTGCAAGTAACGATTCCGTAAAATATATTGTGAAATGATCTTTGCACACAAACTTTCGGGCTTAAATAACACGCGTAGTTAAATCCTGTTCCCACTGTATTTTGGGATCAAAATGGGTTTGAGCGATTGAAAGTATCCCATGTTTGTTACTTCTCCATCGCTTGAACTATCCATGTACGCATTTTTTTACCAAATAGGTAGTACAAGAGTAAACAAACAAATATAATAACAAACTTTCGGAGTTATAATATTAGTTTGAATGTGATTTTTGTGAGGATTGTCCCAGAACTTCAAGAAACATAATCAATTACACGTAGGTATATATTTTATTCAATTATTTCTCGTCGAGAGATAGCAAAAGTCAAAGTAGTCAAACCCACAGTCACAATGTAGATCTATACCTAATTCACAATTCATTTTATGACGACATAAAACGAGTTCAGATGTATTTACAATCAGTAACTAGGTAATTAAATTGACAAAAAAAACTATACTCTGGCACCTGCTACATTATAATAAATTAAGGTATACTATTAAACCATTTGACAGTCGAAAACAAAACCTCATTAGCCTTATTAATAAAGGTGAAGTAAAGTCGGAGCAGTTTTACCGCTTTTTCTTTCTTTCTGTAAAAAAGACAAAGCTAGTTCTCACTATTCCACGTTTACTAATAAGGATATATAGAAGTTGAGAGACCAAGAAAAAAACCTAAAATTATAACCCTTAATCTATTCTAAACACTAAATTACAATCTTAAACCGATTAAGACGACGGGTGCTTTCAATTTCAATGATTATGTCCTATCTAATGGCATTTTTAAACTATCTAGTAACATATTAAGCAGGTAATTAAAATGCTCACGAGCATTAATGTAAATTGACTCGTCATTCAAATGGTCTTGATAAAACAAAAAATGTAGTAATTTCAAGTCAAAACTATATTCAACTAAAGTTGTGTCCCGTGGTTTTACCCGCAAGAGTTCTTTCTTGCTTGGTAGTTAAAGGATTTGGGATAAACCCGGTCATTGCAAGTCGGACGCAGGCACGTAGGGTCCCGTACCAATAACACAAAAAAAAACACGTTTGTTGTATGGGAGTCCCACTTAAATATTTTAGTATTGGTTGTTTTTGCGGCAGCAGAAAGACTTACATCATTTGTGAAAATTACAACTCCCTAGCTATTACGGTTCATGTTCAGCCTGGTGGAGAGTGAAGAGTGGAGTCTTAGTAAAAGAGACCCTTGTGTATCCTGGGTACGGAACCCTAAAAAGTAGAGATATTTCGTTGAGAATAGAGGTTAACATACGAAATATTATCGCAATCGGTTCATTAGGCTTCGTGAGAACAATGCCCAAGCTTACGCGTTTAGAATTTAAGTAGGAAGAACCAATAAGATAAATAGTTTATATTATCTTATACGAAGTCTACAAATTCTGATAAGTAATTTAGTTTTAAATTAATATTTTTAGTTTCACATAAGAACCTACACAAAACAAATATTTTATGCTTACTTATTTCGTGTAGATGTATGTACGTGTATGAGAATTGTTTCTGCTTCGAAATTCATAGCCTAATCCTTAAAACTTTCCGGTTTTGTGAAAGCTACTTCCGTTGCTTCCCACACGAAAGCCCCAAACAAACGTATTTGAAATAAATAAAAAATGATATAAATTTTAAATTTATAAAAAATGATATTGCGAAGCATAGTTTTTGCCCATACTCAAGCATAATATACTTAAATCTCGTGAAAATTATATGTTTTAATAACGCCCAAAATATAGAGAACTGCAACATAATATTGAAATAGACCAAAACCACTGTAACAAAGTTAAAACATCGAGATATGAGAATAAATAATAATAGTTAGGCGATTCAGACCGATAAAATGTAACAATCTTAACAAATGATGTAAATTTAAAAAGTTTTATGGCAATATGGGGTTTTATATAAATTTTTCGTCCTGCTAATCAACATGTCTGACCGAAATGCTACAGACTAACGTAGTCTCACAATTCAAATTGATTCAAGCAACCATAGCAAACCAATATCAATACCAGAAAGTGTTCCAACTCAATAGTTAGAATATTTACAGCGACAGAATAGTGATGTGATTCCAACAAGATATTAGACGGACGTTTGTGGACTAACTAACTCATTCAAATTACGTTAGAATAACTGTATTCTAATCAGTTCAATTGGATTGTTCTCCAGTACTATTCGATTATTAGAAACTATATTAAAGTGATAGTTTAAGGTACAAAATTAAACTTTTTTTTTCGGATTTAATCGTGGTCGAAACGTTGAGCATTATTGAAACAACGCTAAAAACGCGCTCGTCGCTTTTCATCAGGTGATATAGAGGTCAAGCGTTTACCTATCAACTATAATTTTTTTTTATAAATTTCCTACATTTTCTACAACTTTACATGTGACCGGTCCTGGGCTACAAATTTGTATGAAAGCTGGACAACTGTCAAGACACCAACTACCAGGTAAACTGTGGTCATGCTTTAAACTTTTTTCACTTAGTAACTATCTACCTAACTATAGTTTGCAGAATACAGCGGTTAGTAACAGAACAGGCTATTTTACATCCTCAAACTAAGAGTTCAAGGCGAAACGCTAGTCAATGAATAATTCAACTTGCATTATCTATCATACTAAAGCGAAATGTCAAAGTTTATGATATCGTACGTGAGAACGTTTTTATATAACTTCTTGAGGCAAAAACTACTGAACCGATTGCGATAAAATTTGTTATAGATGTTGTAAATAAATAATGAATGTTTTAGTACATTGTGTAGTTAGTAAAAGATCTTGGATCAAATAATTTGATGGCCAGACAAACAAAAAACAAAATATGTATGGAATCTAAAATATAAAATTGTATATTCTGAGTCGTAATATGGTAGAGAGTTGTACATAATATACCTATAGGTATTTAAAATTAATTTTGGTGCGCAGAATAAGACGCGGGTATAAAACTGCAGGTTACAGTTAATGGCTTTCGTTTTGACTGGACCAACAATTAACTAAGGTCTCGATTTCCCACCCATTTCTGGCTTGGAAATACATCTTACCAATCTAACAATCCATTAAGCCAGTAAAAGGATTTTTTATACATGAGATAGACTACCACTTTCATTTCATCTCTTCATCTCACCTGATGGCGGGCGATGATGAGGTCGATGGTAACATGCTCGCCTAAAAGAAACTTAAACTTGGGGACAGTGAGTCATCCTGACCCTGTGAGGATGATGCCTTCACACATGCTTTATTTACAAGAGTACTCGTATTATAATAACTTGAAAATCGGCATATTGTGGATAGCCCATTGGATGACTTTAGCATAGATAACAATGCTAAAGCTATCTCTAGGTACGAGGGAGAAGAAATATTTGGACAGATCATTCGGAAGTCTTACTGGCGTAAGAAACCACTGGCTGGACGTAGGACGTAGAACTTAACAATTTACGCATTTCACGTGTAATTTTCCGACGAATGTCCTTGAGACAAACGAGTTTCATTACCTAGTATACCTTAGTTAGGGTTGCCAGATCGGGAAACTAAGTATAGAGAAGATAATAAAATTATCTTAAATTTCGTATTGTAATGCGAAAAAATATCTATATGTATAGATTTACAATACTACTATAGTCTAAATATTGTGTAGAATGCAGTTTTAACATGTACTTTTGGTCAGCAGTAAGACAGTAAAAGTTAATGGAAAAAATAGTAGGTATTGTGAAAAGTTTTAGCTATGAATAATGGAAATAAAAAAATTAACCGCACTAAAACAATTTTGTTTGTATTTGTAATCAACAGGCTTTCATACTTCTAAAGCGATTTTCGTGTAAGTCGAAGTGAGGATAAACTGAGTCTTTGGGATTTAAGTAAATACATATTTTTTTCCCAATGTTATCATTTATCTACCGTCATTCAGGAAAATTCAGGGTAGTTATTCTGAATACCAAAAAAGAATAAAATGAACGTTGTAGAAACTATACGGCGGCTTCTACGTACTAGGTTTTTTCTTACATCACAATCGGGCAGTAAATGAATGAAAAACATTTAACAACCCTAATTAAATATATACTTATTCATAGTAATACCTAATAGAAGATAATGCATAAGTAGGCAGTTAAAATTTATCAATGCAAAGTAAACGACGCGAAGTCTCTTCTGACGCAATAACTTAGTATTTCGCCGTTGCTAAGTTGAAAGGTTATTTCTTCATTATTTTTGGTATTATTTGTATGTGACGATGTTTTATAGAGCCAAAGAAATAATGGGCATCTCGGTACTTCACTACCTAGCAACCTGATTCACTGATTTATCGTACCCGAAAAGTACAGGTATCGAATAAAAGTGCAATCCAGTACCTATCTAGTTCAGTAGATTCTTGGTATTCGAGTTATTTCAAAAATACTTTGGATACATTATCTAAAAAGTCATACAAATATAACAATAATCCTATTTCTATGAGGTTTCCATCTAGTCAGTCAGTCTTTAATTCATATAGGTATTCCAAATTCAAAAAAATAAAGTAAATTTTAAATAAAAGATACCCCGACTAATTTAAAAAACCAGTCAATTTTTAAAAATCCGTTTTTTTTTTTAGTTTTTTTATTAATTATTTGATGTGTTAATTTTTTTTTTTTAGCTGAACGACAACGCGACGACTTATAAGACATCATGGTAGGACCTATTAATATTAGTAGGTATCCTTTTTATATAAATTGTATGTTCGCCACAAAGGTGTCAAATAATGTTTGTAATTCTTGTTTAATTACTTCTAAGTTCTAATTACTACATTTACATAATTATGATAATTCGATTAAAACGGTACCAAGAATAGTTCACAAACGTAAAAATAAAAGTAACTTAGTACGTTTCGACACTACTGACGCTATCTATCCCACAACATTACAAACCGAGTCTAAACTACTCGATGCGAGATGTCGCTAGTAGTAGGGTCTAGTAGCGACACCTATGTATATAAAGGCAAAAATACTTACCAACGCCACCTATCGGTGGATAGCGGTATTACGTCCACACTTTCCAGCAACAATCCTTTACAGCGCCATCTATCGAAGAACACTGCATCCAATAATTCACATAATATTTTTAAAACACTGTCGGCATTCACGAAATGTGTTGATTTTCACGTAATGAACATTTTCATGTTACTCACATTTATTCGGTATATTTTTTTCACTGGATATTTACATGTGGCACACATTTTATATTTGCACTTATTGTGTAGTGTCGTATTTTTATTCACCTGCAACAAACGAAAAACAAGTTGTAGAATAGATATGAGTCGAGTGTATTGACCCACCTATAACAAATTCAGAAAACCTCCATGCTTCGGAAGGCATGTTACAGTCTGCCCCAGTTGTTATTTCTGATAGCAGTCATTAGGCCAATTAGGACTTGAAAACTCAAATAACTAGATGAACCACACCACAACATGAAAATAATAAGATAAATACAAACAGTACAATACATTTTGTTCAAAAAATTAAATTGAATGTTTTTGATTTTTATTACCACTTTTTTAATTTTCTATTACACTATTAATAAATGATATCAAGGTGTATAATTATAATTATATAGTTTAGTATTCCTGAAGATATAACTAATATCTTCAATATTCATACATAGGCAACATTTTACGCAAAAACAACACTGAAGGGGTGAGCTTTAGGTTCCACATGGTTAGGTTAACCTATTCATCTAATGAAAAACTATGAATCAAAAGAATAGTTTAAAATATAGGCATGTCTCTTATACATATAGTTAAAGTTTAGATCACTAAAGTATCAATTTATTGCAAATTGTAAATTAATTATTTCACTATGTTGCACAGTCATTGGAGACGGTTTTTGGTAATGTTCTTTTTCGTGAAAGTGTGTATTAGTTATAACTACACAAAAAACTAAATTTACAAAGAATTACACATATTTATGGTATTTTTCAGATGCTGGTAGAGGTTGACTTATGAATATTGATGCATTTTTTTGATAATAAATCCAGGACTTTCTTTGCAATATCTCCTCTGGCTTCCAATGTTGAAATGATTAATATAAAAAAAGGAGAACAGGAAACAATACTTGATTATTGTTATCACATTTAACGAAAAATGCCACTAGGCATCCTGAAAAATCAGAGAGGTGTTGGAACATGTCATAAATGTTAAGCCAGAGACTGCTGTACGAATTCCTGTCCCAAAAATATCCTCAATGTTCTGTATTGCACTACCAAGACAATGACGACGGTATGTGTTGAAGCTACATGTATTTCATGTCTGCATGATAAAAAAATATCTAATATGTTAATCACAGTCCTCAACTATTTACTTTAAGATTTTCATTTCAATCCTTTTAGTTCTTTTTTTCATAAGTAATAAACTGACACACAAACTTCCACATTTTAATTTATTATCCCTTACATTAACTCATTCATGGCAATAATTTTTTAAAAGTTCAATAATTTCCTGGTAAAGCACATGGATCTCTTACGAAAGGAAGTAATTCATTCAATGATGATTGCTCCGGATAAGTGAAGATACCTTGTCATCTAACCTATTTTAGTAAATAAAACTGTACTTTCAAAAATAAATAAACAAAATTGTTTTAAATTGTAATCTTAACTTCAATATAAGATCTATACCTACATAAAGATACTACTTACCTACAAAAGTTGAGATAATGTAACAAAAAACAATTTCTAAGAAAGAATATCACACATGGTTATTTTAATTAAATAGTGTACTTAATCTTTTCTTTTTCTATAAGTACTAGATAATGTACGTTAGTAAAAATAATTAGTAGAATCAAGAATAAAAATAGCCTGAAATTTTACGTGCTGTAAATAATGAAGGTATGACCTTACAGGAAAGTCATTTGAAAATGCACATTGCACCTCAAGAAAATCGGCCTAAAATTAACTTTTTAGTATTATACTTACCAATTTCACTAAATCACTGCAGAGGGAAGTCCAAAATCCATAATACATGATAGTAACAGGTGGAAACACGGAAATTATATTCCAACCTATGCGTAACTACGATTCACTTTTAAAAACGAATTTCCACGTCAAAACGCCCAAAATTATACCCGATCACGCGGTGTCTCACGGAAGACAATACTAACTATAATTAAAACAAGTTTTCAGAACACTAAAGCCGTAGATTTAAATAATAGACCTGAAAAAGTGCAAGCACGTGCACATAGAAATGCAACTAAATGCACGACTTATTTTTACTTCTAAACCGATGTTAACCACTGAGATACGGCTGAATGCGGTAGATAAATGTAAACTACGATATATATATGAATTTACAGGCAATTTTACACTAAAACTTTCTAACCAATTCGAATTACAGCGGCTGAAAAAACTACACAAAGAAAACATATGATCGATCGAAGTGCACATGGAAGTTTGTCTACGGTTGTCATTTCTGTCAATTTCATTGACCGAATGAAAAGACCGAATGGTGCTGTAAGAACCACAAACATTATTTTAACTTTTTCTTGGCTGGCTACAACCTTGTTACGACTGGCTCAAAATTAAATGTTTGGCAGACGAGAAGTAGAGATGAGCGAAGTGGTGCGAAGTGCATATCAGTTGGCACATAGGCAGGATAAAAATATTGAAAAAATGGTACCCACTAGGCATGGCAAGAAAGTAAATGTTCAAATGCAAATAATCTAAGTTAGTAGTAGTAGAAAATATTTTTACCACCCTTGTACAATTTTTAGGGTGCCGTACCCAAACGGTATAAACGGTATTTACCCTTTTACTAAGACTCCACTGTCCATCTGCGTGACATCAGGCTGTATCTCATAAATCGTGATGGCTAGACATTTGAAATTATCACTGGTGGATGATGTATCTCTGTTGCCGCGATAACAAAATAGGCTTAAATTTGAACAAATAAAATCAAATGCTTACACAATATTTTGCAAAAACTTCCATGAGCCACTGTTGGTTGATTGATTTATGATGCCGACAGTACTGCCTGAAAAATAAAAGACAGAATATTTGAATTGTAGATTGGATGATCTAAAAAGAAGTTTATAGGTCCCTAATTCAAATTTATTGAAATTAAAAACGTTCTACTCACGGATTCTGATTCCACCCACAAACTCTCGAATTCCTTTTCGAACTTTCCGACAATATTTGAATGCGATGTAACGATTACACTCTCATGATTTGACACCATTGCCTGAGTCGACCAATTCAACGATCCCGACATTACAAAACCTTTTGGTTGTTTAAGTTTTGGCTGTAATCGTATACTATTCTTATTAAACTGGGCATGTACGTTTAACTTCTCCGCATATGCCTTAAGAATGTTCTTTCGCCTGATAGCTCTTGGCCCGTCAACGATGCAAAACTTGTGATGCATTAGAATAGATTTTTTATTTGTCTGTACTTGGATAAAACCTGAAACAGTAGAGGTTCGTCATTAGTCCACTGCCACTATTATACTTTATGAAAATATGTTAAGTACTACTTGCAGACCTTTGCTCGGTCACATTATTTGCTCACCTGGCTGGGTATTGCATTGCATTGGTGGTAAGTGCGGTAACCTGTTCTTTCGTGGGCGGGGTTTTAAGGGGTATGTCGGGAGAGGTTACAGCAATTCAGCTAGGTTCACAAATAATGCAATCGAGATATTTCTATAATTAAGTACTTACTATATTCTTTTAACTTTTTAATCTGTGATGGTGGGGTATTTGCCATGTCGCTGTCAACAACAATTCTTACTAAAACATGTTTCTGTCCCAATCTTATAATTTGCTCTGCTATTTCGCCACTAGTTATCAAATACATACACACGTCTAGAGTTTCACGTGCTGATTTAATGTACTTTATCAGCTTAAAGCAATTTAATTCACGGCTTTCACATATTGTAATGTCTTTATTTGGCGGTATTCTTATCGTGTGGCGAACTATATCATCAGAAAATAAAATCACGTCGTTGATTTCTCTGTTCTTGAAATTTATCAAGTCATTGCAAGATTCGTCAGCATTGGCTTCGGTTTTTGAGCCATTTTTGGTGTTAAAAAAGTACTTGTAAATCTTCTTCGCTACTTGTGATGCAACTACTGCAGTAGCCGTCGATGCCAATAAAATTCTTGCACTTCTCCAATCCATGTTATGCGAGGTGTTTCATTAATTTTAATATTAAACCAGCCACGATGCCACAAATTAAAAAGTTACTGTTTTCTCAACAATCGTCCACCATTATGTCCACGCATCTGATACGTTTCATAGAAAAATGGTGAATCATTTATAAACTACCCACATTTCGATTAAAAAATATTTTTTCCAACAGCAAGCACTATTATTTTTTTGGAAATAGTTCGTTACATATTTTTTTATTTCGCTTTTGTTTATTTTAAAGTAAAAAAAATTTAACTCAAAGCGAAGTTTGAAAAGAACGCAGCGCTTCGCTTCGCTACTGAAGAAAAATCCATAGATAGGGGTTAATTGTCATCGTTTGTTAGACACATCCGTTTGATCGGCTTTGGTTTGGTTTGGTTTATTATGTTGGTATTGATTGTTTTTGAGGTGATAAAAAAAGTGTTTGTTGATTCGATTTCAAAGAATATTCGATTGCTACGCGAATTTCGTGAAATATTTTATTTATTTATATTTTTCCCTAAAAGCATAGTATTTGAGTGTTACTGCGCCAATTGAATAATACAAAATAAACCGTTTATATAGTCATGTCACAACAACCAAACTAAAAATAACTACGACACAACAAAAATGCCGAAAATACCTTACAAACCCGAGAATTCTGGTGAAAACGAAGATGATTACGAGATCGTGTCTTTCGAAGACTTCTGCGACAAATCTCCGGGTTCGAAAACAGATTTACTAACGCTAAACGACAATATAAACTATCGTCTTTGTTTCGAAAACGATAAAAAATTGGACTACGCTGATGGAGGTGAATCTTCCAGAGATCAGGATAGGCAGGAGACTTCCCTGAGCGGTCCAAAGAATGTTAACTTTAAAAGGAGGCTGTCGAACTCCTTTGCGCCGTTTGGAAAGTATAATGGCAAAACTTCTAAAGGAGGACCTTTCAGCGGTGTGATACCTAAACCTAAGGATGAAGCTGACAATGCATCAACTTCAAGAGAACACAGGTATGATTATGATAGGTTATCATTTGTCTGCCTCTGTGGCAAGGTAGCCTAATGCTCGCTTATTTATAACACTAACTGCGTCCCGCGGTTTCACTCGCATAAGTCCCGATCCCGTGAGAATATCGGAATGAAAAGTAGCCTATAACACTCCAGGATAAAGTAGCTTTCTATTGGTGAAATATTTTTTTAAATCGGCCTAATAGTTTCGGAGATTACACCCATATTTGTATGTATTGTATTGTTTTGTACATACAAACAAACATTGTTAATTTGTTACTATAGTTTCCTCTTTATAATATTAATATAGATAAGGTAGCAGGTTCAATTCCTGCTAAGAAAATAATGTTAGACAGACCTTCAGATGCAGAACTTTTTATTGTGCTTTTTTTGTGCTTATAGAAGCTCATTCATTAATACAAAGAAAAAAGCTAATGGTGTAATGGTGATATTGTGTAGTATACGAGAGGTGTTATCTCAAACATATTCATCTGTTTGTGTAGTGGGATTACTCCCACGGGATTAGCGGCCAAAAAATAGCCTATGTGTTAAAGTTAGTTTTAATTTTTTTCAAAAATCAACAACATGAATTGACATTTTATTCGTCATTTATCCTTCAACCACATCTTAGTGTGCAGAGCGAAGCTCTTTCAATTTTCCAATTAATATTTATTTTGCATAAAAGGAACATAGAATATGTTGGAGACATCACTCTAACACTAGTACATTAGCTCAATGCTGACAGTCAACACTTTTTCTCTTACTTTGAGTTTATTTTTTTCCATATTATGATTCATCTGATGTCAAATTTAATGGCAAAACATTAAATACCTACAACTACATACTTATGTACATTGAACTTTAATTACTCGCTACATCTAGGTTCAAGGTAATAAAAACAAAAACATTGATTTTCTTTGTACAGATTCTTTTGTTTTAAAATCAAATAATAACATCAACCTCTGAACTTTACAAATTACCTACTTTTATTTAATAATAAACAGATGATATAAATGCAATGCAAACCAAGTTGTCTGTTTATTTTAGTTACAAATCAATTACATGTGAGTGTTTATATAAGTTATCATTTATTAAAGGGTGTTAAAGCAGTTAAGTTATTAAGTAATTATTAAGGCTGGCTTGCACAACTATTAAAAACTAACCTAGGTTAGCTAGCATGAATAAACTAAATCTTGTCATTTTTTATTGATATTTCCTAATCCATGTCAAATAATCCTTATTTGATAATAGATGTGCATTGTGCAAGCCAGCTTAAGATTTTATCTATGTACCTAAGTCTATATCTTAATTATTTTATGTTAATTATTTTTGATGACAATTGATCTTAAGTTCATGCCCTAAATTAATAGTTAAGGAACTTTGTATGTAGACAGCTAGAGACCTAGAACACCAAATATGCTACTTTTAATCCTGATGTTTCCTTTGCATTGAGTAAAGTAGGTACCTATCTATTCTTACTAGTATAAAATCTGTAGAAATCTTTGAACTGAAGGTTGCAATAATGATTTCAAATTATGAATTTTATCAAGGCTACTTAAGTATAAACGTCTCACAAGATTTAAGTTAAGTTGTATTGACACGGGCAGTGTTCCACGTCGTCTCATCATCTTTATATCATTCTTCAGATACCAAAGGTTCTCGGAACGCCGCAACATGTTCCAACGGCTGTGGGATAGAATCCCTGGCGGTGGCTCCGGGGTGATGGGTTTCGCGCTGGTGTGTGTGGTGTGCTTGGCAGGTTGGTGGGCTGTTAGTGGAGCTGTGGGGGGCGCTTGGGCTGACGAACATTATAGGTAAGCCCTAGGAACTAAAAAGTTTGTAAGTATGTACGTGACTTTGTTAATCTTTCACACAAAATCTACAGAACCGATTGCCGTTTTCCCGATGTTGATATGAAATAAAACTTATTTTATCACAAAATGGGATTATCAACGAAATAATGAGTTTTCTATTGTGTTGGTTAGAAATGCAAGATCTCAAGAATGATTTGTGATATTTATAGCCAGCTGCAAGGAAAGAGTATGTTTTTATGATATTCGATTTGTTAAATTCGTCAGATTGATAAGATTAGATAGATTAACGCTTTATTGTTACAAAACACAAGTTACAGCAAATTATACAATGAAAAATTTGCGGCCGTATCGCCTATCAGCGTTCTCTGTTGTCCAACTATATTAGGTTAAAAGCATTAAAAATTTTGGGAAAGTTATGAAAAGTAAATAAATAAATCAATTAATTTTAAAACACTTTACTTACCGGATTTAATAGCGTTGTTCATGATTTTTAAACGACCGAGCTTTCGCCAACTTTACCGTTGGCTTTTTCAAGGTTAGTTGGTTCAATTAATTTTGTCACACATTTCGTAGGAAACACTCAAGTATTTATTCCCTCAATATGAACGATGGCTATACGAAATATGCCCATCAGCAAGTAGACTACTATATTATATGTACAGTATGTATTTATGTTTTAAGTACATACAGCACACATATACTAGTACATCTTACTAGAAATATACATATTACAAAAACTACAGAATCCTCAGCTACACCAGTAACAATCGCATTAAGTTTTAGGGTTGTGTACCTCAAAAGGTAAAAATGGAACCCTCAATTATCACCTATCGTGTTTTCATCATCTGTTTTTTTAGGAAACTTTGGGAGCGAGCTCACCCCGAAACTGTGAAGGCACCAATATCACCATTGCAACTTGAAAAGGTTCGTTTTACTTTTATTTTTATAGACCTAAATTATAATTAAAATCCTACTATATTATACTACTAATATAATAAACGCGAAAGTGTGCAGTACAGCAGAGCCGATCGATTATCCGAACTAATTGGGGGACATAAGTATTCGGAAAACCGATTAATTCAGATAATCGAACTGAATACTATTAGTTCGCGCGGGGTTCGGTTAAGCTATCGTGCGGTTGATCGACGTTCGGATAATCGACGTCCTACCTACTGTATGTACGTATCTGACTTTTTTTTACGTAAAAGCTACTGGTTATCTAGACAAACTAGGCTACTTTTTATCCTGATATTCCCGAGGGACCAGGACTTACTCAGGTGAAACCACGGGGCGCAGCTAGTAACTAATAAAATGAAACGAATTTGACCCATAGTAATTTAAAGTAATATTAAGTACTACGAGTTCAAAATCGTTTCTTACCATAGGGCTAGACATCGCTGGGTAGAATTTATATATGAAACTTTTTAAACTCACACTCACTCAGTACTGTACTCAGTAATATTTTAACCGGGTCTTACTCGCGTATTGTTACTTTTAAATTTTACTTACTTTACTAATACCTTTAAAAGGGGACAGAGGGTCCCCTCGCGACCAAGATCATTGTTACATAATCAAAACGTCGAGCTAAGAGATTTAAAAGTAACAATACGCGAGTAAGACCCGGTTAAAATATTACTATGCATTTATATATTGTGTCATCTATTTCTATAGAGCGGTGTTGGTATAGTGGTAGATAGCCCGACTATCATTCCGAAGGTCGTGGTTTCGAGTCCCAGCTTACCGCGCACCAATAGGTGGGCTAGGCTGGGAGGGTGGTATAGGTGCTGGGCAAGCCTACTCCACCTAACAACGTCCCGGGCACTACAGCGCCTTAAATAGCATGGGTTAAAAGTTGCTTGCGTTGTATAAATCATCTAAAATTAGATGTAGAGGCCAATTATTATTATTATTTCTATAGACAACAGAATACAGATACCATGACCACAACAATCTCAGCACAAAAAACCGGAGCAACGGCACGGAATCCAAGAAAAAAGATCATAAGAAGAGTTTCACAGAACAGATGGTAGAACTTGGTACCGTTTGCCCTAAGGTCGTCGAGAATATGAGGTTCGATTGCTACCCGCAGGGCGGCGCTAGCGAAACTGAGTGTGAAAAAAGAGGTAAGAAAATTTATTTGTACACAAAGCACAAAATAATAAGCAGAAACAAATTTAAAGAAGACAGTAAAATAAATATAAGGGCACAACAATAAAATATCGTAAATAACTTTGAATTAGATTCTTTTATTGCAAAAAATAACAAAACAGTTCAGTTTAATTAAGGTTCTCATTTGCAATCAATTTAGTTTCGTGGAAGTGTATGAGTGTAGCAAAAATTAAAACCAGTGCCAGACACAGACTTTTCTGTTGCTTTCAAATGTCTTAGCCGCCATTTTACAATGATTTCCTCGACTTGACTGTTTTTGTACTGATACTGAATATTTATATTGCAAATATTCTCAAAATACTTGACACTGGCTAATTCCAAAATGGCCTAATTAGTCCCAAAATAAAATAATAAAAAACTTGTTTATCCTTCAGGCTGCTGCTGGTCCCCCACACAGTCTCCCGGCGTGCCGTACTGCTTCTACCCGCCGCAGTTCTCTACCTACCGCTGTATCAACATCACGGAGGACAAACACTCCATGTCCGTCTTCTACGAGCGGGTGAAACCTTCTCCCTACCCGGGGGACTTTAATATTGCCAGATTCGACTTCAAATACTTGTCTGATGACGTTGTGCAGGTTAAGGTGGGTGAATAGTTGTGTGAATAATAGAATCTCTGTTTGATATCTAGATTTATACTTCGTTTTTTAATTGTAGTATAGTCTAATTTGACATTTTTCTGAGGAAAAAATGTCAAATACAAAGACCCAAAGCGTCATATTTCCGTCTGACATTAAAAAACTTAAATCATGGGCTGTATTTCCACCAGAGCTAATTCAGGATCATCATCATATCAGCCATAAGATGTCCACTGCTGGTCTCCCTCATTGATGCCCATAGAGTTCGGTTAAAAGCGAAGATACCTAGAAGGACCCTCGCTCTTCTACGTATCTCGTCATTTCTAATTCGACCCTGTAGAGAGGATAAAGAGATTTTGATCGCGTTGCTTTATAAATTAAGCATTTTATCAATGCCTTACGTTTCGAGATCTTTACAGACCTCTTCCTCAAGGATAGACAGATGACTGCAATTTAAATATACTGGATGTTGACGACAAAAAGGCGAACGACTATATGTTTTTATTAGCCAGTCACGGATTATTACCTTCACATACCTTGCCAACTAGACTCAAAACTTGCATTGATCACACTTTCATCAAAGGTAATAGGAAGGCTGTAACTTTAATTGCTAAAAAAACAGTAACTGATCATAATACAGTGGCGATATTCCTTGACCACCACAAAAGGAAATCACAAAAGGGTTCCTACAAAACTGTTAGTAAATTGAACTACGACAAAATCTCGGAGGACCTCTCAAAGGAGAACTTTAATCAAGTCTTAGAAGCAACTGACAGCAATATAGCAACGAATCTTATATTAAATATCCTGCAAACCGTTATTAAAAAGAACTCACAAAAGATAAAATACAACAGAAAAATGGTACCCTTAAAACCTTGGGTGACTACGGGTCTTATACGATGCCTCCGTCACCGAGACAAATTACACAAAACATTGCGGAATACACCGAATGATGACACACTTACAATAATATATAAGAGATACAGAAATTTCTGTACCGGCCTTTTGCGAAAACTCAAAAACGAATACGAAAGAGGTGAACTAGACAAGGCAGCTAACAATCCTAAACAGACATAGAAAATTATTGGAAACATTACGAACTATAAAACTAAAAAAACACTACCGCTAGATCTTATAGAATAAACAGACGATCCCACTACTGCCATTGAAAATGCAAACCATTTTTTTGCTAATGTCGGCAAGCAACTGGCAGAAAAGTTTTCAAATGATA
Source organism: Idaea dimidiata (assembly GCA_949358125.1). Classification (NCBI taxonomy): domain Eukaryota; kingdom Metazoa; phylum Arthropoda; class Insecta; order Lepidoptera; family Geometridae; genus Idaea; species Idaea dimidiata. The sequence goes on from OX442334.1 coordinate 12,790,413, forward strand.
ATGACCCTTCAATAGTTAGCCCTTCAAATGAAACCAATCATACCTTGTATTCATTTGGTCTAATTGAAACCAATAAAATAGAGGTATCGTCAATCATAGATGACCTTAAAACTGACTGTTCGGTCGGATGGGATGATATCCCTTCACGAGTTATTAAAACTAATAAACAATTTTTAACAGTTTCCATAACACACATTTGTAACCTGAGTTTTTCAACAGGTGTTTTCCCAAATGCACTAAAAAGGTCTGTTATATATCCTATTTTTAAGAGTGGTGACAAATCCCAAATAACCAATTATAGACCCATATCTATACTTCCAGTGTTATCTAAGATTTTGGAAAAATTAATTAACACTAGACTGATCAAGTACCTTGAAGATAACAATCTTTTAACGGATAACCAATACGGTTTTCGTAGAGGTAAATCTACACTGCATGCAGTACAAATGCTTAACGACAACGTTGTTATAGCCCTTGATAAAGGAGAAAAGTGTCTGGCTATATTCTTAGACCTAAGTAAAGCGTTCGATACGGTTTCTATTCCGCTACTTTTGAGTAAATTAGAAAATTTGGGCATTAGGGGCACACAGTTATTTTTTTTTAGTAGCTACCTTTCAGACAGATACCAGTCCGTAAAAGTTGGTGATTACGTTAGAAACGAGAATCCACTTGCACACGGAGTACCACAGGGTAGTATACTGGGTCCTACTTTATTTCTTGTTTATATGAATGCAATTTGTCAAACTAAGCTTGATCAGGGTAAAATTATATCGTTCGCGGACGACACTGTTCTATTTTTTAAAGGTAAAAACTGGCAGCAAGTTTATTCATATGCGCAAGATGGTTTAAACATAATATGTAACAAATTATCTAGGGACATGTTAACTATAAACCCTACCAAAACTAATTACCTGACGTTTACTTTGCGGGAGAATACCCAACCTGACGACAAACGATATAGACTTGTAGTACATACAACCGACTGCGTATTAGGCAAATCAGGGACACATAACTTATGTACTATGTTAAACAAAAGTGTGGTTGTCAAATATTTGGGTATATTGATAGACAGTCATATAACCTACCAACCTCACATAAAAGCCCTGGTATCAAGGGTTCGTAAACTAATAGCTATATTTAAAAACATTAGACATGCTGCCTCCCCTAAGAACTTGTTGACGATATACTATGCACTATGTTATTCTTTGTTAACGTACTGTATCAGTGTATAGGGAGGAGCTTGTAAAACATATCTTCTACCTCTAGAGAGGGCCCATAGAGCAATACTAAAAGTAGGCCATAACAGACCATTTAGATACCCTACCACTAGTATATATAATGACTGGAAAGCACTAAATTTGCGTCAAATATTTATTAGAGAGGCATTCCTACAACAGCTCCGGGTGACTTTACCTGATTACAAAACAGAACAAAATTTAAGAAAACGAAATAAAAGAACTCTAAATTGTGTGACTAGCAAGGAGACTTTCAAAAAAAAAGTTTACTAATAAGCACACAGTTTTTCTAGGCCCATATCTTTATGAAAAGCTTAGTAAATTAATAAAACTGAAACAAACATCAGTCCATGAAAGTAATACTAAGCTTAAAAATTACTTACTCACGCTAGACTACAATGAAACGGAAAAGCTATTAGAGATTCTGGTATAACAAATATACAAATACTCAACACAAACATACACACTTACACACATCCTTCTACACAAACTTTATACACAATCTCAGTCTAAAAATGGAGCCAATTAGTTATATTACTACTAATATTATATTCTAGTATTATTAGTTTCCATACATTTTTTTTAATTCATTCTATAGTGTAAACTATCGATCTTATAAATTCTATTTTACTTTTTGAGTCAGTTTATGTTTTAAACCTAAATCTGGGGGTTTAATATTTTTCTAAACTACTAATTTCATAAAGCTGTAATACTTATTTGGAGTTGACTCCTATCCTCTATGATTACAAGTCTCGAACTTAGTTTAGAGGTATAGGTGATCAAATCAATGTAACACCAAACACAAGAGTGAAATTAGCTACTTAGTTTCATAGTTCATAAAACAACAATGTAACATTATAATTATGTAACTCTTTTGGGCAATAAACTATTATTATTATTATTTTATTATTATTATGTAATTTTAATCCAACATACTTTAGTTGTTTAGTTTAGTTGTTTTTATAATTTTCAGATATACGACGCGGAACACAAACGATTTGAACCGATGTACCCTGAGCTATCGATGGTGCCAAAAACTCTGACGAAACCAAAGTACAGGGTCGACGTTGAGAGTTCCAGTACTGGCTTTCAAGTTATCAGGGATGCAGATAATGTTACTATGTATGTAGATTCAATTGTATAAAATCTAGAAAAAATGTAAAGGAGAAATTCATCTTAAAAAATTCACTCGCGGCGAGATTTGAACTCGCGTCCCTCCCTCGGATCAATACTCCAGTGCCTCAAGTCGAGTCGTCTAGTAAATATGCCTTAAGCAATAAAAACAAGTTACGAAATGTTCCGCGGGAATAACTGGATAAAAAGTAGCCTATGTGTTAATCCAGGTCCCCAGCTACCTATATTCCAAGTTTCATCGCAATCGGTTCAGTAGTTTTTGCGTTATTGAGTAACTAACATCTAAACATCCAAACACACACACTTTCACATTTATACTATTAGTAAGATAGTAGGATTAGGATTAATATTTGTAAGTATTTGTTTGTATTTGTACATGTAAGTATACCACGAGGTTCCTCGGATTAATATTTTAACCCCGATATTTCCACATGATGAGGACTTAAGCGGTTGAAATCACGAGACACAACTACAAATACCAATTTTTTCCAGTTTCAACGCGCAAGACGTGGGCGGTATGATCCTGTCCGACAAGCTGCTGCAGCTGTCCGCCATCCTCCCCACGGACCATATATTCGGTCTGGGCGAGAAGCGCGCAAGGTTCATGAACGACCTCAATTGGAACACCTTCGCTATCTTCAACCGAGACCGGCAACCTATTGAAGGGGTAAGTTTTTTCTCTCATCTCAGCTATGTTTCCGGCTGTATTCGCTAAAACCCTAAATTATTTGGGGTCAGTACAAAGTCTCGACTCATAATGCCGACTTCCGCCGCCAAAAGTTCCAAATTACAACTTCAAAAAACGCCAACTTCTCACAAAATGACAATTATATAATTTTGTCTAAGGTTTTCGCGATTTTGCATAATAAAACTCCATATTTATCGGGTTTTACTCGCGTTTAATTTAATAACGGCATTATTACAAAAGTAACTTTACAGTAAAACGCGAGTAAATATTGTGTTTTATCATTAGTTATGTAGGTAAGTTATCTTATCTTTGACCATCCAACCACAAAAATATTTGCCAATGTTATTATATTACGAGCTGACACCGACCCTCCTTGGAAGCTTTCGCCTACAACACATATTTTCTTGGTCTTGTAGGTAAATCTATACGGCTCACAACCATTCTATCTCGCAGTGGAGCATGATGGAAACTCACATGGGACGCTTCTACTCAATTCTAATGCTATGGGTATGGCTTTCTTTACTTTTTAGTTAAACTTCGAGGTTTCTTTATGGAAAAGCTTCGCAACCTCGGCCGTGGATTGATACCTACCACCCACTGGTCTAAGGCTGAAATCTATAGTGCATACTTTGACTTTGCTCAGACTGAGCTTAGCAAAAACAAAGCATTAACTATGAATTGTAATTTATAGTCGAAATTCATTTTGTAATTGCGAATAAAATAAATAGAACTTCATAGTCATAACAGAGATGCAAAGTTTAGATCATTATTTTTGATTGGGTTACATTCTAAATTTGATAAACATCGACTTTACTAAGCATAAACTTTGGATAGTTACGTATCTACGTAACTATCCAAAGTTAGTTTTTAAAAAACTGTCTTAAGCCAAAGGTTTTGCTTATAAAAGTCAAAGTACGGACTATATATTTCAGCCTAAGTCTTAATGGCCTCTGTAGCGCATCGCGGAGAACTCCCGACTGCGACGCAGAAGATTGCGGATTCGATAACCGCCGCAGACAAGTATCTATGCTGACTTTAAATGTTCGTTTCTGGTTCTGGGTGTTCTCTATACTTATTAATATTATTAAAAGGAAAGACTTCTTTGTTTTTTTATTATTAATGAATAGGATATTTTATAGTGAATAGTGATTTCTAAAATTCTTTTACCAATAGAAAATTTCATCATCGAGGAGTAACATTATAGTCCCTTTCCAAGGTCCCATCTATCTCTGAATGGATGTGTGTATTTCCTATTACTAATATTATGACGGCTTCTGTGGCGTGGCGGGCGACGCTCGGCAAAAAAAAAATTTATTTACAAAAATGAAGTATAAGTGAAGTAAAGTAAATTTATAAATTTCCTATAAACTTTCGTAGCATCCTAAACGAGATAAATTGTATAATTTTACGTACACATTTTCGTAAAATGATAAACTCACGACGGCTTGTAATTTATAAAACTAACGGATATCCAATTTATGTCTCGTTTAGAATCCAACGAAAGTTTATAAATTTCCTAGGAAATTAATAAATTTACGTTTCCTATTACTTTACGGTGACATAATATCCGTCGTTCCGACCGATACATTCGCACTTAATTGCTTAGTTAAGCAGTAGATTGCGTCACATGCAATACTGATCGACATGTCCGTATACTTTTTAAATTCACACGATTTGTTAACCTATTTACATTTTACCGGGTCTTAATCGCGTACTATTTTTTATTTTCTTACCTCGACGTTTCGATCATGTTTTACAATGATCTCGGTCTCGAGGGGACTCGAGTGTCCCCTGGAGACCATGATCATTGTAACATACATGTCGGTATACACGACGTACGTGCAGACATAGTGCTGCAGCCGACGCCGGGCATCACGTACCGCGCGGTGGGCGGCGTGCTCGCGCTGTTCGTGCTGCTGGGCCCGACGCCGGCCGACGTGCTGGCGCAGTACACGGAGCTGGTGGGCCGCCCCTTCATGCCGCCCTACTGGGCCCTGGGGTTCCATCTCTGCAGGTACACCTCTACCTTGTCCACTTTATCTCACTATACATATTTTAAAGGGGATAGCCGTTTGCCAATCTTTCGTTCGAGTCGTACCCGGATTTCGAGCAACGGCCCGACGAACAGAGCAAGACTTCCAGCAGATCGACATATTTGATGATAAATTGTTTTTAGTTCATAGAAATTTTATACTTCATCTCATCTTAAGTACCAGTATTTGATTAGTATAGTATCTAAATTTTACTTAATAATAAAAACGCGAAAGTTTGCATATATGTATGTATATCTGTGAGTTTGTTACTCTTTTAGATAAAAACTATTAAACCGTTTGCGATGAAACTTGGAATATAGGTAGCTGGGGAACCTGGATTAACATATAGGCTACTTTTTATCCCGACATTCCCGCGGGAACAGTACTTACGCGGGTTAAACCGCGGGGCGCAGCAAGTATTATCTAAATTGTAAAAATATATTTTAGAAACATTTTACAAGGAGAAATAATAACAACGATTAGCCTTTTTCATCTAACTTTAGATAATTTAAATAGCGCGACCAAATTTTTATCCATGCTATTTATGACACTGTAGTGCCTGGGACATTGTTAGGTTGAGTAGGCTTGTCCAGACCCTCCCAGCCTAGTCAGTCATATCCAGAGGAAATATGGTTTCCTTACGACGTTTTCCTTCGAAGAAAACACAAAGAGAAATGCATTTTGTTTTTATTGCTTATTCTTATTTTTATTTGCTCGAGGCATTCCACTAGAAATATTTCACAACGAGAAATGTAAATGCATTATTAATGCTTCCTATTAAATCTTCCAGTGAAATGTCAATGTTTATTAACTTTAACTTCAAAAATATTTGTTTTTTTTTTCGCAGATTTAACTATGGCAGTTTAAATATGACAAAGGCGGTTTGGCAATCAAACAGGGACGCTGGAATACCTTTTGTAAGTAATCCATAATATTACACTCTTACTCCCTTACTTATAAAATATTATTTACACATGACTAAGTCATTTGACGTTTGTCTCCGTCTGTCAACTTTGAAACTAAATGAAAGACAAACGATGCATAGTTATGCAGCGCATTAATTAGCGTTTATAAGTAAGTGGGTTATTATCGAATTCGCTAACCGGCTAAGGTCAGAACTGAATATTTACCTCTTATAAACGATGCTTTATAAATTTTAATCTTTACATAATATAGTGATAGAAAGGTTTAAATGTGCGTTAACACATCCTGTTATTCCCGCGGGTCGGGACTTATGCGGGTGAAACCGCGGCGCGCAGCTAGTACTTTATAAAATTTATAACTCTTTTCAGGATGTTCAATGGAATGATATAGACTACATGCAGAATCACAACGACTTCACATTAAACACGGAGAAATTCGCGGAGTTACCTCAGTTTGTTAAACATTTACACGAACAGGGAATGCATTACATGATGATTATTGGTAAGAATTTGTTTAGGTATTGCTAGCTGCGCCCTGCACTTTAACCTAACTTGACCGCTGTTTCTCATTCTTCCGTTTCTTTCTTTCATAATGAGGAAAAATAACTAATTTTGAATATTAGCTCTACATATTCACTGTACAAAATAAAAAAATACTATTTAAAGAACAACTTCGATACGTTAATTCGTTTCCGATTTATATAAGTAAACGTGTGACTCGGGTGTGACGTCATCTCACACTCGTCCGCTCGTTTTGATTAGGGGAGCGTTGTAAATGACGTCACGTGACTGTTAGAGAAACTCAATATTTATCGTAAGTTTAAATGCCTGTAAAATCAAAACTAATAAGTATTTTTGACTACAACAAAATCTAGTGTATTTAGGTACATACATAGAAGCTTTACTGTAACAAACTTATAACCGATTCGGCATACCTATTAAGATTCATAATTCTATGGTTTTCGCGATTTTGCATAATAAAACACTTTATTTATCCGGTTTTATCGCGTTTTTTTGGTGTCAACCTTGAAAAAGCCAACTGTAAAGTTGGCGAAAGCTCGGGTCAAATAATGAATAAAAACGCGATAAAACCGGATAAATAAAGTGTTTTACTATTAAGATTCATCATTAGTTTACGTAAAATGTTAGCATCTGTTATTGGCAGTAATCAAGACTTGTATATTGTATTACCTGTGGTGCCATAATGTTTCTTCAGTGCTTCTGATTCTGTAAATATAATTAATAAAAAATAAATATAATCTACTAGATCCGGGAGTGGGTGCGAGCGAGAAACCCGGCAGTTACCCGCCCTACGACCGCGGGATAGAAATGGACGTCTTTGTTAAGAACTCCACCGGACAGCCTTTTGTTGGACAGGTAATATAACTTATATTTATAAATATTTACTTCTAAGCAGTCATTATAAACGTCAACTATTTTTCTACGTCTTTGGTGTAAATTAAATTCATTTCCCGTTTAATAGCTCTATTTTCATTATTTAAGCATTATTCAACGCCCGGTGACCTCCTGTCTACCCGTCAACACAAGGACTGTAATATTCATTTCAGCATCGCAAAAACCGAAGAAAAATCTAAATTAAGAAGCTAAGTAGCAGTAGCTTTGTTTTTTTTTGTCAAATGTTTTTATTGACAAAAAAAACACTTTACTAAGTTTACTCAATAGAAAAAACTTTCTATTCAAATAAATTAGCTTATTATTTTTATTCGTATAGGCTAGCGATCGACCACTATCACACCTGATGGTAAGTGTAGATGCAGTCTAAGATGAAGCACGCTGACCTGGAAAGTACATCACACGCGATTGAAATTTATTTGGCATGTAAACTGTAATTTGCACCCCAATACTGATTGAGAAGCTGGAGTATAATTGTATGACACAAAGACCTACATTGTCACCTTCCAGGTGTGGAACACTGGGCGCACCGTGTTCCCCGACTTCACGCACCCGAACTCGACCCCCTACTGGCTCGAGATGATGGCCGACTTCCACCGGCTCGTGCCCTATGATGGCGCTTGGATTGTAAGTATTTTACTATTTAAGGGTTTAATTCATTTTCTAGCTTTCAAAAATGTATCTAGGACCCTACCGCATAACTCCCGTCGAGTTCTAACTCGACGTGGGTTTGGGAATACGATGCTGTCGATAATGGGGTTGAAAAAAGCTGCCGCGCAAGGAGCGAGCAGGAATTGTCTTTAACGTCGACGATTTCTGCTCCCAATTACTTCCAGACAATTCCCAAACCGAGTTACGCGGTAGGGTCCCTGTTCGCAATAGTGTTTTGTTAGCCTAGGGCTGGACGTCACCTGTTGCATCTGAGATATTTGTAATTCTTCGAAAGTGAAATGGGTGACGTTCACCCGAGTTCTACGATCTACTTACCATTTTGACTGGGAGGAAATCGAAATACTACGTGCATGTTTAGTAAAACAATATATTGAGGACTAGTTAATATTCCAGAAAAATACCTACTGCTAACAATAGAAGAGTTTCTATTGGTTGTAATGCAATTACGTCGGTCACGAGACGTGCATCTAGGCGGCCGTGCTGAAATGTAAAAAAATAGTATCACACACTTTTTAAACTCATACGTTTTCTGCTCATTATTATTTTTGTTAAAACTCTAGTTTCGATCGCGTTTGTATACTTTCTATACATTTTTAACTATCGCCGATGTTTCGGCAAACAGATTAGTCCGGCCGTGGTACCGGGAAGACTCGAGACAGAAGACTCTTCCCGGGACTACGCCTGGTCCCGGTAAAAAGTGTACAAACGCGATCGAGTGTTAATAAAAATAGTGTCACAGTATACATTATACTGTGATACTATTATTAACTCAACAATTATCAACTAAAGTAAAATAAAAAAATATATAATTTTCAAGAAATATTTTAAAGGAAAAATTCATCTACAAAAATTTACACACAGTGAGATTTGAACTCGCGTCCCTAGATCAATACTCCTGTGCCTCAACCTTTGGCTTTGTAGTAAATATGCCTCGAGCAATGAAAACAAAATACGAAATATATAATTTTTATATATATTGTATACCACCCGCAACGTTTCCCTCCTGCAGGACATGAACGAGCCGTCGAACTTCCTGGACGGGTCAGCGTACGGGCCGTGCTCGGCGCCGCCGCCCCCCTACCGGCCCGCCACGCGCGACCCCGCGCTGCACACGCACACGCTGTGCATGGAGGCGGCGCACGTCGCCGGCGCACACTACGACGTGCACAACCTCTACGGGATGGCCGAGGCTGTCGCCACGCATTTGTGAGTCCCGCTCCCTCTCGACGCCCGGTGCCCGACGCGACGCCCGGAGGTTCCCGCCGGGAACTAATATTTTTGCTTTACACTTTTTAAACTTCACGATTTTATGTTCATTACCTATTATTAAGTATTAGATTTTTCGGTCTAGATCGCGTTATTTTAAATGTAATCAATAAATTTCCGAGTAATAAATTAATTTGAGTCTTCCCGGGACCACGGCCGTTGTAAACCGTTTGCCGAACGTCGGGGTAATTTTGAATTTATTGATTAAATTTTAAATAATTTTGTGTACTAACGCGATTTAGACCCGAAAGCTAAAATACTTAATAGTATTTTTTCTGCTGACTACGCTGTTTCTGGTTCTGAGTGTATTCTATGTATAATATGTATGTATTTACAAAGAAAAAATCTAATATGTAGTATATTCGTTGTCTAGTACACAGTACAAACTAGTGCTTAGTTTTAGGCTAGATACTGTGTGTAATGTCGTGCAATATTTATTTATTTAGATAGGTGAATTGCGTTCAGACGGCTTACTTCTTTTCTTTCAAGTCGCCCGAAGGTCTCTAACTTGACCTAACGACTGTCAGAGATAACAAATGGGATCAACTTTCTTTATTCGGCTCTCTTTCACCCCAGTTATCCGAGGAGTACTTCTAAAGACTATCATCATCATCTCAGCTTTTATCCGTCCACTGCCTCACAACAGGCCTCTCCCATACGACGCCACAAATAGCCATCGCTAAGCTCCATTCAACGACTTCCCGTGACCGCTACAATGTCGTCAGTGTCGCCGGTCCACCGAGTAGGTGGTCTTTCAACACTTCGTTTCGCATTGCATCGTGGTCGCCACTCGAGAACTTTTACGTCCCGACGGTTATGACTTAGTCGAACCTGCCTTTATACCTCTACTAAAAGTCTATAAATAAGCATTATTATTATCATTCGGAGATTTTTTGGCACAAGTATTGTTAAAAAAAATTTTCGTTGTCTAGTGCCCATAATGCAAGCCTAGTGCTTAGTTTGGGGCTAGATTGCGCTGTGTGTAATGTTGTGCAATATTTATTTATTTAATTCCAGTGCATTGTCAGAGATCCGCGGGAAACGTCCCTTCATAATATCTCGCGCAACGTTCGTCGGGTTCGGTCAATACGCGGGCCATTGGAGCGGCGACATCCGCAGCGAGTGGCATGACATGAGGATGACTATACCTGGTAATATACTCGTACATTAATAAAATACATTTATTTCAGACCATTGATCCATAGGAGTAATTAATAGGTCCATACAGTTATAAAAACTTATAAATAATGTTATTTTAATTGAATTAACACAAACATTGCGCACTAGATGTACTCAATGTGAATACGATCACTTCGGTTCATATATGGGCAGTCTAACCTATCCGCAATCATCTTTAGAATGCCGTTCGAGCTAGATCTACTGGACATTATATTTCTCATATCCCCCTATCTTTGTCGTCATTCCAACTTACATACTAAAGTATAAAGGTATAGAAAACATCCATTTTTCGTCCATGTTTCGTTGTCCATAGCTCGGCCGCCACTCGGTTGCAACAGATCGATCGACTGCTCGCCGAGCAATGGACAACGAAGCTTATGCTCGTGACGGTCTAACATAAATTATTCCTAATGGTCAGAATAAATACATTTTCCTAACGCGAATCGAACGTACTAGCTTCTGCACCACAGAGGCTGTACAATAGAAAAACATTCATTAATGTTAAACTTATATAAGAGTAGAGACAAAAAACGAACACAAAAGAAAAAGAAAACAACATTACAAAAAAATAAAAAAATGCTGTCATGTAGTCGTTAATAATATAACTCATAGAAGTTATTTGCTCTATTTTCAGAGCTGTTATCATTCAGCATTTTTGGTATCCCCACGATGGGCGCCGACATCTGCGGGTTCTCAGGCAACACGACCCCGGAGCTGTGCAAGCGGTGGATGCAGCTCGGGGCCTTCTATCCCTTCAGTAGGAACCACAACGATGATACTTCTATTGTGAGTCTCTTGATCTTCCGGTACATTCCACGTGATAAAACTACCCAAATTACCTATTGTGAAGAAAGCATTTGAAAGGAAGGCTTCCCGTTTCTGTGACTTCCAAATATCTCGTAAATGTAAAATTAGTAGACGCCAGTTACAATGACTCCCTCGACTTGACTTATAGCTACGACGATTTGACTGTTTTTGTATTTGCAAATATTATAAAATACTTCACACTGGCTATCTCCCAATTAATGGCCATAACCCGTTCACGATTGAGAAAAAAAATAAAGTGTTTTTCTTCAGTATCCATCGAGGGGTGCCAGTGCCAAGTTTTTAAAGTATTCTATCGTCTCCAGCCACAAGACCCGGTCAGCCTCGGGCCCGAGGTGGTGGAAGCAAGTCGCAAGGCGCTACGGATCAGATACAAACTGCTGCCCTACTACTACACCATGTTCTTCCGAGCGCATGTCTACGGGGAAACTGTGGCTAGACCACTGTTCTTTGAGTAAGTATCTTACATCTTTACGGGTAGACTAAGGGACCGTCTCCACGAGCGTTAGAATCGCGGCGATATTATTGTCGAGCCACTTATCTCTATACAATCTCTATGAACGTGTCTCCACACGGCGATGTTAACGCGGCGGTGCGTTGTTTGATGTCCACTATTTAAAAGAAATACTTTCATAATATCTAAAACTTTATCAAATGTATAATAATTGCCCTTTTCATCTAATTGTAAATGATTTGTACGGCGCAAGCAACTTTTAATCCATGCTATTTATGGCGCTGTAGTGCTCTAGACATTGTTAGGTGGAGTAGGCTTTACCACCCCTCAACCTCGTCAGCCATGCACAGAGGAAAGAACTGGTAAATACTTCTGGAGCTAACTAAACCGTGGGATTTCTTACGATGATTTCCTTCACCGTAAGAGCGATGTTATTACGCACATGACTTTTTCACAAGGAAAAAGAAACTAACTTTAAAATTTATCTCTTTCAGGTTCCCATCAAACCCAGACATCCACGACATCGACACCCAGTTCCTGATAGGCCCCCACATAATGATCACCCCTATACTGACGCAAGGTGCTACCACAGTGAAGGCGTACTACCCCGGAGCTAACGTGTGGCGCACGCTGCTCGGGGCGCGCATTGCTCAGGGGGAGTGGATGCAGGTCGACGAGGATACCACAGTCGCTGTTGCTGTGAGTACTGATACTGATAGCGAGTACTGACAATACTGATAGTGACACTGTGTTACCACAGTGAAAGTACTACCCATATAACTTAAAAGTTGTTTTGTTTTTGTTTACGGCAATAACGTCATGCCCTAGCTGTTACACCTCCGGTATTTTGGCACGAATTTGAAAATTGACTGGAATATAGAATAAGTTCTATCCTACTTAATGTTATAAAAGCAAAAATTTCCGAGTGTGTATGTTAGATCCTAATTAACGCAAAAACCGCTGAATTGACGGTGCTCCTGCGCAAAGGAAAAACCTGCGCGGCGGTTCGCGCGTCGAGTTCATTGCGTTTTTTTGCATGCATTGGAGTACACAGTACTGTACCGCGCGTCATAGCCTTCAAATGCATGCAAAACAACGCAATGGTTCTCACCGCTTAGGTTTCGCGCAGGTTTTTCCTTTGCGCAGTGTGTATCCCAAACCGACGTCGAGTTGAACCCGACAGAGCTTGCGCGGTCGACTGGCTGATTGCAATGAAACTCGGTATGTAGTAGCGGATTAAGAGGAAGAAGAAGCCGGAAATAGATTTACTTTTTAATAGAATAACGCATAAACCTTGTATATGAGAAGTGATATTTACCCTCAGGGCGGGTCAATAATCCCTCTGCAAGAGCCGAACGCTCGCGGCCCAGTATCGACGTCGACCACTCGCAGCACGCCGCTGCAGCTGGTGGTGTCGCCGTGTCGCAACTCCATGGCGCGTGGGGAGTTGTACTGGGACGATGGGGATAGCATTAGTGAGTATACAGCCACTGTGTTTAGTTTTTTATTATTAGACTATGAATTTTGCCCACTAGTCGGTTTCAATTTCATTATAATTTAGAGATCAGATTCGGATGCCCCAAATGGGTGCTCAGCAATTGTTGGAATTCGCAAAACCTTGCCAAACTTCCAAAATATGATGAGCCGTTTTCGCTTAGGTTTTTGACGACTAGTGTCGGCCCATCACTTTTTATTATGTTCAATAAAATAAATTAGTTTTTAATTTAATTTTGTGAGAATGTACAAGTGTAGTGAAAATAAAACCCAGAGACACATGTACATAACCATTTCGTTTTTATTTATTCCAGACAGCTACCAAGAGAAGAAATATAGCCATATCCAGTTCCGTCTGAACGGTACGGAGATAAAGAGTGCAGTCACATGGTGGGGGTACGGAGCTCCATCGTTGAACAAGATATCGGTGTTTAGCCAGCAACCAGTCTCAGCTGTTAATATTAATAACCAGGTAATTTTAAACATTATTTCTAAAAAAAAAAACGTTTTTTTTATTGTTTTTTGAGGATTCTGTACCCAAAGGCTAAAAAAATGGGACCTTTTTACTGAGACTTTACTGTGCGTCTGTTTGTTTTATATTCACAAACGACCCTGTGCACGATTTAATGCTTTGTCTTGCTCTTGTAAGTGACACCCGTCCTCCGAATCTATTTATATATGTTATAGCGTCCACACCGTCCCACCTTTCGGTATATCAGCAGGGGCCGTTGTACCCGAGCGTACACCCCTAAGAGCGATGTCAGGGATCGAGTTTAAGACGGATCTTGTGAGTGACAGTGGACGTCAGTGAAAATGTAATAAATACAGGCCCACACTTATGGTCGTTTGTGAATACAAAGAACAAAATAAATATGTGGGGCTCCAATCTAACAAACGTGATTTTTTGTGACAACAGTACGGAACCCTCCATTCGTCAGACTTAGTCTGTTTTTTTGTGTATTTATAAAATCATTTCTTTTCAGGTTTGCAAGAAACCGTGCGAGTTTAACTACAACGCAACAAATAATGTGTTAGAAATTAACGTTAATCTATCGCTCGACAAGCCATTCTCGGTCACTTGGGTTTACAAACCCAAGTTGAATATGTACATGAAAATGGGGGCCGCGTTGCCTGAATATGGGTGAAGTTAAGTTTAACTTCGTCTGTGGTAAGTCACCTAAGTAACCTCTAAGTTAGGTCCGCATTATAATATATGAAGAAATTGCGGATTTGAATCCTGCTGTCCCAAAAACTACAGTGGCACATACTACAAACAAACATATTATGTAGACTGCCAAAAACATTACCCTTCCATTTGAATTCGCCGAAGTCGGGTAAAATCGAACATGTCTTAAATCGCCAACATTTCAGTGGTGAATTATTTTGTGATAATTATAGTATTTTAGCATGGGGTTGCTTGTTGCCATATTTTGTTACTGTGCCCCGTAGGGTTACCCGTGTAGCTTCCGTTCCCGTGAGAAAAGCGGGATAAAGTACCCTATGAGCTAGTCCAGGTTTTCAACTACCTGAGTGCCAAATTTCAGCTTTTAGTGACACACAAACATCAAAACTTTCGCCTATAAAAGTTTACAGTAAAATGAACCTATGAGTTACCATATTTTGTGATAATTTTAATTGTACCAAGTATTCTTATCTATACTCATATCTTGAAATATCCAATGTATTACATATGCCAGTGGCGTAGCTACCTAGGGGATAGGCAGGGCACTGCCCCGGGACATTTCCCTCGCGAGAAAATGTCGATCAAACTGAACTTTTCAACAATTTGTCCCATTTCAAAATAAATACGACAGGTTGCAACCCGACTTAAATTATGGCAACTCAGATGAGCAAAATTCGAAAGTTATACCAGGGAATATCGCTAAATTATTTTTGTGGGTTGGCAGAGTTGTCAATTTGGAGGATAGCAATAAACATTTCAAATCGATATATTTCGGCTACTCATTCTGTAACGTGAAATTTCGTGAAATAATTACAATGCAATAAAAAAAATCAACTGCAGTAGGTGCATTAATTCTGGCTCGTGCACGAGGAGGTCTTTCTTGCTCTACACCGTTAAATGTAGTGTAACAATAGCGGTTTAGATAGCAGGTGATATATAAAACTTTACCAGTTGAGATAGAATTGAGGCCTCTTTTTTTTATTTGCCCCAGGGTCCTTGGTTACCCAGCTACGCCACTGATATATGCATTAAGGTTTAAATACATAAGTTTTGCACATTAATCCTATTTTTAATTAAAATGTATATTTTAAATTTTATTTACTTTTATACAATTCCGTTCGGACTTAAGATCTACAAATAAAATATGTTCTATGAATAAGAAGAAAGTGAGTTAAAAAGTTAAAGAGTTGAAATCTAATTATGTTACTATTGTTTAAGTGTACTTAGTATTACATTACATTATATAAACAGGGAATAACTTGTACATATTGCCAATTATGACTTGATTTTAATGTTAGTACGAAAAAGTCGTACATAAAGGATATTGGTCATAAATGTATGGACATTGGGCTGTATCGAGATTTTTAGTTAATCCTTTTTATAGGTAGGTACAGCGTTATTCTTTCTGAGGTTAGAGGGAGTTTAAAGAAAAAATAATCACTAATATCCTAATGATATGTCCTTTTTAAAAGATAATCAAATTCCTAATGAAAATTTCATTGTGAAATAAAAATAAACGTGCGATGTCTATGATTAGTAGAAAAATGACTCTGTTTTGAGATGATATAACCTTGATATTGCTTCTACCTCCAATTGTGTTTTGACATTGTTTATAGAGATTTTGAGCTATAACTGTTAAAAAATAAACAAAAAAGATCATCTCTTACTAAGACACGGGTTGATATTAACAAGACTTTGCTGATTCGAGTTAGGCGCGTAAATTCATACGCGCCGCGCGTATGAATATTCTCTAGATTGTATATAAGGCTCAAACCCTAGTAGGATGTTAGTGGGCTAGTAATTATAAGGTAAAGCGTAGTTGACATTACGAAACTATTGGCGTGCATTATAGAGTCAATCTCACATAAAAGCAGCCTCGCAGCAGTTACTGGAAGCAACTTCATCAAATAGGTAGGTAATACTGCAGTATCTACGCAACTTTTTTTTTAAATTACTCTAAAAGGCATGCCACTAACACCCGAATACTGAAACGATACTTACATCAGTCACTCAATTGAATGCTTCTTAAATTTAAGCATCTCTCACAATTTAAGTGGTATTCTCAAACGAGACTTCGGCGACTTGAGACAATGATTAGCTAAGTATCTGTTAAATTTTTACGTTATGGCAATATTGATCTAAAAAGCTTGTTCTCAATAAACTAGCACATTTTATTTTATTACTTTACGTTGTGAATTCGTTCCACGCAGGATTATTTGGATGAGTAATTTTTTTTTAGATAAACATTTAGTTTAATTATCCGACAGAACAGTTGAGTTTAAGTTTTTTTACAATTTTAATTGTATTTCTATGCTTTTTTAGTTTCAAAGTTATTACATTTTCAAGTAAAAAATAAGGCGTTTGTTATATAAACATAACCGGCGCGCTAATCGTATTTAGTGTAGAACGAAACGTTATAACTTATCTGACATGACAGTGACACATGAATCACGCGCGTCCGTCAGTGAGTTCAATAATTCTTCTTCAATTTTAAATAGTTAATAATTGTCTAGTAAAAAAATGGAAGAGAAGAAGAAAAGAGGAAATAATTACACGAACAACGACAAAGAAATGTTATTAGAGTTGATAAAGAAGTAAGATGTTACCTCAACTATAAAAACCATGAACATTCTGTCTGAGAATGTCCGTCAACTCCGTTCACAAGTTTTCCTATTAGGATTATAGGTGCTGCACGGAGTAAACCTATCGAAACATAGATTATTTCCTATGTTTTGATACACAGGGTCTTGTCGACTTATCCTGTTCATTGTTTCATGGAGCTTTATGTATATTTTCAGATATCAACATATTTTAGAAAATAAAAACACGAATGCTACAATGATTTTAAAAAAGAGAGAAACGTGGGAGGATATTGCAAGGCAATATAATGCCATAGCTATGAGTGGATCCCGGACATGGCTACAGCTCCGCCACCTATATGAGAATCTGAAACAAAGGGCCAAAAAAAATGTTGCCAAGGAAAATGTAATGTTAATGCAAGTTAAACAGTAATTGTTCAATATAATTAAATTACATATATATAATAATAAACCGAACTAATTTTCAGCGCCTGCAGTTTTATCAAAAAATAAAAGTGAAAGCGTCTCTTGACAAGGTTTGTACAAATTCTAATATTATAATAATGCCTAATTATAATAATAATAAGCAGCAGCTATTATTATAATAATGCCTAACTAACAATTGCCTATCTTAAGTTTATATAACCATTTTTATAGAAAGAAATTAATCGTACTGGTGGTGGTTCGTATACAAGCACACTCACTGGCCAAGATGAGCAAATTTTGGCCATGGCTGGTGACCAAATTAGGCCATTGGCCAATGCTTTTGATGATGCTGCTTTGTATTTTGGTTAGTATTTTCTGCTACATAGTGAATTAATGAAAGAAAATAGCAATTATTATTTAAGCTGCAACTAATTTATTAAATAATTTTTGTTATAGGTGATGTAGATCATGATGTGATTGTTGTCAACAGTAATGATTATACAGGTAATTTTAATATAATTTCATATTGCAACAATATTCTGTAAGTATTCCTCCTTTTAGAACTAAATAATTAACATATTATTATCAGTGACAAGCCAAGACCCGGAACAAGAGACTTTGAGAGCGCCTGATTGCATTCCATCTTCCTCCATTATTGTAAGTGGAGGACAGCCTGAGTTGTTCCAAGATGATCCTCAGCCAAAGGCAAGGCAGCCTCAGCCAAGAGAGCCATCTCGTAAGGGAGGGCAAGCCACAAAAACAAGTATGTAATGTGTATAAAATTTTTATACTAAACTTTCTCCTTCTAGAGGAGACTAGTAAATTCAGAGTTATCCATACACGATATACTTGCTTGGTCCTAAGGAGGGTTCATGGCAGATAGGCAGCAAACCGTTAAAAACTTTATAAATCTTTTTGTGGTAGGGGTGGACAATGACTATTGAAGATTTACCTACTGTGTGAACAAAAAATCATTTCGTTATTTAGCAGATCCCAACATCCCAAGAGGGATGCAACCGGGAACATAGCTTAAATCATTATGCTAAAATAAAAGTAATTGTAGCTTTTTTTCCCAGATGCAATAACAACTAAAGGAAAATATTTCAATTTGAAATTAAATAATGCGAGGTTGGAGAGAAAATGTATGCTTGAAAGGCACAGATTGGAGAAGAAGTGTTTACTAGAAAAGCACAGACTAGAGGTGGAATTATTAAAAATTAAAATTAATCATTTTAAAAAATAAATACCTAGATTTTTGCTCATTATTTGTTTTTATTTTTATATTATTATTGTTAAGCCTTTAATGCAGATTCACTTACAAAACATTAATATTAAATAATATATTATAATAAGTTGAATCAGCACATCCGACACATAGGTCTCTTCCACCCATACCCCTGTATATCATTAGCAAAGTTATCCTATAAAATATCCTATTGTTTCATTATTTTTTAGGTTTCTATCCAAATAAATGTATGAAGGTAAAAATTGCCCATGGTACACCCAGGTGGAATTATACTACTACTAAATAATATAATAGAGTATAAATATAACTGAGGTATGTTAAATCAAATTCAGTTTATGAACTTACAATATAATAATAATCAAGGCATAATACCTCTAGTTCATACAAACTAGTCTTTTTACAGTAGTTGAGTCCTTAATTTAAGATTAATTATGTAATTAGCATATATATCGTGTATATATAGGCGTGTCTCTTTTCGGCAAAACGGACTCCATTCCAGCTGTCTCCTTCTTTCCGGGATGGGTCGATACCATTGACTGACAGGTTGGAATTACTTGGTGTTACCCTCACAGCAGACCTTAACTTTGGGCCTTTTGTTGAGTCGAAAGCCCAGTTGGCTTCAAAAAAGTTAGGAATCCTTGGCAAGGTTAGGTACTTCATACCAGGACAGCTTCTGAATCTGTACCAAGCACAGGTCCGGTCGTGCATGGAGTACTGTTGTCACCTTTGGGATGGAACAGCTAAGTACCAACTTGATGCTCTTGACTCCATCCATTTAAAGGAAAAGTGATTAATTTAGAATCCGGAGGGACATCATTTATCTATTCTGTAGTTTTTGGTGGACTCTATACACTAGGGGTAAGCAATCTAAATAGATTCAGAGTTTTCAATGAACAGGGGCCCTGAATTACAATTAAAAACTGCCAGCAATTATTGTAGTTTGAAAAATATTTTTACATAGTACCTATAGCCATGCCTCAGCAAAGGAAATTCAATGACAAACACAATGCTTTAATTAAAATATGTATTTATAATTGCATTTCTAGTGCTGAAATTTTCATTTGATGATTGTAACGATGACAACACTTGAAGATTATCTTCAAGTACATCATCAGCACCATCATCAAATAAATCCTGCCTTGACAGGGCTATATTATGCAAGATTGTACAAGCTACAATTA
This sequence comes from Idaea dimidiata, assembly GCA_949358125.1. Lineage (NCBI taxonomy): Eukaryota > Metazoa > Arthropoda > Insecta > Lepidoptera > Geometridae > Idaea > Idaea dimidiata. The sequence goes on from OX442334.1 coordinate 12,810,344, forward strand.
TCGGTGGTACATTTTTTAATTGTACATTAAGACCAACCTGAAGACATGGAAAACGTCTCTTTAGCACCCCAAATAGTCTCTCTACTGGGTTCCGCGTTTTGACTTGAGCTACATTGTATGCTTGTTCGGCGGGGTTAGAAGGTGTACTTATGGGAGTCAGCAGATATGACCGGCATGGATATCCGCTGTCTCCCAATAGGTACATGCTTCCATAATCCCCACGCTCGAATTGAGCACACAATGGCGAGTCGTTAAAAATGGTGCTGTCATGAACCGAGCCTGGCCATCTGGCAATAATGTTGTTCACCATGAGGCGTGTATCGCACACCATCTGAACATTTAGGGAAAAATATCCCTTCCTATTGCGATAGGTCTCTGCTTGAGCTCCTCCTAAAACAAAGTTACAGAGCATTATTAAAAATATTAAGAGCAAATAATTAGAAAGCTACCTACTTATTTGCAGTTTGTGTAAGGTTCATGATAAGTAAGAAGATAGGTACACACCCGGAGATTTTATTTTAATGTGTGTGCAGTCAACGGCACCTATGACCCGTGGAAGCCCTGCAATGGAGTAAAACTCGCTGGCGATTTTGCGCTGGTCTTCCACTGAGGGCATTTTAACGTATAGTGGTCGTAGCTTTGCCAACTCTCTTGTCACTCTGTGTACAATTCTATGGACAGTTGGCTGCTCGACTTGGAAGATATCGCCGATCACTCGTTGATAGCTTCCAGTTGCGTAGAACCGTAGGGTGATGAGCAGTTGGTCCACTGATTGAATTGGACTGTTTCGTTTAGTTACTGGTTGCAAAGCACTGCCAATCATTGCATCCAGATATAAAACTGTCTCCTTGGATAAGCGAAACCGCGCACGGAATTCGATATCATTATATTTTTCAAATGAATTCACAATCACATTTCTGCGACGATTAATTTCATGATCCGAAAGTGAGGATAATGAGGATAAAGACATTTTAAGACAGGTCGAAAGCACTCTCAGATCTAACAGCTACTCACGTCGATTTGACAGCTAATTGAGAGTCCATTTGCGTTGAGCGACGTTCCAGTATACGAATTTGGCATTTAAGTACGAGTAATTTGAGAAGTTCGTAATTATAAGTATTGCTTATTTGTGACGCTTGAGTATCGTTTCAGTATACGAATTTTGAGTTTAAGAGCTGCTTAGCTGTTTAAAAGGCCGTTAAATAATTGAGTATCGTTTCTGTATTCGGGCGTAAGTTTCGTAATAAACCGCGCTTAAATAATCTAATTTTATTGCACAAAGCTTAATCAATGTTATATTTTTATTACATGGCTTAAGTGGATTGTCCAATGCACATTTTAATGTACCTAAGTACTATATTACATATTGTAGAAATTTTGAATAGTTTTTTTATTGTGTAGTGTAGTAAATAAAATTTGAAAGATATATGTTTTATATCGAAAGGAGAATGTGTTCTAGACATGTTGTAATTACCTATGTATCTTTACAATGAGCTCGTACAGCTTGGCAAAAATGTATTGAAACTGAACTTGTTTTACTGGTAACACTTCTTTTTCCCATTTATGTCTACACTTTTTTTGCCAAGCTGTAGGAAAGGCAAAAGATGATTTAGTTACGAGATTTTCCACTAATCATTCTTGATAAGATTAATCTGACCACTGGTTTTTTTTATACATAGAAATAATATATTATTAATTATGTATTTAAAACAAAAATGCCATGCGGGGCCATAACATAGCCCACTTGACCATTCTCCTTTTTTGTGTTATAGTCAAATAAATAAATGTGTCATATTAAGAGGTTTTAAAATGAAAGTACATTATCATGTGATATTTCTTTAAACTATACCAAATTTTAATATTAATGTGTTACCTCGAAACGTGATACCTACAAATGATGTGCAAACCATGCCAAAAGTAGAAACAGTTTACCTACCAATTTATTTTGTGAATGCACTTCCAATAAAAAATGATAATGCACACTTTGTTTGTTTTATTTAAAACTAGCTGCGTCTCGCGGTTTTACCCGATAAGTCCCGATCCCGTGGGAATATCTGGTTGAAAAGTAGCCTAAGGTTACTCTTCGATAATGTAGCTTTTTATTCATGATTTTATTAAATCGCTACAGTTGTTTCATAGGCTATTCGTTACATACAAACAATTATTTTATTAGAATATTTTCTTTTATTTCACCTGACAATGCTTCACAAAACTCAGGACTCAGGGCAAATATTATTTAGAGTTTAGACTCAGGGTTGAGGCTTTGAAAACTTAACTTTAATATGAAAAATTGCTTTACAATGGACAAAACTAATATATTAATTTACTATAAACTTTATTTTAGCATTAACAATCATTACTCTTCTTTCTCAACATCTGTCTTTAAAAACTTCTGATACTTTTCTTCACTCATCAATTCTTCCAACTCCTCAGGTTTCGTCAGCTTCAATTTAAAAAGCCATCCTTGTGCATAACAAGAAGTATTTATCAAAGCAGGCTTAGTTTCAACCAAGGAATTTTTCTCAGTAACTTCTCCAGTGAGAGGGGAGTATATTTCAGATGCTGCTTTAACACTTTCTAGGGCTCCACATTCATCTCCTGCTTTTAACTTTGTTCCCGGGTCAGGGAGCTGAGCAAAGACTACATCTCCGAGAGATTCTTGGGCATAGTTACTTATGCCAACAGTGCCAATGTTATTGTCTATGATGACCCATTCATGTCTGTCAGTGAATTTACGAGGTTTTGTACTGTAATTGTGAAGGATTTGGCAGTATGTTTGAGGTTTTGACTGGAGGCAGTGTCTTGATAAGTACTGTCTCGTGGCTTGGTATAAACATCTTTGTAGCACCATGATTTTTCTGAAACATAATATAAATGAATGTTTAACTACTATGAATTTGACAGCCACACAGACCTGTTTCTAAGAGAAACTTGAGAAATCCTCTTTTGTGCAAGTAAATATCAGCAAATATGCAAAAAATCTTTACAAAGCTTATTTAATGCAGCTGAATAAATAACTTTTTCTATTGTGAGACTGAAGGTAGATTTTAAATATTTTTAAATTTTAGTACCTATCATGTTCTAGAATAAAAAAAATTTACATTGTAATAATTGCAATACACAAAGCAGACTCAAACCAAACTCAAACATTGTTTGAGAGCACATCAAATAGTGATTATATTCTCTTTGAGCACACCAGTGAAGGCTTCCCTGATAGGCTACCTCTGCCAGTTGATGACATGTTATGAATATAGCATCCTCATCCCCAATTTTTGGTATGTGTTTTAACATTAAATAGTTCAAACTGAAGAGTTATTCTAGGTACAGATTTTTAGAAGAAAAAAAAACAAACAATATTAAAGATAAATATTGAACTTTTAACCGCTTTATTGCATTTATCTTTGGACAAAAAGTAATCAAACAGCAATAATATTGCTTATTAAATAAGATAACAGAAAGTATCACCAACCTTATTATGTATTGCTTCATAGTGGAAAATCTTAGATCACTAAACATTCATGTAAGGGACTATGGATCCCAATATATAAATCATTTAGGTAGTATTATAACAAATATAGGTGAAAAAATATAGGTGTAGTCGCGGCCGGACGAGTTAACACCAAACTTAGTGATTATTTAGTCTACAATAGTATTGTTGTACTTACTGATTGATGTTTGTTTTGTATTTCACAAATATCTTTCGCGGCGGCTGCTTCGCTTCTAGGAACGTCTTTTTACGAAACGATTAACGGATTTTAATTCATTCTTTTTATTTTTGCGGGTCGACAGCTAGCAAACCAAATAATTTTGAGGTTAGAAATTCGTTCATTTAGTTTGAAAGAAAATGATTTGACAGTTAACAGCTGATTGATTTGATCGATGGATGTTGTCAACCAAGTTTTTTCAACGAAATATAAAATAATTGCCAGCAGTAAAAAAAATCTCCCTGTGCTGAAACAGCTCTCCAAAAATAGCTTTTAGCATTTTGGGTTTTTTGGTTTAGATTTTTTGTAAAGAAGTTCCGTAAAGTCCTTTCTACCAAAAGTTCAGTAGATATCGACAACGCAGCAAAGTAGATTAGATGTAAAAAAAAAAAATACAGAAATGTTTTTTCACAAGCTTTTTAGAGTTTTTATTTCTATTTTTATGATTTTATATTCATGAAAGGAAATCTGAAAATCTCTCATGGCAACATTGGGAAATGGCATTGTTTTATCTATATTTGGAGTTTTGGCGGGAATGCGTTGGGGAGATGTGCTGCTAAATTTTCATTTTTGTGAAACTTAGTTAAAATGCGTGTAAATTGTTTAATTTCGGGGGCATATTAATCAATTTAGTTTCGTGAAGGTGTACAAGTACAAAATAAAAGTGAAAATCGGTGCAAAACATGGACTTTAGCTTAGTGTTCTCTCCAAAGCTCCGTGAACAAACATTGTAAAAAATGGCCCCCTTTTTACAATGATTCCCTAGACTTGACTTTAACTATGACGACTTGACTGTTTTGTTCGATGAAAATAACTTGCAAATATTGATAATACTTGACACTGGTAAATGTCCGAATGGAAAAGCCAATATAAAGAAGAAGAAGTATCTATATTTGCGTAACAAACAAACTTCAATCAAATGTCTGAAACGTCACACATCAGAATTTAATTTTTTGGTACTAGCCATGACTGAAAGATGTCAAAATAAGTTTACAGATAAATTCGAAAATATCAATTATATTATTTACATTGGGATCCTATGTACTACAAGTGCTGTGTTATATTTCTACAGGTTCTTAGAATTGGTGGTTAATTATGTGCGTGCCTCCCCCTTTTAAACGCTAACCTACTTCCCTGCGTTCCAGATTTCACTTTGCTACGATAGCCTTTAGTTATGGGCTGGGATGTCTGGCTTGTTATTACGGCCTCAATTCAAATATTGCACGTGAATATGTGAATAAACTTAAGTGCCATTTCGACGATAAAAGGAGAAAAATAGCTGTAGAAAATGTTTCGAAAAAGGTAAGTTACATTATTACATAGTTACATGATTTGTTTTTGTTTGTTATTACACAAAAATATCAAGGTGTTTATGTATTATATTGCGTCTTTTTCCTTAACACACCTGTACTTAATGTTCGTTTACAATAGAATTGTGATTTAGGTGAGAAATTCATGAAATATTTGTCTTTGTTATTTCGAATTATTAGCACCTCCATATCATTAGAACAATGTTTGTTTTCAGTGTACTGCATGTGGATCGAAAGATTGCCCGAGACATGAGGTGAAGCTATCAACAGAACCATGGGTAGGCCTCCAAATACATAAGCAACTTGACCAGGCTATAGAAGATGTAAGTTTTTTGCTAATATTATAAATTAAAATTATGTTTCTGAGTTGTTACTCAAAAACTGTCCAGAAATTGCAGAATGCAGTTAAAATGTAGTATGTTTATAAAAATAAGTAATTATATGTGGCTGTGGAATGCAGGAATATTCAAAAATCCTTCCTTATCGGATGCTGATATCACATAAATAACACACTCTTTACTATCTAAGCTAAAGCTGTGTATTAATCCGTCAGTTAGTCGGGACAAAGCCTTTTACTGACATAGATATCTGTCGTCTAGTACCCATAATACAAGCCTATCTGCCTAAGTCATAGGTTAGATTGCGCTGTCTGCCACAACCTGCAATATTAACTTATGTAGGATAACAATCTAAAATAATTTTATTCACTTCATTAAGCATGACAAAGATTTCTGAAGCATTAAACAATAACATTCTTTTATAGTCACTGATATCAAATAAATGAGTCATGTGGTATAAAGTAATGTATCAATTATTTAGTATAACTTTCAAAACAATTCAAGCTATTGATTAGTTCCTTCTGCATTACTGTAGGTAGGGCATTCACCTAACACACCACAGAGGTGGTCCTATGTATAGCAATTAATAGTTATTTGATATAAATACCTATGTGTGGGTGATAAATCTTTACTAGCAACAAGTCCTGTGGGAGTATCGGGATAAAAATCCTGTCCTTCTCCGAGGTCCCATTTATGTCTATATTAAAATTCATCAAGGTCACTCTCCAGTATCAACATACCTAGTGCAAAGGCTAGTAATTGCCATACAGGCAGGGTGGTAATGCTGCCAGTGTGATGGATAACTTAGCACCGGGTTCAATTCGAAGTGGGTTAAATGATTCAAAATAATTATACTGGGCTTTGTTTTAAAATTTTAAACAAAGCCCAGTAAATCTACACAAAAATATTGTTAACTACTAGCTGTCCCGTTTTCACGGGATTATCGGAATAAAAAGTAGCCTATGTGTTATTCCAGGTTTCCACCTACCTCCAAGTTTCATTGCATTTGATTCAGTAGTTTTTGTGTGAAAGAGTAGCAAGTCACATTCAAACTTTCATGTTTAAATTATACTAGCTGCGCCCCGCGGTTGCACCCGCGTAAGTCCCGTTCCCGCGGGAATATCGGGATAAAAAGTAGCCTATATGTTATTCCCGGTATCCAGCTACCTATATTCCAAGTGTCATCGATTCATTAGTTTTTGTGTGAAAGAGTAACACCCTCACATACATACATACAAACTTTCGCGTTTATAATTGAGGTTATACTAATAGTAAGAAGAAAGATATGGCCGTCATTACTCCTCAATTCTAATAACCTTAGAATATAAATCTGAAAGTTTTTTGATTTACTTTTAAATAATCACCTAGTATAAATATAATTGATTAAAAATACAGTCCACACCTAGTAAACTAGATAATTGAATGCTAATAACCTTGAAACTTTGTAGCGAATAGTAGCTAATTAATACTATAAGCTAATTGGCTTACTATTGATTGAGCTCTAATTAGTTTTAACAGTCTGTGATTTCCATTTTCAATTTCGCACTAGTATACTGACACATATACCTGAGAGGGTCGCACTGAAAGTTTGTAGAAAATAAAAAACTGAGCAAATTGACGAGTTATTAGTTAGGATTTTGTGCACTTGACTCATAGCTATGCCTAATCTTGTCAGAATCTGCTGATAGGTCACTCTTTTGTCGATCAGATACACTGATGTCGTCAGTGTCGTCAATAAATGTCGTCGCCGTAGAAGGAAGTCCTTAACGCAAATCATCTATGAGATTAGTGACCACGTTCAGCCTCATTAAACCAGTTGTAAAAAGTGGATGGGGCTTCATCATGAAAAGCTAATTGAATTCTATCGTAATTTTCTTGTTTTCTTAAATGACATCGAAAGACATGAGAAAAATTCAAATTCATTCATTCACGCGTAAAATTCATGCTGACTTGACTCAGGCAATTTTCAATGTGCTGCTAAATCGGAACACAAATGACAAATGAATGAAATACCCACATACACAATAGTACAGGCAAATAGTTATATTTTCAAAATATAATATTATTTTTAAAATATATTTTTTACATTTTCAAGTCGCCCATTCCAAAAACTTTCAGTGTTGCCCTCGTATCACACGAGCAGCGGACCGCGGTTTTGCCCCGTAAGCCCCGATCGCAAGGGAATATAGGAATAAAAGTATGAGTTTATAATGTGTTAATCCAGATCTTCAGCTATCTACATACTAAGTTTTATCGCAATTGGTAGAGTAGAGTTTTTGCGTGATTGAAACTCCAACATGCAAACTGGAATCAGTTATAGATCGATCAGTGATTATGTCCCCAAAGCTAAGAACTAAAAGTTGAGCTAAGATTGAGATCAATGGTTCAAATATATTTTTGAATATCTAACAAATACCTACAAGGCCTGTGCCTTTGATTCAGTTTCCAATTAAAATTATTATTGTCATTAATGATTCATTATAAAATCAATTTAGTAATCTTATCTGTTAATATCAAATATGAAATCAATATGTTGTTAAGACCAGCTGCTATTAGAAAAAACATGATGATAACATCCACAGTAGTCTATACTATACACTAGCAGCGCCCCGCTGTTTCACCCGCGCAATTCCCGTTCCTTTGTAAATTAAAAAATATTAATATTTATTTAATTGCTGCATTTGTGTTTGCGATTTAGATTCATCGATTTGCGATTTTTAGATTTTGCATTTTGCGTCAACATCAGCAGTCGAAGACTAATAGTTTAAGCAAATACAATATTGACTAAATGCTGACATTAGATCCCTTGCTCTTACTATTAGGAATTTAGGACCCTAACAGTGTGTGGTGTATTAGTGGCTCAAAGCTATCTATTTACAGCTAAATGAGTGCACAGTGCGTGGGAGCCTTTAACGATATGCAATATACCTCCTCATAACATATACCGGTCAAAGGCAAGTCGGATTCGACCGAACTCTAAAATAAACACTGGACCAAGCGAAATTCCTGAACGCAACTTACGCTAATTTATCATTAGATGGCGCCACTGGTAAAAATACATCGCGGTATCGTTGCGTTTATATTTAAAAAAAATGTTTTTAGTATTTGTCTTATAACGGCAACAGAAATACATCATCTGTCGACTGCCTAGCTATCACGATTCATGAGATACAGCCTGTTGACAGACGGTGAAAGAAGTCTCAGTATTAAGGCCCCGTTATTACCATTTGGGTACGGAACTATAAAAACAAATTCTTTTTTCAGTTCTACAACACAATATTAGAACAATTTATAAACAGTTGGTACAGTAAAGTGACTCTCCAGCCGTTCTTCATCGACGAACTGAGGCACCAGCTGCGTTATGCATCCGCCAGTTTACTTCAAAGGGCGGTTAAAGTAAGTTACCTTCCGTATAAATTACATACAGTCTCGAATCACGGCCGCGTACCAATGTCTTTTTCTTTAAGAAAAAAATAAGTGCGCTATTAAAACATCGCTCATACGGTGAAGGAAAACATCGTAAGGAAACCCATGGCTTAAAATCACGCACAAAATTGCGGAAACACAATTAAAACTTTAACTTTACATACAGTCTGTACAAAAATCCCAGCCTTAAAAATCATAATTTGATATTGAAATAAAATGAGTTTTTATAGTTATAGTGCAAGTAATATGTAGTTCCGTAAAGATATCAATAAATTAAAAGTATATGAACGAACGAGTTACCTGTAAAATCAGAAGCTTATTCCTAAAAATCATTAACAGTATTACATATTACAAAATATTAAAATGTTTGACTAAACGCGATATTATATTGAAGGTACCTACTAGAGCACCGTAATTCTTTATTTCTATATTGCCCTTAAATCTGTAAGGGACCGTCTCCACGAGCATTACAATCGCGGCGATAACACTTATTTCTATACAACGGACCGCCGTGTGGAGACACGTTCATAGAGAGTATAGAAATAAGTGGCTCGACGATAATATAGCCGCGATTCTAACGGTCGTGGAGACGGCCCCTAAGTTACAAAGAAGAAGCAGGGAATTATTGAGAGTATGAATTAATTTGTTGACAGTTAAGAAATTCATGATTCAAATATTACCTAAAGGCATTTGTAAGTTATAAAGACATTAGGGTATTGCAAAGACATCAATGAGCTAATTTTTCATCAGTATCATTAAGGTGCCATACTCGTGATATTGGCTGCAGGGATCTCAATCTTTCTCAGTAATTACAAAACATTCGGAAATACTATTTTGGTATTTAATTTTACATTCTTTTATCTTCATTTTGGTAGTTTTCTTTACACGATTGGTTAACTTTTATAACAGTTTTTTTTTAATCTAAAACAACTCGTTTAAAACAGAAATTTTCATTTTACAGCTAAATGTGACGTATTTGAACCTATATTTTTTCTGTATTAAAGCATAATAACATACACTTGAAATTGGTAGAACATTTTTACTAAATTAGCAATAGCTATCTTATTATTAGAAATTGTTTGATATTACTCACTAAAATATTGCCTATTCACATCTTATGTGCTTTTTATACACATCAAAAATTTGCTAGCCCTATCCCGTCATTGAGAGACGTCACTGTGAGTATTGGGCCTTAAATTAAAAGATATATAATATCTTCCCAGATAGACTACACTCGGTTCCTAACCCGGCGACTGATCCCATGTTTCGTGCGACACATATCCCCGCGCCGGCCCTCGACCGCGTGTCACGTGGCGCTCCGCTCCCGGCACACGGAGCTCCACTATCTGAGGACGATGACCGAGACGCTCATGCCTTTCCTGTTGAGGGAACAGGAGTTGGATAACCCGTGAGTATTATCTAGCTAGATAAATTTATCGTGTCCGAGACATTGCAGATAAATGGCGCTCACGGTGGTATGGTCTTATGAAAACCGGCTAGTTACGTGGGGATAAAATATCCTGCTATAGCTCCTCCGCCCTGTCCCGGCAGATTGGGAAGTCAGGGATGAACCCGGACTCCTGAGAATGATGCAACCGAGAACGTCGCTCGGATGATTGTAGTTAACTTTTTGTTGTACCAAAAAAAAAAACAAATTACAGGAAGTTATCGAAAGAAAAACTTAAAACTGAAGTGGTATGTACATACAATGAGCGACCTTATCTCCTAAGAGCTAACTCTTCATGCAACCACTGAATGGGACAAAATTGTAAGTAAGGGGATGGATGATGGTTTTAGTTGGGAAAGATTGGATTATGCAACCAAATGTTGTAATTTTTAATCTGTTTCAATTATCCACAGCGTATTTAAAGTGCTGATAAAGGAGATATTCGCGGGCTGGGTGCTTCTGTCCTTGACTGACGTGCTGGCAACACCGGCTATTCTCAATACTCTGATATCTCTCATTTTGGGAGACGAAACTATGGCACCATTGCCTGCTACACCCGATTATAAGGTAACAATGCAATGTCGTTATTTATAAGTACATAAGGCAGCACTAGACATTCTGGAAATATTTTTAGGAGAAAAAATAATTCCTTCATCTCATCTGAGCAAACTATATTAACCGTGAGCCCTTGGGACATAAAATTTGGAGTGTGTTCTTTGTAATAAGTAGGTATCCAATAAGAAAAAGTTATTCAAAATTTTCTCGGGATTAATATTTTGTTTAAAGCGAGAATCGAACCAGAAATGTTCGTAAACACTTCTACAAACTTTATCCTAGTCTCCTATTTTCAGGTAGAGTTCCTAGAGACATTCGCTCGGCAGACTGATTCAATTTACCTCCAAAGGTGTCGCTTTCTGAAGATGGACCTAGAACTAGTGTTAGCAGACCAGTACCATTTCTGTTACTTCATGCAGTATCTGAAGACCACCAGCCATATATATCTACTGCAGTTTTATAAAGACATCAGTAAGTTATCTATCAGTTAGATATTTGGTCATCAGAGAACTGGATGACCAAACTGTAATCTAGATTTTGCAATTTTAATGAAAAGCAAGGATCTTATAGCACAAGTAAGGGAAAATTCCCGAAATGTAAAAAAGTTGAACATTAAGGTACATTTTGGTACCTACTTATACATTAGAGATTATCTATCTAAATTAGTCTATAAAATATTTCATCATCTATCAAATACAAAGGCTACTTTTTACCCCGATATTCCTGCGGGATCGGGACTTACTCGTTATTGACCAAACCTACTGCAAACAGATTGACAAACACCTGACAAGTGACACCTTTTAATTCTATACATTTCCTTACCTCCCTCCTCCGATTCTCAGCATTGAGGGAACGACTGTGGAGGAGGGGCTCCACAGTCGTTCCCTCAATGCTGAGAATCGTGACTTCTCTGGTGCAGTCGATTGACCGCCTTTTTCCATTGCCCTCTATTGGTGGCTTGATGTAGCACAGTGCTGAGTGGTACATCCAGATATTCGTATATTTCCTTACAGAATCATTTCAAACGAAACTCCTGAACCCAGACCTGAGCTCGGACGAGAAGGCGTCGCTCCATAAGGAGGCGTGTGACATATACGACACCTACTTAGACCCCGAGAGTACCAGCAAAGTGCCTATAGAGCCCGACATCGCTAAAGAATTGCACGACTTGTTACAGGCTGATGATAGTATTAAGAGGTAACATATAGTACTAAAAGGTAACATATAGTATTAAGAGGTAACATAATATATACTAATAAGAGGTAACATTTAGTACTAAAAGGTAACATATAGTATTAAGAGGTAACATAAAGTACTAAAAGGTAATATATAGTATTAAGAGGTAACATATAGCAATCGTTATATTTTACCGGGTGTTAGATAGATAGATAGATAACACTTTTATTTGATCAATCACAAAAATATTACAAAAACAACACATTTAAAACTAAATAAATGTTGAACAAATAGGCGGCCTTATCGCTTAAAGCGATAAGGCCGCCTATTTGCGGCTTACGTGTTAATCGCGTATTATAATTTATTTTCTTACCTCGACGTTTTAACCATGTTAGAATGGACTTGGTGGTGAGGTCTCCCCTTCTCCCGATTAAGGCCCCGTTAAATTTAACTATGTTGACAAATCGTGTGAATTTAAAAAGCTTATAGTATTCTAAATGTAAAGTAATATTATAAAAGTAAGTTTGTTTGTAAGTAAACAAGAATGTAAGTAGATAAACGAGTATAATTTTACAGGTTACAAACAAGCAGAGCGTTGTACCAAGCCGCGAGGAATTCACACGCCATTTTGGAGAAGATTTTACTACCCAAGTTCTTACATAGCGAAGAGGTAATGAGAAAATGATATTTATTTGTCTTTACTGTCAACGGCCATGAAGATGGTATATGCTTGCATTCCTGATACACAATTACACACAGACAAGAAAAATATATTATAAGAATTTCTTTATAGATTCAAAGTATGGAACCCTAAAATGTAACATTTCTCTTGCTTTTTCATAAATATAAAAACATGTAGTTATTTCGCAAGATTGTATTACAATCGAATGTTTTTTTACAGTTCTACAAGCTAGTGATTGGCTCAAGATTACCTGTTGGATATCAGAAACAGATGACTAAAAAGTAAGTATATAAGTACTAAAAAATAGCTAACTCCGTCATTACATTTTTGGCTCTTTCCACTCAAAAGATAACCTTCTCGGACCCTGAACTTCGGATGGCGTTGGTTACAAATGAATCATTTGATCATGATCAGAAAAATTACCCCAGAAACAAAAAAATACTCCATGATTTGTTTGTGTATTATTTTTATTGGCGGTGGCGGCGTTCCGAAGGCACAAATTCTAAATTGATATTTGTGAGATGTTTCAAAACAATCATGTGAATAAAAATCTTTGAATTCTCACTGCGAAAAGAAATTTTGAGGTTTTGCTATAGTTTTTCCTTGGGTGTTCTGTCAAGTGTTAGTGTAGAATTGATGTCTGATACATATGATTTGAGAGATGTCTAATCTGGTGTTATTTGAGAAATATCTAATAAATTTCATAGAATGTTTGCATATATGTTTGATTTTGACTTTTTCAGACCACACGAAAGAATGCTAGCCTCAGCCCTGAAACTAGGCAACAGACTAAAAAGCGCTCTGAAACCACCGACACTTGACGGTCAAATGTTCGAGTCAAGCAACGAAGACGGCACCGAGAACGTAGACTTGCTCAAGTATCTGGACAGCTTGGCGGCGGAGCAAGGCGGGCGAGGGCATGACCTTAGCTGCTACAAGGTGGTCTTGACTAACGTCGAGACCAGATTGGTGAGTCTATTGTAACTAGTTGCTCAAGTATCTGGACAGCTTGGTTGAGACTTCGCCTCGCTGACACCGAGAGAGAAGCTGCCTCCCAAATTCTTTCTGTCTATCGCTCATCCCAATCCCGGCTGCACGGCACAACGCTGCCCAGATTGGAGTGTAGTGGGTCGTCAGTGTTGTGGTTAATCAATCAAAGAGGTTAGGACACTGTTTTTTTTGAAGACATCCCATAACTTTGCGCCAGTAGTTCCTTCGTGCAGCGGCTTTTTCTTATCATTTGAGTGATGTTATTGATACTCTTACCTCTTTTTTTTTACTTCTTACCTCCATTTTACCTCTTCCAATACAAAATCGGTAATTTCATCCGGAAAAGTGCGATTTTTGGACACATGGCATAAAAAAATGTCTGTCTCCTAAGTAAGTAGCCCTTACGTAGGTATCCCCTAAGTTGGTGAAAACAAATTTAAGTAAGAGGCTAATTTAGGGAGTATTTTACGTTAAGTGCACCTTAGTTAGGGGATGTTTGGGAGTTCGTTGGTGAAAACGGGCATTATACTACCACTGATGTTATAATATCTAGTTTCTGCTCCTCCTTGCAAACAAAGCGGAGTCACAGAATTCTGGACCAAAACTTAGCCACGGCAACCGCGTTCTCTGTTGCCCTGTTGAAATCGTCTGCCGAACAGCTAACGGGCCACAGAGCGCAGGCTGTCATGCGCCATCATTTGGGCTTTGCCACAGTCGCACACCGTGTCCGGTGTAAGAAAAGCATGGCAAAGCCCTACTTTCCATGCTTTCGTTGCGTCGACCGACCTGGCTTCGCAGGCGATAGAGAGATCTCCAGATCCCTCTGTAGGCAGGCCATTATACCTAACTGTGGGCGGTGTGTCCAGGCCGCCCCTCCGCGGCGCGGCACGGTGCGCGTGTTCTCGCTGTGCGTGCACGTGGCGGACGGCGCGGGCGGCGCGGCGCGCCTGTGGGCCGTGGACCGCAGCGAGCACGACTTCCATCTGCTAAGGAGCAAGCTGCACGAGTTTCACGGCGACCGGCTGCTGGCTGACCTGCCGCTGCCTTCCCGAAGGTAACGTCGTACATCCACTCCTGGATCAATCGTGGACTCTAATCCTTAAAGTTTCCTTTATTCCTGGATAATCCTTTAATGTTGGAAGTATCCTCTCTTCCTGAATAATCCTTTAATATTGGAAGTATCCTCTCTTCCTGGAATTATCCTCTAATCCTGGAAGTATCATTTATTCCTGGAAGTATCTTCTAATCCTGGAAGTAACATTTATTCCTGGAAGAATCTTTTAATCCTAAAAGTATCATCTAATTCTGGGAGAATGGATTAGTGTCAACCTTGAAAAAGCCAACTGTAAAGTTGACGAAAGCTCGGTTCGTTTAAATCATGAATAAAAACGCGATTAAACCCGGTAAATAAAGTGTCTTAGGATGGAACAGTCTTCCATTCCTGAAGGTCTTGATTTTTAAAGATGACGTATTTTGTTACCGCTACTGCAACAATTTTTTCACATTCCCAGAGACAACAGCCCACTAGAAACCCTACGCTACAAATACGAAGACTTCCTCCAAAGACTCCTCCAGAAGAGCCTCCTACAAACCAGCGAGTTGCTCCGCATATTCCTCACGGAAGACGGCGACTTTTCCCTTGTGGTGCAAGCGTCGACTCTTAACGCTAACAGTACTGACTTGGCCAACATATATCAGAACGTTACGCATAAGTTGAGGAAGGAAAAAGGGCAACATTTGGAGAGTTTCTTGAAGAATTTATTGATTTCTTCTGACATGGATCGTTATCAGGCTTTGTGAGTATAGTTTTTGATACCTATTGAGAACTAGATAATGGGCCCTACCATACTCGTTTCTCGTTGTTTTGCAGGGCGATAGTAGCCCGACAACAGTCCTGCAAAAAATCGGTACCATGCACATGCTTAAACTGAACGATTTAGGTCTACTCTATTGTCTCTGGCCTGCAAACTCATCGAAATTGAAATTGTTTGACAGTTGGCAAACAAAATTGTTGGACTGTTGTGTTTTAAAAGTTTTATTTTATAGATTTTTCTTGTTTTCGCGATTTTGTGTTGAAATAAAACTCATTTTTCGTCTACCCTGTGGATGGAGCCTCCAAATTGGCTTAAAACACATAATCGGCGAGCGTTGCAACAATGCTGATACCCAGAGATATGATAGATTGATTGCTGAGACCTACGTAACCAAAACAATGTGTTTAGATAATTATGTCGGTGCCTTGTATCAAAGCACTCCCATGAAGCACCTAACTATTGAAGCTCCCAGCCGCGGCAGCGCAAGCCAGGGAACAATTGCTGCCAGGCCTCAGTACCTACCTACTTGATTATTGCATAGATAGAGATAGGTACCTCATTTTCCAGGTATTGAAACATTGGGCCAAATGTTAAGTATTGCCACAGTTTACATAGTAGTTGGCGCCTCGGCGCTTGTAAGCTAATAAAAAAAGAAAGCCACATAAACATTTTTTTATTTTCCATTATACCTACCAACTTACAACACATAAAACGGATAGGTAACTAGGTATGTATGTAATAAAAACAAATTGCCTAGGTACTTGCGATAGAAAACTAAGGAACAAAAATGTTTATTTGTAGAAGTGCTAGCTGTAACCCGTGACTTCCACCGGTATTCTTATTAAACAATTCCTTCAACTTCCCTCGACTCGACTTATCCACACTCCACAAAAATAGTATTCACAGTGATCAAAAAAACGTCCCTTCAACTCTCAAGTTCGGGGTGAGGAGAGAACTGAAACTTAATGAAACGAAAGTGTGTTGAATGAAAGTGGTTGGCTGCATTGACTGCATACATATATCTACCTATAATAGCTCATCCAGACTCTCGCCGAGAACACGCAAGAACATGCGAGAACACCCGAGAAACGTGAATGTGAAGACTTTCTCGCCTTCTCGTTCTCGGGTTCGCCTGTTCTCCGATTGTTGTCGGTATTTTTGCCCGAGACAAAGGGTTTCTCGGGCGAGAAAAGAGAAGGGTCTCCCACTCTCGTTTTGTCTCAGTGCAGATTAGTGAGCGGCGGGGAGTACACGCATTCGGAAAAATGTGGAATAATGGGTTAGAATTAAAATTCATAGAATTTCTTCAATCAGAACCCATCATATCATCATATGGGATCCAAAACACTGAAATTACAAAGTTAAAGTATGCAATGGCACACAGAGTCAAACTGGCTGCAGTTTCTATATCGTCGTCCATACCGGATAAGAAACAGATCATGAGTGAGAAAAATTGAGAGTGTGGATAGCGCGATAAGTCTTGGCGAACTTCTCGCGAAGTCTCCGCGAACTTCTCGCCCAGACGTCTCGGCGAGAGTCTGGATGAGCTATAAAAGCCCCACGAGACAACACACAGAGACTTTTAGAAATAGGAAAGGCGAATCTCTATAAATGTACAAATTGTTTGTGAGCCAAACTTACAAAATTTTGTAGTTCGGTGGCTAGGATCGGTCCATGACTATACAGGATATTTGCTAACAGCCGATGTTGCAAGCGATTTGAGGAATCTGATATTCAAGGCCTTCTTCTAGGTTTGTTTACTCTCCAGTATTAAACCCAAGCAGAACAAAACTACAACTGGGCCCTTAGGTACCTATTGGTACCAGAAACACCATGGTGCAACAAAGTTTTTGATTCAGTAGTTTTAGAACCATGTTAAGTATAGAAATACTTTTTGTCAGATTTTTTACAAGTCCTTGGATAAAACATCTTTAGATGCACTCTGTCTTTATATTATAAAAGTTGCCTATAATTTAGCACTAGATTGCAAATTAACATTCTGCATTAATTATAAAATGAGTAAGGTTATCAGTTTGGTACAAATGATACATAGGAGTCATAGGACAGAGTAAGGAAATCCTATTTTAATAATATTATAAAGCTGAAAGTTTGTATGTATGTTTGTTACTCAACCACAAAAAAACCGCTGAACCTATTATGATGAAATTCGAAATATTTAGATAGTTAGAGACCTGGAATAACACATAGGCGTTTTAACCCGATAATTCCGCGGGATCAGGACTTACGCAGGTGAAACCGCGGGGCGCAGCTAATCTTACTAATATTATAAACGCGGAAGTTTGTATGTATGTGAGGTTGTTACTCTTTCACACAAAAACTACTGAACCGATTGCGATGAAACTTGGAATATAGGTAGCTGGGGACCTGGATTAACACATAGGCTACTTTTTATCCCGATATTCCCGCGGAAACGGGACTTACGCGGGTGAAACCGCTTGGCGCAGCTAGTGAGGAAATAAAACAAAAATGTACTCTTTCATTTCAACTATATAGTTTTAATTGAGCATTTTTATACAGTTTTGCCGTTTTCACCATGCATTTCCTCTCTGCCAGCGTTAATTGATGGATTTCATATTCTCTCTCTTGTGCCTTATTATAAGTAGCATTCCGCAGATTAAACTCCTCTTGAAAAACCTGCACCCGAATATTTTTCTCCTAAAAAGATAACATAATTATATTCTTTGAAATGAAATATATTTATTCGTCTGGAGTAGGTTAAACAGTTGGTACATACAATCAATGAATTCAATCTTTTCAATTTGTGTCTGTTTTATACGATGACTGCATTATGCTGGCAAATATAAAAATTGATTTTTTAAAAATTAGATTATACTACAATAACGTTTTTATATCAGAACAGCTAGAACATAAATCCAGGCATTAAATAGGTGGACAGATTCATGGATTCAAAATAACCACTCCCAAACTTGTGAAAATAATACATAACAAGGTTCATAGCAATCAGTTCAGTGGTTTTAGCGTTTGTTCAGAGTTACAATATCAGTAGTACGTACTATATCAGGACCCACCTCCAGTACGCATACTGTCTGACGAGACATTTTCACTGCACCGAATCACACTGAATTTACCTTTCGTACTATTGCACAAGTCCGATGCCCGTAAATAAATTTGCGATGTAAATAAATAAAAATGGTCCATTGTTTGCATCGTTTTTTCATTTCTCATCGGCTAGGTGTAAACCGATTATGGCCATTTGGAAATTAGCCAGTGTCAAGTTTTTTTTTTTTTAAATATAATGGCTTTGTGATCACGAATTCTCCAATAACACGTAGTGAAGAAAGTACAAAAGATTTTAGAATCTTTCCTCGATTATACTTTTATTTTATTTATTCAAAGTATTTTAAATTTGCAGAGTTTTGGCGGGAACGCGGTGAGGAGATATGTTGCTAAATTTTCAATTTTGAGAAACCTAGTTCAAATGCGTGCAAATTGTTTAATTTCGGGGGCATATTAATCAATTTAGTTTCGTGTTTTTTATTAAAAATTTAGCAACACAGAAGATGTGTCCAAAACTCTTAAATTACTATTAAGCCCTACGAGAAATAAATAGAATTAATACCTATTGGAGTTCGTTGATTAAACCTTTATTTATTTCGAGCTTAGAGTATATATTAATACAAGGAGATTTCGAGCATGAACTTTGAGCATGAGCAAAAGTTTTTTATTTTTAGAGTAGTAAACTTGTGACACTATTATTATCCATAACGGCTTCGGAACGCGCCCTCACAAACATGAAGCTCTTGCCACGAGATAATTTGAGGGTGCGTTCCGAAGCCATGGTAGTTTTTTGAGGTAAGTAACTTGAAATAATAAAAAATTTAATTCAAATTTTTAAACTAAATTTAAAATAAAATTCAAAAGTAAGTACTACAATAACTCTAAAGTCTGCGTACATTGGAACTTTTTGATACAAATTATTATAAGGCGGTAGTTTACAGTAACTTTTTAGAATATAATTAATTACCTCTCAGGCAACCATGAAAATGCCAACTGTAAAGTTTGCGAAAGCTCTTGTACTGAGTAATAATGCCGTTATTAAACAAAACGCGAGTAAAACCCGGTAAATAATGTGTTTTATTACTATGCAAAATCGCGAAACCTTAAGACAATATTAAAATATTTATTAAAAATGAAACCATCAAAACGTTTCCTTAAACTTTATTATAAAAAACTTTTTAGAAATCTTCTCATGTAGGTACCTTCTTAGTACAGAAAAAAAAACCTATAGATAGAATAGTGCTTGTCTCTGAACGAGTTCTAAACCTATTTTATGAATTTTATTTAGTTATCTTAAACGTTGAACACTAATAATTTTAAAATAATACTGCTTTGAAAAATCATTAAATATTATTAACAATATATTTAAGTACAAATTATATTTTTTTCTGACCGCATCTTCATTTAAAGTTGAACGACATAAGCACGACTTATGGGTGGTCATGGTACGAAATTCCATACAAAACGCGTTAAACGTCAGTGAAAACTGCACGACTTATAAGGTCGCTACTGCGCATGACTGAACGAGAACGCGACGAGTTCGCGACGACTTATAAGACATTGTGGTAAGGGCCATTATCTACTTGCTCTCCATACAAACGCAGTTGACTCCCTGGATAAAGATTTTAGAGCAAGTATGCCAAATGACATATATCTGATATGACCATATCTTTATTTTAGAAGTTAATTTAACGAAATTTTCTTTTTAATCTAATTATCTTATTTGGGTGTCCCCAAATAGTTTGGGGTTTTTGCGGATCCTGGCTTTCCGAGAGGAATACAACCGGAAGTTTTTCTCAAATGACTACAGTAGCTTAATAGGCGGCCTTACAGCTGAAAACTCTCTGGTATACGAGCGTTTATAAGTTAATTATTCTTATTTTTCTTTTATAGAAAACATGGCACCCACATAGAAGAAGGTCTTGAAGTGAGCGAAGACATCAGAATGGAAGAGATACCCACCAGACGACATACGCGGCGAGACATCCGCGGGGGACTGTTCCACAACAACCTGGACGTGGAGGACTACACCGTGGAGCGCGGCGCAGCCGGAGGACATCAGACCTGTGTCAACGGGTTCACGCAGTCTCTCATGTATCTGTGTAAGTTTGTGGCGGACGCCCACAGCTACTAGATGGCGTTACTAGTATGAAGTTCTAATTCTTGTACCTTCAAAAGTAGCTATGTTTTTTGATGTCAAATGGGAACGTCTACAGGCTGTGAAGTCATTCATAGAAATAGTACTACAGAGTAACTAGAAAACTAAAAAAACGGTCCGGCTTGATGTTGAGAGATCCCAGTCTGTCCTTTTTTCACTGTAGTGTTCGTCGTTTAGTTAGATAAGAACACACCGACTGACACACCGACCGAACACACGACAGATCCGACTGGGTTCAACAAGACCGTTTTGATATAACAAAACGGTCTTGTATCAGAACGTGATTGAAATTGATATTTCTAAAGTTGTCTAGTACACAATCTTCTAGGAGCGAAGACGTTATAACATGTTTCTGGCTATATTCTAAGCATAATAGATTAGTTATAGAGGTGGCTGTTTCTTAATATGTAATTGTCCGAATATACGTATTTTCTTTCTTTATTTCTCTCTAATTTAGTAGCTACCTACTAGTTGTCTGGCATACTCGTACCAGTAAATCTTGATATAACTAAATGTCATCGGGATATCGCAATTTAGGCATCTCTGCGATTTGCAAACATGCCTAAGTTGTAGTAGAAAGTAGAATTCATAAGCAAAAATTCTAGGCGTGAGTCACCTCGCACTGGTTAAGTTGTTACTCTCGGATTGTGTAAAAATGAGTGGTACGAATTCCGCCATGCGTTATGTTTTTGTCCTTAAATGAATGTTCTTTATTCCAGTGACCCAAGTAATGAACGTTCGTGGTGTAGTAGTGAACATACTAGGCGCCGTGCTCGGGTTCGCCCGCGATGTCGTCGACGACGCCTTCGACAAGTACTTGGACACTAAACTGTACACTGTCGTCAGCGAGCGGAGGTTGGCTCATTTGATTAGATTAGGACATGGTAAGTGTTAACCTTTCTTCTTCTTCCTGCTCGCATCTACTGTTCACAGTCCTACTGGTACCTTTTCCCCTGTTTAGTGTATTTTGGGGCCTTGATTTTAAGGTAATTTTTAAGCTATTTTAAGGTTTTATAGCCCTTCCAAGGGTTTAGAACCATTTTAAGGTATTTAGGATCTACACCACTTATTAGCTTTATTACTGGAAATGTATGTAATCAGTCTTTATTAAAAAGTTCCTAGGAAATGTGTATAATCGCCTACAATGCACAGAAAATTAGTGAAATATTTTATATCTATACTTATAATAAAGGAAGAGATGACAAAAAGGCTGTACTTGGAAGTAAATTTAAAAAAAAAGTGGTGTAGGGGACTTAGGATAAGTAGTAAAACAAAATCATATAATTTTTAAAATTTGTGTCTGTTTCTCAGTCTGTTCCTTATACATTTAAAAACTACTAATCCGATTGAAATCTGGTTTTCAATATTGGATAGTTCTATTTTCGAGGAAGGTCGTGGTATACTTTGCATCGAAATCCAATAAGTTGAACCCGAGTAATGAACGAAAAAGTGCAACCGCTCGGCCGCCCGGGCCTGTGATAACGCGTTTTTACCTTCGCGGGCATAACCGCGGGGTGCAGCTAGTTATACATAATCATCATCAATATTCAGATAGCATCGGTCCGATACCGAAAATCTGAAAAGTATTTCTGTCTCGCTTAGCCTGACTCAATACGACAGTGACAGGCATAGTCATTACTAGGCTTCGGATTGGGGGCTGTGAATACTACCAGAGATGGGATAGTAGTCAAACCCTCATCTATTGTTTGTAAATAAACATGAATTATATGACGACGATTACCGTAGAACCGACAACCGTTGGGGTAAACGAGTCCTAAAGTGGAGACCGCGTCTCGGCAAACGTAGTGTAGGACGTCCTCAGGCACGTTGGAGCGACGATTTGCGCAAGACGGCTGGCACAAACTGGATGCGAGAAGCCGAAAATAGATCCAGGGCAGCGAGCAGAAATTGTCTATGGCTTTAACGTCAACAACTTCTGCTCGTTCCTTGCGCGGTAGCTTTTTCCAACCCCGTTATCGACAGCATCGTACTCCCAAATCGACGTCGAGTTAAACTTGACGGCAGTTACTCGGTAGGGCAGGTGGCGTGCAATTGGAGAGGCCTATGTCCAGCAGTGGACTGCAACAGGCTGATGATGATGATGATGTATTCCCAGGTCTACTGTTCAACAAGAAAGTATCACTATCGGAGCTGGATCCGCTAGAGGCGCGATCAGTGGCGCGCGCGCAGCTGCTCGCTTGTATACCGCGCTACGTGAGCGTGGTGGGCGGGGCCCACCTCACACCTGCTCTCAGTGACGTCTTCGACCTCATACAGCAGCCGCATGCTAACAAACAGGTACATTAACATTTTAAACTCACACGATTTGAACTCATAATTATTTTTCCCGGGTCCCCTCGCGACCAAGATCATTGTAATCATGATCGAAACGTCGAGGTAAGAGAATTTAAAAATAATAATACGCGAATAAGACCCGGGAAAAATAATTATGGGAAACAGGTACATATACAGGGCGCGCGATGAGAATGCGATCCTATAATGAATCGTGACATTGAAGTTAGTACATTATTTAATTTTTTGTTTAATAAAACACATTATATACCGGATTTTACTCGCGTTTTACTAATGGCATTATTATTTAACGACCGAGCTTTCGCCAACTTTACAGTTCGTTTTCGTTTCTTTTCTAATTATTTATTTCTTCACCTTTCAGCTAGTATACAATCTACTGGACCTCTGCATCGTCGAACTATTCCCGGAGCTGAGCAATGAAAACCAAAACGAAGTCAATAGTTGAGATTTACTCGTCAATTCGAGATCAAACGCCTAAAAAACTCGTTAAGGCTAAATACTTAATGGTTCATTTACACTCGTGTATTCTGGGGCCTTGATTTTAGGGCCCTTTTTAGGTTTTAGGGCCCTTTTGAGGTTTTTGAGGCCTGAGGTAGTTAGGGTCTATACGTCCCATAAGATCTATGTTACCGGAAATGTATGGAATCCGTTTATAAAGAGTTCCTAGGAATGCCTAAAATCCCCAAGAATTGTGTGAAATAATTAATTTGAGACATTTCTGGTGACATTTGTACTGCAAATACGTGTGAAGTTTGACTATTTTTGTAACTACCGTCATTTGGCAACTACTACAAGCCTAATAGCCAAATTTAGTTTGGCGCTAGATGACGCTGTGTACTACGTCCCGTAAAATTCATTCAGTTATTTTGCCGAATATCGGGTTTTACGCGGGTGAAACCGCGGAGTACTACTAGTTTATATATTATATTGTAAAATATCACGTACAGGAATATACGTATCGTATGAAATATTATATTTTTCAGTATTAGCAATGATTTCAATGATATTATTTTATTTTGGATGTGATTCTTTATTTATAATTTTTTTTATTGTCATGCAAACCTTATAAAGCTAAGGATATACGACGACACTTGACACTCGACACTCAACGAGAGTCTTGTCAGTGTCACAGAATAATATGTAAATGAAATTGCTAAAGCCCATAATACACGAATCACTTTTGCCATTTAAATTGCAATTGTTAGATGTAAAATTTGGACTTAGATCTAGAACCCTCATCAAGAAGAGTGAAAACGGTAGTGTAACAAGAAAAAATCACTATATATATATATAAAGTTTTTCTGCATTTCGACCAAAGTGATTTCAATTCGGTTAAACCGTGTGTAATTAGCTTTAAACGTGTTGACGCTCTTGATATTTTTGCCGACATTTATGGTGGAATGTCGGCACTAGTGTCGAGTGTCGACATTTGTTTGGAATGTCAGCGTCTCGTCGTGAATCCTTAGCTTTCATCTTTATGAAGGTTTTATTGTATTTCGCACAACTTTGTATTGTTTCAATTAGAAGCGAGATGGACTATATTATTTTTGCATTCCATAGTACGTATGTACTTTATATTATTACGTCACAGTGGCCATTCTGTATATTTTAATGTTACTGCCTATTTAGCTAGGCTAGGTCAATTTTACTTGTAGTCAATGGAGGTTAAGTCGCAAATTCAAATATGGAGTTTATGAGTCGAACCAAAGAAAATGTTTACAAAATATTAGCTTTTAAATGTAATTTACTAAAAACGTTTTTCTGTGTAAAAGTTAAATTTGTGAAATTAATTTCGCATCCGGTATTTTCGTGTTTTTATTTCATGGCTAATGTGATACTATCATTAAAAAAATAGGTACGAAAACCTTATTAGAAAAATATACTTATAGATTAAAAAAAATGGTACTTTATAATTAAAAAATAATAAGACCAAGGTAGTGAAAAGTGAATCGGATTTTCATCAGAACCAGCTTAAGACAATTTTCAGCCGGATAGCGGGATAGGGAAAATAAAACTTAAACGTAATATAGCGTTACGTGGGTAATCGTATTAACTGTGATCGGATGAAGCTGGTTCTACTGTATTTAATGATTTTTAGATTTTCACCTTCTTTTTCTCTAAGTGGGCTTCAGAACATCTGTTTTCACTTTCAATTATTATAACTGTACAGTATACCCGTAAAGTTGAAAATTTAGTGATAATGACATTTATATTTCAGTTGTCAGTTCAACTATTCGGGTTACCATTTTAACTGTACCCGTAGTGTGAGTTTTTTCGTAAAAAAAACGCGAATGTGATGGTTAAGTTAACGCGTATTTTGTATGAAAACTGGTAACTTCGATATCGTCCGCTAGGGGCGCTTTTTGAGTTTCTATACAATTTAAACGTCAACTTAACCATCACATTCGCGTTTTATTTTACGAAAAAACTCACACTACGGGTACTGTAAATTATATAACTAATTTTTTACTGACAGTTAAGTCCACTAATGGTCTGTTGTCCACTTTACCTAGGTAAATATTACCTATATGTACCTACATTTCAATATTTAATTTTTCATTTTGGTAAATATTAGAAACAAAGTCTCATGAACTCAACGATTGATGTAAATAATTGTATAACAATAATATATTATATTTAATAATATATTTTTATATTTATTTAGCTAATACATATATATGCACGATAACTCATGTTCAGGTTGTAATGAATTGATCGAAGAGGCAAAGATATTTTCAATGTGAAAATGAATAAATTATTTTGATACACAGTTGATTTTTATTTGACTCAGTAGATAGATGAATAGAGTGGTCATAGCCACTTTGTACCATTTCATAATTAAAACGACTTACACAAATACAGATTTATCGAAAATTGACAAAAGATTAGTTTTAGGACATTCCATTAGAAAAAGGAATTGACAAATATTCCTAAAAGTTAATTTAGTAGTATTTAAAGAAACAAGCTTATTTTGAAACAAAGTGCAAACGAATAAAATTGTTGTTTATTAATTTAAAACCAATGAGTCTATTAAGTTTTTACATATCTCTGTTTAAAACCCAGAATTTTTCATAATGATCAGCCTATAAGTATAAAAGTGTGTAAGGTTTCGTTTAACTAGGTACCTATAGCTTCTGCTAAAAAAATAACTACTTTAGGGAGAAAAATTCATGAACCTAAGAGTTTGTAAAATATGTATTACAAAGGAGCTAATAAATTAGCTGAAAATTGCTAAAAATAAATTAAAGTTAAACAAACGTTTTCTATTTCAAAACTCCCGCTGTTGATCTTCCACCAATTTTTGAACGAATTCTGTTGGAGCTCGCTTTTTGAACGAATATCATTGTTGCCAGGTTTTGAAATGTAATTGGAATAATAGTGATAAAATTTCATTTCATTGTGATATTATCATAATCTTACACTTGATATAAAACGGTAAATAAACGAGATAAATGCGTAAATAATGATTTGTATGTTAAATTCATGCAAGAAATAGTTTGACTTGATACAATAATAAAACCGAGTAAATAATATTTTGTTCCCCTTTCCTAGAAGAATTTTATTTTTACGTAACTAGCAACACTAGAATAACAAGAGGCCAAAAACATTTTCCATTGAAAAGTAAAAGGCAAAGACGATGGGTGTGTGTTACTTTGTGTTATGTTAATTTTTTTAATTTAGTTAGATTCGAAGTAATTATCGTAGATAAATCTTGTAATTTTACGTAATTAGAAATTTACAGTGTAGTAATTAGGTGAAACTAAATGTAAATAGTCGTTTGTGATACCACTTCTCGTCAAAGGTTGTTGAGGATTCAGTGATACAATAAGAAAAATAACAAAAACAAATGCCAAAAACAATCTTACGGACTTTGTTTTGATAGGTGCAACCTAATTGAAGTTATTAGACTAAAAATAAGTGTTTTGCTAAATAAGAAGTTCAAATCAGTGGGGAAAACATTAATAATGTCTAATAAAAATCACAGCAAACATGGATGTGGGAACTGAACGCTTTAGAAATCGAGATGTCTTCGACACCGACGCCGTGCCAGAAAGGCGCGATGCGTCTCAGCGAGGCTTTGGACAACATGCAACTTGCCTACAATCCAATCACGAAACAGCTTCATTTCGTGAGCCCCAAAGTGGAGAAAACACGGGAAGAGTTATTAGACGACATTGACAAGCTGTCTAAGAAAAGTAGTTTTAGTGACGAGGGAAATTTCTCTATTTCTACTTGTGAAAAAAGTGATTCCAGTGATTCTCCTAAGAGTACTTTACAATGGGGCAGTGTGGGGCATCATAGAGGGAAAGATGGTGGTTCTTTCTCTTCTACTGTGTCCAGTTTGTCTGAGTGCTCCCTTGGATCCTCCGCATCAAAGGAGGAGGAGGCTGGTGATGTTTGCACGGATAATGACCAGGCTAAGCTGAAGAAAAAGGGTTTATCAGGATTTTTCAGCAGGTATGTTTATTCTAATTTAAAAAAATGTGTAGAAATTTCCACACATCAATCTTGCCCTAAACATACAACAAGGTGTGTTATGTGGGTGCTGAACAACATCTGATAGTGAAATACTTACAGGACCTACTGAAAACATATTATTGTAGAACAAACAAATGACTATTTTATGGTAGGACAGAAGAGTTATGTCACAGAAGTCATCTTACTGAACTCCTGTTATTCCCAATGTCTTGGGGATTAACCAGAATAAACAATTCATAACATAGCTTTGTAGTGAGTATCATCAAAATTAGTTTAATAATTCTAACAATTTACAAACATACCTCAAAGCCCTGTCATTACTATGACCTACCTATTGATAAGAATATGTTTAAAACTGGAATGCTGCTCATAGAACCAATACTTAATTGGTTTTACACATGATTTTAGATAATCAATCACAGTATTCTAGAAAATAGATATCAATGAAATAATCTCGTACTATTTTGAACATCTTATTATAATTACATAAATTATAACTTTGGAATAACTGGACCAACTTATGTAGCTATAGTTGGGTCTTGATTAACATATAGGTTTGGTTAGAAGGATTCACTGGATGTTTTCCATATGTCGCCTCATTATTGGAGTCCATTCTAACATGAATTTAATATGCAGGTTAGTAAAAAACCTGTTTTCTTTCACTATAAGAGTTTTTTTTTTCAACAAAACAACATTGATGTATGTTAGATTAGAATTCATAATCACAACCTTAAGAATGTAAGTTGAATTATC
This sequence comes from Idaea dimidiata, assembly GCA_949358125.1. Taxonomy (NCBI): domain Eukaryota; kingdom Metazoa; phylum Arthropoda; class Insecta; order Lepidoptera; family Geometridae; genus Idaea; species Idaea dimidiata. Next base: position 12,838,528 of record OX442334.1, read on the forward strand.
TACTACTTGACCACAACTGCTTTATAAAAAGGAAGGTTACTTTAGTTAAACACTCTGATATCAAAATGGTGAAACCCTTAGGTGCTGCAAGTTCTGATAAATAGATATTAACAACATTCTTGAGTTACAAAATTGTTTAAAACTGAACTAAACTTGTAAATAAACCTTACCTGGCTCATGCTGTAATCGGCCAATTACTAAAAAAAACTACATTCAACTCCAAACTGCCTATTTCAAGACTGGAAAGTTTGCATAATGCTCGTAAAAACAATTTGAGCCAGCAACAATACCATCTGATTTTTTGGCACACTATTATTCTTTTGTTCATTGTACAAAATTCGATTGTAATCATAGCATTGTGCCTTAAAAAAAGTATTGAAATGAAGTCTGAAATGGATTTCTATTAGTTTTGTCCTATGTTTTTGCGATTTAATAAAACACAATATTTACCGGGTTTGCGTTTTATTTATAAACGGCATTGTGACAATGTACCGACGTTTCGCTAACTTTACAGTTAACTTTATCAAGATGTGTTTTATTTGATTTTATCAATATTATCTTATGAGCAATGTTCCCAGTAGGAGAGCAGATCCCGGGCACCTGAGAGGGGCAACCCTCTCGGGCCCCTCTCAGGAGCCCGGGGTCTGCTCTCCTTCTTTTAACCATTGCAAACCAAATTGATTAAAACATGATAATTGTAATTGTAACACATATAATTTATTAAAATTCTTTAGCATACACAAAATAAGTACATAAGTAAAATAATATAATTCAGTAGCTATGACTTAGTTTTGCTCTAACAAAAAGACTAAATTTTACCAAACTGTTCCCGTTCTATTTTAATCAACTCACAAGATATCTCAAATAGTCTTTTCTGGTACTCAATATTCTTTGAAAACTTACTGCTAATGCCTTCGATACAGTTACTGATGTATAAACCACCTTTCTTATCTAAATCTTTGTCAAAACATGCAAAAAGTATGGAAACTGCTCCTTTGGCTGGTGATTTAAAGAATAATTTCATTGCCCAAGGAAATAGTCTTCGGAATAAAGTTCCATCGAAGAGGTCAGTATCGACAATGCCTGGATGAACTGCGAAGGCTCGTACTGGACACCCATCTTCCTCCATTATTTTGTTCACATATCTCGCAGACATAAGCTAGAAACAAAACAAAGATATTAGCCCATAATATATTTTTTTTTTCATAAAAACATATGGCAGAACATAGAGGAATTTCCAAATACCTGAGCTAATTTGGCCTGAGAATAGGCAGCTGTTGTATCATAATGCTCCTTCATATTTATGTCCTCAAAGTATACTTTTCCTGGATAGTGAGCACATGATGTCACATTCACTATTCTTGATGGTCCATCAACTGCACCACCTTTTTTCAAAGCTGGTAACAATAAATGTGTCAGGTAGAAATGTCCCAAATGGTTGACAGCCAATTGGCTCTCCAAGCCATCCTCAGTAAGTTCATAGTCCCCAAACATGATCCCAGCATTGTTGACCAAAATATGAATATCGGGGTACATTTTCAGAACAGTTACAGCAAACTCCTTTACTGATTTTAAAGATTTTAAATCGAGTTTAAATGCCTTTAAATTTTCCCCATTTTCCATGGTTTCTGACAATTTCTTCGCTTGTTCAGGGTTTCTGATGCCCATAATTACTTGCATATTCGCTTTGAGCAGGCCCCTTATGACTTCGGTACCGATTCCTCTCGCTCCACCGGTGATAACGGCGATTTTTTGCTTTGCGTCTGGCAACACAATTCTGTTTCTGCGAATATTCACCAAGTCGTCGATTAGGCCGCCTACGCCGGCCCCCTGCATGTCTATTGTGTGTTTCAACTCACTCAGGATGTATTTGAGAGGTTTATGTCTGTTAAAGTACCAGTAAACAGCGGCTGCTGTGGTCAGAACGATCGCGGAACCGATGGCCAGAGACATGTTGAGGTTATGTCGCCGTCCGTCTATCTATTACAACGCGTCGATCGTACTGACTGGCTTGCTTTCACTCCGTTGGAAATCCTCAGCTCGACGCTTTCTCTCTACTGTTTGTTTGTACCGTTAGTCCTTGGTTGAACGGCGCTCAATAACATCATCTCTCGATTGGTAGTCGATTGGACTGTAACATAAAAACAATAACATTAGGCGTAAAAAGAAACAAAAACTTACTTACGTAATAAAAATGTTTTAAAATTTTATCAAAAAAATTACCACATACGTATTATCATGACGTGACCTCGCGGTCGACTGAAAAGTTGATCAAGATGATGTAACATATGGATATGCTAATGCTAATTTGTGGGTAGACGCGATAGATACATATTTGCAAATCTCTAGCATAAGTGTACATGAATTTATTAAATAAGCACTAAAGTTGAACAGGAAATTCCTATATGACTTGTTTTTAGGTAGGTACCCATTTGGCAAATAATCGCAACGCATGCGTGGTTCATGTTGGTATTTAATTCGCTCTGCTTGATTTCTAATTATTAGGTAGGTACAGTAAAGCTGACCATTTAGAACTGGTTTTTGTGGTTACGTTTATTTGGTGCGATATTTCTGTATATATTTGGTAAAACGGTATACCTACCTAACTGGAATTATGAAGATTCCGGAAACAACACTCTTAACACTGTGACATTTAAACCAGAAAAGTATGTACAAAAATAATAATGAAATTGAGATGATAATAAACACGACAATTTGACCTCTAAAATACAAAAAGAAAGCACACAAAGGACAATCCGCATACAATAAATCACAAAGAATCTTTGTAATACGAAAAACCTTTGTGGCCTGCACCTGTAGCACGCACAAAAGGCAATCTAACTACCAATACAAATATTACATTTCCAAGTAGGTAATCTAATATGCACAGAATAGTTTTTGTATCTGTTTTTTTTTTGCCTAGCGGTCGGTCATAACCAGTCTAGTTGTAATTTAAAGAAGGGTCTTTGAACCAAAGAGATCGAGTGATGGTGCGTGGCGAGACGTGACGCAAGACAGGCTGCAACTGTACTGCATTCATATCATACTGCACTGCGTACGTAGAGGCGTAGAGGAATGTAAAATCAATGTCGTCATATGTACCTACTTTAGTACTTGTTACTGATACTATTGTAATGATTATTCTTGACATTGAGACTAAAATAAGAGAAACAAACACTTGGTAAGATCCAACTAAGATCCGGAGCGGTATCCAAGTATAAAGCCTTAATTTACATTACGAAACTCTTGTCATGCATTGTGGAGTCAATTTGATAAATGCAGTCTCGCAGCAGTTACTGGGAGCACTTTAAGCAAATAGATAAATAGTACTGCCGTTTCTACGCATTTTTCGGAAAATGACTATATAAATTGCATGCCACTATAGTTTCGTAATGTAAATCCCGTTTTATGGATACCGCTCCGGATCTTACTTGGTACAAAGGATAGCTATTGCAATACAAAGAGGGTATGCTACGACCATCCTATGCTCCTTTACGCCGGGTACGATCAGGGGCGGAATAAATACTTGGTTAATAAAACTTTGAATCTGATGGCCTGCAAGTCCTGCTTCAATTTGTTAATATACACAAACTCGAATAAACTGCTTTATCTTATCATTTTAGGTGAACAATCAATAGACTAGTAATACAAACAAGGTGAAGAGTATTAAATCCTTGACATAAGTGCTTCCACTAAGTGTTGCCCACTTCATTTAATCAAATAACAACCTTGAGACAATATAACTAAAGATATCAACAACAATAAACATAACACAGTGATATTCCATTCAAACCACGCTCAGAAAGTTGGCTTGTGGTTTCTCTCGAACATGGTAATTGAGAGTGCAAACCACTGCCGTTCACAGTACAAAATAAACAAAAATAAAATCGAGAAACCAGTTGAAAAACAATGCAGCATAAAGCCGAGAATAACTGCATACGTAATACCCTTTATAATCGTGTAGCCTGCACAATGCACTATGGCCATTTATTTCTTGCACTCTACCTGTAAAACCTGTTTGGCACAGCATCCTAGCGACCCTATGATACCCCTAGGCTTGTTTAACCTTGGCTGGTGAGTACCAACTACTGAATAAACCATTACGGGTCAACTACACGTAAAATTTTGCAATATCGATCGAGTTGTTGCAATGGAAAGTGGACAGAAAAGGTGGAAGAGAAATCAATTTAATAGAAAAATATGCCAATCAAAGCGTAGATTTTTCTTCTGTTTTCGTGATGTTGGATTGAAGTTAAACTTGGTTTCCAGTTTTAATCGCGTTGCTTTTATGATTTTTCGGGTTTTATCCATATAATACTCTAAAAAATAATAATGGAATGGAATAATGCTCTGCGTAGGGTAGACTAGAGACCCACCATGAGAAACAGATCTGTAAAATCTCAAAACTTAAGGCATTGATAAAATGCTAAAAAATAATCAAAGCAACGCGATTGTAACTATAAAATGAGTTCAATCACGAAAACAGAAGAAAAATCTACGCCTTGACTGTTCATGTTTTTAGCTTTATCACGTTTAACTAATTACAGAAATATCTCCATGGGTTTGCAGGTGTTAAGCGATATTAGTTCGGTCAAGCTGAAGTAAACAGCAGATGCGAGCAAGCTGTCTCACTCATCCTTATCTTGATTATGCGTCAAGCATCCAAGCCTTTGTGTTTGCAAAAAAAGCCTCTAAAATATCAAGTTGCTTTTTAAAAGTAGCTAAAGTAATAGAAGTGCAGTTTCTAAATTCCGTTTTAATTTTGTTATATTATGTTTTATCAATAGAGCATTACTAAAACATAATGTAATGTAACGTTTTAAGATCTTTACAGACATCTTCCTCAGGGATATACTCCGGAAATATGAGTTCTATATTTCAATCTTACATCGCTAAAAAGGACACAAAATCTTAGAATTGAAATGATCTCGATGCAACTAGTCTCAAATTATTATCGCCTTCGTGTCGGAACGGCACGGCAATGTCACCGCGCCTTTTGCCTGCGGTGAATTGAATACCAAGGTTTCCTTCCATTCATTTCTTTATTCAGTACGTCATTTAAGTCTTGCGAATAAATTAGGTAAATGGTAATCAATTATTTAAACACATGTTTATTCAAACAAAATTCTGTGCACGTTTTCCCTTTAAGGCATCTTTTTAATTTTAGCTTTCATTTTTAGATCCAATTTAGTGCTTATGATTCATATCATAAGTACGTACTATTATATCGGTATTTGAATCCTGAATGACGTTGTCGCGATCGGCATTGTTTACATTGCAATTTTATCAATGTTTTTTACGTTTTAAATACCTCTATTAGCCAGCCAATGAGTCTGCTAAACTAAAACTGTCTGAACAACCACTATCAATAGTATAGATAAAATGTTACAATGAGTCTGCTAAACTAAAACTGTCTGAACAACCACTATCATTAGTATAGATAAAATGTTACGAATAAATTGTCAATGTTCTTAAACATAATGTGTCGCGTCCTAGATTTTACGGAAATTAGCCTATGTTACTCCTCGATAATGTAGCTTTCTTTTGGTGAAAGAATTATTAAAATCTTTTCTGGAGCTTCTGAGCCTATTCTTTACAATCAAAAAAATAAATCTTTTCTTCAGTGTTAGGATAGATAAGTATTTAATATGTTAAACTTTAATTTAGATGAAAAACATGAATGAAACCGCGTTTACGTAATTAACTGTCAGCTTTCTATAATGCTTGAAGCGTTACAAATAGAAATTTAAACAATATCGCTGTAATTATTATAAAAAACTAGGCACCTACCTAATTGCAATTATAATTAGTTTTAATATTAACTTACATAATTTAATGTTTTTGATCCACTTACCTGAGCAGAATAAACAATAACGACTATTTTTATCACCTTCACCTACTAAAATAAATATAATAATAGCAAAACGAGACTAATCGGGATATTTTGCGATATGGTAGTAATTTTTATATAGTTAGATGTGATTTTTTGAGCGATCGACCGTATGCGCTCTACACCCAGTTATGCATAATTTACATTACGAAACTAGGGTCGTGTGATGGGTTTATGATATTGACTATATAATAATATCATAAAAATAGTCTCGCAGCAGTAACTGGAAGCAATTTGAAAATAAAATGACTAAATTGCTTGCTTCTAGTCCCGCTTAATTCTCGCGAATATTTATGTTCTAGTTCCTTGATCGCCCCATTTTCGCAACATATCCCGATTAGACCCGTTTTATTATGTCTAATGTCGATTTTTTTATCGTACCATGTTTTTTTAAGAAACGTCCATATTAAAATGTCTGACTCAATTCGTATTTCCTAGAAAAATACGTATATTACAAAGACTTCCTCTGCATAATGATAAGCCATGCCTACCTTGGAATAAGATGTTATGAATCATTAGCAAAAACTTGAGTGCTTGCTTTGACTAGGTAGGTGGTTACTGGTTAGTATATCAAATCCATTTGTGTGTCACTTGTACTGATTGTACTCAAACGTAGAAATGATTCACGTTAGTAACAATAGCAATAGCTACAATAACCAATAGTTAGGTAGGAATAACAAAGCACCGTGAACTGATATGATAACTATTCCCCGATATTTGATTCTTTGAACTCTATTGAACAATGAAGCGCACATTGGAATCGTTACAACACTGGTTTATTTAGATTTTGATAGCATACTTTCTTTCTACTTTAATTTTTATCGTATTGCTCATCCGTTTTGTTATCTTATCTAAATATAGTATATCTTATCGATTGTTTACGAAACAAGTACAAATTTAGAGTTCCTACAGGTTACAATGGCGAACATGCGTACTATTGCGTTGGGAAATTTCAGTATCTACTTACCTACATATCTATAGTAATATTATAAAGAGGAAAATATTTATTTGTTTGTTTGTAACCTAAGCTTTTAAACCGATTTAAATAATTCTTTCACCAATTGAAAGCTACATTATCGAAGAGTAACATAGGCTAAACTTTTGAACCCAACATTCCCACGGGATCGGGACTTACCCGTGTGAAACGACAGGATTCTGCTTGTTAAAAATAAATTAACATAATTATTTTGAAGTATTAAAACTTAAAAGGCATTCTTTGGAATTTTACATAATCGTATTTTCAATTGACGATAGGTCGAGACATTTCGCCGTAATCGTCTTAAATCTAATAATTTAGGATTTACCATTACATGACGTAGGTATTATGACTTGATATAAAATTGTGAACTCACTTAATTTACTGCAGTAGGTACCATGACGTACCTTATCGCATTTGTTACCTAAAAATGAAATCAAAGATAGGATTGTTACTATAGAACTGGACTGGTCTCAATTACAAACTAGAAAGAGAAAGATCGCTTGATAATAATGCTCTTCTAACTCGTCACTGACGGACGAAGTTCACTAGTTCCAAAGTCATACTGTTCGGAACATTAATTACACACACACCTTTAAAATCCATAAATTAAAACTCGTTGATGTTGATGAACCCACCATCTAGGTCTTAGATGGTAGGATTACCTAGTTTCTAGGTAATCTAAGTTAATTTTATTTACTGTTGTAGGTACCATGACGTATTATATTATCGCATTTATTACATAAAGAATGAAATTAAAGATAAGATTGTTACAACAACATTCGCAGGTTGCGTGAGAGACGCTACCGGTTCGTAAATATTTCTCAGAATATTATAGTTGTTGAGCTGTAGTTACTTACGAGTTGTTGTTTTATTAGAAATCGATTTTCGGTTTACTTCGGCGCAGTGTTGCTTACTTCACCTTGTATGTATCTTAGACTCAAGTTATTACAACAGATCTCTCTATACTACAACAACAACAACAACAACTCAACTACTCACAACAACAACGCAAAATAACTCGCAACTCTAGTTATTATTATGAGTTAATTTTCGTTTTTTTATTTTCTGTTTTTATTACTGTTCTGTCTGATATAATAATGATGTTCAAATTGAGCCTGATGGGAAAAAAAACGGAGATAACTACCTTACTTTTAACAATCTTTAGGAGAGGTTAGGGCAACCTGAAAACTCTTCATACAACTACATGAAAAGAAAAAACTGATGTCTGGATTTGTGTTGAATTTTATCCGCGGTTTACCCGCTTAAGTCCCGGTTCTTTGGAAATTTCTTATACTTAATACTTTTTTTCGTATTTGTTGTGTCATTTTTTCCGTAGTTATATCATTAATCATTATAAAGATCACGCTCTCCCAATTTCAGCTCTCTCGGGACAAAACGAGATTAAGATAATTCGGTTAAAAGTAGTGAAAGTGCAGCACGAAGTGACTGTCATTGTCTAGGTAAAGATATCTTATTTTAGTAGGGTACACATTTCCGCCCATACTTTCTTTTGTACAATTGTTTAATTCCTTCATTACACGATTTAATGCTTCCTTGTTGTTCCAACAAAACGAACCGACAGCCAGCCAGCATTCTATAAATTACAATAGAATACTGAAAATCATTTGATCCTGCCTAACTTTTGACTTACGGCCCAAAGTATACCTAGGGACTAAGACATATAAAATTTCTATACATAGAAAAGTCCCGGCTAGCTTGATTGATTGACTTGACTGAATGACTGAACTGTTTATCGCAGAGCTCAAACCTTTGGTCAAGCAAGGTATGTCAAGGGATTGGGACTTGAAACCGCGGTTGACACCACGGGTCTGTATATTATGGGTTTAGTAGAAAAGGAAATTATTGAAACTACCTCCAGCTTATAAAGCTAATAATTGTATTAAACTTATCCAAAACTAGATAGATTCTAATACTTAACCGAAACACGTATTCCTTGCCATACGTTGGTAATATAGAAACTGGCTAACACAACACAATATTGCAAAATTATTTGCCTAACTCATATGTATACAGTTTACATTGCGTTCTTACAAAATTAAAGATCTACTTACGTGAAACCAGTACTAGCTTGTAGCGGTAGCTTGTAACTTACGTATAGGTGGTCTGGTATTGTAAGTCCAGTTTAGCCTATATCCTAATTTGAAATTGTAGATCTTATTTATTTTAAGGTATTTCATGATGGGGATACCCATTTCCCTGCGACAAACGTACAATCGAATTTTGTTTCTTCGAGAACTTTTCATTGATGTTTCTGTACTGCGACGCTTTATTAATTCGACGTTTTGTTACTGCGATGTTACCTTACATCGAAAAACTATTCATGATGGGATACGTACGTAAGATCAACATGATTACTAAGTATTTTTACAAATTCTACTATAATTCCTCATGTTGCGTCTCAACGATCTCGCGTATATCAGCTGGCTTGCTCGCACCATATTTTTCTGTACGGATAGGGTGCACTACTAAAATTGGTTTTACCAGCTGCTTAGTTACTTTCAGACGTAGTTCTTTCCTCGACTAAGCTAAGAGGGTTTTGAGCAAGCCTAAGTCCTTCTTCTAATATTTTGAATGTAGATGAAGAAGCGGTGTAAATGGTGTATACATAATAAGTATACAGCATTTATTATTTTATCACGAGATATAAAAGTTCAAAACTACAGACATAGTTTTGTCATAATGTCACTTGTCTGATAGAATTGGATAGAATCATTGTCAATCGAAATAACAATCATAATTGATCAATTGGTCCAATTTAACGATTTCGTCTGGTGCCGAAGCCAATAGACAGTTTTTATCTTATGACGAAATATTAATAGAATGACTGATCTTAAAATGAACTTTATTGTTATTTGATTTGAGTTAGATGTTAAATCTGACGACCTCTGCAGCTCGTTTAACGAATACCCGACTGCAATTCAGAGGATTGCGGGTTCGACCATGCCGGGAGCATGTATTCACACTTCAAAATGTTTGTTTCTGGTCTGGGTGTCTCTATGTATAATATGTACCGTATGTATTTACAAAAGGAAAATAAATATGAGAATTAATTGTATCCATTGTCTAGTCACCTTAACACAAGCTTAGTAGCTTACCATGGGGCTAGATGTCGCTGTGTAATGTTCACATTTATATAAATCATATTTACGTAATATTTACGTTGACGTTCACAAATATCAAGGCGAAAAGGATGTGAACATAATTTATCAAATGATTCCACGTAAATATTCAAATCAAACACATCATAGAGTTCAGTAATATGATAAGTGTGTAGCATAGAGGAAGTCATCAATCGCTGTAGAGAGGGCAACGATGGGGTAACCCAAGCGTTTCCTTTAGAAGTAACTTATAGAATTGATCTAAAAATGACAAAATGTTTGTCGATTCCATTATGTAATAAAATTTATACTTTAAGTTATATGTAGGTTGTTATTGTATTTTTTAGGATTCTGTACCTAAACGGTAAAAACGAGACTCTATTACTGAGACTTCGCCGTCTGTCTGTCGCTCCCTCTCTCACCATTTTTATTGATGTGAAACATCTATAGGCGGATTAAGACGAAGCTGCAATAAAAAGAAAGAAAGAAAGCTTACCTCGTCAGAAACGGCCCCGCTTGATGTTAGACAGACCCCAGTCTGTCCTTTTTTTTACTTTAGTGTTCATCGGTTAGTTAGATAAGGACGGACTAGAACCAACTGGGTTGGACATGACCGTTTTGAATTATATAAAAGCAAAAACTACCTTAACCTTAGACTTAACTAGGAGGTGTTCTTTGTGGTGTGTATGTCCACTACTAAGAATCCCACGGGATCGGATACTTTTTAAGAGGAGTCTTGGTTAGTGATACCGTAGGCCTAATTTGATTATAACTAAATAGTAACAAGTCCAACTTTTAAAAAACACGCACGTTATACTCACTATTTAAGCGGATTTCAAAGCGACTGACCCGAGCATTCAACCTTCCGGCCAATAGTGGCTAACGAACTGGAATACAACATAGCACAGCTGCTCAAAACTCGACCTACTATAGAATACGGTTTATAGAACCTACATTTCTTTAGTTAAATTTGATTAATGTTTGGTATTCTTTAAAATCGAAGATTTTTTTTACAGTGTTTCTTAACATTTAACACACATATTGTAGTGAATTTTAGTTCTACTGAAGTTATGATTTAGTCTTTTCTGCTGTTTTCGCGATGTTAAATTTAAACTAAAGTTTTTATTTATTTAAGCATTTACTTGATGTCCTTTAATGTTAATGTCCTACGTTTACAAATTCCTTAGGGTAGACTATCCTGAGTTTGATTTGTAAATTATGTTTTTCAAAATCCAATTCCTCTTTCATTTCAGGAAAAATAACATATACCTATTCAATCTTCTACCTTCCTTCAAAAGTACTTCTTCCATTCCAAGTTCTAAAACTCATTTTTCTACCTTTATTATACAAACATTACAAAAAGTAATTCAATTCTAATAGAATATTCTAAGTGCTATTTGTGAGTTCTTTACGTCAATCGGTTACAATTAGGTATGTCCTTTGTATCTATTTTTACCGTGTTTTAAGTAGCATAAATACGTCATGCTCTAGAGTTCATGTTTGTCTACTGAAATTCAGTGCTATGTAACTAAGAGCGTTCAATTATGCTTTTACAACTTTTGGTGTTCTACTAATTCAAGTTCAAATGTTTACTTTGTTGTGAATCAAGTTATAAATCTAATAGTTTTGCATTTTCCAATATATTTTTTTTGGATTTGGGCCCAAAGGTTAAATACGAGATGCACGTAAGTCCCGTTCCCGCGGGAATATCGGGATAAAAAGTAGCCTATGTGTTATTCCCGGTATCCAGCTACCTATGTTCCAAGTTACATCGCAATCGGTTAAGTAGTTTTTGCGTAAAAGAGAAAAAAAATAGCAAAGTCACATACAAACATACAAACTTTCGCGTTTATAATATTAGTAAGATTTGAGCTGTGCATGAAAAGATCATTTACTTTTTTTTGTTTTTATATGTATATTTAGAATAAATTACTTAGGTAGGTTTTCCTTATATAAATATCTTGAGACATCGGTGTGAAACAGCGATTTTGCGCTTCTTTTAGAGCATTGCGACGGTACGGCAATAAACGTGTTGTAAAGTTTTACTTCATTAAGCAAGAGCCTCTTCATCAAACCACAATATCTTGCACAGCTGCATTTCTTCTCATTGTTAATTGATCAATTTGTCTCGCTTATTCACAGTTAGTTGAATACCTCGATAGGTCTGTCTACATTTCTTTACTTTATGGTTTTGTACTGCAGTAAACTTTACGATATTATCGTCAAACCATAGGTACCGATGCAATATAACATTTATATATCTACGGTTCTTGAATCTATGTATTATGTGAGTTGCAATTGGCATAGCTTACCGAGTAGTTAGCGCCTCGCATAGATCTTACAGTTGTCCAACTTTCATACAAATAATTTCTTCTATGGTTTTCGCGTTTTTGCATAATAAAAGCTAGCCGAGCTTTTAGCTCGATCGTTTAAAAATCATGAATAAATCACGATTAAACCCGGTAAATGAAGTGTTTTATTTTGTGTTTCCCAGGACCAGTCAGTCGCATAAATTGTAGGAAAGGTCACAAAAAATGGTAACATATATAGGAAATTTGACACATGACTTGTTTTTGCCGCTCTTCAGAAAACAGACAAGTTTGCATACTATAACTTCTTTCTACTATGCTATTAGCTAGAGGTAGATGTGTTGTCGACCATCAAATTGTTGCTTACCCAAATGTATTGTTGTATTCGAGCATTGTGATTCGAAATTCCAAGTTAAACTGGAATACTTCACGCAATCCTACCCATGTTAATAAACCATGCGGACAGCGAGTGGCGACTATTGTCAGTGAATTCCCTGTATGTTACGTCAACATTTTGGCGAATTCTTCACTTTCATTGCGTTACGACATCGCAATGTATTTGTTTTGCGTGTTTTGATGCTATTCATAATACCGTTTCTACTGTTAAATTATCAATGACCTCTTGAAAACGAATAGGTATCTTCGCCTTCGTCTGTTGAATGCTACTGAATATTTCGTATTTGAAACTAGCTAGGTTCCACGGTTTCGCTCGCGTAAGTCTCGATACCGCGGGAATATCGGGATTAAAAATTAGCCTGTGTTAATTTAGATCTTCAGCAATCTGCATGCCGAGTTTTATCGCAATCGTTTTAGTAGTTTTTGCGTGATTGTAACACAAACATCCAAACAAAGAAACAAACATCAAAATTTTCACAATTACAATCTTAGTGGGTAAACCACAGACTACAACTATCCCTACCTAGTTTCATCACAATCGGTTCAGTAATTCACACATCTAAATTTTGCAATTTATAATATCAGTGGAATACCTAAATGAAACTTCTTCACCTACAATTTACCAGTAACTTGGTTGTTGTGAGATGATATCGTCCCGAGTATTAAGTGGGTAGCAGACAGGATACGATCTCAAGCAGTATTGCTCGGAATTGCTCTTGACCTAGAGGCTATCTGGGCAATATCATAAGAGCCCCGTTATTTATCATTTTATCAGTTCTACTCGATCACAGAAACGTAGATTTTTACTGATTATTATTTCCTGTTAGCACGTTTCTGAGGATTTCATTTTTTATCGTCTTCAATACGTAATACGTATTCTATTAACTGAAAAAAACTTAGTCTCTTTTTCAGTCATGGTTTTGTAGCGTGTGTGGTGTGATGTTTGTGCGGACTCTATTTGTTCACGTCATTTGATAATGTGTACAAAGACTCAGTAAGTGTTTAAATTTTGCTACAATTTAAATCGTTTTTGATGGAAGAAACATATTAAATTGACTGTGTTTACTTATCGTTACGTGTAGATGTTAATTTAATTTCAAAGTGCTAAAATCTCAATTGGCAGGCAACATATAGCAGGCAATTCGTCTTAAACTGCTCTTGGCATATTCCACGAAATGTTAAGAATGTTACCCTTTCACAGATGATGCAAAGTAAATGTTTGCGTTCCATTTTCGTGAAAGAAAACGAGTGTGGGGGTCGGCCAAAACCGTAAATAGGTCTGGGCCGGAATCCAGAGCTTTTATATTCAACTTGCAAAGTGGAAACCAATTCAATGTATAGGTATTTTTAGACGTGATATCATAAAATGTTACATTTAGATTCGTATCAGTAGTCAGCCAGGTTGTATTGTAGATCTCAGAACACATATTATGGCATGAATAGCTTACTGTTTTATGTATGCACATGTTTGTTTGTAGATATTAATCAAATAGTTACGTGTAATCATTGTTGTTTAATTGCTATGTTATGGCAATGATAGAATTTCAAGGTAAAAACGTTGGTGGATTCGTCGTTTTATGATTTTAATGTTTTTGGGTTTTATAAAAATTTTGTTTATATTTGTAAGTTACTGTATGTATGTATCTATCTATCCGATTGAAATCAGGTTTTCAATATTAGATAGTTCACGAGGAACCTCGTGGTATACTTAACATCGAAATTCAATTAGTAGGACCCGAGTAATGAACGAGAAAGTCGGCTATGCCCTATTTCTACGCAGACGAAGACGCGGGTAACAGTAACAAGTAATGTAATAATATATATATTTATAAGTTACGGTTTCACCCGCGTAAGTCACGATCTCGTGAGAATTTCGAAAAATATTTTCTTTTCGGGTACCTGTCATTAAAAGAACATACTCCTAATTTCAGCCCTCTACCACAGCCTCTACTGTCCGCGTCTTAGTCTGTTCTCTGATCCATCAGTCATAGATGTTACCTTGTAGTTATTTTAAAAGAAAATGTTGACTGTCTATCTATTCTCACTAATTCAGTAACCTGAACTAAGACAGTGCTGTTAATACACCTGCAGTAATAGACCTTCCTAAACTAAACGTAGTAAATGTCAAAAAGCACGTTTGGTTTACGTTTGCGTCAGAGCTTGAGTTCACACGATAAACGTCGCGGGCGTTGTCGTCATCATCACAACACCGGAGATTGGGCAACAGAAACCTTGCTAAATGAAATGCAGTTAGGATATTATATGTACAAAAACCCCACTGAGATTTCAAGATATTATTATTTGACGGATATACCCACTTTACTTATTTTTTGAAAGCCTGAGATTTTTTTCGCCGTGAGTGTATGTATGTAATGTATTTAACCTTATATAACTTGAATGATTAGTTTGATCCTGATTGACTCTACATTTACTTAATGTTAATAAAGATAGTTAAGATTATGTGATGTGAATAAATAAGCGTTTTACTGCCGTAGCATCATACGGTAATTCGGTGAAGGAAAACATCATAAAAAAACCAACATGTCCCAGGACTCACCACGGATTGAAGGCATGATAGTATAAAATATAACACTATGTAAGCGGAACTCTTCGTGCGCCAATTGATCCTACTCGCACTTGGCCAGGTTTTTCTTCTATTCTAAACAAAACCCACCTTCGCGCTTCGATGGGCGAATTATCTATTTCAATCACTACATCTTGGATCACGAATCACGACTTTAACCTTTACGAATTTAGTAATTGTTTTAAAGGTGGCTAATTTTAGACTAGTTTTTTATCGGCATTTTCAAATGCTGCCGGATTATCTTGCAAAATATCACTGTCGAAGTCTGACGGAAATTGCAATGTGATACTTTCGAAAATTGTAATTTGAATATAACTTGTACTATTCTATCATGTATTCAGTGGTCTGACTGACTAGATATAGGCGAATGACTATCTCACACGTATACTTAAATGACAATCATGATCATTAATTATGACTCAGATCAATATGTTCTTACTAATCACGGTTTTATATTATGGCTATACTATATATATCTCGAAAGTGATACTGCCATTTTATTAAAATAACTCAGTGAACTAAATATTACGTAAAGAGTTTTGAAAAACCTTTTCATAGTGGATTCATGAAAATTCATGTTTCGATCAGCGGAAAGGCTGTGCGTTAATAAATAGTTCAATCAGTCAGGACGTTGAATTTTATATGTAGGAATGTTCCCACATTGTAAACGTGGAATGTGTTGTTTAATTTTGTATGTTTTGTGTGTATGTAATTTAATTATGTATGTATGGGATTTTATATACCTACATAACATAAAAATATAGATAATAAATAACAACGAAAACTTCGTTTAAATCTCCGTGTAAAAATACGGGATCCAGAAGGCCACGAACCTCGTACAGCCGTACACAATGGAATGTTCAAACGCAACAATTGATGCGCAAAGGCCGTGATTTGAATACATTTGATATTTGATACGCTATCGACTGAAACTTATTCTAATATTGTGCAGTTGTGCGTGACGATATGTCGAGTACCGACTAGTTATTGCGAATCGGAATTTATAATCGAATGAATGTTGTTTTGATGTTTTGATTCGCTACAGGTACATGTACGCGCGAATGCTTTCTCATTTCACGAGATAAACTTTCATTATTTATCTTCAAGTTCTACAGACACAAGTAGTTTTGATCCCGATAATGCCGCAAAATTTACACGAGTGGAGCCGCGGGGCACAGCTATATAGTATTATTATATTATGTAATGTATTTACAAAAAAAGTATAACATGTAGCATATCTGTCGTCTAGTATCCTGACAAACCCAGTTACTTACATTCCGCTGTGTGTAACGTCTTGCAATGTTTTTTTATTTAAATAAAATTAAAAGTACTAACTAATTGAGTGACTGAACTGTCCTACATTATATCAACGCAGAGCCCAAACGCTAGCCATAAAGGGACACGTAGTTCGTCGAGTGTGTTCTTTGTCACGTGTAGGTCGGTGACGTACACTATGAAATATTTTTTCAAAATTCTTGCTGGATCGGGACTTACGCGGATAAACCTACTATTAGCTAGTGCGGTCAGAAAAACATTTAAACACTTAGAGTACCAGGGGTATATTTCGAAGTTTTAGTTTTATCAATAGCAGATTAGTAAAATGTGAGTTTTGCTAATAAATAAATTGGTACCAGTCAGAAAAACACTTAAACGCTTTACTGATATCAAGCAATATCAACAATTACTGAACCATTATTGAAAATCATAAAACTTTAAAATGTGCCTGGATACCATCAGTCCTTCTCTGACTGTCTAAAAAACCTCAAACTTCACAAGTAGATATTATATTTCTGGTTCAGTGACTGCATGTTTTACGAGCCGAACACTCGACTCACGCTCATTAAAACGGGTCCCACGAATATGATTGCTCCCTATGACCCCACATAGCTCAGCTTTATAACGTAGCTATATACTACAATCATCGCATCGCATACCATTCCCATTATGAGTTCTACATTTATATTATTTTACTAGCTGCGCCCCGCGGTTTCAGCCGCAGAAGTGAAAAACGCGTTATCACGGGCGCGGGCGGCGGAGCGGTTGCACTTTTTTGTTCATTACTCGGGTTCTACTAATTGGATTTCGATGCAAAGTATATCACGACCTTCCTCGAAAATAGAACTAGGTATTCAATATTGAAAACCAGATTCCTAAAAAAATTTAAAAAATTTAAAAATTATATAATTTTGTTCTACTACTTATCCTAAGTCCCCTACACCACTTCTTTTTTATTTTCTTCCAAGTACAGACTCTTTGTCCTCTCTTCCTTTATTATAAGTATAAGTAGACTAGCTGCGCCCCGCGGTTTCACCCGCGTAAGTTTCTTTACTATAAACCTCACGGAGCCCGAGACTTTTCCAACGAATGCAAAACCGTGGAAATCGGTTCGTGCGTTCTGGAGTTATAGCGTCAGGAAGGAAAACCCGACTTATTTTTATATAGTAGATATGCAACCGCTGTTTTTCTCCTCTCTTCCTTTATTATGAGTATAGAGTATAGAAGATAGATATACAATCGCTGTTTCAAACGCGTAAGTCCCTTGAACCCTTTCTTAGGGGATACCTAGTAACTACAGATTAAGAACACATATTTAGTACCAGCACGCTGCCTGCAACAGCGATTTAGACAGCGGTCGTCGGCCACCCCGACACCTCCCACCAAAAAGCTCCACGCAGCAAGCTTACAATCCATAATTCAAAATAACAACTCTGTCGATCACTTTCGATCCATATTCTTAGATAATATGAGCGTGATGATATTTCAGCGTTCCTAATCCATCATAAAATCAGCAGAGAGAATTAGTTTGCTACGTAATACCGGAACTGATAGATTACCATTTGAAACACCTGACTTTGGTTCAAAACGAACATTATTTCGTAACTACTCCACCTGTGTAGATAGTGCTACCAATTTATTTATTCCGACGGACACAATTGGAACTAAAGATAGACCTAAACGAATTTGTAAATTTGCAGTAGCTAGCGCCACCGGTACCTTTATAGATAACTTGGCGGAGTCTTGGAGAAATGAAATCGACTGATAGTCCTAGTTACAGTCGAGTCGGTCGATCGTTTAGTCAACTTTAATATGTGCATTGAATCCGTATTAAGTTTTTATATATTCAAAACATGTAAATTTAAATATCAAGGTTAATATTAGGTTTTTTATTTGCCAGTAGGTACAAAAAATATAATTTTTTCTTAGTTTATTGTATTCGTGTACGTGTATTACACAATGAACTTTACCATGTAGGTATGTATTTTGTAGTAATAATTCGGCAATTGCGTTTTATTTTGTTCGATTGTACTCATAGATATATTGTGTGTACGTACATGTAAAATTACCTACTTTCAAAGTGTTTCACCTCAAAGTTTATTTTATGTTTCCGATTTGATACACAGAACTAACAGTTTGGCATCTTAGTTTACTTGCCTCAGGCACACACAACATTAGTTCAATAAGTTCATATATTGGTTGCCTGTGGAAAAGATCGCCCTAAGGTGATAAAGTTGTACATATTTCTAAAATGTACTTAACTTAAGTTTTGGTAAATAAATCATTCATCTATCTATTTATACTAATATCATAAGAGGAAAGATTAAATTGATTATTTGCAATAATAGGCTCCAAAAGTGCTGCACCTATTTTAAAAATTCTTTCACCAATAGAAAACTACATAGAATTACTACATAGAGTAGTAACATTTGATCTTTGGAGGCTAATTTTAATTGGGATTCTCACGGGATCGGGACTTACGCGGGTAAAACTGAGGGTCACAGTTAGTCTATCTATAACCACTCATAGGTATGTTTTAGCAACCCATTAGCATTCGCTGTGAGATAATCCGCATATTTCTCAGTATTTACACAGAAGTGTCCCACATTCGCATTCAACATGAGATCTAAAGTCAACAGGGTCGAATCTACGCGTCTGGTACCAGCGCGTACCATGCGGTGCCCGGCACCGCGCGGCGGCGACGCGCGCGCAACTCCGCGCAAGATTCCCGCGCGTTTTTACGTTCCAACTTGTAGATTAGACTCAAGAACAATTGTAGGAAACATGCATTTAGACTTGCGTAACTGTTACTTCCATGGAAATGTTCTCAGTTGTTTTTTTTTACCTAATTTTGCCAACGGATTGGCTATGATACTGTTGTTGTAATTATATTTTTGTAAGTCTCGATGAATATCTATTATTTCTTATTTTACCTCAGACTTTAAATTATTTTTTCCTTCATAACATTCTAGTAAGTTTTGGATTATCTATCATTATTAGTTAGGTATTATATCTCACAGTTTCATAGTAGATAATCGCATGTTATTAGTTTTTTGATTCGTTTGAATATTTTCTCATAGGTATAATAGGATGTTACAAGTTCCAATTCCAAACTAGTTTTTAAATCCCCAAAACAAATTGATAACCTCCACATTGGGTTTTAAGGCAATTATTAACAACTATATACACCTACTATGAAAACAAACGTGTGGATTTATAAAATCACATCATCATTAAAACATTAATTAATAAGTTAATGTTGTTATAATTTAATTTAATGTGGTAATATACTTTGGACGATTTACTACGGTTAGGTATTATAACCCCACTAATATAATTACTGTGTTTTCTTTCATGAATGTCCACTAACATTCTACTCCGTAATCTGACATTGATAAATGGACTTCCATCACAAAGAGCGAACCGATGACATTGGTCGTATGATATTGAATACTGAATAATTTAACAGGGCTTAGCTCTGCTACTTGCTACAGCTGTATAAGGTAGCGACCAGTTTTATGTAGTTTCGCTCACTGTTTTTATTTCGGTTGCTTGTGATGTCCCACTCTCTTGTAAATTTGTTAAGATGTTTATTAACTTCTATATTAATTACCTAACAGCCATATTCACGAATGACCTTACACATGGACACAGTTTGTGCCACATTTTTGTTGACGTTGATTATCATTATCACTCACAAGATCAAGACAAAATATTAAGTAACACTCTGCGGTTCCCAAACCCTTCTTTTAGGCTTGCTCGTTTTATTTTTTTAGTGGGCCATTTTTGTATCTTTGTTAAATAATTTGCAAATGTGACACAAGTTCCAGTCAGTTCGTACACTGCATCCAATGATTGCTAATACCTACCTAATGCTAATACCTAATATAACATTTCTCTATACTCTTTAATACTTTCTTTTGTAACTTTGTGTTCTAAAACATTCCAAGTCATGAAGTTGATTGACATTTAATTAGAAGTTATTCCGCAGTGCTTACTGATACCTAAAGAATCATACCTTTATTACAAAATTCTCTTACAAACACTAAATTGGTCTTGTTATCATATTTTCGACCCACACGCGAAACGCCTGCGCCATTATCATCACACAATGTCAGCGTTCACTGCTCATCTCGATGTAATGGAGCGAAGTAATTAACAGTGTTCTATAATGTGCCATACTTATATTGTGTAAGTTTAAATAGTGTACTTTTTGTAAATTATTTTAATGACCCTTTTTATAGAGGCCTTCAAGCGACCTGAACATTTTATAGATCGGTGGCCTGTCTTGTCATTGAACTTAGTTTCTGAATTTATTGCACGGTTAAAAAAACCATGGCTTATAAATGCATATATTATTTTTGTTATCTAATTACTGTGATTGTAATAACATAAGTAATTAAATGAATAATACACCTTCTCCGTTTACATTTATGTTGAATGATTTCTTTCTCATATCCTTGTCCCAATTTATTAAGTTTTCATCGCCCATTCTCCTCTGTTAGTCGTAATGTCATCGTTGTTCATATCCATCCCAGCAGAAGGCGGAACGTCATAAATCCCTGAATCCATCTGTCTTATATCCTACTATACAAAGTCCATCCATTTGTTCTCCACCGCCTCTACATTAGGTTGAGATCAATGTATCTACAATCTACATTTATCATTCGTCTGGTCTAACCGTTTACGTTTCATAATCGACTGATGGAAATGCCGAAAAAAACAAGAAATCACCGAGTAACAATAAAACACTTATTGAATTCTTTTATTCCATGTTTTTAACATGAAACTTGTCCTTGTTTCAGAGGAGTGTTTCCATGGAAAAGCAGTTCGAAATCCCACGAGCCCTCAACGCCGATATCGTGGAAACTATTCGGCAGCAAATCCCAAGGCAACCTGTCAGCTAAGACCCTAACTGCCGACAGTCAAAAGAGCTTGAGTCCATCCTCATCAGTGGCCAATACTCCACACCATCACAAGAGGCAAGGAAGTTCCGCCAGTGAGAAGCAGTTTGAGGATCTAGTAGCCAGTTCCATTGCGCTGATACAGCATGATAGGTGAGCTATTTTTTAAATAAGTAGTGGAGGATTTTTTACATGAGATAGTCTTGCCCCATCTTTATGAAGCGACGAAGAGGTCGACGGTAACATGCTTGCCTAGATGAATCCTATTCACTTTAGAGTTGAAGACTTCAAGGTTGTAGTTAAGAGGGAATAAATATCGAAACGGGCAGTGAGTTTCCACTTCGTAGCCGTGCGTACAAGAAAGGTGTGTATGCGTGACGCTTTGTACGCGAAAGGGAACGCGCACCCTAAATGGGTGACGTTTGTCTATTATTTTCTTTGAACTAACTAGTTACAATCAATAGTCGCCATCCGTTTCATGACAAAGGTTGTCAAAAACGTACTAATTATTACCTATACTATGTTACATATTGTAAAAGCGTGTTAGCGGTCACGAGAAGGTATGTGTATTTCTGATTTACCCAAAAACTATTTAATCGATGGAAAATATTCTAAATGTATATAGCTGGAGTTTAAAAACCCTCCTTCACACATTTTACTACTTGCTTACTACTATCAATCAAACTAATCGATATTTTCCGTTAACAATTCAAGAATAGTTCCAAGTTTATGCATCGTTAACAAGGTATCCCTTTTAAAACTTTAAATGTAAATATGGAAGTCGAAGGGTGAGGCCGTTCAACTCAATCAGGACAGTAATTATGATTGAGTTATGACCGTATTTTTATAAAATTGATTTTATAAATTTAAAATAAACCCGATAAACGGGTTACACGTAACCCGTTTGCCGAAACGTCGGGGTAATTATAAATTTATAAAAAAGTGTACAAACGCGATCTAGACCCGAAATTCTAATAAAAATAATAAACAGAAATCGTGTGAGTTTAAAAAGTGTGAATTTACCGTGTAATCGAAATTCCAACATTTTAGTTCAATGGTCTCTTGGCCTATTGAAAGTTCATGAAAATTTGGTTCAGTCGAGGTTATTAATTTCCGAAAGGAAATTGGTACGCGTTCAAGCCTCGTCTTGTGATATACTACAGTCATACCTACAGTTTAGCTGTTTACTTTATTACCTACGTATATAACATGTTATCTGTCTTATAATAAAATCTCTAACTAAACACAGTTTCCTACTTCAGTCAGACGTGAGGAAACAAACAGACAGATTCAAAGTAAACAGATATTCGTATGTAAGATTTATCTATTTGGTAGGAAAAATATTAAAATCTATTCTGAGACCGTCCTGTTTTATACTAAAACTAGCTGTGCCCCGCGGTTTCACCCGCATAAATTCCTATCCCGTAACGTATGTGACGCTTCACGTATGTCATACCAAGCGTTGCTCAACCCGTGTGATTATTCAAAGTAGGTACCCTATATCTTATTTCAACCATTAAACTATCCCGGTACCAAATTTCGTTCAAATCGGTTTAACCGTCATTTTTACCCATCATGTATGTTATACCAAGCGTTGCTTTACCCGTACGATCATTTAAAGTATCGTATTTATACCCTTAAAGTAATGTACCAAATTTAATTCTAATTGTTGTGATCGTTCCTGTTGACCCATCACCCATCACGTATTTGTCACGCCAAGCGTTGCTTACCCCTACGATCATTTAAAGTACCCTATATCGTATTTATACCCATAAACTAACCCTGTACAAAAATTTCATTCTAATTGGCGCGATCGTTCCTGTTGACCCATCACGTATGTGTCACGCCAAGCGTTGCTTAACCCGTACGATCATTTAAAGTACCCTATATCGTATTTATACCCATCAACTATCCCTGTACCAAATTTCATTCTAATTGGTGCGATCGTTCCTGTTGACCCATCACGTATGTGTCACGCCAAGCGTTGCTTAACCCGTACGATCATTTAAAGTACCTTATATCGTATTTATACCCATAAACCAAATTTCATTCTAATTGGTGCGATCGTTCTTGTTGACCCATCACGTATGTGTCACGCCAAGCGTTGCTTAACCCGTACGATCATTTAAAGTACCCTATATTTTATTTAAACCCCTATACTAACCCTGTACTAAATTTCATTATTATCGGTTCCGCTGTTCTTGAGATATAAATAGTGTAACTAACACGACTTTCGTTTTTATAGCTGCGTCCCGCGGGATTTACCCTCGTAAGTCCCGACCCCGTAAGAATATCGGGATCAAAAGTAGCCTATAACCTTCCTCGATAAATGGACTATCAAACTCAAAAAGAATTTTTCAAATCGGACCAGCAGTTCCTGAGATTAACGCGTTCAAACAAACAAATAAACAATCAAACAAACTCTTCAGCTTTATAATATTAGTATAGATTACGTTTAACGATGCCTTAGTCACTCCTCAATCGATACGACAACTTCACTCAAATTACCAGCCCCATTCCACACACGTACTTAAAATGTAACACGATGTGTCGTGTGCTGCGGTCGTGTATTCTGTAGTAGAGCATTGGTATCTAAACTAGCAAATCAATATAAATATTAAAAACTCAAAAATCTATACTAATTACAAACAGAAAGGATTTTTTGGTTTGTTTGTAGTGAATGAACTCCAAAACTACTTGACCGATTTCAAAAATTCCGCCGTTCTTAACTTTTACGCAAAAGAGATAGAAGAAAAACAATCATAACAATCGACCGAACCATCTTCAAAAGTATTCGTCGAACATCCATAAAAACGATAAGAACAACCGAATTGAGAATTTCAATCTTTTTTTAAGTTGGTTAGAAAATTAGCACCTCGGCTGCGGCGGTGCAGTGGCGGCGGTCTGGTTCTTTCCTTGATTATATGACGTTTCTTATATAAATTAAAGTTTTATATATGTATACCGGACTAGTATGTTAATAGTGACATAATATGCCCTTATTTTCTAATTCTACTTACATTTTAAGTGCTCAGGTTACAGGTGCGGTCGTGTAGGTACATCGTTGTCCCCAATAAAACAGTATTTTCACGTTTCCTACTCGCTCTGATGAGTTCTTCTAATTAGCATTAGTTACTAATGAGTGGTCTAATCGTTTACATGTATAATCTAAATGAATATTTACTCATACTATTTGGAGATTTAAAGTTTGAGGGAAGTTTAAAATGATACAACCGACCCAAAGGTGCTTAGATTATTTTGAACTCATAATAATAACCTATTCAATGTAGGAATATCGAGTCAAAAAGAAGCCTATGTTATGCCAGATCTCCAGCTATCTACATATCGAAATTCACAGCAAAAGCAGCTGCTTAGCAGATTTCACGTGGAAGACCTACAAACCTTTAAAATATTAGCAGGATAGATTTACTGCTGCAAAATATTTTTCTGGCCAAAATCAGTCAACAATATTTTCATTGGTCTTCTTTATTCATCGACAACTGAAATTCATTTGCCAACTGATTACCTATATATTGTACCTTAAACCTATCTATACCTATTAACTATTGCAAATGTATAAATTAGTTCCGAATGCATTTAGACGTTATATGTACAAAATTGGGTAAAAATTAGATAGAATTTAGACATTTACGAGTCTACTTATTCGTACCTAATAAAATTTCTACAATACTGTTTTATTATTATTGTAATATTCCCAATAAATAATCATAGCTAAAACCTACCTACCTACCTACTGCGTTTTGAAGCACGTTCACGTTCCTACAACGTGAGAAGTAAATCTTGTTTGTGGTTTCCGATCGTAAAGCCTGTCTCGATACGTTGTGGGTATTCGGTCTAATGAGCTAGCCGCAACGCTATAAATTACGGCGCAAATTGGATTCTGTACACCTATTTGGCTATTGAGTGTTTGTTGCCAAAAATACTAGGCTAGTATAAAACTAAAGGCTGGGTGGAGGAAACATCAAATTTTATAAAAAGCATCATCTCAATTCATGTGTGGATTTAACGCCGCTTTTAAAATATAATCACAGTACCAACGACTGAAATATTCAGTCAGAATCCTTTTAGTTTAAAAATAAATATGGTTGGTGCAAGTAGAGCCAATTAACTCAACGAGCGAAGTACCTCTGCTTCAAGTCTGGCAATTTTATATGTCAGTATATTGCTTCTAACTGTTCTACAGGTCGTACGTATATTTACTAGTAAACAAACTCTATTTGGTGCCTCTAATAACTTTTGTTCTAATAAAGTGCAAAATGCCAGATACACGTTTAGTAAAACAGACGCAACTAGGTGAAATGGTTCATTAATATGAAATATTCAGCCTGCATGCAAAACTCGTAGTAACCGAGATGCACCTGCGGCTGCGGTGTTTCTGTATGCTAATTGAGCTTTAATGTTGATGAGTTACGTACGAGCGATGTGTCTCAATTATATTATGCTTTGTTTAATGCAAGCTGTATGCTGGCTATAAATATCCTTTTTTTCTTGTTAGCCCGTTAATTTATCTCTTAGAGTGGTTAGGTTAGGGAGCTTACTCCGGATTAGCGACTGTCATGGCATATGACCAGTATATAAACTAGGTATGCAGATAGCTGGAGATCAGGATAAACATACAGGCTTATCACCCTGCCCGCGATCGGGACACTTACTACGTCCTTATTAGCTGATCGATATTGGTGTCTACGAAACTTTTTTTGTGAAATGGCAACTAATGTCTCTAGTTTCGTGTTGGGAAACCAAACATTTCCTTGCAAGTTGCAATTGCAAGTCACACGCAGTCTGCACTTGACCGTTCGCACCGCTCGTGACCGTCCAAGATACCGATCACCAGTATGTTAATATCGAATACAGGTTTTACCAACCTAACGATATCAATTATCTAGGAAAAACCCAACACGACACGTAATTTTAGCTTAGCTTTCGTTGTGTTTCGTGAAAATGTAATAGGTAGGTGTTTTTAATTAAACCATAGTGCGATTTGATTAATAATATTAAAGATTTTATGTGGTAACTGAGGAAAAATGTAGTTAAAAGAAGTTTTATAAAAGTATTTTTGTTACTCCTTCACGCAAAAACAACTAAACCAACTGCGGTGAGACTTGGTGTGAATATAGCTGGAGATCTGGATTAACACATAAGCAACTTGCTTAACCCGATATTCTAACAGGATCGGGATTTATGAGCGTTAAATCGCGAGGTGCAAATACTACTATGTAATAAAAACAGATCAAAATAGGATCATCTCGATATAAATATTTCAAAACGGAAAGTTTAGAATTGTGATAATTTTTGCGATGTAATTAATGATTAATGATGTAATAATTAATGTTCAATAAGCATAATTGCATTTGCAAGTACGAAAATGCATTTATGCACTAAAAATCCCGCCCTAATGATAACAAAAGTCTCATACCATTCTAGTAGAGAATAATTGCAGAAATAATAACAGACAGGCCTTAATAACAAGCCACATAGCAATAAAGAAGTCATACCCCTCAGTACCGTCTGCAAAACAAATTGTACAGTCAAAAGCGGAAATACCATGGTAATGACATCGCAGTCCGCAATTTGCGAGTTCGTGGCTGCTCTAGGGCACTTGTTCTCGTTTCGTTTACTGTAACGGATTTTATTAAAAAACATAACTTAACTATATCATGTTTTTAGTAGTTGTATAGCAGCAACAGAAATACATCATCTATGAAAGTTTTAATTATCGAGAAATCACGGTTCATGAACCGTGATAACTAGACAGCTATCTCATGAGATATAGTCTAAGTAACAGGCAGACGGGAATTTAGTAAAAATGTTCCGTTTTTCCTTTTTGGGTACGGAACCTTAAAACAGAATACACCGGATGTTTTGAGGAGACTTGAATATTTATGGAAGTTGTTTTTCTTATTAATTTACGGTTTTTCATCCGCAATAGATCTCGATCCTATAGGAATATTGAGATAAATAGGTATCCCTTTACTTGTACACCTTTTTGTCATTTGCCAAAAAAGAAATACCGCCTTGCCTTAGAAAGGTTTCAACTTACTTAAGTCTAAACACAGCATCTAAATGCCTTAGAACGGTTTCAACTTACTTAAGTCTAAACACATTATCTAAATCGGTCAATTTGTTTGGATTTACTTAAATTGAAACATTCAATTGCGCACAGACAAACAATCTTACGACCGACCTGTCACCCTAAACTCTAAACTAAACACATAATCTGCTCTGTTCCATTGTGTATAATGAAAGGAAGTCAAAATAGAGGCTGAAACCGTGGGAGACAACTAGTAAATAATATATTTTAACGATTTCTACTGCGTGTGCGCCACAATTTTCTATCGACATACCGCAATCTAGTCAAAAAAGTAGTTTTGCTTGATGAGGTAATGAACACACCAACTTTCGCATTTATAACTACTAGCTGCCCCACGCGGTTTTACCCGCGTAAGTCCCGATCCCGCGGGAATATCGGGATAAAAAGAAGCCCATGTACCTATAGCTACCTACAGCTACCAGTTTCATAGCAATCGGTTCAGTAGTTTTGCGTGATTGAGTAACATGCATACTCACAAACTTTCAGCTTTATAATAGTTAGTAGTAAATCTATAAAATGCTTTGTCCTGACTGACTGACTGATGGATCAATGCAGTATTTAATAAGGGATAATTTATAACAGAACGTCACCCGGCCGGGCCGGGTCCGAGCTTCGTTGTCTGTTGCTCGGCCGCCACTCGTTTGAAGAAACCGATCGACTGCTCGCCGAGCAATGGACAACGAAGCTCGAACCCGGCACGGCCGGGTAACGGTCTAGTATAAATCATCCCTAAACCGTTGCGCTGATTGTAGAAAGCTGGAATTTGGAGATATGTTTTTTGTATAATGTAGGCATTCGATAAGTAAGGTTTACGCGAGTGAAACCGCGGGACACAGCTAGTATTGTACAGGTTGCTATTGCAATAATTACGAAGTACAATTTCTATGTTTGTGATTTATTGTTCAATTATAAATATTTAACAGAACCTTAGCCTCGTTGAAATATCTATAATAATGTTAATTTAGCTTGCGCGTGCGTCTAATGAGATGTGCATGCATATTGCATCAATTTCATAATATTATTCACTGGTTTATCAATTAAAAACATGGCATTGGTATTGGAATTCTACCCACAAAATCTACCTATTGAAATTTTACGTAAGCCGGTTTCTTTCAGGCCTCTCTCTTATTTAATTATTTATTTAGGTCAACCGAAACCGTAACAAAATCGATTATATTGTTTATTCTTTATTTTCGATACGTTTGAGAACTTCAGTTTCGATATGTATTACTTACAAGTATATGAGCACAAGATACCATACGAGCACGAGAAATATTTAGTTAAATGGACATAAAGACACCGGGTCCTTCTCTCAAACGACGAGAAAAGGGACGTAATATTTTTGTCGATCGAGATAATGCCTCTCGTGCTTGTATGCTACTCTACTAATTTTTCCTCTTTATCTTTAGTTTGAGATATGCGTTAATCGCCAAAACTGCTGTAATGGTTTAAAATCTTTATAGGCGACTATAGAAACAGATAATATCTGTTTCTATAGTCGCCTATAAAGATATAGGTATTTGTTAGAATTATAATATGATAGGTACGTGTAATAATACCACAAAAAATTGTAACCACAATATGTAACAACCAACTTGATAAATATTTGTTTTTTTAACGTCAAATAAAATAAACAAAACCGTTTCAAAGCGAAAAACAATACATTTTCCTTATTCAAACCCATTCTACGATACACCACAGTCGAAGCCACAATGTTACTATGTCTGACCGCGCCATTTTCGCGCATTTTCAGGCCTTCGAACCTCCCTGCTAAGACCACGGAGGAGGCTTTACGGCACAAGGCGGAACATGCTCGGATGGTGGAAGCGGCGAGACGGCGGGTGGAGAAAGAGGCTGCAGCTAGACTGGCGAGACTTCAGCAGTCATTGCGACTTGAAGAACGGTTAGCGAGACATGCAAAAGAATGGACGCAAAATATACTGCCTGATTGGCAGAACCAGTAAGTTTAATTACTATAAATTCTTAACTATATGAGGTCTTACTCGCAAAGGAATTGCTTTCTTACTTTCGACTTAGCGGGTACTCGTGGCGAAGCGGTCTTAAGCGCTGGTTCGGCTTACCAGTAGTCGCGGGTCTGAAGTCCGCCGATAACGTATTATTTGAAGCATTTTTCAAAAACAATATTTCCTAAGTGGGGGTAAATAACTCTTTAAAATAATGTTTAGTATTTTTCATACCTTTTTTTAAACGACCTTTATTCCATGCGATTTTCAATTACGCCACGGTTTATGTATGTATATCTTCAACGTAATTACTCAGGTAGGGTATAAAATTTTCTAAAATATTACTTTTGTTTACTGAAAGTGTCCGTTTTATTGGTTGTTTAATGATTTTATGACCTATTGTTTATATTTATTTGTTAGAATAAATAAAATAGTCTTCACAATACGAAACAAAACAATTCTCTACTAATAATAAAACGAGAACGGTAATCCAGCTAACCGCTCTACAAGAAGACATACAGTTATCTAAACTAGACAATAATAGTAAACAACAATTCTATTGAATTCTCTATACTCCACAACAAAACATATGGATGATCATTGTTTAGTTTTCTAACCGCAAACATGTTTTAAGTAAGTTTATGCAATTTGTAAATGGATTTTGGTTGTACCACAATTTATCTACCTAGTAGTTGGCGCCTCGGCGCTTCAGTTACCCATCTTTCAATTTTCTTTTCCCCGGAACCGAGTTACAGAAGTTGGAAGAAAAAGTGACCAAAGCTGTAGACTTTAAGGAAATTTGACACATAACATTTTAAGATGTCATTTTCAGATATTTCCACAAAACATGCAAGTTTTCATTTAGTTTGCTATCATACCTTTACTATTACTTTTTTCTACAATGGCGGAAAGTTTCCATACAAATTCATTGAACGGGTTATGATACCATTGTGACCCGCGGTTTCACGCGTCAAGAAACACGACCTCCAAAGTTCATGTCTCTAGAACCAGTGATTTAGAATGTGCCTTGATATAATATGGTGCAGTCAGTCAGGACTCAGGGCTTGAATTTTATGACTTTTATATACGTATCATGTACCTACATGAAAAGAATCCGCAATAACCTAAACGCATACTGAACTCAAAGTTTTCCTTATTGACAAGATCCAGTCCCTAATTAGCAAAGAAACTAAAGTAAACAGTTTGCCTTATTGTCGCAGACAATGACCTCAGGGTAATTGCGCAGAGGTCAAGTTATTGTGTCAATATAAACGAGTTAGTAACCCCGAGTTTAACAATATCGCATATTATGTTTGTATATTAATTCATTCGTTAGTTTGTGCATAAGAAAAAGAACATGTTATTTTTAATCACTAACTTTAAATGTGTAATTTTT
This sequence comes from Idaea dimidiata, assembly GCA_949358125.1. Lineage (NCBI taxonomy): Eukaryota > Metazoa > Arthropoda > Insecta > Lepidoptera > Geometridae > Idaea > Idaea dimidiata. The sequence continues at coordinate 12,869,456 of OX442334.1, forward strand.
TTCAAGAAAAAGCCACAACGAGATACGAACTTTTACCTCCTGCTTGTCGGGATGACGAATAAACCGCTAGTCACAGACCACACTGACATCACGGTGGTTTGAATTGTGTAGTTAACCATATTGGCTCTTCCAGCTTCTCTTAGAATTCAACACGACCATATCCCCCATCTCAATATCAAATCCATTCCCATCTGAAAGAAATTGTTGCCGGGCAGTGTGTGACTAAAAGTTAGTTTTACTATAAATAACTATCAAACTTCACTTACTTACAGGAAAAACTCAAAACACACCCTAGAATTATGGTGGAGCGGGCTTCCCCCAGCAATTCGAGGACGCGTCTGGCAACTCGCCATCGAAAACAAACTCAAAATCTCACACGATGTCTACCAAGACCTCGTTGCTAAAGCAAAACAAAAACTCCACGAAGCACAACTAAGAAGAAAACGATTAAAAATTAACGCCAAAGAAAAGTGTAGTTGTAAGGAAGATAAAGAAGAAAGAGCTAAAACTGACAATGATACATCGTCTGAAGAAAAAGAGAAATCTCGTCTATCTATCCCAAGGAATTTCAGTGAACAGAATCTTAAATCTTCTGCAAGTGAAGAACTCAAAGCGACTACAAGTGAAACTCCTGCGAAATGTTGTTCGAAATCCAACCCTAATTTGCTGGAGTACAGTGACGAATGTTCAATGGAGTTGATACAGTTAGATATAGCGCGGACGTTCCCACATTTGTGTATATTTCAACCAGGCGGACCGTATTTCGATGTGCTACATGAACTATTGGCCGCTTATGTTTGTTATAGGCCCGATATTGGGTATATTCAGGTGAGTTTATACATAACACATACATATATTTTTAACTTCTCTTTCTGTAGCAGTTGTATTACTAAGTCTGTCCAACATTAAGTTCAACAAACATCTTCCTATTATATCTAAATAATAGGTAATAACATACAAACATTTGTATGTCCAATCCTATATAAGCGAAACAACGTTTTTATTAATTCGTAAATTTATTTTTATTGCTCAAGGCATATTTCTAACGTTTTTATTGTTATATTCTATTGTGCCTACTAGTCAACCTTCACTTAGGGCTGATTTTTCAAACAAACCCCTAGATCTGACAAATGAAATTTAACAACATCAAATTCAAACTAAATTTAAAATCCCAAAATTTTAAAATTTAGTTGGATTCGAACTTATTCGACAGATATCTCTTATCCGTGGAATGAAAAATCAGGCCTTAAACTTTTAAACTTAAACGATTTGTACTCATATTTCTTGTTTCCTGTATCTTATTCGCGTATTGTTATGCCTACCTGTCTAGATTTATCTTTTCTCTCTTTAGATTTTGTTATAATTCAAAATACTGATATATCTATTTGTTGATTTCAGGGTATGTCGTTCATAGCAGCAGTGTTAATACTAAACATGGAAGCACCACAGGCTTTCGTTTGTTTCGCCAATTTACTCGACGGACCAGTTTTAAGGGCAGCCTTCACGAGGGATGGGGCTGCTATGCAGGTACATAAACTTTTTTATATTTACTCAATTTGAAGTACAATCACAATCATTGAAAATGAAGGAAAGATTTGACTAAAGCTTTTGATTGTCTTTACTGAAGAAATTTAAGTTTATTAGGAAGCGTTACTTTGCACTTGCACCCTTCACTCTAAAATTCATTGCAATTTTCAATTCTAGAGTGATTTCGATTTAAAGAATTATTTTAATTGTGGTGTACCACAAGATTCAACGTTAAGGCAACGTTAATTGTTCTTTATTTATATGGAAGACAAGAGATTTTACTTATCAACATAAAACAGTTCTTGAATAAACTACAAGTACCCAACCCGTTGTCGTTGTATTCTATTCCTTCCAAAATATTTAGTATAATAGTATATTTGAAATATTTTGAAGAAAAAAATCGCTTTCAAAAATTCACTCGCGTTGAGATTTGAACTTGCGTCTCTGCGTCAGCATAGTAATAGTATATTTTTAATTATTCACAAAAAAAAACCACCCGATTGCGATGAAGCTTGAAATATAGATAGGAAATCTGGATTAACACAGGCTTTTTTTTATCCCAATATTCCCTCGAAATCGGGGCTTGCATTTGATATATTAACACCGAGTCACCAAGTAAATGCTTTGCCATTTGTTTACAAAGTTGTGTCTATACATTTCAGCGTCTATGGAAAGCCTACACGGCCCTCCTTCAGCACAACCTACCAAACTTAGCGGACACAATCGCCCCCGAGCTATATTTACTAGAGTGGTTATACACAGCCTTTGCCAAGGCGATGCCGTTGGACGCGACGTGTAGAGTTTGGGACGTTTTTCTAAGAGATGGTGACACTTTTCTATTTAATACTGCTTTAGGTAAGTTTTTTTTTATTATGTTTTAGCTAAATATCGTCAATAATGCCAAAACAAATATATCTTGACATTGTGTCAGTCTACAGGCCAAAGCGATGGGCCGATTTTGATGATTCATACGTCAATCGATTCCTCTTAGTTGTGCGAATAACTTTGTCACAATTAGTCACAATATTAAATTTAATGGTGACCATCAGAAGCCATATTGTAAAATAAGACATAAAGTTGGCAAACTGTGCCAAGTGAAGTATTCTCGACTAGACATAACCCATCTTCAGCAGTCGGATAAAACATTTTTAGGTATCTTACATTATTTTTGTTCTAATCGATCGATTTAGTTTAGAAGTACTTATTTTCTTTTTTTTTCTTCAGGAATCCTCCATCTATACCAAGAAGAACTAAAAGCGATGGACTTCATATCCGCCGCACAATTCCTCACCAAGCTCCCTGAAGATCTCGACCCTGAGGCTCTCTTCAGAAGCATCTCCTCCGTTTCCATGACCCTGGACGGAATGTCCTTCGAGGAATTGGCGTCTTCGTTCGTGGAGTCAAGCCTCGATGATGACATCAGGTTATGATATAGGAGTTTCTGGAGTTTTATTGAGGTAACTTTTTTTAGATAGTAGTTTTGTAGCCGCCACTCGTTTTCTTTAAGCAAACCTAATTTGTTATAATAAGTGTATTTTCTTAAAATCAAACCTGATTTTTAAAAAGATATTTTATAAAAAATAAAAAAGGACTTTTTCTTAAAAGTACTTATTTAATAAGTTACTTCGTTTTCTGAAACGTAACTGTTCTAAGTGTTTTTAATTAGAAAGGCATTTGCAAAGGCGAACAGGGTGTTCGACATTCTTGCAAATAGTTTCAAGTCGCTAAAATAAATTGCCTGTTTTAACTTATCTTGTTCAGAGTCTTGACTTAGTCGAATCGATTCGAAACACATTTCAATATAAATAAAAAACTTTTATTAGCCAGAGAATTTCATTGTAAAATATTGTATTCAAAAAACAAACTCTAAAATTTTGTGTCAAAAAGTCTAATTTTCCATAGAAACACAATAAACACCTAAAGATTTAAAATAAAACGCGAGCTATTTTGCGATTTTGATTTATTTATAAAATTGAAAAAGTAGTCTTTTTATTAGGTAGGTACTAATTTATTTATTATATTTTCTATTTTTTTTTTAATAAATTCGAGTATTTAAGGCTGCGCCTTAATTTGTGTCATCGAGAAAATAATTATATTTCTGTGAATTTATTATTATATGTATAGTAAATAATATAAATATTTAATAATTGTAATTGTCTATGTTAGGGCTAGGGATGTTTTTTAATATTAATTATGCCAATAAACTTGTCCGATATAAATGTTTAGCATCGCCCTGTGGTTTCACCCGCGTAAGTCTCGATTCTGCGAGTATAACGGGACCAAAAGTAGCCCAGGCTTCAAGGTCATATCTATCTTTCTACTAAATTCCTTAGTCGGTTAGAGTCCTGCGGAATCGGAAATTACGTGGGTTTTAAAGATTCCTAGATGGCGTTACTGATATAGCGCCCAAACATTAACCCCCTTACTTATAAACGCTAATTAATGCGTTGCATAACTATGCATCGTTTGTCTTTCACTGTCACATGGAGTTTCAAAGTTGACAGACACAGACAAACGTCACATAACAGTCATGTGTAAATAATTTTTTATAAGTAAGGGAGTATATTCTCAAAAATCTTACTATAATCACGAAAGTTTGTATGTGACTTTGTTACTCTTTCACACAAAAACTACCAAACCGATTTTGATAAAACTTGGAATAGGTAGCTGGACCTGAAATAACACAGGCAACTTTTTATCTCGATAATCCCGCGGGAACGGAACTTACACGGGTGAAACCGCAAGGCGCATCTAGTTAAATTATACTCGTATAGGTAGTTATTGTTTTTTTTTAATGTGACAAGAGCTAATTTCACTACGACTAGTTATATCTTGTCTAGTTAGATGTCACCGCCATCTAAAAAAAATTATTGATTTTGCCAACTACAAAGTAAAAACTAAAAATATCATAATTTAACTACCTAATAGAATTAATAGAATTATTAACTATTAAACTTTTCAAAACATATCATAATCGTTAAAACGTTTGTGTACCTGTTATTATCGAAAAAAAAAGAAGATAATTTTTGATAAGTAAATTGCATAAAATAATAAATTAATAAAATTATGTAGTCGAGTATTTAATGAATTATAATATGTGTATTGTATAAAATATCTGAGTATTCTAAGTACTAAATTACTTGAAATGTATAAAAGAAATGTGTTAATTTAATGAAACTAATCAACGAGTAGTAAACCGGCCTAAAACTGTAGAATCATCGATTAAAATAATCGATATTAGCTTTTAATTATGTGTACTGGTTAAACTAATTAAAAAAATTAAGAATATTAATAAATTACAATATAGTTACAATTTACCTACTAGCTGATTAGCTGATCACGTAAATCTGTTGCTAACAAATCTCGATTGATTTCATTTGAATTGTTTCATTCTTGTCATTTTTCACGTCATTCAAAATATTTTATTCTTTTGTAAAATGTAACTATCAAATCATGTGAATTTAAAAGGTTTTTAAATTAGAATGTTAAACTGAAGAAATATTGAATCCATTATTCTATTTATGTTTTATCAAAATTGCTTCAGTAGTTTCAGAACTTTACTAAAATAATAAATATTATGGTATATCATATATGTGCCAAATGAAAATTCCATCATTCTATTTTTGATTAAAGAAATACTTTGCATCTCAAATTAGTTACTAATAGCCCATTTTTTAAATTTTTCATCGATTTACGGTTCCGAATCACAAAAGGTAAAAAGGAACCTTTATTTTGTCTGATAAGTAGATAATAAAATTATTTTGTAACTACACCAAGACAACCAATTCAAAAGAAAATCTCAATAACTCAACAAAAATACTCTAGTAAGTTTGTAAATGTAAATATATATTTTTAATATAAACCAGTGCACGCCTATTCTATAAGAAATATATGTACATATTACGTATATTATAATTTAAAATGTATAACTATGTAGCAGCCAAATAAAACATCACAATATTCTATTAAACGAACTCACATTCCGGGGAAGATTTTTTTGCATTAGGTATACGAGTTCTTATTTTACGCTCCATTAACATTTTTCATTCGAAAAATGCTTAATATAATAAAAGCAACGCAATTAAATAAAAATACAATATTTGAATATTGAATTTTTGCGTAATCGCCCATAGACCAGCAGCGGTAGCCATTACAAGGCAGGTCGGCGCTCTCGAGAAACAAACCCCTACGCGGTTCGAGACAGTATTGCCTTCTATTGAACACGCAAACTGAAATACGCCACCCGGTATTGTGGTCTGCGCCTCACCACTCAAAGTGCGTCTTGATTTTTACGGTTCTGTAATTACCTCAAAAGGTAATAAAAGGAACCCTTATCATAAGATCACTCGCTTGTCTGTTCGTTCCCTTAAAATTCATCATCATTATTATCCGAGCGACGTTCCCGGGTGCATCCCTCTCCGGAGCCCGGGGTTCGTTTTTTCTCTCGTCTCTAATTCAAAGTCAATTTAAATTTAGGTAACTTTGTAATCTCAAGTGCGAATAGATTTAAAGTAATGTATAATACTAAAATTATGAATTAAAAAAATGATAAACTAAGGGACACTTGGTGTAAGTGCCATCTTTTGAAATATTAAGTAGGTAGGTTATTTATATAAGTCGATTGTTAAGTACTTTATGGGTCTTGAATCTTGGTTTTGTTACTTTGTCCTCCATTATACAAACATAAGTTTCTACATTTGTATGGAAAACGAAAGTAGATTTCCTTTCTACTTAAGTATTTTTATTTCACTATTAAATAGTTAAAGCTTTAAAATAAAAATATTGTTTTCTATTTGACCCTTCGTTTACTTTTTTAGCAATTTATTTCTTGCCAGCATTATTAAATTTTTATACCTTATAAAATCTGCAAAAAAATGTATGGATTTTTTATTTCTATCCAAAAATACATTTTATAATAATAATATGTAAATGTATAATGGCTTGTACATGTACAGAACCTAATATTGTAATATATTTAATTTAAAAGTAGTTTTAATAGTTGAAACTATGTATATTTTAAATGTATGTATGGAGTTTAAGCTGGTAGATTATTGCCTTTGTAAATACTGAACAGTACAGGACAGTACTAAATAGCATCTTCATATAAATTGAATTGAATGGCATTTTAAACAACAAGTATGTAACAAGTATTTATGCTGAAAAATAAATGTTTGTTTCTGGTCTGAGTGTCTCTTCTCTGTGTATAAAAAAGCGTATTGTATATGTACATTATTTCTAAGCAAGATTTAAAACAAACCGGGCACTTATTCTATAGTTAAACAGTCTCAACTCTGCTCTAACTCTGTAAAATGTTTCCTGAAAATGATTTTTTTTTCGCTAAAGCTTTGATGTAATTTCTTAGAATTAGTGAACCGTTTTGCGAAACAGAGCTGAGGGATAGTTGAGACATTCTAGTTGTTTAAAACGTGCTCAGCACCCGTATTATCTATCTAGTGGATAACTCATAGGCACTAGGCAGTATACATTACTTCTTTGCGAAAATCACTGGTTATTACCAGGTTATGTGAAAGCATCAATAGTAAGTGCCTATCAAACTCAGTTATCAACTAGATAGAAGATACGGGTTTGTCTAAAACAACGTTTGTCGTCTGTGGAACTGATAGCCATCTCAAAAATAATGAATAATTTGTAAAATTATTGATTAAATGATAAAGTAAGCCCCAATTTATTGAATAATGATAATTAATTGTCTAATTATGAGAATAAACGTATTTGAATTTGATTTTGGCGTTTTGATTTCGAGAAATAGGCATCTTTTATGCATAACAGTGTTAAACATTTTGTAACATCTTTTGTTAGTTTTGTAAAACATGCTTGACAAAATTCTGAATCCAACAGGAATAATTGAACCTGCAACCCTAATGTTTTAGACTGAAGCGTACAGAGATAAATTCCTAACCAACTGATTTATAATAATTATACTTCTTTTTAGAAGGAGATTCTCAATACAGTTATAGCTATCATAATTATTAGGTTCCTGTTATTTATACATAATTTTTTTATCGAAAAATGTAGGAGACAGTGGTAGTTTGTTTTTCTAAAGTATAACTATCTAATTGTTAGCTTATTAAAATAAAATATAATTTATTGGAAGTTATTTTATGTCATTTTATCTTCGTAACCTTCGAAATAAATGACCTCAATTAATAAAATTCAAGTAAGATCCCTACTGTTATATAAATATGTATAGAAGTTTGTGTGTAAGTAAGTATGATTGTTACAAATTCACGCAAAAATTACAGAACCGATTGCGATAAAATGTATGTATGCGGATAGCTGTAGATCTGGATAAACTACTGTTTATCCCGATATTCCCGCGGGATCGGAACTTACGCTAGTAAAACCGTGGGGCGTCGATAGTCAATTTTAATTTTAGAATAGGTACCTATATTGTGATGTACCTTGACTTTGGACTTCAACTTTTTAGATAATAAGTATCTTAGTTATGCAAAACAAAATTGTTCGAGTTACTTACGAAATAACTTACATTGTTATCTTATGTACCGTTCAAATAGGAAAGGCTTAGTGCACAAATTCATCGAGATTTAGCCAAAAAGCGATAACCTATATCAATATCTGCAGTGTAGGCATACATAGCGATTTAGCCGTATACGCTCTCTAATCAGGGTGTGATTTTACTTTAAAACCATGACTTGGCTCCTCAATTCTTACGGACATTAGAGATTTAGTCGTAGAGCTCCTAACCCATTCAATTCACGTCGAAAAAAATGAACAGAGCAGAGGCATAAGTAGTTGAAACATTTTAACTATAGAATACGTCCCCAGGTACATTTGAGATATTTTAATTGCAGAATTGGTACCTACCTAGTTACATGTACATAGAATTATAGGTAGGTACATCAAACATGAAAAACGTATTTCTGTTGTCTGTAGATGAGATAAAAATAACAAGTTTTATTAGGTAATGCCACGTTTACGTGGGTTGAAAGCTATTTGTTAAGAAAATGGTGCATGAAATGATCGTGGGCGGTCGTACCTAGTCAATCTTTGAAACAAGGAAATAATTGGGTAACGACTCTGGGACAGTGTCTGAGCCACAATATGAGGACAAGTTTACTTTTCACGTATTGACTCAGTATTGTTAGATTATTCTCGAAAACTGTTCAACATTACCTTGACTGTAGCATATAAGAATATGTTATTAATATTAAAATTACCTAACACTGCTTAAGATAAGTTCAGGGAATCTTCCACCTTTGTTATGACAAATTGTAGAAATTATGAAATAAAGTTATTATTATTATCTATTATTATTATAACAATTTTTGGTTCTGTTCAATGTTTCAACTCAACTGATCAATTACCAAAGTGTGTGTAAAATCACACCCTTTGGTAATTATGCAGTTTTGCTAAAGTTTTTAAAGTTTAGTAATATGCAAAATTACCAACAAAATCTAGCTTTGCTGCGGCATTGTTAAGATGCTTAAGTTGTAGAATATGCCCCCTAGTACGTTCGTTTAAAACTATAATAACGAACAACACTGTAAGGGTTTCTTGATGATTACGACTACCCTAAGAAAGGTAGCTGGTTATTTCGTCATCAAAGTCATGAAGTAATCCTTATGAAATACTAACAAAAATACTCCATACTACGCGTTTGTGAAATGGTTGTGAGAGTAGGTATTTCACAACGTATTTCATTCAGCTTTCCAGACTTGCGTCACGCCTCATCCCTCTGACGTAAAACAAAGCGACCAACTTAAAAATGTTGCGGATATTCACGGAACTAACAGTTGCGCAGGATAACAGTGTGACTGTGGCGCCACTTGCAATTGTTCTTCTAAGTTTGTCTTATAAATATCATCTCTTGGGGGTAAGGCTCATGCGTATTAGCACAGTACACTGGACCCATAATTCTCAATATACTTATTCTTTGTTTTATTGTCTTGAACGTATAGTAATTATTGGTCCAGAACGAACTATAACTACCCACTGACGTTTGGCTGGGTCCGAAGTTTCGGCCGAAGTTGTTTCATATTTAGCTCTTCAGGTACTAGTCTTCGTCCCGGTAACGAGACGGATGATGTCTATCGACTTATCTTAAACGTCCCATCCGTCCAGTGACCCGATTCTACAAAAACATAGGTAGCATGCGACAAGCAGGCGGGATGCAGGAGAGCATTGCATAAGTCGATTTGTTGCATGAGTAAAAATAAAAGCTATTATGGAATAGCTATTATGGAATAGCTTTTATTTTTACTCATGTCCGTTATTTAAGTAGCCTTCAAATTGAAGGGCTACTTAATTATTTAAATAGCTCCCCTTGTCCCTCAGCGGAAGTTCCATAACTTAAATGATTAAGTAGTTATTAAGTAAAATAACATTTACAACATACGAAAAAACGTACATCTCCTGCACGTAGCCAAGATTTTGAGATAGACCTGCGCGTATGAGACTTTTAGGCTGCCCATAGGAGCGCCTGGAGGATAGCGAGTCACCTAACTAAAACGAAAGTGCCTATATGCGGACGTAGCCTTAAGTTAGTCGATAGGTCTCATCTTTTGGCATGTTACAAATTAGGTACAAGTAACAGTGTCACCCGGTTTCACCCGCGTACATTATTTTTACCGAATTGTGCAATCAAACAATCATAATGCTCACATTTTCATAAAGTTTCGTGTTTACTATTCAATGCTAGCGAAAAGTAATGCTTTAATTCATTTTCTTATAGGTAAGTAAGAAACTATCCAATTCAGGATAAAAGTTAGAAAGTGTTATGAAATCTACAGATGATTTAGACAAAACAAGACAGTGACAGAATACAAAATAGTTATCATTACATGGTACATAAAACCTTTGTTTTATGTACCATGTAATGATAACTCGTCTTTGACATTACCCGCTGTTTGTCTGTTTGTGTGTATGCTTAGGTCTTTAAAGCTACGCAACGGATTATGATGTGGTTTTTTTAGTAGATATGATTCAATAGGAAGGCTCAGTAGGTTTATATGTATTTATAACACAACCTCACTTTGCCGCGGGATAGGGACTTACACGGGGGAAACCGTGGGCAGCTAGTAACTTACAAATTGCATATACCTATAGGTTGTGACTACAAATTGCATAATATGTTACCTATGTAATCGAGAATTTATATGGACTTTATCCGATCCGTATCCAATCGTAGGAACATATTAATTAAACGAATAAATAGACGCCAAGGATGGTGGTCTATTGATAACGTGCCATAGGGTTATCTGTTCTCAAAATATATTACTTAATAAAATTGTGTTACAATAAATGTAGTGAAACAATGGTTCCGTAGAATTAACACTTTGTTATAAACTTATAATAACAAACAATTTTGGGTGCAAATATTTATGCTCAAAAATAAATAATTGTATCTGGTCTGGGTGTATTTCTATGTAGATATGATATGTATGTATTTACAAAAGAAAAATAAATATAAGTAGTCAATTCGTTGTCTAGTCACCGTAACACAAGCTTAGCAGCTTACCACGGACTAGATGGCGCTGTGTGTTCTTCACAGAATTTATTTATTTAACTTCTTGTGAGTTAGGTACCTATCTATATCTAAAGGTTGTTATTACCTAGGTATTATGCATGTCTGTCTAGGTCTTAGAGAAAACACGTCTTACACACCCGTGTAAGCATGTGCCCGCATTGGCGAACGTTCAGAAAAACACAACGCAATGTCTGTGTTTCCAGAATTCAAAGAGTACGTATTCAATTATGGAATTATAATCAGCTCGATCAAATATAAAACTCATCTTCTACTTTTTTTCTAGATTTTAAAGTGCTAGTGATTTCTTTCAAAATTACCAACAATTACTGAACCGTTAAAAAAAGAAGCTTTCAGTTAAGATATTTTAGATTTCCTTCGGATTTCGCGGTGTTGATGCCCTTAGGCGATAAGGCCGCTCATTTTCCCAGTTTAGTTTAAACTTCTCGGATAATCTGATGTTATGTGTCTTTGTTTTTGTACAATAAAGCGTTAATCTGCCTATTTTGATTTGCATTAAAACTCATTTTTAATGTTTTGTAGGTACATATACCTGCTAGCTGCGCCCCGTGGTCTCACCCGCGTAAGTCCTGTTTTTGCGGGAATATCGGGATAAAAAGTAGCCTATGTGGACTCCAGCTATATTTCAAGTTTTTTCGCAATCATTTCAGTAGCTTTTGTGTGAAAGAGTAACAAAGTCACATACATTTATACAAACTTTCGCCTTTAAATAATATTATTAAGAAAAGTAAAGCCATTAAAAATTGTGTGGAAAATAAAGAGCTATTTCGAGCCATTTTAGTTATAGAATAGGATACAACATAGACCGGTATGACCTTGATGGAGCCGCTACCGGCCGATTGTACACTTTTTAAAGACCAACTTACCATAATACTGAAGCCTTCACATCCAGATTCCGTTAAAAACTATACGTAGTCAAGTCTCTTCTTTCGTATCTCTAACTAAGCAAAGTATCTAATGACTGTTAAATCAATATTCATCACAATTTACAACTTGCACAGAACCCTAATATAACGTGCCTATTGTGTCTAAACTAGGGGTCCAGTTGGAACTCAGTGAGAACACAAGGCGCATGCGTCACTGCTCCTTAGGTCACTGACAGTCAGAACCGTATAACCATACGCGACTCCAAACAGTTCTACAAATTTATTCTTATTAGACGCGTTTCCAAAGAAAAGTAGTGATTTTGGAGACTTGAGAATGTCTGAAGAGAAGCAAGCAATGGAGCCGGGGGAAACTATAGGACTTCTTGATAAGAAGGTAAGTGAATTTTTAGTAAATGTCAGCCAAAGGTCGAAGGAATTTTAGGGTGGTATAGTACTTAAATCTTGTGACATAAGGTTGAATTTCGGTCTCTCAGGAGTTAAGTTTATTTTTAGAACACGTGTCCTTAAAGCGGGGTTTACATTACGGAACTAGTAGCATGTATTTTGGAGCCATTTTCATTTAAAAGTTTGCTTAGACACTGCGGTACTAACCTATTTGAGAAAGTTTGCTTCCAGTGCCTGCTGCGAGACTGCGGTTGTGAAATTGACTTTAATTATTAATGCATGCCACTAGCTCATAATGTAGGTAATACCTTTATTTTATATATAATTATTTTTTCAATTAAATGGCTGCACTCCAATGTTTCACCCGCATATGTCGCGATCCCGCGAGATAATCGGAATAAGAAGCCTATAGTGTTAATCTAGATCTGTAGCTATCTGCGTATACTAAGTTTCGCAATCGTACTCGTTTACTTCCTTACACAAGCTTAGAATATGACTATGTCGCATCCGAAATTTGGTAAATTAGTATATACAAGATGTAACAGGTAAGCCCTTTTAATCCGAAAGGGGGTTGTTCTAGACGTTTAGGCGAACAACTTTTGTTCTACGACTTTGGAAAATTCGAAGTACTTTTCGAAAAATTTAGGTGTAAATCTTACTTGAAAATCAGTTGTTTCTTAGAGTTCGAGGTCATTGACCTTATGTTGTTCTTTCATTTAGTTTCGTCTACTACAATCAAACCTTCAATTACCTTTATTTTCAAAAACAGCTGTTTTTCCAGTGAAACATAATCTCAAAATTTTCAAAAAAAAAGTTCGAATTTTCAAAAGTCGTAGAACAAAAGGTGTTCGCCTAGACGTCTAGAACAACCTCCTTTCGGATTAAAAGGGCTTACCTGTTACATCTTGTATATACTTCGTTCTATTTTATACACTTACTGTATAAGTTCGTTGTGGGTGCTACTTGTAGTAGGTATTTACCTACTAAACTATTGTCAATTTTATGTAAATTACCTACGTACCCAGGTGTGAAAATTTAGACCGGGCTGATTATTTATACTATTTGTTAGATACGGATTCGCTTTGATTGCGGGCAATTTCCATATCTTACTAATATTATAAATTATGTATGTGAGGTTGTTACTCTTTCACACAAAAACTACTGAACCGCGATGAAACTTGGATATAGGTAGCTGGGGACCTGGATTAACACATAGGCTACTTTTTATCCCGATATTCCCGCGGGAACGGGACTCACGCGGGTGAAACCGCTGGGCGCAACTAGTAACTTCATAAAACTGTGATCGTAGGTAAACAAATAATCATTATAGGTGCAAAAGGTAAGCGATAAGAACATATCTGTTCAATTGCAAACAATACTAATGTATTTCTATTGTTTTATTATTATCACCAGAAATAAAAACTGTAAAAGTAGCATGGGCTTTCCTAACAGTCAATATTTCTATGTTGTACCTACAATATTTCTAAAACTGTTCGTACTGTTCCTACATACCTTGTATTCTTATCAAAATTTTCAAACAACTACTCTTAGGTACTTTACTAACCTATTATATCTAAATCCTAGATAACATCACAAGTCAAGCATAGTAGGTTTAATGAAAACATACGCCCTAATCAAAGAAAGTTAGAAGTCAAGTTTCTGCTTTCTTTAGGTTATCGCAACGTCTGATAAATAGAATATGGGTCTTACCACATATGTACAGTGTTCTACAGCATGCGGTAACGCGAACGGTACCGCAATGTGGGAGTTATTCCTGTAATAAAATTGTCCAAATTTTCAATTCAATCATCATTGCAATTGCAAACAAAACACTTAAAATAAAACTATAATTTGCAACTAGACCGCAGTCGAAACTTTACTGACTGTATGAAAAACAGTATTCTAATAAAAAGGAATATTTAACGGAACATATTCGCACTGCCTTTCTCCGCAGCATTGAAAGCTGGCAAAGCCTAACTAAATTCTATTTGCCAATTGGGTATGTAACATTTTTTGAAAGGTGTGAATATAAAAAAAACCATTTGGAGATATTTTGGTAAAATACTGTATTTTCTTATTTGACCTCGAAATAGTTAAATATTACATTAAAATATCGAAAAAACCAATGACTTTTATTTGATTTTATGTGGCTTGCAGTCTTGCAGGGGAGCAAAGCAATAAAGTATACGTACAACCAATTATTGTACGGCCATAAAAGATGTAACGGGTAAGCCCTTTTAATCCGAAAGGGGGTTGTTCTAGACGTTTAGGCGAACAACTTTTGTTCTACGACTTTTGAAAATTCAAAGTACTTTTCGAAAAATTTAGGTGTAAAGTTTACTTGAAAATCAGCTGTTTCTTAGAGTTCGAGGTCATTGACCTTATGTTGTTCTTTCATTTAGTTTGGTCTACTACAATCAAACCTTCAATTACCTTTATTTTCAAAAACAGCTGTTTTCCAGTGAAACATAATCTCAAAATTTTCAAAAATAAGTTCGAATTTTCAAAAGTCGTAGAACAAAAGGTGTTCGCCTAGACGTCTAGAACAACCCCCTTTCGGATTAAAAGGGCTTACCTGTTACATCTATAAACATCAACTATTTTTTTTTTTCAAAATTATATTCAAATAACTACTGATCTAAAAAAACAAAAGAACGAAATAGTTTCTTAAAATTACTTACTCTTTCACATGAAAATGGTACTTTTTTTCCTTTACATACCATATTGGGGAAATACAAGTCCATTTCTCAAATCGTTTCTAGTACCGAGTATTGAAGGCTATCTCAGGGGTCTTTATAACGTAATGTTCACGTCATATTTGTCGATTTATAAGGAAAATATCTACATAATACTAACTGCGAACCCGGTTTTACCCCGCGTAAGTACCGTTAATGCGGGGATATTGCGATAAAAATTCCAAGTCTCCAGCTACCTATATTCCAAGTTACAACGCAATCGGTTAACGTAAAAAAAAGTCACATAAATACTTGGAAGTTGGAAACTTTAGCGTTTATAATTTTAGTAGAATAAGGTAAGATAGGTATGTACATTGTGTGTCTTGTGTCACAGAATAAATAATAGTAAATACTACCCCCTACCCTATGCCTACAAGTTTCGCACGGCCAATTTTAGGTGGGCGGTTGTAGGTAGGAACTAGGAACCCACCTACGACGTATCGACGCAAAGGTCGCTTCGATTTTCGCTAAATTTCCTTCTATCTAAATATAAATGTATCTTCATGGATAGAATAGGTAGGTATGTACCTACCTATTATTCAGATTTAAAATGGACAGACACAATAATCTAATCCGCACAATAAGTGCCATCCGGTACATCCATCCAATAAACGTCGACTGCACAGTGAGACGCACTTCCTCACCCCTGCCTGTGCCTATGTCTTGTCAATTAATTAGTTAATAGTTGCCTGGAAGAGATTAGGCGACCGTCCGTTGAGACACAGTAGTTAAGATTCAAGATTCTCTTTGTAATATAAGTTTTAATACAATTTATTAATCTACTAGCTGCGCCCCGCGGTTTCACCAGCGTAAGTCCCGTTCCCGCGGGACTATTTTTCGCGGTTTATTCCGGGTATCCAACTACTTATATTCTAAATTTTATCGCAATCGGTTCAGTAGTTTTTGCGTGATTGAGTAACAAACACACATTCATACATGTTAAAAACAAAGGCTGTTTAATGGTTATACCAATTATCTTTATTTTTGCTTCAACTTGATCTACACAGTACAAAATTCAAAAAGCAACTGTCACTCACCGCCGGTTCTCGATAACCGTTGCGCTGGTTCCCAATGAGTCATACACTTGTCACTAGATGGCGTTATAATGGCACTATAAATCAAATCAACACCTCAATACTTTAAATTTACTTTGAAACTTGCAAAAATAGCTAACATTCGGCCATTCTGACAAATGTCTGACCCCAGACACCAGGTAAGAAATACAAAATATTTTATAAATACTAAATAGTGAACAATAAAATAAAATAATCATTTTATACAAAATGAAAAATACAAAATTAAATACTAGGCAGTGAATCTAATCTTCAATTCATTGATCGCTAATTCTATTTATACTGATAAAGACAACACGGATGTTCGGTAACTAGCTTAAAACATCATTTAGAAGCCACTTCGGCCATCCGTCATCTAGAGAATGACCTCATTCTTGTGCATTAATTTCAAATCGATAAATTTAATGACTTGTTTCATAGACTTGTATCAACCATTCTTAGTATTCTTAGTACTAACTACTATGGACCTACGGCAGTGTCCTCGCTTCGTGTGCTCTTAAATTTTGTTTCCGTCTAAAATATTTATATCGGCAGCTCGCTGACTCCGATTATAGAATGATAAGCAGCACCAATCTTACTTCGATTTCTGTTTACCTACTGAGTATTGGCAGCACGCTCACTCCAATATCTACAGGCATTTACATAGCAGTCAGCAACACGCTCGCTCTGACATCTGATATCTGGCTGTTGGCAGCACGCTCGCTCCAACATCTGCGTTATAAATCATAAACAGCAGCAATCTTACTTCAACTTCTGTTAACTGGGTATTGGCAGCACGCTCACTCCAATAACCGCAGTCTGTTACATATCACTATCGATCAGCAGCACGCTCGCTCTGACATCTGATATCTGGCTGTTGGCAGCACGCTCGCTCCAACATTTCAACTTCTGTTAACTGGGTATTGGCAGCACGCTCACTCCAATATCCGCAGTCTATTACATATTACTATCAGTCAGCAGCATGCCCGCTCTGACATCTGATATCTGGCTGTTGGCAGCACGCTCGCTCCAACATCTTCATTAGTGTAAGCAGTCATCGGCAGCACGCTCACTCCGAAGGCCTGCTCCTGAAATATCAAGACAATACCAAAGCAGAATATTCTCCTTCAACATACCTGTCCGTAATGTGTTTCTGAGTGTGGATGGGAATGTGTTTATATGAATAAGTGGACGGGATTGTATCTTTATGTAAGGTTTCGTAAGTGTTCATTTTGTACTACCTCTTTTTTTTTAAATATTAAGCAATGAAAAAGAAAAGTCATACTAGAATTATAATATGAATAAAGACATTTAATAAATTGAATATTATAATATTGAGTTCACATTATTTTATGCATTACAGGGATCAGCAAGTATCAGTTACGATTACCTAATCTGTTGTGAATGGGTAAGCAATACTTTTAACATGAGATTGAATTATCATAATAATAAACGACTGATAGATAGATTAGTTGTACCCACTAAATCACGCCTTAAACATAAATAGAATAAAAGTAGGAACCTAGATAAGCTACTTGAAATTATCTGCTTAGAAGAAATGAAACTGTACCTACCTAATGTACCTAATCATAAAATCTAACTAATTGAAGACAAAAGAAATACACCAATAAATTATTCAGAATTGTTGTTATTAATTTCCCTGTCATCCTTATCAGAGTCCTGCTCCGATTCTTGTAAATCATTGTCTTTTTCAGTAGAGCAAGAAATCCTTATCCACGGTTTTATTTTATCCGCTGCGTACACATTATGATAAGTTCTGCGAGAATGACCTTCAATGCTACTAACCTCGTATCTGTCGTGGCCTAAAACTTTAGATACTCTATAAGGTCCACTATATCGCGGAAGAAGCTTGTTGCTTTCACCAGGGTTATTAAGCTGTTTTTGTACAAGCACCAAATCACCAATGTCATAAGTTTTAGGTGCACATCTATTCTTATTAAACCTATCTGCCATTTTTCCTTGATTTTTTTCGATTGTTTCCGTTACATTTTGTCTAATCGTATCAAAAGTGGTTTCATCAATGGATTCGTTTTCACAGGTTAAGTCATGTAAATACGATTCTGATATGTTTATTGTCCTTTTACCGAATACAACTTCAGATGGGGTCCTTCCGATCCCTTTATTTAGGGTATTGTTAAGACTCCACTGAACAGTATTGAGATGTAAGTCCCAATCTTTGTCGTTTTCACCGTGGATTAGAGCCGCCAGTGATGCCAAGATTGTACGGTTATAACGTTCAATTTGACCGTTAGCTCTCGGCATCGCTACAGCGTTCTTAATGTGTTTGAACTCTAATTCTTTAGCGAAAGTAGCGAATTCACTTGATGTGAAGCTGGTACCTCTATCCGAAATCAGCAACTTTGGCGTGCCAAAGATACCAAAAACATCTCTCAGAACTCCAATAGACGTTTTACTTTTAGTATTTCGAACAGCCCTTAAAATAATAAATTTAGTATAACCATCTATTATGCCGAGGACATACGTATTGCCGAATTTGCTTTTCACGAACGGCCCTAGGTGGTCGATGTGAACACAGTAAAATGGTACAGGGGTCTTAGGAATCGGAAAAAGATATCCTTCTTTTCTACCTGCTGGTTGTTTAGCATAGGCACATGGTATGCAAGCCTGCACGTATTTTTTAACAAATGATGTCATTCCCGAAAACCAGTAGGCTTGCTTTATTTTATCAAGTGTCTTTTCTAGCGCCATATGACCACATTGGTCGTGACACATGTGACATATTCTCCATCGAGCGTCTGACGGAACAACCCATCTCAGAGAATTCCCGATTTTTCTATAAATTTTGCCACCTTTAAGAATATAGTTACTCATTATGTCTTTAGCTTCTGCGCAGTTGTTATCTAAGATACATTTTATATGTAACAATTGAGGATCAATAAGCTGTAAGTCGTCTAACGTTGAGGGGCCTTTTGAAATTTTTAAGGTATTTAAAATCGCGGTATTCTCTGAATTGGACCACTCCACAGGGTTACGGCTGAGGGCATCCACATGACTCATCTGCGGTCCGGGCCGATACTCTATTGAAAAAGTAAATTCTTGGGCCTGTAGCCACCATCTGGCTATTCGAGGCACCAGGTCACGCTTAGCCCAAGTAAGCCGGACTGCGTTACAGTCAGTTACGACTTTAAAGTCAGACCCTAAAAGATAATTCCTGAAGCGGTTGAGCGATGCTACGACCGCCAAAGTTTCTAATTCAAACGAATGAAAATGGCGTTCTTCGGCCGTTGTTTGTCGACTGAAATAGGCAATAGCATGAAGGTGAGACTTTTCGTCTTCACGCTGCATCAGTATTCCGCCAATGCCAACTTGACTGGCGTCAGTGTGCACTTCAGTCAAAAATAATCGATTGTAGATAGCGAGAACTGGTCTCGAGATCAGAATTTCTTTGAGTTTCTGGAAGGCAGTTTCCTGTGCCTCGCTCCAGTTCCACTCTACATTGGACTTAGTGAGGCTCGTTAGCGGCCTCGCCAAAGTAGCGAAACCCTCCACGAATCGGCGAAAGAAGCTCGCCAGACCAATGAACTGCCTCACCTCGTGAGCGTTTTCCGGTTTTTTGAATGAAGCCACAGCTTCAATTTTCTTTTGTCCGGGCCTCACACCCAAGCCTGAGATTTCGTAACCCAGATAATCAATGTGAGTACGAAGGAAATGGCACTTGTTCAGGTTAAGCGTAAGACCGGCTTCCTTAAGAGCGGCAAGAACGTCACGTAACTTTGTCAAACCTTCCGAAGTACTCTCAGATGCGACAACAATGTCGTCCATATAAGCCAGTACGCCTGGGATCTTCTTGGTATTCAGCACTTTATGTATAAGGCGCTGAAACACAGCTGGGGCATTACATAGGCCGAAAGGCATTCTATTGTATTCATAATGCCCTTCTTGTGTCACAAATGCTGTCAAATGTTTTGAGCTTTCAGCAATTGGAATCTGGTGATAGCCAGATGCCAAGTCGAGAGTCGAGAAATATTTCTGTCCAGATAAACCATCAATTTGATCCTCGATTAGAGGCATGGGATATTTATCCTTACAAGTCTTTTTATTTAGCGCCCGATAGTCGACGCATAATCGAGGCTCACCGTTTTTTCTTGCAACAACAACAATTGGACTTGCATATTCACTTTCGGATTCACGAATAATTCCATTATTGCACAGATCCTCAATCATAACCTTTACTTTCTCCCTTTCAGGGAAAGATAAACGATATGGCCTATAGGTAACTGGTATGTCATCTTTCAATTTTATGTGCATTTCCGTCAAAGAGGTCTTACCCAGCTCCGCCGTTGAAAATGCAAAGCAATCTCTGTTTTTGTTTAACAGCTCACACAATTCCTTTTTAATATCTACGTCTAAATTATGATCTGTTTTTACGCTTTCTAAATTAATTGGACTTTCTAAGCTAGATTCTTTAAATAACCTACAAATGTTCAGAACCGTGTTAGCTTCAATTTTGCTTTGATTATTATCTCTGGTAGTTATAAAATCAGGTAATTCAATCCCTCGTGCTACTAGTTGTCCTTTTTCTAATTTGATACCGTTTGATGAATTTAACCCCAAAATTATGATATTCGCAAACCCATTAACAAAGCGATAGACGCCTGGTAAAATCATATACTCAAAATCTGGTTTGAGACATGCACTTGACATAATATACAAGCTTACAAGTGGCGGACAGTCATTCGCAACGACTGGAACAGCAGTTGCTCCTTGAACCAGCAAAGAATCCTTAACAGCTATTGGCACGGGTCTATTCGAACTCTTAAATAAAATTAACTCGTTATCAGTCTTGTAAATCCTAATATTTGGAAGTTCTGTTAAATTTTGACCTATCAATAAACTAGTATCATGTGGTAAGAGCGAACTCGGAACAACATAAGCGTCGATGGTTTCCACGAGATTGTCTACCAGAATATTAACTTCAATTCGACATATAGGTTTAATTGTTCCGTTCCCGAACCCCTTTAACAAGGGTAAATCACTTTCACTACGCAATTGTGTATTTTTTAATTCTACCTTGTCGCTTAATAGTGTACACTCGCTTCCGAGATCAATAAAAGCCTTAACTGCATGTCCATTAACAACCGCGTTTTTATAATACTTATTATCTATTGTCTCTTGTGCTTGAATTTTTAAAACATTTTTAGCAGAATTTGAGTCCTGTTGCGTATTTTTTACGTTAACTAAATTTTTATCGCAATTTACAGAAGTATGGCCTACTCTTTTACATTTACTACACCTAATCAGATCTCGCGGACAATTCTGCCAAAAATGCCCTTTATCTTTACAGTTGTAGCATGTTACATCAGTTCGCTTTTGCTTGTCGTCTGCTATTGTACTAATAATTTGTGTGCGTTTTGAGGCTAAAGACATGATACGTTCTCGAGACATTGTGTTATTTTTAAATACCTCATCGCGTTTGGTGGATATTTTCCTAAAATATGTTAGCAGGTCCTCTGGTTCTTTAAAACACAAGCCTTGAGCGTTCATCCTAATATTGTGATCGAAAATACCATTAGTCAGACAATCTACTGCTTTAAGTCCAGATATTTCACATCGATTAATAAGACGTAATTTGTCGTAGTAGTATTCCTCTAATGTTTCATTTCGCCTACTTTTCCTACTAAGCATCTCCATTAGGAGATCACCATAGTTGTCCTCGCAGGGAAAAGCCTTGAGCAATTTCTCCTGCCATTCACTCCAAGAGTACTTAACACTAGTCAGGCCATCATACCAGCGCTTCGCAAGGCCAGTCAACCGGGGAAGCGAATAGTAGATGGACTGTTTTTCGGACCAACCGTAAACTGAAGCTGTTTCATTTATTTTAGACAACCAATCTTTCATTGACTGAGCTTTAGCCTGCGGGTCAAATTCGGGTATTATATTTTGATTTGGAAATCCCTGCGGGGCACGGCTTTTCCCTTCGATCGCTTCAACTAATTTATGTAAAACAGACTCCTGCTTGCGACTCATCGAGTCACGGGACCTTTTTGAGCATTTCCGAGTCTTACAATGAGAACTGTCCGATGAGGACGACTGAGAAGAACTTGATTGTGTACGTTTTCTTTTATTACTCCGCCTATCTTCATGTTCGCTACTAGAAGTCGACACCGACCTTTGAACTTTACTCTTTTTAGAATGACGATGCTTCGTAGCATGCGATTGGCGGCGTTTTTTACTAGCATTACGTTTTTTGTTTGTATCTGAGTTAAGCCGCGAGTGCAGTGGCGGCGTACGTGGCTCCGACATTGCTGTCACGTACCGAAAACAAGAGAAAATATTCTTATGTTATGTACCTACTAATCTCAACGTTCTGTGTCTAGCCGTTTTGAGGTAAACATATACAAAAAAATCCATCACAAAATATCGAAATATCAAAACATAATGTATAAAAAAACAAAATAACACTTCCTTCCGTTAATAACGAGAGCCAATAACAACCAGTTATTGTACGACCAGAAAAACCACGGCCTGATAATCTACAGCCTGTTATTTGGAAACCAGGTGTCCTTTTAACACACCATATTTCTATATGTGAAAACTTTATTTGTATTATTACCTATCTAGGTATAATTTCAACATTTAGGTACTTAACTTTCAAAGTCTACGCGACCTCTTTATATAATTGTAAATATTTCGAAACTTCTGGATACCTACCCGTTTTATTTCACGTAAACACTACTTAATTGGGCTACTAGTGTGTGAAAATATTGTCTGTGTAATAAATATTGCATCTCATTGTAGTAATCTATTTATCAAAAACTTGTTACAAACATGACGTAACCGTCATAAGTTTCGGATGATTCACTTGTTTACAACTATCTCGTTGTATCATTTTAACTACATTCTTACTTGAATGCAAATAACGTTTACTGTTCTAGTATGCGAGATAAAAAAAACATCAAATTCGTTTAAACACGGGCGAACACAAAATGATGCTAAACTCACCGGATTTTCGCCTGCACTTTACACTGCTTTGTATTTGTTGCAATGGGCGTCGGCACTGTGTCTCGCTTCTGAAATGTTAAAAACAAAGGCTGTTTAATGGTTATACCAATTATCTTTATTTTTGCTTCAACTTGATCTACACAGTACAAAATTCAAAAAGCAACTGTCACTCACCGCCGGTTCTCGATAACCGTTGCGCTGGTTCCCAATGAGTCATACACTTGTCACTAGATGGCGTTATAATGGCACTATAAATCAAATCAACACCTCAATACTTTAAATTTACTTTGAAACTTGCAAAAATAGCTAACATACATACACACGTACTCACAAACTTTCAGCTTTATAATATTAAGTAGGAAGTAAGATGATACAATAAATAAAACATTTACCAATCTATCTTTTTTCTGTCTAGTCAGAGTGTCATCATAGATATATCTTTTGGCAACAATTGGCCTTTTCATCTAATTTTGACTGATTTATACAACGCAAGCAACTTTTAATCCATGCTATTTATGGCGCTGTAGTGCCCGGGACGTTGTAAGGTGGAGTAGGCTTGCCCAGCACCTATACCACCCTCCCAGCTTAGTCAGCCATGCCCAGAGGAAAGAACTGGTCAATACGTCGATATATCTATTATATTAAATTAAAAAATAAATAAAATAATTCGTTTATTTGTCTCATAATTACAAAAAAAAAAAAAAACAGTTAACAGTTCACTGTAGGTATGTACATAAAACAAATATCGTAAAATCTAGATGTAATTATGAGAGTCTGGTGTCTAAATTAGGCATAAGAGCCTGTACTATAGATCACCAGGTTCTCACCTCTGAACTAGGCACTAAACGTATTACAACAATTTTATTAATTGATTGTTAACCAGACACTAAACATTGTGTACCATACTTTTAGTCCAAGTAAAGTTATTTATTATAGGAATATTGTTTAGTAGGTATTCAATACAAAATAAGTTATTTGAAATAACTAATACACAAAACACGAGAAAAAAACAACAACAATAGTAATAATGTGGGTACATTTAAAACAAATCTCAAAACACGCATAGTAACTCGGGCGAGTTGCAAGCAAGCGCAATCCGACCGAACTAGTAGATAAACAAATAGAATGGTGTATGGTACAAGTTATGAACCTTTTACAAAATATGTTAAAAACATCAAGAATAAAGTAAAAAATAAATGATAGAAATAAAATTAGGCAATCAACCATCAAGCGGAATACATTTACAAACACAAAATCACCATTCTTCCTATCTTCCCTTATACATATATATATATAATATATTACACAAAAAATATTATATTTATCCGTTTCCAATGTTTTGTTAATTTTGTATTTATTTAGTTTGTATTTTAATTTAATTTGATTCTTTCTTTAAAAGTATTATCTGTGTACGGAACCCTAACAAACCATTTAAATTAAGTATATATTTTGACATGAATAATATTTTGTTATACAAAAATAAGAATAAAATGTTGTACTTATGGATCCCACGACCAAGTATAATTTTAAGAGGGGTTACAAAGTAAGGACTCTGTAAGATCGTAGTTGAGTTTCATAAGCCAACTTAGTAGTCGCTTTTTACAGACAGCTTTAGAGTTTTGATAAATCTCAAGAACTCTGTTTGATTTATTATATAAATTAATACTTTGATATCCAAAAAATTGATGTGCGAAAATGGTATTGTAGGGTACTTGACGTTTACAAACTATATCCTTTCGACGTTTATTCTCAATAGATTCAGGGGTGCAGTCAATAATCGAATGTTGCCTAAGAACTACATTTAGGATATACAACTGTCTTACTGTAGGAACTTCACATTTTATGTACAGGTCTTTTGTTGGAAAAAGATAAGGCAGTGAATGACAAACTTTGAGTAAAGCTCTTTGTGCACGTTCAATTTTTAGGAAGTGCGTTTTAAAAATTCCCCCCCAGGAGGTAATACAATAAGTAAGAACCGATTGACAGAGGGCAAAATAAATTGATTTTAGCAGTTTCCATTCTGAGACGTGTCTTAAGTTTTTAAATATAACTATCATTTTCCTAATTCTAGTTGTCAGAAGATCAATATGAGCATGAAAGGACATTTTGACATCAATAATTATACCCAAGTATTTAATTGACGGTACATGTTGAAGCTTAGGACAATTACACTGGTCGGTAGAATAATTTTGGCAATTGTGATAGATAAGGTCTAAAATTGGCAACTTACCTGTGTTTCTAATCAAAAATCTCAATACCTTTGTTTTTTCTATATTTAAAGTGAGCAAATTTTGTCTAAGCCATAGGTTTATCGAATTTAACCCTCTCTGAGCATTTACAGCCACATCATCCCAGGATTTGCCACTAAAGAGCAGCACCGTATCATCGGCGTAAGTGATTATTTTGCCGTTTACTAAACTCATTTTGCATAGCTCATTTATATAGACCAGAAATAATGTAGGGCCTAGTATACTCCCTTGAGGAACACCGAAAAGTGTTTCAGCTTCCTCACTGGTGTGGCTCTCTATCTGTACACATTGTGAACGTTTTGTGAGATAATCTTCGAAAAGCTTTAATTGAGTCCCTCTAACTCCAATACATTCCAGTTTATCAACAAGAATCGGAACAGAGACTGTGTCGAAGGCTTTTGCTAGATCAAGAAACACTGCGATAGTTTTGTTTCGATTATCAAGGTTAGACACGACGTAATTAGTTAGTTCCTGAACAGCATCTGCTGTAGATTTTTTACTTCTGAAGCCGTACTGATTATCTGCAAGGATGTTATTTTGGTTCAAAAATGATATAAGTCTATTATTGATGATTTTCTCCAGTATTTTAGATAACGTTGGTAGTATGGATATAGGCCTGTAGTTATTGACACAGTCCCTGTCACCGATTTTGTGTATTGGTACTATTTTGGACATTTTAAATGCCTTAGGAAAAACCCCAGTGGATATCGCTAAATTACATAGGTAGGTGATGGGTTCCATTAGAATAAATGCGTATTTTTTAAGTATATATGCCGAGATCAAATCCAGACCAGTTGATGAATTCGTTTTAAGATTCTTTAACAGACTCTCAACTTCAGCCATATCTGTAGGCAAACACACAAAAGAGTTCGACTGACCGGTATGCGTTTGGAATAATGAAGTGTTAGGGCATGGCACAATTTTATCAGCTAATGATTTCCCTGCATTGACAAAAAAAATTGTTGACTTTATTGACAGCAACTTTAGGATCTGTATTAGCAATAAGTTCACAACAGTTACTATTTTTAGTTGCGTAAGTTATTTTTTTTATGACCTTCCATAGTTTTTTCCCATCATTACCAGCACTCTCAAGTTCATGTTTGTCAAACTCATTTTTAGCCTACTAAATACGAGTATACCTACTAAATACGAGTATTTACCTTAACTCGTACCTATATTATAACCTCCTTTAAAGAAAGGTTATAAACCTTTACTTTCATAATATAATTAGTTGTAGCGGCACACGTATTGCGTTGCGTGTACAAACCCGTAGGTAATCGGTTTCCAAGAAGAGATGATAGGCTGTTATAATATGTGAGTTTTTGCTTGGATATGGTGAAACTGGTTGGTGCGGTGTGGGGGCTCGCCTGTACACACCTACCGCAGTTGGTTCAGGGACGGATCTAAAGTACTAAGTCTTAGGTAGGTATTTTTTCCCGACTGCGGGAGTGTAACAGTATGATTCTGCCTTGTGTCTTCTTATTTGAACGATGTACCAGGTTGCATTCCTTTCGGGAGCCCAGAGTCCGCTAATACGCTACGTCTAATAATTTGAGTAACTGTAAAACTCAAAGTAACTGGTCATCAAAGTCATCATTGGCCATTCTAACTGCAAATAGATATTTTGCCAATATTTTTACGGCCAGTCTTTTGCCTGACACCAAACCTCCTCAAGACCAAGCAATTTACCAGCCACCTATTGCTACTCTCTCACAGAGTCTTTAGTCGCCTGCGGCAAAAGACTGCTGTTACGACATTCACGGGAAAATATGGGGTAAACCTTTCCTTTGCCCAGCGGCTACACGGCCCTATGATGATTCTACTTTGAAAAAATTCATTCGTCATGATTGTGACCTATACGTCAGTCAATCAAAAGTATGACCGCCCTGTTTGGTATAGGTAGGTACTCGTGTCGCGTAAGAAACAATCATATCATATAAAGTTTGCTTAAAATTAAATATAAAACCATGCAAAATATTTTATCCAATTTTATTG
Organism: Idaea dimidiata; assembly: GCA_949358125.1. Classification (NCBI taxonomy): domain Eukaryota; kingdom Metazoa; phylum Arthropoda; class Insecta; order Lepidoptera; family Geometridae; genus Idaea; species Idaea dimidiata. The sequence goes on from OX442334.1 coordinate 12,896,795, forward strand.
CGCTTTTATTTAGCGCAATTTTATTTTATTACTAGCTGCGCCCCACGGTTTAACCCGCATAAGTCCCGTTCCCGCGGGAATATCGGGATAAAAGCCTATGTGTTAATCCAAGTCCCCAGCTACCTATATTCCAAGTTTCATCGCAATCGGTTCAGTAGTTTTTGTGTGAAAGAGTCACAACCTCACATACATACATACTTACATACAAACTTTCGCGTTTATAATATTAGTAAGATTTTCACATGTGCCGCTCTTTACTTGCGTTCTTTTACCATCTGTTGTTGCATGTTTTGGGTGGATGTAACTTATAATTATTATTACAAAACTACCCAAAAAAGGTTTTATTAAATGTCCACAAAAATACTTCATTACGATAAGTGTAGGTACGGTCAGCATCAAAAGTCGATGACCACATTCACATATCCAAAATCCCTACTTATAAGTACATTTTAATTATAGGGTATCGAAACAGGACCTGACAGGCCCTCTGTTACTCCACTTTATATATTAAAAAATAAATATGCAAACTGATAAATAGGTAGGTAGGAAGTTATTAATTTTCTGGTTACCGTGTGAGTTTGGGCGAGGCTTTCAGCTTTCACCTTGTCGATTACTAGCCGGGCTGATATACCTGAGTATACTTAAATTTAGTAGATAGGTATAGAAAGTATTACTTAGTTTATTAATATTAGGTATGTAGTGTTGGAGTCACATACTTATGTGTGAAGTGTAGACACTAACTATGTGATAATTGTTAAGTAAGAGTCCGTTTTATACATTTTACCCGCGAAGGTAAACATATCCCGTAGGAATATCGATCAAAATTAGTCTATGTATTAACTCCCCGATAAGTAGCTTTCTATTAATAAAATAATTTTTAAAATCGGTTCATTACCTATTCGTTACAAACAGACAAACAAGCAAGTATTTCCCCTTTTTGTAATCTAGCTTCTTACTAATATTACAAACGAGAAATGTATGTACCTATGTATGTCTGTGACTTTGTTACTCAATCACGCAAAAACTACGGAACCGATGAAACTAAGGTAAAAAATTTAAAAAAATAAAAAAACCCGACTGCTGTTTTAACAGAAAAGTGAAAAACAAGATGCTTCTAGTAGCTTTAGGAATGGTGGATGCAGTCGGGTGGGACTCCAAATAACATAAAGATAGTATACCTAATTATATAACATTAATTAATTATTTTAAACTTTAGTACCTACTTTATAATATTGTAAATGTCTAATAAAAACGTATTTATACATTATATAACACTAAGTATTTGGTGTTATTAAACTTATTCACCTTTTATTTGGAGTCCCACCCGACTGCATCCACCATTCCTAAAGCTACTAGAAGCATCTTGTTTTTCACTTTTCTGTTAAAACAGCAGTCGGGTTTTTTTATTTTTTTAAATTTTTATTTATTTATCGCTTTTTAGTTTTTAGAGATCAGATTTAATTACACCAGATAAAATTTATTAATTCTAGATGTATATACTCCAGTAGCGAGGACGTGCATTGCTTGTTTTGGCTTACTCAGGGTGATAAGTACAAGAGCTGGCGGTTTCCTATCCAGCGCGGGAACGCCGCCAGCATCTTGGGCGCAATGCCTCGGGTCGTTGTTGCTGACAACTTCTTTAAGATTATTACGTAGGTATTGTTTTCTTTGAAAAATAAAGTGGTTATTTAAGTCCACAAACTAGTAAGAAGATACTTAAGTATAAAACGTAGTGATTATATTCTATTTGCTTAAGTATTTTATGTCATGTCATCTCTGCCAATTCCTTCAAACTCGGCGTCAAATTCAAATCCATAGATGAGATAAATATTTATACGAGTCAAATCGAAAAGTTTTTAATTAACGTTCCGTTGTTCTTGCGAAAATTACCTGCATAATCATAATGTCATGTAGTAGCAACATAACTTTCGAAGTTAACTATTAGAGTTACTATTAGAATACATTATTCACATGCGGATTGTTTTCGCATGCTAATATTGAAATCCAGAGGTAGTGCTAAGCCATAAATTGAAGTAAGTAAAAAGAATATTTAAACGTCATTAAAGACAAGACAACCGAGCCGAAGGAAAGTGACATATTAATAAAGACAACCTACTTAAACGACTTCCGATAATTTTATAATTAATTATTTTAAAATTTAATTGTAAAACTTTACAAGCAATACTTTTCAAATGTAAATTTACGAAAGAATAAAACATATCGTTTGAGTGAACAATGTTACGCGTTTACTCTGTTTTTTATGGTCTTTACAAATCTTGGTTAATAGCGTTTTACATCATTATTTTTATTTATTTATTATTTTAATGTACCCTATGTCACTCTCACGGTCATGACGAATCTAACGACGTATCGTTTATCTAAATCGGCCCAGCCGTTTAGGCCCTACGACGGCACAAGCACCCACGGCCGACGGCCTATGTATGTATGTGACCTATCACATACATACATACATACACTCACGGCAAAAACATAACACTTCCTTTGGCAGTCGTGTAAAAAAAACTAAAACGAAGGTAGCTATGGAGACTTGGAATAACACGTAGGCTATTTTTTATTCCGAAATTCCCTCGGGAACGGGACGGGACTTACGCGGGTGAAACCACGGGGCGCAGCTAGTATTAGAAAAATGTATAGCATTTTCTAATAAATAATTTACTTAGGTGCCAAGCCAAGCAATAAACTTAACTGAAACCTACCTACTTAATAAACATAATGATTATAATCCACTTACATATTTTCCTCCGTACCTAAACAACAATCATTTATTTCCCGCAAATGGAAAACTAGCAAACACTTAAAATCCATTGTTTTGAAGACATGTATTTCGTCATTTTTGTTTGCCGTTAAAATTCCTGAAGTAGAGGTATATTTGCAGTCGCTTCAGCGTTAACTTACGAAGTTACGTGAAATAAAATCTGTTATGATTGTTCAGTCAGTGAATCAGCCACTTGTATTTTTTACATTTATTCGCTCGACATTCCTGCGCTGCTCCAGTGACTCGGTACACTTCAAGACTGAATGACAAACAGATTTCCTTCGTGTTTTATTAACATTTTTGGTTAATTTTTTAACCCTGTTTGAAAAGAAAGGTGTTGCAAAGTGTGTTTATAGTACATTTTAGTGGAGGATAATATGTTTTTTCGTCTTAATTTATTCCAAATATAAATAAAACAAAGTGACAATATACTATCTGTTGTTGTTTTAAAGTTTAGGAATTCTACATACCTACCTATAAAATGTATCGTAACGTGAAAAAATCAGGTAGAAACTATAACAATGATGGTGCGAGTGGCTTTGATAATACAGCGTTTGATATGACTGAAGATGTGGGTACAGGACAGAAGGTGAGATACAAATGGTGCTTTTATTCTCTGTTTCAATCTTAGATCAAAAAAATGTCCATATCAAAGAAAAGTCTTTATTAGAAAAGTACTTTAAATTTATGATGTTAAAACAAAATATGCCTAGGTAGTTACATTTTATCGGGTCTTCTAAATTTAAAATTAGTATGTACCCATTTTTGAGATTGTTTGACAGCTGCTTAATTGGTTAAGTAGAACTCAAATACTGAGTCGCGTTCGGTCTAAATCGCATATTACTTATCTATCAAACGTGAACAAATAGGTTCGTTGCGTGAATGATATTTTTTTATTTTACAGGCACTTGAAAAGTATATGCGAAAATAATATGTCAAAAAAATTGTATCGTTTTCGAGATAAATCTAACAATGCTAAGGCATTGTTGAGACGTTCTAGTTATTAGAATTTTTACCTACGTGTAGCGACCTTGAGATTTAAAATCATAATGCGTGACGGATTTCTGTATGGTGCAAATTTTTGTAACTTTTTATTTACATAAAATCTTATTAGGTATTTTTAAGATCCATAGATTTATCTGTGGTTTTCGGATTATTTACCTACCTACGCGATGCAGGTATGAAATTCAAATCATTAAATAAATAAATATTGCCTTCCGGGACTAGGCTGTTCACACGTCTGAACGTCCAAGGGGTTATTTCGCCAACTTTGCACGACGCTACACACAGCGCAATCTAGCCCCAAACTAAGCACTAAGCTTGTACTCTGGGCACTATAATTATTATACTTTTTTTTTGGAAAAACATACTAACATTTATGATACATAGAAAGACACCCAGACCAGATACAAATGTTTATTTTTAAGCATAAATATTTGCACCCGGCGGGAATCGAACCCGCAACCTTCCGCATTGCAGCCGGCACATTATTAGAGTTAATCGCGTTGCTTGCAATTTTCAACCTCCGATGGCGTCCTCTTCAGGTTTTTCGAGGTCCCGTAAACAGGAAGGTCTGAAGAGACGGGAGTCGGGAGTTGAAGAGTACTCAATAAGTATAAATTAAAGCAACAGGATTTTAAACCCAAAAATTAGTACAATTTCACATTCAGTTTCATTCTATTTTAATTAAAATTACAAAGCAATTAAATCAAGTATAATTAAAATTACTTCAATGTCGAATTACTTAGTTAAGAAATTAGGCTATTTGCCCACTGATTTAAGTCGCGGATTCATGTCGGCATAGCGTCGCAAAATCTTTTGTGAATATCGATTATTCTGTGCTGTGGTTATAGCAAAAATTTAGTTCTGTTCTTTTGCTTCTGTTTCTACTTTAGATAGGTACCTATAAACTATGAGTTGCGGTTATAATCAACAATATTAAAAAAAATCTACAACGTATTTAAATACTTGGGTTGGTAGGTAGGTATTCCTACCCAATATAACATGTTTTATTATTTATTTATTTATCAAGTACCTTAACACGAACTATAAAAAACGTTTAGAAACATCGAAGTAAATTAATGCCTATAAACAATAACCTTGATCTTCTAGCAGTGTCCTGCGGTTTCACCCGCCTAAATCCCGATCTTGTGAGAATTTCATAAAGCTCTTAAGTTTCTTATCGGATGTCTACATCATTATTTATTATAAGGGTAGCAGCTCTTAACTAAGCTATTAGCGATTTTGGCTGTGCGATCAACGCAAACGCTTTAGGGATGATTTATACAAGATGTAACGGGCATGCCCTTTTTAGCCGAAAGGGGGTTGTTCAAGACATCTAGGCAAACAACTTTTGTTGTACGACTTTTGAACATTCGAACTTTTTTTTTGAGAATTTTGAGGTTGAGGTTCACTGAATAAACAGCTGCTTTTAAAAATAAACGTAATTGTAGTTTCGATTGTTGTCGACTAAACTAAATGAAAGGACAAGATAAGGTCAATGACCTCGAACTCTGAGAAACAGCTGATTTTCAAGTCAACTTTAAATTTAAAATTTTCGAAAACTACTTCGAATTTCCAAAAGTTGTAGAACAAAAGTTGTTCGCCTAAACGTCTAGAACAATCCCCTTTCGGCTTAAAAGGGTTTACCCGTTACACCTTGTATTTGACCGTCATCTGGCCGAGCTTCGTTGTCCATTGCTCGGCGAGCAGTCGATCGTCCTGTTGCAATAGAGTGGCGGCCGAGCAACAGACGACGAAGCTCGGACCCGGCACGGCCGGGAAATTGGTCTAAATAAGTATAAATCATCCGTTATTACTGAGTGACTGGATTGGTGGACAATAAAATGCCTTTCAAAACACTATAAAAAATCTAAAAGTTATTTGTTAACACATTTCATCCACCGTTAAGTGCATTAACCGTAAAAGGAGACAGAGTTAGGCAAATACTAAAATTAGCACTTGAGTACCTCTACCTACCTCTTCAAAAAAGCTTCTTGATAGTAGGTAAACCAAGTTTAGTTTTATTATTTTCCTTCTAAGAAATATGTGACTTAATGTACAATTATTATTATTGCAGCTATCTGTTTCATCAATCATCCACAATAGCTAGGTATTTACAATTACAGCATTAGGAAAACTTGTCTACTTAAGTAAATAATGTATGTAATGATAAAGCTTCTGCTCTTCTTATATTATATTGAATATAGCGATATTGAATTGAAATGAATATTAGATTGTTATACAAGGGTCGAAAGTCAAGCATTGCACCTGAGATATTTTGGCGCTCGAACGAATTTAGAACAATTTGTATAATCCAAATTCAATTGTTTTTGATACCTAGATTTAAAAAAAGTTGAAATATACACTTACTGCCAACATTAGATTTTTTTTCGAAAAACTTATCTATTGGCTACAATAGTATAATACGTCGATTTAATAAAGCGTCGCAGTACAGAGGTATCGATGAAACGTTCTCGAAGAAACAAAATTCGATTGAACGTTTGTCGCAGAGAAGTAGGTATCCCATAATCGAGTTGGTCATGACGACGTATCTAAGCGGCCATACCGACACAAAAAAAAAAGTAGTAAGCAGTCATGGCATATAGCGAGTGGCAGAATAGAAGAGTAATTCAATTATCATAGCCAACAAAAAAAAATAACGCGTTTTTTAATTTCAGACTATAATCTGACGTTTTGGTTCCATGTATTTCCATGGACGTAGGAATTATATAAGTGTATTTCACAATTTTTCTATAGAAAGAAGTGTTAAATGGTTGCATTTATTTAAAAATGAAGTTAACTTTCCACCCTAGGGATGAAATGAGCCACTTTCAACCCGGCTATCTACCCATGAAAGTTAAACTTTCCGAACAGGAGAGATGAAAACTCCTTTTCTGGTCTACTTTGAGTAAAGAATTCGTAAAGGCTCCGATAGTTCTATTTTCGAGGAACGTCGTGGTATACTTTGCATCCGCGCCCGTGATACGCGTTTTTCACTTCCGCTGGTGAAACCGCGGGGCGCAGCTAGTTATGAATAAATGATTTGATTTGATTGACTGATTGAATGTTTGTGATTCAATCACGCAAATACGACTGAACCAATTTCGTAGAAATTTGGTATGCAAATTAATGAGATCTGGATTAACACATAGGGTACTTTTTATCCGGATATTCCCTCGCAGGGTGAAACAACAGGGTGCAGCTGGTTTGAAATAAGGTAAATGCAATCATAGCAGTAAAACCTTAAGTAATAGACGATTTCAATCAAACAATGGACGATGGAGTGTTTGTCTTTAGATAATACGGTTTATTGATCGATTGTATAAACTCTTTTAATTAATTGAAACTCGGTTTGTTTTCCTAAGGAATGATTTGTTAGGATTACTCACTTTAGAGTGAAGATATCTGGAAGATATATTTATTTCAATAGGTACCTACCCTTAACAAAAACATCGCGAAAACGACAGATACAGACAGAGTTACTTTCGCATGTTTATAATATTAAGTATATTATGAGGAGGAGCTATATTGAGGAGCTCATTGACCTAGCTGCACCAACCGATCTTGAATGGTCGTGTGGGTTTAGCAACGCTTGGCGAGGTTCTTATTTGGATGGGTGACCGAAAATATGTGTGACAAAAAATAATATTCTCGAGCTCCTCCATGCTTCGGAAGGCACGTTAAGCAGTTGGTCCCGGTTGTTATCTGTGATAGCAGTCGTTAGGTCAAGTTAGAGGCCTTAGGGCGATCTGAAAACTCTAACACTAGGTGTGTCACACCTAAAAAAAAGAAGAAGAAGTATATTATGGTTAGTAAGGATCAGTAGGGATAGTAAATTAGTAGGGAAAGTGTTGGGGTAAAATACTTGTGACGATTAAATATTCGTCTTGACGTCAATATCTCTCGAGAATGCGTATTCTAGCCCGGCTATAGACTTTTTTTGGGTAAAAATAAGTAGACACAGACTTTTTATACCCTCTTCCTTTATTATAAGTATACCTTTATATACTATTGTCATAGTACCAACACCTAGATCCGTCTTAGACTCGATCCCCGACGTCGCCCTTAGGGGTGTTCGCTCGGGTACAGCGGCCCCTGCTGCTATGCTATGTGGGTCGGTGGGGACGCTATAACATAATAATATATAAATAGGTTGAGTAAGGACGGGTGGCACAGTACCTACCTAATTATATTTTTAGTATAATTTTCTAACATAATAATAATATATTATTATAATCTCCTGCGCAGTAGATATATGTAAACCCACGTGTTTACAATCTTTAATATTCCTCACGTTTACTGTAACTTGTATGTAACTAAGTACAAGTTAATAAGATCTGACAACTTGACTGTTGGTGTTATCAATTATATACCGAGCCAAGTCAATAACAAGCGTTTATTAGCGTCCCAGTGTCAAATATATGAGGAAAATTCACTGGAAATTGTTCAAAATTAATAATAAATAAGTAATCATGGACGTCCCTATATGTAATGCTACTAATATTATAAACTAGCTGCGCCCCGCGGTTTCACTAGCGTAAGTCCCGTTCCCGCGAAAAACGGGATAAAAAGTAGCCTATGTGTTAATCCAGGTCCCGAAGCTACCTATATTCCAAGTTTCATCGCAACCGGTTCAATAGTTTTTGCGTGATTGAGTAACAAACACACATCCATACATACACACATACTCACAAACTTTCAGCTTTATAATATTAGGTAGGATATAGTAGGAAGTTTGTGTGTAAGGAAGTAAAAGAGTATGTTTGTTACTACTTCACGTAAAGCTACTGAACTGATTGGAATGGAGGTAGCTCGAAACATGGGTTAAGTAGCCCCTAGCCCGTAGTATATCTCCAGCTACTTGTATACTGTGGGTGGGATCCGCAGTATACAAGTAGGTGGAGAATATCCGTTGGATAAAAGTATTATCCCTATCTGTATTCCCAGGGTACGAGACAAGCGACAGAAACCGTGATACACAGCTAGTTAGTATTACTTATCAAATAAAATATCCTGTTTTACATGTTCATTATATAATACGCATAAATAAAAACATTACAGTTTTTGTAAGTAGACTAACTGTTACCCGCAACTTCGTCTGCGTAGAAATAGTGACTTTTTCGGTGATTACTCAGGTTCTACTAATAGGATTTCGATGTAAAGTATACCACGACGTTCCTCGAAAATAGAACTATCCAATATTAAAAAACCAGATTTCAATATTTCAATCGGATCAGTAGTTTTTATTGTATAAGGAACAAACAGAGAAACAGACAGACAGACATGAATTTTAAAAATTATATAATTTTGTTCTACTACTTTCCCTAAGTACCCTGGGCAACTTTTTTTAAATTTATTTCCAAGTACAGACTTTTGTCCTCTCTTTATTATAAGTATAGATAACCTGTATATTACCTACCTAACTACCTACCTATATTAAAATGAATTTAGCTTGCGTCACTTTGCGGACACCCGACAGACAGGTCCGTTGTACTTCATAAAATTTCTATACTTATAATAAAGGAAGAGAGGACAAAAAGTCTGTACTTCGAAGTAAATTAAAAAAAAACCCGTGGCACAGTGTTAGTTCTCATACTCCTCCGAAACGGCTTGACCGATTTTTATGAAATTTTATATTTATATTCAGTAGGTCTGAGAATAGGCTACTATTTATTTTTCATAGGGGTTGTCCAGTGTCCACCCCTAACGTTTTTGTTTTATAATTTTTAGGATCGATTTGGACGAAAATTTGCATAGTTTGATCCCGATAATCCTGCGGGATCGGTATACTTACGAGGGTGAAACCTTGAAGCGCAACTAGTAATTAAATATGGACCTTTAAGCTGATAAGTCGCGGCGAAAGCGCGTCGCTGCAGGGTCGCGAATCAATCAATTCAGGGCTTACTAATCTGTAAAATGTTTAAGTATAGGTACTGTGTAGATACATGTATAGATAGATAAGCACTACATTGTTTTGTTATGTTCTGATGAATTTATATCGTGTAATTTATACACTGTAAGATGGTAGTTTTGGCCTTGACATAGGCATTGAAGTAAAAATATAACCCTTTCCTTGCAGCAGGGTCAAAAGGTAAAAATTCTTATTAATATTATATAAATTGGACGATAGCTGTCTGTCTGTTCTCAAGCCAAAACCGCTGAACCGATTCTGATATAGTGATAGATGAAATATTGGAGAAGGACATAGGCTACTTTGGACCCCGATGTTCCTGCAGGGTTGAGACATACGCGGGTGAAACCGCTGAATGCTGCTAAATATTTATAACAGGTTTTTCACATGCGTCACGTTCCTTATATATATTCACACTTATGTCATTATGTCAAGATGTTTATAATAATATAAACACAAACAAATTACAGCTATAATTTCAGTACCAAGAATAAATAAATTATTTTATATTATTGTCTATTCTTTAGAATATACTGTGATATTCTCACTTTTTTATAATATTAGGAGGATTAGGTGTGTCCTGCGGTTTTACCTGTCCAATAAGACTCCACTACTGGTGTGTCTGCCTATCAAAAGCTGTATCTCATTATCTATCTATCACATAATATCTGTATTTATCAAAACGTACCTACCAAGATTGCTTCTGTTAACATATTTTTTTTACGAAGGAATAAAACACGGTCAAGTGCGAGAGGTGCGCCAGTAGGTATACCTACCTATCGTGTGGTCACACCCATCACCCAATGCTCTGTTTGACACAAAGGCGGTATAAAATCGATGATAATAGGCGGTGATTCAATAAGTCTGGAGTGCCTCTGTACTTGGTTCAAGGGTTACCATGTTTTCGAACGATCAAACGATTGATAATTTAATTTCCTACCACGTTATCAAGCAAATTTTAGATCGTCGCGCGGCAGTCACTTTAGGACGATATGTGATAGAATTGATTCTGATTATTTAAGCTATCCAAATATTATAATCATATAGGCTTCGCCGTCCCACAACAGTTTGAAAAAAGTCAAGATTTAATTAATTTATTTTTTAAATTGAAACGATGTCAAAAGTAAAGACTACGCGATTATAACCGAAAAATCCGCAAATGTTGGATTAAAATTAAACTCACTTTTAAAATCTTACTAATATTATAAACGCGAAAGTTTGTATACATGTATATGACTGTATGTATATGACTTTATTACTCTTTCACGCAATAACTACTGAACCGATTGTGATAAAACTTGGAATATAGGTAGCTAGATACCGGGAATAACACATAGGCTACTTTTTATTCCGAAAATCCCGCGGGAACGGCACTTAGGCGGATGAATCCGCGGCGGGGCGCAGTTAATCTGTTAAGTATAAAAAGCTAGTAGCACTTCTACCCCCATTTAGTAAAGGGGTTGAAAGGTTCCGTGATCCGTGAGATTTGTAATAGATATTGCTATAGGTATTACGTATATCATTTCAAATCATATGTAATCTATATCTTCTATATCTATACTTATATCTATCTATACTTATAATAAAGGAAGAGAGGACAAAAAGTCTGTACTTGAAAGTAAATTTAAAAAAAACTTGTCTAGAGGACATTAGGAAAAGTAGTAGAACAAAATTATATATATTTTTTTAAATTCATGTCTGTCTTTCTGTTTGTCTGTTTCTGTGTCTGTTCCTTATACAATTAAAAACTACTAATCCGATAGAAATCTGATTTTCAATATTGGGTAGTTCTATTTTTGAGGAACGTCGTGGTATACTTTGCATCGAAATCCAATTAGTAGAACCCGAGTAATGAACGAAAAAGTGATAACGCGGTTTCACTTCCTCGGGTGAAACCACGGGGCGCATCTAGTTATTTATGTACGTAGTAATTTTAGACGGTAATATAAAGAAGAAAAAATGTTTAGATTCACCGCACGTATCAAGATTGATACATCGAGATCAAATTTAATACAACATTATCGTACGCACGTAGACTTTAGAAAACTTCCTATATAAGTTATTAAAACAAAAAACGTCTGTGAATTATAATTATTGATAATATGGTAATTTTAAGGGGATTAAGATAGACGCACACATGCTTAATTTCTATGTCTAATTTTTTTTTTAAATAAGTTGCTGTAGGAACAAGTTGTATTTTGATTTTGAGCATAACTTTTGATGATGAAATCAATTTTTTAGGTTGCGGATTTGATTCCCACCGGGTGCAAAAGGATATGCTTAAAAATGAATATTTGTATCTGGTCTGGGTGGTTTTTTATAATATGTATGTATTTGCAAAAAAACTGGTTGTCTGGTACCTACCCATAGTACAAACCTAGTGCTTAGTTTGGGGCTAGATTGGGCTGTGTGTATAATGTCGTGCAATACTTTTTTATTGTAGTATCGTTGCCTTACGTAATGCATGCGTTACAGTCTTGTAGTTGGATTACGAAATGCTGCGTAGACGAAAGTTTCTTGAATGGGATTCCCTCAGACAGCTTCTAGCCTACATAATTATATTTCCTTGTGTAACTTCATACGTGTGTCTAATTTTAGCAAATACAAATTTTGAGGAAAATTTACTGGTGCTGTAAGCGCAACATATACTTATTAACGTAGTTCTTTGGTTTCCGTGATCGTATTTTTTACAGGTACTTATCCAAGTAGGAAAAATCATATTTTTTTTAGATAATAATAATTCGTCAGGGATATAAGATCAAAATAATCAATAATACAAATATACCAACCCGCTTTGGGACCCCTCTATGCCGGGGCTACACATCTTAAAAGCCATTCTTCTTCTTTAATATGGCTTTTCCATTCGGACATTTGCCAGTGTCAAGTATTATTAATATGTGCTAGTTTGTATCGAAACAGTCAAGTCGTCATAGTAAAAGTCAAATCTAGGGAATCATTTGTAAACACGGCAACCATTTACAAAGATTGTTCACGGAGCTTTGGAGACAACGCTAAAGTCCATGTTTTACACCGATTTTCACTTTCATTGCACTTGTATACCTTCACGAAACTAAATCTTACTTCTTACTAATATTATAAACGCGAAAGTTTGTATGTATGTATGTGAGGTTGTTACTCTTTCACGCAAAAACTGATGAACCGATTGCGATGAAACTTGGAATATAGGTAGCTGGGGACCTGGATTAACACATAGGCTACTTTTTATCCCGATATTCCTGCGGGAACGGGACTTACGCGGGTGAAACCGCGGGGCGCAGCTAGTTGATTAATATGCCTCCGAAATTAAAACAATTTGCATGCATTTGAACTAGGTTTTACAAAAATATAAAGTTGTATTAGTTGACATAATATCCATTTTAACATCGAACTCTAATTATTTTTTAATATTTATTTTTGACATTTGTAAAATATACCCTCTAAGAAAGTGAAACTATATAATAATAATAAATGTTGACTGTTCATTTTGATCAGAACTATTGTATTAGAAGCACCTAACAACAATGTTGCATGCCAGGCTTGGCGGAGTAAGGTGATCCTATTTCTATGTAACATCTATTAATAATGTACCCTTATTCGCAATAAATGAATTATGAATGAATGAATGAAAATTTAGCAACACATCTCCTCAACGAGTTCCCGCCATTCACCTTTTTTTTCTTTTGATAACATTTTTTTTACATAAATTCGAATTGTGAACCTATTCATTTTACCCTAAGTTGGTTAAAAAGTACAACAACAATGTAGGTACCTATAAAATAATTAAAGAGAAGTACCTATGAAATTAAATTCGCGGACATCTTTCGAAACGAAATGAAAACAGGTTTTTATGGGAAAATAAAACCAGTGCATCAATAAATTCACAAAAATGTCTCAAGGAAAATGGTCTCAGAAACTTTAACGTGCTTTAACGTAAAGTAGGTATAAATACAAGTTTGCTTGGTCCAATCCGGTCATTTGTAAGTTGTCCTTGGGTCGTTCAAGTTCATCGGTTTCAAAAAGGACAAATTAAAAAAAACTCAATACAGATTATAAAGTATACCTACAGTTTGTGTTTTTTTCTTGTGAATTTAGGAATGTTTATTCTGAAAAAAAACTGTGTTGTTGTTGTTTTTTTAAAGTGGATTTAAGAAGAAAACGGAATCATGGAAAATAATGTGATTGGGCTGTCTATAAAAAATTGGATTACCGAGGTTGGATATTCATTTGAATATACTTAATTATTCTAATTTAAATTTTCATCACTTTAAGCGATAAGGCCGCCTATTTGTTCAACATTTATTTTGTTTTAAACTATATTTTTAAATGTGTTGTTTTTGTAATATTTTTGTGGTTGATTAAATAAAGTATTATGTATTATCAATCTATCTAGTTCATAATAAAATATCAACTTTTTTCTTCGGTTACCGCGAAGCTGACATGAAACCTTAATTATGAAACTAGCTGCGCCCCGCTATTTAAATAATGAAAGCGCTATTAATGAAAGGCTTTCGAGGTACAACCGCCAACTATTCCACAAAGTCCGAGAGGAGTGTCGCACGCGAAACTGGTGGAACCCTTGGACCAGGCGCGGCTTAATCTTTGCGAGACAGGGTGACGGTCGTCCGGTACATCGAGTGAGGTGTCCGGATGACATTTTAAACATTTTTGGCACTCCTTCGGGTGTTCACCAAGTTGCTCCTGCAATTTTTTAGTTATAAGTTTGTTTGCTTATTATATCCTTAATTTTTGTGTTAGTAAACTTCACTCTTTTTGTTATATTTTTCTTCGGTCCAATTATTTACATCCAGGGAGATATTATGTGCACTGTGCCGATTGAACTAAAAAGCAGTCAAAATACACCTTCGCAAAACCTCATCTTATATTAAACTGTTTATAGTTGCACTTTTGATCAAATTATTCACTACTATTTATTTATCATAATAACATAGATGATGCATATTTTTACATTTCATACAAGTACTACTACTACTACAACTCAACTTTTTTATACCATTTTGGCCGTTTGAAGAGTGACCAGTGTCAAGTATTATTATAGTATAGTCTATTGCTTTGGCTTCGCAGGGGTGTATTTATTGCCAAACAATGCACTTTTATATGTTTATTAATTTTAATTTTGTTGTTTATTTATTATTATTTCTTTTATTATAGTTATGTTATGTGATATTTATGTATACATATTTATTCATTTTTATTTCAAACTTTTATTTAAGTACCTATATAGGTAATATTTACTTATTTGTTTCGTACTTTTTATTACATTATAAATCTTACACATTAGGTTATTTTATTTTTTTATCCTTCGGCTTGGCAGTTCGATGCGTCATTAGGAGGAGCTGCCGGAAGACCGGTGTTGTGGTTTCTTTTGGTACCACAACGTATGCCGAGGCAGATCCTTGTTGGCAGCAGACACGCGGCTCCTTGGACGTTTTTAATTGGACTATGTTTATGTTTTTGTGGTTATCCATTGTTTTTTTTTTTTTTTTTATGTGAACTATTGTTTTTATTTATTTTTTATTTATTTTGAGTCTTTGGTGTTCTTCTGTGTGTTTGCTGCCAATAAATGTTTTCTATTCTATTCTATTCTATTTCACATGCGTAAGTTCCGATATTTAATAATCAGCATTTTTTCTTTCATACGAACATTCTCTTGATTATATTTATAACAAACATAATACAAAAATAATTATCGAAATCGGTCTAGCCGTTCGTATGCTGTGACCACGAAAAATAGGGATTCATTTTTATATTGTATCAGCTCTCTATTACCAGCGGTTTAGGCTGTGCGTTGATCCCTCAGTCACTCAGGACAAAGAGTTTTATATATATAGATAACAAGATAAGTACTCAAATTACTTCATAAATTTCAAAGCTGGCAAGGTATTCTACAATTTTAAACTGTGTCAAACATATTTTTTAAAGAAATGCTTTCCAAAAATTGCACTCGGCAGGACTTGAACCTGCAATCCTGAAAAACATGCTTCAGTACAAAATAATTTTATATTGTGTTAGTTTTTTTTAGCCCGTCGTTTCCCTACACAACACGAAAGACTGATAGCAGATAAATGTAGGTAAAACAAAAAAAAAATGCTTTTGACAAATTACCTACCTAACCTACTATTGATAATAAACTAAATAGTTTGACTCGGATGATGACTTTAATGTTTTTAATGTAATAACAGGTTTTTTTTTTGGGGTGACAGTTCTTTTTTTTAATATTAAATTGCTACTTTCTTGAGTTTATCTATTTATTTGGCCTGTTTTGTAGGTCGTGTCACATATTATATTTATTATTATATACTTTTCTTATTTTCCATAGCCAATCATAAAGAAATAAAAATAAAATGTTATTTACCTACTCAACAAAAACAGAATGCAAGATCTTATCAACATTTACCTAGTAGGTTATAAAGATAAATGCGGTTAAAACCCTGTGGTTTTTAATCTGTAAATTCAAGATTTGATAAATGATTACTTTAATAATAATACTTCAATTAATGCCTAATTTTTTGCCTCTCAGAAATGATAGGTTGCGAATAAGTATAATATGCAACTCAAACTAATTAAAACATAGGTAAATTATTCCTTATTGCTAAAAGCGGTTTCTCCCAGGCATCCTTAGCATATCTTACTAATATTATAAAGGCAAAAGTTTGTATGTATGTAAGTATCATGCAAAAACTACAGAACCGATTGTGATGAAACTTGGAATATAGGTAGCTGGAGACCAGAGATAACACTACTTCTTATTCAGATAATCTCGCGGGAACTGAACTTACGCGGATGAAACCGGGGGGCGCAGCTAGTGTTAGTAGGTACATTTGTTACTCTTTCATGCACTACTAAACCGATTTCGATGAAACTTGGTACGCAGATAGCCATAGCCTGAATTACACACAGGCTACTTATCCCGGAATTACTGCGGGATCGGGACTAGGTACTGATCAGTCGCGGCAAAAGTGTGTCGCCATAACGTCGCGAATTTCTTTGCGGACACAAAAGTCGAAAAAAAAACCACAAAAACGTTTTCGTTTTTGTCCTTTGGGTACATAACCCAAAAAAGACAAAATCATATAACCAACTGTTCCCTTGCTTGTTATTAACCGATCAGTCCACCAACACACCCCCGATTGCAATTCAGTTGTTAGTTAACAAAAAACATGCCTTATCTCGAATCCAATTAAATCATGAAACGTTAGACGTAGGTAGTTTACATTTTCATAGGAAATTTACCAGACTCTGAACCGTTGCGACCTTTTGTAATGCATCGATGCAGAATTATTGATAAAATTTCTAATAAATGCATTGATTTACTTAATCCAATCGTCTAAATACTTTGTATTTAGTTAGGTTTTTATATATTAAACACTAATTAAGTAATTTTGCAAAAAAAATACCAACAGTTTAAAAACTCAACAAAATTACAAAATTTCCAAAAATTATTGAACCGTGTTTGAGAAAATTTTCATGATTTTTTTGTAGCGTTGTTGAGATTACGGTGTAACGCAGAAATTGAATGTCCAAATGAGAAAGGGACAAAAAATTAATTAACACACATTTTCTCACAGCAGTGAGTTCAATGCCTATTAAAATTTTCTGATTTGAGGTTTAATTAACGGAAAATAGCACTTTAGAAGATGTAATATTTTAATATTTTAATTAGAAACTATCGAAATTGTTGATAGATACCTAAGGTTGACTTGCGCTGCTTTTACTTAGCCACGGGCTAGTGAACTAACCCAGTACTAACTCTTGTGATTGGTGTTGCACTGACACAAGTTGACACAACCAATCACAAGAGTTAGCACGTTAGTTATTTAGTTAGCCCTGGCCCCTGGCTAAGTATAGCAGTGCAAGTCAACCTAAGTGATGCCTAAGTGTTATGAAAGTTCCAAGCCGTCTAGAATGTCTGATTTTAGAAAGGTGTGGAGAAATGCGTCAACAACGCACTACACAACAACAATACTGCTAATGACTAATTAGAAACACTTTGTTCTACATATACCGAGAAATTGCGCCTGTCTTTGCATCCTGATGGTAGTACATTATGTACTGCTTAGCTAATAGAAAATTACTTCCCTACTTCAACGTGTTTTGAATTAAACAGCATTTTCAAGTAAAACCGGGTCCGTCCGTAACGCATGCGTCAGAATGTCACATACGACATTACATCTAGCATTTATTATATCTATGTAGGTACCTATGATTTCCTGTAAATGCAGCTTTGTAGGGACGACGAGTCAATTTGCTTAGTCTTGGTTAGCGTTTGCTGCCAGTACGCTTCTAATATTCAGGAAAATAGGCCGCGTCCGGAAACCGGCCTTTGCCTGAAGTTACCTACGAAATAAAGAAAAAAGTTCGAAGAGTTCCATTTTTGAAAAGCGGAATTGGTGAATTTTTTTTTGTGCTTTGTGCGAGTTCACGATTTTTGTCGTCTGTTTTCTTTTTTGCAAGACGGATTATTAAGTGAGTACTTTTTTTAAATTTAAAGTTCATTCATAATATTCATAAGCAATAAGTATTTATTATTTTTATTGTAAAAGTGAAAACAATTGAACGGTTTAGTAATCGTGTTTTTTTTTGTAATTTGAACGGTGATCTACCCTCTGTTTACCTAATTTATTTTTTTCATTGTTTTAGGTTTTAATCTGTAGTTGATTATAAATCCTTAGAAGTAGGTGCCTATTTACCTCGATATCAATTTAACAATACAGTTCCTATTCTTACTTTTTACCTACTTAGAAGTATTAAAAAACGATTATAGCTTACCATTTTCCTTTCTTTGTTGTGCTGATTAAAATTACACACCTACCTTTATATACATATTACCTATTACCTATATTTAAATTTTAGCCTTACAAAAACAAAATACTAATTTTAGTTGTTCAGATAAAAGGCAGACATTACGGTCTCAATAGCTATTTATATTCTACCTATTTAAAATTCAAAAACAGTCACGTTACTCGCCACTTTATTTTACTATGGGCTTCTATTCTATAGGTACCTAGGTACTTAAATTGTCTCAGCATCGTTAAATTATTCTTGAAAACTGTTCAGTACGTAATTGTTGGTAAGTAATTTTGCGAGAAATTACTAACACTGCTTTAGCGAAACTCGGCATAATTTCCAAAACCGTTATTCACAAATCCCCTTCACAATCGGACTCCTGTTTTATTTACGCGTTACATTGTATAGCACAAGGCTATGCTTATATTTCTAATTATAACGAAGTTCCAAAAAATCTGGAGATATCTTGATATTATTGAAAAGGTACCGAAGTTCCAAATTCCGGTCGAAGATGGGCCTAAAACCCGGATAACTCAGGGTAAATCCGGAAGTCTGGTAACCCCTTGTCTATCTCACTGTTGCTTAGTTTGCTTTCTATAACACTTCGAATTCAGAAATTTAAAATCGGGGTTTCTCTTAATTTGATTCTGCTACACCTATGAGGTTTTTTGTGGTTTCTTGTCATCGTAAGGCGCGTTTTAACACATAAGCGATCTCAATGAGTAAAAATAAGTACTGAGAATTACATTTTGAAGTTTATTTTAATGTACTTACCTACCTAATTAAAGAAGTAATTGCAAAGCATCGCTTTTCGCATGCATTCTGCATTCACATAAATTACAAAATTGCACGTTGTGCGGAATCGAACCCGGACCCTTAACTCTCTAGATTCGCTGGCTTCACTACGAACAAAGAAAATAATAAGCAAGATTATTAAATTGGTAGGTACCTACCTACACAATATGTAAATTATGATACCTGCTTAAAAATAATCTACCCCTGCATACATTCGTCGTAATCATAAGGATTATCTACCTACTTAATCCCTACTTAAAACCTACTTAATAAAAATTAATATTGTAAATGTGGAAGTAATTGTCTGTCTGTTACATTTTCAAGTCTAAACCGCTGAACTGATTTTGTTGCATTTTGTTATAAGTAGTGATAGATGAGATCTTGGAGAAGAACTTAGGCTACTTTTGAATCCGATATCCTCCGGAACTTACGGAGGTAAAACAGCCGGATACTAATAATTCCTTAAGGGACCGTAGTAGGCCAGAACTGATGTTTCTAGGGTGAATTACTACAAAAGTTATTTGAAATAATAGTTTTTGAAACCATATTTATTAAAGTCGAAGATATATAGTATATACTAACACGTGATTGTCGTGAAAACACGATTCCTAAACATTGTCTCTATAGAAAAAAAATCTAAACTTCCCTCTAAATTGTACAAATAAGTGATATTACTCAGTCAATATTGTACGAAAACTAATAAAACTTTGTATAAGAACTGAACTTAGCTCAATACAGGCAGTGAATGTTTTGAATTTCAAGATTAATGTTTAGTTATTTTGAAACTAGCAATTGTTTGATTTTACGCAATAAAATTTTGCATAGTCGCCTCTTACGTCCTTCACTTACACATCTGAAATTCGCTAGCTTTATCCCTGTCACGCTATTAGGGTTATATAGGCCCTTAAAATATTATCTTCTTATTCCTTAAAATGGGTACGACTTATTATCTTTTTATGTTATTTTTATCTCAGATATTTATCTAGCTAGATGATGCGATATAAACTTTATGCTAATCTAAAATCTAAAGAACCCATGTACCTACGTGAGAAATTATTAAACTCACGTTGCTAAGTTCGTACTTCATAGGTAACAAAGAGCACAGCACGTGCCAGATTAAAAATGTATGAAAATACTGCACAACACTCGTTTACTGCCAACATGATTAAGTAAAACGCTTATGAGACACTAGCTGTGTCCCGTGGTGTCACCCACATAAGCCCCGATACGAAAAAATCCTTTCTTATCGGATCGTATCAGTCTGGACAAAGCATTTTATATTATAGACTTGCTGCGCCCCTCGGTTTTACCCGGGTAAGTCCCGTTCCCGCGAGAATATCAGTATAAAATGTGTGTTCCCGGTATCTAACTACTTCTATTCCAAGTTTCATAGCAATCGCTTCAGTAGTTTTTGCGTGATTGAGTAACAAACATCCTAACACACACACTTTCACATTTATAATATTGTATAGTAGGATAATATTAGTAGGATTAGGCATTTAGGCAACTGTGCTTCTGGTAGGTTTGGGTATGTAATCAATAACTAAAAGCTCCCAACAACGTCTCAGCATTGTTAGACTTTTCTCGAAGTTTGGCTCCAGGACGAAAAGGAATAATAGCTAGCTTTTCGTTGAATTTGGATAGGGTGCAATGCGAAACCGCCCTTAAGTTGATATTATTTTATTTGTAAATTTCGGTTTATTGATATCGAGGTATACTGATAAAACCATGGGTAAAGATAATCCGCCCAACCATGATCGTTTCTTGTTACATTATCGTACTGTTGTCGCTCAAAAAAATACAATAAATTTAAAAATAAAAACACCTCGACTACTTTAAAAAAACTACAGATAATTTTAAAAAATCTTCAATTGTTGTGAAGTTTTTTTTATTATTTGATGTTTTTTTTAAATTATTATTCTTTTTTAACTACACGATATAACAGCGACTTCGCGACGACTTAAAAGAGATCATGGTAGGGCAGAATAGACAGGTACCTAATCTAACCTACCTACTATCAGACGTCAATCATTTTCATCATCATCGTTTTTATCACCAATTGTTTTCTATATTTGTCAGTTCTGACGTTTTGAAGTGAATCTTCAGATTAGCGAAGTAAAACTATGTGATATGGAGACCTTGTATACCTTAGATAAGTATTTATGTTGAAAGTCTGCCTTGTTACCATTTAGGTACCTAGATATTTTGACTCAGATTAAGGTGCGTTTTCTAAGACTTAGGTATATAAAGAGATAAAGCACTAGATAGAGGTTTATCAACTCGACGGCCTCTTTGGCGCGTTAAGTGAACCCTAAACGATTTTTGTTGTTATTTTAAATACCTAGTTTTTTATGAATATTACATTGAAATTCAAAATGTTAGTTTGATGTTAAAAAGACCCCAGGCTGTCCTTTTTTCACTTTAGTGTTCTTCGGTTAGTTAGATAAGGACAGACTGGATCCAACTGGGTTCGACCGTTTTGATATATCAAAGCAAAAACTACCTTAACGGTAGAGAACATGATTGAAATTGATATACCAAAAGTTGTAAAGTGCACAGTATTCTACGAGCGAAGACGATTGACATGTCTCTGGTATACACATAGCTATTAATTGTCTTACAAAATGTGTCTGTCATATTATTTTTTCTGACGTTTAAAATACTTCATAAAAACACAATACTTAGCCAAAGTAATTACTTAGACACGTCTATAAATACGGCTGTTGAACTACTTTAATCTTCAAAATTAGAAAGGTTTTTGAACTCTGATTTTTTCAACCCAGGTTTGTTAACCCTCACTCTTATAACGGATCTTATATTAGCATCTAATCTAATCAAACGTGCGTGTTTAAAAAATCTAGATCGTCGATATATAATTGTTTCAGGTAGCACAATCATGATAAAACTACTTTTTATTGTACTCTGTTAAATTTACTTATTGTAAATAATTAAGGTTTTTATAACAACATTTTGTCACAGTTTTTCGCACCTCTCCGCTGTTTCTCTACGCCACCGTTTTTGATACAATTCTCAAAATAATTTAGACTCTAAATTCACTATTCTAATATCAAAATTTTTGAGGAAAACACTTATATCTCGAAAGGGTTTCCGTGGATTACTCGCTCGTAACTCATCATTGCATTATAAGTACTAAATATTATTCTTGTAGGTATTAAATTTTCAGGGAAAACGGGAAAATGTTGAAACAAATGCGGATCAACATATCCGTGCGGATACGGATATACTACCTAATGTAGGAAAAGGTCGTCCACCACATAGGCATACATTACATTACTGAGATTTAATTACTATATTACGTATCCCATTAAATAAATTATCTGCTTTAATGGTACCTATCTATATAATATTAATATATAGGTAGGTATGTATGTATAATATACAAGATGTAACGGGCAAGCCCTTTTAATCCGAAAGGTGGTTGTTGTAGACGTCTTGGCGAACAACTTTTGTTCTACGACTTTTGGAATTTCGGAGTACTTTTCGAAAAATTTAGGTGTAAAGTTTACTTGAAAATCAGCTGTTTCTGAGAGTTCGAGGTCATTGACCTTATGTTGTCCTTTTATTTAGTTTCATGGTTTACAATCGAAACTTCAATTATCTTTATTTTCAAAAGCAGCAGTTTTTTAGTGAAACATAATCTCAAAATTTTCAAAAAACAAGTTCGAATTTTCAAAAGTCGTAGAACAAAAGTTGTTCGCCTAGACGTCTAGAACAACCGCCTTTCGGCTTAAAAGGGCTTGCCCGTTACATATTGTATATTATATACTGACCTATAGTATATTTATATTATAGGTAATAGGTAAGTACAATAAATAAAATACCTACCCAATAATATTGAGTAGGAATGTAAACTGATTGTATTGTTGTTGGTTGGGCAAATAAAGTATTAATATATCTATCTATCTATCTACCTGGCTGAATATTGTACCTACTTAAGTGGGCCCTGCTGATTGACCTGCGTAAGTCCCGATCCCGCGGGAAAATAGATATCATGTATCCGATGGTCTCATTATATCTCTTATAATAAAATAAAATTCATAAATATTATGATCGTAACAGAGTTACTTTGGTCATTTATATATAATACTAGCAGCGTCCCGCGGTTTCACCTGCGTAAGTAGGTACCTACCGATATTTAGCTTTTTTTTTTCAAAAGAACCTTCTCCTGATCATAACAAATCAAAATCTGTTCAGTATTTTTTCTTTCATAAGAACCTTCTCCTGAGGATAATAAACACAACAAAAAAAAAGAATTAGCAAAATCGGTCCAACCGTTCTGTTATTGGTCGAACCGTTTAGAATCTTACAAATGGATATCCGTTAGTTTATAAATTTACTACGACACGTAAGTTTATGAAACGAAAATGTGAAATAATACAATTTATCTCCCGTTTAGAATACTAAGAAAATTTATAAATTTCCAGGGAAATTTATAAATTAACCTTTCTCATTACTTTACGGTGAGATATACCTAATACTATTGTGTTTACTTAGATATTTTAAACTTTGCACGGATTCTGATGCGGGTTTTTTTAGTAGATAGAGTGATTCAATAGAAAGGTTTACATGTAGGTATATTGTGTAACACATCCTGATATTCCCGCGAGATCGGGACTTCGCGGGTAAAACCGCGAGGCGCAGCTAGTTCTATAATAAATAAGCATAAATAAACAATGAAATATCAAAGTTATGCGCGTACCTACCGGTTTGTTATTACATACCTACATACATATCTACTTGTAATTTGATTACAGTTTTACAACATACAATAAACAATGCAAGGAAAGAGTTCTTATTAGCGTTGTAAGGAAATGTAAGGAAGGCTTGAAGGATGAAGGAAATGATTTGATTTAATTAACTGAATTACCTAAGTGCTTGCCGGCAATGATAAAAAACTAATCTGCAATAAGAAAAGTTTCAGAAATATCTAATAACTAGCATACGTGTTAGTACGTTTTTTATTTTCAAACTATAACTTGACGTTTTTGTTCCTAGTGTTTGACATTTTTTGAGGTACAGAGGTACAGAGTAGGTAAACCATTTCGGTGGGCTTTCAAGGGGATACCTTAAACTAGGTCTAAAGGAGATAGCGAAATGCTAAAAAAAAATTGCGTCCAAGATTTTCACAAAAACTAAAATGGGTATATTAGATTTTTGTATATGACTACAGAAATAAGTGTCAAATCGTAGTCTTCAATTAAAAAATGAAGTATATAAGTGTTAATCCAGAAAAGCTATTCTACAACTAAAACGTGTAGATGCCGTGTAACTCTTACACGGCCCGCTAATCATTTTACGTCTTCTGATATTCTATACGCGATAAGGTGCACGGCATCTACGCGGTTTAGTTGCAGAAAAGCCTTCTCACCAGCATACCGAGTTTAATCGCAACCGGTTTACTTGTTAGTTACCAAACATTTCTTGTTTACTTTATTTAGATACATACTAACAAACTTTCACATTTATAATATTGAGTAGGATTGCTAACAAAGAGCTTTAGGTCCACGGAGAGGTCCACCCACTTACAGTAGAATGTGTCAAAATCCATAGACATTTTTTTATTATGTACATCAAATATAACTATAACATTATTATATTAATAGGTATGATCCTTTAGTATCTTCTTACTAGTCTGTGATAATATGTATGTATTCTATGCCATGATAATGATATCAGCTGTCAATGTGAAAACTTCTCATTTATTAGAATTTGCTAACCCAATCGTAAAACATGCGTTATCATTAGATATTATGTTTAGATGCCGACAATTCACTTTATTAAACTTATAAATTTATTGTTATTGGTGCCTAATAAATAACAGTTAAGTACGTATATTACGGTACGATATGATAATATCATGGCACATGTTCTGTCTAACTAAAACAACAATTATAAAAGCTTTTGAAGCCTTAGTTACTATTGTTGCTAAATTACTAGCAAATGCCCAAGCAACGGCATTTTACGGTATACAAAATCAAAATACAAATTTAAGGCATAGTTAAAACAATTTAGTCGTAGAATATGGTTACCCTGTTTCAAACTTGAGTTTTCGCACCTAAATAAAATTTTATACAATTAAAATCAATAATAATTACAAATTTTAAGCATTTAAGGTGAAATAAAACTAAAAATTGGCGAATTGTTACATCAACTATACATTATATTTAGTCACTACCGCCCACGTAGTATGTCCCGAGTTCCGATATCCCGAGAGAACATATTTTTTATCTGAATAAAAGATAGCCAATGTCTTCTTAATCTATAGGTATCTCTGTCTACTGTCTGCATACAAATATGAACTATGCATGTCTATCTACTTCTGTTATGGATATATAATCATACCCTACTTAATACAGACCTGCATAAATCTACTGTATAGTTTTGTTTTGAATATGATCATATACTTAGGTATACTTCATTTATTGCTTGCATTAACATCAATCCCAACATTTAAGAATGGATGGCTTGGCGGGAACTCGTTGAGGAGATGTGGTGCTAAATTTTCATTTTTGTGAAACCTAGTTCATATGCGTGCAAATTGTTTAATTTCGGGGGCATATTAATCAATTTAGTTTCGTGAAGGTGTACAAGTGGAATGAAAGTGAAAATCGGTGCAAAACATTAACTTAGTGTTGTCTCCAAGGCTCCGTGAAGATTATTTGTAAATTGCCGCCGTGTTTACAAATGATTCCCTAGACTTGACTTTAACTATGACGACTTGACTGTTTCGATGCAAATAACTTGCATAATATATTAGAATACATGACACTGGCTAATTTCCTAATGGCCATAATCGGTTCACAACCGATAAGAAATAGAACATTTAAGAATTTGTTTACTTATGTACCTACTTACATAATCTACACTAATCCATAGGTAACTAATATACTATACTAATAACTGCTAAATTCGTTTTCACATATTTTCACACTAAAACGATCCTTGAACCTTGGACATAATTTATAATGAGTTCAAAAGTTGCAAACTAATGCAGATGTATTAATTTGCAACTTTTGCATTTTTTGCAAAGATCTGTTCAACTATTCAACAATATTCAACTGAATTATTTTGATAAATATACATTTTCTGTGGTAGTGTTTTTATTTTCATTATCGAACATATCGGATGGAGAAAAAAACGACGCTTGTGTGAAATGCTTTTTATTTTGGTAATTTTGAATTTAGGGTTAAAGGTACCAAAGTCTATTGCTTTATACTATTACTACTAAGTACTTACTTACACAAAGTTAGAATATCAAACAATTCGAGATAAATATTTCTTTACAAGAGCAAGATAAAACATTATCTTATTTTGAACTAACAGGGAGATACCCTTTCGCAATCTCCTATCAAAACCTTCACAAAACAGATAACTAAAGATAAACATTTTACAAAACGAAATAAGATTTCATCTTAATACTTTCCTTTGCCAATGGCTCGAAAGTAAATAGCCGTCAGTGATTTTAAAGTTTAAAAAAAAAAATGTTTGAATATCGAGGTTCGAGTGCGGTAGCCGCGATGAGTATTCCCATATTCGGCCCCGCCATTTTGCCGGTGTTACCAGTTATTGCAACGGGACATATTTTTGCAACGGTAATGGTAGGTAAATTACTTGTTGAGATTATTTTAGTTTGCTACTTGATAAGTCTGAAATATTTTCTTAATTGTTTCTGTTGGCTATAAATCTTGTGTGTTTTAAATTATAATTTACTAGAGGCGCCCCGCAGTTTTACCTGTGTAAGTCCCGATCCCGCGGGTATATCGAGATAAAAAGTAGCCTATGTTTTAATCAAAATCTCCAGCTATATACCAAGTTTCATCGCAATCGGTTCAGTGGTTTTACCGTGATTGTTATACAAAAAAATCATCTAAACTTTCGCATTTATAATATTAGTAGGACAACAAAGTAGGTGCGTCTCGTGTAATTCGTAATATCGGGATTATAAGTAGCCTATATCCTTTTCTAAGGTTCCATCTATCTCTGTACCAAAATTCATCAAAATCGGTTTAGCGGTTTAGGCGTAAAACTGTAACGGTAAACAGACAGACAAAGTAACTTTCCCATTGTTTACTGCAGTACTATATATCTGCATAATAAATACCTACGGCTGCTTGCACATTTACGATTACAATACCTATAAATTGGGAAAAGTAATCGAATATCTTAGCTTAGGTAGCGTAGTCTGCTTATTTTACTAAAGCCTGCTACTCAAAAATACTTGAAAGTATTTTCTATAACAAGTTTATTTTAGTCTGTATCGGTGGGTACCTTAGTGGATACCTATTTACCTATCCAGTTTTTGTTGACTGTACTTCCTAAATTTTTATTTTTAACATTGTTTTGCTCTAAGATTTACTCACATATAACTACTTATAATGTAGTTAGGTAAACGGATGTACCCACTTTTCTAGGTAGTAAGTACAGAGAACTAATATTGGTTACCCACAACAAAGTCACAAAGCATGTGGCAATATACCTACATAATTGCCACAAGTCAAGGGCGCATAACTAGTGCCAATGTCAAGAACGGACGTGCACCTGACTGGTAATTGAAATAAATGTAGTTATTTATAACTTGTGTCTTCCTTCCTCATATTGTATCCGTTGCACCTTGGTTGCACCATCCTTGTTGGAGAGAGATAGGTCTGCTGCAGAGACTTAGGAGAATGCGAAACAAACATAGAAAGATGCAGAGAGTGTCGACTCAAAGAGTAGAAAATAGTTACCTATAGGAAGGTGCAATCACCCCTTTTAATTTGAGTTTTCTGGCCTCTTTGTGATTAGTGGGGAAAGTGCTTTCACTGTGAATATCCAATTATTATATCGACAGATAAGCTAATATTTAGCGATATCCATTTTGATAAGCTTTATTTTGAGATTGATTATGATTAGGGACATAATTTGTTATCATATCACTATCAACGTTTTATCCACAAAGTTACCCGAACCCCCAGACGTTTAAAAAAATAACCCGCGCCAATTCATTATTTTATTTTCATGTCGGTGTTAGACTAATTTTTTTTTATGGCTATTGCGAATTTACCAGAGGTAGGTTGTATTTATTTAGGACTAGCTGTGCCCCGCGGCTTCACCCGTATAAATTCCGATCCCGTAACGTATGTGACGCATCACGTATGTCATACCAAGCGTTGCTCGACCCGTATGATTATTCAGTCTTATTTCAACCCTATATCTTATTTCAACCACTAAACTATCCCTGTACCAAATTTCGTTCAAATCGGTTTAACCGTCATTTTTACCCATCACGTATGTCATACCAAGCGTTGCAATAAAATAAAGTAGATAAATAAAAAAATAAATATCGCTATCCCGTACAATCATTTAAAGTATCGTATTTATACCCTTAAACTAACCCTGTACCAAATTTCATTCCTATCGGTTCCGCCGTTCTTGAGATATAAATAGTGTAACTAACACGACTTTCGTTGTTATAGCTGCGTTCCGCGGGATTTACCCTCGTAGTTCCAACCCCGTGAGAATATCGGGATCAAAAGTAGCCTATAACCTTCCTCGATAAATGGACTATCAAACCCAAAAAGAAGTTTTTACAAATTGGACCAGCAGTTCCTGAGATTAGCGCGTTCAAACAAACTCTTCAGCTTTATAATATTAGTATAGATTATTTTAGACTACCTGCGCCCCGCGGATTAACCCGCGTAAGTCGTGTTCCCGCGGGAATATCGGGATAAGAAGTGCCTAGCTTATGTGTTCTTCCTGGTCTCCAGCTACCGGTTCAATAGTTATTGCGTGAAAGTAACAAAGTCACATACATACAAACTTTCGCGTTTATAATATTATTATGATTTCGAAAATATTTGTAGCTATACGAAAACTGCAATTAATCAGCCGTTATATTTATAGGGTGCGTTATAGTTCATAATATGGGAACATTCAACAACCATTGCGCACACACAACCCCGCACCCTAAATGCAAATATTATTATACCTGCTCCGTTCCGTCGCTCGTGGGTAAAAAATATGGTGAAGATACTTTTGTCACAACTCCCTAAGAAATAAGTCGTCAGCACTGATTACAATTTTTACTTTATTCGTACACTGTCACATAACTAAATTGGTTAATTTATTATCGAAATTAAACAATACATAAAATATTATAAAAATATTCCTCAAATACAAAAATTAAACTGTATATTTCATCAACGCGGTCTTCTTTCTTTTTCTTAGTTATGGCTTCTGTCAGCAATATAGGACAATTTAGCCAAATACTCGTACGAATAGCGAACTACCACTATTGTACTGTAATCGTTTGAAATAATTTTCAATGCGTGACGGCAGTAGAAAAAATGGCGACGATTTTTCTCCAACCCTATGGGACAATTGTTTGTAACGTGCTAATTTCGTGTTTGGCACTGGTATTTTTATTTTCACTTAACTCGTAGAACTTCGCGTAACTAAATTGGTAACTTGCCGCCGAAATTAAACAATTTAAACGCAATAAAACCATGATTTTGTAAAAATGAAAATTCAGGACGACATTTCACTAACGCGAAAAAAACAAAAGCCCCCATCAACGCGGTCATTCCCGCTCATTCGTGCCTATACTTTACGCCTTTGCACACTTTAAGATTCCGTCAGTGTCAAGTTGACATTGACAAACAAACGTCATTACTTTCGTACGTCACTTGCCGACCTTGTGGTTGTTATTGTTTACGTTTCCAATTTCATTTTGTGCGAAAAAAATTGTCAGTGTACTCGTTTCTGTGATAATTCAGATCTACGTAGCAGTAATATTTTCCGTCCACCATGAGATCTTCACTGTTCAGACCTACGCATAGGCATATTGATCCAGATGAAAGGGAGCCTCTGCTTGCTGCAATCCCAGCAGCGGGGCCTAGTAATGGATTCATTGATGATGAGGTACCTACCTTGAAGTATTGTATCTGCGTATCTAATGACTTAGGTTGTAACAGTCGTTCTCTTTAATTAGTAAAATTCTACTAATATTATAAATGCGAAAGTTTTTTTGAATGCTTGTCAGTCTTCAAGTAAAAATACTGAATGATTACAATGAAATATAGTACGTTGATAGATAGGGGTTCTCTGAAATGATACAGTTCATTTTATCCCGATATTTTCACGGGATTGGGACTTACGTTGGTAAAACTGTGGGGTGTAGAAAGAGCGTTTTAGGTAGCTACTGTTAACAATAAAGTACCTAGGCTTGTGATATGCTTATATTGTAAATATTTCATATAGTAACAATATTTGTCAACTGATTATCCAAATATTTTTAGCAAATGAAACAAATCAAAAATCTACTTAGATTTACCTACTTATTATGTAAACCTTAACAAAGGACAGTATAGAAAATAATAATACCTGTATAACCTTGTAACATTATGTTGGTGATTTATGTATGAGTAACTTTATAGAATGTAGGTATTTCTCTTGGCAAATACAACGTTGACACTGCCAAGATTATGTTAACAAAACTATGAGAATTTTCTTTCGGAAATCTAATCCTTTCAATATGTAGGAAGTCTCTTCAAATACCAAGAACTAAAACCTCGATGTGGCACAGGTTCGAATCCCATTATGAGAAGATATTTGATAATGCATTTCCCTTGTATAATATCTCTACGAAGTACCTAGTACAAGATACCTATTAAATAAATTAATAAATAAATCATGTGACGAACACACAGCGCCATCCAGCCCTGTGGTAAGCTGCTAAGCTTGTGTTACGTTGACTAGACAACGGATATACTACTTATATATATTTTTTTGTAAATACATACATATTATACGCCCAGACCTGATGCAAATATTTATTTTTAAGCATAAATATTTGGACCCAGCAGGAATTAAACCCGCAACCTTCTGCATTGCAGCCAAGCATTCGCCCGACGCGCCACAGAGGTCGTCACCTATTGCTTAATATAACTAAATTATTTGTTTACCATTTTACTTCTTTGTTTTTAAACACAGTCATGCGGCTACAATACACATTATTGAACAATTACTGTTTTGATTACCTACCTACTTTAGTCACAGATGAAACAAAGTCATAATACACTTCAGTAAAGCTATGATAAAACTAAAAAAAGAGATAAGATAGGTAAATTCATATATATGTTTGTGAGAAGTACAAGGGTATAGGTATATGCCTATCTGTACGTTTTTGTATTATTGACGAGGTTTTATCTTTATTGTTGGGATGATTCTGTCTATCTTTACACAGAATTAAGATATTATATGTATATTGTTACTAACCTATACTAACCCTACGGCCCATAATATATTTGTTGAATTGATCTTGAATATTTGCAATCCTTTGAGAAAAAAGTTGCAGGATACATCTAAAATCTGGCCCCATATAAAGCAACTGGGCTTATACCATGAGTACTACACAATGGATATAATTATATTTACTACATATAGAAAACATCTAAAATAAAAAACAAGCATTTATGGCCAGTAAAAATAATTGAACCCGTAAGTTGTGCCACAGAGGCTTATATTTTTTAAAATCAAAACGCCTTTAATTATAAAGCTAACATACCAAGTTATGAATTTTATATAAACAATACATAGGGTTTAGCTATGCACAAAGTCAAATTGACTATAAGTCAGGCATGCATCATTTGAACTTGTATATAATACTTTTTCTGTCTCTGGGTTTCTCTGTAATAAGTCCTTGGACTATGATGAGTTCTGTGCGTTGAAGTGGTGTGAGCAAGATCTCCATCGAGGCTATCTATCAACTATCAAGCTAGACTGTTTGAGTGGTTAGTTAGGCGGTCTTGGTATCTCCTAACAGCTTTTCCCAATTCCTTTTTCACAGTTTACATAGCTGAGTTTCTTCCAAGATTTTATGAACCATGGAGCGTTGGCTATTGTTTTTAATATTTTATTTTGTTGTCTTTGCAAAATGGCAATATTTGTGTCGCTGGCAGTACCCCACAGTTGTATGCCAAAGATCCAGACAGGCGGATTATACTGTAAAGTGAAAAGTTAAGCATTTAAAAAAATCAAAGTTCAAAACGTGTTATCAAGTCAAACTGGTGGCATTAATGTCAAACGAAACAAAAAAACATATGTAATATGAATATGACATCTTTTTACTTAGCATTTTATCAATAGCCTGTGAGGACCTATCGCCTTAAAAACGTGTTATCAAATCAAACTGGTGGCAAAAGTCAAACAAACAAAAAAAACACAAAAAGTATGAATATGACACCTTTTTACTTGGCATTTTATCAATGTCCTGCAATTCGAGATCTTTACAAAGATCCAAAATCAATTTAGTTTCAATCCAAAATCGCGAAAATAGAAGAACAAATCAATCATTTTGAAGAAAAATATTCTTCTTTATTTCCAGCGTGACGGTGCAAACGGGAAGATGACTGACATCGGAGTATCCTCGGCTGAGCTGGTAGAAGGGAGCGGGGGGAATGGAAGAAAGCTGCCACAGTATATTGCAGCTTTGTCTGGTAATATCATCATTTTATGTTAAAAGCATATGTAATTTTATAGGACATAATGTTATTATCTAATGTAACTACTCCTGAACTCATTGCAATGAAATTTGATTATTGTAGCCTGGTTTGTCCTACTTCAATCTGTCTTGGCCTGTGGTTCTCCTGTTAGTATTTTACAAGCATATTTTTCGACTAACACCATCTCGTCAGATCAAAACAAAGATAAAACTTGATATGTTTGCTCATATTTATTCACCTTACAGTATTATATAATATGTTTATATGTCCAAATACTCTTGGCCGACATCATGCTTCTGTACCTAGCGATTTACATTCCCGAGATGTTGTCTAAAAAATGAAACCATTAGACATTCCGACTCAAAATATGAATAATATATTTATGCAAGTGGTTAATATATGTATTTTTTAATTTCCAGCAACCCTCGGCGCACTCGCAGCAGGATCGATGCTGGGCTGGTCATCGCCCGTAATCTACAAAATTACGCAACAGAACAGCACCGAATACGACTTCCCCGTTAGCGTGTCACAAGGTGACTGGATCGCTTCGGTCATAAACCTCGGAGCGGCTGCCGTTTGCTTCCCCATCGGTCTAATAATGGACGCAATAGGAAGGAAGAATACAATGTTATTTTTGACGATACCTTTCACACTTGGCTGGCTTCTAATAACCTTCGGAACAAGCGTTGGGATGTTGATAGCTGGGAGATTTATCACTGGTGTGGCTGGAGGAGCTTTCTGCGTCACAGCTCCAGCGTATACCAGTGAAATTGCCCAGGATTCCATCAGGGGAACCCTTGGAAGTTACTTCCAGCTGATGATCACTATTGGTATCCTCTTCGCTTACGCTGTAGGCAGTTACACTTCAGTCTTTATATTCAACATCCTCTGCACCCTTATTCCTATTATATTCGGACTAGTATTCTTCTTCATGCCAGAAAGCCCTAACTATTTAGTAGTTAAGGAAAAGAACGAAAAAGCCCGAGAAGCTTTGATCAGGTTGCGAGGCAAGAGTTATGATGTCGATCACGAACTGAACAGTTTGAAGTTGAAAGCAGAAGAAGCAAGGAATAATCCTGTGAGTTTCGTCTCTGCGATTACGAAGAAGACAGCTGTCAAAGCTCTTATTATCTGCTACGCACTGATGTTGTTCCAACAGTTGTCAGGAATAAATGCCGTCATCTTTAATACCTCCACGATATTCGAAGCAGCTGGGGCTGCTATCCCGGCTGCTATATCTTCCATAATTATTGGAGTGATCCAAGTTATTGCCACTTTCACTTCGAGTTTGATCGTGGACAAGTTAGGAAGGAGAATTCTTCTGCTGCTTTCAGCTTTGGTAATGTGCTTATGTTCAACTGCTTTGGGAGTCTTTTTCTTCTTGCAAGACAAACATGGGGCGCAAGCAGATATTATCCAAAATCTATCTTGGTTGCCACTGTTATCTCTATCGTTGTTCATAATAGCGTTTTCGCTCGGTTTCGGTCCTATTCCTTGGATGATGGCCGGTGAACTATGCCTTATAGATATCAAAGCGTTCGTCGGATCAACGGCTGGTACCTTGAATTGGCTGTTAAGTTTCACAGTGACCAGCACATTCAATTCTTTAAACACTGCCATTGGGTCTGGTCAAGTATTTTGGTTGTTTGCCGGTATAATGTTGATTGGATTTGTTTTTATATTCTTTGTGGTTCCGGAGACGAAAGGCAAGAGTGCGAATGAGATCCAAGTGATGTTAGGCGCGGAACCTACGCAAAGAAACGTCGAGGAAAAGAAATAAAGACTGAATGAATGAACGAATCTGAAAGATTTGTAAAGATTTTAAATGTATTCCAAACACATTCCATCGGGATTGGCGGCCAAATACTAAAAAAAAATTGAGAAGCTTCTAAATTCAAAATTATTATGCGATTTTTATGTTTAACAGCGGCTTAACTATTTAAGTAGCCCTAAAACTTTGAGTAGCTTTTCAATACTCGGCCGCTAGTTTTGTTATTGATAGGAAATACATTTGTATGGACACAGTGTTAGCGAAGTAGTACGCCCTTAAACTTTTCTTTTGGTATTTTTTTTACAGTGTAGTTTGTTTTTGTCATGCTTGTGGATAAAAGAGTGATTAGTTTTTAGTGTCACACGCTGTGTCTACACGCTTTCAGAAGCAATATTCACTGTTACAAACCAAAGACTAATGATTTTCCTCTATAGGTAGATATTAATGTGAAAAAAATAAGCATTTAAAAAGCAAATGATATTCATATTTAAAAAATAAACGTTAAGAGATAATAGTGGCAGCTACAATACTATAGTTATAAATATTAGAATGTAGATAAATGCAATGCTTTATAAGTAGTTTTATATTTTATAAGAATAATATTATGCAAGATTAGAATATTCATGTTTAGAAACTTGAATATTCTACTAACATTATAACCAAGAAAGTTTAGAACAAAAGGTTACATAATTAACCTTTTTATAATACGGTTTAATATACATTATATGGATTAATGATAAAAATACGGCTGGTGAAACTGTGTGAAAGAGACACGCTGCGCCATTGCACAGTACAGCCTGTCGTAAATCGTATGGATTTTGAAAATATATGGACTATATCGCAACAAAATGTTTATTTTAAAGGTTAACCATAAAAGAATACGGGTTATCCTTTTTTGTTTTTAACCTAACCATCCTTCTGTTACCTTTCGTGCAAAATCTAATAAACCAATTAAGATGAAATTTAAAATAGCTCAATACACATCAGCTATTCTATTCCTATATTCCACGGGACTTACGAGGACAGAACCTTGGGGCGCAACTAATTATTTTATGTTAAAGTGTAGAAAAAGTTGTGCTGTGTAATTGTTGTTTTAATAAGACCAAAATAATAATATACCTATCAATAATGTTACAGAATATTTAAATCAATTTAATAAAGAAGCCAATAAATAATCAAATGCGGCTTTATTCTGTCCTCTAATTTAAGATAAATAATTGCCATTTAGCTGACATTATTATTGTGTGTTAATTTCTAGATAATTTTTATTTCTCTCTAGGTTAATGATTTTTAAATTATGACTATTTTGAGATAATTTAAAATATTTATAAAAAAATAAACATTATTTTATTGCTCAATTTTGTAATCGAAATATTTAATTTTGTTGTTAATTTATTAGATTAATAATTATTATAAAACATGAAATATCTGTAATATTGATTTGAAATTTCATTTGCTGGTCTTATTGTGTGTCAGAAATTTTGCTTAATGTTGCCATTTTTAAATAATTTATAGTTTTTGTGACATGGTAATCCTATGAATAATATAAAAAGGGAAGTTTATGTATACATTTGTGTGTGTGTGTGTGTCTGTTCGCTTCATCAGTAACTTGATTGTGTATGAATGTTGCAAATGTCATTTCAATGAAATGGGTAAATTCATCAAAGAGGTATGAATAGTAGCTCTGAGTAAACGTTACCTTAAGTTTAACGACGCGCCTAAAAGGTTTTTATTTACAAAATCGTCGCCATTTTTTCTGCAGCCTTCACGCATTGAAAATTATTTCAAACGATTACAGTATAATAGTGGTAGTTTACTATTAGTACGAGAAACTGGCTAAATTGTCCTATATTGCTGACAGAAAGTCATAAATAATAAAATGAAAATATTCGAAGCTGCAACCTTATTGCGGCCCTGTATTTTGTATCTTTGTAGTGTAATTACTACGCATTTGGATAGCTTATGTTTACTCTGCTCTATTCTTACCTCTGTGATGAATTTACCTATTTTATTGAAATGTCATTTGCAATATTCTCACACAATCAAGCCACAGGCAATTGCGATGAAACTGGGTATGTAAGTAGCTGGACACCTGGAATAACACATAGGCAATATTTTATCCCAATATTCCTACAGGAAAGGCATTAAACCTGAGTGCAGCGAGTGTACAATAAAGTGATTTTATGTCCATCCTATTGTATGGAGAGTGGCACATAAATAATGATTGTTGAAATATATAGTAATATGTGTAGTAAATAAAATATTAATATTTATATGGTTTGTATGTAATGTTGTTAAATTATATTGTAGGTACATTTTGAAACAATAAATGTATTGAATTGCAGTTTATTTTATTATTTCAGTCTTCAGCTAGAAAATTCATTGTACATTATAGTTTTCCATATAGGTACTAAAGTTCACAGAATACACAATACGTTTGGTACCAAAATTTTATACCTACTTACCATAGTCGAGAAGTCGGGTACCTAGGTATTTCTAGATTTTTCATAGATATTTCTATGTATAATATTATTATGTAAGTATTTACAAAAGAAAAATTGTATATCCGTTGTCTAGTCACTGTAACACAAACTTAGCAGCTTATCATGGGGCTAGATGGCGCTGTGTGTTGGTCACAGAATTTATTTATTATTATTATATAAATATTGTAGTATAATGCACACAGCGACACCTCTTATCAGCAACTAGGAAAATACTTTTTAGGAATTCGTAACGAATTGCACTACATTCATCATACACAGCGCAATCTACTATGGGTCTAGACAACGGATATACTATACTTACTGCATTTGTAAATTTATACATATGATACATAGAAAACACCCAGACCAGAAACAAATACTTATTTTTAGGCATAAATATTTGCGCCCGGCAGGATTCGAATCCGCAACCTTCTGCATTGCAATAGTGCGTTTGCTCGCCGCGTCACAGAAACCGTCAAATAACATAATATTCCTTGCAGTCGGGTAAAAAGGGGACCTTTTTACTAAGACTCCACTGTCCGTCTGTCTGGCTGTGATAGCTAACCGCAGCTTACGTAATCAGCACTCTCTTTACCAGGGCTTCTTATCTGAACGATGTTTTCGGTTGCATGCGTCTCGGGAGCCAGGAGTTCGCTAAAACCCTAATTACCCTCCTTTGCGTCGCGCAGTCAGGTAATTAATCTAGGGTCGTCACAGACAGTATACATACAATCAACTGCAAATAGATTTGGCAATATTTTTACGATCGGTCGCCTCCTCGAGACCAATAGGATAATGAAGGTTATCAGCCACCGCGCTGGGAGAACTCAAGGTTTGCTAGTCTTCCTTTGATCTCTAAATTACCTTTTACGACACCAATAAATAAAATAATAATAAATAAATTCTGTACCCAATACACAGCGCCACCTAGCCCCATGGTAAGCTTATGTTACGGTGACTAGACAACGGATATACTACTTATATTTGTTTTTATTTTGTAAATACAAACATTATTATTATACATTTCTATGTATAATAGATACGCAAAACACCCAGATATTTCTATACACCTAGACCAGATACAAATATTTATTTTTAAGCATAAATATTTGCACCCGCCGGGAATCGAACCCGCAACCTTCTGTATAGCAGTCAAGCGTTTGCCCGACGCGCTACAGAGGTCGTCAATACGGGAAGAGATGGGATTACACTATTCTATGCCGGGGCTGCACGACTATGCTATTGTTAAACAGATGAAATTTTCCACGTTCGACGTTACGCGGATGAAACCACGATGTGCAACTAGATATTACGTAGGTATATTAACTATGTCATGTTGTCAGATTCTAAGGTAAATATGTAGGTAGACAATGAATCATAGCTAGGCTACAAAGGCGTAGGTATTGACGAGGTATGTACAATTTTCATACATATATTTACTGGCCTTCTTAATTGTAAGTAGAGTATCAAATGATAACAAAGTTTCAAGTTCTGCTCTAATTGTGGTGAAATATGATCAAAACAACATAAGTACATTAGTACGAAAATATATTCAATCAATCAACACAATCTTTCATTTGATTAAGTACCT
Source organism: Idaea dimidiata (assembly GCA_949358125.1). Classification (NCBI taxonomy): domain Eukaryota; kingdom Metazoa; phylum Arthropoda; class Insecta; order Lepidoptera; family Geometridae; genus Idaea; species Idaea dimidiata. Next base: position 12,935,431 of record OX442334.1, read on the forward strand.
AATTCTAGGTATACATTCGGATTACTTTTCAGTAAAAATGAGCGGAGTTTTTACAATAGTATACATTTGATTATCTACCTACCTGCAAATTATGCTTTTTCTTTGGTTAAATTTTAATTGGTAACTGTCCTTGTAGAGTGAGTTTGTCATAGAGCAAACACTGAATATCATATAGGCTCTAAGGCTTTGAATTTTATCTGCCTTTTGACTTACTATTTTCCGTATATATATATACATAGCATTTGCTTTACAAAAAACTCGCACTAAGAGCTCTGGACACAAAATATATCTAAATTTAATTATTCAAAATATACATGCAAATAAAAAATATTACAATAACGTAATTAGGTATCTACTTAAAAATATTTGATTTAAGATTTCTTATTAGTACTTAGCTGCAAAAACGGGCAGCAAATCAGTAAGTACATCAGTACACAATCTAAAGATAACATTCACATTACAATGAACATAGATTATACCCATATTTAAAAGGCATCTATGGAATATTTACTATGATAAATATTATCAGAGCCCTACTTACATAAGATTGAGGTTAGACCCCCCTCCAATTTTAGAATATGCACTTCTATAAAAATTGCAGCAGAATAAAGAATTCATCATAGCATTTAGAGATGTCGAGCTATGAGTTCTGTAAAGACCAGAAGATACTTCTTCAAAAGTAATATCTCCAATAAACTGCTGCAAGTCACTCTTTGGAAACCCATCGTTATAATACTGTTTAATAGTATCATAAGCATCCATGATAACAGAAATAAATAAACTTAGTACAACATATATGTATAAACTTATGAATGAATATAGATATATTCTGCTAAAATACCACAGCATTGGTGACTTCTTGGACATTATAAAGAAAGTGGCAAACATGTCGTCTCCGTTAATCAATGAGAACAGACATTCAGATGTAGTGGCTAAGGAACGAAACTTCATATGATAAGGGCCAAGAACTAACCACCCACAGAACATAAAGCCTGCATACAATAACAAAGCACAGACTGAGAACCTAAATATTTTTGGTGCGGCTTTCTTTAACGTCAGAATTACAACATTGTAAGTCTTAAAGAAGCCTAGGTATCGGAGAAGTCCAAACCAAACTAGAAGGTTTCCAGTTCCTAAGAACAAGGAACAAATATTCCATTGGTCATTTTCAAATTGATTCCTTTCGATTTGCTCTTTTATTGCTGATCCCATGATGATCAGCATATCGTTGATAATGATCATTATATACCAAACGTTCAAGAACTCCATTTTCCCTTCAAGACTAAGTTCTTTGTTGTAAGCTCTTCTAAAATAATGTACAGTTAATTCTTTTAACAACTGTGCTCTGTACACTGCTCGACTGCACAAGCTTAAAGATGCTGCACATATTAGAATAACCAAAATATTCAGGATACTTCTTAATATTTGATCAATTTTATTGTCAGATACATATTTTCCATCCCCTTTGCATATGAGTTTGTAAGGTTCTGCTTCTAAAGACAGAGACATTTGGCCGTCATGATCTTCATTGTCAAATATGATTTCTACATCAAACCTGTAGCAGTCAGGTGGTGTGATTGGCCCAGCTGCCCTGAAGTTAATAGTCTTTATAGAAAACGTCAATTTTGCACGAACTAGTGATGCAAACGTAACATTAAGTCCTGCATCTTTGATAAAAGATTTTGAGAGAAATTCTTGGTCATTCAAAGTAAAGTTTATACAGGTTTCAATGATTTCAGAGTTAAATTCGTAACTTTCATTAAATCCATTGATGATTCCTTGCTTGTAATTGTATTGGCAGAAGACAGGGTCAGTTCGGTTATTGTCTTCATTGTTATAAGAGTAGGGTCCAATTGCATTTGAAAGGTTTGTGTAGCCGGCAACGGCAAAGTCTATAGCATCATAAAATTCATCCATTTTATAAACAGCAAGAGGTCCTGCCCCTGGAGGGTATGCGTTTATCTCACGTGTCGAGTCCCAGCCTGACAAGAACAGATGCGAGAAACTTATGCGATTGTCCCACGTATAATTCACGTGATTATATCTATTGTGTGCAAATAAACAAAGCTGGAATGTGACTAACACAATTTTGATAACTTGCACGACGAATTTGAAAGGAAATTGTCGTTTTGCTCGCCATTTCTCAATCGGGTTCATGAAAAAGAACTGCAGTTTACGTCGCATTTTCTCCTCCATTTGATGAAGGCCGAGTAAGTTGGGCGTCTGAGCGGAAAATCCTACTCCTTGTTCGCCGTGGTTACATTCACGGCTCCCGGCTGGTTTCTGCTCCTCCTCACCTTCAGAACAAGTTGTTTCTTCCGGAGATGAAATTATACCCTCCATTTGGAAGTGTTCGAATGGTATTTTGGTCGTAAGTCTACACAGTATGCAATATTTTATTTGCGGTAAACGCTGCAGTTTTCACATGTGGGTACTTATTTTTTAATACGCACAGAATCTTATAGATTCAACTTCCAGGAACAAGGTTGTTCACGTAATTTTAACTTGATTGCAAAGAAACTCACTGAGAAAAACAAAGAAATCATCCCATCGTCATTTGATGGGAAATACCACAGGCTAAGAAGATACTAACTAAAGGCCACACACCTACTTACGCAGGACAATAAATATACTGATCAGAGTTGCCAGGAAGAATTGAATCGATTTTCGAAACCTCTCAGAATGGCAAATATAATAAAATAAATAACATCCAATCAATCCTCCTAATTTTGGAAATGTGTTAGAATGTAAGGAGTATTTATACATCTTCTACAAAACCTTGCGGTTTGTAGCTGAGTTGGGGCGTCGCCTCAGGGAAAAGGGTCTGGACCCCCGGTCGGGGCTCTTTTTAGCCCAGAATATATCGTTGGCGATATAACGGGGTAATGCCGCTAGTGTGATGGGCACTTTTGGACTCAATGGTCATTCACCTTAAATTTATATGATTTATATTGTTAATTATCTTTGTAGTATTTATTTATTGTGTAAGTATTTAGTCTTTCTTAATAAACAATTGGTATTTCAAACCTTGGTTGGTTTTCGTTCTGTTGCAATTGTTATTCTAATCCATCGCCTTCTCCCGTTTTGCTGTCACATATAAATAAATGCGCTGGATCAAGCGATTTTTTTAGCTGGCAGCACAAAAATACTCTTGTCCACTGAAAAACAATTTTATTATTTTTTTATTTCTTATCGGTTGTAAACCGATTATGGCCATTAGGAAATTAACCAGTGTCAAGTATTATTACTATATTATACAAGTTAGTTGCATCGAAACAGTCAAATCGTCATAGTTAAAGTCAAGTCTAGGGAATCATTTGTAAACACAGCGGCCATTTACGAAGATTGTTCACGGAGCTTTAGAGACAACACTAAGTTCATGTTTTGCACTGATTTTCACTTTTATTCCACTTATACACCTTCACGACTCTAAATTGATTAATATGCCCCCGAAATTAAACAATTATACTAGGTTTCACAAAAATGAAAATTTAGCAACACCGCTCAACGCGTTCCCGCTAAAACTCCAGAAAAACAATTATTATTATTATTTTCTTATCGGTTGTGAACCGATTATGGCCATTAGGAAATTAAGAAAAACAATTGACACCAACATTTGACATGACAGTGACACTGACTGTTTAAGTGTTAAGATTATTTGACGGAGTGGGAATGAAAATAAAAATATTTGTATGTTTCAAAATGATTTAGAACTGTTTTTGTTAGAATAGAATTCATTATGAAATCTAATTCCTTATTGTACAAATTTTATATAAAAGTCAATAATCGAACACCAAATTTTAATGATCGTCGTGGTGAAAAAACCTTTCTGATGGATGCAGAGTAGGCTATAAGTCGTCGTGCGAAGCCGTTAACGAAAAAAGAACGCGAAGGAAGGAGGAACACATCACAATTTGGTTTTCAAATCGCAAATAATTACTAAATTGGGCAGAATTTTATTAAAATATTTAAGTTTTAGGCACTGAAATTCATTATAGAACTATGGCGTTAACTGCCGACAAGCTGATAAACAACGACAGGTAAATATCAGGTGGCTTTGCATACATCTGTTTCTGAAAGGGAAAGTTTTCTGCTTAGAACGCAATTTTATTGTATCCCGTTGAATTTTCGTTAGAAAACTGCTTTTTGTCCAATACTTATTCAATGCATCACCGTCAATTCGTTATAGTAGTCTTTGCCTATTGCAAAATGTAGTTTTGGCACAGGTACTAATTGCATCAATGACCTTAGATTGATAAGAAGTTTGTGGTTTATTCCGGAAAATGTTGTTTTTCTAAAATCTGTGTCTAAATTGTTATTATTCAGTTTTGAAAACTTACATACCTATTTTTTGTTATAATACATCTCAGTTGAAACTTATTAAAAAACAGTAGTAGTATAGAAGCCAGCAAGCAACTGGCGGTTGCCCAAGCAATACAAAAGCAATATTTTGATTCAATGAGGTGGTTTGATCCTTGGGTGGTGCTAAAAGAGCAATCACTTGGTGGGAGGTTTTGGCTGGACATGTCCATAGTGGTCAAATGATCTATATCTATGGTGAAAATTGACATCTTATTGGGCTCATGGTTGCGTAGCATATTGGATTACAAAGGATGGCATTCCATGTTTGGAAGCTTCCAACTTCCAGATTCCATGTCCATCTGGCTTCAAAAATAGAAAAGTACATTTTTTTTACCAAAGCCAATTTTTTTAAACTTGACCTAATAATTATTCATTTTTATTTTGTAGATTTAAAAGCAATAATGCAATTTATTAAGTATTGTAAAAATGCCAAGGTTGTTTTTTCCTCCCACCTTGAAAAGTAATAAGCAGTTATTTTTCAATACTTGAATAACATTTCAAATTATTTCTGAAGTCTTACAAGTTATTTAAAATACTTAAACTACTGCAATTTTAAAAACATTATTTGAGAATATATTCCCTATGTACTGTATGGGAGTGAGATTAAGGCCTTACCCTACCTTTGGATTAAATAAAGTCTTGTCAAGAGATGTTAGCCTTCCCTGATCATTTTTCTTTGTTTGGAAAAATGCTAAAAACAGTATTAGCAATGTGATCAAAACTGAAAAATTAATATATATTTAATATCAACAAATGAACAATTGAAACATGAGATGACAAACGCAAGACAGTGGTCACAGCTCGTGGTCTAAAAACCGAAAAAAAATCTATGAATATTTCTGAATAAAAAACCATTATTCTTCTTATTTCAGGTTCAACACAGACAAGGATTTTCTTCAATTTCTAGTTTATCTGCCATTTGGTTTGGTTTTATTGGTTGTGAGGGTATTCCTGGGGCTGATCCTGTGGATCGCTACAATACTGCTGCCCAACAAATGGGCCATCAGGCAGTTGCTGACTACACTGGCTTGTTGGACGTTTGGTAAGTTTTATTGTAGTACAACAAAGCAACAGTAAAGCAAGTTGGCCTGTTGTCTGAAAATAGTCTTTGACAGGTCAAATGTCAATTTATAGGGCTCTATGTCCTGTTCCTATGTTTATGTTTTGTGCGATGTTTGCCAATTTGTCAGAAACTTTTATCTCATCCATGTCATCTCACCACTTTTCTGTTATATGATTATTAAGGTTTATATGGCCTGCTTCAACCCATTTTGATATAGGTTTTTGGGTAACATCTACATAGATGCTGTATCCTTATCAAAAATGGAATGCTGCAGAGTAGCAGACCAACAAGTGGTATTTGAAAATAGGAAAACTCTTCTGGTAGCCTTTAGCAGTCTTAGCAGATTGCTGGCTTTCTTGGACAGTCTGGGATGGTTGGAGTACAAGTTTATGAGAATTATAAATGACTTGTGGTAAATTGTCGCATTCTCTAGGAGTGTACGTGAAGCTGAAAGGCACCCGCGACCCGCGCTGCAGCGTGCTGGTCGCTAACTACGTCACGTGCCTGGACTCACTCGCCGCGGCGCATGCGCTCGGCACCATCAGTGTAAGTTACACTACACACACATCTAGAGGAGAACAACACTCTGAAGCTAAACCTGCTCTAAAAGGTGTTTTCCTTGGTAGGGAGGCTTCGGCCGCGGCATGTTACTCTCCACCGGCCTGGGCCCTAAAACGTAACAACTTAGGCCAAAACTTCAGTCCATCAAACGTTAGTGATTATCGTTCGTCCTGGACCAATAGAATGAATGTATAGAGAATTATGGGTCCAGAATGAAGGATAACCTCCTACTGATGTTTGATCGGCTCCGCAGTTTCGGCCGATGTTGTATCGTATAGGCGTCCCTGAGTCGTAGCGCCAAAGAGCCATTTAAACAATAAAGAGCACTTAATCAGAAAAAAAAAAACAATAACTCGAACTAAGGACCCTGAATTATCCTACCAATATTATAAACTTGCAGCGCCCGGCGGTTTCAACCATGTAAGTTCAGATTCCAGTGGAATATCGAGATCAAAAGTTAATCTAGCCTACGTGTTAATCTAGATTTTCAGCATATGAAGTTTAATCGCAATCGGTATTGTGGATTCAAACCAATCACGCTAAAGATTAAAACTCAAACATTCAAACCAACAAACACATCTATATTTATAAAAGGGGAAATCACTGACTCACTCATCACAAAATCACAAAAACTACAAGTAGTTTATTATATTAGTGGGATTACTACTAATTAGTCTGTACCTAATTTCTGATTTCTTTTACCTTTCAGCTGAGAAAATGGAAAGTTCCACCGTTTTTCGCTTCAGCATTAGGGATAAGGAACGCCGCGCAGTTCGCTAGAAAGTAAGTTATTTTAATTGTTTAGTAATTTTTGCGTGAACTTGTAACAAACAGGGTCAATTACTTACACACAAACTTTCATACTCATAATATTACTATCTGCGCCCCGCGATATTATTCAATAAAAAGTAGCCTAAGTTTTTATTACAGATCTCCAGCTATCAGCATACCACATTTCATCGCAAATTAGTACTTTTTGCGTCATAAAGTAACAAACAAACTCGCTTACTTACTTACTCACTTACTTAGATTCCTCTGAATCTATTGTATTCCATTTAATACAGGATCGGAATTTACTTGGGTGAAACCGCAGATTGCAGCTAGTTGGAATATTTTTATACTTGATAATTTGTGAGTTTCTTGTGGCTTGTCCTCATTAGAAACCACACTAAAGTCATGGTTATAAGTTAAAGTATCAGAATGATCATGTATTGTTATACAAGCTCTTTGTTACATACCGGGTCATCCTGCTTGGCAACCCCACAACACTCCAGGAGTCGTGTGAGGATCCCAGGAATATCCTGCGCTTTTGGTCAATCTGGGTTGGCTAGAATAACATCACAGCCAACAGTCACGTACAATGGGTCCACTGGAGGAGCTAAGTGGGGAAAATGGCAGCCCAAGAAGAAGAATGCAAGCTCTTAATGAAATAAACTAATATTGACTAATGACTGTCTATTCCAGGCAACACTTTGCGGAATGTCCCAGCAAGCCGGTGTTAGTGCAACCTGAAGGAGGTCCCACAAATGGTACTGGACTTCTGCTGTTCACGGAATGGCCTTTCCAGATGGGAAATAGGGTGCAGCCCGTTGCCATCAGTGAGTGTCTTTCCTAGTGAAATATCTAGGACTAGTGAGTGGATAGATAGATTGATAAATGTATACTTTATTTGTTCAGTATTAATATACATACATAAGATGAATACCTATACAGAAAGCTTAAAACTAAAACGTTGTACAAATGGATGGCCATATCGCTATAAGCGATTTCTTCCAGGCAGGCTTTAATGAGATTCATTACAGCCAAAGAACCTGGAAGTGTCTGGAGTAACCGATCGCGGCGTATTAAAAATTAAACCCACTCAAACAATATAATATTGTTTACACACCTACTGCTCTACAAAGTTACTTTATTTGACCAAAAAGGTCAACGTAAAGCGACTCTTTATTCCCTAGGTGCATAAAGTGCACATTATGCACCTAGGGCATAAAGAAATTTAAATTTGGAACTAAGGTTCTGGTAGCATACGGCCATTTCGAACTGGCCACCTAGACATAACACATAAAAAAAATAAAAACTGGGCAATTTTTTTCTATTTTCATGGACGGAAGGGTAAAGCAAAAAGTTTTGGTTAGTATAAAGCCCCAACTTTTTTTTTTCATCAGCTAAGGCCGATGTGTGGTTTCGTCATTTTGATGTAACATTGTTAAATTTAATTAATATAAAGCTGTCAATATATTTCATATACGTTGCATTATTCTATTTTTTTGTTGTTAGTTAAATACTTATTTTTGTAGCCCTTTTATTGTCTCGCAGTAGATGTGTAAAGTAGAGTATTCACCTCGGTACTAAAGTCTGTCTTTAACTTGGGCGCTTGAATCCCACGCTTCACTCAGGACTCTAGGTACATAACTCCTTCGCTTCGCTCAGGAGTTAAGTTTTTAACACCCTCGCTGCGCTCGGGAGTTAACCCTCTAGAGTCCTTGGTACGCTTTGGATTCAATATGACGCCCGCTATTTTTTTTTTTTTTTTTATTTATCTCCTTTCATCTTGCAATCTGTCTTTTCTGAGACATTCAGCGAAGAGGTTACGCATGTGCATGAGAAGTGGCTTGCATGGCGTGACTCCATCGAGACACCCATTTGTATGGTTTGTTTCGGGTTATGAGAGTAGGTCTTGTGGAGCTTTCCTTTTTAGCCTTCTAAATACAGAGTCTCCAGTCATTAGTGAGGATGCAAGTTGATTTGGGTGATTGGATATCCTTGTTTTGTATGATTTTAAGAAGTTTTTTACTTCATCCTTAACTGTAGGTACCGCCAGATCATGGTGTAGCCTATCATTTGTCATGTACCAAGGAGCAGCGGCTATCATTCGTAGCATCTTCGATTGGAAGCGTTGTAGAATTTCCAAATTGGAGTTGGATGCTGTGCCCCACAGTTGAATGCCATAGGCCCAGATTGGTTTTACTATGCATTTGTAGATAAGGAGTTTATTCTCAAGCGACAGTTGGGACTTTCTGTGCATTAACCACTGCATGGTTCTGAATTGTAGGCTCAGAGCAATCCTTTTGGTAAATATGTGCTTCTGCCAAGTTAGGCGGCGGTCCAAGTATACTCCAAGATATCGCACATGCTTCTCTTGAGGAATTCGAATTCCGTTCAGCGACACCGGTGGACAGGTGTCATGTCTCATTGTGAAAGTCACATGTACCGACTTAGTTTCGTTGGCTTTGATACGCCAGTCTTTGAGCCAAGTGGAGATGTTATTCAGGCTATTTTGGAGTTTTGCAGATGCTGTCGTAGGATCGGAGTGAACTGCCAAAATGGCTGTATCATCTGCAAATGTACCAGTCAGTACGTCGCCACAGTTTGGCAGGTCGGCGGTGTATATGAGATACAGGACTGGTCCCAGTACGCTTCCCTGAGGTACACCCGCATGGATTTCTCTAAGTGTCGTTTTGTCATTCCCATGTTTCACAAAGAAGAATCGATTCGTGAGGTATGATCGCAGGAACTTGAAATAGTTTACCGGAACGCCCGCTATATAAGACAGGACTTTAGTACCTCGGTGCATAAACTACTATTTATCTATTATAAGTAAAAATTTCAGAAATATTAAAATGTAAACCTAAGCCAAACATGAACTTTTCCGTTGTTTCCATAGTCGTCATTACAACGACTTCCTCGGACTTAACATAATCAAGTAACATCAAGTTATAAAATACTTGACACTTGCACTGGCTAGTTTGTAAATGGCCATATTCGATCCTTAATTGAAAAAAAAAAGGTAATGTGTAATTTCCTCCAGGTGTGTCCCGCTGGTGGAGCAACGTTAGCACGTCCGCAGGCGATACGGGAGCGAGGGCGGGTAACTCGCGCGGGTTCCCGTGGCGGGACGCGCTGTGGTTCTGTTTGTCACCCGCCACCGTGCTCACGTTGACCGCGCTGCCTACAGTGGAGAGGCAAGAGGAAGACGATGCAGCTTTCCAAGAACGATTGAGGCAGACCATTGCTCAAGCACTTAAGGTTGGTATCTTTTTTAGCCATACAGGTACGGTATTGCATCCCGTTTCTACGGCATTGCGTCCCGCTTTTACGATACTGCGTCTCGTTTTTGTGGTATTGCGATATTGCGACCTGTTTTTGCGGTATTGCGTCACGTTTTTGCGATATTGCGTACCGTTTTTGCGGTATTTAACTTTTTTTTGAGGTAGGAACTACATTTTAGGTGTAAAAAACACCTGTGCTCTTCCATAACAGAAAAAATGAAATAAATAATATTGTTAAGTATATTCAAACCAATTCTATATATTTTTTTAATATATATTGTCATATAAAAGAACTTAAATAACATGATTTTATTAAATATATCATAATAAACCACTAAGGTTTGTAGAACGCTAATCTGCGAAACGTTAAAAATAAATACAAATAAGATCTATAACAATGACTGTAGAAATATCCATGTGGGACCATGGATATTTCTACATTATTATTTGATATTTCTATATTATAAAGATAAGAACCACACAGGGGGTACTTGCATCAACAATAAGATCAAAGATAAATTGCAAACCAAAATGTCGGTAGGTATAATCATAACCTTAATTAAATAAGACAATATCGTTTTTACGGTATTGCGTCTCGATTCGTTAATACAGCGGCGTTTTGGCTACCTTACGTACCGTGCGGTAATACCACATGCGTTTCCGACCTAGAATCGAACTGGATGTTTGTTCGATTCCGACTTAACCCTTAACAATCCGCAGGTGCCCGTGAGCAACTACCGCTGGGAGCAGCTGTGGTCGGGGCGGCGCGCGCGGTACAACCTGGAGGGGCGCGATACAACGCCCAGACCGCGCGCGCACACCACAGACCGCGACCTGACGCGACTGGCCGCGCAGGTCAAGGAGGTGCTACCCAGGGTGCCGGTGGCAGACATTATACGGGATCTGGGTAATATCTTACGTCCATCTATCATCTAACTTAATCTATGTACGATATGTATGTATTTACGACTCTGTGGCGGAGTTTTTTTTGGCGGGAATGCGTTGAGGAGATGTGTTGCTAAATTTTCATTTTTGTGAAACTTAGTTCAAATGCGTGTAAATTGTTTAAATTCGGGGGCACATTAATCAGTTTAGTTTCGTGAAGATGTACAAGTGAAAATAAAAGTGAAAATCGGTGCAAAACATGGACTTTAGCTTAGTGTTCTCTCCAAAGCTCCGTGAACAAACATTGTAAAAATGGCCCCCTTTTTACAATGATTCCCTCGACTTGACTCTAATTATGACGACTTGACTGTTTTGTTCGATGCAAATAACCTGCAAATACTGATAATACTTGACACTGGCAAATGTCCGAAAGGAAAAGCCATTTTAATGAAGAAGAAGAAGAAGACTCTGTGGCGCGTCGGGCGAACGCTTGGCTTTGGAATGCAGAAGGTTGCGGGTTCGATTCCCGCTGGGTGCAAATATTTATGTTTAAAATAAATAATTGTATCTGGTCTGGGTGTATTTCTATGTATAATATGTATGTATTTACAAAAAAAAATAATGTTAGTAGTATATCCGTTGTCTTATCACCATACCACAAGCTTAACAGCTTACCATGGGGCTAGATGGCGCTGTGTGTTGGTCACAGGATTTATTTATTTATTATTATTATTTACCAAAAAACTATAATGTGTAGTTTATCCGTTGTCTAGTACCCATAGTACAAGCCTAGTGCTTAGTTTGGGGCTAGATTGCGCTGTGTGCAATATAGTGCAATATTGGATTATTTATCTATCCACTACACTCAGCTGGAGGGGTCTCCCAGACTGCGCCACTTGCTTTGAAGATAGATTACCTCTACCAACTACTAAAATTACTTATTAACGGGGTGTTTACCATGTTTAATAATTAACGTTAATTAATTAATTAATAACGAGACATCTCGTGAACAAGCTGGTTGAAATTGCTAACGAAATATCGAGCTCTGCGAATAAATTATTAAATATGGTAAACACCCCGTTAATAAGTAATTTTACTAGTAAAAATAACCATGTTAGTTTAAAATCTTTACCAACTAGTTCATATATCAACTAAATATTACATTTTTGTGAAGTACGTAATGCATAGGGCGTTTATAAAAATATTTTAATAGAAAATTATATCTACAAAAACCCAACGCAAGGCTGACGCTAAGCGGGATTCAAACAATCCGTCTTTTGTCAAACTGAAAGAAACTATTTAAAATACAGTTACCGGTGTGTGGTGACTTACACCTTGAATTTTTGCATCTGTATTCACCATCTATTATAATTTGGCTTCTTTGTGCCATGCCGCTCCCGCCGTGAAAATGCGTTGTTTTTGTAGATGTATTATTCTTTTAACCTTTTTTTAAACTTATTTTTTTTTTTTCGTTATTTGATTTTTTATGCTCATGGCATATTTTAGAAATATTTAAAGGAATAATACGTCTTTTTAAATTCACTCCTGGCGAGGTTAGAACTCACGCCTCTATGTTCAACACTCAACAAATGAAATTTTGTATTTATCCTTTCAAATATTTAATATAAACTTTCTTAGCCCAACGTTGTCTTGCACTTGCATGTCATGTGTGTATGTTGCAGCGATCACGAACAGTGTAGACGTGACAATAACGAACTTCCTGGAAGGGTTGACCCCATACTTCCCGGAGCCCTGCCCTGCGGAACCTAGCACCAGCCAACCCAAGCCGCAGCCCAAGTACGTACATACATAAATAGAACAGAAGACCTGACCCCATATTACATACTTGATTGATTGATTAATACTTTATTGCAACACACCACAATTAAAAAATTACAATAATAAAAAAAGAAATATAAACAACATAAAATTAGGTGGTACAATGGGCGGCCTTATCGCTTAAAGCGATCTCTTCCAGGCAACCTTTGGATGAACAAGAAGCAAAGAAAGAGGAAAGGTAGGGTGATTAAATAATATTTTGAGTAGGTACTTCCCAGAACCTTTCCTAAGCGATTGAACTTTCCTAAAGCCTTCGGTATTATACCCTTTTAGCTACATTTCCTTTAAAGTGGCTTTCCAAAAATTCGCACCTGACAGGAATTGAACACCTGCATCTTTGGGAAGTACTTCCCATATCCATTTTGGTCACAAGTCTAGTCGAGCTGAAATTAAGGGTCGCACCTCTTTTTTGTTTTACGTTTCAGGTACGCAGCGCCATCTACTGGTGTCTTAGCAAACTGCAAGCTTGTATTTTACAATTTACATAAAAAATAATATAAATGTAACATGTTACTTCAAGTGTAAGAAACACTTTAAAAAAAAATATCAAAGTTTTAATGAATATTCGAAAGTGTGTTGTTATGTTTGGATAGATTGCAAGTAATCGAAGGATAGGATAGAATAGGACAACTTGCTAGTAAATAATCAAGTATTCTACAAAATTAATAAGCCGATTTTAATGAGTGTTTATCCCAATATTATATAATATTTCAATGGAATTGGGTCTTATACGTTTGAAACCGCAGCCAGACATAAAAATCCACTACTTAAATTTCTTATTAACGGGATGTTTACCATGTTTAATAATTTATTCGCGGAGATCGATATTTTGCTAGCAATTTCAACCAGCTTGTTCACGAGACGGTCTCGTGAACAAGCTGGTATTTAAGTCGTGAAAATAACCATGTTAAGTTAAAATCGTATATAAAAATCCACTTGTTATTTTCAGATATGTAACCCCAATACCAACCGGTACATTCCCCAAAAGCGCTAAAGAACGGCAACTGTCCTTCCAAGAGAGGAAGTGTGAAATGATAGCGGAAGCGCGGCGGAAGTACATCGAGAAACATGGCCTCAACGTGGCCCTCAGTTAACCGACTCGAAAGCAGAGAGGTAATGCGTTTCGTTCCCAACAGTATGTACGATGTTACAGATTAAAATAGACATGGAAATGGCGCTGTTAATTTTTTTTCAAAACGATTCTACGATTTTTGATTATTTCACTGACATTTTGACTTTAAAGTATCTATAACAACATCGCCAATACCAAAAAAAAAATTTAAAATTGCTCCAAATAAATAATGTTAAAATTGAGATATATGAAAATACTTTATTAAATAAATCATTTTTTGCACTCGTTAGTAATCACCTTTGCTTACATTTTTATTACACACGTTAAAACATCATAAGTGTAAAGTAAGATCGGAGTAAATTAGTCAGAACATGCTTTTTCTTTTTCCCTGACAAGAACTTCCAAGTTGACAGACAGAAACACAAAGTAGTAACATTACTCCGACCTTACTCCACGTGTATTAATAAGGCTAATAGACATTTCATTATGCTTAGAGTCCAGCGGGGCAATCTCGACTTTGGGAAATTTCAACTATTCTTAATAACTTCTGTATATATTTATGAAACAGTGCCATCTATATAGAAATTGTTCTTTTCGGTCATAGAGGGTACTTTTTAAAATAAAGTGAAATGGAAAGGTCATTAAGAATAGTCGAAATTTCCCGAAGTCGATATTGCCCCACTGGACTTTATAGACTTTAATTAATAGAATAATGTTTCAAATTAATAAGATATGTATTTAATTGATATATAGTTTATTTTTATATGATATGTCATTCTATCTAAATGTCGATATGATTATTATTTTTTATCTTTATCTTTGTGGTTGGGGACTCAAATCGAATCTGGATTAGACTATAATAATTTTAGTTTCTAAGTAAACACGTGGAAACAACTTCTTGGAAAAAAGGTCTTGATTGACGGACCGACGGACAACAAAGTGATTTTACCTTTTAAGGTACGGACACTAAAAATACTTGTAGGACAATCCAGGTTCGAATTTTAACCTCATGGTCGAAATTTTCACTTTGTATTTATATTTCATGTAGGTAATATAGGCTTAGCTTTATTTACTTTGTAATAAATATAATATTAAATAGAATAATAATTAGGGTAATATTATAATTATGAAAGTTTGCATGTAAGTAAAGGGCAGTGAACGGATATAAGCATGGAAGAAGCGTTCCAATACTAACTCACCTCAAATAATAGCGCCAGAACTTACTCAAATACGTAGTATGCATACACAAACTACACACACGATACTAGCTAAGCAATTGGACCTTTGTTTATATTTTCACCAATATGTGTTGGCAACGAGGATGGCCCGGGGCGGCAATACGCTGTTCTGTAACGTCTAACGTGATTGGTTTTTTGAATGACCCGATCCAAGTACAATCGAAGTGACAGATTCGTGTCGCGGCACACTTTTTAATCATGGCGGCTTATTTTACGTGGTGTCATTTTGAAACATAAGGAATACTTCCATGGTTATATATCCGTTCACTGGTAAAGGGTATTTCAACGGGCCGATGTTGAAATTGAATTAATCAAGCTATGTGTGAGATATTACCGAAATATTTTTTTGAAAGGACCATTTGTGGACGGTCATGACGAAACTATAAGGGTTTCTTGTTGACGACGAAACCCTAAGAAGGTTTAAATTTGTTCATAAAAAGGTTTAATTAAAATTGTTGAGACTAAAAAAAGTTTTAGCGCATTTTTGTATTTTTTTTTGTACTCGCAATTTTTTTTTTGTACATCATTATAAGAACTTTTTGCCTTAAAACTACACCAAAATGTAGGAAAATATTCAATAGCATTGCTTCAGGAAATAATCAATAATTCGATGAATCCGTCAGGGGTTTTCAGTTTTGCTCTTATTTGCCCCTTTATAGGCGTAGGTTGTTTAAATAAAAATATCTAATTTCGTCTATGGTTTTCGCGATTTTGCATAATAAAACACTTTATTTATCCGGTTGAATCGCGTTTTTATTCATGGTTTTAGACGAACCGAGCTTTCATGTCAACCTTGAAAAAGCCTCATCTTAGTCAACCTTGAAAAAGCCAACTGTAATGTTGGCGAAAGCTCGGTTCGTTTAAAACCATGAATAAAAACGCGATTCAACCGGATAAATAAAGTTTTAAATAAAAATATTTAGTCTTACAAGAGGCTTGTTTCTGATTCTGACAGCCGCGTACAAAAACGCCAAGTTTCTGTATTAAAGTTTGAGGGGTTAAATAAACGCTGCTACTAAATTTAAAATAAGTATGAATATTTTTGATTTTGAGAGCTGCTTAATTGTTTAAGGTAAAACTCAAATTTGGAGTAGCCTTTTTGTATTCGGCCGTGAGATTATAATTGGGGCTCCATCGCAGAATGTCCCTTTCGCAAAAAGTCCCTTTCTCAAAATGTCCCTTTCACAAAACGTCCCTTTCTCAAAATGTCCCTTTCGCAAAACGTCCCTTTCTCAGAATGTCCCCCTTGTAGCACTCTCGCTAAATTTCCATTTTGTTCGAAATGTTCTATGAAACTTAAAAATTACTACTTGAAACAAAAAATGAAATTCAAATATGTATAGGTCATTATGTTATTATTAATGATAATAAGTCAGTAAATAATATGTTCATTATGTTTAAACAAAACAGGTTTTCTAACTAAATATGCAATATCTTTAATTCAACTTACTTAACCAATACAAACGATTGTTTTTTTTTGTTATTTTTTGCATTCACAAAGATATTTTTACTCTAGAAAAAAATTAAATACTATATAAATCTAGTATTTCATTATTTTCTTATACAAACAATTTTTAGTAAAAATGTTTTTTTTTTGTACTATACATACTTGTACAAGGTGTAACAGGTAAGCCCTTTTAATCCGAAAGGGGGTTGTTCTAGACGTCTAGGCGAACAACTTTTGTTCTACGACTTTTGAAAATTCGAAGTACCTTTCGAAAAATTTAAGTGTAAAGTTTACTTGAAAATCAGCTGTTTCTGAGAGTTCAAGGTCATTGACCTTATGTTGTCCTTTTATTTAGTTTGATGGTTTACAATCAAAACTTCAATTACCCATATTTTCAAAAACAGCTGTTTTTTAGTAAAACATAATCTCAAAATTTTCAAAAAAATAGATTGAATTTTGAAAAGTCGTAGAACTAAAGGTGTTCGCCTACACGTCTATAACAACCCCCTTTTGGATTAAAAGGGCTTACCTGTTACACCTTGTATACAATATACATTATGTATAGGTATTCATTTCAGGAGACTGAACCAGAGAAAAAGTTTTCGTAATATTCGATAAAACTGTCGTTATTATTACAAACTAACATTAACTATTCAAAATCATAATATAAATCTTACGTAATTTTTAAACGGTAAATATCTATAACAGTATCGTTACAACACAAATAATTTTTATTTATGGTGACCCCTCTGAAAATAGCATAAAAGACAACTTTTTACGTTTTATATAAGTACCTAAAATATATATTTTGAGGGCTCACCAGATACAATAATTACGTTGTGTTCAAGAACATTTATAAAATTTAAACGTTTTTTTAATAATAAACGCTGTAAATTAGAAAGTATGAAAATATTAAAATGATATAGGGATTATTCAAAATCAAAAAAATCATAATAATATAAATCTAACTCAATTTTTAAACGGTAAATATATATAACTGTGTCGTTAAAACACAAATAATTTTTATTTATGGTGACCCCTCTGAAAATCGTATCAAAAGACAACTTTTTTACGTTATATATATCTAAAGTATATATTTTAGAGGGCTCACCAGATAAAAAATTACGTTGTGTTCAAGAACATTTATAAAATTTAAACGTTTTTTTTTTCATACAAAACGCTGTAAATTAGAAAGTTCAAAATATTAATTATTCAACATAGGGTTTTTATTTATTTATGTAACTGCAAGAAAATATTTTTTTTGATAAATTGTTCCAGCGTTAACTGATCAGCTTGTAATGTATTTAAAAGTATGTTATATTTACTGTTAAAATAAATGTATTTATTTCGTCTGTTTGATTTTGTGTTATGAAATAGGCTGTCCTGTAATCGTTTATCCCAAAATTTACTCTCTGTCTTTAATTTATGTATGTTCTTGAACACAACGTAATTATTGTATCTGGTGAGCCCTCAAAATATATAAATAAAAATTATTTGGGTTGTAACGATACTGTTATAGATATTTACCATTTAAAATTACGTAAGATTTATATTATGATTTTGAATAGTTAATGTTAGCTCGTAATAATAACGACAGTTTTAACGAATATTACGAAAACTTTTTCTCTGGTGGAGTTTCCTGAAATGTATACCTATACATAATGTATATTGTATATATATACAAGTATGTATAGTACAAATAAAAACATTTTTACTAAAAATTGTTTGTATAAGAAAATAATGAAATACTAGATTTATATAGTATTTCATTTTTTACTAGAGTAAAAATAGCTTTGTGAATGCAAAAAATAACAAAAAATTCAATCGTTTGTATTGTTTAGATAAGTTGAATTAAAGATATTGCATATTTAGTTAGAAAACCTGTTTTGTTTAAACATAATGAACATATTATTTACTAACTTATTATCATTAATAATAACATAATGACCTATACATATTTGACTTTCATTTTTGTTTCAAGTAGTAATTTTTAAGTTCCATAGAACATTTCGAACAAAATGGAAATTTAGCGAGAGTGCTACAAGGGAGACATTCTGAGAAAGGGACGTTTTGCGAAAGGGACATTTTGAGAAAGGGTCGTTTTGCGAAAGGGACATTTTGAGAAAGGGACGTTTTGCGAAAAGGACATTCTGCGAAAGGGACGTTTTGCGAACAGGGGACATTTCGCGAAAGGGACATTCTGCGATGGAGCCACTTTTACTTCAACTTGTTAAAAATGTAACTCAAAATTGTTTTTAACTGCCATTGTTCATACTAAAACAATTTTAACGAATTTAATAGCGTTTTTTGTTTTTCTTTGTTGTAGAAAGCTGGCAGACGGTCAAATACAAGGTAGTCTGCCCGTGAACATGGAAATTGGAAAGTATCCGAAACTTCAGGGCACCTTTTTCTACAATTAAAATGACTCCAACAGTTTACTCGGCCTCATCCAGGCATATTTTTTTCGAAAACGGTTTAACAGTTTTGATAATTCAGTAAAGCTAGTGAAGTGCAAAATTGCTGAACCAATTTCGAAAAAATATTAACAACTGAGGCATGTTTGAAATATTTCAATTGTAGAAAAGGCCCCTAGACGAACCGTTAAAATTGTTTTACTAACCCCCTAGTTTCTCGAAATTTTATTTGTTTCAGTATTTCAATAGATGGTACTGTGAAATTCTATACCCAGATTTTTATCGACTGTTAACTTTAAAACAGTCGTTTACTTTAACGGTTTTTATTTAAACTATAGAATTTAATTTGCCATATATCAACTAATATGTGAAGAGTGTAATTTCAAAACCCCAGAAACAAAACAACTTAATTGCTTCATGTATTGAAATTATTTCATAAAAAAGTATGTTTTATCCATAGTTTAACCACCGTTAAAGTTAACGGCCATTAAAAGTTTCGAGAAACAGAGGACAAATGACTTCTTTTTTTACTCAAAAAGCGAGTACTCCCAGTCGGTGTGTTCAATTGTAAAAATAAATAAATATATTTTTAAACTTATTTAGTTATGTTAGAGCGACTGTATCTATTTACTATGTTAATCGATTATTTCCATAAAAATCGGGTTTTACTTAACGCGTGGAGTTTGTCCGTCTCTCTCTAACATTGTAGAAGACTGAAAGGGAAAGATGATAAGAAAAAAAAATTGCATAGGTTAAATGCGTTTGTTGGTAATAAATAAAATAAACTTAACTTTTAGGAAGCTATGTAAAATTTACAAAAGTAAAATGAATATAAGTTTTAAGTATATCCGCGAGCTGATTACGTTACTCTGTTGCTAACAAATCTCGATTGAAACTATTTAAATTGTTGTATTCACGTCATTCAGTAGCCTTTGCAATTAAAACTTGTGTCTGAACTTTCAAATTGTATATTTTTCCAACAATTTCATTTGTTTCAATCGAGTTTTGTCAGCAACAGAGTTAGGTAATCAGTTACCAGTTGTCTAGTCACCGTAACACAAGCTTATTAGCTTACCTTGGGGCTAGATACACCATCTATGTTGTGTGATGTTTTTTTTAATAAAAGATAGGTAAGCGTTTGACCACTATCTCACCTGATGGAAAGCGACGATGTGTTCTAAGATGTTGCACACTTACCTAGAAGATACCTGTTCACTGGTGACTTGAAGACCCACACCTTCTAGACATCTGGGAAGACATACTCAGGCAATTGATTCCATTCCCTCGCAGTACGAATAAAGAATGACGATGCGAAACGCTCGGTTCAGGTGACTGGTATTTCTACCATGAAACGGTGTTCACGGAATTTGTTTATCTCTCTCTTACAGTTTCAAACAATGTAAAAGAGTTGGCATTACTACGTATGCAAGCTACGCGTTTTACTCTGACCCGAATTTAAAAACGAAATACATAATTATTATATTTTTTTTTAGTAATTAATACTATATTTTTTGTAGTTTAATATTTTTGATGAGTTTGTCAATAAATAAAGCGTTCACCTGTACATTAAAATTAAATGTCCTGAGTGAACTATATGTCAACGCAGAGCTTAAACCCTGGTCCCAGAGACATGAAATTTGGAGTGTGATCTTTATGGTCTATAGGTTTCCACTAAGAAGAGGTTTTTGGCAAATCCCGCGGGATCGGGACTTACGCGGATGAAACCGCGGAACATAGCTAGAAGTAATTGTTCGTCACTATACGATAGTTAACTTTGAACGCTTAGATTTAAACTTTTAACTTAGAGCTGATTTTTTAAATCCCTAGAGAGACATAGAGATATCTGACAAATAAAATGTAACACCACCGAATGAAAAACGTTACTATGATATTTAAAAATAAAATAAATCTAAATCTAGAAGATCAAATTTTAAAGGCTTTTTTATTTGGTTGGGTTCGAACTTATTCGTTAGACATCTTTTATCCGTGGAATGATAAATCAGGCCTTAATTCGATAGAATTTAACGTACCTATATGCCAATTATTTAGCAATTATCTTGAGTTAATTAATAAACGGTACTGTGAGACTATCAGTCGTATTCACAAACGAGCCTATGCGTGGCTTTAATGCTTTGTCTTGCTCTTGTGAGCGATAGTCAACGTCAGCGAAAATATGATAAAAGCTGAGTCCACGCATAGGGTCGTTTGTGAATACGGCTGTTGGTTTTTTTAACGGTAGATAGATGACTCCTATGCTTCTAATAATAGGTGAAAGTTTGTGTTTGTTGCTCCTTCACGCTAAAACCGCTGAACAATTTGCTGGAGCTGGAGACCTGGAATGACACATAGTCTACTTTTTATCTCGATGTTCCCGCGGGATCAGGACTTACGCGGGTGAAACCGTGGGGCTCTGCTTGTTATAACTATAAAGAAAACTGTCCTTAATTTCTACTCAGTTTGTACGTCAGTATCGTTTATAATAAAATAAATAAATGTCAAACTTAGATCTCATTAATATGTTTTTCTTTTTCTTATAAAACGTGTTCCTTTTTTTTAAAAGTACCGGCCGGAATCGAATTCGACTGTTCCGGAATTATGTTTTTGTTCCACCCAATTATAATTTTATTAACATATAAGTAATTTTATAGTAACTTAGTGAGATTTATAAAGAAAGTTGTGTAGTGTGAGTTTTTATAGCAAAGACTAGTCTTAAACCGTCTATAAAACGAGTCTTGGGTCTTATTTTTGAATCGCTCGTTGCACTTCAAGGCCATTTAAATAATTCGATAACTAAATTTCTTCTATGGTTTTCGCGCTTTTGCATAATAAAACACTTCATTCATTTTTTTTAATGTTAAAATTAGACAAATTACATCTCAGTCAACCTTGAAAAAGCCAACTGTAAAGTTGGCGAAAGCTCGGTTCGTTTAGTTAGAACAATGAATAAAAACGCGATTCAACCAGATAAATAAAGTGTTATTAATTCGATAACTGCTTATTTTCGTTCGATGTCGGACTTCTGCGGCGAATGGTTGATACCACTCGTTGTGGTCGTGCGATTCACACAGAAGAATTATCGACGTCGAACGAAATACAGTATAAATCGAACTATTAAAATCGCTTGAATTGGCGAAAGTGATTCAAAATAGAGCCCCTTAGCCGCCGCACCACTAACAAAGACAGGTGGGATCTTTCTCCACTGCCGTTTTTCTTCTTGTAGATGAGCGTGTTACATCTTAGACCATATGATCACTTACCATCAGGTGAGATAGTAGTCAAACGTTCATCTATCCTGTGTAAAAAAACCAAGCGTGCAGTCAGTTCACTATTTGTTGTACATAGTCCATTTGTTCCGTTAAATTTGCGAATAACTCGCCGCTATTCATGGTACACACGTAAAAAAATCTGAAAATCTAGAAATAGAACATAATGTAATTTATGGCTTGAAATGAAATGAAATGAAATATTTTATTTGCATAAACTGTAGGTACATAATAGTTTGGTGTTACAAGTTTAGTTCAGGACCTTGTACAGTTTACCGCAGTCGCAGCATGCAAATTCGCAATAATACATTATTTAAAAAAATTAAATGAAACGGTTACACTTATATAAATTAAATTAATTAGGTCCGTACATACAATGTAGTCAATGCTTTATCTCATAATTAAAAAACATGATTGATGAAAAAATAACTGGCGTGTTTGTGATGTTTTACTGAATTAAATTATAGTTTTTAATGGTAATTTTATAATTAGAATATAACTTTATTTTGAATATGCTCAACACAACTAATAGACAGTGTCTAGAAAATAATTTGATTTAATGCTCTAAAATTAAGCATCTAATAGCGTCCTTCCTTACGTCCTTCTTTTACACAACTAAAATTAGCTAATCATAAGCTGATTAGCTTATTTAAGGTTCTTTGTAACTGGATTGTTTGACTCTACAGTTAAAACTGCACAGTTAACGGTCTGTAGCCTGCTTTAGTCGAAGAACTTTCAAAGTCTCGCGTAACAAACTCACACTACGTCTACAGACGATGCAGTATATTTTCCTAATTGGCTTTGTTTTTGTGTAATTTAACTCGCTTATTGTCTTTTAGTTTGTAATTATTATTGTAAATGGGATTAAATAAATAAAATATTGTTTCTAATATGTGTTTTATATTAAACCTTAACGGCCAAAACTGAAACGCTACCTACCTAAAATTTAAGACATAATTGATCAGCTTCTAAATTATTATGTGATCATTTGAGTTTGGGAGCAGCTGCTTAGTTGTTTAAGTAAAACTCAAATTTTGAGTAGTGTTTCTGTTTTCGACCGTAAGAGGGTATTGGATACGCTCAAGCTACACAGTCAAGTAAAGACTTACTTATAAACAATGATTAACAAATGAACAAGTTATGTAACGTTCGTCTCTGTCTCTCAACTTTGATATTTCATGTCACAGTAAAAGACAAACCATATGTAGTTATGCAGCTGTTAACCAGCGTTTATGAGTGAGAATTGTGAGTCGGATTCGCTGTATTTTTTTATTTAAAAAACAAATAAATTATGAAGTGATTTGTTTCAGGGCTCCGTATAACATGCACTAGCCAAAAATAACTTTATTAAATATTGGTGCCTATTCAGCTAGTCCTCCGCCATACTTTAGTAACTTCTTACTAGTCTGTGCCTTCGCCTACCCGTTACTAAGATAATCTGTGGTGATACACAGACAGACAGTGAGTGATCTTTTAAGGGTTCCTTTATTAACTTTTGATGGTACATACCTACCTACGGGAGATATATGGGGCTATAAAGAAAAACAACAATTATTTGAAAATTTGCTTATTTCATTCAGTAATAATCATAATATACATAATTGTTACTAAAATAAAGTACAAAAAAACCACGGGCAAAATTCCCTTATAATGTAAGTTCTTCTTAAAACCGGGTGTCACAATTTTCCTTGTTATCCAAGTCTAGTTATAATCCAAGTCCATGTCGCCACTTTCCTTATAATCCAAGTCCATGTTGAAATTTTCCTCATAATACAAATCTATGTGGAGATCTTCTGGAAGATCGACTGTCACAATTTTCCTTATAATCCAAGTCTATGTCGCAATTTTCCTTATAATTCAAGTCCGTGTCGCAATTTTCCTTGTATACCAAGTCCATGTTTTAAATTTCCTTATAATCTAAGTCCATATCGCAATTTTCCTTATAATCCAAGATCCATGTTGCAATTTTCCTTATAACCCAAGTCTATGTGGGGTTCTTCTCGGAGTGCTAAGTCCGGGTGTGGCAACTTCTTGCTTCACCGGAACATCTTCATCCCGTTTCTTCCTATCTTCCGCCATCTTCCGTTCTGCTTCCTTCATCTCGTCTTCCATCCGTTGAAGATGGACGGCTGCTTCCTTACGTTTGTCGCGGTTCGATCTGGAATAAGGTGTTAAATTCGTTAAAATCGTATAGTAACGCTTTGCGGGTTTTGGTTGTCAGCCGAATACATAAAGACGCTAACAGAAAATAGCTTATTGCTATAGCTAAGTGACACGAAACGCTTGTTTCAAGCAGTGATGTGGTACCATTTTTTGGTACTTAATTTATTTTTACACGACTGCCAAAGGACGTGTTAATATGTTTTTGCAATGAGTGTATGTATGTATGTATTTAAGCTATTGAATTTATTTGATTTAATTTGTTTATCAGTATTTTGTATTTAGTGTGCGTTTTTTTGCCTTTAATAAAAACATTTATTATTATTATTATAAACGTACTGGAAAATATAAGTACAGAAATTATTACAGTTTACATATTTGAGTACTGATATTTGACTAGTCCTATTAAAGTATTTTATACCGATATGCACTTTCTGGGATGGTATAAAAATTTGTGTACTGATATTTTTGAAATACTATTTAAATATTTTATACCGATACGCAGTCCTTGCTACAAACTCATCGGTCCACCCGAGTGATAGCCACGACACTCCGTTTCGCATTGATTCGTGGACTTTTACTCTCCAACGGTTTTCTGTTAAGTTATACTTACTTGCCAGTTTCCTTGACCGAGAAGAACATAGGGCCGAGCTCGGCCAGCCAGCGGCCGTCTACTGCCGTCACGCAGTGCATGTACTCCTTGGTGGTCATCATCAGCTCGTGGTATACTACGTAGTCTGGAAAGTATAAGAAGGTTTTAGCGATACAATCTTCTTTTGGAAATTAATTTCCCGGGTTTAATTGCGTTGCTTTTATGATTTAGGATTTTATCAATGCTCAACGTTATGAGATCTTTACAGAACGCTGGGTATTAATAAGATAGTAAAAATAGTGAAAGAAACGCGATTAAAATCGGAGCACTCAAGTCCCCATGGTGTTAAGGGATGAGTTATATTAGACCGTCATCCGGCGGGGCTTCGTGTCGATTGCTCGGCGAGCAGTCGTTCGGTTTGTTGCAACCGACTGACGACGAAGCTCGGACGTTCTAATATAAATAATACCTAAGGCGTGACGTTACTGCCGTAATCTGCCGTGAAAAGCCGTGATATGTTAAAAAATTGGCAGACATTCCACAGTGTAGGTTGGTGTAGTGTGTCTGTGTGAAAAATAATGGTATTATCCAGTGAAAGGAAATAAGCATGGAAGAAGCTTTTTCATACTAACTCACGTCAAATAATAGCACCAAAACTCACTCAAACACGTAATATGCATACACAAACTACATACCACGCTACTAGTTAAGCAATTGTACGTTTATTTAACAGTTAATTTTTTTACCAATGTGTGTTGACAACGAGGACGGCCCGGCGGTAATAAACAGTTCTCTAACGTGATTGGTTCTTTGAATGATCCGATCACGTCTCATCGGTTGCTCGTGACGCAGTGTACCTATTTGTTGCCGTGTACTTTTGTTTTGCCCATCGCGGACTATTTTACGAGGTGTCATTTTGAAGCGTATGGCGGTCGCCCACAACACTTACTAGATGGCGTTACTAGTATGAAATCCTGAATCGCGATATCACTTTCTTTCTGAGATAAGCTCATATATAACTATCGTCGGGCCGCGGCCTACCGGGCTAAACAACCTGCCCGGTGGAAGATCTTCCCTTTGGAGGTATACACCACCTCATACCTCCAAAAAGCGTAAGGACTAGGCGTATACTTCTATGTCTTGTTTCCGTTCATTGGTATTATAAGTTTAAGGTGTCTGCTTATCTGTGTGTGTGTAGTTGTAGTGAGAAATGCCAGTACGACAGTTGACGTACTCCCCGATACTAGAGGTGAGGTGTGGCCCCACTTACCTGGCGAAGATCCCAGCCCGAACAATGCCGAGGTGGGGTGCAGGTGGCACGGCATGCCAGTACGACAGTTGACGTACTCCCCGATACCTTTAAGGCGCGCTGCTTGTTGGAAGTACGCTGGGGAATCACAACGTTATACATACGTTAGTTCACTGGTTCCGATGCACGTTCATTTCGCAGATAATGATTACTTTGATTTTGCTCAGAGTGAGCTTAGCAAAAACCAAGCATAAACTTTAATTTAGAATTTATATTTAGTCGTAATTCATTTTGTAATATACGAGTAAAATAAGAACTTCGTAGTCATAACAGAGAAGCAAAGTTTAGGTCATTATTTTTGATTGGTTTACATTATAAATTTGAAAATCTTCGACTTTACTAAGCCAAAACTTTGGAGTTTCGAAGATCGTTTTACCAAAAATTGTCTTAAGTCAACATTTTTGCTTAGCAAAGTCAAAGTACGGATTATAGATTTCACTACAACTTAAGCAGTTGTTCAGTTATTATTTAGACACTTGTTTTGTTTGAGGCAATTGGCTATATAGGCAAAATGCTTGTTAGGTGACCAGCTGTGGTATCATCTAATTAGCATCCACCGCTACTAGTTGCTATTTACTGTCAAAAAACATATTTCGTATTCTTTATTGCTAACTTGAAGTAATCACCGGTAACAACCACGTTACGTCAAAGCAGCAATGTACTGCAAGTTAGCCACTAGTAGCGGTGGATGCTAATTAGATGATACCACAGCTAATCATAAAGGTTTATGCAGTGAAGTCGAAAGAGTCATAGCAAAGTGGCGATTTACACCCACTTTGGCACTTCGCCTTCTTCTTTTCGTATAGTGGTGTGGCCACCTGGTGTTAGAGTTTTTAGATCGCCCTAAGGCCTCTAATTTGACCTAACGACTGTTATCAGAGATAACAACCGGGACCAACTGCTTAACGTGCCTTCCGAGGTACGGAGGAGCTCGAGAAAATGATTTATTGCCACACAAATTTTCGGTCACCCCTCCAAGTAATGACCGCGCCAAGCGTTGCTTAACCTGCACAACCATTCAAGATCGGCTGGTACAGCTAAGCCAATGAGCTCCTCATGACACTAGTTTTCATGTTCACAAAACTAGCTGTGAGTTACTTTATGTATTCCATACCTGAGCAGATACATTTCCGCACGGTGTCCCAGTCAGTGCCACAAGACACAAGCGGCAGGCGTTGTTGAGTCATTATGTCGCGTAACTGAAAAACACATTAATTTTAACCGACTTCAAAAATTAAGTATTTTCTCAATTCGGTTATGGAATTTTTTTAGATATGTTCAAAAATTGCTTTCCGGAACCGGTCATATAAGTTGTAGGATGGTCAATGGTCAACAATAAGTTGTAGGTAATTTGACAAACGACTTATTTTCAAGGCAGTTTTCAGAAAACAGGCAAGTTTGCATACTATTATATACTTCTATGGTTTTCGCAATTTTGCATAATACAACCCTTAATTTTTCGGGTTTTATCGGGTTTGAACTCGTAAAGTTGGCGAAAGCTCGGTTCGTTTAAAAAATCATGAATAAAACGCGATTAAACCCGGAAAATAAAGTGTTTTATTATTATATACTTATATGATAATAACTACATATAAAAGTAACAGAATATCATACCTGCTGCCTAACTTCCCGCACTTTCCGCATCGCTTTGGCGTGTACGAAGTGTTCCGTACACCAGTTGCTCGAGTAACTGGAGGGGAAAGAATATCCATTAGAACTGTACCAGCTCTGTAGCCACGGCATAGTATAGGGCTACTTCTTCCTTCCCATATGTGGCGACTAAGGGATTCTAGAACGTTCCGTTTGAAATCGCTCAATGATTGGTTCATTTATTTATTTGACACTGACTGTAGCGAGTGAACCAATCACCGAGCGATGTGAATATGTGAATTTGCAAGTTTAGATAAACAGGGTATTTCAAATAACTTATATGACTATTATTAGGATGTTGTGCCTGAATTACAGGAATTTAAACTTTAAACTGTTGTTTGAAAAGCATCCTTAACTGCAAACTTGAAGTCTTCAAGTCTAGAGTGAATAGGTACCTTCTACACAAGCATGTTACACCGTCGACCTCATCGTCGCATCTCATCAGGTGAGATGAGGTCAGACGCAAACTTATCTCAAGTAAAATTTTTTTTATTTGTTACTGCAACATCATCTGTAATAAATCAACTGTCTACAGTGAACGGGAAAGCATGGAAGAAGCCTTACATACTAACTTACCTCAAATAATAGCCCCAACTTACTAAAATACGAAGTATGCATACACAAGATACACACCACGCTATTAGCTAACGATTGGACCTTTAATAAAACACTTTATTTACCGGGTTCAATCGCGTTTCATTCATGATTTAATGAAATAAAGTGTTTTATTATGCAAATTCGCGAAAATCATAGAAGAAATTGGACCTTTATTTATATTTTCACCAATTGTGTGTTGACAACGAGGACGGCCCGGCGGCAATACGCTGTTCTCTAACGTGATTGGTTCTTTGAATGACCCGATCCGAGTACAACCGAAGTGACAGATTCGTGTCGCGGCACAATTTAAATCATCGCGGCCTATTTTACGTAGTGTCATTTTGAAGCGTAAAAAATACTTCCATGCTTGCTTATCCGTTCACTGACTGTCTAGCTATCTCGGTTCATGAGATACAGCCTGGTGACAGACGGACGTACAGAGACTCACTTGTTAGACTTCCATTGGTTGAACAGATGCAGTAGCGTGAGGTGATCAGACTCAGGAACCTGAAACTTCTCCTTGACAGAGTCAGCTTCTTCTTCGCGCCCTTGTGGCCGGTAGAATACGGAAGGGACAGAAAGCATCGACACTGGGGACATATAAGTAAATACTATTTATAATTTAGGAAGAAACAACTTCGAGGGCGAGGTGAACAGAAGAATTCAGTTGGGATGGGCAGCATTTGGGAGCATTTGGCATCTTTCTTGGGCGTCCGGGGTTCGTTAAAACCTCAAATTATTTGGGGTTGGTACAGATGGAAAGTCGCTTTGAAAGCATATCAGCTTATCTCAGAGAGGTCACACATACATAGCTGTACATTTAGTGCAGTACCTACGCCTCGCGTTTTAATGAAGCTGTTGCTCTATATGACAAGATAATCGGGAATTATAGTGAAGGAAAACATCGATGTTGTGTTCAAAACCACTGTTAAAGAACAGTGGTTTGTTTTGTTTCGTTAAAAACCACATTTAGAACAGAGGTATGTTTTATTTCGTTAAAAACCACATTTAGAACAGAGGTATGTTTTGTATCGTAATAATGTTTCGTGTGAAACCACTTTTAGAACAGTGGTATGTTTTATTTCGTTAAAACCCACTTTTAGAACCGTGGTATGTTTTATTTCGTTAAAAAACCACATTTAGAACATAGGTATGTTTTGTATCGTAATGATGTTTCGTGTAAAACCACTTTTAGAACAGTGGTATGTTTTATTTCGTTAAAAACCACTTTTAGAACAGTGGTATGTTTTATTTCGTTAAAAAACACTTTTAGAATAGTGGTATGTTTTATTTCGTTAAAAACCACATTTAGAACAGAGGTATGTTTTGTATCGTAATGATGTTTCGTGTAAAACCACTTTTAGAACAGTGGTATGTTTTATTTCGTTAAAAACCACATTTAGAACAGAGGTATATTTGTATCGTAATGATGTTTCGTGTAAAACCACTTTTAGAACAGTGGTATGTTTTATTTCGTTAAAAACCACTTTTAGAACAGTGGTATGTTTTATTTCGTTAAAAAACACTTTTAGAACAGTGGTATGTTTTATTTCGTTAAAAACCACATTTAGAACAGAGGTATGTTTTGTATCGTAATGATGTTTCGTGTAAAACCACTTTTAGAACAGTGATATGTTTTATTTTGTTAAAAACCACTTATAGAACAGTGGTATGTTTTGTTTCGTAATGATGTTTCGTTAAAATCCACTTATAGGACAGTAGTACGTTACCAATAATGAGCACTTCCTGACTGCATCCCATCTCCGCCGACACAATGAGCATGTGACACTGCGGCGGGTCGAGAGGGAACTCCGCCATCTGTCTCCCGAGTGCGGTGAGCGCGCCCGTACCGTCCAGAGCGCCCAGGATCCACAGCTGGTACATCGAGTTCAGAATTGTGTCCTAAATCATATAAACACGTTAATTCGGCCCATTCACAAAGCTTGATTTCACATCGAATCGGACCTTCGCCTGATCCCCTTCGCCCTCTTCGCCTTTCGCCCTTCACGTAACGTGAAATCAAGCTTTGTGAATGGGCAAAATTTTGAACAAAACTACTAGGAGAGAAAATATATCATGATAAAAAAAATTTATAACATAACACTTAAAGAACAGTGGTATGTTTTGTTTCCTTATCCTTTATTTAGTAGGTACCCATAACCTATGCCTTAGTTTGAGGCTAGATAGCGATGTCCGAAACGTTCTGCGATATTTATTCATTTATTTTATCAGTCGCTTGATTATAACTGACCTGCGGCGGAGGGTCCATAAAGTGAAAAGCTAACAGATCCTCAACGCCGAGCGACTTCAGTAAGAGCACCGTATTGGCGAGGTTTGTCCTCTGGATCTCCGGCACTGTGGCCGAAAGCAACTCGTGGGAGTACTGCCGTTGTGTGTAGAGACAGAATGCTTTGCCTGAAATTGAATAACGATCAATAGATTTAAAGTGGTAATGGTTTGGAATCGTTGTCCTCATAATGGAGATCACATGCATGTTTAAGTGTTAACGGTTTTTGTTATTCGAATAATGGGGACAGTGTCTATAGGGACGGGAAAAGTACAGTTAGAAGTGATTTTATAACTTCCCACTGTCCCCATACAATGCCAATGAGAGGATAAGGTTATGAGAACCAAAGTATAAGTAGTATATCCCTATAATGGGGATAGCAGGAATATGTCAAAAAGTGCCACATCATAGCGGCGAAGTTCTTTCGAACAGTAAAAGTTGTCTGGCCAGAATAAATTTTGAAAAGGGAATAATAAAATAAAAAATAAATAAGTAAAATTTATTCAATAAAATAAAAATTACAAAGAAAACTAAAGTACCTAACAATTCAAAAATACAATAAATTACTCATATGCCTGAACTGGGAACTAAGTCCTGTATTTCAGGCGAAATAGGACAAACTTAATTTAAGTTAAATTAATAAAACTACCCCTTTGCAGAATATCTGCTTATAATACATATTTTGTAAAGCTTCTTGGACAAACTTCTTAGCTATAAAAAAGGAAATAGCTTAGCTAGGAATGTCCCTATAATAGGGACAGCAGGAATAGCTCGACTTACCTGGGCCAGTTCTCCCGGCGCGGCCCGCCCGCTGGCGCGCATTGGCCTGCGACACAGGGTAGATCTGCAGCGCGTCCATTCCGATACGAGGGTTGTACACTTTCAGTTTACAGTAGCCGCTGTCTATGACGTACATTATACCGTCTACTGTTAACGATGTCTCTGCAAAAAGAAAAAAAGCTTTTAAGATAGAAACACATTTAAAATTTATTTGTTAAATCGCTAATTTGCTGTACTGAGGGCATAGGTCTCCTCTTAGAAGGTTAGGGAGTCAGACACCAAAGAAGCCTAGTCTGGATTGGCGAATGCACCACGGTTTAAGCAGTGGTAACTCATAGGACATGTCAGTTTCCTCACGATGTTTTCTAAATAAGCAAACGTATTTTTTTCCCACAGAAAAGTCATTGACGTTCGGCCACTTTACTGTGACTCTTGACTTACAACTACGACGACTTGACTGTTTTCTATTATTAATATATTATGCAAGTTATTTGCATCGAAACAGTCAAGTCATCATAGTTAAAGTCAAGTCTAGGGGATCATTGTAAACACGGCGGCCATTTATTTACAAAGATTTTTCGCGGAGCTTTGGAGACAACACTAAGTCCATGTTTTGCACTGATTTTCACTTTCATTCCACTTGTACACCTTCACGAAACTGAATTGATTAATATGCCCCCGAAATTAAACAATTTGCACGCATTTGAACTAGGTTTTAGAAAAATGAAAATTTAGCACCACACCTCCTTCAACGAGTTCTTGCCAAAACTTCCTGCAAATTTATTGCAAACAATAAAATAATTGACACTGGCTAATTTTTAAATGGCCATAATCGGTAATATACCAAAGAAAAAAAAAGATCTATACACACCTGCAATATTAGTAGCGACTATACATTTCCTCTGTCCCGGTGGCGCCCTCTGGAATATCTTAGCTTGCAAGTCGGCGGGTAGTTGTGAATATATTGGCAGTACGGTCAGAGGGGGAGCGCTGTCTAAATCCCCTAGGCGTTCTGTTAGTACCTGCAGATGTAGGGAAAATAATTGGGAAATGTTAAAGACAGATTGACAATAATTTGGTGACAATAACTGCGGAAAATATTAGAACGAAGTTCGAAATTTATGAGTTTACCTGCCACCGCGCAGGGAGAACTCAAGATATCTCCCAGATCTCTTAGTTGCCTTTTACGTCACATATGGGAAGGGGTAACCCTATTCTATTGCTGGTTGCTGGGGCTACACAGGTGCTGCTGGGTTTTGTTGTTACCACTCACCGGCCTAAGCCGTAAAAACCAGCAGGCTCGTCCGTGTTCGTAAGTAGACCATTGCATCCATTAAGGAAGACGAGTCAGATTTACGGATCTTATTCCACTGATGTCGTCAAACTTTTAGATGAGCATGTACATCTTACACAATAGGACTTGCCATCAAGTGAGATAGTGGTCAATCGTTCATCTATCGTGTTTGAAACAAATGTACTGGCATCTGACTTACTTCGCATGTAACTTCGATATCTTCCTGCCCTGGCATGAATATTAATATATCTCCGTCATCGGGCTGCAGGTGGATTTGAAGAGCCTGGAATGAACAGATACTTTTGTCATTATGTTGAGGGAATTTCATTTATAGTGCGCCTGGCGGTTTCACCCGCGTAAGACTCTATTCCACGAAGATTTCGGGATCAAAGTCAAAGTCATTTTTTTTTTAATTAATTGGATGTATTGATCACTTTAAATACGTCAAGTGTTCTTACAGCTATGACTCTAGTGTGGCTTCGGAACGCGCCCTCCGATGAGAAGAAGCCACAAGAAACTCATCGGGATAAAAAGTAGTCTATGTGTTAGTCTAGATATGCAGCTATAAACATACCAAGTTTCGTCGCAATTGGTTCAGTACTTTTTGCGTGACAAAAACGCAAACACTTATTCAAATATCTAAAGTAAAAAAACATTTTTACAAACTTAGGATTGTCTTGTCTTTTGTATGTCATTTTAATGTAAGTAAACAAAAATGACTCATAATCATAATATAACAAGTTACAAGTCAAGCTGTAAAATAAAATAGAGGTACTAAAATACGTCCTTGCGGTAACCTTCAGATTTTTTCACGTAACGTACATAAGTATTTAAAATATCTTTGTATAGTATACACGCAATTTAACAATTACAAGGTTAATAGTAATATTTTCAAGGACAGCTAATTAAATAATAATATTATTGTTGTAAAACAAATGTCAATATGTTGGAATTACATTATCAAATGCCTTTGTTAGAATCACCTGATCAAACAATTTATAATCAAGATATGCATAATACAAGCTGAGCCTGGCGCCGTATATAAACGAGTATACATACGTGTTCTCCTCCACGCAAAAAATATTGAACCGATTGCGATGAAAATTGGTTATGACGTGCAATATCATTTAAAAAAATCTAAAATATATAGACAAGCCTTGTAAATTTAAAAAACATAAAAATCAACTGTCCCAATTATTTCACCTAGCAATTAATTGTGTCTAATATGAACGAGCTTGGTAGTGTCGTGTCAACGAACTGGAAACCTCGACCGCGTTACTGCGACGCCATTGATCTAGCATTACTAAATTGTGGATACGTTTGTCTACTATCCATTAAGTCTATTCCTTTAATAGAATAAGAGCATAGAACTGGAGTGGTCTCTATTACAGACTAGAAAGAGAAAGGTTGCCTGATAGTAATGTATTCGAAACACGTCTCTGACGCACGAGCTTTATTAGTCCCAAAGTCAAATTGTTCGGGAAATTACTCACACTCCTTTAAAAAGTTGTAAATAAATTCGGACGTTGTTAAGAATACCCACTATATAATTATGGTAATCTAAGATCTCAAACTTAGGCTGAAATCTGTAGTCCGTACTTTGACTTAATGTTACACAAGGGTACGTGTAGAATACACGTCACGCGCATTTTTATTCTACACAGACGTATGTGTAGAATACATTTCGAGGACAATTTTTGGTATTTATAAAGCGATCTTCGCAACTATCCAACGTTTTTGCTTAGTAAAGTTGAAGTGTTTTAAATTTAGAGGGTAAACCAATAAAAAATAATGACCTAAAATTTGCTTCTCTGTTATGACTATTAAGTTCGTTTTATTTTATGCGTATATTACAAAACGAATTTCGACTATAAATTCCAATTTAAAGTTTTTTGCATAGTTTTTGCTAAGCTCAGTCTGAGCAAAGTCAAAGTACGCACTATAGATTTCAGTCTTAGATTACCTAGATAGTATGTAATATTTTTTCTAAATCATCTTTTTAAAGGTGCGCGAGTAAATTTTCGAACAGTTTGACTTTGGAACGTATGAAACTCGGCTATCGAGATAAAAAAGATACCAGTCCAGGTTCTATGATCTCACTGTCTCCAACCTGTTTAACAGCGCCATCGACGTAATCCTCACAGACGTTCTTAGAGAAGAATGTTTCTACGGGGAAGGTTCGTCCTGGGATGGTGAAGGTTGGCACGTTCCCGAAGAATGTGGAGAACTTGGTGCTGTCCATTGTCGCCGAGGTCACGATCAGTTTCAGGTCCGAACGACGGGCTACTACCTGAAACAATATAAATATTTAAATTATTTTTCTTCCCTGTTGTAATTGCGTCTCTTTAATTTTTTATGATTCCCAACGTTTCGAGATCTTTGCAGATCTCTTCTAGTAGACTCAATAAGTCCACCCCTGAGAAATCTTTGAGGGTCCTGAATTGAATTTCAATCCAACACCGCGAAAACAGAATAATAATTTCTTCTATGGTTTTCGCGATTTTGCATAATAAAACACTTTTTTTACCGGGTTTAATCGCGTTTTATTCATGATTTTTAACCGACCGAGCTTTCGCCAACTTTACAGTTGGCTTTTTCAAGGTTGACTAATAGCACAAACAACAGAACAAACACAACAACAGAACATCACATCATTATTCTGTTCTGTAAATATGATAAAAAAAATACAAATTTGGCCATTTTTTGTCGTGTTAACTTGATTTTTTACAGCTTCAAGGTGAGTATAGTATTTAAATTTCAACTCGATACTTCCACGTGTTTTCGGGACTACAAAGTGATGTTATAAGGGTTCCTGTTTTATTATTTGAGGTACGGAAACTTAAAAATGGCGAATGTAGACACGTTTTAGATTACTCCCTTATCATTTACCTCATCAGTAAGGCAAAGTTTATAATCCGGACTAGATGAGATTTTAAGAAATACTCAGTGGCTTAAAAAAGACCCGAAATACTAGATTTATCTTCTTTCGTCGCCATGTTGGATTGAAATGTAACTCATTTTCCGGTTTTAATCTCGTTGCTTTTATTATATTTAGCATTTTATCAATGTTCTACATTCTTTAGCATAGCTATTAAAACTTAAAAAATGAATATCAACGTATTGTATGGTTACAACGAGAAGTTATGTTTTAAATTAGGTTGATTTGTTTACTTACTAAGATACTTAAGTGTTTATTAACGCGGGGTTAATATTAATGCGGGGTTAAAAATTTGCAGCTATGTCAATTTTACGATCAAATGCTTATAAAAGTTTATCAATACAAAACTTTTTGCGCATTACAGATACCCGGTGCCATTACTGAGGGTAAAAAAAATTGTAGTAAAAATGTAAACTGCACCATTACATGTAAACAAATACATAAAAAGTGTGTACCATATAGGCGCGTACCTAATTGTGTTAACACATACAAACTAACACGTAGACATTTTTTACATTTATGTATGAACAAATGCTTATTTGTTCAAGTCGCGTAGGTACTAGGAATGTTTGCAAAAAATATTTACAGCGTAAAAACTGTGATTACAAAATGTTTTATTAATAAAAAAATCAAGATTAAAATAGACTTATTGGCAGTTTAATTTCACGGTCTGCTGGTATTGCATGAAGTTGGGTAACAATAGAGATTCAAAGAAAAACTTCAGAAAACACACCATTTTATACCAGTGGATAAAAAAGTGATTGGTGAACGGACCAAATTTAGAAAATTAGAATAAATATAGATATCACCACGATATTAGGCCAAAATAACAATAACATTAAAGTTTTTGTTAAAGAATATGATTATTGGAAACCATACATTGGATACATAATATATTCCTTACCGAAATCACAGTTTTAAAAGTAACAGGAATTTATCTTTACTGAGTTATCTCTTTCGACTTTATAGATCTTAACATTAGCAGTAGATATGGCATCAAAAGGAAAACAGTTGGAACCACTAAAGTGACGCTACGTCGAAATCAATGATAATTTTGACATTTTAAGAGTCATTGAACGACTTAAAACGTCATTAAACTTCATTTGAAGACCATATTGATGACAATATTGTCATCGCTGCTTTTCTAAATATTCTGCGAAAAAAAACCCCGGAATACGTTTGAGACATCACCTATTGTATTAGTAGTAAGTACATAATATCCCAATGAAAAAATAAAATAATTTACCACCTGTCAAAGTGTCTAATTACTAAAAATTTCTAAGTTTGTTCATTGCGACAGCCCTGACAATGATAAATTCTGGAAAGCTATTATTAATATTTACTCTTAACCAAGTTTGTTATCTTGACTCCCACACTTTGGCATAAACTATGAACTTGATATTGAACTTAATAGCACAGAAAATAAGATCCAATTTTCCAAACGATAAAACAAACTTTCTTCGTGGTAAGTTATGGTTATACTTAGATAAGACAATTTATAGCCTGTTCTAGGAATGAAAAACGATACAACAATGCGAAGTTATACAACAAGCTAATAATTTCTGATCACGAAAATTCTCATTCTGGATGAGTAGGTATTCACAGGGATCCCGTGGGAATTTCGAAAAATCATTTCTTAGTAGAAACATCACAAAGGGCACACCTTTCTCCTTTGAATTTTATGTGGAGGTTCAGTAAACAAAATTAAGATACACTTTGACATCTCAAAACCCGAGGGTTTTACCATCTCTTCTCGTGTCCAAGCCATCAGTTGCAGTGTTTGCCGATATATGGACGACCTCTGTGGCGCGTCGGGCGAACGCTTGGCTGCAATACAGAAGGTTGCGGGTTCGATTCCCGCTGGGTGCAAATATTTATGCTTAAAAATAAATATTTGTATCTGGTCTGGGCGTATTTCTATGTATAATATGTATGTATTTACAAAAGAAAAATAAATATAAGTAGTATATCCGTTGTCTAGTCACCGAAACACAAGCTTAGCAGCTTACCACGGGGCTAGATGGCGCTGTGTGTTCGTCACAGGATTTATTTATTTATATTTATTATTTATATCGAGTTTCGTAAGAATAAATTATAACATATAACCATGTTTCAAACCGTTATGGAATCATATTTTAAGTGGAAACTACTAACTAGTGTTAATTTAAAATCGTCAATACTGAGCTAAATATATTGCTAAAGTACCCAGTTCTTCAGTATTTATATTCAGTTGTGCAATATTTATATTATAAATGAAATATATTATTATCTTAAAGAAACTATTTGTTAATTACCACATTAATTAAAAATAAACATTAAATGAGTGTGTAGCGAGATAAACTGCAGTCAATGACACAATATTATCGTAGTTGCGCCCGCGCCGGTGTGTAGGGTGACAGCTTATTTAGGGAATTTAAGATATAGGAAATATTATTATATTGTTTATTTTTAACAACTTTCGCTATTTTCAAATACAGTTACTGGTTCGATTCCTGTTTTAGTTTGGGCTAGAGGGTGATATTGCCGGCAGGTTCTGTAATAATTATAAATGTCGTTACGGCAGGCGCCATAATCCTCAGAGTTTATCTGAGCGATGTTCGTAGTTCGCAGTAGATAAGTCATCAACATCATTACCTACTGCAAATAGATTTAGCAATATTTTTTACGGCC
This sequence comes from Idaea dimidiata, assembly GCA_949358125.1. Classification (NCBI taxonomy): domain Eukaryota; kingdom Metazoa; phylum Arthropoda; class Insecta; order Lepidoptera; family Geometridae; genus Idaea; species Idaea dimidiata. The sequence continues at coordinate 12,973,901 of OX442334.1, forward strand.
GGCCGCCTGCCCGGATCCAACCCGTCTAAAGACCAAGAAGTTTATCCGCAGCTGACCCGAGATACAGCCAATATATGTACGTAAATAACTTAACATTGGATAATATGCAATATCATGGTCACCCCACATACGCAATGCGCTAGCGCATGGCTACGAACGAACAAGACAACATTGAGCTGATGTGTCGAGGCCTGTAAACTTGCGATATTTATTTGTCGATAGGTATTTCTGCAAGTTCTATTTATATACATACGAGTTTATAGTTTGCTCTCACCGTATTATATTATTTGTTTACACATCGTCACCTTGTCTCAAGCGCTACGCTTGTCATCAGGGTGCCGGAAAGCGCATAGAATAATATTGATCCTATTTCCACCAAGGGAACACAACACAATTATGGAATGCATAAGCTTTATTTGCTTGTATTATATTAATATCAGTTTCTTAGTGTAGGTACGTTTCATGATAAAATAATATTGCAGGCCGTTCCATACACAGTGCATTCTAGCCTCAAATTAAGCAACGAGGCTTGTACTATAGGTACTAGACAACGAATATACTACATGTTATTATTTTTTTGTAAATACATACATACACTTATAGAAAACACTCAGAACCAGAAACAATCATTTATGGTTAACATAAATAATAGGGGTTAAAGTATGATATTGCCGTTTTATTGCAATAGGTTCTTTGAATTGACATAGAATCTTCATGGTTTGAGGTTTTCGAATGAAACTTTTTTCAAATGGTTTCTGTGATGTTCTTTTTTTAAAAAATGTGAAACATTTGAATATCGACTTTCAATTGTTTTTGTTATTCAATTTAGACAAGAAAGATGGATACTGCGAAAATTCGAGTGATTTTTGAATAAGAGTTCCGACGCGGAACTAACGCGGCAGAAACAGCCCGCAATATCAATGCTGCGTTTGGAGAGGGGTCTACTAATGAACGCACCGTGCGAATTTGGTTTAAACGCTTTCGTGATGGAAATTTCGACTTAAAGAACGAGCCACGAGGAAGACCGCCCACACAGGTGAATAACGATGAATTAAGAGAGATAGTGGAAGCCGATCCTAGTCAAACTACCCAGGAATTAGCGGCATGGTTTAACGTTACCTTACCCACTTTATTGACTCACTTGCGTCAAATCAATAAAATAAAAAAATACGAAAAATGGGTGCCTCATGATTTGACTGATCTGCAGAAACAAACGCGTGTTGAAACTTGTGTTGCCTTGTTGAAACGGTACAGAAATGAAGGAATATTGGATCGAATTGTAACATGTGATGAAAAGTGGATTCTTTATGATAACCGGAAAAGAAAAATGCAATGGCTGACCCCAGGTCAAATGCCACAACAGTGTCCTAAAGCAAAACTTACCAATAAAAAGGTAATGGTAACTGTTTGGTTGTCTCAGCATGGTGTTATTCACTATAGTTTTCTTCGATCTGGTCAAGCAATTACGGCAGATGTCTATTGTGCCGAACTCCGAACCATGTTGACAAAACTAGCACACGCTCCGCGACAACGCGAGACCTCACACAGCACGAGAAACCATTTTGACCCTTCAGGAACTGCACTTAGAAACCATTCGTCATCCTCCGTATTCACCAGACTTTGCTCCAACGGACTACCATTTTTTTCGTGATTTGGACAATTATCTACGTGACAAGAAGTTTTCTTCCCAGGAGGCAGTACAAAATGCTTTCACACAGTTTGTGCAGTCTAGATCGTCGGAGTTCTATCGCAAAGGCATTAATAACCTTCCCATTAGATGGCAGCAATGTATAGATAATAATGGCAACTATTTTGATTAAATAAATTTGTTAAAAATTTAAAAAATAAACAATTAAGATTTTCAGTACAAATCGGCAATTTCATACTTTAACCCCTAATACTTGTCCCCGGTAAACCCGCAACCGTCACATCGCAGTCGAAGCTTCACCTTACGCGCCACAGAGACCGTCATTGATAGTGATTGACCATTATCTCGCCAGGATTTTGTTAGGTAACAATGACAGTCTAAGATGTAGCAAGCTAGAAGGACGGGAGACTGCAGAAGAACAACCCGTCCTTAGTGGCTGCTCTAGCTGACGTATCAGATCTTTCTCCCCCTCGTAGAGATTCCCCCTTAAGTTATACTACTTTAGAGTCTTCAAGTCAATAGGTTACTCATCGTCGCTTCTCATAAGGTAAGATACGATCAGACTAATGTAAAAAAAAAGGAATCCACGGGAACGACAACCGCCGCAGCTTGTATGAATGTGGTAGAACTTATTTTTACTTGGATTATGAAATGGTAAAAAAATAAAACTATCTGTTTTCTACCACGGAGTATACCGCGTGACTTCCCGCCTACATCTTTATCGACGTAAGAATACATCTAGCTTTCACCGGTCAAATTCAAAAATAGAGCGAATGAGCCGAGCCCCCAAATGTTCCATTATCAAATCTGGTGACGCCATTGGTTGGATTAGATACGTAGTTTTTTTTAGTAGCAACATCAAATAACATGCAGTAAATTCTTCAATTGATACCTTTTCTGTTAAATTAAATTTTCCGACAGATTTATCTGATTACTTTGATTACTTACTTTAGGAATAAGAATAAGTATATTTCTATTGCCATACCTAACTGTGTGTAATAAAGGTCTTAAAATAGTATATCGTTTCAACAGATTATTTAACTTTTGCTTTAAAAATAAACTAAGTTCGTTTCTAATTTTGAAGATGTATCTCATATAAAAGGGCTTAATTTGTGTAACTATGTGAATTATAATTGTTTTTGTTTTATTTTTATTGTATTACCTCACAGGTAAAACAGCGGAACGCTAATAGTAAATTGTATAATAGTACAGAATTGTGAAGTCCTATAATAAATATTAATAAAGAAGACCGTTTAATAAGAAATCAAGTAGATATATTATAGTTGGTAGGTACCTCTACTGGGCAACCTTCAGTACAATTATTGTTCTTGACATTGATAAAACAGTTCAAAGATGGATATTTTTAGCGCAGCATAGTAAAGAGGTACTTTGTATTACTATTCGCGTGTTATAATGGGTTTATTGTTAGCAGTCGATTAAGTAACATGTTTTTTTAGAATCTTTATATTTATGAAGTTAATAAATATTTCAAATTCGATTGGGACATAACTAATATTATAAAGAGGAAAGATTTATTAGTTTCTAGCGAACAGGCTCCGAAACTACTAGACCCGATTTTAAACATTCTTTCACATATAGAAAGCGCGGATGAAGCCGCGGGGCGCAGTTAGTGGCATTAGGTATACTTAGTTATTTCGCTGAAAAAGTAAACTACGTTCAATTTAAAAGACAAGTAAAAAACAATAATCCTTAAAATAAAGTCAATAACAAGTGAATAAATATCGCAATTAGACAAGCAATGCACACGACGCGACACACCTCTATACAATTATTTTGGCACTGGTACAGTATGAAAGTTGGTATTTTAGTCTAATTACACCTTGGGAATGTCTATATTTTTTTCGTAACTGCGCTATATATTTAATAGGCAACCTACGACCTTTATCACGATTTCGATAATCGTTGAAATTAAACGAACTAACGAAATTTGTTTTTATGGAGCTCGATATTACGCCGGTAATTACAACTGCTTGTTCACGAGACACCAGATTGCGGGTAGGTCAGTTTTATAATATTTGTATTGAATAAAACTATGTTAGTTTACTTTAAAATCGTATATAAAATATTAACCTGCCCAGAAAGACCTTCTTTCTAACCGCGTTCCCGAAAATTCGCTGATAGTAGACAGCTGAAATTTAAAGAGAATGTTCTCAAAAAAACCTGAGCACTCGATTAGAAAAGGTCGGGATCGAGACTTACGTGGGTGAACCCTGGAACCCAGTTAGTTAAGAATTAAACCACGATTAAGTACTTACCCAGTTATTTGTGGGTTCAAGGATTAACCTCCAAGGTTTTATATACCTAGCGTGACTTCACTATCTTAAGGAATAATCAAACAGAAAAAATAAAATATTGTTATGATTTTTAAAAGTTCAATAAGTACTTTCAGATTTCGACAAAATAAGACTGGTAAACAATAGGTTATTATATTATATTGTATAACACAATGTTGGAAGTATTTATTCAAAAACAAATCCCGGAAGTTAAAATCAAACATTAAAAAGTGTGTAAAATCATTCTTATTCTTTCGAAATATCTGTTCAAATTGCCATATTTATAAATTGGCAACGTGACGATTAGAGTGACAAGTGTGAAAGAGTTTCTCGGTCGATACCATTACGCGTCATTGGCCATTACTTACAGATTAGTTCCGGTTTACAACTCCCGCGCAGATATATCGAACAATATTTTCACATGAGAGAGCTGAGTAAGTGTGATATGATGATTTTAAATAGGAAAAGTGGATCAAAGTGGGTAGGTAATATTGAGATAATATGTACCTGTAGGTACTTTTAAACTCACACATTTTTACATTTTATCGCGTATTATTATTTATTTTCTATTCTCGGCGTATATTACAATGGTTCAGGAACAAGCGTACAGTACAGAACCCTAAAAACTGGAGACATATGTTTGTATGAGTAAATGAGGAACTACCAACCAGCATTAATAAACTTATAACTAGTTTGGTAATTCTAGAAACTAAAATATGATATCCAATTTTTTGCTAACTGTACATAAAAGTAAAGGTACATAATACTTAAACCTTACAATAAGCTAGTAATGATGGATTACAAACGACAAACTCAATCCGCTTCCTCAAAGTAGGTACCTAATCAATTTACATAATGTAACAATTTATCGAATACGGAAATTGCGTTTATATAATAAAACTATAGATTCCAATTATTGTGGAGAATTTGTTATTATTTTTAAGAAAGTATTGTTTGCTGTTAAATAGCGGAAAGAAAGTAGGTATCTATAATTAATGATTAACATTAGGCACAGTAAATAATTAAAATTATTAACTAAAAACAAAAGCCTAATTTTTTGTTCTAAAATTGAATTCGCAGTGTAGCAACATCCTTCCCAAAAGTGTTGTAATAGGCGACTAAGAGATCTAGGGAGTCACCCGCGCAATGGTGGGTTAACTGCTTGCTCTCAAGGAGGGTTAGTAATTCCACGGAACAGATATCCACCGTGTCAAGTAGGCAGTTGAGTAAGTTAAGAGATGGTAAGTTTTGGAAAATTGGAAAGGCGCTGGAACGGATTCCCAGAGATGCAGGTTCAAGTCCTGTCGGGTGCGAAATTTTTGGAAAGCATTTCTTTAAGTATAGTTATCCAAGTGTAGGAAACACTTTTAAAAATATAACAAAAACGGTTAATCGGAAGCAACATCTCAACGTTGAATTTAATTCTATGAAAATAGAATAGTTCAAGCTGGCAGTCTGCAAATATTGTCAGTAGATGGCGCTACGTGCCTCCAAAAAAAAAAAAAAAAAAAAAAAAACGTAAAAACAATAAGAAATGCAATCCTTAATTTCGACTCGATTGAACATGCATCCGTTGCCAAATTGGAAAGGCGCTGGAACGGATTCCCAGAGATGCAGGTTCAAGTCCTGTCGGGTGCGAAATTTTTGGAAAGCATTTCTTTAAGTATAGTTATCCAAGTGTAGGAAACACTTTTAAAAATATAACAAAAACGGTTAATCGGAAGCAACATCTCAACGTTGAATTTAATTCTATGAAAATAGAATAGTTCAAGCTGGCAGTCTGCAAATATTGTCAGTAGATGGCGCTACGTGCCTCCAAAAAAAAAACGTAAAAACAATAAGAAATGCAATCCTTAATTTCGACTCGATTGAACATGCATCCGTGGCCAAATTGGAAAGGCGCTGGAACGGATTCCCAGAGATGCAGGTTCAAGTCCTGTCGGGTGCGAAATTTTTGGAAAGCATTTCTTTAAGTATAGATGGTAAGTTACCATTCCGGTACCGGAACTAGAAAAGACCTATCAACATATCCAAAAGGTGTCATACGTCGGTGTGTGTAGGTATCAAGGTGTAAAGAAATATAGTAGTGAAATTTTGTACTATGTGCTGGGCAGGCTTACCTATTTCATATAATGTATAACGGAAGGATTAAGTTTGTTAAGCTAGTTGAATTTATAACCACCTAGATTATTTATAAAGGTCATTTTAATATTGACTACCTTCGTCCCGCTTCCGTAGGGAACATCGGGATCAAAAGTAGCGTAAGTTACTCCTCGATAATGTAGCCTTCCAAAATAATTTTTGAAATCGGTCTAGTAGTGTGTCGTACCCTATTCAATAAAAACAAACGAATATTTCCTCTTCAAAATATTTCATTATTGAGTTCAGCCAAAGCCCACGAAAATACTAACCGCTCGCAGTTTACCCATAAAATGGACAATATACGAGCAGTGAGCTCGGCCTTGCATCAGATTTGAGAACGCTGCACCGGGCACCGGTTGAAACTTGACATAGAAATGGGTCAAGGTTCTTTGGGATTTAAAATGGCGGTCAGGGACGAGCGAGTTCGTTTTTACCGAAATAAAATTGATTGAAAACATTCGATTTACGTGCCTCAGTCGCAAGGAACGAAGAGGTGCAGTCCATAATATCATCACGACAGAATGGGCACCTGTGGCGTAATTGGAAGCGCGTTGAAATAGAATGTCGAGAGTGCACGTACATGTTCTGACGGGTGTAATTTTTTTTTAATTAGTAATCCATATGCAGGAAATGATGATATGGTCTAAGATGTAACACGTCACCTAGAAGAAAGAAGGAAGCACACCGACTTTCTGTCTCGTTTTCCCTAATGGCTGCACCGCCCAACGCATAAGAACACGGACGAGTTCGCTTAGGGCTACGACTTAGACCGGTTGATGGTAATAAGCCGCGGCTTAAGCCCACTTCCACCCATCTTTACAAGCAACTTATATTGATGCCAATTCGCGTGATTGAGCACAATTGCTTTTAAAAAAGCATAAAAAAAACCCGAATTTGAATCCGTACAAATTATCTATTCATGTAGAAAGATAAGTCGTTCGATCAAGCCCTGTTTTCATTTACCACTCACAGTTCTATATCGAAATGAAAATCTAAGGTCACAGACATTGAACGACGTGTACTACTCAACAAATGTAAGACCCCTTATTACAAATATCAACAGTCTTCGAAATTGTTCGTTTTTTCATTGGGATTGGTTTAGTAATTAGGGGACTTCAAGGGGATGTCAAGGGATATTTTGAAGCGCTTCACCTCAAACGGCAACGTGTCTTCGGCCATGTTACGCTAGGTACAGTTTCAATGTTTAGAATAGAGTTAATTTAGTTATTATAAACCGATGGAACAACGGAGGAAGGTTCTCAAGTTAACGCGTATATGTTTTGTTTAAATGTATGACCACGCATAACTTTTTACAGAATAATTTGATTTACATAATTATTTGTTTGTCGAAGTTGTTCCCATAAAAAATGGCGACGATCTTTAGATAACATATAACAGATAAGTCGGTGGCACTTTATGTAGGTCAGGTTATTTTTTTGTGTTTGAAGTCGGTTTTTTATTTTTTTCTATTATTTTAAACATTGCAATTATACCTATAGCTTGACGTATTCTAAAACTTTAGGACTGCCACTACAAACTTGGAGTTTAGAGTGAATGGGTTTCTTCTAGGTAAGCATTTTACACAGTGACCTCATCGTCGCGCGCCATCAGTTGCGGATGAGGTCGAAAGCAAGTAAAAAAAATATAACGACGACAACGTCCAAATGTAAGCATACTTCCAGGTCAGGGCAAGTATTAATAAAAAAGTATCTCCAAAAAGCTTCAGCATTTTAAGTTTTTTTTTGGAAAAGGTACAGGTTTTCTTAGCTTTAAAGAATTATGGGATGGAAATTGATGGAATACTTTGGTGCTATCTGTATCTGTATTATCTGTAAATTTTGTCAAATATTACCTATTTAGACTATCAAGTGGTATATTTTATCATTTGGCAAGTAAATATCTTTATTTTTACTTGGATAACTTTCCTTGCCTAAACGGTTAAAACTTAACAATAAACCATGGTCCAAGCTAAGACCTAGGTTTGTAATAAGGCAACGAGGGACACGTACTGAACAGTGAACACCCTTCGTCTCCTCCATCCAACCTTGACATCATTTCCTAGACGATCAGTTTAACGATCCCTAGCCTAGAGGGCACTGAACAATATATTTCTAGAAACAAAGGAATAAAGCTCAAATTCCCGTGTTTTATCTCCGTAGGGTTTCTTTGAGGGTAAAGTATTGTCTGTGAAAAAAAGAAATGTGATTCTTTAAGAGCTTCTGATTCAACGGCAAAATACTGGGACGCTACTCAAAACTTAAGGGTTACTCAATAATTTAAGCAGATTCTTATCCAAAAATGCAAATAATATGTTTATAAAAAAATATACATTGCCTTCATAATTCTTATACTTTTTTTTGTAAACACATACATAATTATGAAACATAAAAAACACCCAGACCAGAAACAGATATTTATTAAACATGTTATGCAGATATTTTAAACATAAATATCTGCACCCGACAGGAATCGAACCCACAACCCTCAAGGCTGCGATACAGATCGCAGATCGCATGTGTGTATGTTTGTATGAATGTGTATTTGTTACTCAATTACGCAAAAACTACTAAACCGATTGCGATGAAACCTGGAATGTAGGTAGCTATCCAGCTACAGCATTTTTAGCCTATGTAACACATAGGCTACTTTTTATCCCAAAATTCCCGCGGAACGGGACTTACGCGGGTGAAACCGCTGGGCGCAGCTATTATAAATATAATTCTCATACACAACTCAATTGTTTTTGACGCTCTACGAAACCTAGTTTTAATGCATGTAAATTGTTTAATTTCGGCGCTATAATATCAATTTAGTTACGCGCAGTTACGCAATGAATGTAGTGAAAATAAAAAACCAGTGCCAAACACGGAATTAGCACATTACCAACAAATGTTCCAATTGGGTTATATTAAAAATCGTCGCCATTTTTATTTCAATCGCATTGCTAAAATTGTTTCAATTGATTGAATAGTACAAGTACACTATTAAACACGTGAAACTGGCTACAATCGTCCTTTAATGCTGACAAAAAAGTCAGAAAATAAAATGAAATTAACTTAAGTACCTCTACAACATCACGAGTTCAAACGGTGTATAGGATAAAAGAAAAGGTTAAAATTAAGGACATAAACGATAGTGACACCTTGGGAGAGTACATATGTCAGAAAAATGACGAGTTATTTACATTTTATTTATATTTAAAATGCAGTTATCTTCAACATAATAAATATTGGCAACGGTTGTAATGTCTGAATCTGAAGTTCAAGGATTTGTTTCTTTTTATTATTTTAATTAGGGTTTTTTGTACTCTTTCAATCATATCATTTATGTATTGATTGTGGCAATAGAAATATATCATCTATAAAAAATTAACTGTATAGCTTTCACGGTTCATGAGATACAGCCTGGTGACAAGACAGACGGACAGTGGAGTTAAGTAAAACGATCCCGTTTTTACCCAGCTGCAAAATAACGATTAAGGGTTATGTTTTTCGCGCCTTTCTTGTATGTTTGTATATTCTTTACTAGCTGCGCCCCGCGGTTTCACCCGCGTAAGTCCCGTTCCCGCGGGAATATCGGGATAAAAAGCAGCCTATGTGTTAATCCAGGTCCCCAGCTACCTATATTCCAAGTTTTATCGCAATCGGTTCAGTAGTTTTTGTGTGAAAGAGTAACAACCTCACATACATACATACAAACTTTCGCGTTTATAATATTAGTAAGAAGTAAGATTTCCTAGTATCTTCTAAACCACTCCATGGATTTTTTTTATTAAGGTATCGATAGTTTCGTCTCATTTCACCCATGGTGCTTGGATTAAAATAAAAACGAACTGGTGACCATTAGGCGATATTTTGTAAAAAATTGAAAACGAAAGTGTACTGACTATGTCGATCGTTAAATAGATATTTGAAAATCATTTTCGGGTTTCTTTAATCATTTTTCATTTTATGATACTATTTTTACCCTTACTAACTCCCACTTTAATCTACTAAATTGAAGTCCTACAAATAATCACATAGGTTTATCTTATGAGACGAATAAATTTCAAACATAATATTTGAGAGATTCAACAAGTTTTTAACTGCTGACGCCCGTCTGGCGACGTCACAGACAATTACATTCTTGTCTAGAATATGTCTGTCTGTCCACGTTAATAAATTACATTGAAGACGTACTAGTTTTCAACCTATTTCAAAATAAGGAGAAGATCTCTGAAGTCCGATGATGATTATTTTTGTATAAGAATGGTAGCCTCTAGTTGGTCCCAACTAAATTTTGTGAAGGTCTGTAGACTAAAAAGGTTCCTTATAGCAATTTTGCTTTTTAACAGATTCACAATAACCGTGCACCTGTCATAGAACAAAGCCGTAAGAACCAGGTGTACATTAATCGTGAATGTGTCAAAATGCAATATTGCGGGCAGAATTGCTATAAGGAATCTTTTTAGGTCTGCTGATAATAATCTTCAAAATGATTAGCAGAATTGCAATTCAGAATCTATACTAATATTATAAAGCTGAAGATTTTGTTTGATTGTTTGTTTGTTTGTTTGAACGCGCTAATCTCAGGAACTGCTGGTCCGATTTGAAAAATTCTTTTTGTGTTTGATAGTCCATTTATCGAGGATGGTTATAGGCTATATTACATCACGCTACGACTGATAGGAGCGGAGCATCCATGAAATATGTTGCAAAAACGGGAAAAAAGTCCCCCTTTTCCGAGATACTGTCGCGTGCGCTGAGTACACGGTCAAAGTTACATAAAAACCATTTATGAGAGAATTCTTCCTCTAAATAGGATCTAATAAATAGTCCGCGACAGCATATGTCTAACTCTTAATTTATTGTAGAACAATGCATTGTTTCCGAAGGTAATTTTGTAAATATGATATTAATCCTTATCCAAATAAATACGTTATTCATTAAAAGTATTTAATTTTATACATAATTGTCCTTGACATCACTTGATTTCAATGAATATCTCACGAGATATTACAGTTTTAAAATAACTCCACAATAAATAATTAATAAGTACCAAGCGTGCATATACATATACACGTAGCAGGCGACGATGATGAGGCCCTCATCCCTATCACCGGGTGATAGGGATAGGGACCTCATCATGAGGGTGGCCAGCCAGCTCTGTGAGGCATCATGCCGCGCGGCTCAATCGGTCGGCTCCACGCGAGACGGTAGTGTCACCAAACTGCAGTGCTTTTTAATAATTATTTTGCAATATCTCATTGTACTTTTGATTCTTAATATTTTGTTTTATGTTGATAATTAATATTTTAAAGAGGTTACGTTGGTAACATGTATGTATGTATGTATTTTGGGGGTCATCTCAGAAACTTCTAGACCTATTTCAAAAATTCTTTCACTAATAGAAAACTACATTTATCCAGATGTGACACAGTCTACTTTTGATCCTGATATTCCCTCGGGATCGGGACTTACGCAAGTGAAACCGCGGGACGGCAGCTCTGAAAAATAAAGTCGTGTATTTCTATTTCTAACTCAACAACCCGTAAACCGATATGAATGAAATTTGGTACAGGGTAGAAATAATATATAGGGTACTTTGAATGATCGTACGGGTTAAGCAACACTTGGTACAAAATACGTGATGGGTGAAAAAGAGCAGGTGACCCGATATTCATAAACTTGGTACAGGGTTGGTATAGAGGTAGAAATATTATATAGTACTTTGAATGATCGTTAAGCAAAACCTGGTATGACATACGTGAGGGATCATTAACGTTACGGGATAGGAAGTTACGCGGGTGAAACCGCGGGGCGCAGCTAGTAAAGGTAATAAATTACTAATTTTGGACTTTTACCTACATAATCAGCTCTTAAAGAACTAGGTACAGATTGATGGAGCACCTGAAACCACCTTCTCATCAGAAAACTCCCCAAAGACGGAATTTTGAAATAACGAGTCAAATAATCAACACATATTAAATTTAAAGTGCTTCCTGATTGATTTAATAACTGAACCATATATCAACGCAGAGATCAAACCGCTTTAGGCCTAGGGACATGAAATTTAACCCCCTTCCTTATAAAAGCTAATTAATGCGCTGCATAACTTGGCATCGTTTGTCTTTTACTGTCACATGTAGTTTCAAAGTTAACAGACAGAGACAAACGTCACATAATTTAGTCATGTGTAAATAATATTTTATAAGTAAGGGAGTAGATTGTGTTCTTTGTCATATGTTGGTGACCACTAAGATTTTTTTTTCGAATTCCCACGGGATGGGGGCTAACGCGGTTAAAATCGTGGTTTAATTTTAAGACTTAATACAATACTGCAGTTCCCATTTGACTATTCAGTATAGTAAGTAAGTGACAGTACCTACATTATGCACTTAACAAATTGCAGTGATATTAAGCAGAATATCGTACATTTTGAAATATTCCATTAAAGATAAAAGATATGATATCGCGACACTAATATTCATTACACGTAATGCAATTTGGTTATCCAGGCCGTTTGAATCGATACATACTATACATAGATCTAAGTATAATACTAGCGTTTAAAAAGCTTTTGTTATTAGAGTGGCATGGGTTGATTAATAAAGGACAAGGAGGAACTAGGAGGACTAGGAGGTCAAAATATAAACGCAGATCTAATTATAATACTAGCTTTAAAAAAGCTATTAATAAAAGAGTGGGATGGGTAGATTACTGAATGACTAGGAGGGAGCTAGACAAAGTATAAGTAATCTATCGTTAGTGCGTATTGCTATGTGTTGCCAGACTTCTATTCGAAACATTAAAATTGTATTTAAATCAATATTACAAGATCACATTACAGTTTAAATTTTATTATATAATTCAATACGCGAACGTCATTTCTAATCCATTTTCCTATAAGATAATTTGTCCGTCCGTATACATGTCTAATCATATGTCAATATTATGTATGTCAAGGTGGTGTCCTGAATTCAATTCTTTTGGCCCACTTTGCAACTGTTTTATAGTGTAATGTGATACACACAGACTGAGAGGATGATATCATCATTGTTCTGTTCATCAGATGTATGAATGGTCTTACTTTTAAATTGAAACAAATAGGCTGAGATTTTTCTTCGGTTTTCGCGATGCTGGTATGAACTAATTTCACAATATTAGTTAAAAGTTTAATATGGTAATTTGAACGTTAACCCCTTTACATATGAACGATGATTAACAGATGACCAAGTTATGAAACTTTATGTCACAGTAAAAGGCAAACGATACATAGTTATGCGTTATAAACGCATAGTAGTAAGGGGGTTAATCTTTAAGTCTTGTACTCATTAGGCGACAAAATATGCCGAGTGACGTTGTTCTCAGAGACATCGTAACACATACGAGGCTTCAATGTCAAATTGTCGACTACTAAGATTTGAGGGAAAAAATATAATTTTGTAAAACATCCAGTAAGTGATACTTAACATAATTTAGTTATAACATATTTAAGTTCTTCTTTTCGTAAGTACGTGTGGTGCTTAGCGTTAGAGTTTTCAAGTCGCCTTTAACTTTAGCAACTTCTTATTTTTGGTATGGTGATGGCGCTCACCTAGTGTTAGAGTTTTACGAAACCGAGCCGAGCCGAAACGTTTCATCTCATTGTTGGCTATTTGGTGCAAGAATAGACAACCCTGCTACAAGATATCATATGACACCAGTGAAGCGGTAAGGCGTCCCAGAACAGCGGCGCCACAGCGTCACGCGCCACGTATCTTGCCACGTGAAACAAGTTAAAGTCCTAATGGTAAAGCTTAGTATTAGGTAGACAATCAAAGAATTTACCTGTTAAAATTCTCTTATAGGAGACTACGTTTTCGTGAGTTTACTCACACACCTTTAAAAATTTTAACGTTATTATTAGAATATCTACTTTCTATAATAAACTAAGTGGAACATAATAGAACGTCTTTAAATTCAAAGAAAAACATTGAATTTAATGACTAGAAAAAAAAAGATTGCAAAAAAATCGGTTATAGGCACGATCATCAGTTGGTATTGTTTGTTATATAACTGATAGCAATCGTAAGGTTAAGTTAGACGACTTAGGGCGACCAGATAAAATACCTTTTTTTTTACCTGGGAAAAATCTGATCAAAGCCTTCGGGCCGCTCCCGGGGGAGCGGTCCGGTGAGTGGGGGTCCCCCCTGGTCTAGGTGTTGTGTGCCAGTATACCCATTAAAAAACCCAGGGTGTTACCGCATTGCTACCATTGACCCCGTCAGCGAATGGCCGCGTCCGGCCTCACCACAAAAAAAAAAAAAAACCTTTAAAAAGAAAAAACCCTCACGAGAGGCGGCGTGGGCACGCCGCCGCCAGTTCGGTGCTGGCTGGCGACGAGCTCCCCCGAACTCGTCGCCAAGAGCGGGCAGTTAAGGCGGCAACAAAATTTGGCCGAGTGCGCCTGCATGGGTCTCTTCTTTGGCCTGCAAGACGATCTCGCAGAACTGGCGCAGAGTCTGCCTGGCCTCGTCGCTGCCAAGGATGGCAGCGACGACGGCATTTTTTTAATGCCGTACCAACGTTTCACCGACTTCAGTGTTCCCTGAAGTAACTATGAAGTCAGTGAAACATTAGTACGGCACTGAAACAATGCAGTTAATAAATAAAACGCGAGTTAAAACCCGGAAAATAATGTATTTTATTACAATGCGAAATCATAGAAAAAACTATAAATTAAACTATTTTTTTTACGTAAGTGTTGACAGGTAATGTAACAAACAAAATAAAAATAGCTAGGTAATAAATAGAATTTAATTAGCGATCGTACCCACTGTTCGCATTCTATTTACACTCGTAATAGAGGATATTATTGATAAAGGCGATACCACAGCGATAGATAATTAGAATATACTACTGCATTTGTGGTTATAAATAACACCCACTTACATACAAGATACAATACTATAATTGTTATCGTGGCATGATAACAACAATAACAGATATTTATTAGTTTAAAAACTGAATAACACGATGAGCCCGTAAACGCCAGACCTTAGTTATTTTGCAAAAGCTGAAAGTTTGTCAGCGCATGCTGCCAACATAGGTAAAAACGATGGACCATTACAAAGTGTGGGCGACAGTGGCTTTGTCATTGATAAACGGTGATAAAAAATGTGTGAAAAATCATAAAATAATAAAGTGTGATTTTTTTACCACTTGCTCAAAAAAGTCACATTTAACGCCAGAAAAAGCGAACATAACAATAGTCATTATTACTCTGTAACAAAGTGGGAAAGAAAATGAAAACCGATAAGGCCGTATGAGCTTGATGCCTTTGCTTTTTTCGGCAGAAAAATATTAGTCTATTTAGTTTGTTTTCTTCAAATACATAAACGTAAAGTTTATTTTCATAAATAAAATAAATTAATATTCTGAAAATAATACGTTATAATGTTAAATCATAGTTATTTCTTGTCTTTATTTTTTCGCAAATGGTAGAGTATTTTCGTCGGTGATAAAGCTCCCAACTAGCAAAATTGAGTTAACAGGCAAGTTTTTATTACTAAGTAATGATATTTAGCTTGTATATACGTAACTCTATAACTGCTTTTTGTATATCTGTGTTATAAAACGCTTAAAAGCTGTATAAGGTTAAACAGCTCAATTGCCTCTATACTTAACGACATTAACGTTTTGTCAGCTACTATATACAACTTATATAACACAGCTGTAAATTGAAACTTTTAACTTGAATAAAGAACAATTATGTTGCACAATGGGTTCTATGATGCCATTAAAACGCAATAGTAAACTAATATGGCTTTAAGATCACTAAAATCGAGCTAATTATATATTGATCACCACTGTAGCTAACACGTGATATAATGGATGTCATTGTAGCTCTTATATCTCAGATATGATTTATATAAGCATCTATTAACACTAGTGCTAAATATTTGATAAGGGACTTTTAATAACGTTAATAAGTTACAAAGAAGATCTGTGTGCGCTCATATATCTTTATTGACATAAAAACGTTTATATTTCTAATTTAAACCTAAAAAGACACATATATATTCACAGAAATTCATTTACTGGACCTTTCTGCGTTATTGCATAGTTTTTGTCGCCAAATTAACACAATATTAATCAGACGACTACTTTATATTAAATTTTGGGTTTTTAATCGCATTTTCCATTTACTCGGGTACCATTTTTTCCTGATCGAGTGCAGATTAAAAAGACTGAGGAATTTATAAGTTTTATTAGGACGGACTTAGTTATTTTCTTGCTTTCAGATAACCCTATATTGAAATGGCTGCAAGATGTTGTAAATCGTTTGTTTAGTAGCAATGATAACACTAATGAATTGTATAATGCTGCTTACAAAATCAATTCATAATTTAAATCATCTTTATTTTATTAAAAAGTATAAATTAGAGAGGCCCACTGAAAAAACACTAATATTGTACCATTAATTTATCAACAGAATTCCAAGCGCATGTGATTTTACACTATTTATGACTTTTTAAATACACGCACAAAATTTAAAACAAAATGGACATTGAAATGTAACTTACAACATTATATAAAAACGTAAACCAAAGTTATTATTGATATTTTCTGCCAAAATACTAGCTAACAATGTATAGTTATTATAGAATCACAATCACCAATATATCATCAAATAACTTGATACATCAGTGTCGCTGTGACCCTATTGCTTCTTTATTGTGTTACAACTGATTTAAGGCCACTGATATAACCAACAAGATAAAAATAACACAGATCTATCACCAACATGTATCCGATTAGTCCTAAGTGGAGCTACTGTAGATACATTGTATTACTTTAAAGTGCTAAAAGTGGGGCCATTTTCGCATTGTAGAAACGTGTCTACCACGCATATGCGACTGCTCTGTTCTCGATATATAGCTACATTTGAGGTTAATTTGCTAGTTGGGCTGTCTCAGTCTTGGCCCTTGGGTGAATTTAAATCCCTCACTACACTCAGGACTCTCTTAAATCCCTCGCTTCGTTCGTGATTTTAATAATTAACAACCTCGCTACGCTCGGGTGTAAACCTCCAGTCCTTCGTTGCACTTGCGATTTAAGTCGTCATCCGTGACAGAAGACACTGCTTTACCCCCTTGTTTAATAATCTACTATTTAAAGTAAAATATTACCTAAAGAATATTATTAAAAATCACGTCATTCGTTGTCAGACTGATTTTGGGTCAAAATAACGAAGGTCTGGGGTTCACGGGCTCTTGTTCTATTATTATTTTAGAACTGAATAACACA
Organism: Idaea dimidiata; assembly: GCA_949358125.1. NCBI lineage: Eukaryota > Metazoa > Arthropoda > Insecta > Lepidoptera > Geometridae > Idaea > Idaea dimidiata. Next base: position 12,991,255 of record OX442334.1, read on the forward strand.
ATGTGTACTAAGGTTTTATTATGGACGTTAAATGGGCATTCGCATACAAGTACGGCTCAGTTAATTAATGGTGTGCATGCTATACTTTAATAAAAAATAAAAAAAACTGTGAACATCAGGCAGCGTCATCTAACCCCATGACAAGCTTGGGTTACGGTGAATAGACTAGGTACTTATGTATATTTGTAAATACATATACATATTATAAATAAAGACACATCTAGAAATAACTATTTTTTAAGCATAAATACATGTTTCGGCCGCGGCGGGAACGAACCCACCACCATCTGCATGTTCATTATAACACCGCCCATTTTAATTTAAAAAAATTCACATGTGTACTTCGCCGATGCGACATCTAGCGATCCTATTTTACACTTCTGATTTTAAATTATTCGTTTTCGAAGAAAATTCGGAAATTTTTATGCTTAAGTTTGCCAAGATTTTTTACGAACGGAACGTAGAAAAAATGGGAGAGGTAGGCAAAAATTTTTTGCCTGCTTTTGCCTGTACGAATAATTAATTAGATAGCGCCATTTATAGAGTGATTTCGAAAAAGTAAACTTACACTAGATGACAGAATAAGATTGCAATGTGCGTACGTGTAAAAAAGTGCGTACTTGCAGGCTGATTTGGCGTTAATCCAAATGGTACCAATTCGTAGCGACATCTACGAAGCTCTATAGAAAAGACTGGAACCTAGGTATTACATTAATGCATTGCTAATTCAATTAGTTATGATAGAAGATGTAGATAGCAGTTCTGGAACAACAGACAGGTAATGGCTAGGCCATCTACGTGCTAGCCATTTTCATGAAATCTGGATATCTAAACACATTGGAGACTTCACTAGACACTTTAAATTAAAGGTTTGTTGTGAAATTAAAGCGTTCTATCTAGGTATTTATTTTGTCATCAGAGTACGCGTTCCGAAACTACTCTAAATTCCATTTAAGTATATAAGACGATTCAAAATGTGTATGTATTTAAAAATAATGTATTTTATTTATGTACCTACTTAAGTTGAGGACAAATAAAGATTTTAGCAAATAGCGTCGATTGTCGTCGTTTACAAAATAACGATCTAATTGGATGTGGTAAATTTTTATAAATCTTTTATTCTAAGTTGGCTATATTTTTTTAAAATAATCATTATAAAGAAAGCTGTGTCTAACGGGCTATGGATAAGCACGTCTAAACAACGAGTTCATCGCATCGTACCAACGCAACATTGCTTCGCAAACTAGAATGCACTTCTTGCAACGGAAAACCAAATATCACTTCGAAAGACAATATAAAATGTTACATTAGGACCACATTAGGAGCCTGTTTACAAAATTGTTTACTCAATCAATCAAAATTTCTTTATTTAATTGGATGTATTTGATCACTTTAAATACGTCGAGTGTTCTTACAACTATGACTTTAGTCATTGAATGCAATTTCTGTTGCATATCCAGATATGAAGCCGAAGGACAATTTAGAATGATAGTGTTAAGAGCCTGTTTACAAAATTGTTTACTGAAGTCATTGAGATATTTATTATGTAACTAGTACTACAGGTGATGTCTCATAAATTTATTGTTCCATGTTTGTTTTTGAAAAAATAAATATAAAAGCTAGAATACTTCTTACATAATATAATTAAGAGCAAAACACACACAGGTAATTGTGTGTTTTGCTCTTGTTCGGAGGTTTTTTTATGATTTTGAGTTGCAATGCATTTATTAACACTCCGGGGCGTTGGGACTGCGATGTATGTGCGATTTACACAATTTAAAAAAAAAACGAAAGTACTTAACAATCCGAAAGTTTTATAGGTTGAGATTCATTTCTTGATGTTGCCTCCAGAATCGGGAATTTTCCTGTATTTCCCGGTGATTAAGCCCGGGTCATACATACTTTTTGCGGTAGCCTTCCTTTGCTGTACCGTTAATGCATTTCAAGTGAATTTTGCAAACGACCACTTAAGTTGGCACATGTCCCGATGGGCGGCCACTGGCAGCTGGCAGTAATAATACAAAACACATTAAAACTGGTGTTTTTGATACAACTGCCAAACGTAGTACAATTACGATGCATATAATTCAGAGTTTTTTGTTGATAAACGTGGAGAAGGACAATCATTTAACCATAGGTAAGTACGGGTATCCACCTTTCTTACCACGTATCTACAACCTTGGAATCTGCAAGCCTAGAGTGAATATATTTCTTCTAGGGAAGCATATTAAACCCGACGTCGTGTTTTTAACGTCGCGCGTCATCAGCTGTGGTATCATCTAATTAGCATCCACCGCTACTAGTGGCTAACTTGCAGTACATTGCTGCTTTGACGTAACGTGGTTGTTACCGGTGATTACTTCAAAGCAGCAATGTAGAATACGATATATGTTTTTTGACAGTAAATAGCAATTAATAGCGGTGGATGCCAATTAGATGATACCCACCTACTGTGGTGGGCTAAGAACATTTGCTAGTAAAAAAGTGTTAATCCGTGAGAGGAGGATATGCTCAACTACCTCTATAATTTGTCCAACTGAGCCTCTTAGAGTGGTAGTAAAACACCACGGGAATCTACCCATGCCTTCTGTCTGACACCTATAAAAATTATTGAAGAAGATAAATAAACGTGACAGAATGTTGGGCAAAGCGCAATCTAGTTCTAAATCAGGGAACTAGGAATTATTGGAACTAGATTCTCGATAAATTACACATTTTTTTTTGTAAATACATGAAAAATAGATAAAGAAAACAAGGAGTAATAAGTATTCAAATAGTCAGTTAAGATACTTATCTCCGGCGGGAATCAACTCCGCAATAATGTGAGACGCGCCACAACGGCTGTCAGATCTATTCTATTCAACTTACACACTCATCCGCCGCACAAGTTACTCGCAACTTTCTAAGCTATTTATAGTTGCTTGCATAGTGTGCAAAGAATTTGTTCTTGGTGCAATTGAACGGTTGGATCGAAGGACGGTCAAAGACCTAGACTGAACGGCTAGGTTTTAATTAACTTGACTTGTAGGTATTTGACGGCTCCTACTAATAATAAATGTAAAAGTTTGGGTGTTTTTAAGTAGGTATACATTGGCCCAAAGAACTTAATTAGGGACAACCTCTGTGGCACGTCGGGTGAATGCGGAAAGCAATGCGGAAAGTTGCGGGTTCGATTCCCGCCGAGTGCAAATATTTATGCAAAAATAAATATTTGTATCTGTTCTGGGTGTCTTTCTATTTTACAAAAAACAAAAATGAAGTATAATATGTACCATATCCGCTGTCTAGTACCCATAGTACAAGCATAGTGCTTAGTTTGGGGCTAGATTGCGCTGTGTGTAACGTCGTGCAATATTTATTTATTTATGTTAGGCCAATATTATAAACCGTGTGATATAAGCACGGACCATATTATACAAAGAGGACATGCATTTATCAGGTAGGCCTCGCGCCTCGCGACACATCTAGACGAAAAGGCCTACTTACTAAACTAGATTTTGGGGTAGTTAAACTACGGAATTTGACTACGTTTTTGATTTTACAACATAGTAAAGTCAACATAGGCCGAAGCAATCAGTTTTAGAACCTTAGAGTTTAGAACAATTGACCTGTAGATGGAAAATAAAAAAGTGGACGGATCTTAAATCTCACACTCAACCGCAATTTGTCACGCGTTGTTCCTGAATACAACATCTCTACTCTATATCTGCTCTGTGGATATAAGTACCTATCACAAATGAGTAAGACAAACTAAGTATAGGTACATTGGCTCAGAGAACCCTACATGTTAGGCCAGTATTATAAAATGTCTAATCTGATCACAGATAAGTGAGATAAACTAAGCAACCATTTATAGAAGTATGTGTTCAACTGTTCATAATACACTCATTGAATACAGAATCGACTCTACGTCTTGTCCGGTTGCATTCTTTACTCACAAGGTAGCTATTTTAGTCTTTAAATAGAAATATACTACATGTTAATGTGAATGTTACCCGGATGAATGTGGAGATTGTTTTTCTTTTCAGTTTTCAACCGACTTCTAAAACGGAGGAGGTTCTCAATTTGATTTTGACTATTTTTTATTTGATTTGCGGATCAGGATTTCGGCTTAAGTTAAACGATTTTATAAGCATAGATCAGAGATATCAATAGAGCTATCTAATACTGGGTTTGTTTTGTCTTATTCAGTCGACAGTCAACATTCCGCGCCCGCACACCGCTCGCCTCTAGCGCAGGTACCTACTCAGTTTTGCACTTGAAATACAAATCATTTACTGATAGCGTAAGTTTCGACCACGTTACATAACCGTTATGACAGCACGAATTAAGTAAAAAAAATAGGGTAAGTTATAACTTATTTAAAGGGATAATGCCGAAAAATTATAAGGTACTTCAACTTTTCCTGAATACTTTTATTAATTTGCCCATATCTTTTTATGGTGCTGATTTACAAACATCGTTTGCTCTGGTGTTGACTCAGAATCTGAATTGTTCTACTAATAGGGGCCATATACCTCCGTATCTGGTACGAATTTAAACTTGATAGGTTCACGTGTTCCGGTGAACATCGTTGATGACAGATTTACAGACCTTATAATTGTTCTTTTTCTATCAAAAAGGTAGCTAATACAATACTAATTCGCGAAAAGGCACTTTAAAATTCTAGTTGTAAGTAAAATGCATTAGTACAAGCCTAGTGCTTAGTTTGGGGCTAAGGAATTAGAAAATATTTCATAATTCACGCAGCGCATAACTGAGTAGGTCCCTGAGTAGCAGCTGCGACGGTGAGGGGGCTGGCGGGGGCGCGGGGCGCTCTCCGATGACGTCATTAGAATCGATCGAATCCGATCGATGCGAGACCTCAGTCGGCCGCAAGTACTCAACGCAACCGGACGCTTCTCCCAGGTAAACGCACATGACATTTTCAAGTCAAGATGGCTCCACCGATTACACCACAAACTAAAAGCTTAGTCTACGAAACGACACTATATTATAAGGCAAGGAAATTAGACCATACTACAGCAGAATACAGAGATGATATCAACGTATATAAAACCGTTGCCAAGGTTACTGGGCTGTCAAAGCAAAGCGTCTTTAAAATTTGGAATGAAGGAAAAGCTATGGGAGATAACGTCAATTTCACAGAACCAAAAAAGGGGAAACAGGTGAGAAAAAAGAAAATAGAAATGAACGGAGTTATTAAAGAATCGGTGATAAGAAAAGTCACAGAACTCTACGGATTACGAAAAGACAGACCCTCGATTAACAAAGTTAGAAAGATTTTGGCAGACGAAGGAATTCTTCAATGTTCATACGAATACCTTAGAATTTTACTGAAGGAATTAGGTTTTCAATACAAAGATTGTGAGAACTCAAACAAGATATTGGTAGAAAAGCAAAATGTAGTTAAGCGTAGAAGCAAATATCTAAGAGATATAAGGAAATATAGAACTGAAGGCAGACCGATATTTTACGAAGATGAAATTTTTATTAATGATACAGACAAAAAATTCACTGCAGCGGCGAGTTCGCAATTTGCCAAAGGCTCATCGTCTTCGGCTAGTAAATGTAGTAAATTAGTAATTGTCCATGCTGGTGGAAATTCATCATTTACCGACGGCGCTCATACTATGTTTAGGCAAACTTTAAAAGATGAAGGAATCACTGATTTAAGCGATTTTGTATGGGTTTCCGAAGAACTTTTACTGTCCCTTCCAAATAACGCAGTAATTGTTATGGATTATCCGAAAAAGACTAACGAAGAGGAAGGAAAAGAGCCGACTGGCTTGCCGACCGATTGCTCTTCCAAAGATGAAATGCAAGAATGGTTAACGCGACACCACATTGAATACACTGAGGCTATGAGGAGAAAGGATTTGCTAGAACTGATAAAAAATAATGACCCAAAGAATAAATTTAAGATAGACGTTTTACTAAAGGAGCAACGGCGTACTGTACTTTATTTACCTCCACATCACCCAGATTTTAATCCTGTACAGTTGGCTTGGGCGGACATAAAGAAAGAAATGGTAAAGAAATATGCAAAATCTGATCTAACTGAGAAAGAACGAGCAGTGATAGAGTTATTTTCTGATTATGCAACGGAGAAATGGCAAAAATGTGATAATCATGTACAGAAAGTAGAGGAAGAGTATTCCGAAAACGGCAACCTTAGCGCTGAGAACCAATTACCAATGAGAAACGAGGATGAATTTGATATTAATACAGACAACGATAGCGATATGGGTTCAAGTTAATTTGCATTTCTTTTAGATTACTGTAAATATTATAAGTTTACCTTAGGTTCATACCATTAAACGATAACTTACGAGTAGTTTGTTTTGAATTTTGCGTATGATTTTCATATCCTTTTTGTTCTAATTTAAGGAAAGAAATAACTTGAAATCCTATCCTACTAATAGAGCTGTGAGTTTTTGAGTATGTATGTATGTTTTATTATTACTAGATTTTCGGTTCTAGATCGCGTTAGTACATGCGACCCGAAAATCTAATAATAATAATGAGCAGAAATCGTGTAAGTTTAAAAGTGTATTGTATGTATGTATGTTTGTTACTCAATCACGCAAAATGTACTCAACCGATTGCGATTAAACTTGGAATATAAGTAGCTGGAGACCTGGAATGACAGACTGACTAATTTTTACTCCGATATGCCGTGGGAACGGGACTTATGCGGGTGAAACCGAGGGGCATAGATAGTCAGATTATAATCTTTTTTTATCTTCTTATGTACAAGGTGTAACGGGCAAGTCCTTTTAATCCGAAAGGGGGTTGTTCTAGACGTCTAGGCGAACAACTTTTGTTCTACGACTTTTGGAAATTCGAAGTACTTTTCGAAAAATTTAGGTGTTTACTTGAAAATCAGCTGTTTCTGAGAGTTCGAGGTCATTGACCTTATGTTGTCCTTTTATTTAGTTTGATGGTTTACAATCAAAACTTCAATTATTTTTATTTTCAAAATCAGCTGTTTTTTCAGTGAAACATTATCTCAAAATTTTCAAAAAAAGTTTGTATTTTTAAAAGTCGTAGAACAAAAGTTGTTCGCCTAGACGTCTAGAACAACCCCCTTTCGGATTAAAAGGACTTTCCCGTTACAAATTGTATATAAAAATGAATCCCTATTTCGCGTGGTCACGGCATCACGCGTAAACGGTTACCGATTTTGCTATTCTCTTTTTTTGTTGTGTTTGTTAATGTCAAGAAAAGGTTTTAATAAAAGAAAAATATCAATATTCCCATGAGATCGGGACTTACGCGGGTGAAACCGCGGGGCGCCGCCCGCTCTTTATCCTATAAATCTTAAGTAAAATCGTTGATGTTTCATAACTTGCACCGCGCCTAACAGAGTAGGTGTCTGAATGACAGCAACGACGGCAAGGGGGGTGGGCGGTAACAGCGAAAGGGGGGAGTTGACGTCACTCGAATCGATCGATGCGAGACCTCAGTCGGCCGCCCGTACCCAATGAAACCGGCCGCTCTTTCCAGTTAAATGCATACGACATTCCCAATCTAAGATGGGTCCGCCGATTACACCGCAAACTAAAAGCGTAGTCTACAAAGCAGTTCAATTCTATAAAGCAAGAAAATTAGACCAGACTACAGCTGAATATAGAGATGATATCAACGTAAATAAAACCGTTGCCAAAATTACAGGACTGTCAGAGCAAAGCGTCCGGCGTATTGTCAACGAGGGTAAAGCAATGGGCGATAATGTCAATTTCATAGCACCGAAAAAGAAAAAACAGGTGAGAAAGAAGAGAATAGAAGTTGATGAATTTATTAAAGGAGCTGTGAGAAGAAAGGTCACAGAACTCTACAGGTTACGAAAAGAAATTCCCTCGATTAACAAGGTCAGAAAGGTTTTAGCAGACGAAGGAATTGTTAAATGTGGATACACATACATGCGACTTTTATTAAAAGAATTAGGTTTCCAATATAAAGATTGTGAGAATAAGAAGATTTTGGTAGAAAATCAAAAAGTTGTCCAAAGGAGAAGCAAGTATATCAGAGATATAAGGAAGTATAGAGTTGACGGCAGACCAATATTTTTTAAACATGAATTATTTATTAATGATACAGACAAAAAATTTACTGCGACATCGAGTTCGCAATCTGATGGAGATTCATTATTTTCTGCTAGGAAATGCAGTAAATTAGTCATCGTACATGCTGGTGGAAATTCAGCATTTATCGACGGGGCTCATACAATTTTAAAACCAAATTTGAAAGGTAATGATAATCAAGGAACCCCAGATTTCAACGACTTTGTATGGGTTTGTGAACAGCTTTTGCCTTCCCTGCCAGGTAACTCAGTAATGGTTATGGATCATCCAAAAATGATTTACAAAGAGGAAGACAAAGTACCAACAAAATGCGCTTCCAAAGACGAAATGCAAGAATGGTTAACGCGACACCACATAGGATACACAGAGACAATGACTAGAAAGGATTTAATAGAACTAATTAAAAAAAATAAACCAAGGGAAGAATTTAAGATGGAGGTGTTATTAAAGGAGCAGGGGCGTACTGTACTTTATTTGCCTTCACATCATCCAGAACTAAATCCTATACAATTAGTATGGGCAGATATTAAGAATGAGATGGTGCAGAAACATGCTAAATCTGATGTAGCTGAGAAAGAGCGAGCACTGAAAGAGCTGTTTTCGAGTTATTCGACAGAGAAATGGCAAAAATGCGATAGTCATGTGCAAACAGTAGAAGAAGAGTATTTTAAAAATGACCACATTAGTGACGAGATAATTAATCAATTACAGCTGAGAAACGGAGATGAATCTGATAAGGAAAGCTGTTCAAATCAAACAGATAATTATAGTGATATGGAGTCAGATTAAATTGTAAAAAAATATTTAAAAATTTAGGTTTAACTTAAGGACCATTAAATGTCAACTCAAAGTTACGTAGTTACGACTTTTGTGTATGATTTTTGCTCTTGATAGGATTAAAGACTAGGTTTAAAAGTACAAATATATATTTTTTGGTGATGTTGGGGAAACAGATTTTGACATCACTGGATCAATTTTGATAAACATTAAACATTAGTACGAGTACTTAATTCTTAAGCGAGATTTGCATTACGACATAAATGAAATGATTTTTTACTTTATCAAAAAGGTAGAAAGTACCGTTGCGTCAACGCATCTTTTTTGTGAAAATGCCTCTAAAATGCAAGCTACTAGTTTCGTAATACAAATTCTGCTATATCGTCCGATAGTCTGGTTGAATTTTAAATGTAGGCAGACACGTGAACTACATCATCTTAAAGTCTCGTTATAATGTAGATAGACACTTCCATTGTAAGATATGTCTTCGGTATTTTCATCACGTGTGAGTCGTGTGAGGCGCTAAATCATTGGTTGTTACTTGTTTGGTATGCCAACTCCCTCAACCTTCACTACGTTGGATGTTTCAAGTTCTTCCCTTGTGCAATTTTTTTAGTTTAACGGTAGATGGCGTTGCGTCATATCAAATAAACTGCAACTAGGCTTCAAAGAGAATATAATCACTACGTTTTACTAGGCTTGTAATAAGTTAAGCAGAAGAATTTAATATAAGGTATTGTATGAAATAAAATGTGCATGCGGATTGAAGCGGTAGCTTAAGAATGCACTTTGGTCTAAAAATTAATTACTGAATAAAAATAGCACTGTAACTAATAATAATAAACAACAATGCCAAAATAAAGACATTAAAGTATGTACTTATGAGATGATTAGTAATGCTTATACGTCGTAAATTGTCAAGATTAATTACATATTGCTGTACTCAGTACTAACGTTACTTGGGGAAACATTAGTTACCTAATGAGTGTGTAACGTAAAACTTGGGAATATATGTGTTATCAAAGCGTTAATTTCTTAGTTGTAATATTTTTGTGGTTAATTGAATAAAGTATTATCTACCTATACAAGATGTAATGGGTATGCCCTTTTAAGCGGAAAAGGGGTTGTTCTAGACGTCTAGGCGAACAACTTTTGTTCTACGACTTTTGGAAATTCGAAGAAACTTCAATTACTCTTATTTTCAAAAAAAAGTTCTAATTTTCAAAAGTCGTAGAACAAAAGTTGTTCGCCTAGACGTCTAGAACAGCCGCCTTTCGGCTTAAAAGGTCTTACCCGTTACACCTTGTATATCTAATTTCTTAAGAAACAAAAAGGTTTCTTGACTTCAGTGCTCTTTGCCCGCGGAATCGGAGGCGCAGCTGGTAAGAATGTAAAGTAGCCTATGTAGCTTTTTATTACAAGAATATTTTATTAAAATTGGTCCAGTTACAGATCTCTGTTTAATACAAGAATCATCCAAATCGATCTATCGGTTCGGCTAGTAATTTACCATGGGGCTAGATAGCGCTGTGTGATGTCCACAGTATTTATATATTTATTCGTTTGGTGTCTGGAGCACCATATAGGAATAAACATAGAATACATAGACTGATAAAAACAAATTTGGATCATAATGATTATCTAGACAAAGAGAATTTGTAACGTCACGGAAGTAAGAGTCAAAGACTGCGCTGTTGATTACTACCTCCTCTTAATGCCAAGTTTGATCCTCTATTTACTAAATTTTCGCCATTTCCTTATTATATTGGCAGTAGGATTCACATTTTCATTTATGCTGTATTTTTGCGAGGATAGTGCAGTTCTGAGGAGAATGAAATACCAAATAAAGAATGTTTATGCTAAATCGGTTGAAAGTTTGTTACAGTAAAGCTTGTATAGGTATACAATTTGTAACTGGTAAGTAATTTTAATCCGAAAGGGGGTTGTTCTAGACGTCTAGGCGAACAACTTTTGTTTTACGTCTAGACTAGACTAGACGTCTAGAACAACCCCCTTTTGGATTAAAAGGACTTACCCGTTACACCTTGTATCCAAATATGCAAGTTGTTGTAGTCAAAAATACGCATTAGTTTTGATTTTACAGACATTTAAACTTACGAAAAATATTGAGATTCGCTAACAGTCACGTGACTTTATTTACAAAGCTCCGCTAATAAAACGAAGACGACACCGTGCTGGCAGCGCGAGCGGACTAAGCGAGTGCTGGTTGATGTCACACCCGAGTAGGTACGATTCCGCATCGCATGTCGCATGTCGTATCGAAAACGAAATGAAGTAATTCTTTCATCAGTATTTTTATTTTTTGACAGAGAATATGGGGAGCTAATATTAAAAATTACTTATTTGTCCTCATTGCAAACTTGCCTGTTTTCTGATAACGGGCATTTACAAGTCATGTGTCAAATTTGGTACATTTTATACAACTTATGTGGCCGGCCCCCTGGGAACCAATTTCGTATGAAACTAGGACATCATAAGAGCGCCCGCCGCCGCGAGGAGTCAATTACTATATATCAGTCTCAGAATCTTAGATCAAAAATGTAAACATAGAACTGTCAATATCAAAGGAAAATAAAATAAAGAATTGTTTTTAAATAAATGTATTTGTTTTGTTTACATTTTTGATCTAAGATTGACAGATAGAGTATAGGTAAACTGTGGTGTTATCTAGTAATTTTACATTTTTAGTTAGTACAGTAAGTTCAAGTTCTACCTCATTTTTAACTGGCCAATACTGATAATATGTATACTTTGTAACTGTTTAAATAAACTTGAGCGCCAAGTGCTCTATCAGACGCCGATAAACGATAAATAAACACATTAATTATTATTTCTAGTCAAATTACGCATCGTGCGTGTACCACTAATCTGTTTCTTTACATAATTAGGGTATAGGAAAATTACTGGGTACATTGGCTAGACATTTTGATATCATATAAACTTTTTAAGTTCACGTGATTTACTTTTTACCGGGTCTTAATCGTGTATTTATAAATTAACGAACAAGTTTAGGAACCTACTATGTTTGTCTGTATCTGTGCCCAAGTAGTATAGTAGGACTAGTGGTAATTTTATAATGAATCTGTATTTGATAAACCTAGAACCACTGACGATAAATCATTTCATTTCTTACCTAGACAACTAAACCATGCTACAATGGCCGCGCGTGTACCGTTGGACCGGTGCGGTGCAACCACTAAGCCAGGGATAGGCAAACTTTTTCCTATGCGTGCTAATATTTACGCCAAAAATCTATGTCGGGCCAAGTATTTGAATACTATTATCTTAGAAATATTTTAAAGGAAAAATTCATCTTCAAAAATTCACTTGCGGCGAGATTTGAACTCGCGTCCCTGGATCAATATTCCAGTGGCTATACCGCTCGGCCACGCAAGTTCCCATCTCGAGCAGTGAATTTAAGAATATGAATGTTTCCCTGTCTACTATTTTTCGACTACGGCTCGATTGAGACGCCATCTACAGGATCACTTTCCAGTGATTTACCTGCGCCAATGATTAACTTTACAGTTAACGCTTTGGCCAAGAGATGTCACTCTTTTTCCTAATTAATATTTCGTAAATTTGTTTTTATTGCTCAAGGCATATTTACTAGAAATATTTTTAAAGGAAAAATTCATCCTGTAGATGGCGTCTCAATCGAGCCGTAGTCGAAAAATAGTAGACAGGGAAACATTCATATTCTTAAATTCGCTGCTCGAGATGGGAACTTGCGTGGCCGAGCGGTATAGGCACTGGCATATTGATCCAGGGACGCGAGTTCAAATCTCGCCGCAAGTGAATTTTTGAAGATGAATTTTTCCTTTAAAAATATTTCTAGTATATACGCCTTGAGCAATAAAAACAAATTTACGAAATATTACTATTATCTTATTTGATATCCTATCCTACCTTATTTGATATCCTATCCTATCTTATTTTCAGTAATATTATAGACGCGAAAGTTTTCAAGTGTCTGTATGTGATTTTGTTACTCCTTCACGCAAAAATTACTTTTGCGATAAAACTTAGAATATAGTTGGATAGCTTGAGACCTGAAATATCATGGAGTACTATGTTATCTCCATATTCCTACTTCTGCCTATGTGATTGTTTATTACGGGCCGCGGATCAACACAGATTTTTACTTAATTGAAGCCATTCGCGGGCCGGAGATGGCCCGCGGGCCGTAGTTTGACCATCACTGCACTAAGCGGACGACGGCGAGACGATATGCCGTCTTCTTTCTTTTAAAAGAGTGTATTCATCTTTTAGACCAAATCATCACGTGAGATAGTAATCAAACGTTCATCTATAGAGTGTAACAAACATTTTCTTAGATCTCAGATCCAGGTGCAGCATGAAATTATTAGGATAATTTTGATAATATTATTTATTATATTTTTTTTTTTAAATATTAATTCGTCCAAACATAAACAGAGTATAAATGAGTGTCTTACTGCGACATTCAATCGATATCATAAGATAACAAACCGCGTCTTTCCTTGGGGGTGTGTAAACAAGAAGAATCTAATAATAATTGCATAATAATATCCGTACGTCACAGTTTTGATACTAGATAACTGATATGATACACAGGAAAATTCACTTACATGTTAAGAGCATAAGCCATATATTTGTTTGGTAGATAGATAATGAGATTTGTGCCAGAATTGTCATGTGGGTGTTTGTTGGGCAGAGTGAATTGTAGTGCGGTATCATTAAGTATACAAAATGAAATGATACTAGTTTGCACACCGCTATGTGTTAAAAGTTGATAAATCTACTAAATACTGGTTTAAATATGGAAGTAGTTGACTAGTCCATTTCAACGTTGGGAGACCAATGGTTTACCTAAATTCCAGTAGGTAAAATGTATGTAACATTTTCATAAGTATATATTTTTTAATGAAATTCATAAATACATTGTTCTTAACACATGCACTAAAAATTCCAACTAACGTTTACAGCATTACTAGCTGCGCCCCGCGGTTTCACCCGCGTAAGGTTAATTATCGGGATAAAAAGTAGCCTATGTGTTATTCCAGGTCTCCAGCTACCTATATTCTAAGTTTATTTGCAAGCGGTTCAGCGGTTTTTAAGTGATTGAGTAACAAACACGCATACACACATACTCACAAACTTTCAGCTTTATAATATTAGTAGGATTAGCTCTTTCCGCACTGCGTTAAACTGTGTATTACAGAGGTATTGATTCAGTGGGTGTCAGTTGTGCAATATGGAAGAATTCGCAGCGTCTCAAAAATGATACTATAGTATTATATCTTGTTTGAATTAGTTAGAGATGTTTCGTCTCGAGTCAAGGTGATATTTCCTTCAGTACACTGTGAAAAGAAAGATGAATTATTCTGGAAATAAAGCGTTTGCTCGTGACTTCAATTGTTGTTTATTATTAATGAATTAATGGACCGCACGGATTAGATCTTCAGCCGTACCACTTTGCAAATTTATTTATTTGTTAGGTTCATCAACAGTAAGATACACTATAGCGATGACAGAAAAATATTTTTTTCGAAAGATGGACTAGTGCGCTTACTGATTATAGGTGTACAGAACATTACCATTAAAAGTAAAGGACGATTAAGACGGCGATAGATGATAATTATCGGTCCTTGTCCGATTGCATATAAATGAGCGAGATGGAATTGCATGAAAAAATCTAGAATTTCTTGTAAAATCAATCATTAACGAAGATTAATAGTAGTTTATGCACCGAGGTACTAAAGTCCTGTCTTGTATAGCGGGCGTCATATTGAATCCAAAGCGTACGAAGGACTCTAGAGGGTTAACTCCCGAGCGCAGCGAGGGTGTTAAAAACTTAACTCCTGAGCGAAGCGAAGGAGTTATGTACCTAGAGTCCTGAGTGAAGCGTGGGATTCAAGCGCCCAAGATAAAGACAGACTTTAGTACCGAGGTGAATACTCTACTTTACACATCTACTGCGAGACAATAAAAGGGCTACAAAAATAAGTATTTAACTAACAACAAAAAAATAGAATAAAGCAACGTATACGAAATATATTGACAGCTTTATATTAATTAAATTTAACAATGTTACATCAAAATGACGAAACCACACATCGGCCTTAGCTGATGAAAAAAAAAAGTTGGGGCTTTATACTAACCAAAACTTTTTGCTTTACCCGTCCGTCCATGAAAATAGAAAAAATTTGCCCAGTTTTTATTTTTTTTATGTGTTATGTCTAGGTGGCCAGTTCGAAATGGCCGTATGCTACCAGAACCTTAGTTCCAAATTTAAATTACTTTATGCCCTAGGTGCATAATGTGCACTTTATGCACCTAGGGAATAAAGAGTCGCTTTACGTTGACCTTTTTGGTCAAATAAAGTAACTTTGTAAAGCAGTAGGTGTGTAAAATAATATTTTTGTAAAATGCGATGAAGAGGTTCTAGGTATTGTATTTTCTAATATTTTGATGCCTATAAAAAAATATAGCGGTTAAAGATTTAGAAGAAAAATTGATTTATTTTGTAAAACAGGGGTAACTTTGCCTGTATAATAGTGGTATTTAAAGTTATTTTTATTGTTTTTGAAATGAAGGGAACACTTCTTGTATCATGTACAATAACATAATACATTGTTTAAAGATCTATTTGATACCGGTTATGAATAATCTATTATTTTCTTTTACCGGAACATTAAAAATGTTTCGAACTTTTTGTATGTTGTTCTGTAGATAACTTGTTGAGCATTACTCCGGTTATTATTACTGATAAAATCAGAGATATGTAAAAACTTCTAGATACGTAATAGGGCAAATTTCTTGGCTACACAAATGCAAGCTATCTAGCCAGAGAAGTCTTAGTTCCATCCCAGCTCACGTCACGATCACCCGCTTGTTGACACACAGTACATTTAGTTCACTTTCACAACATTATTCACAGACAACAATGCCTTCGTGCGTATTTAGGCGATGCACGAATTATACTCCAAAAACTGGCAAAAATATTTAATTTCATACGTAAGTAAAGCTGTATTTATTTATTTTAGTTTATTTTTTGAAAAAGTTTTTTTTCCAAAAACTCAACTTTTTGACTTTGACGTTTTATCATTCTCTCCTAACCGCTATGAGATGTCATAATAATATTATGACATCTCTTTCTTACGTCATGCAAGTAGCATTGAGTCTTTATGTTTTAGAAAGAGATAACAATAGTTTCGTCTATTTCTTCTTTAAATTATGTGAATGAACATAAATAATGAGGTTGTATAGCATACAATTTGTGCCGCTTTTCAATAATGATTTGTTCTGCAATGGCGTCTCTATAACTTTAATAGACTCATTGGATAAAATAAGGTTTTTTTTTTTGTTAATTATTATCATTATGAGTAGGTACTCAATGAATGAATGTACGTATTTTTTATTTTTATTTTGTTATTAGTGTATTATGTCTTTTTATGGTTTCATGCTTTAAATTACCAGCATCTCTTTCGCGCAGTTGGCGGGTGGATATTGGAAGTTAAGAACCCTTTTATTTTCATGATAGTTATTCATATTTATTTATATACAATTTGTTTCGCAGTTATTTATTTTATACCTATTTATATATTAATTTATTACAATGATTGATGATAGCAATGATGACCTACCATTTTTGTCATGTTCAGATAACACGAGCAGTGATGATAGTTTTTCAAGCCTACCTACAATGTCCGAGTCGATCGAATCGCACTTTGAAAATTTGCAACGGAATTTCAATATAGTACATATTAATGCACAAAGCATCCACGCCCACTACCCAGCTATGCTGGCGTCTTTCGTCAGTAAAAATATCCACGCTATTCTTGTCTCCGAGACTTTTCTCAAACCGTGCTTGTCCAGTACTGCCTACTTATTGCCCGGTTTTGTTCTCATTCGGAATGATCGTATAGGTCGCGGTTACGGCGGTGTTGCTATTTACTTAAAGTCGAATATTCCTTACACTATAGTCAGCACGTCGCGACAGCCACCTCCCACGGATGCCGGTGAACACCTGTTCATTGAGATTACGTTATCTCGGACAAAAATTCTTCTAGGCGTGTACTATAGTCCGGACAAGAATGTGAATTATTTTGCTTCTTTTGAGAATCTACTTGAAGCTTTCTCACCTTCTTACAATCATGTTATTTTGATGGGCGACTTTAATACTTGTCTTCTCAAGCAAGATTCACGAACTCACAAGCTGGAACAAATTGCAAGTTCCTTAAATATTTCTATTCTTCCTCTTGATGCTACTCATCATTTTCCAAACTGTACTCCATCCCTTTTAGATCTGATGCTTGTTTCATCCCCGAACAACGTCGCAAAACACGGTCAGTGTTCTGCAGACGGTTTCTCCTATCACGATCTAATCTTTCTTTCATATAAAGTCCGCCCTCCTAAGTCTAAACCTCAAATACTTCTTCGACGTAACTTTGGAGGAATGGATGTGGGGTCTCTTCGTGGTGACGCTCGAGATATTGATTGGTCCGATATCAATGGTATCGACGACATAAATGATATGGTGCAAAATTTCAATAGTAAAATTATCAAATTGTATGACAAACATGCCCCAGTTCGTAGAGTCAAGATCAAACAAAATCCTGCCCCGTGGCTGACGGAAGAAATACGTTTCTTGATGCATAGCAAAGCGTCCGCCAAGGGTAAATATAAGCGCAAGCCTACTCCGGAAAATAAGAACCTATATCATAAAATTCGTAATCGCTGCAACAGAGTGTGTAGGGATGCACTACGCCGATATATTCACAAATCTGTAGAGCAAGAGGACTCGTCCAAAATTTGGAAATTTCTTAAGACTCTGGGGGTTGGTAAATCTCGTTCTAATAATAATTTACCCCATGACTTAGATATTAATCTTCTTAACCAACATTTTTCTAATTGTTCTAATCTTGACAATTTCACTAAATCTCAAACTCTGTCATACCTTTCATCTATACAACCTCCCGACATTTCTCCTTTTTCTTTCGTGCAATTTACTGACGTTGACGTTAAGAGAAGCATTAAATCTATCTCCTCCAATGCCATTGGCATCGACAGTATCAGCAGAAGTATGATTATGCCTATTCTCGATGAGATAGTGCATGTCATAACTTTAATTCTGAATGCATCCATATCCACCAGTACTTTTCCTGTGGCCTGGAAAGAAGCTCAACTAATTCCTCTTCCTAAAAAGCCTAATCCTACTACTTTTTCCGAATATCGTCCCATCTCTATTCTACCATTTCTATCCAAAGTTCTTGAGCGCCTAGTGCACCAACAGCTGAGTGCATTCCTTAACAAAAACTCGCTTATGAACCCTTTCCAGTCTGGCTTCCGCCCAGGACACAGCACCACCACTGCATTGGTGAAGATCACCGATGACATACGGTTTGGTATGGATAGCAGACAGCTCACTGTTCTCACTCTTCTTGATTTTAGCAACGCCTTCAATAATGTTGATTTCGACTTGCTTCTTGGTATTCTCAGCTCCCTTAACATGTGTCCGTCAGTGATTGCTTGGTTTCGTAGTTACCTGATGGGACGCCGGCAGCGTATATGCATTGAACAGACCTGTTCCACGTGGAAATCTATATCTGCCGGTGTTCCTCAGGGCGGCGTACTCTCTCCTCTCCTGTTTGCTGTTTTCATTAACACAATTTCCCATAATCTTACTTCGTCCTACCACCTGTATGCGGACGATTTACAAATTTATGCGCAGGCGCCACTAGAACAGATAGACCGTGCGATTGTCTGCATAAATGATGACTTAAACAAAATTTGCGTATGGAGTAGATCATATGGACTTAAGGTTAACCCAGCAAAAACTCAGGCAATAGTAATAGGCAGTTCTAGGTTGACTTGTAAGTTGAATTTTTCTCAACTACCTAGAGTTGTTTTTGACGGGACTACGGTGCCGTACAGCAAGGAGGTCAAAAATCTTGGTGTCACCATGGATAGTAATCTCACATGGGACCCGCAGCTATCAGGGGTGAGTCAAAGGATATTTGCGTCCAATGCCTCGCTTAGGCGGTTGCGGAATTTCTTACCAACAGCTACCAAAGTTATGTTAGCTCAATCTCTAATGCTTCCCATCCTTGACTACGCGGATGAGTGCTTCCTTGATCTCACTGAGGTACAACTGAGCAAGCTTGAGAGGCTCCAGAATCTTGCCATTCGGTTTGTTTTTGGTCTTCGAAAGTTTGATCACGTGTCCGAATTTCGCAGTGAGCTCAAATGGTTGCCTATACGTCTGCGTAGAAACTATCACATTTTAACGCTTCTTTACAGAATTTTATTCCTGCCTAACTCTCCCCTGTATCTCCAGTCTCGGTTTCAATTTCAACGTCCCCCTTCTCAACCTGTCCGCTCTTCGAAAGCCTTTCTCCTTAAACTCCCTTCGCGTTCTTCCACCTTTTATGGTGATTCCTTTTCAGCTAGGGCTGTGGAGCTGTGGAATGTTTTGCCTTCCTGCATTCGACAGTCGAAGTCTCTATCGGTTTTCAAAAGTAGCGTTTACAAGTACTATCTTGATATTGCTGAGAAACGTTTGGTTGTGAGATGGTCATAATGTATTTTTATTGTATGTGGGTATGTATATGTGTATTTTATGTGATATGTGTATATGTGTACTTATGTATGGATGTATGTATATATATGTGTATAATATTAGGTGTATTATTGTGTCATTTATTAGTATGTTTGTGTAGTATTGTAATATGTTGATATTAGAATTATATTATAATTGTATTTATTTTTCCATTATTATTTGTTATGTGTCATACTATTATCGTAATACTATTGAAGTAATTATAATATTATTTAATCACCCTACCTTTTCCTCTTTCTTTGCTTCTTGTCCATCCAAAGGTTGCCTGGAAGAGATCGCTTTAAGCGATAAGGCCGCCCATTGTACCACCTATTTTTATGTTGTTTATTTCCTTTTTTGTTATTGTAATTATTTAATCGTGTGTTGCAATAAGGTATTAATCAATCAATCAATCAATCAATCAATAAAAATATTCAATCGGAAGGGATTTCACATCAGCCGCGTCCTTAAATGTTCCTGTAGCGGTTCCGATACAATCAAAAGAAACAATCAAATCTAGTACAGAAAGATCGTGTGAACGGGCTATTCTTTTTTACTAGTATCCAATTTTTTACACGTTTAGCAGTCGGTCCCAGCTGTTATCTCTGATAGCATTCGTTGGGTCACGTTAGAATTCTTATAGCAACTTGAAAACTTTAACACTAAGTGAGCAACACCACTATACGAAAATAGGAAGACTGGTGTAGATATGGTGTACGTACGGGATATACCTGCGGGATCCAGTTTTACCGGGGATCGCAGCTAATAAAAAATAAATAAAATGAATAATTAAACAAGAAAAAATCTTCTATGGTTTTCGCGATTTTGCATAATAAGACACTTTATTTACCGGGTTTGATCGCGGGTTTAATCTTTTTCAAGGTTGACTGCCAACTGCAACTGTCAAGCCAACTGTAAAGTTGGCAAAAGCTTGGTTCGTTTTAAAAATCATGAATAAAACGCGATTAAACCCGGTAAATAAAGTGTTTTATTAAACAACTAGCTGCGCCCCGCGGTTTCACCCGCGTAACTTCCTATCCCTTAACGTTAATGATCCCTCACGTATGTCATACCAAGTGTTGCTTAACGATCATTCAAAGTACTTTATAATATTTCTACCTATAAAACAACCCTGTACCAAGTTTTATGAATATCGGGTCACCCGCTCTTTTTCACCCATCACGTATGTTGTACCAAGTGTTGCTTAACCCGTACAATCATTCAAAGTACCCTATATATTATTTCTACCTCTAAACCAACCCTGTACCAAATTTCATTCATATCGGTTTACGGGTTGTTGAGTTAGAAATAGAAATACACGACTTTATTTTTCAGAGCTGCCGTCCCGCAGTTTCACTCGCGTAAGTCCCGATCCCGAGGGAATATCAGGATCAAAAGTAGCCTATGTCATATCTGGATAATGTAGCTTTCTATTGATGAAAGAATTTTTGAAATCGGTCTAGAAGTTTCTGAGATTACCCTAAATACATGCATACATACATACATGTTACCAACGTAACCTCTTTATAATATTAATTACCAACATAAAACAAAATATTAAGAATCAAAAGTACAATGAGATATTGCAAAATAATTTTTAAAAAACACTGCAGTTTGGTGACACAACCTTCTCGCATGGAGCCGACCGATTGAGCCACGCGGCATGATGCCTCACAGAGTTGGCTGGCCACCCTCATCATCGTCGCCCGCTACGTGTATATAATAGGGGTTAAAGTATAAAATTGCCGTTTTATTGCAATAGGTTCTTTGAATTGACATAGAATCTTCATGGTTTGAGGTTTTCGAATGAAACTTTTTTCTAATGGTTTCTGTGATGTTCTTTTTTAAAAAAATGTGAAACATTTGAATATCGACTTTCAATTGTTTTTGTTATTCAATTTAGACAAGAAAGATGGATACTGCGAAAATTCGAGTGATTTTTGAATACGAGTTCCGACGCGGAACTAACGCGGCAGAAACAGCCCGCAATATCAATGCTTCGTTTGGAGAGGGGTCTACTAATGAACGCACCGTGCGATTTTGGTTTAAACGCTTTCGTGATGGAAATTTCGACTTAAAGAACGAGCCACGAGGAAGACCGCCCACACAGGTGAATAACGATGAATTAAGAGAGATAGTGGAAGCCGATCCTAGTCAAACTACCCAGGAATTAGCGGCATGGTTTAACGTTACCTTACCCACTTTATTGACTCACTTGCGTCAAATCAATAAAATAAAAAAATACGAAAAATGGGTGCCTCATGATTTGACTGATCTGCAGAAAGAAACGCGTGTTGAAACTTGTGTTGCCTTGTTGAACCGGTACAGAAATGACGGAATATTGGATCGAATTGTAACATGTGATGAAAAGTGGATTCTTTATGATAACCGGAAAAGAAAAATGCAATGGCTGACCATTCGTCATCCTCCGTATTCACCAGACCTTGCTCCAACGGACTACCATTTTTTTCGTGATTTGGACAATTATCTACGTGACAAGAAGTTTTCTTCCCAGGAGGCAGTACAAAATGCTTTCACACAGTTTGTGCAGTCTAGATCGTCGGAGTTCTATCGCAAAGGCATTAATAACCTTCCCATTAGATGGCAGCAATGTATAGATAATAATGGCAACTATTTTGATTAAATAAATTTGTTGAAAATTTAAAAAATAACAATTAAGATTTTCAGTACAAATCGGCAATTTCATACTTTAACCCCTAATATTATGCACGCTTGTTACTTAGTAATTATTTATTGTGGAGTTATTTTAAAACTGTAATATCTCGTGAGATAATTATTGAAATCAAGTGATGTTAAGGACAATTATGTTTAAAATTAAATACTTTTAATGAATAACGTATTAATTTGGATAAGGATTAATATCATATTTACAAAATTACCTTCGGAGACAATGCATTGTTCTACAACAAATTTCATTACTCTAAAAAATGTTATATTGAGTCAACCTTAAGAGTTAGACATATGCTGTCGCGAACTATTTATTAGATACTATTTAGAGGAAGAATTTTGTCATAAATGGTTTTTATGTAACTTTGACCAGCGCACGTGACAGAATCTCGGAAAAGGGGTTTTTTTTCCCGTATTTGCAACATTTCTTATGGATGCTCCGCTCCTATTAGTCGTAGCGTGATGTAATATAGCCTATAACCTTCCTCGATAAATGGACTATCAAACACAACCAGCAAACACTGACCAGCAGTTCCTGAGATTAGCGCGTTCAAACAAACAAACAAACAAACTCTTCAGTTTTATAATATTAGTATAGATAATTAAGTACATTTTAATATTGCACGCACACCAAATTCTAGCCTCATTCAAAGACAAGACAAGGCTAGACAACGGATATACTAAATTAGTATTAACATTTTAATTATAAATACATACATATGATAACTATATAAAACATTCCATCATTCATGACCTAAAAAGGACACACTCGACATAACTACCTATCTCCTAACTTATCTATAAAACACTAAAAAACACGTAGGAAGTATGCGCGTAAGCAATTGTTTACATTTAACATCCACGTATGAAATCACGTGTGCACTGAAATGAAAAACGACGACGTCCGCTTGTTTTGGGATCTTGCCCGTTCTTATTATCAAAGGGATATTTAGGCCGATGTGTACTGTCACTTTTTATTAGTGACTACCAGTGCCCTGCAGATCTACCCAAATGAATCCAGATCCTGTAGGAATATCGGGCTCAGAAGTAGATAATATAGTTTTATGTTTTTTAAAGTTTCAAATCGGCCCAGTTGTTTCGAGTTTCGAAGCCTATTCGTTACAAATAATAAAGACAAAAGAAATAAATATTACAAATTGACAATATTCGTTTAGACTACCTGTGGTATAAGTGCCAATCCCCTGGAAATATTGGGATAAAAATGGTCCATGTAACTCCCAAACGTTAAAACGTATTTTCTTTTCAAAGGAATTTCGATAAACCTATAGAAGAAAACCATTTTTTTTTACAAAATTTACAAAGTACTACCACAGCTACCTACTACTATATACTAAAAGACATTACAATTCAACAAGCTAGTAATGCAGACAGGATTTATTTCAATTAAATTTACTGGTAAGTGTAGCTTACCTACCGCAGTCACGTTGAAGCTATCGTGAAAATAAATTAAACGGAATCATTGACATAAGAACATTCATGAACGCCTTTATGAAAAGTACCTACATTTTGACAGATAAATTCAATGTGTGTATACTGTATAGTAAGTCAACATTTATGGCCATATAAACATTATACATTAACATTATACTGCGCCCGGTGGTTTCATCCGCGTAAGTCTCGATCCCGAGGAAATATCGATTTAGTTTATAAAAAGTTTTTTTTCATGCAATTCTATCTCATTCATTTTTATGTAATCAGACAAGCACCGCCATACATGAAGGCGACCTAGTACAAACATCTACTATAGCCGCCTTTAGTTTAACGTCTTTTTAAATAAAATTGTTAGGTTCATTTTTTACAACAGTATAACGTCTTTGGACGGAATCCATTTTATTTCAGGAACTCCGCTCACTCGAAGAACTTCAGTCGATATGAAAAGGTCATAAAGGTATGACACGCATGACCATTTTGACTGAAAATTAACGAACAGTTATGTATATGATTTGTTGAAATTGTTTTATATCCAAGAAAACAATTAGGTGAAATGAACACCGCACTAAAGGCAAATTGTTGATAGATCGCCAATAATTATACCTACTACTGTATCCGACGGAGAAAAGTAAGTAGTTTAGTACGTAGAAGCTTTAAATGTCTATAAATAAAACTTATTAGTTGCGGCCGCGTTTTCACCTGAGTAAGGGATGATTTATATTAGACCGTCACGAGTGCGGGCCGGGTCCGAGCTGCGTTGTCCATTGCTCGGCGAGCAGTCGATCGGCCGGTTGCAACCGAGAGGCGGCCGAGCAATGGACAACGAAGCTCGGACCCGGCCGGCGCTCGTGACGATGTAATATAAATCAACCCTAAATATTGAGGGAATACCGGGATAAAAATACTATAATTTCCCGGGTCATATTTACGTGATTATGACTCGACGGTTCAAACATGTTACATTACAATGGTCTTGGATTCCAATAATGAATTCCAATCGTGTTAGTTTAAGTACCTGTAGTCTAGTGTTAATCCAGATTTTCTATCATCTGCATACAAAGTTGCATCGCAATCGAGTTAGTGGATTTTGCTGGAGTAACTAACATACTTGTTTAGGTACTTATCATTTATAATATTAGTAAGATTTCATACGATTTATGGTTAGGGGTAGGTTTTGGATGAAGGAGTAACAAATATATAGATAGATAGATAAGATAGATAGATGAATTATTTATACTTGTTCACTTATACCTTAAACACAAACTTTCACACTTATATTAGTAGTAGGATACGATTTAAGTTCCAATACCCAACACTACACAATATTGGCACAGATTCTCAACCATATTTTTGTCCTACACAATTCCTTAACAAAATGTCTACGTAAGAGGAAGCACGCCCCTTCACGCTCGCTGTAACATAGTTTTAGGAAGCATAATATAACTTTTTGATTTGTTAGAATTCAACGACCGTCTACATACAAAATTTCATTATAAAAATCATCAATTTTGTGATAATGAAAAGTGCGCGAGTTCGACTTTAAAAAACGCGTACTTAATTTGTCTTTAACTGTTTCAAGAAGTTTTAAAAGAAAGACAGAAGCAAAATATAATATTATGTTCCTGCTAGTGTGACCTTAGGTGCTAAGTACCTATGTAATAAATAGCCTATTACCCTGAATTTAGTTTTCAGTTTGATTCCATAATGATTTGATTTTCAAAGTCAAGTAGGTATTGTAAAATATACTATTTTACGTTATTGTTGCTTGTGTTTTGGCAAATAAGCAAACTGATTGTAGATGAATTGAATGACAGACGTCAATTTTTATCTTTATAATCCAGAGATTAGGCCCCTTAAGCCGTGAAATGTCAGATTTTCATTTCTTTGAGATTACGTTGTCAAAAACTTAAAATATCATCAAGATAATGTCAGGTAAGCGAAGGACAAAGTTTCTTAGATAAAATCTTAAAATTTCCTTATTAACCGACTTCGCAAAAAGGGAAGAGGTTCTTAATTCGATTGTAGCTATGTTTTTTTAATGAAATAACAGTCTTGGACATGATTATTTTTATTATCGAGTATTTACGGTATCATCATTATTGGTTTTATCAAAATCGTAACAGCACTTCCATTGAATATTATAAATAATGCAATCTTTACTAACACTACCTCAAGATGGATAAATTTCTTTAATAAAATATCACAAACATTGAGTCCTTTTCTTCCATGCATATCAGAAACCCCAAAGGACATTGGACCGAATCGTAAACTGTGTTTACATTTTTGCTTATTAAGTTAACAGCTATCTGCGAAATATGTAATATTAAATACATAATATCTGCATTGAAGGAACATTTATTATACAACCTACCAGATGGCATATTCACGTAATTAAATTTACCTTAAATGTCTTTCTTACAATCAATATCATTGATAATCCGATCTTAAACACCAAATTAGACGTTTGACAAATGAAATTAGTAATTTTTCAATAATTTTTTTTTTTGAGAAACCGTTTCCATAAATTTTTGAGTCAATGAAGTGTCGATTGTTGTAGTCTACTTGCAAATTATAATTATTTATAGTAGAGTGTATAGCTTGCAATTGTAATAAATAATATTAAAATGAAATTTTGGACAATAGCATTAGTTAGAGGAATAACCCCCACTTAGTAGATTTATTGGCTTTATGAGGAGTGAATAAACAAACAAGACTTCCAGATAGTGAGATGTAAGCTAAGGGTGACCTAGTTAGATATACCGCAGTTGATTGTCCGAAAAATGTACCATTAGGACAGTGTAACGGCTATTTGTCAGGGCAGGACGTGGTGGTGTCGTATTTTTTGGGTGTGTTCGGTTTAATGGTCGGTCAGAGTGTTCTTCTATTTTTGTACTAAATGAAGGTTCATTTAGTCAACTTTACGCAGAATTACAGGTTATTGCTACTAGTAGTTTTGCATAAGATAAGAGCTCGCGAGCATAAACTTTATTGATAAGTACGATCTAAGTATATAGACAACTTTTAATGTTACTTACTATTTATAGAGGGACAACCAATGACATGATGCCGTATTGCATAAAGATTATAATCTCAATCTTGCGCAGAAGTCCTACTAATATTATAAATGTGAAGAAGTAAAGTGTTAAGTAAACGAGAATGTTTGTTTCTCTTTTACGCAAAAACTACTGGATCGATTGCGTTGAAACTTGATTTGCAGATAGCTGGAGGCCTGGATTAACACCTGAAATGATCGTGATCATGATCAATGGTCGATTAGATATACTAATTTATAACTAATCAGCGTTCTTCTTTTTGATCACTGATTCTCATCTGTGATGGTAGATACCGAACTGGTTCTTAAAATTTGCCAAAACTGAATAGTAAACACATTAAATGTTAAAATTTCGCATATCTAGCGTAGTATGTGTTACACGGATAGTGGTCAACATTTGCATAAGCATCAAGCATCGCATTCCAAGGCCGAAAGCCTGATCAACTGGTTTTAGTGGAGCGGCGGCAGATGGAATATATTTAATACTGTTTATACGCATGCGAAAGTTTTTATGCGCTAACTTATCATCTTTCTAGCGATGTTCTCGGTTAGGTTGCATCCCTCTTGGGAGCCCGGAGCCCGTCTCTACTTCGCACGATCTTTCGTAGGTACCCCGTGTAGTGATTATGTTTTGTTTTTTGCACAAATTTGATATTTTGCACGCATGTCACCCCCCACGACGTCCACAATGTCAATGGTATTGACGATATCTAAGAACTGTAATAGCTCCCTTCAGGGTCTTATATCAGGACCGGATCGCAGCGCAAGCAATCGCCACTACAAACAAAATGTACCTAGAATCTAATTTAAATTAGTAAAAGGATCAAGTCTTACCGGAAATGTTCTAGTTTGGAACTTGTATTGTTTTTCTTTGAAGAATACAGTTTCAACGTTTTCTATAACAAAAAACCATAAAGTTTCGATTGCAGTGCCGTTTGCAAGTTGTCGTTTAATTTTGAATGCATTGTTTGCAATTGCAATGTAATTTTTCATAATTAAAACTCCTTGTTAAAACACGACTATTATTGACACTTCCGAAGACCAACTACTTCCTAACAAGGCGAAGACTGAAGGCTACTATAAGCCACTACACGAGACCCCTTCAATATTTCATTCTACACTTCTTTCAAACTGTACAAATGACATTCCAAACACGTATATCTTTGCAAGTTGTGTAAACAGAATTTATTGTCGGTCTGTCCGCTCTGCGTAATACGGTCGTTGACTTTACAAAATTACAAGTACGTTACAAGTTGTCAAGGACTGTAAGTATATATTATGATAAATCTTGTAAACAGATTAACTAGTCGCATAATAAATAAAAAGTAATTATAGTAATTTAAAAGAATCAAGCTCAGATAGGATTATCCGTTTTATCACTACCAACTCGTGCGAAAGAGACCATAATTCCATTTTGATTTTTTTCGGTCTCATCGTCAGAGGAAATCTTATATTATGTAAATAGAGAAGACCTAAATAAATCAAAAATTGGTAACTACACTAATATTCTATTTGTGACTATCCGCAATTAGCTTTCTGTCTCTACTTTCTAAATCTATATTGTATTATTGATGTGGATCCTCAAAAAATAAATAAAGTTTTAATTTATTTATATTTTTTTCACAACAAGAAATAAATATTATAAAGAGGATAGATTGTTTATACGTTTGTCTAATGAATAGGCTCCTGAAACTATTGGACCGATTTCAAAAATTCATTATCAAGAATAGCGACATTATTGAGGAGTAACATGGGCTATTTGTAATCCCAATATTCCCACGGGATTGGGACTAACGTGTGTGTAACCGCGGGATTCAGCTGGTATTCTATAATATGACGTCCTACACGTTTTGGAGAATGAATCGAAGTTTAATATCATTGTTTGTCAAAATTCCGTCTTCATATTTTAGGCAATTAGGTAATTTAATAGCCATCACATAAACATTGTTTACAATTCTACAGGTTAGTAAAAACTCTAGGAAATATACAGCGCAGCGGTGGAAGTTTTTTGATAGAAATAGATTAGGCGGTTTCATAAGTTGAGGTATCTCAATTATGTACATTTTACCTACAATAACTATATTATGAGATTTTGTCAAGTAAATGAGTAAATTAGGTTTTTGAGATAGAAAAAAAACAGTCAAATACAAGTCAGGCTATCACACGAACGGATAGCCTGACTTGTACTTGACTATTTTTTAGGTAATATTGTGTAGGTCGCTACAAACGGGTCGGCTGTTGACCAACGCTGACTGACCGCGATTGTTGAAAATTCGTATTAAATACTGATTAAATAGATATTCTTGACATACCTAGAAGAAAATGATGTTCACAATGCCATTCTCTACTTTAAAATGCTCACATAGATTGAAAACATCGACTTCATTATTATACTTGCATGTATTACCACAGTTTACCTAATCGTTAGTACGCCGCGGCGCGGTCTATTGTGGCCCATCCAATGATAGAGTTTTGAAGTCAGTCGCCCTTCTACTTGGCCTAACTAAGGCTATCGATGAAACCAAAAGAGACCAACTGCTTAACGTGCCATCCGAAGCCGAGCTACACAAATTATCAGTCACCCATAAATTTGCTACACAAATTATCAGTCACCCATAAAAATAAATACCGCGCTAAGCATTGCTTTTGATTGATGCGGTTTGTATTCCCGTATAATCTAGATGATATCTATCTAGTCGCGTGTGACTTCAATATAAAACCGACTAGCTACGCCCCGCTGTTTCACCCACGTAAGTTCCGATACCACGGGAATATCGGGATAAAGTAGTCTATAATGTTATTCCAAGTTTCCAGCTATATTTATATTCCAAGTTTCTTGGTAGTTTTTGCGTGAAAGAGTAACAAAGTCCCATACAAACTTTCGCGTTTATAATACGAGTATTAGTATGATTAAAATGAAGTAAGATTCTTTTGTCAAAGTGAAAACAACGAGTGCTTAGCAGATATCTCATTTTGTAAAACAGTGATATCGATCGAAGAAGCTGCGAGTATAACCGTGCAGGCGGTCACGTAGCCATTCAAACAGATTTTGCGACATTAAACTCGACTAATCTCATTGTTATATCTACTCTACTGACGGTTCTTAGAGTCCTTTTTTCAATGACGTCTTAGTCAATATTTTTACAATGTAGTTTAGCTTTATATTATTTAAAAGACATGTGAAGCGAAAAGTTTAATTTTGATAAATCATTCATTTTGAATGGTATACCTTTTAAGTTACAACATGACATCACTTTAACTGTAAATGTAAAAGAAAGTTTGAAAACGCGCGCGTAATGTGTTTTGAGTGGCCAAATATTTTGCTCACTTTATTTTAATAAAACAAACTTCTGATATCTTAGTCTTGATTCTTTACAGGACATAGTCACAATAACAGCTGAATACAGAAACGGTAAAAATTTGAGGGTTTTTTAAATAAGTAATAACTTATTACTTATTAGGCAACTTCTAATTTTTTTGTGAGGGAAATTTTGAGTTTGTAAGCTTAATTGTTTAAGTAGAACTCAAATTTTCAGTAGCGTTTCTGTAATGGCCGTAAGGCTTTTAAAACCACTGAGATATTTCCTATGTAGTTTATAGTACTAGAGATGATGTGTCAAACATATTCAATGTTCCTTTTACACGAAATAAAATATATTTAAAAAAATATATACGCGACGAATTGAGAACCTCCTCCTTTTTTGAAGTCGGTAAAAAAGTCGCTGAAGCGCTGACA
The DNA here is from genome assembly GCA_949358125.1 of Idaea dimidiata. NCBI lineage: Eukaryota > Metazoa > Arthropoda > Insecta > Lepidoptera > Geometridae > Idaea > Idaea dimidiata. The sequence goes on from OX442334.1 coordinate 13,021,650, forward strand.
ATATTGTTACGTCTATCGTAAAAACGAAATGAGAATCGCTGTGGGCGCTAAGATAGAGTCGATTAATGACGATTAAAATGACAAAGGCATCATTGAGTAGAGTGGCCACTGAAGACCTAGACCTCCCTAGACTTGACTTTAACTATGACGACTTGACTGTTTCGATGCAAACAACTTGCTTGAATTAATAATACTTGACACTGGCTAATTTCCAAATGGCCATAATCGGTTCACAACCGATAAGAAATAATAATAAGTCTATAAAGCGATTAAGCCCAAAGTAATAAAAACGATAATTGTTTCGAAGTCATAATTTTTAATCATAGCCCGGAAACTTCTTCAGCAGAAATTTTGGTTTTAATTCCTCGTAAAAATGTGAAATAGTAATTTTGATTGAAAGCATCATTTTGTCGATTGTTTACAGCCGAATTTAGAACTCGCTCTCCACTCAAAATTATTAGGGTTAAAAGACTCGGATAAAAAAATCGAATGTTGTTGTTAGAATACCCTTTAGATGATACATCTATCATTGGATCATCATCCAAGATTGTATAAACATATTTATTTTTTCATACACAATCAATTAATACACAGAAAGCCTTAAAAGTAAAGAACAACAATAGTTAAAGAAACTAAATTAAAACTAAACAAAAATGTGTAAGTACGGTCAATTCTTACGGGAAGGTCATTTATGTTATATGAGTTATGATGGAAATGAATGGATAGCTACAAATTCCAATGACTCAATGGATAATACAATAACAATACAGAAAAACAAGGTCCATTGTAGGTACCTACCTGCCTACAGAAAAACCACAAACGTTTATTAAAAAAACTAAACCGCAAAAAAACAAGAATATTAATATAACATCATAAGCCAAATAGAAAAAAAAAGCGGCCAAGTGCGATTGGGACTCGCGCACGAAGGGTTTTATACGATTATTGCAAAAAGTGGCATAAAAACACGTTTGTCGTATGGGATTCCCCAAATATTTGTTTTTAGTATTTGTTGTTATAGCAGCAACAGATATACATCATCTGTGAATGATAATGCATATCTGTTGCAACTAGATAGCTATCACAATTCATGAGTTACAGCCTGGTGACAGACAGACGGACAGCGAATTCTCAGTAATAGGGTCCCGTTTTTACCCTTTGGGTACGGAACCCTAAAAAAGTACCCATGTGTGATCTTGAAATGAAACTTATTTTTAAACACCGATTTTAATCGCTTTTTTATTATTTTCAGCATTGTAGCATGTATGTTTTTTTTCTTTAGATATAGTTTTAGATGTAATAATGTTTTGTAGGTACATATATCTCCTAAATGAAAAAAAAAGTTTAGGATTCAGGAAAAAAAACATATGCATTTTGTGCATATTTTTTTTACAAAATGTACAATTAGTCATTTCTTATAGGTTGAAATACTCCTAGAAACTAAATTACATTTTAATAAAAACTCTATGAAATATTTTTTAGTTGTTATCTAAAAAAGTTAAGTATTTAGAAAAACCTATTTCGCAAATTATCTAATAGAGTGACAAGGGATTTATTATCAATGATATATAGGTTCTAATCACGATAATATAGTGAACTTAATATCAAATAGGAAATACATGATAAAATTCCTATTGGAATTGTTTGCCAATTAAAGAGGTGGATAATCTAGACGGCCTTGAGGTAATGTCCTAAGATTTTAGTATTCAAGACAATAATAATAATAATAAAAATGTTAAATTGAGCGTAGACTTCAAATAAATATTTAAAGTAATAAAATGAACAAAGAACTATTTTTTGTTAGCCCGTTAATTTCTTTCACTGTACGGCAAAGGTGATTTCTTTATGCCTACCTAAACCTCTGGGGTTAGGTAGGCATAAAAACGTCACGGGAGCTTACTCCGGTCTGGCCCATGCTTTCGGACTGTGGTGAGTCCAAGGACATGCCAGTTCCCCACAAACTTTAATAATTGGGTATTAGAGTGGGATGGGTTGATTATTAAATGACTAGAAGGGAACAAGACGAAGATGTCTTCAGTTTCTATCCGCGTAGGTATATTCTTTGTCTGACTCCTAGTCAAAATTATTTACAATTGGACAAATATTGACATATTCAGGTCATATCACTGTTTAAATATTACTATTTCACTCCATACGCGGATGCCATTTCTATTCGACGTCTAATCTACTATCATTATAAGTGAATAATAACTATATGTAGGTATCAATATATGGGTAGCACTTGACATATCAATAAATAATATATTTGATGAGATGTGTAGGTTGGTTTTATTAGAAGTAGATAATAGAAATAGCTATTAATCATAGTACAATGTTGATAAATTAACAGAAGTACTAGAAAATGGCCTTATGATTCATTTCCACTTGGAAAACAATGCATGAATGTTCCTATATCTAATCATATCATAACAAAAACTAGAATATCTAATGATAAGAAGATAAGACGAAATGCAATCAGTTATTGGAATGATCTTAAAGGGAAATAAGTAAATATTGTGCAATAAACTGATAATCACATTTCTCTAGAAATAATTTAAAGGAAAGATTTATTTTCGAAAATTTAGAGGCAGCGAGGTATAGGCAACGAAAACGGAGAGATGCGAGTTAGGACGCTGCCGCGAGTGTGTTTTTGAAGATTAACTTATTTGTCTTTGATAATATTTCTAGTAATTAATAATTACTTTAACACAATGTTAAAAGTTAAAAATTTATAATAATTTAGCGTTATCAATAAAAATAAATAATATTCATATTTCACATAAATTATGGGACCAACTGACAAAAACTGGAGACCTATTGATCAATTACTTTCCATGTACTTTTTAAAATCATGAAATTTATGTAGATAAATGGGAGATTTTCATCTTAAATATACTTCTCAGTTATATACTTTGTGATGTGTAACTATCTACATCCTTGATACTATCATGATCTCCTGAGATTTCATTGACGCCAATTGCACCAACGTCAATGCAGCCATGACTGACGATATTCCTTCTAGTATGTTCGTCGAAAAGATCGGAAATAACAACAATTTCATCAAGACGAGATGCTATCGGTTGTAAGCGACATATTTATCTTATATGATCGATTACTGAGAAGTTTCCATTTAACGGTTTTGTAACTTGTTTATAATTCTACAACATTGCCTAGGGTTTTACCTCATGTAAGTCCTGCGGGGTTATTTAGTTAAAGTATATTTGCCTAGTTCATTAAGACGCTGGGGTACTGACCCAGAGACCCGAGTTCTAGCCCTGCCGCAAGAGAATTTTTGAAGATGTATTACTCTTATTTCTAGTAGAGCATTTCTGTTCGATACCGATGATGTGCAAAGTTGAATCCATAATTTTTTTCTTCTGTTTTCTTGATGTTGGATTGAAACTTAACTCATTTTCGTGTTTTATTTCAGAAATCTAGCTATCGACATACCTAGTTTTATAGTATTTTTGATAAGAGTACAAAACTAAAATTACATTATTTATAAGACATAACAATGTTAGGCTGCGGACATTGAATTTCATGCATGTTTCTTTTATTTGCATTTTTACTATAAGTATCTATTTATATGTCAATGTGTAAAACACATTAGGTTCACTGTAAAAACTTTGAAGACACGTTTGGTAACGTCACGGAATAGATAAAAAGTAGCGTGAACAGGTTAAACAACGTTAAAATATGTACATTAAAATGCTTACGTAGGTGCTAGAACGATAAGAAAAATTCCCATGATTTTTACCTTGACTGAGAAATAAAAATAGAATAGTCTTTTTCTAGGCAAGGATGCTATTGCTGGCAAGGATTTTGTTAAGCCAAAAGCAGGACGATGGGGAGAGTCGTGTAACGTAGTTACACTTTACCGAATCTTCATCGCGTTTTAATATTTATTATCTTTTCTCGACGTATCAACTATGTTACAATCACTAAAACGAGTCTTTGTCACACACAAGGAAACTGGGGAGGAGGAAGTTTCAAAATTCAATCGTGTTATATTTATAAATTTTGCAATTGTAATTACTAGTCTAAAACTAAAATATATTCTTTCCTTCAATTTTAAAACGACAAATAAACGATGTTGATTAAAAAATGTAATTATTAATTATCGTTTTTTTTCCAAACTTTGCATGACTATTTTTGCTTTAAATCATTTACTAGCTACGTCCCGTGGTTTCACCGCCAGTTCATTCCACGGGATTATCAAATAGGTGTACCTATACTTGAAAACTTTCGAATTAATATTAGTTTGGATGTGAGAAAACACGATTTGCCATGTCACCAACTACCAAAAAACTAGCAAAAAAAAAGTACATACGAATAGATAACCCCTTTTTTTGGAAATCGTTTAATTTAATCAGGTGGGATGAGAAAGAACAAATACCAAACGAAGGTGAAACAAGTTACCTTGTACCGTTTTAGCACGTGTTCTTAAATTATGCTAAATAATAAACATTATCTACAAAAAGATAAATATTTAATCTTTTCGATAATTAATAGCTATTTTATGTAGGTATTTAAGTAAATTCCAGACAGGATTATTTCTAGGGTTTTCCGAACTGTTGGTATTTCCAAGATCAAGGAAGGTCACTTGAAACCAGATCGTAGTATTCAATACAGGATGTTTAACAATTGCTAAAGCTCTGCACGTGCGTGTGCTCGGAGATTTTAAGCTGTAGCACGCTCTAGCTTGGCATTTTTTTTGTGAAACTTAGAAATACATTTAACAAAGGGAAGTGTTCCGATACGTAGACCGGTTCAGCCACTAAGGATGACGCGACTTCCCGTCATTTACCTTCATGAGCGTGCTACTTCGGGTGCAGCGGTGTATAGAGATGTAAATGAGTTTCTTTGACTCATTTACATCTATATGAGTTTAAAACTAATAACTCGTCAGTTCGCTCAGTTATTGATTTTCTAAAAACTTTCAGTGACACCCTCGTATAATGTTAAAAACAATAAACGCAAAAAAACTTAAACCGAAAAATGAGTTTAATTTCAATCCAACATCGTGAAAACAGATAAAATAGTGCATTTATAATGTCAAAACGTAAAATGTTAATTTTTAAATAGACACATACAAGCGCCTTAAGGTTTATTGCGACGTAGAATGTCCCAAGCCCAACTCGTCTTAGTCGACTCGACCTTGACAAGGCCGAAGGCACCAGACGCTCTTATTATCTCATAGTGGAGCCTCAACTATTGCGTCTTTTTATTATAACCAGAAATAGAACTATGACCAATACGGGTACCTCTATTACGGGCTGTTTATTATAACGAGGGAGGGTTTCACTAAACTAGATTCTGTAACACGATATGTATATATTTTCGATTGTGGAAATTTCCTAATATACTTCTTAGTAGACACGTACACATGAAAACGATCAATGTTTAACTTGTTATACCCTTAAATTATTTTACAAGGTGAAATGTATTTTCTAAAATTCTAGGATTTTAGTAATTCTAGTTTGTCGAATCCTGTCAAGGGAGAATTTTTGGTAATGCATTTCCCTTTGTGAAATATTTCTTCTTCCTTAGGTCTAAAGGCGGAATGAAAACTCTAACACTAGGTGAGCCACACCACTATACGAAAAAGAGAAGAATGCCTTGAGCAATAAACATAAGAAATATACGTATAACTTTTTAATTTTAAAATTAAATAAGTACTCATCTACACGTATCTACCTCATTTCGAACAATGACATAGAATAGATGACAGCCAATAATGTTAGATAAAGGCATTGTTACATTTGTAAAATAATCTTTCTCGTCGTTATGTTATTCTCTGTACACTTTCGCCAATAATTTAAGTCAATAAGTGACTCGTGCTAAGCGAAAAGTAATGATGACTATGACTAATGATAATGACTCGTCGATTATAAGTGTCTGTCCGTGATAAGGAGATACTATAAAGTCTTCCAAACACCGGGGGTTAATTAAATGCTGAAAATAAAAAAAGTAGCACGATTGATTCCGAAATATTTGATTTTGGAAAGAAATGCTGACAGTACAATAAAATAATTAGATGACAAACCAAACCTGGTAAAGGTACTCGTAATCTATGGGTTTTCTTACGTTTTTACGATTCTGCATTGCAATAAAACCATTGAAAAATTGAAACTGCGATAATTGTCAATGTCGGTAAAAATAAAATGCGAGTAAACCCGGTAAATATTGTGTTTTATTGCAAAGGTATCTATGACGATCCTTCCACCAGGAATACCTTCCTATACTACCTACATATACAAGATGTAACGGGTAAGTCCTTTTAATCCGAAAGGGGGTTGTTCTAGACGTCTAGGCGAACAACTTTTGTTCTATGACTTTTGGAAATTCGAAGTCCTTTTAGAAAATGTTAAGTGTAAAGTTTACTTGAAGATCAGCTGTTCCTTAGAGTTTGAGGTCATTGACCTTATGTTGTCCTTTCATTTAGTTTTTTCTACTACAATCAAACCTTCAATTACGTTTATTTTCAAAAACAGCTGTTTTTACAGTGAAACATAATTTCAAAATTTTCAAAAAAAAAGTTAGAATTTTCAAAAGTCGTAGAACAAAAGGTGTTCGCCTAGACGTCTAGAACAACCCCTTTCGGATTAAAAGGATTTACCCGTTACATCTTGTATATATTTCTATATATACAACATATTAAATGACGTCAAAACAACCCAGACAGACGCTAAGGAAAACGCAGTCGCAATCAATATGCATGACCGCAGGCAAACAGGTCTAAAGTTAGTGCATAAAACATGTACAAGTAACTATAAACACAATCTTGTAGGCAAGCTTATTAAAGCAAGTTTATTACAGAGGCCCGGCCGGCGGCGCGGGCGCAGCGGTGGGAAAAGCCTGTTTTTTTACGATTGATGGTTAAGCAACGTCTGGCGCGGTCATTACTTTAATGGATATAACGTATTAACAAATGTGTAAAAAGAGTATTTTTATTAAACGTTCAATGAAAAACTACTAAACCAATTGCGATAGAAGTAGAACTTAGTATGCTAATAGCTCGAGATCTGTTTTAACATATTATAAGCTTTTGATCCTGATATTTCCACAAGATCGAAACTCATGCCGATGAAACCGCGAGACGCAGTTAGCACTTAATACTGTACTGCGATGAATCATTTTAATGGTTGTTCCGTTAAGAGAAGTTCAATAGCATGGTAAGTCAAGGAAATGAAATAACATACTTCCATCCAATATATCTTGGTAATTATGAAGTTGTTGTTGTTTAAGTTGATTTATTCGTATTTCTGGTATGAGAATCGAGTGAACTTAGTTAAAATATTGTAGGAAATAAAAATATAATAATAACAGAACTTTAAACATATCGCAAATTTGAATTTCGAAGACATAATATTATCTAGGAACAATATTACAAGAGCTTGCAAAATCAAAACCGTGCCGTACCAGTTTTCGAATAATTCAATCGGTTCGCATCTTTGCAAATCCGGTTCTATTCGGTTATATCGAGTTTGAACTGCTCCACGTGTTCCAATGCATAGTTGATTGATACATTCATTATAATATGATTTGATGATTGCCCATATTCATCATAATCAGTGCCCCGCGGTTTCACGTGTATCACGAACTCGTAGGAATAACAGGATAATATGTATTATTTTAGGGGAGGGGTTACTACTGTATTAGAATTATCCTAAATTTCATGCAATTACAAAACAATACACTCAAAATGAAACCGCAACTTGCAACTGGACTTCAATTGAAACTTTATTGACTCAAAAATGTATGGAAAACGTTATTTTGTAAAGAGTTTTTTTTATCGAAAAACGTCAAATGTATTTGACGCACGTCAAATTTGATATTAAAGATAGACTGCAATGATATTGAAATTATTTTTATGGATAATTTAATAAAAATAGGCCATCAGGTATCCAGCTATCTACATACTGAGTTTATCCGCAAACGGTTCAGCGGTGGATTTGGTCAGCGTACGAGTAACAAACACCCACAAACATTCAATTTATAATATTAGTAGGATTTTATCAGTTTCTTGAGATTCCTTTTTAATATTAGCTATGTTATACATACCTACTTAACATTCTCAGTAAATCTTGAGTCTATTGATTTTTGCCAGGGCTTAGCAACTAATACGTGGTATGAGAAACCATAGTTTTATAGGTGGTAAACTAACGTAACTTTAATACATTTATGTTGAGGTATATTATGTACTCTGAGCATTGGTTTTATAATAATATAACCTTGACCTAAATGAACGTACGAAGTAAAAACCACATACTTGGCATTGATCTCAATCTTAGACTAGCTCCTACTCTTTCTCAATAGGTACACTTGAGTAGATCTTCTTCACTTCACCCCTACACCCCTAGAGAATATTAATATGTAGTTTAATCGTCCCAATGTCTACACTACCTTTGGGCCCAGTTGACTATTATCTAATTCGAAAAGGTACATTTGGTCCCTGGTCCCAGTTTCGAGGGGGACGACTTCACCCCTAACCCCAAACGTTTGTTAGATTTTTGCTACTTGCTGCGCGGGTGGATGGGCGTTTTGAGCGCGTCTATATTATAGATGTTTATAGGAAAACGAAGTAAAACGAGTATGCATTTTTAAACAAACGTATATATGTAGGTAAAGAGGGCTTCTTTTAAGTATGCTTGTTTAGTAGCATGTCTACCTAATAATCATATAAATTAAGAACCTATCTATAAGTTAGTTTTATATTTGGGTCTGTGGTATAGATTGCTTTTTAATTTCGAGCATATATAGAAGCATGTAGAAACACATTACAATTTCATTGTGGAACAGCAAAGGTCATAGCTAACGTCAGTAAAAGAAATATTTACATTCCCATTTACTAGGTGTAGGTATAAGCATTTACTAAATAATTATGTACTCTAAGTTTTAACATGTGAAATACGTCTAGACAAGACGCAAAACATACTTAATAATACTCGTAATATTATGATGTCGATGTTGAGTTCTGATGACATTCTCGTGTCGGAGAGTCTGTCTAGTTTTTTTTATAAAGACAGATACCTAAGTGAGTGTTACGTCACTATTTTACCTGCACCAGTATTATGTATCTATTATGTGATATGATATGATATGTGTGACTATGATATTACACGAGTTAAACCGCGAGGCGCAACTAGTATTATAAATATAAATAGATATAAATATAATGATATAGGATATTTAGTGAATGAATCATCCCACGTTCAGCATCTTTGCATTGCTATTAGAACAGGGTCAATGGTTTTATGAGGATGACGTTAATTATATTGTATTTATTAATTATTAATGTGATTTGGTATACGAATATGTTTTACATTATACATAATGGAAATCAGTGACGTAGCCTCAAACTTTGGTCATTTTGATTCAAGAATAATTGATCAATGACTTCTGAACTGCATAGTATTGAATAACTCCCTTACTTATAAAATATTATTAACACATGACTAAGTTATGTGACGTATTTCTCTGTCTGTCAACTTTGAAACTTCATGTGACAGTAAAAGACAAACGATGCATAGTTATGCAGCGCATTAATTAGCGTTTAAAACTAAGGGGTAAATCTTTACATCTTAATATAAGTACACTTTCCATCTATCTGCCGTCTGTGATCAGGCTGTCCCTCATGAACCGTATGTAGCTTGGCTATTGAAATTTTCACAAATGTTGTAGGTAGCAAATTTAAGAATATGAGTAGACAGAAGACACATTATTCCTAAATTCCCCGCTCGAGATGGGAACTCGTGTGGCCTAGTTGGTTAAGGCGCTGCGGTACTGATGCAGAGACGCAAGTTCAAATCTCGTCGCAAGTGAATTATTAAGGATGATTTTTTTCTTAAAATATTTCTTAATTTTGAATAATCATGCTGAAGTGAACAATCTACAAGTATATCAGAAGACTCTTATCCGCATTATCAAGCTTATCTTTTGCATAACAATTTCTCTTGTATTTGACCTTTGGAATAAGTTGTAACTACACTTTTTCAGGTCGTTATATAGAAATACTAGCGATTTCACCTGCGTAAGTCCCGATCCTGCAGGAACATTTGGATGTAAACCTCCATATTGAACCACTCTATCTACTAAAAACATTATCAAAATCCAATGCGTAGTTTTTAACATACAAACTGACAAACGACTTTGTTTTATACTATGTAATGAATTAATGATACTTGCACCTACCTAAAACAAAGTTACATAACTTGGAAAAAGGGTAAGTGGCACACTTAGAAACTAATAAGACAGAAATCTATATTTAATTGACGCCGATTCTGTGAGAATCGAAAGGTTTTTGTGTCAAAATTGTGTTGTAAACCCATTGCATTTTTTGCGTTTGCTTGTTCATTAAAAAAAACACGTAGGTTTTACAATTTTAAGTAATTAATTGTTTTGTGTGATGTAATAATATCATTTAACAAGGAAAAAAATGAATTTAGGAAATCTCAGACGGATCAATAAGATTTTTTTTATGTATAATTTAAATTACGTAGGTTTTCTTCCGTTTTCGTTTTGTTAAATTAAGATTAACTCATTATATTTTTTTAAATAAAAATATTTCGAAACGCTTTGCAAAATGTTAAAAGCAACGCGATCAAAACCGAAAAAATGTTTAATTAGCTTGAGCTAGCTATAAATAGCTTGAGTAATTAAGATGAACAACAAACATTATTTGTAAATATACACACTACAGCGTCGAGGTCAAAATGTTCCTAGGTTGCCAGCGGAAGGATTTTTTTATCTTAAAGCTTTATTCAGTGTGTTTGAGTTCAAATATTTTCTTATCTGTGTGTAGACTTTAATATATATGTTAAAAAATAATGATCTTACTAATATTATAAACGTGAAAGTTTCTGTGTAAGTAAGTAACCGAGTATATTTGTTACTCTTTCACGCAAAAAAATCTTAACTGATATTGTTTAAACTTGGAATACACATAACTCGAGATCTGTACCCGTATTATTTATCTGTTGACGTCTGACAACTGGCTGATTCAAGGTAATCACCGCTTTATGTCAAAGCAGCGCTGTACTGCATAATGCCTGTCATTTTCCTCTGTTGTCAGACATCCACTAAATAGATAATATGGATTAACTTAGGTTACTTTGGCATGCGAAGCAGTCGGTGCCGGTCGTTATTTCTGATAGCAGTCATTAGGTCAAGTGAAAATCCTTAGAATGCTCTGGACACTCTAACACTGGGTAAGACACACCACTACACAAAGAGAAGAAGATATATTAGTTAGAAGAGTAAGAGTAACCTATAAAATACAGCATAAGTTTGAACAATTTAAGATGGTTGTGAGAAATTGTAGAACGAGTTCCGATCGATATTACGTCGGGAAATTTCTTCGGGTAATACATACGTATATATATTAATACTACAATAGATAAGCGTTTGAAATACTCGTACTTGGTAAGGTTGCCTGGAAGAGCTCGCTTTTAGCAATAATGCCGCCCATTGTACCTATGTATCTATTTGTTTCAAGTTTAATTTCATCAGATAAAAAATCGCGACCAAGACTGGTGAAACGTCAAGGTAAGAAAAAATAAACAATAATATGCGTTTAAGAGCGGGTAAAATAGAACAATGTTAACAAATCATGTGAATAAAAAAGCAGTAATAATACTAGAAACAGGTAGGTACTATCAACACTAGATGTGGGTATACACAAACTGCCGTAACATTCGCTTGAACCGAGCGTGGAATAATTATTGCATAGATTTATAATTATTAATTATAAATGCCAATAAAACCATTTATTGATTCATTTGGTATTCAGAATTATTATATAACACAAAAAAAACCCAAAAACAATGTCAAATCACAATACAAAGTCAATCCTGAATATAAAAAAAACACCAATTTAGGATCTGAGATCCATCTTTTATATGGCTTTATTCCATTTGGACATTAGCCATTGTCAAGTATCATAAATATTTGTAAGTAATTTGCAACGAAACAGTCAATTCGTCATAGTTATAGTAAGACCAGGTAATTATTGTAAAACGGCGGCTATTTTTAACAATGATTGTTCACGGAGCTTTGGAGACAACGCTAAAGTGTTTTGCACCGATTTTCACACTACACTTGTACACCTTCACGAAACTTAATTGATTAATATGCCCCCCAAATTTATCACGGTTTCACAAAAATGAAAATTTAGCAACACATCTCCTCAACGCGTTCCCACACAAAACTCGATCTGAGATTTAGTCAAATTAATGTTATAGTTTGGTGTCATACACAGGCAATTTGGAATGTAAGTAACTGAGGACCTGGAATAACACATAGGCTACTTTTTATCCCGAAATTCCCGCGGGAACGGGACTTACGCGGGTGAAACCGCGGGCACAGTTAGTTAACAATAAAGTCGTAGGTAACTTTTCTGAGTGCAAGACCTTACAAGCGAAATTAGACCGTACGGTGGTCAGGTCACCCATTAAGTTGTACATAAATGGGTTCTAATAAAAATAAATTACAATAGTAATATTCTCCAGGAGATGCAGAGGGGGGCGGACGTGATTTGCAACACGTTCGGCGAATGGTTCTTGGAATGAGGTGGACGGGTAAAGTGGGTGGTCTCTTCTTATTGATACACTACCTACACCCCGCGTAAGTCTCGATCCCGGGCTATCGAGATAAAAAGTAGCCTATCTGTAAATCCAGATCACCAGCTATCTGCATAACAAGTTTCGTGGCAATCGGTTTAGTATTTTTTGCGTGAAGGAGTAACAAACATACTCGTTTACTACCTTACTCACAAACTTTAGCTCGACACGTAAACCTGCATATTAAGCAGAGGACTTATTAAGTCCCGATGCGGTGGGAATTCGAGATAAAAGTCCCTACTTGCTTATTTTCAAATTATAAAAAAAAATATTTACATACCTTATTTAATTACTTAAATATATTTTTTCGTTTATTTGATAAAAATTTAAATAACTTTGATAATTAAGCTGATAATAAAATAAGATAATTTTGAGGCACAAACCCGTTAAGTTTGGTATTATAATCTTATCTTTACTTACCTATAACAATTTTAAAACTTAAATAAGAAGAAAAATGATAGCAAATTTTCTAAGCTCGGTGTAAAGCTCCCCAAAAAGATTTCGTATATTACTTCTATCGATAGAATTTTGGGCAAGTTATTAAAGTTGTTGCGCTATGTTATGTAAATCGATTTTTAATTTCTTCTATCGCGATTTTGCATAATAAAACACAAAAAAAATAGACAAATTACATCTCAGTCAACCTTGAAAGAAGCCAGCCGTAAAGTTGGCAAAAGCTCGGTTCGTTAAAAAATCATGAAAAAAACGCGATAAAACCCGGTAAATGAGGTGTTTCATTAATCGATTTTTAATTGTGAAAAAAAAAACAACTTTTTTTAATGTAACAGTAAAAAAATACCTAATCATTTATTACGGTAAAAAACGTGTTAGAAAAAGTAACACCAATATAAAATAATTAAAAAAGTACTTAAACAATATTGTTACTAAGTATTTGAAATAAAGAAAAAAGACACACATCTCTTGAATTACAACAAATTTACAATCATTGAGTACTTATTTGACTTGACAAATGAACAATTCTGTCATCTTTAATTGATTTTTTTTCGGTTAAGATTTGGCGCCCCAAAACCTCTTGCGGTTGACACTAAATTGATTCTCAATTGTTTTAAATTAATACAAATCTATGGGTCGCACCGGCTTTCTAAGACCGGCCGGTCTAATAAAAATACACGATTCTATTTCTGTAGTTTATATAAAAAAAAGTGATAAAACCATTGAAACACCAAACTAAATAGGTATTATTATTATACTACCTAGCACTAATTAGTACTATAGTAATAAAGTTAAATGTTGTTTTTAGTAACGGAACAAGCTACCTGCTGTGTCGCCGGCGACCGAGGGGAGGGGTAGAGGGGGTAGGGAGTGAGGTCAGACTTTGTGCATCGGACCTGTAGAGATGGGAAACGTTGGGTAGTGTAAATACTACCCAACATAATATGTACTAGAAAGCATAACCACAACGAGTATTAATTTATATTAATTAAGTATTATTTAGATAGAAATGTATGCAGTTATTTTGGAATATTTTAGTATTTATTCAAATCAAGATTTGGTAATTGTAGCGTATTTGCGTAGAGAATTTTAATCAATGCTTTGTTGGTGCTACACCTACTTAAATTTTTTTCCAAATCAGATAATTCTTGTACGTTAATGTAAAATTATAACATTGATCGTATTCCAATTTGCGACATTAGAAAATTATACGACTAAATATTTATATTTCTAAATATTATGTAAGTATGTAAAATTTACATACATGCATACTCTGATTATCTTCTCGTACTAGTTAGAATTAAATTATCATTTTTTTTTATCAATTTCAAATAATATCCGTATTCGACATTAAGAAAAGTCACGTTTTAATCGTTCAATAGTGATACTAAAATATCTTTACAGTCGATGTACTTAATAGGTTAATAATTAACATCCTCGTACGAATATCGAGGTCAAGTTTAAGAAACATTAAAAATATGTGCCTCTAAGATTAAAAAAACTTAAAGCACATGATTCATAAACGTCCTTCAAATAGCGAGTACGGTGCCTAATATAAGTACTACCTAGAGTTTTATTGTACGCTGTGGCTATATGTAGAGGTAATGTCGATGCACAGCCCTAGTGAGGTCAGACGTAACTGGCGGGCGCCCCTCGATTTCCCCGCGCCGCCTCCCCGCCGGTATAAAAACAAGCCCCCACGCGCGCGCCGTGTCTAACGTTACCGCGCCGCCGTGTAGTCAAGTTCTCTCGCAAACGTAAACGCACGCGATCATATTGTGAAAGTGTTCGAACGTTAAGTGAGAGTAGATTGCCGCATCACTACCAACCTACGACAGAAACCGAAGTTTAAAAGTGTCGGCGTGAAGATTGTTTTGCTCATATTCCATAGTGAGTGGGGGTTCAATGGAAGCGAGGTTCGTGACCTGCCGGAGTGTCCAGCAGATCAAGCCGCCTGAGAAGAGCCTCGCGCCGCCGCCGACGGTGAAGGGGCTCCTGTCTCGGTTTGGAAGTCAGGCGCAAGCTCTGTTCGCACCGAAAAAACCGCGATTCGGCTCGTCGGTTGCTATTCACAAGTTGCGAGAGAGCAAGTGGTTTAAACACGATGAACAGAACATACTGTGCGCTGTCCTCGAGTCAGGATTCATTCTCGAAGTGCGAGCGGAGGATACTTTGCCGCCTGATTCGACACTCTCTCCAGACTACCACATGTACGCAGTCGCCATGTGGAAGAAGGGTAAAGGTAAGAATATTTTACGATAAATACATCGTTGAGTTTGTGGTATTGAAAGTAGAACAGAAAACGTGCGCGGTGTAGGAGCCTCAAAGCGAGACTAAATAAAGTTTACGCGACGACCAATCGACGCTCACTGGCACGGCCGCGACCGACTACAATCCACGATAACATTTGTAAATAATTTATGTAAAACGCCCATGTGCAGCCGGTTTATTAGATACGATGGATGAATAACAAATTAACGGACGGATGACAATGTCGTTTCGAAAGGGCAAACGCCTTGAGCTTTATGTAGGCTCGCTCAAGGATCAGAAAACGAGTTAAGTATTACTGATTCACATTCCGAATATTTTAAGCTCTTTACTCATGTACAGTGTTCGTTGTTGACAGAAAAAACAAAGAACCCGGAACAGATAGAGATCTACACAGTCCAACAGAAAGGAGTTAGAAAACGTGTGGTGAAAACCACTTTGAATGCCTTCTGGAAGAAAGATTCCGTGATTCGCATCAACAACGTAGACGACAAGCAAGAGTCGCCGAACATCGAAAAAGACATAAGGGCCAAGGTAAAAACACAACTCAATCTGGGAAGAAAAAGTTTCCAATTTCCTCTCCTGTTTTCTCTAAACAAGTCAAAATACAACAATATTTCCCAAAGCATAATGTGGCTATTAACTTTCGAAACATGTTATGACTTGACTCGTATCGTGACGTAATCCCCCGTGAGTTTACCGAGAGATGCTAGCTTGGTAAATTAACTTAGCGGCAACTTTACAGACATAATGGAATACCTAACTCGTTTACAGTATAACATTCTTAACACTAATCTCAACTTATTAAAATGTAAACGACCTCGATTAAAATGCAAATGAGCTTCGTACGTATTGCAAGCATCAAATGTGCGACAGTCTCATATTCAATAGAAGGCATTTCACACTCGAATAGAACTCTAACGATTAATCTCCATACTTAATCTACATCGATTGCAAAATTCCAGCCATTAAAGGCATACATTTCCTATAGAACTTGTACGTTCTACCTTCAAAAACCGTAGGTTTGCGTCAGAATTGGAAACCTCTCATTTCAGATAGAGAAAGCCTCATCTGGCTTTCGATTATTGGATATAAAGGGCACGGTACAGTGGAACAGCTACTAAGGAGCTTCTACTGATTGCAGCTGGATATGGCCACAAAGTCAAGGTTCGAGAGAAACTGGCACAATACTCTGCACTTCGTCCACTGGTGCCGATATGGAGAGACCCCACAGGAAGCTCGCATGAGACAGGTAAATAAACACACCCATACGAACTCAAAACGTTATTTAAGAAAATTCTAGAACCTACAATAATGGTAATGTTTTATTAATAAGTGCGAGTTACATTACTGCTCCGGTAACTAGATTGTTTCGAAACAATTCGCTTTACTATACTTCTGATTCATTTCTTCTGTGTGTATTTTCGGTTCTAGAATTGTTTTTACTTTTCATTTACTCTTTAGCTTATTATTGATTGCATGTTACGTGTCAACGTACGGGGAACTACAAGGCTGTCCTTACAAAATGAGCGTACTTTCATAAACACATACCACACACATACCTTTATCACTAACGCATTGTAAAGGCAGTTTTACGTCACACCGTTTGCATATTAGAAACAATATTGCAGCAAAACATTGTTTCACTTCGCTTTGTGTGTTGTCTGCATTAAAGTGTGAAAGAACGGAGACATTGAAGCCAGGACATATGAGGATCAGCGATCATCCATCGTGGTACTTGCATGGGGCATCACAATGGGTCAAGTAAATAGAAAGATCGCAAAACCGACCAAATTTTGTTACAGATCAGCTTAACGACGTCGAAAACACCTATGATTATCATCTTTTGATGGTATTCGTTGAGGCGGTTTGGACACTTACAGCTGACCACTTTAATATCGGTGAGGATTTCAAGTTTTAAATGACGTACCGGAATTCAATGTGCCCTATACGTGTTCTATATAACATGCCACTAACGCTGTGTGTTGTGCCCGGCTAACTTGGAGCAGTAATGAAAACGTGATTCGATAATGTTCAAGCAAACACAATCGATTCATTTGATCGTAAACGTATCGAATGTTGACGCGATGCCTTAGCGAAAACGCTAAGTACGTTCAACTTGTGTAATTATCCGTGACTTGTTGCTAAATATTTTGTAATTGCGCGCTAACAATTATTTCCACGATAAGAAATAACTATAATTATATTATTAAGCTGTTATAATAGATAACCGAGTGTTGAAAATAACTTTGTATACAGTAAATAAAGCCAGAACAAAAACGAAACGAAACTTCTCAGTTCTTAATGAGGTCGAGTTTGAAACTTTAACAAAAGATAGAGCTATATTGGTTTAAATACAAAAATAACTCGGCGGCAAGAATCCACATCTGTTAAAACTTTTGTTGATTACATTATTGAAATCGTTCAAAAGACGTTAAATTACTTAGCATGGCGCCTATATTTAGTTATTAGAAAGTGTTAAATTGACAGATTAAGAATTTGAGAAATTAAAATACTTTCTAAAAATACTATTTCCGTTTCGCAATTTAAAATATTGAGACACATTTTGTTGAGTACTAAAATTTGAATATTGTTCTTTTCAATATGAGAGTAAGTACTTGATATAGGATTGGAAATTGCAACAAAAAAACCAATAATTTGTGTTTTTATATTGTTTATCATATTATGTCCTTATTGTCCTTGAAATAATGTTATTTATGTATCACAATTTGTACGTCAATATGTTTGCAGATAACTATTGAATAACAATTATTTAATTTAGCCTTAAACGTAATAATTGTATTGTGTTGTATTTATGTGTTTTATGTTGCTCTTTACTGCAGTTAAAATAATTTAGTCGAATAGAGAATTTCCTCATTTTTGAAGTAAGTTAAATATGTCTATAACACGGCAAGGCTAAAATATTACAATATCCCTGGAAAAGATATTAAAAATATATTAATTCATTTTCATTTGTAGCTAATTTTTGATTGCATAGTTACAAAAACGATTGAGTAATATTTATTTCTTTAGCAACACCAAATAATCTTTATGGCCTTACCTATGTACTTGTACCAATGTTTAATACGAGTACATAGGCACCTACATTATCAGATTTTATTAGTCAAGTAGGATTTGTACCAAATATGGTACAGTATTCAATTTATACCAAGAATCAATATATTGATAAATATTTTAACAAACATACTAGAATATGCACTTTTGGCGTAAGCGGAAAGACACATTACTGATTTGTAAGGTTCAAATCCTGCCTGGTACAGAATTTTACAAAGCATTTTTTTCATTAACTAAAGAATATAATTAATTACGTTTTCAGTCAAATTTACCGTACCATTTTAAACTACAGTGCATTTATAATAGCTTAGTTACAACTTAAGAATTAAAGACGGCTTCTTTTTATCGCTTTTACGATAATGTAAGAATGCGATTCAGCCTTGGCTTATGTAGCTATCTACTTATGTACCACAACAATAATCCGTCGTAAGATGATTGTTTTTTCTTGCTTTGTATTGGTTTTCCGGCCTGCCTTAGTGGAATTAAAAGGGTTGAAAACGCTACCGTGTGAGAAGTGAATTTTGATTTTCCTTCTGTTTTCGCGATGTTGTATTGAAATTAAACCCATTTTTCGGTTTTAACCGCGTGGTATTTATAGTTTTTAGTTTTTTTTTATAATGGTTTTGTACTCTGATGCAATTTAGTTATCTTTCATTCGTGACTGCAAATATGAGACGTGATAGTTACAAATAACAATATCTTGACTCAAGAATTTTAACTTACCTACTTTGTCTTTTGTACAGAGAATGGAAGTTGATATGTTTACGGATTTCTTTGTGTTGAATAAGCGTTCAAAATCCAGTTATGGTAACCAGTTTTTAACCGTTCGTTTTTATGCAAAACAATTGTAACTACTTCCGTGTTTTAAGGTTCATTTATAACATTTATAGCAAAGTTATTTTTCAAAGAATAAAATGAGTACTTACTGATTTATAGTACTAGTACTAGTAGTATAAATGGTACTGGTATACAAATAGTAGTACAACAATCGTAGTTTGTAATACTTAGAGAGAGTTATTTTTTACAGAATAAAATAGTACTTAATGATAAATAGTACTTGTAGTATAAATGGAACTAGTATAAAAATAATAGAAGTAGTATTCGTTTTTTTTTACAATAATTCATGTTATGTATTGTTGCGCAGTCGGTCGGAATTCGAAATTACGACCTTCAGAATGAAAATTGGTTCATCTACCACTAGACCAACACTGTTTTTTTTTTAAATATTGTACTAACTGAAAACTAACGTCTTTGTTACAGATAAGCGAGTCTCTAAAATGGGGGAACATCGGGATGAGCATGGGCGTGATGCTCGTTAACCAAAACCAAGTGAGGGAGAAAGCGCGATCGGTCTGATCGTCGCCTCCCAGCGGACCCACCGCTGGATCTTGTATACCTTGCTTCTGGATACAGAAAAACCGTGTCGATCATGTTTAAAAAACGAATAGAGCTTTGAAAGTTTCTAAATTTGAATTTCAAATCGTGAACACGAATCTAGAGCTTTTAAAGGTTCGAAATTTGAATTTTAAATCGTATTATTCGTTCAGTTCGATATATTTTCTGTTCTGTTTTTGAATTGTTTCTTTAACTTCAAAGTTTTAGATATGAACTAGCTGATGAATATCCATCATGTTATAACGCGAATATAACACGAGCTTTGAAATCTTCTAAATTTGAGTTTCAAATTGTATGGTTCTTTATTCGTTCATTCAGTTCGATAACTTTTCTGTACTCTTTTGAATTGTTTTTAGATGTCACCTAATTTGATGTATTTTTGATCATGTTTAAAAAACGAATGTAGAGTTTTAAAAGCTTCTAAATTGGAATTTCAACTTGTATCGTTCTTTACTCACTCAGTTCAGTTTAATTTTATTTCTGTGTCACCTCGAATATTAAATTTTGACATGTTTGAAAAATAAATGCACCTAAGACTTTCAACTCACGGTTTGAATTCAAAAGAATTTTAAATCGTAAAGTTCTTCACTTGATCAGTTCAATAACTTATTAACGATTTAGAAGTCATCGCGAATATTTATTTCATTTCGAATATAATCTGATCCAAGTATCAATTAAAAAAAAAAGGCTTTAAATGCTTCTAAATTCGAAATACAAATCGTTTTGTCTTCCTTCCGTTCAATTTCAGTTCAATAGTTCAGTTTTATTTCAAACTTTGCAATGTAGGTATTTCTCGACTTTAAATTTTTGTACGTATTTAGTATTCCTTATAAAAATTGAAATGCAAATCAACAGAACATTCCTTATAAGATACAAAAAAGACGCGCCAACGCTCATTATTATAACTTTATAACTTCTCTATTTAAGATATTACTATAATAATATTATTGTATAACTTTGAAGAGAATATGAAATCTTGTATTGATGTTCTGTGAGTGGAAAACTAGTCTGCAAGTATTTCTAATTTTCGTTTCTGATATTATAAGACTGTATGATTTTCTATGAAAATTGTCTTGATGAAATATGCCTATTAGAGTATAAGGGTTCCGTCGTTTCCTTGGTAACGCGAGGAACGAATGAACCCTAAAAAAGTATTTGAATATTTTTGATCGGTCTCTGGTCAAAATGTTAAAGTATTCGTATTTTAATGAGTTGTTAACAAAATGATTGAGATGTTGACTGCCTGTTGTGAAATATCGTACATGTGTAATTATAATTAATGTTTAATTTATATTGAAGCATTTTTTTAATAAACGAAGATAAAACTACCATGTGTTTTTAATTTTGTTAACACCATTCTCACCTCTACCTTAAGGTGAACGCAGATCGGCTCGGCTGCGTTCACCCTTAAAGCCTAATTTACATTACGAAACTAGTGTCATATATTTCATTAGAGTCAATTTCTCAAAAGAAGTCCCGTAGCAGTTATTGGAAGCAATTTTATCAAATAGATAAATAGTAAAGCTGCTGTGTCAACGCATTTTTTTGTGAAGATGACTTTAAAGTGCATGCCATTAGATACGTAATGTAAATTCCGCTTAAAAGTAGATATGTCATCACAAGACAGTTCATACAAGCCACTAAACGCTTTCTACCTCTATCTATAAGTAATTTTTTAAATGGGAAAGTAATTCTGTCTGTCTGTCTATTATGGTCTAACGCTTAGACAAGAAAACCGGTGAACCGATTTTGATAAATTTTGGTATATTAGATAGGACCTTAGAGAAGGACATAGGCTACTATTGATCCCGAAATTCCCGCGGGATGCGGGTAAAACCTCCAGGTGCAGTTAGTCAACTACAATAACTTTACGAAATATTTTAAAGGAACAATCCATCTTCAAAAACTCACTCGTGGGCCGTGGGGTATGATTTTTTGAAGATGAATTTTTCCTTTAAAATATTTCTAGTAAATATGCCTTGAGCAATAAAAATAAATTACGAAAGAGGATTGTATTTCTACTTCAAGTACTATAACAAACATTTAGTCATAAAAAAAAATAGATAAGATCTCAATTGACCGAACTAAATGAACCTATACCAACCTATTATTACAATTTACTAGCTGCGCCCCGCGGTTTTACCACTGTAAATCTCGTTCCCGCGGGAACATCGGGATTTAAAGTAAGCTAGGTGTTAATATTACAGGTTCCAGCTACCTATATTCCAAGTTTCATCGCAATCGGTTCAGTGGTTTTTGCGTGATTGAATAACAAAGTCACAGACATACATACACACTTTCGCGGATATAATATTAGGGGTTAAAGTATGAAATTGCCGATTTGTACTGAAAATCTTAATTGTTTATTTTTTAAATTTTTAACAAATTTATTTAATCAAAATAGTTGCCATTATTATCTATACATTGCTGCCATCTAATGGGAAGGTTATTAATGCCTTTGCGATAGAACTCCGACGATCTACACTGCACAAACTGTGTGAAAGCATTTTGTACTGCCTCCTGGGAAGAAAACTTCTTGTCACGTAGATAATTGTCCAAATCACGAAAAAAATGGTAGTCCGTTGGAGCAAGGTCTGGTGAATACGGAGGATGACGAATGGTTTCTAAGTGCAGTTCCTGAAGGGTCAAAATGGTTTCTCGTGCTGTGTGAGGTCTCGCGTTGTCGTGGAGCAATAATGGTGAAGATCGATTCATGAGTCGGGGCTGTTTTACTGCTAGTTTTGTCAACATGGTTCGGAGTTCGGCACAATAGACATCTGCCGTAATTGCTTGACCAGATCGAAGAAAACTATAGTGAATAACACCATGCTGAGACCACCAAACAGTTACCATTACCTTTTTATTGGTAAGTTTTGCTTTAGGACACTGTTGTGGCATTTGACCTGGGGTCAGCCATTGCATTTTTCTTTTCCGGTTATCATAAAGAATCCACTTTTCATCACATGTTACAATTCGATCCAATATTCCTTCATTTCTGTACCGGTTCAACAAGGCAACACAAGTTTCAACACGCGTTTCTTTCTGCAGATCAGTCAAATCATGAGGCACCCATTTTTCGTATTTTTTTATTTTATTGATTTGACGCAAGTGAGTCAATAAAGTGGGTAAGGTAACGTTAAACCATGCCGCTAATTCCTGGGTAGTTTGACTAGGAACGGCTTCCACTATCTCTCTTAATTCATCGTTATTCACCTGTGTGGGCGGTCTTCCTCGTAGCTCGTTCTTTAAGTCGAAATTTCCATCACGAAAGCGTTTAAACCAAAATCGCACGGTGCGTTCATTAGTAGACCCCTCTCCAAACGCAGCATTGATATTGCGGGGTGTTTCTGCCGCGTTAGTTCCGCGTCGGAACTCGTATTCAAAAATCACTCGAATTTTCGCAGTATCCATCTTTCTTGTCTAAATTGAATAACAAAAACAATTGAAAGTCGATATTCAAATGTTTCACATTTTTTAAAAAAAGAACATCACAGAAACCATTTGAAAAAAGTTTCATTCGAAAACCTCAAACCATGAAGATTCTATGTCTATTCAAAGAACCTATTGCAATAAAACGGCAATTTCATACTTTAACCCCTATTATTAAAGTTTCATAGCAATCGGTTCCCCGGCTATTACGTGATTGAGTAACAAAGTCACAGACATAATAAGTATCCAATTTGTAACCGGTAAGTCCTTTTAATCCGAAAGGGGGTTGTTCTAGACGTCTAGGCGAACAACTTTTGTTCTACGACTTTTGAAAATTCAAACTTTTATTTGAAAATTTTGAGATTATGTTTCACTGAAAAAACAGCTGCTTTTGAAAATAAAGTTAATTGAAGTTTTGATTGTAAACCATCAAACTAAATAAAAGGACAACATAAGGTCAATGACCTCGAACTCTCAGAAACAGCTGATTTTCAAGTAAACTTTACACCTAAATTTTTCGAAAAGTACTTCGAATTTCTAAAAGTCGTAGAACAAAAGTTGTTCGCCTAGACGTCTAGAACAACCCCCTTTCAGATTAAAAGGATTTACCCGTTACACCTTGTATACATACAAACTTTCGCGTGTATGTCAAGAAAGATAAAATAAATAAAAACTTAATTATAAACAACAATTATCGACGAACTTAGGTCAGGATCATTTGTTTAATTTTAATGTTTATTTTGAAGATAATATGATAAACTTATTTACCACTTTATTACAGAACGAAGTCCAAGCGTAATCTATTGATTGTTAGGTTTCCTTAATAGGAGGATCTTGTAGAAAAAAGACAACCATTTTAAATTTATATTCATGTGAACTTAATTTTTTAGGTTTTATATTGTGTAATAAGTGTGCAATAAATAATTAATCCAGCAATCACCTTTATATTTTACTGACAAGATAGATAAATGCTTTCTTGTACCTAGAGCTTCTTTTTTGTTTTAGTTTTTAGTAAAATATTTAATAATTATTATTTGCTATTTTACTTATTTTGGGTCTTTTTTAATGTTAGGTTTGAATTAAACCTACTTATATTATTATCGTGAACGTGTAGTAAGTAAACGAGTATGTTTGTTACTCCCTCACGTAAAAATTACTGAGCCGATTGCGAAGAAATTTTGTATGAAGATAGCTTTTTATTCCGATATTCGAGCGGGATTAGAACTTCGGCGAAACCGCGGGACACAGCCAGTATATTAAATTACATAAAGTTACCCTGACCTTCAACTAGGTTTACACTTTAGACTTCGTTCTGTCATAAGGCGGTTAATGTTTATTTTATTTTTAAACATATATATTTTGGGAGAGTTAAAAGCGTGATAATGATATGGGTACACCATGATTTGCGGGGTAAAGAGTAATTTGTATCTAAAGGTCAGAATGATATAAACGGGTAAAATATTTATCAAAATGGTAAACATGGGAAAATTTTGCACAAAAAACAAAACAATATAAATATGGATTGTATTTTTTTAACACAATGTTTTACATGTAATATGCATGTAATATCTGTTAAAGATAAAAGATGTCTGTCGAATAAAATCTTACACTACCTAAATTAAAAAAAAAAGTTTGGTTTATTTTTTTTAAATATTGTGCTTTTTTTTATTCGTTGACGTTACAAGTGCGTTATATTGAACAAATATAATCGCTTTTGGCGATATGGCCGGTCTAAGTTACGTAAGGTCTAAGATGAGAAGCTGTTAATTGTAAGACTTACCTCTCGAAGCAGTCCGAAAAGCATATCAGTAGACAGCGACCTCTCGTGAGCTTCATCCATGATAACAGCGGAGTAATGGTCGAGGTCTGGCTCTCGCAACCCTTCCCGAAGCAGGATCCCGTCTGTCATGTACTTAATGACTGTGTTAGGTGAGGTACAGTCTTCGAACCGGATCGCGTACCCTACCTCTTCACCTAGAAGGAGAAGTATAGGGTTAGGGGGAAAGTTTACGGGAATTAAAAGTCACCTACCTTCAATGACCCAATTGTGAGGCTAAGCTAATAGGGTTAGAGGAAATACAGGGTTAGGTTAGATCCGTATTTCACAATATGTACCGGGTTTTACTCGCATTTTATTTAATAACGGCAGTATTCATTTCTTCAATGGTTTTCGCGATTTTGCAACCTTGAAAAAGCCAACTGTAAATTTGGCGAAAGCTCGGTTCGTTTAAAACAATGAATAAAAACGCGATTCAACCGGATAAATAAAGTATTTTAACAACAGTATTGCAAAAGTACCGAGCTTTTGTAATAATGCCGTTACTAAATAAAATGCGAGTATAACTCGGTAAATATGGAGGTTTATTTAATAGTCCGATTTCCAATTTTTAGATTGCGGGCGAGTCATCACGGGCAAACGTACCTACATGCCATTTGTAAATGTTTTGTGGCACCGGATACCTAGAGTTTCATAGAAAGACGAGAGAGATTGTATTTGTATTTGTTTGTCGGGCTGGTTTCCGCAAGTCGACGTCTGAGCGCCTATTTTGCGTCCGGGTGGGATTTGTGCTCAATCGAGCCAACCCAACTCCCCAAGGAAACCCAAAAGACCCTTAATGTTCTTTGTTACCTCGGGAAGAGACCTCGGAGAGCCGAGGTGAGTTGCCCTGCAAAGGGCCACGCTGGTGCACTCCAGGAGCACGTGCGCGGCCGTCTCCTCCTCCTCCATGCATCCGCGGCAGAGGGGGGCTGTCTGTAACACCTAAAGTAAATAGGTGTTTGCCAAAAGACCGTGACCTGTCAGAACTCCTGTTATCATCCGAAGTTGGGGTTTCTTCAGCTTCAGTAGAGTCCTGGTCAGTTTAGGGTTGGTCGTGGGCATAGCCTCTTTTGCCTGCCTACAGCCCTCACATTTCGCCCAGTAGGTACCATGTTGAGCCCTGGTCCGTTCATTAATCAGTGAGCTTACCTTACCAAAGGGTATCGGTATGTCGAAAGCGGGCCTAGCGTTTGCGTCCGACCCTCTTCGCGCAAGCTCATCAGCTGCATCGTTACCTCTTGAATCGCTGTGTCCCTTGATCCACTGCAGCGTCAATTGGTTGCAAGAGCCTATCATCATAAGCTGCATATGACATTCGTGAATGAGCCCTGAGTTCATTGTGTGACTGTCCAGGGCTTGCAGTACCGATTTACTGTCGGAGAGTATACGGATGGAAAGTCCTCTTACCTTTCTGACTGTAACGGCTTGCGCCGCTTTTATGATTACCAGGCATTCCGCTTGAAACACCGTATTGTGGGTATCTAGCGACGCAGAAATATAGATATTCAGGTCTTCTGAGAATACCCCAGAGCCTGTACCTGCTTCTGTTTTGGACCCGTCCGTGAAGATCCTTAGTTCTCTGGAATTAAGGCCCTCACAGTTGTCGTCCTCATGCAGCTGAATTTTGTATTTTTTGTCAAATACAAACCTTTTCGGGATCCTGTCGTTGCCTACTTCCAGGATTGGAAGATCCTCGTAGGCCTCCCTGAGCGCCAGGGAGTGGGGTCCCGAGCCATCTCTCCATAGGTTCAGTGTTTTAACCTTACCGCAGCTACGGCAGCTTCCTGCCGTATATGGAGATGCAGTGGTGGCAATTCGAGCATGACTTCCATGGCAGCTGTCGGTGTGGTCCTCAAGCCACCTATGGTTGCCAAGCAAGCTAACCGCTGAAATTTTGCTAGTTGCGCTACCACAGTAGCCAGCTTGGTTCTTGGCCACCATACCAGCGCTCCGTAGTAAAGAGTTGGTCAAATTACTGTTTTGTAAAGCCAGAGGGTTAGTTTGGGAGAGAGGCCCCATTTCTTACCCAGCATTCTCCTACAATGCCGGCAGACAATACTGGCCTTGTCGAGTCTGCTATTTAGGTGGCTGCTCCAGTTAAGTTTGCTGTCCAGGGTAATACTAAGATATTTTACCTCTGTTGCCAATCTGAGTTCTGTCTGGAAGAGTTTCGGCAGTCTATATTCTCCTAGTACTCGCTTGTTAGTGAACATTACCAGTTCCGTCTTTGTGGGGTTAACTGACAGGTCATACTCGTCGCACCAACGCTCTACTATTTTTAGAGCGGTTCTAGTTAGGTCGCATACTGTACTGGCGAATTTGCCCGAGACTAAGATGACCAGATCATCAGCATACCCCACAGTGAAGTACCGGTTGTTGTTCAACTTGGTGAAAAGATCATTAATGACCAGATTCCACAGCAGCGGCGATAGCACTCCCCCTTGGGGACACCCTCTCACAACCGCCGCCACTGAATCAGACTCACCTGCAAAATGCACTATGCGCTTGTTCAGCATGTTGTCGAATCAGGCTATAATAGTTGGATCGACACCATGCTTGCCCAGTGCAGCCCTGATGCTAGAGAAGTGAGTCTTATCGAAGGCTCCTTCTATATCAATAAAGGTGCCGAGACAAATTCCCTTTTGCCCAATAGCTTCTTCAATACAGCTTACCACCGTGTGAAGTGCTGATTCTGTTGATTTACCTGCACTGTACGCGTGTTGATTCCAGTGCATGGGTATATCCCGCAGTGGTCCGTCCCTTAGTTCCCTGTCGCACAGTCTCTCCATGGTCTTTAGTAAAAAAGAGGTGAGACTGATCGGCCTGATGACTTAGGGTTGTAGTAGTCGCTCTTACCAGGTTTAGGAATGAATTCCACGTTCACCTCTCTCCACTTCCGGGGAATATACCCGTAGAAGAGACATGACCTCATTACCTTAACGAGCATGCTGGATAGGGAGCCAAATCCCCATTGAAGCAAGGCGGGGAAGATCTCATCTGGCCCAGCAGCTTTAAAAGGCTGAAAACTGCTTATGGCCCATTTGAGCTTCTCAGCCGTAATAATTTTACCCGTTACGGACAGACCGTCTTTATGGGTAGCAATATCTTCCTCACGAGCAACTGATGTCCTCATTAGCCTGCAGCCAGGAAAATGTGACTCCAGAAGAACCCTTTGGGTCTCCTCGGAGATTGTTGTATACGTACCATCGGGCTTACGGAGTGATCCAAGCTCAGCAGATGACTGCATGGCAAGAATTTTCCTTACCCGATTTGCCTTGTCTAAGGTTACAATGTTGTCGCAGAAGCTCTTCCAACCTATGGATATTTTGTACCTTAGAAGCTTTTTGTATTGGGATTTTACATTTCTGTACATCCCAGTCTTGCAGATTACCTGTGTTCATTGCCCTATTAAGTATTTTCCTGACTCTGGTGCGACATCTTTCCAGGTCTGGACCCCACCATGGTTGGCCCCTTAAATTGGTCCTCACGTTGGGTTTGATAGGGCATGCATCATGGTAACTATGTACTATAATTTTAGTAATAGTGGTTACCTGCTGTTCTGCTACTTCAATCCCTTCAAGGTACTCCGGGCATTGATGAGAATCTAAACGCTCAGCGAGTAGTTTCACGTACTTGGCCTTATCCGTTTTACGTGGGTACCTCTTAGGAGTAGCAGCCGGAAACGTCATATTCAAGTCAAACCTGAACCATCTGTGGTTGGAGCAGAAGGCCTCTTTCGAGACATGCCAGCCCTGTATGAGCTGGCAGCCTTGTCAGTGGCTAGAGTTAAGTCTATGATCGTTTTGCATTTTATCGGATTATGGATTATTTATTTACTTATATGAGTGTAAAATAAATATAATATATATTATGTTTAAACACAAACCCCTTTTTTCTTCTTCTTCTCTTGTTCCACACACATTTACATTTCGGTCTTCCTAGTCCCGTCTCAGGTTGTCCTTATGTTGTCTACGAAGAACAATTAACTACTAACTCCTATAATACAAGCTCTGCTTAGTTTAGGAGTAGTAAGATCATTACTAATTAAGCAAATGTACCTTTTAATATTGCTAAATGTATCTTAAGTACCTACCTCATTTTTGTGTAACTGTGCTGAATTGTACAAACTTTTGAATAAACATTTATTATTATTAAAAAAAAATAAAAAAAAATAAAAAAAATTGTTGTGATGAAGGTCGGTTCCGAACCTTTGTTCACTATGCTTAGATTAGTAGTTAACAAATAATCTACTAGCTTCTCACCTCTAGGGTTGCTTTTAGCCATCCCCCACAGCGGTGGTGTGCGTTGAAGTCGGTGCACACTATCACCTTCATTCCGACTCTCTCGCAGAAATTTATCAGATTGTACATACCGTGAGGTGGAGGTTCGTCATCCTGGTGCATGTAAACCGATGCCAGAACGACCTCACTGCAATCTGATCCTTTTTGGGCTTGTATACGCACAGCATACAGATCTCTGGAGCAGAACTCTGATAGTGGCTGTGCGTCTACATTCTTAGATACTAGGATGCATGCTCTAGGAGCATGGCAATCCGCGAAGTACGAGAGACGAGAGAGATGAAAGAGTCGGTTCACTAACCCAACCTCGCGCCGCACTCGGCGGCGACGCGCGCGGCGACGGACATGGCGGCGACGCGGCGCGGCTGCGTACACCCGATCATACCGGTCTTGCTGAACCCTTCCTCGTGCAGATACTGCGTAAGCTGGGTCGTCTTACCGCTGCCGGTCTCACCTGGGTACATAGGGATTTCAGGTTGATGAAACTTGCATTTTTCTATTGACATAAAAATAAATATAATTTTGAGATAAAGCTTCTAAATACCTTGATATTATTTTTTTACGGTTAAGGAAAAACATCATGAGGTAACCGACATGTCCTAGAATACACCACGGTCCGAAGGTATGGAATATTCGCCAATCCGGAGTAGGCTCCCGTGGTCCGTGGCGTCTTACTGCCTAACCTCTCTAAAGAGGCCCTTGCCTTACAGTGGGACAAATTAACGCCCTTACCTTACAGTGCGACAAATTAACGCGCTTACCTTACAGTGGGACAAATTAACGCCCTTACCTTACAGTGGGACAAATTAACGCCCTTACCTTACAGTGGGACAAATTAACGCCCTTACCTTACAGTGGAACAAATTAACGCCCTTACCTTACAGTGGGACAATTTAACGGGCTTATATTTATTTTACACTTTTTTAAAGTGCAGTGTAAGACGTTAAAAATTAAATCAAGATAAAACAGAAGAAGGGGAGTTTTGGCAGGAACGCGTTAAGAAGATGTGGTGCTAAATTTTTATTTTTGTGAAACCTATTTCAAATGCGTGCAAATTGTTTAATTTCGGGAGCATTTTATTCAATTTAGTTTCGTGAAGGTGTACTAGTGGAATGAAAGTGAAAATCGGTGCAAAACATGGACTTAGTCTTGTCTCCAAAGCTCCGTGAACAATCTTTGTAAATGGCCGCCGTGTTTACAAATGATTCCCTAGACTTGACTTTAACTATGACGACTTGACTGTTTCGATGCAAATAACTTGCATAATATATTGATAATACTTGACACTGGCTAATTTCCTAATGACCATAATCGGTTCACAACGATAAGAAATAATAATAAACAGAAGAAGATGAAGAAAACAACGACTTACCCACTATAATAACAACACTGTTCTCCCGAATCACTTGTAACAATTCTTCCCTCACAGCGAACACTGGAAGAAATCTTCTCTGCTCATGTATTGTCTTCTTTTTTACGAAATCTGACTTGGATTCAACTTCTTGTTCTAAAAATGTTTCGAAAAAAAATACCAGATTTACAGTTAGTTTATATCCCACTAATATAGTAAACGCGAAAGCTTACATGTATGTATGTGACTTTGTTAACTCTTTCACACAAAAACTATGAACCGATTGCAATGAGACTTGGAATAAACACACATTGGCTACTTTTTAAGTTGTAGAACCGAAGTTGTTTGCCTAGACGTCTGGAACAACCTGTTTTCGGCTTAAATGGCCAACTTTGGAAAACTTTGGATATCCTACTAATATTATAAAGCTGAAAATTTGTGAGTATGTGTTTGTTACTCAATCACGCAAAAACTGAACCGATTGCGATGAAAATTGGAATATAGGTAGCTGGATACCGGGAATAACACATAGGCTGCTTTTTATCCCGATATCCCGCGACTTACGCGGGTGAAACCGCGGGGCGCAGCTAGTAGGTAAATAAAATCGACCCTGAATGTTTTAGCTTTGCTTACCTTTATCCAAATGTTCAGCATACTTGTAAGCCTCTTTGGTTGGACCATCTTCGATATCCTCTTCCTTCTTCTGAATACCCATTATGTTACCTGAAATTGGACGGAGTATTATTAAAAAACCTGCCAAGTGCGAATGGTTCTGTACCGTTATTGTCAATAAATGTATTATAAGAAAAGTAGAGTAAACATCTAAATAATTTATATTTATATTTAGATGTTTACTTTACTATAACTTGCTTTGTTATTTTTAATTTTAAAGAAGTGCTTAAATTAAGTACCTAAGTACCTCTACTCTATATTGTATGTCCGATATGGACAAACTGTTGATACCTTTAATATTTAATGTCACCTTAATGTACACAGTTATTCAATAAATTTTCTTGATTCTTGAACGTTTCTTCGATCGAAACATAAATCTTACCTATTTTAGTCCCTTCTAACTTCCAATGTTTCTTTTGAGCTTTTCTCCTTTCCTTCTGTTCCCTGAACGCTTTCACAAGGGCGGATCCTTTTCGCGCATTTATTGCCATATCAGCTGTCGGATCTTTTACCTAGAAAAACACAATAGAAAAAATAGATTTGTTAGTTAGAAATATTATAACGCAATAGCGGAACAAATAGTAGTCAAATTCGCCACTCGGGTAACTCGTGTGGTATAATGGTTAGCACGCTAGGTCGGAGACGCAAGACGCGAGATCAGATCTCGTCGCGAGTGTTTTTTTTTAGATATATTTTGCTTTAAAATATTTTGTAGTAGATATGCCTTGAGCAATAAAAACAAATTACGAAATAAAAAAAAAACTTTCCTATAGGTAGATAGGTATACGATTAATATTTTATAGAGAAAATATTTTGTTAGTTTGTAATAAATAGGCTCCAACTACTGGATCGATTTCAAAAACTCTTTTACCAATAAAAAGCTACACTATCGATGAGTAACATAGATTTTTGATCCCGGTATTTCCACAGGATCGGGACTTACGCGGGTGAAACCGCCGAACACAGTCATTTAAATAAATAAATTCTATGACCAACACGCAGCGCCATCTAGCCCCAAGGTAAGCTGCTAAGCTTGTATTACGGTGACTAGACAACGGATATACTACTTATATTTATTTTTCTTTTCTAAATACATACATATTATGTATACATAGAAATACACCCAGACCAGATACAAATATTTATTTTTAAGCATAAATATTTACAACCAGCGGGAATCGAACCCGCAACCTTGTGCGTTGCAGCCAAGCGTTCGCCCGACGCGCCACAGAGGTCGTCAAAATATGGTAAGTAATATTCAAAAATAGCCTATGTGTTTTTCTAGGTCACCAGCTATCTACATACCAAGTTTTATTGCATTCGGGTTAGTCGTTTTTGCTTGAAAGAGTAACAACGTCGCATACATACTTGCAATCTTTCGCGTTTATAATATTAGTAAGATAAGAAATAAGATTACTCACAGGAATGACTGGTTCAGGTTGTTTGGTGAAGACAATTCTACCATCTAAGAAAGGCGGAACTATGTTGTGTACCAGCAAATGAACACGATCTAGACTTTCCTGAAATTAATAAAAATTTGATGATAGAAAATATGAAATTAGTAGTAAATTATGCAGGTAAACAAATAGCAAGGAACGATGTAAGTCTAAACTGTAGCACGTTTACGCAAAATATTTTTAATTCAGAAAAATATTCATAACAACCAAGCAAAATGATTATGAAAGAAACTGTAGTGGAATATATTAGAATGGCAAAACGATGAAAGGATACGTGAAAGTTCAGTGTCATGTGAGTTCCCGTGTGGTGCAGTGTGTAGCGCACTTGCACGGCAAGCGAGGGGCATGGGTACGATCCGCGTGACCGGATTTTTTAATGGTGTTTTTTTTCCTCGAATTTTTTAGAAAAGAACCTATCTTTAATCTTACCTCATCCAAATCATTATTGACGTTGATTGCGTGAACAACTCCTGATGTGAGCATCCTGAAATTAGAAATTGTTCATTTTTGAAGAAATCCTACTAACATTATGGATATGGATGTGAGGAAGTAAACGACTACGTTTGTCCTTCACGATCTAAAAACAAAAATGCTATTAAACTTAACCACCCTCACATGTGCGTTGTTACCGCAAAAACTAATGTAGAAATATTGCAACTGTATGGGTGCAGTATTGACAGGACGCACCCACACATGGTGTAAAACCGCATGGGATATAACCGCACTGCTTACAGCTGGTGAAGGAGCCTTGACGCGACTGAAACCGCGGGGCGCAGCATGTTTTAAAATAATTTCAATAATTTTAAACTAACATGGTTATTTTCACTACTAAAATTACTTTTTAACGGGGTGTTTACCATGTTTAATAATTTATTCGCGGAGCTCGATATTTCGCTTTCGATATTTCAACCAGCTTGTTCACGAGACTGCTGACGACGACTGTAATTGTTGAAGAGCTGGTTGAAATTGCTAGCGAAATATCCAGCTCCGCGAATAAATTATTAAACATGGTAAACACCCCGTTAATAAGTAAATTCAATATTTTTTTCTGTAAGAAAAAAGCTTCGGCCGTGATGCTACTAAACCGTAATGTGTTACACTTAGAAGTATACGCTAGCTGTGCCCGTTCTTCCTTCCCATGGGAATTTTGGGATAAAATGTTTATATATGAATTCAAATGCGTGTGCCTAGTTTCAGGCATTTCATTTGGTTTCTTACAGCCGATTACTGACACGCCACTTAAATTTTGAGGGGTATAAGTACTTAAATAATTGATCAGCTTCTAAATTTTGAAATTAGTATAGGCATTTTTGTGTTTGAGAGCTGCTTAATTGTTTAACTAGAACTTGAGTAGCGTTTCTATATTAAGCCGTTATATTTTCAATTTTTATTTTAGACCACGAGCTTCTTTGTAATATCATAGTTTTTATTAAGAAACAAAAATATTCAAACTTGCCCGTTTGTCAAGTGAAGTACATGTTTCCTATAAGTTATGTGACCGGCGGCCTCGGGAAATAAATTTGTATGAAAGGGCATACGTTATGTGTGAGCGCCACTAGGCGCCAAGTACTAGATAAACTGTGACATTACCTACCTACATTCATTGTAAACATTAGTGGATCGGTAGTTAATTACTAAGTACGAATAAAACTTTACTATTAAAAATATAAACCTTTGTTTTATTAAAGTAAGAGTAAATTATAAGTATTACCTTAGACTAAATTACATGGTATTACTTAACACAACAAGAGCTTGATACAATAAAACAACAGAATTAAAGCAATAGTAATTAGTAGTTACGAAGATAATAAATGTTAACAATTACAGCTACACTTCCGGGGCCTTATTACGTATCTTTGTTGCAAATGTCATTTCAATGAAATGGGTCATGTTTCATCCATCACAGAGGTATGAACTCAACCCAACTCCTTAACGTGCCTTCCAAAGCACGGAGGAGCCACACAGCTGTTTTACCACACAAATTTTCGCACATTTTATCCAAGTAATGAAAGAGCCAACCGTTGCTTAACCCGAACAACCGTTCAAGATCGGCAGTTACAGCTAGGCCATTTTATAGACCGGACCATAGACCGGACGATCCAACGCGCTAAGATAGCGCGCGGCGCGGCAGGAGCGCGCTCCACAGGAGCCCCTAGTGTGGATCCGTTTGTTGTTGTAACCATAGGCTTTCAGTTTTCCACGCTCCGTGATCTTGGATCGCAGGATCGCTGATCTAAAACGGAATGCCCGATGTGGACCCGGCTATTGAAATGACATTTGCAACAAAGATATGTAATAAGGCCCCTGAAACTATTGAAAAATACTAGATCATAAATCATAAACTTAACATAATATATAACTTTTAGTAGGGTTTAATCTTCGAAATAAACCTTAGATTGCAGTAAGAATGAACTACAATAAACTCTGATATAAATAAATTATTTATTTATTTAATCGTATGACGTAGGCGAAATATACAATTGATCATACACGTAACGCATGAAAAAGAAATACAAATAACAAAAAATTAAAACTAGAATCATAAGTCAATGTCCAGATGATAGAGCCAAGTAATTAAATTGGGGGAGGGGTCCATTAGGTCGCACTGGGAGCCGTGATATGCGTGTATAGGGCAGCGCTCTATTAAATGCTCCATGGTCTGAGCTTCCGCGCCACATTCACAAAGCGGGGAGTCTGTCCAACCCCACTTGTGTTGGAAGAAGTTGTTCCGACCGTGACCGGTTCGCAGTCTGTTGAGGCGACACCAGAGTTTGCGTGGGAGGTCAAACCCTTTAGGCTTGCAGGTAGGGTCATAGTGTCTTAGACTTCCTTTGGATACCTCGTGCCATTTAGACCTCCACGATGCCTTCAAGTCGAAGTTTTTAAGATTTTCTAGCACGGAGTACGGTGGATGCCTTGACTTCAATCTGTGAGGTGGAGGGTGGAAGAAGTCGCTGTACATTGGAAGAGTCGGTGCTTTTTCCAGCTTGAGGATTTCTCTTTTGAGTGCGTGTAATCTGCGCAGACGAGGCGGCTCAATGTGGCTTAGTGTCGGTAGCCAATGAAGGGGAGTTGACCTAATGGTCCCAGAAACACAACGCATGGCTTCGTTAAGCCTGGCATCGACCCTGTGGACGTGAGCGCTTTCCAACCACACCGGCGAGCAGTATTCGGCAGCTGAATATACCAGGGCGATGCCGGTCGTGCGAAGGCAACCGGCAGAGGCTCCCCATGTAGTGCCACATAGTTTATGAAGGATGTTATTGCGAGAGTCTAATTTTTGAGATAATTTTGTTAAATGTTCTTTGTAAGTAAGTGATCTGTCGAGTGTGACTCCAAGATATTTAGGGAAGGCGTTGTGCTTCACTTGAGCACCATTGAAGTAGACTGTCGGTTTGTAGTTAGCTAACCCGTTATGCAAGTGGAAGCAAGATACTTCTGTTTTGCTGAGACTAGGGATAAGGCGCCAATTAGTAAAATACTTGGAGAGTGTGGCAAGGTCTTCGGTAAGAGTTCTCTCGGAGTCTTTTAGATCCTTGTTTTGGGCAATAAGAGCGATGTCGTCGGCATATATGAATTTGGTGGCCGAGGTTTCTGGGAGATCGTGAATGTATAGGTTGAAGAGTATCGGTGCTAGGACTGACCCTTGGGGTAAGCCGTTATTTAGTTTACGCTTACGGCTTTTAGAGTTTCCAAGGAAGACCTCGAATTCTCTTTCGGTCAACATATTCGCTATGACATCAACGATTTCTCTGCTTGGAATAACGGCCAGGAGTTTACACACCAGACCCAGCCTCCAGACTGTGTCGTAAGCTGCTGTGAGGTCTATGAATACTGCTGTAGACTTTAACTGTTTTTGGAAACCGGCCTCGACACAGGTAGTAAGGGCTAGCACTTGGTCAGTGCAGTTTCTGCCACGGCGAAAACCAGCTTGTTCAGGTGGAGTGACCGCTTCTATATATGGCTCAATTCGTGATAGCAGCATTCTTTCGAGTAGCTTCAGAGTGCAGCTAAGAAGAGTGATTGGCCGGTAGTTTTCCGGAAGAGTCTCAGGTTTTCCAGGTTTGGGAGTGGCTATAACTCTGGACAGTTTAAATTCTCTAGGTAATCTGTTACAGCGCAGAATATCAGAAAACAGTTCCGTGAGCCAGCAAATTGATCGAGGCCCCATGTGTCGGATAAATTCATTGTGAATGTTGTCGGGACCAGGAGCTTTGCTATTTTTCAGAAGCTTAACGGCCTTTACTGTTTCTTCGACAGCGAACGGTCCAGACAAATCGTGGTTTGTTTTTGGATTTTGCTTTATAAAAATAAATGATAAATATAAATAAATGAAAGCCAACTTTCTACTTATTTTCCTAAATTTTATAATCAACTTAAATGAATCAAATTGGGGTCAGCTTTTAGTATAATATCTCCTTTATACAGTGCAAGCAGATTGATCTGGAAGCAGTAAGATCTAAGAAATGCTGGCTTGACGTCGCGTCGTTAGGGCTGATATGCGTGCAATGACCTCACACAGGATGCCGTGCGTGCGAAGTAGAGACGCAAAAGTAGGAAAACGGACCCCGGGCTTCCTAGAGGAACATCGCGGATGATGATGAGTGCAAGCTGGCTGTCTAAGCAATAGACTACTAATTACACCCACAATACTAAACATAGTAGGTAAGTACTCTAACATGATATAAGTTGTTCAATGCAAGTTATTTAGGAGACTGACTGGTACATTTGCTTGCCCTGTGTCAATGAGCATTAGTTCTGTTGTTTTTTTATACTTACAAAGAACCCTATGCATGGACTCGACTTTAGTCACATTTTCACTGACTTGATTGCACTACATTGCACACGGCTCAATCTAGCCCCAAACTAAGCACTAAGCTTGTACTATGGGTACTAGACAACAGATATACTACATATTAAATAGGTACTACAACATGGATACATTGTCTGATGTCGGATTGTCAACTACAAGAGCAGCACAGCGCAATAAGTCACGCATAGAGTTGTTTGTAAATAGGAGTACAAGTAGTAAATATTGCAAGTAAATTGCAAATTTGTGTTAAATCTAGTGGTGAATCATATCTTACTGACTTGATATATTTTGACATTCTAGCCAAAGAAAGCATTCTCATTAGTTTAAGTACAAAACAGTCATTACCTTAAAAATATTACCAAGAGTAGCAAGACTATAAATTCAGTAAAATAAGTAATTATTAATTAACATTTGTAATAATAAATCAAATACCTAATCATAGATTTGAAATAAACTTTTTTATCTAGTAAGACATTCAGTAATCTTTTTCAATAGATCAACCGATTTTAATTCGGCCCAGCCATCTGACTTGATAACTAATTTTAACTGTTCTTGAATAAAATCCAGGGTCAGTTTTCTTAAAGTATCAGATGTGTGTAAATCGGCAAGCTGTAATATTTCTATATCATTATTTGCAGTTAGTTTCATGCATAAAGCTTTTTCACAAAGACGCTTTAGGCGAGTCAACTGGTAGTAATCAGCTGCTTTCAGCAATTTTTCAGGAATCTCATTCACTTTAGGAGCTTTATCCGTATAGATAAAAAATAGCACTTCATGTAGAACTGTAGATTCAAAAGGTGATTCCAGAATGTTTGTGATACTTTCAGTGGTGTTGTGCTCGAAATGAGCCTTTAAAACCGCACATCTTTTGGCTAATACTGCTTTGTGAACTTGGAACTCATTATCATCATTACTTTTTATTACAACATCAGTGTACATACTGTCAAGAAATATATTCTCCATTTCATTGATTAGCTCTGTAGGAGGAATTTGAAATTGATCTTCTTTAGAATCTTTGGCAATAGTGATTATAAGCTCATATGTGAGGTGAAGACTTCCATTTTTTAGATAGCACATTTTTTCACCTTTTTCAATTTGCGAATTCACAATCGAAGGCCTTCCGAAGCACCACCAACTTTCACTTTTAGCAATTATATGATTTGCTGAAGCAATAATAAAGTGTTCTTGATCAAAGACCCAATTTTTATTATCAAACGTAGACATTTTCACTTGAATTGATTTGAGGTATGTTGTATTCTGAGTTGGGGACCAGAACTTGAAATTAATTTCCATCTTACCTTCTGACCTTAGAGGTGTAAGCCCGAGCTGTAATTCCAACTCACCATTGCATAATACAATTGGTGGGGATTCAATCTTCTTTTCTACATTCTTGTATAAGTTCATAAAGTTAGGAATAATCCAGTAAGCATGTACTTCTAAGCCATCCTTACTGGGCACCGTCTTTGTGTATTTGAAACTCCCGTAACATTTAACAGATTTATCGGAAGTACTATCTTCTGAATTCTGAATCATTGTGTGTAAGTAGTTATTCAATCGATATCGCTTTATTTTCCAATTATGTAAATGAAAGTTCGCAAAAGTTAAATTAAAAAGATTTTGAAACCTTACTTACAGTTGTAGTGAGATTTTACCAATAATTCAATGTAAGTAGGTAAGGTAGGTACTTCTATTTTACAACTTCTTGTTTTTTACCATAAAATAAGATCACGGTTATCTACTCTCTTTTTGGAGAACAATACAATATTCTACGGAGTTGAAAAGTTTGTACTTATTGAATTTTTTTGGACTGGGTAACCTTACTACGATTACTTGAACACACTGAGGAACTGTTAATGTTAGCTGATGAGCGACGAGCAAACACAGTACTTAAATAATAATTATTATTGCATTTTATTAGCACTGAGTATTAGATGAAAGAGCGGGCGGGGCTCACTCTCACTACGGATATAAAGCAGGACTAGCAGGAGTTCCCGAACAGTGGTCTCGAACGTCGGAGGATGGAATAGGTAGAGTTGCCCACTATAAAATCGGTAATTAATTTCCAAAATAGGTATACAAAAAAATTCAATCAAAATTGTTTATTTACATAAAAATACATAACAATCTATATTAAAACGAATTTACTATCTAAACTTATCATTACGATCATTTTAGTAGAAATCGAGGTACCTATTAAAATCGCTCGAAATGCCTTATTTGGTTTAAAAATAGAGCCCCTGGATTATACCAATGTTAAATAAAACAGTGAATGAAAAAATAAAATAGAATTCCTGTTTACTTAAATTATTAGACAAGACAAGTAAATTCCGCAGAGCGGGAATCCCCTTATAAGAAAGGGTTGGCCATTGGTTGTAGGATTTCGGGTATTTTCCCTAAACTAACTACTCGTCCAGATACAACTTTTGAAGGATTCCCCGTAACTTTACAATAAATATAGGGTACAGTAAAATCGGAAAAAAATCGGTATAATTTCTATGTATTCCCTGAAATTCTGGAAAAATCATTGCATTTCGGTATTTCGGTAGGACAGGGTCAATATCGGTAGAAATACCGAAAAATTCGTAGGTTCCGAGACCACTGTTCCCGAAAATAAAATTATCTATCACAGTCAATTACTACTATTGGATTAGTTAGATGAATTAATTTTGTTTATTTCTTATCGGTTGTGAACCGACTATGGCCATTTGGAAATTAGCCAGTGTCAAGTATTATTAATATTTAATAATATTCAGATTATTTGTATCGAAACAGTCAAGTCGTCACAGTTAAAGTCAAGTCTAGGTAATCATTGGAAACACGGCGGCCATTTACAAATATTGTTCACGGAACTTTGGAGACAACGCTAAAGTCCATGTTTTGCACCGATTTTCACTTTCATTGCACTTGTACACCGTTACGCAACTAAATTGATTAATTGGCCCCTGAAATTAAACAATTTGCACGTATTTGAACTAGGTTTCACAAAAATGAAAATTTAGCACCACATCTACTCAACGCGTTCCCGCCAAAACTCCTAATTTTGTTTATCAGTTACAAGAACAATGTGAAGGTAGGAATTGTCAAAGTTTTAATCGGCAGTCGGTTGGCAGGCAGGCAGGCACTATTGTTTGTTTTTATGGCGGGAATGTTAAATATTATTTCTTATCGGTTGTAAACCGGTTATGGCCATTTGGAAATAAGCCAGTGTCTAGTATTATTAATATATATGCAGGTTATTTGTATCGAAACAGTAAAGTCGTCATAGTTAAAGTCAAGTCTAGGTAATCATTGGAAACACGGCGGCCATTTACAAAAATTGTTCACGAAACTTTGGAGACAACGCTAAAGTCCACGTTTTGCACCGATTTGCACTTTCATTGCACTTGTACAACTTTACGCAACTAAATTGATTAATTGGCTCCTGAAATTAAACAATTTGCACGCATTTGAAAAATGAAAAAAAAAAAAAAAAACACCCCAACGGGTTCCCGCCAAAACTCCGGAAAGTTGATTCTTCTTCTTCTTTAAAATGGCTTTTCCATTCGGACATTTGCCAGTGTCAAGTATTATCAATATTTGAAGGTTATTTGCATCGAACGAAACAGTCAAGTCGTCATAGTTAAAGTCAAGTCGAGGGAATCATTGTAAAAAGGAGGCCATTTTTTACAATGTTTGTTTACAGAGCTTTGGAGATGTGGAGCCATGTTTTGCAGCGATTTTCACTTTTATTTACACTTGTACACCTTCAAGAAACTAAATTGATTAATATGCCT
The DNA here is from genome assembly GCA_949358125.1 of Idaea dimidiata. Classification (NCBI taxonomy): domain Eukaryota; kingdom Metazoa; phylum Arthropoda; class Insecta; order Lepidoptera; family Geometridae; genus Idaea; species Idaea dimidiata. Next base: position 13,063,070 of record OX442334.1, read on the forward strand.
CCGAAATTAAACAATTTACATGCATTTGAACTAAGTTTCACAAAAATGAAAATTTTGCAACACATCTCCTCAACGCATTCCCGCCAAAACTCTCCGGAAAGTTGATTAAATGAAGGAAATCTTGACGTCAGTGTTGCCAGTTCTGTGTCAGCAAAAGGTGCATAATATAAGTACAGACAGACCTTTTCTAAAGTTATCTTTCCCAGTTACAACATCAAAATCATCGATTCGATGTGTGCTTTTATAATCTTACTCTTACTAATATTATAAACGCGAAAGTTTTGTATGTATGTGTAGCGTTCGCTAGAATAGGTAACTAAATAAAACACTTTGATATCAGTTTAGATTGACTGTAAGTGTATACGTCTAGCACGCGTCTGCCCTCACCCGCAGTGTGTGTGCGTGCGACTGAACTGACTCCGCTCGGCCAGTGCGCATACACTACATCCCTGCTTTTTAAAAGAAATTAAAAACAAAAGCAATATACATATTTTGCAAACTACCGTGTCTTTGGAACATCAATTTAATATTCTAATATATAATGTTTTTACATTTAATTGCGGTAATCATTACAATCTCCTAATATAATATGATTCTTCAATCAATTTAATATAATTTAACATTTATAATTTACTAGCTGCGCCCCGCGGTTTCACCCGCGCAAGTCGCGATCCCGCGTTGTTCGAACACCTACCTACCGCAATGCAATAATCCACACTTAAACGGTCGCCCATTGAAGTACTGTTGAAGCCAGGCGCTGCCGCGCCTGGCATCATCAGTACTTCCCTGGTCATCCGTTTAAGTGTGGATTTTTGCACTGCGGTAGGTAGGTGAAGTAAGTTAAAGTTTGTATTTCGTCAGTAAGTGACGATGACGATGACGAAGGATGACGATGACGATGGATGACGATGATGATGATGCCACTCTACATCACTTATCCTACCCCTGTGTCGATTTTCATTCATTGAATGGTTATCACCCGCGTAAGTCCCGATCCTGCGGGATTTTCGGGATCAAAAGTATCCTATGTTACTCTCCATCATTTAAACTATCACTATGCAAATTTTCATCCAATAATATTATCGACCGCGTAAGTCCCGATCCCGCGGGATTTTCGGGATCAAAAGTATCCTATGTTACTCTCTATCACTTAAACTATCACTATGCAAATTTTCATCTAATAAATAGTTATCACCTGCGCAAGTCCCGATCCCGCGGGATTTTCGGTATCAAAAGTATCCCATGATACTCTCCATCATTTAAACAATCCCTATGCAAATTTTCATCGATTAATATTATCACCCGCAGAAGTCCCGATCCCGCGGGATTTTCGGGATCAAAAGTATCCTATGTTACTCTCCATCATTTAAACTATCCCTATGCAAATTTTCATCCAAATCGGTCGAGCCGTTTGACCGTGAAGAGGGAACAAACAAACAAACAGATTTTCGGATTTATAATATTAGTAGGATTATGTGATAAGTAATTATGTATACGCCAACTTAAACCCCAAATTGAATCTACATTTTGTAAGTAGGTAAATACCTTTATATAATATAGTAAGTAATAATAACAAGTATTTGAAATATCGACTATTACATTGACTTGTACAGATACCTAAAGACAGCAGAGAATGTCTGGTTACAGCGTAAAATAAAGTAAACCGTTATTTAAATTTAAAAAAATTAAGAAGAAAAAGTTTGTTGTTAAGTAAATGATAAATAAATTTAAAACGTACCTAACTGCCACATTGATGTAAGCAGCACATTGATGTAGTTGTGCCAAGTCATGCACCTCCTTTGTTCCCAAAATACCGGATGACCGAAATAGGTACCATATTCCTATTATACCAGATTCTCTTAATACCAAAAGTACGGTAATAATCAAAACAAAAAAAAAACCTTGAAAAAATATTCAATAGGTAATATAATAAATAATAAATTGAATATTACTTTTGTATTGTTCAAATGCGTGTCAATTGTTTGGTTTGGGGGCACCTTAATAAATTTAGTTTCGTTGGTTTCGTGAAGGTGTAAGACATGGACTTTAGCGTTGTCTCCAAAGCTCGCGTGAACTGTCATTACAAAGAGCTATCATTTACAATGACTTGCCGGACTTGACTTTTACTACGACGACTTAACTGCATGCAAATGGCAATTAATTAACTTGTAAATATAAATAATACCTGATACTGGCTACTTTCCAAACGGCCATAATCGGTTCACAACGGTTAAGAAATAAGAATAAATAATTAACAAGACAAAAACTTCTTAATGTTTCGAAACCTTAGCACCACTTAGCACAATCTACTCAAAATTAAATTTTACTGGATGCGCCCCGCGGTTTTACTCGCATATCCTTTGTTTAATACAAATCTTCAGCTATCTTAAGTTACGTCGCAATCGGTTTAGTAGTTTTTGTGTGATTAATTGATTTATTAAAACACAAACACCGAAACAAACATGTAAACTTACGCATTTATAATATACTAGCTGCGCCCCAAGGTTTCACCCGCGTAAGTCTCTGTCCAGCGGTAATATCGGACAAAAAGTAGCCTATGTGTTATTTCCGGTAGGCAGCTACCTATATTCCAAGTTTCATCGCAATCGGTTTAGTAGTTTTTGCGTGAAAGAGTAACAAACTCACATACATACATACTTATATACATACAAACTTTCACGTTTATAATATTAGTAAGTGGGATGCTTTTGATCAAATACATACAAGACAACATACATACAAATGGTTAAGTTGTTGGTCTAAGCGAACATGTCCATGACAAGACGTAGGAAATCAGAAAAAAATCTGGCGAAATGCGAGTCAGGGTTCCGTATCATTTTCACAAAACTCAGTACCTAGTAAGAGTCTCGGATCTCGGAACATCAGAAGTGGGATCTCTGCCTACGGGCAAGCGTCCTGCTGTGGTATCATCTAATTAGCATCCAACTGTCAGTTGCTATTTGCTGTCAAAAAGCATATTTTGTATTGTACATTGTTATTTGAAGTAATCACCGGTAACAACCACGTTACGTCAAAGCAGCAATGTACTGCAACTTAGCCACTAGTAACGGTGGATGCTAATTACATGATACTGATACTCAGTATAACAATGCGTTCAGGATTCTAGTGGGCTTGCCGCGTTTCTGCAGCGCTTCGGGAATGTTTGCCGAGCTGCAAGTAGACAGTTTTTACTCTACGATGCGAAAACGGTGTGCATCTTTAGTGCGCAGGGTGCAGGTTAGCTCCAACGAAGTCCTGAACGTATTTGGGACTAGATTTGACTGCTTCTATTTGAGCCGTTGCAACATGGCGCAGGCAATCTCAAATCGGGACCTCTAGCTTACGACATTTTTAATCTAATTTAATTAATTAATTTATAATATGTATATGTATGTACTTATGTGTTGATTTAATTTTGTAATAGGACATTTAGTAAATTTTAAATATGGATTTGTAATTAATTATCCAAAATAAATGATTGATTGATTGATACCACAGCTGGGCCGTTTCTCTAAAAACACTACTACTTAACTAATTAAGTAGTAATTAAGTAAAATAACATTTACAGAATATGAATTAACGTACATCTCCTGCACGTCGTATGCATTCCGCATGCTATGTCCTTACCGAATCGAGCCCCTGCCAATAGGACCGCGCGCACTCACCTGTTCCGTTCCCAGAGGTCGTTGTCCTTGTCGATTTGTTGCCGTTGCGCGGACACCTTGCGGTTCTGTCGCTTCACAATCTGTTCCTCTTTCCGGGACATGTATTCGGAGCTTGCTCCGGCAAATGGGTCCGACTCGTCCGCTTCACCTGAACATACAATAATAACTCTTTATTGATTTAAATTTTTAATGTACTTCCTCAACTTTCACTCAACTTCAACTCAAGTTTTGTGCTTTTTCAATTTCAGCAACCTAACAGTTGCATGGTGCTTCCGATCGCGCAATTGGTAGCGCGATGCAACGGTTTGTGCTTAGGGTCAATAATGGCTGACATGATGTGCCGATCCCAAATAATTCGGGGTTTAAGCTGACCAGAGGGATGCACTTCAATCGGGAATAACTCGCACAGATGCGAAGAACAGAATACAGAATTAAAAATGGTTTGAAAGAACGAAACAACCTTCCATATTGCAAAGAGAATTGATTTACTAATAAACAGTCTAAAACAATTTAATAAGCCAGCAAGATTGCTGCGCCCGAAATCGGCATGAAAAGTAGGATGAAAAATAAAATGTAGCCTATGTGTTATTCCCGGTATCCAACTACTTATATTTTATCGCAATCGGTTCAGTAGTTTTTGCGTGATTCCAAAACATCCAAACACACATACTTATAGTGAGATAGTAGGATTACCTTCACCCATGTTGTACCATTCTCTATCAAGCTTTCTCTCAGCCTCGTGCCAATCCGGATCATCTATATCGACACCGCGCCTCGAACTGGCAAATCTGAAAATAATATACAATCAAGTCTATATCACAATTTACCTAATAAGTTGGCCCTTATAGTTACCCAACCTAGATACAAATTTATTGCCCGGGACCTGGGACTTATTTGTAGGAAAGGTTACATAACTTGAAGGAAAATATAGATTTTTCGTTTGGATTCACAACTTTTTACTAAAGTAAATCTCAGTTTTTCAAATTTAGAATGTAGACCAATAAATAATTTAAAAATTAAGAAGCGACTTAAAAAAGGAACAAAAAATAATTTAAAAACAACCAAAAAAAAGAATTGATAAAAAAGACCAAAATAACCTTTACATAGGTACAGTGCCACCGACTAATTAATCTGTTTTATCATCTGAAGTCGGGCAGCCAAACTAAGTACAATATGGAACCAGCCAGTAAAACTGCCCTGGTCTTTTTTATCAATTCTTTTTTTTTGGTTGTTTTTAAATTATTTTTTGTTCCTTTTTTTCATTTCATCCTTTGTTCCATTTTTTGTCAGTATTTAATTTTTAAATTATTTTTTTATTTCACTATTTTTAGTATACCTACCTACCGAAAAATCAACAATATTGTTACCGTAATTTTAATTATTGAGGAGTTTGCTGATGAGAAGGTGGTTCCAGGTGCCCCATCAATCTGTACTTAGTTTTTTAGGGGTCTATTCTTTTTGGTAGAAGTCCAAAAATGAGTAAATGATTGAATTCTGGGATGGTATGCTGTCCATCATTCTGAAGATACTCATCAAATCCTTACCAAAGTTTTATGGGACCACCTCGGAGCTTCCACATTTCCATTAAAAAAGAACTATATCAATCGGTCAAGCCATCTTCGTATAATCGATGAACAATTGAATTGGATACAGCGTTTTGAGGAGCATTCTTGGTTCTCACTTCGAAGATACTCATCAGATCCTCATGAAATTTTTATGGGACCATCTCGGAGCTCCCACCTTTCCATTAAAAAAAGAATCATCTCAATCGGTCAAGCCATCTTTGAGTAATCGATAAACAATTGGATTGATTAATGCGTTTTGAGGAGCATTTCCGTTCATCACTCCGAAGACCCTCATCAGATCCTCATCAAATTTTTATGGGACTATCTTGGAGCTCCCACCTTTTCATTAAAAAAAAGAATCATCAAGCCGTCTTCAACTAATCGGTGAACATACAAAAAAAAAATTATACATACAGACAAATCCTTTTTTTTGAAGTCGGTTAAAAAATAATGACCTAAACTTTGCTCCTCTGTTAAGTATGAAGTTGACTGAAGATAAAGATCTTTTTTTATTTTATTCGTATTACAAATAAATATCGACTATAAATTACAATTTTAAGTTTATTTATGCTTAGCATAGGTTTTTGGTAAGCTAAGTAATAACAATGTGTATTAATTAAAAAAAATTATCCTTTGTGAGAGACTGATGTCTGTACTAGGATAGTTATGTCTGAGCAAAGTCCAAAGTACACTCTATAGATTTCAGCCATGGAGTTTTTGGTAGTGGTAGCTGGTGGTACCAGTGGTATGCCTTCTAAAACTCTAAAACTGATTGAAACTTAGATTTCACTATTGGGTAGAGTGGGTCAACTTACTTATGAGGTGTTGCTCTCGGTGTGAAGTCATAAGGGCGTCCTTTATGGTCCCTCAAGGGACGTCTATCACGTGCGTCTCTAGGCAAAGGTGTGGGGAAGTCCCAACTTGACTTCCTGATGGTAGACTTGGCATCATCATCGTCATCATCCCAGGCTGTCTTGTCTGTTGGTTTCAGGACCTTCATGCTGGAAAACAAATGGATAAATCTATATAATATAAAAAATTCAATGTACTAAACCTATTGACTGAATGACTGAACTATACAGGATGAACCATTTTGATAGAGCTTTCAGGTGAAAAGATTCTAAAAGAGATGAAAAAATGCTGAAATGAGTTCCGTCCCCGATTTTGACAAAAACTAAAATGACATTATTTAATTTTTGAAAAATTGATTGTATGTAAATATATGCAGAACGCATAATATATCAAAACTTTGGAAAGTGTATTCTTTGTGATATGTAGGTATCCTATAAGAAAGGATTTTCCGCAATTCCATCTCTTAGATGGGGAAAATGGGGATTAAATTTTGTACTAAACTTGAATACATACACATGAAAATAGCAATTAGTAGACAACCTCTATTGTATCTGTACCTATTTCCATGTGTTAATCTAACCCTTTAAGAAAGACAGGTGAAGGCACGGCAGAAGCTAGTAAGTAATAAATAGCTGTATGTTAAATAAAATTGAAAAAATCCATCTTGGACTGACAATGATAATTAGAAACACATAGCAATCTTTACTAATATTTTAAAGTGCAGAGATTTAATTTGTTTCTAATAAATCCTAAAACTGGACTGATTTAAAAAATTGTGTCTTGAAAGCTACATTATTGAGCAGTAACATAGGCTATTTTTGATATATGTATATGACAAATATTAATCAAGTTCTATTGAAATATTATCACCTTGGAGTTCTTGGTTCATCTTTAAACCTAGGCTCATAATAACTTCTTCTAGAACTATCTCTACTTCTGGAACTCTCTTCTCTATCCCTTCTCAGATCATCTCTATTTCTCCTAGAATCATCCCTATCTCGTCTAGAATCTTCTCTGTCTTTTCGAGAGTCATCTCTATTCCGTCTAGAATCATCTCTATCTCGCCTGGGGTCATCTTTATCCCTTTTATAGTCATATCTTCTGTGTCTATCATGGTCACGTTTATCATAACGTCGTTTGTAGTAATCATCATCTTCACTTGAGCGAGATGCCTTCTCTTCTTGTGTTGAATTGTGTACACCTTTTTCTTTTGCATCTTTTTCTTTCCTGGAAATTAATGGAATTAGATAATTTTTTTAGACAAAATTGTACTGACTGACTGACAATGGACCAAACGGTCAAGTGGACTGCTTCAGTCAAAAATTGTGTGGCAAAAAATCACATTCTAATGCTTTCAATGCTTCAGAAGGCAAGTTAAGCAGTTGGTCCGAGTTATTATCTCTGAGAGCAGTCAAGGTGAAGTTAGAGGCCATAGGGCGACCTGAAAACTAACACTAGATGAGCCACACCACTGCAAGAAACTACTACAAGTTAAAATTAGACATACAACAAATAGCTATTGTGCCAGCGCCTACTAAGGACTTTGATGATTGTGTCTGGTTTGTTTAATCAAACATAAGATGAAGATTTCCTATTATTTTGAGATATGTATTATCAATATAAAATATTTTTTTGGACACAATAATGGATAAAATACAAAAACAGTAAATAGAAAATGGTACCTACATAACACTTTGTAAATTTATTGCTATATAATATGAAATTGAATCAGATTATTAAAAATCTTTTTTGAAACAATTTTAGGGGTTATCTTACTTTTGCAAACGCTCTAGCATTCTTTCCCTTGCTTGTTCCGATATTCCACCTGTATATGTCGGAGTTTCTTCATTTTGCTTCCTATATTTACGTTCTTTTATGCCAGAAACATCACTTTTAGAATTAGATTGACCGTCATCCATTTCATCTTCTTGAAAGGACATAAGACGGTTCTGCTTACGTTTGGCAGCAGCTAGCTTATCTAAACCAAGTAAAGAAGGCCTTGCAAACTGGAACTCGCCCTCTTTCTCCTTCTTTTTGACGATAAGTCCACCAGGAGCATCGTTCGAGGTTCCCTTCAAACGATGCACGTTTTCATCATCGTCCGACATCGTAATGCTCTTTGAATATGGTCGAGATATAAAACAGAATCTATTTTAACATAATTTCAGTACAAATCTTAGCGCTATTACTAAAATATGACTCAATTAGGTACAAGAACTAAAACTTGCACCAACAACACAACACAACAGTGCTTTAGTGCTGCCAGCAACAATTTAGAAAATCAGTCGAATGTACAGATAATTTATTTCGCTAGATATCTGCTAAACCTCGTTTTTTTTTTGCCGCTAATAAAATTCTAAAACTTTTAAATTCACACGATTTTCAAAATAGTTACATTTTACCGTATAATAATACGCGAGTTTTTAATTCTTCTTCTTCTTTAAAATGGCTTTTCCTTTCGGACATTTGCCAGTGTCAAGTATTATCAATATTTGCAAGTTATTTGCTTCGAACGAAACAGTCAAGTCATCATAGTTAAAGACAAGTCGAGAGAATCATTGTAAAAAGGGAGCCATTTTTTACAATGTTTGTTCACGGAGCTTTGGAGAGAACAATAAGCTAAAGTCCATGTTTTTCACCGATTTTCACTTTTATTTTCACTTGTACACCTTTACGAAACTAAATTGATTAATATGCCCCCGAAATTAAACAATTTACACGCACTTGAACTAAGTTTCACAAAAATGAAAATTTAGCAACACATCTCCTCAACGCATTCCCGCCAAAACTCGAGTTTTTAATTAAATTTCAGATTATAATCAATAATTTGACGTTTTGTTTCTATAGAAAGAAGTGTCAAATAGTAGTATTTCATTAAAAAATAAAGTATAGTTATTACCTTGGCGTGAAAGTTGCGCATTATGTCAAATCCACTAAATTAAATAATCCGCTAACCGCTAGAACGTGTTTAGTTACTTCATAAACCTACCTAAATTCGTACTGTCTGGCGAAAATTTCACTAAGTTGGCAACGCTGAATATAAGTTCAGTCACGTGTTCTTGACACTGACATTTTAGTTTTTTATTTCTATTTCTTATCGGTTGTGAACCGATTATGGCCATTAGGAAATTAGCCAGTGTCATGTATTCTAATATATTATGCAAGTTATTTGCATCGAAACAGTCAAGTCGTCATAGTTAAAGTCAAGTCTAGGGAATCATTTGTAAACACGGCGGCCATTTACAAACAATCTTCACGGAGCCTTGGAGACAACAATGTTTTGCACCGATTTTCACTTTCATTCCACTTGTACACCTTCACGAAACTAAATTGATTAATATGCCCCCGAAATTAAACAATTTGCACGCATATGAACTAGGTTTCACAAAAATGAAAATTTAGCACCACATCTCCTCAACGAGTTCCTGTAAAGACTCTCGACATTTTGGTTTGATTTGACAATTGTAGTTTTTTTTAAAGTTCTAGTTTTGGTCTCTTGTATTTTCGTTGTTTGTCTTGTTGATTTTGTCTTATAATAATAATTATTATAAACGTGAAAATTTGCGAGTATGTATGTATGTATGTCGACAGACATACATACATACATACTCGCAAATTTTCAACTTAGTGACAACTTTGTTACTCAATCACGTAAAAACTACTAAACCGATTGCGATGAAACTTGGAATAGACGTAGCTGGAGTCCTGGAATAACACATACTTTTTATCCCGATATTCCCACGGGAACAGGACTGCGGGGCGCAGCTAGTATGATATTATATTTTCATATTTCTTGAAATTCCTTTCTATATGGAGACGTATAATCTACGGGTCGGGACTAAAATATCATCAAGATAAAAATAAATGTTCTAACTCGTTAACACAGTTTATTAATATGCACTGTGCAGTAAGTACGAACATTTATTACATTTTTAGGTTTAAAATTCACTGGTATTCTCAAATCCCCAGTGACCTACCTTCCTTCCTCGATAACCTCGATACCTATGACAACTATTAAGGTGTTAGTTACCACATCAATCGATCGTTGATCGTGATGCCATGACGATGACGGATACCGATCGACTTACTAATCAATCGATCGCCCGTCGATGGCATCGGTCGACAAAAGACATTGCAACAAGCGCGCGGGAATCGACGACGTTGACTAATCCATTCTATTCCAACATCGATCGTTGGCATTGATCGACGATCGATTGATTGGTGTGGTAACACCCATAGACCAACTTTGCAAAAAAAACCACGCACCGCACCACGCGCCACTTCGTTGCCGTTACAGCTGCTTTGTGACTCAATGATATGGACTCCATAGACTCGTACAAAGAAGAGAGAAGGTCCTCTAGAGTACCTAAAGCTTTACATTTAAAATAAACATGCGCTTATTATAACTGTGCACAGTTATTATTAATTATATTCCGAATAATTCTGATTGTTATGCATATATCGATTCATCACACGTCGTAACACCATTTATCTTGCAGGCTCCTCAGCGGCCTGATAGGCCAAAATCTTGATAGACTTAGGTGGAGGTGTAATTGGTAAGTATGGTACTTAATTACTATGAACCCGAAGTTAGAGTTCAATTAGATAGATATGTATCTCTACACAAGGTATAACGGGTAAGCCCTTTTAAGCCGAAAGGCGTTTGTTCTAGACGTCTAGGCGAACAACTTTGGTTCTACAACTTTTAAAATTCGAACTTTTTTTTTTGAAAAATTTGAGGTTATATTTCACTGAAAAAACAGCTGCTTTTGAAAATAAAGGTACTTAATTGAAGGTTTAATTGTAGTAGACCAAACTAAATGAAATGACAACAGAAAGTCAATGACCTCGAACTCTAAGAAACACCTGATCTTCAAGTAAACTTTACACTTAAAATTTTCGAAAACTACTTTGAATTTCCAAAAGTCGTAGAACAAAAGTTGTTCGCCTAGACGTCTAGAACAACCCCCTTTCGGCCTTAAATACCCATTACATCTTGTATATAATTTTGCCACATAGTAATAGGTATTATTGCTTTAGCGACTGCAATCAGAGGTAACAACCGGGAGATTACTGCCGGTTTTACAGTAATCTCCCGGTTGAGTAAAGACAATGTTCCACGCCAGGCGTTGCTTAACTCGCGACTACACAAGATGAGCAAGAGCTATGTATCTAAATAAATAGCTATGACCCACGGTTCCATTTAAATTATAGCCTACTAATAATATAGTTATCTATTGGTGAAATAATTTTTGAAATCGATTTAGTCCTAGTTTCGGAGCCTATTTGTTACAAACAACAAACAATTGAATCTGTCCTCTTTATAAAGTGTTCTTATTAGTAATTAGGTACATACAAATATAGACTCAATATATTTTAAGGATTGTATTACCTACTTAAATATAGGTAGATAGGTACATTTCAATTTTATAAAAAATATACCTACCTAAGATAATATAAAATTCAATTTCCAGTTTTAATCGCGTTACTTTCATTATTTTCAGCATTGTTATCTACACTCCTTTCCTCAGGGTCCGAATGAGGAACGGCATTGCAACAATGCTGAAGGCAACGCTAAATATTTCAATAACAATTCAACATCGCGAAAAAAATATATCAAAAAATTGTGTTCTTTGCCTAGATCAAAGTAACGGTCCTTGATATTGACTACTTATCAAATTGCACTTGATCTCGACAAAATCACATAAATAGAACAGTTTGTGACGATTGTTAGAACCAGAGAGACGCGAGCGCCGCCCGATCGCGTGAATTCTCGTATTTTTCGTCCCTCGCGCGTTCGTGGTTTTCAGTGTTGTTGCCGTGTTGCAGCGAAACTTGTTGCCTTGTTGCAGTGAAACTTGTTACCTTGTTGAAGTTTTTTCTTTCGTTTGTGAGTGATGCTTATGTGAAGTGTTATGTGCCTATTTATTTAGTACAATGGGTGACGGTGACAACAAATTGAACATAAAAGTTGATGAAGGTAGGTTCATGGTTTACTGGTGGGTACATGGTAGGTAACTAACATTTTTTAGTAAACCATAGGCAGCATAGAATCCCTGGAGTCTATCAAAGAATAGACGGAGAAAGGATCGCCTGACAATAAAGCTTATTTATTTCAGCCCTGATGACGCCGAGTTTCATACATTTTAAAACTGTTCGGAAATTTACTCATAAGCATGAGTAAAATCCGAAGGTGTATACCTACCATAAAAAGGTGTTATACACCTTAAAAAACTTCATTCAAAATTCGAACGTCGTTCTATTACCCACCATTTTATCGATGAAATTTGGAATATAGGTAGATGGATACCGGGAATAATACATAGGCTATTTTCGCGGTATTCCCGCGGGAACGGGACTCACGCGGGTGAAACCGCGGAGCGCAGCTAGTCTAATATAATCATAATATAGGCAGGTACGGTCAATAAGTCTAAAGTGGTACGGTGATGTTATTCTCAGTTCTAAATTGTAGGAACTAATTAAAGCAGTGAAATTTTTATTCCGTTCATTTAAATAAATGGAATTAAAATAACATTTCAAACAACAGAAATTAGAGATGTATTCGTGCATTAGTACTTAAATTAATTACCGGAATTTGAACTAAGAACATTGTTAACAAAGTAAACAAATCAAATTCATATAGCACCCGTATTAATATGATAGGTGTAAATTGCTGTTTTGAGGTAGGTAATAATTAACCTTATTTCAAAGCAGCAATGTAATTCAAAGTGCCTACCAAACTCAGATATCAACTAGATAATACGGGTGCTGCTTATATCTAAAAAAACCCTCTAAAACCATAACGTTTGTATACCTAACTAATTACTACAAATCAATTTTTTTCCGCTATTCTGCTGTTAACAATTATAATAATATACCTATACATAAGTTCAAATTTGTAAATCACGACTATAATATAAACGTATGCTAATAAATTTCAGAGTTTATTGGTAAAAACATTAGAATTGTAGCATTCGTACGTCATTATTAGAATAAAATTACCATTGATAATTGACTATGCCCACACCGTGAACATTCGCTTGTAAATTGTAATGAACATTAGATATTCGATTTTAGGCACTATATTATTTCTAGCAGCGCCTCGCGGTTTAACCTGCATAAGTCCCGTTCCTGCGGGAATATCGGGATAAAAAGTGACCTAATTGTTATTCCAGGTCGCCAGCTACGTATATAAAATATTCTAAGTTTCATCGCTTAAGTACGATTCAGTAGTTTTTGCATAAAAGAGTAGGTAACCTTAACCAAAAACTACCACTAGGCTCACGTCTTTGATCGTGCTGTAAATACCGACAAACTTTGAGACTGTGCCTTTCGGTTGTCATGTCACAACCGGAGATATGTTCAGAAGTTGTAGATAGGTAGGTAATTGGGCGAATTTCTTGGCGACACAATTCTAAGCTAACTAACCAAATTAAAAAAAAATAAAAACCCGACTGCCGCTAAAACTGAAAAGTAAAAAACAAGAAGATACCTAAAGGTAAAGAAACCTTAAAAATCGTTCGACGCATCTAGGAGCCTTAAAAAATTGTGGATGGACTCGGGTGGGACTTCAACACAATTTGGTGTCATTATACTTTACCCTTATAAGGAGTCCCACCCGACTGCATCATTTCAAATTTTTAGTTAATTGCTTATTGTAAACATAGTAATTGTTATTTATGTTATCTATCTCTGACAAACTGACAAATCAAACATTCAAATTCCTTCAAAAGTTGAAACTCGGCGTCAAAGTCAAATCGAAAAGTTTTTAAGTAACGTTCCGTTGTCTTTGCTCGGTTTTTATGGTCAAGACAAATCTTGCTTTATTGCGTTTTAAATCTTTATTTTTATTTATTTATTATTTTAATGTACCCTATGTCACTCTCACGGTCATGACGAATCTAACGACGTATCGTTATCTAAATCGGCCCAGCCGTTTAGGCCCTACGACGGCACAAAAATAGGTCACATACATACATACATACATACACTCACGGCAAAAATATAACACTTCCTTTGGCAGTCGTGTAAAAAGTCTTAGTTCCATCCATCCCAGCTCACGTCGCGATCACCCGATTGTTCACAGCACTTAAATAATTTTCTTTCACAATATTTTCACAGTCAACAATGACTTCGTGCGTATTTAGGCGATCTACGAATTATTTTCTAAAAAGCAAAGGCCAAAATATTTCATTTAATAAGTAATAACGCTGTATTTTGTTAAAAAATATATTTGATTTTACCGAAAGAACGAAGTTTTTCATTTTGACGTTTTATCATTCTTCCCTAATCGCTTTAATATTAATATTATGACATCTCTTTCTAACGTGATGCAAGTAGCATTGAGTTTTATATTTTAGTGAGAGATAACAATAGTTTCGTCGATTTATTTTTAAATTATGTGCAAGAATATAAAAACTGAGGATGTTTAGCATAGTTTGTGCCGCTTTTCTATTATGATTTGTGGCGTCTCTATAACCTATAATATACTCATTGGTCACAAAGTCACAACTAACAATTTAACTTTTCTTGATATTTTGTAGGTAGATAGGTGATTCAACTACTGTTTGCTTACGGTCCCTATTATGCAATTATTGAGTTCATTTAGTAATATGACATGTAGGTACAAGTACAAACAGATAGTTGAAACGGTCATTCCACTATCCGCTTCTAAGAAATATTCTTGTGAACAGTTCCTTTTGATATGTCCGGTAGGTGTGAAAAGAAAGCCTGCAGGTGCAAGGCGGAAGTTGGCGTCATTTATGAAAATTTTACCTGACATGGTTGAACTAAATTTTGAAAAAATCAGCATTTTATCCGACTTTGATAAAATAAAGAGATTTAGTCTTTGGAATATTTAAAGTCTTCTGACATTTGCCTAGCAGATTATTAAATTTTACCTGCCTTTAAGGTAGTGGTCCGAGCACCGGAGATGAACGAGAAACGAGAAAACTATACACGAGTTAGCGATCAGTAGGAAGCGAGCGTGAAGTTTCGATAGTCTTGTCCATACTACTTTCAAATTAGAAATGATCAAGCTAGCGAGCATCGCTGAACGAGTATCGCTGGGCGAGTTTATTTTTGAAAACTCTTGTCTATATGCTTCTCTTTTATATACACGGAATGTTATTAGTTGTGCGTTTCTATGCGAGAAAATCGCAAATAGTTAATCGTTTTCTCGCCGGCGGTCGGACTACTGGTTAACCGTTAACCGGTCATTTCTAGAATATTTTATAACGAAGAATAATATTTAGTTACGTCACACTTTGCGATCTATAGATGATGCGAGATATAGATCTATGTAGTATGGTGGTTTAATATTCCATTTCACACCACGAGAAAACCACCGCATGGCACCAATAAAGGACATCTATTTCGGGTACCAATGAATGAATCATTGTAATTGACTACTCCATTTCCTAATGGACATTTTATTATGTTGAAATTATTGGTTTTGGGTTTAGAACGTGTTCTATTAATTGAAATGTCATCTCTGAAATATCTAAAATTATAACTATATAATTAGGTAATTTATCCGAAAAAATGAGTTGGATATTTCCTCTTTAGCTAAGTATTTCCTTTTAGCTAAGTCTTTGGGTATGTACGTACATACCCAAAGACGAAATAAGTAAATATATTTTTCGGTTAAATGCGCCTTTTTCTTATCGTACTCAAACTCATCTACATATTTACCTCATCGAGTATATAACTGGGAAGCCATAAATCTTCTAAAACAGCCATGGATACAGAAAACATCTTAAATCATTGAAGTCCACGACTATCTAAAAAGAACCGCCAGAATTCAGTCGATTCGTGACATTTTTACGTAAAAACAGATGGTAAAACTCAGGTAAAACATAAGAATGTTAATAAATTTTATGGGTAATGTAAGCATAATATAATAGACCGAGAAGATCGATCGACTGCTCGCCGAGCAATGGACAACGAAGCTCGGCCGGGTAACGGTCCAATTTAAATCATCCCTAACTTGTTCCTACAAATCCTACAAATCGCAAATTGATGACGGTCGTTGTTCTCTCATACTTAATTTCAATACATGATACCCTAGGTATGTATTGCACTCGTCTGCTTCTAGTTTTCGTAAAGGTATCGGGTTTAACGTGGCCTACAGACCTTTCTTAAAATAAAGATTCATCAAAGTCTGTCCAGTGGTTTCGGAGATTAGCCAGATTAGTCCACCTAGACATACAGGTTACCAGCGTTGCCTTTTTTAGTCTTCAGAATTATTAAAGGTACAATCTTCACATCAAAGGAAGAACAGCACAAATTCTTGCGCCGATTTTTTCTCCAAAATACAAATCAGTATCACAGCATATGCATAATGTAATGTCAAGAATAAACACATTCAAGATCAATGTGAGAGGCGGTTGGCTTCGAGCCAGGTTCTGGTGAAGGAATGGTGACTGGTGACACGGCCACGTCTCATTTCCCTTTGGGTTTGCTTTTTTAATGTCAAGCCACGAATATTAGTTGAATCAAGTTACAACTTCTGAAATAAAACTAATTTTCCGGTTTTAATTGCATTGGCTTTATTATCAGCATTGTTCCGTTCCGACGTTTCAGCGCCTTTACAGACTCCTTCCTCAAAGTAGACTGAGATGTAATTCTGTACCTTGTTTAACTTCTGTTTGTTTACCGGATGCTTTTGTTCGATTTCAGGACCTATTGACTCATCTGTTAACTAACGCATTGAAATTCTAACAATTGATCGAGTTAAACTGGCGACGCCTTTAATATTGCATATAAGTAGGTACGTATGGACTTTTGCCGAACAAAATGAGTCTACTCTAGAGCATTCGCTGTTTTAAAATTTACTCGAGTCGAACCTCGAACATGAATGCTGGATGTTTTTGTTATAACCTGATTTTAAAATCAATAAGCGCTTTGGTGAACATTGCTTTTATGGATAAACAGTTGAAACAGAAAGAAATGCAACAGAAAAATGCCATTACGCCGAATATAGTCTTGTGCCATCGAGATAACAAGTTTGTTCGTCGCGAATGTAAGAATAGCGAAAGTTCGAGATTCGACTCGTGGTATAATTGTCCTTGTTTTTCAAGGATATATAAACTTTTTTATATTCAAGGATATATAAACGTTTATATATCCTTGAGTGGCGGAATTACTTAAATTTCCTGCTTTATCGCCACTAACCCGGTAGTAAGCCAAGCAAGCAAACTATCTTAGATGAGCAATTTCTCAACATTTTGACTTTGGAGCTTATGACACCCAACCGTCAAAACCGAGTTTGGAATGCTTCACTGTCTTGAGATTAATATTCTTTGAAGGCTATGTTTCTAACTATGTACCTAAACCTAAAACGCAAACAAAAGAGAGTTTTAATATACGCATTTTTTGACTTATTCGTTTTATTTTCAGTTCAATTCTTTTAATAAAAACACTGTTTCAGTTTGGTTCCAGTTGAATAAACATTAAAATAAATAAATTAGATCGTTCGAAATGTCCGAACCACGATTTTTAATGAAAAATAGCTGATAAACAAAACAAAATGAAATATTGTTTTCAGTGAAGGCAACAACCCTTGGCTATTCTTGTTATTTGCGTGGTAGTTTATCGAAATTTTATGTTGAATCCTTTTTGTAAGAATTTTCATTTAGAATTAGAGACAAGCTTAGCGGTATAGTCAGCATCAAAAGTTGGTGACTACATTTAGATTTTGAAAATCGCTAAACACTATAATTTAATGGGGAATCAAAACACAGGACATAGGTACTGAGAATAAAAGAGAAGTTAGAGAGTTATTTTTACTCGAGTAGGTACTTATGTATGTATAAGTGTAGCGATTTTAAAAATTTGAATGTGGTCACCTTTGACGGTGGTCGTACAAAAACCGTGTTCTCACTACACTGAAACTACACTCACATCCAATTAAAGTATCGGGATAAAATGTTGGGTGTGTGTGGTTCATCACAGTTTTTAAGTTTTCAGGTCGCCCTAAGGCCTCTAATTTGACCTATCGACTGCTATCAGATACTACAAGAGATGCAATGTACTTCACATTAAAGAGTACAAACGAAAAGTATACTGTATCATTAACAAAAAGAAATGTCAAAAATATATCAGCGCGAGCGTAGAGAATACCGAAGAAAAATGCATTCACGGGTATTTCTTTTTTAATCTAAACAGTGCAGGAGGCAATTTTCTACGTCAAAGCGAATAACTTTTTGTTCTACGACTTTTCAAAATTCGAAATGATTTTCGAAAATATTCAGTTAACTTGTAAATCTGCTGTTTCTTAGAGTTAGAGGTCATTGATCTTAAGTTGACCTTTTATTTTGGTTCAACTACTGAACATTAATTGCGTTTATTTTCAGAAACTGTTTTTACTTATATAAACATAAACTTAATATTTTCGAGAAAAATAGAACGTTCGAAAACCCTAGTTCGTTTGCACAGTTTAGAATGCGAAATAAATAACCTTGTATTCTTCTTTTTAGAATACTCTGCGCTCCACGGGGTTTCCCACGTAAGTCCCGATCCTGGGGAAATATCGGGATCAAAGTAGCCTACTTATGTTACTCCTCGATAAGTCTATTTAAATAGGCTACGAAACCTCGGTTCAGCTATTCATTACAAATAAACAAATTATTAATTTTTCCTCTGTATAATAATATGAAGTAAAAGTAATAATAATGCAGATCCTTGACCGTTTTATGCGATAGTTCAGTCAGAGTGGTTAATTTCAAAGTTTCTAGTGTACTTTACATACTAAATATAAGTAAGGGTGATGTATCAGCTGTTACACTTTAATAGTTATGTTAAGTAAACCTTTGGGTAAGAAGATGTGCTAAAGTTCGAGTTTCACTTTGCCCGGTCTTATTTAGATGAGGAAACCTGGGAAGCATCTTTGTTGGGTTGCCTTGGGATTAATGACGGTTAAGTGGTATACGAGCTGAACTTCAAATCCATGTCGGGTTTATTGAAAGTTGTTGATTATTTCATGACGGAATGTTGTTGAAATTTTTTGTTGTGTATGGATTGTAGATTACATTGTTTTCTACATTTTAGTGTTTTACTAGACAAAAACTTGGGTTTTCAACAACATTTCATCAAAAAATAATCAACAATTATCGACTAAAATTTTGAGTTTAGCTCGTGTAAGGGCCTTAGGGATATCTTTTAATAGTGCGTTTCGTCAGATTGCTTGCTTGTAATGGGCAAGTTATTGTTAAATAGGTACCTATCTACTTAAGACACGTGGCGTCACGTGGTCTCGTGAACAAACCAGTTGAAATTACTGGCGAAATATCCAACTCTGTAAAACAAACTTAAACATAGGAAATACCCCCGTTAATAATATATTTGTACAAATGTACCTAAAGTTGTATTACTTATTTTGAGTCTATTTGACATCAATGCAATTTCCAATTAGGATTTTTATAAAAGTGACGTTTTGAAAAACTGACATAATGTGAAAGTGGGACAATGTGAAGATGGCGATGTTTTCTTGATTAAAATTTTGCGAAATGGACGTTCTGCGTCAAGACCAATATTTCCTTGAAAAACATCTGAAACCCATTCTTGTGTAGATCTTCAATACTGCCAACCAGTAATAATCTGACGGCACAATATCTCCAAAGTGTCACTCGGCATCATAACCTAGAACTGTTAACGTACCAATTAATATACAACATGTCTTATTAAACTGTAATTAAGATAGTTAAGATCGGATGACGGCCACCTATCCGTACATTGTAGTCTTGAGCTGAATTGAATCTTTTTTAAACTTTGAAACCAAAAATCCTCATTAGAATGGGCCGTAGTTGGGCGTGCTTTTTGTATGAAGAAAGAATGGACTAATTTTCTAATGATGATCATCCCTAATCCCACTATAAATTACTGTGTGTACATATTATAAGTAAACTAGTATATTTGTTACTCTCTCATCCAAGAACTACTGAACCCATTGCAATGAAACTTCGTATGCAGATAGCTGGAGATCTTGATTAACGCATCGACTACTTGTAAGCCGATGTTCCCGCGCAATCGTGGTTTACGCAGGTGAAACCGCGGGGCGTTGTCAGTTTTATTTGAAAAATAAAGGTCATCTTATGTGTTTTACCTTTAACTTTGCCATTATTTTATTTTATTTCTAGTTCTTTTACTACTTTTTGGGAATATACCCTATTTGCCAATATACCCTACTTGCCAAAATGGCATATGGGGCAGATTACTGTATTGCCGAGCGAGAAAAGCGTCTTTGCTTCCAGCCTGGCAAATTTTGCTTTTGTCTCGTATTATCGTACTACTACTATAGGTAGATAAGATATAGGTAGATATATCAAGAACGTAGCCTTATGAAATGTGTGTTAACAGTACCGACAACAATTCCAACTTACCCTATTAAACCATAGCAAAAATTGTTTTACAGTTACAGTAGCAACGGTTGCACGACATCGCGCATCAGTGTCGTACAAATTGCATGAGTTATAGCTATATAGGGTTGCCAAAGTATTTCGGTTCTGCGTACTGGAGACTTTGAAATTATAATTACACAAAATACTATAATTTCTGGCATATAGCATATTACATAGGTACAATAATAGTGCCAATATATTTTGGTATTTTACCGAAAATATAGATTTACAGTAAAAAAAGCAAATTAAGATTAAAAAATAGAAACAAAACATTGCTCAGTCATAAGCAACAAGGCCGTTTTTAATGTCATGCGAATTTGCTCAAGCACGCTTGATTTTCATACAAATTCCTCACGTTCGCGGATTGGCCCAGGCAATCTGAGCTTTTACCCTAACTCTACGAACGAATAAAAAAAAACTGTTATCCAGAAAGAAATATCATATTGTCTTTCTTTGTAGAATTAAAGCAGATGCCCTGGCATTGTGTGAGAGAACCAGCTTGAAAAAGGTCCCAAAATACATATTTTTTTATTAAAAAAAAAGTTGACAACCCTGTATATAGGGTTGGAAAGGGGAGCGAACGCGAACGGTTCGCCTACCGTCAATCACTTACGGTAACTAACTGTTGAGATAAATTGTTGTAGAGATTGAGTTTGTACGTAATCTGTAAGCTTATATGAGAGCGTGAACAGGGGAAATTCTCTGTTACAAAATATCAATGATATGTAGTAGATATACAAGATGTAACGGGCAAGCCCTTTTAAGCCGAAAGGCGGTGTTTCTAGACGTCTAGGCGAACAACTTTTATTCTACGACTTTTGAAAATTCGAACTTTTTATTGAAAATTTTGAGGTTAAGTTTCACTGAAAAAAAAACAGCAGCTTTTGAAAATAAAGGTAATTGAAGTTTTGATTGTAGTAGACCAAACGAAATGAAAGGACAAAATAAGGTCAATGACCTCGAACTCTAAGAAACAGCTGATTTTCAAGTAAACTTTACACTTAAAATTTTCGAAAACTACTTCGAATTTTTAAAAGTCGTAGAACAAAAGTTGTTCGCCTAGAAGTCCAAAACAACGCCCTTTCGGCTTAAAAGGGCTTACTTGCTATATCTTGTGTATGTATTACAAACTCCACAGAATCTTGTTTTCCTATCCATACTAATATCATAAAGGGGAAAGATTTCTGGTTTGTTTGTAATGAATAGACTTTGAAACTACTGGACCATTTCAGTAAAAAGCTAATTGAGGTGCGAATGATTTATTACACCTGTCGTTTAAATGTTACAAGTTCAACTTATGTTTTTAATGACGACGCGATTGAAAAATCCTATTGGGGTCAGACATTGTAGAATTATAGAGAGTCAATACAAAGCAGGGGTTAAGATTTGGGTACGGGTTGGTTGCTTTTGATACTACCCCTTCTGAAGTATGATTTAAGCTAGACCGCGCCGGAAGCCGGGCCGAAAATAGCCGAATAGGGCCGAAAAAAGCGCGAACGCAGCTCGACCGTCGAGTTCTCACTAGAACGGGCCTTGCTTTCTTCTTAAAAAAAAGCTAGTCCCCGTATCGGCACGAATAGGACGCGGTCTAGCATTAATCATTCTTTAGAAAGCGCAGTTTTAAAAGCACCAACCCGTACCCAAAGCACGGCGTCTAGCTGAAACAATCCTTAAATCGTATCGCAAGCGCAGTCGTCCATATTCTGTCTAACTAATACGTAGGCCATTGTAACCACTTAGGAAGACGGTTTCTTCACTTGTGAGTCACTAGTTGACGAAATATTCTTTGAATACCGCCTGGTGTGATAGTGGTCATATGCTTATAATTAGTCTAACTCCATGTTATGATAATCATTCATCCTAAATTCAATATTATATCTCTCATTGCTAATTACTGAGTTCCGAAACGGTTTGGATTTGATTAATGATGAACATAACTCTAGTAGATTTATAGAGAACAAGCGGTGTCCTTGTGTTTGTATTTATGTTTAGGTATGATATATAATTATACCTAGGTACATAAGTAACACGGGGTAATACACACAAAAATTCATTTTTTTGTTCGCCAATAGCTAATTTTAACACGCAACACGTTTTGTTCTTGAATACTAAAATGTTCTGTAACACAAAATTAGAATTTTGGGTTTAAAATATTTAGGATGCATCACTTCTACGTGTACCTCCTGCATAAGAAAAAAATAGTAAACCTTAGTATGGACGTTTCTAATAAAATAAGAAAATTAAATATACCTAATGTTTTTAGCTGCGTCCAAAAATGACATTCGGTAAGTCCTGACTCCTAGGAATATCGTCATAAAAAGTAGTTTATATTCCAGATCTTCAGTTACCAGTTTCATCGCAATTAATGAGTTTTTGTGTGAACATACTCGTTTAATTTTACCCTAAATTAAAAAGCGAGGCTAATTATTTGATAGACACCTAGGAGACTGACAGGGACAGATCTTTGGTCTAAGCAACCGGCCATCCAGTTCGTTGATTACTGATATTCAACTTTGAGACTGGATTTCGACATGGAAGTCTATTTGGGGAATATAAACTAAAAATCCCTGTCGAATTCATCAAAATTTGTTGATTACTTTCTGACGCAATGTTTTTGAATGTTTTCGTTCAAAGCAAAGCGTTTGCATATGATTTTGCATCCTGCGTTTTGGTGTAGTCAAGAAAGATAAACTAGAAGATGGCTAATTAAATTATTCGCACGCCACATTTTCAAACACAACTTCAGGCTTCTCTACACGCTTAAAACCACACCACAACAAGCTATTTGCAAATTAACTACACACGTTACGTTTCTTAATTTAATTTTAGTTATTCGACATCATATTTATCTACGTGTTCGAGTTATCCATCTATATCTATTCTATATCTAGGAAGAGAGGACAAAATGTCTGTACTTACTTGGAAGTAAATTAAAAAAAAATGTTGGACTTGGAGAAAGTAGTAGAACAAAATTATTTAATTTTTAAAATTCATGCTGTCTGTTTCTCTGTAAGTATGTTCCTTATACAATTAAAAACTGGTAATCCGATTGAAATCTGGTTTTCAATATTGGATAGTTCTATTTCGAGTAACTTCGTGGTATACTTTATATCGAAAATCCAATTAGTATTACTCGAGTAATGAACAAAAAAGTCGGCTATGCGCTATTTTTACGCAGACGAAGTCGCGGGTAACAGCTAGGAAAGACTATAACCGATGTTTACGGTATATTTTTATACCGCTGGCAAATCATGAACTGCGGACGATTTAATACTTCCTCCAAACCCCAAATTGACATTGAGTTAAATCTCGTGGGGCTAGTTTGGGGTGGGGCTAACTTGGAAAATGAAAAGTAGTAGAGTAAACTGAATCTTTATATGTATGTACCTATATCTATACTTACCATTATGTAAAAACCGGCGAAGTGCGAGTTGGACTCGCGCACGATGGGTTCCGTACCGTGATAATAATAAAAAAACCATGTCATGATTATGTGATAACAAAAAATCATGTCTGTTTTATGCCAACTCTACTTTAATGACCATCTCTGTGGCGCGTCGTGCATATGCCCGACTACAATGCGGAAGGTTGCGGGTTCAATTCCGCCAGGTGCAAATATTCTGCTTAAAAATAAATATTTTGTATCTGGTCTGGGTGTCTTTCTATGTATTTTAAGTATGTCTGATATGATTGATAGTCAGATAATATGTGACAAACAGACGACCAGTGGAGTCTTTGTAAAAAGATTCCGTTTTTACGCTTCAGGTAATCTTAAAAATCTAAGACAGTCAGTCTTTTTTCTTCTTCTTAACTTCAAAAAAGTTCTTTTTCTTTTCAACGCTGAGGGTAAAATCCAATTAATCTGAGACCTTTAGCTATTAATTGGCAGTTAATCCTCCATTTCTCCGACTCGATCCTACTCAAATCCCACAAGATCTGAAGGGTAATCCGTCAAGATGGCAGCACTACGCAAGTATTCTATAGTAAAATCGCATCTTCATCGCTTCAGCAACGGTAGGTTTTTCTCGAATACGGGTCAACAATTTTTCGAAGTTTTTCAGAGTTTCGCTAAAGCTTTTGAAGTGTGAGTAATTTTCTGCAAAGTTTCTGAATAAAAAAATTGGGAAATTTCTTACGATGATGCTGAGGCGGTGTTGACACGATGTAGTTATAGAATACGTTCCCTGTTCTGTTCGCGGTTCAGTGACCAACTAAAGTGGTGCAAATGGGCACAATCACAGTGGATTGTTGTATTGCCTTCAAAGAACTAGTAGCCACGTAGCTCTACTTTGCTTGCTATCAACCGTATGACATTGATATTTGTTATTGTTATTTTACAACAAGGCTGTAACAAAATTGGTCCATTAAGGATGATTTATACTGTACTGGGTGTATTTCTGTGCATAATATGTACGTATGTATTCACAAAAGAAAAATAAATATAAGAAGTATATCCGTTGTCTGGTTACCGTAACATAGGCTTAGCAGATTACCATGGGGTAGATGGCGCTGTGTGTTGATCACAGAATTTATTTATAGTGAAGGGAAAGTCCCGTTCCCGCGGGAATAGCGGGATAAAAAGTAGCCTATGTGTTATTCCAGGTCTCCAGCTACCTATATTCCTAGTTACATCGCAATCGGTTTAGGAGTTTTTGCGTGAACGAGTAACAAAGTCACTTACAGACGTACATACATAAATAAATAAATAACGGCAAAACGAAAAACACTGCGAAACGGAGTGTTGGAAGACCACCTAACACTCTGTGGACCGACGACATTGTAGCTTTCGCGGGGAGTCGTTGGATGGAGGTGGCTCGCGATCACTATTTGTGGTGTATGTTTGTTTAGGCCTATGTTAAGCAGTGGACGGATAAGAGCAGAGATGATAAAATAAATATAAGCCCGTTAATTTTTCCTACTGCAGGGCAAGGGTTAGGTAGTAAAACGCCGAACGGGAGCCTACCAGGATTGGCGAATGTCCCATGCCTTCTGATTATGGTGAATCCTAGAACATGTCAGTTTCCTCACGATGTTTTCCTTCACCATGCATTGGTATTATCGCACATTACCTACTTTTTCTTAAAGAAAAGAATGATAGCCAGGATATCATCATCGTCTGATCGAGATGATGATGATGAATATTATTAAACAGTGAAATATCAATGAAAAATGGTCAAAATACAGCCCACTCTTTAATACTGTGCCAACTGCCAAGACTGTTTAATGTAGTAACGTGTTAATGATGGTCACAAATTCACAGCATTTATTGGTCTTTACAGCGTATGTACGTAGATGTATGTTAACCATACTAATAATATAAATATGCGAAAGTTTGTGGTCTGCTTTGATCTCAACTTTTTAACAGTATATACCTATGCCATCAGAGGGAAGACAGTTGAAACAAACCACTGAAGTAACGCTACCTCTAATGCAATGATCTTTTGACTCACGATCTTCCGAATCTGTCATCTGCCCATGCAATGTGCCCTGTGTCACTCTCTTAATGAGTAGGCATTCATATTTACATTTTACTGGGTCTTAATCGCGTACTATTATTTATTTTCTTACCCCGACGTTTCGATCATGTTACAATGATCTTGGTCTCGAGGGGACTGGAGCTGTGGCGGGTGTCGTCATCTATTTATAACCGTCGTTGTTTACTGTCCGCTGGTGGATAGGTAAGGAAATTTTTAAAGTACGTGAGTAACCGCACTACCCACATTTTCAGTTAAACTAGTTCGTAAACAGGTTAAGGCACGCGTCACACTACACTCACGATATCGGAGGACGCGAATGGAGTTCTTTCGCGACACTTGCACATTCCTATTACCGGATTCCACGTAGACGAGAGCTTGTAACCACTTTCCCGGTTAACATTTTTATGTTGCCTAATTTTAACCGCTTCACGAACAATCCTAGAGTAGTATCGTCGTTCAGTGGAAAGGACACGCGGCTATGCAACTCAATCCAGTGGTTTGATCCTGATAATAAAAGGTTTTCTGCTATCGCAGATTTCTCCACCTGGCGGTTTTTGACTGCAACTATGTGTTCTTTGACTCGTTCAGCGATGGTCGGCGTCGTTTGGCCGATATACGAACTACCACAGCTACAATCAACTTTATAAACACGTGGTATCTGGTAAGGAGTACTGTCCTTCGGTGACTTTAATTGCTGCAACATCTTTGTCATCGGAGAGTAAATGGCCTTAACTTATGGCCTGTAAATATGTTAACAAATCGTGTGAATTTAAAAAGTTTATGAGTGGGCATTCGTCTCTTCATTCATTTTCTACCAGAGTAAAACTTGGGCGTACAGCTAGTCTACAGCGATGAAATGTAAAGATGCATGTGACAAAATTACGAATAAGTTTTCAGTTAAATCTTTTCGCCTTGAACGGATTTAGGTAGAACCATAGACTACACAATAGTTGGTAGAACATTTTACAATTATATCTACGCGGATTATCTTCAAGTTGTGAGATCAGATGAACAATAATATTTGGCGTCAGCAAATTCCATGCACTAACAACCAATATACTATAGTATTCTTTTCGTGAAGCTCATCTAGTGTTAGAGTCTGAGCCTTGAACCCTTGACTTGACCTAGCGACTGCTATCAAAAATAACAGGTCCACGATTGACGTGCCTTCCGAAGCACAGAGGAGCTCGAGAAAATGTTTTCTTTTCCACACACATTATCGGTCACCTATCAGCAAAAAGCGGCAGACGTTGCTTACCTGCCACGCAGCTGGGCCATAGACTTCCTTTGTGGTACCTACTATAAGTAGGTAGTAACTTCCACTAAAGCAGTAGTAAGTAATTTGAAAGTAAATATAATTAGGTTTCTTTCCGATTTTGCATCGTTATAAAACACAATATTTACCGGGTTTAACTCGCGTTTTATTTATAAACGGCATTGTATCAATGCTCGTACCAACGTTGCAGTCAGCTTTATCGAGGTAGACTAAGACGTCATCTCAGTCAGCCTCATCAAATTCAGAGCAGTGTGTGATCAGATTTTTAATGCATTTATATTCTAGTTTTGGATTTTTTTTTACTGTGGGTATAAGTGCTGTCGGCAAATTTACTGGGTGACCACCGTACGTAACGTCTAATTTTGCTCGTAAGGTCTTGCACTTAGTAAAGATACTGTAGACTTTATTGTTAATTATTAGGTACCTAATCTAATCACTTGCCGTCTATTTGCCTTTGACACCTAACTAACCTTAATTAACATATTAATTCTCACACATATGGAATTTATAGATAAATATAAATGTCTGCATATGATTATTCCACCTTCAGTTCAAGCGAATCTTACGACTGTCTGTATACCCACTTATGTCGCTGATAGTACCATGAATGCCGAATTATTCGATGGCTTATTTAAATTAAAAATTGGATATAGACCGTTCGTAATTAGCTAACTTTTGTAAAATTATATCCGCAAAATTCAAAGCACAACTTTTAACGATTGCTAGGCATACGTACAGATTTAAATAACATGAAAAAACCTAAAAATAAAAGTAACAAATGCAACTTGTATCATTGTATAAATAAAGAAACGTAATTATCAACAAGTGCCTGGGGAATTACAAAGACTTTTATAAACAACATCGTCATTTTTTACTTCAGTGTTTACTGGCTGTGCCTCATGTTTTCACGCGATGTCCTAATACTGCAAAAAAGAGGGATAAAAACCTAAATACCTCTATCTCAGAATGTTAGTTTGTTTGTTTTGTTTTCGCGATTTTGCATTGTAATAAATAACACACCTTAATAAAGCTAGCTGGCCGTAAAGTTAGCGAAACATTAGTATTGGCATTAAAGCAATTCCGTTAATAAATAAAACTCCAGATAAACCCGGTAAATATTGTGTTTAGTTTAAACAACTTTATAAAAAAATCAGAGTATAACAATACAGCAGTTAGGATTTGTACCTGAAGGGTAAAAACGGGACTAAGACTCCACTGTCCCGTCTGTATGTCTGACGCCAAGCAGTATTTCATGAACTGTGCTAGTTAGTTAAAAAATTTCGAGATTACATTGTAATTTTGGACGATAATAGGTACACAACATAAATAAATATACCACAGAGTACAGTTATTTTTAACCGATTTTAAAAAAGAAGAGGCTCCTCAATTCGGTTGTGGCTAAGATTGCTTTTTGTTTTAATAAATATTAACTGGAAATAAGTTGACGTAGACTTTTAGATCGAAATTGAAAGAAATCTTATCAATCATATTGATAACATTTATTGATGTGTAATAGATAGCAAAAACTTTATCAATATACTTATTTCAGACGAATGAATACATACAAAAGATACTTGATCAAATAAAATTGGATATGCTAATCATATATTTCATTGTGATCTGAACGAAAAGGTTTTCATAGGTACAGTCGGAATCAAAAAAATAGCTATACATCTTAATTGTGGGGTGTCAAATAAAAGAGCAGTTTGATGGATATTTTCAAAATGTCTGTCCTGCTTTGACAACTTACATTTATGATTTAACTCAGAGATATGCAAAGTAACTATATAAGTTTAAAAATAAGGATGTGGTCATCGACTTTTAATGCCGACCGTACCTACGGCGTGTTTTTAAGACGGTATTTTAAACCGAAATGAGATTTTTTTCTAGACGTCTAGGTGGACACATTTTCTACTATTTAGCCTTTTTACCCGACTGCGCGACGCAAAGAAGGGTAATGTATTTATCGGTCTATGTATGTATGTATGTATGTATGGATGTTTCTATGTGGCGTTCTAGAGGCCGAACGCGTGGACCGATTTCGATGATTCTTACGTCAATCGATTCGTCTTCATCTGGCGAGTGTGACTAAAGACATGACAGTAACCCAAATTAACTTTTGTCACAACCAGACGCCATATTGTCAAAATAAAAAAATCCAAAATCGTCACAGTATGTCAAGATGGGTATCGTTGAATAGGTTTTTTAAAATAAATATTAGGTTTCTTTCACCATTTTTCATTTTAAAGAACCGTTTAGGAAATATAACGGTTTAAAGTTAATTTATAATTAGGTATTCTTGCTTTTTATTACTAACGAACAAGGTTTTATTTTTGTTACGTAGTTACGCTTGGAACTATCAAAGTATAAGCCGTGATGGTACAGGTGACAGGAATGTATTGATATAAACTAAAAAATCTTATTAATATTATAAACGCGAAAGTTTGTATGTATGTATGTGAGGTTGTTACTCTTTCACACAAAAACTACCTAACCAATTGCGATGAAACTTGGAATATAGGTAGCTGGGGATCTGGATTAACACATAGGCTTCTTTTTATCCCGTTATTCCCTCGGGAACGGGACATATGCGCGGGGCGCAGCTAGTATTTACATAAATTGCACCTACCTACTGAATAAAAGCCTAATAACACTTAGGTACTTACTTACCTAAAAACGTTAAAAGGATAATAATAAATTTAAACAATAAATAACTAACCCCTAACTGAAATAGAATATACTAGCTGCGCCCCGCGGTTTCACCCGCGTAAGTCCTGTTTCCGCGGGAATATCGGGATAAAAAGCAGCCTATGTGTTAATCCAGGTCCCCGGCTACCTATATTCCAAGTTTCATCGCAATTGGTTCAGTAGTTTTTGTGTGAAAGAGTAACAACCTCACATACATACATAGTACATACTTACATACAAACTTTCGCGTTTATAATATTAGTAAGATCTACTGAATAATCTAAAGTATACATTATAACCCCCTAATGAAATGAATAGATTACGAGACTTACCTACCATCAATAAATGAAAATAACTAAAAAGCGTAAAATAATTTTTTTTTTTTATAAAAAAACAAAAAACCCGACTGCGTAAAAATCTCGATTAAAAAATACGCATAGAAACAACAAAAAACCAAAAAGAATAAAACAAGCCCAGTAATTTGAAATTACGCTAAGTAATAATAGTTTTGTAATCAATACACACAGAACACATAATAAATGAGTAAAAAATTACTCACAGTCGGGACCCATTGGAAAAATTAGATTGGTAAAATGAAGGGGTCCCGACTGTGAGTAATTTTTTACTCATTTATTATGTGTTCTGTATGTATTGATTACAAAACTATTATTACTTAGCGTAATTTCAAATTACTGGGCTTGTTTTATTCTTTTTGGTTTTTTGTTGTTCAAACAAACGTATCTCTATTTCTTCCTGGTGCCTTAGAGTATACATAAGCAAACTATAGAGCGCGCCTAAGGGTATTTGCCTACTGCGCAAAGTGTAAGCAGATGCTCTATACATAGATATTCAAATGTTGAGGTTGAATAGTGATCCGCGAATCATTTTTACACCGCGGCACTGAACATTTCACCATAATTATTACTAGAACAAATTCTAACGAGAGAAACAGTCAATTCCCGTAACCCTAGGTGACTGATGACATAGTTTTTGTCATTTTTGACTGTTCATACCGGTGCATACAGTTCATGCTCGTATACCAAATATAATCACGCTCTATAGTTTGCTATGTATACTCCAAGCAAATTGCCTCTATAGCATGTCTAGAGCACTTTTTTACCAACGACGGAACGGAGCAGGGTATATGTGTTTGGGGTGAGAGGTTGTGTGTTAGTGTGTGCGCAATTTAATGTTCCCATTTATCTTCAAAACGGCTGAACCGATTTGGATGCGGTTTTCAGTAAAATGTTTTTTTTAGCTTGAATGTAAATGCTCATGATCGACCGTTTAGCTTCATTCCAAATTAGCTGCGCCCCGTGGTTTCACCTGCGTTAGCGTCTAAATATCAGAATAATAAACAAATACATATTGCACGACATCACACACAGCTCTATCTAGCCCCAAACTAAGCACTAGGCTTGTACTATGGGTACTAGACAACGGAATAAATAAAATGAAAAATGGTTAAAGAAACCTAACATTGATTTTTAAATACCTATTCAACGATACCCATCTTGACATAGGTACTTTGACGATTTTGGATTTTTTTAATTTTGACAATATGGCGTCTGGTTCTGACAAAAGTTAATTTGGATTACTGTCATGTCTTTAGTCACACTCGCCAGATTAAGACGAATCGATTGACGTAAGAATCATCAAAATCGGTCCACGCGTTTGGCCTCTAGAACGCCACATAGAAACATCCATACATACATACATACATACATAGACCGATAAACACATTACCGTCCTTTGCGTCACGCAGTCGGGTAAAAACATATGTGCTCTCTGAATACCAAGTTTTATCACAATCGGTTCTTTGCTTGAAGGAATAACAGACATACTCGCTTACATACTTACTGTCTAATGATAATGTAATGTGGAAAATTTTGACATTGTATTGTGAAATACACGATTTTTATATTCATTTCTTTACACACAAACTTTCACATTTTTATTATTACTAGGTAATAACCCTAATTTAATTAAAAGCATACAATCATTTGTAACTTTTTCTTTGTCTATAAAGGTCAAAATTACTACTTGAGTAATTAATGAATATAATATTACCTACATAATATTATATTCATTAATTACTCAAGTAGTAATTTTGACCTTTATCGACAAAGAAAAAGTTACAAATGATTGTATGCTTTTAATTAAATTTTCCACATTACATTATCATTAGACAGTAAGTATGTAAAGATGAAAAGATAATGCATCGGTACTTAGTTAAGGTAAACGCACACTTATCTTTTAACCGAACTTTTGAAAGAATTTTAAGTTTGTTTACATCTAAATCTGTCCGAATATGAGAAGAAATAGAAGGAATAGATGCATTCAACGCATTTGGCTCAAATATATAAAGTGTGCGTTCACCTTTAATCTCCAATTTACCTTAATTGATTTGGTGAAATCTAGTGACAATTTCCAGATACGAAATTGATTGTAAAACCCAATTCCAGATTATCGCTGCCATCTCCACTAAGTCTATCGATTTTAAGGGATTAAAAATTTTAAGATCGAAAACAAAATTCATCCTGAAGAAATAGTTTTTTGTTAAGCAAGGCTGCAAAATTGATTTTTGGTGCGAGTAGGTACCTATTTGAATTGAAACCTGAGCAAATGAAGGCTTCTAGGATTGAACCACGAACGAAACGAGTTGTTCACATATTGAATCCTAAGTGAAGCGAAGGTTTAAAGGTACGAGATGCAAAATAATTTTGCTGCCGGGTGAAACATACAATTTTTCACCTCACTATAGCGAAAAAAAAATGCTAGTCTTATATTCAGTCTAGTGAAAGAAATGAAGTTGGCGCACTGGCAAGAACTATGTATTTATTGTATTAGACAACGATTAATACATTAAATAGTTATTTCTTGCCAGTTTTGACACATCTCTGAGAGTGTCTAAATTGTCATTTTCGTAAAGCTAGTTTAAATGCGTGTAAATTGTTTAATTTCGGGGACATTTTATCAATTTAGTTTCGTGCAAAACATGAACGTCAACGTAGTTTCCAAAGCTCGCGTAGACCGTCATTGTTAATAGCAACCATTTACCGCTACTTCAACTTGACTAAGGTGCAAATCCCTTGAGAATCAATATTAGAGGATGTGACAGTGGCTACTTTGAAAACGGCCATAATCGGTTCATTTCAAACAATTTAAAAAAAATGTATCCACGCGTGCAAAATGCACTTTTGCATAAAGAGAATACAATAACTACGTAGGTAAGACTTTTGCACGCAGATTTCTGAGAACAAACAGAATGTTTTCGAGGTTGTGAGATGAAAAGATATTTATCAGGGCACAAATTCTATAAATAGAATGTCTCAACAAAGCATCAATTTTGTAAGATTTTTCTCGAAAATGGTTTTACAATTTTTGGTAACTCTGCAAGAAATTACTAGATTACACTATTTTTTCCGTTTTAAAAACACTTTGAAATGAAATAAAATAAAAGCTGGGACAATAGCGACAATAAAAGCTTATGCAAGACAAAATTATTCAAACTTTATTTCCTGAAAATATTCCTTAGCATTTCCCTTTACGTTTCCGAGGTTTTCCATTCAGTACTCGTGTAGCTTCCGTGGGGAGTGGATGTATCGCTTTCTTTAGTCAAAATAACATCGCGTGAAAACAAAGATCTTGTAACTTTATAACATTCGTTTTGAGCCTGAAGCATTAGTTTATTTGTAATTAATAGTGTTTGAAAGTGTTTAGTTATAATTATGCATAGTTATTTACAGTAAATAAGTTGTTTAGAATGGTTGAAACGGAGGAAGAAAATGTGGAGGGTATGTTTTTAATGTTTCAATGTCACGCTCGCTTCCTATTTGTAGTTTGAAATAATTATGATAATTGTTTTTGTTACTCTTCACAATTCAAACAAAATTACTAGGTAACATTTTTAAACAAGTCATGAATTAAAATTTAAATTAAAAATTACAATTGATAGAAAGACGGAAGGAGGACAAACTGATCTTATATTTAAAATTTTAAGGTAGGTACGGAACCATAATTTTTGGTGCTAGCTCCGTACCGCAGTTTTACCCGCGTAAGTTCCGATCCGATCCCGCGGGAATATCGAGATCAAAAGTCTCTATGTTACTCCTTGATAATGTAGCTTTCTATTAGTGAAAGAATTTTTAATATCCGTCCAGTAGTTTCAGAGGTTCCCCCTTTTGGGGGTGTTTCCGAAACTCTAGAGGTATTCCTAACTCTAGAGGAACTCTTGTTAGGGTTAAGCTCGCCTATGTACATGTATTCTAATAAGCTTTGTTTGTATATTCTATGTTGTGTACATTAAAGAATAACGAATAAAGAAATATTCCTCTATATACTCACATACATGTTACCAACGTTACCTCTTTATAATATTAGTATAGATGGTGCCCAAAGGTTTGGCTGCATTGCCTCTTTCGAAAAAGAGTCTATTTAGAAAGAAAAATAGTCTACGAGTTTAAAATCTATTTTAAATACCTAATGAGAAAATGAATATTTTTTTCCGTGCCTAGTCATACCAGTATGATAATGATTTAATTTACAATTATTGTTATTATAGTATTTACTCCGACCTTTTGACTTCAATGGCTGCACTGGCCTATGTATCGAAACAAAGATAAATCTAAGCCGCAGCTGATAACATAATTAGGAACTGATAACATAATTAGAATCATAAATTAAAATATTATTTACTTTAGAAGGGTTAAAAATTGTATCCTCAAAGCAACCAAATTTTAAAAAAGTCGGTTCATTATCGATGTCCAATAATTACACGAGTTTTAACAAAAATTAAAATAATGTTTTCCTAAAATACATTAACTCATTTTTTCTTAAAAAAAAAAGCGGATTTGAAAAGTACCGTATAAAAGCTACACTGCTTTTCAGTTTCCTTTTAGAACAATGACTAAGACAAAATGACATTTCACTTTACCCGAGATCAGGAGAAGAGTCCTTGAAAAGTCGAGAATTGAAAAATTCAAAACGATAAAAACCGAAAAATAAGTATAATTTTCATATTATCATTCATCATGCAGCATTGCGAAAACTGAAGAAAAATCTAAAATCTTTTCCTTATCTTCCATTATTATCCGCATCTAATCTTCAGATTAGTGAATGTATGGGATGCTCAAAATCGAGATATTTTACTATTTATAAACTGACGCTTTGAATTCTGTAAACAATTTACTTCTATTCCTGTATAGAGGCCTTACCACAGGTTCTATTTCGATGGAACGTCACATGCGTAGTGTATCCCCTACGAGCGACGACGCATGTCGCTCTACGACATCGCTACGATACCGCTCTGTGACCACGGTCTTCAATGATGAAATAATCGTTAGAAAAACATTGTTTTAATTAGGTACTGTTTTTATTTTAACTACCTAACATGG
The DNA here is from genome assembly GCA_949358125.1 of Idaea dimidiata. Classification (NCBI taxonomy): domain Eukaryota; kingdom Metazoa; phylum Arthropoda; class Insecta; order Lepidoptera; family Geometridae; genus Idaea; species Idaea dimidiata. Next base: position 13,098,388 of record OX442334.1, read on the forward strand.
TTGTTTTTACTGCAAATGCTATTTTAAAATAGGATTCCGATTTTACCTAATGTTTTATATCGATCTGGGGCAAACCAAATTAGTTGGTAGTAGGTAATTGTTGTGTTTTTTGTTTGTTTTATTTAAACTTATTAACTAAAAAAAATATGTTTGTATCGGCCAAATACGGAAACGCTACTCAAAGTATGGGGTACTTAAAATAATTACAAATCTAAATTTAAAATTAGTTTGAGAATGAGAATAAGAACTGCTTATTCGTTTACATAGAACTCAAATTCTGAGTAGCCTTTCTGTATTTCACCATAAAAGATTTAGTTAGGACATAACGTTTGATCAAATTGCTTAAAACCTATGGTAAGGAATCTGTTAGTTGATGAGTACTCTCTGTACCTAAATCTTTAATTTTAGTTGTTCGTGTGTTAACATGTGCCCTTGTGTGATGCAATATATGAATTATCAAATGTACCTATAGTAAATCAATGAACACGCGTGTTTCATAGATAAAGCGAATTATTTGCGATAATGGTGCATTTTATTTTTAAACCCAGTTTGAAGTTTACATGAATCATTTCTTTAAGAAATGTAAGTTTAAAGTTTCACATAAACCATACTAAATAATTTTCGTGGTGATAAACAAATCAGAGATATTTAGAAGTCGACTTCAAAAGATGATCAAAATGGGAACAAAGCACTTGGCTATCCGAAAAGGGGCTACATTTTAAACTTTAAATGTCAAATTCAGAAGCGCAACTCAAACTTTAAGATTTTTGTTTTACCTACTTAAACAAATAAGCAGCTAATAAAACACTTTATTTACCGGGCTTAATCGCTTTTTATTCATGATTTTTAAATGACCGAACTTTCGCCAACTTTACAGTTGCTTTTTTAAGGTTGACAACAAAAGGGTTTTAATTTGCAAAATCGCGAAAACCATAGAAGAAATTAAATAAGCAGCTTCTAAGCCCAAAATATCTTATACTTATGACCTAATTTAGAAGATGCTTAATTACTAAAACAAATTTTAAGTGAAGGTTTAGTATTCGGCCGTAAGACAAATCATAATCCAAAAGGAAACAAAAGACGATCGAACGAAACTGAAACGAAATCGATCGTCATTTTATCAAAGTTGCAGTGCGGAAACGCTGTAGTATCTACCTTTTAACTTTAATCTCAAGCAAGTTGTCCCCATTATATGCTACGTGACTGAGATTTAATGAAGTTATGAACTAATTACAGCCGAGTTTGTAGAACAATAGCTATATTTTGATCCTCATGTGCTGTTTAAGGCGCGCATTAAGATCGGTATGTATGTTTATACGCACAGTTTCTTAAGGTCGCCGTGGGTGATTGTGTTGTGTTAAAATTTGAAGAGTAATTGTCTAAGAGCCCATAAACCCCGGACCTTCGTTAAATTTGTCTGAATGTTTGTGGTTCTGAATGTTCATGCATGCTCCCAACACAGATACGAACGATTAACTATTGTGAAGTTTAAGTTACATTGGTTTTGGCTTTGGCTAAAGCCAATGGAACTGAAACTTCAAGCTCTGGTGTACTTTACAAAATATCGAAGGTCTGGTGTCCACGGGCTTTTGCTCTATAACTTCTGTATTTTGATTAAATGTAGGAGTTCGTGGATGATGCGATAACTGCAAGTAAATATTATTGCATACTCAAGTATATCAGTTTTATCATCACTGCCTGGCTGGCTACGAACAAAAATAAATAAACGAAGTAGGTAGTTACATACTTCGTATATTTATTTTATTTATTCGGGATCGGGATCAAAAGTAGTCTTTGTCCTTCCCCAAGGTTCCAACTGCCTCTATACTAAAATGCACCAAAATCGGTTCAGCGGTGGCTGCGTGCTTGGTTTTACTCTGTAATTTCGGGATTGGCATCAAAAGTAGCCTAAGTTCATCTCCGAGTTCCCATCTATTTCTATACCAAAATTCATCGAAATCGGTTTTAGCCGTTAAGACGTGATGGCGCATGACATAACAGACAGACAGACAGAGTTTTTTCTGCATTTATTAGTAAGGACTACTTTACTATAAAGTTTACTTGGTTACCAATTTACAATTTAAGCCGACTATTTCCTTGCTGACTTAACTAATTTGGTTTAGCTTAGCTCTGCATAGACGAGCTAGTTTTTCATACTTATGCGATCACCGCAAACTATTCTCAATACTAACTTAGTTTAGTTTTCGGTGGATTTTCGGCGTTATACTCTTCAGTATCTATAAATTTGAAAAAAAGTAGGTGACAATAATCCGTTAAAAATAAAATTGTCATTTTATTTCCTCTAGGTAAAGCCAAAGAATTTGATGTCAGTCAAAAGAGAACTTTATGTTGATAGCGTTAAAGGATATGAACGCTACGTGACTTGTTGATCAATTGGTCCATTGCCAAAGTCGCGTCAAGGCCAATGACCGGCGGTCTTTAAGACCACTCGCACACTAAAGACTGATAAAGGACCAAAGTCTCGGCCGATTCTATGATTTCTGTGAACAGGCAGCTGCTAGCAAATGGTCGATCTTATCGAAATTGAATTTGGTCCGAAATACTACACCGTTTGTCTAGCGGAGAATTGGACAAAATTTCGCAATAGTTTAAGGGGTTTGCAAAAATAAATATTGTGATTGATTTTATTTTTTATAACGGGCTTATTTATTTTATTTGTTTGAGTGAAAAACAGCGGATTTTGTAAGAAAAAGCAATTAAAGTTTCATACTAAAAAAAAAACGAAATAAAAAGTAAACTTAAGGCTGATTTTTAAGTAAACTTCAAAGAAATATTAGATTATTATCACTAGGTGAGGTGATGTCAAATGCAAGCTTTCTCTCACGTAAAAAAAAAATAATCTTCAGACTGTCGACCGAGAATTTTTTATACTTATATTTTTGTAAAATATTCCATTATTAGCACCAGGTGAGGTGTGGTCAAATAAATAAATACTGCACGATATTGCAGTTATTGCACAATGCACATGGCGCAGTCTAGCCCCAAATTATGCATTATAAAGGCTTTTACTATGGGTTTTAGATAACGGAAATACTACATAATAGGCCCTACCATGATGTCTTATAAGTCGTCAGGAAGTCGTCGCGTTGTCGTTCAGCTTAAAAAAAACACATCATATAATTAAAAAAAAAAGAAAAACAAACTTAAAAATAAAGATTTTTTTAAATTGTCTGTGGTTTTTAAAAGAAGTCGGGGTATTTTTATTTAAAATTTACTTTTTTTTCCGAACGACAAAAGGACGACATAGCACAACGACTTACGATCATGGTAGCGCGGATTATATCAAATGCAAGCCTCTGTTACGTAAAACAATAAATAATCAGCAGGCTGTTGGCCGAGAGTTTAATCGGATAAAAGTCTGTGGTCTGCGGAGGGTCGGATAGTTGAAACTTTATTATGGTTACCTTGAAGCCACTGGGACTCCAGAAGCCGATATTTGATAAAAATTGATAACGAAAGTGAAGCCGTCGATTTTTAGCAACACATGACGTCATTTGTTTATTTCGATATGACCATAGTAGAAAGAAATAGTAGTAGTAGGTATGCGTTCATGCCTGTTTTCTGAAAACTGAAAAGTCATGTTTCAAATATTCAATTTTTTTTTAAACTTGTGTGACTTTTCCTACATTTATTGGTACAAGTCCCGAAAACGAATCTGTATGAAAGATGGGAAGGCACGTCAAGCTGTTTGTCCCGGTTATTATCTCTAATAGCCAGTCGTTAGGTCAAGTTAGAGACCTTAAGATGTCTGAAAACTCTAAAACTAGGTGAGTCACACCACCACACGAAAAGAAGAAGAAGAGAGTTTATTACTATTTCACACAAAAAATAATAAACCCATTGTAATGAAACTTGGAATGTAGATAGCAGGAGAACTAAAATAACACATAGTCTACACTTAATCCTGATCGCAAGGGTGAACGTGTGAAACCGTGGGGAGTTGCTAGTTTTGTATATTTGTTGTTTGTTTGGGAGGAAAATGATTGGTTCAATTTTAATCTACTTAATCAAATTTTAGTTGACATCAGGCATATCAAAGACAAGGGTTTCCGTACCTACATCCATCCTACCGTTTTCTCCATTTCCCTCCTTAACCCTAACGCTGATGGAATATCACGTATGAGTGGATTGGAGTATGGAGATGGAAATCTAATCAAAATGTCAGTATCGTATTACAAATAGATTTGTCGCCAATAATAATATTCATTTTAGGTACCTATCTTCATCCCTAGATTAGTTTTTCCCCAATGTCAAGGTTATATTTTTAATATTATACGATATTGTAAAGTCATCGTTTGGTAATTTGCCAAATTATTAAATTTATAGGAACTTTTATTTGTACAAATGTGTCAAAACATTTTTATCGACTAAATACCGGAATTAAAAATAATAGAGCGTAGGCGACAGGTGGTATTTGAGTGTCAATAAAAATATTTCTATTAGAAAAAATGCACCTTCGAACAGCATAGTTGGGCTGTCGCATTCAACAAAATGACGGTTTAGATTTAAGCGCCAATTTGGTAAACTGTGCTATTGATATATCTAATTTATATTATAGAACTACGTATTGGACGGGAGAGTTTGTAACTTTCCATACTACGAGGAAAAGGGAAAACCTGTTTTATCCCATAAATTTTCACAAATGATGTATTTCTGTAGGCGCTACAATCACAAACCCGAAAAACAAAACAAATAGTTAACGACCTCCTAGGTATTCAACAAATTTGACTTTAACAAGCTAAACGCGACGATAGCGCGAGTTATTTTTACCACTGACGCCATCTAGTGATGAAAGCGCGGGCGTTTTGCGTTCACGGATTCCGTTTCATCATCTTCATCAGTCTGTTGCAGTCCACTGCTGGACATAGGCCTCTCCGATTGCACGCCACCTAGATCTATATTTCATTTATCGCATCCAGTTTGTGCCAGTCGTCTTGTGCAAATCGTATCTCCAACGTGCCTGAGGACGTCCTACACTACGTTTGCCGAGACGCGGTCTCCGCTCTAGAACTCGTTTACCCCAGCGGATGTCGGAGTTCGTTTAGTCTAGTGTTTGACCGACCGTTTTTTTAGTTTAACCACGAGCAATGTAACACCTGACGCTGTTCTAAGGTAGACAATTAGGTAGGTAGATATTTAAATAACCCAAATCTATTGTATTATTGGAAAAGTTCAGGAACGCCGCAATTTGCCTGTAATTGTGCTAAAATACTTTCAAAGTAAAGTCACGCAAAGACCTTAGAACGATTACAATTAAACTCTGCAATTAAAAGCCCCCGAATTTGCAATTAAGCTCTGGAGTTCCTTTATTCCTTATTATAATTTCGAAGACCACTTTGGAATGTAAAGTCGCTTGAAAATCAGGGGAAAAAAGAAGTATATGGAAATGAAAGAAAAATGTTTATTGGACAATAAACACCGGTCAAGTGCGAGTTGGACTGGCGTACTAAGAGTTTTGTACACTGAACGGATATGAGCATGGATGTATTCCTTACGGTTTAAAATGACACCACGTAAAATAGGCCGCAATGATTAAAAAGTGTGCCGCGACACGAACCTGACACTTCAGTTGTACTCGGATCGGGTCATTCAAAGAACCTATCACGTTAGAGAACAGCGTATTGCCTCCGGGCCGTCCTCGTTGTCAACACACAATTAGTGAAAATATAAACAAAGGTCCAATTGCTTAGCTAGTAGCGTAGTGTGTAGTGAGTTAGTATGGAAAGGCTTCTTCCATGCTTATATCCGTTCACTGGTTACGTATCATTATCACATAAAATCATATTTGTTTTAAGGGAATAAATGTTTAATTTATTCTGTTCTACACATACAGATAGAATACAGCGGAGTCTTAGTAAAAAGGTCTCGTTTTTATTACTTCTTCGGTACGGGACCCTAAAACCAACTATGAAATAGTATTGCGACTATTTTGAACTTTGAAATAACTGTGACTTTTGAGTAACACTCACAGGGGTAAGTAGAATCATCAATATCGGTCCATACGATTAGCCTCTGAAGTGTCCCATAAGAACATAAATACATACATAATAATGTTATGAGTACTGTATATTATACTCGTATTGACAAACACATTTAACCCTGTTTTACGTCACATAGTTGGTTAATAACTAGTTGAGCCATCAAGCGACACTAAGAAAACTGAAACTTCGTATACATTCATCCAACGACGGTTTTGTAAAACTAATTACTTGCCCGTTAATGACCATCGCGCCCTAAAATGTTTTATTATGTTTGCAGAAACCGCTCGCTGACTAATTTATCGACATCCACTATTTATTACCTAAGATATAACTGCCTAGATTAGTATCGATAAGTTTTATGGACCAGATATTTTATTAGACCTATACTAATACTACTAATATTATTAACGCGAAAGTTTGCATAAATGTATGTGACTGTGTTACTAATTCGTGCAAACTACTGTACCGATTCCGATTAAACTTTGAATATAGATAGCCGGAAATCTAGAATAAGACATAGGCTACTTTAGAACCGGATATTCTCGTTGAATCGGGACTTACTTGGGTGAAACGGCAGAGCGCAATTACTTTGTATTAAAGATGTTTCAAAGGTTTTGGACTTTTCACAATCCTGTTTATCCCTGTCTTATTAATAAACACGTACTGAGTTAATACTGGCTTTGTAATTGGGGAGCCAAAACGAAGATTTTTATAGTCATTCAAGCGCGTCGGATTACGATTTGGGAAATACCTAGAACCCTGTTGATTATTTCCACCAAATCCTAACCCTTTATACTGGCGGGTTCGCATGGAAGCGCCGATCAGAATATATGCAGCTTTTTTACGGGAATATTAGAGACTAGCTGCGCCCCGCGGTTTCACCCGCGCAAGTAAGTCAGTTGTCACGGGCGCGGGCGGCCGAACGGTTCTCGAGCGAGCGGTGGCACTTTTTCGTTCATTACTCGGGTTCTACTAGATTGGATTTTGATGCAAAGTATACCACCACCTTCTTCAAAAATAGAACTATCCAATATTGAAAACAGATTTCAATCGGATTAGTAGTTTTTAATTGTAGAAGGAACAGACAGAGAAACAGACAGACAGACATGAATTTTACAAATTATACTACTTATCCTGTCCAGTGGTATACACTGTTTTTTTAAATTTACTTCCAAGTACAGACTTTTTGTCTTCTCTTCCTTTATTATAAATATAGATATAGATTATTATAAGTACCTATAGATAGAAGATATAGAAGAATATGTTCATATCTCACCATGACGCATGACGGTCACTGAAAATGGGGCTAATCAATGGGAACATAATCCAGAGTAGTTAAGAGTATAGTCTTGCCAATCTGATTAATAAAAATACCACTTTTTCTTAATGGTTACGGAAACCGGTTCCAGGCCGCATGAAATTCCTACTAATAATAAATCGCTGTTGTCCTCAGAGCTTAACTTTTAACGAACACAATCACAGTTTAGTTTTAATCGCTTTTCCCATTAAAAGGGAAAGCTTATTGATTGATAGTGAAGCTATTTTAATCAAAGTCTGAATTGAACCCATCAGATGTTTGGTCGAAATGGTCAAAGTGGTTAAAACGTTGTAATAAATGGTTTTAGGCTACGTCCGCACAGGCAGGCGACTTGCTTAGCGCCTAGAGCCTAGCGAGTGCCCTAGCGAGTACCTGACTCAAAGAATGGTTTAGAATGTTCGCGACCGGCCTCACTGAGCGCAGTTAGCGCGCAATTCAAGCAGCCTCAAGATATGAGATACAAACAGACAGACCGATAGACGAATAATGGAGTCTTAGTAAAATGGCTCCGTTTTTACCCTTTAGGTACGGAACCCTAAAAACTCACTAGAACAAAAAAAAAACAAACAAATAAACATACTTAACAACTGCATTGCAATTTACTAAATATCGGTTTTTCCCTTTTAGCATTTTAATCAATTTTACATTGAACGAGGAGATTTGATGGGTAATAAAATTATTATTTTTTGCCTGAAAATTACAAATAAGAGTCGTTTAGGTTTTATGTTCTGTAATCTCGATTGAACAGACGAGGACCTTTGTTTGGTTTGAAAAATGGCAGCCATTTATAATAATTAATAACGTGCAGATATACACACGAAAGTTTACATAGACCGATGCAGCCATTTTGGAAGACGGGTCGGATATTGTTCCAAAGGCGCCATCTTATCTCTAGATGAGCGTGCTACATCTTATAGCTTATTATATTTTTACTTACTATTAGGTGAGATAATGGTAAAACTGTCAAAGGGACCAGAATCACCCGAGTGCTCTTTTAGAATGGGACTTTCTGATCTTTTATTGTAGACTAGCTGCATGTGTCCCGCGGTTTTCCCCGAGTTAAACCCGATCCCACGGGAACTTCGGTTAAGCCTTTCTTATCGGGTGCCTACATGGTATTAAGAACCCATTCTAAAATTTAGCTCTCTAAAATCAGCGGTTTAGGCTGTGCATTGATCTATCAGTCAGTCAGTTAGTCAGGGCAAAGCTTTTTATAGATGTTATACATGAGTAGATGTCTGCGAATTTCACGAAGAAAGTTGTTTACTGGATCAATTCCAGAATCCAATTTGTATTCAATTTTAGAAGCGAAAATCGAATAGGAACGTCAATAATTACAGCATTTGACCTTGATCGGCATTCTTTCAAATCTGTGAAATAAACAGTCACTGTTATTACTAATTTGCATTCTTTGCCCTTGCCCAGCTTGGGGATTCGATCCTTGCGGTGATGACTCCTTGCGGTGTGTCTTCGTTTGGGGTGTAATGTAGGTGAGCCTCATGCCTGTATTTGTGGGGCCGTGGTTGAGGCTAATGGGCATCATGCTCTTAGCTGTAGAGGCGGTGTGTCGCGACATTATGCCCTAAATGACACTATAAGTAGGTCCCTGATATTGGCCAAAACGTATCGTGCATGCTTGAGCCGCCGGACCTTTTCCGTTCTGACGGTAAAAGACCTGATGACCTTACTTTGGTGCCATGGGAGAGAGGCAAGTGTTTAGTTTGTGTTAACACTTACGCGGCAAATCATCTGGGGCGTACTTCTAGAGCTGCATCTGCTGCTGCCGAATCTGAAATATAGGTACGTACCTTCGGGATAGGTATTTATTTGTTGCGGTAGCTGTAGAAATTTATGGCACTTGGGGGAGTGAGGCTATAAGTTTTATTAAGGAGGTTGGTAGGTGGCTCAGGTTAGACGTCCGCTCTGGGTCTTGGTTTGCCATAGCCATTCAGCGGGGCAACGCGGCTTGCATTTTGGCATCATTCGGACCGAGGGCGATTAGGGGTGGGCCATTTGTTTAGTGTGGTTATAATTTTATTACTGGTAGTAATATTTACCCTAAGGGTTATAGGTTATATAAATGTTTTTTTTTATTATTTATTTTTAATATGGTTGTTGGTTATTTTTTAGGCAATTCTAATTTTAGTTAAGTTCATTAATACTAATTGTAAACTTTTTATTCTCTTTATGTCGATTGAACATGATTGACATGAAAATTGGTAGGTACACACACAATATACATTAGGAGCCGAGATAATAACCTAAACCTATACCAATCTATCCTCATCCTGTTTTCTGTAGAATAAGCTCGCGAAGCTGTGGGCAGAAGTTAGTAATGGTGTATAAAGAATATTCATCTCCAAATAAGAAACCATTTTTTCCGACACCTAATCAATTACCCAATCAATAAGCGTTTATTAGTTGGGTTGGTACTTATCTCCGCAAATGGTTCTTCCTCAATTAATTTGATAGGTACGAGACGAACGGCGACGCGATGGATAGATACGATTGAAACGCCACCGGCTATCCGGAACGAACCGAATTAGTGATCGCTTACAACCCGTTTCGTGGATTTTTGGACGAAAAATAGGTGTAATACGTAAAACGTACCTACTGTTCAGTTCTATTTTTATTTTCACCAACCTCCGGCTTAGAATTCGGAGCTCTCGGGGACGTACTACCTACTCTCTTCCGTTCCCGGTTTGCCGGTTAAGTGTCCATCCCAAATTTTTAAATTAAAATGTTAGATACTAAAACAGGCCTCTATGTATTGACTTCGGCCCCACGAACTCCTTCCAAAGGTCCAGGTGCTCCATAGCCCCGAGTATTACAAAGTGGTAACAACAACAATAAAAAGTATTATAAAGAGGAAATATTTGTTTGTTTGTTTGTAATGGATATGCTCCGAAACTACTGGACCGATTTCAAAAATTCTTTTACCAATACATAGCTAAGTATTAAGGGCTAACAGAGGCTACTTTTGACCCAAACATTCACACGAAATCAGGACTTACGCGAGTGAAACTGCGGGGCGCATATAGTAATCTATATCTATTGACTGACTGATGGATCAACACACAGTCTAAACCGTAGTAGAAACAGTTAGTAGAGAGCTAATTTGGTGTGCTCTTGAAATGATGGAGGCATACGATATGGTTATTTTTTATCGGAATTACCACGGGATAGTGACTTACGCGGGTGAAACCGAAGGACGTATTTATAAATAACATAATAGGGGTTAAAGTATGAAATTGCCGTTTTATTGCAATAGGTTCTTTGAATTGACATAGAATCTTCATGGTTTGAGGTTTTCGAATGAAACTTTTTTCAAATGGTTTCTGTGATATTCTTTTTTTAAAAAATGTGAAACATTTGAATATTGACTTTCAATTGTTTTTGTTATTCAATTTAGACAAGAAAGATGGATACTGCGAAAATTCGAGTGATTTTTGAATACGAGTTCCGACGCGGAACTAACGCGGCAGAAACAGCCCGCAATATCAATGCTGCGTTTGGAGAGGGGTCTACTAATGAACGCACCGTGCGATTTTGGTTTAAACGCTTTCGTGATGGAAATTTCGACTTAAAGAACGAGCCACGAGGAAGACCGCCCACACAGGTGAATAACGATGAATTAAGAGAGATAGTGGAAGCCGATCCTAGTCAAACTACCCAGGAATTAGCGGCATGGTTTAACGTTACCTTACCCACTTTATTGACTCACTTGCGTCAAATCAATAAAATAAAAAAATACGAAAAATGGGTGCCTCATGATTTGACTGATCTGCAGAAAGAAACGCGTGTTGAAACTTGTGTTGCCTTGTTAAACCGGTACAGAAATGAAGGAATATTGGATCGAATTGTAACATGTGATGAAAAGTGGATTCTTTATGATAACCGGAAAAGAAAAATGCAATGGCTGACCCCAGGTCAAATGCCACAACAGTGTCCTAAAGCAAAACTTACCAATAAAAAGGTAATGGTAACTGTTTGGTGGTCTCAGCATGGTGTTATTCGCTATAGTTTTCTTCGATCTGGTCAAGCAATTACGGCAGATGTCTATTGTGCCGAACTCCGAACCATGTTGACAAATCTAGCAGTAAAACAGCCCCGATTCATGAATCGATCTTCACCATTATTGCTCCACGACAACGCGAGACCTCACACAGCACGAGAAACCATTTTGACCTTTCAGGAACTGCACTTAGAAACCATTCGTCATCCTCTGTATTCACCAGACCTTGCTCCAACAGACTACCATTTTTTTCGTGATTTGGACAATTATCTACGTGACAAGAAGTTTTCTTCCCAGGAGGCAGTACAAAATGCTTTCACACAGTTTGTGCAGTCTAGATCGTCGGAGTTCTATTGCAAAGGCATTAATAACCTTCCCATTAGATGGCAGCAATGTATAGATAATAATGGCAACTATTTTGATTAAATAAATTTGTTAAAAATTTAAAAAATAAACAATTACGATTTTCAGTACAAATCGGTAATTTCATACTTTAACCCCTAATATTTGATTTTACAATAATATTTTAACACAAAACATAGGAAGATACATAGTTGAAACCTGAAACTTGAGACTATGTCTAAAGACAATGTGAAGAAGCGTCCAGACTTTGAAAACTAGATTTTCATTGCAGTCAAAAGAACCACAAGACCGGAAAACAGAACCGGTACTGGGTTTGTATCAGAAGGACAATTCAGTATGATGCCGTGCGGGGATGAACGACATAATAAAGGTTTAACTTTACCGACTGTTGTAAAACGTGAGAAATATTAAATCGTCTTAGTAGGTATTGGGTAAGAAACTACTGAAACATTTTATAGAAAGTATCTTTTCTATATAATGTGGGGGTCAACTTGGGAGTCTTCAAGTCATGAGTGAACAGGTATCTCCTAGGTAACATCTTAAACCACATCGTCGCTTTCCATTAGGTGAGACAGTGGTCAAACGCTTACCTTTCAATTATAAAAAAAAATGTATCAGTCGTTCCGCGCCAGTCCCGATCCTGTGTATCTGTGTGATATATTAATGAAAGATTTTTTTCAAAATCGGTCTATTATTTATAGCAGTGATGGGCAAACTATTGAAACCGGCCCGCGACTATCAAATTAAAAACAAGTGCTGACTTTCTTGAGTAAAAATCTCGCTGTAGATCCGCGGTCAGTAATAAACAATTACATAGCAGGCAGAAGTGGGAATATGGAGATAAATAGTGGCTAACGATATTCCAGGTCTCTGGCGATTAAACTTAGAAACTATCTATATTCCAAGTTTCATCGCCAAAGTAGTTTTTGCGTGAAAGAGTAACAAAATCACATTTGAAAACTTTCGCGTTTATAATATTAGTAAAAATAAGATATCAAATAAGATAATAGGATTCAAATACTTGGCCCGTCAAAGATTTTTAGCGTAAATATGAGCACGCGAAGGAAAAAGTTTGCCCATCCCTGCTCTATAGTATAGTAGTTTCAGAATCTATTCGTTACAAACACACAAACAAATAAATCTTTCCTCGTTGTAATATTATGATTGAAAAACACCAACTAGTAAAATGTCAGAAATGTAAAATAATAATAATTATAAATCATTTATTGCAGGCAACAAGGCTTAAAAAACGCGTCGCGTTTAACCGTTTTAGGAAAAGACTTTCCTAGCGGTCTTTAGTGTCCATTTTACTACCTTTTATTTTAAACAATAACCTAAGCAGGCAATGATTTTAAGTGCAAGTGTCTTGTTCCTTATTTACAAAGTGCTACACTTTACGGTCTAAACGAGTCACTTTGTCTGATTATACCATGGATAACATTTTATTTTATAGGAAGAGTAGTAGAGAGTTACGTAAAGATGAGGGTAAATAAGAAATTCTGAACTTACACTATTAACATCTAAGTTTTTTTTAAACTAAGTGAGTAAGCCAATATATTGGGTCTAATATGTAGCACGAAAACCCCAATTTACTCGTAATTGTTGGCAAAAAATGAAGGTTCTTCTAATTTTCGTGTGTTAGTGGTGTTAAGAACTACTCATTATTATTAAATATTAGATTTCTGGGTCTAGATAATAATGAACGGAAATCGTGTAAGTTTAAAAAATGTGTTAAGAACTACTATCAGAGATAACAACCGTGACCAAAACGTGTCTTCCGAAGCACGGAGGAGCTTGAGACAGTAATATTTTGTCACACAAATAAATAAATAAATAAATTCTGTGACCAACATACAGCGCCATCTAGCCCCATGGTAAACTGCAAAGCTTGTGTTACGGTAACTAGACAACGGATACTGTACTACTTGTATTTATTTTTATTTTGTAAATAAAGTCTTACAGTTATATTTATACATAGAAATACACCCAGACCAGATCAAACATTTATTTTTAAGCACAAATTACCAGTCAACCATCGAAGTAATGACCTTGCCAAGCGTTGCTTAACCCGCACGACCATCTAAAGCAGATTATGACTATAATCGAACATGACACCCACCGAACAACCCTAAAGATCAGCAGATGCAGCTAGGCCAATGAGCTCTACAAATGAAGGTAGAAAGATGGCAGTTAGACCCGTTGTCAATTTTGTAAGTCGTATGTCGTGTTTTGTAAGTTGTATGTTAAAAAACATGTTACGTATATATATATTTTTAATTCACTCGATTTGCAAACATCTGTTTCATTTTACTGGGTTTAAATCGCATATTATTATTTATTCTTTTACATCGACGTTTCAATCCAGTTACAATGGTTTTGGTCGCCAGGGGTCGAGGTAAAATAATGGATATGTTAGGTTTATGTTTTCAGATTTGAGTTTGGAGTCTTTTGGAACAATATCCTTGCCGCTTACGAGTGGAGTGGATAGCTTTGACTTGGGACATGTTGTTACATAACAACTGTCAGAATTCCTTTTGAATTGTTTACTTTGTCTCAATAAATACAGTTCATACACACTACATGGACATTACCTTCAACTTGTCTACACGTCTAAGTTCTAGGTAGAGTCTAGCAGCTAGCTAGACAAACACAAAGACGTCTGCACTCCGCATATAAGACAGGATCTGTCGCCGATAGCCGGAGGCCACACCACTTAGTGCTTACCCTCAAAGCAACTGAAAAGATCTAACAGCTCTTTGAAATAAGTACCTACGTTGTTAGTTAAAACGTCACAATCATTAAAAAACCAATTATACCTATTTGATTTTAATTCACATGAATTGTTCTCATAAAGACGGATTCTCAAAAATACAGTACACCTAAGTAGAAAAACAATTTAAAGTTTTTTTCATTTAGAAAAGAAAAATAAAAAGTAAATGCCAAAATATTGAACTTATAAATGTGAAGCGATTGGTGAAAAACAAAATTAGACCACTAGTTTCATAGCATAAGTGATAGAGCTCTTCAAAATCGTCATTTTAGATAACAGCAGTCAAACTTTTATTGACACTAGACAATACTTTTGTAGCCTAAGTGATAGGTAGATATTTCTTAATTTCGGATGACAGCTGTCATCTGAATTGAAGATCATGATGAGATGTTTCATCTTGTTTTCGATCGTTTTTTGTTTTTACCGTCTTTTATTTATACTGAAAAAAAAAACTTGAGTTGGAACACATAAATATGTTGTGTGGTAGGTATTTTAACATTTTTGTCTTTTTGAGAATTCTGCTTTTTAAAAATCTGCTTTTTTGAGAATCTGTGTTTTTGAAATTCTGTCTTTATGAGAACAATCCCGGCCCTCTTGAGTTCAAACAACTGTATATATTACGGAGAGTCAACGAAAGGTGTCACTGTCGCAATAACTAGGTATACATTGGTTTACTATTCTCTGTACAATCGCGAACAACATTTGACAGGTAACTGACAGTTGTTTCAAACAGCCAGAACAATTATTAGATCCGCAAAATATTCTCGCTCTTATTCCTAGGAACATAGAGTTGTCTGTGAGCTTTTTATTCCAGCTGAAGTGTGATTTTTTTATTGTCTTGTGTTGTGACGTGTATTAGTAGGTAACTCTGTAATAAAACTACACTTGTAAATCTTGTAATGTAAAGCTCGTGTGCGTATTAGCCCTTTGATTTTTGATCTCAGAAAGTAAGACGCAAAAATCATAAACACCAAATAATGGTATGGTCTTCGGTAACAATTTAGGATAAGTTCGTACGTTGGACCAAACTCAAGGGCCCTTGACATTAAACCTGGTTTAATGTCAGACAACGGAAAGTTTTCAGTAGATGAGATAACCTACATGTAAATATAATAAACCATTTTTAAACTTTTTTGATAGTAGGTAGGTACCTATACTAAATTTTAACTCTCGCTTAAACTTTTTCGCAAATTGAAACGTAGCTGACGATAACCTATAGTTTAAGCTTAGGTTCAGTTTTGTATTAAAGGGGAAGTCGATTTTAATATCTACAGTCGGCCGCAATTAAAATATCCGTGGAATTGTTTTATAAAAAGAAACGGCGACTTATTATTTAAATAGGAGTTACCCAAGTTTGGTAGAATCCGCCCTTAATCATAATAAAATGTAGATTTATATCCGTGTACGTAATCAAACCAAACAAGACCATCAAATCAATATTCTTGTGGAAACAACCCAAATAAACAGTAAGTACTTATCTATCCATACTAATCTACACTAATATTATAAAGAGGCAAGATTAGTTTGTTTGCAACGAATAAGCTCCAAAACTACTGGACCGATTACAATAAATCTTTCACCAATAGAAAGCTACCTTATCGAGAAGTAGCATTATCTACTTTTGATCCCAAAAATCAAAAGGGTATCGGTAATTACGCGGGTGAAACCGCGGCACGCAGTCTTATCTAATATTGTTATCAATCTATTATAGACGTAATAAAAACACCGTGTATTATTACACTACTCTAATGTTTGTTATAGAACAAGCCTTAATCGATTCGACCGGTAACCCTTACAATCTTTTGAGAACGCGTTCTACTGAAATTTGTTTGGACCATAATGACACAGCAGAATACTTTTTCCATCCTATTTTATCATCTCTTTACATTTTCCTCTTTTCTATTTATCCAATTCATCAGAAAAGTATTCCCCGAAGTAGGTGTCCTGAAAAACTTCGTAAAAACTTATTGAAGAATTATTGATCTCAATCTAGTAGATCCATTAATATCTAGATGTGAAGAATAGATTTTAACTTGACATGCAGTAGTTCAACTTTACATAGATATTTTCTTTACTTTTGCGATGCAGATTTGAATTTTTACTTACTATTCCCGTGATAAGGGCCTCGTTTCTAAGACACACATCCTAATAGCGAGATTTGTTGGCGAGATTTGACGAGATCACTCGTTCAAGAGTGTACAACCGTCATAAAAATTGTAGTTAAGTAGGTACAGACGTTTCAAAACGACTATGTCAATATCTCATTGTTTTTTTTTAGTTTGTGTTTGAATTTTAGGGGTTCATAAATTTTGTGTGAGGAACTAGCATCAACTAGCATGCATAAAAACTATAAGGGTTTCTTGTTGACTAAGAAACCCTATAAAAGGCAGTCAAAGACATGAAGTCTTTGAGATGAGCGTTTAACCGTTATCTCACCTGATAAGTAATGATAACTGTCTAGGATGTACCACGCTCATGTAGAAGAAGGAAAACGGCAGGAAACTCTGCATTGAGATGCCTGCCATCTTCTTATTAGAGTAGGTTCATAAAGTCTTTATCTAAAGAAACATTCTTTTCTTTATCCACAGAAGAGGAAGGCACAGAACTAGAGCTTGAAGCCCTATACAGACGATACTGCGTGCGGTTGAAGCACTCTCTATTTGTGTCCGCTCTTTGTGTGACGTTGACGTGCAGTGTCGTGCTGCTGTGTGCAGTCTGCGTGCAGCATTCTGATGTAAGTTGGTGGTTAAAGTATGATTATTCTATGTTGATGTGATATACCTACTTATGCCATATTTATAAGTCTAATAATTTACCCCCTTTACTATTATAATATAAACGATGATTAACTGAGATGACCAAGTTATATGACGTCTGTCAACTTTGAAACTTCCTGTCTCAGTAAAAGACAAACGATACATTGTTATGCAGCTGTTAATAAGCGTTTATAAGTAAGGGGGTTAGTCTACTAGGAGTGGTGATCAACTGAAACAGGCCCAAAAATTTCGTCTTAATCTATAGGTGTGATAATAAACTGCAATATGTTGCCGAGCAGCATACTGATGTTTTCGCGGTCATAGTATTCGTATATAAACGACTGTAACGAAAGTAGACGTCTGTTTTAAATTGGTTAAAGATTTCCTTGTATTCTATTACGGACGTGTCAGCCGTAAGTGGCTATGCTATGACCCCTGACGTTCATTGCGACGTGATTGTCGTGTCAAAGGGGAGGGTGAAGAACAACGTAGATTACGGTAATTACACTTTGACGTTTACAAAGTTACTAGCTGACGGAATATCTGGATCAAAGACAGCCTATGTTCTAATCTAGGTCTCCAGCTACCTGCATACTAAGTTTCATTGCAATCGATTCAGTAGTTTTTGCGTGATTTAAACACAAACATATAACTTTCGAATTTATAGGTCCGAAGTTTCAACTATCTCTGTACCAAAGTTATCTTACTAATATTTTAAACGCGAAAGTTTGTATGTAATAAGTATGTATGTATGTATGTATGTATGTGAGGTTGTTACTCTTTTACTCAAAAACTACTAAACCGATTGCGATGAAACTTGGAATATAGGTAGCTGGGGACCTGGATTAACACATAGGTTACTTTTTATCCCGATATTCCCGCGGGAACGGGACTTACGCGGGTGAAACCGCAGGGCGCAGCTAGTATGTTATATGTAACAATAATAAGTATTAGTAGAGATCTGGGTTGTGGAAATTTGAAATGGTATGGAACTTGAAGTAGGTATGTACAAACTAAATCTGTTTAGCTATCATGGTTCATAAGATACAGCATAAAGTCTGGTAACAGACAGACAGGGGAATTTTAGTAGAAAGGTGGCGTTTTTACCCTTTATGTACAGAACTCTAAAACTACCGAATTTCATGGTCCACGTGTTGTGAATTCATTCAAAAAACAAAATGGTTGCTCGGATACAATAATAAGATAAGTCCACCTCCATTTATTTACCTACCTATTTACAAAACCCCTTCTGAAGCTACGTGAGGGTTTTTATTTATTTATCTAAGTATACATAGTAGATCCAGCTTTTCAAATCCGTGTTAGTAAGTAAACCCTTTTGAGTAGGTATATCATAGGCATCACGGGGAACGGACGTGGAAATAAACAAAACAAAACCACCCTGAAGGTTCACAAAAGGTTTACCCGCAGCTACGCTTGCAAAAAGAGCCGTCAATTCAGACATGTGACGACCGGTCAGGGGTTCGAATCGGTAAGGACATAGTATGCGGAATGCCGGCGGAATGCAGGCGCCAATGTTGTAATATAATTTTGATTCTATGTGTTAAAATATTGGGCCGTACCATAACGGTTTTTGGTATTTTATCGTCTTTTTTCTCGTCGGTCGCGCATTTTTTTTATAATAATATACTTTATTTAAAGAGCTTTAACGAATAAACGGTTGTGTCACTCTGTTGGGACATCAATACACCTTATCGTTTATGCAATCTAAGAAATACAAGTTTGTAGAACGCCTAAGCTTCCTCTGACAGAGGTCAGAGGGCATGCCAGTGCGCCTGTTACACCTCAAACCAGATACATGTCAGTCATAGTTAAAATTTTATAACAATATAAAAATCCTTACACTTTGATCTTAGAGTTTGTGCGTTCCATTACATAATATTATTTATATTTCTCGACCTATAATTACAATTCATTAGTAGGTAAATAACAAAATAGTAAATATTCGCTTAAATGTAGTTAGATCTGCAAAACTCGACTTAATAAATGCAACTACCCAATAACTACATAATTTAGCCACTTTAAGAAACTTTTCTAACCTTCGTCATGATTCATTAAAACAATGAATTTTAGTTTGTTAAGAACTCGTCAAATGAGAAATTCTTATTCGGTTCACAATGATTATCTGTATTCACTTCGATCCGTCCAACTAAAAAAAAATTTTAAATAAACAAAATCTAGACTATTTAAAACCACTTTTTTTAAGTTTTTTTTAATAATTTTATGTTTTTTTTGTAGAATTTAAGACGTAATTATGTGATTTTTATCCATCGAATATAAAATGTATTTATATTTAAATGGTCTCCACTTAGACCTACTTAATAGTAATCGATAACTATAAAACACGGAATTTGTAAAATATTTTCCCGAGTAAAAATTGTATCTGAGATCAACATTTGATCTCAGATACACCCCCTTAATTGCACCAATCAAGACCTCTCAATTATCTACGTCGCAATCGCATTAAACCTGGTTTTAACCGAGACCTTCCATCTTGCATCTTAGGCCTTATCCCTTGACCTGTAATCTAGTTATCTAGGCGTTTCCTAGGTAGCCTGTGTAATGCAATTTCGTCAGCACACAGCTGCTCTGAAATAGCTGTTAGGCGCTAGTGAGACTATAGTTTGTGTAATTAGCTGGATATTTTTTGACCGACTTAAAAAACGCAGGTTTACAATTTGGATGTATTATTTCTCAATTAGAAAGATATTTTGGACAACAAACGCACTTAATAGGGTAACAGTAAAAGCGTAATATATACTTACTATGTTCGTTTTAGCTGGTATTTCCGTGTCAAGAACTTTCAAAGTTCAATGAAAGAAAAAAAATATAACTCATCGAGTACAAACAATGTTAGTAGGTACAATTGTATCATCTCACGAATGCTGATTTATCATACGTCTAGATGGATGTAAGCGTATTAACACGTGAGTTTGTATGTGTGTGCTGTAGGCACGCGAGCTCGCACTTACCATTAGGTACAACATATTATATAGACATAGGCAATAAAAGCTACACATACAATTTAGTAAACTCGAGCTCACGCGTGGAATTAAAAGTTTTTTGAGTTTTTAATAGTCCTTATAGCCTTAATTATTAATAAGCGTGGAGTTAGGTGGAAGAAATTTTACCAATCTTGTTTGTCTGACAGACAAAAAAGTTGACAACTTTGAAAGTTCTTGTCACGGAAAAAGACAAAGAACCTTCTCGCTACTCCGACCTTACTCCACGTTTGTTAATAGAGCTAGTATCTAAGCTATTATAGTTTAAACACGAGTCAAGCTTGGATAAACTTGGCTACATAATTCTTTTACATTTATTTTTTCAATAAATCTATCCTATAACCCCCTTATCTCATGGCCACTATAGCCCTATGCCCACTAACATTATTATCCAGAAGAGGTCCTCCAAGAGGTCGGTTAGGCTGCCCTCTGCCCAGCCCTTTATGATGTTAACACATCTGGATACCGAGGTAGATAACTAATCTATATGCTAATCTAACCGTGGTTAGATTTTGACAGAGCATACGGCTTTGATGTATGTTGCTTGATAGGTTTAGTTAGAAGGTTGTTGGATGTAAAACGTCGCTACGGTTTCACAGTACTTACCTTGATATATGTTGAACTTTTTTACCCTTACCTGCTTATTAATAAGGCTAAAAGATTTTAAACTTGCATGGTTATTTTCACTACTAATATTACTAAATAATAAGGTATTTACCATGTTTAATTTTGTATGTTTAATTCAACTACAACTGTTCACAATACCTACTCTCAAGACAGTCAGTGACAGTCGCGTGACCAAGCTAGTTGAAATTACAGGCGAAATATCGAGATCCGGGAAAAATGTTAATTAAACATGGTAAATACCTCGTTTTCAGTAATATAAGTATAGTGAAAGCAACCATGTATGTTCAAATATTTTAAGCCTTATTAAGAAGTGTGGAATAAGGTCGGAGTACTTATATCACATTTTGTTTCTGTCTATCAACTTTTAAAGTTCTCGTCACCGAAAAAAACAAAGCATGTTCTCAATACTCCTACCTTACTTAACGGTTATTTATAAGATGGTTATAAGGTTTTTTCGTAATGAGCCATCCAAAATTCCTCAAGCAATGCAAGAACGTCTACTCCCTTATTTATAAAATATTATTTACACATGACTAAGTTATGTGACGTTTGTCTCTGTCTGTCAACTTTGAAACTTCATGTGACAGTAAAAGACAAACGATGCATAGTTATGCAGCGCATTAAGTAGCGTTTAAGCGTTTAAGTATGGGGGATTGTCTAGAGAAAATCCAATTCATTTTCCCATTGCGAAATTACTTTCGTCATAACACATCACCTTATTTTAAAATTTAATTTGCAAGCAGCGACAAAAGTGTAAATATCAATTTTCAATTCAATTCGGTCTCGTATTTGTCAAAAAGGTATCAAAGCCTGTTTTTTTAATGAACTTTAAAAGCTAAATTGAAAATTCTAATGCTCAATAATGTAAATCCTCATATAACTAACTCTATAACATGAATAAATAAATTGTTTTATTTACTATTTCATATAAAAATTCTTCTGGGATATTAAATGAAGGTCCCTTAATACAGGATAACAATAATAACATAATCCGTGTGTAAGACCATAGACTTTTAAACGTTTTGGAGGCGACATACAGTAGTCTGTATGTCGTGTCGCACCAACAGTAGTTTCGCAGTAGTGTATATAATGTATGTATTTTGTGTGTGTGTCTTTGACTCGCAACAACTGTGGTCATTACTTTTTCTTCCAGTTAACCATAACGACAATTTAAAAAAAAATAACATTTCTAAACGTCTAGAAATAAAAATTGTTGTAGGCTAATGATTGATGTTTAAAACAACTCCCTTTCGGCTTAGACGCAATAGAAAGACATCAGGTTAATTAAAAAACATTTACCTTTTAAGTCAGACCATTCTTTTCTGTCATCTCTAACCCTTAGTAACTCTTAATAACAGTACCCTAAGGAATTCCCAAATAAGTTACAACAAGGTCCAGATATGAAGGGAGTGCCTTCAGGCGTTTTTCTTATAAGTGGTCGCAATATTAACTGAAAGGGGCTACTCGTAAATCATTATTATTGATCAAAGGGCCTCTCGAAATCATTTTGTAAAGGTAAAGTAAGTAAGTTAAGTTATGAAAATTAATGTTTGAACGAAGGATTTTACTCTTAGAGCAGACTGAAATTCAATTTCTAATTTCATAAAATATTTTCAAAAATTTTGCAAAAAACAGAATTTTTAAGGTAATTTTTCAAAAATAAATTTCCTAAGTGTAGGGAATATTTAAAAAACTAATAGTTTTGCGAACAGTGGACCTCGCGAACATTGAAAATATGTTTTTTAAATTTGTCAAGACGGCTGACTAGATTGTTAGGGTAGTACAAGTGGTGATCAAGTCTACTCCACCTTATAATATTCCGGGCACTACAGTGCAATAAATAACTTGAATTATAAAGTTGCAAAATGTTTAGAATGTTTGGATGTTTGTGTTTAAATCATGCAAAACGATAAAACTTGGTATGCAGATAGCTCCATCTGCCCTTTTTTACTCTAGTAATAATATTAATGGTATTTTGCACTATAACTCTAAGAGCCGAAGAGTAATTAACCGACTTCAAAAAAAGGAGGAGGTTATCAATTCGTCTGTATGTATAATTTTTTTTTTTTTTGTATGTTTACCGATTACTCGAAGACGGATTGACGGATTAAGATGATTCTTTTTTTAATGGATAGGTAGGAGCTTCAAGATGGTCCCATAAAAATTTGATGTGGATCTGATGAGGGTCTTCGGAGTGATGAACAGAAATGCTCCTCAAAACGCATTAATCAATCCAGTTGTTTATCGATTACTCGAAGATGGCTTGACCGATTGAGATGATTCTTTTTTTAATAGAAAGGTGGAAGCTCCGAGATTGTCCCATAAAAATTTGATGAGGATCTGATGAGGATCTTCTAAGTGAGGACCGGGAATGCTCCTCAAAACGCTGTATTCAATTCAATTGTTCATCGATTATACGAAGATGGCTTAACCGATTGATATAGTTCTTTTTTTAATGGAAAGGTGGAAGCTACGAGGTGGTCCCATGAAAGTTTGGTAAGGATCTGATGAGTATTTTCGGAATGATGGACAGGATAGCATCCCAGAATTCAATACATTACTCATTTTTGGACTTCTACCAAAAAGAATAGACCCCTAAAGAACTAAGTACAGATTGATGGGGCACCTGAAACCACCTTCTCATCAGCAAACTCCTCAATAATGAAAATTACGGTAACAATATTGTTGATTTTTAGGTAGGTAAGTATACTAAAAAGGGTAAAATAAAAAATAATTTAACAATTAAAAAACCGACTTCAAAAAGAAACAAAAAATAATTTAAAAAACAACCAAAAAAAAGAATTGATAAAAATTACCAAAATAACCTCTACATAGGTACAGAGCCACCGACTAATCTGTTTTATCATCTGAAGTCGGGCAGTTTTACTGGTTGGTTCCATATTGTACTTAGTTTGGCTGCCCGACTTCAGATGATAAAACAGATTAGTCGGTGGCTCTGTACCTATGTAGAGGTTATTTTGGTAATTTTTATCAATTATTTTTTTTGGTTGTTTTTTAAATTATTTTTTGTTTCTTTTTGAAGTCGGTTTTTTAATTGTTATTTAACAGAACAATTCTTGGTTAATCGTTTCCTAAGCTCTACCGAGAATTAATGAAAGATCAACAGAACAAACGAAATCCAAAAGCTAAAAACAAAAACTTTGCCTACCTTATATTAATTATTCTGAAAGCTTTGAATTTTTAACAAACAATGACTAATTCCGTTTTGTCTCTTTTAAGAGTCGGTTCACAAAATGTTCGATAAAACAACTTTTATCAATTATTAATGGTTTTAATATTTTATGATACAGGCACGTGATTGATTCAAATTACTAAAATGTTATTTTATTTCAATCAAAAACCGTTCAGGGAATAGTTTTCTACAAAAAAGCTTTGTTCTGAGACTTTAGGAAATTTTCCTAAAATTTGTCTGGACGTACATGGCTGACTAGACTGTTAGGGTAGCATAAGTGCTGGTCAAGCCTTCTCCAAATAATAACGGGTACTATATAAACAGCTTGGATGAGAGGGCTGATTATTATCTGTTCTTAATTTCGATTCCATAATTTATAGCAGTTTCCATGGAGATTGACCAAATCTAATCGTGGACCGGTCTGCTTGGAAGGATGTTAGGGAGTCTTTTGCCCAGCAGTGGGACAATATAGATTAATAAAAAAAAGTAGATAAGATAAATTTTAAACAAAAACAATACACTTTCTTGGGTATTCGTGTAAAGGGAATTGTGTACGATTTCTTAAATTATTACAATCAGCCATTTTCCCTTAAAACAATTACTCGACTTGATAATCTTCTCATTTGAAAGCATCAAGCCGCCTGTTTTGCAATTCAATGTACCCAACCGAGCTGTCAGAATTGAAGTCGAAGTCGTTACGAACGATGAATTAAAACGTTTTGCCACAGATTAGATAAAAGTCCTTGGTTTTACAGTTTTGGTAGACGAAATTTTTAGGATTTATCCAAATTCTACCTTAATACTTATTAGAAATCCGAAAGTTTGTTTGGTACCTCATCACGGTTCGACCGATTTGGATGAACATTTGCATAGGGTTAGTTAAAATGATGGAGAGTGACATCTATAGGGTAGTACCTATATCATAAGACTTTTGGTGGATCATGACAGCTAGTTTCATATAAAATACAAAGTCCTGTCCTGTCTGATCGACTGAACTATATGACTATATGTGTACTGTTTACGGGATGTTCTGAGGATGACTATTTAAGCAGAAAGGGACTTGATCTAGACGTCTAGACTTTTGTTCTACAACTTTTGGAAATTCGAAATAGTTTTCGACAAAGTTAAGTTTAAAATTAACTTGAAAATCAGCTGTTTCATAGAGTTTGAGGTCATTGACCTTAAGTTGTCCTTTTATTTAGTTTGGTCTACTGCAATTAAAAGTTTAATTGCTCATAAATAGCTTAAATAGTCACCATCAGAACACCATGTGTACTGTATTTAAACGTACAGTCTTGCCAGTGATTTAGGCTCAAAAAAGTTATAAAAATAAATAAACAAACATGAAATAAATAAATATTGCGGAACGTTGCCCGCAGCGCCATCTAGCGCACAAACTTAGAAACTAGTCTTAAGTTATAAGTGTTAGAAAACAAAAACGAAATTGAGTGATTCTATTTATAATGGTGATTAAAAACACATCCATGATGATTAAAAACACATCAAATAATTGAAAAAAAAACTTCAAAAAAAAAAGAAAGATTTTTTAAATTGTCTGTAGTTTTTGAAAGTAGTCGTGGTATGTTTTATTTTAAATTTACTTTATTTTTTGAACGACTCCGAATCCGTAGCGCGGATTATCTTAATAATCGACTAACAGAACAGCCCATGATCTGCGGAAACTTACATTATTGTCAAAATATTCAAATTATCTTTGTTGCTTTATAGTTATTGTCACCATTTGAGACTGAACATGAAGTTGAGTAATTATTATGTAAACATTTTATGTAGGTAAGCACAGCACTTTATGTGTTAGCACTTCTTATCTCTTTTTAGGGTTTAAATGGTACCTATACCCTAAAACGATTCGGTCTCACATTTTAAAAATCCATAGATCACCTAGATCTACCTAGAATGGAAAATGCATAGACCTACCTAGAATAAAAAATACCTAGACCTACCTAGAATAAAAACCTTTGCTTTGCGCCTAACCCCTATTCGGTAGTAATTGTCAAGGGAAGTTGCGACGCTAGCGACAATGCGCCTCATTGCGCGTATAACCTTAGCCGAACCCTGAAAAACATGGAAACTCGATAATTCGGATATTCCGTGATGTTACACCCTAAACCCAGACCTTGAGCTTTATACTACGACAACGTAACAGAAATTACACTAATTAATTACTACGCATATCATTTACATTCTGTTTTTAGTTAGTATTTAAAATTTGGTACCTACATTTTATTTTACAGTTACAGGTTTTTACAGTTTTTGACGGCCCTGTGGCGCGTCGGGCGAACGCTCGGCTGCAATGCAGAAGGCTGCGGGTTCGATTCCCGCCGGGTGCAAATATTTATGCTTAAAAATAAATATTTGTATTCGGTCAGGGTGTCTTTCTATGTATAATGAGTATGTATGTATTTATAAAAGAAAATAAATTAATATTATATCCGTTGTCTAGTCACCGTAACACAAGCTTAGTAGCTTACCATGGCGCTAAATGCCGCTGTGTGTCATAGAATTTATTTATTAATATACGCCATGTGGAACCTCCCCCACACGGCGTATATAGGCCTCACCCATACGACGCGACGCCCAGATAGCGATCGCGAGCTACCTGTATCCAAAGACTCTACGCGACCGCTACATACAATATCGTCGGTCCACCGTGTAGGTTATTTGTGGTCTTCGAACACTCCGTTTCGCATTGCACAGTGGTCGCCACTCAAGGACTTTTAACTCTCCAACTGTTTTCAGTCTTTCGAGTTATATGGTCTGTCCTCTCCCGCACCGCTACACCGCGCTATTAGGCTTCCACTGTTATCGTGTAACTAAGAATCATATAAAACCTGGTTTTCACATATTTTATTTTGTTCCAGGAACTCCCAACCCAAGTGAAATCCATCGCGTCCCTCTCAGTGATAACATTCGTGTTGTCAATAGTTCTGGCTTTCACATTGTTGCCTGCTGCTGCGGAATGGGAGGCGTTGGCGTTGACTGGCTCTTTGCTGGTCACGTTGAGTTTGGGAGCGGGTACCTTGATGGCCACCCATCATGCGCCGTTGCCGCTTTTTGCACTTATATTGGTAAGTAAATGCAAGAAAAGTATTGGTGTTGGTCAGCTCCAAAGGCTCCGGAACACCATCCATACCATCACAGTATAAATTAACGAAGGCTCTTGTAGTAGGCTTCCGTTCAGGGATGATTCTCATAAGACCTGGCTATGTCCAGGCCGATTCGGGGATGAAGACAGCTTTTGTTTGCATGTTGTCCGTGCTGCGTTCTACTGCCTTTATTACGAAAGAAGCTCAAGAAATCACGGGCCGGTCTAATGAAAATCATCCCTAATTGCGTCTCAGATTCACTTGTTGCAGATATTTCCGATATTTATTTATGTTAGATCTGCTGTAATTTTAAGTAGAAAACAAATCTGCGTTCTGTAATTTTCTAGGAGAGGATTTATTCATTTATTTTATTTGTGGCATCATATGCCGTTGAATATGTATGTAGGTACCTCACCCGGCTCTGAGTGAAGAAGCCACAAACATACACAAACCTACGTTATAGGTATTAGTGGCCTGGAGTAAAAGTACAGATTTGTCGATGGCAACGGGTTGTACTTTAAAAATGTGTCAAAAAAGTGAAGGTACAGGAACATCTTGTCGAAGTAAATTTAAAATACCAATCTAAAGTTTTCTACTTTAATTTTGAACCTTGATGACTTAATCTTTCTAAGAATTTCAGCCAGAAAGGTAAATTACTATGTAGTCCCGTAAGTGCGTACTTATTTTGTTTAACTACTGTTTTACTTTTAGCGAAAATCCTTGAAGCTAAGTGAGGTTAGACCGAGAAAGTGCTTTTTGTAGTAGCCAACTTAAGTTTCCTGAAAGTTATAATATAATCCGTTGGTTGCACAGAGCATACAACAACACATATCCTGGAAACTTTAGGGCATAAGAGTGGCGCACAATTTATGTTGAAGAAGTTGGTAAATTATGCAGGTTTGCGGATTATCTACTTACCAAATATCATTTCATTGCGGATTTAATTTACATTTTAGCTCTTTTGCCTTGTACGCATGCATGTATGTATATGTATGACTTAACTGGCTACTCCAGTTTTGATGAATAGATAGATGTTGATATGTGAACATAACTACCTACACATTGAATATATAGGTACAATTAAAATACACACAAAGACAATAGCTACAAATTAAAAAAGAAATACTAAATATATACAAAAATAAATCAGAATACTTAAATTAAAATTTACGAAAAAAAAAAACATAATTATAATATATTATAATACTAGCTGCGCCCCGCGGTTTCACCCGCGTAAGTTCCGTTCCCGTTTCAGTTCCCGCGGGATTAAAAGTATTCTATGTCCTTCTCCTGGTTCTAAGCTATCTCCCCACCAATTTTCAGACAAATCGATTTAGCCGTTCTTGAGTTATAAATGGTGTAACTAACACGACTTTCTTTTATATATATAGATATAAGATAAGTAATTATTATTTTTGTAATTATTTTCATTTAATTTGTTTATATGCAACAGAAGTCCTCAAAAGAGGTTTAGGTATAACTCAAAGTTAGTTCTTTTTTCTGAAATGTATTTCACCTACCACATCCAATAAAACAAAAA
This sequence comes from Idaea dimidiata, assembly GCA_949358125.1. NCBI lineage: Eukaryota > Metazoa > Arthropoda > Insecta > Lepidoptera > Geometridae > Idaea > Idaea dimidiata. Next base: position 13,127,096 of record OX442334.1, read on the forward strand.
TACATAGAAATTCATTAGCCGATGTACTTACATACAATTTCCTGAACTAAAGAGCTTTGAATAGGTATTTTTCACCCTCAATTTCCAGAAGATCTTCCCTGATTGTAACAACTGAGCAAATATTTGTGAAAACCAGAACACTAGTGTTTGTTCAGTTCCGAATCTTGCTAGATAGGTAAGGTTATTGTTGAAGATTACGTTTCTAGTTGTTTTGGTAGATAGGAAACTTGTTTATGTAATGGGGTAACAAAACCCTTGTAAATTCTGCTCAGGACAAACAAGGATAAGGACCAAAACACTTGATCGAAGGCTTTGGTCGCTTTACCATCCAGATCTGGTGGAAACGAAGCCTAACAGTAAAGTTATTTTAATATTGATATTATTCACTTTTCAATGGTTTTATTGTGCTATATAATGTTGACACTAATACCGTCAGCATCAAAAAACGATGAACACATTCAGATTTTCATAATCGCTATCTATACTTACTTACATCATAATTGTGGGATGTTAAAACAGGACAGATATTCTGAAAATAAAAGAGATGAAATATTTTTGTCCTGATTGGACATCCCATAATTAAGAAGTTAGGTACTTATAGCGATTTAAAAAATAAAGGTAAGTTTAAAAAAAAAAAAACTCGCATTCAATTTTTGCACTTTTATACCACTTCTGACTTGAACCTGTAACCCTTACCACTCAGAGATAATATACTATCGCTAGCGCCACATGTGTCCTTCCATTGCATTGAAGAAAAGGAGGCAAGCCACACCACTACACGAAAAGAGAAAGTGTAGAAAAAAACTTTAAAATAAAACCAATTGATCATCGAATTTTAATTCTGCCCGTACACGACGAACCTACTTGAGAATAAGAGTTGACATGTCAGTGAAATAGGTCGAAAGGAATAAAATAAGAAATGTCCATGTTATTTGATCGTAGCTGGAGGTTTCTTACCTATTTATGTAGTCAAATTGGGAGTGCGGACGACGGCCTATCCCGCATCCTCACGTTTTTTGTTCACGAAATGGTAACGAGACGAGGGAATCTTTTGATGTGTTTGATGTTAGCCCTCGAATAACGTAGTTATGAAACATGTTTGCTTTCAAATACAGATAAAAAGTACTGAATAAATACCAATGGCTTTGACATCTTACGAGAAAATCTTTGTGCTAAGAAGTATTTTGGAGTTTGACTTTATTTTACAAATAGGCGTATAAAAAACATTCATAATACACGTAAAAAAATATTCATGTCAAAAACATAATTATAATAGTTATTCAAAATATTGTATAAAACTCAAATTTTTCATCATCGGTAAATATGCTAATTGTTAACGATAAAATAAAACCAAGATGAAACAAATAATATAAATTCTGCATTTAAATTTTTATGAGAAATTTATTTTCATTTTACGGATTGCACTTGAAATATTTGTTTTCCATACACTTTGTGTCAAAAGTTCTATATTCCATTGGCAAGTTAAAGAATTACATTTGCATGTGCAATATTGACTTTTGACTATTGGCCTAAAACAACCCCTTTCGGCCAAAATACCGCCCTGAAACAGATTCTACCTACATTTCAAATTCAACTTCCGCGTGTTGCCAGTATTTCACACGAGATTAGGTAACCCTGAACCGAATTAACTCCCATATTACGTACCTACGTTGGAAACAAACGCCGGTTATTAAGCTTCGTTCATGTCTAATTGCTTTTTACTGGTAAATACGAATCACTTGCTTTATACCGTGGCACCTAATTGTGATATAGGTAGCGTTGTATCGCTTTCACGGTGAAGGAAAACATCGTGAATGAATGGCGAGGAAACCAAAGGGTTGAGTTATGCTAGTTGCGGAAAATGCTCATTATTTCCTTTTGTTACTTTTCTATAATATGTAAATGTTTACAAAAAAAGAGTACTATAGTAAGAGTACAACTGTTATGTATGTACATACTATATATACTGATTCAGTTATTAGCATAGATTTGGAAATAAATTGATCATAATTGAAATTTCGATCTAAGTTTGTTATTTATATCTATTGTATAAACTGTATTTTTTATGTTTTACGTATAATTTATATATTTATCCCAGTGAACACAAAATATCATCATTATTATTATTAACATATCAGCCGTCAAAATATAGGAAAACCATATGTTTTTGTATTTAGTTTTAACTTCTTTTGCCTACATTTAATTAGTTTTGTTTACACAATTAAATACTTTAACAACACAAAGAACAACTTATGGTTTTGAAGCTTACTAAGTTGCAACTCGAACTACATTGTTTATAAGTTTTTCAATGTTTCCAAATATATCTATATGGGAATATATCAAGATTAAGAGTAGCCTATTGGCGAATGAATTTTTGTCATCGGTTCAGTGGTTTCGGAGATAACCCCCAAAATACATACTTACATACATGTTACATGTTATCAACGTTACCTCTTTATAATATTAGTAGAGACTATTTGCTCCCCTTGGTTTTACTTGCTTAAGTCCCCGCGAATTTCAGAATGTGTTTTATACATATAAACCTTTCCCCGAAATCCCTTTATCTACTTGAAAACCACATCATAATCCGTTACCTATTTTACAGACAGACAGACATGCAGACAGAGGGAAGCGTCTTTATTTTATATTAGGGGTTAAAGTATGAAATTGCCGATTTGTCCTGAAAATCTTAATTGTTTATTTTTTAAATTTTTAACAAATTTATTTAATCAAAATAGTTGCCATTATTATCTATACATTGCTGCCATCTAATGGGAAGGTTATTAATGTCTTTGCGATAGAACTCCGACGATCTAGACTGCACAAACTGTGTGAAAGCATTCTGTACTGCCTCCTGGGAAGAAAACTTCTTGTCACGTAGATAATTGTCCAAATCACGAAAAAAATGGTAGTCCGTTGGAGCAAGGTCTGGTGAATACGGAGGATGACGAATGGTTTCTAAGTGCAGTTCCTGAAGGGTCAAAATGGTTTCTCGTGCTGTGTGAGGTCTCGCGTTGTCGTGGAGCAATAATGGTGAAGATCGATTCATGAGTCGGGGCTGTTTTACTGCTAGTTTTGTCAACATGGTTCCGAGTTCGGCACAATAGACATCTGCCGTAATTGCTTGACCAGATCGAAGAAAACTATAGTGAATAACACCATGCTGAGACCACCAAACAGTTACCATTACCTTTTTATTGGTAAGTTTTGCTTTAGGACACTGTTGTGGTATTTGACCTGGGGTCAGCCATTGCATTTTTCTTTTCCGGTTATCATAAAGAATCCACTTTTCATCACATGTTACAATTCGATCCAATATTCCTTCATTTCTGTACCGGTTCAACAAGGCAACACAAGTTTCAACACGCGTTTCTTTCTGCAGATCAGTCAAATCATGAGGCACCCATTTTTCGTATTTTTTTATTTTATTGATTTGACGCAAGTGAGTCAATAAAGTGGGTAAGGTAACGTTAAACCATGCCGCTAATTCCTGGGTAGTTTGACTAGGATCGGCTTCCACTATCTCTCTTAATTCATCGTTATTCACCTGTGTGGGCGGTCTTCCTCGTGGCTCGTTCTTTAAGTCGAAATTTCCATCACGAAAGCGTTTAAACCAAAATCGCACGGTGCGTTCATTAGTAGACCCCTCTCCAAACGCAGCATTGATATTGCGGGCTGTTTCTGCCGCGTTAGTTCCGCGTCGGAACTCGTATTCAAAAATCACTCGAATTTTCGCAGTATCCATCTTACTTGTCTAAATTGAATAACAAAAACAATTGAAAGTCGATATTCAAATGTTTCACATTTTTTAAAAAAAGAACATCACAGAAACCATTTGAAAATAGTTCCATTCGAAAACCTCAAACCATGAAGATTCTATGTCAATTCAAAGAACCTATTGCAATAAAACGGCAATTTCATACTTTAACCCCTATTACTATTTGAATTATTTGGTTGTTGACGAAATATTCTGTCCGCGAACCTTTGCCGGAGGTATGTTTCAGAATCATATTGATGATGATAACCGTGTACATACCTAAAAGTAGTAGGTAAATCCCGTGCTGAAACCACAGGTCGCGGCTAGAATTTCATAAAAATAAATGAGTCTACTCAAGCATGGCCTGCCTCGGCATAATGCCGCTTGATTTACATATTTCACCACTGTCCTGGGCGCGTATTCTACAACTAAACTAGCAGTGTCCGACGGTTTTACTTGCGTAAGTCCCGATCCGTTGGAATTTTCCCAAATTCTGGAAACTATCACAAAGAACACGATCTCCAAATGCTGTGCGTTGATATATGTATAGTTCAGTCAGTCCGAACTTTAGATTTATACGTATCAATAGATCGTCTCATCGCCTCAGCCTCAGAACAGTTTCTCGAAAACAGTTAATTTTTTGCACAGTTTCGCTAAGGATTTTGAACTGTTATTATTACTAATTTTTGCAAAATTACCAACAATTGCCGAAGCGTTTTCGAAAAGATCTTACAATACTAAGGCGATATGGAGACGATTTAGTGATAGAATAGGTGCCCTGTCCACCTTTAATAAAGACGAAGATTTATAACTTCAAAGAATTAAGGGGAAAGACGACAGTGGTTTGTAGTATACAAACCACTATATATCTACCTACTATTTGGTAGGTATAACCTACCTACATACAAATTACAGAATTAAGTTTTCTTTTGCATTTACTGTTACTACGGCTTTACCATTATGAAAAATACTGCTAGCTGAAGACCTGGAAGAACATAATATAGGCCAACTTTTATCCCGATATTTTCGCGGAAACGGTAGGTACTTACGCGGGTAAAACAGCGGGGCGTAGCAGTCAATCATAAAAAAATATCGATTACACGATCGATATTTTTTATCGATACATTTTCGGTGCTGATATAGGTAATAGAGCGTAGTCTATTACCTATATCAGCACTGAAAATGTAATTAATAAATAAACCACGCAATAAATTTTGAGAATTTTTTTTTACCTATATTTATACGATACACTTCGCGCGAAAGAGCCTACTGATTTTGTCCGCTCGCCCGCGCCGCCAGCCTACTAAGATTGCTCAAAATCAGACATTCCTTTTTTTTAGTTTCTTAAATAGCAAGCTCAATAAAAAGTTATTCAAACATTCCAGATTCAAGTTGACACGTATTTTTTTTTGGGACTACATATTACATTTAGAAACCATTTTGGCCCATCCAGGTACATCTGGGGCCTGATTACATAACTCTGCTGCTAACAAATCTCGGTTGAAACAATCGAAATTTTAGTCTTCTGCAATTACGAATATAGGTACTATTTCACGTTACAGTCGGTAGTTTTAAGTTCAATGGAAATTTGTTTGCTACTGAATCACGTGGAAGATGTCGTGATTACAACAATTTCAATTGTTTCACTAGAGATTTGTTAGCAACAAAGTTACGTAATCAACTATATAGTTTCGCAGATATATATCTGCGAAATGTATACTAGACTTACTCAGAAAGCCTATTGCGCGGATTTTTCGCGCGAACACTAGCGAATGAATGTGTATGTCGAAAAACTGATTTAGGCACCTACCTAGAAGGGAAATAGTACTTAGATGAAACGACGAGGCCCAGTTTGTAATAAGTAAATAAACAAACGCCAGGTGGAAAGGTAAAACAAACCACTTAACATCCACTCAACTCAGCACCCGATGTAATCACGCCGCCCACCTGATGCAATTTATCGAACGACAGTCGCATTCAGAAAAACGAACAAGGTTTTTAATTTGCTAGGGCGGATTGATGGGCAGGGCGGCTTCATGTAAGTACTTTGAGATCCTTTTGTGCCTGGGGCTTGATAGGATATGGAATATATGTGTAGGGACTGTGTATATCTACTAGCAGAGTCTCGTAGTTTCACCCGCCCAGGAAGTTCTAATCCAAGTTCCAGTGGATGTCTAATACACTCCTAAAAAACACGCTCTTCAAATTTCTTGTCTCCAGGACCAGCTTTGGTCTAGATTTATTAGTATGGTTTGGGCTCTGCCTTGATATACCTATAGTTTATTCAGTCAATCAGTCAGGACATTGAATTTCAAACCAGAAGATGAGTTATCATTTCAATATGCATACTCCTTACTAATTATTTAACTAGTAACTATACTAACTAATAAACAAACAAATTAAATTAAAATACAAATAAATTAAATCAAAATACAACTAAATTAAAATTAACATACAAAAAATAAACCTAAAAACTAATCATTTAACTAAAACTAAACATTTCATATTAAATAGATAAGTAATTAGCTGTTAACAGATTTGTATCTCAGCCAGTTAACCAAACAGCTAGGCCAATAACTTTGATTGATAACGTTAATAACGTTTAACTTTGAATTTGAAGTATACCGTATCCTAAGCTATCCGCTCGTATACGTATGAAATATCAAACAATGAGGTTACTTTATTTTCACCAAGACGCGGAAAGAGATGCGGGGATTCCTCATACCTACAAGCTATAAGCCAAGATTTGAAATGTTTACGTGCCTATCTCCTATACATACCTATCTGCTATAGGTTCGTACGTGCCTATGTGTCGATATAATAATAAATGCCATTACTATGTGTAGAGTACCAGGAATCCAATCTCCGATATTGCATCGCATCGGCAATCTGCATGATTGTACGGAATGTGAGCCGGCATCTAGATTTATAACTATGGGAAATTGCGTGACGATATGAATCAAATAGGTACAGGTTCATCAAATTTGTGACAGCGGTGGAATTCCGACGCGACTTTTCAATTCGCGTTTATAGAGTAAATTCTTTTTGAATACTTATAAGTACGAAAAATAAACGTATAGAAAACTGCTCTACAATACTTTTAGAGCCATATGGTGACGAAAGTCGAGTACAGTTATAGAGTCGGTCGTTTGGGAATATGCAGGTACTAAATATAAAAGAAAAAATTATTATAAAGTTAACTTTAAAACACACTAATAAAAAGTATCATTTTCCGATATACTCTAAAATAAACACTTAATATCACCTCACGTGATGTTACCTAATTTTGAGATCTACGATGTAATATTGATTGATTGATTGATTGATTAACACTTTATTGTACCAAAAAAAACACAAATTATAACAAGTTACATTTTAGAACTTAAAAACTAAAGTGGTACAAAGGGCGGCCTTATCGCCTATGGGCGATCTCTTCCAGGCAACCAATATATAATATAATATGTTACAAGCAAAAAAAAAAATGCAAGAAAAAATGGTTATTACGTATGTCTTTTATTTTTTTATGTTCGTCTATAGTAATCCTATTTCACCCTAGATTTGAGGGCACAAAAATCCCTAAATTTTGGGTACTTGCCCCATTTGCAAGCAAATGTTTTGTAGCAAGTCTGTAGCTATAAGCAAGTGTATTTTTTGTTACAGATGGTGCATACAATGATGCCGTTAGCTCGCCCTATAGCTCTGGTCATGTCTGCAGTACTGACTATAGCATACATAGGGCTCGCAGTTGGTTTGCGTCCAAACCAAGAGGAGACCAATTTTTATCAACAGGTTGGTGCAGTAAATTATACTACAAATCGTCATCTCAGCCCTTATCCGTCCACTGCTGAACATAGGTTACCCCCGCATGATATCAGTGATCCCGAATAACCTCCATCCATTGACTTCTCGCAACCGTTACAATGTCATCGGTTAACCGAGTAGGTGGTCTTCCAATACTACATGTAGTATTGGAAGACCCTTTTCCCCTTTCCCAGGTATACTACATTATTTCTATGTACTCAATTGATCAAATTAGAGAGCATTTTGCTCTGATTACAGTTTTGAAGGATACCATTTGCCCCCCTAACCCGGCGATTTGTTGTTCCTATGAATTAATTTCTAATTTTGGTTGCACAGCTTCACTTACAATAACGGAGAAGCTCATTGGCCTGCCGATCGTGAATGATGTTGTGGGTTAAGCAACGCTTAGAGCAGTCATTACTTGAATGAGTAATCGATAATTTGTGTGGCAAAAATTTTTTTCTCGAGCTCCTCTGTGCCTTTAAAGGCACGTAAAGCAGTTAACTGCATAACAGTTTTTGCTAGAGACCCTACGGCGAGCTGAATGGCTTCTTCTTTGCGTTTCTCAGTGTTCAGTGTTCATCTTTTACAATTATATTATGAATGGCTCTATCTTTAATACTAAGTGCACCACACCATTATACGACAAAAAAAAAACAACAAAAAAACCTCCTAAAGTGATATCGATAATGCACTCACAGACTATGTTACATTTGTTTTCTAAATATTGTGTATATACAAAATTGCTGAAAGTTAACTTTCAATTTAAATCTCAGTAACATAATACAACTAGATAAAACCTGTATCTCAGGTGAAAATGGTTAACTATAGAAACTTAATCTAAAAATCGAAAAGAAATAAAGAAGAAAACCAGAGAATATAACAATAATTGATGTACTCGTACTTATTTACTTATATGAAATCTCTTTAAAATCACATCTCCGTATCAGATTCTACACTACTTAGTTAAGTAAACAAGTGTATGAAACAATATTTACCCTACCGCAATGGGTTCGCGACAAGATTACTTGAAAACAAACTTCAAGTTCAAGTTGTTTTAAAGTTATAGTTTCAGTTACTTAGTTGTTTTGTCCTTTGTTCTCATTAGGTGCCTGACTTATTTGCACAAGTACCTTGTAGGTGACAACATTATATCAAGTTTTACAGATCGAAATGTAAGATCGTAGTCTAGAATTAAAATAGGCAAAGTGCGAACGAAGGATTCCGTGTCATAATCCCAAAAAAATCACGTTTGTTGTATGGAAGCTCCACTTAAATACATATTATATCGATTTTATTATCATCATCATCAGCCTGTTTCAGTCCACTGCTGGACATAGGCCTCTCCAATTGCACGCTACCTAGATCTATTTTCGGCTTCGGATTTTATTATGGTTTAGTAATTATTGTTATAGCGACATCTGTGAAAATTTCAGCTGTCTAGCTATCACGGTTCATCAGATATCTACCGTCTGGTGACAGATAGACAGATGCGGACAACAAACTCCATAACTAATCCATCATGCTTTTTGTCCCCGCTTGACAGTCTCTAGACCTCTTGCCTCTACCTACAGAAGCAGACAGTGGAGTCTTACTAAATACTAATAATTAACTTTACTATTTGGGTAACCATTAAAAATGTATCATAACCAGTTAAGTATATATTTTTGTTGCCGCTATAACATAATTAAGTTTAAGTACCTATAGTAGTAGTAATCCACGATGACTCGTTGATGGAACCTTTTCAAAAGTACAATGCTTACGCATTTTCTTTGCCTATAAGCATTTGACATTTTTCATTTACTTTAAAAAGGTTCCACGAACGAGTCATCATGAATTACTCTGACTATACTTAGATTCTCAAAGATAGTGGGTATTCTAACAACAACGTTCGAAAGAGTGTGAGTAATTTTCCAAAAAAAATGGCCGTAATTCGTTTGTTGTAGTCTCTTTAGAGACCTATCTAAATTCTTTGAACAATTACTACTACGACTCGCACTTTTCCGTGTTTTTTTATCAAGAATAAACGCACGGATAAGCTTAACTGCAATTGTTCTATTCAATACGAGAATATTGAAATCAAACGCCGTGTTCCGCGCCTGTCACTAAACGATAAGCAAAGCCACGGTGAAGGCTTGCTAACATAATTCCGTCAGGCGTAAACCAATTTAGTTCACATTGTTTAGTGTGGAATTTATAAGTTTACATCAACATTCGTTAAATTAATTTGAATTACATTTTTCAAATCAAATCAAATCATTTATTCATGCAACATAGGTACATAGGATGTTAGGGCTAATACAAAGTTTGGTCAGCTATGTTCTGCCATTTCTGCCACGTTTTTACTCTTTTTACTCCTATATGACCACCTCCTGAGCACGGGTAGATCTATTTTAAGGTGCTTGAAATGACGAAGTATTAAGAGCGGTGTTGGTCTAGCGGTAGATACTCCGACCAAAATCCAAAGGTCGTGGGTTATCCCGGCCGACCAGGCAGCAATTTCTTTTCTTTAAGAAAAGCTATGTGCGCTAAAAAATCACTCTTACGGTGAAGGAAAACATCGTTAGGACACCAACATGTCCTAGGACTGACGACGGTCCGAAGGCATGTGATATCCGCCAATCCAGAGTAGGCTTCCTTGGCGTTTTACTGCCCAACGCCTCTATGAGGAGGCCCTTGCCCTGCACTGGGATAAATTATCCTATCTTACTAATATTATAACTCTGAAAGTTTGCGATAATGTGTGTATGTATGATAGTTACTTAATCACGAAAAAACCGCTCAACCGATTGCGAAGAAACTTGGAATAACACTTAGGTTTTTTTCCTAATATTCCCGAGGGAACGGGATTGCGGTGAAATTGTAGGTCGCAGCTAGTTATTATTAACACATCAGACATTTTTAGTGTTTGCATTGTTTTTTAAAGGTGAAAATTAGGTTTTCCTATATTTTGTATGTACTTAATACTTACCTAAGCAACAAATAAACATAATAACATTATTTGTGGTATTTTTACCTTTGATTTTCTATTGTCAAGTGAATCTCATAACAGTTTTAAGCGGGGCTTTAGCTACTAGCACAAAAGTAAATGGAGCGAAAAGCAGAATTATTCGGCTTTGAAGTTAAAATCAGTACATATACGACGATACGATCTCTACGGAGCGTCTTCGTAGGCGAAATTGTCTAAATATTTTCCATAATTTTCATACTTATGGGGAATTTCGTTTATTGTTCAAGTTAAGATATTGGAATTAAGTTTGGGGTATTTTATTGGAAGGAGCTTCTATTCGCGATTAGCCGCGACCGGCGGTTTCACCCGCCTAAGTCCCGATCTCGATATTATATGGGGATAATAAGTAGGTAGCGTAACTGTTATTCCAAGTCTCCAGTTATCTATTTACCGAATTTTATGGTAATCGATTCAGCGGTTTGTACGTGATTGAGTGACACACATACATACTATTCACAAACAAACATATTCACAAACATTCAGTTTTATAATATAAGTAGGATTAGATAACTTTGGTACGTTATTAATTCCTAACAAGTATACCTAAGTTATGTACCTTGTTATTACTTTAGTATAAGAAGTTGGTAGAGAAACCTAATAGTTATTCTACTAACTTCTTGTTCTTTGTGTCTACAGGATCAAATTGCAAACGTTTTTTTATATACTCTCACTTTTCTTGTTTGTTTGTTTATCGGTCCGGGCGGAATCTTGCAACTTCAATTTGAAGCACTTCCCGACTAGCTGGCGGGCTGAAACTTTGGGAATAGTTCATAACCAGATGACAATGCAACCTAAAGCTATACTTTTAACTTTGCATAAGCACTTTTGGGATCAAATAGACACACGAGAAAGATAAAATAAATTATTTAAAAAATCTAAAAACCCACGTTTTTAAAGTCCTAAATAGAGTAAAATAACCCTGCGGGGCCCAACGTGGGGCCCCTAAAAACGTGGGGGCGCATCTTAGGTGGTTTAGATATTTAACTATCCCTTTGTCTTGCTCGACCTAAAACTCGGCAACAGCAAATGCATTGTCTTTGTCTGTCTTTATTGGTTTGAGAGCTGCTGCGAAACGGCTAACAGGACGCAGTAGGTGGACCATTCAATGGAATATTTGGACAGCACTTAGATAGATAGATATAACGCTTTATTATACCCACCAAAAATAAAATAACAATCTTAATCTATGCTGGCACAAAATACCTTACCACAGAGAGTGATAACTTCCAGGCTTTTTCGGTATAGATAGAATCACACAAAATTTAAAAAAAACCACAGGTTTCCTCAAAAATAACAATAATAATAATTTGTATTAGAACTTTAAGATAATTTTTGATTTATATTATCTTGACGTTTCGGTAACGGGTCTCGTAGGCCGTGATCGCGAGAAGCAACAATTTGCTCATAAAAATCCACTTACACAGACGCATCCGGTCTGTAAAACCCTCCGTTTCTTCAAACTAATACAGTGATTTTCATTCCAGTTAATCTGCGAACTGGCATTGCTGTTATCAGCATCAGGGATTGGAATCTATTACAGAGCCTTAACAGAAAGGGCTCACAGGAACACCTTCGCTGGCACCAGGACCTGCTTGGAGCAGCGAGTGAAGCTCGAGTGCGAGAGGGAGCAACAGGAACGACTTCTGCTATCTGTCATACCTGCTTATATTGCAGCTGAGGTAAGTCTGTTGTGATCTTAAGCAAAGCTACAGACGTTTAGATTGTCTAGGCCTAAACCCGCCTCTCGAGAACAATTTTCTCCCGCATTTGCGGGTTTTGAGACGGGGTCTGAGAGAACCAGCTGTTGCTTTGGGACAGCAGATGTTATATCTCAATGGTTCCTGCGTCCCTGGCACTTACGGCGGTGAGACATCGGGGGTTTTAGTGGTTAAACCTCTGGCCGCCGACCACCTCAGGTCAGAGGGAGCCACACACACCCTAGCTGCTCCCCCCGTAGCGGTGGGATAGTCTATAAGGATGGATTATCTAAAAAAAGGTGGCTGGCGAGTCACCTGAATAAAACAGGCGGTCTACAAAGTTCGCGACCGGCCGCTTGGCACTTTGCTGGTGTATGTAGTCAGAATGCAAACCATTAGGCGCTTAGCAAGACGAGACGATAGCTATGCGGACGTAGCCTGACAGTTTTACCCAACAACTAGCACGCCCGCATTTTCGCGGGAATATCAGGACAAAGTAGCCTATATGTTGTTTTATACCTCCAGTGAGATCTGCCTACCAAGTTTTATCGGTTCTTTAGTTTTGTATTAAACTTCAACTGTTCAGTTAAATATCAAATAATCTAAACGACTAGAGCCAGCAGACGGAATGAAGTATAGATTCGTGGTCAGTCTATGAAACGTAAGTAGAAAACTTTTCTTGCTCATTGTACTATGAGCACCAAATCTAAGAAAAAAATAATTCACTTAAAAATTAAATTTGAATTATCTATTACAAATACCTAGTCTTTGATCCAAACTGTGTTTAGCGTGGCTTAGCTTATTTACAATAATTAAAAATGTCATAGAATAAGTACAAACACAAAACATAGAACATGCGTAATACATAATTATAGTCAGTCAAATAAACCACCCCTGACCGTACCCGGCGCAAAGGACCCGAGGATACTGGCGGGATAGTTATTTACACCGAGGATACTTATTTACAATTAAGATCGGCATCTCAATTCTAAAGCCATCATCGCGTTTACGTAATAGGCATTAGATCGTAAATTTAAGTCCTAAATCTACATTTATAGTGGGTACCTACTTCTCATATCAACGATCGAGATGTTAGATGGTTAGGTTTAAGAGCAATCTAAGATTTATAGCTCTACGATCATGATAAGATGAAATTTTCGTTTTACGCCTTTTTATGTCCTGTTAAATATTGAATATTTAGATAATAATCCTTTAGGAGTTTTAAAGCGAACATTTTATCACATTTTTTTCGATTTACGGTTTTTGCAGTGCTGTTATGAAATTTAACATTGAGATAGTGTTCAAAATCTATCATTAATACTTTTTTTATACAATAATGATAGATTTGAACACTAGGTCATCTGATGGTAAGTGGTGACGGTGGTATGATATGGTTTCGAGAGGAGTTTGGGTTGAGGGTTTGGTTGGAGTTTGTTCAGCGCTATAGCGCGTTAGACCGATGGGTGGTCAAGCCGCAGTCGAAGCCTCCCACGAAGAAACCCCTAGATTTTTCCAATCCCATCTCATATATTTTTAAACTTTTAAAATGTAATCCTTATTATAAGCTTAACTTTCAAAATTACCGTTTCTACTTCAGTTACCATCGAAAACCTTTTCCAGAAAGGTGTCCTAACCAAGATCACATAAAGTAACAGCCCCATTTACGTTCAGTTGCGTGGAAAGGAACGTATCCATTTTAAATAAGGAACATAACAACTACTAGGTACTTAAACAAATGGGTTATTAAAAGTTACGCATGTCTATAATTATACTTGGTAAGATCATTTAGTATTCATACCGATTGTTTGGTAATAATTTAGGAAGTAGAGTGAATTAAATAAATAACTTTTTGGCGTTATACATTTTTAATCGCCTTAAGGTGCTTTGTCACTGCGAGCTTTCGCGTGTAATGTAACGTTACAGATTCAAGCATAACATACAGCGCGCACCTTGTGAGTCGAATCTATGTTACATAACAAATTAATTCTCGTGGTGGTGAGCATCTTGATGATCGATTTCTTTCAATTTATAGGTGTCTGTGGAATTTTGCGTATCTATCTGTGAGGCCTACATACTTTTTAACGAGTAGTATTTAATTTCTTTCGGCGTGTACCTTACAACCTTTGGCTTCAGCGTGGTCGTATTGAACTGGCGTTCGCCCACTAAGTAGAGCTGTAAAGGTCTTCAAAGACGAGTGGGTATGTATATTCCATTGAATTTGTCTAATAGAAATAAAATTACTAGAATTGATTCTTGATTAATAAATACCTACGGCTTTACGCACACTGGTATCCTTCAAACATGCTTTTGACGGCAGAGTTGTGGAGACGGGTCGTTTTCGCTTCGCAATTTCCCTGGAAATAACCATAGATTGGCGATAGTCACAAATAACGATGCTACGACGACAATGCCGCGGTACCGCCACAACTTATCAGTGCACGTATAGCATACACTGATCCATACTTACCAACCTACACATAATAATTAGGCGTGGGTTACTAAGCTCTTCGTTTATTAAAAAAGACCTTGACCTCAATTTTTCCATCCACACAAATAAAATTCAATATTCTGTAGTTTATAATTTAAAAAAAAAAACAGAACCTATTATTCTCTCTTAGTCATTGACCAGTCCATCCGCGGAACGGTCTAAGCGGATTTGAAGAATTTAATTGTTTACTTAACTCCATAAACCCTGAACTTTAAAAAAAAAACTTCGAAAACCTGTTACAACACAAATAAACGTATTGCAAATTAAACCTATGAATAAAATTAAGTGTTTAAACTATTAGTTTAGGTTAATTTAACAATAGTTTGTTTGAGGAAAACCCAGTTTGCCACATGCAATTCAATAAACTATCGGAACAGCCTTGCGAAGTTGCCGACAAGATGGCCTTTGTGAAAGTGTTGTGGCGCAAGAATGGGTGCAACTGCCTGCCCGCAGAATGGTGGCTCACACGTGACTGTAAACGTGAGTTATGTTTACAAAATGCACCTGTTCGTTGGCAGCTAGTAGCTAGCCCAGATAAAGGTATTGGCACATTTGTTGCAATGATACTTTGAACTGATTGATCAAGAATTACCAACCTACCTTCCAAAGTCAAATTGAGAACAATTTTCTTTAGATAGTCTTACTATCTAAAGAAAATTTAAATTTGAATTTGGTAATTTAGATTTCCTTTATTAAACACTAGCTGCGCCCCGCGGTTTCAGCCGCGTAAGTCTCGTTACCGCAGGAATATTGGGATAAAAAGTAGCCTATCTGTTATTCCCGGTATCCATCTACCTATATTTCAAGTTTCATCGCAATCGGTTTAGTAGTTTAGCGTGAAAGAGTAACAAAGTCACGTCCATACATACATACATACAAACTTTCGCGTTTATAATATTAGTAAGATAAGATAGAATAAGATATTATTTGGTACAGGCTGGGTACAGGTTTTTTTTTATTATCATACGGCGCGGGCGCGGAGGCTCGTCGTCAAACTGCCAGTGTCAAGTAATTTTTTTTCCTTTGATGTGAATGATGGCGATTTTTAAGTGAGCCGGTCGACAATTTAAAAGAAAATTTTATGTGATTTGTCCAGTCCATAAATAAATAGGTTATAAGTAGGTAACAGTCACTTAAAACTTTAATCAATTAATTAGTCGTTGAGTTTAAGAAATTTTGAACACGAAAATCTTAATTTCCCGTCTCAAATTATGTTGTATATTTTCTTAAGTATACCTACCTACTTATTTCTTAGTTTATAATCAAAGTAGAGAAAACTTTTAATGTGTATTCAGGAACACATTAAAAGTTTCCTAATTGACTTTTCATGTAGGTTCACGTTTTCACAAAAGGACTTAAATCAAAATATACATATAAAAAGAATGGGCAAGTGGCAAATTTTTTTAGGGGATAAATTTAAAGAAGGTACCCCAAAGTGGTTTTTTCATTTAAAGGAGGTACCATAAAAAGGTTTTTTTTATTCTAGCCCTTTTTTGGCGTGAACAATAGGTATGTATATTCAATAGGTATGTATACTCAAGCTGTAAGCTAACCTAACCGTCTCTGAGCAAAGCCGCGGACAGACGGACTGACATGACGAAACTATAAGGGTTTCTTATGGACTACGAATCCCTAAAAAATATCAATTCTTACGATGTTCCTAAATTAAATTTTCCTCTACTTACTACCTACTAAATTAAAACATGTTTTGTGTCTATTTTAGGCATCTGTTTTGTTGTCCTAAGAATAACCATTTTTCTTTCATGAATGAATAATATTTTGTTCGTTATCAATATACTTGTTCTGGGAGAATATAAGGTTTTATGTAAATTGAATTTATTTATTTATCAAATTCAAATATAATACTTACATTAAAAACTTAATCAAAAAAGTGCCACATAAACTCAACCGAGTTTTACCGGGCACAAAAAATAAATAAATGTTTAGAATAAATTTTTATATATTGTTAAACCAAGTCCTTTGCCGCGTCTGTCTGCTATCGATAAACTCAACGACTACTGAACGGTTTCTTTAACAGGATTTTACCATTGGATAGAGTGGTTCAGAAAGACTAAGACTATCTGTCAATATTTAATGTAATTACTTACATTAAAATGTGACGACATTTGTTGGAATTTTCAATTAGCTTTAGGCTTGATTTACTTTTGTCCGGGCTTTGTCCGGGCCGGGGAACAGACGGGCTACTTCTGTATGAAGACACGGACTCCTTTCAAAGAAAAGTAGAAAAGTTCCTGCTCTTTTCTTTTTTACCCGAGCCGTGTCCGGACACGGCCCGGTCTAATAAGGGATGATTCGTCCCTTATGAATCCTAAACCTCTATTATATCAATGTATAAACTATTACTTGTAGCTCTAAAATGAACGTAACTGTAACACAAAAATAAAAAAAAATGAAGTTGATAAAGGTATTTTCTGTAAGTAAAAGTTATTTCTGTGGTGTTAAAATAGTAGAAAAAGGTCTGTCTTTCACCTGGATTCTCATAAATAAAAGATTGTTTTACTTACAAAGAAACATTTTTCACAGCCATTATTTTAGAAAATTTATTTTCGTTGTCTGACATCAGGTCAGTGAAATAGTACTCAATGAAGTATGTACCTATTGAAAATTTTAAGTCAATTACAAAAAATAAATAATGTTTTTTTTTAATAATTATTACTGAATGGCTTTGCAAGAAATTAGTCAATTTTTTTAAAGAATGTCCAATTTATTCATCGTCAGTCATTATCAAAAAAGAAGCTATTTAATGTTTTGAAAAATAAATTTAAAAGAAATTATTATGATTTTTAGCCGTAACTTTGAGGTTTACTATTGGGGATGAAACATAAAATCATTTAACATTATTTTTTTATTCAGTATACTGGCGACATACCTACATTAAATAAAAGACACAATTTATATTGTGTCTTTTATTTAATGTAGGAATACAAATGAAAATACTAAGGTAAGTCTATATAACCTTATTCTGAGTAGGAAGACGACCTAACTTTATTTGAAAACTCAGAATAAACTAAACATAATCCTGTACTATTATACAAAAATATAAGGGTGAAAGTCTGTGATGAATTATCTTTGTGTTTGTTGCTCCTTCACAATGAAACTCAGTAGGTAGATAACTTAGTACTAACACATATGGTAGGTACAATGTACCATATCATATGTGTTAGTCAGTATTAGTATCAGTACCGTGGATTATCCGCGGGATTATCAGGATTAAATGTACCAGGTACATTTAATCCTGATAATCCCGCGGTATCGGGACTTCGAGGGTGAAACCGCGCTCCTACTTTTGAAAGAAAACAAAGATACTACGAAGGCACCAGAAGGTTACTTCATAAATCTTGTTCGCTTGAACGACGCGAACACTCGCCGTCGTCGTTCGTGGTCAGAATTGTAAAGAACTCTATATTTATTTTTAGAATAACTTACTTAGATACCATCGCCCCTTATTTTAGGTTGATCGCAAACGTAGACTGACGACATTTTGATAGACTTTTACTCTATAAGCCGACCAAAATGTCATCGGTTGGGTCTGTAATTTTACTTTAATATAATCACCTAAACGGCAAGGACTGATTGCGAACTCACGTTCCTATACCTATAAACTTGAAATTCGCAAATTTCAGTGGTATTGCAGATACTTAGTACCTAAAGTTTATTATGGTATGTATCGAAATAAGGTGCTGCACAGGCCATAAAATAACCAATTGGTTATTTTGTTTTGGTTGATCATAGCTTAAAATAATAAGTATTATGTAGTTTGGAGTAGGTACTGGCTTGTAGCTAAATTGAACGGTCGGCTAAGAATCGGTGATAATAAGTTTCAGCTCCATTATTCTAGCCCCTTAATTTATTGTAGCCTACTGGCCATATTGAATATTTTACTTATTTTCTCGAGCAAAACATTTTTTTATTAACTAAGTAAAATTTGTTTTATTTTCTCCTATTGTGAATACTAATGTTAGAGATTCCTAATTTAAGTTTGGTAATAGGTAATTTGAACTTTTCGTGGTTTTCTTGTTTCATTTTGAATCCGAATTTAGTCTTATTTTATAAATAATTGTTTTTTAGATAGGATTAGGTAGCTTATATTTCAATTCAATAGGTTTATAATTTTATGGCCAATGATACCTACCTGTTTAAAATATCCAATCTTAGCGGAATATTTTTAATATGTATTTGTTTACAATGTAATAGTCATGACTTTGCGATTATAAATGCTATTATTTTAATTGTTTCTTTAAAATTATTAATATTATTTAATTGTTTTATTGGCAAATTATGTCTAAACAGGATGTATTGCAAGTCTGCATTTTTGCATATTATTTCTGCTGATCCCATTTGAAGCAATTTTTCCGAGCCATATTATTTAATGTGAAGTAAGGATCGGAGTAATTTTACTCCTTTTATCTCTCTGTCAACTTTGAAATTTCTTGTCACGGAAAAAGACAAAGCATGACCTGACTATTCTGACCTTACTCTTCACGTTTGTTAATAATGCTAGTCAATTAATAGTTAACAGTGTTACTTACTAAATTAATGGAATTATTTAATCTAAAAATGTACTTCAAAGTATGATCTAATGCTCAGATGTAATAAAAATAAAAATAAAATAAATAAATAGCTAAATAAATAAATAATATTACACACAGCGCAATCTAGCCCCAAACCAAGCAAAAGGCTTGTACTATGGGTACTAGACAACGGATATACTACAATTATACTTTTTTTTGTAAATACATACATATTATACATAGAAAGACACCCAGACCAGATACAAATATTTATTTTTAAGCATAAATATTTGCACCCGACGGGAATCGAACCCGCTGCCGTCCGCCCGATGCGCCACAGAGGCCGTCACTAATATTACTATATAACTAAATTAACCGGTGATAAAATATCGGCCTTTTAAGAAATCAGCAATCATCATCGATTTTGATTTTTTAAATAAATTTTAACCTTTTCTAACCTAATATGTATGGACTTATTATTGGAAATGTGACAATTCGACCCATCAGAATATTAAATGACTTCTATATACAAATACGGTAAAAATAAAGATTTTGTTAACGTCCTACCTAACGTCCTACTCCTACTACTATCAACAATGTTTAATGTTTTATCAATGTTTACAAATGTTATCAATATAATTATAATAATATGCATTTACAAGTTGAATTACACGAAGAGTTATCTTTCTTTTTAATGATTCACCAGAATTTAATTATAACGTTGTATTTACCAATCCGATAGACTTTAGACGTAACGATTCAAGTGAAAATAAATCGATAGATAAGATAAATATTTCTCAAAATAGATTTCAGAACTCATTATACCAAGCAATTTTTAAAGGATAATTTGTAGCAATGAAATAATTTAACAACAATTTCAATAATTAATATTGTATTTTATTTCTTCCTTAACAATTATTCTTATAATATCTACATCTATGAATACATCAGTCAGTCACAATTTGGCCAAAATTGACCCTTTACACTTATTTCAATATAACTTAAATGCAGCTACACGGAATGAAACATTACTCCTATATTTACAAAGTTCATTTTAACACAAACATACACTATATCATACGTTAAAATCTTTGCGAGATATCTCTGAATCTGATTTACCAATATTTACATGGATAGTTATAGCCTCATCATTATCAGATTTCATGATCACATCGTTCCATTGTACTTCGGCTTTTTTACCGTACGCTTCGTTCTCAATGAGAATAGCGGATTTAGTGCTAAGAGCTTTGCTTTGGAATTCTATTAAAGCGCAGTATTCGCTTTTTTTATTAGCTTCTGATTTTGCATCGGCAATGTAGCCGAGTTTCCTTCTCATGACTTCAACTCGCACGTGATAGTTGTAGATGCAAACTTTGATGATGAAAGCGCTTTTTTGGTGGAGTAACACGATTTTATATTTAGTTCTGCAGCAGGCGGTCTTTTTGAGCTTTGTTTGGAAGTTTTCGATGAGGATTTTGATCTTTTGGGAGTAAACGGCGATAATGTTGTGGTTGGACTGAAGATGCGTTGAGAGTTCTTCGAAGGGGATGGTGCAGCAGTTGGTTGTGATAGGACACGTCATGGTATCGTATTTGCAGTCCTCTTCGTGTTTCACTCTAGTGGAGGCAGTTAGAAGGTCTGTGCAGCCACGTCTGTAGACAAAAGAAAAGGTACTTTAGACATTTTATAAATATCTGCTTTTTAATGTACACTTTGTTGATTTATTACCAGTTTGTTTTAGCCGGAACACCACTTATAGCTTTATAATAATAACAAAATATACCTTTATTTCAGGCTAAGTCCATCGAGTCGTTAGTTAATCGAGCTTAAGGGACTATATTAGTAGTATTATTGAGCGGAGCAGATTTACTTTGGGTCAGTGAAATAATTAAGGTCAGTGACATTCTGAGAAGAATTTCCAAAGTCAGTTACTGAATTGGACGAAATTACTTCCTACAAACGGCTGTGACTGACTCAGCCCGAAAAATAAGCTTCGAGAATTTTCAAGTTACCTAAAGATTTCGTAAATGAACTATCAGTATGCGTCCTTAGTCTTCGTCTTTATGTCTGTATTAAACAAACCCCTTTCAAATTTTATGAATTTTGGTGTTACCCTTGTCCGTACTCAAAGGACCACAATTGTAATCAAAACAAAATCTACCTTTATGGCAGTATACCTACACCTCCTTACCTACTTTTATGTCTTCTACCGTAGTTATATTGTACCCTTTAAAATTTATGGCTCTAACAAAATTCTGTATCCCTAAACGGTTTACGTCACTTTTATGGCGTATTCGCTGAAAAGTTTCAGCACTTGGAGTAATAGGTTCGGAAGTTTTACAGTTTGATTATCGAGTTAGTACTGTCGAGTCATTTTGAGAAAAGATTTGGGACTGATTAAAGAATCGGGAAAGAATTTCCGGGATTAAGATTGCGCGGTTGAGTAAATGTTATGTCTTATTAAAATGATTATCATTATGTTTAAACTCTTTAACTTTTAAGATTTCAAGGCATTTTTGCATCTCCCTTAAAATGTGAATTGTATTCGTGTGTTCCAAGTGTTAGAAGAGAAGTTTTAACTGAAAAAAAGAACTATAGACACATTTCTATAGTTCAAAGTCTATCACGGTAGTAATAATCGTCTATGAACTCTTAGTTAGTAGCCTGATTTGAAAAATAAATATAAATGAATACAATGAACGTTACAACGTACGTTGTAGTTACTAACGATTAAATTTAAAGAAATTCTTTCCAAAAATTTGCACCCGCCAGGACTTGAACCTGCATGTTTGGGGAGTCCGGCCCCAACGCCTTATCCATTTTGGCCACAGGTGCGAGTCTAGTCGAGTTGATATTAAGGATCGCATCTCGTTTTAAGTTTAAAGCACGCAGCGCCATTGCATTACTAACGATATTAACGATTAATCATAAAACCAGACAGATTTAAGATGTTTGTCAGCCTATTGAAAAGCGCCAAACATACAAAAGTGAATTTAAAAGCATACATACCTATAATTCCGACAAGGCAGCATCAGATCGTTGATCAGGCGTTGCAGAGCCAAGCAAGGCGCAGCGGGGGCTCTCAATGTTCCTCTGCACCACGCACATCTAGACATACGTCTTGAACACCGAGCGCACCAGACACCTCCGCACCATGGGCAGACGCAGGGTCCGCAGCACTGTAAAAGAAGAAGTAGTGGTTAGAAAAGTAGTTAGGGCAAGTTGTACGGTCTACGCCTATAGGACTTTTTCTTAGCCTACAGTAAATTTACGTTCACTCACTGCTGAGCCTCCCTCTACACCCTCTTAAACATATTTTCAACCAGTTCATTCTTGAGACAGGATTCTGGATTTGAATCTCGGGAATTTTTAGTTTTTTAAAACTATTTTTTGCAGTTCTAACTTAGGGCTAAGTTGGCCTGCGAAAAAAGTGAAAGATTTTTAAGAGATCATGGTAAACCCATAGCCTTGATTCCTTTTGAACAAAACCCAAGTCACACAAGTCTAATTTTCTTCCTTTTCCCGATTATTTAGGTTACGTACTACATCTTATTTTATTCAATAAATATACCTACATACAAAATTATATGCTAAAACTATTAAATACAGCTAAAAGCTAGAACGAACTTGTTTAAAATTCGTCGTAGGAAGCGTGCAAGACTTTCATCCCAGCTCACTGTTATAATGCGATTATAACTCGAACAAGCACCTGTTTCTAAATGCAAACTTTAAAACGACTTTGCATAAGTAATCGACTTGTTTGTTACTTTAAAATTATAGTAGAAGTGCTTTAGAATTTCTGAACAACTACTGAATTTTATTATGCTTCGATAATTGGTGCTGTTTGGAAGTTAGATAGTAGACACTAAAATATGTCTTTAGATACTTTTAGATTTTAAGAAAAAAATATAATGAGAGATAGCAGTAGGCGTGGTCTAATGACGTCGCTTTACCCACCACCAAGAGAGAGGGAAGCTTGGTAGGGCGCGCAGCGGCACGAGGCACAGCGACGATCAGTTGGAGCTCCACTATTTTTTTGGTATCAGGGACAGACGGACGTGTAGCATTGCCCCTTAATATCGCAATTGTTTGTTGTAAATTTAAGTTAAGGGTAGTTTTGTTGATCAATTTGTAATTTTGGAATAAGATTTAGTTTAATTGTTTCTCGTGTGTTTTTTTTTAAGCATAGTTTCTACTTATTTCTTAATTCAGAAGTGGGATTCTTATCCATTTTCTGACGATTCGTTCTGATTTAATCGCGATTTGGTGTTAATTTGTAAATATGTCTGAATCTAATAAAAGAAAAAGTCGAAAAAGAAGTCGTACGCCTGTCCCTGGCTTGGACCAAACACTTCAAGCGATTTTGAATCGTTTGAATGCTTTGGAAAGTAATTCCAGGTCAGAAAATCTAGGTGAGGGTACTTCGCGCGCCGAGACGGCGCCTGCGACCGAGCCCGTGCGAGCGATCGAGTTGATGCCGCCTGCGCCGCCGCCACCGCCTGCCGTTATTGTCACGGCGACGCAGTCAGCCCTTGCGGAGTCGTGCGATGCGAGTGTCGACATGCCTTGTCAGAGCTCGATTCAGTCGAGTGCCGAGATGGTCCTCGGTGAGGTAACCGAAAAGCTTGTAAATGCAATCAGCGCGATACCGGTAAGGTCAAACCATGTCTTTATTTCTAATTTCGATCCCTCATTGCATGATTTTAATGTGTGGTGTAGTGAAGTTGATCACGTTCGAAATTTAAATCGATGGGACGATCGCGAGTGTTTGGCGCGTATAGGTAATTGTCTCAGAGGTGACGCAAGGCTGTGGCTTAACGAGTGGGTTAGTAGCGATCGTAGCTGGTCGAGTTTCAAGCGCGAGTTTAAAACATTGTGTCCGCTTCGCATAGATATCGCGAATATTTTGTTCGACGTTATGAAAACTGACTCGGATAGTTATCCTACATATGCTGAATATGCTAGGCGTTCCTTGTTACGATTACGTATTGTTCGCGGTTTGAGTGACGAATTGATCGCAGCTATCGTTGTTCGGGGCATCACGGATCCCCAGATTCGAGCTGCCGCCACTAACGCTAAGCTGTTACCCGAAACAATCGTTGATTTTTTGTCGACTTACATAAAACCTACTGCTAAACCGTTACATATGCGTACAGTTTTTAACAAAAATAATTTGCAATCTAACTCACGTAAGCGCGATCATAGGAATGTACTAAAGTGTTATAAATGTAATTCTATAGGACATAAATCGTACCAATGTCCTAAGCGTTCGAAATTAGATATTGTGCCGACTAAAGAAAATTCAAATGTGCCGCCTGTAAATAAGCCATCTCAAATAGACCCGTGTTCTTTTTGTAAAAAGATTGGACATAAAGTTGAAGATTGTTTTACGAAACAGCGTGCGGAGTCGCGAAACAAATCGAATGTTAATTTTTGTCGTAGTTCTATCGATTTGTATAAACAAAATGATATTACAACTGCAGTTATACAGGGTGTTCCTGTTGATGTACTTATAGATAGCGGGTCTACTATTTCTTTAATATCCGAATCCGTTACAAAGCATTTACAATGTGCTCAATTACCCGCATTTAGAATTTTACGAGGTATCGGTAGCGAGGAGGTACATACGTCATTCTTTACTACTTTAAGGATTGAGTTTTCTGAAATTACCCTCGATGTTGATTTTTATGTTGTTTCTGATAAATTTTTGAGCACGCCAGTCATCGTAGGTACCGACGTACTTAATAGGGAAGGTATCACCTATACACGCACACGAGGTGTGCAACGGCTTACACGCTTTGATAATGTCATGCATGTTCAATCTGATGTCACAGACATCGAGTTGTTGGTAAATACCCCATTAATAGGGTCAGATAGGGTGCGTTTAATGAATGTTATTAAACGGTTCGCGAAATATCTTGTAGTGGGTACTGCTACTACGACTGTATCGACTGGATCGATGCATATTAAATTACAAAAAGAAACACCAGTAGTTTACAGACCTTACAAGATGTCTCACGATGAGAAACTGCGTGTTAGGACTATTATTAAGGATTTACTTGATAAAAAAATAATCCGAGAATCTGAATCTGAGTTTTCAAGTCCAATTTTACTAGTGAGGAAAAAGGACGGTAGTGATAGGCTTTGCGTAGACTTTAGAGCTTTGAACGCAAACACTGTTAAAGATCATTACCCGTTACCTCTTATCGACGATCACATAGATAGATTAGGACAGTCAAAATTTTTTAGCAGCTTAGACATGGCAACTGGCTTTCACCAGATCTGCTTAGACGAGGAATCTATTCATCGTACAGGGTTCGTAACAAGTGAAGGACATTACGAATATCTTAAAATGCCATATGGCTTAGCCAATGCACCTGTTGTATACCAAAGAATCATTTCTAACACGCTGCGCTCATTTATAGATTCTGGTAAGGTATGTGTTTACATTGACGATGTTTTATTGCCAAGCACTTCCATTGACGAAGGTTTACAGACGCTGAACGAGGTCCTGGAGACGTTGACGAAAGCTGGCTTCTCCATCAACCTAAAAAAGTGTAAATTCCTTACTACAGAGATCGAGTACTTGGGGCGGACAATCAGTAATGGTCAGGTAAGGCCGAGCTCTCAAAAGGTCGAGGCTCTAGTCAATTCAAGGGTACCAAGCAACGTCAAACAAGTAAGACAGTTCCTGGGTCTTGCAGGCTACTTCAGACGGTATATCCCGAATTACTCTCTGAAGACAGCATGCGTGGCGAAACTACTTCGCAAAGGAGTTGTATTTCATTGGGGCGAGGAACAAGACAAAGTTCGTAATGATATTATTGAACGATTAACAACCGAACCTTTGTTGACAATCTTTGATCCCTCTCGCCCTACTGAGGTTCATACCGATGCGTCTGCTATAGGTTATGGTGCTGTTTTACTCCAGGTAGTTGAAGGAGGATGTAAGCAACCTGTTGCCTATTTTAGCAAGGTAACTCAAGGCGCTGAACCACGATACCACTCTTATGAGTTGGAAACGTTGGCAGTTGTCAAGGCTTTACAACACTTTAGGCACTACCTTATTGGTTTAAAGTTCAAAGTTGTGACTGATTGTAACGCCTTGAAACTAACTCAACGCAAAAAGGATCTGCTGCCGAGAATATCTCGGTGGTGGATGTACTTACAGGATTATGACTTCGAACTCGAGTATCGTAAGGGGACTGCGCTATCTCATGCTGATTATCTGAGCCGTAATCCTGTAAATGTGTGTGAAATTCAAAGACCGTTAAATTGGGCTCAGATAGCGCAGGCCGCTGACGAAGAGACGCGGAACTTGATTCAGAAACTTCAAGATGGTGAGTTAGATTCGTCTCGTTACGTAAAGCATAATGATACACTTTGCTACAAATTCGATGTTGTTGGAGAGCAAAGTCGTATGTTGTGCTATGTGCCTAAAGGCCACCGTCTTAGCTTGTTACGGGTGTTTCACGATGAACACCAACATATCGGCATAGATAAAACTACTGAACTCATATTGAAACATTTCTGGTTTCCTAAGCTTAGACAGTTTGTACAGAAATACATACAGCATTGTGTCGTATGTCTTTCTCATAAGAAGGTCCCTCGTCAATCTTTACAGCCTATCGAGTCCTGGAAGAAGCCCGATACGCCATTTGATACTGTTCACACAGATGTTTTGGGACCTCTTCCGGATTCGAATGGTTTCAAGTTTGTTATCATAATTGTTGATGCTTTTACAAAGTATTCTCTCTTATATCCGATACGTAAGCAAGACGCAAATGAATTAAAACGAGTTTTTGAAAATGCGATTTCCCTTTTTGGTTCGCCAAAATTGATAGTTGCCGATCGTGGTCGGATGTACGAGAGTACAGTTTTTGTGAAATGGATTAAAGAGTTAGGTTGTAAAATACACTTCATAACTCCTGAGATGCATCAAAGTAATGGGCAAGTTGAGCGGTACTGTCGGACCGTAATGAATATGATACGCGTCGAGTCGGGCTTCCGACAAGAGACTTGGTCGAATATTTTGTGGAAGTTACAGCTCACCTTGAACATTACTGTGCAAAAATCGATTAAATATTCGCCTATGAATTTGTTAATTGGCAGCAATGGAGCTACACCCGTCATTCAGTCCCTGGTACGTGATGTGGCTTTGGAGGCATCGAGTCCAAATCGCGAGTCCCTACGCGAGCTGGCCCGACAACGAGCTTCAGAGTCTCTAGATGAGAATCGTACTCGTCAAGACGCTCGTGTCAACGAACGACGCAAGGCACCACGCGCGTTCCAAAAGGGTGACATGGTTTTCGTGCGTAAGTCTAGTCAGGCTACGGGCAAGTTGGACTCCGGCATGCGTGGCCCTTACACGGTCACACATGCTCTGCCACATGGACGATATGAGCTCAAACTAGTCGCTGGTTCGTATGGTAAAACCACGCAAGCTGCTGCCGAGTATATGACACTCTGGCGCGGGGAATGGACCCCCGATGTCTGCATCACATTTTTCGAAAGTGAGTTATTTTAATCCTTTAACTAAAGAAAAGGAATACAAGTTGTGACAGTATGGTGTAACTTAACCTGTGTTTTTTGAAGGTTCTACGAATGGCAAGTAAATTAGTGACTTGCAAGTTATGTTTTGCTGAAAAAGATAAGAAAAAGATATAAAAAAAATGTAGTCACAAATTGTATTTCTAATGTTGTGATGTCTTTACTTGTGCCGAGCACACTGCGGTCCCTGCTCATGTTTGTCGCATACTGCGATTGTTGGTACATACTGCGGGAGTACCGTCGCCAGTGCATACTGCGGGAGCACTGTTGCCGAGCACACTGCGGTCCCTGCTCATGTTTGTCGCATACTGCGATTGTTGGTACATACTGCGGGAGTACCGTCGCCAGTGCATACTGCGGGAGCACTGTTGCCGAGCACACTGCGGTCCCTGCTCATGTTTGTCGCATACTGCGATTGTTGGTACATACTGCGGGAGTACCGTCACCAGTGCATACTGCGGGAGCACTGTTGCCGAGCACACTGCGGTCCCTGCTCATGTTTGTCGCATACTGCGATTGTTGGTACATACTGCGGGAGTACCGTCGCCAGTGCATACTGCGGGAGCACTGTTGCCGAGCACACTGCGGTCCCTGCTCATGTTTGTCGCATACTGCGATTGTTGGTACATACTGCGGGAGTACCATCACCAGTGCATACTGCGGGAGCACTGTTGCAGAGTCCTCTGCGGGCTCTGCGATTGATTAATATTTACTGAAAATATTCGAGTAGCTTTACTTTCAGCTAAATAACACCTTTAAACACATAACTAATGATACCAATGTGCTTTACAGACGATGATGATGACGATGCCCAGGTGACTGATGGTCAATCAGATATGGGCCGTGCTAGTGGGACTGATGGCCAATCGGCAGATGTTCATATTAACAGGACCCATGAGCAGCCAGAGGACGTTCATGCTGACAAGATTGATGGTCTACCAGAGGCAGCAGCATCCAAGCTTCCTGATTCTGCGGACGAGGACGCACCGCCGTCAGGAGAGGCCGAATGAGAGATAGCAGTAGGCGTGGTCTAATGACGTCGCTTTACCCACCACCAAGAGAGAGGGAAGCTTGGTAGGGCGCGCAGCGGCACGAGGCACAGCGACGATCAGTTGGAGCTCCACTATTTTTTTGGTATCAGGGACAGACGGACGTGTAGCATTGCCCCTTAATATCGCAATTGTTTGTTGTAAATTTAAGTTAAGGGTAGTTTTGTTGATCAATTTGTAATTTTGGAATAAGATTTAGTTTAATTGTTTCTCGTGTGTTTTTTTTTAAGCATAGTTTCTACTTATTTCTTAATATATATTAAAGGAAATTTCATTATTTAATTACAGCTACAGCTGTACCAAATAACTCTTACAATAAAGAGTTATTTGGTACAGCTGTAGCTAAAGCTCTGAAAATTTTATGCAAAATATTCTATCAGAGGTCGTTTAGCCATCCAAAATGAAATTCGACAGTCCTGGAAAAGTTGCCACGTCGTCAAGGGTATGTCCACGAGATATTTCTAGCTATTTTGAAGTTTTTAATTTATTATGAGTTCTAGTATTAATTTGTTGCAATTATGTACGTAATTATTGTTTTAAGTTGTTATAAAGCTTCGATGTCTGATATAATGTTGGGGTTAGCGTTTGCTTTACAAATATTTTTTTGCGCTTTTAGATATTGTGGCCGGAAGCTACTTATTGTCGGAACTGTAGGTAGTAGGTGCGCATAGCAATCAATTCTGTAAACCCCCAAGCTTCACATAAATTGCTATGATTCCTAGATCGTGTTCTAAATTAATGACCTCTGTGTGTACTGTCGTTTATTGAAGCTTATTGTCACAAAAAATGTTTCCAATTGAAGGAAAACATCGTCCGATTCGATACTCAGTCGTAAGTAATTTTTAAGCCTGATTGTTTAGAAATCGAATGGTTTTATTCTTGGTTTATTTAAACGAAAGTAAAATGATTGTTTTTGTATCGTATATAACATTAAGATGGTTAATGGTGTTGGTTAAATAAATAATTTGATTTGTTCTGTAAAAATATTAGGATGTCATGGAATTTCTGTCTTCTAAAGCACTAAAGCCCCAAAACAGGGTAAGTATTAGTTTTATTTTCAAAATAGACACATTTTATTTTTTAATTATGTTGTATTGTTTTGAAGTGCTAATTTGTAAAATCAATAAAAACAAAATGATACAACACTATTGTATAACTGATCAAATTAGGCGTAGTACTTTCGGAACTCCTTAACAATTAAAAACTATGTCAAGTATTGTAGTTATTAGTTCTTTTAGGTTCTAAAACAGTTCTAATATTTGCAAGGTCTTGACCTCTTGGTCTTGTCTTGACGTGAATAGGTTTTTTCTAGGCGAGCATGTCTGGTCATCAAGTGAAGTGAGGCCAAATGACTCATGTATAAAAAAAAGAAGTTCTTACCTGTAAAGGCTCCAAGCATATGCTGCACTCTGAGAATCTGGATAACACTTCATCACAGTTCGGGCAGGAACACTGTGCAGCGTGGCCGCTTTGACCCTCGTCGGATGACTCGAGGGCTGGTGCCTGGACTAGAGGTAGAGACTTGTCTGGAAAGAAGACAAATTACGGTTAGAGTTAGAAGGTTCACGTTTCAAGGATAGGATTTTCATGACAAAAAAATCAAATAGGTTATCGAAAATAAAAATTGAGACTTGGTTTTTATATCGTAACTGAGATAAAAGAAAACAGGAATTTTGAAGTACCTAATAAACATTTAGAATTGTTTAATTTTCCAATAAAACTTTTTACTAATTGTTGTATTGTATAAGTCGTGTGTTCTAAATCTGAATTTGTATTAAAATTTCGATTATGGTTTAGGTTTCTAACGGTGTTTGATATAAAACTTCGCAAACGCTAAACGCATCTTCTAAAGAGCAGATTTTGGATCCTAAGATATTGAAAAAAAACGTAGATTATCTTTTGTCTCCTTTACACAGTGAGAGTAAGCGTGCAAGCTGCGGCATGGCCAGTAGACAGCCACTCTCAAACCAGCACCAGTAACAGTCAGTAGCTGCGTCCTGTGATTTCACCCGCCTAAGCCTTTAATTACTAGTGTAAATTGTTCGCCAATTTACGTGAACTACTACATAACATGCTCTACTAACTATAGCACGCTACTAGTATAAGTCATTACGTCGAAGAAATACCTAGTAGGTACTTACTTACATAATTATAAGATAACGTAATTAGTTCCGATATTTAAAAAAAAAACAGTATAAGTTGTATGTATATTGTCTACTGATGTGAACTAGAACGTTCTAGTGTGTAGTCAATACTAATGTTATAATATTGAAAATGACAGGAACAGGCTCAGAAACTAACTGGACCGATTTCAAACATTCTTTCAACAATAGAACTAGGCTACGATATCGAGGAGTAAGTAACTTTAGACGCTTTTTATCTCGATGTTCTCACATGATCGGCACTTATGTGGGTGAAACCGCGGGACGCAGTGTTTGGTAAATAGTAGATGATTGATTACATAATACTACATAATTCAAGATGACATTTGTCTCTATTATTTACCTTGTGTGATAATGATTAAATAATTAATTGTTAGGTAAATTAAAAGGCGCCTCTAGCGGACCTATTGCAAAACTTTCATAATTCTAAAAACAACAGTGTTTTTGCAAATTTTTTATTTAACACTATTACGTAATTTAGATAAGCTGACCTTGGCAATACCAGTAGGTTAGTAAATACTGTAGAGTATTATAATATAATAATTACACAATCCACGACAAGAACTATATCAAATTAAAATTACATAGGTACCTATTTAACTTACATAGTTGTTTTCAATACAAATCTTATTAAATAACAAAGTATTTTACATGGTAAATACCCCGGTATTTAATAATATTTGTATTTCGTTATAGTTTTGTTTTTACTTTGGGATGCCACAGGGGTCACATTTAGGTCCAAAGCTCTTCTTTATTCATACACAAGATTTAAGATTTTTAATCGCTTACATAATAATCAAATGCGAAGGTAACTCTGTCTGTCTGTCTGTTACGTTTTCACGCCTAAACAGCTAAAACTAGTTTGATAAGTTTTTGGAGATTGATTAGACCTTGGAGAAGGACATGCTTTTGACCCCGACATTCCCGCAGGATTGGGACTTACGCGGTTGAAAACGCGTGTTGCAGCTTTTGTACAAATATTAGTGATTTAAATTTATCATTGTAAAATGAAATTTACATTTTGCCTACTGAAAAACTTGATTTGGATTGAAGGTTTTAAAATTTGAAGTCCGTTTATATTTTTTTATTTCATGTTGATCTTCTGTCCTATGTCGCCATAATGTGATGTAAAGTGCAATTTGTAATACTCGTAGTATAATCTATATGCCGTTATCGCAACTGTGTCAGAGGAAAGAGAAAGGTCTTTTGCACCTGCTCTGCCTATGTCCTAATGGTATAGATAGCTAGTTCTGCCTTGCGGTGTTACTTGTAAGTTCAAGCAACAAACTACATCTATCTGGCTAGCCCGAATTCAGATTATACCTATGTTGCTTGTGCTATTTCATCAAATTTGAAGTCGGTTTGTATTTTTTTTTCGTTCATGTTTTTTTGCTAAAGTACTGCAAAATTTCAAATTACATAAATATATTTCAATACCTACTTGGTAATATTATAGCACTAATATTTTAATACAGTTACATTTTTTTTTATTCGTAATTTTTTGCTAATCGATGATATTTTTTAATTGATATACCTACTTAACGTATTTTAATATGATTTTGTAAATCTTAACAACAAACAAGTAAATAAACAGAAAAAAACATAGAACTTCGATTAATAACTGACATAAATTTTAATAAAATTATAATATTTTAGCTGTTAAGGCTTATAATGTAAATTCTACACTATTATGCAAGAGATAAATTGCCAACCTTGACACGTAGGTAGATGTCAGATATACGATTATCATTAAGGAAATGAAACGTAGGCTGATTTTGGCAATGAGTTGTAACTATCCTTGGTTCAAGGTTGGAGTCCGGTGACCTATGAGAAAGGATAAGTTAAATGAACTTTATAGTTCGAAACAGCTTCCCAACATCCATGATAGCTTTGAAAATCAAAGTTCAAAAAACTTTATAGATTATTTTACAACATATCTATGTAAATATGTAAGTCCACTTGAGGTCATTAATATAGATTCTGAAGACTTAACATTTAAATAAAAATAAAATTTTAAACTAAGTAACTTTTAACAAATATACTAAAGGAAATTATTTATTCTTGTTTCTAGATATATCTAGCACTTTAACAAATTAAAATAATATAACTAAAAACAAAATGTAGTTTCAGGATATTGTACTGATTTTTTTAGTATGGTAATGGCTGTCTATCTAAATATACGGTAAGTCTTTCCTATACATTATTAATACAAAACTATTATATAATAATAAACTAAACTTTAACGATCTTGACATTTATTCACAGACGTCTCAGCATAATTAAGTACATACTGCTTATTTCGCTCAATTTTTGACCTAAATTATAGTTCGATGATTCTTTTTAATAATACAGTATAATATTATTATGATTGATGGGTATTTTAAATGATTAGTAACATTAAGTTACATAGTTATCCACATAGTTACGGTTAAATTGGTTATTTTCTTTAATTTTCACCGATATGGAACTAATTTAGCATGGGCATAGTATTATTTCTTTGTGGGTATATTAAGTCTCTTAGTTTAAGCCTACGACGAAAAATTGCGTTTTACAACTTATAACAAATAGCTTGCAGCGAATTATTTGTTTATGGTGTATAAAAAATAATTTATCTATGCTGAAAATAGTACAATAAATGTCTAAAGCACTAGTTTAAGTCGTCTATTGTACTCCTACATTTAAAAAAAAAGTTGGTGGTGAGGTCTAGCGCGGCGATTTTGACTTCGGGTAATTTCGACTATTCTTAATAACTTGTGTATAAATTTATGAAATTGCTTTTGCGCTATCCGTTTATAGATAGCACTTTTTAAAATAAAGTATAATGCAGAAGTTAAAGAATAGTCGAAATTTCCCGATGTCGAGATTGCCCCGCTGGACCATACATTATTTTAATATTTTTTAATTAATATTGGAAATTTTGGAAAGATGTCTTCGTAGAATACCATAACATTTTTGAATCAATACAGTTACTATTGTAGTCGAGTGCAAGTTAAACTTCCATTTTAAGTTTCAATGATGTAAAGGAGTATCGGATAAATCTTTAACAAAAATAATCCCCATTATGTCACTGAGTGAATCACATTATGACAATCATGTGACTTGTCACACACCAAAATCGGACCAACCAAGTCTCAACAAGGTCGCAAACTAGAGGTCAAACTTATTCAAACATACAAAGTAAGAACATAACCCTCTAGCAGCCGTCGCAGTTGGTTAAATACAATCTGTAAACTGATATAGAAGTAACTCTACACCTGCCTATTACGTATGACTTACATACATATTACATTATGTTACATGTAAGTATAAAAAATATGGCATTGAGGTCAAGGCGGAGTCGTGTAGAGCTGTGTTAATATGGACGGCTGACTGCTAGACTGACATAAGTTAACTTGAGACTTTTTCGAATGATGGATCTTTTGTAAATAATTACTGTGGATTGCCATCCAGCGTGACAACGCAGCTAGTTTGCTTGGCAGCTTTGTATCGGGGACGTTGGATGCCGGCTTGTTTGGCTAAACCTTTTTTTTTAAGTCTTTTTAATTATTGTTGTTTTTTTTTTAATTTTGTTGCTTTTGTAAGATTTTGGGTATAAATTGTTTTTATGTAAAATGTTGTTAAATAAATGTATTACTGATATTACTGATAAATTAATTACTTGTTCAAAGTTTAGGATTCTTTGTAAATAACGATAGATGGATAAATAAGAAAAGAGCCGATTTTGTTGAAAAATTCCTTTTTTATATTTTGAGGTAGGTACGTACTCCTAAAAATAAACATGTTCTACACAAAAACATCGTTTCAGAAAACTTTAACTGGTTAGCTAGCACAGGTAATGAAATACAGCCTGACAGATGAACAGTGGAGTCTTAGTAAAAAGGTCATTTTTTTATTGCCCTTTGAGTTCGCTAAAACCTGTGTGCACTGACAGTCTTGTTAGAGTAAAACCTCTAGTTAATTTCTTTGAACACATCAGACATATTGGAGACCGATGCCCTTCAGTTCAAACTCCTATTATGTCATAGAATTTCATTAACTGCAATTGATGTTTTTTAAAGTTCGAATATTCTATCCAAATAGCGCAAGCGTTCGGCTTGTAGGTATGTGTTTTCATTGTAAAGTTCCTATGTAAAGTTAGGTTAAAAAACATTGGCAAATGTTTGCGATAAAAAAATAAAAGAAAAAAACTCCTATCTGATTGAAATTACTAGAGATATTTTAAAGGAAAATATCACTAGCGGCGAAATGATGATTGAAATTCAACGTCGAAAATTAATAAAATGCTACAAAGATAAACACAACAAGAATAAAACGAAAAATAAGTTTAATGTTAGGAAAAAAGTTACCTAAACGAATATTTGGTCATTATTAAAATTTGTATTTATGTAATAAGTATACAACAAGTATATACCTATATTAGTTTGTATGTGAAGTCTTTAAATAACCTTGTAATTGCATAATAAATTTAAGTGTTTCCTACAATGTCATAACAAATGCAAACAAATATAGGTAGTATTGATTTATTAAGCTATAAAATATAATAGAATAGGAGGTTTACTTTTCAGCACTTCCTTATTTTGATTAAGAAAAATGTAACTTGTACATTTCAGGAACGGTAATTTAAGCTAAAAGAGGTTGTTCTAGAGGTCTAGCTAGACGAACAACTTTAGTTCTACGACTTTCAAAAATTTGAATTTATATTTTAAATGTTTAGTTTAAGTTTACTTGTAAATGAGCTGTTGTCAAAATTAAAGGTCATTGACCTTAAGTTTTCCCACAGTTTTTGTCTGCCTGCTTCCTAAAATGTCTCAAACTATTGCTTAATTTAATCCCGTGATTCTGAAATTGGCGACGAATTTTGGAAAATCTCAAAATGGTCAACTTTGAGGAAATTTAAATTCACTAATAAGTATAATAAGTTTAAAAAAAAACCAAATGGCATAAGTAACTCCCTAAGCTAGGTACTTCAGAAAAGACACAGTAAACCAAAGCCCAAAGCAATTAGCAGATTTTAGTGACAAGTTTAAACAACAGAATACAACCAGGAAATGACGCGTTGGTCTGTGTGTAACAGTAATTCCAAGTACACCCACTTAGTATAACATTACTCATCCCTTACACAACACTCAATTTTGTGATGACGTTCTAATCACGAGATAAAATGATCTGAGTCAGATGAGATGCTGGTATGATAGCGTTATAAAGATGGGTAAATAACTAATTAGTCAGCTAAAATTGACGAATAAGATTATGATGAAACCATAGCATATGTACGGCCTATCTACTAACGTAACTATGAACTACTGCGCGAATCTCGACTCAATATTATTATTATTATATCTATTAAGATACTACCAATCATTTTTTTAGAATCTTCCAAAAACAGACATCAGCATCTCTGATTTACAATTTTATTGCAAGTAGGTACTTATACTACGGAAATACCAACATTTCAATTTAGAAAATGTTTTTATTTGTCATTGGATTTCCGTTTATCGGTGGCAAATATTTAGAGACGTCTCACAAACCGCTATGTGTTCGGAGTTTCAATGCCAAAGTCATCGTCGTATGAGATTCGATCTTCCGAGTTTGTTGGATTCGTCAGTATAGAATGTTCAATGTTCAAACACCGAGGTTGTGAATGCTAACTTATATGAAGAAGAATAAGATTATATTGATAGTTCATAGCCTTTACAATAATGTAGGAAGATCTTTTGCCCTTGTCACTGAAAGGAAATTGGGCGAAATGTGTTGCTGAGTTTTCACATTCGTGAAACCAAGTTAAAATGCTTTGTGAATTGTTTTATTTCGGTGGTAAATTAAGAAATTTGGTTTCGTCAAACTGAAACTAATGCCATGCCAAACATAGACTTTTCCGTTGCTTCTAAATCACGTAATAAGTTGCTGTAAAATTGACTGTTTTTGTATCTGCAAATATCTTGCAAGTATTAAAAAATACTTGACACGAGAAAAAAATAAATAGAAAATCTTTTTGCAGTCCGCTGATAGTTCGGTTGAGTTAAAATCTGTAGTGTACCTACGAGGTCTAAGTCCTGATAGAGGCCGCAAAACGTACTAACTCTTAGGTAAACTGTGGCCTTACTCAAACGTTTACAGCTAGTTTAATTTGTAAGCAGTTAAATGCAGTAATTATGTATCGACTAAATCGAGTGTTTGATCAAATTTATATACAAAAGTAATTTTTTTACACATTAAAATTTGTCTTTAAAATAAACAGTAAGTTAAATATTTATTTTTGTAGAGGAATTAGCAGAAAAATATATTTTCTGTCTGGGAGAGTTCAATGACATTCTTATTATTTGATAAGTTAAAGCAATTATTATAATTTCAGAAATATAGATTGAATGCTTTATTGTACTCATAAAAAATGGAATGATATATACAAAAATCTAGAAAAAAAACTGGCTCAGTAGCGGCTGAGAGCGGTCTCTTTCAGGCAAGGTATTTTATTTTAGGTAGGTATGTAATCACACTATAAGGTATCTAATCAATGTCTAAACTGAATAAAAAGATCCAAAAGATAGATTTTATGTCACAACTAAGTTTTTTTTTAACTCCGGAGGCCTCTTAAACTGCTAACATACTAAATCTAATCATGACCAAAATAATCAATAAAATACCTTAAATAAACCTAAAACTAAAATAAAACGAAATACTTAAACGTCTTTGGTTGTGCAATTAAAAAGTGTAAGAGTGAAATCGACGGATGGAAAATCTAGACTTCTAGACTTAGTTACGACGTAATTTTTTCCAAGTAATTATTTAATTACCTACTAGCTTAGTTAATAATTATGATAGGTACTGATGAACCGCTTGTCAGTTTGTCACCAACGTCCCGTTTATCATTTTTGTACGTGTTAAAACACAATGGCTTTTGTTGAGATAAATGTATTTCATTATCTCGGATTATAAGTATAGAGACATAAAGTGGCATCAATGCTTTTTATTGCTTTCAGCTTTATATGAGTTTGATTAAATATCTACAATGTATGTAGGTAATATTAGAAGGGATTCTAAAGTAAATTGATAGCAGTATTGTAAAATCAGTAATGTTATCCCCTAAAATACTTGATAAAAACAAATTATACAATTTTATGTTGTTCATAAAAAATAACTCCCTTACTTATAAAATACATAAATATGACTAAATTATGTGACGTTTGTCTCTGTCTGTCAACTTTGAAACTTCATGTGACAGAAAAAAACATACGATGCATAGTTATGCAGCGCATTAATTAGCGTTTATAAGATTAAGGGGGTAAGTTGATGTTTTCTAACATTGTTTTATTTCAGTACGTAATTTTATATAACATACTGTCTATCCTTTTTTTTATTTGTGGTATAATTTAATTAGTTATAGATCAATGATGCAGATTATACATATCTATAGGTATATAATTAACGCATATCAATCATTATTTAATACCATTTAATCTGTGGAAACAATGATCTCAGAGCTATTGGCCGCACGCACGATTGAATGAATCTTTGCTTATCTATGGATAAGAATATGACAAGCCAACTATTACTATTATCTGTGATGACAAATATATAATAAAAACCTATCTATCTACATTGTATGTACATAAAGTGCTTAAACTACTAAGTACTAAACATAACATAAAAAAACTATTACCTATGTAATGTTTATCCCTTTATAACGTACCAATAATTTGTTTTAAAATTACCTATTATTTTTACCAGTGTATCCATGACTTGTGCATTGCAAGACATTGATTTTAGGCCATCGGCCTTTCTATAGTAAGATAAGTAGATACAAGATAAGATACCGATTTATTAGTGTATTTTTACTTAAATGAGGTCGTTAACATTTAAGTGTGAATTGAAAATGCATGATTTCTGTCAATTTTATTCTGCAGCTGTTTTGGACTTTGAAACTTGAACATGCTTTTTACATGCTCATTTGTAGATTGCAACGCGAATTGGACACCCAATCTACAACAAAAGTGATTTTATATGAGTAGTTATAGAATAGGTGGGAGTGTGTTATAGCTCTGTTTAGTTTTTAAAACGGCTCAGTACCTAATTGTTGGTAATTAATTTAGTTAGAAATCACTAGCATTTTCAAAAGCCTTAGCTAAACTTTGCAAAATTTCTAATTATGTAACCTACCTTCAATCTCAACATGTTCACTACTAGAGGAGTCTGAGGAGTCATCTTCTATCTTCTTCTCCGATATGATTGTGACGCTGTTTTCACCGCAGTCGTTGTGTTGAGCTCTCTTCTCGGTCACCGAGTGAAACTGTTGACAAAAGACATGGAAAAAATGTATAATATGTCTTAGGTTTGTTGTTCAAGGTATTTTTCTATAGTTATTTTACAAGTAGAATGCACCCGAAGGAAAATTAAATGAACAAGAGGCACAGGTTTGAGTCTTGTCACTGGGAAGTTTTGATGATGCGTTCTCCTTGTTAAATATTTTTGTAATATAGCAATTTAAGAGTTTCAGTCAATTTTTGTTCTATTGCAGTTTTTTCAAATGTAGATTTGAACACAACCATCGCCTTCCTTTTTTGTAGATAAGCTGTATGGTCTAAGATGTAACAACATCTTAGACCATATTATCACTCGTCAGTCACTGGGTGAGATAGTGGTCAAACGATCATCTAACGTGTGTAAAAAAACATAAATAAATTAACATAATTAAATAGCATGTTGTTATTGCTATAGTGTTATTTAGTAAAAACTGTTGAAAAAAATAAGTCAAGAATATACTTAATATTTTTGATTTACGTGGTTATATTATTGTGTATAATTAGTGTAATAGGACGTAATTACGCATTATTACCATGATTGTTAAACAAGAAATGATTTACGAGCATATAATTAAGTTGTTCTACAACATTTTATGTGGGTAGACCAGTATTGTATTTAATTATGAAATAATTTACTTATTATAAACATAGTTAGTTGATGTCGTAAAGACAGGTTTCTGTGTTTAGTTGGATGGCTGAGCACTATAAACACAGCTTCGTTAGATTTTTCATGGTTCAGCCATTTTTGGAAATTTCGCAAGTAATTAAAAAGACCTCAAAACTTTAGTAAAACTCTGAAAAATTCAAATCAGTTAAACCAATTACGAGAAAAGTCTAACATTTTTTTTTTAATTCTAAAATTCATTCAAAATCGACACTAAAACGTAAGAAACTATGTCATCTACAAATGCTTTGAAAGTTTTGGTATATGTTTTGGTATAGAATATTGTCCTAGTTCTGTACGAAAAAAAGCTTGTTAACAATTTATATCTAGATCAAAAGTAATCTATAAGATAAACATTAACATATTTTATTAGGTATATAAAATCATGCGGCATTGTATCATGTCATTGTTTTATAATAAAACAATTAAACAAGTCTAGTTAAATAATTGTTCAATATAAATAATTGTTTGCAGCCGTTTTTATCGGTCGTTAGTCAGTTTGTATACAAATACGGTTGTACGCAGTTTGGGTTATACTCGTATTTTTAAAAGTTTTATACAAAATTGAGAAAAAAGAGTGAAAACGGGACCCTTTTGCTAAGACTCCACTGTCCGTCTGTTTGTCTTCTTGTCATCATCAGGCTATATCTCAAGAACTTTGATATATAGCTAGACAGTTGAAATTTTCACAAATGATGTATTTTGGTTGCCTCTTTAACAACAAAGAATAAAATAAATTTAATATTTATTTGAGTGGAGCTCACATACAATAAACGTACTTAATTTTTTTGTAATAATCGTATGGGACCCTTTGTGTGCGATTTTTTTATATATATAAAAGTTTATCTGTGTTATAAAACAGAAATGCCTTTTTTCAAAGCTGTAATTTTACCAAAAACAGGTTTCTTTATTTTCCATTGTTTGATACCTTCAGGTATGAGACGAATTGGATTTGAGTGTATATAATGCAGTTTTCTTTATATTTATACATATAAGGATGTAGGTTTTATAATAACGATTATTTAGTTTCCTCTTCCCGGTCGAATTACTTGACAAATTTCAATGTCAACTCGTACGAGATAGTTTAAAGCATGG
Source organism: Idaea dimidiata (assembly GCA_949358125.1). Taxonomy (NCBI): domain Eukaryota; kingdom Metazoa; phylum Arthropoda; class Insecta; order Lepidoptera; family Geometridae; genus Idaea; species Idaea dimidiata. The sequence continues at coordinate 13,168,198 of OX442334.1, forward strand.
ACCGGATAATAGAATTTAAAAAATATATTTATGTTTGTTACTTGATGGACTCGATTATGTTTGTTATTTTACTATATGGCCAATTTGTATATTAGAATGGTCCAAAATTACATTTCAACATCATTGCAGTTTTTGCAAAATAACATTTCAACAAATTTACAGATCTTAATTCACTCTATCCTCTTGGTAAACTAAAAGATTCTCAAAAAAAATTCATAGTTTTTTAAATTAATAGAATTTCGATTGCAGTTCAGTTGACAGTTAGCTGCAATATGACTTTGATAGTTGGTATATATCAATTATTCTTCTTCTTCTTCTTATTTTATTTCTTATCGGTTGTGAACCGATTATGGCCATTAGGAAATTAGCCAGTGTCATGTATTTTAATATATTATGCAAGTTATTTGCATCGAAACAGTCAAGTCGTCATAGTTAAAGTCAAGTCTAGGGAATCATTTGTAAACACGGCGGCCATTTACAAACAATCTTCACGGAGCCTTGGAGACAACACTAAGTCAATGTTTTGCACCGATTTTCACTTTCATTCCACTTGTACACCTTCACGAAACTAAATTGATTAATATGCCCCCGAAATTAAACAATTTGCACGCATATGAACTAGGTTTCACAAAAATGAAAATTTAGCACCACATCTCCTCAACGAGTTCCCGCCAAGACTCCCTTATTGATCATGGAAGCTAGAAAAAGGACTTGTTTTTGACGCGTTAGTGGAATGTCGTCCTGAATTTTCATTTTTACAAAACATTGTTTTATTGCGTTTAAATTGTTTAATTTCGGCGGTAAGTTACCAATTTAGTTACCGAAGTTCAACGAGTTAAGTGAAAATAAAAATACCAGTGCCAAACACGAAATTAGCACGTTACAAACAATTGTTCCATAGGGTTGGAGAAAAATCGTCGCCATTTTTCCTACAGCCTTCACGCAGTGAAAATTATTTCAAACGATTACAGTATAATAGTGGTAGTTCACTATTCGTACGAGAAATTGGCTAAATTGTCCTATATTGCTGACAGAAGCCATAACTAAGAAAAAGAAAAATAACTAGAAAAACAGAGATAAAATTAAAGCAAACAATATCCCGGGACTTCACCCAAGACAGAGCACTATTAATATAACTGCAAGAACCTGTATCTCCGGATGTAAAATGTGTGGCTTTTAACCATTACCGGTTTAGTATTACGACCATAATACCTACTGTGGTTGGAACTTGGTCTGTTATTGTATCGTGTATCAGTTCTTTGAAAAACTCTGCCTACTATGGGAATGTAATACTATGGGCTCGCGGTTTCGCCTGCGTTAGTCATGATCCTGTGGGAATATTGGGATAAAAATGTTAGCCAAGGTATTAGCCAACTATCTACATACCGAATTCTATTCTAATCAGTCTAGCTGTTTAAGCGACCAACAAAAACACGTATATTTTAGGATTGCCAAGCATTATTAAGGTAGTTAAGTCGTAGAACTAAAGTTGTTCATGTAGTTAGGTTAGATTTGATGCCTTATAATCTCTTATAATCATTTTTTAAACTGTAATGTATGTTTATGTAATTTAATAATATAGGCAGTATTATAGTAAATTTCACAAAATTATATGAAATTGCATTACATTATTTAAAATTACAGTGAGAAATATTTTTAGAAATTCACACAGCACAGAACTTGAAAGCCTTTTCCGCCTGCCAAGCGGCACGCATCTATCTTTCTCCATAATGAATAATACGAAGTCCAAATTACTACCCGCGTCGATATTCCCCCTTAACTATAACCTTGAATTCTTTAAGTCTAAAGAAACTGAAACTCGTTTAACATAAAACTCCTTCCGGAAATGCGTTCAGGGTTTTTTTTTAAACCCGGATCAAGTTACGCAGGAACCGGACTAAAATAACTCGTACTACTTAAAAGTGATTGTATTAAAAACCCGGCCAAGTACGAGTCGGCCTTGTGCACGAAGGGTTCCGTACCATTATCACAAAAAATACGTTTGTTGCATAGACGCCTACTTACTTAAAATCTTTTTTTTATTCTGATCAAAAGAAGTCATCTGTGTAGAATTTAACTGTCTAGCTATCACAGTTCATAACTGTTTGATGACTATTCATGACTGACAGCCTGATGACAGACAGACAGTGAAGTGTAAGCAAAAAGGCCCCGTTTTTACCCTTTGAGAACTGTTGAGAACGGAATCCTAAAAAAAGTCTTATTTTGTTACGATTTTGTGACGTAAAGTGCCAAGTTGTAAGTGAGAAATGTGTTTATTTGTGGGTTTTTTATCTGACCTTTGAGTTGAAAAGGGTTTTAACTAAGGAGGATTTACGAACATGTTGCTAGAGAAAGATTAAAAAATTATTTAAGTTGATCTAAAATTAAAAGCTTTGGTTTGGATTGTAATTTTAAGCTTTTGTTTATGGGATCTGAAACAAAAGCTTAAAATTATCCTGCCCAGAATCTTATCTTCTTATTTGAAAAGTTGTTAGGAATTTTGTTACTCCTGTTGTTACTACTGAAGTGGTTACGATGAAATTTGAAATATAGAGAACTGGAGTGTGAAAATAACGTAAGTATAGCAAATGATTTGCTTTGATAATTAAATGGTATCGAATATTTTCTTTATTTTTGTTAGCCCGTTAATTTGTCCCACTGCCTTAATAATTGGCCTTTTCATCTAAATTTAGATGATTTATACAAAGTCCCGGGCACACAGAGCCATAAAAATAGCACGGATTAAAAAAAAAAAAGGTGCTTGCGCTGTATAAATCATCTAAATTTAGATGAAAAGGCCAATTATTATTATTATACAACGTAAGCAACTTTTTTTTTAATCCATGCTATTTATGTCGCTGTAGTGCCCGGGACGTTGTTAGATGGAGTAGGCTTGCCCAGAACCTATACCACCCTCCCAGCCTAGTCAGCCATGCCCAGAGGAAAGAACAGGTCAATACGTCTGGAGCTAATTAAGCCGTGGGTTTCCTCCTCCCTTGCCTTACAGTCGGACAAATTAACGGGCAGCCTAACCCCTCGCCACAAGAGCCTATTCCGGATTTCCGAATTTGCCTTCGGACCGTGGTGAGTTCTAGGACATGTCAGTTTCCTCAAAATCTTTTTCTTCACCGTAAGAGCGATGTTATTAGTATGAAATCTTACGAGGTATAATTAGACGCAGCCAGTATTAGAATAACGGGGTCGAATTCGTAACCTCTGGGTGAAAAAGGGGAGAATTTAAAATTTCGATTGTGATACCTCCGTACGTGACTTAACTAAGTCACGGCCGACCACTCTCGGCACAACTAAAACTTAATCTCAGACTCGGGTTGGGTAACGCGACTTGCTGGACCGAATAACATTCAATGTATCTATAGATCTATCTATAGCTACAGTTACTACCATTATTACTGCAATGTTAATGAAATTTGTATTGGATTGCATTAGGTAGATTACTTTGGTTTGTAGAGAGAAATGTTACAAGACATTATAGATATAGGTACTTGTAAAGAAATTAGGAAGTTTAACTCGCATTTTTCGGTTTTAATCGTTTCAATAACTCAAAACCCAGTGAATAGAGGATCATTCTCACTAGTTTCAGTTTATGTCTGTTCCATTGAACTACTGATACTTTTTACACGACTGCCAAAGGAAGTGTTATGTTTTTGCCGTGAGTGTATGTATGTATGTATGTATGTATGTATGTGACCTATTTTTGTGCCGTCGTAGGGCCTAAACGGCTGGGCCGATTTAGATAAACGATACGTCGTTAGATTCGTCATGACCGTGAGAGTGACATAGGGTACATTAAAATAATAAATAAATAAAAATAAAGATTTAAAACGCATTAAAACAAGATTTGTCTTGACCATAAAAACCGAGCAAAGACAACGGAACGTTACTTAAAAACTTTTCGATTTGACTTTGACGCCGAGTTTCAACTTTTGAAGGAATTTGAATGTTTGATTTGTCAGTTTGTCAGAGATAACATAAATAACAATTACTATGTTTACAATAAATAATTAACTAAAAATTTGAAATGTCGCGCTATGGATAATGGATAGCAAGGCTAATCCGCTAGGACAAGAAACCGCCAGCCTTTGTATCACCAGTCGCGACGAAGTTTTCGGATTTGGTAATTATATTTTAAGATGGATACCTGCCTACTTCATAGCCGTCTCAGCAAAACTCAAAAAGGATAGCTATTTTAATATTGAAGGCTTTTAGATAGCCTATCTTTAACCGATTTCGAGTCCTCGCTACTGGAGTATACACAACCAGAGTTAATGAGTTTATCTGGTGTAATTGTATCTAATCTCTAATAACTAAAAAGCGTTAAATAAAAAAAATATTTTAAAAAAATAAAAAACCCGACTGCCGTTAAAACTGAAAAGTAAAAAACAAGAAGATACCTAAAGGTAAAGAAACCTTAAAAATCGTTCGACGCATCTAGGAGCCTTAAAAAATTGTGGATGCAGTCGGGTGGGAGTCCTTTTAAAGGTAAAGAAGTATAATGACACCAAATTGTGTTGAAGTCCCACCCGAGTCCATCCACAATTTTTTAAGGCATCTAGGAGCCTTAAAAAATTGTGGATGCAGTCGGGTGGGAGTCCTTTTAAAGGTAAAGAAGTATAATGACACCAAATTGTGTTGAAGTCCCACCCGAGTCCATCCACAATTTTTTAAGGCTCCTAGATGCGTCGAACGATTTTTAAGGTTTCTTTACCTTTAGGTATCTTCTTGTTTTTTACTTATCAGTTTTAACGGCAGTCGGGTTTTTTATTCTTGCTAGTTCCACGGGCCATTTGCAATGGAACTAGTGAAACGAATATTCACAGTAATTCCAAAAGTCTGGAAATACCTCAAAAAGTTAAAGGCTAAATATACATACATACTACTAATATAATAAAGCTGAAAGTTTGTGAGTATGTATATTTGTTTGTTACTCAATCACGAAAAAACTTCTAAACCGATTTCAGTAAAACTTGGAACATAGGTAGCTCAAGACCTAGAATAATACAAAGGCTGCTTTTAATCCCGATATTCTTACGCGGGTGAAACTACGGAACCAAGCTAATAGAAGCAACAAGAATGAAACGGAAAAATTAGTTTTCTCTCAAATCGATGACACAGGAAAAAAAAATTTGAATCTCCAAATGTCAGTGTTTAGTCCTAGATTTTGACATCGTGTAAAATAACGCGCAGGTAACCTAATTCGGCTCCAAGCATGTCAATAAACGAAGTTAAAAAACCACAGAATGTATGAAGCAAGCAACAAAGTTCAGTTCAATCTTTTGCAGGAAAAAATAAAAATTTAGATTAAATGTGTCTAAAACACAAATACATTTTAACTTCACAGGTTTTTGTCAGTTCTGGAAGAAAATTTTGGATTACATTCACAAAAAAACAATCGACAAGAAGGTAGACACGTTGTGTTATAAATAGCTAGGAAAAAAATATTCTATTTATGGCAATATAGTAGTCGTATGCGCAAAAAACCTAGTTTAGTTTATTCTGTTTTAGTAAATAACGGTTATTTTTATACTTGTTGACTACGAAACCCTAAAATTGGTTTTTAAGTAGATTTTCCCCGAATTCTACTTTGAGTTTTTTATAATTGTTTTTTATGATAGTATTTTAACAGTATGACAGCGGATTAATCATGTTTAAAAATCGTGTAAGTCAGTGTAAGTCAATTTTTTTATTCGAGTTTTTTTTAAGTTTTTTTTTATGTTTTATAATTTATATCGCGAATTGGAGTCAAAGACTTACGTAATGCAAATGCCAATCTGTTTTTTTTAACAATTTCTTGAATATTCCTTCCCACAAGGTACTAAGCGACAGTCAATATTGAATATCATTTGACATATCCTTAGCGTTTGCGAACATGTTAACTAAATTATAATTTAGTGACAATTTACAACAATAGTTGATGGAGTTAGTAGTATTAGTTCGATCACGACTTTTACATACTTATCCGGCGGTTTCCAGTGCTCTAACATGAGGGTACTGCATGATGGAAACCTGTCTAGATTTGTATTGAATTTTCACGATTTTCCGTTTGGACATCCGTTGCTTGCGTGTGAGGTCATTGTATTGATTGTTGATATTGATTTTTTGAATGACGAAAAAAAAGACAAGATTTTTTTTGTAATTCCTTTAGAGATTATCTAGCTGATGTACCAGAGGTCCATTAACAAGTTGTTAGCAGTACTTAGTCCTTAGGCACGTAAGTAGGTCATGATTTTCCGTATGGACATCCCTTGCTTGCGTGGGAGTTTATTGTATGGATACATACGTATGGTTAATATTGGTTATTATGAATGAGGTAAAAAACATCAAGATAATTTTTAGATAATACCTTTTAAGATTATTAAGCTAATGTACCAGGGATTCATAAGTAATTTGTAGTTTTCACTATTTTGCGTATGGACATTCTTAAATTTGTGTGTATCGATTGTTGATATGGATTATTTGAATGACGTAAAAAAACAAAAAAAAATGAAATACCTTTTAAGATAAAGTTTTTGTACTTAATATATTTTGGGATTATTTAGCTGATATACCGGGGGTTCATGAGTTAATTGCACTACTTAAACCTTAGTGTACTCAAATATGGTAATATGTACACTAAGTAGGTAAACTTACACAATGATTTTATTGAATTTTATGAAAGTAAAAATATGCTTTCCGAGGAGATTCAAGTGTCAAATACGGCCCTTAAATACTCAAGTTTGCACTCAAGCACTTAAAATAAATATGACACTTCAAATATTTTATAAGACCTCACCCCGGTCTCTGTGTGACCAAAGAAACTGTAAAACTCCGAAAACAAAAACACTATTAAGTCCGTTAAAGTAGTTTTATTACAGGTATCATTTGTAAGATAAATCTTTATTTAGTCATGGCCAGCCCGTGAATGGAGATCTATTAACTCAGTAACCTTGTTTTTTTTTGTTTGATAAAGCGCCGTCTATTTAAGTTTATTTAAAACTAACTTACTTTTACTTATCCTTAACATTATCAAATAAGTAATAAAAAAATAGATTGAGTAGGTACTAACTCGTTAAAAATTGCAACATATCAAATTTATAAAATTAAATATTCATATTAACTTACGGTAACATTAGTCGAGATTATAAGATGAACTTAAAAAAATATGTTAAGAAAAAAATAACTTGCCAGTTATTTTTGGTATAAAATCAGAGTCAATTTTTTTTTCTGGAAACAGAAGAACTTTTAGCTTTTGTAGTAATTTTTTTTTCGGGTTTTGCAACTTATGATATGAATCTTAATTCAATTGTCGGTTTTCATTATGTTAAGCATTTTCAACACTTGACGTTAAAACCCGAAAATTGATTATAATCGAATGAAAATAATCGTGTTATCGGCATCTGCAAGTCAAAATTAGTACCTAAATAGAAAAAAAACGTAAATAACAGAAACAGTAACAGAAAAAAATAGAACAAACGGAATCTCCATTTATTTATTAAATAGACAGGGACAGACATTAAATTTGTCGCAACATAAATAAATACCTAATAGAAGAAAAAAGGAATTTCATCTCATTCTCTATCTTAAAATAGTATCGGATAATACCTTTCTGTCTAGAGAGATACCAACAATAATATTATTATACAAGAATACCGTGATAAAAGAAAAAATAAACAAGAGCTTTTTGCATTTGTTTGCTACAGTTTATATTTGAATACACAAACTAAGTATCTACTGTAAATGTTCGTGCGATTTATTTTATTCGTTTCTTTGTTTAAATTGTGCAGAGGGTAGAATGAGATACGTTTTCTTTTTAAGGGAGAATGATAATTAGGTATAAGATAAGATGATTTGACGCATTATTTTCAATTTGAATAAGTGATCTCGCTTTAATTGGTTTATACCTACCTATCCGTATTAGTAGGTTAAGGCGACAAAATGAGATAGGTAACTAGTTTAGTTTTGAAATTATTAATTAAGAAAAATAGCAATTTAAAAACTCAAGTGAAGCTAGAGCCGTTTCTGATTATTTTACCGTTCTCCGATAGCGCGATACAGAAGAATCATTATTTTTGAAATTTGTTTTTACTATTATTTTGTATAAAAATGTTGAACAATTTAGGGCTTGGTCAATATCCATTGTTATCAAAGTCGAACTGTATGGGAAAAAACGTAAAATAAAAAATAAATTATTTCAAACTCTGTTTCAAATTAATTCATGACTTACCGGTCTCGACAAAATAGCCATTTTCGAATTGCGTCTGACAGTTTTATAATTAACCAAATAATCTTTCTCATCTTCATTTTCGCAATTTGAATTATATGCATTGTAACGCCACATTTTTACACACAAGTGCAATAATTGAAAAAAGAAAAACAATCAGCCTCAAAATCGTCAATTTTGTAATTACGGATTATAGTAGCAACGAACGCTTTCAAAATCTCACAAGTAACTGAAACCGGATTTCCAATTCAGGTGTCACTTGTATTATTGCTTCTAACGTTTACAAGCCGTTTTATTAGATTCTTGTCAACACTTCTATCTGTACTGAGGCCTTGATGTAAACTGTTCGGATCGGTTTCCCAACGAGGTATTTTCAGTTTCGGCAACAATGACAGTTTTTGCTCAAGTCCCGTCAATTTGAGTCATTGTTCCGCGGATGTGTATACTAAACTATGTCTTACTTCCCATTGTGTTGTTTCCGTATTACGAAAATTATTTTTAAATAGCTTTTAATTTTGTATTAGGTAATTTGTTGGTTTTGTTAGAAGATAGATTGGGGAATTTACAATGTTTCTTGTGTTGTTTTCTAAGTACTTACCTATTGCCTTGACTATCAGTAAAGGCTCTAGATAATTTAAAAATAGCTTTGAATTTCGTGTTAAGTAATTTGTTGATTTTGTTAGAGACTAGCACCCTTATTTATAAAATACTACTTACACATGACTAAGTTATGTGACTGTCTCTATCTGTCAACTTTGAAACTTCATGTAACAGTAAAAGACAAATGATGCATAGTTATGCAGGGCATTAATTAGCTTTTATAAATAAGCACGTAAATTGTAAAATTTACTATGTTTCTTTTAATGTTTTTTTTTCATAAGAAGTACATACCATACCTATTGGCCTTTACTTTGTCTCAATGATTTTTAACGGAAACTTCAATCCGTGTCATGGGACTACTATGCCGATTAAACATTTATCCACATCCTACTTATATAAGAGTAGGTATTAGTAAAGTTAACTAGATTCTTCTGCAATTGAAATTGTCAAAATTGTACAATACTAGTAATAAAACAGAATATTTTCCGGTTTAGCTCGCGTTTTATTCATTAACAACATTGTTATAATGCTGTACAAATGTTTCACCAACTTTACACTTTGTTTCATCAGAGTGGACTGAGATGTAATTCGTCAATTTAATGTGCTCCGGAGAATATTGTGTTAGGTATACCAATCACAATGCAAAATTGCGTGTAAAATACTTATTAAAAATTACTGATAAAGTTTATACCAAACCGATTAACTGACGATTTCAGATTTTTAATCACTCTCATGATCATTTCGAACCGTCTTATAACTACAACTTAGGATGTGTGTTTGGAAAACCACATCCGATGAAAAGAAAGCAAAAGAAACATACAGTAAGTATTTACTAATCATCTATAAATATCAATCTCATTTCTATACCATGACATTGATATTGCATATCTAATGAATGAATGACATTGATAGGTCATTTCATTGCAGTTGCACACGGAAATGACCCCTTCATTTCTGTAAACGGATTATTGTGGAAGTAACGATGTGATAAGCAAATATATAGCTAGCGACACTCAAAACTTTATAAATCATCTCAAAACTTTATTAATCATACTATAAAAACTATAGGAATTATATTTTTAGGTAATGTAAGATACGTATGATAAATTAACCCACGTGAGTTGTAAGGTCATTTATAATTAAAAAGAAATGTTTTTAACAATCGGTATTTTCAATAATTAATTAATAAACACATTTTTATTTGCATAATATTAATATTCATGCCGATAGAATTTTGGTCCTGACTGAGTGATTGGGTACTGACTGTGTGAGTAACTGACTAAACTATTAGGTATATCAAAGCACAGCCTAAACCGCTGATCCTAGAAACATGAATTTCTATTTACCCGTCGTAGGAATTTCGGAAATTGTCATGTGTAGTTGCGATTTTTCGTTATCACATTTGTTTTAGCAGTCAAAGAGTCAAAACTAAGATTGTTGACAGTTTATAAGTAACCAAAAATTCGTCCTAGAACCCGTGCTATGGTCCGTAGTAATTTGGGACGAAACTAAGGGTTACTCAACTTTGCCCTAGTTAATTACTAACTTACAAAAACATTCACTGTTTGATAATAACAGACATGACCGGGTTACACTATCAGAATTACGTTACAAATACATAATTATCAGGTTGGTTCTTCTTACAAATTGACAATTATTTCGTTTCTATAAAACAAATTGCAGTGACAGTTGCATTGGTGTTTTTTTAGATGAGGTGAAGTGAGGTCAAATGCAAGTTTATCTTTTGTATTAAACCGTCCATGTGCGATTCAGACTCTTGTGCTATTATCACAAAATAAACACGTTTTTTGTAAGTCTCCACCTTACGCCTTACTGTCCGGCTATTACTCATGATCTGTGATATGTAGCCAGACAGTTGAAATATAAATCTCTTATTAATATTATAAAGAGGTAACGTTGGTAAAAATATTGGGCGTAATCTCCGAAATTACTGGACCGATTACAAAAATTCTTTCACCAATAGAATGCTACACTTTATCCAGGAGTGACACACTCTACTTTTTCGCACGCTACTTTTTATCTCGATATTACCACAGGGTCCGGACTTACGCAGGTGAAACCGCGGGACGCAGCTAGTGTATCAATGGAACAAAGAAGAAGTATGAAATAAAATAGGTATTAACTAAGTAGGTTTTGTAAAGAATCCATTTCGCGCACGCTTGCACACATCTTAGTTAGTGCTAATCAGAGCGTTTCAATTCGATTGATCTCATTTAGATGGTGAATATGAATTCATTATGATTGTATTGCTAAATTATATTTATTTTATTGTTGCCCATTACACCCTCAACCGCTGGTAAAAACTCTACGCTTTTATCATTTATTTACTATGAATTACCGATAGTATTTTAAATTCTTATTTATTTAAAAATTCTTATTATCTTACCGCACTTAAATTCGTATGATTTACGTGATATAAAGAACAAATTGATCGAATAAAGTTCCTTTTTGACCTTTTGAGGTACGAAATCCTAAAATGTATGCATTTTGCAGTGAAAAACATTAATTAATTATTATAATACCTATTATGGTAAATATATGTAAGTAGGTATAGATAGGTACGATAAATGTAAAAAAAATCATATTGGTGTAGCTGTAATTTTGCGAATTTCAAAATCAATACGTAGTAAAAAAAACAGTCTATAAAAGTTTTGTACTTTTTACAGTCTGTTGATTAAATAATATATACCTATTAATTAGACAGTATAACAAATAGGACTGAAATAAGACTAAGTAGGAAAAACTTAGAATAAACCAGTAACAAATCTAAGGCTGTCTTATAAATATGGATATAAAAAACGTGATGTCTAAGATATAAATTACAATTCAGAAATGCAGTTGTGAATGCTAAGGCTAAGGTCGATTTAGTGAAGGTGATCTGACCAAATATTGCGACATAAATAAATAATGTCCCATATTTTTAATTAAATATGTTGGAAATTGTTACAGTTGGCGCCATAATTCTCATAATTCCCCCAGTGGCCGATCTACTGCCATCACGTTAATAATAGTCCAAGTAGTTTTCATCCGTTTATCTCTCAATAGTTCCTTTCGATCCGGTGGTTGACGTTGACTGCATTTTATAATATTCGGTTTAGTTTGCGAGTAAAATAGGTATTGAAAAGGGCCTATACGTGTTTGATTCGTTATCATGCACGCCGTCTAAAGATCTGGGACTTCCTAGTCCATAGACCAATAAAACCTTACCTTTGCTTGTTAAACCGAATTAAAAAACGGAGGAGTTTTTTTAGGTATTTAATTCAACAATGCAAAAGTTACACGTTCCGATCGTAATACCAAATCAAATAAAGCAACCATTTACATTATTACATATGTATTTAAAACGATATGCTGTACATATTTAGTTAATAAACTAAGCACGTAAGTCGTATGTGATTTTCATACAATTACTAATATTGAATGCAAATATAGTATGGTGTTAGATAAAACGTTATCGTGGGAATGAGATTTCTAGATATTCGTCTAACGTCTAGACTTGGTGATTTACAATTTTACTGACGGCGCTCCGCGATTTCCCCCACTGTTAAGCCTATCCCGCGGAATTGTCGGGCTGGATCCTATAGTACCCTATATCACTCTCCATCACTAAAACTATCCCTATGCAAAAGGATATATATTTTGATAGGGGATTTTTCCCCTATCAATATCGGTCAAACCGTTTGATCGTGAAAACAAACCAACAAATATATTGACAAATTTTCGGATTAGTAATTATTATTATACAGTTTAATTTGGATAAGGAATCAAACAAAGATTTTTAACTATTGTTACGCTCGATGTTTCTAGATCTTGATGACATGAGAGGTAGTTAGCCAAACCCGAAGAAAAATCAATTTAAGCAATAACAGAATATGACATAATATGCCGATATGAAAAATTGGCAGTTGTTAACGAAGAAAATGTATCATCAAAAATTTAAGATCAAGAAGAGTTTGTGCAAAATTTATTTATTATTTATCAAATATGAAAAATGGTAGAGTTTAGGAGATTCAAAACGAACTATATTTGTAATATATCATATTTGTATATATTTATATTATTTTACTTAAATTTGTAAATATTTATAAGTTCCGACTATTTGTTAGAACGTACCTACATGTGTATCACTTTGACATATTTAAAAATTAAGATTGATTTGTTGTTGTCAGAAACTCCTTTCAAATGAGAAGACACCACATTTAATAGCTATTTTTCGTGTAAGTATATAAAAAGCTATATTAAAAGTTCAATTGAATACGGATAAATTTAGAGTTATTATAATACGTTACATTACTTGTTTGAACTAGGTAATAAGATGCTATTTATAACTTTAAAGAAGGTATAATATTATAAATTATAATGAAAAAAAAAACAAAAAACAATAAGTGCTTAAGTCGTTTAGACGATAAATGTGCACTTATATTAGAATAAAGTGGAATGTTTATTTGCACTAAAAATAACACTAATTATAAGCACTTAGTTAAGTACGTGCACGATAATAAATCTTCAAATACTGTTTTTTTTTCTTCTGTTTTCGTATATTTTAGTATTTTACTGTTTTTATTGCGTTATTTTGTTACCAATATTGTTGTAATGCCGATCTAAAGTTATAAAGTTTATTACAGGCTTCTTTTGGAAGGTAGACTTAGGTGGAGGCTTTTTTTAAAAGATAGACTCAGGTAGAGTCTAAGCTTGAAAACAGAAGCGTGTAGTTCGAAACATTTGAATATTGCAACAATGTCGATATTAAAATATCGCAATAGAAACCGTAAAATTAGTTTTATTTCAAGCTTCAAATACATTTATTTTTAATATATTTGCGTCTGAATGAAATTTGACCATCACATAGGCAATTCTTGTATGAAAATTAGCCAAAATATCTATTTTCAATTTGAAATGTTACATTTGTCAAATTTGGCATCCTGTGATACCTATAGCGGTATACTGTTTTCCATACAGTTTTGTGTAGATATAGTGTCGCAGTTCCGTTACTAATTATAGTGGTAATCATACATTGTGAGTAAACAGGTACACTCAAAAATGTATTGTTTGCAAATAAATTAGCGGTTAAAGCTGTGCGTAGATTTATTAGTTGGTCAAGACTTTAGATGTTATATGTAAGGATGACTCAATTACTTAAAAAGGTAGGTAGGTAGCCGATTTTTCATTCCTCATATAAAAGATTTCTGTCGAATAAGTTCGAACCCGACCAAATTTAAAAGTCCTCAAATTTTGTTTCTTTCTAAAATCATAGTGACGTTTTTATTCGGTGATGTTACAATTTGTCAGATATCTCTAATTAGGGATTTGAAAAATCAGCCCTAAATTGTATAATTTTGGTTATAGTTTTGCAACATTTTTCATGGATGCTCCGCTCCTATTAATCGTAACGTGATGTTATATATAGCCTATAACCTTTCTCGATAAATAGACTATCAAGCAAAAAAATATTTTTTCAAACCAGTAGTTCCTGAGATAATTACATGATATAGTATCGCATTATTAAACTACTAACTGTATGAATTGTTAAGGTCAAGAGTGCTATTTATCAGAATTAACTCAGACTCAAACAACATAATTATGTTAGAAGGAACTTAGATTATCTATATCTTACTTCTTACTAATATTATAAACACGAAAGTTTGTATGTATGTATGTGAGTTTGTTACTCTTTCACGCAAAAACTACTGAACTGATTGCGATTAAACTTGGAATATAGGTAGCTGAATACCGGGAATACCACATAGGCTACTTTTTATCCCCATATTCCCGCGGGAACGGGACTTACGTGGGTGAAACTGCGGGTTTGACTATGACCACTAACTATGAAGAGTCATAGATAGTGGGTATTCTATTCTAACAACAATGCAACGTTCGAATTTTGTTCCTACATTTTAAAGTGTGTGAGTAATATCTCGAATAATTGAATGACTTTGGAATAGATGAAGCTCGGCCGTCAGAGCCGACTTTGAAATGCTTCACTGTCTAGTGACCTTCTAGTCTCCTATAGGAGACATGTTTAAATTCATTGTGAACGAATATAATTAAGTGAAGGAAAACATCATGTGGAAACCCAAGGCTAAGTTATGTAGTTCTGAATGTATTGTACCCAGGCCCACTAAGGTATACAGTTCTAGATGTACCCATTCTATTCTTTATGCATAACTGACTAAGCTGAGAGATATGAGATACAGCCTGGTGACGGACAGACGGACAATGGAATCTTAGTAAAATGGTCATGTTTTTAACCTTGAAACGAACCCTAAAAGAAATCGAAACTGAACCATTTTTGATATAAAATATCTTTAGGATTAGATAATTAAATAATTTTATTTTGATTGAATGTTGTTTTAATACTAATTTAATTAAATAATTTACTATACGAGTGCCTTTCCTGTTTAAACGAGATCAATTAACATTTACTAGATAGGAATTGATTAAAAACCTAAGAGTTGGTTTAATAAAGTGTTATCATGTGTATTGACGTAACGTTGTGCGTCATCGCGCATCTCAACCGAGGCGTTTCCAACAGGTCTTGCGAAATACAGTATTGTTATTTCGAGTTTTTTTAAGTAATTTAATTTTGCGCGAAAAAATTTAGTAGGTATGTTTTAGTTAGTTAACGTTATCGCTATTTTTTTTAAATAAATTGATTTGAGTTAAATATTTAGTTATGCCCTTTAATGTTAGTATAATTTTGCCAGAAAACATTCTCGAAACTCGAAAACGCGATCAAACCCAGTAATTTTTTTGGTTTTATAATGCAAAATCGCGAAAACCATAGAAGAAGTTATAAGTTATTTTTAATATAATATATGAATAAAAATACACAAAATGTATTAAATCAGTCATAAAAAACGCATCACATCGTTTATCCGCACATAACTGCAACAGACGGACAGACAGACATATTTTATTTCTGGAACACACGCCTGAAGACTGACTCACCGGATGACTGTGTCATCAGGAAAACATTTCAGGCGCGCCTAGGGAATATGTTTACACATATGCAGTTGTAAGTGTGGCTTTTTTAGGATACTTTTATTCGAAGTTTTAAAATTAATTCACTTGAGGCCAGTGATAAAAGTCAGTGCCTTAGAATCTGCCGTAGTCTATCACTGACTTGGTCGAAACGGTATAGCACTGACTTATATCACTGACCCAATCTAAATCAGCTCTTCCGTATCAGTTTCATATGTCCTGGGTTACATTAATCTATCAAATAATGAGACGTCATTACATAACACAGCTTAACACACACACATAACACACTTTAAGGAGTTTTTAGACTTTTGGTCGTCTTGATTCCTAAAAGTACCTTCGCCTGTTTCATGAACCTAACCTCTTTTGTTTTGAGAGTGCAAGGCGCGTGCCTCGTTTTGTTGTTGTTTTAGTATTGATTCTCAATAGTAATGAGGTGCTATTTGAAGGTTATTCTTAGTGATTTGTCAACAAACTAGCATTTACTAATTGAAGAGAAATGTTTTCTAAGAATTTTCTTTGTATGATTTTAGCTTTTTAGCTCAAATAACGTTTATAAATGTCACTTCCCATTAACTTCGTTATAATTAAATTTATACTACTGTAGAGTCGTGAATATAATATTAACTATTTATCAATAGCAGCGGCGTATAGGTATTACTTAAATTCTAACTGCGTTCTATTTCGATTCTACTGTTTTTTAGTTGTGTGAGTTTGACTATGGAACTGATAAAGCTAATCCGTCACAGACGAGTTTGAAATGCAACATCACTATCAGGGGACCTCTATCCTTCTAGTCTAGTAATTGAGACCAGTCCAGTTCTATGACTATTATTTCTTTTTGTTTCCGCTTCTATGTGATCCTTCATTTATACCTACGTCCAAACAAGCAAATTGTCGCGTAGGTAGGTTCTCTTTGTGTTTGAATTAGTTAACTTTCAAGGCACTCAGGTGTTTAAAAATGTATGTGTTACTTTAATAACTCCGGTGACAATATGTTTTTATGTCTTTAGCCCATGCAGACAGCAGATTTAAAACTGCCCGATACGTAATTTAATTGATTTTTGAGATATTGCATAAGATATTTTAATTTTGGCTTATTTTGTAGCACCTTCTTAAAATAAGAGGGTAAGTTATTATTTAATAATATACCTTTACAATTTATCAATATCACCGTTATGTAGACAGTTATCTAATAAATCTACTCCTATTTTTTTTCAGTTATTACGATGTAGGGCATCACTTGATTTGACTTTTAAATTTACCACCGTACTCAAAGGCATTTAATGGTTGATTATACTGTCACTAGGTAAAAGTATTGTTTGTAAAAACTCCAATTACTGATAGGTTAACCATAAAAACGTCTCTGAATGCGGCGTTTAGACGTTCACTTGTATTATTTGCTTCGATTTTTTCGTTAGTATTTTGCCATGGAGCTAGATGGCGCTGAGTGATGTTAACAGTTTTTTGTCATTGATAAATTGAGAGCTATCGATCGATCGAGTGTCTTCTGATAAAAGATCTGGTACAGGTTAACCTTTATTGTTATGTGAACACATAAAGTATGACGTCAACAGTAAATACTTATCAATAGCTATAAAATCACCCGCATGAAAAACCTTAGAAGAATAGTACTACTAATATAATAAGAGTAAAAATCAGTTTGTTTGTTTGTTTGTGCATTTTTCATTGCCAAACTGTTCTACCAATTTTATAAAAGTTTAGAGGATTAAGAAGTAAGACTTGCCTTACTAAACTTCATCCAAATTGATATATGAAAATTTATATGACTTAATGTGCTATATCCGAAAATATAATATATGTGTGTATAGTAAAATAAATTACTAAAATATAATATCACATATTATAATATTTAATTTAACGGACCTTAAAGAATAAAGTATTTTGTATGGAAACACATTCTATGTCAATAGGTACTTAACCGATAAAACTATTCCAAGGTACAAACAACGTCGTGGGCTGAAACTAGTGATAAATATCTATTTATTCACTAAACAAGGAAGTTCACACAAGTTGAAAAACGTACAGACAATCCTTATCTCTAATTAACTAATAACAATAACAAATTAAAATATTTGCGAAACAAACAACTCCGCTACAGACGCTGTCTTATTTTGTCTGTGGGATCTAATTCAGTTTACCAACGCTTTTTGCGGAAATAGTACAAAGCAAACTTTGTTTACAAAGCTGCTCTTTCTTCATCAGTGAAGTGAGATAAGTCTGCACGTGGTCAAAATCGGAACTAAACGAGGCGCACCAACTATTAGGTAAACTGTGCCTAATGTTAGGCATTGGCGCCGCTAGTCGTGTGCAGACTTATCTGGCAGCTAGTTAAATATTTTAGAATCGTAATGTGTTACTGTTTCGTCTTCTTTCTGGGAGTTTTGTATAAATAAGTAAATTGTTGTTGTTCAGTTCAGTCTATTGTATGAATATTATGTAATTATTCGCCTGTTTCATGTTATTATACGATTAAATAATAAAAGTACCTAAATACGTTGCCAACGCAACAATAAATTATAATAGGTGCCTACTATAATTTATTGATACTACTCTGTATATATCTAATGATTTTTATTTGAAAACACACACTTTTAATCCAAAAAATGTAATGTAATAAAATAACAAATTGTTTAATATCTTTACTTTTTTACAATCAATTATTCACCCTCACGCCGAGCATTTCTAATCATAAAAAATACTACAGAGTAACTAGAAAGCTTACTTCGCCAAAAAAACGTTCCATCCAGCTTGATGTTAGAGATATCCCAGTCTGTCCTTTTTTCACTTCAGTGTTCGTCGGTTAGTTAGATAAGGACAGACTGGATCCAACTGGGTTCAACAGAACCGTTTTGATAAGCAAAAAAAACTACCTTAACCTTAGAGAGCATGATTGAAATTGATATTTCAAAAGTTGTAACGTGCACAGTCTTATAATGAGCGAATACGAAGGTTTGACATGTCTCTGCTTGTAATGTAAGATTATAGATTCTGTTCATAAAGTGCGTGCTGCATGTGATTTTGAACCTGGAACGTTACATTACACGCGAGTGCTCGCAGTGAAGAAGCACCCTTTAAGGTTGAATATTGTAATTAGATATCTTTGTTTACGAAGTTATTTATTATGTAATATGTTTAGGTACATTATTAATACGTATAGGTATTTTTACAATTGAAATGTACTTTTTTTTACCCGACGACAAGGGCAATAGACGAGGGCTTTATTTTGTGCATGATGTATGCATCTTTTGGAATGTTTGTCTGTGCCCTCATTATTTCTCTAAGTACCTAGACGCTACAAAAAACTTACTCGCTGAAAAACGCATAGGTGATACGCAATTTTCTAAAAATAGCTAACACTAACATTGATATAATGTAGTACTTACATATACATACTATATCTTTGTTTACAATGTTCATTGTATGTTTCTTTGTAAATTCGCAGTGACTTACTGTTACAGCAATTAAATTTGTCATAAAACTATTTGTTAGTCACGATTTACGACTTTATACGTAATGTCACGATATTGGTAAAATGTTTCATAATTATTTCGCGACAAAATCTTTAATATATGAGTAAATAAATTCTGTGAACAACACACAGCGCCATCTAGCCCTATGATAAGCTACTGAGCTTGTGTTACGGTGACAAGATAACTTGTATTAGGTACTTTTACTTATTAATTTTCCTTTGTAAATACTATAATATTATAAATGTACATATTACATATATACAATTTATATAATATAATATATAGATTATAGTCTAAAAACCCTTTTTTTTTTAGAATAGCATTTATTTATTTTTGACTTTCCTAATATAGCCGTTTTAAATCTTTATTTTTACACTACTGGCAAAGGAAGTGTTATGTTTTTGCCGTGAGTTTATGTATGTACATACATATGTATTCATTATTTGATTTCATTCGCGTTTTATTGTTTTTAGCTATTTTTTTAATGGACGAAGGTTCTAGTTTGGACAATGCCTTCTGATTACGGGTTAACTCATTCTAAATTTTAAACTACAGTATATTATAATTAACAGATGCCACTTAGCATCAGAGTAAGTATAATAGCAGTTAAACGACATGTTTTAAGTTGAAAAACTATAGGTATGTTTTTGAGCTCAGTAAAGCATAGTCTTGTCATGTTGTTATACTTAAGTGATTTTAGTGGTACGAGGTAGAAAATAATCTACTTAATTAGGTACTTGTTTGGATTTTTGTACATCCTTTGTTTTTCACAGAACTCAAATGACTAGTTAAAACGATTCGTAACAAAAATAAAAAATATTTATTTTAAAAGAATAAGTTAAAAATAATTATTTTATAACTTAATTCGCAATGAATCTAAAATTATGCGTTTTAGAAAGATAGACTTTAAATTTTAAACCTTATTCGGCCATCTGTTCTAACTAAATAAAACCTCCCTGAAGTACAGCTGTAATTCAAAACCACGTAAAATAGCACCTTACCTACATACCCATAAGGTCCTATATCACCAATCATAGGAAACCCAACAAGTTGTTCAACTCGAGCATTGTAGTTAAACTGTTGAATAGAAATGTTTACTTTAAAATGTAAGGGGTAAAGTTGATTTTAGTTTGTAGGAACAATATGGTGTTAAAACGAGTTAAACGAGTTCGCATGTGAAGCGAGATGATGATAATTAACGCATCCTGTAGGAGTGCAGGTGTTGTCAAGTCGGTCGGTATTAACTATAGACATGCAACAGATGGTTTAGGTTAGTAGAACCTGCTCGCTCGTCTTTTAATTATACTGTGAATTAGGTTTGGATAGGTTACATTTTTTTTAAAGATTTAGATTTAAAAGCTCTTAAATGATTGAAACCGAAATATATTTGTTTATTTCAGATTTGATATATTTAATTTTGTTTGGGATATCGATTGTAGAAAAAAATCATTTAATAAAATGCTTACTTTTTAATAACCTACAGATACCTATGCTATGGTAATATAGCTGTATAAGGTGAATAGTATCGTGTGTTCATTATTAACGCCAAAAAATACTAACAAATTATGGTAAACCTTGTCGTAGAAGTAGGCAGGACACCAAGATGTCTCTTTACTATTTAAATATTTGGATCAATTGTGTCTCAAATTTTCAAAAAGTGACACAATGCGACAGCATACTAAAAAAACTACATTATTTGCACCATATACCTTGACGTAACAAATGGAGTTTTTAAACCATAAGGTAATAGCAGGTAGATACTTGATCAATACGGGTCGGCCATCTGGCCGAACACCTGGCATTTCTCAGAATTATTGTGGTAAATTTCATACAAAAATCAGGTTGTATTCTAAAATTAGTACTATCAATACCCTATAACCGCTAACTGTACGAAAACCGATGTAAAATTAATTATTTCGTTTATTATAATTTTTCTACTTTTATTTCTTATGGATACAAAATATGTATTCCTACAAAACATACAAAAATACTA
This sequence comes from Idaea dimidiata, assembly GCA_949358125.1. Taxonomy (NCBI): domain Eukaryota; kingdom Metazoa; phylum Arthropoda; class Insecta; order Lepidoptera; family Geometridae; genus Idaea; species Idaea dimidiata. The sequence goes on from OX442334.1 coordinate 13,189,505, forward strand.
TATTCATGAAAAAACATAAATTTTATAGAAGTTTACTATTTATTAATTGGACATACCAAGGTTAGGGCACTTACTTAAATACAAACATTTTTATACCTTTAAGTATGTTATTTATTTAAAAAAAAAATATGACAGTTCTAAAACAAACAAAACATAGATTTTTATCATTAGAGCATATTCATAAATTCAATGTGACTCTAAATCTTTTAAAATACGTGATATTTTTCCTTATAAATTTTTCTAGTAATTTTGATAGGAGGGTCAAAAATTGTTCTTAGTTTCAAATCTGATCAAGGGAATGTTCATTTGCTCATGATTTTTGATGAATCACTTTAACTTGACCCATTCATCATCACTCATCATCGAATCATCACCACTTAATATCTTCAGTTCAGAGAAATTGATGAGTCTAAGCTTTTTTTCATTTGACGTCATCAAACTTTTAAGAGAGTGTGATAATGGTAGTTAAGTACAGTTTCTTCTAAATGCAAAACTGGCTATACCGATTTTGAAATAGCTTTTGCAAATGAAGATAAAAATTATATTCAATTTATAAATTTAACCGAAGTCATTAAAACCGGACATAGAAATGTTAGAACATTCTAATTAATAACTGTCAAATTTTTGGAATCAGAAATATAGAACTTTACGCAAAGATTGCTTAAACAAAACTGGTTATTATTGAACTGCAAATCAAGATGGATCTCAAACGTCTTATAATTTACTATTTTTCGTGTTTTTGTATATAATATGATTTGTATTATAACTCTTTTACCTTTAGAGTATTTAATTTTACTGTGTCTAAATTAACAGAGGCTGTTTTTAGATTAATACAAAATCATAAAATTGAATACATGTTGTTATGTTTGTATTATAAATGTTAATTGACCGAACGAGCAAAGCGAGTAAGGTTCAGTGTAGACGGGCCTGGCGCTTGTATCTTTGTATGTTTGTTCGACGATAACTTATTGAGTATCGTAGCTCCGATCATCATGAATTTTGGGATGCGCGTAGTTTAGGTCAATAGAATTTATGAGTTCGAAGATGAGCCGGGGAGGAGATAGGGGGTCGTGAGGTCTTAGTTCGGGGCGAACTACTAGTACTTATTTAAATTTCCATATTATTATTCTCAAGTTTGGTTTAGTTTAGCTAAGCACGTATTTTATATATTCTGACTTAACTACAGCGTCGAATTGATTTTAAACGGTAAGAATTTTGTTTTCGTATTTTATTAAATTAATTCGATCGCCAAAATTAATAATTTTGACGATGAACCAAACCGTATAAGTAACCGTAAAAGATTTGTAATACATATTAAAGTATGGATATATATGTAATAAAACGATATATCCATACTTTAATATTATGTATTCAGTCAGTATTCAGTTAATATGTATGACCATTCAGTGGAAGTGCTAGCATAAATAAAGGTTAATTTCGTTAATAGATTATCAGGAAACCTTTTAGCACTCGGCAGTGGGTATATTTTATGATTTAATTGTTTATTGTTTATAAACTTCGGACGTTCAACTGAAATCTGATTCAGTATTTTTCTGAGCTTCCGTTTTTATTTTTGTGTAGGTTCAGTTACTCATATTCAACTTTTATTTTATTAGATACTAATAATATTCGAGTTTCTTTTTTTATGGTTTATAATTTTATTATACATGCATAAGTAAATTATGCATAACATTTTTTAAGGTCAATGCTTCAATCTGAAGGTTTATCTTGTTCGACAATATAATTTTCGGACGTTCAACTGAAATCAGATTCAGTGTATTTCTGAGCTTCCGTGTTTTGTGTACATTTATGTTTAGGTTCAGGTACTCTACTCTGTTTTGCTTTTTTAATTAGATAGATATATTAGATTTTTTTTCCTGATTTAAAACTATATATTATATCCTATAAAAAAATTAAGATCTATTATTTTATTTTAACAATTATTGGAAGTTTAATTTTAATCAATTTAAATTTTAAATTACTGCAGCAAATATTTTTTATAGGTAGCTAGCTAGTGTTTATATTGTGTGTAACAAATATTGGTATTTTTTTAGAGACTTAAAAGTTGTATGTTGTTTATAACACAGTTTTTTAGTAATATGTCTTGCTTTATATTCTACACGATACTTTGTATTTGCACTTAATATATTGGTTTAAATATTTCAAATGATAAGGTCAACATAAGGTTGTTTGTGAGAAATTATATTTCAGTCACGTTCCGTCTATACGATTTCGTTTTAATTAACATAAATGATTATTTTAAATTGTAACCTATTTATTTTAGAATAAGACTATAACTTATGTTTAAAGGTATAAATAATGAATAATGATTGTCTGATTATTATACCTAATGGTCCCGTCCCGGCCGTCCATCGCCAACTAACTTAGTTTTGCTTAGATTTCACATAAACCGCTATTAATTAAATTTTCATTTATTTTAACATTTAGTTCTAATAATATAAAAAAAACCACAGCCGAACCGAAGTCTTTTAAAAAGAGTTTGTAACTCAATAAATTATGAAACCTGGTTTTATTTGAAACGTCAACTGTAAGACTGTAATCAAGGCTCAATTCAGGAAGTGTATTAATATTAATAATCATGGTGGTTAGTCTCCATCTACAGTACTTCTACTTTGAACTTATTAATGAATTAGTAAATACGTATCTATAAGGTTAATTTCTTTTTGTAATGTATTACTTATGATCAATCTAGATATTTAAAAAATTCCCTTTGACAGAATTATTTATAAATATTAGGTAGGTACGTCTTGTTTCATGCAAGCTGCTACTCGAATAGTCTGATAAAGATGTTTGCTATGTGTTATAATGTCAGAAAGTAATGAATGAATGAATGAATAAATTCTTTATTGTACACCCCATTTAAAAAAAATACAAGATAAATAGATAGAAACAAAAATACAGCTTAAATTTAGGAGGCACAATAGGAAGCCTTACCGCTGAAAGCGATCTCTTCCAGGCAACCTTTGGAAAGGAAGCTAAGAAAGGTGAGAGGATAGTATGACGATAACTAAAAAATGTGTACAATTAAAACTTCAATTAATTACTGATCATGATCAATCATGTTTTCTTATTGTGACGGTTTCTTTATCAACATTATCCATATAGAAACCTGTGAAACAAGATTTACTTGCTCCGCTCAATAAAATTTACAAAGCCCTTTATTTTACAACACAAAATAATAACCATAAGCCGGTCTTTGTTTAGACAAAGAACAAAGAAAATCATTGAACACATAAAACTGTTTAAACATCGATTATTGTTAATCGATTCACGCAACATACTTCCTGCCATCTTGACTGTAATAATTAATAACAAAGATGTTAAGGCTAAGAATTGAATATTCATTACAATAATGTAAAATTGTAGTTGATATGACCGAGGTAGCCGACGTTACCCAAAAATCTTCGACATTAAAATGAAACTGTGCCGGTCACATAAACCGAATGACGGGTAAATTTTGGGCCAAAATGAAATGAAAGTCGGTCTACAAATACATTTATAGAAACTTAAGGCATCAGTTTATTGTTGTGGGAATTTAATAGGTTCTCCCCAAATCCTGAACGCTGGATATCAGTCTCGCCTGCCCCCCCTAAAATAAGAGTCGAAAAGGAAAGCAAATAACAATTTCTGAAATCATAACAGCAGAAGTCTACTCGGAAGATCACCACGAAGATATCGATATGACTTAGAAAAGTTCGAACAAAACTACGAACAGTGAAACGGAAGTCGAAAGGCCTGGCCTGTGTCCTGCACTGGGACACAATAAGCTCCTAATGTTCATATAAAATAGTAGTTATGCACCAAAGTACAAAAGCCCTGTCTTATTTATAGGGTATATTTATATTGAATCCAAAGCGTACGAAGGACTCTAGAGTTAACTCTCGAGCGGTGCAAAGGTGTTAAAAACTAGGTACATAACTCTTTCGCTCAGGTCCACTTTGACCACAGCCTTCATGAATTTCAATGTTCCAATTTTACTCGTAAATTACTTTAAGCCCTAGATCTATCATGAACACTTTATGCACTTAGAGACTATTTTTCGCTGACAAAGTTACTTTATTTAAATCAAATAAAGTAACTCTAATAAATGTGTAATAAAACTTTTACTTATCGTGTCAATTAATGGCACCTAATTTTACTATATTAATTAGGTATGCATTTACAGGTACCATAATCGTACTACCATGTAAGTAGTTTAGTGTTATACTGTATTAGGAGTTCCTTGTTATATTTTCCTTTTATAGTTAAATTCAATTGTATTACTTTAATAAAATAAAAATTACCAGCAATAAAGTTTATAATTGCACATTTTTTGTTTTCGTTTTAAACACGCTGAGTTTTAATAATTAGTAAAAATAGATTTAGCTTATAAAAGAACAAATGTTTAGCCGTTTTTCTTGTTAGAATATTTTTTGTGATATTGCGTAGGTACTATACCAACTAACTGACCAATTATCATTTATTTAGCTTTATGGATCCATTTAATTTAAAAACGGATGCTTTTTGCCATATTTTTTGTTATGTTATACCGAATTTACGTCAATTTTTTTTTTCCTAAAAATAAGGTTACTCCAATTACAATCGTAAATTTAAGAAACTAACAAAAACTATAACAGATTTCTAAGTTTTGTCACGTTTAGTTTAAAAGTAAGCTTAACATTTGAATTTAAACTTATATAGTAGTTGTTTCACTACAAGTAATTATCTATACACGGGATATTTATTGTGATTTGTTAATTTGTTTGTTACGGATTTTGATATTTCGCCAATAATTAAATCTGGCTTGTTCACGAAACAAATTATTAAAACCCGTTTTAAAATAATATTGAAAGTGAGTTAAGTTGTGCCATTTATACTTTGCCATTGTGCCATGCTTTTGATAACAAAAAAGTTGGCATATGTTATTTTATAATCAAATATAAATGGGATAATTTACGGTCAGATAAAAATAATAGTATTTAAGATGTTTAGATAATTTCAAATAAAAGAAATACAAAAGTTATTTTCATGTTAATTTATTTATTCTAGAAATGTTTAAATAACTTTGGGTACCTACGTGAGTTTATCCTTGAATTATTTTTACTTAAAGTACCCGAAAGTTAATGTATGACATGATTTAATGTTTCCTAGAATATATTTTATATAAAATAAGCTATCTTACTTTAGTACAGAAATAATGGTAATTAATTTTGGTGAATATTTGAAGTAGTCATTTAACTAAAATTATTTAGTCATGAGGACTTAAGTTTGACACCATGTAAGGTTAATTTAATCTGAGAAATAAAATTAATGAAAAATGAAATTGACGGTAAATTCCGTGATGCCATTACTCTTTCTCTACTAATTGTATATGGTTTATATTATGGACCTTACAAACAACGTACAACCCTATTTGTTGGTATCCTCTTCCTGTCGGATATGCATTCCGGCTGAATTAAAACACAATTTCAAAATACATGAATAGAAGACTCTAAAATACTTAATTTGATATTTATAGTGAGAAAAAAAGATGTATTTATTTTACATTACAATACCAGGAAATTTTTGATTCAAGCTTGACTCATGGTTAAACTCATACGAATTTTGCAAACATACAAGTCTGTTTTCACAACGCTTATTTACTTTCGTTCTATCCGCAATATCATCAATTCTATTGAAATAATTTTGTAATCTATCCGTAATTATATCGTCCGTCATCAACATTTACCTCATTGTTTTGTTTGATAAAGTTCCTATTTTCCTAATGATTGTTTATAATGGGTCCGAGGGGATTATTCTATTCTTATCCATTCGATATTGTATTTCCATCACGGATCGTGAGTGAGGTGAAATCAAGTGGGGTAAACGGCTGTAAACGTACGTGATGTGAACATGAAGTCGGTAATTGGTTCCAATCGTTGTATTATATTTAGGTCAAACATTGCATTAGGTATGATAACATATTCAACTGTATTGATATCTACTGCATTTTAACGATTAATTTGACATTAATAAAAATATGAGGTTAGAAGCAATAAAATCTAAGTGCTTACCTATTTGTAGGTGGTAATATCAATTCGAAGTATCGGACTAAATTGTAGATAAATAGTAGAGTTAATAATTATTATATAATAATAATATTAACTCTACTGTACAGTAGAGTTGAAGGCTACAGTTTTGTATATTGCATAAATCATCAAAGTGAGAATATTTTCATAGGAAATAATTGCTACGTATAAAATAAATTAAGTACATTTCGTTATTTTTAAAAACATCTTTTACTAAAATTCTCATAAGTGTACCGAATATTAGTAAAAGATGGTGAAAGAAATCAACATACCAGTCCCTGTATCCTCGGAAACATTTTTAATTGATTGCACCCACGAGCACAGCACTGAATTTAGTATCTAGCACAATGAACTTTTATCAATAACACACCCACACGGTTCACAAATAAGACGTGGTCATTAAAAGAAAAAAAAAACGGTGCAGCGCAGGGCGAGCGCAAGCGCCGGTAGTATATTGAAGTCGATACGTGCGTACGCGACGAAGCATCGAATGCTTATGTCAGTTCTGTCTGCGGGTACGCGCTTAGGATCTCCGTATGACTCACAACGCATACTAACTATTCACTAATCTATGACATATAGTATTAAACTCTTTTATCTGTATTTACTTGCTAATCAAACTTTTACTTTACTAGTTGTATGGGCTACAATGAACTTTGCTGGTCTTTTTATTATCTAGTATGACCAGTTTTGATTTTTTAGATTTAGAAGGCTTACCTGTTTACTTTGTCTTGTGGTGTTTATTTCAATGCATATGCTATGGTATGTTGTGAAATAAAAATATTCCACCCACATGACGTTCGTTGCTCAATGCATTTTGTTGAAGCGTGTTTATTAAGCAAGATCTTTCATATATATAATTAATTATAGCTTTTAGGATATTATTTCGATGTTATATCGTGATCTTTTGTAGGGCTCGATGCCTCACTGTTGGGCAGAGAGCAGAGACCATCCTATACCCTCCTAATATATATCTAAACATGTCCTGGTCCTATGTCCTGGTTAAGATTTAATAAATCTCCGTTAAATATATTGCGATTATCTTTTTGACAACATCATTGACTTATAATATTAATATGTAAGTATGTAGTATTCTTTTTAATTTTACCTTGGACTAACTCGTTTTAACTGTAGGTGTATCAATCCATTACTCTTCTGTATCAACCTACCTATAATAATTAAATAATAAGTCACAAAATACAAATGTCAAAACAAAACATAAATATATAATTACTAACAATATCAAATTGACAAACATATAGTCAAACTAAAATCTAATTAAAAATCCACACTGAAGTGTATCCGGCGCGGGCGCAAAGGTACCCATAACACTGGCAGCAGTGCTGTGTTGTACGGCAATGGCTAGCTTTTGGACGTACGAACCGGAGCGGGAGTCACCTGTCCTCTCCCGCAATCTACGACTTATCTCCCCCACCAGGTCCCTCGCTTCTGACCCCAAATTAAATGATTCTTCTTCTTTTCGTGTTGTAGATTAACTCACCTTTAGTGTTAAGAGTTTTCAGGTCGCTCTCAGGCCTCAAACTTGACCTAACGACTGCTATCAAAGATAACAACGGGACCAACTGCTTGACGTGCATTGCAAAGCACGGACGAGCTCAAGAAAAAAAAAAATTTCACACAAATTTTCGGTTACCCATCCAAGTAATGACCGAGCCAAGCGTTGCTAAAAACCCATATGCACATTCAAGATCGGCAGGTGCAGCTAGGCCTATAAGCTCCTCCTCATTAAATTATTAAAAATATATCTTTACATACCAAAACAGGAGCATGGGGCAAAACTTAAATATAAATTTCAGGTCTTTTTTCTGTTCGGTTTTTAATATTTCATTTATTGTAGGTAATTGAAATTAATATTTATATTTAAAATTATTATATATATTTATTTACCTATCAAGCGTATTTATCATTATCTTGATTGTATAGTTTTTCTTCATGTTAATCTTTTGTGGCATTTTTCATAATGATGGAATCTCAAATATGCAGATGATCAAAATCGTCACGTGTACCTATATTACGAGTACATTAACTAAGTATACACTGGGTGCATATTTTTGCCGATCACTCACTCAGTCATCAACATCACTTTTGTACTTTTACTCATCAAAGATAAGAAAACCTCTAAAGAATTTAATCATAAACAAATAGGTTACAGTAGTTTTGAAATAATTATGAAGTCATTATTTCTTACTGACTGATAATTTAGTTATTTGTTAGTGAAGTCATACAACAAACAATTGTATTAACTTATGGTATTTAAATTTTAGGATGTGAAAGGCTTTAGGATTTTTTTTATTTACATAATTCAACAAAATTAAACGAAATGAGACAGAAGAGGAAAAGCTAAAAAATACAATGTAGTTGGCATTGTTATTTACTAATATATTTCAAAATTATAAAGACCATTTTAAGCGTTTGATAAATCAAGTAAATTATCACGAGATTTTGATATAGCTCGCTCTAAGTGAGTCCTTAGTAAGTGTTATTCCTTAATAGAATAAGGTTAGAATACTGCCACACTTGTAACATTTCGTAGGTGTTGGAACTAATCCTATACATGTAGTATTTATTCCACTTTTACCGGATTACCAGTAATGTCGGATTGGACTTTATTCGAGCTTCCCAAAGTGCACATGCTAGTCTACTGCCTTCATAAACACAGGAAGGTGCTCCATAGGCTGCGTTGAAGCCCCTCCTGTACACCATTTGCTCTTGTTTGTCGTAGGCAAACAACAAATATGAGCAAATGGAGCCCATTAGCTCACGTCAAGTAGGATCTACATCCTAATCATCAGCAGAACGTAGTCATTGCTGTAGTTTAGTGCAGTAACTGCTATGTAAGCCATTATGCTTACATAGCAGTCACCGCTGTTAACTATCTAAAGGATAAAGTAAAATATTCCTTCAGTGTAAAGTTCCTGACTCAGTAGAACGACGTTAAAAACACAAAGAAGCAATCTGATTAGACAGCACAATACAAACAAAGTAAAACAAAAACTAAATATAGATAAAATAACCACTTAAAACCCGGTCATTGCTACTTTATCGCAATCTCTAGATAAGTTATCAATGTGCTAAATTTTCAATCATGCGACTGAAAAGCAATTGGCCTAGTTAGCTTGATAACACGAAAATTATTTTGATAAATAAGGGATAAAAGATACCGAAGTGAGTTTCCGCATATCAAAGTTAAAAAGCCTTCAGCGTTTTTTGGGATTCGTTGTCTAATTATTAAATTATTAATGGGTATAAATGCTATAATACGCTGGATATTGTATGAATTAAAAGATCTAAGTTAACTTCTTTTTCTATTTATATTAACAGTATATGAGCCGAATGTCGTTAAATTTATTTTTACCTATATTTTGTAAAAAAAAAACTATATCGGTTGGTAAATCTTTGAAAACCTTTGTGGGCTTTGCCAGACAAATATTAAGGACATTTTCTTTTACGTAGTCGTTAGTTTATGAATCGTCATAGTGCCTTACTGTCTTGAGGTAAACCGACGATTGATTTTTAATATCATTTAAGTACCTGCTGATTATTGTCGCTGCAACTATATTGATGAACTCTACATATCCTAATCCGCTATAAACGAATTATACATAAGTAATTTCAAAATACGGGTATCAGTTTTTTATTGTTACTGGACAATAAAACTATTTATTGTAACTTTTTATCAGGACAATCTAGTTGTTATTTTCCTAAACTTAGCTGTCTCTTGTTTTTGTACCTATTCCTTTTGTCTTTTGATTTCTTTTAGAGACCCTATCTAATTAACCTACTAATCCAGTTTATTAATAAACTTATTTCAAGCAAATACGATCTACGAAATTTAATCGCTCATATTTTAATTCTTTCATAATTCTCATTGATTTTCGACTCGAACTTTGAATATTTTGAATCAATTTCGGATGATATCGATAATTAATAGTATAAGGACCCTAATTTCCATATTATATAGTATGTGCATATCTTATGAAGTAAGTAGCAATACGTAGAAATAGGTTGAAGGAGACAAATATAATATATTGAACTTTTTAAAACTTTTTTAGGGTTTTTATTAGCTGTTGAACTAAATTAAAAAAAAGTATTTTTTTAATAACGCTTTTATTATAATAAAAAACTGCTAAGTCGGTATCTTTAAACTAAGTTCTGTCATTGATTAACAAAAAATAACAGATCACCGATTGATATTTTTTTTAGTCAATGACAGAACTAAGGATTAATAATATTCCGCGAAGCGGATTTTGCGCTAACTTTGTGGAATAGTACCTTATAATATTATTGACTAACTATGTAAGTACCTATAATTTGACGTCATACTTGCTGTGGAATATTTTGTCATATACGAACGTTGGAAATAGTTGACTATAATCCTACTTTTCGTTTTATATTATTCAGGGAAAGTCCAAAAGGCTTTAACGGGAATTTTTTTTGGTACAGGTATAAAATAATAAGTGCTTAGTGTGTACTCTTATCGTTTTGAGTGTACTAATCATGTTTATTTATTTATTGTAGGTAATCTTTGAATATTACTCCGTATGTTTTCAGTCAAAATAACATTTTTTTCTTTCCTTCGTTTTAACTTTCCTTGTTACCTATATGTAACGTAATTTCAAATCGATCGAATTAAATCAACCAACAACCAACTTCTTAAAACCCCATTTCCGCATATCTACCATAGTTCACAGAGTTTTGTGTAAGACTTGCATTGCAGATAATATGCAACTCTCGCAAAGTAAATTGCTCTATAGCATGCTTTCATTGCATCATAATGTTCACTGTCCAGCCTGTTTATGTTACAATTACGTCAATCGTCAAATGCACCTCTTTACGTAGATTGCTGGTACTTGTAATGGAGTATTTTTCCTCGTTATTATAGGTGTTGTGGTTATCTGTAAGTGACATCAATGTAATTCTATTAGGTAGATTGTTAGTTTGATTTAAATCGAGTTTATCTTAGTTGATATTATGTATAATTTCAGCACTTAATGAAATAAGTACCAGTGTTTGGTTGTACACCGATAGTCGAAGTAAAAATTAGTAAAAAAGTCGTTGAGAAAAAAAAGGGGATATTATGTTTCATTTTTTATTTTTATTGCTTAAGGCATTCTATTAGAACGATATAAAGAGAAATGCATTATTAAAAATCCACCTATTACGGGTTTTGCAGCGTTTGCCGGCGTAGTGGTTTCCTCACTCCTCCCGGTTTCAACCCTCGTCATTTAAATTTTTACTTGGAGGTTTTATCCGCAACTTGTTACCATAGTGACACTTAGGTTCAATTAAGAACACCACTCAAGGCTGTGCTACATAAAACATGTTTTATCTTCTAATATTTGTAGTCGACCTTCCATTTACCGCAATAGACAAGATAAATTGTTTAAATGTTGTTTAAGTTGTTAGGTCCAGTGACTTCTAGATATAAAGGAGTGTAAATCCCCAACATAAAGATTTTTGCATACAGCTGCAATTATGTTCTTCTAGAATTTGTTGTTGTACTTCATAAAACAAGACTTAGAAGAGAGAACAATATCTAATACAGCTAGATTGGTTCTCTCTGACATAAAATCATCATATTTTAAAGTTGCTTCATTCGATCGTGAGTTACGATGCCACAAACACCTCAAATTTTCCTTCGAGGGTAAAAAATGGTCCATTAGACACGAGGATCGTTTTTTTTTCAAAATCACTACATTTGTAATTGTTTTATCTTGACGTTACGTTAACATCAATAATAAATGGCAATTAAGACTCGGTAAAATGTAACTAGGCTGGGAAACGTGTACTGTCGGAAATTACCCGTAGCCATAGCTTCTATATATATTACAGCAATTGGGAGTTGAAGCCAAAAACTTAGAGCCAGAGCTTTGAACTTAAGTCACACGACTTAGGCCAAACAATTTGGCCATGCATTAAATTAGAATGTAAGTTCTTGTTTGTCTTTACCATGGGGCTAGATCGTGCTTTGTGTTGTTCACAGAAATTGTTTATTTAGCCAAATATTTATTCAACGCGTTTAAAAACACGGTTGTAAAACCCGTCTTCCTTAACTAGTCAATTCCGATCAGTGTTATCGACCCAGTCAAGAACGTCGCAAGCGCAGCGCTCGGCAGTCACGTAGCGCACAGCTTACTTGATTTGGTGGTAGTAAACAAACACTCGAATACGACCTGGCAAGGTTGTAAATGAACAAAAATTTATAGATCGGGTCGCGATCGTCGTAAACTTATTTCATCTCATCATTACTGTCATTTTTTCTACTACTTCTACACGGTAGGTAAGTCTAATCGTCCATACCTACTACTAATGTCAATAACTGTTTAAGAAAGGACTTTTAAGTTATGACTTTTACGACGTGATTTCTTGGGATGAGATGAACCCGTGTCTTAAAATCTCTTAAAATTGCCCAATTCTATGAAGTTTCGTAAGAAAAACGCCCAATGAAACCTTTTAACCTACTTTCAAAAAAGAAGATTAATGTTGGGTATTAAATTCCTTTTTTAAACGTTAAACCTCGTAGTTCCAAAATAGATAAACATTATTCCTCATTTCGATCCAATGTAGTAGTTTCTGTTCGAGCCGCGTTCATTAAAATCCTGGTCGTGGTCGGTCGGCAGTGGCACAAGTTCATAGTGGTAATGATGACGTATGTATTCGGGATGTGTGATGGTAAGCGGATGTGATTGTATGATAATTATGGGTTAACAGGATTTTGTTAGGATCGATGCATTATATGGCGCCGAAGCCTACTTACGTAGTGGGCTACTTATAAAAATTCACGCGGTGATGGTTTTCAAACTATTCTATCAAACTGGCAGAATAGTCTGACAGATGATGGAAAGTCGGTGAACAAGAACGATGCTTTTTTACTTACGATCTGTGTATGTGTGTTTGTTACTCAATCACGAAAAACTACTGAACCGATTACGATAAAATTTGAAATATAGGTAGCTGGATACCGGGAATAACACATAGGCCACTTTTTATCCCGATATTCCCGCGGGAACGGGACTTACGCGGGTGAAACCGCGGGGCGCAGCTAGTTTTACAATAAAGTATATGTATGTATATTGACATATCGAATCATTATAAAATTATACTACTTAAAGGCGTCTACAATTCGAAAATATTTTTTTCAAATATTTTCGAATTGTATTTACGTTGAGTAGTTACCACGTTTACTGAAGTCGAGGTATTTACCCTGAATCTGGGTTAAAGACCTGACCACCCGTCATGAAATTAAACCCTTTGTTGCCACTGAACTTGGTGTAAACGACTCATTATAATAACAGTAGAAAAATGCTAATTTAAACATGAGAAAAGGTACTCAAGTTACACAATTTACATCTTGTAATTTAACAAAGAAACCGATCATATGCGAGTCGGACTAGCTCGCGAAGAGTTCCGTACAATTGATTGTGACAAAAGGTCTGGTTTGTTGGATGGGAGATCTACTTAAATATTTAGGTAGTTATTTCAATTTGTTTTGAGTTTCGGGGTTAACAAGAACCTATTTTTTTAAGTGTTTTGTGTTACAGTAGGAACAGAAACATCCACATAATCTGTGAAATCTTTAACTGTCTTGCTATCACGATTCATGAGATACATGTGGACCGAAAACACGACAAACAAATATTGGAGTCTTATTAAAGGGGTTCCGTTTTTATTATTAAAACGACTACTGGTTGTTAAACGGACAAATAACGATCCCCTTATCTGTCAGTGGAGACTTCGCCTTATAAATCACACGATTTTCAATAAATCGCGTTGTTAGTAATATAATATGAAAAATAATTTTAATAATAGCAAGCACACAGCGGGTGGAGATTCCATAAAACTACGAGTATGAGATATTACACTTAAAACTACCTGAGCCCAGTTTTCTACCACGGTAGACTTAATCATCATGGAAAAAAACAAGCAGGTAGCTGTGATGGCGGCGGTATGGCAATTCTGTCACAAACAGCAATACTGCGACGACGACGTACAAGGGCAACAATGAAGTTTTTAGAATGGGCCACTTGTGAAAATATTACATTTTGAACATATAATTTCTTGCTTGTATTGTTGAGTATGTATTGGTATTTCATTCATTTGTTACTTGTTAGAGGAAGTACGTTAAAAATTATCTGTGTCACGTCCCGCATGAATGTAACGCGAGAAAATTATCGGGCAATCATTTTTTTTACTTTTGATAGAATCCGATTAGCCTTTAATGATGAAGCTCCATCTCGTGCCACTGTTTACAACTAGTTTATTGAGTTTAACCGTGGTCGCAATAATCTCACCGATAATTTACATCAATGTTGTGCCTCGTCTTATAGAAACTGAAAAAAGAAAAGAAAGACCTATCAGCTAATTCTGACAAGATTAAGCATAGCTATGACTCACGTACACAACATCCTACATAAACATTTAGGAAGCTTTTTGCTCGAATTATACCTCAAAATTAGCTCGAGGCCTAAAATTCCTCTATAGACGAGTTGGCAAAGTGCTGTTCTCAGTGTTTCCATCGGATACAGCTATGTATAGATGTACACTTTTGGACACTTTTTCTAAAAGATATAATAAAGCTAATTACTCGTCAGTTTGCCCAAAGTTTTATTATATAAAAACTTTCAGTATCACACTCGTATATGACAATCTACAAAATACTTTGTCTTGACCGAATTTCGTATCAATGTTCTGCCTAAACTGTTAAAGGTAGAGAGCTGAAATTTGGAGCGTGTTTTAATATGATGAAACGCGATAAAACCACGGGACAAAACTATATTATTTTGCGATGTTTGTGAATATTCTGCAATACAATCTTTGGGTACGGAACCCTAGAGAGGTGAACGTTTGATATCTCTATTTCATCACATGCTAATTCATCATCATCCAAACGACGTTCCCGGTTGCATCCCTCTCGGGGAGCCCGGGGTCCGTTTTCTACTTTTACGTCTCCACTTCGCACAATCTTTGGCACCCAGTGTAGTGAGACCAAAATCTCACCAGATGGTACTTGACTAATAGCATGAGTGTAAATGCTCCCATAACCTGTATGAACTCTACTAGTCTCAAAGCTTTATTAAAGTCAAAAGTTATATAACTGTGTGTTTCAGCAATTAGCCCTACTATTGGGCCTTTGTGCGCGATTTTAAGCCGTGGGTTTTAATTTTAATTTAATTAATTTAACTATATGTTTTCCTTCACCGTATCAGCGATGTTAATAGCTACAGTATACTAC
Organism: Idaea dimidiata; assembly: GCA_949358125.1. NCBI lineage: Eukaryota > Metazoa > Arthropoda > Insecta > Lepidoptera > Geometridae > Idaea > Idaea dimidiata. The sequence continues at coordinate 13,204,826 of OX442334.1, forward strand.
TATACACTACAGTATATATTAGTGATAAAATGCATTACTGCGTATTAACAGACCGTCCAAGGTTGGATCTGTCAATTAAATAATGAATTTTAATACTCATAATAACATGGTTAATATTATATGGAATTCTTTAGACTTTAGATTATAAGAAGTCTAGATGTTCTTTGTGATATTGTGAATTTAAGATCTTTGCTCGGTGTCATATTGAGTGTTAGATTATCATCTTTTTCACCTTAGTTGTTTCATAAAGTAGTCTCAAACTTGGCCGCAATAAAAGCATTATTGTAACATCCAAGTAATGTTATAAATGTGAAAGTTTGTATGTAAGTAAACAAGCATACTTGTAAGTTAGATTTGAGTATGTTTGTTACTCCTTTATGCAAAAACTATTAAACCGATTTCTGTGAAACTCAGTATACAGCTGGAGATTAGGACTATTAAAAGCTGAAAACGAAATAGTTTTACTAAGACTTCACCGTCACACCAGGCTGTATCTCATGAAACGTGATAGCTTGGTAGTTGATATGAGATAAACTAGCATTTGACTTGATGGCTTGAAAAAAGTAGAAGGTGTTAACATACTTGCCTAGAAAAAACCTATTAACTTTAGACTTGAAGACTCCAAGGTTGTAGTTAAGAGGGAATATCGACACGAGCATTGAGTAGGGTGAACGGGTTTACTTGTAGTATTTATTTATTGTAGCCAGGAATATAATATTAAAGTCGTAAATTTTGTGTTTTTCCCTTATTTCTAGCAATAATTTGCAAATCTTTACGCATTTCACGTCTTACTTTCCGGTTATTCTTTTGTAGTACCTACAGTAAATACATTTGGTTGACATTTATCCTTTAGTTGTGTATGTAAGTAGTTGAACTTAAATGCACTTCAGTCCAAGGTTAACAACGTTCACTACCAAGCCGGCGATTTTATTACAAACTATACCCAATAATACTACTTTGATTAAAAATTTTGATTTTTTGGTGGGAAGCAGGGAAGGGAACCAATAACGTCTTCCTATTTTCTAGTAAACAGTTGAAGCGATTTTGATGTAGTTAGTTTATAGATTGCTAGTTCACCTAAGCGCAAGTAATTGATATGTTTAAACGAAATCGGCTCATTAGTGTTTGTTGTTAAAGCAGCGACAACAGAAATACATCGTGAAAATTTCAACTGTCACTGTTCATCAGATACAAGCTGATAACTGACAAATGGACAGTCGAGTTAAAACTCTACTGGCCTAACTATGGTAAAAGAGTTTACAAAGGTAAAAGAGTTAAGTTTTTGCTCCTTGAATAAGGAACTCTAAAAAGAAAAAAGCGAGTTCTAGGTCGTCAGACAAGGTTGATGCGGGCGTAGTATGGTTAAACCTAATATTTCCATACCTTTACGTAGGATTCCAAATTGGATGGACCCATGACGAGGCAGCTCCTTGCTTAGTCTTTGCGGTTCAAACACTGACGACTACGATGACTTGGTCACACGTCATGGTGGCAATAGTTAGTAGAATATTTGACTAATTGTTTACAGGTTCGATTTCCGCAAACATACCTCCTCAAATTGGGTCCTTTTTGCGTGATAGTTTATATTCTCTAAATTTAAATGTATTTACATTTAAATGAATGGTCATGTGGTCATTTACAATTACATTTTAAATGACCATTTTGTGTATATTCGGAACATAACTTTTCGCAATTTCAGAGGGTGAACCAGTCCAGCTTTTCCATAAATATTTACCACTACCTATGCTGTGTTTGCGATGGTAGTTTCCATTAAAAACAGGATAAATCTATCACTAGGTTAATAAATCGCATAAGCGTTATCTGAAACAGGATAAATATGCTAGAATTGTAACACGGAATATTTGCTATAAAATATTGTAAAAGAATGAACCAGATGTGAAATAAATGCGATTACTCGTAGTCCGGTGACGTTGAAATTGTAAAATCTAAAAATCACAAATACTTTCTTCCCAAAATCGTCAAACACACACAAATAACAACACTGTATATTTGTGTTTTAAATTCTAAAAACTGTCAATTATGTAATCTAAGTCATATTATACCAATATACATAAATATTTTGTATCAAAGAATCAACGCTTGAGTAACAAACATTTATATGGTCATAGAATAATCGCAATCTACTTTTAACCGACTTCAAAAATAAAACTGGAAATATTAACTCAAAAATTTCGAAAAAAGGTTAGATTTTTAAAAGCTGTAGATCGAAAGTTGTTCGACAAGACGTCTCGAACAACCCCCTTTCGGCTTAAATGGTCATTGTCGGAACACGCTGTATACCTCTAACATGATCATTCGCCGTATCCTGCTAATGTAGCCCCAAGAATGAGCAACGGGTCAGGGTTGACACAGTAACACTTAGTGTCAACATTTCTGTGAATTTTTGGAGACAAAAGAAGGCCAGTTCAGGCAATATGCTAATATAACCATCACGAATACTTTAGATAACAGTTTGTGATTCATATTGTCGGGAATATTGTTAAAGTATGTGAATCATTGTTATTTTAATAAACTGAATAATACAATCAATAGACTAAGACCAATAGACAAAAGACAAAGTTTTAAAGTCAAGTAAATGTTTTGCCCGACTACAGCAAAGCTGAAAGGAACAGCAATGGTTTTTGCAATTATGCAGTCTATTTACACGACTGCCAAAGGAAGTGTTATTAGACAATGGGGTTCGGACGAGGCTCTGGACGCTTAGCCTAGCTGCGCCCGCCCGCCGATCCCGTATAGACGTGTGGGTTAATACTTTGATGGGTGACTGATAAACTAAAAGGTTTTTTTTAGTCTTTCCGTGCGTCGAAGGGCACAAGAGCAAGACCCGGTTGTTATTTCTAAGAGCTGTCGTTATGTCAACTTAGAGGCCTTAGAGCCTTGGAAGATCTGAAAACTCTGACACTACACTAGTACTAACAAAAACACTAAGTGTAACACTAGCTCTAACACTAGGTGGGTAAGCGTAAAGAAGAGACAAATTAGGTGAAGGCATATACTTTTTTTAAACTTACATAATTGCAACCAAATCAAGTCCTCACCTCATATTTACATTTTTCCGGGTCCTCTTCGGGTTTTGTTATTTATGAAATTATCTCACCTCAATGTATGTTACAAGAGGACGGAAGGAGACTGAATAGCAAAACGTTAAAAATACCCATGAAAAATGTATAATGAGGTGCACATTTGTTTATGTTACACTGTTTTTCTGTTAATACGCCTAATACGCCCATTTTTTTGTTTACCAAGTACCTACATTGTATGGAATCAAGTTTATTGAACTTAAGTAGGTAGGTATAATTCTCCTTGCTAGTGCTAATTAAATGCAGAAAAATATTGACGAATATTAATTGAAGACATCCTTGAAAATACCTATTAAATGTATCTTATGTACTCTATAATAAATAACTAACATCCCATGATTTATTCTAGAAAATTGTCCAGCATTTTTCGGTAATTTATTAAAAACTACTTTTGTGCTATGGTTTCACATCATCTTAGCGAAATAATTTATCCCCTCTAGGAAACCCGTGGTCCGCTCAAACCTCAAATCATGTGGTGTCGCGTCGCCGGTACAGCTGTAGGAAGGCTGTAGGTAAATCATAATTGTAACAAACTCGAAGACAATAATAATTCATAGGACGTTGACTTTGGACCCTCTTTTTTGCGATGTACATACCTAACTAATTAAACAAGTTATTTTAAGAAATACGCAAAAAAAAAACAAAGTGATTAAAATCAGTAAAATAAGTTTAATTGTAATTATTAAGGTTTTTGTTTATTGACAACACCTAACGCGAACCCTTCTGTTTTGTGAAAATCGGTACTTAACGATTTTAAAACTTTGTGGTACCACCAAGCAACGAGGTGATCTAAATAAGTATTATAAATATGATAATGAGAACATGCACAATTAGCATGTATAACTTTCACGAAAGCAATCGTCTGTAAGTCTAAAAACAGCTGTAAATTGGCGATACTGTTATGGTAACTAGGTCATTCTGTTGTTTGAATAGTTATATTTTTGGTGTTTTGCATTATTTATGTCATGATCACAGTCATGATACGTGTCACAAGATTTCTGCAAAATAACAGTTACACTTAACAGGGTGAGCAATTTTTTTTCTGCTTATTGTATGATGCTATATTTTTGTAAAGTGGTGTTGGTAGAGTGGTAGATACCCCGACCTTAATTCCGAGGGTTCGAATCGAGGCCGACCACGCACCAATGTCTTTTTCTTTAAAAAAAAGTTTTGTGCGCTAATAACATCGCTCTTACGGTGGATGAACAGCGTGAGGAAACCGACATGTCTTAGGCTAGGACTCACCACGGTCCGAAGACATGAGACTTTCGCCAATCCGGAATAGGCACCCGTGGCGTCTTACTGCCTAACACCTCTTGGCCCTAGCCCTGCAGTGAGACAAAGAAACGGGCTGATATGTTTTGTTTATGTTTTATGTTAGATGGTTGACTGTAATAAATTTTAATTAAAAAAATCACGTTTATTGAATGGGACCCTAATTAAATGTTTACTTATTCTGGTTTCATTTGTTATTATAGTGGCAACAGAACTAAATAGTCTGTGAAAATATCACCGTGTTGGCGGCCACCACGGTTTTTTGGGGTACAGCCTGGTGACCCACAGACAAACAAACATACGATGGGCGGAGTGTCAGTATAAGGTCCCGATTTTACCCTTTAGGCTCGAGAACCCTAAAAATACGTCATTTTTTTTTCAATAAATAGATGCAATAACCGGTTCAATCTTGCGCATATAAACATACACGTAATCGTACGCGACAGAGTAAACAAGTCATTCTAATAGAATTAATCGGTTTCTTTTTAAAAGCACTAGTATTTTAGCATACCAGTCTGATATTACACGTTAACCCCTCCAGGAAGTCTGAGATTGTAGTGATTAGCAACTAAACAAGCCCTAGGTCTAAATATTTATTTGTTTAATAGTATGTTTGTTTGTAATGAACAGGCTTCGAAAGTACTGGACCGATTTCAAAAATTATTTCACCAATTAAAAGTTAGAAACATAGGCTACTTTGATCCCGATATTTCTACGGGATCGGGACCTACCCAGGTAAAACGCAGCTCTTCTTAGTCGGTACACCCTTGTAAAAGTGGTCGTGGTCACTATTCAGAGTCTGCTTGTGACTCGCTGCCAGATCTCTCACCATCTTTGCCGGTTCGACCAAAGATGTTAATTGTTACATTGAAAACCAAAGATGAAAGAAAATTGAATAACTTTAAAATTAAAAGAGTTACGTTTATAATTATTACTAAATAATAAACTAAATATATTTCTTAACAATATGCCATTTAAATAACTGATAGAAATTAAACATATTTTTAAGTACCTAGTAAGTCGTTTTGTTGGTTTTTCAGACTTCCATAGAAAATACATGGAAATTGCCATAACTCTGGTCCTAAGTGGATTTCACCTTCGCGAGTGGTGCTCCGACATTTATAATTATTTTCTCTATTCAATAGATACGTAAAAAGTACAGGTCCGTTTTGAGGGGTTTTACATATAGTGCAGCTTTAAACGCAGCTAGTAAACGACAAAATACCAGCGCCTCGCGGTTTCACCCGTGTAAATCCCGATCCCGTGGCAAAATCGTATCGATAAAAAGTAGCGTATGTGGTAATTCATATCTCCAGCTACGTGCAAACCAAGTTTCATCGCGATCGGTTCGGTAGTTTTTGTGTCAAGGAGTAACAACAACAAACAAGCTCCTTTACTTGACATTTAAACGGTTAATTTGATAAATAAATAGATTTTTGTTTATGAAGGAAACTAGGTAGTTTTGTTTAATTATAATGTAAACAGATAACCTGTTTTTCTTGTATATTATATAAATGTAATCTTATGTTTGTTATGTTATGTTTTATACCTACCGATGGTTAGGGGGTCGTGGTCTGTAGACGTCTTGGCGAACAACTTTTGTTCTACGAATTAAGAAAAAAAAAACTTTGGTCTAGAAAAATAAGGGCAAATCAAATAAAAGGCCAACTTACGGATTTCAAGTTAACTTCAAACTCAAAAGTTCGTTGCTGGCGTCTTTTTTTTTTCGTTAAAATAGTTTAAGTTTTTTTGTTATATGGGAGTTGTTTGGCATGAATCTAATTAACTTACATTTTCAATGTCGTTGGACAAAAGTAGTTTAATATTGTTCGACACACCTATGTATTTGATAAAAGTTGCATAATTAAGAAAAGTTGTTTGTGCAGAAATAAGTATTTTATTATATCCGTGTATTTTTAATAAACATTTAGGTTTTTGATTTTATAATAAATGTTACTTTTGCATATCATATCTCTTTATAATATGGGTCATATTAATGTATATTTTTAAAAACAAAGTTATAAAATAACGTATATTTTAAAAGCGCAATTGAAATAATTATCAGAGAAATGAGTTCAACCGTATAACCCTAAATTAGTCTTACTTATGAAAGAAAACATCTTTAAGGGAAAAAGATACCTACTCTTTCGCTATAAAAGGTATTCAACTGTTATTCTCTCTGGAAAAAAATAGTGCAAATATGTTTATGCCATTACATTAAACCATTAAATTAAAATTTAGGACGTCCAAGCTCCTATGTTTCGGTTTATGTAATTTTTTAATTATAGAATAAAAATAAAATTTAGAAATAACCACAATTTGGAAAGTCAAACAAAGACTGGTAAAAGTTACTAATATAACTACGGGCCTTGATCGCGTCTGTAGATGACTTTAATTTAAATTAACTCGCCGTTTCGGTAAACGGGTTACACCGGTCGTAGTCTTGGTTAACATAATATAGGCTGGTCAACCTGTATGTTAACGAAGCCGCTATAAAACCATTAGGTTTAATGACACAAACATATATGTACTCTTCTAATATTATCCAGGGAGGAAACAGTCAACTACGTTTGTATGAAGAAAGAGTAGATATCCTTCCCCTTAGGTTAATACAATTCTGTAAGAAATGAGATTTCTAGACTAAATTAGATCTTCAATATGCTGAGTATCAAGTCCCAAGTGCATTGTTTGATGAAAACTTAACTTAATATAGTCTGCAAAATTTTTAAATTGAATTCTTTCTGCAAATAATAAGTTAACTTAAAAGTAACTTAGACAAGTTGTTATGAATTAGAGCATTTTGTCTAGGGCATATTTTGAATTCCAATTGGTACAGATTTTCTAAACATATTAGGTCCTACATTGATATCGAAATTTTAAATGCAAATATTCAAGCAACAAATACTAGCTGTGTCCTACGGTTTCACATGCGTAAGTCCTTATATAAAATGTAAAATACTAGATAAAAGCATATTTAATAATTTAGAACTCCAGCTATCTGCATAACATTTACCAGATAAGTTTTTACTTACTTACACACAAACTTTCACAAACCTACGATACGAATATAATAAAGATGATAGATTTGTTGATTAATGTGTTGTATTGAATAAGCTCCGCAACTATTGGGCCGATTTCAATCCCAATTTCGATCCCAACATTCCCATAGGTTCGGGACTTACGCGAAAAAACCGTGGGACGCATGTAGTTTATAATAATGAGTAGAATTAGTATAGGATCCTAATACTTAGTACTGTACTCCTAATAATACTCGAATCTTAATTCTTATGTCCTTTGTTTCAGGTAAAACGCTCAATAATGCTAAAGATGGCCGACGCGTGCGCCGACAGCTCGAAACAGACCCGTTTCCACGAGATGCATGTCCAACGTCACAATAACGTCAGCATCCTATACGCGGATATAGTCAACTTCACGCCGCTGTCGGAAAGACTGAGTGCTTCCGATCTTGTCAAGACTTTGAACGAACTGTTCGGGCGGTTCGATCAGATTGCTCAAGTAAGTTAGAGAACTTTACATCGTCTTTTGTTTTAGTGTCGAACGTTTTTTGTGTCAGTCTTGATCGTCGTCGATCGTCGTTTGTCAGAAACAATTAACAAGGAGAAAATTCTTCCGTGACATTAGGATGCATTTCTAATAAAAGAGCAATTATAATATCAATAGACGTCTTTTGTCAGTTTGACCGCTGTCATTTGTAATAATGTTTAATCTTGAAAAGCTCCATCACTTCTGCAAAGTGATTATTTTTATTTATTTTTATGTGGGGAAATGCTAACCTAATTAACCCTAGAGTGAAATAGACATTATATTTGGCGCAAAGGGGGGCAAACCAATAATGAACTCTCCTGCTACTAATTACAAAATTATATATGACGACGTTGGCGTACCTACGCTTTGACGCCGACATACGTGCTTCTGAGATGATGATGATGATGAGTAATATATAAGGCGGCGCGGGGGATAGTTCATTATTTGTCCGCCTGTATAGTAAACAGAACACCTCCAGTGGCACAGTGTGGATTGACATCATTGACGTACCTTTAAGAAATAATGACGTTGAAAATCAAGGTTGTAATTTACGTCAAGTTAAAAACGAGAGGCGTTGAACAGTAGAACAAGTTTTTTTAAACAGTTAGCATAAACTGGTAATTAAATGACAAAGCCAAGTGTTTGCTAATTAACTAACTACAGCCATGCATCAGGGCAAAATAAAAAAAGAATGTTGAATGGCATATAAAATTATTTGATTGTATGTTAGTCTTTCATGCACTACTACAATCTACTGAACCGATTGTAATGAATCTGTACGTAGATATGGATTATCGCGTATGCTCGATATTCCTTTGATCGGGAATTAAGTGGCTGTAATCGTGGAGCGTTGTATGATAATATGGTTACTATTATGGTAGTCAGTCTGATTTTCAATCATTAATAATACATAATCTTCGAAACAACGTGTGGTTGGTCCTTAAAATACCCACAGATTGTAGACAAGAATGTAGTTTACAGAAACTAACTAAACTGAACACAATTTACTAAGGTTGGACTTAGAAATGTCTAGTTCTAGCTAGTAAATTATAGTTCCAACTTATCATCGAGTTTGTATCTCCAAACAAGTCATAGTCATAACAAAGTCCTGTGGCGTGATTTGCTAAGTTTATTTTGTAAGGCACTGGAATGAGAATCAATATTCCGTAAGCTATTCTAGCGTGTTGTGTTGACTTTAACTTCTTATCCAGATTTAGTCCAGGATCTAGACTAGCACTTTTGCTGAGAAATTCGGATGCAACTGAAGAGTTTTGTCAACATTGTTGGTATAGTGATTCAATCTAATGCGCTAGCTGTCTATTAAACCATTTTCATGTTTGTTTGCTTTTGAACTTCGTCTTTAGAATTAGGTTCAGTTCAACATTTTTACACTGTTTATATTGTCCCGATCCCGCGGGAATATCGGGCCTATTGTGTTATTCGTTGTGTCGTTTGCGTTTGCGAATACAGATGTTATATTACGGGCAATCCTCAAAATCTTATCGTTGTATATATTATATTATATATACTTAATCAAAAAGTTATTATTACAGATATTATAAGTAGGTATCCTATATGATAGGTTCTTGTAATAATACAAATAACAACAATAATTTTCTATCTAAATACATAATGGCGAAGAAATATCACACAATCCGAAGGGAATTAGTTTCCGCTGTCTGACTTCCTATTTCACGTGCCATAGCGTCTCTGAGGGTGAATGAAGGATTGATAAATTGTATTGGGAAAGAGTGAGGATGGTCGTTTACAAATGGTATTGGTTCCTGTAGTTATTTTACTTTGAATTTGATTCTTAAGAAGGTAACTTTGGTTGCTTCCAAATAGAGGATACCGAATATAAATAGAAAATACCCAAATTGAAACTCTGTGAACATCACACAGCGCCATCTAGCCCTATGGTAAGCTACTAAGCTACGGATGTAATACTTATATTTTGTTTAAGTTTGTTGCTTATGTAGGTATTTACAAAAAAAAGTAGGTCCTATATCCATCGTCTTTAGTACCCGTTGTACAAGCCTAGTTGCCGGCCGGGCGGGCGCGGTGGTTCATGCAACGACCTGCATATTTGTTTCAATATATATTTATATATTTGTATATATATTTGTTTCAATATCTAAAGAAATATTTGTGTTTGTGATACCAGGAGAACCAATGCATGAGGATTAAGATTCTCGGTGACTGCTACTACTGCGTATCTGGACTGCCTGTCTCGAGACCCAACCATGCCTACAACTGTGTCAATATGGGGCTGCAGATGATTGATGCTATTAGGTAAGCAGTATTATATACCTAACTAGTTGGTTATCATCCGAGTGATGTTCCCGGTGGCATCCCTCTTGGGAGTCCGGGGAACACTTTCCTACTTTTACGTTTACACTTTGCACGATCTTCTTCATCCCCTGTTAATGAGACCATTTGCATGCATGTCAGCCCTTACGATGTCAAGCCAGAATTTCTTGGGTCTTCCCAATCTACCATGGCAGTTCAAGGCGCCATAGCAAGACATTTGTTTCTCACTAGCACTAGTTTAACTTACTTACCTGACTTATCTAAGTGTTTTTTATTATACAAGATGTAACGGGTAAGCCCTTTTAAGCCGAAAAGCGATTGTTCTAGACGTCTAGGCGAACAACTTTTGTTCTACAATTTTCTTTGAAAATTTTAAGGTTATGTTTCACTGAAAAAACAGCTGGTATTGAAAATAAAGGTAATTGAAGGTTTGTTGTAGTAGACTAAACTAAATGAAAGGACAACATAAGGTCAATGACCTCGAACTCTAAGAAACAGCTGATCTTCAAGTAAACTTTACACTTAAAATTTTCGAAAATTACTTCGAATTTCTAAAAGTCGTTGAACAAAAGTTGTTCGCCTAGACGTCTAGAACAACTCCCTTTCGGCGTAAAAGGGCTTACCCGTTACATCTTGTATAGAGTCGATGCAGTGTATTATCGATATGATGTCCTTTTGATGTAGTGTAGGTACCATTGATTTTCGTTACAGTACTCTTTCAATGGAATGTGACGTTGTGATTATCGACGTAGGAAGTGACTTTCGATATTATGGTCAACACCCCCATAGCACGTACATGTAATAAGGTTGCTTTTTATGCTCCCTTTTGGTCTATTGACTGTCAAAAAATGTCCAACTACGTTAGCTGTAGCTGAAGCCAGTGATAAAATGAGGATAAAATACATTTATCGAAGAATGGCAGACAAAAGACGAAAGAGTATATTTTGTTAGAATACTAAATAAACAAAATATGAAAAGCTTTCAAATCGAAGGGTCAACTAAATCACGGCTGAATACTGGAACGCTACTCAAAGTTTTAGTTCTATTTTAACAGTACAGAACTGCAGAGCATCACAAATTTCGTAAGATAACTAGTACTCAGATCGACTGATAGAGTGTTTGTAACCAGCAGGCGTTCAAAAGGTTGAGATCAAACAAATTTACTTCAAAACTAAGTAAATAAATTAAATTTGAAAATAAATCTGAAGGGTATTCCGTTAAATTGGCTTAACAAGTTGCAAATTTTGTTTTATTGACAAGCCACCTTTCTGAAGAATTAAATTGTGATGGAAATCCGAAAGTGTTTCAAGTTGAACCTTGTGGGTACAAGGTTCAAACGGTTTAGTATTGGCAATTTGAATTATTAAGGTTAATCAAAGGACGGAGGTGTAAATTCAGGCGGTTTAACATTTTAATACCTATATATACTAAATCATGCTCGTCCAAAATCTGAACGAGTTTCAAGATGGGCGTGTTAATATTGTCAAACATTTCTTAAGTTATTGCAGTCAATCCACTAGAAATGGGTAGGTTAGGTTAGTGCATTATGCGTGCACATGAATTCCTCAATTGACACAAATCCATTCATTTGAGGCACAAACTCAGAGGTGGTTGTACTACTTGAATGCTGTCAGCATAATAATGTTCATCTACAGTTTTATGCCCCGATAAGATATCATATCAACACAAGACATGATCTATGAGTTATACATAGCAGATAAAGCAAAACCAAACATGCCATGGCAAAGTTTGCACCATTCCAATAGTCTGCGATGGCAGTTGTCGTGATAATTTATGGTACCTATGCCGGTTATGGTATATCTTTTCGGTGGGCACAAACCACAAGAGTTATTGTTTGATATGCCTAGGTAGTTAGCGGTATCTTTGAAAAACTGGCTCCACTATGCGGAGCTAAACTGAACTACGTGGATTTTTGGCTTAAGGATAACTAATAAAACCGAACGTTAGTTTAGTTAGGCCCAGTTCTGGTTAATTTTATTATTCTTACCTACATTAATATTTCGTCAGGTTCGTCCGAGAAGCAACAGGGTTCAACGTGGACATGCGTATCGGTATCCACACTGGGAACGTGCTCTGCGGAGTCCTAGGGCTTCGCAAGTGGCAGTTCGATGTCTGGTCCGATGACGTCACCCTCGCCAACCATATGGAGTCTGGTGGTATTGCTGGGTATGTACCTATAACAATAATATTTACTTTGGTCATTGTAGTACCTACCTGTGAAAAAAAGTTTGTATTGAACCCACTTTTTGGTCCTTTTTGGACACTTCCTAGAGAACTAAGCCTAAGCGTTTATTTTTTAATTAAACTCAGTATTCCCAAGCCGGACGTTTCGGGGTTTTTGCAGTCCTCGTGTTTCTGATAGACGGTTTTTTATCAGCATTGTAAAAATCAAAGAAATATCTAAGCACTTTTTCAACTAAAAAAAAACGCATCTAAAACTTTTTTTTATACGAAACATAACTGAAACCTACCTATGTTTTAGTCAGTAGGTAACATAACACATTCGTGTAGTTAACTTTAAAATAATTGTTAATATCGATGTCTCCTGGGCAAACAATGGCAGAATTTAATCAAATTTGTGTACGTTGCATGTCATAATAATTGTTTCACTCCAATGCTTTTAAAGTAAACACGGTTTTAAACCTTTTTAATAAACAACGCTCTTTGAATACAGCGCACTAGTGCACTTTATTCTGATGGAGTAGAAATTGAATTCATTTCGTTTGATAGCAGGGATAAATTAGTTTAATAGAGTATGAATGCGATAAAAAGCGATGGTCGGACTGAGATGTAGCACGATAATCTACAAGAAGAACCATGGTAGTTGAACAAGAATTTACAACAAATGGGAAATTAATTCGACTATATGGAGGAGTGCGCATCCGTACACCGTATCATATTACTTAATTTAAAAAGAAATTGATCTTTGTAACTAGTCTATACGTAGTAATCATAAATATATCTCACTATATATATAAAACCCTCGTAAGTCTTATTCCCGCAGGAGTATCAGGATGGAAAGTTGCCTATGTGTAATTCAAGGTCCCCATTTAACTATAATTCAAGTTTCAACGCAATCGGTTCAGTAGTTTTTGCGTGAAAGAGTAACAAAGTGACATACAAACATTTACATTTTTAATATTAAGAGCCGATTTTTCAAATCCCTAGATAGAGATATCTGACAAATAAAATAGAACACCACCGAATAAAAATGTCACTATTATGATATTAAAAAGAAACAAAATTTGAGGGCTTTTAAATTTGGTTGGGTTCGAACTTATTCGACCGATATCTTTTGACTGAGGAATGGAAAATCGGCCCTTGGTAACATTATTTATGTAGGTACTTATTATTAGGCCAACATTCAAAGTATGTTTCAATACAAATTTACAATTGTAGATTCTGTCTCAATTACAAAATATAATACACCTACCTACGAACCCCGTTTCCAACATGATTGAGATCGAAGAATACCAACTTAAATTATTCTATTCTGAACTTGTTCTGTATTTGACGAACATGCCTCAGGGGTGTTGTAAAGTTTTCAGATTTGTCTGATAGATGTGAAAACGATTGAACGGTCGGCGATCCCGAATCGATCCAAGATTTATATTACGAAATGTTGTTTCACCTTTGGGAACTAGAATGAGATAAATAGGTCTTATTTATAAGCGTCTATGGTTAGGCTATTAATCTGAACTTTAGTACCTTCCTAATCTGAGCGATATTCCCAGTTGTATTCACGGTTCGCTAAAGCTGCAAATATTTAGGATTGCAGTGGGTAAGTGATTATTAAGCACACCTACCACGGGAGCTCATCGGCCTAGCTACACCTGCCGTGCGGGTGCGGGTTAAGCAACGCTTGGCGTGGTCACTACTTAGATGGGTGGCAACAAAACACTTTCTTGAGTTCCTAAGTGCTTCGAAAAGTACATTAAGCAGTTGATCCCGGTTGTTGTCTCAGATATCAGTCGTTAGATTAAGTTATAGGCAAACTGACAACTCTAACACTATGTGAGCCCGTAGTGGGGCTACACGAAAAGAAAAAGACCACACCTATCTACAGCTGTAAATAGACTTGACACTGGTTTTACTCCCGGCTTTGTCCCTGACACTTAACGTCCTTGAGACCAAGCGCTTTACCCGCCACCACGCGAGGAGACCTCCAGGTTTGCTAGTTTTCCTCCCATCCCTTAGTCGCCATTTACGACACCCACGGGAACACATAGGTAGCATTAAATAATGTCGTGGCTAAACGGGCATATAAATAAAATAGTACTTCCTCTTAGGGCTTGGGTTTTATTTTATACAGTGTGTTTCCTGGATGGTAATAAAAATCACAAGGAAATTGTTCTGCTCCAATCCACTTTTCTTTTTTATATTTTGATTTTCCTAATGTCGTAGAACAAAAGTTGTTCGCCTAGACGTCTAGAAAAATTATCTTTCGGCTAACATTACCGCCCTGAAACACTGTAAAATATGAGTGGGTAAAGCACGGCTAACTAAACTAAGTTAGTTCGCATAGTTGAGTAAGTATTGTCCAAAAAACCCCCATGAGTTTCTTGTAGCTTTCTTCTCATCGGAGGGCGCTTTCCGAAGCCACACTAAAATCAATACACCTAAGACGTAGCCAAATGATCATGTGCATTTAATGTTGTACAAGAATCTAAAGGAAATAAACTATTTTGACTTTGACTTTGACCAACATGTGCCTTTACCGCCAGTTCACCTTGCGTTACCGCAGTTACTCGGCACTTAGGCTCGTCCTCTAACTCGTACTCTGCACAAGCTATAACTAGATCAATATATTTACAGGCGAGTCCACATCACAAAGGCGACACTACTCCAACTGGGAGACAGATTCGAAGTGGAGCCTGGCGACGGTGGCTCCAGAGAGGGGTACCTTGCTGACCATAAAGTGGAAACCTACCTCATTATACCTCCGAAGGTAGGTGAAACAAAGAGTTTGGCAACATCTGGTCCGGTTATACCTTGGATGGGTGACCGAGCCTTGGAAGGAACGTTTAGGTCGAGTTAGAGGCCATAGAGCGAGCGACCGGGTAACATTTATTATAACACTGGTTGTTATGCCTAATGTTAGAATAGGCAATTTGTTTGTACTCAGAGTTGAATATCCTCGTAAATTAGAGTGCTGTAATATAGTTGAAGCAGGGACAATCTCCACGTTTTAGTAGGTAAATATACTAAAGCTAATCTCCACGTTAGTAGGCGTCTTACGACAATAAGGAATCATTTCCTTTGCATATATAAACTTATTTAATGTAAAACAATAATTCAATTACATAATTTTAATATTCAAATGTTAAACAGATATTCAAACATTACAATGTCGCTTCTATAGAGGTCATGATAAATGTATTTTCAAGTTAGAGATATAATAATTTTGTCTAATAAATAAAATAGACATAACATCAAAATAACTACAACATAGCAAAGGTTGACGCAATGACGTAAATAAAGTATAGTTTTTTATAATGAAGTATTAATAACTAATCAAAATATCTTTGGCTGTTGATCCAAATATCTAATACTTATTTATTAATAAGTCAGTGCCTTTGAAAAGTAAAACTTAGTTAAGAACGTGTTCCGGAATGAGAACTAAACAAGGAAAAAACCGATTCAAAATCGGCTTATTCTTTTCCTTAAATAATGGTGACAGACATCTTTTACCCCGAAAGCATAAATATACAGTTTTCGTAGCCGTTGAAATTATTTTTTCCGAAATTTAATTCATTATTGTTGAAATGAAATTGTACACTGTATACATATTATAATATGGGAATCAGGGCTCAGATGTCAATCCTTTGCATACACAATACATTCCTTTTCTTTACATCTTTCCTTCTGTTACATACTTATTTTATCTCTATGACTACAAACAATAGAGCTTTCCGAGCTTTTGTAACATAATAAATAGGTATGTATGTGTATAATATTTATTGTCTATACATATAGAGTACTGTCTGTCTGTTTATTTGTACGTTTTGTTTTGAATGTTTCATTGTTATGATTACGGTAAATGTGTATTTGTAATTAGAAAAAATATATAAACAAGTAATTTTCTTATTAAAATTAAGCCTTATGCTTCCGTAATTCAAATTATATTATGATAATTATTTTATTTTTCTCGATAGAGTTTTTCTATGAATTAAAAAAAATCACAAAGAGTCCTATAGGAATTTAAGTTTTAGATATATGTACTGCCGTTTTGTTGATTATAAGATGAGTATGCTAAATCTTAGACCATAATCGCTTATCCCCAGCAAGGATTTTGGTGAATCGTGTTTGGCTAAAATGATTTAGGTATGATTTATTTATTTTTCTGTTCATCGCAACTTTCATAAAAATCTATGAATTTAAATTGCGACAATTAAACATAAATGTTTTACAACTTAAATGACTAAAATGAAAACTGAAAAAAACCACAATAAAACAAGTCCAGCAGCCTCGGAATACTGCTACTTTGATACTCAACTTTGATTTTTTTATGAAAACCATTTTACAGGAATTTGGCACAGGTTTTATGATTTTACGAAGGTAACTCAAATAAAAATGTCGAATAAATTTATTCGCACAAAAAACCGATGTCTCGTTTCTGAATAAACGAAGGTAATTTGTTCAAATGAAATCGAGATTCGTTTTATGCATAGTAAGTGAGTAATATCGATGATTTGTTACGAAAAAATCGTGTTACGGTAAAGATCTAAATGTATACGTAAGGACAGGTCTTTAGGAAGAAGTGTTTAGATAATTATTGTAGTAATAATGTTGCTTTCATAATTCCTAAATAGTTTTAATCTTGCGTTCCTAAAGTTTTCAATTAAAAGTTTAGTAAAGTTTTAAACGCAGTAATGTCAAAAATATTATGCAAATAATACCTTGTAAGCAAACGCTATGCTTACATTTTTAACCCAGGCTGTCAGAAATATCTTAAAATACGAGTATGAATAAAATAATAATAACTGAAATAAAAAATGATTTATTGACAGAAAAAAAAACAATATTTTACAAATTCTCAATAGCTTAAAACAGGGTAACCTGTCATCATGACAGTAATATAATTTAAAGTAACTTTATAGTACTGAATTAGAAATATATATTTCATTTAATGGAAAAATAAGTGAGAGTTTATTACAAGCTAAGAATTAAACACAACTGAATTGTTATTATTTTAAGAGGTTTACCCTGTCCACTTGAAACAGCTAATAGATCTATGTATGTTGGAAAACTAGTTCGAGTCTCATTTTACGTGGAATATTGCCAATTTCGTATGGTATCGATTCGATACGTGTTACTCGATCGACGAGACGATTCAATTGACCGCTTGCTATGAATCTGTAATGGATTTAGTGTTCTATTTTCTTAGTTATTGTATCATTTTGCTTTATTTTGCATATAGGTATCTAGTGTTTTATTGACTCGACAGTCTTAAAATTAAGCGTAGTAGGCCAATACTGTTCTGCAATTTGGAAATGTAGCGGTTCTACGTTCTAACCTATCCTACTTTAGCAAGTTTGTAAGTAAGTGAGCATGACGTAGGTAAGTACTACTTAAGTCATGTTTGTTACTCCTTCACGGAAAAACACATACTTATAACTGTGCTGTGACAGAGGTTATTTTGTCCATTTTTAAATATTGGTTATTTTTTTTATTTGATAATTTTAGTGCACTGTCTCTGAATTATAGATAAACTCCTCCTTTTTTTAAGTCGGTTAATAAAATATGAGTTCATTCAGAATTGTTTCGGTTAATCTTTTATCTTAATTAAATGAACGGTAAGATGAACGCGGTTTCGAATACTTAACTCTTGAAATTAGCGGTAACTTAGATTTACTGCGGAGAAAATACGAACAATTAAGTGGTTTGGGAGTATGTTGTTTATTTATATAAGGTGGAACTTTTAAATCCCTTGATGGGCAAGTTTAACCCTACTCGTATACCAAAAGAGATTGCAAACAGAAACAAAACGTCCCACAGCTGTGCAAGTCCCGATACCACGAAAATATTTGTGGTAAAAATAACCTATATTACTTGGTAGGTATGCAAATAGCTGTATATTTGCATACCTACCAAGTTTCATCGTAGGTTCGGTAGTTTTTGCGTAAAATACTATTCATACAAAATTTTCGGTATCGGATTAGTAATAACTTTATTGTACCAATTTCTCAAAACAAATTCAATACATAAGCAAAAACTTATAGCTAATTATGAGGAAGGTTTAATGGGCTAGTGATTTTTCGGTTTTAATCGAAGAAGAAGACAGACAACTAAGTGATCTGTAAAGGTTTCAGAGGATGATATAGTAGTTGATAGAGTGGTTGAAATAGTGTTAAAAGAAACCATAGTAACGTGATTAAAACCGGAAAATGAGTTAAATTTCAATCAAAACGAAAACAAAAAAAAGATCACTCATGTCAGATTAGATTTTTTCTCTTAAAAATAGAGTACAAATTGGACGTTATATACTCACTGACATACAAACTTTCACCTTTAACATCAGTAAGATAGTGACGAGTGGAATAACGCGCAACTACGCAAACTCATTGGGCGTGATGAAGCAACTTTGCATAACTATGGTTTAATCCTTTGTTATATCGAGGACGTGTATAATATTTTACGTAAATTCCTCAGAATTAATATCTCACTTCAACCAAAGACGTGGTATTTGTACAATCATGAATTATTTAGTAGATGTCTCAAGTGTATACTTACTTACAAGAAAAGTAATTTACTTGAGATAAAACAATTCTGCACTTTAATCATTATATTTTGTTTATGGAACATGAAAACTGAATTTTCAGAGTGCTGATTTGAATATCTAGTTGTGATAATTAAGCTTAAATCTACTTAAATATTTTAATTTAAATATAGGGTAATTTGGTTTTCGTTGTACAGTCAGCAATAAAAGTCAATGGGTCATTCAGATTTTAAAAATATCAATACACATCATAATTGGTGGGTGCCATAATAGGACAGACATTCTAAAAATAAAAGACAAGATAGAGGGTACTTTTCAGGAGCCCTTCAGTTTTAAGTAGCGTTTCAGTATTCGACCATTAACCTATTACAACGTCTCTTTCAGAAACCAGGCATATCAGAAAACGGCCGACTCTCCGTCACCACAGTCGATCGAAAAGCCAGCATCGTATCCTCTTTATACCAAGACATATCACCAACAAGACCCAGAGACAACATTAGCCCAGCACCTTCCCAGCATAGCTTTAACGAAGATAAAATTAACAGATCCGAATCTATCAGAACAGCTGACATCAACCGCTCCGGTTCCATCAGAATCAACGACGTTAACCGGTCTGATTCCATCAGAATCAACGATCTTAGGTCTGACTCGATCAAAACTGCTGATGTGCTACGATCTGATTCTATGAGAACTGCTGATTCGAGATCTGATTCGATCAAAACTGCTGATGTAATGCGATCAGAATCTCTAAGAACTGCTGATGTGTTTAGATCGGATTCGATTAGGAATCCTGATGTTTTGAGGTCGGAATCTGTTCGGACTGCTCCGCCTGGTGGTAAGTTACGATTTTATATTTATTTATCAGTATTAATCGTTTGTTCTGTCAGACTATCCAGTTACTTTCATTCCGGAGGTCGTGGTTTCGAATCCCTGATGTGAACCAATGTATTTTCTTAACAAAAAAATTATGTGCGCTAATATCACTCTCAAGGTGAAGAAAAACATTGCAAAGAAACCTCCATCATAAAATCACACACCATGAACCAATTATGAGTACCAATACGTGCGGTAAAACGCCCAGCAAAAACTTTGGGTGAACATTATAGAACTGGTTGATTGCCTGGAAGAGATCGCCCTTTAGTGCTACTTTAGTTTTGTGCTTTTCGTTGTATAATTTTGTGTTTCTGGGGAAATAAAGCTTTAATGTATTTATCTATCCATTATAGACCTAAGTCGGCGAGCGTCAGTTCGCGTCGATGGTCCTAAAACAGTTGCCTTCGAAGGTGCTACCAGTCCGGGAGACGGACTGTCCAATGGGAACATACATGCTGTCAAACCGAAAAGTAGAAGTGGCTCTATTATAGGTGCGATAAGTCCTATATTAGGAACAGGTAAGCTTATAAACATAATGCAGAAATAATTTTGGCGTTCCTCAAGTTAATTTTCTGATTTGTTAGTTTTGGTATTGTTGTTCAGTTATGTAAATTTGACTTCTATACTGTGTTGTTGTGAAGACTTTTTTAATGAAGTCGGTAGTGTCTTTGCAATTGGTGTTTAAGTTTATAATGAAAATTAAACAGTTTGTACAAAATTTGTAGATACTTAAAAATAACACAACGTTATGTGTGTACGTAAATATAATTAAAACAATCTATCTTGTTACAATCTGATTTTAAAGAGCAACGAGCGTTTTGGGTAAGACTTTAACAAAGAAAAGCAGGAGCGCTCTTTGAAATGATCCTCTATATAATTATAATATAAATTTTTGTTTAAATTAAATTTTCGCGAATAACCGTCGCAAAATTACGTAATAATATAGAAAGGTTAGTGATTTTGCACGTCTATGATGACCTTTACATTCAATTGGGGCAGTAAAGAGACTCATGATTGACTTAGTAATTTAGGAAAAAAGTGACTAAATTAAAATAAACTCAGTAAATATTCAGATCAAATTAAATAAATTATAATACCTACTTACACCATTTCTAACTTCCGAATTCGCAGGCTTTGATATCCAAAAAATAATCAAATTTCCACATCAAAAACGGCCTTCCTTGATATTTGTACAATACATACAGAAAAGCCTTAATTTAACCTTTGACAACTTGACGGTGAAGATGTTAAATTAAATTATTTTGCCTTCAGAGGAAAGTTCGGAGGTATCCGAACCGGCTTCGCTGTGGGATGTTCAACAATCTACCTTATTCTTTAGAATGTTAAGCACAATTTCGGTTGAATCGTTAAGTTAGTTATTTTTTATTGAGAATTGATTTTGTGATTAACGTTTGGATTTTCTTTTGGTATGTTATCCCACGCGGCACGCTCATTATTATGTCATTTTACATTTATTGTCTGATACACGTTCACTATCATGGGGCTATGGTGTTGGTTTCGGTTACTAGCTTGTCTCCGGACCTAAGGAAGACAAGCTAGTAACCGAAACCAACACGTAAAGAGGTCCTTTTCAATAAGAATTTTACTTGCAAACTATGAAAGGCAACAAAGTTTGACAACAAACCGGCGGTAATCCTTTATAAAATGCAGCTAAGAACAAACAACGGATCGGATACAATTATTAATATAGCTATGGATGAAAAACCACTTAAACTACTATCGATGTGATGGTAGTGGATCGGCTATTGTTACGGCAATTAGTACCCTTTGGGAGTTATCGCACCACCATAACAATGTCCATTTACATTTATTAGAAAATTTTAAAACGTCGCCATTCACTCGTCCTTTTGTTTTGTCTTTTTTTTATTTATTATTTTCCTCATTTTTAGAAAAATTTGAGTACGTCTGTAGTTTTGTTTTCCCTGTGATTGAGTCGACTTGTCTCCAGTCATTATTTCCAATCAATTATTTCCCAAATACTACTTCAATTAATACCGTCGTTCCGTTTCCATGTCATCGAACTTGAAATGAAATCTTCAAAATAATGTTGTTTTGATAGCATTTTGTACCTACGTACAGTCCGGGTTTAAAAGTCGTTTCCATCCACGTAGTTTGTTAAAATGGTAATTTATTAAATTTCTACTAAAACAGAACCTAATTAGTTTAAGTTTAAAATCCTGCAACTGAGCCATATTATTTCTCCAAAACAAAACATACTGATATTACCGATATCAGGGGCCCGACCGTGAATCTTCAGTTGTAATCGGCATCAAAATCCCACTGCCCAAAGGAATAACCTGCGCGGTTCAAACCATAGCGTTGATTTGCATGCATTTGAGAGCGATGCCCGCGCCGTCGAGTTCATCTGCCAACATTCAAACCGGCAGCTCAAGAGACCTCGCAAACAATGACAGCTCAACTCGACAGTGCCGTCGTTAAATGCATGCAAATCTACGCTGTCGTTTTCACCGCGCAGATTATTCCTTTGCGCAGTGGGATTTCAATGCCGATTACGACAGAAGTTACGAGGTACAACTCTACGGTGCGAAATGTGACTGCGGTGTTCTAAAGCAGAACATGACACCTCTACTTTCCTACTGTGCTCTTCTTCCTCTTGCACAAGGAGGGATCTCATAAATGCTACAGATTCCGTCTTGATGGTGGCTGATGACTTTTTGTCTGGTAAGGTGTAATGCAGTGTAATGTAAATGTTATATTTACTGCGGCTATTGACACGAAAAGGAAGAAGACTTTTGAACTTTACTGTACATAGAAGTTTCATGATGATTATTTTGCCTTCATTATTTCATTCTTTGTTTTCTTTTGTTTTGTTTTCAGTAATGTCAATAAGTATCCAATTATTTGTTATTTTTTTCTGCCCCTGATATTTATTCTAAATTCATTAATTCATGAAGTTAATGACATTTTTATTATCGTTTTTAGTATTTACATATTTATTGTTTTTGTATTTTTCAGCGACACCAGGAATTCCTTCGCGGTCTCGCCCTTCCAGTAAAATGACGAAATACGTCGAATGTTGGGGAGCGGATAAACCATTTGCTAACATCACTGATTCTACCTTAGCTAAAAATATTGGGATCTCTGTAAGTATTATTTGCAGCTTTGCATCCAGACTTTTAAAAATATTCTATGGATGAACGTTGGATCAATCAATTTTCATATTTCACCAAATGTAGTTAAAAAAATGTGTTTTTAGATGACTATACATTTTTTTAAATTCAGATATAGGCATGCGCTTGGCTATAGTTCGCCTGATGGAAATCGACACTAGAACTAAGACCAGTAATTTATTGAGAATCGATTCACTCTCGCTTTGAATATCGATAAATAAAAGTGCCAATACATTTCTTCTGATAAAGGAAGTTAGTTGGGTTACAATTTTACACGAAATCTTTTCAAGATATCTACATTGAATTTCACTAATTCACTATTACAAATGCCAAATTTAAGATGTATGGATGTATTTTCCTGATAATCACGCCAAAATGGTTGAATTATAATGTGATGAAAAATGATGTGTTTTTTATATTTTCAGAGTCTTGCAATGATTGAACACAACTTATTGCCACCAAGAACAACGTGCTGCGACTGTACGTAAGTACCTAAGAAAATTTTATTTAGTTTAATTGTAAGAATAAACCTACTGCTGTACCGCTGTAGGGTTTCATACTCAAAGGGTAAAACCGAACCCGTTATTAAATGAATTGAAATAATATTTCCAGACCATAAGTCCCCACAAACATAATTAATAAACAATAATATACAATAAACAAACACAAAGTTAAATTTCTATTTAGGTAGGTAGGTAAGTGATAGTAGTGTAATATAATAGGTCTGCCAGGTATTATGAAGTGGACTATTCAAAGATGATAAAACCAGTTGATTGTTCATGGGTACACCCCCTTTACGAAATAGTGCGTCTTTTTAATAGTACCGAGTAGTAAGAACGGTCAATCACAAAGAGTCTAGGTATAAGTAGGTAAAGCATTGGACAATCACAAAGTTTGATTATTACCTCACACCCTGCCCGCAACGATGAGTTATGTTTTGTAGAAAAATTCGTGGTTTGCTCAAACAATTGGCTTTATTGTCTTTGGGACTATCATGCGTCTTTCAATACTTTACTGTTTGTCATTCACCAGGCACTTTTGAGTATACGGAACCAAAATTTGTTACATATGAGTTTCAATATGGTACTAAAGATCTTTACGTCGGTTCTTCTTCAGCGCTAACACGGAGGGTATGAACCGGCTAACTCTGTGGTTCAAGAGCGACGTGCAAGAACAGCAGTACCGCAACCAATCGGACGCGCAGTTCAAATACAACGTCGCGTGCGCAGCTCTACTCTTCTTGTTATTGGCCGCTATACAACTATTGACCGTGCCCAAGTAAGTATTTTCGATAAAAATGTGCATTATACCTGCACCAAAAGTTAGCAAACGACAAAAATTAACAGATAAAAATTGTGTATTTTTAAGGGTGTTATTTTACTTTTTTAGAATTGTTTGTTTTGCAAATAAACACACGCTACCAACTATTTGAACATCAACGTTGACGTCAGTACGTTGACGTTGATGAACATCAACGTTGACGAAGTTTTTAAGTAAATTTTCTCGAATTCAGAAAAGATACGAGTTTTAATCCCGCTGAGTGTCGGCCATTCATTGCGTTTTATTATTATGTGTTTTTCCTTTAAAATATTTCTAGAAACGTCCAGTCCGTGGTGCAGTGCATGCTTAAATATTTAAAATAACTAAAATTTGAACACGAGTATAATTCTACAATATGATTTTTGTTACCTATCGTGATAATGATTTCTGTCATAATTTTTCATTTAATTTGATTATTATTAAACTCTTCTGCTCGGTACGGGA
Source organism: Idaea dimidiata (assembly GCA_949358125.1). Taxonomy (NCBI): domain Eukaryota; kingdom Metazoa; phylum Arthropoda; class Insecta; order Lepidoptera; family Geometridae; genus Idaea; species Idaea dimidiata. The sequence goes on from OX442334.1 coordinate 13,229,587, forward strand.
CTAAAGGTATGTACTGAGGTTCCAAAGTATAATGTAACGTGTTACACAGCGAGCATTAATGCAGTCAGTCGGCCAGTACCCACTATAACTAAAAAGTTATTACGTATATGTCGCCCAGACACATTCACCGCATTATATAGGCACGAAAAAATACATTCAAAGGTTTTATATTCCACTAAAACTATTTTTATTATTTTACGTTACAGAGGTATAGTCTTATACGCGTCGTTTGGTCCGACTGTGATAATGCTGTCCGTGTTCGTCTATCTGTCTTGGTACGACGGACACTTTGCGAGGAGAGGGCTGCATCCGTTGTCCGATACACCGATTGACGATTATGTTGACGACTGTTCTAAGCCTGGGCAGGTAAGAGATAAAAGTGATCATTCAATCATTAGCTACTAGGTGTGTCCCACGGTTTCACCCGCGGAAGTCCTGTTGCTTCGGTAATATCGGGATAAAAAAGTAGCTTATATGTTAATCCAGGTCTCCAGCTAGCTGCATACTAAGTTGTGTCGCAATCGGTTTAGATTTTTTTTGCGAGAAGTAGTAACAAACATACTTATGAAAGTTACAGCCAAAGTGACGTCCTGAAGTAAAAGTTTGTTTGTAGAGTCCGTTTAGCTGTCACTTCGATTTTTACTACCGATGAAGAAACAGGGAGTTAGTGATCATTTTAATAGCACCACTATTTATTTATATTTATTACATTTTTAGAATTTTCTGTAGAATTTAGTATTAAATTTCTAATTTCAGGTGGTGGCCAACAATAGAGTTATTAGACTGACAATGTTCGTCGTTTCGGTTCTACTTATTTGCGCCTGCGCTGTTATTAATTTGGTGAGAGACTCCATTTCAAGTTCTTATCTTTTGCACGATTACGGGTTTAGAGCTCAAGAAGCTATAGTTTAAACTTGGTGTAAATAGAGACAGTTCACAACAGACGTGTAACTCTTTTGTACTGGGCTTACTAAACTGGTTTAGTAAAATGTATTGAAAAGTTTTCACCCAATAAATATTTCTTATATTTATTGTTTAACCCTTTCTACTACATATTGACAAAGGGAAAATGCATTATCATTTTTTTCTCGTCTCTAATTCCCGTGTGGCGTAATTGTTAGCGTACTCGCTTGGCAAGCGAGAAGCATGAGTTCGAATCCTGGATCCTGGATTTTTGATTCTCCATGTAATATTTCAAGTTTTTACATATTGATTTCTTCTCAAAATCATCACATTCCCTTTGCAGTTGCAATCGTACGTTGTCCAAGACGATTTGACAAGGAGTATAAACATTTCAACATCAAGTAATTTGACAGCCGCCTCGTTTATGGACAGTCTAAACGGATCGATTGCTTTGGATGACGTGTTTACTTCGCCGCTCTTCGATGACAACTACATTGATTCTGCACCTGTGAGTATACCTGATGAAATCAAATAAACCAGCCATTAAATTTGTCCCGATTTGGCATGATAGAGATTAAAGATGTTGGGCAGTAAGACGCCACGGGAGCCTACTCCGGACCGGCACTGCTAAGTATACAGTTATACTTATACTGTTTATTAGCTGATTAACATTAACTTTATTATTATTAAGCCAATCTTACTAATATTATAAACGCAAAAGTTTGTATGTATTTATGTATGTGAGGTTGTTACTCTTTCACGCAAAAACTACTGAACCGATTGCGATGAAACTTGGAATATAGGTAGCTGAATACTGGGAATAATACATAGGCATAGACTTTTTAGCCAGATATTCCCGCGGGAACGGGACTTACGTGGGTGAAACCGCGGGGCGCAGCTAGTCATTGTACATGGATGAAATTATAATAGAACAAAGGAAATAAAAAAACGCGCTACAACAGACTTACAAGGTTCAAATCCTGTCAGGTGCAGAATTTTGGCTAGCATATTATGAAAAACTGAAATTTTAAGTGTTGGAAACACTATGAAGTCAAATGTACTTAGATAAATTAAAAATTTAGTTGCTAATAATTGTATGGCTAATAATTGTGTGGCTAATAATTGTAAATGACTGTCACTTAGTACGAAACTTTATTATATTTTCCCGGTTTGGTTTTTCAGAGTTACCTCTACAGCACAGTATTAACCCTCGCGTCCATATCAGTATTCCTTCGAGTGGGATTTGTTCTAAAGTTCGTCCTGATGTGCGTCACGCTGATCGTCCATATATCGCTGTTTGTATCTTCGGAGCTGTTTTATTTATATGATCTTGATAATGAGTAAGTATGATATAAAGACCCCCAATCCTAATTCAGACTCAGCTACTGTTCTATAAAAGACGCCGACGCTCGTATATTCTAGGATAAATTCAGCTATATAGGCTACAGGCTGCAGTATGTCTCTTTGAATCTGGGTTATATAATTACCCTCCTACCCCCATACTTATAAAGGATGATTAACAAATTATATAACGTTTGTTTCTGTCTGTCAAATTTGAAATTCCGATGTGACAGTAAAAGACAAACGTTGCATAGTTCATGCATCTGTTAATCATCGTTTATAAGTAAGGGGGTATGTCTTCAGGTTTGCTGGAAATTAGTTAGATTCCAGTTAAAGGGTTGTTCTAGACGAGCAACTTTTATAATTGTTATAACTTCTTTTTATTGAAAACTAGCTGCGCCCCGCGGTTTCACCCGCGTAAGCCTCGTTCCCGCGGGAATATCGGGATAAAATGTAGCAAATGTGTTTCCCCGGCAAATTCAACGGCAAGTTGCATCGCAATCGGTTTAGTAGTTTTGCGTGATTGACAAACACACATGCACACATACTCACAAACTTTAAGCTTTATAATATTAGTAGGAGTAGGATAGGATAGGATCGAACTGCCATTCAAAATTCAAATTCTAATTTTATTTATTGGAATTTGAATTAAGTACTATTCTTAACATTAATTGCTAAACCTACATACCAATGTGATAGGTAGGTAAAATAGTTTTTTTTTTCGAATGTACCTATGTCAATATATTTTATTATTTTCAAGCAATACAGATTGGATGATTTTATCTGAGTAAGTTTTAGCCCGTGGTCTTAGCATATTTGTTTTTAGGTATACTGCATGCTTACTGAGTGCAAACAATGAAATGTGGATGCAAAACGTTTATTGCGGGTCTAAGGGACCTTCACCATGTATCGATGTCTTGCCTGATTGTCCATAATATTATTATTCTCCTAATTTATTAATCTGCACAAACATACCTTCTTTCAGATTTGCAAAGATCCCTTACGCAGCAAAAGCGGGCCTGATTCTGGTGTTTCTCGCAGCGTTGCTACACATATTAGACAGGCAGATAGAATTCACCTCCCGAACAGACTTTCTTTGGAAAGACAAGCTCAAGTTTGAACAGGAGGAGGTCGAGACAATGAGAGGAATTAACAAGGTTATTTCGCATTTTATATTTTTAATACTTTAGACAATATTTTTTGAAATATTTTAAGGAAAAATACATCTACAAAAATTTACTCACGGCTAACCTTTACACCACATGAGTTCTCATCATCATCATCATCATCATACGAATTCTCAACGTGTTTTTTCCCATGAAAATATTTCTATTCAACAAGTTTATTTCCTTTTGTCATTGTGATATAGTTAACTGTACTGTAAAGTTATATTATATGTATATACTGTAGCCAAGTATATTTTAATTTCAGATTCTCTTAGAAAATATTCTCCCAGCTCACGTGGCTGAACATTTCCTTACATCTGTTGCTTCTGAGGTAAGTTTTAATCCATCGAATATTATCTAAGTTCTTAAAATATGTACACAATAGGTTTAGAGTCTTTGTCGTCTTTCCAAAAATTTGTTTACTAACAAAAGGTCCATAATGTAGCACGTTCGGCCAGACCACGAAAAAATGGTTAGATGGAAGTCAACCATCTTCTACACCAATAAACAAGAGTTTCAGATTTCACTTAGCGGTATGGTTTAGATCCATAATATGCCGATATCCGAAAATTACATTAGATTTTGTTTAACCGCTACCTTAGCTGATGGTAAGTGAAGATTTGGTGTAAGATACGCTCATCTAGAAGAAGGAAGGCGACAGTGGAACAAGATCCGACCCGTCTTACTCAGACACAAACTCCAATCTTAGTAGGTACTTCAAATACCTATAACTATCTTATTCCATAATTTCACTCACTTTCCAGGAAGATTTATACCACGAACGGTACTCGAGTATAGCTGTGATGTTCGCGTCTATTCCGAACTATAAAGAGTTCTATGACGAGACTGATGTCAATAAGCAGGGGCTAGAATGCCTGCGGTTACTTAACGAAATCATATGCGATTTTGATAAGGTAATTCTTCTTCTACCTTCCTCTTAAAATTACTATTAGGTCCCAATAAGTGTTGGCTTGGTGTCGTGCAAGTGGTCTCATTACATCAGGATGCCAATTATAATGCAGTGCTCGAATTGCTCGGTCGGATGATGATAGTGATTATTAGTGGATGGGTCTGAGATAATTTATTTTATTTCTTTATTTATTCACTAAAACATGAAACTTATGCATAAAGGTGCCTCAAAAACTCTTACGAGTTTTACCGTGCACCAGTGAGTCGTTTACTTACATAATTGAATGAATATGCTATGCTATGATACCTACTAAACATAAGATATAGAACACAAGTAAATAAAGTATGACGAAAATAAAGGCTCATCTTATTGTTATTTTTTCCGTAAGTATTTGTCTTTTACGTACGAGCATGTCGATTTCAGTTGTAGAACCGATATTTTCATGTCATTGCCCAAATACATGGCAGAATAATAAAATGAAATCCATGAAATTTCCAGTTGCTATTGAAGCCTAAATTCAGCTGCATAGAGAAGATAAAGACGATAGGCAGCACATACATGATCGCCTCCGGACTTAGACCTGGAAAAGAAGAGGAGAGGAAAATTGTGAGTAAAGTTGTAATACAAATGCTGAATTAATTTTTAAAAAAAATGTAGTCAGTGTTAGTAAGCTAACTATATCTGAAGCTACGGTAAATATTAGTGAAGATTTTGTACTTTTTGTTCATCTTCGAGAGAACACTGCGTTATCGATTCCCAAAAACACAGCCTTATACCAGATAGGTTTGTGGTTTTGGTTTATTTAGGAATCGTCATGATCTCGTGGATATCCACTCCTGGACAAAGGCCTCCAATAATCTCTATCAACATTGGAGTGGCATGTATCGTGTTATCGCCAAAAAGGCACCCCTAATTTTTTTAAAGCGTTTTGTACTACGTTTTAAAATAAAAGCAAAACTTGAAACGGATATCTATGATGGCCTCTGTGACGCTTTGGGCGACGCCTGACTACGACGCAGAAGGTTGCGGGTTCGATTCCCGCCGGAAACAAATATTTCTACTGACCGATTGTTGTTTCTGCTCTTTGTTTCTGGTTCTGGATGTATTCTATGTATCATATGTATGTATTTATTTAAGTACCCATAGTAGAAGCCTAGTGCTTAGTTTGGGGCTAGATAGCGCTGTGTGTAATGTCGTGCAATATTTATATAATTATCATGAATATTCTACCTACTTCATTTTTAAACTCTATTTTCCAATTTAGGATGCCAAGAGTAAAGAAGAGCACACTGTAGCAATTCTGGTCGAATTCGCGATCGCCTTGATGACGATCCTCGACCAGATCAACAGAGAGTCCTTCCAGAGATTTAAACTTAGGATAGGTGAGTTCATGCACATAATATTTATCTTTTCTATCTGTCTGTTGGCCTATCTGTAACCGATGGTCTCAAAATTTTCAGGTTTATTGCCCGAATTAAAAACATCCTGATATTTCCAAAAACAGGCTACAATCATTGGAAGATCCTAAACATTGGTCTGATTTGTTCTGAACGTATATAAACAACCATGTTCTATGTATATATTACAGGTCTGAACCACGGGCCAGTGATAGCAGGCGTGGTCGGCGCTCAGAAGCCGCAGTACGACATCTGGGGTAACACCGTCAATGTAGCTTCAAGGATGGACTCCACCGGGGTCATGGGACGAATACATGTCACCGATGATACTGCCAAGTTAGTTCTTTGGTCTTACTAATGAGTCATTTTCACTTATTTCTATGCCATAGCCATTTCCAATATATATCTTGATGACCTTAGTACGTCGACATAATAATATATTGAGTAAATACATATAATTTTACTGGATTGGTCTCTATTAGAGAATAGAAGAAAATGGGCCACCTGATAGGAAAGCTTTTTTTCTCTGGGCCCTGGACGGCCGAGTTTCATTTCATTTCATTACGTTCCAAAATCAAACTGTTCAGAAAATGACTCGTATACCTACTTTAAAAATATGACTAAAACTTCGAACGTCGTTTTTCTATTATCCGCTATCTAGGTAATCTAAGTTGTAAAAACTATTTATCTAAAGATATACCCTCATTTATTAACGCTAATTAATGCGCTGCATTACTATACATCGCTTTATTTTTATTTCTTATCGGTTGTGAACCGATTATGGCCATTAGGAAATTAGCCAGTGTCATGTATTTTAATATATATTATGCAAGTTATTTGCATCGAAACAGTCAAGTCGTCATAGTTAAAGTCAAGTCTAGGGAATCATTTGTAAACACGGCGGCCATTTACAAACAATCTTCACGGAGCCTTGGAGACAACACTAAGTCAATGTTTTGCACCGATTTTCACTTTCATTCCACTTGTACACCTTCACGAAACTAAATTGATTAATATGCCCCCGAAATTAAACAATTTGCACGCATATGAACTAGGTTTCACAAAAATGAAAATTTAGCACCACATCTCCTCAACGAGTTCCCGCCAAGACTCTATACATCGCTTGTCTTTTACTGTCACATGAAGTTTCAAAGTTGACAGAAATTGACAAACGTCACATAACTTAGTCATGTGTAAATAATATTTCATAAATAAGGGTGTTAATAAGTAATTGTTTCAGGCCTGTATGATATGTTCCTGTTTCTATTTCAGAGTCTTAATGCGAGCAGGATACAGCCTCGAGTGTAGAGGTCCAACATACGTCAAAGGAAAAGGAACGCTTACTACTTATTTCGTTAAGACCCCTACCATTGGGGGTGGGATGTAAAACACCCTATCATTGGGGGTTTAATGTAAAACCCCATTAATGAAAAAACCACCGTACGGTTAATACCGCGATTACAATCAAGCTTTTTGAATGGCCGAAGTGGAACTTACCTATAGTTTGTATAGTTTATTGGCTAAAATGCGTTAGTTTAATCGGTCCATTTATTTAAACTGGGAAATCATGAGAATCAGTGTAACAATAAAATTATAAGGGAAATAAATGGTGGTCAGTTTGATGGTTTTCCATTTCATGTAATAAGCTTTTACTTTACGTACCCCATCATGGGGAGGTGGATTTTAAGCCTCTAATATGGGGCATGAGATAAATAATATCAATTGGGGGCGAAATGGAAAACCCTACCGTTGCAAATTATTTTTACAGGGCAGACGACTTGGTAGGATGGAATGAATGACCCCATCATTTTGGGTGTACTGTAAGCCCCTGAAAACTGGGTGTACAGTTGTAAATCCCCATCAAAATGGACAGAAAGCTAAAGTTGATCGGATATGAAATGAGTGTAGAAAGAAGTAGTGTAAAAACTAAATTCGAATACAGCGTTTCAAACGTTTTGACTTTGTATTATTTTAAGGTTTCAACTATCCACATTCATACTCAATAGGCGCTTCCGATACACCTACTCAGTATCACATACTTTTATATTCTTTACTAGTTGTAAAAACAAATTATATTTCACATAAAACCTAGTACTAGTACTAGGCATTTCTTTTATGCAACTTGTAAATGTCATGTCATATTTTGAAGTAATTTAAAAGTAAGAGGCCTGACATTAATTAGTATTAATTTATTGGGTGAAAACGCGGAATTGTTCGAATAATTACTCATTATTATGCAAAATGAATATTATTCTGATGTAGACATCTCTGTTATCAGATGTCTACATCATAGAACACACTTTCTAAGTTTCAGCTCTCTAGCAGCGGTTTGGGCTGTGCGTTAATCCATCAGTCAGTCAGGAAAAAACAATATTTCAAAAAACATAGAAAACAATTCTAAATTCGTGTAATACGTACGTGTCTACGCTGAAAAGCGTAAGATTGTTGAGTTTATACGATTGCTGTTAAGTTTTCGGCAGGTAAATTATGCAAAGGATTTTGCTATTACCATTTTAACAGGCGCCTTTTATTGTTTTGTTTTAATCCGATCTCGGTGGGATGTCTACTAATGTGAATTTAAGAATAAATACAAACAAATAAATATTTCCTAAGAATACATGGCTTAACACTTCTAGAAATAATTATTAGGGGCATCCTTTAAACGTGGATTTAATTTAGGTACTTTTTATTTGATTAAATCGAATATTTAAGAACAATTAGTTAGTTTACAATATTATAAAATCATTATCAAATAAATATTAAAAAGATAAATAAACTATAAAATATTTTTAAGTTATTTTCTTGCCATTTTTAATACTCTTTGTAACTGTATTGAATAGTGGTGTAAGTGATTATAATAAAGGATAAGTCCTCCTTATTTATGAATAGAGCTAAATAAGGAATCTAATTTATAATAAATCTAATATACAAATCTTAATTGTAAAATTATGTACTCTTATTTACCAATCTTCATTGTTACATATAAATAAGAAAATATCCTTTGTTTATAAAAACATCACCTTATTTTTTACAAATAATCAGGATACTCAGTAAATTATAGACTTTTTCTTAAAAATATTCTTATAAATGTTTAGTAATTCTTCTATGAATTTAAAATTTTTAGAAATAAACTTTTCTTGGCCTAAGATGTATTAATATAAACAAATAATACATAACCATGTAATATTCTAAAATTTTTTTGTAAATAAAAATAAATCGGTTTTAACAAAATTTTAAAAGTGAAAATAAAGGTGCTCGCTCACCACGAGCATTCACTTGTAATGTAATATTATATAATTATTTTACTTTGAACATGAACATTAGATTACAATACTATCTGACAAACTGACGAACAGTCACGTATAATGTAATGTAATAATTTATTACAAGTGTTGCATTTTAAGGTACTCGCTGTAACATTACATTACAATTGAATACTCACCTGCACCTTTAATGTGAAACTGTAACTCGATGGATTCCTATTGTCTATAGTTCAGTGGGATATAGTACATTTAGGGACATTTCACAGCGGTGAAATTAGAAGCCTAGATTCCAGACTAACATAGAGATTATTTTTCAACGTCTAATAAATATATCGTAATATTACAGTTATTTATATCATTATTATAATGCTAAGCTTAGCTTAGACAATTTACCATTAAAAATGTTTTTTTTTTTTGCAATATTGAATGGTTCCAAATAGGATTTCAACCTTCGCCCCATCCGGTGATGTTTTATAATCCACCTGGCTAAATTGGTTGAATCCCACAAGAAGCATTGCATTTTGGAAAGATAAACATCTTAATAATTCTAATGTTACCTACCTATAGTAGGTAGATAAGTATTAATGCCAAAAAATATGTCCTTGAGATGTTTCTAAGAAAGAACTAAAATGTTTTGTCTCGCTCTCTTGTTACAGTGCTTCCTCACCGCGAGCGTTCACTTGTCGCACGACTTATAAGGTGCGCGCTCTATGTAATGCTCAAATCTTTAACGTTACATTACATGCAAATTCCCGCAGTGAGAGAGCACCTTTACATACAATTAGTAATATTGTCTTAGGAACAGAAACTTATAGTCTACGAATATCTAGTTTTATTTGGTAATTTCCGATACTTAGAACACCTAACCAACATAAACACGTATACGAATATCTGAATATTTAGATTTTACAACCGAGTTTAATAAATGATGGTTGAAATGATGATTGGTTCAAATCAACCTTGAAAAAGCCAACTGTAAAGTTGCCGAAAGCTCGGTTCGTTTAAAACCATTAATAAAACGGGATTGAACCCGATAAATAAAGTGTTTTATTATGCAAAATCGCGAAAACCATACAAGAAATTAAGCCGAGTTTAAATTTAGGATGGTCTTAAATCGTTGGAGTTCGAAAACAATGTGACGTATTACAAAATAGAATTACTTTCGTTGTACAACTTGGTTATTTTTACCACAAATTAGAAAACTAATCAAATTTTGCGCCCTATTGTTGCAGTAGAAACATCTCTTAATTATGCTAGGTACTGTATTTTTAATAAATTTAAGATATTAATAGAATTATTAGTAGGATACTTAGTGAAAGATTAAATTTTTTATAAGGATTTTTGTCAAAAGGTATATAATAAAAATGTGTGTGATAATTAAAAAAACACGACATAAAATAGATTAAATTAATTTAATTTAAATAAAATATTGAAGGTAATTTAAAGAGTATTTTTGCATTTATTGTATTGTCTCATACATTTTAATTAAATTGTTATAAAAAGTTTTTAACAATAATAAACTCTAAATGTTAGATACTATAAAATATTATAATGAATGCATAATCAAGTAATTTAGGCCTAATATAAAATACTTTGAGACAAAAATGTTGTGAGAAGAAAGTTATTTTTTAGTAAAGTCGACCTTGAGTAACAGAAACAATTGTTTTTTTATTCATCACATTACTCCTATTATTATTAACTTTCTCTTCTTGCCCTTATATCAAACTAGCTGCTCCCCGCAGGTTAACCCGCGTGAGTCCCAATCCCACAGAAATATGTGCCACTGCAGAGAGGGCACAAATTAACGGGCACTCTTAGCGGGGTTAGGTAGTGGGTAAAACGTCACAGAAAGAATTTCTTTCTGTTCTGTTCGTTCTAGAAAGGCTTTGTACTAATTTAAATCTCCAGATATCTGTATGTCAATTTCCATCGCGATCGGTTTAGTAGTTTTAGCGAATGTGTAACGTTACATTACACGCGAATGGTCGCGGTGAGGGAGCATCTTTGGACACAAGCTTTCACATTAATAATATTAGAAGGATTATTTGGGATCAGGCACAGTAGGTATAAGATTTTACTCTAAATATAACATTCACTATGCAAACAGAGTATGGGAATTTGCTTTGTGTGAAAGGTTCTTGTAGTAGGTAGGTATAGACAGATAGTGGATTTATCCAGGCCGAGGATGGAATTACGTAGGTGGTCAAAATATGCAGTATGGTGTAATTACAAATTATATCCGCTTCATTTACCCACCTCAGTTCGGTACCTACCGTAAAAAATATTTTGGGAGGAATAATTCTCAGTACATCCCTTCTTGGGTTTGCTATTTTTAAATTATGTAAAGTTCCGTAAAGGTATACCTACTGTAAAGTTCCGTAAAAAATAAACAAATTTAAACATGGTAAATATCGCTTTACTAAATAATATTTTGTAATGGAAACAATAATGTGAGTTTGAAAGAGTTTACACATCTATCTACGGCTCTCCAAAGTTACATTATTTGACCAAAAAGGTCAATGTAAAGCGAGTCTTTATTCTCTAGCTAGGTCACAGAACACTATTACTCCTAGCGGAGAGCTAGGTGCATTAAGTGCTCAATATAAACCTAGGGCATAAAAAAATTGGAACTAAGTTTCTGGTAGCATACGGCCATTTTGAACTGGCCACAACACAATCGAATTGAGAATCTTCACCTTTTTTTAAAGTCGGATTTTTTATCGCGAAAACCATAGAAGAAATTATGTCGGATTTTTTGCTAAGATTTTTAATTAGAAAATGGTTCTCAGAAATATGAATTCGACCTTTATCAGTATCAGTAGTAATATTTAAAATTAAATTATGACCCCAATTACGATGAAGTTAATGTATGAAATTAAACAATTTAATCTCAAATCAACGGACATACTGACGGACGATTCAAAGAAAAAATTCAATAGCTGCTACGGAAGCCAGACAGTGCCTAAAGCAGTTCTTCGTAGAGAAAAAGTCGTAAATTTATACCTTTTTAATTTAATATCTACTAGCTCAACCCTACAGTATTTCATAAGCTAATGGATACTTACATGGTAAATTAAGCACAGGGTTCCGTACCCAAAAGTGACCCCCTTTACCCCTGAGACTTCACGCTGTCTGACCATCCGTCTGTGTGTCACCAGGGGTTCGATTCGGTAAGGACATAGCATGCGGAATGCCGGCGGAATGCAGGCGACGTGCAGGAGATGTACGTCAATTCGTATTCTGTAAGTGTTATTTTACTTGATTACTACTTAATTAGTTAAGTAGCCTTCAAATTTAAGGGCTACTTAATTATTTAAATAGTTTCCGTTGTTCCTCAGCTAATCAGTATTAAAATAAGTTATAGAATAGCTATTATTTTTACTCCTGCAACAAATCGACTTCTGCAATGCTCATGCATCCCGCCTGTTTGTCACTTGTTATGTTTTTAGAGAATCAGGGCCCAGGCTATACCTATCTTATGAAACATGGTAGTAACACGTTATGACGCAAATATATCAAAATAATTTAAACATGGTAAAACACACACACACATTATGAGTATTTTTTATGTTTTGCCTTGTATATTTTTCCGTGTATTTAATTGTAAGTAGGTATAATTATAATATTAAATTGCTCTAGTTTAAAAAAAAAAAAGATAATTATGATGGTCATAATAATTGTTTAAAAACATAAGCAGTAATAATATTCCATTTTAAGATAATTTTATCAAACCTACTAAACTTAAAAAAGATCCTACCTAAAATCAAAATGCTTTTTTTTTAAATAATAGGGGTTAAAGTATGAAATTGCCGTTTTATTGCAATAGGTTCTTTGAATTGACATAGAATCTTCATGGTTTGAGGTTTTCGAATGAAACTTTTTTCAAATGGTTTCTGTGATGTTCTTTTTTTAAAAAATGTGAAACATTTGAATATCGACTTTCAATTGTTTTTGTTATTAAATTTAGACAAGAAAGATGGATACTGCGAAAATTCGAGTGATTTTTGAATACGAGTTGCGACGCGGAACTAACGCGGCAGAAACAGCCCGCAATATCAATGCTGCGTTTGGAGAGGGGTCTACTAATGAACGCACCGTGCGATTTTGGTTTAAACGCTTTCGTGATGGAAATTTCGACTTAAAGAACGAGCCACGAGGAAGACCGCCCACACAGGTGAATAACGATGAATTAAGAGAGATAGTGGAAGCCGATCCTAGTCAAACTACCCAGGAATTAGTGGCATGGTTTAACGTTACCTTACCCACTTTATTGACTCACTTGCGTCAAATCAATAAAATAAAAAACAACGAAAAATGGGTGCCTCATGATTTGACTGATCTGCAGAAAGAAACGCGTGTTGAAACTTGTGTTGCCTTGTTGAACCGGTACAGAAATGAAGGAATATTGGATCGAATTGTAACATGTGATGAAAAGTGGATTCTTTATGATAACCGGAAAAGAAAAATGCAATGGCTGACCCCAGGTCAAATGCCACAACAGTGTCCTAAAGCAAAACTTACCAATAAAAAGGTAATGGTAACTGTTTGGTGGTCTCAGCATGGTGTTATTCACTATAGTTTTCTTCGATCTGGTCAAGCAATTACTTACGGCAGATGTCTATTGTGCCGAACTCCGAACCATGTTGACAAAACTAGCAGTAAAACAGCCCCGACTCATGAATCGATCTTCACCATTATTGCTCCACGACAACGCGAGACCTCACACAGCACGAGAAACCATTTTGACCCTTCAGGAACTGCACTTAGAAACCATTCGTCATCCTCCGTATTCACCAGACCTTGCTCCAACGGACTACCATTTTTTTCGTGATTTGGACAATTATCTACGTGACAAGAAGTTTTCTTCCCAGGAGGCAGTACAAAATGCTTTCACACAGTTTGTGCAGTCTAGATCGTCGGAGTTCTATCGCAAAGGCATTAATAACCTTCCCATTAGATGGCAGCAATGTATAGATAATAATGGCAACTATTTTGATTAAATAAATTTGTTCAAAATTTAAAAAATAAACAATTAAGATTTTCAGTACAAATCGGCAATTTCATACTTTAACCCCTAATATTTCTAAGTTGAAATTGCCTTGTAAAATAAAAGAATTAAACCTCAAATACAAACCCATCTTGACTAAAAACCGTAAAAGCTTCGCTTCTGCAGTCGAAAAACGTTCGATTTGAACCACTAATCATTATGTACTGAACAACCATATAATATAACCGATGAAAAATGGGTTTAACCAATAAAATTACAAGTTGATCTCGTTTAAACACTTCCATGAAGCCATTCTTGCGCGTACGCTGAAGAGATTTAATTTTATAGAGGAAATGGGGAAGGCATTAATTCTCTCACATCCGAAGTTTAAGGGGAAAAAGCGATATTATGTTGTAATTAAATACCTAGTTATGTGTTGGTATCACATTATGGATAAGTTTAATAACGAAATAATCTAAGACCATACTTATTTTGTATTTCATTTTAAAGTCCTAACTGACAGATTACAATATATATATATAAACGCACAACCTAAACTTCTAGTCGTAGAGACAATACTCGTACATTAAGGGGGTTTGTTGTTTCTGATTAATAGGTATCCAAAGTATACACTAAGAAAGAATTCTACTAATATTATTAACGTGAAAGTTTTTGACTGTATATGTGTGTGTGTTTGTTAAGGACACACAAAAACTACTGAACAGATTGCTATAAGACAATGGGTAAACTTTTAGTTCCGATGTTACCACAGGATTGGGACTTAACGCGGGTGAAACCGTGGAACGCAGCTATAGGGTGTAAAGGATATATTGGGGTTTACCCGCCAAACGAATTAGAATTTAGGGAACAAAGGAATTTCAGGAAGGGGGCCGAGTAGGTATATATTTTGTTCGTCCAAACGTACTCTGACTCTATTTCTCTATTACTTAAATATCATTGTTTTTGGTAACTATGTGTGTGTATGATACCGAATTAAGTGCAGTTAATATTTTGAATAATTTTCCATTGGAATCAATTTTGAGCGGTCACTTGAATCGCAGTAGTTTTTGGAATTTTACGTGCGGTGCATGTAATTGAGTACTTAATTGCAGTTTTTGTGATAAAATTGTCTTAATTTTTATGGGATCACTTTATTCTAAGTTAAGTTATAATTTCACTTTAACTTTAACTTTAAAAAAAATGAAGTTAAATATTTGTTTATTTTTTTTCGGAACATAAATAAATTTATATTAGTTATATAAAATTAGGATTTATGTAAACGTAAACGTACTACGTATTTTAATCACGGAAATGTCTTTTATAATATTATATTTTGAGTCGAAAACGGTTCAGTAGGTAATGTTTGATAATTTTGCAAAACAATACTTACCATTCCAAAACCTTTAGCGTAACTTTGTATTTTTTTTAAAATGTAAAGTAAAAAATTATTATCTTCTATGGTTTTCACGGTTTTGCATAATAAAACCGAGCTTTTGTCAACTTTACAGTTGGCTTTTTCAAGGTTGATAAACGCGATTAAACCCGAAAAATAAAGTGTTTTATTAAGTTAAAAATTATTACATTATTTGTAGAGCTTTCTATTCTACACACAAATTTATTGTGTCTTCGTCATTGAACGCAAGAAGACATTTTATATTTTATTGGTTACATAAAAGTGATAAAACGCAATGAAAATAAAACGAGTCACTCCAGTGACCTTTGTATTTTAAGCTTCAAAATTCCGTGCTCCTAGCAGAACTCGAACAAATAATCTCACGACAAGCGAATTGCGTTATGAGAGCTTAAGGGGGTTTATAAGCTAAAATCCCTGTCGGGTTTATCAAAAATTGTTGAATATTTTAATGGCGGAAAATATGGATGCCATCGTTTACTACACTTTAGTTTAGTTCCAGATAATTATGTCGTGGCCAATCCATATTTCAACCAACACAATCAAAACAAAAAAATATTTAACAACATTCCGACATGAAAGATCAAAAGATTATTTGACATTTATGCAATAATCAAAAGATTATTTCATGAAAATCAACAATATTCATTCTATGGGCGTTATTTCAGTTAAACTAGTCTTATTTTAAGAATCCGGCGCATGTACGTGTGAAAACGCACATTTTTGGTCCCATTTACTCGATTCGAGATGTTGTTCGAAATTCGAATTTTGTATCTGACAGGCAGAAGATTTCCAAGATAAGCTCATTTCAAGCGAAACCTAAAAAACAATTTACATTTTTACTCGCGAAAGCAAGTGTGATTCCGCCCAAAACAATTCCCGGAACATCGCAGAACATCGCAAAATTGAATTTACGATCGGACCAAAACAAGTAATAACTAATTGACTTTTGAGAAATCTTTACAAAAAATTACACTTTACGTTTAATAATTTGACATTATCGGTGCGTTCGTAATTTAAAGTTTACGAGTATCCAAACTTAGGGTAATTGTTAAAAAATGAACTCTTTAAAATAGGTTGTGTCGAAAAAGGAGGTTGTAGTCGTAAAGATGTCGGAGGATGTACAAAAAAGTTTGCAACCAGTGGCATGGCCGACTGGTTAATTCTCACTTACTTGGCCGTTAATTATTGTTTTGGCACTTCGAATTATGGCGGAGATGTGAGAGCAAGAACACATATTCAAATTAAAGTAATTATATTTTTGACAATATCATCGTGTCTGTTGAGATAAGATTTTAAAAGTTACACCCAAAGGTTACAAAACTGGACACTTTTAAAAGAGGCTTATGTTCAACAATGGACGTCCTACGGCTGGTATGATGATGATGATACCATTCATTATTTTTATTTTAAGTTTAGATTATCTATGAGAAGAAAAGATTCGGCTTTAATCGCATCGCTTTTATTTATTAATATTTTTGCAACGTCCAACGATTCGAATTCTCTATAAGACCTCCTGATCAAAGGTAGACTAAAAGTGAAAACTGAGTTTAAATCTTCAACATGAAGATGAAAACGAAGAAAAATCAAAGTGTTTTTGTTTTAAAACTGTTATAGCACAAAAATATAGGAAATCTACAAATGGTACCTCCGTACAAAAGATTTTAAAATGTATTTTTCATGGGATATTTATATCCTCACCTAATATTAATAAATGATGTTGCAAGGCAACAAAGCGTCGTGTAGCCTCTTCAATATTTACATTAACAAAAAGTTCGAGAAAGGTATATAGGTACTCGTAGCAGGTAAGTACCTACCAGCATTCTTAGCAGGGGCACGTTACACTCTTGCACCTAAGATTTATTGGAATTCTCCTCCTTAAAACATCTCGATCTGTCTGGAGTTAAGTTGTGTCAGTATTTCCAAGTAAGTAGTCTTAATTTTATTTCGATTCGAGATACATAGATATGAGATGAAGATATCGGTCATTCGATAACTCACAGAAACTGTGAACTTGATACAAATTTTAATGTATCGAAGAGCTGACACAGTCATAGGTCAAATTAGATATCGATTTACTAATTATTTTAAATTACTTCCGGGTTGTAAGAAAAATATTCTAATTTATAAGATTACTAGCTGCGCCCCGCGGTTTCATCCGTTAAAGTCTCAAACCTGCGGAAATATCGAAATAAAAAGCAGTCTACGAGTTAATCCAACTGAAATTTCATGTTTTGTATACGGGAGCCGACCTAAATATTTATTTTATTCTGTTTTTCGTTATACCAGCAACAGAAACGCTATCACAGATGATATCACACATGACTAGCTATCACAGTTCAGGAGATGTAGCCTGGTAATAAACAGACTGACGGACAGTGGTGTCTTAATACAACTGTCCCGTTTTTACACGTTGGGTATGAAACCTTACAAAATAACAATATTTTACTTGGTGATTTGAAATATTATATTTAATTCTTCTCAGTTTTAAAGGACCTATAATAAAAATGTTACCAAGTCCCAAGTATCAGTAACAACAGTACTTTGACCGGATTGTGATCGCGACTGATTTGCGAGCTACTACCTCGCAATTATCACAATTTAACGTGTCCATATGTTACTTTTATTGTCGTAAATATAACGATAAGTAATATTTTTGTAATAACCCACTTTAAATGCCTTTATTCGAATGGTTTATGTTACAACTAGCTGTGCCCCGCAGTTTGTTCCTCGTAAGTCTTGATCTCGAGAAAAAAAATATGCAGCTATCTCCATACCAAATTTCACCACAATCGGTTCGTTAATTTTCACATAGTAGTAGAGATGGTGGATTCCTACTCACTAATTTAATTTTACCTTCATAAATTTTTATAAATCTCATAAGTTCAAATTATCTTTTCTTTTGTTTTTTAATTAGAAAAAAAAATACGGAATGCTTTCTTGTTTGTTCATGGTAATGTATGTTTTTTTTACCATATTAAACATTTTTGCTCTAATGTCTTTATCCAAGGACGAAACAGTCGATCACGTTTGTATGGAAAACGAGAAGGTATCCATAGCTTGCTCGGAATATTAGTTAAGATTGATGGTATGATTGAGCCGATGAAATATCTCAGCCTACTCACCCAGTTTATGACATTCACATTGCCTAAGCCACTAATATGGTGATCTAGTTATAAATACACCTACTTTAATTAATTTATACGCGTTATAAATCCAGATTTATAAAGATAATCCGTTTAGAAATAGCACGGCTGTAAATTTATAAAAATAACTTGTAAAATTTTGGTATGTTATATGACTGAAGGTAGAATAAAATCGTAAGGTAATAATAAAAGTTACACGATATCTTTCAAGTTTCAACACCTACAGTTTTTCGATTAGGCAATTTTAGTTCATTGTTATTATTTGAACTATGGATTTGGATCACTTTATAGAAATATGGAATACTACTCCTACTAATATTGTAAAGCTGAATGTTTGTGTGTGTGTGTGTGTGTGTGTTTGTTACTAAATCACGCAAAAACTACTTAACTGATTGCGATGAAACTTGAAATATAGGTAGCTTGGGATCTGGATAAACACATACTCTACATTTTATCTCAATATTCCCGCGGGAACGGGACATACGCGGGTGAAATCACGGTGCGTAGCTAGTAAAAATATATAATAGAAATAAAAATAAATACAATAGGACCAAAAGGCTGGCAGCTTCTTTTTCAGAAGGGAAATGTCGCCAGTATCTTGGGAACGATGCCTCATGGGGACGCCCATGAAGAATTTTTTAATTTATAAGTACATGTTAAAATTAGGTATCCTATAGCTTTAACTTTTAACCTTTCAACTGGCAAGAGACAGATATTCTGTCGCGAGCAAAAACCCACGTCTGGCAAGCGACAGATATTCTGTTCCTAACGTTCCCGCTTTTTCTAATTAGAATTGTGGCTGTTTAAATGAATCGTTTTTTGCCTGCGTCATCCTAAGTTGTTGAGAGTGAAAAAATCGAGCATTGAAACGCCACAGTTTATAAAAGTTTTTATGATAGATGTCCAACTCAAGTGGGTTTTGGTACGTGCGGCCCTCAGAACACTTCACGCAGTGCGCGCTCGGTAGACTGTGATGTATTTATCGTCAGTTAGGTTGTGAAAAATAATGTCTGAGTAAGTAATCTACGTCTACCTCTAGTAATATTCAATCTCTTTACGTGTTATTAACGCTTTAAGTCACTTTTTTAGATGTAGATAGTTTTAGATATAAATTACCGTCGCTACCGGCTACAGATTACTCCGGCCCCGTGCCTATTTTGTGTATCATATGATTAAATAAATACTATTTAATCGTATGATACACAAAAACAATGTATCAAAGAAATGCCAAAATAATAATTAAGATTCCAATAACAAACCAATTATGAATTTTATATGTCGATGTTCAGGTGCCGAAGCCAATGGCCGTGGTTAGTTGAACGAAAATCGTGTAAGTTTAAAAAATAGCAAGTAATCTAATAAGGCTTCAATTGATGGCGCAGAGTTCAAATCGCTGGTCCAGGAAATATGTAAATGCCTAAATGTATGTTGTTTGCGATCGCTAAGAAAGGGTTTTCTCAAAATACCCGTGGGAACGGATCTTACGCTAGTGAAACGGCAGGATACTGCTAGCTACCTAATTAAATACCTCTAGGATTTCGATTTATAAATAGTACAGTTTTATCTATCACTGCTAAATCTCAACAAAACTATGACAGAAATCATTGCTACGAGAAAATGTAAAGGCACTACAAAAACTAACATGGCTACAACACCTTCGACAAATACATCAAGTAATACAAATTGTTACATTTACAACAAGTTAATAATTGTAAAATTACACTTTTCCGTCGAAGAAAATCATGCTACCTCAAGATTTCTCTTTTTTTCGTAAAGCCATATCCTGTATCGAGTGGTTACATTAAAAGGATTTATCGAGAAGACACGTATAACGATCTTCAACCAATTAGTAGTCATAACATAAATATTTACAGCACTAATTTTGTTAGTAGAGTCTTGAGTTGTGAAAAACGGAAACTAGATTATTCTGCCTGCCTCACATTTAAGTAAATAAAATTAGTGTTACCGCCTATAAAACGTACTTTTCCTATTTTTTAAACACGATTTATTTTTGTAACTGACAGTAGGCAGGGCTTTAGTATATTT
The DNA here is from genome assembly GCA_949358125.1 of Idaea dimidiata. Taxonomy (NCBI): domain Eukaryota; kingdom Metazoa; phylum Arthropoda; class Insecta; order Lepidoptera; family Geometridae; genus Idaea; species Idaea dimidiata. The sequence goes on from OX442334.1 coordinate 13,250,157, forward strand.
TCAATAAGATGAATGTTGTAAATTAAGGTCAAATTCTATAAATGTTCCAAATGTTGTCAAAGGTAACTAAAACGACTAGGAACATAGTCCTAGCTTTTAGAGAAATTGCTTTCCAAAATTCTGCACCCGATAGGACTTGAACTTATAACCCTTGAGCAAAACTTGCGTAAGCTGTTGTGGCGGTCGCCCACAGCACCTACTAGATGGCGTTACTAGTATGAAATCCTGGATCGCGATATCAACATTCTTTCCAAGATAAGCTCATATACAACTACCGACGAGACATTGTCGGGCCGCGGCCTACCGGGCAAAACCACCTGCCCGGCGGAAGATCTTCTCATTAGAGGTCACCACGTCATACCTCCAAACTGGTGACCCCGCACATGGACAACGAGCGCAACCTTCGCCGACATGAGCTTTCAACCCCGCACCACCCTCACCTACCCCCTGCAAATGCATCCTGCCAGCAGAAGCCGACAACCACTTCTAGCCACATCGGTTGGACCACGACGCCTGTATAGACACAAGCACTGGTTCATCCTCCAACGGCTACACCGCATCACAATTGGGCACCTACAGCATGCTGAGTACATCCGGTACCTCATCGACTGGTCATCGACACACTGGATCTTCACGTGCTACGCCCCTTCACACGTCCCGACTCACAGTGGACATCACTGTTCCGACTCACTGGAACAGCAACTTCCAACTCACCGTGGAAAACTCAAGACTCCGACTCACTGGAGCAACAAGCATCCCGACTCACTGGGATATTCCGTCTCGACTCAATGAGACGCACGTCAACTGGCACACTGGCAAAAAGAATCTGCATCGACCTCCGGTCTCCGAGGGGGAGTGGTGTGGCGGTCGCCCACAGCACCTACTAGATGGCGTTACTAGTATGAAATCCTGGATCGCGATATCAACATTCTTTCCAAGATAAGCTCATATACAACTACCGACGAGACATTGTCGGGCCGCGGCCTACCGGCAAAAACACCTGCCCGGTGGGAAGATCTTCCCTTTGAAGGTATACACCACCTCATACCTCCAAACTGTACCGCATTACATCAGAGTTGTAAATGTTTCAAAAATAATGGCAAGAGGGTCATATAGGTTTCTAGTCTAGACTTGATGGATTTCTTTTAGACAAACATGTTACACGGCGACCTAATCGTCGCTCCTATCAGGTAAGATGAGGTCAAATGATAGCCTAACCCATGTAAAAATGTTGAATGAGTAAAATGCCGAGCTGACATCAATGAATCATACAGACAAACGAAAACCGACACAGACATATATATTCAACAAGGAAAAAAATACAAAAGACCATCACCGTAAAATAAAAATATTATACTTCCGTTTTGATCACGACTTATGCTTAAAAGACGTGAGCACTCATTTCGAAGTTCTCTGAAAATATAAAATATGTATGCAAATGTTTTATTATGTACCATGATTCAGTAGGTCATAGACATCAGTTACTTAATCTGTTGATGTCTGTTGTTGTTGATGTCCTGAGGAAAACCATAATTTTGCAATATGATACATATCACGTACACTTACCTTTCTCTACTTCAAGGAATTCACCAAATCGCGTAAATAGATGCACTCAAAGACTTTTCGCAAACAAACACATATTTTAAGCATTTGTATAGCAACAAAATAATGACTGTATTGGCGTCACACGTGGGTTATCGTGGGACCCACGTGTGACGCTATATAGGAACGCATGCCATGAGATGATGCTAGTAACATGTATAATTTGAGAATAGGTACCTACTCAAAAATCGACAACTTATCAGAGTGTACTACCTCCCTGAAAGGGCGATTGTAGTATCATCCATTTTATTTCTCACATATTATTGGCATTCTTCTGTGCTAACACTTTTTCAATGCCACAAACGAGGTAGAAACTTTTAAATGTCGATCGACTGAAATTTTCGATCGTTTGTATGGTTTTTCGTAAAACTATAGTAGGCCCCCAGAGTACATATATAATTGAGGAAAAGATACGCTACTTTCAAGTCCTACAAAAAACAAACCCACAAAAATAGCAATACAACTTTCATTCACTCATTCTCTCAATCAAATCATAACGCCACAGATAATAAAATCGAGAAAAAACTGAGCGAATCACCAGTCAATCAAACAATGTCAAACAAATCAGTCTTCAAACTTCAAAACGTTCCGATTTGAAATTGTAATTTACGTGGGAGAGTCGAGGTGCATTAGCTATGTGCATCGTTTGTCTCTTTGTTGCAATGTTTAAATAATAATTTGTTAGATATGTACAGTGTATTGGGATCTAGGCGGGTTGTTTTTCATCTGTTTAGTTTAAAAAATATTAAAGAGTAAGAGATGATTTACATTGGGTCAGTGACAGAAGACCATACAATTTCAATATAGTCAGTGGCCGACGACAAAAATTCTAACCCTTCGTTTACACCAAAACTGATTGGGTCGGCCGATTGCTGACATACTACTCTGTAGTGTAGGTGACGTGTTATGATTGCGATCGATGCTGTTCGTTTTGGTGTAAGCACTCTCATTCCTATTTATTTATTTTAATTATTATAGCACACAAAACAGACCACAATCAAAATGAAAACTTAGGTCTAGGTAGTTAAATATAAGCTTAAATCTAGATCGCAATCCAACAATGTTGCATGCTTAAAAGCATATTGAGTAAGAACATTATCCGCAGTTATGAGTTGCGGCGGAGCAAAAGCGAAACTCGGCGCGAAAACGCCACACGCGCCTAGCGTGTTAGCGTTTTAGTGCCTACACTGGCGTAGGCCGTGGCGTTCTTTTTTTTATATGCATGCAGAATGCTATGCAAAAGAAACACTTACCTTCCGTTTTGTTTGCTGAAAGGGTTTTTCGTTATTTCATGTCCAGCAGCTAAAGCAAAGCTGCTTTCCGCTTTGCAGGGTCATAAATCATTGCTTATTGGCGCTAATATCCACCAGATATGTTAAAAAACGAGCTCTCACACAAAACACAAATTAACAATCACATAATTAATTATGATTTTTGTCATATTTTTGTCCACCAAAAACATATTAAGATCATTGTAAATTATATATTCTGTCAAAATTGTAAATCGAAAAATTTAAACCCGATATTGATGCGACATGTTTTCTAGAGCACGACGACAATTGGTAGCTAGCTAGTAGCTAGTATCGAATTCATATTCACACGGTAACCTGTCCAAATAATCGTTGTTTACGCTGAACATAATCGATACACATATTTGAGTAGGAACTCGTTACCAGAATCTATTTTCTCTGACGATCTCTGAGTGAATAGTTGGAAACTGGAAACCCTAGTGTTATTGAAGAATTTAATACTGTACAGTAATGTACAGTACATTTCTTTGAAAGTAAGTAAGTATATAAAGTTACAAAATATGAATATTTTACCGGCCTACTTTCACATTAAGACAAAGTAATACAGAAAGTACCTTCGTGATGTCATTGTTTTGAAAATCATGTTTTTGTTCGAGGCAAAAATGTTTAATAAAATCTTTTCATAGTAGTAGCTTTTGCCCAGCATTCGGTTACTTTTGAATAGCTTTATTCTCGTCTATCCCCCTTTTTAGGACTTAAAAGTTAGACTAAAAGTAAGCTAAGCTAAGTTAGCTAGGCTCATTAGATTCCACCGAATTTCAGTCGATTTGTCATCGTACTTCCGCTTAGCTTACTAGCCTAGCTTCTCTATCAGATATGCCTAGAGCTTTAAACAGAACTAAAACAAAATTTTAATTTCTAATTAATTTGGCTAAAATTTAAGTAGCATTTATTTTTAAATGTATTGAATAATAATTTTTATTTGTTTTTATTTAAATTTAGTTTTTTATTGACTTTGTATGTATTTTAATCTTCTTCGGTGTCGTGGCAGTGTGCGGACGTGTGTGATTTTATTTTATTTTATTTAATTAATAATTTAATCGAAGAAAAGTGATTTTATTGGGCCTCCGCCCCAGCTCCAGCAGGACTCCGCAAGCCACTGATCAGCACGGCGCTCCATGTTTGGGTGAGATTCGAACTTGAGCCTCCCGCACTGCAGCCGACCTTGCATTGCACTCGACCAACTAGCTCAGACGCAGCAAGGTGAATTAAGCAAATACTTAAAGTTCATGCTGTTAGATTTTTGTCAGGCGCAATCGTTGTGATTATTTTACATTGCCAGCACAATTATGCAAGGATTTTTGAAGCTTCATTCACCTGACAAAACACAACCTAAACAAACCAAAGATGAAAATGCCATACAATCAGGCTCGCCGGCTACTTCTAGGCCGAAACGAAAACAACCCGATTGCGAGTTTACTAACTCTTTAAAACGCTATCACACTGAGATAAATAGCAAGTTGGAGGAGATGATGAAAGACTTCAAATCATGCATGTCTGAGTTAAAGAACGATATTAGAGAAGACTTTAACACCCTTAAAGCCGAATTTCATAGAGAAATCAACGAAATTAGACGTGAAAATTTGGATATGAAAAATCAGTTTAATACTCTGTCTGCGGACGTGGCTGCCCTTCGTGAGTCAGTATCTTTCTATACAGATAAGCAGGAAGACCTCGACAAACGTGTCAATGACTTCGGCAATAACTTGTTCACAGACTCTTCTGTGGACATGTTGCACACATTGGAGGCAAAGATTGACTCACTTGAACAACAAGCCAGACAATGCAACATTGAACTGTGCGGCGTCCCTGAAAGACGCGGTGAAAATCTATTAGCAATATTTGAGTCCATATGTAAACATATTCGCTGTGAAATGAATCATAAAGAAGTAGTATCTATTCACCGTGTACCACATGCTCAGAAAGACACGGGTCGTGCCAAAAATATTATAATCAAACTCTCATCTCACATCCTTAGAGACAATATATTAAAGGCTTTCCGTGTGAAGAGGAGTCTCAGCAGTGATGTGGTTGGTATCACGGGCACACCATGTACTTTGTATATGAACGAGCATTTAACGCTACGGAATAAACAGTTATTTCGTAATGCCCGAGAGTCTGCAAGAAATTGTAAGTTCAAGTATGTTTGGATCAGGAACGCAACGATACTTGTACGTGAATCAGAATCCACTCCGGTCATCGCCATCAGATCAGCGAAGGACATTAGTAGGATTAAGTCTGCTTCCTGAGTCATCATTTGTGAATATTTTTTATCGACTTGGGCACTTTATTGCATTTTGTTTCTGTGGGCTTAGCCGTTTCATTGATAGACGTACCATTTTATCTCTTTCTCGAAAAACTGTATTTGCATCACAATTATCAAATTATATCAGTATCCTGGTGATTTGCATTTCCATACATGTCGTTGATCAGATTTTATTTTATACATATTTACAACGTACAATTGTTTCTTATGCACACTATATTATTACCTAACTGTATAAAATGGCAACTTTTTTTTTTTTTATAAAATGGCAACTAAAAATGAAATAAGCATTTATTATCAGAATTGCAGAGGATTTCGCACTAAACTTAAAATGTTGTATATGAATATCTTAGCTAACAATTATGATATTATTATTCTAATTGAAACTTGGCTGATACCTGATATTTCAGACTCTGAATTTATAGACGATAGATATTACACTTTAAGAGCAGATAGAAACCGTGCCGCTACTGGGAAACTCGACGGGGGCGGCGTCCTTATCGCAGTGATGAAGTATTTGAAACCTGCCAGTGTGCCACTGTGGTCGGATCCTCTGTATTCGCCCTTGACTGAACATGTCGTAATCCGTATACCGTTTGATTCTAAAAATCATGTAATAAGTGCAGCATACATTCCGGACTGGGTGCCTGAAGACACTTGGGTAACTCATTTTGAACTTCTTTTCAAATTACATAATAAACTTAATACTGACCACTTTTTTGTTGCTGGAGATTACAACCTTAGAGATTTACAGTGGAGAAGTGAAAATACTGACACGGTAACAATGATTTGTGCAGGTCCACAAAACCAACGAAACATGATAAATAATTTTATATCCTTGACAAATTCGAATCAATATAACAGGTTTCCCAACAGTTGCAATAACATTTTAGACCTAATTATCTCTAATGTCCACTGCGACGTTTTGGATTCCACTCATCCTTTACTTCCAGTTGATGTATTTCATCCTCCTTTCTACATTGTTGCGTCGCTCCCAGTTAATCGAGACTTTTATTTAAAACAATATAAATCACCGCGCTTAAATTTTCATAAAGCTAAATACTTTGATATTAATCGGACTATAAAAGCCACTGACTGGAATTATTTTCTGGGGGATAGGGACGCCGAGCAATCCGTAGAGATCTTTTATGAAATGATATATTCTATTATAAAAGATTATACACCGTTGTCCACTCCTAAACCTGGCAATTTTCCAAAATGGTTTACCAGAGAAACTATATTTTACTTTAACCAGAAAAAGTCTGCCTGGATTAAGTGGAAAAAGTATAAACAAGTATCTGATTACAATATATTTTCAATTTACCGGGACAAGTTTAATCTAAAATGCGATAAAGATTACAACCAATATAGAAATTCTACTGAGGAAAATATTTCTACGAACATTAAACTATTCTGGACCTACATTAAGAATCTCAATAAGAAATCTAATTTTCCATCTATTATTGAGTACAAAGGGGTGTCATCTTGTGATCCTAATGACGTTTGTAGCATGTTCTCCGAATACTTCCAATCTACATTTGAACCGTCCACATTATCAGATTCTGAAAATTGGTCACCATCCTCTATTGGCTCCGACAAATGTGTTATCGTGGATTCTGTGTACATTACTTTATCAGAAATTAGAAAAGCGCTGGAACAACTGGATCAGTCCAAGGGCCCGGGGCCGGATAATATCCCTGCTATTTTCTTGAACAAAACAGCAAAATATATTGATGTCCCCCTCTACATTATTTACAATAAGTGTATCCGTGAAGGAGTTTTCCCGGCAATCTGGAAGAGAGCTAATATCATTCCCGTATATAAAAAAGGACCAAAATCAAACATTGAAAATTATAGACCAATCTCTATTTTGTCTGCCCTGTCAAAGCTTTTCGAGAAGTTAATACATAACAATCTTTACCCACACTTTCACAAAGTTATATCCCCACTTCAACATGGATTCGTGAAATCAAGATCCACAGTAACCAACTTGCTCGTCTTTTCGGGTTTTCTATTCGAGAATCTTGATAAGGGTAAGCAAACGGATGCAATATACACAGATTTCCGTAAGGCCTTTGATAGGGTGGATCACAGGACACTTCTTGACAAGCTCGCTTTCAACGGAATTAGAGGCAATTTGTTGCGTTGGTTTACATCTTACGTTACCAATCGTAGTCAAAGAGTAGTAGTTAACGGATACTGTTCTGATTTTGCTCCTATTTCATCTGGAGTTCCACAGGGATCAATTCTTGGTCCCCTTTTGTTTTGCATATTTATCAATGATGTCACTGATTGTTTTCATCATTCTAAACTTCTGTTATATGCTGATGATCTTAAAATCTATAAATCAATTAAAAATACAGAGGACTGCCTACTGCTACAAGATGATCTTGACAGATTTTCTTTATACTGTCAGCAAAATAAGTTATCGTTAAGAATTTAGATTTATTTTCTTTTTAAATATCATAGAAAAAATAAATATCATACAATAATTTAAAACTGAATTAAATAAAACTAAACTAAACTAAACATTTACAAAAAAATACCTACACAAGAAACAAATACTACAAAGATAAAAAACAAAAAAAAAAAAACGACACAAACATAATAAACAATAACAATAAAACCTCACAAAACCTCAGTCAAACAACCCACCCCTCACCGCCCCCGGAGCGAAGCAGCCCAAAACACTAGCCGCGTTACCGCGCTGAATAGCAATTGACAGTCTTTGTACCAGGAACGACCCAGAGCGTGGGTCAAAACCCCGGTCCCGGAGACGACGCCCAATCTCCCTTATAAAATCAAGGCCTTCAACCCCCCAACCCCCCAAAGTCTCAACCGCTACTGGCACAAACTCATACCCCTGGGCAAGCGGCGCATACTTTATGTGCTTGGCCCCAGCAGCCGACGTTAAGTATTCCTAAATGTAATTTAATAAGCTTCACCAAAAGATTAAAAACTATAAAATTTTGTTACAAACTTGGAGACGAATCACTTAAAAAAGTTAGCTCTGTTAAGGATCTCGGTGTTATTTTAGATGACAAACTTCACCTTGATCAACATATTGACAAAATTGTTAATAAAGCATTCCAAATGTATGGTTTTGTAATGCGTACTTGCAAAGATTTTAGAAACACGTCTACATACTTATTCCTTTACAACGCCCTTATTAGATCTCAACTTGAATATGCGTGTGTGATCTGGGATCCTTTCTACGGTAAATATGTTGATCAATTAGAAAATGTTACACAGTACAAGTTTCTTCGAGCTGTTCAATACAGACAATATCATACCAAAATTCCACGGGAACAACTCATAGTAAAATACAAAATGTTGTCCCTTGCCTCTAGGCGAAAGCTTCTGCAAATGATGGTACTCCATGGACTTTGTCATAATAAATTTGACTGTATGGATCTGCACAATAATCTGTGTTATGTGGTACCCAGAACTGTAATAAGAAGGACAGTACGCCAAAAAACACGGATCTTTGCCATAAATTCTTCGAGAACAAATTCTGGCCTTAGAATACCATTGAATAGGATGTGTACAATTTATAATGACTATTTCCTGGATGCAGACATTTTCAATGATAATTACAGTAAATTTAAAAAATGTATTAATGATATAATTTTCAACTTGCCAATATAATTGTTTTTATTTTTAAATGTATAAGTTATTATTCTTTAATTACTAATGTTATTATAATAGCTATACTACTTGAATAAGTAATCAGCTACGTCATAAAACCTCCACGACACCAATGTTTTAATAAAACTTTTGGTAATATGAGGATAATGCTGTGGGTTATACTCTTGTTTAATAAATTATAGAATTATCTCGTTAGTAAACCTAATTGTATAACTGTTTGTTATCCCTATGTGAATAAATAAATAAATAAATAAATAAATTAATTAACATATTTCCATTTTTAAGACATTGTATTTATTTTGCCTTTAGTATTTTGTGACAAAAATAAATTTAGTACCATAGGTATGTACCTATAAAATATTAAATCTAACAAAGACTAGGTATTCAGTGTAGGTACGTAAATATAACCTAGTCATCAATAACACTGCCATTGTCAAAAGTTAATAATATTTCTGTAAAGATCCTACCGTACAACGGTATAATTCTATTACTTCGACATAGCCTTTGAAATAATTCTTCCGCATTTCACATGCAAAATCAATTGAATGGAATCAAATAGACCTCTCTTGTATTTGTACTGGCGTTGTGTTTAGAATGGTCATATAAGTCATTCACATAAGTAAATCTAATTCACATTTCAACTTATGAGAAAATATCATTTTGACTTCCGTTCTTATTCATTACTCAGGGTTTCCTTGGCATGTGTATTTTATAACTAGGTCGTCTCAACATCGCCTCGTCATTGTTCGATTTGTACCGGAAACCGCTTATTTAAAAAAAAAAATTTAACATATTTTGGTACAGAATATGTAATGTTAGTAATTACTTGGAAAAGTATAAAAATGTTGAACGTTCTCGAGAAATATCTCGTGAACGCTTCAAAATTTAGGAAACTAAATAAATTGAAGAGATGTACAATTTAAACTATGATTATGGTGGATTTCAATTTAAAGTAAAAGAAAGACTTTCCTTCAAAACAGCCGAATTCACACAGGTTAGTAGTTTTTGGATGCTGTAAGTAACAGGGAAATAGACAGCTATGAATTTTAAAAACTATAAGTTCTTGTTGTACTGATTCTATCGGTAATTATTATAACAAACTTTTGAACTCTCGTTCTTTAAGTATATACTTTTATATCCATACCAATACTAGCGTAATGTGTACAGTACTTTTAAATAAAAGATATGATAAAAGTAAAGAATTTTAATTTGAAAATACCGGCGAACGCAGCCCATAATTTTAAAAAACTGAGGCGATATACAACTGGTCAAGTGTTGCCATGTCAAATAAAACATACATAAAACAAATATTTTACTAACGAACCTCTAACATCAGTCACGTACCGAATAAATCGGCGATAATAAGTCTTAAAAAACGGATTAAATTACAAGAAATGTCATTACCATTCCAATATCGCCTAATTAGATAGTGATCTAATTAGGCGATATTGAGATGGTAATGATATTTTATATAGTGATATAGAACTTTTATTTTTCCTAAAACTTGTTCAATAAACTTTAAGTACAAAAGAATGCGACAAGATTAAATTCTAATTGCCAGTGAAAAATTCCAATCTGATTTGTCAGATTATGCAAATTGTATCATTAAAATATTTCTAGTTCAGTAAAAAAAGCACATTTTATTAAAGAGATTATGGATATCATAAATCGGTATTAAAAAGTCTTAATATTTATAGTTTTAAAAGTTGTACTATAGCAATAGAAGTGAGTTACTGTTAAAATATTATAATTTCTTTAATTTAACTGTGACATTTATTGATTTTAAATTAGCCTAATTCTATACGACTGTAGTGACCGAACTACGCAAGTTTATTTTTTCACCTGCACGATGTTAGATGGGTCAAAAAGTGTTATTTATTTAGTGGAAATTGCATCACCCGCATAATGAGGTAACATAAGAGCAATACAACCTAATTTTTATATTAAAAGTAGAATGCGAAAAAAAGAGTTAAAGTAAATTTTGCAATTATGTCATAGAGAAAATGTTATATTTTCGCATAAGTACATAACTTTGGCTATATCCGATTTTAATTTCTCTTCTTTGAAATTTTTCTGGAGAAAAATTACTTCTATCTAACCAATAATCGTAACATTTTGGTAATGACAAATATCCAAAATTGAGGATTTTGCTAATAACCGCTCAACTTTTGAAATCAAAAAACTTTTTCTTCATCACTGGAAGATCACTGGTTCTTTTTTTCGAAAAAAGCAGGAGTAACCCCCGATTGTTCCCATTCGGACGGTCGTGCACAAAAATGATCATTATTAGGCACCCAATTTGAAACTCAGAGCACGTCGTAAATTCGGAGGTACTTTCGTTGACAGCTGTCATTATGACAGGCCGATATTACGTGCGTCCGATCGCGGTAGATTTCACTTAACTTCTTCATAATTTTGTAGCGATTTTCGGACGTGACTTCGACACCTACCGGGGGAGTTTGAAAGGTTTTTATTCGATACAGGGTGATGCTATAGTTTAAAACTGAACTGATAGATGTACTTAAGTGGTAAAAAAAATATGTGGTTCAAAGGTCTATTCCTTTGAACCGCATTTTTTTTTTTGTACTTTTGTACTTATTTGAAAAAGAAAAGAATAAATGTATTTATTTTGTATTAAACAATTTTCACCGAATGACGTTTTGAGATTCCAAAATTCTTGCTCACGGTTAGAGGTTTGGAAAAATCTCGAAATGTTATGCGTTAAAAATTGGTTAATATAATAAAAGCTACGCAATCAAACCGTAAAAATGCGGCCATAGTTTGAGCATAATTTCAACAATTTTTACTAATTTAAATTAATTACAAAGATTAATTATTTTTAAACGAATAATCTGCGAATAAACAAATAAGTAACTAAGATAAAGAAAACACGGGGTGGAGTTAGTCAATTTATGAAAATAAAAAAAAAACCTACAGCTCTAAATGTCTGATGATTTATAGGTAGGTACCTATTTTATTTGCACATCATCCTGTACTTTGATATTAAAACGTCGAATCGAGTAGGTACATACATACCTAATTGAAACTAAAGAGCTGTATCGGTGTTCGGTACCCGGCAATAATGTAATGATCTTTCGAGTTCGACGTTGCAATAAATAACACAATATTATATGGACGAATTACACATCGAGGATTTACTAGTGCATTTTCCTTTTAATATGAATATTGGGTCATTGCTCGTAGAACACTGTTTTTTAATGTTTGTTTTCTTCTTCTTTTCTCGTAGTGCTGTGGCTCACCTAGTGTTAGAGTTTTCAGGTCGCCTTAAGGCCTCTAACTTGACCTAACGACTGCTATCAGAGATAACAATATAATTATGTTCTTAATTGCGACATTGTGAATAATCACAGCTAAAATGCAAAACAATGTATGTTAGTGCGGTAGGCTACGACCAAATCCATGTTCTTCTTTCTTTTCGACGTAGTGGTATATATCACCTAGTGTTAGAGTTGTCAGGTCGACCTGAGGTGTTCAACTTAACTTAAAACGATTGCTAGATTGCCGACTGCGAGTTGTAAGTTGATTGAGACCAACTGCTTATCGTGCCTTCCGAAGCACGGAGGAGCTCAGAAATTATCGGTTACCCATACAAATAACGACCAATCTATCCAAGCATTGTCTCACCCGCACGATCATTCTAGATCGACTGGTGCAGCTTGGCCGATGATGTCCACATCTCCATGAAATGTACAAAATCTGGTCCAACGTGTAAGAACCCAGATCTTTGGCCGCGAAAGAGACGATCATTACGCTTCATTAACTTTAATATGAAACCAATTTGAATTCGCCGACAAAAGTCAGCGGGCGTGAAGTTATCAAGTTTTACATAACACACGAAGTAGCATGATACCTAGCGTGCTCTTAGTTTGGGAGTACGCGAGTCGCGCTGGGAAATGTAGACATTACAAATCTTTTCCAGCTTCTAGCTTCAAGCGCACACGGTTTGTGGTCCGTGTGCGCCACAAACGTCGCCGCTTAATGAGAGCTTGCTTTTAACCGTTTTACTCAATTAAGATGTCATCCGAATAAAAAAATTTCAACTAATATATACTCAAATAATATATTTATTAGAACTTCAAACTGTAGATTTTTTTACGTCTTTTTAAGTCTTATAAAGTGAAAAATGTAGCCTTAATGTACTTTTCAAGATACCCACTATGATTTCCTTCAAACGCTACGGAAGGGAATTAAGGCGTATAAACTACGTAAGAATTATAAATACCTAAAAATCGACACCCGATACTTTAACCAGTGTCGTCGTAATTTTCAGAACAAAGGTCGTATTTAAGTGTGGAAACATGTAACTTGTAGCATGTCAGTTGACAACTGGTGCGGAGGAGTCTTGGCGGGAACTCGTTGAGGAGATGTGGTGCTAAATTTTCATTTTTGTGAAACCTAGTTCATATGCGTGCAAATTGTTTAATTTCGGGGGCATATTAATCAATTTAGTTTCGTGAAGGTGTACAAGTGGAATGAAAGTGAAAATCGGTGCAAAACATTGACTTAGTGTTGTCTCCAAGGCTCCGTGAAGATTGTTTGTAAATGGCCGCCGTGTTTACAAATGATTCCCTAGACTTGACTTTAACTATGACGACTTGACTGTTTTGATGCAAATAACTTGCATAATATATTAAAATACATGACACTGGCTAATTTCCTAATGGCCATAATCGGTTCACAACCGATAAGAAATAAAAAAAATAAAAAAATAAATAATTGCTTCTGTTAAAATTATCGATATAATTTGTATAAGTATGACGATTGTAATAATTAAACAAATGAACACAAAAGTAAACCCCAAATTAACAATTTAAGTATGTATTTGAATGCGACTTTCGATGACAAGAGGATACAAGAGACTCACAAGGCTTTTTTTTGCATTAATCATGTTTTTATATTATCGTAAAAAGTTACCTAAAATTGAAAAAAAAACCTACCCATTTCAAAACAAAATGTTACCAAAACAAACGCTATGAAATAAATTAAAGCCTACTACAACACAAGGCATTCCTATTCCTATTAAATGTGGCAATCTTACCATCAGAGATCACCTCAATGCTCCCGGATTGACATGAAATAGCCCGACTTTGGGCACATGGCACTGTCTTGATTGACACTCTAGGTGTTAATGGAAGACGATTGTTTGAAGTTCTAAAGGTCTGAGGATGTCTGTGGCTCACCCCTTTTGGTAACTATGTTACTTGTTTATAGCGTTTCAACAGTGAAAGATGCGATTGATATTTAGGGCATGTTACGGTTTACTGGTTGGATGCATGTGTTTAATTTAATATGTTTGTAGTACAAAGTGTAAAATACCAATAGGTACGAAATTAGTAGGTACGGTACGTAATTAGTTATTTAAAAAAATGGTTTGCTTAATTCTGTACCGGACTGGACTTGAACCACAAGTGGGAAAATGCATTACATAAAAATGTATGAAAGCATTTAAAAAAATATCAATTGTAGGAAATAGTTTAAAAAAAAATCGAAGTAGATAATTTTCAAGCTCTTTTATGAACCCTGGAAAAAATAATGAAATCAACATAAAGAGCTATGTTGATAGCTGGTGTTGACACCAAATTTTTGGTTGCTATGAGTCTTATTCACAAGTGCAGTTCAGACACATGGAGGGTAAACTCGGAAATAAACGCAAAATGTTTAAAAATAATGTATTTAAAGTTTACTCTTCCATTTGAATGAAGTTTCAAATAAAAGAGCAAAGTTGTATGAAAACATTTATAGGTATGTGGTTATAGAACTGGGACTGCCATAGAGGCGGTAGGGTCCCATGGCTTTAACGTCGACAATTTGGTGACAATTTTGGTGAAAAAAGCAAAAAAAAAGCTACTGCGCCAGGAGCGAGCAGAAATTGTCTATGACTTTAACGTCGACAATTTCTGTTCGTTCGTTGCGCGGTAGCTTTTATTAACCCCGTCATCGACGGCGTCGTATTGCCAAACCGAAGTCGAGTTGAACTCGATGATAGTTACGCGGTCCCTGATCTGATGATGGAACAGGAAGACTATAGTAATTTGTGATATCGAAAGTTATTTTCTTTAATGAACGATATTAATAAATCGTTCCTTCGAATTTATGCGACGTTTCCGTTCTGAAAATATCAATGAGCTATAAACCACAAAAATCGGAACACCCAAACTCAATAAAATTAATTTTACACGTACAATTCAATAACAATTAAAAGTAATTTCGCATAAATATTTAAATCAAAAATTCGATGCATCCATATTTACAATTAAATAATTCGGTTTCATAATCGTAAATCGAAACGAATCGAATCGTTCGATGCCAAAAAAGAATCCATTGATTCGAATCATCAATGTGTTGATTGTGAAATAATATTGTTCCGAGACATAATTTTAAACTTTAGTCGTGAATCAGTTCAAAAATGGAACTTATTCGGAATAATATCGTATTTTTTTTTCAAGGTGTGTTTTTTATTGATGGCTATTGTACTAAAGCGGAATAATACCACAGATAATGCAGTATTTTATGAACACTTGTTTTCGTGCAAAAATCCGGAAATAGTCGTCAACCCCGCAGCGCAGTGAAAAACTACTAGTGAGTAATGTTTTTGGTTGTTCTCTGCGATTCCTTCTTAATTTATTATACTCTGTGTGTGTTCTCGGTTATAATGTGAGGTTAAATCACGGTGTAAAACATACATCTTTTTAAGAAAAGATATTGAGATCATTTAAGCCTTTATGTAGATACTAGTTACTAGAGTAGGTCCACTCAAATGTCATTTGTAATTATATTGTTCTAAAAGTTACTGAAAAAATGCCATCTCATTTACCTAATGAATTGTACCAAAACGTTCCTGTGTACCTATGCAGACTTTAATCTGCAATTTTTTTTTAAATTTAAAAACCAACTTTAAAAAAGGAGCAAAAATAACCTCTACATACTGTGCCACCGACTTATCTGTTTCGTCATCTGAAGTCGGGCAGCCAAACTACAATATGGACCCAGCCAGTAAAACTGCCACTTGACACTGGCTACTTTCCAAATGGCCATAATCAGTTCACAACCAATAAGAAATTATTACAAACACTTGACTTTTTTTAATAATACTATTTTTTCGCTTTCAATCACGTGGAGTTTTTTTTAGCTATTTTCAATCCAACATCGCGAGAACATATTATGATAAATCTAATATTTTTTTAGTACCTAACTATTTATCTATTTTATTTAGATTTTTCATATTATGTGCATTTACTAGTCTACAACCGTACTACACTATTTAATTGTGTAGAATTTCTTCTAAAGAAAGTTAAACAGGGAAAATACAAACCACCGCAGTCCAGTTGATCTGCGCACGCGCTTAAACGCCATCATTAACATCCATTTAGTAATTAACAGTATTTATAATTAACTGCAATTATAAACACTTGATTTTCTCCAATTATTACCCAGTAGTTTCCTAATTATGCAAGGGCTATGTTTTGCTGTGCATTTATCTCCTTTGGTCCCGTTTATTTCTCGTTTATTTAAAATAACTACATTTGAAGTGATTTGCACTTTGTTTTATTACTGCGGTATAATGGGTAGGTTCTTGCCCAGGTTTTGTTAAGGCGAAAGATTTATAAACTAAAAACTCATACTAGTTTACTAGGTATGGGTAGCTAGCTCGTTTTGCGACTTCTCGTAAGCGCCAAATTTTTTTAGTTTTTTTTCTTTAATTTTTTCTATAATCCATTTTACTAGTTTCGTAATGTAAGTTAGACTTCCTTTTTTTTCAAGATCTCATTTCTACATCAGCTCTATATGTACCAAAATATCTCTTTACCAATATTCATTAAAATCGGTTGAATGGTTTTGGCGTGAAAACTTAATAGACAGACAGAAATTGCACACACAGCGCTGTCTAGCCCCAAACTAAGCACTAGGCTTGTACTAGAGGTAGTAGACAACGGATTTACTACATATTACATACATATTACAGTCTGTTTTTAAAATATATTTTGAAAAAACTATTTTTAGGGGTATGTACTATCGTAACAGACCCCATTTCCGTGTCTAACTTTTGGTCTGTTTGTCCGTTTGTCTGTGCGTTCGTGCGCGCTAATCTCGGAAACGGCTGGATCGATTTCAATGAAATTTGGTATGCAGATAGCTTAAGACTTCGATTAACATATAGGCTACTTTTTATTCGGATATCAAGTCCGGATATCCGGATAAAAAAATAAAATTGCGTAATTTCGTTGTTTTTGAACCATTGGCATCCATCGTCATCGATCGTCATTCATCGTCATCATCACTTACTAACATACACATTTTGCCTTACTTCACCTACCTACTGCAGTGCAAAAATCCACACTTAAACGGAAGAACAGGGAAGTACCGATGTGCCAGGCGCGGCAGCGCCTGGCTTCAACAGTACTTCAATGGGCGACCGTTTAAGTATGGATTTTTGCATTGCGGTAGGTAGGTGTAAGAACAATGCGGAATCGCGACTTGCGCGGGTGAAACCGCGGGGCGCAGCTAGTACATAGGTACATATGATAGATAGAATACACCCTGAACCAGAAACAGACATTTATGGTCAGCAGAAATATTTGTTTCAAATAGATAAATAGACACACTGACTTACTTCCGCGTTTATACTCTATCCACTAGGGCAGCATTATTTCAAAATTCTACTAGGTAAGGGAGGGAAGGGAGGGAAGGGAGGGGATTACCATTTTGTATGAAACTTTTCATTCTCCTAATCGATTGACATAAAAATTGATAGACATACTAAAGTAGGCCGAATAATTCACACGGAGGGGCCGAGGGCAAAAGCTAGTAAGTAGTACTGAATAGATATATAGATTAGTTATAGATTACGCAATCAAACGCACACTTACTTACAAAATTAAATTGAATACCATGATGGATGACGAGTCACGGCTTCCGTGCTGCTCCATTTAGTGATTGATGAATGTTTTAAGCACGAATTCATGATAAATTAATACAATCATTATGATATAATGAAAATAAAAACAGTTTTTGTACGACCTTTAGCGTAATTAAAAAGAATTGCTTCTGTTTTTATGGCGTGATTAGTTTTGATGTAGTGCGCTATAAAGTCTTGTTGAAATTATGTTAAAAGAGTAGCACACCTAATCTAGTTTAGTAAAAATGCTAGGTTTGGTAGTTTTTGGCAGGATATTGTTGAAATTGATAGTTAATGCTGGAGGTGAATATTGGAATAAACAATTAAAGTTAGGTAGGCACTCATTTTCTCATAGACAGGCGATGATAAGTAGAATGTCTATCTACCTCGGAAGCAAATACTATTTTTCGTTCGAGTGACTTTGAATTCCTCGATTCGCTCAAGATTCTACTTTTTAGGAACCCTAAAAAGATGTTGTCTGTGGACAAGATAGAGGAAAAGTCTTTTAAACAGCATTTCTCAATGAAACCACCCTAATGAATAAGCAATAGAAACTACATTATCACAGCGGGAGAAAAAAACATGTTGGTCAGTAATGGAAGACTGCAAAAAGGCTTTCGCGGAAAAAATATTATGTTGTTCCTGCCAGTTTAGTTTACGATTTTTATTATTTTTTTATAGACACTTGGTAGTATTGGTTGCCTGGAAGAGACCGCCGTAACGCGATAGAGCCGCCTATTGTGCCACACTAGATTTAAAAGAAACTTTTTTCAATGTTAGTATAATTTATACCTTTTTTGGTACAATAAAGCATTTATCTATCTATCTTCACCTAAGTATTAATTTTTTTTTTAGATACTTAAAATATAAACAGTTCCTAATTTGTGACCATGGAAACTGTAAACCACGTAAAACATAATTCTTTATTCATCATAATAGATAGTCCGTAAGGTGCTCGCATGCGGATGGCAAATTTTAACCTCAGTCTAACTTCGATTTAAAAAAATCAAATAAATTTTGTTAAAAGTTTACAGTATGATAATAGCCCGCATCGCATATAGATACATACAGCTAGATCGCATTTTTAAACATTTCAATGTAAATTTAAAATTACCCCGACTATTCGGAAAACGGGTTACACCGGCCATAGTCCTGAGAAGACAATGAGAAAACGTATAACAACGCTATGTAGATCCGAAATTTTAATAATAGGTAATTATAATGAGCAGACTAAATACCTTCATAATTACTTATTACCTTGTTTAAGCTCGTTTCGTACCTAAGCAACCGACGACTTTTTGCAACTGACAAGTTTCTGTAACCACGAGCACATTTAAATTTATATTCCGCGCCAGTACATACATTTTAATAAATACTTTACACCGCATATATGGCATCGAAACTAAGTGAGTAAGAAATGATAAAATATGTTAAGTGCTTCACAAGTTTAAAATGAAAATTGATTTGCAATACTGTATAAATAAATTGAGTCAGCAGATCTTATTTTCTTGTGGTCGTGTGTCTCATGTAGTATTAGAGTTTTGAGGCCGCCCTTAGGTCTGTTACTAGACATAACAATTGCCGATTGCTAAAAGAGAAAATAACCGGGACCAATTGCTTATTTACTTATAACTGACTTTCCGAAGGACGGAGGAGCTTAGGAAGCCCTTAGAACAATTTAACTACAAGGTATAAATATATTAGGGTATCTGAAACCACCTTTTTATGACCAATCTTATTTAAAACACTTTATTTATCGGGTTTTATTCATGGTTTTAAACGAACCGAGCTTTCGCCAAATAAGCCAAGGTCAACCTTTTTCGGAAAGCTCGGTTCGTTTAAAAAAAAAAATAAAACGCGATAAAACCCGATAAAAAAAGTGTTTTATTATGCATATCGCGAAAACCATAGAAGAAATTAAACTCTTAATTTGTGATGAAAAGGTGAACGTACTTTTAATTCAACACGTGCTATTATAACACAGGGTGGACCAGAGTAACCATAGCACATTGTATGTAATTTCTCTGAGTATTGTGCAGTAACACAAGAGCTGGTCGTCGTTTGATACAGTTTTAACAAAGTGTAAGTACAAGACTAGATATAGGGTTACTATCATTGAATATTCTTGGCACGTTCTATCTTGTAGGCAAGTGCCCGTGTTTACATGAGGGAGTTCTTGTAAATCAATGTAAGTTTGCATTTTGATAAGACACGATAAAAACGCATTTGTGAGTAGTACTTTGTAAAAATATTAAAAAATAATATGCACGACATTACACACAGCGTAATCTAGACCCAAACTAAGCACTAGACTTGTACTATGGGTACTAGACAGCGGATATAATACATAATTATTATTCTTTTTTTTGTAAATACATACTTAAGATACATAGAAAGACGCCCAGACCAGATATAAATATTTACTTTTAAGCAGAAATATTTGCACCCGGCGGGAATTGAACCCGCAACCTCTCGCTTTGCAGTCGTGCTTTTGCAAAACGCGCCTCCGAAGTCGTAAAATTGTATGTACCCTGTTGCCCGGGTTTAATCATGGCTAACATGGGGCCCCCTGCCCGTCGTAAAAGGTGGCCTAAAGGGGTTTCTATGCAGGGCTTTGGCCGAAGCCTGTTGCAAACCGTAAGTCTAAGTCGAAGGGCCAAGCAAACTCGTCTGGGTTACGATATGTAGATCGGTGCAGCTAATAAGGAAGACGAGTCGGGTCTTATTTCTCTGCCATCGTCCTATCTTCTACATGAGCGTGCTACATCTTAAGCCTCATCGTCATTTACTATTTAGTGAGAAAGTGGTCAAACACTCTTCTATCGTTTAAAAACAGGAAATTAAAGAGTGAAGGTATTTTCATAACTTGGTGTGATACAACGATACAGCACAGCCGAGCGTTTTTTTTAATATAATATTTGTAATACTTTAGTATTAATTATTTTGAGCCCACCCATAACTTATATTAAACATATATTATCATAATATTATTTATTTTATCAAAGACAGTATCGATAATGTTTTTATAGACTCTCTGAGTCT
This sequence comes from Idaea dimidiata, assembly GCA_949358125.1. NCBI lineage: Eukaryota > Metazoa > Arthropoda > Insecta > Lepidoptera > Geometridae > Idaea > Idaea dimidiata. Next base: position 13,270,942 of record OX442334.1, read on the forward strand.
CACGGCTGCTATTCCTGTCTGTGCGATATCGGATGGGGACTTAAACTGATAAATCAATCTTAAAATTAACCTGTATTCCATAAAACAACAATGCTCGACATCGTGGGAAGACAGATTGACCCCGCCATTTTAGGTAAACTAACATTTATTCTGAAAGTCATCGATTTGAGCCGAAAGTGGTGAGTTCGTGCCTCGTTTGCACGATATCCCTACATTTTGCTGTCAGAATGGAAAAGAAAAATTGTGTGAAACTAGCTTAAGGTTGTGGTCAATCCTTTTTTGTTGATTCAAAGAGGTTTAAAACGATAGAGTTTTCATATCAACTAAATGTGATGGTACGTTCTGACTTCATAAGAATTTACCCACAGCCGATACATAAATATTTTTATTGGCATATTACACTACAAGTATTATAAAAAAAACAGATTTTCAAGCTTTAATTCCTTAATTTTTAAAAGCAAATTATAACTGCTAAATACCAAAAAAGTAAGTTAAATTTTGCTTAGTTTTTGATCTGCTTAAATATATTACATAAAATAGAATTAGTAGTGAAAACCACCATGTTAGTTAAAAATCTTATAATTTAGGTATGTAGTAGACATATAACTCAATCAGCTGTTTCATTAAGAACCTAGTCCGGGCTGAATGGTATTCAGCGGTAGCATCTATAATGAACTAGCGGACTACACGCTCGGCCATTAATTTCAAAAACGTAATTTTCTAGTTTTTAAGTCGTTAAATTCTTAGTAGTGCTCTGAAAAAAAATGTGGTGAATATAGACGTTAACTACCTAGGCTGTTTATTAACAGCCTGGATTGTTACCTAAATTGCTTATAGGTAGTTGACTGCGAAAATACATAATCATAAACGCAATCTTATCAAAAGCGTGTGTTGGTAATGAGATTTCATTCAGCTAGTGTTGCCGCGAACTATCGGACAAATAGCTAATAAACATATCGATACTTTTGATATGTCTGACCTATTGAACTACAACACTATCCATGCCAGCGCGTCAGTTGCAAAGTAAATTTTTGCATAGTTTTTGATCTGTTTGTGGTAGTATCTTTTACAAACTCGGTAATTTTGCATTTCGATAACTTTTTAATATTTTGATCAAATTTCGATATCAGATTTTGTACCATTAATTATTCTGAAATATTACGAATTCTTTTTCCTTTTTTGAAGTCAAGACAAAGTTATCATTTCTCATTATGGTCAACTACAGTATTGTCACCTATAAATTAATTTAAATCTGCATGACAGATTCTAACGTTGTAGTCCCAAACTAAATTTGTAATATTGTAAAACTAGAGTAAAATTATTTGGAAATTTACTTTGTCGCCCTTGCTTTTGACTTTTCCGTAGTCGGGTTAAAACAAAACAAAGTCATAATGTTGCCACAATGTTGCCACCTACAAATTAGTCAAAATCTACACGACAGATTCCCAACGTTTTTAGTCTCAAACTATATTGTAAAATGAGAGTAAAATTACTAAGTAAAGTGTATTGTTATTTGTGCAACGCGTAATGGTCTCGTTAAACGTTACGATCCGTGTTAACGTTTATGACACATAATTCGATCAGTTAATATTGAGATTCAGCGGTAGTCATGGTTGCGCTTTAGGGTGAAGTCGTGGTGCGAGAACTAAGATGTAGCGATTTTGATAACTCGGTAAAATAAACTCACCTTGTTAGTGAATCGTAGAAAATAAAAATACAGAAGAAATTAGGCATATAAAGGTAAACAAACAAATTAAATTACAAGAATATAAATGTTTTAATATTTTTAGATTTATTGTTTAACTCATTATACCTACTCATTTAATATTCCCATTGATTTTGTGTGAAAAAATATTTACGAGGAACCTTTTTAGAAGCTGAAATGAGTAGGTTTTTTGTTTAAAGATAAATATCTGCTGTAAATGTTTATCATAAATAATTATTTTTCCTTATATAAATATATTATGCTAGAATATAGATAGGTACTCGTGTGCATACATTCCTATGAATGGTGTACTCAAGTACGTAGTCTAGACACAAAACTACGTATTTCAGGAAAAAATCAGGAAAAAAAGTTTACCTAAAAACATTAAATATATTTAGTGGTATTTAAATATATGAAATTTGAATCATTACAAAATGTTCAAATTGGATTTCTATAAATTCGATGCCATGGTTATATCTTACCGAAAATAATATAGCTAACCTTGCTGATTTTTCTTATACAGCATAAGAAAAATAAAACTTTTTAACCGGCTGCAGGGAAAGGGTTATGTTTTTCGCGACCAACTTGTATGTTTGTAATATTCTGTATTATTAAATACAGTTCCCGAATGAATCTACGATCTACATTATTATTTGTTTTATCATTTAATACCACCAAACTTCGTGAGTAAGTACGCGTCAAAAAAACGCCATAGGTTATATCTTATGCTACCGCAAACCAAAATATAAAATTTTATGTATTGCATAAAGATCGAATCGATCGTTCAAAAAGAGTTAGTGTTATTACTTAATTTCGACATTATCGTATCACATTCTGAAATTGCAGAAAACTCTAATTACCCACATGAATAAAAAGACTACATAAATAATGAATCTCCCTGCCTACTTACATATTTTTTAAGTTGGCCTTTATTTTTTATCTTCATTTGATGATAAAAATTTGATTTATCATAAAATGATTTAAGGCTAATTTTCTTTCTTTCCACGCAAATACTAATGAACCGATTGTACTTAGCCGGAGACATTCCTCGCTACCATGATCGTTCGAAAGGACGACAAAGCAACAAGATGCTAGATAAATAAAAAAAAACATTTTTTTAAAACGTTTTTTATTATATGATGTGTTTTTAATAAAAAAAAATTGCTGAACGGTAAACAGGCGACTTTGCGACGACTTGTAGGTCATCATGGTATCATGGATTATCTCATAGAGTTTTGGAACTTTTTTATTAAATAATGTATGTATTATAATAAAAAATTTAAAAAAATTGTGACCAACACACGGCGCCATCTAGCCCCATGGTAAGCTAGAATAATGTAAAATAAATTTATTTAGAGATTGCAATGCAGGGTTGCGGAAGCAACCCTGCTAGTATCTTATCAGCTGAAATAAAACTAATTATTTAACTTATAAAAGTAAATCTTAGTAGATGATAAAATAATAAGTATTTGATATACTAATTATGCAGAAATCACGAAAATAAAATAAGTACCTGTTTCCATATACAAGTAGGTACCTACATAATTGAATGTTTAGCAAAAAGGTGTTAAACGTAAATTATCAGGAAATATAAAAATTCATTACCATAAAACATCTATTTTTATTTCTTGAATCCAATCAAAGGATACTTAATCCGATTCTAAGTGACAAAGTGCCCAACTGGAATTCCATTAGTAACCAAATAAGGGTTTAGTGAGAAACTAAGGGAGTTTATAGTGGTCTGCGGTCTGAAAAAGGCGTTTATTGCTAAAGAAACAATTAGTTTAATCTGAGCTCGGGTTGCGTTTGCGCATACGAAGAGCGGTCATTCAAGATAGTAAAGAGTTAAATATTATATTTTTTTACCAGCGGTGTCCAGTAGTTCCACCCAAGGTTCCGATTCCGTAGAGATTTCAAAAACCCTTTCGAATCGGGAAAAAATGAAACATACTTTTTTCAAATTTTAACTCTCTACTATCGTTACATATACCGAAGATAGAGGAATAACCTTCTTTGTGGCTAATGTATATACGATGTATTTCTAAAAAAGGTATATATAATTATGTAGTATGTATATCCATTGTCTATACCAATTGTACAAGCCTAGTTGCTTAGTTTGGGGTTAGATTGCGCTGTGTGTAACGCAAGAAACTTCTACTAGTTTCTTGGTGTAACATCATGTAATATTTTATTGATCACTAGATTTAGTATCAGAAGGAAGACAGTTTGAAACGAGCCACTAAAGTGATAATAAGTCAAATTAAAAAAAACCGTTTTAAGCGTCATTCATAGGCTTTATCTTAACGCCCTTTCGGAAGCCCGCCGGTTCCACTTAAACACAGTAGGTAAGTCTTATTGACCATACCTACTGCAAATTTGAAAATGCATTGATCGTACTATCGCTTTCCTGGTACTAACCTTTTATGGGACCGAGCAGTTTACCTTCCCCCGCGCGGAGAGAATTCCAGGTTTCCCCATTAGAATAGATGGGTAGCGCTATATACTATGCCGGGGCTACTTATTAAGTACTTAAAGTAAAAAAATTAAAGTTTAACTGTGTGTTTCTGCAATTAGCCCTACTATTGGGCCTTTGTGCGTGAATTTAAGCCGTGGGTTTCCTCACGATGTTTTCCTTCACCGTAAGAGCAATGTTAATAGCGCACATAAATTTTTCTTAAAGAAAAAGACATTGGTGCGCGGCCGGGATTCAAAACCACGACCTTTGAAATGAAAGTTGGGGTATCTACCACTAGACCAACAGCGCTAAAGTACTTAATTCTACATGATGTAAATCTACTTTTATTTTTTTTTCCTTATATTTCTTAACACTTGTAATTAAGTACCTACCATAAATATTTTTACAACCATTCCACATCTGTCGAGCGTTGACGTAATATTGTCATTTATTTCTATTGATCTACTTAATAGGGAGTCGTAAAAACGCGTCGTAAAAGTATTATAACTGAAACTTAATCAAAACCGTTTAGGAAAAATCAAATCTAATATTTTTATAGGTCGTAAAAGGTATGTCAATGAGTTTAAACTCGTATTACCAACCGTGGATTGTACAAAGTCCCTAAGAAATGTAGAAATCCCTAAGATTTTTTTTCTGCTTTCGCAATTTTGAATTTCAATTAAACTTATTTTTTTCGATTTCAATCACGTTGTGTTATTTATAATAGGAAATTTATCAATAGTTTCGTGAGGAAGAGGACTGAAAAGAAGAAGGAAATCTTTAAAAATCCATTAGCGGCGAGGTTCGAACTAGCGCCTCCAGCTGGCCTAGGCCAGTCCCGGTGCCGCGTTTACCTAGCTAAGTTACGCGAGCTTCCCGATCGGCGAATTTAAGAATATGTATGTTTCATTGTCCACTATATTCAACTTAAGCTCGATCATACGTCGCGAGTGAATTTTTGAAGATGTATTTTCCCTTCAAAATATTTCTATTATAAACGCGTCAAAATTTTTGATAAAATAGATTTCGAGTAAAACTTACACCCAAATCAATCTAAAATCTTTTGAACTGATGACATAATAAGTTATAAATTAAACAGCTTACAGCTTGTGATATTATTCAGTTTTTACTAAATTTTGGCAATAGTAGTTATTAGCAGTAAGGGATGCTTACTTAAACTGACGCATTTTACTGCGAAAATTTAAGTCGCGCGTACAAAAAACACATTAGAGTCGCTTAAATAATTGTCCGTGGAAACAAAAAAAAAACTCGAATAATCGATCGCATCCTTAAAAATCGAGATCTCGCTCCACGAAATAAATTCGAAAACGTAACGGATCAGTGTACTTACAAACCATATTTTACTACTTTTAACAAAGAAACGACCCACGAACACGGCGCAGGCGCAGGCGAAAACTTTAACTCGATTTTCGGAGAGTCGAATTTCGACCGATTAACTTCGTTATCGATTTTGTTTTAATCGATATTTATTGTCTTTTGTGACCGTATGGAGTGGCCGATAATACTCATTGGTGTGTAAGTTATGTACGGTTAAGTATCGAATGTATAATACTTTTGTCTCATTAAGCGAATAAGGTGATGAGTTGATTTAAAATCGCATCATTTTGAGTTGAGAATCTCAAGCACGGATGTATTGAAAGCTAAGTAATTCATTAACTGACTTTTTAAATGTCATCTGTTGTAAAAAATAAGTTTAATTTCAATTAAAATGTTTATCGTGCTCTACCTCCGGGGTTGAAACTATTTTGTACATAATGAGTTTTCTTTATTGCCTACCCGTTTTTGGCATCACAATGAGTGCAATCGTTAAGAAGAAGTTTTGATGTGAAACATCTATAGGCGGGGGTAAACCTGATTTTTGGCGTGGCGAGGATTTAGCGAGTCCTATATGAAAACATCTGTCAATGTCAAATGTTTCACATCTGTCACGCGTCCCGTTGCGGCTCGCTTTATCTGAGCATCGAAGTCGAAGAAGTATAAAATACGTACTGTACTAAACTGTTAACCGATTTTGGTTGAAAATAGAATTTTGGAATAATATGTGGTCTATTCTAATAAAGTACTCGACATTGACACTAGATAATATGTAATGAAAAGATGATTAAAACGAAAAAAAAAAACGACGATCAGAGAAAAAACAAACAAAATCTATATCAAAGCAAAAGGCGATCGATATTTAAAAATAAGATGCGATCGGAACAGAATTAAAAGACAATATTTTTTGTCTCATCGGTTATGTTAGATTGCTTAGCACAGCCCAATATATTCCAGCTTATTATACCTTAGCTTATTAGATCACAAAACAAACTATACCACACGCCTTAAACTACATAAACCGTGGTTTTTATCTCAATGCTCAGCAGACTGACCAATAGTTATTGGTCAGTCCGCGTAGTGATATTCAGAAAATGAATCATTCCCTACATTCTCAGAATTGTCTTTTCTAAATTTAAAGTCTTAAAAGCAATTCAGTTTTCGGTCCGGTTACGCTCCATTTCACGTATCGAATGTCAAAATCTTAATTGATGTACGGGCAGGCTCCACCTTACTGACACACTGAACTTTTACTGAATTTTCAATAAAATTTAATTGTTGTAACGTTTCGTTTTTCATAAAAAATTAAAAGTCAAAAACATAATAAAGTTAAAATGGAACGTTGATTAATATTGTAAATCACATTTTAAAGTTTATAATAATGTTGTCTTAAGTGAATATTTAATAAGTTTAAGGCAGTTGGTATTAAGTTTTTTAAGGCTCGAAGTCATCTAGGTGTACCTTGTAATTGTATTTAGTGGTTGTACCTACTAGAGATTTATTTTCTTGAAACTTATGTTTCGCTGTAGTATATTTATCGTACTCGTATAGATACGAATAAAAGGTTTTAATTTTAGTCTGGTGGTATGGTAGATGCTCCGACTTTTATTTCCAAGGTCATGGTTTCAAACCCCCGTCAACCGCACATCAATAAGTTCTTTAAGAAAAAAATGCACCCATTATTATTGGTCTTACAGTGTAAGATAAGCACCGCGAGGAAATACGTGTCTTAAAATCACAATGACCTATTGATGATCGCGACGAGACTGTACACAATGTCCACATTGAACCTCAGTTAAATAAAAGCTATGTATAAATAGATAACTATGACATAAAAGGTGCAAAATACATTGAGTAAATATCATTATTTCATTTTCAATTTAAAGATCGTAGTAGTAACAATCGTTCGTGACCAATCGGGATGTCGATTTCTCGCGATATTTAGGGTGACGGTTCACTGCAGCAAACTGATAACAAACTTGCGAAATGATGTTGTGTCAATTTTTCATAAATGTTAGACGAGCGTGTATTATCTATCTCACCTGCGGCCCTAGCCAAAATTCTCATCGAATAACAAAAACCCCAATCGACAGATTTTTTGTATGAAATTGAAATAAGGCCACGCTTGATTTTTCGCGAGCTTATGTCTATTTCAAACAAAAAAATCTGTCGATTGGCGTTTTCGTTATTCGAAACGCCAATTTGGCTAGGGCCGCTGGTCATCCTTACCAACAGATACGATATAATGACTGCTCCTTACATCAGATATGATACAGCATGCTTTTCTAGAAGAAGGAAGACAGCAGTAGAACAAGATCCAATGCATCTTCCTTAACTGCACCGATCTACGTATCGGAACACGGATGATCTAGGCGACGTAGGCTGGTGGGTGGTGGCAAGCTGCGCGGCTGAAGTCTTACACCAAAAAACCTATTTTAATCGCCTTTTTAGACGGACGGAAGATACTTTAGACTATGTGTTAATATCGATCTTCATTTCTCCACATATTAAGTTTCATCGCAATCAATTTAGAGTTTCTGCGAGAAAGAGTAACAAATTTACTTACACACAAATTTTCACCGTAGTAGGCTTTGGCTATTATCTGCCATAATATTGTGGTAGATTGTTCTCGCACTGAGTCGAGGGCTTAATGAATAAATAGCTGGTGAGTAAGACCGTTCATCATAAAACTGGGTTCTTTCCAGTAGATCGTATCAAAGAATGCTAAAGTTTCACGTTTTCTGATCTTCTCACGGTTGCTTTGTGACATTGTTTTGATTTTGTATTTGCTTCCTAAACATTTTGAAAAAGCAAATATTTTTTGCCCAGTAACACCTCACTAGTTTCTTGTGTCTTCTTCTCTTATGTAAATAAAATAAAATAGTGTCTTCAATTAAATGAATCGATCGTGTAAAATATCTTATTAAATAAAAATATTTTCCTTGAATACTTCAATTCTGCTCTTCAAATAAATGAGACAGAGTTTAAAACTATCTTAAAACTCTCTCATCTGAGCGACGTTTCCAGTTGCATTCCTCTCCGGTGCCCAGGGAAAGTAGCTATTAACTATTTCAATACCTACCTAAAGAAATTTGCTTCAAGTCAAATTAGCCATTTAGCGAAGCGGCAAACCTTTTTCACAAACTAAAAGGGGCTATATAAATTTGTAATGAAAACGTCCTTCCAATATTTAATTCATACGTTCATATGAAGAGAAAATAAACGTTATCATTATTTCTACTTAGGTAATATGATAAATAAGAGTGTTTGTCTGTTTAAAGGGAACTTGGAGTTCTGAGGGCTACTTGGGACCAAGAGCAGTCATAAAAACAATGCTTAATATATTTGCAGTAACTACAGTTACTGTAGAAAATGTTGCCTACTGTGCTAACTCCAAATAATTTGGGGGTTTAGAAAACCATGGGCTCCCGAGAGAGATGCAACTAGGAACAGTGCTGAAATAAAAGAAAGAAGGACTGGGCAAGCAGCAGCTGGTAGCGAGGACTTGCGTAACGTTTGTTGTGCACAGGCTGAACTAATATAGGTATCAACGCAGAGCCCCAACTGTTGATCCTAGAGACTTGATGGAGAGAGTATTTTTTATCATAGGTTTCCACTAAGAAAGGTTTTCTTTTAATTCCCGCGAGATTGGGATTTCGCGAGTGAAACCGCGGGTTGCTACTAGCGAGTACAAGCTTACCTCTTAATGGATCATACTTTACGTTAACAAGAAGTTATGACCGATATGTCCGCTGCAATGCCGCAACAAAAACTTATGATTATGTCTTCATGAAGGTCGGGATTATTCTTCTGATTGTTGTGTGTGATGGCTGAGGGCAAATAAAACGTAAATTTTTAAATCTTTAAGCTTATTTAAGAAAAAAAAGGGAAAAAAGAGTCTGTAATTGGGAACAAATATAATTTAAAAAAAAAGAACCCCTACCTACCAAAATGTTAAATTCCTTAAATATTATTTAAGATTTAATAAGGTTTTTAAAATTCATGCATGATGGTCAATTATTTGATATTATAAAAAGTATTCAAAAACTAATGAACCGATTTAATTTGGTTTAGACTATTAGATAGGACTACCTACGGTACCCTCTGTCCGTTAAAAAATCGTACAAGAGGTTTTGTTCGGCCGCCCATCGATCTAAATCGTTGCGCTAAACAGGACTCCGTTTAGCGCTATGACTTTAGACTTAAAGCTCCTCATCTCGGCCATTCCATTCTAGGTTTAATTTATTTAAAGACGTGTTCACGTAGTTTTCTTCAATAATTGAAATTGCACACATATTTGGTCGTATATCAAGAACGAGAGTGCTATTAATTTAGTATATCGAGCTTCTGAACCCACAACTAACCCACAATGCATAACTGTCCATTAAGATTTACACAGAATGAAGAAAGCTTGTAGTGGTATTAATAGTTAAACTAAAATGTTAGTATAATTCGGAACTCAACAGTTTTGGAAAATGTAACTTAGAGATTAAGCATTTTGGAAATTACATATTTATCAAACTTGACTTTTTAATAGTTTTGTTCGTACCTTAGAAAGTTTTCTTGCACAGGTTCAAACAAATTTTAAATTTCGAACGTAGAATGAGCCCCCTGGTCCAAAAGAATAGCTTTGTTTCCTCCTCATTGAAGAACGAGTAGGTATGTAAGGTATTAATTTAAGACTAAGTAACTTACAAACATCAAGATTATATTTTAAGGAGTGCACTTAAGCATTTTTAAGGTGGATTGAACTCCACCTTAAAAATGTTTTAAGATATCGTTACGGTTCAAGTCGGATTCTCGCGCCGAGTGTTTCGTATGTCTGCTGTATACGTACGAAATCACACATTCGGACTTGCAAACAAAATGATAAGCCAATGATTTTATAAGGATTCCTTTTTAACCTTTTAAGTGACGGCACCCTAAAAGAGTTCAAAAACAAACACCACATCCAAAAACTTAGACCTCCACGATCTAGAATCCGATGTCCACACTTAGCAAAGATATGATTGTGTTCATTATAATTGGCTGAACCAACTCATAACTCTGCTGCTTAAATGGGTCTCAAGTCTTGATTTGCGATGGTATTTTTTAATGAGTCCTACTGTGTTCGGTTCAGCAGTAAATCTTTCGGACCCGATTGTTTGGCCGTGATTGATTTTTGACAGTGCATGTTTATTTTGTAGAGGGGGTATAATAATGTGTCGTGGAGCGTTAATTAGGGTCGATGTTGATGGTTTGATGTGGCACCAGTTGCACTTGTTAATGTTGTTTTTGATACTGTCTGCAGAACGACTGTTCGAAGTCAGTAATAAGATATTATGTCAGTGGAAGGGGTTTTTCTAGATACCTAAACGTACAACATTGTCTATCTCATCGTTGCATTCCTATCAAGAAAAACATTACAATATTTTTGGTCTGTGATATCAAGACGTAACATAATATAGTCTAAACATCGAGGTTTGGAAATAAAGATTCAATTTAAACCTTGTTAAAATGTAACTATGGCCAATTTTTGTATTATAACCCATTTATGGTGATTTTTAAATATGGACTTGTGGACCAAGAGGTGCCATATTACTAATATGCACCCCTCCTGTTCTGGAAAATGGTCGTGCCACGCTCTATTGGGACCGGCCTGTTATTACGGACAGAACTATTGTGACCAATAGACTTGACATCGTGATACCGACCGGTCTAAGCGACCGGCCAGAACGTTTGATAACAAAGACCCTCGACCAGCACCATAAACCGCATAAGCAATTTCTAGTGCTAAGTAGTACTCGGGATATGGTGAGGTAAAGTGGAATTGCTAAGCATCAATAACGCCTGATGTGATGCGGTGTCCACATTACGTCACTCAAGGTCACCCCAAGCCTCGCGAATTCGGCGAAACGACCTGCAAAGCGCTCGTCGCGTATTAGGACGACCCCCAGTCACAAACTATACCGGAAAGACGAAATGTAATAACAACCATCACGAGTTCGAACTTCCCGTAGTCTCCCCCCACCCAACTGCCCCAGGTCCCTGACAGCCGACGAGCCGGGAGCCGGTAAGACATGGCCAGTGAAAAGAATAGGTCAATATGTTCAGACGTACTAGTTTCAGAGCTAACTAAGCCGTGGGATTCCACATGATGTTTTCCTGTACTGCTCTTCGCCTATAAATTAAATATTATTTTGGATGATGATAAATGATGTGAACTGACTCTCCACATCAAGCTATATGTCAATCTCAAAGAAAGGTTATCGTACAATTCAAATGAAAGTGATAAATCAAAATTAGGACCGAAACACTTCATAATTAAAACAATCTACTCTTGGCTACATTATTTTGACCTTACGAACTGATACGGATCTTTTCCCGCGAAAAATCACACATAGACCACCACAGTAAAAAAACACATAAAAAATAATAAAATAGATCTAAGCTCAGTAGCTTACTGTCTTACAGTACAGTTACTGTCCATTCTTCTTCTTCTTCTTTTTCTTCTGTTTAATATTAAGAAGCAGAAATAAAAAAAAGAGTCCCAATCACACAGTAATTTACCACCTCTTTTTTACTTAAAAATTTACTTCATGTGATTTCAATTTACGAGAAACTCCGATTCGGTCATAAATTTACCGAAACCTGAAATCATATCGGTTCTAAGAATACTTGAGATATTGGTAACAGATTTTTCAATTACCTCTCTGATAAACAGTAGGGTTGTAAATATAGAAGTATAACAGTTACTAGTTGTACATTAGAGAATTTATATCGAACATTTTTAGAAAAAAGCATTTGCTTGGACTTCTATGTATTCGTAGGAAGGATTCCACGACAGGGGATTTCTAGCAATAAAAAATTCTAATAATAAAAAGTTATAGGATTTTTAACGCGACATAATAAGGCTCTTATGGCAAAGTGCCTATTTGTATTAAAATTTAAAAATCAACCTAGAACCATCGGATAAGCATGTTAATTCGAAATTCTGAACCACGTAGTATCGTTTCGGGCAGGCTCCTTGCTTGATGATTCCAATACTCATGATTTTATATTTTTTAATCTGTTTATTTGCTCAAGGTACTAATTTTTTTAATAAAGAAAAATGCATCATCAAAAAGGAATTATCAAAATCAAACATTATATACCAAGTATGGGGTGAACATAACATTTACGTAAAAACAAAACAAAAAAACCTGCCAACTATATGCAGGTGTAATTTAGAACCTCCTTTTTTTTCGTCCGAACCGGCATCAAGGTTAAAAAACGGCAAAGTTATGTTTTTTTTTTTGTTATTTCTTGAAATTCCTTGTAAAATATTTTTACTCTAGGTTTGTTTTATCTCTACGGTAGTGGGTACTTGAATAATGACTGTGGAGTTCTGCAGGGCTTTATTACACTATTGATTATGGCGTAAAATTGATTCTTGCCTCGAAATTGGAGCAGTAATTTTTCACCTAACTCATTTTGGATTCGTTTTCAGTGTACAATTAATGGTAATTTGCAAACCAGCACTGCAAGTCATTTTGAGATATTTTCAAAAAGTGGTAAGTTAACGTATTACCATCCCCTTAGGCTTCGCTGTAGTCGGGTAAAAAGTGAATCATTTCGAAATGCACTTTTAAAAGGAGTGTAACTACTTACATGTAACCATTAGTGTCCTAACTAATGAGCCACCTGTAACAGTTAAAAAATAGATTATTGATGTGAAACACCTATAGGGACGGTAAACCAGATTGTTGGCGTGGCAATATAGATCGTGGCGACGCATCGCCACATATATGAAACAATTCAAAATGCCATTTCAAATGTTTCACATCTGTCAGGTTCCCCTGACGGCTGCCACTTTTTGGAGATTTATTAACTTTTTTTTTTGTATTTGAAAAAGTTCTAAACACACACCTACACTTAAGAAAGCTGTTGGATAAAGTACAAAATGACGTTCGAATTTTAAATCAACTTTTTTAAAGGAGTATGAGTAATTTTCCGAACTGTTTAACTTTGGAACGTATGAATCTCGGCCTTCAGGGCCGAAATAAAAAACTATCTGTATTTACTATCTGGCGGCCTTTCTCCTTATAGTTACTAATAAGTAGCTAGTAGCATCTCATAGTGACGAATGCCGAGTACAAATTATTGGTAACATTTTTTCCAGAACAAAGATTAAGTTGATATAATTATTAAACTGTATTATGAATTTCATTAAGAGTTATTTATTTAGTCATTATGATACTTATTATTTTTAATACCTATTTACGTTTTAATAAAACGTATATTTATCTACCATTGATAAGTATGATAAACGACCCCTATTTTATGGTACATAAGGATCGAAATAATTTTCATATTTTAACACCTTTGATAATGCGAAGGTTTGTGTTAATAACAAGAATTGTGTTACACCGAAGCGATCGAATGAAAAATAATAATAGGTGTGCCATATTGGTTGAAAGTTTGTTATAGTAAATTTTGTATGCATACAAATACATTAGATTTTTTTGTAGTCAAAAATAGCTATTAGTTTTGATTTTATAGGCTTTAAAACTTACGATAAATATTGAGTCTCGCTAACAGTCACGTGACGTCATTTACAACGCTCCCCTAATCAAACCGTAAGACGACATGTACTGTGACATCGACAGAGAGCAAGATGACAAGGCGAGTGTGTGATGACGTCACACCCGAATACGAGTCCGCATCGCACGTTTACTTCTATAAAATTGGTATCGAATTAACGTATCGAAGAAATTCTTACACTTGTATTTTTAATATGGAGAGCTAATATTTAAAATTAGTCACATTTCTTCATTATATAAATCAAAAAGTAAAAATCAAACGTATATAACCTAATGTAAAAATATAATTATGGACTATATAAGATCTAAATTGAAAAACCCTGTCAGACAAATCGAATATTTTTTTTAGACACTGTTTTTCGAATATTTTTATGTAAAGCTTTTGTAGATGGTATTATTTCCTATATTTCGGTGTAGAAAACTTCAAGACAAAACACTTCGTAACGTTTAATAATTAAAATTTTAGCATATTTTGCTGAAAAATTAGGATTACAAAAATCAGTTGAAATATATTGGAAACAATAAATAATCTCTAATTTTACGATCCATGCTTTCAATTTTCATTACACTACGGTGTCACTGCCGGCCATTTTGTACAATGTACAATCGTGTAAAAAACACCGAATGCGGAAATCTTGTTACGTACTTAATTTGCCTATAATTATCCCCATAAGGTACCGTCGCGTGAAAAACACTTTTGATTATTATCGAAATTGGTGAATTTTCTTCATTTAATTGGGTGCCAAGATTGGGCGTTTGACTTACCAATCAAGCTAAAAAGATTAAGATTTATAGACATAACTAGCAGCGTACCGCGGGTTTACCTGCTCAAAAACCTATCCCATGCGAATATCATAATAAAACGTAGCCTAAGTGTTTTCCCACTTCTCCAACTGCTTATGTTCTAAGTTTCATCTCAATACCTTCTTAAGATTTTGCGTGAAATGCATACATACTTTCACTTTTTTAAATTAGTAGATGGACTTGAAATAACGTACTGTGCTACCAAGTCAATGTCTTACACACCACCGTTTTTCTAACCTCACATTAAATTAAAGCTAACTATTAACAAAACTCATCCCGCTAATTAAAACCCTTTTCTAGACTTCTAGTCCACAAACAGCTATCGACCATCCTCTTCTAACGAAGTAAAAAAGATAGAGACAATACATTATCACGTCTCGGTTATTTGTTAGAGGGACGTGAGAGATGAATTAAATGCTTTGATAGACAGCTTAGACCACCGATCGAGTAATGGGACACTATATCTTTTTAATTGAAAGATGTTTTTGTTTGAACACATTGCTGTGTAGGCGAGAAAAACACATTCTTAAATGTATACCATTCATCTTTGCTAGATTAGTTTGGTTCAAGTTACTAAATGTCAGTGGTGATTGAAATAAAAACTTAAAAAAATAGTTTCTTGAAAAAATAATTGCCAAAATTCTGCACCCGACCAGAATTAACTTAAGTATTAACTCTTTTTAATAATTGAGTATTAACTCAATACTTAAACTTCTAACCCCACTTACAATTCTGATTTAATGCGTTTTAAAAGTATAGGAAACATTTTTAAATAAAATCGCCATAGATTTTTTTAGATATATTCATACCCTGAAGTTTGATCCCGTGTGGAATCGTGAGGCTAGTGTGCATTACCATTTTTTAATTTTCAAGCTACTTTATTTTTTTGATCCTCTCGGAAAACACTCGCCACGGTTCTTTGTTCTTATTACTTCTATAAATATATATGTATATATATGTTTATGTATAATAATGTTTCTTGTTTATATATAGAAATGTTTACTGTTTAAAATAGAAAGGTACAACTTTTACGATGAAACTGTCATTTGAACAATGGTCAATGAGAATTAATCAACCGGTATATTATAGAGATCCACATAATTATCTATTAAGCCCTCGCAATTAAACGCCTGTACTCTGAGATAAGTCATATGTGAATCACTTACTCCTTTAACTTAGACCACTTTAAGCTTCTTCGATACAGTTTCCTTAGAACCGTTGTCTGTCACATACCTTAACGTAAAAAGGCTTAAGTCAATGTTCTAGAAATTTCATAGTACATTAACAAGATTTTAAACTTGTTATCTAATGACTGGATATGGCTTAAAGGGCTCATTAAAAAGACAAATTTAACTAGCTGCGTCCTGCGGTTTTATGGCCAAATGTATGGCAAAGTAAACTATAAATATGAGGGTGACACTGAAAGTTTTTAGATAATCAAAAACTAAGCAAACTGAGGAGTTATTAGTTTTAATTACATTGCATACATTTCTGAATCTGATGGAATCTCTGAGAAAAACAATTTGCCCACTCGTCCTTAGAAGAGTTTTTGGGCCTCGGTCGTAATAATAACAATTGGCCTTTTTATCTAATTTTAGATGATATATAATACAGCGCAAGCAACTTTTAACCTATGCTATTTTATGGCGCTGTAGTGCCCGGGACATTGTTAAGTGGAGTAGGCTTGCCCGGCACCTATACCACCCTCCCAGCCTAGTCAGCTATGCTCAGAGGAAAGAACTGGTCAATACATCTGGAGCTAACTAAACCGTGGGTTTCCTTACGATGTTTTCCTTTACTGTATGAGCGATGTTATTAACACATATATGCCACGCACACACACGCCTCGGTCATATTTTGACCGAAAAACTCACTAAAATTCTGTTTTAATTCGGGCAAAAAGCTTCCTATCCGCTAAATGTTCATGTAGGATTTTGTGCATTTGACTCATAGCGATGCGTAATCTTGTCAGAATCTGCTGATAAATCACTCTTTTGTCAGTCGCTATCATCTAGAATTACTTACTTGAACGAAATTTGTACCTACTTGTACTTATTTAGGTTTATGTATAAATTATTATTCTTCTTCTTCTTAATGAACTTTGTTAATAAACAAATCAAAGTGGTCATAATTGTAGTCAGTTTAATTTCCTTATCAATTTCCTAATAAAATTTCCTAATTTTAGGACAAATTCCTTGGTTGATACCGCTAGAAAATAAGTATGTATAGTATTTAATTAATTCTACAACCAAAGCGGCAACACTAACAGCTTCCATAATTACGAACAAGCTTACAAAATACAAGCAACAATACATTGCGCGCGTGCACACCGCAAACATTCAGCGTTCTATGACATTTATAACAGCAGCAAATTGCTTCCTCTATAAATTATTACCTGCGCTATTTAGTTCCCATGCGTAAGGTGGCAACGTACGGCGATGCATATAGCCAATACAGCGCAAGTATGGCAATTTAGCGCCTCAGAAAATGTGTGGGGAATGCAAACTTTATTATAGAATGGTTGGATTGTTGGTTGGTTGTATGAATTATGTGCAAGGTTATAGGAAATATGTTACATTACAGTGAACACCTTTGACCTTTATTAATAGTTGAAAGTTATTGAAATATGAATTCTTGGGATTAATGACGTCTAAAGGTATAAGTCCAAGAAACAGTAGATTATACACAATATTTTTTTACTAAACTTAAGTCTATGATATATTCCACTTTGTCATACTATTAGACAAGGATGCGACGGTTGGTAACCCTATCTCATCTGGTACCAAGTTGAAACTGTTATTCATTTTAGGTCTTTAGACTATTTTCCTCATGAAAAAGACTAGTTTTATTCGGCCCATTTTAGTGTCGAATTCAAAAGTACCTTTCCTTGCCTCTTAGAGTACCAAGATAAAATATTTAATAATGGAGAAATAGACCAAAAGGTTTGCTTATAAAACTCGTTTTAAAAATAATAATAATTTAGGGTTCAGTTTGAGAAATATTAATCTATGCAACTTCGTCTCGACTCACCAATGAGCATCGAGTAATGAGCAACGAGCAATGAACATCATATCAATATCTAAAACCAGTAGCCGTCATACGCGAATGTTATCATTTAAATAACACATCCCTCACATACATTACACATAGAACACGGTTCGATGCGCAAGCGCAGGAGCCAGACGCATAATCCTAATAAATTGTAACACGATATTGATATAAATAAATGCGAGTCGAAACGTGACGACATGCGATGTCGTACGATGTTATCGCAACGTGTAGATGAGGCCTTATTTATTGGTTTTGATTATTAATTTGCGAATGTTTATTTAATTTGCGATACTTGGGTGTTTCTTTGAGTATGTGCATAACCGATAAAACCCGAAATCCTGACTGATTTCGGGTCCGCCATCAGGCCTCGGTTATTTCCGAATCCATCGGGTTTTGTAGTTTACAACATCCAATTTTAGTGCTCACTTTCAACCTTTAGAGAACTTGTATTCCAAATTTCAAGTCTCAATACCCAGCTGTTTAGGCTGTGCGTTATTCATATTAAATCAGTCAGTGACACTTGCGTTTTATTAAGTAATTGCTTTTTATTAAGTATTTAAGTCTCTACACTCAGCCTTTTAGGCTCTGGACTTTGAAAAATGAATAACAAGACCTCGAATTCGATAATAAAAATCACTTTAAAACGATAGCACGCCAACAAGAAAAAGTTAGGACCAAAGTCATGCGATCTCAAATAACAGAACCTTTTAGGAGAAAACGCCATAAAAAAACAATAATTCTTTGTGTAATTGTCATTCATATAATTTGTTAAGTGATTCGTATAGTAAACTTACGGATCCGTAGTATTTTGTGTTACACTTTTCGAAGTCAGGTATCGCACACACTAAGTTTGTTTGAAATGTATGGTTGGAAACACATTCACCCTTACCCACAATAAGCCTCGTAATTTTCAACAAAAAGTAGATCTAATAAATATGCATCGAGATTATTCAACGTTACAAATATTTTTCTGTAATCCGACTTCAAGTTCAAAATATCGTTAGAACTCACATTTTTACATATATTTCTGTCTATTCATATTGTAATTTGTTGAGGGCCGCATTGAGGGCAAACTTTATGGGGACGGGAAGTAAGGGACGCTTTTGGGGGTTCGTGTGTCTTTAAGGGCATGATCGCGGTAGCGGGTGGCAATGTGGCAAAATTTTTGTCACAAGTTCTCTGTTAATAAGTACTATTTCGAAAAGTTTAGTGGACTCGTTCAAGTTTAGGTGGGTATTCAGAGAGCTTCAGTCCGATACCGAAGATCGGTAAAGTATCTCCGCCTCGCTCAGCCCGATTCATTTAGGCAAAGACAGGCACAGCAATTGCCATCATTAGTGTGGGATGGAGGCTGTGAAAATACTCACTTATCTTCTAGGACAGCGAGTGTAGGTAATGTTGTACGCTCTCCCAGAAAATTGAAAGTCGTATGTCAGTAAGATGTATTTCATGTTCAAAGTACTGGCAAAATACCAAATTCCTTGAAATACAAAATTAAAACAACTTATAAATAAAAATCCCATTTCATAATAATAATTGTAACATAGTTACACATAAACCTTAGCCCACATTTTCACTTACAATCGAATGAGATCGCGATCAAACGCCTACCTACCCACCTACCTTGCATCGACCCTGCGTGTATCTATAAATAATCGATATTATTGGAAGCACGCAACTTAATCCTATTTTCAATAGACTAACTTACAATTATGCAACGTTCAATTTTGAATACATTTATCGGCCTATAAATACTTAAAAAAAACTGGATTGTGGTTTTTAGGGTTCTGCACCGAAAGGGTAAAAACGTGACCAAGACTACATTATCCGTCCGTCTGTCTGTCACCAGGTTGTATCTCATGATAGATAGATCGAAAGAAATTTTCACAGATCTTTGGCCGCTATAACAACGAATACTAAGAACAGAGTTAAATAAAAAATACTTAACTAAGGGCTGATTTTTCAAATCCTAGATAAATATATCTGACAAATAAAATGTAACACCACCGAATAAAAAACGTCGCTATGATATTAGAAAGATACAAAATTTGAGGGTTTTTAAATTTGGTTGGGTCCGAACTTATTCGACAGATATGTTTTATCTTAGGCATGAAAAATCGGCTCTAGGCCTATACAACAAATGCACAGCTTAAACCACTAGATATGTTATGCATAAAACTTAAAAAGTGTATTTTTATGATGAGTATAGCAGGTGTAGGATACCTATACTCATCATAAAAATAATCAATAATAACATAATTATTATCATTGAGACAGAGTTTTTGTAAACTCAAGTGGAATAGGGATTTACGCGGATAAAACCGTAAGACACTGCTAGTTCGATCTAAATTTTCACCTGTCTAAACGCAGCCAGGGGCTACAGCCAGTAACTCATATTTACGATTATTTAATTGGTATCATTTATGTCTTATATTGATTACGATTTATGTGTTCAAATGTTTTTTAAATAAAATGATCTAATACAATAGTGTTTAGCCTCAAGCTTCAAAAATGTTATTTGGTTAAAGTACTTTATGAATGACTAGCGGTTTCCCGCAGTTTTACCCCTGTAATTTTTGGAGGGCCATTACGAAACGTACCGACCGATTCGGCCGAATATCAGTGGGTAGTTAATGTTCGTTCTGAACTAATAATTCATAATATATTCTTTGTTTGTTACGTCTTGAACATATAGTAATTATTGGTTAGGAACGAACATTAACTACCTACTGATGTTTGTTCGGATCAGTCGGTACGTTTCGTAATAGCCCTCCTGAATCCACGGGAATACCGGTAGAAAGTAGCCTATGTGTTATCTCAGGTCCTTATCTATCAATACACCGAGTTTTATTGAAAATATGACATTCGGGCGAGTCCATCTCTCAATGTATTTAAAAAAAGAGTAAACGAGCATTATCTATCCTCTATGTAAGTATACTGATGGATATTATGTATATTTTAATTATTGATTGAGTTAGTATGTATGTATGAAATATTTGTATTGTAATGTCATAATATATTTATGCATGTGTATGTATGGCTTTTTATTGTATGATATATACGTATGGGTTTACAAAATGTGTTATTTTCTTCTCTTTATCATTTTCTGTACACTTCGTTACCTTCCACTATATTCTTTTCTGTCATCTGAGGTTTGTTGGTAGATAACTCTAAACAGGGTTAGACTCACCTCTGTATATATATCTATTATGATTGTTAAATTGTGAATGTTTCCTTGTGTACTAAATAAATAAATAAAAAATAAATTTAATGCTCCCCGGGGGCTAAAAAAGGGATGAGCGTGAGTTCAAGTCTCCCAGGCATTATTTAAATTCAAAAAGTATTCCAGAACATCCTTAAATTGGTACATTTCTAATTATTTTTATGCTCTTCAAAGAGGTTAAAATGTAAGTCACGTGAAGTGAAGACTTTGTTACTAAGAAGTAATAATTACAGACTAAAGCAATCCCTAAACGGAGTATTTTAGAAGTCTTAAACTGCAAATAGCTAATTGTCTCGCAAGTTAAAATACCTATAAACCTTTTTAAGGTAAATCTTGCTCTAGCTCTTGAAGAATAATTAAAATTCCAGGTCCTTCCTTTAGACAAATACCGACTCTATGGCCTGGGATGAAAGAGCATAATTGCTTTCTATAAAATTTGTTACAATTTCTCTAAAGTCTAAAGTCTGTAGAAGGTAAGGCAGACTACAGAGTTTTGATCGGCTGACAGTTTAGTCCAGGTTAAAATAAATATAACTTCGTAAAATCCCCATCACGTAAACGGCAATCAGGAACGGTAAGAAAATGGTTTAAATAATAAAATCATGTTTTCGTAGTGTTGAATAGTTACTGACATCTTCAAGATTTTGTTACTCTTTCACGCAAAAAAACTACTAAAACGATTGCGATAAAACTTGAAAAAAAAAGGTAGCTGGAAACCTGGAATAATACATAGGCTTTTTTATTCCGATAATCCCGGGATACCGATAATCCCTGGACCGGGAACGGGACTTACGCGGGTGAACCGCAGGCCGCAGTTATAATAAAAAAAAAACTCTTAATAATAAAACACTTTATTTATTGGGTTGAATTGACTAAGATGTCAGTCAACCTTGAAAAAGCCAACTGTAAAGTTGGCAAAAGCTAGGTTCGTTCAAAACCATGAATAAAACGCGATTCAACCCGATAAATAAAGTGTTTTATTATGCAAAATCGCGAAAATCATAAAAAAATATCCTCTCTTCCTTTATTTACTTATAATAAAGGAAGAGAGGACAAAAAGTCTGTACTCGGAAGTAAAGAAGAAAAAGTAAGTTACATTAGGAAAAGTAGTAAATTATATAATTGTCAATTTTCATTAAATGCTTCAAGTCTTTGAATAGTAATAGGCGACCAAAAGAGTTTTGGCGAGAGGCCAGCCTTGTCCGCGGTTTTTTACCAATACCACCCACACCGGCCTAAATCGTAGCGCGAAAGCAGACTCATACGTACCTATGTCAGTGCAGCCATTAAGGAAGACAAGTCAGATCTAGTTCTACGACCGTCTTTCTTCTTCTATAAGAGCGTGTAATAACTTAGATCATTTTATCACTTACCCAACTGGTGAGATAGTGCTAAACGCTCATCTCTAGTGAGTAAAAAAAAATCAGACTAAAAAAATACATTTTTTCGTTTTGCCTTCAAATATTACTGTTGACAACTATCACTGAATATCTGTGGTCTGCAGCTGAGCACTAAACTATAGACAAGTTGGAACTCTGCGCCTGAGTTAACTTGAAACCTACCTGCGTATCTAAAGTATAAATCGAAAGTCTCAAGTTAACTTAGGTGCATAATAGCACAGAATGGGCACTGAAGCTTTCTGTGCGGGTCTTTGCATGTGTCAGTTGAACCTACATAAGGGACCAACGACAAATTGTTTGTATTCAATGGATTCACTAGTTTATGCGTTTAACTTTACTTAAACTTAATTTAAGAGCAACCTAAGAAACGAATTTAAGAGCTTATTTGGTGCAAAGGATAGCTATTGACATACAAAGAGGCGATGCTGTTAAAAATATTGAATTCATCATCATCATCGTCTTCATCATTAGCCTATTGCAGTCCACTGCTGGGCATAGGCCTTTCCAATTGCACGCCACCTAGATCTATTTTTGGCTTCTCGCATTCATTTTGCGCCAGCCGTCTTGCGCAAATCGTCACTCCAACGTGCTGAGGACGTCCTAAAAATGTTATATTATTCAATATGATTTCACGTATTCGTTTTAAATCGTCAGGAGTTTAGTGCGTCCTCAGAAAGCGACTTCCAATGAGAAGAAGTCACAAGAAAGTCGTGGGTTTTTTTTCAGTGATCATATGATTACATGTGATTCATATTCACAACACGGACTTAAGTCGGTGCTAAGATCACTGTTAAAAACAATTATGTACAGACAAACCTTTAAAATTACCCAGTTACTATAAAGACAAAACTGCAGCAATTATTAGCGTTCTAACTATGGTATCCGTTTAATGACTATTGTTTTCCGTATATCCGTTTGGATAGTCAATAGGCGGAGATAATCCCGATGTCTGTATGATTGTCCGACTTATAATAGGGTGCTTTGTCGGCACCCAATTAGTTATATCGGCTGGCTTTAAGGGTTTACCGATCAGTGGACCACCGACTTCCACTTAATACAATTATTTCTTTACTAATTGTTTTCATAGGCTTTATCTATATCTACTTACTTAGGTACTTCACTTTTTGTAGGTCTCGATCCCGTGGAAATTTTCTTTTATCCGTCCATAGTTTGTGGATTGGATATCCCTACCTATAATTGGCAGTATAGCCCCGGCGTAAATTAGAGCTACCGTATCTTTTCATGTAGAGGCGACTTTTTTTGTTAGGAAAATGTATTGAATTGAAACCTCTTCACCCCCGGGGGAGCTAAAGAAGTATGTAGGGCGCTCTGGGCGTGAAGCGCCACGTTCTACCCTCTAAAACCCTAACAAGTTTTTCCCGTGCTTCATTTTGGAGACCCAGGCCGTCAGTCACATAAACAAAAAACTCAATTGTTATTTCACAAAACTATGTATTAAACAATTCCGAAGTACGAGTTCCTAATTGGTTTGTTTTTATTATTAATAAATTATTAAAATTCGGTCGTTTCACAGTTAAATATGATTATTGGTGCGAGAACATTGCTCGTAAGTATGTGAAATAATGTGTAACGTTCAAAAAGGTCGATTTTTTCGAAAGTTTATATTAACTACTTCATAAAAACGCAAAAATGTAATCGAATTTTGTAATTCATATGGATTTCTAATTGGTTTTTTATTTATTATCGTAATTTCAGGTTGATTTTTTAATAAGCAAGTAACTTAAGAAAACAATAATAGTCTATATGAGATTTTAAAGTATAAAATGCACAAATATGGAAAAATCACTAGGTGGTGATAAAAAATAGGTAATTTACTTGGTGGGGAACTTTGATTTTTCAACGCCTGCTGGTCAAAAATTGTAAAGCTAAATAATACGTCTTCTGATATGACACAACCTCCAAGGAATAAGAGTCAACTACCACCTTGTTATTTTAGTTTATATCTTCTAAACAACATAAACTGGCTACATGTTTGACCCTTTTAGTTATTTATAAGATGTTCTTCAACTAAAGCTCAACTTATATATATCATATTTTATTGTTATATAATTTACTCTTAATATATAAGGTATAAGCCTAGTATGACCTGGTATAAGCTAATATTTAGTAAATTTGTTTTTATTGCTCAAGGCATAATTACTAGAAATATTTTTAAAGGAAAAATTCATCTTCAATAATTGCGGCGAGATTTGAAATCCAGGGACGCGAGTTCAAATCTCGCCGTAAGTAAATTTTTGAAGATGAATTTTTCCTTTAAAAATTTTACTGGTATAAGCTTTTGGTTTATGTAGTGCGAAAATGTGATTGGCTGTAACAAGTATTTTGCTGTTTACTTTTATACTCTAAGAGCTGCGTGATGCGATGAAAATAAATAAAAGTATAATGGCATGAAGTTTATGGGTAACTTCTCTAACTAAAGCCTATTTTAAAGGTCTTACAAGTAAGCCTAAGCAATTTCAAATCGTATTTTTCCCCCTTCACCGACCACGGGAACGTACCACTTTTGTATCCTACGATTGGACGTACATATTATTATGGTTACACATACATGTGGCATTTAAAATACAAGTCCTAGAAATTTTTAATTGAATTTTAAGGGATGTGTTCTTTGGGATGTGGAGAAAGCTATCAACTAAGTAAATCTTTTTCTTAGTTGAAAAATTGGGTGAAAAAATGGAAAATGGGGTGAAAAATTAACGTGGATGTAACCAAAAGGCGGAACTAGTATTGAATAAAACAGCATTTGACTCGTCAAGTCGATCCAACAAACGCTCTACATCGATAGAGACCGGCTTGGACCATAAACAGACCGAAACTTAGATAAGTTTTTTATTGAATTTATAAGATTTACAACTGCTAAAATGTTAATAAATAAATAGTAATAAATACTTTACTGCAGTAAGGTTGTATTTGTACAAAGAATGTTTTTGAGGTGTAAAAGTTTTTGACTTTATTTTATAAAGCCGTATTCCCTGGTTTCACACGAGATTAGTAGTAATTTCTATTTGAATATTTTAGGTTTGAGATGTATTTTTTATTGTTTAGACCAATGATTTTTGAGCTGTTTGATAAATTAGTTGATAAACTATGTTTTCTTTTCAAATATCATCATCATCCGAACGATGTTTTTGGTTGCATCCCTCTTGGGAGCCCGGGGTTCCCTTTATTACTATTGCGTGTCCACTTCGTACGATCTTGGGCATCCCGTAAAGTGAGACCAATTGCACATATATCAGCGCTTACGACGTCAAGCCCGCACTTCTTGGGTCTTCGCAATCTGCCGCAATTTCTTTTTAAACACATATTTCTAATTACAATAGACTAAAGTACAAGTTTTATTCGCCCTACTATCATATGGAAAATATCTCTTGTTAAATAAAAATATTTGATTTTGTTGACTTTCAATGGTCAAATTGTGATAGTGTATCTTATAATATGGCATTTGAACTTTCCCTAGCAAGTGATCGAGAAGGCCTTTACATTTTGTGTTTGGCGCCCGTAAACAGTTTAATCATTTTACTTACCTATTAAAAAAACAAGTTCTTGCAATTAATACAGTTATAAATTAAAGGTATCATAAATGACTAGTGATAATTAAACATATCCGGATCATCGTTTTACAAACGATTTCTCTTATACTAGATAGCAATAGCGAAATGTAATAATTAGGTACGCTACGAGCCTTTTTTGATCGGTACTGGTTAAATAAAAAGGGAGAGGTCTATTAAACCATCAGTAGACCTGTCTTTTTGTATGTTTCTAAGGCGTAGCCAGTGCTTAAGCGACATAAACAGAAGCTGCGTGTCACGGAGATGATGATACTGCGCTGGATGTGAGGTCGGATTTAAATCAAAGGATCCTCAATATCGAAACAAAAACACAAACGAGACAGAAATAAAAGATGATCGGAATAAAAAACAAAGGCGATTGAAACAGTACCAAATGACCTTTCAATTAAGGTTACAGGGTTAGACTCACCTAAATAGAAACGGAACCAAAAGACTCCTGGCAAAGGCAAAAACAACATCTTAGGCAGGAACCTTCAAGCATCAAATATCAAAACAGCGGCAAGCGTAAACTCCGCAAGACTTTGTGGGCAATTCTATCAGAACTAGTATCTCACAAACCCCATTCCCCTAATTCACATGGTTATTCCGTTAAACTCAGGACTGAAGCATAATTATTGTCCGTCCGGCACCGGCAGATGACTATCTCCAATAGGTCTTGTCTACCCCGTTCTGCAATAGGTAAACGTCGGTATGTAGATACTATGGGAACTCGATATGAATTTAAAATACTCGAATACTCATAAAAGTTCTAATGACATTTTTGAATCCTTATTGACTACGTGCATGAGATGAAACACAAAAAGATGCAGTTCACAAAAAGATATTTCATCTCGATAGAATAGCCACCTGTAGCGCCACCTGAAAGACACATCATATTATATTTCTAAAGGTTGCAGTTCAAATGCTGTTAAGTGCTGTTTTCAGAATCTGACTTGGACTAATTATTTTCTTAGTGTCAAGAGCACAAAAATTGACAGGTTTAATGTTGTTTAACCCACTTCAGTATATTGCGAGGTCTCAGGCGTTTTCATTGGCTGGTCAGCCAACATACAGCAAAAACGTAGAGGAGCATACAAGGAGGTATTGCATAGTTTGCCCGGAAGCTCCACATTTGCACTGAGTCTGGCTTGGATCTATCACATGTACCTACCTAACATAACTATTTTCTTGTTGATTCATAAAACTGTTGTAATATAGGCGAAAGCGACTTGATGAATGTATAGATTTTATTATAATTATGTTCTCAGGTAAGCGACAGTAATGTCTCTTTTGAGACTTAAACCTATCCTATGTCTTTAAACCTAAACCTATCTTCCTAGCTTTCCCTTTCACCGATCAACCTCTGTTCGTAGTATTTTTGAGTGACTGATATATGAGTTTATTTAAATAGTAAGGGCCATAGAGTGCACAGTCAGTCTGATAACGGGTAAAAGCTATAGTTGCGAGTCGCGTCACCACATTCGTGTTGCGTTTAATCAGGATCTTGTTTTGGAAGATTTGCGTCTCATAGACTTATCTATGCTCAAAGGTAAGCATTTAAATTTGTGGCGGTCAGTGAAATTCTATGGCAATTTGATTGATATTGCCCATATCGTGGTAGACAAATAACTGCAATAAAATCTTATTTATATTCTATATTATAAAGCTGATAGTTTTTAAGGACGTATGTAGTTACTCAATCACGTAAAAGCTGCTGAACCGAGTAGGTAGCAGAAACACTGGAATATATTTTATCCCGGATATCCCCGCGGGTGAAACCAAGGGCGTAGCTAATATTATAAATGTAAAAGTTTGTAAGTAAGTAAGTAAATGAGTATGTTTGTTATTCCTTTACGCAAAACCTATGAAAATGATTGCTGCAGAACTTCGTGTGCAGATTGCTGGAGAACTGGTTTAATATTAAAGCTACTTTTTATTGACTACGTTATGCAGGGGAAACTGCGGAGCGAAGCGAGTCAAATTATTAAAAAAATGACTATTATTAAGCCCTATAATTGACATGGGGTCACTAAAATACACACAAGGACCGAAAAGACACCAAAAGATACAAAACACAAACATTTTTTCCTAAGCTTTAACTTTGAATCAAATCAAAAACACTTAACTGAAACAAAACATTTCCCACAACCGGTAAAATAGTAAATAGTAAAACAAACTGGAAGGCTATCTGCAATCAATCCACACATATAGGCCCTAAGCAATTAATAACACCATACCTAGCTGGCCACACAGCAAGAGAACTAAATGAGTTTGAATTAATACTATACAAACTTGGCAAAAACTTCGTGAAATATCAAGGAAAATACACCTTAAGACGTAGGAATAAGAGTTGGGAAGGAAACGCTTTTTGTTGAGGAGTGTACATTGGAATTGAATCGACTATTTCACACAGGATTGCTTGTGCATATTGAAGTGAGCGGCGACGAATACTTAATCTATTCTATACCTACTTAAAATAAAGGAAGAGAGGACAAAAAGTCTGTACTTGGAAGTAAATAAAAAACAAAGATTTCTAGGGGACTTAGGAAAAGAGTAGAACAAAATCTATGTCTGTCTGTGTGTTCTCTATACAATCAAAAACTTAATTACTACTTATCCGATTTAAATATGGTTTTCAATGTTGGATAGTTCTATTTATGAGAAAACTCGTGGTATATCTTAAATCGAAATCCAATTAGTGAACCCGAGTAATGAACGAAGAAGTCGGCTATGCACTATTTCTACGCTGACGAAGTCGAGGGTAACAGATTGTTTTTAAATAAAATATTTCTAATATAAAATGGGTTCTCTCTTGCCGTTTTTTCGTGATCTTCCAGGAGTCCAACGGCGTTGATCTGCTTCACTGATCTCTTTTCTTTACGGAGGTAAGCCTCCACGCCTCTGATGAGGCGCACGGGAAACCACCGCTCGGGTCCTTGTACGACGACAGATCCCAGACTATGTCTTCATTGTCTACCTGTTGCCATGTACTTTCCTTTTCACTATAAGAAGTGGCTGGTTTGGCTTTTTGCACCTTCTATTTAAAATTTGGTCGCTTGTCGCTTCATTGTGAACAGGGTTCTAAAGTCACGAGTAAAAAGTGACCTTATTTATAGTGACTTGTAGGTGTGACTGCGGCTGGATTGTTTGTGATGGGTTTGATATTTAGGAAGAGGATTTATTGATGAAGGAGGGAAAACAAAGAAACCTTTTGAAAGGTTATTTTTGTTTGGAAATAATTAATGTTGTTATTCAAATAATAGTAGTTTATGCACCGAGGTACTAAAGTCCTGTTAAATATAGCGGGCGTCATATTGAATCCAAAGCGTACGAAGGACTCTAGAGGGTTAACTCCCGAGCGCAGCGAGGGTGTTAAAAACTTAACTTAGTTATGTACCTAGAGTCCTGAGTGAAGCGTGGGATTCAAGCGCCCAAGATAAAGACAGACTTTAGTACCGAGGTGAATACTCTACTTTACACATCTACTGCGAGACAATAAAAGGGCTACAAAAATAAGTATTTAACTAACAACAAAAAAATAGAATAATGCAACGTATATGAAATATATTGATAGCTTTATATTAATTAAATTTAACAATGTTACATCAAAATGACGAAACCACACATCGGCCTTAGCTGATGAAAAAAAAAAGTTGGGGCTTTATACTAACCAAAACTTTTTGCTTTACCCTTCCGTCCATGAAAATAGAAAAAATTTGCCCAGTTTTTATTTTTTTTATGTGTTATGTCTAAGTGGCCAGTTCGAAATGGCCGTATGCTACCAGAACCTTAGTTCCAAATTTAAATTACTTTATGCCCTAGGTGCATAATATGCACTTTATGCACCTAGGGAATAAAGAGTCGCTTTACGTTGACCTTTTTGGTCAAATAAAGTAACTTTGTAGAGCAGTAGGTGTGTAAATACATTTTTATTCCTTGATTTTCACTGTATTTTTTTTCCAAGTCATTATTTTCGGAGTGCATTTATTTTTTCTTAATGTTCAGATGTTCCTCAACACAAACATTGTTTTTGCGTCATTTTTTACTAGATTGTCTTTTATTTTATGCCTATGTTGGTCAGTGTCCATACAAGAAGAAAAAACATTATTATCCGATACCGTTTTTTATGTGTAAATGGGCCCTATGATGACGTCTTATAATTCGTCGCGAAGACGTCGCGTTGTCGTTCAGCTAAAAAATAATAGTTATAAACACATCAAATAGTAAAAAAAAAGAAAAACAAATATTAAAAAAAAGTTTTTTTTTAATTTTTTGTGATTTTTAAAAGTAGTCGGAGTATTTTTTATTAAAATTTACTTAATTTTTTTGAACGGCATAATAACGACAAAACGATCATGGTACGAGTAGCGCAGATTTATCTCTCAAAAAGCTAGGTCTAAACGTTATCATTATTTTAATTAAAATAATGTTTTTTTAAGTTACAATAAAACAGAATAAGACACAAAATGTTGCGCCAAATAATATGAGCGACAATATATAATACGGGCAATGTTAGGTGATATGGAGAGTTTTCTTTTACCTTCGTTATATAGTGGAATCGCATCGACATATCATCAAAGAACTCAATAAACTTTTTAATTAGTACAAAAAAACTCATATCAAAAACGATAAAACAACAAAGCAGTTACGTGTTCGCATTACAAGTTGAAGTAATTAAAACTTATCGTAGCATTAACTCGCGTTAATTTAACTCAAGTTTAAACTTAAATTGTTAAGATGAGATCGTAAAATGCGTTTGTGCAACATTTAAATTAAGTTAAATTAAGTTTACGATGTGTTTTACAAGTTGGACACGATGTCGCAACTTAAGTTACTTTTTGCGGGAATGTCTCTTGTTGTAATAATTAGCATATTGTTGTACATAAGACCGCTTGTTTCTTGCTTGGTTGATACTTAAGGGGATTTAATACGTGATTTTCTGACATACAAAAAAAACCTTTTTTCCACCTCTTAACAGTTATAAACTTATAACCGTATCTAGAAACGTCATTTAAAATTTGAGGGGTAAGTACTGATATTAGTAAGCAGCTTCTAAATTTTAAATCATTTGTAATTAGCATACTGTTGTACTTAAGACCGCTTGTTTCTTGCTTGGTTATAACGCAAAGGGATATGTATGATACATGATTCTCTGATATACAAAAAAAACCTTTTTCCACCTCTTAACAGTAATAAATTTACAACCGTATACAGAATCGTTACTTAAAATTTGAGGAGTAATTACTTAATTTAGTAAGCAGCTTCTAAATTTAAAATTAGTATCAGAATTTTGAGTCGGAGAGCTGCCTATTGATTAAGGAGATTCGAACTCAAGTTTTAAGTAGTGATTATGTTTTCGATCATTAGGAACGCAAGGACATTGCACACAACTGTCTAAATCGAGCTTTAATAGGTGTACCAAACTTATTTTGTGGTCGCTATTTAACTGCCTGAATACTAATATGCACTTATGGTTTCGTTTTTTTTATTAATACCTTGTATTTGGGATGGCCTAAGTTGTGTCGCCTAGCGGCCATATTTATGTAGGAACCGATTCAAAGACCGACGGACTGCCATCTACCGTCTTCCTATCTAAATCACAGCAAACAATATTTATTTCTTTATATATAAAGGACATCTACAGCTACATACACACTAATAGAAACTATAAAAATATAAAACAGAAAGCGAATTACGGAAATCACAAGAAATATAAAACAAACTAAAAAGATATAAATACTCTTGCCTGAGAGAACACAAGAAAAAGAAACTAATATATATTACATAACACTAATTTACAATTTACAACTCATCACAGAATAAACAAAATAAAGAACAATATTACACATAACACACAGAACCTAGAATATGAAAACTAAAGAATGTTAGACGCAATTGAAAGGCAATTGTAATAATTCATTCGACAATTCTAATCGGGTCTCTATCCATCTTTTGTCTTATCCGCGATTCAAACGCCTTTCCCAAATACCTATCATATTAAAAATCGCTAAAACAAAACACTTGCACCATAAACTAAACAGACTAGATCATCGAGACAGTTAAATTGCAAAATTGCCACTGTCAACGTATCTCTCTTGATTTATATTCACTGTTCGTACCACATAAAAACCAACTCTAACACCTTTGAACAAAGTTGGTTTTCTTTTACAATATTTTCAAGGTTAATTTGAAAGAAAATCGTAACGTGACGGTGATATATACCTTGTATTGAAAGTACGTGAAATATTTTAAAATGGAGGCACTAATCACTATTATTGGTGATAAATTCATCAATAGGTTTTGTTTAGTGACGTGCTAAGTTAATAGATTAACTTAAGTTTAAGTTATATGGTCATTAAAACGTGTGAAAGAAAGTTTCTAGTTAACTTTGCATTGATACACATTTTTTATACGATGCCACGTTTATAACAAAATTATGTTTATGTGTAATCCAGGTAGTTTTTAGGCATGACAAATCCATTTATGGAATGCAAAAGTTAACAAAAGATTTATCAAATAATGTTGAGCAAAAAGCCATTCTATGACTTTAATAATATCAAATAAAGCCATTCTATGGCTTTACAAAATACCCTTTGCCGACAGAACGTTTCACCGAAATCATTCTTATTTCAGACTATTTTTCTT
This sequence comes from Idaea dimidiata, assembly GCA_949358125.1. Classification (NCBI taxonomy): domain Eukaryota; kingdom Metazoa; phylum Arthropoda; class Insecta; order Lepidoptera; family Geometridae; genus Idaea; species Idaea dimidiata. Next base: position 13,303,690 of record OX442334.1, read on the forward strand.
AGTCAATAGTTTATTTAACGATATATAAATAAATAAATAATAATAATAATAAATATTGCACGACATTACACACAGCGCAATCTAGCCCCAAATTAAGCTCTAGGCTTGTACTATGGGTACTAGACAACGGATATACTACATATAATACCTTTTTTTTTGTAAATACATACATATTATACATAGAAAGACATCCAGACCAGATACAAATATTTATTTTTAAGCATAAATATTTGACCCGGCGGGAATCGAACCCGCAGCCTTCTGCATTGCAGTCAGGCGTTCGCCCGACGCGCCACAGAGGCCGTCAAAATGACCGTCGATATGAACGATAGATGATACCACCACGCTGACCACTATCTTACCTGATTGTAAGTGATTATAGGCCTAGATGCATGCCCATCTTAAAGAAGGAAGACAGCAGTGGGCAAGACCCATGGTTCTTAGTTTACGAATCCGCTTGGCGCCACGACTAGACCAGGCCACTTTTTAACACACTCTAAAAGCATAGCATGCGACAAACAGGCGGGATGCATGAGCATTGCAGAAGTCAATTTGTTGCAGGAGTAAAAATAATAGCTATTCTATAACTTCTTTTAATACTGATTGGCTGAGGAACAAGGGGAGCTATTTAAATAATTAAGTAGCCCTTAATTTTGAAGGCTACTTAACTAATTAAGTAGTAATTAAGTTAAATAACATTTACAGAATACTAATTAATGTACATCTCCTGCACGTAGCCTGCATTCCGCCGGCATTCCGCATGCTATGTCCTTACCGAATCGAGCCCCAGTAAGATCGCGGCAGGAGTTTCTCACCAAGGAACCCTTTTTACGATGACCAGGAGATTCCGTAGCCAAATTCTTTTAGATTTAAGGTGCAAATTTGAAGTTGACGACTTTCGACCGAATACTTTAGGCTACTTAAACAATTTAGCAGTTCCTGAACTAAAAAAAATCCTATACTAATTTTGAATTTAGACACTACTCAATTATTTAACTAGACCTCAAATTTTAAGTAACGTTTCAGTATTCGGCTATTGTTTTTGTAATGAAGATCTGAAATTTAACACCTAGCTATTTATTTAGTTAACGATACCTATAAGTACTTGTATCTCGTATCTTCATCATTGTTTAATATCGGTGATAGATAAATTTCGGAAAAGAAAAACGAATAAAAATATCGATTCCCATAAATGTCACAATCGGTATTCTAAAAATAATGTACGTCTATCTTCAAAGAAATCGTTAATAGGTGTATATCTTCTACAATAACATGAGACTGAGTAAGGTTATAGGTTATCTACTGATGAGCCTACTTTCACTGGCCTTAGTTCTACCAACTAAAACCGAACACTCACCGAATAAAAACCATCTCTACTACTTTAAGAATAAGGTTCAGTATAACCGTGAGTTGTAATGTTGTAATTAAATAATTCAATGTTTAAAACTTTGAATCAAAGTGCAATTTTGAACTTTAACCTGTCGGAATAGAGGTGTTGTATTTGTTGCAAAATTTTGAATTATTTTGGTTATTATATTTTATGAAATTTCAATAATGTTTTATGGAGAGAAGTTAAGTTAAATGCATGAACGGCAGTTTATTTTTTATCCATTATTGAAAACAGTCAGTACCGTATAGTTGCATAGAAGTATGGAATGGGACTTAAATAATTTCATAGTTCTAATTGTAAAATAACAATATAATAGCAGACTGTGGCCCACTAGACTGTTTATAAAAATATAATATGTGCTGAGCATATTTAAGAAATTGTTTTAACCTTATATTAATATAAATAATTACTACTATTAAAAACTAGAGGGTTCTAAAGATATTCAATAAAACATCTCAAAAACTAGTTTTCATTTTTTTACCATCGTCAATTGTTTGAAAATTATTTTTCCACGTTGACAAAATAAAGATATAAAATATTTTTTCAATTTCTAAATTTTTATAATTTTAACAATGAAAAGCGTTCGCTAATGTAACAAAGCAAATTAATTTTGGTGCACTGGTAATGTAATTAAAAACTTATTAAATTTATTGTTGTAAAATGTTAATTTCGCGATAATGATGGCAAATTTCCTCTGATCTCCCGATCTCTTTCGGATTCGCAGTTGTTATCCAATACACACAGCCCTTTAACAGCATTCGCACGAAAATCAACCGAGAACTTGCATCAAAAATCTCGGCAGTTAAGATCGTACACAGCGATACTCGTTACAAAAAGTGCACAGTATCTATCACCGAGGTACAGTCCAGCTTTACGGCGGTTAATTAACAAAATTCGCTTTTGTCTCTGAGACATAAAATTTTATGAGGATCAAGATTCGAGGCAGTAGCCTGGACTGGTGGCGTGTGTTAAGGATATAGAGGGAATGGATGGGACTTGCGGGTGCTTATAAAATTGAGTTCCGAGGAAGTGGTACACATTTTAACTTTCATGGACATTTTAGCAGCGGTTAATGGCCAAGTTAATCTATTTATTTAAAACATTACTTCTTCATTTTGATATGGTCACAATGAGATGTTACTAGATTAGCTAATTGCGAAATAATAAGTTAAGACAGAAGGATCCTAGATCCTAGTAGGTACTGAATAAAATAACTTAGTATTATAATGGGCTTCACTACTTTTTACGGTAAAATAACTGTGTTGCAAGATTTGTTTTTTTTTTATTAGCACGTTTTGGGTATTCCTTTTAAGTATTAAAGACAATTAAAGGTATTACCGACAATTATTGTATTTCATGGAAAGTTGACCGTCTATGAAGTACGTCAAATCGGTTGTACATTTTTTTTAAATTATGAATTACCTATAGTGAATGTCTTACTTCATGGATGGTCAAGACTAGCTAATCTAGACTAGTTAGTTAATCCGATAACAATAGCTATTAAGCCTTAATACACGTAGTATTTGCTTGGCCACTAGCCACTTCGGTTGGTCACTTCTAGAAGTTTTTAATCTGTAACCTAAAAGGTATGAACGTACAAAAAAATTGGAGCAGAGCAAGTATGGAAAAGGATCATAAAATTTAATAGGTTTTCCTTCAAAAGTACTTACGTGAGAGGCTTTTAAAAAGCACATCATACTTTTTTGGCTTCATTATGGCTCTTAAGGGCATTCCGATTGGTGGCCAAAACTCGTGACCTGGTTGAATAATAATGATAACTCAGTTTTTCAAGGTGTTTCAATGATCATGTGTTTGTATACATTGCTCTGTAACTTACTAAATGAATTCTGGATTTTTAAGTTTCCACTCAATGAAACCTTGATCCTTATTTATTCAAATAATAACACAGTTAAACAAACAAACCTCAACATGACCGCGTTTTAACTTTAAAAAGCGTATAATATAATGTTAAAAAGCAAAGAACAAATTCGGACGAGTTCTGACAAAGAGCACACCGGTCCCAATGCCTGCGTCCGCGCCTCAATTAGTATGTACTTTCCCGTGCATACCGATACCGAGCCATCTTCAGGGCACCTTTTTTGGGTATGCGCTTACATGGGGTTTGACTGTGGGATGTATCGAGCGATTTTGGAGCGAATCGTTTATCAGTAGTGACTTTTTAACTTATACTTACTTATGGTAATATTTATCCTGCGGGTCTTACGATTGCTTACGTTTTAATTCAGTTAATGCCGATATCTGAAACTCATATTATGTGGTAATATAGTGAACTACCTACTACTCATATGAATAAAAATACAATCTATGGTTTTGATCACCCTAACGTACTTATTGACAATACAAATAGAGACTACATCTAAGCGCATCTAAATTATTATTCTAAAATAAAAGCGACTTATAGGGATACTAGCTAGCTTCAGTTTTTTTTTGTGTTTTGTAGGATTTGTTCTCATAATTGCATATTTGTCGGGTCTTTCTTACTTTTTTATTTAAGCTTTAAAATAGTTTCCACCACATTTTTCCAAATGTGTCGAGAAAATTTTCAGTCTATTTGTTATTCATAGCATATAAAATAAAATATTTATATGCTAAGATTAAAAAAAAATCTTAACACAACCAAACGATATATTGTAAGACAAATCCACATCACAAAATCTCGTGCAACCTCAAATGCGGACGCTTATAAATCAATTTTGGGTGCGGTTTCTTTAGCCCTCTGATGTAAGCGAAGAAAGTCGCTTCGCCAGTACCTTGTACCTACTTTTTTGACACTATTTAAACTGTTCACTGTTCAACCTGACAAAAATTGTAATTGCAGTTACGAGCGGTTTTTGTTGACACGCAAAGCTGCTAAAGATAACTAAAATTGCATGAATAGAAGCACAATTATATTATAATAATAATAATAATAAATTTCTTTATTCATATTCACAATTACATGAACATTTTAAGAAGGTACATAACAATTTATAAAGCTAAGTTATGTACAATTTCTGTAATTGTGAGAATCTGGTGTCTGAAGTAGGAATTAACCTGTATCACAGATCACCAGATTATGACTGTCTTATTGATATTAATGTCTAAAATATATAATAAATATGTATGTTATAATAGACATAAGACATAACATATACAAATAAATATATTATATAACAGTATATCGTTTTTACTTTACAATTTACACAAGAGCAATTATTAAGAGGATTGTTAACAGAGAAAAATAATTTAATACAAAAACCTTAACCATCTCGTAAACTTAGATAGAGTAGATAATATAGTTTTCCTAGTTAGTTAGTAATCTAAATACATTAAAATATCTGTATTTTTGACCAAAAACTGGCATCAACTGTTTATTACTTGATCTAATTTTTACTATGTGTTTCCACAACTAGCCCGAAAACTGGACTTTTTTGCGTGACTTTAAGCCCAGGGTTTTTTGTATCTGTCTGAATGTTATAGAAGTTATCTTTATTTCGCTGCAAAGTTTAAATCTCTTTACAGAACACCAATAATTGTTCTTGATTATCTTGATTAACAATTATATTGTATTATGAATTCGTTTTAAGGTTAAAAGTTCGAAAGATGAGTTTCGGGAACTTTTCGTTTTTATGTTTTTTTATCGGTAATTGTTTTTGACAGTTGATTTTTTTTTAAACTTGTCGGTTTTTGGTGTTAAATGCATAAAAGTGTAGGTATAATTTCATTTTTAAAGAGTGTAAGAATAACATAGATTTTTTTGTGAAATTAGGTATACCTATCACTACCATAATTTTTTTTGCTATTCTATAACTCTATTGAGATTTTATTTACATATCTATCCATAGTAGCTATGTAAGTATGTCATCACTATCACAGAAGGTAAGTAAGGATAAGGTCTAAGATGTAGCGCTTATCTTCACCTCACCAACACCAACAAAAATTATATTTTCCATACTATTAAAATTTCTTAAATGCACTTCCACTTGACCGGTTTTTAATTCTCAAACCCGCAATCTTTGCTCTCGTTTTTAATTAATTAGCACTACACATTTTGCCGGTTGTCCACTAAATCTCGAGTGTCGCGTTTAAGACGTATTTAAACTTTTATCTCAGTTGTTAACACTTTGTTTGTGAAGCCATTAATTTACGTAATAAAATGCAAGGATTTTATTTTACGTATTGAAACAAACTTTGTATAAATCCAGAATGCAACACACAGACGTTTAAAAACATTTTAGAATGGTTTGATGGCAAATGTTTTTAATGTTATTGGTTGTTACCAAATGTTACTCTCAAAGCTTTTAAAATTAGCAGACCAAAGATACAATGGGTATGCCATATAGCTCGAAGAACTTATAACCGTTGGGGATTAAGAGTCCTTGAGTAACGATCAAGATGTAATGTGAAACGGAGTGGTGGAAGACCACCTACTCGGTAGATCGACGACATTGTAGCGGTCGCGGGGAACCGTTGGATGAAAATAGCTCAGGATCGCTATTTGTGGCGTCGTCGTGTGGGGGAGGCCTATGTGAGCCAGTGGACAGATAAGAAATGCGACGATGATGAAGATGACTAAATGATACTAAAATTGGTCTTCTGTCATTTGTGTAGTGGAGTGGCTCACTTAGTGTTAGAATTTTCAAGTCTCACTAAGGCATTTAACTTGACCCAACGACTGCTATCGGTGATTCATAATTCATAACTAATAACAACCGGAATCAAATGCATTACTTGGGTTCCAAATTACGAAAGTGTTCGAGAAAGTGATTATTGGCAAACAAATAATCGGCCCATGTTGTTTACTTATTCCAGCAATGTACTTACTCAATCATTTATTTAATTTTTGACAGCTAAAATAAACAGACTGTGCATTTTAAAGTAAATTTTACAGAACGTAAGCGTTAATTAAATAAAAAGTAAATTGTATTTACAACTTCGCCTTAAGTATAAAATTGACAACTTAATAACAACAATATAAAGTGCAAAAGTTTGCAATAAACCGCTTGTTACAATTCGAGTTTATTAATACTAAAAAGGCACATTAAGTCACCGTTTCATTGTCTCATCATCGCCTTAATAAAAAATAAACTGTTCTTGAAATGTTTATTTGTTTTGCAAACGGATGATTTTTTCATCGGCCGATATCTATAGTATCGATAGTAATGGGTAAGTGTACCGTTTAGATGACTGCAAATTAGTTGTAAAATAGTAAAGTCTTAGACCACCAATCAATAATAAACTCAAGCAGTCCCAAAAAGCGATAATACTCGATATCTACCCCTTAAAAATAATTCCATGATATTCTAGTGCAGGTCCTTTAAATAAGTATAATATTTGTAACGAGTCGCGTGAATTCCGATATCATGGAAGCTAATCTTTAATGCAATTGGTTTTGGAATACGAAAATAATAATACTAACTCATTCATTTTCTCATAGAAGTGAGCATAGCTGATATAGTTTACGGTAAAATGATGTACGATGTACATAAAATAAACACAAGCTTAGTTTAGTTGCGGACGATCAGATTTAAGAGTAATTTGATCGGACGACTTAAAGTCTCCAGTCCTACAGAGTACAATCATAAACCGTTTTTGAGTTGCAAACCGCACGTGAGGCATAAAAATATTATGTTTGAACGTGTTAAATTACGAATGTCATTTTAAGTTTATAATAAAAACTTTTTAAGGAATTTCTGCGTGGGAGTCGATTTGGTATAAGGTTCGAACTTTTGTAAAGTTTTTTATTCAATTTTTATTAAGGTTTTTCTATTGAGATACTAGTAAAGTGGTAGCTGGTATGTAGGTAGTTGTGATGTTGTTCATTAAATAGTAAAAATTTAAAAGTAGTGACCCACAATACCTACGGCTTAACATTCTTGTGGTTTTATTGCGACATATATCCATTTTCTTATATTTCTCATCCTGAATCAGTTTTTGTCTTAAACTTCACTGACACCAAAGACAATAAAACCAGCTGACTGCTCATAAGTTGATAAGTCATAAGTTGACGACCTCTGTGGCGTGTCGGGCGAACGCTTGGCTGCAATACAGAAGGTTTCGGGTTCCATTCCCGCTGGGTGCAAATATTTATGCTTAAAAATAAATATTTGTGTCTGGTCTGGGTGTATTTCTATATAAAATATGTATGTATTTACAAAAGAAAAATAAATATAAGTAGTAGGTATATCTGTTGTCTAGTCACCGTAACACAAGCTTAGCAGCTTACCATGGGGTTAGATGGCGCTGTGTGTTGGTCACAGAATTTACTTATTTATTATTATGTGGACGGGAGATGATACGCGTATCATGATACACGATCTCGATACGCCACTATGATAAGGCCCGTCCCGTGTCGTACAGGTGATACGGATAGTATTCTGAAGATACGGATATGGACCAAATCAAACTGTCCACAACTTGATACGGGGCTTGATAAGTGATACGCTGATACGAATATGGTTATCGGATCGGGCAAATGATACATATCTGGACCCATTTTTATGTGCAAAAGTAAACTAATCAGTTTTACGGATATGGTGATCGGACCGGGCAAATCTGGACCCACTTTTACATGCAAAAGTGAGCAAATCAATTTAAAAAAATACGCTTCGTTTTAGGTATACCTTGGGTACACAACTGAGCCTACGCTTATATTTGCTCAGTTTATTAAAATAAATTAATAAACCGAAGAGTCAATTATAAAATAACCATAATTGGTAATTCAAACAATATCCTAGAAATTGCAAATTAATTTGTTAGCCGATGGTATCGGCTGACCATTGAACAATAGGCATAAAGTTGCTTCCACAGTAGCCATATAGAGCATCCAATTTAATTGCTAGGTAGAGCACGCGATGTGTAAGGCTGCGTTTATATTTATTGCATGTTTTAAATAATATAAAAAATAAACAATTTACCTTTTGATAAGCTTCATACATAGTTTACTTTGTATGAGAGGGTAACCTGGGAAAGGAGGTTTTTTTTCTAAAACACGTTAACACGACTTGTTATATGTTAATTCTATATTTTATTTTTAAAATGCTAACTTTTGAGCGGTTTCTACTTACTGTTATTCTGAGGGTCGTAGGGTTCTAGTTTTAGAACAGTTTGCGGTTTGTATTATTAAAAAAAAAAACCTAAAACCAGTCCCTTTAGATAAGTATAATATTATGTTCTATGCAGCAGAGTCATTGAAAATTGGACCTCTCGGATTCCTGTTACTATTCGAATCCGCGGCGGACATTTAAACAATGTTGTTTTCCAATCATAATAGCATAAATGGACTTTTCAAATAAATATTTTTTTGTAAATATCTCACACGCTTGTTTTATTCAATTTCAACATCGTACCGTCCATATTGAAGAACCCATTACAAAAACTATTTTCAAAAAATAAATCAGCCATTATAAACTAGCCTTTGTATCTAACCCGACTACCCTCCGAACTAGGCTATCGAGTTTAATCTCGGCATTCGCTGCACCCCATTAATTACCATCTCCATTTAGTAGGAGCAAATAAATTAGTTGTGTTTTAATGAACATTTCTATATCACAGAGTAAACAAACAAGGTTGCTCTTATTTGTTAAAATGGGATTTGTTTGGAAAATATAGTCGTACCAGACGATCGAACTGCACCGCCGCACCTCGCCATTTCATCACTAACATCAGTTAATAATATCACATTAGTAATAATAGGTCCTGTATATATGGCTGTGGAGTTTGGTCACAGAATGTCTACATAATAATCGGTTCATAATTTGAAAGTACGATGCCGTGCGAGTTAGATCGTCAGGTACAGCTAATAAAGTGGACGTAGCCACCGAAATTGAAATTGTTGGAAATATAAGGTAAAAATGGTAATTAAACGATTATTTGGAAAAGACGTATAGTTAGCATCAAAAATCGATGACTACAAAAACTAGGACAGTCATTTTGATCTTCTTTTTCTGTGAAGGTGTGGCTCACCTAGTGTTTGAGTTTTCATATCGCCCTTGACCTAAGAAGCACGGAGAAGCTCGAGAAAATGTTTATTTTGCCACGTGTATAAATTTTCGCTCATTCAAGTAATGAACGCGACAGGCGTTGCGTAACCTGCAAAATCCTTCAAGATCGGCGGTTGTAGCTAGACCAATGAGCTCCTCAGCTTCTCCTCATTTTGATAATAACTCTTTATCATCTCATTCCTTTTCTAAATGTCTGGCCTTTTTTGATACCTTATAATTATGATTTAGGTACAGTGATTTTGAAAATCTGAATAAGTTCATCGGCTTTTTTGATTTTGATACCTACATAATATGTCAAAAGTTTTAGCAAAACTGCAGAATTATAAAAAAATGTTAAACCATTTCCAAGAAAACACTAATGTTTTGAGACCAAATTAGTTACAGAATTTATGCCCTACATGCACCTAGTTAAACTATAATAATTAATTAAAATAACACTCAAACAGTGAGTAAACAGGATGTCACGAGACACGCCTGTATTTTACATATGTAGACGAAATCGCGGTAGGTCGCTAGTGTGATGAATTAACGCACTCCCACTCAAAGACCCCGGATTTGTTAAGTCAATGTTTATTCGAAAGCAAGAGCAAATGATGTATGTTTATTTACCCCAAATCTGGATTCTGCGAAATTGTTTTCCGGAATGAGCTTTTGGGTCTTGCTAAAGTATTTCAAGGAGACGATTGAGACGAGTGAAGTTTGAAGCAAATCGTCTCATCTATGGGTAGGTGGGACAAGTCACACTTAAGACTCCTTCAAGCAAAACTATTAAACTAATTGCGATTCTAACTTGGTGTGAACATAGCTGAAAAACTGGGACTGAGGACTTACGCGGGTAAAACCGCGGGCCTAGTAAGATATAAAAAGCCGCTACAGGGCTGATTATATAGTAAATATCTATCGTAAATATGAAATGACAATCGCTGCGGCTAAGATGGAGTCGTTACGCTTTTATGTCAAAAGTATTATTGACTTTGAGGTACTGTTAGTTCAGTGGTTTATTCCAACTGTCTTAAAATAAAATATATTTATTTTTTTAAATATAATTATATATCTTTTTAGAAACGTTAAGTAAACTACCGTGTCTTCGGATCGCGACCTCCAATGAGAAAAAGACACAAAAAAACTCATGGGTTTTTTTTTGTGGCAATGATCATTTGATACACATTGACGCATTAGTTTTCATGCCATTAGTTATAATATACTGTTAAGGGCCTATATAACCCTAATAGCGTGACAGGGATAAAGCTAGCGAATTTCAGATGTGTAAGTGAAGAACGTAAGATGCAACTATGCAAAATTTTATTGCGTAAAATCAAACAATTGCTAGTTTCAAGATAACTTAACGTTCATCTTGAAATTCAAAACATTAACTGCCTGTAGTGAGCTAAGTTTAGTTTTTATACAAAGTTTTATTCGTTTTCGTACAATATTGACTGAGTATAATATCACTTATTTGTACAATTTAGAAGGAAGTTTGGAATTTTTTTCTAACAAGAAATTTTCAGGTATCGTGTTTTCAGGACATTCACGTGTAAGTAAATATCCTCGACTTTAATAAAAATGGTTTCTAAAACTTTTATTTCAAATAACTTTTGTAGTAATTCACCCTAGAAACATCAGTTCTGGCCTACTACGGCCCCTTAAGGTTGAGATCCATGGCTCTAAAACTTATGCTTTCGTGCTTTAAATTCGTGATTGCGGTATTTGTGGCAAAATGGTTTTTTAAATAACAGCATAATCGATCATTTAAAGTAGAGCACTACACCTTCAGACAATTCGAGTACAAGTCACAATAAAGTATCATTGAAATTGTAATAAATTCTCAAAATTCGACCTCTTAAATCACGGGAGAAAGTTTCATATAATGTTCGATGAAGTTGTCCGAAACGCCACCAATATTGTTACAGAGAAGTACGATATTGTTGATTATAATAATAAATAATAAATAAATCCTGTGACGAACACACAGCGCCATCTAGCCCCATGGTAAGCTGCTAAGCTATTATACTTTCAGTAGTTTAGTTTAATCGGCAATTTTAAAACCGACTAGTTGGGTAATCGACAAAGCTAATTTCTTTGAGCTTCTTAATTACCTACTGAAACTTTATTCCTTAAATTTTATAGGTCCAGGCTAGGTTATATACTGAAGCTAGTAAAATTTAGAACACTTTTCTATTGAATTATTCTTTTTAGAGACCGAATATAGCGAGTAAAGAACATAACGAAACTAACTCTCGTCTCGGTCAACGGTGCCACATCTTACACTGCATTACATATCATCAGGTGTAATTGTGGTCAAACACTTGCCATCTGTATTAAAAAAATAGATTTTTTTTTATAATGAGTTTCCATAAACGTGAAAAAACAAGATGAATAAGTAGTTCTGCCACCGTCCTTAACACTACAATTTAAGGTGTGAAAAAATACAAAATCGTGGCTTAAAAACGATAATGTTTCTTGTTCTTTATTTTATGTTTATTTGACATCCCGTTTATGTTCGTTCGAGATACAATCCATATTTAAGAGTTCATTTTAGACTGTAAAAGCAATATTTGGAATGTTTTTATCATCGTGTTTTGGCACAAATCGATATTGAGATTGCAAAATTGTGATTTTCATTGTATTTTACGTTTTTAGTCCGATGTTTATATTCGGATGGTTTTTGTGAAACACTCGTATTTTAACGGTCTTTAAGAGGCTTGTATTGTTGTTTTAAATACGTTATTTATCGGAATGTCACTTTAAAAGGTAATGTTTAAGAGTTTTAAATAAGTTTATGAATTAATCAAGCTTTATACAAACCTGTACGAGCCTTAGCAACTAGATTTACATGTAATTTAGATGTGCGTCAAATCATTTTTGGTCTTTTATGACAAAAATGTAATATTGGTTAATAAATAAATTATTAATATATATAGTAAATTAAATCTTTAGTGATCGATCTTTTAACGCAGAGTTTAAACGGCTGCTGGTCCTATATAGAGAAGTAAAATTTGTAGGTTGTGTTCTTTAGACAGGTAGTCAGGCATCCACTAAAACTGGAACCCTTTACCTTCTGCTGCAGCCCGACGTGCTACTGAGACCGTATTGAAGGTTAGATCTATCACTCTGCATCAAATTTTGTACGCTACACTAATCTTTGGAAAATTTAAAGAACATTAAATCAATTTGCCGACGACTTGACTACCATTTATCACAACTGAAATCAATTTTTAACATAATTAATGACCATTTTAAACGAAATGATCGGTAGATTGTATCGAGAGCTACCGATTATTTTTGTAGATAGGTCGAGAGTCAAAGACGATAAAACCAGTTGACTGCTCATAAGTAGTCCCCTCTCATGAAAATATAACGTCTTTTTAGTAGCACTCTCGTGCAATCACTTCCAATCACAAAGAGTCTAAAGTATATAGGTAACGTAATCCGATCACAAAGATTGATTATTGCCTCACCCTTCACGCAACAGAGAGTTGAGTTTGTTGAAAAAAAAAAAGAGTGTGTGCTTAAAATCGCATGACAGACGTGAAAACTTCATTTGGCTATCGCAATCTCGAGCGGTTTTACGGATTCACCCGATCGAACCTTTCATCTTCGACTGTCTATATAACTTACTACCTACAAAAAATCTGTGTGTAGTGCGCCAAAAGTAGTATCACTTATAAAATTGCGGTATTAGCAGTCAACTGGTTTTATCGTCTTTGAGTGGAGTCTTCCATCGACACCTACCTCACAATTTGCCTAAAATTAACTTTTAATATCAAGGGTAACATTAATTGAATCCGCCTTAAACAAGAGAATAAGATATATGCGCATATTTATGAAGGAAAACAATTTAAATTCATTAAAAATTAAAATTTTCGTTGTAAAAAGTAGAAATATTTTTGTTGCTTGTTAAAATGTTTAAGGTAAGAAGATGATCGGAAATGTGATGTTTCGACCTTTGGTGAGGACAGTTTCATGAATCTACTTTGTTACCAAAGTAATAAAAAAAAACATTTTTTTTTTCAGGAAACTAAGGCCAAGGTAAGGAACAGAGAAAATGAAGTTAGAATAGAATGAAGGTCATGAATGATCAAAATTTAATTACATAATTTAGTTAATTAAAAAACCGACAAACAATATACCAAAAATAAATTTACTTAAAGAAATGCTTTCCAAAAATTTCGCACCCGATAGGACTTGAACCTGCATCTCTGGGGATCCGTCCCAACGCCTTTCCAATTTGGCCACGGATGCATGTTCAATCAGGTCGAAATTAAGGATTGCATTTCTTATTGTTTTACGTTTTTGGAGGCACGTAGCGCCATCTACTGACAATGAGATGAGAGAGAGAGATGAGAGAGATGCAGGTTCAAGTCCTGTCGGGTGCGAAATTTTTGGAAAGCATTTCTTTAAGTATAGTTATCCAAGTGTAGGAAACACTTTAAAAATATAACAAAAATGGTTAATCGGAAGCAACATCTCAACGTTGAATTTAATTCTATGGAAAATAGAATAGTTCAAGCTGGCAGTCTGCAAATATTGTCAGTAGATGGCGCTACGTGCCTCCAAAAACGTAAAACAATAAGAAATGCAATCCTTAATTTCGACCTGATTGAACATGCATCCGTGGCCAAATTGGAAAGGCGTTGGGACGGATCCCCAGAGATGCAGGTTCAAGTCCTGTCGGGTGCGAAATTTTTGGAAAGCATTTCTTTAAGTATAGTTATCCAAGTGTAGGAAACACTTTAAAAATATAACAAAAAAAATAAATTTGATAATTATTTTATCGCATTTATAGTTTCTAAAATCATTCACAAAAAACGTTTTTAATGATGTTATGTTTTTTTATTATGAAACTTATTTAATATTAAACATTTCCCAAATTAAAACATTTAAAGTAAACCGAATTAATTACTAATTACAAGTAAAATAAATGCTGAATACAAAAAATCAATCACCTGTTGCGTCAAAAAAAAATGCGCGACGAATTATTATTGAATTACTCCATCTTTTTTTGAAGTCGGTTAAATACCATTACAAACAATAAAAGAAGTATTAGAAGATAAGACTTTTGAATTTTGATCGCGTTGAAGTCTTTTTGATTGAAATGGTAGCTTTATCATTGTATTCTTCGGTATGGAACGGGGGCATTTTCGTACTAGCTAAGCAAGTCAAATTAACATTAACACATTTTATGTTACAATGGTCTTGTCTCCTGACAACTAAGACCATTTGTATCGTAGTTATAATAATAATGTTAAATTCTTTATTTGATTTCTTCACAGTTTTTGTAAACTTTATATAAGCAATCGGCGTAATCTGCAATAGGTACTGTGGAGACTGGAGCCCGCACACAGATTATTTAAGATTAGATAACAACCCGTTTTACTGGTCTCCAGGACTTCACCATCGGATCCAGGAACCAGAGTATTTGATAACTTATAAATAAATTATTAGTAGTTGAAAGGTCGACGTAACAAATTAAGTAAAATTCTAATTATGAGTCAAGTCAAGTTTCTTTCGTGTGATTATTTTCGTCTATAATATTGAGAAACACAATTTTAGATATCAAACAGTTGTATTATTATATATTATGTTTGTTTTCCAATGTTTTCATTATTAAACTAATTTCCATGATATAAATGTTGTATTCATAAACCTGTACGATTCTAAACACGAGACGTGGGCGAAAACAAATCGCAGAGATTTGTTAATGGACTTTTTGATATGTTTATTTATTCTGTGATAGGTACTCGTATGTGTTGGTCGAGTTAAATGACGTAAAATGTTCGCGATTAAGACCCGGTAAAATGTTACTATCTCATGTCATCTGATAGGAAAAGACGATGAGATCGATAGTGTAACGCTTGCCTAGATGAAACCTATTTTTTGAAAACTTAAAAACTTCAAGGTTGTTGTTAAGTTCAGTATTTAGTAGAGGAATATTATATATCGATACTATCAATTTTAAACAAATTTTTCTGCAAATAAAAGGTATTTATTTGTTTTTAAACACACAAAAGAGAACTCCATTCTTATCTCCAAAACAGCAACCGTTACTAAAGGTAGAGGTAACCTAAAACTGCCAATACTAAAAGAATTACATGAAAAATTACATGCAAAGAACAAGATCATCAATAACATAATGTTTTAAAACACAATGAACCAAAAAATCAATTAATTCGACGTAAACTTTCATGATCCATCCATCTTGCTTCCATTTCCATGGACAGTTTTACAAAAACTTATACCTACCTACATTGACATGTTAACGATATGCGTTTAAAAATATTAATACGTAGACTAACAACTTTTTGTAGGCAGATTTTGATCGGTAAAAACCGATCGTAAAAACCGACTTCAAAAAAAGTTGTTATTGTGGTTGTCATCTCTGATAGCAGTCATTAGCGTGGCGTAGCATAACGGTCAAGAGAGGTCTTAGGGCAACCTGAAAATGGTTAAAGAAAAAGGTAAAGTTTGCAAGTATGTGACTTTATTACTCTTTCACGCAAACACTTTTGAACCGATTGCAATGAAATGTAGACAGCTGGAACCATTAGGTATTTTTAACAGGAGGATGTAAGAAAACGAGGCTGAGAGACACAAGCTGACATCAAGGTACGCCAACCCTAGTGCAAAAAGGGCAAAAAAATGAGTTTTTTATAAAATGACACTAAAGAGATTTCTATAAAATTAATTGTTACTGTCATGCTATTTGGTTTGGGTTTGCCGCACATTGCGCTCCGAAGTTATTGGGTTTGTGTTTATCCTTAAAAGTTTTCCGTCTACAGTGTTCACGTTACGGCCGATATTAATCGATATTGTACCAACTTTCAACTCTTTACCAGTAGGTGGTAGTTGTGTGTCAATGTGAGCTTCGATCTTTAATTAAATATTTAATTTTGCAATCGATAACCTAAGGGACATGATAAGTATTTTATATATAATATTTACATTAGTTTTAATTAAATTAAAACGGATTGATTATCGTCTGATGGCTATAATCAATGTCTTTTACGTAAATGAATAAAATTGAATAAGTACTGTTTTATACGGCGCTGCGTCTCGTGGTTTTCATGTTTTAATAACCTAGTTGTAAAATATGTTAATTTTATGTAACTCATTTTCGGTTTTAAATTTCTCAAGGGAGGGAAGTCAGTAAAGGCTCCGGAAAGTAGGAATAACAATGCTGAACATCATAGAAATAACGCGATTGTAACTGAGAAATGAGTTCTGAAAATCCTTTGTGTGATGGCAAGTTAGTTGTAGTACACGAGGTTCGAGTAAGTATTTACATTTTTTTAAAGCAAAAGGTTTCTGTTTCCCGTCACTGTTCTAGTACCGGGGCAGAAGAAACCTAACCAAATCACAAAATAACTCGCCAAAAAAGGCGCAAAATATTTCTTACATCATCTCTGTATCTTTACATTCACTCGACAGATAAATGATAGATAAAATCAGTTGAACTGCGCCCATCCTTTCGGATATGATCGATGTGAGGTAGCTGTGTTTACTTGTTTACAACTTAACCTTTAGAAAACCTTTTTAAATCTTACTTAATATTATAAATGTGTAAGTTACTCTGTCTGTTGTGTTTTCACGCCTAAAACAGTAAATAGATTTTTATGAATTTTGATAAGGAAATAGATAAAGACCTTGGAGCAGTAACTTTTTTTAAAAAAAATTGCCGCGAGGACTTAGAGATGATTTACCTCACAAGCACAAGCGCCGGCCGGATCCGAGTTTCGTTGCTCGGCTTGTTTGTCTATTGCTCGGCCGCCACTCGGTTGCAACAAACCGATCGACTGCTCGCCGAGCAATGGACAACGAAGCTCGGACTCGGCCCGCGTTCATGACGTTCTAATATAAATCATCTATGCTCAGGTAAAACGTGGGTAAGGCGTTGCTAGTCTGCTGTAAAACACTTTATTATGAAGTAGTATAAGGGAATTATTTGATTTTTTATTTAAAAAGAAAATATAACTTTTTATTTCTTTAAAGTTCTCTGAAGTTACTTTTAAGTGTATCTATTTTAGATAAATTTATAGTGCAATATTAAGAGAGGGTTTTGATGAGTGAGTCGATGCGTACAGTAACAATAAATACCATACAAGTTTAAAAACAAGTTTAAAAAGAAAAATCTTATTTCCACACCTTAACATTATATGATATCCGTGATTTTTAGTACCCAAATTGTAAAAAGGTATTTAAAAACTTGTAAAAGATAGCGGAAGAAAAACCAGAGCTTTAAAATAATAAATTTACCATCAAGGGCGTTTATTCCCTTTTCAGTCAATTTGCATATTATTTCGCTAAAGATTACGATCGATAATTTTTAATTACATGTAAAAATATTTTCGAAAATAAAAGTTAAAGAAAAAATAAAAACAGTGAAAAATGTAGTTGAACGAATTCCGACCGATTTTATGAGTTGCATCGGCCTACGTATCGGATAAAGCCCACTGAGTGATACAACTTTGAACGAAACCAGTAATTAAGAACACGCTACAATAAAATAAAACCGTTCCAAGCGGGGTTTATCGATGGATAATAAGTGATTACTTCTTATCTATTCAAGTGTTGTTTTCAATACATCACTCTTGAAAGTCTGGGGTCCGTTTTCCTACTACACTATACTAAGCACAGACACGACGACACTTAGGGTTTCACCCACCTAAATCACGATCCTGTGGGAATATCGAGATAAAAAGTAGTCCATGTATTATTCCAGGTCTCTAGCTACCCGTATTCGAAGTTTCATTGCAATCAGTTAAGTAGTTTTTGGATGAGAGAGTAACAAAGTCACCTATTTACAAACAAACTTTCGCGTTTATAATATTAAGTACGATATATACATGGACATTTTGTTTAGATGTGAGCTGTAAGTGTGATCTGTCTTAGTGTCATTCAAAGACAATAAAGCCAATTGAGAAGTCATACCACGATTTTTCTACAAAACGCAACTCACTGTCGCGGGTAGGGGATGAGGTAATAATCAAACTTTGTGATTAGCCATTGCGTTACCTATCTACGCTAGATTCCTTGTGATTGGCCGATGCGTTACCTATCTATACCTAGAATATTTGTAATTAGCCGTTCTTGCACGAGAGTACTATTAAAAATACGTACTATTTTCGTGGGGGCGGAATGCTTATGAGCAGTCAAATGGTTTTATCATATTTGGTGTCAGTGAAGTTTAAGTTGGTTTGCCGGTCTAAGACGTCACAGTCAACACCAAACTAACTCATTAACAAACTCTAAACTATATATAACCAATCTACTTCCGAGGTGATACCTAAAAATTCTCCAACACATTTCGAACTTATCTCACTTTCTATCGTTAGATATTTTAACGAAGTAAAAGTGTACGAATACCTTTACAATCACATCGTGTGTGGTCCCAATGTCTACACAAAACGTCGTCTCGGTCAACATCGATAATTTAGTCGTATTTGACTAAATTATTACTTGTCTGTCTTACTAAGTAATGGTTAAGTTATAAGTAGCTGACAGAATTTCATGTTTGACTTTTACTCGCTGCTTTTGTGTGAGGAGTGGCGTTTTGACGTAATGTTTGGTTCCTCTAAGAACAAATTGTTGAAACCTAAAATGTTGATTACCCAAAACATAATTTCTGAAACGATAAATGTTACATTCCCAAAATGTTTAATTTCCCAAAGTCCTGATTCCGTGGTAGTTTTTAAATATCCTTTACGTACAAATTCTTCACTAAAATAAAGTCGCTGTCCTTCTCTGTCTGTTTGTATGTATGCTTTGATCTTTAAAATTTTGATTGTGATGTAGATATTTTAGTGTTAGAAAGGTTTATATGTACAAAACATCGTAATATTCCTGCGAGATTGGGACTTACGTGGGTAAAACCGTAAGGCGAAGCTAGTAAATTATACAATAACACACTTTCCAAATTTTCCCTTTTCACTATCAGCAATGGACAAAACCTCTAATCGATATAGATTAAAATATAATCAACAAAGCCGCGCCCGCGATTTTACCCACGTATGTCCCAATCCCGCAGGGATATTACAATGTTGTTGCTCTGCATTTAGAGGATTTGCCCATAACGTAGTGTAGGACGTCCTCAGGCACGATGGAGCGACGATTTGCACAAGACGGCTGGCACAAACTGGATGCGGGAAGCCGAAAATAGATCTAGGTGGCGTGCAATTGGAGATACCTATGTCCAGCAGTAGACTGCAACAGGCTGATGATGATGATAATTACGATGTTTTGTACATATAAACCTTCCTAACACTCTATCTACTTAAATATCTACATCACAATCAAAATTTTAAAGATCCAAGCATACATACAAACATACGCTTAAGTCCCGTTCCCGCGGGATTATCGGGACAAAAAGTAGACTATGTGTTATTCCAGGTATCCAGCTCCTATATTCCAAGTTTTATCGCAATCGGTTCAGTAGTTTTTGCGTGAAAGAGTAACAACTTCACATACATACATACTTACATAAAAAGTTTCGCGTTTATAATATTAGTAAGATATGAGAGGTAAGATTTGTAAACACAATTTACATTAAAATTACATTCACGAAAGAGACAAAACATCCTCTATGTTTCTTGATTCTTTTTTTTGCGAATAGAGCAAAGTAACCACCTGCATCACAAGTACAGATGAATGAAAGCCGTACCAACAAAAACAAACACTAACAAGTATTAAATCAATACAATTAATACAATTCTATCGACCTATACCCATTTAATTACCGTGAAGCAAGCCTATCGACTAAAGGTGGATGTAGACTTGTGCATAACCACTAGCTGAATCTTGAGCATACGCTATTTTTCGGTGAGCGCCAACGATGAGCGTTGGCAAGAATGCTCGCAAGAACGTCTTGCGAGCGTTCCAGCGAATGGTAAAAACTACATATACTCGGCGGGATGCTCATGATCAGTGAGCATTTACCTGTATTTCTTTCTATGTCAATTGTTTGTCCATACAAAATGATAGCTCGTGCCATTGCTTCACAACAAAACATTGAGTTTTCTCAAGGTTTTGTTATAAAGCAATGATTTAAAAGCAGCGTAAAAACAGTTATTTTGTTTACTAATGGAATATTAAGTCAAATCACCTTTTATTTATGTAAATTACTAAAGATTTTCCAAATTATAATTGGTTCAACACTACGCATATGCTTGTATCGCAGTAAACGAGAATGCTCGAGGTTAGGCTCGTTGTTCAGCTCAGGGCTGTATGTATGCACCCTAACAACTGCAAATCGATTCGATTTCTTTTCAACTAGCCCGTCTGTCGGCACCGGCCCTAATTAATGAGACGGTATGTCAAATGAAAGGCATGTTTTTACCTATTGAAGTCGGTTTTACTAATAGGGTTTATGTTCGATGTAAGAAGATGTGGAGTTGCGATTTATATACCTTAGAACCCATACTACTTTGTAGGGTTGCGTTTACAAAGGGTAAATAATAGAACCCTTTTACTAAAACTTCGCTGTCTGCTTGTCGGTCTATTTGTCTTCAGGCTGTAGATATCTTATGAACCATGATAGACAGTTGAAATATTCACAGATGAATTATTTTTGTTCCCGCTATAAATAAATAAATTCTAATCTCTTCTTTGATTTTCGCGATTTTGCATAATAAACCACGGTTCGGTTCGGTTCGAGCTCGGTTCGTTTAAATCATGAATAAAAACGCGATTAAACCTGGTAAATAAAGTGTTTTATTAAATAAATTCTGTAACCAACACACAGCGCCATGAAGCTCCATGGTAAGCTGTTAAGCTTGTGTTACGGTGACGGTCAGATATACTACTTACATTTATTTATCTTTTGTAAATACATACAAATTAAACATAGAAAAACACCCAGACCAGACACAAATATTTCATTTCAAGCATAAATATTTGTACCTAGCGGGAATCGAATCCGGAATTTTCTGCATTGCAGGCTTTTATCCGCCGCGCCCCAGAGGCCGTTAACAACAACAATTAATATATAGTTATTTAAGTGGGGCATCACTCAACACATCTGCTTTTTGAGATAATAGTCGAGTCAGCGCCAAAATTAGGTACAGAATTGTCTATCAGAATAGTCTATCAAAATGTCATATCAAAAACTTTCCTATTAGTCATTTGTTTACCTCTAAATCCGACGCAAATATAACAAACATGGTAGTTGCCGAAAAATATTAAACTTTTTACTCTAAAGAGAGGTAAACTACTAACATTTTTTTATTTAAAGATGTCACCATAAAAAATCGCTGGAACTAAAAAAGAATAAATAAGATTCGGAAAAATTTCGAGCGATAATCTAAGCAATTATTGAATTTAAAAAAGCCTCAAATTGTCTAGTGAAGAAGTTTGTAGTTACGTAGGTTTACTGAAGAAAATGAGCCTGAACTACGAAATTTCAAGCCTTTTTAGGTGAGCCAGCGTGTTTGGTAAAATTATTTATAAATATTACGTTATTGAATATGAAGTGAATAGTTTTTGTATTAAAACTGACTTAGGCCTGCGGGTTCACCAGCGTAAATAGTGATTCCTTAGAAAATTTCTAAATCCATTTTAAAATTAGGTGTTGTGGATACCTTGACTTCACAGTTATTAAGTACTCGAATAGTTGAGGCTATATGTTGATCAGTCAGTCAATCAGGATATAGTATATATACAATCATATACACAGTATATATTTTATTGATATATATAGCCTTACTGTCATTTCTATTATAGAGACAAAAGTTTATGGTTTTTGTAGTAGCCTCTAAAATAAGATTGTAATCCGAGTCTGAGAAACGCTGTAATATTTGTGACACACCTGCGCCCGTGCAAGAATCGAACCGACGACCGTCGGGCGCACGTACTCGACCTGGAGACTTGGTGACATGGTGTTGTGGTGTGGTTATGAGCGGGGCGTTTTGCAATTTTAAAGTTATTGACTACCACTTTTTTCATTAAATTCAGATGTTTTTAGCGCAGCATTAAAAAAATACAGAACAAGATTTAGCGTCTACTAAATCTTGTTTTGTATTTTTACCTCCAAGTATTAATTGTGAACTTATGTGAGTACTATGCGTCTCTCAGTAGGTGCTTGAGAAATCAATTTTACTGGTTTTTAACCGACTTCAAAAAAAGGAGGAGGTTATCAATTCGTCTGTATGTATAATTTTTTTTTTTTTTGTATGTTCACCGATTACTCGAAGACGGCTTGACCGATTCAGATGGATCTTTTTTTAATGGATTGATGAGAGCTTCAAGATGGTCCCATAAAAATTTGATGTGGATCTGATGAGGGTCTTCGGAGTGATGAACGGAAATGCTCCTCAAAACGCATTAGTCAATCTAATTCTTTATCGATTAATCAAAGATGGCTTGACCGATTGAGATGATTCTTTTTTTAATGGAAAGGTGAGAGTTTGGTAAGGATCTGATGAGTATCTTCGGAATGATGGACAGGATAGCATCAGCAGGGCGATTGAAATTTGATAAGGATCTGATGAAGATCTTCGAAGTGAGGACCGGGAATGCTCCTTAAAACGCTGTATTCAATTCAATTGTTCATCGATTACACGAAGATGGCTTGACCGATTGATATAGTTCTTTTTTTAATTGAAAGGTGAAAGCTCCGAGGTGGTCCCATAAAAGTTTGGTCAGGATCTGATGAGTATCTTCGGAATGATGGACAGGATAGCATCCCAGAATTCAATAAATTACCCATTTTTGGAGTTCTACCAAAAAGAATAGACCCCTAAAAAATTAAGTACAGATTGATTGGGCACCTGAAACCACCTTCTCATCAGCAAACTCCTCAATAATTAAAATTACGGTAACAATATTGTTGATTTTTAGGTAGGTAGGTATACTAAAAAGGGTAAAATAAAAAAATAATTTAAAAATTAAAAAACCGACTTCAAAAAAGAAACAAAAAATAATTTAAAAAAAAACAACCAAAAAAAAGAATTGATAAAAAATACGGTTGGGTTCCATATTGTACCTACTTAGTTTGGCTTATTTTTTGTTTCTTTTTTGAAGTCGGTTTTTTAATTTTTAAATTTTTTTTCATAGAATTCATCAGATTTCGCTTGTATCTTTGTTGACCTAATTTTTATTTGCTTTAAAGTAAAGCTGATTTATAAGATCTCAAACATTTTATGAAGCAAGCTTTTTAAATTACCCGTAACCGATTTTACCCGAACTTCCTAGAGTTAGTTCGAGTAAGATCGGATACGGGGTTAGAGAGTGATTTAAATATATCCAAAATTAGGTAATAATATGTTTTAGTGTCAGCTATAGTGTTCACAAGAACAATAAAATTTGCCCTCATTCTAATCGTTCAAATTCATATTAATTAATAATTATAACAAACAAAAATTGTAACACATTCCAAACGACAATATAAGTAAAAATCAAAATGATTTAAAAAATGCGATATAGTAATATTACCTAAAAACTTATTTTTAATAAATCGCTCTGCTCACGTCTGTGTAGTAGCCATATCCCTTGGTCACGTACCGAGACGGGAGCGTTACAAATCATACGTAAGACAGCGTTCACCAGTGTCCTCACAACTAAATATACGAGGAAATATCGTTCCCGCTACCTTTTGTGTTCGCTCTCAACATTACTTTAGTTGGAGAGAAATCTAGATTAAGGTTATGATTTTAAGACATATTTTTCCTGTATGTTATTGTTAGTACAATTGCTAAACAATTTCAGAATTATAAGTCTTCGCTTGTTGATTTTATATCAAAAGTTAGATTAACACTATATTGTAAAACATAAATTACAAGAAATAATAGAAAGAACTTACACGATTTGGGCCAACCAACCAACCAAAACTATATGGAAACGTCGAGGTAAAAGAATTTAAAAATAACAATATCTGAATAAGTCCCGGAAAATGAAAATATACAGAAACAAAAACTTCAAACTAAAGGGGACAATGAGCGGCCTAATTTACTATGGGAGATCTCTCCCAGGAAACCAATATGCAACCAGAAACATCGATCATGAAACGTATTTAACCTTATGTTTCCAAAATTTGTTGTGTCAGTTGGGGAAATCTGTAATTTGCAAATAGACATGAGATATTTAAATAGTAAACGTTTATGTTTATAATTGTGTAAGTATTTAGGTAAGTGAGATGTTGCACGCATAAAGACCGAATGAAATTGAATAATTAAGTAAAAATTAAAACACAAGCATTTTCATTGCCATTGTTGCGATTTTATCCAAAACTCTGTCGGCGTCCTTAACAACAGTGACATTTAAAATTAATAAATTGCCATATTGTTGGTATTAAAAAATCGTACTTGCTATGTATGACCCGCGGGTTCACACAAAAAGGTATAGAAGCTAAGTTTCGATTTTTAGCTGTAGACTGCGATCTAATATTTTTATTCTTTGTTTTTGACATTTCATGATTTGTTACATCGTAGTCAACTACTTACATAATTAAGCAGCTTCTAAACTTAAATAGCATGGATACTAATCCCTACCGATTTTGAATTTAGAAGCTGTTCAGTTAAATTTGAGCTTTCCGTATTTAGACGAGACAAACGACCATTCCCAGAGAACCAACAACCGAATACTGAAACGCCACTCTAGTTAAGAATTGAGTAGTTTTTAAATTTAAAATTAGTGTGGGAATATTTAAGTTTAACAGGTGCTTAACTTGGCTCAAATTTTTAGAAGCGTGTCAGTTTTTGACTGAAACACACGAACTTCTCCATTCAAAGTGTTAATACAAGAATTTTATCGTACAATAATCCACATTGACACATCGCCGACAATAATCCCACAATGAACTTGTAGTAAATAATAATTATTATTGATGTTTTGTTGTTAATTGTCGGATTATACATGAATGATATACGGTGGCTCAGATTTCGGATGCGGTGTACGAATTTACATGTTACTGGGATGAACTTTAGGGCCGGATGTATAGATGATTCGCAAGGGTACAGTACTTGTATTTTCAGATGATACAAGGACTTGCAGTACACGATTTTAATCTAACTTTGATGTTTTAACAACTATGTTATTTAAAAAATAGATTAGTTCCCATTTTTTGGTTTTAGTTTTAAATTTTGCCAAGGGACGTCCGTATTGGACTAACTCCTTTCGCGTGCATTAATAGTATGTAAGTACAACTATTTTAATATAGTACAACTATTTTTCTTCTTATGCCATTCTTATGTAAAACTAGGATAAAAGCAAGGAGCGCAGAGGCACGGGAAGCGCGGGAAGCATAGAGAGTGCACTCTCTATACATCCGGCCACAACTTTTGAAAGTAGACCTTTGGTATAGTATTTTTGAATCAGTATATTTTATTGCCAGTAAAATTTAAAGCGAACAATTGGGATTACAGAACGAAAGTCGGATTATTTAAAATTATTTAAATGTTGCCAGAAGGGCGTTCGGGTCGAGGAAGATTGCATAAAACCTTTTTTGTATATGAAATAATTTATAGGTACCAAATTCTAGAAGTTTAGGTTTCCTAGCCCCTGCATAGGGAAGGGGATCTCAGCTCTTCCCATGGGTGTCATAGGAGGCGTCTACTCCTATGGCCCCATGGATGGGGTCTTATAGATTCGACTCACAAGGTGCGCGCTGTATGTAATAATAAATGTATATAATTCCGCGGTGCGGAAGCACCTTTAGGTATAAGGGAGAGGCAAGCGAACCTGCTTTCTCGCCTCATGGTAGCAGGTAAACTACATGGTCCCAAGGAAATCAAATGAGAAGGGCTGAATCCTAGAAAGCCTTATTAATAAATAAATAAATAAATCCTGTGACGAACACACAGCGCCATCTAGCCCCGTGGTAAGCTGCTAAGCTTGTGTTACGGTGACTAGACAACGGATATACTACTTATATTTATTTTTCTTTTGTAAATACACACATACTATACATAGAATTACGCCCAGACCAGATACAAATATTTATTTTAAGCATAAATATTTGCACCCAGCGGGAATCGAACCCGCAACCTTCTGTATTGCAGCCAAGCGTTCGCCCGACGCGCCACAGAGGTCGTCAGCGAATAAAAGCGAAATAAGGTCGGAATAGTTAGAACGTGCTTTGATGATGCGTGACAAGATCTTTCAAAGTTGACAGACGGAAACAAAGAGCAGAAACTAATACTCCGAACACTTCCCCTCTTATTAATAAGGTTATAGAAGTTTAAGTTAACTGAATTATTTATTGTAAAGTATTTTTAATGCCCTCATTAAAAAGCCTTTTATTTTATCCTAATTACCAGTTGATTTATTATTTATAGTTTTCGGGGCGTGCGTTCTACTTTACTCTCCACTCCACGCTCTACTCTCCATATCAAAAGACACGCCTACCTATTAAACACACAATTTAATTAACTAAAATCTAATAAAATAAATGCAAATAATATACAAGAAACGTGAAACCCCGAAACCATTTTGACAATCGAAAACGCCTCCTCGGTATCGTTGCGAAGATTTATAAATAAAGCCGTAGATAGAATATAATGTTAAAAGTAAAATAATTTTAGTTTGGATTGAACAACCACAATAAACAAATAGATGCTGACAAATATTTCGTACTTAATTTGTTTATTATTGCTCAAGGCAATAAAACTATTTCAATATTTTAAAAAATAAATACATTTTCATAAATTCACTCAAATTCATTCATACAAGTATTCCAATATTTAGAAAAAATATGTTTACACCTTCAGTTCAGGAAAAAATAAGATGTGAAAATTAAACTAGGGCATGATGATCAAGGTCATGGCAGATAGGTATAGATTTTTTGATATAAACATAATTTGCTTCAATATCTTTGCTTAAGGAGAAAACAGTCGACCCTTTTTCAGAAACTCAGCAACAAAAAACTTATATAATTGTTTGAAAGTGACAGCTCTTTGTTTTGTTTTTCTTTGATAATTAACAGTCAACATCATCATCATCATCTCAGCCCTTAACTGTCCACTGCTGAACATAGGCTTTCCCCATACGACGCACAAAGAGCGATCGCGAGCCACCTCTATCCACCGAATAGGTGGTTAGTTAGGTAGGTTTTCCAACACTCCGTTTCGCATTGACAATGCCAATTAGAGTTCTGTGTTTATACTTTAGATCTAAGTGTCTGAAAAAGGGTATTGTTTGGAGAAAGAGTAAGTATCCTTAGTAGGTACCCCTTAAATCGTGTGAAATCAATAAGTTAATCCATATCATATTTTACAGTTGTTAAAATGTTAGATGTTTCCTCTATAACACTATAATTTACATCTCACAGTCTCATTGCCAAATTTAATTCAGTGACAGGTGTGGTCACGAATAAAAGTCACCGGGTTAAATACGAGCCATCGGTGGGATAATTTTGGTGACTTTACGGTGTTTTTAGTATTGAAAATAATGTTATAAAAAGGCGAAAGTTAAGTCATATTTGAATAATGTCTCAGTGTCAAGTAGGGTTAAGATGAAGACTGGTAGCGTTTACACTTAACTTCGGGGTCATCATGTAGGTACATACATATATACCTACTTTGAATTATTTCGCTATAAATAATTTCTTGATAGGTACAACTATTTTAACTAAATTTGGGCTCGCTTGCGTCAAAATATAGACTACAAAAATTAGCTAAGTCTTTTTTGACACTAAAGTGTTACCAAATTAAGGGTTGAAAACTGACTCTAGCGGTTGTTGGCGAAACTGAAACCTAATCATTTGTCCCACTAGGGAAAAGGATTACCCAGTGGAGACACTCTGAATGGACGAATGATCCATGTCTTTGGATAGTAGTGATACCTAGGGCATATTAGTTTCCTCACGATGTACATACCTTTTTGTTCATCGTAAGAGCTATGTTAATAGTGCACTTAAAATATTTAAAAAAAATGCATTGGTGTAGTTAGTCGGATTCGATGGTCTAGACCAGACACATTTCCTATAAAATATGTTTTGCGCCCTTTTTACACAATCTATTTCGACAAAATCTCTCGCAATTTCATTTCATCACCTCTCGCTTAAATAAAAACCCAGTTTAATAAATTCCAATAATATTAGATCGGTATGCGACAAACATGTGACGGATTAGTATGTCATACCTACGCCCTAAGTCCTCCTTATATGGGTTAGCAAAAACTGCAGCCAGTTAAGTAGAACGGTGTAAAAAATTATATAGTGGAAATGTTAAATGTCTGCACGTGCTTCAAATTTTATTATAGGTTTATTTTATTTGAGGTGTTGAATCAATAGTTAATAGACTATGTAGGTGCGGTATAAGTAAGTACCTAGGTACTATAAAATAAATTGGTAAAGGTTTTTCTGTCCGAAGCTTATACTTGTTTTGACAAAAATATGAAAATAAAAAAAAACACCACTAATCAAATAAATAAACAATGATTTATTATTAGACTGAAACTGTTAATAAATTTTCTAGGTCTATTTGTAATAAAACCAGCCGAACCATGGTATAAGTTCGCTTTACCCAAAGATACATTTAGACCTACCTAAATTCAAACGCAAAATCAATCTATTTATATAAATAATTTAAAAATTAAAAAACCGACTTCAAAAAAGAAACAAAAAATAATGAAAAAAAAAACAAAAAAAGAATTGATAAAAAATACGAAAATAACCTCTACATAGGTACAGTGCCACCGACTAATTAATCTGTTTTATCATCTAAAGTCGGGCAGCCAAACTAAGTACAATATGGAACCAACCAGTAAAACTGCCTGACTTCAGATGATAAAGATGAGATTCAGATGAGTCGGTTAAAAATATATAGTAAATAATAATAATAAATTTATTTATTTTAGCAAGCACAAGCAAATACAGTACAACGTCTGTGCCTGAACTAAGCGAAAAGCTTGTATCTCAGGCTACAGCGCTCTTCATCCAACTAACCTAATATTTACTAAAATATCTAAGACAAATGTACAAATATTAAGCTTAAATATTAATAGTATATTAGGTATGTACATATGAAAAATATTATTATATTACAATACAATTATATTTTTGATTATTATTTGCGTTTGCATAGGAAATTCAAATACAGCCGGCGTCTTAACTAATAAACACTTTCAAATCGCCTCAACAACAAACATTCAGACTAATTTATCTAATCTGTATCGCTATCGACTCTAGTTACATACATGTTTCAATTATACTAGCAGCTCGATATTATGGTCAGAGCATGACATAAATGCAAACCGTTGCACCTTATCTGGACAGCGTATTAGTGGTGATAGTGAAAAACGAGAATACTGTAACATTTGGCTTGTTACACTTTACTCTTTAAACCCAAAACTAAATAATTACACGGAAAAATTATATTAAATTCCAAATAAATATTAAATTACAATAAACATTAAATTAATAGTTTGTTCATAGATTCCAAGGAATCCAAAGATAGTCACAATTTTTGCTGTATTTTTCCTTAGAAATGGACAAACCTTTGGTTACATAATTGATTTAAACACAAAGTATAAATAGAAAGATGACAGTGAAATAAGATTCGATTCTTCTTCATTAGTGACTGCAGTGTTTTTCGTATCGGACAACTGATGATTTCGCTTGTACTATGATTTAAGCCGGAGGGTGGTGAAGCCGCATCCAAAGCCTTCCAAGTAATATTTTTTTGTTTTTTTTTTCCCTTTAATAAGGGAAGGGCTACCACAGGCAGAGCCATAATATTCTTTAAGATGCGCGCTGACTGATAATGATGGTCACTTGCAGCTGTATTCACAAACGGTCCCGAGCATCACCTCAGCTTTTGCCATATTTCCGCTGACGTTGATGATCACTCATAGAAGCAAGATCAATAAGCCACACATAGTGTCAGTTGTGAATACGGTTGATGTTAATTATTTTAAACTGTAATTTCTACTGTTAGTGTCAAATGGCAACGCAATAGTGTCAAATGTCAGATTCGTCGTATATCCTTAGACTGTCAAAATGTCACGACATAAAAGTCTTCACAAGCTTTATAAGTTCAAGAGGCCACCCGTGAGAAGCCAAAGTAGTCCAACCAGCTAAACCTAATTGAATAATTAACAAAATTAAACGCAAACACAAGGAAATGTTATTAATAAACACAAATTTTGAAATCAATAACGTTGCTTGTCAAATAAATCTGCAATATCGACCTCACAGATAAATTAAAATGACTATAAAGACCGTCTTCATTTAGTCCAACAAAAGAAATAAAGGTTACTGCTTCTGTTACGACTTCACTAACAATTACTCAAGATAATTATGTTCTCTTTATAAGTTCAAATATATAGGGTAATAACTTATTTTTTATGTTTCTACTAACCTTGTAGACCAGTTTGTTTGTCGATGGATTTTATTTTATTTTTATTTGAGTAATTATGTTTTTTTTTGAAAATGCATAAGAATTAAAATTATGTATTTATGTTCACTACAATGTTGCAGGTTTTTGTTAACTTTTTAAATTATTATACAGTGCTTTTACAAATGTCAAGAAGTTTGAAATTAATGTCCTTTTTTTAAAAAAAAAGAATCCTTTTTTGTCCTTTTTATTTAGTGATAATTTTTTTTAGTGTAACTTTCACCAACACGAATATAAATATTAAGTAAAATAAAATTATTTATTTTGCTACTTAAATTACTTATTAACGGGGTGTTTACCATGTTTAATATTAAACAAGGTATTAAACACGGTAAACACCCCGTTAAAAAGTAATTTAAGTAGTGAAAATAACCATGTTAGTTTAAAAGTGAAAAATCGTCACTACACTAACATTCATAACTATGAATGATTAAATCCCAAACTACTTCTTACAGACCTACAGTTAAAAAAAAAAGACGGATATATAAAGCTAAAATGCATTTTCGGAATGTGCAACTGAGAATAAAAATTAAGCAATTTAAAAAAAAAAGTGAAATAAGTATGAAAAAATTATTTTCAGTAACTTGGTCACGGCATCACGCGTAATTATTTTCGTAAACGCCTGGACTGATTTTGCTGCAGATGAAACCGCGGGGTGCAGCTAGTATAAAATAAGATTGTTTATAAGTATCTCTCAATAATGAATAAAACCAAATTTTTCATTACTTTTTTATGAGTCTATGACGGGGTTTGCCAACGAAGAGCTATCTGTAACAACCCTGAAACCTTGCGATATTCCTGCATGTAGATCACTCACGTGCTATAAATCAAGCATCACCAAATACAGGCAAGCCGTGTAAGGCGTAAAATATGTAACGCGATCGGAATCGAACCCGCTACAGGAAATTATACTTTTATTCGATTCAGTTTTTTTTTTCCAACGAAAAAACATATTTTGCTTTCGAAGACGAAAGCAAAAAATGTTTTTGCAATACAGCTTCGTATGGTGTGTTATGACTTTTCTTTTTTCTTGGAGTCTGCAAGTAATTATTTGTACAGGACATCTTGAAAATAGAAGAAAATTCCAGGCTATTTTTTTAACTTCCTAAATACTTATTCGTCCAAGGTCAAATTATAAATATTAGGTACACCAGGCCTTACCTTATCATTAAATTATACAACAAGCAGAATGTTCCAGTGAAAGTATAACTAGTTCCCACATATATTCAGCTAGGTGTAAACTGAGCGACTATTTATGTACCCACCTATCTACCTGCGATGTTTGAATTGCCTTTGAACACGCTATTCCCAGATGGTATTGGCTTCTAATTTAATTTCGTATTGGACTAGTATGTGCCCCTGGTTTTGAATGAGTTTTGATTATATTGCCCACATTGCATTGGATAAATATATAGGTACTAAATATTGGATTGCATTTTAAAATAATACATACTTAAATTGTTCGCCCCGAACTGAGACCTCACGACCCCTATCTCCCCAACCCCCTACCGATCCGGCTCACCTTAAAACTCATAAATTTTATTGACCTAAAACGCGCATACCAAAATTCATGAAGATCGGAGCTACGATACTCAATTCATCGTCGTACAAACATACAAAAATACAAAGATACAAGCGCCAGGCCCGTTTACACTGTACCTCACTCGCTTCGCTCGTTCGGTCAATTATTTTATTGACCTAAATGACCTAAACTACGCGCATACCAAAATTCATGAAGATCGGAGCTACGATTCTCAAGTTATCGTCGAACAAACATACAAACATAGAAAGGTACAAAGATGCAAAGATACAAGCGCCGGGCCCGTCTACACTAGACCTCACTCGCTTAGCTCGTTCGGTCAATTATGTATTAGGGGTTAAAGTATGAAATTGCCGATTTGTACTGAAAATCTTAATTGTTTATTTTTTAAATTTTTAACAAATTTATTTAATCAAAATAGATGCCATTATTATCTATACATTGCTGCCATCTAATGGGAAGGTTATTAATGCCTTTGCGATAGAACTCCGACGATCTAGACTGCACAAACTGTGTGAAAGCATTTTGTACTGCCTCCTGAGAAGAAAACTTCTTGTCACGTAGATAATTGTCCAAATCACAAAAAAAATGGTAGTCCGTTGGAGCAAGGTCTGGTGAATACGGAGGATGACGAATGGTTTCTAAGTGCAGTTTCTGAAGGGTCAAAATGGTTTCTCGTGCTGTGTGAGGTCTCGCGTTGTCGTGGAGCAATAATGGTGAAGATCGATTCATGAGTCGGGGCTGTTTTACTGCTAGTTTTGTCAACATGGTTCGGAGTTCGGCACAATAGACATCTGCCGTAATTGCTTGACCAGATCGAAGAAAACTATAGTGAATAACACCATGCTGAGACCACCAAACAGTTACCATTACCTTTTTATTGGTAAGTTTTGCTTTAGGACACTGTTGTGGCATTTGACCTGGGGTCAGCCATTGCATTTTTCTTTTCCGGTTATCATAAAGAATCCACTTTTCATCACATGTTACAATTCGATCCAATATTCCTTCATTTCTGTACCGGTTCAACAAGGCAACACAAGTTTCAACACGCGTTTCTTTCTGCAGATCAGTCAAATCATGCGGCACCCATTTTTGCGTATTTTTTATTTTATTGATTTGACGCAAGTGAGTCAATAAAGTGGGTAAGGTAACGTTAAACCATGCCGCTAATTCCTGGGTAGTTTGACTAGGATCGGCTTCCACTATCTCTCTTAATTCATCGTTATTCACCTGTGTGGGCGGTCTTCCTCGTGGCTCGTTCTTTAAGTCGAAATTTCCATCACGAAAGCGTTTAAACCAAAATCGCACGGTGCGTTCATTAGTAGACCCCTCTCCAAACGCAGCATTGATATTGCGGGCTGTTTCTGCCGCGTTAGTTCCGCGTCGGAACTCGTATTCAAAAATCACTCGAATTTTCGCAGTATCCATCTTTCTTGTCTAAATTGAATAACAAAAACAATTGAAAGTCGATATTCAAATGTTTCACAATTTTTTAAAAAAAGAACATTACAGAAACCATTTGAAAAAAGTTTCATTAGAAAACCTCAAACCATGAAGATTCTATGTCAATTCAAAGAACCTATTGCAATAAAACGGCAATTTCATACTTTAACCTCTATTATTTGTTTTTTGTTAAACACCAACCGTTCTTAAAATCAAGCGGAGAGAACTCCAGTTTTATTACATCCCTTAGTCGCCTTGTACGACATCTATGGGAAGAGAGGGGATAAAAATAATCTATTTTCTACTATACCTACGTGCTAATTACCTACATTACTAAATATCATGGGGAATAGTAGAGCAGTTACTTTTTTCGTAGAAAGATAATCACTAAAACACACTGTCGGTCGCTGTAACACTGTTAGTAGATAGAATAATTCTATTTATTTTATTGCTGAGTATGGTTTTAGCTTTTTCGCTTATTAGTGGACAGGTAACGGTTATAAATTAATGTGATTTAGATAGATAACGATAAATTAAAGATATCCAAACTGTGTAGTATTTTTGTGATAATTTTATATATGAACACTGCCGAATAATCCAACTCTATTTTCTTCTATGGTTTCGCGATTTTGCATAATAAATAATAAATATTAATTATGAATAAACACGCGAAAAAACCGGATAAATAAAGTGTTTTATAATCCAACTCTACTTAAGTTTTAGAGCTACTTAAACTATTAGTTATATTAACGACTGAACATATAAACGCCACCTATTGTATAATTTCACTTAAACAGTTAAGCAGCTCTCAAATTCAAATAAAAATAATATAATAATAAATTCTGAGACCAACACACAGGGCCATCAAGCCCCATGGTAGCCCCAGCTGCTTAGCTTGTGTTACGGTGACTAGACAACGGATATACTACTTTTTCTTTTCTTTGTTAAATATTCCCATACTAATTTTAAATTAAGAAGTTAAGTTATTAAAAAAATTCAAACATTGCATTTGAATTTCTCAATAAACTGTCTTAAAATTTTACAATATATGGTTTAATTTTATTGACATGGTGCTTCTTTTTTGAGCCTCAAAGATCTTATTTTACTCAGTTGCCGTAAAAATGGGAAAATGCATGTCCCTTATTTTACTTACTACTGAGTTAGTTGTCGTTTTACAACTGTACTACGGCGACTAATCCAAGTCGAAAGTTTTGCCGGGTAGTACTTTCTATTGGAAGTACGTCCAAATGGAAGCAGGATATGTAGGCCCTTACTATGTTTTTCTTCTTGCAGAACCGAAATCGGGCCTAAATCGTTTAGCTAAAAAAACATTAAAATTAAAAACCAGCTTCTAAACATTTTTTTACTAATTTTTGTGTCTTTTAAAGTAGTCGGGGTACGATAAAACAACGAGAAACGATCATGGTAGATCATCAGATAGAAAATAAAAAAGTTTATTCATTGAATGTAGGTACAAACAAAACTTAATCTTCTTTGTTTTAACGGGTTCCCTACGCTACTTCGAAACACTATCCATCGAAATACCTTTCGCCGAAGACGATTATAATATAGAATCACCAAATTATGGAACCTAGTATTGCGGGCAACTAGTCTCCTCCTCTGTGTTACTAATACTTATGTAGGTGTACAAACGTGAAAAGAAAAGATGTGAGTTAATAAACAGTCCCGGTGCAAATTTCAAAGATAGATAGATAGATTATCTTCTTGAAATTTTATTACATACATTCAACTAAACTATACGTCTTCATAACATTAAATTAAGTTTAAATTTAGTATCTAAAAGTTGAATCTTACGTTCGAAGTCTATAAAACTGATAATTTATTACGAATAATAACGACACCTGTTTAAAATGCAAGCTACTACTTTTACATTGGCAGTCATAAAACGTCTTGAAAAAAGGTGTTATTTTACATGACCAATATTAGCTACATAGATAAAATATAATACATAAAACTACCGGTATTGGGCGAAGAGATTAGCCTGCGCAGATAAAAATTGTTAATGTTTATTAAAAAAAAAAATTATTTTTTATAAAAAAAAAAGTATAATAATAATATAACAGATACATTTGTTATCTCGCTCTACCTGTAGGTATATTTCATTCATGAATGTTTTACCACATTATTATGTTTCATCGAAAACAGTAAAAATAAATTTCTCAGCTCAGACTTAAGATCACGGACAAATGCCCAATAGTAGGGCAAATGGCGGATACACAGTTAAAACCTTAACTTTTAGGTACTAATGTATTTTTCCTTCTCTTTATTGCACTAAACCGAAACAGATCGACCGGCACTGCAAGACAACTTCCTACCAAAAGATAAAAATAAAAATAGACCATAATAATAAACTTTCATTTTTAAAAGACTTATCTCAACTGTAACTAGAAAATATCTGAGTAATTACAAATGATAGTATAAAATAAATCATACAGTAGCAAAACTATATCGCAGATTAATAGAATCAACTTGAAAATCTATGAAATATCTCAATCTGGGCATCAATTACTATCTATGAATTAAGAATGGAATAGAGTTGGCATAAAAACAAAAGCTATAAAGAAGGCTCTACGTTTTTTATAGGAACTTTCGCCTATGCTTAGACAAACAAATAAAAAAGCCTATACCTACCTAATAAAATTATCCAAAATTATGTTTCAATATCATCAAAGTTAATCTTTAATTTCAAACATGACAATAATTGTCTAATAAAATTTGTAATTTTTCAAAATAAATGTCTTAAGAATACCGTCTTCCATACATTTTTAATCTATACAAATTTTCCCTTTACTCTCTGTAGATCTAGTGATCAAGATCCAATTGGTTCTATTGAGAACTTTTTTCGTTGGTAACATGTTTGTGTGTATGTAAGTATGTATCTTGGGGGTAATCTCCGATCACTACTGGACCGATTTTTAAAATTATTTACCAATAGAAAGCTACATTATTGAATTACACTATCGAGTTACATAAGTTACTGTTGATTCCGATATTCGCACAAGATCGGGACTTACGCGGGTAAACCGCGGGACGCAGCTAGTCAATGATGTTTCGATTTCTGTTCAGTTGTAAGTGTTTAGTAATAGTGTTTTGTAATAGGTATTGTATGCAATGATCTTGAAATGAAATTTTGATAACTCTGTCATAAGAAATGACTCCTTTAGTTTCATATTTAGTTTTAATTTTAGCTTTTAACGTTTTTTTATTGTTTTGTTTCTTGTTTAATAAATCTATAAAACTCGAAAAATGACTCCTGTAATTAAATTATAATTGAAACATTATTGACTCAAAAATATTTGGATAATGGTATTCTCTGAGATTTGTTTTTGCAAAATATCAAATGTTTTAAAACCATTGCTCGCATGCAAATGTTATTTATACCCATTGCAACGTGTCCGTTCTATCGTGGGTAAAATAGACAGGTCTAAAGACTATTAACTCTACTTGCATAGGCGTGATTCGCTTAAGCCCGGAGGCACTCATCGTGACTACTGTTTTCAATGTTTAATAATGTCTTGCTTCGTGGGAATCAGTTTACGGCTAGTACTTGCTTCTAAATTGTGATTTATGATTTAACAATTGGATTTTTGGCGGTACTGATTTGATTTCGGGTCAAATACAGCGAGATGAGAGTGTGATTGATTTATTAATGCAGGGTTTTATGCAATCTAAAATAATTTGAAGTTACTGATATTTAAAATATTGTTATAAATAAGTAGCTGCGCGTCGCTTGGTTTTACCCACGTCAGTCCCGATTCCGTGGGAAGTCCCGATCCCGTTTTATCGGAATTAAAAGTAGCCTATAATACTCGTCGATAATGCAACTTTCTATTGGTTAAAGAGTTTTTGAAATCGGTTCTATAATTTCTAAGCTTTTTAATTACAAACAAAAAAAATAATCTTGTTTCCTATTATAGTACAGACCAGGGATGGGCAAACTTTTTCCTTCGCGTGCTAATAGTTAGGCTAAAAATCTATGGCGTGCCAAGTATTTGAATCCTTTTATCTTATTTGCTAATATTCTATTTTAATTTCTTCTATGGTTTTCGCGATTTTGCATAATAAAACACTTTATTTATCCGGTTTTATCGCGTTTTTATTCATTATTTGACCCGAGCTTTCGCCAACTTTACAGTCGGCTTTTTCAAGGTTGACTGTCAGTCAACCTTGATAAAACCGGATAAATAAAGTGTTTTATTATTCTATTTTAACTTATTTTTACTAATATTATAAAAGCGAAAGTTTTCAAGTGTCTGTATGTGATTTTGTTAATCTTTCACGCAAGAAATTACTTTTGCGATGTAACTTAGAATATAGATAGTTTTCAAGTTACTTCGTCTGAGCCCTGGAATATCATAGGCTACTATTTATCTCCATATTCCCACTTCTGCCTATGTGATTGTCTATTACGCGCCGCGGATTAACAGCGGGATTTTTACTCGAGAAAGTCAGCACTTGATTTTTAATTTGATAGTCACGGGCCGGATTCAAGCCATTCGCGGGCCGGAGATGGCCCGCGGCCCGTAGTTTGCCCATCACTGGTATAGTTCAACTTGTTTGAAGTTACTGATGTTTAAATAAAATAAAATATACAAATATCATGAAAGATGTCTGATATCCGAGGTATGAAATGGGTGTTGTCAGTGAAATTAGTGAAAATCCTATTTTGCTATTGATAGATGTGAAAGTTTGTCTCTAAGTAAGTAAATGAATATGTTTGTTACCCAAAAACTACTAAACCGATTTCACTAAAACTTTGTATGCAGATAGCTGTAAATCTCGGTGAACATACGATACTTTTTATTATTACGATTTTGTCGCAAGATAGGGATTTATGTGAGTGATACCCCGGGGCGCAGTTAGTAAGAGTATAAATTAAAAGCAATACCTACTGCTAATAATTTTGGGTAGATCATCATTTCACCTACAGTAGGTTTTTGAAAAAGCTTAATTATGACATAATAAGTTCACGCATTAAAAGCTATAAAGATAAACTTAAGCGCAGTTTATGCAAATTTTAGTGCAGGTACAAAATTGGCTGCATATTTAGTGTGGTTAATCGCGTCGCGCTCCTTTTCAAGCAAAAAATAAACTTGGTAAAAGTTTCGCCAAAAGCACTCGCAATAGAGATGTGTTCACCATTACGAAATGGTAAATAAAAGATACATATCAGATTTTAAGATAGATTTAACCATGTGAAAATGACCCAGAGACAAAAACATTGTTTCAAGTCACTTAAAAGTGATTAGAAACAGTGTTTTCGTAAAGGTTTTTAACAATACCTATGTTTACTAAACATAGGTATTGTTAAAAACCTTGAATGAATGCGTACAAATATTTTTACAAGATTGTTTTCATTTGCTTGGAGTATTTTATTACTATCTTATATTCTGTTTAGGTTATACCCAGTTGGTATACAACTGAGTGTAAATACAGTGACTGTTAACTACATAATATAATACATTAGCTACGCCCCGCGGTTTCACCCGCGTAAGGCCTGTTTTTGCGTGAATATCGGATTAACAAGTAGCATATGTGTTATTTCAGGGTCTCCAGCTACCCATATTTCATCGCAATCGGATCAGTAGTTTTTGCGTGATTGTATAATAAAATCATAGATATACATACATGTTTGCAAACTTTCGCGTTTATAATATTAGGAAGACTAGCTGCGCCCCGCGGTTTCACCCTTGTAAGTCCCGTTTCCGCATGAATTTCGGGATAATAGTAGACTATGTGTTATTCCAGGTTTTCAAATATCTATATTCCAACTTTCGTCGCAATTGGTTCAGCGCTTTTTACATGATTGAGTAACAAATAACATACTCTTCAATTTACAGCCTTAAATTAGTAGGATTTTCGCTTTGTAAGATGTTCAATTAAAATTAAACTAATACTTCGGTTATAACCGCGTTGCGTTTATTATTTTTTTTAACATTTTACCAATGCCGATGGTTATGAGATCTTTACAAATCTCGAATTTTCACAGATACGTATCTTTATTTTAAAATAGCTAATTTTACCTTTACCCGAGTCTACCTGAAATGCGTGACAAGCCAGCGAGCGGTCCGATATGCAAAACTTCCAGACAAAATTTTGGTTGACAATCGAAAATTACGCGTAGAATATTTATGGCTCAATTTTGGAGCGCACAATGCTACGAATTTTGTTCAAAACATCTTGGGTATGACCGTCTTTGCTTCTCAGCCGTTTAATTGCTTCGTACTTACGAGTATACGTTGTTTCTTTTTGTTCCCAAACCGGTGAATCTCGATTATACGAATGGATTTGTTATTAAAAAGCGGTACTTTTTTCCTGTCAACGTTGGAAGTGATACTGAATTTTAATCGATTGGTGTACGTATCGATTTTTGTTAAAGATGCGGTTTTGAGTGACGGTTTTGATTGTTTAATTATTTTGTTACTTTTGTTTTGATGAAAATGATAAGATTTAAATATTAATTATTAGTAACTCAGTTACAGTTTAATCTTAGTATTTTTTTAATTTTAGTCTTATTTCAGTACTGTGTGATAATTTTATCAACTAAACTTTACATGTGTAGGGACTCGCTTGTAGATATATTAATTCTTTATTGTAACACACCAAAATAAAATTAAAATTCAACAAAAAAAACATAAACAATTTAAATCTAGGTAGCAAATGGGTAGCCTTATCGTTTGGATGGACAAACAGTAAAGAAAATGAAAGGACGTAAAAAAACGCTGGGAAGAAATACCGAGTATTAAATTCATGTAAGCGGTTTTTAAGGCTATGTACCTAAGAACGCATCATTTTTAGTGAAACCTTTAACCTTATTTTACTATTTCATTATGTTTACCAATTTTATCATGAACGTAAGCACCTAACCATATCTAAAGTTTGCCTTGAGCGTTATTTAAGAAATTAAAAAAACCAAATTATCTAATCGTTGTTTTTTTCTCAAAGCTCGCCGACTGACCAATGCTGAACTCATTTTAATACAACTAATTTAAAGATCGTATTAATTATAACCATTTTAAAGAGTCAGTTTATCTTACCAATAGATTTTCATTAAAAAACATTTAAGGGTTGTCAACACAAAAATA
This sequence comes from Idaea dimidiata, assembly GCA_949358125.1. Taxonomy (NCBI): domain Eukaryota; kingdom Metazoa; phylum Arthropoda; class Insecta; order Lepidoptera; family Geometridae; genus Idaea; species Idaea dimidiata. Next base: position 13,344,495 of record OX442334.1, read on the forward strand.
TATGGTGTTCATACTTTATCGTTAGCGTAAAATATCTAACTGTAATTATGTTAATTGACGACGATTTATGTGATTTATTACCATGGTAACAAAGGTGACATTCGAATATGCCCATGGTAATCTTAATTTATACGAATAATCGATATTACTAAACTGTTTTACCAATAGTAGTTAAGATATTGGGCCCTTAATAGATAATTTGTTGGAAACACTTTGTAATTTATTACTCCGCGGTTACACCAGTGAGAGTCCTGATCTCATAAGAATGTAGGGATAATAGTAGCTTACCTATATAATAATCTAGATTTTTAACTATCTGCATACCAAGTTCAGTAGTTTTTGCGTGAAGGAGTAACAAACATACTTACATCTTAGTTAGTTACAAACACACTTTCAAGTTTATAATATTTAAATACGTGTAAACTAAAAACTAGCGTATAATGTACATTGTGCAGTCTTTTCTGTAACAAAACGCACGGTTATTTATGTTTATTTATTAAGTGACTCTTATTGCCGTATCTATAGACGAGGCTAGTAATAAATTGTCTTAGAAAATATCATGTCTGTCATATTTTCTCTGAGGTTGAAAGTTCTTTATAAGAACGAGACAAGGCATTCCTTGCCCAAAGTAATTACTTTTAGACACGTTGTCGCTATAATAGACCTAGGGGGTCTGAAATAACTAACAAAGAGAGTTTTAACAAGATATTTTATTTAAAAGAAGAAATTAACCAACAGAAAGAAAAGGGGTAGGTCGGAGACCGCCTAGTCGAGCTCACTTTTCTTACTAACAACCCGGCACAGATTCTACCGCACTTCCCTCGGATCGAAGGTCGACGTAATCCGGCGGCGCGGCGCGGCGAAAAGGCAAGTTGCAGTCCGAGCGGTGTTCAGGTTGTAGGCTGGGCAGCAGATAGCCCGTGCAGAGTTCAGCTCCAAGGTCGGACAGCAGAAAGCCCGTGCCAAGTTCAGGTACTAGTCTGGGCACCAGATAGCCCGTGCGGTGTTGATGGAAGAAGGTTGGGCAGCAGATAGCCCGTGCAGAGTTCCTGAAGATTCAGAATAAATACGTGTCAGGGCCCTGTTTCACATGCTGCGCCTTTTCGTAGGCGTCGCACTAATCTGCGCGTGCGACGTAGTGACGTGCACTGTCGCGCCGCAGATGGTCTTCCCGTGACCCTGGTCAGCGGGTAGCCTGTATCCACTATAGCTGTATTTTAGCGATGAAGCTGGTCATGGTGAAGTGATATTTAGGCAGCAGTGCGGGATAACAGGCTAATGAGATTATAGTAGGTACGAGAAAGCGAAGGTAGGTTTTATAACGGTTACAGACTATGATGTAGCAAGAATGAAAGTGAGACTAAAATTACACTAATATGACAATTAATTTATACCAATGATTTATACAAATAAGGGTGAATATGCCCTATGCAAATTGTCGTTCGATCAAGCAAAATAAATTAGTACATTGAATAATGCAGGTAGTAGGTTTAACGGTTACTACAAAAACTAGAACGAGCTTATATAATAATATAAAATTACACAGATACTTTGCACAACTTACCCGAGATCGGGAACTAGTATTACACTGATTTTAGTATATTATAACAAAGATATTAGACATTCGAGTAATTAAATAAAGCTCGGGCGCACGGCGCGTCCGCCGAGGTCGGAGGACGTCCGCGCGCTCCGAGAGACAGCAATAAGTGACGCAATAAACAAATGCGCGATCACGCAAGTAAGCTAGGTAGGGTACCTAACGAACTGCGCAGTCGGCGATTTGAATATTAGAGATGCGCAGGCGCGCGAAGGAAAACGTTTACAACGTTACAACGTCTATAAATACGGCTGTAACAATAGGTAGATCCTACGAAAAGAAATATAAATAAAAACCACTGTTCCGTAGAGAAATCTTATTTTTTTGTACAATTACAATAATACGTACTTACGTAAATAATGAAGTTTGTTAGTTACAAGAAATTGATAATGAAATAAAAAAATGTAAGGCAAAGTTGTGTATACCTATAACTGGTAAACAGATATAACCATAGTGTTCTGGCATTGTTTTTTGTTGAGTTATATCAATGTGTATTACTGTTGGTGTACCTAATTAAATAAATAAATAAAAATTTGATTTATCTACAAATATTATCAAAATATACCTAAAATTATTATTTAGTAGGTGTATGTAGTATTAATATTATAAAATTTCGGTTTTAAATTGTCAGTGAATTTTGCAATAATTCGCTAGAGCATATGAAGTAGGTATTTTCTTGCAAAATTTACTATATTAATGAAATGACAAAATGTTGGCAGCATTGAAAGTACTATGCTATTGTGTAGATTAGATAGCTATTCGAATAAAACTCGATTGTTTGAAATCGGAACGCAAACCTGTCAAAACAAATCCTGCATGTCAAATCAATAATGGAAAATACACAAAACAAGCGCCCAAAAATTGTTATTGAAACAATAAACAACTTTAATTATAAAATAGTTTTCGCAACGTCCGCTCATAAATTAAAAGTAAAATACAATGTCAAAAGCATTTAAAACAAAACGGTGCGTTAAAAAAGTGACATTAAAAAAGGCGAACAAAAACGCGCCAGCATTCTCCAACTCTCTCTATAAACTCAGATGTATTCGTACTTACTTACTCGAATAATCGTATTCGTATAATCGTTGCATCGCCAATCGATTCATACGTTTAATCGAGTAAATTCAACTCGGCAACATCGAATGATTTATTGGTACGACACGTGTTTTTTGCGATCGTCGTGCGCTCACGGAAACGATTTCGGCATCATTTAGTTCGACCGCCCGTTCGTCGCCCTTATAAGGCAAGAGATGACCCGACTCGCTTTTCGGGTATTTTACCTTAATTCCGAGGAAAATAGCAGTAATATTTTTTTAATATTTAGGAGGCTGAGATGAGAAATTGAATTTGACAGTTTTTTGATCAAGTAACCCGTTTTGCGTCATCTTCATAACTGTACTTTGAAATATTGATTAAATATTAAATTTTATGCTAAAGCTTTTAATATTTGTGAAAGATAGTTTTTTTTTTGTTGACAACCCTGACGATACCACTAATGACTTAATGCTTATTATTCCCTAGATAGATATAGATATTATGTATAATGTTAAAAGCCAAAGGTGACTTGATTAGGAATGAGGAAATTTAAAATTTTGCACAATGGTTCTTTAGGCATTGCAAATGAGCTTATGTATTTAGAATTTAGTTGGGTTAGTTAGTTAAAATTGAAAAGCATTCTTTTTTTTCTAACTTCTGTGACGTTAGCTTGCTGTAAGACTAGGAGCATCGGCAATATAAATAAGTAATAAGTAAGCACTACCATTCAGGATTCAGCATGGCAATGCTGCCAGCATTTGAGACACTATACCTATCGTGGGTTTTGATTTTTTTTCAATCGTTTTTGATGAATGTAGCAAGGAGTAGTAAGTTGTTTGTGAATTCAACCCGTTAGTTGATGGTTATTAAAGATATAATTCTGTTTATAAGTTTGATTTTAAAGTACCTTAAAAACTCATTTTCTTATTTACGTATCCAGTTTTAATCATCCTGCTAATTTAAAAATCCGACAGATTTGTTCATCTCCACGGTTGATACAAAAGCTTATACTTCCCGCGCTCCGCTCCAACAAATTCGAATCAACACATAATTTTTACTTTACCCTTTACCCTTCAAAGAGAACTCTACAATTCTGACAGTTATATAACTCAGGTACGTCTTAACCGGCATTTAGTGGTGAATTTACGACGGTAGTTCGCAATAAATATGAGATTTACGAAGCCTTGGTAGCAACTCTGGCTTAGTGTTCGATGTTTTCAAACTATAATACTAAGATGTGGTACTAGCATCGAGGTACATTATAATTTTAGCGCCCCACGGTTTTAGACGCATAAATTCCGATCCCGCGGGAATATCGGGATAGAAATTAATTAGTCAATATGTTAATCCAGATATTTAGCTTTATTCATACTAACATACACCGCAATCGGTTTAGTATAGAATACGAATAACATTTGCATACATACAAACTTTCACGTTTATTCTCGGTTATAATTATTAGTAGGATCAACTTTATAAAATAATCCAAAATGTGTCTTAGGTACCAATTTATTGACATAATACATATATACTAGTAGGTATAGAAGTAATGTCTCAAAATTAATTTTATAGTCGGATATCTAGTCATTTTATTAAAACCCAAGACAAGCCATTTTTCAACGAAAACTCGCCAAACGCGGTCTCAAATAAAAGCGCTCGATTTACCAAAAACACTGGCAAATAATTAAACGAAAAAAAAAATTAATTTCGAATTTCGAACCAGACAAATTGTCTTCGACAAAAAATGGCGGGAGCGTCCGCTGATTTCCAACGAATTCACTTATTAATTTTCATGAGTGGTTGCTCTAATTTTTTGTTCTTTAAACTTTGGTATTACGGATGCCAACGTGGTCCAGTTCAGACCTCGTAAAGTTTTATGTCACTCGCTCGCATCGTTTCGGAAGACTTAATTGTTAACTTATGATTGGTATATTAAAGTTAATGTTGTGTGTCGATCGTTAGCTCTACTGTTTTTTTTTGTTTGATTTGTGGCACTGTTTGTGCTTTGCATGTAGGCAGTGTCAAGTTATTATATTTTATCAGATTAGCCAAATTTCAGATTACACCTAATTCGCTGAAGAAACTAATCTATAAGAAGTAGGTACATTTCCTTGAAATATTGCTATAACAGAATACTAGTTGGGCCCTTCGTTTCACCCATGTAAGTCCCGGTAAACTGATAGAAAGTGATGTGTTACTCTAGAGCTTTAACTATCTGCACACCAAGATTTAAAAATTCATCTCAATCGACTCAGAAGTTGTCAGAAGTGAAGTCAAACAAACTAAATATTACTTCTTGACTAAAAAATAAAGAGACAGCTGCTGTATAAAGAATAAAAATCATACCTAATCGGATGAAACGTCATCGTCCGTACCTATATGGAAGAACCCACGTTTATAGGAAAATTAAAACAAGACCATGATCTCACAACCCAAGCTCACAATATATTTTTTAACCATTTTCACCATTTTTAAGGTTCCGTACAAAAAGGACTTTTATTTCTATAAACATGACGTTATTTAGCACTATTTATTTTTAACATTGGCGCCATTTAATGACATACTGGCGCCAGTTGTAAAAAAATGCTAACGTTCGGTTGCGATCACAGCTTTTGCTTAATTCAGTGTTAACTTTAGAGTTCCGTAACCAATTATGATAATGGTACGGAACACTTTGTGCGCGAGTCCGACTCGTATTTGTCCAGTTTTTTTACCTAAAACAATCAACCAAAAATGTCTTTGCGAATCTGATTCACAAAAATATCTCAAAAGGACATGACTCACCTGCCCTGCCATCATAACTGTATCCAAAATGGCTGCCGAAACTCCTGCGCAGCAATTAATTAAACAATTAATCAGATAATTTTGAGACGATTTGCTTTTTGTCCACTACTTTTACGGTGCCGTGCAAACCGCAGACTTTTTAAGATAAATTTATGTAATTTTTTACTACTTGAATTTCCCGATCTCGAAGGCAAATTGGGATAAATCGATTATACAGCGCAAGCAACTTTAATCCATGCTATTGGCCCAAGACATTATTTAAGTACGCTTGTCGAGCACTATCTACGAGGAAAGAACGGATCAATACTCTAGAGTCTTCATCTTATCAATAGTCTTCCAGAACGTAAGACCTATATTGTGAATAAATGATTGATTAATTAAAATGCCGAAATTAAAATATCTTTTGGCCGTAAATTTAAAACTAAAATATCGAAAGTTGATATTTTCGAATAGTTAGAAGACCTAAGTTCAAAATATCGAAAAAGTAATATTCTATAAAAGTGACATCGAAAGTCTCAAATATTGAAACACAGAACCGTGAAAATAATAAATATCGAAATACCTAAATATTGAACAGAGTACGTAGAGTTAGAGTATTTTGTGACAAAATAAAACAAAACGGAGCACCCTGACTAGGATTAGGTTAGGTTTATGCTAGAACATGATTACACGCAGGCGAACGTTGATGCGGCACGCTTGCTTCCTTCGCTCGCCAAAGCGCCTAATTTTATAAATAAAAAAATAGTTACTATTTACCGCTAGGTTTATTTCATATGGTGTTCGATTTCTATACATAACAACTTTTTTATTTATAACTAGCTGCGCCCCGCGGTTTTACCCGCGCAAGTCGCAATTCTGCGTTGTTCTTACACCTACCTACCGCAATGCGAAAACCCACACTTAAACGGTCGCCCATTGAAGTACTGTTGAAGCCAGTAATCATCAGTACTTTCCTGGTTTTCCGTTTAAGTGTGCATTTTTGCACTGTAGTAGGTAGGTGAAGTAAGGCAAAATTTGTATGTCAGTAAGTGATAATGACGATGGATGACGATAGATGACGATGGATGACGATCGATGACGATCGATGACGATGAATGACGATAGATGACGATGGATGCCGAAGGTTCAAAAACAACGAAATCACGCAATTTTTATTTTTTATCCGGATATCCGAACCTGATATACGGATATTCGAACTTGATATCCGGATAAAAAGTAGCCAATATGTTTATCGAAGTTTTAAGCTATCTGCATCCCAAATTTCATTGAAATCGGTCCAGCCGTTTCCGAGATTAGTGCGCACAAACGCACAGACAAACATCCAAACGTACAAACGGACAAACAGACAAAAAGTTAAACACGGAAATGGGGTCTGTTACGTATACTAACGCTTTGAAATGCATATATCGCGCTGTTTTAGATAGTAGGTATTTTAACGTTGATATGATGAAATACGATATAATCAATAAAGAGATTTTGAACTTTGATATAATAACCATCAGCATTAAATATTATAATTACTCGGAATTTCAATCTTTGTCATTCTGAGCTTAGGTGTAATGATTTTCGATATTGTAATACAATCGATATTTTCATTTTCTATGTTTTGAACATTGGTATTTTAAATGTAGGTTATAATTTCTGAGATTTAAATAGGTACCCCTTTTTTAGGATTCAATCGTATAAAATTCGGAAGCAAAGTCGAGGTTTCCATCACTAAACCAATACCGCTTCTTAATGTAGATGACAGTGAAACATTTTTTTTATTGCTTTTTTTCGGTATATATGAGATATGGATGAATCCATAAAGCAGTGCATAGTGACAAACCGAACGAAGTCTTTTTCGAAGCACGAAACATGTGACACATGTAACTACCTGGAATGAACTATTTTATTTATAAGTGTAGTCATAATATCTAAACGATTTTCAGCACGCCAGACAAATTCTCGAGATTTATGGCCTGCATTTTGTTTTTTAAGTAATTTCATAAGTTTATTTTCAATAATAAAAACAAAAAAAAAACTAAATCGGGCGACAAAAAGTCGGACGCCTGCAGGTATTTTTAGTCAATTTGTGGCTAAGTTCCAGTCCAGTTTCCATATAAGTTTTCTGTTGAAAAGGTCTAAGGTGACATTTTGTTGTTATATCGCGCTTTCGAATTTTTTGTGTTGTCTTTCGAAGGGTTAAGGTATTATTAAATGTATAATGATTTTGGTTTGAATTGATTTCGTACATTTAGAAATTCGAAGTAGTTTTCGAAAATTTTAAGTTAAATGATTACTAAAAAGTCAGCTGTTTCTTAGTGGTATAGTTCATTGACCTTAGGTTGTCCTTTCATTTAGTTTGGTCTACGACAATCAAAACTTTAATTGCTTTTATTTTCAATAGCAGCTAACAGTGAAATAACCTCAACATTTTCAAACAAAAAAAGTTTGAATTTCCAAAAGTTGTAGAATAAAAGTTGTTCGCCTAGACGTCTAGAATAACCGCGTTTCGGATTAAATGGGCATCCCTGTTACACCTTGTATAAAAATAATAAATGAATATTGCACGACATTGCACACCACGATCTAGCACCAAACTAATGTACCTACATATGATACATGGAAAACATCCAGAACCAGAAACAAACATTTATGGTCTGCAGAAATATTTGAATCGAATCCGCAACATTCTGCGTTGCAGTCCGGGCTTCGCCCGCCGCGCCACAGAGGCTGTCTATATACTTTTATCCATAGGTATATTTGTTCCTTTTTCTCTAAAGTACCTGTTCCCATCACAAAAGAGTAATGAGAAATAAGAAAAATAACAACTATCGTTTTGTCAGTGTGATTGTTATTTTTCATTCCTTTTTTTGCGCAAAAACAAAACTGAACTGCTCTAAATTCGTAATTGACCTTTGCTAGATTCCGTGTTATGTTATCATCAAATAGTTACTTTTGTAGTGGAATTTTTCTTTAATGAGTATTTTTAATTGGTAGGTTATTCCACCTACTAAGAGTGCTAAATATTTGCACAGGTCTACTGTTCGCAAAATTATTAATTTAATAAATTGATCCTTTTATTACAAAGAAAAGTTTCCAAAGAAACAAATCATCTAAAACAACATGGCGAAATAACTGCTAGTTAATCTATGACGGTATCACGTCGTGACGCGACCAGCAACTGTACCCAGTAGCTGTTGGAACAATAAATAACAAGCAGGAACATAGGTTATTGGCTGCACGCGGCCCTGCTTGCAGAGAGCAAGCTCTTTGTTACCCGCTGCCGTGCTACGGATGCAGGGCGAGTAAACATCTTCATTCTAGGATTGGTTTGTATTGACTTTGACCTGGAAAAGTGTCAGAAAAAAATATGTTAGCCTGGGCGTCTGGTGAATGTGAAATATCAAATTTGCTTTCATATAGCGTCGCCACGGCATGTAACGCCACGCAAACAAACATCCAAAAAATAAAAAAGGTAACTCACATTGAAATTCTACACAATAGTTTAAAAAATAGTTCATTTTATTTTTGAAAACGCGAGATTTTCTCGCGTTTTATTTATTAGCAGTATTATTACAATGCTATACTGAACCGAAAGAAACCGATTGCATTGAAGCAGTTGCATTGCAAGAAACATTGTTACAAAGCTGTCAATAAATAAAACCCGGAAAATATAGTGTTTTATTACAAATAAATTATTTATATATTTTGATGACCTCTGTGGCGCGTCGGGCGAACGCTTGGCTGCAATACAGAAGGTTACGGGTTCGATTCCCGTTGGGTGCAAATATTTTTGCTAAAAAAAATGTATCTGCTCTGGGCGTATTTCTATGTATAATATGTATGTATTTACAAAAGAAAAATAAACAAAAATAGTAAGTATATCCGTTGTCTAGCCACCGTAACACAAGCTTAGCAGCTTACCACGGGGCTAGATGGCGTTGTGTGTTCTTCACTGGATTTATTTATTATTATTTAATTATTAGTATTTTTATTATTTATTTATTTATTATTAAAACTGTAAGGCTGGATTGCACAGCCTAAAATAAAAATTATTATATAAAAAAATAGTTTATGTTTTCGACCCAAATGTAGGGTACCCCTGTTGAAACCAGCACGGCGGTGTTCGTGGTAGCCAACTTAATTTTCGCGCTGATCCATCGGGTCGATCGATTACTAGACACGCAACAGGTTGCCTTTCTACCGCTTTCAATTGAAAGACGCTATCTTATTGAGTGGCAGAGTCAAATTAGCATTATTTATTTATTTGGAAATCAAACAGCTATCCCACTAATATTTTAAAACTAGCTGTGCCCCGCGGTTTCACCCGCATAAATTCCCATCCCGTAACGTATGTGACGCTTCACGTATGTCATACCAAGCGTTGCTCAACCCGTGTGATTATTCAAAGTAGGCACCCTATATCTTATTTCAACCACTAAACTATCCCGGTACCAAATTTCGTTCAAATCGGTTTAGCCGTCATTTTTACCCATCATGTATGTCATACCAAGCGTTGCTTTACCCGTACAATCATTTAAAGTATCGTATTTATACCCTTAAAGTAATGTACCAAATTTCATTCTAATTGTTGTGATCGTTCCTGTTGACCCATCACGTATTTGTCACGCCTAGCGTTGCTTAACCTGTACGATCATTTAAAGTACCCTATATCGTATTTATACCCATAAACTATCCATGTACCAAATTTCATTCTAATTGGTGCGATCGTTCCTGTTGACCCATCACGTATGTGTCACGCCAAGCGTTGCTTAACCTGTACGATCATTTAAAGTACCCTATATCGTATTTATACCCATAAACTATCCCTGTACCAAATTTCATTCTAATTGGTGCGATCGTTCCTGTTGACCCATCACGTATGTGTCACGCCAAGCGTTGCTTAACCCGTACGATCATTTAAAGTACCTTATATCATATTTATACCCATAAACCAAATTTCATTCTAATTGGTGCGATCGTTCTTGTTGACCCATCACGTATGTGTCACGCCAAGCGTTGCTTAACCCGTACGATCATTTAAAGTACCCTATATTTTATTGAAACCCCTATACTAACCCTGTACTAAATTTCATTCTTATCGGTTCCACCGTTCTTGAGATATAAATAGTGTAACTAACACGACTTTCGTTTTTATAGCTGCGTCCCGCGGGATTTACCCTCGTAAGTCCCGACCCCGTAAGAATATCGGGATCAAAAGTAGCCTATATAACCTTTCTCGATAAATGGACTATCAAACTCAAAAAGAATTTTTCAAATCGGACCAGCAGTTCCTGAGGTTAGCGCGTTCAAACAAACAAACAATCAAACAATCAAAGAAACTCTTCAGCTTTATAATATTAGTATAGATTTGTATGCAGTTAGCTAGGATAACACGTAGGCTACTTATATTCCTTAGTTCTTCATAAAAAAGTACAAAATTTGCCTGCCTACTACTACTACTAATTTTTGGGTAAAAGGAACATGAAATAAAAATGTTTGAGATAAGTTTGAGACATAACCTCTATCTCAGACCTCTATACTTTTTTTTTTATTTGATAAAAACAAATATTTTCGGAAAAAGTGTACAAAATTAAACAAACTTAAAAAAACTGACAAATAAAAACCACACATTATTTTAGTAACTTATATAAAAATATAAACCACTTTTCTTCGACAATAACTGTTTTGTTTTTCTCTTTCCTTTGAAATAGACAAATCCTTGTTTACCTAATCGATCTGAGACTTTAAGCTAATACATAATATCTCAATGATGTAAGCATGTTTCATCTTAGACCAGATCGTCATTAACAATAGTTTGTCATCTTTTCCTTTATTACAAGTATAAGTACCTTACAAGCCCACTTCCGGCCCCGTATAATCCAATCTCACGTTCATATCTGCTACTGCTTGTTAGTGCTATCTGATTATGACCCTAATCAGTTCTATTTGAGTTGAAAAATTGCGTTTCGTCGTGTCGGAAAGGCTTTGGTAAGGTTTGAGAACGAGTTATTTTTGCAAAATTTCGTTATTATTTAGTAAGTTAGTATTTTGAACAACTGCGAAAAAAAAGGTCCTCAATTCAGTGGTGGATTTGTTTTCTAACAGTCTTCTTTTTACACGACTGCCCAAGGAAGTGGGAAGTGTTATGTTTTTGCAGTTAGTGTATGTATGTGTGTGACCTATTTTTGTCTCGTCTTAGGGTCTAAACGGCTGGGCCGATTTAGATAAATGATACGTCGTCTTTAAATTCGACATGACCGCGCATGTGACATAGGAAACATCCCGACTGCGGTTGTAGCTGAAAAGTAAAAAAAAACAAAATGAACAACCGCCCGACCTCCCTGAACTGATTCGCCTTGGGGTGAATCAGTCATAGTCAGCTGTTTTAATTTGGCTATTCTTCTGATCTCGTAGCTTAGGAATCACCCGACTCCATCCACCATTTCTTAGGCGATTTTTAAGGTTTCTTTACCTTTAGGTATTCCTAAACTACGAGATCAGAGGAATAGCCAAATTAGACCAAATTGACTATGTCTGATACACCCCAAGGTGATTGTTTATCTTGTTTTTTTACGTAACACCCGCAGTCGGTTTTTTTACTTATTTATTTCTATAGTGACGTATCTCACTGTTACAGTTTTCAGGTCGCCCAAAGGCCTTTAGCCTGACCTAATGATTGCTATCAGAGATAACATTCAGGACAATGAAAAAATATAAAAATGTTTTTGCCTAATAAAACTTATCGATCACCAATACAAGCAATGTTATGATTAGTATTCCCCGAAACCTCAGTGGAATCACGATTACCTTAGACCACCATCGAGGGAGAGCTAGATGCAATGGTTTTAATGTAATCTACGCGTAGGTAGAATGGCCCTTAATAGCCCGGTCTTAAAAACGACGAAAAGGAGTTTCTTAGTGGAATTAAGCTTCGGACGTGGCTTGTTACTATCCCACCGATCTAAGTATATAGCGGACTCGTCCGTGTTCCGTTAAGTTGACCGATGCCCCATTCCTAATTAAAGACGGGTCGGATCTTATTCCACTACCGTCTTCCTTCTTTTAGATAAACGTGTAACATCAAAGACTATTTCACACTTACCATTAGGTAAAATAGTCGTCAAACGTTCATCTATCATGTGTAAAACAAAGGTAAAAAACTGTTTAACTGCCTGATATTTCTAGAAATTTCGACTAAACGGTATGAATGGTAGGTATTCTTGTGACATTCCATCAGCGATCTGAGTCATAAGGAAAACTCGGTCCTATTGAACCACATTCACTGTACCCCGTTAAACTAATTTATCTGCTTTAGAAACATTTTGCATCAGTCATTTATCTTTTGAAGCTGATCTTTAGACGTGACTTGTGAGAAAAGAAGGGAAGTCCGATTTATGTATTCATACGAATTTGTTAGGTTATGAAGTCTACATTGATTGAAATAGTACCGCTGTGTAATGCAAGGTAGATCATAATAATACTGTTTCGTAATCATCGAGATTTTATGTACTTGGAATTAAATAATAGAGGTAATGTCGTAAACATTATATATATTCGGTAACACGTTAACATAGAAAGATATGCAGTTCAAATTAAAGAGTGGGTTCAAGTTACAAATATAACTTTTTGCATGTTACGCCTTCTCTAAACGTTTTTAATTACAGTCGTTTGGCTTCGTTTTAGTAGAAAAGAAAACTCATATTAAAAACAAGCATTTTAAGATTTCTCACGCTAACCCAAGATCAAAAGACTTGATGTGAGTTTTAACTAGACTTGACTCCAACTCAATCAGAAAGAAAGCTAAATAACACTTCCTTTGGCAGTCGTGTAAAAAGAGGTAAGACCAAATTGTAAACATAATTTCTAGTATGAAAATCATTATAAACCGTAGGTATATGTCATATAGTCTAGCTACCGAATGTTGGTCCAGAAAAAGGGCAGCAAATTTAAAAAAATCTACGTATGGCAAAGTCAAAATTACGATGAAATAATTGAAAAAATCTATTATTCCAATTATTGCAATACTTGATAAAACAATTAAACATTATTTATTGGTAATTCATATCAAAAATGCAAGAGTGCGCTTTTTTATTTCTTTCTTTTTCACGGTCAAATGGCTCGACCGATTTTGGCAAAATTTTGCATAATGGTAGTTTGGGTGATGGAGAGTGACATAGGAAACTTTGGATTCCGATTATTTCGCGCGATCGGGATCTGAGCGGTGACGTGGATGTTTATTACTCGTACATGCAAATCTTTCAGAACGGATTTTGATGAAACTTGAAATACACATTAGTTTATAATAATTGTCCATAATAGATCCATAATTATTGAGATACTCTTCTTCATCTTCTGTCGTGTCAAAGACTCAAATTACATGTGCCCAGAACTTGGCGATGGAAACAGTAGCGTCAAACGCTATCATCAGGTCCTACGCTGAACAGGTAGTAGGGTATTTAGAGCAGCTCGTATGGTGCTCCATCGTCTGTTCGGCCTTACCAAAATTGCATTGCGTATTGTCCTGCACCGTGAAACCCCACTATGCCATATTGGTCTTGCAGCGGCAAGACCGTTATATGAATCAACAGCTCAATTTTAGGTCACTAAAAATGCGCTAGTAGGAACTCGAATAAAGTATTAAAAATATTGTCGTGCTAACCTGAGAAATTCGTCATATTGACTGTCGTTGACGTTCGTATAGGGTTGCCATGTAAAAAGTTTGCAAATAATTCCAGGGCCAAGAATCAGTAGCCAGACTATAACCACATCATACAATCTTAATCTATTCTACAAATCTGTACAGTCAAAGCGTCGCGTCGCCTTACCAACTTAACCTAACCAAACACGTAACTTTCCTACTTTACCAACACCCATCATAAAACTTCAACTTTTTCTACCAATAAAATCAAACATACCATAAATATCAACACCCTATTTGCTGAATATTTTTTCACCATCTCCCATAGTTGATCTGATAAATGCATCGCCCTGCGCAGGCGCTACGTAAAAGGTTTATCTAGATGCAGCGCCACCTAGCGGGCAGACGTATCGCGAATAATCAACATGATTTATTCTGCGCACACGTCGGTTGATGTTTGTTTGCTGCTAATATTTGTTAGATTACTGCGTTTTGTGGGTAACGAATCAAGAATAGATAAATATGTTATGTTTATGTTATGTTGCAGTATTAAATGAAATTGTTGTGTTATGAAGGTAAAAAATATGTAATCAATGAGAAATTAGATGTAAGTACTAAAAGGAGAAGTACAACAAAAAAAACATCCCGATTAAATGTATCTTCAATCTATGAATAATATTTTTAATTTATTTCTGAGTCACATCACAATTTCTTAGTAATAAAATTCTAAAACAAACAAAACAATGTTATTATCTAAACTTTCAAGCTCCATAAAGGTCCAAACAGACCTATCTTACGATCTGTGTAAAACGGAATTTAGTTTGCTTGGTCTTCTAACAAATAGCGACTCTACTATCTGGTATGTCTAGGGCTTGATAAATACTTGGTGCTGGTATCTCAGTCTAACTTAGGTTTAAAGGTTACAGATACTCTGTTGTTGAAATTTTAAGATTTGTCTGTGACTTATGAATTTTGTTTTTCTTTTTCACGATTTGGTGTTTTCAGTTTTTACAGTAATCGAAGAAACATCGTAATCGTTGAATTCTTCTTAGAGAAATCGGTGACCTTGCATTGAAAATAAATGTTATAGTAGATACTTCGTATCGAACTGAGTATCTACTTAATTACCTACCGAATTGTGTTACCGTAGCGTCGCAATTTTTTAACATAATCGCAGAAAAGGCGATAGTCCCTCAAAAGGATTTCGCGGCGCTACAGCGACGCACCTTCGAGCGACTTATCAGTGCACGTGTACCCTTGCGCCTTGGTAGTGGGTCGACGTAAATAACATTATAATGTTTAAAACTGTATTGGCTTACACATTCTTTTTCGTTTTCTATTGGTTCACTGAGGGAAAATTCCTATAGGAAGGATTCGATCTTATTTAAAAAGCTATTGCGGTCTTTAAGTTTAGGCGACACATTGACGCTGGTAACTAGTCAATATGCAAATATGTGGCTCCATTGTCTATTCAAGACGAGAACATTAACACATGCTTTCCCTAAATTTACGACACGATTGTCACCTGTAGAGAAACCGTTCTTTCGACACAGGTACAATAAAAAACGTCAAATTACAATAATTAAGAAAATTGAATTATAGCACTTTCCTACTGAGCTGTCGATATAAACAAAACACGGGTTTCTCACTTAAAATTTAAATAAAGAACACTGTTGGAAACAAACTCTATGACTTTAAATTTTTTAAACAAATTAAAATACGATTAAATTGTATGTACCTACCTATTATATTATAAATCTTTAAATTTATTCAATGATACACAATTTAACGGTATTGAAAATTAAAAGTAGGTATAATAATACTATTTGGTCTAAGAAAGTATATAAGTGTCACGTATGAAAATGTACATAAATAATATAAACAATGTCGCAGTAATAAAATGTATAATTTATTACAGCTAGTGTCGTTTGAATTGGCATAATGTATTCACAGTATTTTGACCTTTGGCTACGACAAATTTCAAATATTGACTTGAAATTTAACCATCTGTTATTAGGTGTTTCATCGTAAAAGTCAACGCTTAGACAACCGTTGTAAGAACGACCCAGCATTACATTAACTATAGCTCTTATTTACGAACAGGAGACCTTGCTAACATGAAACAACCGCCAAACAAAAAAGAAAACGAAACTGAAACTCTATCTATACCTACCAAGAATCACCAAGGTCGGTCGAAAAATACGACCTGTAGAGAAGTACCCAACCGAAAAAAAAAACACTTTTGCTTCCTCTGAAAAGTGAAGACTGACAGAGGAGAGCAAAAGAAGTTCACCTAGTGTTAGAGTTTACAGGTCGTAGTACTAACGGCCTCTCATGACCTAATGCCTGCGACCTAAGAACAGCGGACGAAGCTAGGTTTTTGGAAAACCTCCATAAATAGGCTCGCAGGCGACAAGCTCGGGGCTATTGCCATGTAAGAGCCCGGGCGGGGTGCACGTGGTTCCCGTGCGCCGCTCATGAAGAAGAGCCAAACCAAACCTCTACGGAGAGGGGTCCGGCCGAATCGGACCATTGCCGTTGGGTACCGCGGAAGACTCGTAAGTGCCCTTAGTCCCCACAAAGGCAAGTGAGGAACCGGTGGAGTTTTTAGTGGGTAAACCTATTGCTGCCTAACACCCTAGGCCATAGGAAGCTCCACAAACCGCGCCGCTCTCTCCCGAGAGTGGCGTGCCGGTGCATCAGGCTGCATTTTCTCCACTATACAAAGTGTAACGGGAAACAATTTTTGTTCTATGACTTTTGAAAAATCAAACTTTTTTTTTGAAAATTTTGAGGTTATGTTTCACTGAAAAACAGATGCTTTGAAAATAAAAGTAATTGAAGTTTTGATTGAAGTAGACCAAACTAAATGAAAGGACAAAATAAGGTCAATGAGCTCGAACTCTGAGAATCAGCTGATTTTCAAGTAAACTTTACACTTAAAATTTTCGAAAACTACTTTGATATTTCAAAAGTCGTAGAAGAAAAGCTGTTCGCCTAGAAGTCCAAAACCACCCCACGCTTAAAAGGGCTTACTCTTTTAAGCCGAAAGGCTTGTATAAAAAAAAAGGTTTTTGGAAAAACTCATTGAAGCTTTCTTCGAAGTCATTGGTGAAGCGTTTTAAAAAGTTTGTGATTAACTCCACATTCTTCAGTCATTATGGGTAAATACCTACCATAAATTATAATAGGTAATATTAACATTGAAAAGGTCAGTCACTGACTCGACCATAATGTCGATAGATACAGTGAGCACCGATCTTAAGTTATAACTGTATCATATTAAGACATTTAATAAAATTATGATTAAATTATGCGAATTTTTTACGATTCGACCAATTAAGGTTTTTATACCTTTTAGTTTACCTTTTAAATGCTCTAGTTTTATTAGGTTGTCTGTTACTATTTCTATTTTTATTGATGTCGAAAGCAAATAAATATTGTTTTATTATCTATTTAGCAGCCATAATAATATTATGATCAATTAGTTTAAGAAATTAAGATACACTCAAAATGATAATTATTATAACTTGCAACTTACTGGAATGCAATCGTATCTTAATCGATTTAAAAATGTTCGGAAAACTGTATTCTCCAAAGAACATTTTAACGGCAAAATATCAAATGTTAAATGACAATCATCAAATTAGACGCTTATCGGCCGGCCCTATTTTCTAGTAAACACTAGTGTAGCGCCCAATGTGTTACCTACATTGGGTGTAGACCTTAAAACACCTTTCAATAATTAAAACTGAACAAAAGCGTACATAAACAAACAGCATTACTCCTTAATAACATTATTAACCATACCCATTAAAATAATTACAAATAACAATTCAAGGAAACATTGTTCGAAAAAAAATCATTTAAAAACATTAATTGATATGATTATCCACTCCGTTACAATTTTTACACTATTAATTTATACAGTCGCATACAAAAGTCGACTTTCCGACTTCAGAATTAAGTCTGGAAATCACTTGACTTTTAAAATAAGAACATGATTTTTGTCACTCAATTTAATTGAAGTCATGTCGCGGTGAGTTGTAACAAATCATCATTTTTTCGTAACGTCCGATTGTCGGTCATTTGCCGATGTGACCGAACATTTACGCTGGTGGAAAGAAATGTCACTCGTTAGTAACTTGTACAGTCGAGTAGAGAAGTAAGAGCATGGGCTTAAGTAAAATATAGAAAATGTGAGGAAAATAAATGATGATGAATTGTTGGAAATCGTTGATTGAAATAGATATTTCAATCAAATAACCAAAGCAAATAACCAAATTTATATAATATAATATAATCCTGGAATAAAAACATACGACTCAAAAATTTAAAAAAAAAGTTGGTACCTATTCTATTTTTTTAAAGGTTTCTCAGGGTGTTTTTCGTACGTAACCCAGAAAAATATAGGTAATCAATCATGGAAACGATTTAGTCATACAAAATATTAAACAAAATTTGTCGTTAAAATTTAACAAATGTCGTTTTCCCTCTCACTTAAAATAACATTAATAAAAATTACCCTCTTGCGTCAAATAAATTGAATTCCCTCCCTCAGTATTAGCGATGCGTACATAAATTTTCCTATTTCTGTTAAAACTCTGAATATCACTTTTCTACACAATATCACACTTAAAAGTCAAGCTGGTCAATTTTAACGAAGGAAACGCGTTGCACTAATTGAGATTGCACCAGCACAGGCACCAACAAAAGTGCGTTCAAAAACTCACCGCATTACTACCAAAGATGGGGCTGATTTATTGAGACATCTCGTGAATAGACTGTCCGGGATGGGAGCAACTGAGTCGTGAAATCGAGTTTTTACTGCGACTGTACCTTTTGACTTTTGTACGGCCACTCCCTTTTATTTTGGGGCAGACCATGTGGAGAAAAAGAAAAGCAATGAATACACTGTGTGTTTTGAAGATCGTAATTTAAGCCGAAAGGGGGTTGTTCTAGACGTGCAGGCGAACAAATTTGTTTTTAGTTTTCGAAAATATGTTTTTTTAATTTTTTTGAGTTTGAAGTTGAGGTAGTTTCTCGATCAGCCGTTAAAATAATAGAGTTAGAATTTACAAAAGTCGTACAAACAAAGTTGTTTGGCCTCTTGGACAACCCCCATATATTACTTCTTATATTACTGTCCCCTAAGCCAAAGAGTAGATATGTTGTATTCAGATTTCTCTATAAAACAACGCGTAACAAATTGCGGTTGAGTGTAAGATTTAAGATCCGTCCACTTTTTTATTTTTCATCTACAGGTTAATAGCAAAACTGCTTGCTTCGGCCTATGTTGACTTTACTTTGTTGTAAAATTAAAAACTTAGTCAGATTCCGTACTTTAACTACCCCAAACTCTAGTAAGTAGGCCTTTACATCTAATAGTGTCACGAGGCCTACCTGATAAAGGCATGTCCTCTTTGTATATACATACAACCATCCTATTCTACTATAATAATAATAATAATCCTACTATATAATAGTATAAAGCTAAATGTTTGTGAGTATGTGTATGTGTGTTTGTTACTCAATCTACTGAACCGATTGCGATGAAATTTGAAATATATGCAGCTGGAAATATAGACACCTGGATCAACACATACTAATTAATTGGCCTTTTTATCTAATTTAAGATTTTTAATCTAGCGCAAGCAACTTTTAATCCATGCTATTTTATGGCGCTGTTGGCCCGGGAAGATGAGTTGGCTTGCTCTAGCACCTATACCACCCTCCCAGCCCAGTCAGCCATGCCCAGAGGGAAGAACTGGTCAATACGTCTGGAGCTAACTAAGCCATGTCACCATGTTTTCCTTCGCCGTATGAGCGATGTTATTAACGCACATAACTTTAAAGCAAGGAAAAAGACATTGGTGCGCGGTAAGCCGGGATTCGAAAACAATACCTTCGGAATGAAAGTCAAGGAATCTACCACTAGACCAACATCGCTCTGTATTAACACATATGCTACTTTTTATCCCGATATATCCGCGGAAACGGGACTTACGCGTGTAAAACCGAGGGGCATAAAGGTAGGTAGGTATATAGACTGAATCTCTTCTAAAATGTGTTCTAATCATGTAAGTATTCTAATTAACATTATATAAATTTGAGTTGAAAAAATCGCCAGCAATCTTCAAGTAAAACCTAACAAAAAAAAAATCAACAACCAATTAATTTACATGTCGTATTATTATTATCAAGATAATATAAAAGATATTGTAATCAAATACTTGAATCTCAACGATGCAATGTTGCCATCAGAATTGAAACTTTATAAGTGCGATCGAGCAGTAAGAAAGTGAACATGGCAACATTAATACATAATTTAACTGTTTTCAAGATAAAATAAATTAATATAGCAATATTATGAATATCATTTTAATGTTTGTCTTGTTTAATTTTTTATTTAAGATTGGCTGCGATTTGGTGTTTGGTTATTGGAAAAGAATTATTTCCATTCGTAATTTATTACTTTTTTATTATAAAGTAGCTAGCGGCTAGCGGCTTTATCATTAAGCGCAGAATACAGAATACCTTACTACCTAACTGATTCCATAATATACAATGAAACAGGGCGGTACGGTATGGCAGTACGGCCTCGAAAGTTTACGGTGGTGTTATACTGAGATTGAAAGCCTAGTTTGTTTGTCTTTACAATATACCTTAGAAAAATCGTAGGTCGTTGCAGCCACTAAGAATTACTTACCATCAGGTGAGATAGTTGTCAAACGCTCATCTATAGTTTCTAAAAAATAACCCGCAAACAGCTATAATTTAAATTTTCAACCTGATTTCATTCATGATGCTGTTTTATTTCAACCTGATTTCAAAAACCAATAAACGTTTAACGAATGCGCACTAAATAAATTACTGAAATATAAAGAAAGGTTGCGATTGCTCAACGTTCTATCCAAGTTTATATCAACCTGATTGCTGAAATGCGGTTGAGCCCGTGAGATAAAGCTAGTGTTCGATTAAATATTACCCGTTTACCTATCTAGAAATTACTATCACCAAACCCTTTGGGCGAACAGTACGTTATCATCAATCTGTCGTCATCTATTCACAATCTTAGCAAAAATCTTCGTGTATGAATTTAATCTAAATTGACAGGATTATATCATATTTATCATAATGTAAGTACTTATTTTAGGTTTATTTATTTAAGAACTGTTAGCTTATGTAATTCTGTTGCCAACAAATCTCAACTGAAATATTCGACTTTTCCGGTTACGGATGTACCTACAATTTGACAGTTACAGTCAATGGTAGTAATTACATAAGCAATTTGTTTACTACTGCAGTGCTACTAAAGTAAAAAATGACGTGAATAAAACTATTTCAATAATTTCAATCGAGATTTCTTAGAAACAGAGTTAAGTAGGCCGCTGAGCGACTGGCCGGGGTGGCACCAGTAACCGCTTTCTTAGCTATCTTATCAGATGGTGTTTTATTCTTCTTCTTCTTTTTGTTCAACTCATATCGGAGTTTGGATAACATAGAGCTATTTTAATTTCAGAGACTGCAGCTCTAAAAACTAGGTGATACTGCTGCCAAACCAAGCCTTTAAGTCCTTCCAACGACCTAACTATATGGTCACGATAAAAAACACTCCCCTAGATATCATACCTCGGCTCTAGCCAACATTCTTATCGAATAACGAAATCGCCAATCGACAGATTTTTTTGTATGAAATTGAACTAAGCTCGCGAAAAATCAAGCGTGACCTCATGTCAATTTAATACAAAAAAATCTGTCGATTAGCGATTTCGCTATTCGATAAGAATGTTGGTTAGGGCCGCTTCACTAATGACTAGATGAAATTGTAAATGTAAAAGAAAAAATATTTATCTTATCGAGACTTATAAGAAACGTGTCAAAACTAACGATAAAAATCAGTTCCTATCCACAATCTACGTCCAATAGCCATACCTTCTACTAACATCTCATTCGAAATGTCTTCATCAAAGTGTACTAAAATCTACTTTACATATTTCCCGTTGGTGGCAAACTGTATCTTACCCATTATTCTTTTAAAATTCCGTTTGATGTGTGAAGCCGCGGTTTTAAGCAATTCCCAAGACCGTTCCATAAACATTACCTATCACATAAACTACCTTTCTAATACGTAAAAATTAAAAACAAATTATGTCATTATATTAGAATTTCAAATTTTAATTCAATATCAATAAATAAACAAGATTAGTGTAAGGAACGTGTGAACTCGGGGGAAACGACTAATTCTAAACATTAGGGCGTAGTGGGCTACTGTGAAATTATTCATTAACAGTAACATAGCAGTCAATAACTAAATACAAATGTTAGTTGAAATCAAACGGTAGTTCACGGTAGCATCTCTAATTTATTCAGAATCAATATACAGTAGGTACTCGTGAGTTAGATATATGGAATTCCTTCTAAAATAGACAAACATTATCCATTGCTGTATAATTTAAGATATTATACAAGTGTTTTTGTAATTAACAGTAGTGGTTATGAATATTCAGTAGCGGTGGTGTTTGATTTGAGAATTACGTATACATAATTATATATTTTTATTTTGTGTTTTGATTACTTATTTCGTTTATTTTTTTGACTTTCGCTTTTATTGTGTTGATACATAATTAATCCCTTCTATTTTTTACTTACTTATAAGTACCTACATTTAATATAAGTACTTAAGTATATGCTAGTATAAATGAAAATGAATTTTATAAACGAATTTACGAGTTTGTAAGTTTTATTTGTAATTAACACGTTTTAAATTTTATAAAATTTGTTCTAGAAATATTTGAATGGAAAAATACGTCTACAAAAATCCACTCGTGGCGAGGGTTGAACTCGCGCCTCCAAATCAGCGAAGGTACCGCGCAAATTCCGTCGTAATCGGTATCGGAACCCTCTGGGCAAAGGATTAAATTCCGCGGTTTAAAGCGTAGCATTTATTTCTATGCATTTGACTACTACTCTCTGAAGTAACTCTGGTGCTCTTCCAACTAATCTACGCGTGCTCCCCGCCTCGCCAAGACCAGCGCCTACCCGAGTTCAAACCTTGCCGCGAGTGAAGTTTTGAAAATATAAGAATTAATTATTAAAAAGATACCAACCAATCGAAGTAAGCACTAATAAAATGCTTTACTTATGGATCTCGTAATTTTTTAATAATCAGACAGAAGTTCGAAAGTGAGAATTCAAAACCAGGCGACGTTCACGTGTTTTCTTAATAGGATCACTTGACGGGCAAGTCGATGCGGATTCTCCATAGAACGAGTACCAAAATCGAAAGGTCGTTTCTACCCTTTACCTCTAACATTAACCGATCCATTGATATATTATTCTATGTAAAATAAGGAACTAGTGAGAACTGCGTTTTATTTTTCAGTTTTTTTTTAATTTTTATAGTAACATTAAAAATAAAACGATTTTACCTAATGATTTGTGTGATTATTACACAGCAAAAAACACCAAATAACTAATCATGTCAAAGGGTGAAAACAACCCGATTTATTTTAGGTAGTTATTATACTTTACCTTCAAATTCAACATCTGTCAAGTAAAATGTCACTCAGTCTGCGTTTACCCATATCCTTTTCATAAATATTCATAAAACAACTTTATCAATTGAAATATTAATAACATATAATGAAATTAAACTACAATTTTAAAAAGGCATTCGTATTTTATTTCTTTTTATCAAAAATATATTAATTTTTATATATTTTTTAATATAAAACGTAAAAAAATGTAAACTTAAAGATCGTATCACACCGCCTTAAGTCAATATGAATTGTTGTTGCTTTTTGTTTATTCTTAATACGAGAACAAGCAACAATTTAAATTTAATATTAATCAATACAAAAATAACGATTTTGCGGTTAGTTGGTATACGTAGTGTATCAGTCACAATTTTTTTCTACGATTATTTTAGTCTCAAAACTCAATACGCCACTTATTTATGAATTCAATGAAACCTAACTCGTTATGACTTTTTACTCTAAATAAAAAAATGTGACACAAATACAACCAGACTTCAAAAATACTACGTAGCTAATAAAACTAGTTTATAAAAAATGGAATGTACAAATAATATATAAAATTCAACAAAATAAACAAATAACAAAACACACTCATAAATTATGCTAAGATATAAAAAAAATCAAGATAGAAGTCTCTTAAGACTTCTTAAGGTTGCTTAAGAATATGACTCAATACAAACTGGCCTTAAGTCTAAGAAAATAAATAGTAACATTTAAAACTTTATACAGGACTCAAATTTATTTGTACACTAATTTTGAGCTTCGATTTACTGGCCTTAGGTCCCTTAAACTAACACTGGTAAAAACTGGCACTTTTCTGGCAATAGGCGAGATACTAACGTGACACATTTATCGGTCAACTTTGTTAATGACACAATTATAACACATATATTTAAATTAATATATTTACAAACTAATACACAAAAATATAGAGGAAAATTTATGTGAAAATTGTCACGTAACAATTATATTTGTAATCCCGCAATTTAAATTATGTATGAATATAAATCCGGTTCACAATAAAAAAAAGGTAAGCATACTACTTAGGGAACATTCAGTTTTCAGTTGACAAAAAACACCTGATTGGGTCCACAGTTTACATTTGGGGATTAACAGTGATTATATAGCAGAAAATAATTAGAATAAAGATAACTTGAAATTTGTATACTCTGGAATTTGAAGAGAAATTTTGTTTTTTTTTTACAAATATTGCCAAATATTGGCTAAAAGTAATAACTAAAAAAGTCTACATTCAAAATCTAAGAAGTCTATGACTTCTGATCATTACAATATTATTATTTTACTACGAAGGTATTCATAGAATAATTAAAATTATAGTAATGGTAAAATCAGGTAATTAAGAAAAAAGGAATGTATTACTAAATACTGTATGGCAAAGTATTAAGCGTATGGCACATCAAACTGAACTTAATAATTGTGATCCAGGTCTAATACTAAATGACATTTCGATTGTCCTATCGCGTTTAATGTACCATTCACTTTATATGGTTTAGAAAAAAAAACTAACAGCCATTTTAAAAAACGCTTCGAAACGATATCTTGCCAATACTTTGTCATATTTTTGTTGACACTATATATCACCTTTAATAGCAAGACAAAGTAACTTAGTTAAGATTTCCATTAGAAAATGTTCCAAGTACAGTCATAAGAAACTAAATATTCAACTACCTAACTAAAACTATTTACAATTAAAATAGAGCTAGTAACTTACATATAAACGACAAAAATTTGCTTCAAAATTACTACTTCTGCGCTAAGCCTTAAAATAAACATGGCAAAGGAATTTCATATTTCATCCAGTCATCGATACTTCTTCTGATCTTTTCGAAACAAGTGACAAGTCTAAAGGATTTTTCATAATGTCTTTTGTTTCTTCCAGATCAATGCTTAATTCAGGTTCAGAGTCACTAACCTCTTCATTCTTGGGACTTCTGAACAAAACAGCTGTAGATTTTAATGACAGATCAATCGGTTTGTCTTGATCGATAGCAATACCTGCGACTGCTGGTGAATGTAGAAGCAAATCACCTCCATTTCTGTTCTGCCAAGGATTGATTCCAGGTAGGACTGGTCTAATATTGTGCATTGGTGCAGATATGAATGGAGTACTTCTTGGAGAGAAACTAGGAGATGGAGAAACATTGAAAGGAGTTGGAAGCAGAGCAGGTTTCCGTTTTCTTACATCTTTGCTCTGATTTCTAATTGCATGTAACCGTACGTCCTTTTCACTACTCGGTGAAGATGCGGATCTAAAAATACTCAGGCCACTAGTACTTCTTGAACTGTTATCATCTTCAGGGTCTGCTGAAGAAGCACCAGAATCGGACGGAGAGACACTTTGTCGGGTAACATCTTCTGTGAAAGGGCTTTTATCTGAGTTTTTATAGTATTCCGCTAACGCTGCAGCTGGGAGTAGATTTGCGGGAAGAAATGAAGGGCTGATGGGCGATCCAAATGTTGGCGGAGACTTACTGGTTTGCATCTGTTGGATCTGTTGTTGTTGTTGCTCTTGGAGTAAGCAGTGGATCTTGAACCAGTTGGAACGTCTGCCATATCTGGAGCCAGATTTGGACATGCCAACGAGAAGGCACTTACGCAGTCGACATGCTTTGCACGCTGTCCTATTCTTCTTGTTAATCACACATTCCCCGTTATTCTTGCACTCCGATATCGACGACAGGTTGTTGTACGTCCTCCCAAAAAACGACTGCAACAAACAAAATATTTGCATGTTAATTACGTACAGGCAACATCCCTGTAAGGGATACGACGAATATGATGTATGCAATAAATGGATATTAAAAAGGGCATTCGATTTTCGCAAGAAAACGACAGCACCAATTTTGGCTTACACGCCTGCATTAATTTAGCTTAAAATATTGACAGACTTCCGTCGGCGTCGCATAAGAATCAGCAGTTTATACGCGATACAGTTAAAGAGAATCATCCGTGGGACCATTCAATTCGACTGAGAAGCGAATTAAAAATTACATTTTTCAAAAAGTCATCATAAAGAGCAGAGCAAGGCGTATTAAAATCTAGGTCAGCTCGAATAAGGTCGTATCTCACACTTAATATTACAGAAGTGGTCTCGGTCGGATCCTGTTGCGTCTCTTGACGTAAGTAATGGGGGTCTTTCGCGAATTTTTTAAATAAATTTGGAAGTTACCCCGCTGAGCGCGGTTCAGGTCTCTTCTTACTCAATTAAGCTCATACAAAAGTGTAAAATATGCGAGTGTGCTACAGTTTCACTGACACCGCCTGCGCCTTCGCCGCGGATACTTTCAGCAGTAAATAACGTAATGTCTCGTTATTTTTGGATTACAACAATATTTTGGAATGCAATTTGCAGTTATTGCAGTATATATTGTTTGCATATTCCGTGCTCATTACAATTTGAATATTAATTCCGTATCTAATTTACTTTATTGTTATTTGGAAAGGTTAATAAAAAATATTTGAAGTGTGAGATTATATTAATTAATATAGCTTAGCTGTTTACAGGAATGTAGTAAACATATTTTATAGGTTCGATTACAAGTGAATGTCTACTTATTAAATTGTTTTTCTATTCATTTAATATTTTGTAAATGAATAAAGTTAAGTTATATTACCTACCTATAGATTCAAAATTTATATTATATAGTTTTTTCAAAATATCTTTCAAAAAAAGACACCGCTAAGTTACGATTTTTTTATAAGTATAAAGCAACGTTATACTTTTTAAGTTTTACAAAAGACTAAATACGAACGTCCTGCTTGCTGTACCACTTGCTTTTGCAGCTTGATCTAACTATATAGGCTGTGTATATAGGTATCTACGTACTGTACATAACTTACCATACCTAAAAGTAAGTGATAGTAATCTCTGTAAGGAATTAACAGCGTTCATCAATCATTATCAATTTATCATATCATATCATACACACACAGATTTCATAAAGTAGGTACCTACAAATTTTGTAAAACTCAAGGACCTGAAAAAAACGATACGTATTTTCGCAAAAATATTACGAAACATAAAAAATTTCATACAAATCCTCTAATTTTCCTTCTCTGTTTGTTTATCTAGAGTCTTATTAGTCACGTTAAAATGATCTAAATTATTTACTCATTTACGCGAAACCATCTCGGATTTCCTCTCTAGGTATACATCGATGATGTCATATTTCTACGAACGAAATCGTGTGTAAACTCTAGTCATCGAACCTTCTCACATGGTTATTTAGTTATGTCAATACCCAAGTAAATATTTTATTTGATTCAGTAGCACGATTGGTATTTTGTAAACGTAATTTAGTATAGTAAGAATCGGTATAGATCATGTTAATTTAGATCTTATTTGGAACCCATAGGACAATTTATACTAGTTTGGCGCGGAGCGCTGTGTATAATAAATGTCGTGCAATTCGGTGCAATATTTATATAAGTATTATATTTACGAAAAAAAGTCGAAAAAAATCACTAATAATAAAAAAGAAAACGGATGCATTGATGGATGTTTGGTGCTAGTTTACGCTATAACTACTGAACCAATTACGATAACTGAACTGAACTAATTAACTTAAAAGATAATAAGATTACTGGTTGTTGGTTTAAAATAAAGTTTTGACAAAATATTAGCATTTAGTCTCAGTATAATAATATATACTACAAGCCCTTTACATCAGAGGTGCCAATTTTTTTTATTATTCACATATTTTTTTTGTGAAGTTCATTTTGAATAATGACAAGCAGGCCCACGCGCGGCACTCTTAATCAATAAAATTTTATATTTTACCAACTGACCTGCGCCCACGCACGACCTCTCCTATGCAAAATGAGACTCATGGTGTAATATGGTGTTTTTTATATCAATTTCTTATAGAATTTATGGTGTCACTTTATGATGAGTTTAAAGTAGGTATTTTAATCAATATTAAGCTTTGAATTATTTTTTTGTTGGTGTAGGTAGGTAAAATTGATTAGGTTAACATTTTTTTGTGGTTTTTGTCAGGTGCGAGCTGAAATGATGTAAGATGAAACTCTTGATAAATGTGATTTTGAAGAGCTTTGTGATTTTGAATGATTTTACAATACTTTGACGATCTATTAAGACTATTTGAGTGTTTTAATTTAGCGATATAATTTAGGGTTTCATACCGGGTAAAAAGACCCTTTTACTAAGATTTCACTGTCCGTCTGTTTGTCATCAAGTTCATTTTCTCATGAATCGTGATAGCTGTGTGTGTGTGTGTGATCTTAAATGATATTATTTTGTTGTAACAACAAATAAGATAAATAATATAATTTATGTGGGGTTCCGATATATCAAACGTATTTATTTTGTAGTAACGGTACGAAAACATCTGAATGCGCATAAAACAGCCCATGAAAACTCCTCTTTTTTCTTTTAAAATATCTAATTGATAAGCTTAAGATATTTTTTTTTTTTAAATAACTTTAAATAGATATAAACAACGAGACAAGTGGACAAAAGGTCAAAAGCGACCCATTTGTCCGCGAAATCTGGGCGACTCGGCAACAATAAATACATATCTTAACCGTCCATCGTCTACATTATGTAAGTGCGTAATAATTTCAATGTAATCGCTTAAAGAAATCACAATACATACATCAGGGCGACGCTCTGGGTTGCGTAAACAGAATTGCAATGAGGGTTATTTAGTTCGCTTTTTTCGGTTGAATTGTACAGGCTGAGTTATACAGGGTCAGTAACATGTCCATAATACAGTAACCTAGTCCATTACTGACTTAATATAGAGTTCTTGAACAATAGTTTTGACCGATCGCAGTCCTGTTATTATTATATGTTGATTGTTTGATTGATTGATTAATACTTTTTTGTAACACACCACAATTAAATAATTACAATAATAAACAAAGCAATATAAAAAACATAAAATTAGGTGGTACACTGGCAATGGCTGGTGGCCTTATCGCTTAAAGCGATCTCTTCCAGGTAACCTTGGTATGGACAAGAAGAAAAAAAAAGAGGAAACGTAGGGTGATTATATTATAATTCTATGTTATATTTGATGTGTTTTTAATAATTAACAGTAGTCTTAAAGTTGTCTGGAAGAGATCACATAAGCGTTAAGGACGTTCATTGAGTCGTTTTTTGTTCTTTTGATTGGTACAATTGGTATAAATAAAGAATTTATATGTCGATCTGGTTGCCTTAAATGATATTTACCTCATTTGTCAGCAAGAGTTTGACAAATCACTGGCACAGTCATTGTTTAACAAAACTACCGCTAATATACGTTTAGATAAATATAGAAATCAATGAATCAAGACAAGTGACGTCTACAAAAACGCAACATCTACGCAAAAGTCTATAAAAGCAAAACTATTCATTCTGTCAGAGCACACACTTACTGAAATTTATTATTATGTATATTAAATCGACACTTCTCACAATATTTCTTTCTTATAATAAAATATGACGGCTGATAGCTTTGACAAAGACTTTGTCATTTTAGAGATTGCGCACACTCGATTCTTTATATCGGGCGATGGTTTCACAAAGATACAAAGATGCATCAAGTTTAAAGCTTACCTGTGTGTGTTCTGTCTGTGTGTATTCATATATATGTCTAAGCGTTAAAACATGATCTTCAAGAAATCATAAATTTAAAGACTTCTTTCAATAGAATCAGAACAGATTAAAGCAGCTAAAGTCACCTTCTAATCAAAATCTTTTCAATGGTTAAAGTGTTTTTTTTGCTGATTTTAGTGTCGGTGATTCAAATCGGTGGCACCGTATATAGGAAAGGTGCTTTATTGAAAGCGTGTTTTCAATTATTTTTTTTTAATTTTACTCTATGTACCTAAACCCTTAACCAAAGGGTTTAGCCTAACTTAAACCAACCTGGCGTTGATTAGAAGGGTTGTTAGGTGGGTGTCGAAGTTATTCTGAACTATCGGGCGATATAAAGTTGAAAGTCTGTAAAAAGAGTACTAAATTTTTGAGGTCGTGAGAAAAGTTTGTCGACCCACGCGTGGGCTTTTAGATTCCTCAGACATTTGTCATATTGTTTATGGTTATAATTTTGAAGATACAGTTTCGATATTGGATCAGATGTGGTATTAAATAATGGATGAAATAAACTGGCCCACGCGCAGCGGCAGCGTGTCATACGAAACTATGTCGTAGTTTGTTATAATGAAGGCAATTGGAATATTGATTTCTTTAAAATTTATTGACATAATTATTATAGAAGCGTCTCGCGGTTTTTGTGTAAAAAAATAACCTATGTTAATTTAGATCCTTGGCTATCTTTTTGGTTTTGGCAGCTGAGTTTAGATGATTAGAATAGTATTAAAGTTTTAAAATAGTTTTTTAAATTAATGAAAAAAGGCACATTATTTTTGAGGGTCTGGAAAATCCAATGAATAACTTTCTATTCAGCAAGTTTCAGTGCAAACAATTCTGTAGCTTTTGTGTAAAGATGTAACAGACATACTCGTTTATTTACTCAATTGTGAAACTCGAGGCTCTACTAATTTACTTAAATAGGTACATAATTATATTTTCCAATCAACAATTGAAAACATAAAATAATAAAAATAGTTGTGTACTATCGGCACTTACAACATAAATAAATGTAGTTACAATATAAAAATCTTTATAATACACAAGTTACTTTATAATACATATTCAATAAGGATACAGTAAACCTAGTAATTACAATAAATACTACTGTATTACTGCCAATTTTAATAAAGACGATGGCTCGTATGTAAAATATTTTATTTAGTTAATGATTTCATCGGAATTTGCATTTATATCTTTATCCAAGTATTATAGTGTGTTCCGAAAATAAACAAGATATTTTTCGCTGGTTTTAAACCAAAAGTAAAAAAATCGTATTAAAATTATAACCTTAGATTATAAGCCCTGACGGAAATAGGGTTTTGTTAATTAGTTTGAAGTGTCTGTCTGTGAGTCTGTGTATGTTTCTGTGATATCGTAGCTCACGCAGGAATGAAGAGATTTTGAAATAGTTTATTTTATTTATGTTATGTGGAAAGGGATGAAGGGGGTAGAAATCGTGTGCTGTAGTGGAAGAGTGGCAAAAGAAAGAAAAAAAACTGTCAATATTATTGACTACAACATATAAAGAAGATGAGATGCTTCAAATTCTCCATGGACACGTTAATGGGTCAACCAACGGGTCTATACTGGAATGACCCCATGCAATATACGTAGTGTTAAATAGGTAGTGTCACACATAATGTTGGATACAAAAAAAATACGCGACCACAGACTAAGATATAGTTAAGAGATGGGCCGACTATGGTTTTGCCGAAAATAATAGAATAAAGCTGATAGATGTTGAGACATATAAGGTGTTTACACTTAAAAATAAAAATATAGGAATAAAAATAAAGCGTGATACTTTTACATTGAGAACTGTGAAATTGCTAGCGTTCATTTCAAATCTTTATTTTGCATTTAAATCGGTTCAAATACAATATAAAAGTTGTGTAATAATTAACTTTTCAAAACAGTGTCAAGACAAAAATGCGCCATGTTCGGTAAATAAATTAATATTGTGGACCTCACACAAACACAAATAACATAGTAACTATGTTAATGATACACGTTAAAAGTTTGTAACAGGGATTTATATGAGAACGGTATTTTTTTACATGATTTCGGCATGTCCCACCCGAGTTGAACATATAATTGTGTTACATTCATTACTGACTAGGAATTTGTGTCTATTTTTGGTACAGACTATAATAACTATTATTACTACTCAAAGACTTAAAAATACCCGATGATAATTATTATTAAGTATAGTCCTCTCCAAAAATAGAAACAAATTATTTATTTATACATTAACTATTCAAGCAGCGAAACCTTTGTCGGAGGTATGTTCCAGAATCAAAGAGTTACTTAACGATTCCTAAACATATTAGGGCTTTAAAACGTGATTAACAACTGTGAAAACATCAAAAACTGTCAAAATACGACGACTTTATACTAATAGTAACCTTCTACTTATAATTAATACTTAAGGAAAATGATTATATTACATTTATTTAATTTTTTAAACTGCTAGCTAAACATATTTTTTAATAGTTTTATGCGGGCGCCCTAAGTTTTATGTATAAAATAAATAACAAACACATAATTTACTATTTTATGTAATATAAACCTTAAAACGGTACATTATTTATCCAATAATATTAAACGATCATGCAATATACTTGCAAGTAACTCCATTACTTAAAATTATTAATTTTAACGACGGTATTTTATCTTAATTACCCATTATAACCTCCATAATTTATTAAGTTAAATTAAGTTTCATAACTGTCATATTTATAGTAAAAATATTAACTTATTAATCTAAATGAAGCACTAAATAAATAGAGACATGAAATTCATTGGGAAATTCATAAAATATTTTTTTTGGAAAATTATTTTTAGTTAATTAAAATAGTTATTTATTCACTTCAAAAAGTTACTTGGTTATATTCACAGCATCGAGAATCACGATAGTGAAGCGAGATAGGTTAATCATAGTCTTGTAAACCATTTAGTAATTCCATACAAGTTAAATTCAAACGGTATGGGATAATTTACGAATTTTGTCATTTTATAATATTGACTCAGAACCTTGAATTTATAAACATAATACAGACAGACCACAGTATTTGGATTAAATGTTATCGTGCCACCCATTCCTGAAAAATACAGACAGGCAGACAGACGGACAATCAAATCATCTTATAAGAATTTCACTTTTTGAAGTACGAACTCCCAAAAAAAACATTTTCGTCAAAAAATGAGTCATAATCGGAGCACGATCATTAGTAATCGTCTAAAGTGAGTCAAGTCACGTACTTTATTCAATTACATCGTAATATATCTCCAAGACCCCGGTGTATAAGGAAGTATCGAGTTATCAAGGATTTCTCATCGCTGACTTGGGTGGATCTACTCGCGTTCTGTTACTAAAGTTACAGTACTCTTTTGAAATTAGTTTTTTTTTGTACCGGAAAACCTGTACCATGATCGATTTATTTATTATTTTTCCCTTTTTCTTTTCCACATAAGTAGGTTTCTTTTCAACATAAGCAAATTGTTTATTCTGTTTTAAATCGTTCTTGGGGATTTATGGATAATGTAAAATTTTCTTTAAATTGTTTATAAAGTGTTTGAATTTATGCTTGAAAATTAGGCTTATCTAGCCTTATAAGCATGCCCAAAGAACTTCTGAGGCGTTGCCAGTTGATATTAATTTTAGAGGGCTTAGTTTGGTTATAGGTACGAACGATCAAAACTTTTAGCCACTCGAAAATTTAAAACAAAGTTTCTGCAATACTTTAAATTCTTCTTCTTATCATACCACAACTACAAATCCAAATTTAATTTTTTTTCTGACACATGATATAATTTTCCGTCACACTATTAAAAAATTGAAAACGACCGAATGTACGAAAAAATATTTTTTGACATAATAAAGTGGGTTACACACAGCTCACATAGTAAAGAAATATTTCTAATAACTATTACAGAATTTCTTTGTAGACGCATACAAAGTTGGGACCGCACTGAAGTGTCAAGTTATTCCCATACAAAGACTTTACGATATGTCGAACACCAATAAAAATAATGAATACCTAACTAAAAGGCGTAATATTTGAACATCTGATATGAAAACTCGTGGGCAGGGATAGTTTTATGCAATTAGTGCCATTTGGTTAAAGTATTTTGTTTATGTAAACGTTGTTTTAAATATTTATCATTATAATCGATGGAATAAATCGAAATAATCTAGGTAGTAAAAAGTTACCATTAAAGTAGAATACGCAAAAAATACTCTTGCTCGTACGTCGTCACTTCATACGATCTTCCCGTAACCTCGTGTAGTAAAGTCCTTAAAAACTTGCTCGCATCACTCGTTTTTTTTTTTGCTGCCCTTGAGAAGTTCAAGCTAGAACTTCTTGGGTTTTCCTAATCTACCGCGGCCAATCTTGATAATAAATGTATGTTTTAAAAACCGATGTGTCTTATTTAGTAGTCAAATTAGAATTTGTAAACAAAATCGTGAATAACAGCAATTAACTCCATACAACACAATCAATCGCCTCAAAGAACCGATAACCGTATCTTATATGACACAAATGATGTTCTTTTTTAAATAAATTTCTTTAACAAGGTTTCGTTAAAGGCCGTCGATAAAATAAATACATTTATTGTATTAATTCATTAAAACAAATGCCTCCATATTGCAAAGTATATAACATAAACTTAGGTTAATTAGTTGCTATTCACAATAAAGTAGCATATTTGAAACCTCGTGAGAAAAGTACTATAATAAATATATTATTTTCTTTCTTTCTTTTTTTTTCTTTGTTAGGATTAACCACGGCTTGCGATTTTGCGCGCGTAAGTTTTGAGATCGAAAATAATATGTTTTTTATTGTTTCAGGAGTCCAGTAAATTTACGTGCTAAGTGTCATCGCAAATGGTCAAATAGTTTAAAGAGTAATACATTTACAAACACATCGAAAAACACAAAGTATTAAATTTAATGTTATAGTCAGATATTTTTGAAGGACTGTCTCACTATTGCATACTATCACGCGAACATAGGGGAATTTGTCGTATGCTAGTGAAGTATCCGACATCAAAAGTTTTCATTAATTAATTCAGCTCCTTTATGCCTCTACCTTTATATTTATGCTCTTTTTATCTGTGCTGCGCACGAGTCGATAAAATACCTGTTCGAGTGTGGTCTAAGTCAGAAAAGACAGATATTTAGATTTTTATGGTAACAAAAATACCTACTCGAAAGAAAACTACGTAGAACGGGATATAGTTTTTGGGCTCCGTTTCTAAAGGGTAAAAACGCGACCATTTTCTTAAGATTCCAAAGTTCATACAATTTTCTTTTAAAAAATTAAAGAAAATAATTCAACAGTCTATGTGTTTTGAAAAATAATAATATTAAGTAAGGCAAACTTGATTTTCCTGTAATAATCCAATGATAGTACCGAACTCTTCATGCGCAAGCCTGACTCGCACTTGACAAGTTTTATTTTTCGGCCGCACTATGATTGCCGCTATCCTCCTGTACTTTAAATTTAATAGTTTCGTAACCACCACATGGTGGTCACTTTATAAGGGTCATCGGACACTACTTCATTGTATTTTATAGATTGACCAGATTTAGTGGCACCAAGTGTAGTGATAAATTTATGTCTTATCATTTAGTAATGGAATTTGGTTGTGACGAGCCTTAATAGTGATACCATTAAGTTACAAAACTTAAACTTACAAAACCACCATAATCTGTATTGGCTATACAGATTATGGTGGTTTTGTAAGTTTTTTTTAAATTAGTGTTGATCAGATTTCTTGTCTAGTTTTGACTTCAGTTAATTTGTAGGTTACGTACTATCTTGATATCATATAGGCTTTATTCGAGTATTAGTAGGTATTTTGTTTACCTAAGTTAATATTTTTTTGGTTTCATATTTTTTTTAGCTAAAGTCTATTGAGATATTATGTTTTTATAGCTGCGCCCAGCGGTTTTACCCGCATAAGTCCCAATGTGGTTCCTGCGGGAATATCAGGATTTGTTATTCACATAAACCTTCCTATCAAATCACTTCATCTACTAAAAAACCGCATCAAAATCCGTAGAAATAGTTTTAAAAATACAAACAAACATTGGGAAGCAACTTTGTTTTATACTATGTAAAGGTAGGTATAAAGGTTACTAAAGGTGATGACTCAAACATATACCGTGTTCCGTTTGTTAGGTCTATCGTAAACATGAAAAGACAATGCTAAGATGAAGTCGATGATTGACTCTTAGAACATCAAAAATATCATCGAATTTAATGTATAGATACTTCAGTTGCTTAAGCTTGCTTAGTTCAGTTGTTTTACATGTGTCTTTCTTCTGATGCCAAGAGTACGTTTAGGGTTGAGGACAATGGTAAAACGCGTTTATAACCGCAAAATTAATAAAATTTGCATTAAAAATCCAAAAGCAAAACTTTAATTAGTTTTCTCTCTCATCATCAATGATAAAACTGTTAAAATTATTGTAAAATCAGTAATTAAATTTAATTACTATGCGTTTAATTTAAATAAAACATGCATTACACGTTACATAAGCAATAAAGTGCACTGATCTCTAATCTTTGTGAGGGCACTCTCAAACTTATCTAAAGCTTAGGGCGAACCTAGATAAACGATTCAAAATCGATCGACTTTTCTTATACTTCTGTAATACCTCTTAATCGGTTTCTTAGTTCACTTTCGACCGATCTACACTTTTTTAACTTACACGGTTTCTGTTCATTGTTATTTAATTAGATTTCGATCTACGATCTATCTGTGATTAAAACAAAAGATTTATATATATTTAAAAGAAAGTCATGTTAGTTACACTATTTATAACTGAAGAACGGCTAAACCGATTTGGTTTAAAAGTTGTGGGTAGGTAGCTTAGAACCAAGACATAGAATGCTTTTTATCCCGATATTCAAGCTGCAACGGGAACAGGACATACGCTTGTGAAACCGCAGGGCACAGCTAGTTGAGTATATTTTATGAGTTGTGAGGTCGCATAATTTCGGCTACATTTGGTTTCATCCTAAATACTAAATAAAATCCACACAGCCACACAGCGACGCAAAAAATGATTTGCAGTCGTGTAAATTATATTCAGCTAGCGAAAAGAATTTACACGACTGCAATTCAGCGTCTTACAACTCGAAAATTTACGTTCGTTGGCCAATGCTGTGAATAAGTTTTTAGTCTGTATTACCCCTGAGAGTTATCTAAACCTTAAAGGTTGGTGCAAGCAAGTGCTTTATCGGATGGGGTTATGTTAGAGAAAACCAGCAATTTTGAAATCGATATTAAAAATATGTAGCCGCTAAGAAAAATTACGTTTCGTCCGCCGACTAAAGGCAAAACAGAGCGACATGACGAACTTATAAAGGTTTGTTGTTGAGTACAAAACACTATAAATATATATATACAATTAAACTTTAAATAATTTATTAACCAAATTTAATTTCAACAAAAACAAAAAAGAAGATCAAATAACCCAAACCTAAGCCCAAGTATTTTTTTCCATTTCCAAAAACCCTTTTGGTTTTCCAAAGAACACACTATTTAGGCTATATGCTGATTTTCTTTCAGTACTTTGAATTTTATAAACACCTGATATGTTAGTGATGGACCATGGCTCAACTTAGGCAACTTATTCAGGCAGACTCAGGCAAACTTAGGCATATTACCCTATTCCTTCGAGTGAATAATGAGGGATGATGCAAATTGTGGGTCTCAGGGCCCTCACTCTAGACCGAGTCTTACATTACTATTTCCTATTTAAAATGCTCTCAACGAAACCTCTTACATTTATATCTTCTTCTTAATGCTCTTAACGAAAACGCTTATCGCCCAGCTCATCGCTCCGCTTATCACCAAACCACATTACCTTTGACCGACGACGTCTAAAGGCGGATACAGTCACAGATAGCGCGATACCCGACTTTCCCTGCGCCTTAGATTTTTAATTAGATTTAATTGTTCATTTCGTGCTTGGTTTTATAGTTGGAATTGTCTCATTAGTGCTTCCTTCTTTGGTTTCCCGGTTTTAGTGACAAATGAACTAATAACGGTCGGTGTTGGAACTCGATGTCTGTATGTCCGACTGGTTCATCCGTGTTAAGTCACGATAACGTGGGAATTTTGTATTTTAAATCGTGTCGTGATACTTTCTTCTTCTTCTTAGCCTTTTTCAACCGCGCGGGTGTAGGCCTCCTTCAAACCATGCCATCTTTGTCGGTCTTGGGCAACTTCGATCCACTTTACTTCTGCTGTTTTCTTAACGTCGTCATGCCAACGCATCTGCGGTCTACCCTGTGGGCGTTTCTCGCCCCATGGTCTCCACTCTATTAAAGCTTTGCACCACGAGCCCTGTTTTCTGGCGACGTGGCCAGCCCACTCCCTCTTCAGCTTAGCAACCCGCTTGGTTACATCTGCGACTTTGCTTTTCTGCCTCAGCCACTCATTTCGTTTTCGGTCCCTCAGTGTAACACCTACCAGTTTTCGTGATACTTTAGTTAGATATAAAGGTTCATTTTTTTATTGTAACACACCAAAATAAAATTACGAATATAAGAAAAAAAAACATAAGCAACGCAAGTGACACCTTCTAGGCAAAGGTAATAGATTTTGTTGCGGTATTGTATGTGATTTTAAGACGCTGGATTTTCTCGCACAAAATACGTCTACTAAACTGAACGATTGTTCATTCTAACTTCGCATTGTTGGATTGAAATTAAACTCATTTTCCTGTAGGGCATTGATAAAATGACATTGACAAAACCAACGCAATTAAAATCGGAAATTTAGTAATTCAATATTAAATCCGTACTGTTTAGAACTAAAAAGCTTAACCGTAAACAGTAGTTTATTCTTCTAAAACAATACAAAATTTCCAGTTTTAATTGGCGTTATTTTTATTAACAGCAATGCCGTACCGACGTTTCACTGTCTGGCATTCAAACCGGAAAATGAGTTTTATTTCAGTAAACAGTAACTAATATTTATCTAACTAAACTTTTTAATTGTTTTTTTTTTAGCTGTGTTTATGAAGTAATCAAATAATCATATGTTTTTTTTGTACAGAACCAAAAATGATTGTGAACAAAAATCATTAACACCACAATCATTATGAACATCAAACGAGGTATCTATCATTAAAATGACTAAATAATGCGATCTAAATAACGTCAAAATTGGTGTGCAACTGATTGAGTGATCTATCATTTTAGATTGTAATATTTAATAGATTGGTAGGTACATCAATTTGCTGGTAAATTCATTCTACCAAGGTCAGTCGCTCTAGTGCGAGAATTCTGTAAAGAAAAGGTTACCATTCCTTGTGCCGTTTCAGCAAAATAGTATGGAAAGTTGAAAGATCTCTTTTGGTGACGTAAGTAACCCCTTAGTAAAAAAAAAAGTAATGGCCAAACTAGCCTGTTTTCTGAAAACAGGCTTTGACAAGTCATGTGTTAAATTTCCTACATTTACTCTAGAAACTTATGTAACCTGTAAATCGTTGTCGAAGCGACTTGGCATGAGAAAACAAGTGACAAATCTGTGTGGAAGGAGATTGGAGAGTCATTTGCCCTGCAGTGGGCAAATACCAGCTGCTAAAGAAAAGAAAAAAAGGAGAGATGTGACTTTTCCGACAACTTATGTGTTTGATCGCGGGAAACAAATTTGTATGAAAGACAGGCAACAGTTAGAGCGTCACGAGGCTCAAACTACTGGATAGTTTGCCAAAACCATAAATCTACTGAACTACCTAATAATCAAAATTAAATCGAATTTATGGAAATAGTTTAGTTTAAACAGAATAATCAATTTTTTAATTAATAAATTTATTAATGTCATAACAACAGTAGGCAGTAGTCAAGTCGATTTAATGATAGCCAATCATCGATAAGACACGCTAGGACTACAATAGACAGACTGACAAGCCGAAAATTATAATAAATGTATTGCTTTTTTATATAGGATAGAAACAATTACTGCCGTTTGTGGTACAAGTGAAAGATGAAGCGGAAAATGGTAAAAAAGTCACAGAGAAAACAACTGCTATTTATAATTACACGACTGCCGAAGGAAGTGTTATGTTTTTTATCAACTAGTAATTCTGCTGACATAAAACCTACTGAGCGTTTGATTAGATGGACCGGAAAAAATGAAAAGGAAGTATTTAACCAGTTTGTTGTTTGTTTAATATGTGCTAATAAATCATTTATTATTATTAAGTACTTTAGAACGCATGAGGTTTTTAAGTCAGGAGCTTGTGATAACGCTTCCTTGGCAGTCGTGTAATAAAGGGCCTATTCTAAACGTAGAAGTCTGAAAGCGAGCCATTTACTGAATCTAGAAGATTAGAATTTTTTATCATTAAGGATTCGTTTTTTTTAAACTGGGTATTAATTTTATAGGTAGATTAGTTAAGTGTTTCGATTTAATTTCGTTTTAATATATTAAATGAATATATGTGTAAGAATTATCTTGTTTTTAAATCTTATGTCTCAGACTATACACCAATAAACAGAAGTGTATCATTTGGAAGCCGTACTACTTACGATACGTTATTGAATTCATAACTAACCAACGAATATAACCAGCTACGTTTGACAGGCAATATTTTAGCGGCTGCTATGAAAGGCTCTATAAATAACGAAATAACCATATCATTCCGCGTAATGATAAACCTCTAACGATTTCGATTTCTCTTTTGTTATCATTTTTACTTGCCTACCTACCTGTTACAGTTATATTACAGTCTATTAGAATCGTTTGGTTTAATGATTTGGTGAAAATAGCAGATGAAACTAAGGGAGTACCTAAGCAGTTATTTTAAATCGGTTGATAGTAAATTAACGATCAAAATATTATTGTTTCAAGAGGCAAATTCTCTTTACACATAGACTTTTTTGTTACATTTCAATTTAACGGCAAGTAGTGTATTAGCTAATAGGATATTACACTTGGATAACTATATTCTAATAAAATCTTCATTTTCATCTTTTTGTTTCTTTTTCGATCGTTTTTTAATTTATATCATTTGGACATCTGTCATCTGAAATGAAGATCATGAGAAGTTCTACTTCTGCGAAGAAACTAGACATCAATTTTTTCTGCTGTAGGTAAAAACACGAGTTTACAATCGGGATAAAATTTATGTAAAATAATTGTCACGATGCCTACAGCACAAGCCTCGCCTACTTAAACATAAAATAAAATCAAAATAAAACGTGTCAGTTCAATCAATTTCGTCAAGCCATCAGTTTTGTCAGTCGTGTGATCCGCTTATGCAAGCGTGGTACGTGACGTATTGTCTTCTCACCTTTACGATGATAAACTATAGAGTTTGATTGGTTGTAGTCCGAGAGGCTGTTGGAAAATTTCGTTATAAAGGTTTCTAGGCGGCATCTGTACAAGTAGATATTGATAAGCAGGGCATGTAACCTCTCACTGTGCAAAATTACACAGTTAAGCGATAGCTTATTGAATAACATGTTAGGCACTGTAGGCTGTGGTGAGTTAAGCGTTAAGATGTCAAAAATAATATCTAATCTTTTATCAATTGCTAATGTTTTTATCCAAATAACCGGTTTATTCTCTTTTATCACTTCTGACAGTAAAAGTACTCAAAGTGTTTCTTAGATATTTTTATATGCCTAACTGCTGCTTGTAATTTTGTAAGAGCCTTTTCCAGCATCTATCCACATAATATGTCTTCATGTCTTTACATAGAATTCGTTTATCCCTTTCTGGACTCACAATCACGAACTAAAAAAATTAATTGCTAAACATTTTTTCTCTATCTAGTAATATTTTACAAATCCGCCTCTTGGACTACAAAAATAATGTTTTAAAGTTTATTATTGTTTTACGTTTCGGTTATTGTTCGTTATTTGATAGCTGTAATCTTTGAACTTTCACTTTTGTTACTCTCACGGGTCGAATTGAATGATCATACGTCGTAAATGTATCAATCATTCGAGGAATTCATGTTTCCAACGTTACAACGAGCAACGGTGCAAAGGTTAGAGCATGGCAAATAGAGCAATCAATGTTTTTAATATATTTTATATACGGTAAAGAAAAATATAGTGAGGAAACCGACGGATTTAGGATACTCTACGCAAATCCAGTTTCTATTTTTGAATTAAGATTCTGATAACGTCAATATGTAATGTCAAAATGTATTAAAGTTATGTTACTAGCAAGGTCTGCTCTGGTAACATAACCTTAATACATTTTGACACATTTGTGACACGTTCTGTATA
Source organism: Idaea dimidiata (assembly GCA_949358125.1). Taxonomy (NCBI): domain Eukaryota; kingdom Metazoa; phylum Arthropoda; class Insecta; order Lepidoptera; family Geometridae; genus Idaea; species Idaea dimidiata. Next base: position 13,386,964 of record OX442334.1, read on the forward strand.
TAAAGCTTTTGCTATTTTGCTTATTAGAATGGTATCGGGAGCATACTATACCTAAACTAGGTAGGCAAAGTATTAGTTGTCGAGATAATCCAATTGAATTTTGCCTGAAAATGATCGCTAAAGCAACAAGCCGTGCATTGTGCTTAAATTTGCGATGATTATGAGTTTGTATTACTGTAATCTATAGGTAAGCTAAGGTATAGGTAAGGTACAATTAAAGAAAATCTATCTAACTAAAGCAAAGTCGATCTATATACTTTTCTTAATAATAACTTGCGCAAAAGCAATAAATAGTCTAACTATTAAAACATAAAACCCGATCACTTAACAGTAAATCCCTAAAGCCGTGAGTATAGCACAATCACGTTAGGTTGTATCGATCGCCTCCCGATGTGCGTCCACCTTGTCGTGGTGAGGGGGATCAGTAGCTACAAGACGGGCAGTGAAGCCAAGAGGGGCACGAGATGGGAAGCCGGGCTTGCCTGACTTGAAACCCGTTAGCGAGTCCAGGGGTCATAAGGTGCATTACCCACGTAAAAATAAGGTTGTATCGATCAAGAATTTTAATTTCCATACGAAGTACCTAAAATGAACAATTAGTGATCTAGATTTAAACTTCACTTTGCGAAATAAGACTTTATAGAGACGCTTATCCAAAATGCAATAGTTACATAGTTATTATTAGGATTTTAATATATGGAATTGCATTAATCAAATCTTATTTCTCCTATAAAATAAATAAAATAAAAATAGCTTTATTTTCCTTACTCTAACGGGACATTGAGTGATAATTTTTTTTACTAACATATTTAAATAATAAATACCAACTAACACATACCTACCTAATCATTATCACTCAATTTCTCCTATAGTGAGGATGAATAGAGTAGGTCTGACAGAAGTTGTGATTATAACGCCTATGTAAACACAATCTGAATATTTACATGAGTATACAGATCACATTTGAACATTTTGTAATATCTTCTTCTGGTTATAAGGTTGCCTGAAATATATCATTTTTTAGTAGTAAGGACACCAATCCCATTATAATTGGCCATACCTCGTGCAATAATGCATTGATATTTTAATTTTAGTTAAGACATCGATATAATATAATAATACCATTATATTCGATCGAATGATCTTGCGATCGTACACATTATCAAGCGATCGATGGCCACGTAAACGTAGTCATAGTATATCCAGCACTAGTACCGTACACTATTACTAATCGCACCACATAATACACTATAATTACACTATACAAAATCATTAATACCACACTTTGTAATTCGGTTTAATATTACTAATTGAGACGTCGGCCTTTTAAACGGACATGAGAACCGATTGTAATAGACTCTCGTAATTAAATGCTTTTTTTTGTTACTTTATATAATTGACGGGTTCGTCACCTGTCAATCTTTGAGATCGGTTTAATTTGTTAGGTGAGAAAGTGTTTTAGCTTAAATAAGGGTCGTCACCTATGGAGCTGTGTAAAGTATAATATCGGAAATAAAATTACCGATGGTCGCTATACATCAAAATGTCACAGCAAAAGGTTGTTGTACCAAAAGACAGCTATATGGTTAAAACGTTACATCTCAAATTGTTCTACGCAAGAAATGCCTACAAGCCACTTCGTCGTAGTGAACGAAGATGTTTAGCAAATCAAAATTGATGCCAAAAATATTATAATTTTGTCCTTTTCAACACCCATAAAATAACTTTTTTATTCATAGCGTTTAGCCTTTTCGATTCCCACACACACCCATTACAATTTATGGCTATTGGAAACTAGAGCAATGTTATAATGATAGAGTTAAGTCACCACATAGTTAATAGTAGTTTATGTGACTGCTTTAATACCAATCATTAACAGTTCTTTACATGCATTTTATCTACACAAATGTTATAGCATACCTAAACAAAAAAAAAATGCGTCAATATTTTGTAAAAAATAAATACCAATGGTTTTTACCCAAAGATTAGAAAGGGACAGCTGCTCAATATAGCGGAACACTTTTTAGTTCTACGTTCACATTCCAGTAAGTACTACTAAATAAAACTTCCTTGTTCTAACCTAGAAAAAAAACTTTTGACACATTTCACGTTAGCTTTTGTTTTTTTCCTAGATGTTCTAAATTCAATTGATAACTTCAAATTCCAATCTTACTTCTTACTTGATATTACAAACGTGTAAGTTTATACGTTGGTATGTGATTTTAACACTTTCACACAAAATCTACTGAACTTATTGCGATGAAACCTGGAACGTAGACAGTTGGGGACCTAGAATAACACATAGGCTTCCGTTTTTATCCCGATATTACCACGGGATCGAGACTTACGCGGGTGAACCCGCGGGGTGCAGCTAGTCTTATTAAAAATAATAACATTACCACAGATAAAAAATGTTTTAACAAAACAGTTTTAAACAACGCAAATAAAACAAACAAATTAGATTAATTTCAAAACAGTTCACTTTAAAGGTCGTAATTTACGATTTTTGAAAATCAGACTAGATCAAAATATTTGTCTAAACTAACCGAACATTGTAATATCCTCTCAATGTCGAAATTTTAAATAATAAAAGTAACTAATCCATGTTTTAATATCCGTTTCGTGAAACACCGGATGTGAGATTTTTAATCTTACATTTTAGTGCAAAATGTGATCTCATATTTTATATCATTCATTTGGTAACATAATCCGATTTAGAGATTTTTTTTCCAAGAATTATTAAAACCAAGAGTCTATTAAAATATATATTCTTACTTGTTAGCCCGCAGAATTTTCCCACTATAGGGCAAGGGCTTCCTCTTAACCTACGTTAGGCGGTAAAACACCAAAGAAACCAACCCCGGATTCGCCAATGTTTTATGCCTTCTGACTATTGTGAATCCTTGGCATTATGACATGTCGATTTCTTCACGATGTTTTCCTTCACCGTAATAATAATGCTAAGAGTTGTTAAGAGCATAATACAATACATACTAAATTTAAGCGACATTTCTTCAGCCAAACAATATTTTATTGTTAGGTTAGGAAAACCGTTCATAAAATTATATTAACGTAAATAATAATTAATTTAATAAATAACACTCTTACTAACTCCATATTTTAATTGCGGTCATTACGAAGATTCTCCCGAGCCTGCACCGCACTAGGTTACACGCAAACATGCGCACGCGCCGCTCGTACGTACACGTACTCAGTGACCTCACGCACACAAGCGCACGTTCACCTGCCGCGATCCACTGCGCTGTCACATGTTAGGGTTGGGATATACTGGGAATAAACAGCCTAAGCCTAAAATAATCAAGTTGATTTGGTATATTAAGTCATTTACTTTTTCAAAACAATAATTGGATTTTTCAATGTAATTTGATCATTTGGGATATTTTAGATATCAATCGGTCTGAAATTTAATATTAACTGATTAAGTTATCTTGAAATTATATTTTGGACAATTTTAATACCTACCTACGCGAATGGGCTATTAAGCTGCTGTGTAAAAAGATGGGATGTCGATTTTAGAGTCAAATTAATTTATTTGCATGAAATATTTATTATTTCCTGAATCCATCCCAATTTGATTAGTTTTAGAATCTACGATTAAATATTGTATAAACTTATGAATAAAAATAGAAACATGTTCTTTCAATCAGGTCTAAAATACAAATAACAGGTCTTTCTGTACACTCATAATCATAATAATTAATCATAAATTAGCAGGTAGAGATCGATTTTTATTAATGAAAAAACTGTATCATCGTGCCGCTTAGTCATTCATATCGCCCATAACAGGATATCTATTAATGGTTCCGGATCTAATAGTATGAACGAGAGAAGGTACAATACATAATTTAAAGAATTTAATAGGTACTTTGGTACCGCCTTAATTATGTTGATATAAAAAAAGTTGAAAGTGAACCTAAATGTTTAACGTTTTTTCACGTTCTTAACGAATATAGGTACTAGAAAATAATGAAAAACATGTTTGAAGATATTTTTGTTACGTATCGTGGTTAAGTAGTCGTCTTTAGATTTTGGAAAAAAAAAGTAAATTAAATGGAATGCTTAAATTTGGTTTAAAAAAACGAGTTATAACTGGACCGGTCTCTATTAGAGATTATTGAAGACTAGAAGGAGAATGACTGCTAAATGGCGAAGCTGTCGCTAGTCCGCCCAAACGACCGAGTTCCATACGTTCCAAAGTTAAACTGTTCGGAAATTTACTCACACGTCTTCAAAAAGTTTACACAAAGAAGATCGGCGTTTTTCCTCAGAGCTCAGACCTACCTAGGTCTGAGCCTCCTGGTTGAGATACATTAATGAAATTTTAAAGGCATTCCTTAAACACAAGATATGGATTATTCAACTGATTTACGTGATCGAAAGCCACGCTGTTAGTATTTTCGTTTATTTTCCGCTAGATTGAAATATTTTGTATATTAAAGTTTCACAGTTAACAGTTCCAAACCTAAAAAATGGCAGCCCAATCTCTCCTAACTTAGGAGAATAGTGTAGTGCTCCGAACTGTGAAACTTTAACATACAATATCTTTTAATTTTGCGAAAATTAAACGAAAATACTATCACAGTGGCTTTAGATCACGTAAACCTATTGAATTTTACTAATATCATAAACGCGAAAGTTTGTATGTATGTATGTGAGGTTGTTAGTCTTTCACACAAAAACTACGGAACCGATTGCGATGAAACTTGGGATATAGGTAGCTACTTTTTATCCCGATATTGCCGCGGGAACCGGACTCAGGCGAGTGAAACCGCGGGACGCAGCTAGTAATCCATATATCTTCTTTTAGGAATAAAAAAATTTCGTATTAAAAGTGGTTTGAAGTGCAATATGTGTTATCTATGAAACATAACTGGTTTAATTCGAACAGTATTTTTTGAACGATGATGTCTAGTCTACCAAGTTTAGGATTATTAGGACTTAATATTTAAGATTTCGATCATATAAATCGACCCTTGTACTAATAAAAAAATGTTAGCCGTCATGAGACGCCTGACAGGATGTGAGACATTTATTATTATTTCTTATCGGTTGGAACCGATTATGGCCATTAGGAAATTAGCCAGTGTCATGTATTTTAATATATTATGCAAGTTATTTGCATCGAAACAGTCAAGTCGTCATAGTTAAAGTCAAGTCTAGGGAATCATTTGTAAACACGGCGGCCATTTACAAACAATCTTCACGGAGCCTTGGAGACAACACTAAGTCAATGTTTTGCACCGATTTTCACTTTCATTCCACTTGTACACCTTCACGAAACTAAATTGATTAATATGCCCCCGAAATTAAACAATTTGCACGCATATGAACTAGGTTTCACAAAAATGAAAATTTAGCACCACATCTCCTCAACGAGTTCCCGCCAAGACTCCGTGAGACATTTGACATTGACAGATGGGTTGTCATATAATGTGGCGTAAACTTGCCACGACTTGTATTGCCACGTCAATAATTAGGTTTTCTCCCGCCTAAAGTATAGACGTTTCACATCAAAATATTTAATATGCACCAAAACCTCCAGTTTTCCTCAAACACCAATTAAAAATAGCAGTTCAGTTTCCTATAAATCAGTGCAATAGATTGCGATTTGATTAATTACCTATTTATTGTTGAAACGAAAAAAAACCCAGTGTAACTACAGAGTAACCATAAACTCTGACATTCCACGCACACATACACAATCTGATAGAACATCTTCGCGTCACCTGTTGCCTAGATCGCGACCTCCGTACACAACCACATTATCAATATTGGTCAACACACCTACACGCTTAACAATCGACAAAGAAAACTGTATCTTAAATCCTTGTGATAAAATTCAAATTGGAACTAGTAACTAATTGTACTTACACACAAATGAGTAATCGAAGGTGTTGCTCTGTATGTGTGAGTGCTTTTGAATGGGACTGTTATCGTTTATATTTTGAATTTTATTGCGAAGGGAGTAGAGTTCATTTTGTATTGGATAAGGAAGTAAGATAGAAGAGCGAAATATATTTCTTAGGTCGTGGGAGCCGACTGCACCTATTCGGTGTGTTATATTATTTTCTGTGTGTAACGGTATGAAATTTTTGATAATACACGTACAATACTGGTATGATTCTATGATGGGCTTTGATCACCACGTCTAAGGTTATTAATGTTTTATTTTTAGAAATTGATTTTCGATAAATTGATTTTGTATCTGCTAATTTTTGAATAGTAGATCGTTGATTAAAAATCATTGATTTCAACATTAACAGTAGTTATGATCTCAGAAGAAAACAGTTGGAACAGTCACTGCGGTAAGGCTACCGCAAATTTAATGATGCTTTTGACGTTTTAATCGTCATTCATTGACTACATCTTAGTGCCCGTAGGAATGCTATTTTTTTGTGCAGACGTAATAATACTGTCAGCGTTGCAGTGGCTTTTTCTATTCATTTCAAGTAAAAGGATCATGAAATAATATGTTTAAGATACTTCTAGAACTGAGTGAGCGAAAGAGCGAATTAAGCTTCAAGTCTGGCTTCTTTTTCTTTCCTAGTGTTAGAGTTTTTAGTTCACCCTAAGACCTCTAACTAGACCTAACCACTACTATCATAGATAATAACCGGGATTAACTGCTAAGAGTCTAAAGCATGGAAAAAATCAAGTCTGACAAAATTAGCTTTCCTTTGTCAGTCTGTTTGACTTGTCTGTCTTACATATGAAAGTACGCTTTTCCAGAAATAGTTACAGAGAAAGTAAAATCACTAAAAGCCATGCAAAACCTATTTGACGCTAAGAAATGGTTACACATAGTTAGTTAAGGTAAACAGTTTGAAGTAACGGCGCACTAAGAGGTTTTGGTGCAAACATTATTGTTGTCAGTTAGTATGTATGTTTGTTCAACTAATGATTTGGGACTGAATGTAGTGTGGAAATTTTTGGAGTGGAATTTTTATATCACAAATATACAAGGTTAGGTATTCAGACAGATAACTTTAAGCTAAGCCGCAGCAGACAAACAGATGTGTTGAAACTATAAATAAGGGTATCTTGTTGTCTAAGAAATAACAAAAACCATTTACCATACTATGTTTGTTTCCAGGATTTGCTCTTTATCAGCAACATTGTCAATCGGTATAATAATATAGGGTGTTCAATTTTTTGCAAAAAGAAAAGGTTCTTCCTGGCTAGGGTAATACATTTTTAAAAAATCTTTTAATCTTTTATTTATTTATTTTATTTTATTAGGTATAGTTACAGAGGTCTCAGACTACAATCTTATAACTAAAACAATTTACGACAAACTGATAACTGACCAATCTAGAACCCACTTTTAGTTTAGTATATCCCCCTGAAAGCCCATCGAAATCGTCACCCTGTATAGTACGTTTTTACTTTCAGACTATGATCTGATGTTTTGGTTCCGTGTATGTGACAATATTTCTATAGAAAGAAGTGTCAAATGGTTGCATTCAATTAATAATGAAGTATGGTTAGAAAATTTACCTATTCATTTTCCGGTTTTAATTAAGCAACCAGAAACTGAGTTTTTTTTTCAATAATTGAGTTTTAGTTCAATTTAATGTCCAGAAAATAGACGAAATATCTAAAAGTACAACAAACAAACATCATAACAAAAATATAATTTTTTAAACGTTTTTTTTAGCTTAGTAACTTTATTTAAAGCTTTGGAGGTGGGCTATTTAATAGCTACGAACGGATATCTATCTATTATACTCAAATTAATACAACATCTCGCATTACAACATTACAAACTTGTTAATATTTGAGATGATTTTTATAGTTGTCTTTGATAAAACCGACATGATTTCTTCAAATCAAAATGTCATATTAATCATATATTCGTCACAGTGTTTCCTAAAACTTCATTAGTAACTGTTCCAAGGCTGGGTTCCTATATTAAATTACAATTCGTATAAATAACTGATAATAAGTAGGGTATTGTGTTTTATAAATAGATAAATAAATAATATTGGAGGAAAATAAGAGATTTTATTGTCATCATCATCATCTCAGCCTTTTACCGTCTAATGTTTTAGCATAGCGCCCATAAGACGCTACAAATAGCAATGGCGAGCTACCGCCATCCAACGACTCCCCGCGACCGTTAAAATGTCATCGGTCCACCGAGAAGGTGGTTTTCCTACACTACGTTTCGCATTACATCGTGGTCGCCACTCAAGGACTTTAACTCCCCAACGGTTATCTAGCTGTATTACGAGCTATATGGCCTGCCCATTGCCACTTAAGCATAGTAAAATTTTGGTTCTCCTACGGATTTCCGTATTTCATATTCTATTACGCAGGGAAACTCCAAGCATAGCTCTCTCCATACCTCGCTGAGAGATTTTAAGCGATTTATTGTTAGAACTATTTTAAAGGAAAAAAAAACATCTTCAAAAATTCACGTGCAATGAGATTTCAACTCGTGTCTCTGCGTTAAATTAAATATTAAAACCGGTTTTCCGTATTCCGGTAATAAAGGAAAAAATTGTGTTGGACTTGCGCCTTATGATTGTATGTCTTGAACTAAACCAAACGGATTATTCCCTGAATAAGTTGTCAGACTGCTTTTATTTGGCTATTGTGTAAATTGAACATCATAAATTGTTTAATGCTTGAGTTTGTTTTTACGAAATTTTCTAACGATATTTCCACAACATTTGGAACAGAAATTCTAAAATTCTCTTAGTAAATCCCGTTTTAGGATATTCGACTATACCTTGCATAACTGTCCGTAACTTTAACGAACAGTATTTTTTTTGTTATATTTTTAAAAGTGTTTCCTACACTTGGATAACTATACTTAAAGAAATGCTTTCCAAAAATTTCGCACCCGACAGGACTTGAACCTGTGCCCGTGCCTCCAAAAACGTAAAAACAATAAGAAATGCAATCCTTAATTTCGACTCGATTGAACATGCATCCGTGGCCAAATTGGAAAGGCGCTGGAACGGATTCCCAGAGATGCAGGTTCAAGTCCTGTCGGGTGCGAAATTTTTGGAAAGCATTTCTTTAAGTATAGTTATCCAAGTGTAGGAAACACTTTTAAAAATATAACAAAAACGGTTAATCGGAAGCAACATCTCAACGTTGAATTTAATTCTATGAAAATAGAATAGTTCAAGCTGGCAGTCTGCAAATATTGTCAGTAGATGGCGCTACGTGCCTCCAAAAACGTAAAAACAATAAGAAATGCAATCCTTAATTTCGACTCGATTGAACATGCATCCGTGGCCAAATTGGAAAGGCGCTGGAACGGATTCCCAGAGATGCAGGTTCAAGTCCTGTCGGGTGCGAAATTTTTGGAAAGCATTTCTTTAAGTATAGTTATCCAAGTGTAGGAAACACTTTTAAAAATATAACAAAAACGGTTAATCGGAAGCAACATCTCAACGTTGAATTTAATTCTATGAAAATAGAATAGTTCAAGCTGGCAGTCTGCAAATATTGTCAGTAGATGGCGCTACGTGCCTCCAAAAACGTAAAAACAATAAGAAATGCAATCCTTAATTTCGACTCGATTGAACATGCATCCGTGGCCAAATTGGAAAGGCGCTGGAACGGATTCCCAGAGATGCAGGTTCAAGTCCTGTCGGGTGCGAAATTTTTGGAAAGCATTTCTTTAAGTATAGTTATCCAAGTGTAGGAAACACTTTTAAAAATATAACAAAAACGGTTAATCGGAAGCAACATCTCAACGTTGAATTTAATTCTATGAAAATAGAATAGTTCAAGCTGGCAGTCTGCAAATATTGTCAGTAGATGGCGCTACGTGCCTCCAAAAACGTAAAAACAATAAGAAATGCAATCCTTAATTTCGACTCGATTGAATATGCATCCGTGGCCAAATTGGAAAGGCGCTGGAACGGATTCCCAGAGATGCAGGTTCAAGTCCTGTCGGGTGCGAAATTTTTGGAAAGCATTTCTTTAAGTATAGTTATCCAAGTGTAGGAAACACTTTTAAAAATATAACAAAAACGGTTAATCGGAAGCAACATCTCAACGTTGAATTTAATTCTATGAAAATAGAATAGTTCAAGCTGGCAGTCTGCAAATATTGTCAGTAGATGGCGCTACGTGCCTCCAAAAACGTAAAAACAATAAGAAATGCAATCCTTAATTTCGACTCGATTGAACATGCATCCGTGGCCAAATTGGAAAGGCGCTGGAACGGATTCCCAGAGATGCAGGTTCAAGTCCTGTCGGGTGCGAAATTTTTGGAAAGCATTTCTTTAAGTATAGTTATCCAAGTGTAGGAAACACTTTTAAAAATATAACAAAAACGGTTAATCGGAAGCAACATCTCAACGTTGAATTTAATTCTATGAAAATAGAATAGTTCAAGCTGGCAGTCTGCAAATATTGTCAGTAGATGGCGCTACGTGCCTCCAAAAACGTAAAAACAATAAGAAATGCAATCCTTAATTTCGACTCGATTGAACATGCATCCGTGGCCAAATTGGAAAGGCGCTGGAACGGATTCCCAGAGATGCAGGTTCAAGTCCTGTCGGGTGCGAAATTTTTGGAAAGCATTTCTTTAAGTATAGTGAACAGTATTTTGTTATAGAAACTCAGCCAATGTAAATTCTACGGTAACTATGTAAATTCATTGGTTAATAATATTATTTGTATATTGATTGGTAGTAAACCGTAATAAAGTCTAATTTTATGTTCATTAAAGGTTTTTTAAGTGTTAATTTATTTTTATGTTTTTAAGATTTAAGGTTTTCTGTTTGTTGTAATAAATCTTGTAATTAAATGCTAAGTTTGGACCGCTCCTGTTTAAATAAATAATATATTAAATGGAGGACGTTGAACTAATAATAATAAAAATATTTCGTGTTTCTTTTAATGCTCTAGGCATCTATTAGAAATATTTTGAAGAAAAATACTTCAAAAGACCTCTTAGACCTCTAAAGCTTCAAAAATTCACTCGCGGCGAGGCTCGCACTCACGTACCCCAGCGTCTTCTAAGTAATTAACTAGACCACGCCATATAATTAAAAAATATATGTTTCCATGTCTACTATTTTCGACTTAGGCTAATTAGAACGCAAAAAATATATCCTTCTTCAAATCCTTAAAAAAATCTACTAATAATATAATTGTCTTAGTGACTGAGAAATTCCGTAAGGGTTCATAAAAAATTATAGGTACCTTTGGATCCTAATCAACCGATTCACTGTATCATAATATTCACAATACTTTTATCCCAATATCACGCAGGCGAAGCTGCAGTTAGAAGCTAGTCACCAGACAAAATTTAGATTTCCATACAAAAGACATCAACGCGATATTACCAGAAATAATTTAACTAGTTTCTTTAGGTATCCACTTTCTAACCAATTAGCGAACTTGTGCCTTCATTAAATATCATTAAAAATTAACATTAAACATCATTAATTTCCATTAAAAAGTATATTTTAGTGATCAAATTGCTCAATCAATCAAAATTACGTTCGTTAGAACAATATTTTGCGTATATCTAATCAATTATTATTAGTTCACCAATTATATTAATATTACTTTCACATTAAATCATTTTAAGTCGAATGTAGATCAAAGACATTAGTATCGGCCGATAAATATTTCAATCTGAAACTAGTTCCAATTTAATAAACTTTTTAGTAGAAATATTTTTAAAGGAAAAATTCATCTTCAAAAATTCACTTGCGGCGAGATAAACAGCTTTCTAGTAAATATGCCTTGAGCAATAAAAACAAATTTACGAAAACTTTTTAGTTCCAATTATTTATATGTAAAACGTCAAGGTAAAGTCACGTTATTAGAGTCATGCATGACTCATGACGAAAATGCTGAAATAAAGTAAAATTATTGGAGAAAAAAGAAGAATATAGTTTAGCGAGTATACATTTACATAATATCTAAATAATTAGAGAAAATAGAAGAACATAGCTTAGCGAGTATACATTTACATATTATTATCCATTATAATATTTATTTATGCCAAGACTATTTTTTAAAGAGTTTGGAATTTCAGCACAAAGTCCGCCGATCGAAAAGTATTTAATCTGAGTTGGACTATTTTATTATTATTTAATTAGGTAAAAGTTTAAGCGGCATGATCAAAGATTAGTATGAAATAGGCCATTCGCCTTTATATTATTTAGATGTGAGGAAAAGGTTTATTCTTAGTTTGTGAAATTAACTAGGTCATTATTAAATCGAATTTCGCATATTATTACCTAGTCAGTACTTATTGTAGGAGTATCGGGATAAGAAATAGCCTCCGTGTCAATACACATCTCCAGCTATAAACGTACCAAGTTTCATTACTATCGGTATAGTAATTATTACGAGAAAGGGAAACAAAAAAACTTACACAAAAAATAATTTTCATATTAATATATATATTTTTAATTTGTTTTGTTTATTAAATTCTTCGTCAATACAAATTTTCGTCATACCAGTTATCAAAACTACTAATAAATCAAAGACAATCGGATATTACGACAAAAAAAACCTATTAAATAGAATCTAGATCTCGATTGTCGATCCAATTTCCTCAAGTTGATTAATTTCAGTCAGACAACGACGATGTAATTAAATTAAATTCGATCCACATATATTATCGAAAATATTGAATTACTTGAAGACAAGGCGGCAAATATTAATTTTAGTTTAGATAAAAAACCTATTTTATAGAGGGGCCATCGGTCAGGGTGAAATGACTTTCCGTACAAAACTCCGTACAAACTTTTTTCCATACTACACATTATCCGATTCCAGTTACATTTTTGGGGTCTGATTATTTTTCAGTCCTCTTTCATCCAACTTTGCTGGGTCTGTTGTCCAAGCAGACTCTCTTGCTTGGAAGTAAGCAGATAACCCGCCGCCGGAACTCCAGGATTGTCTCACCTCCAAATCTCTTTCAAGTCTTATACTACACTCACGGAATAAGATGGGATAGCCCTATATTCCATAGCGAGGCAAATTTTAAAATAGACCAAACTCCACCATCTACTGTCTAGTTCGATATAATTTACTGTAGCGCATGCTAAGTTCTCAAACTACGTTAGTAGAATGAAGAATGTTAATAGGTATGCCAAAATCGGTTGAAAGTTTGTTACAGTAAAGCTTGTATGTATACAAATAAACTAGTTTTAGTTGTAGTCAAAAATACCTATTAGTCTTAATTTTACAGGCATTTAAACTTGCGATAAATATTGAGTCTCGCTAAAAGTCATATGACGTCTTTTACAACGCTCCGCTAATCAAAACGTATGACAACATGACGAGCGGACTGGCCGAGTGTGAAATGACGTCACGCCCGATTACGAGTCCGCATCGCACGTTTACTTTTATAAATCGGAAACGAATGAACGTATCGAAGTAATTCTTTCACTTGGATTTAATTATTTTCGACAGAGAATATGGAGAGCTCATATTCAAAATTAGTTATTTTTACTCATTATTGAATTTAAAAGTTTTATAAAAATTGTATGTAGGGTGCGTAACCTAGGTAAAAAAAAACATCGCCCTGTATTCATTTTGCAAATAAGTAGTTTGTTTTTTGTACTTTAGCTTAGTACATTTTTCAATAAAAATTCCGATCATATTCAATGGACGCTTTTAAACAACAATGTTGCGCTACTAAAACTATATTACGAACATAAAACTTTAATATGTGTACGAACGTTTAGGTTTACAAATTGTGCTTCATTTTTAATATCTTCGTACAGCCTCTACGTATATATGGCATGTCGAGCGACATATGACTGTGACGCAAGAGGTAGCGGGTTTGATTCTTATGGAGAATATTGTTTGTAAATAATGTATAATACGAATGTTTATTTGACATATTGTGTATTGTATTGGAAACCTTTTCACCAGATACAATAAGGGTCGGGTTATTTGATTAATTAGTTTTTTGTTATAATTATTATATAAAATTAAATTTCCCATTAAATGCATAATATACCTTTTACATATTATTTATAAAAAATATCTATTGTCTACTTTAATATTAAAAGGGTAAAAGTTTTTGTGTAGATTAGTTATGTTTGTTACTCCATCAAAACGACTGAACCGATTGCAATGAAACTTTGCATTCACATAGTTGGAGACGTGGATTAGCACTTAATTATAAGCTGTCAGCGGGATCGGGATTTACGTGAAAAAACCGAAGGGCGCAACTAGTATATAAATAAACTGGAATTCGTAATTTTTTAAACTAAATCTGTTTAAACACTTTTTGAACTAACATACTTTCGCAATTATTAGGTTGATATTAAATTTGTAACATATAGATTCTATACACGGTTGAAATAAAATTATAATACAATGCCACTTGTGAAGCGGTGAATGTGTGACATCGGCTTACTTGAAACGCAATGGAAGCTATATATCCTTCAACGTGAGATGTAGGGTTGTTACCGTAATGTTGTCGTTTATTGGGTAAAATGAAGTGCTTATTTATAGCTTGACCGGTAAATTTTGACAGTTGAGTTAAGCCTTCTTTGTTGAGTGTAGTATAAATATTTTCTCAAGCTTTTCTATATTTCGTAAGGCATGTTATTGTTCGTCCCAGTTGATAACAGTCGTAAGGTCAAATTAGGCTTTTTGCGACCTGAAAACTAGAAGTTGGTTGGTAGAACAATGTTAAAACACCAATGTATTTATGTTCAGACCAAGAAACAGTGCATAATTAGTTTATTTAAAAAAACCTTTATAATTTTTTTTCTCCACATTTTAACCTACAAAATTTCTGTCCATTATAATTATAAACCTGTATGAACTGCAATATCTGCAGCGTTTTATAACAAAACTATAAGCTATTTTGATACTAACTTCAAATGTTTTGTGACAGCCCTAAATCAACGCGTGCGCAAACGTAGCAATTTGTAAGCGCCATGACTCCTTGTACTGTTAAAATCAGAATCAATTATCGACTTTATTTATTAATGCACAGAGTTAAAGTTAGAATATCAAGAGTTTACGTTTGAATAAAGAAGTACTTCAAATTTAAACTGTAAGTGAAAAGAATAGAGTAGATTGTTGTGGAGCACGTTCGTTTAATAGAAAAGTGTTTATTTTGTAAATGGTTTAATGCATAGTTAGTAGATAGTTAGTTGGTAGTGTAATAGGCCATCTAGATATTTCTGATTATCGAGTCGATCGACTTGAAGTCTATAGCAAATGTGGATATACATACTTACTTCCACGATTTGTAGGTACTTTCATTAAATACTAACGCTTTCTGGTTCTATACTCGTAATTCTATTTTTAAAATATCCTATCTTCGCAGTCGAGTACCTGACATTGAATAGGACTACCCTATCTCATCTAGTGGGCGTCGTAAAAGGGATCTGGGGTAAACTAGCGAACCATAAGTTCTCCAGGCGCCGCGAAAGGTGATTTAAATTAGTTTTGTATTAAGTGGGCCTTGCGTTTGTCTTGCTAGCGTCTGCTCTGCTGAAAACATTTTTAGGCTTCCGTACCCAAATGGTAACAACGGACTTTTACTGAGACTTCGCTGGCTCTCTCTCTGTCCGTCCGTCACACCAGGCTACATCTCATGAACCATTATAGCTAGATAGTTGAATTTTTCACAGATGATAGAGGTACATTTCTGTTGCCGCTATAACACCAAATACTAAAAACGAAATTAAACAAATATTCAAGGAGGGGCTCAACAAAAGTTTTTAAAATACAAACGCAAAAATACCACGTTGTATTTAGTTCCGTTCAGGGATTTCGCTTAATACAGTGTTTATTTAAGGGTATAGTACCAAATCGTAATCTAATACGGAATCTTACGTGCGCGAATTCCTGGATTGTTTTTTTTTTCTAGACGTTAAAGCGTTATTTTATTTTTTGCCTAAGTACATTATAATATTTATAATATTGAGCAAATTGATCAAAATTATTATTTTAAATTCAACTGTTCAAACAATTAAAATTAAAGTTCAGAAACTAATGCAGGAATTCGAAATTTTTACACGGAGCTCGATTTTTCGCCAGTTATTTCAACTGGTTGCCGAGTCTCGTGGTAAAAACCCCGTTATTTAATAATATTTGTAATTTAAATGTAATTAATTTAAATTGCTATTTTGAAATAAAATTAATGTTTTTTTAACTGTTGTGAGCAAGCACCAATAAAGGTAATCGTTAAAAATAATTCAAAAGGCAAAGTTCATTAGCTATCAACAGTTAAACAGCAAAGGGATAAATACGAAGTATGAACATCTTAAAGTGCTAATGTATCGAACAGCGTACCAATAAGTACTTCTAGTCATAGTAAAATTAACTAACTATACAGTACCCTGACTTCGAACTGTGGCGTTTGAATAAATAACTTTAAAAAATAAATAAATACCGCCCGAGATAACACACAATTTAGCGCAATTTTGCCCCAAACTAAGCACTAGGCTTGTACTATTGGGACAAGACAACGGGTTTATTTGATATTTGAAACATAGAAATCACCAATACCAGAAACAAATCTTTAAAGTTTTACTAAGTATGCTGAAATTCAAACGAGATTCAGCAATTTGTGTAGTGTAGGTATTAGAGTTTGACTAACAACTTCTATCAGAGATAACGACCGGGTCCCATTTTTAAATATACCTTTGTGGCCTAGTTGTATAACATACTTTTTTGTTAATAGAAAAGGCACGGCAGCTACTAAATTATGTTTCGTACTAATGCAATTACATTAATACCTACTATACATTACAGCTACAATGTGTGAAACCTTTCATTCAAACGATAAAGTTGGAAGTTTGACTACTGTATGTTTACTGTAACTGTGCCAAACTCGTATGAGTATTTTAACTATTGATGTAAATTGATGTATGTATAATAAAGATTGCTGATTGAGTGGTAATGTAGTTTGGTTATTTCGCCATTTTATGTTTAACAAATTGTAATGTTTGATAGAAGAAAATAGCATTTGGATTTAGATGTTAATTGCGAAGTTGTTTGTGGGCAACACTTGTAAATCCAGTGTAGTTTTATTTAAAGGTAATTTAAATCTTAGTAAATATTACGTTTTTAACGTCCGTATTAACTACACTCTGCGTGGCCTCAGTTTTTGTCTCATTTTCACTGACGTTGATTGTCATTTATAAGAGGAAGACAAAACGTGGAGTTATGCATAGGGTCCTTAGTGAATACGAGCGTTAATATGTTAGATAGATTAACACCTAACAACACACACACATAAACAATAAATTCTACAAAGAAAAAGATAAAACTAAACTGCTATTGTAAATGATTTTAATGATTTTAAAATAACCGTGTTTAAAATCGTTACCTATTGAAGAGTTCTAAAACTGCATACTATATTATGTGTTATATAAAAAACGACTTTCAATATTAAATAATAATAAAGAAATAAATATATCGAAACGCTAATGTTGCAATATCAATTTAATTTTAAAATGTCACGTCCGATAGAAAACATACACATCTAAATGACATTGATTTAGTTTCAGAATCTACAATAAAGTTTTATTAGAAGACCCATAATGATAAGAAACAGAAGAAAATATTACAAGTATAAACATTAAGGCGACGCGCGATGTTGATACATTTCCATGTAAATTTTAGAACGGAAGTTTAGGCGACGATTTTGAATTAGATTATTGATAGTTAGTGGAAAACGATAAAAAAAAGTTTGAGAAAAAACATACCTACATACATTTGTTACATACATTTGCACATACATTTGTACATTTGTACCTACATACATTTTGTTTGAAGGTTTGTATTGAATTAGACAAACATCTAAGCTTATTTTGATAAAAGACTGGATAGGTGACCATTAAGGTACGTGGCAAAAATATTCCCACAAGCTCCTTCGTGTTTCGGTAAGCAAGATGAGTCCCATGAGTTTCTTGTGGCTTCTTCTTATCGGAGCCACATTCCGAAACTATACTTAACTCCTAATTTTGAGACGGTCCAAAATGATCATGTATTTGTAATGTATCTCATTTACCTTAAGATTGAAATTTTCAAGTATCGATTGAGTGAGTAGGCATACGTTCAGAGTTGATCCCGGTTGTTATCACTGAAAAAAAAACTTTAGACCGACTAGGCGACCACCAGCAATACACGAATAAAAAAAACAGTTCATTTATGAAACTTTTATAGATAACTAGCATGTCGTCAGAAACACACGTACTCAAATACGCATTTCGTCATATCTAGGTAAAGATTCGCAACTGATTTTAATTAATTTGTTTTTGGATTTGCGATTTTGCATAATGGAACACAATACTGACCAGGTTTCATTCGCCTTTTATTTAATAATTGCATTATTATTACAAAGTACCGAGTCAACCTTGGAAAGCCAACTGTACAGTTAGCGAAAGCTTGGATGTAAAACCCGGAAAATATACTGATTTTAGTTAAATTAGAAACATAAACTCATAACAAGTTTATATGTATGCATTTATTTACCATTTTATAGCTAGATTTTATCCGTTTTACCTCTGAAATTAACAGTTTTAATTTTATTAGAATAGTAATTATAGAGTTTATACTCCATAATTTTAATTATATTTTGACAGTTTAGATATCGACCGAGTTAACAGTTTATACGTAGAAGTTGCAATAAAACTATGGTAAGGTATCGCGTCATCAAATGAACATAAATTAACAATTAAAATCAATAAAGGAGGTAAGTTTTAACCGACTTCAAAAAAGGAGGAAGTAATTTCTTCTATGGTTTTCGCGATTTTGCATAATAAAACACTTTATTTATCGGGTTTAATCGCGTTTTATTCATGGTTTTAAACGAACCGAGCTTTCGCCAACTTTACAGTTGGCTTTTTCAAGGTTTACTGGAACCAACCAGTTTAGTGTCAACCTTGAAAAAGCCAACGGAGTACTCAATATCCATATATTGTTTGTATGTTTTTGTCTTATGTATGTATGTTCACATCTTATCCGATGAACTATTTTATAAAAACTCGGGTCTCGATTGCGTTTATGCACTTTTTATAAATGTAAATACAAATTATAAAAAATATACATTTAAAAAATTGATTTTTCAAATTATATGAAGACATTACATAGGCCGGTGTAACCCCTTGGCCGAAACGTCGGGGTAATTATAAATTTATATTTCAATTCATCAAAAGTGCATAAACGCGATCAAGAACAGGGTTTTAAAAAAATAGTAATTAGCAGAAATCGTGTGAAATTAAAAAGTGTGTAATCCGATGAAGTCCGATTTTAATATTTTTTTTTTATTTGTAAGGTGAGTTTTGCGATTAGTTACAAATTAAAAATGCGTTAAAAAATTGTAACAAGAACTTAAATATTCATACCGCCTTGTATAATATAATGAAGTGACCTCTACAGCGATTTCTGTTGTGTTGGAAAGATTTTGTTTTGTACTGGAGGATGGACATTGGTTACTCTATTTGCCCAGAGTTACAGTAGTAGTAAGCACTTGATGGATCGGAAAAATTCAACGGCTCAGAATAAACAATCATCTATCTTACATGAGGTTACACACCTATTAAAAAATCGCAGTTTCACGAAAATGTTAATAAATAATTCTTAATTAAAGTGAAAAATCTTCCTTGTGTGATTTTTTATCATTCTCATAGATTTGACGACAGATACTAAATAGGTTTGGTTATCAGATGAGTTTTATCTAACACAATCAAATTTTATACCCACGATCACGATTATAGTATCATAAATTACGTGAAAAACGTTACTCTGTCTCAAGTCTGTGACGAAACCTTTATGAACCAATGAAAAATTAAATGAAATTCCAAACTTTACTGCTCCCATTTCAATATTAGATTAGAGCGACGTGTTAAACTTTTGACGGACAACAAAATAGTAATCAATACATACAGCCCTAATCTCAAAAGTGGCTATCGAGATACGTGATCATATAAACTTTATTTACGATTGTAAACGGATAAACTTTTATAAAGAGAATAGCGATAAAATAGGTAAGAATCGATACGGGCACTTCGGTAAAAACGTTTGGAGACATTTCGAGGCGTCCAACTGAGTATTTGAATCGTCGTTTCGATTGAAGTTAGCGTATTTATCGATAGAATGTATCGAATGATTACTGTAATGACAATTTATGCGTCGGTCTGGTGGGGTATGGAATCGAATCGGAGACAAGTAAGGCAGTTTACTTATTCAAATAGGACCACCCGCGTCATCCTGGTTGCACGTTAATTTGTCGTGTGGTGTGCCCTTAGTTTTATGTATGTTCTAAATGACGGATTTACAACAATACGATTGTGGACCGACTGTTTATGTTGTAGAGCTTTATTTTATATGTAAATTTGGTAGGAATAAAAGACTAAGAACGTTTTAAAATGCGTCGTAAATGTTGTGGTCTTTGTGTTTGTAAATTTTTAGTTGTCGGTTCTGGAAGATTTAGTAAATTGGTTAACTTATTAGAATTTTATGAAACATACGTAAATTTTAAGTTCTAATAACAAATTTAATCTTGCAGCTTAATAATTAACATAGTTCTAAGAAAACATTATAGAATCAAAGATAATACACTCATCGATATTATTTAGCAGACTAAGTAATAATATAGGTACGAAATTTCGAAAGTTTTCACACACAAAAAAATGATGGACGAAAAATAGAAATTTTAATGATTGTGATACGTCTACAACGTCCTGCAATAGTTATTTATTATTTAAATAGTTATATTAGCAATAGTTGCATTCCGTTTCACCCGCGCGTTACCCGCGATTCCGTGGGAATGTCACGACCAAAATTAACCCATTTTACTCTTCGATATCTTTATATAAGTGTATTTTTTTGGAAATAAATATTTATTCTTTATAATATTACTAATAGTTAGTATGGATAAATAGTAAGTTTGTAGGATTTATTTGACAGATCGATGTAGCGCGCGCATTTCACGCGGGCTGTCATTCGAAACGTGATCATCGCATGATATGACGTTAAATGTTACTGACTGATGATGATGAGTAATTAGATATACAAATAGGATGTAGATTTTAAATTAATCGTAATGCATTTTTAATGCTTGTTTAAAAAAAACAGTAGGTAAATAAATAGTTATATATAAATAATAACTAAAAATAAATACTTACTGGTAAGTATTATAAATAAATTAATAAATGATACCTAACATCAAATACATTTTATTAGTGTTTAAATACGTTACCATATACTTTAACATCAGAAAAAGTTAGAAGTTTTATTCAAATTTTAGTTTTTGTCTGGTGAATACTGGTGATACTTAACCTATCCATGTCGGTTTTCTAGAAAAAAAAATTTTTCTAATAGCTTTGACCAAAAGCATCAGTTAAAATTAGTTTGAACCACTTTGGAGTTTTGACTACAAATATAGGTACATATTTTAATAATGTAGCACATCCACAAAATAATAACGAAATCCATGGTGACTTATCTCATTTTGAATGATTTCGAATGATTAAACTTGCTTTGATACAGCTGCATCTATCTTATTGAAACGAAACCGTAAATCACATCAAGTAACCTCAAAGTTATAAAGAGTAACTTAAGTTCATCTCAATTTATGTCTCAAGAGGCGTTTATTAAATTTAAGACCGAACGATTTGACATTCTATTGTTACAGTCATTCAACATATCATTCACTCACTCAGTCTGTTAAAGAGTTAGTTATTTATCAGTTCACATTATTACTTAACAACTAGGTTTTAAAATGTCAAGTGATTGCAGGAGTTTTCCTTAGTGCCAAGATGCACTTTTTATTTGAGTAACTGTGGTTTTAGTTGGTTTAAAAAAATACTTAGTATTTACTATGTGGAATCTTTTTCTACACCTACCCATTGCCTAGAGGATGTGTAAGTATCATTTTTTGTTTTATTCATATTAAAATAATTCAACTCCATTTTAAAAACATCTAAAGTTAGGTGAGTCTACTTAGAAATAGAATATTGAAGGTTCTGCGGCCCTAGCCAAAATTCTTATCGAATAACGAAAACGCTAATCGACAGATTTTTTTGTATGAAATTGACATAAGGTCACGCTTGATTTTTCGCGAGCTTATGTCAATTTCATACAAAAAAAAATCTTTCGATTGGCGTTTTCGTTATTCGATGAGAATTTTGGCTAGAGCCGAGGTATGATATCTAGGGGAGTGTTCTTTATCGTGACCATATAGTTAGGTCGTTGGAAGGACTTAAAGGCTTGGTTTGGCAGCAGTATCACCTAGTTTTTAGAGCTGCAGTCTCTGAAATTAAAATAGTTCTATGTTATCCAAACTCCGATATGAGTTGAACAAAAAGAAGAAGAAGAATGTAGAAAGAATTTATTTTATTTCTTTTTTATTGAAATTGCACAAAATTATATTTACAAAAACGTTTATTAAACTGAGATAAAATGGATTTATATTTAACCCATGTACGCAATAAAACATTTTGATGTTACGAAATTAATATGACATACGAATCACGTTCCCATCTCAGTTCAGAGGTCAGATCAAATCAAAATAATTATTATTTGACCAACTTAGTTCGAGATTATGTTCACTAATACTGGATGAAAAACGAAGTATTTTTTAAACTGCATAACTTCAAGATTATTTTAATGTGTGAAACCCACATTAATTCCGGGTCTTAATTATGGCATATTTGAGGTTTTACTATGTTGCAATACTTCGCGGCACGAGGAGATTGATGAACAGCTGTAGGAACAAATCGTGTGAGTTTAAAAAAATTAAAAGACTTTTACATCGAATGTATTATTTATGGCGCTGTAGTGCCTAGGACATCTTTAAGTGGTTTCATTGCACATTTTATTTTGGAACGGGATGTTTACCATTTTCTTTGGTTGTTATGTTTACAAAGCCATTTTGAAATTATTATCGAAATATCGAGCTCCGTAAAACAAAACAAAAAAAACAAGTTAAAAAAATTAATAATCATAGTATGTACCTAACCCTTCTCATAATTCACTAATAAATTAATATAAAATAATGATGCTTGTGCTATAGTTATTAGGCGACGGACCTACATTATATACTGTTTTACATAAGAATAATAAATATATGTCCGTAACACAAGCTTAGTAGCTACTATGGGGCTAGGATAACGCTGTGTGTTTTTCACAGAATTTATTTATTGAATTCCACAATATGATTGATCTGATATTAAAAATTTAAACAAATATTTAATCTATAAATAATATTATCATCAAATTGCTACTGAAGCCTCCTACATAGTAATCTTATTCTTTTTAATTTAATATTTCAAAGTAAAATCCATTACGATGCCATCTGTTTGTCAATCGATTTTTAAAAATCTATTTATCGATTATCTATACCGATTTGAAAGAATTGACGAGTCGATTTGTATGTAATTTAGGTAATTTGATAGGTATAGGTATCGGTTTGTTCAGTTTTGATAGTTGTCAGCTGATAAAATTAAAATAAATTATGTACAGATTAACTTACCTTACTGTGTATGGAATAGAAATGTTTCCAAATGGTATTTATTTAAGTTTAACCTTTGACAAGTTATTTAGTAGAGTTACTTACTTCTTTAGTAAAGAAGTAAGTAACTTGGGATGCCGAAGACTATGCGATGTGGATACATAAGAGAAGGAAATTGAGGGAATTCGAAATTGTTATCCATAACTTTTATCGTTGAGGATTGTAGAGAATGTTGGTCCAGATACTTTATCAATTTGCAAGGTCTTTGAGAGTCGACTCTAATAGTATTTATGACTTACACACTAACATATTAGGTATCAGCTGTTACCCGCGACTTCCTCTGCGTAGAAATAGTGCATGGCCGACTTATTGTTCACTAGCTGCGCCCCGCGGTTTCACCCGCGTAACTTCCTATCCCGTAACGTTAATGATTCCTCACGTATGTCATACCAAGTATTGCTTAACGATCATTCAAAGTACTATATAATATTTCTACCTCTAAACCAACCCTGTACCAAGTTTTATGAATATCGGGTCACCCGCTCTTTTTCACCCATCACGTATGTTGTACCAAGTGTTGCTTAATCCGTACGATCATTCAAAGTACCCTATATGTATATTATTTCTACCTCTAAGCCAACCCTGTACAAATTTCACTCATATCGGTTCACGGGTTGTTGAGTTAGAAATACACGACTTTATTTTTCATAGCTGCCGTCCCGCAGTTTCACTCGCGTAAGTCCCGATCCCGAGGGAATATCGGGATCAAAAGTAACCTATGTCATATCTGGATAATGTAGCTTTCTATTAGTAAAAGAATTTTTGAAATAGGTCTAGATGTTTCTGAGATGACCCCCAAAATACATACATACATACATACATGTTACCAACGTAACCTCTTTATAATATTAATTATACCAACATAAAACAAAATATTAGGAATCAAAAGTACAATGAGATATTGCAAAAGAATTTTTAAAAAGCACTGCAGTTTGGTGACACAACCGTCTCGCATGGAGCCGACCGATTGAGCCGCGCGGCATGATGCCTCACAGAGTTGGCTGGCCACCCTCATCATCGTCGCCCGCTACGTGTATATATGCACGCTTGGTACTTAGTAATTATTTATTGTGGAGGTATTTTAAAACTGTAATATCTCGTGAGATATTCATTGAAATCAAGTGATGTTAAGGACAATTATGTTTAAAATTAAATATTTTTAATGAATAACGTATTTATTTGGATAAGGATTAATATCATATTTACAAAATTACCTTCGGAAACAATGCATTGTATTACAATAAATTTCATTACTCTAAAAGATGTTATATTTAGTCAACCTTAAGAGTTAGACATATGCTGTCGCGGACTATTTATTAGATCCTTTTTAGAGAAAGAATTCTCTCATATATGGTTTTTATGTAACTCTGACCGTTTACTCAGCGCACGCGACAGAATCTCGGAACAGGGTGATTTTTTTCCCGTTTTTACAACATTTTTCATGGATGCTCCGCTCCTATTAGTCGTAGCGTAATGTAATATAGCCTATAACCTTCCTCGATTAATGGACTATCAAACACAAAAAGAATTTTTCAAATCGGACCAGCAGTTCCTGAGATTAGCGCGTTCAAACAAACAAACAAACAATCAAACAAACTCTTCAGCTTTATAATAATATTATAATTATTATATATTATAATATATTATATATATATTATATATTATATTATATTATTATATAGTAATATATAGTATATAGTATAACTATAGATTACAAACTAACTCTTCAGCTTTATAATAATATTATAATTATAATTATAATATTATAATATTATATATTATAATATATTATATATATATTATATATTATATTATATTATTATATAGTAATATATAGTATATAGTATAAGTATGGATTACTCGGGTTCTACTATTGCATTTCGATGTAAAGTATACAACGACTTTCCTCGAAAACAGAACTATCCAATATATAAAACGAGATTTCAATTGTAGGAGTAGTTTATAATTGTATAAGAAACAAACAGCGAAACAGATAGAAAGACATGAATTTTAAATATTATATAATTTTGTTCTACTACTTTTCCTAAGTCCCCTACACAACTTTTTTATTTAGTTTACTTCCAAGTGCAGACTTTTTTTCCTCTCGTCCTTTATTATGGGAAACTTGAGTGTGTAAAAATCTAAAAGCAAAGTTGAATCTACCAAATTGGTCAATTTATGACGACATTTCACCTCAATGGATCGATATGGGTGACGGTTGCCATTTAACTGACCCATACTACCACAGTTTACCTAACAATCAGCGCGACTCGCAGTGACTTCTCTACGACAGTCTAACGAATTCTCAAATCCGATCAACAATTTGATACAATCTACTCCACATACTATTCAAAGGTGAAAGTTAATGTCAACAAACCTTTGAATTTCGCCCCATCATATCGATCTATACCAAATTTAAGCTTAGTTAACGGATTCAACACTTTCTTTCCTATTGTAGTTCACGTTTATGACAACGTATATTGTATTGGGTGAATCGGACGTGATTATATCGGTTGTTTAGTGGTGATTGCACATGAGAGGCGTTTGACGCGCTTTTGCGATGGTTGTAAAGAAAGAAATGGGATAGAAAAGTTATAAGATATGACATTGATGACTTTATAAGCAACATGATAGAACGAAGAAGATAGATTAAAAGTGACCAAGAGTTAGCTATATGTGCCACAGATACAAAAGACAATACTATCGTTTTGGTGTATATGTAACTTTGGGGCCTGGCAGTCTAAAGAGAGCTAAACATTTAAATTAAAAAGAAGGAAAATGCAAACCTAGTGCCTTAACTTTAACTGAATCCTTCCAGTTAAGGCGCTTCTTTCATTCACTTGTATTGTAACAAAATAGATTCGACTCACATAGTGCGCGCTGTATATAATTCTATAGAATATGTTACGTTACATTACAGGAGAGTGTTCGATCTGAGAGACCACGTTTAATTTGTTTTAACCTATAGCGCCAATTAAAACTAATATTGATCGAAAATATACGGTTAAAAACGTTTCTAACCCCTTTAAAGTTAGAAAAAAAAACACGTTCAAAATATTAAACATGCGTTCCACAACCTACAGTCTCCTTTACACCAAACAATAGCAAAAATATAAAGCGACGCTAACGGTAGTGATTCGATAGCTGATTGGATCTATTGTAAGAGAGATTACGGGACGTTCATTAAAACTTGTGGTTGCAATTGTACGGATTACATGTACGACTGGGTCGGAGTATTAACATGTTACTTTCGACTCTTTGTTAGCAAGGAATTGAAGTCGAGTATGGTGGTGAAAAGTGATATCTTAGTCCAATTTCAAGTCCAAAATTAGTACTAGTATTTGATAAATGTTTAGTAAGATTCATATTAATAAATAAATCATTTTTTAAATTGTAAGTTGTTAACAGATATTGATAATTTCTATTCGTAAAGGCCCGCAACGATTTCAAATTACTATCTTTAGGAAGGAAACCTATTAATTCTATTCAATTACACTCTACTTATATCAATTTACATGTATCATCAAAGTTGTTCTAAAATAATTTCAATTTAACATTAACTTTATACCTAAATATCCTACGAACATTGTATTTAAGTAGTTACCTACATATTACGCATTTACCAATATCAAAGATCAATGGGCCGCCATCATCAAAATTATAATGAATTATTCATGATGCGTGTGCGCATTAAACGTCATTATAATATAGAACGATCGCGCGCGCCATTTTAATTTAAAGTTTCGAATTTGGAACTCTAATTTTTATTGCACGGATTATTGATTCGGAGTTCGGTGCACATTTGAATTTAGAACTGATTAGTTGTGTCAGCTTTTATTAACGACTTGTCACACTTTACCTTACAAAAGACTTCAACGCGGTAATATAAAATACTAAGTAGTAACTTTTTCAGGTTACACGATTTGAACTCATACATATATAGGTACAATTTTCTCCTTCAATCAATAAAATATAATTTATTATTTGACCTAAAATATCTCAAAAGATGGTATGTGATGTGACAAAGCGGTCTTAACATAGCACATTAAGTTATTTACAGATCACCTATGATTTGCAGTATGTTATGGTACCTGGTATGTTGAGTGAGTGTGATACGAAGATGGTGGTAGTGAGACTTGGAGATTTTCAAGTTGAAAAATCCTTATATCCTCCCTAGTCACCTCATAGTGTCGTATTTCACACTCGTCTCTGACGGACGAGCTTCAGCAGTTCCAAAGTCAAACTTTTCGTGAGATGGAGGACTGACACATCTTTAAAAAAATTAATCAAATTTGAACGTCGTTGTTAGAATACATAACCATCTAGGTAATCTAGCCTAGAATTTTCTTTAATTGAGGGTAGTACGTGTATCACGTAATTAAAGGCGCCCAAGTTCTTACAGCCTCGAGTAAAACGGATAGGTGCGTACATACTTTACCCAATTTTCTATGAAGCAAGTGACTAATGTATTTTTTGTTCTGAAATTCTTGTCAAACTTAAAGGTCGATTCAAACTAATGTCAATAAAATTAGCCAAGTTTTTGTCATCCGATCCAATGCCCTTTAAATTGTTAGAATCAAATGACCATTTGGTACTTACCTATCTATAATGTGAAATATAATTTCAATTAGTTTTATTGGGTGATTTGCCTAGAGTTAATTTAAGCTTTGGGTCATCGTTGTAATATAAATTTGTGATCACATAAAGCCATTAAACCTAAAAATAAATAAAAAAATGATAGGTAAGGTACCTTATTAGCATCATCTAACTTATGAAAGGAAACAAAACGTAGTTTTCAGCAATACGCGCACTAATGTGTCGCAAATTACCTTTGTGATTGTAAATTTTAAATAGATCAGTTCTAAATAGTTGAAAGTAAACTTAGTTAAAATAAAACTTTACAAGACCGCAAAGCATTTCATAACTATGTTCTAGCAAAGTTTAACTAGTAGTTTTATAGTTGTCAATCTCCTCACAGCATTTTTACAGTTGCCAATCTTTAATATTAGGGGTTAAAGTATGAAATTGCCGATTTGTACTGAAAATCTTAATTGTTTATTTTTTAAATTTTTAACAAATTTATTTAATCAAAATAGTTGCCATTATTATCTATACATTGCTGCCATCTAATGGGAAGGTTATTAATGCCTTTGCGATAGAACTCCGACGATCTAGACTGCACAAACTGTGTGAAAGCATTTTGTACTGCCTTCTGGGAAGAAAACTTCTTGTCACGTAGATAATTGTCCAAATCACGAAAAAAATGGTAGTCCGTTGGAGCAAGGTCTGGTGAATACGGAGGATGACGAATGGTTTCTAAGTGCAGTTCCTGAAGGGTCAAAATGGTTTCTCGTGCTGTGTGAGGTCTCGCGTTGTCGTGGAGCAATAATGGTGAAGATCGATTCATGAGTCGGGGCTGTTTTACTGCTAGTTTTGTCAACATGGTTCGGAGTTCGGCACAATAGACATCTGCCGTAATTGCTTGACCAGATCGAAGAAAACTATAGTGAATAACACCATGCTGAGACCACCAAACAGTTACCATTACCTTTTTATTGGTAAGTTTTGCTTTAGGACACTGTTGTGGCATTTGACCTGGGGTCAGCCATTGCATTTTTCTTTTCCGGTTATCATAAAGAATCCACTTTTCATCACATGTTACAATTCGATCCAATAATCCGTCATTTCTGTACCGGTTCAACAAGGCAACACAAGTTTCAACACGCGTTTCTTTCTGCAGATCAGTCAAATCATGAGGCATCCATTTTTCGTATTTTTTTATTTTATTGATTTGACGCAAGTGAGTCAATAAAGTGGGTAAGGTAACGTTAAACCATGCCGCTAATTCCTGGGTAGTTTGACTAGGATCGGCTTCCACTATCTCTCTTAATTCATCGTTATTCACCTGTGTGGGCGGTCTTCCTCGTGGCTCGTTCTTTATGTCGAAATTTCCATCACGAAAGCGTTTAAACCAAATTCAATTATTATTAATAGGGCCCTTGCCCCTATTAATAGGGGTTAAAGTATGAAATTGCCGTTTTATTGCAATAGGTTCTTTGAATTGACATAGAATCTTCATGGTTTGAGGTTTTCGAATGAAACTTTTTTCAAATGGTTTCTGTGATGTTCTTTTTTTAAAAAATGTGAAACATTTGAATATCGACTTTCAATTGTTTTTGTTATTCAATTTAGACAAGAAAGATGGATACTGCGAAAATTCGAGTGATTTTTGAATACGAGTTGCGACGCGGAACTAACGCGGCAGAAACAGCCCGCAATATCAATGCTGCGTTTGGAGAGGGGTCTACTAATGAACGCACCGTGCGATTTTGGTTTAAACGCTTTCGTGATGGAAATTTCGACTTAAAGAACGAGCCACGAGGAAGACCGCCCACACAGGTGAATAACGATGAATTAAGAGAGATAGTGGAAGCCGATCCTAGTCAAACTACCCAGGAATTAGTGGCATGGTTTAACGTTACCTTACCCACTTTATTGACTCACTTGCGTCAAATCAATAAAATAAAAAACAACGAAAAATGGGTGCCTCATGATTTGACTGATCTGCAGAAAGAAACGCGTGTTGAAACTTGTGTTGCCTTGTTGAACCGGTACAGAAATGAAGGAATATTGGATCGAATTGTAACATGTGATGAAAAGTGGATTCTTTATGATAACCGGAAAAGAAAAATGCAATGGCTGACCCCAGGTCAAATGCCACAACAGTGTCCTAAAGCAAAACTTACCAATAAAAAGGTAATGGTAACTGTTTGGTGGTCTCAACATGGTGTTATTCACTATAGTTTTCTTCGATCTGGTCAAGCAATTACGGCAGATGTCTATTATGCCGAACTCCGAACCATGTTGACAAAACTAGCAGTAAAACAGCCCCGACTCATGAATCGATCTTCACCATTATTGCTTCACGACAACGCGAGACCTCACACAGAACGAGAAACCATTTTGACCCTTCAGGAACTGCACTTAGAAACCATTCGTCATCCTCCGTATTCACCAGACCTTGCTCCAACGGACTACCATTTTTTTCGTGATTTGGACAATTATCTACGTGACAAGAAGTTTTCTTCCCAGGAGGCAGTACAAAATGCTTTCACACAGTTTGTGCAGTCTAGATCGTCGGAGTTCTATCGCAAAGGCATTAATAACCTTCCCATTAGATGGCAGCAATGTATAGATAATAATGGCAACTCTTTTGATTAAATAAATTTGTTAAAAATTTAAAAAATAAACATATAAGATTTTCAGTACAAATCGGCAATTTCATACTTTAACCCCTAATATTATAAATTTACTAGCTGCGCCCCGCGGTTTCACCCGCGTAAATCCCATTTCCGCGGGAATATCGGGATAAAAAGTAGCCTTTGTGTTAATCCAGGTCCCCAGCTACCTATATTCCAAGTTTCATCGCAATCGGTTCAGTAGTTTTGTGTGAAAGAGTAACAACCTCACATACATACATATACATACATACATACTTACATACAAACTTTCGCGTTTATAATATTAGTAAGATTACCCGGCCCGGTTTCTTTTTTTGTAGGATAGGTCACATAGGTTGTAAAAAATTGTAGGAATTTGACACGTGACTTGTCAAGGCCCTTTTCTAAAAAAAAGGTAAGATTACATTCTATATTATTTCTTTATATAATAGTCATATTTTTGGTCGTCACTGAGTACTCCCATAACACCTGTTTTGACGTTTAACATAATTTAAAATTCTCCATTACCATAATTATAATTAATTTAACAAAACATAACTCCACATTCCACATTCTTTTATTGTACAACCTTTGAACTTACATAAACTGTGGTTCCGAACCGTAACTGATATCACATTTCGACGTGTTCTTAGAATAATTGGTTCAAATCAAAATTAATATGATCAAATAATTTAAGACTAGATATGCTATGCGATTTTGAAACAAATTGATTTTAAAACAGAAAGTGCTATGAACGCCCAGTGGGGACTTAAGCACTTAAAATAAAAATACAATTTTAATTGATTTTATATTAGTAACAATCTATAAGTTTAATTCAAATCGCATTTCTAGTCTAAATTTCAGTTAGTTAGAACTTAAAAGTCTAGACTCAGAATTTCTACCTATTAACCTAAATGTATCAAAAATTTGACGGGATATGCCTGTGAGAGGGACTACTCGTAATTATTATAACTGACTTTTTCTGACTATTTTAATTTAGTAAAGGTTGTATCTAAGTAAATCAATGTAAAGATTTTTCTTTTAATACCAAAATTTAATTGGGAATCGGGACATTTTGCTAATACCAATGTATAAATGCGCAAAAACTGCTAAACCGATGGTGGTGAAACTTGTTGAGCCAGCTGTATCTAACCTGCTTGCACATTTTTATCCGATTCAACGACCAGTCTTCTTGCGTTCCTACCAAAGGTCAGCCTATTCTGATGATGGTTCGGTCACGATAGTGTACCATATGATTAAATAATTTACATAATTAAAAATGTATACAAATGACAAAAAAACAAACAGATATTTTCTAAATTCTAGGTGTGGGTGTCTCGAACGATTTAAATGTAAATATTGCCCTTATTTTAAACGTTATATTTTATTGAAAATGAGTTTGAAAATAAAATTAATAAGTGATTAGTTGGTTGTGACTAATAACTAATTAGTTGTAGGCGTTAGTTTGTGATTGTGTGGCATTAGAGTACTTACATTCTTTGTGAGGTTAGATACAAGTTTCCCGTATGGACTGGAAAATGTTCTACATATTATTATAGATCTAGTCTAAAAACTTTGAATTTAGTATTTTTCTACATATACTGTAAAATAGTTTTTGAAAACATAACTGAATTGAGCTTCAGATTGAAGACAAACATTTTGTACAACGGAAAAATATGTTGATCATTGATCAGGTGTGTTGTGGCCCAATCTTAACAAATAACAAAGAGACAATGGGTCTTACATATAGCACGCTCAAAAGAGCTAGTTCAAACGAGGTAAAACAAAAGTCAGAAAAAATATCTGGATTTAATAAAATCATATTTGTAGAATTTTATTTTTATTTTTTAAGAAAAGGTCGCTAGTTTAATATATATTACAGTTCACCTTGATCGTGTGAGGTCTGTAGTCCTATATTTAATTGATGATAAGGAGGGGTTTGGTGTCGAACAAATTGCTTAACAACTACCTACCGATTAAGGGCTATTTTATTAATTTGGCAGGTCTGATTGTAGTTTGGCAGTTATTAATGGCTTTAGGAGTTCTTTTTATCCGACTACTGTGACACCAAAACGAAGGGTAAAGACAACACTTCTTATATAAACACTTTTTATGCTGTTTTCGCGATTTTGGATTGAAATTCGAATCCGGAATTAGAAATTTCAATTGAAACTCGTTTTTTTTCGATTTTTATCGCGTTACCGGAAGAAATATGAGGGTATTTTGAATTCGGGCAGTTAGATAGATAGATAGATTAATACTTTATTTGCACAACCAACAACAATACAATCAGTTTACATTTAAAGTAAGACAAATACACAGAAAGCTTAAAAGTATAAGTTGTACAAATGGGCGACCTTATCGCTAAAAGCGATTTCTTCCAGGCAACCTTTGGATGGAGAAGGTTAATAAAGTTTGTGTGGTAGGCAGACAGATACAGAATATTAACATAGCATAAATAGGTGAAATAGTTACTTAAATAGATTAATAATATACACTAAAATAACAAATATAAATACATATAAGAATATAATTTATAAGTAAATATATTATACATATAATATATTTACTTGCAGTTTTACTGGTTGGTTCCATATTGTACTAAGTTTGGCTGCCCGACTTCAGATGATAAAACAGATTAATTAGTCGGTGGCACTGTACCTATGTAGAGGTTATTTTGGTATTTTTTATCATTTTTTTTTTTTGTTGTTTTTTAAATTATTTTTTGTTTCTTTTTTGAAGTCGGTTTTTTAATTTTAAAATTATTTTTTTATAATTATGCACCTAAGTATGTAATAAAACATTTGTTTTGAACTAGATGACGCTGTACGACATTTTCCTTCTAGTTTTAATTAGCGCTGTCATATTAATGATGTATAACCAAATTCTGTTACCTAACTATGGAAATTTATTTCTTATTTTTTTCCAATTATCTTCTGATTAATCTTTAATGGCCTCGCGTCTACAACCAATTTGGCCTAATTAGGTCCATTTTACGATCATTCAAACATTAAAATATAAGACATTATAATTTAAAGAAAGGAATAAAAATTCCACCTAAACCATTTCATTGACATAAATAATAGAACTGTCCACTTTTGACAAACTAATCAAAATCTGTGTGAAATATATCACGAAAATGTACAGAGGGCTACCGTGTTATATTTTATAGTTTAACGTGGCGTTAGTTGCTTCGTTGAACGATAGTAAAGTTTTTAGTTCGAGTGAAATCCGTTGTCAAATATTAAGTTTGTTTTCTAATAATTTATGTTAAACTTAGTTAGTCCGTATTGACACGTTTATAGACCAGTATACATTTTGTTTAATGAAAGCACGTGCCGTGATATATTTTTATAATATAGTAGTAAATATTTTTATGTTAATTTTCTTAATGAAATTATGGAAAATTTGAAGGGAATAGAAATTGTGAGATAAGAGGCGAGAGGTGTGATACAAAGTCATATTATAACGATCATTAGGACAGGCATAGACCACGGATTCTCAGTCGGCCAATAGTTATAGATATTAGTTTGTACGTACTACCTTTGAGTATATTAGTTGGTATGAATTTCTACTAATAAACTATTTAAACCTACACGATTGGATCACATAAGTTACTTTTAGTTAAGTGGGTCTAATGGTTTTACTTTTAATATTTTGTACTTCCATGTTTCGACTATGTTGACATAGTCTTAGTTGTGAGCAAACTGAAACGCAACAAGATATAGCGATTAAGACCGAAGTCAATTTATGTTTTATTTTAATGACGTGATAAAAATGTTTACATTATTGTACATTTTTTTTCTGGTTCTGTAAAGTGTTAGTATAACTAAGTATAAAAGTACTAGCAGCGTCCGCGGTTTCAGTCGCGTAAGTCCCGTTCCCGTCGCAGCGAATATAAATAACTATACGTTTGCGTAAGTACTTCAGTGCGACAGAAATTCTGTAAAGGGGTGTTTTTTCCCGTTTTTTACAACATTTTTCATTGCTGTTCCGCTCCTTTTGATTGTACCGTGGTATTATAACCTTCCTCGATAAATGGAATATAAATATAAAAAGATTTTTTCAATTCGGACCAGTAATAGTAATTCCTGAGATTAGCGCGTTCAAACAAACAATCGAAGAAACAAACTCTTTAGCTTTGTAATATTAAATAGTATAGTATAGATTCTATCTGCCCATTTTACTAGGCTTTCTAGTTCCTTTGTTTCCTTTGTTTGAAATTAGCAGTTTTTTTAGTTAGCCTAGAACGCTATATGCAAAGTCTACTCGGTGACGTAATATCGACCGATATTTTGCAAGTCGATGCAAAAGTTTTCAATCTGCGTCTCCCTTAGTCGTTAGCAACGGTGACGAGAAGGTTCTACCTTTACCTTTATACCTTGTTAGTGATTGTAAGTTATAACATAACTGTTCTTATTATCTTAAAATGAAAATTTTAGAGACATTTCAAATTAGTGTTGCATCATATATAAGCTGTTGAATTAGTGTTATTGTAGACTTCTAAATTTTATGTCACACCATTTCAGATAAGTAGGTACCTATCTAAGTACTTTACCTAATGTACTAGTAGTTTTGCGATTAGTTAAGTCGAGATAAATCTCAAAAATATGAAGTGATTTTGAGACATTTAAGTAATTTAATTTAAACTTGCCGGGCTACTTAGATACTGATTCTTATTAAAATCAACAGATGACTGTATACTGAAACGGTACTCTAAATTTAAGGGCTTCTTAAACAGTTAAGCAGCTGTTAAAGTCAATAACATCGATGCTTATTTAGAGTTAGGAAGCTTGGGCCGTTAGTGTCACAATATACATAATATGCAAGGTGTAACGAGGATGATCATTTAAGCCGAAAGGGGGTTCTAGACGTCTAGGTGAACAACTTTCGTTCTACAACTTTTAGAATTCAAAGTAGAATTCGAAAATTTTAAGTTTAATGTTCACTTGAAAAAAAACACTGTTTCTTAGAGTTAGAGGTATTTGACCTTTAGTAGTCCATTCATTTAGTTTGGTCTAACACAGTAAAAACTTCAATTGCCCTTATTTTCAAAAATTGCTGATTTTTTTTCAGTAAAACTTAACATTTTATTTTAAAGTTGAGTTTCTAAAAGTTGTAGAAAAATAATTGTAAGACTGATTAGACGTCTAGAACAGCCCTTTTTTGGCTTAAATAGTCATCCTCGTTACACCTTGTATACAAAAATGACAAAATTAAAGAGGTAGAAGTTCTGAAGAATTAAAACACTGAGATGACATCTTAGTCAACCTTGAAAAAGACAACTGTAAAGTTGGCGAAAGCTCGATTCGTTAAAAAATTATAAATAAAAACGCGATTAAATCCGTTAAATAAAGTGTTTTATTATGCAAAATCGCGAAAACCACAGAAGAAATTATTCTGAAAAATTCCCAACAAAATTTAACTACTACAAATTCTAATCGTCTCTCAAATTGCCTCTTCATTCCTTCAAATCAAAGGCTAAACTTTAAATAATTTCTGATAACGACATGTAGCTCCGATCAGTTGGGACTTGACTCATTGGAGTGACGCTTGAATGGCCGCCTGTTCATGCGTCAAGCTCAAGTTATTGAATTAAGGAAGCATTTACTACGAATAGACAAATAAGTGAACAGGTAAGAGATAAATCAAGAGAGTATTTTGCATGTGCTTATTGGGGTATGGCCTAAAAAGGAAAGCGCAAGGTAGGTACAGTTGGTGCGTTTTCTGAATCAAGAGTGGCTTAGTAAGGACTTAGATAAAAAAGTTAATGATTTCATTTTAGTCAGGCTGAATTTGCAATTGTTATAAACTGGTGATCGATAGCAAACCACATGGGCGTTTTTGGGGTCGCGTACCCAAAGGGTAAAAACGGGATCCTATTAGATACTAAGGCTCCAATGTGGGTCTGTATGTTTATCATAAAGTTGATCACATAAATCGTGATAGCTAGATTGTTGAATCTTTGTCGTCGCTATAACAACACATTCTCACAAGTGGAGTCCCACTTTATTCTAAAACAGAATCAAGTGGGGCTCCAATACAACAAACGTCCCTTCTTACACGAGACCGTCTAACACAGGTTTTTACTATGTATGCATGTACCACAAGATCATATCGATAGTTTTTCAACGGTCTACCATTAAACATGGTGTATTGTGCAACACGAAAAATAAAAGAACTATTGCGCTAATCTACAAATTACTAACAAAATGATTATTATACTATCGGTCACAACTTCACAGGTTTACTACGACCACCATGATTAATGGCAACCGATCCCATTACGTGTAGATATCCGATCGCTATCGGCACGTGCGATGCCAATGGAAGAACCTTATTACAAAATAATGGATCTGATGAGACGTGCGCAGTTTAATTTCTTTTTATTGTTAGGTTTTAAGGCGATAACCAGCAGCCTTGGCCTACGAGCGCGCTAAAAAGAGACCTTTTGTCGATCGGTTAAAAAATCTCTTTTTGTCAAAGGAAGAAGAGACAACCAAAGGAGAAGAAATTTAATAAAAATTTCTGATGTCGCATGTTAGACCACTAGGCTAAGTATAAGAATAAACGAGAAAATAAAATTAAATACACAGGTGCTCTCCCTCACCGCGAGCATTCGCATGTAATGTGACGTTACATATTCGAGCATTACATACAACGCGCACCTTGTGAGTCAAATCTATAATGTTACATTAGAAGTGATTGCTCGCCGTGAGGGAGCACTTTAACTCTACCCCCTTACTTATAAACGATGATTAACAGATGACTAAGTTATGTGACGTTTGTCTCTATCTGTCACATTTGAAACTTCATGTCACAGTCAAAGACAAACGATACGTAGTTATGTAGATGTTAACCAGCGTTTCTATGTAAGAGGGCTATTATAAAGTTTGACTTTATGTAATACATTACTAAAACACTGTCAAACATATTTAGTTTACGCTCTCAATCTCTTAATCTATCTTTGAAATATTCGTACAAAGCCTAAACTTTTGAAAAATCAAAAATTAATAATAATATCGAGTAAACAGCATAAAAATGCCATAAGAAAGTGTTGACCCAGGCCTTCCAATCCCATAAAGTACAAAACCATCTAATTAAATATCCATTTTAACACATAATACATCTTCTAATCAGACTAGCTATGTAGATTCTAGCTTCATACTTACCTACATAGCTACCAATTTATCTATTCAGGTGGACAAATGGAAAACTAAGGTCTTTGTAATACAGATTCGTAGATTTGTAACACACTAGCGCCACCACAAGCTGCATAGATAAATCGGTCTTAGTAAACCTGATCTAGAAACTGTCGCGCGCGCCGCAAGCAATTTGCTCTACTCTGAATCAATTTGCTACTTTTTACTTGACGCATAAACATAATGTAGTTGCATTCAATTTATTTTTAAATTGGTGTGCTTTATCGCTTTGTTGTTGAGTTATTTCTCCGTAACAACTAAAGGCCTTAGGTTTTAGATTCACTAAATGATTTACAACCCGCTCATAGATTTTGACAGTTCTTCGTATAAATTTTAAACACGTTGATTTCTGTGTTTGCGAACTGTATGTTGGTTTTGAGCGATGATTTGCGATTACAGTCGGAAGTTAAAGAATAATATAAAAAAATATTTACCTTACACCCTTCGCAAGTAAATGCTCCAAAATGAAAGCCAGCTGCAGGTTCCCCACAGACTTTACACTGCTGATTCATCTGAAACAATGTTTCAAGTTAGTAACTCATAATAATGTATTAGAAATTCTTACTTTTTGTTCTTTTTACGATTTTGGATTGAAATACACTCATTTTTAAGTTTCAGCAGAGCTATTAAAACAGAACAACCGGTCAAGTGAGAGTAGGAATACGTTTTTTTATATATGTATTTATTTCTTTAGAGCATTTTATTCGTGCTCTTGTTAGTTTTTTAATATTTGATACGTTTTTTATTTTTTATTTTGTTGGGGTTCCCACTGCCTGACTACAGTAGGGATAGTATGTTCACGCGTGCCAAAAAACTCCCGAGGTATTAGAGCTCGTTTCAACTTTTGAGAGACGAAATCCAAAGATGAGATATGTAAGATAAAGCACGGTGACCTAGAAGATACCCACACGGCGGCTAAGCTGATTTTGAAACGGTTTTTTGTATACTCTCTAGTTCTCTGGCGACCAATTTAGTATGAAAGTCGTCAAAATAGAGAGCAGTTAGCAACCGTTACATAAAATAAAAATAAATATAAGCGTTTATTGACCAATAATCTCACTTCCTACCGCGTGTCGAGTGTTGTGATACGATGGTCGACTAAAATATTGGGTGCAAAGCAAATACACTCGAAAATTGAATAAATATGCCAAGTGGGTGATGTGATGTCGAAAGGTTGTTCTATAAATCGAAGTTAAAAAAGGTTAAGAAGCCGACAAGACGTAGATATGACGGAATTTAGCTTTTCGAAATATACGACATTAGCATACTATATACACACTTTCTACATATCTTACCCCAAAACGTATAAGTTGTCTAAGTAACGGCCAATCAGAGTAGAATCATAGACCTCACTTTCTCTTCGAAACAATTTTTTATGACAACACTTGACAACTTAAGGGTAAAGATATAAAGTGTTAATTTAGGTTCGTTTTAAGACATCTTAAACAAGCTTTGCTATGTCCTTACCATAGCACAGTAAGGACTAAATCTTGGAATCTTTGATAGCAGTCGTTAGGTCAAGTTAGAGGCTTTATGATATGAAAACTTTAACACTAGGTTTGTAAGCCCTATTTTTCACATAGCTACAGTTTGACGTCGTAAGGGTTGATATGTATGCAAATGGCCCACCACACGGACCAGGTAAAAGAAAAAATTGGACCCCGGGCTCGCGAAAGGGATGCAACCGCGGAGAATCGATCGCATGATGATAATGATTTGGTAAGCCAGATTACAGTGGGCCAGCTTCCAGCGCTGGATGTAGCAAAAGTCAACCATACTTTACCATGTTTTACAATGTTATCAACATTCTTACAAACATTTAAGAGTAATGTTTACTTAACCAAGTTTTTAAATTGCGAAGAATTTAAATTCAAGATCTGCCTCACACAACACAATGTCAAGTAGGCTTAGCCCAACCACATTACGTAACAGTTGAACTAAGCTTCAATGTATAAAGCTACTAAGATAGGTTTATACGAATGTTATTTTTGGTTAAGTAAATATTTTAAATAGCATTCGACATGATATTTTACGATAATAAAATAGTGTTAAACGTTAGCACGTGCGTAAATATGATATTTCGTAGTAACAGTAGGTATATAAATATTATTTGAAGTAGATAGATTTTGGTATTTGATGTGGTATTTACTTCAAAATCAGCTGTTTCTGAGAGTTCGAGGTCATTGACCTTATGTTGTCCTTTTGTTTAGTTTGATCATAAAATTACAATAGATACAAAATAATTTAGTTTGGTGGTTTACAATCACAACTTCAACTACCTTTATTTTCAAAAGCAGCTGTTTTTTCAGTGAAACATAATCAAAATTTATCAAAATCTCAAAATTTTCAAAAAAAAAGTTTGAATTTTGAAAAGTCGTAGAACAAAAGTCGCCTAGACGTCAAGAACAACTCCCTTTCGGATTAAAAGGGCATACCCGTTACAAATTGTATATAATATTCATATGATCGTTTTGGATCGTGTTACAACTATCAACAACTATTACAACAACTTTCCACTAAGAACTATGATCTCCAATAAGAAGATACAAAAGACTCATGGGGTTGTTTTGCAGTGATCATGAGATCCACATTGTCATATTAATTGCTTGCTTAGAAGATACGTATTTACTCTAAAAGTAATTACGCGTAGTGTCATTTTGTCGCATGTCGTATATGGATATTGGATAACGATTGGACAATTTTATAGTCAGGCTTTTAATATCAATAAATTATAATACAATCACCAAGACGGAAACTTTGTTATCAGAATGGTATTTTACAAACTCGACAAAAATCAATTTTTCTTACACGCTTCCTTGAGAAATATATTTAAAAACAAGACAAACGAATCAGGTAAAATGATCTGGTTTTGCATACATTGAGTTCTTTTAATTATAGTTCTGGTTTAATTCAAGGTTTGTAACCAGCAACGTATTGTAAGTAAAGCAAACTGACATTTAATTTGTTATTGTTTTTTTTTAATGACAAGGTGCACTTATTTTCTTTTTAATGCATTAAGTAAGAAGTCTTAAAATAAAAACAAAAAAATGTTTATAAGTAAATGTAGCAATTAGTTGTGTATGCGCAACTCAGCTTACCCTGAGTGTGTAATTAGAGTTAATGACTACACAGGCCTACGTTTCGGAACAAAGCCAGATGAAACAAACCTTTAAAAAATACTTTTAAAATATCTTTCTGAGTGAATAGGTTTATAAATATAAATAAATATTACACGCCTACAAATATCTCATGTGAAAAATATGTTACAAGAGTGTGTTATATAGGAGCACTACTGACAGTCAAAATCACAACGTTTCATGAAATTTTAATGCATAACATCACGACAAACTACACGATGAAATTGTATTATTTTGAACATTCATTACTCTTAAATAAATAAGAATCGCT
This sequence comes from Idaea dimidiata, assembly GCA_949358125.1. Lineage (NCBI taxonomy): Eukaryota > Metazoa > Arthropoda > Insecta > Lepidoptera > Geometridae > Idaea > Idaea dimidiata. The sequence continues at coordinate 13,428,297 of OX442334.1, forward strand.
TGCATGTCTCTCGTGACGTGAAAAATCAGTAACTGTCAGTGACGAGAAATAATTTTCTGAAATAATTTTGTACGTTTTAAGATCGCGTGCGAATCTTTGTGGGTTTTTCTTAAAACGGCCAAATATTTCCAATAGTATTTGTAAAGCTATGTACTGTCGAGTGGAAAATAATTTAGTTCAATTACGAAACAGCGAAATATTTAAAACGAAGACATTTATATTTACATATATACATATAGGTACACACATATACAATCACATCTCGAATAGCTTAACGTACATTTATTCGCGTAAGTAGTTGTTTTTAAAAATTACTACTATTGGATCATAGTAAAATATAATAAATTTTACAGATTATCAATTGACTGTTTACTGTTTAGGGTGTGTTTTGATACAGTTTTAAAAAAATGAGGAATATGCCGTCAAAACACATTGTACACAGTTTTTATTTTCGCAATTGACAACTTTGCAATTTTGTACCAAAATTGAAAAAAAAATTATGTTCCTATTTTTGAAATAAATAACTTGGCATTTTCGTTAACAAAAGAGAGCGAAAACCTAACATCTATAAAAGGTAAATGAATTATGCTCAATCATTCCCATTTTGGTAATTTTATACACCATACTTAATCGACAAAATACAGTGTAGGCGTACGGATTTCCGCACTATCTCATTAATCCAACGCAATTAATTATCATTTGTGTTTCTGTCTGTACAGAAGAGGTAAAAATTAAATAAATGTTACATAATAACAAGGTTCGTACTAACAAGATTCCGTGACTGCTCTCTGTTAACATATCCAAATTTTTAACTGTTTCTCTTATTTCCATACCTTATTCCGAGGGACTAAAGTTCAAATTGCTTATGAAAATATGGTGCTGATGACGGATTGAGTTCAGAAGTAAATGACAAGACAGCTCGTTGGTTCTTTTAATGGATTTTGCACGTTTTGTTAAAGAATTTCTTGTTTTATTTTAAGAGTGCAAATGAAAAATACAATACGGTAGAGTCTGGGCAAGGTTTCTTAATAAGCACAGATATCTCTAGTGGACGGAAAGGAGCACTTTTAATACTCATTATTTACTTTTCTAAATTTTATTAGTTCATTTATTGCCTGGCAGAGGTAACCCAGAGATAAGGCAGCACATTATATTATAACGTTTGATTTGAGTTTGTATGATATTTTTGTGATAGATACATGCAAGCATCTAAACTTTCGCAAATATTAATAATGGGGTATTTTTTGGCAAGCAAATCTGTCCAGTCCATCCGTTCAGACAGATGTGATTGAATAGCTTCAGAGTCATAACGTCGTTTCATCCACACACGATACGAAATTTACGTCCGGTCAGGCCGAACTCCAGGCAAAACTACTCATATTTGACAGCCTTTACGAGTCATATTTTTCCGTTATTAATATTGTAAATAATCATAAACTGTATCAGAACTTTGGTGTACATAATTTATCAATCTGCCAAAAATGTTTTTCATAATATATTGTTCCAAACCCAAATGAAGATATCGATATCTCGGATTCTGTGCTTAATTTGTTCAAGTATCGATTTGTGCTGTCAGAGTATCGATTATAAATCGAGTCGATGGTATCGCGTCCATCTTTATAACAAGGACGACATCTGCCGAATTTAGAATTAAATGAAATAGAATTTGCCCGTTATAAAGGTCAATGACTCTTAAGTGTTAAGTACCTTAGTATCATTATTGTTACACAAATTGCAAAAATATATCCATAAACTCATATCACCGTTAACCAAAAAATAAAAAACATCTTCGCGGAACTCTTCAAAAATCAAAATCTTCATCTCACACCTCCATTTTTTTGGAAATAAAAAAGAAAGCACCGCAATTAACAATGATATATCGACATAATTGAACACTCTACAAAAGGAATTCTCATCAGAAAGATTACGGTATTACAAACAAGTGATGGATAACGACAATTTGTATTTTTGTGAAAACGGTTCGCAGATATGCATCTCGTCCGTTTCAAGACACGCCTGGAAGTGCAGGGTTAAAATTATAAAAGTATTATTTACTTTTAAATACAAACTTAGAACAATATATTAGGTAAATTGATCGGCACTATATACTGCTGCTTTAACGTAACGTGGTAACTTTCTGTGATGCCAAAGTAGCAATGTAGTAAGTACATACGACTAGTGATGAGACACGGGTAATCGTACATATACTTCGTATTTATATACTAATATTCCAAAAACGATAGTAACTCTGTCTGTCTGTAACGTTTCATGCCTAAACTGCTAAAGCGATTTAAATACGTACATTTTCGTATAGAGATAGATAGGACACTTTCAAGAAGGAGATAGTTTGATTTCATCCTGATATTCCCGTGGGATTGGAATTTACGCAGGTGCAACAGCTGGGCTCAGCGAGTATTTTATTAAAAGCGTATAATATCTATCTTCTAAACAGTTGATTTTGTATTCCACAAATAAAAAAGACATTTGAGTTAACCGATTTAAGTATTCGAGTTCACAGAGAGCTAAAACTTTGTGCAAAATAAAGTACTTTCAAATAAGGCTACACCTCTACATGGCTAGTCTATTTTGCATGTCCTTTACAATTGACACCGATCAAAAATGGCTATTCGAATCGTCGCACGTCTTTGATTGAGTGACTGTAATCACTCTACAAGGCAATATGCACGTTATTTATTGACAGCTAGAGCTTGCAATTGAAATAGTGTGAGAATTTTGATCTTTTGAGCTGGTTGTTTTGATTTATTTTCTTAAAGTGTAAAAAATAAAGTTTAAAGTGGAATAGCTGTATTTAAGGAAGTATTAGGTATTCTCATGGGAAATGAATCAATTTTGAAACTGTTTTTGTTTTAGAATAGGTAGGTTTGTTATATTTTCACTAACTCCTTGAAAATGGATGGTTAATCGCCAATAACTTTTATTTTTTGTCTAGATATAGAAAAATTACACTAAACTTTTTAAACAAGGGACTTGAGAAACTTCTCCTCGAAACCAAAACTATCGTAACATAGTCTAAACGTCTAGGTATGATAATTTAAAAATAAAATACGCTTATAACATCAGCGAAAATTTTAAATGAAATTACTATAGTTCATAAGTAGGTAGTGTTACTTTTAAAATGTCGAACAGATTGATGACGAAGGTTTGTCAATTTTCATTTTTAATACAGTTATAAACATATGACCCCTACCACCTGTTGCTATCCCGACCTAAATACTACGATCGATTTATATAATAAATCGAGTTGGGCGTACTAAAGATTTGCCGATAGCCACTGCGCATATTTGGCAACTGCGAGAATTAAAGATTAAACTGCTATTCGTGATACAGATCGAATTATTTAGAAAATTTATGGCTTACCGTTCAATTTTACATTTTAAAAAGGAAAAACATCTGAGTAAGAAAAAAAAATAGCTTTTTTGTTTAAAAAATCACGTTATGCTAACGATCCCAAAAAAGAAAAATCATGACTTTCTTGTAGTTTCTTCTACTCGGAGAGCGCGTTTCGAAACAACACTAAAATCATAGTTATAAGTTGACGTTTCAAAATGATCATACTCTTCAATATGATCTATCTTTATACCAAGTTTCAATGCAATCAGTTTAGTAGTTATTGCGTGAAGGAGCAACAAAGATATACTGCTATAGATATACTTAGCTGCGACATCCCGCTGATAAACTGCTGCAGAGGCATAAACTTTTTTCAATTTTCACGCAAATAGTATGTCCTTTATAAAAGACATTCTTAAATTGCCGAGAAGGACTTTTTAATGCCCATTCTTGCTTAATCTCTTATTGCCTTATATCTGTTACAATTTAACATAATTATATAAAAAAAACTTGATACCATTTGAATTGGTCTCTAAGTCTGGAGACAGACTGAAGATTTTTTACCAGACGATAGTTAAGAAACATACCTAATATTAATATTAATAAAAAAATAGGTGATACCTTCTGTGAAAACTGGAGAAAATTTTCTGTAGTAGTTTAAAACTGTTTCCAATTTCTATGGTTATTAGTTATATAAACATTATTTAAGATTGTATTGAACATAAGTTCATTATGAAGTTTAATTTCTGTTTTTATTTTCATTTTATTTTTGTCTGTTTCATTCTTTGTAATTTTTGATACAAGTAATACTATTAATCTATCTATTTAACATTGCAAAACCTTCGATCCCAGAGCTTTTTATCGAGAAATCTTTGTAAAATCGGCCGATAAAAAATCTACAGTCTCTTTAAGCTCTTACTAGAGTCCTAAAATGGTATTGTTTACTCCACATTTAATTCAAGAAATTAGCAATTCTATTACATACATTACAATTTTAAAGCAGACCACATGCCTCGACACGACGTTTATAGAAAACCAATGTTGTACTTGTAGAAAAACATGTAATTTGTTGGGCAAATTACAAATGAAAGGATAAAAACTATTTTACGTTGACAAAAATCGTGGAACTTCTAAAATTGTTATTGCTTTTCATGAAACACAAAATAATTAACTTTCATAATAAGTTCTTATCAAAAACGGTTTATTGGCTGTAAGAATTATTTTGTATTTTTTGTATCAACTAGCAATAAGAGCTCACAACCCGTTCTCAAAGCTCTATTTATATATATTATAGCGTCCCCACCGTTCCCACCTTTCGGTATACCGGCAGGGGCCGCTATACCCGAGCGTACACCCCTAAGGGCGACGTCAGGGATCGAGTTTAAGACGGATCTAGTCCCCAATGCTAGACTGGTTCTCATAAAGGAGAGTAGCAATAAGAGCTGTGTGGAGTTTGTGAAATTATTAAAAACCTTAGTGGGTAAGGTCGTTAAATTCGTAATATTCGTTGAATCCTTTTAGAAAGTGCTAAGCCGAGGACAGATAGGCCGACACATGACGAAACTATTAACATTTATTATTGACTACAAAACCTTAAAACTGGGGTTTTAGCCACAGTTTTAGGGTTTTGCTATAATTTTTATTTTACCGTATTTACCATAATATTTTAATTTATTTTTAGAAAACTATTTGAAGCATATAAATAACAATTATTAATTTAAAATTAGTAGTGTTGTTCATTTTAAGTTCGCAATAAATAAGACCAGAGACCAACTCGTCCATGTTAAATAAACATAAAGATAAGAAAACACCTTACAAAAATTGGCTCCAATTAATTTAAAATAAAATCTTAATAAAATCACACAAAAACAGTTAAAACCAATAACGAAAATTTCCTGTTTTCCCGCAATTTCGCGCGTATAAATCATAATAACAAGCGAAAAATTATGAAGATTCATCTTAATGTGTTTTTAATATTTCTTTTTACCAAAATTGGTAAAGTCTGACATCTCAATCAAAAACTCGAGAATAAATAGTCAATTTGTTTAAACCGAGGTGTAATTTTTTTGCAAGAAATATACTTTATTTACTTGCCTATCTTGTTTTCATCCGCTTTAATAAACAAATTTAATTGCTTATTAACGATTTTTATCAGTAGGTAATTGTTCACCTCGTAAGTTTACAAAATTATACAGATGCACTTCGGGACAATGTTTTTTTCCGGAAAGTTAATAAACTTATACTTCATTGTACACTTCTACAAGTTGCTTATAAAAAGTTGTAATACAATTTCAATAATATGTCTTTTATTTTAAATACTTACCTCATATACCTATAAAATGCTAAAATTATATTTAAAATGGTTTGTCAAATTTTAAGCTTTATTATGCGATTTTAATCATGATTAATCTTATCAAAGCAATTGATAGAATTAATATAAGTAGATTTGAGTTGAAATCGCTGAACTTAATAAATGTTTAAGATACACATAAACTTTTGACCATTTTTTTAAATAAAGGTGTGTTAATTAGGTACGTAGGTACCTACTAATTCATCTTATAGTATTAAATGGATCATCACGTCTTGAACTTTGCATTTTGACATTAGGTATAATTATTTATTCTTAATTGATTTTACAGTTAATTAATTATACATAATATGTATAGAATTATTCAGACTTCTTGTGTCATCGAGTCTGTGTCATTTTTTACTATCACAATATTTTACCAGTTTTATCGCACTAAAAACACACGTGTACAACAGGTGCGGTTTATTAAAAATGGTAACGTATATTATAATGGGCGTAAACCCTAAGCCAAAACAAGATTCGAAATCTCATTAATTAAAAAAATAGTATCATCAAATCGTCCACTGGAAGAGAAAGGCGTTGAAACATTTTATTTAAAAAAAATAAGCAAATTATTACTTATAAATACGGGTCAGTTATTAAATAAATAATCTGATAATTAATCGTTTGAAAACAACATCAATCAATAATTATTTCAATCTGTACTTTACATGTATAATCTGTGGCACTGAAGGCAATAACAGACTAGAAATTATTCAGTCGGCCGTTAGCTTCTTATTAGTATATTTGACGGCCAAATATGTAGCAGAAAGTAAACTATTTAGATAAGCAATTGAAAAAATAATAACAATACAGATATTGTTTAAAAAACCGGGAACTAGCAATTTTTTAATTAGTAAAGATGGTAAATAAAATAACTTGTTTTTTTTTAAATATTTGTTTGTAGTGAAATCCAATCCATGTCAGTTTGTAATACTAACATTGCCTTATTTATTACGGTTGTAATTTTAAAATTAATTAATATTGACATTTATAGATGGATATGAATATTAGTAAAGTGAATGATTATTTAAATTTTGTTAAAAAGTAGTAATACTATTAATTTTAACATCTAAACACCTAGGTAGGTACTTTAAATCATATTTGTGCTAATTAAGACGTCTAGCAGACTATGAACTTTCAATTTTGAAACATAATTTAAGGCTCTATTGACAGTTAGAAATATAAAACCATTTTGATAATATCAATTTAATTAAATCTAGGGAGCTCTACAGGTGATATCAAATTTTGTTCCCGCCTGTATTTGTAGTTTATTCATTTATTTTAGAAAGAAAAAGTTACCATTTGGTTGGACAAGCACACAGCAAAAAAAAAATGACATTATCAAATCAAACAAATAGGTAAGGAAAAATAAAAATAACCCCACTCTCTGTCTCTTTCACTCTATATAACTCTCTCTGTACTCTGTCTCTCTATCGACCGATTTAAAATCACTATTCCACGACAGCCTTAAGTGGATTATGGATTCGCTAAATGCCAGCTGTCTTAGAAAAAAATTAATACATTTGTTTCGACCACACAAATATTCATAAATATGGAAATTACCGGACGAAATGGTATTACTCTTAACGGCAGATTATTAATAATTTTATCTATATATTTTTTGAATAGAAATAGTTATCTGTTAATTCATTTGTAAATGTCATACGGATTAAGTTTTAGAAAGTCATTTCAATTTAATCTGTATTGTAATTAGTTTTCGGTTATAGTTTAAAAATTGTTAAATAAGATTTAGTTATTATTCATTGCTATTCAAATCTGAAAATTATACTTAACGGTTTGACAATATTTTGGTTTTAAAATATTGTCGGTGGTCATCACGATGATGAAATCATTGCCTCGTGTTCTTATTGGATTTAAACTTGAACCAGGAAGAGTCATTTTTTAACCATAGAGTTTTCTCGGTCTGGAACCGATTGCGACCATTTTGAAATTAACCAGTGTCAAAATATTTACTAGTGTCAAGTAATTATAAATGGCGGGTAAAATGTTTACCTACAACAACTTTTAACGAGGTTTAGAAGCTACTGAAAAGTCTAAGTTTGGAGCTGATTTTCATTTTCACGAAACTAAATACATGAATTCAGCACATTTAACTAGTTCCCGCCAAAACTAAATCATTGAGTAATTTTGACATAGTTACTGTGTCAAAATTATGTAAATAATGCAAAACAAAAAAACAAAAAAGGGCCCTCAAAACTGAAAACAAAAAAATACCTCACACAGTACGAACGAACGAAAGTGCTGACAGCCAAATATTACCACGCCTCAGAAAAAACGACCTATCACAAGATAATTATACGTATTACATTAAAAAGGGCCTTTACTTCAAGTCAATGGGCTGACTGAGCAGCCTAACTGAGGCTGGACGTAACTCGATTTGTTTATTTTTAAAATTAATTTCGCGTTTCAATTTTTTTTGCCTGCAGTGTACGTGTGTACGTTAGGACAGTTTTAATTGGGTGTTATGAAAAAATGATAGCTCGTTTATAACTGCCTGCCGAAAATGTACATGCGTGCAATTTATTTTTTTACTCGTAGTTGATTCTTTTATAATGATGAAACTTTTGTTTCAATTTTGCCGTTTCGACTTTTGACAATCCTGCCGCCACAGCGGTACAAATTAATAAATATTATTATTATTTTAGGCCGAAATCCATAACAGTGTTAGTAACTTTTTTTAATTATGTTACAAAACTCTATTACGGATCTTTTAGGCGGTGTCGATTTTTCAAGCTATTTTACTAAGCTTTTTGGATGAACCTTTTTTACTATAGCTTAATAAAATGACCTGTCAAATGATCTAGTTTACTAAAATGACTTGGAGACCGTATATAAACTGTTCTATTGTCTGTGTAACCACAGAAATCAGTAACATTTATATAATAGGTACCGCTTTTGCTTATTGTTATTAGTATAATACTTGTTACACTTTTTCACGGTACGGAAATTATTACATTTTTCGTTCTAAATTTAAACAAGAAAAGGAAACAATTGTTTCATACAGCCACATTGTGAAACTAAAATAGATACTGACCAGAAAAAATAAAAACAAAACGTGTCAAATTCTATGTTCAAACAAACCGTTAACATTACAGCGCGGCAAATATTACTTCAAATAAATATTAACGCGTTGAGCAAATGTGTTGCCGAATTTTCTTTTCATGAAATCTAGTGAAAACTTGCAAAATTGTTTAATTTGGATTACATATTAATCAATATAGTTTCGTGAAAGCGTAAAAGTGTAATGAAAATGAAAACCATTGTCAAACATGGACTTTTACGTTGTTTCCAAATCTTATGTTATCCAATACTAGCTGCGCCCCGCAGTTTCACCCGCTTAAGTCCCGATATTAAATAATTCGCATTTTTTGATTTCATAGGAACCTTCTCTTGATTATAACAAACACAGCAAAAAAGGTTTAGCGAAATCGGTCTAGCCGTTCAGGAGTGATGCCGTGGCCACGCGAAATAGGGAGTCATTTTTATATATAAGAAGATTATAGGCACCATTTACAATAGCTTGACTTATACATATACGAACACTGTACAGTTTTTCTGTTTGCAAATAACTTGCAAATAACTTGCTTATTTTTTAACTGTTCCTCTCAAATTTACTTAATTTATATTCTTTGAGAAATGTATTGTGATTTTGTAGGTGGTTAAGTTGATGGTTGATAGCTCACTCCTTATATTTAGTATAATTATATTGTTAGTCGTGAGATCCTATAATTGGCTTTCTATTGTTACACTATCACTACTGTTTTATAATAGCTGTTGGATTTCCAAATAGATAAATAAATAAATAATATTATAAAATATTTGACAACATTCCAAACTGTCAAGAACAGTTCATAACTGATAAGAAACAAAATAGTGCCTTATGTCAAAAATAATGTCTTAAAACAGTCAAAAGTTATGAGTTCTAATAAATTTGTAAAGATAACTTTGTTTAACTGTACCGTCACAAGTCATTGACCGAAATATGAATATTCAATTTTGTGCACTAATTCTAGTGTAAAATACAGTAAAATCCTGCCTAAACGGGTTTTAGTTGCAAAATGAATCTTAATTGTAAGAGGTTAAAGTTCAGATTGGTTCGAAACTAGTTTAGTCTTTTATTTTTAGTGAATGTTATTCGTGGTAAAGCGTGTGATCGTAAATTTGGCAAGTTTCTGGTGAATTATTGAGAAATAATAATTAATTTTGTTTATAAACCAACAATTAGCATGAAGTATACTCTATTTTGGCTGGCTGTTAATCTTTTTGCTACACATTTTTGGACGATTTTTTTCGTAAGCACAAAAAGAATAAGCACAATCTACCTTTTTTTCCTTATACTTAGGTATTCCGCGCTACCATGATCGTTTGTCGTTGCTTTGTCGTCATTTTGTCGCTCAAAAAAAAAAACAAAGTAAATTAAAAAAAAATAACCCGACAACTAAAACAAAAACCACAAGTATAGAAAAAAAAACTTTTTTGAAAATGGTTTTTTTTACTGTGTTATTGAATATTTTTTAGCGGAACGACAACGCGGTGTCTTTTCGACCGTTTCGTTTGATAATATTAAGTGTAGGTTACTATAATAACCAGTGTGTCAAAATGTCTGGTGTACTAAATTGTCCAGTCCTAAAAAGTCTAGTGTCTCAAAATCAATCCTACAATGGTTAGTTCCCAAAATGTCTAGTCACCTCGACTTATAAGATATCATGGTAGGGCGGAATATAGCCGTGTGATGCTGGAAGTGGTAGGTAATCCTACAACTATTTAAATGAGAAAGTTTGTGCAAGTAATTATGTACCTGGGTAAGTTAAGTATGTTTGGTACTCCTAATCTACTAAACATAACCGATTGCAATGCAAATTGGCATGCAAATTATCCTGATCTTGAATATCCTAATATTCTTGTTATTATCAGAACTTACGCAGGTAAAACCGCGGGGCACAACTACTATAACAGTAACGACATTACATTCAGCATTGGACCAATTACGAATAAAACGAACTGCAACTTAGACGAAACGTAAACGCCTTGAATCGGAAGCCCTATCAAAACCAACACACAATCAAACTCAACTTTCTTTGAAAAAATTCAATTAAAGCCCAGTACACATTGAAGACAAGAAATTCAATAACGGCTAATTACTTTTCGCTACCCTATAAAGAGTTCAAGCACCTCGGGGTAAAGAGAAAAAGTCACTCAGGGCACATTAATCATTTTTGTGGCCCACGCCAGAGGGATGCCGAAAGCGTTACGTCGGTCTAAATTAAAAACATGCACGGTTCTTGCCGCTTGAATCACATCACTGTTTAGTACTAATATTGTTTTTTTTATAGGTAGGTATTAGTTTAGACGATTTGTTTAAACGATTTGACCAACTCATATCTTTAATAGCTATGCCAATTGTGACATTTTAGTGCGTCAAACATAATAGGTTAATACGCTTGAATTCAAATCACCGCGAGTTTCATCCCGATATTTTCTGTAGTACTCAAAATTTTACTATGGGAATTCTTAGCGTGGCTTGAACAGATAGAAATTGTGAAGTAAAACTGTGATGTGTACGTGTGCGATCTAAGTCAATAGGTGTCTTGTTTGTCTAAATACGCAAAAAAAATTGGTTATTTCAGGAGGAGCACGTCAAATATGTAACTCAAAAAAAATAATTAAAATTATAATTCTACTTAAATTGTCATTAATTTCCGTCAGAACTTCGTTCCTTACGTAGCAGGTGCAACTACATCAGTCTCTATGTCTTTAAAACGAAATTGCTTTGAACGCCCTTGTTTGATGCGCATACTCTTTATTTAGAAGACTATAAAGATAATGTTCGAAGACATACGAACACTCGGATGATCGAAATTCAATTCATGATTTGAAGACATTTCATTAATTTTAATTATTATTTAATGGTGTGTATCTCTCAAATTTAAATTTTATTGATAGGTACCTACATGGATTTGGGTACATGAGTATTGTTTTATCTATTTTACTAAAAACACGAAAAAAAAATGTATCTATCTGAGTTTTATTTTAAACGCGTGTAAATTGTTTTGTGCAAGTGTAAGACGAGACGATGACAACTTGACTGTTTGTATCAAAAAAGGTTTTTGTAAATGCAAGTAACTTGCAAATCTAAAACACGTAACGTGACACGGACTAATTGTCAAGACCTAATTGAAAATAATATTAACTTCGCTACTCATATTACAATAAGGGCTGATTTTTCAAATCCTTAAAAAGAGATATCTGGCAAATAAAATGTAACACCACCGAATGAAAAACGTCACTATGATTTAAAAAGAAAATAAATCTAAATTTAGAACATCAAAATTTGAAGGCTTTTAAATTTGGTTGGGTTTGAACTTATTTGACAGATATCTTTTATCTGAGGAATGAAAAATCAGCCCTGAATTATTTAGCTAAATTAGTTAGCTATTAAAAAAAAATAACGATCAGCGTCCCACGGTTTCACCCGCGTAGGTCCGATTCCGTAGAAATATCGGGAACCAAAGTACTTATGGTACTCCTCGATAATATAGATTTCAATTAAAGATAGACTTTTTGAAATCGTTGCTGTAGTTGCGGAGATTAACCACCCATATTTACATCCACATATTAACCACCCATATTTACATCCACATATTAACCACCCATATTTACATCCACATATTAACCACCCATATTTACATCCACATATTAACCACCTATATTTACATCCATACATGTTACCAAAGTCACCTCTTTATAATATTAGTAAATATTGATAAACACCCATAGAAAACTGTTCTATTCAAAACTAGTTCTAATCTAAATACAAGTTTACGCTTCCTCATTTTTTCGGCTTTTATGATCTAATTAGCTAATAAGTTTGCCAATTGCTTTACATATAACTTTATAAACAATTTATTGGTGCTAACATTAACTAAATCCTGGCAATTAACATTTAAGTGACATTTTTTAACATCCTGTACGTGTTAAGTAGGTTTAATTAAAAATTTAACGCTTCTAGTCTTACCTCATTTATTATGCCACGCCTTGGATAAATTATTATGCTTCTGTGATAGGTACCTTACCTACTCATCATCATCATCATCATCAGCCTGTTGCAGTCCACTGCTGGACATAGGCCTCTGCAATTGCACGCCACCTAAATCTATTTTCGGCTTCTCGCATCAAGTTTGTGCCAGCCGTCTTGCGCAAATCGTCGCTCCAATGTGCCTGAGGACGTCCTACACTACGTTTGCCAAGACGCGGTATCCACTTTAGAACTCGTTTACCCCAACGGTTGCCGCTTCTACGGCTAATATGGCCAGCCCACTGCCACTTCAGCTTGCTAATCCGGTGAGCTATGTCGAAGACCTACTGATACTGTCAAACTACGTAACTGGCCAGGTACTTACATAGTTTTTCGAAACGTTTGATTAAACTTGCATGGATGCATGTATGCAGATTGCATGGATGCATGTATGCAGATAGCTTGAATTTGCATTAATACATAGAAGTAGAGGTTCTCAATTCGTCGCGTATATTTTTTTATGTTTGTTCACTGATTACTCAAAGATGGCTTGACGGAGTAACATGATTCTTTTTTAATAGAATGGTAGAACCTCCGAGGTGGCCCCATAAAAAATGGTGAGGATCTGATGAGGATCTTGGAAATGATGGACTGAATAGCATCCCAGAATGCAGTAAATTACTTATTTTTGTCCTTCTACCAAAAATAATCGACTCTAAAGAGCTAGGTACTAATTGATGGAGCACTTGAAACCATTTTCTCATCAGTAAACTACTGTATAATTAAAATTACAGTTACAATTTTGTTTTTGATTTTTAGTGGCAGTCAAAAGTAGGAAGGTAAGTGCATTAAAAAGGGTGAAATAAATATAAAAAATAAAAATTTACTTAAAAATAAGAACCAAAATAACCTCTACAGTGCCACCGACTTATCTGTTTCGTCATGTGAAGTCGGGCAGTTTTACTGGTTGGATCCATATTGTAGTTTGGCTTTCTAATTTTGACTGCTACTAAAAATCAACAAAATTGTAACCGAAATTTTATGTATGTAGAGGTTTGTTGATTCTTATTTTTATGTCGGTTTTTAATTTTTTTTTTATATATATGTTGTTCCTACGGGCTTGGCACATACGCGGGTGAAACCGCGGGACGCAAGTAGTACTTACTAAAATCGCATGAAAGACCAATTATAAATTAATTATTAAGTAGCTGTCAATTAGATATAAATTATTATAATTAAATTTGATCAGAAACTGCCGCAAGACATAATTGGCATTTGATTGTTTGATTTAGAATGTGTATGCCAATTAAAACTTGAATTTGAACAATAGATACTATTATTTGGATCAGTGATGATGACATGATTTGACCTTTCATGATGAAAAAGAATAATGATTAGTTTTTTTAATTTCAATTAAGGCTTCTGCTTGTGAAGTGTTAAGTAACTATTTTATTTGGTACTTCAAAATTTAACCAACGCGCACAACGGAATGATATAAATTAATCTATATCTATAAAACAATTTGTACGAACTGACTGTTAGATCAACGCACAGCCTAAGCTGTTGATAGTATTGAGCTGAAATTTGGTGGATCCGATAAGAAAGTTTATTCAAAATTACCAAGGTATCGAGACTTACGCGGGTGAAAGCCCAGGACAAAGTTAAAACTAAAAATCCAAAAAATATCTTGCCTAGTTATGGTCTCCAAAAGGCTGGTCAATGAACGTTGGCGATACAAAGTCGAGCCAATAGGCAATAAAATAACTTAACATTTCCTAAAAGCACAATGTTTCACAATTGCAATTACTTCACAAAAGCATTTCATCTCTCGAACTCGCAGACCGGCAATTTCTCTTAGTTATTTGCAGCTATAAAACAAAGTTCATAGAACCATTTGGATTCAAACGTGGAACTTAATGGCTGGTCAAACAATGCTCGGCCTTGGTTATGATCTCGTTTCTAAAAAGCTAACAGATGTAAAATTTGCTCCCAGTTTAGGAACAACTCTGGCTTTGTTTATGTCTCTACCTAAACCTTGCCAGCAATGGTGAAGAAACTGTGTTTTTACTGGATTATGTACTAAATATCTTTGTATTTTTATTTATAGCTGTTTAGTGGCCAAAATTATTATATTATTGAAAAACATTTTTTTTGTCGGTAGTAAGTCATAAATCATAATAATAAAGTATATAATATGAAGTTTTATAAAAGGGAATGTATTTTAAAAAAAATGACTAACTGTGACTTATTTAATGCAATTAAATTTTACTGTAGGATCTTCTTTTCATGTAGATAGTGATGTGGTGCGGTTCACCTAAAATGAAAGATTTGAATTCTTGACCCTTATTACTGAAAATAATTATTATGCATTCATTATTTCTTACTCTAGGCTGGAAATTAAATTATTAAAAGCGAGAGGTCCACTTAAAATGGCCATTTCATTGTATAACAAGAGACGCTAGACCGACATTAAGTAAACCTATTTCGTTCTGCAGACGGACGAGTTTTGTCACGAAAATTAAGTATTTGTTGTTTGCTGATTACCTTAAATATTTGAACATATTTGTAAAACATATTATAAATTGTTGGAGTGACTTGCTGTTTTTGTGGCAGATTAAAAGTGAAAATGTTGATTGGTTTTTGTTCTACTGCAGATAAATGAAAATATTTCACGACTGCGGGATATTTTATGCCAGTCTTTATTGGATTGATTAAACCAATAAATATTTTAATTGGATTTTATTCTGATTAGAGTATACAATAAGTTTTAGTGACGCTCAAATACTCAAATACTCATTTATTGGTAATTAATCATTACATGTCAAAATGTGTGAATTATCTCGGGTAAGTCCTAGTCCTGAGCGATAACGGAATTACAAGTAGCCTATGAGTTAATTTTGCTTCCGGAATACCAAATTTTATCACAATCGGTTCAGCTATTTACGTAAAATAGAAAAAACAGACACTAAAAAACTTTCATCGTTAACCTAACAGAGAAAAGTGAATTTGGCTAATTTTATATTGATTCTCCATGGAATCGAGACTTCTTTAAGTAATGATCAACTTTACACAACTTTAAGTAGCGCAACAAAAATTGCTCGTCCAAGTAACCGGGTGAGAGTTTGTGTGAAAAGCCAACAATTCCAACACATAACGGCGAACGAGTCAGACGGGCGACTCGGTAAATTTGCCGATACGCAATTTGCCCACTACAAATAAAGTTTGTATGCGTAGTGACATTTTGTAAGGTGAAATCTTTGGGCGCGGCGAATATTGAATGCGGGTTTGTGTACGGAAACAATTTCGTGTTTTTAGTTTTATGTCTTTTGTGGTATTGTTTAACTGAAATAGTGGTAGTAGTGATGTTACTTCACTCTGAAGACGAACATGTCGAATGAACTTTGATAAGTACCTAGTTATCGCTAAATTCGCATAGTTGAGCCATATTTTAATAAATTTGCATCCATTGCGAACTATGCCAGCTATATTCATTTTTATTTTTACTAGAGACCTAAGCTTATGCTAATAATTGCGATGCTTTTGCTACAGCTGAGGGAGAGATCTGGACAGACTTCGAAACGTCGGTAATTGGTGCTAAAAATCAACCGGATTAAAAACCGAAAAAATGAGTTCAATTTACCATCGCATTTTAAACCATTTTTACCTGTATATCGTATTTAAAAACCATGTCCTCATACCTGCAACAAAAAGGAACAATTTTAATAAATCCACAAAATGACAGTTCGAATAATTGTAAATTTAAAAATGGAATGCTGCCAACATGACAGTGTAAAAATAAATTGCTCTGTAATCGATCAAATGTATCGGAAAGATCGATTCATCAGTATCGATATAAAAAATTGGGCGTATAATGTTGATGCGACAATATCTACTTTGGTTTATCTTACTCAAATGACCAAAATACTTTTAGACTTAGAAATACTTGCTACTGTAAATTCTAAAAATATTTAAATTGTTATTTGCCCGATTCCTAGTAGCATTCACAAATAATTGCATTCAATTCAATTCATTACATATGTTAGTTTCAGTTGATATACAGCTATTTTACTCTATAACGCAAAAGCCATTTCCATTCAAATCAAATTCACTTTTCCCCTTAAAACTGTAAAGAACTACCAAAGAAACATAATTTAAAAAAAGAAAGAAAATAAAGTTACATTCGGTATAATATCGCGACCACCTACATTTTGCTTGTATCGATACAATATACCCATCGACACCTTTCCACATCGATTTATTAAACACAACTACTCGTCAAATCGATACCAAAATTCTTGATTCGAATTACGATCAATCGAATGATTTTGACGAGCGTTTTATCGACTCAGAAGTACCGAATCTGAGTTTTTAAATAAAGAATAAAGATGTTTTCGGATTTCACTCATTTTATGTTGTTGTTTTATTATCTGCTGCAACCTTTGGCGCGTGTAATGTTTAAAACTTGTGTGTTAGGTTGATTATTGGTGAAGAATTTGTTTTATTTGAGACTAGCTGTGCCCCGCGATTTAAGTTGTGCAAGTTTAAACACGGGGCGGAGATCGGGCAGGAATATCGGGATAAAAAGTAAACTATGTGTTATTCCAGGTGTCTCCCTATCTGCATATCAAGTTTCGTTACAATTAGATTAGTAGTTTGCACGTGGAGGAGTAAACAACATACTCGTTTACTTACACACTAACTATAATAATCATTTACAATGTTAGTAGAACTAACACCATAATAAATGTTCAAAAAATAGTTGCAGCTTAATATTTACCTACTCAAGTTCTTCTGGTATAAACGGATCCAGTAGTATGTATTTTACAGACTCAGTAGCCTTAGGTTAAAGTTTCAAAGAACATTTATTTGAAATATTAAAAAATACTGCGTAAATAGATTAGGCAACCAAAATTTTCCATATAAAACTTTTTCTTTTCGTATAGTGTACTGTCTCACCTAGTGTTAGAGTCTTCAGATCACCCTAAGTCCTCTAACTTGACTTGACTGTCATATAAAAACCGAGACCAACGGCTTAAATCAAAATCAAACCGACACAAACGAACGTTAATAAATTCAAAAGTAAAACCTTTAAAATATGCCTCCAATAATCCTTTTCCATTAAAATCGAAAACACGATCGCAAGCTGCATTAAGGTGTGCAAATTATTCCAAAAAGCCCTGATTACAACGCGGTCGAAAAGAACCACCTACACCATTAATAAAAAAACTGATTTTGAACGCAGATATGCAAAACGTTCAGTATTACATGACTCGACAATTTTTCATAAAACACCGATACTTTTGATAGGTATTTCGATACAATTATCCGTCATTAATCACTTCGGTTGTTCGATTTTCGAATTCTGAATTCGTATGAATTATTGCACGCCACTTTGTACTTAGTGATAATTTTTGTTTCTGGTTGGTTTGTTTGGCATGGAATTTTGTAAAATGGTTTTTTCGGCATTCTTGTTTGTGAAGAGTTTTAGGTCTTTGGAGTGTTTATTTGACTGATCTTAACTGATTATAATTTAGAATTCTATTTTACAAGTTTGTTTTATTTTGGTACATATACTTTTCATGTATATCTGCTTTCTAGCTTTCATTTCTATTTAGTGTACAATAGACTGATAATAAATAAATAATAAATAAATCCTGTGACAAACACACAGCGCCATTCAGCCCCATGGTAAGCTGCTAAGCTTGTGTTACGGTGACTAGACAACGGATATACTACTTACATTTATTTTTCTTTAAGCACATGATATATACTGATAGACATGACTTATCACTATGTTTGCTTTATGGCAAATATTATAGTACTGCAGCGCTATAAATTGCATGGCTAAGAAGATATCTACTTTTACAAATAAAATTCAAAGTTCTCACTGATTGATTGATTGGCTGACTGAACTACGAGTATAATGTCAGCCCAGTATAATGTAGAGCCCAAACCGAAACTCGAAATGTGTGTTCTTCGTCAAGAGTAGGTATCTACTAAACATATTTTTTTGAAGTTGCCACGGGTTCAACACTTACGCGGGTTAAACCACGGGACTTTCCTACTAGATTATATTAGTTCTATAACTAATGTAATCGACGATTAGCTATGGGCCAATGTTAAGTTATTGAAGAAAAATGATTTTGTATTAAAAAGTGTGATTTTTGATCATTAAAGTAAAAAACCTTTATTCAGAAAAAAATCTATAAAACCTTATTTAATATTTAAAAAAAAATGTACAAGTATAAGTTATCTATAATAACCTACTTATTTCTAAAATTCTTAAATCTATGAAAAACTATATCAATTTAAAAAATGCACAAATAATTTTTAACTACGAAAACCTCCTTATTTCTAAAATTCCTAAATCTATGAAAAACTATATGAATTTAAAAATGCACAAATAATTTTTAACTACGAAACCACCTTATTTCTAAAATTCTTAAATCTATGGAACACACCTATTTTAATATTGAAATATTACAATTACATACAATCATTTGAAGTCGGGCGCGCCAACCTTACAAGTACTTACTTAGATCGCGCTATCATTGCGTTTTAGGTGTCTATTGGTATAGACATCTGAAAGCGTATCCTACAAGTATTAGCTTAGATCGCGCTATCGTTGCGTTTTAGGTGTCTGTTGATATTAGGTGTCTGTTGATATAGAAATATAAAAAAAAGTTATCCATTACAATTTGATAAATTTAAAGTTAATAGTTAAAAATAAAAATTAATGTGATCATATCGATCCTTAAAACAACAAAGGCTGTAAAAGCCAAATAGCTACTTTTCAGGAGAGCCATAAAACTAAAATGGGTAACTTTGTTTTCACAATATCTTCTAAAGTATTAAAGCTATAATAACAAATTAAAGTTCTATTTTATTATAATTGCCATGTGTACAATATTACAAGCCTAAAATTGCGGGGTCTACGCTAGTTTCCGAGATAGCATGGCTTTTACTACAAAAATATTTGGTCTTCACTGGCCTTTACGCCCTAAATTTCGTACCAGGTTAAGGTTTGCAGGTTAAGCAGGTAACGCCAACTTGGAGTAAAAGACTTTAAGAATATTTATATTAGGATTTTTTTGAAATAAAGGACAAAGATAATTAACGAAAGTTAAAATTATTGTAATAAACGTGACACATTTTTTTTTAATTTACCTGTAAATTTAACATTTAGCATGAATTAACTCATCTAAAGTATGGTAAGAACAATAATTTTAAAGAACTTAAAAAACAACTACAAATTACAACTACAAAAATAGCACCAACTAAATCAAAATCAAAAAAAATTGAAAGAATTCATCGAAAGTATAAATTTTTGCAAGAAAAAAAGTAAATTTTAGAAAATTAAGTTTTAATTGACCGAACGAGCGAAGCGAGTGAGGTCCAGTGCAGACGGGCCTGGCGCTTGTATCTTTGTATCTTTGTTCGACGATAACTTGAGTATCGTAGATCCGATCTTCATGAATTTTAGTATACACGTAGTTTAGGTCTATAGAATTTATGAGTTCGAAGATGAGCCGGATCAGTAGGGAGTTGGGGAAATCGGGGGTCGTGAGGTCTCAGTTCGGGGCGAACTACTAGTTAGAAAATTATGCAATAATTGACCGAACGAGCGAAGCGAGTGAGATCCAGTGTAGACGGGACTGGCGCTTGTATCTTTGTATGTTTGGTCGACGATAACTTAAGTATCGTACCTCCGATCTTCGTGAATTTTGGTATGCGCTTAATTTAGGTCAATAGAAATTATGAGTTCGTTCGAGTGAGAACTAAGAGCTCACAACCCCCTATCTCCCTAACCCCCCAACCGATCCGGCTCATCTTGGAACCCATAAATTCTATTGATCTAAACTACGCGCGTACCAAAATTCATGAAGATCGGAGCTACGATACTCAAGTTATCGTCGAACAAACATACAAAGTTACAAGCGCCAGGCTCGTCTACACTGGACCTCACTCGCTTCGCTCGTTCGGTAAATCAATTTTGTTAAGGTGATTTTTCTTGAAAGTAGCTACCCTAACTAGAAGTTCGCATCGAACTGAAACCTCACGACCCCCTACCTCCCCAACCCCCCTACCGATCCGGCTCATCTTCGAACTCATAAATCCTATTGATCCAAACTAGTGGTTCACCCTGAACTGAGACCTCACGAACACCTATCTCCCCAACCCCCCTACCGATCCGGCTCATTTTCAAACTCATGAATTCTATTGACCTGAACTACGCACACACCAAAATTCAAGAAGATCGGAGCAACGATACTCAAGTTATCGTCGAACAAAGATACAAGCGCCAGGCTCGTCTACACTGGACCTCACTCGCTTCTCTCGTTCGGTCAATCAATTTTGTTAAGGTGCTTTTTTTCGAAAGTAGCTACCCTAACTAGGAGTTCACCCAAAACTGAGACCTCACGACCCCCTATCTCCCCACCCCCCTACCGATCCGGCTCATCTTCTAACTCATAAATTCTATTGACCTGAACTACGCGCACACCAAAATTCAAGAAGATCGGAGCAACGATACTCAAGTTATCGTCGAACAAACATACAAAGATACAAGCGCCAGGCTTGTCTACACTGGACCTCACTCGCTTCGCTCGTTTGGTCAACTACGCGCATACCAAAATTCAAGAAGATCGGAGCAACGATACTCGAGTTATCGTCGAACAAACATACAAAGATACAAGCGCCAGGCTCGTCTACACTGGACCTCACTCGCTTCGCTCGTTTGGTCAACTACGCGCATACCAAAATTCAAGAAGATCGGAGCAACGATACTCAAGTTATCGTCGAACAAACATACAAAGATACAAGCGCCAGGCTCGTCTACACTGGACCTCACTCGCTTCGCTCGTTTGGTCAACTACGCGCATACCAAAATTCAAGAAGATCGGAGCAACGATACTCAAGTTATCGTCGAACAAATATACAAAGATACAAGCGCCAGGCTCGTCTACACTGGACCTCACTCGCTTCGCTCGTTTGGTCAACTACGCGCATACCAAAATTCAAGAAGATCGGAGCTACGATACTCAAGTTATCATCGAACAAACATACAAAGATACAAGCGCCAGGCTCGTCTACACTGGACCTCACTCGCTTCGCTCGTTCGGTCAACTACGCGCATACCAAACTTCATGAAGATCGGAGCTACGATACTCAAGTTATCGTAGAACAAACATACAAAGATACAAGCGCCAGGCTCGTCTACACTGGACCTCACTCGCTTCTCTCGTTCGGTCAATCAATTTTGTTAAGGTGCTTTTTCTTGAAAGTAGCTACCCTAACTAGGAGTTCACCCAAAACTGAGACCTCACGACCCCCTATCTCCCCACCCCCCTACCGATCCGGCTCATCTTCGAACTCATAAATTCTATTGACCTGAACTACGCGCACACCAAAATTCAAGAAGATCGGAGCAACGATACTCAAGTTATCGTCGAACAAACATACAAAGATACAAGCGCCAGGCTCGTCTACACTGGAACTCACTCGCTTCGCTCGTTTGGTCAACTACGCGCATACCAAAATTCAAGAAAATCGGAGCAACGATACTCAAGTTATCGTCAAACAAACATACAAAGATACAAGCGCCAGGCTCGTCTACACTGGACCTCACTCGCTTCGCTCGTTTGGTCAACTACGCGCATACCAAAATTCAAGAAGATCGGAGCAACGATACTCAAGTTATCGTCGAACAAACATACAAAGATACAAGCGCCAGGCTCGTCTACACTGGACCTCACTCGCTTCGCTCGTTTGGTCAACTACGCGCATACCAAAATTCAAGAAGATCGGAGCAACGATACTCAAGTTATCGTCGAACAAATATACAAAGATACAAGCGCCAGGCTCGTCTACACTGGACCTCACTCGCTTCGCTCGTTTGGTCAACTACGCGCATACCAAAATTCAAGAAGATCGGAGCTACGATACTCAAGTTATCATCGAACAAACATACAAAGATACAAGCGCCAGGCTCGTCTACACTGGACCTCACTCGCTTCGCTCGTTCGGTCAACTACGCGCATACCAAACTTCATGAAGATCGGAGCTACGATACTCAAGTTATCGTCGAACAAACATACAAAGATACAAGCGCCAGGCTCGTCTACACTGGACCTCACTCGCTTCTCTCGTTCGGTCAATCAATTTTGTTAAGGTGCTTTTTCTTGAAAGTAGCTACCCTAACTAGGAGTTCACCCAAAACTGAGACCTCACGACCCCCTATCTCCCCACCCCCCTACCGATCCGGCTCATCTTCGAACTCATAAATTCTATTGACCTGAACTACGCGCACACCAAAATTCATGAAAATCGGAGCTACAATACTCAAGTTTTCGTCGAACAAACATACAAAGTTACAAAGATACAACTCACTCGCTTCGCTCGTTCGGTCAAAAATCTGTGTGCTCTAAAACATTAACATACTACGGTTTAATGAAATATTGTCCTTTACGACATTATAAACGTTTTTGATTTGTAAAACCAATTGTATAAAATTGTAGTAAAAGCCTTTTTTAAAAAGTCTTGGATATTGAGACAAGTTGTCTTAGATTTACTTACTTCGATATAATCGTAAAATGTAGTATTAACCACATTACTAACAATTTGTGTCTTTTACGTCCTTAATTTGCAGGTTTCGATTTCGATATTGGTTTTAACATCATAAATTATAAAAATATTTGAATAAAAACTAAAAAAATATTGGACGTAAACGCCATTTTTTTGCGAATTTGCCCATTTCAATTATACAGATCGATAGAGCTTCAAAAACTGAACAAAACTGCATTTAAAAGTCATTTTGACCAAAATGGCTTTTACGACATTTGTTGTTTTAAGGATCGATATCATTATCATTATCGAATTGATAATACAAATTTGGTACAAAAGAGGTCTTCTTATAGTCTTGTTTGAATTTCAATCTTGTTTGGTATGAAATACTATAGGTACTTTTATGCTTGGATGAATTGATTTCTTCGTCTTTTTAAGGTGTTTGCGCGCCCGACTTCAAATTATTGTATGTAATTGTAATATTTCAATATTAAAATAGGTGTGTTCCATAGATTTAAGAATTTTAGAAATAAGGTGGTTTCGTAGTTAAAAATTATTTGTGCATTTTTAAATTCATATAGTTTTTCATAGATTTAGGAATTTTAGAAATAAGGAGGTTTTCGTAGTTAAAAATTATTTGTGCATTTTTTAAATTGATATAGTTTTTCATAGATTTAAGAATTTTAGAAATAAGTAGGTTATTATAGATAACTTATACTTGTACATTTTTTTTTAAATATTAAATAAGGTTTTATAGATTTTTTTCTGAATAAAGGTTTTTAAGTTGGTTTTGTTTTTTGATTGTGCATTTTTTTAATTCATTAAGATTTTTTATAGATTTAAGGCTTTTTAAGTTGGTATCCTTTTTTTGTGCATTTTTTTGAAGTCGGTTTACCTTTTTTTAAAAAGTTTTTTTATTTCATGCTTTTTAGTGTGTATTTAGATAGCTATTTTTAACTTTTTTTGTTTACGTTTTTTATCTAAGGTACAAAAAAAGGTATTATAATTACTTATTATAATTATTATTGTAAGGTTAAAAATGGGGAGGCCTTCTAAGAATGCAGCACGTATGAGGCAGGTTAGGAAAGGAGAATCTGAAACTCAGAGGACAGAGCGCATTTCGAAAAATACTAAACGTATAGCTATATCGCGTTCTCAAGCAACACCAGAAGCTCGCGAAGCTCGCTTGTCTCAAGCAAGAGCCTACATTCGTGATCGGTTATCACAAGAGGCCGAGTCTCAAAAAAATTATCGACTAAATCTTATCCGTAACCGGATAAACAATGAAACAGTGGAAGAGCGCGAGCATCGATTAAAAGTAATCCGTAATCGGATTAGCAATGAATCGATGGAAGAGCGCGAACATCGATTAGGAGTAATCCACAATCGGATTAGCAATGAATCGGTGGAAGAGCGCGAACGTCGATTAGAAGTAATTCGTAAACGGGTTAGCAATGAATCGGTGGAAGAGCGCGAACATCGATTAGGAGTAATCCGTAACCGGATTTGCAATGAGACTGTAGAAGAGCGAGAGCATCGTCTTAGCCTTATAAACCAACGACTCAGTAATGAACTTCCTCTCGAAAAATCACAAAGATTAACGAGGATAAGACAACGTGCACGAAAGATAATACGTACGGAAACTGAAACTGAAAGAAGAGAAAGATTGGAGACAATGCGCCAAATTTCTCGCAGACTTCGGACTATCGATGAAGATAATTTCTTCCGAGCTATTAACGAGTATTGTGACGTACCATGCGCAGTTTGCCGGAAGATGCTATTTCCAAAACAGCGTCACAATCTCAACACACGTTTATCAACTTTATCAAATATAATGGCTCCGGAATTAATTGCAAAAGGAACTATTATAGTTTGTAATCGCTGCTCAACTAATCTTAGGAAACGCAGAGTTCCCTCCCAAGCCTTCTGGAATAAGATGATCGTTACACCTGTTCCAGAAGAATTAGCACACTTGTCGATTGTTGAGCAGCGATTACTTTCTAGAATAAACCCATTTCTTAATATAATCAAAATACAAAACCGATATAGTCAGAACTGGTGCAAAGGGCAAGCAGTACTTTTTGCACAGGATGTTGCAGAAATTGCAGAACAATTACCTTTGCCTCTATGTGCTTCTGGATTAGTAATTGTAGCGGAATCACGAGAAAACTTACAACAAGTTAGAGAATTTCAAATAAATACTGAAAATATTAAGATAGCTCTCGAGTGGTTGTTACAAAATAACCATTTGTATCGTGATGTAAGGCCAAATTTTAATAATTTAAATAATTACGATTTTTCACAGCTAGTCCAAGATGCTGATACTTTTGAAGTCGTTCATGGAATTCAAGGGCACAGTAATATTCAACCTGTTGAACCAAGTAGATTTACAACGGCACGTAATAATGTTTTGATTTTATGTGGTTCATTTCATCAGGGTAGTGACAGGTTCGATATACAATCACGTGGCAGACAATGCACTGGTGTGGCTGCAGTAGCTTGTGCTGCTATTTATCTATCGGATCCAAATTCTTGGGCAGTTAGTGATGTGGATTACATCGTGATAATTGGTGACAGTTACTACCGACAATGTATTTTGGCAAGAGATGTTCCTGATAGTAGTGAACATAACATAGAGTATTTAGCAGCTACAGAACTATTGCCAAGAATATTATTTAATAATATTTGGATTAATATGAATGTACAAAACTGCGAGGCGATTAACGGACATATTGATAGGGATCAAAGCCATGAAGGTTTTCCAAATTTAAAAAAAGGTTTAATATTTTTTTTTACAAATTTTCAATATGGTATTCTTACAACCAATTCTGTTTCGGTAGCGATTGCATGCAAAACACAATCCAGTACTTCCACTAGTTATTGGTTATTTGACTCCCATGCAAGAGGGCCAAAGGGTTACAAAGCAACCTCTAGAGGTACATCTTGTTGCATGCGTTTTGATAATATCGAGGACTTATTCTTACTCTTGTGTCGAAATTTGAAAATCAATAATAAACAAATCGCATCTTCACGTCGTAATTTATATGCAAATAATGTAAACGACGGTATTTTAAATATTTATAGCATAACGCCTATTCTAATTCATACAGACGAAAGTACTGATTGTAGTATTTCCACACAAATTGAACGCCAAGCAAGAAATGAATCGCCCGAAGGTTGTGAAGGTTCTGTTGTCACAGAATTAGAACCTTGCAAACAGTCTGTTTTATTACGTACGGACCATAATTATGCCAGAAATGTTTTACCACAATCAGAACATCAAGCATCAACAGTGTCGCCAGAAGTCAGCGCTGCTGTTGTCAACCAATCATCTGGTGTTGTTATTAATTCACAGTGCGTTATGTCAAATTCTACTCCGTCTTCAGTTCCTTCAGGTCAAGTAAGTAATAATGTGGAGAGATGTGTTATATTTTCAACCAGTATGCTCCATTCTATAGATGATAATATACCAAATATTGATGATATTGTTCAAGGTAATAATGAACACGATAACAATGAAGAAGTCAGTATAGTTAACATACACAGAAAGACAGCCCCACCTCTTAATATCGAAAAGGAAAGACGGATGGAGGAGCTGTGCTGGTATCATCTCTATCCTGATGGCAAAAATGGATTTGGCGAACAGAGGGATATACCTATAACGGCGCTTGATTACTTCCAAGCTCGAGTAATGGGCAGTGATAGGCGATTTCAACGTAATGATTACTTATTCTTTGGTCTTTCCGTAGTAGAATATTTCAGGGCAAAAGCAAGTGTATCAGTAGCATGTCGGATGAAGCAGGGCGATCACACTCCACATGGTCTCGTTGACAATATGCACCTAACGATGCGAAACATCAGAGGATCCGCCGCATATTGGAAGCGATGCTGTGCGGAACTGATCGCTATGGTTCGTAGTCTCGGAGCTCCAACTTGGTTTCTTACATTTTCATGTAATGACCTAAACTGGCCCGATATGTTAAAGGCATTACTTATAGCTGATGGTCGTTCCGATATAAACTATGAAAACTTGTTATTTGAAGAACGACTTAAATTGGTACAAAAATACCCTGTGATTATAGCAAGACAATTTATGGTTCGAGTTAACGCATTGATGAGATTTTTAAAAGCCAATTCAAGATGTCTTGGAGGACCCATTGTCGATTTTTGGTACAGAATTGAGTTCCAAAATAGAGGGAGTCCCCATTTACATATGTTGTTATGGTGTGACGATGTACCAAATTTCGACACTCCAGAAGGACTTGCTGTAATTGACCAAATAGTGTCATGTTCTCTAGAAGGCGATGATGTTGATTCGGTCAAAAGACTACAAGTTCACAAACATTCTGCCACATGTTATAAAGACCGAAACTCTGGCTCTTGTCGGTTTGGTTTTCCAAGACCAATAAGTGAAACTACAAAATGCCTAGGACCGGATGAAGCCATAAATAACAGTGGTCGTTTTTGTATACTGCGCAGAAATACTGAAGAAACTATGGTCAACAACTATAATCCAGTTCTGCTCAATATCTGGCAGGCAAATATGGATGTGCAACCCTGTGGGAATGTCACTGCAGTGGCATATTATATCGCAAAGTACGCCGCCAAATGCGAACCGAATGATTGTGGTGAAGTGATCAGAGAAGCCGTACAAAAAGCAAAACGACAAAGCAGTGATGTCTGGAAGCAACTGTTCTCTGTTTCAATGGCGATCCTTGGTCAGAGATTAATTAGTGCACCAGAAGCTGCTTATCGCCTGTGCCACTTGCCGCTGAAGATGTGTTCAAGAAAAACCGTTTTTGTTAATAGTTGCCGACCAGACCAACGATTTCGGCTACTTCGGTTCACAGAAGATGAAACATCCATTTTCAATAATATATTTGATCGATATGTTCAGAGACCAGATGAACTCGAAGACTTAAGTCTAGCTGAATTCGCGGTTAGATATGAAACTGTTTCTAACGCAAATTGGTCTGAAGATGACGGGGATATTGAGCTGCGTGACGAGGAGAATGAATGTAGACACATTCTATTACGAGATAATACTCGAATGCGAATTAGAAACAAACCTGCTGTGTTACGAACTCGCTATTTCACTTTAAACAGCGATAGAGAAGGATTTTATTACAATCTTGTTGTTTGCCACATTCCTTTTCGCAATGAGAGTGAACTCATTCACGAGGGCGAAACAGTTGAAGCATGTTTCCTACGTAGACAATCAGAATTGCGACCGTTGTTACGTAACGTATCGGCAGAGCAGTTTGCCCACGCTGAGCAAGTTATTCAACAAGCTTTAGTCCAAGCCGTGGCTTTTAATGCAGTAAATGATGACGATAATGGAGAAATTAGACAAAATAGAAATAATGTAGATACGGGTATATATGCTGCAGACCAAATTGATGTAGACAACAATCATGAAGATTATAATGATAATGATGATGAAAATTGTAATCCTACTGTTTTGCCTGATGAGATATTTTTAAACGGTATCAGAAGCCTTAATATACAGCAAAAAGAATTATTAAGAAACGTATCTGACGCAATCGAAGTTGATTTGAGAAAGGACGAAAGCGCTCAGCCTTTACTGTTGTTTATTACAGGTGGAGCTGGCAGTGGTAAATCATTTCTCCTTAAGTTAATCGTTGAGCACATTAAACGTTGCTACGCTCCAACGGTTGATTCTCTTTTAAAACCAACCTTTGTTGAAGTAGCCGCCTTAACAGGAGTCGCTGCGCGACAAATTTCCGGTAGAACTCTTCATTCTGTGTTTTCATTGCCTATTGAGAAAGGTAATACGATGAGTTATCGCAAGATGAGTGGACAGCCACTTGAACGAGAAAGAAGGAAGTGGCGGTACATAAAATGGTTGGTCATTGATGAAATCTCAATGGTTTCATACGAAAACTTGCGGATAATTCACCTGAGATTGCAAGAATATAAAAATAATAATTTGTTGTTCGGTGGTGTTAATTGTCTTTTATTCGGTGACATAATGCAATTACCCCCTGTAAAAGGAAATTGCTGTTTTAATCAACCATCATGGGCAAATGCAGAAATACACCTATGGCGCCAATTTTCGTTTTGCGAGCTAACAATAAATATGCGTCAAAGTAGCGATACGGAATTTGTTGACCTATTAAATAATCTGCGCTTTGGTGAGTTAACCACGCTACAACTGCAAATTTTATGCGAAAGACGACGTGTCCAACTGATCGGTGACTTTGAGGATGGCGCTGCAGTTCGGATCTATCCTACCAACAAACTAGTAGAAGATTACAATGCTAAAATGACTAACCACATGTCGCATTGTACTCGTATATATAATATAAGTGCAATTGATAAGTCAAGAGAGGCTGCCACATACGGAAAACATCCTCCGAATAATGTGATCCCAGCTGATGTTAATAATTGTGGGGGTCTCTTACATAGTATAAAGCTAGCTGTAGGTTCAAGAGTTATGTTGCGACGGAACATTTCGGTCTCAGAAGGACTCGTCAATGGATCTATGGGCGTCATAAAGAGTTTTAAATGGCCAGCTCTTAGACGAGACCAGCTGGAGGAAGGAGAGTTGCCAGATGCCGTATTAATTCGATTTGACGACGACACTATTGGATCTCGGATAAAAGATTCTGACGGCTTGGTATCAATTTCACCGGTTACTGCAACTTTTCAAGCCACAAAAGGCTACGGAGATGTGGAACGTACAATGATACCATTAATTTTAAGTTGGGCAGTGACGGTCCATAAACTACAAGGTACCACTTTAAACAAAGCCGTCATTGACTTGGGCAAAAAGAATTTTGCAAAAGGACAGGTGTATGTGGCTCTAAGTCGTGTCAAAACATTAGATGGGATTGCTCTCTCCGATTTGGAACCAAATAGGGTTTTGAATAATCCTCATGATCAAAGAGCTCTACTAGAAATGCAAAGATTGAGGCAGTTAAACTTATAAATAAATATGTTAAACTGTTTAGTCAGTAAGTAGGTACATTTACAAATATTATTATGTCCAGTCAGTCAGTTAGTAAGTCGTCAGTCTAGTTTATGATTAAAATTTATTTCAATTAAAAATAAATAAATATTGCACAACATTACACACAGCGCTATCTAGCCCCAAACTTAGCAATAGGCTTGTACTATGGGTACTAGACAACGGATATAGTTACATACATATTATACAAAGAAAACACACAGAACCTGAAACAAACATTTATGGTCAGCAGAAATATTTGTTCCCGGCGGGAATCAAACCCGCAATTTTCTGCGATGCAATTGTTAATATTACTTAAGAGACAATAACGTCGAACTTTGAATTCAATTAAATATCTATCTGCGTTTTGAGGAGCATTTTCGTTCATAACTTCGAAGATCCTCATCAGATCCTCAATAAAAGTTTTATGGGACCACCTCGGAGGTTTTACCTTTCTATTAAAAAAAGACACATCTCAATCGGTCAAGCAATCTGCGAGTAATCGGTGAAAAATTGAATTGATATCTGTGTTTTGAGGAGCGTTTCCGTTCAAAACTTCGAAGATCCTCATCAGATCCTCAATAAATTTTTATGGGACCACCTCGAAGATTTTACCTTTCTAGTAAAAAAAGATCCATCTCAATCGGTCAAGCCATCTTCGAGTAATCGGTGAACAATTGAATTGATAACTGCGTTTTGAGGAGCGTTTCCGTTCATAACTTCGAAGATCCTCATCAGATCCTCAATAAATTTTAATGGGACCACCTCGGAGGTATTACCTTTCATATAAAAAAAGATCCATCTCAATCGGTCAAGCCATCTTCGAGTAATCGGTGAACAAACATAAAAAAAAAAAAAAAAAAAAAAATATACGCGACGAATTGAGAACCTCCTCCTTTTTTGAAGTCGGTTAAAAACAAACTCCAGTTCATAAAAAATATAAATATTCTCTAATAAAATCGGGTTGACAAAATGATAAAAATCAGAGCACCGATTAAAAACCTATAAAATATGACAGCTTTTAGCCGATTGTTTGTTATAAAAGTTTTACGATTTTTAGATGACCCAATTAAGCTAAATTTAAATTTTCTTAGAAAAAATATAGATTTACCTATTTATAATGTAATGTCACTAGGGGGTAAAATAATTAATATGATTTCCAACTGCTATTGGTACACGTATAATTTAGGTATGTAACCTACAATTCACAAGTTGGAACGTATTTTTTATTTGCTGTAGGTTGTCTGGGAGATATAAATTTTAGCTCTCTTATTTTTCATTATTTTAGAACTATTTTAAAGGTTAATTTTAGTTTTTTTTAGGTACTTTTCTTTTTAAATTCCTTTGTAATTCTGACGTTTCAACGTAGCATATTCTAATCTTATCTTAGGAGTCTGAAACATACGTAATAGTAGTCAAATAGTAATAATATAAATACAGTAAATGGTAAACTATTTTGTTACTAATCATTTTATTACGATAATATACTGATAAATACCTAAAATATTTATATGTTTCGAAAATTTTAAAATTATTTACTATTTAACTACTATTACGTATGTTTCAGACTCCTAAGAGTATATTATCGTAATAAAATGATTAGTAACAAAATATCTTACTATTTTGTCACTAATCATTTTATTACGAAAAATACTGATAAATACCTAAAATATTTATATGTTTCGAAAGCTAATCTCAAAAACAGACAAATGTGAAATAACAACAGAAAGCCAATAAAATTAATAATTTTCAATATTTGGAAAAACATTTTGTCGGCACCTAAAAGACTCAAAATTATAACCTCTTAAATCTTTTGAATAATAAATTATACAGCAATTAACTAGCCAGAACCTACGACCTTAGAATCGAAGATGTCTCTTAACCTCTAGTCCATAAAATAGCAGTTAAGAGTCGCCATCCATAAATAGTTGTTTAATCATGACACCGGCGCAAGCACACCGTGAAGAAATCGGTGTAAAATGATGCTTTTAGCTTTTATGGTTAAGCGTTACTTTAATTTTGGTCTAATAAATTTAGTTTGTGGTAGAGATAGCAACCAAAAAAATATAAGTATTTTATAATCATTTTTTTTTTAACGTCAGGAAATCGCCCTAAGACCTTCAGGCCGCTCTCGGGGGAGAGCGGCCCGGTGTGTGGGGGTCCTCTCTGACTTGGGATGGTGGGCGGCCAGAGGTATACCCACTAAAACCTGACGGTGCCTTACACGCCGCAAGTGCCAGAGCTCGCCGGAACCTTGCGGAGTACATCCGCGAGCTCTGGCGGCACGACCCTCAGAATGAAAGTCGGGGTCTCTACCACTAGACTGACATCGCTCTGGAATTCCTAGAACATCCAAAATATCGCAAAACATCCCGATAGCCCCGGTTTACTGTATCTGTTTTTGCAACTACACTTTGTAACTACATATAATGTATTTTTTCTTTCATTGCGCCCCGGTCACTACATTTATAAAATGCTTCGCCTGATTGACTGACTGATCCACTGAGAGTAGAGAGCTAAAGTTTGTAGAGTGTGTTCTTCATACGATGAGTAAAGGGTTTTTTTTCGAAATCAGGACTTACGCGAGTGAACCCGCACGTCACAGCTAGTATATTTGTAGATATAGATAGTGAGTGGTGACAAGCAACAGTCACAGCGAACTAGGTAATTGTCCCTTTAGTACTTTAGTCCATTTTAGTTATCAACTGCTCAGACTAGGTGGTCTATATATTTAGCATTAAGTGGCTATCATATCGTAAAATTTGCTTTTAGCTTAGATTCAGTTTTATGCGAGTTTAATAACACCGTACCTTCTACAGGTATTCTGCAGGTCGTGGGTTCTAACCCTTTCGCGACGGACTGTGATTTTTGGAAGATTGTTTCACAGTTATTTGATCGTATTTTGCTTTGAAATGTTAAATTCGGTTACCGTTTGTTCGATCAAGGCGCTTCTTATAGTTTTATTTATCTAGTAAAACGCTGGTCAATAATTAACAGTTTTTGATAGCTACAATTAGGATTCATTTTAGGGTTCCGTACCTCAAAACCAAAAAAAATAACCTCTATCTCTATATCTATCATCGGGAGCGTGTCAAAAGGTATTGCACAAAATTTAAAAAAAAAAACGGAGTGACAGTACCAGACTTCTAAAACCACATAATTTATCAAAAAGAAACCATTATCAGAATCATTAATAAGTATTTACGCACCATCTGTCCTCCTTTGACACTTTTATAGCAAACAATAATGACTGCAAAATATCAAGACAAAAAAACTTCATAGGAAATTTTACCCTAATCCCTGTTCTTAAGGTTTAAAATAAAACGGTTTTAAATGCTTGTGTGTGGTATAACTCCCGGTCTAATATACAAAAGATTAACTACTATATCCAATTTATTTGAAGGTGATAAGGTTTAAAATGCATTGGGTCATAGTCTAAGAGGTGTTTGATAAATGATATAATTTGATACGCAGTAGGTAAGTATCTTGGGAATTTGGCTGATTAGACTCTTGTGACAGCATCCGTTTGTGATTAGAATTTTTTTTGTAATGATACTACTTTGAAATCGGTTTAGGTGGGTATGTTACTGCACCAGTGATGGTAGTAATATGGTTACTGCCGCTGCAGATTGCTTGTAATTATAGTGTTTAATACTAGTTTTAATTGACAACAAAATATTGAGGTTAAAAACATGTCATCAGTAATGCAAGTGGTGAAATACGTATTTGGTTAGACATTTGATACAATGGAAATCTCCATATTCCAATATTATAAAATGTTGAAATAAAAATATATCTACGGAACTCGTACCTGAGCGGTCCGACACGAACTTGACCGAGTTTTTAATTAAGACAAAATATGACTAATAATAATAATTAATTTGTTTAAATACCTACCTAACTTACTAACTACATCAAAGATCGGACTCATTTTAACAAATTATTTGTAATTTTTCACGGAGATTTGATTATGAATTAGACGATAATCGATTGATAACCATTTATATCAATTGAGAAACGTAATTAAACATTAAAACGGACCGTTAGTTAGATCAAAACATAATACCGGCTGTTTTACAAATAGAACTGCAGATTTATGACTATAGCGTCGGCCGATGGTTGGCATAGGTTTAAGCTGAGGTATTATCATAAGTACATTGAGAATTCCTTTGTGATGTTATATATAAAACACAGATTAATCCATAGGTTTTTCAAGAGTGCAATAGTAGACATATTTGATTTTTCAAGTATTTGCACTTAGCTTGAATAAAATAAGTGAAAGTAAAACTAACTAGCCTAGAACTAATTACTAACTAAATTATTACTAATTAATAAGATCTGTCCTCGGAGGATATTTAATTATGTATTTTCAAATATTTCCTTGTTAAATATTTCCAGTAGAAATCCTTGAACAATAAAATACGACACATTGATAAAATCTGTCTAAATTCAGAAATGTTGTGAATCTGTTACCAACAACAATTGTTTGTGACAGTTCTTAATAGGTGCTGTAACAATCACTACAAACAGTTACAATCAGCGTAAATACGATTGTTTTGAATTGTTAACAATTCGCCAGTCGCAAACAAGAATGCAGTCTGTAGAGCCCCAAAGATCAAATCAAAACTATTAAACCGACAATTTTACAAACTATAATAACATTCCCATTTATTTGCTTCTTACATTCACATTTTTAAATTAAAAACAAGATTATTTTAATCAAAATCTTAATTCCAATCACAAATTTCTGAACTATCAATAACTTATTTTGATTCATAAAATTAAAAGAAAAAATCGTCTAATAACTGTTCATAATAAAATTGTGGCAATTGAGTAATCTACCGAAATCGGTAGAGTTCAAATAATGAGGTTAAGGTGTTACTTCACCGCAAGCATACAGTTGTAATGTAACATTATAGATTCGACTTTGAGAATTACATTACAATACAAACTGCTGGACTGACGAGCATTTACGTGTAATGTAATATTTTATTGCAAGTTAAGCGCATTGATGTGTCTAGTTGTATCAAGATGTTACACAATTACCTCCTTCTTTATAAATGCTAATTAATGCACGGCATAACTATGCATCATTTGTCTTTTACTGTCACATGAAGCTTCAAAGTTGATAGACAGAGATAAACGTCACATAACTTAGTCATAGTCATTACAAGGTGCGCGCTGTAAGTTGGACACTAAATTTAATGCTCGAATTTGTAACGTTACATTACACGCGAATGCTCGCTGTGGGGAGCATCTTAACTTTGCATTATCGAACCTGTAGCGTTACATTTCAAGTGAATGTTCGCGGTAAGAGAGTACCTTTATATATCGCCCGCGTTAATCGTTATTCTTAACTGGTTAAGTCGTTAAAAAGACTTCGTTTCGTTATTTCGAACCAATGAATCAATCGAACTGTTGGTTTAATGAAGGGGGGTCAATTATTAAAGCGGCAGTAAATTCTGAAAGTGATTTAAAAGTGGAATGTATTTTTTGGTGTGCGATACTATTTTTGTAGTCTCGGAGGCGGTGATCTAATTTTGGAAGTAACCAAATTTGATACATAAAAACTCAACATGTTGCTATAATGCAAGGAGTACCTGACCCCAGCTAAGCTAAGAAGAGGGGTGAAAAAATAATGCACCAAAAAAATCCTTCCAAAAATGTCATCTAGCTGCCTTTTTTTCAGTTTAAGTATTTAGAAAACTATTTCGCCCTTTCTCCGTAGATTTTTTTTCTGTTTTCGTGATGGTGGATTTTTCCTCTTTACTTTACTTTGAGATGCTTTCTTTCTAACGCAGTTGTGCTTTTCTGTACATTTGTGTCAGGTTGTCAATGGAGAAATTTCAAGAGCTATATTAAGATATTGACTATTTTTTTATGATTTTTCAATATTACGATCCACAATCCTAAATTGTATATATTTACCTGTCTAACTAAACATTGTTTCTAAAACTATTTAATTACTAAAGATATACTACTATATTATTTGTGTAAAAATTATTTGTCTCTATCAAGTTGAATATCCCAATCACTTGTATAAAGTAAAACCCGAACAGTTTCCTCTCGGTCTAAAACAGATCAGTGGGTGGAAAGATTAGACGCTTCGATCGATAATTGTTAGAAAATAGATTCCAATAGAGATCACGCGATACGAAATAAACAAAACTAAGATAAATACGGTTTAAATTCGATGTTTTTCTTATCGATTTAATTTAAATTAAACTAACCACAACAGTAACATAGAATAAGAATTGGGAAAATTTTGGAAAGTGATTAAAAGGTACTGCCGTTAAGAATTTAGTTTTTTTGGTTAGCTCGTTGATTTATCTCACTATAGGTCAAAAGCCTCCTCTTAGAGGGATTCAATTCAGATTAGGCAGTAATACGCTACGGGACCTTACTCCATATTGATAAATGTCCCATCCAAAGGATTATATGAGTCCTAAGGATATGAGGACCGATGTTATTATTAGCACATATATATTTTTTAAAGGAAACGGCATTTCGCACCAAACCGCAGACATGTTACACAAACGTGGCTCAATTTGGTATGCCTAAAGAATTAAATTTTAAAATTACATATTAGTTCTTCTATGTATACCCAATACTAATAATTTCATAAGATCAGCAATCGAAGATTACGCAAACCCGTCATCTCAAGTTAAGTTGAGTAAATGACTCAAAATTGATTCCGAAAACTGAAACTTACCGTCAAAAATCAAAGATCATTAGTCATTCTAAGAACTAATGCGTCATTGAACAAAAACACGACACAAACAAATTGAATATTCCCACATTTGAAGGTGAAAATCCAAAAGTAAATATAGGATTATGTGTAACAAATGATGTTGTTTAAGCACAAATAAAACTCAACCTAAACGACAAGCTAATAGAATCTTAAATAGAACATAAAGTTATAGGTATAAAAGCAAAGAATCAAAGTGCAGTTTTCGATGCAGCGAGTCCACATGTTGTAATGATTAATGAAAACTACGAAACTATTATCACCAAGTCAGGATATAGGACAATTGTTGCTTCAATGCAAACGGCTTGACAAAAAAACAAACTTAATGTTTGCAAAGTTAAAAGATTTGTACATCCCTATTACAATAGTTTTAAAGTTGAAATTCAAAGACAGGAAATGTAAAAGAATTTGTTTATAAAAACTATGACTAATGACGTAGGTTTTTGATCTGATATTCATGTGTTTTTTGAGCCGGCGACTTGTTTTGTTACACTTAAAGCTTGAGCATCTGTTTGATAATATTACCGTTTGTATGTTTGTCCATGGTTGATTAATTTTTCTTTTTTTGCTTTTTGAACTGGAAGAAGGTTGGTATTGTTCAATTTTTAGAGATAGGACTGTTCGTTGTTTCTTTTTTGGATTTTAGGATTAGATATTGCTTATTTTGCTTACTCTTAATATAAAGTCTGCCTTCAAATTCGAACATAACAAGTTTTGTAAATTTGCTTATGTTTTAATTAAACTAAATTAATTAAACTTACTTACCCGTTAATTACCTAACCTTAGCGTTTTCTTCTCTTTTCGCGACTTTGTATTGAAATAATGCTTTCAATAATGTTGATATTAAAACAACGCAATTAAAACTGTAAATTAAGTTTTATTTGGAAACTTAGCCTTATTTTTTGCATTCATTCAATCTCAATTTAGTATAATTAATCAATTGACTAAATTATCTTTCAATATACAAAAATGCAGTCCAATTAATGAACCATAAAAAAGGAACACAAGGATTTACCTATAGAAAATAGTATCACGCAAAATGCAAAAGGTTTTTGTTAAATAAGTTAAAGTAAATGTCAACATGAAAATTATTAGGTAAATTTAGATACAGATGAGTCCCTATTGAGTTTTGTCGAAAAGTAATATTGAAAAGCAATTCATAAAAATTCTCACGGACTCTAACGGATTCACGGAGGTAAACCCGCAGGCCATAACCAGCCAGTAGCTAGCCATTACATAAATCAAAAAACATACATAATAATATTTAGAATGCAATAAAAACCAAAACATACTTATGTAGGTACCTTGTAACTTTCACTTCTTGTTCCTATAAAGGTGATAGAGTTATCAAAATAGTATAATCAGGTGATATGGGCCAAAGGATTTTTTTTATATTAAAAACATATATACATATATACATAACAAAAACATACATATAACGCTGTTTACAGCTATGATATACAATCAAATATGTTTATTTAAGTTGATTAATAAAAGTTTATGCTTATCAAACTGA
This sequence comes from Idaea dimidiata, assembly GCA_949358125.1. Taxonomy (NCBI): domain Eukaryota; kingdom Metazoa; phylum Arthropoda; class Insecta; order Lepidoptera; family Geometridae; genus Idaea; species Idaea dimidiata. The sequence continues at coordinate 13,466,828 of OX442334.1, forward strand.
TAGTATTGTTTTTTTTATTTAAAATAAACTAGCAGCGCCCCGCGAATCTTGAGTAAACATCGAAATAAAAAGAAGTTAATGTTTTAATTCAGTTGTCTAACTATCTATCTGAATATCATCTGTTTCATCAGAGTTGGTACAGTAGTTTTTACGTGATTGACACTTTAACCTCTAAACTTTCGTATTTATAAATTTAAGTTTAGTGTGATAAAAATATACTTTTTATATCAACAAAAATTGGTCCATTTCACCCAGTTTTACTATAAGACGAAACACCAAATGATACACACAGTACATTCAAAATATATTTTATCAGAAACAAATCTATGCCCATATATCACTAAGTGAGTCGGTTCGTTAGAGCGCACTTAGTGTAAATTGTGGAACCAATAAATAAACAAGAAATGTTTCTGTGAATTGTGCTGTTTGGAAGTTTATTACATGTTTTTGGGGTTACACAAAGTTTTTTTTGATATTGGTAAATTTGTTACTATTTCTATCTTTGTAAACGTTTGTTTTTAAATATCAATGATATTTTTACTAATTGGATTTGATAGTGTTTTGTTTATTGTAAAAAGTTATTAAGTTAAAGTATTTACAATATTTGATAATTTAAAGTTTACTATCATAAAACGTATCGTAACGTAACGTATCGTATTAGTTAGACTTATAATACTAATAAAATTATATTTTCCTTTTGTATGCAAAATAATATGACAGTCCTGTGGTCTGTCATCTAATTTTGAAATCAATAGTTTCTGTTAACAGATATTTAAAGATTTTATCTGAGATTATAACTGTCAAGTTTTTGTTGAATTCTATCACATTTCTATTTGCTATCACATTTCCATTTAGGTTCCATCGATTTAGTTCAATATGCAGTAAACCAAATAATCTTAGTTATGTACCTCAAATAAACCAGTTAAATCAAAATAAAATACAAAAAAACATCCGTCATATTTGATTGGCCACAAAAAATTTAGTATAGCTATGTCAAAATAAAATATTGAACGTCAAAATAAATCTAATACTAAACGCCTGTCAGTCCGACACCTAAACCTAAAAATCAGTTTGAAATAGAATCCAAAATAAAAACTAGCAAAAAATTGTTACCTACTTATCTACCTATGCAATTCATACGCCCGTCAATCTGATAACTAGCCATATCCGATTTTTTATATAATCTCAACAAAATTGACAATTTTTTTTTACAAATTTTAACTGGCTTTTTGGTTGAGATTTTATCCGCATTTTTTCCAATATTCCCAAAGTCAAGTATATGAATATGTGTACATATTCTCAGGGACTGCATATCGGTGTAAAATGTTTGAATAGTATATTTCAAAAATATCAGTAACTCAAATTTTTATACCAGCCCAGAAAGTGCATATCGGTATAAAATACTTTAATAGGACTAGTAAAATATCAGTACTCAAATATGTATACTGTGAGAATTTCTGTACTAATATTTTCCAGTACAGTAATTTAACCTTTATTTATTTTCTGTACCAATAAATAATTTATAATTTAAAACATAAAGACAATCGCAAATAATCGGAAAACATTAATAATAGGAGTATCAATAATATATGTATCAAAATTAGACGCTACCCAAATACAAAGGTATGAATGTCATTTAAAACAAAAATATATCTATACTGCATTTTTGAGCATCGGAATTTAATGGTATGATGCCATACAGAAACATATTGTACAGATATTCATACCGGTATACCAGAATATACAAGAACTGTATGTTCTTGTATATTCTTAGATAAAAGATATAAATACGTACTTGATGAGCTCATTGGTCCAGCTGCGCCCTCCGATTTTGTTAATCGGGTTAAGCGATCTGGCGCGGTCATTGCTTAGATGGGTAACTAATATTGTGTATGGAAAAATATGGTATGGTCTTTCCGATGTCAGAAGCACGACAAGCAGATGATCCCGGTTTTTTATATCCGATCGATCAAGTTAAAGGCATTGGCGACCTAAAAACTACAAAACTAGGCAATCTACGAAAAGAAGCAACAAGAAGAAGAACTGAAGAAGAAGAAGAAGATTTTCGTAGTAACAATTTTTACACGGTGCACGTTATGGTTCCTATTTTATCTACACGCCTGTCAAACTAAAACCTATACTACACTACACTTAACTTTGACACTGACAATTATTATCCATTGAAACCGTCAGAAGAGAAAAAAGGCATTGCTCCCTTTTGCATTACGCGATCCCATTGAAGTGGCAAGGGCACTTATAAAATTAATCACGCATACGTTTGTCACAGTGTTGGTAAACTTATGCAGAAGGGCACAATGCCATTGTATTCTATTGTCGAGTAAAACGTCTTAGATCATAATGTTAGTTTAAAAAAAACTCAAGGGGTCTTCTCTTTGCTCTTTTTGGCCTTTCTAAGGGTGCAAGATATTTATCATGTGGTTAGTCGAGTTTGTGCAGTGTTGGATTAAAAATAATCAAACAAACTACATACCATTTTTTTTAGGTTTAGGTTGTTAATATTTTAATCTAATTAAAAATTTATTTTATGAATTTAATTCATAATTCATCATTCGTTTTTAGGTATTGTGTATTTTAATGTTTTGTTTGTGTTTGTTTTATTGTATTTTATATTGACATGCACTTATTGATAAATAAATTATGAATTTAATTTACATTAGAAATAAGTAATTATTGTTACAAGTAATTATTATGACCCAGTAAAATTTAACTTTCTATGTTAAAAAATCGAGTGAATTTAAAAAGTTTAATGAGTAAAAAATCAATGTAAATTACTAACCTATTTAGTGAAAGAATATTTTTATTATATTTGCTAGGCTTTGCTAAATTGACTCTAAAGCGCTTAGGGCAATCTCAAATGCAATTGTCTTAGTTTGAAAAATGCAAGGAGATTAGATTAAGATTAGATTATGCTTTATTGTACCAAAATGAAAATGAAGAGTTACAAGCAAATTCAAGAAGATAAAATACAGAAAGAAAAGAAAAGAAAAAAACTGTACGTTTTTTTGAGACACTGCACTCTCAAAACAAACAGTAGTTATCGAAACGAGAATATTTATCAGAATGTATAAAAAAACGATATTATAGGTAGCAAAAACTATTTAAAATCGATTAGACACGCTTCAATAGTTTTAAAAGATTAGCCAATACTTTATTGATCTACTATGGTAATGTTATGTGGCAGTCGATGATCTAGTTTAGAATTGAATTCCATTTCAAATCTCAGTTTATCTACTGTGGTTAATGGACTAAAATAGAAACTGTGACAAAAATTACTATAATTTAATGTAATTTAAATCAATAACAGTTTACAAGTGAAACGAACACGAAAATGAAGTGAAATTTGATATTTTTTACGATAATAAAATTTTCCATCAATAATTCTTTTTAATGGTCTAGTACCTTAGTGAAACAAAAATGTGTCAGAAGGAAGATGGCTAAAATATAAAATGAATAATAAAATTGACTGCTTAATGTTTAATGTATTCAACATACCTACGTAAAATTACTTTATTATCGCGCGCTGTGGTACTTCTGAAAACTCAATAGTAATTTTATTGGAAGCCTATGGAACAGGCCAAGCTGTTAGAACATTGTATAATAACCAAGTCCTGTTTTTATAACTTGTCTCACATAAAACTTAATCCTTTCGTACTTTCTCATTTTTCAATAATTTAAGTGAAAATGTAAATTAAGATTTGTTACTTAATATACTATCTTAATTTACCTAAAAATAAAAATCTTTTAACTAGAAGTTTACCTGTTTAATTTTCCGATGTTTTCACAACAAGTTGTATTTTTCGCACGAGCCTGACACGATTATCATATTAGGGTAACACCAGGAGAGATGGACCAGCGGGTGAGACGGACCATCGTAATTTCTACCAAACTATTAAATTTATTTAGGCTGACAACACTTACGAGTTCTTGTCAACCTGTTTGCTCCGTGTAGAAAGCGAGACTATTTGATTTTCGTTAGTAAAATTAGTAAAAAACGTATTAAAAGGTTTCGGAAGCGTGTTTTTTTTTATGTGGGTGTTTAAAAAACGAAGGTATGTATAAGATATTGTATTTTTAGAGTAAGAATTGACGTTTCTGTGCTAGTATGTTCATAAAATTATAAAATAACCTCAAATTTTTCGTTTGTTTATTTTGCTTTTAATATGAGAAAGTGGTCCGTATCTCCACTCAATTTAGGAGAGATGGACCATGTTATGTATGGGTGAGATGGACCAATAGTCAACCGTTTTGTTTTGCAAATTTGAAGTGGTTTTAAATTATTATTGCTACTTATTTTTTAATTCATACATTCTTAATGTGTTAATCTCTTCTTTTGTAGATAATATGCCTTTAACATATAAGAGGAAAAGTGGAGTATGTAGAGGAGAATGGACAGAAAGAGGATTAATTGATGCTTTTCAAGCTGTTTCTAATGGAATGGGTATCAATGAAGCAGCAAAAACATTTGGGATACCTAAAACTACATTTAAACGAAGACTTGCAAAAAATTCCTTAACTAAAAGCGATGTTCTCGGTCCCAGTTGTATACTTCTGCCTGAAAATGAGAAGAAGATCGTCGTACACATTAAAAAATTACAGAAAAGTGGGTTTACGCCATCAAGAGAAACAGTTCGTAAAATGGCATATGATTTAGCGGAAAGACTTCATATTAAACATAACTTTAATCACGAAAAGAAAATGGCGGGAAATGGGTGGTTACAAAGCTTTCTTAGACGAAACAATGAACTTTCAATCCAGCAGTCAGAAGGTGTCTCTGTGGCCAGGGCTAAGGGGATGAATAAAGAATATGTTGATAAGTATTTCAACCTTTTAGAAGAAGTTTTGAAAGAAAATCAACTTTTTGACAAACCTGGCTCTATTTTTAATATGGACGAGACAGGCTTGCAGCTAAATAATAAGCCGGGGAAAGTAGTTGCCGTGAAAGGATCGAAAAATGTTCCTAACATAACTGCTGGGGAAAAAGGTGAAACCATTTCGGTCATCGCTTGCTGCAGTGGAGAAGGTGTTTTTCTTCCACCCTATTGCATATTCAAGGGCAAAAATAAAAACCTGAGTTTGAGGATGGCATGCCACCCGGCTCTGTGGTAACAATGTCACAAAAATCAGCATATGTGAATTCAGAAATATTTTTTGATTGGCTGAAGCATCATTTTTTGCCAAGGAAACCACAAGGTAAGTGCGTGTTGATCCTTGATGGACATTCTTCACACTGCAGCAATGTGGAAATGTTGGAGTTTGCTGAAGAAAACGAAATCATTTTGATTTGCTTACCCAGTCACACAACCCATTTCCTTCAGCCGCTTGATAGAACGTTTTTCAAGTCCCTGAAATGCTTTTATTATGACGAATGCAATAAATTCATTACTGCTAACCCATCAAGAAAACTATCACGCTTGCAGTTTGGAAAAATTCTGGCTTCAGCTTGGAATAAATCAGCTTCAGTGAGCAATGCAATATCAGGTTTTTCAGCAACTGGAATCATACCGTTTAATGCAAACGCCATACCAGACTATGCTTTCTTAACTCCAAGTAACCAAAACCATGACAATAACCTACAAACTGCTGCTATAATTCAACATGATCAGCCTACTAAAGAATCAGTCCTTTCACAGCCAGCAACCGTTCAAAAACCATCAACTAGTGAAGCTGTTTCTCCAAAGGCAACGCCTGGAAAGATTTTAGATGTGGTTTCTCCAATACCTATCATAGAAAGAACTGCAAACGTCCGTCATAGGTCTAGAAAAATAGCTGAAATTTTGAACTCTACTGAAAATATTCAGAATATAAAAGAAAATCAATCAAGGAAAATGAAAAAAGAAAATTCTATTGAAACTAAACAGATTGTAAAAGTAACACGGAAAAAGAAGGGAACTAAAAGACAAATTTCTGCAAAGAAAGAAAATAAAAGACAGAAAAAACAAAAAATTGAAGACAGTTCTGATGAAGATAGTGAACAAGAGATTATAACTCTGCGTGATAGTCCTGAATTGACTGAGTGGGATGACAACGAATGTGCAGGCTGTGGTGAAAATTATGAGGAAACCCTGAGTCAAGATGAATGGCTGCTGTGCACTATCTGTGAACGCTGGTCCCATGAAGGCTGCACCAATTATCCCGATATGTGCGACCGATGCGGAAATACGATGAAAAACTGAAGATTTTACTTTCATTTAATTGCTTATGTTACTTGTTGATTTAGTTGTGAATTCATAATAAAACTATGTTTTACCGGATTTAATCGCGTATATTTTGTTTTGTTAAAACCTGACGTTTCGAGTGCTTTCCAGCCCTCATGGTCACAGGCAGACTAGTTTTGAATGTTTATTTTTTTGTTTGGAAGTGTTAATGATTATTTTTGTTAGGACCATCTCTCCTTACTGGGTGGTCCGACTCACCCGTATAGTATGGGAGAGATGGACCGAGGGTACTTTTTTTAATATTTCAATTATTTCCATAAAGATGCTATAATCGTGTCATATTAAAATAAAAAAATGTTGACTATTAATAGTTAGTTAGTTTATCACTAAATTGTTTAATAGTTATTAAGAAATAAAAAAGATATTAAAGTTGAACAAAATGTGGTCCATCTCTCCTGGTTTTACCCTATTATAATAATAATTCTAATTGCCTGTCGTTCTTTAATTATATAATTAAATTATTATAATTCATTTCAAAATACGGATCCTATTTTCCGTCTCATTGAGGTCAAACCCATTAATTACAACAATAAAAATTATAAAATTCTTTGTTCAATATTATTTTAATTAACATTTTTAATCTATATCCATAATTTTTGGCATAGCACAGATTCCGAAATGCTTAAAATATTGTTATATATAATTCAATCTTAAATCGATGACATTTGAACTAAATAATTTGAATAACTTAATAACGTTTTGAAGGTGTTTTCGTTTTGTGGGTTTACTTGTAATTTTGCTTAAGAGTGTAGAAGAATTATATAATTAAATACCGTCTATGATTTTTTATATTATCCACAACCTTCTGTACCCTTTGCCAAATATTAGTGTTTGTTCGGAAATTTTCGTAACTTTCTCACTTTTGTACTAATAATTAGTCAGGATTTGACAAAAGCACATAACTTTCTTTTCGATTTTGTCTTAAAACTTGACAGGTCAGGTCAACAAATTTAAGTTCAAACAAAAAATAACACAATAAATTTATTCACTGAAAGTGGAGCTCAAAACTAAGATTTTTGCACGCAGAATTAAGATTTTCAGATGATGCGATTTCCTTGAAAATAAGAGTTAAAAATACAGTTCACGTACTCAGAAACCAAGTAACACAGACAAAATAACAATCATCTCCACAGCTATAATTACTAAAGATTCGACCAACCTGTGTGTTCTATCTAATACATGCAAACTGCCGAACAGCCGATCAACTCCGATATTCCATACATTAATTAACTAAATTACGTTTTAAATATGTTAGTTATGTGTTCTTTAGTATTTGACCATTACATTTGGGTATAAATGACCGTTGTCAAGTAAGTATTCGTGTAGTTTTTTTTTCAAGTTGAGTAAATTTGGAGTATTTGAAAGTTAGTTGATATTGTAACATTCGTTTCATTGTTGTTTTAGTTCAAGATTATGTAGATAGCTGCAATTATGGTAATTTTTAATTTATATCAAATCTAGAGTGGTCTGATTATCTCGAACACCCGTGCTTTGTTTCGTCATTTGAAGTCTTTTGTCATCTGAGTCTGTATCTTCTTGCATCAATATTAAATTTTTTGGAATTGAAAAGATAAAAGCATTTTCACAGTTAAATTACCCGTGGAAGACCCTTTCCCACGAAAACATCGAAATCAACAGTGACCTATATTACTCCTCGATAATGTAGCTTTCTATTGATGAATTTTTTTTGAAAATGGTTTAGTAATTTCGGAGCAAATTTGTTAAGCAATAAGTCAGACACAGCATTGAATAGGGCTACTCCATATTTTACACGACTGTGCGACGCAAAGGTGGGTAATGTGTTTATTCCTTTGGGTGTCCTAAGAAGCGAGTATGCCAACTGTGTTTAAGCGAACTCCAGACTTTCAAAAGAGATATAAACTATGTTAAGTTTACCATACCGGTATACGGTATATATCTGTTTTCTATACAAATGTAGTTGACTGTGTTCTCCTTGGATAAAGAAATTAGAGCAAATATTTTATGTTTACCTATGTCTGCCATGACCTTGACCGTACCTATTTTCATAATTAATTTTTTCTTAAATTTAATTTCTATTATATTTTCGTATCCTTTCCTCCTAAAATCAGTCCCGTAATAATTATAAAGCTTATTTACAAATACTTAAAACTTTTTATTCAATCTGGCGAAACTGAGGTCAAACGATTGCTATAATAACGTAAATATGAAAACATTCTTTTTATACATACTAACATTAATTATTTAGCAACCGCATATCCGTTTCTTAAAATTCTAATGTCAAGTCAATAAACTCCCATGTCAACATGCCAGAAACATCGAGTTAAATAATGAAATAAACAAAAAAAATAAATAAATTATTCATATTTCTATCAAAACTAGTTTTAGTTTGACCCCACATTGAAACCAGTTCAGCACTTAAGGGTAAGTGTATCAATTTTTACAACAATACCAAATTCAGTCTATTATTTAAATATTACGCTATTTATTATAACAATAGATACATACCAGTAGTTTACGGAACTTGTCCAATATATTAAAGTAGACAAAGCGATGATTTATTACAAGGAAGTGACAGTTTTTTAGGTTGACAAGTTATTTAAGGGTCAAAGGGTAGTTTTTAAATATATTGCCGTCTCTATCAACATGTTTTAGAAATAATATAAGTAAATGAAATAAAAAATGTGTATTAGATAAAAAAACTAGTGGAAGGAATTAAAGGCCTAACTAAACCAAAAACCTAATTACATTTACAACTAGCTGTATCTATCGGCTTCACCTGCATAAATCCCAATCGCGTTGTAATCACTTCTCTACAATAAGCGCTTAAAGATATGCGTTAATTCATCAGTATGTAAGTCAGTCAGGATAATGCGTTTGATTGATTTTGATCAAGATTATCATTATCCGAATCATAGCGGAAACAAAACATATTGAATTATGTATGATAAAGTGGTTAAGACTAATTTAATAAAGATAAACGTTTAATATAAAGTGCGACATTATGCGTTTTTTTATAAATGTAGTATTATCATAATTCATAAGTGTTTAATTTAACATCATTAGGAGAAGATAGAAAAAAAACATTTATTTATTAAAACGCACGGTAAAAACTATTATTAATGAAGTAAATAAAGGTAACTACAATAAGAAAAAAACTCAAATACGTTAAAGGAACTGCGTGCTTAGAAAAACTATCAGCGAAAAAGCTACACTAACATAAAGTTACTGGAAATTCTTTCGGGCTTGATCTTCCGGCTAGGCCCGAAAGTATCTTCAAAGTAGATAGGTTTAGATAAAAATTTGATCTAATTTAGTTGTAAATCTATTTTTTAAAACAAAATTAAATCAGTATGAACTTACAGTGTAATTTGGGAGGAAAGAGGTTTTAGAATAAACCATAATATAAACCGAGTTTTAATAACAATATGGTAAACTTTATTACGTAGTGGGCTTTTTGCGTTCCGTTTTACATTTTATTGTCACTTTCAAAATCATCATCACAAGACCTCACCATATAAATTAAGAAATCGAGTTCAATACCCTTAAATAAAATCATTTCGAACCCCATAAACTACATTAATTAATCGCTTAATTTCTTTCCAAAGTCATTAATATTAAAATTAGTTTTTCACCAACACTTTCGGTGGCAGATCAAAGAAAAATTTATGTTACCATACGATTTTTTTAATTAGTTACCCGGTTTTAAATTAATTTATGCAATAATTATTTTTAATGATGCTTAATTAGTGACCATTTAAATTGTAACAATTTACGATATTTACTTTAATGTCTGCCCTAATGATTTTTTGACGTGTTGTGTTTATGATTATTGAATTGAGAACTGACGTAAAGCTGCAGGGAAAATAGCAGCGATATTAAGTAGAATAGACTGAAGACGGTAGAAAAGTCCATTATCGCTTTGAACCAAATTTAAATTACTTATATGTTTAATTAACGCTAGAAGTCATAGTACCTACGATTTCGTACATGTTATGTGTTTTGTTTTGACAGGCTTTTGTTTGTATTTTGATTTAAATTCCGAAAAAAGGTTCACCATTAAACATTATCAATACAAAAACTCGGGACATTCTGTCTTAAATTTCAGTGGTATACGGTTGTATTTTTTTTACAACTGCAAGGCTATTACGAAACGTACCGACCGATCTGACCGAATATCAGTAGGTAATTAATATTCATTCTGAAACAATAATTACTATACGTTCAAGACAAAAAGAAAACAAAGAATATTTTGAGCATTATTGGTTCATAACGAACATTAACTACCTACTGATGTTCGGTCCGATCGGTCGGTACGTTTCATAATAGCCCTCCTGTTCACCTAGGAGTATGCAACATAGGCCCGCATTTGTAATGGTTATTCATATGACAATACGGTGCCTAAGATATGATACTCATTTAAAACTCTTGCAAACCTTATTTTGGCGACATAATGATAGTGGGGAAAAATAGTTCGGTTAAGTAGTTTATAGTTAGGCAGGTTAAATTATAGTTAAGTTGGTTATCTATAGCTGTTTCTACGAACTTAACTGTAACATAAGTATACTAAAATTTGACGTACAATAATTTGACCGTGATTTTACTTATTTATTAATCCGATTACTTGATGATAAATCAATAAAAGATTGCTTTTACTTATCGATTTGTTTGAACATTATATTTTTCATTACACTTTTTCCTGTTACAGTAATTTGAAATTGATTAGCACTCTCTTTTTAAGTGAACCGTTTTTGATTAACTCGTAGATAGTCATACGTTTATGACATTAATATTTTTACTAACGGCGATTGTCAATCAATACCTATGTCTCAGTATAAATGTAAAAAATAGGTCTTGTTACCTTAATTAAAAATCTTTTAAAAAACAAAGACAAGTCTATTGTGTGGAAACTGTTCTATCCGATTAATCCGGAAATAGCGTAATTTAACAGAAACTGGCGGGAATCGTAGCTAAAAAATCTGAGGCAATGTAAGTTTCGACAAATGTGGGATCAAGAGCGCCACACTGAGTCCCGTACTTCTAAGATATACATGCAGCGTGAATTTCTAAAAGCGTTGGATCTTTAGCACCTTTAGTCACATGCTTCCGAGACTTTTACACTGCGCGAAACTCAACTAACGCTTGATCGAAAGCGCCACATTGACTCCCTTGCTGCCAAGACATTCACGAATATGTCTTTCGGCAAATGTTGGATCGAGAGCGGCACGCTCAAAGGGGCAAGTCCTGCGCCTTTGAGACTTGCAGCAATAATTTCGACTTAGTGCGTTTCATAGCCATGCTACTACTTAACGTTCACGTTACGCAGTTAGTAGAACTACAGGGAATATAATGCTTTTTTGCGTGCACTGGAAACCAATGAAGATCACAAATATCGCAACGGATCTGCTCGGCAACAATACAACGCGCGCGCCACACCATGCAGTTAGCTATTGAATATTTTTGTTTAAAGTGTCTGTAAATAACATTGTATCTTAAATTTTGGTGAAGTTTCAAGACTTCTTATTGTTTCGTTGCCTTATTTAATATTATACAAAAAATACCTTTCTTATATATTGTGAAATCTCGAAACTTCATTGAAATATAGAATTAACAATATTATCTACTTATGCGCTTACATTTAATAAAATAATATTTATAAAACTAAAGATGAGCATAAGATTGGATTAAGTAATCTAAGTATACCTTTAGTTTTAAACATTTAATAATTTATAATTAATCCTTCTTTTCTGACATTTACTATCAGTTTCAAAAACATGACAAGATAGTGATAAATTTAATGACCTTTCGTGCTTGCTTCTTATTTTATAATAAAAAAAGAAAACCCCAAGCGTCTTTTTTGCATATTTCCACTTAATTATACCAGTCAATTATACGGAACCAGAACTGTTAATTTGTTAAACATATCACAACCACTTGTTCGCTATTTATATTTATGCTATTATGCAAAGGGAACCCAAAATTAATAGAATTTATGTTACGCTTGCTTGTAGTTTATGTAGATTTCTGTTTCGTTAAGTGATCAATGGAAATTATGGTATCTTGATGACGTCGCTTGATGACATAATTATTTTAACCTATTACTATTTAAACTATTTATACCTATTACTATTTGGGGAATGTTTGTGGCTATTCTGTTTAAACTGAATTATTTAAAGTTGAAGAGAGCTATGAGACTTACAGCTGAATACAGAAATTTCTGAAATCAAATTTGAGGGCTACTAAAATAGAGCATCATTTAAATTTAAAACTTTTATTGACATTTTTGAGTTTGAATTTTATAGCAGCGTTCGCCTTTAGTAGTACGCATTTAATAAATTAAACTAATATTAAAATAGGCTTTATCCGCGTTGATCCTGAGGAATGTGTCTGCAAAGACACCTAAACGTAGGAACGGCTGTTAATAACATCAACTTTTAAAACCGGAAAATAAGTTTTATTTCAATATAGTCGCGAAATCAAAAGAATTATCTATTGGAATATTTATGAAATATGTTTGTGGGAAAACTCCATCACAGGAAGAACAGGGGTAGTTCTATTTTGTGCCGGGGGGCTACACGTTAAGCCGTGGTAAATAAATGCCCCTACGTAAACTTTGTTTCAAAAACACTTTCCTAAGTTTATGTGAAACGAAAGCGAATGCGGTTGACACGGCAGTTTCGCTGTAAACTTTACAACTTGCACATCAGTTTATTTTCTCTCTTATTGTTCTACGGCTATGTTTACTTGAAATACGGTCTTTTGTTATTGTGCGGAACTTACGGCGTCTAATTGCTTCCTAGCGTTTAAGATTTCTACAAATAAATAACTTTGTTTGTTTACAGTTGTGAGTACATCCCATACCATTCCACTAATATAATAAATGTAAATTAGATATTTGTTTGTTTGGATGTTTGTATTTCAACCGATACAGATAAATAGATAGATATATTAACTCTTTATTGCAACACAGTACACTTAAAAAAATACAACAAAAAGAAAAAATACATAAAAAACTTGAAATTGGGTAGCACAAAGGGCGGCCTTTTCGCTTACAGCGATAAAGAGTAAGATACTTTTTTATTTCGATATCCACGTGGGATTGGGACTTACGCAGTCGTGTGAGCAGATTAAAATCAATTAAAATTGAAATATTTTTGTTATTTACATATAAGATAAAGTTACATATAAGATCTCCAATTGTAAAAATCAATAGGAACAAATTATGTGTATTGTAGATGAAGACCATCAGAAGGTTGTGTGTTCAAATCATGTCGGGGTCACCAGTTTAGAGGTATGAGATAGTGTGTAAATGGAAGATCTTCCACCGGGCAGGAGTTTTTTTAGGGTGGAAGATCTTCACTTGGAGGTACACATCACCTAGCACCTCCAAACTAATGGTGATCATGATCCGATCGCCACAATCTGCTAGGATCAGAAAACTTCTCTCTGGTATTGATAAAATGGATGATGATGATAAGACTAATAAGAATGATAGATACAGAAACATGTTTGATCATCATTGTCCATGACAGTCAAGTGACGTAGTGGAATTCAAACTACTCGAAGGTGTCCCATTACAATCAATATTTACGATTGTTTTTCTTTTTAATTATGAAGTTGTTATCAAATGACATCACTATTTGTAACGGACTATCAAACATGATATTAAAACGAGCTGCCATTAATACACGAATCTTTTAATTCACTATAAACACCTATTTCGGTCAAAAGTCGAACCTAAAATATATTATCTTTGGTTTCGCTGACTTTCTAATTCCAATATTGATCGAAATTTGATATTTTCGATCGCGTTCGGTGATTAATTCAGAACATCTTGTGTTAATCGGTTTTGTTTTAATCAGCGTATTTATTTTGGTTTCGTATAGTTTTAACTAACTTCAAAAAAGGAAGTTTTTGTTATATTTAAGGTTTGTGTAGGTAACTACAAATTTAATTATGCTTTGAAAGTGTTCATAGTGTTTTTTTTTTCTGATTCTGGTATATCTGATAGTGGAATATCTGTTTGCTAGTGCTCATAGTACACTCGAGCTCAGTTACTTAGTTTGAAACTAGATTAATACTGTGTGCAAAATTCTGAAATACTTATATTTTACACTAGCTGCGCCCCGCGGTTTCACCCGCGCAAGTTCGTTCGAACACCTACCTACCGCAGTGCAAAAATCCACACTTAAACGGACGACCAGGGAAGTACTGATGATGCCAGGCGCGGCAGCGCCTGGCTTCAACAGTACTTCAATGGGCGAAGTAAGGTAAAGTTTGTATTTCATAAGTTATCACCCGAATAAGTTCCGATCCCACGGTATTTTCGGGATCAAAAGTATCCTATGTTACTCTCCATCATTTAAACTATCCAATAAATAGTTATCATCCGCGTAAATCCCAATCCCGCAAGATTTTCGGGATCAAAAGTATCCTATGTTACTCTCTATCATTTAAACTATCCCTATGCAAATTTTCATCCAAATCGGTCGAGCCGTTTGACCGTAAAGAGGGAACAAACAAACAAACAAACAGACTTTCGGATTTATAATATTAGTAGGATTACATTAAATAAACGCAAAGCAAGCAATTGTAATTATCACAGACTTATTGAATATAAACATTAGGTATTGGTGTCTTGTCTAAAGTGTTTTCCTGTGATATAATGGTTTAGCAAGAACCATTCCTTTTAAAACTTGTAAAGTATATAATATATTTGTCATTAATAAAGAGCTCTAAAATCTGACAAGTACTAATAAATAAATTAACCTTTACTTCAGGGAACTCACATAATAATTAATCAAACGAATATATAGGTAGGTATTTCAAAATTGTCACGAAATCTATATTTTTATAATCAAAGCAAAGTTAAGTCAGATGTCCGAAGTAATTAATTACTAACATTAATGATCAAATAAATATTTTATTTAAACCGTAAAAATAAACATTTTAAAAAATAAAATAGACATTTAAGAATAAATGTCTTATCCGAACTGATTATTTTTGTGGACTTTAATTACATTTTGGACACAATTTCATGCAAAGTCGAGAAAAAAAAATCTAAACAAGAAAATCAAAACACATTTTTATAAAATCTTCAGTTTCAGGAGAATCTTGGCTTAGAATGTTTACCCAAAGGTAAGGCAATTTCAGGGGTCTTGATTTCAAAATGCAAAAATAGTCCATTTATGATATCTATCGCCAAAATAAGCATTTTAGCCGTTTTGCAATATCTGCCGTTGTCGCAGCACCTGCTTCCCTAGAGGTAAAATTGTGAAAATTATAAAATTAATAGCTGCGCCCCGCGGTTTCACCCGCGTAAGTCCCGTTCCCGCGGGAATATCGGGATAAAAAGTAGCCTATGTGTTAATCCAGGTCCCCAGCCACCTATATTCCAAGGTTCATCGCAATCGGTTCAGTAGTCTTTGTGTGAAAGAGTAACAACCTCACATACATACATACATACATCCTTACATACAAACTTTAGCGTTTATAATATTAGTAAGAAATTTGTTTACGTACCTGGATATTTTGTAATTACATTTTGTTTAACAAAAATTGACACTGGACATTGTGTATATTTAGTGAGTGTTAATATTTGGATACTATCAACTAATAATACCCCGATATTTTTTTTTATTCTGTTAGTCGTTTATCCGGCTGATCGGGTCTGTCTTTTGTTACAGTTTAGATATTTTGACTCTATTTCGATGGTATATTCTATGACTGCAACAAAATTCGCTTTATCAACGTGTTAAGGGCCAGGATAAGAATCTTGCCCTTAAGGCCAAAAATATTTTGATTTCAAGAAAAAAAATAATATTTGTAGTGGCTTATAAGTAATAATGACTAAAAATGTTTTAGAATCATCAAGTACAAATAAGGTCAGTAAGCAAAATACAACATTATTAAGAGATGACATAAAAATATATCAAAATTCAGCCATAAATTATTTTTCTATATACTTTTATGTAAGTAAATATTTGCATATCTAATCAGAATTGGTCAATGTCAAGTCTACATAAGGGATTAAGAAAATTAATTGCCAATACTCAAGTGTATCATTGATTTATACACAAACCTTCTCACTAATAAGTAAAAACTCTTTGATTTATCTCTCTCGCTTTGAACCGCTGACCCCATGATCTCATCGCTCGAAATCTTACCAAATATTTGGATTGAAGAAACCAGATTACTATTATTTTAGTCATTAGTTGGACTAAAACTAGAATTACTTGATCCTGTATACATAAACATTAAACAAGCTTTAATTCATGCTTCGTCGAAAAATTGTATGGCAAAATTCCGTACTGTGCTCCTAATCTTAACGCTTCTATCTCGCTTTACTGCCTACGTTAGAAAGAATCGGATACTGTTAAAAGCTATCCTAATACCTTTTTTTAAATTTCAAATTTAGAATATACCTAAGTATGGACGTTTCGACGTTGACAGTTAGAAGCGGATATAAGGTTAAGCTGTATTCATTTAAATCTTTAGTTAATTGGTGATTTAAAATTAAACATTATCATTAGATTTGTAGATAATCTTTAATGTCTTTACTTTTTGAGACGATTTAGATGGGTAAGTAACCATAATACTCGTTTTCCGGGTAATTATGTATATAAATTAAATCGAATTTCGTTGTTTTGTTTTGTGTTGGGGGACGTAACGTTTTGACATTCTGTGGGAATTATTTAACAGATGGGAGAGTATTCGTTTTTATTTATTCTAATAAAATGTAGGTTATGTTGTTTTAAATAAATTGATTTAGTTTAGTAAATGTGTATTTATCATACTCAACTTGAAAACAAACAAAATACGAATCGAATTGAGAATCACCTCAGTCAAAAATTAGTGCCAAACATGAAGAAAGACATTTTTGCCTCCGAATAAGTAGTCTTAAGCCAAAAATTAAAAAAAAATAGACTTTTCTCTCGCCAATCTTTAGCTAATACATTCCAAAGGTTGTCAACATCGAGTCTCATAATGTCATTAATCAAATCACCGTGTGAGGTCCAACCATGTAAAATTATTTCATAAAATTCGGGTCAACTGCTCAGTCGACAATTTGCACTTGCGTTATTTGATTTATGCTTCAAAAGCTTCTCGGAAATGTTCACGTTTTAAAGTTGGTTTTTGTGAATCAGAAAACAGAGTAAGAAGATAATGTTAAAAGAAATACCTATTAGTTTATTTTTAAATATTGTCTTGCCATACTTGCCAAAGTTATTTTTTTATCTCTGTTTCTTCTTGATCTTAGACCATTGCTGCACCCATCAGGAAGAATATACCTTCCTTATATATGTGCAGCCTAGTGATAGACAAAGTACAGTGGAGTCTTAAAAATAGGGTACCGTTATTACCGTTTGGGTGCAGAAATCGTAAAGACTATGGCATAAATTGCCCATCAGTCACGGATAGACCAAAACAATCTGGGTACTTCCAGATATGTAGGGCTATTTCGAAACATATGGCGTTGAAAAAATGCTTAACATAATAAAAAAAGCTAATTACAACCAGAGATATGTAAAAACTTCTAGATACGTAATAGGGCAAATTTCTTGGCTACACAAATGCAAGCTATCTAGCCAGAGAAGTCTTAGTTCCATCCCAGCTCACGTCACGATCACCCGCTTGTTGACATACAGTACATTCAGTTCACTTTCACAACATTATTCACAGACAACAATGCCTTCGTGCGTATTTAGGCGATGCACGAATTATACACCAAAAACTGGCAAAAATATTTAATTTCATACGTAAGTAAAGCTGTATTTATTTATTTTAGTTTATTTTTTGAAAAAGTTTTTTTTTTTCAAAAACTCAACGAAGTTTTTGACTTTGACGTTTTATCATTCCCTCCTAACCGCTATAAGATGTCATAATAATATTATGACATCTCTTTCTTACGTCATGCAAGTAGCATTGAGTCTTTATGTTTTAGAAAGAGATAACAATAGTTTCGTCTATTTCTTCTTTAAATTATGTGAATGAATATAAATAATGAGGTTGTATAGCATACAATTTGCGCCGCTTTTCAATAATGATTTGTTCTGCAATGGCGTCTCTATAACTTTAATAGACTCATTGATTACAACCACAAAAATGAGTAAAAATTCAAACCAACCTAACAAAACCAAAAAAAAAATCTATGACATCATTAGTAAACATTTGAAGTCAACAATCAGAACACAGAATTCCTTTAAAAATAGAACAGAAAACAACAAATTGAAATCCAATTAAACCCACACCTCAGCTCGTTAAACGTTCGAAGTTCAAATTAACACGTCTGTCACTTGAGTTTTGAGATTTGACGTGTGTTGTCAACAAAAGTTTACCAACATGACAGCTGAAAAAAACAACGTTCGAAATTCGAAACGCAATTTAAATTGGATCACGAAGTTTTATAAAACGTTTCGTTAATTAGATATTTAGATGCTGTAATCGATTTGGTAATGTTTAGTGGGTTTACAGACGAGTTATTTTTTTTCTCGTCGACAGATAATTGAAGAGTTAATTCACTTGTTTTAAAAACTATCGTCCGATGAAAAGTTCTTCGTGTACGAAAATTTTAAGATCCGCTTCGATGTTTACGTTTTTTTTTGTATTCTAATGCAAAGGTTAATTTTATTAATGTTAATTGAGTCCGATTTTTGTTATGTCATAGTTTTATTTGAAAAAGGCCGATATCAACAAAATTGTATGACCTGTGAACTTTTGTTATTTGCTGGAGGTAATTAGAATGGGCCGCTACCCGTTCTAATTAAGCAAACGAAGACGCGATGAGAGTCACACTTTGTTACAATTCTTCATATATTAAACGTCAGATATTAACCCCTGTACTACGTCACAAATGTTGCATGTTTTTATGAAGTTGAAAATTGAATGAATAAAACGGATACGTGTCGTTTTATTTCGCGTAAAACCGTTACTTTTCAAGGTATTTATCATATGCCTCGTGTTATCTAGACTTATATCCCCGTCTTAGACTGAGGTCTAATTATAGGTAAGCTATTTGTAGATGAATGTAAATAGAATAGTAGACGGGATTCGAACTCATAACATTTGCTTCCCAGACGAGCTACGCTACCAACTACGCCATATGAGATATATCTAGTAGAAAGCCTTGAGCAATAAAATAAGAAACATGTATCTGAAGTGTGTATTCAGATTTATGCTTTATTACTATTTAATATCATGTTAGAGATGACGCATTGTAGGCCATAGGCTTCTGAGGTCAAAAATGACTCGTGACGAACAGACACGGATTGTCTTACTCATTTCGATGTATGAAGTAATAACGTAAATAGTTGGTGTGTGAGCATATGCTGGGTACTCCTACGTTATAGTTAAATAAACGTAGAACTTATTTTATCTAGGTGATAATGTAATTTATAAAATTAAGTAAGGTTTTGATTTTATATGAAATTGTATTTCTTCGTAACTGTTAACTAAATTAATGCTATTAAAACTAATTCTACAAGTATTAGTGATTTAATAGGCGGCCTTGTTACCTTCGACCTCTGATGGGCCTCCAAAGAATATACAACACTTATTTTTTTTGTTATTATTTTATTTGTAACAGAGTTGTAGCCTAGTATTTTCAACAAATTACAAAAGTTACTGCTCTCCAATTGCACGCCACCTTGATCTATTTTCGGCTTCTCGCATCCAGTTTGTGCCAGCCGTCTTGCGCAAATCGATACTCCAACGCAACACAACACAACACTGCAACAGCAACACTGGACTGCACCAGGCTGATGATGATGATAATGATGAAAGTTATGGAAAATGTCAAGGCGTTATTTCACAGCTTTATCTAAAATCTAGATCAAATTTGAGATTTGTCTTGTATGAAATACTAGGTCCTACTTATTCGGCCGTGTAGCCCCGGTAAAGCATAGGGCTACTACGCGGCCATAGGGATGCAACAGAGAACGTCGCTCAAATGAAAACTAGGCCCAAGTTTATATCCGTAATAATAACGTAAGGTCTAGAGTCACGAACTCACGGTCGAAGTCACTTGGATCTACAATATTCTCGTAAAACTTGATGTGGGATGTTTTTGTAGCAGTAGAATGTAGTACTTATGTATACCTGACGTGATATTTCATTTGAAGCTTAACACGTTTTATCAGTTGGCAATTAGTCATAGATATAGGTTACCTAGCTATTAATCTATATCCTACTAATATTATAAAGCTGAAAGTTTGTGAGTATGTGTGTATGTGTGTTTGTTACTCAATCACGTAAAAACCGCTGAACCGATTACCATGAAACTCGGGATGTAGATAGCTGGAGACCTGGATATAACACATAGGCTACTTTTATCCTAACATTCCCGCGGGAACGGGACTTACGCGGGTGATACCGCGGGGCGCAGCTAGTAGGTACATAACATTCAAACTCTTAATTGATTAAATGAATAAATTAAATATCAAAGTAGAGCTTAAATTGATGGTCCTAGATTCATGAAATTAGAAGAGCGTGTTCTTTGTGGTGTGTAGAAAAAGGAAATAGTTTCTGAAAAATACCGAGGAATCTGGATTTAGGGGTATAAAACCACGGGCACATATCTTATAAGGTAAAGTGTAAAGACGATTTACTTTGAAAAATATTATATGTTATTCTATCATGCCTATAATTTACGACCAGCAGCGCCCTTTTTTCACCTGCGTAAGTCCCGTTCCCGCCAGAATATTGGAACAAAAAGTAACCTATGTATTATTCCAGGTCTACAACTCCCTATATTTTAAGTTTCATCACAACTGGTTCTGTAATTTTTGCTTGAAAGAGTAACAAAGTCACATGCATACATACTAGAAAACTTTCACGTTTTTCTAATACGAGAAAAAGCAATTGCAGTAGCAGCGGCGGCGGTATGGCTATTCAAAGTTAAAGCACCTTAATAGAAAACTATAAATTTCTCATTACGAAGTTTAAAATCAAAACAAAACAGAGATGCAAAAAAAAAACAGCAAAGGATCGGTGAATAATTAAAATTTTTTTCTATCGTCTGTAAGTAATCAAAGCTCATGTTCTTTACTAGGTATTTTAAGTTCGATAAACTTTTACGTAGGTTAGTATGATCCGGGTGCCGGATTACTAAAATTATTCTATATTTATATATTTTTTTTAATTTTAAGCACCAATAATTTTTCGGGAGAGTCGAATTGTACTACTCCATACAAGAAGAGAGAAAAACCACTTTTTCACTTATATGTTATCCGATCCTAGGTGATTTTTCTTACCCTAAAACCTAAACTAAAAAAAAATGTGCCTTTTTTCAGCTTTAACTTTTTCTTTTTTTTTCAGTTCAAACACAAATGTAACATAAAATTTAGTAGATAAGAGGTTTTTCTTTTTATAAAAAAAAACACACACAATAAAGGCATAAAAATTATGGATCCGGTTTATTAACCGGATCAGGTTACCGGACGAAACTGCGCGACCTATAACTTATCTTATATTAAATAGTAATTGAGTCTAAGCTACCGAAGAACATCGTAAAACGGAACGTAATTTCAATTTAACGATATTTTTTTACTATTGTTTATAAACGGCCTATATAATTAAATATAACACAGTCAAATATACAATTTTTATGTCTGACTTTTGTGAGTTTTGAAGTTATTTAGGTGTTATAGAACCGTTTAGTAGTAAACTTTTTATTCTCACATTTTCTAGTTTGGGAAGTTTAATTTACGGCCATTTAAATAATGATTAATTTGAAAATTTAAATACTTACGTTTCAATGTTTTATTTCAATGTTTTTTAGAGTAATGGAAAGTAATTTATCTACTATTAGTGCCTAACATTTTATTTGAAATTGAATAAAACTATAGTTTCTGTAATCTGAAACAAAACTGCAATTGAAACTTTAGTGGGCAAAATGAATGAAAACGATATAATTTCGAAGAAAAATGTTTTCTAGAAAAAAAATAACAAATGTTAAATTGCTAATTGACCAACATCACATTCAAATTTTAACTAAGACTGAAAGTTTTCGAAATTTTTAATTGAGTATTTCTCATCTGATCCCGTGGAAATGACAAAATAAAAAATACGTATCAGTAGCTAACATTCATCTTATTACAAGCTACTTGAAATTTGAGATATATTTAATGTAGCTTGTAATGAGTTGATTTCTGTCACACTAAATTTAACTAATGATTTTAATGATCCTCAAATTTGATAATTATTTAAAGTAACGTATGCTACTTTATTCCGTTATTTGTTTAATTATTGGGCGACCAATGTAGACTGTAGATATTCTGGCTATGGTTAAAATAGTTATATTAAAATGTATTAGAAAAAAAAGAATAGAATATAGTATCTACCTCCAGCGTACTACTACTTGTACAAAGAAGTAGCAGAAACGATACTTCTCAAAATTCAATAATTCCTAATAAAGTTTCGACAAACAAAATACATGGAATTATTAAAATAAAGTTCTGTTATTATAATTAATTTGCACTGGCACAACTAAATTGGTCAAAACGTCACTAAGCCGCTTAGAGTAGAATTGTATTGTATATGTGTAGTTTATTAAAGTACATAGGTACCCATTAGGTTTATCACGCCAGTGGGTTATGGCACCTAGTTGGCGCAAACAGTTGAGTCGTTTACAACTCAGTTTACTGCGCCAACTACGATAACTTGTTGGCATGATGTAATTCGCAACCGCTGTAGATTGAAGTATGCCCTGGTTTTGCTAAGGTATTTAGAATGAAGTACCGCGGCTAAGCCATAATTAGTTAGTAGCAGGGTTGTAGATATTAGTAGGTTTCTATTTACAACGTATCTACTTTGTTTTGTTTACCAATACTGAAGCCGAACATCTAACTCAGAAATGCCGTTTACCCAAATAAAGTTACAACAAAAACAATAAAATTATACATTTTGATAACTATTTAGGATTATTTAAAGTTTTTATTGTTCTATTATAAATACTATTGTATACTAATGCCTAGATCGGGCCTTTGATTCTCTTGTTTAAATTCTTAATTATTAATAAAAAGTTAAGTATTTAAATATTTAATGAGATTTGCCGCTTTAGATAGGTAAGTTTCGATTCAAAGATATAAAAATAACCATCTTGTTGTTTTGTTTTACACTTTAGTGTGTAGGTATTGTAATTTTTTGTTAAGCAACAGAAATGTACAAATTTTTATAAATTTTTACAAATTCGAAATTACAATTTAAATTGTTTGTATTTTTTTACTTGATTCATATATAAAATCGAACTCACTTTTTATTTTCATCGTGTTGTCATTATTACTCTAGTCTCCGTAAATTAGGAGGGACTGTAAAGCCCTCAAAACGTCGAACATCGATAATTTAAATAATAACTGAATTATTTTTCGACTTCTACGTGATTAAAATCAAAAAGTTAGTGTAATGGCATAAATGAAGTAAAATATTAGTGTTTTTTCTTGCGTATAAGAAAATTTACTTTGTACGTAGTATCAAGTCATAGTATGTTCTACTTTGGTAGATGTGTGTGCACTTCATCGAAATTCCAAAAGCAAATATTGAATTTCTCCGTCCCTTAAAATGCAACCTATACCTATTTAATATATTTATCATTTTACTCTAGAAATAAACTCAACTATTCCCATTCAAATTCCCAGAAATACATTACAACCAGCTGTTTTAGTGCAACAACATTCAAATAAGGTAACAATTAAAATTGTTTTAAATACCAGAGTAAAAATAAGATAAGACTAGATGCTAATTATTTTGTACCAAGAAAACTGTGACAACTATATCTTAATGAGAGCCTTAAAGGGAGAATTCGCGTTTTTATGTTACATTTTTATGATGACCGAGATGTTACATAGATCTTGATAAATTTCTTCTTTACTCTTTTTCGTAATACCTAATCGAAGAAAAGACAAAAGAAAGGGAGGGGAAAAAAGGCAATGTTTTAGTGATTTTTCGAATGCTAAAGTAATAGTATAGTAAAAAACTTAGTAAAAGTCATACTTTAGTTTATTCTTTAAATTTAGTTTAGATTAAGATTTAATTTTAGTTTTTTATTTATTTCAAATTAACCACAAAAGTTTCAATTTGTTTTTTTTTTCATTAATTGTTTACCTACTAT
This sequence comes from Idaea dimidiata, assembly GCA_949358125.1. Classification (NCBI taxonomy): domain Eukaryota; kingdom Metazoa; phylum Arthropoda; class Insecta; order Lepidoptera; family Geometridae; genus Idaea; species Idaea dimidiata. The sequence goes on from OX442334.1 coordinate 13,491,149, forward strand.
TGTAAAAAAAAAGGAAAGTATCTAATAAGTTTATTAGTTGGTTATTGAGCCAGTTAGTTAAAAGTAACTTTTTACTATTTAGAGAGGCAAAAAAAAAAAATACCTATTAATACTAAACTAAAACATAAGAAAATGTTATTGTCATACGCGCGTTGAAGTCTTTCGTTTGCCTACACGATTCTATTTGTCTCTTTGCATTATAGCAATATACTTACACATTCACAAGTAGTTCGAAAGCCTTAGACTGTCTAATATGCGTTTAAAAAATTAAAGACGTACGTACGGACAATACAATAGGTATAAATAAATCTGTAATTAAAGGAAAGATTATCCACAAAAAAGTGCATGCCTAGGTTGTAGTAGATGGTAAAGATATAGAAGCAATAATTCGGCGTTGGAGTCACCAGCGTCGGTGGACTAATTGGTATGTCGCTATCCCTGGATTGGATTGAGATGCGTTGGTTCGAATCCCGCTCGACGTCGGCCGTGCCCTGTGTTTTTGTGGATATATATTTTCCTTTAAAAACAGATCTATGGATGCCCAGAGCAGGCTTGAGCACATAAAGATGAAAAGGTATAAATAAATGTCATAAAGTCTTAACTTTATTTCATCTCGTCATATCCAATTTTGCTATAAAATAATGAAATAACCACTATGTAACACGATATTCTGTCTGTTTGCGTTCATAATATTGTTGTTAACAAAACGTTGGCAAAATGGAAACTATTTGCGCCCTTATTTGTTAAGGACGATCGTGTGAACGGATTGAATTTGTAAAGTATGTCATAATATTATTTTCTTAGAATTCATTTTATTTTATGATTTATCTTATTATGTTCTTGTTTTTATGCTATGCCCTTAAAAGACGCAATGTAAACTCTTGTGAAATATTTTAGATAACATAGTAAATAAATACTTGTACGTATGGTTACATTTCATTGTTTTTTCTTTTAATATTTTTAACAGTTTCAGTTTCTCAATATGTTTACCGAAACTCAACAAGAATTAAAAAAGAAATTCGAAAATTCTGTTTTCGGCAGTATTTAATATTTTTTCTACGTACCTATTTAAGTATTAATTTATATAATATAGTAAAAACATAGCTCTTTATTTTTGTAATGGTGTTAATGTATTAAAAAAATACACTTTTATTTTTAAATTATATACCAAAATTATAAAATGTTAACAAAAAAAGCCCGATTAAAATAGGAAAAATTGAATTGAGTTTTATATTAATTACAATTATTAAGACCATTCAAACATATATCATTTTGATGAATGCACCTAAAAATCAGTTAGGGTGTGATTTCAAAATTATGCACTAATCATAGGTATATGCAAAAAAAACATACTAAGCTTTTTTACATACTTTCTAGAACATCCAGTTAAATAGTCTCCAACACATAGTACAAGGAAAAACAAGTGTGTCACAAATGAAAGTAAAATTTCAAGGGCTTTTCTAACCGCAAGTACTAAGCCACAGTTTAGCTCTAAACAGTAGAGTAACGTCGGTTGGGTCCGCAGTCACACCCTGTCGTAAAAACGCTGCAACTTTCTCCACTGTGTACGTAGATACACAGTACAGAGTTCAAAGTGAAGATTTTGAAAATATGTACTGATGGTTACCTATATTATATTGTATATGTACTAGCTGCGCCCTGATAGTTATCTATATTATATTGTATACTAGCGTGCGATTTTACCATCATAAGTTCCGTTTCCGCGGGAATATCAGGATAAAAGTAGCCTATGTTTTCCAGGTATCCAGCTTACGATATTTCAAGTTTTATTTAATCGGTTCAGTGGTTCTTGCGAGAAGCAGTGACAAATTCATGTACATACCAACATTCGCGTTTGTAATATAAATAGGATTCTTACATAGAACTATTTACTTGTGTGGATTTTTATTTTGCCTTTCTTAGAAAAAAAAATAGGAAACAGTGTACTGTGGCATTTCATTATAAAATTAAATTCAAAAACTCAAATTTTATTATTGAATTTCGTAGTCGACTTTTGAACTATGCAATGAAAAGTCAGAGCTACCTAAACACTTAAAAAATCATTTAATTTTAAACCCTTTTTTAATCGTAGTCTATCCTTGAGCAAGAGATCTGGGAAGGTCTTGAAACGTGTGGCGTTGATAAATTGCTTAATTAAATAAAAGCAAAGCGATTAAAACCGGAAAATGCGTTCAATTTCAAAAGATTTTTAGCAGTTAACAATATTTTTTCACGGCGACGGGAATCAAACTGGCACCTGACCTAACAATTACAACTAACGAAATTATTCTTATGTTTATAATACGTGTATAGTATATTTCAAGTTTTATTTAATCGGTTCAGTGGTTCTTGCGAGAAGCAGTGACAAATTCATGTACATACCAACATTCGCGTTTGTAATATAAATAGGATTCTTACATAGAACTATTTACTTGTGTGGATTTTTATTTTGCCTTTCTTAGAAAAAAAAATAGGAAACAGTGTACTGTGGCATTTCATTATAAAATTAAATTCAAAAACTCAAATTTTATTATTGAATTTCGTAGTCGACTTTTGAACTATGCAATGAAAAGTCAGAGCTACCTAAACACTTAAAAAATCATTTAATTTTAAACCCTTTTTTAATCGTAGTCTATCCTTGAGCAAGAGATCTGGGAAGGTCTTGAAACGTGTGGCGTTGATAAATTGCTTAATTAAATAAAAGCAAAGCGATTAAAACCGGAAAATGCGTTCAATTTCAAAAGATTTTTAGCAGTTAACAATATTTTTTCACGGCGACGGGAATCAAACTGGCACCTGACCTAACAATTACAACTAACGAAATTATTCTTATGTTTATAATACGTGTATAGTAAAAATATTATAAAGATCTCCGTGACCTGTCTGAACCTAAACATCAGTCGCATCGTTCTCGCTTGATTGATAACTATTGCTTAATCGGCGCGGAATCCTGCGCACGAGTTTATGAACCTTGGTGTGGGCAGGTTTATTTGAGTATTTATTTGTTTGTTTGTTGTGATGTAAAAGATAGATAGGTACGTATAGGCTGTATTTGCATAATATTTCTTATGTTTAGTGCTCAGGGCATTCTATTGAAAATCCACCAGCAAAATCATCATTAGCCTACTAGAATACGAACCCGTAGATACCACGAGCCAGTTTCACTACGAACTATACGTTATTGTTTAGTCGATCCGTACACGGGATCCCACGGGGCGTATGCGAAGTGTACAGGTTCGAATTTAAGCTGGGTTTTTTATTACCATAGTCTAACACTTAATCTATTACTTAATTCTAATAGATTGACAGAGGACAAAAAGTCTGTAGGTATTTTAACGCAATTGAAAAAATAATTTGAAGTAGTTCACTTTGGATAAACAGCAAAACATGAATACTTAGTTAGTAATATTGATATATTAGGGACTAAAGATACATAGGAACAAAACATACAAACACAACAAAACAGTCTTTAGAAATAAAGAAAAACGAATTTTCTCATAAAAGAAATCAACGACCGTTCTCCAAACAAAAATCCACAAAAATTAAAATGCTTTGTTTTATTCAACTTTAAAGTGGAAGGTTAATTAGGTATGTTATATTTAAGTAAGACACAACACAAACACAATAACTAATTATTAAAAATATGTGATGTCGATCGAACTTTCAAATAAAAGATTTCAACGCGCGTTAGTATAAAAAGAAAATATAATTTTAGACTTCAAAAATGAAGAGGTAGGGTACACAATTTGGATGTGGCTATTAAAAAATACATATCTTATGTTTTTACAAGTAGCTATATTTGTATAGTTATACTAGTACAAACATAACTATACCGAGGTAGATATTGTATGAAAATATTGTAGTTATTTTTATTACTTATTTTAAACAACTGAGCTAATTTCGATTAAAATTAGATATGTACATAAAGAGCCTAGAATTACTTCTTTTTTTTGTGATTTTTCTTCATTGATATTTCAAGTAAATTGAACTTTTCTAAGCGCTTTTATACCAGCTAGGTATTGTAAAGCGGTTGTCTGCCACCAACTAAACTAAGTTAGTTTTAGCTTTCACTCAGGTAGGTATGAAGAGTTAAAAGTAGGAATCAGAGAAATTACACCAAAATATATTTTATTATATAATACTGTTAAATTGACGCATACAAAAATAATTACTCCAATTATTAAAAAAGCGGACAGAATATAAGAGGCTCGAAACAATAAATAAAACTGTCTGAATAAAATGCCACACTTATAGATCAAGATGCAACGGGTTCAGAGATCAGGGGCGTATTCCATAAGGCAAAACCATAAATATAACAACAAAATTATTAAATACTGAATACGTATACAATCTTTTTAGTAAAAATGAGGTATACCACACAACCACACATAACTTATAACCCAAAATGTTCATGCATTTACAATTGAAAGTTATGTGTAGTTTCGAAAAGCGCCCTCTGATTCAAATAAAATAAAGCATTAAGTATAAAAATATTTTTTTTTGTTAAATTGATCTATTTTGTGGGATCAGTTAATACCTACCAATCAGTTTTCTGGGCAGCTTAGTCTTGACATGTACGTACGTACAATCAAGGTGGCACTTCAGTAAGCCGTTAAAAAACTACCTATTGCACAATGTTGTAACTTTCTCTATAAGTATATTATACAAAAGTATGGATCAGCTAAATTGTAAAATATGTCAATATCATTATTATTTATATTATTGTTAAGTTTTCATAGTGTTAGTGTATTGGGTTTAGGTATTTAGAATTTAAGGTCAGTAGGTTTTTATGATCAATCATTGTATAGTAGTAGTTGATGACTAGTTTTATTTGCTATAATATTACTTTGTATATGTAAATTTTTGACAATATTTTCCTTTACTTAGACATATCTATAGTACCAATTTAATAAGTTTTAATTTGTTTCTAATTATAAGTGATAATTTTAGTTTCTACTGTTAGCCATTTTAGCCTGAGATACAGGATATTCCTAGTTCAGGCATATGTGTTACTTAGATTTAAATCGAAATTTAGACTTTAAGCAATTTGTACACAACTTTTTGGAAATAAATTATTTATTATTTATTTATTTATTTATTATTTATTTATATTTCATGTTTCTTTTTCGCGGTACTTTCGTTTCACTTTATAATGTTCGTGGCAAAGGCCCATGCTTTATCAGATTTATCTCGATCTAGCACCCATTGTTTTATCTCGTCAGATAACGTCATAACCCGAGTTAAATATTATTTGTTACTGACATACAATTTGTTAATGTACGCTTAACGTTTGGACCACCGATGAATTTTGGACGTACTTAAAAAAAATTCGAAGTAAAGAATAAGTCTCACTGCCATAGTTAGAGACAGTTAATGGTTGATTCATCATCATTATCATCATCAGCCTCTTGCAGTCTACTGCTGGACATAGGTTTCTCCAAACGCACGCCATCTAGATCTATTTTCGGCTTCTCGCATCCAGTTTGTGCCACCCATTTTGCGCAAATCGTCACTCCAACGTGCTTGAAGACGTCCTACACTACGTTTGCCAATGGTTGATTAAACTATCACTAAGTGAAGATTTTGTATGTAAAATATTCAATTAGTGACAGTTTAATAAACCAAGAAACGTCTCTGAGTACGGCGGTAACAAATCTCTAGTTTTAAAATATAATAAAATGTAGATGTCCAATAAAATGTTACACCACCAAGTATAACGTCTCAGGTTCGATTTAACGAAACTAAAATAAGGAACGAATAGGAATTTTAAGCAAAAATAATCTTTTGCAGCCTGTCGAGCTGTACATACAACCTAAAAAATTACTACTTAGAAGGATAATTTTTATTCATTGCTCTTTTAGTTCGTACGAATCAAGCCTCAGTAAGGTTTATTTTTAAATTTGGTAGTGTCAGATTTTATTCAATAGATGACTATAATTTGTAGATTGGATAAAACAGAAACAAAGGTATTGTATTACATTATCTGAGTAAGTTAAAAGACATTCTTAAAATAATTTTGATCTTAATCAGTATAATTTTCTCTATGGTTTTCGCGATTTCACGTAATAAAACACTTTATTTACCGGGCTTCATCGCATTTTATTCATGATTTTTAAACGAACCGAGCTTTCGCTAAATTTACAGTTAGCTTTTTCAAGATTGACAAACCAACCAAGACTTTCAACCTTGAACAAACCAACTATAAAGTTGGCGAAAGCTCGGTTCGTTTAAAAATCATGAATAAAACGCGATTAAACCCGGTAAAGTGTTTTATTAATCAGTATAATTAGACCAAAGCTAAATGTAATACTGAAAGACGTTTCCAAGGGACTCTTAGCTAAGAAATGCTACGCTTGAGCGAGTGATATTCAACATCAGCAAACATGTGACTAGGCATTCCTTAGCTAAATCCTTCCCTCCTCCTTGTGAATCATAATATATGTAGATAGATTTAAAAGTGTGTCAATCAAATATTTCAGTTAAATATAACATGTGTTGGTAAATATATTATGTTACCAATTCTAGCAAAAATACTCCATGTTGTAGAGTGCGAGATATAATGGGATTTCTACGACGATTGTAATGTTAACATTATCACAAAAAAGTAAACTTCTATTAGTTACTTACTTCTGATTGAAGAGCGCATCCAAAACCATAGCTTCTTATTAAAAGATGTGTCAAAATGATCAAGTATTTCTAAACTTAATCTTAATGAATAAATATATGACTATCACAATATTCCAATAAGAACTAAATAAATCCGAATAATCAACAATTATTATCAGAAAAACGTTCAAAAACTTCGCCGTGAATTACTGACCCATATTAAAGAAGGGTCCAGTGACCTATATTATTAAACTTCAGAATAATATACGCAGTATCTTTCCAGTGATATTTAAAACTTATATTAATAAATCTAGTTATGAATAAAAAAACTCACCTTGTATTTTTAATTTTCAAAAACACTGCAAACTTTCAGATCGATATGTCCTGAATGTAGTCCACTGTATTTTCTTTTATCATCACTTTTTAAGTACACAGCACATCACGACTTTTTCAACAAAAAGTTTGCAAGAAAAAACTAAAAAAAGTTCGCAAGTCAAAAGTCGCGAATATTGAGCGCGTTATGCGTGCGCGCAGGTATTTGAATCGCGGGTCGAGAATCGAGCCTCACTCGGATGTGGTCCGTGTGTGACTGTGTACCCATCCTGCACTTCACGATCACCGAAGAAGATTCGTCTCGCGTCTCGCTCTAAACCACCGTAACAGCCAGCAGCTATCCCTCTTTCTTATTATCAGAGGTTAAGTTTCGCCCATCAGTCAGTCGGCGCGAGAGTATCGTCGAGGAAGGTCGCATGTCCCGTTACAGCCTCACCACCATAAAACACACACTGTACCGCACCGCACCGAGCATTTTGTCGGTGCGTCAGTATAATTTATTTGTCGTACGCGCAGGTGCCTCCAATGTTTATCGATGTTACAAAACAAGATTTATACTTTAAGAACGTTCATTCATCGGGTCAAAGTTAAAATGTTAATAGCTTGAGTAATAAACGAAACTGGAGCGAGCGCGCCGAAATTGTTTATATTAAAGCGGACCAATCGCGTTGTCGCGAAATGACAAGTAGGCTAGATCATTCGCTTAGATGATCGGCGCATGCGGTGCTTTTGCCGCGATTGGCGTGCTTCCGCGCAGGCCCCGCCTGTACCGTTACGGGGGGCAATGACTCCCCTCCCCAAAGTGGGGATTTCTAGATCAATATGTAATTGGTGGGAATGTGACATATGCCATACCTATACTGTTAATTAATACTGCCCTTTCATAATAACGTGTCGTCAATAAAAGCGACGACGCGACGTAATCATCGTATTGATTTGTGATAAAAACTTTGACCCGCTTACGAAATTTATTGTTAACGGTCGGGTTTTAAATTTTATGGTGTATTGTTATTCATTTTTTTTCGTCATGTTGTCTATTTTATACTCTTAATGTTGTTAAGCATTAATTTGTTTTGTAACAAATTTGATTGTAGGTATTTATTCATCTTTCTTTTTATATAGAGGTGTGGTCCGCCTGATGTTAGAGTTTTCAGGTCGCCCTAAGGCCTCTAACGTGATCTAACGACTGTTACCAGAGATATCAAGCCGGACAAACTGCTAAATGTGCTTATCGCAGTACGGAGGAGCTCGAGCAAATGGTTTTTCGCTCAGTCATCCAAGTAGTGACCGCCCCAAGCGTTGCTTTATCCGCACGACCATTTACGATCGACTGGTGCAGCTAAGCCAACGAGCTCCTGTTGTAGGTGGTAGGTAATTTAATAGATAAATAAATACTTCCTTTTATGGTTTTCGCGATTTTGCATAATAAAACAAAGCTCGGTTCGTTCAAAATTCATGAATAAAACGCGATTAAACCCGGTAAATAAGGTGTTTTATTAAATATTTTTTATTACCAATAATAATTACTACAGATATATCTACCGCTAAGTGCGTTAAATATATCTGTATAGTTATTCGTTAGGGACTTATCTAGGAATTTAATGATTAGGTATGTAACTTTCAGAAGTCTAGACGCCTCTGGCTAAGCCAAGCACAACCAAATGCCCTAGTTTTACCCACGTCAGTGATTCTGAAAATAAAGACGTTGACCAGCAGTGGGCCAACAAAAATAATATCTAACCGGCGCAGCCCCAAAGATTCGACGTAGAGACATTTTTGATTTCTAAAACAAAAATTAATTCAGAAATATAGATTAAATATGACATATAGAAAACTTACACCATACATTTAACTATACTTGTCCCCGCGGTTGTAATCAAACCAGCAACCATCTGCGCCATAGATATATTATAAATAACAAATAAATATTGCACAACATTACACACAGCGATCTAGCCCCAAAGCAAACACTAGCCTTGTACTTTGGGTACTAGACAACGGATATACTATGTACTTCTTTTATCTTACTTATGATAGGTGGAAAATATTTAAAGAAAAAACTATTTTTTAAACATAAATATTTGTACCCAGCTGAATTTGAATCCGAAACCTTCTATATCAATCATCCGCAGAATCTTCCTACATTTTTAGATGCTCAAGTGAAACTGCAGAACACAGTTATGTGTCTACTGATACTAAACATATAAAAGTTGTGTATAAGTAAGTGAACCAGTATATTTGTTACTCCTTTACGCAAAGACTACTAAACCGATTGCGATGATACTTTATATGCAGATAGCTGAAGAACTTAATTAACACATTAATATATATCTTGGCTTCTTTTTATCCCGATTGTTCCGGGATCGGAATTTACGCGACCAAAACCGAAAAGGGGCCGAAAAAGGAATTCCAATTCAACATTGCGACAACAGAGGAAAAAGTCATAATTTTTATTATAATTTAGATTAATTAAAAAAAATACGTATCTTTAGTAAACTCACAGAGCAGTACAAACCACTAGTATTAAATTAACATCCCATATATTTCATTCTCAAAGGTCATCGTGGAAACAGTCATCAATTGATACTTGCATTCAAACTGGGATTGCCTAGCTCCTACCTTATGACCTGATCGGTAAGGTAGATTTTGTGAAACAGCAAATTGAAGAAGAGCTTAAATTGGTATAAAACTTTTTGTAATTTAACTTTAAGGAAAGACTTATAAGAAAAGGGCGTGGGCGATGACGGGCTTGTTTGTATGAGGACACGGACACAGTACGTCCGTCGCATTCTCATTAGAAACGGGCTGTGGATGGGCCGGTCCGGGCATGTGCTTACTCTATACAAAAATCCCAAAAAAAAACAAAAAAAAGGAATTATCCCTTACTGTTCCATTGCTGGGAAAATATAGCCCCCATATCCATTGAGACGTGAAGATTTTTGTTCCGAGTTTCTGAAACAAAGTATAGTATAAAATGGAAGATGTAATGTTTATAAATATTTATTATTTTTTTAACAAGTATCTAAATTATTTACTAATAATAAACTGAAATCTACCTCCAAAGCATCAGGTTTTATTTAGTTTCGCAACAGTTCACAGGTCAGACGAACGAAACATATGCGCATGCGCTAGGTTTTATAGTTTAAACGTATTTAGCATAACGCGCAATGCAACGGTTGCTCAACGATTCAATATGGAACCGTTATACTAGGATCTTTTAACAGACTTCGAAAACTAAGATGATTTTGTATTTGATCCAACTAGGATGTAGTTGGAAATTGCAAAGTCCATGGTAGTTTTCGAAAGACAACTGCGAAAAGGACTTTAATTTAAATAGCTTACAAGTTTTAGCACTGTAAGGTTGACTTGCGCTGCTTTACTTAGCCCTAACTAACGTGCTAACTCTTGTGATTGGTTGTGCACTGACATTTGTGCCAGTGCAAGACCAATCACAAGAGTTAGCACTGGGCTAGCTCAATAGCTTGGGGCTAAAAACAGCAGCGCAAGTCAACCTTAAACACAAATATTAGGTTAATCGGCTCTGTATTAAAAACTTTATTTACATTACGAAACTAGTGTTATGCATTATAAAGTCAATTTCATAAAAGCAGCCTCGCAGCAGTTACTGGAAGCAATTTTATCAATTAGATAAATAGTACCGCTGTATCTACGCAATTTATTTTGTGAAAATGACTATAAATTGTATGTGACTAGTTTCCAAATGTGAATCCTGCTTTAGGTAGGTAAATAAATTCCATCAAATATCAAGTGATCGAAATATACCTCAGCCTATTTACTAGTTCTATTTAGTTATGAAAATCTTATCTATGTGCTTACTTTTTAAAATGCTCATCATCTTAGTTATTGCTATGTTTATAAAATTATCGGGCGATGTAAAAAAGTATTTATTCTCTATAGGGGTGTATTTCTATGTATAATATGTATGTATTTACAAAAGAAAAATAAATGTGAGTGGTACATATCCGTCGCCTAGTCACCGTAACACAAGCTTAGCAGCTTACCATGGGGCTAGATGGCGCTGTGTGTTGGTCACAGAATTTATTTATTTAATAATTTATTTAATTCCTCATCATTGTTAGATCTCAAAGTTTGGCTAAAGTTTTGGGAATGTTATTTTACAAAATTACCAAAAAATTCTAAATCGTATTCGACAAAAACATCAATGCTTTATATTAGTGAGATACTTAATTTTTAGTTTATTGGTTCCATGCCGTAGGTATATTCGCTATCTCAAGCTGTTCAATATGTAAAGCTAAGCTATAGCTCTCGCACCGTGAGCTACCAAATACAGCTAGCTATTTGTCTTACACATTAGGTTTTATAGCTTCCCTGCTGGAGGTGACAAATTCTATCTGTATTTTATAAGGTGTTTTTTATCCGACCACAGCGAAGGCAAAAGAAAGGGTATTGTATTTTCTAATGGCTGAGAACGAGTGTAGCAGTGTTATGTAGACGGTTGCAAATCCAATTCTGGATTTAAAGTTTTTTTTTGCTATATTAATGTATTTGTTAAATCATTCCATTTTTCTTTTTCATATAAAATGAAAGAAAATGATATTTATTTAAAAATAATATCTTCTCATCCTGTTTCATCCCTAAAATTATCTGAGGTCGGTACAGTTAATTTAATCATTTATTATTGACCATACTCGTATCTACTATATACAAATAAGTAGACTTGATAAAAATATTACCTATTATTTTTGTAGAAAATTCATAACATAAGTATACTAACACTAAAAATTCCCGTTTATAGTGTAAGAAAAGGAAGACGAGTCGGTTCTTGTTTTACTGCTGTCATTTGTTTTCTAGATGAGCGTGCTACATCTTAGACCATGACCATCTTAGATCTTGTAAGAAAGCTGCTCTATCTAGTTAAAACAAGGTTATAAACATAAGCTTCATCATATTTCAGGTGATATAGTAGCCAAACGCTCAAGAAACAGCCGAATAAAAAAAAGGAAATTAAAACACGGATGACAATAATAAATTCCACCCATAATCCAATTAGATTTTCTCAACGCCACAAAAAAGTCTAAATGTCATTTACCTAAATCATTATGGAAAATCGATATGCGCGTGAAATCATAAAAAACCATCGTAACAAAAATATGTAAAAGAAATGCAATAAAAAAATGTTCGACGATATAAAAATTCCAATAAGAAATCGAATGATAAATCGGAATGATCGATAAAATGAATCGAATGACGGATTCCCACGTGCGAGCGCGCGCGTGCGCTTTGTGTCAACCTGTCCGTCAAGTTGTCTAAAAGTTCGACAGGTTTTGGGTAGATGGCGTTAGTTGTATCGAAATTTAAAATTTATTTTGATTGCTTGAACAACCGATACTGAAATTAGTATGATGGTTTAAATTTGTCAATTTAATGTTCATAATTTTTATTATTTTAAATGTAATGTGTTGTTATTAATAAATTAGAATTTAGGATTGTTGGTATTGAGATATTATGGAGAGATCTCAATCCTTTTCCCTATTTTAAGAAACCGCTACAGCACTGACAAACTGACAATATAGTTACGTATAACGTACAAATGAAATTAGCAAAGCTGCGGGCGCTAAGATGCAGTTTATGAACGATCTTGTTGTTGAGTTGTTGACGACTTAAAACGTCAAAAGCATCGCTAAGTTTGCGGTAGCGTTACCGCTAACCATTTTTTCTGAAGTTTTAGCCGTCAAAAATTAAACGTACCTTTAAAAGCAAGAATCAGACCGGCAACTAACTGCATCACAATTTACAAAGATCGTCGACCAACTAATCTAACTAGCTTGTACCTACTATGATTCTACGAACAAACGAAAAATCTGTCAAAATGCTTTCTAAAATGGCAGAATTTGTTTCTAGATGATAGTTTTTTTTTCGTTCGTTCGCAGAATCAGAGTAGAATTAGGCCTGAGCTTTCCTTGAAAACTTATAAAAAGCACAAGCGAGGTTTATTATGCAAATAATTATTATACGTAAACCACAGATAAGTTCGCTCTACCCACGGATGTCGTAAACTCAAGTTATGATAAGTTATAAACTTAACTAAGTGCATACTTGTTACTCTGATAATATCTTGAAGCTGTGACATTTGATAACTCGGCTTTTAATGTTGGTTACTCGTACTTTATTAGAAGATATAAAATATTACCTAAAAGAACATTATAAATTTTAAAACTTAAGTACAGAAGTTTATCATTCATCATCCGAGCGACAATGTATAAATGCTTTCCATAAAATATTTGAATGCCGTCTGACCTAACTCTGAAGGGAAAGTCTGCGCTAGAGCCTCGTCCGTTCTATAGCAAGTGCACCAAGCTAGTAGATGAGGTTGACTTGGATCCAACTATTTTAATGGGCCCTATAGGCATACATCCTAAGTACACAAGTTGAAATAGGTGAATTCTAAATAAAATACGTATTTATTAATTTGAAACTTACTTAACATTTTTGAAATTACATTAGAAATCAGTTCTACACTAAGCACAAGCTTCTATCGCAGTAACTGAGATACTAATATAATAATGAAGGTAGGTTGTCTGTATTCGCTTTTAGCTCAGCGTGCTTCGGAAGGCACGGTCAGCAGTTGGTTGTCATTATCATTTTCACCTCTATCTAGTCACTGCTAAACATAGGCCTCCTAAATACGACGACGCCACAAACCGTGGGAGGCTGCGGTTGTTTTAAAAACAATAAAGTGAGATCTTCTTTTGTTATTGTTTATTAAGAACATAAAGATGACAAGATTAAAGATGTGATCAACTATAAAAACATGACATAAAGATTAAGGTATTATCATTTTAAAGATTTTTAAGAGAATCGACATTTATCTCGCTTCTTTTAAAAGAAAAAAAATGCCACAAATATTAAAACGCTACTCAAAATTTAACGGCTACAAACTTGCACAATTAAGCAGCTTCGTAACTCAATTCTGTGCTTACCTATTTTTGTTTTTAAAAGCTACATAATTATTTAATAAGGTCTCAAATGATAAGTGGCGTTTCAGTGGCCTACTCAAGATTTTAATTTTAATTTACAAATTTTAGATTACCAAAAATATTCCTGCATAAATATTATAGTATTTATATTATTCTATAACGGTATTAATATTATTCTTACATCATAATCTTATAAACTTTTAAAATTCACACGATTTGTTAACATAGTTGCATTTTACCGGGTCTTAATCGCGTATTATTATTTATTTTCTTACCTCGACGTTTCGATCATGTTACAAAGATCTTGGTCGCGAGGGGACTGGAGGTGCAGCGGGTGTCGTTCTCTAATATAACCGTTATTGTTTACTGTCCGGTGGTCGGTAAGTGTTTTTTTTTTATATATAATAATACGCTATATCATTATCTCAGCTTATGTTACCCATCCACTACCTCATATAAGCCTCCCCCATACGACGCTACGACGCCAGAAATAGCCATCCCGCGTCACCTCCATCCAATGACTCTCCGCGACCGCTCTAAATAAAATCATAATTTTAAGACTCGTTGTATCAAAGTTGTTTTTATATCAACTTTAATACAACGAGTCTATTTGTACACTCAAGCTGCTTTGACTTTAACCGCTACAAATATTTTACTTTTTGTTATTTATTTAAAAAACACAATCGATTTTATTTATCGATTTTGTAACAAACTGTTCACACTTGACAGTTGTTGGAACCCGCCCACACGGTAGCATTTTTTGCGAAATCTTTTTGATAAATGGTCAGAAAATGTCTTATCGTTTTTGGAGCATTCCTTTCATATGAAACATTTTTTTGCTGAACCAGTTTTCAAATTTCGTTTGTTTGTATTTTTGATGATTAATGGAGGTGATAAAGTCCAAAATATTTTGCATTTGTCAGGTTCGATACGAAATCTCTTATATTACTATTTTTAATAAAACTCGGGTCTTAATCGCGTTTGTGCACTTTTTATAATTTAAAATAATAATTTATAATTACCCCGACGTTTCGGCAAACAGGTTACAGCGGCCGTGGTTGCGGGAAGATCGACACCCGAGTTTTAATAAAAATTGGTAATGAGCAAAAATCGTGTGAGTTAAAAAAACTCTTATATAATTATGAAATAAAAAGGAATAGATCATTTCTTAAAAAATGTAAGATAGATTTAAGCTACCTCGATGTCATTCAATTGATGTCTTATAATTTAAAAATTAAAAACCGACTTAAAAAAAGAACCAAAAATATTTTAAACATTTAAAAACCACCAAAAAAAAAAAAGAATTGATAAATAAAAAAGACCAAAATAACCTCTACATACAGCGCCACCGACTAATTAATCTGTTTTATCATCTGACGTCGGGCAGCCAAACTAAGTACAATATGGAACCATACAGCCAGTAAAACTGCCCGACTTCAGATGATAAAACAGATTAATTAGTCGGTGGCGCTGTATGTAGAGGTTATTTTGGTCTTTTTTATTTATCAATTCTTTTTTTTTTTTTGGTGGTTTTTAAATGTTTAAAATATTTTTGGTTCTTTTTTTAAGTCGGTTTTTAATTTTTAAATTATTTTTAGCTAGTATTGTTTTTATTAATTAATTGTTTCCCTAAGAAATAACTTAGTACACTAAAGTCAATAATAAAAACACAGGAATAAAATATAATTAAAGAAGAGTTCAGTTTTTTAATTTTTAAATTATTTTTTTATTTCACCCTTTTTAGTACCTACCTACCTACTTTCGACTGCCAAATAAATTAACAATACCTATTGTTACCGTAATTTTAATTATTGAGGAGTTTGCTGATGAGAAGGTGGTTTTAGGTGGCCCATCAATCTGTACTTAGTTCTTTAGGGGTCTATTCTTTTTGGAAGAAGTCCAAAAACGAGTAATTTATTACATTCTAGGAAGCTATCCTGTCCATCATTCCGAAGATACTCATCAGATCCTCACCAAATTTTTATGGGACCACCTCGGGGCTTCCACCTTTCCATTAAAAAAAGAACCATCTTAATCGGTCAAGCCACCTTCGAGTAATCGGTGAACAAGTGAATTGAATACAGGTTTTTGAGGAGCATTCCCGGTCCTCACTTCGAAGATCCTCATCAGATCCTCACCAAATTTTTATGGGACCACCTCGGGGCTTCCACCTTTCCATTAAAAAAAGAACCATCTTAATCGGTCAAGCCACCTTCGAGTAATCGGTGAACAAACATAAAAAAAAAAAAAAAAAAATATATACGCGACGAATTGAGAACCTCCTCCTTTTTTGAAGTCGGTTAAAAAGATCTTAAATTAGGTAGAAATTAGGCTTAGTCTTACCTAGGGATTGCAGATCAATTTGCGTGTAGATAGAGTCAATGATAACTTTTCTACTGTGTGGACCCTAAAAATATGATTTAAGAGCTCCCGAGAGAAATAATTATGTAAACGGGAACATCGGTCAGGCTAAATAGACATACTTTAAATTTAAACATCTAGGTGAATAATGAAGAAGATATAAAAAAGGATGTAAAAATAATGAATTAGAAAGCCACAAGGAATATAAGATAAGAAATACACAGAAGTAGTAGAAGAATTGGTAGTATAGTTAGAAATGTTTTTGTTGCTCAAAGATTTTGGCTTGCACAAATAAGTAAACAAATATTATTAAATATAGCGCGACAAATGGTATATATGCGTCAGTTTATTGTTGTGGGACAGTTATAGGGTCTTTTCAATATCAATGTATTAAATAAAACCTTTCACAATAGCTAAAGAAAACTTACCAAGCTGATAAACCAAAACGAATGAACACCATCAATTTGCTATTTTACTTGCTTCAGTATCTCATTGAAGTTAAAGTACTTCATAGATCAAAATATCCTATAAAAATGATATTTGTCATATATATTGCAATATAAACTTATTGTACTTAACTTAGGGTATAAAACCCTTTACATCCAACATCATACTTACCAAATTCTACATTATAAAAGACACATTCCATTTGCAACTCTATCCTTCGTATTTTAGAGTGCAAAGTAGCGTTTAGACGATTATAGGCGAAATTTGTTGAGATTTACGTTCAAAATAGACTCAATAGCAAATAATGCAATCATTTGACATGATCTCTAACAATATTGTTGGGCAAAATGTGCAAATTTGAGCGTTTTATAAGTTAAAAGCTTACGCGGCTTAATTATTTTATTAAAGCTTTTAAATTTTATAATTGGTATTTAAGATTTTGAGAAAGCCTTTAGTAATCTAGACTAATATAATTAGATATGGCAGTCTCTGTGGCGCATCGGGCGAACCTCCGACTGCAACGCAGAAGGTAGCTGGTTCGTTTCCCGCCGACCATACTTAAGTAATTTATGCTGTCCATAAATGTTTGTTCTTGGTTCTGGGTGTCTCTAGTTTCTATATGGATCAAAACGTACTACGTATTTACAAAAAATATAATACCTATTTACTGACACTTTAGTACAAACCTAGTTGCTTTACGGCGTTATGTACAACATCCTGCAATATTAATTGACCACATCAAACCACTTCCCGCAGTCACTCGACACTTGCACCACAGTTCATGTTAAATCGACAATGCAATGATAAGTGTGGGGTCGATTTAGACCCTAAACAGTCAAACAGTGAACAATAACGTGTCAATGGTTCTAAACAATGTCGATCGTATTGTGGTTGCCGATGATAAATTGTCTACTGCTCTCATAATAGGTACCTACTATAATATACGATGATTTGTTATGATTATTTTTAGCGATTTCGCGTAACCAAGAATAGTGTGGATGTGACATGTTTTAAAATATAGTCGATAAGACCGTTATCTCTTGCTCGTCGAAAAAGGCAAGCAAAAGAAGCTTCTTGGTAGGAAGTATTGCCTATATGGTGGGTATTCTAACAACCAACCGACGTTCGAATTTCAATTCATCGTTTTTAAAATTGAGTGAGTTATTTCCCGAACTTTGTTTGACTTTGGAACTGGCGAACCACGTCCGTCAAAGAAGAATTTGAAATGCATAATTGTTAGGCGACCTTTCCCTTTCAGTCCAGTCATTGTGTCCATCACAAGATTAAAAAAATATATTAAACATAAATTGTGTAAAAAGGCGTACTGTGATACGTCGTCATACTTTAATGAAAAAAAAACCATGGACATAATTTATTGATTGCTCCTGTTCGAATTATAGATATTATCTGTATTATGACGATTGTAATTTAACACGATCACAAAAAAAACCCCATGAGTTTCTTGTGGCTTCTTCTCATCGGAGGGCGCGTTCCGAAGCCACACTAAAATCAATACACCTAAGACGTAGCCAAATGATCATGTGCATTTAATGTTGTATAAGAATCTAAAGGAAATTAACTATTTTGACTTTTTTTGACTGGCCTTATTCGTAGTGCTAAGCGGACTCGTCCATGATCCGATATGTAGACGGGTGCAGCAATTAGGGAAATAAGTCGGATCTTATGCCACTGCTGTCTTCCATCGTCTCGATGAGCGTCTTCATTCATATCCTTACTTACTTATAAACGTTAGTTAAAAGCTGAATAAACTATGAATCGTTTGTCTTTTACTGCAACATAATTTCAAAGTTGACAGACAGAGACATACGTAATTTAATTGAATAATATACGTTCAATATTTCTTTTTGTTTTTATTGCTCAAGGCATTTTAAACATAGAAATTTTTTTAGCAAGGAAATATATTTCCAAAAAATCCCCATGACAGGATTCGAACCTGCGTCCTTTCGCTAACCAGGCGAATGCTCTAACCGCTGAGCTACACAGGAATCACGTGACATGGTATAATTTTTCGGCCATATCTCTCCTCGCTAATTGTTTTACCAACTAAGGCTTGGTTTCAGCGCCATCTACCGGTCAAGCTTTGCAGCTTTTATTGACTGGCTTAGGTGGTTTACTTTACAGTAAACATACCCAACATGAGATGCGCTTTCCCTCCAATTTAATATTTCTTTTTGTTTTTATTGCTCAAGGCAAAAAAGGCTCAAAAGCTCAAATTATACCATGTCACGTGATTCCTGTGTAGCTCAGCGGTTCGAGCATTATAAATGATGATGAACGTATATTAACGTTCATCATCATTTATAAGTAAGGGCGATAATCACTTACTATTTATTAGGTGACATAATGGTCAAACGCTCATTTACCGTGTGTAAAACGAACACACTAACATTCACCTTTATAATATTAGTAGGGTTGTTTTTAATATTATAAAACTACTGAACCATATCCACTTTATGCTTTCCTTACCGCAAACGCCAGACTAGCTCGTTTACCCGACACCGCCTACCAAATATTTGACTATTGTGTGCAATACATCTGTTTATTAAAGTTATAAAACCAGGTGACGATTTTTATCTCAAATTTTGATATTGTTAACCTGAAAAAAGAAAAAAATGTTACTGTGGTCTGGCCGAATAACGAATTCAGTTTTTTTTTGTTGATTAAATATCTAAAAATAGACCGTAAAAACAAAACAATAGTTACTTAGTTAACTATGTTTTTATTATTATCTACCAAATTATATAGGCATAGGTAGATTTCTGTATTACCTATAATCGTCGTCTTTTAATTTTATTTTATTAAGAGCATTCTTACAAAATTACTATCAGTCTTTCAACCTCATAATTCGACCATTGTACGTGATTTCAAGTCGCGGGCTTCCTCGCGATGTTTTCCTTCACCTTAAAAACCATTTTAATAGCGCCCATATTTTTTTAGAAAGAATAAGATGTTAGCTCGCGGTCCGTCACGATTCAATACCTTCGGAATGAAAGTCGGGGCCTCTACTACTACACCAATACCACTCTTATCTAGATAATACATTTAAATAAAAAGCTCTTATTTCAATTTCCAAAAACCCTAAAAGTCCCAAAATAAATCAAATCATTCATTTCAACTTTCGCGTCACAATATTTTCACATCTGCCCGTTTTCGTTGCACAGGAGCAAGCAGCGGCGCGAGATAAACATCACACAATTATGTTATATTCAGTGGAAACATACGGTTAATGTTCTACTCTGTGGGATAGGTCACGGGTGCTTTTTGTACAGGGTGTCAGAAATTATTTCACACACACATTTCCGGACGAATTTAGGAATTGTATAAATTTCGAATTGTATACAATGATTACATACGTTTTCTGTAAACTATACACAATAAACTCAATAACAAATACGTTTTCGCATCTATGTTACACTACCTTTAGTAAGTAGGCATCCGTCAAACCAATTAAAACTGACAAATGAATGTATTATTCATATCAGCATCGCGAAATCCGAAGAAAAATCTACAAAGATGTTCTAGATTTTAGCGCACCGCATAAAACATTAAAAAAAACACAAGTAATATGTACTTACCTTCATAATTACCACTTGAGTTTTTTGTAACTTCGGTGAAAACAGCGCACCCTGTGCATCGGCCTTTTTTCAACATTTTAGTCACAGTGTATACGTGCGCAGTTCAACAAGAAACAGAAGGCGATAAATTTAGTTCTTCTCAGTCGGGCATTGTCAATTTTGTATTGAGGACGAGCTATTGTTTGGGAGCTTCGATTTTGCTCGGGTTCGTTTGCGGTGCTATGGTAGAGGAGATCGCGAGGTCGGGAAAATGTTTGTTATTTTTAGTACCTAGCTACTTACGTTAGTGTTTTTGTAACTAATGTCTACCCGAAGACGACTCAAAACGATGATATGAAGCTTATTTAAGAAATATACCTTTTTTATTCAGTAAGAACTCACAAATGAATTTTCCATCCCTTCGCAGTAGTGTTATAAATAAATGTCAAAGTTTAACTGTTTTAAGTTTATTTTTCAATCACGCAAAAACAACCGCTCCGATTGCCATGAAACTTGGTACGGTGATAGCTGGAGATCTGGACATACTACTTTTTACTTCGATAATCTGGCGAAATCGGGACTTATAACTTGTAAAATCGCAGGGTGCAGATAGTACAAATACGATCCTGATCTCGAGCTATCTGCAAACGGCATACAATTTATCATAATTTTAGTAGTTTTTTCGTGATTAAATCACAAACATCAACAAAATCGCTGTCCTCTAACCATTTCACCCCACACCAAACATACCAGGTTCAATTCTAGGCGGATCTGCAACAATGCTGCTTCATTAGCGCAAGCGCGGAGTATGCGTTAGTTTTTACCTATATCGCGCCGACGCAGGCATCGAACTTGCTACGGTTTAACATCAATCAATGGGACTAGTGCTGGTTGTGAAGCTACATAGTTGTGAAATATTTTTTGTTGTGGATTCAAATAGTGGAGAATAAGTTTAGTTTTAGCTTAGATTCACGAATTGTGGCTCGAACTATCTATTGTCATCTCACTAATACTCTTATTATAAATGCGAAAGTTTAGATGTTAAATAACTACTAAATCAATTGCTATGAAACTTTGCATGCAGATAGCTAGAGACTTTGATCACGTTAACGTTAACGGGTCGGTTTCACCGGATCGGATAACATGATGAATATGACGAATTAAATAAGATAGGTAGTTGTCTCTGTTTGTGGACTGAATCTACTTTCTACTAATTGTAATCTTAATGTTTTTGTAATTATTTATCTTAATCTTCTTCACATGTTATTGTTATAATTTTTATAACAATAACATAATATAACTCGTTTCTTGTTATAATACGAGTATATACACAAAAGGAAGAGACTAGTCGCCCGCAACACAGGGTATCCTAGTGTGGGGACTGTAGTGCTCGTTTAAAAACACAACATAATTTTTCGCTTTCTTAGTTACTGATATGCATGTTAGAATAAGTTTTGTTTGTACCTACTTTCAATGAATAAACGTATCTGTATTTGTATCAGTACATAGGCTTTTTATTCTGATACTCCTGTGGGGTCAGAACTTACCTAGAGATTGTAGAGCGCTGCTAGTTCTAGTAAGTATTATGTAAAACAATTAGGAAATTTTTGTCCTAGTACTTCCGCGGAATTAAAACCTTTACGAAGAGAATCCAAAAAAAAGATTGTTTATTTGTAACAAAAGGCTCCAGGATTACTGGACCGAACTGAATTCGTTCACAAATTGAAAGTTATATTATAAGGCTACGATATTTTCGCGGGATCGGGTATTACGCGTGTGGAACCGCGAGGCGCAGCTAGACATAGATAAACATTGTATTAGTCACCGAAATCCAAGAACAGTATGTAAATACGATAATTTAGAACTAAAACATTCCCATGTCGAGGTGTTTATGATGAATTGTTTAGATATAACTGTGGAATTTAGTGTACTGCTTTGTTTACCTATTTAGATATGCGGCGCAGATAAATGCCACACTTGTTTTTCCTTCTTCTTTAGTTTTTCCGTGTAGCTCTCCTAGTGTTAATATTTTAAGGTGTCCCTAACTTGACTTAACGACTGCTATCAGTTATAACAACTGGGACCAACTACTTGATATACTTTTCGAAGTCACGTGAAGGTAGAAACATTCTGTAGCAAGTAGTGACCACACTGGTATAGATAATATTACCGTGCCACTGGTGTCAACCGCATTCGATAGGTACTTAAACGAAAATGAAAACTACAGCAGTTTACGAGTTTAGCCAATATAAAAAGTATCTAATAGTGTGAGCGCATGTTTAATTCACACTTCCCATTTTATTTCTGCCCTACTAACCCATAAATCTACTACACAGTACCTTCGTATTATCGACTTTGAAACCATTCAACCAGTTTCAAGGATCTATTAAATTCTTATTTAAGGACCAGAACAAATTGTCAATAGATTTGTCGCGCCCCGAACTACAATAAATGACATTTTAAATTGTTACAATTCTGTTCTAAACTTGAAATTTATTGTAACCTTACTTTGTATTTCAAGCAACTATACGTCGATCAACATTAAACAGTATTTTAAAGCGTATAAGGTTCTAATTATGGGGATATATTTAAAGTGTTGTCGGTTTTAGATAGAAGTTTACGGTACATAAATATAATTAAATCAAAATGCTCCAAAACGTATTGTTACCCCACTTACCCTGAAGCGGAGGGTGAAAATATTTTGACATTTTATTAACTCTCTTGTCTTTTATTTTAAAAGTACTGACTAACAGAGTAGAAAAGCATTAGAAAACTAGATGCGGCATATTGAATTTGAAGTAAGGTTGTTTAGACTTTCATAATTCTGCAATAAATATTTCTAAAATTAAGATTTTTATTGCATATAAATGGGGAACTTTTTCAGGTTTGTGTGTGTGACTTTTGAATCGAACTCCTGAACTAATTGGAACGAAACTTGATTAGCTATCAGCTATTAGGGCTATCAGCTAAAGCTAAATTGAGTCTATAATAGTGAGTCATGAATTTTTATTTTCCAAAAAATTGCCTAGATACAAAGGTACTATTTACATATTGGTATTTACTCAAGTTGCTTGCAGTCACTGCTGCACGCCTGATTTTTTGAAATGGAATGCGTACCACTAGTTTTGTTATTTCACTCGTCCATCACGTTATTTTCTATTAAACTTCTTACATCCATGGTTTGGTTTACGAGTACCTACAATCACGCACATAAATCGACACACATCGTCAACTACCAATACGCCATAAAGAATTAACGCCTAACAAAAGCTATGATTTGTAAGAAGCCAGCCCATAAATATCTTACAGATTCTTATGGAAAAAAAACAATCTATATTTATGGGATCTTACGGGGTCTCCAGATAGAAATCTGAAGTGTAACAAGGGATATAAATTTGAAATTTTTGTCAACAACTATTTCTGTATGGTATAGGTGATTGGCTTGTGGAATGTTGTGGTTATGTTTTGTATGATATTATATAGATATTTGGTATTTATCTATAGTATTATGACTTCTTTATTGCACAAGGGCGTTTAATTTTACAGTTAAAAAGTAAAAAAAAAATTAAGTATTAATTGAGGTTCGGTTCGGTTACAACAGAAGTTTGCGGGTTTGATATTTATGGTATCTAAATATATATAACTCAAAGCTGACTGACATAGTGATCTATCAATGCACAGCCCAAACCACTGGACGGATCGGGCTGAAATTTGGCGCGCAGGTTGATGTTATGACGTAGGCATCCGCTATAAAAGGCAAAAGCTCGTTAATATTATAAAGGTGAAAATTTGTAGGTGTTAATTCCTCTTTAACGCAAAAACTACTGGACCGATATAAAAATTACGAGCAGCGTCTCGCAGTTTTACTCGTTTAATTTCCAATCCCGTAATAATTTCTAAAAAACCTTTTTAGTGGATACTTCAAATTCACAAAGGAAAAATAAATTTACAAAACACAACCCACTGCCGGTTTAAACGCTTATCATAAAAATAGGATATAGTTTAGTCAGTAAACCAGTCAGGAAATTTAATTTTATATGAATAAATAAAGTTTAGTAAAGTCAATATAACTTGATCAAATAATAATACGCGCTTGATGTTAATAAAAATTCAGTACCTACCTATTATCTGCGGTGGAGCATTGTCTAGTCGCGCCCACGCTTTGGCTCTAGATAAATTATTAATATGCATTTGTAATGAAATATAGATCAGATTGTGCGCAGAGGAGATAGACCGACATTCCAAGTATGGAAAAAAATCAGAAGATGACATGTCTATTTTTTTTTTATTTGTTCACAAAGGCCAGTGTTTGATCACCTTATAAATGATAACTTGAGTCTCTGATAGTAGTTTTGTTCGGGTAAAATTAGGGACCGTACGGAGACCACAGTATAACTAACACTAGATGCACCACACCGCGACACAAATTTTAAGTTTGAATTTGCATCCCACGTAAGTTCCACCGATATCACATAATGTTCTAAAGACATTCTGGGCACATGCGACAAAGCAGATTTTGTAGCCAAATTTGAAACAAATTTTGAATTAAATTGAAAATATTAAATAATCTAGGTGTATTTCAATGTATAATATGTACCTACGTATTTACAAAAGAAAAATAAATATAAGTAGTATATCCGTTGTCTAGTCACCGTAACACAAGCCAAACAGCTTACCATGGGGCTATACGGCGTTGTGTCTTGGTCACAGAATAAAATAACATAAAAATAATCTTCCAAAATCAGTTCCAGTGAAACCAAGACTTCGTGTCTCCTCGCGATAAAAACTATTGTAGTAACATAGTTGAAAAGTCAAAGTAAAAATATAAATAGTAATACACGATTTAGAACTAGGAAAGTGGAACTAAAACATACTTTAATCTTTGACATTTTACGAGTAAATCAAACCAGTAAGCCACTGTAAGTGAATGTGGGTAACATACATCACAATAGGTACCAAGTACAAGATATCGACCTAACATTTACATAATTTGACATGGCTCATGTACACTACTATGACGAGAATAAGGCGATAGCAGGCTAACGGCCTGTGTTACAAGTAAGGTAACTCAAGCAGAGATCTAGACTTGAGTCTTTATGAAATTACTTAATAAAAAAATTTACAGGAGGTGACATAATCGGTTGCTAAACGCGATAGAAAAGCATTTAATGACATTGTCTTTAAAAAAATTCAAGGAAAAATACATCTTCAAGAATTCACTGGCATCAATTCGGCGATTTTTTTTCAGATGTATTTTACTAGAGCATTATTATTATTTTTTAAATATAATTTAGGGATAAAGTCCAGGCCTTAATGACGAATTTTCCCCTTCACAAACCATCAAAATTGAATAATGTTAAGTGGTGGAAAGTGGTTTTCTGGTTACTCTTGCAGCTATAGAGAAACAAGCCTCGGCTCGCCAGACAAATACTCCTCTCACAGTGTAAGTAAATTTAATCAAATATGACTCACAAAGTTCAGAATACCAATAATTATCTCAATTACAAAATCAATTCATAAACAATCGTAAAGTAAGCCTTCAATAATAGAAAGTTATACAAATCGATATTCATTACACAGAATATGTATCCGATTATAATCGAGTAGAATTATTCATGACCTGTACGATTGTTTCTCGATTCGCGCCGGTACTGGGAGATGAATCGATATAGTTCAATCGATTGATTTGTTCTGAATTATTGATCTCGATATTGTTGATTTATTTAAGACAATCATGTCGGATTTGATATAGTTGTTTTTTTAGAGCAGGCTCCTTAATAGGTAAGCTTTTAATAAAGCTTGAAATTCTAATGGTATAGACACAGTTTAACTTAAGCAGGATTACATTACAAAAACTCATAGGTCAAAAAATGCGTAGACACAGGGGTACTATTTATGTATTTGATAAAATTGCTTCCTGTAACTAATATTGCGAGACTTGCAAATTGGTCTATTTAAGCGAATTGTCGGCGGATATTAATTTTATTTGTAGTATTTGTAAGTTTGTTTCTTGATTAGAATTAAATTGAACTGTTATTTATAGTATTAGTAGTTCCTAATTTTGCCTCGCAGAAGTACCCGAAACCCGAGATCAGAATTAAAGTGGCTTATTTGTACTTTTTCTATAATTTTGGATAATTTAACAACCCCTCTGGCCGCCTTGACCGATTTGTAAATTAACGGCCTAAAAATCCATAAAAAAAACTTTCAATATTAAAATTAAAATAAAAATTCACTATGCTTAAATCTAAATTGAATCGATTTAGAATACTTATAAATTTAATTTAAAATATTACAACTAACACATAATAAAATGAAAGAGATAATCTTCGTTGTTTTCTTCCCATGGGCGATTAGATGGAGGTAATGTTAAGCTTCAAACTTTATAAGATAAGTATTATTTTTATTGAAAAACTAGCTTTGCCGAGTGATTTTATCCTAAGCCGAGGTTATAAGAAGAATACGGAGTATTTTTTCTATAAATTTAACCTAACAAGATTTTAAACTAAAATATAGTAGATTTCAGCTTCTCTACAAAATTTTATTTAAAATATAAATATTTACTACGAAGAATTTCCCGTTTTTAAATAATATTTGAAGTGAAATTCACACGTATCTCATGTAGGTATTTATTATCTCTCTCCACATGCTTGATTATGTTAAAGGAGAATGCGTTGATCTCTTTTCTATGAAAGCAACCACACTTCGATATATACATACAATTGACCTAAAATATTGTTCCGGTCTTTTAGGTCTATTAAATATACATATTATAGTCTAATAGAATTTGAGCTCACGAGTGCTTGAGTGTTGGAAAAAAATATAAACTAACTGCAAGCTTGTTCGATGACGATAGCTTCTTAAGTCGGCTTACAAGTACGACTTTAATATTATTTATATCTACCACTTATATATCTTTATTCATAACCATTTACCCACTCCATTACCTCAAAAATTACAAAAAGAACTACATAATTTGGCTCAAAATATCAACTAACTAACACACCTTTAAAGCCCCGAAAAGGACCAAAATATACAATTTTCCTTCATCAAAAAACCGTAAGTTTCAACAGTGTATAAATTTCGCGAAATTGGTCGCTGGATCACCTCATAAATCGTGCTATTAAGTTCATTATTACCACCGAGGGCTTCATAAGTATGATTACGATGGGGTGTATAGTTTAATATTTTCATTTATACGGTGACCTGTAATTTATCGGCCGAAAGATGAGTGGTGTTCAAAAAATCGACCTAGTTATTGATAAATTATGATTTATATCTTTTTTAGGGTACCGCTTTTTTACATTACATTTCAAACTTTATGATTAGGTAGACGATAAAAATGTACATTTAGTTGAAATTTAATAATGAACTTACAGCACCCTGCGGTTTCACCCGTGCTAGTTCCGATCCCGAAAGAATATCAGGATATAAATTAATCTGAGTATTAATCCAAATCTTTAGCCATCTGCGTACCATTGCAATCGGTTTAGTAGATTTTCTATGTAGGAGTAACAAATTCATATACGTGCTTTATTTTTTATAATATTAGTAGGATAATATGAGGAGCTCATTGGCCTGGTTTTATTTAAGTTGTCATTTTTTTCTTTTTATTGTAATTTTATTTTTTGTGTTAGAATATGGTGACAATAAATTAATCCATCTTTCTGTCTTAAGGAACCCTTTAGTAAAAATATGTTTCCCACTTGACCGCCCTTTGAGAATCCACTAGTAATTTCGTCTGAATTATAAAGAGTGATATTGCCGTGGAATCGGTAAATGATGGTACAGTCGTACACTGTTCCGTTTTTCACCACGTAATTGTGTGTTATTTGTCGGACACTTGTCGGTTTTGCATTCCGTACCTTTCTTTTTGAAACGTGTGATTTCTAAAAGAGACTGGGCTTTCTTTTATCATCACTGTATTTTTACATATATGATTATTACGACTTGCGAGTATAGGCAGCGCCCTTTAACGTCGCGTAAGGCCTGATCGATACGAGTTTTAAACGAGGTAAACATATAAAAAAACATACCCAAACCTTTTTCTTGGTGTCAACTAACACGACCATAGAGCGCAATCATACCTACTAATATCTTATGTACCAATATTATAAATGCGAAAGTTTGTATGTATATTTGACTTTGTTACTCTTTCACGCAAAAACTACTGAACGATTGCGATGAAACTTGTAATATTTAACTTAAATTTATCCCGATTTTCCTACGGGAACAGGACTTACGCGGTTAAAATGGCGGGGCGCAGCTATTACCTATAAATATGAAAGTGCTGATGTGTTTATCTGAAGTGTTCACTGCCACTGCTTATGCGAGTGAGTATGTATTTATGTAAGTAAACAAGTATGTTTGTTACTCCTTCACGCAAAAACCGTTATCTAATTACGATGAAACTCAGTATGTAGATATAGTTAGAAATTCGCATTATCACATAGCTTACTTTTTGTCCTGATAATCCATCGAAGACAAAATTTAGGAGAGTAAAATCTAAATTAAAACGCAATTGAAAACAAAAAAAATGAATTTTCATTTTGGACAAACATAACTTTAAAAACAGGTAGCTACAGCCTTATGACATTATGTATGTATGTAAATAAGACATAACAAATAAAAGTACACTGCCAAACAAAGGTTTATTGAACTTATGAATAACAAATTATAAGTCCATGCTTACTTGTTATAAGTAAGGCATTGCATTTGCATACGTATCTGAGTTTGACTGCCAAAGCAATAGATTTCAAGAGAATTGTTTTCTAGAAATTGAATATTTTACTTTGTCATTTGAGCATTGTAATAAGTTGCGTTAAGAAATGATAAAATTTATATAATGTTTGTTTATGTGTTAATCACGCAAGAAATACTAAACGGTTTTGATTGAAATTTAGTTTTGGTAGTTTAAATGAAAGAGATATAGCAGTATTGATCTAGTGGTAAATACCTCGACTTTCATTCCGAGCGTTCTAATATCGGCCGATCGCAAACCATTGCTTTTTTCTTTAAGAAAAAGTTATGTTTCTTTAAGAAAAACATCGCTTTTACGGTAAAGGAAAACACCTTGAGGCCACCATTATCCTAAGACCCAACACGGTTCGAAGGCATGGAACATTCACGAATCGAGAGTAGCTTCCAGAGCATCTTACTGCCTAAAAGGAGGGTTTTGCCCTGCTGTGTGCAAATTAAAATGCTAACAAAAAAAATACATGGGTACATAATTTCTTATGTAAAAATATTCGAATTTACCACCTTCGGAATAAAAATAGGACTATCTACCACTAGAACAACATCTTTCTCTTCATACCATTTATTTAAACCTTTAAAGCCATATCTATTCCCCTCAACATCCATGACATCCACTATCTAAGTGAAATATAGAATCACATTACAGCTTATTAGCACACGGCCCGAGACAGACAGACAGACAAACAAGCCAGTAAGAACAATGGACAGGAAACAATGACAGAAAGAAATCGTTTAATCCAATTACTTGTGATATACAAGAAGGTTGTTGTTGGATTAGTAAAGATAAGACCAGTAGGATTGCTTCATAAAAGGAAGCTACACTATAAGTATTAAATATAGTTTATATATCTCTCTCTCAGTTTATAAACTCTGTTCTCTCTTTTTCTGCAATATTTCGGCAATTTATCAGATCACCTGCGACACAAGCTTCGCTTAGTGGAGGGATCATTGTTTATCTGTTCTTATAATATAGGTAACCAAAAATTGATAAATTGTAACAATAGTTTAAACACAAAACGATGTTTTAGTATGTAAGAAATGTATTTTTTATTTTGGTAATAAATATATTATTATATTATATCTATTCTAATATAATGAGAAAAGATTAATTTGTTTGTTTGTTAGTTCCCAATTTCAAAAACTTTTCACCAATAGAATGCAACATTATCGAGGAGTAACATAGGCTACCTATGATATTCCCACGGGATCGGGACTGGGATGTGGGTGAAAACGCAGTTATTTTATAATATAAATAAACTTCATATACCTAGAAAAAGAAAATTTAGGTAGGGATATAACCTACAAAAATTAAGGCCATAAATATTCATAAAATTCGTATTTTAATTGTATTGTATTGTGTTTGCTTGTTGATTGAATTTTGTTTGTTTGATTAGACTGTTGGTCTGGAAATATAGCAAGAAATTATTTTATTTGTATGAAAATACTTGTACACTAATTAAATTAACAAGAAAATGTTACATATGTTGTAGAAATTGAATAAGTTCTGTCTAATTTCTTCTATGGTTTTCGCGATTTTGCATTATAAAACACTTTATTTACTTTATTCACTTTTGTAGTTCTGTCGACTACTGTTAATTTTAATTTTAACTTAAATTAGTAATTAAATAAAGAAAAACCCATATGTTTCTGATTGATTACTTAGATCCATAGGTGATAACAGGTAGGTATAACAATGAAAATAATAATCAAATAAAATAAAATAAAAAAATGCAACACTAAATAATATGTACAACATCTAATGTTGGCTTCCTTTGAATAACAATGCTACAAATATTGTAAAGCCAAAAGGTTGTGAGTATGTTTGTTACTCAATCACGTAAAACCATGATAGCTTGAAGCCTGGAATAACACATAGGCTACTTTTTATCCTGATATTCCCGCAAAATCGGGCCTTCAACGGGTGAAATGGCAAAGCGCAGGTAGTTTTCAATAGAAATGTCCTATCCACAGTAATACATCATGAAGTGCGATACAAAGGAACCGTGGACTCAAATGGGTGGTCCGTGTTTATAGTTTATCATCACGACTGGACCGATAGCGGGCTCAGATATGTGAATTATTGTGGTAATCAAATTATGTATTAAGTTCCACGTCTACTCTACTAGAATTATCTTTTAACTAAATAAAATAAAATAAAAAAAAGTATGATCTAATCAGTGTCTGTTTTGCTAACTTTTAATTGGTACTGAGTTTTCAAAATAAATAATAAAAGTCTGAGAAATGTAAAGAAACGCCTTGTTCTAACAAATTGTACTTAAATTCGAAAGTTTGCTTTTTCGCTCTCATTTAAAATGACTTTAGTACATCTACTACAGTACCCTCTTGCATCAAACTCAATGTTATCATTAAAAAAAATTCAAAATCTATTTGTCTATGACATCTTTGACATATAATGACATCCCTGTTAGAGTTATTTTTATTATTTATTTTATTCATAATACTCATTTTCCTTTTTCGTAACCTATTTCGATACATTTATGCATTTTGCGAAGTCACACTACTAGCAAAGTGCCCGCTCTACGTATTGACTATACTGTGACCACATTGTACCTACATAGCAATTGAAGCAAGAAACTCAATTGCTCGTTACCCAAATATCAAATGCCGAATTTGATTGCGCTTTTTGTCGTCGAATAAAATCGTCTTTTGTAAAATACAAGGTAAAAAATATTGTTGATTCACATGTTATTGTAATTTTTTATTGAACTGTGAACATCCGGGCCGATATCGAAGATCGAATAGGTCAACTCAAAGAAAATAACTTCTTGACTTAAGAGCGGGTTATAGGACCGTACAAAAAAGCTGCAATCGTATTATAAACTCAATTTTTTTTTTAAGTCGGTCAAATTTTCTGTACGCAGTGTGATGTAACCTGAAACATAGCTGGGACAATGATGATGACTTAGGTTAATATCATAGAAAACAAAATATTGTAGTTAAATCTCCACTTCATTTTTTGGTAAAGCATTCAGACGTACACAAGCTTTGTTTATTTATTGTCCGCTCTACATTCGCGCAATATTTGAAAGTCTTTGGGTTCATTTGTTTTGTTTTTGATTCTGTCAATGAATAGATAATATTTGAATAAAAAATAGTGCTTACTACTTTTAAATGAATATTCTACGCTATTTTAAAACCTGTTTCAGTCATGTAATTTCGGTAATCTATTTATGTCATTAAATATTGCATGTTTCTTTATACTTATTAGTTTTACTATGAAATATGGCTAATATGTTCATAGGTTTAACAGCCGCATTACAACGGATGTGGGTTCAAATCTTGTCGGGTGCAGAATTTTTGAAGATGATTTTTCCTTTTGAATATTTATAGTAGAAATACCTTGAGCAATAAAAAAAATTACGAAAGATATTTTTCATTAACCAAAAAGTAGGTATTAGTTAAGAAATATATTATTTATTACTTATAAGTTCAAAAACATAACTCAGCATATTTAAAATAATCATCGAACTTTATTACCCTATAATAGAACATAAAGAAACTTTATAAAACTTCAACCTTCGTACCATATTGAAAATAAAAATCTCAATATATCTAAATTAGGAGTTGAAAGGTCAAAATATAACTCTAGAATGGCTTTTAGGGCATGTCAACGCATCTCGCGCTGTGGTTTATGCGCCATTTGTGTTTCAACATCGGTTTGAGGTGGGGGCAGAGTGTTAGAAGTATAAGCAAAAGTCTATCTGGACTTAGGTACGCTCCATATCTAAATGGAGCGTACCTACGAGTTAATGCGTCAGGGAACTCTCAATTGCTATTTCATTTTAGGATAATTCGTTTTTAACCGTAATAATCATATTATAATAATCAATTTAGTTTCGTGAAGGTGTACAAGTGTAATGAAAGTGAAAATCGGTGCAAAACATGGACTTTTACGTTGTCTCCAAAGCTCGCGTGAACCGTCATTACTTTCATTGGATGGGTAACCGATAATGCTAATTTAAAAACTAATTTGACAAGCTCCTTCATGCTTCGGAAGACACGTCAAGCATGGTTTGCTATATCTGATACCTTGCAATCGTTAGGCCAAGTTAGAGG
The DNA here is from genome assembly GCA_949358125.1 of Idaea dimidiata. Classification (NCBI taxonomy): domain Eukaryota; kingdom Metazoa; phylum Arthropoda; class Insecta; order Lepidoptera; family Geometridae; genus Idaea; species Idaea dimidiata. Next base: position 13,524,264 of record OX442334.1, read on the forward strand.
CCTTAGGGTGACTTGATAGCTCCAACACTAATAGGTGAGCCACACCTATACAAGAAAATTAGAAGTAGAAAATAGCCAAAATGATTGTCCATTTTTACCCGACTACGGCGAAGCGAAGGAAGCATAATGTTTTTAGTATTCTATGAATGTTTGTTCCACCTTAGCACCTCACCTACTTAACCGATTTTGATAAATGAGGAGTCATTAGATTTATAATAATGGGCCGAATGTCATAACAGATAAATTTTCTCAGCATTTTATAGGACGGTATTTAAAACTTAGATTCTAACCTCAAAAAAATTGAACTGAGATAATAATTACGTGTTTGGTATCAAATGAAAAGTCTTGGCAAGAAACCGAAAAGTATTAAATAAAGTATTAAATAAACAGCTCAGCTCTACCTTGACCATTTTTGTAGCTATGCATTTGTACATGGATTTCTATCTGACTTTTTTTCTTGTTTCATTCATTTTAGATCCGCTTTTTCACGTAGTTGGGTTATAGTTTTTTTAATATTTATTTTTAAATACACTATTTCTCAGTCGTTAAGTTTTTAACTCTTTTTTTTTTAATTAAAGAAATGCTTTCTTAAAATTTGCACCCGACGTTCTTTTTTCTTCTTCAAAATAAGACAATAGTTAGCCCTCAGTCGCACCCCACCCCAGCACGTGGGCGCGTGACCGCTTTAACCGATTGACTTACACTAATGCACACTATCTTAACTAGTCTATTTACACTTTATGTGAGCTTGGTCTATTCCGGCCTTACGACATTACTTTGTCAAAATATAGGGTGAACTATAAATCAGGGCTATATAGCTACTTTTTGTTCCGATATTCTAGCGGGAACGGGACTTACGGGGGTAAAGCCGCGGAGCGCAGCTAGTAATATTTTAAACGCGATGTTTTGATGTTTGTGTTTCAATCACGCAAAAACTACTGAACCGACTGCAACGAAAATCGGTGTCCAGATAGTCGGCCGTCTGGATTAAAACATACGATATCTCGATATATCCGCAGGATTGGGACTTATGCGGGTAAAACCGCGGGGTGAAAATAGTAGGTAGTATATATATCCAAGTTTACTAATGATAATATTTAAGAACCTGAAAACGCTTACATACGTACTGACAGACTAAAGCAAATTTTTTTTGCCAGACTTGAAGCAAAGATGCTTGGCTCGCTCAACTAGACCACCACTCGATAACTTGTTATACAATGAGTAAATTAACCTTACTTTGAAATCGTATTATTTATTTAAAAATAACATCCTTCTACTCATTCAATCAAGTATCTATCGAAGACACGAGTGGCAATTGTATTAAATTCAAGGTTTTTAGATGATGAGTTGTTATGCTTCCTACAATTTACTTGGTAAGTAATCTATTATCGTAATTTAAGTCTAGATTAGTGTATAATTTAAGACTAGATTTGAAACACATTAATCAAATACCTATCAATAAAATTAGAGAATGAATGTTAAATTTTAAATAAATATAGACCGGGGTGTTTTTGTTTCGTGTTCATAGTAAATTACTGAAAATATTTTCAATTTCCTTATAATAATATTATATTATTCTCATAATTTACATAAAATGTTATATTTTTAAATTTTCGACCAGTGTGCTATGTTATTTTTATGGTTCCTTAATTGAAAAGGTAGTCTTTGCTTGTTGCCAAATTGTAAGTAGTTCCTAGTAAGTGTATAGTGTTACATATATAAAGTGTAAGTAGTAAAGTAACTATTTACACTTTTTATACATTTACTAGGAACCGTAGACCTCAGCAGAAATTTATTTTTGTCTGCATCTGCAAGCATTTTTTTATTTAAATTTAAACTTATTGCCCTTTCTAGAGTAAGAACTTTAAAGTTTTCGAGTTTTCTAATTATTTCTAAACAGATAAATAATTCATAAATACAACCAAATCCTCCTTTTTGTTGTCAGTTACAAATTACAATGCAAATTAGAACTCCGAAATGCAATTTTAACAATTTAACAAACTGTTAATACAATAACACAAAACAATTAATTAAATTAATCAAAACATAAGTCACGGCGTTTTATAAAGGGCTTTCGTAGACTGATGACTTTTGTCTGTGACGGATTAGGGCAGTCAAAAGACTGAGATTTTTTTGTCTGCGACGAGTTTTTGGTAAAAAATATGAGTATTTTTCATTTCATTTTTTTTCTGCTGATTGATCATTCCGTAAATAAAAAAGAATACATTTTGATTTCGTGAATAAGCAGCATTCTGCAGAAAAATGTGCAAATGTAAAAAGCTCTCCTAGATTTGTTTTACCAACAATCCGTCACCTGACAGACAAAAGTTTTCAGTCTATGAAAGAGAAAGTCTAGATGATAGATGAGAAAATAGATGCCCTAGATACTGTAGGCGAGCGAGACAGAAGAAAACACAATAACCAATCGCTCGATAAAAAGTTATGAGTCTACCACAAATATCTAATATAAATAATTTAAATGATGTAAACCAATGTTGTAAGTTGTAACTAATTAATATTTCGTTCTGCGATCGTTATCTCTAAGGTCAGGCCGATCACGACTTCAACCTAGGAAGTGCAGGTTTTGATTCCATTTTGTTCGTGTCTTGTTTTAGTTATATTTTTTGAAAATAGAACTATAACATTGAAATGTGTACCTTGTTTCAATCATCTGCTGAATCCCCGCAGACTATGGACTTTTATCGGCTGATAGATTCATTGCACAACATATTGTACGAGATAATACACAACGTAATTTAGCCCTAAACTAAGGGCTAGGCTTATCCTATGCGTGCTAGATACCTGATATAATCCATATGATACTTTTTTTGTAAATATATACATAATTATGATACATAGAAAACACATCCAGGCCTGGCCAGGCTTATTTTTTAAGCATAAATACTTGCATAATTGGGAACGCTAAATAATATATATGAACACCGTTAGCCTTTTTTTTATCAAAAGAAAATAAATTAAGTTAGTAGTAGGTATAATTATTATCTGTAATTTACTCATATCAATTTATGAAAATAAAAAAAAATCTTCGTTCATGTTTAATTAATTGGATATTGATTCTGCAGTTGGGACCATTCAACTATCGGCTGAATAAAAGTCTGTAGTCTGGTGAGGCTATAAAAGTGTATGACGCCATTAGCGATTGGGTGCAAACTATGTAAACACAAACTTTTGATCGCAACGGCACGGGTCCTTCACGCAAAAAACTACTAAACCGATTGCTATGATACTTCGTATGAACATAAATGAAGGTCTAAATTAACATGTAAGCTACTCGTTGTCCAGTGTTCCATACTCCAGTGAGATTAGGACTTACCTGCGTAAAGCCACAGGTCGCAGAATAGAAACGTAACTCCACCCAAATACTAAGCAACCGATCAAATTTCATACACTAGCTAATAGTCAAGCCTTTTTACGATTCATATAAATTTAACAAAGCTATAAAAAACAATCGATTGTCAACAAATAGAACAAAGAAACCTATCCCAAATCCACCTATCACCTAACATCTCAAAAAGGTGATAATAAATTTTGCATTTCCAAAAGTACCGTTACGCAGGTGTCAACGGAATATGCTTTCACAACTTTATTAGAACAATTAGTGAGCTATAAAAATACGACGACAAATCAATTTCATGGAAACTTATCGCGTCGTAAAATGTATTATGTCTATGGGACAGCGCACTGTTATTGCTAAGACAAAATGTTGCGACAAGAAATTTGAATCAATATTTTTAAAATGCTAAAGAATTTAAACATGTCTCTTATAACTGTAAGAGACTAGGAAGATAAATAATTGCTTGACAAGTGAAGCATTTCAAACTCGGCTTAGACGGCCGACTTTCATCAGTTCCAAGGATATGCCTAAGCACAGCCTAAATCAATTACAGTAGAGACATGGACATTTGGAGAGTCTGTTCTTTCACACGGAGACGGTGGAAAAATAGAAACATAACACGATTGAAATCGAAACAAAAACAAAAGACTATCAAAACTCGTTTGAAAATTGTAAAGATTTAAATTTTCAAAACAGATGGTACGAAAAGCTAGGGTTTTCCGTGTGGAGCATGGATAGTAACGAGTGTACGCACAAGGTACTAAATGAAGTGTACGGGTTCAAACCCCGCCACGGGAGGAATTTTGATGATGCATTTTTGGTATAGGGATTTCTAGAAATATGTGAAAAATGTTTAATCATTCTCTTCGTTAGTTATTTTTTATAACCAAACCTATACCTATTCAACTTGTGTTTCGATAGGAAAGGTCAAAAAGAAGACAAAAGCTTTTCGATCGATTTCCGCCGCGCAAGTTTTAACAATCGATAATTTGCTAGTTTATATTCATGGCACAGTTTAGTTACGGATTTTAAAGTAAGTTTAATTGATTTGCGAAAACTAGTATATTTCGTGTTTAAAATTGATACGTGGATAGAATAAAATAGTTTAACATGAATATAAAAAAAGGAATAAGAAAACACACCTCAAAAATGATAAAGTGACCTTAAGATAAATAAAATATTTTTAACCGACTTTACATACATTCTTTTTTTCTTGGTTATTCTAACAAGATATTGGAATTGAAACTAAACTCATTTTACGGTTTTAAACAAGTTATTTCTATTATTTTATCAATGCCCTACGTTTCGAGACATATATTATCTTCCCAAAGTTAGCGACGTTGTAAAGGTAAAGGAATTAGATAATGTGCTAAAAATGGCAAAACCCATCAAAATGAGAAAGTTCGTTTAATTTCAATCTAACACCACAAAACTAGAAGATAAATTTAGGATATTGGATCTTAATCGTGTAAAATCGTGGAAAATATTAATCAGCGCTCTAAAGGACAAATGTAGATGACTGCCCATTACCAGAGATTATGTTTTTATTACACTTACATAATTTGCAATAGATCTACCAACATCTAAGAAGGCGCATCATGGTTTAATTGCTATAGATGCGGTACTTTTCTTACTTAAATACCACATCAATTTGTAATGTTCCTTATAACTTCTTGATCAACCACAATCATTAGATGCTTCTCACACAATCGGTCACCTTGACTTTTTCCTATATCGGTATGAAATAATTTGAAGTAATCCGCGTCCAATTGTGTCAATTGTACATGCCATTATGATTAGCTACATTATTATAATGAAACAGGTGCATCTTTACACCACACTAAAATCAATACACCTAAGACGTAGCCAAATGATCATGTGCATTTAATGTTGTACAAGAATCTAAAGGAAATAAACTATTTTTTTTATTTATTTTTTTAGATTTTTAATCGACTTCATAAGAGGAGGTAGATATACTGGGTAGAACTTTTTTGAGTCGTTTTTTGAGTAAGTTTTTATCAATACAGTAAAGATAGACTAACGCTTTGTTGTAGGTACCTACCAAAAAACAAATTACAAAAAATATACTAAAATGGCAAAATGGTAGGGCTTATCGCCTATAGGCGGTCTCTTCCAGGCAACCAATCCATCCAGTAGTATAAACCGTTTATAATGACATCGAAGAGAAGAAACAAGCGCGTTACACTCAGTGTCACTCACGTCATACAAAACATACTCCAAGAACAGAGGCAACTATCGTATTATGACGTTGTTGAGATTTTGGTAGCTGCGGAGTAGAAGGTTGAGAGTTCGCTTTCCGCCAGAGACAAGTCATTTAGATGACATCTACGTTTAGCTTTGTTTGTTTCTAGTTTGTTCTGTTTCTGTTTTCTAGTCACTATAACACAAGCTTAGTTGCTTACCATAGACTACATGGTGTGTTATTCCCAAAGTTTGTTTAAAATACACTGATTACCTACTATTTTTAAAATTAGGTATGTTACCTTTGCTGAAAGATTCGAGCGAAACCACGAGACGCAACTAATAAACCAATAGTATATAAGAATATTGGATCCGAAGGCCGCATAACACTCGTACAGGCCAGAATGATGCCCACTCAACAAGATAATACTTTTAAATCAAGATAGGACAATAAACAATTCAATTCCTCTAGAAATATTATAAAGAAAAAAATCATCAAAAATTCACTAGAGACGAGATTTGAACTCGCGTCTCTGCGTTGATTGATTGATTAGCCAATGATTATGGTTGAAGAATTTTTCTTTTAAATATATCTAGTAGATGAGCAATAAAAGCAAATAAATAAATCCTGTGACCAACACACAGCGCCATCTAGCGCCGTGGTAAGCTGCTAAGCTTGTGTTACGGTAACTAGACAGACAACGGATATACTACTTATGTTTATTTTTCTTTTGTAAATACATACATATTATACATAATATAAATACACCCAGACCAGATACAAATATTTATTTAAATTTAATTCTATTCGTTGTTTATTAAATATTGCTTTTTAAATTTATTTGTTTAGTAATAAATTAAATTACCCTTGAGTTTAATAGTAGTTTATGCACCGAGGTACTAAAGTCCTGTCTTATATAGCGGGCGTCATATTGAATCCAAAGCGTACGAAGGACTCTAGAGGGTTAACTCCCGAGCGCAGCGAGGGTGTTAAAAACTTAACTCCTGAGCGAAGCGAAGGAGTTATGTACCTAGAGTCCTGAGTGAAGCGTGGGATTCAAGCGCCCAAGATAAAGACAGACTTTAGTACCGAGGTGAATACTCTACTTTACACATCTACTGCGAGACAATCAAAGGGCTACAAAAATAATCATTTAACTAACAACAAAAAAATATATTAATGCATTGTATATGAAATATATTGACAGCTCATTAACTAATTAATTTTAGCTAATTAAATTTAACAATGTTACATCAAAATGACGAAACCACACATCGGCTTTAGCTAATGAAAAAAAAAAGTTGGGGCTTTATACTAACCAAAACGTTTTGCTTTACCCTTCCGTCTGTGAAAATAGAAAAAATTTGCCCTATTTTTATTTTTTTTATGTGTTATGTCTAGGTGGCCAGTTCGAAATGGCCGTATGCTACCAGAACCTTAGTTCCAAATTTAAATTACTTTATGCCCTAGGTGCATAATGAGCACTTTATGCACCTAGGGAATAAAGAGTCGCTTTACGTTGACCTTTTTGGTCAAATAAAGTAACTTTGTAGAGCAGTAGGTGTGTAAAATATTTTTTGTTTGGTTAACAAAAACATTTAAACGTTTATAAAGAGGTGAAATATCGAGAAAGTCTTCAATGTATGAAATAGGCTTATGGTAAGTTTTTATTAAAAATTTCGACGGGATTAGGACTTGCACTGGTAAAACTGCGGGACACAGCTGGTTATAAATAAAATAATTAATACAACATTTCTATGTTTCTTTTGTGTGATGTTTATTTTGTATTATTGTCTGTTATTATTTTTGTGTTTTTTTAATTTAGGTGTTTGTGATATTATTGTGTTGACTTGTAATAAAATATATTCAGACAATATTTCTATACTAATAATAATAAGAGGGAATCATTTGTTTGTAACGAATAGTCTCCGAAAATACTAGACCGATTTCAAAAGTTGTCATATCAATATATCAATAGATAGGTACCTACATTATCGAGAAGTAATGCGTAAGTAAGTAGGCTTCTATTACTACTGATATTTTCACGGGTACGTATGCAAGTGAAAGTGTGGGGCGCACTAGCATTTTATATAATTTGGATTGTAATCCAACATCGCGAAATCTAATTTGAATAAATTTGTATTTTATAATCCACTCTATTATCTTCCAACATTCATAAGTCTTTGTACGCACCCACTCCCACGACCCGAAGTTCACGTGGCAAATGAAATCAGATGCATCAATCAAATACGAATCATAATGTGTAGACACGGACTGATATAGGTTATTGTTTTATATACGATGCTATGGACGACCTCTGCTAGGAGGTCGTGGGTTGGGCCCCGGTGTGGAATATGATTTTCTTAATAATCTGGTACTCCATTAAATAGACAAGTACAGTAGGTTACATATTTGCAGAATCACGCTAAGGTTTCGATTTCTTTAGCGCCTTCCACCAAGAAACCCCTTTTCCAGAGTAAAAGAAAGTGGCTACGCCCCTGTAGCCACGTTATTTTACAAGAACTTTCAGTTCTTGTAATAACGTTTCTGTTAATATTTGAAAATATCTGTGTCAATATATTATACTATTGCCAAATTTTGTATTACAAAGTCGTGAGCAGCGCATTTTCCGCTCGTCATTCAAGTGTCAACGGGTTTTAGTTGAGCAAATAGATTTAACTAAGTATAGTGCGATCAACATAGAACTAGAATCTATTTTTTTTTAATGTGAAACATCTATAGGGGGTTAACCTGATTGTTGGCGTGGCGAGACTGGCTGTGGCGAGATTTGCCACTCTATGTAAAAACATTAAATGTCAAATGTTTCAAATCTGACAGTTTATTTCTTTTAGTTTTTAATTTCATAGTTTTCCCTTTGAATTTAAATTTTCTATACAAATAAGTCATTTTGTACCGATAACCCATTTCTTATTTATTTGGACAGAATTTGGACTTATGTGTAGGTACAAAGATTTCAAAAGTAAAATTAAAATATTTTTATCTATTTTTTTTTTTAATTGAACCGTTTTGATAATCCTTGCAAAAAAGAAACGTATATTTCACCAATAATCAAAATCATCATCTACGATGCTAGTCTTCTGAAGGAACATGACTATTAACTAACTTATCAACCTAAAATTTTCCAAACACGTTGGCTTTAGTATAGCGCACGTCACCGATCATAGTGATCTGACCTTTATTTTTTTATCTTTTGATTGTATTATAGCATGAAATTTAAAGTTTTTGTTGAGTGAAGTCAATTTTCGGTTAATATTTGCTAATGGTGTGTCAAATTGACTGTTATATGAAACTTTGAAATGTAAGGTCACATTATTAAAGAAAGCGGGTCAATCAAATACTTATATTTTTAAATTATGGAGTTTTCTTTATCATTTTATATGGAATTGTGATATAGTTTTGCGGACGTAAGAACTACGCAGATAATAAATATGTCAACAAACTTGAATTTTAGAAATACTCTTGAATTTCACCAGCATAAGGTACCCAAGCCCCCTAAATAAATACACACGCAAAATCGCACGATATCGGTACAAAATGACATCCGTCGCGCGACACAAATAACAAATTTCATTGGAAGTAACATGGCAATACACTTAATAGTCCGTCTAATTGATGAGCTCTCCCGGCGGACATACGCTTTGTCGTTTGTTGTCCCGTGCATCTCCTTGTGCGGGAAGTATTAATACGGTGGATATAATTTACGGGTAAAAGTGGATTTAGCCGATGTTGTTGAAACTGATGGTTTAATATTTATAAATGAGTAAATAAGTTTGTCTATTTGACACTCCGAATCGTTCCAGGGTCAAATGTGAGTACAACGCTAGTAGCATTACCACGTTGAATGGTGATGCATCAGGAACGTTAATTTTTGATTAATTTGTATTTATTACACTAAAAGTTACGTATGAAAAAAGCCAGCGAAATCTGTAACCTTTTAGCTAGAGGTTCCGCTGGCCGTTTTCTTTACGTAATACGCCTCAAAATTTAGACAATGTTTTCCTTCACCGTAAAAGCGGTGTTCATTTTGACCGAGTAATTTTCACAATGCCCAGATTTCAAAACAACGACTTTTAGAATTAAATTAAGGTGTTTCCGACTTGACCAAACACTGCTCTTATTATTATAAGGACGTGTGTCGATCGCCACAGCACCTACTAGATGGCGTTACTAGTATGAAATCCTGAATCGCGATATCAACTTTATTTCTGAATAAGTTCATATATGCCTCATGCCCGGTGGAAGATCTTCCCTATGGAGGTATATACCACCTCATACATCCAAAGAAGTATAATTTGTTTTTTTTTTGGTGAAATTATCTCTAAACAAACACAATTGATGGTCACCTCAATAATAAATGGCCTTAATCCTCGCACAGGACTATCCGTAATGGTTCCGATATATACGCATCTTCAAGATAACACCCAAGCTAGTCATATCTCATATTGTAACCGATGAGATTAAATATCACACTTTTACTGGACGTATTAAAAGTCTCGTGATATTGGGTACAAGTTACATGTTCTTATTGTTTAGGATATAATATATTTACTAGACGTATTATATTTTATTTGTGAAATTCAAAATTAGAATCATATTGAAATCGAAATCTGCCGTAAGTTGACTGTGAGTTCTTTATAGAATAGACAGGATGAGCGAAGAAACGTTCAGGGTAAAACCAGAAGAGTGTAATTTTTTCTGAGTGGTGTAATTCTGTTTTTTTTGCATCCTCTCGAAGTAATCTGTTTTTTTGTATGAAACTTTGTACTTTTCATGTAGCAGAAATTACGCAACTCACGAATCAATAAATTACGTTCATTTAGCCTTGCTCTCAGCAGTGGTTATAGATGAAGAAAATCCTCACTTACCTACATATTTTGAAAAAAAAAAAAAACAAAGTCTCCAGCTATCTGCATGCGAAGTTTCATCGCAATCAGTTTAGTAGTTTTCGTGTGATTAAAACTCAAACATTCAAACAAACTAACGTTTCACCTTTAGCATTTGTAGTATTAGTGCGGGATATTATTTTCAAAATTCATGAGGTCTCATATGGATAACCTCCTCTGTGCCCTTATAACCCTTTCTCGACTCAACGTCACGGAATGGTCCCCAATTACGGTCCCGACACGGAACTCTAATAATGTCAATAGAAATAATAATAATATCATGCAATTTTTGCAATATTATAACGATATGCACTTAATAAGACGTTCGTGAAGCCCTGGATTTATCACGAATAGGGCTTAAAGCTACTGTTACACTGGTTAAGAAAAAATCTATCTATAAATTTACACCCTTATTATTCATAAAATACTAGCTGCGCCTTACGGTTTTACCCGCGTAAGTCCCGATTCCGCGGAATCATTGGGATAAAAAGTTGCCTATGTGTTATTTTAAGTATCCAGCTACCATATTCCAAGTTTCATCGTAATCGGTTTAGTAGTTTTTGCGTAATTGAGTAACAAACATCTAAACATCCAAACACACACACATTCACATTTATTATGTTAGTATGTAGTATATATATATATATATATATATAGTATAAAATATTATTAGCACATGACTAAGTAATGTGACGTTTGTCTCTGTCTGTCAACTTTGAAACTTCAAGTGACAGTAAAAGACAAACGATGCATAGTTATGCAACGCATTAATTAGCGTTTATAAATAAGGGGGTTAATATTTAAAGTTCAGACTGATTTACTGACTGATGGAAAGAACTATAGATATACAGTCTAAGCCGCTACTTTTAGGGACATACAATTTTGGATAGTGGGTTCTTTGTGGATCTACTATAAAAACGTTATCCGTTTCGCAATTTTATCCACCTAAGTCCATATCCCAGAAGAATATCGGGATAAAGAGAATCCTTGTCCAGTCCAGACCGACAGCTGTCTACGTAAGTTTCTTCGTAATTGATGCAGTCGTTTTTAGGTGAAGGCTAGGCTAAGGTGAAGGAAGTTACAAGCTTGTAAGCCTACCTATCCAAAGGGGAAATGTCGCTAATATTTTGGGGACGATTTTCACTATTCAGATGTTTGTTTGGTTCAAAGTTTCCACCGTGTGTGTATACTCAGCCTTACACAGAAGTGTTCCGCATCCTTTCTCGTCCCATCGTAATTTGAATTAGATATTTGAACGTTCTTCTATCAACGCGAGCATTGGAATTTCGTAAAGCTGGTTACATATTCTAGAAAATACTGCCGAAAGACTAAAAGCTGTTATCGCTGAAACTAGTCATTAGGTCCAGTTAAGGGACTAAAACTCTGACACTAGGTGAGCCACACGAAACGCCATACGAATAGAAGAAGAATTTGATCGTTCTTCTCGTTTTGCGATGTTTTGGATCGTAACCTATCCTACTAATATTATAAAGCTGAAAGTTTGTGAGTATGTGTATGTGTGTTTGTTGCTCAATCACGTAAAAATCGCTGAACCTATTACTATGAAACTTGGAATATAGGTAGCTGGAAACCTGGAATAACATATAGGCTATATTTTATCCCGATAATCCTTCGGGATCGGGACTTACGGGAGTGAAACCGCGGGGCGCAGCTTGTTTAATATAACAGAAAATGAGTAAATATCAGAAGAAGAATTAATTTCAAGTATTTTTTTCGGCTGATATGCGAATGCTGAAGCATTACTCGAGATACTAAAGATCATGCGAAGTGAAGAGACTGGAGTCCGCTTTCCATAGACCCTAGACTCCAGAGAGGGGTGCCACCGGCAACATAGCTCAGAGGAAGATGGTGGTAAATTTTTTAAAAAGTATGTTTTTCGGATGAAATGCGTGCGAATACCTCTACGGGATACTAAAGATCATGCGAACAGCGATTTAACCGTAAACATCGCTAAGATGATGATGACGATGAATTACCTAAGTATATTGAAATATTCTTTAAAAAACGACGACGTTTTCTCACCCCACCTAACCCTAGCTTTAGAGAACTGTCGTGCCAACACCGATACAGCTCGGATCGTGGGACATTCTCGTTTAAACGCTTATAACTCATGAATGTTTTAATACGGTGGTGACATTATTTATTCACCTTCCGTCTCTATATTCGAACGGGCGATTTAAATCAAATAATGTTATGAATTGCTGTCTGTGGGAAGTTTTATTATACCTAAAAAAATAATATTAAGGATAGAAAAGTTTTTTAGAAGTTGTTTGTGTTCTTCTTCTCATCTGAGTGATGTTCACGGTTGCATCCCAGTCAGGAGCCCATCAGGGTCTGCTACAATACTAAATAATTTGGGGTCGGCATACTAAGTTATCACTACCCATACTTTTTAAAACAATTTTCGAAGTTTGAAGACACACTTAAAAGTAATTGAAAACACATCCAGGTCAGGTTTAAATACAAAAGACTTCAACGGGCTTTCATATGCCTTAATTATCACATTTGAATTTGTTACTTACATGTTAATTATAATCTTATAATAGAGTACCTCATAACTATCCAAGAAAGTCAACTATCTTCTACCTATACATATAAAATTGGAGATTGGAGGTTGCACGCAAGTTGAGATGACATTTAGGGGTATCCTTAACTTATCAGACACCCTAAATAGCAATTTTATAGGTTGACCTGATTTCGATCAAAAATAGTTAAAAATATTGCCTCATAAATCACTTTATAAAACAAATAAAGATGTATCAAAATCGCTTCATCCGTTTGTGAGCTTTGATACGGATATTTTCCGATACGAATGCGGTACCCACATTGAAAATATCACGATTTTAAATCAAATGTTGTGGCAAAATCAACCTTTGTAGTTTAAATTGTATATTTAAGTGTTGTAATAAAATAAAATAATTGTAATGATTTTAACATTACTATAGATGAGTCATAGACTAAGCTCTATGATTATACTCGTTTTCATAGACTCGTAGCCACCTGCGTTATGTACGGGACGTAGATGACCTAGGATTTAAGATATTATCTAAGTGTTATGTGAATGAATGAATGAATGGCCCGAGTGACCTATGGAGTTAAGTATTATTCTAGCATTGTTTTGGTTTAAATGTTAGATATTTATTGTGTGATTCACTATTTTAGTGTTTTAATTGATTTATGTTATGTTTATATTTAAAAAAAAACGGCCTAAATCGTGGAACAAACTGTACACGACTGTAACAAATCGGTACAGTTGGATTCAAAATTGGTTTTCCACCACAAGTTCTAAAATTGTTCTACTGAATAGCGACGTATATTTTTTTCCTATGATATCCCCCATCGAATCCAGTAATGTAAAATATTACTAAGTAATACTTAAGTAGGACATAAAACTGTGTTCCAGTAGTACTTACTTACGATATGTTAGAACTTAAATTGCCCGTATAAGGTAGAGGGGGTAATAAGTTTATATCAATAATATGTTATAGGAATATGTTTGTCCAGTGGGGAACCACTTTCAAACTCGACTGTAGATCAGGTTTCGAAAATATTGAAATAAACAAAATGATTTTTCGCATGTGGGTTCTTCCAATAAAGTGCTCGCGAGGTCTAACTACTCGCATAATATCTATTATTTTATTTATAGATAAACAGCCCCAGTACTACAATAATGGGTATTCCTATCTAACCATTCAACAAAAGGATAGCAATCACAGCAAAAGGATATAGTAGTATCCACAATCTAAGACATCTCCGTATCAAAGTTCCCACGTCTGCTGATTCATCTAGTGACGCAATTAATATGCCACGAATCTGCGAACCAGTACAATGAGATCGTAAGGTTTAATGGTGGCGTGGGCGATGAGGTACGGGATGCCGTATCTAGAACTAGTTGCTTTGAATTATATAGAGGTGCTGTGTCTTAAACGTTCATAATATTTAGGCAGCGACGCGGGCGGATGATTACGCTATTAAAAAACGAAGCAAATATGTTGTGGTTTAGGTCTAATACATCTTCTTTATTTCGTATAGTGGTGTGGTTCACCTAGTGTTAGAGTTTTCAAATCGCCTTAAGGCCTATAACTTGACCTAACGACTAATACATATTTTGCAGTGGAGACTTTAGGCAGTTGGTTTAAGGTGAAGACGCAAACAAACCAAATCAATTCGTTTATTTGCATTGATTAGACTTGGGAAAGGGCCTCCTCTTAGATTTCTCCAAGGTTTTCCATTACCGTAAGAGAGATGTTATTAGCACTCATACCTTTTTCAAAATCCATTTTATGCCTAATAAATAACAAAAATAGGAAGTAGGAGAATTGCGGAAGTAATTACAAGCACCCACCTATCTTCAAAGGTAGGTGGGTACTGGGTACGTACAACATGCAAAGATGGGCACATTTTGATGCAACTAATGTGAACAGTAAAATGTGGCCGAGACGAGCGCACCCCGCCCTGATAGATTACTATCCAACCTCACGGTTATATGGGCCACCTAAGAAATATCGTGGATAAGACGGTAATTGACTATTATTAGAGTAATATAAATAAATACTGATGCGAATTGTAGATAAATGTTTTTAAGCATGTATTACCTACAATGTACGACTTTAGCTCAAAAGTTCACACGTCAGTTTAGAATACTTATCAATTTCAATTCTGTTATTTATCAGATGTTACAGATCCTTTGTTTGTTAGTTTATTCTTAAAAACCTATGTTAAAAAAAAATTATATCATCATCGTCTCACCTATTATCTGTCCACTGCTGAACATAAGGTCCCCTTTCCTCCCTTCCACGATAACGCTAAAATAGAGATCCCGAGCCGCCTACATTTATCAACTTCCCGCGACCGCTACTAAATATAAAACTAAAATGAAAAAACTAAGTAAGTCAGTAAAACACTTTATTTACCGAGTTTAATCGCGTTTTATTCATGATTTTTAAACGACCAATCAACTTTGAAAAAGCCAACCGTGAAGTTGGCGAAAGCTCGGTCGTTTAAAAATCATGAATAAAACGCGATTAAACCCGGTAAATAAAGTGTTTTAATCCTAATCCTAAAAAAAACTACTATGTACCAATTTTTCGTTAATTGCCAATTATTTTTTAATATTTAAAATTTTCTATTTGAGTAACATCCACATTATACTAACGTCAGAGTATACGCGTGGGCGTCGATACGCGAAACGTCGGCGCATCTGCGGCACGACCGACCGCGACCGGCAGCCTCCCATCGCGAGGAACGATACCAACGTCATGGGAACCTCGCTATCATCACCTGGTACAGTCAGAGGCAACTGTCGATGGACACATTTACAGATATTCAAAACTACTGTACATCATAATTGTTAGGTGGGTATTAAATGACAGGACAGAAATTCTGAAATTATAAGAGGTGGTAGAGTGCTTTGAAATTAAACGCATTTTAATAAGGGTCGAATGACTTTATTCTGATTTTCTGGCTGTACACGTGAGGAAGAGATCTAGAAAGACTTCAAAATATAGTGCATAACGATCAGTTTAACTTCAAGCCAACATCGCGAAATCAGAAGAAATGTCTTTAGAGACTATTATTTTGAGAATGTCTATCCTATTTTTAATGAAAAGATATTATTATATTCACAAAAACACAGCGCCCGGTCTACGTCAGGCGGGATTCGAACCAACGCATCTCAATCCAATCCGGGGAATGCGACTTAAACCTTTAGTCCACCGACGCAGACTAATAATAGTTCTATGAACGCCCAGTGCGGGCTTAGGCACTTAAAAAATAAAAATATAATTTAATGTCTATCCTGTTTTGACACCTTACAATTAGGCATGATTAGAGATTTTGAAAATCTGAATTTGTTTATCGACTTTTGATGCTAACCGTACCTACATTATACGGGCATACACCGACTGTTTGTCTGTCTCTCCATTCAAGATGCATCCCATTGACTGGTTGTTTGTACTAAGATCATCTTTATGCGGCATTATTTTGTTTATTTACTAGCTGCACCTAGATTTTGTATAGACGTCTGAAATGGGGATTAGGATAGAAATAACATATTTCCTTTTGTAAAATGGAAAACGTAAATAAAAATAAACAACTTTTTCGGTTTTTAAATTTGGAATTTTGTGATTTTAATTAGGAAATCAACTTCAAATTCATGTGAAACGTACAATTTTAAGAGGTTTGAAAACGATCATGTAAAATGTTAGCTACCTCTATCTGTAAGTACCGAAAATTCATCTTTTTCTGAATGTAGATTCAGGCAGAAAACACAGAAAAACAGAATTATTTTGCGTTTAATTATTTCATCCGTAGGTACTTATAAACGATGATTAACAGAACGTTTGTTTCTGACTGTCAACTTTGAAACTTCATGCCACAGTAAAAGAAAAATGATATAGTTTCTGCCGCTGTTAAGCAACATTTATAAGTAAGGGGTTAATAATTTATATTTAAAGTTTAAATTGCGAGAATCTACAAACATGACATTTATTTTTTTAACGTTCTAAAAAAAATTGTATCAATTTACACTGCCGTTTATTTTTATATCAAACTTCGAAAATCCAGAAGTTAAGGTCAGTCCTATAATAACTAATATTACTGCTAACGGATTTAGACATATTATGTTCTATTTTTGTGTGAATTTCCCATGACGACCTAATGGCCATCACTTCATTGCCTCTGTAATATTGGATAAGGATACACACAGTTCGTTTGGTAGGAGGTTCCGTAGAATATTAAGAAACAAAACAATTTAAAGTATCTAGTATTTAAAGTTCAATCAACAAGTGAACAGGGTAACTTCCGTCGAGTTAAACTCGAAGTCGTTTTTGGAATACGATGCTGTCAATAACGGAGTTAAAAAAAACTACAGCGCAAGGACCAAGGAGCGAGCAGAAATTGTCTATGGCTTTAACAATTTTTCTCATTTTAATTAGTATAGGAATATTTTCCCGTGTACTTTCATGGAATATTACCTTTGGCAGATAAAACCATTAAACACTACTAGCATGCTGATAAGCTTATCAATCTTCTATATCTTCTATACTTAAAATAATGGAAGAGAGTACTTGTAAGTAAATTAAAAAAAAATGTCTAGACGGCTTAGAAAAAGTAGTAGAATAAAATTATATAATTTATTAAATTCATGTCTGTCTGTCCGTTTCTCTGTTTATTTGTCCGGTTCCCTATACAATTAAAAATTACTTATCCGTTTGAATTCTGGTTTTCAATATTGGATAGTTCTATTTTCGAGGAAGGTCATGGTGTACTTTGCATCGAAATTCAATTAGTAGAACCCGAGTAATGAACGAAGAAGTGCAACCGCTCGAGAACCGCTCGGCCGCCCGCGCCCGTGATAACGCCTTTTTACTTCTGCGGGTGAAACCGCGGGGCGCAGCTAGTTTTTAATATTGAGAAGCGTTGTTGCGCGAAGTAGACTGAACCCTAACAATTTACCAGGTGTCATCGCAAACTAGAATCAGCAATCGACTGTCATTGGCACCCATCCGCTTCCTCCCATCGATGATGAGCTTTTAACCACTACACTTAGGAAGTCCCACTACATTATTAATGTAGTGTTACCTGTACATTTTCGTTTATTATATTGTTTTTTTTTCTAACGTATAGATGACTTAGGTAGGTATATTTTGACGTGTGAAATATAACGGTTAAAATATAACATTTTTTTATTATTATAACATCCACGCATCCACGCAAGCACTAGCTTTTTAGTCCTAGATTTAGACACAATTTTGATACAATAGTGTTAAAACTGTATGACTTTGCCTAGCCCGGCTTAGCCGCATTTGCGCTTTTGCTGTTTGCTTTTTTTCTTTTGGAATATAAAGTAGCCTATGTGTTAAACCAGGTCTGTAACTATCAACTTATATAACAAATTTCATCGAAGACATACTAATAATATTTATACGTTTTAATGTCCATAAAATTTCTATTGGAATTCATTTTCAAGTAAGTTACAATATCATTGTATTTTAAAATATAGTTATTGATCACTATAACACGAAAATTAGGCTTCATACGCCTAAGGGATGATTTATATTAGACCGTCACCCGGCCTTCACGGGTTCGAGCTTCGTTGTCCATTGCTTGGCGAGCAGTCGATCGGTCTGTTGCAACCAAGTGGAGGCCGAGCAATAGACAACGAAGCTCGGACCCGGCACAGTCTAATATATCATCATAATCATCGTTAATCCGCCATAGAAGTCTGCAATTCCTAAAACGACAAAATCAATGAAGCCGCTAATAACTAAGCTAGCTTTTATTAACCAATTAATAACACAATAAGAAGCCAATTCTAACAATTTCGCTCATCCAAGCCAATAAAAACATCTAAACGTTAATTCCAATTACAAATTCAATCAAACACTTGAATATCGAATCACAATAAAATTTCCCGCCATTTCCACACTATCCTAAGATAAATCACGCACAATCATTAACCACAAATTATAAGCCTCACACGTGAACACGTTATTCTCGTAGATATAAAATACTTATTAGCACGATAGAATGCAAATAATTTTTGTTCTACGATTGTTTTTACACACGATAGCGTTTGACCACTTTCTGATTGTAAGTGATGATGTGGTCTAAGGTGTAACCGATTTATCTAGAAAAAGGAAGACGGCAATGAAATAAGATCCGACTCGTCATCCTTTAACACTTATAAAAATTCCAAATATTTTCCAAAAATTCTGCAACTTAGGTATGTTGGCATATTCTACATATACTCTAGAAAATCCCCGGAGCGATTCGCCTATACGCCGTCTGGTTATTTTTGGACTAAAAGTCTACAAATCCCCGTACTACTAAGCATAACTGAAAAAAGATTAAAAAATAATTTAAATTGTATGTTTTGTTCTGTTGTTTCTTATTATTTTGTTATTTTTTATAGCGTGTGTGTTTTTTTAATGTGTGTTTGTTATCAATAAATATTTTTATATTCTGTTCTATTCTGTATGTGTTTCTCTTCGCACCCAAAGCTATTGTAAAAGAGTCAAAACTTCGACTTGAGTTTTTTTTTTATCTCGTATTAGGTAGGTACAAATTATGGCCTCTGACGACCTCTGTGGCCTCACAGAGGCCATAATTTGAAAAGACTTTATTAAAAACTATAATATGTAGTATATCCGTTGTCTAGTATCCATAGAACAAGCCTAATGCTTAGTTTGGGGCTAGATAGCGCTAAGTGTAATGTCTATGATATTTATTTTATTTATTTATTTTTATTATAAAACAAAGTAGTTTCGTGCTGCATGCACGAAACTAGAGATCTTTAGATTTAGATCTTTTGTAGGTAAGTACAATTTTTTTTTAAATTTTGATGCAGTTTTTTAGTATATAGTGATTCATTCGGTTTCGGCATTTATAAGGGTAAAACCACAGGTCGCAATTAGTTTATTAATAATGCGCGATTGAGATCCGGTAAAATTTGAGCATAACTAGTGAATTTAAAAAAAAAATGTTTGGTCACACTAATATACTACACATTATACCTCTACGATTATTGTACAATTTTAGTACCCGAAGCACCAGAGGTCAGATATAACAAAATATTTCACCAACCTCCAAAGGGTTACACCTGACGCAGTAAATACTACCTTTCACCCAATCCAAACTCAACTCTAACCCAACACAAGAGAGTTCAAATTCTCTTAAACTTTTCCTGGTACCTAGTTTAATAACAGGTCCCATAGTGCATTGTAATTAACGCATAAACCCATCGCTAGAGGTACCCCAACCATTATTTAGATGCGTCCGCGAAAATTTACATGTTCGTAAAGAGTTACATTATTTTAGAGCGATTTGTTCTATTCTATACGTGTGGGGTTATAGAATTGTTATTTGTGATTTTCTATGCGGAATTATTTTACAGGATGTTAGAGATTGAATATTTGTTTTTTTTTATATTTGACTTGTTAGTCACTCGCGATTTCACACGCCTAATTCCCGATCCCAAAAAAGAACAACCTCCAAATTTCATGTCTCTAGAAACAGAGGTTTGATCTTGAATTTTATATGCAATGCGCCCCGTGGTTTGACCCGCGAAGTCCAAGAAGTAGCCTATGGTAAAACCCAGATCTTCAACCGTCTGCATACCAAGTTTTATCGCAATCTGTTCAGTAGTTTTGGCGTGATGGAAATACAAACAAACATCTAAACTTGGGCATTTATAATATACTAGCTAAGCCCCGCGGTAAAGTCCCGTTCCCGTGGAAATATCAGGATAAAATGTAGCCTATGTGTTATTTCCGGTATCCAGCTACCTATATTCCAAGTTCTTAAAGTTCAGTAGTTTTTGCGTGAAAGAGTAACAAAGTCACATACAAACTTTCACGTTTATAATATTAGCAAGAAGTAGGTAGGATATGTCCAATTGTGTATTGAATTTTTTATTCCTTTAATCGATAGACATGAATATTGGTACACTTAGGTAAAGTAGCGGGATAATCCTAATCCTGTTTCCTGTAAGAAACTCGGGTGAAGCCACTGGCAGAAGCTACTTGTATAAACACGGTAGTCTTTAAACTCACTTCTATCGTCTCTGTACATGAAACTGAAAACGTGACTTCAGTATTTGTTATATGTAAATTAGCGATTTGTTCGTTTGTCCTTAAGATACCTTCTTCTCATGGACAATTTTTACTATAACATTTCAGATGTGGCGAGTGAAACTCAACCTTAATTCAAGGGAGGAAAGTAGGGTTTAAGTTACAAGTTTATGAATCTAAAGTTTATAGCTCGATTAGTATTTGTATAGAGATGGTTTGGTGTGACAATCAAATGGTTGAAATAGTGATATTTTAATGAAGATTAAAACCAGAAAGCCGACGTGCTCGCTCATGGAGGGCTTCGTTCTTTTGCTACAAAAAATCGCGTTTG
Organism: Idaea dimidiata; assembly: GCA_949358125.1. Taxonomy (NCBI): domain Eukaryota; kingdom Metazoa; phylum Arthropoda; class Insecta; order Lepidoptera; family Geometridae; genus Idaea; species Idaea dimidiata. Next base: position 13,545,649 of record OX442334.1, read on the forward strand.
CTGTACGGAGGCCCAACGTAATATTTATTTTATTCCATTTTTGTTTTATTTATACCTATATAATATTTATTATTGTAGCGGTAACAATATACATCATCCATCTGTAAACATTGTCAACTGACTTGATATAGTTTCATGATGAGATACAGCCTGATGATGAATTGATGACAGATATACATACATACAGACGGATACTGGAGTCTCTTAGTAAAAGGCTCCTGTTTTCGCTCTTTGGGTACGAAACGCTCTAAAAAAGAAAAAAACTTTAACTTTAAAAAAGCTTTTTTAAAATTGAAAGATATTTATTATATTTTTAAAATAACAACGTATATATTTCCCGTGTTGAAAGCGTAACAATCATAATTATAGTCAATTACCGAGTAAATAGGGGATGTAACTTCAAAAAATCTTGTCACAAAATATCTTCAATTTACGGTATGTTTCTAAACACTATATGTACTTACTTTATAATAAATTTTAAATATTTATTTATTTATGTAGGAACACCAACAGTACGATATCTTCATGTAGTATCATCTCGATGTAAATATAAAAAGAAATCGTTGTTCTAGTATAGGCTAATGTAGACAATACGCAGTCGAACATCTCAGAATGTCCCTATTCAGTATTCAGCTACTGTGTACGCTATTTAGCAGTTGATAGTTATCAATGTGATCAAAATAAAGAAAAAATAAACCATTGAAAACCTTTAACCATGCAACCCACAAAAAACCTGTTATAACCTAAGTGTAAAAGAAAATCGCTACGGTATACTTTGCCCGTAGTAAAAGACGATCGAAAGGTATTTTTTGTTTGGAATTTCTACCCCTCAGCCTAAATCGTAGTGCTCAGCAGACGTTCCATATGTAGACCGTGTAGTACGGTTTCTGAAGACGGGTTGAATCTTGTTCCACTGTCGTCTTCCTTCTTCTAGATGAGCAAGCTACATCTTAATATCAGTATCTCATCATTACTTAGTATCAGGTGAGAAAAAGATCAAGCAAATCATTTCAAATTTACTTCTTTTTAAAAAGTTGATAAGTTGTGTTCAAATAAGAAAATAAAAATTGTAGAAATACCTTCTCAAAACAAAATTACAAGCTCGTGAGATCAATTTTTTTCCAAAAAAATCTTTAACAAACATTGCAGTAATCAAAATGTACTTGCAACAAGTTCCAATTTCAAAATAAGAAGACACTTATCTTGTTTGTGATTGGCTGATTGGTTTAAGTGTTTTGTTCTTTTGCAGTTACATAGTCTTTACGGCCAGTGTTTTAAGAGATATTTTGAAATTCGTATTCGAAGGTTAGTTTTTGAGTGGGAAATTAAATTTAACATGCGCCATTTTTTGTTGTAACTGTAACGTTAAAAAAGGGAAAATAAGGATGATTGCTTAATTATTAATGTTTAACTTTGTATGACTGTAATTTCGAAAATTTGTTGAGTCGAACGAACCAGTTGATGCACGCAGGTTTACTAACATTGTTGTATGGTTTCCTTTATAATTATTATTTTCCATGACGTTTCTACTGGTAACTCTGCGATTTAATACATTTAAGGTCAAAAACATTCTATTTACTAGTTGTACCAAGCGATTTCACTTGCGTAAGTCCCGTTCCCGCGGGAATATCGGGATAAAAAGTAGCCTATGTGTTATTCCCGGTATCCAGCTACCCATATTCCAAGTTTCATACTAGCGTGGCGGGTTGCTTCACCGACGCTACCCGCCGCGATGGTTTCGCGTTTTCCTCCAAGCAGATGTAAAGGAACGCGCATAATTTTTTTCCCGTAGTTTATTCACGAAACACACCAAGCTAACTACCAAGCAATTTTTTTTTTTCTTTTCTCTACTCCATCACAACGCACAAACAAAGAAGTACCTTTTTTTAGCCAACATTATTTGTAATCTATACTAATATTATAAAGCTGAAGAGTTTGTTTGATTGTTTGTTTGTTTGTTTGTTTGTTTGAACGCGCTAATCTCAGGAACTGCTGGTCCGATTTGAAAAATTCTTTTTGTGTTTGATAGTCCATTTATCGAGGAAGGTTATAGGCTATATTACATCACGCTACGACTGAAAGGAGCGGAGCATCCATGAAATATGTTGCAAAAACGGGAAAAAAATCCCCCTTTTCCGAGATTCTGTCGCGTGCGCTGAGTAAACGGTCAAAGTTACATAAAAACCATTTATGAGAGAATTCTTCCTCTAAATTGGATCTAATAAATAGTCCGCGACAGTATATGTCTAACTCTTAAGGTTGACTCAATATAACATCTTTTAGAGTAATGAAATTTATTGTAGAACAATGCATTGTTTCCGAAGGTAATTTTGTAAATATGATATTAATCCTTATCCAAATAAATACGTTATTCATTAAAAGTATTTAATTTTAAACATAATTGTCCTTAACATCACTTGATTTCAATGAATATCTCACGAGATATTACAGTTTTAAAATAACTCCACAATAAATAATTAATAAGTACCAAGCGTACATATTATACACGTAGCGGGCGACGATGATGAGGGTGGCCAGCCAGCTCTGTGAGGCATCATGCCGCGCGGCTCAATCGGTCGGCTCCATGCGAGACGGTAGTGTCACCAAACTGCAGTGCTTTTTAATAATTATTTTGCAATATCTCATTGTATTTTGATTCTTAATATTTTGTTTTATGTTGGTAATTAATATTTTGAAGAGGTTACGTTGGTAACATGTATGTATGTATGTATTTTGGGGGTCATCTCAGAAACTTCTAGACCTATTTCAAAAATTCTTTCACTAATAGAAAACTACATTATCCAGATGTGACATAGGCTACTTTTGATCCCGATATTCCCTCGGGATCGGGACTTACGCAAGTGAAACCGCGGGACGGCAGCTCTGAAAAATAAAGTTGTGTATTTCTATTTCTAACTCAACAACCCGTAAACCGATATGAATAAAATTTGGTACAGGGTAGAAATAATATATAGGGTACTTTGAATGATCGTACGGGTTAAGCAACACTTGGTACAACATACGTGATGGGTGAAAAAGAGCAGGTGACCCGATATTCATAAACTTGGTACAGGGTTGGTTTAAAGGTAGAAATATTATATAGTACTTTGAATGATCGTTAAGCAACACCTGGTATGACATACGTGAGGGATCATTAACGTTACGGGATATGAAGTTACGCGGGTGAAACCGCGGGGCGCAGCTAGTACATAAATATATGTCAAAATCAATTGTCCAAATTATTATATTGTTTAAGAACAAACCATCGTCCAATAGAGTTACTTTACTAAAATAATGTTGCCAATATTCAACTCGTAAATTACTTCCATGAAACATATTTTACTTTCAACCTGTGGAATCTTACTCGTACCTAAAGGGTAAAATCAGAACCCTTTTACTAAGTCTCCACTTTCCATTTAGTTATCTGGCTGTCACCAAACTGTATGTGGCAGCCTCATGAAACGTGACTAGACAGTCGAAATTTTAACAGATATTTCTGTTGCCGCTATAACAACAAAACCAAATTAAAATAAGTATTCACCAAATGAATTCAGTTTAGCTTCACTGAGTTTTTCCGCACTTAAAGTCGAATACTACAACACCACCTAAAATTAAGGGCTACTTAAACAATTCAATTCAAATTTTAGATATAGAAGTTGCTCAATAGTTTATGTAGCCCACAAATTTTGAGCAGAGCGCTTCAGTATTGAGCAAATAGTCTGAAATTTGGGCCATTGTACGTGACTTATTACCCTCTAAACTTGACTTTAACCAATATACAATTTATTTAAAACTACTAAATTTTAATTGCCAGCATTTGCTAAAACTGCTGAAAGCTTCGGCAAAGACTATTTGAGTGGGGTGCCCATACTACAAACATGATTTTTTTGTCAAAAGGATACAAATCCCATGCGTACTCATCTATTCGTCCGCGAGTTCGACTTGCATTTGACCGGGTTTTTTTTTCATTTATAATCTAAGCTATCCCCGTAAACTCGCGTTGTGTTAGCATCGTTTCTGTTATTATTGCGATTGCTTGCGGTCTCGGGATCTACACCGCAGTCTCCGTAAACGCGTCATTCCAAATATGAGTTATTTACACCGCACTACACTGGTGGATATGAAAATTAAATACACAGAGCTACGAATATCAAATCGCACAGATCCTCAGTAAATAAAAACTTTGTTCTGCTAATTTGTCCCCACTAGAGTGGGTCTCATTAGGGCTCACTAAGAACTATGTATTTTTTAAATTCAATTGTTTTGTATTTCATTTCTAATCGTGTTTCTCTTTTGTTTCGGAAACAAAATTATTACTTACCTTTAAACAAACACCTGCGTACCGCTGTGCAAAAATCCACACTTAATCGGTCGCCCATTGTAGTACTGATAATTGTATCAGTACTTCTCTGGTGGTCAGCTTAAGTGTGGAATTTTGTACAGCGAGCGGTAGGTAGGTGTCAAAGGGCCGCGAAATCGCACACTCAAGATGCCCGTAGACACGATCGAAAGTTTTTCGCGACACTTGCACATTCCCATTTCATCTAGACAACACTAGATATTCCATATCTACCTAACTCCTTGGTCCAAAGTTTGGTGTTTTTGCCGTGCATTATTTGCGCGTTTGCGGCCTTTACTTGCGGTCACAACTAAGTGGTTGCCGCGTTCAGTTTGTTTTTGTACACTGTTGTACACTATTGTACACCGTGTTTATTTATTTACCCTTTATTTACTGAACACCGAACATTCCTGTATGAGAAAACCGGGCAAGTACGAGTTGGCTTTGCGCAGACAGGGTCCTTACCATTATCCCAAAAATAGAGTCTTTGCGGAAGCTTTCAGGAGTACTAGCAAATGCTGGCATTTAAATAGTAGTTTTTAATAAATCGTATATTAGTTGGAGTAAAGTTTAGAGGGTAAATATAAGTCACGAACAATGTCCCAAATTTCAGACTATTTGCTCAAGACTAAAGCGCTATCCAAAATTTGAGGGCTACATAAACTATTGACTTGACCCACTTCTATATCTAAAATTTGTATGGCATTTTTAGAGTTTGAAAACGGCATAATTTTTTAAGTAGCAATTAATTTTAGGTGGTGTTTCAGTATTCGACTTTAAGTGCGAAAAAACCGAGTGAAGCTAAACTGAATTGGTTCCTATACTACAAGCAACAAACATTTAATAAATACCCAACAAAAAGCAAAATCATTAACAAATCGAAACAACCGACGGATTCGATTCATAACAGTGTCGATGCATCGAGATAATTGTAGGTATTTTGTGCAATATCTTGGATAATTTTGATCAAATTAGACCACCCGCTGGCAACGCATTAATATAGTGATGTTATTGATCGATTTTATATCGATTATTCACTTTGAATCGATTAAATTGCTTGTTATGGTGTTGAAAGTTAAGTGGCGATTATTAAGGAACGATTTCAAAAGGTTAAAAAAGTTTTTCTAAGATGTAGAGGTAACAAAAAAGTCCAAACACTTAGTTTAAAGGTGCTTCTGTACATATCTACCTAAAGTTTTGACTTGTGTGTTTCCGCAATCAGCCCTACTATTGGGCCTTTGTGCGTGATTTTAAGCCGTGGGTTTTCTCACGATGTTTTGCTTTATTGTAAGAGCGATTTTAATAGCGCACATAATTTTTTCATAAAGAAAAATACATTGGTGCGCGGCCGGGATTTGAAACCACGACCTTCGGAATGAAAGTCGGGGATCTACCACTAGACCAACACCGCTCTATCTATCTCTATATCTACCTAAAACTTATTCGCAAAACGGTAGGTATTCAACGAAGAAATATTATCAGACAAACTCGAAAATTCGAAATAAAAAATTACCGCAATAATATTTAAATTATTTAAATTTGTATTTTGGAATACTTTACGAGAAAAGGTTAAGTATAGGTTTTTACGAAAATAAGACACCTTTACCTTCCAAAATTGATATAAAACTATAAGTACTGGTTTTAGTTTTCTGGGTGTAGGTATGGTATATGTTCCCTGTCTCACTTAGCAATATCAATTGCCCAGTTCTTTTACTAAAATTTCTACTAATACTTTAAACTCGTGATGTAAATATAAATAGCATAGGTTTTCGTATTTAGCATAGATTTTTAATTTTTGCGTAGTTTATACTTTTGCAAAGAAACTTTGGAAGTCTCATCTCGGTCGGTGGTCGCATGCAGCCATATCAGTTTGCCTGGCCCTTAATAAATAATACTTTACTAATCTCTACTAATACTACCCGGCGGTCATGTGCAAGTAACAAATAATGCTAATTTTATATAATAGTCATATTTATACACTTCGGAAGCGAGGAAGGTCAGGGGCAAAGGTTAGGCTTGTGAATGTAAGGGTACGTTCATACCGAACTTGTAGAAGTTTCAAAACAAAATTTGACTTTTTTGTACCTGTGAGTCTTCAAGTCTAGAGTTATAAATGGATGCAGTGAGCATTAAATTTTGGAGCAAAAATATTTAAGAAAAAAAAAACGAATTCTTCTATGTAATTCACTAAAAAATAAATAAATATCCTAGGCAGTCGGGTAAATATTCACAATTTTTTCTCAACCCTCTTTGATATTTGGGATAAAGGCATCGGTTAGGTAGAGGTCTGTAAAGAGCTCGAAACGTATTGATAAAATGCTTAACATCAATGCGATTAAAACCCGAAAAATGACTTTAATTTCAACCTAACTTCGCAAAAACAGAAGAAAAATTTGTCTCTTTATTATTTTAAAAAAATTTAATTCGTCAGTATATCACAGCCTAAACACATATCGCTCGTCCAACACTGTACGATAACTAATGGCGTATGAAATCTTAAATCAATTTAAAAACAGTTATTACGTGATATTATAGGACTTGCACCTCTTATTGTTTATAATGGACCCACGTTTCGGTTGTAGCGATGGGTGAACAAGATTGGTCTTGGAAGTCTTGATCTTGGTCTTAGCAGATAAACATAGTTATATTTTACCGGGTCTTAATGGCGTATTATTATTTATATTTTTACCTCGACGTTTCGATCATATCGACTTGATCCCCTCGCGACAAGATTGTAACATGATCTAAACGTCGAGGTAAGAAAATAAATAGGTACTTAATAATACGCGATTAAGACCCGGTAAAATCTAACTATTTTACCAATCATGTGAATTTAAAAGTTTATTAGCAGATGAAATCTGAAATTTAAAACAGGAGGAAAACTTCAATATGGCTTTTTTTAGGTACATAGCTTCAGTTTTGTTGCATTAAAATCCTGCGAAGATCTGGTAATGATACCTAATCTTTGGAATGATACGCAGAATAGCACCCCAGATTGCAGTGAATTGGGTATGCAGAAGAAGAAACAACGTCACCAGAAGTTTTCCTTTATTGAGTTGTATTAGTGTTGTTGTCCTACCTAATTTGTTTTTGTTTTAATTTGAATTTGATTAATAAAATTTATTTTACTTAGGCTCTGTTCATTATTTTTCACGAAAAGGACTGTTTAGTTGTTCCCATCACTATTAATAAAAAAGGTAATCAAGTGAATCTGCAGAGAATCGTTTCCAACTCTTGACTTTTTGGTGCAATTTCACGTGACTGGTAAGGTTACAGCAAGTCGGAAGCATACAATACTAGACCTTGGAACCGCGGACACCTTATGATAAAATATAGGTTTTGAGACAAGTTTAAGGGTGGCAAAATTTTTTTTTTACAAGTTTTTTTTTTACTATCTGTATGAAAACTCTAATTTTCCTGAAGTTTAGTTCCGCTTATGTTATCATAGGAGTAGCTCAAATATGTAAGCTAAGTTGAAACTAACTTATACATCTTGACCTAAGTTTGGTAAAAATATGATGAAATATACGTTAACTAAAATATGTAAAAAAGCATGTAGTTCAGTTTAGTTCGCCAGTTCTAGAGCACAGTTATTAGCTTAGTTATGGTGGACACTTATATTTTTATACTATCTTACTAATATTATAAACGCGAAAGTTTGTATGCATGTAAGTATGTATGTTAGTTTGTTACTCTTTCACGCAAAAACTTCTGAACCGATTACGATGAAACTTGGAAAATAGGTAGCTGGATACCGGAAATAACACATAGGCTTTTTATCCCGATATTCCCGCGGGAACGGGACTTGCGCGGGTGAAACCGCGGGGCGCAGTTAGTAAAAATATAAAAATATTGTACCATAAAAATATAAGTGTTTGCTTGACTATGCAAAGTACGCTGAAATGAGTTTAGTTGGCGGTGGACGATCGGCTTTAGTTATTATTATTTTTGCCTAGTAAATTTATACAGTTCGAACACCTTGCAATATATATTATTGCAAATGCAGTCGAGATTCCTCAGCCATTATTAGGTAGGTCTCACTCACGTTATTAAATTATATTAAAAAATAATATAATTCAGTTTAGTCGATTAGACGATGATTACTTTGTGAGGGATCCTTTATAGTGATGTGAAAATATAATATCGAATTATCGATAAAATAAGTAGGCACTGAAATCAGAACTAGGGAAGGTTATCTCCCGAGCATCCTTTGAGATTTGGGCAAAAACCCTACAAAATAATATGCCGGAGATACTAAGTAGTTCGCCTTGTGTAAGAAATACCCCACTGACGGAAAGAGAAAAACAATTCCTATCAGACTAAATCACTCTATATGTTGTAGAGTTATAAATCATTGACCTTATACTTTTCCTTATCCTTTTACTTAGTTTGGACTACTAAAATCTACACTGATTGCCTTTACTTTCACACATAGCATCCCACGATTGCTTGAACCGTCTCGGCTTCATGAATGGCAAAATGTTCTTTCGTCTGTCAGTACGTTTCTCCTTTACTTATCTGTATGTGACAATCGATATCGATATTTTTTCAAAACTCCATCACTATTCCATTACGCAGGCGCCTGCGCTGCGGTCTGCAATTTGTACTGTTTTTATTTTCGCAAATCATCTGTGATTCAGGTTAGATTGTACAGTAGCAGGTAGTCTTATGTACTTTGTTGCGTTAAGTGTAACAGCAACTGCGTTGAACCAGATCTTTGGAGAATTTACAATTTTGTAAAGCTGTAAGAAATGTTTTAAGAATCCTACTAATACCATGAAGGTAAAAGTTTATGTGTAAAAAAGAAAAAAAAAAAAAAAATTAAAAAGTCTAACTTCTTTTCGAATTTTGCTTAATAAAACACCCGATAAATAAAGTGTTTTATTAAAAGTCTATATATAAGTTGTAGCGCCAAGCCAACTCGTATGTGTTCCGCAAATTCACCGGTGCAGCCACTAAGGATCGGACCTTGTTCCACTGTCATCTTTCTTCTTCTGTTAGTTGTTTCTGATCTTCTGCTAGCTTGTAACTCATCTTAGATCATTATCACCAGCACCATCAGGTGACATGACATATTCATCAAATACTCGTCGATCCTGTGAAGAAAAAAAAAGTAAAAACGATCATACTAACGCTTGTGTAACACACTTGGTAGAAAATTTCTTCATCATCATCATCTTAGCCTTTATCCGTCTACTGCTGAACATAGGCCTCCCCCATAAGACGCCACAAATATCGATCGCGAGCTACCTCCATCAACCGCTCCCCCGCGACCGCTGCAACGTCGAACTTTGTTTAAAGCATGATAAACCTGTGCCAGAAGGCTCCGCTCTTCTAGAAATATTTAGGTATAGATTTGGATCTCATCTCTCATCTGGTATCAAATTGGGACTGTTATGATGAGGGGGACATAAACTAAAATTATGCTTTAAAACTCGGTCAGTGGTCTTATTAAAGGCGGCCTTATTGTTCAGAGCAATTTCTTTCAGGTATCTTTACCGACAGACCACTGACCGAGTTTTTAAGCATAATTTTAGTTTATGTCCCCCTAGTTTTAAGATGTTCATGTCGTTTGTTTTGTTAATTTGTGATGTGCTTACCACCAATAAATAAATAATAATAATAAATATTGCACGACATTACACACATCGCAATCTAGCCCCAAATTAAGTTCTAGGCTTGTACTATGGGTACTAGACAACGGATATACTACATGCATATTATACTTTTTTTTGTAAATACATACATATTATACAATATAGAAACACACACAATCGGTCGCGACTCTGTCTGGGCCCATCTTAGTTAGCCCACCCCGCACAGTCTCAAAACCAGTACCTACACAATCCCATATCTAACCGTTCATTTCAACTAGAACCATACTAGAACTAATAATTCCTATACAGTACCACAACATTACAATCTGGGTACCATAGGCGGGTATTAATTAACTTAGTCCAGCCCCCGGGAATCGAACCTGCGTACGTGGATTTGAGTTATGTTTAATTAGGTAATTACCTAGTAGGTACGCGTTATTTAATCGAAATTATGCAATTGAGAGTTTGTGTCTTGTGTTTCCTGCGAATTTAAATTTTACTTTGTATTTTGTAAACGTGGGAACTCCGATAGCGAGGTAGAATAGGATAGGATTTATATTAATGTTTCAAACTAGTCGGTATTATAAAAAACAAAGTAAGTAAATAGTAATGTTTTTTGCTCATTTAATTACTGCGATTGTCGTTTGTTTCTAGTGCGATCGACTTTTGTTTTTATTTAGTTTTTTATCGGGTTCTTCTATTTTTTGTTTAGAAGTGTGTCCCGTCTAGCTTTAAAGTTTTCAGGTCGGTCTAATACCTCTAACTTGACCTAACGACCGCTATCAGAGATAAAAACTATCTAGTTATCTGGTATGACGTGTATCGGAATCGGTTCTGGAGAAATAGCCTTCTTTCACGCAAAAACCGCTATACCTACTGAGTGCCATGAAACTCGGTATGTAGAAAGCAGCAGACTTTGAATAACATACTTTAGCGCTAGAATTCCATATTTAGTCGTGTCCTATCCGAGACCAAAATACAACCCTAATAACAAAAAAAAAAATTACCCCTTATTTTCATAAAATCAAGACTTAAGGACGCGACTCATGTGAAATCCCTTCCGATGGAATGGTTTTATTCATAACCGGTATCAAATAGATCTTTAAACAATGTATTATGTTATTGTACATGATACAAGAAGTGTCCCCTTCATTTCAAAAACAATAAAAAATAACTTTAAATACCACTATTATACAGGCAAAGTTACCCCTGTTTTACAAAATAAATCAATTTTTCTTCTAAATCCTTAACCGCTATATTTTCTTATAGGCATCATAATATTAGAAAATACAATACCTAGAACCCCTTCATCGCATTTTTTCAAAATATTATTTTAATCTTCGTTAATTATTGATTTTACGAGAAATTGTAGATTTTTCACGCAATTCCATCTCGCTCATTTATATGCAATAGGACAAGGACCGTTGCTTGTCATCTATCGCCGCCTTAAGGTGAAACCGCAAGATAAACCTATTAAGTATTCAAATTTAAAAGTAAGAATTTAGCATTCTAAATTCGAAATCCAAATGTCACGACTATTGTTCTAAATTAAAACAAGTAATATCAGATTACACCGAAGTTGATAAATAGCTAATATAATTTTTAAAAGGATATCACACTAAAATAACTGTGAGTCACTTTTAGTTTCTCTGACATCATAAAAATTGATAAGTGATCGTACACCTGACCTTTGTGTGATGAATGCGGTGAAGTACAGAGGTCGGTCAGGGTGGGGTCATACATTTAGAGGGTATTTTTGAAGTGCTCGCCCACACCAAACCTTTGGAATACTACCCGTTCAAAAATGACGTTTTTCATACTCTTTTTCTTTGGCTGGTATGCCGCAGATTGTGCCGTTTCTTTTTTTTATCTTTTTATATTTAAGGGTCGGAACGCGTTCGCCTAAGAGAATCTGAAAGAGGGACAAGAAACTAAAAGTCTTGAGTGAATTATTTTATCAAATGAGATCGCTTCCCATCAGATGAGATGAAGTCAAATTTGAATGCAAGCCTATTTTATGTGAAAAAAATTGTTTAAGTAGTTTCATATCAGCATCTCGAAATCCAAAGAGAAATCTATTTATCAACTTCTAGCTGCGCCCTAAGTCACGTTTCCGTTTATAAAAAGTAGCCTATGTGCTAATCCAGGTTTCCAGCTACCTATATTCCAAGTTTCATCGCAATCGGTTCAGTAGTCTTTGCGTGAAAGAGTAACAACCTCACATACATACATACAAACTTTCGCGTTTATAGTATTAGTAATATTAAAAATTTTGAATTTTGAGCTTCGTGTGATTCTACCCGCTACAACTAGGGACATACATAACCACACCGTATCAGTGTAATATTATCGATATCGGAACGAGGGCGGTACAAACAACGCCCAACATGAATAAATATTTAATTATAATTATGAGAGAGCACGAATTTGTTTTGTTTGCTCATCGCTTTTTTTTTGTTTCAGTTTTTGTTTTAGATAAGGGAGGGGTCACATTGAAACCGATCGTGACTTTGTCGAAATTAAGAACGAATCACTGTCGTTTTGTAAGAATTTAAACAAATAGGTAAGATTTTCACGTAAACTAAATGAAATTAAACCTATAATAAATAGTAAAACAATAATGTTTTTACATGTATCATTCTTACTCTTAAAAGCTTTAAGACTATTATTTAATAGGAAAGGATACGATTTTACCATACAACGAGCATAAAAAAACATTACATTATCCAATTCCAGTGATGTCGATATCGGCTACCTATATATTGAGCAGCTGTTATATTCTTAAATTTCATTACTAATTTTAAAATCTGAGCAATACGACGCTCTGATTGGACGCTGAAACAGCGTCGAGCTCTAGGCTGTTACATTAGAGAATACCACTGCTGGTCAGTTAACTTAACTAGCTGTCAAATTTTAATAGCGTTTCAGTAATTGGCCGTTTATCCCACATGGTTTATCTAGTAGGTAGTTGTTACCACGCGCAAACCTCGCGAGGCACTTACAGTTGCCTATCTTTTATATAAGTTTTCCGGAAATTGTCCATAAGTAGGAAAGGTCTTGAAGTTGTACTAAAGGTCAAATAAGTTGTAGAAAATGTAGGAAATTTACACACGACTTAATCAAAGCCTATTTTCAGAAAACAAACAAGCTAACATACTATTACTTCTTCTTACTTCTTAAAACTGTAGTGTATCACCACCTTTAGGGCGACAACACAAAACCATGTTGTTACTATCTTAGCGTGTTGTTGCGTAAACTTTATTGAAACAATTAAACAACATTTGTTTAGTTGTTGAACAGTAAAATGCTTTATTTTAATTTCAGGTATTTTATTAATTTTAGATCTGTTGGCATGCCCACAGATTATCTATCCAGTGGATGTCTGACAACAGTGGAAAATAACAGGCACTATGCAGTACATTGCTGCTTTAAGGTAATTACCGGTAATAACCACGTTACATCAAAGCAGCATTGTACTGCATAGTGCAGATTATCTCATCTGGGGAATAGATTCCCTGGTTTGATAGGTTGGCCAATAACCATTGGGAAGTGACAGTCATCAAGTGGCGACCACGGTGCAAAGCGAAACGGAGAGTTGGAAAACCACCTACTCGGTGGACCGACGACATTGTGGCGGTCGCGGGAAGTCGTTGGATAGAGATGGCTCAGGATCAGTGTGTTCAAGCTATGTTCAGCAGTGGACGGATAAAGACTGTGACGATGATTATAGCATTGATTCCCTTAAAAAGTAATGATTAGTATCAGCAAATATATAGCAAAGCATAGGCGCGGCACTAACGTCAGTCAGAGATTATCAGCAGTGACTATTACTCTCGTATCCTTACAGAATAGAAACTTAAAGATGCAAACCACACGATTCAGCTAGTTAATCAAATAAACTAAATCAAACTGTAACCAAATTACGTTACCTCTATAAAATAATAAAAACCTGGGCGCGTTCGTCCTAATATATTCGTTGTAATACAATGATTGATATTTTATTCAAGATTTATTGGAAAAAACTACTTTTACGAATTGAAACAAGTCATAAAAACCATAAATGGTCAATAGTGATCTATCATGAAAATGTTTATGATGATTTTTAAATGTCTAACATGTTTTTTACAATAGAATTATGATAATTCATTCGATGTTCACTAATGAACAGATTATTAGAGTCCCCGCAGAAAACGGACATTTTGATCGTACGATAACTTAGCCCGGTTTACTTAGCCTTAGATATTTTACTGAGTTATGAAAAACGCCACAAAATAATGATAAATTAACATTACACATCTTAAAACCAGTGACGTGCACACAATAATATCGACTATCGATAAACCCAACACTTTAGTAACAAGCCGATTGTTTCACGAACTTTCTCTTAAACAAATACAATAAAACGTTCTAATAATGACTTGTTCACAAGTGCGTGACTCAAATGATGGATGATTTTTAACGCATAATTTAGTTATTATGTGTTATGGACGTTATGGTACCTTCGGAGATGCGATGTAGTCAATACGTTTTTATCTTTTTATTTTGTATCATTCACGGTTAATTTCTTTTTGTGATGATTGTCGGCTGTATCTAATATTTATAGGACACCTCTATCAAGGTTTTTTGTATAGTTACTAGTTGTTGCTCGCGGTTTTGTTTCAATTTCTTTGAATGTTTTGAAAATTACTATCTTTATACGGATATTCTACTTACCTACTTCTATTACATTATCTTTTGAACCGACTACAAAAAACGGATTTTCCAGCGCTGATCCAACTGGTACTGGTTGATTTATATTTGTTATTAAAAATGGCACCTGACATAATAATATTTTGTTTTGTTGAAAGCACAACTTAAACTAGTTATGCTTATTCATTTACCTATGTTGTTTTGAGCAGGAAAAAACAGGATGGCTGAGTTCCTAGGAGCATTTTCCGAAGGATACAGTATAAGTTGGACAGGCTAGATGACCTTACGCCACGGTCAAACTTTTTAAATATCGTTAAAGAACAAGAGTTTCACATAATTATTCTAATGGATACTATGTAGGTACATTTTCTTAAGAAATATTAGGCCTTATTAATATACTTGATTTTCGGCTTTTCATCGAAAATATCACAAAAATTAGTAACAATAATAATTATTCACTCAATCTATCAATCCTAAATACCTACTTTTTGTCCATACTATTAAGGTTATGATTTGCAGTTTTATCAATATCTGTCCTTGTAATTCAAAATAATAAATCATGTTCAATGGACACGTCTTCAAATTCATCGATAGAAAGACGTTTTTTATCAAATCGTTTATTTTATATTATCGATGTTTTTATCGATCTGTATACAAACCATATTAATGTTAAATGAGATATATCATAGGATAGTGCATTATACCGTGGCTTTACTTGTATTGGTTTAGTACTGAAGAATCAGTATTATTTCTTTTTTTTTTTGGCGGTTTCACCACCATTTCATGAGATGGCAAATAATGTTGTGGTCTGACAGTTGATATGTTATGAATATGGTAGTGGAACAACATTCAACCCGACTTGAATAGTAATTTAGAATGTAGTAAATACCTATAAAAATATAGTATATAGAAAGAATAAAACGACAAGAAATAAATAATTCTATAAATCCCACTAATATAACAAATGCGAAAGTCTAGATATATAAAGATAGATAACCTACGTTTGAAATTTCACATTTAAACAGACATACAGATCGAAATAAGACTAAACTTGGATGACTTTATACTATGTAACCAAGATGGATAATATTATAATGCTTACACTTTTTTATTGCAAGCACCTTTTCATAGTTAATTAAGTTTTGTGTAGCAACCCGGATTTGGGATTGTTCGTAACAAACAAACAATATTTTTGTTGATGTGCTTTACCATTTAATGTCAGTCGTGTAGTATTAAACATAGATACATAAAACACAGTAAAGGTCACCGTCTATTGTATGGAAAAGATTAATCCTCTTTTGCATAAAATATTATGTATTAGCAATATGGCCTCTGAGGCGCAGCGGGCGGAGCTCGGACTGCAAAGGGTTGCGGGTTCGATTCCGTCGGGAACAAATATTTCTGCTAACTATAAATGTTTGTTTCTGGGTCTGGGTGTATTCTATTTATCATATTATGTTTCTATTTACAAAAAAATAAAATATATGGTATATCCGTTGTCTAGTACCCATAGTACAAGCATAGTGCTTAATTTGGGGTTAGATAGCGCTGTGTGTAATGTCGTGCAATATATTTTTTTTTATATAGTTACATTTTACTGGGTCTTAATCGCGTATTATTTATTATCTTAGACGTTTCCACAATGTTACAATGCCCTTCGTCAAGAGGGTACCAGCAATTAAAGGTATTGACAAACATCTTTTAATTTAATTTATTTTAATAAGTTCTTTTTTATAAATATGATTTTAGAGTGTTAGCTAAATTTGGAAAATCACTTATATACTCTACTACATTTTGTATAGCTTTCAAAACAGTTCCTGGAACATCTCCTTCAATGCTCACTGTGCCCCAACACATGTTCGATGGACGACCTTAACGAGGCCAATGACGCTGCCATCGCTGTGGCAAAATTCTGGGCGGGATATTATGTGATTTGGCTGAATCCTGACACACAAAGAAAAAGAGACTTTCAAAACGGTTTATTATGATCTAGGCACGTGTAGAATCAAGGTTTAGGAAACCCCAGTGTAGAACCTCGTGATTGCGCGCCTAAATTTCGCGCAAAAAGCTCGCGGGTGGTCGCAAAAACTATATCTATTAAATGCTTGGTCCTGCTTAAACCGCTGATAGTTTAGAGTTTAAATAAGTAGAGAATATTCTTTACTAGCTGCGCCCCGCGGTTTTACCCGTGTAAGTCCCGAACCCGAGGGAATTTCGGCATAAAAAGTAGCCCATGTGTTATTCCCGGTATCCCGCTACCTCTATACCAAGTTTCATTGCAATCGGTTAAGAAGTTTTTACGTGAAAGAGTAACAAAGTCACATACATATATCATACATACAAACTTTCGCGTTTCTAATATTAGTAAGATTTTGTAAGCATCGGATAATAAAGGATTTTTGAAATCTCCCACGAATTCGAGACTTATTCGGTTGAAACCGCGAGACACAGCTAGTTATAATAAGAATAAAATACTTTAATTCTAGCCAATCGCATGACTAGGTAGGTACATGTAGCTACGCTTCTCATTTTTATAGCTTGTGATGTGACGCAATCATATCGATAGTCGATACCGTCTTAAATTTCACTAATCTACATGACAGAGCGCTATCGTGAGAGCAAAGCAAACGTTGCGTGAACAATTATATCTATCGATTGTTTATTTTATAATCTTACGAGTTGCTCGGCCCATTATGAACGGTATTTAATCGATAGGTACTAGTGTTAGGAAAAATAGTGATGTTTGTTTGTTAGTTGGTAGTTTTTATTTTTAAATAATTGTTTTAATACTTAAATATTAATAAAAATAATAAGTGGTAAGGGTTTTAAAACATATTTACATTTCGAATGCAACATTCTTCGACATAATTGTCCAATAAATACACTAAAATGTACATACATGCTAAAAATTAAACAACATTTCGTCAAGAAATAATCAACACTTTTTGATAACCCGAAAGAGATTTTAAGTTAAGCTTGTATTCAAAATCAGTGCAAACGCACTTATCGAGTGAAACCAGCTGCTTAAAACCAGTATAGCACTGGATTAAGTACGTACAGAAACACGATGTGTGTCTAGTATTGTTAAGAATAATATTGATTTTAGCATTGTGACATATCTGTACCTATATGTACCTACCTATAGTACACAACGTGTTGCGGAGTCGATACGTAAGCCACTTGTTCATGTTAATTACCTGTTGCCAATCTACTTGAGTTTGTTTTTATAAGTGAATCTTAAATGAGGCGTGATCGTGGCGAAGCTGTGCTTATTTATCGCAGTAGTTGGATCGAGTTAGACGCTTTAGGGCGATATTTCAAATCTAACCCTCATCATCATCATCTTCTGAGCCTTTATTCATCCACTGCTGAACATAGCCCCCCCCCATTCGACGCCAAAAACAGCAATCGCGAGCTACCTCCATCCAACGACTCCCCGCTACCGCTACAATGTGGTCGATGGTTGCTACAACACTCCATTTCGCATTGCATCGTGGTCGCCTATCGAGGACTTTACTCCCCAATGGTTATATGGTCTGCCCATTGGCAATTAATATATTACACTAATGTGACTTTAGTGACTCAAACTCTAGATCAACCAAATTCGTTCAAAGCATTCTAACTTTATTATTCTACTTTACCTACCTCAAAGAGGTTAAAAAGAAACACTTTTAAGATAACTCGCTTCTCCTTCTGTCTATCAATCTGTTATACAAGTGAGGCCGAAATGTGACACTTAATATTTTGGAAAAGCTTTTTTAAGTTAGTTTTTTTCTCTGTTTTCGTGACTATGTATTGAAATAAAACTTTAAACCTCAATTACAGTTTGATTTTATAATAACGCGATAGAAACCGTAACATGAGTTTAATTTCTTTTTTAATTTTCTTTATTTTTGTAATAGGCTGCACCGTTAGTACATACCAATTACTATTGACTAAAGGCTGATTTTTCAAATCCTTAGATAGAGAAATCTGAGAAATAAAATGTTACGCCACCGAATAAAAAACGACACTATGATATTACGAAAAAAACACTAAATTTAGAAGACCAAAATTAAAAGACATAAAAAAAAAACTGGAAATTGATAAATCAGGCCTAAGAAAATTATAATGAAATTAAGTGAACTGTTTTTTGTGGTTCTAGGTACTAATAGATGGTATCTATATAATGATGGTATAAATACAACTACTTATTATTAACACAGCGTTTAATATTTGCTTAACGTTTAATAATTCTAACCTTTGACTTTAAAATTAATATTTTACGACCATCTGATTCGTATCTCTATACAATAGTTTCAATTAGACCACATTGGACCAATTTTATCGGAACCATGTCGATTATAATCCATTGTTTTTTAATAAAAGTGTATCATTACGCTTAGTTTACGGCCTACGTTTAGATGTAAAGGTTAACATTCTCTTTGACGTTTTTGTACTTTACAGTTCCGTACCCTAAAGCAAAAACGGGACCAAAGACACTACTGTCTGGTACTGGCTATCTGTCTGTCAGGCTGTATGTATCTCATAAACAATTAAACAGTTAAGTTTTGGCGGGAACGCGTTAGTGGAGATATGTTGCTAAATTTTCCTTTCTGTGTAATAAAAGTAAAACAGTGCAAAACATCCGTCATTGTATAAAGAACCGTCATTGTTAAGAGCCACCATTTACAATGACTTCCTTGACTTGACTTTTACTACGACGACTTGACTGTTTTTATGCAAATTGCAATTAACTTGCAAAAAATAATAATACTTGAAACTGGCTACTTTCCAAATGGCCACAATCGGTTCAAAACCGATAAAAAATAAAAAAAACTAAACAGTTGAATGGAAAATGTAAGAGATCAGGGAGTATGTTTGAATATATGAAAGAGAATGGTTCGTACTAGTACTTGTTTTAATCCTAATACTGTTATATAATTAACATGAAAGTTTGTGTGTATGATGTATGAGAGTTTGTTTCTGCACGGAATAACCATTTTGGCGGAGTTTGACGGCGCGCCACAGAGGGCACGTAGGCAAGGCAGAAGGGTACGGGTTCGATTTCCGCCGAGTGCAGGTATTTATGTTTAAAAATAAATATTTGTTACTGGTCTGGGTGTTTGCTATGTATCATAAGTATGTATTTACAAAAAAAACATAATTTGTAGTTTATCCGTTGCCTAATACCCATAGTACAAGCCTAGTGCTTAGTTTGGGGCTAGATTGCAATGTGTGTAACGTCGTGCAATATTATTATTTACTAATAAAATCAATTAATTTCGTGAGTAGGTTTTAAACAAACCTATTAATAAAATGAAAATTGAACTATACAGCACGACACGTTATTTTCTCGTTCCCACCGAAACTCCACACTAAATTAAATAAATGCCTAAAACTAAAGTAGTACTAATATTATAAATAGGAAAAAAATATATGTTTGTTCATAATGAATAAACTCCAAAACTTCTGGACCGATTTAAAAAATGCTCACAACGATAGAAGGCTATAAATTATCGAGGAATAACAGACTACTTTTTATCCCGATACTCCCGATGAAACCGAGGAATCCAGCTAGTACTCATATAAAAACTAACAAGGTCCGTTAGTCTGTAACTCAAATAAGACGTAATACAAAACAATCACTTCGAGATGGGTTTTCGGAAATAGTGGAGATGCGGTTGAGTGCACTCAAACCACTTGGAGAACGGAGGCGAGCAAACACTAGCTGCTTGGATCCGAATTGGATTAACGTTATTGATCTACTAATATTGTGGATAAGGCATGTCTTAAGATTGATTTGACTAAACTGGAATAGCAATTATACGCATAAGGCCTAATTTTTCATTCTACGGATAAAAGATAGCTTTCTATCGAATAAGTTCGAACCCAACCAAATTTTAAAGCCTTCAAATTTTTATCTTCTAAATTTAGATATATTTTCCTTTTAAATATCATAGTGATGTTTTTATCGGTGGTGTTACATTTTATTTGTCAGTTATCCTTATCGAGGCATTTGAAAAATCAGCCCTTAATCATATTTCTTTGTTTACTCGAGATAGTCTTGAGCTGTTAAATAAAGAAATTACGGTTTGTTCGGAGCATTATCATTCAGTGCTTATTTTAGTTTGGTCGAACAAATCCTTAATGGTAAAATAAAAAAGAAAGAAAATATGTATCTATTAGGACATGTATTTACATAGCATCAAAATAATAGCGAATGGTACCGTATCATTTGCTATCCAACGCCGCTCTATTCCAGTTCTGATGATAATCATAATAAATAAAATAAATAAATAATTCCTGTGACGAACACACAGCGCCATCTAGCCCCATGGTAAGCTGCTAAGCTTGTGTTACGGTGACTAGACAACGGATATACTACTTATAATTATTTTTCTTTTGTAAATACATACATATTATACATAGAAATACGCCCAGACCAAATACAAATATTTATTTTAAGCATAAATATTTGCACCCAGCGGGAATCGAACCCGCAACCTTCTGTATTGCAGCCAAGCGTCCGCCCGACGCGCCACAGAGGTCGTCATAATAAAACACTGATGATCATAATCCTAAAAATATTGAAATCTATAATAAAATTAAATTAATATTAAATTATTGTGGGTTGACTAAAGTGTGTTTAATTGTAATTATGATTTAACAAATAATTACAAAATGCCGTATCCAATCGGTATATATAACTATACACTCAATGGTTCTTCAAATTCGGTGCATCGCAGCGTGGGCCTCTGTTGTCATAGAAAGCAGATTGGAATGTACCTACCTACTGGTAGCTGCTTGGTATTCCTACCATAAACAATAATTACTCCACAGTTCACTGTTTATTTGATCTAATGTGGACTTCGCTTCTGAATGGATCCCCATTTGAACATTAATTTACAAACCTCTCATAGCCTAACTGATAACATCCTTTAGTGATGTAAGTGCGAAAAGTTGCTGGGCTAATTTAGATAAAATAATAGAGGTTAAAGTATGAAATTGCCGTTTTATTGCAATAGGTTTTTGAATTGACATAGAATCTTCATGGTTTGAGGTTTTCGAATGAAACTTTTTTCAAATGGTTTCTGTGATGTTCTTTTTTTAAAAAATGTGAAACATTTGAATATCAACTTTCAATTGTTTTTGTTATTCAATTTAGATAAGAAAGATGGATACTGCGAAAATTCGAGAGATTTTTGAATACGAGTTCCGACGCGGAACTAACGCGGCAGAAACAGCCCGCAATATCAATGCTGCGTTTGGAGAGGGGTCTACTAATGAACGCACCGTGCGATTTTGGTTTAAACGCTTTCGTGATGGAAATTTCGACTTAAAGAACGAGCCACGAGGAAGACCGCCCACACAGGTGAATAACGATGAATTAATAGAGATAGTGGAAGCCGATCCTAGTCAAACTACCCAGGAATTAGCGGCATGGTTTAACGTTACCTTACCCACTTTATTGACTCACTTGCGTCAAATCAATAAAATAAAAAATACGAAAAATGGGTGCCTCATGATTTGACTGATCTGCAGAAAGAAACGCGTGTTGAAACTTGTGTTGCCTTGTTGAACCGGTACAGAAATGAAGGAATATTGGATCGAATTGTAACATGTGATGAAAAGTGGATTCTTTATGATAACCGGAAAAGAAAAATGCAATGGCTGACCCCAGGTCAAATGCCACAACAGTGTCCTAAAGCAAAACTTACCAATAAAAAGGTAATGGTAACTGTTAGGTGGTCTCAGCATGGTGTTATTCACTATAGTTTTCTTCGATCTGGTCAAGCAATTACGGCAGATGTCTATTGTGCCGAACTCCGAACCATGTTGACAAAACTAGCAGTAAAACAGCCCCGACTCATGAATCGATCTTCACCATTATTGCTCCACGACAACGCGAGACCTCACACAGCACGAGAAACCATTTTGACCCTTCAGGAACTGCACTTAGAAACCATTCGTCATCCTCCGTATTCACCAGACCTTGCTCCAACGGACTACCATTTTTTTCGTGATTTGGACAATTATCTACGTGACAAGAAGTTTTCTTCCCAGGAGGCAGTACAAAATGCTTTCACACAGTTTGTGCAGTCTAGATCGTCGGAGTTCTATCGCAAAGGCATTAATAACCTTCCCATTAGATGACAGCAATGTATAGATAATAATGGCAACTATTTTGATTAAATAAATTTGTTAAAAATTTAAAAAATAAACAATGAAGATTTTCAGTACAAATCGGCAATTTCATACTTTAACCCCTAATATACTAACCATACTTTAATGCAGGTAAACTAAAATAAACTAATACATTCCGCATTTCCGCGGTTTGACCGGCGTATGTGCCGATCCCGTAGAATTATCGAGATCAAAAGCATGCATTTATTACAAACAAACTCACATTTTTTTCTTTTTATAATCTTCCTACTTCTTCTTCATATCATAATTATATATATCAAAATGAATCCCGATTTTGCGTAGTCATCGCATCATGCTTGAACCACGGGACCGATTTCGATAATTCTTTTTGTGTTATGTTCGCTATGATCAGAATAAAGTTCTTATAAAGGAAAAATGATAATTTTTGAATATCGGGACTTACGCGGGTGAAACTGCGTGGCGCATCTAGTCTTATATATAAAAATAACTCCCTATTTCGCGTGGTCGCGGGATCACGCCCGAACGGCTGGACCGATTTTGTTAATTCTTTTTTGTTGTGTTTGCTATGGAGAAAAATGTTGTGTTTGCTATCAGGAGAAGGTTCTTATGAAGAAAAAATACAGGGGTGAAACCCCTGGGCGCAGCTAGTATCAGTATAGATATAGATAGATGAAACCAATAGGCACAAACATATAGGTACCTAGTTAAACCAAAAACGCGCCCGTTTCAAAGCCCTATGATGAATGCTTCATAGTTCACGAGATCACTAGCCGACGGCGCTAGGAGTCCCCTATTGTATTAGAACAATAACTATCGAGTATCGACGAAAACCAGAAGATGGTTAAGAAAAGCTAGATCAGTGATAAAATGAACGCAGCGGATCGCATACATTGTTCTTTAACTTGGATTGGTTGGAAGGTACTATTATGTGTACATTTTGTATTGTTTGACGTATCGTGGAAATAGTATCCCGGTACGGCACCTAAATTATCTATTTAATTTATAACTCATCATACATAGGTTCATCGTTACATAGGCACTATAGATTACATAGCTGCATTTTTGTGTGAAAGAGTAACAAAACCATATACATACAGACACATTACAAATTGTCAAACTTTTGCGTTAATATTAATTAGGTATAAGTAAAATTGTTACAAAAATATACGCGACGAACAGAGAACTCCTCCTTTTTTTGAAGTCGGTTAAAAAGAGGAATTACGATTTTCTTTTGTTTTAAAGCGACCGAGGTCGGCCATAGTTTAAAAGATCTATTTCAAAAAGGCGACCATTCAAAACCTTAGTCTCACCTGTGCCTGCGCATACGCCTCGATGCATTTATCATGCATTGTACCATCCATGAATATTCTACTGTTAACGTTGGCTACGTTTCATATAGTGATGTTTCTTAAGATTCGGTTACAATTTAAGCCGAAGGTTCAGATTTCGGATATCTATATAGTTGCTCTCAAATTTGGGTATCGTATAAAATATTGTGTCTACGTCCCTATGCTAAGTAGCTGCCGAATGCTGAAGCGCTTGTCAAAATTTGAGAGATATTTAAACAATTAAGCAGTTTGGAAACTCAAAAATCCACATACTAATTTTGAATTTAGAGTCTGCTCATTCATTTAAGGGTCTTTCAAATTTTTAGTGGCGTTTCAGTATTAGGCTGTTAATTTAACATGGTAACAGGTAATCGATCTTTCGTCTTATATAATAAAAGCAACGCAATAAACAGTAAAGAAATGATATAATAACAATTCAAATAATACAACACAATATTTACCGGATTTAACCCCGTTTTATTTAATAACAGCATTATTATAAAAGTACCGAGCTTTCGCTAACTTTACAGTTAGCTTTTTTCAAGGTTGACCTTGAAGTAGGTAACCATAAAGTTAGAGAAAGCTCGGTATTTTTGTAATAATGCCTTTATTAAATAAAAAGCGAGTAACCCCGTTAAGTATTGTGTTTTATCATGCAAAATCACGAAACCTTAGACAAAATTACAATTCAAATCACTAAAACCGAAGAAAACCCTATTCGGTTTCAAATGAAAATCCCATCGTGTCCCAACACTAGTTTAATTTATTAATTGTACCTTGTGACCCTAGCGATTTATGTAGTGTGCTTATTGTTGCAGTTGATACATTGCTTCTTTGGGGCTGCGTTTGCGCACACCCATTGTACGGTTATGAAGTATTTATCGTGTGACATTGGGAGGTACGATTTAATTCCAAAGGAATTGATAAGGAAAGGAGAGATATGATTATAGCTACCACACACCCTACTTCAATAGTGTTGACTTATTGAGGAATACTTCGACTTTCAATCGTGGCTGTGATACCTAACTCAACCTAACTTCTTGATTAAATTTTGAATTCCTGTATCTCGGTGTTTTTTTTAATATGTATTTATAGCTCTCTGCATCTTGTATTCAAGTAGCAGTTATTAAACAAAATTTTTGCGAATGATTTTGAAATGTTGGCATGTCGCTGTAACGTCCAATTCCTTTGACACAAATACAAATAAGCAATAGTAGCAAAGAGATTCGCAAAGAATTCACGACGAGCCGCTGCCGGCGCGCGTTAGCTATCAATGCGCGTACAAAATTATTTTCTTCTAAAACAAATAATAATCGTGAAAAAGAAAAAAAATACTTTTAATATCAAACTAACATCTACCTTCGCCTTATATCTATTTACTTACTAGACTTAGTATTTTTAAAAAGACTTAGCTTTTGAAACCACAGGGCGAATCTAATAATCTACGGCTATAAAATCTAACCCTACGTACCCATAACCCTACGTTCCAGATTTTCAGGCTAAATTCTTTACGATTCATTGTTCTATTGAGTCTCTCACAATAATGTTAGTACGAATAATGGAGGTCCGACAAGTTTGCGTTTAATAGCTCATTCAATGCCCGACTCGGGGAATAATGACAGCCCTTCCTGTTGGGAATCCAAAATGGATGCTTTGGAAATATTTTGAGCAAAGGTACTGAAGAAGAAGCGTCGTAAAGTTCAACAAGTACCTACCAAATGTACCTATATGCTCGGTATACTTAGTAAATAACCATTTGACCCATAGCATCAACATAAAGTAGTAATTCTTATTCCTTTTTTGTTTTTATTGCTCAAGGCATTTTAAACATAGAAATATTTTTATATCATCTACCGGCCAACCAAGCCGGTTAGCGAGGAAAGATATGGCCGGAAAATTATACCATGTCACGTGATTCCTGTGTAGCTCAGTGGTTAGAGCATTCGCCTGGTTAGCGAAAGGACGCAGGTTCGAATCCTGTCATGGGGTTTTTTTTTTGGAAATATATTTCCTTACTAAAAATATTTCTATGTAGTAATTCTTTATAGCGTTCCGTACCCGAAATGTGAAAACCCTTTTACTAAGACTCCATTGTCCATCCATTTGCCTGTCTGTCACCAGGCTGAATTTCGTGAACCGAAGTAAAATTTTAACTGTCTAGCTTACACGATAACTATGGCCATTTGAATTTTTTTACAGTAAATAGCTATATAAAAATACAGATATTTATTTTTATCCCGGCGGGAGTTAAACCTTACGCATTGCAGTTTAGTAATGAGAAGAAGAAAAAGAAAATGTAATCTTAGCCGAAACTTTAAAGTAATTTTATATTTATGAATTAACTAGCTGCGCCCCGCGGTTTCGCCCGCGTAAGTCCCGTTCCCGCGGGAATATCGGGATAAAAAGTAGCCTATGTGTTAATCCAGGTCCCCAGCTACCTATATTCCAAGTTTCATCGCAATCGTTCAGTAGTTTTTGTGTGAAAGAGTAACAACCTCACATACATAGGTACATACATAATTACATACAAACTTTCGCGTTTATAATATTAGTAAGATGAAACACAATATTTACCGGGTTTACTCGCGTTTTATTTATTAACGGCATTATTACAATGTACCGAGCTTTCCCTTACTTTACAGAAACGTGTTCCTGTGTACGCAAAGTTTAGAATTATTGTAATAGTATTTCGTAAATTTGTTTTTATTGCTCAAGGCATATTTACTAGAAGGACTTGCGTGGCCGAGCGGTATACGCACTGGAATATTGATCCAGGGACGCGAGTTCAAATCTCGCCGCAAGTGAATTTTTGAAGAAGAATTTTTCCTTTAAAAATATTTCTATTATTGTAATAGTTTAGAGTTTAAATGATTTCTAGTTAACTCAAAAACTCTGTAAATATTGTGTTTCATTAAGTATGCAAAATCAGGAAAACCTAAGACAAAACTTTTTTTCTTATCAATTAAGTTTACAATATACCTATATTGTAATACTAACGCTATCTAAACCCGAAACTATAGGAGGGAGAACTGCGCCCCGCGGTTTCACCCGCTAAGTCCCGTTCCCGCAGGAATTTCGGGATAAAAAGTAGCCTATGTGTTAATCCAGGTCCCCAGCTACCTATATTCCAAGTTTCATCGCAATCAGTTCAGTAGTTTTTGCGTGAAAGAGTAACAACCTCACATACATACAAACTTTCGCGTTTATAATATTAGTAAGATATTATGAGTAGGTACCTGTTATTTTATTATTCGACTTTGTTTCTTTGTCATAGTTCGTGCAGAAATACCTGTGACGTAATATAATGATAATAATGTAAAATTCCTACTTATTATATGACAGAAGTGATTTATAAAACCAAATGATAATGTATTAACGATAATTATCTTCACGGATGAAGCTCAAATTAGATCATCGATATAGAATTCACATGATCTTAAATTAAATGATGTCATTATTTCATACAACATAAATACATTTATCTAAGTAACTATTATAGATAGGATGCAATAATTATTATTAATTTATTTCAACCTTTAATCATTGAATATATATAAATAAATATAATATTATAATATATAAAAATAAATAAATTCTGTGACCAACACACAGCGCCATCTAGCCCCGTGCTAAGCTGCTCAGCTTGTGTTACGGTGACGAGGCAACGGATATACTACTTATATATGTAGACCACGTACAAATATTTATTTTTAAGCTAAAATATTTGCACCCGGCGGGAATCGTTGCGAAACCCGCAACCTTCCGCATTGCAGCCAAGGGTTCACCCGACGCGCCGCAGAGGTCGTATGTACAATAGGTATGTACATAGTTAAAAATAGGAGCAAAACGTAGTGAAATAACCTATTATTTATTACACTATTTGTTTTTGATGTAGATTAATTGAGTTGAGTGACAAATAGAAGTAATAGAAAGCTTACTTCTATTAAAAACCGTAAATTATGTAGCAAAGTGTTTAATTGTTAAAGATCAGCATTCGTTACAAACTGTGTCGCTGTCTTTAATTTAACGCTCTAATAGGCTAATATAATAATAACATTACACCTATGTACTTATTAAGCTTAGCTATAAGTTAGCTATATATAAAATATTATGTAAAAACTTATCCGTTCACTGCTGAACAAAGGCCTTCCCCATACGACGCCACAAATAGCGATCGGGAGCTACCTCCATCCAACGACTCCCTGCGACCGCTACAATGTCATCGGTCCATCTCGATAGGTGGTCGCTACAACACTGCGCTTCACATTACATCGTAGTCGCCACTCGAGGAATTTTACTCTCCAGCGGGTATCTGATAGTATCCCCAGTGGTTACAAATACAATAGAGTCTATTAATTATAATCAACGAGTGATCGATAAATATAAATACTTTTATACATCCATAAACAGCCTACACTTCGGTGCAGAATTTAAGGAGTAAGTAAATATTTGGTTTAATATTTATTCGTGAGCGCTTACTTATTTTCTGGCTAACAAGTAGCATTTATAGGGTATTTAAAGTATTTAGGCAAAATCACTTTGAAGAAATGTGTTGCTGAATTTTAATTTTTCTTTAAACGTTGTTAATATGCATTGCAATGGTTTTCTATAAAGGGTCCTAAACATCCTGACTGACAGCATAAACCATATTTCTTCTTCTTTTTTTTATAGTGGTGTGGCTCACCTAACGTTAGAGTTTTTAGGTCGCCCCAAGGCCTCTAACTTAACCTAACGACAGTTATGTGTTGTCAGAGATAACAACTGGGACCAACTGTTTAACGTGCCTTTCGAAGCACGGAGGAGCTCGAAAAAGTGATTAAAAATCAGCAGGTACAGCTAGGCGAATGAGCTCCTAAACCACTGGCAGTAGAGAAAAAAATAATAAGAAATGGGGTCGTGATTTGCCATGACAAAACCGCGGGACACAAGATGTTCCAAGTAAAACCACAATATACCTACCAGATTTTCTATAGTAAATAGTTCTAATCTATGCCCCGCGTTCATTGTTTAAACTGTGATTCGATGACACGCTTCCTAGAATAGATCGAGTCGATCCAAATCAAATGCGCAGGAAATCGACATTATACGACGTACTTAGTACTTTGATTTTAGGATAGCCATCCAATTTTATTTGCTAGGACAGGGTATGCGAAGTGAAGACTTAAAAATAGAAAAGTAAATCGGATGATTAATAGGATTTTTAAGTTTAAATGAGTTAAACTCCAAAATGAGAGAAAAAACCCCATGAATCTATTTATCTATACCGTATAATAGATATAGAAAACCATGTTAACCCACATATTTTTTAGTTAATTTTACCTAATAAACTAAACTACCTACTTTATTTATTATTATTTTTAAGTACAATATTTGTTATTCAAGAGAGTGGTTTAATAATACTTATAAGTTTAATCAAGAATTATGTAAAATGTTTATTATTAAATTGAATAAAAATATAAAGTTCTAACTGTGTGTTTCCGAACTGAGTCATTTTGAGTGACTTTATGCCGTAGAATCTTTCAACATGTTTTCCTTCACCGTAAGAGCGACATTATGAGCTCAATTATTTTTTTTAAGAGAAGGAAACAAAGAAAATATTTTTAGTACGACAAGTACACTTAAAAAAATAGGTAGATACAGAAATAAAATGACAAAGGCAACCACGGCTTTCGGAATGAAAGCTAGACTAACACCGCTTCCACTAAAACCATGGTCGCCCAACCCAGACGTGCGGTAACCGTAATACTAATCAGGTGATTCAGATCAGAGCGTTAGTTTGAAATGTTAATTATTTGTAATGAGTTGCTTGAAGGAGCTGCTTTCGTGCGACGTTGTTGGCATACGTTACCTTTACTTGTTACCTTTCGATTTAATTACCTTTATTTAGATTGGGAAAAGTCTGGAAAACCCGTCACAGTTTATTCCAATCACTTTTAAGTTTTTTTCTGTTTTCGTGATTTTCGATGGGTAGAAATGAAACTTATTTCTATTTATCACCATACTTACTTATATTCATGTCTACCTTGAGGAAGGAGTCTGTTAAGACCTCGAAACGTAATGGCACTGCAATAATGCTAAATATAATAAAAATAACGTGATTAAAATCGGAGAATGAGTTTAATTTAACGTATATATAACTAACTATACTAATATAACTTTAAAAGAAAACTGAAAATAATGTACAAAAGTATATTATACCCAACATACTGGTCAACCTATCATAATGGCGTGGCGTAAAAAATAGGTTTTTAACTAATATTAACTCAACTATGCCTCAGCTCTATTCAATTTTATTCGAAAATCGTACAATATTTCATATAAATTTAGCAAGGTTTCGCTAAAACTTATAGTACGAGGGGCTACTTAAAAATTAACAAAACTTTCTATATTGCTAAATCGTTTACGGAAAAAAATTAAACAAAGCTGAGGCTTAGTTTTCTTTCTGGGGGGGGGGCTAAAAATGGGAAAGAAGTAATAAAACCACAGACAAATAAAGGTTATTACCGTCTTTAAGAATAAAAGATGATTCAGGGTTCCGTAGAAATTAGCGACAGACAATAATACAGACGCCGGAAATCCCGTACATAAAGATGCTATCTTTTACTTGTGATACAATATTTAAATCCGTTTTAAAATACAACATTTTGTCATAGAGTAATAATTTTCGAAGATATGACTTTTACAATAGATACGTAATTGTAGAAATGTATATTTTACTCTTCGTACTTAAAAATAGTCGTATTAGTAATTTAATTCTCATATTTAACAGTGAAGTACCGATACGCAATACAAGTAGGTATTTCCAAAATTAGTGTGCGATATAGAGAGTTGATCATGTAAATTCTAATTTTAACTAAAATTAAATAAAATTATTAATAGATTTTCCTAGTATAACGCTTCCCAGCTATATGAATGAATGAATGAACAAATTCTTTATTATATAAGGTAAGTTCGTACAAAGAAAACTAACACAACACAAAAATAGGTGGCACAATGGGCGGCCTCATCGCTAAAAGCGATCACTTCTAGGCAAGCTTTAGGCTATATCCACGTTGTTATTAGAATATATTGAAACAAAAACTCGTCATTTTCAAGGACCTTCTTAACGACTCTAATTGGGATAAAATGTACGTATTAAAGTCTTTTTCCAAAATCTGCCATTTATTAAACTAAAATGCCTTAGCCTTAAAAATGTTATAGAAATGTCAGATAAATTTATTAATCTATTTACAAAAATATTATTACAATCTGAATATCTCTTCATTACACTTACACATAAAACCTGCAAAATAACCGCTTTTTACAAGTAAGACCTCTATTTCTTACTCTATGCCTCCTGATTCCAAATTCAAATCTCGTCCGTTAGCTCGTGTACGGTTCGTATATAGATCATCGGTATTGTTCTGTATTTATTTTACGTGTTGTACCGTCATCGTACGACGGTAGCATGCTGATGCGAACCGTACCGTGCATCGTAATCGATGCTTTATTGAAATTCGGCCGATTTCTTATGTAATAGGGTGTTTAGATGTTTTTTTTTATTTTTTAAGTTTGGTAGTTTACTATTTTTAATGTAATGCCTTATATATTAAATCAAGTCCAGTTGTTTGTTATCAAGTGACTTAAAGCATAAAACTTTGGAGTTTGATAAGCTCTAAATATCCTAATAAAATTGTAAGTAAATGTAAGTTTGTATGTAAGTAAGTAAATATGTAGTATTGTTATTTGTTACTTCTTCAGGTAAAACCAGGATTACCACATAGGCTATGTTTTTATGTGACACACACATCGGTCACGTCAAGTTATTTCTTGACCCAAATTTTCAATAGTATTTCATGATTTCCCAAAATGTTGAGTTTCCAAAATGTTATATCTCGAACTGTTGATTGTAACTTTTTTCCAAATATGACACCACGTTATTATTAATACATATGTATTTTTAATAAGTAAGTATGTAACTAATATATTCCTTGCCCATCCACGTGATTTATGTATCCACTAGTGAATATGTATCACGTCCGTGATTGGTCGTTGACAGATGACTTCATCGGTCTAATACGTGAGGCCGGTTATACGGTGTGCGCCGGCGCATCGTTGCCAACCTGCGATGGTTTATTCAGGATTATCATTATTATTAATTTTAATAGCTGTGCGCTACGGTTTGCCCGCATTAGTTCTCCGCGTGGAAATTTTATGAAATAAATCAACGGTGTGCCTATCGTGGGTGACGAGTAAGGGATATTAAGTCAAAAGAGTCCCGTTTTTATTCTTTAGATAAGAAACACTAAAAATAGACTTAACAAAATTATCATCATCATCATCATATTATTATCAACCACAGGACGTCCACTGATGGATACAGGCCCTCATTGATGTCCATAGATTTCAATCGGAGTCGGCCTGCATCTACCGTGAACAAAATTGTCAAAATTGTATTCTGATTAAAACATTTTTTATTTTTATTTATTTTTTTTGCCAAGAAATACCTTCATAAATAATAAGTCGATTAATATTACAAATGTAATATAAACAAAATCAAAACGTATACGTCCGTGTCAAAAAACCGATTGCAAACATCACAAAACAATACAGAGACGCGCGTTCGGAATACAAGTTACCAATTTATCAATCGTACTCAGGGTTGCTAACTCTGGTTTCCATATTCCGCGGTTTTCTTGGAAATATTCTTCCTGAAATTAAACTTCATTTTTTAGTTTAACTGCGATTAAAGCCGAAAAAAGAATAGTCAATCAAAAATCGTGAAAACAAAAGAAAAATCATGTTTTTATTCCTGATAGGAATTGTATACTTGGCAATATTTTCCGGTTTATTTGATTAATAATGCACCTTATCAATCTTATCATAAGAGTGGTTTTTTATTTAAAAAAATAAAAGCTATATATGTCATGTTCATGTAAGTAACTAATACGCGTAATAATTGTTCGTATTCCAAAAAAATATATACCTTAGTCGACTTACGTTTTTATCTAGTGCTATTTCAAAACTATTTTGTTAAGAAGCAAAATGTTTTGTGGTGGTTAGGTAGAGGTGGTTTTCCCAGGATATTGAAAGTTCCGAAATTCCAGAACAATAATGGTATTCCTGAAAGTGTCAACCCTAACTATGCTCTACGAAGCGACTGCATAATGCTCCCATCATCGACCTATCTCCACATCATCAATCAAAACACAGGATACATAATCTTTTATAAAAAAAAACTTCGAAAAAAAAACTAATGTAAAAGCGCGCGATTACTAATTCGTCGTACGCAAGCTAGCAGCGGAAACGGCACGTAACGGAAACGTCAGGACGCGATTCGATTTAATTTTTGAATTTAGAATTCGAGTTCTGGATGTCATCGGGTGGCTACTCTTATTTTTTATTAGTCTGTGGAAATAATTTTATTTTCATCGAATCATATAGCTAGTCGACAATACAGCACATATCGAACGACAATGACTGTGATGTTATCAATGGGTACCTTTTATTATTACATTTTGAGGTACGGATTTTATTTTTCTACACAAAGTTTCACTAAGAATCTTTAATAGAACTAAATATACTAAAACACACATTACCCATCCCTTTCGCATTCATTGGTTGCCTGGAAGATAGGTAGGCGATAATGTCTTTTGGCAACTTTGGTTTTATATTTGTAAGATGTCAAAACATTACTGACATTCTGAAAATAAAAGAGAAGATGACATAAGCTTGTGAAAAATCAAGCGTGACCTTTGTCAATTTCATACCAAAAAAAATGTCGATTGGCGATTTCGTTATTCGATAAGAATGTTGGCTAGGGCCGCTGTTTGGACATTCCATAATTAGATATACTAATCGTACATACTTTTTTAATGTGTCTTATAACTTTTACGAATAAGTTGCCTGATTTAGCTGATTTATAAACCAGGTACCTACCTAAAATAAAAATAAGTTTACGAAACAAAATATAATTCCCAACCAATTATCACTAAAACTGCCAAATCTACCACTAAATTACAACCTATTTATTTCCCAAAAAAACAACGCAGTCATCAAGAGAACTAATTCAATCAATCTGACCTCAAAATTACGGTTGTGAGTAAAAAAACTAATAAATAATGACCGGTAGCCGAAACCCTAATGATAAGAATTATGACTTTGGGTTCACCGCGATTACTCGATCGAGTTATAGTTTTTTGTGGTCAAACTAAACATAGACTGCCAAATGTTGTCAGATAATAGACCGGATCACAAAACCAATGTGAATTAAAGTCTTTGAAGTAGCTAATAAACTATTTCAATTCACACAATTTAAAAATATAGTTAGGTATATTGTATCGCGAACTATTTTTAAATTTCTTGTTTAGAAATTTCAAATATACTTTAATAGGCCTGATCTTGGTCTCCACGCTACCAAGACCATTATAACACAGTTGAAGTATCGAGGTAAGAAAATAAATAACAATATGCGTTGTACTTATTAATGTAACTATTTTGAACAAGCTCATTACAAAGTAACTCAGTTTGCGTGAAAATTGTTTTGCCTCGTATCACTGTAGCCCTGAAGATAATTGTGAGAAAAGGGGCTGATGGGAGAGAAAGGGGGACATATCCCTGTATAAGGGATAAGGTATAGATATAAGGGATTGGGGAGGTGGGGTTTGGGTCGATGCCAAGAGGAGCGAGACTTAAGATATGAGGACAGCTGATTTTTAAATGACGTTTATGCCTCAGCTCTGTTCGTCGAAAAAGTTATAGCAAGCTGTGTTCGTCGAAAAGGTTATAGCAAGCTCTGTTCGTCGAAAAGGTTATTACATTTTACCGGGTCTGAATCGTGTACTCCCCTCGAGACCAAGACCATTGTAACGTGATCAAAACATCGAGGTAAGAAAATAAAAAATAGTACGCGATTAAGACCCGGTAAAATGTAAATATGTTAACAAATCGTGTGAATTTAAAAAGTTTGTTATAGCAATTGTTAGTAATTTTGCATTTTCTAAATCTGGGGTATTGTTAATACTTTCAAATTAGTTTTTCTACGGTAAGTTGTATAATGTATACCATGTTTAACAAGCTATATTAGGGCTCGCAACTCCTGTCCTTCAATTGGTATATAGTTAAAATGTTCGGAAAAGCAACCGTCATTCTATGACACGTCTTTACACATTATGGAGGGATACTATTTGCCTCGCGGATGAAGCCATCTGGAGAAGTTAGTATAGAAGTATTTTGTGAAATAATCGTTAAGGGAATTGGTGTTAAAAATATAACTAATCAAAAATATTTGATAGAACAACGTCATTGCGGTCAATTAGTTTCTGATAAAAACTAAATTTTATGAATAAGGATGTAGGTAAAAAGTTAACCGATTGCTCAATGGTACATTTGCTGGTATATTTCACTTTTTACACAATAAACAGTACATACACGAGTTACATACATAAAAAACCTTATCGAACAAGTCATTTCTACAAATCTATTTTGAAGTATATTTTATTATTTCAAAATACTTTGGACACCTGGCATAAAGACAGGAGCGGACATGATCAAGAAAATCTAGATAGCGTCGCGTTCCTCTGCTTGTGTAAGGTTCATATACTATATACAATTATTATAGATGTGAAAGTTTGTATGTCTGTACGTGAATTTCATTCATATAGATAACTGAAGACTAACACAAAGGCAATTTTCCATCCCGATATTCCCGCGGCAAAGGGACTCACGTGAGTGAAACTGCAGGGCGCAGCTAGACTTAGTATACAATACAAGTTTTAGCGATCTTCAAATCTTACTATTCTTATCTTCTTACTTAACATTATAAACGTGGAAGTGTGTATGTATGTATTTGAGTTTGTTACTCTTTTACGCAAAAACTACTGAACCGATTGCAATGAAACTTGGAACATAGGTAGCTGGATACCGGAAATAACACATAGGCTACTTTTTATCCCGCGGGAACAGGACTCACGCGAGTGATACCGCGAGGCACAGCTAGTGATATATATTTCGGACAAATGATAAGGAATGGTTTGTAACTTTTGTGCTTTATTCATACAAAAGTAGCTCGGCTCGGACACGGCCCGGTTTCGGCCCGGTCTAAATTAAAATTAAATTATTCATGCATAAACACTGATTTGTCTTTAATCTTTGTTGTTCTAAAAACAGTAACAAAACAACAAAGAATTGTTTTTATTTTAGTATTTATCATAATAAGAACTAAAGGTTTAGATCGTGATTTGAAGAATTAAGGCTTCTTGGTAATTTGTCTTTTGATTGGATGATGTCAGGTACCGCCTGACAAGCTTCCTTTTGCATGTGATATAAAAGATACCACTTAACTCCACTACATAAAGTTCAAATTTGTCTGACATGTTGAATTAAAATAGAATTGTAAAGATGTACAAAGACTAAGTTAGCGAGAGACCTGAGTACCCACAGTTTATTCAGAAAGAAGTCTCAACTTAGGTTTGGTGCGAAGTAATCAAAATAGGTCACTGTTTCGACCTTTGCTAAAAGTGGAGAGGTAAAAAAACAACATTTTTGATTGATATTAAATTGAGGTTGTAAAATAATTAGATCTGGGTCCGGTACCCGACTCGTAAAAGGATTTTTGTAGGACTTAAGGTCTACGACTTTCGTACAAAAGACTTCAACGAGTTACTCAAATGTTACTCTACTTCCATTTTTTTTCGATCGTCTTTTGTTTCTACTCTGATCTTCTTTTGTTTTCATTTCGATTGCTTTTTATTTAATTTTAAATCTTTGTTTTATTACTTTTAATCGTTTGTATTATTTAATCTATGTTTGCTATCCATACTTATACTCTTTAATACCTTACCGGGGCGGTTGACACTTTGAGACCTATCGACTTACCTAAACAGTATCATGCCTTCCGGTCGAGCTCAAAAATTATGACGCTAGTAATTAAAGTTTCGTTTAGGAATCTTCCTAAGCAAGCCCGTTAGGAATAAATCCCAAAAACGAACATTATTGAGCGTCTAAACAGTGATATGCATTGATTTTATAACTTCCTTCTCTTTCTACGACTACCAGTCTATTTTGACCCTTTAAAATTTTAAAATACATTCACTTTCGTACTATATTCAAAATCTCGAGGGAGCACATTTTACTGGTGCTTTGAGCATGCTAAAGAGTTTTGTATCGACTTATATCTATTAATATGGTTAGCACCTTAGGTTTCCCGTGTGAAATATGTCTGTTTGTCACACAGGATTTGTGTGTGGAATTCTTGTGGCTTCCTTAAGTTGTGGTTTGGTTCTGATTTTGAATTTGTTTGGACAATCTATGATTTTTCCCCGAGTTTCCCCTGTCTACTATTTTTCGACTAAGGCTCGATTGAGACGCCAAATCTCGTAGCGAGCGAATTTTTGAAGATTATTTTTTCTTTTAAAATATTTCTAATAAACATCCTATCAAAAACATATTTTAGTAAAAAATCACCAAGTCTCGCAACGTATTTTTCCATAAAAAGTTGTGAAATCAAATGAAAGCTAAGTTTGTTAATTTAATACTTATCTAGAAATGACTTGGCAACCTACACGGCAAAATAGTCTACTTTTTTATGTAGAATTAGACAAACTTGTACTATAATAATTAATTGTAAATTTGTAATGTTACTATTGTTAATCCACATCTTCATCTATCTGTATACTAAGTTTAATCACAATCTGTTTGGCAGTTTTTGCTTGATGGAAAGACAAATAAACAAACAACTAATCTTTCGCACAAATAATACTAGCTATTAATATATAATAGCATAAATAATACTAGCTATAATATATAGAAAACCAATTAAAACAGATCTACAGCTATCTGTATACCCAGATACTGCCTTTAATAGCAGTAGTTCAATAGTCTCTACATGATAGACACAAAAATGTCTGAACAAACAAATATCTAAGTTTTCGAATTTATACTCTTAGTTGCGTTATTAGGATTGTCAAAAAACATTTGACATATATTTATAAAGTCTATACAGTCAAACTCAAAAAAAAAACAATTCCATTTACCTCCTTCAATATTACTGCATATAAATTCATAATTACTTTCATAACCTAAGCACCATAGCAGGCTGACACGTCTAACCACCCCACCGGTACAAACCGCAGCATCTAGTTCGTATCATTAGTGTGCGCGGGCGCAAGCGCTAAAACACGACAAATGTTTAAAATAGATTACATTTTTACACTTCCGTGGTCTCGGCGATAATTTAACCACAATGAGATTAGTTGTGCGCGATCGTGCGGTCTTGATACTTGTATTTAGTTTGTTAATATCCTTACATTCATTTTTGATCATTTGTTGTTCATAGGTTGCCTGGAAGACACTACTTTACACTATAACCACGTAGATTTAAGTTGTATATGTTCAATTGTTATTGTATTTGGTGTGTTAGATTAAAAAATAAATCAAACTGTATATGTACAATTAGTGGTTAGCTTACTCGAGGGACAAAACGTTTTTATAAAATAAAATTATAGTGTTTTGGGTTACAGAATTTTAAAATTTTGTGGTTTGATAGACTGAACTTCAACTATACTGTTACTGCTAATTTGCAGATTACATGAAGTTAACATGACTGCAATCTGTAAATTAATTGTTTTATTATTATTACAGTCGTTCAAACTGCAAATTACTGTTGAAATGCGAACAATATTTTATTTAGTAGGTTAAGGTAAAATGCAGTGTGTCTAACACTTCAAAGCCTTTATTTAAAGAGCTAAGTTTAAAAAAAGTCAATTTTTATTTTTTAGAGCACGTATTCTAAAATTGCATAGTTAGATTTTTCTCCAAAACCGTGCAATAATTTTCGTTAATTTTGCAGTTTCACTAAAGCTTTTAAAGTAAAATGAAATCGTACAAAAAGTTTGCTTGTGCAAAACTCACAACAACGATCAAGTCACTGTCATCGCACTTTAAGCTAAACATAATTTTCTGTCAACTAACCACAGACTAGTTATAGAAATGGTTGTACCATGTTTATTTACATACCGTTAAGTTAATTAAATTTATAATAAGTATCGAATTGTTTTACTATTTATTGTTACTTACTTTAGTGTTTCTGGGCAAGGATGCTACATCTTAGATCTATATTAAACATGTGAAGAAATTATCAATTTTAATGTTAGACAAAATCCTTGATTTGTACCAAGCTGTTTTACGCACGTTTTATAACTTTTGTAAAAAATGCAACCCCGAACTAAAAAAAATACTAAGATAAAGGACCGGTCTCGGCTTCTTATTCACAAACGACCCTATGCGTGGCTTAATGCTTTGTCCTGCTCTTGTGAGTACTAATTATCGCGTAACGTCAGCGAAAATGTGGCAAAGCTGAGACCAAACATAGGGTCGTTTACGAATAATGAAAACCCCCTATACATCTAAACTTTTAAAACTATAACGATAAAATCGAAGAAAGTAGTATGTTCTGTTACAGTTGATGTTTCGCAAAGATCAACACAACAGACCTGACCTCTGATTCCGTGGGAATGGTACCAATTTCGGCCTATTAAACATTAGTTAAGTAATGAGCACCAGCTCATCGATTATAAAAAGCGTCAAAGGTCGTGTAAAGTCAAATACTTTGGCGGCATACTTCAAAAATTCGTGGTGAGTTATAGAGTAGCTTGTTATACAGATACGTCACGAGTTATCGAAAATTAGCCAGCATTCTATTCATTGTTTTACTTACACGTATAATAGGCGTACAAAATTTTGATCTACAACTTGATTAACGTAGACAGACAGCGTCAGCACAAGTCGTACAAAATATAACAAACTAAATATATTTGGTCTCTTTTATTATCTTCAAAGTTGCAACTCTATCTTCATAAAAAGTTTTCTTTATTTTAATGTATTTATTTATATAAATGAACGCAAGTAACCGACACTAAAGACGAATTGTGATAGTTTTTAAATATTAGGGGTTAAAGTATGAAATTGCCGATTTGTACTGAAAATCTTAATTGTTTATTTTTTAAATTTTTAACAAATTTATTTAATCAAAATAGTTGCCATTATTATCTATACATTGCTGCCATCTAATGGGAAGGTTATTAATGCCTTTGCGATAGAACTCCGACGATCTAGACTGCACAAACTGTGTGAAAGCATTTTGTACTGCCTCCTGGGAAGAAAACTTCTTGTCACGTAGATAATTGTCCAAATCACGAAAAAAAATGTAGTCCGTTGGAGCAAGGTCTGGTGAATACGGAGGATGACGAATGGTTTCTAAGTACAGTTCCTGAAGGGTCAAAATGGTTTCTCGTGTTGTGTGAGGTCTCGCGTTTTGTCGTGGAGCAATAATGGTGAAGATCGATTCATGAGTCGGGGCTGTTTTACTGCTAGTTTTGTCAACATGGTTCGGAGTTCGGCACAATAGACATCTGCCGTAATTGCTTGACCAGATCGAAGAAAACTATAGTGAATAACACCATGCTGAGACCACCAAACAGTTACCATTACCTTTTTATTGGTAAGTTTTGCTTTAGGACACTGTTGTGGCATTTGACCTGGGGTCAGCCATTGCATTTTTCTTTTCCGGTTATCATAAAGAATCCACTTTTCATCACATGTTACAATTCGATCCAATATTCCTTCGTTTCTGTACCGGTTCAACAAGGCAACACAAGTTTCAACATGCGTTTCTTTCTGCAGATCAGTCAAATCATGAGGCACCCATTTTTCGTATTTTTTTATTTTATTGATTTGACGCAAGTGAGTCAATAAAGTGGGTAAGGTAACGTTAAACCATGCCGCTAATTCCTGGGTAGTTTGACTAGGATCGGCTTCCACTATCTCTTTTAATTCATCGTTATTCACCTGTGTAGGCGGTCTTCCTCGTGGCTCGTTCTTTAAGTCGAAATTTCAATCACGAAAGTGTTTAAACCAAAATCGCACGGTGCGTTCATTAGTAGACCCCTCTCCAAACGCAGCATTGATATTGCGGGCTGTTTCTGCCGCGTTAGTTCCGCGTTGGAACTCGTATTCAAAAATCACTCGAATTTTCGCAGTATCCATCTTTCTTGTCTAAATTGAATAACAAAAACAATTGAAAGTCGATATTCAAATGTTTCACATTTTTTAAAAAAAGAACATCACAGAAACCATTTGAAAAAAGTTTCATTCGAAAACCTCAAACCATGAAGATTCTATGTCAATTCAAAGAACCTATTGCAATAAAACGGCAATTTCATACTTTAACCCCTATTATTTGCTTTTTCTACAGTGGAATATTTCTTAAAAGCAAAGTTTAATATCATGAAAAAGTGCGTGCATATTAAAAGCATGTTTATAAAAAAAAGATTTGAACTGTTAATTTATACAGATTTTAATCTGGATCCCATCTGTTTAATTACATATTCTTTGATAAATTGGTCTGCAAATGCACGCGCACTGCGCAGGAGTGTAAAATAGACTCGTTATACAGCCTGTCAATCAGATCCATCCATCGGATTGATATAAACGTTACAAATAGTAATCAAATATGTTCTCATGTTACGGGTTACAATTTTTTAGTTTAAGCTTTGACCTTTTCGTTTTGAGATACAAAGTTTATGGATAAGACTCTAAAGGCCAAATACTGAAATTCTACTCAAAATTTGAGTTCTACTTAAATAGTTGAATTCATTCTAATACAAACCTGTTATTTTCTTCTTTAGCCTCGAAAATTTCATCACGATAAGACCAAGAACTTAATAAATTTTGATATTATTTTATTTCATCTGATGTCATGCCTGAATATTGTTGTGCTATGTTAATGTAATGCCTGATTTGTTTATGCGTTTTGAATATTATGCCATATGATATTATGCTAAAAGAGTTCATGCATTTTAAGTTTATGGTGTATGAGTATTATGCGATATGAAATAATGCTAAATGTGTTCTGCCAAGTGATTTTAGGACAAAAAAGTTTACGCGAAAACTAAGAGATCCATTTTTTAATTCTCTTACCTCGACGTCTCGACAATTTTACAATGAGGACACTTAAATAAATATAAAAATTTCTTATGTGATAGCACTCGTTATGTCAAGAAAAAGGCTTTAGGGCGACCTGAAAACTGGAACACTAGGTGTATCACACCACCAAACAAAAAAAGTTGAAATTTTCAAAGTCGTATTTTACAACCTCTTCCATAAACTCACAGATCATTGGTTATCAAACTTCACCTGTCAATATACAAAGTACGCGCCCGCGCCGTTCCATAGAATATTTAGCATTTTTGTTGCGCCCGATCATTGATCATTATTAGCTGTGCGCATGATCACTGATATGTTACTTATTAGTTATTGCGCCCG
The DNA here is from genome assembly GCA_949358125.1 of Idaea dimidiata. NCBI lineage: Eukaryota > Metazoa > Arthropoda > Insecta > Lepidoptera > Geometridae > Idaea > Idaea dimidiata. The sequence goes on from OX442334.1 coordinate 13,588,050, forward strand.
CGCCGCCGCCATTCATCTATTACATAGGAAATGATTAATTATGCGATGTAAGTGATCGTAATTTAGGGATATATAATATGGTACTACAATTTATCTGTATTGAGTCAGTCTTAATTTTAACCAAATTAAAAATAATGTCAGATATCAAGTATAACAGACTAATCAAATAAAAATTTAATTAAAATAACTTATTCAAATTAAAATGAAGGTCTTGACACAGAAAGTCACTTTCGCAAAAATATCATCTGGAAAAATTTGTCACTTTCCCTTCCCAAATCGTCACTATCGCAAAACGTCACAAATGACAATTAAAACTCAGCCGAATAACTATTTATAGGTATAATAATTGTTTATTTTGGTGTATAATATTTAAATAATTGATCTTTATCATATAATTAATATTAAATCACACTTCAGACTAATACCTATTAAATGCGAAAGTTTATATGTTTGGATGTTTGTGTATCGATGACGCAAAAACCACTGAACCGATTGCGATGAAACTTTGTATGCAAAAGCTGGAGATCTGGATTACAACCTAAGTTTTTTATCTCGATATTCCCGCAGGAACAAGCCTTACGCGGGTAAAGCCGCGGGGCGCAGCTAGTCCGAAATAAATGATAAAACCGTTAAATAATTAAATACATATTAAGAATACTAAACATTAGCTTAGTATCACGTAATGAGGTACCTAACGGAAGGTTGTACTAGGATCGCGTGTCTCAGCCACTACGACATGTCACCTCGTCACCGCTTCCGTGTGAATCGAGCTTTAGGTTCATATATTTAATTTATTAGAGAATTACGAATTAGAGAGATACGAATTGCTATCGAAAAAGGCAATATAATAATATGCATCCAGTGTTTTTCCGGGAACTTTAGTTATAATTATTTTGACTTTTAATTTTTTAGTAAATATTTTTGCGTTAATAACATAACAAGAAATAGAAATATTTTTAAAAGAAAAATTCATATTTCGTAAATTTGTTTTTATTGCTCAAGGCATATTTACTAGAAATATTTTTAAAGGAAAAATTCATCGTCAAAAATTCACTTGCAGCGAGAGAAAATTCACTTGCACTATCCAGGGACGCGAGTTCATATCTCGCTGCAAGTGAATTTTTCCTTTAAAAATATTTCTAGGAAAAAATCATCTTCAAAAATTCACTTGCGGCGAGATTTGAACTCGCGTCCCTGGATCAATATTCCAGTGCCTATACCGCTCGGCCACGCAAGTACTTGAGCAATAAAAACAAATTTACGAAATAATAACAAGAAATATCAAAATACAAATTTACTCGGATTATGAGCAACAAACTAAACTTCGTTTTCTCCCGTGCCTTATCCCACTTTAGATAAGGTCTCCTTATCTCGCAGCGCTAAGACATTATATAAAGGGTTGTCAGGCTCGGGTAGCTTATCCTTCAGAAGTTTTGTCATACTGGACCACCATTTCTCAAATTACATAATATCAAAAATCAGTTCTACATACGGTTGTATTAGGGGTTAAAGTATGAAATTGCCGATTTGTACTGAAAATCTTAATTGTTTATTTTTTAAATTTTTAACAAATTTATTTAATCAAAATAGTTGCCATTATTATCTATACATTGCTGCCATCTAATGGGAAGGTTATTAATGCCTTTGCGATAGAACTCCGACGATCTAGACTGCACAAACTGTGTGAAAGCATTTTGTACTGCCTCCTGGGAAGAAAACTTCTTGTCACGTAGATAATTGTCCAAATCACGAAAAAAATGGTAGTCCGTTGGAGCAAGGTCTGGTGAATACGGAGGATGACGAATGGTTTCTAAGTGCAGTTCCTGAAGGGTCAAAATGGTTTCTCGTGCTGTGTGAGGTCTCGCGTTGTCGTGGAGCAATAATGGTGAAGATCGATTCATGAGTCGGGGCTGTTTTACTGCTAGTTTTGTCAACATGGTTCGGAGTTCGGCACAATAGACATCTGCCGTAATTGCTTGACCAGATCGAAGAAAACTATAGTGAATAACACCATGCTGAGACCACCAAACAGTTACCATTACCTTTTTATTGGTAAGTTTTGCTTTAGGACACTGTTGTGGCATTTGATCTGGGGTCAGCCATTGCATTTTTCTTTTCCGGTTATCATAAAGAATCCACTTTTCATCACATGTTACAATTCGATCCAATATTCCTTCATTTCTGTACCGGTTCAACAAGGCAACATAAGTTTCCACACGCGTTTCTTTCTGCAGATCAGTCAAATCATGAGGCACCCATTTTTCGTATTTTTTTATTTTATTGATTTGACGCAAGTGAGTCAATAAAGTGGGTAAGGTAACGTTAAACCATGCCGCTAATTCCTGGGTAGTTTGACTAGGATCAGCTTCCACTATCTCTCTTAATTCATCGTTATTCACCTGTGTGGGCGGTCTTCCTCGTGGCTCGTTCTTTAAGTCGAAATTTCCATCACGAAAGCGTTTAAACCAAAATCGCACGGTGCGTTCATTGGTAGACCCCTCTCCAAACGCAGCATTGATATTGCGGGCTGTTTCTGCCGCGTTAGTTCCGCGTCGGAACTCGTATTCAAAAATCACTCGAATTTTCGCAGTATCCATCTTTCTTGTCTAAATTGAATAACAAAAACAATTGAAAGTCGATATTCAAATGTTTCACATTTTTTAAAAAAAGAACATCACAGAAACCATTTGAAAAAAGTTTCATTCGAAAACCTCAAACCATGAAGATTCTATGTCAATTCAAAGAACCTATTGCAATAAAACGGCAATTTCATACTTTAACCCCTATTATATGTACAAGCTTATGAGTGAGTATTATAAAGCCAAAGTTTAAGCTTAGTGCCTTAAGCACAATCATTTCTAATTCTTCGACTTGTATCAAGTAATATAAATTATTAAAGATATCCGAAAACTGTTTTAAAATATTTCAAACATGTTCTTTGTATCTCTAGACTAAAATAAACGAAAAATGAAAACAACAAGAAACAAGCGACATTTTAACTTTGATTTTTCCTTATTCATTTGTGTCGAAGTGATGAAACCAACGGGGGGTTTATTATAAAAAATAGACCAATAACTTTAATTATTTGAACTGATACTAGCTGCGCCGCGTGAGTTTACCCACATAACTTGTAAATGTAAAGTTTTTATCTAGGTATATATTTAAAAATATATTAATTGGCTAATCTGGGCTCCGCGTATTTTCCGATCCCTTGTGAATTTCGAAAAACCATATTTTTATAAAGAACATACTATATGAATTTCAGCTCTCAGGCTTGTTTTGATCGATAGACAAAGTGTTATTGATAATAAATTAACAAATCAGTCTTGAATTATTATATAGCTTCTCTTGCATGAGCAAGAGAAGCTATATATATGAGCATGAGCTCATGCTAAATGTCGGGATAAAAAGTAACTTACGAGGTATTCTAAGCATCCAGCTATTTGTATATTCATGTTTCATCGCAATCGGATCAGTGGTTTTAGCTCGAGTGAGTAACAAACATACTACTGAGAAACTTTCAACTTTATAATATTAGTAGGATAGGTTATATTAGGACTCAGTCTAAGCCGTTGTCGCTGAACCTAAAGACCATAAAAGTGAAAAAAATTAAAAGATTAGCCAGAAGATTATTTTACACTTTTTTGCATGCTATGAAAACGATTGTCAATTCTTAAAACCGTGTTTTCACTAAGAAAGTAGTGTCGCGAAAGTTATAGTCAACTTCACAAAAAAATTCGACTACTCGACACTTATTTTATCAAAAAATCGCTGGTGCTACGCATTTTTTTTGCAAAGATGACTATAACTTTCGCGACACTAGTTCCGTAATGGAAACACGGCTTAAACTGACACATTAATGAGGAGTCATTAATGTGTCAGTTTAAGTCGTGTTTTCATTGGAGAATCCACTGCGGTATGGGAATCTAGCTTAAGTTAGCTATAAATTTATCGCAATTGATCCACAATATACTTTGATATCTCAATTCGTCTCACCGATATAGCGCCTTTGACTTAATTTGGTCGCATTATTCCATCATCAAAGGCAACGCCGCGGTCGAGATCAAACAATACCGCCATCTTTTAATGTGCCAATGATTTTATTGATTTTTGTATTATATCAAATGAATCGATTTGATTTGCTCTCTCTGTAACGCTTATTCGAATAATTAGTTTAGTTTTTGTTGATGATTCGTTATGGGTTTTTGTTAACATTTTTATGGGTAAGAGTGGACTTTAGATTTTAATATCGGTCGATTGATACCTAATTGCTAATTTACTTATATCCTAATTGACTAAACAAACAACACATTATGTGATTTTTATGATAGTGATAGTAGATTGATCTAAATGAAGGTATACATTATTTAAGGTAAGTTTAGTCAAACGTTCTTTCAATTTATTTGTTTATTAATCTATGGAACTCATAAAACTTTGTACAATAATGCGATAGATAAAAATCACAACCTTTACTTTTCAAGATTCAAGCCCCGTAGCTAAGACATGGACATAGTTTAAATAATTCAAACGTTTAGCTTTTAAAAATCGCTACAGTAAGCTCTGAATTCTTAGAAACGAAATACTTCGGGGCTGCTCTCCGTACAATAACTCTAGCGTGCCCATTTGGAATCTAAAATCACGATTAAACACAAAACGACGCGACGGCGCTAAAGTCGCATGAGTGCCCCTGGATAGTGTGACAATATATTACAAAAAAGCTTAGAATTTAAGTAATGCTGCCATTCTTTATTTTGTATTTGTGATGTGGCACACCTACTTAAAATTTTCAGGTCGCCCTAAGGCCTCTAACTTGACGGAGCCAACTGCTTAAACTGCCATCTAAAGCCCGTAAAGATGCTTCCTAACCGCGAGCATTTGCGTGTAATGTAACGATACAGATTCGATCATTACTTACAACGCGCACCTTGTGAGTTGAATCTTTAGTGTTACATTACAAGTATGTACGGTGCGGTGAAGGAGTACCTCTAGAACTCGATAAAATATTTTACGACACACAAATAACGGATACTCATCCAGGGAATAACGGCGCCAGTCCGTCGTCCTATATTTAAAAAAAAAACAAAATACTTATACATCAAATTTCGTGAAGATCGGTTTATGAATACGACCTATAGAGGGAGAAGCCACATACGAACCAAGGAATACTTGAAAGAAAGAAATACTAATTTCCCAGATTTAAAGCAGACGCTGGCCCGGTCAAAACCTTAAAGTTTCTTTAAAAAAGGAGATTTTTAATTCTAAATCTATTATAAAACAATGGTCACCCTACTTGCGCGGACTCGTGCGCAGATCGCGCCCGATATGCGGTATCAGATGCGATCGCGCGAGATAAGGCCGCGTTCCCACGATCCGACGAGAGCGCGCGCCAAATTACTCTACACGTCGGGTGTATACGCCTTTATATAGACTAGCACTTTCACCTCATCCCGTGATCATTTCTTTCTTTGAAATAAAAATCTTTAAGGTTTTAATAGCGTGTTTTTTCAGTTTACCTTGAAAAATGATACTGAAATAAGCTCCGACACGTTGGACTGGCTTTGCAACAATCCGAATAACTAAAACACCTGTATTAAAACCGTAAAATAAGGTTTTATTTCAATAGAAAATCGCATAAACAGAAGAAACAACAATTTCTTTAAAAGTAAACCCCTATGATTTTCTGGCGATTTCTTCTCATCGGAGGAGTTCCACTAAACTAAACATATCAAAAGCTATAATTCTAAAGTTGTAAGTACGGTATGTGCCAACTTGCCAAGTAACTATTAAGCTAATCTTCCACTACGAATCAAACTAAGTAAGTCATTTAGCTTAGCTTCGCATAGTTGAGCCGATTTTTATGCAAACTATGATGAGCCAAGCTTACCTTAATTTGTTTTTTCTATAGTGTTTTCCTACTATTGGATGGAATCTTTTTTAAACTTTTTTTGAGCACGGCATAATTGGTTTGCGCGTCGGTTTGAAATGTCAGAGATACAGAATTAAGTCCTGTCAGTTGCAAATTTTTGAGCTAAGCTAAATTAACTTAGCTTAGCTCAAAAATGTAGTAGTAGTAGACAAATACTTAAACGTTGACATAGTTACATTTTACCGGGTCTTAATCGCACATTGTTATTTATTTTCTTTACTCGACGTTGCAACCATGTTACAATATATACCTAGTTAAAATATAATTGTGGTGAAAAATACTCGAAAGTGTTCCTCTTTTCATGTTTTTTCCCCAAATCTCCGATTATAGGTTAATAAAGGAATTTCTGTTATTGAATAAAGATAAACAGAAAGAAAATCTGTCACTTTTCTATCAATTTTACATTTTTACCTTACGGCCAAAAATAAAATGTTCGTAAATAAATGCCCTGCAGATATTGTGTTATGAAGTTATTATATGTGTGAAGGTGTCCCTAACTATTAGTATATATCTTAGATTTACAGCCTACAACGATCAATCGTAATAAACGCATCAATTACAAGCTTTATAGCGAATATAAAGCTTTCTATTGTAAGTGACAATAGAAAGGTTTATTATATAGGTATTTTTAGAAAAGATTAATTTTTATAGTTGTTGAAGTTTTTGACGGTAGGTGAAAGTATACGGGTACTAATTATACTTCATCGCTTTATTCTTCAGATAATGATATAACTAGGTAGTCCCTTTAACCTACAGGCAACATTCGCATGTTTTTTGTTTAGAGAAATCGAGCTTTAATCGATATACCTACCAATACTGACCTCACTAGCTCCCGATCATCCTAGCTCATTCCTTTTTCGTGCGGCAACACGACACGACGCGCGCTGCTACCTTCAATTATGCCGAAACGCAGCGCCGAAGAAAAGTTAGAAAAATACCGACGAAAAATAAGAAAAATAGAAGAAAAATCCAAACCACGAGGACGTCGTATACGACAAATCATAGATTCGTCCGAGGACGAAGAAAATCGTACTGGTACGTACTGACATGCCTATTTTGGTAGGTCTAATAGTTCGAAGATCGGGATTGACTGCGAGTCAATTGCGATAACGTGGTTAACTGCGAGTTACCCACGAAAGCAATATGCAGAAAATATGTAAAATCTAATTGATTTTCATGCAAAATCTGCCAATTTTGTCTGCGAGACAATTTAGTTTCTCAATAAATTCCGAACTACCCACATCAAGTTTTTTATACTTTACTGCGCACAAAATACAACAACTATCGTATTTATTTTTAGATACAATAAACGAGGGTGTGTTGGTGGACCGGCCGACATCGGATGAGCCGGAACGGCCGCCGCCGCCCGCGCCAATTTTGACCGAAATTGAAGCTCCAACGGAAGATGGAGCTCTGGTCGCCCCCACGCCCGCAGAGGACACCCCGGAGGTGGCTTTGGATCCCGATTTACTGTCGGCGCTGGGCGCCTCCACTTCCGATACGCCGGACTTCGGAGAACCAATCCATGAAAGCTTAGCTAACCTTTGGCTCCCATTATTAAGAAAAGGCTTGCCTAAGGAAGAGAAAAACACTTTATTGAAGGAATACCTAGTACCTTCCAACTGTAAGTTACTGCAAGCCCCAAAGCTAAATGCCGAAATATCGGCCGCAGTAGCCGAGGTCGTCCGCAACCGGGACAAAAAGATAGAAGGATTTCAGCAGGCCCTCGGTGCCAGCACTTCTGCAGTTAACCGTGCTATGGATACACTTTTAAAAACGGATAATAAGATAAACGCACTGAAAGCGCTTAGCGATGGATGCCGCCTACTCTCAGACCTGCATTACTTATTTTCTTCTGATAGAAAAAGGTTAATCATGCCTAGTTTAGAAAAGAAATTTCTCCACGTCATACAAGAAACCGAAAGAGACGAGACTCTCTTCGGCACGTCGCTCGGCGAAAAAATAAAAGTCAGCAAGGCTATCGAAAGGCAAGGCCAACAAATAAGAAAACCGAATTCGAAACCGGCCACCGCTTCCCAGGCGCCCGCGCCGGCCGTCCGATCTCATCAGGGAAACTGGACGGGACCTCCTCGTTACCCGTCGAACAGGGGGGGGCGGGGAGGTCTACGGAAGGCAGCTGCACCGCCCGGGCGCCGCCCGTACCACGCGTCTTCGACGCCGCAACCGGCGCCGAAGGGCCAGGGACTGAACAAATCACGTGCCGACGCTCATCAATAACTCAGGTACATGCAGGTAGGCTTACTTATTCATATAACTGTTGGTTAAATATAACCAAAAACAATGTAATCTTAACATGGATTAGACAAGGTTATACAATACCATTTTGTAGGAAGGTAACGCAGTCTGTAGTACCGCGTCCTAAACTATCTAAAGAGGATAGTCAAGAAATGTTATTGGCTATACAAAAACTTGAACAACTGGGAGCTGTATCACCTTGTAACTCCAGTAAAGATCAGTTCATATCTAGTACATTCTTAGCGCCTAAGCCAAATGGTAGCAAGAGATTCATTCTGAACTTGAAATCACTAAATAAATTTATTTCAACTACACACTTCAAAATGGAGGACCACAGAACAGCAGCAAAATTAATTCCACAGGATGGATTTTTAGCTACCATTGATTTAAAAGAAGCGTACTTTTTAGTCCCCATTGCCCCTACTGATAGAAAATACCTAAGAGTCGAATTTCAAAATCCTAACCTTAAAAAATGTAATAATATAACTTATGAGTTCAATGCTATGCCATATGGCTTGTCTGTAGCTCCACGAGTATTTACAAAAATTATGAAGGAGGTTATAACCTACCTTCGTAGACAAGGGCATAGGTCAGTGATATATCTTGATGATATTTTGTGCATAGGGGATAATTACGAGGAATGCGCTAACAATGTGCAATCAACTTTACAATTATTAGAATGTTTAGGCTTTGTAATAAACTATGAAAAAGTTCACTATGTCCTAAGAAAGTTACTAAGTTTCTTGGGTTTATGTATGACACAAATAATATGACCATGTCGTTACCGATCGACAAACGTAACAATATCGCCCAATTGATACAGAAATACTCAAAATTACCTACATGTAAAATTAGGGACTTAGCTAAACTAATTGGAGTACTTATCTCAGCATGTCCCGCCGCTAAGTATGGATATTTATACACTAAAATCCTAGAACGTTCAAAATACCTAGCTTTACAAGAACATAGTAATAACTATGAGGCTAAAATAAAACTTTTAAACATAATTTTAGAAGATTTAAATTGGTGGAAAGCTAATATATTTACAACATGTCTGAACTTTAAACCACCTATTTACAAATACGAAATATATAGCGATGCTTCAAGAAGTGGTTGGGGCGCCGTCTGTAATCGCGCCAAAGTAAATGGCAAATGGACATGTAGTGAAAAACAATATCACATTAATTACCTTGAACTACTGGCGGTATTTTTAGGCCTAAAGAGTTTTTTAACTAATGAACGTGATTGTGCAATATTGTTAAGAGTCGACAATACAACGGCTATAAGCTACATCAATAGAATGGGAGGTATCCAATTTCCACACTTAAATAACTTGACGCGCAATATTTGGCAGTGGTGCGAAAACCGTAATATTTGGTTATTTGCTTCTTACGTCAATACTAAAGAAAACTGTGCTGATGCAGAGTCTAGAAAAATAAATCCAGATACTGAATGGGAATTATCTAGCGATACCTTCCATACTATAACTCAGCTATTTGGTCAACCTGAGATCGACTTATTTGCTTCTCGTAGTAATACTAAATGTGACACTTTTACTTCCTGGAAACAAGAACCAGACGCTTTCGCCGTAGATGCATTTACAATAACTTGGAAACACAAGTATTTTTATGCTTTTCCACCATTTCCTATAATTTTAAAGTGCTTGGGAAAAATCATAGACGATGGAGCGTCTGGTATATTTAATTTTCCATACTGGCCGTCGCAGCCATGGTTTCCTCTGTTAGAGAGACTACGAGTATCAGAGATACACTTCTTAGACCCTAGTAAATGTTTGGTACAATCTCATTTCAGAGAGCATCACCCTCTTCATGTGAACCTTACCCTGGGTGCCGCGAAACTCTGCGGGTGGCGTTCGCGCGACGTGGTTCCCCGCCTCAGGCACTCGACTTGATGTTGGCGTCACTGTCTGACAATACCCTCAAGCAGTATGGTGTTACCTTGAAGCTCTGGTGGCAGTTTTGTACCGACAATAATAGTAACGTATTGAACGATTCAATCCCACTTGTTTTAACTTTTTTATCGGAACAATTTAATAAAGGGTGTTCGTATGGCTCTCTTAATAGCCACCGTTCAGCACTGTCATTGTTGTTAGGTGACAAAATAGGTACAGATGATCACATAAAGCGTCTCCTTAAAGGAGCTTACAAAATTAGACCTAATCTGCCCAAGTACACTTCTACTTGGGATCCACAAGTTGTACTTAATTTAATTTCTAATTGGTACCCCAATTCATCACTTACCTTAGAACAAATTACAAAAAAGTTAGTTATACTCTTGGCACTATGTACAGGACATAGAGTTCAAACACTCTCTTTGATACGTCTAGAAAACATTTCAATAGAACAGGATGGTATTAGGATAGCCATAACAGACCTAATAAAAACACCGGCACCCGGTCGGGACCAACCGTCGTTATTTTTACCATATTTCCGCGAAAATTTAAAAATTTGTCCCGCTTCCGCCCTCAATGATTATATTTTGATAACAAAAAATATGAGGGCCTCGAACGTGGGCATACTATTATTAACTATAAAACAACCACATAGAGCAGCCACGGCCCAGTCCATTAGCCGTTGGATCAAACAGGTATTGTCAGAGAGTGGTGTGAACACAAACACCTTCAGTGCGCACAGCACACGGCACGCGAGCACGTCCGCAGCTAGATCCGCGGGACTTAGCGTAGACGTAATAAGGAGGACTGCCGGCTGGACCGGTACATCCTCGGTTTTTGCCAGATTTTATAACCGACCAATTATTGCCGAATCTGGTGGTGATTTCGCTAGAGCTGTGATTCTTACTTAATTGTGAAATTGTATCCATTTCCTATAAGAAAATAATCCTAAGTTAGTTTTGAGAAGTCTGTAAGTAATTAAGTTGAATTTTTTCTTTTCTAATTAAAAGAAATATCACAAAGACATTTCTTTTATTAATAAGCATAAGTAAATGACATACAAGTAGCTAAGAAACAACACTTCCATCTCTAAATATCTACCTAGTTATATCATTATCTGAAGAATAAAGCGATGAAGTATAATATATGATTAAACGAACTCCAGAGTGAAGTTCGATCAATATTATACGAATCGCTTTATTCGAAGATAATAACTATTACCCAAAACCCACCCAAATCATATAAATAAGTATATAGTTATTATATGATCCCTAAAAACTTGGGAAGTATTGGTTCAAATCTCTAAAAAGAATGAGCTAGGATGATCGGGAGCTAGTGAGGTCAGTATTGGTAGGTATATCGATTAAAGCTCGATTTCTCTAAACAAAAAACGTGCGAATGTTGCCTGTAGGTTAAAGGGACTACCTAGTTATATCATTATCTTCGAATAAAGCGATTCGTATAATATTGATCGAACTTCACTCTGGAGTTCGTTTAATCATATATTATATCAAACTTGTTTCGTCCCGCGGTTTCACCCGCGTAAGTTCCGGTTCCGCGGGATTTTTCGAGGACTCTTTATTATTAAATATCTACAGTCTCACACATCAAATTACCTTTTTCATGTATCAAAAAGATCATGTATTTGTAAACAAGCTCTTAAAATGAAATAAAATTATTGACCGTTGACTATGTCTCTAGGACCAGCAGTGGTTTTGGCTGTGCGTTACACAGGATACATGAGCGTTTGACCACTATCTCACCTGAACGCAAGCGAGGGGAAGACGGCAGGTGGAGCAAAGCGGCCTAGAGTCGGGAAGAGAAATGTGGGCAGACCACCAGCCACAGATGTTTCGATGACATAAAATAATCACATGTTGGCTTGGCATCAAAAATCCAGTAATAGCGCTGTGTGGAAGGGGATTGGAGGCCCTCATCATCATCATCATCTCAGCCCTTATCCGTCCACTGCCGAACACAGGCCCCACAAATAAACGCGATCGCGAGCTACCTCCATCTAACGACTCCCCGCGACCGCTACAATGTCTTCGGTCCACCGAGTAGGTGGTCTTCCAAATCTTCCTCTCCTGACCTCGTTTTATGACAGGCAAGGGATAACGTAGTCATATTGTTTTATACCTGGCTACACCCAAAAACAAAGTAAAGTATGGTTTTACCTCCATATTACTAGCAAAGAAATATCGGTTTTAAACTACCGATGGATCCATTCACTCTAATTCAATACAGAAACTAAACATAAACTTAAAACAATTCCCATGTTAAAGCTACCGTAGGCCGCTTCACAACACAAAATCAATCACTGTTAAAATCAAAACATCAACAGAAAGTAGGCCTCAGGCGTAAGTTCAACGGCGTTGTGGGCGTCAAACACCCCCGTAGTTGTACAGTTCAAGGCTGGGTGAATCACTCACTCACTTTTGTTTTCAAAGGTCAAAACTCATTGTGTCTTTGTCTCAATTATAAGACAATTGATTAATTTTGTATTAATTAAGAGTTGATCTTGATGTTCGAGGTTGCAGGTTAAAAACGAAATCAAAATTTAATTTAATTATTACGAATATTTCTACCCGCGCTGCAGCACAGCCGACTACTCTGGTAAACGTGCTGTTTTTCTTCTTTTTTTTTCGTTTTATTAAGCCATCATTAAGCCGACTTACGTACAACTGCTGACAGCGGCGATGATAACAAAACGTTTTACTTGAACTACTTACGGAAAAAGATACGGAGCACCCCAACTAGGATAGGTTAGGTAACCTAACCTAACCTAACTAAGAATCCTTAGTCGAAACGTAGCCTTAGGGCAAAAGTTCGCAACGATACATACCTAAATTTACTTTCGTAACCGTCCAAATATTTATGCAAAGTTATTTAAAAAGTTTAGTCGTTTTTGTAAAACCAAAACGCTGCACGCTGTCAAGTTAGCAATAAAAATGTGGCGCATAGTTAATCCGATTTAAATTCATATCGATAGCGGCGCGCGTGCGCGGTAGGTAACCGCAATTCGGAAATCTGCGCACGAGTCGCGCGTCGGACAGTTTGTAGGGTGCCCATTTTGTCAGATTTTGATTCAGTTTTTTGTGCAGTTTACTCAAGTATCTAAAAATGATAATGGTCATATTCGAATTCGTTGCATCGCAAAACAAATGACCACAAGAGATGATATGCAGAAACAATCACTTTGTTTCGACTCTTGATAATGTTCTGCACTTGCCACTATTAGTCTCTAATACGAAAACAACAACATAATACAATACATGCTTAAAATTATGTTATATAATTATTGTTACTAAAATCATATTTCCGGCAAAATTTGGAAGTTTCCCTGAACTGAAACTATGATATTTCCAATCGGCCGCGGCGTGTTCACAACCTACGGAATGGTAACGTCAATCGTCATAGATCGTTGCAGCCACTAAGGAAGATAAAGCGCATTTCATTCTACTGTCGCCTTCCTTCTTTTAGATCAGGTGTGCTAGTGATCAAACGCTCATCTTTCGCTTAGAAATTATTTAAATTAAAATAATATTAATTACCGTCTGCCTCAATATTGTTATCAACAGCTAATCTCAACCACGTGCGTCTAAACTATCCTAAACCATCCCACGTCATGGTCACCCCAATATTAGCACATTCCAAATGTTCCCTTAGTTTATTCGAGATCACGTACGGAACCCGCGATGGACGGTCAGTCTACATGTTGTATGTACGTACCTGCTTATGTGTACGTGTGTGCAGCTTAACAATTGTTATTCTGATTTAGTAAGATTTAAATACACTGGATACTATGTCCCCTTCATATGTAAGCATACCTTAGTATAGTTTTCAAATGTATCAACCGTGACTGACCACTGTGACATTTTAGCTGTTCTTAAGTCGACGACGTCTGAAGACAATGCAGCGAGTTTTGGGATTAGACTCTGTAATTAATTATAATCGAAGAAGAACATGTATTGTTCAAAGTCATTTAGTTCCTACTTTAAACTTCTAAAGGACATATCAATGTCCCTTGAGACATGGTAAAAATGTCCTATAGGTTATATTGAAAATTGACAACATAAAATTTTATTATTGTAAGTAGCAATTTTATTTTCATAAAACAGAGAAGTATATGGTAAAAAAATACATATAAAAAACATAGCAAACAATGTGTTGCTTTATTTTTTGCATAATGATATATCTGCTATTCCAAAGTAAACACGTATTAATACACGTTTCTACCTACTTATTCTTAAATAATAATTAAACAAAATCGAAAACGAATTCGATCATTCGATATGTTTAAACAGTAGCTCGCACGTCCGTCAATCAAAGCAATCGAGTTGAAAGTCGATAAACACACAATACGTGATTCGATTATATCGATTAACAACCGATATATTCATATTCATATTGATAATGAACGTCGAATGATCCGGTTTAATTATCAACAACATAGAAATGGTAAATATTATAGTGATATTGAATTTCATTATTCTACGTTTCGATTGTGGGAAAGCGATTCGGTTATTTTTGTTTGTTTTTCTTTTCTATTCTTTGAATTGATTAAGGGCACTGTATATGTATATAGCCAGGGACTAGCGATATTTGGGTTAAATTATGGCATTTGTTTATTTAGTAATTGACGTCAAATTATTCAATCTCAAATGGAGGTTTTAGAATCTACACTTCTTTTACTTTTACTTTTTTTACACTACTTCTACTTTCTAAAATCACAGATAAAGGGACGGCTACTAGATAACTTACTTTTAAACTATTCGTTAGTTATAAGCAGTTATAATATACATTACTAAATCACGATATTACATAGCTTAACAAAATACCATAAGTGGATTAAATTGGTACAAATTTCTTCTCTTATAATAGTGGTTTAGGTTTTCTAGTGTAAATATTTCAGGTCACCCTAAAGTCTCTGACGTTTGTAGCTTCTTACAGAGATAACAACCATGACGAACTGCTTAACTTGCCTTCCAAAAGACAGAGTATACCTATCTATATGTATAGTATCACATAACATCTGTAAGATGTACTCCATTAAGCGTTTATAAGTGAGGGTGGTAGTCTAATACGTATCCGCATATCTTGATAAATAAATCTCAAGTTTTCTATTACCTCGATAAAACTCAATCTAATTCTAAACAAACATTATAGGTATGTACATCCTTTAATAGGAAGCATCGCGTAGGCGCCGCACTGCTCTCAAGATTATCAACTTACAGATAATTCGGTGAAATAATAACTACACCAACGCATACGGTTCAGATGTGGGTGTACACTTACGAGCAACTAAAATATAGTTAAGTAAAGAATATACAGAGTTGAAATTAAACTCATTTTCCAGTTTTAATCACGTTGCTTTTATTATTTCTGGCTTCTAACAGATTTCTTTCTCAAGAAGTCTTCTCTGAGGAATAGACCTGGAACGATCTCGAAACGGATTGCATTGATAAAATGATAAAAATGCAACGCAATTTAAACCGAAGAATGAGTTTAATTTTAATCCAAATCCGCGAAGTGTATACTTACAGAGTTGACAAACTATCTATCTATCATTTTTTTAAATTTGATGTTTTACTTAAAATTCAGCTATGGCAGCAACTTTAGTTGAATTTCAATGATTTAATTATTGACCGAATGGGCGAATCGAAAGATATTTTAAAGGTGAGTAAATTTTGAAACAGTTTAGTTGTGGAATGTTTGAAACTTGTTCGTCTGGGCCGAAAAAAAAGCTTCACTGTCAGGCAGGCCTTTCTTCTTCTAGACCTTATTAAGAGCAGTCCAGTTCTATAATTTGCAGCCTATAACAGCCGAATTGAGGATGAAAATTGTTCGAAGTCGGTAAAAAATATTCCTAATTCCATGTCCCATACTGCAAAGCCTAATCATTAGTAGTAATGTTTAGAATTAAATGAGAGGTTAACATGTGGCATATTCATAAGCGCCTTGGTTAATTACAGACTAATATTATGTAACAACGTTAAAGTTTAGTATAAATGTTATATCGCTTTCCAATGTCTAGATTGTGAATGACTTCTTATATTATTTCATCACTTACCATCAGGTAAAAAAGTTATCAGATGCCCATCTATCGTGTTTAAAACAAAACGTTCAGTTTATTCAAATCCAAGCTTCTTCTCCTAGACGAGCGTGTTACATTTTTTAGATTACTCATTACCAGGTGATATAGTGGTTAAACGCTCATCTATTCTGTGTCAAGAAATGTTTAGTGTGCCTAGAAATTAGTAGCTACTCATACCGCTGGAATGTCAAGTCCTCGAGTGGCGACCACGATAAAATACGAAACGAAAATATGCACCTGGTACTCTTACATATTTTCTGTTTCAAACAACTTTATGGACATTCATCCAAGAAAAATCAGTTTGTGATTTTCCTATGAGCCACATAACTCAAAAAAAAGAGACAGAAAGAGTGAGACAGATGATGAGGATAGGCATTAGGATGATGAAGTTTATTGTAAAATCAAAAGTTTGAAAGTTATTAGTAGAGTATAAACTAAACTGAATATCCTTGTCGGATAAACTTATTCCGTATTTTTCGATGTAATTTTTCTTAAACGTCGGAAATAATGTCATTTACAAACGCTTCAAACAAAAATATTCTAAAACATTGCGTCAGAAAATAATCAACAATTTTCGATAAATCCGACAGGGATTTTCAGTTTAGCTCGTATATACTCCATAATAACGTTTGCAAATCACGTCTTATTTCGTCGACAAAACATCGACGGGCTGTAAAACAAATTGTTATTACAACTCGTTATTGTTTATTTCTTTTATTTTAATGTTTATTGTTAATTTATAAGCGTTTTCATTGTTTCGACAAGCTATAAATTATAAAAAGTGATAAAATAACCAGATTTTTAATTATCTTTTGTTTAAATTGAGTTGTTTTATTTAATGAAAAATATTTATCAATTGTGATGAGAAAAAAAATGTGATTTATCAATTGTGACGAGCTTTGAAATCAGTTTTAGAAACAATATTTATTAAAGTAGAAATGAAAGATTCTTGTTGTTTTATAGGTCTACAAACTCTTGATTCTATGTAAATTATTTAATTTTATTCTTGACTGAAATAATTGAGCAGCTTCTAAATTCAAAATTATTATGTTAAGTAGCTCTTAAATTGTGAGTAGAGTTTAAGTACTCGCTTGTAGAAACAGGATAACGATAGTTGTTAAGTATTCAATTCCAACCAAGTATCTCCATAACATTCACCATTCTAAAAACTTCATTCAAGCTCAAAACCATCGACAACTATTAGTTAAAATTCATAGAAGACACTGGATTTACATTCGAACCTACCACGTATCCATAGACTTTTTATCAAAGTATTTCTTGGAAACTAGAGACATTAGGGACTTCTATTAAATACAGTTTAACATTATTATCCTGAACTACAATAGTAAAATGTTGGACGTTATGTGCAATGATGTCATTCATTCGCAGATTTTATATTCTAATACCGTACATTTGTGGTGCAATTTACGAGAAGTGAGTATAGTAAGGGTGAGCGGATAGATGCCCATCACTAGAATGTAGAGGAAAGCTCATATGGCCTTTCTTCTACCATCTTCTACTTTCCATCTTCTCCTTCTTTTCTTTCTCCTTTTTTAGTCCTTTGAGCATATTATATAGCTCGAAAGACCACTATGCAATTCAAAACGGAGTGATGTGACGATGACCTACTCAGTGGACCGAGGACATTGTAGCGGTCGCGGAGAGTCGTTGGATGGAGGTGGCTCAGGTTTGTTATCTGTGGCGTCCTATGAGGGAGACCTATGTGAGGTGAAGCTGTATACAGATAAAGGCTGAGATGATGATGATGACCGAATCTAGACTGACCAATAGGTATTTTTTTATTCCATAAAATGGGGGTTTTATTTGTACCTACCCTATGACCACGTATCTAACCCTAAGAACACTGACAAGAAAAAAAAGCAAAAAGGTTTTTGAGCACCGAAACTCTACTCAAAATTAAGGGTCGACTTTAACAATTAATAAGCTATAAAACTAAAACATTCACTAGTATTCTTAGTATACTAAATTTGCATTGATATTTCAATTATCGTAAAAAAAAATCATTTCATCAAAAAATTAGTCTTTTAAATGTAGGAGGCTATTATATATATTTAGAAGCTGCTAAAATATTTAAGCAACACTCAAATTTTAAGTGGCGTGTTTGTATTTGGCCGTAAATGCTCTAACTAAGTCGATACCCTCTAAACAACTTTTCGCTTAGCTTCTACACTTCGACCCCACAAGTTGACAGACAGACGGACGACAAATCAATCGCGCACGTGCCACAGACATGTTTATGTACGCGTAGCAGAATGTCGATCAGTATCGACAGCCGACTCCCGGTGTTCGATTCATTGTCGACATTTTAAGGTCAAAGGGTCATTCAAATCGTGGTGTGTTAGTGGGTATTTCTTAAGGCGGGATTACACCTTACTGCGTCCTACATAGATAGACAGTTGTAACAAAAACACAGATTCGATGTATGCAAAGAAAGACGTAAAACTAAGGTGAACGATGCTTATCGCCTATGGCATTCTATTCCAGACAACCAACCCTAGCTTCATCCGTCATGACTATTTCGTATTCTGTGACTCTACTCTGTCTCTGTCTACATATTTTATACTGCTGCGCCCCGCAGTTCACCCGCGTAAATCCCGATCCCGCGGGAAAATCGTAAAACGTGAAACATTATATCTCAATACTAAGTAATGCAAAAATAGCTATGTAGGTAGGAACCTACCATGCAAATAAGTAAAACAATTAAATATTCATTATTGGTTTAGTGATCGAACACCGAATGGAGAGCAGCCTCTGAGGGTCGACTCGTGTGTCCGTCTGTTTGTCTTCGATCCGTTGAACTCGTTGCCGGACGATTCGCTCCATTCAATCTGTAAATATCAAGACGATTGTAGAACGCTCACATGGGATTGGTACTTGGCAGGATTATTTTATTTTAGTAATAGGACAAATAAATTTAATTTAATATACAACTAAAACTTTAGTAAACTTTAGTAATTAATCTAAAAACTATCCCTTATTGTTAAAGTTATAACTGGGGCCTTTCTGTGTGACTTGAAGCCGTGGGTTTCCTCACGATGTCTTCCTTCACCGTAAGAGCGGTGTTAATAGAGCACATATTTTTTTCCTTAAGAACTCCCTGAAACAACCTTATTGTCGTAACCTCCAGAAACTAAAAAAAACCTAGTGGAAATTTAGAATTCATTTACTATTGGAAATTAACTATAATAACAAATTATTAAATATCAAAATTCATTCATGATTTTAACAAATTCATTAGTTTCATCGAGAAAGTTTGAAAATATTACAGCAAAATGCAAGTTGCAGACATTCCAACGTTTATCATTATTATTTGCAATTAAAGGAATAGGTTAGTATTCCTTTTAATAATTCTTAAATAAAAATAAACCAGAATAATAATAGTTCCTGAAACAAGATTCATATTTTAGCAATAACGCAATAATTCCTTGAAAGTATCAAACCAAGTCGATCATCTAAGTTTATAATAAGTAATGTAAGTCGTGTGAGTCAGACGGTAAGTGCACAGGAGCCACAACCACTCGACTCACTTTACTAGCACGTGACCGTCTTGTGTACACACCGCCTTACAAACTTAATGATCGCCCGATAGTGTAGTTACTAGTAGTCGGCATCATAAGTCGATGATCGCATTTAGATTTTCCAAATCGCTATGTAAATAATATCATATCTGTGGTGTAAAAACAGGACAAATTTTCTGAAAATATCTCTTTCATTTTCAAGGTCAAGTTAGACCTAGAATATTATAACACATTGACTTTTTTATTCCCATGTTCTAAAAACCTTTCTTATTGGATACCTATAGACTACAGAGAGCTTAATCTCTAAATTTCATGTCTCTGAAACCAGCAGTTTGTACTAACGGGGATATATACTTTTGTCAGTTATCCTATCCTATCAGGCAATAGGTAAATTGAATTTATGTTTTGTGTTTTATCAATAGGTTTGTAGATAATGGGCCCCACCATGATGTCTTATAAGTCGTCGCGAAGTCGTAGCGTTGTCGTTCAGCTAAAAAAAATAATTTAAAACACAGCAAATAATTTGTAAAAAAGAAACTTAAACACAAAAAAAAAAATTTTTATAAATTGTCTGTTTTTAAAAGTAGTCGGGGTAATTTTTTTTTAAATTTACTTTATTTTTTTGAACGACAAAAGGACGACATAGCAACTACAAACGAACATGGTAGCGCGGATTACCTATTGTGTAACAATATCAAGTGAGAACAATTAATTAAAAGATAAGTAATGAAATACTTGTATATTCTATAGTAGTTACACTAAATAAATTATTTCACTTATCCAATTAGTGGGACTCCAACATCTCACATTCCAAAACTTCTATGTTTGTTGATACAGATCGGATTTAATTATTTTGGAATATCAAGTATCGTAAATGATCTATGGCACCTAGTTATATCTGAGTCACTTCATCAACAACGGAACAGTGTAGATAAGAAGCTTTCGATTGCTTGATAAAAAAGTAGGCCGATATACAAACACCGTATTTACTGACGTTACGAGTCATTACCTACTATAGCTATAAATAGTAAATTTTGACACATTACACTGGCTTTGAAAATCAATGACCATAAGAAAAACAAACTTTAATGCGGTTTCACGACATTTTTGACACTAGATAGTTGAAATAAAATTAATTTTCCGGTTTTCATAACGTTGTTTTATTATCAGCATTATTTTTCAGAACAACACAAGAATAATATGTTAGGCAGTTTCTTATGAAAGATTTATAAGACTTTTTGATAGAAGGCAACCTGCAACCTACAACCTTGAAGTCTTCAAGTGCGGAATCTACTCGACATCCACACGGTTCTCAAGAAGGTTCAAACTTTTAACATAATATTGACATAGATTCTTTATATTCACAGGTTAACTTAGTTTTACAATAGTTTAAAAAAAGTTGACTAGAGTCTACAGCGGAGCGACACGGTTTTTGCTTACAGAATTAGGCCCCTGAATTCAATACGAATCGGAGTGTTGGAAATTTGGAAAATTACCGCTGTAATATCGTTGTAGTAGTGGTTGTTGTAGTGATTGCTGGTAGTTGTTTCATGAAGGTAGCTCGGCATCGCTAGTTGTGATAGGGTAGACCTATGTTTAGCAATAGACGGATAACCGATAACCGGAAGAAAGACAAAGGTAATAAATGTGTGGTCTGAGTAAAAGTTGCAAGACTGAATTCAAGCTTCGAATTTCATACTAACGCCTACTCCACACGATCTAGTTGAATGATGTGACCTCGGAACAAAAGCGTATTAATCAGTGTTAAAGTGTGGATGGGCCTTACTTTAGATTACTACGAATTTAAAACTAGAAGGAATAGAGAATTCTTTTTCAACATTTTTTACCAATACTTTTAAGCAATCGCCGGACCTATTATTACTGGAAACCGGATTTGTACCTTTTTTTTATACAAATTTTGGAATTCGGTCGGGTATTTTTGTTTTACCACGTTTTTATGGAGCTATGTAACCTAGCTATGTCCAGAGGTCTTACCCGAAAAGGTAGGTACTTTCTAAAATCGTTTCTTATCGGATAAAAGACCATAATATAAACAACACACTTTCCAAATTTTAGATCTCTGATGGGTATTCAGTGGCTTAGGCTATGCGTTAATCCATTAGTCAATTAGGAGAAAACATTTTTTTATAAATTTTATAACCATACAAGTTCTAGGTGTACTATCTTTACCTATGCTATTTAAATAGTTTGCCAGTTTCTAATTGTAAATGATAGCCGAATTTGGCGGTAATTTGACTAGCGTGGGTTTGTATGATTTGTAACAACTAAACCAATGTAGGTTAAGATTCTTCTTTGTTTTAAAAGCGATGACTAGTACCTGCTTTTTTTTTTCAAGAAGATGCTATGATACAGTCATAAAAATGGCCGAAATGCCCAATAAACAATCAGTCACAACATCCTATCTAAATAAATCCGCCGATAAACCGCTCAACTACGTGCAAAAAAGCTGTATTCTCAACCAGCACACAAAAACAAAGTTACCTTTACAGTGGACTGTGGCGCTTACATCTACATAGTTTTAAAAATTGTCTTAGGAAGTCTCTAGTTCCCGTTTTATCGGCATGGAAATATAAGTTTGTTGCAAAAGTAAAGTGCAAGAGAACTTGACCAATTTAACTGCGTAGTTGTTGATGGCGCTGGCGTGTATGCAAAGATGTTATTTTACCTTGTATTTTTTAGTTCTGGTTTTATCCGTGTGCAAGTTTGTGCTTTGATACTACAGTGACAGAACCTCGTTAGCATATGACACATTGTCTTGTCAATCATTCTGTGCGCACGCGCTGCTTACAGTGTGACATATCATATGAGATACAGGGTGTATTTAAATATACATAATAGAAATATACTGCTAATTTGTATCGGTTTAAATCAAAATCTAGGATAAGTTATTGTTTCTTTGTTTTTAATTCTAGACCTAGAATTTGGAAAGACTTGACACATCTTCAGATGTGAAACAATTGACATTGATAGATATGTTTTTATATCCAGCGTGGCGATTCGTCGACACGGCCTGTATCGCCACGTCAACAATAAAGTTAATCCCTGCCTAAAGATGTTTCACTTCAAAAATGTCAAAACATAGAACCAAAGCATCAAAATATTATAGTCTTGAATTTGAAAAAAAAAATGTTAAGGTTATTTTCTGTGGAATAAAAATTGAAAGGTGATTCAACGTAAGGCCATTTTTTTTTTACTTTTTAGAACTGTTTCTTTAGAAAAGTGGAATACCTACAAACTTTTGTAAAATCGCGAAAAAAAAATGTGAACACCACACTGCGGCATCTAGCCCCATGGCATATTTACATTTTACCGGATAAAAATCGCAAAAAAAAAAAAAAGTACGCGATTAAGACCCGGTAAAATGTAAATATGTTAACAAATTGTGTGAATTTAAAAAGTTTATTAGCCTCATGATAAGCTACTAAGCTTATGGTATGGTGACTAGACAGCCAAAATAAAACTTACAATTATTTTGTCAATGAAGGAAGTAGCAAAAATAATAAAATTTGTACTTATTTCGATTTGTTTTTGACAACACCCTATAGTGGCACATTCTGCTCAATAGAAGGGAAAACCCTAAGTGCTGGCAACTTCTCACTACAATAAGTTATGAGAAAACGATCTGCCTTTGGTATTTTTATTGAGTTTGAGGTTTTTCTCTTTGTTGCTATATCATTGTATTTTATTTAGTTTGCGAATATTTTGGACTATCTGTACTCCGCGGTTGCACCCGCGTAAGTCCCGATTCCGTGGGATTTCCGAAAAACCTTTTGTAAATTTTGGAGAGTGTGTGAGAGTAAGTAGAGAACTAATATATATTTCACACTCTCGAAATTTTAGTTCTCTACTTTCAGCGGTTTATTCTGTGTTGATCCATCATTCAGTCAGGACAAAACATTTCATTGAAATGCGGCCGAATATAGAAATGCTACTCGTAAATTGAGTTCTAGATAAACAATTAAGCAGTTCTCAAATTTTAAATTTCGAAGCTGCTCAAGTATTTGAGAGCTCTGCCTCACTAGGATGCCATGACGACGTCACCGGCTACGCATCGAAGCAGTTAATATTGCAATTTGCCGCTGCTAAACCGTCGCCAAGTGAGTTAAGTGCCATATATTTTATTACTAGCTGCGCCCCGCGGTTTTACCCGCGTATGTCCCGTTCCCGCGGGAATATTGGGATAAATAGCCTATGTGTTATTACCGGTATCCAGCTACCTTTATTCCAAGTTTCATCGCAATCGGTTCAGTAGTTTTTGCGTGATTGAGTAACAAACACACTTACTCACAAACTTTCAGCTTTATAACATTAAGTAGGATAAATAGCATTAATAGCTAAGATTCGTAGCCGGCGACGCCGTCGCCATGGCAGCCTAGTGAAACAGAACTCTAAGTATTTACCCCTCAAATTTTAAGTGTTGATTCTGAATTCAGCAGATAGATTATCATAACAACTAATTATTCAAATATCAATTTTCAAAGTTTTAAGATTGTGAAATACTTTGTGATGGCGTCGGTTTTGATAAAGAAGATTGTATCTAACCACGTGGGCTTCTGATTAATAACTAGTGGCTTTCAATGATCTACTGTTGGTTATGCTGAGCCATTTCCAAGTGAAATTGAATACAATCAATTACTTCATTTTTTATCTCAATTTATGTATGAAATTACACTGATTTTTCGTTTTTGAATGAAATTAAACTAATTTTTTCAATACGTTTGTTGAACGACGACATATTGTGAACTTAAACTGAAAAATGAGCCTAATTTCATATCAGTATCGTAAATACCGAATAGATAAATTGGCCTCAGAATAATTTAAAGTCTATACTAATATTATAAAGAGGAAAGATTATTTGTTTGTTTGTTTGTAATGGCTTCAAAAGTATGGGAAAGATACAAAAAATATTTTTAACAATAGAAAGATATAGTATCGGGTAAGCCCTTTTAAGCCGAAAGGGGGTTGCTCTAGACGTCTAGGCGAACAACTTTTTATCTATGACTTTTGGAAATTCGAAGTACTTTACGAAAATTTTAAGTGTAAAGTCAGTTGTTTCTTAGAGTTGGAGGTCATTGACCTAATGTCGTTCTTTCATTTAGTTTGGTCTACTACAATCATAACTTTAATTACCAATGTCTTCAAAAAAAAGTTCGCGTTTTCAAAAGTCGCAGAACAAAAATTGTTTGCCTAGATGTCTAGAACTACCCTCTTTCGGCTTAATAGCGTATACCCGTTACACCTTGTATAAGCACACATAATGCGCAATCCCACGCATTTTACCCAAATTCGAATATGTATCGTTGAAAAAAAAAAGTAAAAAAAATAAATATTATAGTTTTAAAAATATTTCTAGTAAAAAAAAGTAATTTAAACATGGTAGATAAAATATCCCTGCTTTAAGTAATATTTGCCGAACTCAATATTTCCTAGTAACCTATTAAAATCACTCACAGACATATAAATCAATCAGAATTTATATTCAAACTTACATAAGTTATGAGTCAGTACTAATACGGTCCTACAGACAATGCGAACAGACAGACAGATTGTCCTTCACCCGGTTTATGAATGTTATTATTAGTCATTCGTTTACTGGGGAACTTTGTGCATTGTTTCCAATAACATTAGTCTATATCTATACAATGTGATATTAGTAGTGTTTATAACGGTTAAATAGATGGCGTTATTTAGAAAAGAAAATAAAAATACAGTACATACTTAATTCTTAATCTTACCCAAATCCAAACTTAATCTAAATCCGAAAGTTTGTTTGTTTCTTCTCTTTACATGGTCAAACTGTTCGATCGATTTAGATTAAAATTTGTCTAGTGTTCGTTTAAATAATGGAGAGTGATAATAGTAGTTTATGCACCGAGGTACTAAAGTCCTGTCCTATATAGCGGGCGTCATATTGAATCCAAAGCGTACGAAAGACTCTAGAGGGTTAACTACCGAGCGCAGCGAGGGTGTGTAGAGTCCAGAGTAAAGCGTGGGCTTCAAGCGCCCAAGATAAAGACAGGCTTTAGTACCGAGGTGAATACTCTACTTTACACATCTACTGCGAGACAATAAAAGGGCTACAAAAATAAGCATTTAACTAACAACAAAACAATAGATGAATGCAACATATATGAAATATATTGATAGCTCCATTTTATTAAATTTAACAATGTTACATAAAAATGACGAAACCACACATCAGCCTTAACTGATGAAAAAAAGTTGGAGCTTTATATTAACTAAAACTTTTTGCCTTACCCTTCCGTCGAAATAAAATAAAAGAAAACTAGCCCAATTTTTATTTTTTTTATGTGTTTTGTCTAGGTGGCCAGTTCGAAATGACCGTATGCTACCAGAACCTTAGTTCCAAATTTAAATTACTTTGTGCCCTAGGTGTATATTGTATAATGAGCACTTTATGCACCTAGGGAATCAAGAGTCGCTTTACGTTGACCTTTTTGGTCAAATAAAGTTACTTTGTAGAGAAGTAGGTGTGTAAAGTATATTTTTTATCCCGATATTCCCACAAGATCGGGATTAAATCGCAGGTAAAACCGCGGGGCAAAGGTCGTTTATAATATTTACTAGGATACCCCCAGCCCCTAAAAGTGTGTCACTATGACATTGTTTGCATACTATATATCTATCTAAGGAATAATGTTTGCAAAAAATTAATTGACGTATTTTTAGAGCAAAATAGTAGGTAACCTTATACGTGAAACAGATATAAAAACAATAATAAAAAATTTTTTTATGTCTAGCTATAGAGAATTTCTACACAAAGCCGCCAAAGTTTTTACGAGTACTTACCTACATAGGAGTATTAAAACATTTCAGTGAGAGATTGATCGCAAAGATTTCATTGAACTTTTTGCAATCCTAACAATAATGAGTGAACATAAAACTGATCCGCAGATATGCTATAATCGATAACTTTAACACCTGAAGCCGAAGATATTTAGTTTCATATTGTAATAGAGTGTAGATTACACACTTTACAAATAATTCCACTAATTAAAGAAAATACTTTTTTAATACATGAATTCAAATTTATATTCAGTTTTTTTTTTCCATATTCGGCACTTTTGGCTGTAATGGACCAAGTATATTTGTTTATTATTTTTAATTTACTCTAAAATTAGATCTCGTTACCTATTAATTTAATAATAATTATAATTAAAAAAAAGAAAATAATGGATTCAACCAATAATATAGAGGTGATAGTTTATGCATCCAAAATCGTGAATCCAGAAGAAAAATCAATATGGGTAAAGATTGTTAACTGATACTTATTACAGACTATATACCTCTTATTAGTGAGACACAAAACATACTCATTGTACGCTTTGTTGATGTTCTCTCTGTTCCACTGATGCACCTAATATGTCTTTATTCGAAGGTACCATCGTACCTGTTTTATTTCACACATATACTTGAACCATAGTTTAATCGGAGTATTTACGATCTAGGAGTTTTATAGCCTGCCCAGTGTTGCCCACCCGGAAACAAATGATTCCTATTGGAATTACTCTTTGAAAATTACAAGCTAAGTCCAGTGTTTCCACTCGCGTAAATTTCACTCCCACGAGAATATCAAATATTGCATTCTTCTTCTATACCAAGACATTACAAAAACACCCGCTACAAATTTCATGTTTCAGCGGTCAATTTCAGTCAGTCAGGATTTTGAATTTTATTTTGTTTCATCAACAAGACGTCCTAAACTATTAAATTCAATTGATGGATTTCTGAAAATCATAACAAAGAAAAAGTTTGACGATGTTTTCACACAAAAAGAAGTTGTATAAAGTCCACTTACTGAATTACATAGACGTTTTGTTGTACCACCTAGATGGCCCATTCACGTAATAACATTATCCAAAATATAATTTCAATATTAATGCTCTCAACCTTTACTATCAAAGTCGTTTGCCATATAAAATTCAACATTCTTAGGAGAATACCGTTTTCCATAAATTTTAGTCAATAAAGTTACAATAAAGTCAAGCTAGATTGCAAATTAGAGATTCATTTTGACTGTATTATTTCCAATTGAATTATATTGAAATTAAATGTGACCAAATCAATTACAGAAAGAACCCTTGTTCGATTTTTTTGAAAATGCAATAAACAATAATGCATTATTTTTTTCTGTCAAAAAGGGTTGTAATAGGAACCTTAACACATTCATAGCCGTGTAGTTCATTTGTTAATACGCGTTGATACATTGCGTTCGCACAGGATACGACTTCGGACATTTGTCGGGTTATAAATGGGATGGGAGTTATACTTTGGACGGTTTATGCGAGAATGCATAAACACTTAGAATTCTTTGGTATTTAAAATAAACAAAAGTATTATTTCTGTTGTCTAGCCACCGTAACATAGTCTTAGTAGCTTACTACGGAGATGGATGACGCTGTATTATGTCCTCAAAAAATATTTATTTTATTTTAAGAATGGAAAATACAATAGTATCTATGAAATACCGTCGTAATTGCTGCTGTAGAAACTAAAGAAATTTAGTAAAAAAATAATGCATTATTGTTTATTACATCTTCAAAAAAATCGAACAAGGGGTCTGTAATTGATTTGGTCACATTTAATTTCAATATAATTCAATTGGAAATAATACAGTCAAAATGAATCTCTAATTTGCAATCTAGCTTGACTTTATTGTAATTTTACAATTTTCAATTGGCAAACTAATCAGACTTCCCGGTGTTTAATTTCCTGGATACCGATCCAGCTACCTATATTCCAAGGTATCGATTCAGCGGTTTTGACGTGATTGAGTAACCAACACACATACATACATATACACATACACACTACTCATATATAAATTTTCAGCTTTATAATATTAGTAGGATAGGATAGGATATATCAAAACATTTTAAACTCACACGATTTGAACTCATAATTATTTTCCCAGGTCTTATTCGAGTATCATTATTTTTATATTCTCTTACCTCGACGTTTCGATCATGTTACAATGAAAGATCAAGAAAAGACCAATCAATCAAGGTCAATGAAAGACCAAGAGGTCGCGAAGGGACACAAGGGAGGAGGGGGCGAGTATCCAGAAAATTAAACACCGCGACCAAGATCATTGTTACATTATCGAAACGCCTCGACGTAAGAGAATTCAAAAATAATAATACGCGAATAAGACCCGGGAAAAATAGTTATGAAAACATTATTTTGTTATATTGTGTTCATATTACATATCACCATCCAAACTGACCGCACACATCGCCACTGAACGATGCGTGTGCGCAGGACTTGTCGAGTTGTCGCACACTTTACACCAATCATTTTTTACATGGCCGACCTGTGACCTGCCTATCCTACCATTTTTATTTTATAAATGCGAAAGATTATTTGATTCTCCCTCTCAAGTATCTGTACATTATGTTGACAATATATTGTCAATCTTATCTTATCTTACTAATAATTTCGTCTATGATTTTCGCGATTTTGCATAACAAAACACTTTATTTATCCGGTTATATCGCGCGGTTTATTAATTATTTAAACGAACCGAGCTTTCGCCAACTTTACAGTTGGCTTTTTCAAGGTTGACTGAGATGTAATTTGTCTATTTTTAACATTCTAAAAAGTTACAGTAAACTACCGCCTCATAATTATTTGCAACAAAAACATTCCAGTGTACGCAGACTATAGAGTTATTGTAATAGTTTTCAATTTAAATTATAATTATTTTTATCCCTAGCTCGCTCAAAAAACTACCATGGCTTCGGAACGTGCCCTCACATGAGAAGAAGCCATGAAGAAACTCATGGGGGTTCTCTTTTGCTCAGAAATTTAAAAACCCACCTTTTTTTACATCAAACTAAGAATTAACAAATCTAAATAACAAAAAAATACTAAGTCCTACAAAAATGGTATCTTGTGGTCTTGCAGCTGTTGTCGGCTGGGCCTGGGACTTAATCGAATGAAGTACAGGGTCCCAGACAGGTGGCACTTTCCAGCTATCATCCCTATTGAAATTATTAGGGTGTTTCTGAATTTCAATAGCTTCCCGAAGCATCCTGGGTCCTGGGTTCGTTTAAATAATGAATAAAAACGCGATACAACCGGATAAATAAAGTGTTTTAATATCTTACTAATGTTATAAAGCTGAAAGTTTGTGAGTATGTGTGTATGTTTGTATGTGAGGTTGTTACTCTTTCACGCAAAAACTACTGAACCGATTGCGATGAAACTTGGAATATGGGTAGTTGGATACCGGGAATAACACACAGGCTACTTTTTACCTATATATTCCCACGGGAACGGGACTTACGCGGGTTAAACCGCGGGGCGCTGCTAGTATATTATAATTACCAAAAATTTTCAGAAATTGTGATCTTGTCAATTTCAAACCTAACGTTTCTCGAAATATTTCTCCCGCCGAATCATTGGTTGCATAGAAAAAATTGCCCATAGCCGATAAGGCAGTTCGTTGTGCCATAATTTGTCCGCAGCCAAACCAAAAAGCAATATGAAATTTTGAGGGTGTGTTCTTTGTCATGTGTCTCTAAGAAAAGAATTTTGCAGGTAATACCGCGGCATAATAACATTAGCCCGCTTATTTGTCCCGCTGCAGGAAGAGGGCCTACTTTTTACAGTGTTTAAGCAGTAACAAACGTAGTTTGGGGAGGGAGCCTATTCCGGATTGGCGAATAGCCCATGCCTTCGGAGCATGGTAAGTCCTAGCGTTTGACGACATCCTAATTACGGGATTGAGTTAACTTGAGGCCGATTTTTAAATAATAACGACAAATAAATAGAACAATACAAAGATCAGAAACCTGCCTACATCACTGTTTTATACTTCACCAGCAGTCTGTTCTAAAATCAACGTCATACCCCGTTGCCAGTCCAAACAACTACCGTACTTAGCTTCTCCAAACACGACATGTTTGCGATGTGCTACCGCTCGTGTGTACCCGCCTTAATGCAAGGCGACTGATTCATAATGTAGGTGTCGGTGTATGGGGTCGATTTTAGAAAGAAAATAATTTTTCTCACGTTTAATTTTTTATGATATGTCGTCTTTACTCAAATTAAATCTATATATATAAAACTCTTTGTCCTGAGTGACTGACTGACTGACTCACTGAGGGATCAACGCACAGCCTAAACCGCTGGTAGTAGAGAGCTGAAATTTGTTATTACTATGTTGGTCTTATAAAGACTGGGAAGAATCGACGTATGAAACGTTTGTTTATCTCCTTCTTCTTTACGTATAGTAGCGTGGTTTAGCTAGTGTTAGATATTTTCAACACTTTTACTTTTCGTGTAGGTTTGTTTGAGTTTTCAGGTCACCCTAACTTAACCTAACGACTGCTATCAGATAAACGTGCCTTCCGAAGCATGGAGGACCTCGAATTAATGATTTTATTTAACACACATTGGTCACCAATCCAAGCAATGACAAGTCGTCGCTTAAGGATCCCCTGGCCTGGCTACGCCCGTCGATCTTATTTAATCAAGCTCGTTAAGCAACACCTAAGGCAGTCATTACTTGGATGGGTGTCCGATGTGTGTTGGATAAAATCATTGTTTCGAGATCCTCCGCGCTCCGAAAGGCACGTTAAGCAGTGGTCCTGGTTGTTATATCTGATAGCAGTCCTTAGGTCAAGTAAGTGGCCTTAAGGCGATCTGAAAACTCTAAAACTAAGTGAGCCACACTAATAGACGAAAGATGAAGAAGAATGCTAAAATATTCCAGTGAATTCCCACGGCTTAGCCTAAAACTTAACCACTCAACTTGTCCAATACATGAATCTTCGTTCGTATAACGAACACGCCCTCTGTAATAATTAAGGTGGAACCTCGATAAATTAACGAGAGTTAATTATTAATTTCAGTTAAATTCGGGTACGACGCACGTATGGACTGAATGAGAGGTTTAAATATGAATTAGTAACGATTTTATTTCATAAACTTCTTATAGAGTTATTGTGGGTACAGAAGTGCCATATAAGAAATACTTGAAATATTAAAAATGGTGAAAATAAATAAGAGAATCCAAATAATTTTTTAGTTTTATTCGCGTTGCGTTGTTTCAAATCCCAAAAACTAGAAAAATGTAAGATAAAAGTAAATATAAAATACAATTAAAACTAACAGAACTATTAGAACACTTTTGAGGACCAGAGTAAAATTATTTGTTTTAAATTGTCATCAATAAAGTATCTACTGTACTTATGCAAAGTGACAGGTAAGTTATGTAGGTATGGTTTTAGTGCCTTTTGCATTTCATTACTTAATGCGATGGGGACTGAAAGCAATCTGCAGTTTTTCCAGACGCTGTTTTTTCTTATTTATGATTAGCTGCGTCTTCTAATTTCAAGGTGGAAAACTCAAGAGTTTTCACAGACTGTACGTCAAGGGAACAGCCGCGGTATTTCATTGATTCATCTTCTACTTACCGTCAAAAATGTATAATAACAGACTGTAACTTCTATACTTATTTTATTCTACAGTCAACATGTTGTTGGTACAGAATTGAAATCGAACGGTTCCGATCGTACACCCAGATACGGGCAACATTATAAATTATATTTATTACATTATACTCTGTGGCTTGTTGTTTGTTTAATTATATCGAAAACAGACAAGTGCCCGCCCTTAGACCCCTTTATGTTATTTAAGTTTTTAAATACTCTTTGATTTCTTCGAATTTAAAAGTTGTTTTGGACCTGTGTTACCTCCGTTATGCAGGTCCAAAACCATAATATATGTATGGTTTTGGACCTGCAGTGGACGGTTAAGGGCTGAGATGATGATGATGATGAGGTACACAATAAAAAAAACCTTAGTATTAAAAAGACAGACTGTCAATTCGATTCTAATTACCTATGTAGTCTACGAACCATACTATCTAACTAACTCAATTGTTGCCCTGGGGGGTGTCGTTAGGGATCTGGGGGAGACATGCAGTCCTCAAGTCTCAAGAAGGGTTACTGTGAGCCGGCCATAAAAATATTGCCTGATGAATTTCCAGTAGGAATGTTTAGTAAGACTTATGCACCTAGTGTATTCAAGCGGACCACGTGCTCCCGACAGGAATGCAACCGGAAACATCACGTGAAAGATGATGATGTTAGCTTCCAAATGTATTTGGTTTATATAAACCTATGACCTGTATGACCTACGCCAAGTGAAGTTCGAAAACGCCTTAAATCACGTACTTGCACTTATTTACACAAAAAGTGTATTGTTCCCACACAAACACAGTTAAAACATGTCACTGAGAGCGTCTAGGGCGACATTTCCGACACAGAAAATTTGTAAAACCAATGGATAAATATTTAATTGACATATTTCTGTGTGTTGACGCGGCTAAAAGCCGTGACGGAGCGGTTCGCGCTCCGCTTACGTTCGCTCGTGTGGACTTAGCTTTAACCTCTTTTGGTAACTAGTTTAAAAACTAGGTATATACGTCAGTTTGATATCAAATAAAATGAAATTACCTTGGTACAGTGGTATGGTTCACCTAATTATAATAATTAGCCTTTTCATCTTATATACATAAGATGGACAATCGAAATGATTTATACGGCGCAAGCATCTTTTAATCCATGCTATTTATGGCGCTGTAATCAGGTGAGAGACATTGTTAGGTGGAGTAAGCTTGCCCGGCACCGCCCCACTAAGTTCACCTAGCGTTAGCATTTTCGGGCCTAACTCTATTTTTGAACTGAAAATTTCTTTGGTGCACGCAGATTTTTTCGTGGGTAGTTTGGCACATCCGTCACGCTCGGAGGTGAAAGCCTCGATCGGGTGAACTCGGGACCGCCCAATGTACCCGAGAATCTACTAATATATTACAAAGTACGTAAGCAAAACTGCGCGTCACAACCAGTTTACTATAAAAAGTGTTCAGCTCATACGAGCAGGTAGGTAAGTAATATTTACAATTTAAAGTGATCACTCTGCACTGCACTCACAATGGTTAGTGTTTTTACAATAATTTTATGTTCGAGACTACTTTGCCTCGGTTCTTGCACTAGAGTTTAGAGGTAACAAAAAGATATGCATTTTGTTACAGACTAACTTTATTACAGATACGTTTATTTATTCGGAACGGAACATTATTCAAAATTTATGCTTTTTATAATATAACCTAAATATATCAAATTCAAAGCTCTAAATGATTGAACAGTACGTATATGAACAAACAGCCCAAACCGCTGGTTTGAGAGTGATATGTTTTTTGTGATTTGTAAAGAGCGGGCCTTTGTAAATTTCTACGAAATCGGGAATCACCTGGCTGAAACCTAGTTGCGGGTATAGGTATGCCTATACCTATGTTTATAAAGTTAAAAAAAACATTGGAACCAATCACAATGATATTAAGACAATTTAGCAATCCAATAAATCATTCATTATGAAGGCAACTCAGACCTTCAGTTAATTTGAGTTTCATAAATGAGAATCCTGAGTTCAATTTCTAATCAGCATCAGCATCGAGAAAACCAAAGAAAAATCTTAATCACCTTCGTCTTAATCTATGATCCTTGCCTTCTATCTGAATTTTATATATAACTACATATAAACTTATACTTTTAGTAAATTTACTGGTTTTTAGACTTTACTAGCTACTTTTCCTTTATTGTGCTTGAGAGCCTTTCAGATCTATTGAATTCGTCTCACTTCATCTGAAATCGTAAAACGTTCGAATAACAATGTTACAACCGCATGGTCGCCTTGCCAATTCAAGATATCTATCTTGAACCACGTGCCAAATAAATTGACCGACGCTATCGAGTACCACATCTGGTATTCGCTACTCTATGGCACGCATACGGTCCGCGACGTCGCGTGCGCCGTAAAACTTCATTTTACATACCCGTAATATTGTAAAGGTCGTAAACTAAGAGTTGAGTGCGTACATACCGCCAAACGTTAGACATTCTACTAATAATATTAATAAATTCAAAAGTATGGCTTGCTGTCTGTGTGTTTGTTGCCTAGTGATTACTAAATATGACGCAGTCGGTCTGAACTTACTTTGGTATGGAAACGATAGATGATATGAAAGTGATGGCTCATTGTCTTCTCTACAAAAATATTTAGTATTTATTATAGGGAATGAATTCATATAATTCAGGTGGTTCATTCAATTTTCTTTACTAACTTGCTAGATTAAATTTCAGTTTGGTAGTTTTCGCTGACACTGGTTCTATGAACAAAGAAAATACTTAATATATTTCAAAGACCAAGATGAGCAGTATCTCGCTCGATGGGTGAGCGAGCATCCATGCTATTAGTACCACGCGATCTCTTCATCACCTGGCTGAGCAGTTAATTCTGTGTAACGTCACACAGGGCCACCTAGACCCATGCTAAGCTACTAAGCTTTTGTTATGGTGACTAGACAACGGATATAATACAAATGTTTAATCTGTATCCAGTAAAACCATTGGACGCAGCTAGTCTGTGGATAGTTACGTGCAAGCGCAGGTTAGGTATTAGATGTGTATCTGCTGGGATACCCAGTGAGGTCAGATGTGAATGTATGGCTATAGAATGTTGGTGACGATTTACTGTATGGATTTCAAACGATTACCGATATGTATAGTGGTAATTGTATTGAATAATTCATCTATACTTATAATAAGAATGAAAGTAAAAAAACTGGCTGGAAAAGGTTTGTCTAAAAGTTTTTTTTTTTTAATATTTGAATTAGAGCAGACTTAGACACAAATATAAAAAATAAAACCATTAGGTACATTTAAATTCAAATTACAAGAATGCCTCTTACTGTGGTACGGTTCCGTCTTGCAAAATCGGCTAGTTACGTGGGGAACAAAGTTCTAGCTATAGCACCTCTCTCCGCCTGACCATTTTTTCCCACGTTTTTATCCACTCAATATTCTTGTTTGTTTGTTTGTTGGTCCGGGCGGAATCTTGCAACTTCAATTTGAGGTAATTCCCGACTAGCTAGCGGGATGAAACTTGGGAATAATTAAGAATCAGATGACATTGCAACCTAAAGCTACTTTCAACTTTCCACAAGCACAATTATTGTTTGGGTTTTGGGAAGACCCAAAAAATCGTCGTAAGTGCTTAGGTATGCTTGCAAAAATAGCCTCACTATACGAATTATTGAAGTGCGAAGTGGATGTAGGAGCAGGAAAGCGGACCCCGGCCTCCAGATGGGGTTGTAACCGGGAACATCGCTCGAATGATGACGATGAAGAGGTATCAAATTTGCAAAGCACAGCTCTAACAATGATTTATATGGTGTCCCATTCATTTCACAAAATACTTTTACAGTACCTATTACTTAGATTTAGAACAATGAATTAAATTCAAATTAGATATTTATCTCTGGAAATAATATCAAGCCATAAACCTATAGATGTCTCCATTCAAGTTATGGTGCACTTAGAAGACGAAGTACCAAAACCGATTTTAGTACCAAAAACCGTTAAGTTTTGGCACTAAAATCGAAATTCAACGTTTTATGGAGTAGTGAAATAGGTGCGATTCCATTTTGCAGACAATATCGTTATTCTGGCGTCGTCGTCGATGTGTGAATGATGATAGTACGGAACCCTTCATGTGGGAATCCCACTCATACTTGGTCGGTTTTTATTACAAAGGTTTCTAGTTGGTCCCATAAAAATAAAAGTTGGCAAAGTTGGCCTTTGGACCTTTAAACCTTTGGAATTAACCACTTTTTAACCGACTTCAAAAAAAAGGAGGAGGTTATCAATTCGTCTGTATGTATAATATTTTTTTTTTTTGTATGTTCACCGATTACTCGAAGACGGCTTAACCGATTAAGATGATTCTTTTTTTAATGAATAGGTGGGAGCTCCAAGATGGTCCCATAAAAATTTGATGTGGATCTGATAAGGGTCTTCAGAGTGATGAACGAAAATGCTCCTCAAAACGCATTACTCAATCCAGTTGTTTATTATCGATTACTCGAAGATGGCTTGACCGATTGAAATGATTCTTTTTTTAATGGAAAGGTGGAAGCTCCGAGATGGTTCCATAAAAAAATGATGAGGATCTGATAAGGATCTTCGAAGTGAGGACCGGGAATGCACCTTAAAACGCTGTATTCAATTCAATTGTTCATCGATTACACGAAGATGGCTTGACCGATTGATATAGTTCTTTTTTTAATGGAAAGGTGAAAGCTGCGAGGTGGTCCCATGAAAGTTTGGTAAGGATCTGATGAGTATCTTCGGAATGATGGACAGGATAGCATCCCAGAATTCAATAAATTACTCATTTTTGGACTTCTACCAAAAAGAATAAAGAACTAAGTACCTGAAACCACCTTCTCATCAGCAAACTCCTCAATAATTAAAATAACGGGAACAATTTTGTTAATTTTTAGGTAGGTAGGTATACTAAAAAGGGTAAAATAAAAAACTAATTTAAAAATTAAAAAACCGACTTCAAAAAAGAAACAAAAAATAATTTAAAAAACAACCAAAAAAAACAAGAATTGATAAAAATGACCAAAATAACTTCTACATAGGTACAGTGTCACCGACTAATTAATCTGTTTTATTATCTGAAGTCGGGCAGTTTTACTGGTTGGTTCCATATTGTACTTAGTTTGGCTGCCCGACTTTAGATGATAAAACAGATTAATTAGTCGGTGGCACTGTACCTATGTAGAGGTTATTATGGTCATTTTTATCAATTCTTGTTTTTTTTGGTTGTTTTTTAAATTATTTTTTGTTTCTTTTTTGAAGTCGGTTTTTTAATTTTTAAATTAGTTTTTTATTTAAGAAACTGTTTTCTTTGCGTGCCTGAATACAATCAATTGATACATATACACCCAGAACCAGAAACAAACATAAAATTTTACCAGCATACTTTCAAATTTGTCAGTTACGCAGACAAATTTGATTTGAGTTAAACGTAACTAACGAAATTTTGCAACACATGTAGAAACTAGAGTTTACCGGAAATGGCGATTCTATCATAAACATCTTGTCACGTAGGATGCGACCATAAAGTGACGGATCGCGTCGTGGGCGTTTACTGTATCGAGATATTAAAGTACACGCGACGAGAGCCTTGTTACTGGTTAACGGGGCTACGATGTGTGCAAGGATTCCGTGGCGCCTTATAGGGTGAAGGAATATAAATATTATCCTTACGTCCAAACTTATATTATAAATCCGTGAGTTTGTATATTTGTATGTTTACTTCCCAAAAATCCCGAAGGATCGGAGCTTACGCGGATAAAACCACGAGGCATTGCTAGTACAGGATCTAAACTGAAAATCTCTGTCCGGATTTATCCAAAATTGTTGATTATTTTCTATATGCAATATTTTTGAATAATGTTTGTAGATTACATTGTTCTTCCTATATTTTGGTGTAGTTTTTTATAAAAACTTGTTGTCGTTACGAAGCCGTATAACTTTTTAGACAAATGCAGCTGAACTGCAATCGAAACTTTAACACCTTAAAAATGTATGAATGGAAAACAGTATTATCCACAGAAAATGTATTCAAAATAACAAATGTTTTCTAACAATCAGCTAACAATCGACTTTCATATTAAAGATTGTCTCCAATAGAAAAATGAAATGATGTTGAAACTATAAAATATTTTAATTGATTTTATTAAAATAGGTAATCAGGACTTTGAAATTTATCTATAGTTATAAATGGACCAAAACAAACTAAACAATTAGAATAATCGACCGATTCAAACAAACATTCAAAGCCTAACTTTCTATTGTAACACTTCTTATTTGGTAACTTATATTTGCAAGGTAGTAAAACGCCATATCCGTTTTTATTGTTTAAGTTTAAACTAATATTTGAATACAGATATATAATACGAATAAATTATATATGGCCATCTTTGGAGATAAATATTCACACCTTTGTAAGTGAATTTGGGGTAATTCAGTCATAATTTGTAGGCTGTATGTCTACGTTTCAAATAAAGTTTCGTAAACGAGCATCTACTAAAAAATCGCAAGTTCTTATCACTTTTTACCACGACTTTGTCTGAGTAGAAATCAATGAATTAATTAGTGTGTCTCTTGAAAGCTCTATTTTCAAGAGACAGGGAGGCAATTCCTGTTAAGGATTATGATGAAGTCTTTTTATTTATTTTACACAGTAATGCCTTTAAATCATTATTTTTTCAAACATGTTATTTACGTTTTTTACTTTCCTAATCCTTCTAATCACGGTTAGACTGATGTAACCTTCTATCTAGATAAGGTCTGTGTGAAATTTAGTGCAACATTTATTTATATATCTATTCTATCATTCATCGTATGAAAGCGTTCCTGTGTACGCAGATTTTACATTTTGAACAAGTATGTCTTTCTACCGAAAAATAATTGATTTTAAAATTGAAACAAATATAGAATAAAAACAATATAAAAGTTGGGCTGTAAAAGTTATTTTATAATAGTTTAAATAGTATAAACTCAATACTGCTTGAAACTCTACCAAAAAAGCACAAATATCTAAAAATCTGCTTTATCTAACTTAAAAAGGAAAACCAAATTCTCACAGAGATCTTAATTTTTAAAACGTTATTCTCACTGCGCAGCATTAGCGAGGCATATTGCACTCGAGGCATTGTATGCAAATATGCCAACGTGTTCAGTTCAAACCAAAATAACA
Organism: Idaea dimidiata; assembly: GCA_949358125.1. Classification (NCBI taxonomy): domain Eukaryota; kingdom Metazoa; phylum Arthropoda; class Insecta; order Lepidoptera; family Geometridae; genus Idaea; species Idaea dimidiata. The sequence goes on from OX442334.1 coordinate 13,627,445, forward strand.
AAATAAAAACCTTATTCTGTTTTATATTATCAGAAAAACATAACACGGAGGAAGCCAAGAAGAGAGCTTGGAATCTTTTGTAAAAAAAAAAGAGCCGAGGTTGTTTTTTTTTTTGGAAAAATAAGTGCTAAGTCACGCTTCGTCTGGGCCGGTATTTTGGTAGCCTTTGCCATTTGTCTCTTGGCTATCATATATCGGAATGAACTGCTGAAATAATTTTTGGATCTGGATTTTTAAATGGTCTTGTTTTATTTGATCTAAGATAAGTTTAAATTGTACTTAACATGAGGAGTTTTGCAAATATTTCTGTGAAATATTTTGAGGTTTGATAATCTATAGGTTCCATATCTTTATCTGTCTATCCACCTTAGTTCAGAGACGCTTAGCTTAATGTGGGATATAGTTAGAAAACTCTGGTTAAAAAAAACGGTTTTTTTAGTTTAGGGTTCCATTTTCAAAATTTATTATTTTAGTATAGGATGGTCAAATCCGACTATATACTGTATCAATAAAAGAAAAAAACTTGCAGCTACTCAATTTTTAAAGATATTTTTTCCCTTGTAATAAAATTGCAAGTGGTCAAACATTTGATGGTATAAAATAAGTATTAAAACAAAAAAAAAATTACAATACCTAATACTTAAATATATACTTATTTAAACAATAAAATAATGTTGATTTTCGTTTCTAAAACTACATAATCTCAGAATAATTTAAGTAATTTATTACTGATATAAATTAATTTTATGAAAAAGCTACTAAAATCTTTTATGCGGATTACATTATCGTCTTAATACCTATACCAAAAACATCAATAATCGTCATTTATACCCGTTTATTTTAGTTTAGCATAACAAATCGTGCTAATATTCTATTAAAAATTATACCCATTCATAAAAATCTACAAACATCATTGATAAAACGACGTCACCCATAAACATAAAATACAGATTTCACGGAAACGACAGAAAAGTATTGTCTAATAGCGTTTCAAAGCAAATATCTCATAAAAACACAATACGACACGTAAGATCACACTTATTTTCGATTCTTTTTCTTTTCCCATACAAAAATACCAACCTGTTTTACTGTCACTGCATCCCTTTAAAATTCTTAACAGTTAAACAATAAGAACCATAATCGTTTAAAATTTCAGAAGTTAACTGTACAGAAGAGTTTGTTCTATCAAAGTCACCTAAAACCATTGACCTGTGACCGCAAACGGTTTACACAAATATGTTAACAAAAGTCTCTAAATGTGACAGAAAGATGAGACTAAACTGATTTACATACAGTTTGCATGTTAAGATAGTTTGAATGTCAAAAGATCAGGAAATATTGTATGTAACGTATGGCGCATTATAGAATGTCATACATTTTCATGTACGGTGGAAGCTATAAGTTTATATTGAAGTAGATTTATATGATAAAATCTGATACATAGGATTTCTTAAATAAGCCTTGGAGATGTATAAAATCTATCCAATAGTTATTGCTGGCTTTTAAGGTGCAAATAGTGGGTAGGTACTATTTAGTTTTATGCTTGTTTGAATTGAAACCAATTGCAAAATGGCTTCGTGTGATATCGAAAGAGGTTTTATATTCACATCGTTTAGTCCATAGTATTAGGGGTTAAAGTATGAAATTGCCGATTTGTACTGAAAATCTTAATTGTTAATTTTTTAAATTTTTAACAAATTTATTTAATCAAAATAGTTGCCATTATTATCTATACATTGCTGCCATCTAATGGGAAGGTTATTAATGCCTTTGCGATAGAACTCCGACGATCTAGACTGCACAAACTGTGTGAAAGCATTTTGTACTGCCTCCTGGGAAGAAAACTTCTTGTCACGTAGATAATTGTCCAAATCACGAAAAAAATGGTAGTCCGTTGGAGCAAGGTCTGGTGAATACGGAGGATGACGAATGGTTTCTAAGTGCCATTCAGTTCCTGAAGGGTCAAAATGGTTTCTCGTGCTGTGTGAGGTCTCGCGTTGTCGTGGAGCAATAATGGTGAAGATCGATTCATGAGTCGGAGCTGTTTTACTGCTAGTTTTGTCAACATGGTTCGGAGTTCGGCACAATAGACATCTGCCGTAATTGCTTGACCAGATCGAAGAAAACTATAGTGAATAACACCATGCTGAGACAACCAAACAGTTACCATTACCTTTTTATTGGTAAGTTTTGCTTTAGGACACTGTTGTGGCATTTGACCTGGGGTCAGCCATTGCATTTTTCTTTTCCGGTCCACTTTTCATCACATGTTACAATTCGATCCAATATTCCTTCATTTCTGTACCGGTTCAACAAGGCAACACAAGTTTCAACACGCGTTTCTTTCTGCAGATCAGTCAAATCATGAGGCACCCATTTTTCGTATTTTTTTATTTTATTGATTTGACGCAAGTGAGTCAATAAAGTGGGTAAGGTAACGTTAAACCATGCTGCTAATTCCTGGGTAGTTTGACTAGGATCGGCTTCCACTATCTCTCTTAATTCATCGTTATTCACCTGTGTGGGCGGTCTTCCTCGTGGCTCGGTGTTTAAGTCGAAATTTCCATCACGAAAGCGTTTAAACCAAAATCGCACGGTGCGTTCATTAGTAGACCCCTCTCCAAATGCAGCATTGATATTGCGGGCTGTTTCTGCCGCGTTTGTTCCGCGTCGGAACTCGTATTCAAAAATCACTCGAATTTTCGCAGTATCCATCTTTCTTGTCTCAATTGAATAACAAAAACAATTGAAAGTCGATATTCAAATGTTTCACATTTTTTAAAAAAAGAACATCACAGAAACCATTTGAAAAAAGTTTCATTCGAAAACCTCAAACCATGAAGATTCTATGTCAATTCAAAGAACCTATTGCAATAAAACGGCAATTTCATACTTTAACCCCTATTAGTATTTTCTAAGATTAAGTAAAAACCTATTTATTTATTTAAAAGTTCCTGTATATACTCAGTAAGTAAAAATTAATATATAGATGGATAAAAACTAATGAATAATAAAATTAATATAACGAGGCTTCTGGGACGGTAATATTAGCTGAAAGTGATTTGTTCTAGACGTATAGTGGTTCACCAAGTGCTACCAGGACTAACTGCTTAACGTGCCTTCCGAAGCGCGGAGGAGTTCGAGAAAGTGATTTTTTGCCACACAAATTTTCAGTCACCCATCCGAGTAATGGCCGCGACAACCGTTGCTTAACCCGCACAACCATTCTAGATCGGCTGGTGCAGCTAGGTCAATGAGCTTATTTTTCTAAAAAATGATATAAATAAAAACAAATAATCTCTATTCTTCTGTCGGAGCAGCTTCCAATTGTCAAGAAGCAAGCAGTCGTAATTTAATAGTCAATGACGATAGCGTGTGAATGACGTGCGGTTTACGTGGAAAATGTTTCTAACTTAGGGCCATTTCAAATCTCTAAACAGAGATATGTTTCCAATAAAATGTAACATCACCAAATAAACATGTCACAATCTTTTGAAAAGAAATCAAACATTCAAAGTATTTTAAATTTGGCCGTATACGATTATATTCGACAGCATATTTTATCTGAAAAATAAAAAATGAGCTCTTACCTATTTTATTTATCCATTAACTACTAAGCTATCGTAGTTGTTTTTCCATGCAATCTGAGACATGTGTTATTTTTACACGACTGCCAAAGGAAGTGTTATGTTTTTTGTATATCGATACGAGTATAAATGTTGATAACCGCCAAAGTATAATGACGTATAACTCGTAAATGTTTCCCAATTTGTCGGAAAATATTGAGGCTGTCATTCCGCGCTACCATGATCTTTTGTCGTTGCTATGTCGTCATTTTATCGTTCAAGAGAATAAAGTAAATTATAAATAAAAAATACCCCGACTACTTTAAAAACCACAGACAATTAAAAAAAATCTTTTTGATTTTTTTGAGTTTGTATTTCTTTTTTTTTTAATTATTTGATATGTTATAAATTTTATTTTTTAGCTGAACGACAACGCGACGATTTCGCGACGACTTATAAGACATTAGGGTAGGGCCCAATGTATCATATCATAAATAACACTATCATCTTTGAGGAGTAGTATTCGGCCACCATTGAAATATCTGTACAGTTGTCTCTTTAATCCACCAAAATTGTTGGTAAAGCGGTTATACTCTGTCTAGGATCGCTAATCTTGGAAATTACATATATTTGGTAAAATGTAAAAATGAATTATTCCCGAAAATGGCACTTTATTCTTTAAAATTTATCCAAGTTTGGTCAAATCTGCCCTTAGTCAAATGAAACAAGTGACATCACCAAAATCCATAACATACCGAATAAAAGATACCTATAAATATTCTTTGTACTTTGTTCCTCACCTCAATTGTTCAACAGTTCATACAAACTCATGAATATTCATCAACGAGTACGGCATTCGACAATTTGACGTAAAATTTCACACAAACACACGGACGGACATATTTTAAGACATTTTTAGATAAACATTACGGGCGGAGCGCAGGCGCCGAGTGAATATATTTGGTTAAATTTGAATAATTGTATTTGTTTTATGTTTTTTTTTTTCGGTTTTCTGATTTGGGACGAGTAATGTAGTTCAAGAAGCTTGTCAAGTTTAGTTTGAGGAAACAGTGTTTGAAAAACGTATGTTATTTACTTTTGAAATTAAGATTTTTGGCTGGTCCATTGATTGCCTGGACGAAATGGTGCACAGGCGATAAGGCCGCCCATTGCACCACTGTACTTTTAAGTTTTTCTTTCTCTATTTTTATGTCATTTAAGTTTCTGTGATAATAAAGCGTTAATTTATCTTGCTAACGGATTTTATCACTAGTTAATCATACAAGGGAGCTTAGCTGGCATTGCATATATAAAACTATATCGCTAAACTTAGCTCCCGCTTAGTTTGCGATCGACATTCGGTTTAAATCTCATTGTAAAGCAGATTCGTCCTCTTTCCAAAACCTAGGCCGGTACATCCAGTTACAAATATTCTATAGGCACGATAAATTAATTAATTATTATTATTTTTTATACTTTAATTCCAATCAAACTATTTTTCCGAAATATCCCTTTAGTTTTTATCAGAGCAGCTTAGACAAACCTGGCCCGTTTGTCTAAGCTGCTCTGGATGAAATTACCCATGCAAGGCTGGCTATCTCTAAACCCATATTTACAGATAAAGACATATAAACGGAGATCAATAGCGAATCGCTTACTTAATCGTTAATAAAAATCTACCTCAAAGTATTTACCCGACTATCGAAAAAAAAGAAAGTTCGCAATCATATTCAATATATAATATTATTACTTATGTCACGTCAAAATGCATTGATTGAAATTTTACTAGGACATAAAACAGCAACTGCAAAACTGCTCCATAATCAATCATTTCGGAATTTCTATCAAAGAAACCCGCCCAATCGATCAAAAACATAACAAGAGCGATCGAAGACAAATTTCGTTTTAAATACCTGAGGGATTGATTTATTTCAACGCCAGAAGCGATTTTTGGATCAATGCGAATGATCGATTACAACCGTTTATTGCAGTTAGAAAAAACGGTATTTTTAACCGACTTCAAAAAAGGAGGAGGTTGTCAGTTTGTCACGCCCCTACTACATATTCGCTACTACATATTTTAGGTATGTTAACCAATTACTACAACGCGGCTTGACGGATTGAGCTTTTTTTTGGCTTAAATAATGGAGGTCCGACCTGAACCTGAATTTGTGATCTGAAGTCAAAAAGGCAAACTAAAACACAAAACCATAGATTAGGTAGGATGCTATTTATATATTTTTTTAATTTGCGTACAAATGGACAATTCACATTAAACTGACCTCACTTTTCATTTGCCTTAGCCACTAACTATATGACTTTTGCAAAACTTAAAATCTTTACAGACCACAAAAGCAAGTCGCGTGTAGATTTCTAAAAACAGACAATATAAATTCAGTGCGTCATTTTATTACAGCGCTATATTTTTTCTTTACCAAAGTGCCTTTTGATACATAATAATATAAATTGATTAAAATAATGTAAATGGGGACCACACACACGTTTTTACAGCACTAGACTGTTAAACTTTAAAGTTCGAGTCTGATCGAGTGAAAAGCACAATGAATCAATGTTGACAATTCTAGGACAGTTTATTGATTGAACGCTTCTTGTAGGGACACCATGATGTAGGGTGAATTATCTGTGGATATTTGATGAAATATATTTTATTAGCTATATCAAGCGGTTTTATCCTCATAAGTAAAGACACAGCTCACTACTCATGCACTCTGGTAATAATTTATTACCTATCTATCTGTAAGTATCGGATGCTAACATGATCTTACTGATATTATAAACGCAAATAGCTTGTGTGTATGTATGTGACTTTGTTACTCTTACACACAAAAAATTTCTGAACCCTTTGCACTAAAACTTGGAATATAGGTAGCTGGAAACCTAGAATAACACATAGGATACTTTTTATCCCGATATTCCCGCAGGAACGGGACTTATTGGGGTGCGCAGCTAGTACTTCATAGAACACACTCTTCCAATTTCGGCTCTACTACCTTTAACCTAACAGCCTATTAACAGCAGTCTGCTGATTTAGACTATAAGGCTAAACTGTTTAGAGGCTGAGCGTTTATGCATCAGTTTGTAGGTCATAACAAAGCATTTTATAAATGCAGGTTCCTCATAGATTCCTCTTACATTGTAAATGTCCGTTTCGGTAAGTTATCTTTTTATTACGTAAAAAATATTGGACCAATTCCATCGTTTTACTACATTGTAAAACATTTAGTCACATTACAATGTAAATTTTTTATTTAAGTTGCTCAAATACTGTCTGAGATTAGAATGCACAAAAATAAGACAATGTCAAACAGACGGATAAACGGACAAGAAAGTGATCTTATGAGGGGTTCCTCTTTACTTTTTAAAGTACCTACCTTCAAAATTACCTACTTTTGTGGTCACAATACACTTGCCACTCTATACAACACTTCAACAATTTTACGATCCGATTCTCGGTCAATCCAATCTTTTAAACTTTATGTCCCTGTAATAGTTCAAAATGTTACTATTTAAGTGTACGATTTTATTTACGACTAGTTGAGAATCGAGTTTTACTATTCCGAACTACTATTTAGAAAGACATCGATGATCGTAATTATAATTTACGATGATACTTTGGTCTTATTTGTATTGTCGTAAAGATTTGGTGCGCGGGCGCTGCTGTTGGGTGTTGCTCGGCTGATAAGCCACTGGTTTTCAAATTTGATTGCAATGGCGACGGCTTTTAACGTGTGAATCGAATTTAAATTTGGTGTGAAATTGATGAGAAACCTAAGCCTACATTTTTCTTCTGTTTTTACGATGTTGGACAGTATATCTCTGAGAAAGAGGTCTGTAAAATGCTTCCTATAATAGAAGCAACATTTCAGAATAGTATTGCGCGTAGCACTTCCTCTGAGTAATTGTCACTGATTCTCTATTTCTAAAAAACGTCTCTATGACAAACGCTGGATTTTGCAGTGTCTACGTCTCCATTGTAACTAAACATTAATTTGTGTAGAACACAGTGATACTATTATGATCAAGTTACGGCAAGTTGTAACATGGTATACTGAGCAAGTTCAATTCGTTAGGTAAGGCTGCTACACCCTGTAAAAATATTTTATAGCAACAGTTAACAGCTAGTACGCGTTTGTACGCGAGCAATCAGAGTTTTTTCAGTCATCATAAAATAGGTATTTTACTTTCACCTACAATACGTCTTTTTGTTTTATATCTACTGTGTAAGTTACTATGTAACTTTGACCTTTCCATCAAATGCAAATATACAAACTAGAGAGCTAATTAGACAGTTGCTACCATCGAGACAGATGATCGATAGCTATTTTAAGCTCATCATATTAAGATCGGTTTTGGTCTAGTGCTAAATACCCCGACTTTCATTCCGACGGTCATAGTTTCGAATCCCTGCCTCGCAACAATGTCTTTTTGTTTGAGAAAAAAATATGTACGCTATTAACATCTCTTTTACGGTGAAAGAAAACATCGTGAGAAAACCCACGGCTTAAAGTCACACCCAAAGGCCCAGTTGTAGGCCTTATTGCGGAAACACACAGTTAAAACTTTAGACTATATATTTGGCTGTTTGTGTCAACCAAACCATTACGAATATAATATTAACATCTCATTCATTAAAATTGGTTCAGCAGTCTAGGGGGGTGGAATATACAAACATACACACATAGACTGCCAAAATCATTACACATTCTTCGGTTTCCTCCAACGGGTGAAATAGAGCTACATGGGTGCATTCTCTGCACGGTTAAAAATACCTTTATTCTGCAGTTTTACTTCGTCACAGTGGCCCAATTCTGTAAAAACATAGCATGCGACAAGCAGGCGGGATGCAGAAGCATTGCATAAGTCGATTTGTTGCATGAGTAAAAATAAAAGTCATTTTATAACTTTCTTAATACTGATTGGCTTAGGGATAAGGGGAGCTATTTAAATAATTGAGAGCCCTTAAATTTGAAGGCTACTTAAATAATTAAGTAGTAATTAAGTAAAATAACATTTACAGAATACAAAATAACGTGCATCTGCACGTCGCCTGCATTCTGTTGGCATTTAGCATGCTATGTCCTTACCGAATCAGGGCCCAGTTCATACAAACGCCACAGTAACTCGCAGTCTACCCGTAAATCGTAGCGCATGTGCGACGTGGGTGGTCTGCACCGCTCTGCACTATTTCCTCACTGAAAACGCTGTATGGATATTGGAATTTATCATCGTGGGAAATCGCTGTCTATAATTTAAATTGACATTTTCATTACCTAAGCGATTTTAAACTCACATTGTTGGGTGACAGTTTGACTGCAAATCTTCTAACTTTAATAAACGTGATAGTTTTTATGCATGTGACTTTGTTACTCTTTCACGCAAAAAATACTGAACCGATTGCGATGAAACTTGGAGTATAGGTAGCTGAATACCGAGAATAAATCCCGCCTAACCGGAATAATTGGCTATTTTCCCGATATTCCTGCGGGAACGGGACTTATGCGGGTGAAATCGCGGGCTGCAGCTAGTATTACATAATGGGATATATATCGTGTTTAATTTTTTGTAATTTGTTTTTTTATTGGTCAAGCTTCGCCGCGAGTGAATTTTTGAAGATGTATTTTCCTTTAATCTATATTCTATCGATCTATTTTTCTTATTTGACGACCTCTGTGGCGCGTCGGGCGAACGCTTGGCTGCAATGCAGAAGGTTGCGGGTTCGATTCCCGCGGGGCGCAAATATTTATGCTTAATAAAAAAAGTATTTGTATCTGTTCTGGGTGTATTTCTATGTATAATATGTATGTATTTACAAAAGAAAAATAAATAAATAAATAAAACTTACACAACATTACACACAGCGCAATCTAGCCCCAAACTAAGCACTAGGCTTGTACTATGGGTACTAGACAACGGATATACTACATATTATACTTTTTTTGTAAATACATACATATTATACATAGATAGACACCCAGACCAGATACAAAAATTTATTTTTAAGCATAAATATTTGCACCCGACGGGAATCGAACCCGCAGCCTTCTGCATTGCAGTCAGGCGTACGACGTCCGTCAGTCCGACGCGCCACAGAAGCCGTCAAATATAAGTAGTATATCCGTTGTCTAGTCACCGTAACACAAGCTTAGCAGCTTACCTTGGGGCTAGATGGTGCTGTGTGTTCGTCACAGGATTTGTTTATTTATTTATTTAATTATCTCTTACGATTTATTAGAAACTAACTGAACTTCTCGGTTTCCACCCACATATTTGTACCCCTCTTCAAGGAGTACAAAGTCTTTCTCCAAGGTCCCGTCTATCTCTACCTATACCAAAATTGGTTCAGCGGCTAAGACGTGAAAACGTAACAGACAAACAGAATTACTTTCGCATATATAATATTAGTTTATTTATATTTATAAAATAATTCGGGCCAATGATAGACAACACAAGGCCATTCCCGTTCTCTTTTTGTGTTTGCAAAACTAATTTTCTTGAAGCAATCCGAAAACACAAAGACAGCTCATAATTCATTTTAACTGTAACTTGTAACTTACATTTAACTTAGCTACACTTATTACTTGTAAGTTAAAGACCAATATATCAATACATTTTACGCTCCATTTTATTAATTAGTTAACTAATAAATAAGCTTAGATTTCATGTTTCGTTCTGAAAAGATGATTCGTACAGACATCTTATATTCTTTCCGATATAGCTGTGCCCGGTGGTTTCACAAGTGATTCCGCGTGAATATCGGGATAAAAATGTGTGTCTGTGTTAAACCAGATCTTCAGCTTTCTGCACTCTAAGGTTAATCGGAATCGGTTCAATAGTTAATGCGTGAAGGGGAAACAATTGCACCTACTCATTTATTTACTTATACACAAACTTTCTCATTTATAATATTAGTACGTTGAAGTTTAAAATACTCTGTTTAAAAATATTACCTTTGTGAAATCAGTCTTTAATTATTAAAATACAAAATTGTTCGTAAAAGACAGAATATTTATAATAAGTACCTACCCTTTAAGTCGTGTAAAAATAATCAAAAAGCAACAAACGCAACTAATTTACAATATAACGCCAAACCGATTCGAATCGAAATAAGATAATCCGAATACCCGGCAATCGGTAGTATCGATAACATTCGATACACAAAAAAGGCAAAACACCGCACCCGCGACATAGTTTAGAGACGTCTCAAATATCGATTAATATCGATATATCGAGGAAATAAATAACACGCATCGAGAGATCGATATCCGAAAATATTCGATTAAAGTTACGACCGTAGCGTATCCGTAGATCGAGTGGTGTTCGTAGAGGTAAATAAGATGTTGTACAATAGATGGTTGCGAAATTATTAGATGCAAATCGTAACAACATTAATTGATCGTATTTAACTGAAACACAACATACAATTACATACCTACATGACTTTGTTTATATTAATAGTTTCAAGTAGGTACTTCAATAAATTGTAATACTTTGAAGAGTGATTAAAATTTTAACGATGCGTGACGTCGTATAATTTTAGTTTACTAATTTTATTCATAACTAGCAGTGTCCCGCGGTCTCACCAGCTTAAGTAACGATCTGTACTGTGTTATAGTTTACTTTTCCGGAACAATGAGCACAACAAATTATATCTCAGTCTACCCGTGAACTGTAGGTCTGGAAAGTCGTCATGATAAAATACTTATTATATATAAGAAAACCAACGCGGCGATAAAAATCGAAGAATTATACTTTATTTTCAAAACAAATCAAATAAATTGAATTTGACTGATACAAATTTATCTTTACATAATGGGCCCTGCCATGATGTCTTATAAGTCGTCGCGAAGTCGTTCAGCTAAAAAAAAATAATTAAAAACACATCAAATAATACAAAAAATAAAATTATACTTCAAAGAAATATAAATTTAATTTAATAATTAAATATATTTTTTTAAATTGGCTGTGGTTTGTAAAAGTAGTCGGGGTATTTTTTATATGAAATGTAAGTACTTTATTTTTTTAAACGACAAAAGGACGTTACGACATATCAACGACAAACGATCATGGTAGCGCGGAAAATATTTTTATATTTTATAACTCTATAATGGAATGGTATTGCAAATGCACCACACGCACAAACACTAATACCAAGTTATCATTGTAGCCATATTATTAATACCAATAATTATATCAAATTATATCAATACCATAAATTAAAATATTTTCAGTGTAATTTGATTCATTAGTAGATAAAGACAAGTAACGTAAAATCTAATGTCGTTGAAAATTTTATAGTAAAACTAACATTTTTTGAGCCAAATGTTTTAAAAATAGAAGTGTTTTACTCGCTCTTTTTATATCTAAAACAATAGGTTCGTAAAGAATGCTCTACGGCTGTTATCGTCAAAATAATTTGATAGAGTTAGAACAGAATGAGCTCTTGCTTAAGACGCGTTAGGAGGGCTATTTAAAAGGTGGGGTTTGAAATACTCCATACGATGAGCGTAAAAAGAAAAACCTCTATTCCACCTCTTAACATTATCCGATTGTGTTGTTTTTATTGACCTCAAAGAAAGCTACTACACATAATCTGTTATGACTAACGACCTCATAAGAAGCTGTAATTTTTATTTAACTACAAAAGGAAAACGTTTAAACCTAGTTTTATAAGATCAGAGGGTGGATCTCATAAAAAACTAGATTTAACTAAAGCGGGTTTTTAACACAAAGTATGCAATTTATCGCAAAATATATTGAAATAATGAATAATGATATATTTTTATTTCATTCTTACTCCTATTTTAGGTGATCCCAGCTAGTTTTTGTGATTGATTTCGGTTATTTACATCATAAATTGTATTTTAGTGGAGCTGTCAAACAGTTTATAGTTGTTTAATGACTTTCTTTGTGTTCTATTTCAAAGGTTATAGAGTTCTTTGAATTTTATTACTCTGAGATGTGCTTTATTAACTTTAAGTCAATATATTTTAGGTAACTGTATCAGGTATCTACCGTACCCACGATAAGTTACTTACCATGTGGTCTATTACGCTTTTTCTTATAGTGGTGTGGCTCATCTAGTGTTTGAGTGTTCAGGCCTGTAACTTGACCTAGCAACTGACAACAGAGATAACAACCGGGACCAAGTGCTTAACGTAGCTTCCGAAGCAAGGAGGAGCTTTAGAAAATGATTTTTGACACACACATTACCGGTCACCCGTCCATGTAATGACCACACCAGGCGTTGCTTAACCCGCACAAACAGGGTTTGCTCTGGCTTTATCCTGGCTGACCTTCAAAAAAATCTAGCCGATCGTTTTTAGTATTTTAGTACCCATGGTCATGACTGATAAATCAACGCACAGCCTAAACCGCTTACAGTACAAAGTTGATTTTCTTAGACAGTGTCTAATAATCCAATATGAATGGCTCAATTAGAAATTTGCAAGAACGAGATTCGAAATTCGAGATATTCGAGCTAGTGAGAGAATATTACCTTGTTGTAATGACATTGTATACCAGCAATCGAACCCGCAACTAAGTAACAGGCGGGTGTTTAACACGCCACAAATGTCATTAAAAAGTCACTTATAAAATGAGAGCAAAGCAAAGCAAAGGGGTTGACTACATAAATTAGTTGCGGCTGCGCAATCGACAACAAATTATTAGAGAATCCCGGCCTTTATCCGCACAATCTCGAGCCCGGTAGCGGTAATGTATCGACAACATGACATCACTAAAATAAATTTAGTGTTGCGCTCGACCCCGGGTTAACAACGTAACGTGTACACCACTATTTCTCACCGATTCGATCCGATATCGATTATAATATAGTGCATTGTTGCGATTTTTAGATCGATCGGTAATAATTGGAGTGAATGTTGTGCTGTTAGTTTTATAGGAAGCTGTTTGTATTTATGTGTGGGAATGCACGGAGTTGTGAATTTTGGATAAGTTCATTGAATTTTGTCGTTTTACCACACTAGTTGGCGACTACTGAGGTAAAAGGACAATTTAAGGACAATTCAAGTTACTGTTTATATTTGAAGATTGGATTATCCAGAGACGCGAGTTCAAATCTCGCCGCAAGTAAATTTTAGAAAATGATTTTTTCCTTTAAAATATGTCTTGAGCAATAAAAACAAATTACGAAATACTATTTATGTTGCCAATTTTTCATACAAATTTGTTTACCGGGACTTTTTTATTTGTTGGAAATGTTCCATTTGCTTACTTCTTTTAGCTATAGTTTTATGTTCTTTATTGCGTACCTACGTACTTATTTATTTTTAAATGATTACGCAGATGAATGCTATTCATGTTTATAAAAAAAAAATGACGCACGATTTATGTACTCGTAACACTTTATACGCAAAAAGCTGTAAACTGAAGTCCTGAAATAAAATTATTCTAATTTTGCCTTGAATTCCGAAATTTATGAATTTTCACTGGTTTAGCTAACAGGTATCTACAGTTTTATTAATATTTATTCATTTCCAATTAAATTTTGTTTTTACCTTATTATAAGACTTATATATTTATAAATTTCTAATTTAATTTATTTTCACCGACTATAATGACATAGTACCTCCAAGCATATTAATAATTAAACAAGCTTTCTAAATTCTAGACCAAAATATTAATTAATTCTTTTTAATGTTAAATATTACATTATATATTATTATAACGGCCATTAATCTTGACAATTTGACTATTCAAAATTAATTATAAAAGCAAATAATTTATAAAAAAAAAACTATTTAATTATTCAATGCAAACTACTTAAGATTTATTGCTTTAAAGATTTTTCATCTCATTATAACGATTATTTGAGCGCGATTCGAGTAGATAGAATTGATAAAAATCGATAAAATCAATTAGTATCGAGTACGATTTGCTCAGCCTAGACTCCTAAGGCTCGGACACGTCCCGTGCAGTGTTCTTATTTTATCGTACACCGGGATCGCGCTGCGCATCACTAGTAGGTTCATAGTATACTAGTGAAGGGTAATATAGCGATAAAGTATATTTCCTATTATTAAAGTTTAAATATTTCTTACCTAGAACTTCTTATATTTTAAATGTCAAAGTATGTATGTTTGTGAAAATGTTTATTGCTCGTTCACGTAAAAACTACAGAACCGATTGCGATGAATCCTGGAATGTAGGCAGCTAAAGTTTTAACATTAACAGATAAACTAGGCGCCTCTTGTTTTCACCCATGTTAGTTCCGATCCAGTGTGATTATCCGTATAAAAAGCTTATGTGTTAATCAAGAACTCCAGCTCTCTACATTTTAAGTTTCATCGCAATTGGTTCGTTAAAAGAGCTACAAAGTCACACGCTTACATTAACCTATTTGCAAACTTTCACGCTTATGATATTAGTAGTATAATTTGTAGGATCAGATAACGTAGGAATAGATAGTCTTATATCGGCTATGTATCGATTTCTGAGTAAGTACAGTAATCATACTAATATTATACAGCTGAAAATTTGTCACCCATTCACGCAAAAACTACTGAACCGAATGCAATGCAACTTGGTGTATAGGTAGGTGAGCATCTGGATTAACACATAGGCTACTTTTTATCCCGATATTCTTGCGGGAACGGGACTTACGCAGGTGAAACCGCGAGGCACAGCTAGTAGATCTATAATAATCAAAACAAATAACGATCGAACGTATTCCGGTATAATTCGGAATCGATTCAAACAATTAAGTAAATCAATAAAAATCTCTAGGAAACGATTATTTAGTTATACTCGATAATACTTGTTGTACAATAAAATAAAGATCAATTTGAAACTATTCAGATCAATTTTAATGGATTCTCTACTCACTAGGTCGAAAAACGCCGTGGTTTTTATACATGGACGAATACGCTTAGCGCTACTATTACTTATGCTGGTAACAAAGCCGCGGCCAAAAACTTCTACGCAAAAGTGATATCCAAACAAGCGCGTAATTTTTTCTACAATATTAGGTATTTTATGTATATAAATAACCAAATGTAGCAGAAGTTACGCGACCAAAAAAAAAGGCCACTTACAAATTAAAAAGTACACTTGTACGTACGTACCAATCGATTCCGTGTTTCTCTTTAACAGGTAAAGTGAAAAGTCTTATGTTTATATATCCTTTAAGGTCATGGCACATTATTACAGCATAGCAACGGCACAGCTACAGCACTTTTTCATGTTAAATATATAACATGTATCATAAGATTAACACACGTTTTAATGCTCTAAATCGAATTACGAGGTAATTGCTGGGTTAAAGCCGTGCCGTTGCTGTGCTGGGATAATGTGCCATGACATTAATAGTTCCTTCCGTATAACAACAAAATAAACACCAAAAATTCGCCTCATTTATAACCTAGTGCGTTTATAAACTATTTTCATTGTTACAAAAACAATGGAAATAAACAGATCGACTAACATATTTAAATGATGTATACCAAATTTAATGCGATTTTAACGTTGTTGTCTATTAATATGAGCAAAATTAAATAGGTTAACACTCTTTTAAGAAAATAACCTTCTCGTTTATATATTGTACTCGAAAAACTCATGGAGTCATTCTACTGATATTATAAAGAGTGTGTTTATTATTATAAGGGTGCAAACTCGTGTGTAAGTTAGTAAGTAATCAAAGAAGTATTATTTTTACTGAATCACGAAAAACCCGGCGATTAAACCCGGCTATCTGCTGGAATTCTAGATACACATTTATTGTGCCAATTAAAAAATATCTGTCTACCGTGAGGGAGGAATTTATAAAGGTACCAAAAAGTAGGAACAGCATTGCAATAATGCTGCAAATAATAAATTAAACGCGATTAAAACCGGAAAGTGGGTTTCATTAAAAATATATATATTCCAAGCTACTAAATCATAAAGAAGGATCCATATGGTATTGAATAAAGTACTATTTTTAAAGTCCATATAATTTCATTATTTCTAAACTTAAATAACCCGAAGCCAGCATTTGCAAGTGAATCTCCATTCGCTTGATTCACTCCGACAGATTCTCGATAGCGGCTTACTTATTGTTACTGGGTTTACTGTTCGCAATACGAAGGTATTGTTTTAATTCTCAAGTTCAAGTTTAAGTAAATTGATAACTAAAAAGCTAGTCAAGTGTGAGTCGGACTCACGGAAAATAGGTCCCGGTACAATTATCACACCACCAATTTCAAGGGCCCCATTTTAAGGTTTGAGAAGACGGGGTCATTAAGACCGATCACCGCAGGAGATTGTAGTTGTATGTCTCAACAGTGCCTGCATTCCTCTGGAATATGGTGAAGAGAAGGACACCGAGGAGTTTTAGTAGATAAACCTCTGGCCGCCTACCATCCCACGCCAGCAGGGCAAGGACCTTGTCTTACACGAAGTTAGACTGTAAGACACCAAAGCAGACTACTGCGTTATCATGATATCTCATGGCTTTGGAACTCGGCGATTCTTACACATCCCAATTTCCTTACAATATTTACTATTACTACACATGTTAGTAAAAATTAATCAGAACCCGTAAGGATCATAATAATATAGGAAGCGAATCAAGGGAACCACGACCTTGTACCAGACAAAGATGTATTGTCCTAAGTGCGAGACTCTTTGGAACGAATCCAATATTGAATATACTACGACCTCCAAATCGCACATTTGAATACCTCCTCAACACCAAAATGATCCAACTTACACCCTTAAATTTTACTTATTTTCACCTCTATGTTATGGGTATAAGGTTTTAAATTGTGTGTGTAAGTGAAGCTATGAAAGATGCCAATTAATGTAAAACATTAAATACCAGGATGGGATGCCATTGTTTTGATGACCTCGGTGAAGAAAGGTATGGTGACAAATCAAGGGTTTGCAAACAGACAGTCAATGTTACTATATGTTGTACTAATATGGTGGTAGCGTGGTTGATTCTTTACTCAGCGTTTGAACTTGTGACAAAATTATTAAAATTTAACGTCATCATCTTTATCCGTCTTCATATGCGCCTCCCATACAACGCCTCAAATAACGATCCCCAGCTACCTTCAACCAACGGCTCCCCGCCACCCCTACAATGCCGTAGGTCCACCGAGTATGCGATCTTTCAACATTCTTCAACATTGCGGATTTTTATTTCCCAACCTCTTCAGGTTGGAGAGGAAAAGTCCTCAAGTGGCGACCACGATGCAATGAAACAGAATGTTAGAAGATACTTTTAATAATATATGCTAAAATAGTATTATCTCAAACATTTTTATTTGTAATTTCTTCTATGGTTTACGCGATTTTGCTTAATAAAACACTTTATGCAGTCAACCTTGAAAAAGCCAAGTTTAAAGTTGGCGAAAGCTCGGTTCGTTTAAAATCATGAATAAAACGCGATTAACCCCGATAAAAAAAGTGTTTATTATTTTAATTTGTGTCCGGTTTTTGAACATCTGACATAAACTCTCACTACCTATTGATTCAATAAAGATATCCGGAAATGCATTGACGCTAGTTATCGAACCAACAGCGATATCGAATAGATAAACCACCGACTTCAGAAACGGTGAATATATATTAGCTGAAATATATCCTATCCTATCCTACTTCCTACTAATATTATAAATCCGAAAATCTGTTTGTTTGTTTGTTTGTTTGTTTGTTTGTTTGTTTGTTTGTTTGTTTGTTTGTTTGTTCCCACTTCACGGTCAAACGGTTCGACCAATTTGGATAAAAATTTGCATAGGGATAGTTTAAATGATGGAGAGTAACATAGGATACTTTTGAACCCGAAAATCCCGCGGGATCGGGACTTACGCGGGTGATAATATTTATTAGATGAAAATTTGCATAGGGATAGTTTAAATGATGGAGAGTAACATAGGATACTTTTGATCCCGAAAATCCCGCGGGATCGGGACTTACGCGGGTGATAATATTTATTAGATGAAAATTTGCATAGGGATAGTTTAAATGATGGAGAGTAACATAGGATCCTTTTGATCCCAAAAATCCCGCGGGATCGGGACTTACGCAGGTGATAACTATTTCTTAGATGATACTAATATTATAAATCCGAAAATCTGTTTGTTTGTTTGTTTGTTTGTTTGTTCCCACTTCACGGTCAAACGGTTCGACCAATTTGGATGAAAATATGCATAGGGATAGTTTAAATGATGGAGAGTAACATAGGATACTTTTGAACCCGAAAATCCCGCGGGATCGGGACTTACGCGGGTGATAATATTTATTAGATGAAAATTTGCATAGGGATAGTTTAAATGATGGAGAGTAACATAGGATACTTTTGATCCCGAAAATCCCGCGGGATCGGGACTTACGCGGGTGATAATATTTATTAGATGAAAATTTGCATAGGGATAGTTTAAATGATGGAGAGTAACATAGGATCCTTTTGATCCCAAAAATCCCGCGGGATCGGGACTTACGCAGGTGATAACTATTTCTTAGATGATACTAATATTATAAATCCGAAAATCTGTTTGTTTGTTTGTTTGTTTGTTCCCACTTCACGGTCAAACGGTTCGACCAATTTGGATGAAAATTTGCATAGGGATAGTTTAAATGATGGAGAGTAACATAGGATACTTTTGATCCCGAAAATCCCGCGGGATCGGGACTTACGCGGGTGATAATATTTATTAGATGAAAATTTGCATAGGGATAGTTTAAATGATGGAGAGTAACATAGGATCCTTTTGATCCCAAAAATCCCGCGGGATCGGGACTTACGCAGGTGATAACTATTTCTTAGATGATACTAATATTATAAATCCGAAAATCTGTTTGTTTGTTTGTTTGTTCCCACTTCACGGTCAAACGGTTCGACCAATTTGGATGAAAATTTGCATAGGGATAGTTTAAATGATGGAGAGTAACATAGGATACTTTTGAACCCGAAAATCCCGCGGGATCGGGACTTACGCGGGTGATAATATTTATTAGATGAAAATTTGCATAGGGATAGTTTAAATGATGGAGAGTAACATAGGATACTTTTGATCCCGAAAATCCCGCGGGATCGGGACTTACGCGGGTGATAATATTTATTAGATGAAAATTTGCATAGGGATAGTTTAAATGATGGAGAGTAACATAGGATACTTTTGATCCCAAAAATCCCGCGGGATCGGGACTTACGCAGGTGATAACTATTTCTTAGATGAAAATATGCATAGGGATAGTTTAAGTGATAGAGAGTAACATTGATACTTTTGATCCCGAAAATCCCGCGGGATCGGGACTTACGCGGGTGATAATATTAATAGATGAAAATTTGCATAGGGATAGTTTAAATGATGGAGAGTAACATAGGCTACTTTTGATCCCGAAAATCCCGCGGGATCGGGACTTACGCGGGTGATAATATTTATTGGATGAAAATTTGCATAGGGATAGTTTAAATGATGGAGAGTAACATAGGATACTTTTGATCCCGAAAATCCCGCAGGATCGGGACTTACGCGGGTGATAACCATTCAATGAATGAAAATCGACACAGTGGTAGGATAAGTGATGTAGAGTGGCATCATCATCATCGTCATCTATCGTCATCGTCATCCTTCGTCATCGTCATCGTCACTTACTGACGAAACACAAACTTTAACTTACTTCACCGTAGCGCCTGGCTTCAACAGTACTTCAATGGGCGACCGTTTAAGTGTGGATTATTGCACTGCGGTAGGTAGGTGTTCGAACAACGCGGGATCGCGACTTGCGCGGGTGAAACCGCGGTGCGCAGCTAGTAGACAGATAAACGCTAACGTATCCCTCGGTAACGTTTCTGACCCATAGCTGTTCAAGGTCTTACTTGAAAGGACCAAAGATAATTATTTTTAGCAATTCTTAGCCTAAATTGTTAGCAATAACTGTATCTTTTTCAGAACTGAAGTTGAAAAGTTTATTAACTTAACCATTTTACTGTAGCAATTAACCTAAGTGGCACTTATTTTGTTTTGAGTAGTATAATACTTATGGGTCGCCATTAAGTTGTCGTTTTAGTAGTCTCTCACTGAATAAGTCACTTTGGCCGAAGTACCAAGTGTCATTTATCCTACCACATGTCATTGCATCCGACCAAAGGTTGATCAAAGCCAATCACCTCAAACAAAAGAATTTTACGATAAAACCGAAAGTGTACGCTGAATTTTAACGTAATTTTATTAGGCCCCTTACAAACTACAACCCACAAATAATATACAAGTAGAGAAGGGTGTAAGTAAGTAAATTAATAAGTCACTAAACGAGTATGTTTGTTACTCCTTCACGAAAAACTATAGAACAGATTGCGGTGAAACTTTTATGCAAATAGCTGAAGATCTGCACAAAGGCTACTTTATATCTCGACTCACGGAATTAAGACTTACGCAGGTAGAACTCCAGGGCGCAGCTAGAAGCAGACTTAAACATAAAAAGTTATTAGAACTTACTTAAAACTTAATGTCGAATACCTAACTAAAATATTTCTAAACTATCGGCCGACAAGTTTAATGTATGCGAGGGGTCCTATGGAATAAGCCATCGCATCGCAATGATTCATTATTTCTTATAAGGTGAACAATAAAATGTGGTGCGGTTATTTTTGCTGTATCGGATTTGATTTTTTATGTCTACGGTTGTTTTTGTCTCTTAATCGGCTGTCGATACCTTTTGATTTATAATTGCTTCGATGTTTTTTGGAGTAGGTAAAGAAGTTGAAAAGGTATTTGTGAAACATTTAAACGATGACCTCTGAGCGTCTGACGACGGCTTCCGTAGAACGTCAGGCGAATACCTACATGAAACCTTGTTTTGAGATCGATTCCCACCGGATACTAGTTTTTTTTTCGATCATACACTATGCACTATTTATTTTCTGAAACGATATTTTGTTCAACGTTATTGGGAAAAGATATTCTTCATACAAACGTAGTCACCTGTTTCCACCCTAGATAAAGATATTAGAGAATGTATATTTATGCCATAAAACCAATATCAGCCATGACCATGCGTTTTGATTTTTTTACATTAGGTATATTTTTTTAATTTAAATAAATATCGGAAAAGAAAATAAAAAAAAATTGAGGTTGTAGCAGATATTAGTTTGAATTTGAAGGCATAAACATATTTGCTCTAATGTGTACCTTTATCTAGGAAGGAATCAGTTGCATGAAGAACGAGTAGGTATTCTATCCTCTTAAATAACAATCTAACATCTATTGTCGACTCATCTAACAACGAATCTGACACAAAAATAACAAATTTCTTGACACCACTCGACTTGACAATGACCAAAAATGTCAAATAGAGGTGCGTAAAATAGATTGGTACCATTAAACCTAAACCAAACATTCTTTGGTTTAGGTTTAAGTCCTACAACATTTAAAAATATTGCTTACATTTGTAAAATATCTCGATGACAACGCCTTAACAAAACAACACAATCATACATACAGTTATTAAAAAGAAAAAGCGTCTTTATTACTATGTGGTATAACAGTTAAGCGGCTTTGTTTGAATGTTAAAGTAATTTGGTAAAAAGGAACGAAATCAGCTCAAATTAATCGTCGGTCGCTTAGAATTTAAGGTGTACAAATTAGATTGGTTCGTAACTTTGGAATCAAATCAATTGTATTTCGTTTTTGGCTTTTATTTTGATACTGACTTTGTTGTTCTGTTAAAACAACAACGCCTACGTGTTTAACATGAGCTTTAATTATATTAAATTCATTTTTCAGTTTTTAACCGACTTCAAAAAAAAAGGAGGAGGTTATCAATTCGTCTGTATGTATAATTTTTTATTTTTTTTTGTATGTTTACCGATTACTCGAAGACGGATTGACGGATTAAGATGATTCTTTTTTTAATGGATAGGTAGGAGCTCCAAGATGGTCCCATAAAAATTTGATGTGGATCTGATGAGGGTCTTCGGAGTGGTGAACGGAAATGCACCTCAAAACGCATTAATCAATCATTTAACTGTTTATCGATTACTCGAAGATGGCTTGACCGATTGAGCTGATTCTTTTTTTAATGGAAAGGTGGAAGCTCTGAGATGGTCCCATAAAAATTTGATGAGGATCTGATGAGGATCTTCGAAGTGAGGACCGGGAATGCTCCTCAAAACGCTGTATTCAATTCAATTGTTCATCGATTATACGAAGATGGCTTAACCGATTGATATAGTTTTTTTTTTTAATGGAAAGGTGGAAGCTACGAGGTGGTCCCATAAAAGTTTGGTAAGGATCTGATGAGTATCTTCGGAATGATGGCCAGGATAGCATCCCTGAATTCAATAAATTACTCATTTTTGGATTTCTACCAAAAAGAATAGACCCTTAAAGAACTAAGTACAGATTGATGGGGCACCTGAAACCACCTTCTCATCAGCAAACTCCTCAATAATGAAATTTACGGTAACAATATTGTTGATTTTTAGGTAGGTAAGTATACTAAAAATGGTAAAATAAAAAAATAATTTAACAATTAAAAAACCGACTTCAAAAAGAAACAAAAAATAATTTAAAAAACAACCAAAAAAAAAAGAATTGATAAAAATGACCAAAATAACCTCTACATAGGTACAGAGCCACCGACTAATTAATCTGTTTTATCATCTGAAGTCGGGCAGTTTTACTGGTTGGTTCCATATTGTACTTAGTTTGGCTGCCCGACTTCAGATGATAAAACAGATTAATTAGTCGGTGGCTCTGTACCTATGTAGAGGTTATTTTGGTCATTTTTATCAATTCTTTTTTTTTGGTTGTTTTTTAAATTATTTTTTGTTTCTTTTTGAAGTCGGTTTTTTAATTGTTAAATTATTTTTTAATACTTACTTTTGTTATTTTTAGAAGTTGAAATAACTCAGAAATATTTTTTTAACGGAAAAAGTCATCTACAAAAATTCACCCGCTACGAAATTTGAACTCGCGTCTCTGCGTAGAGACGCGAGTTCAAATATCGTGTGAATTTTTGAAGATGATTTTTTCCATTAAATTATTTCTCGTGTGAAACCGCGGGGCGCCGATAGTATGTTAAGCAAACTAGAAAGTTCACAATAAAAGCAGCTTATTACATTTTAAAGTCTAATCAAGAGTCGAGTTCAGTAAACACGGCATCATACATTTTTTATTGCTCATAAAACTTTGCAAACGACTAAACTATTTAGTGGTATTAATCTAAGATAGCTGCATCCCGCAGTTTTACCCGCGCAAGTTTCGATTCCAAAAAGTTATCAGGATAAAACCTGTGCTACTCCAATGGGCTCCTTCACCGCGAACATTCACTTGTAATGTAATATAATAGATTCAACTCACAAGGTGCGTGATGTAAGTATTTATGTAATGCTCGAGTCTGTAACGTTACATTACATGCGAATACTCGCCATAAAAGAGCACCTTAGGAGGCAATATATCTTTATTTTAAGTTTCATCAAAATCGGTTTTGTGGTTTCGAAGATTAACCCCAACATACATACAATATTTCTTGTCCCAGCGTATAAGCCTCGCGATTCAGAGGGGAAACGCCGCCAGTTAGCTTGGGACTTTGGGTCGAAGTACCTTGGAGGATGACCTTTTTTATTGATTTTATTTTGTTTATTTATTGGCTGCTTAAACGACTTCCTATAATTTTGTAATTAATTAGTATTTGTTGTGTATCTATTGTAATTTGATTTTGATTTTGTAATTTTATGTTTAATTACATACATACCTACATGTTACTAATGTTACCTCCTTATGATATACTTGCTACGTCGTTTCCACCCGCGTAAGTCCTGATCCCGTGGGAATATCGGGATCAAAAGTAGCCTGCCCTTTTCCAAGGTCCATCAATCTCTATACCGAAATTCATCAATATCAATTCAACGGTTGAGGCATGAAAATAGAACCGGAAGAATATTATAGCTTTCATATTTTTAATACTATTACGTCCCGGTTACACCGGCGTAGATCCCGATCCTGTGAAAAAACTGTACTCTTCTTCGTCGGTATTGTTTTTTTTATATTGGTAAAATTTCTTCTAAATCGGTCAAGTCGTTTCAGAGCCTACATTTGTTACAAACAAACAAATCTTTGAAGTTGAAAATAATGATTTCGATAAGTAATAAGTAAAATATATAGTAGCTTTTAACATATGAAGCGAAAAATAGACCGGTAAAGTTCTAAGCTCATTACCAGTTGCATAGATATTATCTGCGCAGACGCAGCGGGCGTAAATCACGCGATGTTATCGAGGAACTGTCGCCCAGTGTAGCTTAGCCCTAATTGTGTACGAATTTATAGATAGAACTATTTTATAGATACACTGCTTTAGATTAGAGGCAATGTACACTTTTACATAGAACTGAGTAATCTTATATTCTTGCGGACTAGGTAAGTATCATTAGAATCTAATTTTGTAGAATTAGGCAACTAGTAACCGTGTAGTGAACCAAAAACTATTTTTCCAAGTGTAGGATACACTAAAAAAATCAAATGTAAAAACAGGGTCAAGTGATTAGAAGAAAACAAATAGAAAATTACCCAAACCATCGTCATAATATGCCATCGAATACTCTAATGATTAGTATACAGGGTTAACCATTTCGATGGGCTTTTAGAGAAAAATCCTAAACTATAAAGAGAAAGCGAAAAATGCTAAAAGGAGTTGCGTCCCCGATTTATATAAAAATAAAGATGGCATTATTAAAGCCCATCAAAATGGTTCACCTGTATACTAAATCTGATAGATCTTTACACTAGGTTTTTCTGTTGTGTATCATATTTGGCCGACAAAGGCAACAATAATTAATAAGATTAGATTCTCCTTGGTGGCCCTCTGCTCTGCTAGCAGTTTAGAGCAATTTGGCCAGTTTCACGTGAGGAGTCAAAACTAAAGAGTTAATAGTGGGGTTCAGTGGGTACCTCACTAGTTGTAGAATGAGATAGGTTAGTAAGAGAAAAATAATAATAATTCAAATATTCGTTATGACTTTTTGATATAAACATTCAGACAGCATAAATCAAATAAGTCCCACAAATTTACAGTTTACTAAACTTTGAACTAAACTTTCGATCTCAACTATACCTACACTGCACAAACTGACACCTTTCACTAATAAATTTCATTCACAAAAAAGCTTATCTAATCACAAAAATATAATAAGTTCCAACTAAACTTTCATAGGTACAGAAGATCACAAGAATAACCTCGTAAATTTATTAACAAACCAATAAATAACAAACATATAAATTTTTTTACTTGTTTACATAGTAGGCAAGTACACACCTACCTTATAATTTTGTTATAAGTAGGTAGATGTCTATATTTGTGATTTATCGGTATTGTGAAATAAGATTTCTATGTGAATTTAGAAAGGTTTGGATCTAGAAAGTGACTTGGGTTATTAACATAGCTATCGTCATCGGATGAACTAACTAGTCTACCTAGCTGGGATTAGCTAGTCTGGACCATCCATAAAAACATCCACAATTTCAGATCCTGTTATTGTTCACTGTCCCCTTCCTATCTTCTAGATGATCATATTACATCATAGACCCTTCACTTGCCCTTCTCACTTATCAGGTGAGGTATAAGTGATCAAACGCTTTTCAATCTATACTTATGTAACTCTAATTCCTGACTGATTGACTGAACCATAAAGGGTGAACCATTTCGATGGGCTTTCAGAGGGATATTCTGAACTATAAGAGATAGCGAAAAATGCTGAAAAGAGCTGCGTCCATGATTTTGTCAATAATAAAAATGACATTATAAGATTTTTGAAAATAATATTACCTAGCCATTATACAGGTATAATCGCGACTTCCCCCCTAGCCCTTCGCAGTATGGTATTTTCGCAGACCCCGGCATCACGCGCTTAATGAAATCATTCGGCGTGCCTTGGTTCAGGCTGGGGTACCTTCAGCTTTGGAGCCCCCAGGTCTCTCTCGTTCCGACGGTAAACGCCCGGACGGCCTAACTTTGATTCCCTGGCAGAGGGGACGCTGCTTGGTTTGGGACGCGACGTGCGTAAGTACCTTCGCATCTTGCCACCTCATTGCGACTCAGCAATTGGCTGGTGCTGGAGCGGAAACGGCGGCCAGAGCCAAGCGGATCAAATACGCGTGTTTGGAATCAGCGTACGACTTCGTCCCGTTTGCCGTTGAGACCGCGGGTTCTTGGGGTTCGGACGCGAGGCAGTTTGTAGCTGAGTTGGGGCGTCGCCTCAGGGAAAAGGGTCTGGACCCCCGGTCGGGGCTCTTTTTCGCCCAGAATATATCGTTGGCGATTCAACGGGGTAATGCCGCCAGTGTGATGGGCACTTTTGGACTCAATGGTCATTCTCATTAGATAATTTATATTATTTAAATGAAAAACATAACATCATCTAAGTAGCAGAAACTAAGTAGTAGAAAAACATAACAACATTGACTGATCGCCTAGTCAGCTTCCACAATCTAAATAATTATGTATTAGTGACATTAAAAAGCCTCTAAAATCTTGAAAAATTAATAACGCTGTAGGCATTATGTGGTTTCAAGCGAAAATTAATGTACCTATGTTTAAAATTAATACGGTTGCCGAACTTACTGGTTGACAATTTGTTTACTTTCTTTATTTTCTCGCAGACACTAATATATTTAAGTGACATTTTTATAATAATTGATGGGTTAACATTTGGCCACAAACTTACCAGATGTGCAATCTTCGATTTTTTTGTTTTTCCATTCGGATTAATTTAGTTATTAGGAGACTTAGTAAACTTCTTTTTGGGAGCGGTCAAAGGATACATCGAGGTGCTTCCGTTAGTAAACTTTAGTTGGTAACTATTGTCGATTAAAACTCAATTCAGCTCAAAAGTAGTATCAACGAGAAAAGAGAGTCCTCGCAAGCATTACAAGCTTTACTTAACTTTACCTAAATACTAACTTTCCCCAAAATTGCTGAAATATACCTGTAGAGGAGTATTAACATAAGTACTGATAGTACTAAGCCGATTTTGTCAGATTTGAAGCACTTGATCCAGTAGGTAAGTTTCAAAATCTATATTCAATTAATATGGTTGCACGCACATGATCACATGAACGTCATCAATCCAGTGTGTCTAAGAAACGCGACCTCCAATGAGAAGAAGACAAACAAACTCATGGGCTTTTTTGGCTATGATTATGTGATTCACATTGTTGCATATTTAGAACTAGCTGTTACCTGCGACTTCGCTGCGTAGAAATAGTGCGTAGCCAACTTTTTCGTTAATTACGCGGGTTTTACTAATTAGATTTTGATTTAAAGTATACCACGAGATTCCTCCAAAATAGAAATATCCAATACTGAAAACTTGATTTAAATCGGATTAGTAGTTTTTAATAATAAGAAACAAACAGAGAAAGAGGCAGACAGACATGAATCTTATAATTATAAAATTTCGTTCTACTACATTTCCTAAGTCTCCTAGACAACTTTTTTGAATTTTCTTCCGAGTACAGACTTTTCGTCCTCTCTTCCTTTATTATAAGTATAGACATAGATTATAGACAAGTAGGCAGTGGTAGTTAAGTAGTAATGAATTTGTCCACCAAGGTCCCGTTTTTACCCTTTAGGTACGGACCCTAATGAACTCAATGATGGACCTGTCACAACAAAACACATGTGTATCTTTGTTATTATCAAACAAAAATGTGTTACCTAATCTGCATGTGAGATATCTAAGTTAAAGTTACCTCGAATGAAACTTATCACGCATTCTTATAGGTTTATTTTAATGGCGTTTTTATCTCACTCTGTGAATCTGACCTTCTCATTGACCGTTACAGAAGCTATAATTTGTCAAAGCTACTGTGCTTTGGTTCCCATATAAATTATACTATTGGTTTCTCAATTTATTATGCGATCGTTAAGTAGGTACATGTTTTTTTATAAAATTAACTATTTTTTAAACCTAACAGGGTACTGGCCCCATTAAACTTGGGTATAGAGTATTGACCTTTATGGTGAAGGAAAACATCGTGAGTAAACCGACATGTCCTAGGACTCATCACGGTCTGAAGACATGGGAGAATCGCCAATGGACTATGAGCCAAATTCCGGGCTAAAATTTAAAAATAATAAAATTAACAGTACAGCTACAGTACGTTTTTTAATTTCAGACTATAATCTGACGCTTTGGTTTATTGTTTTTGACACTTTTTCTTTAGAAATATGTGTCAAATAGTAGTCTGCAATTAAAAAACGAAGTATATTCTTGGTTTTCTAATTGAAGACTACAATTGGGTCGTGGTTTCGAATTCCGGATGACCACGCACGAATGTAAATTTTTCTTTAAGAAAAAAATATGTCCGCTACTCACATCGCCCTTACGATGAAAGAAAACATCGTGAGGAAACCCACGGCTTAAAGTCACGCAAAAAGGCGAAAACACACTTTTACTTTTACTAGTTAGTTAATACTAATTAGCCAATTAGATCAGCGAAAACTGTAAAGCGCGCACGTTTTATATAACCGTTTAAAATCAAGTTATAAATAACTTGCAAGATTTGATCACAAACGGGATAGGTGAAAGTAAATAAAAGCTTGTAATGATCTTTGTACCATAAACATTTCATTGCAATTGAAAACAAGGTCATTTTCACACGAAATACCTACTGTAAATATTGTCATGCTTAAAAAATGAAAATTATCTAATAACATTTCATAAGACCACACAAACGTTGTATGTCTGTTCATAAATTCATAAAGTATTCTATAAAAGCTATTAGTATTCGATATAGCTGATCGTATTACAATATGTAACATCGGAACTAGCGACCCCCCGTGACTTTGGTCACTTTCTAGACGATTTTTTGATGGTATTTTAACTATGTAGACTAATATTACACACAAAATATGATTCACCTTTTACTTACTTTTTATTTGAGAAGTTTACCTTTAAGCTTACTCCAAACATATACGATAGGTCGTGCTTCTTTATTTACTCTTATTACATTTAATCGACAGTGCAGTACAGGTAGGTACATAGTTGTAGGTACGCTAGATGAATAAGATTTAGTAATTATAATTAATTATAATTAGTCTATTTAGTCAAAGGATAAATCAAACAATTATGTTTGATTTATAGACTAATAAATAGACTCTATTAGGAATAGTCTAAGACTTTTGGTACCTACCTTTTTAAACCAAAGTGAAAAATGGCGTCTCATCATCCGAGCCTTATTTATATAAGCTACGCAATTTGTAACCCAGGTCTAACAGAATATGGCTATATTATTTTTAACTTATATATGGCCCACAAGTAGGTACGAAAAAAAAGAAACTTAAACGTGGGATCTTTTTCGCTTGCCATTTTTCTATCACCTAGAGCCTTATCAATATCTAGTGCCTTATCAACTCTTTCTAACTTACGAGACAAACATCTTACGATAGTGATTGAACGATAATTTTAGTTGCACATAAAAACATACTAATCAGTATTGAACCATGTTAATAAGACTATAGGTAGGTACACACATATATCAGTCGGTCGTCCACTGGCCTCAGTCTGTGACAACACTAAAACGTCACCAAACACGTGATTATGGCAATCGTATATCAGAAAAAGTGTCGATTATCCCTAATCTAAACTCAATAAGTGTTCATTTACACAGAACCCTTCAAATAATTCCAATGATTTGCCTATCAATATGTAAAACAGGAATTAACCTCTCGATCGATAGTAAATTTGATCTTATTGGGACAACTCTGACTGTAGTCTTAGAATCGGTCGATAGTTGATCATTATCATTGAGAGTAGATATGGCATCAGAAGGAAAACTGCTACAGCCACTGTGGTAACGTTACCACAAAAACAATACTTTGAAGTTTTAATCTTCATTCGTCTATTGCAACTTAACACCCGCAGCAATTGTCATTTCATTTTTACAAAAGACGTAACAATATTACCTGCACCGAATATTATCCAAATCCGCGCTTTAACCGATTCTTATATTCATTTCGCGTAAAAGGAAAAGCGCCTACAACTGATAACTATAGGTACACTAGCTGCGCCCTGCGGTTTCACCCGCGTAAGTCCGTTCCCGCAGCAATATCGGAATGAAAAGTAGCCTGTGTTATTCCCAGTATCCAGCTACCTATATTCCAAGTTGCATCGCAATCGGTTTAGTAGTTTTTCCGTGATATAACATACGCATATTTCATACACACACACACACACACTCATACAAACTTTCAGCTTTATTATTAGTAGGATATATGTTATAGCGTCTGCACTGACCGCTATCCGCATGCGGGGTGAACAGAAACATGAAAAAAATTATCACTTCACTAATCAAATCAAATCATCACTAGTACGAATTCTTTTTTCAAATACATACCAATGTTTAGAGTTCGATATCTCGGCCGACTGCTCGATCCCCAGTCTACTTCAGCTATCGGAGAGCAAACAAACAATAATTAGTATAAAAAATTAGCCCAGTGGGGTGCACAGTTCGAGACACCATAGTTGCCAGCGGAGTGAGGATATGAGACTCCGGAGCCTCTAATTGTAGCACTCTATTGGTCATTTGTGGCAAGGGTGATGTTACACGCGAGGTGGGTTCACGTTGTCTTAAGAAATTAAAAATTTTAAGAATCCTTGATTTGTTTATAAGTGCATATATCTTTACTTTGTCACTTTGTCGCTTTTAGTAATTAAAATGTATGAATTAGATAAGTATGTAAAATATAATTATGAAGAGTTATTATTATAAACACAAATCGGTAGTCAGACAAAGATTGATCATTTTGATTTTAAATGGTACGAGTTTGAAAAATATTTTCGGACCTTTCTAGTAATAAAAATAGGTAGTTTTAAAAGAATATTTAACTTCTAATGCTTTTCAAATACTCCAAAACTGAATAAAATCTTTAAGAAAATAAATATTTTAGAAAGGATATATTTTCACGGCATATCAATGGAAACAAACAGAAACAATCACGCCCACGTGTCATGTTTTCTTATTAATATTGTATAATTGTGGTATCGGCTTTATGTTACAACTTTCATTAATTGTTCGCCATCAAATCTGGAAGAAACTATGATTTATACTAAACCATTTACTTAAATTACCATAAACGTTGCGTTTGTTTAAAGTTAAACTTGAATTTGATGTATGTGCTGTGGTTTGTTGAACTTCGACATTTTATTTTTGTGTAATATATTTGTGGGCAGATATATTTGAGTAAACGCTAATTTATAACTATTTTATGACATTTTCGAGACAAGTGGTTGCTAAATAAAATTATTTTATTGTAAAACTAGCTGGGTCCCGCGGTTCCACCTGCGAAAGTCCCGATCAAATGAGAATTACGAAAAACCCTTTCATATACCCGGATACCTACCTACATCATACAAAGAAAACACATCAAATTTCATCTCTCTACTATGATTAGTTTACTAGCAGTGCAAATACGAAATATTAGCAAAGTTACATTTAACATTCACGCGCACAAACGCAACAGAAAAAAGAAGATACATACATAAAAAAAAACAATTGTATACTAAAAATAACACTCAAAGTGTAAACCCAACAGTTTTTAAACAGATTGCAATCTAACTCCAAAAAAGCAAGGTCTCTTCCTAGTGAGAGGCATTTTAACCAACTTAAACATTAATATCAAGTATTGATCTCAATATTGTCTCTGAGATAAGGCGCCAAGGTGTTTAAGACACAATGGTGTGAACACTGTGTGAACATCATTGTGTTGTGACATAACTCCGTGTCATAATTAGATATTACAATTTAGTGCAAGGCCCGGTAAGGAGGTCATGTGCGAATGTCATAGACATTGTTTGGGAGTCTAAGATTGTGGGTGTTTGACCTTATTCACTGTAATTTTGTATTGTGGAAGCGAAATAATTGGAATAAAATAATAAGGTTTCGAAGCCTAATTTTAGTAGAATTAAATTCAGGTAAATTAGGTAAAGGACGTTAATTTTTGTTTATATTAGAAACATAAATATTTAATATTTTTTATTTTTAATAGACTGAGATATAATGTACAAATTAAATCTCAGTCTACCTCGAAATATTGAAATATCTCGAAATATAAATTGTTGCATTGAAAAATTGTTTAATACAAATAAAAGCAACGCGATTGAAACCTGAAAACGAGTTTAATTTTAATTGTTAATCTTCATAATTTTCTAAAATAAAGTAACCATATGATATTTTATTTATTAGCTAAACAATTGAGGTCCTGCAATAATATGATAATTTAGATCATGGTAAGGGCCATTTTGTAATACATTATAGAATTGTGTTGAAAACAAAACAATACATAAGTTATTTTAGTAATATATTTCAAGCTAAATCCATTATTACATACAATCACATACAAAATGACATATAACTTCGGCACATTCAGCTAGACAATACCTCCTCAGTGTTTACAACGCTTCTTAGATGCAATTCGAAACAAGAGACTCGTGTAGTTTGTGAAAATGGCTAAACTGGTACATTTAAGTGATCACTAGTGTAGAAACCTGGTAGACCGTTGTTGAGTCGCCTTCTCGTTTTATAGGTCTTCAGCTTTGTGTGTCTGGGTTGTGTTTGAACCTAGGCCTTTTTAAATTCTACAGTTTCGTAAACTGTTTGACTCAGTTTCGTAAACTTTGAGTTAATAACGTTTTGAAAGCATAAAACAAATAGCCACAACAGAATTGAGTCGGTTATATTATAGCTGCATCTCGCGGTTTCACCCCCGTAAGTTCCGTTCCCGCAGGAATATCGGGATAATAAGTAAATTATGTGTTATTCCAGGTCTCAAGCTATTTACATTTCAAGTTTCATGGTAATGATTTAATAACAAAATACATACATAGTCACAAACTTTTAACTTTATAAAATTGTTGAGTGTCAACTGAAAATTTTATTTGACCCTTAATAGTAGGCTTAAAACTGTCTGATTTTTAGATGTTAGCTTAGAATATTTCCCAACCGAATGTCGAATTTAATAATAGGGGTTAAAGTATGAAATTGCCGTTTTATTGCAATAGGTTCTTTGAATTGACATAGAATCTTCATAGTTTGAGGTTTTCGAATGAAACTTTTTTCAAATGGTTTCTGTGATGTTCTTTTTTTAAAAAATGTGAAACATTTGAATATCGACTTTCAATTGTTTTTGTTATTCAATTTAGACAAGAAAGATGGATACTGCGAAAATTCCAGTGATTTTTGAATACGAGTTCCGACGCGGAACTAACGCGGCAGAAACAGCCCGCAATATCAATGCTGCGTTTGGAGAGGGGTCTACTAATGAACGCACCGTGCGATTTTGGTTTAAACGCTTTCGTGATGGAAATTTCGACTTAAAGAACGAGCCACGAGGAAGACCGCCCACACAGGTGAATAACGATGAATTAAGAGAGATAGTGGAAGCCGATCCTAGTCAAACTACCCAGGAATTAGCGGCATGGTTTAACGTTACCTTACCCACTTTATTGACTCACTTGCGTCAAATCAATAAAATAAAAAAATACGAAAAATGGGTGCCTCATGATTTGACTGATCTGCAGAAAGAAACGCGTGTTGAAACTTGTGTTGCCTTGTTGAACCGGTACAGAAATGAAGGAATATTGGATCGAATTGTAACATGTGATGAAAAGTGAATTCTTTATGATAACCGGAAAAGAAAAATGCAATGGCTGACCCCAGGTCAAATGCCACAACAGTGTCCTAAAGCAAAACTTACCAATAAAAAGGTAATGGTAACTGTTTGGTGGTCTCAGCATGGTGTTATTCACTATAGTTTTCTTCGATCTGGTCAAGCAATTACGGCAGATGTCTATTGTGCCGAACTCCGAACCATGTTGACAAAACTAGCTGTAAAACAGCCCCGACTCATGAATCGATCTTCACCATTATTGCTCCACGACAACGCGAGACCTCACACAGCACGAGAAACCATTTTGACCCTTCAGGAACTGCACTTAAAAACCATTCGTCATCCTCCGTATTCACCAGACCTTGCTCCAACGGACTACCATTTTTTTCGTGATTTGGACAATTATCTACGTGACAAGAAGTTTTCTTCCCAGGAGGCAGTACAAAATGCTTTCACACAGTTTGTGCAGTCTAGATCGTCGGAGTTCTATCGCAAAGGCATTAATAACCTTCCCATTAGATGGCAGCAATGTATAGATAATAATGGCAACTATTTTGATAAAATAAATTTGTTAAAAATTTAAAAAATAAACAATTAAGATTTTCAGTACAAATCGGCAATTTCATACTTTAACCCCTAATACTTTAGAAAAGCTATCTCTTTTTCTCACAGAAATCCTTGGCATTCCCTCATTCTGCCTGGTTTCATGTAAGCGAAGTTTATTTATAATGAATGATAAAGTAGAGAATTTCTGGATTTTACAACACATGGTCTGCCTGGTGTGGAATTGATCGATAAAATGATAAATTTTATTTGTAGTCAATAAATTGTTTATTTAGGTAGTTTTGTAAAAATAACTTAAATAACTAAAAATGTGTATGATTTCCGCGAAAAGGTCGCTACATAAAGCGGTCGCTATAGCCCGAACTGCGAACAGCCATAACTCCGAGCTCCGGCTGTAAAATTCTTTACAATCCTAACGCTAGCTTTATGCCCTCTCGTACATTTTCAAATGTAACGGAATGAACCTTACTAAAATGATGGACGAACGAAAGAAGGTAGCTAAACAATACACATTTATAGTTTAAAGTTTAAACCCCAAGTTCAAATGAGTTTTGATTCGCAGTAAGAGCTTGATTGGTACCTATTAAAGTTTTTAACAACTTGATTTTCTGATCGTATCGTGTAAGCGAATTCTAAAGGCTAGAACTTTTACCCACGTCAATTCGTAACTAATAGATATCTGTGGCGTGTTGGGCAAATACTCCACTACAACACCGGCGGTTGCGGGATCGGTGTGAACAACTATTTGTGCTTAAAAATAAATATTTATTTCTGGTCTGAGTGCCTCTCTGTATATGATAATATATGTATTAAAAAAGAAAAAAATAACCTGGGACTAGACATTCTAAAAATAACGGACAAGATAGTAGTAAGATATTTTCAGTATATCTGTCCTGTTTTGACACTTCACAATTATCATGTAAAGCATTGTGGTCATCTAGGTACTTACTACATGTTGCAACGCCTCCGAATTACAAACACTAACTAACCAAAAACTATTGGATTTTATAATTTTTTACACACCAAATGTTTTCATATGTAGAGATCTAATATGGCAATGGCATAGAGTGAACACCTTTCTTCAAGAGGAGCACCTTCAACTCAAACCTGAGAGCAACTAAAGCAACTCTTTAACTCAGTAATTCTCTAACTTTGAATTTAGAAACAGTTCGATTATTTAAGTAGCCCTCAAAAATTAAAAAGGTGTTTCGGTATTCCTACGTAAGCTACAGAAAACGAGTTACTAACTATTCGGTATTATACCTACTCTACAATGATTCTAAATAGTATAAATATTCATAGTAGCTATTAAACCGACACTGTTACAAAGTGTAGTTAAAAAATTGTGCAGATTTATTGGTCAAAAAAACTATACCACAATCGATTCATCCGTTTGTGAGCTACGATGACACAGACAAACACTACGAAACTATGACATTACTCTTTCTCCGTCGGTCGTTAAAAAAGCTTTTGCACCAAATATTATTTAAAAACGGGGTACAGGTGCCGGCAAATTAGTTAAAAAATATTTAGCATGGAGGGGGTAACTTTGCGCAGTAAACTTTGGTCGAAAATATACTGCGCGAACTTACCTGTACTCACTATGCTTTAAGTTGTTTCTTTTTTATGGATCGAATTCAATTCTCTTTATAGTGAAAACAACCACCATGTTAAATTAAAAGCTCTATCTAATCCAGTATATCTTAAACATCTTATTTTCACGGTACCCATACTTTCTCACGTAAATCGATTGTAATCGATTTCTGATTCGCAATAACGAATACTATGACTAATTTATAAATAAACATGGAGTTTGTAATCCTTTAACGTGATACATCGGGATCTGTCGATACGGTATTAGTCTAATGGGATTTTAAAGCTTTTGTTATCAAAAAAGACGTTTTAATTTAGATGTGTGCTTATATTATATCTGTATTTTTATGTAATACAGCAGCTGTTGTTTTCGACGTTTGGAGGTCTATCCAGTGAACCTCATATTCATGGGTATACTTAAAAACGTGATTAAAACCGACGAATAAGTTTAATTTAACAATTTTCTAGTTCGATTTTTTGATTAAAACCTAAGAATGAGTTTAATTTAACAATTTTCTAGTTCGATTTTTTATTCCTTTTCACTATGTTGAATCGAAATAAAATTTTATTTTTCGGCTATAATCGTGTCTACCCCAAGGAAACAGTCGAATCTGTAAAGACACCGAAAGGTAACAACGGCATTACAACAATGCTGAAAATAATAATTAAAACTGGAAATTGAGTTTCTTTACAATTTTCTAGTTATGCAAAATAGTTAAAACTTTTGTTTACGCAATCCTAGATTAACAGTGAGAACAAAAATATGTTCATATAACATTGTGCATACGAATTTATTGATGTTTAGAAATTAGTAAGGTTCCCATGGTGTTGTTTACGCAAAAACTTTGTAAATCGCTGTTTGATAGTATTTCAAAACGAAAATGTGTAGTTAGTACATACTTTTTTACTTTTTAAACGTACAGACACAGTAAGTGACACAGGGTAAGCGAGTGATCTTTATTGGGTTGCTTTGTCGTTCTTTTGTCGCTCAAAAAATAAAGTAAATTTTAAATGAAAAATAGCCTGACAACTTTTTAAACCCACAGGTCATTTATAAAAAATTCTTTGTTTGATGTTGTTTTTTTTTATTATTTTTTTTAGCTGAACGACAAGGCGGCGACTTCGCGGCGTCTTATAAGAAATCTGGTGGGCGGAGTATCTATCTATCTTTTCAGAACAAAAATAGCGCTTAAACAAATAAAACCGCTGAGTAACATCTCTATTTAAAAGTCGAACGGTAGCCCAATTACTTCAAGTAAATAAGTAATAGAATTCAGCTTAGCTACCGAAATCTTATGATTGATTCATCTCAATTCAATGGCCGAACTTATTAATTAGACTTATTCAATTCAAACACAAGTAATAAGGAATATAAAGTGTATTGGACAACGGTTTTATTGTAGAATATACGGATTGATATTTGGACCGAGACGCGGCGTTTCTTTATACGAAGTCTACAGTACAGGTCTTGTTGGAAAAGTCAACTTTTGAACCTATGCTTTTCTTTAATTTTTTTACAATCGCAGTTACGTGGCGTGAAAGGGGTACACCCAAATGACGTGTCAACAACAACAACAACTATCACTATCTTTTCTCTCTACCCGTGATAGCTGGACAGTTAAAATTTTCACCGATTATGTATTTTTATTTCATTATAACAACAAATACCAAAAAAGAATAAAATGAATATTTTAATGGGAGAATACAACTATTGTGATTTTTAGTTATAATAGTATGGAACCCTTCATGCATGCGTGAGTTGACTTGCACTTAACAGAGTTTTTATATTTGCGTTTTAAAACATACATACATTTTGTCTTCCAAATCCAATCATTACTATAAGCCCGTATGTTTTCACTATTGCTACGGTCAAAATTATAAAGATCGCATTGAAATCAAAGGGTAACCGAGTAAGCATCACTAATTGGTCCAAATTAAATCCAAATTACAACACATCAACAAATACCACTTTAGCTAGACCCATTATAACTAAGATAGCTTTCAACCTCTAAGATCATTTTAAATTAGTTTGGACAAAAAATATATTTGTCAATAGTTCTTTGGACCAATCTCTTAAGAACTAGTTGGGCCGCGTTGATTTACTCGCAAATAATACCCAGAGATAATAAAAGCTATTATTTATAATATTCTTTCCCAAATTAACTAAATCTGTTTTTTAATAGAATCTATACTGATTATGAAACAATACGTAAAGGCCTTTTAATATGTCATAGTTGTGAAAATAACACATTATTCTTATAAAATTATACTCATTTTTCGTTTTAAATTACACATAAAGGAAAAATCTTCAATACTGATAAAATTAATAATAAGATAGATTTTAAAATATTACTTACCTACTTGATGTTTTTACATCGAGCGTCATTTAAATTGATTTAATTTTTCTTGAAACACAGACATGCACAAGTTTGCATATTTTTAGTATACCTACCTACTTGATAAGGTAGAGGTCTGGTATAATTGGCTGAAATCCGTTCTAAAAATTACTTTTTTAATCCAATTTGGTTTGGTGCGATCGAAATTGAAACGTCATAGAAGATTATTGATAGAACAAGCTACAATGGCGATGTGTTGAAAGCTTAGGGGTTGGATACCGGATACGCTGGAAGTTCAAAAATAAATTGCAATTGTTGGTCTAGTGGTATTCCTCGACTTTTATTCCGAAGCTCATGGTGTCGAATCCAGGCTGACCGGGCTACGGTACTAACATCGCTTTACGGTAAACCAAAACATCGTGAGGAAACCCACAGCTTATAGTCACGCAAAAAGATCCAGCTATAGGACTAAAAATTTATTTTAACTTTTTTAGCATTATATTTTTACTACTACTAATCGAACATACGTCCATTAACTTTAAAAACTCTTAGAAAAAAATTGCTATTTTAAAAGTGTTATTCATATAAACTAAAGCTTAATACCAGTTTATATTCATACATTATTATTAACCTATAACTCGTTTTGTATTGACGACCTCTGTGGCGCGTCGGGCGAACGCTTGGCTGCAATACAGAAGGTTGCGGGTTCGATTCCCGCTGGGTGCAAATATTTATGCTTAAAAATAAATATTTGTTTCTGGTCTGGGCGTATTTCTATGTATAATATGTATGTATTTACAAAAGAAAAATAAATATAAGTAGTGTATCCGTTGTCTAGTCACCGTAACACAAGCTTAGCAGCTTACCACGGGGCTAGATGGCGCTGTGTGTTCGTCACAGGATTTATTATTATTATTATTATTATTATTATTTCTTCAGGTAAAGGTTTTGCGAGGTTCATGACATTTCGAAAATTTGCACCACTTAATGGTTCATCATGTTTAGAATAAAATAAACGAGATAAATCCCTTAAATTCATTCTATTATGAGAAATTACAAAATACAAATAAGCAATGCAATACGGATGCAAAATTAAATGAAAAAAAAACAATATCAAATTACATTAAAAAAACGATTAAAAGAAACATCTCTCGAAATGATAGAAACGACGTGAATTAAAAAAAAATGTAAAAAATAACAAACACCACGCGGTTTAAATCGAAAAATGCGTTCAATTTCAATCCAACATCGCAAAATAGAAGAAAAATCTAAATTTTATAAATTTAAATTTTCTTCACATCCGGTGCCACGTCCGCTTAAGGCTTTAATCTGATTCTTTGTAGCTACCGTGCGCGTACGCATTATATCTGTAGACACCCAATTAGCAATGCTCGCGGTTTAGTTTGATTGACGATTTCGTTTGTTTGTGTAGGGAACACAAAAGGAGCTAAATTTTTTTATATTGTAAACGAAAATATAGGCATTTAAACTTCAAACCAAAAGGAAAAAAGAAATCTACTTAATTTTAGGAAGAAATATTAAAACTCAACTATAAACTAAAAGAAGTTAAACATAGGCTTATTTTAAGAAGAAAATAAGCCTTTGAGCACAAAAGTTAAATCCTGGGTATTTAGTATTTATCCCAACGTCGTAATCATAAGCTATCAACGACCATCATCAAAACTAATTTTGACCCAAATTTCAGTAGGAGTTGATCTAAAAAGAAGTTGATTAAAACAGGTCAAAAACTTTTTTTTTTCGGTCAAAAATAATTTTGATAACTTTCAAGTTTTGACTAACACATATAATATTTATGTAGTAGGTACCCGTTATAAATTTGTTCTATCATATTCCTATAAATTGTTCTTCACTATCAGCCTACGATTTAGTCAGCAATCTACGCCAGTCATGAACTTAAAAAAACGTTTACAATAAGAATTAAAAACGAACTTCCTTTGAATTGTAAATTGCGTTTAATATAATTTAAACAAGCTTCTGTGTCGATTGAGATAAGATACCGTGAGTAGGCTCTGTGGTTCTTAAAGACCCTTTGTTTTTACACACAATTATTGTTATGAGAACAATTATTATTATCATGCGTAAATGCTTTATAAAAAGTTGGTAAGGCTAATGGTATTCGTCCAATATACATACAGCATCATTCTAGACGAAAACAAGACGAAATGGATGTGTCCTAGGACTCACTACGGTTCTTATTAACCTAAAATTTTGGTCTAGATGCGTCCGCTGATTATGTTAAATTGGTTGGGTTAAGCAACCCAACCGGGTTCTTCATGCAAGTAATAATCATCACTTGCATGGGTGAAGAATTATTTGTGTAAAATCATTTTCAGGAACTACTTCGTACTTTGGATGATACTAAATGCAGTTGTACCTGGTTGTTATTTCTGATAGTAATAGTGAGATCAACTTACGAGGGCGATCTAACAACTCTTGCCCTAGGTGAGACACACCACTACTCAAAAACAAGAAGAATGTTCCATTCGGGAAGAATGGGACATTCGCTTACACGGAATAGTCTTCTCATGGCGTCTTACTGTCAACTAACGTCTCTAGGTATAGGTCCTTGTTCCATAGTATGACAATTTTAGCAGGCTTATATATATTAATTGTATGTTATTGTTCATATTATCTAATCGAAACTTAACCAGATATAGTAACTAGGCTCAGATCTTTGAAGTTACATGTCTAAGCAATACTACATAGTTTCTTTCGTTTTTTAACCAGTCATCTTCTGTTCTATTAACCGATTAAAATCCTTTTATGTCTCAATAATATCCCGCATTTGACTTATAAATCTTTAAATTGCAATAATAATAATAGGATAAATAACTCCTATTACTGAACTTTTAAAGTCCATTTTAGACGTCTCTCGTCTCGATGTCTTAATTTTATTAAATCATAAAGGTGTTATAAGGGTTTCAAAGAAAGGATTATGCGCAATTTGAAAGAACTTTTTTGTGTTGTAGATAAATATCTTAATATGTTTATAATAAAGGGGTGGTAATCTGTAACTGTCTGTTCATTTGACAGTTTTTGTAAGGATTTGCACCTTTGAGGTCCCCTATTCTGAGCTTAATTTAATTTTATTAGTGATTCTAAAGGACATAGTTTCAAGAAAACTCGAAACATCACAAATTTTAGGCTACGGCATTGTCGCAATATTTAAAACCAAGTTTATTTAGTGTTTGGTATAATTTCAATAGAAAAAAACGAATATATTTAAATTTAGCATATGATAGTCGAGGACAAGTTGCTTTTCAAAGCGAAAAGTCACGTTTAAAGAATACATTTGAACGTTTTCTGAAACAAATTTGCAAAGTTCATTTATTAATAAACAAATACTAACAGTAGAAAGAAAAAACTTGAGGAATGCGCCCTTAAACATAACAATAACATGAGGGAAGTACACGGTATACGCGTACGTAATTAAAAAGCCACACTTACGTAATTGCAATCAAATCACTCGACAAAAAGTCGACGAGTCATCATAATCCCACCCCAAAGCGTCGCGGGCGCAGTTTTTATGATATCTAACATTAATGCGCGAACACGAGTCAAACGTTTTGTCAGATACAGATCGGATGCGGGTTCGATTCCGTTCCGTGTTCTTTTTTCAAAGGGATGTTAACGGTCAAGTCATTATTTTTGTTTGAATTTCGAGATACGACTGTTTTCGAACATCTGTTTCTTTCCCTTAGGTTGATTTAGATAAGGGGTTGATAACGAATTTTATATTTAACTGAATAGTGTCATCGTAGTACCTTAATCTTATTGTATTTAAGTTACGCCCTGTGGATTCATCCGCGTAAGTCCTGATTTCGAATATCGGGATAAAAAGTAGACTACTGACTACGTTTGATCGGTATATGTTTAGAAGTTTTTTCGTGTACTATCATACTTCTATATATTTTATGAACTGTACTTTATAAAAAGTAATATTACTTTTCCGTTGTCTATTGTCCACAGTAAAATGTAGTTTCTTAATTTTGCGCTAGATTGTGTTATGTGCATTTGTGCATGGCGAATGTACTGTAATAAGTACTCATTCATTAAAAACCTTTTCCTTTTTTTTTAAGTCGGTCGGTTAAAGACAATATACAATCCCAAAATACAGCAGGATGTTTCAGTTCGTAGGAATTGAATGCAATATATTTGCATGAATTAAACACGATTACAGTGGTTTGTGAAGTCGGTAAAGCGGAACGACTGTGTTATGGCTCTATGTATTTTATTCGAAGAAAAAAAACAATAATTAATCTGTGTTTTTTAAACTCATTTACATATACACCTTTAGCCGACCTATTCACTTCCACTTAAGGCTGAATACAGAAACACAACTTAAAATTCTAATTCTACTTAAACAATTAAACAGAATCCCAAAACAATCCCTTAAGTACTAATTTTAAATTTAAAAGCAGCTCAATTATTTAAGTGCGCCTAATATTTTAAGTGACGTTTATGTAAAAGTTATAACTCAGTTCTGCAAACAGTAGACCTTGTGAGCACCTTACATAGACATTTGCCCACCTTCAAAAATGCAGGAGATTTTGGATTATGCTGGCTACTGATAAGAAAGGAAATTCCCTCAGAGCCGGAACTGCGTGCGGGACGCTGCTGGTCAAGTATGAACTTAATGATATTTTAAAATTGTCATTCAAATTTTGTCAGACAATATAATACCGCTTCTTACCCGACAGCCGAAGGAGGCTTATTTAAAATACTTATTACTTTGTTCAAGTAATCTAGTTGTGTTTTATTTCAAAACAAGATCATTTTGCGTTGTCGCTTTAGAATTTAACCCAAAAAGTTATTCAGTTAACCATTAATTCAATAAATGGACTGTTGTCCTCACTAATTCTAGCAATAAAACGGTAGTAGGTATTCATTAAGAACGGTTAATATAGACAGTCAATTAAACTGCCGGTCGATAAACAATCCACCGATGATATAGTATAAATGGCTCTAACTTACTCCCTTACTTATAAAATACTAGCTGCGCCCCGCGGTTTCACCCTCGTGAGATTTATCAAAATCTGTTCAGCATTTTTTCTTTCATAAGAACCTTCTCCTGATCATAACAAATATAACGCAAAAAGAATTATCGAAATCGTTCCAGCCGTTTATGCGTGATGCCGTGACCAAGGGAAAAAGGGATTCATTTTTATATATTAAGATTATTTACGCATGACTAAGTTATGTGACGTATTCTCTCTGTCTGTCAACTTTGAAACTTCATGTGACAGTCTCATTCATTCACTCATTGTCTTTATAAGCGATGCACATTTATGTAGCGCATTAATTAGCGTATATAAGTAAGGGGGTTAATGGTGTATCTATAACATAAGAAGAAGACGTTGGAACTTGGAATTTTCAATCTATTTCCTTTTAAAGACTACACAGACCTATCTATCCATCGGGACATGGTTTAGTCCTCTAAATTTTTTAACTTGTTGCAGCATAGAATATTATCACATCTCTTTCAGTGGTTTTCGTAAAAGGCGACTAAGGGATCTTGGGAAGACTAGCTAACTTCGAGTTCTCCTTGCACGGTGCCGGATAAATCTCTTAGTCTCTAGGAGGGTTAGGAAAATTATTACCAAATCTGTGTGCAGTAGGTATGGTCACGTATGGTCAATGAAGACTTACCCACAGTGCCGATCCCTAGTAATATGCTTGAGGTTATAGCGAAAATGATTTTAGTCAGTGGGCGGTAATATAAGCAGCGATCGAAACTCCGAATCTAAAAACCTCTTTGATCTTCGATAATTATTTTATGTTGGAGATGTTTATTTGAAATTAACTTAGTTTTACGGTTTTAATCGTGTTTATTACAATTTTTCAGTGCCCTACGTTTTGAGACCTTTTTAATTACTGAAAACT
Source organism: Idaea dimidiata (assembly GCA_949358125.1). Classification (NCBI taxonomy): domain Eukaryota; kingdom Metazoa; phylum Arthropoda; class Insecta; order Lepidoptera; family Geometridae; genus Idaea; species Idaea dimidiata. The sequence goes on from OX442334.1 coordinate 13,672,041, forward strand.
ACCGTCTCATTTATCATTATGTGTATCAAGTAATATGTATTCTAAATAACGTTTTCGTGTACGCAAAATTTAGATTGCGAAGACTTTTACTATTTTTATGCACAAATTTTCCTGACTACGATATATTTAAAAGTTTTGTGACTTCTTTGATCTTCTTTTACGAAATCAACTTCGAGATTTCGAGTCTGCGTTCGTTTTTAATTTGGATGTTTTTTTTTTTCTCATGCACGATTTATTAAGGTCAAACACTTTTTGCCATAAAATTGTATGAATCTTAATTGCAATTGAATGGATTGACTGCATACTGCGCGTGCGCTTTGAATTACATGTTTTTGCACATTAGCTTTTTATAATAATGATGACTATTATTAACACTTAAAAATTGCAAAATATTATCGTAAACAGTTGTCGAAAATAAAATTAAGACGAATGATACCTGTGTACATGATTGCATTTATATTGTAGAAATTTTGCGTTGGGCTTATACTGAAGGTATATTATTTAAAAAAAAAAGGCTAGTACGTGCCTCGTAGCATCACAAGCGTTTCGTAGTTTTCATTAAATAACACGGATTTCAATTTAGGAAAGCTTACTTTTATGAAAATGTTGGATCTTTTACCACCTTTTTGACCACCTTTCAAATTATGTTATAATTTAACCCGCATAAGTCCCGATACGGTAGTAATAAAAGTAGCCCATGGGTTACTTTTTATTATAAATAATTCAGTTCTCCAACACAGCTTAATAAGTTTAATAGCAATCGGTTCAGAGGTTTTTGAGGAAGTAACAAACAACAACAAACTTAAAATTTACTTCCTAGTTTTTATCTCTGATAGCAGTCGTTAGGTCAAGTTAGAGACGCTTAGGGCGACCTGAAAACTCTAGCAGTAGATGAGCCACACCACTATACAAAAAGAAGATGAATAAGTAGGATAGAATATTGTATCTAGTTTACTGTTGGTGTATTTAATAAATAAATAAATTAAGTAATTTTTAATGGCTATTTCTCGAAAACCTCCCTACTAAATTCGCTAAGCACATGTTAAAAATTCAACCTTAAAATACCACAAGTGTCTAGCTTAGTTCTATTCTAACGTTAGCTACGTTCGTTTCACAGCAACAAATAGTGTGTGTTGTGTCGAAGTCACACGTCACAGCCTTGTGCCGGTTCCGAACAATGTGCGATAACCGGCAATTACGGTACGGCACCCCGGCCCGGAGATTTGCCGGTAAATTCCGCAAGCACGCACACGGAACTACTTAACTTTAGAGGTGGTATTGAAACCCATTTGTTTTGTTTTCTGAAGAATATTTTTTTTCTTTTTCAGATTGCGAGAAATTTAGAAAAAATAAAGATTTCTTGCTTCAAATTTGGTAAGTCTAAGCTAAATATCTAGTTAATAAGTCACAGACTTCAGAACGTAATTATTTCAAAGGAATTCGCAAATTCAAAGGCGACGCTCTGCCAATACTGTGCCGATCTGAAAACATAGAAACCATAGAAATGCTTTATTCTAACAAAAGAGTGAAATATTTGGCTCTTACGTATAATTATTAAAAAAGAACTCTTGCTTCAGACTCAAGATAATTCATCTTTAATTTTGTAGTCATGAAAAATGAAAGAAGAAGCGTTTAAAAGTACTATAGCTTAAAACAGCATAAATAAGTAATTAGCTATATAGTACCATCCGTGGTTATGTCAGAGGAACTCGAGACGCAAAGGCGACGCGCCTTTGCCGGGACCTAATACATGTAAATCCTAATACCGCATCAATAACTTAGCGGCTCCTTATAATCTAGCGCTAGGTGTTCAGAGATAGCATCGCGCGAGCGCGGAACCTGCGGTCATCTCAGATCCAAGGATTCCATTCACGCAGGATTTTAGCCCATGTTTGATTTAACACCAATTATGGACTTCCTCGATCTTCGTAAACCGGGGAGATTTTACGGTGATACTTTTGGTGATATTATCTAAGGAGGTAACGCTATGTTGATATAATATGTATGTAAGTATTTAAACATTAATGTCCTAAATATATGAGTTACCACTAGCATTTAAACTGTTTATAACATATTATAGTAAAAAAAAATTTGCTCGACATTACAGACAGCGCAATCTAGCCCCAAACTAAGCACCAGGCCTCTACTATGGGTACTAGACAACAAATATACTATATAAACCAAACAAGAATTATAATGTCAGCTTGACTAGCCATTAGTATACTATTATTAATTATTATTCATGCTTTATTAAAACTAAAACCAAATTAAAACCTTAAATTAAATTAGGTAAATCTAAAAAGACTGAAGAAGATTACAAAAAGCCCTTATTAGTTTACAGAAAGTAGCTCAAATTTCAATGACAAGAATCTACGACGAAACACCAAAAGCGAACCAAATATAACCTTTTAAGAGTTAAACCAATCTACAACATATTTACGTCAAGGCTATTTTTAATTCACTGATGTTCACTCGATACCGTTTCTCGAGCTATTCCAAGTTATTAATCACAAACATATTAAATCTCAATCTTTGCGCAAGTCCCAACGTACGCACTTAACGAACAAGCAAAAAAAAACGTCGGACCTAAAACGGAGCCTTGAGGCACACCGCATTTCCCAATCGAATCATTCGTCAACAATAATCAATAAAGTGCATACAGTCGCATGTAATCGATTGTCTTGTCCATGCCATGCATGAGGGCCGTTCTATTGTCAAGTGTTTTTCATTTCCCTCAGTGAAGGGACGGTGTGAACTATGGCACTGGAAGGTCAACATTGTCAAAGACTTGCGTTAAATCCGCTGAGATAATCTTGTCATAATTTTAGAGACAATTAGTGTACATCGTACTTAGAATTTATGTTAGAATGTTTTGTTTGTAAGTGGTTGAGTGTTTCTCAATTTTCTTAAAATCGGATATTAGGTTATTGATGTTTCGATAAATTTGTTATATTTACTGCCTGATATTTTATCTGGGAGCTGAAGGTTGTAATGTGATTTACGTAATGCCCCTGGCTACTGAACTTTTCAAAATAATGTACCTACTACATGCATAAATAAGAGCGATAAAAGTACCATAAAATAATCTTAGTAAAAAGTCAAAAACCTCGGGGTGAAGGTGAACTAAAGACTTTTAGATCGCCCGATGCCTTGCAAATTTGACGTATTTTTAGTAACTTAATACAGGACACAAATAAAATTATTATTCCTTAAATTTAATTTTGAAATGTTTGTCTTCTAGCTCAGTTTTTTGTTGATTACTAGGTTTCTATTTGGATCAGGATATAAAGTAAACCATGCCCTTTCTATCTCTATTCGGAAGGGCATCGTTTATTTGAGAATATACCTCAGTAAGTGATCTTATAAAATTTCTTCTTTTACCTTATGTCACCCTAAAAATCGTTTTTTTTTTTTTCAATAACACTAATATTCCACAAATCACACTTACCCCACTTAGGTATATAAAAATGAAAGTTTAGATACCTCTCTGTAAATCACGCAAAAACGGCTAAATAGATGTGACTGAAATTTGGCACCCAGGTAGTCTAGGTGTAATCTGGATGATTATTACCCATATTTTAAAATGTCGAGGAGAGTTTATAGTTCAATTTAATTACAAAAATAAATTTCTTAGATAAACATCATAAACATATAAGTTAAGCCCCCAAGATGTTAATAAAAAGTACAAACTATTTTACAACGCAACAAGAAGCAATGTTGACATCGATTTAGGACTACATCGAATAAATAATCGACTTGATGTTTGAATAAATAATCGATTAAAAACAGACATAGACAAGTGACTAAGCAGTCGGGCAATCGTTCAATGTAATTTTTATTTCTATGGTTGATTGAAAAAAACTCATTTAACAGGTTAACAAAATGCTGAATATAATAAAATTACGCCTTTAGAGCCGGCAAAATTAATTCAATTTTTTTCTGCAATGACACTGACAGTCTAATAAATGTTGAGTTTGACAGTAACGTGATGACGACATGTGATGCTAAAGAGACCTAGTTATCATGCGTCATAAATCAAATAATCTCGGTGCTTGTTTGTCTGTCTGTCACTAGTCTGTATCTCATGAACTGTGATAAGTAGACAGTTTAAATTTTCACAGATGATGTTAAGTTTTTGTGATGCCGTATTAAAAACAAATGTTCTAAAAAAACAAACATTGAAGTCGGACTTCCATACATTGAAAAGTTTTAAAACGCAAACAAAAAATAAGTAATGAAAGTTTATCGAGCAGTTATTAAATCCTTAGACGAACTACTAAGCAATCGGACGATTTAAAATATGCTTCTGTATTGATAGTAATGAGGACCTCGAATATGAAACCCAAGACGAGGTTAAAATGTTTTACAGACTCATTGGCATTATTATTTCTAATGAAGACGAGCAAGTACCTAAGCTAGGTAGCCTAGGTATTGACTAGTATTGGTAATTATTAGTGATTGCTAAATTCATGTTTTCCCGATGCACGCGCCATAGAGATCGTTCAAAGTCATATTTTGTTTATCTTTCGTATATTTTTGATGTAAATCCATCACTTTCTTAACTTAAATCGTCCAGATCGCGTTTATTTGATGTTTTAAGATTAAAATTATTATTTCGGCAACGGGTTACAGTGCCCGTGGTCAAGAGAGGGCCACGGCGCGAACGGCGTGGTTTTATATTTGAATCTAAAATTATGCACAAACTCCATTTAGACCTATAGTTCTAGCAACAATAATTATATCCCTAATTGTTAATAATTAGGCATATAATTAGTATTATTACGAATCACGTAGAAGTATGGAGGTTAGCAAGAAAGTATACTAATATGTGTTCATTCCAAACTCTGCCTACGCTCCAAGTTTCACCGCAATGGATTTAATAGTTTTTACCTGAAAGAGTAACACAAATAATTCACACGCACACCTTTGCGATTCAATATGACTAGGATATTCTAGGATAATTATGTGTATGATGTAAACTGTACCCTATGGATGCGCAGGCGCACACGCTGCGCTGATAAAGTACGCGACTTACAGTTCTGTTTGTGGCTTTGTGACAAGTGGATGATATGATACGTGTATGAATGGTGCCTGGATTGAAACGAGTTGCCACAGTTGACGCACCAGAGTGGGATATTGTAATTATAACCTAGTACTATATGGTCTATAAGCGATGTCTTAAACAAATTCCATGTTCCATTTATCACAAAATAAATTTAATAAAAAGCCGCTGCTGCGCTGACGATAATATTGTTACGTCTAACGTAAAAATAAAACTGACTTACTAAATGACGCTTAAAACGACAAAAGTATCATGGTTCGATGGAGGTCGTATGGCTTATGTTCAGTAGTGGACGGATTAGGGCCGCGATGATAAGATTATAACAATATTGTCGAAATATCAGTCGAGAAAGAAAAAAAAAGTTGCTATTAAAGGAATATAGAATACTTGTATGTTTGAGACATCAACCTCTAGTACTACTAAATAATCTATGTCACAACGAGCTTTTTTCAAAAATGACAACTTACTTTAAATGAAAGTTTATCTACTTATAAAACTCCACTGTGTCCCTACACTAGATTGTAATCATAGTCTAAATATAATCCGAGCATCCTGAACTCTGCCTGATGACACTTCGAACTTTAATAAACATAAAGGTTTACTCGCACGGGCAGTTTCCGTTAGGATACTCGTACATGTGAAATTTGAAACGCGTCTTAACGAGTGACTGGCTAATATTATTGTTAATGGTCAGTGTGTGCAATAACTTTAGTTTTAATGCGTTAGGGCAGGTATAGCACCGTTTTTGAAACCATGCAGTTGGCTGGTACATTTTTAAAGCTTTGTTTTAATTTGGCTCTTACAGTGTAGGAAACCGACATGTCCTAAAACTTAACACGGTCCGAAGATATGAGATTTTAGTCAATCCGGAGTTGACCCCCGTGGCGTCTTACTGCCTAACCCCTCTAAGACAAATTTACGGGCTAATTATTAATTTTGTTTTTATAATGTTGTTGAGTGAGATACGAAAATAGGAAACAAACTCCTAGGGTAATGATTTGGGTTTGAATTAGTTAAACAGTCACAGTTATTATTATAAAATACGGAAAACATCATGCAAAAAATAAAATTATTCGATTTTTACAAAATTAAAAAATAACAAGCTCACCTGCTTAGTTACAAAAATCGTACCACAAACATATTGTCAGATTTTCTTCCCGTTGTTCAAAAGTAATTTGTTAAGGAATTGTGGTATGTCCATGTGAGGTTGGTTTATTAATTTTCGTGTTACATTGTAACGTAATGTGTTAAATAAATTCTATGCAGGTACCCTTTCTATTGCATTCTGTATCGGTTTATGTATATAGTTACTAACGTTTATACTGTGATAAGTTCGTTAAAAATGGAAATCACTGCTCAATGTAGTTTAAACATGTGTTTTGTTCACTCAGTTTATTTTCGTTTTCTAAAATTCAATTCACCGGTATTTGAATCCGCGATTCCTTATAGGCACTTGTCGTAATACGGAGGTTATGAGTTCATATACTTCACAAGGATCATTTGTGTTTTTGTGAACCCTTAAGATTTTGTTTTAATTTGATATGAAATATAATACCTACTTAGATATTTGTTATGTTTTCGCGAAGTTGGATTGACATCAACTCTTTTTTTTTTCTAGTTTTAACATGTTGCTTTCAAACAAAAAAAAATTAGATTACTATTGTAATACACAACAACAACAACATATTTCGTTGATAATTGAATTTGAAATTGAACACTGCTGCTTCGACAGAACGTGGTAATCACCATTGAATACGTACCTCAAACAAGCGATGTACTGCATAGTGCCTATCAAAAAGAGTCCAGAAGCATTGCCTTGTTAAAAAGGCACCTGCCAATTGCCTTGCAATTTTACGTTTAATTAATTTTAACTACTTATCTAGATACTAGATGCTATTTAATGTCAGAAGTATGTGTTGAATAACGCCCGTACAATGGCTGTAAGCTTGTGAACTGAGGAACCTTGACCGGGCAGACAATCGCGACCACTTGTAGGATATCCGAACGTGACCGTTTTTACGTTTACCTAGATTATGTATCTTTATGTTTTAGTAATAGGTATACAGGTGATGAGATGAATAATCTAGGTTCGATAATAGGTACAGAAAATACTAGGTAGATTATTTCAGATAAACATTGTATGTTACAGAAATATATACTACCTATTTAATAAATGACATAGGTAACAATGAAACAAAATTTTATGTGTTCCGTGGAGTTAGATGGTGCTGTAGGTATAATGTTGAAATAATTTGTTTATTTCTAATATTTAAAATACAATGAAACACACAATTAAATAAATAAATAAATCTAGCCCCAAACTAAGCACTAAGCTTGGACTATAGGTACTAGACAACGGATATACTACATATTATACTTTTTGTTGTAAATACATACATATTTTATATAAATAAAGAATAAGAAATAAAGAACATACTAACCCAATTTCAGCTCTCTAGTACTTATCAGCGGGTTAGGCTGTGCGTTGACCCATTAGGCAATAAGGACAAAGTTTTTATGAATATTAAAGATTAACTAGTATATTTACACTGCATTGCAAAATATTACATAATAATTTAAATTAAAAAAAAAACCGCCAGCTATGGCTATCGTCGATCAGTTGGTCTGATTGGCAGACCATCAAGGTGCAACGTATGGTAATCATTATAATGTTATTAGATTTATGCACCTTTGTTCATCGAATTGTACAAACTATGTCAAGACTAATTATTTGCACCGCTAAGTAAACCAAATTGGTTTAGCTTAGCGCGCCAGTTTTTCAAACGAGTGAGCATTGCTGACAATGTTTATTTATAAATAATAAATCATTTATTTCAGAAAATTAATATATATTTTTTTCTATATCATACCTAATTAGATTAAATTAAAAATTATACGACCTAAAACTACGTGGACCTACTTGGCTTCAGAAAGCGATGTCGCATACTTTTTCTTCTAGTAATGAGACTGTTGGCCCTTCCACGAATCCGCCCCAGTAAAGATGCCGTCTTTTGCATATTTTTGTTTGAAAGTCATCGATACGTGTATTCGCCAACGCGCTACAATAATATGGCAACCCCAAAAGCTAAGTAAACGAGCTGTTATTGGATCCGAAGGGCACTATAACCTTTCTGTATCTTACAGAGTAGTTTGTGTAGACAAACTACAGGTGTAGAGGCATTATCAGGTGATTTGAAGTTAAGAGTAGACTCACAATATGAAACACTGGCTCGACTATGCAGAACACCAAAAGACATACCGTCCACAAAACTAAAAGAAATACTGCCGAAAAGACATACTCGTCGTACAATTAAGTTGCTAGATCAAAAACTGGAATAAAAGTGTAGAATGGATGATTGCCCTAAATACTAGTAACTATATTACTGAACCAATTTTAATAACTCCAATAATTTCGGCAAGTATCATCTTCAAAGAAGATCAATTAAAATTGAAATAGAACTCTATAAACATAATAGGACGTCATAAAAACAATTTGTTTATAACTGTCTTATTTATACTAGTGAAGGCGTGCGGTTTCAACTGCAATTCTATTCGGTAAAGGCTACTTAATCTGGGTTGGTTGTATGTCGGAGATGGACTTCTGCCTGTTTCGTTATGAAGGCCGATGCAGCTACTAAATGAGACGGGTCAGAATGTAAACTACTTTTATTGCAGTCTTCTTATATACTAAACCATACCTACCTACTTACTAAACCATCGGATGAGATTTTGTACCGGACGGATTTGTAGTCAAATAATCATCTTTTAAGTATTGAATAAATAAATAATCTATAACATTTTCAAAAAATTTACTAATCTCGGAACTCGAACTTGCGTCTCTCGCCTTACTTATCGAACTAGACCTAACCCGAGCAATGAATTTAAGAAGAGGTATGTATGTTTTCTGTCTGCTATTTTCGACTTAGCTATCTAAGTTGCTACATCATTTAATCGAATAAGAACTAAATAAAAACAAATCACTACATACAAATAAAAAGTAAACCTTTTCTCTTGAATATGTGAAATATAACAATTAAAATAAATAATTTAATTACAAAGAGCATAATTGGTTTAAATAAGAACGCATTCTTTTGCCTTCTCACTTACAACCGTGTCAAACTAAATTATTGTTCGAATTTCTGGTACAATCTATGTTAACTTGTTAGAATTTAGTTAGACAAAGTTCTATAGTGATAACCGATTTAACAGTTAACCGACTTGTAATAAAATTGTTTATATTACACCATTGAAGAGCAGTAAATATAATTATTATTGATGATTCGTATTACTGTACCATTTTTAGTATCATTGAATTGAATTAAGTTGTAGTTTGGTATTTAAGAAGCACGGGGAGTCAAATAAAGTAAGTTTAAGTACATACAATATTTTTATTAGGAGCATTTTTATTAATGCACAATTAAAAAACTTCTAGATTTTTTAAAGTAACTTAATAAGAATTCCAAGTCTACTTGTAGTAGGCATATGGTCAATGATGAATTACAAAATATGCCGATACCCCGATAATTTGCGATAAGAACAGGAATAAGAAGATTATGTTTATATGATCCTTAGTGATATACTAAAATATTTATTGGAATTATATTTAAAATAAAATTTAAAACTACAGCAATCAAACCCGTTAACCACTCTCCCACAAAAGTAAGACATCGAAAAAATACGTTGCTTAACCTGCACGACCGATAACGATAAAACTCCTCAATCAAACAGCCAACAAATCCTTTCAAATACCAAACATATATAACAGTTTATCGAAACAAACTAAATGTTGTAGGAAACATTCTGTATTCTAAACCAAAAATCTGTTCCAATAATAAATCTTTTTACAAGATTAGATCTTCTACAACTCAATTTTACAATAAATTTATATGTGTCACAGAATACCGCTGCGCTGTATATTTATTAGTTTGACTGTACCTAAATACATCTTTTGAAGATAATAGTGAGGATTGAGTAACGTATCTCTTTTCATTATTTATTGGAACGAATCGATGTTTGTTTTGGGGATCAATCGGTGAAATTGAAGTGAAGAGAACGAGCAAATCAAAAACTTCCGTTTTATAGTATAAATCTAAAGGTATTCATAAAATTAAAAATCGTGACACGAAATAGAAACGTAACATAAAAGTACATAAATAATAGAGCTAAGCTAGTGAATTTTGTGTGGTAATTTTTGAGTTTGAGTTCTGCTTAATTGTCTAAGTAGCCTTTAAATTTTGAGTAGCGCTTCTGTATTCAGCCGTTACTGTCTGAACTAGAAACAGACTGAGCTGGTCCTAGAAACATGAATATTAGAGGGTGTGTTCTTTATGATGTATTCACTAAGAAAGTGAAAAGTTTTAAAATTCATACCGGATCAAGAATTACACTATAATACAATACAATTTATATACCTACCTTCAACAAAGATTACTAAATCAAAAGTAACATAATAAACTACCGAACCATTCTAACCCCATCCCGTTATTCACCCAACTCAGCGTCACTCGGTACTCAACTACTACGATATCTCACTTGTTCAGTGTTCATTCCGTACCGAGGTCAATAATCCAAGGGGACACTAAGGAGCGCGATTTATGATTATTTTCTATTTTGATTAATATTTAAGTTCCTATCTATGAGTTATGGGGTCTAGTGATTGTGTTCTACACATTTTTACTTGAGAGCGAGAGTTTGTTTGTAAGTAGTGAACGGTTTGGGATTCACCTGTCGTTTTAGTGGAAATGTTAGAATTTTCAATATGATAGCAAAATCATATTTGACAATAACATTTTACAACAGTTTGAGTATGACGCTAAATGGTAGCATTACTTTTAACTTCCTGCAATATTTATTTTATTATTTTAATACATAGTTACAACACCCGTAATATTTATATAGCAAGTAACTTATTGAAGTAGATAGATAGAAACAACTACGCAATTGGTGCTTTGCAATGATTTTTTTCGCGAAGGAAAAGTCAAGCGACTAAGATACAGGAAAATATTGTAACTACCACATAATAGTGGCTTTGAAACAGTTATCAACTAGATTAATAATATGGGTACAGTTCTCACAGTGCAACTACGAAATATTTCAATAGATAACAATACCACTCCCAAATCATTCGTACATAACGGTCAACTAAAAATATTTGACAAACAAATCTGCATTTACAATAAATTAATCCCAAAACCTGTACCATATTAAACGTGTTTAATACTGAGACAAAAGGTTGACAAAAAAAATGAGACAAAGTCGTAATCTTTTGGCTTCTCATGAATTTAAATCAATAGAAGAATGTCTCTACGGGGAGTAACCCGAAAAGACAATTATGAGATCTTGAAACTATAGCAAACCCCTTTTTATTGTGCGGCCAGATAAGTGTGGCAGCTCCGAGGTAAGTTTATGCAGACGAAAAAAATTGTAGTATTTATTTTTATATATTTACAAACCGTAGTTAAGTTATTTTTGTAAATTAAAAAGCACATTTTCGTCAAATTATTTATTTAATAACTGCAATAGGTATCTACTGTGTAAGTGCAATAACTTAGTTAATTAGATTCATCCAATTTTAGATGATTTATACAACAGCGTAGGGAACTTTTAACACATGCATGTGAATGTGTATACCAAGTATATTAGTAGCGACATAGTTTAAATAAAAATAAATTCTAGTTGTTTCTTTTAACGTGTAGTTATTTGGTATACGTACCTACTGTTAATTAGATTACTTATTTAATTAATTTTGTACAGCAATGTAAATTCTAATATTTAATGTATGACCGGGATTTTACCTTGAATCGATAAAGTTAAAATTAACCTTATAGGTTAATTTTAACTTTATCGATTCTTCAAAATAGTTTCTAAATCACAATCCTAAAACAGTACTTTTATAAAACAAGTACCCAAAATTACAAATTTCATAAAACAAATAAGTTCTAACTGGCTTACAGTTGATTTTTCTAAAACTAACAAATCTTTATCTTTCTAAACGTCAATTGCTAAGTCGTCTTCAAATTTCCATGCACCCTGGGAGCTGCACATTTACAATAGCCGCTCTGTAGTACATTTTTTGTGATTGCGGTTTGACGCGTTAATCTATTTCTTTGTAATGCTAACTGTTGTTTTGTATGACAATATTGTTTGGTTTCGTACTACCACGTGCTGTTTCTGTTTTGATTGTAAAATAGGATGGGTGTTGGTATCCCTTGACTCAGCAGATTTACGTAAACATTTCATGAATGTAATGAATGCATATTTCTTAGTGGCGGGGGACGAAAGAAAACTGATAGAAATAACATCAAAAATGTAACTACGTCGTTATCTCATATCATATTACGTAGTTAAATAGTGTGAATTTAAAAAAATTAAAACAAGAAACGTTTTTTTTGCTGTTTTATAATACTGTAAAGTTTTTTCAACTTGTGTCAATAACATACTTAGTACTTTAACTTAATTAGTATTGCCGTCTACTTTTGGAATACACTATAAATCACAACTTGACTAAACTTCATTTAGTGGTTTGCTCTTTTTGACTAATGAGCGGAAAATTAACGGTACGGGGGAAAAAATTGTCCTGTCAAATGGCATAATTTTACGTGATTTTATCTTAACTCTCAGCTATTTGGTCTTTCGTTAACTGGTGTGTATTAGTGTTGATCGCAAAATAACTTGAATGCGTGTGATTTTAAAGATTTAGGCTAAATATTTAACACGACTTAAAATTTGAGACCTATTTTTAAATACACTTTTCAAACTTACACGATTTCTGTTCATTATTAGATTTTCGGTTTTGTTTCGATTTTCTAGACCTGAAAATCTAATTACTTAATAGCTATTTAAATAATTAAGCAACTCCTAAACTATAAAATTTCTAAAATATGAAAATTTAGAGTTTAGGATTGTAAAGGTAACAATTGTCATTTTTTGATAAATTTTTAAATTATAGTTTTCAAATGTTTTCTATTAGTACTTTTTGGGGTCAATGAAGTGTGGATGAAGTGCAAGTTTTATGCAATTGCAACGATGCTAAAATGAAATTTTGAACAATTTTGTTACAGGAATAACACCCCTGTCTGTTTGCAAAATAGAGATCGAGCCACATATTTATACCATGACAATATATTACTATAAACTTCCCGATTTCAATCTTAAACTTTGCAATTACGGTAGCTAGGTACGAGTACATGAAAGATCACCATCATTTATACAGCCTGAAGTAATCGGCTCACAGCAAAACACCAGAATCTGAGGGTCTATCGGTATCCCAGGAGATGTAGCGGGATAGAAACTTTTAGTTGACTTATAGTTTAAAATCTTTACATGTCCTTTAGACTTCAGTTACTGCATTGCACAAGGAGATTTAGTTCACGATACCTAAGTCAATAGTGTTTACCTCTCTTACGGTGAAGAACAACCTCGTGAGGAAAACCATGGCTTTGTTAGCTCCAGATGCATTGACCGGTTTTTTTCTAGGCATATCTGAATAAGCTGGAAGAGTGGTATATGTGCTGGGTAAGCCTAACCCACCTTATAACATCCTGAGAACAACAGCGCCATAAATAGCTATTTTCACCTGCAAATAAAATTGTGGGTGATTGCTTAACCTTAATTTAAATTTAAAAAAAAACTCGGTGTGATTGATAAAGTAAAAAGGCCGAAACCTAGTCGGCAGATATGTCTAAATATATTTATATTTATATAGGTACCTAGTTAGAGTAAGTACAGATTGATACAATACTACCGATGCAGTAGTGAACAGTATCGTCTCAATATCTACCGATACAAAAATCTTCAGCCAACGCGAGCCTTTTCCATCTTGACACTTATCCCTATACAGCACAATATTTTGATACAATCGCTCACATATTAAATGATATCAATTTTTCATTGAAATCACTTTGAATAGCCCGCCGTATCCGATCAGTTTGATAACAGATAGCGTTATTTATCAACAGATTATCACTGACGGCTTTATTTAGACTTTTATTCGGAGTTTAGATGGGTTTTTTCAACGTCATCCGGTCTAGTAATGTGGAGTAATTAATCAGAATTATCTTAGTGTTATCTACTAGAACTGTTTTATTAAATGGTAACGTTTTGGCAAATGTAGTCAGGAAATAATTTTTCGTAATGTGATTTCGTTTCTCTTTCTGAGCTTTCATTTGAAGATCAAGATCGGTTCGGTGTAGAATATTTAAGCTATTTGTCACATGATTATCTGTGTAAAAAAACTGTTTCTTATCTTTATTATCAAATTCCCGTGTCTTTTTTTTATTTTAGGCTTATAACTAGGCTGATCTAGTTGGTTAAGTTCGCTGGAGTTCAGTCAAATGATGTTTTTGTAATTGTAAAGTATTAGTAGTTAAACCTTCTTTTTGCAAGGGAAATCGCCTTAGTTGAAGTCTGAAATCATGTAGTTTTACAAATAATAGGAGAATCAGTTTGTATTTCATATTTCAGACTTCAGAGATTCAGTTTTATTTTTTATTAGTTTAAGTGCATTTCCTACTGTCAGTAAAGAATTTTTTAATTGAAAGTCAAACATTTACTACATTTTGCGAAGAGGACCAACTCGGAGGTCACCTTTCAATAAATAAAATATATTCATTTAACAGGTCAAGCCGTCTTCGATTAATCGAGGAACATCCTTAAAAATATTTACACGCGACGTATTGGGAACCTCCCCCTTTTCGTAAAGTCGGTTAAAAAAGAGAGAAATGTCATTCAATTTAAGTGTAATATATCACGCCTTACTTCCAAAAAAAATTTGATATTTCATTTATCGCGACGCGACACAAGTTCTTGCGCGACATAAACTAGTAAATCATAATAAACCATAAACACTTCCGGCAAAAAAAAAACCAAGGCAGCTCTATATCTATGTTACAATATTAAAAAGAAAATACTAAACTCTCTTATTCCACTCTTATTTCGTAGAAAAGAAAGGAGACAGTTAAAATAACCGTACGACAAAAAACGTAGAACAAAGTGACAAACAATAAAAATCTTTTACTGCAAAACATGGGCTCTACTTTCTTGCACAACCATAATAAACTTAACTGCCCTATTTACCCGACTGCTAAAGGAGGGTTATTTATTACCTATTATCACATATCCATCCCATTTATATTACAAATGCGAAAGTTTAGATGTTTGGAGATTTGTTTGGACGGAAAAACAGCTGATACAATATAGCTGAAATTTAATACACGCGTAGTTTATAACCTGGATTAATCATAAGATTTTTATTTTGTAACTTTTACGGGAACGGGATCTACTCAAAATTATTATTTTTAATATATTTCTTTTTTATTGAATAAGTAATTCAAATGATCGTTTTGAAACGTCTTATAAACTTGAGATATCTGTCTTCGGAACGCGACTTCCTATGAGAAGAACACACAATAACTCATGGAGTTTTCTGCTGTGATCATGGGCATCAAATTAGCATTCACAACGCGGGTAAACCCGCAGGGCACAGCTAGTAAAAAATAAAACTGTAAAATCCTAACGGTCCAAGGTAACTTATCTAATTTCGCAAGCTTAAATTTTACAAGCAACCCTTAAACTGCAAGCTTTAAAATAATATGCCGACGCCATAAACCTTTGCGAATTCGTAGAAAAGAAATTCTGCTATAAAAATGTCGATAGTTTAGCAAATTGCACAACGTTTAAAAAATAGTTTAATGACTTTATTAGGGGTAGAAATATTACCGTAAGTTTAAAACGGGATGCCTTTTTTTATTGGTCATCCGCTAGTGAGTGACGTCAGGCAGGAGGCAGGTAAAGTCTTAACTGGACACTACTGTTAACTTTTTTTTGCTACTGATTGAAGGACGAATGTTTATTTTTATTTTTAAGGGTTTTTAGACCCGTTTCTTTTATCGATCCCGTTGGAATATGAGTGTGAAGGATAATCTTTATTAACCTTAAACTTTTTTTTAGTTATTGGTCTTACTTTTTGGGTAGGTATGAGTTTGGCCATAGTTATGTTCAGCATTTATAATATGCTCTTAAGCCTGATAATTTAGTTTCACATGAGTTTATTTTATTTTTTAACTGATACATGTCGCACTTTGTGAATGAAGAGGTTTAACCTCAATTACAAAATATGACATTTAAGATAAAACTCCATTTTCCGATTTTAATCGTATAATTTTTATTATTCTTCTATTTTTTCGTGTAGTGGTGTGACTCAACTATACAATTTGTAACGGGAAAGTCCTTTTTATCCGAAAGGGGGTTGTTCTAGACGTCTAGGCAAACAACTTTTGTTCTACGACTTTTGAAAATTCAAACTTTTTTTTTGAAAATTTTGAGATTGTTTCACTAAAAAATCCGCTGCTTTTGAAAATAAATATAATTGAAGTTTTGATTGTAAACCATCAAACTAAATAAAAGGACAACTAAGGTCAATGACCTCGAACTCTCAGAAACAGCTGATTTTCAAGTAAACTTTACACCTAAATTTTTCGAAAAGCACTTCGAATTTCCAAAAGTCGTAGAACAAAAGTTGTTCGCCTAGACGTCTAGAACAACCCCCTTTCGGATTAAAAAGGCTTACCCGTTACACCTTGTATAGTGTTAGAGTTTTCAAGTTGCCCTAAGGCCTCTAACTTGACCTAAAGACTGCTATCAGAGATACCAACCGAGACCAACTAACGTGCCTTCCGAAGCACGAGAAAATGATTTTTATTCACACAAATTTTCGGTCACCCATCCAAGTAATGACCGCGCCAAGCGTTCCTTAACCCACACGACCATTAAAGATCGGCAAGCGCAACTAGGCCAATGAGCTCGTCAATTTTTATTGACAGCATTGTTGTAATGCCGTACCTTCGTTTCATTGTCTTCGCAGACACCTTCCTTTTTCTTGGTATACTGATACGTAGGTAAGATATTACAACAATGCTGTTAATAAAATTAACGCGATTAAAACAGGAAAATGAATTTAATTTCAATACAAAGTGTCGAATTCGACACTTTACACAAAAGAAGAAAAATAAACAACATTCAGTTCTAAGCTATTAATATTATATCTATTAACACCTCATTGACTTTATAAAAAATGTGTATGATCTTACTAATATCATAAACGTGAAAGTTTGTATGTGTGTATGTGACTTTGTTACTCTTTCACGCAAAAACTACTAAACCGATTGCGATGAAACTTGGAATACATTTCTAAGTATGCCTAATATAACACATAGGCACTTTTTATTTCGATATTCCCGCGGGACCGAGTGAACCCTCGGGGCGCAGATATTATCTATAGGCCCTCAATTATAATGTTTACTACATTACATTAATACATAATGTTTGCCCTTGTATTTTGCCATGATTTTTTGTTTTTTTTTTAAATAAGAATTTTGTGGCAGATATTTTATCACTGAGTAAACAAAGCATTATAATACCGATTATAAAGAGGTTACATTATATTAAAATCAGTGGTCACTTTTCCTCCACCCACAGCTTGCAAAATACAAGCTAATGATCTAATTAATTAACAGTCCTGAGGTATTGAAGAGCGACTACTTATTATTTAATATTTAGCACATTATGCAAGGTAAACAGACGAACTGCACTGAGCGACTGCAGCTTGTACTTACGTTTAGATGCGCAGTCCAGATGAACATGAAACCGTGAGAAAGTGTTTTCAGATCTTAACTGCCTTAAAAATAATAAATAAATAAAATGTTGTGACCAACATAGGTCGGTAGGTAGGTACAAGTATAATTATTACCTCAATGAAAATGGATGTTCAGTAATTAGACCCGGGAAAAAATGTTAATAAAAAGTAGGTATATATTTTAATATATTACACATTCGCAATACTTACATCAGGCATTTATTTCATCCATTTTAAATTATTTTAATTACCTATCATTATTACAATTCACAGTTCAGCCGCTCGCGTTGCGCTAATCGGTCGTCCGCTCGTCTGTAAAAACATAATAATATTTATGCAACAATATTAATTTTCATATTAATGTGCTTCTCCACGATTGTAATGACGAACCGACTGATTACAATTTACGCATGTTGTAATAAGAACGTGTACATTAAATGTACTACATAAGTAGGTACCTACATATATACGTAAACTAATTTACATTTATTATAAACAGTTGTAAGCATAAACCCTACTATACGTACGACTAACATCACTTTGAATCTTTCTTCCGCCTCAAAAAATTCTAAGGAAATCAGTCGTCTGCGCTCTATATCGCTGATTTCGCTGATATATCGGGATTCGAATATTTAAGTTCGAATTCATTGGTCGTCTCAATATCGCAAAACACCTATATTACCCCCATTTCACGGCATGCAAATTAAAATGTTTTAAAACTCTACAATGCATATTAACTTACGTTACTCGTGGACCATAAGCAAAACAGAAATAGGTAATCAAATCATACAATTTGTAATAAACCTATACGAGTACCTAAAGTACTGCAATTTCTCCACATTCCTCAAAATAATATTGAAAGAGCATAAAGGAAATCGTTATCTATACCGCATTAGAGGAAACATATTTTTTTTATATATTGTTAATTTAATTTAATGCTTTGTATGCACTCGCTTGCTTGCGCCTGCAGTTGATTTTTGAAGACATTTCAAGTAAATATGCTTTAAACATTACGTTAGCCACACAACTTGTCCCACTGTAGGACTCCTCTTGGAGGGGTTATGCAGTATGACACCCACTCCAGTTTGGCGATTGTTCCATGCCTTTAGACAATTAGGTATGAGTGGTGAGCCTTAGAACACGTCGGTTTTCTCACGCTGCTTTCCTTCACTGCTATAATAGATACTTAATGATTAAGTTTATTAATAAAAATAAAATACGAAGTGTTTATTAGAGTTCGGGCATATCTTCTAAAAATATTTTGAAGGAATAAAAATGTCTAGCCGCAAGTAATTTTTTAAAATAGTATTTTTCCTTGTAAATATGTCTAACGAATTTTTGTTTTGAATGTTCTCTCTAACTCACCCTATTTTAAACTCATCCTGTTAGAATACCTACTCTATAGGTGCATCAACATTATAATGACCAATTGTTCAAACTAGGCTTTAAAACAACGACGATCGTATACCTCTTGCATCTTGACCAGCGACGACGTCATCTCTATTATGTTAGGTTTTATGAAGTGTACATTTACTGAATACATTTACTCTTGTAGGACTTACTTGATTGTTTATATCGAAAATAGGTATGTATTCGGTAGATCGACTAGAGTACTGTGAGATCACATTAAGACACGGCAGACAGCAGCCAAAGGTCGGTGTTCTTTTAGCGCCACTCTAAAAACACACAATACTGGACACATCTCATCATATAGCTTCATCTAGTCTTGAAGAAAGAGATAGAATATATTATATAATACTTTTAACATGATTAGTAATAAATGTGCATAGATACATACAGACTTCATAAGTATTTGTTCCCGGCGGGAACCAAACTCTCAATTTTGAGTGTAATAAAGTGAATATTCAAATGAAAGGGATATTGAAAAAGACAAAGGTCACTTTTTGCTTATCTCAAAACGACACTAAATCCGGGAGGATTTTTGATGGTGTATTCCTGCTTGTAATTATTGCTAACTTTATATGAAGTTAATTCGGCGCAGGCGTTGCTTACTAAGACGCGAGAGCTATAACCATGTACAGGTAACAAACAATAGAGTCAAGGTTTCGCTATTCGTTGGCGAATTGCAGCCATTGTCTTATAACATTGTTACGTTACTGATAACGCCGTTATTTGGGTTATCTCACTTTAATTGTTTTTTAGAGTTGTTTTGTTCCTTTTTAACTTGACTTTGAAATTTTTGAGTTGTAATAGGCTTGAGCACTTTAAATAAAAATAGAAAACCAACTCCAAAAAATTAAATAATCGGGCAAAATATTAGCAATTACAATAAGAAATAAGTAAAAGAAATAAATATTACATTACATAATATACGTTTTACAATATTGTCAAAGGTTTGAACTTGTAGTTACCATTGTGCAAATTTTAGGAAGCAGTTTTTTTAGAAAACAACCCGTATTTCGTCATTTAATATTGGGCAGAATTGACACAAGTACTTACGAACTCAAATATAGAAACCTATGCGCATCCATGTACAATACATTAACTCATGAAACCATTAAATTACGTATAACCATCCACATTAAAAGTACCAGTTATAATCGCATCGCGATCTATAACGTCGCATAATATCGTTTTATTAATCGCAGACTGCGCGCGGGCGCAGTGGCAAAGTTCACGCGATCCCACCAAATCGTCCACCGGTAACGCACCACGGGGTTAGAACGCGAGACAGAAATACGCCACACTCGATACGTGTGAAAGAGACGGCGTGAGAGATAGATGTTGCGTTAGAAGCTGGCCACGCCCCCTCAGCGCTCGCGTCTCGGATTCCTCCTCCGTGAGCATTCGTGCGCGCGCGCCGAACGAGCAACACGCGGACCACGTTCGAAATTTGGAAAAATAGGGAATCGGGCGCGCGGTCCTAAAATGCCAGTGTTATTTTTTAAGTTTATATTTTTTTTAGTAATCTGATATTGTACTAAGTTTAATATTTAACTATAGAGGTGTGAATTAGTTCTAAATTGTAGCAATGGTATTGTTAGATCGAGCTTCAGTTTGTGTTTTCAGTTATTACACAGCTGTAAATTGAACTTTGTGACTTTGTTTGTTCGTATCGAAAGTGACTGGACTGTGACAATTTGTATACAATACGAGTGGAAACCTCGAAACGTGACCACAGTGAAATTTTGTATTGACTTCAACAATTGGGATTCTGTGAAGTGCATGAGGGATTGATTAGAAGTCGACTGAACTATATTTTACACCAAAGATATAAAGGTATGTTCATATTTTTGTTATTATAACAAAGATTGAAATTTTTCTTCTATTTTCGCGATGTTGGATTATGAAATAAACTTCCTTTTTTTCAGTCTACCCCTGAGGAAGTGATCAGTAAAGATCTCGAATCGTAGGGCATTGATGCAATTCTTAAAATAATAAAAGAATCTTAATAAAACACTTTACTTATCCGGTTTTATCGCGTTTTTATTCATTATTTGACCCGAGCTTTCGCCAACTTTACAGTTGGCTTTTTCAAGGTTGACTGTTCAAGCCAACTGTAAAGTTGGCGAAAGCTCGGGTCAAATAATGAATAAAAACGCGATAAAACCGGATAAGTAAAGTGTTTTATTATGCAAAATCGCGAAAACCATAGAAAAAAAGAATCTTAATAAAAACTACTTATAAAATAATGTTTATTTTATGTACTAACATTTACAGTTAACATCTTAATAATTTCGTTAAGCATACGCAATTTCGTATTTTTTCTTCTTTATTTATTGTTTGTTAAATAAATTTAAGGTTAAACCTACATAGGTAAAGTCTTGTTGTTCTTTGCATTGCATTTAAATAACAATAGGTATTTTAAAGTTCTAAATATTTTAAGTAAATAATTTGTACATAAGTGATAATTATTACCATTTACATATGCTATAATTCCACGATAAATATGGGAACAATAAGATATTTTACAAGCGGATGTAGTGTACAATGATACAATAGTTAGGATATGATTTTAAAAATATTTAGTAAGCTAGCTTTTACCAGCGACTTTTTTCGGGTATGCTCTGTTTAAATTACAGATTTAATTGTGACCATTATAACCGATGATTACAAAAGTAAACCCCCATGAATTTCTTGTGGTTTCATTTCATCGAAAGACATGTTCCGAACTACAAATGAAACTCCTAATTTTAACACGTTACACGTATTTGTATACATATTAATAAATAAAATAAAATATTTGAGTATTGCGTAGCTTCCTTATCATTATTATGTTACTAACAAATTAAGAAGGATTTCAAATTTCAAGTCTTTACGACCATTGTTTAAATTTTATATTGATAGATCCGTCTTTGAGTCACTCAAGATTTTTCCTTTTATATAAAATATCATGTTCCGAAAAAAAGTGCAACTTATTTAAATAACTCCAAATTAATCTGAAATTCTCACCATTGTGAATGTAAATATAACAAATTAAAACGAAATAAATCGCAATGCATCGTCTAACATCTAAATTAAGAACGAAGACGTTAATTTTCAGCTAAAGTAATTAATCTATATAATGTACACTTAATTTATTTAATTTTAACTACAAAAACTAGTTACGTACAAAACATAAGATTTAAAAAATAGCGACATTTTAGTTAGTCCCGATGCTAGAGTTTGTCTCTGGAAAAGACTTCAACGCGTGCGTTCCTTTTGCATGTTATATCCAATGGTTTCATGCTAATGGCCTATTCACGTAATAAAATTATATAAATTATTATTGCAGTCAATCCTTAATTTCCAAATTTGACGTTTATCAAAAAAATAGACATATTTCTATAAAAATATCGATGAAGAATACTGTTTTCCATATATTTTTGGGGCTAAAAAGTTTTGATTGCAATCCTGTTGCAAGTTATAGTTTCATATCGAGTGTACTGTTTTCAATTGCAATGATGTTAAAATGGTATTTAGACCAAATTCTGTTACAGAACTATGCCGTATGCTGGGTAGCTCTCTCAATTCTATTATATTTTGTCTTAAAATTACCTCATAATATTAAAATACTTTAGGAACGCCATCTAAGAAACGCCTGAAAAAGGTTTAGCTTGTGCGACACTCAAAAAATCGAGAGTGTTTAAAATTGTGTAAATATTTCCTTGTAAAACTACAATGTTGACCGAGATCTTGAACTTGGAAACTAAGTATTTACCTAGCTCTAGTTATTTACCTAGCATTGCCAACACAACTCTTTATTTTCAAATGTATACTCTGGCCTATATACCTAACTGAAATGATAAATATTTCTATAGGAGAATTGAGGGTATGTTGATAGTTTAGTAAAGTGTTTGTGATATTCAGTTTTGACTAAATAAAATGTATCTATAAATATGAATTACAGTTTGAAATGCAATCGTAAAAAATGGGCGGGATCGATTTTTATGATGTTTGATTTTGTTATACTCGTATCCGTCTAAAATAGGATATAATTGTTAACTATATTAGTTCTGCGAAAACATGTAAATACACGCGCAAAATTGCAGATCCGGTTTATATAAATGTAAAATTTTGTGTAGGTACTATTACCCACATTATGTACTAAAATACTACACTTAACTTGAATATTACCACAGTTTCCCTATTTTAGGACTTAGGACCAAATATAATATCAGACCGCGCAAATCCGATCAGAAATTATGTTGAAAATTCAATTGAAATGTTACCGTAACTTCGGACCGAGATATTAAGCTTAACCTCAACTTACACTCGGATTAAGAGCTTAAAGCGCTTTAAAGCTTATTAACGGGTGCTTCCATGAGCTTTAAGCTGGATTATATTTTATTAGTAATCCATACTGGTAGCATTCTTTAGAATTAATTGATTTCTTAGAAGTTAGAACAATACAGTTTCCTACCAGGTATGAAATGAAAGATGAGTTTTTTTTATTTTATGCTACTTTTTCAACTTCTTATCTTTTATTGTTATAAATGCTTGTGTAGTTTTTACGTTTTTTTTAACTGAATTTAAATAAAGGAGGAGTTTATCTATTCAGATGTATGTTTTTTTAAAGTTGTTAAAGGTAACTAAAATCCTAAAAATATATAAGCTTCTTAATTTAGCCCTGGCGTAGGATAGGACTATTCTATCTCTTCGCGTGGGTGTCGCAAAAGGCGACTAAGGGATTCGGGTAAAACTAGCGAACCTGGAGTTCTGCTCACGCATCAGGGGCGGGTAAAACTACTTGATCCCTAGATTGGTCAAATAAGTTAAAGGAAAGGTCGCATAAATTGTAGTAAAATGTATGAAATTTGAGCAATGAATTGTCAAAGCCCGTTTTCAAAAAACAGACAATTTTGCATACTATTACTTCTATCCAGTATGTTTCATTTCAACTTCGCGTGACTGTATCACTGAACAGTAACAATCTTACGGTTACTAACCAGTGAGGACCCAGAATATCCCTCACATTCATTATCATCATCCGGGCGACGTTCCCGGTCACATCCCTCGGGGGAGACCCCGGGTTTGCTTTCCTACTTTTGCGTGTCCACTTCGCACGATTTTTGACATCCCGTGTAGTGAGGCCATTATGCACGCATATGAGCCACATACATATATATCCCTGGCATTACAGTTTGCTAACTATCATGAATTAGACTTGCTGACTCTAATAGGTACGAATCATCTAGATTTGATACGAAGGTCAAAAAGTACTTAGAAGATATATTACAATCGTGTTGTCATAACTCGACTATGCAATTTACTAAGCAATTACGGTATGAACAGTAAAAACCAGATTACCCGCTCAGTTTTTACATCAACAAGGTGATTCCCCTGTAAATTGAAATTAATAAACTTTTTAAACTTACACGATTTGTACCCTTAATTACAATTCCTTGGGTTTTCAGTCATCTCGCGGCGAAGACTATTGTAAGATAGTCGAATCATCGACGAAAGAGACTTTGAAAATAACAACACGCGAATAGGACTCGTCGCAAAATTTAATACGAATTAAAATTAATAGAAAAAATTCAATAACGACATTATTTCAATTAAGCGACATTATTTCAATTAATATGTGTTGAGAATATTTTAATAGAACATTTATTGTGACTCCGGTAATATTGACCAATTTCTTATTAGGACGTAATTCGGCGATTCATATGTAATTTACAGTCAATAGTTATTATAACAGTCATTGAACATTCAGTATTTATTTATGATCTCCGAAAATTATAACGCCATTATCATAGTAACTAAAGTATATAAAATGAAATAAATCGGTTTTATTTCTTTTTTTTTAACTTATTAGATTAAAACTTAAAAAATATAGTCCATTGTTCTACTTTTGATTTTGTAGAGCTGTTAATTTATATGTTTGGGAAACCTTGACTTTGAAAACGAATTTTTTTTACTATGTTTTTCAAAATTAAAATTATGTAGGCATGTTTGGAGGTAAAATTAGTTAAATTTTATTTTAAAATTAATTATTTCAGCCGTGTTTAGGATATTCCTACTAAAAAAAAATTGTATTTGTGCATTATTTCTAGTTCTGGGTGAGTGGGCTGGGTTTTGGGTATTTAAAGAAAGTGTGTAATATGTAGTATATCCTTCGTCTTGTATCCATAGTACAAGCCACATTGCTTAGTTTGGGGCCAGGTAGCGCTGTATACGTGTTTGGAACATATGTATATACAAATACATACATGTTCGAAATGTTATTTCTTTATAACACATAAATCTATATGCGAACAGCATATAGGTTTATGTCCGAGAATAGACCAGATCAAAGATATAATATTTTTTACAAAATTTACCATGTTTCTTTCAAACTGCTTTTACGCGGTTTGCCATGAAAATGGTAAAGACGAAATTATCAAAAAAAAATAAGTTAGCTATTCTATAGGGTGGGCTTTAGCATACAGAGAAATATTAATTTATTTTAATATTAACTTAACTAAAAAGTGGTAGTTTTATCGTACCTCACCGTGTTCAATGGAAATCGAGCTATTGAAGACGCTGAGATTGCTAGTTGCAGTTTAAAACAAGAAGACTATATTATTGTTATTAATATAACCTACTTATCATTTCAGTAAATACCTACTATAGAAGCAATCACCTACCTATTAAGACCTTTCATCACAAAACGTACTAAAACTTGTTAATTAATTACGAACTTTATTATCTCCAGCACGTTCCTATTCAAGTATTTCATATTATTAAATTGATAATTCGTTTCTACACTTGAATTTAATCATTCAATTACTTATTTGAAAGTAAGGAAGTCATGTATTTTATAGCTACACTTTTTATTACTTTACTAGGAGAGCTGCTCCAGCTGTTTCACCCGCGTAATTCCTACTCATAAGGAATTTTCCAATGACCCTATCTTAGTGTTTTACAACACTTTATAATTTGTAGCTTGTACACACAAATTACAAAGATAATTATCTCCAAACTTCATGACTATAAAACCAGCGGTATGGGCTCTGACTTTACAGCTGACTGACTTAATCCTACTAATATTAAAAATGTAAAAGTGTGTGTGTTTCGATGTTCAGATGTTTGGATGTTTGTTACTCAATCACGCAAAAACTACTAAACCGATGGCGATGAAATTTGGAATGTAGGTAGCTGAATACCGGGAACAACATATAGGCTACTTTTTATCCCGATAACCCCGCGGAATCGGGACTTACACGGGTAAAACCGCGGGGCGCAGCTAGTGAACTAAATAAATTAACACAGATCTTAAACCGCTGGTTTTAGGGTCAAGAAATTCGGCAAGTGGATTCTATGTGTTTCATATTTCGGAGAGTGTGTTCCTTGTGGTGAGTAGGTATCTACTAAGAAAAGAGTTTTGAAAAGGTTCCACGAGATTGCTAATATTTAAATAGGTACAAATAGTATACCTAGATGTTAGGTTGGAGCGGCACAATAGCCAGATGGTGTAATTGCAGATTCCTTATATGTACATACTAACAAGCAATAATAATGAACACTTACACCAATTAATAACTAAAAACAATACCGAATAAAACACACAAAAACATAATACGCCATTAGAACATGATTTAACTACCACATCTCTCCAATGGTTGACCCTAAAAATCGAAATTCTATAAACAATTGGCTATTATGTTCATAATAACTTATTAAAAAATGAGATAAAAACTTATAGAGTTCGTTTGACAATGGGTTTAGGCGTGGGAAAGTGTCCCACGGGTGGACAAAGACCACGTAATGCCAGTAATGTGTGACAATACACAATGCCGATTGTCTTACATTAACTCTATAATTCATTATTATCCTCAGAGCAAAGTAGGTTATCTTTCATTGCTATTGTTGTTTTAGTAATTATTTAATGTTATTTACTGTCGTTTATTTGTTTTAACGTTTTTGATGGGGTTTTTCTGAGTGGTTAATTATTATAATTTGTGCTAAACCTACTTTGCTGTATAAATAGATAAGTTACTGCCGATTGGTGCACTTTTATTTCACCTTTTTTATTTTATCTTTTACCGTCGTTTAGTCTCTAACACGTTTTTAATTTCAGACAAGTCTTATGTGTCTGTCAATCTATAAGTACAACGATAAGATAACAACAAAGATAGTAAAATAAAATAAAAAAATCTATGTAAGTAAAGCTAAATGTATAAGAAAGATTATCATTTGAAAACATTACATTTGTAGCACATGAGATAAATGCAGTCAAATATTACTAGTTTCTATTTAAAAAATTAAACTTCAATTCTATTTTAAATCAATCAATTAGGTTCAAATAAAAAAACACTACCATTAGTTCAAAGTTAAGCAACTTTTAATCGCTATTTCAGTTGACACTTTCAATTGAAGCCCAAGTTAAAGTAATTATTTCCTAAGTGTCGCGCACAATTGATCGCTGTCGCGCGACAGTTGCGCTTGCGCAACCATTGTCGATTCGACAGCAATTAGTACCAGAAAGGGATTTCTGAAATGAATAGAAAAGAGATAAGTAGGTAGTTTTTTGGTGGCCAATTAAGATGGATGATTCTCGACCTAATACTGAAACGTTACTCAAAGAGGGCTACTTACACAATTAAAGAGCTCCTAAACTTTCAAAATCCTTTAGATTCTTGTACAACAATATAATGCACATGATCGTTTGGATACGTTTTAAATTTAATTATTTTAGTGAGACTTCGAAACGGAATTTATAATTCTTATACTGATTTTGAATAAAGAAACTGTTCAATTATTTAAGAATTTCTTATTTTTTCAGTATTCTCATTAATAAAAGGGAAGTAAGATCGGAGTAATAATTCTTCTTTGTAAGTTTTTATCACGGAAAAAGACAGGATATTCTCAACACTTCGACCTTACTCCACGTTTATTAATCTTACTTCTTACTAATATTATAAACGCGAAAGTTTGTATGTATGTATGTGAGGTTGTTACTCTTTCGCACAAAAACTACTGAACCGATTGCGATGAAACTTGGAATATAGGGAGCTGGGGACCTGGACTTACGCGGGTGAAACCGCGGGGCGCAGCTAGTAAGACTATAAGAGTTTAAGTTGACGTAAGCAAGTAGTTTATTGATAATTTAATTATTACTTGACTAGCTGCGCCCCGTCATTTTTTTCTGACTTTATGTCAGATGTAGCACAATGTAAGTACTACAATCAAAGCGTGCTAAATGTTAGAGCGAACTAATCATCAAACTCAGTTCATTTATTAATTTATTAAGAAAACCTGTACCTAGAAGTGATGTGATGAGTAACGGAGATCTCGAGGGACGTCGGCGTCGATGACCCGGATTTTATTTTATCTATAATGTTTCTTACATTGAAGTAGGTAGACTTTAATAAGTGTTAGACTGTAGGTTTAAGGTCCCTATACGAACTAAACTGAAAATACATGTCGTTTTCATCGAAAATTATTGATTATTTTCTACCACAATGTTTTATAATATTTTCGTTTGTGACGTTTGTAAATTACATTGTTCTCTACGTTTTATCAAGACAAAACTTCTTATTGGGCCCTACCATGATGTCTTATAAGTCGTCGCGAAGTAGTCGCGTTGTCGATCAGCTAAAAAAAATAAAATTAAAAATACATCAAATAATTAAAAAAAAAAGGAAAAACAATCTTTAAAAAAAAGATTTTTTAATATAGTCTGTGGTTTTTAAAAGAAGTCGAGATATTTTTTATTTAAAATTTACTTAATTTTGTTTTAACTACAAAAGGACGACATAGCAACGACAAACGAGCATGGTAGCGCGGATTATTTTAAAGCCTATCCACATTTAAGTCAAAAATTTGTTTTGGTTAAAATGTAAAAAGGCTTCAAAACTTTTTGTCATATTTGTCTGGAAACTGCACTAAAATATAGGAAACATATGTCACCTACAATCCATACACAAAGAAATATTCAACAATATTCCGTAATGAAACAATCAACAATTTGCTATGATCCCCGCATTTAGCTCGAGGTGCACCCTTAATAAGTATAACATTACCTAAAAGTTAAAGTTTTAACTGTGTGTTTCCGCAATTACTCCTTCAACTGGGCCTTTATGCGTGACTTTAAGCAGTGGGTTTACATCCTTAAAAAATCACTCGCGGAGAATTTTGGAAGATGTATTTTTCCTTTATATATCTGGACTTTTTCTAAATTTCATATTTTTCTAATAAATCTCTTTATCGCTTAAAATAGTTCAAAATAAGCAATCTAAAATAATTAATACAAAACCGATCGACTTATAGCGACCGAAACCGGAATGATTTGTAGAATAGAACTGTAACTGTATATTTTTTACATCGATATCCAAATACGGCGATAAATCTAATATGGTTGACTACATTTGGTCGGAATCGGTTCAGTAAAAGGCCTGTAATTAAGAACCTTGTATTTTTATATAAGGAGACGGCTGAAGCCTTTTGAAAATATATACAGTAATTAGATGTTTCTTTTAATCGCATATTTATTTGTGGACATTTCCCACAGGGTCGGCTTCGACTTCTTTAATCGAGGACGGCCCAATACAGAAACGCCACTCAAAATTTAAGGACGACTTAAACAAATTAAGCAGCTTATTTTGAATTTAGAAGCTACTCAATAATTTCAGTGGCGTATTCGGTCTATATAAAATCTATTAGATTTTTTACAATGAACTTATTAAACGTTTCCCAGATGGACATCAGTTTTGCACTTAGCTTCAGATTTTATAGTAACCGATATACCCATATGATAATAATGTACCAGTAGATGACATAACTTATTTACCCTAAATACCTGTCGGAGTTACTGAACCAATGTTAAAAGGAAAATATGTTAAATTTTACTCAAACTTATTTATTCATGCCTTCAAGACATTAATGTCACCAACAATTTATATTCAGCAATAAGTTCATAAGATCAAATTCAAAGTACCAAAAAACAGTTTTAGTTGTATTGTCAATAACTTGACAAATTTCATGTAAGACAAACGGGAAAATTGAACATAATTTATATATGAAAATAATAATTAAGTAACTAAGTACATTTACGCTACAAATTTTATTTAGAAACGAGGTATTTACCATAGTGTAATTTGTTTTAACGAAGCTCGGTATTTCGCCAGTAACACAGTATATTTTTGTTTTTAAAATACATATCTACTATTTATCTACATAAAATAACAACACACAAAACTGAAAGCTCCCATTGGGGAAACAGTCCTCGAGTGGTCCACGATGCAATGTGAAACGGAGTGTTGGAACACCACCTACTCGGTGGACCGACTACATTGTAGCGGTCGCGGGGAGTCGTTGGATGAAGGGGGCACGCGATCGCTATTTGTGGCGTTGTATGGAGAAGACCATGTTCAGCAATGGATGAATAAAGGCTGATGATAAAGAACTTAAAAATATATTCCGAATCTAACGTCCGAATACTTAAATTTTAAGTTCATAAATAATTGAGCGGCTTCTCAATTTAAAATTAGTATGGAATTAATGAGTTTGAGATTTACTTAATTTTTTAACTAGAACTCAATATTTTAGTACCGTTTCGGTATTCTGCTTTAAGACTAGCATTTACTTTACGGCCTGCAACCTTCGAAATGGAATGTAGGAGTTCACCCACTACACTATAGACATCATCGAATACACAACGTACCTCCGATTAGGATCGGTGCAATATTCTAGTACTTACTCAAATTATTGTAGATCTAGACGTAATGACGCGACCTAGGGCGGTGTGGCCTTCCCACATACAATCTAGTTCCCACGTCTACGTAATGCCACCTAATGGTGACTGCCATAATCGAGGGCCGAGAGGAGGCTTTACACTAGACTTTACACCGAGACCAGGATTAGTCCCGGTCTTGGTCCTGTAGTCCTGCAAAAACAGTCTTGTGGAAGTATAAAATAATCGTAATTCCCAATTATTCGAGAGCCAAAAGGAGACTGTAGCAATACTTGTCCGATTCTTGATCTCGCCCTTTAAGAAACACAATCTTTGAAAAAAAAAAGTTTTTAGCATTGCACTTAAGACTGTGGAAATTTATATGGACTGATCTTGAGGTTTTGGTCTAGACCTATTTCAGTATTATTCGTTAAAAGTATTTATTCTTTTAATCAATAATATGAAAAAAAAACTACACAAGGTATTTTGACTTTTAAAAAATAAACTTAATAAAACACTTTATTTATCCGGTTTTATCGCGTTTTTATTCATTATTTGACCCGAGCTTTCGCCAACTTTACAGTTGGCTTTTTCAAGGTTGACTGACAGTTTTCAGTTAAAGTGTTTTATTATGCAAAATCGCGAAAACCATAGAAGAAAAAATAAACTTTTTGTCCAAGGGTGTCTACTTCGTTACACTCTGCTAAGAGTAAGATTAGTGTGCTAAAATAAATAAATAAATAATTATAATACCGTAAATTCAAAGAACAATAGCCAAAGCTAATGTAAAATCTCCCTAACAAAACAAAGACCGCAGTACCTTGGCCGTAAATCGCGTGTGTGATTTACTTTCCGTTTCGTACGTTCTAGCTAATTTTATTGTATTTTTAAACATAGTTTTAGTATACATACAAAGGTACTTAGACTTACTTACCTTAAAATGTAAGACACAATTTGTAATGTGTGACATTTAAATTTTTTCTAAGAAACTGTCCATGGAGAAATAAATTTAAAAATATCCATAAAGAATACAAACGATATAGTCCATAAAAATATAGATTTTGGGGTTTTTAAAATTTTGATTGCAGTTAAGTTGCAAGTAAATAATATTTATACGTTCTTACGTGCATTATTTGCAATCGCAAAATTGTTAAAATTAAAGTTTTGACAGTTATTCACCTGAAATTACCCCTCTGATAAGAAACCATAGCGAAGTCGACGATTTAGCGTGCTTGGCAAAAAGTATTTTTCATTCTAAACTACAACTAAAATCTAAAGTGTCTCATCTTAACATTTTCGTCCAATCCTTATAAATTCGAGTTCCTAGTGATGTATGTATGTACCGGAATGTCCCGCTACATACAAAATCATACAAACAAAATCGATAGGTAACATCCTTACAACTTCATTGGTACAGAATCGTGCGCGGTTCGTGATCACTCCGGGTTACTAGGGTTAGGAAATTAATAGTCTTGTTTTAGAATTTAAAAAAATTATGGATCTTGCGTCTGAATTAAAGCATTATCAATATTATTAAATCATATATTTAATCTATAAATCACATCACATCGCTCACACAAATCACACTTTATACTCATGGACGAAAAAAAGGTTAACAAAAGCTGACTAAGCTAAGCACAATTTTTCAAATTCAAATAGGAACTTCTGTTAATTACTATGTTTCATCTCAAACTGCATAAAAAGCTCTCACTTCTCACTTTTAATGGGTCGGTCTGGACACGTATTTTATAACTAAAACAACAACAATCCAAAGATTTGCGAAACTACCTATTTAAAAAAAATGTTGAACCATTTTCGAGGAAAATCTCATAATGCTGAAGCGAAGGTTTAGTTCTAGAACACGTGCCGCGGCTAATTATAACAAAACAGTAACATCGAAATATTATTCCAATAACAACAATTACAAATTAGCATAATCGGTCAGGTGCAAAATTTAAGAAAACACTTTTACAAAAAACCAATTTCGGAACTATTTCTACAGACCCCAAGAACGATCCTTTTCCCTTCAGACCTCCCTACTCGCCATATTCGCAAGTATTGATAGTTCGGATGTAGTACGTGTCCTTGTTTGCTTCAAGACATATTTTATTAGAGTCGTGACGTCAGAGCGAACAATATGCCGATTTGTGTCCAATGTACACACGCCGTAACGACTGAGCTCGATTCTACCTTCCTGGAAATTTATTAAGAAAACTTTCTTTGAGGGGAGAATTGATTTTGAAATATATATGAAACTGTAAATATTCACTTATTCATTTTTAATCTCTTAAATGTAAGTGTTAACATCACTACAAAACCTTCTAAGTTTAAATTAATATAAAAATTAAATTTACAGATTCTCAAAACAATGAAAACTTTGTACTATACTACACCTTATACTTAGAGCTCTTATGTGGAACTTACTTAAAAAAACTATTTATATTTTTATAGGCGAGTGATGTGGCGTGATGTGAAGTGTGTATTTTATACTATAGTACCTATCATGCAAATACACTAATTGAATTGTATTTCGATTTAGAAAAGTGTAGCTAAATCATAATGTAGATCGATTTACGCTATTTTTTACATTTTTTAACATTGCTCTTACGTTAAAGGAAAACATCGCAAGGAAAAACGCGTCTTAAAATCACTTGTCAATTATGAACTATGTGCGGAAAACGCCCAGTGAAACCTTTTTTTTAGCGCTAAGTAAGCAGAACCACTTTCGAAGTGAATTGATTATGGCGATGTTAAGAATAGCCTCAAGATATGAATAACTCGATGAAGTCTAGTGTTGTCTGGTTAATGACTATTAATTTTAATTAAACTAAGCGAAACGAGATGTGTTGTGGGTCAAGTGTTGATCGGTTAGCGGTTTCAGACGTGGCCGAGCTTTTATGATTCTGTGCTAGCTTTTTGTTGTACTATCGCGATTACAATAAATGTCTGTAACCGAAACGTCAAGATCTAAAAAAGAGTTTAATTTTATATAAGTAGGAGTCGCGAAAACTGAAGAAATGCCTCAAATACTTCAAATATGTCAATTTTTTAATTTTGCAAGAAATATACCTAGTTGCTATTATGATTTTTATAAACTACATCTTTTTTTTCCTTTTTTTTTATTAGGTAATTAGGAAGGTATTTTTTCTTACTAATAATATAAAGACGAGAGTTCGTACATAAGCCGATTGATTCTGGATTCAAATTCGTACTTACGCAGGTGAAACACGATTATAAATAAATATTGAATAGAAACATAATTCATTTAGAAATTAGTAAACTATAATCGTACCTATGTTCTTGTAACTTTTACCACTAAACATAGATACACAAAATAACAATCGGTCAATATGATTTCTATGATATCTTTCACATGACCTCTCATCAGACAAGTTCGTTTTCTAATTACACTCAAGCTAAAATTTGACATTACCGATCTCGGAACTGAAGTTCACCAACATAACTTTGCAATTATACTCGATCTTATCAGGATGTAACAAAATCGAAAGTTCTTTGGCAAGGTAGTGCAAGATATTGGTTGTAAATGATATTTAATTTGTCAGTGTTATTGATGACAGACTCATTATGTTTTTTTTATTATTGAAAGTGGGTTAGTGAAGTGGTGAAAGATCGTACTCTAATGTGATTGTAAATGTAGTGTCATATTGAGTTATTGATGTCGCGACCTGAAGATGTTTTATCCCGCTGCAGGGCAAGGGTCCCCAGATTGTGTGGTCTAAGATGTAGCACGCTTATACTTCTAAGACACCTTTTAACAAATTTATTGGTAACTGTGACGTTTCGTAGTCGTTTATCCAAATTCGGTTTTATTTTAGTTTCGAAAAGGCAAAACTAAAAAAGTACATTCTCAGTAATAAAATGAGAAGCTCTTCATAGCTACGCCCGCCAAGCTTGTATAGTCGTACAGGTTAAGTAAAGCCTGGTGCGGTCATTACTTGAATAGGTACAGTAAACACAGTCTTTAGTGAAGTTATAGGTCTGAAAATTAACTATACATGAAAAAAAAAACAAAATTCGCACTCTGCGGGATTCAAACCCGCGACTACTGGTAATCGGACCCGCTTCACCACTCATATCTACCCGCTAAGTTAAAATTAATTAAGCAATTTAACGTATTTTGCAAACAATAAGCAAACTTTCTCAACAAAAGAAAAAAAACATAAACAGAACAATATAAAAACGTGCCTAAATTACTAATTACTCCAATTACTTGTAATAGATGTATTACATCACGGACTCCTGGCAACAATGCTGTG
Source organism: Idaea dimidiata (assembly GCA_949358125.1). Taxonomy (NCBI): domain Eukaryota; kingdom Metazoa; phylum Arthropoda; class Insecta; order Lepidoptera; family Geometridae; genus Idaea; species Idaea dimidiata. The sequence goes on from OX442334.1 coordinate 13,707,110, forward strand.
ACGGTGCGCGTGCGCCGTCGACCGGTCATTACGGTAGCAAGATCAAGGTTGAGGGGCCGAGCGAAAAGAGGTAGCGGGGAAACATATAAATAAATATGGTGCACACATCGCCATCTAGCCCCAAATTAAGCAGTCAAGCACTAAATATTGTTATCGAAATAGGTATAATAATACAGTTAAAAATACAATATTTTAAAATTAAATTAGATCTCTTAACCGCTCACACTTCTCCTATTCAGAATCAAATAGTAAATCCCTGCTTATAAAAAAGGTCTTAAATATTGAAATACACTATAATTAACGTATTCTTTAAACTTATACGAATTTTGTCCATTATTTTTCAAAACTAGATCTAGATCGCGTTGTAGATAATTTTAGATTAAAAATGCAACGTCGAAAACCGATATAATTTAATTCTACAATCAAAAAATTACCTATAACGCGGTTAAAAATAGCATGCGTTTTTTTACACGACAAATAAACTATACGAGCGAAGGAAACTGCAGCCCTAGACAACATTCTTAAAAATAAATAAATAAAGGAATAAATACTGTAACGAGTGAAACTCGCAATTCTTATAACTTAGACCACACAATGAAGTGCATCGCTCGTGAGAACTGGAGCGCGTTTTTTTCTTCACTTTTACTTGTGAATGAAAATTTGTACGTTCGAGTGAGCACGCACTCGCCGGTCACTGTTACACGACTGTTTTGTGGGTGTTTGTTTACATTTGTATACCTACTATATTTCACTTGTTTATGTTATGGAAACAGATTATTAAAAGCTTTTATCATAGAAATGTATTGTATTTCTATAAATACAATCGGCTCAATTGTACGAAAAACGCCTAGCAAAACATAGGTTTTGCCTGGAAGAGATCGCTTTATGCGGCTAGGTTGGTCATTGCGCCATCTAGTTTTAAGTTTTGTTATTAGTATATTTTGGTGTTTAAGAATAAATAATTATTACTATGTCTTCTATCCTTAACCTCCGTGATTTTAAAAAGCGGGTTTCCTTACGATGTTTTCCTTCATCGTAAGAGCGAATATATTTTTGAAGTCTCGGAATTAATGCAAGTCGCAATATCTACCACTAGAGCATGAACAATACTTTAAGTTGTTTTTCTCCTTGCATAAGTTTTTATTTTACTTCATTCTGCATTTTTTTTTACAAAATACCTCCAATACAGCTTACTTGAAAACTTATTTGACCAAAAATTAACATAAACACCTTTCTAATCAACTAAGGAACATATTACCCAAAACATCTCTAACCGTCTGTACAAATATAACAGTTCGGTTACAAAACAATCCTACCTTACCACCAACTTAATCATGGATTTAGAAAGACAAACACAAAAGATTTTAAACTTTACACAGAATAGTTAAAGTTCTAATTCAAATGCAATCTAAATGTTTACTCTACTTACAACATTATAGAAGACGACTAAACAATTCGCATGAATCTTATAAAGTTAGAAATAGAACTCATTGTCGCTTGGTTTTTAAGTTTACGGTTGTTTATCTTAAGTTTGTTCCGAAGATTCTTCACGTATTGATATAATGGGATCTAATGAGGTAAGCGACGCAGTTGATTGGTGCAAGTAATTAGTATCAAATATGGGAGTGGGTGCTAAACCGCTTTTGATAATTATTCCAATTATCATGTGTTTGTTGTATTTTGAGAATTCAATAAGGATTCTATAAAGGGCTGAGCTCAACACTTCACTTCATTATAAAAACTCGTCATTGTGTTTGACATACAATTTTATAGGTAAAACTAGATAAATTTGACTGAATAACCATAGCAACGGCATGTCCTAAAAAATGAAAAGCGCATTTGCACTGCAGTGTCAGTGTTAAGTTATAAAATACATGACACCGAATTAAACGACGTATTGAGTTTATACCAATACAATAGCTCTATGTTTCTTATAATGTGTTAATTAAAAAATATTAACACTCAAATACATAATATAAGGTCAATCAATCGCTCGGGAGATTTTAATACATCTATTTGATTTTCAATGTCGGTGGTTTTTTTTATCCACGAACTATAAAGTTTTTAATTATTTAATTGAAAGCATTAATTGTGTATTAACCATTTACTTTATTTGTTTTTATTCTACTAATAACTAGATTGGAAACGATCTTCATAATTAAAACATCAGTTCCGCTTGTTGTGTTTATTTAATTTCGCACTAAAACTAATTTGAACAATTTGCTAAATTGAACCAAATTTTTCGACAAAATTTATAACGTTTTTTTTCTTTCCTTTTATTTAGAAATATTAATAGTTGTAGAGATAACAAAAAAAAATAAACGTTTTTTTATCTATGGGACCTCGAATAACTAGTTTTAAATATAAAATACATACTGGGTCCTGTAGTTTTAACGCGCATTGGTACTTGTGAAAATATAATATTACGAAAAATGTTTAAACAGTTTTTTGTGTTTATTTGTTTCGAAAAAGAATATTTTAACTAGCTGCACCTGGAATTGTTTGAAGACGGCAAAAATCTTCAAAGCAACAAAAAAACATATTTTGAAACATATTATTCAAAATATGTAATTTTAGATAATATTTTATACGTACGAGTACGTGCGCCGGAAGTTGGCTATACGCTAAGGGTGCATAATATTCTGGAGTCGCATCGGAATAATTAAATTTCAAGGCGTTTGTGTTGCGAGACCCAACATACCTGCCTCGCGTCATGAACGAAAAATTCTGGCTGTGATGTTCCGTCGCTTCCGTGGGCAAATTCCACAACAACACACTAAGACTAAAGTAAAGCGTAATGGAAATGCTACTAATATAATTCTAAGATATCTATTAACATAACACATTCATATTATAATAAAATCTGTATGTTAGTCTATAAGGTTGGTATTTATAGGCCTGTGTAGGCTGAAATAAATGGTTTATTATTATAATTTTAAAACTTACCTATTAAAAGAAAAGCATCATTTCAAAATAAATTTCCTGAATTTCAAAGAAAACATTTCTATTTTAATATAAAAACCTGATTCATCATACTACACGATGATATCACCCATCGCGTGTACGATCAACAGAAAAAGTATCAAATAAAAATCGATTATGTTATAATTGTGACACATAATTGTCCGTTTCGTAACGTGTTTAGTTGATTGCCGAGTGATTTTCAAATCGATACATCGATTTAACGTAATCGATTACGAAATCCTACTCAAATGTCACGGATTTAAAATCTTTTGTTGTTCATAATTATTGTTAAACATTTACTTATGATGCGTGTGATGTTTGTAATCGTAAATTTCATAATTATAGTGCTTATGAAGACATGTGAATAAAATGCGGCCCGGTATCGAGTGCGGCTTTAAAATTAAATATTCTATTCCATACTCATAAATATTTTAACATCAATTTATGAAACTAAATGTTTAAGACATGGTGGAAATGTGATAGTGATTAATATTTAACGGCTCGATATTGGTGGTTTTAAAGTCATAAAGTTGTCTTCAATTAAGGTGTCTCGTGAAAATGATTTTTTTTTTCGAAAGCGTTACACCATGGATAATTTGTTAGACTTTTGTTGGTGATCGTTAGAAGACAAGCTAAATTTTAATAGGGTCTATATGTTTTAAAACACTCTTAATCCCTGCCCAAAGAAATTCAATTAAAAAAAATAAGGTTGCGGCTTTAATTCTCACCAAGGAAAAGGATTTTTACTTAAAAATGGATAAATATTCGTTTCTGGTGTCTGTCACTTGTATTGTTTACATATATAAGTATTGTAAGTGTTAAATTAACAAAAATAAAATTTAATATATGTATTATTTCCGTTGTTTTGACACCGCAGTCATAGGGCTAGGTGGCGCTGTGTGATGTTGACAGAATACGAGTATATCTTAATTATTAATATTAACTTCAAGAAATAACTTATTCCCTGATAGGTAATCATTTTTGCACACCGTACGTAGCAATTACAGTTCGTTCTACATAACGAACCGCGTCAATCGCTATATGCGTTCCCACGCGGATGCACTCGCGTGTAGTTCTAATATAGTACCTTATTATCAGATTTGTAGCACAAGCCGACCCCGGGGTCAAGTCTCTAAGTATTTATGCTTGGACCCTTAAGAGCTCACCTCTCCTATATTCTCGGTTTTACATAAACTGAAAATTGTTAAAATTATTTTAGTATTAGTTTGTATTTTGAGCTCAGTTGTTAACTCATATTATTTACATTTATTTTAGATAATATTCAGGTTTAGAAAGTGTTTGTTTAGGTTTAGATTTTTATACCGCATAGGCCAATGTCTCACCATTATCACGCCTGATTGTAATTATAGACGCAGTTTAAGATGAATCACTCTGCCCTAGAAAGTACCTGTACATAATAGTAGGTAATATCATGTTTCCGAATGTATTTAATTAATATACACGTCATTTTAGTTTTCCAATTTCAAATTTATAAATGCAACCCTCCGAACGCCTTTCCACTTGTCTCCACATCTGGTATAGATACACATTCGAACATTTTAGTCCAAAAAGCTAACAACTTGTAAACATAGTTCGGGAACAAAAATCCGTCCGTGTAATGAGAAACACAAAGGTCCATAAAATACGTTTACTTTCGGGTGCCGAATGTAAAAGTGGGTGTTAATACAATGCCACCGGAACACTCGTATATGTAACGCTAAATGGTATCTAGGGCTGGCGCTACACCAATATATTTGACTAGCTGTGACCCGCGGTTTCATCCGCATCACGTTTTGAAAACTCTTTGTGAATTTCAAAGTCACATCTAATCGGATGTCTAGGTAGACACGATCGCCAAATTTCAGATAAAATAATATAGGTAACCTGCATCTAAAACAAATATCCTACTTATATATCAAAGGAGAACGTGCTAACATTTAGCGATATCTAGAGCATTCGGCGTTATAAATCTTAAGTCATTAACATTAGCGGTTTATTCATTGCAGATTTTACTGGGTCTTACTTACTAACTTTTATAATTGATACGTCTAAAATAAATTAACTTTGAATAACTTATTTTAGCCATACTTCATTAATTTAACCAAACAAAAACACAAATAGAACTATCAGAAAATATAAAAAATTGTTAAAACTTTTCCGTGCCAACCCTACTGTGTCAAAAGCCGTGATCGTGTGGCATCGAACCTGCTAATTCGTCCACTATCAACCACACAACCTGCTAATTTCGAAACTTTACTTTCGCCCGCAATGTTTGCGAGATCATTATCGCCCAAAGACACAATATAACCTAACCTATACCTCAACCTACTGCTTTTATTTGTTAAATTGTAATAGATTGTTGGTTTTTGATGTTCTCACTGTTTTATCTCGTTTCACCATTCACCTTTATTGCACCTAATTTTGAAGTTACATTTAGCAACGTTTATAACCTTAACAGACTAACGAACCGCACAGTCACATCAGTGACATCATTAATAACAATGTGAACTATTATGACGTTATGACTATTATTTCAGCCACAGAATATATACATAAGAGTCGGTACATAATTTGACGTTATGGTGCGGTGCCTGTTCGATCGTCTGTTACAATTTGTATACTGTAACTCCATCATCTTAACCTTCAAGTAATCACCTACGTATTTTTAATTAACTACAGTTGAATTTTTAAATCTTGCACAGATGTTCAGATCATGGCTTCATATATTGCTATAAAACATTAGACTTTTTCGTTTAATTAGCGTATATTTTTTGCAGTTTTTTGAGTATATAGCGTTTTTTTAAAAAAAAATACTCGAAATATTTGAAAGGAAAAATTCATCTTCAAAAATTCACTTGCGGCGAGATTTGAACTCGCGTCCCTGGATCAGTACCCCAGTGCCTTAAACCGCTCGGCCACGCAAGTTCCCATCTCGAGCAGCGAATTTAAGAATATGAATGTTTCCCTGTCTACTATTTTTCGACTACGGCTCGATTGAGACGCCATCTACAGGATCACTTTCCAGTGATTTACCTGCGCCAATGATTAACTTTACAGTTAACGCGTTGACCAAGAGATGTCGCTCTTTTTCCTCTTAAATATTTCGCAAATTTGTTTTTATTGCTCAAGGCATATTTACTAGAAATATTTGAAAGGAAAAATTCATCTTCAAAAATTCAATCGAGCCGTAGTCGAAAAATAGTAGACAGGGAAACATTCATATTCTTAAATTCGCTGCTCGAGATGGGAACTTGCGTGGCCGAGCGGTTTAAGGCACTGGGGTACTGATCCAGGGACGCGAGTTCAAATCTCGCCGCAAGTGAATTTTTGAAGATGAATTTTTCCTTTCAAATATTTCTAGTAAATATGCCTTGAGCAATAAAAACAAATTTGCGAAATATTTAAGAGGAAAAAGAGCGACATCTCTTGGTCAACGCGTTAACTGTAAAGTTAATCATTGGCGCAGGTAAATCACTGGAAAGTGATCCTGTAGATGGCGTCTCAATCGAGCCGTAGTCGAAAAATAGTAGACAGGGAAACATTCATATTCTTAAATTCGCTGCTCGAGATGGGAACTTGCGTGGCCGAGCGGTTTAAGGCACTGGGGTACTGATCCAGGGACGCGAGTTCAAATCTCGCCGCAAGTGAATTTTTGAAGATGAATTTTTCCTTTCAAATATTTCTAGTAAATATGCCTTGAGCAATAAAAACAAATTTGCGAAATATTTAAGAGGAAAAAGAGCGACATCTCTTGGTCAACGCGTTAACTGTAAAGTTAATCATTGGCGCAGGTAAATCACTGGAAAGTGATCCTGTAGATGGCGTCTCAATCGAGCCGTAGTCGAAAAATAGTAGACAGGGAAACATTCATATTCTTAAATTCGCTGCTCGAGATGGGAACTTGCGTGGCCGAGCGGTTTAAGGCACTGGGGTACTGATCCAGGGACGCGAGTTCAAATCTCGCCGCAAGTGAATTTTTGAAGATGAATTTTTCCTTTCAAATATTTCTAGTAAATATGCCTTGAGCAATAAAAACAAATTTGCGAAATATTTAAGAGGAAAAAGAGCGACATCTCTTGGTCAACGCGTTAACTGTAAAGTTAATCATTGGCGCAGGTAAATCACTGGAAAGTGATCCTGTAGATGGCGTCTCAATCGAGCCGTAGTCGAAAAATAGTAGACAGGGAAACATTCATATTCTTAAATTCGCTGCTCGAGATGGGAACTTGCGTGGCCGAGCGGTTTAAGGCACTGGGGTACTGATCCAGGGACGCGAGTTCAAATCTCGCCGCAAGTGAATTTTTGAAGATGAATTTTTCCTTTCAAATATTTCTAGTAAATATGCCTTGAGCAATAAAAACAAATTTGCGAAATATTTAAGAGGAAAAAGAGCGACATCTCTTGGTCAACGCGTTAACTGTAAAGTTAATCATTGGCGCAGGTAAATCACTGGAAAGTGATCCTGTAGATGGCGTCTCAATCGAGCCGTAGTCGAAAAATAGTAGACAGGGAAACATTCATATTCTTAAATTCGCTGCTCGAGATGGGAACTTGCGTGGCCGAGCGGTTTAAGGCACTGGGGTACTGATCCAGGGACGCGAGTTCAAATCTCGCCGCAAGTGAATTTTTGAAGATGAATTTTTCCTTTCAAATATTTCTAGTAAATATGCCTTGAGCAATAAAAACAAATTTGCGAAATATTTAAGAGGAAAAAGAGCGACATCTCTTGGTCAACGCGTTAACTGTAAAGTTAATCATTGGCGCAGGTAAATCACTGGAAAGTGATCCTGTAGATGGCGTCTCAATCGAGCCGTAGTCGAAAAATAGTAGACAGGGAAACATTCATATTCTTAAATTCGCTGCTCGAGATGGGAACTTGCGTGGCCGAGCGGTTTAAGGCACTGGGGTACTGATCCAGGGACGCGAGTTCAAATCTCGCCGCAAGTGAATTTTTGAAGATGAATTTTTCCTTTCAAATATTTCTAGTAAATATGCCTTGAGCAATAAAAACAAATTTGCGAAATATTTAAGAGGAAAAAGAGCGACATCTCTTGGTCAACGCGTTAACTGTAAAGTTAATCATTGGCGCAGGTAAATCACTGGAAAGTGATCCTGTAGATGGCGTCTCAATCGAGCCGTAGTCGAAAAATAGTAGACAGGGAAACATTCATATTCTTAAATTCGCTGCTCGAGATGGGAACTTGCGTGGCCGAGCGGTTTAAGGCACTGGGGTACTGATCCAGGGACGCGAGTTCAAATCTCGCCGCAAGTGAATTTTTGAAGATGAATTTTTCCTTTCAAATATTTCTAGTAAATATGCCTTGAGCAATAAAAACAAATTTGCGAAATATTTAAGAGGAAAAAGAGCGACATCTCTTGGTCAACGCGTTAACTGTAAAGTTAATCATTGGCGCAGGTAAATCACTGGAAAGTGATCCTGTAGATGGCGTCTCAATCGAGCCGTAGTCGAAAAATAGTAGACAGGGAAACATTCATATTCTTAAATTCGCTGCTCGAGATGGGAACTTGCGTGGCCGAGCGGTTTAAGGCACTGGGGTACTGATCCAGGGACGCGAGTTCAAATCTCGCCGCAAGTGAATTTTTGAAGATGAATTTTTCCTTTCAAATATTTCTAGTAAATATGCCTTGAGCAATAAAAACAAATTTGCGAAATATTTAAGAGGAAAAAGAGCGACATCTCTTGGTCAACGCGTTAACTGTAAAGTTAATCATTGGCGCAGGTAAATCACTGGAAAGTGATCCTGTAGATGGCGTCTCAATCGAGCCGTAGTCGAAAAATAGTAGACAGGGAAACATTCATATTCTTAAATTCGCTGCTCGAGATGGGAACTTGCGTGGCCGAGCGGTTTAAGGCACTGGGGTACTGATCCAGGGACGCGAGTTCAAATCTCGCCGCAAGTGAATTTTTGAAGATGAATTTTTCCTTTCAAATATTTCTAGTAAATATGCCTTGAGCAATAAAAACAAATTTGCGAAATATTTAAGAGGAAAAAGAGCGACATCTCTTGGTCAACGCGTTAACTGTAAAGTTAATCATTGGCGCAGGTAAATCACTGGAAAGTGATCCTGTAGATGGCGTCTCAATCGAGCCGTAGTCGAAAAATAGTAGACAGGGAAACATTCATATTCTTAAATTCGCTGCTCGAGATGGGAACTTGCGTGGCCGAGCGGTTTAAGGCACTGGGGTACTGATCCAGGGACGCGAGTTCAAATCTCGCCGCAAGTGAATTTTTGAAGATGAATTTTTCCTTTCAAATATTTCTAGTAAATATGCCTTGAGCAATAAAAACAAATTTGCGAAATAAAAAAAATACTCTCCAAATTTTATCACATAGAATTTACATAGTCGTTTTTGCTCGAATAAGTGACAAACATAACTTACTCAAATTTTATATTTATAATATTAGACGTACACATACTCAACCGTTAAAATATTAGTCACAGCACCCAAACATTGTGATTTAGAAGGATCGCAATTGTCTACATCACGATCTAGACTCGAATGTTAGTTCCTATAATAGTGATGGACGGAAATAAAGTTTAAAAGTGTATAACCGAAGATATTCCCATGAAGCCACCCATAGCCCATAACACCGACGCCAACATAGCTCCGCTCCATTAATGTAACAAAAGTCGTCGCTATTAACACGGCCATAATCCCGGAGAGGCATCTTTTGTGGCCGCGCGCGCTAACCGACTCTGAATGCGGACTGTGTTAACACCGCACTTTACTGGTTAGATGCTTCGCCCTTGTGGGTGTTCATATTTTATTTTTGACTGGACATTGAGACTGTGAAGAAATTGGAAATCATTGTTTTGGAGCATTTTGTGAAAACTATTGCCTTATGTGAAAAGCTTCATGGTTAAACTATGAACCGAGACCTTTTCATGTCGTATCGACATGCATGATATTCGCACTTATCTATAATCTTTGTGTCTTACAGCCTTATTAATAAAAGGGGAATAAGGGGCTCTATTTTTGAATCACATTCGCCATTTCGAGCAATTTTAATACCTCGATTTCTACTGATAGTCGATCGATTTCTGATTTTTTTCTGTGTGAATCGCACGAGCTCAACGAGTAGCATCAACCACTTGCCGCAAGCTTTATCAATATTCGTTACCAATTTAACGAATATTGAAGTTAACTTTTGGTTGCCTTGGAGCTTTTATTTCTTATCGGTTGTGAACCGATTATGGCCATTAGGAAATTAGCCAGTGTCATGTATTCTAATATATTATGCAAGTTATTTGCATCGAAACAGTCAAGTCGTCATAGTTAAAGTCAAGTCTAGGGAATCATTTGTAAACACGGCGGCCATTTACAAACAATCTTCACGGAGCCTTGGAGACAACACTAAGTCAATGTTTTGCACCGATTTTCACTTTCATTCCACTTGTACACCTTCACGAAACTAAATTGATTAATATGCCCCCGAAATTAAACAATTTGCACGCATATGAACTAGGTTTCACAAAAATGAAAATTTAGCACCACATCTCCTCAACGAGTTCCCGCCAATACTCCGCCTTGGAGCTTTCCGAGTCTTTTAATTGTGTCAAGATTTTAAATTTAAAAAAAAAGAACTCGTAATGAAACCTCTTGAATAATCTGAATTTAAAAGATAATTTCTTAATTTAGATAAGCAAAAAGGTTTTATGATACGTATTAAACCTTCACAACAAATTGAAAAAAAAAGAAACGTGAATGAATGACATTGACAAAAAAACGTCCTTACCCTGCCCTGTTAGTGCTACCACAAAAATAAACAATACGGTCATAAATCAGCACGAACCACAAAATTTCACAGAATTAGTAGAAAAAATGGATCACAATAACGTATTTAGTAGACTATTGTTTCTAATCCTTAAGGGATTTAAGACTGTTTAGAGTTTTAACATCTTTTAGTAAAGATGTTTAGAATAATGTGATATTTCTACGAATTATTTGACAGTTTCCTGACGTTATTTTTTTTCTCTTTTTTTTAGGTAAGTGATCTCCATTTTGACGGATAGGGGAAAAATGGTTAACTCCTGGTAAGTCTATTCAGTTTTTGTAGTTGTTAGATTTTTCGATCGGGTGTTCGCTAAACGATCTAGATTGATTGAAAAGTTTATAGTCTGCAAATATACTGCTTTAGGTAGATTTAATATAATTGACGGTTAGATTCTTAAATATTCGTCGCAACTCACAGATATCCGTGTAGGTATATTAAATAACATTTGAATTATGAGATTGCATCCAAAACTGACTTTAAATATCAAATATCAAACCCAAAAACGATCAAAGTTCAATTTTTCCATACACAACGAATAGATTCAATATTTGGAACATCTTAAATCATTTTATACGAACGAAAGCAATTAATTCTGAACAAACATTATCAACATAAGGCTGAGTCCAATTTGATAAACTTGTAATTAAAGATAGCGATTACGATCTCAGATTGAGATCGGTCTAACATTTATCTCAAGTTCAGAAATTAATATTTTTCATTCATTAATAAATTAAAAGTAAACATATAATTTTAGTTAGTGGTTTTGTTTGAGTTTCGATTGATAGATTGTTTTGAGATATTTTTAGACTAGTCGTGTTCTACAGTTTTACTCGCCGCAAGTCTGCAAATCCCAATTTCCCAAAAACACTTTCCCTGAATATAGTAAATAGTGACTTCGCTGTGTACATCATCTCAAAATTATATGAAAAGGTCAATTTATGTCTATTAATCTATAGTGAAGTTTCTTAGTCGCTGTACAAATTTGATCGTAAAATGTATGAGCGGTGCAGAGAGTATTTTGATTTAGCTCTCTTTTACACTCATAGGTCGGGCGGACGCATTGCTGCACATTACATCTATCGATATTGCAACACACTGACCATTTTAAAACTACTATGATTTATTACCAGTGCGCTACGAGTGAAAAATACTAACGAACTTTATAACTACTACTAAAACCAGCCGGATTACAAGAATCGACATATCTGCGATCCACCAGAAATCCGAACGTGTCTGCACCGCTTCACACTACGTTGTCAAGTAATAAAATATCTGTATAATCGAGACAATCGCGCCTTACAAATTGTTAAGAGAGATGAACAAACCGAGTTGGAACAATTGAAGCATAATTCTATCGAGTGAGGTGACCCGAACGACCCCGAGCGATTCCGAGTGCGGCCGAGGTAATGCCCAGCCCTTTTTAGGTATCGCGGGCTAATAATTGCGAATAATTTTATAGTTCGACTCATCAACTCGATACCACTCGATTCGATACCTCTCGATTCGATACTCTATGATTATAATGTTTTTGTTAATTTGAAATGGTGTTCGAGTAGTTTCGTTATTAATCTCGATTTTAAAGGTCCGCCTACGTTTATTGAGAGAGCTTTGTGAATAAATATCATTAAGGTTTAACGATTATTAGTAATGTAAAACATCTTGAGGTATCCTATTTTCGTTTATTGTTTCAATAATAATTGTCTGTGGGTTTGTTTATGACTTATTTTGCGATGTATTTTTAATTGACATATAATTTATTCAAATTAATAAACTAAAAAAGTTAATATTCTTGTATGACATGGCACTATAATATAATATGTATATTTTTGTGACTTTAATTTTAGCAAGTACCAATTAACATAAATTTCCGTTAGTACCTAAAACACAATCGTGTTACACCAAAATGTCTAATCTAAACACTTTTTAATTTTTAAAATAAGCGTTTAGACTAAGGGCGTTTTGGCTAAGTAGGTACATTTAATCAATCACATTAATCTACTTTTACTAAATCTAGAAATTAAGACATTCAAGTGAATTTCTAGCCATTTATATGTCCTACCTCCACTCTTATCCCATAACAATGTCTTTAATATAATAACCTTATATTTTATCTAGCACATAATAAAGCAAAACTTTAGAATACTTACCATAAGTGTTAGCAGAAATAATGCTATCTATACCACCCCTGTTCTAAACTGAATAGAGTTGATTTTCGCATTTACTATCTATATTTATAAGTTCGGTGATCCGGTAATATCATCATCACAAAGATAGTATCGCCTTAAGCATTTGGCACTGTCTTTCCTCTCGCTTACTCGTCAACAAATGCGTGCTTCCTATCTCTTTTCATTAAAGTTCCCGCATTGTCATTTTTACAAATTGACCTATGATCCTTGTATGGATAATGGCACAAATGAATAGTGTTTTCGATGTAATTTAAAACGTATTTAAATTATTGCATTAGATTTTGTAATTTAGTGTTCGGCTTGAGTTGTTTAACCTTATTTGTAAGTTCGTTTTGACCTACTGTAGTATATTTACTGTACTTTATTTGATTTGTTTGGCACTTCAAGATGGATGACAAGGCAGCAATTATATTTGAGTGTCCTCATGTTAACATGTCATATTAGAACAATAACATGATCAAACCTTTTTTGGAAAAGGTGTTTCTTAGAAGGATTAGGTAGTTGTTTGCAGATATAAAGATACGGATAAAGAGGGGATACGTTTAAGGTGTTTGTTTGTGGCTCACGTAGCTCTTGAACGGATAAACCGATTTTTTTTAGTTAATGAGCGTGTCTTAAGATATTCTTTAACTAGCTGCACCCTGCGGTTGCACCCGCATAAGTCTCGTTTCCGCAGGAATATCGGGATAAAATGATAGCCTATGCGTTATTCCCGGTATCCAACTACTTATATTCCAAGTTCCATCGCAACCGGTTCAGTAGTTTTTGCGTGATTGAGTAACAAACATCCAAACATTCTTTGACTGCTGGCGTTAAAATCGCAAATGTAAACGTAAAACCGAAAAATTTCAAACACAATGGTGTGTTTTCAGCAGTTAGCTTTTTTATATTACCCTAGTTTTGTCTATTTTTATTTTAAAGAATAGTATCTGGATTTCTAAACAAATTCTTACAGAACATAACTTTCATATCTACATACTACGAGTATTATACACAGCATTTTCAAAAAGTCTCTTTTAATTCCTAATTCAAATTCCTAATCTGAAACCACAGTTATGTTATTGAATGAACTCTCAACTCGTCGATCGTAAATTCTCGCGCACGTGTTTCGATAAATATAGTTCTGTCTGCGTGTGCGCACGCGTGGGCGTGGGACACAATGTGCTGTTGATACATTCCCACTGTTGAGTGGGGAGTTAGTGAGCCACTTGTAGTGTGTTAGTTTTATGTTTTATCGTCTTAATTATTTGGTAATCGTTTAAGCCATTTTACCTTTATAATCTTCTTATAACAAACCTACAAAGAAAATAAGATTTCCATCTAAACCAAAAATAATTATTTATTTATAAATAAATAAATATTGCACGACATTACACACAGCGCAATCTAGCCCCAAACTAAGCACTAGGCCTGTACTATGGGTACTAGAGAACGGATATACTACACAATATAGTTTTTTTTTAAATAGTCACATATTATACTAAGAAAGATACAAACCAGATACAAATAGGTATTTATTTTTAAGCAAAAATGTTTATGTTGCAACCGGCGGGAATCGAACCCGCAGCCTTCAGCATTGCAGTCGAGCGTCCGCCCGACTCGCCACAGGTTGGTTGCGCCACAAATACTAGGTTGGTTTACTTTTGGTTTCCAGTTTTTTTTATATAAATAAAATAAAGAATACCGCAAAACATTACAAATAACAGTAAATTATTCACTAAGAAAATTTCATAACTGGATGGTTTTGCACTATGGTCGGCCTTTTCGCCTTAAGGGCCAATCTTTTTCAGGAAACCAATTAACAAAATTCGTTTATTAAATTCACACTTCAACATTTAATCTTAGATACCTACGTTGGTTATGTATGTATTAGAATATGTATTAAGTAAGATAATAGATAATGTTAGACAATAGTACGCAACGCATGTGGGCTAGTGTGTAGGCGATCTGACTCATGCCACAGAGACGTATCGAAATTGATACAGTTTTCAATTTGCTGACGGATATAATTGTGGCTTTTGTATTCCAAAATACGACAAGGAATTAAGTGTTAAACATGGAATATTTCGTTGTTTCTAAACCTCGTGTAAAAAGTTGTTGCAAATAGCGGCCATTTACAACGACTTCCTCGACTTGACTTATAATTGTAACTACGACGACTTGACTGTTTTTGTATTTGTAAATAACTTACAAATAAAATACATTTTTTGACACTGGATAGTTTTCAAACAACCATAATCGGTTCACGCATTAAAAATATTAAAAAAAACTACGGTAACTAGCCAAAACTAGTTCTTCAACAACTTGTAGGTATTTACATAATAAATATGAAATTGTTTCCAATATTCTTTAAGTTTATCTTGAAATCTGTCGTTCTGTATGCATATTGCATACAGAACTGTTCCGTGGCATCTGATATAAAGTAAAGTACTAATAAACGGTAAAAATATAATTCTAATCAATTCTCTAGATCTCGAGATATTTACTTGAGGGGATTCTACACTGAAGACTCAATTTTAATTTAGGTACGATTTTGAACGAAAATTGTTTAAATTGCCATGCAATTGCATCTGACTTGTTCACGAGAGCTCCAAATATCTAGCTTTATTAAAACAAACTAAGACATACAAAGTAAATACCCCGAAAATAATTAAAATTAACTGTAGTTCATTTTAATTTTTCACCCAATACTACGAATTAAATAAACATAGGGCAATAATTTCTTCCCAGAGTAGAAATTAAGCCGTTAAGTATCTATATTATGTTTAATTAACTAGCAACACTAGCATATAAATGCGCAGCGTGACGTCGTATAATCTATGGCAACACGAAGTATTGTCAATTCAGTGTTACCCGATTACAAAAATTAATGAACATGAAGCTAGCGCTGTAAACGTGTTGAGAATTAAATCGGTGTTGCTAGATCTATAAATTGTTTTCTTTTATGGTAATTGTTTTGGTAGTATTCTTATTATAATTGTTAATTAAGATATTCATTAGGAGTAGGTTGATACCAATATGTAGAAATTAGTACTTATACTCGTATGTTTAAAACTGAGGTACAAAAAGACACTGTATTAAGCGACAACTATTTAAGTGACCAAAATCTAAATAGACTTGCATTCCATGGTCGGGGTTTCGAATCCCGGCCCATCGCATCTTTTTTTTTAAATAAAACTGTATCTTATGGTGAATGAAATCATCCTGAGGAAATCACCTCATAAAATCATGTACAATGACTAAATTGTTAGCCTTATAAAACACATTTTAAACAGATAGTTCTTATAACTTTAAAACTTTTCAAATCAATCAATTTTAATACGACAGGACAAAAATTGATAACATAGACATATCGCAAAAATTACCCTATTTCAAATTATAGCGACCCTATCTACAGGACTATTCACAAAAACCGTGGGTGGCAATCTCATTAGCCAACTCTGATCTTCCCAAGAAAAAAAGCAGTGACAGTCGGCACATCAAATAGCTGGCTAGCTGGCACAAATCCAAATACCTTAGAAGCAGCAAACACCTCGAAGCTGTTCGTGTGTAGGAACCACATAATAGTTCACGACATAGAGCCACGAGCTCGAACTTATGGGAAACCAATGTACCTAATTGAGAGTTTTGTTGACTGTTTAACCTATTTAGTGGGGAACAACAGCTATTTGAGCTGAACGATGGAGGCTTTCAGATCGGCTTCTGATGATTGATTCCCTCGATTTAGCTTTTATTTTTTGCCCGACTACGGCAAAACGGCAAAAGGAGACTTATGTCTTTAACCGCGACTTATGTATGAACCTATGTATGTGTATCTAAACTACTTAACATTGTTCAATAAATGAGGTGTCGTTTTGTTGTTTCGTTTTATAGTTATAGCTAAATTTAGTGTGTTATTTACATGTTATATTTTCATGGCTAAACTTTATAATATTTTTCTTTGAATCTTTTAAAATCCCGAATGAAGTAGACTTTGTAGTCTAAATCAGCGTGCTTCAACTTAGACAGCATCTGCATCTACACCATCAGGTATAATAGTGATCAAACGTTAGTCTATACATACTTGATAAAAAAACACTATTAGTATTTTCTTAATAAGTTTCTAAGTTTTCTTACCACATCAGTTACCTATATACAGCTTTATTATATTTTGTATATAAGTATATTTCAAAGCACAGCCTAAACCACTGAACTAGATTCTTAAAATTTCGAGAGCGTGTGTTTTGGGATGTGCAGTTATCTACTAAAAATCTAAGAATAGGGTTTTTTTGGAATCCCCTCGGTATCGGAACTAGTGAAATGGTGGAACTCTGCGAGGAAAGAAATAAAATTTTATTAAGTTCATAAGTTTCTGCTAATTAATATGATTTAAACTACGTCGGACAGATCTCTTCCCGCTGGGTTGTGAGCGGCCTTTCTTTGGTACGTTTTCTTCAATAAAATCTTTGATATACTCACCTTTGGTAATATAATAATTATTGAAGTAATTATTTCTGTAATCATTATTACTATTTTACGTTTTATGTAATGTTTAATTAATACTGCTGCTTTCATGTATTTGCTACTGTAGGATTGACAGTTATATCACAGTTTATTATCAATTATTTATTTTATAATTACACTAGGACGTCGATTACCCGAACGTCGGTCAACCAAACGACCGCTTAAACGAACCCCGAACCGTAAAAGAAATTCGTATTATAGATGTGTTTTATTTGTATAATCGTTCATAATAGTATACACTGCAATCCCTGTAATTTTTATTTTTACACTGTTTTTATTGCTGTTACTGTTATTAAATAAAAAAGAGTTTTCATTGGTATTTTCATTCATATAACAGTATACAGTTCGATTATCCGAATAAACCGACTTTACGAACACTGTACACGTAAATACTGTATTTAACTTTAACTTTTTTACAGTGTGTGACATAAAAAGACTTAATTTAAAAAAAAACAGAGTACCTATATTGGATTAAAAACCATTTTCTCTCACATTTTGCTAAGAAACTGGGTTCTATTTTCAAACATAATGATAACCGGGCTTTAAGATTTTTCCCTTAAGTAGGTACGCTGTAACGACTGTAGAGCTGCCAATGTATTTTCTATCATAACGTTACGAAGTGACGCCGGGTCAGCTAGTGATTAGATAATTAGATATTCCTAAAAATCTATTTTGAATAAATTAAACTCAATCCTTTTGCTCGTCGAAGCCCTTAGAAAAACCTAAGTACTTCTATGACTATTTTTATATTATTAAGTACAAAATTATGATCAAGTCTAGATCGGATCTGGTAATAAACACATTATATTATATTCCCCGATCACAGTATAGATAGTAGTCCGGAACTCTTTTACTACCATAGTATGTTTGATACGATCTCGAAGGATCCTAGTAAGTACCCTTTAGGCAAGTGCCCGAGAGCCAGCGAGTGAGCGTGAGCGAACGGACCATTTACACGCTCCAGAAACCTACCAATTGTACATTTGTACAGTACAATTGTACAATTGCAATAAAATAGACGTATTTAAACTCATTTTTCCAAGATTTTGAATTGCGTTGATTTCATTATATGCATTTAATCAACGCCCTGCGTTTCGACATCTTTACAGACCTGTTCGTCAAGGTTAAAAACAGATGTATATTTTATTAGTTCTTCTTTGACTGTTCAGATAGATTAATAATTTGTAACTTTTTATAGCCCGACGACAAAGCAATCGCTCATCGCTGCTTGCCATTCAGTTTCAAATTCTAGTTTTACTCGCTACTTAATCCTCGCGCCCTGTCGGACATCTGCAACAAAACTGATTTTCTGTTCATATTTCTAAAGGCTTTTAGCTCATACAATCTCATCTCATCAGAGATGATGTCTCTCAATTTTGTTTTTTATGATCGGTGGATGTTAAACTCACACATTAATGCCTTCGCTCTGCTCGCGGTGGCAACCCGGTTTTTAATTTTTAGAGTCAAATACGTACATTGATTAGCAAAAAGGCGGCCTGGAGGAGATCGCTTTAAGCTATAAGGCCACCCATTGTACCACCTAATTTTTAGTTTTTTTTTTTGTATTGTGATAATATAATTGTGGTTTGTTGCAATAAAGAAATAATTAATCAATCAATCAAAAAATGCATTAAATAAACTTTTTCATCATCATGATATCAGCCGTAGGATGCTCGACATAGGTCTTTCTCATTTTGATGTCCATAGGGTTCAGTAAAAGGCGGCCTGCATCCTACGTTAACTCGCAGCCTAATCTAGTAAAAATAGTTTTTATTATAGGTCCAATATAATGTATTTGATACGATCTGTGTACTGTACGTACAGTCCATAACACTGTCATAATATCCAGAGGGGGACTTTATCGTAAAATATAGTAAGATATGCAAGAATGCTGGTCGGCGAATTATGTGATGAACCTTAAGGTCTATGTTCATTGGATGATACTATAATTTACAGATTTTCTAACAACGTCCTGAGGTATTAATTAGCCGCGTAATTCTCGATCGTGCAGGAATTTTAAAAAGGCATTCTTAGTGGATACCCCCACACATTACAGTAAACACACTTTATGTCCATATGACTAGTGGTACGAGCTCTGCGTTGACATATAGTTTTGTCATTAAATCAGCCAATCAGTCAAGACTTTGAATTTCATATGTACAGGGCGACGTCGATTATCCGAACGTCGATCAACCGAACGACCGCTTAGCCGAACCCAACGCGAACGCGCTCGTCGTTCATATTTGTAAAAAAGATTCATATATACAAGTAATTTTACAGGATAACCATACGTATTCACCGCTTCGTCTTTAATTTATTTATTACAGTAATTTATATTGTGATTAGTGTAATGAATAAAATTAGATTTGTATTAGAAATATGTTTTATTGGTATTTTCGTACATAACAGTATTTATCAGTTCGATTATCCGAATTAACCGGTTTCCCGAACAACCATGTCCTAAAATTAGTTCGGATAATCGGCGCTTTACTGTATATGGATATATCACCTTAACCTTAAGGTCTACTTCCACTGGATGATACTACAATATAAATACTTGGGTAATATGTCAAACACACTACACATATATTACGAACTTTTCATCTCATATACAATGGTCTAATATAATCTTTCCATTAAAGCTAACTGTGAATTGGGCAGTCTGACTTAAATAAATAAAAAAATGCCTTGTACTCGTATATTCATACATTTCAGTGTTAAACAGATGCGACCTGTTGCCACAACAAATTAAACAACAGCATATATTTAAAAAATGATAAACAGCAACAAAATATTCATAGCTAACATGTAGAAGAAACCACCAAACATAATGATTTCTACTTAGGTAGTTTGAAAACATTTATCTATTTCGGTTTTTTTTTATCGCAAATCAATTTATAACGGAATTTAAATAAAAATTGTCACAAAAGTAACATTGCATGTTCTCATGAATATTAATAAATAAGGATAATTTACTATTTAAAAATTGACGAAAAATACACTTAACACGTTGGATGCTGTCTTGAATATGTTAAGTTTTTATTAATAGAGTACAATTAAGAATTTCTACATCCGACTTAAATATATAAATCCGATATTAAGCTTGTTTAAAAATTAACATAAAATCTTGAATTAAAGGGTAAATACTCGTCCGAGCTAAACTGAAAATCCATCTCGGTGTCATCGAAAATTGTTGAAATTACATAACGAAATTTTGTTGACGTTTTTTGTTTATACAATGCAGGTGACATTCTTTCCTACATTTTAGTACAGATTTCAGACAAATATATTAAATAGTGTTGAAGCCTATCTACGCTTTAACTAAAACCGTAAATATTTAGCATAAGTGGATAGGCTTTCCAAAAATGAAGAGCTTTTGTCTTATGCTACTCCAAAATGCAGGGAACAATGTTACTTACAATCCATACACAATGAAATTTTTAACAACATTCAGTCATAATATAATTAAAAATTAATAATTGATATTATTATAGGAATATGAATTTTTAGTTTAGCTTGTATATAAATATAAGCCTTAATAGAGTGCAATTAACAATTTCTACATCCAACTATATGAAGCATGTCTAAAAATCTCAGCTACATGTTGTATTAAACTGAATATTTATAGTATTTACCAGCTAGATCATATCTAAGTGTCCTACGGAGCTGGGAACGCGAATTCTTACATCGATTCCTTGAAGCACCTTTAAAGAAACCATATCGGTAACAAAGAAAAATAAATCTACACTTCTCATAAATAAGGTTTACATTCGAAAAGGTCGGCCCAGCCACCCGCTGGGAGCGTTAGCAGTCCAATTCGAAAAATAAAATATCAATTTTTTGAATAATAAAATCTTAGAGCAGTCACACAGCGTCTCATTGTGGCCACGGTTTATTTACGTATCAATTTCTTCTAATCTAACTATTTTAAACCTTATTGTAACCTAATAAAGTGCAAAAAAACGGTAACCAACCAGCAGTTACCGTTGTCAAAGTGGCACGGAATCGCATAAATTCGAATAAAAATGTCAAAAATGAATTCTCAAGATCGTAATCGCAATAAAGTTAATAATATCGCGATGAAATTTGAAATAAATAAAAATAAACAATTGATGTGTGGTATCGTTAAGAATTAGTGTACAATACGACTTTATGGGGTTACCTTTGTTACTGTTTTTTTTTTTCAGTCGTTTTTTTTTGTTTTTTGTCGAAGGACGATCGCCTCGGGTTCACGAGATAAATTAAACATCTGTCAAAATCGTGCAGTCAAGTTGACATTCTACGAATTATGTTTTTGAGTGTACTTCAATTCTGACAAGAAAATTAGTTTGAAATCATTTGCATAATGAGAACTACAGGGTGTTCTAGCAACTTCAGATTACAAAAAGAGTAACCTCAACCTTACCTCAACTGTGCCCTTTGTTTGTACTCCCTAGTTTTAAGTTTTTAATGTACCTTCGTTAGTTTCGATTTCGTGAGAATATCGGGTTGGAAACTGACAAGTGCGTTAATCTAAGACTCTAGCTATTAACGTTCCAAGTTTAATCATAATAGGTTCAGTAGTTTTTGCTTCAAATAGTACATTTAAATTAATAAATAACAAATTGAGTCTCTTAACATTAACACATCATAAAAATCGAGAGCCCTTTTGATACCAAACAACACTACCAAACAAAAGACTTCAACGGGCTCCATCAAAATCATACAATCTTACTAATATTCTAAACGCGAAAGTTTGTATGTATGTATGTATGTGAGGTTATTACTTTTTCACGCAAATACTTGGAATATGGTAGCTGGGGACCCTGGATTAACACATAGGCTACTTTTTATCCCGTTATTCCCGCGGGAACGGGACTAACGCGGGTGAAACCGTGGGATGCAGCTAGTCATACAATAGTTTAATAATGATTTTATGTACAAAATTTGCTACTGCCGTACATTGATTAATTAATTTTGTGCTAATTTAAATGTTATAGGTAAGTGCATTTATTGATTGGTGATTTAAGTTTATAGAGTAATCAAAAGTATAGGTACCTATGATATAGGTACAAATCTATGTATGTAACTATCTGCGTCCCGCGGTTTCAACCAGGTAAGTACCGATTCCCTCGGAATATTAGGATCAAATGTAGCCTTAACATAGGCTAATACGCCTCGATAATGTAGCTTTGTTATGGTAAAATAATATTTTAAATAGTTTTGGAGCATATTCCTTACAAACAAATCTTTCCTCTTTATTTACTTCATATTATGACCAACCCATGTCCTGCGGTTTTACCTAAGTAAACTCTGAACTCGCAGGATTATCGAGATCAAACATATCCTAAATCACTCCCTATCGCTATGCAAGTTTTTATCGAAATCGGGGTAGAACCTTTTGACCGTGAACAAACAAACAAACTTGTGGATTTGTAATATTAGTTTGGAGAAGGTTAGGTTTAATACCGCGGATGATTATCCAATCCCCGTAGTCCCGACATTAGGGCGAGTGAGGAACCGGTGGAGTTTTAGTGGGTAAACCTCTGGTCGCCCACCACCCTCAGGCCAGCAGGGAGCCCTACATAACCTCGCTACTCCTCCCCTGAGAAGCGGCGAGATGAATGATAAGGCACATTTCTCCACCTAAAAAAAAAGGACTAACAATCAATAGCATGTATGTACATTGTGATAGTTCAACGGCTTCTATTGATAGCTAGATGTCTTAACCCCAGGTCAACCGCAAGGGCCCTTGGCCAGCTAGTCTACAGTAGTTAAGATGACAAACTGTTTCGAAGATCCCATTGGCCGAACGAACATCAGAATGTAAAATTTGATAGAGACGCTGCGATAGGTATGGCAAATGCGATAGCGAGTTACAAAATAGACATATCAGGTAGATACGGTAAAATGTCAATGGAGGTTATTTCCATTAATAAAATAATCCAATTAAAATTATATATTACCTTTATATCTTACTAATATTATTAACTCAAAAATGTTGCATGTATATCTGTGAGTTTGTTACTCAATCACGTGTAAACTACTAAACCGATTGCGCTGAAACTTGGAATATAGGTATAGGTAGCTGGAGACCTGGAATAACACATGGGCTACTTTATATCCTAATAATTCCACGAAGCCGCAGGGGCGCAGCTAATAATATTATAAAGCTAAAAGTTTGTGAGTATGTATGTTCGTTACTCAATCACGTATAAATCGCTGAACCGATTACCACAGAACTCGATACTTAGACAGACCTATATAACACATAGGCTAGTTTTTATCTTAATATTCCCACGGTATCGGGACTTAAGCAGGTGAAACCGGCGGGGCGCAGTGGTTATATAGCGATGGTAGCAAAGTAAATACGTACATCTACATAACAGCAACTTTACAGGAGAGCACATTTTGTAAAAAATAGTCACAATTTTGAGAGTTATCTACCGATTGACATAATTTTTTCTATAATAAGTTAAAATGTCCTTATTTATTTATTGTATAATATATTTTATCGCTATATCGTTTTTTTGCAGAAATAAAGTAGATGTATTTTTTTGCTTTGTTACAATTTTGACGTAAAAAAAGTTAACTGGCTGATATCCGTTTATACGTTGTTATTAAAAGAGTAGTGATTACAATAAAAATATTATATTTACTGAAATAATCATTTTCAATTCTAATTTTATGAATATTTTAAATGAGACACTCATTGTTAAAAAGAAAATTATATTTTAAAGATAAAAATATGGATAGCATGCAATAAACTGAAAATTTGATAATAAAATCGCGACAGCTTAACCTTACGCGCAAGAGTGTGACAAGTGACAGACATCTTTGATTACGTTTGAGTTATCTGCGGATGCTCCGGAGTATAGGCGGATAAATTCAAATATCTGTTTCTACTGCGACGTTTTTGAAAATTGGAGGGTAGATATCTCGATATACGTACCAGATCTTTTTAACTATTTTGAAAAAAAAAAAAAAATTTAATACAAATTTGTGGAGAGGCTTAATACAAGCTAATTTTTGTGTAAAAAAAAAAACGCGAAAATTCAGATGACCGTTTATACTTTGCTACCATCGATAGGTTCCTTAAAATTCATAGTTTTTTTGTATTTTATTATTGCATATTATTTAAAACAGCAGTTTTGAATCTTACTGTACGTACATATCACTTAATTACCTATTCGGTTTGGCTAAAATATGCAATTGGAATTTATGGGAAAAAAAATGTGTTAATAATAACTAACCCTTTAATCTTAGATGCACAATTCATATTTAGTGTCTCCTCGCGACCATCACTATTGCAATTTAGCAACATAAAGTCGTACCGTTGAGATAGGAGAATAAAAAAATATATTTAAAAATAGTAAAAAACCCGACTGCCGTTAAAACTGAAAAGTAAAAAACAAGAAGATACCTAAAGGTAAAGAAACCTTAAAAATCGTTCGACGCATCTAGGAGCCTTAAAAAATTGTGGATGGACTCGGGTGGGACTTCAACACAATTTGGTGTCATTATACTTTACCTTTAAAAGGAGTCCCACCCGACTGCATCCACAATTGTTTAAGGCTCCTAGATGCGTCGAACGATTTTTAAGGTTTCTTTACCTTTAGGTATCTTCTTGTTTTTTACTTTTCAGTTTTAACGGCAGTCGGGTTTTTTACTTTTTTTAAATATTTTTTTTATTTAACGCTTTTTAGTTATTAGAGATTAGATACAATTACACCAGAGAAACTCATTAACTCTGGATGTGTATACTCCAGTAGCGAGTACTCGAAATCGGTTAAAGATAGGCTATCTAAAAGCCTTCAATATTATAATAGCTATTCTTTTTGAGTTTTGCTGAGATGGCTATGAAGTAGGCAGGTAATTATCTCAAAATATAATTACCAAATCCGAAAACTTCGTCGCGACTGGTGATACAAAGGCTGGCGGTTTCTTGTCCTAGCGGATTAGCCTTGCTATCCATTATCCATAGCGCGACATTTCAAATTTTTAGTTAATTACTTATTGTAAACATAGTAATTGTTATTTATGTTATCTCTGACAAACTGACAAATCAAACATTCAAATTCCTTCAAAAGTTGAAACTCGGCGTCAAAGTCAAATCGAAAAGTTTTTAAGTAACGTTCCGTTGTCTTTGCTCGGGTTTTATGGTCAAGACAAATCTTGCTTTATAGCGTTTAAAATCTTTTTTTTTATTTATTTATTATTTTAATGTACCCTATGTCACTCTCACGGTCATGACGAATCTAACGACGTATCGTTTATCTAAATCGGCCCAGCCGTTTAGGCCCTACGACGGCACAAAAATAGGTCACATACATACATACATATATACATACACTCACGGCAAAAACATAACACTTCCTTTGGCAGTCGTGTAAAAATGATACGCGAATAAGACCCGAGAAAAAACAGAAACCTATTTCTAAAAGTAAATCTGCTAAAATAATCAAAACAAAGTCAATCTATCTCTTGAACCCGTACCCCACCTTACCACATAAAGCGCGCGCCAAGCAACGTGGTAATTTGCCTTAAGTAGCCTTTTCTAAAGCATTACTTAGACTAGACTTGAGATAGAATTGAGGTGAAGACGTTTAGTTTTATTCTAAATTAGATAGACAAAACAGGAGCGATGGCCTTTAAAGGTAGATTAAAGTTCCAGGAAGAGTCTCAAAGGTTATTACACCTTAATCAATAAGTTAAGTTTTTAAACTCGAGGAAAAACGTTTGCCACTCTGTCACGTAAATACTATTCAACCGATTTCATGGATGATAATATTCTTTATCTTTGGATGAAAAATCAAAATATGAAAATAGTCGGAAGATGATATTATAAACGCAAAAAGATGTCTTACATGTTGATTGAATACGCAGAAAAAGTCGCAGCACCCAGCTAGTATCCTATATAGGATACTAGCTTATTGCACATATTTCACTTAGGTATATATCTAAGTAAAATATTTGCTCACAACAAACTTAGCACTAAAATACTTAATGTTCTCTAAGTGCGCTCGTAAGTGATTGCTACAATTCGCAGTATTCTAATAATTTCGTTCCGTCTGAGCATGTAGACGATTTCATTTAATTAGTGGTTCAACTTGAAGCTGTTTAACTTTAGTTTTATTTAATGGGGTTAACGTAAGAGTGTAATTTTAAAATATCATATACACCCGGGGTTTTACCCGCTCCCGCGGGAATATCGGGATATAAAGTAGACTATGCGTTATTCCAGATATCCAGCTACCTACATTTCAAGTTTCATCGCAATCGGTTCAGTAGTTTTTGCTTAAAAGAGTAACAAATTTACATACATACATAGAATACATACACACCAACTTTCTGCTTTATATTATGAGTCGGATTTTAAACTTTTTTTATTAATCACTTTGAGCATTTATATCTGTTGTGTTTTCAATGTATATGTTTTACAAATAAAGATATAAATCTACCAAGTACGTACTCGTACATATTGGTAAGAAAGTCCACAAACCACCTTATATTTTGCAGGTCGGTCCTAAAGGACAGTTGTCGCATAGATAACGTGGAGGAAGCGTATTTAAATATATGTTACTAACACGAAACCTGTAGATGAAGGCGAATGCATTGAATACCGGACAAATGCGCCTCTTACAGTGGATGATAAATTTTGCATGGTTTTATTACCTATTTAAATGAGATGTAAGAAATTAAAACTTGAATTAATTTCTTACTTTAAGGCCAAATCTGAAACAGTAAGTAATTGTTAAGTTAGAATTCAAAGTTCGAGTTCTAACTTAACAAATAAGCAGCTCTTAAACTCAAAAATTCACTGAATTATTAAAACCTATCAAAAACTCAACTATTAAATAGATAAAGAATTATCAATATGCTATATAGCTGAATTATAGCTCATAGCTCAATTGTGCAGTCCCATAGGACTAAAACTAAACGTCTTCACCTCAGTTCTATCTCAAGTGTAGTCTAAGTAATACTTTCCACAATTGAGCTATGTTATAGCGTTTTCTATATTTACAAAACAGTTAAAACATATAAATTTTAATGTTTACTGTTTAAAAATTTACTGTGTTCTTTAACACATAAATAAGTTTTATTTAAATCCTTTGTTGATGTTTTTGTATAATTATACATCTGTGACAAACTGAGTTTAGTGAAAAGCAAAAAAAAAGCTTTAAAAACATTGTATTTGGTTGATTTATTGCTTTTATTTGAATACATATCAAATACTATTTAAAATGTGTTAATGTCAAAATTTTAAAACAATGACCTATGGGGATGCATGTTTAATTTGAGTATTTTACAAAGCTCGACATAAATTTTAAACATATTACCATGTTTGAAACATAGTGAACTATGGTTTGTATTTCGCAATTAAATAGTATTCATTATGAAAGCAACCATTTTTGCCAACAAAACACACAAATTGAAACAAGGAACCAAAAGAAACGAACGAGAAAACAAAAATGATGTACTTGAATTCCGTACTTGTAAGTTACCACTTAAAATAATTCAACTGTTTATTAAATCAATAGTAACTTCATAACACTGACCGGTTTATATCGGCGAAGATCACCTTCTGATAAGTAATTATATTATCTAGATTTTCATGACCTCATAACCTGACCATAAGTCACATCAATAAATATATTATTCACCATACATGCATATCTCTACCTACATACGGAAGCAACATCGCTACATTTGAATAAAATATTTATTAAAGGTAATTTTTCAACGTCTTAATATATTAATATACTCGAAGCAAATGTATTGCAATTTATGACTTCATATCGTTTTAATATGTGCATTTTTACACCTTTGTACGCGCGCTGTCATTAATAAGTGTGTTTTGATGCATAAATTACCGATGCCGGTGGCTTCTTTGGTACATTTACTGGCATTACATTCAAAAAATATTTTTAAATAATTAACTAATTAACAATAATTTCTAGAACTAGTTTCGAAGAAATTGGATGTTGGAGTTTTCAAGTTAAGAGTGAGTAGGTTTTTCCTAAATGATGATATAACACTCTTGACCTCATTGTCGCGTCCCATTAGGTGAGATGAGGTGAAATGCAAGCCTATGCCAAGCAAAAAAAAAGTTTGAAAACATGATAAATTGAAACTTTTTCGACCACTGTAGCACAGACCGCTCGTGAAAGGTTGGACTCATCCCGTGACCCCTGATTCAGAAAGCGCACCTTACTATCATTTAGTACCCTTCACATGATGCAATCAAATTTAAACCTTATTACAACATGTTACAATCTAATCTCTATCGACAAATTTACACCGACCCTACTCTTAAACACCAAGCTACTTCGTACCCTATTACTTTTATTTTAGAGTCTAATTTATATTAGCAAATATTATGCACTAGAAAGTCTGACTCTAGTAACCCTAGACTGGGTCTAGTTGAATAAGTAATAGTAATTTTGATGTTATACTCGAGAGAATTCATTAAAGATGTTTATGTGGGATACGTCTCAGATAAACATACAAGTTGTGGGTCGAAGAGTCGCAACTTTTGAACTGAAATCGGTCCCGTCTCAGGCTTGTAGTATGACCAGTTGCAAATGACAGGACATTATGATAATTACGTATTTTATTTAAAATCATACTTGCACTTTTAGATAAGCCATTAGCCGGTAGTTTTAGTAACATTTCTAGTTACTTATATGGGATTATAATGTAACTTGAGACTTTCTGTAATCCTGAGAACACAAAGGGTGAAAATTGGGTCCCTTTTACTAACACTTTTACTCCACTGTTTGTCTGCCTGTCAGCACACTGTATTTCATGAACTGTTGATAACAGATGATTTATTTATGTTGTTCCATATTGACATTTTATCTAATTTTATTTAATTTTGTAATGAACTATATGAAGTACCTTTACATTTCTAATACGAGTATAATTAGCTAAATTACAGAGTCTTGAATCTCAAAATGTTGAATTTCTTAACAAATAAACAGCCCACTATCTGGTTACGCAATAGTATCCGATAGTTACCACTTATTATTGAAGATGGTGGATGCCCGTCCGGGATGCAGCCAGTATGATGCAAATGTCATAGATTGTTAGGTCAGCTGGTATATTAGGATTGCTACACAGGCTGATAACGAATTATCTTAAGTACCTATTAATAATGAGTTAGGTACCTACTTATTAATATAATTTGTCGGTTTTAGGATGATGAGGTCGACCAGCTTTTCAATCAGTACATGGATTTTTTATGTTTACATTTTTTATAAAAAGGCAAGATAAAAAAAATAAAAGGCAAAGGGCCAAAATGCCAGCAAAAACTGGCATTCTCTTTGAGTATTTAGTATTCTATAGAATTCAAATCCAGTTATAAACGAAGAAAAAAGCATACATTTTTATGCAACATTTATATATATTATTATACAACTTTGAAACTTACAAAATTACAGAAAAAAAGAACGCCCTAATAGACAGAAGAAAAATAATAATTTGTTACTCTTTATTAATATAAGTATGTCAAATAATATATTCGGGTATTTAACCCGTCTTTACTATTTAAAATAACAGCTATAAAATCTACCAAATCCGCTGCGGAATGACGTCTTAACGTCGCCATTTATCATAATAAACACTCTGTATTTAGCACAGCGACGATTGTCACAGTGGCTGGTCTCCGCAGTCAGGATGTGTGGCAAGTGACCGTCTGTCTGTCGAGGTTGGCCGTAACTGTGCCGTGCCAATAACTGGCGGTTTTACTCTACCGTGACGCACTGAGGCAATGTCTTCTTAGTTCACATACAAATTAGTGTTATTGTTTGAGTGAATTAAATTTTATTAATTTTGCGGATTTCAATTTAAAATATTAATTTGAACATGTCTAGATTAATGTTACATCTTAGTCTAGATCTTCGTTGTCCATTATATAAAAAAACACTTTCAAAGCTCCTGCGTACAAGGCACGTTAAGTAGGTGGGTCCGGTTGTTATCTCTGGTGGCAATAGCAGTCGTTATGTTAGCTAAGTAAAGGCCCTAAAGGGCGCCCGGAAAACTCTAACACTAGGTGAGCCACACCACTACACGAAAAGAAGAAGTCTTTGTTCTCAAGTTAGAAGTCAAATGCTGAACATTACGTATAACGCGAGTCTGTCGTTTACATTTCGATTGTCTTTTGTTAAATTTATTATTCCGTTCCTTTTTTTCAACAAATGTCATTTAAAAATGGTAATTTGCGGAATTAGTAACTTCTAAAAATAAATAAATAGAATAAATATTTAAAAAACACATTTGCAGTTATTTCTTATTGTTATTATACACCAAATTGACATTTATAAGTTGTCAAAGATTCATTAGGTATTGGCTTAGAGATAGATAATTCTTATTATAGTAGAATTCAATGACGTCATAAATAAGCTCAACATAATAAAATCCAGTCCAAAACATCAACGTTTAGCACACATAGAAAGAGAAACCGAACTCCGAACCTAGCCGGCGATTACAGCGAGGCCAGTCCAGAGGCCTTGTGACACATCGCATCTCGACCTTACCTGCGTAATGACGACCCATCAAACTCAAATTACCATAGATATCACTAAACTATCATTATTTCTTGCTATACTATCGTATTTAGGCTAGATTTACCCACCTATTTCCGAAATTGTGCGTTCTTGGCGTTCGTCCTGTTTTCATCATTGCTGTTTAAATAACTTTAAGATTTGATTTAAAGTTGATACGAAATTTCCGACTTACTATTTTTATAAGGCAGCTTGCATGTTTTTTAATTATTTCACTAAAATATTGGTAAATGTAACTTGAGTTTTTTTTAATTAAATTTAAATAGATAAAGACGTAAAACTATTAATGGGAGGAAAGGGAGTTTTCAAAATTTTATAAACTTTTTATTCTTATAATCGGTATACGTAAAACCTACTGCCTACTGGTTTAGGGTTATGACGTCCTAGGGAGCGATCCTAATCCTATTTCCAGGTAGAAGAAGTCCCGGGCAGAAGCTAGTTTTTATAAGAAAGTGAATTCACAGGAAACATCATGTAATGTATGAGACAACCTATTTACTTCTCAATGTTACAAAACCACCTGTCCACAGATCCATATGCAATAAAAGCTGCACACAGAACGGACCGACAAAGCGTAGCGTCGAGCGCGCAGCTATTGACACTTGAATGGGCAAGCGCAGGCGCGGACGACGCCGATCATCCATATTGATCCAGTTGATCTATGAGTTATTGATCTCGTGCAATCTAGATCGGTTAGCTGTGTGAAAGTATTATTAGATATTTCTCTTCTTTTTTAGAGTCCCGTACCTAAATGGTATAAACGGGACCTTTTACTAAGATTCAATGTCCGTCTGTTTGTCTGTAACCACACTGTATCTCTTGAACATAATTGATAGCTAGGTAGTTGAAATTTTCACAGATGATGTATTTCTGTTTCTGCTATAACAACAAATACTAAAATCAATATAAAATGAATATTTTAATGGGACTCCCTTACAATGAACGTGATTTTTAATTTTATGATAATTGTGCACAGTCCGAAAACATAAGCATCCAATAACAGTTTTAACCTTTACATTTTGCAACATACCTATCTAATGAATACCATAATCAACAAAATCTTTACTATTCAAAAACGATAAAAAACACAAAACAATAAAAAACAGGGCGAATACTAAAACGATTTAGCAAAGTTGTACCGTTAAGTGAGTTCAAAGAGACCGAAACAGTAAAACGTCTTTCTACGAAAAGAAATTTTGCATAAGTGACGCTTTTGTTGGAGTGTGCGCCTGCGCAATGTGCAACAGAATAGCGAATGCTTTACATTTTACTACAGTTTGTTCTAGAATTCTTTGAAATGGTGTATTTTTGCGCAATTTTAGTTTGCAAGAAAGTTTTAAAACGTTTTATTAGATATTGTAGGATTGTTAAATATAATTTTTAATTTACAATTTGTTTTACACATATATAAACCAATTATTATCATATATATCTATAAATAATTGAAATTTATCTAAATGTTTGGATGTTTGTTTGTTGTATTATTCCAAGTCATCGTAATCGGTTTAGCGGTTTTGACTTGAAGAGCAACAAACACTTACACATATACACCAACTTTAACCTTTCTAATATTAGTTGGATCAATATATGTAGTTAGATAATTTTAGATGTATATTGTAGGTATGTTTGTATAGTATTGTTAAAGACATGTTTTGTGTTACATATATGCATTTATTATTAGAACTTTTAAGTTCAGCCCTTGTAGTCGACGAAGTTTCGAGAATGGACAGAAATCGTCACAGTTTAAAAAGTGTGTTATAAATGCCTTAATTTTTAAGAACTTACCTCCAACTCTCTCTGTACATAGAACCTTTTACCGCTAGACAGTTATGAAATTAATAAACAAATGAGATCAAATTGACACTAGGTATTTGTCGTGTGCGCCCGCGCCGATTGGCCGGCGACGCGACGCCCCGCCTTTGTTACGTCACTTGGGCAATTATCTCGGTCAATCAATGTTGATAAACTAGAGCATTTATTGACAACGACTTTTGGATTATGTTTTTATTTCTTTTTTGTTTGCGATGTTGAATTGAAATTAAACTCATTTTTATTAAATTACTAGCTGTGCTAAGCCGTTTCACCCGCGGAAGTCCCGTTTCCGCGGGATTATCAGGATAAAAAATAAAATGTTAACGCCTGTGTAAGTTCGGGTATCCAGCTACCTATTTTCCAAGTTTCACCGCAATCGGTTTAGCGGTTTTTACGTGATTGAGTAACAAACACACATACTCACAAACTTTCAGTTTAACATTTTATCAATACTGTAAATTTCAATGTCTTCTCAGACTTACCATGGGCTTAATATAATAGAATAGAAACGCTATTAAAGTCCTTGGTTCAAAGGACAGTTGTATCAGGCAGGGCTTCTAAAGGCATGTAGTTAGACATCTAAATCAATTTACATTAGGTCAATAAGACTTATCTGCCCTTATGTGGACCCCGGGCTTCCGAGAGGGATGCAACAGGGAACATCGTTCGAATGAGAAAGAGTTCCATATACCTATTTATAGCGCCGATTAGGTAAACTGTGCCTATGTACTCAATGATAAACAATCATTTGTCCCATATGAGTACTTATCTACTTACCAACAGTATGGTTTGTTTTTAGCAAAGGTTCTGTCTCCTTCTTCATATTGACGCGTTGATTCCGTCTCAACGCGTCAATATGAAGAAGGAGACAAAACTGACACAGCTTTAGTCAAAGATTAATATAATAGTATAGTCAGTACATATACATATTTACATTTCGTATCGTGGACTGTTATGTTGCGCTCTACACACCTAACTATTACAATATAATAGTTGATATGTTGGCATATAATGTAGACGGCAGTATTAGTATCAAAGCGTAGTAGGTTCATTGTATTCCAAATCGTACGGGAGCCATTGTGTGGGGTGACGTCACACACGCCTTACCGTTTGACGGCTCAATACTCAATACGGCTACAAACTAGGCTGTGCGATATTAAATTATGTCTAACGATTTATGTATTTAAATTCAGAACGAATACTTCGATGTAATATTTCTGGAGAATAATTGGAACGGTATTTTAACGCTGCGATATTGATGGGGCAACTACAAGTTCCCCAGATTCAGTTACTGATATTTCTAACGTCGTCGCCGAGGCCACTGCAGCAGTGCGTACGACAAAGGTGGATGTGTGGCGATTGATATGCGAAAATGTAACTCATACTCTAAATACGTGGCGTATGGTTGTACCCCATACACCACTCAATATATTTATGTATGGTAGGTATGGGAGTGGCTTGCGATCGCTATTTGTGGCGTCGTCGTGGGGGGGAGGCCTATGTTCAGCAGTGGACGGATAAGAGCTGAGATGATGATGGTAGTATTCCTTGTTATCTCATGACTAAATGTGCAGGAGGTCAAGTAACATGTAAAACAATGGTCAGTATCGCGCGCAATTAATATGTAATATT
Organism: Idaea dimidiata; assembly: GCA_949358125.1. Classification (NCBI taxonomy): domain Eukaryota; kingdom Metazoa; phylum Arthropoda; class Insecta; order Lepidoptera; family Geometridae; genus Idaea; species Idaea dimidiata. The sequence continues at coordinate 13,741,550 of OX442334.1, forward strand.
CTATATTCTATTCTAGAAACTATAATAAGGTTATCTAAAGGCTTTTCAGTGACATAGAAGCTTGTTAATTTTGTTACAACCGCTTTCATATCATATATGGCACCTTCAAGCCGCCATCATTATATTATATCTATAAAATAAGTAGCACACATAACACCTTTCTCACCGCTGTGCAAAAATCCACACTTAATCGGTCGCCCATCGAAGTTATGATGCAGCTAGGCGCTGCAAAAACCCTTTTATTGACGCCAAAATATTGCGCAACGACCTAAAATATTTAATAGATTTAAGATACCCACCCGTGTTTAAATTCAATCGTACCATGTTACAGTATCAAAGCAAGAACAATACCCAAACAAAAAAATGTACAAGATCCATGTCGCTAGACAGACAGACGGACAACCAAGACAATTGTCATGGGAAGTGGGTGAGGTGACTCAGCTAGTCTTTGGTTTAAGATGCGGTTACATTGGGACGACACGTTGTCTTATAATTTTTAGTCAATTAGATTTATCTTAATTCAGAAGGAAGCATTTTTTCCACATATAATTAATCCCTGATTTGCGGTTAATATAAAATTACATCTCTCATGCATAAACATTAACTAATTATCCCTTGTCCTTTGAACCGGCCCACTTTTTATGAACTGTAAAATTACAGCTATATCCATGTCGCGTTAAAAGACAAAAATAAACTAGTTGTTGGTTAACTAACGTTTATAAGTTAGGGGTTTTGTAATCAACGTATAATTAAACATTAGTTATAATAATTAATTTTAAGTCAGGTATTAAAATTAAGTACAAATTAATTAGTACCACCATAATTTGGACATACCCTAAAAATAGATTTGATATTTTTTATCAAAGCTTCTCCGTACTTTATTTTCAAACATGTTGTAAATAAATTAATAAAATGTATTTACTTGAAATATTATTTGTTACATAGATCTTACCAATATTATAAACGCGAAAGTTTGTATGTACGTCCGTGACTTTGTTACTCAAGCACGCACAAACTACTGAACAGATTGCGATGAAACTTCGGAATATAGGTAGCTAGAAACCTGAAATAACACAAACTACTTTTTACCTCGATATTCTTGCGGGAACGGGACTTACGCAGGTGAAACTCCGGGCCAGTATCACATAAATGTTAATCCAACAGATTTCACCAGCACTTAACTTGGCATGCAAATGTTATTTTTCAATTTTGTTGAATGCCGCGTCAATAAAACAGCCTCTTAACCGAGTGCAAAGTATATATTACATATAACAATAGCTATATTAAAGACAAAAGTCAGGTGTTGTTCGTTATATCATCATAATGCGTTACTCCGACCAGTCATCGATTTGATTTCTCCAAGTCAAAGGTTACAATCTTTTCATATTACCAACTCTCGGCTCTCGAATAAAGGTTTAATCTAGTCTATTATTTAAATCCACATCTAATAACAGTTTGTTTGTCGGTGTTTCTGTTGTTGACGTGAAGAGAACTTAATGAAGCGACTTGCCGAGGTTTTTGCGAGGTTTCCGGTACGAAAATAGATTATTTGATGTGGTTGTTACTGTACAAATGTCGAGGTAAGAATTTGGGCAAGCAATAGATCATAATTATAATGTTGCATTTGAACTGACATTTTTGCAACTGATTAGTGTCGCCGAACCCCGCCTAGTTAGTTTACTGGGATTGCGCGTCGAAATACGGTTGAGCTGGTCATTTGTATTTACTGCAAAAGCAATGGTTTTCGAATACGCGTATGCGAGCGACCAAAACCCACTTGAGACATCCTATCTAATTTGTCATTTCTTTGGTTGTGCTTCTTTTGAAAGTGTTTATTTTTTAAATGCTGGAATGGATCAATAATGAAAGAATTATTATATGCCTATTTTATTGTTTTAAAATTTCAGTGTGAATTTACATGACTATTTCTACTCGATACAAAGTTGCATACTACCTAGAGGCAGCTGTTACACTAACTAATGACATCACAAACACATTCATTGAAACTCACAAATAACTTTGAAAACATCTGCATATAGAGTTACTAAGTCATCTTGCAAATCACCATACAGAATTCAATAAAATTTGTACAATTTCAAATGCATAATCATTTGGGTTCATGCCATTCATTCTTTTAAAATGCAATGTCATAATCGATACATATTTTAAAAGTCACTCGATTATAAACGCTATCGATTAAAAAATACGTCATGTGAGTTTCTGTGATACATTTTTTTTTTTGAAAATTCTACGTGTCGTTTAAGGGGATGAAATGCAACTGTTGAAATATTTTGTCACAACAATTTGTCACGGTTTGTCATATTGTTGCATGTCACGATGACGTGTCGCGCGTCCCGCTGTGAAAACGAATGAATTGTATCGATTACGTGTAATAAATCATTCGTATTATCGATAAACGAGTAACGGAAAGATCGACGAGCCCTTTTCTTTTGACATGTTGAATGAAAAATTGTAAAAGTTAACATTTGCCCGCCTTTGTACATAAAGAGTTTTTTACATAGATATTTTTACTAATTTAGAATTGATTTTTTAATCAGATAAAATACAAAATTTACAAACCGTTTGTATACGATTGTGAAGATTTAATTCAGTCTAGTTACATTCTATTAAAAACCGCAAGGCGCAGCTAGTTTCTTATTTAATCATTTTCGTCCGCATTTTTAATCACATTATCGCAATCGGTTCAGTAGTAAGTGAAGACGTAACAAACACTCAAACTTAAAAAAAAAGTCACATTTAAAAAGTCATCAGAATTGTAAAGCAACATAATCGCATGTTGGTTTCAACACCTAATTATCCAAAGATGCAAATGTTAAATTGTCAATTAATAAAGGTTTAATAAAGCGTCATTAATTCGTCCAAGTTATTAATTGCAACTAGTTGCAGCCATTAGGCTAATTGAAATGAATTATCCACTTCAATTCACTTGTAATTGAATAAATGGGTTCCTTATCGAGATACTTAGTTCTTATAAGACAGGCGCTTAGTAAAACTTGACTTATTTTTTTTATTAGACAGGTCCTTAGTAAAACTAGACTTAGCTGGGTTTAGCGGTTTCACCTGCGTAAGTTCCGATCCAGTGGGAACTTTAGGAAACCCTTTCAAAGTAGATACACTACAAAGACCACATGTTCCAAATTTCATGTCTCTAGTGGTCCTACATTTGGATTTGGCAGTTTGGGTTCTGTGTTAAAATACATAGTTCATTAAAGCAGTACCTAAATATATCAGTCGGAACTTGGAATTTTTGGTTTAGATATAATCTGCTACAAATAGGTACAATTTATTATTTACAGAAAGAAATAACTTAAAATGTTTAAAGGTTTATTTTTTATCGTGTATTTCAATGAATTTTATTAGGGGGAAAGGAGGTAAAGGGGTACAAAGAGGAATTTTCGTTTACCTTCGTTGTATGGAGAAATAGAAAAAAAATTGTCGATTAAAATCGAACACAACCAAATTAAAGAGCCTTCTAAAGTTTTTTTTTAGATAGTGACTTTTTTATTTGGTGGTGTTACATTTGATTCGGCAGATATCTTTGTTCCACAGATAAATTGTTAACCCTTAAATTGATATAAATTCACTTATTTTAATACAGAATCTAAAACTTATTATTAAAATTCTTCACACACAATTGTTATTTGTTAAACTAATTTATAAAAATAAAAGCTTTCGTATCTTAGTATAAAAGCTCGTAGGAGCGTGAGCTTTTCTTATACCGATGTGAAATTCCGACGTTCCATGTTAAATATCCGGTCTTAAGAAACTGTCCAGCGAACATCTTTCATTGAATTCACTTTGTAAAGTGTCGAATCTAGTAAATATGTCTATTTTCTTTTGATATTGAGACCGGGACTTATTTGAACCTTTAACACTGTGTACAGTCGGGCGATAAATGAACTTACCAGTTCACGTTTTTAAACTAAAACATTTTAAGAATAAAACCTCTTTTTTTACAAAAACAATTTTTATTGTTTTTTATTTTCTATTTAGAATAGATAAAAAAATAAAAATCTGAATATGAAAAAAATCAATACACAGCGACATGGTTTGGTTAATGGTCATGTCAGACAGAGGTATTGTGGTATAAACATATCTTCTCCAATGTGGTAAGGGAGGCTAATCCAGGGAGAAATCAGTTGATTTCATTTGTATGAAGACCTATAACGAGTACGTCCTCTTAAATAGATATACATACGTATTTAACTGCGGTCATACTCTCATAGCAAAAACTGTAAACAATAAATCACAGTCGGCAATAAAACGAATTATCTTGTTAACGCAAAAATAAGCATACCGTGTGTCTAATTCTACTTACAAAGTGTACCGACTACCGTGGTTTAAGGTGTTCACACCATTGAGATTTTATATACGAGTCCAGAAGTGATGTTTATAAAATATATTTTATGATTCTTTTATGCGAAATAAATATAAAAATCCGCTGCTAAGCACTAGACTTGTACTATGGGTAATAGACAACTGACAATAATTTTTGTAGATACATACATATTATACTTAGAAAAACACCCAGACCAGATACAAATATTTATTTTTAAACATAATTATTTGCACCCGACGGGAATCGAACCAGCAGCCTTCTGCATTGCAGCCGGGCGTTCGCCCGAGGCGCCACAAGGGCCGGGACGTAATAAGAAGTTATTAATGAAGAGGTTTATTTAAAAAGGATTAATTCTTCTGCATGCTTCTACTTCTTCTTGCTACTATCACCTCAAATTATTTAGAGTCAGCACAGTAGGTAAGTAAGGCTTCATTGACCATAACTACTGCAAATAGATTTGGCTATATTTTAACCCCCAATCGATATTAGGTTGGGGACGGGTGCGATCTCCATTCCTAAACAGCACCGCACAACACGGACCAGTCCGATTAGCTGTACGAATCAAGTCCTTGAGAAGGGACAAACCGCGACCAAAGCCTTATTAAATATGTCCCACAATAGATCAGTTGAATATTGTCCGATGCGCCGGCGCATTCGATCCTACTGCGCTATTACACATTCGACTCGCATAGTTACAAACAAATGTATACTAATTTGTGAGAACCAATGCTCTACCGAGATATGGATTGGTTTTTCGCTGCGCTTGAATGTAGGATCGGAATGGATAGTAACCTTTATCCTTCTTTAACTTAGAGAAATCAAAATTTATTTTAATCGGTTTGACGATTTAGTCAAAAGTTTAATTCTTTCAGAACCTACTTAATATTAGTATTATAAAGTACCTGCTTCTCCTTCAAGCAAAAACCACTAGACCAATCAAATTAATATGCAGGTAATTGAGATACACGGGGTAATTTTTATCCCGATATTCCCAATCTTTACGAAAGAAAAATAGATAACAGTACTGTAAGTACCTCCAATCTCATCTATTGGCCTAATTGTTTACTTTATTTACCTCATAGACACACAACATTCAAACGCAATTTTAAGCAAATTTTTTAAATTATATCGTTACCTAAACCTCATATTTCCCGAGTGAGTACTATATGTTGACGGCCCCTGACCCGGCCGTCATCACTCATCACGATTCCACAAATACACCTGTTAACCCTGCACTGTTTACGGACCCCTTAGGGCTATCGATATACATGTCTGTCTAATCAAAATATAACCCTTCCTTTTGGCTTGGCCGTAGTCATAAAAATATCGTAGGCATAGAAAGATCGATAGCATTCTCAATAAATTAATTATTATAAAGGTAAATGTTTGTGAGTGTGTTTGTTGCTCTTTCTGACTTGGTAAAAACAAATTTGCTACTTTTTATTGAGATATCTTCAGGGGATCGGGACAATTTTGAATATAATTAATTTACATTAAACCCTTTAATGTAAATATGACCACGGTGTTACTTGTGTTGTGTACAAGTTTTGACTAATTACCGCTGGTATTTTCTACTATTGGTCTCATTTTCTTACCAGCTAGGTCCACCTAAAACTATTGACGTATCAGCCCTAGTTTGGTCCAGAGTTCCCACGAGCTCCGCATAGAGCCATCTCGACAATAATGGCTGTTCGCGGCAAATGACAGACCGCACCGTTCACACGATATTATACACCGACCGATCTGGACTAAAATATTGTGCCGTAGCGCTCTAGAGGAATAATAAACGTAATACGATAGATTTGGACGCATTCTGATACCCAATATCACACTATATTAAAAATATACAGTAATAGTGCGCCTAAGTGTAAAACGGAACTCAGTTGCTTTGAAAATGCGTACTGTTTCAGCCAAAATGTAATCAGTCTTAAATTTTAGTTATTAATATAATTGTTACTAACTAGCCTCGTGGTTTCACCCACGTTAGGCTTGATATAATAGAAAACTTAGAAGAACCCGAAATTTTAAACCCTGTAAACAGAACCCGAGTAGTTCTTATTGAATTTTTTGTGATATTATTTAGTTTAAATCAGACTTTTTGAATGATTTATTTTTTTAATTTTGCTTTTCTTTATTACAATGAATGGTTATATATAGAAGATATAATTATTATAAATATATAAAGAAAGAGCATAGAAAAAGCTCTTTTTCATTTCGGCTCGTCCTCGGGGTCCTTCAGATTTCTTTTTGATTAAAAATCAGTTTTACAAAAAAAAAATAACTAATCAAAATTAAGGTATGATTGCAACTGTATTTAATTGAATGATTATTTTTTGTTCTGAATGATTTTAAGCATCTCAATATAAAAATGTCAACCCTTGACAACGGTTTTAATATCTTTATGTTTTCCGAACTGATATCCGTATGATACTCAATCGAAGGCATAACGCATCACCGAACACTACTTCTCAATCTAAATTTTATTTTATTGCTGTGCAATATGATTTAAAATCCAAATAATAATTAAGTCAAACTCGCGATGTGCCAAAAATTAAGATACGTTGATTTTGAACTTTATTCTGAAGGTGATTTTGTTGAAAATCGTTTGGCTGGATGTGGATGTGAGGAAATAATGTTATAAGTGCAAATTTTTAATTAAATCATTTTACAAGGGATGGATACGTTGGTTTTTGTTACACGAATGGTTGATTTTGGATGTGGATCGGTTTGGTTGTGTGTCCAAGTGTGTGATTACTCCAATTTTTGTAAGGGTCATTGTCGTCTTGGTCTTTTTTTAGGGTTCCATAATCAAAGGGTAAAAACGGGACATTTTTATTAAGATTTCACTATGCGTCTGTTGTCACCGGGCTGTAACTCATGAGCCGAACTGATAGCTAGACAGTTTAAATTTTCACTGATGGATGATGTATTTCCATCGCCGCTATAACTTTAAATACAGAATAAAATAAATATTTAATTGAGGCATCCATATAACAAAACTTTTTCTTTCTGTAATAATGGCACAGAACCTTTCGTGCCAGAGTTTTTCATAGAATAAGTCAAATATCTTGGCGAAATTAAGGTTGATTTTGGAGGTCTTATTAATAAAATAATAATAAATAAAATAAAAAGCCTTTTATTTCTTGCAATTTAAAACAATACCATTTTACAGAGTTTAACATTTTAATATAGTTTCAATAGTTCATGTTATTTGTTGGTATTTCATAATTATGCAAGAACCCCTCTCTTGTGAAGGTGAAGGCCTCCTCTAAAGAAGTCCATTTGTCTCTATCTTGGGCTATTTGTGTCCAGCAGGGGCCAGCCACTTTGATTATTTCGTCTGCCCATCGCGTATAGGGTCTGCCCCTGAGACGCTTACCGTTTGGACCCTTCCACTTTGTCACCCTGCTGGTCCATCTGTCGTCCTTTAGCCTTGCTACGTGCCCCGCCCACGCCCATTTTTGTTTTTTTGCGAAGCTTAGAGCATCTTTGGCTTTGGTGGTTTTCCTGATTTTTGTATGGCGAATTTTCTGAATATTTCTAATATTTAGCATGCTCCGTTCTATTCCACGCTGGCAGGAGGTGATTTTTGTATTTATATTGGAAGTATACTTCCACGTTTGGCATGCATAGGTCAGGCATGGTAGGAGGCATGACACCATAACTTTTGTTTTAATATTTATGGGCATGTTGCTTTTAAATATTTCGCGTAAGGACCAGTACTTGTTCCAGGTATTTTGTACTCTTCGTTCTACTTCTAATTCATTGTTTTCTCTGTCGAATCCAATTTGTTTTCCAAGATAGATGTATTTATCTGTATATTTTAATGCCTCATTCTCTATCGATACTCTTTTCTTTATGCTGTTTGTCGAAACCACTGTTTTGGAAAGATTCATTTCCAGTCCTACCTGTTTGCTAGCTGCATTTAATGAATCAATCATAGTTTGAAGTTGGTTGCTAGATTCTGAAAAGAGTACCAAGTCATCTGCGAAGCGAAGGTGACTTAAATATTTGCCGTTAATGTTTAGCCCTGTTTTTTCCCATTTTAATCTTTTTATTATTGACTCTAGAATGGAAATAAACAATTTTGGGGAGAGTGGGTCTCCTTGTTTCACCCCTCTTTTGATGGGAAATATAGGACCAGTCGATTCTAGTCTCAATTTAGATGTGCTATCTTTGTAAATATTTTTGATGATGTCTATGTACTCTTGTTCAACTTCCTGATCATGTAGGGCAGTCCATATGCTTGAATGTGCCACGGTATCAAAAGCTTTTTTGTAATCGATGTATGCGATGTAGAGCGGTCTTTGCATTTCTTGGTACTTTTCCATTATTAGTTCTATCGTATATATATGATCGATTGTCGAGAAGTTCTTTCGAAAACCCGCTTGTTCTATTGGTTGTTTATCCTCCAATGTAATACTTATTCTTTTGTTTATCAAGGAAGAAAACAGTTTGTAGATACACGAGAGTAAGCTTATAGGCCTGTAGTTCGTGATGTCCTTTGGGTCACCTTTCTTGTAAATTAAAATTATTTCTGACTCTGTCCACTGCGATGGTATTTCTGCAGTTTCTAAAACAAGGTTAAATAAGTGGGTTAAGGGTGTAGTCAATAATGTGCAGGCGACCTTTATAGCTTCATTTGTAATACCGTCTGGACCCGGACTCTTGTCTATATTTAACAACATGGAAGAGATTATGAAGGCCCTACGAGAAATTCAAAAAGAACTGAACGAACAAAAAATTGAAATTCAAAAAAATGGAGAAAAGGTGACGGAACAAGTAACTTTAAATATTACTAAAAAGTTGGAAGAAAAATTCAATACCTTGGAAGAAAATCACCAAAACCTTTAGGAAATTGTGGAAAACCAAGAAAGAAGAATGCAGTTTATGGAAAAGCAAGCAAGACAAAGGAATATAATTTTTTTTGGTATCGAAGAGAGTGAATCATCGTACAACAACTTAGAAAATAATATAATCACATTCATAGGTGAAAAACTGTCAGTACATTTAGATTATAGAGATATACAAGAGGTAAAAAGAGTGGGAAAGAAGGGAGAAAAACCGCGGCCAGTAATTGTGACCTTTTTGACGCTCGGCATAAAGATCAACGTTCTCAAGCAAAAAAGATTACTGAAAGACACCCTTTACTACCTAAACGAAGATTACCCCAAATACATATTAGAAAAACGGAAAGAACTACAAGAAGAAGCCAATAGAGAGCGCGAGAAAGGAAATAAGGTTACGATAAAATATGATAAACTGGTTATATTAAAATCAAACAATAAGAGAACACTACCAGTTTCACCTGAGTCTGAATCTAACTCTCAAGGTCTAGGTGCTAGCACCATACAAATCATCAAAAAGAATAAAACCTACCAACCTAAACCATTTATACACAGGTCTAACAGTATTTCGGAAGGAGTTCTAAAACCAGGGATTCTAAGCTACTTAGTAAAGAAAAATGTAAACAACACATCGCCTAACCAAAACAACGGAAATACAAACGAAAATAAACAATTATAGCAACCAACGTCCTCCTCCTACACAGGGATTACACAGATGTAACATTCAAGCAATTCCAACAAAGTAACAAAAAACATCTTCCAACCCGGTTGGTCACCGTGGAAGATCAAGACCAAAACCCTCTAAAGGAAAAAATCCGTACTTCCACAAAAATACAAGAAGTGTCAAAAACACAAAAAATAAACAACTCTACAAACACAAAAAAAGAAAATCTGTACATACTGACTTACAACGTCAGAACTCTGTCCACTCACGAACGTTTAATTGAACTAAGCGAAGCAATCAAAGGAATTAAATATGACATAATTGGTTTGTGTGAAATAAGACGTAAGGGTACCCAAATAGAAGAACATAAAAATTTCATACTATGCTACACGGGCCACACACCTGGTCAATATGGAGTCGGTTTCATAATAAACAAAACTCGCAAGAAATGGATTGAAAGCTTTACCGGCATAAATGAGAGAGTAGCATTATTAAACTTAAACATTCAAGGGCTAGCAATGTCTCTTATACAAATATACGCACCGACTGAATCAGGGAGCGACGAAGAAGAAATTAACACCTTCTACTCAAATGTCAATAGAGCCATAGTCCAAGCTTACAAGAATTATCTAATTATGGGTGACTTAAATGCACAAATAGGAAAACCAAGAAAAAACGAAGGCTTAATAATGAAACAAAACGGTTATGGCGAGAGGAGCCCGAGAGGCCAAAAGCTAATTAAGTTTTCCCTCGAACACAAACTTGCAATTTTAAATACCTTCTTCCACAAAAAACCTAACCAAAGATGGACCTGGCGATCACCGAGTGGTATACATAAAAATGAAGTGGATTACATAATGTCAAATCAACCTAACCTCTTCCAAAACATAGAAGTTTTAAACCTTAATTTTCGGTCGGATCATAGACCAATCAGAGCAACCCTGACAATCACAAAACAAAAGAAAAAGCGCACAGAATATAGAAACAACCACTATTCACTATTGAAAACTGATCGAGAAATAATAAAGTATAAACAAAGCATTTCATGTCACCTACACGATTTAAACAACTGTCAAGAAAAAACATCAGCACAGGCTTATTACAACAGATTAACAAAGGCTATATCCCAGAGCTTACAAGACGCTCGCACACCTAACGATATATCAAAGAGTACTCACAAAGTCCTACAAGAGCGTACACTGACACTAATCAAGAGAAGACAAGATGTACAACATGCAAAGACCAAAAATCGAGCAACAAAAAATGAACTAGCAGCACTATACAAACTAACAAGTAAATACATAAAACAAGACTACAAAACTTACAGATCGAAGGTAATAGAAAAACATTTAAAACAAACAGGAAGCACAAAAAAAGCTATTAAAGAGCTAAGCACAAATAAAAATTGGATAGATGGTTTACATTGTAAAAACAGAACCGTAAATAATCGCAAAGAAATTATAGAGATAGCAACTGATTTCTACAAAGCTCTATACAGTGCCCAAGAAATAGAGCATGGTAACCATAGCTTCAACAATAGTGGTAACCCTATAAACATAAACAAGACCGGAAATATAACACCTATATCAGAAAATGATGTAGAACAAGAAATAAAAAGGTTAAATATAGGAGGTCTTATTACTAAGGCTGAAATCTATAGTGCGTACTTTGACTTTATTTAGACTGAGCTTAGCAAAAACTAAGCATAAACTTTGAATGGGAATTTATAGTTGAAATACATTTTGTAAAATATGAATAAAAAAAATAACTTCATAGTCATAGCAGAGAAGCATTATGTTTGATTGGTTTACATTCTAAATTTGAAAAACTTCGACTTTCCTAACCAAAAATTGTCTAAGGTCGAAGTTTATGCTAAGCAAAGACAAAGTACGGACTATAGATTTTAGCCTAAGTAATTAAACCATAAAAATAAATTAAGTTCAAAAATACCATTTTATATAACAATCACTCTCACATTAATTTTAATCCTCATCTAAAGAAAAACATGGAAAAAAAATACACAGATTAATTTAAAGTGGCAATTAATTACCCCCAAAAATAAATTAGAGCTCGTAATTAAGGCAACATTTTTTTAGATATTCATTAAAATTGTTTAAATTATCATAAAATCATTCCCATGACTTAATTTATATAAAGGACTGACATTGAATATTCGCAAAAACTCGTGTATGCTATCAAAAATCAATGTTATACGTTTTAAAATGCAGGTTACGGATCGAAGGTAGATTTTGTAGAAACATGTATTAGTTACAGAATACGTTTTGAGGAGAAAATGTCGATAGCTTTTGGGATCGAAATTTTTACACCTATACTACGCCACTATAGTCCACCTGGTAATAAGTATGTAAACGTTATAAGTGATGATATGGCCTATCTACGATGTAACACACCAATCTAGAAAAAGGAAGACGGCTGTGAAACAAGATCCGACCCGTCTTCCTTAGTGGCTGCACCGCCAACGTATCGGAACACGGACGAATCCACTTGGCGTTATGACTTAGAGCGGTATCTACCAAACCGAACCCTCAGCAGGCAGAGGATACAGTAGCCATAAACTTTTAGACCCCGGCAATACCTCCCCCCCTCCTTGTCCTTCTTCTAATGTATACTATTTTTTTTGCGGCTAAAAAAAGATAGTAACTTAAGCTCCCAAATCTACCTCACGTCTCCTACTTAGGTTTGGCAATCATTTAAACGTTATCGCTGCATTTATCTGATACAAATTCGGATACATTCCGAAAATTAACATCAGCCTTAATTACTTGGATTTACAATCAAGATACAACCATGAAGGTATGTTAAATTAATAATTTTCAACGTTTGTCGGGTCGTCATCGAAGTTACAAGTGGTTTAAGTGATATCTTATTGGATATGTCACACGTTTTAATGATAACTTATGGATATTCTTGTTTAGTAATTGGAATTAACATAATAAATAACCGATGATGGAATTACTTAATTTTCAATATTTTGCCGATTAAAATTAACGTTATAAGTTTATTATTAACTTTGAAAGGTAAGATTTTGTGCATTTTGAACCCACTATCTACAATTGGAACAATTGGTAGCTAACTAGACTGATTCCGGAATTTCCACGTGAACTTTACCTTAATTTTTTGGTACCAAACTGATTTTAATAATACTTCTTTAAACAACAACAAGCCATGAGTTACATTCGACCTCAACATAACAATCAATCTGTGCAAAAGTCAACAATGGGATGTGAACCCTGAAATACCAACCCCAACACACTATCGAATTTGCCACGTGAACATTTCCTAATTCTTTGTACCCAACTTCCTTCTTTAGCCCGGCAACAAGATGCGCCGCGCGTTACCTCTGACCCCAACAAACCGATCAATCTGTACCTACTCTAAACTCGCGCGCAGTTCACAAGTCCAGCGCCCGCGCACGCCGCGCATTCAGTAAATCACGCAGCGGGAGCTTATCGCCTCGCTGATCTCGCTCTAAATTAGATCGACGACGATTTGCTGTCCGTGCTGTAAGGATGTAAGCTCGTTTGTTTCAACAATTTGTTTTGTTTGCTTCGGTTCGGCGTTGTGATGTCAGTCTGGAAAGAGCAACTCTTTAAGTTATACGACAATATTTTACGAATTTTTTTACGACAATCTGAATCTTGAGTTTCTTATGTTTTATTCTCATTGGAGGTGACGTTCCGAAGAAACAGTATATCACTAACGATTTAAAAAGATCGACGATCATGTGAAATCTTTTTGAATATATTATATAAGTATAGGTAGATTGATTTTGATTCTTTTATGTTTTTCTTTGGTCAAATATGTTTCAAAATATTCAGACCCGATCATTAACTTTCATTCATTATCGTTATTGAGCATAGCTGGCGTAGTTTGGGATAAGGAACTACGCCCCGTTTGGCTTTTTCCCGTCTCCTCTCAAAACTAATTCAGGGGAAAAGGTAATCGAATCGAAGGACGCACATGTTTGAATACCTGGCTAAGCTAAGCTAAACTAACTTAGTTTAACCTAGTGCCTTCTCACTCACTGTAAGGCAAGGGCCTACCCTAGGGGAGTTCGCCAGTAAGACGTTGGGAGCCTATTCCGGATTGGCGAATGTCCCATATCTAATAGCCATCGGGACTTTGGCGAGTCCTAAGCCATGTCGGTTTCCTCACGACGACGTATTCTTTAATTATAACACCGACATTTACCTCTAATAAGTAATATTTATAAAATGATAATTTTGAACGTTTAATTGGGCACCGAAAGACACGTATCTTGATACCAACAATTTAGTCCGGCGATATATGAGTGTATCAGGTTCTTACGATAACGACTACGACCCATGTTCAATATGTAATAAGGTCTGGTGACACAAAGATTGGGATCTAACATATTATATTGTGTTCAATATCGACTACAGTGCTCTTAATTATTTAATTTTTACGGATAAGAGTTTAAAAAATTCGGACCTTCACCTTTCTTCGCTTCTTGTCCATCCAAAGGTTGCCTGGAAGAGATCGACTGATACGACTGTAATTTCATATGGCCTAGTATCTTCTCTTCGTGTAGTGGTGTGGCTCACTAAGTATTAGAGCTGTCAAGACGCCCTCTAAGTCCTCTAACTTGAGCTAACAACTGTTAACAGACACAACAACCTGGACCAAGTGGTCGAGGCATATGAGAGGCATATTGGGCAAGTGCCCAATAAGTGCTCTCAAACTCAAATAAATGCCACACACATTATCGGTCACCCATCCAATTAATGACCGCAGGAGGCGTTACCTAACCCGCACGATTACACAAGATCGGCGGACGCTGCTAGGCAATTGAGCTCCTCAACTTGTGAGCGAGAGTCGACTCTCGTAGCGGAAAATTTAAAGGAAAAAAAACATGATAACATTTGTAACAAACGCCTAGTTCTAGAACTACATGAAAACTGAATTTATACGTTTCAAAACCAATAACATGGAGCATGCTCTTATAAATTAACAAGTAAATGATTGATTGGAAATAATCTATGTCACGCCGTATTAATAGTGAATTGGGTTTCTAAAGCGATTTTTCAGTTTAATACCTTTATGTTGCCTGATAAGCAACATATTGGATTCTTACGGTTGCATTCGATTTGGAACAGAGAAATGTTTGTGGTTTTTTTTAGAGTTTGTTTTTTTTTATTGAAGGGTACTTACATAAGACTTTAAATTCCTGTCGGATTTATCGAATATTTTGTTGAGTAGGTGATGTTTTCTACGTTTTAGTGAAGATAATGAAGGTGAAGGTGTAAAGCATAATTATTCATAATTTAGTCAAAAAACTGTCTAAAAAGTGGATAGGATTCTCAACAAGAAAAAGTTTTTGACTTGAATTTGCACCAAAATGTAGAAAACCCTATAATCCGATAGGGATTTTAGGCTTAGGTCTCATGTAGGTACTCCTGATGATTAGTTGGTATACTTTATTCACCTTGGAGAATTGATTTAGGTGAACGAGAATATCAAATTAGTATACCTTCAGGCGCCAGGTAATGTTCAGGTGTATTACTTTGAGACCGAATGCTGCCTGCGATTCAAATCCCACGAGCACATTCAAAATTAATGTTTTAGAGGAACTACTTCAGGTTGGAGGTTGTTCTGTGCTAGGTATGTAGTATTTTGTAAGGATTTTATTTATTTATTCTATTTTTTGTTTGTTATAGATGAACCAAAAGTGCAAAGTGTGTGGGGAGCCAGCAGCGGGCTTTCATTTTGGTGCCTTCACCTGTGAAGGTTGCAAGGTAAGGATTGGCAAATTTTATTGTTGTCTATTATATAGGTATAGGCCAGTTTTAAAATAGTTCTGCTCATCATTCCGAAGATACTTGCCCATTCTGTCTAACTGACACTACTCTTGAGGTATTCGTTTTCTAAGAAAAAATAATCATCAAAGTCGACTGAGTTGTCTCCGAGTAATCAGCACACTACACCAATCACTATATCGTCGGACGTGGAAAAATGCTAAAATTATTAGTAGTAACGCGATTAAAACCGAAAAATTTATGTAATTTCATAACAGCATCGCGAAAACCGAAAAAAAATGGAAAAGTCCATGTTCGTTATCTCGGGATGTTTTCTTCCTTTACCGTGAAAGTAAATTTTTCGCATAGAAAATGTATTGGCGTCTAGCCAGATAAAATGACCTTCAAATATAAGTACTTATCTCTTTCTAACTAAGCCAATACTGATCTATTAATTACAATAATTACCCTTATTATCTACATAAGGCGTTATGTGCGGAATACTAACCGAGTTACGCAAATTAACCAAATACTAATTAATACAATTAGAATAGGAAATAGAAGTACAAATATAAAACAATCGGAACATTCGATTTTCACTGCACAAGGATTCCTATGATTTCACACTGGCGCATTCAATATTACCATTACTTGAACAAAAACCAGCTAAAGGGTGAACGTTTAAAATTAACATACTCTGCGGTTTTTTTTTCCATTTCAAATTCATACTTTTATCCAAAAGATTATTTTGTTCTCCTTGCTTTGACATTGACCAGAGAAATGTAACGCTGCAGGCTTTTATGAGCTTTGTTTTATTAAAAAGAAAGGGCATCTAAAACTACCTGTTTTATATGACTTATTATCAGTTATCACTGGCAGGGACTGTAGTTATTAACACCAATGCACGTTTGAGGGATGACGTTTTCGAAGATGCATTTTTTCGCACAATATTTCTTAAAATGACAAATTTTTGTTATTCCGTTCTGACAAATATAAATCAACAAAAATATTATTATAGTTACATAAGGGACATTACTTTTACGTTTTTAAACTCAAATGTGAAACTCATATTAATATTCAATTCTATTTATAATTGCTTCAATTCTTATTCATAATAATATCCTTAACAAATAGTAAAGTTCAACAATTACACACTTTGTTTCCTTGAAATAAAGATCAGTATCGAATACAAACCGATAGATATCTTTCGACCGATAGATATCCGTGCGATATCCGGGAGATCCACGTCAATAACTCGATCAAATAAATCGATCGATTTCCGCCATTTTTTTTTCAATCGATTTAAAAATAATTAAACATGTTAATGCTAAATCGTTCATGAAATATTAGCTAGTGTAAAATGATACTATTAAGTATAGGTAAACTGTGTGAATAATTGAACTAAATTGAAAATTCTTATATAAAAATACTATTTGTTTTGCTGATTGTATTTAGAATTTACAATGACGTCTAAATTCACAGATACACTTTGACATTTATGGCTAAGTATTTGTTTTTTTTCTTGTCAAGATAGTTATGTATTTAGTTGTAATGTTTTTAACAGTAAGTCGCAAAATAAACCTACTTAATTTTACTTTGTGTATTTTGACACCAAAATTCGTAAACTATAAAAATGTATATAAAAATTAGTAATCTCGTATCTATACTCAAATATTTAATTCCTTAAAAGATCATTTTGAAACACTTAAAATTGATAGCTATGATGTGTTGTTTCGGAACGCGACCCACGATAAGAAGAAACCACAAAAATATCAGAGGAATCTCTTTTTTTATGTACTGTACATTTTAAACCAAATCACCACTTACCATTAGGTGAGATAATGGTCAAACGCTCATTCATCATATTATTTTTTTAAAAAAATTCACACTAGCATAAAATCAGCCGTTGTTCATATCGTCCGCCCTTATTTGCGATATAACATTAGTTTGCAACATTTACCTCAACTGGAACAGAACAATCGGTTGTGCAAACGGATACGGAGTCAGGATGTCGATCGACATCGGCATCGACCCGGTCATTCTGGCCTTTGACAATCATTACAGTTTGACTGTGGCCTTGGCTACTGTTCTAATAAAACAGTATATCAAAATTGCTTTATTTCTTTGGAAGCTACGACGCCACAGACACACAAAGACACACAAAAAATATTCTTTTAGTTAGTAAAAGCTCAGAGTTAAATTTTAAAATTGAAAACCGATAAATTTGGGAATTCAATATTAGGGGAAGTTCAAAAATTTTGGAAGTCAAAATTTTGGCACTAAACGATATTTTCATTACGTAACTTGTGATTTGATGGACACGAGTTTATTATGGTGCATCCACACCGCAGTTACTTTGTTACTCAATGCTACTGAGCAACATCAGAACATTTTTTTCATTCTAAAAATAGTACTAATATATAAATGTGAAAGTTTGCGTGTAAGTAATTAAGAAAGTTAGTATGGAAACGAGTATGTCTGTTACTCCTTCACGCGAAAACGACTTAACCGATTACGATGAAACTTAATCGCACCGCAGATAGATGAATTAACACATAGACTACTATATATCTCGAACTCAGCAGCGTAGCTTCGTTACCTAAAAGAATACATAATTCGAAGCTGCTACTGCCGCAGCGAGATTCAAACGCGCACCTTCCGCTTACCTTCTTCATACTTATGGTAAAGATAATACAAAATTGCATACGCAAAGTTAACAAACGATGTAACATGATCGGTCATGGTGTTTAACTCCAAAACTATTGGTTAGGAAACTTCACTATTACAGAGCCAGATGCACAGCCCGGAAAATGACTATAGACGAAATATCGTAACTATTTCAGATCATTTTCGTATACGCAACCTCTTTAAAGGTTAAATGGAATCGTTCGGATGATGAGAATCGATCTTTGAAGATGGTTCGATAGGCTGTTATTTTACTGCGAATAAGTGTTGGGCCTCGAGTTTAGGTTTATCAGGTATGTTGCTATTTTTACACGACTGCCAAAGGAAGTGTTATTGTTACTAAGCATCTTAATAGGTTTCATTTCGAAATATGATAATGAATGAAAGATGCTGATAATGTAAAGAAACGAAGTTTTTAAGATCCTTGCCACGCCCGGAAGTTAACTCTAGAGTCTTTCGTACGCTTGGATTCAATATGACGCCCGCTATATGAGACAGGGCTTTAGTACCTTGTTGTATAAACTACTATTAAATCTCAGTCTATCCCTGAAGAAGAAGGCTGAAAAGTTCTCAAAACGTAGGGTAAACCGAAGAAATAACAATCTCATTTGTTCGTTTCATCCGCGTTGCTTTTATTATTTTTGGCATTTTCAACTACAACAGAATGAGTATAATTTCGAATCAGTATCACCAACACCTAAAAACAATATAACTATTAAATTAGTTTTTACTTATCTAGGTGACCGCGCTACAATTTAGACTTCACCACTCACAGATAATTAAACAAGTGTTACGTTTAACCACACAACATCTTTAAACAAAACTATAACGCTACTGTCCTCACAATACTTCCAAACCCATATAATTATAATATTTATTCCTCCCATTTAAAATGGATCTATTTACCGTCTGCGCGCGCGCAGCACATTACCATACAAAGAGTCGAACCGGCTACCGGAGCTAATTGCCACTGAGTGTACACTTACTTGCATTGTACTTAATTGCTGACAATGGATTGTATTTTTATTTATTTTAAGGGTAGGGTTAGTGCATTTATTTGTTTTTTTTTTTAAGTAATATAATGCTTATTTACAATTACTTTGATGCGTGACGTCACGTAACTGTTAGCGAGACACAATATTTATCGTAACTTGAAATGCCTGTAAAATCTAAACTAATAGGTATTTTTGGCTACAACAAAAACTAGTGTATCTGTATACATACAAACTTTTCTGTAATTAAGTTTCAACCGATTCGGCATACCTATTAACATTCTTTCTTGCAATAATTATTATTTTGACATATTTATCACAAAAAACTAATATTAGATAGATTAGAGACGGCTCCGACTACCGTGGTTTTTTATATACTTAAATTCTTCAGTTTGCTGTTTCCAATTTAAATTTTAAAAATATATGTTTTCCCGAAGTGTAGGTATGTTAGGTGACAATAAAATTAAATGTTTTGTTGTTTAGGAGTATGCACTACTTAGGACACTTTATACGACTCGACCACGATATTTACATTGGTAATCAAATCACCAATGTACATGTTATGGTCAAATCGTAAAATTAATCCTTTCTCGAAATGACCAACCATTTCGTGAAGCATTTATATCGATGTAAAACATAAACGAACTCTATCTTATTAGTTATTACGGATTAGACTATAAAAGGAATAAAAATCACAGTAACCTACTCTACAATGTAGCACCGTACAATGTTGTTCAAATAAAACAACTCTTCAAAATGTCAGACATGTAATTGGCTATGTCGAAGTTGGTGCGCAAAAACGTGTGAAGTCAAAACCAAATTATTGCGTAAGTGAAGTGATGAGCGCTCGATTATGTTCGCGCCGTAGTTTCGACAAGTAAACCTATCATTAGCGGCGATCTGCTGGCGTTAACAATACTTTTTTACCCTTTTAAACTATGTTTAAGTGAGATGTTATGAAGATTTATACTGCACGTAGGCTGAGATAAATCTTCATTTATTATACACGTTTAGAATTGTATAAGCGCGTGTTTGGATGTGTACATGTGTCTATAAATAGTATAACAGTTGAACAAATTAGTAAAATATTAAAATTAATATATTTTTTCATTCATATATTTGACGCTACGTGTGCCGTTATGATATTATTAAGAGTTGTAGAATCAAATCCCTTGGATTTTTGGGAAAATAAATTGGATGGGTTTAATAATGAAATGAAGAAATAATTATTATAACATTTGATTGATTTTAGCAGATATTTGAATTTAAATTAAAAGTACTTGACTGTGCTCGGTAAGCACATACACGTACCTGATGGATGAGTTTTGTGCACACATTCAATCACGCGCCAACATGAGTCCAACCAAACGTAAATGTAAATGGTTCCATTTCTAATTTGAATTTCTGTTCTAATTGCGTTCTATTTTTGAAATGTCTCAATCAACAAATGAGCCGTTCGTTTTTAGAGCTTCTGCAACGTTAGCGATATACCCAGTGGCGTTTCGATAAACGATAGCGGTTCGCACGATCATCTCGACCGGCACAAATTATTTTCAAATTTAGAGCACATTCAAATTGCAGTAAAGCACGCGATACAAACGGAAAAGATATTCGGAGCTGAGACCGTTTCGCAACCACAGAGTAATAAATCATCGCTACTAATTTGCTTTTAAAGGTTTTACTTGAATTATCTGTGTGTGTAATCGGGTATTGTGCGGCGACAATCGGCCGGTAGAGGCGCCGTGCCTCCATTGTGCGCGCGACATATAGAAACTTTAAAAGAACGCCGCCCGAAGCCGTAATTTGTCAACTCGAAAAAAAAAACAATGAGCCTTAATGGCTACCTCTAATGTGAGTTAATTAATTGGACTGTTTATACACTACTCTATGTAATTGCCATCTTTCTAGTGGTGCCATTTACAACAGCTCTGTAATTAGCTATTTTCTGCTACGTTAAAGTTCAATACGATCCTTATTAATTCTTTAATTAAATCGCCTGCCAGAAACATGTTTTAAACAACTCTTAACACTATTAAATACTCTTATTTCTTATAATTAATAGTAATCATACGCAAAAAGGTAATTAAATGAATTTAAATTGCTTACGAACTCCGTGTAATCGAGTTGAATCGATTTCGAATCAATATTGCTCAGATAGTTAACCTTACAATTAATAAATAATTTAAAAAATTAGATCAGTACAAAGCTGGTAATTTGTCGCAATAATCACTGTATTGAAACAATGTCCAAAACAGCCAGCAATACCGTTGCACGGTTTTAATCGATTCGTCTCGATTGTGAGTCGCAATCGATTAGAATCCAGCTCGTATTTTTACGTGTACATTATAATCATTCGGTTTGTATCGAGTTTATTTGAATTTGCATTTCGAATCGCTAATGATTTGTTCCTATAGAATCGGTGCGTTAATTGCTATTGTCTCATAGAGGTCATGTCGAAATTGTCAAGACGCAATGCGATACCGGATTGGCACACCGATCGGCTTATTGGAGCATAGCAATAATTTTTATTCCCGTCACGAAATCTGCAGTGGCGTCCGCCGACATGTTGTACTTACGATTAGTTTAAATTGCATAATTTAACGTTTCTACGAGGTTCAAGGATCGACGTTGTTAAAAGCAGGCATAGAACTGGATTGGTCTCTACTAGAGACTACAAGGGGAAAGGTCGCCCGATAGTAAGGCTTTTCAATGTCGACATTGACGGCCAAGTTTCATACGTTCCAAAGTTAAACTGTTCGGAAATTCACTCACACATCTTTAGAAATGATGGCTCAAAATGGAACGTCCGCGTTCCAATTTTGAAATTGGTGGGTAACGTAGTTCTGTTACCCACCATCTAGGTAATCGAAGTCTGAAATCTATAAAGCGTGCTTAGACTTTGCTAAGACTAAACTTTAACTTAAGACAATTTTGTTATTATAAAGCGATCTTCGCAATCATTAAAAGTTTTTGCTAAGCAAAGTCTAAGTTTGTCAAATTTACAATGTATACCAATCAACAATAATGACCTAAACTTTACTTCTCTGTTATAACTATGTAGATATTTTTATTTTATTTGTAGTACAAAATGTTGCTTAGACAATTTCGACTATTAAACTTTGCCAAGTTTTTGTTAAGCTAAGTCTGAGCAATGTCTAAGTATGCTCTATAGATTTCTGCTTAAGAAGTCGGGCTTTAGGCGTAGAATGCAACGGAATCTCAACGTAGGTATAGCTAACGGATTAGCAATGGTGTGAAAGTATTTTATCTCTATCAGCGTCCCTCGTAAACTTAAATAACTCTCCGCACACACTACGTCAAAAAGTTCATAGTTCAAGTACTAAAATGAACGCAGATGCGTCGAGGTTTTACAATAAATAATTTCAACAATTAATCGTGTTGAGTGGAATACATTGCGCATCGGTATTTTTATTTTAAGGGGAAAATATACCCACTGTGTTCTTCATACACACTTAGTTCGAATGTTTCCGCCCATAGGACATAGAACACAGTGTTTATGCCATAAAACCTATAAATTTGCCAAGACCATGCTTCTATGATTTGGCTTTTTTATTTTCTAATTAGAATGATTTTTTTTTTGGAATATTAGTGTATTATAGAGTCATAGAAAATGTAATATAATGGTAATAATGGCACTTATAGATTTTATGGCATAATCATAATTGCTCTAATATCTTTTACTATCTTTATCTTTAGTTTACTTTAGTAGGTAGCTGTACCTATTCCTCCCTCTTATAAAAATAGAATGCATTACGATTCTGTATTTAAATAACGGTACTTTCGCAAAAGAATCGCGAAATGGTTCGATTAATCGATAAACATCGAAGCAGATATCGATTCACATTAGACATATAATCGATTAACAGACCGATTACTAATCAAAACATCGGTATATCTCCTCTCAGGTCACTGCTTCCGAACGCAAACACGACACGACACGCGCCCGACTTTTTAACAATTACATTTTACTATTCCAAATTTAAAAAACGAACTATATTGATTCTTATTTCGAAGACTACAAGAGCCTTAAGTGATGTTAGGGTTATGTTAGGTTTGTAGATGCATCCTACAGTCGGAGAAAGGTCAGAAATTAAAGTTTGGTAATGTTATCTCTGTTCTCACGATGGTTTCGCGTGCGTGCTCGTAACGCCAACTCGGTTGGGAAAGTCCAATCGAGAGATTCATTCGATTTGTCACAGTTACAGATTATTGATTAAGAATTGCATCTACATATCGACTGATCATGTGAATATAATGATAACTTATATTGATAGATAGATTTACGCTCTATGGTACCAGAACACAAGGTACAGTAAATTGTTAAAAGAAAAACTCGAAACTAAAGGGTACAATAGTTTATTTTTTTCAGTTTTGTTCTCAAAGGGTAAAAAAGGGCTAAAAGACCCTAAGACTCTACTGTCCGTATATCTATCATCAGGTTGCATTTAAAGAACCATGATAGCTAGACAGTTTAAACAGATGTACCTCTAGATTTCCGCTATAACAACAAATACTAATTGAAGTAACAATAATAAGTACCTGAGGAAGAGGTCTGTAAAGATCTCGAAACGTATAGGGCATTAATCAATGCTTAAGATAATAACGCGATTAAAATTAAAAAAAAATAGTTAAATTAATGTTGTACCAAAATTAGTTTCGCTAAAGAATCAGACTTAGAACAACTTTGGTACCAATTTTATTTAGTCTATAGAAAACTACGAAGCTACTAAATATAAAGATAACCATAAAATTGTTAGGTTTAATAAAGTTTTACCTACATCCAGTTTATAGGGAGTTAATGACAAGCCGACAAGTCCAGCCCTTGTTTACGAGCCAACAATGTAGTTTCATTATAGTTGTGGTAGGATACACATTTCATGTAATTAAATAAACACTATGTCATGTGGTTACCCCACGTGAGACTTCAGTATAGATAGTTACTGCTTCCTTGAGCCGTGTATTTATTTTTATATTATGGATTAGCGTAGAATATCTAAAATATTCAATATGTAGGTAATTTAAGTACCTACATTTATTACTAACTTTATTTCATTCGATTTTTCTTCTGCTTTCGCGATGTTGGATTGCAATGAAACTTACCTATTTTAAGTTTTACTCGCGTTGCGTTTACTCTCTTTAGCATTTTATCAATGCTCATCGTTTCGAGATTCTTACAGATCTCTTCCCGAACCGTTTTTAAAGCGAAAAATGAGTTTTATTTCAACTCGCGAAAACAGAAAGAGTATCCTAGAAGAAGTAGTTTTCTTATGTACATTATATTATTAAAGGTAATATAAATACGTACATTTATTTCTTACATTATATTATTACTTTTTTCTGTTTTCATGACGTTGGAATGAAATAAAACTCAGTTTGTCGTTTGAAATAGTTTTGGTTTTATAATTTTTAATATTTTAGTTAAGTTAGTTACTGCATCTTTGATAATAAAGCATATTTATTTGTATATATTATAAGTATAGATTAGGTATGCGTAGCTACTTTCGACTAAATCATTTTCGCTTTTTTTTTCTATACCGGGCCTACACTGTGCCTGTAAGCTATGCGGCTTTAGTTCTTTATGCTATCAATCATTAAGTATTAAAACTATTTCATAGGAAAGTTTAATTATATTCATATTTTTTACACAGCTAGTTAACCGAGTATTATTTTCTAACTTTATTTATTTAGTTATTTATTTTGTATTTTGCCACACACCTCAAGAACCGCTTAATAAAATCAAATTACTCCATCCAAAAGTTGCCTGGAGGAAATAGCTTTTAACACTAAGGTCGCCCATTTGTACAACTTTTTACTTTTAAGCTTTCTATATATTTGTCTTACTTCAAATGTAAACTGATAGTACTTAATTGTTGTCGGTTGTGTGCGAATAAAGTAGTATTAATCTATCTATCAATTAGTCTTACAGTTAAATTATTAGTACATTTGACTTAATGTATTTCAAATCTAATGTACGAGTAATAACATGTGATGACCGCTAGTCGGTGCCATAATAACACTATGAAATATTTAATACGAACAGATATTAGTTTCTTTTCATAAGAAAAGTATAAGCACCTCCACGTCAATACCTCTTTGCACGGAATGATTATATCAGATTCATTTCCTAGGTTCTGAGTTACGGTTTTTCTTCGATGTCTGTGTTATTGAAAGACTCGATGTATTTTATTTAATAAAACCGGCCAAGTGTGAATCCGACTCGTGCACGAAAGGTTCCGTACCATTATCACAATTCTGTTAACGCGACTGACCACAATTTATCACTAGATAGCGCCAGTGATAAAAATAAATCGCATCACCATGTTATTTGAATTTTTATTTCGTTTAAATTATTTGTTGTTGGAGCGGCTACACAAATATCTGTCATAAGTTTAACTATCTAGCTATCTTTGCAGACGACCACTGTGGCGCAGCGGGCAAAGCTCGGATTGCAACGCAGAGGGTTGTGGGTTCGATTCCCGCCGGAAACAAATATTTCTGCTGACCATAAATATTTGTT
The DNA here is from genome assembly GCA_949358125.1 of Idaea dimidiata. Taxonomy (NCBI): domain Eukaryota; kingdom Metazoa; phylum Arthropoda; class Insecta; order Lepidoptera; family Geometridae; genus Idaea; species Idaea dimidiata. The sequence goes on from OX442334.1 coordinate 13,767,413, forward strand.
TCTGGTTCTGGGTGTTTTCTATGTAAAATGATATGTATGTATTTACATAAAAAAACTATAATATGTAGTATATCCGTTGTCTAGTACCCATAGTACAAGCCCAGTTCTTAGTTTGGGGCTAGATAGCGCTGTGTAATGTCGTGCAATATTTACTTATTTATATTTATCCCGGTTCATGAGATACATTCATGAGCCTTGTTTGTGACATATGGACGGACAGAAATACAGCCGGCCGGAGTCTCAGTTATATTATTCCGTTGTTACTCTTAGGGTACGGAACCTTAAAAAGCTATATATTCGTTATGTTATGAATATGAATACCAGCAGTATAACGTTGACATTTCAGCTCAATTTCTATGAAATTCAATTTGTACAAGTCAATTGATTTTAGTGCGGCTGTTTAGAAACAGATTCTAGCATTATACCTAATCCCGTTTAGGCTTTTTATAGAAGTATAATATATTTATAAATATATTATTATACTAGCTGTGCCCCGCGGTTTCACCCGCGGAAGTGAAACACGCGTTGTCAGTTGTGACGGGCGCGGGCGGCCGAGTGTTTCTCGAGCGCTTGCATTTTTTCGTTCATTACTCGGGTCTTAGGTACTAATTGGATTTCGATGCGAAGTATACCACGACGTTCCTCGAAAATAGAACTATCCAATATTGAAAACCAGATTTTAATCGGATTAGTAGTTTTTAATTGTATAAAGAACAGACAAAGAAACAGACAGACAGATATGAATTTTTAAAATTATGTAATTGTGTTCTACTACTTTTCCTGAGTCCTCTAGACAACTTTTTTTTAGTTTACTTCCAAGTACAGACTTTTTGTCCTCTCTTCCTTTATTACAAGTAGTATAGAGTATAGATAATTAAAGCCTCCGTGGCACAAAATTGGTTAGCGCGAGTGTGTCGAAAAGTGGGTATTGTTTTTGCATTGCGTTTTCCGGATTTTTCCCTTATAATTGGGTCCTCGTACGTAATTTCAAGATTCCGGTTTCCTCCTTCATATAAAAGCGAAGGCGTGGCTAATACACCACTAACACTAAGAAATAAAATCGTCAATACCTACAGATAGTTTAGGTTAAAGTTAAAGTTTTAACTGTGTTTCCGCAATTAGCCCTATTAAGTAGGGTAGGTTATTATAGGTTGTTTATACTTCCATACCTACTAATAATATAAAGAGGAAAGCTTAATTTGTTTGTTTGTATACGAATAGGGTCTGAAAATACTGGATCATTTTCAAAAAGTTTTTCACGAATGGGAAGCTACACTATCGAGGAATAACATAGGCGTCTTGTCATTCGGAAATTCCCACTGGATCGGGACTTTGAAGATGATACGGCGGGACGTAGCTACATAATTGAGCAACTTTAAACAAAAAGGAAACAGTCGACTACGTTTGTATGGGGAATTTCATCATCATCATCATCAGCCTGTTGCAGTCCACTGCTGGACATAGGCCTCTCCAATTGCACGCCACCTAGGTCTATTTTCGGCTTCTCGCATCCAGTTTGTGCCAGTCGTCTTGCGCAATTCAGATAATATTTCTTTTTTGTTTGATTGCTCAAGGCATTTTAAACTTAGAAATAGAGCAGAGCAGATTCGAGCAGTGGCTTGGTTAGCGAAAGGACGCTGGTTCGAATCCTGTCATAGGGATTTTTCGGAAATATATCTCCTTGCTAAAAATATTTCTAAGTACCTACAGATAGTTCAGTTAAATTATATGAAGTGAGAAGTCCGCCGGTACTCGAGGTCGGAGGTCCGCCAAGACGTTGCTTAACCCCCACAATTTATGCACATACTCATTATTGAGCATAAAGTACAATACTGCGCAAAAGTGTTACGGTATTTCGGATGGATTTGTATGCGGTGACCGCGGGTTCAAACTGGAGACGATATCGATACTGGAAATTTCAATTGTCGTAAAGGACAAAACACGATTGTTCAGGAGAGCTAAAAAACAAAAATCAAAAATTTTGATGTCTTATATTTTTGTCATATACACTGCTACAATAATAACGTTAAGGGCAACCCTAGCTATTTTTTCTTGCTCTATCCTTAAAAAATAATAAAATAAGCTTAAGTTAATTATTGAAGAAAATAGGAGTCCTTTACAGCCTACAAAAAATAAACTTAAGTACTTTACAGCCACAAAGAATTGGTTATAATAGCGTCATATGTGTCGTAAAGGACCAAATATGATCAACAATGGGATGTACAGGGCAATTAAATTTGAATTTAAGGGGGTAAAGGGCCTAAAAATCAAAGTATCTAGTTAAAATACCTGCATTAGGCAGTAAAACGACCCGAAGTAAAGTGTTTTTTATTATTATTTTATCATTCATCAGAAGTCTATTAGTTACAAACAAACAAATTTTGCCCTTTTATTATTTTAAAAGAAATGGATGAATCGAATATGTGTTTATTTATAACATTTTAATAGTATTAAATCATTGCAACAGTAAAAAAACTAAATTTTTAGAATTATCAGCCAAAAATATCATCTATTTTAAAAGAAATTATAAATGAAACTTATACAATAAGTATTATAATCATAACTGTAATAATTAAACTAAAACAAAATCTTTGTCCAAATCAAATCCCAAAACTCTTGCTTAAGTTTTGGGGGAACAAGAAATCGGTTGTTTAAATGTCTTAATTTTTTTAGTTAATTTATTGTATAGACATTTACTGCCTGTGGCTTTATTATTTTTACACCTATTTCATAGTATCTAGAATAAAATTACCTCGTAAAGATGATTTCGTTAAGTCCAAATGCAATAAAACTGTCCTATCTAGGTAATGAATTTCTAAAGGTGCCATGTCTGGCATCTTAAAAATCACCTGAATCTTTAGTATACCTATTAAGAATATTTCTACTCATATAGGATTTCGTTGAAACTAAATGTGATATGACTGTCTTATGTCGATATTGCATTCCTGTAGTCTCCTTCTGTCAGATGCCAGTAAAGTTAGCAGTGCAAAACTAGGTTATCGTTGAGGTTAGCTATCATAAAATATTTTCTCGTCAAGATGATTTCGTTGAGGTCGAATGTGAAAAGACTGTCTTACCTAGACAATTCTAAATTTCAATTATAAAAACAAACAAAAACTCATTCCTCGTTTTCTAGAATATGATATTCTTCATATTTTGGTTAGTATTCTGAATATCTTCTCAACATAGATATGATTTCATTAGAGCTAAATGCAATTTAACTGCTAAAAACTAATCTACCAAATAGACTTCAATAACTATTTCTGTGACTTAAGAATATTAGTCAATAGTTTTGGATTTAATATTAAATTGTCAATATAAAGCATTAATAAAAGTAATAAGTAGCTGCATCATTTACTGATAACTGTGTTACTAAAATAATAAATTGTGTCCAAAAGTAAGACACCATTGGCCAAATATACCGAAAATAATATATTAACCTCATAATGCCTTATTATTATAATATTTATAATTGTAGCAAAAGCATAGTTAGCAGATAATCAAGAATGCTTTGAACAATAAAAATAAGAAAAAAATCATTTTATGTTTTAGAAATGTATTGTTAATGGTTTGATTTTAATAATAAGAAACTTGGCGAAATTTAAACTAAAATAAAATAAAAAAATATATTAATTAACCATTTTTCTTAGTTTAAATTACTTACCCCAAAGTAAATTAAGCTTGAAATTAAGCTTAAACAATAGGTCGTAAATCCTACAACTGAAAGCCTGAACAAGCTTATTATTGACAAGAGTGGTCTTTACGACCATTAAATTTATTGTAATAATATTATTGACAATGGCGTAAATAACAATTTGTTGGAAAAGTAGATTTATGTCATCATACATGACAAAAATTTGTCTTTACACTCGCTTATAAAAAATATTTGTTCTATACACCCCAAATCGTGAAATAATTAGGCAAAATGTCTATAAAATTCAGGTCGTAAACGGCCTCTAAAATCTTCATTTTTAAAGATACGACTACTTTGAATATACCAATCGATAGAGCTCGCGATCCTGATTCCAAATATATAAATAACTCATTTTGGCCAAAATGTCCTTTACGACAATTGAAATTTCCAGTATCGATATTTTAAATGTTTTGCTTGAATACTTAAGAGATTCCAAGTTACTTAGGGTAAAGTGTGAAATTCTACGGGTAGCATGTAAATGAAAGTTTGTGTGTATGTTTGGCATTTACGAAACATGACCGAAAACTGAAGAACAAACATCATCTCAACATTAATTTCTCAAAGAAACATTTTAAACTTATAATTATTTTTCCCGGGAAAAATGATTATGGGATTAATTTCTCAAATTATCCAAAACTTGAGGATACACTTGTCAAACTAATACTGAAAATGATTCTTTATTTATTTATTTAAAGAAACACTACTTTAGTGCGATAAAAAACTATCACAAATCAGTAAATACCTACTAAGGAGGAAGATACATAAATTAATTAATTATTTGTTGTTAAACCGCTTTCGTGCACGCCATTACTACAATCAAAGTTTACGCAATTTGCAAGGTATGCTCGTTTGTCTCATCCAATTTGCGTGCATCTTTATATTTTCGATTAATTACTGATCCGTTTTCGATAACCCCATTTATATTCTACTGTGATACGTAGATGGGTGCATGAACACAGTTAAAATAGCAAATATTTTTCAATACTGACTGATTTTGATAAATATAGTGTAGAAGTACTAATCCGCCTCTCCTTTTTTACAAAACATAATCTTAGATTTTTCTTATGGTTTCGCGATGTTGGATTAAAATTAAACTCATTTTCCGGTTTTAATCGCGTTGACCGAGGTCTGTACGGGCCTCTTCCTCAGGGGACTTTTTCTTATCGTTTAATGGTGTGGCTCACCTAGTGTTAGAGCTATCAGGTCGCCTTAAGGCTAACTTGAGGTCACGACTGCTATCAGAGATACTAACCGGGGGGTAGACCAACGAGATTGAAACCGGGATATTGAGTTTGAATTCAAAAATAATATTATTAACGTATTGTTAACCAATCCTAACCGTGGTTTAGAATAATAAAAGGCTAGTCGCGTTAGACCAACTGAGCCCTATATACTATAGGTAACTCCAGGGTCGCTTCGGTCATTCCGATCACGACACGATGCGCAGAACGTGCTCGAAAATATCATTGTTCTAGTTCAAATTCTCTATCAGTGACGTTGAATAGGCTACTCGGAAAGTTATAAAAATACAAAAACAAATAAATAATTTGTTCGGCAAAACACGGTTCATAAAAAGGTTGATCAATAACAAAGTTATAATGACTTATAATAATTATGGCTAATAATTATGCATAACAATTTTCTGTTTAGATTAGGATTAAGTTGTTATCGCTTTTGGATTTGCCCTAAATGACAGAATCTAAAGTCGCTAATTTCGTATTGATGTAATTTTCGCTTTTCTATTGGACCAACAATTTAATTCGAGTTGAATCCAAGACATCAAAACATCGTTCTAATTTCACAGTCCCTCTCCAAATTATAAATTCACTGACCGCTACGTTTGGCAAGTGTTTGGCAACACTACACGTGTCTGTTTTATCTAACACGGTGTTTTGATTCTGCACGAGTTTATGCTCGTCAAAATATGACGCGATTGGTACCTACATACGTATATACCTACAGATAGTTTGTAGAATATCTTTTTGTGGTAATACGCGGTTTTCTCCGCAGTAATATTCCGCGTACGATGCTGGTATAAATATATAAAATCCATGACAATTAATTCAAAAAGAAGTTGTAGGCTCAGATTTTGTTAATGATGTTAAAATGTAAAAAATACAGTTTTTTCACCTTTGTTGTTGCCTTATTTTTTTGTCTAAGCAGACTTCGGTTGGTAAAACAAATGCAAAAAAAAAAATATTCAACTATAAATCATGGTTTTATAAGTCTTCGATTTGTAATAATCGAGATTGTGTTTAGTCGAAGTTTTCCTCTTTGGGGTGACGTGATTAGCAATTTTCCCGATCTTATATTAGTCGTGCGAGCTAAGCAATGCCTATCGAGGTCATTTCTGTGATGGGTGACCAAAAACTTATGTGTCATAAATATTTAAGCTCCTCCGTACCTCGTGCACGGCCCGGGTGTTATCTCTAATAGCAGTCGTTAGGTCAAGTTATAGTCCTGAAAACTATATTGAACACTACGTATAAAAACACGTAAATTCTTTTCGTTTCCGTCAGCGGCTAAGCACCTAATCTACCAACATCTTAACCACAAAAACGATTAATTCTTCAACAACCACTGATTCCAACTCTTTCTTAACAAATCGGCTCAATTAATCGTAACAAAACATTACATAACCACAGAGTATCAAGGTCGTTTGAAAACAATAGGTACCGTTTATAACCGCGTGTACTAGACCGTGGCGGAAATGACGTCACGTCATTAAGGCCCTGTTTTCACTATTACACTCACACGCTCCAACTGTGCCTACGGACCGTGTAAACGACGCTTTACTTATCTATGCTACGCGTGTAAAGTTATAGCTTTGGAAAGTAATTAGTTTAGTCATTGGGTTTTGGTCGATTTAAGCACAGATGGACTTTTTGCATACTTTCCAAAAAGGGGAGATTATCTTTCTTTCTTTGTATATAAAATTCTCGTGTCACAGTGTTAGTTATCATACTCCTCCGAAACGACTTGACCGATTTTTATGAAATTTTATATGCATAATGCATATTCATTCATACCCCTAACATTTTTATTTTATTTTGTGGACCGATTTGGATGAAAATTTGCTTAGGCATAGTTTAAGTGATGGAGAGTAACATAAGTTACTTTTGATCCCGATAAACCTTCGGGATTGGTATTTACGCGGATAAAACCACGGGGCGCAGCTAGTTTAAGATTTAAAAAAAATGCCAGACTTTTTGGATTTATTTTGACTAGTTGTATTCTGCGGTCGATACCAACACTGGCAAAGAACACACTCTCCGAATTTCATGTCTCTATGAGTAACGGTTTAAGGTGCTGATATATAGTTCAGTCATTATGCCATCCAGTCAGGACTTTAAATTTTATTTGTATAGATTTTTATATTAACAACCAGTTAATGCAGTGATTTCGTTTTAGTTTCATAAAAAAAGAAGTTAAAAGCAGCACTTATTTTGGAACATAAATTATAAAATATAATTTTATATGCCATTAAAAGATAGTAAATTTTTATTGAACTATTAATTAACCCTAATTAAATGTACCACTGCCAATAATATCAATATTTACGAACTTTAAGATGACCTTTAAACCCTTGATTAATACCTGGTTTAAGTACTAGCATCATTAATTGTGCTCTTAAAATACTTATGAAATACTACAATTCGATTTTGAAAGAGATTGCAAATCACATTCTAATAAACAACCGTACTCTTTACCGTTTTTAAACTGTGGTCAAAACGCCATCTTTTGATCTCTTATGTATTTAACGAGTACAGAAACGATACTTAAAATTTGAGGAGTACTTAAATAATACATTATTGAGCAGCTTTTAAATTTAACATCAGTATGAGAATTTTACAAGGTTGAGAACGGATTAATTGTTTAAGTAGAACTTTGATCTCAGAAAAATGTATCTTCAAAATTCTGGGATCTTTTTTTAAAAAGAACATTTTAATATGTCGCAAAACTAACATGTACTTTTCTTTATTTCCAGTCATTCTTCGGGCGGTCGTACAACAACCTGAACTCGATAACAGAATGCAAAAACAACGGAGAGTGTGTCATTAACAAGAAGAATAGGACAGCTTGCAAGGCATGCCGGTTGCGAAAGTGCCTTATGGTAGGCATGTCCAAGTCTGGATCCAGATATGGCAGGCGTTCCAACTGGTTCAAGATCCACTGCTTACTCCAAGAGCAGCAACAAGCCGCGCAGTCTCGGTCTCCACCCAGAGTACCATCGTCCACCCATCCGCATCAAGCACCACCCCTCTTCCCCCCTCACCTCTTTCCCGGTCTCGCCAGACCACGAACGAAAGAAGAACTCGCCCTCTTAGGCCTCGACGAATACAAACCCCCCTGTTCCGGCTCACCAGACTCACATAGAAGCGGTTCATCCCCAAAATTAGATGAAAAGAACAGAATCTCGCACCGTGGTCAAGACAGGCCGCTGACTCCACCCAGAGATGCTTTCGTTCCTCTTCCCTTAGCCAACATTTCCTTGCCTCATTTTCCCCATTCGCCGTTCTTACCACCTCCTCCTTTCAGTCCGTTTGCCGCAAACCATCCGCTTTTATTCCCCCCTGGATTCCATCCTCTCTACTCTAGACATCTGCTCGACCACGCCGCTTTGCGACAAGTGGCTGAGAACAACAACGACGTTAGAATCGATGATCATAATACGGAATCGTCGAAGCGTTTCTTCTTAGACGAGATCCTGAAGCAGCAGAGGTCGTCTCAACCTCCGACGCCTCAAGAGGATGTGATATCTGAGGCTGACTTCGTGCCGACGCCGCCGGCTGAGAGACGGACGTCTGAGTCGCCTTTGCAAGAGAACCCTATGGATTTGTCGGTGAAGTCTGATGGTCGATCGAGCTCGGCACGTCGACGGTCGGACGACAGCGAGGTGATCGTCCCGGATCATGATGATGGAGACTCTGGAAGCGTACCTGGCTCAGCGAGCGAAGAGGATGACGTCGCTTACTCTCAGATCAAACGGATCAAACTCCATCCCCTCGACCTCACGACCAAAGTGTGACATCACTGTGTGCTCTATAAACTATGTCCATCGAAGAAGGCCAGTAGATCGATTTGTGATTTTAATTAAGTACTCGTTAGTACTCGAGTTGTTTTGTGAATTGTTATCGCTTGAAGAGTCTATCCAAATACTTAAATATTGTAAGGTTTAGTTATAAACAAAGACCCCGGTTGATGGTTGTGTACAAATTGAAAAACTGTAAATAAATAAATTATTCTGTATAGTGTAAGAGTTGGATTTAGTTTAGTTAATGGTTTTATATCTAATATATTTTTGAGAGAGTTTGCCGAGTTTTATGAGCCACATTCCGTATTTTACGATTATATTTTTTTGTATAGTAGTTCGAATATAATTTATTCAATTTAGTAGAGAATTTTTGATTGAAATGTTGTTTGAAGACGAAAGTGTTACTTCGGGTGCATGCACAATTTGGTTTTATTTTTACTGTTTTTAGGTATTTGTATTACTCTGTACTTAATATATAAGTCTTATATAATCACAGTTGACTGTTTGCATTCCATTTCACTATTGTGATATTTTTAAGCAGAATGATCCTAACTATTTTATATTTTTGTATGATTTTAGACAAAAGATATACTCAATAATATTGAATTGCTCAATGCTAAAATTAAAATGTAATTTGAGTTCCTCATGTTCATACTCAGTAAACGGAATTCATCACATACTCAGTACTTATGTAATCGTTAGAAACAACTATTTTTGTAAATAAATAATAATATAATGTAGATAGGATGTTTATACATAAAGAAATGTTTGTAATAGATACATTCCAGTGAACGTACAAAATAAAATATTCGTGCACTCGATTCTTTATTATCATTTACCTAAACTTTTAACTATCAAGAAGCTAAATATTCCGCAATTTACCACCTGAAAACTCAAATACTACTTAGAGCCGGCACCACTTTAGGAAAAATAGAATAAAACCTCGAAAAATATAGTGTTAATATAATTCTGCATGATTGAAACAAAAACATTTCATCAAACAAACATCTAAACTTTAACATTTATAATATTAGAGGGACAATTAAAGAATTGATAACATTCCAAACCACAAAAGTCACTAAGATCTTAAAGTTTATTCAATAGCAGGAAGGACCTAACCATGTTCTCCTTAAGAACTGCAAGAGTTATTAAGATGTGATAGTAAGGTCTTATTTTGTAATGAGTATAGATACCTATCTATTTGTAATCCTACTATATTAGTTAGATGTTTTATTACCAAAAAAACATTTAATCACATATATTAAAATAATTAGAATAATACGAAACAATAAATCAAGAAGAACATGAATGACTCTAAATAATAGGTTAAGAAGGTTATCTGCAAACAATTTATGTAGATAGAATAAAATTAAATATACTAACACCTTATTTTCGCGGAAAATTAATTTAAATGTGATGAATTTTCAATGTAATATCTAGGTAAGTATAATAAAGATGTTGACATTCTTATTGGCATTTAGATAATTTTATCTCACTAATTTAGACGATCCAGTACAATACATAGAAAAAGGATTGTAATGATTGAATTCTTTATTATACACACCACAAAAATTACAAAATAATAGTACTTAAACAACAAAAGGCGGCCTTATCGCATAATGCGGCTTTTTCAGACAGTTTTTTTTTCAGTTCAGTTTTTTCAACTTTGAATAAATAACAAAATACATTTAAATATTAAAAAACTCTACTGCCAAGGTTGGTTTGACAGCAGAACAGCTCGAAGTGACGCCTCCAAACAACTTCTGCCTTTTCTTTTAGTACAGTGGCGTGGAACTATATAGTATTCGTTTTCTAAGGCCTCTAACTTGACTTAACGCCTGCAGCTATCTAAGATAATAACCGGGACCACTCCTTCACTTGTTTTCCTTAGCACGGAGAAAATTGAGAAAATGTTACTGCCACTCACAATATCCCTTAATAATTCAGTTTCTAGTCTACATCGTAGTTTACAGTAGTTATACTAGATCCACAATGCCATCAGCAGGTGTACACACGACGCATGCGTCGAAGCGCTGCGCGGGCGCACTGTGAACGGAGAGCCTTGACCTGGACACGAGCGCGGGCTCATCTCCGCAACACAGACATAAATCTTGTGGAAACACTCTTAAAACGAAAATAAGAATGTGTGTAAGTATTAAATAGTGACATCCTAATAATATTTTAATGAGAAAGTTTTGCTTTTTGGATGTTAGCGTGTCAATTACGCAAAAACGGCTGGAGCCGGATTGGTCTGAAAATTATCACATAGCTAGTTTAAATATAACCCAGTACCTATCCCGGGTAACCGTTTTTATCCGGCGTTCCTATGAAAACAGAAACTACACGGATAAATTTTCGGGGCACGTATACCTTCGTAATTATATTCAAGATGTATCGAATTTCATAGCAGGCATTGGAAAGTATTCCTTCCGCATTTATAGAAAACGGCTAGAATATTCTTTGCCAAAATACTGCAACAGGTATAATAAAACTAAGCATGTACAAAATGTACATAATATAAACTACGAGAGCTATGGTAATGCATAGCCAGCGAAAATTGTTACACTCATCGTTTATCTGTCCCTCGCCATTGCAAACAGCAATATTTAAATATCTGAACTTGTTACACGATAACAAGATGGAAATCTATATGCGAATCATAGATCGTGGGAACCGATCACGTAAAACCTACAGAAACACATAAAATGTAGGTTTAGATAACATCCTACATTACAAATTTCACAAATCAAATTCTAAAACAAGCATTTAATCCATATAAAATTTATGACAAAATATAAAGCTTGTTTATGAGTAATTTTCTAATGCATTAGTGTTTAATTTATTAAAACGATCATCTTAGGAGACTCTAATTTATGTTCTCGTAAAATAGCTGTGACGATTTAGATCGAACTATCACAGTTGACCTGACAATAATAACTATAATATAACATGTTACACGCAAATTTATAAAGAAATTTGTGTGGAAAGTTTAAGTGGAACTTACTGCCTAAAAAACTACATCCTCCATAGGTCTACAGTAAACAGATATCTTCTTTGCAAGCAAGATTTAGCGTCGGTCTGATCGCCGCTTCTCCTCAAAAGAGGTGAGGTGAGTTTGGCCTCGGTATATTATTTTTCGTAAAAAACTGTATTAATAGTTAAAACCTACCTGATGTTGATGCCAGTTAGTAGTGTGTTGTAAAACTGTTCTGGTAGGTGACGTTAACATCGATAAACAAACAGGGAGATGATTCACAATCACTAATTCACCGTATCACGTGGGTTCCCGTGTGACCCACAGGTTCGAATCCTGTCACGGGAAGATTTATAATAATGTTTTTCTCCTTTTCAATTTATTTCATGAGGCTTGTCAGACTCTACACTTTGCGACATGACTTAGCGAGAGTTAGGTAGTTAGGTATACATGTCCTTATTAATCATAGGTCAAACTAGGTTGGTTATCTTATCTTAACTTATGGTCTCTTACAAAGTGATGCCGCTTGTCATGTCAGAGCTCCATCTGTTAACACTATAAAGTCTATAGTATTAAATCTAAAGGTGGTGACTAACACTTTACCGCTACTTGAACTTTTAATTCAAACAGTTTAATATCAGATTATGGATCTACTATGGATATAACAGTTTCCAAAACGGATATTTGCCCAGCGTGTGTTAAAGTGAAACTATACTTTTGCGTAAACACAGATAGAGGAAGCCGGAGGAGTTAAGTTTTTGATATTTTCATACAAGAATAATATCGAAATTAATTTAGAGAATAAGACCTTTCGACCCACTTTTACCTTGTTATAGGGCTATTCAAATTGTAATAAGTATCTAATATTTGAATTATTATATTACAATTTTATGCTGTGTTCGTCTAGTGGTAGATACCCCGCATTCTATTCCGTGGGTCGTAGTTGTATGTTGTTTTATTTCTTCCGGCGGGAATCGAACCCGCAACCTTTTGCAACGCAGTCGGCATTCGCCCGACGCGCCACAGGTTCCGCCCAACTCTGTGTTTCAGATAAACTTCCATTTCCTTTATGAAGTCGCATCCACGACCATAATATCAGTGTACATAAATGCAAGTGTACTATTGTGTAACTGAAGTAAGCTATGTGCATAACAACTGCCAAGTCGGGTCACATAATATAACGAATAGATGTATGTAGTACGCGATTTAAACCGGAAAATTAGTTTTCGTATTACAATCCAACATTAAAAAGCAGTAGAAAAATCTAACTTGCGTAAGTAAGGAAGGAAGATCAGGGTCAGTCAACCCTGAGAAAGGAGTCTAAAAGGTCAAATGGAGCAATCAGGTCGGCGGCTTAAAATCAAATGGATATAATTTCCTCTCTATAAACTCAGAAATAGCAGATTCAATATCCTAGATGTTACTACTTCCTAAGAGCTTATAGTAGAAACGGAGTTACAGTAATTTGATTTAATTCTTCACTACACTCTCTCTTTGCTCGACCTTTAAGGCCCCTAAACTTAGGAACGACATTGCAAAAATGCTGATAATTATAAACAATAAACAAGTGCGTGCCTTGTCGGGCCACACGCAGTGTAGGGTTTTGTAGTTTCCAAAAATAACAGGGATTCTGGAAAAGTCGTTACAACTACCTCTTGTACGAGTATGTAAAAGACGCAGAAAGCTTCAAAACTATATAACGTTGCACAAATGAGTTTGTTATCGCTAAAAGTGATATATTCACAATATTTCTCGTACTACTAAAATGGAATATAGGTGAAATGTTTGTGACTTTGTTACTCTTTCACGAAAAAACTACTGAATCCATGGCGAGGAAACTTAGAACATAGTAATTGGAGATCTAGGGTAAACTGCGAAGCGCTGCTAGTACTAAAATAAATACGATCCTACGTTGTGTTGTGATCTGACCTGACCTAGCGTTCAACCTTTAGATTTACTAATTACAGTTTGAGCTTAAGAACGGTTATACGTATGTGTGTTTTATTCGTATATTATCTATCTATACATATAATTTTCGGAGTTCTGACAGGTTGAACTATAATATCAACGCGGAACAAAAACATTGGACCTAGAGAACTGAAATTTGGAGGGTACCGTGTGTACATTATGATGGGTACGTATGCACTAAAAATGTTTTTTTTTTGTAAAACCCTAAAAACTACAAAATCATAAAAACTAAAAAAAGTGCTGATTGATTGATTGAATGATTGAACTATAACTTCAACACACAGCTTAAACCACTGGATAGTTTTGTCTCTTGGTCCAATGTTTTTTTATGACGTGAAGGTAACCAATAAGAAAGAGTTTCTAGAAAATCCAACGGGATCCAATCAAAGGATACCGAAATCGAGTTAGTCTTTGTAATAGGTACGGGTAACGCACGAGTACTTATGTACATAATACTTAACTGTTTCAAATTGTTGTTAAAAAATAGACATTTATGTCTATTTACCATACTATGTTTGTTTCCAGAATTTCATCCTTATCAGCAACACTATCGATCGGTACAATTATATAGGATGTCATTTTTGCAAAAAGACAAGGTTCGGCTAGGGTAATACATTTTTCAAAAATCTAATAAAGTCATTTTTGTTTTTGTTAAAATCGGGGACGCAACTCTTTTTACACGACTGCCAAAGGAAGTGTTATGTTTTTGCCGTGAGTGTATGTATGTATGTATGTGACCTATTTTTGTGCCGTCGTAGGGCCTAAACGGCTGGGCCGATTTAGATAAACGATACGTCGTTAGATTCGTCATGACCGTGAGAGTGACATAGGGTACATTAAAATAATAAATAAATAAAAATAATGATGAAAAACGCTATTAACCAAGATTTGTAAAGACCATAAAAAACAGAGAAACCGCGTAACATTGTTCACTCAAACGATATGATTTATTCTTTCGTAAATTTACATTTAAAAAGTATTGCTTGTAAAGTTTTACAATTAAGTTTTAAAATAATTAATTATAAAATTATCGGAAGTCGTTTAAGAAGGTTGTCTTCATTAATAAGTCACTTGCCTTCGGCTCGGTTGTCTTGTCTTTAATGACGTTTATTTATTCTTTTTACTTACTTCAATGTATGGCTTAGCACTACCTCTGGATTTCAATATTCGCATGCGAAAACAATCCGCGTGTGAATAATGTATTCTAATAGTAATTCTAATGGTTAACTTCGAAAGTTATGTTGCTACTACATGACATTATGATTACCTACGCAGGTAATTTTCGCAAGAACAACGGAACGTTAATTAAAAACTTTTCGATTTGGCTCGTATAAATATCTCATCTATGGATTTGACTTTGACGCCGAGTTTGAAGGAATTGGCAGAGATGACATGACATAAAATACTTAAACAAAGAGAATATAATCACTACGTTTTATACTTAAGTATCTTCTTACTAGTTTGTGGACTTAAATAACCACTTTATTTTTCAAAGAAAACAATACCTACGTAATAATCTAAAATTAGAAATCTAAAAGAAGTTAATAGCAACAACAACCCGAGGCATTGCGCCCAAGATGCTGGCGGCGTTCTCGCGCTGGATAGGAAACCGCCAGTTCTTGTACTTATCACTCTGAGTAAGCAAAAACAAGCAATGCACGTCCTCGCTACTGGAGTATATACATCTAGAATTAATAAATTTCTTCTGGTGTAATTAAATCTGATCTCTAAAAACTAAAAAGCTATAAATAAAAAAATATTTAAAAAAATAAAAAACCCGACTGCTGTTAACAGAAAAGTGAAAAACAAGATGCTTCTAGTAGCTTTAGGAATGGTGGATGCAGTCGGGTGGGACTCCAAATAAAAGGTGAATAAGTTTAATAACACCAAATACTTAGTGTTATATAATTAGGTATACTATCTTTATGTTATTTGGAGTCCCGCCCGACTGCATCCACCATTCCTAAAGCTACTAGAAGCATCTTGTTTTTCACTTTTCTGTTAACAGCAGTCGGGTTTTTTATTTTTTTATTAGCATTTTTGGCTATGTTTTATTGTTTAGGAAATCCCCCTAAAAGCCCATCGAAATGGTTCACCCTGTATAGCGCATAATTTAAACATTGATTTCTTAAAAATGACTTCTAGTGAGTTTGTTATAGCGTTCAATTAATTAATTGTACAAATACTCAATTAATTACTCATGTCGAGACTTTTTTAATAATATGGTGGTGTGTGCCGTTTAAATTGGCACATAAATTCATTAACTTTATTCTAATTTAATTTGGACATATATAAAATTCAAAGGCCGACTGATCCACTGACTGACTGACCTATATATCAATGCTTAAACTTAACTTGTCCAAGAGGCATGAAATTTCGAGGGTGTATTTTTTGTGGTGTAGGTGCTGAGCGAGCCCACTCCACCAAGCAGTGTCCTTGGCACTAACAGCACCATATAAAATGGCCTGGATTATTCTAAGTTGCTTGCGTTGCATAAGTCTTCAGAATTAGAATATTTTATTTGTTTCAAATATAGATACATGCATATGATCTTATAATTAGGTTTAGTCACTGAAAAAATCTTATGTAACTAGTTATTATAAACGCGAAAGTTTGTATGTATGTATGTAGGTGACTTTGTTACTCTTTCACGCAAAAACTAATGAATCGATTGCGATGAAACTTAAAATATACGTAGCTGGCGACCTACTTTTTATCCCGCTATTCCCGTAAACACGGGAATAACGCGGGTGAAACCGCAGGGCGCTGCTAGTAGTATCTAATTTATCTTTGTAGTCTTCGGTCACTCCACTATTCCTTCATGATTTAAAAAATGTTTCTCATCAATCAATAAGTCAATATTCTTTTCATCTAAAATTAGATGTCATATATCAACTAAAACAGTTCTTTTGGAAATGCCCTCGGGATCTAGACTTGCGCAGTGGAACCTCAAGACTCTGCTAGTAAATTAATACAACTCTAAAGTATAACCTTAATCCTACTATCCTACTATATAATATATAATAATATTATAAATCCGAAAATCTGTTTGTTTGTTTGTTTGTTTGTTCCCTCTTCTCGGTCAAACGGCTCGACCGATTTGGATGAAAATTTGCATAGGGATAGTTTAAATGATGGAAAGTAACATAGGATACTTTTGATCCCGAAAATCCCGCGGGATCGGGACTTACGCGGGTGATAATATTTATTAGATGAAAATTTGCATAGGGTTAGTTTAAATGATGGAGAGTAACATAGAATACTTTTGATCCCGAAAATCCCGCGGGATCGGGACTTACGCAGGTGATAACTATTTCTTAGATGAAAATTTGCATAGGGATAGTTTAAATGATGGAGAGTATCATAGGATACTTTTGTTCCCGAAAATTCCGCGGGATCGGGACTTACGCAGGTGATAATATTTATTAGATGAAAATTTGCATGGGGTTAGTTTAAATGATGGAGAGTAACATAGGATACTTTTGATCCCGAAAATCCCGCGGGATCGGGACTTACGCAGGTGATAACTATTTCTTAGATGAAAATTTGCATAGGGATAGTTTAAATGATGGAGAATAACATAGGATACTTTTGATCCCGAAAATCCCGCAGGATCGGGACTTACGCGGGTGATAACCATTCAATGAATGAAAATCGACACAGGGGTAGGATAAGTGATGTAGAGTGGCATCATCATCATCGTCATCCATCGTCATCGTCATCCTTCGTCATCGTCATCGTCACTTACTGACGAAATACAAACTTTAACTTACTTCACCTACCTACCGCAGTGCAAAAATCCACACTTAAACGGACGACCAGGGAAGCCCATTGAAGCACTGTTGAAGCCAGGCGCTGCCGCGCCTGGCATCATCAGTGCTTCCCTGGTCGTCCGTTTAAGTGTGGATTATTGCATTGCGGTAGGTAGGTGTTCGAACAACGCGGGATCGCGACTTGCGCGGGTGAAACCGCGGGGCGCAGCTAGTTTATTTTATGTTTTGATTGGTAAAGACTATTTTACCATTTTAGTGTCAAACAGCTATTTATAAAATGATTTGTAGGAACACGTTCACAATTTTTTGTTCCAAAAACCTTGTAATCACATTGCACATTTTTGTAAAAAAAAATACTTCAAAACATTCACTCAAAATTCAACTCTATCAACGTCGACCAGAATTCGTAATCGAATGCTAATCATTTGACAGATCATCTGCTGAATTATGCTTTTAGCACTTGAATTGTAGAGCTAATTTAAGCTCTAAAATTAGTTTACGAAAGTTGTTTTTCGCCTGTCATTAATGTGATATTATTTACCACGAGATATAAGTAAGTACCAAAAACGATAAAACCTGCTGACTGCTCATAAGTTACGAAAATAGTACGTCTTTTTAGTAGCAATTTCGTGCAAGAATGGCCAATCACAAGTCTAGGTATAGACAAGTAACGCACAGACCTATTACAAAGAGTCTAAGTATAAATAGGTACCTAATGCAATGACCAATCACAAAGTCTGATTATTAATTTTGACTTAGGTTTTCGCGATTTTACATGATAAAACACAATATTAACTGGGTTTTACTCGCGTTTTATTTAATAACGGCATCATTACAAAGCACCGAGCTTATACTCTGATTATTACCTCTTAGCCTGCCCGCAAGTGTTTTGTAAAAAAATCGCGGTATGAGCAGTCTACTGATTTAATTGTCTTTGGTAAGTATACATAAATAGCTAGAGTGTGATCTATGAACATTGTCGCTGTAAATCAAGGTCCCGCTGCGCGAGCGCATCTCGAACACTCATTATTTTTAAAACATTGCGCGGTTTATGCGGTCATATTGAGGCAAAAAGAGGGTTGTTATGTTTTAGAGTAATGTTCAATGTGTAGGTATTTATTCAATACTAATTCTGGTTTTGTTTTTAATTTGAAACAATAAATAAGTAAATTCTAGATTTTTCTTCGGTTTTCGTGATGCTGATATGAAAAAAAATTACCTGAAAACGTGCAACCTACATGCGATTGAATATTTATGGTACAAATCATTGTCAACGTTTTCTCCTATAAATAATCTTATAAATATCTGTCCCAATGCCGTGGAAATTTTAAAAACCCCATTCTTATAGACAACCTTCATAATATAAAAAAAGTTAATAAACTTAATAAATTCACACGATTTGTTAACATATTTACATTTTACCGGGTCCCCTCGAGACCAAGATCATTGTAACATGATCGAAACGTCGAGGTAAGAAAATAAAAATAGTACGCGATTAAGACCCGGTAAAATGTAAATATAAAAAAAGTTGTATAATAAATAATAAGCGCTCTATACTATCAGGGACTGTGCGTTAATTCATCAGACAGTCAGTCAGTCAAGCTAAACAAAACATTTTTTTTTAATATTAGGGGTTAAAGTATGAAATTGCCGATTTGTACTGAAAATCTTAATTGTTTACTTTTTAAATTTTTAACAAATTTATTTAATCAAAATAGTTGCCATTATTATCTATACATTGCTGCCATCTAATGGGAAGGTTATTAATGCCTTTGCGATAGAACTCCGACTATCTGCACAAACTGTGTGAAAGCATTTTGTACTGCCTCCTAGGAAGAAAACTTCTTGTCACGTTGGTAATTGTCCAAATCACGAAAAAAATGGTAGTCCGTTGGAGCAAGGTCTGGTGAATACGGAGGATGACGAATGGTTTCTAAGTGCAGTTCCTGAAGGGTCAAAATGGTTTCTCGTGCTGTGTGAGGTCTCGCGTTGTCGTGGAGCAATAATGGTGAAGATCGATTCATGAGTCGGAGCTGTTTTACTGCTAGTTTTGTCAACATGGTTCGGAGTTCGGCACAATAGACATCTGCCGTAATTGCTTGACCAGATCGAAGAAAACTAAAGTGAATAACACCATGCTGAGACCACCAAACAGTTACCATTACCTTTTTATTGGTAAGTTTTGCTTTAGGACACTGTTGTGGCATTTGACCTGGGGTCAGCCATTGCATTTTTCTTTTCCGGTTATCATAAAGAATCCACTTTTCATCACATGTTACAATTCTATCCAATATTTCTTCATTTCTGTACCGGTTCAACAAGGCAACACAAGTTTCAACACGCGTTTCTTTCTGCAGATCAGTCAAATCATGAGGCACCCATTTTTCGTATTTTTTTATTTTATTGATTTGATGCAAGTGAGTCAATAAAGTGGGTAAGGTAACGTTAAACCATGCCGCTAATTCCTGGGTAGTTTGACTAGGATCGGCTTCCACTATCTCTCTTAATTCATCGTTATTCACCTGTGTGGGCGGTCTTCCTCGTGGCTCGTTCTTTAAGTCGAAATTTCCATCACGAAAGCGTTTAAACCAAAATCGCACGGTGCGTTCATTAGTAGACCCCTCTCCAAACGCAGCATTGATATTGCGGGCTGTTTCTGCCGCGTTAGTTCCGCGTCGGAACTCGTATTCAAAAATCACTCGAATTTTCGCAGTATCCATCTTTCTTGTCTAAATTGAATAACAAAAACAATTGAAAGTCGATATTCAAATATTTCACATTTTTTAAAAAAAGAACATCACAGAAACCATTTGAAAAAAGTTTCATTCGAAAACCTCAAACCATGAAGATTCTATGTCAATTCAAAGAACCTATTGCAATAAAACGGCAATTTCATACTTTAACCCCTATTATAAATGTGTATACCCACATGAGGGCCAACCCTCTAGAGTACAGACGGTTTAGTAAAAATCTGGAGCGAGGGAGGGTTACAAGTGGTTCTAAACATCTAGAACAATGCCCTTTCAGCTAATTCTACCATCCCCAAAAAACACTTTACCTCATCATTATCAATCTGTTGCAGTCCACTGCTGAACATATGCCTCTCCAATTGCACGCCACCTAGTTCTATTTTCGGCTTCTCGCATCCAGTTTGTACCTACGAAATATATATAATTATATAAAAATAAATATATAAATATAAATATTGCACGTCATTACACACAGCGCAATCTAGCCCCAAACTAAGCACTAGGCTTGTACTATGGGTACTAGACAATGGATACAATACATATTATACTTTTTTTTTGTAAATACATATATATTATACATAGAAGAACACCCAGACCACATACAAATATTTATTTTTAAGCATAAATATTTGCATCCGGCGGGAATCGAACCCGCAGCTTTCTGCATTGTAGCCAGGCGTTCGCCCGACGCGCCACAGAGGCCGTCATATATATCTACACAATAGGACGTATACATACATACCGAATGTGTTACATATAATCTAATGCCCACGTAACATTTTGTATAACATGGTTGTAGGGATGCTTCTAGTGGTCCAAGTGTCCGGTGACCCGCAGGTCGCGGCCGGTGTTAATTACAGGAACGCGCCATTTGCGGTGCGTACGCGCAATATACATTCACCACTGTTTATATGCGAAGCGACGTATCACGATACTTAGTTCCTGTTTCATATTTTGGTTAAATTAATTAAATAACTGATTCCGACACGGCATGACTATGGCGTGGTTGGGCGAATACCGGACTCCAATGCAGAAGTTTCGATTCCAAGTATTTATATAAACAAGTATTTATGCTTAAGATAAACATTAATTGTTTCTGGATTGCATGTCTCTCTATATGTATAACAATGTAAGCATAGCTTAACTAAAGATTTCGAAAATTAATGTACTAAAGTGATTTAAATCCGCTGTCTAGTGGCCGAAACACAACCTTAGTTGCTTATCGCATGGTGCTGTGTGATGTGATAAATGTTCACTGTATTTATTTATCTATTATTTCATATTTGACAACATTTTATTTTGGAAAAGCATAATTTTCAAATCTAGATGAAACTTGGAATATAGGTAGATGGAGACCTGTAAAAACACGTATGCTACTTTTTATCTTGACATCCCCGCGGGACCGGGATCTTTAAAATAGTTTGTCCTGACTAATGGATCAACTCACAGACCAAAGCTCTGATATCTGCACTATCAGCGCTGATATTTGAAGTGTGTTCTTCTTTAAGTAATGTATGCATCCGATAGGAAAAGTTTTTGAAATTTACCTATACCTATCATCTATCCAGTGGATGTCTGATAACAGTAGATATTGACATGCACTTGCAGTACATTGCTGATTTGACGTAACGTGATTATTACCGGTGATCACCTCAAAGCAGCAACGTACTGCATAGTGCCTGTCATTTTCCACTGTCGTCTGTTTTTGTACTGGACAGCTATCACAGCTACTCAATCTAGGTGTACATAGTTAGATACGTACTAAATTAACCGCACGAAACTTCATAACCTATTTGCAAACTTTAACCAAATATAGGTCTCATTATTCAGAAGTCGAAATAATATATCAAAGAGACTCACAAAGTTCACACACTCCTTTTATATCAGATCTCTGGCATTTCACAAGCGAGTAATCACGAAGCAAATCGGAACGATATTAAGTCCTTTATCAAACTAACAATATAGATGCGGAGATAGGCTACGACCTCTGTGGATCAGTGGGCGAATACTTTATTTGAGAGTTAGAAGGTTACAGGTTCGATTTATGTCTTGAAACATTGCTGTATTTGCAATGTAATTTTTAAATTCTTACATTGATTTATTAATTTGCAAAAAATGTAAGGTGCTAAAATGCTAGGGTTTTAGATTTAGTTGTCAGTATTTTTGAAGAAAAAACTGGCGATTTTTTAGGCTAGGCTAATTTTTATCCCAATGCTGGAGCAATATCAGAACATAACCACCCTATGTGTTAAATCCAGATAGACCATAATTATCATGTGTAGTTTTTGCATGAAGGAGTAACAAACACTAACATACCATTAGGTATGTTAGTGTTATTAAGAAACAGTATTAAGGACTTTTACCTCTGCATAAAATCTGCTTGATTTAAACCAAGTATCGATAAGCAATTTATTATTATTATTAAGTTTATATTGTTTTAGAAGACAATTATGTAATTGTTGATATATTATTGTAATTTACTTATAAACCTAAATAAGTAAATGCATCTAAATACTACTCTATGTAGGTACATATCTGAGCGTCACGGATTCCAGCGCGAGCGCACCATAGAATCATGAATAAGTCATTAAGACACATCTTCGTGAACTACGACCTGTGTGTCTCCACAGAACACAATCATCTAGAACACTAACATTTACTGACTTGTGTCGAAGTCATGTTCGATTTATTGTTAGGTGATACCAGTGATCTTCTGTCTATACCTATCTATAAAGGTACTCCTAACTGTAATGTAACACTACAGATCGAGCATTACATGTGGTAACTGGCACGTTCAGATTCTGGCACTAGTGCGATGTCCCGTAAGTCCCGTTCCCGCGGGAATATCGGGATAAAAAGTATATAGTATAAGCCTATGTGTTATTCCAGGTCTCCAGCTATCTATATAACGAGTTCCATGGTAATCGGTTTTTACGTGATTAAATAACAAACACATATACTTAAAAACTTTCAGCTTTATAATATTAGTAAGATAAGATAGGTCTCCGATAAGAACGTCACTTAGAACATTTTGAGAAATTTTTACGTGTTAGGGACTTACGTGGGTGACACCACGGGAATCGTATTTAATAAGTTTAGTCGTTACGGGAATCGTATTTAATAAATTTCGAAAAACTTTGTTTTCGGATGTTTACATTACACACTCCCCAAATTTCAAATCTCTACCATCAGCGTTTTAGACTGTGCGTTGATCCATCAGTGAATCAAGAAAAAACAATTTTTAGATACCTATAAAAATAGAATATTACAGAATTCTCCTTACAAATTAACTAAACAAATATCATCACCGTAGACGCGGTAATACGATACCACAAGAATGTCAGGAATCTACTCTTATTTACGAACTGATTCAAAAAAATGCTTCACATTTGCATCTGATCAAAGAAATTAAGTTAATATGAAATGATACATAGAGAGAGAACATCTGGGTTTCTTAGGAACGTTTTTATTTCCTCTGCGGTGGGAGCACGGGTTTTGGATGATTTGGCATTTCTGTTGTGAAAACGCATGTACTTATTCAGGGAAAATGAGTAATTAATGATAATGACGATGCTTCGCTCGCGGTGTGAACCCGGCTTTAGTCCTGATTTAGACCTAGTTAGTCGTCGTATAGTTTAACTAATGTAATTCAACTGTAGCGTGAGTTTTTCCAGGGCACATGACTTCCTAAACATTATTAATTATAAATTAGATACCTATAAACATTATTAATTATAAATTAATAATGAATTATTTATTAATCAATAACAGTAATACCAATTATTAAAAAAGATAACAATAATATTTTTGTACTCTATATTGTTTGTTGTTCATTTTTTTTTCGTTGTATGTATTTTTATTTTGATCATATCAATTACTAAAGTGTTTATTTAATATTTAAGTCGTGTGCTAGTCAGGGTAAACGTATTTTTTTTTCTATTTGTAATTGAAGACTCTTTACTCAGTAATATCAATCTGCCTCAGGAAACGGTAATGAAATGACACATATTACCATAAAATTATGTATTCGGAGATGGATAATTAAAATTTTAAATCTTTAGGATTTTTTGATGTGTTATCTTTTAATCTCACGCACGGTCACAGTGGAGGATGATTCAGTAAGGATACTGATACAATTACAAACGCGTAAGTCCCGATTCTGTAAAATGTCGGGATCAAAAGAGCCCATGTTACTTCTCGATAATGTAGGTTTCTATTGGTGTTTTTTTTTATAATCTAGTAGATTCGAAGCTATTCTTTTCAAACAAACAATTTTTTTCCTCTTTATAATATTTTAGAATAGACAAAAATACAAAATGGCCGTCTGCTTTACAACTGAACTGTGTCACAAACGATAGATAGTACAATAAAACTGTCGACACTTAGTGTTTATTAGTGGTACTTATTAACTTTATAGATGCATGTAATTATTCTTGTAACTATCAGATATGTGTAACGAACTCAGCGCAGACTGTAGACCGCAGACTTGACATCGACCAATAAAATGCTGGAATTAATGGATAGATTACAATTAATCTTTTTGCCCACGTTTTATACTTTCATTGTTTTGTTTGTTTGTCGGTCCGGGCGAAATCTTGCAACTTCAAATTAAGGTACTTCTCGACTAGCTAGCGTACTGAAACCGGAACTAAGGAATAGTTCAGAACCAGATGACAATGCAACCAAAAGCTACTTTCAACAATAGACACACGAGAAAGATAAAAAAATAATAATAGATATTTAAAAAATAAACAAAAGAAATATCTAGATATCCCAACGCTATTTACAGTTAAGATAATAGCATAGGAAGAGTGTCACATCTTAGATCTCATTGTTACTAAGTTACCATCGGTTATGGTTACTTGTATGGGTGACCCCATGGGGTTACCGATGATGCAGTGTGTCGCAAAATATCCTTTTCTTGAAAGCCAGGTCAGGTCAAGTAAGAGTCCTTAGGGCGACGTAGAAACTCAAACACTAGGTGAGTCACGCCCATATCTACACGAAAAAAAGTCTCTGGTCTGCAGTGCCTGCGATTGCCGGCGTTTGTACAATATAGTTTACATTTAAGACTGTATTAAAGTAAAGATGAATACCTAAATATTAGGTAGGCATATTTAAAACGTCAGACGCTGTTTCCTAATAATTATTCTTCTTGATTTGATGTTTTAATTCGAAAGATTATCTAGAAATAGATGGAGGATAAGGAAATGAGCGAGATATTTTGAATTTTAGTTACATAGTTTTCGTGTTTTTTTTTGTTTTTTTTTTAATGTGATCATCTAGTTGACAAACCGAGGTTTTATTAAATAGAGTTAATGCATTATTAATTATACACAAAGATTAATCGATACATTTCAAAACGTCGTCCGTCGTTAACAAAATAAGAATGTCGAATGTTAACAAATATTGGGATAAAACGTAGCCTATGTCTTAAACCAGGTCAGGATGAAATTTCAAAGGCATACAGATAGCTAGTATCTATATTTTCAAATTTCATCGCAATCGGTTTGCAGTTTTACAAGGTAAACAGGTTTCAAAGGTATACAGATAGCTAGTATCTATATTTTCAAATTTCATCGCAATCGGTTTGCAGTTTTTTTTGCGTGAAGAAGTAACAAACACACTTACACACAGACTTTCACCTTTATAATATTAGTAAAATATCGATTCTACAGCGCGAAAAAGTCGTATGACTATGAAAAATATCATATTCATTATATACTCAACTATACTATACTCATGTCATTTTATTTCTCTTTCCTCTTTTCCTCAATGACCACAGTCATTAATAGACGTTGATTTTATAATATTTTGGTAAATTAGAAATTACAACCGCTATTTAAATGTAGCCCTATAATATTAATAGGTGAATTATACCAGAAACATAAAAGAAACTACAATATCTACATGTATTTCTCCGTTGTTTCTAACTGCTACTTGGGAAGAATATGGACTGATGATTTGAAATCGGCCGATGGTACATCAAACAGCATTGATTTTTATTAATAAACTAATAAATGGTATATGTATGAAAGACGTTTGCAAGTTTAGGTAAGCAAATACAGGTAAATTCATATGTACTTGCTTACCTATTTAGCTAGTTAATCAAACAAGAGCTTGCACGAACACTTGAAACGAACATTTGGACGCAAGAAATCGCTATTAGCAATAAGGCCGCTCGATATGCCACCTAGTTTGAACACGTGATTTTCTGTGTCTTGTAATTTTCATGGTGTGTACAATAAATAATTTATTCTTCATCCATTAGACGTTACGGTTGTGTAGTGTGTGTGAAGCAATTAACCGACTGCTTAGTCCCCAGTCTACGATCGCATTTATCGTGCTACATCAAAGTGATGCCAGATAAAGCCGCCATAACAAAGCACATAATAATTAAATTAAAACAACCTATAAACGTTTATATTTTCTAAACAAATGAAACGATCGCGATGGTCAACTTAGATAAATAAGCGAGGTTATTAAAAATAACGTAATATGTTGGGACAGTGCCTGGAGTTATAAATTTTGAAATAGTTTTTAAAACAAGTGCTAAAATTATATTCAGATACATTCAATTGGGTATTATTTATTTTAATTTAGATATTTACCACTATTACGGAGTAAAAGACTTGAGCAATGTAAAAAATATATGACGAAATAGGGTAAAAGTCTCTCATCTTCTAACACTTTCTGGCACTTTTTTAAGAATATACCAAATCATGATTTATTTATCATACTAAGTGTATGATATATGTATTTACAAAAAATATTGTTGTCTCGTATCCCAGTTGCCCCAGTTGCCTAGTTTAGGGCTAGATTGCGTTGTGCAAAGTTCTGCAATATCTATTTAATATTATTTTTATATCCTTGTATAATCGATCATGCATGCTTCCAGAAATAAGTTTGAGAACAGTTTAATCTAAGATTTATATAAACATATGTATTAAAAAAAATATAAATTTAGATAAAGTTAAAATTGCAACGTCAAAATTACCAGATTATATTACCTACTAGCTGCGACGGTTTTCCCGCGATAGTCCTTATCCCACGGGTATATCATGATTGTTATATATACATATAAACCTTTCTATTGAATCACTCTATCTACTAAAAAAAACCGCATCAAAATCCACTGCGTAGTTTTAAAAATCTAAGCATACATACAAACAGACAGACAGACAGCGTGAGGCGACTTAGTTTTATGTAAAGATGACATTTTGTTGAAAACCTCACCCACATCGGTAATCAAATAATTCTTAACTAATTTGACAATTTACTCTATTAATAACAATGTTTAAACCAAAACAACCATGAATGATAATGTAACGACCAACTCGCGCTTGCAAATAGCCACTAACACACAAATAAATAACGTAATTATAATTAATAACCCATTTAATTTTAAATTTAATGGATACCTATAGAAAAAGCTTAACATAATCACAAGTTTTTTCATAGACTTGAATGAAGTGACGGAAGTGTAAATTTATATTTGTGATAATTATTAAACTTTATATGTGGACAATAATACTCAAGGAATTTAGTCACACTAGGTAAAAAGATAAAAATTGATAGACTTGAAAGCTAAAATTAAATAGGTATATCTAGAACTGGTGGATATAAATCTTCTTTTACTTTTCGTAAAGTGGTGTTAGCTCACCTAGTGTTAGAGTTTTAGAGTGTTAGAGTTTTTTTTTAGAGGATAAAAATTGATAGACTTGAAAGCTAAAATTAAATAGGTATATCTAGAACTGGTTGATAGAAATCTTCTTTTACTTTTCGTAAAGTGGTGTTAGCTCACCTAGTGTTAGAGTTTTCCCTAAGGCCCTAAGGCCTCTAAATTGACCTAACGACTGTTTATCAGAGATAACAACCGGGACCACCTGCTTTAACGTGCCTTCCGAAGCACGGAGGAGCTCAAGAAAATGTTTTTTTGCCACAGAAATTTACGATCACCCATCCACGTTATGGCCACTACAAAGAAATAAGAGTGAGAGTATGTGTTTGAGTAGAAACATCTAATAATTTAACATCTATGTATGAAAAGACGTAGGTTGTAAACGTACATAGTAGCGTGTCTACGAATAATTATACTGAATTTCGAGAATCAATGATTTTCATTAGCGAGGTTGATCTTTATACGGTCCCATGCAGGATGAACTTAAGAAGGGGAATCAATTATCTTAAAAAGTGGAGCCATCTGGAGTATTCATTTTAACTTTTTACTTTT
This sequence comes from Idaea dimidiata, assembly GCA_949358125.1. Taxonomy (NCBI): domain Eukaryota; kingdom Metazoa; phylum Arthropoda; class Insecta; order Lepidoptera; family Geometridae; genus Idaea; species Idaea dimidiata. The sequence goes on from OX442334.1 coordinate 13,795,840, forward strand.
TCTTACATGAGAAAAGTATTTTGTTAAGAGAATTAATGATATAAAAACAAAAAGTTATCGTACCACAGTACGTTAAATTTAAAAGAAGATTATAACCGTATTATACAATATCGTATATCAATCGATAGTGCTGTTTGTAAAAATGAATCTTAGAAAAAAACATAGAATAGCAAACCATATATTATCTCACAAAAACACTATTTAAGATATCATACCATCCTCTTACTACCTGCTACCTATATCCTTTTTCCATGATCCTAAATCCATGGTAGAATGCTAAGGAGAAATCCTGTTCAAGAATGTTTCTGGTTCACTAAACGCCGTAGTCATCATTTTGGCTTTATGGGTACGCCACTACTAGCAACACGTGAGTAAAACCACAGGGCGCAGTTTTACTACCAAATAAAAATAATAATAATATTTAATCTAATAAGCTTGATAACGTCCAATCAGCTTGGAATTGAAGTATAATAAACCAGTTTTATTTCCGTAGTCGTTAGCAACACTTGTTATTACACTGAGATCACCGGCAAACATGATTTATTACTTTAAAAATATTAAAAGTCAATGGATTAGCAGTTATTGATATTTACTATATTTTTTAATACTTATTGGGGACTGTAGACTTCTATTTTGGACGTAATATAATTTTTTGATTAAACAACATTGATGATGATGGCAGTGTCTAGGATTTCCTGTAACAAAAGTTCACCTAAATGATGAACAAACTTTTTAATGTATATTTTGTATACGTAAAGTAGATCTATTTAAATGATTTCAAACTCATCACAATAACAGAACTTAATTACAACAGTCTATTTATAATGCTAAATGCTAGACAGTACATTTCTCAACATTCCCTAACAAAAACTCTAATTCCCAAGTCCACTAAGTAAGTGAACTATGCACGTATAAGTACAGTCAGTATGAAAAGTCGATGAACACATTCAGATTTTTGAAATCGTTATACATCATAATTTGTGTTCGGACTAGATAAAGAGTTATTTTCACAAAATCTATAAAAGTCAGTCTTTGTGTTTCTATCTGTATTTCAAGGTTTGTCAGAATGACACACAAACATCTAAACAAACAAACGTATATAAACTAATAACGATTTGGAGCGGAATAGTGATTTTTAAAATCTAACTCAGGTTATCGTGTTTTGTTTCTGACTGTACTCATAGGTAAGTATAGTACAGGATTGAGTGGTGTAGTTAATGATGACGGCACACTGGGCTCTAGACTTGCTAATTGAATAGTTAGTGATTCGATCAGTAACTGTGATGGCCGGTGTGCGTTCACCTTGTACCTCACGACTGCTGGGCGCTCACGACTGCTGATGTGTAGGAACTTACTATGGAGATAGCTGTGGTAGGTTAAAGTATCTCACAATGTACCAACACTAGCAGCGTTCCGTGGTGCCACGGCAGTATGCCCCGATCTCTTGGATCTCTTGGATCAGAAAAATCTCTTCTTAGTGGATAACAAAGAACACACTCTTCAAATTTCATGTCCCTAATATATACATACACTCTAAACTAGCTTAAGGGGTATATACGAGCTAAATTGAAAATCCCTATCAAAAAATGACTTTTTTGCCTGAATTGTGCTAAGGTTTCGACACCTTTCGACATTTTTATTTAAAATCTACATTAAAACGTCGGAAACAATGTCATTTTCAAACGCTTTTACCGAAAATATTCTAAACTAATGTGTCGGAAAATAATCAACAATTTTCGATGAACCCATATCAGGTTGGGGTTCAGTTAGCCCCTTAATAACTATACCGTATTTCAAGGCAGAGCCCAGGTTGCCGGTTTAACAGTCATAAACTTGGATAGTGTATTCTTTGTCATGTGTGGGTATGCACTAAGAAAGGGTTTTTCTAAATTCCCAGATATCGGGATTCGGAATAACCGCGAGACGCTACAAGTATAACAATAAAGAAGCAACAATTAACCTGTGCGTACAATGCGCACGCGCATACTTTCACCCTCATTACCAATGACCGGTGCGATCGTCGCGAGCCTGCAGACGCAGCGCGCAGTTAACACTTGCAGTAGGTGGTCTGCTGATTGAGGTCGATACCCGCTCACTCTATTTACCAATTAGAACTATACTATCTGGGTAGGTAGGTACTTTACAAATTAAGATGTGATATGTACGCATTTCATTTAAAAGTGTGAACTTAAGGGCTAAATCTCTAAGCATCTAGGTAAAGATTTCAGTCCAATGAAATGGAACACCACTGAGTGAAACGTCTTAGTATTATAATAAAAAGAAATGGAACTTTTAAAAGTAGGAATTTAGAATTTGATTATAAATATTTTAATTTTTAGACGTAGTAAAATTCTTTTTACCTACTGTAGTGCAAAGAAAGATCTGGAAAAAATATTTTTTTGATATTCCGCGCTGCCATGATCATTTGTCTTTGCTTTGTCGTCTTTTTGTCGCTCAAAAAAATAAAGTAAATTTTAAATAAAAAACAACCGGCCTACTAATTATTAATTTATTAATTTTATATTATTTGATGTATTTTCAATTTTTTTTAGCTGAGCCACAACGCTGCGACTAACTTCGCGATGACTTATAAGAAATCATGGTAAGCCCCTTTGACTGTATCAAAATCATTAACTGAAAAATTAACTGATCTTAAAAGGGTTATTTTTTCACTTTGGAGTAAGAAACCTTAAAAAAATACCGTATGTTATGTATGTATGTAGCAATAATTAAAATCAACATTTACCGTATAAAATCTGCGCTTTACGTTGTGTTGGATATTATTAATCATACAAACATAACAGGACGAAGAATTCTAGTTAAAACTAACAATAATTTAAATATGTAAAAGATATCGTTCGCATACTTTCCTGTATAACTGTATCTATTCGTTAGTTAGTTACAAGTTACAGTTCACATGAGGCGTTTTTTCTCCGTTTTAAAATAAATATGTACTATGTCTTAGCCGTCCTCTCCGTCTTATTATAGGTAAGTCTACGATGGATATGTTGATGTCTAAAATGTGAAGTTAACCTTTTTTAAAAAGAAAGTAAATATAGAAGAAGAAAAAAGTTAATAAAAGTTAAAAAAGTTGATTACTTATTTTTCTTTCTAAATTGTACCTTATCTAATCTAAAATGTACCTACCTAGTATAATAATAATATTGTAAAAAAAATATTTTTTGTCAAATCTATGTACAATCGGTATAATCAAAGACTTACTAACTGTGCTAACCAGGGTTGGAAAACAGGGTCTATAACTATAACCCTTTATAAGTGTAACACTCTATTTAAATACACTTTCGTTACGGTAACACTTATGAATCGGTTAATAACAGTAACTTACCCTAACAGAAACGAAAGTGTTACAGATAAAATTGTTTCGGTTAATAAGTGTTATTAACACCTATAATTCGGGCGCTGTTGCCGTTTTGACATTCGCTCTAGTGATGTGCGTTTGTAGAGGTTATTGCTTAATTTCTTTTAGCATAGCCATTGAAATATTAGGTTTACTTTTAACTGACTTCCAAAAAAAGGACGAGGTTATCGACGTAGATACCTACTTTTGGGGTTTCGTACCTCAAAACCCTAATAAGAAACACCGATCTTTTTTTGTGGATTATTGTTTTGGTATGCATACATACACACTGGCAAACCTGTTAAGCATCAAACGAAAAATGGCGTAGTTATTTATTTATTTAATCGTATGATAATTTGAAATAGGCAAATGTTGATATTACAGAAAATTACATGAATAATTAATTGTTTACCATAATTAATATAGTAAACACATGTCACAGATGAAAAATAATTAATAAATTAGAATTATTATATCAACATTCAGGTCTGGATGCCAATTGACGAAATGAGGTTTTAAGTCGTCCCTGTTGCTAAGAGGTCCCGAGTAGGCGTGAACGGGGCATCGCTGCATAAGGTGCTCCATGATCTGGTCCTCTTCGCCACAATAACAGAGTTAAACTGAAAGGGCAAGTCTAAAAAACTCATTAGACCGGTTCTTCTGTATGGTAGTGAGACGTGACCAGTGCTTGTCCGACATAAGCAGGAGTAGCAGGTCACGGAGATGAAGATGCTGCGCTGGATGTATGAAGTGGCGCAAAAACATCGCGTTAGGAACTCGCGCATCCGGGGCAGCCGTCATGTCCGAAACATTGCTGAAAAACTGCAAGATTTTCGACTATGCTTACGAAAACCGGCCAGTTACGTAGGGAACAAATGTCTTGCCATGGCGCCTCCGCCTGGCCGCGGCAGACTGGGTAGACCCAAGAAGTCCTGGCTTGACATCGTAAAGGGTGATATGCGTACCAATGGTCTCACTACACTGGATGCCGAAGATCACGCGAAGTGGAGACGCAAAAGCAGGAAAGCGGACTCCGGGCTCCGGACAACCGGGAACAACCCTCGGATGATGATGATGATGATGATGACAGAGTGCGCTATCAGCCCATCCCCATTTATGCCACAGGAAATTGCAACGGCCGTATTCGGTCATAACTCTGTTAGTTCTGTTTATTCTGTTAGTGCAATATTTATTATTTTATTATTTATTTGTTATGAAATAGAAAGTTTCACAACTTTAGTCAATGTATTGAAATGCATAATTTTACAGGTTGTCACAACGACTGACGGTTGTTGAGACGGACACCACAGGTTACGTAACAGAACCCTTTGGCTTGATTGTGGGGTCGATTCTGCGACAATTTGAGCTCTGCATTGAGTCACAATATATTTTCCAGTAGTCGTTGATTTCAAAGTCTTTTAGTGTTTTGGCAGCGGCGTACGGAGGGCGTCTAGATTTCAAACGTTGCGGAGGTGGGCCAGTGAAATCCACGTGCACTGGTAGCGAAGGCTAAGAGTTAATCTTATCCATCCCTCTTTTTAGGGCCTGCTTGCGTCGCAGCAGGGCCACATACGCATCCAACCCTAAGCCACATAGCACTGCTATATTAAGGGCACTGCTATATTAAGCCAATATTAAGGGGTGGATTTCATGGTGCCCAAAATGCTTCTCATAGCCTCGTTTAATTTTGTGTCCACTTTACCTACATGCGCACTCGAGCCACACCAGGCAGCAGTATTCCGCAGCCGAATAAACCAAAGGTAAGCCGGTCGTTCGGAGGCAGTCGGCGGTAGGTCCCTAGGTCGTCCCGTATAGTTTGTGGAGAATATTGTTGCGGGTGACCAGTCTTTGAGCCAACTTGTTAAGGTGCACTTTGTACGTCAGGGATCTGTCAAGAGTTACACCAAGGTATTTCGGGAAGGGGTTAAATTTGAGCTTTTTGCCGTTAAAAGGCACTGTCGGTTTTTAATTGGCAAGACTATTATTGTTCAAATGAAAGCATGCTACTTTGGTTTTGCTCGGGATCAGACGACAAGACTTAAAATATTTGGACAGCTTAGCGACGTCAGCTGTCAGGATCTCCTCACTAATCTTCAAATCCCTGCTCTGGACACCTAAATAAATTTCATGGCTGTCGTTACTGGAAGGTCCTGAATGTAGAGATTAAAAAGTTTTGGGATGAGCACAGAACCATGGGGTAGTCCGTAAGTTAATTTACGTCTAGGTACGGCTTTTAGAGTTGCCAAACGTACTTCGAATTCCCTTTCACTTAACATGCTGCTTATTAGGTCTACGATTTCTTTACTATTTACAGATTACAGACATGAGTTTTGTTATAAGGCCCTATTACCAAACTGTATCGTATGCCGCCGTTAGGTTAATGAAAACAGCAGCCGATTTTAGTTTCTTCTGGTAGCCGGCTTCTATGCTTGTGGCTAGTATTTGATCGGTCCAGTTTTTACCCCGGCAGACACCCGCTTGCCCGACAGGGGTGGTAGAATCTATGTACGGTTATATTCTAGTGAGAAGCATTCGCTCTTGCAGTTTAGAAGAACAGCTTAAGAGTGCTATGGGTTAGTAGTTCTCAGTTTGATGATCCAATTTCCCTGGCTTTAGAATGATTATTACTTTGGCTAGTTTGAACTGTCTCGGGAGCTGGTTGTTTAGAATGATGTTGTTAAAAAACGTGAGGCAAATCAACGCCAAAGTTCCCATTTGCCTAGATATTATCGGCCCACCAGCTTTGTTGTTTTATATAAGTTTTATGGCTTCCAATGTTTCGCCGATAGCAAACGCTCTGGATAATTCCTGACCTGTAGGGCAATCTTCTTTCAGCTTAGTGTGTTGCTTTCTTACTTTCTTAGTTAAAGCTGCGTTTAGCTTTGCTCTGGTTACTTCTACTACTCGGTTCGCGATAGCATCCGGTTTAACAGTCAATGTTTGTTTTGGAGGGTGTTGTTTCCCTGTGAGGCTATTCAGCACACGCCACGCTTTGCGGCTACATCTTTGGAAGTCCATTCCCTTAACCGTGGATTCCCATTTCGCCTTTCGTTGACCATCCAAAGATTTCAGAAGCTCAGACCCGATGACATGTTCCGCTGTTTGAACGAATGAGTGAATGAAGATCCTTAATTGTCCTTTTAAAATCAATTGTAAATCACAAACCTCCATTCAATGTACCAGTGCCTTCCCGCCCAACTAACAAATCAACCTCAAATGTAGCTATATATCGAGAACAGAGCAGTCGCATATCCGAGGTAGACACGTTTCTGCAATGCGAAAATGGCCCCACTTTTAGCACTTTTAAGTAATACAATGTATCTACAGTAGCTCCACTTAGGACTAATCGGATACATGTTGGTGATAGATCTGTGTTATTTTTATCTTGTTGGTGTTATATCAGTGGCCTTAAATCAGTTGTAACACAATAAAGAAGCAATAGGGTCACAGCGACACCGATGTATCAAGTAATTTGATGATATATTGGTGATTGTGATTCTATAATAACTATACATTGTTGGCTAGTATTTTGGCAGAAAAATATCAATAATAACTTTGGTTAAGGTTTTTATATAATGTTAGAAGTTACATTTGAATGTCCATTTTGTTTTAAAATTTGTGCGTGTAATTAAAAAATCATAAATAGTGTAAAATCACATGCGCTTGGAATTCTATTGATAAATTTATGGTACAATATTAGTGTTTTTTCAGTGGGCCTCTCTAATTTATACTTTTTAATAAAATAAAGATGATTTAAATTATGAATTGATTTTGTAAGCAGCATTATACAATTCATTAGTGTTATCATTGCTACTAAACAAACGATTTACAACATCTTGCAGCCATTACAATATTTAGGGTTATCTTAAAGCAAGAAGATAACTAAGTCCGTCCTAATAAAACTTATAAATTCCTCAGTCTTCTTAATCTGCACTCAATCAGGAAAAAATGGTACCCGAGAAAATGGAAAAAGCGATTAAAAACACAAAACTTAATATAAAGTAGTTGTCTGATTAATATTTTGTTAATTTCAGTAAATGAATTTCTGTGAATATATATGTGTCTATTTAGGTTTAAATTAGAAATAAAAACGTTTTTATGTCAATAAAGATATATGAGCGCACACAGATCTTTTTTGTAACTTATTAACGTTATTAAAGATCCCTTATCAAATATTTAGCACTAGTGTTAATAGATGCTTATATAAATCATATCTGAGATATAAGAGCTACAATGACATCCATTATATCACGTGTTAGCTTCAGTGGTGATCAATATATAATTAGCTCGATTTTAGTGATCTTAAAGCCATATTAGTTTACTATTGCGTTTTAATGGCATCATAGAACCCATTGTGCAACATAATTGTTCTTTATTCAAGTTAAAAGTTTCAATTTACTGCTGTGTTATATAAGTTGTATAAAGTAGCTGACAAAACGTTTATGTCGTTAAGTATAAAGGCAATTGAGCTGTTTAACCTTATATAGCTTTTAAGCGTTTTATAACACAGATATACAAAAAGCAGTTATAGAGTTACGTATATACAAGTTAAATATCATTACTTAGTAATAAAAAATTGCCTGTTAACTCAATTTTGCTAGTTGGGCGTTGTGATCAACATTACTGTAGCGCCAGGTAGTATGGTGACTGTTGAAGTCACCAGTGTGAATGCAAGGATGGGCACAATGTGGTAATACAGATGGTGGCCACTGTACATTTGGGGGCTTGTAAATGTTGAATTCGATAAGGTCATCAATCTGCAAGGTTATATTGTAAACTTAATCCCGCTCGCCTGAGCCGAGGAGCCGAACGCCATTCGCACCCAGTTCTTGTTAAGGTAATAATGCCATATTTTGGATGATGAACCGCCTTTAAGAGGGTGTACCCAGGCAAACGGCCTCTTCTTTCAAAGTCAATTTCAATATCGTTTTTGGTGTGATTTTACCGAATGTTGATAATGTCGATTTTATTTGCCTGCGATAGCTTTAACAGGTAGTCACTTTTAGCTTTACTAATGCCTTTAATGTTTAATTGTAAGATACGGACTAATGGTCCGATATATTTAAGTCTTGGGGCCCTGAAAAGGGCCATTTTTACGCGACTGCCAAAGGAAGTGTTATGTTTTTGTCGTGAGTCTATGAATGTATGTTTGTTGTTCCTAGAACTGAGAGGTTTTGAGTATTTTATTCGCTTATTTCAATCGCGTTTCTTTCTATAGCTCGTTTAGCACCACCCAGGGGATACGTGAAGGGTTGTGGTAGCTCCTGCAGACACGAGCTGTACCCGTCCCCTCAGGCGTAGTCGAACTCGCGCACTTAAGCGGCTATAGTAGGCCAGAACTGATGTTTCTAAGATGAATTACTATAAAAGTAATTTGAAACAAAAGTTTTTGAAACCATATTTATTATTATAGTCGTTGATATTTACTGTCATGACGTGAAAACACGTTTGTTGAAAATTTTCTCGATAGGAAAAAATCCCAAACTTCCCTCTAAATTGTACAAATAAGTGATATTACTCACTCAGTCAATATTGTCCGTAAACTAATAAAACTTTGTATGAGAACTGAACTTAGCTCAATACAGGCAGTGAATAATCAGTTTTGGAACCCAAAACAACAAAATATTATTTATTAACAACAACATTTTTTTCATATTTCCCTTCCCTTAGCTAGAATTCGAGCGCGCGACGTTGCCATATGGTGCACTGAACCAACCACGATTAATTTCGGTTAATAAGGGTTAACCGAAATTAACAGGTATAGAAAAAACACTTTGATTCGGTTATAAAACAATTCTGTAACCCTAAAGCTTGGTTTCGGTTACACTAACCGCTATATTAACAGTGTTAAAAACCTTTAAACGGGTTACGGTATACAACCCTGGTGCTAACTCTAAATAATTTGGGACAAGTGCAAGTAAATGAAGAGTCTAAACTTAGAACCAATTCAAACATAATTGATAATGTAAATTCACGAACCGAATTTAAAAACCTTCGGCGCCACAGGCAAGTATTCGCCTACTAAGTCATACAGCCTCAAATTCCTTCCTAGGCCACATCACGTCCCCAAACAAAAAAAGAAGCAAGAAAATCCCCGCCCAGCGTGGCCCCGGCATAATTGTATAATTACAAGATGGTACGACACAGGATCGTCTAACGAGGGTCATTAAAGAGGAAACAAATGAACGGGCGCAGAACCGATGTTATCTAGAATTAAGCCACCCTGTGGCGAGGGATGCTGCGACAAGGTTATTAACAATGATACATCTGGACACGCGATTAAATGTTGCGCAACTATTTCAACCATTCCGATTGTTTTTAATAAAAAATGCACTACAATATACTGATGTATTTATTGAGATATCTAGCATCTACAAGCTGAATAATACATGAATAATTAAATATGTTTCTTGCTCAAAAATAAAAAAAAACATGAATAAAATTGTACTAACTATAATGAGTTTTTTGTTACATCCTTTATAGAGTCGGGGTTACATTCCGCAAGAAATTATGAAATTATAATGGGTACCTACAAAAAGAAATTATAAATTAAAGTTCCATACATACAAAAAAAACATAAATAAAAAATATCCTGTAAGAGTGTGAGATTTAACCAGTAATAAAGAAAAGTACAACCGTATTCAAGAGTTACAATAAAGTCCTGGAAACAAGCGTTGAAAAATGCTAAACGTAATCAAAGTAAAAATAATAATCAGTAATCGGGAAATGAACTTAATTTGGGATCAGTTCTACTTACAAATTTATTTTTAAAGAATCATAACAAGTCCGGCAACAGGTGCCAACTACGATAACAGTAAAAAAATTTATTAATAAATAATCAATTTGAATAAATGGAGCAGAATTACTAATCGAATCAATTACATTTTTAATTACATATTTTATTAATAATATAAACGTAAATTAATTAAACGACGTATAATTTTCTAATATTGTAATGTCATGGTTGGTTACTGATTTTATATAGTTATTAAAAAAATGAAAACTTTAAGTCAACCACCTAGGATTATCACAGCTTAAATGCAAATATTGATTTTATTCTATTTTGAATTAATTTTAGGTATTAATCATGTACATTCCTTTATTTATCTTTTCCGTTGCTTCCAAATCTCGTATAAAATAATATGCCGCCAATTTACAGAGAATCCCTCGACTTGACTTATACTACGAAATAAACTGATAAACTCAAAATAAATAAACTTATACTGCAAATAACTTGCAAATTATATAGTAGATGCCATTGGAGGCATTGCAACAATTCTGAAAATATAAACAAAACGTTCAAAACCGTAAATGTTTAATGCATATATTATAAAATTTGACACTGGCTAATTTCCATAATCGGTTCAAGACCGAGAAGAAAAAAAACATATGTATAACTAAAATATTAATATTTATTTCAGCTCGCACACTCGTCGAAGTTGTTCGTATGCAATTAATTCCGGACTGGTTATATGACGTTCGCATCGATTCAGTTTTTAGTTGAATATAAGTTTCAATGTTGCTAATAAGGTTATATCGGCTGAAACGCTTGAATAATTAAATTGAAATAATTGGTTTAGGTTTAATTAAAATCTTGTGCTAGATTAAATATTTTGATAGACTAGTAACAACTTAAGGCGACTATGAGGCTCTCACGTCTTCATCCAAAACAAGTATTAAATTACTCTTTTTCCTCACCCTAACATTATCTGAATTCGCTATTTTTATTTTTGTGTAATTTTCTAACAAAAACTTGGCGTTTTCCTTTAAAATCGGAAAAGGGAAAAATTCAAGTTTAATTTTATTTTTCTCATGGTGAAATTGGATTTTCCGTCTGGCCCATCAAATAGTCTTCTTAATTTCTAATGAGATGTAATAATTTGTCAACTACAGACCGTCTGGTTGCATTCATATAAAAGACATCAACGCATGTAACCGTGCTGGTAGGTATAGATTTTCCATTGATTTTTAGTTTATTGTGGCTCAATAAATTTATAGTTAGTTATATAATTAGTTTTACTTCCGGTCTGCAAAAATGACCAAAAGAAAAGCGAAATTACAAATTTAAATTTGTAATTTCGCTTTTCTTTTCTACATATAAGTAGTATAAACAAATTTAAACGAACAAAAAATTATTTCGAAAAGTTCCGTTCTCACAGCTCGTTAAAAACCGTACCAACTAAATACCAACATATTGTAAAACAAACAAACGTTGCGTTGTTAAGATACAATTAATAATTCCCATAAAATTGGAACGTTTCGCCTTAATCAATTTTATCGACGTAAGTTTTCTATGGCATGAAATTTGTATGCGTTACTGATACGTAAACTTGATATTTTCGAGTTTTATTATATTTGGCCAAGCTTTGATTGAACCGTTTAAGCAATATGCAGATTTTGTTATTGGTTCATAAAAGTCTCACGATACCTAGTGTAATTGATTGGATTTTTACATAATTCTATTTAATTAATTAATTATTATATACATGGTTTCCAAATTTTGTATTTGGGCGAATCTCAAACAGATTCTTCGCAGTCTTCGACTTTCTTCGTATCCTCGGCTACAGTTCGCTAGGTAGAGTACCGATGTTCAAAACAGTCTGAATAGGTTTAACTTATTCAGTTTTAAACATTGCATTTATACCTAGCGTGTCGTAGCTAAGGAGACGTTGGCGTTCATGGCGAAGCGTCTCGATGTATCCTTCGAATCTTCTCCAAAACAAATTTACGTATTCCATTAATAACTATAGGTATACGATATTAAACTTACATGGTTTTTTCACGTCCCGTGAACAAGCCAGTTGAAATTACTGGCGAAATATCGAGCTCCGTGTAAAATCAAAATTAAACATCGTAAATACCCAGTTATTACAAAATAATTTTAAATTTAGATATTTCGGAAAAATACGAAAAGAACTCGAGAACTGCACCCTTGAAGTAAAAGAATTTACATAGAAATTATGCATAGCATTCTAACGCTTTACAAGGTCATTATCTAGTCTTCTGATAAAAATATTTCCTACACGCTCAGCTATTTACGATTTTTAGTAATAAATCAAAGTTTTTCCTTAACCAAAGAAGTAAAACATGCAACACGTCATCGATCGGACCGTATATCTCACTAATCTGTTATTTATTAATGAAATAATGTCCAGTTTCGTGGCTTATAGTCGAAGAGCCCGTGAACCCCAGACCTTCGTTATTTTGTAAAAGCTGTAAAAAAGCGCATGCTCCCAACACAGGTAAGAATGAAGGATCATATGCAGTTTAGGTTACAGTGGCTTGGGCAATCAGTCCCACTTTAAAAGAGGCTGGTAATCCTTACCCGTATTGGGAGCATGCGCTGTTAAACTACCAGCTTTTACTAAATAACGAAGGTCTGACATTCACAGGCTCTTAGGCTATTAGATGAAGATGTCGTCGGGCGAAACACGTGGGTCGAAATGCAGGCGGAAGATTAGAGACGATTTACTGGTTAGATTGAGTTTTATCGGGGGTTTATCACTTTGTACGTTACCTTAACCGGCATTTAATTCATAGGACAAGGATAATTTACTTTTTGTGAAATTCCTGAAAATCTCTTTTAGTTGCCTTTATTATTTTTAACGTTTCGTGATCTTTACTGATCTTTTCCTCAGGGTAGAGGGGTTTTTGAACATAATCTATACAGCAATTTTGAAATCGGAATGAGGTTATCGACTTTTGATTGTGACCTTACTATCTATTACGATCTTAGTATGGATTTATCAATAGCCCTGTAATAAAGATTAAAAATATCTAAGTCTATAGACTACGTTCGTTGGAAGTGTATCTCCCCAATAATAAATCGAGTTACAATTCGTATTTCGAATGTTCGTTTTTTAAATTAATTAACTTTACGTATTGCACGATAATGGCGGTCAGAGGTCAGTTCGTATAATAAAAGTACACATTTGATATGTATGCGCCCAACACACATACATTACACCTGTGTGTTGCAATACTATACAGCGTGATATAATTTCATTTAAACAATAAAAAGTTTAAAAAAAGTGGTTGTTTTTACCTTTATTCTTTTACAAGACTCTGCAGTTCATTTGTTTGTCTGCCTGTCACCAGGCTGTAAACTTCATCGACCATGCCTACTGCAAATAGATTTTTGCCTTTTACGTCGCTTACGGGAATTTTATGCCCGGTTCTTCTTCTTCTGTTCGTATAGTGATGTGTCTCACTTATATAGTTTTAAAGTTTTCAAATCGCTTTTAAGCCTCTAGCTTGAAATGCTTAGTGTTTTTCGCATCACAGAGGGGAAACGATTTTTTACCACACACATTTTCAGTCACCCATCTGAGTAATGAGTAATGACCGCGCCAGGCGTTGCCCCTCACGTATACATTATCAGCGGATGCAGCTAGGCCAATTTTTTTATTATATATTAACAAATTAGGGACCTTTGTCAATAATTGCCCATGTCGGTGAAAATAAATATTGCATTATAATTATACAGCGCAATCTAGCCCCAAACTATGCAATACACTTGTGCTATAAGTACTACGTACAACGTAGTGTAGGACGTCCTCAGGCACGTTGGAGCGACGATTTGCGCAAGACGGCTGGCACAAACTGGATGCGAGAAGCCGAAAATAGATCTAGGTGGCGTGCAATTGGAGGGGCCTACGTCCAGCAGTGGACTGCAACAGGCTGATGATGATGATGATGGTGATGATGAGTACTAGACAACGGATATACTCATACATATTACTTTTTTTTGTAAATACTTACATATGATACATATAGAAAACACCCAAACCAGAACCATATATTTATTTTTAAGCATAAATATTTACAGCCGGCCGCGGCGGGAATCGCACCCGCAACCTTCTGTATTGAGTCGGACCTTCGCCCGACGCGGGCGCCCACAATAATGTTATGCATGCGGAAACTATTTTTTTAAATAATGTTAGTTTTCGCATCACCCTATACTGTGATCTCGTTTTCGTGTGAATTATCACTATCATTTGTCTCTGTGCGCCTGCGCAACATATCTCATACTAATTGGCCGATGACGACCCGAGCCCGAGTGCTCTTGAATTTATTACGAACAGACAGACGGATTGCCGAAACTGAACCGTAGACGTATTAATAACTAAATAGAGAGGTCAGTTTGTTTGTCTTGTTTTTAGATGATAACTTGATTTATTTAGACGTTGTTTTATGTGAGAGATTCACACATGAATGTGGTTGATTGGGTATCTTTAATTTTGTGATTTCGACATTTTAGAAATTCAACATTTTGATTTTAAATGAATTAATTGACATTCCAAAATCATTAATCCGAAATTCCAGAAAATTCAATTTATATTTTAGTAATTAGTTTTTTAATTGTTTAACCTTAGATTATTGGAACATCCTTAACGGTGTATTTTTTTTTATGTACCCTTGTCTACCATTGTGGATGATCATGATGATGTTCTGGTATGTATACGGTCATCGTGCGATGCACCAGCTGTGGACGATATACCTATAACTTCTATGTAGGTACCTACGCGTACCAAGTTCAACCAAACCTTAGGCAGTAATAAACGAGTCGTGAATCTATGCGTGCGTTTCATTGCCACCTTTGAACATGAATTGTTATATCTAGAAAATACTTTGTCTTGTCTAACCGAAGGATACCTAAACCATTAATAGTAAAGAGCTGAAATTTGGAAAATGTGTTCGTTCAGTAAATATTATGTAGGCATTCGTTGAGAAAGGGTTCGATTCCACCAAGGATCGGGACTTATGGGAACCGTGGAACCCAGCTAGTATCTACCTATATACATATGTAATGCTTTATCCTGAATTATTGGTAAATCAACGCACAACCAAAATTGCTTATAATAGATAGATGTAATTCGGAGAGTAAGATGAAGGCACCTAAAAAGAAAATGTTTTCCTAAATCCCCTAAGGTAAGGGCTCGCGACTTAGCGAAAACCGCTGGAACTAGCTCGTTTTCAATAAAGTGCCATTCTCACGAGCACTAAGTCATCGTCAACGATAATTTACTTACAAGTTTAGTATCGTAAATATAAACGGCCTTGTTTGCTCCGTGAATAGGTCTCATTTAGACGTGAGTTAGGTGAAATTGGCTGTAATTTTTAGGGCAAATACCTGTATTATTATCTTGTTTAGCTTGATGCTGTGATGACAAGTTTGTCGCAGCAATTTGTGGAGTAATTTGTTGTAGATTTAATTTGTCTTATTTTGTTGATTTCGTAGTTTTAACAGTTGTGCATAGGTATTAAATAATGACATTAGAATTGTAAAATATCATTAGCTGTAACTGGAAATACAAAAAAATACCCCGACTACTTTTAAAAACCACAGACAATTTTTTTTTAATTATTTTTTTAGCTGAACGACAACGCGACGACTTCACAACGACTTTTAAGACATCATAGTAGGGTCCTTTATCAGTGCGCATACAGCGTAAGTTCTACTCCTTACTTTAAAACCTCGTCAATTTAGTCAGTAGGTATGTACCTACAAGTTGTTCGATATCTCTTCAAAGTATGATACTTGGCCCGACATAATAATGGGAGCGATCAGTCAGTGCACAAGCGCCGGCAAAGGACACAGCTTTCTCAGACAATAGGGCTCGCTATTTGTCAAGTATTAAATCAATAAGATTGTGTCGACCTGTCGATATTATGTCGTGAACTTCAAGTTGTATCTTGTAGGCACCATCGTTATAGCCGCTCAAGTTGGTACAAATAGTAATCGAGAAGAATATTTATCATGTATTGATATAATATGTCATGCATGAGTTTTATAGTGATCATAGTTAACATAGTTACATTTTACCACGGTCTCTATTCTACGAACGAATGAAAATAAACTGTCATCCAGAAATAAATGCTGTCATAATGCCTACTCACGTATGAAAATAAATAAAATAATATCGCGAATAAAAGTCTCTAACTACTTTCATTTTCTAAAAAGTTTTTATGTTAATTTTCTATATTTATTATTAATCTGTAAATCTGAAAACCAAAAAAAAATTGTAACTTCTTTTCATCGGTTTGCATGTCCAGATACCATACATCCCAGGTATTTCTCATACGATCTGTCAAATCGATTGGGTGGAATGATTTAAAATTACTAAAGATTGTTTTTATTATTGATTTTAAGGCGACGTCCGCAATACTTTATAAATCATCTATTCCGCACCCCGAAAGATCTTCCTTCCATGTTAGTCTTCTTAAATCTTGTAAGGAACTATATACCTAGGTAATCCGCGCTACCATGCTCGTTTGTCGTTGCTATGTCGCCCTTTTGTCGTTCAAAAAAATAAAGTAAATTTCAAATAAAAAATACCCCGACTACTTGTAAAAACCACGGAAAATTTAAAAACATTTTTTTTGAAGTGTTTTTTTTTTAATTATTTGATGTGATTTCAATTATTTTTTTTAGCTGAACGACAACGCGACGACTTTGCGACGACTTTTAAGACATCTTGGTAGGGCCCAATATTTCTTACACTGACCCACGTATCTTTATCTCGACCAAATTATTAATTTCTCAATTTGAGGGTTCTGCATAGTATAATCAACAAATCCTTATAGTCTTGGTACAAAATGTCCGTTAGTTTATCAGAGACGATCCTTATTAATTTACTAGATGCAGCCGCGGTTTCACCCGCTTAGTACCCGATCCCGGAATATCGAGATAAAAAGTAGCCTATCTGTTACTCCAGGTCCCTACCTATATTCCAAGTTTCATCGCAACCGGTCCCTACTGAACCGCGTTTTTTGCGTGATTGAGTAACAAACACACATGCATACAAACTTTCAGCTTTATATTATTAGTAGAATATATTTTCCGCCTGCCATCAATCACCAACCCTGAAGTTACCCCCTCAGGCGGTAATCCAGCGTTGACATTATTTATCAAATAATTAACCTTACAGATCTGTCAAATGTTTCGTTGTTTACCTGACACTGGATATCAAAGGTCAACTTATGTTAAGAGGGGCACATTATGTTTTCATAATCTAAGTCTTTACGTAGTTTTAGTGCATAATAATGAGTTTTTTAGGGTCATTCAAAGGCGAGGGCAATATTTTTTCAGTATGCCAGAAAATAAGCGTGATTGACAACGTAAAACCGTCTGGGTTTTGTAATTTCTAACTTACTTATACTAATATTATTAATACAAATGTCAGTCTGTATTGATACATTTTGGTATAGAGATAAATGGGCATCAGAAAAACATCGGCTACTTTTGATTCCGATATTTCTGCGGTATGAAGAATTACGCGGGTGATTAGGTATTTTATATCATGAACTAACAGCCGCGGGGCACAGTTAGTTTATGATATAATCTAAACTAAAATAAGGAAAATTAGCACTTAATTACGAGAAAACATAATTTTATCGTCTCAAAACGTCTTGTCCAATTTAATGTCTTAATCTAAATCGCTGTCGTGTTTCAAAATGGGCGGTAAATAGAGTAAAGCTCAGACTTATATTGCTTGTAACAGTTGGTAATTGTCATCGCTTTGCCCTGCTTTTGCACAATTTACGACAGCGTATTGGTCACGAACTTTAAAGGGGAACATAGACTAAGAACTACAAATCTGCCGCCTACTCGCCGATCGTCATACAAACGTTTGTATAATTTTATGACCTTGTGATAAAAAAATAGGGATTCGTATTGCTCGCGTTCATACAAATTATTAGTCCTTATTTAAAAATATGGTTCAACAAAATACATCTACAAAAACACAACACAATGCGGGACTCGAACACGCGTTTCTCAATTATCACGATCAAGTGACTTAAATTTCGTCCACCATTTCATATGGTAAAGTGGTCAAAAACTCACTCAAAACTATGAGCTGGGATGAAAGGTATGCAGGTAGGTGGTAAATAAGGACTAAGGAATCCATACATACCAAACGATTTTAAAATATCTCAGTGACTGTTCTATAAATCCATAGTTTTTATCTCCTCACTCAACAATTTTTATTAGACGGTGTCATCTTTAAACAAAAATATTAAATATTTAGTGTAACATTTGTATCTAAATGATATCAGTGAAGCGCCCCGTGAAGATAATCTATGAGCCTAATGACAGGAGTTCTCTTTTTAAATCTCTCGGCGCCATATTGGAATTTTTCGAATTTAGAACTCGCTTGGCACCTGTGATTTTGAATTTTATTGGTTGAGATTAGATGAGTTAATAGATAACATTTTGTTAGATTAGAAAGATTATAATAAATTATCTTAGTTTAATACTCTGTGGTTCTTATTGGAATTGATTTAAATTTACTTGTGAACTTGCTTATGGGACACTGTTTCTTCAGAAAATGGATATTTACCTATATCCATTCTTAATTTAATGCACTGGTATATATTGACACGTTCAGAAAATGAGATTTGTATATTGATAGACGTCGGGGAATGTTGTAGCAGTTTTCCTATCAGTCTGGGTTCGTCGCCAACACACTAAGCCTAACTGTTGGTTTTCAGAGAAAGGCCTGACGCGGCCATTTGCCTTTGGACTCAACGGCATTTTTCAGTTGATCCCGAAAAACGCGTTATGGACACCGTCGAGTTCAAGGAGGATCCCCACACATCTGGTCGCTCTCCCCCGGGAGCGGCTTGACGGCCGATTCTACACGTGTCCACCTTAGAAATGCTTATCCTAACTACTAAGACATAGAATTACGACAGGTCTCATAACCCCGTACTATGAATACACACCTCCTTCTTCTTATCCGTTTCGCTCTTGACAAAGCGGTCGTGATCATCATGTAGTAGAGAGGGTGGATGTTGCACGCTTTACGACTGCTCGCCATCGCTCCCTGCTGGAAGACACACTACGTATGTTTAAATGTCTACATACCCACCAAACTACCTATCAAAGCATAACACTAGGAATACTTTATTGATAAATAAAGAATACTGAATTTAAAGAATTAATTAAAGAAATTCATCCAGTCATTTACATTTCTCATATAGTCCTCCATAACGTGTGGCGACCTTTCCACCTGCTCAAAACATGCATAATAATATGAACAAAAACGAATCGCAGTTATCTGTAGCTGTAATGTTAGCAAATGTTGGCGCAGTAAGTCAGAGATATCCGTCGATCTGTGAACGAGCGCGGCATCCCCGCCGCGGCTGCGGCTGCTCTGAATTATTGTTATTGCCGTCAAACTAATGTAATTATTTTTCCTTCGTGGACATAGATGTCTTTGGAGATGTATTATTTATTCAATCTTTTGTAATTGATGTCTGGTTGAATACTATCTATTGTTAGAATTGATTTGAAAATAGGACTCAAATTATTTCTATTCACTGAGTAAAAAAACACTTTAACCACCGTGACAAGTGATCGGATCAAAATGGATTAAAAGGCAGTGGGTAGGTTAGAAAGTAATCTGCTTAATTAAAATACGGTAAAAATGATGGAAAATTCACGAAAGTCATTTATTTTATTTTATTTTATTTATTTATTTGCCTACTCTGCCTAACCATCTATTGTTGTATTTATAGATAGAAATATATTAATCTAGCTACGCCCCGCGGTTTCAACCGCGTAAGTCCCGACCCCGCGGAAATATCGGGATAAAAAGTAGCCTCGGTGCTATTCCAGATATCTACATACCGAGTTTCATGGTAATCGATCCAGCGGTTTTTACGTGATTGAGTAACATACTCACAAACTTTCAGCTTTATAATATAAGTAGGATTTATATAAATATCTAACTCTTTGCGTAGGCACAATCTACTTTTTAACTTTTACAACAATATTCGACTCCATTCGATCTCTGTGACTATCGTCCCAGCAAGGCGAGACCTGCGTAATATAATTTATGCCACCGTATGCACCCGTCTTTCTCATAGGACATGGGACGCGCAGCATGACTCCACCACACATCCATTTATACTTACACCTCTTTGTCTATAACCTATTAAACCCCTTTTACAACGTTTCCTATTATTTATTATAAGAAACGAAACGTCGCGACAGAATTTCCGAGACACAGCCGTATTAATTTAAAACGAACGTTTACGATATTAATTAATTTATTTAAACTTGTTTTAATATTATTTTTGATAGGTTTAGTGGTTATAGTAGTCGATTATTTTAATCATGAAGATGTTCTGTAAATATTAGAAGATACAATTATATTGTAAGTTTACGGAGAGCATAAAACAGTCGGTTACTTAATGAGTCCGGTTGAATTCCCAGCTAGTAATTAAAAATCGTCCGGTTATACTTAGTGGACGGATCCTACTTGGTTTAAACATTGTTTTTTATGTAGACGATGTAATAGAGTTGCAGCTTGCCTTGTGGGGTCCATATCTCATCTCACTCGTAAACTTTAGACGAGCATTTCAAGCGTACGGAGTTTCAATATTTCATTAAAAAATATTACCATATCTCCCGGAGTATGCTAAGATCCGAAACGCTATTTTGTCGTATACTCTCTCGATCTTCTTTTGTCGTGGACACGATTTGATGATTTCATGTGAAGCTGATCTGAGTTATATTTATGTTCTTGTACTCGGAGAGAGGATATGGTAAGATTTTGTACAATAAGTTAAAAAAGCCCGTTGTCTTTTTAGAAAAATATAGGTAAGTACATTTTTCTCCCTCTGGCCTTTCTTGCTCACGTGTTCACCCGCGTAAGTCCGGATACCGTGGGAATTTCGAAAATCCTTTTCATATCGATTATCTACATGATATAAATAACACATTTCCCAAATTTCAGCTCTCTACTATCAGCGGTTTAGGCTGCACGTTAATCCATCAGTCAGACAGGACAAAGCATTTTATAGGCAGTTGCAGCGCCCCGCGATTTCACCCTTATTATAAGTTCAGATTCCAGAATATCAAAATAATAAGTAGCTTATGTTACTCCTCGATGATGTAGATGTCTATTGGTGGGTTTTTTTTTAAAATCAGTCCAATAGTTCAAAGCCTATTTTTTTACAATTAAACCAATAAATCTTTCCTCTTTATAATATTAGTATAGATATTTTATATAATGAAATTTGAATTTTGCAATTAGAAATTTGTCTAACTCTGCAGTTTTCTGCATTGGCGGTTTTTTATCAAACACTATAACTCCCCAAAAGAACCTCAGTACACGATCCCATAAATCAAGTCCATATTCTCTCGGCAATAGCTTACACTTGAGAGCCAACAGCCTGTACTTAACCAATAAGTGCAATAGAGGCTGCGCGGGCGCATCTAATGCGGCACATTAGGGCAAATTGCTGGTATTTGTCAGTTAGTCTGAGACCTGACTAGTCTGGGTGGAACTCTACGTCTCATGATGAAAGCTGACGAACTAAAAATGAATGTTGCTTCCACTAATTGATGACCTTTCAACTTTTATGAACAAGAGTTTATGGAAGTGGTAACAGATTTTTTTGGGATAATTTATCAATTAATTGAAGAAGTTGGATTGGCAATGGGCATTGTGGCAAGCTTGTTTTGTTATCTGGGCACGAATTTCAAAACTAATATGTTGCATGTTAACATTGCTTTAGCATTTTGGTTTGATTTTAGTTTAGTTTTTCTCGAAAATGATTCGGTAATTTTGTAAAAAATTACTAACACTTTAAAAGCTATAGCCAAACTTTGCAATATTGTTGAACCGAGCATTTTCTGCTCTCACGACTCCACTCTAACCGGCCGGTGTTGGCAAGTCCCGGTCAACCGGAGAGACCGCTTCCTCGCCAGAGTTCACTCCGACCAGCCAACTAAGGCAAGCTGGAGATGAGGAACGGTGATTTCCTCTTGGAGCACTCGGGAAGCCGCGCTTTAAGGTGCCCTGCGGACTTATTATATTTATTATTAAGGCAGCATCCCAGCTGAATCTCTTCCATTGATTTGAAATCGGAATCATTGTATCCGCTCCAGTTCGATGTCGTGTGTGAACGCCGAACTCGTGACGAGACCGAGGGATGCTGCGATATTAAGTTGTATGTATCTCTTTGTACTGAACCCATGTAGTGGAAAGGATAAGTATCTCTATGTTGTAGCTAAAACATAATCTAAAGAAAGTCGTCATAGTGACCAGTGCGGGCACTATAAAGCAGCAGCGCAGTGAAATACTCAAATACTTACTTATTTATTAATGATAACGTTACATAATTTTGTCTAAGGTCTCTTTTGCTAACCTTACAGTTAGCTTTTGAAGGTTAACTTGAAAAAGCTAACTGTAAACCTAGAAAAGCAAACTGTAAAGTGAGCGAAAGCTCGGTTTTAGTAAGAATGCCGTTATTAAATAAAACGGTAAAAAATTGTGTTTCATTATTACATTACATATCATGACATTTCTTACGCCTTATGTGACCTGTCTTGGGAAACAAATTTGTATGAAAGTTGGGCAACTGTAAAAAGCGCTGAAGCTCCAACTAAGAGGTGGTTAGAGATTGAGACGGCGCGGACGGCGTGCGGCGGCGCGCGGTGGTCTAAGATTGGCTGACTAGTGTGTAGCAGCCTATAAATTAAACTTTAGTATCGACTTGTTTCTCCCGTCTTCGTTGGACTTTCATGGGAATTCAACATTTGGAGACTCAACATTATAATCCTAAAGGTTTTCAAAATCCAATATTACCTTAAATTTTTAAAAATTTACTATAAAATAAATACTTTATTATTTTTTGCAAAAAGAATATCAATTCACATCCATTTACAAGCACTCCCCCTCACAAATAAATAGCTATAGATAGATATATCAAACTCGAGTTGTATGTACCAAGCAGCTTTAAGCCTCGTACTATTAGCCGACAAATGTCGCGCGACACATATTCGGATGTCAGTCCTTGTAATTTTAGTTTTAGTTTTTATTTTGATTTTTAAATTGTATTTCTTTTTTCATAATAAATATTTTATATAATGCAAATTAAAAAAAAAAAAATTTAGTAAGAATTATATATTAGACTATTATTGATTCAGTTCCACTATAGGTCAAAATAATGTGAACCATAATAACTTCTATGGTTTTCGCGATTTTGCATAATAAAACACTTTATTTTTCGGGTTTTTTCAAGGTTGTCAAAAAGCTAACTGTAAAGTTGGCGAAAGCTCGGTTCGTTTAAAAACATGAATAAAACGCGATTAAACTCGGAAAATAAAGTGTTTTATTTTAATGTGAACCATATGATTAATAGCAAAAAAAACCACGAGTTTCTTGTGACTCGTTCTCATTGGAGGTCGCTTTCCGAAGACACGGAGATTGCTGACGTTTCAAAATGATGATGTGAATGCCTTTTTTAATACTAAATGAATTCTGATTCGATGTCCGGCAAGGTCTGGCAAGCAACGTCGAGCAAAGTATCCGACTCCGTCGACACATGTCCCGATCTCTCCGGAACATGTGTCGGTCGACATTTAGTCGCTTAATGGGTACGAAGCTTTTTACATCTGAGCAGATATAATTTGTGCGGGTGAAGATACTGCATTAAATAGCGTCATGAGATACCGCTAATTAGCATAGATGTTAAAATAAATACGCCGTATCTGCGGGCTATTTGTGAACACCCTGTATCGTGGGCATATCTGTGAACACGCTGTATGTAATGGATGGTCAGGTGCGGCTGTATTCGTAATATTTATCGGTTTGGATAATGTCTTAGTATTCTGTTACTTAATTTAAATTATACCTACGGCATTGCGTTGGCACCGTCTATGACATAAATACTATGTAGTCCTGGATTAAGCAGTTAGGTATGAAATTAAATACTAGAATATAAAGACTATTAAAATTGCCGCACTGTATAGCGCGGGTCTCTTCTTGAAGGAGTTAGGCAGTAAGAATTTAGGGCTACTTAAATAATTCACTAACTCTAAATTTTTATTTTCAATGATTGAATAATTAAGCAGTGGTCAAATTTTCCTCAAAAGACCGTGTAACTCTATATTTTCTCATCGAAGCTAGTGTGCACTCCCATCTTTCATTTAACTTACTTGAAACCGGATTGTTTCCACCTTACATCAAAATGAACTCCGATATAAACCCATAGATCACCCGATAACCTAAGCAACACCATTAAAACGCAACAATCGAGTGAAAAAATCGTTTCCAAACATATCGATCGTCACGCCGAGTGATCGATTAGCCATCTACTCCAATTAATAGATCCGATTATTATCCACAAAAATTATATAATAAATCGTTTTGCATTATATTTATAACCAAAATTAGTTTAATAAACGCGGCCCGAAGAAAACCTATTACCGGACATAATGTCTTCATTTGATCGAATGCAAACCGAGAGTGATTGATGGGTCTATCGATACAGATATCGATAAAACATCGATAAACTCGCCCGTGATAATGATATCAATAAATAATTAGCCGTTCATATAATTTTAAAAGTTTTATATGAGGGAACGTCGGGTTGTTTTATAACTTGGGGAATTTATATCTATATTTTATAGAGTACTATTGGTGTCAGGTGAGTAATGTGCCGGAGATAATGGCGGCTTAATGATAGTGATTAGGTTCGCATTAGCCCGTGCGAGTGAGCCGTACAGTAACGCCTATCCAACTCGATTATTTTCGATATACTATCGAATTCACACGGTATAGTTTCATCGACTTTTTGATGGATGGCGTCCGTGCATATTTTTTTCTTTTTCCATTTTGTGGCGAAGTGAGCAAAAGCTTTATAATTACGTATGACGCAAGTAGTTCGATATATTTTTGTAAGATTTAAGTTATTAAATTAACTTAAGGCTTGCTGTTGAGTATTAAAATTTACAATTATAGAAACTAGATGAATTGGAGAACTTAAAATTAAAATATCATATTATGTATCTATTTTCTATCAAGACGTGAATACAAATTAGTTAGTGATTTATTTTATCGATAATCGTACCTCATACTAAGAAATCTCATCAGTATTAATTGTTACATAAAAATCCATTTAATTTTCTCGAAAAACTATTTTAAAAGCCATTAACGATACTGTAAGATGGTGTATTTGCTTTTGTCTTTACTTAAATACCTGTGGTTTTATAAATTTCTACATTATTCTGAACACAGCTCTAGCTGTTCGATAAAATACATTATCGAAATAGCACCTTATTTAACAAATTATTACGGTCAATGCCACGTGAAACAACACTATTAAAATTGGTTTTCAAATATGGAACTCGAAATAAAAAGATTTTAGAAATAGTAATAGGTTCCGTGACGTGATAGTGTTGTCCATAAATATCGATAATTGCTTAAATATTTATTCGGTGCCATTAGGATCTGAATCGAACCCGTTACGGTAGATCGATTCGTCACTCAGGAAATGTTGTTACTATCGAATTCCGGGAAAGATATCGGAAATTCTGATGGTACTTCGATATGGTTGTGCTTTATATGTTTTTATATTTTATGACGTAACTTGGTCTTAAAATATCGAAAGAACCACTAGTAGTTTTTTATAAAAACAAATAAGGAAATTATATTTTAACTTTATAATTGATATAAACGAATAAAAGCATGATACCTTTGTTTCAATTCAATAAATTATTATTAAACGTGAAACTGATGATAAAAATCTGTAACTAAAAAAACGTTTTACGAAATTCTTTGTTTACTTTGAATACTACCTCTTATATTATATGCTTTATGCTTATATTTTTCACTATAAATAGGAAAAAAGTTTAAAATCGTTTGTTGATCGCTTTTCAAATGGCAACCCTGAGAAAGGTTCGATGTTAGTTTGTAATAATCGATAATTACTCTATATAATTGGAAGCATTTATCTGTGTCCACACATTGGTAACGTGCCTACAGTTCCCGCACCCGCGACCGATACTAATCGATTCGATAATAATCGATATATTGGTTTTGACCGTCACGCGACCGATTCGGTCTTAACTGAACTATCGTAAAGTATCGTTTTACACGATTGCACGTCACGTATTAGCTAAATTTTAGTATTTAAAACGGTACTGTATCTATGTTACAAAGTTTAAAAAATCCATATAGCATATTATAAACTTATCCATATACTTTTTTTAATTGAATAGAAAATTTACAAACCCAAGGAACCAAAACAAAATAGTTTTAAGTTTGTTGTATTATCTTTATTTTTGGTGTGTTGCAATAAAGAATTAATCAATCAATCAATCAACGTCTAAAATTACAAAATGTGCTATAGTGACTAACATTTTGTATCAAGTAAGGCATTGAACTTGATACCATAATTATTATGGCATACCTATAGTACCTAACACTTTTTAGGTATTGCATTTATTTCCTCATATTGATCAAATACTGATTTCATATCAATATTTGACTTAAAAGCCAAACAACGCCAATCAAACATTGATCTAAAATCGGTGGATGTGATCTATATATAGGTCGGTTATAAATTTCATATTTCGGACATCAAGAGATTTTTCTCTTGATTGAGATCAAGAAACCTTATATGACATCCGAAATATGAAAATAATTTCAATGGTTCAACCTTTTTTATTTGTAAAATTGTACATCTGTACTTCTATACTAATATTATAAAGAGGTAAGATTTATTTCTTTGTTTGTTTGTATTGAATAGGCTCCGAAGCTACTGTACCGATTTCAAAAATTATTTCAACAATAGAAAGCTACATTATCGAGAAGTAATATAAGCTACTTTTGATCCCGATATTCCTACGGGATCGAGGATTCCATGGGGACGCAGCTAGTTATCACGTTTTTAGTGGCCCGCAGGGTTTTCTTTTAAGAGAATCTTTTTAGGACTTTTAAAGTCGTGGGTGTTTAGATTTTTAATCTATTAATATCATTTAAAAATTTTATATCTTTCTCAGGTGTTCAAAGCGCATTCACTATGTGGCTTCGTACGACGTTTGCAAATCGCCGGAACTAGTTTTGACAACTGTCATGGGGCGGAGCATCGTGTTAATTGTCGGCAGGAGTCTTGGCGGGAACTCGTTGAGGAGATGTGGTGCTAAATTTTCATTTTTGTGAAACCTAGTTCATATGTGTGCAAATTGTTTAATTTCGGGGGCATATTAATCAATTTAGTTTCGTGAAGGTGAATGGAATAAAAGTGAAAATCGGTGCAAAACATTGACTTAGTGTTGTCTCCAAGGCTCCGTGAAGATTGTTTGTAAATGGCCGCCGTGTTTACAAATGATTCCCTAGACTTGACTTTAAATGACGACTTGACTGTTTCGATGCAATTAACTTGCATAATATATTAAAATACATGACACTGGCTAATTTCCTAATGGCCATAATCGGTTCACAACAAGAATAAGAATAAGAATAAGAATATTTTTATTGCCATAACTGTGTACATTAAGGTCTTACAATAGTATAACGTTTCAACAGTTTACTCATTTCGAGCATGCAATAAGGTAAAACAGTAGTAGGTACCTACTTAAAATAAAATTTTAATCCTAAGGTTAATTAAACATATCAATAATATTGTAATTTAGTCACTTTTCATAATTATCGAAAAACTCTGCAAGATTATAAAAAACCTTAGAGATGAGCCAAGCTTTCAATTTGTTTTTGAATATAACACTATTTAGTAATTTTAAGTGTAAGGGTAAGTAATTGTAAATTTTTATTGCAGTGTAATATGAACTTTTATAAAAAATATTATTATTTACTTGAGGTATGCTAATATTATATTTATGTTTGTCTCTTTGACTGCCAGACCTGCTTGAGATTGTGCTAAAAAAATAATCTTTATTGTTTTTAACAAATAAGCAAATTTCTAATATATAGATACTTGTCAGGGTTAGAAACTTTTAATCTTTAAAAATTTTACGCAGAGAATCAGTGTTTTTTAGGTTATACATTTTCCTTAAACACTTTTTTTGCAGCTTAAAGGTGGATTCTAAATCAACAGAATTTCCCCAGAAGATAATCCCATAGCTCAAATGAGGATAGACATAACCATAATATGCTATTTTAGCTACATTTCTTGAACTTATATTCACTATTATTGTCAAACTGAAGCAATATTTAGATAAAATGTTATTTACTTTTTTGATTTGAGATTTCCAGCTAAGGTGACAATCGATAACAACACCAAGGAATTTCGTTTCTGAGACTTCAACAATTTTCGAATTTTTATGCATAACATTTATGCTTTTAGGTTTAGCTCTGTAGCTTTTAAATTGCATAAACATAGTTTTATTTAGATTTACTTTTAAATTAAGATTACCTAACCAATTCAAAATTAAATCTAATGATCTGTTTATTTCTGTTTCAAATTCTGTATGAGTCATATTATCTTTTGAGATATACAATGTCGCATCATCTGCAAACATAACAGTAAGATGTTTAGTCACCGACGGCAGTTCATTTATGTATATCAGGAACAATAGAGGCCCAAGGACACTTCCCTGTGGAACACCTATAGCAATTTTTTTAGAAGTGGATAATATTTTTTCGACAGTTTTCGTTTTTTTGTTATATACATCGAGTTCAATAGTTTGAGACCTGTCTTTTAAATAGGATTGTAATAAATTAAGAGCAATTCCCCGTATACCGACGCGTTCTAATTTTTCTAATAGTATGCTGTGAACCACGCAATCGAATGCTTTCGATAAGTCTAGGTATAAGGCTATACCTGTTTTTTTTCTGTTAATATCGGTCCAAGCTTGTTTGAGCATGTTAAAAATTGCTAAAGAAGTGTTTTTTCCTTTTTGAAACCCAAATTGTGACTTATTAATCGAGTTATTAGAAACAAAGAAGTCCATTAATTTCTTGTAAATGACTTTTTCAAACAGTTTGGAGAAACTAGACAATAATGCTATTGGTCTGTAATTTTTAATATCAGATTTTGAACCTTTTTTAAAAAGCGGTTTAACAATAGCAATTTTCATTTCGTCTGGAAAAATACCCGATGATAAACATAAATTTATGATATGAACTAAAGGTTTAACAATTTCATTTATGGTGTATTTTACTACTTGCATTGGTATAAGATCATGGCCTGAACTTTTTTTGTTTTTCAAATTATTTACTATATTTATTAATTCAGTAATTGTAACTGGTTCTAGAAATATACTTATTGAACTATTTCTATGGATGGGCTTTTGTGTTATTGCACTGGTTTTACAATTGTTGTCTAAAAAGTAATCATTAAATTTTTGAGATATAACTACAGGATCATGTATTTCAGTGTTATTTATTTTTAAATATTCAATAGTGGTACGTATGTAGTTAGCTGGTGAAGTATGATTTTTAATAATACCCCATGTGGCTTTGCTTTTGTTAGTGCTATTATTTATATACGTTATATTTGATATCTTTTTACTGTGTTTGATTACTTTCTTCAATAAACGGCAATAGTTAAGATATTTATTTTTATCTTCTATAGTATTCGATTTTTTACTCTTTATATACAGTTTGCGTTTTTCTTTACTTGCTCTAGTTATGCCTTTTGTTCTCCAATTCGTCTTTTTGCTAAAAGTAATTTTATATTACTTTTATACAACATTACTTTTATACAACCGATAAGAAATAGAATTGTCGGCAGCTATGATGACAGCATTCAATCTATGGCCGTCTCATCATGAAAGCTACCACGTTTGCGACGAATCGCTTATGTTCCGTGCAATCCTTTATTGTTTCCAATTGTGCTTGTGGAAAGTTGAAAGTAGCTTTAAGTTGCACTGTCATCTGGTTCTGTACTATTTCTAAAGTTTCAGCTTGTTAGCTAGTCGGGAAGTGCCTCAAATTGAAGTTGCCAGATTTCGCCTAGACCGACAAACAAACAAACAAGAAAAGTGAGAGTATAAAAACGTAATAAAACACTTTATTTATCCGGTTGAATCGCGTTGTTATTCATTGTTCTAAACGAACCGAGCTTTCGCCAACTTTACAGTTGGCTTTTTCAAGGTTGACTTTACAGTTGGCTTTTTCAAGGGTTGGTTGGTGGTTTATTATGCAAAATCGCGAAAACCATAGAATAAATTGTATAAAAACGTGTTAAAAAAATTAAAACTATTTTGATTCGGTATCTATCGTCTTTTATTGTCTTTTCTACTCCGATCGTCTTTTGTTTCAGTATCGATATAAACTTTGCCATTGTTTTATTGAATTGAATACGTTATTGGAATAGACTGCACCATCTGCATTTCGGCTGCCGATGGTAACAAATGGACGAAGCAAGATTACTTTAATAAGTTCTCATCAAGTTGAACAACCATCATAGCTAAGTAGCCTGTGACCGGTGGGAATATACGACTAAAGTTCGAACTTAGTCAATTCGTATCGCCCACATAGCTGTATATGCATGTAGCATAGTTCCCTGGGAAAAGCTAAAGGAAGCCGTACACAATAACCATTTAACAGCCACCTAAGCTACAAGTACCTACGTAGATACGTCTGGTGTTAAGTACGTTAATGAACGACATCATTCTCTGCATTCCGTGATCTGTCTCGAGGTGGTCCTATAATTGATCGTTCAATTATTGGAAATATGTCGAGATGTCCATAACCTGTGTTTCCTCTATAATAGTACATTACGATATAAGTGCGTTAAGATGGTTATATACAACACACTTGCGTGGAAACAGAATAAATATTCATGATATTAGACTTTTTGAAAAAATTCAACCATAAAACTGTGATGCATATTGCTTTCCTGCCGTTTAACATTTATCAATCAGCGCGGCGCGCTACGAAATTTCAGATCGAAATTTAAAAAAAAATATAGCTTATTTTTTATTCACCACCATTATTGACGGTGTTATCACTTGGCTGTATGAGACTTATGTTCTTTGCCACTCAACTATATTTTTTGTTCCTTGCCCCATAACTAAACTTAGCTGATACATACTCTTCTATTTTTCTACTACGTGCTACGACTCACAACTCCACTTTCTGCAACAAATCTTTTTCCTTCGTTCCGTCATTCTTTGGAATTCTCTACCTACTACAACCTATCCGCTCTGCGAAAACCTTGTCCATTTTCAAGACTAGGTATGGTACCTGAACACTTACTGCCCTCCACTCTTACTTAGCTTTCTCTTTTCGCTATATTTAAATTATTATTCTCGTTTCTTTAATCTTTGTCAATTCATTTAGTACTTTATTTTTTTTAAAACACCGTTTTCGGTGAAAACCTGACGATGGTAAAGCGGTGTTGGGACGATTTAGTAATAGGATACGTGTCCAGTTTCCTAAAGCCCTAAGGGCGCAGTTGAAAGTAGTATATATACACCCTACCTACGAAATTTCCTCTATTCTTACTAAGGAGTAATTCCGTAGTCGCCTTGCGCTTAATTACGCATATAAAATAATTGCCTATGCCTACTATAAATTTATTTCCATTTTTTTAATCATTTTATTAAGTGAAATAGCTCCCCGTTGCTTTTGACAGACACTTTCAAATCAATTAAATCATTTCACTTAAACGACCACGATTTAGCCATAAACGACCGACCGCGTCGTCGATCGGAGAAAATACAATTATTTTAACACTAAACTCATATCTCTTAATAATGTAATTGAAATGGCTAAATGTCAACCGAAACTAATTAAAAATTACATAAAACGTAGTATATAACTGTCGACCGAACGTCTCAACATGTCACCGGACCCATAAAACAAATTGCGCTAATCCACAATAACAATTAAAAAATTATGATCGATAACGACGCGGCAGGTCACCGAACAATGTTCCCAATTTAAATACTAATCGTCGTACATTCATGGATTGATTGAATCGTTTGAATTCAAGTGTTTATTATCTGTATAAGTCTTAATTGTGCAACGTAGGCGCGGCGCGGGCGCAGCGCGGCACAGAGGATCTCTCCGAGCGAGCGATTTATCGAAAAGAGTCGGACTCTTAATTAGTAAGTACCGAGTGTGGACGCGCGCGATGCAATCACGGTCTCACCTTCTTCGGCTCTTACCGTCTCGCTTGCCCGACCCTATTTAGCAAAGGTCCGATAAGGACGGCCTTTTTGAGATTACCATCGTGAAGGCACAGGCGCCGGCACCCAGCGATTCTAATGCGTGTTTTAAATGTTTACTAATGAACACGATTATTTAAAGTGACATTTTCGGATTTCCCCGTAGCTATAACAAATCCCCGCGTCTTTACCGTGGCACATTTGTCTGTCAGCGTCACATTCCGATGGAATACCGGCCGTTCTCTGTCGAACTCTGACATCGATCGAATAGGATTTCAAGATTTCGACACAAATGGACGCGATGTAAAAGTCGTAAACACGGAGTCACATATGAGATTACATCTCGAACGATCAACCGCATTATTACATATAAAAAACACAGAATTTATCATTCTAAATGTTGAATTCACATTGATTAAAATAAAATTAACATAGTAATAGACACATCAAACATTTGGAACTACTTTGATTCATTGATAAATGCGAGTAAAATTTATATCAACCAATTACGGACTGAGTCACGTTAGTTTTACGGTCACTAATTCTAAATTAACTTAGAAATTCTAGATATAAAAAAGCTATTATAAGATATTTTCTAATTAAACTCGATTTTTAAAGCTTGAAAAGTTAAAAAGGTTGGCTGTTACGGTAACATTACAGATAGAGATGTAAGCCCCGACTCGGGGAGAAAACTGTTCGATTAGATATTGCCTACACCTAATGGCGTAAAAATAATTTTAATAGCTGTCATAAAAAGAAGATTTAATCTCAACGGTAAGTAACTTTATTCAATGGAAACCTTCTAAGCTCGGTCAGGTCAACAACAAATGGTAAAAGATGGGAACCTAAGAGCTTGTAAAAGATTACCATTTCAAAACAAAACCTTTCTCCCGCCCACCATTTATTACAGAAAAACTTTTAATAAAATACTTATATATGTAGTGACAGACAGATATACATTCCAAAATATATGATTTTATTGTAGTCTAGCGGAGAGTATCGATGGGTTGTAAAAGCACGAGTGTCATGTTAGTTCTAATTAGTTTTATAGCAGTGGTGACATCAAAGTTTGGATATTAACACGGAAACAGAACCGATATTCTGTATGTTTACTTTTTAAATTAACTACCTAAAACTGTTCGCAACCGGATATCTAATCTTGAGACGTTTTTAAAACGATGTTTAGCGCAATTTGTGGTTATAGTCTTCTAACTTGCATTGTTGTTCTTTAAACCATATCTGCTTGTTTATTATAAACTATGGTGGAGCTAACCGCATTTAAAAAAAATAAAAATCCTTGAATGAACTAAGCGGAGGATTCTTTTAATTGATATTAGTATCACCTAAACCCTAGTATTCTAAGGAGTATACCTAAGTAAGTACCTAAGTAGTATCTAAGTAGTAGTTGGTACATATTCATTTTATTTCTAGCCCATACCGTCCCACCGCAGGGCATAGGCCTCCCTCCTCTCTTTCCACTGGTCCCTATCTTGTGCCAGCTGAGTTCAGTCACTAAGATACGAGTCCAGCTCGTACATTGTTGTACATTTGGTACATATAGATAATAGATTTTACTTAGTTCCTACTCGATTTTCAGTAACTTAGGGATTATTCTCAATAGACCGGGATGTGGACGGGCCGGGACGGGGACTGGCTACTTTTGTATGTGGACAGCTTTTGTTTTGCATGTTGTCCGTGTCCCGTTCGTGCGCGTTCTTTTTGTTTTCGTACAAAATTAGCCCGTCCCTGCCCCGGCTATGACGGGTTCTAATAAAAATCATCACGTAGATAGAAGATAGCGAGGAACGTCAAAAAGACCCATTGATGACGTAGTATTGGTTTTTGATCAAATCATAGTCAATTATGTACTTACGTTTCAGATAGATCGACCACTATAGATACTTAAGCTGCAAATTACCGAGGAAACTATACGTATAACACCTAATTGAAAATACCTACCCACGTCCTTATACCTCACTCGACCAAATATCAAAACACATACTAAAATGACCTTACTTTGTCAATAAAATATTGCAACACTTTACAATACAATGTTATAAAAATAACATAGGAGCCGTGTAAACAACTTAATCAATTGATTATAACACTAATTTTGTTCGTATTGACGAAACGAATATCAAATTATAATATTTTTTACAACTTAACAAAATATTATGAATGTGATATAAGTATATTTTATTTGTATAAAAAATATCTTCTGAATACCTTTTTGCGCGCTGCAAGTATACTTCTAAGGTACCTAATTAAATGTACAAAACAGATTTGTCAGCAGCCGTTTTTTCGGGAAAGACACTGCTGTTTTTTTTATTAGTAAACAGAGCATCAAACACAAAAGCATTTTAAAAAGTTCGAATTTTTAAAAGTCGTTAAACAAAGGTATTTAGATGTACTGAAGTAGACCTTAATAATGTTTATTTCTACGGCGCGGAGCGCCGCTAGTAAGTCTCACCCCCGTAAGTCCTGATCCCGCAGGAATATCGAGATAAAAGATAACCTATGTGTTTATCCAGATCTCCAGCTATCTGCATATTAAGATTCGTCGCAATCGGTTCCGTAATTTTGGCGTGATTGAAACACAAACATAAAAACAAACATGTCAACTTTCGCATTTATAATATTAGTTAGATCTTTGATGTATCAATACCCTTAATAACAAAACAAACAAACATCTTGCACTTTTACAACTTTATTAACAACTCGATACAAAACATTTTGAATTAAAACCCAGTGAAGAAACACTCGAATGGATTAGAGGTCGACTTTTACGATGTTCGAATTGTTTAAAATGTTCTTTGACGTAAATCATAAGGATATATCGATAATATAAATAAAACAAGGATATTCTTATTACAAAAGTATTTAGGATTTTTGGTAAGTGAAGAATTAGGTATGTAAATGTTTAAAAATAGGCAAATCGACAATTAAAATGAATTAGATCTATTCTCGAAAATATCATCTCGGCCAAACAGATTACAAAGTAACAAACAGCTACCTAATAAAAGCCAGCGAAGAAATTGATTTTTATTTACTTCCTCTCGTACTTAACCTATACCTTATTTCCAAACAAGAAAACAATGTAGCACTAACCACAATGAGCTATAAAAGGATCGTACCGAGACATTTTAGCATATTTAGTGGCCATTACGCAAACTTATCGTAAATCAAGCCGATATTTATCCTAAAATGATTAATGAGACTTATTTATACGAATTTTACGGTGTAATTCACTTTTCGCACAAACTAAACTGTTTTAAGTATGTAGCTTGATGAGAATTTATATGAGAATAGTTAAGTAGAAGGGGCTTTTAGTTATTTAGTGGAACCACAGAGTGGAATTACGAATTAATTCTTCTTTTCGTTTGAGCGATGATCCTGAATGCATCCCTTTCGAGTTCTCGAGAACCTAAAAATCTTCCTGGAACCTGAAATCTTCTTCTTTTTGTGCCTTAGGGTGACCTGACACTTAGGTAAGCTAGCGTTCCTAAGTGCTAGGTCACCCTAGGGCCTCTAACTTGACCTAACGACTGCTATCAAAAATATAACAACCGGTACCTGCAGCTTAAAACGTGCCTTCCAAAGCACGGATAAGCTCGAGGAGTTGGTCCTCTAAAACCGTAAATTATTTTGGATTGGTACAGCAACCCTTAACTACCCACTTCCCCACTGAAGGTCGTTCGCAGGCTTACCATGTGAGGCCCGCTGTTCCCAGCAGGACGCTCTGAAGAGTTCCGTTGGGTTTGATTTGGTAAATAGGTACCTAAGTAAATTAGTGACTACCTCAACTGCAAATAAATTTGGATAATGCCCTCTTTAGGAGCAGTTTACCGGCCGCCGCACGGGGAAAAATCCAGGTTCGGCAAGTACTCTTGTTCAGATCCCTTTTACGATATCCACTGGAAGAGATAAGCGCCTAAGCTTTTATTAATAACAAAACAGCTTCTTTTACTAATTAATGGTACTGAAATAAAGTATGGTTGGGTAAGTAAGTAGGTATGTATTTATAAAAATATTAGAGATTTTCATAGTCTACCTATCGAGAGATGATTCATAATAGCCTGCAATTTTTTTTTCATGATATGTCTTTAATTAAAAGTTAATACAATTAATAATTTATATTAATAACGAGTACAATTTTCTGGCTTTTAGTAAATAATTAGACATGAAATTTCCACTTGAACTAATTTAGTCTAATTATAAACATGAATAGAAATACACCCAGACCTGATACAAATATACAAAGAGTGAACAATGAGTGAACAACGAGTGAGCAATGAGTGTAAAGAAATCTCCACACTCATTGTTGTATCACTGAAAGTTAAAACCTACAAGAAGATATAAGTTTGTAAGGACAATCAACATGACTACAACCTGAAGTATAAATAAAACAGTGCTACATGATTTAACATTTTAACTAAAATATATTATAATGAATTTAAAGTAAATCAGATAGTATGCAAAGATACGAAGCCCTGAATAATCATAATCAACGCATAACAACGACTTAAATCAACCATCTCGTTTAGTTTCCATGCCTGATTAAAATTTAATACCTACTATAGTCGGCAATTTCAGTATATCTACTTTTAATCATAAAGAGCACTATTTTGTCTGCACTCTAGATTGCAATCAGCTTGGTTTCACATAAAGTTTCTGTTCCCTACTTATAGTTTTAAAGATTATAGACAACAAATACGCACCGAATGCAATTTAATATAAGCGCCATATTTTTCTATCTTAACCATTATCTCGCAAGTTCACATAACAAGCCCAACTTTTCAACTTCAACTTAAGAACGTTGTAAATAGTACACATTTATAGCGGCTAAGCGCGCTCTGGGTGGCGGAAAGACCCACACAACTTGTGTGTCTACAACTTTTCCACATCACCCTTATTGCTTATGAAATACACTAGATTATCCCATGGTTTTTACTCTTCAGGGACGTCATAAAAACTTGGTTTTGTTAGTGAGTTTCAGAAAGCATTATGGGTATTGTAAATCTATCGTTTCGCTAATAACATAGGTCACAGATTAGGTTAGTGTGGGCATTTTTATTTTACAACTTAACGCCTTGACGGTTGATCGGTTGACTGTCCTCCCCGGACGCATAAAATTGTCATAAAGCTACCTTCGACATTTAACACTGTATTAATATATCTTTAGAATATTGTAAAATATATTCCGCTATAAAATGTGACCGGTGTATCGCAATTTAAGTGGCGATCTGATGGATTTCTTGAACTCTGTCGCTCGATAATGTAGTTGATATTGACGACAACATTGTAATTTATTCTCTTTATCTATGTGGTTATAGGTTATTTAGAGACTTTTTATTGATTTGAAACTAAATGTGTAGTAAAAAATCATTATCTTTTGGGTCATACCTAACAGTAGTTTTTGCACCGTGGTAGGTACTAACGCCCGGCCTTATGTATAGGGCGTCATATTGAATCCAAAGCGTATGAAGGACTCTAAATAGAACACCTTAGCTTTAACGGGTATCGACTCAACAGTCTTACAATGACAACGAAGTAGACTATTTTACTAAAAAGTCTCTCTATACTCGAAATCAGTTTACAAACTGTTTTAGCTATCGATAGCTAAATTATACTTGCAAGCTCCTAAACCAGGCTCCGAGCTCCGATACTATGCTAATAAATTATCCAATTACTCTAACAACTAACAAATGAATAAATTTACAAAATATTCTATAACTGTTCTTCTAACCACCATTTAACAATATGCTTGACGAACAGCGGTTTAACACAACATTTCCCACATATAAAATACGAATAGGCCTCTAGAATACCGCCCACGTTTAGAGTGACAGCAGATTGCAAGCTTTTTGATCTGTCGATAGCTGACTAAAAATTGCTTGATGGCGTTTCTTACATTACAACTAGTTTCATTCTGTCCAACAGTTGATGCTGCTCAGCAGACTTTAAGTTCAGATAAGTCAATTGTAAGTTAGAGAAAAAATCTTCTAGTTTAAACATGACTTTTGATTTGAAGACTTACAAAATCCTTTTTTTTTGTCGTTTTGTAACTAATTTGATAGAAAAAATTACGTATTTTATAAAGCTCTATTTGAATGGAAAAATAAAAAAATAATGGATATTATAATAGATCATCAAAAAATGCTTAGCTACACGATCGGGCGACGAATAGTCTCCAGTCCCTTACACGGAACTACTCTAATCTGAGACATGGAAAATCAATTTTTACATAGCATTGTGACCGGGTGTCGTGCTGAGGTCAAGACAGTATTATTTTGTTGTGTTTAGTGGCCCCTAACGGTGTTTGTGTTTCTTTGAATTTCTACATGAGGACTATTTTCTTCCCGAAGGAGTTCTTGAAACCACTTTTAATGGGAAGTTGTATGAAACAATCACAAAGTTGGTGATATTATTTTTGATTTAGCTCTCGTCAATTACTTATGTTAGAAACCATGATTGGTTATATTTACCTAACAGAAACTCAGGAATATTTAGATGTAAAAACGAAAAATCGATTATAAATTTGTGAATAACTTAAATAACATCACTGCTTCGTTATTTATTATCTGTCGAGATGACGATGGAATACTAATTTTTTATGTCATTTGAAAAAATAAAGTATAAAAAGGTGGTCTAAAAAGGACGTTAGGGACATCTCTTATAAAATGTTGATAAAATTTATATAGCCTAAAACATCGAGCCCATTATTATGAATCTATTGACACCTTATTTATTAAAAATGGTATAATAAGTATGTATGTAAGTAAGTATAATGGTATGGTACGGTATTGTAAGCCAGATAGATTCACCAACATACTTACTGGCCAAACATCTTACGAAGGTTTTATCACCACTCCGCGGCACGACGGGTTCATTTGTAAGGGATTCATACCATTTCATCAGTCACCTGAAAGACCTTAAGGTGGATGATAATGAGATAATGGTTAATTTCGATGTGCAGAGCCTCTTTACTAGCTTACCAATAAGAGGGTGCATAGAAATTGTCAAAAAGAAGTTAATCGAGAATAATATTCCATCGGAATATGCGGATTTACTAGAACTTTGCCTCACCAATGGTTACTTACTGTGGGACAACCAATTCTACATGCAGATCGACGGTGTTGCTATGGGGTCACCTGTCTCTCCTGTGGTGGCCGATATATTTATGGAGGACTTCGAGGAGAGGGCCCTGCAGGGTGCACCGGTAGCAGTGAAGATCTACAAACGGTACGTAGATGACACATTTGCTATACTGCCAAAAAATCGGGTTCACTTATTTTTAGACCATCTTAACTCGATTAATCCCCAAATTAAATTCACGATGGAATTGGAAAATGAGAAAACATTAGCTTTCTTAGACACCCTAGTCCTTCGAAGTGCTGACGGGTCACTGGGACACACTGAATTTAGGAAATCCACGCATACGGATAGGTATCTCACCGGGCGGTCGCACCACCATCCTTCACAGTTAGCTACTGTTGGTAAAACTTTGTTGCAGAGAGCATATGGCATCTGTGACGGGGCCCACCTGGCGGAGGAGGTCAGGCACGTCAAACAAGTCCTACGTCGCAACAACCTCCAAGTGCCGCGCCACGTTCACAGGAGCCGCCCCAAACCACCTACGGTTGATCGAGTCCCGGCTATCCTTCCATACATCAAGGGAGCCACAGACAAAATTGGAGGAATCTTGAAACGAGCTTCGATTAAAACTTACTATAAGCCACACAGAAAGATCCAACAATTGTTAAGACCAGTCAAGTGTAAGATACCCCTGGAGGAAGCAGGCATTTACAAGATCGATTGTGAGTGTGGCGCCTGTTACATAGGGCAAACCCAACGAAGTGTTGCCACTCGTCTAAGAGAGCACATGGCTGATGTGAAGCACAGGCAGTATCAGAAGTCTGCAGTTTGTGAACACACGCTGGACAAGTCTAACCATTTCCTTCGCTTCGATAAAGCACAGGTACTGGCTACAGAGAAGCGGTATGTACCCAGGATGCTTCGGGAAGCTATTGAAATTCAGAAACACCCTAATAATTTCAATAGGGAAGATGGCTGGAAAGTGCCACCTGTCTGGGACCCTGTACTTCATTTAATTAAGTCCCAGGCCCAGCCAACAACAGCTGCAAGACCACAAGATACCGTTAGCCATTTTTGTAGGACTTAGTATTTTTTGTTATTTAGATTTGTTAATTCTTAGTTTGATGTAAAAATTGTGTTTTTAAATTTCTGAGCAAAAGAGAACCCCCATGAGTTTCTTCGTGGCTTCTTCTCATGTGAGGGCGCGTTCCGAAGCCATGGTAGTTTTTTAAACTAGTTAGGGATAAAAATAATTTTAATTTAAATTGAAAACTATTACAATAACTCTATAGTCAGCGTACACTGGAACGTTTTTATTGCAAATAATTATGAGGCGGTAGTTTACTGTAACTTTTTAGAATGTTAAAAATAGACAAATTACATCTCAGTCAACCTTGAAAAAGCCAACTGTAAAGTTGGCGAAAGCTCGGGTCAAATAATGAATAAAAACGCGATGAAACCGGATAAATAAAGTGTTTTATTATGGTATAATAGTTTGTGCGCTACGGTGGAACATACATACATAGACACCAAAAACATTACTCCTCCTTTTAGCTTCGCCGTAGTCGGGTATAAAACTTTAACTACGTAAAAAAGGGGGGTCAAAAAGTAAGAAACAAGAAAATTTATATACCCAGAGTAGGTAGGTATACAGTAGGTGAGACTACGGCTATACCTGGACCATTTTTGAAGCTATGCATTTCTGGATTTCTATCAGACTTTTTCTTGTGTCTTACTTTCAAGACCCCTTTTATTCACGTAGTCGGGTTATAGTTTTTTGAATTTTATTTTTTTATTTAATACTTTTCCGTTTCATATTTGTAATGTGCTCGCCAAGACCTTTGTTTTGATACCAAACACGTGATGATTTTTCGAGGTTAGAATCTAAGGTTTAATACCGTCAAGTAAAATGTTGATAAAATTTATATAACCTATGATACTTCGCCCATTATCACGAATCAATTGATACCTCATTTATCGAAACGGATAAGTAGTTTTTGCGCTACGGTTGAACATACATAGGTACATAGACTGTCAAGAACATTACCCTTTCTTTTGACTTTACCGTAGTCGGGTAAAAATAAGAAAAACATGAAAATAAAACTATTTTTTTGCTTATATTACTTTTACTAAGCAATTGTCAATGCTCTACGTTTCGAGATCTTTACAAAACTCTTTCTTAGAGGTAAAACCGGAAAAAATAGTTTAATTTCAATCCAACATCGCAAAAATAGAAGAAAATCGATAATATAGAAATTAAGAAAATCTATGTTTTCGATTTTAATAATATCAATATATGTATATCGAGGCGACCGGTGATCCCAGGGCTGGCGGGTTCCTTTCTCAGCGAGTTAGTCTCGCTATGCAGAGAGGGAATGCTGCCAGCATCTTGGGAACTATGCCTCGTGAAGGCGTCGACGATGGCTTCTTCTTTTTTAGTTAAGTGTTTGTTTTTGTTTGTTTATTTAAATTGTCGTTTGCTTTTTAGTTACTATGTAAATTAATAAACATAATTAAATATTATATATGTATATAAAATAAATATTAAAATATGTATATTAAAATATTTCGACTTAGTTATTACAGTGGACTTCTAGTCAAAAGAAATCAATCGGAAAACACAGTCTTTTATCAGTTTTATTTCGTAAACATTTTTATGGCCGATTGATCCTACAAGTAACGACGAGAACATTCGAAACTTTACATAAATTACTCCCAAATACATGCGCTTGCGCACACAATATCATATTCACTTAACGACTACCGATCCCTCAGAGAAAACGGGCAATTTGAACCTTATTGCCGTTTAATTTGTACTTAATATTGAATGTTAAAGAGATTTAAGTAATTTATTATAACAATATGTAAGATAATACGTCGATTAAAGAGATAAACTCAATATAATCAATTTTTTTATATTTATAGGTAATGTAGCGACGATCGTACGATTACGACAGTTCAAACCCGTAGCTGTTTATAAAATGTTTGTAGTCGTAATGTAGGGTGTTAGTATAACAAGGTGTACCTTAGTTTAGGATTATTAAAGTGGTATTAACTTAATTGGAAAGTGGTTTTATAGATCACAAGGATTATGATTATGATAATAATTGTCTTGCCTCATATCATTATAAAAGCTATTGCACTTCCTTAAGTAGACTATATAAGTACTTACCTAAGTAGACTAAGTAACATTTTTTAAGTTCTTAGAATTATAGGAACAAAAGCTTCTATAATTGTGCCCAAAACCTTGTTTGTGGCATTCTTCAAGTAGGTATCTTAAATGTTTGTCTGTTTATTATGTGATTTCTTGTTTTGTAATAATTTGGTAAAATAAAGACTTAATTATTCTATCTATATATGGCAAAAATAAATAATAAGCAGACCAAGAAAGTTGGTATCAAAATAACACGTCATCTACCTAGAAATTTGATTCAATTCCAATTCCCTTAACTATTTGTCACGTCAGTTTTCTATGAGTAGCTAGATCGAGTTGCGACGTTTCGTCTTTTTAATCCTTTTTGGTAATGATGAAGAGATTGTGAAGTTTTAAACAAGTTCAGAATTGAAATTTCCTAATAGTAATAGATTGAACTAAAAGAATAATCAAGAATTACTGAATTGTTTTTGAAAAAATTAAAACTTAAAAAAACAGGGACTGTTTACCGGTACGAATATTTGTACAATATTTTTATGTATGACGTCATACCTTTAAACTATACTCGGTACTCAAAAATAGCAGTACTATATTTGTAGCTATATGTATAGCATATATTTGTGTACCGTAATATTTTGATACAGATGGTAATGATACTCCTATTATTAATGTGTTTCGATCATCCTTGATTGTCTTTATGTTTAAATTACAAATTATTTATTGGTACACAAATTAAATAAGGGTTAAATAACTGTACTGGAAAATATCAGTACATAAATTCTCACAGTATACATTTTTGAGTACTGATATTTTACTAGTCCTATTAATAGTAGTTTATGCACCGAGGTACTAAAGGCCTGTCTTATATAGCGGGCGTCATATTGAATCCAAAGCGTACGAAGGACTCTAGAGGGTTAACTCCCGAGCGCAGCGAGGGTGTTAAAAACTTAACTCCTGAGCGAAGCGAAGGAGTTATGTACCTAGAGTCCTGAGTGAAGCGTGGGATTCAAGCGCCCAAGATAAAGACAGACTTTAGTACCGAGGTGAATACTCTACTTTACACATCTACTGCGAGACAATAAAAGGGCTACAAAAATAAGTATTTAACTAACAACAAAAAAATAGAATAATGCAACGTATATGAAATATATTGACAGCTTTATATTAATTAAATTTAACAATGTTACATCAAAATGACGCAACCACACATCGGCCTTAGCTGATGAAAAAAAAAGTTGGGGCTTTATACTAACCAAAACTTTTTGCCTTACCCTTCCGTCTAAATAAAAATAGACGAAAAATAGCCCAGTTTTTTGTTTTTTATGTGTTATGTCTAGGTGGCCAGTTCGAAATGGCCGTATGCTACCAGAACCTTAGTTCCAAATTTAAATTACTTTATGCCCTAGGTGCATAATGTGCACTTTATGCACCTAGGGAATAAAGAGTCTAGGGAATAAAGTAACTTTGTAGAGCAGTAGGTGTGTAAAGTACTTTACACACCTACTGCTCTACAAAGTTACTTTATTTGACCAAAAAGGTCAACGTAAAGCGAGTTTCCTAGATGCATAAAGTGCTCATCATAACACTAGGGCATAAAGTAATATAAATTTGGAACAAAGGTTCTGGTAGCATACGGCTATTTCGAACTGGCCACCTAGACAACACATAAGAAAAACTAAAAACTGGGCTATTTTTCGTCTATTTTTATTTCGACGGAAGGGTAAGGCAAAAAAGTTTTAGTTAATATAAAGCCTCAAATTTTTTTTTCATCGGCTGAGGCCGATGTTTGTTTTCGTCAGTTTGAGATAACATTGTTAAATTTAATTACTATAGATACATTTATATTTTTCTTTCAGTTTTTAGGTATTGTGTATTTTAATGTTTTGTTTGTGTTTGTTTTATTGTATGTTATATTGACATGCACTTATGTAATAATTATATATATATAGAATAATAAAATATTTATTAATAAAAATTAATATAGAGCTGTAAATGTATTTCATACCTGTGGCATTAATATATTGGTTTGTTGTTACTTAAATGCTTAGTTTTGTAACTTTTTGGTTGTCTCGCAGTAGATGTGTAAAGTAAAGTATTCACCTCGGTAATAAAGCCTGTATTTATC
Organism: Idaea dimidiata; assembly: GCA_949358125.1. Lineage (NCBI taxonomy): Eukaryota > Metazoa > Arthropoda > Insecta > Lepidoptera > Geometridae > Idaea > Idaea dimidiata. Next base: position 13,840,448 of record OX442334.1, read on the forward strand.
TTGGGCGCTTGAATCCCACGCTTAACTCAGGACATAACTAAGTTAAGTTAACTAAGTAAGCTAAGTAGTTAAGTTTGCTCCGCTCGGGAGTTAACACTCTAGAGTCCTTCGTACGCTTTAGATTCAATATGACGCCCGCTATATATGACAGGGCTTTAGTACCTTGGTGCATAAACTACTATTATACCTATATGCAATATCTGGGCTGGTATAAAAATGTGATTTTATACCGATTTGCAGTCCCTGCTCTAAAATATGCACCTGACCTGCATTCTGACAGTACGTACGTACCTGTTACACAATTAAAATTCGTGACCCCAAAATTAAACTCATCAAAGAAAATAATCTCAGGCATCTTATTTATTTGTTTAATGAGCTGACACATTTTTACAATCAAAAGACTGTTTTAGAACAAAAGCTATTAAAAAATATATCAACACACATAAATTATAATAAAATTACAATTATATTCATTACTAGACACATAAATCTATGTAGGTATCATTGAACGTCGGTACACATATCTCACGAAACCTACCCAGTTCTTCTTAAATTAGTAATGTGTTTGCCTATAATGTGCATATCATCAACAATTAGTAGACCCCCCGTGGGTTAATGGAACAAACACACATTTTTACGACACCATATACTTGTATATAGACAATTTAGTCGCGTGTCTTTCGTATAATGAATGAGACATACGGTACAATAATTTAGAAAATCAAAGCGTTAACTAGCTGGTCAATATATCGATCCGTCGCGTCGATATATCGATTATACGAACACAAATTAATTCGATACTAAATATCGTATCGATTTTTAAATAAGATGCTTGATTAACGATGTCGGTTTTCGAATAATCTATACTAATATTATAAAGAGGTAAGACTTGTTTGCTTGTAATAAGCTCCGAAACTACTTGACAGATTCTTTCCAAAATTCCTTCCAAAAACCAAAATTCTTGCACCAATAGAAAGCTACACATTATCAAGGAGCAAGTTAGGTTACTTTTGACTCAGAAGTTCCCACGGGATCGGGACTTGCGTAGATTAAACCGTGGAACGTAGCTAGTACAATATAATTCGATTTCTTTATTAAGTATTCATTTATTAAACTGTATTATGTATAGATGTACGATATTTGACAGCTAACTTTATGTGATACACTTTATTTTGATCTCATTTTTCGGTTTTTATCAATGTTGTAAATAACGTTCTAATTATACCTGATTCAGGTTAGTGACATCTAAATAAGTAGGTATAGTTAAAACAGATGAGTTTACGATTTCCGAAAACTATTTTTTTTTAATTATAATATGATTTACTCCCGGCACTAAGTTTAGGCTTAGCTAAGGTTTTTGCATCTTTAGTGCCGGGAGTAAATAGTATTATAATTTAAAAAAAAATAGTTTTCGGAAATCGTAAACTCGTCTGTTATATCTATATTTAGCCGGGAGCATCATAAAGCGGACTGTTGCTTCTTTACGCTAAACTCGATCAAACTCCTTATGTACCTAGATGTAGAAGACCTATAATAGCACTTAGAATACTTATTAACGCGATATTTTCTTGAGATCGAAACTAACGGGGAGGAAACTAATTAATTATAAATTCTAGTAACAATAACAATCATTAAAAAAAACAGATAAATCATTTTGGTGATTCACTATTATGCAATTATAATTAAAAAATTATAGATTCATATTATTATAAAAATAATTTTATGTAAGTATGCCAAAACGTGTAAAATATTCGCTAAAGTGTTATAAATATCATATTTTATTGTGGTCCTTCGGATAGGAGAGGCGCAAGCGCACGCGCGGGTCAAGGCATGCGTATACGCAATCTTGCACTCTCATTACCGCAGATTACGTTTTATACAAAGATAATAAAATCAGTTGACTGTTTATAATATGAACGAAAAAGACGAACTTTTTTCGTGAGAAGAAAGACATACTCCTTACGAAAATTCTCGTGCAAGAACGGCCTATCATAACCAGTCTAGGTAATTTAATATACTCGTGGGTAACGCCAGTCAATCACAAAGTGTATAAGTATGGATAGGTAACGCATCGGTCAATCACAAAGTTTGATTATTTTTCACCCCCTGCCCGCAACGGTAAGTTGTGTGTAGTAGAAAAATTCGCAGTGTGAGCGGTGAGTTGGCTTTATTGTCTTTGGTTTTATATAAGGTTTATAACAGTTTATTTAATGTTATAAAAGCATAGTTAACAGCCTGCTCTGCGCTAGATTCACGCACCTGTATCTACCTTCATTTCATTACAAATTGCCTTTCCGCAATTGTATTCGGATTATTGTAGACTGCACTAAGTTTATAATAAAAATTCTATAGGTGAGCGTTTGGACATCTCTCTGGTCACAAAATGCTAAATAAGATAAAATAGTTTAAAATGTCCGCTCGTTCATTGGCTCACTTCCCGTGATATTTTTTCCTATCCTCTATGTGAGTAGCTAGAAAATATATCAGGGCTCTAAATAACTTACTCTCTCACTTATAAAATATTGTTTACACATGACTAAGTTATGTGACGTTTATCTCTGACAGTCGCTAAACGCCAAATTTACCGAAAATTGGACGTGTAGTAGCTACGTATGCTACGTAGTACGTAAGTAGTAGTGAAGTTTCAAATAGATATTTGCTAAGTTTGTATTAAATATTAGGTACCCATCCTATACTACTAATATTATAAAGCTGAAAGTTTGTGAGCATGTGTGTATGTATGTATGTTTGCGTGGATGTGTGTTTGTTACTCAATCAACTCAATCACGTAAAAACCGCTGAACCGATTGCGATGAAACTTGGAATATAGGTAGCTGGAGACCTGGAATAACACATAGGCTACTTTTTATCCCGAACGAGATTTACGCGGGTAAAACCGCGGGGCGCAGCTAGTACATTACATAAAATGATATTAGAAATCAATAAAAAATAAATTTCGGAATTAGCCCTGTGGTTATCTGATCTGTGGCTAACTTCTCTGAATGACTTAGCCTTATTCTATACTGTGGACTACCCGCGTTTTTATTTGAAAGTAAACAGATCACTAATATGTCTGGGCCCTGATTCTCTAAAAACATAGCGACAAGCAGGCGGGATGCATGAGCAATGCAGAAGTCGATTTATTGCAGGAATAAAAATAATAGCTAAGTAATTGGCTAAGGAACAAGGGGCGCTATTTAAATAATTAATTAGCCCTAAATTTTGAAGGCTACTTAAGTGATTAAGTAGTAATTAAGTAATATAACATTTACAGAATACAAAATAACGTACCTACATCTCCTGCACGTTGCCTGCATTCCGCCGGCATTTCGCATGCTATGTCCTTACCGAATCGAGCCCCAGGATTGGTAGCAAGCTATAGGGCGACAGAGATATCAATTATGCAATAATTAATAAGCAAGCAGAATGTGAAGTAAAGTATAAGATTACATCGCTACAAATAAAAGAATATAAATACGAATCGATTAATGACTATTTCTGTTTTGTAATTTTATATACCTACTTATGTATGATTTAAAAATATAAAATTAATACACAACTCTAACATTACGTTCATTTTAAAAACAGATATCCAATACTTAATCAAGAAAATCAAATACCTATTCTATATAAGTACGACATTTTTTTTTAAATATTCATTACAAAATTAATCAAATTAATAAGAATTTGCGTTTAAGATAATTTAAACCATCACCAGTCAGACAAATCAATTTATAATTTTAACAAAAACTACATTCTCTATGGTATTACAGTTAAGAGTTCAACGCGCTCGCGTTAAATTTTAATTATTTATTACCAGCTGCGTCCCGCAATTTCACCTTCGTAGGTCCCGATCCAGCGAGAATATCGGGATCAAAAGTAGCATATGTTACTGCCCGATAATGTAGCTTTCTTTTGGTGAAAGAAATTTTGATATCCGTCTAGTAGTTTCGGTGCCTATTCGTTGCAAACAAACAAACAAATCTTTCGTGTCTAAAGTTATTACTATAGAATCTGTTTTAGATATTTTATTGCATGAATTAATTAATCTAATAAATGTTTATGAATATGAAACGTAATTAATTATTCTACATTTATCGGCACAGCATCAGCTTTATAGTAATTATTTAGCAACTAGCTACTAAATCGCAACTAGCCTCGCAGTTTTACCCGCACATAAGCATCAATCCCGTGGGAATATCGGAATAAAAACTAGCTTATGTATTCATTCAGAACTCCAGCTATATCTACAAACTTGTTTGTAGTTTCATCACAATCGGTGTGTAGTTTGTACGTATTGGGGTATTTTAGTATTCGGTTGTCTGCGGTTGTCTGTTGTCAGAGCTGATTTTTCAAATCCATAGAGATATCTGACAAATAAAATGTAACACCACCACAGCGAATAAAAAACGTTACTATGCTATTTAAAAAGAAAAAAATCTAAATATAGAAAATCAAAATTTGAAGGCTTTTAAAATTGGTTAGGTTTGAATTTATTCGACAGATTTCTTTTATCCGTAGAATGAAAAATCAGGCCTAAAATGGATGAAAAGTGTCCCAACAAATGTATAAAGAAGAAGTTAATGAGTCTAAACCATTTTTATAGGATATTTTAGCACAGTCGGGAACCACTTTTGAACCCGGTTTGTACATATCCTTCTCTAAATGGTGAACATATAACCATATAACTAAACGATATGGTAATGAGTATATTTGCGTGGGCGTTATCAGCCGTAATTGGCCGGTGACCGAGCGGGGTCGGATCACACAACTAGTCTTGTAATTTATCTGGGCGTGCCACTCCGTATATTAGCTCGCTATATAAAACCGTCAATGGATCAAGTTCTAATATAATTTAGGAGCCGTTGTGGCTGCCATGTTGTTGTAAATTTGATGTATTATTGAGATTGAGAGAACGGTGAACTTTTTATTGGTATTGTAAAAGTGTAAACGTGGCTTTAAAGCTGAGTTAAGTATTGTTTGCCATCTGCATTATTAATTTAGGATGTCGGTTTTGGCAGGATATGTTCGAAATTTATCTAACTTATTTTTCCGGTTTTTTATTTAATTGTGTTGCTCCTATTATATAAACCATTATATTAGGGGTTAAAGTATGAAATTGCCGATTTGTACTGAAAATCATAATTGTTTATTTTTTAAATTTTTAACAAATTTATTTAATCAAAATAGTTGCCATTATTATCTATACATTGCTGCCATCTAATGGGAAGGTTATTAATGCCTTTGCGATAGAACTCCGACGATCTAGACTGCACAAACTGTGTGAAAGCATTTTGTACTGCCTCCTGGGAAGAAAACTTCTTGTCACGTAGATAATTGTCCAAATCACGAAAAAAATGGTAGTCCGTTGGAGCAAGGTCTGGTGAATACGGAGGATGACGAATGGTTTCTAAGTGCAGTTCCTGAAGGGTCAAAATGGTTTCTCGTGCTGTGTGAGGTCTCGCGTTGTCGTGGAGCAATAATGGTGAAGATCGATTCATGAGTCGGGGCTGTTTTACTGCTAGTTTTGTCAACATGGTTCGGAGTTCGGCACAATAGACATCTGCCGTAATTGCTTGACCAGATCGAAGAAAACTATAGTGAATAACACCATGCTGAGACCACCAAACAGTTACCATTACCTTTTTATTGGTAAGTTTTGCTTTAGGACACTGTTGTGGCATTTGACCTGGGGTCAGCCATTGCATTTTTCTTTTCCGGTTATCATAAAGAATCCACTTTTCATCACATGTTACAATTCGATCCAATATTCCTTCATTTCTGTACCGGTTCAACAAGGCAACACAAGTTTCAACACGCGTTTCATTCTGCAGATCAGTCAAATCATGAGGCACCCATTTTTCGTATTTTTTTATTTTATTGATTTGACGCAAGTGAGTCAATAAAGTGGGTAAGGTATCGTTAAACCATGCCGCTAATTCCTGGGTAGTTTGACTAGGATCGGCTTCCACTATCTCTCTTAATTCATCGTTATTCACCTGTGTGGGCGGTCTTCCTCGTGGCTCGTTCTTTAAGTCGAAATTTCCATCACGAAAGCGTTTAAACCAAAATCGCATGGTGCGTTCATTATTAGACCCCTCTCCAAACGCAGCATTGATATTGCGGGCTGTTTCTGCCGCGTTTGTTCCGCGTCGGAACTCGTATTCAAAAATCACTCGAATTTTCGCAGTATCCATCTTTCTTGTCTAAATTGAATAACAAAAACAATTGAAAGTCGATATTCAAATGTTTCACATTTTTTAAAAAAAGAACATCACAGAAACCATTTGAAAAAAGTTTCATTCGAAAACCTCAAACCATGAAGATTCTATGTCAATTCAAAGAACCTATTGCAATAAAACGGCAATTTCATACTTTAACCCCTATTATCAATGTCCTACGTTTCGAGATCTTTCCATAACGTTTCCTCAGGGGTCGACTCATTGTTTGTTATTAACCGCTTTGCCTTTATTATTTTAAGCATTTATCAAAGTTTTTTTAAAGGAGACCTTACTGTAAAGTCCTCGAAACGTAGTGCATTGCAAAATGCTAAAACATATAAAAAGGAAGCAGAAATATAAAACCGAAAAATATATTTTGTCATTTCTGCATCGCGAAAGCCGAAGAAAAATCAAACTAATGTCGCAATTAAAACTAAAAATTCAGTTCATTTTATCTAAAGATCGCATACCGATCCATTATCAATGCGTGGGTTTAAGTCCTAATCCCTAGAATTCAATTACACACACGCAAAAATAATGACAAACATTTATAAGAAACTAGATAGTAACTAATGTGTAAAAACTTTTACAAAAACCTGATTAACGCATACTAAATATATCCATTTAACACATTAAAAGTCAGACATCGATATCCTAATAGCAAACTATATCTATAAATACAGACAGTTATATAAGCGATCTAGATAGCGAACTGAAATTACTGTTTATCAAAATTATCATTAAAAATGTATTAAGAAGTATTTAAGCATACAGTTGCTACTGGTATTATCTAAGTTGGTGTTAAGTAAAAGGTGTAAGTAAGGTTTTATCGTATGAAATACGTGTTCTTGGTTGCGAAGATAGCAGTTCGATTCGTATTTATATTCTTTAAAGTTAATGCATGTAGATTAAGTGGTAAAGCGTCGTTAGTGCTAAGTGGAGGTGCAGTTTGCTATTAAAATAGGTAGATATAGTTGTAACCTACTACTGTCTTTGGGTTTTAATTGTATGAGAATTATACGTACGTATCTATGGCTTGAGAATAAAATACCTACTACTTAGTATAAAAAAATATATAAATTCAGGAATCTCAAGATAAAAATACCCTATGTGTTATTCCAAGTCTCCAGCTACCAAAATTCCAAGTTTCATCACAATCCGTTCAGTAGTTTTTGCGTAACGAGTAAAAAAGTCACAGACAAACATACAAACTTTCGCGTTTGTAATATTAGTAAGATTATACAATTTTAAACTTCATTGGTTATTTCAACTACAAATATTAATAAAAAATCAAAATATAAAATGGTAAATACCCCGTTATTTAATAATATTTGTAGTAAATATAAAATTATTCCCCACTCATGTTACTCGTTACCTCGATGTTTTAATCCTTCGTTCTCAAAATTATAATAAATTCTTAAAGTCAAATTTAATCAAAATAGGCTTAGTAATTCTCAAGAACTAAAAACGAAACAGAGTTGGCGAAAATCGAATTTTAAGAAATTTGGAAGGTTTGCATTTAAAAGTATTATCATTCCCCTTCGCAACTTATCAATACGCGTTTCGCTTAAGAATAATTTAATTTTGTAAAAATATGCGATTCGCAGATAGCACGTGTAATGTTACGACAGGTGTATTTAATTTATACCCATAACCTCCTCATTATACATATTTATTTTTATTACTACTATGAATCTAGATCGCATTTGTGGATAATTTTAAATTAAAATTACGTCGACGTTGTCAGATATCAATTAAAGGACAGAAATCGTGAGAATTTCAGAAATACTTACCTTTTTTTTTTTTTTCTAACATTTTCATATTCATTACCCTTTTGAACTTCGAACTTTAAATCACTATGTCCCTTACGTAACCATCTCTGTAGTCAAGTAGGTGCGGTACAATCGTGTCCAGTCATCGCATCTGGGAATCGCACTTGTTACCTCAACTGTACTCGTGCGGTGAAAACACTGCTCGTACACTTGTCATCCTGACATTTAAACGTAGGCCGTAGAGTTGGGATAGTTTCTATGTCGATAGTCGATACTATTGCGTAATTTTGTCTTGTCTTATTAGGTGAATAAATAAATTCTTTCGCCAAAAATCTTTAAATAACATTACCGCGCGATTTTATCACCCTTAAATGTAATATCCCATGACACCACTATGAACTGAAATAACGTTCCTGAATAGGAAACAAACTTTTATATTCACAGACCTGGGTAAGTATTTAAAAATAATCAATTGCCAAAGTGTGCGTTGCCAAGTCACTTAATCTACTAAATTAACCGACTTGGTTTTCATTCGATATTACTACTTTTTATAGAAAAATACCGTTGTGAGACTTCGTGCTTTTTTACATACTTAATATATTTTTGATAGGATGTAAAATATGTTCCCATCACTAATCGAAGTCACTTGTCGAACACTTGAGCTGGTGAATTTTTAATGATCACTTCACAGAGAATAACAAATCTGAATTATTTTGTATTGTTTTTATTGAGTAGAAATGTTTTTATGGGATCTAAGAATGTACGTAGGTAGGTGTAGGTGTATTAGAGTATTGTGACTACACACCTACCGTCTTTAGCGGGATTTTCATTATGAAACGAATGGCATGCAATTTATAGTCTTACTAGCTGCGCCCCGCGGTTTCACCCGCGTAAGTCCCGTTTTCGCGGGAATAACGGGATAAAGCCTATGTGTAAATCTAGGTTACCAGCTACTTATATTCCAAGTTAAATCGCAATCGGTTTAGTAGTGTTTGCGTGAAAGAGTAACAACCTCACATACATACATACAAACTTTCACGTTTATAATATTAGTAAGATTCACAAAAAAAACCGTAGATACCGTATGGTAAAATTTACCTACGTATTTGATAAAATTGCTCCCAATAAGAGCTGCGAGACTGCTTTTGTGAATTGACTCTATTATTCATGACACTAGTTTCTTAATGTGATTGTGACTAAAGGCTAACATAATACCCACCTATAACAACCCTAAATTTTTACTGCTGGCTTTACTGGTTCCATTAAATTTTAATGTGATTGTGACTAAAGGCTAACATAATACCCACCTATAACAACCCTAAATTTTTACTGCTGGCTTTACTGGTTCCATTAAATTTTGCCCTACACACTCTAATTTGACGTCAACAGATATAATTAGGTAGTTATATCACATCATTTTTATCTCTGACAACAGCCATTAGGCCAAGTTAGAGACTATAAGGCGACCAGCCATATTATCTATCAAGTGAACAACTGGAAAATGACAGTACCGTATATTGCTGCTTTGACGTAACGTCGTTATTACCGGTGATTACCTCAAAGCAGCAATGTACTGCATAGTGCCTGTCGTTTTCTACTGTTGGCAGACGTCCACTGTATAGATAATCATATGGGGGCTGATAACCCAAACACTATGTGAGCCTAGGTGGACCACTACACGAAAAGAAGAAGATAAGTAAAATGTTTACGACTGGAAGCATAATGTAAGGCTTCAACCGCAGTTTTTCACCATACACCAAACGCAATATTCTGTGCCATAACCACAGAACAGGCGATAGCCACAAAGAAATTTTGCGCCGTGACTCCCTCGCGACTTATCAACAATTAGGTAAGAAAGGAAGACGGATCGAATCATGTTGCACTGTCCTTTTTTAGATGAGCGAGAAATATCTTGGCCATATCGCCACTTACCATCACGTGAGCAAGTGATCAAACGCTTATCTATTGTGTGTAAAAGAAAGTAGGTCCTATCGACTCGACGCAGAAGTTTTCCGATTTTGGCACCTTACTTATTAAAATAAAAAAGTAACATTAAAAAAAAATAGTAAAATATAAACGTCTTAGCAGTTTAGCGCCGCGCGCGGCTGTTCCGACCGTGCGGACGCGCAATGGGGGTCTCATAAATACAGGTTAAAGTATGTGGTGTCAATTATAACAAGAGCCCGAGTACCAATATTATTTACTGTTGACCACCGACTCTGGGACCACTTCTCACACCGCATACTGGTTATAATTACAAGTATTTACTTACTAGAAAAGTCTATACAAAGGAATTTAATCATTTTATCCCAGAGAGGAGATTAAGCAGGGGTTGGGAAGGCATTTGCTCGGCAGTGGGTAAAAATGTTTCTAGAATCTCGAGGCGATATTCACTTGGTGAACCTATAGGAATCAAGGTCAAATCCAGTCACTTAAAATAAAAAAAAGCATTTCTTAAGAAAACGCTAATCTTTTTTTTTAGATATACGAGTATAAATCATTTCGAGCTTTATACGAGTATTATCATTATCACATAACAACGGCTAGAGTACACCTTAGGAAAGTTTGTGGTTTAAGATGTAGCATATATACCTATATACCATACAACATTGGAGTCTTAGGCAAGTGAAGTAGAGTACTAGGCTTTCTAGAGTTCCACTCCTAAGTCTTCACTTGATATTATTCACATGCGTAAACCCAATGACAAATTACAAAAGTATTATTAACATTCTCTGACCGTATAAATAAAATAAACGTCCAATGACCAAAAGATAATTTTAAACGCAAGTTTCAAGAGCGACAGTTCAATATTTATCAATATTATTCGTATTTAAGACTACAAGCCAAAATGTGGCTGCAGGTACAATAAGTAACTACATAAAATAGTAAAATATAAATAGACTGGACCCTAAAACTCAGTCTCTTTGTCAATCACTACCCTTGATCACCGTTAACGAGACAGCTCAGACTAATCTAATATTTTTTTTTAAGGTTTAATGGCTTTATGTGATCACAAATTCTGCCAATGACACGTAGTAAAGAAAGTACAAAATATTTTAGGTTCTTTCCTCGATTATACTTTTATTTTATTTATTTTTTCTTTTGGAAACGACTACAAACTAGCTACAAATACTAAACAAACACAAACACATTAAATAAATAAATAAAATAAATAAATAAATCCTGTGACGAACACACAGCGCCATCTAGCCCCGTGGTAAGCTGCTAAGCTTGTGTTACGGTGGCTAGACAACGGATATACTACTTATATTTATTTTTCTTTTGTAAATACATACATATTATACATAGAAATACGCCCAGACCAGATACAAATATTTATTTTTAAGCATAAATATTTGCAACCAGCGGGAATCGAACCCGCAACCTTCTGTATTGCAGCCAAACGTTCGCCCGACGCGCCACAGAGGTCGTCAAACTAACTACATTGTTAAACTAACTACAAGACGACTAATCTAATATTCTTGACAGTTGAAATTTTCACAGATGATGTGTTTCTGTTGCTGCTATCACAACAAATATAAAATTAAACATTTATTTTATTCAATTCTAACGTGATTTTTATGTGATTATATTTTAAAATTGCATATTCGGTTTCTGTCGAGAATTACCTAATAAAGGTACCTACTGTTAGCTTTATTAATAAACGTGGAGTAAGGTCCGAATAGTGAAAACATGCTTTGTCTTTTTCCATGACAAGAACTTTCAAAGTTTACAAACAGAATCAGAATGCAGTAAAATTACTAATACCTTAATTTACGTTTATTAATAAGTGCTTAGCGCTTAGAATCAGACTCTAGTTATTGACTTACTAATAGCCTATTAAGCATCATTTATGAGTGCACCAATTAACATTATACTCTTAAGACATCGACCTTAACATAAATTTTACTTTATTTTTATTGTTTTAGGATGTCAATCTCGTTAACACTTTTAATTTTTTGATAAAATCTGAATATTAAGATGATAGTCATTAATTTTCAATAAAAAACATCTTATAAACAAAAAAATCTGTGTTACCTATTCATAATTAATTATTAATAAGATATTGGAGCATAATTCGAAGACAGTTATTTAATTAAATTATTCATAAATCGTAGTTATAATTAACTGTAACTTGATATACCTACGTATGGATTTAAAGGTGGATCTTTGGAGCGATGAACGTACCTAATACGTCGCGTGCTCGGAGAAAAACTAGTTTCCTAAAATTAGTTATCAATCATAATATTATATTTTATAACGGTAATTAACTTCATCATTGAATTGTACATTTATATCTTCTTCATCTACTTATGTGATAAAGGAAAAAATACTTATTAACAATTCATTACGTCTTTGGCTTTCATGATTATGATTTGAAGTAAAACAATTTTTTTTTTTCGGTTTTAACCGCATTGCATTTCGAAAAAAGTTCTTTCGAGTTCTAGTTACGTGATAAAAAAAAATGTTTAATGTTTTTACACATGATATTTGAACGTTTGACCACAAGGTATATCACCTGATGGTATGTAAGTGATGGATGATAATATGGTCTAAGATGTAACACGCACATCTAGAATAAGGAAGACAGCAGTGGAACAAGATCCGACCCGTCTTAGTTATTATTTCCTGCTTTATTTCTTTAAGATATTATGAAACATTATGAATTTCAATAAACCTGTATTCCTAGCGTAACGGTCCCTACGTAGAAAGACTCGTAAGTATGGTTACTTACAATAAACAAATAATAAAATGTTATATTGTGTCCACTTCCGGTTGCGTGTGGGAAACACAAACAGACAGACCGGTGCTAATTCGATATAAATTGAGATACGATACAATAAATTGAGATTGAGACGTTAGATGTTCAAGTGCATCTATACCTTCACGTTTGATGGGTGAGTATCACAAATAAACTTTAAATGAGATGGTTACTTCACTTGTAGTCTATTAGGTATTACCTTTGAGTATACTAAGCAAGCTATAGAGAGCTGGTATGCGAGTATAAACTGTGAGCACCGGTATGAACAGTCAAATTTTACAAAAACGATGTCATCAGTCACCTAGGGTTACGGGAATTGAATGTTTCTCTCGTTAGAATTTATTCTAGTAATAATGATAGTAAAATGTTCAGTGCCGCTGTGTAAAAATGATTCGCGGATCATTTTGAGTCAACCTCAAAATTTGAATACCTACCTATGTATAGAGCATCTGCTTACACTTTGCGCAGTAGGCAAATACCCATGCGCGCTCTATAGTTTGCTTATGTATAATCTAAAGGCATTACCTACTTAACACTTAAAAGCTTCTTGCCCTAGCATAACTTTTACAGAGTATTACTTAGGTATAATAATTTCAATAGTATGTAGTTATAGGTACTATTTATAGTTTTACTTTTACACGAACAAAAAAATCAGGTATTGTCTGATGGCCTATTCTCGTATTGAGATTATTCAAAATATAATTATGAATTATTGCAGTCAATCTTTAATTTAAATTTGGCTTTAGCCAAACAACTATTGTCATTATATTTTTTTTTTGAGAATACCGTTTTCATTGTGTTTCCATACATTTTTGAGTCAACAAAGTTTCGATTGCAATTCTTTCGATATTACATAGGTATTGGACAATAATTCTAATACCTTACAGAAATAATCCTCTAGAACGTCTAGCTAGTTCGACCTTAGCCCTGATAATAGGTCACAGTAACCCATCGTGCGGCAAAACATTTCTCACGAGACCTTATTTCAAGAATTTTACAAAGAAAGCAGTTTAAACAAAGTTTTCTTCATCGTTTTTTATTATCATTGACCACTCCCCAATAAAAATCTCGCACACACCGTTAGATTTTCGCGACCTGCCCATTCTGGGTGCGCCCGCGCAAGACGCCATTCATTGATAGGAATAATCGTGTTTTTATGAATTTAGGCACATTTATACTACGTAAACTTGACTTTTATGAATGAATTAAAATTAATGTGATAAGCAAAAGGGTCATGACTATGAGCTTTGTGATGAAAACCATGGTATACTGGGACCACGAGAAATTGTGCAACACACCTAAAACTCATCTATTATTCCTGTCGTCTTCAAGCACTGCAAAGTGCACAGCTCTACTCCTCCTGCCAATCTTCTCGGAGGACAAGGAGGTGGAAGAGAATATTTTGAAATCGTTAACTGACAAAAGACCACGTCCACCGATTAAAAATTGAACTTTATAAGTTGATTCGACGGCTTTCTTATGCCATATTATTCAATCTCTAAGTACTTATAAAATAACTATCTTAAAAAAACATACCTCCAAATAAAAACTCAAAAGAAAACAAACTTTAGAAGTTCCTAAATTTATACATATAAAACTCTATCCTGGCATCCTGGCTCTATCAGTCAATAATGACGGACTGAAATATTTCCCAACAAACAACCTAAACCGCTGGTCCCTGGAGAGGGCTAAATTTTATGTGCGGTGTATACCTGGATACCTAGGTCTACACCGCTAAGAAAAGAGTTTTTCGAAATCCCCACGAGATTAAGAGCTATGCAGTTTGAGACGCGAGCCGCTGCTGATTTATAATCATAAATAAAAACTACTTATAAAAAAACACAATATTTACCGGGTTCAATGAGGCGGTAGTTTACACTAACTTTTTAGAATGTTAAAATAGACGAATTACATCTCAGTCTACCTTAATAAAGCTAACTGTAATAAGTTAGCAAACATCGGTACATTGTAACAATATCGTTAATAATCGCGAGTAAAACCCGGTAAATGATGTGTTTTACTTTTTATTATAAATTTATAATGCAAAATCGCGAAAACATAAGACAAAACCGGTGATAAACCAAACCGTATAAAAACTTATTATAACTTAAGAAAAGTCAACGTGGATCTCCTATACCTACAGACAAACCGATGAGATTTGAATGATTTATAGTTATAATGCGTAAAAACTTTGACATTAGTTGTCTATCAACGTATTAATAAGTTAATAATATTCACACAAAATGCGCCCACGCACGCAAGTTTCACCACTAAACAGATATCAGTATGCCTACCATGAGTTGGTACGTAAAATCGTAAACTATAACGTGAATAGTTTGGGTAAGTCCGCAACGCAACAAGTCTCGAACGGTGCGGTAGGGAACACGCGAAGCAAACGCCCTGTGCACAAGGTCAAATTGTTAACATTACAGTGTACGTATTTACGTAGCAACTCATGGTAGGGGTACAGGTAAACAAAGTTAATCTATACATTCAAAGTCCTGATTGATTCATTGACCAACTGAAATACTGAACACCTATACCTATCGAAGCTAACCGCTCGTCTTAACTAAAAAAGAAGAAGCCATCGTCGACGCCTTCACGAGGCATAGTTCCCAAAATGCTGGCTGCACTCCCTCTCTGTTTAGCGAGACTAACTCGCTGAGAAAGGAACACGCCAGTCCTGGGATCACCGGTCGCCTCGATCAGACGTCGCGACAACTCCCTCAAAAATCTGATGGCACTGGGACCCCAACAACCCAGTCTCAAAACCCACTGGGGTGAAAGTGTAACAGCCGGGAATGTCCACATACTTCCTAGCCTTCAAAGTCTCCGCACCAGTCGCCGCTGCACCCGCCAGCACTCGGGGAGCCTGGAGATGGGAAAAAGCCAAAGTGTCCACGCAGGTGGCGTCCCATACCAGACATCTTCCATGCTCCCAAGGCAAAAATATATCTGCGTATTTCTGACTTTCAAAGCTCAAGCATGATTCCCGTGTAGCTCAGTGGTTAGATCACTCGCTTGGTTAGTGAGGGCGCACAGGTCCGAATCCTGTCATGGGGATTTTTTGAAAACATTATTCCTTGCGAATAATATTTCTGCTTAACTGTTTAAGTAAAACTCAAATTTTGAGTAGCGGTTCTGTATTCGGTCGTAAATGAGGTACCTATTCTGTACCTAATTATTATAAAGATCAAAACAAGAGGATCATGAATAGCTCTTTCGTAGGTCCATATTCGCCCACTTACTCTGTGAGGTAGGTAAGTACTTACATAATTTTAGTCAATTCTGAAATTAATTTCAAGCCCTCGGGGCCTGTCGGATAGATGGTTAGCCCACCCAATGACTCTATTACCTACAATTTGATTTATCTAATTTTCGCTTAAGTACGAATCTTGTGAGGTTTATACACAACAACGAAGTCGAAGCTTAAACCATAGTTAGTTAAGTTTCAGGATTAAACCATTTTAGTTGAACTTATGCAGATTTAAACTATACTCGCCCTCATCGTCGTTTCATATGCTAGCCAATCCCGTGTAAAATAAAAATAATATAGCCTGAAACACCGAGGAAACCAATTGTCTCAAATATTTATTTTCTGGTATCTATAGGCGTATATGTGTAGCCCCGGCACACAATGGAAACCCCCTCTCCTTCCATTATCTCTTATCGTACCTATCGTTAAAGGGCCATAAAAGGATATTATTATGGACGAGTTTAGGGAACCTGTCCACGTAATCTATAACTAAAATTCATCAACAATGCTTCAGATTTGTTACATTTTCCTCGATAACAGTTCAGCAATTGATGCGAATTGTTTTCAAGAAATTACTTACATTCAAAAGATTATTCAATTCTTACAAAAATTTGCGAAAATATCAAATTGTTAAGAAAAATCTAACAATGCTAAGGCATTGTTGATTATTGAACTACACGTGTCCTGAGCCCTGATTCTCTAAAAACACAGCATCCGACAAGCAGGCGGGATGCATGAGCATTGCAGAAGTCGATTTGTTACCGTGTTGCCAAATAAAAATAATAAAAATAATCGAGTAAAAATAATAGCTATGCTTGGCTGAGGAACAAAGGGAGCTATTTAAATAATTAAGTAGTCCTTAAATTTGAAGGCTACTTAACTAATTAAGTAGTAATTAAGTAAAATAACACTTACAGATACGAATTAACGTACATCTCCTGCACGTCGCGTCGCCTGCATTCCGCCGGCATTCCGCATGCTATGTCCTTACCGAATCGAGCCCCTGGATTATATCATAAACTTAGACCTGTATTCTAAGACGCCCTTGTAAATCTATAAATGTTCTCGAGTGTAAGGAAGAACACCACGGTTACCATTAATGTTATTTGTCAATTTGCCTACATTTAACTGCAACTAAAGCAAACAGTTTAGCGTTTATAACAGTTAAGTTCAACAAACACCTTCTACTTAGTAGGTAACTTCCTCAATTAGCACATCCAATAAGGTATTCGTGTATAATTACAATGGTATAATAACGCAGCAACTACCAATCGAGTCTCAAACTATACCATCTACTTATGCATATAAAATTCAGTCCTGACTGATTGACTGACTGAACTTAAAGTATATCAACGCACAACCTAAGTGATGATTCTAATTAAATTTTTGTATGTAAGTAGACAGCTTTTGTTTTGCATGATGTCCGTGCTGTTTTTATACAAGTAGGCCTTCCGCGTCCCGCTGGACAAGCTCCATTCTAATAAGAATCATCCCTAAAGGTATAAGTAAACGAGTATAGGTATCCACTAAGGGCTAATGTAAATATTAATTGGATCAGATATTATGCGGGACGCCCCGCTGTTTCACCCGCTTAAGTCCCGATCTCGCGGGAGTAACGCCTAATCTAGATCCCCAGCTATCTGCATACCAAGTTTAAGCGCAATCAGTTCAGCTGTTGTTGCGTGAAGGAGCAAGAATAACACATTTACTGAGTGTGATTATAATAAAGGTAACTTGTTTAAAAAATGGCACACAATTTCATTAAAAAGAGACAAATACATAATAATATTGTAATCTGTGCCAATATAACAGTTCGTTGAATTAGAATACCAAAAACAAAAAAAAGATCGAAACGAAAATAGATCTAGGTGGCGTACAATTGGAGAGGCCTATGTCCAGCAGTGGACTGCAACAGGCTGATGATGATGATGATAAATTAGAATAGAACACATTCACTAAAATCTCTAGTTTTCGATACAGAAGGCGTTAGGTAGTCAATTTGCTATAGTTTTCCACAGGCGCGCACAGCTACTAACAAACAAATGACTTTCGAATAACATTTTACACACATTTACAACTCACTAAAGGCAAACATCTTAAAACTTCGAGGTGGTCGCAAACATGGACGTAATTATGCGGGTACCTGCTTACTTACTTGCCTTTGTTTAAACGCCAATTCTGGATAATATTATGTTCTAGTACTTACACTGTAGGTACCTACTGCCAACAAACACACTTCGAAAAGTAACGAGATGTAAAAAGACGGCTTTAATTTTAATTAAGAGGCATACGTGGCTTCTTATTTTGATGAACTCTTGATTTCAGAAAAAGTAGCCACGTTTTTTTCTTAAAATAATTAGGGTTACCATGGTCTCCTTACTCGCCTTATTGGACCTAAATCGTCTTGGTAATAAAATAAATTTGAATTAAATAAAAAAACTTCAATATAATAAAAATAAATAAAAACCGACTTAAAGAAAGTTAGTAGTACTTATTAAAAGTTTTTTAAAGTATAGTTGGGATTTTTTTATTATAATTTCTTTTATTAGCAGGTCAATATTGGTCCTGCTAAAAGGAGACAATTCAGGGTTGTCCCAACCCCCAATTTAACTCCCGAAATCAAAGTAAGTACAAACCACTAGTTAGAAAATTAAAATTATGTTAAACTAGCTGCGCCATTCCCGCGGGAATATCGAGGTAAAAAGTAGCCTATATGTTAGGAATAACATATAGCTACATACATACCGAATACCTACGTACTGAATTTCATCGCAATTGGTTTAGCTGTATTTACGTGAAGAAGCATCGAACACTGTGTGTGTGCACAAAATTCCAGCTATAATATATTAATTTTAAAAAAATAATTATATTTAGCCTATAGTGTCCCACTGTTGAGCAAACGCCTCCCCCAATTATAATATAGCTGGAAATATATATAGCTAAATAAATCCAAATGTTTGTGGCGTTTACCCGCTTTGATTTACTTATTATTGCCGCGGAACTCTTTGTCCGAAACGGACTCTATGCGTCTGCGCATGTGTATTGCAACTCAACTGCAAGGATAGTGCTAGGTGCGCGGTGATCGTACCTATATGGAGTGCAAATATCGAGCCACTTAGCACTAGTTGTGTTAATTGAATAGCCGTATGGATTGAAGGCTATATACTGCCATAGTTACCAGCACGGGATTATAGACGGTCGGGTCTCAGCGACTGCCACGCCGAAGGTTGCGAGTTCGATTCCTGACGGGGACAAGTATTTATGCTGACCATAAATGTTTTGTGTCTTTTACTGTTTTCTATACCTAGGTCCAGTTGACATTTATCCCAAATCCTTGTCGGATTTCTCGAAGATATTTTCGTTTTAAACGTTTGTAAATGACAATGTTTCTTAACTTTAAGTGTAGTTTCAAGACGTAACCTTTTTATTGTTTCGAATAAGTACAAGTTTTTGTCGTTAATTTACACCAAAATGTAGAAAACAATGTTAACTAAAACGATTTGAACAAAAATAGTCAAAAACTTTACCTACGTCAGGAAATAATCGTTAATTTTTATGAACCCGACAGGGATTTTAAGTTTAGGTCTTATATACCCCTTAATAAGGGGTAAATAAGACTTAATATGTATGTTATGTACAAAAAAGTGTGTATGTTGTTATCCGTTATCTAGTGCCAGCTATTTAATTACAAGCTAGTTAAGTTTAGAGCTAGGTAGATTGCAGTATGTGTAACGACAAAAAAATATTTCTGGAAGCATTTTTTTAACTGAAAAGGTAGGTAAATGAAACAGTCAAAAACCTTAAATACGTTTTATTTTTAAAACTAACTTAGATCATTACTTGGCGCATAATAATAAGTTACAAAAAAACTTATTCAAGTCCAAATTCCGTCAGTAAAAGTCAGACGCGACTGTTTGTTTAAACTTGTCATTGACTCTTTAGATATTCTTACTTATATGTACCTAATATAAACGTTACGTAGCGGTTAATTAGGTTGATAAAGTTTTTTTTACTTCTTATCGGTTATGAACCGATTATGGCCATCAAGAAATTAGCCAATGGTGGCAATTCTGTTGTTTATTTACCTAAACTAAACCTAAATTTTAGTTCAGGAATTCTAAAATGATGAGGTCTAACTAAATAATGTCGAAAAGTTACGTGACTTTTCGCGAACTTATATTATGTCAATTTCATACAAAGAAATGTCATTCAAAAAATTTCATTCTTATCGAATAAAGAAATCGCCAATCTAAGAATGTTGTCTAGGGCTGCTGAACATGCTGTTATCCACACTCATTTTTCTCACTTGTGATGAAAAACCCCAAATTAAACGGAGCACAAGCGAACGCGAGAACGATGAGGCAAGGAACTCCTCACATTCAAGCTTCTCGGGTGTTCTCGGAGGTTCTCGGCGTGATTCTGGAGCTGTCAATCTTTAGAGCTGTCAATCTCACATTTAGGATGGCACTAAGAGAAAATGAATTCTTTCTAAGCTTAGTTGACCGAACGAGCGAAGCGAGGAAGGTCCAGTGTAGACGGGCCTGGCGCTTGTATGTTTATTCGACGATAACTTGAGTATCGTAGCTCCGATCTTCATAAATTTTGGTATGCGCGCAGTTTAGGTCAATAGAATTTATGAGTTCGAAGATGAGCTGGATCGGTTGGGGGATTGGGGAGATAGGGGGTCGTGAGGTCTCAGTTCGGGGCGAACTCCTAGTTTTAGAAATTTTTAAGTCGAATTTAGTTAAATTTTAGGATATGGTGACATCAGAATTGCCACCAGTGATAAGTGTTTTATAATATTTACAAGTTATTCGTAGATACAAAAATAATCAATCGGTTTAGTTAAGACTGTGCTTTGATCCCAGGAGCCAGTCAGTCAGACTACAGCCTTCTATTAATATAAATTAAACCACTACACAATAGGATGTTATGTTTTAGATGTTGTTCTAATAAAAGAAGCTAACTTAACAATACTCTTCACCGCTAGGTAACGTTTACAATGTTTAAGTTTACTCAAATAGTGGTGCCGTAATTTAAGAAGGTAGTTCTTTTTCGTTTTTCCGTTTGGATTGGTTTTCAAGCCGAGGAGTTTGATGCCATCTCGTTGTATCATTTTACCGTTCCCAAGGCAAAGTCCACTAATAACTGACTTTGCAAATTTGTTTTTAAGAACCGTAAAATGTGCCTCGGCTATGACACGCTTGGTATATTTTAAATGTTCAAAACTGAAGTAATTTAGTTTTAAAGTCTGTTTAAAACATTTAAACTATATCTAGCATCCCACATACTTTATTTCTCCCACTAAACAACGGCACCACTAATAGGTTACAGTACATTAAACTATATCCGTGTATAGAACTACTTAGGCTTGGTTTCCTGGTCGGTAACGTACCGGATGTAAATTGTATCCTCCGGCCGCGGGTCTTCTAGCTGCGTCTCGTCTAGCTGTGAGCACGCGATGGCTAGTGCCGACCCATCGTGCGAGAACGACAGGGAAGATACTGCTGTGTTGTATCTGGGGGGTGAGAGGGAAAGGAGATTAGATGGGATCTTGAACTTGAAAAAAGTGATAAACCCCATGCCCAATTACTTGGATAATATAACCCGATGGTACGAGATGATAGAGTCTAAGTTGGACCACGCTCATCTAGAAGATGGAATAAGAAAGTGGAAAAACTTCCTTAGTGGCTGCATCGGTCTACTTATAGGAACATAGGCGAGTCCGCTTCGACACGACTTAGGCCGATGGTTTTGATCGCCTTTTAAAACGGGCAGGGGATACCATAGCCATATGCTTTTCATCCCAGGCTACAGGGTTCAGGAAATTGTTTTGTGTATCAGAAAGGATGTTGGTGCAGCTAAAGGTAGTTTCTCCCACACTCAAAATACTTACCTGTGGAACTGGCAAAGCCTTTTCTTATTGAATCCATCCCAAATGTTGACATATCCATCAGAGCCACCCGTGGCAAATGTGTTGTACACTGAGTGGAAGCTTATTGCATTCACAGGGTATATCTTTTCCAGACCTGTAATGAAGTTTGGACAGCTTTTAAACTCATATGGTAATTTTAACTACAAATATTATTATTATCGGGGTATTTAGTATGTTTTAACGCTTTCGTTTCTAAAGGACGTTTAAGCACACCGTCGTATTAGCAGAATGTCATAAAAGTAAGGGCTTATTAGCATAACGTCCTATTAGCAACATGACCTAGTAGCAAATGGGCCTAATATCAAAATGACATGTAGTGTCTATACA
Organism: Idaea dimidiata; assembly: GCA_949358125.1. Lineage (NCBI taxonomy): Eukaryota > Metazoa > Arthropoda > Insecta > Lepidoptera > Geometridae > Idaea > Idaea dimidiata. The sequence goes on from OX442334.1 coordinate 13,862,721, forward strand.
CTATGTCGAATCGTGTACACGAGAAAATGTACATGATAAAATATTTAGTAATTAAAACAAGAAAAGTCGATCGAAACAGAAACAAAAAACGAACAAAAAGGAAACAAAATACGATCACATTAATTATTTACGCAAACGGGATTTTCCCACGAAAGACCCGGTTCCTTGGCAATATAATAATTAGCCTAAGTTACCCGCTGTAATATCAGCTATAGTGAAAGCCCCGCTAATACCATATTATTTAATTTGTATTGAATTGTACTAGGCCGTAAAGCAAAATACAAAATACAAATACGAAACTTTATTAATAAATTATACAATTGCCACACTATTTAATTAATTGTTTATCGGTTGTGAACCAACTACAGGGGTTTGGAAAGTAGCAGGGTCAAGTATTATTAATTTTGCAAGTAGTTTGCATCAAAACAGTCAAGTCCTCATACTTAAAGTGAAGTCGGCCAAACGGACATACAAAATTTTAGCGTTATATTATTATACCTATACCAAAACATTCGAATGGGAATGCAAATATTCATTTCATCACTAGTGCATAATTCAGCAGTTTTTGACTAATTGTGTTTTTTTAATACATGTATTAAATCTGACTCACCTCCATCCTTAATTCTATGACATTTAAATGCATACTTCTTCTTCTGTACCTCGGGGTTACTGTCCAAGTACTCCACGGCCACTCTACCTTCGATGGAGCTTAGCACATATCCCTAGAAATGACATACAAACTGTAATCATCAAGAAATTAGAGTAGAATTTAATTTATAAACAAACATACATCCATAATTTATCGACATTCTAAAAATAGTCATTTTTTTTGAGCATATGACCACTTGATTTACATCCCACTTGATTGTAAGTAATGATATAGTTATCTACAAAATGGAAGATAGCAGTGGTATACAATCCAAACCATTTTCATTAGTGGCTGCACTGGTCACCATATCAGAATGCTAACGAGTTCACTTGGCACTATAACTTCGGCAAGTGCATGGGGTAGCAAGCTACCGCCAAAGCCTTCCACCAAGAAATCCCTTTTGTTTGTGTTTTATGACAGGCTGGGGATTCCTGCTTGTCGTAAAAGGGGCTGGTATGCCTGAAATACTTTAATGTTACATAAAACTCACCTGTTTATTAGGGAAGACTCTAATACAACGTGTTTGGTATTTTAATGAAGATTCTCTGCGTTGGTTCACATGGCCCATGTTTCGGATATCCCATACAAAGATCTTACGACCTGATGTGCCCACCACAAACTTTTCACCAACTATGCTCATTGTGTATACCTAAAATCCATAAGTAAGACATGTATAATATAGACAAGATATGGGAATACTTGTAGGGGTATACATAGTCATGATTGTGTAGCAAATAATACTGTACTATTATTGGTTGACTGGAAGAGATCACACATAGGCATTAAGGCCATCCATTGTGCCCCTTTAGTTTTAAGTTTTTCTTTGTATAACTTGCTGTAATTTGTGCCTTATGACAATAAAGGGTAAATTAAATAAAGGGTAATAAATAAATTTGTGTATCTATACCCTGCAATTACAAAGTTCCTTACCCTCTCATTCCCTTGGTTATATGTTCCTACACAGTTTGGTACTCGACTATCCCACATCTTGACAGTTCCATCCCAGCTGCCAGTCAATACGGCATTAACTTCAGTGGCAAACTCAACACATCGTATCGCACCCTTGTGTTCACCGAGTACCGTCTCATTTGATGCGTTTAGATCATACATCTTGAGCATCTGGTCGAGGCCACCACTGTAACTGTGTACGGCGTCCTAGAATTTTATGTAGAAAACATAAAAAGTAACTATTTAGTGCAGGAACAATTTTTTAAGCCTAGTTCCAGTGAATCGTTCTGAGGCTAGTCTAATCTTTGTAGATAATAATATGGGTCTTATTCAGAGGAGCATGGTATTTACATCTAATTTTCAAGGCAATACGAATAACAACCTTAAAATCTCACCCGAAAACAAACGTCCAAAACAGGCAATTCATGACTGTATTTATGTCGTTCTATGTTCGCAGTAACGTCGTACAGTCTCACAGAACAATCCCATGAAGACACCAGGAGGAATTGATTGGATTTAGGTGCAAATTTCACGCTAGATATAGCGTCTTCAGGCAAACTTTTCAGCTTGAACTCGGTGCGGGACTCCGCAACCCGAGTCACTGTCATTGTGGAAGCAATTTTGTTAAGATGAATTTAAATCACCAACTAAAAAAGAGGAAATAAATATTTTGATGTGTCTATCGAGAAAACGATAAAATTAAAATACACACGGTAATACAAGCGAAACAGGCAGTTAATGATTTGACATTGACGTTTTTAGATAAAGAACTTTTACTGTCATTTTCATTGGCGTCGTCTTCAAATGGTGAACGCATCATAAACAAATCTTATTCTATCTTGATTCTATCGCATAAATTAATATAAAGATCGCTGTTTTACCAGATTTTGCATTTATTTATGATATAAACTGGATTTTTGAAATAATCAAGTGTGTTTCGCTACAATAATAAGTACAAAATAAATCGTTACATTTTTTATACATACGTTGCGTAAGAAATTAAAATAAAATTGTTGAACGCGACTGTCCAATTGACATGTTTGTGATGAGGTGTGAATCGTAGAAGAAATTCCCAAATCGTAGAAATGATTTTGGTAAAATCTAATAATCCATAGTTCCATGAAAGTTTTGTGATGTTACTATTGAGCTGTTATAATAGAGAAGTTATCTAAATACTAATACAATACGTCTGTGCCTCGTTAAATGTGCATAAATGTCTACGAAACTACCGCGCTGCTAAGTCGTATCCACTAGGAACGAATGGATTGATTTCCTAATAAAATAACGATGCAAACCAACCTGAAAACTAAAGAAATGTTTATAGTCAGAGCTTTGGAAAAGATACTGGCCGATAAGGATATAAAAAGATCCCATCATAGCCAGCTAAAGAAATCCTGCGAAGTTGCGCTCGGTAAGTCAGGAAACCCTTTTTACCTGTTATCGGGTAACGTTTTATAGTATCTGTTAAATCTATCGCTAATTAGGTTAAATGGAGTAATGTTGTAATTTGCAACATGATAATGTAATGGAATAGTGAATGTTCTGACCTTGGTTAAAAGTTGTCATTTCAATGCTTATCTGATTACAATATTGAAATTTTACTTTCAATAGGGTAATAAACAAAACAATAGCTTAGTAGACACGCCTAAGTTTTTAGAGTAACCTTCTTACTGGCTATCATGTTACCAACGTGGACACTACACTTTTAAGGATCTATGTACCCATTTAGGACACTCATTCTACTTATATAAAGCTGAAAGTTTGTGTGTTTGTTACTCAATCACGTAAAAACTACTGAACCGATTGTGATGAAACTTGGAATATAGGTAGCTGAGTCTACTTTTTATCCCGATATTCCCACGGGAACGGGATTAAAGCGGGTGAAACCGTAGCACGCAGCTGGTATTTAATATATTATTGAGCATTGGAGCATTGATTTGGTAAAATGTACCAAATTTCATCACAACCAATTCAATAGTGTAGAGTGAAGAAGTATTAAAGACACTCACTCACAATCTTTGGCTTTAGGTATAATAAAATTAGAATGTAATGAATTTAAAACAGGTTTAATTTAATGTGGGTTTATTTGGTTTAAACATTGTTTATCACTTTTGACAAAACAACATTTGGAGAAGATTATCATTTATTACTAGCCCCACAGTTTTACTGCTAATCTGGTTTAGTTGTGTTAAACTTGCCTGAAACTGTCAAACCCTCAGATGAGTGACTGATAATGTATGGGGCATAGAATCATGTTCTTAAGCTCTTTTATGCTTGAGAAGGCATGTCAAACTGTTGATCTCTGTTGTTATCTCACATAGCAGTTATTAAGTCAGGTTAGAGGCCCTAGGGCGATTAGAAAACTCTGACTAGGTGAACTATGTAGCTCACTTAGTGTAGTGTGCACTTTAGGTAAAGATGAAAAAGCACAAGTGAAGAGCTGCTGTAGTATCATCTAATTAGCATCCACCGCTACTACTGTTGTTGCTATTTACTGTCAAAAAATATATTTTGTATTCTACATTGCTGCTTTGAAGTAATCACCGGGAACAACCACGTTACGTCAAAGCAGCAATGAACTGCAAGTTAACCACTAGTAGCGGTGAATGCTAATTAGATGATACCACAGCTGATCTTGTAGGAGTATTAGGATACAAGTAGTTTGTGTTATTTCAGAACATCTGATTGCTATATTTCAAGTTTCATTGTAATAGAATCAGTTGTTTTCAAGTGAAATAATAACAACCATCAATACATTCATCCTCTCATATTTTGTAATAAAAAAGTGACTATTTTTGTTTTAGGAAATACTTACATGAATTTATTTATTTGCAATATTTTTTTTCGTAAATTATTTTTTATTGCTCAAGGCATATTTACTAGAAATATTTTAAAGGAAAAATTCATCTTCAAAAATTCACTTGCGGCGAGATTTGAACTCGCGTCCCTGGATCAATATTCCAGTGCCTATACCGCTCGGCCACGCAAGTTCCCATAAGCAAGCGTTCCCATACGCAAGTTCATAATTTTTTTGTTAGATAAATCAGTTCTTTAGGTACCTACATTCTTACAAATCATACAATGTAAAGAATGTAACTGTGTAAATATAATTTCTTTACTAATTAAATTAATGCTCCGATGTTAGATTATTTTTTTATTCATGACTTATCATGTAGCAGCGTGATAAAATGAAGATTTAAGTCCTCATTTAGACTACGAGATAACAGATTAAGTACATAAAGGTGGTTTAATCCTATTGTAAAATGACACTTCACAGACATACCTTGTGATAGGTAAAAAGCTAAAATTTCCTTTTATATTTTTCAGAGGAAATAAAAACTGAACTCAAAAATGGAGGTCAGATTGAGTCAGCTGAAAGTCCTACATCAGGTACTCTACCATTACCGAAAAATGATGCTTCAAACATCATCACAGCTGAGAAGTATTTCCTGCCTTTTGAACTGGCATGCCAGAGCAAAGCAGCTAGAATAGTTGTCACTGCTCTTGACTGCCTCCAAAAGTTAATAGCCTATGGCCACCTCACTGGAAATGTTCCTGATTCAACAACCCCAAGAAAACTCCTTATTGATAGAATAGTTGAGACAATATGCAGCTGCTTCACCGGTCCACAGACAGATGAAGGAGTCCAACTTCAAATAATCAAAGCTTTATTAACTGTAATCACAAGCCAACATGTGGAAGTCCATGAAGGTACTGTCCTCCTTGCTGTCAGAACATGCTATAATATTTACTTGGCAAGCAAAAATCTCATTAATCAGACCACAGCCAGAGCCACCTTGACACAGATGTTAAATGTCATATTTACAAAAATGGAGAATCAAGCACTTGAAACAGATATAACTGGAACTCCCCATGAAGAAGACCAACAGAGACCAGAGGTTTTACAACTTAAATTACCCAATGGCAATGTGGTGTCAGATGAAGCACACGAGAATCATGTTAATGATGAAGATAAAGATTTAAAATCACCTGACATAGAAAATCTAGATAATATTTTAGAAGCTAAGATTATTGCAAAGCAAATAGTAGATTCTGTTATAGATAATGCTATAAATATTGCTACTAAGAAGAATTCCGAGGATTCATTGAATGGCCCAGACAATAATGAAAATCCATCTGATTCCGGAAGCGTAACTGATAATAATGGACAGCAGAATGAAGACGCAATGAAAAGAGTACCTTCTCAAGAAAGCATGGATGTTGCCTCAGAGAATGATAATTCCGTGACCGCTAAGTTCACTCATATTCTTCAAAAAGATGCTTTCTTAGTATTCAGAGCTCTGTGCAAACTATCCATGAAGCCCTTGCCTGAGGGCACGCCAGATCCTAAGTCCCATGAGTTACGATCGAAAATCCTGTCCCTTCACTTACTTCTGTCTATTCTCCAAAACGCTGGTCCAGTATTCAGAAACAATGAGATGTTCATCACAGCCATCAAGCAGTATCTCTGTGTTGCACTGTCCAAAAATGGCGTTAGTTCTGTTCCAGAGGTGTTTGAACTTTCTCTTGCTATCTTCTTAGCTCTCCTCCAAAACTTTAAAGTTCACTTGAAAAAACAAATTGAAGTCTTCTTCAAAGAAATATTTATGAACATTTTGGAAACATCAAGTTCAACATTTGAACACAAGTGGATGGTTATTCAAGCTTTAACGAGAATATGTGGGGATGCACAGAGTGTCGTCGATATTTACGTGAATTACGATTGCGATCTGTCTGCCGCCAATCTCTTCCAGAGGCTGGTTAACGATGTTTCGAAGATCGCTCAAGGAAGGCAGGCCCTTGAATTGGGGGCTACGCCAAACCAGGAGAAATCCATGCGAATTCGTGGTTTGGAGTGTCTTGTTCTAATACTGAAATGTATGGTTGAATGGAGTAAAGAACTTTACATAAACCCCAACTTACAGACGACGTTGGGTGAAAGAACTTCTAAAGAAGATATAGACCACCACAGTATTAAATCACATGGAGGTTCAAGTTTGAGCCTTGTCTCAACTGCCTCTAGCAATATTGGCAACAGAGAAACTCTAGACTCACCTGAACAATTTGAAGTTCTGAAACAACAGAAGGAGGTCTGGGAAACAGGCATAGATCTCTTCAATAGAAAACCGAAGAAAGGTGTATCATTCTTACAAGAGCAAGCCTTATTGGGAACTTCAACAAAAGAAATAGCAGAGTGGTTATTAAGTGATGAAAGACTTGACAAAACTTTTATTGGCGAGTACTTAGGCGAAAATGACGATCATTCCAAGGAAGTGATGTATTCCTATGTTGATTCCATGAACTTTAATAATATGGACATAGTTGCGGCTTTACGTCATTTCCTCGAGGGATTCCGGTTACCTGGCGAAGCCCAAAAAATTGACAGACTCATGGAAAAATTCGCTTCCCGTTACTGCGAGTGTAATCCCACTAACACTTTATTTACCAGCGCTGACACGGTTTACGTATTAGCATTTTCCATAATAATGCTAACGACTGATTTGCATTCGCCACAAGTCAAGAACAAAATGACAAAGGAACAATATATCAAACTGAATAGCGGAATTAGTGACAATAACGACTTACCGCGTGAATATTTATCGCAAATCTATGACGAAATCGCCGGTCATGAGATCAAAATGAAAAATACCTCGAAACCAGGAAAACATTTAATTTCAAACGAAAAGAAGCGTAAATTTATTTGGAACATGGAAATGGAACAGATTTCCACAGCTGCAAAAAATTTGATGGAATCTGTTTCTCATGTCCAAACACCGTTCACGACGGCAAAACACGTTGAACACGTCCGGCCGATGTTTAAAATGGCGTGGACACCATTCCTGGCAGCTTTTTCTGTGGGTTTACAAGATTGCGATGATCCAGAAATAGCTTCTTTATGTTTGGATGGTATTAGATGCGCGATCCGTATAGCTTGCATTTTCCATATGTCCCTCGAAAGAGACGCATATGTACAAGCTCTAGCACGATTTACACTCCTTACGGCTAATTCACCCATCACTGAAATGAAGGCCAAGAACATAGACACTATAAAAACTTTGATTACAGTAGCACATACAGATGGAAATTATTTGGGTTCCAGTTGGCTGGACATCGTGAAATGCATATCTCAACTAGAATTGGCGCAACTGATAGGAACAGGTGTCAGACCCCAGTTTTTGTCTGGGTCTGGTATTAAGCCACAACCTGATTCATTAAAGTTTAGTTTGATGGCATTAGATCCGAGTGTGAAAGAGCATATTGGAGAAACAAGTTCGCAAAGTGTTGTCGTTGCGGTAGACAGGATATTCACGGGATCTACGAGACTCGACGGAGATGCTATTGTAGATTTTGTAAAGGCGCTATGTCAAGTATCCCTGGATGAGCTCAGCCATCCCACAAATCCACGAATGTTTTCACTGCAAAAGATTGTCGAAATATCATACTACAATATGGGTCGTATTAGGCTACAGTGGTCCCGAATATGGCAAGTGCTCGGTGATCATTTCAACAAAGTGGGTTGCAGTTACAATGAGGACATTTCTTTCTTTGCAGTAGATTCACTGAGACAACTGTCTATGAAATTTATAGAGAAAGGAGAATTTGCGAACTTTAAATTCCAAAAAGATTTCTTGAGACCGTTCGAACATATTATGAAGAAAAACAGTTCTCCGACAATAAGAGATATGGTAGTGAGATGCATCGCTCAGATGGTGAACTCCCAAGCACCGAATATAAGATCCGGTTGGAAAAACATATTTTCAGTTTTCCACCTTGCTGCTGGTGACCAAGACGAAGCAATCGTCGACTTAGCATTCCAAACGACAGGCAAAATTATAACAGAATTATATGAGAGACAATTCCCGGCTATGATAGATTCATTCCAAGATGCTGTAAAGTGTCTTTCTGAATTCGCTTGTAACGCAAAATTCCCTGATACTTCGATGGAAGCGATAAGATTAGTGCGCTCTTGTGCAAGCGCGGTCGGCGCCTCCCCACAGCTGTTCGCTGAACACGCTGGTCTGGAGGGAGAGCCGGGCGCTCCCGAAGAGGACAGAGTATGGCTGAGGGGTTGGTTCCCGCTGCTGTTCTCCCTATCCTGTGTCGTCAGCCGATGCAAGCTAGACGTCCGCACCCGAGGATTGACAGTCCTATTCGAAATAATCAAAACTCATGGTGAATCATTCCGTCCGCATTGGTGGAGAGATCTATTTAATATTTTATTCAGAATCTTTGACAATATGAAACTACCTGAACATCAATTGGAAAAGAACGAGTGGATGACCACAACATGCAATCACGCTTTGTATGCTATCGTTGACGTGTTCACACAATACTTTGACATTCTTGGCTCTCTTCTACTGGAGCAACTCTATGCACAGTTGCACTGGTGCGTGCAACAAGACAACGAGCAGTTGGCCAGATCTGGCACCAATTGCCTTGAGAATCTAGTAATTTCGAACGGAATGAAGTTTAACGAGGAAACGTGGAGCAAAACGTGCCAGATAATGTTGGACATATTCAACAGCACTTTGCCAACGACGCTCCTTACGTGGAAACCAGACGAAAACGACGAGGGTGAACAACCCAACGTACGACACGGTATATTGAAAAAACCGCAGCTTGGAGATGAAGCGAAATCTGCGAATAAGGTGTTCAACAGCCTATTGATAAAGTGCGTCGTACAATTGGAGCTGATCCAGACGATCGATAACATAGTGTTTTACCCTGCGACGTCACGCAAAGAGGACGCTGAAACTCTAGCGCTAGCAGCTGCCGAGCTCACCGGGGGCACGCCCGGCACCGAACAGGAGTGCCAGCGCGAGGAGCAAGGCATGTACCGCCTGCTAAGCTCGCCGCATCTTCTTCGACTTGTCGAATGCCTCATGTGCAGCCATCGCTTTGCTAAAACGTTCAACACGAACAACGCACAACGAAATGTGCTCTGGAAAGCGAACTTTAAAGGTTCAGTTAAGCCGAATATGTTAAAGCAGGAGACGCAATCGTTGGCGTGCGTTCTGAGGATACTATTTAAAATGTACAGCGATGAAGCGCGCCGTGGTCACTGGCCGACCGTGCAGAAGAGTCTGATCGCTATCTGTTGCGAGGCGCTCGAGTACTTCACGAGCGTCACCAATGAGGCGCACAGAGACGCGTGGACCTCCATACTGTTGCTTATTCTCACAAGAATACTAAAGATGCCTGACGAAAGGGTAAGTTTCATTGTTTTTTTTTATAACAGTTTGTCACTATCGACGACGACGTGGTCAAATATTTTATATAGCACGCTAAGTTAGAAAACTGGAAAACGACGGTAGAATATCCGATCCGTCTTCTTTAATGGCTCCATCGTCCTACACAGACAGACGAGTTTACTTATTGTAGCAAAAAAAAATTATTAAATGGTCAAATTTCCATAATCTACTTCTACTAATATTATAAATATGAAAGTGTGTGTTTGGATGTTAAGATGTTTGTTACTCAATCACGCAAAAACTACTGAACTGCGATGAAACTTGGAATATAGGAAGCTGGATACCGGGAATAACACATGGGCATATTTTTTAAATCAACTGTTAGTTAAAGATTAGTAAAAAAAAATATATAAACATTGGTTGTAATTGTTTTCAGTTCGCAGCGCACGTATCGAGCTACTACCCGCTGCTGTGCGAAATCACGTGCTTTGACCTCAAGCCGGAACTCCGGTCGGTTCTGCGCCGCGTCTTCATCCGCATCGGGCCAGTCTTCAACATTCTATCCAACGCGCAGTAGCTACACACTAATGGCCTTATAACCTAGTGAACTAGGTTAAACTATGAATTTTCATGTTAAAACGTTAATAAAAAAAACACATTTATTTGTTGATCCTTAAATTTTAATGTTATATTTGACAGCGATCAGTACTTCAGTAGTATTAAAGTGATCTACGATGTATAGGTGTAGTCTTATGTCTAATTTATAATTATTTTTGATTTATTGATTATTATTAACAGATAACATATTAAATTGTATATTATTATTATAAAACATAAAAGTTATCTATAAATTATTATAGTTTATTCTGTATATTTGAAAGTTTTTACTATATTGGAGAACTGGATTCACTCGAATTGCAATTTGCTTCACTATTGTTTTTAGCTAGACTGATTGGACTGTGATTGAGGATTTGTTTCCACTGCTTTCTGTGTTTAGTTTTTGTAGAGTGATTTCAGAACTCAGATACAACCTGATTATATTATTATTCCTTTAAATAAAAATACATAATTATTAAACACTGTTTTTTAGACAATCCTGAGTCCTTCGATATACCTCTCCAATGATTCAATGTCCCAGATAACAAGTTGGCCATCGAGGCCTGAAGTGCTGAACTTTTTAGTTTCAGCTTTTGTGCCTTGGAAGAGACTGATGCTAGTGATAGCATTTTGGTGAATAGAATCCAACAATGTATCACTGGTTTCAATGCGAGCATGTCTGTCCAACGATTGAAACTTCTTCATAGCAGAAAGACCACCAGACTCTTTCCTTTGAGTATTATCTAACTTTGCAGAAAATTTGATCTGATTGTCTTCTATGCAGTACAGCAATGGAATGCAGCTATACCCTGCCACTATCAGAGAGTTATTTGTTATCCAGGAACACCCCAAGAATGGCAAGTATTCAGTCTTTAGTTTGATGACACCTTTACCTTGAGTAGCATCAGCTACATTGATAGAACTGTCATGTCCTACCCAAGCAACTTTGTTGCCGTCAGCAGAGAAGGAAACACTATGGACCCAGCCACCTCCAGATGGGGAGTTTGGAAACTCTGCCAGTAACTGTCCTAGAGGCAATTTAGATCCCCATACATTAGGACCTGGTTGATCCTCAATATCCTTGATATAAGCAGAGAAAACTCTTACTTTAAAGTCAGCAGAGCCAGCTACCAACAAAATATTATTTGGGTGCCAATCCAGGCTAGTTACTGTTGATCGAATAGGTTTTTTGATGTGTTTCGAAACCCACCAATTGTTTTCCTTCTCAAAGTAGCAGATTGAGATAAGTCTTGCACCTGAGCCAACTGCAAACTTGTTCTCCATTGGAGACCATTTAACGCAGGTTGCAGCACGATTTATGCGGAGTAATACTAAGGTAGTTGACCACTTGCCATCCTCTCCCTGAGTCCAGACATAGGCATTGCGGTCCACTGAGCAGGTGACAATACGGTTGGTATTCGGTGCCCAATCAATGCCCATCACTTTCAAGTCATGTTCCATCAAGTTATTGGTTTGTTTCCATTCATTACCTTCCTTTTGGTAAATGTGGACTTCATTGTTGTTGGGTGACAATGCAATCTCTGGAATACAGAAAAACCATGGTAAAAATGTGTAAGTAAAACCTGCTAAATCTTTACTGTTGTTGAGTGCAAAGTTAAAAGGCAGTGTCTTAGGTTGTCTTGTTTTTACCCAGCTGCAAGGAAAGGGTTATCGACTACAGGCTCGTAACAAAAATTGATGAGTCATTTGAACCACCATAAGACCTATTTAGAAAGGTAGAAGGACTTTAAATAATAATATTCAGCACTATGCCGTCACTGGTAAGCTGTCTAACTGAGTGCAGGTGAAAATTCAAAAGTACAGATGGAGTAACAAAAATATACCTATGGCATGTGAAAAACTGTTATCAATGCATTTAATTTTATATTGTATCAAATCACCCCCCCAGACCATGGAAGGGAAGGGAGTTGCAACTCTTGATTTTTCCCCCCTTGTGGCATGATTTTTGTCACAGCGTAATAATAAATTAGAAATGGCATTGAAACTGTATTAAAGCGATGCCATACAGAATCAAATGACCAAATTTACCCTGCAAAACTCTGTACTTTTGAATTCTCACCTGCACTCAGTTGGACAGCTTAAAAGTGATGGCATAGTGCTGAATCTTATTTAATGTCATTCTATCTTTCTAAATAGGTCTTCTGGTGGTTTAAATAATCAATATTTTTTTTGCTATGGGCCTGTAGTTGATATTTACCAATAGAGATTATACACAAGCAAAGCTATAATAATGAGTACCTACAACTTCTTTACGGTATGAGTTTAAAACAAAACTTACGGGTTCTATCCTTGTTCCAGGCATGGCATGTTATCGGAGCGCATGAGTCACCAAAACTGAGGGTTTGCGACATTTTTCTTTCCTACAATGTAATGGCTTATTAGATAAATTGAGTTTAGTACTTATTTGTCCCAAACTGTATTTTAGGCGCAGCTTATGACTGCAGCTTGGTACCTTTTAATCTCAATTACAGATAGTGGAGTTAGACCACACCCGGCTCTCACGCAAAGATAACGACGATTCGCGGACTCTGGGCAGTCAACACGAATCTCTTACCTGGAAACGAGTCAAAGAATTTCTACGTTAATTATTCAGTTTCAGATCAACAACTGATATTAGCTGTTTTACAGAACCTGGGAAAATAAAACAAAATGTATACCAACACAGCAAGTTCGACCGAATTCACTGCTTTTCTACCAATTTTATTATTATTTCTTATCGGTTGTGAACCGATTATGGCCATTAGGAAATTAGCCAGTGTCAAGTATTATTAATATATTATGCAAGTTATTTGCATCGAAACAGTCAAGTCGTCATAGTTAAAGTCAAGTCTAGGGAATCATTTGTAAACGCGGCGGCCATTTACAAACAATCTTCACGGAGCCTTGGAGACAACACTAAGTCAATGTTTTGCACCGATTTTCACTTTCATTCCACTTGTACACCTTCACGAAACTAAATTGATTAATATGCCCCCGAAATTAAACAATTTGCACGCATATGAACTAGGTTTCACAAAAATGAAAATTTAGCACCACATCTCCTCAAGGAGTTCCCGCCAAAACTCAGCTTTTGCGATAGGCAACTGACTGATTTGATCGTGTCGTGAGGTGAAAAAACTGGCTAAAGGTGAAAACCGGATCCGGAATTAGTTTACGTAAAAAGTTAAAGTTTTAACTGCGTGTTTCCGCAATTAGGGCTTTTTAAGTGATTTGATTAAGTTGGGTGGGTTTCATGGGTTTCCTCTTTCCTCACGATCTTTTACTTTACTACCATAGTCTGTGTATTCCGGTACCTACATAACTTCTCTATTCGCCAATGAGTGGCGCTACCATTGAAAAGAGTTCTGAAACCGGATCCGGACATACTTTGTTGGTCAATAGCTATAACAAGATACTTAGTATCTTCTTACTAGTCTGTGATAACTAGGAGTTTGCCCCGAACTGAGATCTCACGAAGTTTTGGAAAAAGTTCAAAAGCGTTAAAATTGTTTAATTTCGGGGGCATTCAATTCAATTTAGTTTCGTGAAGGTGTATGTGTAAATGAAAGTAAAAATCGGAGTAAAATATGGACTTTAGCGTTGTCTCCAAAGCTCCGTGAACAAACATTGTAGAAAATGGCCCCCTTTTTACAATGATTCCCTCGACTAGACTTAAACTATGAAGAGTTGACTGTTTCGATGCAAATAATTGGCAAATAATAATAATACTTGAGACTGGCTAAATATAGCGATATAATATAAAAGAAGAAGAAACAGATACATTATCTATAGTAATAGCGTTCTGTCATCTGTCTTGTCCTTCAGTGTCACCGATTCGCCGGTGTTTTTGTTTTCGATTCGTTTTCTAGCAAAAGAAAGGATTTTAACAAAATCCATCAACTTTAAGTCAAAAGGCTATCTTAATTATCTGGAACAATGTCTGGCAGAGGTAAGGACTGTTATTATTTGTTATAAAATCTATTCCTTACTTGGTACCTACTATTCACCACTGCCTGTACACAATAATAAATCAATCTAATTAATTAGGTATCCTCTTTTGACGGCCTCTGTGGCGCGTCGGGCAAAACGTCCGACTGCAATACAGAAGGCTGCGGGTTCGATTCGCGCCGGTAAATAATATTTCTGCTGCCCATAAAGGTGAACGCAGATCGATCCGAGCCAAGGAATCGATTTTTTGTCGTCGACGGGAAACAGTATCTTATAAAATTTATACTCTATACTTATATAGAGGAAGAGAGACGAAAAGTCTGTACTTGGAAGTAAATTTAAAAATAAAGTTGTCTAGAGGGCTTAGAAAAAGTAGTACACAAAATTTTATAATTTTTAAAATTAATGTCTGTTTCTCTGTTTTTCTGTCTGTTCCAACAATTAAAAACTACATAGCAGATTGAAATTCAATATTGAATAGTTCTATTTTCGAGGAAAGTCGTAGTATAATTTGCATCGAAATCCATTTAGTAGAACATGGATTCACATATTTATATGTCTGATGACGTCATCAGATTCGGCCGACTCTAGCGAAGCGGTCGAATCGCTCGCAATCTGATAGTCGCGTACAAGAACAACATAGAACCTGGTTATTCATCAACTGCAGCTGACTACCGATGCGGTCGATTCCTCCGATGCGATCAATTCTTCCGATGCAATCGATTCTTCCGATGCAATCAATTCTTCCGATGCGATCGATTCGTCCGACTCGGATGACCCGCAACACATGCACACTGCCACAACAATTTCATATAATTATATAAAATTCGATTCCTTCGGCTCCTTCGGTGCGAATCAAATCTGCGTTCACCTTAAATGTTTGTTTCTGGTTTTGGATGTGTTCTATTTATCATATGTATGTATTTACAAAAATAGAAGTATAATATGTAGTATGTCCATTGTCTAGTACCCATAGTACAAGCCTAGTGCTTAGTTTGGGGCTAGATAGCGCTGTGTGTAATATCGTGCAATATTTATTTATCGTAGGACGACACCACCGCAACAATCGCCACAGGAACCAACACACCCTGTCGTCAGTGGCGCGCGACACGGCCACTTCCCTCGCTCCCGACAGCCCCGTACTTGCGATGTTCAAACAAGCGGCGCTCAAGTTGAACGACAAGCAAGACAGGCACGAGAGACTGGTCAAACTATCGAGAGATATCACCATCGAGAGCAAGAGAATCATCTTCTTACTACATTCTAATATTACGTGAGTTAAAACACGCTTACAAACATGTTCAATTGACTGCACAGGCAAAAATAAAGAAAACCATTATGTGATGAAAAATGCTCATGACTTCTATCTAAATCATTTTCTCTTGCCTAAAACCAGACCAAAAACTGGGCTAGTTAATTGTTCTATTTTATTTTTTAACCTGGGGACAGACGGATAGTGAAGTCGTAAAAGTAAAAGGATCCTGTTTCTATCCTGTGGTGTGGGTACTGAACTCCTAAAAACAACTTTAAAAGCTGAACCTTGTCTTGTTTTATATATAATTTACATATTTATTTTTTTCAGTAAAGAAACTCAAGCAAATATAATAAAAGAAGCTAAAGAACGCATTCAGAAACTAATAAACGGGCCTATACAATTAATTGCCTTAGAACTAGAAAACAGTCCGGCCTATTTGCATTCTCGTGCAGTTACGGCTGGTCTACAGGAGTATATTGAGGCTCGGACTCTTTGTTCACTTTTAGGTTGGTTTACAATTACTAGTATACTAGTAATTACTAGTAGTATTAGTATACTGGGTAAACCATTTTGAATGGAATTATAATTTATTTTAGTTATCTAATCCCATATTATTTATTTTCTTTTCCTCAATGTTTTGTTACAATAGTATGGTTGTGTGGAGACTATTGTAAATATTTGAAATGTTGAGGTATAAAAATAAATAACATGCAATTAAGACCCAGTAAAATAGAACTATGTTTGCTAATTAATTATTAAGTGAATTGAAAAAGATTTTTAATGAAATTGTTTTCCCTTTATGTTAAAATCGCACATAATCACAAAATTGCAAACTGAAATATCCCAAATCGCTAAATAAAAATCGCAAAAGCAAGGCGTGTTTTCAGCAGTCAAAGGATGCGTAGCTTCTAAATGTTTTGTTTAACTACATTTCAGAAAACCAGGAAATCATACCATACAAAGAAGTGCAGAAAGAATTCACTTACAGTATTCAATTTGAAGAAGGAGCAAAGACAGTTGTTACCTTGCTCCCTCACACTGACTACATGCTCGGGTTAGCAGACCTCACTGGAGAGCTGATGCGGAAGGCAATCAATAGTATATCGAGTGGGGACAGTGAAGACTGCTTCTTTGCTTGTAAAGTCGTCAAGGAACTCTTTGCTGGGTACTTAGGTAAGAAGAGTTATGCTGTTGTCAATGATTGTATGGATATTGTTCTATGCAAACATTTATGTTTTAGTAGATCTATAAATAATGGTTTTAATTTGTGTTTTAATTGCAAAAATACAAGATCTGCTTTTTAGAACTAAAGGGGGTCTAACAATCTTAGAGACCAGATCTTAATTTGTCATATTATTTCTATCATCCAGATTCTAGTTTTCCCTTTTAGTCAATGAAATATCAGCATAAGATTTTCACGGCTTTTTGGTCTGATTCTGATGATTGGAAGGGTTATGTTTCACTCACTAGAACTCAATAGTGCAGTAGTCATGTTGACCATGTTTACCTCACCTGATGAGATGCGACAATTAAGCCTAGAAGGAAGCTATTCATCATACACAAGGTATGATCATCATGGCAGCCTTCATCCTTCCACTGCCTTACATAGGTCTACCCCACACGACACCACAATAGCGATCCCGAGCCACCTCCTTCTAACAACTTCTCACTAAGGGCGTATTTTTGTTAATTGGCGAAGGCAATCCCGCGTTGATTGAGCAAATCCGCATGACACTAAAACTAATCCATGAGTACCACCGAGATGTACCGAGGTACTTCGGTAGCTACCCACAATTACAAACATTAACCGGTACGCCGAGGTTATAAATAAAGGACGACGCCCGCCCCAGCTCCAGTCCCCTCGAGACCAAGATCATTGTAACATGATCGAAACGTCGATCGTCGTCAAGGAAAATTAAAAAGTTAAAATCACGCGATTTAAGGTGCACTCTCACACATCACACACAGTCATCGTCAAGTCACGTCACCGGACAGGGTTTTGAAAAAACATGTGTCTATACTGCTAGTATGAGTTTTTGCCCACACCTCAGTCACCGGCACGTTATTAATCAATCACTGCCTGCCGGTGACTGACGTGTGACAAACTCATACTAGCAGTATAGAGAATAGAGACATGTTTTTTTTAAACCCTGTCCGGTGACGTGTCTTAACGGTGACTAATGTGTGTGAGGCCACCTTAAGACCCGGGAATATGTGTAAATATGAGTTCCATTCGTGTTAGTTTAAAAAGTTTATCCATCATGAGTTACTTAGACTAGCGTATCGTCCCCAGGTTTGTTCGGCGTGGGCAAGGAGCTGGCCCGCAAGTTGGGCACGACGCGCGCCAACGTGGCCAAGGTGGAGTACGCGGTGTACGCGCTGCGCGTGCGCGGGGGCGAGGCGCCGCCGCCGCTGCTGCTGGCGGCGGCCGCGCACCACGACTGGGACACGCCGCACCAACACCAAGATGATGATGATGAGGGGTATTACTAGCTCCATACCTACTGACTACTGACGTTGTTGTTTGCTGACTTCGTATTAAGTATTAATTGAAGTTGGATAATGTTTAAGATATGTGCATTTACTATTTACCCCCGTTTCTTTTAAATGATGATTAACTGATTACCAAGTTATGTGACGTTTGTCTTTCTCTGTCAACTTTAAAACTTTATGTCACAGTAAAAGACAAACGGTGCATAGTTATGCAGCTGTTAACCAGCGTTTATGAGTAAGGAGATTGATCTTTGACAAATGTAATTATAAGTGTATGTAAATAAATTAAACACATACCTTATTATATTATTTGGAGTTTCTTTTTATGCATATTTTTAGAAAGAGGAGGCGCTCCATTATTGTAATTAGAACTACAGCTCGACCGCGTTGTAGATTGTTTTAGATTTAATTACCTTGACGTCTCGACAACGGTTTACACCGGCCAGCCATGGTCGTGAATCGACTAACCCTAGACCTGTAATTCTAATAATGGACAGTACCCTTAGTGCGAGTTTTTTCGTATAAAAAAACGCGAACGTGATGGTTAAGTTAACGCGTATTTTGTATGAAAACTGGTAACTTCGATATCGTCCGCTAGGGGCGCTTTTTGAGTTTCCATACAAAATACGCGTTAACTTAACCATCACGTTCGTTTTTTTGTTTTACGTAAAAATTCACACTACGGGTTCAGTAATCATGTGCAAACATTGAAAAGTGTGCTAAAAAACTTGTAAAGCAGATTTAGCATTTCTAAAAGTATTTACCCGTAGTGTGTTTTTTCGTAAAAAAAAAACGCGAATGTGGTGGTTAAGTTAACGCGTATTTCGTATGAAAACTGGTAACTTCGATATCGTCCGCTAGGGGCGCTTTTTGAGTTTCCATACAATTTACGCGTCAACTTAACCATCACGTTCGCGTTTTTTTTTTACGAAAAACTCAAACTACGGGTACTGTCACTTGGTAATTAATTTGCTGCTAATTGTTGGAAGGTAATTGGGCAGAATGTAACAGAAAAAGTTTTTAATAAAATATTTTTATTTAAACTGCTTATTCAATAAACATAATTTTACTTAGGACTTAGATCACAAAACAACAATATTAAGTGCTCGACAGTCGCAAACCTATCTAAAAACAACGTGGGACACTCACTAGTGAACTATTAAATTATTAATTTATTACATAACGGGGCAAGTATTTACCATGTTTTAGTCAGACCGTGAACAACAACAAATCAGTCGGGGTATCGTGAATTACCCAAATGAAATTACTGGCGAAGTAACGCGCTCCGTCAATCTATACTTACTTATAATAAAATCGTAACTTAGCGGTGTCTGTTATTGAAAGACATTTTGAAAAAACTATTTTTAGGGGTATGTACTAACGTAACAGAACCCATTTCCGTGTTTAACTTTTTGTCTGTTTGTCTGTGTGTTTGTGCATGCACTCTAATCTCGGAAACGGCTGGACCGATTTCAATGAAATTTGGTATGCAAGTAGCTTAAGACTTTGATTAACATATAGGCTCCTTTTTATCCGGATATCAAGTCCGAATATCCGGATAAAATTTAAAAATTGCGTAATTTCGTTGTTTTTAAACCATCGTCATTGATCGTCATCCACAAGTTTTGCCTTACTTCACCTACCTACCGCAATGCAAAAATCCACACTTAAACGGTCGCTTCAACAGTACATTGGTCGTCCGTTTAAGTGTGGATTTTTGCATTGCGGTAGGTAGGTGTAAGAACAACGCGGGATCGCGACTTGCGCGGGTAAAGCCGCGGGGCGCAGCTAGTCCAAAATAAAAATGGTAAATACCCCGTTACTTTTTATTTAATAGTATTTGAAGTGAAAACAGCCATATTAGTTTAAAATCGTATACTAAATTACATTAAAATTTAACAAAGTATGAGGCCCGTGTAGCTCAGTAGGTAGAGCACTTGCCTGGATTGCGAGGGGGCACAGGTTCGAATCCTGTCATGGTTTTTTTTAAATAAATGTCCTTGCGATAAATATTTCTACGTTTATGAGGCCTATACCCAAAAGTGGATGAACGAAGGGCTAGATGATGCTAACAAATGCAGTAATGATGACCGATATATTTTAAAATATTTATTTATAGCTAGATGAAACACCCCATTTTTCTTTTAAAAGTCAAAATCGCATGGTATTGGGTACTTATAAAAAAACTTAAAATTATAAATAGGTTAGTACATACATGATCGCGTTTAATACCTTTTTTTAAATAATTTCATAGAACCTGACTGGAAGATTACCAATTTTTGAAAGAATTATAAAATTTCACTTTAATGATTTATTGACTTAAAAACATACATAGGCTTTAAATATTTTTAATTGTCAAAAATAAAAATTCTTTCAAAATTCAACAGTAGTTCTAGTCAATTCTATCCATTACATGTGTGTTCAGATTACAAGTTGTTAGAAGCTCTACCAACTATATGCAAGTCTCTAATTATCAGAAGGTACCCAATCATCAGTATCATCGGACGCAAAAGGATCCTTTTCACCAGAATCACTATCATCTTTAATAACCCTTCTGTTGGGAACGCCAGCATTCCTCGTTCTTGTCGAAGTCAGTTCGATCGAATCCTCGCTCGAGTTGTCCGAATATTCGCTTTCATCGCTGTCCGAACCTCTACGATGTCGAATCTTAGCTCTCTTCGCTTTCACACCTAAATAATATCACAACTTGAAGTGATTTCATGCCGGATGCCCGCCAAAATCGAAAATATAATAAAATAGTAGACTTATTTTCGGCTTTAATCACGTTGCTTTTATTATATATTAGAATAGCAGAATATTATTATTATTTAAAAACCGAAATATTAGTTTAATACAATATCAGCATCGCAAAAACCGAAGAAACATCTACTAGACCTATGTTGTAAGCGTCTTATCCACTGGACCACGAGGCTCGCTAGATTAAACTAGATGTTACTCTTTATTAACGACCAGCAGAAGGCACGACTTTGATCCTCTTCGCGATTACATTTTATGTAAATGCTATTTTTCTTAAAAATATGTCACAATTCGCGAATTAAGTCACAAAGTAACGCTACATCCCAATTCTTAACTAGATCATATTTACATAACAATAATTGCTTTCGAATTCGACGGGCATCCAGTCCGATATACAGTCAAATCAATAATTATTCCACAAATTATTTTAACAGAGTAATCGACTAGAACTCGTAATCGTAATCGACGCTTTCTCCGTCCGAGTCCTGCACTTGGAAGTGATCATCGTAAAAGTGCACCGAGTTAGCGTTTATGTAGAATATGTTGCCGTGACGTTGTACCACGCGGATACCTGGCGACAACCACGATTTATTTATAACTAGCTGCACCTCGCAGTTTCATCCGCGTAAGTCCCGTTCCCGCGGGAATATCGGGATAAAATGTAGCCTATGTGTTATTCCCGGTATCCAACTACTTATATTCCAAGTTTCATCGCAATCGGTTCGGTAGTTTTTGCGTGATTGAGTAACAAACATCCAAATATCCAAACACGCACACTTTCACATTTATAATATTAGTAGGAAGTAGGATTAGACTGGTTCAAACGCATCAGCCTGCCGGGTCCGCCGCAGCGGGACACTCCGAAGAGTTGCGTCGGGGATCAATTATAGACTGATCTAGTCCCTAATGCTAGATTCGTTCTCTATAACGGAGAGCGACATAAACGGAACTGAAAAGGGTTTGATGGGATTCGGCTATAAGTTGAAAGGGTGTATATGTGTATGGGGTATGTGTGTAAAGTAGAGAGACTCACCATGTCCCCCGCGCCGACGGTCCTGCGGCGGCTGGCGCGGCGGGTGGTCGTAGTCCCGCCAGTGTGTGGGGCGGATGTTGCGGCACGCAGCGCCCCAGCGGCACGGCAGGCGCTCAGCGGCCCAGTCGGGGTCGCTAGGGTGGCTGAACCTAGCCTTGTGGCCTGGGTTCACTCTAAGATAAACGTCAAGGGGAATCGAGTATTATCAAATTGCTTAAGGGGCAAATTGACCAGGGGTTCCCAAAGTGTCATCATCATCATCAGCCCGTTGCAGTCCACTACTGGACATAGGCCTCTTCAATTGCACGCCACCTAGATCTATTTTCGGCTTCTCGCATCCAGTTTGTTCCAAAGTGTGCGCCGTAGAAAGTATAGCGGGGCGCCCCCTGAGTCGATCCTCTATCATTATCCAAAACCACAAAATTTTAGATTCGTGGGTAGGTAGGTATCTTTTTTGAGAGCTTTTCAAAAATTTTCATTCCGTTCGCAACATCATATTTATGTAAAGCTGGATGTTCAGCTGTACTGTAGCTATAATCATGAACAAATATCGCTCAAGGATCAATGAGGAGCAAGAAATGAAAGTAACAGCATCGAGTTTTATACTCGGCTTTGAAGAACTGTGCGAAAATCCCCAAGCTACCCGTCACGTTGATTTGACTGAGTAACTATCGTATTATTTTAGTTTTTCTTAATTATTTCTTGTTGTTCAGTTTCAATTATATTGTACTAGCTGCGCCCCGCGGTTTCACCCGCGTAAGTCCCGTTCCCGCGGGAATATCGGAATAAAAAGTGGCCTATGTCCCCAACTACCTATATTCCAAGTTTCATCGCAATCGGTTTAGTAGTTTTGGTGTGAAAGAGTAACAACCTCACGTACATACATACATACTTACATACAAACTTTCGCGTTTATAATATTAAGTAAGATTAAAAACCTCAATATCATATTGTAGCTGTTTTTATTTTTGTTCCTATCTACCTAACAACTAGTATTGTATGTGCCTATTTCTCTTAAAATAGCTAGGGTAGGGAACCATGACAAGATACTAAATTGGTAACTGTGCAGTGGACTGAAAAAGATTGGGAAGCCCCGCGGTTAACGACGGAGCACATCACGTTTTAGTATAGCATAGTAGTTAGTGCCAGTGTAATGTTAACGCTTTGTCAATGAGTGACCCATCTACAAGCGAGGCAATCCTGTTACGTTACCGAGTTGACGTAGTGAGCGCACATCTATAAAGTCCATTGACCTTAAACGGCCGCCTAGATCCTACTAATATTATAATTATAAATGTAAAAATTAATATGTCTATTACTGCGTTACGCAAAAACTACTTAACCAATTACGATGAAACTTGGTATGCAGATGCAGATCAATGATCTCTGTAGCTATCTGCATACAATGTGGTTTGACACATAGAATACTTTTTAACACGATATTTTCGTGAAAACTCGGGGCGCAGCTGGTTATTAATTGAAGGATAGTTACCTGTAACACTGCGCTCCGTACATGCACTTCTCCCTAGTCGGGCCCCGGGCGGCCGGGGCTGCGCCCGCGCCGTCTGTGTCGGCATCCCCCTTGTCTGCAGCTGCAGCAGCGGCACCGGCATTTGCTTCATCCTAAACATAACAACTTTATGAAAGATCATAGACTTTAAAAAGGCTATATGGCACCTGAAAGAATTAGTTTAGTTGGTGAGATATTGTGGTGGTAATATTTTTTTTTTCTTTTTTTTTATAATTAGATTGTACAGTGGCAATACTGTGACCTGTTTTTTGACAACACTGACAAGCATGGTAGATAATGACTCTTATGCAATCTACTTACTGAATCACTGTTACTAGGTCCAGGTTTCGCATTTTCTTGACTATTTGGCTCTGTTTTTACAACATTGCAGGGCTTTTCTTTCACAGCCTCCGTTTTTACAGTATTTGTTTCTGTATTTTCAGTAGCAGGGCTAGAAGGCTCTGGTTTTACTGTTACCAAAGGTGTTCCACTCTCTTTTTCACCATCTGATGTATTAAATTCTTCAGTATCTTGAATACCTTCATCTGGAATGTTTTGATCTATACTACTTGTACTAATAGGTCCTTTTGTAGTTTCTTTAATAGCTGGATTATCACTGTTAACAATTTGTCTTTCATTGTTTACAGTTTGACTTTCATTGTTAGCAGCTTGACTTTCACTGTTTATAGCATGATTTTCATTGTTAACAATTTGACTTTCACTGTTAACAGCAGAACTTTCAATGTTTACATCATGAGTTTCACCGCTAACAGCTTGACTTTCACCATTTTTATTGTTTCCAATTTGATCTTCATTATGGACTAGAGGGTTAGTTTTGACTTTTTTAACAACTGTACTGTTGGAATCTTCAGAGTGTGATCTTTTGTATGGTGAAGTGGATGGCATCTCTGTATTATATTCTGTGGTCATTAATATTGATTCTGTGGTAAAAAAAAAGATTATTTTCAATAATTTTATTTTATGCATGCAAATGATATTAAAATTTAACGTGTATTTATTTGTATTTTAATTTATTTGTAGATTTTCTATCCTTTGTCCATATTGTAAATTATTTTAAGCCAACTTCCCTGATCCTATCCTCGTCCTTTAATCCGCGAATTCGTAAATATATACTGTTCCCTAATTTTAATAACAAAAAAAAATATAAAAAATGCTGATTGATGCCGACCCACAATGAGCAACATGAAAATGACACAAAAATGAAGACCTAACCTAATACTGGCAACATCAGAACTTGAAAATGGCAGAACGGCAGAAAGCCGTGTCGTGGGGACCATGATCAAAGAAAAAAAATAATTTTATTTTTAAAGTGGTTCCTACACTTGAAAGGCTGTTTTTTTTATTTTTTGAAAATTGTGGCACTTTACGTCGGTATCGCAAAGAGCAAAGGTTCAAGTCCTGTAGGGTTCAGAATTTTACAAAGCATTTAAAAAAAACCAACAGATATTTTTTTATAACTTTTGTGTACCTAACCTATGAACGAACATTATCAAAAATCAGCTGTACTGCGTCCTTTGCGGTCTGATCACAATTCAGAATTTTACATGTCAAATTAAATTTAAATATTAAGTAAAAGATAAAAAATTATAAATACAACATTTTAACAATCCCATCTAGTGGATGTACTCACGTGATACAGAAGGTTCTATTTGTTCTGTGTCATTGATATCAATCTGGCTCACATTTTCTGTGGATCCACTAACAGTTGACTCTTCAGCATTACACTTCTCTATCTAAACAAGTCCAGAGAAAAAATGTTGATGGATGTCTATTGTCTAAGAATTTAAGAACTCTCAGAAATTTACTACAAATATTATTAGCTAGCTGCGCCCCGCGGTTTTATACGCGTAAGTCCCGATCCCGCGGGATTTTTGGGAAAAAACCTATGTTTTTTTTCAGGGTTCCAGCTATCTATATTCCAAGTTTCATCGCAATCGGTTCAGTAGCTTTTGCGTGATTGAGTAACAAACACATATATACATACATACATACTCACAAACTTTCAGCTTTATAATATTAAGTAGGATTACAGGATATTAACCAAATCAAGCTACATAAACAACAAATTTATTTAATAAGAAATACCCCATAATTCAATAATATTTGTGAAGAAAACAACAAAAATGTTAGTTTAAAATTGTATGTTAAGAAATAATCTTATCTTACTAATATTATAAACGCGAAAGTTTGTATGTATGTATGTGAGGTTGTAACTCTTTCACGCAAAAACTACTGAACCGATTGCGATGAAACTTGGAATATAGGTAGCTGGGGACCTGGATTAACACAGGCTACTTTTTATCCCGTTATTCCCGCGGGAACGTGACTTACGCGGGTGAAACCGCGGGGCGCAGCTAGTTTACAGTATTTTATAAAAAAAATATTAATTTCTTACCTCGACATTTCAATCATGTGACAATAATCGAAACGAGGTTGAGGTACGAAAATAAATAATAATACGCAATTATAACCCAGTAAAATGCAACTTTGATAACAAATTGTGTAAACTTATAAAGTTTATGTAATCTATGGGGTCGCCACTCCTGTTGTTTTAATGCAGCTAGTTTTTAATGATAGGTAAAAAAAGTTACCTTGACAGGTGTGGTGTGTGGCACCAGATTCTCAATGCAGTATATCAGCTCGTACCAGTAGCTTTCTGGGACCAAACCAAACTGGTCTCCATTACTGAGCTCAATGTGTTCATTCTGAGGCAGTACGCTGGTGCTTTGACTGCATTTACGGCGGAAAAAACATGGGTTCTGATGGAGCTGGGGAAAAAATGGCAGTTTTTGAGATTTTAATGTGAAACATCTGTAGGGAAGGTAAACCTGATTGTCGACTTGGCTATACAGGTATATCACAAAAAGACAATGTTTCACATCTGTGAGGCATCCCGTGAGAGCTCATATTTTAATTTATAGTTTGCTATCTAAGATCAGTCTTTAACACGTTGGTGGACAGTACCGCCCACTGACGTAAATACTTCAAAAGTGATACGACAGTACGCCTCTCGACGTACGAGTTTAGGTTAAGCCAAAGTCAGTACGCCCTAAGACGATCGATTTTTCATACAAATATTAGGAACGGCATGCTTTAGTGTCACCGTAGAGGTAACTTAGACTTTTATACTGTCACCGTGTAATGAATTGTAAAGGTTTAAAACACCCAAGTCACGCACACATCGCCATTTTTCCGCTCCCCCCTTCGCACGCGCACTACGGCCGTAGGCGTCCTTTTCTCATACATTCAGTGAGCTAGTGCGCAGCGGCGGTACCCCGCGAGAGGCTGCGTTTTGCTAAGTGTTTTCGCGCCAATTTCGCGGGTGAAACGTATTGAAAGGTTAGTAAATGTTCGTTGTAAACGTTATTTATGTTGTTTTTTATTTGTATAACACTATTTCGAGTTTATATTGTATCCGTAAACAATACATTTCTTATGTTGTATGTTTTGAGCAATATTTCGTGATACCTACTAAAATACATTGTAATTATTTGTAGATGGCGGCTAGGGATTCCTATGAAGAGCAACAAAAAAGACTACTAGACTTGTTTGATGCGGCTTCTACTCCTGGGTCAAGTGAAGATCCTTTTGCTGATGATGCTGCCGTATACGCCTATAGACGTACTGTCGTATTGCATGTGTATTTTACTATGTGTTGTGACACTACGTCTATAGGCAATGTATGAAAAAAAGTAGTGACAAAGCAGTAACAATCGGTACAGTAGTAGTGTCCATCAACGTGTTAAGCCATGAACTTATGTGTTATAGAGTCATGTGTCATGATGGAAGACATGACCACTGCCTCATGCTTGCCTTTCTTGATTAGAGAACTCGTTTCTGAGATATTACAATACAACTACAATGAAAATGTTAAATTTAAAAATTATCAAAGTTATGGAGACATGGTGCAAGTACCTACTCACCACACATGGCTCTTATATTACCTATTATGATTTCTGATTAATTTACCACTTATCAGTATCACAAAAGCTCCCTATCAGTACTGTGACTTTGAGATAATTATTATGCCTCAAGTTAAAATTGAGCAAACTTACAGCTATTATCCGAACAGTATCATCAGTAACTTCCAGTTGACCGTGGTTTCTTGATACTCTATTGTCATGGCACTGTAAAGAAATATTCAAATCACTAATAAATATCTTTTGATATAGTTTTAATTAAAATAATGTTATCATAGCTGCTAATAGTATACTTACTTCTAAGAATTTTCCTCGTCCAATGAAATGAGTACCAACAGGTAGTGGTATTTTACAAGGTTCTGTTGCATCAACACGTACTAACTTAAATCCCATTTCAAAGTTTTATTCTGTTATTTATGTACAAGTTATTCTAAAATATAATGTATGCACATAAATAACGATTCACCGAAAAACAAAAATCCACTGACAGGATTTTTATTTATTTCTTATCGGTTGTGAACCGATTATGGCCATTAGGAAATTAGCCAGTGTCAAGTATTATTAATATATTATGCAAGTTATTTGCATCGAAACAGTCAAGTCGTCATAGTTAAAGTCAAGTCTAGGGAATCATTTGTAAACGCGGCGGCCATTTACAAACAATCTTCACGGAGCCTTGGAGACAACACTAAGTCAATGTTTTGCACCGATTTTCACTTTCATTCCACTTGTACACCTTCACGAAACTAAATTGATTAATATGCCCCCGAAATTAAACAATTTGCACGCATATGAACTAGGTTTCACAAAAATGAAAATTTAGCACCACATCTCCTCAAGGAGTTCCCGCCAAGACTCTCACTGACAGGATTAGTCATTGTTCTAACGTCATCCGTCAACTTCAAATTTCCCTAAAAAATTAAGGGCTTCGCGCATTGCTGTTTATAGCCGTATAAACCTCTTCATCGTTTTAAATGGCTAGATAAATATAAAGATCAATAAATAATATAGGACATAGGTTTTAAAAACTCTACGAGTAGTAGGCATTGAAAAACTACGGTTTTGGTCCTATTTATTACAATCTTAATAAACCTCTTTTCATCGTTAAAATAGAATATTTCAATTACTAAATATAATTATTATATATTTAAATACATATTTATTTTATTTTTCATAGAATATATTTACGGGATAACCTGAGAAGAGAACGCTACTTATCCAAAGAGAATATTAATCACTATACCTAGCTATACATTATTATTCAGAGCTGCTGCCATCTGTCGCCGAGTAGAAGTTTTAATTAGCGAATCAGATGTCCGGATGAGATGATGCTAAGAACACGGTCAATCATCTTGAATGTCAACGTCATTCTTTTTTGAAAAAGACATGTCCGCCAAAGTCATTGAAGAATACCTATTTTGCAGTTTGCCAAAAACCGTTTATTAACAGAAGTGCTATTGTTTTGTCTTGTGTTGTATTGATAAATTCTGTGGGGGAAAAAAGCTATGATGAAGTCAACCAGTCTAGGGTCGCACCGTCCCTTGTCCGGACAACTGTACAAATACACGAACGTTGTGAAAGGCTGGCAACAGCGATGGTTCGCTGTGGATTCGGAGACAGGGGTGCTTTCGTATTACCTATTCGATGGACCTGGAGATACAGTACAACCGGGACAACCTGCTAGAGGAGAAGTATGTTTGGAAAACTTATAAATAGCAGTTATGTATTTATTACTAGCAGCGTTCCGCGATTTCCTTCGCATAAGTCCCGATTCAGTGGGAATTTCAAAAAATCCTGTCTTAGTCGTTACCTACATATGACAAAGTGACAAAGAACACACTCACCAAATTTTAAGTCTCTAGGGCCGCGGTTTGACCTCTATGTTGACATAACAGTTAGGTCAGTCAATTAATCAGACTATTTTAATAGTGTATACTTTCTGCGTTTACCGATTTTGCTAATTTTACGATAGGTACCTTACAAGTCACTATGTAGTTTTACAGTCTACCCAACTTCATATTGGTCTCAAATGTGTTTAAAATTGTGGTGTTGAAGTGCTTAGAACATATATTAGTTAGAGTAGACTTATCCAGCACCTATACCTTCCCAGCCTAGTCAACTATGCTCAGAGGAAAGAACTGGTCAAAACATTCTTTAGTTGAGGCAGCTAAGCTATTGGTTTCATCACAAAAGTTTTCAGTCATTGTAAAAGCATTGAAATACAATAGGTACCTCCAGATGCATCTATTTCTTTTAGGCACATTTAGCCGGGGCTGTAATATGTCCAAGCGATGAGGACTCGAAGACGTTTACAATCAACTGTGCATCTGGTGACATGCTGAAACTGCGCGCTACAGATGCCCGAGCAAGGCAAGAGTGGGTGAATGGACTAAGGGCTATCGCTGAGATACATACTAAGGTTATGGGAGCAAATCCTCCCCTACAACCACGGGAACAGTTAGCCGTTCATGATGCTATGGCTTCAGCACGACAGCAGTTACAAACCACTGAAATGAGGTAGGTACTAATAGATTTTATAAATTATAGATATTTTATATAAAAGTGCTTATAATATAGTTTGAACTCCTGCTATTTAAACATTATAACATGATAATGTTTAAATAGCTTAAGTAATAGTAATAAATAGTTTAAGTAACTAAAGATTAATGACCTCTAATTCTAAGAAACAGCTAATTTTATGAGCAATCAAGCTTTAAACTTAAAAAATTCAGAAATAAGTTCATATTTTAAAAGTTGTTCTCCCTAGATAACTAGTACCACTCTCTTTGGATTAAATTTAAAACACACTCACTGTATTAAGAATATGTGCTATGGTTTACCTATTTTTTCTTTCAACAGTTACATTAACATGGATTTAAAAAAACAGCTTAATTCAGTATTTGGCATGAATGTAAAGTTTTAAATAATATCATTTCAGTGACGCAGCTCTTGCCAGATGTATTGAGTCAGCAGACTCGCCCTTCCCTCACACAGACCCTGATTTACTGCTTCTAAAAGTAAGTATCTACTGAGAAAGCATACTATTTAGTATTTTCTTAAATTTTAAATTTCAATTTAATGATTTACCTGTTAAATGTTACTCATATGAAAACAGCAGTATGAGCATATGGCAAATGCCCATCACAATCTAGCCCCACACTGAGCACTAGGCTTGTACTATGAGTACTAGACAACAGATATCCGTTAGTATATATGAAATATTAAACTTTTTTTTGTAAATACATAAATAATGATACATAGAATGACACCCAGATCAGAACCAAACTAGTATTTTTTTAAGTATAAATTTTTGTATTCGGAATCGAACCCGCTACCATCCGAATTACAGTCGGGCATTCGTCTGACGCGCCACAGAGGTATTCGATTTAGAAATAATGTATGTAACTTTCCAGGCAACATCAGCAGCCAGCATGCAATGTCTCCTCCAATGTCTCGGCATCCTCCACCGACAGCAACAATACGCCACGCTCAGCCTCTCCAAACACTCCGACATTTACAATCTGTAGGCTGGACTTGTTCATATACAGCTCTATTGTATAATAGTCTAATTTATTGTTATGTTAAATCCTATGTTTATTTTGATGTTGTGGATATGTGTAAGTATAGAAATCTCTACCCTACTTAGGCTTGGTTCAACTAAACTAGAATAAGAAATGAATCACTATTTACTGAACGAACAAAAGACGATTTATGCATAGAATTCAAAGATACTTTACTTTCATAAGAATGTAAGAACTATATGAAGGCTATCAGAAGGATTGGAACGAAAAATATGCATTGTGAGTGTTTTTACCCAAAATATTCTGGGTACAAAATTGAAAAAGCATATTTTTGAAGGAAAAATCTAGGTCATGCCATCTCTACAACAATGTTAAGTAATACAATATCTTTAGAAGAATTGCTATTTGTGGCTTATCTATTCCAGTTTGGTCGAATCAAGCCTCTGTAAAACATAGTGAATGGACCATGCTGTAAGCATGGCATTCAAGTCTTAATTTTTCAGTATGGATAAAATTATCTAAAGCACTATTATAAAACATTCCACATGTTTGTAAGTAACTACAATCATGAACCTATAACTTTACCCTAGAATATTTACAAAATATAAGAACCAACTTAGAAAAATCACAATAGGCAATTTGACTGACTTTGAAAAATTGTTTAAAAATTTTGTTTGTATAATATAATTAATACACTACCAGTATATTTGCAGTATTTGCCGTAAAATATTGTTTTAAAATTTAAATTACAATATTCGCGCTAAAAACGCTGTTTCTGTAATGGCGGACGCCAATGATCTGCGCGACGTCACTACCAAGTAAACAAGTGTCTCAAAGTGTATAACAATAGACAATGTTCAATTGAATGTGACGTCACGCGAAGTGTTTTAGTTGAATAAATATTTTGTTAATTTTGCGAAACCTATAAATATTTTTTTGGATAAAATAGAGATAAATATGTTTTTTATGGTATTACCTAATAGGTTGACTACATTTCGTGGTATACTTATTTTAATAGTGTCAAATAGCCTATTTAACTGCTGATCATCTAAAAGTTGAGACATTTTAGTTATAGAATAGGTGACCATCTGTTCTATCAATAAAATGTCGTAACTATGCCTCAGTTCTGTTCAATTTATTTCGAATATGGTTTAATAATTTTTGTAAATTTTGCAAGGTTACGCTAAAACTTCCAAAATGCTTGATGTCTTGATTTTTATTTTACCAAAAATCGTTGAACCATTTTCAAAATAAAATACAGGGCTGAGTCATAGTTGACACTTTTTAGTTATATAGAGGAATAAGTGCTATTATAATTGATTTGGTAAATTATTATAATTTTTCTTTCTGGTGGTTATACCTACTACAAAAAGGATATAGAATACCTGTTACCTCTTTTAGCATTACTATTTTACCTATTAATAGTTTTTTAGTAGGTTCCTGACCTACTTTGTATTATAAACTAAAGCTCCTTTTATTGTTACTCTTTCGACTATGGCAGCATAGATTTTATTTATTTCATTTGTTTACATTTTGTCACCCAATGAACTGACTTATGTACCTACTAATGTTTTCTTGATCTCCTATTTTGTAAATTGCATTTTTTCGGTTTTACTCCTTATATAAATAAACATGTGTGACCAAGAATTCAGAACTCTTCGTATTGATCCCCGCTATCCTTTTACGAACCAAACAAAGTAAGTATAATTGTATAATTATAATTGTAATGAAAATTAATGTTAGGTGACACTAGCTACGCCCCGTGGTTGCATTAACATATTCTCCTAATCCTGAAAAAATATCGGCAGAAAAAGTAGCCTATGTTAATCTAGATCTCTTGCTATTTGCATACCAAGTTTCATCGCAATCGGTGCAGTAGTTTTTGCGTAAATGAGTTACAAAGTGACTCATAAACGCAAAAACTGACGGCCTCGGTGGCGCGTCGGGCTAACGTCTGACTGCAATGCAGAAGGCTGCGGGTTCGATTCCCGTCAGGTGCAAATATTTATGTTTAAAAATAAATATTTATGTTTAAAAATAAATATTTGTATCTGGTCTGGGTGTCTTTCTATGTATAATAATATGTATGTATTTACAAAAAATAAGTTTATTATGTAGTATATCTGTTGTCTAGTACCCATAATACAAGCCTAGTGCTTAGTTTGGGGCTAGATTGCGCTGTGTGCAATGTCGTGTAATATTTATTTTAAAGTGACGTAATGTATTTAAATACTCTCACAACATATTAGTAGGATTGCATTATATTATTAGGTTTATATTACAAAAACTAGTGACATGCATGCATTTTACAGACATTTTCACAAAGACCTGTATCCTAGCTTCCCAACAGGTAAAATGAGGTCAAAATGCTAGCCTATCTAATGTTAAAAGAAAGTAACTGCTGCCACACTACTTTTAACCGACTTCAAAAAGGAGGTTTATATTCGAATGTGAATATTTTTTGTGAAATTGATGCTCATAACTTTATCTAAGGTATTCGAGATTTTGTATAATAAAACGCAATATTTACCGGGGTTTACTCGCGTTTTATTTAATAACGAACGGCATTATTACAAAGTACCGAGCTTTCACTAACTTTACAATTAGCATTTTCAAGGTTGAATGACTTTACGAGTAACGGCACTTAAATACCTACTTATTGTGTTTAAAACTTATGCTCTATAAGCATGCCACCACCATACCCACTATACATAGAAGTAGTAAATTTACAAAATTGTAACGATCATAAATTACTTAAATATCTCAAAAAATAACTGTCCTGACTGAAGGATCAACCTAAACCACTGGTAGTGAAACGTGCAATTTCCGATTCTGGCATCTGATTGGAAAGTATTTTTCGCAATTCCCACGGGTTGGGAACTTACACGGGTGAAACCGCGAGACACAGTAGTCCGTGTGACCAGTTCAATAGATAAGGTTTGCGGCTTAGACCTACCTACGTATAATAATCTAATCTTAAAGTTTCTATATCTGTTCTAAATACACAACGTATAAGTATAAATGTTAAGTAGGTATGTGGTTTGAAGGAATTATACACCTCAACAACATTTTATAAAATTTCTTGTACCTATTACTTAATAACAATATACTATTATTATCGTAGGTTTGCAATATATTACACGCGAATATGATAACTATTGCAGGACGTTGCAAAAATGCCATCTGCCATCTACCCCTATACAACAAGGCTTGTACTTCTTCTTTCGTCTGGTGGTGTGACTCACCTATTGTTAGTTTTAGGTCGCCCTAAGGCCTCTTATTTGACCTAACGACTGCCATCAGAAATAACAACCGGGACCAACGCTTAAGTGCCTTCCAAAGCACGGAGGAGCTCGAGAAAATGATTTTTACCCACACAAATTTTTGGTCACCCATCCAAGTAATGACCGCGCCAAGCGTAACTTAACCCGCACGACTCAGGCTTGTACTATGGATACTAGACATTGGAAATACTACATTAGTACCTACCTATACATTTTTTTTGTAAATACATACGTGTGATACATGACACACCCAGAACCAGAAACAAACATTTATGGCCAGTATAAATTATTGTCCCCAGCGGATATCGAACCCGCAATCTTCTGCAAAAAGAGGTCCTGTTGAAACTCATCGAGTGTTTAAGTACTTACGAGTTTGATACAGTAGTGATTTCAACAACTTTCTTTCTTCTTTAAAAATGTAGAGATTATTTAAAGCTCTTTTTGGGAGTTTGAAACATTTCGTATCTATCTATCTAGCTAGGGAAGGTACTTTTAGACGATTATTCCCTGTTGTCCCCTCTAGCCCTAACTCCCGGGGGTACAGCTGGGAATTATTTTCCCAGCTGTACCCCCGTACCACCTACATTTCCAGAAAAGGAGTTTTATGACCAAACCTCCTTACGTTTGCCCACAGAGCATGTTATGACAACTACTGTGACTACTACCGTTGCCAACGACTACTGGGCCCAGTCGACGACTGCAAGCTATTCAAACGATATTTCGAGACGATCTGTCCCAACTTTTGGATCTCGCACTGGGACGAGCTCAGAGACAAAGGCGCCTTCCCCGGACCCATTTGAACGGTTTTTTGACGACTAATATATTATCTTTCAAAAACTAATTTTTGCTTTATTTTTTGTAGTTTTAGATCAATCGCTAGTCATGCCTATCAATGCGTGTACTAAGGTCGTCCCAACTAGATTATGTTTGGTTACTGTAAACTTATGCAGCATGAACCATTTCTCTAGGCTTTCAGGGTGGTATTCCAAAACTCGAGATTGAGAAAAATGCTGAATTAGATGGCATTATTAGATTTTTGACTCCTTTTAGCATTTTTTGCTATCTCTTCTTACAGTTTATCCTCCTGAATGCCCATTGAAATGGTTCACTTGTATAACATATAAGATAACAGATAACACAGATATAGCGGCGACACCGCAACCTGCTGGATCTATCTCAATATAAGGTGATTACTCCTTCATGCTGAAAAAACTCAACCGACTGCCATGAAACTTGGTATGCAGATAGTTGGAGATCTTGATTAATTTACCTACTACCTACTTTTTACCTCGATATTCCCATAGGATCAGAATTTACGCGGTTGAAAGAAGTCAGAAAAAAAAACTTGTTAGTAATTGGATTAAATCATGTATTTGCTAAATCACATTCCTGCTAACAACGTAACATACATAAATAATAGCCTAGACAGCGCCACGACCAGCTGCCTTAGATTCTCCCCGCGAAGGTGCCTTCAGACCTCTGGGTGTCCCATTTGTCGACCCATTCATTGGGGCAAAGAGAGCGGTAGACGCGCTGGAAGTATTGGCAAGGCTCGTACTTCTCGCCACGGACCTTCTGGCATCGGTGGAAGTCCAGGTAGCTCTGGTAGCAGTGTCTGGAAGATACAACAAGATGACTATAAAGCACAGTTTGGTTATTCGACTAATATGGAAAAAAAACGTGATTCTACCAAATTTTAAGCAATTGATAACAATTCTCCGCATAAACAGTTGTTTTTTCGCCTTAACCGTTTGAGAGTGTCTCGAACAAAAGAAGATTGATTATATCCCTTTCGTTGCTTATTCTAGTTTGGTCTAATCAAGCCTTAAGATAATTAGGTATGGGCGTGTAGCCCCGACATAGAATAGCGCTTATCTCAGTCTTTCCAGTGGGTGTCGTAAAATATTAAAGATCATGGAACAGACCTGGGATTCACCCCGCGGTGGCGGCAAAACTGGCGCGAGGCAGCCGAAAAAATATTGCCCAATCTATTTGATTAATAAGATTTACCCACTGTGTTTGAGAGGAACCCGGATATCCGAGAGGGATATAACTGGGAAATTCGCAAGGATGAGGATGGCCATTATGTTGAATTTATAAAATGTACCTATTCAGTCGTCTGTCTTTTCAATTACATAGTGCTGCTTCGTTGGTATTTTCATAGGGATTTATATTAAAATACCAACCAAGCGGTAATTCTATTTTTTTAACAGTCCTCAACGTCCTACCCATCAGGTGTGGTGTAGAAAATAATAATTGGAATGGGTATTCTTACTTATTCTCACAAAACGGGACTTACATGGGGCGTATTAACTAGAAAGGTGACCACCAACTTAGGTACTAAATTTGTACGAATACCTTTCAAAGTTACAAAGCCAATTCAATGTTGAGCTTTTGCTAATTGATATGAAACAGGCGTTAGTTGGATTGATGAATTCTATCTTCGGCTCAAACAGTGTTTTCTCCATACTTAGCCAACAGCTAAACGGTGTACCTATAATGTACACCTATGACTATGGTGTCCGTCTGCATTTGTCCCCACAGCCAGCCGCTCACTGGAGTAATCTGTTATTTTAAAAGTAGTTTTCTACATTACCTCGTCTGGTTCTGGTTAGGGAAGCGTGGGTCAAAAGGCGCTGTTTTGATGTCCGCCGGAGATTTGATCATTTCAGGCATCTTACTGTAAAGAAGACACCGAAACTTTCGTCATAATCTTTATTACCAAAACCTGTCAATTATTAAGATAATATTTAACAGGCGCTTACACAATCTATAATAATAATAATATTTTAAACACAATGTTTTGTATCAGTAAGTATTACAATAGAAAACTATTTTAGGTACTCGTAAAATACATCGGCGAAGGTAAACACGGAAACCGCAAAACCTCATACTTAAAAATACTAAACGTTATATATCATTTGACGAGAGGGCGCGTCTTGCGCTCCTCCTCGCACGAAGTCTCTCTGTATTTCTTAACTTCCTGCATGTAGAGCGACCAGGCGTCCTTCGGAGTACCCTCGACTGTGCGTTCGTCTATCGCTTTAGCCTTCTTGACGAGACCAGTCTTGAGCACGCGCCCGCCGCGACGTTTCCCTATAAACGGATACGCGGGCTTTTTTATCTCTGGCTTCTTCTCCACCTCCTCTTTTTTAGTCTGTTCCTGCATCTTCTTGAACATCTCGAGGAAGCTACCGTCGTTCTTGATCGGCAGAGGGACGGGCGCGGTAGACGGCGCGGGAGCGAACCGGGAACGGGACGTGGACGCTCGGTCCGGCGGCGCTGCAGGCAACATCTCTGCGAAGTTAGGGCCCTCTAGGTCGGGCGGGTCGCCGTATTCTATATCATCGACTGTCGTGGACTCGACGGCGCCCGGCGGCGGCGCGGGCTTGGTCTCTTTTGGCGGTGTGCGGCCGGATCGCTCCTCCTGCCGCGACTTGTGCATTTTCCAGAAGCGCTTCCGGTCCGCGACCGTGAACTGTCCGCGACGCTGCTCGTCATCGCTGGGCGTGCCGCCCGAACTGCCCGACCCGGAGCGCGAGCTCGACCCGCTTCGCTTCGGGCTCGATCGTCGTTTAGATCGCGTCTTGGACCGCGACCGGGACCGTTTGCGGCGTTTGTCTTTGGACCGGGATCGGGACGGGGACCTCGATCGCGAGCCGCTCGACGAGCGCGACCGCGAGCGCGAGCTGGCCGCGCGTCGCCGGGACCGCGACCCAGACTTAGAGCTCGACGAGGACGCGCTGCGAGCATAGCTCTTCGGTGGCGTGATCGAGGAGTCACGACCCTTGCGGCCTGCCTCCGTCCTTCGTTCCTTCATCTTGTAGCTTCGCGGCGGCGTCAGCGATCTATCCCGATCGGCTTCCTTTCTCCGCGGCCGGCGAGGCGGGGTCGGCGAACGTGAAGTCCGCTTCGCCTTTGGAGGCGTGAAAGATTCTCTCTTCTTCCGAGGAGGTGTAGAATCATCACGACGTCGCGACCGACTCCGGGACGCCGGTGACGGCGGACTCGGCGACCGCGGCCGAAGGCGGGGCGAGCGAGACGACGAGCGGTCACTGCGCTTCGACCGACCCGGTTTGCCTCTCTTGTAAGACTTAATGGAATTACTCGAGTCTGACGAGACGGATGACCGCCTCCTGCTTCTTTTGGGCGTCGAAGATCGGGAGCGGGATTGAGAGGGCGTGGAGCCGGAGCGGCGGCGGCGGTGGGGCACGGGCGGCGGGCGAGGCGCGTAGTACGGAGAGGCGGAGCGAGACGCGGAGCGCCGACCGGGCGGAGCGCGCGGCGCACTGTAGCCACCGGGGTACGCCGCGCCGGGCTCCGGGTATTTGCCGTAGGCGGCGTAGGCGGGGTCCGGCGCGCGATAGTAGCCGGGGTCTACGCCGTACGTGTAGGCCGGCTGCGGAGCGACCGTGGGTGCGGCCGGGGGGTAGCCACTGTAATCATAGGACGCGGCGGCGGCGTAGGGCGCGCCGGTCCACGGGTCGGTGGCGGGCAGCGGCGGCGGCGGCACGTATTCTGCCTCGGCGCCCGGGGGCCCGCCGTCCCACGCGCCGCGATACGACGACATACGGATTTAAGCTCCTCGATCTCGCATAACCTGCGCCGGTTTGTAGGTGCGCACACACCTACAAACAGAATAACTTTTCGGTGTAGACATCAGCTCTACGCTTCCGATTTGGGTCGGAGGAATTATTCCATCTTTAATCGATCGTGTTCGAGTGGATGTTGTGAATATTTTTGTGACGGAGGACAACAATTACGTAATGCGATTGGGAACGATCGATAGTTGGAGGAAGCATGCGTTACGAACATAGAACATTTACAGTATAACAAAACAAATAATGTATTTTTCTTGTAGGGCTCACCTTTTTTAGTAAAGAGCGTTTTTCCAAATAAAATTTCTGTAAAATGGCAGCGAACACACTTTTTTCAAACCATAAATACAATTGACAAACGAATGAATGAATGGTCTCTTGAATGAACGAATGAAAATCATAGACAATAGAGAAAGCTGCCCATTCAAGTCCAAGTCGTGCGTGTGTTCTTGTTTGGCCAACTTTTGGTTTTGGCCCCAATTAGACCAATAAATATTTTTTTCATAACCTGTGAGCAATCCGGTCACAGATGATAATAAATATTTATTTTTTGTAAAAAAAAATTGACCGGTAGGCGGGTGCTGCAGGATATTTTTTGTTTTCTGAATTTGATCATACAATAGCGGGATATACAGTATATCTCTACGAAAATTATTTTCCATGAGTAAATCCAAGGTTTCGGCAGAATGGAAAAAACGCGTGAAATCAGAATACGTGAGACTACGACAAGTAAAGGTAACTGTCGTTGCCATAACAGCTGTTTGTAGGAACTGCTAAGTTTTGTTCCTTACTTTCTTTGTTGTGTTGTGTTCAGCGATTCAAACGGGCTGACGAAGTGAAGGTGGCATGGGCTCGGAACCTGCGGCTGATGTCAGAGGCGGTGGAGACGCGCGAGGCCGAGCCGTCGGAGAGAGGTCGAAGACCCTTTTGGCCGCCGCCGGCGCCGAGCCCCAGCCACGAGAGTCTCATGAAACGGGCTGAGGTTACTTACACTGACGGTAAGCACGAACGTTTCTATTAAGCATGACCAATTCATGTAATTTCCAGACTGACCAAAACCAAAATTTCCATTTTGGTACGAAGGGAGGACGCCATATACATCGCCCTACTACGCCTACGACACCCATTGTATACTATTTAACCCTATCACCTTTTGCGCCTCATGTATATGTCATCATCATTGTACACCTTAGTGTAACTTTCAAATCCTAGGGCTGAAGGTGCTGTTTTACTCCATTTCTCAATTCCACATACCAACACAAAGAACTATACTAATCCATTCTTTGAATTTTTATTTTTCTAAAGGAAATGTGTCTAACTATAATAAAAGACTGATAAATGTGTAAAAAAATATAATAATTTACAACGAAACATACTCAAACTCTATTAAATAAACCCAATGTATCAACCCCACAGCCTCTGGAGTAGTAACAACCCAGAACATTCCAACGCGCATCATAAATTCGGTAAACCCGATCCCGACCATGTACACCTGGGCTCCGACGCAAAAGAACTTCATGGTGGAAGATGAGACCGTCCTGCATAACATCCCTTATATGGGGGATGAAGTGCTAGACCAAGACGGCACATTTATTGAGGAGTTGATTAAGAATTATGATGGAAAGGTACATGGTAAGTTGATATGCTACTAACTATAAATGTTTTAAAACAAATTTAAAACCCAGTTTAATAATTCTATTGCTACACTACAACATTGACAATTGTTACTACAACTGAGCATATTAGAAATGCAATAATTCAAGATAGAACTACATTTTTAATTTGATTAATTTTTAGTATGTTACCATAGATTTGGTTCACGGGTGAAAAAATGGGTTTCAATGCGTTACCATTCTCATCACACGTGGATATCGACAGCATATATTAAATATCAGCAATTTTCCTGACAGGTGATAAGGAAGGTGGGTTCATAGACGACCAGTTGTTCGTTGACCTGGTGCATGCACTCATGGCCTTCCAGACACAGGAGGACATCGCTGAGGAACGTAGGGATCGAGACAACCGGATGTCGAAGGAGGAAAAAGATGTAAGACACTTTTGACTGTCTATTAAAACTTGAAAGGATACCAGTATCCATAGCAAAAGCAGTTGACAAATATATTTTGACATCTTGCTCACTCCTCCTTAGTCATTGTAGAATTTCCATTTCTCTCTGTTATCTTTTCCTTTGAGCGATCGAAGTTCCTGGTTTTATTCTAGAACACAACCAAGACCCCAAATTATTTGGGGTTGGTACAGTAGGTACAGTCATCCATAATTGACAACATATACAACAAACAAATTTTGCAATACTATTTATGTACAATGTAAACTGATTGTAATTTTTGTTGGTTGTGCTAATAAAGTGTTCATCTATCTACTTTATCAGCCGTATTTCTATCTGAAATTTGATGGTCTACGCACACTGCGCATTAAGTGTGATTTAGTCTGGCTTTTAAACTAAGAAAAAACCAAAACTGTTTCCAATGAACTTGCAGAAAGAACCATCAAAAGAGACCTCGAAAGAGATCAAGGACATAAAAGAAGAGACCAAGGAGCCGGAACGTAAGGTTGTGAACGAGAAGCAATTCCCTGTTTACATGATCTTCCAGGCCATTAGTTCACAGTTCCCAGACAAAGGGACAGCACAGGAGTTGAGGGAAAAGTATGTATCATCACTGCACTGAAATGTAAATAAATCTTGGAACTCTGATTATAAGGAGTTTCATATCAGGAATTACTTTTTGACGCACAATAACTGTGCACCTGTAATTGTTATGCGCGCAAAGATGGCATTAGAATCTACATTATCAGTCCTGTGCAGGCTAGGTACACAGTTATTTGCCCCTTTTTTTTTAAGTCCCTTAATACTCTCCATTGATTTTTGGAGGTTAGAGATAGTGTTTACTTACAAAAGGAAAATCTTTTATCGGGTTCTGCTCGATAGATCGCGGCCCGACAATATCTCATCCGGAGTTGTTGATGAGCTTATCTCAGAAAGAAAGTTAAGACTGCAATTCAGGACTTTAGTAAAACCATCTAGTAGGTATCTAAGGGCATCCGCCACAAGTCCATCCACTGAGGTATATCACTCGCTTATCCTCAGGTACATAGAGCTGACATCCCGCAGCGACCCGCACGCTCTGCCCCCCGAGTGCACGCCCAACATCGACGGGCCGCTGGCGGAGTCCGTCTCCCGCGACCAGACCATGCACTCGTTTCACACGCTCTTCTGTCGTCGCTGCTTCAAGTACGACTGCTTCCTGCATCGTGAGTACTGTACTAGTATACCCCGCAGGTACATAGAGTGACACCCCCCGTGCACGCTCTACCCCGAGTGCACGCCCAACATCGACGGGTAATAAGAAAGTTATTTATGAATATTCGGTTCAAATTTTATAAGTGTTTTAAACGCTATTGTTTGTGAAAACGTGTGTATGTTACTCCTTCACACAAAAGCTTTGACCTCATCTCACCTAATGGCACACGATGAGCTCGACGATGTAGCACGCTAGAAGAAACTTATTCACTCTAGATTTGAATTTGCAATGTACGTTTATTATAGACATTTCACTCTACATCTACTAGTCCCAAACTTAGCTATTTGGAACACAAAAAATACTTAATTTGTTATGCTTGTTCGTCGTATTATATTTCCTTAAAATATTAGGGTTGCTGACAAATATTTTTAAATAATGAAGTATTTACCATGTTGTTTTTTATGGAGCTCTATAATTTTCCAATAATTGCAACTGGCTTGTTCACGAGATATGGTAAATTCCTCGTTATTGAAACTTGTAGTAAAAACTGTAAAAGTTGTAAATAATTGTTTGCAATTATTTCTATTTTACTCTAAGACTGATTAGAATATTAGTATATTTGTTATACAAGTACTAATAGCATTACATACACCTATAATGTATGTGTTTTATATTTAGACCTAGTCGTGCAATATTAAATCTATGCTCCCAGTACGCCACTTCATTGAATGAAATAAATGATAAATACATAAATAAAAATAAATTATACTTAAAGAAATGCTTTCCAAAAATTTCGCACCGGACACGGATCGGGACGATTTGGGACGGATCCCCAGAGATGCAGGTTCAAGTCCTGTCGGGTGCGAAATTTTTGGAAAGCATTTCTTTAAGTATAGTTATCCAAGTGTAGGAAACACTTCAAAAATATAACAAAAACGGTTAATCGGAAGCAACATCTCGACGTTGAATTTAATTCTATGGAAAATAGAATAGTTCAAGCTGGCAGTCTGCAAATATTGTCAGTAGATGGCGCTACGTGCCTCCAAAAACGTAAAACAATAAGAAATGCAATCCTTAATTTCGACTCGATTGAACATGCATCCGTGGCCAAATTGGTAAGGCGTTGGGACGGATCCCCAGAGATGCAGGTTCAAGTCCTGTCGGGTGAGAAATTTTTGGAAAGCATTTTTTTTAAGTATAGTTATCCAAGTGTAGGAAACACTTCAAAAATATAACAAAAAAACGGTAAAAATAAATTACTAAGAAATAAAAACAATAAGTTTTTTTAAAAGTGTTTGTATCCCGCCGGAGACAAACATTTCTGTTAGTTCTGAGTGTTTTCTATGTATCATATGTATTGTAAGTATGTATTTACAAAAAAAAGTATAATATGTAATATGTCAGTTGTCTAGTACCCATAGTAAAAGCCTAGTGCTTAGTTTGAGGCTAGAAAGCGCTGTGTGTAATATCGTGCTATATTTATATTTAATTCTGACTAAACAGATAGCAAAAATGTCTTTGGATAGCGTATTGCTAACTAGGATTACAGCTGGTTGTTCGACTTGGTTATTTTTATTAGGTGGAAAAATTATTTCCAATTTTTTAAATATTTCTAATTTGGGTGCGATAAATTTCTAGTCTAAGTTCTTACCTGCGAATCTGCGAAAAAATGTATCTACAAAAACACAAATTAAAACGAACGCAGGACCTGATTCGACCCAAGCATATTTATTCAATCCGGGAGTATTTAGTATCTTAACTGGTTAGACCACCGGCGCGGCGT
This sequence comes from Idaea dimidiata, assembly GCA_949358125.1. Lineage (NCBI taxonomy): Eukaryota > Metazoa > Arthropoda > Insecta > Lepidoptera > Geometridae > Idaea > Idaea dimidiata. The sequence continues at coordinate 13,906,490 of OX442334.1, forward strand.
CGGTGACTCAGACCTTGAATTTTTACATCTGTATTTTACCATCTACTATACTTAGGCATGTTTTCTTAAAGTCACTTTTTTGGTTCTAAGTAATCTTCATTCAATGAAGTAGGTTTACAGAATATAACAATCGATTAATATAAGTACCTATTTAGTATGTAATTTCACAAAACTAGGGAATGTAATACGTGTTTCTGTTTCGCTGACAGGCAGTCAGTTGACAGGTAAGAGCTAAATCACGAAGATACAAGAACCGATCACGCATCTCCATTTTCAGTATCTTGATTTCGCTGAGTTCAGTTCTCTGTCATCCCTCTTAACTCATTCGAAATTATCTCAAACTTCATTTACCAGCGTTGAATCACACTCTCATATGTACAGAAATCAAGTTCATACTTCATCGGTTATGGTTTGGTTACTCTATGCGTCAAAAAATCCTATAGTAACTAAAGCTACGTCTGCATAGGCAGGCACCTAGTTTAATGCCTAGTGGAATGCGTTCTGGCTAGATACACAGCTAAGGCGCCAAGCGCTCAGGGCGGCCGGTCGCGAACTTTCTAGTCTAGACCGTTCACTAGCCTCTAGGCGCTAAGTAAGCCTTCCTACCTATGCAGGCGTAGCCCAAAATTAATAAAGAAAGAAAAAGTCACCAAATACTTTTCTTTTATTTTTTTTTATAACAAGTGCGAATAATTTTTAACTGTTAGTCTTGTTACATTCATCAAATGTAAGGAATAAATTTACTGATTTTGCTCAATTATTCAAATATTCCTCACTTATTCAAATATTCCTCACTTAACTAAGCGTTTTCGTATTTGAACTGATTCGTAGGAATTTTAGAATGAACATTTTGTGACATAGTAGGAAAAAAATTAATACAATTAATACAAAGCTGCAGTAATTGGCCACTCAGCAGTTGCTTATGTACGGTCTTTAGCTCCTTTGAAGTCAACCCACAGAGGGCCTCCGGAAGCCCTCTGTTACCTATAAAATCATAATTTCGTATATGCTAGTATCACCCTGTATCCACTACTCCTCCATACCTATAACTACACAAACATATTCTATAATACACCTATTATCATGTATATTTATTTACGCTTTATACTATATTATTTATCACAAATACCATAAATGAACTAATCTCAGCTATTTTACACGCTTTTATTAAAACTTGTGTCAATAAATGTTACTGCTGTCTTACTCAAGCGACATTCTTTTTAACAAGTGAGAGTGAAAGAGCAAACAAATAAAAATATCATTTTAAATTTTTTACTTTCTAGATTGAAAATGCTTAGACTTTTATTGAAGGACTTAATATTTCAAAGAATTTCACAGTATGAATATCGCAGAATAATATTTTGCTATAACGTTTTCCTATTTTAAAAATAAAAGTTTATATATTTCAAAAAACTGAAAACGCTTGATTCTAGCTGTCTATGAGGCAATTATTAATTGTCTATGAGACAAATATTAAAAACTAGAATTGGATATTGTTAAGCTGTGGATATGGGCTTTTTTCCTCTCGTTGTATGTAGAAATCGCATAAACTTGCCCTTCAAGTCCGATCCTCAAAACATTCTTTGATCAATTCGTAAATAAATAAATATATTTTCATTCAATAGAAGTATGTTTAAGTACAAAATAACTTTTTGGTTTAAATCTAAATAACTATATGCCTGAACTGATTCAAATGTAAGTGACCCATATTTTCCTGAACTGGATAAATCCTATACTTCAGGCGAGACACAACCTAGATACAAGTCTAAGTTCACATTACACTATACCCATGTTTATTGTCACAAGTAACAAAGCTAACTATAATATCGTCCACGTACACGAAGTCCATTGAAGTGAGTTGTTCGGCTGTAGGTCTTCAAGCAAGCCATCCTGGACCCAACTTGACTAAACGGAAAGGACCGGACCTCAAGCCTTTTAACGAACCCTGTGGACCTAATTGTTTTATGCTGTTGGTAAGTTATTTCGTTTAGCATTTATTTGTAACGTAATATATTGTTTAGCTAACATGAAAGAAGAATGGCTAACATTCATCTCCGTGTCGTATAACGACTGCTATCACAGGTAATTACCTGGGCCAACTGCTTGACATGCCTTCCGAAGCACGAAGGAGATCGAAATTATGATCATTGATCTCAATCTTAAAAGTAAAAACGACATCTTAAAAAAATGTAAAAAGAACGCTGGCGGTTAAGGCGAGCCTTGAAATTCAGCGTTCTTTTTACGTGACGCGCACTATAACATAAATATGATCCATCTAGGAAGGAATGCGCGAGAAGTTAGCGCGCGAGAAGGCCGCGGCTGCGGGGGAGGGTGCCCTCGGCGAGGCGGGGGCGGGCGCGGGGCCGGGGGCGGCGGGGGGCTCGGGGGCTCCGCGCGTGCTGGACTCGCCTAACGACGCCTCCTCAGAGGACAGCAACGACAGCAATCGCTTCCAGAAAGGTATCACCCTACTCTGTCTTCTTCTTCTTCAGCAGCAGCATGTATGTTTGTTGACATATGCTTCTCCAACATCTCCCCACGTTTCTCTACCAGCAGTCTTCCTGGACCACGTTGTACCGGTAGTTTTACGTCATCGGACCACCACTACGATATGCTATCAAAAATTCTAATTTATTTATCCACGTTTTTGGGATTCTTTATATCGAAACATACCTTGTAAGAAGTAGTAGTAACATACTATCATATTGTCATATTTTTCCGTAGCCATTGAACATCCCCGTTCAAGAACTACTAGGAGGAAAATACTAGGAAAAAAATTCAAGTCTTTGTGTGTCTTATTGTATCTTTTAGCTAAACATACTATATTACAAGGTGTAACGGGTAAGCTCTTTTAATCCGAAAGGGTGTTGTTCTAGGTGAACAACTTTTGTTCTAAGACTTTTGGAAATTCGAAGTACTTTTCGAAAAATTTAGGTGTAAAGTTTTCTTGAAAATCAGCTGTTTCTGAGAGTTTGAGGTCATTGACCTTATGTTGTCCTTTCATTTCAAAACTTCAATTACCTTTATTTTTAAAAGCAGCTGTTTTTTTTCAATGAAAAATAAACTCATAATTTCCAAAAAATGATTGAATTTTCAAAAGTCGTAGAACAAAAGGTGTTCGCTTAGACGTCTAGAACAACCCCCTTTTGGATTAAAAGGGCATACCTGTTACAAATTGTATTCTATCCCTAGCCATCAAGTGAAATAACTGATCAAAGATCAAACACTCAAAAACCTTTAATACATAATAAAATCTACTAAATCTATAAGTATTCGATGATAATCTGAAAACAGAAGACAAAGTATGTGATTTCTACTATGGTTTTCGCGATTTTGCATAATAAAACACTTTATTTACCGGGTTTAATCGCGTTTTATTAATGATTTTTAAACGATCCGAGCTTTCGCCGACTTTGCCGTTGACTTTTTTAAGGTTGACAAAGTATGTGGTAATGAAGTATCTGATGATAATGATTAGTAAAGCGAATAATGATGTTGATAGTAATGATAACAGTCAATATTCCAGGCAGCAACAGTAACTCAAGCAACAGCAACTGGAGCTCGAACGGCAGCCACTTGAAGAACGGAGCTGAAGTCACAGAACCCACTTACAATGCACTAGGTAAAGGGTACTTCTTTTTGTGTCAGTATGGCTATAACATGTCACTATAACAATTCATTTATAGATTGCGAAAATTCTAACTGATTCTATTCTGCTGACCATAAATGTTTGTTTCTGGTTCTGAGTGTATTCTATGTATCGTATGTATTTATTGACAAAAAAAAAGTATAATATGTAGTATATTCGGTGTCCAGTATCCATAATACAAGCTTAGTGCTTAGTTTGGGGCTAGATAGCGCTGTGCGAAATGTCGTGCAGTATTTATTTATTATTTAAATTTTCCTTGTCTTTGTTCGCTACTAAGCTACTAAGTTCGAAACTAAGCACTAGGCTTGTACTATGGGTACTAGAAACGGATATACTACATATTATACTTTTTTTTTTGTAAATACATCCGATCGCGCTATAACATTTCCGACATCTTCGGAAGCGGCCCAAATGCTGTGAATACCCCACTTGGACCCTACAGATCTTTACCGAAATGGAAGTTCGTCTGTGAATCCTCAAAGCCAATGGGGTCCAGGGTGTTATGTCTTCCACGTACTGTATGACATACTGTATGGAACCTTTTCCCTCCCCCAGGTCTGACAGTAGACGACATGGAGTCGTCCTGGCCTGGCTCGGACCAGTCGCTGTTCAGATCGCTACACAAGGTGTTCCCCTCCAACTACTGCGCCATCGCACAGGTCATGCTGTCCAAGACTTGCCAACAGGTAACCTATTAGTCCTGACAGTGAACATGAAGTCGTAGACTCGCCAACAGTTTACATTTTTGCTATTATTATTATTAAATCACTTATTTCAGAACTTAAAATTCAATAATGTTACAATAAAAATTTAAGTTAACATTATATTCAATTAAAATATATAAAACACATGTCAAAATAAATATCTCCAATACCTTACTAGATGCCAAATAAGGCTCTTTCCTGCCCCAACATTACAATAGTTCAGTGTTTGTGATAAGGGCCATCAAATCTAGACTCAAACATCCTCATAATATTGTTGCTGCTGGCCCTAAAACGCTTGAAGGAGGATGCTACTTTCTATACTTGCTTCCTGATGATCCACTGTTACTGAGCAGGAGCGGTGAGAAAATGGTCAAGAGACCAGTTGATTAAGCTGGGAGGGTGGTATAGAAGTCTAGCAATCCTACATCTTACTTATATTATAAACGCAAAAGTTTGTATGTATGTTTGTATCTTTGTTACTCTTTCAAGCAAATACAATAAAAAAAATATGTATGTAGCTGGACACCTGGAATACCACATAGGCTACTTTTGATCCCGATATTCTCGCGAAAACGGTACTTACGCGGGTGAAACCGCGGGGCGCAGCTAGTTTATCCATTTTCCAGGCATCACAGCATAGGATATAGCATGATGCCAAAGTTCTGATAAAACGTACGTTCTTCATAGAAACTGTCACACCTATCCTATCACACTCCTAAAACTAAGGTATACCTACCAAAATGTAAATCTAATTTTCTGTTCTTTTGTTGTTTATTGTATGTATGTTTGTGTGGACTTTTGGTTCGGACAATACATTACTTCATTTTAAAACCTAGTAAATCGATACAAAAGCATGTTCCTCTCCGACAGGTATATGCCTATTGGATAAACACGGGCGTAGAAGAGAACCGCGTCGAAGCAGAGCTGACCCCGCCCCGGAAAAAGAAGAAGAAACACCGGCTCTGGTCGCAACACTGTCGCAAGATCCAACTGAAGAAGGAGTCGGGCTCCCACCACGTGTACAACTATGCTCCGTGCGAGCACGGCACGCGGCCCTGCGACGCCTCGTGTCCGTGTCTGCAGAGCCAGAACTTCTGTGAGAAGTTCTGTCAGTGCAGCGGGGACTGTCAAAACAGGTATGCTTTATAGAACGTGTCCGTGGAGTTTTGGCGGGAACGCGCTGTATTAATCAATTTAGTTTCATGAACTACTAAAATTACTTATTAACGGGGTATCTACCATGTTTAATAATTTATTCGCGGAGCTCGATATTTCACTAGTAATTTCAACCAGCTTGTTCACGAGACAAATACCTCGTTAATAAGTAATTTTAGTAGTGAAAATAACCATGTTAGTTTAAAATCGTATAGTTTCATGAAGGTGTAAAAGTGTAATGAAAGTCAAAAACTATGACTTGACTGTTTTGATACAAGTTGCAAATAACTTGCAAAAATTATTAATATTTGACACTGGCTACTTTCCAAATGGCCATACTGGCGGTTCACAACCAATAAGAAATAATAATGACGTGTCAGTGCAGAGGTAGGAATATTTTGAGAGCTTCGATCCCAAACCGAAGATCGACTTTGACATGCCTGTCACGGTCTTATTTAACCAAGCTGAGCAAGATGGAGAACTCCGAGAAATAAGTACAGGCCCTGGCCATACCAATAACAATGAATAAATAAATGTATCTTTCTATGTTCACTCGAGCCATGTCCTATGTGTCCAGGTTCCCAGGCTGCCGCTGCAAGGCATCGTGCAACACGAAGCAATGTCCTTGTTACCTGGGAGTGAGGGAATGTGACCCCGACCTGTGTCTCGCGTGCGGAGCGGACCTGCCGCCGCCGCACCAGGCGTGCCGGAACGTGTCCGTGCAGAGGTAACGTAACGTAACATAGTGTTCGTGCAGAGTTAACGTAACGTAACATAGTGTCCGTGCAGAGGTAACGTAACGTAACATAGTGTCCGTGCAGAGGTAACGTACCGTAACGTAACATAGTGTCCGTGCAGAGGTAACGTAACGTAACGTAACATAGTGTCCGTGCAGAGGTAACGTAACGTAACATAGTGTCCGTGCAGAGGTGACGTAACGTAACGTGACATAACTACCCCGACCTGTGTCTCGCGTCAGATAGTTATCGACGAGTAACATAAGCTACTTTTAATCCCGATATTCACACGGGACTTCCGCGGGTGTAACCGTGGGACGATACTGGTAACTAAATCCCAACGGAAATATTATACGAAAACCTGAAGGCACTCTTAACTAATACTCCCATGTATTTTATGAGTATAATATGTAGTATTAACTATATCCGTTGTGTACTACCCATAGTACAAGCCAAATGTTTAGTTTGTGGCTAGAATTAGCTTGTGTAACGTTGTGCAATATTGTGTGCGAACAGAGGTCTCCACAAGCACCTGCTGCTGGCTCCATCGGACGTGGCGGGGTGGGGGATATTCCTGAAGGAGGCGGCACACAAGAACGAGTTCATATCGGAGTACTGCGGCGAGATCATATCGCAGGACGAGGCCGACCGCCGCGGGAAGGTCTACGACAAGTACATGTGCTCCTTCCTCTTCAACTTGAATAATGGTACGTATCTTACAAACAAAGCTGTTAATAAATAAATCGCGAAATAAACCGGAAAATATTGTGTTTTATAACAATGTATAATCGCGAAAACAACTATGTAATTATTTTAAGTACTAAAAGGGATATCTGGTATGTTTGTAAGATTTTTATTTATTCGTATGTACTTTTAGTACTTATAATAATTACATAGTTGTTTTCGCGATTATACATTGTTATAAAACACAATATTTTCCGGTTTAATTATTAACAGCTTTGTTACAATGCTACACGACGTTTCACCATCAGTTGGTTTTATCAGGGTAGACTAGTAAATACTTATAAAATAAATTATTAAAATCCGTCAATTTTTTTTAAATTACTTTTTATCTCTTCGGTTCGGAAATAGAAAATTGCTTATTTCATCCTGTTATCCCCATCAAAGTATTTTTTTAATATTACGATTGGCAATGAAGTAGATAATGAAATTACTAACTTGACCTGACGACTGCTATCAGAGATGACAACCGGGACCGACTGCTTAACGTGCCTTCCGAAAACGGAGGAATAAGATGATTTGAAAATGATTTTTGACCACACATATTTTCACATAATATGGTTCCGTCCGGAAATGACCGCGCCAAGCGACGCTTAACCCGCACGACCGTTCAAGATCGGCTTATGTAACCAGGCCAATGAGCTCCTCTCACAGTAGAGATTCGAGTACAAGTAACGGCAGTGTCTGACCTCCCCCAGACTTCGTGGTGGACGCGACCCGCAAGGGCAACAAGATCCGGTTCGCGAACCACTCCATCAACCCCAACTGCTACGCCAAGGTCATGATGGTGAACGGCGACCACCGCATCGGGATCTTCGCCAAGCGCGCCATACAGCCGGGGGAGGAACTCTTCTTCGATTATAGGTGAGACTTCTATAGAAACACTTTTATTAGACCACCGAAGACGATATAACCTATAATATGATCATAAGTATTCCCCCCTCACGAAAATAGTACGTTTCTTTAGTAGCACTCTCGGCCAATTACAAAGAGACTAGGTATAGGTAGGTAACGCAATCGCCTATCACGAACGCTGTGTTTAGTAGAAAAATTAATGCCCAGTCATGAGCAGGCTATGGCAGCGCATGGCTATATTGTATTTGGTATACCGCATCCATTATTATATTACGAGTTACATTCTCCAAGGTTACCGTACAATATTTCGTAAACATCAGTGTAGAAGTTTTGAGACGCAAAAAAAAAACTAAACTTAAAACTCTCTTGTCTTAAAACTGCACCAAAACGCAAAAACGGTCTTGTTGACCCCTTTATAACGTTACACCAACAATTTTTTTTTATTAAATGGGGGTAAATAATTTGATTTCATTTTTTCAAAAGTACACAATATTTCGGTAGCATAGAAACAACTAGTACTACATTTTAATGCAGCAGACTCTTTACAAGCAGCGTTTAATTTTACGTAGATTCTAAACCTCTGGGATAAGTGCGGCTACACCATGTTAAAATATATAATTCTAGTGGCGCGGTTTCACCGGCGTAAGTCCTGTTCCCGCAGGAATATCGGGATAAAAAGTAGCCTATGTGTTATTCCAGGTCGCCAGCTACCTATATTTCAAGTTTCATCACAAACTATCGCGTTTATAATATGAGTGAGATTTAAATATTGTTATCCTGCAAAAACACTCTTTTTAGGGTTTCGTAACCTCAAACGGTAAAAAGGAACCATTATAATAATAATAATGACGACTCTGTATAAGTAAATCTAATTTGTAACACCAACGCACTTGGCTTTGGCCCGTGCTTTTTAAAATCCTCCTAAAAAGGAGATACGTATTACGATAAACAAAATAATAATAATCATTTTATTTCAGATAAAAAATCCATAATGTTACAATTATTATATTTAAATTAGCTCACATTAAATTATATTAGATTAAAATGAATAAGGTTAGATTAAAACAAAGATTATAAGATCAGTTTCTTTTCTTTTTTATTTGTGTTTTTATTTTTAAGTTTGGTGTTTCGTCAGTTAAGGATTCTAGTAATTAAAATCTGAACAAATGTCTCTAAACTTAAGGCTCTAAATATTTTTTAATTTTTATCCTTAAAACGTTGTTTTTTTTACAGATATGGCCCGACAGAACAACTGAAATTCGTTGGCATAGAGAGGGAAATGGAATTCTTATGAGAGCAACCCAAGCAGTGATTGGACCTGGCTTAGTTCACACAGACATTTACTTTTGTGGTGCATTTTACAAATCACCATATTGTTTAGGCCTACGGTTTCTATAGACATAAAATACTTAATAATAAGTATTTATAGCACCCAGCGCCAGCGGCTTCATTCGCGTAAGTTCTCGATCCTACAAAGTAGCCTATGTGTAATCTAGCTCTTAAAAAACCCCAACTGCGGGGAACTGAAAAGTAAAATAAACATGATGAACAACACTCGCCTTAAGGTGAATCAGTCGTAGTCACGCTGGTCTAATTTGGCTACCTATTCCTCTGATCTCGTAGCTAAGAAATACCGAAAGGTGAAAAACCTTAAAAAATCTTTCGACGCATCTGGGGGCCTTAAAAATGGTGGATGCAGTCGGTTGGGACTCTTAATAAAAGGTAAAGTATAATAACACCAAATAGTGTTATTTGAAGTCGTACCCCTCTCCATCCACCATTTCTAGGTTTAACTCTTATTCTTTCGAATGATTAAAAAATCCTGAAAAAAGTGACCAATAGAAAACACTTTTCACACGCGAATTGTTTTCGCATGCGAATATTGAATTCCTGTGCGAAAATTCAAGACCAAAAGTACCGAGGCTAAGGCGAGTGACATAATCTCTGAATACAATCTACTTAAACCTTTATTGCATTATTGCAAACCTTTACATTCAATAGATTGAAACGTAAATTTACGAAAGAATATAACATAATCGTTTGAATAAACAATATTGCGCGTTTCCCTGGTTTTGATGGTGTAGACAAATCTTGCTTTATAATAACATTTATCTTTATTTTTATTTATTTTAATGTACCGTATGTTACTCCCGCGTTCATGACGAATCTAACAATGTATCGTTTATTTAAATCGACCCATCTGTTGAGGCCCTACGACGGCACAAAAATAGGTCACACACACACATACCTACGTACATTGTATAATACACTCACGGCCGGGTGACCCTTCCTTGGCAGTCAAGTAAAAAGTATTCAGCTATCTACATTCCGAGGTTTAAGGATTAACAAACAAACACACATACTTTCTATTATTAGTAGAATTATTGGAAGAAAAGGGTTTTGTGATCGTGAATCTTACTATTATTATGAAGACGAAAGAATTGTTTATTTTTAACGAATAAGCTCCAAAACTACTGGATCAGTTTCAAAAATTCTTTCACCAAAAGAAAGCTACATTATCGAAGAGTAACATAAGCTACCTTTGATCCCGATTTTCACAAGGGATCTTGACCTACGCGGGTGAAATTGCTATTATTGTTCATATAAATTAAATCATCTCATAATCAGTTGTATGTACCTAATTATAAGCCACACATGTATTGGTATACATTTTAATACAATTTGTACTCTTTGCTATGTTGTCTTTATTATTTATTTCAATTTCACTCGCCACCCTTACGACCAAATACAGAAACACCACTCAAAAATTGAGGGCTACTTAAGTAATTAAACCGCTTTTATTTTTAAAAATTAGTTTGAGAAATTTTCATTTGAGCTGACTTGTTTAGTTGGCACTTAAATTTTGTGTAGCGTTTCAGTATTTGGCCATGCTTGGTGACTCAAATCATCACATTTTAGTCCCAAATAGCATCTCAATACAAATTAAGCTTGTACTATAATTTATGGCGCTATTTCGGCTTACCTACCTTTAGCTTTATTAAGAAGTAAACCTCACTCAAAAGTTGTTATGAAATAGTATAAGGGTTTCTTGTTGACTACGAAACTAGCTACCTGGACCCTTATTTTTGAATCGCTCGTAAGACTTTAGACGACTTAAATAATTCGATATCTGCTGATTTTCGTTCGATATCTGACTCCTGCGGCAAGTGGTTGACACCACTCGTTGCGGTGGTGCGATTCACATTGAAAAATAACAGAAATGGAACGAGTGTTAGCAGAAATCGAGGTATTTAAATAACTCGAAGTGGTGCATTTGGTTCAAAAATAGAGCCCCTGTTACATGTTACATCGTCGTCTTCGCTCCAAGAAGACTGCACTTGACAACTTTTGAAATATCAATTTCAATTATGTTCTCTAAGGTTGAGGTAGTTTTTGCTTTGATATATCAAAACGGTCCTATTGAACCCAGTTGGTCCTAGTCTGTCTTTATCTAACTAACCAACAAACACAAATGTGAGAAAAGGACGGACTGGGGTCTCTAACATCAAACGGGACAGTTTTTTGTCGATGTAAGTTTTTTAGTACTTACTGTACTATTTCTATGTCTTTACTTGATGTAGGCCGTAGGCGCCTGCTAATTTCTTATGTTTTAGCGGCTTACGTGGGTGTGACCGCGGGACCCAGCTAAATAGTAGTAGGTACTCTAGGTACACCTAAAAAAATAAAATAACCAAACTTATTTTAAGCTCAATAGAGCTTATTTTAATAAAGGTAACAAAATCTATTGTACATATATTACACAACTACAAAAGCACTTTGTACTAGGTTTACATCATAAAATCACAATATTGAATGTCATACAAAAAATAAATATGGACAACTATCTCACTGGAGTCCTTTAAAACATACAAGTTCAGTGTTTCTTATAATAATAAAAGATCTACCACCCCTAAGTGGCTAGGCACCACTCAGCTGTAACAGACCCATCGACTGCTCGCCAAGCAATGGACATCGAAGCAAGAACCCGGCACGGCCGCGTGACGGTCTAATGTATTTCACGCCTAACAATTGTATAGAAATTCAGTACATAATAGTAGTCACATTTAAAATTTTAGTGGAAACGCTAACCAGATGTTAATAATGATAAAGATTTTGCTGGGCGTTTTAAGGGGTTCCTTGGGATGTTTTCTTTCACTGTAACAACGATGTTAATAGCTCACATATTTTTTGTAATTACAAAAACATTGGTCAGCAAGTTGTGCAGATTTGAAACCACAACAATGAAAGTCAAAGTATTTACCATTAGACCCACACCACTTTTAAAATACATTATATTTTTGGTTATTAGAATACTGTAAAAACACTAAACTACAGTAGGTTGTGTCCTTAATAACATTTGCAGTATGTTAATCGCAAGAACCATCAAGCCACCCATCTTTCCATCTCTCATGGACCTTGCTGCAGTCAAATTCAGGCTTGCCCAGCTTCTTATTGACTGTGTTGTGTCGTTCACAAAGCCAAAGTGATAATTCCACTCGTGATTTTGTCTTAGGAGGATTTTTTCTTATACTGAAACAGAAGTATTACTGATGTTCTTAAAAAGGTTTGTTTTTACTGTAGGTTTTCTTGCCGAGTTAAGGTGAAGGAATTCACCTTAAGAGAAATGTTAATAGTGCACATGAAAATCAGCTTCTTCTAACATTAAATTAGTTCAAAATTTAATGTGAGGATACATTGCAATTTTAGGAGTAATGTTTTATCCCAATACTTGTACTAAATAATCTCTGACCAAGTTATTTTTGCAGTCAACGGTGGCACTTGTCTACTGTGCCTTCAGTTAAGTCAACAATATGAATAATTTATGTTATTGTAAATAATAATACTTACTCTTCTTGAAAATCTATAGCACATGGTTCACAAGGATAAAATCGTGAGAATATACTAAAAAACTTGTTCATGTCATCTGATTGTGCCTTCGTGGGGCGGTCGGGGAAGTAAGCCGCCATCGTGTGGAGGAAGCCCCACGTAGAGTTACCCAGCTCATCCCTGTCTAGTGGACAGTCATTTACTTTCGGAGGTTCCTGCAATATGTATCATATAATTTAATAATTCTTAAGTGTCTCTTTTACTTTAAAAATGACTCAATCTAGAGTATACATGGTTTTTTATTGACAATAACTTCAAATATATTTTGATGATATTTTATAAAAATAGTATTTTATTTAAAAACGCAGAATCACTCATGGTAAATTACAATACAGAAACTAAAACTAGTTTTAAAACAACAGTGTAGTTTGTAATATATACAGATAAGTCTGTGATTAAAACAGTACGAAACTACTAGAATAGTTATGAAATACCTATACTATATAACCTTACCGGTTTAGTATTATTTAATGTTGTTTTACCCTGGGTCTTTGCCCAGGACTTAAAGTCAGAACAGGCCCTACATGGCTTGTCTTCTTCTTCATCAGTATGATTAGATCGACGTGCTTTCGGCATGGTAATCGCTAAAATATTTACACTTTCAGCACCACTGAGTTGACCAAAAACTACTGAAATCTTGCGCAATATTTATAAGCCAAATCTGTCACAAACAATCGATTTTGGCATTGTTATTCCTTACAGTAAATTAACTAATTAAGTTGTTTTTCAGATAGAAATTACTGCAAGTTTTTTAAAATTTATTTACGAAAGAAAGTCTGTGAATTCAAAGCGCTATCAGCTGTCTGTCAAATAAAGCACGTGACAGATAAAAACGTAATATTTTTTTCTTATCGGTTGTGAACCGAATGTGGTCTTTTGAAAAGTAGCCAGTGTCAAGTATTATTCATTTTTAATTGCAAGTTATTTGCAAAGAATTTAAATATTTATTTCGTTAGATAATGGGAACTAAATAATCCAGCTAATAAATTAAAATTCGCAGACTGCTTAAAATACTTCAAAATAATTTAAAAAAAACCGGTCAAGTGCGAGTCGAAATTACGCACGAAGAGCTCCGTACTATTATAACAATTTGGTACCAAACCGTAAAGTAAACACTGGACCATGCTAAATCCCTGAACGCAACATACGCTTATATATCATTAGATGGTGCCAGTGGTAAAATACATCGCGGTACCGTTGCGTTTATATTGAAAAAATAAATACATTTGTTGTATGGGTCTAAGGGAGCTCAACATCACGACGGCCTCTGTGGCGCGGCGGGCAAAGGCCCGACTGCAAAACAGCGGATTCGATTCCCGCCTGGTGCAAATATTTATGATTTAAAATAAATAATAGAAATAATACAAATATTATTTGTATCTAGTCTGAGTGTAATTCAATGTAATTTTAACATTATGTATATATTTACAAAAGAAAAATAAATGTAAGTAGTATAATATACCTATCCGTTATCTAGTCACCGTAAGACAAGCTTGGCAGCTTATCTTGGGGTAGATGGCGCTGTGTGTTGGTCACAGAAGTTATTTATGTATTACAGAGAATCAGGGCCCAGTGGGCCGATTCTAGGGATTGCAATCCGGATTCTTCGAAATTCAAAAATAACTGAAAAATCCGGATTTTCTGAAGTTTTTTAAATCCGGTTTTTAAGACTCAAATCCGTTTTTTCGGATTGTAGACAAAATTGAGTTTAACGGAGAATATTACACATTTATCCAAAAATTTTCATTCTTAGTAATAGTAGATCGGTGTTACCTACTCTAAAACCCAAATTCGAACAATATAGATAGGCTATTGTACTTTGTTTGAGCGAATTTGACGCGAAACCCGTGATTGGCTCTGTAAACTCTGTTTATGCCCATATAAGGCAATAAACCAAGCAAGCAACGCGGCAAGACGGGCGGGGGCCCTCGCGCATCCCGCGCGACGCGACACAACGCCCCGCGCGCCCCGCTCTCACTTAGTCAGTCGGCCAGCTAGTTTCGTAGGTAGTGGTTGTGACTTGAGTTTGTCGAAATTTGTTGTCTATTAGATCGTGTGAATTTGTGAGCGTACATGTGAAAAGCGACCCACGCACGCTACACAAACAAGTAAGTACCTATATACATTTTTATACTATTTTTATGTATACATACAAACAGGTAAACCAGACGTTTTCCTGTATGGTGTGGCTTTATGGCTTCTAAGTGTAACTCACTGGGACGCCCCATGATCGCGTCGGCGTCGCTTGCTACATATCCAAACAATTTAATTGACATGTATCCTGTCACTAAGAAATATCAAATAACTAAAGGATACCTACTAACAATTATTTATTAATCTTTTACGGATGCTGCTTGCTTGCTTATCGAGTAGGTTTTATAGTGAATATGGTTTATTAAGATTAAGTTAAGACCCCTGCTTCTATTATACTATACATTTTTCATCTTAAGGCTTTTAACTTCGAAATCTCCGATATCGACCTACTATGTTTATTTCGACTTCATGTACCTAATCGTAAACTCATTTTTTTTTACGATCAACAAACGAATCAAACAAATTACATGTTTGTAGTTCAAGAAGCCTACTAGGTGCGTGACAGACTGAAAACACCATTTGAATAACTTCGCTCGATAGAAAAAATCTTGTAAAAACTATGAAAACTGATAAAAAAATTAATGTTTTTTCTGCTTTATTCACAAAATATTAAATTTTTTACTCGAAAAATAACTCAAACTGTAGGTATTGACATTTAGAAGGGATATGACTGATTCATTTTTTCTATAACTAGTTCTATTTTCGTCTAATATAATAATCGATTTTTTTTAAATATTTTTTTGCGTTGCTATGGCAATTTGCCATACTTACTAACTATTGAAATCGGAAATCTTCGCCTTAACTTTTAAATTTTATGGAGTTTTATTGACCGAGCGAGCGAGCGAAGTGTCTTTGCATCAAGTCTGACAAAATTTGCATTAATCTGTCAGTTTGTTTGTTGGTACTCCTCTACAGGTAGCATTTTTGAACCGATTTCGATGAAACTTGGTATACAGGTTCTATGAGTCAATAGAATTGTCGTCGTGGTTTTTTGATTGGAGGGGTACATCCCCCACAAAGGGGCAAAAAAGGGCTACACTATATCTCGGCCGTATGAAATCTGATTACTATAATTCTTTTTTATTTAAAAGTTAGCAACTTAAAGTCGGTTTTATAAAATTTGTCAATGATCTGACAAAGGTCTTCAGAGTGATGAACAGAATAACTCCTCAAATTGCAATAAATTACTCACTTTTAGATTTCTACCAGTAGGATAGGCTCTTTAACTACTCGATATGAATTAATGGAACGCCTAGAACCATGACCTCATCAAAAACCTCCTCAATGGGTAATTGCGGGCTGCGGCTTACGATTTTGAGAATTTGTGCACGAAAACACTGGACGTATTCATGGTATTAAGATCTCGTTTTTTTTTAATAAGACTGATTTGTGATTTTGATTAGTGATTAGATTAGAATAAATGCAGATTTTATCTTGTTATTGTTCTATAATGTTCTAAAGTTCTAAATAAACGTTTTAAATGACTTATGCTGTTTTATTTCAGTCTTATCAAATCACTTTAAAACTTCGAAAAATTCGGATTATCCGGTTTTTTTTTCGAAGGAAAATTCTGAAAACCGGATTTTAAAAAAATCCGGATTTTGCAATCCCTAGCCGATTCTGTAAAACATAGCATGCGAAAAACAGGCGAAATGCATGAGCATTGCAGAAGTCGATTTCTTGCAGGAGTAAAAGTAATAGCTGTACTATAACTACTTTATATACTATTGGTTGATGAACAAGGGGAGCTATTCAAATAATTAAGTAGCCCTTAACTTTGAAGGCTACTCAACTAATTAGGTAGTATTTAAGTAAAATAACATTTACCTACAGAATACGAATTAACGTACATCTTCTGCACGTCGTCGCCTGCATTCCGCATGCTATGTCCTTACCGAATCGAGCCCCTGATGACAGACGGACAACGAAGTCTCAGTAATAGGGTTCCGTTTTTTGCCGATAAAAATCTATTGGCATATAAGTAGAACTGCTTATTCTAGTTTAGTGACATCACCAAACTGTCATCGTGTAGGTCTAATTTTACAATTCACACATTAAAATGCCTATGAGTCAAATCAAATCCAGCACAATAAAAAATACATAAGTCTGATTTCTTTTTATAAGTTTGTGATCTTTTTATTTGGTGGTTTTACATCTTGTTGGGCTTCTAGATATCTTTAAGATCTTATCTTTTAATTTTTTTTGGGTTTACGCGATACTTAAATAAAATTTCAAACTCATTTTTGCGTCCAGTAGGTACTTCCGAAGGTAAAAAAGGAACTTTCATAGAATTACTTTGTTAGGTCTTTAGGGTAAATGTTCCTAGTATTTGATGTTGGAGGTTGGCTACTTCGGGTTCTCCTATTCTGGGATTCTGGAGTAAAAGTCCGATGTAGTTGTGAATCGTGAATCATTGAATTCTATTTTATTTACAAATATAGTTATATAAGTACAAAATAATAGTCCCGCAGTTAGCGGTAAATCGAATAAGAATGTAATATTAACAATAGAGAGAGATGACATGTACAAAAAGTGAGATGGCGAATTACACGTGCCGCGTGACTGAGACGGCGACGTGTTAGAGCGAGAGGGTAAATAGGAACGCGTGGTCGCGTGACGACCGCGGTTATAAATATACCCTGTCTCGCTGAGCTCGCTCATTTGCTCCGGGGTGCTGGTGAAGAAACGTCGTTGCTGCATCGTGGTGAACTTCAAATGAAGACTGAAGACGTTGCTGTTGTACATGTGGTGATCTTCGTGTGAAGAGGTCGTGGCTGCTGCATCTGTGTTCATGTTTCTTATAAGACCGTAACTTAACGTTCATGTTTCTTAAGGACGAGGCGTACTTGTTAGTGCGACCTTGACAGCGTAACGTAACGTTCTTGTTTCTTGAAGACTGGCTAAACAGTGTAACGCTTCTTGTTTCTTAAAGACTGAGTGATGTCGTAACGTTCTTGTTTCTTATGGGCTGAAGTAAAGCGCACTTTTCAGTGCGACCAGTCCCTGTTTCTTAAAGACGTGCTTGTGAGTGATGATGATGATGAAGAGTTGAGTTGAGTTGAGCCGCTACAGGTGGTCCCCCCTAAGTGAAACGTACCGGCAGTTTGGTGATTCTACCGGTTCGCGTTGTGTGCTGTTTCAAAATAGAGGTGGCCGTTGTAGGGTCTTCTTTTTGCGTTTCGAGATGCTTGTTGCTGGTTGAGTCGCTTTTTGTAGCATTTTCGTCTGTTTTGTTCGCAGGTATGTTGCTGTGATGTGTAGGTATACTCGTAGTTGTAGGTCTTGAAGTGTTTTGAAGTGTAGGTATTGGAGTTTGATGTTGTTCTTCTGTTATGTAGTACGCTGGTTTCAATCTGTCGATGGAAATAACGGCTTCTCTGTCTCGCAGCTTGATCTTAAATGTCTTGTTGTCTCGTTCTAGCACACGATACGGACCTTCGTATGGTTGTTGTAGAGGTTTTCTTACGCTGTCGACTCTAACAAATACATATTCGCAGGTACGTAGGTCACGATGTACGAAGATAGGTATTTTGTTCCCGTGGCTTGAAGTAGGTATTGCGGGTTTCAGGTCGTTGATCTTTTCACGCAGGTTGACGAACGTTTCGTTGGGTAAGATGTTTGATGTAGTAGTGTCGAAAAAGTCTCCGGGCAGGCGTAGTTGTTGACCGTAGGTAAGTTGCGCAGCGCTTACGTTCGTGTCGGTACGCAAAGCGGCTCGGAGACCTAGGAGTACCGTAGGTAGTTCGTCGGTCCAGACTCGTCCGTTTTCTAGTCTTGTTTTGAGTGCGGCTTTCAGAGTTCGGTGCCAGCGTTCTACCATACCGTTGGATTGCGGGTGGTAGGGTGAAGTACGAATTTTCTTTATGCCCAGTAGTCGTGTAAGCTCGGTGAATAAGGTACTCTCGAACTGTCGTCCTTGATAGCTTGTGATAGTGGTAGGGCATCCGTACCGGGTAATCCAATTGTTGTAGATTGCTTTTGCGACGGTTTCGGCTGTGATATCTTCTGTAGGTATTGCTTCGGGCCAGCGGGTACATCTGTCGATCATTGTGACGAGATAACGATGTCCTTGTATTGTTGTAGGTAGAGGGCCAACGATATCGACGTGAAGGTGTTCAAATCGCTCGGTAGGCGCGAAATTTGAAACCGGTGATTGAGTGTGTCGTTGAACTTTGCTTCGTTGACACGCGAGGCAGTTTTTCGTCCATTTCCCGATGTCGGTGTTCATTGCAGGCCAAAAGTACTTCTGTGTGATCATTTTTCGTGTCGTTCGTGTTCCGGAATGGCTAATGTTATGAACGGCTTCGAATGCGGCACGGCGAAATTCTGTAGGTATGTATGGTCGAACGTTTGGTGTTGATGTTTCACAGTAGAGCGGTGTCGAAACTGTAGGTATAGGTACTTTTTTGAGAACGATGTTGGTTTGCTGAAGTAGGAGAGGTATATCGCTGTCTCGTTCTTGCGCTGAAGCGATTTTCTCGTAGTCGAGCGGAGAGGGACAGGAGATAGTTTCGACTCGGCTGAGTGCGTCCGCAACAATGTTGTCTTGACCGCTGATGTGGCGAATGTCGGTTGTGAATTCACTTATGAAAATCAGCTGACGGCCTCGTCGTGGTGTCTCGGTAGGTGAAGTTGTCTTGTTGAAAACGAAGGTGAGCGGTTTGTGATCGGTGAATATTGTGACGTCGCGTCCTTCAATCATCTTTCGGAATTGTTTCACTGCCATGTACACAGCTGCAAGTTCGCGATCAAAGGTGCTGTACTTTTGCTGTGCTTCGGTGAATTTCTTTGAAAAGTAGGCGAGTGGTTGCCACGCGTTGTTTACGTATTGTTGTAGGACGGCGCCAGCAGTTTTATCAGACGCGTCCGTGAAGATAGCCCATGGTGCGCGATGATCGGGGTGAGCGAGTAAGGCTGCGTTTACGATGCTTTCCTTACGTGCGTCGAATGCGCGGGTAGCTTCGTCGTTCCATGTGATTTCAGTTTTATCTTTTCGTTTCACGTTGTGTAGGTACTTGTGTAGTGGTGCTTGTATAGATGCGGCGTTCGGTATGTTTTCTCGGTAGAAGTTTAGCATTCCGATAAATCTTCGTAATTCTTCGATTGTTCTTGGTTTCGGATAAGACGTAATTGTTTGAACTTTCTCGACTGGCGGCTTGATACCATGTTCGTTGACGCGATAACCGAGGAAGGTGACTTCTTCGCGGCCGAAAACGCATTTCGCTGGGTTTATGGTGATACCGTATTCGTCGAGTCGTTGTAGAACGAGCCTTAGGTGTTCGCGGCTTTCTTCTTTGTTAGACGATATCAGTAAAATATCGTCGACGAACGGGTAGGCGAAGTCGAGTCCTTTTAGCACTTCGTGGATGAATCGCTGGAAGGTTTGGCCGGCGTTTTTTAGTCCCGGACACATGCGCGGGAATTCGAATAGGCCGAACGGTGTGATGATCGCTGTTTTCTCGATATCGGCTTCGTGAACTGGTAATTGTTGGTAGGCGCGATTTAGGTCGATCGTGCTGAATATTTTCTTGCCGGAGAGTTGATATGTGAAGTCCTTCACTCTGGGAATCGGGTAGCGGTCGGGTTTCGTTATCGCGTTGAGGCGTCGATAGTCACCGCAGGCACGAATATCGCCGTTTTTCTTAGGTACGACGTGAAGCGGCGACGACCACGGACTCTTACTCGGGCGGCAGAGACCCTGCTCCATCATATTTTCAAATTCTTTTTTGACTTGCTCGTAGCGGTGAGGCGGGAGGGGTCGTGCTCGGCAGTGTACAGGTGGTCCGCTTGTTTCGATGAAATGCTCGACTCGGTGTACGGGGTTGAGTTTCATTGATGTTAGTCGAGTCACGCCGGGAAATTCTTGTAGTATGTCGTGATATGATTGCTGTAGATCGATGCTTCGAATTGTAGGTATGTTTGACTTCTGAAGTTGTGCGTTCGTTGTGAGTTTAGTTTTTCCGTCGATGAGTCTTCTATTTTTGATGTCAACGATCAGTTGGTGGTTGAGGAAGTCCGCGCCAAGTATTGGTTTAGTTACCGCAGCGACAATAAATTTCCACTTGAATGGACGGCGTAGGTTGAGGTCGAGTTCTAACGTTTTCTCTCCGTAGGTAGGAATTACCGTATTGTTTGCAGCGTACAGTTGGAATGTTGTCGGCTTTGACGAAGTACCGGGTTTTCTTGGTAGAACTGAGACATTTGCGCCGGTGTCGACGAGGAATCGGAGTCCTGTTTTTTTGTCAGTTACGAAGAGGCGGTAGGAGTTTTCTATAGCGCCGGGTAGCAACTCGTCCATTTTTGTTGATTTTGGTTGATTGAATTTGCACGGTGGTGTGCATCTGTATGCTGCTTTGCCGAATCTTCGATGGTAAAAACAGTAGGGTGATGGTGATTGTTCTTGCTGATGAGATGGTGAGCGTTCGTTTTGTCGGGAGTGGCTTCTTTGATGGCAGGAATTGCAGACTAAGTTGCGACGATTATTTTCGCGAATTTCTGCGATTTCGAGAGACAGTTTGCGGATTTCTTCGATTAGGAATTGTTCTTCGGTGGTCATGGTTGTTTTTCTTCGGTTGCTTCGTGTTCTTCGGTGGTCACCAATTTAGGGTAAATGTTCCTAGTATTTGATGTTGGAGGTTGGCTACTTCGGGTTCTATTCTGGGATTCTGGAGTAAAAGTCCGATGTAGTTGTGAATCGTGAATCATTGAATTCTATTTTATTTACAAATATAGTTATATAAGTACAAAATAATAGTCCCGCAGTTAGCGGTAAATCGAATAAGAATGTAATATTAACAATAGAGAGAGATGACATGTACAAAAAGTGAGATGGCGAATTACACGTGCCGCGTGACTGAGACGGCGACGTGTTAGAGCGAGAGGGTAAATAGGAACGCGTGGTCGCGTGACGACCGCGGTTATAAATATACCCTGTCTCGCTGAGCTCGCTCATTTGCTCCGGGGTGCTGGTGAAGAAACGTCGTTGCTGCATCGTGGTGAACTTCAAATGAAGACTGAAGACGTTGCTGTTGTACATGTGGTGATCTTCGTGTGAAGAGGTCGTGGCTGCTGCATCTGTGTTCATGTTTCTTATAAGACCGTAACTTAACGTTCATGTTTCTTAAGGACGAGGCGTACTTGTTAGTGCGACCTTGACAGCGTAACGTAACGTTCTTGTTTCTTGAAGACTGGCTAAACAGTGTAACGCTTCTTGTTTCTTAAAGACTGAGTGATGTCGTAACGTTCTTGTTTCTTATGGGCTGAAGTAAAGCGCACTTTTCAGTGCGACCAGTCCCTGTTTCTTAAAGACGTGCTTGTGAGTGATGATGATGATGAAGAGTTGAGTTGAGTTGAGCCGCTACAGGTCCCTCCTTCTGTCTATCAGGACCCTTTATTCCCATGTTTTTATACGCTCACTTTTCTTTTCAGTCTAATCGCGTTGCTTTTGTTATACTCAGTTTTTTACTTAATTTTTCAACGCCCGTCGTGTCTTTCAGAACTTCTGTTCACGGATAGTAAGTAGTGGTACTGATTAAAAATAAATACTTATATATCAAGAGATTGATAATTTAGCGCTTAGGAATAAAAACAAAATTATAATCAATAACACTAACAATATATATTTCTTAAACAAAATAAGACAATTTGTAAATAATAAACGTGATAAAAACATAAAACATTTCTTAATTATTTCATCTTATATCCTACAGAAGATACTACAGAAGTCGATTTATTTCAGGTACTTGGATTTTCGCAGGCTTCTATAATTTCTGTAACAAAATAATTTAGTTTTACACACATTTTACTGACAAAGGAGAACATTCGATTACGCTCAAACAAACAAACACACGAACCTCTTAATCTAAATACTTAAACTTACCAGCTTCGTTCTGACGTGAGTAATAAATAACTTTACCAGTATTATCTATGTAGTTGATTACTAATTGTTATAGGCACATTGCAGTACATTGCAATTTAACCGACTTCATTTGAAGTAAAGCTTGCAAAAGTAATGCTAGAAAAGCTTGTTTTGCGTTTAATTTCAAGCCAACATCGCAAAAAGACAAATTTACTTTATAGTAATCACTGGTTTACCACGCCACGTTACGTCAAAGCAGCAATGTCATTCATAGTGCCTATCAAACTCGGTTATCAGCTAGATAGATGTTTGACGACCTCTGTGGCGCGTCGGGCGAACGCTTGGCTGCAATTCAGAAGGTTGCGGGTTCGATTCCCGGTGGGTGCAAATATTTATGCTAAAAATAAATATTTGTATCTGGTCTGGGTGTATTTCTATGTGTAATTTGTATGTATTTACAAAATAAAAGTAAATGTAAGTATCCGTTGTCTAGTCACCGTAACACAAGCTTAGCAGCTTACCATGGGGCTAGATGGCGCTGTGTGTTGGTCACAGAATTTATTTATTAATACGGGTCTAGATCTATGTATATGTATGGTATATACTAACTATGCACGATCCCCCGCAAGGCTGTGACGGCAGGCGAGCGCGGCAGCTCGAGTCCTTCATCACACGCTCGCGCTAGCAGTGGGTCGAGCGGCAACGAGCCCAGTAGCGGTGCACGCTCCGCCTCGCACATCGCTGCTGCACCGCCCGTCGTCGCCGGGAATATCTCGCTGCGGGCCTGTGGGAGCGGGACCGAGTATGTATCTACACTACATTCAGTATACAATCCAAAGCACCTATACCTACCTATACTTTTTGCAAGACAGGAAAGATCCTACCATGCAACAGGTATAGTG
This sequence comes from Idaea dimidiata, assembly GCA_949358125.1. Lineage (NCBI taxonomy): Eukaryota > Metazoa > Arthropoda > Insecta > Lepidoptera > Geometridae > Idaea > Idaea dimidiata. The sequence goes on from OX442334.1 coordinate 13,930,072, forward strand.
TCAAATATTTATTGAAGGGAAAACTTCTTTAGGTGCACCGCACACAGTTTTTTTCGTAGGTCGTAAGTTAGACGCTGATCCATCGAGATGAGGTGAAAAGGCTCGATCGGGTGAACTCCGGACCGCAGAGTATACCCCAACGAGAAAGATGCAGTCAGCTTTGCGATTGCCAGTGAAATTTCAACTTCTGTCGTGCGGTCTTAAGCACACACTCTTTATTTTATCATTACTATGAGGTTTATCAAACATTTCTCAAATTACATATTATATTAGTGTCATGAATGTCTGTGTGCAATGGCGTACAATATTTATTTATTTATACACTAAGCACAAGCTTATATCGCTGTAACTGAGGGGAAATATAGATAGACGTATATTAAATCTTTAAAGTTTGGGACTAACATATATAAATTGGATACGAAGCAGCTCTCTTTAATAGAAAACCGAACAGTAGCTTGGGGACACGATCTGTCTATATCTAATCCGGGACTATGCACTTCGAGGTGACCTTACGGAACAGCGGACACCCACTGGAACGCCTTGCGGCACTTGGGGACGCTAAATTATAAGCACGATAGATTAGTTATGGAGAGGTTGTCCTACCTTGCAATTAGGACAGACGAAGAGCGACATATTCTCAAGAACTCCAAGCACTTTGACCCCCACTTTCTCACAGAAATGCAGCTCTTTGCGGACATCTAGTAGCGCCACTTCCTGAGGCGTCGTCACCACAATAGCGCCCGTCAGCCCGGCCGCGGATAGGTATTGTACGGCTGATAGATGCTCGTCTGATGTACCTGATACAAATACATCATTGAAGTTAGTAAGCTTGCGGCCTTATTACGTAGGTAACATTGTTGGTAACAAATTTCGATTGAAACAATTGAAATTTATGCATTTATGTAACTTTTCATGTCATTCAGTAGCAAACAAATGGCCGTTGCAATTATAAACCGACTGCAGCTGTCAAACTATTTACACGTAATGACATAAATCAACAATTGCAATTACTTCGATCGAGACTCGTTAAAAACAGAGTTACATAATCAAGTTCTTGATGTAAGTACTTTTGTTCAGATAATAACATTATTCATCTGCCTATAGTTATCGAGTTGAGTACAAAACCAGGAATTCCCAAATACAAAATAAGTTAACTATAGCGATATAAATATATATAGCAAATCGCCCTATAACTATAGCAACTATAGTTATAGGGCGATTCGCGTGTGACGTGTAAAAAGTTTGTAGTAATATTATAATTTGTGTGAATAAGTAGGTAAATGATGGATATTGATTGCTGAATGGTAAAAAGTGCGTTTTTTGTCATTTAGGCTACATTCGACTAAACTGGAATTAGCAATGAATACTAATTCTCCGCATAAATCGTCATTTTTTCAATTGAACAATTCAATACTCGCTTGAACAAAAGACGATTTACTTATGCTTAGAATTGATTGTCGCTGTTTATTTCAGTTTGGTCAAATCAAGCCTTAGTCGTATTTTCTTATACACCTACTTGTGACAGTGCTTACCCTTTTCTGAAAAATCATCTTAATCAATAATGGTTCAGTAGAACCAAAATTTCAATTACTACTAAAATTAATTATTAACGGGGTGTTTACCATGTTAATATAATTTATTCGCGGAGCTCGATATAACCATGTTATACTATACTGAGATGTAATTTGTAAAATAGACAAATTACACCTCAGTCAACCTTGAAAAAGCCAACTGTAAAGTTAGCGAAAGCTCGGGTCAAATAATGAATAAAAACGCGATAAAAACCGGATAAATAAAGTGTTTTATAACCATGTTAGTTTAAAATCTAAAATCGTAAAGTTTCAATAATCAGAATTTCATCTGTTTTTATTTGAATATGTTACTATCAAACAAAATAAAAATTCCTTTCTGCCACTTGCGTCCAATTGATAGTATTCCGATATGTAGGTCGGTGCAGCCGATATGTAGGTCAAAGTCAGGTCACGATTTAATCAAAACAAGGCATGAAGGCACTATTTATTTTCTTACTGTTTGTCAAATATAGCTTGATTCCTGTGACATATTACGCTCATGAAGTATTGTATTGCGTAATTATGCCATACGTAAGCGTGATTAACGGGCACCGCCTGCTCGAGGGAAAGGAAAAACCACAGACTAAATCGGTGTGAAGATAAAAGAGAAGATAATTACGAGTTCAAATCGTGTGAGTTTAAAATGTTTAATATAAAAGAAATCGGTTAAAATATTATAATTATTGCAATAGATGAGATGATTGATGATTTAATTCACTGTCGTATCATAACAATACACCAGAAACACATTGTATATTCAGAAAATTCAAAATAAATAAAACATGCAGTATAATTACACAAACACACATAGCAGTATTTAAGTAAATCCTAATTTAATCAGCTTATCGCACTTTTTTTTAGTTTGAACTCTATTTGGCCATTATACACGTCGGTCGCGCTACCCGATATCTTACGTTGCAGACATGCCGAAACTGTTCATATTAGTTTACGTATTTACGTAGCAATTCATGGTAGGGGTACTGGACCTGTATTTTTATTCTATATAAAATCTGTATGCAGTGTCTACTATAAATGACACGTTGTCGAAAGTCCAGTTCAATGCTCATCAAGTAATGTCACATCCATTGTGTGGAAAACAATACCGATTAGAGAAATGAAATGCAACATATATATGTTAAGGTTATGTTAAGGTACATGAAATATATGTGGTTAAGGCAACATACTCGCGAATTCGCGATATTGGCGGCAGGGATCTCAATATTTCTCAGTTATTACAAAGCATTCTGAAATATTATTTTGATATCTTATTTTTCATTCTCTTATCTTTACTTTTGTAGTTTTCTTTACACAATTGGTTAACTTTTATAACAGAATAAAATAATATCTAAAACACCTCGTTTTAAAAAAGATATTCATTTTAAGTATAGCTAAACGTGACGTATTTATACCTTTATTTTTTTCTGTATTAAAGCATAATAACATACACTTGAAACTCGTAGAACAATTTACTAAATTAAAAAAAAAAACTTTTACACATCTGAAATTTGCTAGCCCTTTTTCCCTGTCAAGTCATTGAGTTACGTCACGGTGAGTATGGGGCCTTAAGTAATAATTTTATTTTCAGATAGATAATTTCGTTTCATATTATGCTCGTCAAATTTATAGAAGTAACTATGTATTGCGTATAATTTTCCTTATAGTAGGTACGTATAAGTGGTATTAGAAGGTATTTCCTATGGATAGGTATTTAAATTATCAACGTCCCTATAAAACAGTATTGTTCGCATAGTAATGGAACGAGGTACTGTGTTTTTCTTTAATTTGTATATTGTAGAAACTTAGACGTGAAATTGGAGATAATGCTCGTGTAGAATAATATGCAATTAATACAAAAACCATTTACTTATTTTAGACCTGATTTTTAATTCTACGGATAAAAGATATTAATGGAATAAGTTCGAACGCAACCAAATTTAAAAGCCTTCAAATTTTGACGTTCTAAATTTAATTTAATTTTCTTTTTAAATATCATAGTGACGTTCCGTGGTGTTACATTAAAATTTTATTTGTCAGGTATGTCTAGGGATTTGAAAAATCAGCCCTTAATTCTGTAATTTGAAATTGTTCTGTTATGTGTTTGAGTTAGTAAATTTATCGTATAATTTAATAAAGGTTTTCTTATGACAAAACTATCTAACAATCTGATAACATCTTTAACAATTTTCTACCAATTTATCCAGAATACACAAACGCGGAGTGTGTTTCAACGTGTCCGACCTCACTCGAGCCTCGGTACGTGTTACATACCCCCGTTTTAAGACCAGCTATTGCCGCTGCTGATTCCATCACAGTCAATGATGAGGAGAAGAAGCTCCGTAAGTCATTTATTTCAATTTAATACTATCGTCCAAAGAATTTAGATAGGTCTCTTATATGAGTCTAGAAAATTAATGGTTGCTAGACAGTGAAGCATTTGAAACTCTGCTCTGACGGCCGAGCCAGTTTATCAGTAGTCAAGTTGTTCGGATATTACACACCTTTAAAAAAGTCGCAACAAAATACGTACGTTGTAAGATTGACTGTCCACTTTTGCATGTATGTCGTGAGTTTGTTACTCAATCAATCACACAAAAACTACTGAACTTTATTTGTTCGATGCAGCCGTATACCATTGTAGCAAGTGCGGCAGTCTTTAGATATTATTAATTAGTTCGCATTAGGCCATCTAGTCATCAAGTGTAGCACGTGCTCAATAAAATCAAGTGCATTTTAATATAATTTCTAAGTTAATTATTCAATATTCGTTGCTCATTCAAACATTTATTAGGTAAGCTGTTCAGCCAATAAGTCTGTAGGTACTGTCCCACTGCAAGGCAAAATCCTTTCTACCTTCCTTCCATTTATCGCGGTCTAGAGCTATTGTGGACTAGTTACTTTTGAAGGAATCAAAATTGTTTTGCCATCGCTGTCTTGGTCTGTCGCTTGGTAGTGACCAATCATTAATGACCCAAATATACAAATAAATAATATAATAGTGTCGGATAATGCTAAAAAGCCTCTATATTCTAGATTATTATTTTTTGGTCCTTCAGACCTTTTGCAGATGGCAAATACTGATGATTACAACAACCAAGCACGGTTAATCGACGCTCTCGAAAATTTGGCGGTCAACATCAGGAACGATCCCAAAGAGCTTAAGACTAACAAATACTTCAAGAAACATTTGGAGACCTTAGAGACTTACTGGGGAGATGTACAATGTAATGATGAGCTTCTAATCAGGGAACTCAGCAGGTCTCATCACTATTTCGACAATGACGAATATAGTAGAGCCGAAAAACTGTATGTGGCAACAAAAGATCTTCTTAATGAGCAGTACCAAGTATTCGTTGTAAGAAAGAATGAGATGGAAGATTCGCAATCAATATCAGGAACTTCGAATTCAAGCCAAGATCAAGCCAAGTATGATAATGCAGAAGGTTCAGATCATGATAAAGCAAACGGAGATTTTAATGATTTGCCTCAATCAACAACTGAATCTGTATTTTCATTAGATACCTCATATCTCCCAATGCACTGGACGAATAATGAAGGTATCGTTGTCTTATTAGTATTATCACTTACAATTCAGTTAGATAATAGAACCTTAACATTTGGAGATAACATAAAAAGAAAAAAAATGATATTTCGAACTAAAATATCAACAATCAATCTCTGAAATATTTCACCAAGATATTATTGTAATAATATTATTATGTACATTCGCATGAGCCTCTTAACGTTTTAAGTTCTTTAATTCCCTGACTACAAGGAAAGGGAAACATAAGTTTTTCGCGCCTATCTTTGTATGTTTGTATCTCTCTCTTTCCCCGTGTCGCTGTTTCCTCATATCTTCTCAATCACTCGATGGATTTCTTTAATCATGCTATCGTTAGATTCGGTTCCCAGTCCGTTTGTTGAGTCCAAGTAATCTTTGATAGGTGACATAACAAAAAGGCGGCAACCAAAAGCCATATTGTAATAAAAAGAGATATAATGTCAAATGGGGTATCGTGAATAAGTAAGTGCAAAACATGTTTAGGTTTCTTTATCGGGATGTGTGGTTCCAAATGCTAACCTCTGTAACCATTCTCCTTTCAGGCTTAACAAACGGCGGCGGTCGGCGAGTTGTCAAAGCGGTATGCGGATACACAGCTTGCACATTGCTCGACATTTGCTTTAAGGAAGGCGACAGAATGGAGGTGTTGGATGATACGAGACCTGATTGGTGGGGAGTGTTGCATTTGAGGACGATGACGCAGGGGTTGGTCCCAGTCAATTTAATAGCTGAAGAAACGTTGGAGAGCGAAGAGTGAGTTCTGTTTCATTCTATTTTAATTAGGGATACATATATCTTTTTTTACTCAGGATAGATAAGCGTTTCACCAATCACCACTATATTACCTGATGGTAAGTGATAATACGGTTTAAGATGTAACACGCTCATCTAGAAGAAGGAAGACAGCAGTGGAACAAGATCCGACCGTCTTCCTTAGCGGCTGTTGCACTAAGGAAGTGGCTCCTTATCTAGAACCATGGTAGCATATCAAACCAAATTTAAGGTAACAGAACTGGCGAGCTACTGCTCGCCAGTAGCTCGCTAGTGTATGCCGTGTGTAATCATCATAACTCAAAATTAGTATAGCAGGAAAACGATTAAATTTTAAAGAAAAGTTCGATTCATCTGTATTCATTACTGTAAGAAGATAGGGCTTTAATTAATATTTCTGCTATTTATTCCAGCTGGTTCTTCCCTCACGTGTCACGGAAAGAAGCGGAGAAATTGCTACTAGCAAAGTGTAGTAATAACCCAATAGGAACATTTCTGGTTCGTCCCGCGGAATTTAATAAGCTCTACAGATTCACTCTGAGCGTTAAGGTTTGGGACGACGGTTATTATGTCAAACATTATAGAATAATGTTATCGGACAATGGGGAGTTTTATATCGAGGCCAATCAGACGTTTTCGAGTTTGTCGGAGTTAATAATGACGTATACGTGTGAGTACAATTTTATTGTTTACTGTATAGGCTTTAAGGTGAAACGTTCGCCACATTACCGGCCGAATAGTAAAACGGCGGCACTTAAAATTTGAACTTAAACAATTAAGTATGAATTAGTTAAACTCTTTAACTCAAAAAAGCCTGTTACTTAATTTGAATTTTCATCTTCTAGCTGGTCAATTATTCAAGTTGCCCTCAAATTTTGAGTACCAGGAATACTATCGATGGACATATACTTAGGGTGATTATTTTTTTTTAATGACATGGTTCGTTTCTATAATAATCCAGGAAGCAACTTATTTCATTTTCTGCTATTTTTTGTAGTTTGGGAAATCTCTCGGAAGGTCGATTTAAGGATGATTTATACTAGACCGTGCCGGGTCCGAGCTTCGTTGTCTATTGCTCGCCCGCCACTCGGTCGCAACAGACCGATCGACTGCTCGCCGAGCAATGGACAACGAAGCTAGGACCCGGCACGGTCTGGCATAAATCATCCTTTAAATGACCTATACAGGGAAATTTTTACATTTTCCTACATCCTAAAACGTAATTATTCCACAAAATTTAACATGTTTGCTGTAGGATATTATGTGCAGTAGGTATGGTCGAATACAAAATTTAATACTAGTTGCCCCCCGCGGTTACACCCGCGTAAATCCCGTTTCCGCGAGAATATCGGAAACACATAAACAGTACCTGTGTCAGTAGTTTCTGCGCGATTGAGTAACAAATTTTACTTTTTGCGGTTTTTTTCGCGTAAATTTAAGAAACATGTAATCTTTTTTGCGACTTCATTAGATAGAGCTTTTTTAACCCCCGACGGAAAAAAGTCGTTTCGTTTTAGTTTGAGGCGAATTTGATAAAATAACAGAAATTAAAAGGAACTACTTACTAATATTATACAAGGTGTAACGGGTAAGCCCTTTTAATCCGAAAGGGGGTTGTTCTAGACGTCTAGGCGAACAACTTTTGTTCTACGACTTTAGAAAATTCGAAGTACTTTTCGAAAAATTTAGGTGTAAAGTTTACTTGAAAATCAGCTGTTTCTGAGAGTTCGAGGTCATTGACCTTATGTTGCCCTTTTATTTAGTTTGATGGTTTACAATCAAAACTTCAATTACCTTTATTTTCAAAAACAGCTGTTTTTTCAGTGAAACATAATCTCGAAATTTTCAAAAAAAAGTATGTTTTTTCAAAAGTCGTAGAACAAAAGGTGTTCGCCTAGACGTCTGAACAACCCCCTTTCGGATTAAAAGGGCATACCTGTTACAAATTGTATACGCGAAAGTTTGTATGTATGTATGTGACTGTGTTACTTTTTCACGCAAAAACTAATGAGACTTGGAATATAGGTAGCTGAGGACCTGGAATAACACATAGGCTACTTTTTATCCCGTTATTCCCGCGGGAACGGGACTTACGCGGGTGAAACCGAGGGTCTAACAACCAAAAACAACTCTTCCTTGCTTATTCGTTTTAGATCCAAGCTACGGGTTAACCCGACCATGTCCCATGCCACCTTCAATGTGCGAGGTATGTGATACAATAGAAGATTTGACATTTACTGTCGAAGAAAGCAAGCCAACGACACCTGACGACGGTTATGTCACCTTCCAACCCAGTACAAAACCCACTGGATTGCTGGACGTCGCCGAAGAAATTCGTTCTCTTCTAGAAGAACTGGTCAAGTTCAAGAAATCAATGGGGCCAGTGATGGAGAAGTTGGCTGATGAGATTGATAGTCGAGTAGGAGAGCTATTGACAAAGATGGCAGAGAGTGATGGTGAAATGGCTAAATGTAGCATAGAGAAACCAGAGGTGGTTAGTCCGGATCTGGCGACTTTGGAACCGGTTCCGGCATCGAAACTGGAACCTACATCGGCAACGGGTCTGGTTGCTCCAGCTTACATCCTTAAACAAGAGGTGGAAAGTCCGGCTCCATTACTAGATCTGGCGACTTTAGAACCGGTTCCAGCATCGGACCCGGATCTGGCGACTTGCGAGCTCAACTCCCACCAGGATCAAATATTTAGGTTACTTATGAATGTTTGTTTCTGGTTCTGGGTGTTTTTATATGTACCATACTATGTATTAATAAAATAATATATAATTTCTTGTATAGTTTTCGCGTTTTTGCATAGTAAAACACTTTATTTAAACCCGGTAACCCGGTCGCCAATCGCGTTTTATTCATGATTTTTAAACGAACCGAGCTTTCGCCAACTTTACAGTTGGCTCTTTCAAGGTTGACAACCTTAATAAAAGCGAATAAAACGCGATTAAACCCGGTAAATAATGTGTTTTATTAAAATAATACATTACATATTATATCATATTACATTAGATTTATTTTATTCAGCACGTTCATCTAGAAGAAAACTCGTTATTAGCTGCGGAATATTTATGAAAATAAAGTTTTTGGTCGTTTGAAATGTTTGTTTTTTTTAGTTAAGCATGAAATAATACAGTTATTTCATGTTATGTTTCTTCGTATTTTGTAATAAAACTCAAGAAGAAGAAATATTGTATTTCGTAATTAATTATTCAAGTAAATTTATACATATTATTGACAATATTGGAGCAAAAGCAAAAGTATATAATATCTGTTCTAACACACACATTTAAAAAAAAGAAACACAATTTAAAACAAAATTGTGTAAATATTGTATTTGGTTGTACATATTACAAAATAACCAAATACAATATTTCTTCTTCTTGATTTTTGTTGGTACATAGTACATACCAATACTACCAACTATAATTCAATAAAACAATAACTATAATTCAATTAAACAATAAACGTACCTGGGGGTGTGTCGATCAGTAGATAGTCCAAATCGCCCCAATCCACTTCGCTTAGGAACTGTTTGATCATACCTGCAATTTGAGTAGAAGACTTGACGTCAGATTGGGGTAAGACAAGCCTTAATATGTACTAGCTGCGTCCCGCGATTCCATTCGCATAAGTCCCGACGCTGTGGAAATATCAGGATCAAAAATAGCCTAAGTGTGTTACTCTTTGAAAATGTAGCTTTCTATTAGTGAAAAAAAATTTGAAATCGGTCCAATGGTTTCGGAGATTACCCCAATATAACATGCATAATTTATTTTACCGAAATGACCTCTTTATAATATTGGTATAAATTCAGGCTGGACTTGCTGGACCGTTTATAATTATATGATCGGTGGTTCATAATCAATCAATCATCTATAGTAGGTAATATTACTATAGTAGGACGACGCGCAATTTAATTTTATTCAATTATTTATTTCATAAATATATTTCCTACGCTACTACATTTGCCGTCGAGTTCAAAGCGACGTGACAGACGTCCCTTTGAGCTGCCGCATACAATGACAGCTGAACTCGACGGCAACTGTACTGTACTGCGCGTCGTCGCCTTCAAATGCATGCAAAACAACGCAATGGTCCTCGCCGCGCAGGTTTTTCCTTTGCGCACTGTGAATCCCAAAGCGATGTCGTCGAGTTGAACCCGACGGAGCTTGCGCGGTCGAGCTCCAGGTCGGTTCCTATTATGTTAAGTACATTTTTAAACCGGGGTCCGTTTAAACACAATAGTGATTGACCGTACATATACGGCATATAATAAAGAAAGTTATGTAACAGCATGTAACTCACCATTTTTCTTAGGCCCCCTCCATATAACGGCATCGTCGGGACTGCTCAGTAGAAACCCGATGGACATCAATGAAAGATTGTCTGTCACATACTGAAAACAAATTAAATTTATTTTTAACTAACAACCAAATACAGAAACGTCACTTAAAATTTAAGGACTACTCAAATAATTGGGCAACTTCTAAATTAAAATTTGTATAGGAATTTTTGAGCTTATGAGTTGCTTAATTGTTTAAGTAGATCTCAAATTTTGAATTCCGTTTTTTTTATTTGAATGTATCTATAAGTAGTTGCTTTAATATCTTTAGAGTTTTGCACCCGCGCGCTCGGCGTGGTTGAACGAGGCGACTTAACATACTTCAAATACTCTAAACTGACGGTTATGCAGCCCGATGTCTTACTGCAGGGCAAAGGTCTCTCTAATCGTCATTTCAAGCAGTTCGGTCCTAGAATTTGGCCAATCTCCGTCAAACTCATCAAGACACCACCGTTTTTTGGGGTGTGCAACGATTCCAACGATCTGACGATCTCAGCCCATCCGTCAAGATGCATCCGTCTGACGTAACTCGCCCAATCCCATTTAATGTTGGCAGTCTTTCTATCTACATCGGCTATCCCGGTCTTTGAGCGCAGAGTGGTGTTTTTACGCGATCAGTTTGCTTCACACCGAGTACGCTGCGCCCTTTGGCAAACCTTGACTTTGGAATTTTGTTTTTTAGTCAAGACCAGTTCTGAGAACCGTAGGTTAGGATGGGCAAGAGCTAGGCATGTACTATAATGGGTTAACTTACAACAGGCGACCAGCCGGAGCCCGAGTTGTGCACTTGCTCGCCGCGCACACCGAGCACGCGCGGCTGCGACGGACCGCAGATATCCGCGTCTAAGATGCCCACCTAAAATGTAATTTTAGTCAATTAGTTAGATATACCTACTACGCCTATTGTACCAAAGCACATCGGTTACCTTAAATTAACTCGCTTTACCTAATTCAAACTTAGCTTTACATTCCACTGGTCCATATGTTATGTGCATAAAAATATATAACACAATTCCACAACATATTAAAGATGAGACTAAAATAAATATATTTAAAAAATGTTTACATAAATATCTATCAGAAAAGGCCTATTACAGTCTTAAAGAATTTTTTGAAGACAATACATAATATAATAGACATAAGTAAATATTCCCTCCAAATAAGTACAATAAATTTGAAGTACCTATTTACAGGTAATATTTTTTATGGAAATAACTGTAGTAGTTAGATACGAGTAGACTTTAAGTAGGTAACTAACTACTAACTTAAATTATTAGTTTTAAGCTTAAATTGCAGTGCCCAACCGGGTTCATAATGTAAACAAAATGTCATTTTGTAAACCATTACCTTATGAAGCAATAAATAATAATAATTATATTATTAAAACAAAAAAAGGGAACATTTGCTGTAGGTATTTACTAACATTTTCTATTCGTTAAATGAGTTAGAAACACCTATCAATGACAGAAATAGTAAGACGTTTCCAAACTGCAGCGCGAACGATATAGCAATCACTCAACGAGAAAGCTAGTGTGTCAGCTAGACACAGTTTTATCGTGTTATTAAAGTGGTTGAGCCCATTCTAACATAACCATGCACGATTTAAAACTAGCATGGTTGTTTTCACTACAAATATTATTTAAAATCGGTTTTTTCATATAGATAAATTTAAACTATAAACATAACGATAATAGATAATTATTCATACACGTTTACTTATACATAAACTGATTTAGATGATTTTAACAGCGCAAATTGTTAAAAGCCAAAAATAGATCCAGGTGGCGTGCAATTGGAGAGAACTTTGTCCAGCAGTGGGCTGAAACAAGCAAATCAGCGCAAGCAAATTTGCTTGAACGCGCTGAATTATAGTGACCGGGAGATTATTATGTGAAGTAAGCTTGCGGTTCCAGCCACATCCCAGCCTTTAGCCTAGTCAGTATTATCCAGAGGAAAGAACAGGTTAATACGTCTGGAGCTAACTAAGACTTGGATTTTCTCACCATGTTTTCCTTCAGCGTGGAAGCGATGTACTAACATGCGCTATATATGGACCATTAAGTCCACATAACTTTTCATGGATAGAGACATTGCTTGGTACGCATTCGAAAGAACGCAATCGAAAGAACTTTGGAATAAAATTAGCCACAAGACACAATTAGAGGTATCTACCACAAGACCACCGCCGTTCTCATCCTACTAATATTATAATAATCCAGGATGGATTATAATAACTGATATTAAAAAAGGTGAAAATTTGGGTGTACACATTTTTGTTAGGTACTAATTCACCCAAAAACCGCTGAACCTATTGCGATGAAACTCGGTATGTAGATAGCTGAAGACTTGGGATAACACATAGTTCACATTTTATCCCTATATCGGGACTCACACGAGTGAAACCACGGGGCGTAGCTATATCGAATAAAGGCGATTAAAAGCAACTTAATTAACATCATGGACTATTGATTCACAATCGCTGGCTTTACTACACCTTTAGTTAATCGATGTATTAAGTACCTACATATCTATGGCTCAACCATCGTAAATTACTTAATCACTTTTATAATGCTTTTAAAACAACCAGCTAAAGTTAACCATGCCATTAGCAATCCTACTAATGTTATAAAGGTGAATGTTTGTGTGTAAGTACTAAGTATGTTTCTTTCTCCTGTATGCAAAAAGTACTGAACGGATTGCAATGAAACTTGAAATGCAGATAGCTTGTGGACCTGGAATTTAGGATATTTTACCCCATAATCCCGCGGGATAGGTACCTACGACGGTGAAATCACGGAGCATAGCTAGTAAAAACTAATGAATAGCATAGAGTAAAGAAAGTAGGTACATACTTTAATTGAGGCTGCGAATGCTAACCTTTTAACATACAAGTTTTTAGTAATTATTTAGGCTGATATTCACATATTTTCCGTGTCTTATTCGCGTATTGTCATTTTTTAATTCTCTACCTTACTTAGTGACTATATATATATAGCAATCGTTTTGGAAGTCCGGGATATAATATGTATATATGCCAAATCGTATAAGTTTATTAGTTAGCTGCTTCTGCACCCATTTATTAAGAACTGTGCAATACATTGCTGTTTTGAGATATCACTGTTTACGACGGCGGCGCGGCGGTACATTAAAGCGGCTATGTACGTACTGCATATTGCCCATCAACGAGATAGACAATACGGGTTCTGTATACTAATAAAAACGATTTCTGTTCATTAACACATGATCACCAAAAAGTAAAACCGCGTGAGTTTCTTGTGGTTTCTTCTCATCGTTCCGAAACCACACTAAAATTACAATTTTAGTTGGCGTATCAAAATGATCATGTATTTGTATACAATCGCTTTTTGTTCAGCTCATAATAAAATAAATACCTAATTGACGATCTCTGTGGCGCGTTGGGCGAACGCTTGGCTGCAATGCAGAAGGTTGCGGGTTCGATTCCCGCTGGGTGCAAATATTTATGCTTAAAAATAAATATTTTGTTTCTGGTCTGGGCGTATTTCTACGTATAATATGTATGTATTTCCAAAAGAAAAATAAATACAAGTAGTATATCCGTTGTCTAGTCACCGTAACACAAGCTTAGCAGCTTACCATGGGGCTGGATGGCATGGAGGGCTGTGTGTTGGTCACAAGATTTAAAAAAATAATTAAAATATCAATTATGTATTATTATAATTGCTCTATAATAATAGCAAGCAACTTTTAATCCATGCTATTTTTTGCGCTGTAGTGCCCGGGACGTTGTTAGGTGGAGTAGGCTTGCCCAGCACCTATACCACCCTCCCAGCCTAGTCAGCCATGCCCAGAGGAAAGAACTGGAAAAACGTCTGGAGCTAACTAAGCCGTGGGTTTCCTCACGATGTTTTACTTCACCGTATGAGCGATGTTATTTACGCACATAACTTTTCCGCAAGGAAAAAAACATTGGTGTACGGTAAGCCGGGATTCGAAATCACGACCTTCGGAATGAAAGTCGAGATATCTATCACTAGACCAACACCGCTCTTAATCTATTGATCTATATCAATAGCTTAAAACATAATGTATTTTTAGTATTATTGGAACTTCGTGTCTAGATTCGCATTGGCGAAGTTCTAGTAATAATATTGAAGGAATCATTCAGTTTAAATAGATCTCATAAATAAATTATGTCTCTCTTTTCTTACACACGATAGATAAGCGTTTGACCACTATAAATAAAGAAATATATAAATATTTATATGCAAAAATACAAAAAATGCACCGGTCAACGTATCGGAACACGGACGAGTCCGCTTGGCGCTACGATTTTGACCGATGGATGGGTGGTATCGACTTCTGGATTTATTTATTAAATATTTTGATCAAAATCATTATTCACATACCTACTGAAAAGACACCATTATCCAACATCATCGTTCATAAAACCTGACCTACATACGAAAATGTTAAGGTATTCAAACTACCGTACCACGGCATGGGTGGCACGATTCGAAATGCGGACTATTGCGAAATCTTTGCTTTGAGACATTCGGGATCAATACACGTGTTTCAGTGAGCCCTTTTACTAAATAAATAATAAAGATTTGCGGTCAAAATGGAGTTCGGGAATTCCGTTGAGAGAAGATCGAGATACAATAGGGTATGTATATTCGCTTATTATGGATGGTTATGGGATATAAAAGCTTTATGGCAAAACGAATTAAACTTGAAATATAAATAAATCAGTATAAAAGAACTTAATTATTTGAATACATGGCGAATTACATAAATGGATAAATTATATTAAGTACCTAGCTTAAAAAATAGTCACAATCACACAGCCAGCAGGAGTATTCAGAGCGGTCTGAAACCGATGTCGGAATCGTTATCTCCGTCTCGCTCAGCACGAATCGATAAGACAGTGACTGATATGTCAAGTCGATCTTCGGTTTCGAACCGAACGCTCTCTGAATTGCAGGTGCTTTTGGACATAGCTCTATGGTAGATTAGTCTGCGCCCGACTGCCTAACATTACGCAACTAATTCTAATGATTAGTGGACAGTGATTATACTGATTTTTACCACGGGCAGATTTATCTGGCGCGCAATTTGAAGAGAATGTTAGTAGATACCTTGTCCCTTTCACTCCCTAGCTTCTTGTCATGGGAAGAAGCTTAGTGAGATAAAAAACTAATTCATCTAGGGTCTGAGTAGCGTTGACAAATCATTATATACTTAGGTTTTGAGCACTTATCTATTTATCTCATCACTAGCTTCGTCCCGCGGTTACACTCGCGTAAGGCACGATTCTATTGAAAATAATTCAAATAATCATTGTTTTTCTTAACTCTAAATACACTTCACAAAGAATATACTTTCCAAATTACATGCACCTAGGACCAGCAGTCAGCTCTGCATTGACTTAAAGTCATTTGGTCAGTCAGTCAGGACTATAAATTTTATATTTATAGATTAGTTACATGTATAATTCCAAAATAGGAATAAATAATGAACACAAATCTATAAGTATCCAGAAATGGACATAACAACCATGAAACTCCCTGTTTGATTCAATGAAGTCTTAAAAGTGTTAATTACAAATTGTAACCTTATATTGACATGGTGTCTGGCTTTATTAACTTTTTACTTTGTACCACAGAAAAGGGGTCACTTTTTTTATTCAAACTTTATTTATTAGTGGGTTTTTTCAAGTTTAATTGTAATATTGTAACTCAAAACCGTTATTATATAAAAATAAAATATTATAGTTTCTTTCTTTTTATAGTCATACAAACAGATCTTAGAGGTCTGACTTTGACTTTTGGGCGCCCAGTGCCAGAATGTTTTTGAGGGAGTTGTCGGGACGTCTTATCGAGGAGACCAGAGCTGAAGGGTTCCTATCTCAGCGAGGTAGTCATGCTTTACAGAGAGAATGTCGATGATGGCAGCTTCTCATTTTATTTTAAGTGTATTAATTAATTATTATTTTTATCTGAACGCCTGGTGGAGATAATGCAAGACCAGAATGCTCGAGTTAACTTGGCACAAAGAATTAGCATTGCAATTCAGCATGGCAATGCGGCCAGCATTTTGAGCTTGCTGCCAAGTTACGAAGACTTAAGACTCGTTTGAATGAATTCCTGTGTTTTTAAGTGTTTATACCTAATAATGCATTGTAATATCTTTACATTGATTATAAAATATATATATTATTATAAATAATATTTATGTATGTTAGTCTAGATCTAGAAGGTATGTATCTATGGGCCTTGTTGCCTAAAATAAATGGTTTAATATCATTAAAAATTACCTTTAGTCAATTGTTCAGTAACGTTTTAGTCATATTAATATATTCAGTAAGACTTGTTTAAAAATACATGATTGTTATGAAACATTTTAAAATCTAGTTATGATGTGTGGTTTTGGAATGCACTTTCTGATGTGAAAAAATGTAATATGACTTGGGTTTTTTTCTGCAAACATGTTTCACATTCAATCAAAATCATTTTTTAATAGTGTTGGTTAGGTTAATAGTATTTTTTTACTTTACAAAATAATGTAATATTGTTTTACTTTACACAAAGATAAAGCCTTAATCATTATATGTATAGCCAGTACTTAATGCAAAAGGCCAACACCTATATGGATGTGCAAAATGGAGGTTTTTGCATAGTGGTTAGTTAAGTAGATGGCATATATGGACTCACATTAATATCAGGACTAGAAGCAGCTAGTGCATGTCCCAGCAGAGATGTGACGGTGCTTTTACCAACACCTCCTTTACCAGACAGGATCAATATTTTGTGCTTGACGTTTGACAAGCGGTTCTTTATTACTTCTATGGCAGGATCTGGCATTGATGCTGCACCTGTTCAATAAAATTGATTTGTATATGCCTACAGGGCTTATAGTATACCCAACATTTTAATGTAAACATTATTCTCAATGCATTGTTTTGTTGATTTGCCTCAATTACTTGTGTTAGTTTTATATTTACAGATCAAAGAGGGTTATAATCAAGCATTGTTCGTATCATTTCAATCTAAACAGGTTGACTTACCTGAGGCACATACATTTTGATTCGGACAACCAGCACATGCTGAAGCTTTGCCAGCGTCTTCACTGGCAGTTCCTGGGCAATCTACAAAGATAAATGATTATAGCAGCATACTCAAAAATTTGTATGATTATAAGCAAGTGATTTGGTCAAAAAAACTTACGTTCCGGTGCGTTTTCCGGAACCGCACTCATGATTTATTGTTCGTAAAGCTGCCCACAATAGAATCGATTGTAAACTTGAGGAGTTCAAACACAAAACACGTCTTTCTTGAACAATTCTGCGAAAAGATTTAAAATCAAAATCCAATGTTTTCGTAAGTTTGACATTTAGTACAGCAAATCCGAAACGTAAATGTCATGTCACTTTTTTGTCAATTTTGATATCATTCGTTCACTTGCCACAGAGTGTAAATAATTTTACAATGGCACCAGTATCTCTTCTATCTGTAAATGTCACGGTAAAAAACAAACCACCATATCCGTATCCTAAATGATATTATCAAACTTAGTTTTTTTTATTTATCCTTTGTAAATAATAGTATATATAAAATCAAACACACCCAATAAAAAGTAAAATGCATAAACCTTATTTTCTATTGACGAACTTAATCAGATGAGACATATTACAAAATCATTTCAAATTTATCAGAAGTTTTATTGAATGTATCTACTGTTATCTACTGTCACCAGAAAAGATGGCGTCAATTTAAAATTTATTTGAATTTCTAGATCAGAGATATGTAAAAACTTCTAGATACGTAATAGGGCAAATTTCTTGGCAACACAAATGCAAGCTAGCTAGCCAGAGAAGTCTTAGTTCCATCCCAGCTCACGTCACGATCACCCGCTTGTTACACAGTACATTTAGTTCACTTTCACAACATTATTCACAGACGACAATGCCTTCGGGCGTATTTAGGCGATGCACGAATTGTACTTCAAAAACTGGCAAAAATATTTCATTTTATACGTAAGTAAAGCTGTATTTATTTATTTTAGTTTATTTTGTGAAAAAGTTTTTTTTCCAAAAACTCAACGAAGTTTTTGACTTTGACGTTTTATCATTCTCTCCTAACCTCTATGAGATGTCATAATAATATTATGACATCTCTTTCTTACGTCATGCAAGTAGCATTGTGTCTTATGTTTTAGAAAGAGATAACAATAGTTTCGTCTATTTCTTCTTTAAATTATGCGAATGAATATAAATAATGAGTTTGTATATCATAATTTGTGGCGCTTTTCAATGATGATTTGTTCTGCAATGGCGTCTCTATAACTTTAATAGACTCATTGTTCTAGATGTAGTTTTTCTAACTCCGGTTTCCCTTCAGATGTAACGAAATAATTTTTACAATAATATATCACCATGGCCAAGGAAGTTTCTATGTGCACGGTAATGCTTCAGACTGCCGTGACTACTGCTTCTGAATTATTTTTACTATAACTTATATTTTATCATTTTCAGCAACTTCAACAATGGAGCCCTGTAAAAGAGACAGCGGGAGCTCCGCTTGCGCCCCCGCAAGTGGGCTACTGCTTCCATTCGCCCAAGAAACATCCTTGGAGACCAATCATGGGATACGAAGAAATAGAAGTGACCCCAATGTAAGTCGGAATCTGGTCGGAATAGTTAAAGTTGAAGTTGTAACTGTATTTCTTCGCAATTAGCCGTACTATTGGGCCTTTGTGCGTGATTTTAAGCCATGGGTTTCCTTACGATGTTTTCCTTCACCGTAGGAGCGATGTTTTATCATATATAATTTATGTGTGATATCGCACATAAATTTTTCTTGAAGTAAAAGACATTAGTGCAGCCGGGATATAAAATTTATTTATCACAAGTCATCTATAAAAGAGGAAGTTCTATTCAATTGTTTGGTCATTGAGTTTAGGCTTTTGTGGCGACTTATTGCCTAACCCCTTGAAGAGAAGGCTATTGCCCTACAGTGGAAACATTTAGCGGGCTTACATTATTTTAAGGACTCGCTTAATTGATTGAACACTACAGGCCATCTCAGCCGATAACAAACACGATGGTAGACCCGTGCTACACGCCAGCCGGTATGGCGGCGGAACCTCTGCGGTTCCCAAACCTGGTGACCGGCTTTGACCGCAGCCCCGAGCATGCCGCGCGCGCCGCGCTCTACACGCGCTACACGCAGTACGAGTGGAACCAGGTACACTACACACACACACACACATAAAGTCAAATTTAAAGCCAAACCTAACATACCTAGTGTACTCTCAGCAAGCATGAGCAAGCCGGTCAAGTGTAACAAGTCTGTTGTTAATTAATAACATATCCGCGTACCTATACCCATTTTAAAAGGTCACGTTAGTATCCCCACCCCCTTACTAAATAGGAACGAATGAGACAATATTGAATACCGTTAGTAATGTAGGTACCCACTCCGTAACTAAATGGGACACTTAAGAAAATATCTCTTTACGGATTCACCCCGTTACTAATAGGGATAAATTAGAAAATAATCTCGTTCGTACTCAACCCGTTACTAAATGGGAACAATTGGGTGCTCCGAGATGCTCCCATACAAATTTGGTGACAATCTGATAAGGATCTTCGGTCGGAATGATGAACGTGAATGCTCTCTAAAAGGCAGTAATCAATTCAGTTTTTTTATTTATTTCTTATCGGTTGTGAACCGATTATGGCCATTAGGAAATTAGCCAGTGTCATGTATTTTAATATATAATGCAAGTTATTTGCATCGAAACAGTCAAGTCGTCATAGTTAAAGTCAAGTCTAGGGAATCATTTGTAAACACGGCGGCCATTTACAAACATTCTTCACGGAGCTTTGGAAACAACACTAAGTCAATGTTTTGCACCGATTTTCACTTTCATTCCACTTGTACACCTTCACGAAACTAAATTGATTAATATGCCCCCGAAATTAAACAATTTGCGCGCATATGAACTAGGTTTCACAAAAATGAAAATTTATCACCACATCTCCTCAACGAGTTCCCGCCAAAAAACTCATCAATTCAGTTGTTCACCGATCACTCGAAAATGACAGCTTGAGATGGTTCTTTTTTTAACGGAAAGCTCCCTCAAGGCGGTCCCATAAATTTGGATGATTATCAGATGATGATGATGGACAGAAAAGCATCACAGAATGCAGTAAATTACCCATTTTTGGACTTTTACTATAAATAGCCCCTAAAGAACTAGGTATAGATTGACGGAGCACTTGTACTACCTTCTCATCAGCAAACTCCCTCATGAATTAAAATTACGGTTACAATTTAGTTGATTTTAGGGGCAGTCGGAAGTAGTTACCTTGGTAGGGCCACTAAAAAGGTAGAAATAAAAATAATTTTAAACCGACTTCAAAAAAGAACAAAAATAACCTCTACATAATAGTGTCACATATTATGTAGTAGGTGTTCCTATAAAAAATAATTAAAAAAATAACCTTTACATACAGTACCGACTTATCGGTTTCGTTATCTGAAGTCGGGCAGTTTTACTCGCTGGTCCATATTGTAGTTTGGCTGCCCGACTTCAGAGGACGAAACAGATAAGTAGGTACTGTGTGTAAAGGTTATTTTTTTAATTATTTGTTATGAGAAAACCTACTACATAATATAAAATGAACAAATGAAGTGCTTAGGTAGGTACTAACCGCATGTTTTACCCCCAGAACTCTATCAAGAACTATAACGAGTCGGATGGCAAGAGGAACTTCTCGGAGCGCGTTCGCTCTGATATCATGCGCATGCTCAGGTATACACTGGTCTAACTGCCGTAGTAGTAGAATCGTAGAAGTAGTTTAAATTGAGAAGTCTTTCATCCCCTGAACCAATGCAAAGATATTTAATTTTTCCAGGGTCTTTTCGCGTATTGTCCCGGGCAAACAAATTACAAATTTAAGGGACACATCCATTTGATCATCACAACTATGCTCTAAGTGGTGACCAATGGGTGCCAATGGGAACTTAAGTGCCATTGGTCCTCAAATTCAAACTTCTGGGCTTACAAGTCGGATTTTCTTAAACGATAAAAAGATAGAATAGAAAGCCATTCTTTCAATGAAATTATACTCATCAACATCATTTTCTTAAATTAAACGAGTAATTTATCTTCTGTTCAACATCTTGCTTTAAATGATTATAATTCCAGAGAGACAGATGAGGTCGGAACTCAAGGTCAACGAGATTCGGGCAGAAGGATCGGGGAGCGAATCACTGACACCACCTTCTGGCGTAACGAGGTGAACAAAATACTCTAACATGCTCGCAGTCGACGACAATACCTAAATCATCATAGTCTGCTTAGACATATATACCTACTAGAAAAATACCATAATATAAGTTAAGGATCGCGAACGTCTAGACCAGGGATGGGCAATCAATATTTTACCAGAAATTGGAACTGGCTGGTTCACGTAAAAATGAAACTAATTAAATTTGCACCCGACT
Organism: Idaea dimidiata; assembly: GCA_949358125.1. NCBI lineage: Eukaryota > Metazoa > Arthropoda > Insecta > Lepidoptera > Geometridae > Idaea > Idaea dimidiata. The sequence continues at coordinate 13,951,815 of OX442334.1, forward strand.
TGAACCAGCATCTTTGGGGAGTCCGGCCCCAACGCCTTATCCTTTTTGGCCACAGGTTCTCGTCAAGTCGAGTTGAAATTTAGGATCGCATGACCGCTCCCGAAACCTGCAGGTTTAAGTCCTGTCGAGTGCAAATTTTTGGAAAGCATTTCTTTAAATTTAGCCATCCAAGTTTAGGAAACTCTAAAATATTAAAATTAAATCTTGGTAAATAACCCGTTGTTTAATAAATTTGTCATAACCAGGTTTCGATAGAAATGGAGCGACTGGTGTCGACGTGTGAGAAGTTGAACGACACACGGCGGCAGCTGGAGCGTGCCGTGGCGGGGATCGAGGGTCCCTTACACATCGTGCAGGAGTGCCTCTATCATAGGGAGAAACGACAGGGTATCTACTGAACATGTTTCACACCAGAGCATGGCAGTTTCTTGCCGGGAAAAGATTAATTTAATTTAACAGTTTACCTAATTGTCAATTTGTACTTAAGTACTACCTACTCTAAAAGCTCATAAGTGGAAAAGTTTTGGAGTAGTTCTAATTTCTTCCATTTTATAATGTATTTTGGGATGCTGAAACCAAATCTGAGGTTTACAAATAAAATGTAATTAATAAATCGTGTAAATTTAACAAGTTTTGATATGTTGTATGGCTTATGGCTTATGGTTATGGCTAGGTCTGGAGCAGGTCCACGATGCGGTGGAGCAGTCCTTGCTGAAGGAGGTCGCCATACTGCGCGACTGTCAGGACAAGTTCAGGATGATGCTCGAGAAGGTAATGTTCTATAGCTTTACGTGACGGTTATATGTTGTACTGTGGCTAGGTCTGGAGCAGGTCCACGACGACGTAGTGGGCTCGAGAAGGTCATATTGGATAGCTCTATCTTTAATGCATACCTACTTGTGAATAAATATTGGTTGAGTGTACCTACCGAAAAAATTCAAAACTCAATCTTTCATACAGTGCCACCGACTTATCTGTTTCGTCATATTATCTGAAGTCGGGCAGCCAAAACTACAATTGGAACCCAGCTACTTAGTAAAACTGCCCGACTTCAGATGACGAAACAGACAAGTTGGTGGCACTGTATGTAGAGGTTATAAGTTACATAAGTATATAATTTAATATTGATTGATTTTAAAATGTATTATTCCAACACTTCGTTACCCAAGGTGCGGCAACAATCAAAGAACTGTCGCGCGACACAACACGAGTTGGAGTCAGATCTACGCAACAAGGAGTACGCACTCGGGATCGACTCCATGTGCCATCAACTGAACAACTACTCGAAGGTAACATTAGCTAGCTTTTCGAACTTCATTTTCACGTATGATCGTAATCCTACTTTAATATTATAAATGTGAAAGTGTGTGTGTTTGGATGTTTGCTACTCAATCACGCAAAAACTACTGAACCGATTGCGATGACACTTGGAATATAAGTAGGTAGGTAGTTGGATACCGAGAATAACACATAGGCTACATTTTATCCCGATATTCGCGCGGGAACGGGACTTACGCGGGTGAAACCGCGGGGCGCAGCTAGTACCTATATACTTAGTATATACTACACATTACTGTTAGTATATCGGGACATACGCTACCAGCGGCAGCGTATGTCCCGATCCCGTTGGAATATTGCCATAAGGGATGATTTATATTAGACTCTAATTATAAATCATCCCTAAAGGTGGATATGTGTTTTCTGTCTTATTATTACAAATCTATATACTTATCAAGTGTCATCATACTTTAAACTTGTAAATTTTAATTCATCTAAATTAAGAATAGAAAATCCAAATAAAACATCCCTGAGGTACGCTTCAATTTTTCCACTGTTAATCAATATCTAGGTAGGTAGCCTTTTTGATCATCTAAACGCATTGTACAAGCTCACAATGAAACTAACGACGAGAGTTGAGTAGAAAATGACACGAAGCTCATTTGTGAGATACTTAATTAAAGCGAACAGAGGAAGGAAGGAAATCGGCAATTGGTGACGTATTTTTGAACGTTCTGCAACGTGAACACTGTGCCCTTAATTTAAGTTTTGACATTAATCGTCTTGATAAAACTGGTAGTTTACTTCCAGCAGCGCCCTTAGCGGTAACTATTATGAACTAAAATAATGTATGGAAGTAAACTGCCAGTTTCATCGAGACGATAAACTATCAAAACTCATACCAAGGGCTCTGGTTCGTTGGCGTTCGGCTTGGTCTACCGACTTGGTGTCAGTAGGGCTTCCAATGCTACCGACTTGGTGTCCGTAGGGCCTCCAATTCTACCGACTTGGTGTCCGTAGGGCCTCCAATTCTACCGACTTGGTGTCCGTAGGGCCTCCAATTCTACCGACTTGGTGTCCGTAGGGCCTCCAATTCTACCGACTTGGTGTCCGTAGGGCCTCCAATTCTACCGACTTGGTGTCCGTAGGGCCTCCAATTCTACCGACTTGGTGTCCGTAGGGCCTCCAATTCTACCGACTTGGTGTCCGTAGGGCCTCCAATTCTACGCGGGCATCGAGCGGTACGACCCGACGGTATGCGACGCCCCGCGGTGGGCGGCCGCCTCCGCCGCCACGGTGCAGCGCTCGCAGTCCGAGCGCGCCAAGGCCGTGCAGATGTTGTCCGGTATGTTACACTACACTGTACAATGTACATTACACTAGCCCACGTAGTGTAGGACGTCCTCAGGCACGTTGGAGTGACGATTTGCACGAGACGACTGACACAAACTGGATGCGAGAAGCCGAAAATAGATCTAGGTGGCGTGCAATTGGAGAGGCCTATGTCCAGCAGTGGACTGCAACATGCTGATGATGATGATGACACTAACCTATATAGATATACTTCTAACAAATATTCTACTGTCTGGCGTCGTTCAAGGCAAAGGAATTTTACTCGGTCCTTACCATAGGACGACGACGTCTTGTTACACAACCCATCCCGACCAAACCGATCAGAAGGTCGCTTGAGAACCCTTCTCAATTCCACTGCACTACTAATAAGATGTCGTCGGTGTAAACAGACACAGAAAACCTGATCAACGTGTCGGCCACTCAGATATGGGACCAGTGGTCCAACACAAACAGCGCGTTCACACGTCGCATCGCGGAGACCGTCGAGATCAAGAACAAGCTGCAATTGCATCTGCACAAGGTCTGTAATTATTTTATAACCAGTTTCTTTTACATAGACTATTTTATAAGCAAATTCCCTTTATATAGACCGTTTTATAAACATTTTAAACTCACACGATTTGAACTCATAATTATTTTTCCCGGCTCTTATTCGCGTATTATTATTTTTAAATTCTCTTACCTCGACGTTTCAATCATGTTACAATGATCTTGGTCGCGACGCGAGCTGAAGCTGCGGCGGGGGTCCTCCTCTGGGGCTACATTATTGACCTCATCGTCCTCACTTGCCATAAAGTGAGGTGAGGTCAAATGCAAGGCTATAAAACGTAGTTTTTTTCACCTGGACGTCAGATGATATAACATCCATGATGTTGGTGTAGATCCAACAAGAGATATTCGACGTGGAGAAGACGCTGGAGCTGTTGAACAAGGCGATCGAAGACAAGCTGCAGCCGATGAAGGTGGCGCACACGCGGCTGCAGGCGCGTACCAACCGACCGCATCTAGAGAAGTGCAGGGATGACGCTCAGAACAGGTACCGAACAGTAGACCGAACTCCTACACCATATAGAACAAGAGCCCGTGAACCCCAGACCTTAGTTATTTTGTAAAGTCTGAAAGTTTGTCAGCGCATGCTTCCAACACAGGTAGGAACGATGGACCATTATGAAGTTTGGGTTATAGTGGCTTTGGCAGATAAACGGTACCTACTAAGAGTGTGTGAAAATTTATCAAAAATAAAAAAGTGTGAGTTTTAGGATTATATTTTATTACCTTCAGATCATTATTAAATCGCGTCATTCAATGCCAGACACTTAACATCGTGGCAAACCCTTGCCAGACACTCTTTATGTGGGTAACATGGGTAACGGTTCGCCGGCTCTCGTTTGCTTGTCAAAGAATGCCCTCTCAGAGCCATCTTAAAATGTAGGTATGAATCCAATCCTTTATCTTTGTAAAGGTTAGTGAAGGAGGTTTGCGACCTTCAGTCGACGATGGAGACGCTCCGGTCGAAGATCGCGACGGCGGAAGGCACGCACCAGACGCTGCTGGGCGTGCGCGCGGGCCTGGAGGCCGACCTGCGCAACAAGACCACCACGCTCTTCATCGACCGCGACCAGTGCATGGGCCTGCGAAGGGGGTACCCAGTCACCGCCGCCATCAAGTCCTGATAGTATTGACTTGTGTTGCTAATTTAAAGTTCGGCAAAATTAAAGTTTTGGAAACGGTAATGTGGTTGTAATTGCGTCTTGTGCCAATATTTTAAAAGCTATGGCTTCATATTATACGCCTCAGGCTGCCTTCACGTTAGGTCAGTATAATATAGCCCCCGATGTGGACCCGGAGTGGTGGTAGGAGGTTCGGAAGCTGCAAAGCAGGCTGCCAACCATAGGCCCGCAACAGCGGGCTTGTGGTCCCTGTAATTTCTTTTCCGCAAGGAGGGGGCCGCGTGGCATATAACCGCTTTAAAAATCATGATTTTTGAACTGTCGGGGTTAATAGATGTAATCTGGAAGACTTTCCCGCTGGCCCCGACATTTACGGAGCGAGGCACACCGTGAGGTTAAGTTGGCAGGCAGCCCAACCCCACTGGGCAGCTCTCTCCCGAGAACCAACGAGACCCAACGAAGACGGTGCACTCAATTAGGGTTAAGTCTGTAGCTATTAAACAAAAATAAAGTAAGTATTACCTACTAATAGACTACAGGCCCGTAGCAAAAATTGATGGGTTATTTGACCTACCAGATGACGTATTAAGAAGGATCCAACAACAACTAGTGCTAAACCTTATTTTACAACATTATAATAAGGTTTAGCACTATGCCGTCACTGGTAAGCTGTCTAACTGAGTGCAGGTGGGAATTCAAAAGCAGCGATTTTCAGGGTAAATGTAGATAGTCATTTGATTCTGTACGGCATCCGGTTCCGTACGGTTTTAATACCTCTTCTAATTCATAGTAATATTTTACCCGGGTCTTATTCGCGTATTGTTATTTTTAAATTCTCTTACCTCGATGTTTTGATCATGTTACAATGACCTTGGTCGCGAGGATACAAATCATTATTTATCCTCTTCTAATTCATTATTTCCCAATGCCGTATAAAAATCATGCGACAAGGGGGAAAATCGAGGGTTGCAACTCCCTTCCCTTTCATGTTCGGGTGTATGATTTGAAACAACAAAAAATAAATTAAGTATTTTAAAAGTATTTTATGCATAGATTTTCAGTTCAATTATTCCAGTTTTTCACATGCCGTAACTTTTTTATTACTGAAATTACTTATTAACGGGGTGTTTACCATGTTTAATAATTTATTCGCGGAGCTCGAAATTTCGCTAGCAATTTCAACCAGCTTGTTCACGAGACTCGCGAATAAATTTTTAAACATGGTAAACACCCCGTTAATAAGTAACATTTTTACCGTCCATTTTTGTTACTTGTCCATCTGTACTTTTGAATACTCACTTGCACTCAGTTGAACAGCTAACCAGTGACGGCATAGTGCTGAATATTATTATTTAATGTCCTTCTACCTTTCTAAATAGGTCTTATGATGGTTCAGATGACCTATAAATTTTTGCCTCTGGCTTGTAATCTATGACGATTCTCGTTTTTTTAACATTCGTAACTCAGTGGCACCGTCGGTGCCCAGTGGTAACGGTTTTATTGGTCGTCTGTGAATAAGTGGTATTGGTCGTCTGTGAATAACTAGTGTAAGTGTAATAGATAACTTTATATCTTGCTCTAGTGCATAATTTATAAGTTTCCTTTGTTCCCAACGAGTCACACTATAACCTGTAACACTGTGACTCGTTGGGAGAACTAAATAAAATTATTCCCAACTAGTCACACTGTAACACGTTGGGACACCTTTCTTAAATCATTCCCAACTTGTCACACTGTCAACCTACTGATAGGTAGGTATACTGTCACATGTTTTTGTTTATTATATTTTGGACTCTATTTATAGAGGTAAAACCTTTTTTCAATCTTTGACTCAAAGATTCGATCCTATTCTTTTAAAACGTTATTAATATTCCTAGCCAAATGATCATATTGTGCATTTTATGTTGTACAAGAATCTAAGGGAAATAAACTATTTTTTTTAAATCTTGTTAGCCTACAAAGCTATACTTTGACCTTTTGTTTAGCTGTTAAAATATTTATCCCTTTTTAACCCTTCAGACATAGGTGAATGACCTAAATAAAATAAAACCGACAAACGCACTAACTATTATTGACTTGCTGCTATCATGTTCTTTTGTTAAAAAGATGGTGTTTTACTGCTCTCAACTTGTTTACGTAATTTTCTAGATAATGTTTTTTTTAAATCGCCGGAAAAGCAGCCGAATAATATTTTTTCTGGATTTACTTTAAGGCCATATGATCTACTCATACATCCATCCATATCTTTTTTTAAGTCGCTTTTTAAAATATGTTTATTAAGTTATAAAGGTTCTTAAAATTAACTTTATTTTTTATTAGCAGGACGACTTTGGTCCTGTGCTATAAGGAGACAATGGTAAACCCCATTATGTGATGGATGACAGATTTTATTAAGGCTGATTTTTCGAATCCCTAGATAGATATCTGGCCAATAAAACGTCACACCACCGAATAGAAAACGTTGATATAATATTATGAATTGTTATTAAGAATCAAAATTTAAGGCTTTTAAATTTGGTTGGGTTCGAACTTATTCGACAGATGTCTTTTATCCATAGAATGAAAAATCAGGCCTAAGTGAATTTGACATCTGGTAGTTATAACGTAGTTTAACACAACATACTTTCATCTGCACGGGTGAAACCACGGGCGCAGCTATTGGTCATAATATTATGGGTATAATACATGATTACTGTGCCGGCTTACATAACACATAGTATTAAGTATAAGAATATCCATAGTTTACCTAGTAGTTGGCGCTTTTAGAAAATACTAGTTTAGCCCGCGGTTCCAACCGCGGGAATATCGGGATAAAAGAAACTACGACTACGAGTCCCTAAATATCGCATTTGTTACTCAGTCACGAAAAAACTACTGAACCAATTGCGATGAAACTTGGCATATAGGTAGCTGGATACCGGGAATAACACATAGGCTACTATTAGTGTTAAAATAAAGTATGGACCTAATACTTAGGAGAGATCAAATTATCAATATTTAGTTACATTAATCCGTTTCTAATTTATGAAGGCCTGCTTGCACAATGATTGTGATTGATTGAATGATTTCTGCTCGCCCCTTGCGCGGGAGCTCAAAGTATAGCTTTGTAGGCTATCAAGACGGATATTAATTACATTTTAAAAGAATAAAATCGAATCTTTGAGTTAAAGATTAGAAAAAGGTTTTCCCTATATAAATAGAGTCCAAAATATAATAAACATGTAACAGTATACCTATCAGTAGGTTGACAGTGTGACTAGTTGGGAATGATTTAAGAAAGGTGTCCCAACGTGTTACAGTGTGACTAGTTGGGAATAATTTTACAAAGTTCTCCCAACGAGTCACAGTGTTACAGGTTACAGTGTGACTCGTTGGGAACAAAGGATAAGTTTCCAGGGCCAGGTGGCTGGGTGTCTTACGTTAAATACTCGAGTTCTATACTTGTTGAATTTCGATGTAAAGTATACCACGGCCTTCCTTGAACAAGAGCTATCGAATAGTAAATTTCAAACGACTTAGTAGTTTTTAATACTTACTCCTCATAATTAAGGGACAACCAGGGAGACATGAATATAAAATCTTGTTCTACAGCTTATCCTTAGTGACCTACTCTTTTTTTAACTAGTGAGTGTCAAAGTTCAGAGGTTTTGTCCTCTGTTTCTTTATTAAAAGTATTGATTCCTATCTACGCACGTCCATTCAGTAATAGGGTGGATACAAATAGGAATACAAATGGGAATACTTGAATACAATTAAACCTTATGTCTAGAAGAGGTTCCAATTGAAACAAACTAGATTGATTTACTGACATTATTTTTTAAATAAAACTTAACAAAAGCATCACATTCAACAAAATACTATACACATCTGTCACCATTGTTCTATTGGATAATTGCATTTATTGTTCTAAGTCTAGATCACTGCCTGACGTAGGACGGTACAGGAAGCTTCATGCCTTCTTTGGCTTCAAAGAATGTGTAAGAGAGAACTATTTCATCAACATACTCCATCTTTGGATCGTCCACAAACTCTGGGTCTATATAGAAGAACACTGGCATGTCCACCTTTAACAACATAGACATTTTGAAACAATTGACTAGGCATAATTACAGAAAAACATTAGAAATAATTGTTCGGCTATAAAATTTCTTCGCATTTTATATAAAAATTCAAAAGGTTTAAGGTTGAAAGTTTCATTGTAAATGGCCGCCGTTTTACAATGATTCCCTCGACTTGACTTTTTCTATGACGACCTGACTGTTTCGATGCAAAAACTTGCAAATATTAATACTTGACACTGTATTAGCAAGTAGGGCTATATCCCATTTGGATATTAGCATATCCAAATGGCATATAGCCCTATAAAACCAGCCAGATACAAATGGTATAGCCAAAAATATTTTATTACAAGTTCATACATACTAAATGCGAAAAGGCTTTTTAGCCGACCTAATATGTAAAATGTGTTTGCCATATTCCAATTATTTGCTATGGAAACTGTAGCTTGATTGTAGTTTCACGAAAGAAGTAATAAACTGGTAATAAACTGAACTAAAGTTCTTCAAAATATCCTTCCTATTTCTTTTAGCTGCCTATATCATTTTGATTCAAACACTATTTTTATTATTTCATTTCAAATATGGCTAAAACTTCCATTAAAATAAAATAAAAACACTTTGAGTACATTCTGCCTCGCGACTCGCACGCCGCGTCTAGGGGACTTCTTTTGTGAAAAAGAGTATTGGTGGATAACTACAGTTTACCTAGTTGTTGGCCCGCCGAGTATACCTACATATAATTGGGATTTTTCTCGCTAGTCCCATCCCTTTAGGTGCAGAATAGTAAAAAAGCAAAACGGTAAACAATCTCAAAATGGTATAAATGCGCGAAATGGTTAAAGATCACATTGGTAATAAAATAAATAACCTATAGAGACAGAGCGTTTTTCCAGATGTTACTAAGGAAATAACTGGGAAAACTTTCAAAGATAGTGGCCCAGTTATTTCCAACTGTCCAGTATACTCAGTAGACTAACGACATTGTAGCGACCGCGGGTAGTCATTGGATGAAGGATGTATGGGATCGCTATTTGTGGCGTCGAATAGGGAAGGCCTAAGTTTAGCAGTGGATGGAAAGTGCTGAGATCATGAAAACTATAAAGTTACCTGCTCATGTGGATTGAGCTGCTGTTCCTCGAAGCAGAAGCACTGTATCTTGTTGAAGTACTGCCCCGCCTCAAAGGGTATCACATTGTATGTGCTAATGCCCGTCACCGCCGTGTCGGTGGGGTTGCGTGCCGTGTAGAATGCTAGCGCTGTCTCGCCCGGGACCACCTGGAATGTTAGAGTACTAAAAATTAATTTAAAAATTGAAAAAACCGACAACAAAAAAATTAACAAATAATAATATATAAATTTAAATAACAACTTAATAAAGATTTCAATTAAAAAAAAATCATCTCAATCGGTCAAGCCATCTTCGAGTAATCGGAACAAACAGAACAGTAAAAAAAATAAAGAAATCGCGACTAATAGAGAACCTCCTCCTTTTTTTTGAAGTCGGTAAGTACTTCACTTATATGGCAAATTCAATATTAAAAAATAAATAACAATAAATGATGTTATTATAATTTATTATAATTTAGATGAGGTGTTTTAGTGGATAGTGATTCAATAGAAATGTTTATATTTGTAGCACATCCTGATATTCCCGCGGGATTGGCACTGTTAGTTAATAAAAAATGGTTAAATACCGTAATATCTGTCTGCTGAGGTTTGAAGTTCCACTGCATGGAGGAAGCAGTGTCTGCATTGAACCTGATCTTGAGGGGTCGGTTCTTGACTGCAGTCATGTTACCTACTGTGGGGTCAGGCTCGATCTGTCCCGTTGTGCCTCCATAACTGTATGCCTAAAAGAATATGAAGATGAAAGTATAATTACTAGCTGTGCCCTGTGGCTTTTCATCTCACAGGAATATTGGGATGAAGGGTAACCTATGTGTTATTTCAGATCATCAGCTATCTACATACTGGGTTTCTTTGCAAATTGTTCAGTAGATTTTGGAAGATCCGTGAGGAAGCAAAAAACATACTTAGTTTCAACTTTATAATATTAGTAGGATACTCATTGGAACAAGTTTCCTTTTGAATTATTTTTACTGTATCTGTGTTTTGGGTACAATTTACCCAAATACACAATTTAGTACACGACTGGTACAATTTAGACGCAAACGGCCTGAGACCGAACCCGCCCCCGAATTCCACCTCCGCAATCAACAAGCTAACCGAGCTCTGAACCTATCATGGCGAGTCGTCAAAATTGAGCATTCATCCAGCCCCAAATACCTTGGAATCTCATTAGACAGGTCACTCACATACAAATCACACTGAACAAATACAAGAGCAAAAATAGAATCCCGTAACAACATCTTTCGGCGCCTCACGACGACGACATGGGGCGTAGCCCCTCATGTATTGCGTACATGGGGCGTGCCCTGTGTGGCATCGCTCCGTTCACACCAAGAAAGTTGATGCAGCACTAAACAAAACCTGCAGTGCTATAGCAGGCTGCCTAAAACCCACCCCACTTAACAAGATTTATCCAATCACAGGTATTGCCTCCTCTGATGTTCGCCGTAGCGTGGCCTGTGCAGTGGAGAAGTTACATCAGGAGCTGGATCCCCGACACCCACTTTGTGACTATGATCCACCTCCCCTGTGCCCAAATAGCTGTAAATGCTTTATGTGGTCTACACCTTCCCTGAGCGGTATGCCAACGGCAGCCAGATTAAAACTCTGGTCTGAAAAATGCCCTCCCCCTCTGAATCCCTGCCAGCCGGCGGTGACTTGCATTGGCCAACCTGGAAATCCTTAAGCCGCTTTAAGACCCAGGTTGGCCACTGTAGGGCCAATTTAGCTAGGTGTGGCTATATAGACAAATCGAGCATGGTATGTGACTGCGATAATAACCCCCAAACAATGGCGCACATCATGATGTGCGGGCAATGAGAGCAGGTCATTATCTGCTCTCATTGCCCTGTTAGCTGCTCTGCAGAAGACCTCAATAGGGCACCTGATAATGAAGTATCCGTAGCCAAGTTCTGGGCCGGTCAAATCTATACTTATAAAGATAGGAAGAGAGAACATGTATGTACTTGGAAGTAAATTTAAAAAAAAATGTCTAGAGGACTTAGGAAAAGTAGTAGAACAAAATTATATAATTTTTAAAATTCATGTTTGTCTGATTCTCTGTCTGTTCCTTATACAATTAAAAACTACTAATCCAATTGAAGTCTGGTTTTCAATATTGGATAGTTCTTTTTCGTTAACATTAACTTTAATTAATTTTCATTAACATCATGGTACACTTTACATCAAAATCCAATTAATAGAACCCAAGTAATGAACAAAAAAGTCGGCTATGCACTATTTCTACGCAGACGAAGTTGCGGGTAACAGCTAGAATGAAATAAATGAGCTGCTGATGACACGAAAGAAGAAGACTAATAGTACTAAACTATGTTAGACTAAGAATTTCATGGTGATAAGTTTATAAGTAGGGGGGGGCGATACGTCTATAATTTCCTTCCACCACCGAAAGAGGTTATGTAGGCACCACTTACCTGACAAAATATTCTATATAATGGAACTGCAGCATAGCTCAAACCGACTGTCATAACACCCATAGCCACCATATAATTGAGCGTTGATCGAATCTTGGCCCTCCTATCATGAATTCCCCGGATAAAACCATTTGTTTGTAGTATACTTTTCTGCGGTATTAAAAGCTGTGAATTTATGATATAGGGATTTGTGGCTGTTTTTATATAACACCTGTTTAGCCGGACTAGGCGGTTCATAGTTGTTTCATTCACTATTTATTTATATTAATTGAAACTCTTCAACATTTTCACTACCAATTATTAAAATTCGTAATCAGCTGAGCTGACTATTTTTTTTTTCTTATCGGTTGCGAACCGATTATGGCCATTTGGAAATTAGCCAGTGTCAAGTATAAGTATATATATATATATATATATTATGCAAGTATTTGTATCGAAGCAGTCAAGTCGTCATAGTGGTTAAAGTCAAGTCGAGGGAATAAATAATTTGTAAACACGGGCGGCCATTTACAAAGTTGGTTCACGGAGTTTTGGAGAAACCCTAAAGTCCATGTTTTGCACCGATTTTTACTTTCATTGCACTTGTACACCTTCACGAAACTAAATTGATTAATATGCCCCCGAAATTAAACAATTTGCACGCATATGAACTAAGTTTCACAAAAATGAAAATTTAGCACCACATCTCCTCAACGAGTTCCCGCCAAGACTCCCCCGAATATCCAGCCAAGAGGTTTTTTTTTTTTTTTTATTTCTTATCGGTTGTGAACCGATTATGGCCATTAGGAAATTAGCCAGTGTCATGTATTCTAATATATTATGCAAGTTATTTGCATCGAAACAGTCAAGTCGTCATAGTTAAAGTCAAGTCTAGGGAATCATTTGTAAACACGGCGGTCATTTACAAACAATCTTCACGGAGCCTTGGAGACAACACTAAGTTAATGTTTTGCACCGATTTTCACTTTCATTCCACTTGTACACCTTCACGAAACTAAATTGATTAATATGCCCCCGAAATTAAACAATTTGCACGCATATGAACTAGGTTTCACAAAAATGAAAATTTAGCACCACATCTCCTCAACGAGTTCCCGCCAAGACTCCAGGCCAAGAGGTTAACTTGCAAAAATTAACACTTGACACTGGCTACTTTCCAAATCAGTTTACAACAGTTTATGAAATAAATAAAATACTTCTGCGCCAAAAAATAATATTTGAATTCGAATTTGTTGCCTTTTTGTTTTGATTTTTATGAAAACAAAAGATTTGCTAGTTTTCTTAAGAATTGCGGTATTAAATAGTGTCATGTAGTCGTGCTGTGCAATATTTAATTTGAAAATCAAGTGAACGTTCAGCCGCTGCCTGCCGCTAGTGAAATAGGAAAGCAACCCAAGTAAGTTATCTTTGATAGACTTAAAAGTTTTAAGCTTATTAAATAAACTTTATTTCGCTATAACTTACGTTCAAACATACCCTTACTACTTATATTTACTGTACAATTACTAAGACTAGTATCACATTTTAACAAAACAAATGGTTAAGACGACGACCACGGTACGACATCATCGTTTAAACTCTATGGAGATGAGTTTATGTTTCGTCTTGACATGAGCGTCGGTGTGTGTCTTCTGATAGGCCTTGTAGGTGCAGTCGAGGTAGGGACATCGGAACATGGGCTCCTTACCGCACTCGTACGTTACGTGGCGGCGGTACGTGCTCTTATGACGGTATTTCCGTTTACACTTCTCACATTCGTACGTCATATCGTACTGGGACCAGAAGTTTTTTGTCTTCATTGGTATAATTGGCAGCATGTTTTGCATCATTGATTTAAAGAACTCCACATCACCTGCAACAATGAGATATCATTGATAGAAGCAGCTTTAACCGTAAAAACCTTGCACTTAATTTAATTTGTAAAAGTTTTTTCTTCTTCTAATACATACCTACTTAACACCTAAGCTAATTTAAGTCGTTTAGAGTGGGTTTAAGAATCGAAACATTATTATTTTATTCAAGAACATTTATTCACATGCAATATCCAAATAAAAAATAAACAAACCAAACACTCTAGACTTCACAAAAAATAATTATTAAAATACAAACGTTAAACTATAAAAAACATTTTTGTGCTGCCGCCATCTGAACAAATTATGTTGAAACCTAATTTAATTAGTACAAACTTACGTTTTATAATAACAACAAGATAACAAGGTTTTAATACAAGTTTAGTTTTTCATAATATTATTATAAAATATCTCAAATACTTCCCAATGTAAGTGTAAACTAGGTAGGTATGATTGTATACCTACTACATACATCTAAAAATACTTTGTGGAAGCACTTATTCTTATTTTGGCTTTAGTTGGAAGATTTATCTATAAATCTTCATTATCTAATTAAAAAGTTACTATCATCTTTGGTAGAGTTCGGAGATGGGCGGCTTATAATAAAATAAGTCTGGCATTCTCACCTAATTGGGGCATTTTGGATCTAATTAGCTAACTGTCTACATTTCGTCAACAAGTCATTTCGCCTCGGTGTATCAAGGATATATATAAGTTATTTAATAAAGACTAACAGCAAATATTTAATTAAATGAAAAATAATTGAAAAACCTAATGATTTTTAAATAATACCGTCCTCTATTTTTTTTTTAAACAATTTGGCACCTGGTGGGCGCCATTTTGATTTTATGCCATCTATTTATGAACCATCCATTGGAGAAATGAGGCGAATCTAACTTAAAAAACAACAAACATACAAGATAGGCATGAAAAATATAATAACCCTTTCCTTGCAGCCGGGAAATTAGTGGACGCAATGGTGAGGATAGTGTTGTATAGTAAATGAGGCCGAGAGCGAGACTAATAAGCCGCCCTCCTATACAAGATGTAACGGGTAAGCCCTTTTAATCCGAAAGGGGATTGTTCTAGACGTTTAGGCGAACAACTTTTGTTCTACGACTTTTGAAAATTCGAAGTACTTTTCGAAAAATTTATGTGTAAAGTTTACTTGAAAATCAGCTGTTTCTTAGAGTTCGAGGTCATTGACCTTATGTTGTTCTTTCATTTAGTTTGGTCTACTACAATCAAACCTTCAATTACCTTTATTTTCAAAAACAGCTGTTTTTCCAGTGAAACATAATCTCAAAATTTTCAAAAAAAAAGTTCGAATTTTCAAAAGTCGTAGAACAAAAGGTGTTCGCCTAGACGTCTAGAACAACCCCCTTTCGGATTAAAAGGGCTTACCTGTTACATCTTGTATTTTTGAACTGTTGAAGAAAAAGCGATAAGTATAAGTAAAGTAGGTATATAGTATATATACCTATCTACTTTATGATTTAAGGCACTTAAATATTCATATCTCAAGAGAAAGTTCTATAAGAAAATTGTTGTTTATTATAATAATAGTCAATTAGGACATCTAAAGGTTGTTGCCAAGATTACTAGATATTCTCGCTACGGGTATTTCCTATACATAACAATGACTTGGAACTACTATACACCGATAATTACGAAAATCTACAAAAAAATAGATTAAAATTTATGAATTTAAAACCATAGGCCGCTTTTATGACTTCATCTAGTCCTCAAACTATGCAACTAGGCTTGTAGGAGTAATACTGATAATTCTGGTCGTGTTTATACCCGTTGCAGACTCCCATATCATACAATACGTAGGTACAACAGAAATGTTTCTCAAATGAAAAGTCAAATCTTTCACAGTGGGAATCGAATCAAGACCTTCTGCCTCCCTGGTCTACACTGTGTCACAATAGTCGCCAGTAAATTTGTTTACAAAATATTTAATATTGGAAGTTTATTTACAATCTTAGATGAGATAGGAACCTACATATTGCTTTTCCTTTACAGTATGATAGTTTAACAATTGATTGAATCATTTACTTAAAAGGTACTTAATACTAATTGTTGGTGGGTAACTAATGTTTGATATCTTCAACAATACAATAAAATCTAACCAAATACGTAGACTGAAAATACATAAAAATGTATACAACACTCAACACATAGTATAACTTGCTACATTATAAAAACAGTAACGCCACACCATTTTGTATTAAAGATAGGTATCAACTTACATTAATATATAATTTACTTATTATCGGCAGTGGAAAATGAAAAGTCTAATAAAAGGCCGTATACAGAAATGTCCATAATTAAATTTACTCTTGCTATTGTAAGGTAAAGCATTCCTTAATTCTCCCTTTGGACGCCAATGTTACAAAATCCACAAAAATCATTAACTTTTTCGCTTTAATTGCCTTAAGTTCAAGGCAATTATAGTACATTTTTGGCGTTTTAAGCTCGTTTAAATAAAATAAAAATAATATAATAGCTTCCTCAATATAATCTCTAATAGACTATAAACCTTTCCACTGACCATAATATATCTACATGTAACAATTAATAAAAATTTATTTACAATTAATAAGGCACTACTTTTTATTATGGCTAAGAATCGACTGGATGATTCTTTGGTTTGTTTTTATTCAATTTGAACTTTAAAGGTAACTTAAAAAGAGTAACAAATGCAGTATCTATAACAAACATCTGTAACAGAAATACTGATTCTTTAATGTTACATTTCTGTTCAATTTGCTTTCTTTGGTAACAAGGAACACACTCTTATATATTAACAACAAGAACAATAACAATCTACATAAAATAATATAATAATTATTATGATATCAACTACTGTAGGTAGGTTAGTATATACCTACCTAAAATAAATGTTGTCTTACGTATAGAAACTATTTATTGCTTTAACCGCCGCACTCAGAGACATTTAATGGTAGATTAAACTTATCATTATTAATTGAAGATTTTACAGACAAAATCTTTACTTAGTCACAGTTACATCAACCATTAAATGTCTCCAAGTACGGCGGTATGAACCGGACATCAATAATTTGACTAAGGGCCCATTCTCTTTCTTGGACTACATATTTAATTTTGTAGAACAAGCATTGAAAAATCTTATTTTGATGACGTTTCATTGTATAAAATATATTTCTCCTCAATAACAAAAAATAGATAAGAACGTTGAGTTGTAAATACCCTTCTTGGTTTAAATAATTGTAACAGTCATCCTTTAAAGTTTATAATATAGGTCTTAACCACACGTCTTTGGCTGTTTGTTCAGTCTGAAGAAATCTTTTGTTTAATTTTCTAATTGATTATTACAATAATGCAAGGTACTAAGGAGCTGCCTTTGGTTATATTTTCACAAGGGTCTAACAGCCGAATACATCTAAACGTACAGTAATTAGGCCGTTGGTCTTCTAACACCATACTTCATAACTTATAAACTAGCTGCGCCCCGCGTAAGTCTGTTCCCGCGGAAAAATCAGGACAAAAAGTAGTATACGTATTATTCCCAGTATCCAGCTACCTTTATTCCAAGTTTCATTGCAATCGGTTCAGTAGTTTTTGCGTGAAAGAGTAACAAAGTCACATACATACATACAAACTTTCGCGTTTATAATATTAGTAAGAAGTAAGATTCTTAATAGTTTTTGTGATGCATCCTCTAAATACGTCTAACAAAAACAAACAGATGGCGTTCTCAGTGCTATTTAAATACAATGAGATTAAAAGGCTTTTTTTTTTAATTTTCTTTCAATCAATGTAGAGAAAATTAAAAGTATGATTTTAACAAACAATAATTGTGATTAGACTTATCGTTGTAATTACTATAATCTTGTTTTCAATGGACGCCAAGAAATCTTCTGTGTGAAGGTTTGAAGCCAACTGCCGCACTCGGGTCCACTGTAACGTTAAATAATTTATGAAACTTCTAAAAATTGTCCAAGATATTTATGCAGTTAGCCTTAGTTAGTATTTAGTCGACAAAGCATGCAAAAAGCGGTGTGAGATTAGGGTCAAGCCACGTAGTGTTAAGCTAACAAACTTTATACAATAAGCTGTGGTTATTAGTTAGGTGTGGGTGACCACAGGTTAGATTGTTAATTAAATTTTATGTAGTTGTTTTAACCAGGTTAGCCGTTAAGGTTAATTTCGAAATTAATGTTAATAGAATAGTGTCCATGTGGCTAAAGAACGAGTTAGACGAAGACAATAGTCAGGGAGAATTGTTACTGACATGAGGTCTAGCGAGCGCCCGCGCCGATCACCGGCCGGTCATTGCGACACGAAATCCACCTTCTCCGGCATGTCTTTGTGCAGATGTCGCTCGTGCAGCAGCAGGTTGTGCTTCTGATAGGCGCGGTAGACACAGTACGGACATTTGAAACTCGGCTGTTTCCTACACTCGTACTTTATATGCCGCTGCAACGAGCCTTTGTGCTTGTATTTATTTCCACAGTCGACGCACTCATGCAGCGTCCACTCGGCCTTTACACCCCTCAGTCCCGACGTGCCATAACCCAATATATAAGGTGTGTATAACTGTGCAACTGAAATTAAAACGCAAAACAAAATAAATACGTGCAAAGTACCCCGCCCGCCAAGGAAAACCCGCGCCCGCGCCACCGCGACTGGGTTAAGCCAAGCGACCTATAACTACTGGTACTACATAACGTGTGTGCGACCAACGCGCGCGTCCAAGCCAAGGATAATGCACCATGTCTCCCATTTATATCATTAACTAAATAAGTACGCCTATTTAGTACCTTATAATGATACCATGCAACTACGATATATCATAATAAACATATTAATTACAATACAAATAAAAGTTCACATACAGATTCCCATGTTATCTACGTAACAGCATGCATACGCCCCACCAAAATGGAATTTTACAATTAGGTACTCACATAGCACCATTAAAATTTCAGTGTTATTTATACTTTTAAATTGAAACAAGTTAATACCAAGAATAGCAACTTTATTAAAATACAAAAAGGTTATAAAAATACAATCAAATGCAATAAATCACTGTAACATTGTATTAGACAGTAAATAATAACACATTACAAATATTCTAGGCAGTAATTCAATAAATTGAAATACTAATTTCACTGGGTCATGTTTCTTTCATGAGATGATTTCTGTGCTACTCAACATGTGCATTTGAATGTGTCGTGAATTCATCGAAAAATTTATCACAGTTGTGGGATTTATATATAAAAACGATACATATTGTAATAATAAATTTGAGCTCTAAGTGTAACATTAATTTGAGTATTGTAAGACCAGTATCGTCTGAATGTACAAATAATCACAACCTAGAAATGTTGCATCAATAAAAAGGTCGAACTGATTTCAACAGGAATATTTTAACTCTAATGACTAACGTTTTCGAAGGCACTTAGTTTTCATTGAACTGACAAGAACGTTTGTCGTCGTTGTACTTCATTTGTGAACGCTACATTTTGATTGTATGATGGTAACTCCGGATAGTAAACTAATGCAGTTAGAGTGTGGGTAAAGTCACCCGCGTACCGACACTACGCCTGCGTGCGCGCACACGCTGTGCCATACGCCCATGTCATTTTACTCACGCACTACCGCTAACTTATTATAAAAAATACGTAATTTCTAAATGGTAATGTGTATAAAATACTTAACACTATGCGGAAGATTGATTCGAAGTAGTCCTAATAAAATCGGTCATGTATATTTTCCTTCCAAAACAATTTTCTTTCCTATACCTAGGGAAAGTTATAAAATTTTCACGATTCATAATGATCATCAACAACGTGTTTGTGTAAAATAGTCATAAGGCACTCGTTTCATCTAACGTCTTTTCTACAATTGGCCCCCATACATAACACCGATACGATAACAAACGAGACACAAAAAGGAACTAGCAATACGTTTTCTTTCACGCAATTTCACTGCAGAGTATAAGCTTAAATTAACATATAATAAATGCATTACGATGTAAAGAGATCTAAAATTAATTGAAATAAAAAAATTAACTTATGAGTATTACATTATGGAACATGCATTTATGGCAAAGAATTACAGCTGGCTAACTAAGCATATAATAGCTTCATTTCCTTACCACTAATATGCATAAAATAAATTCTTACAAAATTATGTTTGTCTCTAAGTAAATTATAATATAGCCTGGCGAGTGTAAACTTTAGAAAAAACTAATTTCTGCATAATCGAGATATAGTAACTGCAACTGGTAACGGTCTTATAACTTGTACTTCTAACAATAAGTATGTCGTCACGAATCTACGTACGTACGAACAGGAATGATATAGTTTTATATACATCACGTATCGTTAATGTTATTAATGCTGTACATAAAAATATAAAAAAGCGTAACTATACAAAAATCACTTTGACTTATGATACTGTACTGGATAAATGCAACACACACTCACACTACGACTACTAAAGCTGAGTGAGTGTGTCATCAATACTATGTGTGTATTATTGTACTGTAAGTAAGATATTGTGTGAGGCGCGCTGCGCGGGCGCATCGAGTGCTGTATAATATAGGTAACGATCCGGTGAGACTACAACTAACGTGACTGTCTCACGCCACTATATCACAAAAGAGATTACATCACAATTATCACAATCGGGATAACGAGGACTCGGAAATTTGAGGCGATCTTACAAAATAACTCCGGGTGTGTCTGTCAGTCGGTCGGTCTTACATTCGACTGGAGAGCGCGCGCGACGCACGAGCTATGTGCAGGCGTCGACATTGTCCTGCTTTATGAACGGATCGGGCTTGATGTGAACCTCGCGGTGCATGCGTTCCATGTGTCGCGCAATGTGCATCTTTTGTTTGGCGCGGTACACGCAGTACGGGCACTGGAATTGCGGCTCCTTGCCGCACTCCCACTTCTGATGATTGCGAAGGGAGGACTTGAGTTTGTAGACGCGGCCGCAGTCGGGGCAGGAGAAGGCAGGCTCGCCGGGGGAGGGCGGCGCGAGTGAGCCGGCGTGTGGCGCGACGCGCATGCCCGCCACTAGAGGCAGCGCCAGCCGCGCCGACCACTGCTCCCAGGAGAGCCCCCCGATGCGAGTGAAGGACACATCCTCGCCGACGCCACCGGCCCCGCCGCCTCCGCCGCAACCTGCAACCATACCCATACCGCACATTATACACGCCCGCTCACACATTAGTTCTCACGGTCACACTACAAGCGAAACGAATACGGGTTACGTACATATATACGATTCACATACATAGAATAAGATACATAAAGTGTACACAGACGATACGTAAATATAAATACACAATATACATACGTACATAGTATATATGATATATACGGATAACATCTACTGTGAGTGGTCGACGAGTGCTGTGATGAAAGCGAAAAGGAAAAGTAAAAAAAAAGAACCAAAAGAAATCAAAACGGTTTTATTCTAAAGAATGTCGCAGATTCCTTAACGAGTGTAAAAGGTATCTCGTGGTGATGGTTACGGGACCGTTTTAGTCACACAGCGTGTTTCAATTGCAATAAACGTTTTTGTTAATAAAATGCAGTCTCCCGACCCATGGGCTTTCTCGTCTACCTGAAATTATTCATTAGATTAGTACGAACGAAAAGGAAAAGAAACCGTCATGCGCAAGTTGTGAGAAGCGTCAAGCGGTGGAGCGTAATGCAACATGCGGCATGCGACGTAGAGCATGCAACATACACCGAGCTGGAACCACTCACCTAACCAATGCGTCCGCGCAGCAACACCCGCGCCGCTACACCACTCCGATCAACAAAACTAATAACAACTTCCCTAAGCATATGCTTATATATGCATATGACTTAGAGCATATGCTAACACTAGGAAGTAATGACATAGTAACAAAAATAAATAAACGCATTTCATAGTTACTATAATAATTATATTTTATTAAACTTTTCTACCAAGTAAACCCCAATATATTCATATAAAAATCACACTAATTTATCAACTAAAATTCCAATAACATTAACAAACAATGTAAAATTTATAACATCCAAAATGTTCAATACCTATATGTATATCTTTATATATCAGTACCACAAACCACGATATGATGGAATATTGCATATCAAAATAATGTTTCAATGCTTAGCAATGACTCGAATGTTTCAACAAACATAATATTATAACATTCTTCATAATCTTATCATCACTTTAAAACTAATACTGACTTTGGTCAAATAGCTTTGTTTATCCTAGTTAACAAAAATATATCAACAGTCAATATGCTAAACGAGCTTTGAATATAATATTATTATTGCATGAAAATATCTGTTAATATCAATATACACGTTTTATCAAATTTTGAACACATTTTTATCCCAGTACACCAAAATTTTTATCCAAAATAACGTAAATATATTAATATTTTTTATAATAGTAAAACTACAGGTAACATTGTAGGCACATTATTGATGAGCTTCTCTAATTATATTACTCTATTTGCTATAAAAGATACATCGCCGAGATCGACTCCGGCTCCGCGGACCATTATTCGAACCAGGTGAACTAGAGTCCTTCTCGACGACATATTTTGCTTAATCCTAATCAATAAACAACATTCAATTAATAAAAATAACTTTGGGTTGACACGACGTGTTAGGAAGACGAGGATTATGGTCCCCATATAATGGAAGAAAACAATAAATTAAAAACGCGAACATTCGATTAACTAGTAGACTAAAAACGATCAGTGGGTACCGTTAAGATACTCAGATATAAATAAATTAATCTACCCGTGGTGGAAGTCGATTATGGTAAACCGACCCGGATTGGTCCGGGCGTAACAACGTTTATATATTAACTATAATATACTTAATATCATTGCACTACATTACATAATTTGGAATTATTCTCCCTCAAAGGAATGATAGGTCGTTTACATCTAAAACAAATTCGAGAAAAACGGAAGCTTAAAGTTATCTTTGCATCGGTCGGGTGACGCGCTAGCGTCGTATTTGGCCAAAACTTTGTATCGTCGGAGCGAGAGGCATCGACGAGCGAGCGAGCGATACTCGGGTCAGTCTTAACTACGATTACAAATTATATTAAATAGACTCTAAAACGAAAACAACAAAATAAACTCTACTCGATACGATACGGTATGGTACAGCTAGAGGGAATGTGTATCTGTATGGTATAGTTGCGGTGGTATGACGGCACTATATCGAGGTCTTCTTGTTGCGGCGCACCTTGCTCGTGGCGTACACGTACCACTCCTGGTTGTGGTGCTTGCGGATGTGCACGCCGAGGTTCCCGCGCTGCTTGGCGCGGTACGAGCAGTAGGGGCACTGGTGCGCGGGCGCCTTGCCGCCGCACTCCACGTTCTCGTGCCGGCGAAGCGTCGACTTCCATCGGTACTTCTTGCCGCAGTGCCGGCACTCGAACTGCCGCGACGCTTCCTCTTCGCGCTTCAGCTTCAACTCGGCGGCGGAGAGCGGGCCCGCGCCGGGCGAGCCGCCGCCGGCCGGCAGCAGCGACAGCGCCGGCGGCAGGCCGTAGCCGATGCCCTCGTCCTCGGGGAGCATGATGTCGTCGGTGTCGTCGTACTCGTCGTCCGAGTCCCGCTTGGTGGCGGCGAGGGTGGCTGCAGGTGCGGCCAGTGCGTGCAGCAGCTGCGGCGGCGCGCGCTGCAGCGACAGCAACGACAGCAGCGCCGACCCGAGCCCTCCCTCTGCAAGATACACACATCAATGCGGCGGTCCGCGAAGCGCGAGGCCACGCCCCGCGCCCTCGCGACGACGCCCGGTTAATCGCTACCGAATGCTACTTGTTAAGTTAAGGAACCAAAGAAATGCGTTACGGTAAAAAATAAATCTCAGTTAGAGATCGGAGGCGAAGCTTCTAAGTTCATGCAGACATGCACGGGGCGGGGGCGGGCCGCCGACCGATCTTCCCATAAGTCACGCGCTACATAAATGAAACACGGCGACCACTTTCGAATAGTTTAATCTATCGAGAGAATATTATCATGAAAATTACAATCGAATACATCATAAGTAAACAGGGCTCTTATAAAAAATATTTAGATAATTAAAATTTACGTAATATCAACTAGAGGAAGATCGAACGTTCGCTATAATAAGGCACTAGTATAAAGCACTGAGTGAGGGGGTAGGGAGATACGCTCGCTCTCTCGCTTCCGCTCAGGGCGAGGAGGCGTCGGAGAGGTCGGGTTGCGGTCGCGCGGCGCCCGCCGGCCGCAGCTCCGAGTGTTTCTTCTCGATGTGGTTCTTGAGCTCGTTGCGGCGGTGCTTGCTGTACGAACAGTATGGACACTTGTACTGCGGCTCGCGGCCGCACTCGAGCGTCACGTGCCGCACGAGGTTCTTGCGCGCGTTGTACGACCGGTTGCAATTGGGGCACTTGTAGCCCTTCTCTGTCTTGTACTGCGCGCAGGGCAACGCGTGCCGGTCGCGCGGGTAGATGTTGTAGCGTGGGGAGCCTTTGGTTTCGCGGGGGACCGCGCCGCCGCCGCCACCGCCGGAGCCCGCGCCCGGCGCGCGCCCCGGCGGGGTCGCCCGCGGTGGCACTACAGGGCCTGGGGCGGTCTTGTTCTCCTTAGCGTCGTCACTGACGGGCGGCGGCGGAGGCGTCGGCGTGGCGCTGGCGGCGACGACGGGCGCGGGTGAGGCTGGGGCCGGCGTGCGCGCCGCTTTCACCGGCTTCAGGATAGCGAACGTCTGGATCGTGGTCTGCCCTTCCTCGGTCCCCTTTTTACTACGCGTCATGATACTACTATTCCGCGGCGTTGCCGGTTTGCGACCTGCAACAGAAAACTGAACGTCGGTCTGGCGGTCTAGCGGGCAAGGACATAGTCGGTCGGGCGGCGTAAAGAAAACCAATTTGTAAGCAAAAAAAAACTATATTTTAAACATAACGATCTTGAGAAGGCTGAGCCGTTAATATCGTCCTCCCCGAGAGTAAAATAAAGCACGGGAACAATAAACCCAATATCTAACAAAAAAATATATAATACTTCTAATAAAAATCAACAA
Organism: Idaea dimidiata; assembly: GCA_949358125.1. NCBI lineage: Eukaryota > Metazoa > Arthropoda > Insecta > Lepidoptera > Geometridae > Idaea > Idaea dimidiata. Next base: position 13,976,662 of record OX442334.1, read on the forward strand.
TATACTCGAGGAACGATCGTCTCGACGAGAATGACTTAAAAAAAAGTTTAACAATTCATGTTTTAAGCGGCTTAATTAGCAACGTAAAAAATAAACTAGGTATAGAAAAAAAAAAATAAACAATAAAAACAAGGTAAGTAAAGGTTTGTCCGTTAGTTATAAAAGAGCGTATGTTTATGGATGATGTGGTTGGTGAGCGACTTTTTCTGTGAGTATCGTTTTCCGCAGTTGTCACATTGGAACTGCGGCCCGGTGTTGCACTCGTATTTCTCGTGTCTCATCTTGTTGCGACGATACTTGTATTTCTTCTCGTTGCATATTGAGCAAGTGTGTCGCTTATCGTCGCGGTCGGTGCGTCTCCCGCGCTTCTCACGGGCCTTTTCCTGTACTTTAATCGTCCTCTTGGATTTGTTTCTCGACACTCGCTTTAATTTCGGTAGTTTCTTGGTGACAAGAGTGGGTGGTTTGACATCGAATTCGACCGCCTCAGTCCTAACGTCGACGATTTTTAGGAGTCCCCGTGTTAATGGGAAGGGAGTTTTGACGTAGGTTAATAGGTCGAGGGGTGCGTCTGGAACGGGCAAAACAATGAAAAGCGAAAATAAATAATATGAAAAGCGTGAAATGTTAATAACAGTAATGATGCGAGTGCGTATTGCGAGCGATAGTGAATGGTAAATCGGAATGTGTGGTTTAGTGAGAGTATGAGTGGTTTAGTGAGAGAATGATAATGAGAGATGTCGGAAGTAAGCGTCGCGGTTGTTGGGTTGGTTAGGGGTAGATGGATGAGGAGTGACGTACCACCTGTCTCCCGAGGCCGTGTATCGCAGTGTCGCGCTGTCAATGTCGCTGAGTCGCCGAGTGTCGAGTGCTCTCGCCTACTACACAATTATCGCAATGAAATGCGCATCCACTATAAGAGTAGAAGTACGGTCCCGACAGGGAACATGCTCCGATCTTTATTTTTAATTAAATAATTAGGAACGCGCTTAGACGTAAACGAATAATTTTTAAAACATGAATTGCTAAACAAAAAAAAACTGCAGTGAAATCACATGTGAATGCAAAATAAGAAAATAAATAATAGATAAAAATAAGCCACATAACCAACTACGTCGATATAGTAAATAAATAATGTAACATAACGTGGTTTACCTGTGTCGAGTGCGTGAGGCGGTGGATTCCCCTGTGGTCTAGTCGTGTAGAAGTCAAGTCACACTGTGCGCTGTGCGCAAGGATTGCTCTCTCACGATAAACCGCGGCGCGGAGTAGTATAAAACCTTCGGTACCGACTACCGCGACCGACAAACGGGTGACGGGTGAAGTGAGCGTGTGGTGCACGTTTAATGTTCTACATAAAGTGACAAATATATACTTAATATTAACCATTAGGTACGGTACTATACCATAATCAGTATTAACATGTAAAAGAAAGTTTACTCACCGTCGATTGATTGTATGAAGCAGTCCGTTCCAATGTTAGACAGATGATTGTATGTTTAGCTAGCGAGCGAGCGAGCGTTACGGAGGTTTGACCCACGCGCGGCACATGCAACTATCCCCATTAGAGCCCACACCCTTCTCACAACACACAAGCTAACACGGTCAACTAACTAACTAACCAACTACTGACGTCAACTAAAACATTCAACAATAAAATAATTCCAAACATTGTACTCACCGCGTTACCTCGCCTGCGAAAGGCTACAAACATCGCAATAACCTTTATACCAAAATACCTTTTACCTTCCGCACTGAAATATTCTCAAAACCATACAACGATACAGAAATATAGAAAATCGTATGTATATTAGTAGTTTATAAAATAATATTAGATATGTATACAGGGTTCAAGTTTCACATGTGAAAACACTAGCACTCTCGTTTCCGCCATCTCGTGTCATATAAGTAATACGTATTTATATAATTATAACATTATAAATAAATTATTTTAAAAGCGATGACTGTCATCTAACAATAACATTATGGGAAGACATTGCGCATTTCATCCGTTCCTTGTACGTCTCAAACTATTCACTTTGCTTTACTTCTCAATCATTTAAAGTTACTTCAGAACACAAACATAACAGTCTCAAAGTGAATAGTTTAAGATAGAATGTTGTATGTAACGTAGTGAAGATGTCGCGTCGCGTCGTTGTCGGTTGTATATAGTACAGTAGGTATATAACGGTATGTAGTACGCTCGTGTGAGTAGCGTGTATGTGTGGGTGTGAGGCTTACCTTGCGACTCTCGGACGTTGTCACTCGAGTTCATTTCGTCTTGAGATCTCTCCATGTGCCATTGAAAATCTGGAAATTATAACATCGGTTATTATTCTGTGGGAATCATCGCATCACTTCGGCACAAACTCTGATAGCGACTGTACACCTTCGTCGAGACATGCCGAGTGCGAGAGCACTCGTTCAAGATTGTACAGCGGCTATGACCAATATATAAATTTACTACCATGAGACAGATCTACAATCGCATAAAGCTCAATTGATGTTCGATATTCTGTCAATTTACTTATTTATTTAACTAATTGGTTACTGGTACTGACTGATATTGAAGTACAAGACAGTCCTTGTCTATTTTATGCATTAAAGATCTACAGATCACTGCAATAACTAAGACACATTAAAACAATGTTCTATTGTCATGTATGTGACTGCCTTCCTTCACTCAGCGCAATGCGATCGCGAGGGTACGGAGATCCACAGACCGCAGGTTCGATTCCTATCAGGCAGGATCAGAATTTAGAAAACAAAAATATGTTTCTAAATTACTAACTATACAACGGTTAACTTCTATTCTTTTTGCTAACTTCAGAAAATATAAAAGAAAAACGTTACAGGAGCCCCACAAAATGTGTTGTATTTTATCTTCTAAACAAATATTGCGCTCTTGCAAAGGCTCGACGAAATGCTACTTAATACGCTCATATGCTCGTTGGTTTTTAAAGTCTGGTTGTTACAAAACATCAAGCATTCATCTTTGAAGTTTGGCTTAAGTCAATTTAAAAACAGCAAATGCTCGATGTTGGGCTCGTTGTCATCATCAATCATTATCAGCCTGTTGCAGTCCACTGCTGGACATAACCCTCTCTAATTGCACGCCACGAGAGCGAGAGGGAGAGAGGGAGAGAGAGAGAGAGAGGGAGAGAGAGAGAGAGAGGGAGAGAGAGAGAGAGAGAAGCATGTTCATGAGTTTGGTGTGTTTTAAGAGCGAGTGAGAGATATAAGAGGTGTGTGTAGGTATACTAACTGCGTACGACGTCGTTGTGTGTGGGCGGGTGGTGTATATTGGCGAGTGCGTGGGGATCGTCCGCGTCCTCGTCGTAGGTGAGGTCATCCAGGTTGTCTCGACTGGACTCCTCCTTGCAGCGCGGCGACTCCCCGCGCCCGTTGCCTTGCGGCGCGGGAGTGATGGGCACTGCGGGAGCAGCGGCGGGGGTTACTGCCGGCTCTGAGTCTGTAGACATGCGCCGCGCTTTCTTGCGGCGCCGGGACGGTGACACCGAGCCCTCGCGGCTGTCTATGCTGCCGTCGCGGACCTGCAGGTTAAACGCATCGATTTGTTAGATAAAGTTGCAATCGCTCGGTAACTAATTAAGTAATAGTCTAAAACTTAGTCAATGTGAATGGAACCTATAAAAAATTGCCGGACACACACCTCGCAATCTAGCCTAAAACCAAGCAACTAGGCTTATATATACTAATGTAAAGATATTTTATTACATTGCAATGAGTTCAGCAGTTTTTATGTGATAAGTAACGGATATTTCACGTTGCCAACAAAACAAACTTTCGCGTTTATAATAGTAGTAGAATTTTGTCAAATTATATAGTTACTAGCTGCGTCTCGCGGCTTCACTCGCGAAAGTTACCAGTCACGGGATCGGTAACTTACGCGGGTGAAACGCGGCAATATGAGGATATAAAGCCTTCCTAGCCTCTCTCGATAAATGAACTTTCAAACATAATAGTAGATTGTTATACAAGGGCTGAATGACAAGCATTTCGCTAGAGATATTATCGCCAATAGTTCGAGGGCGAAATGCGTGACATTCACCCGAGTTAAAGACTATTTTTTATTTCGGAAATTAAAATACTACTCGCACACATTAATAAAACATTAGCGTCAAGATGGCGGGACCAACTCTCCAATATTAAAACTTTATATTGTCAGATTTAGTACCAAATTGGTACTATTTGGTACCTCAGTTAAAAAAATTAGTACCTCTTTAGTTTAGAAGATATTTAACAAAAACCCTGGTCCCGCCATTATGACGTCAAGATGGCGGGCCCACTGAGAAAAACAACTCGGAGCTAAAAATAACTTATGTACAGATTTAGTACCAAATTGGTACTATTTGGTACCTCAGTTGAAAAAATTAGTACCTCTTTAGTTTAAAAGATATTTAACAAAAACCCTGGTCCCGCCATTATGATGCTTTGGTAATTTTTCGAAAATCATATTTCCGTAAGTATTTTTGTATTTTTTAATATTTGTAGATTTAGTACCTAATTGATACCTACAGAAAATCCTTTTAATACGTATATTAACCTTATATTTTAATAGATATAAGCATTTTTATATTTACACACAGTATTTCAGCGAGGGTAATGTATGTACTTCACAGCAGAGGTTCAATGGCAAGAACAGGCATTGACCAAGATGGCGGCCGCCGAAGTGATTACCACACAATCGATATTTATACGTACATAGAACGGAAACGGATATTCTCCTAGAACGGAAATACATTTTTTTTTATAAATGAGTATTTCCGGCGGGATTCAAACACGTATAGAGCCTTGTGTCTTTGTTTAGCTTTTTTTTAAACTGAGTTTGGATTTGTATAGAGGCTTTGGCTTAGGTTTAAGATTTATATTACGTTTTTTTTTCTTTTTTGACTACGTATTTCAAAGTGTTTTTCGTTTTTATTTTCGATTCCCGTGTCAGTTTTAGTTCCTAATTTAACTAATTAAGAACTAAAACTAAGTTGAACTTAATTAAACATAGTTGGCTTAGTTCCACTTAACTAGCTTAGTACGGCTTAGTTTAGCTTAGTTCGGCTTAATTTAGGTTATTTGACTTAGTTTAGCGTAGTTTGACTTACTTTAGCGTAGTTCGGCTTAGTTTAGCGTGGTTTAGCTAAGTTCGACAGTGACAGGATAAAGATACTAAGACAAAACTAAGTCGAACTAAGCTAGCTAAGCTAAACTAAGCCGTACTAAGCTAGTTAAGTGGAACGAAGCTAACTATGTCGAATCAAGTTAAACTAAGCTAACTAATTAGGAACTAAAACTGGCACGGCAATCGAAAATAAAAACGAAAACTACTTTGAAAAACGTCGTAGTCAAAAAAGAAAAAAACGTAATACATATAAATCTTAAACCAAAGCCAAAGTCTCTATACAAATCCAAACTCAGTTTAAAAAAAACCTAAACAAAGACACAGTACGTGATATGGCCATATTGGCAATATCGGTGATGTATCAGACCGAAAGAAAAAAAAAACATATCAGTAGGTAGCGGTTTAAACTGTTTATATTTCTTACCTACATTAGTCGTTGAAGGCTCTATACGTGTTTGAATCCCGCCGGAAATACTCATTTATAAAAAAAAATGGATTTCCGTTCAAGGAGGAAATCCGTTTCCGTTATGTATAAATATAGGTAATCACTTCGGCGGCCGCCATCTTGGCCTGTCCTTGCCATTGAACCTCTGCTGTGAAGTACATACATTACCCTCGCTGAAACACTCTGTGTAGAAATAAAAATGCTTATATCTATTAAAATACAAGGTTAATATTCGTATTAAAAGGATTTTCTGTAGGTACCAATTTGGTACTAAATCTACAAATATTAAAAAATACGAAAACACTTACGGAAATATGATTTTTTAAAAATTACCAAAGCATCATAATGGCGGGACCAGGGTTTTTGTTAAATATCTTTTAAACTAAAGAGGTACCAATTTTTTCAACTGAGGTACCAAATAGTACCAATTTGGTACTAAATCTGTACATAAGTTATTTTTAGCTCCGAGTTGTTTTTCTCAGTGGGCCCGCCATCTTGACGTCATAATGGCGGGACCAGGGTTTTTGTTAAATTTCTTCTAAACTAAAGAGGTACCAATTTTTTAACTGAGGTACCAAATAGTACCAATTTGGTACTAAATCTGACATTATAAAGTTTTAATATTGGAGAGTTGGTCCCGCCATCTTGACGCTAATAATAAAACACGTATATTGAAAATCAATTAAAATATCAAGTCAATTTCGAACAATTTATAAAATCCAAATTCAATTGTTTTTATACCTCGACTAAAGAAGAAGTTAAAATATATACACTTACTGCCAACATTAGAATTTTTTCGAAAAACTAATCTATTGGCTACAATAGTATAATCAAGTTGGCCATGACGACGTTCATCTAATGGGCCATGCTGACACGAGAAAAAAAAAGTAAGCAATCATGGCATTATAGCGAGTGGCAGAATAGAAGAGTAGGTAATTCAATTATCTATCATAGGCGAACGAAAAAAAAATAAAGCGTTTTTTTAATTTCAGCCCATGATCAGACGTTTTGGTTCCCTGTATTTTACAATTTTTCTATAATAAAAAAGTGTCAAATGGATTAATTAAAAATAAAGTTTACTTAGGGATGAAATGAGCCACTTTCAACCCAGCTATCTACCCATGAAAGTTTAACTTTCCGAACAGGAGAAATGAAAAACTCATTACTGTAAGTTTCTTATTGAAAACACCACCTTTGGGTGCACTTAAAGGCAAACCAAATCGTCCTTTTCGAATAGATGGAATTAAAAGAAACTGACCAATAGGTTTAGTATAAGTAGTTTTAAATCATTCTCTCAACTCCACCCAATAGAATTGAAGAAATTTAAAATGACCGCGGTAGTAGTTAATTAATCTTACTAATATTATAAACGCTAAAGTTTGTATGTATGTATGTGACTTTGTTACGCTTTCATGCAAAAACTAATGAAACAGGGCCCTGATTCTCTAAAAACATAGCATGCGACAAACAGGCGGGATGCATGAGCATTGCAGAAGTCGATTTGTTGCAGGAGTAAAATTAATAGCAATTCTATATCTTATTTTAATACTAAGGAACAAGGGGAGCTATTTAAATAATTAAGTAGCCCTTAATTTTGAAGGCTACTTAACTAGTTAAGTAGTAATTAAGTAAAATAACATTTACAGAATACGAATTAATGTACATCTACTACACGTCGCCTGCATTCCGCATGCCAGTCCTTACCAAATCGAGCCCCCGGTTGCAATGAAACTTGGAATATAGGTAGCTGGATACCGGGAATAACACATAGGCTACCCATTATTCCCGCGGGAAAACAACTTACGCGGGTGAAACCGCAGGAAGCAGCTAGTGTTTTAATAAATGAGAAATTTGTCGTTAGTTCTTTAAAAATTAAAGGAATAAAAGTTTGGTTGATTATTATAGTATTGTACCTTTTTACATAACAAAATAATTGCTTGCCTAGTTACATAATTAATTACAGACTTATGGGAGTAACAATAAATATGTACTTCTATCATTGAGACAAGACTTCATCATTTCCCAGCTATGCATGACTAACTCAAGCTTACTCGTAGAGTATATGAGAGTATTCACCAATCACATCTGCCAAGTGTGCATTGATGTAGTACCGATATAACTTCGGTGTCTTTCATGTGTTGGCAAGGTACCACGTTTTTTATGCAACTTTTAGGCAAGATCAGTAACTTATAATGTTTTCCTTTACTATCTAGTGATATATTTATTTGACAATGTGCCAGATTATAAATGCCAGTTTATTAAAGTTTGCAACATATTTAATTGGTTCTACTCAGTCACTTTATTTGCTTACTGTACTTGCCTGCTAAGGCACAAAGTGACTGAGCCTAGCGGCTAAGATTACCTAGTTAGCGCTGGGTATTCTAACAATTGTATTCGAATTTTGATTCATATTTATTTAAAGATGTGTGAGTAATTTTCAGTTTGATTTGTAGCTAGTGAACTTTGTCTTTCAGAGACAAATAAAACACTCTATTGGACAGTTGGTAAAAGCCAACTGTAAACCGAGCTTTCGCCAACTTTACAGTTGGAAAAAGCCAACTGTAAAGTTGGCGAAAGCTCGGTTCGTTTAAATAATCAATAAAAACGCGATACAACCGGATAAATAAAGTGTTTTATTATGCAAAATCGCGAAAACCATAGAAGAAATTATATCAGAATTTGAATTTAATGTTCATCACTATTTTTCTACTTCTAGAAGAGACCAAACAAGTTCTATGCTGCTGGATATCATTTCGGTGTTCATTTGCAATGACCTTAATGTCTACCTATAGATACTACAATTAAACAGCTTATTTATATTACCTACTTATGAATGTTTACATTCTTATCTTATATGCATTTAAGTAGAAACCTACATAACATAGTAAAGTACTTATCTCTACAAGAACATCTCCATCTATGAATTAAGTTGAAACTGGTACTTGCAAGACCTACTTCACTACTACTATATCAGTAGACAATATGTAGGTCTTGAAATATTTTAAGGGAAAATTAATCTTCAAAAATTTACTTTTTACTTGCGTCCCTGTGGCCATGCAAGTTCCCATCTCAAGCAGCAAACTTAAGAATATGAATGTTTTCCTGTCTATTATTTTTCGACTAAGGCTCGATTGAGTCCCATCTACAGGATCACCTTCCAGTGATTTATCTGTGCCAATATAAATATGCCTTGAGCAATAAATAGTAGTTCATGCACCGAGGTACTAAAGCCCTGTCTTATATAGCGGGCGTCATATTGAATCCAAAGCGTACGAAGGACTCTTAGAGAGTTTACTCCCGAGCGCATCGAGGGTGTTAAAAACTTTTAACCTATAGTTATGTACCTAGAGTCCTGAATGAAGCGTGAGATTCAAGCGCCCAAGATAAAGACAGACTTTATTACCGAGGTGAATACTCTACTTTACACATCTACTGCGAGACAATAAAAGGGCTACAAAAATAAGCATTTAACTTACAACAAAACAAAACAATAGATTAATTCAATGTGTATGCAATATATTTACAGCTCTATATTAATTAAATTTAACAATGTTACATCAAAATGACGAAACCACCCATGGCTGTGGGGTTGGGGCTTTATATTAACTAAAACTTTTTGCCTTACCCTTCCATCGAAATAAAATAGAAGAAAAATAGCAAAGTTTTTTTTTTTCGTGTTTTGTTTTTTTTTTACCGAGGTGAATACTCTACTTTACACATCTACTGCGAGACAATAAAAGGGCTACAAAAATAAGCATTTAACTTACAACAAAACAATAGATTAATTCAACGTGTATGCAATATATTTACAGCTCTATATTAATTAAATTTAACAATGTTACATCAAAATGACGAAACCACCCATGGCTGTGGGGTTGGGGCTTTATATTAACTAAAACTTTTTGCCTTACCCTTCCATCGAAATAAAATAGAAGAAAAATAGCAAAGTTTTTTTTTTCGTGTTTTGTCTAGGTTTCCAGTTCGAAATGGCCGTATACTACGAGAACCTTCCGTTCCAAATTTAAATTACTTACTTTATACCCTAGGTGTATAATGAGCTCTTTATGCACCTAGGGAATAGACTCGCTTTAAATAGACCTTTTTGGTCAAATAAAGTAATTTTGAAGAGCAGTAGGTGTGTAATAATAGTAGATTGTATACCAAGGGAGAAAAGACTATTTTTACGGCGACTGTTTTTTGAATCCAGAGAGAAGCGAAGGATTTTTGAGTAGAATTCTGAGCGAATCGAGGGATTCAAAGTACTTCACTCGAGCTAAAAATAGTATTTGCTTCTGAGGTAGACATTCTACTTTTCATCGCCCTCTATGAGAAAATGAGTACCTTTAACTTGTTAACCTAATGTTTCAAAGACTATTCCTAGTCTATCCCCGGACTATTCCTAGTCTATCCCCGGACTATTCCTAGTCTGTTCCAAGTGTTTTCATTGTCTATTCCTAGACTATTCCTTGATTATTCCTAGTCTATTCTTAACCTATTCCAAGACTATTCTTAACCTATTCCAAGACTATTCCTAGTCTATTCTTAACCTATTCCAAGACTATTCTTAACCTATTCCAAGACTATTCCTAGTCTATTTCAAGTTTATTCCTAACCAATTCCATGCCTATTTCTAGTCTCCTACTCTACACTTAGTCTACTCCTTGTCTATTCATAGTCTACTCCTGTTCTATTCCTAGTGTATTCCTCTTCTATTTATATTCTATTTCTATCGGAACTCTTTGGTGATTGAAACTTTTTTTAAATATACACATTCCAAATTCACATCGCCTGGCCAGTCAGAAGCCGGAAAAGTGAAATCCCTGCTAACAGGCAGGCAAAACGTTTTGCCGGCGAGTTATGAGTGCCAGCAAAGGACTAGTTCCAGCCTAGTTTACAGGGATTGGATTAGCTCTTTTCGAATAAATGTGATGAAAAACAAATTACGAAATATGTAGGTTGTTTCAGAATTATATTTTCAATAAAAGTTGTTAATGTAAATATCCCGATATTGGTAGGTACCCAATTTATTTAGTAAGTATTTATAAACATCGACATTTGTTTCATAGTTTATGTCTGGCTCTTTATGGGTGAGTGATAAACCTTCAGAATGCAAACATTCTTACTATTAATAGAATGCTTAGTTTGCCACAGGGTTTGTTTAAAATTTAAGCAATTTCCCCAGCAAATAATTAATAGTAATTCAAACAGACTAACTTAAAATAAAACCAACTGGATATTCTGGTTTAACTTAATATTTCTCAAGACCTTTACAGCATCATAAAAACTTTTAACTGTAACACTTTTAGCCTTTCTGATTTAAAATTTTTGAAAAGAGAAAGTGGTACCTTATTACCTACTTATGTTATGTATAAGTTCAATGTTTATAAGTATATTGTATTCTTTACATGTACATTTACTCTGAAATTATCCAGTCAAAAATCAAGCCATGGAGTCGTAGTATAGTTTGGTCCGGTCCGGGTATTTTCCGCACTAAGCCTCATAATTGAGCCATTATTATGTAACTTTCAATCCCCAAAACTGGGTACTTTGTTGCTTAGCTTGTTTAACCTAGTTGTAAGGTTTCATCTAGGCTTATGTATTTCTTATTAACAAACAGCCCAACTTTCATAATTGGAATTGTGTTCAAATAATACTCATTATTTGAACACAATTCCAGCAGTGGTGTTGTTAAGGGGTAAATACGAGCTAAACTGAAAATCCCTGTTGGATTAATCGAAAATTGTTGATTATTTTCTGATGAAATGTTTTAGAATATTTTCGGTGGAAGGTTTTGTAAATAACATTTTTTCGACGTTTTGATGTAGATTTTAAATAAAAATGTTGAAAGCTGTTGGAGTTATTTTAGACAAAAAAAAACATTTTTGCCTAAAATGCTTCGAATCAATAAGAAGATTTTGTCTTAAAACTACACCAAAATGTAGGAAACAATGTCATTTACAAACGCTACAAATGAAAATATTTTACAACATTACGTCAGAAAATAATCAACAATCTTCGATGAATCCGACAGGGATTTTCGGTTTGGCTCGTATATGGGCCTTAAACAAAATTTATTTTTAATAATTATAAATTTAAATATTAAAACTTGAGTCATTAATTTGTTTACTCGTCATTCTCCAACTATTTAACAAAGTGATTAAATAGACAGTAGTTCATAGTAGTAGGAGTGGGTCCTTTAAATTCCTATTCAATATGTATTTGTGAAAGCTATATCAAGTTTAGCTGAGCCACATGACTAGTTATATCTTATATAATCTCCCTAGAATTATATAAATCTATATAATGTTATTTAATATGTCGAAATAACTAGTTTCATTGTTTTCTAAACTTTGAATATAATTTGAATTTGGACTTTACCACCTGTTATCAAAAATCTATCTCTTGATAAGTTCATTGTCTGCAAGTTGAGTAAGCCATTGATAGGTAATAGGATTGTGGCCACAAGCCATATGAAATGGTTGGTAGTTGTAGGTGCAGTCCGAAAATTAGCGCTTGGATGCATTTTACACTTTACTACAACTCTATACCAAATATGTTGTCGCATATTAAGTTTGTCTTATATTTTCTTTTTTTTAATGTTTCATTGAATATCCAACAACAGAATAGAATAGAATTATCTTTATCAAAACAAAAGTTTTCTAACAAACCAGGAATGTTACTCCGAAACAACAGCTAATGTTACTCCGAAACAACAGCTAATGTTACTCCGAAAGATGTAATGTAATAGGGGTTAAAGTATGAAATTGCCGTTTTATTGCAATAGGTTCTTTGAATTGACATAGAATCTTCATGGTTTGAGGTTTTCGAATGAAACTTTTTTCAAATGGTTTCTGTGATGTTCTTTTTTTAAAAAATGTGAAACATTTGAATATCGACTTTCAATTGTTTTTGTTATTCAATTTAGACAAGAAAGATGGATACTGCGAAAATTCGAGTGATTTTTGAATACGAGTTCCGACGCGGAACTAACGCGGCAGAAACAGCCCGCAATATCAATGCTGCGTTTGGAGAGGGGTCTACTAATGAACGCACCGTGCGATTTTGGTTTAAACGAAATTAGCGGCATGGTTTAACGTTACCTTACCCACTTTATTGACTCACTTGCGTCAAATCAATAAAATAAAAAAATACGAAAAATGGGTGCCTCATGATTTGACTGATCTGCAGAAAGAAACGCGTGTTGAAACTTGTGTTGCCTTGTTGAACCGGTACAGAAATGAAGGAATATTGGATCGAATTGTAACATGTGATGAAAAGTGGATTCTTTATGATAACCGGAAAAGAAAAATGCAATGGCTGACCCCAGGTCAAATGCCACAACAGTGTCCTAAAGCAAAACTTACCAATAAAAAGGTAATGGTAACTGTTTGGTGGTCTCAGCATGGTGTTATTCACTATAGTTTTTAACCGACTTCAAAAAAGGAGGAGGTTCTCAATTCGTCGCGTATTTTTTTTTTTTTTTTTTTTTTTATGTTTGTTCACCGATTACTCGAAGGTGGCTTGACCGATTAAGATGGTTGTTTTTTTAATGGAAAGGTGGAAGCCCCGAGGTGGTCCCATAAAAATTTGGTGAGGATCTGATGAGGATCTTCGAAGTGAGGACCGGGAATGCTTCTCAAAAACCTGGATTCAATTCACTTGTTCACCGATTACTCGAAGGTGGCTTGACCGATTAAGATGGTTCTTTTTGTAATAGAAAGGTGGAAGCCCCGAGGTGGTCCCATAAAAATTTGGTGAGGATCTGATGAGGATCTTCGAAGTGAGGACCGGGAATGCTTCTTAAAAACCTGTATTCAATTCACTTGTTCACCGATTACTCGAAGGTGGCTTGACCGATTAAGATGGTTCTTTTTGTAATAGAAAGGTGGAAGCCCCGAGGTGGTCCCATAAAAATTTGGTCAGGATCTGATGAGTATCTTCGGAATGATGGACAGGATAGCTTCCCAGAATGTAATAAATTACTCGTTTTTGGACTTCTACCAAAAAGAATAGACCCCTAAAGAACTAAGTACAGATTGATGGGCCACCTAAAACCACCTTCTCATCAGCAAACTCCTCAATAATTAAAATTACGGTAACAATAGGTTATTGTTAATTTATTTGGCAGTCGAAAGTAGGTAGGTACTAAAAAGGGTGAAATAAAAAAATAATTTAAAAATTAAAAAACCGACTTACCTTCAATTGGTGACGTACGTCAATTTGACGTCGCTCCTCGACAAATCGAGAAATATCTATCGAACGGGTTGCCCCTCACCCCCGCCGCCCTCAATAGCTGCATGTGTCTCAGTTTGGCGTCTGCACTTGCACAAACAGGTCGCCGCATGCACATAGATCAGGAGATAGGCAGTACCCGACGTCAATTTGACGTTACGTCACCAATAGTGTCAGTGTTTTGTACCATTAGTGAATTGTACTTTTTTGTTGAAAATGACTTCTAATTACGAAGATTATGAGCGTATTGTTACTGACCTGTTAGAACGAAGCGACAGTGATATCAGTGACATAGAAGATCGTGAGTTGGACCAGAATAATTGCATAGAATCCGATCATGACACTGAAAGTGAGCTTGAACGTGACTCCGATTCCGATGATGAGCCTCTCGTCAATATGTCGAGCAACAGGCCATACTATTTGGGTAAAACAGTCGGAAATAGAGAACCGTTCAAGTGGTACAAAGATCCTCACAGAAGCAGTGTTCGAACTCCGAGACATAATATTGTGGCAGCGCAAGGGACTAACAGAACACGTGAGTGTACTGACAAAATAGACTTTTGGAATATCTTGTTTAGTGAAGATATTCTACAGATAGTTATTCAACATACTAATAAAAAGTTTGGAGAAATGAGGTCTAACTATAAAAGAGAAGACAAGCCAGAGTTGAAAGACATAGATATCATGGAATTACGGGCCTTGATTGGATGCTTGTTATTTACGGCGATATTTAAAAGCAACAAAGAAGATATTCGATCTTTGTTTCGTACAGATGGAAAAGGAAGAGAAATATTTCGAAGTGTTTTTTCTCAAAAGCGTTTTCTTATGATATTGACAGCTTTGCGGTTCGATGATCCCAGTACCAGAGAAGAAAGAAAGAAGTCTGATCCAGCTACACATATATCTGAGTTGTATGATATTTTCATTTCGAACTGCCAAAAATACTATATTCCTGGTGCTTGTATGTGCATTGATGAAATGCTCATAAGATGCCGCTGTCGCTGTAAATTTTTAATGTATATGCCGAAAAAACCAGGCAAATATGGTATAAAGCTTATGTGCATAACAGATGCTAAGACTAATTATCTTTACAATGCTTATATATACTGTGGAAAAGATACTGATGGACAAGGACTGACCGATGAAGAAAAGGAGTTTTCGAAGCCAACACAAAGTCTTTTGCGACTGTCTAAACCAATTCAAAAGACCAACAGAAATATAACTGCAGACAATTGGTTTACATCAATCGAAGCAATAGATCTTATGAAGAAAAATGGTCTAACTTATGTGGGTACTATGAACAAGATGAAAAGAGAGATCCCTTCGGAATTTTTACCTAAAAGATCAAGACCTGTAGGCGAAACTCTTTATGGCTTTACTAAGGAATTGACTATGGTTTCGTATGTACCAAAGCGTAACAGAGCTGTTGTTCTTGTTTCATCTATGCATCATGACAGGTGTAACGATCAAGAAGGTGAAAAACCAGAAATAATATTATATTACAATTCCACTAAAAATGGTGTAGACGGTTTGGACAAAATGTGCAGTAACTATTCTTGTATTCGAAGAACAAAGCGGTGGCCTTTGGTTCTTTTTTATCGTCTGATCGATATATGTGCAGTTAATTCTTATGTTCTGTACAAGGCTCAATACCCTGAAACTGCAAGAAATATTGACAGATACACCTTTCTAGACGGAGTAGCTGACGAACTTTGTGCGCCTCATATGATGCGCCGTTATAATAATACAAAACTTCCTCGAGACGTCCGCAGTTCTATCAAGAGAATCTTGAAAATAGAAGATGAAGATCCAGCGCCGTCAACATCTGGAAAGCTCGAAAAACGAGGAACTTGCTCAATATGTCCAGCAAAAAAGAAAAAAAGAACATCATACCTATGCAAGAAGTGTGCGAAGCCTGCTTGCCTTGATTGTTTGCAAAAAATTTGTGTTGCTTGTAACAATGAATAATTTTTTTTTTCTATGAAACCAACATCCATAACTATTTTTTTTTGTTGATTAGTTTAGTTTCTATAAGAAGAGTACTTAAGTTTCTTTATTTATTTTGTTTTTTTTTAATTTAAGATTGAATGATCTCATGTCTATGAAAATTCATGCCAAAAATATGTACCAAGTAGTTATGAGTAATTAAAGTAAAAAATTCTATTAATATGCAATAAAAGTGTTTTATTTACGAAAGAAAACCATCTTCTTCAATAAAAAGTAGTTTTTATCATTTTCCGTTAAGTTAGTTTCCCATATTTAGGCTTTATAGCAGTACGTCAAAATGACGGCTCGTCACCAATAGTGTGACCCCAATTCACGTCACCAATTGAAGGTTAAAAAAAGAACAAAAAATAATTTAAAAATTAAAAAACCACAAAAAAAAAGAGTTGATAAAAAATACCAAAATAACCTCTACATACAGCGCCACCGACTAATTAATCTGTTTTATCATCTGAAGTCGGGCAGTTTTACTGGCTGTATGGTTCCATATTGTACTTAGTTTGGCTGCCCGACGTCAGATGATAAAACAGATTAATTAGTCGGTGGCGCTGTATGTAGAGGTTATTTTGGTATTTTTTATCAACTCTTTTTTTTTGTGGTTTTTTAATTTTTAAATTATTTTTTGTTCTTTTTTTAAGTCGGTTTTTTAATTTTTATCTTCGATCTGGTCAAGCAATTACGGCAGATGTCTATTGTGCCGAACTCCGAACCATGTTGACAAAACTAGCAGTAAAACAGCCCCGACTCATGAATCGATCTTCACCATTATTGCTCCACGACAACGCGAGACCTCACACAGCACGAGAAACCATTTTGACCCTTCAGGAACTGCACTTAGAAACCATTCGTCATCCTCCGTATTCACCAGACCTTGCTCCAACGGACTACCATTTTTTTCGTGATTTGGACAATTATCTACGTGACAAGAAGTTTTCTTCCCAGGAGGCAGTACAAAATGCTTTCACACAGTTTGTGCAGTCCAGATCGTCGGAGTTCTATCGCAAAGGCATTAATAACCTTCCCATTAGATGGCAGCAATGTATAGATAATAATGGCAACTATTTTGATTAAATAAATTTGTTAAAAATTTAAAAAATAAACAATTAAGATTTTCAGTACAAATCGGCAATTTCATACTTTAACCCCTAATATGTCACCGTAAAGTAATAATGCATAAACTTTTGTAGGATTCTAAACGAGAGATAAATTGTATTATTAACCGATCACATTTTCGTAAATTGATAAACTTACCGACCTCATACGTAAAATAATAAGTGAGTGTCAAGACCGCTGCGGCGGCACGCTCGCTTTGCTCGCTCTCGAGAGCGCTGCGTGTTCTAACATAAACCTAACCTATCTTAGTGGGGGTGCTCCGTGTACTTTTTTTCATGGTTTTAGATATTCTAATACGTACCTCTGTCGACATTGACTAATCAGAGAGCAGAGTGTAATTTTCCGTATTTTAAAGAAGCGTAAAATTAAAAGCTCTTTTGTTATTAGTCGTTTATTATCTTACGAATGGATATCCGTTAGTTTATAAATTTACTACGAAACGTCGTAAGTTTATAAATTTACGAAAATGGGTTCGTGAAATAATATAAGTTATCACTCGTTTAGAAATTTCCTACGAAATTTATAAATTTACGTTTCTTATTATACTTTACGGTTTTCATATTAAATTTTATTAAGATCAGTATAGTGGTTTCGGAGATTACCTCCAACATATATACTATACCTCTATAAATAAGTGATAATAGTATAGATAATCAGGTATAGATAAGTAAGTGAATAAATGACTGCATAAAGAAGAATGGACCTATTATGTTGGATGGTATACCTACTGCGACTTAATCCATTCTGATTATATACAATTTCCTACTAACTTTTATTCCATCTCTACTTCTCATGTTTACCTAGTTCTCTGTTCACTTACATTCTTGCTATTATTATAACTTAAGTTATTTATTGTGTCTTGACATGTACAACCTTGGAGTCTTTAAGTCTTAAGTTATTTATTAGTTATTTTCTTGACAAGCATACTACATCATCAACCTCATTGTCACTCTCTATCAGGGAAGATAATAATTACCAGTTGCTTTTGTTCACACAGCAAGTGAGTGTTGTAGAGTACGTACATCCAACCACTTCCATTTCTAAAATAGTATTATATTTTAGACATGGATGTGTAATAATAATAATAATAGGTTACCTACTTAGGAGGTAATGCTGCCAGCATCCTTGGGTCGTTTGCACGGGGTAAAATAAGGGGTTTTTTTTTATTGACCATCAGCCAAATACAGAAATGCTACTTACTTACTTTAACTTGAAGAGTACATAAATAATTGAGCAACTTCTACTATGGGTATTTTGAGTTTGAGAGTTGTTTTTTTAAGTAAAACTCAAATTTTGAGTAACGTTTCTGTGTTTGACTATATGTGTGTTGTTTTTCTATTTACATGAATAAGTTATTTATCTCTACAAAGTTATATGAGTAAATGTGAGATCGGCGTGACCTATAAATAATTTGGCTGCAATGAAGACGCTGTTAGGAATCGGTAAAGTATAAATAGTTACCTGTGGTGGTGGTGAAATGGTCCTCGGCGGGTGTGCCGTGGGAACGCTGGGCGGTGGCGGTGGCGGGGGCGCGGGACGCGACGGCGGACGGGACGGCTTGTTGTCCGAGAGGCCTTTGATCTGCAGTGACTCGGCCGCCTTCAGCAGCGCCGCGAGCTGGTCTTGGGAGATGTTCACCTCCCCACGGTACATGTAGTCCATCATCGCTCGCAGCTCTGCATACTTTACGTCTTTTAATATTATTATAGGATGCTTGTCATACTGCTGTGATAGTACACTCTGGAACAATCATACCCAACCTGTTACTATAAAGTGCTTTAAATGTTAAAGCAGACTTAAAAGGGGGTTCTTATTTGCATTGTGGCTATTATCTGGTTGGAATTGTTAAATTAATAATTATTAAATTTTAAAAATTTAAGTTTTTATTGTTCAGGTAGGTACTTACTACTACCTAAAACATAGGCATTTAAGTATTTGATTTTGTAGAAGCTTTACATTTCATAGTGTTTTGCAGTTTTTGCTGAAATTGATTGCATTTCAATAAATGTGATTAATCATGTAAAAATATCATGTTTCATGATCATGATGTGTGGTGTCAACCCTGTTTTTACCTGACTATGGTGAAGTCAAAAGGATGTGTTGATTTTGTTGAAAATAGAAGGTAAGTATACCTATTTGTAATAAAAAATCATTTTCTACATTCAGTGAAACCCTTGTGTTGAAATCATTAATATAAATAACCTCTACACAAACACAAAAAATCATTTTTAGCTACAGGTTGCTCAATAATGTTACTTAATTTAGTGAATTCTAGTGTATTTACACAAACTTATGGTGGGTGTATTCATACAGTAAGGTTGTTTACATACTTTCAGCTGTACTCATCCTGCATTTGTTTATATTGACAACAATTGCAATGTTTTGATAGGCATTTTAAATTGAACTCTGTGACATTCTATTAAAATCAACAGGAATTTGGACTTAATTGACATGTCATTTATTTATTGGTCATTAATTCATTAAGCTTCATTGGTTAATTAATTCGAAATTGGCAGGCATTAGAATGCATTTAGAAAAAGTAGTATGAACAACTTTCAGTTGCCAACTCATCTAGGTATGAACTGGATAACTAACACATGAAAGCTAACATTAAATGTTATGTTTATTAGAGCAAAACAGTAGTGTCTGATGATCGTGGGCAACTACACGATAGCAATTGACCTAGTTAGGGAGAAGTAGGTACGAACCTCGAAATAGGGACTGCACGCAGAGAGAACGACTTTGTGCGCCTTGAGAGTCTGTCCCTCGGCGGCCAGCGTGCAGTCCACGTGCATTCCCTTCTCCAGCAGCGTGTCGAACACTGCCACCAGCGTCGACTGGTGATTGTTCCATCGCAAGCAGAACTGTTGGTCGTCGTCCATGATGCACCGTTTCTACGGGTACTGTTTCCTCGTCTCCGCCTCGTCCGTCGCGCCCACGCCTCTACAATCACACGATTACTCTCGTATAAACACCACGCAATAACTAGGGCATTTAGTTTTCCTATAACGATACACTAAACACTAATAACGACACTTTCTCTACGCGACGCAAAAGAATGCCTCACCGAACCAATTTATGGTATGAGATCACGCCCTAACTTAACTAAATTAAACTTTATTAGTACTTTGTGAACCACTATGTATGAGCCATCGTAAGCGACGCGGCACAAAGAAAATGGCCGCTTTTCCAGCGCGACAAAAAATAAAATGGCGACGAAAATTCTAAGTTTTACTATTTTCTGTACAAACTTTTCTTGACACACATTAGATATCCGTGTATGTAGCGTAGGTGTGATGTCAGCTACATCGAAAAAGTTAGAAGTTATCAAATAAACTTCTAAGAAAGTAACTTTTGAAAGTTCCCGAATGGAAATTTTCAAGATTATGAAAAGTCCTACATAGCATAAAGTTAGCTCGTAGCAAAGTAATCTTCACTTTAGATGCTTACCTTGACTATTGCATTAACTGCTAAACGTTAACTTGACACTATTTTATAACTCTTGATTAATTCTACACTAATTTTAGCACATTTGCACACCCGCCAGCTTTCTTGAACGAAATTGAAAACACAACTATGCTATGTTGCAAGTTTAGAAAGGCACCTCTACAAAAATTCAACCAAGTTGGAGGCGACGCGAATGACCCAAAATAAGCTCTATGAATGTTGCCATAATTAAAAATAAAGCTTAAAATTAGAAGAAAATCGTGAGAAAATGCTGAAGTCCACTGCCGGTTGCAATATTTATTATTTATTTTAGGCGATATTTTTGTAAGATTCAATTTCATGCGTAGACGTACCTTTAATAAAAATATGACATTGTTATTTCATTGTTGTTCTCGACAAACATAAGATGATCTTGACCTAATTTATTTATCAAGGGAATCTCGTGATCAAGAACGAAATCATTAGAAAATATTTTTGAACTAAGTACGGTGATATAAAAATAAGTAAATTTTAATAAATATACACATCACGACAGTCACGGCCGTGTATTCAATGTTATATAATGTACTTGATACTATTGTTTGAATTGTTAAAACAATAGTCTACAACATTCTAACAATATATAACAATACTCGAATTTAAGGCTGCCATCTAGCTTTGGATAGAGGAACAATTTCCTACATGCGTCTTTTTTAGAACTTGCAACACTATTAGAAAGTTGTGAATTAGCGCCACTAGCGCGCTACAATTTAAATTATTCAAAATCTTGGTTTAGTAATCTTACTTCTTACTTATTCTTACTTACTTGATATTATAAACGCAAAATTTGTATGTATGTGAGGTTGTTACTCTTTCACGCAAAAACTACTGAACCGATTGCGATGAAACTTGGAATAGGTAGCTCGGGACCTGGATTAACACATAGGCTACTTTTTATCCCGATATTCCCGCGGGAACGGGACTTACGCGGGTGAAACCGCGGGGCGCAGTTCTGTATATTTTAAGATAAGACTTTAGTAATTTATATATTACTAGCTATCCTTGCATATTACTAACAATGCATTGTTCCACAACAAATTTGATTAAAAAATGTTATATTGAGTCAATCTTATGAGATTGACATATTATTATGCTGTCGCGGACTATTTATTAGACCTTTCTAGAGGAAGAATTCTGTCATACATGGTTTTTATGCAACTTTGACCGTTTACTCAGCGAGTCAGTCTGTTTACACGCGACAGTATCTCGGAAAAGGGGCAATTGTTTCCCTTTTTTACATTTTTCGTGTATGCTCCGCTCCGATTAGTCGTAGCGTGATGTAATATAGCCTATCACTTTCCTCAATAAATGGACTATCAAACGCAAAAAGAATTTTTCAAATCGGACCAGCAGTTCCTGAGATTAGCACATTCAAACAAACAATCAAACAAACTCTTCAGCTTTAAATTATTAGTATAGATATAGATTACTAGCTGTGCCCCGCGGTTTCACCCGCATAAATTTCTATCCCGTAACCCAAGCGTTGCTCAACCCGTATGATTATTCAGTTCCCTATATCTTATTTCAACCACTAAATTATACCTGTACAAAATTTAGTTCAAATCGGTTTAACCGTCATTTTTACCCATCACGTATGTTATACCAACCAAGCGTTTCTTAACCCGTACGATTATTTAAAAAATCGTTTTTACACCCTTAAACTAATCCTGTACCAAATTTTATTCTAATTGGTACGATCGTACCTGTTGACCCATCACGTATGTGTCATGCCAAGCGTTGCTTAACCCGTACGATCATATAAAGTACCCTATATCGTATTTATACCCTTAAAGTAACCCTGTACCAAATTTAATTCTAAGTGGTGCGATCGTTCTTGTTGACCTATCAAGTATGTGTCACGCCAAGCGTTGCTTAACCCGTACGATCATTAAAAGTACCCTATATCTTATTTATACCCCTATACTAACCCTGTACCAAATTTCATTCCTATCGGTTCCGCCGTTCTTGAGATATAAATAGTGTAACTAACACGACTTTCGTTTTTATAGCTGCGTCCCGCGGGATTTACGGGATAGAAGTTCCTGAGATTAACGCGTTCAAATAAACAAACAATCAAACAAACTCTTCAGTTTTATAATATTAGTATAGATTATAACGTTCATGATTACTTTAGGTATTGATGACTGACGAAAATTATGATAATTCTAAATGAAAGTTACACGACGTGTAGGTACTTAAAGTGTCGAGAAGAAATGGACCTAATATTAATATCAATTTATTCCGCATATAAAAAATTAAAACAGGGTCGAATTAAGGCCAATTAATTAATTTGGATGAAAACGATAAGATATAAAACTAGGGTAAAATGCCAGAAAGTCACTAACTAAAGTCCATTTCATTTTTGAATAAAATACACTCTGTCTGTACACTGTAGTACTTACTTACTACTCAGAGTATCATTCAAGATGAATACCGGTAGGTTTTTATCTTAAATACCAGTATAATTATCTAGTATCTCGATACTTTATTCACCGCTCATAATACTTAAAGTTAGGTAAGAGCGGTGTTGGTCTAGTAGTAGCTATGATATCCCAACATTTGTTCCGAAGGTCGTGGTTTCGAATTTCGGTCGCGGACTAATGACTTAAGAAAAGTTTAGGTATATGCGCTATAACATTTTACGGTAAAGGAAAACAATCGTCAGGAAATCCACGGCATAAAGTCACGCACAAAGCCCCAGATGTAGAGCTAATTGTGAAAACACATAGTTAAAACTTTAACTTTAACTTTTTCTAACTTCTAGGTATGGACGGTAACATAGAGCCGAATTCGATACAACTTGCATTGTGAATAGCTTGAATTTGAGAATGTAAATGTCTAAGATATACACCGTACTCCCCGGACCTTGCCCCAATAGATTAACAATTTTTTTCAAAGTTTGGATAACTTCTTGCATAGGCTACTTTTTTCCCGATATTCCTGCGGGAACGGGACCTACGCGGGTAAAACCGCAGGGCTAGTTTACCTATAAATGCAAGTAAAGTCTGGACGGCCACTGATAACTTAGGTAGGTATGTTGAGACAAAAAAATCTAAGGAGCATCATCGCATCATGTTGGAGTAAAAAATAAGTATTTTTTTTCTAAAACGGAAGTATTTGGAAAAAGTTGGATTAAAAACTTCTTAGTTTCACAAGTAGTCTTATTTTTTCTTAGTGCTATGAATAATTCGCGTTAAGTAAGTTATTTATGTAAAATGAGCTTTGTTCAGAAATTTACCCTTTTCATCCCATTTATTAATTAGTTAGGTGCACAAAGAAGCATTATAACATCGCTTTAGTTTTTATACCTAATATATTTTAAAACGCAATGAAAATCACATAAGAGAGACAGTAAAAAAATGGAAACTTCCTCCCTTCTCACTCAGTCGGAAGCTTCGTTATAAAAATCAATAGCATTAGCAAGTTCGTACAAACGAATTATACGATTGCCTTTGTGTGCGTCGTCAGGCTTTCGGTGTGCGGAAAACAAAAAAAAACCACGAGCAAAATTCTTGTAATAAAAATCAATCGGAGCGCGAGCGGAGAGAGAAGGCGCCGCGCGGGGCGCCGACCGGCCGGGCGCCCGGGGGAGAGCCTCCCAGTGCCCCCCTTTCGCTGCATATCTACACGAGATATATTGCATCTACCCTCCACCTTTCTATTAATGTTTCTTTTGATACTTTCTTATCTTACTCTTACTCGTAGCTATTTAAAACTATTAAACTTTATAGAAAAGTTTAGCAGTTAGCATTTATAGGCTTAGTTTCTAGATTTGAAACTTTGGTGGGCAGTAAATAAAACCAATCAGTTAAATTACATTGTATGGAGTAGGGCTCGAGGCGGCCGGCGCGGCGCGGGCGGTGTGCGACCGCTACCGAGTCTCGGCAAAAAGGCGTTTGTTTTTATTTCCTTGGCCCGGAAAAAAAATCAGCACGCGCCCGCCCTGCACCTCCTAAACATGCGCCACGCAGCGACGCAGACTCGGCCGGGTGTGTGCCGAATTCACTTTCATTTGCGAGATCTCATCGTTTCCCGAAGGTCACCGTGCATCGTGTTTCGTTATCACGATAAAGTTCGCGGTTCATATGTGGCGCGCGAGTGTTTACGGTGCTCACCGCTGACCGACTAGGTGAGTTAACTTAACGGTGCCGCGTCTTCCTTGTTCCTTTCTCCCGCGGTTTTATCGGCCCTCCTTTTACACTGTCCTTCGGCGCCGGGAAGACCCGATTTACCCGCGCGAACGTAGACAAACTCAGGCCGCGCAGGTACTTACCACTCTTACAAGAGACAACTTTACTCTTCGTCTGCTACATGAAAGTAATGTACGGGTTAACGGCGCAACCCGCAACTTTTACTTAACTTTATTCACCTTTCGAACGCGCGTGTTTGCATGCCGCGTTTGGGCGCATTGTTTTTTTTAACTTTTTTCACACATTATATTGCATAAGTTATTAATCATTATTGTAATAAATATTTACTCGCATATTTGTTCATGTTTTGAATCGTAAAATCCGAATCTTTTTATCAAGATTATTATTTGTTTTAATAACAACGGCGATTGTAGATTCACAAGGGGCTTCCTAGGTACTCTACAATAGAACATCTTTTGTCTTGATAGACGTTGCTTTTAATTTAGTGCAGAGGTATTTGTGGACATATGATATTTTAAATGATTTAGGTATTATAAATGAATTTGAATGATGCATAACAGACGATGCTTGGGCACGGTGGTGTCGTTCATGTGAAATGCGAGCCGGTGTCCGATGAAGAAGACAATCCACCGCAACTAGCTGATTTATTTCTTACTAAGGTATACTATAATATTTCAAAACATTCCTTCTAATTCAGTTGTATCCTGTGTTTTCATGCGCGTGACCCCCGACACTATCATAATTACTAAATTACACTGGGTTCTAACTATCGCTATTCCGTTTTTAACTCCGGTGTATGTAATAAGTATTACGGGAGTAAGCTTTCGAGTACTTAATTATTTATTTCTCAATATCTGAACATTATGAGAAAAACAGGCATTAACATTTCCTTTGGCAGTCGTGTAAAAATTAAGATTATCTACTTTCTATTCTTAATTACGCAATTAGTTTCAAACAAAAAATATTTAAAAATAATAAAAAACCTGACTGCCGTTAAAACTGAAAAGTAAAAAACAAGAAGATACCTAAAGGTAAAGAAACCTTAAAAATCGTTCGACGCATCTAGGAGCCTTAAAAAATTGTGGATGGACTCGGGTGGGACTTCAACACAATTTGGTGTCATTCATTATACTTTACCTTTAAAAAGAGTCCCACCCGACTGCATCCACAATTTTTTAAGGCTCCTCGATGCGTCGAACGATTTTTAAGGTTTCTTTACCTTTAGGTATCTTCTTGTTTTTTACTTTTCAGTTTTAACGGTAGTCGGTTTTTTTTTTTTTTTTTTTTTTTTTAAATTTATGTAACGCTTTTTAGTTATTAGAGATTAGATACAATTACACCAGAGAAACTCATTAACTCTGGATGTGTATACTCCAGTAGCGAGGACTCGAAATCGGTTAAAGATAGGCTATCTAAAAGCCTTCAATATTATAAATAGCTATTCTTTTTGAGTTTTGCTGAGATGGCTATGAAGTAGGCAGGTATTCATCTTAAAATATAATTACCAAATCGGAAAACTTCGTCGCGACTGGTGATACAAAGGCTGGCGGTTTCTTGTCCTAGCGGATTAGCCTTGCTATCCATTATCCATAGCGCGACATTTCAAATTTTTAGTTAATTACTTATCGTAAACATAGTAATTGTTATTTATGTTATCTCTGACAAACTGACAAATCAAACATTCAAATTCCTTCAAAAGTAGAAACTCGGCGTCAAAGTCAAATCGAAAAGTTTTTAAGTAACGTTCAGTTGTCTTTGCTCGGTTTTTATGGTCAAGTCAAATCTTGCTTTATAGCGTTTTACATCTTTATTTTTATTTATTTATTATTTTAATGTACCCTATGTCACTCTCACGGTCATGACGAATCTAACGACCTATCGTTTATCTAAATCGGCCCAGCCGTTTAGGCCCTACGACGGCACAAAAATAGGTCACATACATACATACATACACTCACGGCAAGAACATAACACTTCCTTTGGCAGTCGTGTAAAAATAAGAAAGTGGTGTAACTATACACAGAAATTAGTCTTACGTCTTCTTACTCTTTATTTTGTGTAGCTTTCTTCTGGATTTACTTCAATCAATACTGCGACATCAGAATCAAATCACGATGATGACGGGCATAAAACTGCTTTATTGCAACAGTTGCACGTAAGTCAAGAACGTTTACTCTCAACATTTAATTTGTTTTCTTTTTTTAATGTGGACCTTAATATTAAAACCTCTTTAGGTTTTAATATTGAACTATTCACGACTATTTCAATTGTAGTATTGCACAAAGTGGTTTATAAAATGGCTAAACAAAAAATTGTTTAATGGGCTCTATTATACCAAACTAGAACAAACAACGAATAAAAAATCTCTGAATACATAATCATTTTGTTCGATTGAACAGCTCAAGTCTCTCGAGAAAAAGACGATTTGTGCGTAGAATTGCTTTTTCGTTGCTTGTTCAAATCGAGTCTGTATTTCCTTTTTATTATCCTGTGGCTGCGATGAGAAGATCCTTGCCCTTAAAATTCATCATTTTTATCATTCAATTCGTCATGTGCCTTACGGTAGCAATCCTCGCGACTCGAGGAGCTGGCTCCACTGACGCCGGCCGCACCGTCTGCGACGCCGGTGTGCGTGAAGACAGAACCTGGCACGGGAGACACCTCGCTCATGATCGAAACACTTGAGTCTACACCTCATATCACGGTCAGTTACATGTCAAGTTACTTATTAACAAGAAATTTGACGTTTGGCTTTATTAATACGCGATGAATGGTAAGTGATTGATACCGCAGTCTAGGGTAGAGCACGTTTACCTAGAAGTTTTCCAGCGCTATTTGGACCCCACAAAGAGGGGGTTGTGTGGGCCCTACAACCCCCCTGTTTGTGGGGTCCATTTGGCTCATATCAAATTTTAAATCCTAACTTTTGTCTTACTACCGATTTGTATAGGTACATAATAACGGATTGTTCTCATAAAGACGGAATCTCAAAAGAAAAGAAATGGTACAGTTACCTACACACAATATTTTTCTCTTCATAATTTTATTTTTATACATTTTTATTATAAGTAAGTCCATCAATGCCTCACCATTTTGCGGAGTGGAAAATCGTTCCATTTTTAAATTGCACGACATATTTATTTGGCCGCTAAACACGACAGATTTGTTTTTTCATACAACTATTGCCGGCCGCTGCTCAACTAGTACGGCAAGTTTGATTTATCTTGAAGAAGGTTGTCAAAATAATACTCAAATTTCCAAGCATGTTTGAGAAATACCTTAATTTATAACAGACAATTATTAGTTGATTTCTATAAACACTCTTCTCTCTTCTTTTTTCACTATTGTTCTTCTTCACACCGCAGGCGCTGCGCTGCGCGTAATAATGTTTTAATATTAACCTAACCTATCCAAGTCGGGATGCTCCGTATAGTTTTTCTGATACAAACTACAAGCAATAATAAGGATAATACGTATGATAGGTACGTATGATTAAAAAAATTATAAAAACAAATATTAGAATAAAACATATTTATGAATTTTAAAGTCATTAATAATTGGTCTAGTGAATTTTATAGACATTATAGTCAAAATGATTGTGAGTTTCAATCACTAGTATAAACAAAATGTATTAAGAGTAATATAAGGGAAGTGTATGATTTGCGATATTATGAATTACAATGATTATGAGTTTCGATCGTTATTTTTTTATTTATTTATGAAGAATGGTCATTATGCTTTTAAATGGTATGAGAAACATTTTTGGACTTCCAATGATATGAGTTGAGAAGTTATGTAAGACAAAGCGCCACCTCTTTGTGTACGTGCGTTATTAATTATGAAGTCACGTACGCAAATGATCCATATCTCGCAGTTAAAGTTTATTTTATTTTAACTTAAACTTACACTTACCTACACTTAAAATAAAATAAAACTGCAGACAATTTACTGACTCTGAATTTTATAGTTTAAATAGGTGATCATTCAATGTGTTACGTTTCAGGGCTCATTTCTCTTAGAAAGACATCTGGCTATGCTGAATTCGACAGGGCTTGCAGATTCTACAGAGTTTTTGCCTTTACAAACAGTTAAAGATGAGCCGTTACCAGAAGGAGGTAAATATAGCTGAAGGCTGCGGTCTTTCTGAACTAAAATTTCATATTCGGTGATTTTGTAGTTCCGACGGTACATTTGTGACCATGATCTTAATTGCTTTCTTTAGAAGCGCAGGCTTTGAGCAGCGACGAAGCGAGTGATTCGTGTAGCGTCTCGGAGGCGTATGCAAGCGCTCGCGGCAGTCCTAAGGGCTGGTCGCAGGCCGACATGGAAGGAGCGCTCGACGCTTTGAAGAATCACAATATGAGTCTCACTAAAGTACGGTACACCTTCTAGTTTGTTTTTACCAATAATTATAGTTAGTAGTTTTTGCTTGATCTAAACACATACCTTGAAACTTTCGTAATTTTAATAATAATTCACAGGCGTCATCCCGTTACGGCATCCCATCGACAACACTGTGGCAGCGCGCGCGCCGGCTTGGCATCGACACGCCCAAGAAGGAGGGCGCGCCCAAGAGTTGGAGCGACGCAGACTTGCGCGCCGCGCTGCAAGCACTGCGACATGGATCGCTCTCCGCTAACAAGGCGAGCAAGGCTTATGGTGAGATACACTGAGAATATTTTTTTTAATTAGAGTATATTACTTTGTTCATCGCTTCAAACCGATTTTCACTATGAATACTTTGCTAATCTTAAAATGCGATCAATAGGATTTCTTGGTTGGGAATTTGGCCATGGTTAGTTTTGTCCTAATTAATAATGAACACTAATTAGTGATTTTCAATGAATTCATTAATTGGGCAAGTTACACTAACAAGTACTCTGAACTTTCCATTGAGATAATATAAAGCTGGTCTGATCAATGAGAACATTATTCTGTTGGTGAGACACTATTACATTCTCCACTGAAAAACATGAAAGTCTACGCATCTTCTCGAGGCGTCTAATGATACCGGGGCTACCTGTTTTTTGTCCCAGTTGATAAGCCTGGCCAAGTGACCGTCCAGCCTAACATATTCTCCACTGACGTCTGAACACTAAAGTCTATGACGGTCTCCCCAGGCATCCCGAGTAGCACGCTGTACAAGATAGCTCGCCGCGAAGGCATCCGGCTGGCGGCGCCGTTCAACGCGGCGCCGGTTGCGTGGAGGCGCGCCGACCTGCCGCGCGCACTCGCCGCTATCCGCGCCGGCGCGGCCGTGCAGCGCGCCGCACTACACTACAACATTCCTACAGGTACATGTTACACCGGCTCAAGACTCAAAGATAGAAGGCTTAGCGAGAAGTGTCGCGAAACTCGCGTCTGACTTCTCGTTTCGATCCCGAATCCCAATCTCGATCCCGAGAAACCCTTTGTCTCGGTCAAAAATACCGACACCCAACGAAAAACAGGCGAACATGAGAACGAGAAGGCGAGAAACTCGTCACATTCACATTCATGCTTTTTGGGTGTTCTGAAAGGTTCTCGGCGGACGTACAAGAAGTGTACTGTAAAGGCGCCTTTACAGTATAAGTACTTCTTGCATGCTCTTCCAGGTCTAAAACTGGGCACCCCATGCCCCTGACTACTTTTGTATCATACCATAGATACAAAAAATAAGAAGATACTATAGTAAAACCTGGAGGAGTAGAGTTCACTGGCCATAAAGACGCTAGGTAGGATCCCTACCGCAAGTCCGAAGTGATATAACCACATCACCGGGAACGAGGATGTGGTGTCCAAAAGAGGTCGTGGATTTTTAGGAGACGGAGACGGCTAAAATAGTTCCAGGTTGAAAGGAGAGACACGGGAGGTATATGATGCCATGTGTACCTTCAACTGTCGAAGTTTTTTAACGTGGCGTTCTTTGGTAGCATGGCAGCAGCAGCATACTGAAATTAATTTCTAAAATTGCGGTGATAAACCGGTATCTCGGTGATATTTTACAGGAACCCTTTACGGTCGGTGTAAAAGAGAAGGCATAGAACTATCTCGCTCTAATCCGACGCCCTGGTCCGAGGATGCCATGGGAGAAGCACTAGAAGCAGTAAGGTTAGTCCTTTAAAACTTGTGCTGCTCTGTATATGAATTATTTTGTGCTGAAACTTAATAATTCTGTTCCAGGGTCGGCCAAATGTCTATAAACCAAGCGGCGATACATTACAACTTGCCCTACTCGTCACTTTATGGGAGGTTTAAGAGATGCAAATATCAGAACCAGGTAATGAAATTCTACTCAATTACTTAAGTAGCTTTTAAATTTAAAATGGTGTTTCAGTATCTGACTGTTATTACCTACTTTAACTTTGTAGGCTGCCCTCTTCAAGCGAAAAACTACTAACTCCATTGCAGTTGATGGCAACAGATTTTAACTAACCTATTATCAGTTCTACCGATTTATCGTAGGCACCAAAACTTATAATATAATATGGGCTAAGTCGAGACCCAGATGGTTCTTGCATTGGCCCATATAATTTGCAAATTAATCATCTAAATAGCATTGTCAGTGTTGCCAACTGCTACCAAGGGCTTGTCGGTAGCATTTAATACGAAAGAAACATGTAGAAGATTGGGAACACTGGGAAGATAAATCTTGTTCAGCTGCACTTGATTTTGGCACTTTATTTTGAATATTTTCCCATACAACCCATTTATTCAAGTACTGATTTAGGAAAGACGTCTCAAACCTACGTTGCTAGAAAAAGTAGCTAAAAAGAATAGCTACAACATTAAAAAAAATGTAGCGGCCTGACATCAAAAAATTGCTGAATCTAGCTACAAAGTAGCTAAGTTGGCAACACTGAGCACTATTTCCTATTTGTTTTACAGCAAATTCCTCAAGAACAGCATCTTCCCCCGGATAACTCCAGTCAGGCAGAACCTTCGTACCACGACACGACTCCTCCTTACCACGAAACGACACCCCCGTACCATGAAACTACACCCCCTTATCACGAGACTACACCCCCTTACCACGACTCTACACCTCCGTACCAGTACCACGATATTCAAGACTATACGTTGTACTACCAGGGGTTACCGACCAACTCAGGATTTAATGGAATCACAACCAGCTGAGATTGCACCAACTTCAAAGGGAGCACCCAACCTAACGCTGTTGAATAATTGCACTGTTTAATAGTCTAATAAAAGCTAGATACAGATGATGTATCCCGCGGTTTCCCGCATAATTCCGAATGCGGATATTCCAGGAAGATTGGAAAATTTGGATATTCCAATATTCCTGCGGGAATATTGGAATATCCAAATTTTCACCTTACACCATAGATACCATTTCGTCGTAATCTGTTCAGCATTTTTTGCGTGATTGAAACACAAAAATCCAAAAATTGAAATAAATAAACAAAAAACACTTAAAAACAAACAAACATTTAAACTTTCACAATTTTTTATAAGAATTATTAACGGCAATGATGTCATTAAATGTGATAAAAAAAACAACTTGAAATTGTATGTAGAAACTAGCCGTTATTTTAAGATTATAAACGATTCCGTTTGAACGCAATATACGTAAAAATACAATAAATTTGTATAATAACATTTAGTAATAAATATAACAATTATCTAATAATAAGCAACCCCATCTGGAAAATTAAGTCGGCTACTTATCATCAAGTCATTAATTTACCTGAATACGTCCCAGGCTACGAGGTTCCTAGGCTAAAATAAGGCCCTGTATGACATACAGGGCCATATTTACGCGCGAACGGAAATAATTTCTTTTGTTTTTAATTTATAACCAACCGTTAAAATTTGGGATACAAATACCAGTGTTGCAATAATAATTGAATTTTATGTGTTGTTTTCATATTTTTAACAGTAATATTGAGTTCTTTTATTCTAAACTATTGTTGCTAATGTGATTTTTGATATTTTCGTTATTGACCAACCTTAAAAAACCCACTGTAAAGTTGGCGAAAGCTCGGTCGTTTAAAAATCATTTTCGTTATTGTTATCTTTTGGATTCTCGGGGCTATGGAGCACCCGGACCTATGGAAGGCGTGCGTAGGGCCGAAACCAAAACGTAGATGCCAGTTTTAGTAACATTTTAATTTCAATTTGGTAGTGCATTGTATGCGCCTGCTGTAACAATGTTCAATAAACACGTAAAAATACTTTACTCGATTACCATCCTAGGTAATCCAGTGGAGCGGGCCAACTCATCACTGACGTGAGGTGTCCATTCTCCGAGCATTTTTGCTCTCGAGACTTCACTCTGACCGGCCGGTGAAGGCAAGTCAGAGGCGGGGGACCGCTTCCTCGTCTGTGTTCACTCCGATGGCTGGTCGGGATTAAGGAAAGCAGGAGGTGAGGAACGGTGATTTACCCCTGAAGCACTCGGAAAGCCGCGGAGTTGCTACTCCCCGACACCTCCCCTCAAGGTGCCGGCTTATTATTATTGTTTTTATGTCACTGATGGCTTTTCCAATGTGGGTATTATTTTTACTTTTTAATTATGTAAGTAGTAATCGCTAGAAACTGTAGTATACTTACTTACCAACCTAGGAAGGTATTTAGTATAACGAAGTAGATATTTTTATTAAGTAGGTGCTAGCTAAAGATTGTAATGTAGGTTGTAGTCCTTTCTATTTTATACAGGTAGGTAGGTACTAAGTAGGTCCTATGTTAACAGATTTTCACTAGTTAAGCAGTCCATCCGACTTGCAGGCCTTCTTAGTTCACACCGACAGAACACAAGTCGATGTGTTGCGACGGTTTGTTTTTGTGTGCTGTACCTATACTTGGTTTTTTAATTGTAGACCACGATTTGACACTTCCTCTAAAGAAAAAATGACAAATACATATACAACTAAAACGTCATACTTATTATAGTTTGGTATTAAAATACGTAAGTACGTATACGGGCCAAGGACACTTGCGAATCGGATGGGGAGCGACTGCTTTAGTTGACAAACAAACCACAAGAGTGAAATATGGTAACATTTGATTTTAGGATATGGTATTCTGTCCAAACAAAGTAAATGTCAAATACGTAATTATGTGATAAATAATAGGTAGCATAGGTTTTCTAGGTGAGCACTTGCAACAGAATGTTGCGAGTTCTACGTCTACGTCTTCCTTATACGATCAACAGGTATCCTTCTACATTCATACACGATACATACAAAAAAATACTTATACTTAAGTATTTTTTTTGCCTAGTCTAGGCCAAATGGCGTGTAGTGTTGTACAATAATTTATTATTTGATTTGTACTGTAACACCTAAATATTATGTTATACAAAGTGTAACGGGCAAGTCCTTTTAATCCGAAAGGGGGTTGTTCTAGACGTCTGGGCGAACAACTTTTGTTCTACGACTTTTGGAAATTTGAAGTACTTTTCGAAAAATTTAGGTGTAAAGTTTACTTGAAAATCAGCTGTTTCTGAGAGTTCGAGATCATTGACCTTATGTTGTCCTTTTATTTAGTTTGATGGTTTACAATCAAAACTTCAATTATTATTTTTATTTTCAAAATCAGCAGTTTTTTCAGTGAAACATTATCTCAAAATTTTCAAAAGTCGTAGAACTAAAGTTGTTCGTCTAGACGTCTAGAACAACCCTCTTTCGGATTAAAAGGACTTACCCGTTACAAATTGTATACTGTTGTTGCTACACGACCCGATTTGTCGGGCCCGACAGTCCACGCCCACATTTGAATAAAAAATAGTGTTTACTGTCGACTGTCGACATTTTTTTTAGATGAGTGCTGTAGGGAAGTTCTTTACATATCTCTGGCTGTAGGCGTGGTGTCGGTCGGGCCCGACCACCGACAAACCGGCCGGGCGGCCTTATAAACTTTATGGCCCCTAAGACTTAAGGCCCCTGGAGCCTTATTTTTGAATCGCTCGATGCTCTTTAGGCGATTTAAATAATTCGATATAGATCTGCTGATTTTCGTTTGTTCCGATTTTCTGCGGCGAGTGGTTGATACCAGTCGTTGTGGTCGGGCGATTTACATAGAAAAATTACAGAAATGCAGCGAAAATCAGTAGAAATCGAGGTATTTAAATCGCTCGAAGTGGCGCATTTGATTTAAAAATAGAGCTTCTGGAGTGAGATCGGAGTAGTGAGCGCATGCTTTGTCCATTTCCGTGACAAGAACTCTCAAAGTTGACAGATAGGAACAAAAATACTCACCTTTTATTAATAAGGCTATATAACTCTCCTTTACTTATTATTATCAAAAATGCCAAAGAAATTTTGATAACGAAAATATTTTATTCAATAACTTACGTACAGCTACTGCTAATAAATATTGTGATGCTCAAATTAAGCAATAATAATTTTGTATTAATGAATAATATTTTTTGTATGTATGAAGTGTTTCCAATAAGTACCTAGATAGATAGGTATCCTCAGTTCGTGTGTAGAGCAAGAAAGGGAAAAATAATAATTTATTAATAAAAGGAAAAGTAGTTACATAAAAAAGTCTCTTTATTTTCTTTTATCTACAGTTAGATATAAAATAAATTACAATAATGATTTTTATGTCACTTGGCTGCGGCGCGTCAAAATACAACCGTCATATCATATAATATTCACATAACATTTTTACGAACAATTACAATCGTAAATTTTTTAACTATTTGAGCTTTAGTAGGCAGTTTATGTTACTTACGGAAAAAATGAAAATAATATAATTCTGAACCTACAGCGCCATCTATCTCCGAGTAGCGTAAGTTACATTTACCGCTCGCTGCGGGAGATGACGCTGCTCACTACGTTACATTTATCCGCCGACAGATGGCGTTATAACACAAAACACTCGTATACACTACAGCGCTACATGCCGTCAATTTTTATTATAATAAATACAATTCTATTTACAAATTATAATCCCATATCGTAACGTTAACAAGCATTAAATGTATTCTAGAAGCAAAATTATTGTACATTAATTTGTTACGTTTCCAATTATTAACAGTAGGTTATACTAATAATCAATAACTTATCATTATTTTTTACAAAACAGTCAGTCAATCGAAACAGAGTATTATGGTGAAGCTAGTAAGGGTCTGTTCATTAAATTAATGTACTCAAAACATTATAACATTCCTTTTCGATTCACCGAGTTTATATATTACAGTGTTATTTGTAAATAGAGATTGAAAACAAAATAAAAACTATAAGTTTACAGAACTGACATGTTAATAATTAAAACAGTAACAAATGCAATAGTATAGCTGCATATTTAACTACAATATTTACAATTTGAGTTAAAGAGATCATAAGAATAGATTTATGTGATCACAATAATACAGAGCGGTACGCGGCGAAGGCCGAGGCTCTTCGACATCTCGGTCTTACGTGTAGCACTAGTAACTTCAGTCCACGAGACGCCGAAGAACCCAAACTCACCGCTGTCGATACACATGATTTTTATTGTTCCTATATAAAATTGTAAATCTGGTATAAAAAGGCTTCAGCTAGATATCCAAAGAAACGTCCTTCGTAACCGGTTCACAGTTCGGTTCTAACGTTACGTTACGACACACTTATATCCTAGCCCTTACACTATTACGTATATAATATATCGCCGCGCACGTCGGACGAGACGACTAGACGAGGTGCGGGCGACGTTCGTCATTTACGGGCATGGCACGATACTAGCACTGGCACTAGCACAGTCTACACCGGGCCGTAGTCGGAGAGAGGCTGTGCGGAGCGCTGGCTGGGAGCGGCGGGTGGCGGCGGGGCGGAGGCGGGGGCGAGAGCTGGGGCGGAGGCCGGGCCTCCGTCCGCGCGTCACGCGCCGCCCTTGACGAGCGCCCGCGCGGCTCCACTCGGCGGAGCGCTGCGCCGCGGCCGCCACACGCGCCGCCACGACTCCAGCGTCTTGCCCGACCAGATCCAAACCCCCGACGTAATGCCCACAGCCAGCGCCATGAAGTATTTCAGCATCAGCGCGGAGTAGAGCGGCTCCCCCCCCTCGGGATTGCAGCGCGGCCCGCAGCGCGCGCGCGCCAGCCACCGCTCGTACCCGCCCGCCTCGTACGCGAGACATGCCAGCACACAGCCAGCCGGCACCGCGTACAACACACTGAACACTCCGATACGTATCATCAGCTTCTCGAGCTTATCGGCTTTACACCCGGCCCCGACCCCGCCTTGACGCTTGATCACTGATCGGATGCGGAATAACGAGACGAAACCGGCGAGTAAGAACGTCGCTCCGAGAGCGAAGTACACGATCAATGGCGCGAGGACAAACCGCTTTAGATTCTCCGGGGAGGAGTTGCCTACAGAGCAGATACCGGCGACGGGGTCTCCGTCGACCGCTCCCGCGACGACGACCGCGACTGTCTTCCCGGCGGGGATAAGCCACGCGCACAGATGGTAATACTGCGCGTGACCCGCGATGGCTTCATTCCCCCACTTGAGTCCAGCGGCGAGGAACCACGCGAACGATAGCACCACCCACCAAATCGAGGAGGCCATGCCGAAGAAGTAGACGAGGACGAAGACGAGCGTGCACGCGCCGGGACCGTCCGCCTGGGTCCTCAGCAGGCCTCCCTCGCAGACAATCTCATCGCGGCCCACCGCCAGCCTCGCGAGGTACCCCGCCGACACCATAAAGTAACACGCGCTGAGGTACACAATCGGCCGCTCCGGGTACTTAAACCGCTGCGAGTCTATCGCGAAGGTGGTGAGCGTCATTAGAGTTGACGCGGCGCAGAGACCGCTCCACAGCGCGACCCAGACGCCGGCGAACTGCTTCTCCTCGCGGGTGAAGAACGCGCCGGCGCAGGGCTGGGCGCAGCTGGCGTTGTCTCGCGCGGCTCCCGCCGGGCACGCGCACTCGCACTCCTCGCTTCCGGCACTTCCTCCCACGCCGACCACG
Source organism: Idaea dimidiata (assembly GCA_949358125.1). NCBI lineage: Eukaryota > Metazoa > Arthropoda > Insecta > Lepidoptera > Geometridae > Idaea > Idaea dimidiata. The sequence continues at coordinate 14,014,133 of OX442334.1, forward strand.
CAGTTTTTTGGATCCTTGCAGTTGTGTTTGTTGCGGGAATGATGGTGGGTGGTGGCAGGTTGGCGCGGCGGCGGTGGGGGTTCCGGATCGCGCGCCCGCTCTGTCTCCTCCATGCAGAGATGGTCAGGGTCGCCGGCTCTCGGCAGCCGCTCGCAGGCCATGCGCTCCGGCCACTGGAAGCCATACTTCTGCATAAGCGGCGCGCACCCAGCCCTCGCGCGCTCGCACACGCTGCGACACGCTGGGAGAGGCTTCGCGTAGTCCTCGATGCAGATCGGTGTGTACACCGAACAGAGGAAGAACTTCAGGTCTGCGGAGCACTTGATTTCCACGAGTGGCCAGTACTGGTGTACCTGGAACAGGATAAATAACTGGTTTGCACTAAATATTTAAGAAAAACTGCATCCTTTGTGGATGCAGTTCTTGTTCCACTGCTGGCAATCAATATTTGATTTGGTACATCTTCCATCACTAACCATTTCTTCTATAAAATAGCCGCCAGTGTTAATGAGATACAACCTAATGACGTACAGTGAAGATTTAGAGAAGTTTCCCATTTTTACCTTTTGGGTACTAAATCCTAATAAGAAAATTCGAAAATAATGGACCATCCCACGCAACTTGTGTCCTTGTGCGTCTTTAATGTGATGGTCCCGGCAGAGAGATAGTTATCTATACTGACCTCCAATCCGGCCTCCTCCTGCGTGTCATGGTCCAAAGCGTTCGGGAACGAGGTGAGGTTGTACCCGATTCCGCGGCACATCGGTATGTTGATCTCCTGGCACCGCGGCTGCAGCGCCACCACAACGCACACGCAACACAACACGAGAGCTGCACGCCACATCTTCAAGACACTATGATAACCGCATCTGGAAATAAAAGACAAAAATTTTTTAGAACAAATCGAACATCCTCAAATAGTTAGGCAAGATCGAGCTTATACTAAAAATACCTAAACTTAAATAATTACGTTTAGTTAGTCCGAATGACTAATTCTCGAATTGACTACAGAGTCTACAAATGACGGATTTTACAAATGTCCAATTCTAAAAAGAACCGATTCTACAAAGATTGATTACCGTGTTATACTTAGTCTACAGATTATTTTTATTACTGTAGCTAAGGGCAAGAATGAGATAGGTGCAATGGTGATCATAAGCAGGATCTTTACATTCTTGAATATTGTGCTCTAACTAACACTCAGCTACACAAGGAGAGACTTGATGGACGCCACTGATTTCGCGGCTAATGTGGTTTCATCCGTTCCCAGCCTACCGAACAGAGACAGGTATTATCGAATTTTCACCTTAAATAAAATCTTTATCAGTGATTGCAATCTTAATTATTATCATTTCAGAGAAGTAGGTACCTACCTACTCAATGACCTGGACAATATAGATAAGTAATTCTATTAATGTATCTATCGTAGAAGATGTTACCACAATCTTGAACTGATTAAATGTTTTATTTATACAACATTCAGTCTAAGTTGCACCGTACTTATGTTATACAACAAGTAGCGAATTCGGCAATAAAACGTAGTGAAGTGTTTGGGTGGTATCTGTGCGCAATCTGGCGTTATCGGTACATTATCAGACTACCGTTCGCACTGATAGCTTGCTAAATGTTACCTACAACACAACAGTTAATGGCTGATCGGTGATCATCGATCGATCGGTATCCTAAAATAACATAGGAAAGTTTACTGAAAAAGATTACTTGGTTCCTATGCAATTTAAATAGGTGAACCGATATTGACTTAGAATGTCTTTATCTGCGAACTGCATCTGAACATTTCAATTAATTGAACAGCATTTTCTAAATAAAGCAAAAGTAAGCCAGCACAAGGTTTGTAAGAATGTTTTGAAACCAGAAAAGCTCTTCAATATAAGATTTCACCGGATTGCATCTTATTTAGGTAAAACCGCGAGACACAAGTAATACCTCTAAATGTACTTACATTAACACCGGTTAACCATATAAAACACAGATATAAAAACAGGAAATGTGTCAATAGTAGGTAGTTCTGTGCATTTTTGAAACTTATAGTTGATCGGAACTAGGGCACGTATTCTATAACTAAATCGTCTCAATGTAACTCCAGCGTCCGTTTTTCTCGATATCTGTTTAACAATTTGTTTCGCGAAAGCTTAGATATTTCTTGTAAAATATCCAACAATTGAAACGAGCCATCTTAGAGCAAAATCAAACTATGCTGAAGTGATGTTAAGATTATTTAGTTACAGAATGCGTACCTAGCCAGTAGATCTACAATCGACATCGATGCGCCCGCGCAGACGGAATCCATTTAATGTGTTTTTAACGACACACGATATCTACACGTGTTCAACACATAAACAAGCTGATTTGGTAATAGTTAAATTTAAATGCTTGAAATTGTATGGGAATTGCCACACGTTTGTGTGGCCAATCTATTGATTTAGTAATCAAAAGCAAAACACTAAGCCTAAGTCTTGTTTGGGTAAAAATAATGTTTGAATAGGATTTGCTGCATTGACTGCCTGCAGAAAATTGACATGCAATTAAAATGAACCATAAATATATTTCATTCTCTAACATACCAATTTACAAATTGAGGTACAATCGTACAAATTGACAAATTTATTGTTGTATTGTACTTTCTCTGCGTGATCAATATGTATACTGATGCAAAGTTTCAGCTTCTTGAGCTTCTCTGAGCTAGGCCGCGGACAGACAGACGGACATGATGAAGCTATAATAAGGTTTTCTTGTTGACTACGAACCCCTAAAATAGAACTTGTAAGTCAAAGAATATCCTTCAAATATTCAAGAAGTTAATTGACCTAGAGTTAAGTTTCGCTTCCAAGATGTAGAGAGAGCCCATACAAACAATGTAGTCCCGAGGGATGCTGGCTAGGGGTTCGAGTTAGGGAAGGCTGATTAAAATTATCTAAACAATAACGCTCGCTTTCCAGAAACACGCAGAATTTTAAATTAATTTAGGAAAGTTCAAATAGGCTTAAATATGTGAATAGACGGTGTATTATTTTAGGATGATTTCTTTTATAGGTAATTTATAATATACTTACCTATAATATTTTTTTCTTACACTTGTTAAATATTAATTTTAGATTTTATTATTTATTTTTGACAAGTCTTACGAAATTCGTTTATTTATTGCTGTTCTAAATTCTGCAACCGGATTTAAAAGGTAACTAAGGAAAGTACGAGTTGAAGGCTGAAGTCCGATTAGGTGCGGAATTTTGGAAAGATTCAAAAAACTATATTAGTTTTAACTCAATTTTTAGATGAAGATGTTTTGATTCCACAAGTAAAACTACTAGTATTAACTGCATAAATAATAAGTAGGTACCTACTTATAATAATGGCGTTGACTGTTTAACTACCTTAATTATTCATTAGAATAGATTCTAATAATTAGACAAAATAAAACCAGTTACAGTTAATGTGCGTAACATGCCAATGAACTTTGTGTTTAACACTAATTCCTCGTATAATTACTTTGAAAACTTGTACACGTGTGAGCAATTATTTCTATTTCATTCAAATAAATAGGTTTGCTTTCGTGACACGAATTTACACGATATAATTTTAATGGGTATCTACTTTGTTTTCATAAACCATACGAGTTAATATGACGAGAGAGCACAGACGATACTTATTAATAATAATAAATAGTTTATTTCATCTAAAACATAGTCGTTTACACGTTTGAGGTCAATGAGTCTATTAAAGTATCTCTGTTTGAGGTAGGCACTACCTTTTAGGTAAGTATAAGAAAACACCTGTGCCAGGTAGTCCCGCTCTTTCTACCTTATCTTTCTACTTATTGTGATCTCGGATAAATTGTTAACACAATCCCAGTACCTGCCTAGCTCCCGAGGAAATCTAGCTTTAGACCTACCTATCAGCTCAGATTACAATAAGCGCAGACCACTGTTTTTCAATCTTTTCCATGCTGTCAGTCATTTGAAGAAATGGTCTGCGAACACCCACCCTACATTTTGCCATTTTCTCACTTTCTCACATATTCTTCCTTTAATCCAAATGTGGGCTACTAATATTTAGAACAGTACTTAATCCAAAATTCACTACAAAAATGTTTCAAGTTCTCAGAGATATGTAAAAACTTCAATAGACTCATTGCAAGTTCTCAACATTTTCGATTAGTTTGTATTTTTAAAGTCCAGATATCAAAATAATCTCTGAAAACTTACAGCTTACTTTGAGTATAAAAGTACAATTTTCTCTCACGGATGCGGATTATTCATGAGCGCGGTAAGTAAATTCCCTGTAGTATCGACACGTGGCCCCCAGTTCGCTGGAACCCGTCACCCGAAGTATAGCACCACAATAGCTCGGCACTTGTTCTTGGCACAGGTTATGACTGGAACGTGTGCGCCCGCGCCCTCTCTCCACATTATTCCTTCCTACTGTTAACTACTTACCGCTAACTATTGCCTTTACCAGACTTACTAGAACCTTAGTTATTAGTGTTTCTAGTTACTTTACTCTGCCTTTGTTTTCAGAAACAAACAGGGATTACAAACAAAGTAGGTAGCTAAGGTCTTTGCACGCCATGAATATGTTTAAATCAGAATGTTCACTATGAATTGCAAACATTTACCGTTTTGAATGTTGATTTTACCGTAAAATAAAATCGACAGACTAAAACAATGTCAATAATGAATTTTATAACGTTTTTATGCAAATCTGGCATGTCGAACGGTGGCTCTATTAGATCAGTTCCGCAAATAGGTGTATGTATTTGTTCATATCGGGACAAATAGTGAATGAATTATAGTGGGTAGGTAGTGGTAGTCAATAATGGGTGACGAATGTAGCAGAGGCGGGATCGTGTGAATAGGTATTTGTGTTGGGGGTTGACGGCCGCCGGCCGGTGTGCTACTGCTGGCTCAACGTCAACACTACTGTTTAAAAGCTTACACTAAACATTGTTTAAGTTACAATATGAAGCGATTCAATCGATTTTACCACCAGATTACACAATATCTATTACTACACTAACCCTTCTCATGTTCCAAGATTCTAATTCCATGCTAATTTTGTTTAGTATACAGTATTCACAAAATTGCCGATATTAGTAGAATTAGCAGGAGTTCTGTATTCTTGACCACAACGTCCACAACTATGCTTATATATCGTTTAATTAAATCTGCTTAGGTATTTCAAATACCGAGTTTGCGGTGCATGCTTTGCTGATACGATCAGGCAATCGCAGTGCATTGCCATGATGATAATGGGCAAGCATTGTAAATGCAGTTTAAGTCTTGGACCATCGCGCGCGGTGTAAGTTCAGTAGATCGGTACCTACCGAGGTAGGCAATGAAAATGCGTATCGTCACGAATCTCAGCACGTGGTCTGTTCGCAATCGATACGCCGACTTTACGATCTCTACTCTTAATAATATAACCCAAAGACGAAATTATTAATGTCGCTGGCTGATTCTCAAACTTTTTACAAATAACAAAGTTTATAAAGACAGATATTTAGTGCAATATTTGCGAAACGAAAATTTTACAATGTAAAAATAAGTAAAATACAGTTTACGAATTAGTATTTCGAATATTTTTTATTTCTGATTTGTTGATGATCATAGTAAATAAAAAATGTTAGAAGAGTTGTGACCACAGTAATAAATAATCTATAAATTAAAGAACATGTCAACAGTGACCAAGTGATGCCTCATTATTACCCGACTGCGCGACGCAAAGGAGGGTAATGTGTTTACCGGTCTATGTATGTATGTATGTATGTATGTATGTATGTATGTATGTATGTATGTATGTATGGATGTTTCTATGTGGCGTTCTAGAGGCCAAACGCATGGACCGATTTTCATGATTCTTACGTCAATCGATTCGTCTTAATCTGGCGAGTGTGACTAAAGACATGACAGTAATCCCAAGTAACTTATGTCACCACCAGACGCCATATTGTCAAAATTAAAAAATCCAAAATCGTCAAAGTATGTCATGATGGGTATCGTTGAATAGGTTTTTAAAAATAAATATTAGGTTTCTTTCACCATTTTTCGTTTTAAAGAACCGTTTAGGAAATATAACGGTTTAAAGTTAATTTACAATTAGGTATTCTTGCTTTTTATTACTAACGAACAAGTTTTTATTTTTGTTACGTAGTTACGCTTGGAACTATCAAAGTATAAGCCGTGGTATAAGCCGTGATGGTACTGGTGACAGGAATTTATTGATATAAACTAAAAAAATATTTACATAAATTGTACCTACCTACTGAATAAAAGCCTAATAACACTTAGGTACCTAAAAACGTTAAAAGAATAATAAATTTAAACAATAAATAACTAAACCCTAACTGAAATAGAATCTTACTAATATTATAAACGCGAAAGTTTGTATGTAAGTATGTATGTATAAGAGTAACCACCTCACATACGTATGTATGTGAGGTTGTTACTCTTTCACGCAAAAACTACTGAACCGATTGCGATGAAACTTGGAATATAGGTAGCTGGGGGACCTGGATTAACACATAGGCTACTTTTTATTCCCGCGGGAACGGAAATTACGCGGGTGAAACCGCGGGGCGCAGCTAGTACATTATAACCCCCTAATGAAATGAATAGATTACGAGACTTACCTACCATCAATAAATGAAAATAACTAAAAAGCATAAAATAAAAAAAATAATTTATAAAAAAACAAAAAACCCGACTGCGTAAAAAACTCGATTAAAAAATACGCATAGAAACAACAAAAAAACCAAAAAGAAAAAAACAAGCCCAGTAATTTGAAATTACGCTAAGTAATAATAGTTTTGTAATCGACACACACAGAACACATAATAAATGAGTAAAAAATTACTCACAGTCGGGACCCATTGGAAAAATTAGATTGGTAAAATGAATGGGTCCCGACTGTGAGTAATTTTTTACTCATTTATTATGTGTTCTGTGTGTGTCGATTACAAAACTATTATTACTTAGCGTAATTTCAAATTACTGGGCTTGTTTTTTTCTTTTTGGTTTTTTTGTTGTTTCTATGCGTATTTTTTAATCGAGTTTTTTTGTTTTCCCGACAAACCGAGCTCGCCTTCACCCTATGGAATCAACCGAAGAGCTCAGCTCGAAACCGCTACCAATTACACTAAATCATCAGAAACTAGACAACACTCACACTATATCACGGTGAACTATGGCTAGCCAAGATTATTTTTTAAACAAATATTTAGCTATTATTTTCGAGAATTTCTCATTCCACTGCCAAACATTTGGCGGAAATAAAAATTCTCCGAGAGAATATTAATATCGTTTGTAGTTAATATGGATGAAATAAACAAAATGAGATGTATTAAGGGCAGCGAACATCAGTGGACGACCACTTGACTTAATGAAGGAGCTCCTTGTAGAAAAGTTTGAGAGCCTGACTCCGCATCTGAAATGAATAGGATACATAAGACAGCCGTGTAATGACAGAGAATTAGGGAGCCATGAATAAAATTAGCTTATTGGTTAGTGTATCTGTAGTATAATGATTAAAATTATTATACGCGCGGTAGACGAATTATGTGAGCAGTAATTCATTATGTTTATAATGTTCTAAGTTTACATTATGTCTGAAAACAGATATATGTGTAGGTACTTAAGTACTTACCTACAATGATGATAAGTTTCTGGAATATATTGAAATGAGTTTGAAATTAAATTGTGGTATGTATGCTTGTGAAGCGAAAGAGATAATTCGTAAACAAGTTATGAACCTATAAGTATAATTTGAATAGATAAAAGTAAGGCGCGCGTCTGGATTCGTTCGTCGAAACTTAATTCTTGGTGTGTGAAACAAACAACATTAAATGAGAAAAAGCGGCTAAGTTCGACTATAAAACAGTTAGGTAGATATAAAGGGGTGTCAAGTTGCAGAAGTACTTCATACCTATAAACTTTAGCACTGAATTGGTTGGATGGAACTTGGAAGTAGCATACAGCAATACTGCCTTCGAGATATTTATTTTGATGTTTGTCATCTAAGATTTAAGACCCTTTTTACACACAACAAAAGGCTTATTACTTTATTAAACTACATTATTATATATATGCCACCGTAAAGTAATAAGAAACGTAAATTCGATCTTTCGTAGGATTCTAAACATGATATAAATTGTATTATTTTACGAACATATTGTAGTAAATTTATAAACTAACGGATAATCCATTCGTAAGATTCTTAATGGTTCGACCAATAACAGAAGAGCTTTTATGCTTCTTTAATATACGGAAATTTACACACTGCTCTCTGATTGGTCGATGTCGACAGGGCTATGTATTAGAATATCTAAATCCACGAAAAAAAAAACTATACGAAGCACCCAGCCCGACTAAGAAAGGGTAATAATTAATATCAACAAAAACCTCAGTTGTAACTAAAGTTAAAATTAAGTATCAATAAAATACCGTGCCTAAAAATATTTTTCCATTACATTCATTTCATTTGGCGCCTGAAGAAAAAGTTTGCCTAACTTTGGACTAAGACTATATAGACAAGTACAAAGTTCTAAAAACAGAGTTTAAATAGCTATGCACGTAAATGTACGTCTAGTCGTGCAAGTCAAATAACTCGTCTATTTATTTACGAGACAATAGGCACGCGCGTGCGCCGACCGCGGCGTCGACCGCAGCGCGCGCAGCTGTCATAAAACTGCACCAGAACAGTCCGTCATCGTCGTCTCGTCGCGTTGCATGCCTGCTTGTGCGGTGTGTCGCAGCAGCTCGAACGTTATTTTACGACCGATCGCTTCCTGTGAGCTAAGAATAATTGCAGAGTGCGTTGAACGCGTTTTTACCTCTTTTTGACTCTTTAGGTACTGCGAATACTAGACTCTCACATTCATCACGGGTTACATTTATGTTTTCTGCAGCACATTTAAAAAAATTAAATGACATAGGATGTATATTTCTTTTAATATTATCTTTCCATACATCAATAGAGTCAATAATTACTTTCTTATCGATAGAAGACTCGTTACGTATACGTTATATCGATCATACATAAAGAGAGCGATTGTTCGTTATCACTAATTGCTTCACCCGGCTGCTCCCGCTCGCTAATTAAATTGGCTACGTGCTTAGTGCTCTGTAGGCTTAGCCGTTAGTTCAATCGACCCAATAACTACGATAATTCGTATGTTTGTTTCAATCACGGCTTTTGGGTCAACTTTCATTATTGCCTTAATTAGAAAACTACTATAATAGCCCTTAATATTCTTTTAAGAGATTTTCAATTAATTTCATTTCAGAAATATATCCCGCCGTTTCTCGTAAAGTCCAGACAGATCCCGTGGAAAATAGTTCGAAAAAGCCATTCTCATCGGATCCTATAAAGAACACACTCTCCAAATTTCAGTTCTGTATTTTCAGCGGTTTAGATTGTGTGTAGTTAGATCCATCAGTCAGTCAGTCAGTCAGTCAGGACAAAGCATTTTGTAGACATAGATTGAAACAATCTATGCAATACACCGTAAACAGAGAGTAGGTTTATACATATAGACAATAAAGACGAAATACTACCGGATGTTTGTTACAATGCCCGCCCATAACTACTGAATGAAATTGGATGAATTTGGCACAGAGTTAGAAGACCTACATCTAACAGTGGCATGTATAGAAAACATAAAATACGTCAATAAGAACATTCCTAACCTACGTAGACTACGAACCAACGATTCATTGAATTAAATTAAGGCTCGTCTTCAGCACAAGAGTTTTTGTGACTTTGAAATTATCAATGGGATTTCCTCTTGACGCACAACGAAGAATTTCTGTAAAATTTAAATGATCAGAAAACTTTTAAGTCCTGTACTTGCAACGTAATAACTAATTTACGAACAGTATAGTTAAAAGCTAAGCAATCATGTATTGATCAAAGTTTCACCAATAGTTTAGCGACAAATCGAGGGTCGTGTTTAATTTACCCGCTGCGTTAGTAACTATGTACGCGAGGTTTCGTCTACGTAAGCAATCAGTGGGTTTCAGCTGCGACGAGGGTATAGGCTTTATCAACGTTTTCTACCAGTCGCCGACAATTTTACGCTCCACGAATCAAACTTGGCACGGTTCATGTGAGAAGATGTAGTGTGGAAAAGCTTCTTTTTTGTAAATGGTCAAAATCTCATTTCGCCTAATGTAGGTTTAGATTAAACTAGTGCTTATTTGTGATTGGTCTTTGCAAACTATTTCGATTAGTCTTGTTTTGTAAGTGATTTGACAGTTTTATTTTTAAATAATATTTCGTATTGGTATTGTAAGTATTTTAATTTTATTGTGACATATCATACTCGTAACTCGTTTAGAGTAGACGAAGCGAATTTACAATTGGTCAACGATGACCGACTCCAAAGGTCCCGGTTCCAACCCGGCGAACTCCCAAACAAGCACTCCAAACTTTTATAATCATCCCCAAATCGACTGAAATAGCTTTTCCTTTTACGAATTTGAGATGAAATAAATATTAATGATTTTTGTTGATGTTCTTTACGGTTGCAGAACTTGCTAAAACAGTTGTTGATTTACCTACTCGAGTAGGTAGGTATATTTCCTTCGTCTTCGCAAAGTTATTTTGTTAATGAACTTTCAAAATAATGTTTGAGTATTCGAAACACGACACTTAAGGGCTATATAACCCTAATAGCGTGACAGGAATAAAGCTAGCGAATTTCAGATGTATATTAGTGAAGGACGTAATATGCGACTATGCAAGATTTTATTGCGTAAATTAAACAATTGCTAGTTTAAGATAACTAAACGTTAATCTTGAAATTCAACACATTCACTGCCTGTATTGAGCTAAGTTCAGTTCTTACACAAAGTTTTATTAGTTTTCGTACAATATTGACTGAGTAATATCACTTATTTGTACAATTTAGAGGGAAGTTTGGATTTTTTTTCTATCGAGAAAATTTTCAGGAATCGTGTTTTCATGACATTCAGGTGTTAGTACATATCCTCGACTTTAATAAATAAGGTTTCAAAAACTTTTATTTCAAATAACTTTTGTAGTAATTCACCCTAGAAACATCAGTTCTGGCCTACTACGGCCCCTTAAGTACTTCAGCCACTAGGACAGATATTAATTATGCTATGCAGCTTGTTAATATAAGACTTGAAGAGAATTATTTATTAATATCACATGTATGAATCACAGTCATTTCAACCCTGTAGGTAATCAGTTCTGCATTTTTTCTTTCATAAGAACTCCTTCTCCTGATCATAACGAAGACAGCAGAAAAATAATTATCGAAATCGGTCTAGCTGTTCAGGCCGTGACCACGCAAAATAAAGATTCATTTTTGTGTACAGTGTAAGAAACAATACGACATTTAATGATAACAATTGCAGCGTCGAAGGTTCAAAGGACTCTTCGTTTCTTCTCGGTCTTAGGTCGAAAATGGTTCAACCTATTAGGTATTACCCAGTATCAAGTATTAAAAGTACCTATATTATTCAAACTATAAGAAAAAAAAACAGGCACATTTTTAGGGAGTATGTTTAGGTATGCTGTTACCAACGGCAACGGTACTCAATCTTTTTCTATAAGGGGCCACAGACACATCTCTGTTAACTTGTCACAAAGAAAAGATACCTAACACGTTTAGTAGATGGTCAAAATTTATGCGACGGCCGGTGGCCCAACCATGAAGGTTGATTTACCTTCATGGTTGGCCCACCATTTAATTTTGGGTGTATATTTGAATACTGGCATTCAAAATATGTACCTAAGGTATTTCAGTACAACTTAATAATATGAAATAATAATAATAATATTGAGGGATGTGTTTAGATTCTGTAAAGTGTAATCTTGACTTTTAAAGTAATAGGTATATAAAATATCTCAGAGAATTTAGATTCCTCGTAGAGTCCTGATTCCCGTCATGCTTTCAAAGGATAGCTTCGGATTGCAGATTCTATCGAAGGTATCTTTCTTTATTTCCTTTGTAAACACACACAAACATTGATTTTAATATTAGTACCTACCTCCATTCAAGTATAAAACATTCTTTATCGATTTTGAACGGGATTTGACAGTGACAGTTCCCGGTTGCATCCCTCTCGAGATTTTTATACGCATAGCAAGACATTTGACATCATAAAAACAAATTATACACATTGTAAATTCCAAACATGTTACCGGGAAAAGGCAGCAAACATAAAAAATAGTTTAAGTTTCCGTTTTACGAGCACTGTTAATATTTATAGTGGAACAATTAAGCCGACCTGCGCGACTAATAAAACGTAATATCCTCATTTGTTGCAAATAATTTGGGACAGTAAAATATGCGAATTTAGGGACAGACGGGGCACTGCCGTCGGCAGCTTAAAGTTCTTTTGTACGAGGATGAGTTTACGATCTAACTGTACACTAGAAAGTGTCAAGACAATGGCCTCCGTCATATAATTTTATTTAAGCTTAGCTAATTTCGTTTGCAAATTTTATTGCAGACAATTGATGTTATTTGCATTGTATTGTCTTAAACGTTTAGAATTATATTTTCTGTAGCATTTACTTGAATAAAGCACGAACCAGTCCTAACCAACCTACCGCCGACAAGCCGCTATGCAGCTAGGCAGAAAACATGTAAAATAATATTTTAAGTGTTTGTCATAATAAAAAAAATGTGTTTGTAGCACATTGAATCGGCGTTTGACAGAAGTGTAGTTATGAACAAAAGTGTTACCAAACGCAATGGAAGTTCTTTGATCAATCGAAGTGACATTCGAATACCAAGGCACAACCGATATCCACCACGCTTCGAGTTAGAAATGTCATTCCCTTTTGTTTCACTAGGGGGGCTTTTTTCGTATCGATCCCTTGCAGGTAACCGGGAGCGGATGATTTATTGCCCGGGCTTGTTTGTTCAAATAATCGATTCACTGGCGAATTCCTGCGTGACCGAAATATACGTCGTATATTAATCGAGATAGGGTCGCATTTCGAGTGAAGAGGAACCCGCATCTCGATTTAATGGCTGTAAAACGAAAATACCCGCGTGCACTGTTGGTGCGATGTAATATTTGGACAAAACGAGTGCTTGCTATATTTCCATTTATTGCTGCAGTATGGGGATTAAAGGACTAACCCAGTAAATCGAGGAGTCATCGGCACATACTATATATTGTTTATAATACATCCGATATAATCAATTAATTAAAGCATGTTGGCCTATACTGTTGTTTCAATTATGTTGGTATTTTACATGCGTGTATTTTATACGCTTTATAAAAATGCGGTATACCTTGTGGAGGTTTGAGACAGTTTGTATTAGGATGGGGTCTCCTTACACTGAAACGATTAATTGATAATACCAAAAAATAAAGTAGGCATTTAGAATAGTTGTAGCGAGCGATCGCGATGTTGTTACAAGAAATACTGTGTCGGTACTCAGATTGCAAGATAAGAATTAGATAACAAAATAACCGTGTAATACATAATGTGGAATCGTATAGAAACAACATTTTTATCGCGGGGTAACCGGCTCGGCTCGAATTCACGGACAATCGACGACAAATTCACAAAACGAATTCACAATTTATTTTTAGCTTATCGGAGGAAAACGCCAGTATCGAACAAGGCAAATATTCTTCTACAGACTTTAATAAAAAAGTTTAAAAAAAGTATTTACAGGAATTTTGAATGTTTTAAATGTTTGAGTATTCTATTCGTAAACAATTATTTATATAATATTCTTATTTATATTAAGTAGGTAGTTAATAGTGATCAACATTTAGAAGATTGTTTCCTTTATTCAGGTTTAGATAGTAAAAAAAGATTCAATTTTCTGTAAAACGTTGTGCAACGAACTGTACTATAAATTTCGTAAAATTATCAGTTTTGTGCGCGCTCCCTGAAGAGGTCTGTTTCGTCGAATGTCGATACGAATGATCGATTGCACTCTGTTTAATTACGACTATCAAATATCGACATGATTTATCGATATTGCTTGCAACCTAGTGATGTTGTGACGGTATCTTGGGTCGTGGAACCAAGTTACCATTAACAAGTACCTAAATCAAAGAAGAAATAGGCAAGTAGATTTACTTCAATATAACACATTTAGTGAAATTTAATTTGGACAAGATTCTATAAAAGTAACTCCATATCGCCATTTTGGTGTTTCCAAAAGAATAGGCCAACAACAGCATGTGTTGGATTGGACCAATGAATAAAGCTGACAGCAAGTTTGGGAACTATTTAGCAAAGTTTAATTAAAACAATAATTATGATAATTTATTAGGTAAGTACCTACCTATTTTATTTGATTAGAGACTAGTATTTTTAGTTTTTGTCGTCGTCAGAAGACGTGATATCTGCTCAGCCTTGAAATTAATCCAGAGATTAAAAGTTAATAATCCGCTTCGCAAACATGCATCGCCTCGATATAATACGTCTTGATAAGTCTTAAGCTATATTTTGGTTGCCTTTTTTTTAATTTTAACTAGATATAATAAGTTATATAGACGCTATATAGTTATAAGTTATATGTATATCAGACGCTGATTTCACCCACTATAAACTTGGTATAGTTATGTACTGTTAGTTACTCATTTGTTTGAATTTACATAACACGATGCCTGTATCAGTAACTATGAGCATTTTCCCTTTGCCTAGGTATTTATATTTATTAAACCGTCATTTAGGTATTTTGCGGTTAATGATTAATTCAGCGCATTAATCACCGATTTAATTATTAAATTAACTCAATGAAACGTGTTGTAATTTACAACACCTCTATATTATGTTTAATTTAAGCCGATAATGTGGGATGTTAAACAAAGACTCATTGTGATCGGTAGATATTATTTAAAGTTCTTCATTAGGTATTAGATATTATGTTGTTCGTGTTATCGAAATATGGGTATGGAAAAAAAACAACGGACCGACATCATAACATCCTGCATAGGTAATTTCGACCAAATTAGCCAACCTAAAATTTTCCGAAGATGTTAACAAGCCGATAAAACAAAATGTGTGCGTTTATTTTCATTTCCACTGAAAGCAGTGATTCCCAAAGGGCCTAGACATGATTCGGGGCCCACTGTACCAAAGCACACATTTTGAAGTCATAATTTGGCACATAGAACCAATATAGGATTATTCATCCAAAAGGTGTAAAACAAAGTGCCATAGTGCAAATCAGGATTGTGTCATTTCACTAATAGTAATAAAATAACCTTATACTAATAATTTATTAAATATGTAAGCAAGCAAGTAAACAACTAACTGGTTGATGTTAAAACAAGACAAATATAAATATTAGCAAGCAATTAGTAAATCTAAAAGCTCAAATCATTCATTACTTGTTCAAATCAATAAAGTAGGCAAAATAAATACATTAGAGTATAAAGTTTACTGGAGTTAATTGAGTTTGAGCTACCCATTTACTAAATAGACAATACACGCGTTTGAATGTGGCATCAACTTAAAGAAAATTCGCTCAGATTTATTTGCTCAAATTTCTAAATTGAATTATACTTATAAATGGGCCCCGAAAAAGCCTTGTTTTATTGCACAGAAATTATAATAAATGTTTGTACGATATGAATATCTTAAGATCTTTGGCTTTGTACAAAAAGCAGTTTTAGTTTTAAAAGGTCGTGTAAAGCGATGGGTGGCCGGGCAGGGACAGGACGGTATGTATAAATAATTTGATAAATGTAAGGACGGCAGCCCAGCGGGTAGCAAGGGGTCGGCCGAGGCGGACATCGATCCTAGCTTGGTTAACATGCGAATAGCCATGCGTTAGTCAAGTCTTCCTCCTATGTGGTGCCATGTCGCGACAATCTCAAGACACAAACGACTAACGGACGTAGACCTAAATTAGACAATGCTTCTTCCAAAACTCAACACTGGGAAGTAACACATTACATTGTTAAAAATCATAGACTACAATATCTGAATCGGCTAATACCGTGTGATAAAACGGGACACATAAAATGTATTAAACGTTGCATAACAATGATTTGGTTAACAGCTCCATCGAGACAAATAAGTAGGTATACGTTTGAGAACAATAAAACAGAGGGCTAATGAAATTCTGTTTTGTAATCCGCAAGTAATTTATGCGAGTACAAATTTGTACAGCGCCATAGGTCAGGCGCAAACAATGCGTTGTATTATCGCGCGTGATACACGGTGCGTGTGATTCGTAGCACAGCGATGTTTGCTCGACTCGCTCGCTTCGTTCAAGCCGGGGCCGTCGAACCCCGCCTTTATCCCTCTCAAATAAGTACTAATTATATTTAATGCGTTTTACCTGTAATTAGGAGGTGTTAGAGAATGTGAAGCAGTGTTTAACGGTTTCGACAGAGTTTTTTAGAATTGTTTACAGTGTTACGTGTACGATTAGACTGGTTTATGAGGTGCTTTTACACCCACGCTACATCGCGAATACAAACACTCTCGATAGACGGCTAATGATTATCGTAAACATTACGATAGGCACATTACCTACCTAGCTGAAGAGATTTTTGACTGTTCTATCTCGTACCTGTCTTTGTATCCAATTTGCAATGGAATTGATTCTAAGTACCTAGAATGTTGTACCTACCTACTAAGTTTTTTACTAGCATAACTACCGACTCTCAGTACCATGAAGAATAACATATTCCTGCTTGTTTAAGGCTCGATTGGAGCAAACTGTCAACGAATAGCAATTCTACGTATATATCGTCTTTTCTTCCAGATACAGAGCTTTTTGAACGGTTTTTAAAAAAGACGAATCCTGCGGAGAGTTGTTAGGTTTTCATTGTATATTCTAGTTTAGTCACATTATTCTTAGAACTAGGTTTTGGGCGTAGTGTAGATAAATGAGATATAGGTAGGTACATTATCTTTCGATAGTAGTATTTTCTCTTCAGCAAGCAGACCCGTAAATGTAGGTAATACCTACGTATTTACTAAAGGCATTATTATAATGAAGGTACACCTAGGTAATCAATATTTTGATTAATAATGTAGTGTACCTAGTCATTCCGTTTAGTACCCAGTACCCACGAACCTAGGTAGGTAGACAGATAATATATTATGTACCTACCTACCTTCGACAGAAGTTGCAAAGGAAGCATGTCGTAAAAAACACTATGACATGAATGAGTGACTCACACTTTTGCTCTGTTCTACTCAGATGAGAGAGTGTGCACTGGTAGGTTTGGGTTTTGCAGAATTGCAACCGTATTAGAAATTCTATGTAAATATAACTAGGTACCTATCTAGGCATATTTCACAAACTTTATAGCTGTACTACAACATAAGTACAGGGTCCGCGGGTCACAGTTTGAGAAAAACTGGGCTATAGTGGTGATTCTTAGCCTTTTGGTGATGGAGGTACCTACAATGTGACCAAAAACCAAATTTTGTCTTGCCATAACATTCACTGTTTGGTAAGTTTTCTATCACATCATCAGAGATGGAATCATTAAACAAGTTTTTGTCTTATTTGCAGTCGGTCGGTATAATATACTGGAAACTAACGTTTATCTAATGTAAAAAACATGAATTGTTATTTGTAGATAAGTAACGTTTTCTAAATAGGTAGGTAGGTATCTATCTACATAACTTAGTTACTCTCTACCTAACAAGTACCTAGTTATTTAATTTTCGTCTTATAACTAGAATTTTATTTTATTTGTATGACAGCTTCCAGCGACTACCAGTGGTCTGCGGACCATCAAGTAAGAGCCACTGGTCTAGCAAGCTAGAGGCTGAACGCGGAACGGAAACCGAATGCCGCCGGCCGTTTTCGGCGATCGAAAGCTTGTAAGTAGGTGTGTAATGTCAACAATGCATCGCTGCCGGACGACTATCTCCACACTTATCGCCTAAAAACAAATCCCGATCCGTTATCTAGCAAAGATACGAGTACGTAAATCAAACGACATTGAATCAATACCAGATAGGTTAGGATTACGTACCGTAGAACAGCGTCACCAAGCACCCGTCTCCACTCAACTCACGCACTATCATTCACCGTCTTAAACAACACCTAATTGAATCCATGTTATCATTTAAAATATCGATCAGTCACACGCGGCGCGACGACTCTCGCTCGACTCAGCGGTATATTTTTACATTCGACCGACGAGGTATTTAGATAATCCACAGGTTACACACGATACTCCCACTCCACAACTTCTGTTAAAACGTTTTACAGTTCGTAGTTATTATAATTTTTATTTTCGTTGATCAGCTGAGCGAATGTTTAAAACAATAATAACGATTTACGTAAATTGCGATAGCACACACGTACGATCGACACAGGGCGCGGAGCGAGACTGACTGATTGAATGAAGGAACGAACATTCAACTCTCCAATCCAAGAGCAAGACGGGCAGCGAAGGGGAGGAGCGAGGGGCGCTTCCCTTGGTCTAGCTTTGTTTACTTTCTATCTATCGATAGATGGCGTTACGTGTTTGAAACTGATTTTAATAAAAATATTTTTTTCTTCGCGCGTCGTGATAATTACGTGGGTTGATGGAGCGAGCTGCAAGGCGAGACACCCGTTTTTATAAATTAGGAAAACGTTTTCGAATTATTTTCCGTCAAACATTTACACAGGGAATCGAATTCGCATTTCGCTCCTAGTTCGATGTCCGGAATCAATTTACGAGAATACAGCATTCCCGGCATTTTGAATTTCCACATCTGTTTGCCGACGAGAGACGTGACGGAAATTAATGTGTGCATTGAGTTTCTTTGACGCTTACGAAAAAATTGTTTGCTCGAAATAAATGTGTCTATTAAACCATAATCATCGTGTTTCTAATCGACTAGCGGCTTCCCACGGTTTCACTCGCGGCTATCAAACTAGCTTACCTTAATCTTCGATAAGGTTAAAAGTTTTTTTGATATTGGTCTAGTAGTTTCAAAGCCCAATAAAACAATTAAGTAAGTATACCAATAATTATTATACTGTGTATATATTACTTAGGTAATTATATCCTCCAAGGTAAATATAGATGAAATAGTCCTTCCTTAGCGATATATTATTATACCTCCTGCCTACACTATTAAACGTTAATCTGTAACTGTATTTATAAATACCAATCTAAATGTTCTTCTAAACAAGAGGTTCTAAAGTACTTTAGTAGGCAAGTACATACCTATCGTCTTTCGCGACGAAAACATTGCAATGTCGAGGGTTGATCGGTAGATGAACTCATTTCGATTTCTCATTCATACCTCGGGCCGGGCACTTGGGGTGAAATAAAAAGCAAATTAACCGCTGAACTTCCGTCGAACTTAGGCGCGAATGGTCTAATTCGCTTAACTAAAGTAGGTATTAAGACTCATCTAACTTCCCATTAAATTAATTTACCTTTCTTGAAGGAAAACAAGCAGATTGTAATTGAAAAAGTTGCGTAATAGACCAACTTAAATACTAAGATAAGTTTGAGAAGGTCATAAAACATTACAAATGTCAATTAAATAAAATTTATAGCGTCAATATAGATATAGCTACAGTTGTGGGAAGCTGTAGGTAGGTATCGCTGCGCAGGCGCACACACCCGACAATAAACTCATTAACAAGACTTATTTAATTATAAACCCGTTTATCACAATTATTGACTTGTATGTGATTGATTTACTGTCACATGTCGTCAAACTGAAGAATTTTATTAATTTAAATTAAACAGACGCCATAACTAAAATTGAATTGAATTAGTTTAAATTAGGTTACATATCAATTATGATTTAATGTTATAAATGCGAACTCTGTCTGTTACGTTTTCACGCCTAAATTGCTGAACTGATTTCGATGAATTGTGGATAGCGATAGAGGGGACCTTGGAGAAAGACACAGGTAACTTTTGATCCCGATATTCCCGCAGGGTGGCGACTTATGCAGATGAAACAGCGGAGCGCTGCTAGTAATACCTATTAAGTATTTATTCTATAATACCTAATATAAGTTTAATTATGCTAAATCTAGACTCCTACTGCATAAATAGTGTTGAAATCCTAGATGTGAAGCTAGACAAGAGTACCAGGCGCACATGAACGTGAGTAGGTCGACGCATGCATGGCCGATGTCGCTGCGACTCAGCTCCCATTGCACCGCGAGCCTGTAGCACTGTGACTGTAGTGTGTTGTGTACATACACGCGACACTACACAATGGAAGTGGTCTTACCGGTTGCTGGTTCTACCTTTTACTTGCCTGCATACACATGCATTCGATTAACATGCATAGTCTCTATAGTTATTGAATTATTTTGTGACATTTTTTATAAGTAAGTACTTAACAACTTTATGTAGGTGCTTAAAATTAAGGTGCAGCCACTAGGAAGACGGGCCGGGTCTCGTTCCATTGCTCTTTTATTTCTTCTAGATGAGTGCGTTTCATGTTAGACTATAATGTCATCATTTACCATCAGGTGAGAGCTAGTGGTCACACGCTCATCTAGCGTGTGTGAAAAAAGGTACCTCCTAACTTTAGGATCAACTTGATGTGATCTAAAAAGATAAAAAATCTGACACGGAGTGAGGATTATATTTAATTTGTAATTGTATGAGAAAAGCGGGAATTTCATTATTATTATTTGGAATATTTTGAGGACAAACAAGAGGATTTACTTCTATTACTCAACAGATGTCGATTCCGGATTAAACAGGCCAAAACCGCATTCATTATTCCATAACAATCTGGTTTCGATAACCCATTAACGATGTGTGTTCAGTGCGTGAATTACAGCGAGAGGAACCAGGAGCGGACGGTTGTTAATTGTGGATTTGTTTAACTTTTAATAAGTTATACCTACATAATCTTAGTTGATTGTTGTGCTATCGTATATTTTATTAAAATTGAGTGCTCAAATCGGTTTTACTTGTTTTTAATTGGTTAATTATAGTCATCTTTTCGATAAGTAGATTGTGGATAATGCGTTGAAAGCCTATGCCGCCGTAAGTTAGAAAAAAAAAACAGTAGTCTATGGCGGGATGCGGGCGGGCGCGCGGTTAAATGTAGTCATAAATCTTTTGCGAGATATTTTGGATACAACCAGACAATGGGCATAGTTGTTTTATGCGGGAACCGTTACTTTCTGGACAGAAACAATAAATAGGTGGCTGTGGTGACATGGTATTAAACATGAGCTTGAAAGAAAATGTGACAGCGCTGTTTCATAATAACCTTATTACCTTACTGCTGCAGATTTAGAAAACAGGAAGGTTGGTAGGTAGGTACGCATGTAATAATCTAAATATAATATACTTATTTTTGGAAATGCTACAACCTGACATTAAAAAACTGGATTTGCATTTCCAGTATGTATTAACTATTTTTAAAGGTGCTTTTAATTATGTTAAAACTCCGAAAAACCAAATTGATACACCTACCCTCAAAATAAAACGAATTATAATGTTCGATATTTTTAAATCACTGTTGTTTTTAAATTACTGTTGTTTTATTTTAACTACTACTTACTACCATAGTTGACCTAACAGTTGGTGCGCCTTCTACTAGATAGGTACCTATAGTCAGAGATATGTAAAAACTTCATAGTGCAAGAATTTTAAATAATGATAAATTTCAATTAACCCTTTAATTGTGAAATTGAACATCTTACTTGCCAGAAAATCCGGGTTTAATGCGTTGTCTGTCACATACTGACTGACAATGACATTAATGTCACCTGTGGGACAAACCGCTCGGAACTAGTTAATCCTGGCTTAAATTCCTTTGGGATGATAGTAAGATTTGATAAGTTAAGTAAGGCACGGGAATGCTCAATATTACTTAGAAATTGGGGAACTCTTGGGGAACTGATGGAGGTGCTTAAATTGGGATTAAGTTAGAAAAGTTTCTTTCAAGCTCCATGGTTATTTGAAGTAAGTAAGTTACCTATTGTTTTACCAAGATGGCTATTTATATCCGGGGTGTGTTCTACGAGGAACAAGGTGTGTTATTAAAAGTAATAATTATACACTGTAGTATCCTACTACGAGTTATTTATTAATATTTTTTAAAGGTGAAATGTAGAATCAGCCTAAGTAGGTAATGTTCGATTGATAAGGTATTTTTTTATCTTTTGAACAGACTTCTGAAAAGTAGGGGTTATCTATTTTACATAACAGATAAATCTGTGGTATATAAGAGGTTATTATGTTCTTTTCAGCGGTTAAAAGCGGTCTTAAAATTGTAGAGATTAGTTATTTAAGAAATGTATGTAACTTAGGTAAGTTAAGTAGTAGAAAAACCTAGTAGCATCATAAAATGAAAAACAATCACGTTATTTTTTTTTTAATTGTTTCCCATAAAATTCGATAGTTTCAATTCTCTAAAACTATATAAGGTTTCAAAGACGAAAGACGAAACAATTCAAAAACAAATGCCATCACGCTGTTCGGATACAATCGTACAAAAACACAGGTGTCGGGTTACTATACTCGTAGACATGATACTCCTGAGAGCCGCGGCGGGAATCGAACCCGCTGCGTGTGGTTAGGTAAGCGGTTTTAACGCCCTCAGTATGGAGGCCATCGCGAGGACATCTTATGTTTAGCTATTAAACATTTTAATCGCAACTTGGAAGAACGATGAAAATAAGGCTAAACGCTTTAAAAGATAGGTTTTTTCCCTTGTCTTGGCGTAGACACTTATTGACACTTTTTTCTAAATGATGAGTTGTTTTTTATTATAATCTATATACATATAAAACTCAAAGTCCTTTATTGACTGACTGACTGAACTATAAATCAATGCACAGCCTAAACCGCTGCCCCTTGGTGTTGTTTGTGAAAACTATTTGGAAGGTAAATAACCACTAAAATTTCACTGCGGAAGGCAGCTAGTAAACATATAAACGTCTCAACCTTAAATAATTGGTTACTTGCATTCAAATTTTGCAATCAAAAGTAAGACATATAATTGACAACTTATCAATATATTTTGGACAAGCGGAAACGTTTAGAATGTATTTGAAACAGCTCCTGATTACCATACACGAGAGGCTAACAACCACCAAATTAGCGAGCGATCTATCGCAGGCGCAGGACCTGTGTTTCACAACCTTGATCCAATTGAGTGCGCGTACGCACGCCCAGCGTAGGTACAGTATAAGTAGTAGCAGTAGGGCTGACCACCGTGACCCTAGACGTTTCAGTCATGTGGATTCTTGCTGTTGTTTAATAATTAAAACAAAGAGCAACTCTTCCTTGGTTGAAGTCGGGTAGTCAGTTTTAAAACGGTAAATATCCCGTTTTAAATATATTTAGTAGTGAAATAAATTAATTAAAAACACATCGCAGACTGAAGTTGTAATGGGCCATATAGCTCGAAGCACTGATAACCGCTGGGAAGTAAAAAACGGAGTGTTGGAAGACCTACTCGGTAGACCGTAGCGTAGAAGACACTGTAGCGTTCGCGGGGAGTTGTATGGAGCCGGCTCGGTATCGCTATCTGTGGCGTGCTGTACTTAGGTTTAAGGGCTGAGATGATGATGATGTTGTAATAATAACTATAAAATCTAGAATCTATGCTTTACAAGCAGAAATATATTTCAAAAATTTAAAACCTAATTAAAGGAATTTAAATAATACTTGATCTGATAAGATAAATCTGCAAGTGCGTGCCCACGCGCAGACTCGAACTGTCGCCGGTTGTCACCCACTCCCTTCGTTCGTCGTGACAAGTCGCGGCAACCCTGCCCCGTGCCCCTATACGGGCAGCCGGTCGTGTGCCAAGCCCTAGTTACACAACTGTACCACAGACTATACCTAGATCGTTAAGTAGGTACTTGTCTCGATTTATATCACTTGCACAGATTTATGCCTAGGTACAAAACTGAAGTAGGCTGGCCTATTGTTTACGGTAGCTTGATTTGTAGATTGCAATGTATGCAGTAGGTAGGTACGATACCTATACCTAATATAGTAACTTATTATAAATTATAAGGGACCCGCTCTCTAGTAAAAGTTGAATTAGATATACACTTTCTGGTCCCAAAGGCTAGCTTGTGATTACCATTGTAGGTATATTACTTATTTGGTTAGTAGTATTTCTTAAAGGTGTTCTCTCAAACATTAGGTATTTCATGTTTCTTTTACTCGAAATATATAAAAAGCTGCTGCAGTGGTGACATTATTGTTACGTATCTCGTAACAATGAACTGACAATCGCTGCGGTTCTAAGGTAAAACAAAATATTATGTACCGTATGTGTAGTATTAGGTATGTGAAGATAGTAAATATTTTTTATAATTATACATTTCATTTGGAAACGAGTAGGTTATAATATGATGATTGTAATACCTAATTAGGTAGAAATTAAAATTACAAGCTTTTTATAGTGTAAATTATGTCAAGGTATCAATTAGTACTTTAAAATTGCCGGTTTGACACTTGCGTTTTATTGTACAAAGTTTCAGCCCCACACACGCGTCAAGGTTCATTCATATAAATCTGTAAAATCATAGATACTACAAAACAAATCGTATTATAGACAAATTATATTTGATATTTCTTATATTTTCTGATCAAGGCATTCTACTTAAAATACAATGAGGAATTGATCGTTCTAAGTTGGTTCCACAATTCAAAAAGTGCAATGGTTGGCGCACTCGCCCGGCAAGCGAGGGGCACAGGTTCAAATCCTGTCACGGGAGTATTTTTAATGATGGATTTCTCCTTGATAATTCTCTCAATGAGAAACACCAGTCAGTAAATCAGTCAGTAAGTAGGAACGTTATAAACGTGTTTCATTCATTAATTTATTCTAACATCTGTTTGATTGTTTATTGAGTTCATTGTAATATTCATTCCGTTTCAAGCCACATGTCTTTTATTATGAATTGTGAAACAAAGACAAATCATAGCTGGAATAAATGCAGCCAACGATTTAAAATCTGACGACATTTTATATTTATTTATCGTTTGTGAGTGATCTTCCGAACAGTTTGACTTTGAAACTGCTAAAGCTCGTACAACAGTTTTAAATGCATCACTATCAGGCGGGCTTTCTCCTTTTCTTAGTCTCTAATTGAAACCAGTACATGTCTATGTATTTGCATTCTTCTTCATGAAATTTAAGTAATTTTCCGGTTTTAACAGTGATTTATTTTCTTATTCTTCTTTGCTTGTCACCAGCAGTTATCCGCCCAAAGCCTGTAATTCTGTGCTACAGCGATGGTAGCTTTGGCCCAATATTAAAATTTACAGCCTTTAGCGTAGCGTAAAAATATGCATTATAATTGGTACTACGTTAAGGACTGTTTAATTTTGGTACCCCATTTTATGCTACGATCGCAACTTAAATAATTCGCTCTACCTACAGGTGTTAGTTAGAGTACAGTGGATATACTTAGTACGAAACAACGAGACTATTCATTAATCAAAGAAAATCTAAATGAAGTTTGACTATCTTTTTCATCATCATCATCATCATCATCAGCCTGTTGCAGTCCACTACTGGACATAGGCCTCTTCAATTGCACGCCATCTGGATCTATTTTCGGCTTCTCGCATCCAGTATCTGCTAGCCGTCTTGCGCAAATCGTCACTCCAACGTGCCTGAGGACGTCCTACACTACGTTTGCAGAAACGCGGTCCCCACTCTAGAACTAGTTTACCCCAACGGTTGTCGGTTTTACGGCTAATATGGCTAGCCCACTGCCACTTCAGCTTGCTAATCCGGTGAGCTATTTCGACTATCTGTCCATCTATTTATCTGACTATCTATTTAATTCACACGATTTGTTAGTTAGTTATATTTACCGGCTATTTATTTTCATACCTCGACGTTTTAACCATGTTACAATGGTCTTAGTAATGAGGGGACTAGGATCGACAATCGGCCGACAAAAAAAGTTTAATCTGAAGTCTCTAACAAGCCTGTTATAGTCATCATTTAGTAACATAAATATCACAATAATCCACACGTGTATTTTATATTATATTGGATATGTAAGAACTATTCTCATCGGGAAAATACTCATCCTTACTAATATTATAAATGCAAAAGTAACGCTGTCTGTCTGGGGTACAATATGTGTTGCACGCAAGTAATCTATTCTATAGCCGCAGATTCTTTAGAATGATAAGCTTAGCTTAGCATTAAATGTTCTCAATTAGTGGAACAACTTGCAATAATATTCAAGTGGCACTGTCTTGTCATCCCACATTCCTAGCCCCGGAAGTATTGTCGTATCACCATCTAATGGCATGCGCTAATGCAGCGGTAATACGATATGTTTGCTAGGTCGCCAGATCGTGTCGTCGATCAGTGTGTATCGTGTGGGGACAGTAAACAACATTCTAATGGCTTAACTACACTATTTTGATAGAGTTTTACTGCTAAATCGGGATGGTATTTTTAAGAATAAGCAATAATTATTTTTCCTATTTTCGTATACCTAGTGGTGTGGCTCATCTAGAGCTTTCACCGCTTAACGTGCCTTCGGAAGCACGGAAGATTTTTTCCAAAACTTTGTCTTAGTAGATTCCTACACATCACAAAGGACACACTTTCCAAATTTCATGCCTCTAGAACCGGTTAAGGCTGTGCCTGTGAGTTAAAGCTAATGCCAGTTCAGTCATTACATAGCATTACTCATTAGCATTACAGTCAGTCATAGAACATTGAATTTTAAAGGCATATATGACCAAGGAATACCTTTTATTTAATAAAACTTATTATAAAGGTATTAAAGGATCTCATGGCAAATTGCAAACACCTTCGTCGAACTTATAGCATAAATGGTTTCTATTTTAATTTTAAATTTCTATATTTACACAGAAGTAGACAGACTTCGTATGGCATTTACATTAATGTCTCGACTTTGTGAGGACAATGCACTGCCTTTCGAACGAGAACGTAACAACAAAGTATATAGGTATGTATTTACATATGTAATATAGATAAACATTTGTAAAATATTCAACTTCAGCCAAGTGCCATTGCAATTACAATGGTATTTATTGCGATGCAGCAGCCTCGATTCTTTTACGAGTTTGTCTGTTAAGCCCGTTAAAAAAGTTTTAAAAGTTATACAAGGAACATTTTAATCTGTTTCCTATTCCTATTATCCTATTAGTATAATAAACGCGAAAGTTTGTAAGTGCTTATACTAGGTATATTATTATGTACCAATGTGAATTTGTTACTCCTTCACGCAAAAACCGCGGACATAAATTAGAAGTTTACTATACCTAAATAAATATTGACAATAGGTACTTAAATAAGGTGATTTAAAAATCTGTCTGATTCTGAAACAACGATCGTGGTTGCATTATTGCAAATCTACCTGACCAACTGCAGGTGTAACAAGCATTTTTATTGGCCAAAAAATGTTCAGAGATGCTCCATTTCAAATTGAATTATTATACGATTGTATCGCCAATGTACCTACAGCCGCGGCGATACGATGTTCATTTTATTTCATTTTAGTTTATAACGTGTCGTTTAAGAAGCCTGATTGTGTGATATTTGATATAACATTCGATGTATTTTATTTTACGGGGTTTTTATTTACCTATATTTTAGTAGCTGCGCCCCGCTCTTTTGCCCGCCTTAAGATACATCAGTCCTCGAGTATTGTCGTTTTTCCGTTGAAATCGGTTTAGTTATTACTTGGACATTGCAATGCAACTGGTTTTATGGGAAAACGCCAAAAGACACATCGAGACACTTCGCCGAGTACCTACTTACTCAGTTTTGGTTAAAATAATCTATTCTTATAATAAAGGAAGAGAGGACAAAAAGTCTGCACTTGGAAGAAAATTAAAAAAAAAGTTGTCTAGAGGACTTAGGAAAAGTAGTAGATCAAAATTATATAACTTTTAAAATTCATGTATGTCTGTCTGTTTGTCTGTTTCTCTGTCTGTTCTTTATACAATTAAAACTAATACTAATCCGATTAAAATCTGGTTTTCAATATTGGATAGTTCTATTTTCGAGAAACGTCGTGGTATACTTTGCATCCAAATCCAAATGGTAGAACCCGAGTAATGAACGAAAAAGTGCAACCGCTCGAGAACCGCTCGGCCGCGCGCGCCCGTGATAACGCGTTTTTCACTTCCGCGTGTGAAACCGTGGGGTGCAGCTAGTAACGTATAAAACACTGAAACTGTACTTACCTAGGTGACTAGGTGTGCCATTGTCGATATCGAGATAAAAGTAACCTAGGTATGTCAGTTCAGAACTGCAGCTGCATATACTTACATTATATGTATCTTGAAGTTTTGTCTCATCTGCAATCATCCATGGTCACAAACTTTCAAGTTATTACTAGAAAAACTTAGTAGAAATAGTTGTCTCATATAAAAACACTTTTTCTTGAAAAGTTTCTTAATATAAAACAAGTTTGAAATCATTTTTGAGTAAACATATCAGAGGTACCAGGCGTGTAGCACCCAGCAGGTGGTGTAAAGCGAGGCGTCCGGGCAATCGATGCGGACTGTATTTACGATACTGCCACCTCATGTTCAATATTTATTTCAGGTTGTAAAGCTTTACCACGGTTATGGCTGCTTGGTACTCGCTTGTACCTAGATAGAAAATTTACAAAAATTAAAATGTAAGAGCTGCCCTGCTCCTCTTTTTAGGATTCCGTACACAAAGGGTAAAAACTGAACCATTTTACTAAGATTCCTCCAACCGACCAAAGTTAAATATTTTAAAGCTGGTTTTGTTGCCGCTATAACAATAAGTAATAATAATCAATCTTTTATACTTATAATAAAGAAGAGGGGAAAAAAGGCTGTACTTGGAAATTTAAAAAGTTGTCTAGGGGACTTAGGAAAAGTAGTAGAAACAAAAAAATAAGGTTGCGCTGCGGTACAGACGCAGAGACGCGAATTCAAATCTCGTCGCGAGTGAATTTTTAAAGATGAATTTTTCCTGTTAAATATTTCTAGTAGATTTGTCTGGAGCAATAAAAACAAATTAAGAAATATTTAGTAGAACATGTTATATAATTTTTAAATTCATGTCTGTCTGTCTGGTTTTGAAAAGTTCTATTTTCGAAGAATCTCGTGATATATTATGCTTTACATCGAAATCCAAGTAGTAGAACCCGAGTAATGAACGAAAAAGTCGGCGTCGAAGTCGCAGGTAACTGAGTAACATAATAAAATAATTATTATGTGAAGATTTTTTGTGATATTGGTACGGAACCGTTCGTGTGCGAGTCGACTCTTGTTAAAAAAACCTACCTACTTACCGATTTATTTAACAAATGATGAGGTGTCAAATAGGTATTTCTATGCCTATCTATACGAGTACCTTATCTATTTATAAAAACACGTTCTTTTATGGTTATCCAGTACGATAATAAACGACCTTAAATCAAGTTCTAGGTTCGTCTTTGAACAAGTCGGTGGTGGCTGGCGCCGTAAAATTAAAATAAACACGATATCTATTAGTGAATATTTATCGCTTAGAGTTTTAGTATTTATTTAGGTATGGCATATATTACCTGCTTATAAATTATATTTTAATGTGAATGTGTGGGTAGTCTTCACACTCCACGCCTAAAGATGCAATACAGTGAATAGAGTAAGGTTGACTTGCACGGCTATACTTAGCTAGGGCTAAGTAAATAAATAGCTAGCTAACTCTTATGATTGGTTGTACAATGACTAATGAGTAATGACACAAATGTTAGTGCACAACCAATCACAAGAGTCAGTACTCGGTTAGCTCACTAGCCCGGGGCTAAGTAAAAGCAGCGCAAGTTAACTTAGTGTATCATATTTGCAAAATATGTTTACAAGACTTCAGTCTTCATATTCATAGCAAACGCATACTATAGAGCAAACGAAGAATTTTACGATTTGTGAACGATCGGTAGACGACATATCGACTGACCAAATAATCGTATAGTCTCCGGTTTACCTTATTTTTGCAATATCTTTGTCCTACTTTTCTTACTAATCATATAAACGTGAAAGTTTTCAAGTATGTATGTAACTTTGTTACTCTTCGAAATATTTTCGCTTGCCCAGCAAGCAGCATAGGTGCAAATTTTGTAATGGGTAATTTTTGATTCATCTCTCTGTAAGTAAAAAATATTTCTAGTTAAAATGCCTTGAGCAATAAAGACATAAAAAATATTTGTTAGACTTTCACACGAAACCAACTGAACCGATTGCGACGAAACGTGGTATGCAGATAGCTGGAGATCGAAATTCACAAAAAGGCTACTTTTTATCCTGATATTCCAGCGGGATCGGAACTTACGCAGGTGCATTCGTGTGTCGCTGTTAGTATAAATATACAGTGCATAATTTTTGAGCTGTTTACTTTACATATTTCATGCATATTGATTCGGAATTTGTATGGAATTGATTTTTTGTGCACGAAATTGGTGTGTTAAAACATATTTATTCGAATATTTACATAATTCTCTTCGAGTGATTTAAGATGTACAATAATTTGTGTGTATTTATGGCGACTGCGGACTGTTGATAGTTAACACGAGTCTATTTTTTTTTTCGGTTTTAATCGCGTTTAGGTATGATATTAAGCATTTTATCAATGCTTTATGTTTCGAGGTATTTTCAGGTTTCCTCTAAAAATAAAAAATAAGTTTAATTTCAAGCTAACATCGCGGCTCGATGGTTACAATATAGAAGAAGAAAACTTACTATGAGACTTCTACCTACTACTAGGAACTTTGGCTAGAACTGGACTAACTTTGATGAGACTTGGTACGAGAGAGTATACATGGCCAACCTTTTCCTACGTTTTTTAAATAAACTAGAAGCCAGGAAAGTAGACAAATAAACTAGAGGTCGATTCAATAAGACAATCGAATCACACCGAAGTAAGTACGGATTAACCTTCAAAAACCGATAAGTTTAATACAAGTTTTGAAGTAGCATCACATTTGATTGTAACCCGTCATGAATAATTGAGTGGTGATCGCATAGAGTCGCACGCGAGGCGACGAGACGCTTGCGCAGTGTCGGCTATATCGATGCTAAAGTTACTAAACCACGAAAATGCATTTTCTCCCATTACAAGACAGAGATTTTTCTTCTGTTTTCGCGATTTTGGAACTTACGTCAAGCCCTCCCCTCCGAGGAAGAGGTCTTAAAAACCTCGAAACGTAGGACGTTGTTAAAGTGCTTCGTTTAATAAAAGCAACGCGATTAAAACCGGGAAAATGAGTTTAATTACATTAAGAGAGTTGCCATGTTTTCACGGTAAATTGGAAAAGAGCATGAAAATTTAAAAACTTGACATACGTGGTTTTGTACAAAATGCGTCGATATGTCATTTCGTCCGTAGGCAGGTATTTATTGAGGAGTCCTGCGAATACTAAATATTGTATTGTTCTGCGTCGATTAGCAGTTTAACAGGATATTGATATTGCCTATTTGATTTAATGCTGCTAGACGACATGAATAATTCATCGTTTAAACAAGGCATTAGCCAACCTGTTGTTACTTTAGAAGGGGATTTATATGTAGGTATTAAATATAATGTTATCGATTTTTAGTCGTTATGTTTTAATGAAGTTGACGTTAAGTAATTATGTTTGAAATTTACAAAAAAAGCTAGTGACCTCCCGGGGTTTAACCCGCGTATCTTCAGGTCCCGCGGAAATATCGGAATAAAAGTAGCCTATGTAATATTCTAGGTCTCCAGCTGTCTACGTTCTAAGTTTTATCGCAATCAGTTTGGCAGTTTGACGTACAAGAGTAACAACATTTTATACATACCAGGTAGGTATGCGTTTGCGTTTATAATATTAATAGTATATACTAGATTTCTAGATAGACTATACTAGACACTATATTCTTTCCTTTCCAGTGAGGTTTGTCGGCAGAGAACTCTCAACAGGGTTAGACTCACCTTAGTATTCATTTGTAATTTGACTGTTTTTTTTGTGAATGTTTCTTGTGTACTGAATTAAATAAATAAATAAATAAAAATAGAATGTAGATATATA
Organism: Idaea dimidiata; assembly: GCA_949358125.1. Lineage (NCBI taxonomy): Eukaryota > Metazoa > Arthropoda > Insecta > Lepidoptera > Geometridae > Idaea > Idaea dimidiata. The sequence goes on from OX442334.1 coordinate 14,046,075, forward strand.
AATACGAGGTATTTGTGAAATGTACATTCGTTAGGGATGTATTATAATATAATACATCCCTAACGAATGTACATAGTTAGATTCGTTAGATATGACGTTGACGGGGCGTAGCCACGGGCGTAACTAGTTTTTCACATAAAAGTGGCAAGAACCGTGTAAAAATAAAATTTGTAAATTCAATGGGCATAGAACAAAACTGGAAATGGTTGGAACGTACGATTGCAATCCATCACAAAGATAAAATAGAAGCGCAATGTTTTGAAATGCTTCTAAATTTTATTTTACATAAGGGTTGCAGTTTAAAATAGAATTTATTAGGTTTCTTAGTCGTTGTCGACACGTTGTCGTTCAAGGCAAATCATTTCGATGTATTCGAAACGGTTTGTTTTGTCGACCAATTTGACAGTTATTGAAAATCCTACTTAATATTATAAAGCTGAAAGTTTGTATGTGTGCTTGTTACTCAATCACGCAAAAACTACTGAACCGATTGCGACGAAACTTGGAATATAGGTAGCTGGATAACCGAGAATAACACATAGACTTTATATCCCGAAATTCCCGCGGGAACGGGACTTACGCGAGTGAAACCGCGGGGCGCAGCTAAATGGAAATAAATTTAAAAAGGCGGGTAATATCTAAATCATCCCAACGTAAAATCCAAAAAAAATCGAGGATTAATGGAGGATTGTAGCCTTTTCAGTTGCTCGAAATACACTCATATTTTGATGTAATTGCAACGCCCAATTAGTTATTTCAATCAGATGGTAAATGAAAAAAGTTTACTCTACTTTATTATAGGTATTTTAACTCAATGCAATCTATATAGGGGCGGGCACAGGGCCGCGTGAAATGTGGGTAGTCTAGTCGCGCGTGCAACAAGCGTACGATGACGCGTCAAGTCGCGCGACTGCCGCGCTTTGTCGCAGTGACAAGCAATACGGTTTAATTCCCACATCAATTGTTGGACAGAATTTTCACTCTAAATTGGATTTGTAGTTTGATAGGAAAATACTGAAGTTCGATTGGCATTGGCATATCAAGGTTATATTTTCATCCCCGACGGATAAAGAGGGGTGTGATAAGTATCAAGTATCTGTCTGTCTGTGTCAAACAAATAAACTGATTTTGATAAAGTTTTTTTTTGTTTTTATAAGTACCGTTGTAACCGCTAACAAGAGATGAAATTAAGGGATTGCATTATTTCGTGTAACATGTCGGCTATTTTAGTAAGTGGTGTAAATGCTTGTGTCAGAGCAGAGCACATAGAAAGTGTGTTATGGGTTGTTCAAACGTACCCACATAGAACAAGTGTCCGGCTGCATGTTTGCCTGTCTGTCTGTTTGCTCGTCGTGTTTGCGCAGTCGCAGTCGCGGGGCGGCGTCTATTAACTGATTAAATAAACAGTCTTATTGTAGCTACTGGTTAGCTTCTCTAGGAATAGCCCGATAGGGATCTGAGAGAATGTCACGAAAAAAAAGACTATCAGGAATTTCTTCTCTTTGCCATAAACGTTTTACTTGGTTATCTTTGTTATAAAATATTAGGGAGAGGACTTGAGTCTTTTCAAGGACATTACAGTCGATCCGCCGGACTCTGTGGCGCGTCAAGCGGACGCTCGACTGCAATGCAGAAGGCTGTGGGTTCGATTCCCGTTGGGTGCAAAAATTTATGCTTAAAAATGCTTTTATTTGTATCTGGTCTGGGTCTCTTTCTACGTATAATGTGTATGTATTTACAAAAAAAAGTATAATTTGTAGTATATCCGTTGTCTAATACTCATAGTACAAGCCTAGTGCTTAGTTTGGGGCCAGATTGCGCTGTGTGCAATGTAGTGCAATATTTATTTATTCATACCAGCCAGTCAGTCAAATATTAATATTGAAAATATTTAGTCTTATATTCGAATAACTTAGATAGTTATTACCTTTATTTAACACTATTTTAATAAAAGTAGGAAGACTAAGCGCTGTTGTCATTTCGTTCAAAATACTGCGTTTATGTATGACGTATAGTATTTAGCTGAGCCGATTATCCCACTTTTCGGATATATAAAATGATTATCCTACTAATATTATAAAGCTGAAAGCTTGTGAGTATGTGTGTGTATGTGTTTGTTACTCAAACACGTAAAAACCGCTGAACCGATTACCATGAAACTTAGAATATAGGTAGATGGAAACCTGGAATAACACTTTTTATCCCGATAATCCCACGGGATCGGGACTTACGCGGATGAAACTGCGGGCGCAGTTAGTTATGAATAAAAGAAAACGGTTGTTGTAATTGACATAAAATGCTAACTCTCGTTCATTAAGATCCATGTCTCAGTGTACTTTTTCTCATGATCTCGCGCTGCTACCACTACCACACATCGTCAGTTGCCTTCCAGAACTGCTTGGTATTGGTTTAATGAACAAGCATTTATTAGAAATATCGAGTTGTTACGAAAACGTGATTTCTTGATCTTTTCTGTTGATTTAGGTTTTTTTGAAGTGTTTCAAAAACAGATGTCGATTTTACTCGTAGCTTTACTATTTTACTCCATCGAACTCCGAAAGCTTTCATATATTACCTAATGTAGTTCGTGGGTATCGTCAACATAAAAAATCTATGTCTATGACCACATACAGATTTTCAACATCACTATAGGGTGTCAAAATAGGACAGATATGAATTCTCAAAATAACTCTTTATCTACTCTTTCATTTTCAGAATATCTGTCCTGTTTTGCCACCCTACAATTATGATGTAATAGCAATTTTGAAAATATGTATACGATCATCAACTTCTGATGATGACCGAAATCTTTAAGGCACCGAACCCTAAAGGTCTCATGACCGGAACGGATGAAATTTTTAGGGTGAGTCGATAGATGTCATGGCGACGTGCCTCCACAGCGACTTATCATTAGTGATCGTAATTCCCTACCATCTTAAGCTAGTTGTACTATTATATATTATATGCTTAAACCCATACGTATAGCCTCAGTTTACCACTACACTACCCCCAGACTTATTCTCCTTATAGGTATATCCTTTGAACGTGTTTTCCAATTTAACGACAACTACAGCAATCTACTTGTATCCGAGAACCTATAACTTGAAGTCCATAAAATAATATTAGCATATTGCGCGGGCGCGGGTGACTGCAAACTGCACCTCTCACACATCGGTTCCATTACGAACGTACTAAAACACAAATTTAATGAATTTAAAACTAATTCGTATCCATTTTATTAATGTATGTATATGAAGGGTGCAGTTCTCGAGTTTTTTCGTTTTTACGTTTAAGTTTAAGTGATAAATGTTTTTGCAACTGCATCTTGAATCTAGCGTGCTTTACCCGAGGACACGTTGCCGTTCAAGGCGAAGCATCTTGATGTGTCCTTTGACCGATCCCAATAAACAAGATTGCGAAGTCCACTAATAACTAAACTTAAAAGAGAAACCAAAAACTCGGGGACTAACCCCTAAAGTTGTAGGTATGACAAGTTTGTATGTTTGTTGTGAGACTTCAAGTGTGTTTGTTTCTCATATGACTAATGTAATTAACTAAATATGTTTCTAAGGTAGAGTTGAGTGAATTGAGGCCGCCGAATTGTCCGGTCGGGCGGACCTGAAGGAAAAACCGATCTGATATTAGAACAATCTAAGGTTGAGGTTGGAAGCCATACTGACCTCAAAGTTCTTACAGATTCAAGATATTCCCCTAAGCAGTTTCTCCACGATTGTGAGCGAATCGTGGAGAATCCATTGTTTTTGTTTTCGTGTATGGGTCTAGTGCAGGCTTATAAGCACTTAAAATAAAACTAGAATATTAATAACCAGTTTCATTTTACGAAGTTGTTGAAATTGTTCCGATAACAACCATATTATCTCAATAATATGGATAACGACCATTCATAACGATTTATATTATAATGTGGCCCGATTAATTGTGTTTGGACAAATTGAATTCATTTCTTGATTTATTTTTAGCCGTAAATGGTAATAATTACGTGGGCTGGATGAAAATAATATTCTGATGAGGCTAGACTGTGTGTTGATGTTGTGTAGTTTTTAACATAATTTGGGAGAATAAGGCCAAAGCACAGGGAAAATATTTTTTAGGGAATTTGACATTTCGATAACTAGTCATTGCGGTAACTGTGCATTTGGAGAACTTGACATTTTGAAACCTTGAAAATTCACAAAATCAATTTCCATCTTACAACCGCTACATTGAAGACTCTACCCAAAAGAACATTAATAAAATACTCGAAATATGAATTCAAGAATATTTTATTTCTACTTCAATATCTATGTCTATGCAAAAACTACGTCTTATCTAACAGAAATCTATACTGAGTAAACCAGCAAAAGCTCTAGTGTTATAAAATAAAGGCTCTCAATCATCCAGTATCATTTGACATGCCCCCACAGATAACAAACGTACGCGCAGTAGTGCGGATTTAGACAAGACTTCATCACTTGATAGTGATTTACTTAACTACCTATCTGTTTTGTATGTGTGAAAATTACTGTAAATAACCGACTTTAAGGCGAAGTTTAACTGACTTTAAGGCGAAGTTAAGGGGAAAGGATAGGCACCTACTCTGTTCTCTATACAAACGTGGTCATCTCTTCCTGTATGAAGACATTAGAACAAATATATGTTTATGCCATAGATGCCTACGAGTATATCTACAATCATGCCATCCAGGGAAGAAACAGTCGACTACGTTTGTACGGAGAACTAGTAAGTATCCTTTCCTCTTAAAAGTCTTCCCTCTTATTTACTTAACGGATACTTAATCTGACGCTTTTTCTTTAAGTATACTTAAAGTTAGAACTGCTTTAAAAACTTTCTGAACTTAAACAACGCTCAATAAAAAATATTCTAAAACAATCATAAAACTCTGTTACTCGATCGGTAAAGAATTAAGATCGAACAATTTTAATAAAATTAAGATTTTAAAATGTACCAACGACGACGGGTATATCAAATACCACGCCTTGCGCTATTCAAGTTAAAAGATGTAAAAAATTTATAGCCGCATAAATCTGAACGATAAAAACATTAAACAAAAACAATGCGTAGGCGACCTTTCTCAAATCACAAACGTGAATAAACTCTAATATGGCGGAAAGGGGTTTCTTGTGAACAATATCGCTTTTGAACGAGATTGCAGTTCGCTCACCGCTCGGTCACACGCAAACCGACTGGATATAGGCAAGGCAATAGGTACGCTATTTTAAAACCACTATAATAAAGTGGTTATGTTTTAGTAACTTTAAAATAAGTTTATGCTTTAAGTTGTGGAATGTTGTCGGTCGGTGGTCCGGTGAGAAATGCATTCGTTGCGTAGGTTTTGTCCAAATCATCACAGTAGAAGAATGGTACGAAAAAGTTTCCAACTTAAATAAATAAATAAATTTCCAGAACATTGTGTACAAAATTGCTTAGTCTAAATTTCGATTTAAATCTAAGTAACACAAATGCCTGAGCTAGGCGAATCCTGTATCTCAGGTGAAAATGGCTGAAAATAGAAACTAAAATAGTTACTTATACTTAATTAGAAACAAATTAAAACTTATTAATATACTAAGAAAACAAACAGTATGTATTTAGTACGGTTAATCCTCGAGTTTTTTCGTTTACAGACTTTTAGTACAATATTTAAAGCAAGCGTGCTATTACGTATTATATAGCTGAGGACACGTTGCTGTTCAAGGCGAAGCTTCTCGATTAATCATAAATGACCGTTCCCAAAAACATATGTGAAGTTCACTAATATCTAAACAAAATCCAACGGAAAAACGAAAAAACTTGTAGTTTACCCCCTGAAAGTTGGATTTACAGGCTGAAAATGATGTGTAGGCCTCATACGTAACAAGAGAAAAGAGATATTTTATTTTAAAACGTGGAATGATGGAAACGTCGCCGGTGGCAGTACCGCAGTGCCACAGAAACTTGTGGCCTTCGTTTTTGTGCTGTGACAATACTGTGACCGGTACAAAAGCTCAGCGAGATGTTTGCTCAGTGTAGAGATAGGATAGGACCACCTACACAACGCTCGAACCCCGACGAGTGCTGCCCATTGCCTATCACAGAGAATAATGGGTCAGAATAACGAGATCACATCGATACTGTCCCCTAGAAACTTATGATCGATGTGCACACTCCAATGTTTTATGTTGGTGTTAGCCTATAAATCGATTTTTCTATGCACCTTCCACCATATGACAATCTTTGATTGATTGATTGATTGATTAATACTTTATTGCAACACACGATTAAATAATTACAATAACAAAAAAGGAAATAAACAACATAAAAATAGGTGGTACAATGGGCGGCCTTATCGCTTAAAGCGATCTCTTCCAGGCAACCTTTGGATGGACAAGAAGCAAAGAAAGAGGAAAAGGTAGGGTGATTAAATAATATTATAATTACTTCAATAGTATTACGATAATAGTATGACACATAACAAATAATAATGGAAAAATAAATACAATTATAATATAATTCTAATATCAACATATTACAATACTACACAAACATACTAATAAATGACACAATAATACACCTAATATTATACACATATATATACATACATCCATACATAAGTACACATATACACATATAACATAAAATACACATATACATACCCACATACAATAAAGATACATTATGACCATCTCACAACCAAACGTTTCTCAGCAATATCAAGATAGTACTTGTAAACGCTACTTTTGAAAACCGATAGAGACTTCGACTGTCGAATGCAGGAAGGCAAAACATTCCACAGCTCCACAGCCCTAGCTGAAAAGGAATCACCATAAAAGGTGGAAGAACGCGAAGGGAGTTTAAGGAGAAAGGCTTTCGAAGAGCGGACAGGTTGAGAAGGGGGACGTTGAAATTGAAACCGAGACTGGAGATACAGGGGAGAGTTAGGCAGGAATAAAATTCTGTAAAGAAGCGTTAAAATGTGATAGTTTCTACGCAGACGTATAGGCAACCATTTGAGCTCACTGCGAAATTCGGACACGTGATCAAACTTTCGAAGACCAAAAACAAACCGAATGGCAAGATTCTGGAGCCTCTCAAGCTTGCTCAGTTGTACCTCAGTGAGATCAAGGAAGCACTCATCCGCGTAGTCAAGGATGGGAAGCATTAGAGATTGAGCTAACATAACTTTGGTAGCTGTTGGTAAGAAATTCCGCAACCGCCTAAGCGAGGCATTGGACGCAAATATCCTTTGACTCACCCCTGACAGCTGCGGGTCCCATGTGAGATTACTATCCATGGTGACACCAAGATTTTTGACCTCCTTGCTGTACGGCACCGTAGTCCCGTCAAAAACAACTCTAGGTAGTTGAGAAAAATTCAACTTACAAGTCAACCTAGAACTGCCTATTACTATTGCCTGAGTTTTTGCTGGATCTTTATGGATTATTTCAAGATAAGTTTTAATATTCTGATTTTCGATTTACGACCGATAAAGATTTCAAAATCTTGTTTATCAAGTAAAGTAAGCAACGCTCGCTGTATCGCAAACCATTTAATAAACAAGTTGAATTCTTGTCGATTCTCGTTTGAATCGAACGTGTCGCATGAGTTCGTGACAGATTCGTAATCGATTAGGTTGACTTCGTGCGCTCCCGTTTCAGTAATTGGAACGAGAACATTTCTCTCCAAATATCTCGATCGAGGCGCCCCCGACGACGCGACGTTCGTACTTTTTATTCCTAGTGCGAGGGAACGGTTCGTTAAGTCAGCGGCTCGCGTCGCCGACTGCTCACTATCGGCCATCTCCTCATTACCCCCGATTGATGGGGAACACAGTCACTGCTGCACTCACGCCAAAAATAACCGCCCATCTGTCAAAACGCAAGCACTCGCTCGCTACTGAGAGTTATGAAAATCTGGTGGAGAGACTCAACAGGTGTGTAACGCGATATTTAGGCATTATATAACCGGGATGAAATACGCTGGAACGGATAAAAATGACAGGTTAGGTAGCACGACAAAAAATATTGAGAAGTTCGTAGAAAAGGTGGCGAAGACGTGAGATATTTGTCGTGATAATATTAGTTGTGGTGCGTTTCGTTGAAACGTCGCGTTTCTAGGAGCACGAAGCGGGTGCGCCGCGCGCCGTGACATCTCACCGGTGACATATTAATTACGAAAAGAGATATCCTTCCACATTGAGTTACGTATTTAGAACACGGACACTACCTCAAATGAAGAAATGCTAAAGAAACGGTCTTGATAGGAATTTGTTGCGTTTAATATTCAACATCGATTCTACACATTTGCGTAACCCGACGTCGCGGCTGCGTATAACGTCGAGAAACTAATAAAGATGGCGACCAACCGCGACGGTTGTAAATCCAAGATGGAATTCTTTTTATCGTCGCGACATATCGATAGGTACTACCTACTATCTGAATATTGATTACACAAATAACTTCGAATGGTATAATAATAATTCGTTTGGGAAAAGATACGAATGCTCATTTTATTTTTTGATTCGTCCGTCTCGTTATGTCTGGCTTGAAACACTCATCATTTACATTTACCAAAATGGCGTGTCCAAAAAAGGTTTCTTTTCAAAAGTGCATTAAATGTTACCTACTTAAACGTCTTTACTGCCACATTTTGCACATTCTATTCACGGTCAATTTCCGCAGAAATTGAATCGTTAAAGTGTAGTGACAAACGGATCGATTCATCACGTCTGCCAGGTAGAATGTTTAGGGACAATAATAGGGCAACACTCCGATCCGAATTCTTTCAATGGAGCCCTCGGTCGTGCCTTATCTTGCTTTTGTCCTACAAAATTGACTTTGTCACTGCCCATAAATCTTCCATCTAGACAAAAAATGAGACATCCCAAACCGTTCACATTTAACAAATGTTTACACAACAGTCGAGGCGTTTCCAAAAAGGACACCTTTTTGCAAATTTTCAATAGAATGTTTTGTCTAGTTTGCGGATTTGGGCATTGTTACTGGACCCATTGTTGTCGATTTAGTTGTCATAACTTTATGAAATGTTAGATAACATCTTAAGGGACAATTTGCTTGTTGGCAGCCAACACTGACACTTGCATTTTCTTATGAATATTAAAAGTTAAGTTATGAAATGGAAAAACGTCCTCTGAGCTATAAACCAGTTGACTACGTTTCTTACAGCCTGGAGTACTGCCAATGGTTTACTGTCGTCCTGCAAGTTTTCCCAAGTATATCGACACCATAACTCTACCTATCACTATTATCAACTATTCATTTTTGAGTTAGCATTCTGCACGCCAAAAGGACCATTGCCGAAAAATAAGACAAAAAATATAACCGTCTCTTCCTGAATAAAAAGAAACAAGTGACGTATGGCAGCAGAGTTGCGGGGAACTGAACAGATTTTTTACACTGTGTCATTTTATGAAGTGGAAGCCTTCCTACTATCCTATTAATAATTAAAAACGCGAAAGATTGCTAGCATGTATTGTATGTATGTAATTTTGTTACTATTTCAAGCAAAAACTACTGAGCTGTTTATTATGAAACTTGATCTGCAGATAGCTGGAGATCTGGATTAACACATTCTTTAATCCCGATAACCCCGCGGGATCAAGGCTTCTCGGGTAACACCGCGGGGCGTAGTCAGTAATTTATTAATCAGTCTCGAATAGATTTCAAAAGTACTTACTCTACTAAACTAATAAACTGATATGAAGTTAGGTATTTGTAAACAAAGACGTCCCCACAGTAAAGAAAACTAATTTCAGCTTCTCATAAAACAAACAGATAGACAATGGAGTAAATATTCTAAAAATAAAGTCACAATACATGTCTCTTATGATTTACTTCACGCAATGTTTATGTTGCCTGCGACTGGAATGGCGTCTGCTGGCTTTAGTTTACACTATCAACAAACTTACATATTACCCTAAACTATTCTTTAGTACGACCAGATAAAGCCCAAAATTGTGTAACACATAGTAAAAATAAATTTGTCAAGTTTAAGTTAACAAAGTTAATTGTGCGGTCTTCTTGACCCTTGGTACGTTGTAGCTTAAGGAGGTAATTGTTATATCAGGTGTAATGTGTCAGTTTGTCGTGGAGTGTGGGTGTCGAGTCGACAATAGGTGTGTGACTGCGTAGGATTCTGACTTCGGTGCGCGGGCGCAGCCTTGCCATTGCCACGCACCTTAGCTTCAGGGTACACTCGATAACAACATTACATATAACTTTATTTTTACTGATCGATCAGTTAACAATCTAACTGATTGATTGCTCGGACTAATCAAAAGCACCGTAGTTGTTTCAAAAACAGTAGTTTTTTCAGATTCTAGTGGAAACCATCCAGACTCTATCTGGAGAGTCGTGTGTGTTAATACAAATATTCATTGACTATGCAGCGCCTTGTAGGTCCCGGTCCCACGGGAATATCGGGATAAAAGTAGCCTATGTGTTAATATATAATAATAGAATATGTGATCTTCTGCTTACCAAGACGTGCCAAGACACATCGCAATAGTTTTTGCGCTAAAGAATGACAAACATACTCGCAATTTGTGATTAAGTAACTTCTTACTTAAATTTTTACCTTTATAATATTTTAGTAGGTTTAGTCTGTAGGATGCTCAGCTTAAAGTAAATCATTAGTGTTTATAAAATTTAGTTTATTGTTTTTGTCCCTGTGTGTACCTACTTGTAGATAAATAAATATGCATGAATTTACGATCGGATTGCAATAGGTATTATTTATGTAAAGCTGTTAAAACACCTATTTGGTTTACGGCCTACCATTCGTTGATAACCGTAGTAATCTGTGATTTAGTGCCACTAATCATATGATATTATTGCTAATAAAACAAACAAACGTTATCTACGGTTTATTTAACTATCAGTTTAAAGGTGGGTACAGTGAATTGGAACAAATGAATTTACGAACGGACACATCAGTGGGTGTTAGAGATATGCCTTCAGATACTTGTTAGTTGTAAAGGGTTTTATGTGTGTTTGATTAAGAGCTTTCGTGTAGTGGTATGGCTCACCCAGTGTTAGAGTTGTTCAAGTCATCCTAAGGGGTCTAACTAGACTTAATGACTGCTATCTGATAACAACAGCGAGTTTGAACAAACTGATTGACGTTCCTTCTGAAGTACGCTAGAGAAAATGAGTTTTTACCAAACACACATTAACGGCCATATATCCGAATTATGAACGCGCCAAACGTTGCTTAACCCGATTGGCTATTAAATAATGACGGGGGCAGCTAGGCCTATGAGCTCCGCACGGTAAATATAGCTTTTGAGAGGGATCAAAAAGTCTTAATAGTAGTCCGAAAATGTTATAGTTATTGTTAACAGCTCAAGTGTCATGTTAGTACAAACGACGATATATAAATATATACACGTTTTTGAGTGCCATTAGAGTCACAATATTTTAAAGTAATACGCATTAGATAAGTATACCCGTATTAGCGTCTCATAAATAAAAAATATAAATACATAGATGCTTTATTTACCTTGCTAGATTAAAGATTAGGATAAAACTCTATCGTTTTTCTTGAATGTAAATGAGTTACAACGAAATTGTGGGTGGTATTCAAATAAATATGTTTAAATTAAAAGGCAAACATCTTGAATGTCACTGTCACACGCCCCCTTGAGAAACTAACTGTCATTGTTGAGGTGAATATCGTGTTACTATTGGAACTAGATACTGTATTTGAAAACAATCGAGTGGGTAGGTTACCTACAAACTATATCGAATTCTTATTAAATTCTACGTATTTACCTACATACATGGTATCAAAGAAATATATCAAAGGATAAAACATTTAGAATTAGGAACTCTACACATTCAATAACTCTTTTATATGATCTACTTTATAAAATAATTTTCACCCAATACAGAAGTTTTCTTCTATATTTTACTTCTTCGTTTCGACGTATTTTCATATGTTTTTTTACCAAATAAATTCGAGTTCTCAATAGTAATCCAAATCCACATTTGTAACTTTTAAAATTTTATTATTGTGAACGCCCGCATCCTCCGGGTTAAAAACAAAATGGCGTCGACCGCAGATGTTTGTTTTTGTTGCCCAAAACGCATTCGTCACTGTGACTAACAGATTGCCTCGACGTGTTTATACATTGTTAAATGCAGTGGATAATCGAACGTGGCAAATTGATGCCATACTTCTGTTTGTGGTTACAACGACCTACTGAAGGGGTAACTAACAATAGCTTTGAAATTTTTAAATATAGTTTCTCGTCGTATTTAGCAACAGAAAAATGCTTTTTAATTACAATTCAACATTACCACATCATACTCACCTTACAACAAGTAAAAGTCGAATTACTTAAGTTTTTACTTTTTTAACTTTATTTAACTTTTTTAATAAAAAAGTTAAGTAGCAAGTTATAAAAGAAAAACAGTAAAATTCTAAAAAGGAATATTTGAAATTAACGATGTAATAGTTAACAACACAGTTAAACTCCCAACCATTGAACAATTAAAATGTATATTAAATGAATGGGGTCAGTAAATATTGTTTAGGGTTTTAGAGAGAGGGTCGTAAAGAATGAGTATAAAGAGATCACTAATAAAGTTATTATGACGTCTCACCTCGGAGGCTTCGGGAATGTACAGACACAGGACCACACACAACTGACTACTTAACTGGTTAATACTATAGAATCTCTCGCCATTTTATCCGTTTTGTTCATAGAGTTATATTATTATAATTTAATCCGTACGTAATCAAACCGAGAACCTAAAGTATTTCGCATATTAGTTTTGCAGGATTTAATCTGTATGCAAATAAGTACCGTGCGATATTAACGAGATGTTATTAATTTGTACACAACAGCTTCCATCCAGGCCGCGCCCGCGCCCGCACCGCGCGCCTTGCTGCCGGGGCGTCCTTGTCACTAACGAACTACGATCGTAATTAATGCGATTTATTTGCAAGTTTATTGCGTTTTTAATACCGGAGTCAACTACTTTTGTTTGTTTTTTTTACTCAAATTATATACATTTTTTAATCTTGGTTATTAACTATCTATGTGAATTCCCGGCGTCCAAACTAGGTAGGAAAATCTGTATCTTGGAAGTCCTTCATTCATCTTACAAATGTAGTACTCGATGTATTGCCTTTTGTTCAAAACAAAAGATAAGAAAATACATTATTATGTTAGAATAATTAAATTAAGCAAACAAATTAACACTAAGATAGCATGGAAAAATATATAAATAAAAACTCTCCACCACACCAGGCTCTTAAGAGTCTGGGATGATATTATGTAGACTGTAGGTGTAGGATAATATTAACTGGGTAGCGAAAAAAAACATGTCGTTTTTGTGACTTTCCAAAATCTACCAATTAAGTGGGTTTCTTGAGGTGAACTTGTGGAAATAGTCGTGTAATGGATATATATACCTAAGTTTCAACTGTCGAGAGTAGACAGTAATGGCCAGTAAAACATTCAATAAAAGGATCAAATAGTCACGGGGGAAAATAATCGATCTAGCCCTAGTTTAGTTTATCTCGTGAAACTAGATATAAATCTGTTGTTATTTCTAAGCGTAAATATACTAACAAATTAACATCAATTTACTTACTTACATTAAACACAGCGACTCAATAATGTGTTTTCGAATTCTGAAAATAAATAAAAAAACATGTTAATATTCTAGTCCCAGAGATCTCAGATTGTATTCTAAGATAAATAAGAGTATATGTTTCAACTTCGAAATGGATACGGTAACAGTAAAATGAAAAATTAATAAACATTCTAAATTATAGCCACCACAATATCTCCTTACATACCTACTTTATCAATTACGGTTTCGAGTCAGGCATTTGACAGAGTAAGAGAGGCATAATTTTTAAAGACCCTCCATTTTTTTCGGTCGTAAGCAGCTGCCTCACAGTGGGACATCATTTTTTCGACCATAAATATCAATTCTCACAATCCAACATGCATTTGTATTTATTTAGGCGTCATTCGTTGTGGCATATCGCAGGGCACACTCTTGGGACACTTCCTTTTCCTTTGCAAAAACTGTATTGTAAGTTCTTTCTGAATGAGTAATAAAGGTGAATTTATTGTATTGCTTGTCCCGAGTCCGGGTCGCTTTACGATGTCAAAATATTTTAACTTTAATTTTATGGGGACGTTAGTGTTGCTAATGTGAAAAAGAAGTAATTGTTAAAATTAATGATAAGTTACCATTATTATAAGGCGACATTCAAATGCAATGCGCGATTATAAAAAGCGTTCCGCCCTTTCACGGTGTTTAATTTCTGCAAAATATGAGGGTGGATTAGGTTGGGTGTATCTATACATCGACTTTAGTCCTAACAAAGCTAAATGTATTTATTTAGTAGTATTTTGTTAGCGCGTCTAGCAAAGCTTAGTTTAATCGTAGCGGAAATATGAGGGTAGATAGACATTGTGGTATCAAAGAGATACCTGTTAACAGACAGACGCCGATTTTCTCACATCAAGTTCCACAGACTCTCCCAATGTAAACAGTAAATCCGCATTAAACTTCGCACGTGCAGGACGTGCGTCTAAATTATGTTTTGTTTTCAGCCAACAACGGCAATCTCGGTTGATATACCGGAGGTAATATGGCAGCCCCTGGCCACTGGCCGGACGTTCTGCGAAACTACAGTCGATATTAATGACTTAATAGTTAAATTTTAAGTACTCGACACTGAAATGCTAAGTAATTGTTGGAATAATGGATTCGTATTTGAATTGAACGTTTCCGAACGGTTTGAGGTTGGAATAATTGTGAGAAGTTCGCTGTTCGATCGTTTATTTAATTGTTCTCGGAACTTCTAGCTTTTAGATGACTTTAGGAATTAATTAGTTAGGTACCTAATATCTACGAGAGTTAGATTCCTGCGCACTAGAGACTGTAACCTGATCAAATAGTCTGCCGATAGTTTTGTGACATTGGACAGTGAACATATTGTATTAGCAAACTAATTTTGATTTGGTAGCGGCCGGCTGCTCATGCTTCATACTCATGATTCAAACTTCCGTCGGAGAATATGGGTTAGTCTCTAGTGTGCAGGGGTTTGATTATGAACTAATTCATGATAATAGTATGCTAAACTTCTTATATAAAATAAGTATACCGTTTCCATATTAAAACGACTGTACAATTTTGATTAATTTGCGAGATATCTCTCTTTTTAAGGAATTGGATCATATAAATTAATAAATCACTTTGATTTGCATTATAAAAGAGAACTGCCATTAAGAAAATTAATGTAAAGCATTAGAGCTTTATATGAGAGAGAAGCAATGCTTCGCGGAATAACGGGGTTTTTATTAATAAGGTAAATTGCTCAATACCAGATTTTTATATCGAGTTTGTTACGGTTAGAGTAGCTGTAGATAGGTACTTACTTAACCTATCCCGCTTGTTTATAGATCGGTATCACCTTTACCTAGGTTAGGTCAGAGGGCGCCGTTTAGCCTAGACTTAGATAACGTACATTTATAAAGAGATTTTAACTATATTTATTTTCATAATAAACCTTCATTCAAAACACATTTATGTTATACAAAAAAGGTTGGTTGAAATACACTTTTGACCTTCCTAACTATACCTTTTGTAAACAACTTTTGTACCTATTCAACCCCTGAATAATAAAAAGGGGTTGAATAAGACGTTAAGAAGGTTACGGCACCTATAATACCTAAAATACATGAATACACAGACTGAAACATGCATATGTCCAATATTATCTGAATATCAACAGAAAAATTGTTATTTTTTCTTTTTTGAGTTTTTTTTTATGGAGTGAAGTTGCTTATACAAGATGTAACAGGTTAGCCCTTATAAGCCGAAAGGGGGTTGTTCTAGACGTCTAGGCGAACACCTTTTGTTCTACGACTTTTGAAAATTCGAACTTTTTTTTTGAAAATTTTGAGATTGTTTCACTGAAAAAACAGCTGTTTTTGAAAATAAAGGTAATTGAAGGTTTGATTGTAGTAGACCAAACTAAATGAAAGGCCAACATAAGGTCAATGACCTCGAACTCTAAGAAACAGCTGATCTTCAAGTAAACTTTACACTTAAAATTTTCGAAAAGTACTTCGAATTTTCAAAAGTCATAGAACAAAAGTTGTTCGCCTAGACGTCTAGAACAACCCCCTTTCGGCTTAAAAGGGCTAACCTGTTACATCTTGTATATATTGTGTTTTATCTAAATGCTTCCTTATTAGGTTTTTGAACAACGACATATATTTTTATCCGATCAAAAAATAAGTTTACGATTACTTACCACTGAATCAAACAAAGGTCGATTTCGGAAATTCCAACGAGAACCTCGCCTTCATAGATTGACATAAACATTACATTTTGTTCTTGATTCCTTGGAGTGGGGTATAAATAACTATGGATTTGAATTATGTTAAGATTCAAAAACGAGTCCCTAGCTATGGTACCCAAGAAGCTTGCTGCATTGCCTCTGTGCTAAATAATACATACCAAATTGTTTTTTTAGCGCTGAGCTTACTAAGCGGTAACATAATATAGGTATATTTTAAGAGGTGAATGTGGTGTTATGTATGTCATATGAAAAGTTCCTCAACTGCCTTCTAATTCAGCTTATCATTTAATTGAGTGTCACAATGTTATGACACTAAATATAACTGAGCAGGCGCGGGTGGGCACGAGAGTAGAGGGAGACAACAAACTTTCTATCTGTCGATAGTTATTAAATTAAGTAAAAGTTAATGTTTGCTTCTTCGGCACTTCCCGTGTGACCAAACTATTTTGTTAAAAACAAAAGCACTGTTAGTACAGTACAATGTAAGTACTATTGCAGTAATCGTAAAAGAAACAGTACACGATCGAAACAGGGCCTAACTTTTAGTTCGAAAGAACTCATGTGGTTCATAAGCAGAATGAAAAGGTGCATCATTTGACTTATTACAAATGTTCATTATTCAAATACATGACTATGAATACTAGTGTTTTTTTTTGTTTGGAATGTTATTTAGATACTAGCTGCGCCCCGCGGTTTCACCCGCGGAAGTGAAGAACGCGTTGTCAGTTGTCATAGGCGCGGGCGGCCGAGCGGTTCTCGAGCGGTTGCACTTATTCGTTCATTACTAGGGGCTACTAATTGGATTTCGATGCCAAGTATACCACGACCTTCCTCGAAAATAGAACTATCCAATATTAAAAACCAGATTTCAATCGGATTGGTAGTTTTTAATTGTATAAGGAACAGACAGAGAAACAGACAGACAGATATCCTTCCATTTATCCAATTTCGTTTTACTACTTATTCTAAGTCCCCTAGACAACTTCTTTTTTAATTTACTTCCAAGTACCGACTTTTTGTCCTCTCTTCCTTTATTATAAGTATAGATCTAGCTAGATAGAGATTTAGAAATTGTTTTGAAAAACCTATTTTTAAGAACAGCACGGGTTAGCTTAGCTTAAAGTAAGGCTCCTGACACAACAGTCAGGATTTTTTTTAAATTAAGCAAGAACGTATATATACTTTCTTGATTAATTAAAAAAAAAATTGACTCTTCACACACTGTGATAAAACCACATCTTCACTTACCACAAGGTAAGATAGTTCTAATCTAACCTGATGGTAAGTAATGATGTGGTCTACCAAGATCCGACCCATCTTCCTTAGTAACTGCACTTGTCACGTGACGATCGGGGCGTGGTGCATATACATCGATCAACTTACAATAAGTTGCCAGTGTACAGTCTCCGGTTAAACTGCGGGTAACGACCGGTTAAACACCGATTAACTCGACTGATTAGAAACTAATTCCGATGGTGTTTTAAATGTTTACTCCATTCAGTTTCATTAGAAAAACCAGTTCTAATTCTAGGCAGTAAGATCGAATATTGTTTGATGGTTGGGTCGTGAAGTTAGTTTTAATAAAATTTGTAGGTGAGTTAAATTGTACCTACTCGAAGTTAAGGGTTTTGTTTATGTTTTAATGAAATATCTAATATGGTAGAGTAATTTTTCGCAAGTTTTATTACAAAGCTGCGTAGATATTTAGTTAATCTACAATAAATAAAAATTTTATTCTATAATTTACACCTGGTTTGTATTGGACCTAAGGGCAGTCCACTATCAGTCCTTTTCTGACTGTACTTGCTACAAAAATGTCATTCTCAAAAAGATAGCAGAAAGATATAAGAAATTCACGTGAAAAATATACCCATTAAACTTACAGAAATATGGTTTTTAACTAATATTGACTTTTACCGTAACTCCAATACCAGAATAGACGTCTATGAGAAGTCATTTAGGTATATTAGTAGTACTCTAGCTATCTGCGTACCAAGTTTTGTTGCAATCGGTTCAGTAATTTTAGCTTGAAGGAGTTACAAACATATAGGTACTTAGTTATTTATGTACTTACTTACGTTTATTACACAAACTTACACATTTATAATTAATAGTAGGATAAACTATGGGATAAACGTTTATGAGAAGTTAATGTACTTACTTAGTTACCTACATAATATAATGTTGAAGTGCTAGTTAGTCCAGTCTGATTCGTCTCGAGAAACTCATTGCTCATTATTTTCCCTAATATTGGATTAATTAGCATTTCTAATTAAGCTTCGATCTTCGGGCGATATTACCTACTTAATCGGTTTTCGATATTTTAAGAATTTGCCAACTAGATTTTTGCATTATATCTTGTACTTTACTACGAGAGGGGATTGTTGAATACAGGTTTCTTAACCGTTGTCCACAGGGAAATTTTAGTTTTTCCAAAACTCAGATTGCTTCAAATGTTTTAATATTATGTGGGACTCGAAACAAATTCACTTCTTGTCTATTCAGAGGCTGGAAGAGATCGCTTTAACCGATAAGACCGCTTATTGTGCAACCTAGATTTAAATTGTTTGTGTCTTTCTCTTTTTTGTAATTTTATTTGTTACAAATGTAATTAATCTACGATGCTGATGGTGCCATCTACCGTTAAATATTTAAAGTTTCTTATTATGTCTTGTAAGTTTTATTTTAAACTATATTAGTTAGAATTTAGAAAAGTCTAACTAACTGATATGAGTGATATGGTTTGAATATTATAGCTAGGGAGTGAAGCTTAGCTGTGGTATTTACAAGAATGTCTGTAATATATTGTTGGTTACTACCAATATTTATCAGTGAACCAAATTCCTTAAGAAAAATATGTTTGTTAAGCCGATAAGGAAGCAATAACGATAAATCACGAAGTTATCTATCGGATCCAGAGTTACAAACTTTCAAATATAATTTACGAGAGGAAATTCATCCACTTTCCTCTCCTACTTTAACTTCAAAATTGTTTATGAGTTATTTAATAAAAAAAGTTTATGTTAGTTAGTTATTATGTTGGCAGACGCCATGTTACTCACTATACCTACCTAGTACCTACTAAATATTTAATTGTCATATAGACTTATCTTATGTTTTCAGGGTTTTGGATTCAACCTATGAGGCAGCGAAATCTGAAAATATCTCGAAACGTTGGGCTTTGGTAGAATGATAAACAATTGTTCCAAACTTTAATTTCTACATTATTGCAATTGCAAATAATACACACCGAATGAAACTATAACTAGCAACTGGACTGCAATTAAAACTCTTTTGAAGTCTTAATCGACTAACGGCATATTTGAAACAAAAGATTTTCGGTAATGATATAGAGATGATGTTAAAATAATATTTCGGATGATTTTGTTACGAGAAAAGGCCACCAGAAGCAAAGTCTTACTTTAACATCATCGAATATGATCAATAATCATTCTCCATGTTAAGTAAAAAGTAGGTATATAAATATCAAAAAACATTTATAAACAAAGCAAACCCACACAGATCTTATCAAATGATATATTGTCCCCGTACCCTGAGTAATGTGCCAGTCTTCGATAAAAACATTTCAGAATCACTGCACTTTCCACCGAACATGGACCATTGCGTCTTTACTGTTGGATACAAGACTAGCCAAACAATAAAACAAGCAATGGATATAAAATGCGGTGATACGCGCGTCTAGTAGAAGCTGGTAGTAAGAAATATGACACCGACAAATGATGTTCCACGGGACATCGATCTTGTGATAAAATCGAAGACATTGTTTAGTTTTTGAGTCGATTATTAATATTATTTGTCTAAGTTTTAATTGAATTTGTGTAGGTTTAAGTTTTGAAGTTACGTAAGTTGGTAAATTGAATTTTGTTTGTTTATTCGATCCTTCTAATATTATAAACGCGTAAGTTTGCAAGTATGCATGTAGATTTGTAACTTTGTTACTCTTTCACGAAAAAAAACATGATATTCTCGCGGAATCGGCAATTACGCAGAAGAAAACACGGGGCGCTGCTAGTCTTCTCATAAATATGTTATAATAGGTATATTGCAATACATAAAGTAGGTATCATACATGGACGGCCTCTGTAGCGCGGCGAGCGAATGCCCGACTGCAATACAGAAGGTTGCGGGTTCAATTCCCGCCGGGTGCAAATGCTTAAAAATAAATATTTGTATTTGGCCTGGGTATATTTCTATTTATAATATGTATGTATTTTTTAAATTAAAAAAAAAAGTAGTATGTCTGTTGGGTAGTCACCGTAACGCAAGCTTTCCATAAAAATGGGGCTAACTAGATAGCGCTGTGTGTTGGTCACAGAATTTATTTATTTATTTATATTTATTCATAGTATACTATACACTGTTTTAAGTACTACCTGTTTTTAGTGTACAACTTTTTATCTAAAAATATATAAAAATTGCATATTCTACGACCGTGTTTGTCGTCACTTCAGGAACGTAATAAGTTTTCTTATGTAGGAAACTTTTCATTTCCCACGGCAGCTATTGTTTTTATTAAGATATTTTTCAAGACTTCTACCAAGTTGTCTGTTATCATTGTATGCGCATATATGAGTTTTATGTTTACTTTTAGACTAGCAGACACCCGGTTTCACCCGAGTATAACCTGATCCCGTGGGAATATCGGGATCAGAAGTAGCCTATGTTACTGTCGATAATGTAGCTTTATGTTGGTGAAATAATATTTAAAATCGGTTCAGTAGTTTCGGCGTTACAAACAAATAAATCTTTCTTCTTTATAATAATATAGTATTCACTATATGCTTCTCTATTACCACTATTTACGACTTTACCACGATAAGAAAAATTGCTTACACGTAAAACTAAAAATTCTACCAGAGTGGCGATAGCGTGAGTGTTTGTAGACAGTTGACAATTAAGATTTCAGGTAGGTAAATATACATTTAGCGATGCGGTGGGTGGCCAATGGCCACAGCCAGGCCAGCAGTCACCGCTATCTATATACCATCGTAACAAGATAGAGGGTGCACACGATTTTGATGACACACCAACAGAAAGCTGGGTATTTCTGTTTAACGTTTTTAGCTCTATTATCTTTTGCTAAAAGGCATGAAAATAACGGAGAAATAGATGAAGTTTGTTGGACTATGTTAAATATGAAAGAACTTGAAAAAACACTTTCCTTATAAATATATCATGATAAATTTATTTAATATAAATCATTTACTTTATAATAATAATATAATTATGTTAGCCCGTTAAGTTGTCCCATTGTAGGGTTAATTTTTCCCATCTCCTCTAAAACGGTTAGGCAATAAGACGCCACGGGAGTCCTGATTGGCGAAAGCTCCACGTATGCCTTCGAATCGCGATGAGTCCTAGGACATGTGGGTTTTATCAAGATGTTTTCCTTCACCGTAAGAGTGATGGTAATAGCTAACATAAATTACATGAAAATAAAAAGTCTTTACCTAGCTAATTTAATGTTTTTTCAATATTATAATATCGGCCTGGCTCTTTCTATACGTTTATGACATGACGTTGGTATATCAAAAGAACATGGCTCGAGACATAAAGTAACTCGTTACTCGCTCCAGAATCGATTTGTAGTCGTAATCGATAACTCCCTAAGGCGTGTGTTAAGGCTCCCTGAATTCCCTGATTTATATTCCGGGATGTTCCGACTTTGGAGAGGACACACAATGCAGTGGCATGCGACACAGACAAATTTTAACTGGGTTGTATCCTGCCCGCCGCAGGCTAGACGTCGAGTATAGGATTAAATACTCGGCGTTAGCGTTAACCGCTACGACTACCATAGCTAGTTCCTTCGTTTAAAAATCCATCGAGTGGTTTGAAAGATATAAGAATACTGGTTGCGCCCCGCGGTTTCACCCGCGTAAGTCCCGTTCCCGCGGGAATATCGGGAGTAAAATGTAGCCTATGTGTTATTCCCGGTATCCAACTACTTATATTCCAAGTTTCATCGCAATCGGTTTAGTAGTTTTTGCGTGATTGAGTAACAAACATCCAAACACACACACTTTCACATTTTTAATATAAGTAGGATTACAAACAAACAAGATATGCGCGAAAAACAAGCATGTTCTTGCAACAGGGTAAAAACAATTTTTACTGCATTTTGACATACTATAATATACCATAGTAATATTTAACCATAATATATAACATAGTATAATATACTAAATACTTTCCATCCAACGACTCGACCGCCACAATGTCGTCGGTCTACCGAGTAGGTGGTCTTCCAACACTTCGTTTCGTGTTACATCAAAATCACATTAGACATTGGCTATTATATTTTTCAATTTTCGCAAGTTATCAGTATTATTTTTGCAAAAAATCCTAACTTATGTCAGTAAGATTGAGAAATATCTTAGCCTATGTATAATTTTATCATTGTTTTTGCCAACCGATAGTTACATAGTTCTTTGGTATCCCGCTGACATACCAAAAGTTAGTAAGGAATCCATTTAAAATGGTCTGCGACATCAGTCGCCATTCTTATCGCTAGTAGCTATTGTGGCGTGTCTGCTCGTCTTTGAATCAGAAATGTACGGTTACGATTGTTTACTGAACTAAATAAGGATGTAGAATGTTTTATAGCTTATTTTGTTTCATCCCCGTGAAGGAGTTGGATGACTTCGGGATAATGTAATGGTGTCAACTGTCGAAAGGGTTGACGATATGAAAGTAGGTAGGTACCTACTCGGGTCTACTTTGGTTTACCGGAATTTAAAACAAAGTTTCTACTTTGACCCTTCTGTAAGTTTTTTTTTACTAACTTCGAATCCAAATTCATAGTTATACAATTCCATGCATTTGGACAAGTCGTTCGTTCGCAATTAATTTAATTTTTTAAATTTCCAAATATCTTTATTTCCCTATAAAATTACAGATTTTAACTATGCTAGTGAACATATTAATCCTAGCTGTTAACAAAAATATTCTTGTGTGTTTTTTGAAACATTATTTAGAATTCATTCAAACTTGTGGCATCTTTGCCAGCAACAACACATTGCTTACCCATAAATCTTCTTAGATTTATGGGTAAGCAATGTGTTGTTATTTATTTAGTGATTATGACTAAATTTATGAATGATTTTAAGAGATCATTACATTTTATATAGTTGATTCATTAAAAAAATAAAATACCAGACATTATTAATTATTTTATATAAAAACATTGAAAAAAGCGGGTAAGTAGAAAAACATTTGTTCACAATTGCGGAAAGAAGTAGAACTATAGTTAGAAATACACCACCGGCACCGAACCATCGACATAACATTTTTCTTTAAAGCTTAAAACAAGGTCAAACAGAATGCCTCAAAGCAGAATGTTTGAAAAGTGCAGAAATGGAAGAATTTTAAGATAAAAAAGCACGTTACGCAGACAACACACCATTTTGTAAAGCATTGTTTTATAGCTGCGACGGTATCCGTATCCGTGACCAAATGCTGCCTAGTATGAAGTAGAAGCAGTTTTTTTTTCTTTTTCTGCACTATGCGCATGTTTCTATATTATGTTTAAAGTTAATGATGTAGGTAGCCTAAGGTGTTGGTGCCGTTAATAAAGTTTTTTATCTTTTTCAATCATAGCGTTGCGGGCGGTGCTAACAAATGGAGTTTCATACATCTCTAATAGCTGGCATATTCGTGTATTTCCTGTAAACAAACAGCGTACACTCGATACTCTGTGTAAAGTAGAGTTCCCACGGGAGTGCCGCTCGCCCTCCGAGAGGGTTCGGTGGACGATGCTACGTGGAATCTTCTGTGAGGAATGTTCTTGAAAATACCCGTCTTGTGTTACCTTTACCTAGACTTGCTGATATGAATATAGTTACTTTATACCTACCTAATATTTGAAATGTTTTGAAAATCATCTAAGGTTTATTGTATCTTAAGTGGGATTTCCGTTACAAAACGAATGACATGCAACTTATAGTCATTTTCACAAAAAAAAACTAAAAAATAAATAAATAAAGTGTTTTAATAGCCTATGTGTGAATCAGATCTCTAGCTATCTACTTTCATGCCAAGCTTAATTTTGGTATTTGGTATTGCAGTTTTTGCAGTAAATCTATTCGTTTACTTACTTACAAACTTTCACAATTGTATTATTTTCGGGTTTTCCAGACCTCTTGATGGATTCCCTGTCTGCCCCCTAGAAAAGGTCAGTAAACATCTCAAAGCGGTGATAAAATGCTAAAAATAATAAAAACAACGCGATTAAAACCGAAAAATGAGTTTAATTTCAATCCAACGTCATCACGAAAACAGAAGAATATTCTATGTCTTGCGTGTCTACAACATAGAAATAGTACTACTTCGTACCTAGAAAGCTTACTTGGTCAAAAAAACGGACCTAATTGATGTCCTTTTTTCCTTTCAAAAACAGTCCTTTTTTCACTTTAGTGGTCGGCCGGCGGTTGGTTAGATAAGGACAGACTGGATCCAACCGGGTTAAACAGGACCGTTTTGATTTATCAAAGCAAAAACTACCTTAACCTTAGAGAACAACATGAGAACAATTGATATTTCAAAAGCTGTCAAGTGCGCAATCTTTTAGGAGCGAAGGCAATTGTGACATATCTCTGGTCTACTATACCTATAGTAATCTAAATTATACGAGTAAAATAAAAACGCATTCTCTTATTACTTAGTCCAATCGTTCACCCACCGTCAACGTAGGCGTATCAGCTAATAAATACATAATTAATAATAATAATTCTATGACAGACAGACAGGCGGACAATAACTCAATCAGTTGTCGCTAGTCGGGTCACCTCGGGAAACGAAGTAGATTAGATAACCCTTACTTGAGTTATAGTCTGTGGCATACTTTCAGGTCTAGATATCTATCCAGCCAGGTCCTATAGGTATCGAACTTAACTGGTTGCAATCAACTAGGTATAGGATCTTTCGTCGACTGACCCACTGACAGACTGACTTCATGTTCAGCCAAAGTTTGCCTGAAAGAGTCGCTGTTCGCTTTAAGCGCTAAGGTCACCCGTTTAAGTTGATTATAAAATTATTTTAACTGTAATTTTACTCGAAGTGTTACAATAAATAATTAATCTATCCTACGACTGCTGACCCTACGTGAAACTAAGTATGCTTTTTTTTTTTAATTATAGTCGACTAGTCGACTTTGCACAGTCTACATTAAAAAACGCTAGTGTAAAGTTGGCGAAAGCTCGGTCGTTTAATAATGCCATTGAACAATAAAACGCGAGTAAAATCCGGTATACAAGATGTAACGGGCAAGCCCTTTTAAGCCGAAAGGTGGTTGTTCTAGACGTCTAGGCGAACAACTTTTGTTCTACGACTTTTGAAAATTCGAACTTTTTTTTTTAAATTTTGAGGTTATGTTTCACTGAAAAAACAGCTGCTTTTGAAAATAAAGGTAATTGAAGGTTTGATTGTAGTAGACCACACTAAATTAAAGGACAACATAAGGTCAATGACCTAGAACTCTAAGAAACAGCCGATCTTCAAGTAAACTTTACTCTTAAAATTTTCTAAAATTACTTCGAATTTTCAAAAGTCGTAGAACAAAAGTTGTTCGCCTAGACGTATAGAACAACCCCTTTTCGGCTTAAAAGGGCTTACCCGTTACACCTTGTATATTGTATATTTAGATTCAATAAAATAGACAGCTAGAGATTTTTGACGGAGTTTTCGCGGGAACGCGGTTAGGAGATGTGTTGCTAAATTTTCATTTTTGTTAAACCTTGTTAAAATGCGTGTAAATTGTTTAATTTTGGGGGCATATTAATCAGTTTAGTTTCGTGAAAGTGTACAAGTTTAAATGAAAGTGAAAATCGGTGCAAAACATGGACTTTAGCGTTGTCTCGAAGGCTCCATGAACAAACGTTGTAAAACATGGCCCCCGTTTTACAATGATTCCCTCGACTTGACTTTAACTATGACGACTTGACTGTTTCGATGCAATGCAAATAAAAACTTCCATAAATTAATAATACTTGACACTGGCAAATGTCCAAATGGAATAAGCCATATATTATAAAAATGGACTTAAGAAATAAACAGGACTGATTAGTTGAACATTTTGCCTTACAATAGACAGAGGCTAATCCGAGCCGAATGAGATAGCAATCGACGATGTAGTGTGTCTCGTTCTTTCATCTTGCCAGTCAACAAAAATTATGATATATAAAAAAAAACATTATAAGAGGTTGCAGTTATTGTACGGCCAGATAAAGCACGACCCGATAATGTCCCTATAATACACGACCTGTTAATTGGATGCCAGGGTCTCCTTTTAACACTCCGTACAAATTGTATAGGATCTTACACGAATATCCTGGCTTCCATTTATCAGGTCGTAAATTATCGGGTCGTGTAATAAGTGGTTGTCAAGTACATTATTGGCTCCCATTTCCTTTTTATTATTTTAATGGTAACCCAAGCGTCAGTGTCATGGTGGCATCATGGCGGTAAAATATTAATTATTTAATTTATAGAATTCCTGCCTTAAATTGTATAAAATGGTGAAAACGTGTTGTGTTTTTACTTGTACAAGTGAATCATATGGTGGTTGCAATATATCATTTCATAGGTAAGCCAAAATATGTTTATTATTGTATTCTACAAATGTTTTGTTCTATTACAAGAATTTATGGTGACTATGATTTTTGGATTTTTGTATTGAGTTCGGGTAAGTTTTTTTTTACAGTAATTTTATTATTTCAGCTTTCCGAAAAATGAACAAATAGGACAAAAATGACTCAGCAGTATGGATGAAGTAGAAAATTACAAAAAAAACAGTCGTATGCTGTGGTCACTTCGATCTTTCCTGCTTTTACTCCCGTCGATTATTGAAAGCCGATGTAATACCAACAATTCCGCTGGTGGTACGAATACTGTTAGATATTTTACTACTTACCTGCTGAACATAAGTGATAATAAGTAATTAGTCAAAAAGTTTTATTTTTGAAATTGCCTCTAGCTTTACATTTGATGAATTTTGAGGGAAGTACTATATTAAATTTAACGTAATTGACCGTCATGTCTGTTTAAATTTGATTTCGTCAGTCAGTATGTAGTATGTGTCTATGTGTGTATGTATTTTCCTTCTTCTTCTTCTGCTGCTGCTTCACACCAAAGAAAATTAATTTAATTTCTTCTTCTTTCTTCGAACCTGTGCCTCTTGCATGACGGGCGAGAGCGCTAATCTTTGCCTCACGGGAACCCGTCGTGATACGGTGATTTTTGATGATACATTTCTTTTTGTAAAATATTTATACTTATTAATCAAAGTGTTCAAAAATTAATAAGCATACTATAACAATTAATAAAACTGTTTTATACCGTGTCCTTTTGTATTATTTCATTAATCCTTAAAGAGCGTCTATTGCTAATGGAAATCTTCAATTTGCCAACAGAGACTGAGACGTAAGTCTCAGTAATATTATAAACGCAAAAGTTTGTATGTATGTCTGTGACTTTGTTACTCAATCACGCAAAAACCACTAAACCAATTGCAATGAAACTTGAATATAGGTAGCTGAAAACCTATAATAACACATAGGCTATCCCGATAATCTCGCGGTAACGGTACTTACGTGGGGGAAACCGCAGGGCGCAGCTAGTAAATAATACAATTGCACTTGCATTATTAAATCTAACATCTGTCACATAAAAAAAATCTTATTGTCACCCTATTAGAAAATGACACAAGTCCTTTGCTACAACCATCTTGCTCAGCTCGTTTTTATTCTGACAGTGTTTCCTCCAGTTATTTATCTTACCTCCATGATTATAAACGAAGAAGACAGCTAGAAATGTCATACCTACAGATAATAATATTTGTGTAAGATTATAATACAATTCATTGAAACTAGATGCACTGATCCATCAAAAATAAATAAATCGTAGATTTAGAGGTAAATCGCGCTTGATTACATAGACGAGATTATGACAGTCTCGTATTACATATTTTACAAGTAAAAAGTAAAACTATATCCTGTCGCCAAAATGGCGAACGAAATTCAAAAAGCGTAACGTAGTTGACGTTCGCCACGGGGCTGATTAGAGGCCCGCGATACCACCCTCTTATTAGCAACCCCGAACATCCCTCTATAGCTCGACCTATCTACCTATTGCTCGTCAATATATGGCTGGAGCAAATTATATGCTGGTTTCCGAATTACGTAAAGCTTTCTATCAGATTTTACTTTATGTAAGAGTTGGGTTTATACAAAGTTATCTATTTTATAAAATTAAGTTAAGTGTTATCCTTCTAATAATAATAATAATTCTGCTATTACAAAAAGCAGTAATTTTGAACACATGTCGCCTAACGCGTAAATTTTTGTCTTCTCCGGACTCATAGCAAAATATTTGCACTTGGCTTCGGCCCGTGCGTTTTAGCCCTCCACAGTGGGGAGAAACAAATTTTGTTGAACACCATAATAATAATAGGTACTATTAACTAGTTGTGGCCCACAGTTTCATCCGTGTAAGTTTCGATTCCGATGTAAGTCATGCGAAACGGAGTGTTGAAAGACCACCTACTCGGTGGACCGAAGACATTGTAGCGCCACCTCCATCCAACGACTCCCCGCGAGGGAGTCGTTGGATGGAGGTGGCCCGCGATCGCTATTTGTGGCGTCGTATGGCAGCCTATGTTCAGCAGTGGACGCTTAGGTAAGGGTTGAGATGATGATGATGATGAAGTTCCGATTTCGTGGGAATTACGAACAACATTTTTTAATCAGATGTACCTACACCTAAAGAACACAGTCTCCAAACTTCAGCTCTTTACTATTAGTGGTTTAGGCTGTGCATTGATCAGTCAGTCAGTCAGCATTTTATAGATAATAGCTATCTATAGATAGATATTCCTAGATATGATGATTTATTTACTCATATTTATAACCTTATGTTGTCAATGTTTTTCTTATACATTGATCGCATCAGAATCTATGAACTATAAGAGAGATGGTTCGTGTTACATCGGTTAACAATAAAAACAGGATATCCCACTAAAACACCGGACGAGTGGCCTTATTCTACAAAACCTGTCCTTTTGGAATACTGCCAGTTGCGCCTCATTGTTGTCTCTGAAATCCGCCATTTTGTAGAACAATGAGCCGCCATTTTGTCAATGAGATGCCCTAAATGACAAATGAAGAAGTTCATACAAGTTAAACATCATACATTTTATCAGAAATAAATATAAACATTATTTATTTGTGATATAATTACCTGATTGAATTAAAATGAACTCAAAACCTAGGATTTGCTAACACGATGTTATAGGTATAGGTGCACTTACACTATTATGACATGTCCAAATCTAAGGGTAAAAAAGAACTAATTCCGTCTGGTGCAAGTGGAGCTAAATTGTTCAACTTTTAGAGAAGGAGAATGTATTTTTTTAATTATTTTAACCATGTTATGTGTCTACAAAACATTCTCTTCATCTTTGCCATTGAAATTAACAAAGAAACAAAATTGTTTTCTGAAAATAACCAGTACCTACCAACGTAGGTAATGAGAGCCGCCTGTTCGTCGCTTGTACCGGGATAATTGGCTCGGCAGTCGTCCCGCCTATCGGGTTACAGTATCGACAGTTGGGAAATTAACACCCGATCTACTAACTAATGCCAAGCTGTCAGGAATAACGCGGGAATTTTAAATACATCTGAAAATCTGGTGTTGGAATGTTTTTTTTTCAAGATAAATTCAGTTTTAGCATCCGCGAGGTGCATCAACTATTGGACTGTGGTGTACTGACATGGGTGATTTTCTTCATAATTGAGATCTATAACATTAACCCTTTTTGAAGACGGTGATTTATTGGGTAATCCTAGGGGGTCGTTCTTGATGTTTAGGCGAACAAAAAAGTTAGAATCTCCAAAAATTGTAGAACATCGCCTACATAAACTTCTAGAACTACCAGTCAACCCCTTCCGGCTTAAATGACCGTCCCCGAAACACACTATATTGAATAATAGGTAAATAATTGTCAATAATACTGAAGGTAGGTTTCTTTCATGAAACTATCTTGCAAACTAAGACTTTTAAACCGCTTTTAATAAAATGTGTTTTTTCTATACATGTGTTTTTTTGACAAAGCTTTGAATTGACACAGATTTCTGATGGCAGTATTTGATGACAGTAGTAAAAATTAAGTAAGGACGTAAGCCCAGAAGAAGTATATTTTCTAGTACTAAGATTTCGGTTTGGTAAATGAATAATCACTGTTTCTGGTCAATTATAGTAAATTGCAAAGTAAGAATAAATTGAGGAATAGGAAGGAAGTAATTAGGGCAACTTGCAGATTTGCTCGGTTCGTCGCGGGGCTGGCGTGGCGTTAGAACCTCAATTAAAACTTGATTTGTAATTAGGTGCCTTTTACATCAGCCCGATGTTAAATGGCAGGAAACTGTCGGCTTAACTATACTTTCCAAGTTTCTTGAAGATATTATAGATAAATAAAGAATATAGTTATTGGCCCTTTCATTTATTTTAAGATGATTTAAACAGCGCAAACTTTAATCAACTTTTAATCAAGCCTTTTTAATCAAGGCCCGGGAGATAGTAAAGTAGAGTAGGCTTGCCCAGCACCTATACTACCTTTCCAGCCTAGTCATCCACGCCCAGAGGAAAGAACGTCTGAACCATTTCCTTACATTGATTTCCTTCACCGTAAGAACGATGTTAAAGTCAAAAACACAATAACATTGGTGCGCGGTGCGCCGGGATTCGGACGCATAATATTTGTAATGAAAGTCGACGTATATGACGTATACCTATTTACTACAATTGTATTAAATACTTACTACTATTGTAAAAGCGAAAGTAAATATGTCTTTGTGTCTGATTAAAAGGCTGAATTAATATGGCCGTCTTATCGCCCAAATTGATATTTTAACAGGCAACCTTTGAATGGATAAAACGTACTTAACTGAATAACAATCATTAATTCACTATGTACCTTAATCAAATAACTACATAGTTTTTAAGCGCCCAGAGAGCTGTTGTCATTTCACTCAGCTATCAAGCCACTGCATCAACCCATCAAGCCGCAAGTAGGCTGTCGTCAAGTCGCTCGTTTTGTCAACAACTATCTGCAATAGTAGTGCAGTTAAACTTGCAAAGTATACAAGAGCAGTTTAAAGTTTGCTCACGAGCGACGCGAGCGATCTAATTGCAGTTGAGCCGCGCCATCGCGTGCTATAACGACAGCAAAGTTGTTCTATGTGGAGGTGGAGATGCATACTTGCATAGGAGGGCAGGTACGGTGCCGACTTTTCGAATGGACATTATGTACTACATCGGTTGCGTGTAGAAAATAGACAACCTTTTTGCGTCGTCATGTGGCAAAAACCAAAGATTTTAGAATGACACCGAATGTAGCAGAAATTACGCGACCAACAACTTCAAAAAATTCACTTGTCTGGCCTTACCCTTTATCTTAATTCAATGTACCGACTGACTGACTGACTGCACTATAATATTAACGCACAGACCATACCAGGTCCTAGAGACAAGATTTGGAGAGTGTGTTCTTTGTGATTTGTAGGCACAATCCGCTAGGAAAGGGATTTTCTAAATTTCAATCCTAAAGCTTGGAATTAGAATCGATACAGAGCGGGATAACCCTAATAATATCAATTCTATCCTAATTCAGTTTCTTGTAAGGCAAGTGGGCAAAGCAGCGGGCAGAAACTAATATAATATAAGGAATAGTGGGCCGTACTACATCCCATCTAGCTACAGTCTCAACAAATCTACAATCATGAATAGAGTCCGTCTGCTATTACATTTTCCGCACAACTGGCTTCTAATCTCGGCAGACCTTTCTTACACGACAACCGGTCCGCCCAATAGGCTTACCTAATCATCCTGGATCTATCGGTAACTACCGGGATATCTATCGGTTACTATCGGTACGACCCGCACCGGATTCACTGAGCCAGCGCGGATATAACAAGCTACGTGCAAAGAGGTGTAGTTACATGACACAGATAGAGGGAACATCGGCGCATTGATTTATAAATTTAAAAAAATATCAGTTGCTGATAGAGATTGTTTCGAATAAAACTAATAGTAATATATCAGACACGATGGCTTAATGCGTGTAGAGTTCAAAATTTTATGGTTTCGTAATTTAGAAAGAATACTAACTAAATATTTTCTTCAAATAGATGAAATTGATTCATTCATTTTTAATTTACAATAACATTATTATCCTATCGAAGCATTTACAATTCAAAGTTCTAACTGAATGCAGCCAAAATCGCTGGTCCTAGACATAAAATTTAGAAGGTGTGTTCTGACAATATGAAAATGTCTACTAAGAAAGGATTTTTGGAAGATCGGGACTTACACTGCAAGTTTTTAAATAAACATCAACCCCTCTCCCGCGATAAGACATTAACAAAAACCAAGATTAGACAGATTTCGTAAAAATATAATACCCAATCCTTTTCGTAAAAAATGTTTGTGATGTCATATCGATTCTATATATGGCAATATAAATATCTCGAGTCGTACGTTACTAGCCGATGACAATGCCACAAGACCGTAAATCGGATTAGAATCGTTCGAATCGTTATTCTATCGAGTAAGTATGTGCGATATTAACTCGATCGGACTCTTCTATTGTCATGAGAATCAGATATAAGTTTGATTAGGAGTATATATCTTTTTAAATATATTTTACCATTATTATTTGAACTGTACGAATATAGATCGTGTTGCAGATAATTCTATAGATTTGAATGACCTCGACGTTTCAGCAACGGGTGTATTCTCGCGACCTCGGTCGGTGTAACTCATTGTCGAAACATCAAGGTAGTTTCAATCTAGAACTATCCACTATGCGATCTAGTCCTTTAAAAAGAAAGATTAGAACCATGCTGTAACCCATTATTTTAGAGATAGCTCAGTGACAGCTGTGTGTAATCTACATTCGTTTACGAGATCGCTTTTAGAGCTAAAACTGCCCTTTGTGTAACCAAGCTTTAGGCTTTTGTTTGTGTAGTCATTAATTATGTTTTGTGTTCAATAAAGAATTCATCTAAAACACAAAATTGTTACTAAACTTTATGTATTACCTTATGTAGTTACCATAAAAAGTCGTGGAACACTTTCCAAAGATTTAGAAACCTGGTTCTTCTACGACATAAGCGTAAAGCCGAGCTGTTATCTTCGTTTTCCAAGTCATTTAATACATTTAACAAAGTTATTAGGTGTTTGCCGTTTGCCAGAGCATATTTTATACAAAATTTCAGCTTAACAGGGAAATGAATACAAAATGGCTATACCTACTCGTATTTAAAAAAAACAAACAGGAAATTTTAGTTTTGGGAAAGGCGCAGCGCTTAGCGTGGAGTTATATCGTGGCTTAAATCCTACCGAGGCACCTTTAATCTTTTAGAAAAGTTTTTTTTTTTTCAATAGTATCAACCAAGTATTCCCAGTCGTCCCTTCTCTTAGCGACAAAAGAAATATAAAGTGGGACTGATGTACGGACCTACGAAGCACCCTTAAGTTAAACTTGTAGCAGTTTTTTTATTTCACTAAAATAATGCTTATTTCAAGCTTTCCGAAAGCTCTACAAACTGCTACAATGAGTAAGTTAGTCATATTAACCCGCGGTCACAGAAGCGGAGGCAAGCCTGCTTATCTCCATCTAAATGGTGGCCCGGTGACCTGATGTTCCACCAGATAACTCGACCCTGACGTATCTACACCCATAGAGTATTTAGGGGAGTCGACACTAGACTTCTGATGATGTACCACGAATATGGAGTTATTTATCGGACTATGGTGGACTGTAAATGCGATTTCGTACACGTCCCTCACGTGTACAAAATCGCATTTACAGTTTTGTGTCATAGCAACTAAAAAAGTTGAGGAGCTTCAAATTCAAAATTAGTAAATATGTGAATGTTTCAGATTAGGAGCTGCTTAATTGTTACATAGACATGAGCGTACATAGACACCAACAAGTAGGTTTTCATATTAGTATTTATGAGTAGGATTCTAACCCAACACGTTGTAAAAATGAATAGTTTCTATGTAATTGGACATTGAATTCAGAAAAATAAATATTTCTACGGAAGATCGACAAATTATTCAAGGTTGGTATTTTTTTACTAGCCAAATAGGTACGTCGGTTTATTTTAGGGCAAAAGTGAGTAAAATCATGTACCTACGTACCTAAAATAATTCATCCTATGCGCATGAATATTTATAATCTCGTTGAGTGATCAAGGCTCTAAGTAGGTATCGACTTTCGTTATCTACTCTCTGTGTTGTATATGTGAAGCTTCTACATTATAATTAGTCTGGGGTTTCATGTGAAGGTATGTCGAGGATAGGTTAACAGTTAAAGTTCACTCGTTAGTACTACATATGTCTGAGTACGGGAAATGGGCCTGCTTTCATGAGGGTGTCGGCAATAAGACTCCATGGGTTCAACTTGGCGAATGTTAGTGGTGATTTCAAAATTATGATTATCCCTTCCATGACTAATCTACCATTATTATGATACAGCGTCCCCACTTCCCCTACCCCACCAGCCTTCTAGGCGTTTCAGGCGGGGTCCGCTGTTCCGTTAGGTCACTCCGAAGAGCACCTTCCGTCAAAATTATGACAGTGGTCATTTCAATGTTTTTTCTTGCACAGGGTTATTAATAAACATAAACTAAGTCGGACTAGCTGGACTGGGCGAGGTTAGACCACAACACTACGACACGGCGCTACTGTTGTCGTGACATGGACACGGTAGCTACAATGCGGTGCTGTGAAATGCCACCGAAAGAAAATAAGTTTATTTAGAAGAGCACACAACTACACATGAAGAGACAGAAGGTAGATAAATAAAAAATGATATTGAGATCAGTTATGATATTATGAACTCCAACATTATTTTAACATCTCCACTGCACATTAAGAAGTCTTCTAAGAAATAATAAACTTATCTTTTACATTTCGTGACTTCGTTCGATAGATCAACCAAAAACAACAAAAAGGAGAAAAGAATCACAAGCGACTGTTACGTAATACTTGAAAGGCCCGTGTCAGTAGCGGAGTGTTAAGTGGCCTATAAATATATTATACAAATAAACATTATAATAATCATTAACACATATAACCGAACAGCCAATAACAGTTAGCACGTAGTTGCGAATAACGCCTTCATCACCTTTTTTGTCAATCAAGCAATCTTTATGAGGTGTGACCATATTTTTAAAATGTTAAACTTCAGTCAATGTATATTGATTTTTGGAAATTTTTGATGTTATTTATTAACGATCATGTTTATTTATAATTTTTTTAAAGACTTTTGTCTCTTCTTTTATTATTATAAGTATAGATCTTTAGCTTTTTGATTACGCATCTGGATTCTGAGGTCATGATGAGTTATATTTTTTCTAAGGTGTATTTTTGTGTGATTGAAACACTAACAAATAAACATCTAAACATTGACATTTGTAATATTAGTGGGAGGAAGTGAGATTCACCCAGTTGCACAAAGACAAACATTAATACCGCATTAAGTAACGAGTTAATGATGTTGCACAAAATAACTTTAGCATAAGATAATGATCCGTTAGTTCAACTAAACCTCCCTTGTTTGACATTTTCATTATAAAAACTAAAAGTCCTTTCTGCAACAAGTTAATGGTACTTAGATTAGTATTTAATGACCACTTTAAAAGTTAAAGTTCGTATCTGCAACTGGATAATTAATAATCTAAAATCGAAATATTCCCATTCGCCCCGGGGTGTTTTCCCCAAATGAAGATTTATCGAAATTTTCCCTGCATTAAACATTTAGTTTTGAATTATGAGCCGGGAGCAAATCAAAATATTAGCAAATTCACATTATGTCATAAACGCATCAAAATCGAATAAAAGACGAATGATTCTCAACAATTTCACTGTATTTAAACACAAAAGTAGATTATTTCCACAAAACATTGTCAAAGGTGCGCGGCACAAACAAATGACATGTCAATCGTATTGACATCTGACATTGTCAAATGTAAATTGTTTAGAAATGTCAAAACATTTGACGGGATTAGTACCTGAGAATGTCACTCACAAAAAATGATGTAAGTTTTTTTTGTTAGAATGAGAAAAGGTAAGCTTTAAGCTTTTGGAATTACAATGACGATAATCTTCTTTCGTCGCTTTTTATTTTAAATCTGAGAGTCAATATTAAGCTTATTTTATGGACTTCTTTGCTCGAGACTAAATGGCTTTACTTTTATGTTCAGTCTCTGTAAAATCTAGAATTGCTACATGTTACGGTCTAGTGTTTCTAATTAGGAGAATCTAGTCTAGACTCAAGATAGATTACCTACTGATACCTTAAATACGAACTTACATAATACCTTATGTCTATTAAAACAAGAGCCAAAGCAGCCAATAATTAGTCTATAGTATTATAAGAAAGAAAGATTTGTTTGTTTTATATGAATAGCCTCCGAAAGTACTGAACCAATTTTAAAAATTCTTCATCATAGAAAGCTAAATTATCCAGGAGTAACATACCTAGGCTACTTTTGATCTCGATAGTCTCACGAGATGGGGCGTTATTGCGGGATGCAGCTAGTTTTATATATTATGTAGATTATGCCGACGATTTTTTTATTGTTTACAGTTAAGTGAAAAGGACAAGCTATTCATTACGGTGAGTGGTGATTAGCATGCGCGGATGGACTAATCAAGATTCCGGTGCGTATGCGCAGACACTACATACGGCGATACTACTTCATACCTACTAGCCGCGCAGGGTTACCAACAACAACATTTTTTTGCGTAAATATAGCAATTTAACTATAGAAATTTTATCGCAAAAGTACAGTATTTCTTAGAATGAGGGAATCAATTTATTTATGCAGACTTAGATAAATTTATCTAATCGCAATCGGTTTTGCGGTTTTTACGTGAGTCAGTAACAAAGTTATATATATACATACAAACTTCACGTTTATATAATATTTTTGCGTAAAAGAGTAACAAACTCACATACATACTTAACTTACATACTAAACTTTCGCGTTTATAATATTAGTAAGATTGGGTATAAATTGTAAAACATTTTTAAAACAAAACTTTTAGGCTTTTCCAATAATGTTATAAAGAGGAAAAAGTTGAGCCGTTAATTTGTTACTCTAGGTATATAATATTTCAAGTTTCATCGCAATCGGTTCAGTAGTTTTTGGGTGACAGATTAACAAAGTCACATAACATACATAAATACATACATTCAAACTTTCATGTTTTTAATATTAGTAAGAAGAAAGGTTTAGAACTGATCGACAGCCCTACAGCACTTAGCACCGGATGCAAAAGGAAGGTCTTCTGTAAAAACTAGTGCAGTGATAGATATCCTATCGTTGAAGGATATAGGGGTTTTTGTTACGACAGCGAGCAACTAAAGTTGGCTAAATGAGATCCTACATGGAACACGTGAATAATTCAGTGGCTACCTACTTGTTGTGTTGTCTATAGTATCTATATTTATAAAAAGAGTAATATAACTTTGTTGGATTAAGTTATTGGGCCCTACCATGATGTTTTATAAGTCGTCGCGAAGTCGTCGCGTTGTCGTTCAACTAAAAATAATAAAATTTAAAACACATCAAATACCTAATTCAAAAACAAAAGAAAAACAAACTTAAACAAAAAAAAGAATTGATAAAAAGGACCAAAATAACCTCTACATAGGTACAGTACCACCGACTAATTAATCTGTTTTATCATCTGAAGTCGGGCAGCCAAACTAAGTACAATATGGAACCAACCAGTAAAACTGCCCGACTTCAGATGATAAAACAGATTAATTAGTCGGTGGTACTGTACCTATGTAGAGGTTATTTTGGTCTTTTTTATCAATTCTTTTTTTTGGTTGTTTTATAAATTATTTTTTGTTTCTTTTTTGAAGTCGGTTTTTTAATTTTTAAATTAGTTTTTACACACCTACTGCTCTACAAAGTTACTTTATTTGACCAAAAAGGTCAACGTAAAGCGACTCTTTATTCCCTAGGTGCATAAAGTGCACATTATGCACCTAGGGCATAAAGTAATTTAAATTTGGAACTAAGGTTCTGGTAGTATACGGCCATTCCGAACTGGCCACCTAGACATAACACATAAAAAAAATAAAAACTGGGCAAATTTTTTCTATTTTCATGGACGGAAGGGCAAAGCAAAAAGGTTTGGTTAGTATAAAGCCCCAACTTTTTTTTTTCATCAGCTAAGGCCGATGTGTGGTTTCGTCATTTTGATGTAACATTGTTAAATTTAATTAATATAAAGCTGTCAATATATTTCATATACGTTGCATTATTCTATTTTTGTTGTTGTTAGTTAAATACTTATTTTTGTAGCCCTTTTATTGTCTCGCAGTAGATGTGTAAAGTAGAGTATTCACCTCGGTACTAAAGTCTGTCTTTATCTTGGGCGCTTGAATCCCACGCTTCACTCAGGACTCTAGGTACATAACTCCTTCGCTTCGCTCAGGAGTTAAGTTTTTAACACCCTCGCTGCGCTCGGAAGTTAACCCTCTAGAGTCCTTCGTACGCTTTGGATTCAATATGACGCCCGCTATATAAGACAGGACTTTAGTACCTCGGTGCATAAACTACTATTTTTTTACCCTTTTTAGTATACCTACCTACCTAAAAATCAACAATATTGTTACCGTAATTTTAATTATTGAGAAGTTTGCTGATGAGAAGGTGGTTTCAGGTGCCTAATCAATCTGTACTTAGTTCTTTAGGGGTCTATTCTTTTTGGTAGAAGGCCAAAAATTAGTAATTTATTGAATTATGGGATGCTATCCTGTCCATCATTCCGAAGATACTCATCAGATCCTTACCAAACTTTTATGGGACCACCTCGAAGCTTCCACCTTTCCATTAAAAAAGAACTATATCAATCGGTCAAGCCATCTTTGTATAATCGATGAACAATTGAATGGAATACAGCGTTTTAAGGAGCATTCCCGGTCCTCACTTCGAAGATCCTCATCAAATTTATATGGAACCATCTCGAAGCTCCCACCTTTCCATTAAAAAAAGAATCATCTCAATCGGTCAAGCCATCTTCGAGTAATCGATAATCAATTGGATTGATTAATGCGTTTTGAGGAGCTTTTCCGTTCATCACTCCGAAGACCCTCATCAGATCCACTTCAAATTTTTATGGGACCATCTTGGAGCTCCCCTCTTTCAATTAGAAAAAGAATCATCTTAATCGGTCATGCCGTCTTCGAGTAATCGGTGAACCTACAAAAAAAAATATTATACATACAGACGAATTGATAACCTCCTCCTTTTATTTGAATTATTTAACTCGTTGTATGTAGATGCGTATAGTTCTGGATGTTCCCCTAAGTAAAATGAATAATCTAATCCTACTAAAAAATTATTATAAAGCTGAAATTTTGTGAGTATGTGTGAGTATATATATATGTGTGTTTGTTACTCAATCACGCAAAAACTACTGAACCGATGAAACTTAGAATATAGGTAGCTGGATACCGGGAATAACACATAGGCTACTTTTTATCCCGATATTCCCGCGGAAACGGGACTTACGCGGGTAAAACCGTGGGGCACAGCTAATAAAATATAATATAGAAAGAAAACTAGCTTCTGCGTTTCGCCGTCGCTTCTGCGTAAGTTTCGATCCCGCCGGATTATCGGGGTCAAAACTATCCTATCTCCTATCTATATCCATCTCTTAATTAAACTATCCTTACGTAAATTTTCACCTACATCGGTCTAACCGTTTACCGAAAGGGTTATGTTTTTATGCGCTTACTTTTGATCATGTTAAGTATTAGGTATTTTTGTTATAGTTGTTTTTTTTCATATTTCCAATGAATGAGTAACAAAAAACCCAAGATAACCTCGATCTAATTAAGACTTATTTTTATGTTTCTCAGTAAATTACAACTTATTTATTACAAAGGTTATCTCAGTATCGGTGGAGCTGGATTTCTTAGGAATCGACGTAATAAACTCAGATAAATAATATTTAGGTATGTATGGAATAACTACACGCGCACTGATAAGTCGCGACAAAGACGCGTCTCCGTATAGCTTCGCAAAATCCACCTGTGATTATTGTCTGTTCAGTGGTTATGTTAAAGGAATTCGTTAAGGCGACGACGACGCTCCGATTTAAAATAAATTAATAGGATAATACATACATGTTTAAACCCGACTGCTGATCTGTAACAAATAAAATGCAATATGTTAGTCGCGTTATTAATAATTAATAAACTATTAATACCATTTATAACTATAGTAATATTTAAAAGAGGAAAGATTAATAAGTTTGTTTGTCATTATTATATACTTTTGATTTCGATATTACCGCGGGAACAGGACTTACGCAGGTGAAACCGCGGAACACTACTACCGTTTAATGTATTAATGAAATCGTGATCACGTCTAGGGGCAGTTTTTATTGCTCTCGCGAAACTTGTATCGAGTTTTTTGTTTAGCACACCTCGTCGGTAGGTTGGCAGGTTGTTTATTAAAATTCTTAGAAGAATTTACATTCCCATAGATTTGTAAATATTTAGACAGTGTTGTATGTATGAACCACTTACGATAGAGTCATTAGTAGATATAAGTACTTGAGCTCCTTGATTCATGACGAAAATACAGGAATTTTATTCTTATACCGCGGTTTCAACCGCGGAAGTTAAAAACGCGTTGTCAGATGTGACGGGCGCGGGCGGCCGAGCGGTTCTCGAGCGGTTGCACTTATTCGTTCATTACTCGAGTTCTACTAATTGGATTTCGATGCAAAGTATACCACGACGTTTCTCGAACAATGGACTATCCAATATTGAAAACCAGATTTCAATCGGATTAGTAATTTTTAATTGTATAAGGAACAGACAGAGAAACCGACAAACAGACAGACATGAATTTTCAAAATTACGTAATTTTGTTCTACTACTTATTCTAAGTCCCCAAGACCACTTTTTTTTAAATTTACTTCCAAGTACAGACTTTTTGTCCTCTCGACCTTTATTATAAGTAAGTATAGATAAGCTTCTGCCCGCGGCATTTGTAATTTCTTTTAAACCGAATCCCATAGACTATCGTCCTCAATTTAACACCTACCCATCTTTAGATTGTTTAGATCATACTACATATTTATACTTATACCTATTATGTCAAATAGGTATAGTTAAAAATGCCATTTCTAAACTATTCATACGTGCACGATGTTAACATTAAAATATTTTGACATGTTGACAGTTTTATGCGCTGATTTCTGTTAAAATTCTATAAGAAAACTAATTCCAATTCTAATTTGCTAATGGATTTTAAATCGTAACTCTTGAGAATGAAGACTCATCTTAATCTGACAAGTTGTATCAAACAAAGTAGTCAGAAAAAGCACAAAATACATATATAAGATCTTTTTGTGGGTTTTCTAAGTAGGAATCATTAGTCAATATCTTAATGAGATGTATGATTGAAATGATTCTATGAACTAATGAAATAATTAAAATTAATAGAAAGTCGGCATTTAGCACCATAACTCATACTTTAATAGGTATTTATTATATTGACGACCTTTGTGGCACGGTGGGCGAAGCCTGCAGGTCGGGCTACGCAGATGGTTGCGGGTCAATTCCCGCCGGGAACAAATATTTCTGCTAACCATAAATGTTTGTATCTAGTTCTGGGTTTTCGCTATGTATCACACATATGTATTACTAGCTGCGCCCCGCGGTTTCACCCGCGCAAGTCGCGATCCCGCGTTGTTCGAACACCTACCTACCGCAATGCAATAATCCACACTTAAACGGTCGCCCATTGAAGTACTGTTGAAGCCAGGCGCTACCGCGCCTGGCTTCATCAGTACTTCCCTGGTCGTCCGTTTAAGTGTGGATTTTTGCACTGCGATAGGTAGGTGTAGTAAGTTAAAGTTTGTATTTCGTCAGTAAGTGACGATGACGATGACGAAGGATGACGATGACGATGGATGACGATGATGATGATGCCATTCTACATCACTTATCTTACCCCTGTGTCGATTTTCATTCATTGAATGGTTATCACCCGCGTAAGTCCCGATCCTGCGGGATTTTCGGGATCAAAAGTATCCTATGTTACTCTCCATCATTTAAACTATCCCTATGCACATTTTCATCCAATAAATATTATCACCCGCGTAAGTCCCGATCCCGCGGGATTTTCGGGATCAAAAGTATCCTATGTTACTCTCTATCACTTAAACTATCACTATGCAATTTTTCATCTAATAAATAGTTATCACCTGCGTAAATCCCGATCCCGCGGGATTTTCGGGATCAAAAGTATCCTATGATACTCTCCATCATTTAAACTATCCCTATGCAAATTTTCATCCATTAATATTATCACCCGCGTAAGTCCCGATCCCGCGGGATTTTCGGGATCAAAGTATTCTATGTTACTCTCTATCACTTAAACTATCCCTATGCAAATTTTCATCTAAGAAATAGTTATCACCTGCGTAAGTCCCGATCCCGCGGGATTTTCGGGATCAAAAGTATCCTATGTTACTCTCCATCATTTAAACTATCCCTATGCAAATTTTCATCCAAATCGGTCGAGCCGTTTGACCGTGAAGAGGGAACAAACAAACAAACAAACAAACAAACAAACAGATTTTCGGATTTATAATATTAGTAGGAAGTAGGATGTATTTACAAAAAAAGTAAAATATGCAGTATTTATATGCATTGTTTAGTACCCATAGTACAAGCCTAGTGCTAAGTTCGGGGCTAGATAGCGCTGTGTGTAATGTCAAGCAATATTTATTTAATTTCTTCTATGGTTTTCGCGATTGACCTCAACCTTGAAAAAGCCAACTGTAAAGTTGGCGAAAGCTCGGTTCGTTTAGAACAATGAATAAAAACGCGATAAAACCGGATACATAAAGTGTTTTAATATATATTCATTTGATTTACTTATAAAGGTATGTGTGACTCATTTTCTGTACAATTTCAACTTTTAATTAGCTCTTTTAAACTTATTCGAAGCCACCTGTGTCCTTTCGCGACCAAGACTATTGTAGCATAGACGAAACGTCGA
The DNA here is from genome assembly GCA_949358125.1 of Idaea dimidiata. Classification (NCBI taxonomy): domain Eukaryota; kingdom Metazoa; phylum Arthropoda; class Insecta; order Lepidoptera; family Geometridae; genus Idaea; species Idaea dimidiata. The sequence goes on from OX442334.1 coordinate 14,089,556, forward strand.
GGTACCAAATAGAATTTTGAAATAATAATATGGGAATAAGATATGGGAAAAATGAAAATAATTATTACCTTAATTTGTGTACCCCCGTTTGCGGATGATTTTGATAAGAGATGGACTCGTTGGGTAAATCCCATTGGTCAGACTAGCCTGATCAGAGTTTTTTCCTATTGGTTCCCTTTCCTTATTATCTAAATCACTATCAATGGGGAATCATTTCTTTCCTCTTGTTAGAATTTACATTTTCAAATCACAATTCTATTGACGATTACAATCGCCCCTTGGGACGAGTTACAATCATACAAATCCCAGGGATTTTTTCTCTCTTTTGTTACTAAGAAAACAAACATACAAGTATTTAGTATTCGAAGCACACGGATGGGATGGATAGGATGCATCACCCAGTCTTTTTGTCTGCGCAGACGCAGGCGTTGACACATTAGTGAGTTTAAATTACTATTTCTAGGTGCGCACACGCAGCGCAGTGACAGACTTATCGTGGGACTGTATCTGTTATATGTAGGTACGGTAGAGACGGGAATTTTGTAGTATTTTTTGTTACATTTATACTAACCGACTGTAAAACAAATATTTGTATGTTCCACAGATATACAAATATTGTATTACGTAGTCGAGTCTTTTTGCAACGCTTTTTGCATGCAAATTGTATCTACTAGACATTTGTATTCCAGAGGAATTGACAATGTATCACGATCGAATTTATGGTAAACGATAAAAAATACATGATGGACGAGTGTTGCTTAAGTAAAGTTTTTCCACAGTGTGTTTCGGGGATTTAAGCCGAAATATTAGTGGGAAGGGGTTCTAGAGGCAAACAACTTTTCTTCTAGGACCTTTGGAAATATTCCATTATTTCTAATAGTATGTAACACTGCGAAACAGTTATTTAAAAAATAAACACAAGTAATACTTAGATTGCAGTAGTCCAAGTAAACAAAAGGATAACTTTACTTCAATGAACTTTAAATTTCGGAAAACTAGAAAGTTGGATATTTTAAAGGTCTTAAAATAAGTTGTTCGCCGAAAATCTTGTGAAGCGGAGACGCAAAAATCGGAAAGTGGTACCCGGACCTCCGACAGGGATGCAACCGGGAACATCGCTCGGATGATTAGAACAAAAGTTGTTTAGAACAAACCCTTGAGGCACTAACGCTGTATGTTTTGTTTTAAGGATGGAACTATTGTTTCCTTGAATTGACACTAGACGAATTATGGAACACTTTCGGAGTATCGTTCTTCGGTGAAGAAATCTTTAGTAGGTATTCTACTAGCGGTTTGATCGACATAATAATTTCGTATAACAGATACAAAATACCATTTTAAACTAACATGACTTTTTCAATGCATTGAGCAGTAAAAACTGACAACGGAGAATTATTATTGATGCCATACAATTATATGCCCATAATGTATGAGATACACAGATGATCACATCGACAAACTTTAACTTTTAAATTAGTTGGTAAATTATAATAAACTAGCTGGTCCTGCGTTTTTAACCACGTAAATCCCAATCCCGCGAGAATATCAGGTTAAAAAGTATATACCTATGTGTTATTCCAGGGGCTCGATTCGGTAAGGACATAGCATGCGGAATGCAGGCGACGTCTCCTGCACGTCGCCTGCATTCCACCGGCATTCCGTATGTATGTTAATTCGTATTCTGTAAATGTTATTTTACTTAATTAGTTAAGTAGCCTTAAAAATTAAGGGCTACTTAATTATTTAAATAGCTTCACTTGTTCCTCAGCCAATCAGTATTTAAAGATGTTATTGAATATCTATTATTTTTACTCCTGCAACAAATCGACTTCTGCAATGTTCATGCATCCCGCCTGTTTGTCGCACGCATGCTATGTTTTTACAGAATCGGCCCACTGGTCTCCAGCTCCAGAGATCCCAGTTGGTACATAGCTGACGTGACAACAGTTAGTTATAATAACCCATTGTCAATAAATGTTTTTTCTTTCTTTCTATACCTACTAATTTTATTTTATAAATTTTATACGAGTAAGTATATAATCCGCCCTACCATGGCGCCCTACCACATCAAATAGTAAAAAAAATATAAAAAACCAACTTTAAAAACAAAAGACTTTATTTAATTTCATTGCGTATTTAACTATTAAATATTCCGCGCTAATAATAGAGGTTAAAGTATGAAATTGCCGTTTTATTGCAATAGGTTCTTTGAATTGACATAGAATCTTCATGGTTTGAGGTTTTCGAATGAAACTTTTTTCAAATGGTTTCTGTGATGTTCTTTTTTTAAAAAATGTGAAACATTTGAATATCGACTTTCAATTGTTTTTGTTATTCAATTTAGACAAGAAAGATGGATACTGCGAAAATTCGAGTGATTTTTGAATACGAGTTCCGACGCGGAACTAACGCGGCAGAAACAGCCCGCAATATCAATGCTGCGTTTGGAGAGGGGTCTACTAATGAACGCACCGTGCGATTTTGGTTTAAACGCTTTCGTGATGGAAATTTCGACTTAAAGAACGAGCCACGAGGAAGACCGCCCACACAGGTGAATAACGATGAATTAAGAGAGATAGTGGAAGCCGATCCTAGTCAAACTACCCAGGAATTAGCGGCATGGTTTAACGTTACCTTACCCACTTTATTGACTCACTTGCGTCAAATCAATAAAATAAAAAAATACGAAAAATGGGTGCCTCATGATTTGACTGATCTGCAGAAAGAAACGCGTGTTGAAACTTGTGTTGCCTTGTTGAACCGGTACAGAAATGAAGGAATATTGGATCGAATTGTAACATGTGATGAAAAGTGGATTCTTTATGATAACCGGAAAAGAAAAATGCAATGGCTGACCCCAGGTCAAATGCCACAACAGTGTCCTAAAGCAAAACTTACCAATAAAAAGGTAATGGTAACTGTTTGGTGGTCTCAGCATGGTGTTATTCACTATAGTTTTCTTCGATCTGGTCAAGCAATTACGGCAGATGTCTATTGTGCCGAACTCCGAACCATGTTGACAAAACTAGCAGTAAAACAGCCCCGACTCATGAATCGATCTTCACCATTATTGCTCCACGACAACGCGAGACCTCACACAGCACGAGAAACCATTTTGACCCTTCAGGAACTGCACTTAGAAACCATTCGTCATCCTCCGTATTCACCAGACCTTGCTCCAACGGACTACCATTTTTTTCGTGATTTGGACAATTATCTACGTGACAAGAAGTTTTCTTCCCAGGAGGCAGTACCAAATGCTTTTACACAGTTTGTGCAGTCTAGATCGTCGGAGTTCTATCGCAAAGGCATTAATAACCTTCCTATTAGATGGCAGTAATGTATAGATTATAATGGCAACTACTTTGATTAAATAAATTTGTTAAATATTTAAAAAATAAACAATTAAGATTTCCAGTACAAATCGGCAATTTCATACTTTAACCCCTAATACTTAAACCTTTCATGAGTCATGACCATATCCCTATAAAAAAAGGTAAATTCTAATTACTATACATTAGAAAATAAAACAAAACATAAGACTCAGGCTAAGGACCCAGGTCTCTCTTTCTTCAGGAGAGACTGTTCGAGATCTTTGTTGGGACGTTTCGACCCTTTACAGGTCTCCTCGCTTCAGGAAGAGAAGAAACAATACTATTCAAAATGCCACGCAATTAAACTCAAAAATTAGTTTAATTTCCGTTTTACATCGCGAAAATAGAAACTTTATTTAGGCAGGAAACAGTCGACAACGTTTGTATAGTGTCCTCATATGGAGCGGTAAAGGACAAGAGTTCCCTACAGCGCGCTTCATCGATCAAACAGGGGAACTTTGACACGCAGACCTGTCAGCTGATCAAACTGTCAGTAGCTACGGTTCAAGATGTCAGTCTACGAACCACTTGCCTGATGCGATGGTGTCAGGTTACTTTGATTGCCAACTATTAAATGGGATGGATGAAGTTTCAGAATAAATTTCTTGTTTTTAATAGTATGTATTAACAAAAGAAAAATGAATATAAGTAGTATATCCGTTGTCTAGTCACCGTAACACAAGCTTAGCAGCTTACCACGGGGCTAGATGGCGCTGTGTGTTGGTCCCAGAATTTTTATTTTTATTTAATACATATTAAATAAATAGGTTTCGAGATGTTATCTTTTTATTATAAAATTTAATCTAATCAAATTCCCATTTCCTTGACAATTTCTTTTTGTTTTAGTTTTAGGTTTAGTTTTGTATTTTATTGTTTTTATTTTATGTAATTGATTATGTGAATGTGAATAAAGGATATGGATATCTAATCAAATTACGAGTAATCAAAATTTTGCCATGGTCATGGTGATCATAAGTCAGGTCATCACATGGTCGCATATTCAGTTACTTAGTTCTACATTTTGTCGCATCTGTGTCGGAATGCCGTTACTCTTTGCCTCGTCTAGGCGACAATGGCAAGTTAGCAATATCGCTAGGACAGGCGCGGGCGCCGGCGTGGGACGACATTACAAACAACATCCCACTGGCACATTTATGTGACTTGTAATTTATTCTAGGTATAAGTATATAACAAAAACTAAGAGTAAATTATAAATAACTAACTGTGCCCGCGTCTTCGTCCGCGTTGTTCGCACGCCCTACCTACCCCTGTGCAAAAATCCACACTTAATCGGTCGTCCATCGAAGTAGATACATCGCTAGTCTTCCGTTTAAGTGTGGTAGGTAAGGTGTTGCGCGCACTTCTCATCTTAAGCATATTTAAAAATCATAATATGTATGTATAGAAATGTATAAATATTGTATTATAAAATGTGACTTCAGATAATGTAATGCAATATAATCTCAACAATAGCAACTTTGTTAAATTTTGTCAATGGCAACAAAGAAAAGCAAATACATTTTGGGTGATCCCATATTTTGGGAGATTCAGCATTGCGGCAGATTCTGGATAATTTAACATTTTGGGTTAATTCAAAATTTTGATCCTAAAGGAAATAAATGTTTGGGATTGACGCGAGTGACTTCACAAGACGCAGCCTGTACGTAACTTCATAATAGAAAGCACGATGGTCTCGCTTACACGTAGCTTCTCACCTCGGTGGTCCACCATTTATGACATCCTGCGCCTGAGTCGATGCACACACTGTTTACTGTACACAGTACGTACAGTACACAGTACACCCACATGATAATTAGTAGTTAGTAGATAGGTACGCGTCTCTCGTCTCGCCTTTATGTTTACATTACGTCGAAAATACTCACTGACTTTAATTAGTTGCTTTTTATGACGATTTATTTTTGACGCAACTTTTTCTAAATAAGTAGGTGTGATTGAAACCCTTACAGATTATCGATTGTTTCATCAGACGATAGATAATTTAAAAATATAAATTTATTTCAATTTCATCTATTACACAAAGTATAAAATTGTATCGCAGTGACTAAAGGAGTTACCTATGTAGCAAGTTTCATACGGATACGGGTTGAGGTTATGATTAGACGAGATGGTGGGCTGGTTGCTCAGCAATATTAGTGCACAAAAATATATGAAACAACATTCAGTCACTTTAAGGTTTCTTAAAGTGACTGAAAGTTGGCGAGCAGTCTGCAGACTGAGAGTCAATGATCTGCGGAACCTTAAACTTGAGGAAGTGGAGTCAGTATGTCGTGGACCGTTACTGCTCACCGCACACCACTTCCGGTCATTAAGTTAGTAATATATGGGAACAAAGGTGGCTTTACAAGTCATTACTCATGCTGTGTATACTAGTCTGGCTAATTCCATAAATACATTCCACCGGAGAAGTTTTATATATTTTGGCAGGAAACTTCATCTGAGTTGTTAATTGACTACAACTCTCAGTTGGGATATAGGTACTTGTAATTACTACTTAATTAGTACGATCTATAATCTATATGAATGAAGAGTTAAAAAAGGGGTAATCCAATACTGGTCTTACTAGACTGATTGCCAAATACTGAAACGCCATTCAAAATAAGTAAAAGGCTCAGCAATTAAGAAGCATCTAAACTCAAAAACTCGTATCCTAATATTTAATTTAGAAGCTGCTTAACTATTTAAGTAGACCTCTATTGCTGATAGGCTAAATAATTACTTACCGATATTTTGCTAATAAACTTAACCATTTGTATTTACCTTTAATAAAAACAAATAATTGAATTGATATTTTTTCAATAATCATCGATGTAATAACATTTACTTATCCCATCTTTAGAATTCTCGTAATCATTAAGCCAGACCATTAAGTTGTTCTGTAAAATGGAAAACTATTTAAGAATAATTATAAAAGGTAAAGAAAATGCCCATTCAGAGGAAACCCCTTCACATTAACTCTACAAACAAATTCTAAATCCTTGCGAAAACGCTAAGCTCATAATCTGTGTAATAAGGGCTAATTTGCCTCGCACGCACACCGCCGGTTACTCAGCAAATCCTCACATTACGCTAATGTCATGTATGCCAAATGCGCTCTAATGAACGTCGGAACCCTTGATTCTGGAGCTCTAATTAAGGTGCCTTCCTAGTTGATAAGAATAATGAAAGCTGTGGGTTAATTTATTAGTAAGTTGATATTTTCTTTTTACTATAGAAACATATTAATATCAGCATTTATAAGAATTAGGTGTTAGTTGTCCTATTCGCAATTAGTCAAATCTTGCAATAAATCTCATTCGCATCTCGTCTAACGTTCGCAACGAATCACATATTTTCTTTATTTCTACACTTGACCCCATTTTACACTTCCTTGGGGTCCACGGCTCCACAACGGCGAAACGAAAGTCCTCCTACTAGAACCATTGATTACAAGTTTTCAGTATTGATTTTGAATTTATTCCAATTATTATTAGATTATTCTGTTCCTTTGTAATCAATTTACATGGTGATTAAACGAATTTAGGTTCAAATACAAAAGATGGGTACCTTACCTACTTACCTATTCAAAGATCCACGAATCTTAAAGAGGCGAGCCCTAAGTCAAACCCCTTTGGAAAATTTCACTTAAGCATATCAAATTATGTGAAGTCAACGTTCCGGGATCTAAGCAGCTAAGTAATTACTTCACATCACTTGAGTGGCGGCCAACGACATATTAAGCTATATTTTAATTTACTTAAATTCGCCCCTAATTTTAAGAGGGCTGGCGTTTTATAGAACCTTTTTATATTTGGGTTGAAATGAGATTAAAAAGGGTTTACGCTTTTTGACGTGACACCCTTAATTAATATGGAGTCATTATGCCTGTAGGTACTGTCACTGGCAAAAGTAGCTTGCACGGTTCAAGATTTCAAAACAAGTACGGTCATCTTCTGCACTCAGCAGCCTTCAAGCTTAACGCAATACAAACATTTTATACAAGATTTGAGAACCTCCTCCTTTTTTGTTTGTTAGAAGTCGGTTAAAAAATGGGCCCGCATTCAGGCCGGCGGCTTTTAACGTCTAGTTGGTCCTGAATGTCAAGTAAAAATACGACATCTTCATTTCAGATGTGCAGCATATACTTACTTGAAAGCAAAATCCAGGTCACCGCAATGGTGTGTAGACTTAGGTACACTTGATAATCGATGAGAAAGCGCAAAAACGACCGTGCCAATTGTAATTTAAAACCATTCTAGCTAATTTTGTCGATGACTATACCTACCATAGCTGGTGGAAATATTTTAGTAGGTCAACGGAGACTGGATCGCGAACAGGCGACGTGGAAAAATAGCTATCAACTTAATTGAAAGAGACCCGGACAGGACAACATGGAAAAATGGTACCTACCAGACTTTTATTTACTTCTTTTATTTTATTAGGTAGGTTAGAATTTCCGTTGAACCTGGGGTCCCTCGGTGCGTAGTTTTTTACACAGCCCGACAGATAGACTTACGACATTACTGCACCCCTATTCCATTTAGGGTGTTAAAACAGTTAAAAGTAATACAACTCAAATCGTCATTATCATCATGCCAGTGAACACAATTCAAACTCCATTGAGTGTAGATTGCCTTTTGTGTCGCGTCATTTGACGTGACACCATGTGACACGGCGTGACATTATGTGACACGACGTGACACACTCACACCGACACCCGGCGCGTCTACCAAATATTCCCTTCACACTCAATTAGTTAAACAAATTTTATGGAATGCGCCAAATGAGGTGCGTAAATTGTTAAAAACTTTCATACCGCGTAACTCAATATATTTTGCGAAATCTAAACCTACTTATTAGAATAAGTTTGAAAATTAAAAAGAAAGAACGCCACTAAAATTAGTTTTTTTCTCTGAATTTCCCGTAGTAGTAGGTACGGCCATAGCTTACAACACCTAAATAGGGCTGCACATTGGATACAAATGTACGTTTTAATTTTATGGGTCATCTTTTGTTTCGAAGTGAAAAATATACACTGTGCGCTTCGACACACGAAGCGACGAATAAAATTTGCACGAAACTCGTGTGGGACCGAGCCAAATACGGTGACAATGGGTCTACATTTATTACGCACAGGTGTAGGTGTGTCAGTGACGTTACAATATTGCGACCCGATCACAATCATAGCAGATGTGAAGCGAAGCAATTGTCACTTAGAATGCATTCTCTTATCTTACCAGTAGGAGGCACCCACTGTTACAACTACAGTTTCTATTCTCATTGTCACATGGACATGACAAGTAATGTCCACCTCATTTATTTACGCTAATTTTCATACTATATTATACTCGTAGAAGTTAAAAGAAGTTGAACCCAATCTATGTAACACATAGATCGCCAGCTATCTTCATGCGAATTTTAATCGCAATCGGTTTTATATTTTTCATATCAAAAAGGAATAACACAAATAAACTTTCACGTTTATTATATTAGCGGGAACCTTTAATTTTAGGTAAATAATAGGGGTTAAAGTATGAAATTGCCGTTTTATTGCAATAGGTTCTTTGAATTGACATAGAATCTTCATGGTTTGAGGTTTTCGAATGAAACTTTTTCAAATGGTTTCTGTGATGTTCTTTTTTTTAAAAATGTGAAACATTTGAATATCGACTTTCAATTGTTTTTGTTATTCAATTTAGACAAGAAAGATGGATATTGCGAAAATTCGAGTGATTTTTGAATACGAGTTCCGACGCGGAACTAACGCGGCAGAAACAGCCCGCAATATCAATGCTGCGTTTGGAGAGGGGTCTACTAATGAACGCACCGTGCGATTTTGGTTTAAACGCTTTCGTGATGGAAATTTCGACTTAAAGAACGAGCCACGAGGAAGACCGCCCACACAGGTGAATAACGATGAATTAAGAGAGATAGTGGAAGCCGATCCTAGTCAAACTACCCAGGAATTAGCGGCATGGTTTAACGTTACCTTACCCACTTTATTGACTCACTTGCGTTAAATCAATAAAATAAAAAAATACGAAAAATGGGTGCCTCATGATTCGACTGATCTGCAGAAAGAAACGCGTGTTGAAACTTGTGTTGCCTTGTTGAACCGGTACAGAAATGAAGGAATATTGGATCGAATAGTAACATGTGATGAAAAGTGGATTCTTTATGATAACCGGAAAAGAAAAATGCAATGGCTGACCCCAGGTCAAATGCCACAACAGTGTCCTAAAGCAAAACTTACCAATAAAAAGGTAATGGTAACTGTTTGGTGGTCTCAGCATGGTGTTATTCACTATAGTTTTCTTCGATCTGGTCAAGCAATTACGGCAGATGTCTATTGTGCCGAACTCCGAACCATGTTGACAAAACTAGCAGTAAAACAGCCCCGACTCATGAATCGATCTTCACCATTATTGCTCCACGACAACGCGAGACCTCACACAGCACGAGAAACCATTTTGACCCTTCAGGAACTGCACTTAGAAACCATTCGTCATCCTCCGTATTCACCAGACCTTGCTCCAACGGACTACCATTTTTTTCGTGATTTGGACAATTATCTACGTGACAAGAAGTTTTCTTCCCAGGAGGCAGTACAAAATGCTTTCACACAGTTTGTGCAGTCTAGATCGTCGGAGTTCTATCGCAAAGGCATTAATAACCTTCCCATTAGATGGCAGAAATGTATAAATAATAATGGCAACTATTTTGATTAAATAAATTTGTTAAAAATTTAAAAAATAAACTATTAAGATTTTCAGTACAAATCGGCAATTTCATACTTTAACCCCTAATATTAAACTCGTTTGAATATACATTCCTAAATATAGAAAGCTACATAGCTACGGTATAATGGAAACACTCTCTTGCTACAAAAGCCTTATTTTTTGCATGAATTAAGGCACATTCACACCAACACAAAAGGTTTCGTATAAATTGTGACATTGTTGCGGGCGTCCTTCTGGAAGAACTGCCTCGTGTTTCATATCGGGATTTATAAAGAACATCAAGACGGGTTTATTGTTAGTATTATATTGTCACTGGTAGAAACTCGAGCTCATATTGTTCTTTAAGAAGTGTTTGGATCGTAATCTTGAGTTCACTACTAAAGCTGTTTGGTACGAGAAATATTCAGCGTTTGTTGACAATTCTGGGACATAAATGTATAAATACACTGAAAATATTGCATGACGTTGCATTTCACAAAATGTAACTAAGCAACTAGGTTTGTAGTACTATGGGAACCAGACAACGGATTTTTTTGATAAAATACTTTTTTTTTTAATAAGTTACTAATTATAAATGTAGAAAAGACCCTTAACATAAGCAACCATTGCCGTCTTCCTAGATGACTAGATGAGCGTTCTACATCTTAGAGCATATAATCACTTACCATCAGATAAGATGATGGTTAATCGCTCGTCTATCGTGAATAAAGTGACATTTTTATTAATTTTAACAAAGGACCAATGCAGCGCGCTGCTGTCCACAAAAGTGGTTAATCTCGTAGCATACTAATCTAACTTACTTCTTACTAATATTAAAAACTGCAATAGGTTGCAAGTATGTATGTATCTATGTATGTATGTATGTATCTATGTATGTATGTGATTTTGTTATTCTTTCACGAGTAAAAAATATCCCGATATTCCCGTGAGAACCGAACTTACGCGGGTAAATCCGCAGGGTATAGTTCATCATCATCATCATCATCAGCCCGTTGCAGTCCACTGCTGGACATAGGCCTCTCCAATTGCACGCCACCTAGATCTATTTTCGGCTTCTCGCATCCAGTTTGTGCCAGCCGTCTTGCGCAAATCGTCGCTCCAACGTGCCTGAGGACGTCCTACACTACGTTTGCCGAGACGCGGTCTCCACTCTAGAACTCGTTTACCCCAACGGTTGTCGGTTCTACGGCTAATATGGCCAGCCCACTGCCACTTCAGCTTGCTAATCCGGTGAGCTATGTCGAAGACTTTGGTTTTCTGACGGATCACCTCATTTCTGATGCGATCCCTCAGAGAAACGCCGAGCATAGCTCGTTCCTTAGCTCGCTGAGCGACTTTGAATTTGTGGACCAACCGTGCCGTTAGTGTCCACATTTCGGCTCTGTATGTCATGACGGGTAGGACGCACTGATTAAAGACCTTTGTCTTTAGGCACTGTGGGATTGACGATGTAAAAACTATCCTCCATTGCATTTGTGAACAATTTCGGGGAAATAACATCCCCTTGTCTCACTCCTCGATGCAACGGTATGGGCCTTGTTTGCTGATTCTGTACTTGAACGGACATGGTGGCGGACTCGTAAAGACATCTCATCACTTGGATGTACCGCCAATCTACTTGGCAGCGCTGCAGGGACTCCAGAACAGACCAGATTTCAACCGAGTCAAAGGCTTTTTCATAGTCCACAAATGCTAGACACAGGGGCTGATTATACTCTTCCGTCTTCTGTATAATCTGCCGCACTGTGTGGATGTGGTCTATGGTGCCATATCCGCTCCGAAACCCAGCCTGCTCCGGTGGTTGGAATTCGTCGAGTCTTCGCGCAAGACGGTTCGTGATCACTCTAGAAAACAGCTTATAGACGTGGCTTAGAAGGGATATGGGTCGATAGTTTTTCAGCAGGGTCTTGTCTCCCTTTTTGAAGAACAGGACGACCACACTCCTACTCTACGCCTCTGGAGTTCTCCCTTCGAACAGGACAGCGTTAAAAAGCTTCTGGAGCTCCCTCAGTACGGGTTTACCTCCTGCTTTCACCAGCTCTGTGGTAACGCCATCCTCTCCAGGGGCTTTTCCATTTTTGAGCTGTCTAAGAGCGATCTCGATTTCGTCAATACTGACTTCTGGCAGGTCTTCGGTGAAATGGCGTGTTAATGTTGCTCTAGGATCCTCATTTTCGGGATTCGGCTGAGATGCATGCGATGCGTATAATCGGGCATAAAAGTCTTCTACCTCCGAAAGGACTGCCGGCTTCGAAGCAACGACTTCTCCACCTGCTGTGGTCAACTTCGTCAGGTGGCTTCTTCCAAGAGATTGTACAAACACTTTTGACCCCCGGTTCTGCTCGATCGCTCTTTCAATTAAAAGAGTATTGAAGCGCCGGAGGTCGCGTCGTACGTGTTTGCTGATCTCTTGGTTTAGAGTCCGCTTTTCTGACGAAGTGATGGGTGGGTTTTCACGTCGTTCCTTCATTAGCCCTAGAGTCCCTTCTGAAAGCTTAGACTTTTTGCCCTTACGCTGCATATTACAAAATCTCGTACCTTCTTCCCTGAGCATCCGAGTCACATTTTCGAGGTCCTGGTTTACGTCTGTTGTGGTTTCCACGGCAGCGAATCGGTTCACCAGGTTTGACTGGAACGTTTCAGATCCTGCCATGATTTGGAGCAGAGTTGGTCGGAGTCTGGACTTCATCAGACGGACACGTTCGGCCTTAAAGTTGATATTCAGAGAGCCTCGGACAAGTCGGTGATCGCTACCGGTATTGAACCTGTTGATCACGGAGACGTCTCTGAATATATGCTTCTTGTCCGTCATGATGAAGTCGATCTCATTTTTAGTCATAGAGTCAGAGCTTCGCCATGTCCACTTCCTTTGAGGCTGTTTCTTGAAGAAGGAGTTCATCAAGAAGAGCCCCTGTCGTTCGAGGAAGTTGACGAGCATTTGCCCCCTATGATTCCTGCTTCCAAATCCATGGCACCTACTACCGATTCGCTGCAATTCTGTACTCCCACTCTTGCGTTGAAGTCCCCCATAACACCGGTGTACTGGGTTTTTGTAGTGAAGTGGAGGGCCCTCGATATGTCATCGAACATATCCTCCACTTCGCCGTCCGAGTGTGTCGAGGTCGGTGCGTACACTTGCACTACCTTGAGGCTATACCTCTCGGTGAGCTTTACAATAAGGTACGCTACCCTGTTCGACACACTCGATACTTCCACAACGTTGTCAGATAGGGACTTATTCACCAGAAACCCAACGCCACCTTGGGACAGCTGGTCTCCCTCACGGAAGTACATTAGGTGGCCGGATTCCAGGGTTATGGTGTCCTCCCCCTCTCTTCGGACTTCGCTCAACCCCAGTATATGCCACCTAATTTTCCCAAGTTCCACCTAGAGTTGCGCCAGATGCGAGTCAAGCCTTAGCGTGCGTCCGTTATACGTCGCCAGGGTCAGTCGGTTATCGTGGCCTCCCGTAGCCCGGAGATTCTTGGCACCCCCCGCCCCGCCGTTACCATGTTCGCCACCATGACCAGGAATAGCAGGGCCGCCGGGAACTAGGGGCCGTGGCTTGTGGTTTCTCTGCATTTAGAGGATTTGCCCATAATCGCCTCGCTGGGCATGCGGGTTGGCGATCGCAGGGCGTAACTACTAGAACCGGTGATGCTACTGCCCATCACCGGTCTGTTGCATTTAGTTACGCCTCTTGGGATGGATATACCGCCATCAGTCGGTCGCCAGAGCCTCGTCCGTTAGTCAGCAGGATGCACCGCGTGCAGGTGAGGTTGGCTGGGGCGAAAGATGCTGGTTCACCCCTTACATCCTAATATAGGGTATAGTTAGTCAAAGATATACACGATTAACCTAGTATGCTAACTATATGGCGTCAGTCCCCAACAGGCTTGCCCCGTCCGTCACGTAATGCGTCACGCGTCCTCTACGTAACGCAATTAGTAGCGATTGTCGCGATTGGCCTACAGAGACAATATAGCTGTGATTAACAGTCTCTCGACACTCTAGTCGTGCAAACGATTTACTCTGGAATTTCTATATCTGGGAACGTGTTTTACGCGGGTAAAACCGCGGAGCGCGCCTAGTGAAGATATAGTCCATTTGCCCGCGAGACAGTCCAGTATGCTAACAACATTACTGGTATCAGTCCCCAACAGGCCTGTCCCGTCACGTCACGCGTCCTAAACGTAACGCAATTAGACACGATTGTCGCGATTGGCCTACAGACACAGAAATAACTGTGATTAACAGCCACTTGACACGCTAGTCTCGCAAACGATTTAATCTGGAACTTTATATTATACTCGTAGCCGTAGCGTCATTCGATGGAATCTCTGAATCACTGAAGTGAGGCTGATTGTTTTTATTTCTGGATACTTCAGCGCTTTTGTTTTGCTTCTGCTATATTTATAACTAGCTGCGCCCCGCGGTTTTACCCGAGTAAGTCTCGTTTCCGCGGGAGTATCCAGATACGCCCGCGCCTCTCTCACACATAGTGTTATTCCAGGTCGCCAGCTACGTATATTATAAGTTTTACTGCAATCGGTTCAGTACTTTTTCCGTGAAAGAGTTACAAAGTCACATACATAAGTAACATATAATAATGTTAGTAAGATATCTACAATAGTTTTATTATTGTGTTAAATTTGTTTCTGTTTAGAGTCCACAATTTAGGCCCTTAGCCCCGTAGTTAAATAGAAATATTATTTTTTTATCGTATAACACAAAATACGATAACAATGAAACAAAAATATAATTTATAATTTCAGGTTACGCAAAAGGTGGCCTTGTCGCTTAAAGCGACTCCGCCAAGCAACCTTTGGATGTACAAGAAGTGAAGGAAGATGAAAAGTACCGAATAATGTGGAGTTATTCTGTATGCTTGACTTTGTAACACCCCACGATTTGGCATTCATCATGACGTATCATGTTTTGTTTTAATTGAACGCATCCAATTATAATTAACAAAAAACCATTTATTTAGATGTAAGTTAAGAAACAAAAATGATATCTTCGAAAAAAAATCACAAAGTACATACCTAACCTATCCCCTGTTTGTCACAAAGTATCCGCAATTTACGGTAGGTATTTTTATTTTTTAGACCGTACATTTTCTTTTTCCGTGACAAAAACAAACTAATAAATAACTAATCCGTTTATTATTCAGTTACATTCTAAGTACAACCGTCCATAAAATCTCATTAACAATATTCCTTAATCTACCTAGTTAACAGGAAAATGTATGTCAGTAACAAAATAAAGCATTGTTTCCTTTCTCACCCGATTCCGTACCCAATTCCAGTCTGGTCACGTGTACCGAATCATCTGGTTCGAGTGTACAGTACACCTCGACTGGAGTTTTATGACGATGTTAAATGGATGACTACTGGGGTGAACTGAACACCTATATTTATGCGATTCATACTAAAAACCTGTGTTAGTCATGATTCTGTGGGAATATCGGGATAAAGTAAATATGTCTTCTAGATTACAACAACTGTAGATATCGACATATTATAAACTTACATTGTAATCGGTTCAGTAGTTTTTGCTTGAACATTATAAATGCGAAAGTAACTCTGTCTGTCTGTTATGTTTTTATGAATTTTGGTATTTAGATGGATGGAACATTAGAGAATACATAGGCTACTTTTGTATCCGATATATTTCCGCGAGATTGGAACTTGCGTGGGTGAATCCATGGGGCACAGCTTGTAATTAAAACCAGGAAATGAGCTTCACATTTAGTCCTACGGTTATATTTTAAGTATATAAGGTAAAAGTACCTGCTATTTATTTTGCTCCAAAATTCCTGCACGACATTTCGCACTAAACACATGTCGCGGAGAAACTATTAAAATCGCGCAACTGTAAATTTCTAAGTGCGAATTCCGAAAATAACATTAAAATCAAACACACTGTTTCAATTTTCTGAATAAGCAAGCAATAAAAGGTCATCACGCTTCAGCGCCACTTAATTGTGTCGACAGTTCGCACAAATTAACACAGAGACTGTTGTCGTAAATATATCTCTTTCAGTTTACTACTGACGAGTGAAACGCCCTGTTTTAACACATATTGTATTGCCGTTAGTCAGTGGACAATATTGTCTGTGGGTTTAAGACAAAAAGAAAATAAATGAGATTTGAATTGTTTGTTTTTCGGCTATTTTGGTAGAAGGGTGGAGGTCATATTATGGTGAGATATAAATGACAAATAAATAGTTTAAGTTAAAATTGTAATATTTATGTAGATAATAAACGGTTTTAAATAATATCTGAGTAACGATATGTCATAGAAAGACCAGCTACATTTTACACAAAAAATACTAACATTCCAATTAAATTTAATAATGTTAAACAGTGACAAAAAATCTTCTCAGTAATATTTACTAGATAGACACCTTTCTACTGAATCAACGTTTATTTTTAGACAAAATCATTTCCTACAAATCCATCTAACTAAATGAAACCCGAACGTGATCGGAAGAGCGGGTGCGATATCCGTGAGAAATATAAACGTCAACGGCAAACATATCTATTGCTAAAGTTATCGTACAGTCGATCTGAGGAAGTGATCCATCATCAGGTAATCAGCTCCCTTCAGGACTTTGACCAGCGCTAGTTGGTGCCACTTCATCTGTCATAATCAAATTAGTAAGTAAAGGGTACCAATTTCGGTGTTTCTTTCTACAATCAGTTATACATCCTGTCTGTGTAGGTAGGTACACAGAGTGCGACCAATGCTGTATGTGTGCAGAGTTAATCGGTTATTTCTTACTCACGCCACAATTATAAATATTATTTTGCTTATCTTAAAGTGCGCTTTACGCGTAAAACCCGATCCTGCGAAAATATCAAATCGGGACAAAAAAATTCGTATTCAGATCTCTAGCTATTTGCATACCAAGTTTCTTCGCAATCGGTTTAGTGATTTTTGCTTTTTTGCGTCTAAGACGAATCTCAAATAGGTCCAACATTACGAATCGTGAAACTGTTGTAAAGGTTTACTTTACTATATTCCACAACTTCAGTACCATTGTTAATTATTTTTTGTATATAGAAACCTTTTAAATCATTAAGAAATCGTGAAACTAACTAAAACGGCATCGCTTTAGCTGTTGTAGGTTTGAAAAGTGTAAAATGAATACTCCTGAACAAGTTAAACGTACACAGAAGATGTTTAACTTATTATAAGACCAACGAAGTAGAGATAAAAGTTTTCAGTAATAATTAGGACATCTAGCCTTCGTGTATTTAAATTTTTCCCAGGTTAAAAATAGTGTAAGTTTAAAAAGTTTATTAGCCTTAACGTGTAGTACATTGTACAACTTAGGATCATGTACTCGCACAAGTGTAGATAGTTGTTAAAATAATAAATCAGGATGTATTTATGTGGCGATGGAGACAGCGTGTTCGCGTGATGGATCACCGGCTGGGAGCGACGTCGACGACACCCGAGCCAGGCCTGCGCGCTGATGATTGATGGTGGGTGAGGGGTCCGCGAGGATCATACGCGACGCGTCAGGTTATTGTTTTAAGTGTTTGTTAGACTCTTGAGTAAGAAGCAAAGTTAGATTGACTAAAGTTTACCTATTCGTTGTTACTTTAACCGTCTAGGTCAAAATTCTTCATCTAGACCACTTCAACCTTTACCATTTTTAAGGGGTAAGGGTTGACCTTTACCCTTACTGTAGAAGTGGTTATAGCTGGCCTATAACAATGTTATATAAATAATCGAACAGTAAGCCTTAATACTACTCTTCTAAAGAAAAACACCTAGCTCAAGCTCAGGAAAACATGTTATCGATATTTTCTATATTGTTTCTCCTTGTGTACCTACTGTACACAAGGACACAATGTACACAAGGTGTATGTAGGTGCTATCTGCGCCCCGCAGTTTCACTCGCGTAAGTCCCATTCCCGTGGGATTATCGGGATAAAAAGTAGTATATGCGTGTTAAACTAGTTTTTGAGCTACCTATATTCCAAGTTTCATCGCAATCGGTTCAGTAGTTTTTGCGTGATTGAGTAACAGACTCACAAACACATACATACATGCAAACTTTCTCGTTCATAATATTAGTAAGATAGTATTCATTATTTATATGATAGTATCTGTCTTAATTACAATCAGTGTTTAAGATAATATGTATTTTTTATAACACTTTAAATTTCGTCAACGGATTTTGATATACTTAAGTATTGTTTTTGGCATGAGTACTTTTTCTGCCGTACTGCGATCGTTTCTCATTGTTTTGTCGACGTTTTGTCGCTCAAAAAAATAAATAAAGTATTTTTTTATAATAAATTTTATATAAAAATACCCCGACTACTTTAAAATCTACAGATAATTTAAATATAAATAAATTAGTAAGTATATTTAGGTAATGTAGTAAAATTAAGAAGCACTTCTGATTCCAAATAAAATAAATAAAACACATTCTGAATAAAAGCACATGCTAATAAATATTAAACTTTTGATTTTCTGGCTAACTCCCAAAAAATCCTACACTAAAATTTTCGTCTGCAAAAGAAAAAGCCGAAACACAAAAGACGCTCTCCGAAAGTAGGACTATTTCTCGTCCCGAATAGCCTACTTTTATCATCACTAGCGTCTAATATATGGATGGGAAACTTTGAAGGGCAATCACGTTTCGGTTCGATAGAGCTATAAAACTCTGAAGAAAGTAGATATACCTAGTTATTGTACCTTCGACCGAACAGAAACAACTTGCAGAGTTTTATCGAACGTCATGTTATCCCTAGAGACCAACTTCCACGTGTAGGCATTACCAACATTATTAAAGTTACAAAATTCCACCCCAGCTTTTCACAAATAAAAGTGATAATAAAACAATTATATTTATGACAGCTGGTACTAACATTGCTCGAAACTGCAAGCAATAAAGTAGTCAGTGTTGGCAACAAAATAATTTCAACTCGCAATATTACACCTCATACGTCCATCCGCTGCATTCCTTCTAAATATAACTGTTTCCACCCTAACCACGGTTTCCGGTGAAACACAACACTAACTTAAACTAAACATTGATTCATCCATCCAAAAATCAACCTTAAAATTTGTTTTCTAGATTTGTAATTGCGCTACCGTGTGGAGAGAAAATCTAAGAAATACAAAATCATACGAAATAACATCTTATTCAATGACTATATACGATTTTAAATTGAACGTGACTGTCTTGGTTTATGTAGTGGCTCCACAGAACATTACGTTAAAAAAATAAAGTTCGACATTTAAATATCTGCCGAAATGTTTTTATAATGTACTTCTGTAATAGAAAGAAGTAAACTTTATCGGCTGGAATTTAAAACTTAAATTTGACTGTAGTCTGTATGGTAGTGCTATCAAGTTAATATCGAATCTTATTTTCAAATGGTGTCTGTGTATGCGCATTGATAATATCGAATCACTCTTGAAAGATTTATTCGAAAATAAATTGGATATAAATAGAATGGTAATTCAACCGCAGACCATACCTAATTACCTACTAGATAACAAGCGTTATGCAAAGAAAGGAATATGCACGTGCCGTGCAGTCAGTATATATTAATAATAATTATTTATTGCTTCATAAGGTAATGGTTTACAAAATCACATTTTGTTTACATTATGAACCCGGTTTGGCACTGCAATTTAAGCTTAAAACTAATAATTTAAGTTAGTAGTTACCTACTTAAAGTCTACTAGTATCTAACTACTACAGTTATTTCTATAAAAACTATTACATGTAAATATAATTTAATTACAAATATAGGTACTTCAAACTAGAAGTTTTATTGTACTTATTTGGAGGGAATATTTACTTATGTCTATTATATGTATTGTCTTCAAAATTGTATACAGAAAATAAACCATAAACAAACAGAAACTGATACAAAATCCTTGTTTCCACAACACAACTCGTTCGAACAGAGAATTAGACAGTTTACATGAAAGTTTGATTTAAGTAGTCTTATATTACCTAGCTAGAAGGTGGATATTCTGACAACGACGTCGAATTGATTTTGATTCATCTTATTTATAGGTGTGTAAGTAATCTGAGACGAGTTTGAAATGCATCACTATCAGGCAACCTTTCTCCTTCTAGTATCTAATAGAGACCAGTTCAGTTCTATGGATATACTTAGACGGGTTGTGAAAAATTAATAAATTGTTAATTTTGTTACATTTCAAAGTCTCAGGGTCTCTTGGGTCCCAGAGTGGAATTGTTTTAATAATCATAAACAAATAAGCACGAGATTCAAATCTTGTTACATTTTTCATCCTTTACAGTTAATTTCGTTAGCAAAAGGCAAATGAAATTTTAATGTTTTTTTGGAAATGGTAAAGCTACGACAATTAGATTTTCCAATTCATTAAAAAGGTTCAAAAGTAAGGTTCTAATAACAGTATGTTATTCTGTTTATATTTGTGTCCGTAAACCTTTCGGTTACGGTAATAAAACATAATGAATACAACGAAACATGAATTCATTAGTTCGCAAAAATCACAGATTAGGTACACTTCTAGAAAGAAATAAACGAAAAACAAGTGGTTAGCCAACTTATTTGTTTATTTCTTTCTACACTAATACTAGCGGAATGGCCGCCAACTCAACATAAGCACTACAACTTTGGAAAAGACTCTAAGGGCGAACCATTTTATAACATATTTAACTAAATCAATTTTATAATAATTTATGGGAAATCGAACATTGAACTCTATTTCATTAAATGGACGATTGATAATATGTTGCCACACATTGACAGTTCTTGAAATTCTGACAGATTTTAAACACTTTTAACAGCTTAAACATGTTTAGGAACCGTTATGCAAGCCGGCCAGACTTGAAGACAAGTCAAGTGAATAGGCTTCTTTTAGGCAAGGATGTTACACCGTCGTCGACTTCATCGTCGCTGTCCATCAGTTGAAAGATGGTTAAATTTTAGCCTATCCCATATAAAAAAGCCAGTCATATCACTGGGGTGATCTGCCGCCAACGAACTATGAAATGTTAAAGTGCACACTACTGAAAAACACAGATTTTTTTCCATGTCACTGCCTAGCTAAGTCACATTATCCAAGTGCCTCTCTAATGTAATTAGCAATCACTTGAAGTCGCTGATCAATCGTCATTCATCACGGCGGCAACGACAGGACACTATATTGAGTAATTGCTGGGCGGACCACACCGGCCAGCTAGCCACTAGACAGCAGTTACTAGTTGATAGCTTCCTGATTCAATTACGTACTTTGTTAGTTTTATAGGTACAAGAACATGTGACGTTATGTGAAAAATTACCTCCTAATAAATGACGTTATATCATATTACCAATATTATCTATCTGTTGACGTCTAGCAACAGTGGAATATGACAGGCACTGTAAAATAAATAATAAATATATAAACATTTCACTTCATTACACATAGTGCAATCTAGCCCAAACTAAGCACTAGGTTTGTACTATGGATACTAGACAACGGATATACTACATATTTTCTTTTTTTTTGTAAATACATACATATTATACATAGAAATACACCCAGACCAGATACAAATATTTATTTTTAAGCATAAATATTTCCACCTAGCGGGAATCGAACCCGCAACCTTCTGCATTGTAGCCAAGCGTTTGCCCGACGCGCCACAGAGGTCGTCAGACTATGCAGTACATTGCTGATTTGAGGTGTTCACCGGTAATAACCATGTTACGTCAAAGCAGCAATGTACTGCATAGTGCCTGTCAATTTCTCTGTTGACAGACATTCACTGGATAGATGATATGGGTACATAAGTAGGTACATTACATATACAAGGTGTAACGGGCAAGCCCTTTTAATCCGAAAGGGGGTTGTTCTAGACGTCTAGGGGAACAACTTATGTTCTACGACTTTTGAAAATTTTGAGATTATGTTTCACTGAAAAAACAGCTGCTTTTGAAAATAAAGGTAATTGAAGTTTTAATTGTAAACCATCAAACTAAATAAAAGGATAACATAAGGTCAATGACCTCGAACTCTCAGAAACAGCTGATTTTCAGCAGTATCCACTGCATGCAAGCGAGGTAATCAGTTGATTACCAAGTCGCACAAACAGCAAAGACCGCACGCGTTCGGCACAAATTGCTGATTGCTGTGATTGCGTTAGCAGACCGCTCGTTAGTACGGGGTCGGTCGGTCGGGCGCGCGGCCCGCAATGTGATCCTTTGGTAGCCAGTTACGTACGAGACCATCTCATTTGAACAAGTTCAAAAAATCGAAAAATATTTTTATTAATTTCTGTATTATATCACCATTTTCATCATCGATCCATTGCTGAACATAGGCCTTCCTCATACGACTCAACAAATACCAGCGATCCCGAGTCATCTCCATTCAAAAACTCTAGTCTTCTAATTACCACTTCAGCCTGCTAATTTTGAGAGCTATGTTTAAATAATATCTTTTTTAGTCTTTATTTTTTCCTTTAAAATATTAATAATAAAAACAGCTATGTTGATGTCGGTGACTTTAGCCGACTTTAGATCCTTTAGTGTTTGGACTTTGGATATATAGAATATGCGATATATAAACTAGCCCTCTTTACAGAAACGTGTTTTCTCACATCTTGCAATTTTACAACACTTTTCGTTGACGTATTTTATTGACACAACAGCAGTACAAACAAGTATCGGTCAAGAGAGTTGGTTTAGGTTAACTACCAAATCATAACTGTACACAGTAGCAGTCATAGACAAATGACAGTCACCTGTTAAGTGTGAGTGAGGTTATGTTCCGACGATGCATGTGTTGCAATGTTGTGAACTGACAAATGTGTACTGTGTAGTGAGCTATTGGGTACCTAAAGTTTCATTTCAAGTAGTAAAGTTTTAAATAGGTTTGTGTAAATTAAGGCATTGTTATACTGAGTTAGATCTAATTTTAATAAATGTTAGATCTTTAAAACTGGTGCAAGTTAGGTTTTCACTAAACAATTTTTCATAGATGCAATAGTTTACATTACGACACCATCGTAGATGCATCGTACAACCGGAACCAACATTAAATAAAAGAATAGAATAAAATTACATTTATTGCCAACATACACGAAAAATATTATGACACACAAAATACAAAATAATATTTTAAAAAAGTAAAAATGATAATAATAGATTTTTTTTTGCTTTGATTGAGACAATTGAAAAGTCCAAAGAGCTGTGTGCTTGCTCATTGCTCTCTGTGTGTTAATAAACCCAACAATTGCATCTGCAAGTCAGTAGAGCACAGCCAAGAGGCACGTATGTTTACCTTTCTAGCAGAACTGAACATTTGCCTTGGCTGTTATCGGCGCTCTCGGCTGGTCTCTTAACGAGCCTTCTTAAAACTTGGTCGGGACTCCAACGGATGCGAGAACTTGAGCTGTTAGCTTTACTAGAGCGATGTTTTAGTAGCTTGAAGGTTGACTTTTATTAGGTGTACCAAAGTGTTTTGGTAGATAACGTTCAAATCTAGTCTTAGTCGATAAATAAACGGGTGATCATGCACGTAACATATAGTTATATGTATAAATGGTCCAAAAGATAAAGTCAATAGTTACAAAAAGCTTTACCGCCCCGGAAACAAAACAGAAATACAGAAACCACAGTAGGTTTCTGTATTTCTGTTTTGTTTCCGGGTTCCTACAGAAATGTAACAAAATAAAACACTTTCTTTATCGGGTTTAATCGCGTTTTATTCATGATTTTTAAACGAACCGAGCTTTCGCCAACTTTACTGTTGGCTTTTTCAAGGTTATTATGCAAAATCGCGAAAACCATGGAAGAAATTAACATTTAGCAATTCTACGAAATAGTCAGCAGTTCAATAACATTATCATTGGGCATCGCCATCGGCGTCGTCGCAAAGTGACATTTATTTATTTCAATAAAAATCCCGAGAAACCGGGCAATAATACGTAGAAGACCGAGGAATTGAAAGGAAGGCGACACCGGGTGTCAGTAATTCGGCCGGACGTTTGGTGAGGATCCAATTTGAAGTTGACAAGTGACACGGGTCGATTCGGATATAGTGACGATAACGACTGTAATCGTATTGACCGTAAAAGGCTGGAATGATCAAACAATAATGATGATTTAAAGAGCTTTTTGTGAACGTCGAACTGATGGGATATAATGTTGATTTACGTTGTTAGGTGCGGGAAAACGTCGTATTCTGAAATTCAACACATTTCATTTCTCGTTGTGTTAAAGTCAACCGTAGCGTTATCTCATAAGATTTATTCTAAAATAGTCTTACAGCCATTAAACTACCCTTTGTAGAAGAGGTGAAATTTTATAATACTTTGTTTTACGTGCTATTTTTACCTTTGCTAAAGGTTAAAATTTACACTAGAATTTCTTACTGATTAATAAATCTAGTCAGATCTTGATGCGTGCCTATCTAATGAAATATATAATGAAATACACAATCAAATGTCAGCCGTGCCATGATCTCACGGCTTGTTGACCCACTCCACTGGTGGGTCCACGGGTAGATAATTGTCTGTCAACGAAGTATTGTTCGTGGTCACACAGCTAGACCTACTCGAAGAGACAATAACAAATTAAGGACTAAGGAAGATCGAAATGACAAAATAAAAACACGATCATCAAAGCAGATATAAAACACGATCAGAGTTTGTACTCTTTTTCGTTTCAATTGTCTTTTGTTTGTACATAAAATAATTGAAATGAAAACAAAACGAGATAAAAACAAAAGACGTAAGAAAATAAAACTTGAAGTGAGGCTTGTCCGATCGTCCGATTTATTTTGACATTAAATCAACAATATTACACAACACAAAAATCACTTATCACACCGTAGTAAAATCGAAACGATTGCTTTTAACATTATTTAAGTTAGGGTCAAGAGGTCCCCGTCATAAACTAGTATGAAATGGTCGTTAGCGTCGACGGTAAACGGTGGGACAATCGTAAACTTAGTTTAACCTACTGACCTCTTTGTTTATTTAGACCAACATCAACTTTAAAACATAACCCAGAGATATGTAAAAACTTCTAGATACGTAATAGGGCGAATTTCTTGGCGACACAAATCTAAGCTAGCTAGCCAAATATGTTTTAGTTCCATCCCAGCTCACGTCACGATCACCCGCTTGTTAACACACAGTACATTTAGTTCACTTTCACAACATTATTCACTGACAACAATGCCTTCGTGCGTATTTAGGCGATATTTAGTAGAATTATACTCCAAAAACTGGCAAAATATTTCATTTTTTTATTTTAGTTTATATTTTGAAAAAGTTATTTTTCCAAAAACTCAACGTAGTTTTTGACTTTGACGTTTTATCATTCTCTCCTAACCGCTATGGGATGTCATATTATAATATTATGACATCTCTATCTTACGTCATGCAAGTAGCATTGAGTCTTATGTTTTAGACAGAGATAACAATAGTTTCGTCTATTTCTTCTTTAAATTATGTGAATAAATATAAGTAATGAGGTTGTATAGCATACTTTGTGCCGCTTTTCAATAATGATTTGTTCAGCAATGGCGTCTCTATAACTTTAATAGACTCATTGACATAACCCTTACTTTTGGCTTCGTCGTAGTCGGGTAAAAATAAATTAATTTTGACGAAACATAGTTTATTATTATGCCACCGTAATTAAACAATCAAGACGCATTTTAACTAAGTTTCTCGAAAATAAAAATTCACCAACACTTTTCCTCACCGTGTTTTCGTCAAAATTCTGGCACGTACTCATGGATTGCTAGAGCCAAGAAATAATGACATTATGAGCTAGTCACTCTTCAGCCTGATTTTACCACGGAGTCGGGACTTTGAGAAAGAAACTATGGAAGTACAGTTTACCTAACAGTTCGTGCGCCTCGCACCGCTCTGAAGAACATAGTTATTGAAGCTCAAAATGCGCTAACACAATTATTTTTATTATTTGCATTATCACAAACAACGATTGCGTATGAGAATAATATCGTCAAAATATAGGCGTAGCAGAAACAGATAAGGATATCGTACTCCTAACTTACGACCGCATAATGCTGAATAAAAACAGGAAAATATGGCAAATATATTCCATCTGAAGCTACAAGAACTCTTGTAGATGTGGAATAAAGTTTTTTCCATTGTAGCCGCGGAGTGACAAATGTAACAACTCAACTTGTTTGTGAGCGGCTTCGGTTGTCTGAAGTTCAGATGGTAACTTCGCTGAAATATTGCCTGAACAAACACTTCCCGGGTTTCGAATAAAAAGTAGGTGTTTTGTACATAATACTTTGTAAAAACAAGAGCTGCCTGACACATTGGCTACTGTACTAATTAACAGGATGATATTATGTTACGACGACATTGATTGACATTCGTTCTAATTAGGTGTTAATCTACTGAAATTAGTTAGAACGGATTTTTTATTTTTATTTTGATAGGTATTTTGTCAGTGAGCTCTATAATCAGCAATAGTATTTCAGTGGTTTCCAAATAATAATAAAAAAATTACGTTCGGCAAAACCGTCTTTAACCAAAACCAGCGATGCACGATGCTGTTAAAACCTTTATGCTGCAGACTTTGCCTATTCGGGCAGCGCACTGTCTTTTTTTTGGTTCCATCTTTAAATAATACCTCATTGTACATACATAAAAGTAAATAGTGACGAATGGAGGACCTGCTTCGGTTTTTTACCCGACTGCGCGACGCAAAGGAGGGTAATGTGTTTATCGGTCTATGTATGTATGTTTGTATGTATGTATGGATGTATGGATGTTTCTATGTGGCGTTCTAGAGGCCAAACGCGTGGACCGATTTTGATGATTCTTACGTCAATCGATTCATCTTAATCTGGCGAGTGTGACTAAAGACATGACAGTAATCCAAATTAACTTTTGTCACAACCAGACGCCATATTATCAAAATTAAAAAAACTAAAATCGTCAAAGTATGTCAAGATGGGTATCGTTGAATAGGTTTTTAAAAATAAATATTAGGTTTCTTTTACCATTGTTCATTTTAAAGAACCGTTTAGGAAATATAACGGTTTAAAGTTAATTTACAATTAGGTATTCTTGCTTTTTATTACTAACGAACAAGTTTTTATTTTTGTTACGTAGTTACGCTTGGAACTATCAAAGTATAAGCCGTGATAGTACAGGTGACAGGAATTTATTGATATAAACTAAAAAAATATTTACATAAATTGTACCTACCTACTGAATAAAAGCCTAATAACACTTAGGTACTTACATACCTAAAAACGTTAAAAGAATAATAATAAATTTAAACAATTAATAACTAAACCCTAACTAAAATAGAACATATAAATAAATAAAGTTGGAACATTAAGTATACCTACTTTCCGAATTAATTATAATATTAGTTATCTACTGAATAATCCAAATATACATTATAACCCCCTAATGAAATGAATAGATTACGAGATTTACCTACCATCAATAAATGAAAATAACTAAAAAGCGTAAAATAAAAAAAGTAATTTATAAAAAAACAAAAAACCCGACTGCGTAAAAAACTCGATTAAAAAATACGCATAGAAACAACAAAAAAACCAAAAAGAAAAAAACAAGCCCAGTAATTTGAAATTACGCTAAGTAATATTAGTTTTGTAATCGATACACACAGAACACATAATAAATGAGTAAAAAATTACTCACAGTCGGGACCCATTCATTTTACCAATCTAATTTTTCCTTTTATATTATAAAATAAAATGCACTACATTGCACACAGCGCAATCTACACCAAAACTAAGCACTAGGCTTGTACTATGGGTACTAGACAACGGATATACTACATATAAAATACATAAGTAAGACATGTAAATACATAAGACAATGTAAATACATAAGACACCCAGACCAGATACAAATATTTATTTTTAAGCATAAATATTTGCACCCGACGAGAATCGAACCCGCAGCCTTCTGCATTGAGTCGAGCGTCCACCCGACGCGCCACGGAGGCCCTTATATGGAACAATATCAATGTGACCTAATGGTCACAACCCAACGCATGGGAAGCTTACAGATTGTATAATTGAAAGTTTACTATAACAATTTTATTCTGAAATCACTCTGTTAAGAACCCTCCAGTAAAATAAAATCAGTTTAGTTACGTACAAGTAAAAGACCACCTTGAGTCGTTCACCTCTTAGCCATCGACCGACAGAGATTGCAAACAGCTTCATTATGAGTATTGCCGGTTAAACGGCCACGGTCGGTGCCGGTACCTGGATGTTGCTTTAATAAATAGTCCGTCTTATCAAAAACAACACTTTTAGACTGAAAAGATCTACTGGTTCAATATATTATGCCATGCTATATGGCAGATATAGCATTCTAATTAGAAGGAAAAAATAACAAATCGTATGGGAATGGTAAAGGCAGATATAGGTTTCATGGCAAAAACATTATTTAATATCTTTTTAATGTCTTTATCCAGGGAGGAAACAATCGACTATGTTTGTATGGTGAACAGGAATATCAGGACCAGGAGAGTAGAGGCCTCTTCTCTAATTCTACGAACGAACGAACAAAAACAAACTGTCATCCAGAAAAAAGACTGTCATTATAGTGTAGGCATTATGATACATTTTTCGTTTTCTTAGAATTAGAACGCAGTCCGAGTAAATATTCTCAGGTGAAAACAATAGATTGATGTGTTTCTTAGTTAAGACCTACTCTATTCGGATAAAACTGATACCGCAGTGTTCATGGCGCCTCAAATATCGGTAACGGTTTATAAAATGGTGTAATAACTAGATGTTTACAGGTGAATCTTTTATCCTTTGGGGTGAAAAGGTAATGGTTATTACACTTAAGAGAGAGAGAGAGAGTCGATGGATGAGGAAGGTTTTTATAACAGCTCTAAGTTAATAATAATGTGTTTATTACAATTTAGACCTTTATTAAATAATTGTTATTTTTAATAAAGTTAAGATTACGTCACAATACGATTTATTAGGGAAATTAGTTTCACCGAATAAATCTCCTTTAATAAAACACCATGAAAAAATCAGACATTTATACACATGATAAACAGCGTTTGACTACTATGTGACCTTATGGTAAATGATAATACAGTATATTTGTAGCGGATACATTTTGTAAGATGTATAATACTCGGTTTTTCGTTTAAAAACATTCATTACAAAAAACGCACCATTTTACAAAAAAATATCAACAGTCTACAGAAACATCAACGAGAAAACACTGAAAAATGCACAAACACTTCACGTTAAGTTGTTCTTCGCTAGAGGGTTATGAAAATTTAACCGGGCCGCGTTACAGGTGGCCGGTAAATACCGGTACACCCGCTACTACCCGGTATAAACTCGATAATACCGGTATGGCGCGAGCCGGATAAAGCCGGCATTACGCAGGCAACGCCGCTCGCATATTTTCCAGTAAAAGTTTACCTTTTTGTTCCGTTTTCAGTAATTGATTGAAGTTGAAAGAGGCTTTGTCGCTTTTGTTTTGGTAAAGTGGCAAGGAATATAAACGTGGAATAAATGGTAGGTACCTAAGTAGGGTTATTGGGGAAAGTATCGTTATTCGTAAGATAGTACTACCTACATATATACTTATATACGAGAACCTGTTTTAAAAATATATTAACGAGCTTTTATCGACGTCCTTTTTGTTGGTGCGCACTTTTCCTAATTTTATTTAAAAATTATTTCCTCCTGAAATCGAGGGAGAGTCGTAATTTCCCGCTATTTACATAGCTAATGTTGAATAAATACCTACTTGTTAGAAATGTGACAGTGTATTTGGGTAAAAGGTCGGAAACGGTGCGAGAAGCTCCGGAAATTGTTACGTCCTTCGAGTGACGACCGGCGTTGAAGATTCTTGACTTTTGACCCAGTGCTGTTGTTTACATTAGTATGATATAGCCGTCCTGGTACTTCTAGCCGTATCAGCATATAAATATTATACATACAACTTAGGTCCTAAGTTGTATGTATAATATTTATATGCTGATGCTTTACTTAGGTCCTAAGTTGTATGTATAATATTTATAAATGCTGATACGGCTAGGTATTTGTTAGATTCTTCAATATATTGAACCTACACAATACCTACACAATATATTATATTCAATAAAACAAATGTTTCCCATTATCAGTAGTTGGCAGGTTATTCTTCTTTTTCCGTGTTTTGGAAGCCACGTTAAGCAGTAGGTCCCGGTTGTTATCTCAGGTAGCAGTAGTTAGGTCAAGTTAGAGGCCTTAGGCCTACCTGAAAACTCTAACCCTAGATAGGCCACATACGAATAGAGGAATTTGGGTGGTATGAGAAGACTAGAAGATAGCTAGGAACTTAAAATACTTTACATTTACCTATCACTAAATTGCCATTTGCTGGCGTAAATCCGTAGGATGCAACAAAACTTAGACTAGATGCAACATTTCCAAATGAAGGAAAAACCTTTTATTTATAATGTACTTCAAATAAAGAAGACAATTATCAATAGACGTGTCTATTATTTTTAGGGATGTTGATGATTTTGTTTTATTTTCACAGTTTTTACACGTTTTCTTTTAAAAGCTATTCCTTTGTAAGTACTTATACTTGAGTTTTATATCGTTTAATCTAATTATAGACGTATAAAGAAGCCCTTCTAAAGGCCCACCTATATTTCAGAGAGAAAGGCTGGTTTCTCTCAAAACCGCCATTAGCTCTAGACGCAATTAATTTATCTCCAATTCAGAAGGAGGCGAGCCACAGAGCGACAAAACACCTCAACTACATTAATTCGCTATCTCAAGCCGTTACTGTAAGTCCGTGAAAGCCTTCAGTATTCATCAGGCCCTCTGAAGTAACAGACCACACATTTATTTCTCGGCCGATAATGCTCACCATTGATAGAAATAGTAAGATTGTCGGTTACGGTGGTACAGCTCTTCTTGCGAAAACCGGTTACTTACGTGGGGTATATAAATGTTATGCTATGGCACCTCCGCCTGGCCGCGGCAGATTGGGAAGACCTAAGAAGTGTTTGATTTCGTCGTAGGTGCTGAATGCTGAAGATCGTGTGAAGTGGAGACGTAAAAGTAGGTAAGCAGACCCCGGGCTCTAAATCGGAATACAACCGGAAATATCGCTCGGATGCTCAACATCTAATGTTGAGAATGAGATCAATGAAACCTAATAAACGTTTGATGAGATCAAATATAGGATATGGATGGTTCTGCGACACGTAGGACCCATCCGCATCCTTCGTATTTCGCCATCGGCCGATCAAAAAGTGGTACATTCATCGTTTGCCCTCACGTACATTACAAAATGCGGTGTCACCCCGTGACCTCGGCGGCGACCCGGGTGACCCTCGCAATCCGGACGTGACCCCGGGTACTGTAGCCGGGTGATTTACACGGACCAAAGCATAGATTATGTTACTCTTCATTTATGTTAAACGTAAATTCTTGCAGAACCTCATTCATTCGTAATGTGCTTGCTTTTTTTTATGTTTTTCTTTACTTAAACTGATTCAAACCGCAAAAACCTATACTAAAAATAAATAAACTTGACTAAATTATCTTCATCTATTCAGGAGCTACAATGCCACAGGCACCGCAAATTATTAACATCCCTCTCTGGCCGAATTTCATTGCCAGTGTGTGACAAGTTGAAAACATTACCTTAGAGTAATACTTATTTATTATCAACAGGTAAAAATATTTCACCTATTGATAATAAATAAGTAAGTAAATACTTTTATCAAATTAGTTAAAATATTATTTTTTACGAGTTACATTTTGTTGGAAAGATATCTATGTTCTTCTTCTTAAAATAGCTTTTCCATTCGGACATTTGCCAGTGTCAAGATTATCAATATTTGCAGCTTATTTGCATCGAACAAATCAGTTAAGTCGTCATAGTCAAAGTCAAGTCGAGGGAATCATTGTAAAAAGGGGGCCATTTTTTACAATTTTTGTTCACGGAGCTTTGGAGACAACACTAAGCTAAAGTCCATGTTTTGCACCGATTTTCACTTTTATTTACACTTGTACACCTCCACGAAACTAAATTGATTAATATGCCCCCGAAATTAGATAATTTACACGCATTTTAACTAAGTTTCACAAAGAATGAAAATTTAGCAACACATCTCTTCAACGCATTCTGCCAAAACTCCAGATATCTATAGGTGTTATAGATTGAAAAAAAATCAGCCCTATGGCCCTAAGAGAAATTGCAGGGTTTTCTGTAGGTGTATCGGAATCAGGTGGCAATGTATCACGTTCACCGTTATTTTTCACCGACAGACGGACGACTGACTAATCGAGGGTTCCTGACAAATTGGGGTTCCTTGCACTTTTGTCCACGATTTCTACTTCGAGAAACTGTAGGTACTTGATGTTAACGGAAATGGCTTTTACAAGTTTTATTGGGATCCAGTAGGTAGGTAACGAAAATAAGTGATTGTGAAAGAAAAAAACATCCTGGCAGGCTGGCTCAGGCTATGTTCGAATTATTTGAAGGTGGTGGGTTCGACTCTCACTAGAGCACTGAATTGAATAGAATAGATCAAATTACTTAAATGCAATATAGGTATTTACATCGTATTGGTAATAATAAAAATAAAGAATAAATAAATAAAGAAAACCCCATTTCCAGTGTGTTTACTTATCTGCGAAACGGAAGTGAGCTCACCGGATGCGTCGGTCTGTCGGAAGTACACCTCATTTTCTGTGTAACTACCCGCATTTACTACAATATCTACCAATTCAAGCGGACACTATTCTAAGTGATATATTGATAATCACTACAAATCGGTGAAATCGACTCTACTGATATTGATGAAAATTGTTTGGGATAGAGCATAGTTATAGTGTAGCACTGAAAGTATTGAACAGATTTCAATGCTTGAAAGTATTATGTATCTAAAAGCTGAACACTTATAGAGCGTTATTTTGTAATTGTTGTTAAACTATCAAACAAAAAATCTATATCATAATCGCTTCATCCGTTTGGGAGCTACGATGTTACAGCTAGAGACGTAGATACACCGACACCTATATATATTTATAAATCTCCTATTTTTCCGTTGGGTTATCGCTCATGCTGATCGGAATCGTCCTATCGCTCTGGTGGAAGCGAGGTGGGGGAATTTTGTCCAGCTCCCAACGGCCAGAAGGGAGCCCCACACATCCCCACTGCTAAACTACTAGATGACAAGAGGCTTACCCATTAAATTCCTCCTCTTCACCGTTTTCAGGAGGTGGTAGGTACTGTTTCCATATACAACCAACCCCCAGGAAGGGCTCTTCATGTGGTTATATACCCAAATAATAAAGTTCAAAAGGGTTATGAACATCATGAAATAAACACACGATAAAGGTTTGTCCAACAAGAATATTAATTTGTCACCGATCGAAAAACAACAAAATCATTCCCTATCAGCTTACACACACATTATTTACAAAATATATATTCTAAAATCCAATACAGCGCGGTCCAACTCTGGCCATTTCACACTTGACAAAACAAACTTACTCAAAGTAAAAATAAAAGTAAATGGACTCCTTAGGCCTTTGCAATAGGGCTGCAAGTCCTTTAATTGCGTAATTTCCAAGTGTATAAATAAAAATAAGTCATTACGTGTCCAGTATTTTATTTGGACGTTTACGACTGGAATATAGTGTTTCAGAAAAAGAAGAAGCGATGTTGGGGGTTGGGTTAGAGCACTGACCTATAGCGATTTAATTGAGACGAGGTACAACACAATAAAAGTAATTTTTATTTAGGTTACGTAGGTAGGTACAGCGAACGTCCCGATAATGCAGAAATATCGGGATAACAAATACGTTTTCCAGGTCTACAGCCGTCAACAATCTAAGTTTAGTCGCAATAAGTTCTGTAGTTACAACTGTTGCCTAGCAATTAATTACATATTAGTGAATAAATAACGTTGCAAAAAATTCAATAAAAAAAACTGAGCAAGTGCGTGCCAAAATGATCAGTTCCCAAAAATATCAGAGATTACAATCTGGAAAAGGCTTTACAACTTACACTCACCTTACCTGGTACCTAAGTAATATTTAACAACGGAATTTGTTCAAAATATTTCTTTTTTTTTTCCATTCAATTACAAGTACTCGTGAATTTGAAGAGACAGTTCAGCTGTGATAATTTTCCTTTAAACTTCATTATATTTACTAGACTCCAAAAACTAAAACTCTAAAACACTTTAAAGCTCAATATTTCGAAAACGGAACTCTAAATTGAAAAATTAATTTTCATTTGATGAAAACTCACAACGATTTTAAAAGAGTTATCTAACGATACCCCACACGATGGGGTAAGCATGAAAATAAAAACATCCCCCAAGTTACATGTGGGGGACGTACCCTAAAAAGGGTTATTTTTTTTTATTGTAGTACTTTTTAGGTGTGAACAATATGTATACTCATGCAAAATTTTAGCTTCTTAGTACTAACCATCTCTGAGCAAAGCCGCGGACAGACGGACGGACGGACCGACATGACGAAACTATATAAAGGTTTCTTTTTGACTACGAAACCCTAAAAAGTAATGGAGTTTATATTTCCCTAAAGCCCCAAAGTGCTTAATGTTTTTCATTGGAGGAATTTATTTATTTTTAATGACCTATTCCAGATTGAAAATACAATTTTTTTTTTAATTTATTTATCATAATTACAACAAAAATTTCATAAGAAAAACATAACCAATAAATCACAGAGATTTGTCCGGTGAATTTGTCCAGAGAATACAACACGCTTACGTCCATAACTTGTGCCACATGTATTAAACGATAATTTGTCGCGAACCGTGCGAAGTAATGTCGAAGTGAAATAAAATAAAGATGGTATCGTCCGATATGACACCAGTTCATATTAACATAACGACCCGACGCCATTCATTTCACATCACTACCACGCTCGATGTTTTACTCGAAGCTTTCTAAAGATGGTATAGAATAAATACCATTTTAATATAAACAGCAAGTCGACCGCGCAAGCTCCGTCGGGTTCAACTCGACGACGTTGGCTTATTATATTAGCCAACGTCGAGTTGGCTAGCAGGTTTATTTTAGTCCCCAAATCGCAATAAAAAAACACAAATACCTACTAGTTAAATAAACTATTAGTTTATTTCTTTTAATTCATAGTGCCTTAGGATACTTAAATTTGCAAGAATCTCCCAAAATATAGTATTTGTTTATAGTATATTTTTTTTAGAAGCTTTTATAAACAAGTACCACTGAACCGATTGCGATGAAACTGCATATAACGTTTCATGATATCAAAATTGACAGTTAAATGTTTCGTCAGAAGTTTACGAGTTGGTTCAGAATAACCCGCCTTTCCAATATAAGTATAATAAGTCATTTTTTCTATGTCTTTCCACTCCAAAGTCATAAAAAATACATAGGTAATTGGTAAGTTCAATTTGGTAAATATGTCGTCTTGTTACGAAGTATTTACAATACACTTATGGAATTTATAAGTAGGTAAGTATCTACTTATACTCCTTTAAAATCACAAAATCATAGTTACCAATTGATTTTGTTTGAGTTCGAATTTGAAGTTGTATACCGCGCCCCACGACCCACGTACATAGGAGAAACTGACTACCGATTTTATAATCGACTGATAGGTAGGTCGCCAAGGTTGACTTGCAGAAGCATCGACCTCGGATTAAGTATTCGTATTAGGTAATCTTAGACTATTCATAAAGTACGACATAAAGTTTATTGATTGTAGGTATAGTACATACAACCGATATTTATAAATATTTTTTGAACTTGATGTGGGTGCGTCAAAAAATTACATCGACATTAAGTAAGTACTATTTTAGGGTTTCGTAGTCAATAAAAAACCCTTATAGTTTCGTCATGTCCGTCTGTCCGTCCGTCCCTCCGCGACTCAGAGACGACGATTAGTACTGACTAAGAAGCTGTAATTTTGCTTGAGTATACATTTTAATTACAGCATGAAAACAGAACAATAAAAAAAAACCTTTCTTGAGTTCCTCCTTCCCCCACATGTAAAATGGGGGATCGTTTTATCTCATCGTGTAGGGTATCGTTAGTAGCTCTAATCATTGTGGGTTTTCAACCACCATTTTTCTTTTTAGGGTTCCGTTTTGAGTTGAGCTAGTTTTTAGAGCCCGCCCTCTAACAGCCAAACGGCTATACTTGGATACGTCATGTGTATTCACGATAATAGTACATAATTATAATGAAGCTTAAAACGAAACTATCACAGCTGAACTGTCTTTACAAATTCCGGAGTAATAAAAGAAATATAAGTAATCTTTCGAAAAAAAATCGTTGAATATTACGTATTAGGGTAGGTGTTAGTTGTAAAGACTTTTCCAGATTGCAATCCCTGTTACTGGAAACTACGATACTGCAGATAAATGTCGTATTTCATGAATGGTTTAAACTAGCTAACTTACTTACTACTTAGTAGTTACCTTAAAAGGGTCTTGGGGAACTGGGTGAAATCGTCCCAAAAGGAGAGGACCTATAATAATAATACTAAATAGTTCAACGATTGATTATAGTTCTACAAGTCTGGCTTATAGGCATTTTAAATAAATAAATATCGTAGGACATAAATTAAGCGTACATTAAGAATTATGAAGCATTTTAGAAGCTTAATATTGTAATGAAACACAATATTTACCGGGTTTTACTTTCGTTTTATTTATTAACGGCATTCTTACAATGCACCTACGTTTCGCTAACTTTACGAAAAATAAAATAATATTGGCAAATATTATGATTCTTAACTAGCTTAATATTGTGTTAAATTTTTGAATTCGCTCCGAGCAATCGGCCAACAAACCATGTGAAGTTTGCGTCTTCCCAAAAATCACTTGACTCACTACTTTACCTATGTCATAATGTCACTGACTAAAGTTTCCCAGAACACCACATTAAGAGGCTAGTGATGTTCGTTATTTTTTACCGATATCGATAACGGTGATTTACGATCGAGTCGAGAGGTTTCGCATGCAGGCGTCATAGATAAGGGGAGGCGGATGTAGGGTAAAAACTGATGGGCAAATGGATTTTTTTGTCGAAGAAGTTGTTTGGCAGTGATAGTCCGCAGGAACAAACATACTGATATTGAAAGATTTAATATTTCCGTTAGATCTAAGACAAACAAATAAAGCGAGCCTAATGGTCGACATTTAGGTATACCCTATTTTGCTACAGAGCGGAGGAGAGGCTTCTAGTAATGTAATACATAGGCACCATTTGGTTACATTATAAACATAATAGGTATTTATTTCCCTGCCTTTTGCTCTGCGTATGTGGTTATCAGCAAATCGAAGTCTTTATTAGATTGTCAGTCAGGCCGATGACGGTAAAACTATTGCCAAATCTATTTGCTGTAGGTCAATAAGAATTACCTAATGTGTTGAAGCGGACATTAGACTCCTGAGAACAATGCAACCGGGAACATCGCAAAGATGATGATGAGGAGGCGTAATGTTACAAAACCAAGTGCCTTATACGGAAGTATACAGTCTGAAACAAATACGACCGTAGGTACATCCAGGTGGTCAACGAGGTGAAGGTGTAGGTCGTAAAAAATATGACCATACACTCAGGTGTTAGAACGTTAAAGCCTGCTATGTAGGTTGTAGGCCTTATATATATCAAGTAGAGAATAAACTGGAACGGTGTAACCAAAGTACGAAACTAAAAATACTCGATCGAAGCAATTACAGTACATGACTCGAAAAACAACATTTATTTCCAAAGATCTCGTATTATTTAACAAATCACGTATAGTCAATAAATAAAATACTTATCGGTTTACAACCGCTCGTTAATCAATACATGGTATATACAAATTTTATGCGGCAAAAAATAAACAAAAAATGGAAAGTGAAGAGGCGACATTTGTGCTCCGGCGCGGCGCAGTGGCGTCGTCAAGTGCGTCCGCGCAGGTAGCCAGACGACATCTTGACTTGATAGTGTTGGGATTATGTCGATCAAATTATAATATTAAACTATCTACATTTACATAAGCAGTAATTTAAATTCCTATTTTGATATATTAAATGTATGGTTAATATTTATCTTATACGATTTTAAACTAAAATATACCAAAATAATAGGGGTTAAAGTATGAAATTGCCGTTTTATTGCAATAGGTTCTTTGAATTGACATAGAATCTTCATGGTTTGAGGTTTTTGAATGAAACTTTTTTCAAATGGTTTCTGTGATGTTCTTTTTTTAAAAAATGTGAAACATTTGAATATCGACTTTCAATTGTTTTTGTTATTCAATTTAGACAAGAAAGATGGATACTGCGAAAATTCGAGTGATTTTTGAATACGAGTTCTGACGCGGAACTAACGCGGCAGAAACAGCCCGCAATATCAATGCTGCGTTTGGAGAGGGGTCTACTAATGAACGCACCGTGCGATTTTGGTTTAAACGCTTTCGTGATGGAAATTTCGACTTAAAGAACGAGCCACGAGGAAGACCGCCCACACAGGTGAATAACGATGAATTAAGAGAGATAGTGGAAGCCGATCCTAGTCAAACTACCCAGGAATTAGCGGCATGGTTTAACGTTACCTTACCCACTTTATTGACTCACTTGCGTCAAATCAATAAAATAAAAAAATACGAAAAATGGGTGCCTCATGATTTGACTAATCTGCAGAAAGAAACGCGTGTTGAAACTTGTGTTGCCTTGTTGAACCGGTACAGAAATGAAGGAATATTGGATCGAATTGTAACATGTGATGAAAAGTGGATTCTTTATGATAACCGGAAAAGAAAAATGCAATGGCTGACCCCAGGTCAAATGCCACAACAGTGTCCTAAAGCAAAACTTACCAATAAAAAGGTAATGGTAACTGTTTGGTGGTCTCAGCATGGTGTTATTCACTATAGTTTTCTTCGATCTGGTCAAGCAATTACGGCAGATGTCTATTGTGCCGAACTCCGAACCATGTTGACAAAACTAGCAGTAAAACAGCCCCGACTCATGAATCGATCTTCACCATTATTGCTCCACGACAACGCGAGACCTCACACAGCACGAGAAACCATTTTGACCCTTCAGGAACTGCACTTAGAAACCATTCGTCATCCTCCGTATTCACCAGACCTTGCTCCAACGGACTACCATTTTTTTCGTGATTTGGACAATTATCTACGTGACAAGAAGTTTTCTTCCCAGGAGGCAGTACAAAATGCTTTCACACAGTTTGTGCAGTCTAGATCGTCGGAGTTCTATCGCAAAGTCATTAATAACCTTCCCATTAGATGGCAGCAATGTATAGATAATAATGGCAACTATTTTGATTAAATAAATTTGTTAAAAATTTAAAAAATAAACAATTAAGATTTTCAGTACAAATCGGCAATTTCATACTTTAACCCCTAATATTCATACATACATGCATGCATAACAGATAGGTATAAACATATTTGTTGCGTAAAAAAAAAAACAAATTAAAATATGTGAAAACAGCCACGTCATGTTTTGTCATGTCATGTCATGTTTTCCTAGTTTGAGGTCCATTGTTTATTTATTATACTTCTTACTACTTACTTGTACTTATTGTACTTCTTTATTTCTTTTGTCAATAAACTATTGTTATTTTATTATTATTATTATGTCAGCTTACAACGTATTTAGTGACATGATGATTTAATAAATTAAATTGTTATAAAATGAATGCAGTCTATATCGATAAGACATATGCCATCTGACATCACTAGCCCACATTTGTTTAAATATATCAACCACTTAAGATTGTTATCGGGACGAGGCACATCTTATTTCGTTGCTCTCGAATTAGTCTGTGTTCCAACACTCCACAGACACACTAACTCTGCTTTTACAACAATCATATCATTCGTTCACAATCTCTCGATACTTTGATTTCATGGAGATTTAGTATCATTTTCTAAATCTTACTAATATTATAAACGCGAAAGTTTGTATGTGTATGTATGTGATTTTTTTACTCTTTTACGCAAAAACTACTAAACCGATTGCAAAGAAACTTGGAATATAGGCAGCTGGAGACCTGGAATAGGCTATTTTCCTTCGCTCTTACGGTGAAGGAAAACATCGTGAGGTTCTCTTTTATGGTACCTCTTTCTTTTACGTTTTTACGTTTAAGTCACTTCACAGAACCAATCTTGTTTGAATTCTAGGGCTAAAGATAGGTAGATGGGACCTTTGAGAAAAATATAGGCTTTTCATCCCGATATTTTGTATTCGCTTCCGTCTTTCTTATTCATGTATCTTAATTGGTCTTTTCATCTAATTTTTACACGACTGCCAAAGGAAGTGTTATGTTTTTGCCGTGAGTGTATGTATGTATGTGACCTATTTTTGTGCCGTCGTAGGGCCTAAACGGCTGGGCCGATTTAGATAAACGATACGTCGTTAGATTCGTCATGACCGTGAGAGTGACACAGAGTACATTAAAATAATAAATAAATAAAAATAATGATGTAAAACGCTATTAACCAAGATTTGTAAAGACCATAAAAAACAGAGAAAACGCGTAACATTGTTCACTCAAAAGATATGTTTTATTCTTTCGTAAATTTACATTTGAAAAGTATTGCTTGTAAAATTTTACAATTAAGTTTTAAAATAATTAATTATAAAATTATCGGAAGTCGTTTAAGTAGGTTGTCTTCATTAATATGTCACTTGCCTTCGGCTCGGTTGTCTTGTCTTTAATGACGTTTATATATTCTTTTTACTTACTTCAATTTATGGCTTAGCACTACCTCTGGATTTCAATATTCGCATGCGGAAACAATCCGTGTGTGAATAATGTATTCTAATGGTTAACTTCGAAAGTTATGTTGCTACTACATGACATTATGATTACGCAGGTAATTTTCGCAAGAACAACGAAACGTTAATTAAAAACTTTTCGATTTGGCTCGTATAAATATCTCATCTATGGATTTGACTTTAACGCCGAGTTTGAAGGAATTGGCAGAGATGACATAAAATACTTTAGTATCTTCTTACTAGTTTGTGGACTTAAATAACCACTTTATTTTTCAAAGAAAACAATACCTACTTAATAATCTAAAATTAGAAATCTAAAAAAAGTTCGAATTTTCAAAAGTCATAGAACAAAAGTTGTTCGCCTAGACGTCTCGAACAACCCCCTTTCGGCTTAAAAGGGCTTATCCGTTACATCTTGTATACATCTAGAATTAATAAATTTCTTCTGGTGTAGGTAATTAAATCTGATCTCTAAAAACTAAAAAGCGATAAATAAAAAAATAATAGGGGTTAAAGTATGAAATTGCCGTTTTATTGCAATAGGTTCTTTGAATTGACATAGAATCTTCATGGTTTGAGGTTTTCGAATGAAACTTTTTTCAAATGGTTTCTGTGATGTTCTTTTTTAAAAAAATGTGAAACATTTGAATATCGACTTTCAATTGTTTTTGTTATTCAATTTAGACAAGAAAGATGGATACCGCGAAAATTCGAGTGATTTTTGAATACGAGTTCCGACGCGGAACTAACGCGGCAGAAACAGCCCGCAATATCAATGCTGCGTTTGGAAAGGGGTCTACTAATGAACGCACCGTGCGATTTTGGTTTAAACGCTTTCGTGATGGAAATTTCGACTTAAAGAACGAGCCACGAGGAAGACCGCCCACACAGGTGAATAACGATGAATTAAGAGAGATAGTGGAAGCCGATCCTAGTCAAACTACCCAGGAATTAGCGGCATGATTTAACGTTACCTTACCCACTTTATTGACTCACTTGCGTCAAATCAATAAAATAAAAAAATACGAAAAATGGGTGCCTCATGATTTGACTGATCTGCAGAAAGAAACGCGTGTTGAAACTTGTGTTGCCTTGTTGAACCGGTACAGAAATGAAGGAATATTGGATCGAATTGTAACATGTGATGAAAAGTGGATTCTTTATGATAACCGGAAAAGAAAAATGCAATGGCTG
This sequence comes from Idaea dimidiata, assembly GCA_949358125.1. Classification (NCBI taxonomy): domain Eukaryota; kingdom Metazoa; phylum Arthropoda; class Insecta; order Lepidoptera; family Geometridae; genus Idaea; species Idaea dimidiata. Next base: position 14,131,654 of record OX442334.1, read on the forward strand.
ACCCCAGGTCAAATGCCACAACAGTGTCCCAAAGCAAAACTTACCAATAAAAAGGTAATGGTAACTGTTTGGTGGTCTCAGCATGGTGTTATTCACTATAGTTTTCTTCGATCTGGTCAAGCAATTACGGCAGATGTCTATTGTGCCGAACTCCGAACCATGTTGACAAAACTAGCAGTAAAACAGCCCCGACTCATGAATCGATCTTCACCATTATTGCTCCACGACAACGCGAGACCTCACACAGCACGAGAAACCATTTTGACCCTTCAGGAACTGCACTTAGAAACCATTCGTCATCCTCCGTATTCACCAGACCTTGCTCTAACGGACTACCATTTTTTTCGTGATTTGGACAATTATCTACGTGACAAGAAGTTTTCTTCCCAGGAGGCAGTACAAAATGCTTTCACACAGTTTGTGCAGTCTAGGTCGTCGGAGTTCTATCGCAAAGGCATTAATAACCTTCCCATTAGATGGCAGCAATGTATAGATAATAATGGCAACTATTTTGATTAAATAAATTTGTTAAAAATTTAAAAAATAAACAATTAAGATTTTCAGTACAAATCGGCAATTTCATACTTTAACCCCTAATATTAAAAAAAATAAAAAACCCGACTGCTGTTTTAACAGAAAAGTGAAAAACAAGATGCTTCTAGTAGCTTTAGGAATGGTGGATGCAGTCGGGTGGGACTCCAAATAAAAGGTGAACAAGTTTAATAACACCAAATACTTAGTGTTATATAATTAGGTATACTATCTTTATGTTATTTGGAGTCCCGCCTGACTGCATCCACCATTCCTAAAGCTACTAGAAGCATCTTGTTTTTCACTTTTCAGTTAAAACAGCAGTCGGGTTTTTTATTTTTTAAAATATTTTTAGATGATTTATACAGCGCAAGCAACTTTTAATCCATGCCATTTTATGGCGCTATTTGCCCGGGACGTTTTTAGATGGAGTAGACTTGCCCAGCACCTATCCACCCTCCCAGCCTAGTCAGCTATGCCCAGAGGAAAGAACTGGTCAATACGTCTGGAGCTAACTAACCGTGGGATTCCTTACGATGTTTTCCTTCACCGTATGAGCGATGTTATTAACGCACGTCATAACTCTTCCGCAAGGAAAAAGAGATTGGTGCGCGGTAAGCCAGGATTCGAAACCACGACATTCGGAATGAAAGTCGGGGTATCTACCACTAGACCAACACCGCTCTGCATTATCATGTATCTTAGACGAGTAGAAAACAATCAGTATTGATGTAAATGGGTCAGCGCAAACCTTGAACCGTGTCTCATTAATTAAATTAATTAAGAATTATGATTACGATTAATTTTTACCACGAAAAGAGTTGATAGTTCTACTAATTCAGTTACTTCATGCTCTCTTTCTCCATTCTATTGTCAGTATAAATTTGAACACATTGTTAATTACTTCTTATTCTTCGAATACCTTCCAGTGTGCGACCATATTACACTTAAATACGAGAAGCTCATCTCATTTAGCTCGAGTGACCGATCTCGGCTCACTTTACATGCACTAATATACTTTACTTGCAACTTTGCTTCACTCTTGTACCGGATTCCGCAAAAAATTCGAAAAACCCTTTCTTGGTGGAGACATTCACATCACAAAGAAGACACCCTTCAAATTCCATGTTTGTTGGACCATCGGATTAGGCTGTGGATTGATATATAGTTCAGTCAGTCAATAAATCTTTGTAGATTATTCTTATTTTATTACTAGCAGCGCCCCGCGGTTTCACTCGCGTAAGATTTATCAAAATCGGTTCATCATTTTTTCTTTCATAAGAACCTACTCCTAATCATAACGAAGACAATAAAAAAGAATTATCGAAATCGAGCGTGATGCCTTGATCACGCAAAATAGGGAAAACCAAATAATATCCTGGATAAACCTTTTTGATTATAAGAACTAAATTTATGCAGTCTATTAAATTTTGTAATTGTAGTTAAATGTGAAATATGTATAGAATGGTTTCTTAGCAAATAATTATATTAATGCAGTACCAATAACATAGCACTAATTATGTAGGTAGAGGTGGCGTTTGTAAACGAGCCAAGTACTGTTGGGCAAATATGGCGAATTTAGGCGATGGCGAAAACTTCGAAGACCCTATTACCTACTAAGGTATGTAAATAAGCATTGGAAGTATGTACTTATAGCAATTTGTGGTAAATTTTATGGAGTCGAAGCTAATGACAGGAATACTGCTATTAAAGTTTACCACTGAAATATTAATTCGTACCTATTTATATGTTATATTATAAGTGAAAATTAGAATATAGGTTTTTACAAGATGAAATAAGTTTTTTTTTTTTTCAAATTACCTACCTACTACGTACGTTTTAGTTAATCACTAAATCGCAATTATGAAAAACTAAGTTACTTCTCAGTATTTACATACGTTTAAACATTCTTTTTAGGCATTTTGCTACAAAAGCAAAAAGCTTTTTAAATAACCGCAGCTTTTTAATAGTACAAGCCTAGTGGTTGGTTTGGGGCTAGATTGCGCTGTGTGTAATGTTGTGCAATTTAAATTTAAAATGGGTGAAATTATGATAGTTTTCTTCATATTCTAAACTTAAATACAAGGAATACACCTGAGGATGATGTCTGAAAATTCTTCGTAAAGTAGAGCATTTATTAAAAATAACGCGAATAAAATCGGACAAATGAGTTTAATTTCAATCCTTCATTGCGAAAACAGAAGAAAAATTTATAACAAGCTTTATATCGGGAGGTAGGTAATGTACTTACTAATAAGTTATTATAAGTAACTTCTGTCTGTTCATCATAAAACAGTTTATCTGCGGTAGATAGTAAACCGTAAGTACTTTCTGCAAAGTACCGGGCCACCCACCTCGTGAACATTATGGTATACTGCGTTATGCGTGCGCGCAATGTGCTTGCGAATCTCTCGCGAACTTCTGATTGGCTGACGACGGAGGTGACCGTGTGGGTAATGTAGGGTGACCTACACACTCGAATGTTGGGAATATTAGTTTGATTGAATTAGTTCTTAAATTTGACATAAAAAAGATTAGAAAATAAGAAGGCTATTCTTAAATTTGAGAATCCTAATCGTTATTTGTCATTTTTTATTTGGTGTATATGAAGCTACAAAGGTGCCTACTTAAGATACTCGCACGCAAAAGGCTCTCATCAGTGGGTTGGAGGCAGTAAGACGCCATACGATAATTATCGGTTCTTATGCAATATGTTATTTGTTGTAAATAATATACGTTTGCTGCCTATTATGTACCATTAACTGCGTCCTGCGGCTTCACCCGCGTAAGACCCGATCCCGTGGAAATATCGGGATCAAAAGTAGCCTGTGTTACTGCTTGATATGTAGCTTGCTGTCGATGAAAAAATTTTTGAAATTGGTCTGGTAGTTTCGGAGTTTACCCCCAATATACATACTCTTTAGTTACTCACATACATACATACATGTTACCAACGTATCCTCTTTATATTATTAGAATGGATAAGTGTAAAAATAATTACATTCGTCAGCATTAGACGATGTCTACACTACTCTGTCATTTTATACAAGTTCACTACGTACAAATAGCACAAGTTTTGTTTAGTTCTAGAGACTAATGATACTCTGTGATACGTCCTACAATTTCAGCTTATACGGTCATCGTACACTTCCAGTAGCACAACCGACACGTGTCCACGTCTCGACTGGCTCGTCGAAAGATTTACCGAGCAGTTCACGCACGTTGCTACTGCATCGAGTGCTGCAATTCCTGCCCGGACTAACTGCCTACTGCACTACTTTGTTTCACGTTCACCAGATTGGATAGTAATAAGTGATTATCTTCCAATTATACCGTTTATATGTAGATAGGTTGTACGAAGTTGGTTAAGGATCGGTTACGGGCTCTTAACTTTTTTATGGATTGAAATGATTTTGCAAAAATGTTTTAGGTGTTCCCAACAAAGTTTCATATTTAAAAAAACTGTATTTCTGTAATTAAACCTAAAACCATATTAAAAACTCAATAAAATGTAAGACTAAATTAAATCTTATAAAGTTAACAAGTTAACTATTTTAGGTTAGTCGCACTTTGGTCTGATCGCACGATTGCAGAAAATCGATATCGTTGACTGGGACCATAACTACAGCTGTCCTAGGGTTCAATTTTCTTTTCATTTTTAGAATACATTCGATCAAAAAATAACACCTTGAACATTGAAGGGCGGGAATTAGAGATTAGTACTAACTCTCTTATTTTAAAATCACACTAGGAAAGCTAATAAACTAATTTAGTTAAGTACCTACAATATACATACTAGTTGTTGTCGACCACGATCTCGTATAGCAGATGTTACCTGTAAAATAGAAAGACGAAATATAAGAGTAAAGTAAAGTTAAAGTTTTAACTGTGGGTTATCAAACATAATACTTTCTTCCTGCTTTCAAGTTTGGTGTAAGGGATAAGTGGTTATAGGGATAAGCGGGATGAACCCTATCGCCAAGCCTATCAAATCTCTCAGTAAATGGCAAGATACAAGGTGACCAACCGTTTAGCAGTATCATTATAAACTACGAGTATATCCACACTATCTCATGAATTCAAGTCTACGGTTTGTAATTTACCGCGACAATTAATCGCAGAACTAAACTGTATTAATTCCCGTCCAGTCAGTCCATTCCATAATGACAAGGACATAATCATACGGCAGTGTCCAGCGTCGTCTAATTTACACCGTGCCTCGGTTCAGCTGCTGCGGCTAACTACATACGGTCGGACTAAATTAATTGTATTGGTAGTACGGTGTAAGCGGGGCTTGTAAGATGTAGTTAGCTGTACCTACGTATTCATTATGGTAAGTGTGCGGACAGTAGGTACAGGATGGACACGAAAATAACGATTAGGGGGAAAATGTCGTATTTTCTCGTTCATTTATTGTATTACATGGGTAATACGAGTATGACAGTCTGGGACGCCTGAGACAAAAAAGACAAGTTTGCTCTGAGAACCTCAAATTTTCTGCCATTGACTGCCAAGTCTTAAGGCCCATAGAGATTCCATCATCATAATTCATAAGTGACCCTTGGATGTTGTTTAAAGAAAGTAAAACTAATGGAGGTTTTTATTACATTTTGTCATATTTCTAAGAGGAGGCGTCTGTCGTCTTTGCTTCGATACGTAGGCCGGTTCAACCACTATAAAAAAGGGACGGTTTCTTCATAGTTACGTACTCAAGAGTGAAGTAACCAACTTTTTATCCCGATATTGCAACGGGATCAAGTCATAAGGAACAATACACATTAATACAGTGTGGTTGTCCTCTCAGAAAAGCAATAAACATGTTTAAATAGAGTTTAACTAATCCCCCAGTCAATTTAGCTCGACAATTCGAACCCCGGTCGGGTAATAATCGAAATTGGATACATGTGCCGTAATTAGTGGTTTTAGATTGATGTTAGAATAGCGTGAGTGTCTTCATTACGGAATACATATCAGTCGGAGTACTGCGACAGAATCGATGGGAATATGTGGTCACTTTATAATTTTAGCAGCGTATTTAATAAACTTTTAAACTTACACGATTGAAACGCATAATTTCACATTTTTCCGGATCTCAGCGTATTTAATACAAAAAAAGGAGAAGGTGGACTCTGGGATCCCGAGTCGGGTGAAACATCTATATTAGATCTAAAGTTATTTCAGTAGTTTTATATACTCAGTCTTGCGACGATACATACTAACTCGAAACTAGAGAAATTAGACTTAACTATAGTATAGGTACAGATACCAGTATTAGAAAGACTTCTACTAAAAAAAATGCCATTTTCAAGTCATATTTTGTATAGGGCCTTCATACAAAAACTAAATTGACGAGACAACAACCACAGTCTACCTAGTAGTTTACGCCTCCTACAATCGTCTCGAAACACAAATCGTTTCAGCAACAAAGGATAAACTCAATAACAAAACTAAACCAACAATTACAGCACCCCAGCGACCCCCAGCTAGCACACGGTGAACTTACGCTACCGTCTCACGAAAGAATCATTAGTAAAACAATAGAAAATTGCTGGTTTTAACCGTGGTTGTCGTCGTTCGGTCGTCGTGGCATCGGCCGGCTATGGTATACAGCCGTGAATTGTGAAACACATCTCTAATGTCTAATACAATTGTGCAGAGTGCTGTTCACATCGCGGCGTATACTGGCTCTGCTAGGGATAAGACAGACTTATCGATAAATTAAGAAATATTAATCTTTTAAATATTAGTAGATGACATATTCAAATAATTAAATAAAATAAAAACCGACTCCGAAAAAAAAGCCTCACACCTACATACAGTGCCACTGAGTTTTCTGTTTATATGTACATAACTGATTAATAAAGCAACTGAACCTGAAACTACCTTAAATACTAGTTCATTATAAACCGATTCTATTTTTTGACGATTGTAAAAAACATGATCACAAAAAAACCCATGAGTTTCTTGTGGCTTCTTCTCATCGGAGGGTGCGTTCCGAAGCCACACTAGAGTCATAGTTGTAAGAACACTCGACGTATTTAAAGTGATCGAATAAATTCAATTAAATAACGAATTTTTTGACTTTTGACTTTAATTGATAAAAGTCCAAAAAATAGTAATTACCTACATTCTGGGATGCTATTCTGCTCATCATTCCAATGATTCGCCAACTTTTTATGAGATCAAGTAAGAGGAAATAAAAAGTCTCTGCGATTGGACCTCCAGACGACAATGAAATCCGGTGACACACAAAAACATTTATAAGAATTGAAATCCTCATCCAAAACTGATAGATCTGTAGAACATTTTGAGCTATAATGTTATTGGGCAATTAATAATAATCAATGTGTAATTTAGACTTAATTAAGAAAAACAACTAAAGACAAAACAAACCGAACTAGGTTAACAACAAACAACAGGAAACCATTTCAAACCCCGACATCATAAAACAATTACCAATATCAATTCTACCAATTAGATATTATCGTTTTAATTTCCTCCACTTTATCGATAAGAAAATTTCGATAGTGGTCTGCCCTAGCGCCCCTTGCTTGTCATTAAGGGTGATCCATCAAAACGTCCGCCTGGATTTAGGGTGTCGGACGCGTGCGCTGTGGCCTCCAGCCGGGGGGTGCCAGGGGGTGCTAGGGGGTGCCAGGGGGTGTAACAAACAAAATTAGATATTCGTACGGTGTCCCCGCAAAGCGGTGAGTGCACCCTGATTGATTGCTTCGGTAAAGATACATACAGTTTTTTATTAGGTTATATTGTTTGGTTATCGAATGCTATTGTTGGGGAAGATGGATCGCTGGTCGTTGCTCTCTGCAATCCTGACAAAAATAATAAAACATTTCCCCACAATATCATATGCCTAATAAAATAACCGTTTCAAGAAGAAATTGTACAGGTTTATCGAATATTACCCAGAATCCAGTTAAAGCCTCCTTCTTTAGGTATATGTACAGGGTGAAACATTTTGATGGGCTTTCAGGGAGAATCCTAAACTATAAAAGATAGCGAAAAATGCGGAAAAGAGTCGCGTCTTCGATTTTCACAAAAACTGAAATGGCATTATTAAATTTAAAAATAATATATAAGTAAAATAAACCTAGCCAGGAGTCGAACCTTGTCTTTTTGCAAAAAAAAAAAACACCCTTTATTATTGTACCGACCGCTAGTGTTGCTGATACAGATTAAATCTTGGAAACTTAATTTTAGTTTTTGTCAAAATGTGGGGTGCATTCCTTTCAGCATTTTCCGCTATTTCTTATAGTTATCCCCCTGAAAATCCGTCGAAATGGTTCACCCTGTATACTTGATTAAAAATATTACTACAATAATATATAATATAATAAGTATTACTATGTACCTATGTTGGTTGAGTTAATTACAGATATTCGAAAACTATTAAATAGCTAGTTACTCATTTTGTTTGTTTTAGCAAGACCGTTGTGTTTACGTTCGAAAACAAAGCTTCCAATGACGGAGGCATCGGCAAACAGGTCTTAATGAAGAACTTGAAAGGAAACTAGCACGGCTCGTTATTACGGGAGGCTGTCAGGATATTTCGTCGTTATAGACTTACAAATGAATCATTTCATTTTGTTATGTATGTCACTATTTTTTACCCGACTACCGCGAAGCGACAGATATTGAACGTAATGTTTTAGACAGTTTGCGTATGTATGGTTGTATTGTCCACGTTTTTGTTTCCTGAACCCCTTAATTACTGAACATTTTCGATTTTTACTGATTTTAATAAATAGGTTGTGTACAGTTATTATAATAATCCAGATAAACATAATGAGTCAAATGGAAGGCACCCCGAACTTGACAATTCAATTTAGTCACGTGACGGAATTGAATTGCACTACGCAGTGAAATAGCCAAAAGAGAAATTTCAAAATAGAGCTTTCTATTTAAAAAAAACGAAAAAATATTGCTTCCAAACAAGAATCGACCTAGGATATCCTAGTACGGTACTAAATATCTTCGTAAATGTTGTAACTCGTTGGTGCTTCGGCGCGTGGTACGTGGGTGGGATTTATTCAGAGTTACGAGTATCTTTTAAACTTAATGTACTACGACTGTTGTCTTTTAAACGAGTAGGTGAATGGCGAAGCCTGGATTGCCATTTCGAAAAACACTGTCGACATAAAGACGTTTCTCGAATGATACTAATAGGTACATTAAGGTCTTTGCAATAAGCCGACAGACAAATTAGGACAACTCTCTTAATACTGATAAGTACCATTTTGTGAGATATAAATACATGAAAAGGATTGAAAACCTAAATTTTTTAAGTCTGAATGTGATCCGTAAAGGTACTAGAAAATATGGAACATCAATAGATATAAAACCAACAACTATTTCAGAAGCCATCTCCCATATATTCAGCTACACACCCACCGTATCCCAAAGTCGACCGTCTCATCAGGAAGGCGATGTGCCACGTTCTCATTTTTACACTTACAGACTACAGACTTCAAATCTGCCGATAGTCGAGTCTGCAGTTGAATGATTGTGCACTTGATTCTTTGCCTGGGAGGCGTTGGCCGATGATTCAGTCACGTAGTCTGTGTTGGAGCTTTCATCCCCCTCCACAAGGATGTGTGTGAATTATTCAAGTGCGACCTTTTTGCGGTGCGTTAAAAAATGAACCTCAGCCTGCGAAGCGATTTGATATAATTCTTCTTGGTTCCCAACCTTTTTAAGAATTTCGAGAATTTAAGCAAAATATATAGAGCGGTTGGTATTTGGGGTTACAAATGACGGTGGTTATATTTTAACATATACACTCGGTTCTCAGCCCTTTCAAACCCACTAGGATGATATATTTATACTCCACATTAAAATTTACTCGTGTTTTATCGTACCTATATTCAGCCAAATATAACCAAAAATATTATTAATTCTAACTAAGACGTTCAACCCGTCTTCCTAAGTGGCTACATTGGTCTACTTATCGAAACAGGGAAGAGCCCGTTTAGCGTAACCAGCGGGTAGAAAACAAGCCGCAGCCGAAGCCACCAGAAATCCCTGTAGGTCGCTTTTTACGACGGGCAGGGAATACCTTTTCTTTTAAACGAACTATAAGGCCTAAAAAACAGAACGTACAGTATATAAGTAATAATGTTAGGCAAACTTAATAAAATATTTAATATAGCATCTTTACATCATATTTTTTTCTTACCTTGCAATCTTCAAAAACTCCCATTATAAATCACCTTCACACAAACGTCTCTTGCAATCCTCGAAAGCCTTCCTTTACATGTCTACCTCAGGATTAATGGTAAGTTCCTTCATATTATTGAATGGAGTAAAGAAACCTCGTTGGAAGCTTCCGAGGCAAGTTTAAGATAAGTGGCAGTGACTGGCTGGATTCGGGGATCGAATTTAGGACAATCATGGACTAGATATAGTGAAATGTTACTGGAGGTTCAGCCATTTACTAAATATCTAAGGAATTGTAAGTCATCGACGATTGTGTAAGGATGTGTTTTACGATCACAAAAATCGAAGGATAAGGTTCTCAAAACGTTGCTATTTTTTTGTCTGTTCATCTATTATGTTTGATGACATCACTTTAGTTGTCACTTGTCACTTTAAGTTTTACATACGATGATGGCAAGGGCCATTAGTCCTGAAGTCATGAGAAAAAGTCTTATCAATTCAGTATATAATTAGGTTTAAACTCTTGGTTTCATATTGTTCCAACGGCCACGGAGGCTTTTAAGAATTTATTAATGTAAAATGATTTTCCGTCCCCATCGGCCACCAAATTTGCAGTTGCTGGTCTTAAATTGAGTGAGGAAAGTTTGTATTTATTTAGAGATGAAGTTAACAGCGTATACTGTGTGAGTACAGTTATTTGTAATATGTAATACTAATATGTATTCTGTGGTACAGTTAAGACATGCAGTCCCGCGTCAACTGGGGAAAACATATAGGTATACTTAGATATAAAATGTACGAGTAGATTACATTCCGCGCGTCTTCCTTGCAGAATGACATGTAGCGTTTAATATTATTAACCTACTAAGACGAAACGCATTTATTACACGAGTGTCTAATGAACCGAGCATGATTTATAACAACTCGCTACTCCCACGGAATATTTCATTTTCATCCTTTACTTGTTACGTTTTCAATATGAAGAGTCGCTCTTTGAGTAGACAAGTAGCTGCTATTAAAATGTTAATGATGGAAAGAAAGCTTTTATTTGAAGGAACTTTCGACAAATAATCAGATTATAAGAACATAATATATTATAGTAGACGTAACTGGGCCACAAAATTCAAAAACTTATACAAAGATAATGAATTCATTGAAATAGCATAGGACTTTAAAATAATAATTTCGGGTAGGACTACTTTACTAATAGAGTTTATAAGACCACTTGCTAGTCCGACTGTCCATTGGTTTGTGTATCAGCCTGTTGTCTGTCCGTCTGTTTCTTACCTATAGGTATTCAAAAAAACAACCATGTTAATATTCAATCTCCTATCCCTATACTAAACGAATTCCGTAATTACTTCAGGCTTCACTTCAGCGAGCGTGCCTTACGTAGCCGTACCTACACCGAGCAACTTGCTTTAACGTAGGAACAACGCGAACGTAGGGGCAAAACGAACTCCCGTGATTTATTCCCCACACCTTCACGGAATTATTCCTGATTTACTAGTTTTATACCGGTTTTAGAGTTCCGTACCTAACGGGTAAAATTAGGATTTCGCTGTCTGTCTGTTTGTCTGTCCATCCGATACCAGGCTGTACTCGACGTGTCAAAATGATTTTCAATTTTCGCGGTAAACCATAATTGACTTTTGTATCTCTTGAAACGTAATAGTTAAATATATAGTTGAAAATTTCACACATGATATATTTCTGTTGTTGTTGTTGTTTGTAACAAAAAATAGTTCTAAAAAACAAAAAAAAAACAAGTATTTAAGAGAGGCTCCCATACGACAAAACGTGATTTTATGTGACACGGGACGGAACTCTTTGTGTGCAAGTCCAACTCACACTTGGCCGGTTTTTTCTCCTAATTTAATTATGTGTGACTTATTCGTCTAGGAATACGGGCGAGGATACCTTGGTTGTTGGGAACAATATGTTTTAGTTAATTATAGCTCGGGAACGGATCATTTTTCTGTGTAATGTGGGAATGCAGAGTATAATTTGTTTGTGGAAATTTCGTGGAACTAGGGATTTATGTGCTCTAATTTTTTGGTTTTTGGATTAAGTTAGGATTTCTTTTATCTATGTTATGTTTTCATTTAAATGTCAATTGCTGGGGAGCCCCCGTGGTTAGATAGGTTGAATATTAAGGCGGCGATAGATGATAAGCAACGGTCCTTGTCCTATTGCATATGAATGAGCGAGATGGAATTGCGTGAAAAATCTACAATTTCTCGTAAAATCAATAATTAACGAAGATTAAAATAATATTTTGAAAAAATGCGATGAAGGGGTTCTAGGTATTGTGTTTTCTAATATTATGATGCCTATAAGAAAATATGGCGGTTAAGGATTTAGAAGAAAAATTGATTTATTTTGTAAAACAGGGGTAACTTTGCCGGTATAATAGTGGTATTTAAAGTTATTTTTTATTGTTTTTGAAATGAAGGGGACACTTCTTGTATCATGTACAATAACATAATACATTGTTTAAAGATCTATTTGATACCGGTTATGAATAAAACCATTCCATCGGAAGGGATTTCACATGAGTCGCGTCCTTAAATTGCCATATCAACTAACACCAGTGGATCGTGGCAGATATCTGCGTCAAATTATTACTAAGAATTGATTGATTAACGCCTTATGGTAATAAAAACACTAACTGTAACAAATGACAAGAAAATCTTAAAACTAAAGTGATATAGGCTTATACGCTTATAGGCGATATCTTCCAGGCAACCAATAGAATTGAATAAGTAGATTTTTGAATTGAATATAAGTAGAAATAATTCTAGATTATAAAAAATATTTTTAAACAAAAGAAAAAAAGTAAAGATGTTTTTTGTAGTGAAAAGGCTTCGAAGCTAACGAACCGATTTCAAAATTAGTTTGAGCAACAAAAAGCTACATATCGCGAAGTACTCTTGATTTTGAGTAATATACTTTTGATGCCGATATTCCCACCGGATCGGGACTTGCGTGAGTAGAACCGCGGGACGCAGCTAGTTACATACTGTTGTGTATGCAATAGGTACCTACCTGTGGTTACCCATAGCAACCATATATGTTTTGTCAATAAACGTCAGTGTGCTAAAACGCCTTGTTCATTACTAACGTTCCTTCCAGTAATTATCTTGAAATAACCAGGATATAACATTGGCGACGAGTCTATCTACCCACATCATAAAAGATGTCTCAATTCGGAATTTTTTCTTCGTTTGACCATACTTTGCAGTCGTGGCAAACTTACAAGGGTCGACTTGCACAATGGTTTATCGCAAACGACATCAAGGAGGAACAAGATGAGAAGAAAAGGGCGATCCTACTTAGCGCACTCAGTGACGGTACCTTTAAGCTGACCTCAGACTTGGCCTTGCCAAAAGAGTTAGCTCGGGTGCCGTATGTAGACATCGTGCAGCTTTTGGACAATCACTTCATAACAAAGGATAAAGGATTCGGTGATCGTTACAATTTCTACGCGGCGTCTCAAAACATAGGTGAAACGTTCAAGCAGTGGGCAGCCAGGTTGCGTGGATTGACAGCAAATTGTCTTTTCATTAACGTGGAGGAGGCTTTGCGTGACCGTTTTCTAATGGGTATGTTGCCCGGGCCGGAACGCGAGAAATTATTTACGCAAGACATAAAAGAATTAACACTAGCAAGGGCGGTAGAATTAGCGGAAAGCACGAGCTTAGCCCGTGCTGTGACAGCGGTAGCGGCGTCGGCATACGGGTCGGCGAACCAACAAGGCCAGCTGTTTAAAATTAACGATGGTTCTAAGAGTGTTAGTGTTAAACCACGTCAATGTAATGTGTGCGGGTTAAAAAATCATGAAGCAACCGCTTGTCGCTATGCAAAATATCGATGCAAAAAGTGTCAGGAAAAGGGCCACTTGCGCCGAATGTGTACTAAAATTAATTTCTTAGAGAATGAAGGGTCTTTCGAGGAGAACGACGATGACGGTGAGTTTTTTAATATCCGTTCAGTTAGGGGTGAACCTATGTCTGAAACAGTTGTAGTGCAAGGGGTTAGCATACTTTTTCAAATTGATAGCGGTTCGGCCGTTACTGCAATATCTTATAAAACGTATCAAAATCACTTTAGAACCGTGCCGTTATCGTCAACAACAAAAAGGTTGTTTACTTATACCGGGGACGACATAAAATGTTTAGGTATTGTTTCATTATTGTTTACTTATAAGAATAGTTCACACGCCCTAAATGTATATGTTATACGGAATGGCGGGCCACCTATCCTGGGCCGTGATTTCATAAGTAAATTTAGGTTAGAAATGTTACCTATTCATTTTTGTGATAAATTAGAGCCAAACAAAGTAATTGAAACACTACGGAAAAAATATAAAGAGGTGTTTTGCGATGAATTAGGTAAATTTAATCTATATAAGGTAAAAATACAAATGAAAGAAGGCTCGAAACCGGTTTTCTTTAAAGCACGACCGATTGCCTACGCTTTAAAGGATAAGGTAACAGCTGAGATTGACCGTTTAGTAAACATAGGCATATTGAAACCAATCGCATATTCTGAATACGCATCACCGATAGTGCCGGTATTGAAACGTAATGGTTCGATTAGACTTTGTGCCGACTATTCGGTGTCTATCAATAAATATTTAAAAATAGATCAGTATCCTTTGCCTACTGCGCAAGAATTGTTTACAAAATTACACGGAGGGGTTCAGTTTAGTAAACTTGACCTTTCACAAGCTTATGCACAATGTGAGCTTGATGATGAGTCCCAACAGTATACATGTATTAACACACACCGTGGTCTATTCAAATATACACGGCTTGTGTTTGGACTCGCTTGCGCGCCGGCTATTTTTCAAAGGGTTATGGAATCTGTATTATCCTCACTATCGAGCTTAGAAGGGGTTCTGTGCCTGCTTGATGATATATTGATAACCGGCGCCAACCGTGCTCAGCATATGGAAAGGCTGGAGGCGGTGTTAAACAGATTAAGAGAAGTTGGGTTAACACTTCAAAATGAAAAATGTGAATTTTTCAAGGACGATGTAGAGTATTTGGGGTATAAAATTGATAGGCACGGCTTAAGAAAGTCCCCTGACAAGGTCAATGCGATACTAAATGCTCCAGTACCTACAAATGTCAATCAGTTGCAATCTTTTTTGGGGTTAATAAATTATTATCGCAATTTCGTCCCTAGAGCTTCGTCAATTCTCAGTCCCTTATACAGTTTGCTGCAAAAAGGAAATAAATGGAATTGGAACACGGAGCACAAAATGGCATTTGATACAATTAAGTCCTACCTTACGTCAGACCAGGTACTTGCTCATTTTAATCCGCAAGCTACTGTGATTTTAACCGTTGATGCATCGTCGACGGGTCTGGGGGCGATTTTGTCACAGATCGGCGATGATAAAGTAGAAAGACCAGTATCATTTGCATCTCGCACATTAAATAATGCAGAAAAAAGGTATGCACAGGTTCAAAAAGAAGCAACAGCTATAATTTTCGGAGTAAAACGTTTCCATCAGTACTTATATGGTCGTTCATCACCATTTATACTACGTACTGATCATAAGCCACTTCTGTCGATATTTGGACCGTATCATGGCATACCAGAAATTTCTGCAAATCGATTACAAAGATATGCCATGTTTTTAAGTGCATATAATTATACAATTGAGTACATTCGTAGTGCAGATAACAGCGCCGACTACTTATCGCGGGCTAGTTTGAACGAGCATGAATCATCTGTTCAACTAGCCAAAGATGTGGTAGCAGTTGGCGCGAATGAAAAGGACACGTTCGAAGACAGAGCGTCTTATGTTAATTTTGTAGTGGACTCCAGTTTACCTGTAACACGGTCTTTACTTTGTGAAGAAACCGCTAAAGATATTATTTTAAAAAAAGTCTCAGAATATATATTGCAGGGTTGGCCACCAAAGACACAAGACACGGAAATTAAACCATATTTTTTATGTAGAACAGAATTGTCATTAGAAAATGGTTGTATAATGCGCGGGTACAAAGCTGTAATCCCAAAATCACTGCAAAATAAATTGTTACAAGAATTACATAAATCACATTTAGGGATTGTCAAAAGCAAAGCGGAGGCAAGAAGTCGGTTTTGGTTTCCAGGTATTGATAAACAAATAGAAACCATGATAGCAAGTTGTAATATTTGTATTCAACTACGCCCGTCACCACCCCGTGCACCACTAGCAGTATGGCCCTACCCCAAGCAACCATTCTATAGGATCCATATAGATTTTCTCGGCCCAATCAATAATATGTCTTATTTTGTTGTTGTAGATTCATATTCCAAATGGGTTGAAGCATATAAAATGAATACAGTTTCTACGTTTTCAGTCATACAAAAATTACAAGAATTTATTTCCAGATTTGGTTTACCTCACACAATTGTTAGCGATAACGGCACTGCGTTTATGTCAGGCGAATTTGTTACGTTTTGTCAAGTGAACGGTATTGCACATTTGACGTCACCAACTTATCACGCCCCAAGCAACGGCCAAGTTGAAAGTTTTGTTAAAATTGTTAAAAAGGGTATAAAATCTAGCCTTTTAAATCAACACAATAGTAAGCAAGGTGACGCAGCATTACTTAAGTATCTATTCGATTACAGAAATTCCGTCCACTCAACTACAGGCGTCTCACCCGCCAAATTAGTTTTCGGACATAAGCTACGATCGCGCCTCGACCTTTTGAAAGACTCACCCCAGTCATCGTCGGATTCCTTAACTGACCGCGTTCGACATAAACAGCACTTGCAATGTGAGGCGTACGGTGGTAAAAACACAATATCTTTTAAGTCAGGAGATTTTATTTTATATAAAAAACCAAATACGAATAATCGGGAAACTTGGCGCCAAGGAATCATTACAGAGAAAACGGGGAAGGTAACTTATTTAATTAAGGATACGCTCAACGGCGAAATGATTAAAAAACACAAAAATCAGATAATCGCTTATCGGGGAGTCAAACCTGAAAGAAATAATCCATTGGCATCAGACGGTGATGACGTACACCAGAAGCCAACAAATTCTGTCATGACGTCACCGTTAAGACAACAGTCCTTATCACCTCAACGGTGGCCGTTACAATCCGATCATGCAGTCAATTCAGCAGAAGACGCGAACGTCAGTACCAATACTAGTAACGTTACCGCTGCCGCCAGCGCCGCGGCCGCTAACGATCGCGCCGCCCGCGCCGGGCTACCGCCCGCCGACGACGTCTCGGCCGACACTCAGCCGGCGGAGCTTAACCAATCAAGGAACACGATACTTTCGGAAAGTGATAATGAACAGTCTTCGGCTACGGAGGAGTTCCATGATGTTTTAGAGTCAGAGGAAACTTCATCTATCGGGGAAGAGAATGAGAGTGATGAAACAGCTTCCGCCCGACAAATGACACTGCGCCCTAAACCAAAAACCGATTATAAGCCGTTCTTTAGTTTAAACATTTGAAATGTATTTTTTGTGTAAATAGTAGTATAGTTATAAGAACCTTTGTAACTTAAACTACGGGGAGGAGATGTTGTGTATGCAATAGGTACCTACCTGTGGTTACCCATAGCAACCATATATGTTTTGTCAATAAACGTCAGTGTGCTAAAACGCCTTGTTCATTACTAACGTTCCTTCCAGTAATTATCTTGAAATAACCAGGATATAACACATACATATAAAACTGTATTTATATTATTTTAAACCTTGGTTGCCTATTTTAAAAATTAAAAAGAAACTACACTTACAGCTGAATTGAGAACATTCTCTTTAGTTTCGAAAGTCGGTTATAAAGCGACAAAGTATGAAATAACTGAACACGGTCGCTACAGTGTTACAAAATACATTGAGCGTAAATAATTAAAACATCCCAACACGAGGTAAAAAAAACAATCTTTCTATGAAAGTCAGTTAAAAATCCTATTAAAACTAGACTAAGTATTTACTTAGGTCACACAAAGAGTGTCACAAATGAATACTCTTTTCTAAGTGAATGAAAGGCGGTAAGTTTGCAGGTGGTTCGTGCCGCATGCCGGCTCCAGACACCGGGGATCGATATACTAGGTACCTAGGTACCAACTACTAGGTACTTATAGATGAATAGAAGAAATAGAACAAAATTTTTCACTTGCTCCGACACAGTGCTGACTTACCGATATTATAAAGGTGAAAGTTTATGTGATAAATAAATTGCCAGCGTAAGTTTTTACAATGAAGAGTCGGTTAATTGATTACAATTATTCAGTTTAGGTTTTGGCTTTGTATTTTTAATAGTTTTTAATGTTTTATAATGTTCTTCGTTATTATTTTAATACTTGTTATTATGATATCATCAGTAAATGAGTATGTTTGTTACCCCTTCATGCAATAACTACGTAACCGATTGCTATGAAACTGGGTACACAGATAGCTGGATATCTAAATTTAGACATATGTTATTATGATTCCGATATTCCTGCGGGATCAAGACTTAAGCCGTGTTTTCACTACAGAAGTAGTGTCGCAAAAGTTATAGTCAACTTCACAAAAAAGTTGCTCGACACTAGTTTTATTAAAAAAATCGCTGGTGCTACGCATTTTTTTTGCAGAGATGACTATAACTTTCGCGACACTAGTTCCGTAATGAAAACACGGCTTTAGGCACGTGAAACCGTGGGGCACAGTAATCAAGTATTTGGTAGGCTGATTGTCGTCTCGTAGCTTCGTAGCACCATCTACGACGAAGGAAGTCGCGTAGTAGACATTTTGGAAAATTTCACCTATTCTTTAATAAGATATTTTTGAGCCTTTCTTCTTTCGAATTTTTAAATGAATTTCGCCGGGAAAATTGAAATTTTCTTCATTTCATTACACATTGTAATCCTGCTCGGCGCCAAGCCTACCTCTACTCGGATTTTAAGGGGCTCATTTTAAAATTAGTTTATTAGTATCAGAAGTAAGAAAAAAAAGTTAGTCTACATTTCGGCCCATTTATCTAATTTTCTATTATAAAAATACTTTTTTTTGTAAAATATTTTTTTTTTAACTAAGTAATCCGACCAGGTTACTATACCTATACTAAGCTTTTTCTTGCTGAAGGAGAACACGGTCTACAAACTATTCGGTCGACCAATAGCGTACCAGACTAGGATATAATACGAGGTAGATAACACAAAACACATTCCCCAAATTAAACTGGACTCGTATTCCATAACGAAATCGTCTCCGAATTACACATTTTCCCGGGTCCTAATAAATAAATAAATTAAAAAAAGTTGAAGTATTTACGCGATTATATAAGACCCGGGAAAATGAATGTGTAAATATGAGTTCCAATCGTGTTAGTTTAAAAAGTTTATTGGAATCGTCTCAGTATCGTTAGATTTTTTTTCAAAAACACACATATATTAGCTTTATTAATAAACGTGCAATAAGGTTGAAGTCATTTTATTACTTTTTATATCTGTCTGTCAACTTTGACGCTGTAATGACGGAAAAAGACAAAGCATGTTCTCACTAATCCGACCTTACTCCACGTTCATTACTATTAATAAGCTTTTATACCCATAAGGGTCACCAACAATTGTTTTTGAGTGAAATCTAACGACAATGAAGCAATGTTGAGACGATTTGGTCATAGAATAGGTACCTTGGTCGTGCAACTATCGACCGATAAAACTTTCAAGTCAGCGTTGGGTATACTCAGAGAAATGTAGCTTAAGAAATTCCGTGAGTATTTCTTTTGTTAGTTTATTTGGTTGTTATTTGGCGTAGAATTCAATTAACAGAGGCTAAAGAAAATAGATTAAAAGGAAAAGTTTCGTTTTGTTGTAGTGGCAACACTACTGTGACTGGCAGAAACTATTGCAGAGCGGAATCTTGGGTTTTCACGTTTTAAAATAATAGGCGTAAATACAAAATTCAGGTGAAAAAACTGTCGGTTTTGTTTGCTGAAACAACTAGGAGCGCCCCGTGGTTTTGTAAGTCAAGATCCCGCGGGAACATCGAAATAAAAAGCCTATTTTACTAATATTATAAATGCGAAAGTTTGTATGTATGTATGCGAGTTTTTTACTCTTTCACGTAAAAACTACTAAACCGATAGCGATGAAACTTGGAATATACGTAGCTGGATACCGGGAATAACACATATTTTTATATCGCAGGGCGCAGCAAGTAATCTATAATATAATATATAAGTCTGTAAACTTTTTAGGAAGACTGTACTATTTCGAACGTAGTGAAAATAGCGTTAATGTTCTAATTAGTCCGGTCAATTTAGACATTTAAAGGTATATAAAGTCCCAACAAGCTGAATTTCTGTGAAATTGTTCAATACATAATTATAAACAATGTCTAGAAGTTCCCCATCATTTTCAGCATTTTCAGCAAAACGGTAGGTTTTATTTATTTATTTATTTATTTATTTATTTATTCGGAGATCCAACAGCTATTATATACTTATAAAACACTGCATAGCAACAGAAAGCCAATAACAGAATCTCACGGATAGAAAATGATGTAAATAATCAAAAATTGAGGCGTGAGCGTAAACCAACTATCACTAAACTCTTAAGTGGAATAAAATATGTTATAAGAAATAACAATAAAATATTAAAGATACAATCGAAATTGAAACTGAGCATAATATCGTCATTCGCCAGCAAAAAAGTAATTGCTTAAACGCCGTCTTGCAGTTGCAACACTCATACAGAACAAGTCCAGATTAGCATCAGTGTTTATAACCAAGCTGTTAAAGTTGCTGCAAGCTCTCCACAGGTAAGTATTCTGCCTGTAATTTGTGCCTACTTTAGGAAGATAGATGGGCTGAGTTGATCTTGTGGACATTAATGAAGGAACTCTAAGTTTAATTTCACTTAACAAGGTTGGACATTCAATATTGTTCGAAGTTAATTTAAGAAGAAATGCCACGTCCGCAATTTCACGTCGCTTGGACAGTGGGAGGAAATGAAATTTTCTACAAAGCTCCTCATACTGAGATGCGTCAAAAGGTGTACTCAAACGATAACAAAGAAACTTGAGAAATTTAGTTTGGATTTTTTCAAGTCGAGAAATATACACGTCATATATAGGGTTCCATATTTGAGAAGCATATTCCAAAACACTACGGACATACGTACAATACAAGATTTTAAAGGTTTTGGCACGCCCAAAATGCTTAGAATTTCTCATTATAAAACCCAAAGCCCTCATAGCTCTAGCAGCGATATTGTCAATATGTTCATTAAAAATAAGTTTAGAATCATGTACTACGCCAAGGTCTCTTACAGAATTGGATTTGACTAACTGCTGACCTTTCAAAGTGTAAGAAGATGACATTATCTTTCGTTTACGTGTAAAAGTGACAACGGAGCATTTTGAGGGATTTAAATCCAATTTATTTAATAAACAGTAGCTATCAAGGCGCTCTAAATCAGATTGCAGATGGGCAATATCTGATGGTGACTTTATAGCGGCAAAAATCTTCATATCATTCGCAAAACACAGCAACTGACTGTGATGGAAACAGTTCTCAATGTCATTAACAAAAATAAGAAACAAAAGGGGTCCCAACAGGGATCCCTGCGGGACTCCGCTGGGTATGGAAACCCAGCTAGATATGTAGTTACTGACTACCACTGCTTGAGACCTATTGTCAATATAAGAACCAAACCACCTCAATAAATCTCCACGTATTCCCATCATTTGTAGCTTACAAAGGAGCCGTCCATGATCTATCCTGTCAAAACATTTGCTGTAGTCAGTATATACAACATCCACCTGCTCACCTCTGTCCATAGATGCTGTTATATACTCGTTTAAGAGTACCAGGTTAGATACTGTTGATCGTCCCCTCAGAAAACCATGCTGAGATGCAGAAAATGAGTTGCGAAGAGCTTGGTACACCTGGTTGTATACCATCCTCTCGAAAACTTTAGCTACAATACACAATTTGGAGATTGGGCGGTAATTGCATACATCTTGTTTAGGACCCTTCTTAAAAGCTGGTGTTATAAAAGCCGATTTCCAAATGTTGGGAAACTTACATAGGCTAATTGACTTTTTAAAAAGCAGAGAAATAGGAATCGCAATTGATTTTGCACTCTTGATGAGGAAAATAGGACTCAGGTGATCGGGTCCTGCCGATTTCGATGGATCGAGCTTAGATAATAATCTAAATACCTCAGAATTATCGATGGTTATTCTATGTATATCAGATACGGATAGATTTTCATAACATATTGCATCATCATCAGATGGGGCAGCAGAAGAAGGTGCTAGAAAAGTAGACAAGAAATACCTAGAAAATGCATCACAGATGTCTTCACCAGAAGTAAATACCTGCCCATTATAATTTAGTGAATTAGGTATGCCATTTGATTTCTGCCGGTTTTTTATAAACCTCCAAAATTGTTTTGGATTCTTTTCTATATTCCCCTCAACCGAGGAGATATAATGGTCAAAACAAGAACTTTCAACAGACTTGGCTCTATCACGTAGGATTTTAAATGTCTCCAAATCAGATCTGTTACCATACTTATTATATTTTGAGAGAAACTTAAACTTCTCTTTGAGCAGTTTTATGAGAGCCGGGGAAAACCACAAAGGATAAGTGTTGGGCTGAACAATTTTAGATGGGATGAATCTAATTTTAAGATTCTCAACAACCTCATAAAAATAGGTGATGGATTCCTCGAGGGACCTACTATCGAATTCAGTAGACCAACTAATGTTAAAAATTTCTTTGTTAACCGAATCGTAATCGCCTTTATTGTAAAAGTATCGCAAATAACTTTGAGGTTGAAGTGGGGGAAGTTCAATGAAATTAATCATTATTATTATCGGATTATGGTGCACATCAACTGGTATCCCCAACGCCTCGTGACATTCAACAACAGAAACCTCATCATTTGACAATACTAGGTCCAATATCCGATTGTTAATATTCTTAACGTGGTTATACTGAAATAGGCCACATGCAGCCATTTCATCAGCCAGTAGGTACTCGTTGTCATTACTTAAATTCATAGGTAACAGATGAGATGAATAAACACTCGGCTCCCACACGATATAACCTAAGTTAAAGTCACCCAAAATAAGGAATTTATGATTGGGGAAATTTAAGATGTTATCACTGAGTTTTGTAAAATAGTTATTTAATTGTTCAGAGAAAGAATAACCCAGACCTTGTTCAATAATGTAAACACAGCAAATGTGTAGGCTTACGTTCATGCCATTTTTACCCTTAAGACTAAAAGTCAGCCACAAGTCCTCGGCAGATGAATGAAATGCAATGTCGTTTTATCATAAAAGTACCCCAGACAAAAATTGTAGATCATAAAATTATCTATAAAACATGTTTCAATACTTTTTTTCTTTCGAGCCACCGTTTCTGAGATATAACGATTCAAAAAGTTATAAAAGTTGTTATCGTCATAATATGCAAATAGATAAATAAATAAATAGCCCAATGTAGAATAAATTTGGGCCATTCAGACCCGTCTCTTTACATCTATCAGTCAGTCAGTAATCAGGGTCTTTGATATACAAACAAACATTTTAAATTTCGCATTTATAACATTAGTGGGATTATGTAATTGTAAAACGTTTTGTTTATATCGCCAATAGGCAAGCATTTAATTTAAAAATTAATATTCGAAATTATTATATTTTTAAATAAGCATCTTATTATCACTCGTCACCGGAAAGAACACAGAAATGAACACAGAAACGGAAGTTGCAGTCTCCTTGAGAGCCTCCTCAATTGAAGCTTCTAAGGCGAGACGCGGCACTGCCTTCTGTCATTATTTTTTTTTTTGCGAAACCATTTCAAAAACAATGTGAATGCAAAATTTCTGCTATTCGACGTTCGATGTACGGTTCAGTAGAACGTAAAGGCAACATTTTTAAATGTACAAATACCAAAATATTAAAGTGGATACAAGTTTAGAACACCTTGAGTTAAACTCAAGTACTGTATTGTTCAAAACAAACTAGGAAAAAAATCCATTTATTTAAGTACTAGCCGCCCCGCGGTTTTACCAGCGTAAATCTTAATCCTACAGAATTTACCGGGATAAGGATCAAATGATTATAAATTTTAAAAATCAAAACACAAATTGAATATATTGCAGCTAGAACGGAGCAAACAAACGAACTTTCACCTTTGAATGATTAATTTTCAAACCAAAATATAGGTAAACGTTCACTCCGCGCCGCCGCTCTCCCTTTGTTGTTTACTTAAAACGGCAATGAGCAACGAGGACTACAAATTGAATCTCGGTATTAAATAATTTGATATTAGATACCTTATATTGATATCGACAGATGTGCAGTCAGTCTGTCATTTAGCGAAATATGGGAGCAAACCAAACAATATTGGACGGTAAATATTACTTTTACAAATATGGCAGCTATTATAAAGTTGTGTCAACAAAATCTATTGAAATTGGAAATGAATATATCTATTGTTGCAATGACATTCTGTCGATTTTGTACGAATTTGGTGTAAATATTTGGACTTACTTATCAAACAATTTAAAATAAAATAAAAAAAAAAATATAAATATTATGTTTCAGATTTTCGAGTAAGTTTATTATCTTCAGATTGTATTTTTCAAAAGTCACTCCATACGATCATCATCAAGCGTGAAAATGCAAAGAAAATGCACACCTAACTAATCTCCGCAACACCCTCCAGTGCGGGGACAAAACCTTTATTAAACCGAATTCAAGAAGCCGAAACCGAATCGAACTTATTATAATATAAATCGAAAATTCAGTGTGAGTGACAGCCGTAGGTAGTGCAGGCAATTAAAAGGGGTGTCCGAGGGTGGATCTGTCATCCATCACAGGATTACCGGGGCACTATTATATTAGTCGTCGATAACCGGTTTAATCCGGTTTTTGTTCGGCCATTTTCGGTATTGTGGTTGAATATATAATAACTTGAATGCAACGTCGTCGCGTCGATCGCACGCGTCCTAGTGGAAGCGAGCTTTGTGTGAAAATAATTTATAACGGTAAAAGTAATTGATATCTATAAGCAACACATTGCCAATCATTTGTGTTTGTTTTACATGGAAAAGTAATAACATTGTACCTACTTACAAAACTTCCTCATTCCCCGTAGACGATTATTTGATGAATGGGATCGAGACGAAAGCAAGTGACACGACCTACCAATTCGAAGTGATATCAAATATCGACAACGTATTATTATTTCTATACCTATATATTTCTAAGTTAGCAAATCGACCTGATGACACAAAATTCTCATATCGTTTTGACTCCCAGTCATCAGTCATTATTTTTCCATCAAGACCTCCGTCCTCCACGTTCCCAACATTTGCCCATCATTCCAACTGGCAGTGAAGTATGAACAGTCGGCAGCGAAGTGCGAGTCGCAAGTAATACCGTCCTTTTTGAACCCCGGAAGCGGAGAATGTCACAATAATCTTGAATGTCGGACAAAGAGGCAAAATAAAAGTAAATTGAATGCTTTATTTCGTTATCTCGGTCGGTCTCGGTTCTTTAGAGAACACTCCGCTTTATTGAGCTCTTCGAAGTTCTCTTTGTCTTTTAATATCAAGTGCTTATTTTAGGTCGATTTTGTTGCATATTACGCTTAATAAATAATATTATCTTCTTTCGATTTGTGAATATGGGCATTCCTATCTGTTGTTATTTTTAAATAAAGGTTTACCTCAAAGTAGAAAAATAATTTGGCAAAGAATTTAGCCATCAATAACATAATTTTATTGTCCCGTGAAAGCTCTTTACATCCCGAACCCATAACCTCTCCAGGAAAAAAGCAAAACTGTAATTTTTGTTATCTCAAAGGTGGCTAATAAATATGATTCTGCTTAGAGGCTGAGCTGTTAACCGTGAATAACAGTTAGATGTGTTATATAACGCAAATTTACTACCGGGTGCGAATGTACAATTGTACATACATAGAGAATTGAATTGCGAATATCTACACCAGTTTTTTCAGATTAAGTATATATTTTGTACGTTCTTCCAAAAGGGACAATATAGCGTTGAAATCCACAAGTCGTAAGTCGATAGGTGTCATCCGGTCCGGTACTAAATGAATGAATGTATTTCAAACATCTGTATAGATACCTAACAAAAATGAGTAATTTATTATAAAGTAGAGATACGACATGTAAAATGCCTCTGTGAAAATTGTCCAATCAGAACTAAAGTGTAACACTTCGGCACGTGATAAATGAAATTACAATTCAAGCAATATGAGCCTGATGAATTGACGCGGGGAACATTCGACACAGATGTGGGTGACGAATTGACACAATGATTGATTATGGCGGATAATAGAATGTGTTATATTATATCTAATGTCATATTTGGCTAATTATACAATTAAGGCTCGATTCGACAGAGGTAGAACAAGCAACGAATAGCAATTCTACCATAAATAATACAATTTGTTCGAGAAACTCTCTGTTTAATCTGAAAAAATACGATTTGTGTTTTAATTGCTCATTCTATAGTTTGGTCAAATCGAGCATTTGCAAATTAATCTATTAATTCTAGATTACAATGTACGGGCAAATCGGCAAAATTTATAATTACGTTTTACTGCTGCTATGTTGTGCCTAATGTGAGTACATTAATATACACGACTATGCCCGCTACCTGCTACAGTCCCTCTCTTTGAAAATGACCCGTTTTACAGTTTTCAGAAAAACAACAACCAGCTAGGTGAAAGTAGTCAGAGACTAAATTATTAATTAATAATTTGCCTACAAATGCGTACCAACATTCATTTTGATACGAGTTATGGTTTCCAAGCTATGATGAGTCGAAGTTAGTATCGCGTGCGTCAAAAAAATTACAAGAAGTGCCTTTGTATTGTAATTATTATTGAAAACATATCCGTATTATCATCGTTTGTGTTGTAATTATTATTTAAAACATATCCAAGTCATCATTAATATCTTGAGTTTTGTTGAAGCAACTAAATCTATGTCAATATTGCACATGGTAGAACAATGCAATCCAGCTTTAACAATATATGTATGAATGTACCCACTATAGACATAATTATAAATTTTTCCACTAAAAACTCTAGAATGAATGGACTAAATATAGCAACGACAATTGCTAATGTTGGCAAAGGCACCATTATTTAAAAAGTTAGTAGTCCGTTGTGATCAAAAAGGTAGAACTCACTTAAATATTTACTTCAATATTAAATAAAATTAATGAAAAACATTGCAATAGTCAAAACAACAACAAGAGACAACATCTTAGTCCCAAAGAAAACAGCTCTAATCCGTTCCTAATGCAGTGCTAATTCAAAACAAATACGTGTAAGGGCCGTTCGCAGACGAGCGGACGTGCGCTGCGTATACGCGCGTAATTGAATCGCGCGTACAATGCGTCCTGATTGGCGACCACTCGGCCATTCCTTGCCGCTTCGGGCAAACTCGGCAACTATCGCCTAACTCTGCAACTACGTGACGCTGATTCCGGCTCAGTTAATGCGTACCTGATTGGCTTTGCAAGTTATTCACACAATTCAACTTCATAGCATTTCGGTGGTAGATTTATATAGACATTATAGACCGATGACCGACGACATTACCGATGAGGAGAATTATCCCATTTTAATTTAGTATTTATGGGGTTCAGATAGCTACCTAATATTGATATAATGGTGGCTATTCTGCTGTCACCAAATCTTTAAACTTAACTTAAAAATCCGTAAAATTAAGTTTAGACAGAATTCCTATTCTCTTGGTGCCATCCTAAACTTAAATTTAGACTGACAGCTTTTAATCAGACTAAATTATTCATTTTGTTTTACTCAATTCAACTCAGCGTAACAACAAAATAGCTTTTTGGAACTTCTAAACTAAAATGAAACTATTTTAGGTTTAGTTTAGTTTAGCTAAATGAATAACAGAATGTCTATCATTGAACACATTATTAGTTTATTAGAATTAATTTTATTAGAAGGGATTTGATTAATCATTTCAAAATTGAGTCTTTAGTCCCATTCCCATCCGGATTTGGGACCATTTTCTTCACTAGATAGAAGAAGGTAGGTAACTAGATCGATAAGGGCAATAAAGTACAATTATGAAGAAATCAGCAAGATGATAAAATAATGGTTAGGTAGGTAGAAACAAATAAAGAAATCGACATCATAATTTGAAAGTCGATATCTAATGATCATAAACATAACTATTTGTACATAAGTCTGTACCATGTCATGTCGCCCCTATAACTAAATCATGCAGTATACGATGCGGCTAAAAATACTCTCGTAGACATTAAGAGAAATGTAAAACAAAACCATTAAATATCGGTTCTCTGCATATAATTATCAAATATTCACGTGCACTATAAAGCTACGATCACACGTGACCGGTTCACCACCGAGTCGGCCAGTTGATGGCCGCTCGTTATAGACTGTACGACGACGCCTGCATACCAATCGATACGGACACGAGAACATTTCTAAAGAATGCCTTACAGCTGAGTTACTGAATATTGAAAACCTAAGACTTTATGCCTTATTAAATTCTGAGCAAAATAAGTTTTAAAGTTACTCCTAAGTATTTTACGATTAAGGAAATCAGTAAAACTAAAATTACACATGCATTCTCTTCCTTCCATACACAATACATATTCTATATTCTCCAATATACATTTTATGGGAATGAGCCCGCTTAATTTCGTGTAATAATACAAAATGACGTCAGCTCGCATCGTATCTGTATAGTACATAGTAGACATAGTATGTATGTACTCACAAGTAACAAATCACCTCTCGTGTCGCGCAATTAATTCTCCCGCGATAATTCACGTACGGTGTTCAAGCGACGCGACGAGACGCATAATTAAAATTCATAGCGTGTTCGACGCTTCGTGTGTACGCGCCCTAATCAACGGATTGCGCTCAATGGAAGTATTTAATATTGAGGCTTCATTCATTCTCGAATGTGTATCAATTTACTGGAACATTTCATTTTGAAATGTCGGATGCAATGCTATACAAAATATAGTATATACATAAGTCATATTGGTCTCTACCTGTCATGCCAACTGTGGCTTCTGGACCCAAGAATATACAGCTTCATATCAACTCCATTATCAGTTTATTTCATTCTATTTTTATAACATAATAATAACTATTAGTTCACTTAAACTCATTTTCCGGAAGATTACTCTGAGGAAACCATTCCTACCCTGAGGAAGAGATCTGTAAAGCTCTCAATCCGTTGGAAGTACATAAATACTAAAAATAATAAACGCGATTAAAACCCGAAAATGAGTTTAATTTCAATGTAACTTTGTAAAAACAGAAAATAAACAAGTAATTAGTTTTATATAAAGGTACCTATCTAAGTACTTTTGCGTCCATTGTACTATTCCGAAAAATATAAATTTCAATTTAACTAAAATTTTAAAACTAAGTTCAAGCAACTTCTAGTCAGAATTAGCTATAACTAGCTTAGCTAACTTAGGTTACAGACGATAAACAAAACTATTTACCATAATATAAACTTAAAAAGAACATCCGCTATAATACCAACCTTATTATTATCAGGTTAGAGTGAGGTTTCGTTTGACCATAACATCGAAGAGTCCGTCCATTTGCCACCGTCTTCAAACACGCTCTAAGTTAGTTTAACGATTGTTTAAGGTGTATTTAACTAACCATTTCTAGTTTACAGCTAACCTTAATACGTTTAGTTTTGAACTGGAGCTAAATATTACAAAGACACTACTATACACTAGGAAGAAGATGAATATAATGTACTAAGATAAATCTACTAAATAAAGTTATTTTAATCGTTTAGTCTACGTAAAATGCGATAACGTCGCGACGCGGGCTCGCGCTAGGCGGGCGGGCGACAGAGCCTTAGGGCGGCGAATGAGTTTCGTTCCACGGAGGCTCGCCTTAAATCCTGCCGCGGTTTGCTTTGTCTCGCATACTTTAACCCATTCCTTTGTCAACAAACATTCAATTGTAGATACACATCATCATTATAGGTTACTGCTAATTCTTATGTAGCTTTATTACTGCTTCATTGTTTACATGTTTACAAATTTTCTAAAATAATCATATTTGTTGTGAAAGAGAACTAGACCAATTCGAAAATTTGTAATAGTTGCTATTAATTTAATAACAATTTGTTTAATTTACTGATAAGGGAAATGTTTATTTGTGTTTTTAATACAATAACGCGTAAGTATTAAATAGATAATTAAGTCGCGTTGCACAAAAAACTCATCAGCTTCGCATAGTTGAGCCAGTTCTTCGTACAATTGAATGTCCGTTCACCGCAAACTGCTCACTTGTTAGAAAAACTTTTGAGCTAAGAGACCGTCTCCACGAGCGTTAGAATCGCGGCGATGTTATCTTATTTCTATACAACGCACCGCCGCGTTAACATCGCCGTATAGAAACGGAGAATCTCTACGTTCATAGAGATTGTAAAGAAACAAGTGGCTCGACGATAATATCGCCGCGATTCTAACGCTCGTGGAGACGGTCCCTAAGCCATAATAAGTCTAGCTTGCGGTGGACGATAGGCTTTAATGTCATTAAATAAAACTTATGTTTTGAGTAAATTTTTAACCAAATTGGTCTAGTCCTTATTGGCACAACCAACTAAGTCACAAACAAAACTCTAAAAATATATACATTATCCCTTTAAAAAACTTGTTTATATTAAATAATCTGAAGAAAAAAAGCTTAATAATATATTTAGCTACTTAGAGTTTTATTTTTTGTTCAAATATGTTAAAATCTTAAGACAATTTAAAATATTCAAGTACTAAGTAGTATGTTTGAGTGTAATAAAAGATTATCTCAACAAAATATAAATAAAATGCAACAACAAAACATCATAACAATACAAATTATGACCTCAAATTATTCGTAGCGACTAGCGTTACTCGATATCACACAAAGGAGGTACCTCACTTTATGACACTATAAAAATTTTACGACGTTGTCGAGGAGTCTATTACAAGTGCTGTATAAAATACAAGGGTAGTTAATAAATAGGGGATGATTGACATTAACAGTTAATAGGACGTATAAAATTATATATCGGTTTAAACGGCAGGGGCTATTATTTTGCGGAATTTGTTACGATTTATTAAGTTGAAGGGTGTTTGTTTTGACAATTTAATTAACCCTATTTAGGTCACGTTGCGCTGCGATTTCATCAGGCAAGTCTTGTATTTTGCAATTTATACAGAATTGTGAAGTCGGTTTATTATGGACGTTGTAGTGATAAAGTTAAAAACAAATACTACTAAAAATGACACGAGAAAAGATAATTATGGCCAAAGGACATGGACAAATCTCGCCCTAGAGTTTTAGAACCCTAAGTGTATTGTCTTTTTTACCATACTAAGAACATCGACTTGGCAGTGATTTTTATGGATTTGAGCGTGTAATGACTGTATGGTTCCTAAGCTGGACAAGACACCAAGCTTCTGTAGTCGATCCTCCTGCTCAATTTTTAGATCAAGTTTTATAAAAAATTGATTGAAATAAATAATGTTAACAATATCAACTCTTTTTTTTTTACAATTCATAAAATATTCATGAAATATTAATTATAATAGGTAGGTATGTAATGAAACAACTTTTCATACATCTATTGACTGTCTATTGAAGGTAATCCCACTCAGAATTCATACGTTCATAACCTCAAAAACTGGTAAGTTTTTTGTTGTTTTTATAGTCTAAGCAAGTGTCCGTGACTAGATTTAAATTGAAATAGCTTATATGGTAATTGTAGAACTCAAAAACATGACATGGCTCCCTGAGGTCCACTATGTTGAGGAAACTATGTTGTTGGAACACGGCATTGTTCCAACAACATAGTTTTAGAAAAGTTGACTAAAGGTTACAGCGGATTTATTTAGTTTTTCTCGAAGAATGTGGCAAGGACCAACGCTATGAGGTAGCTTCTGTAGGTTTAAATATTGAGCTTTTAAATTAAATTTAGACACATAAGTCTTAAGGTTATAAGTTAATGTTTACGTAGTGATATCACAACTTAAAGCACTGAACAACACGCAGTGTTCAGAGCAAGCTACCATACCAACGCTTGCCCTGTACCCGCCGGATATCCGGCATGGGCCATCCAGCTTTCATATAACTAACTGTACATAACAGTCTGCTATGCATGTGCTGCCAAAGTTCTATGTGCAGAAGCATCAAGATTATTCAATTAAGAGAGAACACAGGCTATTCCATTCCACTAATATTATAAACTAGCTCCGGCCCGCGGTTTCACCCGCATATGTCCCGTTGGGAATATCGGGATAAAAAGTATCTTTTGTCCTTCTCCTGGTTCTAAGCTACCTCCACACTCATTTTAACCCAAATTGGTTCAGCTGTTTTAGAGTTATAAGTGGTGTTTCTTTTATACGACTTTCTTTTATAATATTGTGTTTCAACTACGCAAAAATTTCGTAACCGATTACCATGAAACTTGGTTTACAGATAGCTGGCGATCTTTACATAGGCCACTTTTTATCTCGATATTTACGCGGGATCAGTACCTTGGGGCGGTGACAATGAATAAATAGGGTAAGCAATCCATATTTTAGTATTTATCCAAAGAGTTTAGGATTTTCAAAAGAAAGTCAACATTGATTCAGAATATTTCCGTTCTGGTAACCAAACTTACAAGACTTGTAACCCAAAACTGTACAAGACAACAGCGTACGATAAATAACATCCATAATAACAAATAAATCGAGTTCTAATCGCTCGCTACAATGAAGGCAATAACCGCTCCCCAAACCCTCCCCTAATCCTGGCTGATGCCTGACATATTTTTAATTAAACACTTGCGCCTCGCACACCGCCAACGCCATCTAGCGGCGGCTTCACTACAACCTACTAATAAAGGGATGATTTATTATTGTACAGTTAGATTCAGGATTTAAATTTATTGAGTTCCTATTCTATCGGGAAATTGTTAAAAAAATATCCGCGTGTCTGGCGATTATTATACCAATATACCATTAACGTTTTAATATACATGTAATTTAAAAATTGTAAGTTTACATTAATTAATAATACACTACACTGAAAAAAGATTGCATCGGCCGGGAATCGAACCCGGGCCGCCCGCGTGGCAGGCGAGCATTCTACCACTGAACCACCGATGCTTATATTATAAAAACGAAATTGGATGAATAATAAGAGTATCATAAAGTTATTAGAAAGGTAAAACGATGACGCAGGAATTCTGCATGAACATCGGTCGAGGCCACGATATTATGATGTAATTTTATTATACCTACTACTTGTAGTAATATATACTCTAAGCCTATCAGCATACGTGAAGTGATCAGTTGATGAATCTTGAGCTATGCATATGTTTAATCTTTTCATCCTTTATGAATACGATTTTGAACAATTGTTAGAACGTTTTTTAGGTCAAGTTAAATATTTTGATTTAAAAAATAGGTATTTCTATCGATTTAACATACTATGTTTGTTTCCAGGATTTGATCTCTATCAGCAACACTATCGATCGGTACAATAATATAGGATGTTTATTTTTTTGCAAAAAGACAAGATTCGATTCCTGGCTAGGCTTATACATTTTGTCGAAAATCAAATAATGGCGTTTTTGTTTTTGTCAAAATCGGGGACGCAACTCTTTTCAGCATTTTTCGCTATCTCTTATAGTTTACGATATCCCCCTGAAAGTCCACAACAACCGAGACCAACTGTTTAACGTGCCTTTCGAAGCACGAAGGAGCTCGAGAAAATGATTTTTTGCCATACAAATTGTTGGTCAAACATCCAAGTAATAACCGGGCCAAGCATTGCTTAACCCACACAACCGTTCAAGTTCGGCAGGTCGGCTACACCAATGAGCTACTACTACTTATTATATAATTATAAGGATATAATAGTCTTATTAATGAACGTAAAGTAATTTTACAACTTTTTATTCTGTATGTCAACTATGAAAGTACCTGTCACTGAAAAAGACAAACATGTTCTCACTACTCATACCTAACTTCAAGTTTATTAATGAGGCTATTTAATAGTCATATAATTAGATAGTGTAGGTAGATTTGACGCTATCTTAAAATAAAAAATATTACATACGGCGATGTTTACATGGTAAATAGCCTCTTTTTCCCATCTGCCTGTACTCGAGTTTGTATTTTTCTATTCATATCAAAGACCATACTTTACTTAGTAACTTGTGCCCAGTATTTTTGTTGTTGTATTTATCATGAATGCTGCATTTTGTTATACGTATTTTTAGACCAATTAGATTATGAGTTTCCAGATTTAAAAGTACGTAATATTACTCATACAGAAAATTCTTTACCAAAAATTTCTTTCAAAGGCTTTAGAAAACAAAATGTTACCTACACGAAACTTTTGTTTGTGCTCAAATAGATGCATTGTGTTGCTTATTGTTTGTTGCTTATGTATGATACCTAATTATTTATTCGCTATTCCAAAAAGAGAGAGAAGTTCGGGTAACAATATGGTCTAAAACTAAATACAATGACCAAGAAGATATGGCAGAGGAACCTGAGCCTGGAGCCATATTTTTGAATCGCTCGTTGCACTTTAGGCGATTTAAATAATTCGATATCTGCTGATTATCGTTTGATACCAGACTCCTGGAGCGAGTGGTTGATACTACTCGTCGTGTACGTGCGATTCACGTAAAAAAATTACAGTAATTGAACGAAAATCAGTAGAAATCGAGGTATTAAAATCACTCGAAATGTCTCATTTGGTTCAAAAATAGAGCCCTTGTACTCTAGTTCTACGAACGAACGAAAAATCTGTCATAATGCCCACTCTATTGACAGATTTTCTTCCTGTATGACAGTTTATTTCGTTCGTCCGCAGAATTGGAGTATGTTTTCTTTAGTAGCTGCGGTGCGCGACTTTTTCTGAACATGGACAATTAGAACCGTTATGCTCACGACACTGCTAGTTTATTATAAACACATATTAACTGACATCGCACCTTATTGGTGTAAGTAATGGTTTATGTACCGAGTTGAAATGACAAACGTCCCGTTAATTTACGAGCGATGTTCACGCCATCATAGCCGCGCTTTGGGGACGTGGGGCATGTCGTAGGGTGTCGGAGATGAGAAATTACGAGCGGAACTTGATTCATGTGGCTTGCAGCCGTAAAACAATGGGTAGTACTGTCCTTGGGACCCGCAAACCTAATAGGCGTACTAGATGACCGCATCTGCATCGCACCTTACGGTCAATTTTTGTCCCGACTATTAGGTATGTATTCTGAGGCCTAAAATTGTATCTCCCAGGCAATACAGTCTCAGGCAGCTGATTCCAATTTTTTGGAAATGACAATGCGAAACTTATCTCTGTGACCTCTATCATAAAAACATGACGCATTTTTGGAATGTTTAGACGTCGAAGCGCTTCTTCACAACTTAGCTGTAGCCAAAATAATATGATAATTTTATTCCCAGCCCCAAAGAAAACACGGCTCACGGCATTGGTCTTGACACATTAGCCAAGCCGTTAGCCGCTCTAAAACCGCATGAGACAACTAGGAATGTTATGGAATGCAGTGGAAAACCTCCCTGAGTATAAAATAGTTATAAACATGTGACTAAACAGAGATTAAGTTCAGTATAAAAACCTCCTTGCATATAAAATGAAGTGGTAAAGATTAAAACTGCATATAAGTGCATTAATTGTGCAAATCCCACGTCGCGTCGTACTGGAGCTTCGTTGGGACACGCGCCTCGCATCGTACTGGGCTTTCGGATAATCTCGCGAGATGCGTACTTACAAAATGCTGTAAAAGGGTTAAATTAAGGGAGTTTTGTTGATGTTTCACATTTGGGTATACATTTTACGACTTTCACAAAAAGGAATTTTAAGCTGTCTGGGCTAAGCGGCTTTATTTGTGTTTAGGTTAGGGGACAGTTAAAAATTAATTAGCCGAAATGTACATTTTAATTTTTTAATAAATAAATTAATACCATTAATCATACGCAACTGAACAACGGAGAAAATACTCGTAGAATAAACAAACTTTTTTTAAAACTTTATAAAAACATAATATGTTATTTTTTTTTAGCATAATATTAATAAAGCAGATCCAAAATCGACAAGACATCGAAAAGACAGTAGATTAATAATGTAAAACCATAATAACGTCTACATTTTACAAGTCATACTTTTCGATTATCGTTCCCTAATAGGGTACGTTTTGAACCAGCCTTTACAGTGTAGTAGCAGCGTTTGCACGCTACGCAGCTTACGTCTGTTTACAGAGTGTATGGGTCTGTGGGAACCCTGACAGCCGGCAAGAAAACTGGGGATTTAGCACAAGTGGGGCTATATTTATGCTGTCATTTTGGATAGAAGGGTCTTAGGTCGTATTACAAAGAGCCCGACGACTATATTAAAGATATTCTGTTATTAACGTGCCAAAAAAGAAGGAGGTTTAACCATTCGGATGTATTTTTGTATGTGTAGGTATGTCACCGATCCCCGTGGCCAAAATAATTACTAACCTTTAAAAACCCCACCGACACTGTGAAGGTCTCTTAACATGGCCGTTGGGGGTTGTCCAAAGTTGCCCCTTCCCCTGATCAACGTTTTAAAGAAGTTAAGAGATCTCAACCGTCCTGGTATAGGACACGGGGCGGGGCGGTTGACGATCACTTTAAAATCAAACAGCACGCGTAAAATAGAAATAAATCAACTTTAACAATACAAAATTGCTTTTCAATCATGGTTTTCATAACATTCGTTCAGTTCGATAAATTTGGCTTAGGGGCAACAAACGGATAGTGAAGTCTGAGTAAAACGGTACGGTTTTTAACCTATGTGCAAACGGAATTTTAAAAACTAGATACTATTTTGTAAATTAGTTTTTATTGCTCAAGGCATATTTACTAGAAATATTTTAACGGAAAAATTCATCTCCAAAAATTCACCTTCAAATTCATCTTCTAAAATCCAGTGCCTAAACCGCTTAGGTTTAGGCACTGGAGTATTGATCCAGGGACGTGAGTTTAAATCTCGTCGCAAGTGAATTTTTAAAGATGAA
The DNA here is from genome assembly GCA_949358125.1 of Idaea dimidiata. Taxonomy (NCBI): domain Eukaryota; kingdom Metazoa; phylum Arthropoda; class Insecta; order Lepidoptera; family Geometridae; genus Idaea; species Idaea dimidiata. The sequence continues at coordinate 14,168,449 of OX442334.1, forward strand.
TTTTTCCTTTAAAATATTTCTAACTAGATACTAGTTGGCAATTCTCACTATTATACCACATCGACGAAAATCATTTGTTGGCGAGAAATCAGCGGGTTTTAAATCCAATCCAAAATTGCAATGCAAATTGAGGTACAATTCTAAACACAAGTGTTCATGTCCGACGTTGGTGCATCTGCGTTATCCTGCAGCATCCGACAACCGACATGGACCGGCGGCGCCGCCGGTTGCTTTATCGAAGCTGCTTTAGCTACGTCCGTTCCAATAGCTTGTATTTGCGATGGTACCTCGGATAGATTCAATAAGCGCTAGAGTAGGTGTACCTAATTAATTATTTTAGTTCCATGGATTCAAGTTACAAGTTCTATTGTAGGAGTGTTGAAAAGTCATGTTTAAAGTTTATGTTACTAATTTCGACCTTGACTTTAACTGATAAGAGGATTATGTTTTATTTTAAGGAGTAGGGTATTCTCATGATTCTAAATGATTGTGTGTTTTTCAAAATTATAGTGGAAACCACTTTAAAATGCGGATAACAAGCTAGACTTGGAAAGCGACTTTCTTTAATACTTTGGAATGAAATATAACAAAACCCATGCAAAAGCTGGCAGTTTCAAAAGCTCTCTTTTATGTCAGATAGACAGTTTTAAACGTAGTAATTCGAAAAGTAATGAGATGTGATACTATAGGTCTAAGTGTCATTATAACGGTGTGGTATGGGACTGGGGGTTAGGAATTAAACATTGAATGAAAAGGCACACTCATTTGTTTTATCCTCAGTCTATTACTATTACATTATGTAGCGAATTGCGACTACATAATGTACCTACGGCTTTTTAACCTCCAACAGAAAAAGGGTATCAATCAGTTTTGTTTTGTCTCATCATCCGAGCGCTGATGCCGGTTGCATTCCTCTCGAGAGACCGGGCTCTGCTTTCCTAGTTTTACGTCGGCATTGCCGTATTGTAAGGCCATGCGTGTATAAGTTTTGTTATGTCTTAATCAAATACATTCATTTTAGGGCATTAACGCCCGAATACCGAAACGGTACTCAATGTTTGAGGACTACTTAAACAATAAAGCAGCTGTTAAACTTAAATATTCTCCCATACTAATTTCAAAACCAACCCACAATTTTTCTAATCTCGTCGGAAGTATAAAATTTGTTAAGCAAATAATTAGAGTCTTATTGAGATGAAACCACGAGCTACAAACTAATGATTAAAATATAGATTACCGCGAAGCGTAGTGCTGGCTACACCCGGCGGTGTTACCCCGACCCCGGGATATATCCCGAGATATCCTGTAATCCCGTCTGATTGATTACAGCTGCGGGCGATCGCTGAGCGAGGGGTTCTATCGACACCCGTACATACGTAAGTACACGTACATATTGATCTTAAGATTGTATGTACTGAGGTAGTTCACTTGGCGATTGTAGTGTTTAGGAGAGTGTTAGTTGGTGTTAAGGCAGATTCTTATAATTATATTGCTTATTTGTCATGTAAGTGATCATTATTATATGGGTGAAATCCTCCTATACATACCTATATCAAATTTTAATCCCGAGTGATTGATTGATTGCCTGACTGAATGTCTTATATTATATCAATGGAATAGAATAGAAAACGTTTTAATGTAGGTATAGTGAAAGCGCGGGGCGCAGCTAGTAAAAAATATAATGGACATTAGATACAAATGCATGATTATTTAAATAACAGGTTATCTGGACTTGGTTCTCCTACGGATTTCCGTATTTGGGAAAATCGTAGGAGAACCAATTTCTATTCGTATTTTATCACGCATGGCAGAACTCTAAGCATAGCTCTCCCTATAGACATAGCTCTTTCCATCTATAAAGTAGATAAATACTTAAAATTAACTAAAGAAAACCAAATCAAATTTAAACCGAAATAAAAACAACACAAATACAATACCAATTGTGCGTATTTTGAAGTTTACTGCATCGTACTTTCTATTATGTATACATAGTACTAGTACACCTACGTATTAGTACATGTATACTGGTACTGGTAAAACAACACATAAAGCCTTGCGTTGTCAAGGTGTCAAAAGTAGTAGCAAACAGTCGACCACATTCCCTTTTCAGCGTTTCCCACCGGTGCGGTGTTAGCAAACACTACATAAAGAAATCGATCGACTCGCGGTACCTAAGCAAATACCTATCAAATACCTATGTAAGCAGTAGGACGGACACTTCAGCGCTAACAGCAATCCGCCCGATCGGTAAATAGTAAACCAATCGCTGAATAACCCACACCCGTGGTCCTAGGGTTGCCAGTGCATAGATAGAACAATCAAGTTAAGTGCTCCTTCGACTGTCTTACTACGACTGTGCATGTCCTGTCCTAAAAAACCTGGAATTAATATTTTATATTTAACACCGTTGGATGTCTGCAGTTGATTTATCTGAATTATTATTCTAGTGCAATTGCTATCATGTAGGTACCCTATTGGAGCGCGAAATTTCTGAGTCAATATTGTCTATTCTGCAGCACATTCACATAAATGTCTTAGTGTTTAAGGGAAGTTTAAAATCTGTCTCATTGATCTCTAATGTTTAGCTCTAGCTAAAGCAATCTAATAAAATAAGAATTAAAAACATAACACTTCCTTTGGCAGTCGTGTAAAAAGGTCTAAACTGAGTATCGACTTATGACTCCGATAGTACATCCAACTATTAAAAATTAGTTTAAAACCAGTAAAGATTTCGAATGCGAAATGACGTGAAAACGGAATAAATTAAAATGTATTTGAATAAAACACCCCACCGCGAATGGCAAACGGCAGCCCTACGATCCCGCGGCGAAGTAGATCTCCTGGGAATCGCATTCTAATTCCATCAGCGTACTGTACCTACCTACATCGTACCGCCACACCGCGTACCGGCAATATACCGCCCGCCGGCGTCGCTCGCCGCTCGTTCACTACAAATAATAACTATTTTAAACTCGTATACGACAACTCCACAGAACTAAATGGGTTTATTCGGTGTTAACTGCTTTTTGATAAACCGCGCAGGATACTGGAGGTAAAATAGAGTTGGGAGTTATGAAAGAGTAAAATTCATCCCGCAACAGCTGAATTTTTTAACCCTTGATAAATGTTGATAAGATTTTACTGATAAAAATTAGACAGTGTTACCACAGTACCTACCTAATAGTTGGTATCCTCGCGGCGGTGCGAGGTGCACCAACTATTAAATTTACCCAACTTGGCTCACAGAAGGGTTATTAATTATTTAAAATTCAAATACTTACTACAGTTGGAGTGAGAGCGTTGTATGGTGTTAAGAGTTACATTTGGAGCGGGAGCGCATAGATAAATCTGACCAGTCCATCCGGTCAGGTACGACACATATTTACGTCCGGACTGAAACCTATGTTATAATAACTAACATAGTGTGACGAGGATTAGAAAATATAGGTATACTCATAGGGATCAGAAAATATAGGAATACGTAAGTTTAGATAGGTATTTTACCCACAACATAAATATACTAGAAAATTGTCTTGTAAATCTAATGCACAAAGTGTGCACCGAGTCGAAAACTCCGAGGATTTCCCACAAATTTCTTGGTGTTCGTCGTCGCTCCGGGATTCCTTAGCGTTGACTTCGCGACGATTGTTAAAACTTCGATCAATTTGATTATACTAGTTCCGATCTCAACTTCTCTACGGATTTCTCTTCTAAATATGATTTAGAAAGTTTTACTAAAGTTAATCGTATATTTTTAAACTAGCGTAGTATACTTGCACGTAAAGCAAAACTTAGGTTTGATCAGTTGTGGATTAAATTTTAGTTTCTTTATCGATATATTTTTTTTTAATACGGAAAAATTTCCGAAAGCTAATCCTTGCTTTGAAGGGACGTTAAGCAGTTAGCGGTCTTAGGGTGACCTGAAAGAAAACTTTAACACTAAGGGACCGTGTCCACGAGCGTTAGAATCGCAGCGATATTATCGTCGAGCCACTCATTTCTATGCAATCTTTAAGAACGCGTCTCCACATGGCGATGTTAACGCGGCGCGGCGGTGCGTTGTATATAAATAAGATAATATCGCCGCGATTCTAACGCTCGTGGAGACGGTCCCTATGTAAGCCAGACCACCACACGAAAAGAAGATTAAAAAGTCGTATTTTACAACCTCTTCTACAAAACCACAGATCATTGGTCATCAAACTTCACCTGTCAATAAACAAAGTTCCCGCCCGCGCCGCCCATCCCATAGAATATTTAGCACCACTACACGAAAAAGAAGCAAAAGAATGAAAAATGAGTTTAGAAAAGTCGATTGCGTCAATTTGATGAAAGATCTGCCCACATATTTTAGCATAAAATATAAAATAATCTATCTGCTGAATCAGAAAGCGAATTATGGGTATCATTTTGAAAAGGTATCTAGTAAGTACTTGTACCTACCACAAAATGTCATCATAAAACCAATATCTACAGTTTCATTCCCGAAAAACATCAGAAACCGTATGTCAGTACACATGAATGAATACCTACACAACTCGATAGCATTATCGATAACTTGGAGGGTGCGATGCGAGGCGAGTTGCGAGCGATTGTGAATCGAATTGAGTCCGACGCATCGGAGCGGATGAGATGGTATCGCGCGATCGCAATCGAACCACCTAGCTTTTCAGATTCGATATTATTGAGTCGCTATTGAAGCATGTCAATGATAAAACGTTTTATATTTACGTTTATTATGACGCCTCGTTCGTGCTAAAACATGGCTGTGTTTACTGATAGCAGACACTAGGGCTAGGGCTAGTACATAATTATTATGTAAACAAATTGATGCCTTATTTTGGTTTTCATAATACAAGCGTCTACTTTGATAAAGCTGACTGTAACATTACCGAACCGTTGGTACGAGCATTGAAACAATGCCGTTTATAAATAAATGAGTATGTGAGTAAAACCTAGTAAATATTGTGTAATGTTTATCACAATGTAAAATTGCGAAAACATTAGAAAAAAACTACTCGTCTAGTTGCTAAAAAAGGTACCTTGAGACTAGATGTCGCTATGGGAAAATTTGATAATTATTTTATCCTGTAGCTTTTTAGTTACCTAGTAGAAACATCAGCAATGTTTATATTTGCATCATTGCAGGTTCAGAAATAATGATTTACTTGAATTATTTTTGAGCCTGCAATAATAAATCATCGAATAGTTAATTATTTATTTTCAAAATTACCTACACTGCACTGTAGGCGCCGCACGGCGTCGCCGCCCGCCCCTATGATTTTCTCGATAAACACCTTACAATTGAGTTTCACAGCCGACGAGACGCACCACGACGGGTGACGGACACTCCGTGTCTGTTCATTGAATATTAATACTAGATACTGTCGTATGTGGGGTGCCTACAACTGTGTTACCATTTACAGTCATATAAGGGGGGGTGCCTTACAGTTGTGAGGTGTAGCATGTGGACAATAACAGACGATATTATTGTATCTACCACAGATCACATATTTTCTACCTCAACACACGTGAATTAATTAAGTTTGTAAGACAGTCGGAAGATGAAAACAACTATTTTACGTAATCTATCCTTCTACCCTACTATTATAAAAGAGAAATGATTTATTTGTTTGTAATAAATACTCCGTTAAAAACAAACAAAACCGCTCCGGTTCCGGAGCTCAAGATCGATTTCAAAAATTTGTTTCTCCAATCGAAAGCAACATGACCGAAGAGTTACATAGTCCACTTTTGATGGCGATATTTACACTGGAATGAATAAATACTTTATTCATTCTTTTTTTTTCTTATTTCTTTTTGTCTGTATTATTTCTTTATTCTAGATCGGGACTTACGCAAGTGAAAACGCAGGACGCAGGTAGTTATTTATATATAATTATTAATTAACCTAAGGTGCGACCTAAGCGCTCGCCTAAGCGGTCGTCGAATGCACGATGCATGATGGCGGTACGCGGTGACGCGGCTACTACGATCAGCACTACGAACACCACTGCAATTCAGCACTTTTCACCACTATTGATTGTCATTATCATTATCATTTATTTATTGCTTCATGACAGTTAACTTAATGACTAGGTCTTAAAATTAGGTATAACGTCATGAACCCGGTAGGGCACTGCAACAATTTTGTACAATTAGTTAATTTTAATTTCTATTTATAATAAAATCTATTCTTATTATATGAATGGTCTTCGAAGAAGTTTTCTAAATTGTAGTATGCTTTGTTTTTAAGGTATGTATATAACAATGTTTTAAATTTATTTATTCTATTTTCTTTTTTTATGTGTTCAGGAATTTTATTATATATTTTGATACACATTACATATGGGCCAGAAGAGTGTATGGTCAGGTTTGAGTTGGGTAAGGCTAGTTGGTCATTATGCCTTAAATTACGGGAAACAGTGAATTTGTCTTTTGATTCATTAAAAAATGATGAATTATTTTTGACAAAGAGTGACGTTTCATATATGTATAAGCAAGGTAGGGTAAGTATATTTAATTCTATAAAGTGAGGTTTACATGTATCTGTATTTTGTATATTCGTTACAATTCTAATGCATTTCTTTTGTAACTTAAAAAATTTTTCGGCTTCTGTGCTATTTCCCCAAAGTATTATACCATATCGTATCCACGAATGGGCATAGGAATGATATGCGGCTAATGTGGTTTTGGTGTCAGTTGATTTCTTTAATTCTAGTAAAGCGTAAGTGAATCTAGATAGTTTGCTACTAAGCTCATTAACGTGGGATTTCCAATGTATATTTGTGTCTGTTCGCGCCGTTTCCTTTCCTAGCTGGCAGCGGCGCGGATTCACCAATTACCGCTCTAATACAAATACGTCATCGACTGCCGCGGGGTCCACACAAGAGGTCCGCGGCCATAATACTTCTTTCTAATCTCTAAGACAAAGCACTACACTGTTACTTAACTATTTATTATATTACCTCAAAGCAAACCCTTTGTGAACAGTATTGCATTATATTAATTTTCCTAACTAAACCAGTTATTATTTCTAATAATAAGAATCTCCACGAACCAGCAAGCATCGAATCATTAAAGTTTTGTTCCAGCGCGAACAAAAAGTGGCGACCGTGACAGGACATCTTTCATTTCTAAGTCTGTGCAGATCCCTATTTCGACGTGGCACTACGCAGAGACAAGCGTCGGGAGCATCTTCATCATATGCCAGCCCGCAGGGAGCGGGATCGAAGAGGATTGCATCGATTGTGGGTCAATCATTGGTGCTGACAACGTGGCCGGGCTGTGCCACGCCCTAGTTCCAGTGAAGACAGAAGAAGGAAGCAGCCTTCAGCATCGAGCAAAGCTTAAACAGCTGTTGGGACAGCTAGCCCAGTTCACCATCCTGCCTTCCGTTCCAAAAAGTGAGCCCGTTCCTATTATTTCTTCCCGAATTGTTCCCTCTTCATTTGTGTAAATTTGTGTGGTGTACTCTCAAAGGTTACAGTGACTTATTTTAATCAATATCATTCAAAACATATTCCCTGCATACAAGTTATTCATTCATCTGCGCAGTTAAAACGTAAATAAGTGTAGTGATATACATACCTACTTTCATCACAGCTGTTCACTAAGGTCATTCATTTCTCCTTATCGCAATCTATTAATCAAATCATTCATAAAAACTCAGCGCCTAAGCAATTACATACGCATCTGTCTAGTTGCTTTAAACATACTTATCTGTGTACATACAGAACTTCAAACAATCTTCCCATTCACAATCGTCTATCTATAATTTAACTACTTCGTTATTTCTCATTTTTCACCAAACATATTAAAGCCTCCTCGCTAGCACGTTTATACCTACCTAGTGTTTAGTGTGTATGACGTGGATTTCAGTGCTATCCTGCAAACCTACGGTGATTGCTGTTCGCCTACGACTTGGGGTGTGGTGCTTGCGCGCGCGCCTTCCCTATTGTGTGAATCAGCTGATCGTCCGCCTTCACTGATAAGACACCGGCCTGCACTGCGTGTTGGACTACGAAACGAGGAGCGTAACGTACCTATTTATTTACTTGCATACTATTGCATTTGTTTTTGTGATTCATCGCAATGGCTACCGATCAGAAGGTAAATACTACTGACGCGAAACTTAAAGAATTGATTGCTAAACGCGGTTACATTAAGGGACGTGTTACTAAATTTAAAACGTATTTAGATTCATTACAATCCTTCGATAGTCTTTCTTCTATTGAAGTAAATTGCCTTGCCATGAAGCTTACAAGAATAGAAGCGTTGTTCATTGATTTTGACGGGTTGCAAAGTCAAATTGAGTCCTTAAATGAAGCTAATCAAACTATTGAATTAACTACACGAGATTTAATTGAACATGAATTTGATTCTTGCATTTCCGTCGCTCAAGACTACATTAAAATGTATAGCCCGCCTCCCAAAGAGGAAAAAGGTCACCTTTCGACCTGCTCAGAGGAATGCCATCATCACATCAAATGTGATAATTCTAATGAGGTTGATTTCAAATTACCCATTATTAACGTACCTAAATTCGATGGAGCATACTTTAAATGGTTACAATTTAAAGAAACGTTTTCTTCTTTAATTCATAATAATACTAAAATCAATAACATTTATAAATTTCATTATTTACTTTCTTATTTGGACGGCGAGGCGAAGCATGTTTTAACCAATTTAGAAATAACAAGCGCTAATTATGACGAAGCTTGGGCTCTTCTTTGTAATCGATTTGACAACAAAACACAATTAATCGATAATCATCTAAAATCTTTGTTCAACTTTGAATCTATCCGAGAAACCGATAAATATTTACGCTTTATTATCGATCACGTAAGTAAAAATCTACGTGCCCTCAGCACATTAGGCCTTCCTACTGACAAGTGGGACGTCTTAGTTGTTCATTTATTATCCATCAAGCTGGATAATAATACAAAGTTTAAATGGGAAGAGCACAGAAAAACACTTTCTGAAATTCATACTCTTCAAGATTTCTTTTCATTTTTGAAAGACCGCGCTGACGTTTTTGAAAATTACAACTGCAACAAGTCTAACTTCTCTAATTCATCTAATTCCACGTATAACAAATCTAACTCCTTCAATTCAAACAATTCAACATACAACAAACCCAATTCATCTTCTTCAGACTATTCTACTCCTCGACAAACTCAACCTACCACAAACAAACAAGCCTATAACAAATACACAACTCATACTAGTTCGTTTGTTGCGACGTCGGATTCTAAAACTACCACCTACGTATGTCATGTATGTCAAGGTCCTCATCGTGTTTATGAGTGCTCTAAATTCAAATCGCAGTCACCAGAGGACAGGAACTCCGTCGCAGCGCAATCGAAACTATGTTCTAACTGCTTACGACCTGGGCATCATTTCCAGGCCTGCCGATCGCAAGGTACTTGTAAGTCCTGCAATCAGCGCCATCATACTTTACTTCATCTACAAAACAAAAATAATTCTGCTAGTACTTCTAACGTTTGTACTTCGTTAAGTAATCATACACTACCTCTCGCCAGGGAGATCCTACTATGTGCCAAGGTACGCCTATTCAATCCAATTACTCAATCATCCATTACCGTACGCGCTTTGCTTGACAGCGGGAGCCAACTCTCTTTTATCACTGAACGCGTAAAAGAGAGACTACACTTGACTCCTCAACCTTCAAACGTCAACATTATAGCCATAGGTAATAATCCACTCAAACTGAGCCCTGACCGGTGCTCTGTTAAACTTCAATCTAATACTAATTCTCATTTCCAAGTCTCAATGTTTTGTTTTGTACTAAAAACTATTACAAACGACTTGCCTAAAACTTCGATCGATGTTAGTTCTCTAAACCTAACAAACTACGAACTAGCCGATCCTACCTTTAACGAACCCTCGCCGATTGACATGCTCATCGGATCTGACCTGTTTTGGGACCTCATAGGCTCAAAACAGCAGTCTTTAGGTGCGAATAATCCGTACCTACGCAGCTCCAAGTTAGGCTGGTTAATCGCCGGTCCTATTTTTAATTTTATGTCTACTCCATCTAATACAAAAGCAAAATTACAAAATACAAATCCTAACAAATCAATTCTTTGTAATTTTCTAGCTAAACAAGAAAGTTCCAACCTCCATGATGATCTAACTCGATTTTGGGACTTAGAAAACGTTCCTAAGATTCCACCATCTTCCAATCTTTGTTTCCACGGACCCGCCTTTCTCAAAAGGCCTGAGTCTTTTTGGCCTACAATGCCTACTTCTAAGGTAGATTTACCTGAAATTAAAGCGATGCCCGCTTTGGTGGGGGAGGTTGTACCAGCTGTACCCCATGATGTATCCTCGGTACCCAATTTTAATTTTCTAAATTACTCTAAACTTTCCACTGTACAAAGAGTTTATACGCAAGTATTTCGTTTCATACATAACTGTAAAAATCCAAAAGCTAAACTAACGGGGCCCTTAGAACCTAGGGAATTAAATAAATCATTAACCTATCTTATTAAAACAGCTCAAAATCAATCATTTAACAAAGAAATACTTTCACTGCAATCTAATAAAAAACTTAAACTCGAAGCTCATTTAACCTCTTTGAATCCGTTCCTCGATAACGAATCTATACTACGAGCTGGAGGACGCATAGGCTCCTCGTCTTACTCCTTTGATAAAAAACATCCTATAATTTTAAAAGCTAATCATTACTTAACTAAGTTAATCTTCACAGCAGAACATCTACGTCTCTTTCACTCAGGTCCCCAGCATCTACTCGCGTCTGTAAGAGAACGCTACTGGCCTATAGGTGGCCGCAAACTTGCTAGAGATGTGGTTAGAAGCTGCTTTGTTTGTCGTAGGTTCAAAGGTGACACTCTTACCTAATTATAATGGGTGACCTACCTAACGATCTCGTGTTGAAGTTGACTTTCCTTTTAGCACGGTTGGCACCGACTTTGCCGGCCCTTTTCTTATTACGGACCGCAAAGGCCGAGGATGCAAGATAACTAAATGTTATCTGTGCATCTTCGTATGCTTTAGATTTAAGTGCATGCATCTTGAACTAGTTAGTGAACTCACTAAAGATGCTTTTATTCTAACTCTAAAAAGATTCATTTCTCGTAGAGGACTACCCAAAACGATTTATTGCGATAACGGTCGCAATTTTGTCGCAGCCGCTAAAGAAATCGGTAGTTTCTTAAAATTTAACTCAAACTCTATTTGTGATTTTGCAGCCCGTCGGGGCATAGAATTTCGCTTCTCTCCCGTTTACGCTCCTCATTTTAATGGTCTAGCCGAGGCCGGCGTTAAGTCAGTCAAATTCCATTTGTGTAGAATCTTAGGTCATTCTCACTTAACCTTTGAAGAGTTGGCTACCATATTTACACAGATCGAAGCGATCCTAAACAGCCGGCCCCTTTGTCCTCTCAGTCCTTCACCCAATGACTACCAAGCCCTGACCCCTGCTCACTTTTTGATCGGTAGATCCATGATGACGCTGCCGTCTACAAGCTTCGTGGACTCCAACACTCATCGCCTTAACCGGTTTCAACGTTTGGAGCAAATCAAGCAACATTTTTGGAACCGCTGGTCGTCAGAGTACGTGGCTGAAATGCAACAGAGGTCGAAGTGGCGAGTAAAGCAACGAGATCTGCAACTGAACGATCTCGTCTTAATTAAGGATCCAAATACACCCCCTCTTTGCTGGAAACTGGGGAGAGTTGTTAAACTAATCGTCGGACCTGACTCTACGCCCAGAGTCGCCGATCTTAACACCGCCAACGGTACCATTCGTCGAGCCCTGAACCGTCTCGTACTCCTGCCTACTTCTGACGAAGAAAAGACTGCTTGAAAGTCTCTGGATGGAGCTTTCAAGGGCCGGGAGTATGTTCGCGCCGTTTCCTTTCCTAGCTGGCAGCGGCGCGGATTCACCAATTACCGCTCTAATACAAATACGTCATCGACTGCCGCGGGGTCCACACAAGAGGTCCGCGGCCATAATACTTCTTTCTAATCTCTAAGACAAAGCACTACACTGTTACTTAACTATTTATTATATTACCTCAAAGCAAACCCTTTGTGAACAGTATTGCATTATATTAATTTTCCTAACTAAACCAGTTATTATTTCTAATAATAAGAATCTCCACGAACCAGCAAGCATCGAATCATTAAAGTTTTGTTCCAGCGCGAACAGTGTCTATATTTAGTCCTAATAGTTTGAAGCTACTTACACACTCTATAGTAGTGCCCTGAAAGGTAAAATTTAAATTTAACGGTACTTTCTGGTATGGATGGAATTGCATGAATTTAAGGTTAAGTTGTAAATTATGATCTTCTAGCCATTTCACTACTTTATTCAAAGTACTGTTTAGTTTTGAGTTTAAGTTTAAGGAGTTTTTACATGGTAAGACTATTGATATATCATCAGCATAAAGGATGCTTTCGGCGTCTATAATTTTAGGGAGATCGTTTATATATATGAGAAATAAAATACAGCCTAGTACGCTACCTTGTGGGATTGATTTGTATACGTTAATTTTATTGGATCTGACTTGCGATATCTCGCCAGTTTGAAAATTGTGATATTGTATATCTACAACTTGTTCACGCGACTCTAGGTATGATGTGAACCATTTATGAACAGTTCCTCTCATCCCGATGCCATACAGTTTGTCTAGTAAAATTTTATAAGACACTCTATCATAAGCCTTGCTCATGTCGAGAAGGATGCCTATTGCGTATTCTTTATTATTTATAATATTTAGGATATGGTTAATGTATTTATAGACAGCTAATGATGTGGATTTGTGCTTGCGAAATCCATTTTGACTTTCATGTAAAATTTTATATTTTTCGCAATAATTGTAGAGTCTTGATGACATGGCATTTTCTAAAATTTTCGAAATGGTTGACAATAGTGCTATGGGTCGGTAATTATTGCAATTTGTTAGGTCACCTGTCTTATGGATTGGTTTGGTTACAGCTATTTTCAAGGGATGAGGTACTTCACATAGAATGTGGCGTGACTTCGCTTACTCGATGGATATAACCTGTAGATGTAACAAATAGTATGAAACTATGTATAAGTGTGACATCGTGTCGTAAGCAATTTCCGTAGGGATTCCCATTCATACACTCGCTTTAAAAATAAAAGTCTACGATAAATCTTACTAGAATTGTACTACAGTTTGATTGCGAGCTTCCCCCCCCCCCCTCGATGTTTCAGCAGATTTAGCGAACTACTAGGTACGATTTGATGATTGGCTTCGTCTCGACACGCACACGACACGACACGACACGCCGCTCATTATTGTTATAATATTGGACGTGATTAAGGGAGCCCCAGTGCTGGAGGGTGTTAGAGTTGTTCATCTTCGATAAGCGATTTCGACGTAATTGCTCTACAAAAAGTTAATATTATTATTTATTTGTTAATATTATTATTATATTGTTTTCTTTGTAATACCACAGTGTACCTGTAGTAGGCGCTTCAGCGCTTCTTACAGTTGCCCAGTTTTGAACCAAAGCCTGTTTCAGAAAAACGGCAAGGTTGCATGACTTTTTTCTACAAGTACGATTATATTTATTAAATTATAAATGAATTGAACAATACGTATATTGTAACATAGGTACAGGTAGCAATTTTGCCCATTTAGCATAACAAGAGCAGCGTGTTGAAACTCTATGAGTCTCAATTACTTAGGTACCTACTTTAATAGTTGACCTATTAAATTAAAAACAATTTAGATTGCAATACTAATAATTGCATGACATTGCCTTTACAAAGACTTAGAGAGCCTCTTTCCTTGAGTCCCACATACGCTAATTTACGTTCTAGACTTATTGTATGTAGCGCCTAAACACTCGCTTGTACCAGCAGCAGACCCTCGCCAAAGACACTGCAATCTGAAGCAATTTGCACTCGATAAAACGTTTCAAATTGAATCACTCACAGAGATATAATACTTTGGCTTGTACTAATAACTAGCAATACCCCGATTTACTTGTTAAAATCCGAATCACTTGAAAATTTCGGCATAAGAGTAGATACCATTTGACAATTGATTAGTGCCAAGGATTTATCCAAAAACAGTTTTTGGGCCGTTAGTTATTTTCACTAATTAACAGCCGAATGCAGAAATCCTGCTTACAATTAAAGGTGTAGTACTTAAACAATTGAGCACCTTCTAAATTGAAAAATAATAGCTTTGGTTTTTTTAGTTTTAGAGTTGCTTTATCGTTAAGTAGTACTCAAATTCTAAGTATCGTTTCTAAATTCAGCCGTTAGTGTTTCAGTTCGCCACTTGTTAGATATTATTTGAATGGTTAACATTATTAGACAGAATACCGTCACGCCACTAAAAAATTTGAGGACTACCTGTATTTTACCTCTACGCTGCGCGATCGTGTCCCGATCTATAAGTGTGTTAGTGCCCTTAGACCCTCCCTCCCAACCCCCTTCCCTCCCCACACCCCCAGTAATTGAGTAATGCATTTAATGCATCGGACTGTGTTAAGTGAATATTGACTTTAATTTCTGAACCTTCAATTTGTAAAAATGTCTCAACGCTTTGAGCTTTATGAAATGAACGCTTTTTGGGAAATAAATGGCTATAAGAGGCAAGACGATTTATTACGAGTAATAACTGCTTTTATATGTGATTTAGCTGAAACTGTCCTTCGACCATGAATTGTCCTTCTAATAAAATAAATTAAAATTATCTTCTAGAAACTATCCTTACTAGTATTATAAATGTGAAAGTAACTCTGTCTGTCTATTATGTGTTTACACCTAAACCGTACCTATATAATGAATTATGTATGTTATAGAGATAGATGGGAGGCAACTTTTGATCCTATATTCAAGCGGGCTAGTTGATAATAAACTTGTTTTTCCGAACATTCTATGCTATAACAACTTCAAATCTAAAAGTACTAAAGCATATTTTCAATGAAAACCCCATGATAAATTGGTTGCGTGTTCTAAAACACGAGTAGGTATATTCTTGAGAACCCCGTTAAAAAATAAATTCAAAGTAAATATCCTCGAATCCTATTTTCTTTCCAATTAAGAATTTAATATACTTCGAGAGTACCTACCTACTCGAAAAGGTAAAGTAATTTCACGATAACACAAGAAATAAATATCCAACCCGTACTGCCGTAGCGTAGCGTCGAGAAGGGTCAAGAAAAAGTTATTCGACGGCAAAACGATTATGGGTCAACGCTTACTTTTCACGAAAAACATTTAAAAACATATTCACTAATATTATAAATGTCATTGTCAGTTTGTTTGTTTCTTTAAAACTCATTATTAATAATTGTGTCGTTTCGTTTCGGGAAACAGATTCCATCGGCCGTGGTCCGGGGAAGACACGAAAACTCGGTAAAAAAGGAAAAAGACAGGGAAATCGTGGAAGTTTAAAAAGTTCTCTAAAACTGTTTCAAACGGTGATGAATCAACTCGCTCGATGCCGTTGACGTTTAAGTAGTGCCATTTTCTCCTAAACTTTGACAATCAACGACATAAAACCACAAGACCAAAAGAGATATTTATTATTTTGACCAATAATTTATATTTTGTAACTTGTTTGTCAAGGCGCGCTATGAAAATCAACGTATGTTTTACGTCCCGTCCCGTCTTGTGGTCTTTTTTATCGTATACCGCGTATATTACATCAGTTAGAGAAAATATTTGGTCACCTAAAATTGAAATGAGTGGCCATCTCCTAGAAAAACGGACTCTCGTTTACCAGCGTTTTAACGTAAAGTTAGACGAAGAATATTTATCATTCGTGTAACGAGGCGGCGGTAATTACGCGGGTGAAGCTGCGTGTAAAAGCAAGTAATTTACAATTTAGTCGCCAGAGTAGAGATAAGAGAGAAAATGAGAAATTTGAATTTAGTCGAGTTCAACGTTTTTGCTGAATGGTGACAAATTATTACTGAGTATTTTGTTGCTGGCTCCGACGACGCTGAAACTCACTGAAACTTTACCTTCGTCACAGAGCACGTAATAGAACACAAGCCTTTGCTTTTTACAACATAATAAAGACCATACTTCTGATTTTCAGATTTGACGAATCTACACGACATCGTAGGTACAACGACTACCTATTCAAATTTACGCGTTGCGTTGCTTCTCTTGTCTTTTTTTACCCACAACGGAACGGAGCAGGGTTTATGCGTTTAGGGGTAATATCTAGACAGCCAACGAGTCAGGTACCATAGACAGTTACTACACGTAAGTGAAAAAAATAAAATGTGGTAAGGTTGAAATACCACCGGTTTGTGGGGTATAATTATAACTTTCTCACACATAATTTCAATGTCTCAGATTTACAAAGCTACCAGATAATTACCTAAGTTTTTTACACACAGAGTTAAATTTATAAACCGTTCCCTAAACTAAATTTATACAAAATATATGCTTTTATGTGAGTATTAAAAATATAATCAAAAAGCAATAAAGCGTAGGTATATGACATACAAGTTGCCAGTCGAGGTGTCTTCCTCGATATCCAGAGGACGGAGGTACAAATATTGTCCAGCCTCGGGTTGTTGACATTGGGATATTGGCCTAGACTACTATTAGACGCCTTACTACACTTTCATATACGAGTCGATTTAAAATGGAAGTCGTAAGTGATATAGACCTTTAGTTGATAGAAGAAAGTTCTGTGCAATATTTTATTTATTTATAATCTATTTATTATCCACATCGGGATCTCTCTCATTCTTCTCTAAAATTTTACCGACGTAAATCAAAGTATGCACGCAAAATTTTCATTATCATTATTATTTTTGGCACGCAAGACTTGATAGATTAATTGATAGACTAATCAGTCCTAGAAACATGACATTTGGAGAGCGTATATGCACTTTGTGATGGTTTTTTTGGAAAATACTGCGGAAATGGGACTTACGCGGGTAAAACAGAAGGACAGTTACTAGTTTATCTATGTGAAAAAAAGACAACTAGCCACTAGCAAAGTTCTTCACAAACGTTTGGCAAGTCTTACCATAAAACAAGCAAATCTTTCGTTCACGCTTCAAGCAATGATTTAACAACAATGGATAGAAGGTAGATAACCCCCGGCTAAGTTTCTCCTAACACCCCTTCCGCCACATTCTATTAACTTGGTGGATACAAAACTTAGCACCGCCTCCTAGAGAAAAATAAACAAACTAGACAACTCATACACTTGATTATTTATTAAACTGAAGGGTTCCATCATTTACATCGTTTTTAGTTTTCTACCTTCTACCATAGCTTACTTACAAGCAGCCATTGAGATTTGATGGGTTGAAATCATTTGCTTGCAGCACATAAAAATGTTTCCCATTTTGGATTGCTTTGTCCACGTATAAGTCGAATTTCGTAAATCTTTTCTCGAGGCGAAGTATATATTCCGAGTTCGTTGTTTAATAATGTTCAAACGTCAGATGTTTTCACAATGTTTTTTTGCACTTAGAGCAAGTGTTTCAATTGCAAATATTGCAAATGCAAAATTTCAGGTAGGTACCTATTAGAAAATCAATTGGGGCACGACACGTCTAGATCCAAAATCCTAAACAAACTCACCACATGAAGGAAGCACAGGTACACAAAGTGGGCCGTAGGGTACTCAAACTCATCCTATTTAAATAAAATCAAAAGAAACTAATCCGGCGAAGGATCTCCAACAACGGCCCGGCTGAATGACCACGGAAAGTTTCTGAAACTATAGTCTCTTGATGGGGAAGAGGTTTAATAATGTTTTTGTCTATTCACTTCATTGCATTTATAGAACTTTTAATATGATAGTTTTCAAGTTAAGGTATAAATAAAACCAGTTACCAATATTAAGATTGAAATTCTTTATTCACTCGAATCCTATAGAATTCCCGTAAAAAGCATCGTGTGAATCCTACTAATATTATAACCGCGAAAGTTTGTATGTATGTAGGTATATGACTTTGTTACACTTTCACGCAAAAACTGCAGAACCGATTAAGATAAAACTTGAAACAAAGATAGCAAGGGATCTGGAATAACAAATAGGCTATTTTATCCCAATTATCCCGCAGGAATGGGATCGACCTGGGTGAAACCGCGGGGCGCTGCTAGTAAATAAATAAATAATGGATAATCAGATATCTGTGGGTGACAAAATGTCATTATCCATGTAGCGCCAAACGTTGCTTCACCCGAAAGAATATTCAATATCGGCAGGTGCACCTAGACCAATGAGTTCCTCCTTTATTGACCCTATCACGAACCATTGCATTTAATTTATTTTCTTTAATATCCAATGGGTCTTTTGATAGGACTTCTGAATTTCATCCTTTAGCAAAAACAATTATCGCAATTTATCCCTTTTAGTTTCCTAATAAATAATTTAACAGTTATTTGAGACAAGACTCCGGGAGTCAGGTACTCCGGGAGCAGTGCCAACTCTCGCGAAACATTTCCTTTCTAGTTATGATAATGATAACGATATCATATTGTTACGCTAAGCGAACATAAAATATTAATCTTAAACCGGTAACATTTATCCATATATTTAGGGCGATACAATTTTCATCCAAAGTAGCAGGGCTATTCAATAATGCGTACCAGCTGGGCCATGTGCTTTGTCATACACTTTTTGAACTTAGGTACGTAATTTCCGTTCAATATTATTATTAAACCGAACCTCGAGGTAATTTAAATAGAAAATTATTTACAAACGTATACGTTTAAAGCTACGGTTATTATTATTTTTCATTTAAAAAAAATATTTTATGTTAATATACATAGTGTTTGTTTTTCCAATAAAAATATCTACAAATGCGATATAGACGTAGTTCTAATTATAATAATTTATTTTATTTCTGTCCACTTCTTGCAGCGGTAAACATAAATCACGATACTGCTGTAGCCACAAACTTTATAAGTAGTTGTTTATTAATAGCGCTGTACATTGTATATTAATGTTCATTAGAGCAATAGAACCAACAATTTGTCTTCGTCTTATTATGTAAATGAGTTTCAAAATGGGTCCGGGGATTTTATTTTTATTTTTGCCAAACTTCCAAGAGTAGTATTTGAAAGAGGAGAACATATTTGAGTAGTAATGAGGGATAGATCTGCAGTTTGATACAAGTAGCGTACCCTTTGGCTGTCAAACATGAAGTTTTATATTAAAGAGCCTCAGGCTACTCTCGTAAAGCGAACACTTCAAATAGCAGGCGCAAGCTAGCTTGAGATGAAGAATGTAATATTTTGTGAAAGTTATTTATTACATACATAGAAGATACACAAAATGTTAAAATCACTCCACTCGTTTCAGGAAGTTAGTGCGCATTCACTTAAATCCAAGCGGACTCGGCCGTGTTTCGATACGTTGGTTAAATGATGCAGCTCTTAACTGTATGCTTACTAATTTCTAAAAACTCTGTACACTTTTGGTTCGTCTGGCCTAATAGAACCAAATAGGTTTCCTAAGTATTGTTAAGTCTCAGAGACGACCTCTGTGGCGCGTCGGGCGAACGCTTGTCTGCAATGCGGAAGGTTGCGGGTTCGATTCCCGCTGGGTGCAAATATTTATGCTTAAAAATAAATATTTGTATCTGGTCTGGGTGTATCTCTTAGTATTATATTAAGGTATTTACAAAAGAAAATAAATATAAGTAGTATATACGTTGTCTAGTCACCGTAACACAAGCTTAGCAGCTTATCCATTGGGCTTATGGCGCTGTGTGTTGGTCACAAAATTTATTTATTATTATTATATTTAGGAATTTATTAATTTGTAAGTTTTTACGTTCGTATTATTCATACAATTCTGTAAATTCTTAGTTAAATTAGACCTAAAGAGTTGAAGCAACTAGCACACGGATAGTAGAACCATCACAAACAAGTGTCGCGTCCCAGGGTCTCTATTTTTCAATCATTAGCGCCACTTCGAGCGATTTAATAACTTCGTTTTCTACTAATGTTCGTTCGATTTCTTTAATTTTGCTATGTTAATCGAACGACCGCAACGAGTGGTATCAACCACTCGCCGCAGGAGTCCGACATCGAACGAAAATCAGCAGATATCGAATTATTTAAATCGCCTGATGTGCAACGAGCGGTTTAAAAATAAGGCTCCAGAGACCCCTGCCTGAATAATTTCGTCTTAAGTGGCCGCCGCCGCTGCTGAAGCGAGACGAGGCGAGAGGCTAATTCAATCTCTGCAGACTGCTCGCTAACATCATTGACCTAGACACTAGGTACCTAGTTGTAGCTCCACTAGTGGTAAATTATCTATTATCTTGGTTTTCCAACTTACATTATAAATGCGATACTTTAGATGTTCCTTCTTTGGTTTGGATGTATATGTTTCAATCACGTAAAAACTACTCTACCAATTTCGATTGGCTAACTCTGATAGCTAGAAATAGCTGGATAGATAAACACATAAACTTCTTTTTGTCCCGATATTCCCTCGAGATCGGGAGTTAAACCGCGTAGCGCTGCTTATTATGAATAAAAATGATGTTTCGTTACAATTAAGCGTTTGCCTTATAAGACAGCCAAAACATTTGCATGGATAATGCTGGAAACAGTCTGGCAAGAAAGCAGAGACGCCGTCTGACCAATTCGCTAGTTACTCGCTATGGTTCCCTTTCAAGATTAATATTAATAAGACACTATAGAAAAAAAACGATGAAATTTTCCAATGACAAATAAATGAAACTTTTAGTACCTACTTACAAGTTGGCAATAGCATGTTGTTATATAAAATTTATGCAAGCTCAGCACAAAGAGCAAATATAAATCCGAGCCTAATACTGAAATCCAACAGCCTTCATCGTCCTGTCTACAGACAGAAAATAAACAGAAGCACGCATAATAAGCCGCATTATATCCTGATCAAAATTTCAGGCTGACCGGAAGTCGGCTGCCGGAAACGTAAACGACCAGCAGATGGCGCCTTTTCCTCTTATTGCTGACCGCGGGGACAAAGCTCGTCTCTCTATGCACATTACCGTGCACCTCAGCTGTCAAATCAAACAAAATCCAGCTTTATAGCTTTGGAATACAGATTGTATTGTCTGCATGATGCAAATTGCAAGCATTTTGAAATATGCAACTAGTTTATTATACCACGTTGTGCCGAGCTGTGAGGTGGGAATTTGAGCTGTAATAGCTAAGTAATAAAGGCGTCAAAGACTGTTAAAGCTGTGTCGGCATTCAGTGAAGTATGCAAGTAGTTGATCTACAGAGGCAGTAATTTGCGTCTCGTTGATTTAATAGCGTTCCGTTAGATGGTGATGGAAACTTTTTCTAAACTTGTCCATTTAATTTTTTATTAAAAGTACCTAGAGCTAGATTTTCCTTTTCTTTTCGCAATGTTGGATTGAAATTAAACTATATTTTTCCGGTTCTTAACCAACTCAAAGCGAATAAACTGGAAAAATGAGTTTAATCTAGAGTTTTTAAGCTTTTTCGCATTACCTACCCAATTATTTCTTCTTCTCAATATCAGCATATGTGTATTGATTTTAATTAATTAAACCGGATCCCAATCTATTATTTTATAACTTACAATATACCTTACCAAAATATAGGTACGAGTTAGGGCTGAGTTGAGGGCCTCTTACACGGTTAGCATAATCTTTGGTAACATAACATTTAAAATATCAATATGGTAACAATTTTGCCAAAAATGTGTTGTAACTCTTTGAACTTTGCGACAAATTTACTGTACCTAACACTCTCTAGGAGTCATGGAAGTATAAATAGCCATCGAGTAGAACACAACAGTCTGTCCAACGTCTAAGCGAACGACGTCTATGTCGTGCGCATTGTTCTGACAAATCACGCAATAAATTCCGTGTTGTATAAATAATTCTCCCGTTTTGTATCTGCCCCTCTCCCAGCCGCGCCACAGTGCAGAGATAGGAGTAAGTATACAAATGGTTTAGGGAAGTAAATACCATGAGTAACGCCTTGTACGAAGTCTGCATTCGCCAGCACGTTGTAAACTATAACATGTATTACTTGTCCAAGGTCATAAATCTGTCTCTAACAGCTACCCGGGTTCCCGTGTATCGTAATGGTTAGCGCACTCGCCCCGCGGCAAGCGAGGTTCGAATCCTCAAATAACAGGACGATTTTAAATTTGCATTTCTCTTTGTAAAATGCCTTCAGCAATTAAAATAAGAAATATTACTGAATCTATCTCTATGTGTGAGCGGTGTTGGTCTAGTGGTAGATACCCCGACTTTCATTCCGAAGGTCGTGGTTTTCGAATCCCGCGGCTTACCGCGCACCAATGTCTTTTTCCTTGCGGAAAAGTTATGTGCGTTAATACCATCGCTCATACGGTGAAGGAAACCCACGGCTTAGTTAGCTCCAGACGTATTGACCAGTTCTTTGCTCTGGGCATGGCTAACTAGGCTGGGAGGGTGGTATAGGTGCTGGGTAAGCCTACTCCATCTATCAACGTCCCGGGCACTACAGCGCCATAAAACAGCATGGATTAAAAGTTGCTTGCGCTGTATAAATCGTCTAAAAAATTGTGGAAGCCAAACGTAAAACGCTGACTAAACTAAGTTTGTTTATCTTAGCTCCATATACATGTGCATCCACAGTACACTGTTCCGTATAATGTAATTTAATTTTGTGAAACTAAAATAAACCCATTTATTCTGTGTATACGGTACTGTACCACCACCGCTAGGTACCTACCTACCTACTTCTCACCGAGCCGAGGTCGGTCCAGTAATGGAGTCCCAAGTTTTTATTTATTACCCTTATAATTCAGCACAATACATCGAGGCACATAAATTATATTATTTCATACAATACGACCAGAAATATTAACTTGACTATTCAGTTAACGCAATTGTATGAAGAATTTTTATCTAATGTAATGTTATTTAGTGGCGGTTTATTATAAGCTAAGCTACCATAACTTATCTAACAAAAACAAATCGAAACATGGTAAATCCTCGGGGTTTTTACCTATTTTTATATTTAATAATATTATTTGTAACTTTCTAACTAACTTTAACTTTCCTTTTTATTTTAAATATGTTTTTGAGTGTTATAATGAAAATGTAAATAATCTTAACTTAATTCCACTAGTCACAATATGAAAGCGAAAGTTTCGATGTTTGTTTTTGTGATCGCCAAAAAACTACTGAACCGATAGCGAAGAAACTTGATATACCAACAGCTAGGATCTAGATTAACACATACGCTGCTTTTTATCTCTATATTCTCACACAACACGCGGGTAAAACGCAAGTTCGCTGCTAGTCTACTCTAACTACCGAACGAAGAACCTACGTAATACATAAAATTGTGGTGCGTTAGTAATCTTTCCATTGGATATCGAAGTAATTTGTCCAAAAAAAACCGAAAAAATTGAAATATCGAAATTGTAACCATTACACTTATCATTAAGGATTTTTCTGATGAAAAGGGTGATCCAGGTACTCTATCAATCTGTATCTTGTTCTTTTCAACTGTCGTTAGGTCTAATTTGAGTTCTTAGTACTGAATAGTGTTAGAGCTAGCTAGGTGAACTACGTCACTACACGAAAAGAAGAAAATAACCATAAAAATACTATTAAATCCTACGATTGTACAAATAAAAAATACCTACCTACAAAAACAATTAAATATAAAATAATGTAATTAGGTAGGTACCTTACTATCCAAAATTGAACCTATTTAAGTGCCTCTCAAACTATTTCAACTATACTGTGAACTGAAACCTAGATCTGTAATCACTTAATAACTTCAAAGCTAAGTTAGACAGCTCTCCCCTTGGCGGGCGTTGCGGTGGCCTCAGAGATTTGAAGATTAGTCACGGTTAGAGACTAATCGCTTTTTGCATCAATCTGTACAGCGTGTTTCGGGAACGGTCTAGTATAAAACGAATGGAAATTGTTCTAGTCGTCTAGTCGAATCACTTTTGTTCTACTACTTATGGAAAACAAACTTTAAAAAGTTGTTTTCGAATGAAATTGTAATTAATCTTTAGATAGTAGGAAAGTAAACTAAAAAAAATATCAATTTAAAGTGAATGATCCATAATCATAAGAAACAGCTGAGCTGTGTTTTTGGGTATTTAGTTTCTATACTTTATTGTTTCTATTGTATTTTTATTTATTCTGTTTCTTTTGTAATTTCTTGTTTTGTAGTGAGTTGGTACAATAAAGATTTAATACATCTATCTCTCTATCTGATTTACACCTATACTTATTGTCAAAAGTAGTTCAAATCTCTAAAAGTCGTAAAACCAGAGTTGTTTGCTTAGACGTCCAGAACAACCCCTATACGGCTTAAGTTAACGTCCTCGAAACATGCAGTACCTATACAAGGTGAACGGGTATGCCCTTCTAAGCCGAAAGGGGGTTGTTCTAGACGTCTAGGCGAACAACTTTTGTTCTACGACTTTTGAAAATTCGATTTTTATTTTTTATTTTGAGGTTAGGTTTACTTAAAAAACAGCTGCTTTTGAAAATAAATTGAAGTTTTAATCTTAGTAGACCAAATGAAATGAGAGGACAACATAAAGTCAATGACCTTGAACTCTAAGAAACAGCTGACTTTCAAGTAAACTTAACATTTAAAATTTTCGAAAAGTACTTCAAATTTCCAAAAGTCG
Organism: Idaea dimidiata; assembly: GCA_949358125.1. Classification (NCBI taxonomy): domain Eukaryota; kingdom Metazoa; phylum Arthropoda; class Insecta; order Lepidoptera; family Geometridae; genus Idaea; species Idaea dimidiata. The sequence goes on from OX442334.1 coordinate 14,193,087, forward strand.
TAGAACAAAAGTTGGCATCTTTCGGCTTTAAAGGGCATACCCGTTACACCTTGTACGTCTGAACTGGGTATAATTTACTGTATTGAGTTATTTTGCAAATTATACACAACTTATTACAAATCTCAATACATTCATTTCATACCTACCAACAAAATAATAAGAAAACCTGTACCAAATTTGTTCTCATTAATTAAAGACGGCGCTCGATACAATTACAGACAGACCCTCCGACTGTTTGTTATTTTATTAGTTTATTACATTAATTGCGCGAATTCTTTGCGGACTTGTTAATAAGGCTTTGATATTTTTCGCTTTGAGTCGAGATTGACGAGTTTTTGAATATAATTTAGGGAAGTTTTTATTGGTTCATTAATATTGTTTTTGAAAAAGATTTTTTTTTTAATTGATACTTGGGAGTCCCCTGGAGTTGCTGTAGTATCTAGCTACGACATCGACGCTGTAGCCTCAACGTTGTCGTAGCCGTGCTACAACACACTCAGTGCTACGAAAAACAATTTTAGAGTAAAACCGGTTGCGGCCTATTACTTCCGATAATTTTTGTCCATTTAAAGGGTCAAATAGGAGTTTTATGAATTACATTACGTAATTGTTATGAGCAAGTTATTTATTATCTTTTGTTTTTGAGTTTTTAACGTTTCGTTCAACTTTATTTAATCAAAAATTAATATGCCGATTACGGTAGACTCTGTATTAAGGTATAGATAGAGTAAAAAAATAGATGAAGTTCCGAAACAGACATTTTGCTGGTTTTATCTCGATGTTCCATCTAACAGTACAATAGCTCCTCGCGGTTTTACTTCTTTTTTTTACCTTTAAGCATAGTCGTTGAAAAGTCCGATAGAAATCTATTTTTCTGTCTGTGTGTTCACATACCTGCCGTACGGTATGTAAGACACGAGTAAGGTCTATACCAATATCTCTGATGGAATACTTGTTACGCGTACACTGCGACACACAGACTATTTTACCAGATATTATTTTTACTAAAAGAGCCCCGCGGTTACGCGGTTGTTTATCCAGATCTCCAGCTACTTACATACTAAGTTTCACCGCAATCGGTTTAGTAGTGTTTGCGTGAATGAAACAAATAACTAAACTATTGCATTTAAATAATATGATATTAAATTTAGTGGAAAAAAAATCACTAGATGGAGCTGTTTCTAGTTGCATTTATAAAGTACAGAGTACTAAAACAGTTGTAACATTGTGAAACTATATAATGTACATAGCTTCAGTTTTCTTTTGGTGAAATTTTATCAAAATTGGTTCATTCGTTTCGGAGATTGGCTTTTCCAAAAGTATTTAAACAGCTTACTAGCCTCAAGATGATTTAGAAGCAAATTTTGAAGGCTCGACGAGCGGCGCTACATCCTATGTCATTCAATTTTCATACATAATCCCTATAATATTAAGAGGCTTATAAAATTTTCGTCCTTCCGAAAATTTTAACAAATTTTGTAACAAAAGTCCCAAAAAAGCATTTTGTTCCCACTAGTACCGTATATGCGAGATGTAAGCAAGCTCTTACTTTAAGGTGTCGGAGCGAACGACATGCATAAAGCTCGCTGGTATCGCCAGTACCCGCGGTTGCAGTCCTAGGGGGGACTTACAGAGCTATACAGACAAGGCACGTGAAGTTGGCCGATAGTCGCACATAAACGCAAGGAAATATTTTTACCAAATAGGTAAGTGACCATGGCAGCATCAGCTGGTGAATTATTTAGTTAAAAGTATTGTAATATTTTGTAGGCAATTATTTGTGATATTCCCGGAGTCAAGAGTAGGTTGAGTAAGTACCTTACCCAGAAGTCCATATACCTATTATACAAAACTGACTCAAAGTGGATTATCCACGATAAAAAAAAGTAAGTAAGACATCTTAAGGAAGAAAGTTAACTAAAAGCTGACAATTTGTAAAAAAAAAAACAATTGGAAACGGACTTCAAATGGCGAACTTAAAAAATAAGAACAAAAATCGGCTAATAAAAACGAAATTAATTATTAATAAATAATGAAAACCATTAATCAAAAAAGCGTCAATATTAAGATTACCATAGTTTAATTTCTTCTATGGTTTTCGCGATTTTGCATAATAAAACACTTTATTTATCCGGTTTTATCGCGTTTTTATTCATTATTTGAACCGAGCTTTCGCCAACTTTACAGTTGGCTTTTCAAGGTTTTTCAAGGACAAATTACATCTCAGTCAACCTTGAAAAAGCCAACTGTAAAGTTGGCGAAAGCTCGGTTCAAATTAATAATGAATAAAAACGTGATAAAACCGGATAAATAAAGTGTTTGATTACCATAGGTTAGTTACAATATAATAGTGAAAGTTCATTTCGTTTTGTACACAAATGTGATAGCAGATGAGGAGTCGGTCTATCATTTGGTCTGCAAACTGCAGTGACAGTAACTGTACTCTTACGGGAGCATTAAAGTATTGGTTTTTGGAAGACTGGTTTTAGGGGTTGAAAAAAGGAAAATGTCCTGGGACTTATAGAGAAAATGCGTAGCTACCGTGAAATAGCTGCGACAATTTTTTAGTAATCTTGTCAAAAATATTGGAAAGGTTTTACTTATGTATAACTTTGTATAAGTTATCACCCGCGTAGGTCTCGATCTCGCGGGAATATAAAGATAAAAAGTATCTGTTAATTGAGATCTCTAGCTATCCGCATAAAATTTTTTATTGCAATAGGTTGAGTAATTTTTGCGTAAATGAAAAACATCAAACAAATTAATAACACACAAACAAACACACAAACGTGCTTTTTGCGCGTTTTTTGTTTGTTTTCTTTTATTGTACATTTGTTATATTTTGTGCCGTGTTTCTTTATGTCAATAATAGTAGTTTATGCACCGAGGTACTAAAGTCCTGTCTTATATAGCGGGCGTCATATTGAATCCAAAGCGTACGAAGGACTCTAGAGGGTTAACTCCCGAGCGCAGCGAGGGTGTTAAAAACTTAACTCCTAAGCGAAGCGAAGGAGTTATGTACCTAGAGTCCTGAGTGAAGCGTGGGATTCAAGCGCCCAAGATAAAGACAGACTTTAGTACCGAGGTGAATACTCTACTTTACACATCTACTGCGAGACAATAAAAGGGCTACAAAAATAAGTATTTAACTAACAACAAAAAAATAGAATAATGCAACGTATATGAAATATATTGACAGCTTTATATTAATTAAATTTAACAATGTTACATCAAAATGACGAAACCACACATCGGCCTTAGCTGATGAAAAAAAAAAGTTGGGGCTTTATACTAACCAAAACTTTTTGCTTTACCCTTGAAAATAGAAAAAAATTGCCCAGTTTTTATTTTTTTTATGTGTTATGTCTAGGTGGCCAGTTCGAAATGGCCGTATGCTACCAGAACCTTAGTTCCAAATTTAAATTACTTTATGCCCTAGGTGCATAATGTGCACTTTATGCACCTAGGGAATAAAGAGTCGCTTTACGTTGACCTTTTTGGTCAAATAAAGTAACTTTGTAGAGCAGTAGGTGTGTAAAATGTTTTACATTCTACTCTAATTTATGCAAACATCTAAACTTTCGCATTTATGATGTTAGTGGGATAAAAAAAAGAAATAGAAAACAAATTAAATTTAAATCGGTCGGTGGTTGGATAAATAAATAAATATATCACTAAAGAAACCGTAGTCACCATAAACACAACATTAACGAAAACGTATTAAAAAAAATATTTAAAAAAATAAAAAACCCGACTGCACTTTTAACAGAAAAGTGAAAAACAAGATACTTCTAGTAGCTTTAGGAATGGTGGATGCAGTCGGGTGGGACTCGCGTTTTACATAATTATTTTTATTTATTTATTATTTTAATGTACCCTATGTCACTCACGCGGTCATGACGAATCTAACGACGTATCGTTTATCTAAATCGGCCCAGCCGTTTAGGCCCTACGACGGCTCAAAAATAGGTCACATACATACATACATACATACATACACTCACGGCAAAAACATAACACTTCCTTTGGCAGTCGTGTAAAAAGTTGAAATCCTCCAATTAAACATTAATCACAAGATATTCAAAGAAACGCTAAATATTCGCCATCAAGATGTAAATGCAAACATTATGCAAATGTCGTCGACTTGCGGAAACTTACGGTAACTTCGCCATTTTTGTGGAAAATGTATAGACACGTCCTGAGGGAGGGGGGAATGGAGACGAAGTGCTCTAACTTAAAAGTTATATTATTTACGGAGACAGTGTTGAATATTGACTTATACACAACGTCACTACAGTTGTAAATGTTCATGTTGTTCAAGCCAGTAGGTAGGTTTGGTTATTTTATTTAGTAGCACTTATTTTATTTTAAGAGGTATTGTAACGTAGCGTTAACGTATAGTTCATTGAAGTGCGCCAACTTTCGAACGAAAGTCAGGATATCTACCACTAGACCAACACTTCTCTGGCAGTTGCAAATGGGGTTAAGTTGTCTAACAAAACAAAGCGATTTCAATACAAAATAACAATTTTAATTACAACGAAAACAAGTTGTAATTTAATAAAACCTTGTAAACCAATTACAAGAACAGTAAATCTATTATTTGTTTGTTTCTCACTGATTTTATTGTCGTGTAAATAAATCGTGTAAGTTTGAAAATTGTACCCCATAATTATCTATCCAGTGCATGTCTGACAACAGTGAAAAATGTCAGGCATTATGTAGTAAATTGCTGCTTTGATTTGCTCACCGCTAATAATCACGTTATGTTAAAGCAGCAATGTACTGCATAGTGCCTGTCAATTTCCACTGTTATCCTACGTCCACTGGATAGATAATACAGGTGCTGTTCATCTAAATGTTTTACGGCCTCTGTGGCGCGGCGCGGACGAATTGCCCGACTGCAATGCAGAAGGTTGCGGGTTCAATTCCCGCTGGGTGCATTAATTATGCTTAAAAATGAATATTTGTATCTGGTCTTCTGGGTATTCTGGTGTATTTCTTTGTGTGTATTTACAAAAGAAAAATAAATGTAAGTTGTATATCCCACGTTGCCTTGTCACCGTAATACAAGCTTAGCAGCTTACCATGGGGCTAGGTGGCGATGTGTGTTGGTCACAGAATTTATTTATTTTAGTATTTTATTTATTAATGGTCAAAATAAAATGTCAAAATAAATAAATAAATTAATACAATGTTTATTTATTTAGAACTTTTTCAGACACCAAAATGGAGTTTCCAACGGAGCTTAAGTTTGTTCGATAAGGTGGCTAAATAAAGGGTCATTCACAGTAATGTGGACAAATGGAGGCTCTACGTGAGTTATTGTGGACACACCCTTGCAGCATGGACGTTACGTGCGCGGGGGTCGATGTACCGCGAGCGACGCAGGTAGACAGACCTAGTGTACATACTGATAGTTGATTTTATGTGTTGACTAGTTGGGTTCCGTGGTTTCAGCCGCCTAAGTCCCGATCCCTGGAAAATTCGAATTCCCTGAAAAGTTTTTTCTTATCAGATGCCCTAATCATTGTAAAGAACTCACTCTTCGTATTTAAGCTCTACCGCTGAGGTTTAGGCTGTGTCAGTCAGTTAGGACAAAGCGATTTACAGATATCTATTGATAAAAATTGTACTTGTGTTTTAGTTGCAGTTTGAGATTTACCAAATGTATTACCAACCCATTGTTAGTGGTACCTTTCTATCTAAGTCTTTCACGCAAAAACATCTTATTGTTTATCTTATCTTATCTTATTTTACTGAAGTTTTCTTTTTTAATGTTATAGTCTTTGTATTCAGATTAATATGTCAGTGGTCTCGCATGATTTTATTAAACTATTTTTGGACGAATTATATATCATTTAAACACATATTTATTTACCTAAGTAGGTACATTAAAGTAAGGTAAATGGCATCTTCGGATTGTTTTTTAAGTTTGTTTTTCTATTTTTCTATCATTTTTTTGTAACAATTTGGTACAATAATCTATACCTACTAAAATATCAAATCAGCATGTAGGAAATATATAAAGGTAGACAACTATATATATATATATAACTATAGGTACATAACTATATCCAAGTGCAACCCGCGAGGTGTAATCCACAGATGAGTCTCATCTCGCATTTTTTTCACAGAGGAGTTCACACCGCGCGGAGCGACTTGAAGGGGACCTATATTACGATGCGGTGGTGGATTGATGAATTATCTTACACTATTAGAAATGTGATGCTATGCAATGCGAAACGGAGAGTTGGAAATCCACCTATTCGGTGGACCGACGACATTGTAGCGGTCGATGAATTAAGGCGGCTTGGGATCGCTATTTGTGGCGTCAATGTGGTTTCTTATACAAACTACCAATCTATATTATAAAATGCTTCATACTGACTCACAGTAGTCCAAACCGGTGATAGGAGAGAGCTGAAATGTCGAGTCTGTTCTTTGTATGGCGTAGGTTTTCGAGACTTTAATATGCGAGATTGTAATTTTTTTTTTGAAATATTATTAATTTAGATTGAATAAATTGTGATTACTTTTTTTTTCTCTCTCTCTTGTGACAATTTTGATGTTTGCATGCCACATGTTGGCAAGGTATGTAAAACTATATTTTTAGATTTAAGATCTGCTGTACCATACTTTATGCAAATAAAAATATCTTTTATTTTGGGTATTTTGATATTCTTACGGTATAACGGGACCTAAACGGTTGAAACCCGCTGGATGTTGTTTATTATTTTTATTAGACCGCCATCCAGTAAAGTTCCAAAATAAGCACGGAAGTTTTAAACCGATGCAAAACTTGGTAAACGAATTTCTTCCAAGTTTAATAACTGCAACAATTGTATATTGTTCCGCAAACAATTATGTAGATGAGGTCTGAGAGATGGACCCGGACAATACCACCCGACAGAATACTGTATTAAACTGATTTTAGAACAGACAGACAGAACCTTTATTTAGCTAGACTATAATGTATTCTGACTGTTGCACAACTTTATCAAAAGCTGCGGGAAATACGATCATTGCCATAAAAAAATGAAAATAGCAGTGTCTCTCGGTATCATCTGCTAGTTCATTGGCCTACATGCACTTGTCGACCTTAAATAGTCATGCGGGTTAAGCAACGCTTGGCGCGGTCATTACTTTAATGGATGTAGATAATTTGTATGGCAGAAAATCACTTTCTCGAGCTCCTTTATTTTTTTCGTTTAACATACATCATGTTTGGAAATTCCTACATGTATTGACAATCAAAAGTAAGTATTCATAACTATGAATTTTCCCACCAAAAGGCTATAAAAATTGAAACAATGTAGTTTTAAAACACAATATTCATTCTTGCGCTTGGCCTCATGGTAATAGTGAGGATCAAAAATCAAATACACGTAGTTACCTCTGAATACGAACAGAATAAACCAGTGCGTAAACAAACGGCAGAGTAGACCCGGCCAGGGGAGGTCAACCTACATTGGATTATGTAGGCAGGGGTGACCAACCGTGTTCGCACGCAACGCACGTGCGTTGCAATTTGGGGGGGCGCGGGCGCGTTCTAATGAAGTGGGGTTCAACACCCCTGCCTAAAGCTATGTAAGCCCTGCGCTACAGTACACTGACACGATATATCTCAATAAGTTTAGTTTAGTGATGTAGATACCTACCAAATCGGAAGAAATGTGAATCACAACAAAAAACGCCTAACAAGCTTCTTGTGTCTTCAATGGAGGTGGTGTTCCGGAGGCCCACTTTGTCAATGCAATGGTTTGTCTTGAGACTTTCTCAATTATTAACATTATTTTATTTTGACTTTGACTATGGACGGCTCAGCGGTAAATGTAAAAGCGGCCATAGGTATACGAAGTATGTTTTACCCATTATTTTTTGTAATAAATGCTATAAAAAATGATAGTAACAGTGATTGTGTCTTTACCATAGTAGAAAGAAGTAACATGCAAACCTGTCTGTTTTCAGAAAACGGGCTTTGATAAGTCCTGTGTCAAATTTCCTACAGGTTATGTGACCGAACCTGGAAAACAAAGTAGTAAAGCTGGGTAGTTGTAAGAAGTACCGTGGCGCCAACTACTAGGGAAACTAGGTCTACTACTAAGTCTTTACTGACATGCTAGCAAAAACCTTGATTATCACTTTGGTTCACCGTTAGTCCGGACATATTCAAAACACTTCTCGAATAGGCTATTTGACACTATTAAAAATATACCTACCACGAAATATGGTCATCCTATTAGGTAAAAAATTACCTAAAAAAATATATATTTCTCTCTATTATATCCAAAAATATTAAATAGGTTTTGAAAAATAAACAAAATAAGTTCAAATAATTTTTAAAATATTTCTGCAACAAGAACGCTGTGTGACGTTTAAATATTAACACAATATTTTACGGCAAATACTGCAAATTTTGCAGAAATATACTGGTGGTCAGTGGTGGTGTATTTATTATATTTTATAAAATCGAATAATTTAAAACTATTTTTCAATATCAGTCAAATAGCCTATTGTGGTTATTTCTATGTACAGTAACATGGAAAAATGTTACATGACACAAGTTATAGTGATGTGTTTTGATGTTCTAGATACATACACCTTCATTAATAAAAACAATTAATACTTAATATTATCTATAGACTTATCTCCCACTGGAACACAATCTTTTTAAAATTATAACAAAAATGCAATAATAAGACATTCTGTCATGTCACTGGCAGGGTGTGACGAATTGATATCACATTTTGTTATAGTTGCAATTATTGGTAGAGATAGCTGAGTGTGACCGATTTGGCACGTTTTTTTACGACTATCGGTCGTTGCTCTGTTTGGAAGGTAAAATAGGAACGAAATTAGTGTCGTAGCCTAGCTATAGGCATTAATACACTAAGTTTCAAAGGAATCGGCTGAGAAATGTTGCTTATAGGTACGTATACCATAATTAATTTTGCCATTTTATCGATTGTAGTTTAATATTTCTACTATCATTATAATGCTGAAAGTTTGTGAGTCTGTGTGTGTGCATTTATGTTTGTTTGTTCAATTACCCAAAAACTACTGAACCGATTGCAATGAAATTTAGGATTTTTATCCACAGTAGGTATATATTTAGGCTTTAATAACAAATAGGCTTTTTATCCCGAAATTCCCGCGGGAATAGGACTTACACGAGGGAAACCGTGGGGCATAGCTAGTCTATAATTATTATTAAAAGGTTACGTTGGTACCATGTACCTATTATATAATATGTTTTTATGCTGGAGGTATATAATCTCCAGAACCACTTGACAGATTTTGGTGAAATTGTGAAGTATAAAGAAAGATAAGTATGAAAATATGAAGATTTTGCACCAACTACATTGCAACTATCGGAGTAACGTATGTATGTATAGACTACAATCATTATTTACCCCGTTATTTCTACGGGATTGGGACAACTGACCCTTAAAGCTGAACCCTACTTTTAGTAGGGTCAATCTACCAAACAGCCGAGGAAACAATTACATTTAGAAATAGAAATATTTTTATTATTTCACAATTTAAGTTCTGAAATAAAAACTATGCATGATTTGAATCTAGGTAGTTACCTACTTGTTATTATTGTTACCGAACTCCGAGATTCCCACGTTTATTATGATTAAAGGAAGAGTTTGAACAAGTTTCACTCAATAAACGTTCATACTAAACCGATTTCAACGATATAAACCAAAGACTGAGCGGCGACGCTTTTTTATGGCACGCACTAAACTTCATTGCTTGTTTTCTTTCTAACTTACCAACTTGTATTTAACGGTCAATTTTCTCCAAACTAACAGTTTTTCTAACATATACGTAGACACTAGCGCCACGTTTAACTGCAATAATAAAATTACAAAGAGAACTATTACCAACTTATAAGTTACTAACGGATTTTTGAGGAACTAATAAATTTAGTTCATGTTACGTAAACGCTAGCGCCCCTGTGCTTTACACAAGTATTGTTGTGTAAGTACTTGGTAAATGGTAGCAAGTATCAGCGTTTTGATCATGGTTGTAACATTTTGTTGATTGTTGATTGAACTCACGAAGACAAAGGCTTTGTTTGCTGGTTGTTAAAATATTTTTTGACCCAGTTATTCCTCTATTATTTTTGTTAAAACAATTGGTAAACTTAGAAAATAAATTAAACTTATTTTTCGGTTTTAATCGCGAAGTTTTTATTATTATTAGCATTTGATCGATACCCTACGTTTTGTGGTATTTCCAGATCTTTTTATTAGGGGATTTCAATCCAGCATTGCGCAAACAGAAGAAAACACTAAACTACCTCTCCCCTATGCTTATATTGCTCCTACACTATAAATTTCGCTATGATTAAGTACTAAAAATAAATAAGTAGCCAGACCAGAATGCTGGAATTTACTTGGCACAAAAACTAAGCATTGCTATTCAGCGTGGCAGTGGTGTGGCGTGGAGTATTTATAATAATAAAAGTATTTAAGTACTTAGATTAACATACCTAACATACTTAGTATTAAGTACTTAGTTTACTTTAGAACAGAAAAAAGGTATTATTTTTTTCTCAAGAAATATCCAAGCACCGTTTTAATCCTACAGAGCGTCCTTACTCCACAAACCCGTAAAAAAACTACGTAAATTACTTTAGCACGTAAAAAGATAATTAAAACGTGAACAAAGCTGCGTATACAATGACAATAAAGACGTCATAACTCACTTTCAGAGACGCATTGTTCAATTTGGAGGGAAAAACTGTAAGAAAACGTTATAAAAACCTGTCAAGTGCGAGTCGTACTAATGTATTTAAGAGTTCATAACGAATTTTTAATAGATTTTCACAGTTTCGTCCGATAAACAGTTTTGAAATAGTTTTAAAGACTTATTAATTTACAATTTAAGATATCAATTCGCCCACTTCGCTTATTAACTAAATAGGCAATGGGTATTTTAAATATCAATATCTCGTTAGGTCTGGCAAAACGCGAAATTGGCAGATTGCGTTTTATAGACTTATAAACACATAATATTTATTCATTTAGAACGTTTATACGAATAGGTGCATGATCAATCTTTAAACTATGGTTTTAGTGTGTTTCCGGAACGCGCCCTCCGATGAGAAGAAAGTACTAGAAACTTATGGAGGTTTACTCATGGCGGCGACTAAGGGCTCCTCTCTACAGTCCATGAGGAACCCTGAAACCGTAAAAAGACAAGCCTCGTGCCCTCAGGGCCCAGGGTCACCTCTGATGGCTTATTATGAACGACCCTCGTTATGACAATTATATATTTAATTAAAGCTGCGGTGAAAAGATTTCACTCTTCTTTCTCTCTGTTCTTAGACGCTCGCGCCCTTTTCGTCTGTTTTTATTTACTCGTAATTTTATTATGAGTCGGAAAATGGGCTGTTTTAATAATAATTATATTAGTCCATAGCTGGATCCCGTGATTTCACTCGCGTTAATCCCGATCCCGTGGGGATTTCCAAAAGCCCTTTCTTGTTGGATGACCACAAGAATTCAAAGTCCATCGAATTCGGTTCAGTTTTTTAGGCGTGAAAACGTAACAGACAAACACATTTACTTTTGCATTAATATTACTAGGCATATAAATATGTTTAGCCGAATACTACAAGTGATTACTCGTATTTTTACCCGACAGCAAAGAATGAATTTCAATGTTTTAACCGTGCTTCAAACTTCAGCCGTTACGAGTTATTTAATATTCTATGAATTTTAATAAAATTGCCCGAATAAAAGTTCGTTCATTTTATAAAATTACAAAACCTTTCTGGTGAAAGATAAAATTGTACAAGAAGTTTAAGAATCCAAATTAATAATTAGTAAAGAAAACAGCTCGCGTTAAGTTTCACACTTTGTATAAGCTTCTGACAACCTACCTTGTTCTTGTTCATAAAACACGGCCTCATTTTAATTTTCTTGTAAGCCTAATTACTAAACATCGTCGGATTACATGCACTTGCAGATTAGCAAAATATGCACTTAGGTAATGTAATTTCAAATATTATATAGACATCGCATATAGGTGCCATTTCAACGGCACAGGCTTAGGTAGCCTTAAATCAATTTGAAGTCTACCTTTTGACTTAGTCATATACAAGGCTTTGACTTGACAATTGTATACATTAAAGCTTTATCACCAAAGCATTCTAAGTGATGCGGGTGCCAAGTTTTGGCTTTGTTATTGCATGACGTCTACGAGGAATAAATAGAATGAAGATCTAGCTTCACTATTAAATTCGAAAAAAAACATGTTCACGGTCACACACACAGCAGCAGATGCACACAGTGACATGTTCCGTACAGTATTACGTATGATCGACCTTTGAATCGACCATTGGCGGACGATCTTTAGTGATAGACTGGCGGTTGAATCATCGTTCTAGGCCCCGCAACCGACGTTAGCGTTGAACATTATCTAAATCGTTTAAGAGGTAGGAACTGCTAAACCAATTTGCAGTGGGTATCGTCAAAAATCGTCATCTAAACCAGCGACCACAAATAATAATTATTGGTATAAGATCAGAGAGTAAAAAAAAATGTTCTATTAATTAATTCTATCATACATTTTACCTGGTCTTAATCGCCTATATTGTTTTTTAATTCTTTCTTATTATTTTTACCACGACTACAAACTAACAAATCGTGTGAATTTTAAAAGTTTATGTATGTCTTTAAATATCATTAACGATATTCGCATATTGTATACAAATATGCAAATGCGTAATATCCGACGTGTAGGGATTACCGTAGCTGCTTACCCCCGCGTTCGTCGCGTCCACCCCGAGCGATCGACGCTCGCGACAAAACCTTTCAAACCTGTTTCAAGGGTAACGTTAACACGTAGGTCGTCGTGTCTCGCGAACGCAACTTTATTAAATCTAAGCTTTATCAAATTGTTTACCTTATTCTGCAGCGGATATTGCATTCGGCGTTTGGAAATTGTTTTACAGATTTGTTTGTTGTTGTGGGTGAATCTGTGTATTGAGTATTAGAACTTATCGATCTTCGATTTACTTTTTATCCTATCTAATAAACCGCTAAATATAAAATTCTGAATCGCGTGACTGATTGACTGAACTGACCTATATATCAAAGCAGAACCAAAACCACTGCACCTAGAGAAATGTAATTTAGAGGTTATGTTGACTTTATGATGTGTTTGTATCCACTAGAAAGGTATTTTTTGAATAATCTTGTGGAATCGAAACTTACATAGGTAAAATCGTGAGACAGAGCTACGAGCTAGTTAAAACTATATTATAAGTTTGTTTGTAACGTATAGGCTTCGAAACAAGTGGACCAATTTCAAAAACTGTCACCAGTAGAAAGCTTTATTTTCTTGAAATAACAAAGGCGTTTGATCAAGTTATTCCCACAGGATCGTGACTTACGCGGGTGGAACCGCGGGACTTAGCTAGTCTAGTATGAGTAAATTACCATCTGATTCCGCAACCACCGCAGAATTCGACTAATAACATGTTAATGGTATGAACGACTCATTAATTACTACTCATTATCACGAAGCATGAATAACAATAAAATCTTGTTTAAGTGTTGCTAGAGTTAATATCCGTCATTTGGTATGCGGAACATATTCGAGGCACCTACTACTCCTACTAACGTTCTAAACTAAAACTAACTTTCAATTAGTTAACCGCCGAGTGTGTAGTTGGTTCTAGAGCATCAAAGCGAAGACGAACTACCACGGCCTCGCAATTAAGGGGATGACGTACCGGTAGGTCGGAAAATTGAAAATTCTTATTTAGATAAGGATCTAGTGTATGCATGATTGGTTTTTATTACGTTTCTGCAGGTGATGGCTGGCGTGACACGAGTTACTATTAAGTAAAGCCCAGCGCTCTGAAATTAGTTCACGATTGACAACTTGTTTACAGCGTCGCTATGAAACGATATTAGGCATAACGAACATGGCTGGCTGGTCTATTTTTACACATAGGCAGTCACGCAAAAATTATAAGCCTATACTTATAATTTTCTCGTGATTGAGCACAATGTTTGTGCAAAATCTACATTGAAATCGTTTTCACCAAGTACTAGATAGGTAATCTTTTTCATTTCCTCGCATCCGGTACTCTCACCCCTCGAGGAGCCTACAACGACATTAATTAAACGTTTCTTTACGGATTCCAACGCTAGATGTCGCCTCGACGCGCTCTCCACTCGCCACCCTAAACTAGCCTTTAGTGCAAAAATAAGTTTTAATTAAGAAATTTTGAGTAGAACCTCTTTACAGCTCTGATTTTGAGAAGCCGGTCGGTAAGTAAAGCTTTGACAGTTTTGTTACTTTAATTTCTTTAGAGAACCTAAAATTTTACCTCAGGTACTTACCTAGAGTTTCAGTAGGTATCTTTACAGCGAGGGTAGGTTTAACTCGCGTACAACTATACTAGTTCAACTGCGTTTTAACGCTCTACCTAATCCTAAGAAAAAGGGTCTTTAAAAGTAAAAAAAACCGACCAAGTACGAGCCGGCCTCGTGCACGAAGGGTTTCGTAACATTATTTAAAAAATCACATTTATTGTTCGCCTAAATATTTGTTTTTTGATTTTTGAATTGAATTCTGTTTTTGCTGTTGTAGCGGCAATAAAGATACATCAACTGTCCCGATAAAGATACATCAACTGTTTTGCCCTAAAGGGCAATGGCTATCTCATTGCCCTTTAGGGCAAACACGGTTAGTGGATGTATTTTTATATAATCCGTAGCTAAAACTACGGAACCGTAAAAATAGATTACAAAAAAAGAGCTCTGAATAAATAATGACCTACTTCTAGTTGTACTTTTCTTGCCAGCTACTTAGTAACTAATAAAGAAACCATAAAAGTAGTTGGGTGTACGTACCAACATACTTCAAGAAAATCATAAACCCCGTCTCCACAGAGTAGTTAATTACCATAAACTAGTATCGTGTAAACGCAGCGGTAATGTTACACTGTTTACCGGCCCTGAAGCCACTTATCTCGCACTTTCCGTGAGGGATGGCACTACTGCCGCTACAGTCGAATACAAATGTATGGTACAGAGGTGTCTTTACACGGACTTAGTTATGGTTAAGAGTCAATAAAACTTTATTATTTGTATTGTATCTTTTTCTCTTCTTATATTCTTCTAAAAGTTAAAGTTTTAACTGTGTGTTTCCACAACTATAACCCTATAATTGGGCCTTATTGCATGATTTTAAACTTCTTTTGTGACTTTATAGCACTAAGCATTTTAAACGAATTAAATCAACCAAGCAAAGCGTACGAAGTGACGCAAGTCTGCGCAAGTGACTTCAAGTCTGGCAGATTTTATTTCGTTTGTCAGTATGTTGTTTCTCCTGTAGGTTAAGGTCATTTTTCTCAAACGATCTCCACAAAACTTGGTTTACAGGTAAGTACTTCGTTTTCATAGATTTGTTTTCTTTGTTGTGAATTTTCATTTGATGTCTGTTTTATTTATTGTCTTTTAAACAATTCCTTCGAGACCAAGACCATTGTAACATGATCGAAAAGTTGAGGTAAGGAAAATTTTAAAAAGTTAAAGTTTTACGCGATTAAGTTTTTTTGGGGTTCATGTCTGCTCGCGTCCGTGGGATTTAGCCCTCGATGTCTCACACGTGACCCCTGGGTGGCGCCAAAGGAGCAGACAACCAAGTGGTGGTAGGCATAGGCCGACGGCATTTAATACCACCCCCTTGACAAAGTCATGATGCCAAGTGATTCGTCGCGTTCCATCGTGTTGTTTAGGCATGTCGTTTTCAGAGAGTGGGTCGGGTGCTGAAATGTTATAGCTAATGACGGTTTGGTTACGCTGCTCAGATGCCGTATTTGCTTGTCAGGAATCGGAGAGCAGCGGGATCCGAGGCACGGTGTTCCGCTGGCCGACCGCAGATAGTTGGGGGCCCAAGTAATGTGCCAGCCACACGTGAAAGGCTGCCCCGCCATCTTGCGAAAAATCCCGAGAGTGCGTTGGTGTGCCGGTTGGCGACCGGAGGAAAGGACCCACTAGACACTCTTGGGGGGGCTCGGGCGTCCCCGCGGTCTCCGTTTCTGGCCCCCGCTTCATTGTGGTTCTTGGAGCAGTTTTACCTTGTCAGGCTGTAGCTCTTTCTGCCCCACTTCCACTGTCTTACCTTCTCTCACTCCACTAAATATGAAAAAAAGAAGCAAAGGTACAGTTAAACAGCGGATGCACGTCCTTTCACTTCACGTGCACCTCACTAACGTTCGAGGTTTGCACGCCAACCTCAACCCGGTCCATCATCATCTTGAGACCGCTAAGCCTCACTTATTTTTTCTCACTGAGACGCAAATCAGATGTCCAGCTGATGCTTCATACCTTGCCTATCCGAGTTACAGCCTTGAGCATAAGTTCAAAGCTCATGCAGGGGTGTGTATGTACGCTCGCGATGACATCTGCTATCGACGTCTCCGTGACCTTGAGGACACTAGCTTTTCCGTTCTTTGGGTACTGGTGTGTGCTGGACTAGAGAAAATCCTGTACGCTTGTGTATACCGGTCACACACTGGTGACACGGAGACTACCAGGCTCATGGACTACCTCAGTGAGACGGCTGACGTGGCGCAGCAGAGATACCCTTCCGCTCAGCTAGTGTTCCTTGGTGACTTTAATGGCCACCATGGTGAATGGCTCTATCCTTACAAGGACACTGATCACGCAGGAAGGGAGACTTATAATTTGGCTCTGACACTGAGCCTCTCTCAGCTGGTCCAAACGTCTACAAGAGTTCCGGATGTCGATGGCCACACTGCCTATTGCTTGGACCTCCTGCTGACATCTGATCCTGACCGGTATTCAGTGTCGGTATCGTCACCTCTGGGGAAATCCGATCACTGTTTGGTGAAATCGGTGTCAGTCTACTCGCCATCAGAACCAAGCCCTCAAGGCACTCGGCGACTATGGCGTTACATGTCAGCGGACTGGGACGAGATGCGATCATTTTTTGCATCTTACCCCTGGAAGCAAATTTGCTTTTCTTCTGCAGACCCTACGACTTGCGCGGACGCTGTGACGGAGGTAATACGTCAGGGAATGGAGTATTTTATTCCATTCTCGGATGTTCCTTTGTCCAGTAAAAATCGCCCTTGGTTTGGACCCGACTGTAAACGAGCTTTGGTGCTGAAACAGGAGGCGTTCCTTGCCTGGGATGAAGCTCGACGCCGCAAAGCTCAGGATATCCGCGAAAAGAAGAGAGCTTACAACGCTGCTACTAAGTCCAGTATGAAGGTGTTAAGAAAGGCTCGCCTGAACCATATCAGCAGAATTGGTGACAGATTAGCTTCTTATCCTTCGGGTAGTAAAGCTTTTTGGTCATTGGCTAAATCAGTCGAGGCGAACTTCTGTCGTCCATCACTGCCACCCTTGCTCAAGCCCGATGGCTCACTGGCTCACACTGCTAGAGATAAGGCAAATATTTTCGCTTCTCTCTTTGCGGAATCTTCGCGTCTTGATTCTGGAAACAAAACACCTCCCCAGCTGCCTGGCTGTGGTTTTTCCATGCCCGACAGTCCTATCCGGCAAGCCGAGGTTCGTAAAATCCTTTCCAAACTTGACGTGAATAAAGCCAGTGGTCCAGATGGCATTCCAGCTGTGGTCCTTAAATCCTGCGCGCCTGAGTTAACGCCTGTCTTCACTCGTCTCTTTCGCCTATCTCTGCTAGTTGGGAGGGTACCAAAAGCTTGGAAGATTGCACGTGTCCAGCCTGTGCCAAAAAAGGGTAGTCGAGCTGAACCTTCAAACTACAGGCCAATCTCGGTTACATCGTTAATTTGTAAAGTACTCGAACGAGTCCTGAACAATAGACTCCTGGCGTATCTTGAAGCAAACGACCTGTTGAGCGATCGCCAATATGGTTTTCGCCGTAATCGTTCAGCGGGAGACCTTCTTGCGTACGTCACTCATCTTTGGAGTGAAGCGATGGAGAGCCAAGGTGAAGCAATTGCTGTATCCTTGGATATCTCCAAAGCTTTCGATCGGGTTTGGCACGCCTGTTTGATTAATAAGCTTCCTGCTTACGGACTCTCCCCTGGCCTCTGTGCTTGGATTGCTGACTTCCTGAGGGAACGGTCGCTTCGTGTGGTCGTTGACGGCCACTCATCCGACCTAATGACAATAAACGCCGGTGTACCTCAGGGGTCTGTTCTCTCTGCAACACTTTTCTTACTGCATATTGACGACCTGCTTAAACCTGGTATTTTTGGGTACGCAGATGACAGTACAGTTGTAGAGAGATACCTGTCCAACGCGAGAGCTGGAAAAATTCAAATCCAGGCTAGCAGAGTGGCTTTACTCGAGCGCACCAATTCGATGTTGCGAGCTGTGGTCGATTGGGGTGACGCGAACTTGGTGCAGTTCAATGCCGCCAAGACTCAGGCGTGTCTTTTTTCGGCAAAACGGACTCCTTTCCAGCTGTCTCCTTCTTTCCGGGGTGGATCGATACCATTGACTGACAGGTTGGAATTACTTGGTGTTACCCTCACAGCGGACCTGAACTTTGGGCCTTTTGTTGAGTCGAGAGCCCAGTTAGCATCTAAAAAGTTAGGAATCCTTGGCAAGGTTAGGCAGTACTTCACGCCAGGACAGCTTCTGAATCTGTACCAAGCACAGGTCCGGTCGTGCATGGAGTACTGTTGTCACCTTTGGGATGGAACAGCTAAATACCAACTTGATGCTCTTGACTCCATCGATCGACGCGCCAGGAGACTGATAGGTGATGACTCACTTGTCGAGTCGCGCCTTTCGAGTTTGGGACATCGTCGCGAGGTCGCTAGCCTTTCGGTCTTCTATCGAATTCACTTCGGGGAGTGCTCGCAGGAATTGCATGAGCTTGTTCCCCCTTGCCCTTTTTATTATAAGACCACGAGGGGTACGGTTGCTCGCCATCCTCATCTGGTAAACGTTCCAATTTCGCGTACTAAGCGTCACGCCTCCACCTTTCTTGTACGCACTGCCAATAAGTGGAATTCTCTGCCAGCTTCACTGTTTCCCCAAACCTATAACCTTGGGGTCTTCAAATCCAGAGTGAATAGGTACCTTCTAGGTAAGCATGCTTCATCGTCGACCTCATCCTCGCTTCCCATCAGGTGAGATGAGGTCAAATGCTGGCCTATTACGTATAAAAAAAAATAAAAATAAAAAAAAGACCCGAGAAAATGTGTAAATTGTTAAAATCCTCCGTCTGTACAAGCATCTGCCATATATACGCGTACCTACGAGATTACGCCGACTGATTTTTGTGTTAGCAATACAACATGAGACCAACTTCCCGTAATAATGTTCAAGATTTCCTAAAAGTTTCATAAAGTTACATGAAGACAGGTAACCGCATTGCACTCTCATTAACGAAGAAGTGGAACAATTAAGCTAAACAGTAACTCGTCTCGCGTAAACGCGGCACAACTTTAGCATTAAACGCAAACATCACTCCATGAATATTAAATTCATAATCTGTGGCTCAGACGTGATTTATTGTAACCCGTCGCTTTTTGGACGTTCAACTTAAACTGTTCTGAACAGAGCCTTCAGGCTTTGCTCTAATTAGCCTTTAAATATTTGGATTTGGCTCGAGTTTAGTATGGTACAGAACATTAATTTTCCCGAGTAAGTCCTGATTACGTGGGAATTTTCAATTACTATCCATCCTTTTACTATCCATTTAGCCTCTGAGCCTCCTCTAAACGTTAGGCAGTATACGCCACGATAGCGAACTCCAGGTTGTCGTAAGTCCAATGCCTTTAAACTGTGGTGAATTGTAGGACATGTCGGTTTGTTCACGATGTTTCCTTCTTCCGTATGAACAATGAAAGACATCGTTCCTACGACTCGGCATGAAAATTGAGGAAACTACCACTAGATTAACACCGGTTTTATTTATTCAATTAACAGGATACTTCGACAGAAACAAGGGCGAAGTTAACAGTGCATATAATATTAATGGAAACTTGAGTCAAATGGTGCTGAAACGAGAAAGGTAATGTATCTAGTAATCATGACTTCAGCGGTGGCTGATAGAATATTACTCCTTCCAGGGATATTAGCTTCGTTAGGCTTACGTAACCGTTATCGTTAGGCCTAATGTCGCTTGCATTCGTTAGTTATCTGGATAATTACGGGGAATCATCCGGAGTTAATTCGTCGGTTAATGGTTCATTTACTTGAATACTTACAAAGACATAGCAAAAATGAAAATGGCTTAGGAAATACATTTATCTGACTCGACGATTTTATAGAAAACAATCACGTCATCACTCCAAAGGTCCTTAATCCTTTACAACCTTTCAATGAACAAAAAATCTTCTTAATAGGTCACGCTGCCCTAAAGTAATTGGGAAACACCCCTATAAATATACGCGACGAACTAAAAACTTGCGTCTTTTTTAGAAGTCTGCTAATAATTATATTCGACAAGCACACAGCTATACAACAAAAATAACAACTTATAACAAAATCTTACTTCCTACTAATATTATAAAAACCAAAGCTGCCATATATAGTTTATGTATGTGTTTTTGTTACTCAATAACGCAATAATTACTGAACCGATCGCGATGAAAATGTAGGTAGCTGGAATCCTGGAATAACACAAAGGCTATTTTTTATCCCTATTATCCCACGGGAACGGGACTTACGCCGATGAAACCACGGAGCGCAGCTAGTACAAACATAATATAAACAAAAGCAGTGCGAAGATGTGAAATCTACGCTGCGGAAATTCGCTAAGCTATGTGCATCAATGAATGTGATTGGTTGATATCAAACGCATCCATAGCATCGTAGCATAGCACATCTCTGGTGGAAAAGCAGCCGAAAGCTGCTGCTAGTGTAAAAAACAAAAAGCAGTACCGCAGGTCTTCTGAATGCACGCACGGCCCTCCTTACAAGAATTATAATTACTCAGTTTTTTGCCTACCAACATATACTGTCATTATACTGCGCTGTTTCGTCGATGTAAGTAACATGAGTCGAGTAGGGTGCGCCGACATGTCTTGATCGGTTCACACCTCTGATTCGGTGTCCTGTTACCGACTTAGGGGACACCAAGTGAGCTGTTAGTTTTGTGGTTTACCGTTTTATTAATATTTAGTTTGCTTTTTAACAGCTGTATTAAGAAACAGCCCTATATGCATGGTTTACGGCCTAAAAACGAAACCCAAGTTACAATTCGATATCTATTTAAATATTAAATAAGTAACTTATAAATTCAAAATTAGGATGCGACTATTCTGGTTTAAGAGCTGCTTAATTGTTTACATCTCGCCTTCAAATTTTGAAAAGCGTTTTTGTATTCGGTAGCTCTCTTGTCAGTGATAGATAATCAACGTCAGCAAAACGTTTCAAAAGCTGAGTTCACACTTATAGGGTCGTTTGTGAGTACGGTGAAAAGACGTAGAAAAGTGTTCGAATACGTACCTAATTTTTTTAAATACCGTTAGCGTTTTGTTTTCATTTCGACCGACTTTTGTTTCTTTTTATTTTTCAGATCCAAACCACAGGTCAAATCATGAGGTATAATATTAGCCTAACCGCTTAGTAAAAGTAAATAACCTGTAGTTGACTTACCTATAGGAATCTATTGGGCCCGGGGGTGGTAAACCTAAAGTTGGGTGACCGAGAGGCAAAGGGCAACAGCTAAAACATAGCTGAGGAGATTATCTCGCTTACAGAGCAGACACATCTATACTAATATTATAGAGACATACGTTTTAGTAACATATAAGTGTATGTATGTATATAGGGGGTAATCTCCGGAACTACGGAACAGATTTAAAAAATTCTTCCAATAATAGAGAGCTACATTATCGAGGAGGAACATAGGTTATTTTGGTCCCGATATTTCTACGGGAACGGGACATACGCAGGTAAAACCGCGTGGAGCAGCTAGTGATAAATAAATATCGTAAAAAGAGTACCAACTCGAGTGTAGGTGTGAATGCATCTTCCAGTACAGCGAACGGTCCGTGCGTCACCTGTACAGTGTAGTACTCTCGGTAGGGATTCCCTCAGGATCGATCCGACACCCTCCGCGACTTAGTCTAGGGGACTCGACTCACTCACACCCTTTTACTTACTTATTATCATTTTATATTAAATCGGGGAACTTGCTCATATTTTTACCGAGGTAAACAAAGTCGTAAAGTTTATGTAACGTTTTCGTAGGTTAATATCGTGTTCAAAATATAATCAGTATACAATAACGTGTAGGTTAGGTAAGTAAATAAATATAATTGTGATAAAACTAAAATTAAATTTAAATAATTATTTTAATTATTATCGTGATTTATGCTTGCGAAATGGCAGCGAAAGATCTATGTTAGGTTTAATACTAGACCGGGCCCTGTCCGGAATGGGCTAGGTACTTTTGTATGAAAACAGCACGTACAAGATGCAAAACAAAAACTGTCTCCATACAAAAGTAGCCCATCCCCGCCTTGGTCACAGTGATGGCAGTCTTGTTCAGGTGGTCCATCTTGCTGATGTTGGGGCACAGTGGGCGTTGGAGAAGATGTTTCAAGGACTGTATTGGAGCCCGAATGCTCATAACTAATTATAACAGTTATCATAAAACCTGTAAATACTAAAACGCCATTCAAAATTTGAGGGCTACTAACATAATTAGGCAGCTGTTAAGATCAAAAATTCTTATGAGTACTAATTTAGAAGCTGCTCAGTTATTTTACTATATAGTTATCAAATTCTAAATGGTTGTTCAGTATTAGGTTAGTCGTTGGGTATATCTACCATATTAATATTATGTCGTGTAGAGTTAGTAGGTAGCTTGAAAATTGTACCAATCAACCCCCATGCAACATGACAGTTGCCATGGCAACCAGAGGGTCAACGAACCACGCCACACTTGGGAAAACACTTTCCATTTTACAGTAAATAATTATTACAAACAACTTACCCGATTGTCCCCAACTTTGTAGGTTTAGTTTAAAACGATTTCACACATCCGTTTATACACAACTCGTTATGAAATTTAAAGAAATAATTTTAGGCCACTGTTTTCTAATAAAATGACAAACACACATTCAATAGTATTTTCTGTAACTTTCGAACAGTTTCACTGAGTAATTCTTTAAAATAAACTTAAACTAAACATTCGCGTGTCGGTACATGTGGCCGAATGCTCGTGTTTAGAAGCACGGAACTTCGGAGTTACATCTGTGCTTAGAGTTGTGCTATTACCGACCTTTTGCCATTGAAATAAACGCTACGGGTTTTCCTGCAACACCTTTTTGGGAAGGTGGATTTTGGTACTGTCGGGCAAATTCATTTTATTAGTACTTATTTTTTTTCTACTTATTTTCGTATCACCTGGTGTTAGAATTTTGAGATATCCAACTTGACAGAGCGATGACAGCAACCGGGCCACCAATTAAATGACCATTTTTTAAATTATATTCAGTGTATTAATTCAATGATCAAATAAATTTAAGAAAGTAATAAAATTTCCTCCATTTCTTTCACTTTACTTAGTTTTTGTAATAATTATATATTTCGGTGAGAACTAGGGAGGGACCCTAGTTCTCACCGAAATATATAATTATTGTTCAATAAATTTGACATTTTATATTCTACATATTTATTAAAATGGGAAAACTTTAGATATCCACACTTTACCAAGCAGTCCAACTTCAATTTTCATCGACAGTACAAACGAATACCATTTTCAAAATTTGCTGCGGAAAACTAGCTTTTCCACTGTCGATGTAAATGCCAATTTCCTTCTTACCTAGTACCTTCACACCATTTTCGCACCACGATACATTGAGTTAGAGTCGATTTTTAAATAAATTTTGGGAGCAGACAATGCGCCACGCAATGACGTTAGGCAGTGAACTCGAAGGCTGGGAAATGCTGCGTGTGAAAGAGACAGGTGCTCTCTAGGGTAAGAAGGGTGCATGAGCTTAAAGCGAAGCTATAAAGAATCGATTCCAAAGATGTTAAGGTTTGAAGGTTAAGGCGACGGAGGTAGTAACTGATTCTGAACGTGAATGGAATCCGACAGGCTTGAAACAAAACAATATTGTTATAGTTTTCCTGACATTGATGGTTACTGATAGAAAAATGCAGTGGCTCAACAAAGATTTTGAGTTGTTGAGTTGAGTATCTATTTATTGTTATCTAAAAACTGAACTGAATTCAATTGTGTTTGATCGTAATAATGCTCGATTTTACCGTCTGAAACTTCTGAAAATTACCATCATCATCTTTTTCCGTTTCCTTATAGCATGCCATTAATTGGAATCGTTCTTTCGACCCAGTATTAGAAGGCCAAGCTTCCGAATACAATATTAAATAAATTATATATTTTTACAGCAACCAATAATTATTTGTTTTTAAGCATCCCGATACCTACGCCAATTATTTTTTTTCCAAGACGCTCAAAAGACGGTAATATATGGTAAAGATACCAAATGTTGGTAGTGTACTAATTTATTGGCACAGTATAGTACTATACTTATATATGTATATATTTCCAACAATATCACAGAGCTGCAGCTTTACAACTTTTGAATCTTGCGTTCCATATTCAAAAAGCATCTCGACATTATCTACTGACCTCTTCATTTCGAATCGGAAAGGATTCCCCTCAAGGCACGACGCGAGGGTTGGAAGAAGTTACAATCGCCGACAAAAGTCGCACAAACAAGCTGTAAAACTCGAGTTAGAAGTGCGCGCAAGTTTCGCCGCTATCTGTACTCAGTACCGACAGCAAAAGGAATACACGATGAGCAAGATCAGCGGGTTGTTTACTAGTTTTTTTGTTCGACAGTAGGCGAAGTTAGCGTAGTTAGGAACTTGCATCTGATTGGAGAAAACTAAAATAACAAGTGGAATGGCGATGGCTACCGGCATGCTTGCTAACACTCGCAACTTTGTGTTTGATGTCTCAAAGATATCTCGGTATAGATATTTAAATAAAAGTAAATTGAATTCGCTGTCTATGTTTTTCTTCTTTGATTTTCAATCCAATTGGTAGAAACAGACAGTTGCAGACATGTTCATTAGAACAACTTTAGATTTAAGAATATTATTGCTTAAGTGATGGTCTAACAGAGGTATTGAGTTATTTTTTTTTGGATATTATCACTTGCCCGCTACAGGCATTACAGGTAAATATTTTAGGTTGCTTAATCTAGAGTAATTTAAAATCTGATACAATTAGATACTTAGGCTTGATTCGACTAAGCTGAAGTAATCGACGAATAGCATTTTAACGCATGAATCGTCTTTTGTTCGAAAGAGTCTCAAATTGTTCCATCGAAAGAATGACGATTTATGCGGAGAATTAGTATTGCTTAATCCAATTTTTTGGAATCAGTTCTTAATGAATAATAGTACATTTTTTTATCTAATAGTGAATAGTGCGCCTCGCGCACCATCCACTATTAGATAAATAAACACCAAATTACGCTTTTCTCTACTGTAATTTAGTGACTGTATCTTCATAATATGTAAAAGCTAAACTTGAAAATACTTTACGGTTTTCTAAGATTTTGAAGTTCAAGTAATCCGGAAATGATTTAACGACACCAATAAAACCTACATATTGTGACGTCATAGTCAGCACCCAGCAATCTATTAAAATGCGATGTATGTGTAATGTAAAGAAGTAAGGAATATTTTTTTCAGGAAGGTTTCGGACGTGCTTATGTAGTTACGTCACCAAACTTTATGAGAGGGACGAAGTTCATTTATTACATACCTATGTAACCCACCTAAATATATATTATTTAAATAATCTCGCTTTAATGATTAAAGGTAAGTACCTACTTATGAGGTACCAACATAAAGAGTAACCGTCCGTTTGACGTAGCACGTACAAAAGGCGCGTATATTCCATGAGCGCGCACGATTGCGATTGCAAACAGAGATACTGCAAATGCTGTGAAAGAAAGTAGGTCGCGCCCGCGGCGCGGCGTCTTACTACGTCTTATTCCAGAGATTTCTAAGAATCGCAGGTTAAACTCTGCTTTAGTCTCTGTCACTAATTACACTTTCAAGTAACGAGTCCCTATCTGCAGTCCGCGGTCTCTGAAACTGCAACCAAACTTTACATTATCCTACTAATATTATAAATGTGAAAGTGTGTGTGTTTGAATGTTTAGATGTCTGTTACTCAATCACGCAAAAACTACTGAACCGAAACTGAATGAAACTTGGAATATAAGTAGTTCGATACCGGGAATAACAGATTTTATCCCGCTATTCCCGCGGGAACGGGACTTACGCAAGTGAAACCGCGGGGCGCAGCTAGTCTGAAATAAATAGAGCAAGAAAGGTTTTCAATAATGTATGTTCTTGATAATGTAGAGATAACAACGTGGAGATGTATAGTTTATAGGCATTTAAATGCCACTGTTGATGGTCATTATGAATTGAAATCCGCGCCACCATACTCCGCTACAAAGAAGTTGCCTATAGATAACTAAAACTGATGTCACAGGTCTAGTTATCTAGCTGAATGTTAAACACTGAATCTCAGTGTTATCGAGTCGAGAATAGGGTCGCGGTCGGCAGCGAGCGGTAAAGCGACGAGCACTGCTATGCTAATATCTCAGTGCAAATAGAGATGTCTTGAGAAAAGCTTGCACACAGTACTGTATGTGACCGTCTACGTCTGTCTCTGCTACTTTATACTTACCTACTTACAGGTTAACTTACATAGTACTATTAAAAGGTACTTCGATATGTTTTAAAAATCCAATGTCACCCGAGGGGCATTTCATTTTGGAAACAAGAAAAGTGACAATAACTTTGTTGCAGTCTGCGCTGCAGATCAAATATTCAATGATATAGTATGGTATCCCTACAACGTTACAGTGAATATTTTATCTTTGATTTGAATAGGAACTGTTTTTCAGAAGCAAGATTTTCATAAACATACACTAGCATGTAGGATAGGTAAAACTTTAAAGGCAATATTTAAGAAGAAATTTTTCTAATATGAATATACAAATTTTACTAATATTATAAACGCGAAAATTTAAGTACATATGTAGGTATATATTGTATATATGTGATTTTGCTACTCTTTCACGCAAAAACTACTAAACCAATTGTGATGAAACTTGGATACTTTTTGTTCCGATATTTCCGCGAGACCGGGACTTACGAGGGTGAAACCGCGGAGCGCAGTTAGTCTAAAACTGCAGCAGGGCAGCAGTTAACTAAAACTGAAAAAAAAACCTCGCATTTTAGAGGTATAGAGCCGCCATCACATGAAGAAAAGATCCAGGCAATAGTTGTGAGAGGGCAGTCGAAGCGACGCGGCGCAGTCAAAGCGAGCGGCTCAGATCAAAGGCGGGATAATGGCTTTTTAGCGGGGTGAATGAAGGGGGGGGCTTCAAGTAGCTGGGGTGGATCATCGTGTACGATGCGTGGAGAAGGAACCGATAGAAGAGGCAGACGATATCACAAATACTTTCATTTCTGTTTCAGCCTGCAGTCAGCTACAGTATTCGACTAACTCTAATGTTGTCTTTTAGTATAAACTAATTTGTTTACAAGATGACTTCTTACAACTTGTATAATTGCACTGGAGACAGAGTACTATTTTTAAGTTTTCTATGTCCAGTGACCTGTGGATCGAGCAAGCAAAGCGTCTGTACTTCAAGTTTGGCATTGCATTTGATTGGTAGGGTTGTTGCTTATGTAGCTTGCTACAGTAAAATTCCCACTTTCAGTCTTCTACCTTTAAAACAATATCTTTAAGATAATAATTTACCTTGAACATAAAGACATTATTGCCCAACAATGTAATCATTGATGGCGTTTCTAGAACCACCTTTTCATCACAAACTTCTTACTAGAAAATATCTCTTGTTTTTAGAAGGTAATAAAAATGAATTTTCTTTTCACAAAAAGCTCGCGAGGACTTCTGTTCACAGAACTACTACCTAGTCCCTATCTTGTTATGGTGTATCAACAACGTTAAGCAGTGATCTAATGCCATGTCTGCGTGTTCAATGTCGCAGGTTTAGTTCGAAGCTCGTTGTTTAATGAATGTCACTTGTGATGTCTCGCGCTCGAGTGTCGGCTACACCGCACACCGCCAAGCGCCTCACGCAACATGCCTAGAACTTCGTACATCTAACTAAAATATATGAAGGTAGCTCAAAAACTCCTTAATAAACAACTTTAAACTAACATGGTTCGTGCTTCGCAAGGAACCAATTGGCCCCCGTGTTATCTTGGATAGCAGTCTAGTTAGAGCCTTATGGCGACCTAAAAACTCTAACACTAGGTGAGAACATTAGAAGAAGAAGAAAACTGACATGGTTGTTTTCTCTATTGTTTATCAACGTCAAGAAATGCACGACCTACAGAAATGAAGAATGCAATCACCAAGAGGCAACTATGGTAGGGACTTTTGTTTTTAACGCGTTAGTGGAATGTCGTCCTGAATTTTCATTTTTACAAAACATTGTTTTATTGCGTTTAAATTGTTTAATTTCGGCGGCAAGTTACCAATTTAGTTACGCGAAGTTCAACGAGTTGGGATGTAAGGGGTGAACCAGCATCTCTCGCCCCAGCCAACCTCACCTGCACGCGGTGAATCCTGCTGACTAACGGACGAGGCTCTGGCGACCGACTGATGGCGGTATATCCATCCCAAGAGGCGTACCTAAATGCAACAGACCGGTGATGGGCAGCAGCATCACCGGTTCGAGTAGCTACGCCCTGCGATCGCCAACCCGCATGCCCAGCGAGGCGATTATGGGCAAATCCTCCGAATGCAGAGAAACCACAAGCCACGGCCCCTAGTTCCCGGCGGCCTTGCTATTCCTGGTCATGGTGGCGACCATGGTAACGGCGGGGCGGGGGGTTCTTCAAAAAGGGAGACAAGACCCTGCTGAAAAACTATCGACCCATATCCCTTCTAAGCCACGTCTATAAGCTGTTCTCTAGAGTGATCACGAACCGTCTTGCGCGAAGACTCGACGAATTCCAACCACCGGAGCAGGCTGGGTTTCGGAGCGGATATGGCACCATAGACCACATCCACACAGTGCGGCAGATTATACAGAAGACCGAAGAGTATAATCAGCCCCTGTGTCTAGCATTTGTGGACTATGAAAAAGCCTTTGACTCGGTTGAAATCTGGTCTGTTCTGGAGTCCCTGCAGCGCTGCCAAGTAGATTGGCGATACATCCAAGTGATGAGATGTCTTTACGAGTCCGCCACCATGTCCGTCCAAGTACAGAATCAGCAAACAAGCCCCATACCGTTGCATCGAGGAGTGAGACAAGGGGATGTTATTTCCCCGAAATTGTTCACAAATGCAATGGAGGATATGTTTAAGACGCTGAACTGGAAAGGACGTGGCATTAATATTAATGGCGAGTATATCTCTCACTTGCGATTTGCAGATGATATCGTCATTATGGCAGAAACGCTGCAGGACCTACAACGGATGCTGAATGACCTGGCTGACTCTTCTGTACGCATTGGCCTACGGATGAACATGGACAAAACCAAGGTCATGTTCAACGAACATGTTCTACCGGAACCTATTGCGATACGCGGCACCGTTCTCAAAGTTGTTTAAAAATATGTTTACCTAGGGCAAACATTGCAGTTAGGAAAAAACAACTTTGAGGGCGAGGTGAACAGGAGAATTCAGTTGGGTTGGGCAGCATTTGGGAAGCTACGTCGAGTTTTAACATCGTCAATCCCACAGTGCCTAAAGACGAAAGTCTTTAATCAGTGCGTCCTACCCGTCATGACATACGGAGCCGAAACGTGGACACTAACGGCACGGTTGGTCCACAAATTCAAAGTCGCTCAGCGGGCTATGGAACGAGCTATGCTCGGCGTTTCTCTGAGGGATCGTATCAGAAATGAGGTGATCCGTCAGAAAACCAAAGTCTTCGACATAGCTCACAGGATTAGCAAGCTGAAGTGGCAGTGGGCTGGCCATATTAGCCGTAGAACCGACAACCGTTGGGGTAAACGAGTTCTAGAGTGGAGACCGCGTCTCGGCAAACGTAGTGTAGGACGTCCTCAGGCGCGTTGGAGCGACGATTTGCGCAAGACGGCTGGCACAAACTGGATGCGAGAAGCCGAAAATAGATCTAGGTGGCGTGCAATTGGAGAGGCCTATGTCCAGCAGTGGACTGCAACGGGCTGATGATGATGATGATGAAAATAATCAAAAGTTAACATAAAATGAGTAATTTAGTTGCTGCTGTATAGGGGCATTGTCAAATAATTAAAGATAAAAAAAATGTATAAATAACCTATTTGCAGCTGTCAGCATTGTCAAAAAGAACATAATTAATAATCAATTTCTAATAATAGACGACCTCTGTGGCGCGTCGGGCGAACGCTTGGCTGCAATGCAGAAGGTTGCGGGTTCGATTCCCGCATGGTACAAATATTTATGTTTAAAAATTAAAAATAAATATTTGTATCTGGTCTGGGTGTATTTCTATGTATTAATATGTATGTATTTACAAAAGAAAAGTAAATATAAGTAGTATATCCGTTGTCTAGCCACCGTAACACAAGTTTAGCAGCTTACCATGGGGCTAGATGGCGCTGTGTGTTGGTCTCAAAAATTTATTTATTTATTTATTTATTTATTAATAATAACATGTCACAAATAAAATATGTCTGGTTATTTTCAGCTGTATATACACTAGATAAAAATTGTCAAAATAAGCAAACAACTACGTTGCTTGTTACGTATAAACACAATACTTAGAGTACACGTACATAATAATATCTACCTAATTCAGGAAGCGATCACGAACATTTCAGCTGTTATTATCATGTATTCTGTGGCTATAGGCTTACAGCTACGTTCTATTTATCCTTACACGCGATAATTAGCCCCCTCGCACACATAGCGACACACAGGCGACAAGTCGCGACATTGTGCGGCTCAGTCGCGGTGGAAATTAGCTTTTTACGAACCTTATTATACCGTGACGTCTTTGACAGTCGGTAATGCACACTCTGAATGGGATTTCGAGCTATTGAGAGGTTGCAACAACATGTGCTCGGAGTTTTATGAAAGAATGATACCTTGTGCATACCTAGTTACTATAGTTCGGCTATAGCACGGATCAGATAGACAGATAAATGCTCTAATGTACATTTGTACCAACACTTAAATGAAAGGATATATACTTAACATAAATCTTAAATCTAGCTTCAATTTATCTGAACTGAACTCAATTTTGCTGAACCATTATTGCGTTTTTTTTACATTTTAGTAAGAGAGACATTTTGGATAATTACAGATAGAATTTAAGAATATACTCGTGAATGAAGAGATGCACTTAAAGATTTAAATTATACTAGCTGCGCTCACGGTATTTTTGATAATATCGATATCAAATAAAGCCTATGTCCTTCTCCGAGGTCTCATCTCTAAGTGTACCAAAACTCATCAAATCGGTGCAGCAGTTTAGACGTGACAGCGTAACAGACACACAGAATTACTTTCGCACATATAATATTAGTAAGAATACGATAAACACCTGTAGGTACGTAATCTCATTGTACGTATAGTTATTTTAAAGAACTGAAAACATCTGAACAAGGTTACTGGTTCAATAAATTATTGAACTCGCAGTACAGGGCACCTATACTCACAATGTCTCAAACATGACCTAGTTCAGTTTGTTTTCTAAATCTGTTCAGCAATTGATGGAAAAAAATATTAAAACGAACATATGAAAGCTTTAGATGTATTTAGCTAAACTTTAGATATTCGTCATAAATCGTTAAATCGAAACCTAGTTCGTTAGGTATAGGTACATACCTTACCGATTTCGATGAAACATAATTATTGTGTAAAAACGGAAGGTTTTAGATATAAGCTTCGGTGCATTCGGTTATTTCTTCTATCTACGTCGCGTCAATATTTACTCTACCCACCAGCTTTTCATCCCCTAAGAAAACTACAAGACAATTACAAACCCCAAAATTACGGATAATCCTTTCTCTACGAATTTCAACTCTACAGCTTACAAAATAAGGATAGGTGTAACTTTAGGGTTCAATAATCGCTAATATTGACAGAAAACTCAATTTCCGTAGGGTTCCGCGTGATTTGAAGGCAATTGCTTACTAGTAGGCACGTCGTCGGTACGCCTCATTACAACTTGCTATTGAGTTACAATGGAGTTATTAGATAGTTTATAATTGGTGGTATAAAGTTACCAACTCATATTATAGTACTTAGAACTTTGACAAGAGAATCTAATCTAAGTACTTATATCAAACTAGCTGCGTCCTGCGAAATCACCCGCGTATTTCCTGAATATCGGGATCGAAAGTAGCCTATGTTACTACTTGTTAATGTAGTTTTATTACTGAATATTTTTCCTAAATCGATCAGTAGTTTAGAAGCCTATTCGTTACAAACAAACAAAATTCTTCTTCCAAAATAATAAATAAAAACGCGATAAAACCGGATAAATAAAGTGTTTTTTTTTTATTCTTCTTTATAATATTAGTGATGATATTAAGTTTGAAGCTGGCAAGTAACTTGTCAATAGAGTTAATATATATACACAATTTGTAATTTAAAAAAATTAAAAAGTGTGCGTTGGCTGGGAATCGAACCCGGATCAACTGCTTGGAAGGCAACTATGCTGACCATTACACCACCAACGCCTGTGATTGTGTTATCGAAAATAATACTTGTTTAATGTACCTATTGAACATAATTACAAGCATTTGAATCAACAATGAACTAACCTTGATAACGCAGCACACTGATAAATTCGACGTTTAAGATCTTTTGTTTTTATTATAACCATAGATTATACCCATTATTATTTATTTATAGATACACTTGCGTTTTATTAAGTACTAGCGGCCCTATATACCATTCTGCTAAGGAACTAGTAAAGTCTAGGATCCGTATATTATGTAACCGTGCCTTTTGAGATGAATATGCAAGAGTATAAAATAATCCCCAGCAATTTATTACGTACTTTGATGTAGACGACAATTTAAAAATAATAGAGCACTTCACCTATGCAAGGCATTCATCAAAGTAAATCGCAACAAAGCGCTTTGAAAGGCCGTGTAAAAGCTAATTAAACATGCAATGACACTAGCGACAATAGGTCGGTAGCACGCGGCGGAGGAGCTACGAGCTATAGGAGGTATAAGCGCGGGCGCGGGCGTGTGGAGTCGCCGTAATCAGGGCTAATAGAAGCGCGCCCTTTGATCTGAGACTCAAAGCGAGTGGGCCGATCTCGCGACTTACACTGCGTAATGATGTCGGAACGTTAAGAACAGACATTACAAAAAAATCTTTAACTAAAAAGCTTTGTCCTGACTGATCAACGCACAGTCTAAACCGCTAAGAGTAGAGAGCTGAGATTCGGATAGTGTTTTTTTATGTGATTTAGGCATGTAGGAAAGGGTTTTGAAAAATTCCCACGGGATCGGGACGTATGCGGGCGAAACCAAGAGATGCTTCTACAATAGTCCTAGAATAAACATGGGTACTGGGAACATAAATGTATAAAGAGGTACGGGAGTGAACTTGTCAGGCTACTTGCGGCCAGCCTATGTGTGATATGTTGCATATGAAATACAAACCACTTCTAATATTTACCGGCTCTTTTCCGGTTATCTTTTCGTTATCTTTCCGGGGTACTACCTCTAGCATGCTCCCTGTTCTGGAAAGGGTGTTACGAGTAGATTTAACTGTGACTATAATTATTATAGTTATCCGTTAAATTATAGTTAAGTCGAACCTTGTCGTAACGGACTCTTCCAGATGAGCGTCCTATGTCTTACATCACCCCCATGCGGCTGCATCAGCGGCTTGACTTATAATGAAATAAATGCCGTGTCTAAACAATGAAGCACTCTACAATATAGTTAGAAGAACACATAGCTAGTTCGCACGGTAGACTGAAGAGCCCGCCACGGCAAGCGCAATATTGTTTTGACTACGGTAGCCGCTTGCTCCGCGGCATACCGAGCCTGGAGGATGAGGTGCGGTGCTCCTAATTCATTCTTTTGTGGTGTAATTGCGGAACGATCGCATCGTGTTGGGATGTAGGGGGCGAAGGCAAACCGCGGGGAGAAAACTCAAGCACAGATGTTAGTAATTTAAGTAGATTTATAAATTCTTAGGCTCAATTTTCGGACAAACAAAACTCTGACAGGGTTAGACTCACTTTATTATAAAAGATGTAACGGGCATGCCCTTTTAAGCCGAAAGGGGGTTGTTCCAGACACCTAGGCGAACAATTTTTGTTCTACGACTTTTGAAAATTCGAACTTTTTTTTTGAAAATTTTGAAGTTATATTTCACTGAAAAAACAGATGTTTTTGAAAATAAAGGTAATTGTAGTTTCGATTGTTGTCGACTAAACTAAATGAAAGGACAAGATAAGTTCAATGACCTCGAACTCTGAGAAACAGCTGATTTTCAAGTAAACTTTAAACTTAAAATTTTCGAAAACTACTTCGAATTTCCAAAAGTTGTAAAACAAAAGTTGTTCGCCTAGACGTCTAGAACAACCCCCTTTCGGCTTAAAAGGGCTTACCTGTTACACCTTGTATAAGTAATTCTATAATACTTAGCTGTTATGTAATTAATTTCTTTTGTGTAGATGAGAACTAGTACATCATAATATTTCAAATTGGTATTTCGGTACTCATTATACAAGCCATGCTGAGTGTAAATACCACAGCTATATTATTATGTAAATCAATTTAAAAAGTACCTAAAATTCTTGCTTAAATAAATAATTTTGTATTTTTACTACCTACTATATAAAACGTCGTATATTAAACATGATTCTAACATGAAAATGAAGAAATAAAAACCAAACATTATCGCGCGGGTGCACTCTGAAGCTCTCACTTCAAGAGGTTGAACAGAAATGACGTTTACACACCAATTTAATTGGTTCCACAGAGTATCCTCATTGTCCTGTTGAAGTAATTATGAGTATTTTAATTAGAGGTTCAATTGAGAGCCTCTTTGATTGCCTCTGAGGGGCGAGATAGGTGCTTGTGTTTGATGCGAGGTTTCTTTGTCATTTGTTGGGTGCCCGCCCATGTGGGTTGTACTCAGAAAATACCGTACCATACTTAAGTACCTATCAAAATTTATATTAAGTTATTATAATTTAAAACAGAAACAGTGTTTTTTTCCATCGATGCTTCGTTGTTACACCAAGACATTAAAAATAGCGTTTCTTTACTTACAATCACAAGACAAGCTATTTTATGTTTCAGGACTTTCCGTCACTTTGACTTTACCTTTTAGAGTAAGGCCTGGGTGTATAATGTTGAATTAAAAGATTAAAACACAATTACAACAAAATTACAAATAAACAAATGAAGTGAACATTTTTAATTAGGTGATTGCGTTTTTTCGGTCGCGTATTATCAGCTACACTCGGTTTCATCACGGGGTTTCAGACAAAAACCCTGTTATGCCATAATACAGCGACGTAAAATGAGTAACAGACATATTAACAAACTAGTAATTACTATAATAATAAAATAGCAAATAGAATTTGTAAAAAAAATAAACAGTACAATACTTGTTAGAAAAAATCAGCAAAAAGCCAACATCACGCGGTGTTCCCAGGCGGTCACCCATCCAAGTACTGACCGCGCCCGACGTTGCTTAACTTCGGTGATCGGACGAGAACCGGTGTTTTCAACGTGGTATGGACGTTGGCGATAGTCAGTATGAATTTGTAGTACTGTATCGTCAATTTGACATCATCACATTTTGTGTGAGTAATGCATGAGTAAAGGCACAGTTTACATATCAGCTAATAGTGGGTAATATAAATAAAATATTTAAAAAAAATGCTTTGATAAAGTGAATATTAGAAAAAAAATCAGCAAAAAGCCAACATCACGCGGTGTTCCCAGGCGGTCACCCATCCAAGTACTGACCGCGCCCGACGTTGCTTAACTTCGGTGATCGGACGAGAACCGGTGTTTTCAACGTGGTATGGACGTTGGCGTTTATCATTTTGAATATGTTGTACAGTATCGTTAATATGACATCATCACATTTGGTGCTTGCGTCACAAATATTTATAGATTTAAAAACACACGTTTTTAAAAGTCCAAAAGAGTAAAATAACCCTGGGCCACACAAAATGTGAAGTCACATCTTACTTAGGTGATTTTATTGGCATACCCAAATACTCAAATACTCATTTTACACATCACACACAAAAAAAAAATATTAATACTTAATATTTTTTTCATCATTTCGTGTGTCTATTTGTTGATTGTCTGTTGTCAATAAAATGTAAGTAAGTACCTAAATAAGTTTTCATGGTAATTTAGTGCTAAAACGCACAGTTTTTTGTACCCAAAGTGTTGTAGGAAAGTTTAAAGTAGCTTTATATTGCATTGTTATCTGTTTCTGAACTATTCCCAAAGTTTCAGCCCGCTATCTAGCTAGTCGGGAAATGCCTCAAATTGAAGTCGCATGATTCCGCGCGGACCGACAAACAAACAAACAAACAACAAGAAAAATGAGAGTATAAAAACGTGAGAAAATTAAGCTTGCGGTCCTACTCTTCATATCTTACTTCTTACTAATATTATAAACGCGAAAGTTTGTTTGTATGTATGTATGTGAGTTTTTACTGTTTCACGCTAAAACTACAGAACCGATTGCGATGAAACTTAGTATATAGGTAGCTGGATACCGGGAATAACACATAGGCCACTTTTTATCCCGATATTCCCGCGGGAACGGGACATACGCTGGTTAAACCGCGGACCTCAGCTAGTTACTTATAATAAAGAAACTGGGTAAATGGATAGTCTAAAAACGAATTCGGTAGGTAACTACTTATTTATACTAAAACCAATGCTATCTTTAGCTATATAAAAACTAACTTACACTTCTATTTAAAACAAACACACCTACTTACCTATTACATACCTAACTTACCTACCAAGTAACAAATCAAGGTGCGGCCACTGTATAAATGATAATCCCTTAAGCAGTAACTTTATCATAAACACGTGTATGTAAACAGTGTACGAATGGACATAATCCGGTTATTTATATCGATATCGATGTGCAAACA
This sequence comes from Idaea dimidiata, assembly GCA_949358125.1. NCBI lineage: Eukaryota > Metazoa > Arthropoda > Insecta > Lepidoptera > Geometridae > Idaea > Idaea dimidiata. The sequence goes on from OX442334.1 coordinate 14,230,198, forward strand.
AATCCATCGACAGTTGCCACCACTGATTCATGTTATCGTGCTCAAATATCGATAACGAAGTAGGACAGAGTGTAGCGACTCTGGTATGGAACTTAACAAACGGAACTAAATAATTATTATAGTATAATCAATAATATACTATTATAATGACAGGTCATTCATTACATTAAGTATGAATATTTAGTACTAGCTGCGCCCCGCGGTTTCACCCGCGGAAGTGAAGAACGCGTTGTAAGTTGTAAAAGGCGCGGGCGGCCGAGCGGTTCTCAAGCGGTTGCACTTATTCGTTCATTACTCGGGCTCCACTAATTGGATTTCGTATACCACGACCTTCCTCGAAAAAGAACTACCCAATATTGAAAACCAAATTTCAATCGGATTATTAGTTTTTAATTGTATAAGGAACAGACAGACAGATAAGAGTTTACAAAATTATATTATTTTGTTCTACTACTTTTCCTAAGTCCCCTAGACCACTTTTTTTTAAATTTATTTCCAAGTAGACTTTTTGTCCTCTCTTCCTTTATTATAAGTATACATATAGATAGATGAAGAGTGTGTTACTCCGCGAAAATATTAGCATTCTATTGGAGAAAGAACTTTATAAAATCGGTCCAGTGGTTTCGGAGATTACCCTAATATACCTACATACTGACATACATGTTACCAACGTTACCACTTTATGGTATTAGTATTTTTTTAGGATAAGTATAGATTATAGTCAATTTTATCAATTTTGTACAGTTTCATCGGTATAAAAGTGAGCTCTGACGGTTTATCACATCAGATACAATTAAGATGTACTTATTACCATACTTCCACGTGTGGTAATTTTTATGAAAATTACCACGTACCACGTCTGCGTGCAGCCTACCACGTGTGTTAAATTCCATTGAAAATAATATGTATTAAATTGGCTTCTGGAATAGCGAATTGTTTAAGTGTTTGAAAAGTTGACTAACGTCTGCATTTTGGCTACGAAGTTTTAGTTCAAGTAAAGCATCGCTGCTAGTGACAGGCAGGCAGACGGACAGTAGAGTCTTAGAAAAAAGGACCACGTTTTTACAATTTAGGTACCTACGGATCTCGAGAAAGTACTTACCTAACTACATTGCCGATTGAATTAAAAGACGTTTTGCATAAGTGTTTGCATGTTTTCCGTCAATTCAATGAGGTTGTCACGTTCAGTGATAACAGAATGGTAAAGACGCCCTCTACCACGTTCTTCAAGATCCCTGTCGCAGAGTAGACGTTAGTTTTCAGCTGATAAATGATATTTTGTTAGGTCAAACGTCTTGTTTGTTTAAACCCAACTTTAAATCGTATTTTCGTGCTTTTTCCTAAAACTACTCAGGTAAAAGTTATTTAATTTGAGTAAATATGTGGATAAAGTCACAGATTACCTTGTAGTTGGCGCCTCGGCGCCTGTTAGTAGAAATGACTTGAAGCCAACCACCTATTTATTTATAATATATACATTATAGACGCGATTCCATTAGACAACTTATTCTTATATGCCATTATTATGGAATATAGAAATGAGTACAATTAATTGTAACTACTTACCTACATAGTAAACATAATAATTTGTAGTTTGAGAAGATAAAAATATATAATTTTGGTACGCAACTGGTAAAAACAAATACCTTTATCAGTTTATCACAATACAGTTTACCTAATGTGATGATGTCATTATTAACGATACTGTACTTCAAATTCATGCCGACTATCGCCAACGTCCATACCACGTTGAAAACACCGGTTCTCGTCCGATCACCGAAGTTAAGCAACGTCGGGCGCGGTCAGTACTTGGATGGGTGACCGCCTGGGAACACCGCGTGATGTTGGCTTTTTGCTGATTTTTTTCTAATATTCATTTTATCAAAGTATTTTTTTTTTTAATATTTTATTTATATTACCAACTATTAGCTGATAAACTGTGCATTACTTACACAAAATGTGATGATGTCAAATTAACGATACTGTACTACTAATTCATATCGAATATCGCCAACGTCCATACCACGTTGAAAACACCGGTTCTCGTCCGATCACCGAAGTTAAGCAACGTCGGGCGCGGTCAGTACTTGGATGGGTGACCGCCTGGGAACACCGCGTGATGTTGGCTTTTTGCTGATTTTTTTCTAATATTCATTTTATCAGTTTTTATTTTTTTTTATTTTATTTATATATTACCAACTATTAGCTGATAAACTGTGCCTTTACTCATGCATTACTCACACAAAATGTGATGATGTCAAATTGACGATACAGTACTACAAATTCATACTAACTATCGCCAACGTCCATACCACGTTGAAAACACCGGTTCTCGTCTGATCACCGAAGTTAAGCAACGTCGGGCGCGGTCAGTACTTGGATGGGTGACCGCCTGGGAACACCGCGTGATGTTGGCTTTTTGCTGATTTTATTCTAATATTTATTTTATACAGACTATTGTTCTTTTTTATTTTACTAGCTGCGCCCCGCGGTTTCACCTGCGTATTTTTTCATGAGAAAATTTCATTTTCATTTTCTTATTTATTATTTTAACTTGCGTGAGTAAAAGTCCATAAGTGGTTAACAAAGATCAAAATAGCACAGAGGAACTAACAAACAAAGGTACAACAAAGTCTTAGTAATACGTTATTAACCCTAAAAGCCTGGTAAGTACATTGGTAGACGCTTAAATCTGAACACGCTTAATTCCTCTACCATTGGTACTATGTACTAGGAATATTACTTTAATTTAAGTACCTACCTAAATGAACACGAAACCTTGACATGACACCATACAAGAAACTAACCCAGCGATATACCAGTCGCCACCTTGCTCACTGTGCTCGATGCTTACAGTACCTACACACACAGGGAATTATTAGCCACCTCTAGTAAATAACCTTCCTTATCCCTGCACCATAGACCGGCGACTTGATGTCGAACGTGGATCGTACGATAAACACTCGGCTAATAGCACAGCTACAGTTATACCCGGAGTGTGAGATAACGCAAACCATCCCGCTTAGTACATAACTTTTCCATACAATTTTGGCACAGTTTATCTAGTAATTAGCGTCTCGCGGCGCGAGTAGGTACTTTTACAGTTGCCGATCTTTCATAAAAAAAATTTTTGCCTGAAACGATAACATAAGGTGTAGGAAAGGTTATAGGAAAAAGTATAAAATTTGACACATAAAAGAATGGATGGATGTATAAATTATCCAAAATTTAATGTACAGTTGCCGATCTTTCATACAAATTTGTTTCCCGAAACGATAACATAAGTTGTAAGAAAGGTTATAGGAAAAAGTAGAAAATTTGACACTTGAAAATTTAAAAGAATGGATGGATGTATAAATCATCCAAAATTTAATGAATAAGGCCTATTTTATGTAGCGGATGGCTATTTTTTCTACCTCTAGAGCCTCTAGTACTTATAATGATAAAATTAGGGTTTCTTATTTAATCTGTTTTGTATGTGCCTGCGTACACAATCGGCAGATTTCTCGTGTATAATCAGTATCCATCCCTAAATCTGTCAAGTAGATAGTTACAAAGATACACTACTGCATCTGTTCAAATAAACCGATCCCGATTTATTGTACTCGGCGATCGGTAAGAAAACATCGAGGCCTGTATTCTATTACTCAAGCGTCTTCACACCACTTCAACATCGTTAGAATTTTCGCGGAAGCGGTTTTCAATTTTTGGATATTTTGCAGAATTACGAAAAGCTTTTGAGGTTATATTAATTAAGTAATGTCTTACAAAATTATCAATATTAACTCAACCGTTTTCGAAATAAATCTACAAACTATTTTTTTTGTTATAATCGTGGTATGTTTATTATTTTTAGCATTGTAGTAATGCCCGACGGTTCGAGATCTTTTAGACCTCGGAATAGAGATTGGAAGTGAGTTTCATTTTAATCCAACATCGCGAAAACAGAAGAAAAATCCAAGTATAAAAACTGAAACCATTTTTATTTATAGAATAGGTGCCCTAATCGGACGTTTGTTATGAATTCTAAATCAAAGTGAATTGTTAGCGCAATAATGACTCATTTAGAATTATGGGTATTGATCGAGCGGTGTTTTTAAACTGGAAGTTTATGGAGTGTTGATGTAGAAACACCACGATGGGCCTTTAGATGGGGTTATACTGTAATTATAGAGCCGTGAACAGCTCATTACGGGTTATAAAAGTCGTTCACAATGATCTTCTAACACTGATTAGCTTCCGGATTTTATATGAAAACTTATTTCGTCCTGCTGTTTCGCCCGCGATCTCGTTGGAATATCGGGTTCAAAAGTAACTTACATTCTCCTCTATAAAGTAGATTTTTTGAAATAGGTTCAGGAGTTTCTAAGCCTATTGAATACAAACAAACGAGACTGAGCTGTGAATAATAAAAGCATCGCAATTAAACCCGAAGAAATGAATTTAATTTCAATTCAATAGCGCGAAAAATACGTCTTTTACAGATTTTTCCTCTGTTTTCGCGATGTTGAATTAAAATTCTTTTCACGGTTTTGATCGCGTTGCTTTTATTATTTTCGGTATTTTTGTAATGCCGTTCCTACATTTGGGAGCTTTTACAGACTCCTTCCTCCGAAAAGCCGAAAATTAATTAGTGCACAATCCATCCAGTAAGTACATAACAAAACTATAGGTACCTATAACTAGTGAACGTAAATTTCCTGTATGTCTCATTTAAAGGTCCCGATACTGACATAGTTTATCAGAACGGTTTGCGGTGACCGACACACAAGACGTGACAGCTACCAATATCCTAGATGTCACGCTCGTGTTCACATTTCCTACTGCTAAATATCTACTAACGAATATGTCGAGCCAGTTTCGGAGTACGAAATCTTGCTTTGTTGAAATATTGTCCACTTGACAATTTAAAGTTTGATGCCAAATTTGGCTTGATGGGTGTGAAGGGTTAATAGACTGGGTTTTTCTCTTGGTAAGTACCTATTTGTTTTCTGTCTCTGGTTTTGAGTTAAATAGGAAACATACTAACCTATCTAAATAATATTATTACTAAAAAACCGGGCACGTGCCTTGTCCGGCCACGCACAGTGTAGGGTTTTGTAGAGCAAATGAATGTGTTTAAAATTTTACTTTTTATTTTTGTCAATTTTATTTTAAGTAGTTTGTACTCGTTAATTTGATAAAAAGAGGGCTATAGCTTAGCTGTGGTGTAATAGTTCCTTTAAACTTCATTATATTTACTACAATCGTGAATACATAATGACGTATCCAAGTATAACCATTTGGCTGTCACATAACTCTCAAAACTAGCACTTAAGCTCAACATTTCGAAAATGGAACCCTAAAATGAAATATTGATAATTTTAAAAGAGCTATCTAACGATACCTCACACGATAGGGTATAAGCAAGAAAAAAAAACATCCTCCATGTTACACGTGGGGGAGGTACATGGGACCCTAAAAGAGGTTTAATTAAATATTTTGTATTTAAATTTAGTTGTATTTTGATTTAATTTATTTGTAATTTTTTTTACTTTTGTATTTTAGTTTAATTTATTTCCTTTTATTTGTTATATAATTTTAATAAAAATAGTAAATAACAATAGTTCATTATAATAACGTATTACGAAATTATAAACAAAATTTCTTTTTTTAATTATTCTACCTCTTCATTTTTCTTCTTTATACTTACTATTCTTGCCGGAATCAATATGTAATATTTTCTTGTACAAAATTAAAGCTTCCTACTAGTACTAAGCGTCTCTGAGCTAAGCTAAAACTGTAATGGTTTCATGTTGTAATAAACTGTAAGGGTTTCTTCATGAGATAAAAATAGTTGATTAAATATCTTTTCAATTATGATCATAGAAAAACAACGAGAATTGCTAATCTAGTTCTTATCGAAACAAAAAAATATTTTTTAAAAAAAATACAACAAAAATAATCGCCCCCGGGTGGGCTCGAACCACCAACCTTTCGGTTAACAGCCGAACGCGCTAGCCAATTGCGCCACGGAGGCACTTGAACGATGTGTCGAAATAGTCAACTACTATCTAAACTCATGCTGTGCGACAAAGACAACTGCAGCTTTAACGCACAAACCTGAGAAACGGGTTCTTCTACCTGAGAAAATCCATCAGATAAATATAATAGTTCGTATTGTGTTAGCTTTAGATGGTATTTTCCAATGAACAACATTCCGATGGTACTAAACACTTACACAAGTTTAGTATTGTTGTGAACTTTGAGGTTATGTTGACAAGCTTTGGTGTAACTTTAGTAAAGCTTAAATTTAGTGAATTAAAAGTGCTAATAACCGTATTGGAACTTTAACTTTAGGTTAAAATCAGCGAAAAGTAATAAAATAACAAATACCTGTTTAATGTGATTTCGTGAAACAATCCAATGTTTTTACGTTCATTGTGAGTTGACTAACTAACTGTAAATTGTGGTTAATGATAATTGAGTAGAGTATTCAAGGACGCCGCACGTAAGACATCAAAATTTATTTCGCCAAAAAGAAGCTGCCATCGGCAATGGCAAACCGAGTGCCAGGAACATGCTGCGCCGCTTCCGTCGAACGAGCTGGTCTCCCTGGCCTTCTGAGAGACCTGCTTCGACTCTCCGAAGACCAAGACACCGCCGATTTGGTCTTCATACTGGGAACGGCGGAGGAAAAAGTATATGCACACAAGCTGATAATGATCACTAGGTAAGCAAAAAGAAATTCCCGTACCGGGAATCGAACCCGAGCCTCCTGGGTGAAAGCCAGGTATCCTAGCCACTAGACCATACGGGAGGTGACAGTTGGGTTGAAATTATGGAACAGATTATCCATTTAGACTTTGCTAACTCCGTCAACTAATTGTAACCCAATTTTGTACCTATTCCATGGTTCCGTTTACTTTGCTTTTGTTTTTTTAAACACCTACTACGTACATATTACACAAGTGAGTGTTATTACTGTTGCCCTAGCACGATAAAAACCGAATGAAATAAAACTGAAATTTATTAGGTAGGTACTTAATGGTTTACCTAGTTATTACCTAAGAAGGTACTTATACCACTTCTTAGATGAAGCACGCTGAAGCATATAATAAGTCTCTGTAAACACCGGCACGCTGATGAATCTATAAGTCTCTGTAAACACCGGATTTATAATTTGAATATCCACTAATTGAACCTACTCAATTCTTTGTCTAGTTGTAACATATTGTAGGTAGATTACCGTAAAACGCGAATACTTTATACAGGTTTCGAGAGATTTATATATCATCGTTAATATCGTAAATTCCAATTTTTTACGCTAATAGAACAATGTGCTCCTTGGTCCTAAGACCGCTAAGAAATTTGGGTGCCTACCTAAGTAACACCGACGAACATTATAAATATTTTAATTTTATTTTGAGCAGCCCCATGTTAAGGGCTTCTTTGTCATTGTATTATTCATTTTGGAAAACAAATACCTACTTAGTTGAGTAAATAATTGTGATGTTAAATACATAAAATGAATGAACGCGCACTACCTACCCAATTCAGTCTCCATAATTCAAACATTTGCTTGAAAACATTATCTAAAATGTGGAGGAAGTGTTGATCGCACATAACTCCAACCATTTCAAATGCAAATCACTTCACAGACGTGTGAGAGCGTAATTTACAGTGAATTTAGAGATTACAGTAGATTTGAACTTCAGATAGAAGATGGGTAGATTGAATTTTTATTAGGTAGGTATGTAAAGTGTGTATGACCTTCCTACCCATGACAGCAAAAAATAATATCAGATAATTAAAAAAAAATCTAAAGTGACACAAAATACGGTAAGTGGTGAGGCAGCTTACCGCTCAGTCTCTTCCAGACAACCTTGCGTTCAGATTCTATATATCGAACAAGCTATACAAAATAAATTGTAAAAATCTTAGGTATCTATACATATTTTATTGTTGTTTTTCTTCCATTAACCTTAAAAATCCATCGGTTAACAAACAATCCACCGACTTCAGTCTGTAGTATGTATTCACCACTAGGTACTTAATGAGCCTTTACTAAAAGCATCTGAAACTGTTATTTAATTTTCCGCCTATTCTATCATGCAAATGTACATAGCATATTAAAATACGACCAACGACATCTATTAAAATATGGTGAGAACGTTGAGTTTGAAATTTTGTTCAATCGATAGATGGCGCTTTAAAATTCAATAGACCCTTTTTGGGTACCCGCTAAACATGTAAAAGTGTAGTGGTTTTAAGGATGATTATCTTTAGAACGACACGGGACGGGACGGGGACGGGACGTGCTACTTTTATACAAAAAGGAACCCGTTCTAATGAGAATCATTCCTTATTCGCATAGTGCGTGTTTTCGAAAGGCATCACGTTTTAGCGTAAACAAGAAAATCGTATGGTAAAGTTGAAGCTTCGCATTACGTCCGTTAGCACAACACCTACCTATAGATACTGACGTATAGTAAGATTAATGAAATGAAACCACACCGCGCGATGTTACGAGTATGCTATGCTATGATTGTGTTTGTGGTTCGTGATTAATGACGTGACCGCTAAACGGCGCCACTTGCGCGCGACACAAACTTGATCGACGATCTATCAAGAGAAGTGTGTCGCCTCCATCGATTCTAAGGAAAATACAATAAGCACAGGCTAGCTACGCCTCGCGGTACCTGGTGATCCGTGGTAATATCGGATCACAAGAAGACTATGTCTAATGTATCGTTCTACTCGTAATCTTGACTTACACCATCCAAGATAAACAACTGGGAATGTGAAAATATAAATAGATACTTGAATATAAATATTTCACGACATTTTACACAGTGCAATCTAGCTCTAAACTAAACACTACAGGCACTACTAGCAGGCTTGTACTATGGGTACCTACTAGACGACGGTTATGCTATTATTTTACATTTTTTTGTAAATTGTAAGTAAATTGTAGGTAAGTAGGTACATAATATGTAAGATACATAAAAAACAAATATTTATTCTTAACCATAAATACTTGCACCCGGTGGGAATCTAACCCGCAACTCCGCAACCTTCCACGTTGTCTAACATAAGATGGCTTAACATAATTATAAAATTGTAAACCCACTTGCTTAGCGCGCGGGCAAGGCTGATGATGCATGGTCCTGACAGCCCACAGCTCCACAGGACGCCAATTTGCGGTGGTCAGGTCACGTCATAATGTAGGTAGTAGGTAGCACGGCAAGGTATTATCGAGGGTTTATACTCAATTCGCTGCAATAAGTCGCGTTCGATTTCAAGTCGGAAATAGAATAGAAAGTTGCCAATTAAGTAGGAAGGATTCAAACCATTTCATATAAGTCTTGATCAGACATTTCGTATATAAGTCGGAAGGTACAAAGAATTTTAATGCAAGATAAAGCGTAGGTATCTATTAGCTGCTTACTTTTCGTCAGTTTGTTGAAGAAGTCGAGAGACATTTAAGTAAGTTAGGTATTTGATTATCTTGATTAGGTAATTATTATCGGAATTCGGGAAATAACGAACGTAATGGTTTTGAAGAAATCGCTTATTGTATTTAGGTTGTATCTTATATTTACAAATTTCAATGGAAATAATAATAACATGAAATCAAAGTGTTTTAAACAACGCAAACAACTATAATCTATAATAGGTTAATGAATCTCTCAAATTGGTACCATTTCAACTCAAATATTGGATTCAAAACTTACTAAGTAGGTACGTTACAGGTTTTGTAAATCAAAACAGATGCCATTATCAATTATTATTATCCTAGGGATGAAAAACCTTATGATCGCGTGTAACCGAAGGAACAGGGCACGTATTCTATAACTAAATAGTTCCAATAACTCTTCAGCATTGTTAGATTTTTCTTAAAAACACTTCGACCATTGTTGGTAATTTTGTAAGAAATTACTAATACTTCTACGTTTATCATTATATCATACATACTTTCAGTATATCATACATACTTATGATGATGTACTGTACCTATGTATTTACATAAAAAATTGTATTATATATATGTTACTACATAATAATACATTTTTTTTTATTTTGTACCAGACAACGGATATACTTATCCGTTGTCTGGTACCCATAGTACAAGCCTTAGTGCTTAGTTTGGGGCTAGATTACGCTGTGTGTAATGTCGTGCAATATTTATTTCTTTATTATAAAACATAACCAGGTTTTATTATAGGCACGTACCAACGTTTCGCTAACTTTACTGTCAGCCTTATCAAGATGGACACTTAGACAGGCAGGTAGAAGATGTCTACTTTGATAGAACTGACTGTAAAGTTTTAGGTATGTACATACATTGATGTTTAATAATCGACCACCTCACACTGTGCTTAATGTTTATTCCAGCAACGATTAAACGATTGGAACAAAAAACTACCCCTCGAGTGGGACACGAGTAGGTACACGACACAAACGAATCATGTTCGCAACAACAAAACAACAACAACAGCGCGACAACAATGCGTCGAAACTCGCAACAGCGACACGATTCAACAGTTTGCAAGAGAATTTACCGCAGAATAAAAAGCCTGTCGTCTAGGTACCTAGTTAATGTTCCTAACCACTGATATAAGATATCTATATTTCATTTTCTCGCTGCGCTCACTCCAAATTAAGCTGTTCTTAATTTAAATTTGGTAGTATAAGGTTAACTTGCGCTGCTATACTTAGCCAGGGCTAACCAATCACAAGAGTTAGCACGTTCGTTATTAAGTTAGCCCTGGCTAAGTATAGCAGAGCAAGTCAACCTAAGTGGTTCTCGCAGCTCATTTCGTAGAACACAGCAACATTAACGCAAGGTATGAGTTCTAACTCGACTTCAAGCATTTCATTTTGTAAGACTATCCTTTTCATATGAATTTAAATATACTATACCGCGGTTTCATCCGCATGAAACCCGATCCTGCGTGGTTATCGTGATTCACTAGGTCGAACCGTTTGGCCATGAAAAGGGAACAAACTTTCGGATTTATAATATTGTTCGGATTTACTTGTTTAGATGTCAATATGAAACGTATTAAGTAGCTACGTATTTCACGATGAGAACTCGAGCTGAGAAGTCCGATCGATCGATCCCTTTCAGCCCAGTAGCCCGAGCACCGTATACCGGCGCGGCGTGTGATGTGCAAAAAGCATATCGATACTGATGCTCGGTCTCGCGTGCGACGTGCGACGCTCATCGCTTCCTAGCTCGAGCGATATCGCGCTCCACTGGACCAAGAACTTTTCACACAACTTGAAGAAAATATCGTATTGTATTTAATATTTTTTAGAATTATACGTTGTTGTTTTAATAGCCTTTAACTCCTTAGCTATTTTTGTAAAAAAGTATAAGGTAATTGTTTTCTTTAATTAAAGTTGAAAGACTTGAACGGGACCCGTTCAATTTAAACCACAGCAGCATAAAGCGAGGAAGTGGAAGTAACAAAGTCGAACGTTGCTTGAGTGACACAAACTGATTGTGTGGTCTGCCACGACTGATGGAGTCGCGGCTTCGACTAATCCATTATGCTAGCACAATTTGTTATGGAAATCTCTAGCAGATGGTCTTAGAAATAAACTTATCTATCAACACATAAAATTCTAAAGCCTTGATTAGTATTTGGCTTAAAGACTAATAATGACTTATCTTAAATTTGGAGATGGCGTTCTTTGTGGTGTGTAGGTAGGTATCCATTAAAAAATTTCAGAAGGGCTTTTTGAAAAATTTCGTGGGTTCGGAATTTTCGCGGGTGAAACGACGGGATCTAGCTAAGTATACTTACCTATATACGAGATGCAATCAAAACATCCCTAGATATAAACATAGCAGTTTTCAATTATTCTGTTTGTTTTTCACACCTCGCGTCCTGCGCAGGCAGCCGGGATGTTGGTGGTGCGGAACAAACTTTTCTCATTTATTTCAACAAATACATTGAAATACGGTGTGCGGAGTGGTTCGATAGAACACAGTACGTACCTACAACTTCCCGCTAGGTTCGGTTGGAACAAGAAAACGCGGAGCTATTGTGATCGTATACTTACTGAATTTGGTGTCGAGTTGTTAATTAGGACGCGCTTATTGTTTAGCTTGAAGTTACTGAGAGGGGTTGTGTAACGTTACGTAGGTACGATAATCAAACTTCTCACAACTTCCAGAATCTTTTCTTGTGTACTTTACAGATGTAGGTTCTGAATGTTTGCAGGAAATAATCACTTTTGCGAAAAGCAACATTAACTTTAGGTTTGGTAAGAGACCGACACTGGAAATAATTCAGTTTATATTTTAATTGAAAAGTTCAAATATCATAAAACAAAATAACATAGGGAATACTAGGAATAATACATGTCTTGTTCCTGAGGAAATTCCCCTTTCTTATCCGATGCCTACGTCACACAAACAATACACACTCCAAATTTCAGGCTACCTCTCTAAATCAGCGGCTTAGGCTGTGCGTTGAAGATCACTCAGAACATACTGAGCTCAGAACACACACAGCATTTTAATTGCTAAAGTAATAAATTTTCGCATCTAGATGCACCTACATGGTTCATCTATCAGAGCCCTGATTCTCTAAAAACATAGCATGCGACAAGCAGGCGAGATGCATGAGCATTGCAGAAGTCGATTTGTTGCCGGAGTAAAAATAATAGCTATTCTATAACTTATTTTAATACTGATTGGCTGAAGAAGAAGGGGATCTATTAAAATAATTAAGTAGCCCTTAATTTTGAAGACTACTTAACTAATTAAATAGTAATTAAGTAAAATAATATTTACAGAATACGAAATAAAGTACATCTCCTGCACATTGCCTGCATTCCGCCGGCATTTCGCCGGAATTTCGCAAGCTATGTCATTACCGAATCGAGCCCCCTGGGTCACAACAGCAACGCGGGTACCAATAATTATTGTAAATTGTTCACTATAACCGCTAATTGCAGACACAAACTTACGTTGATAAGTTTCCGCTCCATATCACCGAACTATCAATCACCCACCGCAGACCCCGAGCTCCTGGGATCCCGGGTTAATGGTTCTGAAAGATCCCGTACAATACTCCCCGGGCACCAGTTAGGCGAGAGAACGTGGTTTGTGTAAGCTATTTGTGAATTTACCGAATGACAGTTGGATTACTTGAATGAAGTGCATTTCCCACGTTATCTGCCATTTTCAATGCTATAATGCTTGCGTTGATTTATATCAATAATTATAAACGCATAAACGCTTGGTAAAGCATGATAAAATTGTGGTAAATTAATCCGTGCTACCATTATCGTTTGTCGTTGCTTTGTCGTCCTTTTGCTGCTCAAAAAATAAAGTAACGACAAATGATCATGGTAGCACGCAAACTGTAGATATTGTAATAAAACACTTACAAATAGTAAACGAAAGTTTATCTATGTCTATAAAATGCTTTGTCCTAACTGACTGAATGACTGATCTGACAGCCGCTGATAGAAGAAAGCTAAAATTCGGATGGTGTGTTCTTTATAATGGTGATTTTAAGGCGGCGATAGATGATAAGCAACGGTCCTTGTCCTATTGCATATAAATGAGCGAGATGGAATTGCGTGAAAAATCTACAATTTCTCGTAAAATCAATAATTAACGAAGATTAAAATAATATTTTGAAAAAATGCGATAAAGAGGTTCTAGGTATTGTATTTTCTAACATTATGATGCCTATAAGAAAATATAGCGGTTAAGGATTTAGAAGAAAAATTGATTTATTTTGTAAAACAGGGGTAACTTTGCCTGTATAATAGTATATAGTAGTAATAGTATTTAAAGTTATTTTTTATTGTTTTTGAAATGAAGAGGACACTTCTTGTATCATGTACAATAACATAATACATTGTTTAAAGATCTATTTGATACCGGTTATGAATAAAACCATTCCATCGGAAGGGATTTCACATGAGTCGCGTCCTTAACATCCGATAAGGGCTGTTAAAATCACCACGGAATCGGAACTTAAGCAGGTGAAATGGCGAAATCCAGCTAGTGTATTTATGTTTTGACAACCTCGTTTTATGTTAGAAACTAAGTACATATAACAAAAGGACGCCCGAATCGAATGAATAATGCATTTGAGAAGGTATCAAAGATTGAACGGAGTGGAAAAATTCGTCGCAATTTGCATGTAAATAGAGAGCCGACATGTGGTCAGAGTGGGATGGCCGGGTCCGAAACTTGGGTAAGTTATGCGGAAAGTTTCCACGACACTAGCCTATGGCGCTGGCGGCTACTCGACTGAAAGTATTGAAATGTATTGTAATACTACGCAAAGTAAACTCCTGAAACGTACATAAAATAAATAAGGACTTTTAAAATGATGTAAGCACTCAAAATATTTATGACGCCCCTTGCGTTCGGTTGCCGTTCCGTAGGGCAAGCCTAACGGAAGCTAACCGTAGAGCCCGCGTATAGTGCTGCATGTAGAGCAGAGGCTTCGATTCCGTAAGGACATAGCATGCGAAATGCGGGCAGAAATGAGGCGACGTGCAGAAGATGTACTTTATTTGGTATTCTGTAAATGTTATTTTACTTAATTACTACTTAATTAGTTAAGTAGCCTTCAAAATTAAGGGCTACTTAATTTATTTAATAGCTCCTCTTATTCGTCAGCCAATCAGTATTAAAAGAAGTTATAGATTAGCTATTATTTTTACTCCTGCAACAAATCGACTTCTGCAATGCTCATGCATCCCGCCTGCTCGTCGCATGCTATGTTTTTAGAGAATCAGGACCCAGGCTACTTTTGGACCTACTTGGGTTATACGAACGAACGAAAATTTTAGCCGACCGAAATGTAAAGCCAAGTTGCTACTAAACCCTACCTAATTCTTTTTCGGATCGGACCACTTACACGGAATCTAAATTATAATTTGGTTTTGACACTGTATTATGATGTATGTTTATTTTCGAAAATAACTACCTACCTATCATTTTTCGTCCAAAAGCAAGCAGTTAGATAGTGAGATCGTGTGCTAAAGTAAAAGCAATATATAGGTACCTACCTACTTAATTCTTAGACTGTATATAAAAGCTTTTCATGAAAATAGTTCAGTGAAACCGAACTTTTTCAAACTCCATTTATTATATAGTTCTATCAATAAGTAAACCATGAGACTGAATATCGGCAAACGTGAACAATATTCTACGAAATATAATGGCATTTCTATTTGCTCCACTGATTTGATTTATGCTTGTTTGTTATTATCAGTTAGGTTATTCTGGAAAATGAATTACTGCCTAGTTGCCAAGATTGTTTGATATTCTTTTCTAAATTATGTAACGGCGTAAAACCTAGCACAAACTTAAAAGAATTAAGGAACAATTATTATTAGGACTTAGATACCTAAAACGCTTTCTGCCGATTTAAAAATCGGCTTCGTTTAGAATAAAAGCGGTGTAGATACATAATTCATTAGACTATCTATACTAATATTATAAAGCTAAAGAGTAGCTTTTTCATTTTGTTTGGTTAAACGCGCTAATCAGGAACTACTTTGAAATAATTCACCAAACTTGATTTCAGTGAAGAACTTATGAGATTTAAAGTGGAGTTTTAAAAAAACTCTACAGTATCACGCGTGCATACAAGCTAAGTATACTCCATTGAATGTAACTATTTGACACTTTCACTTCTTTTTATAAAATAAATGTCAAATACAAGGGAGAAAAACGTCAGGTTATAGTCTAAAATTTAAAAAAAACTTGCGCGGGTGAAACCGCGGGCGCTGCTAGTAATACTTGGTAATACACAATAATTAACTACTAGCTACCTGTGTTAATTCTTATACTTACAGCGTCCCGCGGTTCCACTCGCATAATATCCGATCGCGTGGGGATTTCGAAAAACCATTTCTTGGTCACCTACCTACATACACATCACAAAGAACACAGCCTCAAAATATGAAGTTACTTGGATCAGCACCGGTTTAGGCTATGCATTGATATAAAGTTCAGTCAGTCAATCATTCAGTCAGGACTTTGAATTTTATATGTACATAAAGATTAATTTACCAAACTACGAGTACCTACCTACTTCAGTTAACGATTCATTAGCATCATACTCCGCAATTTGATCTGGCAACACTGAACTCAATAAGAATATGATTAATTCGTCATTATCAACAACCGCGGCAGGTGCTGCCAGCTACCCCCCGAGTTGAGCTACAACACCCCCCCTCTTCACCCCCTAGCGACACTCAACATGATTAATTTTAAAAGTTTGCAACACCGCAATCAATCATCGAACTTGCTAATAACAATTTGCGACTAACGTAAATATTAGTATTTTGTCGAGTTAGCTTACTAATTTTGTTTACGTTTTAAGTCTAAGAAATCGAGGTTTTGAAAACCCAATTTATCTTTGTTTTGATGGTAGTTTTTCATTTTTTTGCTTTATACAATAGATGTTACAGGTGATGGGCATTTTTATTCACATAATTATTAAGCACTGCCATTCATTGCAAATTCGTTTTATTTTTGGCCAAAAACAATTAGTAGAAGCATAGAAGTAACTAAATAAATATTAGGATATTAGCATTTCCATGAAATGAAGTCCTAATATAAAGGAGAAGCCAATTACACGTCTTGATAAACGTCTATTGCTACGAAGAATCTACCTACTACCTATCTACACACTTAACTATATCCTAGAAAGTACAACAGTTAGATGGATGACATGTCAGCCTTCGACAACTTAATCAACTTAATCAGTGATGTGGCGAATGAAGCCGACAAATTACTAACGAAGGCTACATCGACGACCGAACGGCGCGTTTTTGTGAAGCTAATCAATCAACCACGTGAACTTTGCTCTCTTTAGGCCTAAGTATGTTGTCTACAACGAAATTCACGCTCAGAAACATTTATAAGTTAGCCTTACTGATTCTTCTTTGCCAGACCAGTAACTTTAATACCTAAGCCATACCAAAGTAACTACAAATTTATTAATTTACTAGCTGCGCCCCGCGGTTTCGCCCGCGTAAGTCCTGTTCCTGCGGGAATGTCGGGATAAAAAGTAGCCTATGTGTTAATCCAGGTCCCCGGCTACCTATATTCCAAGTTTCATCGCAAACGATTCAGTAGTTTTTGCGCGAAAGAGTAACAACCTCACATACATACAAACTTTCGCGTTTATAATATTAGTAAGATAAGATTTATCAGAAAAAACTACATCTATTATTACTATTACAGGGGACCAATGCAATAGTGTAGCTAATTGTTGACATCACAATACTAGTTAGAATGACTATTATAACAATAATCTATAATATAACTTTCTGGAAATCTTTTGACATGGACTCTCCTTAAAAAGAAAAACCCCTTTCAAACCCCCTCCACCCCTTGTTTTCTGTCTTGTTCAAATTGTTGAATTTTTAATGCATTAGTAAATCATGCAAGTATATGAACCACGATATTTTTTATCAATTCTGCACGACTAGGCAGCTGAAAATGAAAGCTGATAGTAAGACTCCTCAGTGATTTAAAAATATATAGTTCTCTAAATTCTCAATTTATCGGTAAAGTATTTAAGTCAAACAGATATCCTTAGAAGTCGACCAAATCTCGCATTCCCTTATTTCGTAGCAACACCGCGATGTCCTCCCGAAGATGAATGTTGTTGTGAACCGCCTTCGATACGTTCCCGTCTAAATTAATCAATGTTCAAGCTTTGATTAACTGAACGCGGATCAACCACACTTACTAATACATTAGGTATTCATTGAGTAAATAAAATAGATCAAGAGCCCGTAGTGCGAGTTTATAGAAAATATCACGTTAACGTATACGGTACCCTTTAGCTAGTGAAGCTACGCAAAATGACCTCTCTAGGTGGGCATTTCATACAATCGCCACGTTTACACAACAGTTTGCTAAATTAAAAATCACTCACTATCAGTAGTTATGCAATTTGTTACGCTAGCTTTAACTTTCCATACAAAAGCGATGCGTTTAAAGCTTTTGTACCTATGTGAAGTTAAAGCTTCACATCACGTTCGCTAGGGGCGCTTTAAATTTCCATTGCAAACGTAATAGTAACGTTTGCTATAGTAGGTCTTCGTTAATTGATCGAATAGGAGCTTTCAGAGTCAGTATCTTTGCCATCATGGAAATACGAACCACGGACCACAAAAGATGTAGGTATTTAATTAGTTTCCATCATCCGAGCAAAGTTACCGGTTGCATCCCTATCGGGAGTACAAAGTCCGCCTAAAGATGTATTATGTTAGTCCCTAAAAACGTACGCTTTGGTTAATAATGATTCTTAATTTTCATTGTTTCAGATGCAAAAGCTTTCAAAATACGAAGCGTGGTGAAATCTGCCGCATCCCTGGATGTACGGTGACTCCATCTGTAGGCGGACAGCCGATACCGATACGCATGCCACACGTGCAGCCTGAAACTTTTAGGCTGTTTATTCAATACGTTTACACAGGAAAAGTAAGGTTGATTAGCCAGCGACATCTAACGGCCAATGGTCTAACTAAACTGTCTTCTACTTCTATTCAATTCGTTAGATGTCGCTGTTTCAACTGTTTTACTATTTTCCAAATATTATTCTATGTAATATTTGTGTCTAGTTGTTACTTCAAGACTCTGGAGTGTTCGAAATGATGACCCTGGCTGCAGATCTTGGAGTCGAAGACCTTCGAGCTGCTTGCGAAGACCATGTCACATCCACACTCAGCGTTGAAAGTGCTTGCATATTGCTAGCGTCTGCTATGGAAATTCAAGATAGACCCGGTATTGTATTCAAAACATAAAATAATGTGGTGCATAATGTGTATCTAGTACTAACTTCTAATTTCGCCTCTACGTTCAGTTGCGATGGTGGTGTAATGGTCAGCATAGTTGCCTTCCAAGCAGTTGATCCGGGTTCGATTCCCGGCCATCGCACACTTTTTGTTGCAGATTTTAATTTTTATATTATTTTCGATACGAGGAATATAATATAAATTTGAGTTCGATGTATTTCCGCCCATTCCTTACTTTATTTTGAAGAGCTCGTAGGCCTAGTTACATCTGCCGATCTTTAATGGTCGTGCGGGTTAAGCAACGCTTGGCGCGGTCATTACTTGAATTGGTGACTGATTTGTGTGGCAAAAATCATGTTCTCGAGCTCCTCTGAGCTAAGCACTTCGAAAGGCTCGTTAAGCAGGTGATCCCGGCTGTTTAACCCGATAGCAGTCGTTAGGTCAAGTTTAGAGGCGTCCAAAACTCTAATTCTAGGTGAGCCACACCACTACACGAAGAGAAGAACATTTTTTTTTCTTATGGCCCCGCATTCCCGAGAGGCAATTTGTCGAGTAAAAAGAACATTTTAATTATGAAATACCTAGTTTCCTACAAAGTTCAAAATTATGGTACTGATACACATGCCACTAAATAAGCATGCGAATTCACACCTCTACAGCACAACATAAATAAATTTATGCATACATCGACATTTTGTCATAGCCAGAGACAAGAGAGTCGCTTTCGGCTTTTTCAACGTTTCATTTGGAAACTTACTACCATTGAAGTTAAATATTACTAGAACTAGAATGCTCACGTACAACTGCTGTTCCGCTACATTAAGCACGCTGTCCCTTTCTAATAATAACACTGTTAGAAAGGGTCAGCAAGCTCAATGTAGCGGAACAATTTTTAGTTCTACGTGAGCATTTTTATAGTAATACTAGCTGCGCCTCGCGGTTTCACCCGCGTAAGACCCGTTCCCGCGGGAATATCGGGATAAAAAGTAGCCTATGTGTTAATCCAGGTCCCCAGCTAACTATATTCCAAGTTTCATCACAATCGGTTCAGTAGCTTTTGCGTAAAAGAGTAACAACCTCACATACATACTTACATACAAACTTTCGCGTTTATAATAATTAACTTCTTTGCATACTACCTGCTGCGCGGGTGGAAGAGGGCGAGGTTTGGGTACGTGACAGGCTTGCTTAGTGCCTGTTATTGCCTCACTGGGTAATTATGAGCATACCACCTGCATGACTTTAGTAGCATGCTTATTTAGTGGCATGTTTATCAGTAACATTAGGTATTTTTAATTTAATTTAATTTCGTTCATTTCTGTTTATTAAAAAAAGCTGCATTAATTTCGAAAAACGCAAACTTTCGCAACTCTCCAATTATTGTCCTTGGTTTGGTACAAATATCAATGATCGAAATCGAGTCAAGAGGAAAACCGGTAAAAATAAGTAAACGGTAAAAACTGTAACGTTTTGTCTCTTCCCTAAACCATAGACTATTTGTGAAGAAAAAAAACTGTCAATTCATAAAAAAAAATTGGAGACGCTATCGTTTTCGAGCCGGTTAATTTGGCGGCCCATATTTTTGAAACCGTTGTGTTGCGGTAACATTTTAGTAATAATGGCGTACAAAGGACCACCGAAGGTGCAAAAGGTGATGGTACAACCCATCAACCTTATTTTCCGGTATCTCCAAAACCGTAGCCGAGTGCAAATTTGGCTTTACGAAAACGTGAATCTGCGGCTCGAGGGACACATTGTTGGTTTCGACGAATACATGAACATTGTTTTGGATGATGCGGAGGAATTCCACGTAAAAACCAAAAACAGGAGACAGATCGGCAGGATTATGATGAAAGGCGACAACATAACACTCATCCAAAATGTGAATCCGAACGCTAGTGTTTAGGTTATGATGTGCAAACTAAGTTCCATTAGTTTTAAGTGTGAAAAACCTACTTTATGTTCATTTCATTGGAATTAAAACCAAATATGTCGGTTTTTATTCAAATAAGCTAAGCAGTGGTACCACAATAAACTTAAGTTTTCTCGGTATTGCATGTTTTTTTTTATGTTCCAAGTTCCTACTAATATCACTACCTACCTTCAAAGGTAATCAAACGTCTAACAACAATATAACTCCAATTTCCCTTTTAAATAGCTTAAGAAACTGAATGGTGAGTATTACACATATTTACTCAGTATTTGTTGTATACTTAATGATGGAAGTTCATTACTAACATTAGATTCTCTGTGCCAGGTGGTAAGAGTGCATCATCGTTCATGGAGCGCTGTATTGCATTCATCGGAGACAATGCAGCGGACTGTGTGAAGACCAATGCGTTCCTCAACCTGCCCAAGGAAGCACTCATCAAGCTCATCTCCTCTGACTTTGTTAGTATTCTATAATAATAATACTGATAAGCTAGCTAGCAGCTACTTAATAGCTCGGCTATATGCTACATGGTACTGGCAATGAAAGGTAACTTACAAAAAAACAACTGAAGCTGAAGCAGCTTAAGCTGTGTGGACATCATAGCATAATAAGCAAAGACTTTAGAGAATGCTCCCAGTAACTCAAAGTCTTGTTCTGGCTTGCCCGTACTACTACAAGACAATGAGAGATTACATCACCCATTCAGAGTCTGCATTTGCTTTTTGCATAAGAAATGCCACACAATACATACATACAGCTATTTAGTGAAACTCACTGCCATGTTGATATTTCCCTTACCTAAAAGTCTTCAAGTCCAGAGTGAAAATGTATCTTCTTGGCAAGTATGTTTTACCGTTGCATCAGGTGAGATAAAGTCAGCCAAATGTCCGATGGTGACCCATGTTATTAATTACACAAAATTTGCTGTTGCAATGATACTCTTGACAGTGTCATCCATCAATTATAGATTCACATGTTGGTCACATTTTGTTTATTATACAGATATATAGATGTATAGACCCAAACAGACCTGAACAACTTATACTAGTCTGTATAGATTGAACATTTATGTTCAGGCTTGTTTTAATCTGTAACAATAATATGACATTTAAATCTATTTAGCTAGACAAGACAGAGATAACTGCACATGGTCCGTTTCCAGCTAGGCCATAGTTAGACCAGCGATTTGTATGTACAAGTTATGATATTAATTTCGTAATTCCAGTTGTGCCTAGAAGAGGAAGAGGTATGGCGCTGTGCGCTGGCGTGGTCCAAACAACGCGCGGGAGTGACGCAGCCAACCGCTCACTGGACGGAAGAGGAGCGCGCGCGCGTCTGTACACACCTCGCGCCGCTGATGCATCATATACGATTGTTGCTCATTGGTCAGTATACTTGAACAGTTTTACATGTGTTTGCCATTATCTCAGCTCTCATCCGTCCACTACTGAATATAGGACTTCCCCATTCGACGCCACAAACAGGGAACCCAAGCCACCTACATTAAACAACTCCCCGTGAGCCGCTACAATGTCATCAATCCACCAAGTACTGGTCTTTCAATTCAACAATTAAATGGGTCCTTATTAAATATTTCCAGCCCAGTATGAGGTGATCTCTGCAGTATTGTTGGTGGCATCATGAACAATGCATTTTGTCATTGCAAAATGCAGGATATTCATGATGCCACATTATCTAGGTGGTGTCAGGTGGAACATTATCTAGGACTTTCCCTTTATTTACTTTAATTAATTTTATTAATTAATTTCATTTCTCTCCAATAAGACCAAAATTGTTCTACCATGACCCTTTTCATAAATGACCTATCTAGTTCTTTTCGTATTGTGGTGTGGATAACTCAGGTAGGAGACCTTTGAATTGTCTTACTTTGACCAACTGTCCTAAAAATCCAGCCTTGATTGAAAGCTGTAATGTGATGATTGCAGACAGTGCAGTGTTCGCGGAAGAAGTGGAACCGACAGGTGCTGTGCCCATGGAACTGTCTCTGGAGCGGTATCGACGCGCGGCGCTGCATGCAGACACCGACCACCAGCCCAGGTCAGTGTGTTAGATGTATGTCATGGCAGTTTCATCGTTTGCGTCTGGCCTTATTTCCATTTTACTTGGGGTTACCTCTCCTAATCACTTCTCTCCAGAGCTCACAGTTCTGGATTGTCTTTGGATGAATGTCATTTGAGCAGTTTGATTCAAGAACCTTTATGATTGCAGTTTCGTAGAGGTCTTTGAATCAAAGTGCGCTTGGAATTGTCTCACACTATTGATGCCATTTGAAGCTAACACTTGCATGTAATGATAATGTTGTGTTATGTCAGTGGCTTTTCCAGCCATAAGCATTGATTTTTGCTACTGACTAATTAAAGCCACTTTAATCTCAGGCAATAATACTCTGTAAAAAATAAGAGGGATATAACACCACAACAAAATAAATGGGATTAAAAAGTTATTGCAACTTTTTACTCGACTGCTGAAGGCGGGTTTTTTAACTCAACATCTACATATACTGGCTACATGCTGTATGATTTTCCCCCAGACTCGCCGTGAATATGTTCGCGGGCTCTGTGATCCTGCAGCAAGACAAGAGCGCCTTCCAGTCTGTCATCAACAACTGGTAACTTATCTGTCACTATCTACTTTCCTAGAGGATACTTCTGGTTTACATTCATTTTGCATATTATGAAACAATCCAAAAATCTCTTTAAATCTCAAAAAAGAAGAGAAATTCGTTTTGACATGTTATTTGTTATAACTATAACATGAATAACAAAACGAATAATGTGAATAATATATGGAAATCTATAGACGACCAAGATGCGCTTTCTATCAAGAATAGCTTCCTACTAGCCAACTATTTTGATATTTGTGATTCGTTGTGTATACTCCATGGGATACTCAATCCATTTATAATGTCTCTTTCCTATTTATTTTTTTGATTAGCCAATTCTTCTGTTTGTATATTGTGAAGGTGGGAGTCTTGGCGGGACACGTTAAGGCGTTCCCGCCAAAACTCCGTGTTGCTTAAGTTTCATTTTTGTGAAACTTAGTTCAAATGCGTGTAAATTATTTAATTTCGGGGACATACTAATCAATTAAGTTTTGTGAAGGTGTACAAGTGTAATAAAAGTGAAAATCGGTGCAAAACATGGACTTTAGCGTTGTCTCCAAAGCTCCGTTAACAATAATTGTAAATGTGTTTGCAACGATTTCCTCGACTTGACTTTAACTATGACCACTTGACTGTTTAGATGCAAATATTAATAATACTTGACACTGGCTAATTTCCAAATGGCCATAATCGGTTCACGATCGATAAGAAATAATAATAATTGTTGTTCAGACTCCAGCCTGTTCCTTCAAAAAACACCACTACAGCCAGGCTCCAATAATGAAACACAAAGCTGTATAGATGTATATGTATTATCTCAACTTATCGTATCCATAGCGAGGTTAAACAATAGGAAACATTGCTCTCCTAGCCTATACATTAGTAGAACGTAACGATACCGCGATCTAATTGGTGAGGGTGGCGCCATCTCTTAATCAAATTAAAGTACTAACCTAACTACTACATTTGAGCTCAACAATAATAGCGTACAATTTTATACATTCCGCCCACCAATGAACGACTGTTCATTCGAAACTTTACAATTGAGAGCAATATCTTAAAACATACATAACATAACAATACTATAACATAAGAAAATGGTTTACAACTCAGTTCTCTTAGGAATAACACAAATTTTGGCTATAGGTCGCTTTATTATCGAACCTTTACAGCGTACACTAACCACCCGCGTGACCCCATCTAAACCAGGGTGCTTATCGACAATAATGCCAAACAACCAACGTGACGGTGGAAGATCATTTTCCATTATAAAAACTAAATCCCCGATATTAGGTTCTGAAGTTGATTGTTGCCACTTCGGTCTTTGCAAAAAACGAGTCAGATACTCTTGAGACCACCTACGCCAAAAGTCCTGTATCATCTTTTGAGTCAATTGCCAACGTTTCAAAGAAGTAATTTTCGAATCCTTATACGACACATCAGGAACTAACAACGGCGGTTCTCCCACAAGAAAGTGACCGGGTGTCAACGGATATGGTTCGTTACAATCGCTATCAACAACAGTTAAAGGTCTTGAATTAAGACAAGCCTCAATCTGAGACAACAACGTGGACATTTCTTCGAATTTCAAAGTGGACTGTGAGGTGGAATGCGATGGAAAGTGGTTCCATTAGTGGCAAGCCAATCTTGGATGTCTATTGCAACGCTTGACCTTTCAGAAATGAAAAGAGACTCAAGTTCACGTTCTGCACCAACAAAATTTGTGCCATTATCGCTCCATAAATCTACACAGTGCCCACGTCTAGCTACAAAACGCTTAAAAGCAGCTATAAATGCGTCGGAAGTCAAATCACTGACCATCTCTAAATGTATAGCTCGAGTGCACATACATATAAACAGACAGATATAGCCCTTGGTCGCATGGTGACCTCTACCCTTGGAACTTCGAACGGCTATAGGGCCTGCAAAATCGACACCGCTGTTTTTAAATGGACGACTTGAGGTTACCCTTGCAGATGGTAACTGTCCCATAATTGGATTTAATGCACGTGCATTATGACGTATACAAACTAAACATTCTCGAATATACGCCTTCATCAAGTTTTTAGCATTAATGATCCAATACTTGGCTCTGATATGAGCTAACATCAACTGTGACCCACCATGTAGAGTCTTTTCATGAGCTTCAACTACAAGAAGTCTTGCTAAATGTGAATGCTGCGAAATGAATATAGGATGTTTACCCTCTTCGTTCATCTCGGAATTATGTAAACGTCCACCAATCCTTAGAATTTCATCAGCATCTAAAAATGGGGTAAACGACTTTAATTTACTGCATCTTGCAATCGCTTTTTTATTTTTCAAATCTTCTATCTCCGACTTAAAATAATGATTCTGACTGTATTTTATGCTCAACTTTCTTGCTTCTTCTAATTCTGCACAAGACAGCCACTTAGGAAATGTGGTTTTAGGTTTCATATGCACTAACATAAAAAATCTTCTACACCACGCTATCACTCTAACTTGTTTCCTCAACGTAGAATATTTGACAAATACACTCTCCTCTTCTCTAATAGTATTGCTACAACATTTCACCTTCATTTCTTCCTTTGTCTCATATATTTCTAAAACTTTACCTATAACCTTAACTTCTTCTTCTTCTAATGGACTGTATTCTAGTTTATCTTCACTTAACCATTTAGGACCTTTCTTCCATAATTGATTTTCAATAAACTCTGAAGGATCTCCACGCCAACGCATAATCCAATTGCGGAGATCTGGCTGCAACTTCGGCTCGCACAAAAGCTCATCTTTCGAAGAAACTCCATTATGACCTTTTTGCGAAGCATTAAATACAATTCTAACCCTATTGGTCGTTTTGTCATTTCTGACGACTGGATGATGGGGCAGATATACAGCGTTCTTGTTTCGTTGCGCAGCAGGTACTACCTCCATGTGATTGTGATCCAAGTAAATGTCCATCCCGTTCGAATACTGTACCTTTAAATCTAAGTTCTTGCTTAAGCGTCTCTCTAAACGGAATAAACTCTTGGCTGCGATATCCTTCAAATTACCATACTGGCACATTGGATCTTTATTACAAAACGGTAATTTCACTATACATCTTCCTTCATTGTCCCGTTTAGTTGTCTTCTCAAAAAACTCTTCACATTTTTTCTCCTCCTCAGTAAGCATACTAGTTTTGATTGATGGCTCAGCTTCAATTTCCCAAAATTGCCTTAACAAATAATCTTCCAATACATCAGGGGAAAATGAAACATTAACACATGTGTGAGCCACAATCTCTTTAATGTCAGAATGTGATGGATTGATAACTCCAGACAAAATCCACCCAAACTTAGTTTTCTGCGCTACTGGACAACTAGGAGGACCTCTACGTACACCTTCAAGAATAATTTGACTATAAACTTCGGCACCTAACAAAACCTCTATTTTATTAGGCACATGAAAACGTGGATCTGCTAATTCTAACTTCTGTAACTCCGGCCACATCTGGACTGCTACCTTATCACGCGGCAAAAATGTTGTCAGCTTACTGAGTACGTACACCTTCACTCCGATCACGCAATTCGAATCATAAATTGATCGAAGCTGCAAATGCACTACAGAATTTGACGATACTGAACAACCATCACTACCTATACCAGAGACGGATAAATGAGCAGGCATTTTCCTTAAACCTAACCTCTGCACCGCGGACTCCGTGATAAAGGAAGCCTGTGAACCCTGATCCAATAGACATCTTATCATATCTAGCGACCCTGATTTCGACTGTATATTGACTAACGCAGTGGCCAACAATACTTGACTCCGAACAGCCGAAATACAGGAAACGATGCCATTGGTATCATTATCCTTATCTAATGTGGCTGAATTAGCATCAACCAACTTCACAACACTTTCTGAACCAACACTATTAACCCCGACATTATCGGAGTGTAATAAAGAATTATGTTTTCTCTTACAAAAACTACATCTGATAGACTGTCTGCATGCAAAAACTGAGTGGTTGGTTCCAAGGCAATTAAAACACAACCTATGCGCCTTGACAAGGTCTCGACGTTTGGCTAGTGGTTCGTTTTTGAACTCATTACATTTGCTAATCTTGTGAGCGCCTTTACAAATTTGACAAATGATACTGCTTGAACTACTTTCTGATACATGTAACACGGTCTTTACAATATTGGCCTTTGGCTTTGCTTTAACATCAAGATATGTAAGCGATTTATATTTATGCTCCAGAAACTCTTGAAATTCAGCTATTGTACTAAACTCATTAGATAGTGATGCTTGTGCTTCCCATTCTTTTCTTGATATTGGGTCAAGCTTTTCACTAAGAATATAAATAACAAATAAGTCCCAGGACGACGTGTCTATTCCTAGCTTCCCCAATGCCTCTAAACATTCATTCATGCTGTCTAAAAGAAACCTTATGGAATTACTTGTCTCTACAGTAGAACCTTTTAAACTTAAAAATCTTTTTAAAATATCGTTGCCTACGTACTTTCTGTTATCATATCTCGACTCTAAACGTTTCCAAGCAATACTATAATTATGTTCTGTAATGGACAGATATCTCAACAAACCTTCGGCCTCTCCGGTTACATGACACTTTAGATACTGAAGCTTTTGAACATCATCTAACTCATCGTTACTATCTATCATCGACTTAAACAAATCTCTAAAACTAGATCATTGAGCATAATTACCACTAAATACTGGAATATTAGCCACAGGTATTTTAATTCTAGTTGACTTAGATGACGATGACTTAGGATTTGAAGCATTTGCCTTCTTTTTAGTACAATTATCTGCCGTTAATTTACCTATAATTCTCTTCAATTCAGTTTTATAAGCAAAAAACATTTCCTCAGTAACTTCATACACATTATGTTTAACATACTCTGTTGATGCTAACACACCTTCCTCTAATTTGGACACTATTATTTCAAGATGAGTACTGTCAAACTTATGCCACGTTTGTTCTAAATCATCAAGACGCGTTTCACAATAAATAGAAGTTATTCGTTCCTTGGGCGTCTTTTTAAAGTTTATTACACCTCTAGAAATTTTATTAGCTAACTCGTTTTGAACCCTAATTTTAGCAGCAACACTATCTGGAATGGTACTCATTTTAAAATATATGAAGTTAACAAATTCTCAACAAAATATAAGTTTTGTATTACAACAATGCAAAATTTTACAAGTGTCGTAATCAGTAATTTCAAAAATTTTACAAGTCCTGCAATCTATAATTTTAATTTTTTTACAAGTGTCCTATTCTATAAAACGACTAAGTGTTTGAACAATTACAACTCTGACCAAAATCGGGCATAGGTTCCCCGTCTGACTACTTTTCTTAAAATTATTCTAAGTCTATGAATTTACTACTGAAATTATTCTAAGTCCTGCACAATACTAAATTTATCTAAGTTAATAGTCCCATACAAATAATGTTCACTTTTGCTTGACTTTTCTTTAAAAGATATCAAATGTACTCACAGTTTTTGTCCAAAACGTCACTAACATGAACCCCACTCACTTCACCTTGGCATTGGATGAAACCTCAACTTCGGTTGTGACGACTCCGGTTCCAAAAGATGCTCCTGTCGCTGTCAACTGCAAACTTCCGGGGCGGCACAACAATCCGTTACCGCAGTGCTAAACAGAGCACTGAATACGAAGACAGTCTCTAGACGGCTATCATCCGCTCGTCAAGAACCATGTTCAGACTCCAGCCTGTTCCTTCAAAAAACACCACTACAGCCAGGCTCCAATAATGAAACACAAAGCTGTATAGATGTATATGTATTATCTCAACTTATCGTATCCATAGCGAGGTTAAACAATAGGAAACATTGCTCTCCTAGCCTATACATTAGTAGAACGTAACGATACCGCGATCTAATTGGTGAGGGTGGCGCCATCTCTTAATCAAATTAAAGTACTAACCTAACTACTACATTTGAGCTCAACAATAATAGCGTACAATTTTATAGGTGGTGAAATAATAATTTTAATTTTGAAGGTGCGGCGTGGGCAAGCAGCCGTGGCGGCTGGTGTTCCGCGCGTCGTCGCACGGGTTCTCGGCCGCCGCCTTCCACCAGCACTGCGACAACGTGGCACCCGTGCTGCTGCTGGTGGCACCCGCGCGGGGGGGCCTCGTCGGGGGGTACAGCGAGGTGGGCTGGGGGGCCACTGCGGGGGGCGGGGGGTACATCCCCGCCGAGCGCAGCTTCCTGTTCGCGTTGCACGACCCGCCGGCGAGGTACACGCTGACCAAGAAGGCCTTCGCTCTGTGTTATCATCCTGAGTAGGTACCACACATACTATTTGCAGTACGCACCTAATGTGCCGACCCCAAACGATACGGTAGAGGTGTCCGGTGTATGACGCTAGAGGTGTCCAGTCCTTATCAGGATTTACAGGCATATAAATTTATACTCACTGAGTAAGCAGGGACGTTATACCATAAGCATGCTAAATTACTTTCGATCGAGGGCTTGTTAACCAGAGATTACCTACAAGGTTTCTTCTAAAAAGGCCGAAGCGATGACACAATACGAAGTCCCTTTGTGTGTCCCATTATGTGAACAATACACTGTGCCATCTAGCCCCATGGTAAGCTAAGCTTGTATTACGGTGACTAGCCAACAGATATAATACTTTTATTTATTTTTCTTTTTTAAATACATACTATTGTACATAGAGCATCTGGTCTAGGTGTCAATGTACAATAAGTATGTGTATAGTATGTACAATAGTTAAATATTTGTATCTACAAATATTTAATTTTAAGCATAAATATTTACACCCTGCGGGAATTGAACCCCGCAGCCTTCTGCATTGCAGTCGGGCTTGGGCACATACACATAGACACTCGGACTCGATATTATATATTTTCATTAAGTAAATTATAATTAGAAACGTCAGTCTCATGTGAACCTCTAAAGACATGTATGTATCCATGGTGAAGGCTGTCTGTCCGTACAGCTGCGGCCCTATATTCGGCGCGGGCGCGGACCTGCTGCTGTCCCACCACTGCCACGCCAACAGCGACTCCTACAGCAACCTGCACTCGTACGGCGACCCGGCTGCACCCGCCTCACTCACCACAGACTACAACTTCACAGTGCGCGACTACGAGATATTCACCACCAAACACAACTAGTGTTGTGTAGTTACCTACGACGGTACTTGCATTTTACCGGATCTTAATTATGTATTTACTGATTAACCTCTCACCTCGAAGTTTTAACCATGTTACAATGGTTTTGATCGTGAGGGGACGTTAAAATGTAACTATGTACACAAGTCGTGTGGATCTGAAAGTATACTACTTTTGTTTGTGTCTCAGGACAAGTAATTGAAACCTGTTGTGAATGCAGATTTATATTGTAAAACACTTTTGTATCAGGTATTCTTGTAATAAAGATTTACAAAATCCAAAATGTTATTATTTGAGGTATGTGGAAGGCCCTCTTGTATATTAATTATAGCAATTGTGTTAGAGCAGTGTACTTCGCTGCAATTCTTATTTGAAGAAACATTTTATATCTAAAAATATTAAGTACCTACCATAATATTAGTCTTTGAGAAATAAATAAATTAAGAATAGAAACGAATAGCAGGAAATTAATTCGCTGATGCGGGTGCTCCCTTTTATCAGCATTAACGACATCTTTCTTACCGTAAAGGCATATTTTAAACTCTGCCACTTATCGGTAGATGGCGTAATTAGGTTTTAAATGGGGACTAATAGTTTAGAACCTTTCCGTGTAAGTAGTATTTTTCAATCTGCTACTCTCTGGTAGATGGCGTTAGTAGTATTTTAATTTCTTGATACTGCAAATTTTGAGTTGGTAATCCTACAATCTTACTAATATTATAAACGCGAAAGTTTGTATGAATGTGACTTTGTTACTCTTTCACACAAAAACTAGTGAACCGATTGCGATGAAAATCTGTATGTAGATAGAAGGAGACACATAGGCCACTGTTTATCTTGTTATTTCAGAGGAATAGGGACATACAGCTATCTAGTCATCTACGTTGCTTTAATTTACAAAACAGCTTCGAAGGTCTTCGAACATTTCTGCTTCCTCGATTAAATTCCAGAATGAAAATGAAACGGGGGGCCGCTTTCTCGTCAATATGTAGGTATGTACTATTCACTTCAACCAGCTAAGACAAGCCGGAGGTGAGGAACGACAAGGAACGGTATTATCCCCTTGGAACACTCGAGTTTAGAAGATCTCTTCTTCTGAAGCACCTTGCCTCAAGATTCTGAAGGTAACTTAAGAGCTAAGCATATTATTTTAAATATTAGACCTAATAAGAATTTCACTAACATAATAGAAGCACCTCACGCACTCGCAATGCTTTAGACACTGGAAACCCCCACGTAGTAGTAAAAATAAAAACCATTTTGCTCGCGTCACCTGAGAGGATACTTCACGTTATCATGACACTAATCTCCGCGTGTGCACCGGCTACCTACATCGATGTATACTATACGGGTACCTTTACGGGTGCGATGCCCTATGCTACTTCGATACACTATCCATCGAAACACCTTTCACCGAAGACGATTGACCGTTAGATTTACCGGATAGTTATTTCCCCGATTGTTCATTTCCCCTATGGTTCGTTTCACCGAAAATTACCCTGTGGTCGCTGTACTAAGCAAATTCATTTATAATTTCAATACCTGCGCCCCACGGTTTTACCAGCGGAAGTTCCGATCCCGCGGGAATATCGGGATAAAAATGTGTTATTCTAAGTCTTCAGCTATCTATATTTAAATTTTCATCTCAATCGGTTCAATAGTTTTTGAGTGAAGGAGTTACAAAGTCAGAAAGGTGGTACCTACATACTTAACAAACAATCTCGTTTATAATATTAGTAAGATTTTGTCATATATACCACAGGATATGTCATACTATAATATGGTCTCACTACACGGGATGCCGAAGATAGATAGATAGATTAACACTTCATTTGCACAACCAACAACAATTAAAATCAGTTTACATTTTAATAATAAGTGAGACAAATTACACAGAAAGCTTAAAAGTAAAAAGTTGTAGGTACATATGGGCGACCTTATCGCTAAAAGCGTTTCTTCCAGGCAACCTTTGGATGGATAAGGTCAGTAAAGATTGTGTGGTAGTCAGAGAAATTTAGAATATGCTTGAAGATCGTGCGAAGTGGAGACGCAAAAGCAGGAAAGCGGACCCCGGGCTCCCGAGAGGGATGCAACCGGGAACATCGCTCAGATGATGATGATGTCATACCTATATACATGTTCTGTGATAGGTACTGATATGACCCGTGTGAATATGACAATGATATGTAATAGAAAAAGGTACCTAAATAGGTAGATTCTTGATACTTAATTTGAACTCGGTGGCGAGTGAACCACGTAGCTCAGTCGGCTAGAACACCGCCATGATAAAGAAAAAAAGATTTTTTTTTAATTGGGCCCCTAATAACAGTAGTTATATAGTAATTACAGTATTTTAATCCTAATTCTTTAAACGACTGCATACGACATTTGTATACCTAATAGGTAGGTATTTAGTTTATTTGATATGATCTGAGGCAGGTACTTACACTATTAGGTAAATAAAGACCAAATAGGTTAAATTATTGAGGTTATCATCCAAGTTGGGCCGTCTTATGACCATGGCATCTATTTTTTACAATTTAGTTGAGACATTTTAGTTGTAGCAAAAAAACATACACTAGCACTTTTACTGTGACAAGTCCATCTTCTTAAGTCAATATTGGTTTTAGAAAGTGCAGGCCGAGGTCGGATTTTCCCGCTCTGATCGAGCGCGCGATTGGAAACCCCAGCCCGCCCGCATAGCGACCGCGCACCGGCGCAAGCGCCGCTAAGGCTTTCCCGCTGTTAATTATACCTACACGGGAGTTTGTAAACATTGGCGCGTGCTTACTGAACAGTGCAAGCTTCTTGGGGAACTCCTAAAAAGTCCAAACTTAGCTAATTATTAGGTGAAGCTAGGAGTAGGTAACCAAGATGATCCCTTGTGCTCACGTAAGAAGAAATGTATCTAACTATACCTATAGATGAGCGCTTTACTTCCACAACTCAAGGTATAGAAACACAAAAAGCTCAGAAATAAAATGTTGTCAAAATTAACCACTTTATCGGTAAAACCCATTTCTTACAAAGAACGGTTTAGCTTGAAATAGTAGGGTTTGATAAATACTTATTACCATTTAATTACCTTACCCTTATTTGCCAGTCTGATGGGCACTTTTGGACTCAATGGTCATTCACCTTAGTTATAATATAAGGCGTGAAACTTTTTGATGTAACAAGTACATATCTAATATTAATAATTCTTTATTCATTAAAACTATTACCTGCCTATTACATTTTACCTTTACCTACGTCGTTGGTACTTATTATATTTCCCACGGACCCAAGCAACGTCACTACTCCGTCACTAATTAGAAAAAATCTCAGAATTCTTCCAACTGTGACCGCAAGTGTGACCGCACCTGTTGCACTCGTCTTTACGTTTACCTCAGCTATTTCTCCCCGTAACTGTAAATAATATTGGGGACGTCAGATGCGACGTCAGACATAGTAAATCTTACATGAATAAACAAATTTAATTAATTCATTAAACAGTTAATAATTTAATTAATTCTAAGAATGGAGTTCCTTAACTATGAGGTAACATACAATGTCGACGTCATTGTGGTTTTCTATTTCACTATACAAAGTACTTAAGTAATTAATTAGTAAGTAGATATATTTCAAGCATTTTCCTGGATAGTAGATGTTCCTGTTTTGATTTAGTTCAATTCATAGCTGAAAAAAAATATAGGTCCACCCAAATGTACGGTGTTGCGCCCCGTTTTTTACGGTACTTAGTCCCGATACCGTCCACATAGCTGTGTTTTTACGCATGCGGTTTTACGGGTAAAACTCAGCTATGTAGGGAAGCCTTAAGTTTACATAGGTAGATTATAGACATCTATACAATACTAAGTAGAAGAGCGATATTGACCATTAGGTAACCCGTGCCTAATAATAACTAATTGTTATTTTTGGTGCAGGTAGCGATAAATAATGGGGACATTTCTATAATTTAAAGCAGGAGGAGGTCATTATTTATATCACCTAAGGGATAAAAGTATTGCAAGATCGTACTGATTAGGTCATCTCGTTCGGTATCGTCAAGTTATGTTTACCTATCATCTGCCCGCATTATTAATTCATAATTTCTATTTTTAAACGCTGATATTACCTATAATGTTGAATGATTGTGAGATTGTGCAATATTTCGCCACATGCATCGTTGCTATTTAGCTAAGTTGGTAAAACCGTATGTCCACGTAACCTACACGTCAACAGGTAAATTAGGTAATAACTGTACATAAGGTAAGATAGGTCTAGGTTAGGCATGAACTTCCTAAGTTCCTAACATCCAACGACGTCAGGAATCCCACGACATTTGCTTTGATTCCACTTGCGGTAAACGTGCCGTAAGATAAATTAATTCCAGTGCCTGTGACGTATGAACTTGTTTTTTAAGGAAATATTCAATGATAGAACTATAGAAGCTGCTCGTTTTCCTCAGCTTCTATCATTTAATAGATTTTATAATTTGAAATAAAATTATGGGTATAATTATAATAGATTTTTTCTATAGATCTAGGTAGATCTATTGCGGCTATATTAGTTGGGTTTAATTTCTTACAGTACTTACAGCGCCGCGTCGTTTCGTATTAGAGGGGTTAGTCAGTCAGATACGCCACGGGAGCCTACTTTAAATTGGCTAATGTCCCATGCCTTCGGGCCGTGGACCGTGGATAGGAAAAAAATGGTAAAAGATAACTGATAATAGTTTTTTTTGCAATGGTATTTATTTTATATCAAATTTTATAATTATAAGAACAATTTCTATTTGAAAAATTGGTAATTACCAAGACATGGAAAAATATAAATGATACCACCACCGTTACTAATTCTATCATCATCCAAATATTGGGTTCCTAACGTTTTCAAACATGTATGCCAGTTATCATCTTATTAGGATCGCCTACAGCTGATATATGTACCTATTCTATAGGTATACAAGGTATTTTCCAACTATTTCACAGTCAATCGGTCAAAACAAACCAGCCTGACTTGCAACTATCGGGGAATACACACTGTCGATTTACAGTTCGATACGGACCACGGAATCACGGCTCGATAGTCTTTGGAAAGACCTGTAGAAGTGAGCGATCTCCGATCGTGGCGCCTTGACTTTCAAACTAAAAATACTTACTATTCATAATTAGAGCGATATCATTAAGCAACCTGGATTCCGAATGCAATCAAGCTCCATACCTAAAACCGTTATCTAAATGGAAAAAAGTATTCCTTATACCTACATTCCCAATTTCTTACCCTCGTCAAACCCTTATCCTGATTCTGGGAATTGTCGCTAAGTACATACCGACCGTCGTCGTTGTCGGCGGGCGGCCTTCTCTAGGTCCTACTTGTGGGCTAAGTATATGAATATTGGATTTTAATAAATATATTGGTAGAAAGCCCACTTTCTTGACATATGTATTTGAGTAACTATATAGACACTATCCTATATCTACCTATACTACTTATATTAAAGGAAGAGAGGACAAAAAGTCTGTACTTTTAAGTATATTAAAAAAAAAGTGGTCTAGGGCCCCTAGACTACTTTTTTTAGGATAAGTACCTACTTAGTAGACAAAAATTAGATAATTTTAAAATTTCATGTCTGTCTGTCTGTTTCTCTGTCTGTTCCTTATACAATTAAAAACTACTAATCCGATTGAAATCTGGTTTTTAATATTGTATATTTCTATTTTCGAGTAAGGTCATGGTATACTTTGCATCGAAATCCAATCAGTAGCAGTGCAACCGCCCGTGCCCGTGACAACTGACAACGCGTTATTTACTTCCGCGGGTATTTTTTTTATTATCCTTATTAATTTAATATCGTTGTTATAAACTTATCTACCTTCGTCTCGTGAGCCAGCTAAACATCATCGGTAAGATCAAGGCGCAGTCTTCGCTGGCTTGGACATTTAGAGTGGATGGGTGAGGTTTAGGGCGCAAGGAATACATGGTCGTCCGACGGGTCGAAAGCCTATGGAACGTCCGAGGTATCGCTGGAGAGATACGGTGGAAGCTGATCTGCTTGAAATCCAGGCCAACGACTGGCAAGTGATGGCGCAGGACAGGGAGCGATGGAAGACACTCGTTTCGGAGGCCAAGATTACTGAGAGGTACAGACTGGGTCACTAAGAGTAGTAGTAGTACTTAAGTCTAAGCGAACCATACAAATACACTAAGCTACCCTACAAAGTACCTACTTACAATATAAGTAAGCATATGACTCTAACTTCGTTAAATAATCATATTATGCTAGGTGCATCCCCGTGCCGATGGTGTAGAAAAGAACCGCCTTCAACCGTCAATGGACAATAGGTGCGATTTCATTTCCTGGAAAGTATTGGTAACGTATGACTTCATGTTACTGAAATATCCGCTCTACGTTAAATATTTAATATCCACCAAATTTCTAGAAATAAGGTTTTGAATTGGCTGTTGAGAGGTTTGGCAGGAACGCGTAGTGGACATATGTTGCCAAATTTTCATTTTTGTGAAACCTAGTTCAAAAGCGTGTAAATTGTTTTAAAGTCTTCGGAGGCATATTAATCAATTTTGTTTCGTGAAGGTGTACAAGTGCAAATGAAAGTGAAAATCGAAGCAAAACATGGACTTTAGCATTGTCTCCAAAGCTCCGTGAACAAACATTGGAAAAAATGCCCCCTTTTTACAATGATTCCCTCGACCTGACTTAAACTATGACGACTTGACTGTTTCGATGCAAATAACTTGCAAATATTAGTAATACTTGACACTGGGAAATGTCCGTATGGAAAAGCCATATTAAAGAAGAAGAATAAGAAATTGGCTGTAATTATGAAAAATCAAAAGAAAAATACCTAGGGGTTACGCACGATTGACGCAAGCGGATCTGAAATTTTTAGACTGCCATTGATTCAGACAAATTTTAATGATACATCCTTGTGGTAGGATGTTGGATCCCCCAAGACG
Organism: Idaea dimidiata; assembly: GCA_949358125.1. Classification (NCBI taxonomy): domain Eukaryota; kingdom Metazoa; phylum Arthropoda; class Insecta; order Lepidoptera; family Geometridae; genus Idaea; species Idaea dimidiata. The sequence continues at coordinate 14,267,647 of OX442334.1, forward strand.
TCAATCTCGATATCTGGTGAATCAACTGCAGATGTCTTATGTATGTGAGTTGGTGTATAGGTAACTACTCTATATGACGCGGACACACATCTGTTTGCCACAAAAATCGTAACGTAATGCACGAAGCAATTAATACACAATCAAAAATATATTTGTGGAACGTCAAAATGTCAATATTCTAAAGGCAAATTTATTTTAATGCAAAGCTATTTTGTCAGGAGTAATATAATTTCTTTATTCTACAACTGACGCAAATTCAGGATGCCTACCCTACATATTATTATACCACTGCAATTTAAACTAAAAAGAATCACGCGGTTTTTTCTAAGCATTTATTATTCCGCTACATCCAAAGCTTTTCTTCCTACGCCTAGTAGCAAGAGCAACTATGAATGATTATATAGAACTTATAGGAATTCGGTTTCAATGTGTCCTCTAAGCCAAAAGATATCTACAATAAAATTATACCTACTGACAATTAAAGTCAACTCTCCCATAAATCAAAAATAACTTTTTATATACAGCTTAAACTATTTTGGTAGTTATGTGATAGGTGGCCCTTTAAAAGGGCTATCGATTGCGATAGCCCCTTGGACTTTGGGTCCCAATAGACTCGTGCGCATCGTCACGTAGTGTGGGGCGACATGGGCCCCGGCACGTGCTCAATAAATTCAAGCGTACACCTACCTATTACTGATAATTTCGGGAGTTTATAATGGGTAAAGTTACTATGCTGCGTTTGATATATATATCATACCTAAAAATAGACAACGCATTGTAATTATTTAGATAGCCAGCTTCATTTGTAACAAAACACAGATACTTACATCAAGCATTGGCTTGAAAAAGTAAGTTGCACAAATGGACGCCTCTGGTACCACATTAGTACTTATATGTTTGCTACTACAATATTTTTGCTAGTCTACGTAGACATTAACGTAGTACTTTTAAAGTTTTTTACAAAACACATGATAAGGTAATGTTGTAACTAGCTTTCTAAAAAGGCAAGTTTTACTTTGACAAACGCAACCAGTATACTTTACCCTTGAAACATTGTTGGTAACCAATATAAAGGTTTATCGTTCTTGCACTTGTTTTGGCAAAACATAGACTATCCACGTTACTGTTTCTTTCAATTTCCCCATCGGCACTAATCTAAGTGAAACCTCCAAAAACAATTAGTATAACATACAATATCATCAAGTAAGTAACTGGTAGCTAGCGTCCGAATCAACTGATAATAAATTAAGCACACGCCCACCGACACCGTTCTAGTATCCCACATTGAATGAATTACGTCACAATGTCGAAAGCTTACGGTCGTAACTCAAGATTAGAAGCGCCGAAGACGTGGCGTACGTGTGAGATGCAGCATCCTCCCAAACGTACGCGCAGGTGTTGTAGCTACTTACCCGCGGAATGTGTTCTTAAGCCGTCGTGCTATAGATTGACCCATTGAGACATTCGAGATATAATATAGATAGGTCCTAAAATAGAGAAATATCACGTTTAATATCAATTTCTGCACACAGGGGCGCAGACTGCAAGGGTGCTTGGGTAAATAGTGGGTGCCGAGCACCCAAGACTATCAATATCTAAAATAATTCTCATTAAATAAATAAATATTGCAAGACATTACACACAGCGCAATCTAGCCCCAAACTAAGCACTAGGCTTGTAATCAACGGATATACTACATATTATACTTTTTTTTTGTAAATACATACATATTATACAATATAGAAAGACACCCAGACCAGACCCATCATTATCATCTTTTAACAAACGCGATCTAAATATTATACGTAAAACGCGTTTCATGACGGGATTCGAAATCGTGCCCCTTGTTTGCTGGGTTCTGTGTACTGACCCAGCAAGCTATGGCCACGAGTTATGGGCATGATTACCATACTGGCTCTAACATCGGCCAAAACGCCTTATGACGTATTCGAGTTTTAGCTGTCTGTAACATATAATATTAGAATTACATTAGGTACCCATGTAATTTCAAATAAAATGCTTTCTCTATATTTGATTAGATACGTATTATTGGAATTAGGCACCGTATGACCGTATTAAATACCCATTATAAAAAAACACACACTATAAAAAACTAATTAAACTTTGATTAGTTATGATAACTTAAGGAGACTAACTGTGTCCCGCGACTTTATCCCCATTTAAATTACAAATCAAAATTAAAAACAAAGGCCAAGTGCAACTCGGACTGGCGCACGACCATTATCACAATGTGATTGGACCAAGCGAAATCCGTGAAAGCAACGTTAGCATTTATTTTTATCTCTGGCGCTAGCAAGAAAGTTATACTCTAACTGGAATGATCACGAATAGCTAAAAAGCCGTCCGCTACATTAAGGCATACTGTCCCTTAAAGTCAATTTTTAATAGTGTGTCCATGTACTTTGAACTTACGCGGATAGTTAGCTATATTTTATATCTAATTTTGATTAAAAAACCGATGAAACTGACTCTGCAGCGGTTTGTTACTGTAAATGTAATTGCAAATAAAATGGAAACATTTAGTTATGAGTAGGTACTAACTTTGTTTAATATGATTATTGCAGGACACAGCTCAATCTGACCACAAATTAAGTACCTAACTACGCTTTTACTATGAATACTCGACAACGAATATACTACGTGTATATAACTTTTATTTTAAAAGCTTTTATTTTTTAATTATATATACATAAAATTATACTCGTATAGAAAACACCTAAAACCAGTAACCATCATTTATGGTCATCAAAGTCAATATAAATTACTTGTGCGTGTGCCCCAGATCAATGCCACACGATGCAAAAAAATTACAAGTGTTTGAAACTACAGGTTGTTTCGTTGTTTTATAATTAATGTACCATAAAATCTAAACAGTTTAACAAAAAAACCGAGTTAACTTCTGTAACTATGTATGTATAAATATATCTGTATATATTTAAACATATACTACAAATAAAAACATAAACGCAAATAAGAAATAATTTAAAACTGAATCAGTAGTCCGCACCAATGTTGTGATTAATTTTATTCATATTATCAAAGAGCTTTGAATATGATTTATGAAGCAGTTTCCAGTACCCGTAGTGTGAGTTTTTGCGTAAAAAAAACGCGAACGTGATGGTTAAGTTAACGCGTATTTTGTATGAAATCTCAAAAAGCTGCATCTATCGGTGGCTTAGTAGGGGACGCCGTCCAACATTGAGGTCGGACTCGTGGGGGTTGTGGTTGCAGTCGCAGAGGGTGGCAATGTTTGCGTCTCCCCGGTATGCTTGTCACCGGGGGCTGCCCTCATACGCGACGAGCGCTTTGCACGTCGTGGACGAGTGCGCGAGGCCATGGGGTGGCCTTTAGCTGTGTCCTTCGGACCTTCGAAAGTCGGACCGTTGGGACCGCATCCCCGGCTGCGCTATGCCTTAATGCGTAGGACACTAGGCTAGATGTGTCCGGTCCTTACCAGGATGTAGGTCACTTTGGTAGGCACACGGATGTGTGCTGGGAAGTGAGCGTGCCTCAACAGCTCCGGTACCACACTGGAGATGTGGGAGGTGGCTTCTCTGCCGGCCCCAGCGAGGTTGTCGTTAGCTCCTCTTTGAGGCGCGGGTAGTGAGCGGCCTTATTGCTCCGGTACCTGTCTGGACAACCAGGGAGTGTCCTAGAGCACGAGGCTACTCTCCTTTATGAGAACCAATCTAGCATTGGGGACTAGATCCGTCTTAAACTCGATCCCTGACGTCGCCCTTAGGGGTGTACGCTCGGGTATAGCGGCCCCTGCTGGTATACCGAAAGGTGGGAACGGTGGGGACGCTATAACATATATAAATAGAGTTCGAGAACGGGTTGTCCCTATGTCACTTTTTTACTACTGGCAGTTGTGTGAGAGAGACAGATTCTCTGCTTTGTTGTCCTGCTCGGACCGTTTTTATTTTACCATTTCAGTTAGAGTATAAGTTTCTTGGGTTCTAGTAATATCACTGTAATGGCGCCTATAGTAAATTTAAACTCACGTTAACGTTGTTCAATAATTTTTTAATCAATCACGTTTGTTTGGTGGTCTTGTGAAAATTTCAACTGTGTAGCTATTGCGGTTCATGAGATAGGTATAACAAATCTATAGTGCGTACTTTGACTTTTGCTCAGACTGAGCTTAGCAAAAACTAAGGATAAACCTTGAATAGGAATTTATAATCGAAATTTTGTAAGTTAGGAAAAAAATAACTTCACAGTCATAACAGAGAAGCAAAGTTTAGGTTTTGATTGATTTACATTCCAAATTTGAAAAACTTCGACTTTACTAACCAACAACTTTGGATAGTTGTGAAGATCGCTTTATAAATACCTACCTTATATTGTCTTAAGTCAAACGAAGTTTTTGTTTAGTAAAGTCAAAGTATCGGCCTAAATATTTCAGAATAAGTGAGTCACAGTACTATACGAAAAGAAGAAGAAGGCCTTTTATCCTACAGTAGCTGTGCCCGTGACTTCGTTCGCGTGGTGTTGGCGCGTGCGCGTTGCGCGCACGTGTATCGTTGCCGAGGAGATTCGAAAACCATTAAATCAAAATTCTTGCCCCGTGTAAGTCTCAGAGGCGCGGGTTCAGTTTGCCGCCCTCGATCCGATATTTACTGAAACTCACATTGCGTGAATGCCTCGGAAGCGCTCAGCATGCCGCTATCAATCCATTTTTTTCTGAAACTCACAGTCGCATGCAGCAAGAGTTTTATATTATTCCAATCGTCAGTTATATCGAAATATCGAATCGAAGTTATCACAGTTTTTTTTTTGTTTCTTTCAAAGTTAATTTAATATACAACAGTCTAATCAAATGACGAAAGGGCATACAATCTGCCCTACTATGATCTCTTGTAAGACGTCGCTAAGTCGCCTAAAAAAAGAAAAAAAAAACATCAAATTATAAAATAAAACCATCTTTCAGAAATAGTTCTTTTTACTTATCTGTGGCTTCTTAAAGTAGCAACTATACCTTTTCCGAAAAATATTCAACGATAAAACGGTGGTGTGGCGATCTCGATACATTCCACGGAGATCGCTAAATCTAGCCCAGGACCGGACAGCTTGGAAGGATGTTAGGGAGACCTTTGCCTAGCAGTGGGACAATGTAGGTTAATAAAAAAAACCAACTGAACAATATACATACGATTTAGAGGCTTTTGTTTTACTGATGTTATATTGGCGGCAGGTTTCGCATTAAAAGTTTCTAGTCTAGATTTATACATAGGCAAAAAATAATGCAAAAAAAATTTATACAGCCTCGTGTTTACAAACAAGGTCACAAGGCTATGTCACAGGTGTATGACCTCCCGACGCGAGGCGACTTGCCCCCGTCTCCGGCCGCTCGCCCTGGCCTGACTTGCCTCGCCGGTATGCCGGCACCTTCCGGTGCGTCACAATCCCACGGTATACAACCTCACACCTCCATTGAACTCCTTCTACTCCAACCCATGCAGAATATTCGTAGTAATCCATCAATGGATACTGAAATGAATGCATGTGAGGCACGTCCGGAACTGCACTTTGTACTTTCAAAACCTAGTTCTGCACTTCGTACCAGATGATTTTATTTCGAACTTTACTAATAAATGCTACACACTGCTAGCTTTGAAAGTTAAGTTTCGATAATCTGAGTTCTAAAACAGCTGTGGATGGTGATGTGATGATATGAGATAGATTGAGGTTTTGGTGACGGCTTTACACAATGATGTAAGACTGGGCGCGGCTGGTCGACCTCACTAACTTCAAGAGGTTTTTGTATGTACACAATGTTGTTCAGGTATTAATTTGGTTTCCATTGAAACTGATAAAGAATGAACATTGTCTATGTACTTACCCCATAGACCTTGGATCATTACTGGACTGTGCATCATTGCGAAAAAAACTGTCCGCCCGATAGGGCTTTCGGAGTAGTCAGTCAGTTCCTTTCCAATGAGGTGATCATGACCAAACAGAACAAAGGACTTTTTTTTGTAAAAAGTCCCTGTTAGCCTTATTAATAAAAGAAGAATAAGAGTGGAATAGTTATTCCGCATGTTTTTTCTGTCTGTCAACTTTGGAAGTTCTTGTTACGGAAAAAGACAAAGCATGTTCTAGTGAGAAGGGCGGAGTAGTACTCCGCTTTTATTACTATTATTATTCCCCTTTTATTAAAACAGGTTATGTAAATATAATAGGACTTACCATTCACTTTCGTAGTTACTACAAATGATGTTGTTCGTACAAATGTATGTTTGTCAAATGTAAAATTTCTTTACATATTATTACTAAACGAGTTTAAGTCAATTGAACGTGATACAATATCTAGGACGAAAATTTCAAAACCTAAATTTGTATTGATTTGTTAAAAGGTTTTTTTAATATTTTTAATGTTTTATTTATTACTGAAGGCATTCTACCAGAAATATTTTGCAAAGAGAAGCTTCATCGAAAATTCTCCAGAGACAATCTGTGCAGTCTGATCTGTGCGTGCCGGGCGAGTGCGCTAACGATTGCGCCACCCGGAAACCCACATGTAGCAGTAATGGTTATGCATCATCTTGTTTGGTTTATCGATTATTAAGACTCGTTTCTTCTTCTTCGGCTTCGATTTTTTTAATCGCTGGACGGTGATGAGTCGATGAGCGAGCGTACGCAGCGGTCAGTCTGTTATTCGTTGTACTGCTATACCTACTTACTTACACGCATAACTCTTGTCTATCGGGGATTCGATTTGATTCCATAGATTGAGGTGTGAAATCTTTTTTGTTAGTATTTTGTAAAAATTCCGCGCTACCATGCTCATTTGTCGTTGCTATGTCGATGTCGTCCTTTTGTCGTTCAAAAAATTAAGTACATTTTAAATAAAAAATACCCCGACTACTTTTAAAAACCACAGACAATTGAAAAAAAAAACTTTTTTTTTAGTTGGTTTTTCTTTTTTTTAATTATTTGATGTGTTTTTAAATATTTTTTTTAGCTGAACGACAACGCGACGACTACGCGACTACTTATAACTATAAGTCATCATGGTAGGGCCATTAATTCATCTAATTCATCATACATAGTCAATGGGTTATACAATTAAAACTAACATTACACAGACACAAACAAAAATAGAACTAATCTAAAACTAATTCACCTTAAAACACATAGTATAAATAAAAGAACATAAAAATACCTTAAACCACTATAAAATACTTAATAACAAAAATAATTTTATAAAAATTCATTTAAAAAAACCACTATGCTACAAATAGAAAATGTCGTCAAGGGGGTCCGCACGAGGCATCGTCCCTAAAGGTTGGCAGCATTCCCTCTCTGAATGGCCAAGCTGCCCTGAAGGGCAGCTATCTCGCCCGAAGAGCGAGAAAGCTAAGCTCTTCGGTTACGAAACATCATTAAAGCCGCGATCGGAGTTTTGGCGGGAATGCGTTTAGAAGATGTGTTGCTAAGTTTTCATTTTTGTGAAACTTAGTTCAAATGCTTGTAATTGTTTAATTTCGGGGGCATATTAATCAATTTAGTTTCGTGAAGGTGTACAAGTGTAAATAAAAGTGAAAATCGGTGCAAAACATGGACTTTAGCTTAGTGTTGTCTCCAAAGCTCCGTGAACAAACATTGTAAAAATTGCCCCCCTTTTTACAATGATTCCCTCGACTTGACTGTTTCGTTCAATGCAAATAACTTTCAAATTATTGATAATACTTGACACTGGAAAATGTCCTAATGAAAAAGCCATTTTAAAGAAGAAGAAGAAAGACGCGATTTAGTAAATAGATAAGTCGATGTCGTAATGCCCGGTAAAACTCGGTTGAGTTTATGTGGCATTTTTTTTATTACCGTGATCTACCAAACAGCTTACTTAACTAAAAATATTATAATAGTTACTTTACCTGTGGAACGAAAAGACTTATTTTTGAGCCCTTTAGAAGGGGTTGATTGAATATTTGTTTTTCCCATTGTATTAGGGGTTAAAGTATGAAATTGCCGATTTGTACTGAAAATCTTAATAGTTTATTTTTTAAATTTTTAACAAATTTATTTAATCAAAATAGTTGCCATTATTATCTATACATTGCTGCCATCTAATGGGAAGGTTATTAATGCCTTTGCGATAGAACTCCGGCGATCTAGACTGCACAAACTGTGTGAAAGCATTTTGTACTGCCTCCTGGGAAGAAAACTTCTTGTCACGTAGATAATTGTCCAAATCACGAAAAAAAATGGTAGTCCGTTGGAGCAAGGTCTGGTGAATACGAAGGATGACGAATGGTTTCTAAGTGCAGTTCCTGAAGGGTCAAAATGGTTTCTCGTGCTGTGTGAGGTCTCGCGTTGTCGTGGAGCAATAATGGTGAAGGTCGATTCATAAGTCGGGGCTGTTTTACTGCTAGTTTTGTCAACATGGTTCGGAGTTCGGCACAATAGACATCTGCCGTAATTGCTTGACCAGATCGAAGAAAACTATAGTGAATAACACCATGCTGAGACCACCAAACAGTTACCATTACCTTTTTATTGGTAAGTTTTGCTTTAGGACACTGTTGTGGCATTTGACCTGGGGTCAGCCATTGCATTTTTCTTTTCCGGTTATCATAAAGAATCCACTTTTCATCACATGTTACAATTCGATCCAATATTCCTTCATTTCTGTACCGGTTCAACAAGGCAACACAAGTTTCAACACGCGTTTCTTTCTGCAGATCAGTCAAATCATGAGGCACCCATTTTTCGTATTTTTTTATTTTATTGATTTGACGCAAGTGAGTCAATAAAGTGGGTAAGGTAACGTTAAACCATGCCGCTAATTCCTGGGTAGTTTGACTAGGATCGGCTTCCACTATCTCTCTTAATTCATCGTTATTCACCGGTCTTCCTCGTGGCTCGTTCTTTAAGTCGAAATTTCCATCACGAAACTCGTATTCAAAAATCACTCGAATTTTCGCAGTATCCATCTTTCTTGTCTAAATTGAATAACAAAAACAATTGAAAGTCGATATTCAAATGTTTCACATTTTTTAAAAAAAGAACATCACAGAAACCATTTGAAAAAAGTTTCATTCGAAAACCTCAAACCATGAAGATTCTATGTCAATTCAAAGAACCTATTGCAATAAAACGGCAATTTCATACTTTAACCCCTATTAAATGAATCACAAGGGAATTTTATAAGATAATCAAATTATAACTTACACTGTCCACATTTAATTTCACACAATTTCGATTCCATTTGTTATTCTACTCGGCGTGAATTAGCCCCCGGCGGCACCTTTACTTTTGATCCCGATTTCTTGACAAGCACACCTTGTGAATAGATCAATGCAACGATTCGAGCGATCCGCTTTGAGTCATGCTCCCACATTCACATGACACATCATCGGGATCACTTTCTCATTTATCATTCCTTTTTCAATGTCCAAGAAATGCTAAAGAGTATATTATACGAACCACCCAGTCTGTCCGACTGTCGTCCACTTATGTGCTTTTTGTATGCACGCAGCGTGCACCGGAAACGGTCCCGAAATGTTTCTCGTGGTTGCGAGATGACGACAATGAAGCGCAAGTAAGTCGTTTCAGATTTAGAAAAGTATTTTTTATTTTGTTATTCTGAACTTATTTTTTGCATTAACCTTGTATAATGTTCTGAAGAAATAATCAATAGGTAAGAAATGTCAAAATAAAGAAAAAAATGTATAAATGAAAACACTTATTAGTAGGTAGTAGGTAGTCACGATTAAAACCCTTTACAAAATAAATACTTCACTTCTATGTCTACGTCTACTTCTACTGATTGAGTTATCGTTCATATCATATATCGTAGCTAGAACCTTACTGTATAATTAACTTGGACCTATGTACAAGTTAATTATACAGTAAGTATCGAAAAGAATGAGTAACTGAGAATATTTGATTTCGCGACACACGTGCATCATGCACCTCATCACTTCACTGATTTGAATTGATATTCAAATGTTGTCTGTGAAGACGATCAATCGTATATTGATTGAAAAGCTTTATGAGGTCTATGATCGGACACCTGTGCAGTGTAGGCATCATCGACATGACGTGGATTAGCGGTTTATTGTGGTTACAGCCTATACTTATTCATACCACTATATTGTAATAAATGAAACGGTTTGTGTGTGTTTGTTTTATTTGAATACAGCTGTTACCAATTTTGCAATAATTATTTTTAAGGCGATCTTTCTTTCTGTATTGTGTTTTGTTATAGATAACCCAGTGTTAGAGTTTTGCAGGTCGTACTAAGATCTCTAACTTGACCTAACGATTGTAACTCTGAAGATCGTAGGAGCACTGATTTTTTGTCACATACAATATACACTAAACACGTTTAAAGATTTGGATTAAAAATACGCACTTAAGTTTAAATATTTATATGTCACCGGAAAATAACAAGAACCGTAAGTTTATAAATTTCTAAGGAAATTTATAAACTTTCGTAGGATTCAAAACGAGAGATAAATTGATAATTTTACAACCACATTTTCGTAAATCTATAAACTTACCGTCCTCACGCGTAAATTAATAAGTGAGCTCTGATTGGTGGAACAAGTCACGTGTTCCTTCTCCTTTCTCATACATCATGCCTTTCTGTTTACAGAATTAGGCGCTTTACGAATGGATATCCGTTATTTTAAAAATTTACTACGAGACATCATAATTTTATAAATTTACGAAAATGTGTTCGTAAAATAATTTAATTTATCTCTTGTTTAGAATCCATCAAATGTTTATAAATTACCTAGGAAATTTATAAGTTTACGTTTTAAATTACTTTACGGCGACATACATAAATGGTGCAACACAAATAGTTTAAGAAGGTTCGGATAAATACGAGTGAGATAGTGAAGCGTTTCTAGGAAAGTTATAAAGTAAGGTGTGCGTCACGACTTAGGCAACTCTCCAACTTAGTGTAATATTGACCATAAACCGTCTTGAATATTAAGTTGATAATTTTGAAAGCCTTTTTATTAAACTATAAATAAATATCTATCAGCTAAAACCATTAAAGATCAGTTTAAACTGTTAGGTATAACTTTTGCAGACGCAATTAAATTAATTCTCTAACTTAGAACGTTCGCCACATCTAAAGACGCGTTGATGTCTATTGTTTAAAAAGTGTATTTTCTGAGTTTACATTTTTGTTGAATAAAAGACATCAACGCATGTTTTTCGCGGAATGGTGACTATTTGATATGCGTGCCCCTTTTGGCTGTGATCTGAAGGGTGCCCCATATTGAAACATATGTATTTCAATCATTTTATTTGGTTCATGTAGTAACAGGGATTGCTATAGATAAGTACTTAAAAACGAATAAAATAGGTAGTAGATACTATACTAACGTTTTCTTCATAAATCTTAGACATTGTCATATTTCAAAGCGTGTACTTTCTTGTGAGGTATTTTTAGAGTAACTTACGAACATTTTACTTACTTACCCATTATTTGAAGATTACCTGTTTTTATGTTTTGTTTGTAAATAAACGCTTGTATCTATCTACGTACTTAGTATATCCATTGATTGATCATAAAGTGTCACCTCCGACAGCGTGACGTATCGCGATCACCGCAGACAGTTCGGCGCCTGCGACCTGCGCCTGCGCATTGCCACGATCCACTGGCGTGTTACAAGCTACATTAACTGCATGTATTACATAGTTATACACCTATTATTGACTCAATTATACTTAAATAGATTACATATTAATGGGGGAATAACTAGTCGGCTACCATTGGAACCATAATATTATCAAATAGCTATGACAAGGTCGCAGCAATTAGAATAATCGTAGACTTACATTTTGGAGACTATCAGCATCTATTAGCTAATGGATGTCGCATATATTTTTTATGACTTCAAGACATATTTATGTTTTTATTAATTTTATTTAGATACGTGACCTTCTGCGCTACGTAATAAGATTAGCCAGTTACGCGTACGTTACGATTTGGGATTTCAACGTATCGTGTCGCGTCGACGTTATGATGACGTAGTTGGCCTAGTTTTGGGACTAGTGACGAAACACTTTTGTGACGTAGATACTTGCTTATTCATTAATTGTTCCAACTCACGCAATATACAGACAGATTGAACATCGTAAATTTTAATCCAAGTATTTTTATTGAGAGCTGTCTTTATTTTATGTGAACCTACGAAAAGCCAGACCCGCGCCCCGCCTATTCAACTCTTTATGTAGTGTTTATGTATTGATTAATTAAGTATTTGTAGAGATTACAAATACTCAATAAATGATCGCACCTTATAGGTAGGTTATGCCAATTATTAAACAAAATGTTGTCACAGTAAGGAATGCAGTTCCTTATTGATCAATTTATTTTATTATGCTCACTTAACTCGATATTTATAAATTGTCTACGTTAGATTAAATGTAATGACTGATAATTGCATCCAATTTCATGTTTTTCAAACCTTAAGATTTCTAAGTTATATAAGGTCTTGGATTTTTGCGATTAAAATAGCATTAATTAATTTTGCAAAATGGAAAATTCATTTTGTTTTTTTGGTGAACTTAACTACAGTTATATTGTTTGTAGAGTACATAAGGTTTGTGGTTATACGTACCAATTAAGACGGTTAATTAAATAAATTTAATCTGGTGTAAATTGTGTTCATATAGTAGGTTCTTTACTTCCAGAACCACCGTATGAAAGATGGTAGTGGAAGCGAAGAGTATCGACCAGAACTTAGAGCGACATATAGCGCATATTTTATATAGTAGCTAAAAACAGAACGAGATGGTGAGGCACGCCTTCTCGCCCTTGGACTCTGGAGGACATAGGTTATTAGACAGGCATGTATATAGTACAATATTAGGTACCTGAATAGAAACCTGTATATTTCAATTTAAATGTTTCAATAAGCACATAAAACAAATATAAATATAGAATTTTCTACATCTGCTTTCAAAGTTATGATAGTTTTTCACACAAATAAATAATAATATAACTTTTTTGTAAACTACGACCGCCATGCGCACAAAAACAACATTTTAATAAGCCTAAGGTTTATTTCATACGCGGACGCGTGCTTGGGGTTTTGAGGTAAGTTAATGATAGGTTGTAGAGTTTATTAAACCTGTTTAGCACGATTCCCCAAAGACGATGACATCTGAAGGCATGACGCGCGTGCGGACAGTCGCTACTCGCTAGTTTCCAAGACGTAGCCACGTATCTACTCCACGTCTACGCTCGCCTAGAGGTAAATCCGATTATTCACGTTGAAGGAAACCAACCTAATAATATTATGAAATGATGACGTTCGGCGACTTACAATTTTTGATGTTGCAATTTTTATAACTCGTGTCTGGGTTTTCGATAAAATGATGATTTCTTTGATAGGTATACCTACCTATGTATGTGTGTTGTAATTATATTATTAACTCAACTAAGGTTACTAGAAACTGGGGTACAGATCCAGAGACGCGAGGTCAAATTTCGCGACGAGTGAATTTTTGTAAATAAATCTTAAAAATATTTCTAGTCAACCAAGGTTGACAGGTACTGAGAGGAATCTTGGGTTACCCGTTCTGAGCTACATAAATAACAGATTAAATAACAATTACAATGAATGCTACTAGTTTATATCCGCTGCAATGCATGTACGTACTTACTTGTTTATCTAGAATTACATGTCTAATTATTAACGGAGGCCTTAAAGGCGCGGAAATATGCAGACTCCCCGATTGCTATATGTTGGGATCCCTTTGGGATTCGAAACTTTTGGGTGTTGGGGTGCGAGCCTGCTAGTAGGATTTTAGGGAAATGTCAGCGCGTCTAGTCGAGGCGTCTGATGACCCCAGGGCTGGCGGCTTCTTGTCCCAGAGCGGTTCAGTTTGGCTTTCCAACTTGGGAACGCCGCCAGCATCTTTGGCACTATGTCACGGGGGGAGAGGTGCTGACAATTTCCTTTTGTTTTATATTTGTTTTTGTATTTTATTGTTATTTTTTTATATATACTTATGTAATTGATTTTGTGATTTTATGGGTAGGTAATAAACAAAAGTTATTTAGAAAATTGTATGTGTCTTCTTACTTTAAAATTAATATGTTCTTCTATATCCTTACTCTATATAACTTATAATAAAGGAAGAGAGAACAAAAAGTCTGTCCTTGGAAGTAAATTAAATAAAAGTAAATAATCTTACTTAAATGATTATTAACTATATTTACAACAATTATCTGCGGTATTGTAATAAAAACATCAAGCAAGAATGCTAATTCAACAAGATAGATCGATTGCCTACTGTCGATTTGCGGCACGCGTCGTCCTCGGCTTGGCGCAGAGATTTCGCATTATCATTGTGGGTATAATGAGTCGACGACGCGAGCGCATTTTAATGAGTTGAGTAGCGTGTGACGTCGCGTGCGCTGGGCACTGGGGAGTAACCTGCAGCCTTCATAAGTGCCTCCATCATACTCACACAAATAACAACCATATTCTCACGGTGTTTAAGTTAATTTACCACTGTCTTACAGCTGGTATTGTTTTAACTTGTAACTTCATGCTTATTTCTGCAGGATTTTCCGAAAAATGTAGAACAAGAGTAGCAAGTGTCATTGAATTACAATACAATTTTTATTTAACGTAACCTTCTAACTCAAAAACCTCAATATTTTTGAAAAATAGTTCTTAATTCCAAAAGTATCCAAAATTATTACTAGCCCTGAAACACGTTGTATCTTTAATATACCTAGATACATAGATATTATTCTCACTAAAATATCAAATACAATAATACCTACTATTGACTAATTATGTTTATTCATCTATGCCACTACTTAGCAACATGGTTATTTTTAGACTGTATCATTCAAAACTTGTATCATAAAGTTGAACGTCAACTCAAACGCGAAAATCTACTTAATTAATTTCATTTCGTCATGCCATAATGTCAAGGCCCAACTGTAATAGAGATGCGGCGCCCGTGCCCGCGCCCGCGCCGACACCAACGTATCATTAAACCTATTACTCTATCTGTTATATCTACGGTATTTCCAAGCTTACTCAACACAATAATACCAATATATCTTAATAGAAATACAATCAGTAAATATTATACATGTACTTTATGTTGCTGAGTTGTTATTTTTGGATCAAACAAATAAAAGACTGAGACTAAAAGCCTATAATAGACCTAAACTTTTTATAATTTTGTGTAAAATGTTTCAATTTAGGCTAGTGCTCGAATTAGGCTTTTTTGCACGACTGCCTAAGAAAGTGTTATTAGTACTGTATCCATTGCTTTTGGGCACCTTCTTAACGTGGGACAACTCTCAACGTGGGAATATACTCAGGGTCACACAAAGCGTGAGCTCTGTTAACTAGTGACGTCTCCACCACAGACCGAAGGTGACAAGGGGGAAAATCCAATCCTATCCTATCCCGCGGGAACGGGACTTACGCGGGTTAAACCGCGGGGCGCAGCTAGTACTTTAAAAAATTAACAGAAATCGTATAAGTTTGTAAAGTGTATAATATACTATATTAGGTAAATAATAAAATATATATACTCAATAATGTAGATACCTACCTGGTTTTGTATTGCAATCTATTAAATCACTAGCTGAGCCCCGCGGTTTCACCCGCGTAAGTCCCGTTCCCGCGGAATAGGATAGGATAGGATTAGATTTCCCCCAATATCGAGATAAAAAGCCTATGTGTTATTCCCGGTATCCAGTTACCTATATTTTAAGTTTCATCGCAATCGGTTCAGTAGTTTTTACGTGATTGAGTAACAAACACACATATACTCACAAACTTTCCGCTTTATAATATTAGTAGGATAGGATTTTAATCATCTAATCTCGTGTTAACAATAAAGCTCGTTATCAAAAAAATAATTAAGTATATGATTAGTTGATTACTATGAATGTAGTATTTATAATAAAATTAATGAATGAATAAAAAGTGGACCGCTACATTGTGCATGCTGTCCCTTTCTAAATACACTATTAGAAAGGGACAGAACTCTAAATTGAAGCGGCCCACTTTTTAGTATTACGTGAGCATTATAGTTCTATTAATATACCTTCTTTGATATGCACTTACCTATATATATGTGTTTATCTAATCAGCCGTATCAGGTAAATATTCGATTCACATAGAGTTCAACATTGTGTTCGGTAGTTTCCAATATGTTTTCCTCCGTGTTTCACGTTACACGGAAGTTCAACCTCTTACTAAACAGTTATTTATGATTTAACTAAAGAAAAAATGCTGCTTTGGGTAATCCGAGGAAGCAATAGGAAAAGAATCGGTATCGCACGCGTCAATTGTAAAATCCTAATTAATGTAATTTAATAACATCCACGTAATCTAACCCATGTACCTATTATGGGTAGGTACTTATTTTTTTTCTAACTAGTTGCGCCCCGCGGTTTGCACCGGCACAAGTGAAAAACGCGTTATCACGGGATCGGGCGGCCGAGCGTTTCTCGAGCGGTTGCACTTTTTCGTTCTACTAATTGGACTGATTTCTCGGGTTCTACTAATTGGATTTCGATGCAAAGTATACCACGACGTTCCTCGAAAATAGAACTATCCAATATTGAAAACCAGACTTCAATCGGATTAGTAATTTTTAATTGTATAAGGAACAGACAGAAAAACAGAGAAAAAGACATACAGACAGACAGAAATGAATTTTAAAAATTATATAATTTTATTCTACTACTTTTCCTAAGTCCTTTAGACAATTTTTTTTTAAATTTACTTTCAAGTACAGACGTTTTGTCCTCTCTTCCTTTATTATAAGTGTAGACGAGAGAACAGAAAAAAAAACTTGCAAATAAAATATAGTACCTACCTATCTACGCTTTCGATTCCTTCTTTATATTAACTATCCATATTTTGTATGTTTTGTAGCAAATATATGGATAGTTATAGGTATCCATAGTATCTAGTTGTAAACTGATTCTTCATGCTTTGCTCTATTTCAAGCTATACCTATGCTGAAAGTAGGAACGTTAAATTTTCTGTAAACGAACAAAAGTCCACAAAACCGCAAACACTTAAAATAATATTTTACACATTTTCTAATCTAAGGCTAATCAATCGTAGCCATGAGACATGAGTGACAGAACCTTCATGGAACCTATTGTCATGCACCGGAGGCGCCCGCGCCGGTGTCGTCGCGGGCGCAGGGATCACTGTTTATGTCAATCATTTGATGTGCCTACGTGCTGCGACGCAGCTGGCCCAAAACGAAACCTTCCTAGTTATGTAACACTAGCTGCGCCCAGTAGTTTCACCCGCGTAAGTCCCGTTCCCGCTAGAATATCGGGATAAAAAGTAGCCTATGTGTTACTCCAGGTCCCCAGCTACCTATATTCCAAGTTTCATCGTAATCGGTTCAGTAGTTTTTGCGTGAAAGAGTAACAACCTCACATACATACATACAAACTTTCGCGTTTATAATATTAGTAAGATTTTGGTATCGATTAACGACGTACAGACACGTTAAGAGATGCGCGTTTAATAAGTAAACTTTTAAAGACGCTCGATATTCGCTCGACTCATATTTTCATTTCCCGAATTTGAAAGCAACAATACGGGAATAACATCCGAGTAAAATGTAAGTAGCCTTTTCTTTCTTTTATCCTTCCAAGGATCTTGATCTGTGTCGTGGTTAGTGGAAGCGCGGTGATCTTATTTATATGCCAAATTTCTTATTTGTTATGTATGTACTGTATCTACCGTGTATAACAAATAATGATTGATGATAGTCAAAACATGACGTTTATTTGCTAAGCATCATGTATGAGTCGAACTGTATATAAATTATGTCTATTTAAGGCGCGAGAGGGCTAATGATATAACTATTTAAGGGGATTCTATAATCGAATAAACTCATAATATTTCTAAAAACAATGATTAGTAGTTTGTAGTCATGTACTACACAGAGTTTGTCACCTTTGATGCAGAACTTTGTGGTTTACAAACCGATATAGAATGCGTAAAATGTATTTTTGTTCATCGTTTATTCTAAACGAGTATCCTGTGGTTCAAAGTCCATAGATAGATACATAGTGGTTATTCACCTAGTTTCAAGAAATTTTATGTTACTGGAGCTTTTGACCTACATGGGTGTTTTTAAATACTGCGACGATGACGTAGTATCATGAAAGTTAAGTACCAACTTACTTAAGTTATTCCATTTATTTAATTTGCATTTAATCTTTTTAGACCTCATTCAAGTTACAACAGGAGACCCTTCGCATCTGCAGACAAGCGTCGAACCGTAGTCTTTCTTTCTCAACTCTTTCATTAAAGTTTTTTTGAACGCTTCAATGTTCCTGGTATCTGGGTTCCAGGGCAGGCTTCTCGGCCGACATTCCTGCCCAATTAGTCAATGACAGGTCCGATCCTGACTGCAGCTAGCGCCCTGTCAATGGCCCTGACGATACGATGACTTTAAGACGACCACCGTTACATCTGATCCAGCCGAAGCCGGGACTGTCACAATGCTCTGCACCTGTTCCACAATTTTGCACTTATTGTCATGTAATATTTCTATTCATAGTTGTTGTGGTTCGAAAAGGTTCCTGTTATGCTCGAAGCTATTTTTTCGGTTTTTCTCCCTGCAGTAGGTATTAGCAATTACTTAGGTTAAAATACTAGTTTATGTTGTGAAAATATGATGATACCATCGCCACTATTACTACTTACTTTAATATGCAACCGTAGATTTTGCAACTTGTTATACGTCATTTAGTAACGTTCGACGGAGGCTGTGTACTCCACATATGACTTATCACTTCAGAGAACCCGTTACTCAGTAGCCACACTCTCTCGTACTAATATCCATCTAAATAGACCAACAAGGTAATCTTAAAATAATGTAGTAGACAAACAGGTATAATAATTTTTTCCCTAACAAAATTAAATTTTGGACAAACTTAAGTTACGCAGTCTTATCGTAATTTTAATGACTAATTTGAAAAAACGAAGACATAATAGATCTAAGAGTGGTTTTGGGAAACACGCGTTTCGCTGAAGTTGATCTGAATGGAGGTTGTCCAAATGTTCGGCGCATGTGGACGCATCGGGTGCCAGTCGAGGTCTCGGTGACTCACGCGCGAATTCATTCATCAGTGGAATATGCCGTTTTTTACAACTACACGGTCACCATATTGAGTAAATATGACGCAACAATTTATCCCGAGAAGATAGTCAAGGGGCAGTAGATAATTTGTGGACGTATTTCGGAGCATCTAAACAATCAGATAAGAAAACTCAATCCATTCAAGGAGACCGGAAAGCGACCAACGTCATCTTTGAACAAATAAATGACATCATAAATCTTTGATGAGCAATGACGAGTGCAGTATTTAGTCCTTATTAATAGTACCGACTAAATGTGGGCTCTGCTTTGACGCAAAGCGCCTGGCGGGCGCTTGCGGCGCCCCACACTGTGGCTAAACAAACACAAATGTCGATGGTAGAACCTTTATGGATTCCAGTAAGTCGCATCATTGTTTAGCATCCGCTTACAATCTATTTACACGAAAATAACAACAGACGATGAAACTGTATTTGATGTTTCGTTGACGCAGATACAAATGTATATAAGTAATGTAAATGAGTTGCTACTCGCATAGTTCATTCATAACGATGAAATCATCGGGACTCTTCATGATCCGCGTTCCGGGAAACGAGCTCCTATTACAATTGATAATAACTAATTACAGCTTTAATTACGTTGAAAGCACAAGCTGATGAAATTGTTGACCCACCTAACCAACAGTTAAGGCTTTTAAAAACACTCACCGATTCTACCAAAAGCTAAATCGGTCTTGATATATGTAGAGAACCACATATTAAAACTGTTCCTCAACTCGTAGAAACTTGTTATAAAAGATCGACATTGTCAAAGTCACAAAATACCATTAACAGTGTCCCACATAAGGCAAGGTCCTTGACCGTGCGCGAGCGCCACACTTTAATATAGGAAGGCGCGCGCGCAGCATGGTCGTATAATACACGCCACGCGTCACGCACACATTCACATAAATCAACACACTGACTGTTGACTGTTGTCAGTGTGTTGGCTGCCGTTCAGCGCGCGCACATTTTTTTACTCCTAATTTTTTTATTATACTTATCTCAATAACCACCAACTGAATTAGACATTACTAGCTGCACCCCGCGGTTACCCACGTAAGTTTCCGCTGGAATATCGGGATAAAAAGTAGCCTATGTGTTATTCCAAGTTTTCTCGCAATTGGTTTAGTAGTTTTAGCGTGAAAGAGTAACATACATAGATCTCACTTCCTACTTACGCGGTTGAAACCGCGGGGCGCAGCTAGTACATACATACCTACCTACAGCCTGTCGTTTTTATAATTTAAGTAAGATAATAAGTAAGAAAGATTCCAATTTAAGCGATTATGATGTTGTTCTTTATTCAAACTTCTTGATTTTAAAACCGACCAACAAGCGGCCCGATTCGACCCATCTTCCGTCGTAATCGACATCGAAATCCCACTGCGCAAAGGAATAACTTGCGCGGTTCAAACCATAGAGTTAATTTGACGCGACGCCTGGCGCCGTCTAGTTTAACTGTCACTGAAACCGGCAGCTCACGAGACCTCGCATTCAATGACAGCTGAACTCGATGGTGCCGGCTTCAAATGCATGCAAATTACGCTGTCGTTTTCACCGCGCAGGTTATTCCTTTGCGCAGTAGGATATCGACGCTGATTATTACGACGGAATTTGCGCGGTAACTTCGCTGTTGATGACACCCATCATCCTTCAACTTTTCTTCTCTCTTTCTCCGAGAAACTTCCCACATTCACGCGAGGTTCTCAGACAGTCTGGAGGGGCCTTAAACCTTTGTCTGCTGACAACCTTGACAACTAGGGTAGTTTTGACGGTACTAATTACCTTGTTTACTAGTATTCCTTTAAATATTGTCATCTCTATCACATACAATCTTGAATATATAAAGTGACAACATTTAAAGGAATACTAGTAAACTAGTAGAGTAAAATATAAACTAGTAAAATACCTAGTGATTTTTGCTTTTCCTGATTCTAACGGATTTCGCACTGATATATTCCATTGTGTATTGGCCCACCATAAACGGATCTTCACCTACGTAAAGATATATGTTACAGAAATGATTCAACAATCTTTTCAAGAAACCGTATGATGCAGTTTGCAGTAATAAGCCGGTGTGTACTGTTTAGACAAGATGTCTGTATGTGCGAGCGTGGAAATCCCGGCATATTGTGAGTAACTAGAGTCAGATAATAGGTCCCGGAGCACCTGGCGGGTCAGTGTATGTGACGTAGTTATTCAAGTGACGTCACGACACCAGCTGTGTACGATAATCTTTAGCGTATTTTAAATATATTTTGTAAACCATCCTCCTCCTTGATTCTGTGCTCTTCTTTCCGAGTTTTTCCCGATCCCGAAATCCCATCGTAGTGCTCATTAAGGAGCATATGGGGCCTGGACCTGGAGAGATATTACGAAAATTTTTCTTGGACGGGCCGAAACTTCGGACCCGACCAAACATCTCGTAGGTAGTTGTAATTCATTCTGGACCCATCATTTTCAATATATTCGTTGTCTATTCGTCTATTCTATATTCGTGGTCTTGAATATTAATAAGTTTTTTGGTCTCTTATAGTAATTATTGGTCCATAATGAACAATAACTATCTACTGTCGTTTGGTCGGGTTCGAAGTTCCGAAGTTCGAAGACCAAGGGAAATAGGGATTCACTTTTATTTATAAGATTTTGATGTGGAATGTTCCGCTACCGTTTTAAAATAAACAATGTTTTCTCGATGATAAAAAGATAACGTTGATTACTCTTGAAAAATACTCCAACTACGACATCTTTACTACTTGAATAATAAAATGATAAACATTGTTGTAGTACTATTATGTATTAACCTGAAACGGCTATAATAATTTAGAAATAGGAATAAATTTCTTAGAACAATAAATAATCTCCAATCGATAAGTTAAGTATTACAAAACATTACATCATTGCAGACCAAATAAATGGTCATAGAAATGTAAAGAGACATATCTACATTTATCTGTAGGGGAGGAGACAGGCTGTCACAAATACAGTGATATGTGGTGATATACTCGTGATATGTGTACACAGTTTACTGAGCTAATTATATAGATGATCTAGTGTTTCGTATTGCTCAATGTAACTTTGACAAAGTGACATTTGTTAAACTTGCTACTTCAGTGCTTGAACCCCTGGATCTTATAAATTTACGTATGTTCAGATACTTGCACTATTATTTATTCTGTGGCTCCAGTTATGTTTTTTTTAACTAAATTACAATCGCTCTTATGGCGAAGGAAAACATCGGGAATAAATCGACGCGTAGGATTCACCACCTAAGGCTAAGGCATGGAATATTCACTACCTACCTAGTCTTACTGTTTAGAGAGAAAGAATCAAAGCGGAGGCCTTTGCCCTACAGTGAAACAAATAAACGGGCAAAGAAAGACTATATTATTATACAAGTCACTTGTTTACCTACTGCCTCTACAAGTGATTTCAACTTTGTGAATCTTCTTCATAGAACATGGTCAAATGTAAGGATGTAAAGGATGACGATGTCTAAAACCAAATTACCTTTTGCATTACTAATAATGAAGAAATTGGTTTGTCAACCACAGTCGTCGGGTGTGTGTAGTGTGGAGCGATGACCTTGGCCGAGGTAGCCGGTGAAGGATGGAGATGACGTCACTTCGACTGACCCGCCTGCGCCTGCCTGCCAGCCGCCTAACACACTGTATATATTTATACAAGATGTAACGGGTAAGCCCTTTTAAGCCGAAAGGCGGTTGTTCTAAACGTCTAGGCGAACAACTTTTGTTCTACAACTTTTAAAAATTCGAACTTTTTTTTTGGAAATTTTGAGGTTTTTGTTATATTTTAAAGTGTTTCCTACACTTGGATAACTATACTTAAAGAAATGCTTTCCAAAAATTTCGCACCGGTGAAGGATGGGGAAGGATTTAGCCGGTGAAGGATGGGGATGACGTCACTTCGACTGACCCGCCTGCGCCTGCCTGCCCGCCCGCCGCCTAACACACTGTATAAACTTCTCCGTTTAGTTAATTACTTTCGATTGATGATTCTGAGTAATTTAATTATTAAGTATCACCTAATTTTCGACAGCCTCTGTGGCGCGTCAGGCTAATACCCGGCTGCAACGCAGAAGTTGTGAGTTTAATTTCTGCCGGGACACATTACCTATCTATGTATTTATGCTGACGAAAAGTAAATGATTGACCAAAGAAGCGAAGCGTCTCTGCTTCAAGTCTGGCTAAATTTTCTTTCGTCTGTAAAATGTTGGTTCCTTCTACAGGTCGTATTTCTCAACAGATTTTCACGAAACTGGAGATATAGGTATAAGTAAATCGAGGATTAGTTTTTTTTTGTCTTGGGGGATTTTTGATTGGTTAGGTATGTCGCCCACAACGGGAGTAAATCTTAGTTGCTTAATCTAGGGCACAGATGTCCATGTGCAATATTTACTTATTTATTACTAGCTGCGCCCCTCGGTTTCACCCGCATTAGTCTCGATCCCGCGGGAATATTGATATTTTTCTTTCTCCTGACAAACCAAGCACAACAAAAAAAGAATTAAGTAGCATAATCGGTTTTTCTAAAACTCTTTTTTTGTATTCGATTTGGTAAAAAAAGAATCCTCCTTAAAAAGCCTTTTTTTGAAGTCGGTAAATTAGTCAAGTGAGAAAGTCATGAATGGTAACAGTTAGATAGTTTGACGTCAAAATGAAATTAGTCAATGTTGTTACCGGTATACTGCCGGTATATAATTTCCGTTCGCAAATAAAAACTAACCGCAGCATTCCATTCGGATGAATGTTTTACCAAATCTTATTCATTGATGTGGCGTGTGTCATAATCGGGTGTATTACGACATACAGGTACGACATACTTACTGTATGTATCTAATAATACATACTTATCTATCACCCTCAGATACGTCTAAGTCTGAAATCTATAGAGTGTACTTAGACTTTGATCAGACTTAGCTTAGCTTAAACTAATAAGAAAGAATAATAATATTAAAATAATAATATTCCAATAAGAATTAGAATTTATAGTCGAAATTAATTCACGAATGAAATAAAAAGATCTTCATCTCATAACAGAGAAGCAAAGTGCAGGCAATGATTGTAATTATTTGTAATGGGCATTTAATATGGTCATACTGTGCCTAACTCCAATAATACGTATCCAATCAAATATACAGGAAGCATTTTATTTTAAATTACATTATGTAATTATAATATTTTACAGTTTAAAACAGCTATAAGTAGAACAACTCTTTTCCAATTACCTACTCACGCCTCGCTGATACACGTTGTTTGTTATGAAAAACTAACGTAAGTAAATTACAGTGCCATCAACTTATCCGAATGCCTTAGTCTGTATGTTCTGGGGGTTTCTTCTAGGCTAGGTCATATATCAAATACTCATATTGAGAGTAAACTGACTAAATGTTTATCTCTCTTTAAACTTTTCTTCAAGTGAGGAAACTGACACGTTCTGGGACTCATAGCGGTCCGAAGGCATGATATAATGCCTAAGTTATTGATATTATTATTGATAAGGTATAAGATATTGAATATATATATCCGGAGTAGGTTCTTACTGCCTAAACCCTCTAAGAGGAGAAACTTGCCCTTCAGTGGGACAAACGGGCTAATGATTATTTCGTTTTAAAATGACTTGAATAGAATCTGCTATTTTGTTTCACATCAATCTGTTAATTAATACTCATCGGCTGGTCTTAACGATCCGACCAGTATACAATTTCAAACAACTCGCAACTGTAACGACTAGCCATTAGTTTCTGTTGATATCGAGGCCACCATGCAAATATGCTACCATTTCTAACTACAACTCATATGGCTGCATTTTCCCCAAAATGGCTATGGTAACAGTCATGGGATGTAAGTTGCAACAACTAACATTGTTATGCTATATAGAAGTGTAGAGTTATTGCATATCTAAATACCTCTTAGTATAGAGTTACTACAAATAACCACAATCGCCTAGAAACTAGTCTACCCAATAGTACACCCGTACCCTCCCCTAGAGTAGAAGGGGTGGCGTGGTGAGTGAGTCAGAATCGGCTCGCGTCGGTCAAGGCCGGCCGGAACTAGACCTCGCGGTGAAAGTGGTCATATAGGTACGTTACCTCTTACTCGCGTCATTCGCTCGCTGGTGCAACTTGCTCCACATCCGCCATACATTGGCAACGCTCAGATTAGGTAAGTATTCCGGGAACTTTCCGGAACCCAGTGTAAAACAATTTCATCCGATACGAATATTTTTGGACCACGTATTAACACAAAGTGACCAATATACGTCGAAAGATATTCCTAACGGTATATACTTGCATAGCAGCTTCACAGGAAGGATATAACAGCTAAAATACTGATATAATTTTGATATCTGAAACGTTTACGTAGACACCACGTCACAGTCTCGAGTTCTGTTAAATAAATATACAATTACAATCATTGAGTTATTATGTACTAGTACCTACAATTAGGTAAGCGAGTAGCTATCTACTATCTGTCACCACTGTTCTTACAATCAGATCTCGATTCATCTTCAAACAAGATAAAATTGTAAGTGTCTTACATAATTTGACAAAATAACTTAGTATTAATAAAGTAGGTTAGGTGGGTACTTAGTACTTAGGTTATTTAAATAAGTGTTTTTATATTAATATTTGTTTTATTTTTTAAGTTCTTGCACAACAACAATCTTAAATTAACATAAAAATATTGAAGCAGTGACGTAGAAGTGATAATAGTGTTACTCAAACAGAAGTAGAAGATAATATTTGAGTTCACACCGTTTTCTGCGCCAATATTTAAACTGGCTTGAGCGGAATCATCCCAAATATTAGAAATTCAAATTGATTTTTCACAAATATTTGCTAATGACGCTCTTAATATTTGCCAATGACGTTCCAAATGTTTGCACAAAATCGTGTTAACCGATTTTCAACCTTAGCAATAATTATGATTAAAATTTTATCGCATTTTATTGTGAATACAGAAATAATCGCCGGTTTGGTGTCCACTTCATAGTTTGCGAGTAAAATTGTTATTGAAAAGATCTAGCTACTTAGCTACGTGCTGCCTTTGACTCTACGCACGCCTTCTAAAGGTCCTGGGCTCCATAGCCGTAATGCTGGACCTCTAATAGGCAAAATTAAAATATCTTTTTTTACATGGAATAGATTAGCACTTAGCTCTTCTCACCTAAACGAAAATAATGAAATCCATCTTTTTATACCTACTGCTTCAAATAATTCAAAACTTCGTCGTATTAAACATATTATATATAACTAACTAAGATCTTATACAAAGTGACATCCGAGCTCCAAGTGGTTAATTCCCAAAATAAGCACTAAACAAGTAAGATCGCATTTGAATAAGTTTCTAAATAAAAGCTAAACCACAAGTCTAACTTTGTGGCTGTTCACGGATGGCGCGTGCTCATACCGCAATATTATAATTGACAAGGTAAATCCAAATCGAAAGAAAAACAATCTTAAGTTGTACATACCAGTGTGGCGCCACTATCTTTACAATAACCTGAACTTTTAAAAATAATGTTCAAGTTCTTATTTCTTCGTCTGCAATTGATACATTGGTATTTGGCTTAGAACCCGACAAAAAAACGAATTTCCCAGCGCGTGCTTAATGCTATCAATTTTACTGTGATACCTATAAAATATCTACTCGTCAATTGAGATATCTTTGTAATAATTTATTGTATATACTCGTATGTAAATGAGTACTACTTTTTGTGTATTGGTAAAGATATCCAAAAAAATATATACCTAGTTTGACGCCCTTGATTACGTATTATTATAATAACTGAATTGGTGAAATTTGAAATTGGGATGATCGTTGATTTTAATTGCAATTTGAAAGTCTTATAATCAGGATAATGATAATAATTATGATAATTATAACAACAACTAGCCCTCCTCCTCTTTAGTCTGGCCCCATATTTGAGGATAGGAACTTCGTACAACGTCAAATACCAGATGTACCGTCTCCAAATGCTGCAGTCTCCAACTTAATTGTCGCAGTGTCACTGGCATCTCCAGCTGTTGTGATACCTATTCGGACTGAGGTTTTAAGTTTCTGCCCCTAAGTCTTTTTCTAGGTGTTTTTTTATTTTATTTAAAATGATACTTAATTTCTTGTATGGTTTTCGCGATTTTGCATAATAAAACACTTTATTTATCCGGTTTTATCGCGTTTTTATTCTTTTTGGCTTTTTCAAGGTTAACTGAGATGACTGAGATGACCACCTTGAAAATGCCAACTGTAAAGTTGGCGAAAGCTCGGTTCAAATAATGAATAAAAACGCATTAAAACTGGATAAATAAAGTGTTTTATTAGTGATACTTAATCCATAATTTAGAAGAAGTTATTTTCGAATAGCTATACTTAATTAAATTTTAAAATAATTACAAAATTTCTATGTAAGGATCTACGTTTTCCCGTTCTTAACGCATGTACGCATTAAATTTTACATTAAAATAGCAAAAATTACCTCCGGTATTGATTGATCAGTATCAATATCGACTTTATCGGTCGTGTCGGCAGGCGAGTGAAATCGAGTGTAGTAGATACTCACTACACCTGAGGAAATCCCCAACAATGAGTCAGTGTCAGTCAGAAGCAGACAGACGTCTAACAGCTCTCTACACTTGGCACAGCGATCGAAAACCAACCGTAACGCCATCGGAATAAAGTTCGTATTTTCATTAAATTCTTCCCTAATTGAGGTTTTATCACAAAATCAGTTTTTTATCGCATCTTTGTCGAGTTTTTGCCGCTAACTGAACAATTCGCCGGCAATAACTTGTGGTTTTCGCTCAATTAGCACGAGCCAAATATTGAATTATGTACTAGTAAAAGGGTAAATAAAAACAATGTAATATTTAACTTTAAAATGTCTTTTATTTTGAAAACATATAGTGATATTTTACAGTTAATGAACTACATCGTATAAGTATCATATAAATATTGTTAGTAATAACCTTAGACTTGAGCTAAGACTAAACCCTACATAAATCTAAACAAAACTAAATTAACATCTTTTGAAAGCAAGGAAGGACATGACATAAAATAAATTAGGCCCAAAACCTAACTTATTTTATTACAACAATAATAGTACCTGTAATGAGTTATTAGAACTCATTATAGGCACTACGTACATTGCAACTTAAACTAAACTTCCGCCAAATTTATGTGCAGTTGCCGGGATATCCGCTTAACGTCGGTTAGTTAGATAAGGACACACTGAAACCGACTGGGTTCAATAGGACCGTTTTGATATATCAAATCAAAACTATCTTATAACCTTAGAGAACATGTTTGAAATTGATATTTCAAAAGTTGTCAAGTGCACAGTCTTCTAGGAGCGAAGACGTCGATGTAACATGACTCTGCCTACATTTGAGTTTATCAGTTACAGCCAAAGTGACATCGACAGACAGACAGAAAGACTTGGCAGAGGATTTTATTTATACCTAATACGTGGAGATTGTGTTCTCCACGACTATAAGAATCGTTTATTAATTACTGATTTAGTTCTTGTGGCCTGGTTTAGAGGAATCGACCAAAGTCAAAATAGCTTTATTCATTAAGATTTTACCATGATCATTTTGAATCGGCTTACTATTAACAATTTATTGTATTCGGAAAGCGATCTTCAATGAGAAGAGGACAAGAGACTCACGGATTTATTTTTCGATCGACACTGTATGAAAGGTTCATGAAGCACGTTAAAGAAACCTTAAGGTCTTCAAAATAGTTAGAGATACCCACAAGATACCTAATCAAGACATAGGTATCAATCAAAACATAAATGTCATATCGGTATTGGTACGTCACACAATTTTTAATCCTGCACAAATTCCGTCCATCGTTATTAATGGTCTAGGTAAAATGAAGATAGATAGAGAGAGAACACAAGCATTTGTATAGAATTAGTGTAACACACTTTATTGTACGAGCATCGAGTATAAGCTTAAACAGTCCTTATTACAGCTTGATTACAGCTAACAAAATGAGTTAAATAAAGCAAACAATTGTTTTATGAGTTTGTTTAGTGAGTCGCACGTGGCGTGTTCTACTCGCATGACACGCGTGATGACGTCACGATGACGACACGACGCAATACCGATGTATCAGGTACAAGCCAACGCAGCGTGCATCATCAGGATTTAGACAATTGGAAGTTCCGGTGTAGAGGTACAAAGACTAGGCTAAGTCATAGGCGACTAGCTCATAGCACTTATTTCAATTAGATATTTTTTTTTTACTGTCATCATATTTCATAAAATATAATTTAGAGCTTACGTTTACAGAAAACTGAAAGAACAATGTTTTGTGAGCTTTATTAGATAAATAGACAAAACAATTAGATAAATAAATTTATTTTTAGTCTATCGATAGCGAGTGCTTTTATGCTTACAAGTATAATAATTAGTAAATCAAAATAAAAACGACTATTAGATATTTATAAGTAGTGCAAAGTTTACAAACTGCTAAATATGGAAGAAATCGCTCTTAGCGATAAGGCCGCCCATTTGTACAACTTAATTTTTAAGCTTTTATTTTAGTATTTACTGTTGTATATGTGTGTGTTGTTTTCTATGTATATGTTGTGCAAATAAAGATATAAAATAATAATAAATAATAAAATAATAATATTTTAAATATAACAAGAAAGAAGAAAAATGAGTTTATATTTTATTTTATTTTTTAGTAACAGTAGCAAGTATATTATATCTAATATTGTGTCATACTTATTCATAATTTCCCGGGTTATATTTGTGTACCTATTTTATGAATCTTTACCTCAATATTCAATGAAATCAAGCAATACTAATCAAGTGTACCATTATTAAGATAAAATCTAAGTTGCAACGCGATTTGAAACCCTGGAAATTTTAATTCCTAGCTTAAGTACCTAGCAATTGTCTTTCGTAGATGTAATTGGCTACTAAGTAAATTTTGAAAAATAGATTATACCAACAATAAAGAGAACCACCTAAGTAGACAAAAGGGACGGATGGCCGTGGGTCCCCGAACCTAAAGCATTTTCTATGTATAATATGTATTTATCATACATAGAATAATGCAAACAAAATAAGTATAATATGTAGTATATCCGTTGTCTAGTAGTACGCGGTGTACGAGCCTAGGCTTAACCCAAAAAATTAAGTTAAGCACTAGTGCTCAATTTGGGTCTAGATTGCACTGTGTGCAATGTCGTGCAATATTTATTTATTTTATATTTATTAATCTGCCGATTATTTGCAAGTAAGTCTGGTTATTTTTTACAATTTACTATATTTTGCAGCGCCTGGCTTCAACAGTACTTCAATGGGCGACCGTTTAGGTGTGGATTTTTGCATTGCGGTAGGTAGGTGAAGTAAAGTAAAGTTTGTATTTCATTAGTAAGTGACGATGACGAAGGATGACGATGACGATGATCATGATGCCACTCTACATAACTTACCCTACCCCTGTGTCGATTTTCATTTATTGAATAGTTATCACCCGCGTAAGTCCCGATCATGCGGGATTTTCGGGATCAAAAGTATCCTATGTCACTCTCTATCATTTAAACTATCGATGTGCAAATTTTCATCCAATAAATAGTTATCACCCGCGTAAGTCCCGATCCCGCGGGATTTTCGGGATCAAAAGTATTCTATGTTACTCTCCATCATTTAAACTATCCCTATGCAAATTTTCATCTATTAGATAGTTATCATCCGCGTAAGTCCCGATCCCGCGGGATTTTCGGGATCAAAAGTATCCTATGTTACTCTCCATCATTTAAACTATCCCTATGCAAATTTTCATGCAAATCGGTCGAGCCGTTTGACCGTGAAGAGGGAACAAACAAACAAACAAATAAACAAACAAACAAACAGACTTTCGGATTTATAATATTAGTAGGATATCCGTTGTCTAGTAGTACGCGGTGTACGAGCCTAGGCTTAACCCAAAAAATTAAGTTAAGCACTAGTGCTCAATTTGGGTCTAGATTGCACTGTGTGCAATGTCGTGCAATATTTATTTACTAGCTGCGCCCCGCGGTTTCACCCGCGCAAGTCGCGATCCCGCGTTGTTCGAACACCTACCTACCGCAATGCAATAATCCACACTTAAACGGTCGCCCATTGAAGTACTGTTGAAGCCAGGCGCTACCGCGCCTGGCATCATCAGTACTTCCCTGGTCGTCCGTTTAAGTGTGGATTTTTGCACTGCGGTAGGTAGGTGAAGTAAGTTAAAGTTTGTATTTCGTCAGTAAGTGACGATGACGATGACGAAGGATGACGATGACGATGGATGACGATGATGATGATGCCACTCTACATCACTTATCCTACCCCTGTGTCGATTTTCATTCATTGAATGGTTATCACCCGCGTAAGTCCCGATCCTGTGGGATTTTCGGGATCAAAAGTATCCTATGTTACTCTCCATCATTTAAACTATCCCTATGCAAATTTTCATCCAATAAATATTATCACCCGCGTAAGTCCCGATCCCGCGGGATTTTCGGGATTAAAAGTATCCTATGTTACTCTCTATCACTTAAACTATCACTATGCAAATTTTCATCTAATAAATAGTTATCACCTGCGTAAGTCCCGATCCCGCGGGATTTTCGGGATTAAAAGTATCCTATGTTACTCTCTATCACTTAAACTATCCCTATGCAAATTTTCATCCATTAATATTATCACCCGCTTAAGTCCCGATCCCGCGGGATTTTCGGGATCAAAAGTATTCTATGTTACTCTCCATCATTTAAACTATCCCTATGCAAATTTTCATCTATTAGATAGTTATCATCCGCGTAAGTCCCGATCCCGCGGGATTTTCGGGATCAAAAGTATCCTATGTTACTCTCCATCATTTAAACTATCCCTATGCAAATTTTCATGCAAATCGGTCGAGCCGTTTGACCGTGAAGAGGGAACAAACAAACAAACAAATAAACAAACAAACAAACAGACTTTCGGATTTATAATATTAGTAGGATATCCGTTGTCTAGTAGTACGCGGTGTACGAGCCTAGGCTTAACCCAAAAAATTAAGTTAAGCACTAGTGCTCAATTTGGGTCTAGATTGCACTGTGTGCAATGTCGTGCAATATTTATTTACTAGCTGCGCCCCGCGGTTTCACCCGCGCAAGTCGCGATCCCGCGTTGTTCGAACACCTACCTACCGCAATGCAATAATCCACACTTAAACGGTCGCCCATTGAAGTACTGTTGAAGCCAGGCGCTACCGCGCCTGGCATCATCAGTACTTCCCTGGTCGTCCGTTTAAGTGTGGATTTTTGCACTGCGGTAGGTAGGTGAAGTAAGTTAAAGTTTGTATTTCGTCAGTAAGTGACGATGACGATGACGAAGGATGACGATGACGATGGATGACGATGATGATGATGCCACTCTACATCACTTATCCTACCCCTGTGTCGATTTTCATTCATTGAATGGTTATCACCCGCGTAAGTCCCGATCCTGTGGGATTTTCGGGATCAAAAGTATCCTATGTTACTCTCCATCATTTAAACTATCCCTATGCAAATTTTCATCCAATAAATATTATCACCCGCGTAAGTCCCGATCCCGCGGGATTTTCGGGATTAAAAGTATCCTATGTTACTCTCTATCACTTAAACTATCCCTATGCAAATTTTCATCCATTAATATTATCACCCGCTTAAGTCCCGATCCCGCGGGATTTTCGGGATCAAAAGTATCCTATGTTACTCTCCATCATTTAAACTATCCCTATGCAAATTTTCATCCAAATCGGTCGAGCCGTTTGACCGTGAAGAGGGAACAAACAAACAAACAAACAAACAAACAAACAAACAGATTTTCGGATTTATAATATTAGTAGGATTTTATATTTATTAATCTGCCGATTATTTGCAAGTATGTCTGGTTATTTTTTACAATTTACTATATTTTTTGGCAAAAGTAAATCTTTCCTAAAACATGCTTGACACACCATTAAACTGATAATAATTAGCAAAATAAAGCCCCTTATCAAAATACAAGGATAACATCGTTATCCTTGTATTTACCTAGAACTCAACACAGTTCAAGGACATGGGACAAGGACATGGTTCGACAATCGGCGGACCTGTGGCGCCTTACTAAGACACTCCTCACAGAGGAACAATGAATCTTAACTTCTGGGAGTTAGGTTCTTATTCAATTGATAACTATTACATATGCCCATGATTACACTCCTATTAATAAAATTAAAAAACAAAACTTATAAATATTAGTAGTGTCGCAAAAAGGTGGTTTAACTTATTACACTGGATATAAGCGTGTAATAAATTATACTACATTTTAGATGTCCATGTTGGTGTTGTTAAGTGTATTATGCACTAGATAGGCCCCGCGGTTTCACCCGCGTAAGTGAAAAACGCGTTATGAAGGGCGCGGGCGGCGCGTTGGTTCTCGAGCAGTTGCACGTTTTCATTCATTACTCGGGGTTTACTAATTGGATTTCGATGCAAAGTATACCACGCCGTTCCTCGAAAATAGAACTATCCAATATTGAAAAGCAGATTTCAATCGGATTAGTAGTTTTTAATTGTATAAGGAACAGACGGAGAAACAGACGAACAGATAGACAGACATGAATTTTTAAAATTAAATAATTTTGTTCTACTACTTTTTATAAGTCCTCTAGATAACTTTTTTTAATTTACTTCCAAGTACAGACTTTTTGTCCTATCTTCCTTTATTATCACTATAGATAGATATGGATAACGCGTTACACTGGATGAGATGTGCTATCTCTACTACTTTTTTTTTTATCAATCAGCAGTGTGTTGACCTCTACGTGCTACGACATAGCTCTACGGCTACAGTGCGCTACGACACCCGGGCGATACACCCGCCATCGCGCGCTACGCGTAATTACGTAGCGCGTGCTACGAGTTCATTCACTTCACTGGCAACGCTCGCCCCCGCACCGCGTCCGCCCCGCCCCCGCACTGTGACGAAGGCTTTCACAAATATTGCAACACTGACGTTATTGTGAAATATTACATGATATCGTTATACAATTATATTATGACACCAAAATTATAAATTAAATGAAAAATAATCCGATATATTCTCACTGGATAATCAAAACGGAAAAAAAGTGAGGCTTACTTTTCCTTTGTGCAATGTTTAACATGGGCAATTTGTAAGCTATACCGTAGTGCTATACGTTCGATGGATTATTAGTTAAGTTTCAGCAAATTAAGGGCAAAGACATTTAGGTGAAACACTAATTTAGCATAATGTTAACAAAAAAAACCTAACTACTAACACTACTTACATACATCTACAAAAAATTAATTCTAAATTTGTTACACTTAAATTTGACATTCATATTTTTACCGACTACAACTGTCTCTACGTTATTGTAAACTTAAACTACACTGTGGCACACATAAACACAATTATCACACTAAAATCGAACTGAATCGACACAGCAAAACACTGGTTGACGTCGTCACAACAGCAGTCAGCTGTTGCTTCCGTTTACTACGAAGATTATCGAAGAAGATCAGCGAATGAAGAGATACGCGGACGCGATGAGCTCAGGCTCGGCACGTGCGCGCGGACGGTTGCTGGCACGCGAGTGGGCAATCCGCAGGCGCCCCGCCGCCGCACGCTCGCCGCTCACCGCCACTCATATATACCGAGCCTCCGACACCGCCTACATCACTCTCTACCTGAGACCAGACCACAACACAAGTGCTCGCACCACCCTCTCCATACTACCCTTTTAACGAGACGTAAACCATGTCGGTCCTCAAGTGTTGCATAGTGCTTGCAGCTGTCGTCTATTGGACCCACAGCCAGCCCACTCACGGCGCCCTACGTGTCAACCTTAACGAAGTTCTAGACAAGGCAGTGTGCCCCATCAAAGTTGTCATTGACGAAGATAAGACCAGAACCCCGCGGCTAATCAAGACCCTCGTCTGCGATAAGAAACCGAGCGCTGTTTGCTCGGCGGAGACGACTTCACATGCGTGCTGCCATCATCATCACCATACGTTCAAGACGGAGTGCGTCGAAGTCATGGACACAGTGCTAGTTCAATACAACGACAGTACGGAACGTGTATCGCTGCATGTGCCCGTCGGATGCACCTGCATGATCAAAGAGTCCAAACCTACCAAAGACGCGGATTGACCGGCTTAAATTCAGCGCCAAGGGCTCGAATCTCCACCGACTAGTTCCTACTCCAGTTTAAGTAATTTATTGAAAAAAAAATAGAAAGTATTATTATTTATTTCATTGTAAATAGACATTCTTGTTAGTGTTAAATTTTCAGTATTACTTGTGAATAGGTGTACTGACTGCGACTGGCTGGTCCAAGCGCGCGCGGGATCGCAGGCGGAACCGCGTTATTTGGTTAGTTAAATTGTTGATTAAATAACAAAAGGTTGTGATGCTACTAGTTTTAAGGTAATTTATTTTTGAAGACTGTATTTTTATACGATGCCAAGTGTCTGCCCTTGCGAGGGTGGTTTTTTATTTAATAATAATTTTGTTACACAATATGAATTTTTGTTTAGTTTATTCAACCTGACTAGATTAAGCCAGTGAAAAACCCATATTTAATTAATATAAAATTATCGAAAACACTGCTAAACCGAAACCGATGTTGGTGCTACAAAATCTCTTGGATTTATATTTCAGGACCTCCCTGTAGATAACACAGATCAATTACAAGTCTGTAAAATAATTCTATTTTAATTGATTCTATTTATTTTTCTCACATAATTGAAGTCTCTGTGGCGTATCGGGCGAACACCCGGCTTCGACGACGCACAAGGCTGCTTATACGATTCCTACCAGTAAAAGTAATTTAAATGTTTGTTGCTGGTTCTGTCGGTGCTTATATACTTAGGGGCCAGATTGTCAGGCGACCAACTACAAAATAGAGTTCCTGATGCGATATCTATTATTACTTATTTTAACTATTAAATAAATAATAATACTTATAGAGTTACGTAGATAGATAGGGCCTGTAGATATGTACCTACTTGTGAGCAAGTTGCTTGTTGAGTCAGCAAGTGAGTCACATCTTGCGGAGACTCGCTCACTCAGTGTGACCTGTTGTGGATTCATCAGACGTTCCACTATCGATCTTAAAACATCTAGCTCGTAGGTTGGTACCTAATGTTCCCCATGGTGCGTTCATTTCACCCGATAAACAAGAGGAGCGAGTTAGAAACTACGCTGTTGATTTTTCAAAATGTTGTTTAGAGTATTGATAATTCAATATTAATCTACATTTCAATTGCGTTGCTTTTTTCTAATTTGCGCACACGTCATGGTAGATACGTATTGACACAATATTAAATTAGTCTTTGGTTTATCAGTAACTTTTAAAAATAATTTATAGCACACTAAATGCTACAAAGATGACCAAAAGGTATCGTGTCCTATGCTACCACTGTAAGAGGCACTATAAATAATAGATAATTATAAAAGCGGTACGGTACCATTACGGACTCCGTTATAACATCATAACGATAATTTTCATACAACTTCGTCTCCGCTTTGGTGGAAGCACTTGTATGAAAATTATCGTTACGAGTATAGCAGAGTCCGTAATGGGACCTCTCCGCTCGCCGTGGAAAGCGAGCATAAAACCGAAAAAAAATGGTTTTTTCACTATAAATACTTGTAGAATTCGTTAGATCAACACGAATAGGAGAGCGTCATTCATCTACTTTTCTCATGCGAACTATGCAGTGATTTTCTCTCCTCGCGTCACTGCTGCCCCTCTGAAACTGCAACTAAGTAGATACTTGAATCTTCAAGTCTACAAGAGATAATTTTTATAAGGTAAGGAAGCATGCTAATGCTTGGAAGAGATCAAACGCAAAAATATTTTGTCATTCTTGACTCTATCATTTTGTACCTGTTCTGTAAGACCCATTAAATTTTAGGAACATTTCTTATTTATTTCTTATTTATAATAATATAATAAAAACGAACTCTGCCTGGCTGGTTGGCGGGCGGTACCGGGCGCCACGCCCACCTGCGCTCACACGGCACCGGCGCACAGTGGATCGAAATGCGATGATGGTAAGTAGTTTAAGCAACTTCAAACTTACTTTAAGTAACTTATTTTGAGAAAACTTTAATTAAAATTGGTTGTGCTTATTAATATAGGTAAACAATGTTAGTTGTAACGAACTTCGCATGTGTTAAAAAAATGGCCTTATTTCGAGATTTATCGCCATAAGCGTTTTTATTTGTAATGGAGAAAATGTAACTTTGTAACAAAGGAATTTTAAAATTACAATTTGACTATTTTTTTGTGAGAATCGAAAATATTACCATTAATGAGTAAAACAAATATTCCCATAATTTTTTTTAAAACGAAACAGTCGATGATAATATTATAGTCCCATTTTTTGGAGAATCGAGGCAAAATTAGTATTTAGATGTTTTATGCAGCGCAAACCACTTTTAATCCATGCTATTTTTGGCGCTGGCTGTAGTGCCTGGGACATTGTTAGGTGGAATAGGCTTGCCCAGCAACTATACCCTCCCAGCCTAATCAGCCATGCTCAACAGAACTGGTCAATACGTCTGGAGCTAACTAAGCCGTGGGTTTCCTCACAATGTTTTTCCTTCACTGTAAGTTCGACGTTACTTTTTCGC
Source organism: Idaea dimidiata (assembly GCA_949358125.1). NCBI lineage: Eukaryota > Metazoa > Arthropoda > Insecta > Lepidoptera > Geometridae > Idaea > Idaea dimidiata. The sequence continues at coordinate 14,305,486 of OX442334.1, forward strand.
ACATTAAAATTAGGTACATTTGAAGTATATTGCATATCTCTTCTATTTTTCACCTATACATACAGATTATAAGGATTCCGTGACAAACAATCCTTTTTTTCACAAAGTTACATATTTTTCTCCATACAACAAAAAACATTAACGGCGGTAAATCTCGTAAGTAAATACCTATAATAAGTTTACGAAGTTCGTTACAACAAACAACGTATGATAGGTTTACGAAGTTCGTTACAACAAATATCGTTTGTATTAATGAGCACAACCGATTCTCATTCAAAAATTTTCAAAGTAAGTTACTCGAAAATTAGTACCTAGTTGCTAATACTACTAGCATCGGAATACGATCCACTGTGCGGCGCCGGGCGTTACCTACCGGCTACACCCACTGCAGGCGCACTCGCTGAACCTCTGCGCTGCGGTGCGCACGCGGCTATTGCAGCATTAATTATAGCTATCGACAATATACCATCTACTTTCAGGTACAATAATGATGAGTCCTTGTCCGGTTGCACAGAAATGAGCGCGATGAAATTGCACGCCGGACTACAAGCCCGCAACTGGACAGTTCCATCCGGTGTGTAGTATGCAAGAAAATCTCAACGAAAGGTATCAAACTTTTAATTTAAACAATTGTTCATACCTTCATTTTCCTACTCTTAATCTATTAACTACCTATACTTTACCTTAGATTTTTCTTTCGTTTTCGTAGGATTGAAACAAAAATTCCTTTTCCAGTTTTAATCGCTATGTAAGTATTTAGCATTTTTTTTTTACAATTAAATGCCTGATGCTAAAAATGTGGTTTGACGTCTTCTTTCTATCATACTTACTAATTCATCTGCGACATGGCATTTTGTAGAGTAAGTACCTACCTACCTAACTTTCCAACAATTTCAACTTAAAACTTCAATGACCCATATCTCCGAAACGTGGCCTATCATGCGATGGAACATTTTCTATTTATTTGGGTCTTTTCTGTCCAAATATATTTTTAGGTACAAGTATAAAGATAGGTAGCGATCAATATAGGTGTGTCGTGTCGTGATTCGTGACGACACCATGTGCACGGGCAACCGTCGCGCTAGGCTGTTTAGTTTAAGTGTAGTACTTAATTGTTGGAACCTACCAAGTAATCAAAGACTTTGGTACCTACCTAATTAAGTAAATTAATAAATAAAATAGTTGTAAATGAAATGGCAAATTCACACAATGCCGATCCCAGTTGATCAATTTTGCAACCATTTTACATTTTACTTCAAGTCATAAATCGGATATCGGCATCGTGCGTATAGGTACTCCCTAACGAAGGTTCCAAATGAAAGGCGACAAATGAAGAAAGTTCGTTTATTATGAACGTAAATAATATACATTGCAAATGTTTATTTATAAAAGCAAGTAAAAACCGACGAGACACATACACCGTACGATATAATATAGTACATATTTAATCATTTCCACCGACGCATATATTTACTGTAGTAAAGTAACTAACTAGATACATAATATATAATATAGGTACTATAGTCTGGTCACACAACGACTCGCGACGACACGACATCGGCTGACTACTTGTCGGCCGATCAACACCTCACTCACCACCAACATCAAAATGAAAAAGAGAGGTAGTAAATTGTGTATCGAAGAGGCGAGCAGTGCAGGGTGTGGGACTAGTGCAGGCTGAGATATTCCACTAAAATCACCTGGACACGTATTCTATAACTAAATAGTCTAAACATAGCTTCAGCTTCGTTAGAATTATCTCGAAAACAATTTAACAATTTTTGGAAATTTTGCAGTTTCAGTAAAACTATGAAGAAATGTTAGTAATTTCTTGTACAGTTTCTAAAAAAATATTGCACCGTTTTCGAGAAAAACCTAACGATACTAAAGCGATATAGATAGATAGATATAAAGGTTTTTTTTAGTTATAGCGCACATGTCTTAGGATATGGTAGCGGAAAAGATAGACCCAAGACATTATCAGTGGACACTATAGCGTCCTTGAATAGGTTACCCCCCTCCGTCGCAAGCAAGGGACGCGACGGTAGCGCGTGGAACGTACACGGGTAACTCGTCTACAAATGTTAGTCGCGAAAAAAATGGACGAAATTATATTATTGCATGCGAGTCGGGCCACGTCACACGCGTCCGCAGCACGCATTAACACTTCACGCAGCTGGTGTCTTATTTCTTTTTCAGTTGGGTAAAATGTTCGAGTGCGTGTTCCGTGACATGTGGTCTTGCGTTGGGTGTGACCCGGCTTTAGGGCGTTTTAAGCTAAGCGTCTACCAATCGGCATCGTACGCACCGGACGCATCGCATCAAACGGATCGTAACATTCTTTGTATAGAAAGTCACGTAAGTGCATTCACCAATCCGCATCGAACGGATCACCCGAATCTTCTCATCGGCAAGGCCGACGCTGTTGCTTCGTGCAGATGACGTCACTCGGTTGCTTAGTGGGGTTGGAAGTTAGCTTAAAACGCCCTTAGTGCTAGTTCAGAGAACACGAAGGGCGCAGGACCGTATGAAACCGTTTTAGTGAAAGCACACGCAAACAACTGAATGCTTTTGATAATAGCGAGCGCAGGATTCTGCACCTATATTTAGACTAAAACACCTCAATTTTGCTTCACTACTATGCAATTCGATTCGAAAACGTTTCAACAGGTTTTGGAAATTAAACAAAGTTTTGCTTAAGCTTTTACAGTGTTAGTGATTTCCTGAACTGAAATGCTGGACCATTTGAGCAAAAAATTAAACAGAACTGAGGAATAGTTGGAAACATTTTAGTTATAAAATAGTTCTTGCGCCTAGGTGACGGTGTTCAGTCAGAACTAGCACTGATAACGACGACGTGATATGAACTGTTCTAAGAAGCACCTGAACCTAAGCTAACGAAACACAGATACATAGTACAAACAATACGAAGTGCGGTCGTTCTATAGATGTCTGATTTCGATAACCGTCTACGTTCGAACGAAGTATTCTCTGTATTGCACTCGACATCACGACAGACGGTCGCGACTAAACGTTACTACTTACCTACATAAAATTTTATATAAACAGAAGACTTCATGTAGTATTCACAGATCATAAGTGCTCAAATAAGCTCTTTAAGTAGACTTCATAATGTAATGTTGTAGTTAATCTAACGCAATAAAGACGATAAGCGGGATTTTGCCAATAGGGAAATACATGGCGCTGCCGCGATTTGCGGGGTCAGTACTTCCCTGGGCTAACGGCGAGTCGAGGGCTAATGCCGCAACTATAGTTTAGTACTATAGTATGTAAAGTACATACTTTGGCCCTACGACACGCCCGTGAGGCCAAAGAACTAACCAGTAGACAGGCCCTCCCTAGTTCGTCAGTTGTAAACGGATCCTCCCAGTTCGGTAAACCAGAAAAGCAAATTAAAATAACGTCTTACAGTCATACGGTTACAAAAATCACAATTTTACATAATAATTAATGTTAATTCTTATAATAAAACAGTAAACTCGACAAGAACTACAAATCCAAGTACACATCTAACTAGAAAAAGCAAGGTAAGGCGAACGAACAAGGGCACTAAAACGAAATGTTTGGACATTACAGTGTTTTAACATTCGATTAGCGATTCCTATAGTTACACCGGTATTTATAGACAAGTTGAATAATTGCTTTGGCTAAGTATGCATTTTGTCACACTCTTGTTAGAAGTTTTCAACGTCTTGGGAAATGAGACAGAGATTTTACTTAGTTGGAGTAATTACTTTGTCTATAAATACTGGACCTGTACTTTAATTATACAGACCAATGAAAAATCTGTCATAAAGAGTAGACCTATAATGCAAAGAAGTTATATAACTAGAATGCTCACGTAGAACTAATAAGTGGGCTGCTTTAATGTAGCGTTCTGTCCCTTTCTGATACTGTAATTAGAAAGGGACAGCAAAATCAATGCTGAGTTCTGTCCCTTGTAATAGTGTTATTAGGAAGGGACAGCATGCACAATGTAGCAGAACACTTTTTAGTTCTACGTGAGCATTCTAGTCTAGTAATATCACTTCTTTGCTATAATGACAGATTTTCTTTATGAATGAAAGTTTTTTGCTCGTTTGTTTAAAGTAGAGGTAGAGTGTTTGGACACTCATAGGATAAGCAATTCCCATGGTTTCACCTTTGCTTGGTTCCCCTCGTGTGACGTGTACTCAGGTTGAGATACCGAACTGCGTCCGCCACCGCACACCGGCTACTGTAGACTCCATTAGGAGCAGCACGGCTTGGCTTGCGGCGCGCGCTCGGGGCGGCGGTCGACGGCGATGCGCGCGGGGTCGCCGCCGGCGCCCGCCTCGCGCCCCGCCGTCTTATCCAAGATGGCGGAAGCTAGCTCAGAGAATGCGCGCTCGATGTTAATGTTCGCCTTCGCGCTCGTTTCCATGAAGCGGATGCCGTGCTCGCGCGCTATCTGCACACAAAATACATATGCACGTACATGCTTTACAAATCAGACTTATAATAAACTAGCTGCGCCCCACGGTTTTACCCGCGTAAGTCCCGTTTCCGAGGGAATATTGGGATAAAAAGTAGTCTATGTGTTATTCCCGGTATCCAGCAACCTATTTTCCAAGTTTCATCGCAATCGGTTCAGTGGTTTTTGTGTGATTGAGTAACAAACATCCAAACATCTAAACACTCAAACTCACACTTTCACATTTATAATATTAGTAGTATCACCCTGCCGTTTCAACCGTAAAATGCCTGGTTCTTGCGGAATATCAAGATAAAACGTAGCTTATGTGTAATTGGGGCTTGTAATTGGGTAATGGGGCTAGATGGCGCTGTGTGTTGGTCACAGAATTTATTATTATAATTCTAGGTGTCTATACATAAAGTTTTATACCAATCGGTAGCGCATTTTTTGCCTGAAGAAGCAACAAAGTCATATCCATACATGCAAACATTCGCGTTTATGATATTAATAAGATAAACCTAACTCCATACAATTTCATTCGACCTTGCATTTCTAATGATTGAATTAATAAAAATTCAAATATTTTTGAACAAAAACATCTCTCAAATAAATATAATTTATTGCTTTTATTAACGCAAATATCTTAGTTCTACCTATACCTCGTTATAATCTTATACAATTTCTCACATAACAACTGAAATATTAAATAAACTTAATACAGAAAATAATTTAAAAATTAAAAACCGACTTAAAAAAAGAACTAAAATAATTTAAAAAAAATTAAAACCACCAAAAAAAAAAGAATTGATAAAAAAGACCAAAATAACCTCTACATACAGCGCCACCGACTAATTAATCTGTTTTATCATCTGAAGTCGGGCAGCCAAACTAAGTACAATATGGAACCATACAGCCAGTAAAACTGCCCGACTTCAGATGATAAAACAGATTAATTAGTCGGTGGCGCTGTATGTAGAGGTTATTTTGGTCTTTTTTATCAATTCTTTTTTTTTTGGTGGTTTTAATTTTTTTTAAATTATTTTAGTTCTTTTTTTAAGTCGGTTTTTTAATTTTTAAATAATTTTTTTATTTAACCCGTTTTAGTACCTACCTACCTACTTTCGACTGCCAAATAAATTAACAATACCTATTGTTACCGTAATTTTAATTATTGAGGAGTTTGCTGATGAGAAGGTGGTTTTAGGTGGTCCATCAATCTGTACTTAGTTCTTTAGGGGTCTTTTCTTTTTGGTAGAAGTCCAAAAACGAGTAATTTATTACATTCTGGGAAGCTATCCTGTCCATCATTCCGAAGATACTCATCAGATCCTAACCAAATTTTTATGGGACCACCACGAGGCTTCCACCTTTCCATTAAAAAAAGAACCATCTCAATCGGTCAAGCCACCTTCGAGTAATCGGTGAACAAGTGAATTGAATACAGCTTTTTGAGGAGCATTTCCGGTCCTCACTTCGAAGATCCTCATCAGATCCTCACCAAATTTTTATGGGACCACCTCGGACCTTCCACCTTTCCATTAAAAAAAGAACCATCTTAATCAGTCAAGCCACCTTCGAGTAATCGGTGAACAAACATAAAAAAAAAAAAAAAAAAAAAATACTTGACGAATTGAGAACCTCCTCCTTTTTTGAAGTCGGTTAATAACAATGGGAAATGTCAATAGTATTATGTTGCAAAATGTTATACAGTATGAGCAGAGTATGTATGAGGCAGTGATGACTAACTCGAAACAGTGATAATTAAAATCAAGTACAAGCTACCGAGTACTGTAGTAGGATAGGATAATGTATCTACAGCACAGCTTTCTAGAGCAAAGGTTATCTTTATGATAACAAAACATTACTTCTGCACACTAAACATTGTACACTTGTTAAATTAAATTTATACAATCCTACCAGCGCCCTGTGGATTCACCCGCGTAAGTCCTGATCCCTCAGGAATATTGGGATAAAAAAGTAGCCTTAATGTTATTCCAGGTCTCCAGCTACCTATATTCAAGTTTCATCCCAATTGGTTCAGCAGTTATTGCTTGAAACAGTAACAAAATCACATACAGACATTAAACACATACAAACTGTCACGTTTATAATATTAGTAAGAATCCACTTAGTTTAAGACTTGGTAAGGTATTTTATTAACACCCTAAACTTAAACACTACATAAATAAACTACAACATTCTAATAAAAATGTAGTAATAAATACTTTCATAAAAAAGCAGCACATAAACATTCATAAAGGTTGACATGTGATAATAAGAGAATCATGATGTAAGTCAATGAGTTCACCTCATTTGATGAGACCTTAGCACTTTACCAACTTTAGTGTGATTAAAAGTTAGTTGAACAAGAATTAGTTTGTTCTTGCAATAAGTTTGTGGTCTATTCTGGTTCATCAAGTTGTTAATGTTACTTTATTGCTGTAAATAATAGGGGTTAAAGTATGAAATTGCCGTTTTATTGCAATAGGTTCTTTGAATTGACATAGAATCTTCATGGTTTGAGGTTTTCGAATGAAACTTTTTTCAAATGGTTTCTGTGATGTTCTTTTTTTAAAAAATGTGAAACATTTGAATATCGACTTTCAATTGTTTTTGTTTTTTGGAGTTTTGGCGGGAATGCGTTAAGGAGATGTGTTGCTAAATTTTCATTTTTGTGAAACTTAGTTCAAATGCGTGTAAAATGTTTAATTTCGGGGGCATATTAATCAATTTAGTTTCGTGAAGGTGTACAAGTATAAATAAAAGTGAAAACCGGTGCAAAACATGTACTTCAGCTTAGTGTTTTCTCCAAAGCTCCGTGAACAAACATTGTAAAAAATGGCCCCCTTTTTACAATGATTCCCTCGACTTGACTTTAACTATGACGACTTGACTGTTTTGTTCAATGCAAATAACTTGCAAATATTGATAATACTTGACACTGGCAAATGTCCGAAAGGAAAAGCCATTTTTAAAGAAGAAGAAGAATTGTTTTTGTTATTCAATTTAGACAAGAAAGATGGATACTGCGAAAATTCGAGTGATTTTTGAATACGAGTTCCGACGCGGAACTAACGCGGCAGAAACAGCCCGCAATATCAATGCTGCGTTTGGAGAGGGGTCTACTAATGAACGCACCGTGCGATTTTGGTTTAAACGCTTTCGTGATGGAAATTTCGACTTAAAGAACGAGCCACGAGGAAGACCGCCCACACAGGTGAATAACGATGAATTAAGTCTAAGCAGAAGAAAAATATTGTTTGTTGCGAAGCATATTCTGCATCAGCCACAAGTTTGGCGAATGTGAATTTCAAATACATGTTTTATTGAACCTTCTTCTAAGGTCTGCAAATAACAGAATCACGATTCATTAAGTTTTGTTCGATACTTTTTTACTTTGAAAATTGTGCTGTATTTTCTATATTTTACTCTTTTCTCCTCTATTATACTATATATCGAAACAATTTTTGATTTAATACAAAGGAAATAATCAATACTTTTAATTGCTTATGTGATGATTTTTAATATTGCTTAATTTCCGTAAAATTATCGAAAAATGATTTGAGACTTACGCCTTTTTAGTTTCGTGTTAAAAGCATGAAAACCTTCAATCTAAAATCAACTGTATTACAACGCATCTAAGTAGACGTTGCGCCAACCTCAGTCCGCCGTCTGGCGCCGTCGAAGGTGGACCTATGTCAGTTTTCGCTCCCAAATAATTACGTAATCTATTTTAAATTATATTTCTTATAGATTCGAACTTTTTACATTTTTTCCGGCCAATATGAAAATAATTGTTATGTTATGACAGTCATGTCAAATCATACCTACTGTCATAAAACTGTCTAGTATTGTTGTGATTGTTGGTAAAACGTAGTGATTATTTATCTTTGATATTTTATTGTTGTTGTACTAAAAAAAGAAAGACTAAATAATTACACAAGAAATAAATACTACAAAGATAATAAACAATATAATTAGTCTAAGGTGAATGACCATTGAGTCCAAAAATGCCCATCACACTGGTGGCATTACCCCGTTGAATGGCCAACGATACTATTTGTACTTAGTGTTGCAATCAGAGTAACTGTATTTACTAGCAATTTGCAATAAAAAAAGCTTTTTCCAAACGAAAGCTTGCTAAAACATCAAAAAGAAATCTAAATATCGTAAGAGAGGCGAAAATATAAATCTATTTACCTTTTCCATTGTCAAAATGAAAATTGAGATAGGTACTTACCTACAAGGATTTTGCGGAATTAATATAATAAGTATCTACACTTCATCAAGGTAATGCAAGCTAATAGTTTACACATCTACGGCTCAACAAAGTAATTTTACACACCTACTGCTCTACAAAGTAATTTTATTTGACCACTAGCTGCGCCCCGCGGTTTCACCCGCGGAAGTGAACGCGTTATCACGGGCGCGGGCGGCCAAGCGGTTGCACTTTTTCGTTCATACTCGGATTCTACTAATTGGATGTCGATGCAAAGTATACCACGACCTTCCTCGAAAATTGAACTATCCAATATTGAAAACCAGATTTCAATCGGATCAGTAGTTTTTAATTGTATAAGAAACAAAGAAACAAACAGACAGACATGAATTTTAAAAATTATATAATTTTGTTCTATTATTTTTCCTAAGTCCACTAGACCACTTTTTTTTAAATTACTTCCAATTACAGACTTTTTGTTCTCTTTTTCTTTATTATAAGTATAGATAGATATAGGATAAGAAAAGGTCAACGTAAAGCGAGCCTTTATTCCCTAGGTACATAAAGTGCCATTATACACCTAAGTAGGGCATAATAGTAGTATATGCACCGAGGTACTAAAGCCCTGTCTTATATAGCGGGCGTCATGTTGAATCCAAAGCGTACGTATCTTGAGCGAAGCGAAGGAGTTATGTACCTAGAGTCCTGAGTGAAGCGTGGGATTCAAGCGCCCAAGATAAAGACAGGCTTTATTACCGAGGTGAATACTCTACTTTACACATCTACTGCGAGACAATAAAGAGGCTACAAAAATAAGAATTGGATTTAAATAATAATTTGGAACATTAACATTTGCTTGTATTACAGGTATTTAATAATAAAAATCAGACTGGTACATTCAGGCCCAGGGCCAAATGCACATTGCAAACAAAAATAATTGTCTTTTGGCCGCATGGTAAGGTGATAATAAATTGAAAATAGAAATACCGGAAAAAGACGATCAATTTTGGAAAAAAGAGATGGAACCGAAGTTAACAAGTTTTTACATGGAATGCTTACTGCCTGAGTTGATAGATCCACGCCATCCCAGAAAAAGAACAATTCTCGATCCAGATTACATAACCGTCAAAAAGAGTGTTTGTCAAACCTCTTCATCTGAAATTCCATCGAGAAAACGACTACTTCCGCCTATTGAAAACCATTCAATAATTGTTACACTATCAGTTCAACGTAGGAAATTGGAATTTCATGAAATGTAAATACTTAATTATTTGTAAATAAAAAGGAGTCAGTTTTGTTTACAAATGAAACTTTTAATGCAAGAGTAAATAGTAATAATATTAAAAACCTATTTGTGAAAACTGTAAAATGAAAAAAATAAGAATAACTCCATAGTTTTTCTGTTCGTTGCGCTGATATTTTTGTATCACAACATTATTGATGAAGTTGCAACAAAACCAATTTTTCATCTCTCCCGTTCGGAAAGTTTAATTTTCACGGGTACGTTACGACTTGCATTCATAGTAATATTTTGTACCATGAATGCAAGTGGTATGCGTTTATAAAGTTCATTAAAATAATAATGGTACATTAGGGTACTTATTAAGAACACGGGTGAAACCGCGGGGCGCAGCTTGTTTTATTATAACACACACATGCGGGGTAGAAATGGGAGAACAGATTCCCATCTGTCCCCCCCGCCAGCCGTGACAACTGAGAAACATAATTCCCATTTGTCCCCTTTAGCCAGCTTTCAAAGGGACAGTCGCCACGAATTGTCGCCGCGGGGACAACTGGGGAAAAATTCCTAGTTGTCCCTCCGGGTAAAACGGGGCTTGTGGGGACAACTAGGAATAATCGGACGATACAAGTTTTGAAGATACAAAACAAACAACTTGCAAATTATTAAATAAATATTATTGCACGACATATACAGACAGCGCAATCTAGCTCCAAACTAAGCACTGGGCTTGTAATAGGGGTATTAGACCACGAATATAATACATATTATACCTCTTTTTTTTTTTGTAAATAAATACATATTATACATAGAAAGACACCCAGATCAGATACAAATATTTATTTTTAAGCATAAATATTTGCACCCGACGGGAATCGAATCCGCAGCCTTCCGTATTGCAGCCAGGCCCGCTAGGAGTAATAGTGTTCCGTGAGCCAGGCGGTCGCCCGACGCACCAATGAGGTCGTATTATAAAATACTTGACACTGGCTACTTTCCAAACGACCATAATCGGTTTACAACCTATGAAAAAATATATAACAGTTTTCATTTCGCGCGCTTGGGCGCTAGATCAAAAAAGTTGCGATTTTCGAAAGTGCATACGTGTGCGTGTGACTCGTGGATGTAGGGGTAAGTGGGCGGGCCGTTCATGACATATTTATTATTGGAGCTTCGTCTTAAGAGAGATAGTGGAAGCCGATCCTAGTCAAACTACCCAGGAATTAGCGGCATGGTTTAACGTTACCTTACCCACTTTATTGACTCACTTGCGTCAAATCAATAAAATAAAAAAATACGAAAAATGGGTGCCTCATGATTTGACTGATCTGCAGAAAGAAACGCGTGTTGAAACTTGTGTTGCCTTGTTGAACCGGTACAGAAATGAAGGAATATTGGATCGAATTGTAACATGTGATGAAAAGTGGATTCTTTATGATAACCGGAAAAGAAAAATGCAATGGCTGACCCCAGGTCAAATGCCACAACAGTGTCCTAAAGCAAAACTTACCAATAAAAAGGTAATGGTAACTGTTTGGTGGTCTCAGCATGGTGTTATTCACTATAGTTTTCTTCGATCTGGTCAAGCAATTACGGCAGATGTCTATTGTGCCGAACTCCGAACCATGTTGACAAAACTAGCAGTAAAACAGCCCCGACTCATGAATCGATCTTCACCATTATTGCTCCACGACAACGCGAGACCTCACACAGCATGAGAAACCATTTTGACCCTTCAGGAACTGCACTTAGAAACCATTCGTCATCCTCCGTATTCACCAGACCTTGCTCCAACGGACTACCATTTTTTTCGTGATTTGGACAATTATCTACGTGACAAGAAGTTTTCTTCCCAGGAGGCAGTACAAAATGCTTTCACACAGTTTGTGCAGTCTAGATCGTCGGAGTTCTATCGCAAAGGCATTAATAACCTTCCCATTAGATGGCAGCAATGTATAGATAATAATGGCAACTATTTTGATTAAATAAACTTGTTAAAAATTTAAAAAATAAACAATTAAGATTTTCAGTACAAATCGGCAATTTCATACTTTAACCCCTAATAATAACTACAGACTAACTTTATATTCCTATAAATATAAAAGTTCTAAATGTGAATAAAAACAAAAACTTACCGCCTCCCCACGCTCTTTGCTGACCACTCTTTTCTCCTCCATATCACATTTATTGCCGAGGATCATTTTCTCCACATCTTCGTTAGCATGCTAAAACACATGTGTACAATGAGTCAGATTATAATTGATTTCCATTAAATACCAATTTCAAGAAATTTAGCACTTTGCTTGAAACAATCAGTCACTGTTACATATAATTAGTTTGTAAGATATCAGATTCGGGGACAAGGGCCAAAGGTGTGTTGCAGCTACATTCAAATATAGTTAGGTAATGTATAACCCTGATTTTCAAGGCACCCCTTGACCTTTTTACAGGACACAATCTCTCTAGGTTACTCTTAACATGAGGACTTAATCAACTGGCAAATATGCCAATAACAATGACTTTAGGACAATGAGATAGTGGTAATGTGTACCTCGTCTATATTCCGTAACCACTTTACAATGTCATCAAATGTTTTCTCATTAGTGATGTCATAGACCAGCATGATACCCATCGCGCCGCGGTAGTACGACGTCGTGATCGTGTGGAAACGCTCCTGCCCCGCCGTGTCCCATATCTGCAGTTTTATCTTCTTACCTCGAAGTTCCACAGTCTTTATTTTGAAGTCAATACCTGAAACCAATTTAAAATCCAATCACATTTACAGTTTTAAGTGTACAATTTATAGCACAAACGTCCCGGGAACTCGCTCGGGGTCTCCCATGCACATTACCACCTGGGTTTCAGAATGCAAATCACATAAAAATACAAAGGTGTTGCCTACCGATTGTGGATATAAATGTCGTTGTGAAGTGGTTATCTGAGAATCTAAACAATATACATGTCTTTCCCACTCCAGAGTCACCGATCAGCAACAGTTTGAAGAGGAGATCGTAAGTTTTCTTGGCCATTTTATTTAAATTATTTATTCACTTTTTTACTTCAAATAAATTGCGATTTTCACAAATCCGAAATCATCCAAATTGATCAAAAATTGACAATTGACATGAACACATTGACAGTTCTAGCGAAATTTTTCTTTTATAAATTACGCAGACGCAGGAAAAAATATTTTGTTTCATACAACTACATTATTATCATTATCAATCAAACAAAATGTATAAAATAATAATAGCTCTCCGTAAACAGATAATTAAGAAAGAAAAAATGTATTAAAAATTATGTACGTAAAATATGGTCAACGTTTGCATATTATTTCTTTAACTTTATGCTTTGTTTAATAATATTACTGGGTTACAAGAACAAATTGCAGTAAGGTAACACTGAAGAGAAAGAAAACAAATGGCGGGCCGTGCGTCATTGTTGTCAATTTGTGAGCGGGTTTTCGATCGATTTCTCTTTTAGCGTCTACTCGTGATTTGAATCACGTTGTGTGGCAAAGATACATAATTTTGTATCAGTGAAACATGTAAAGAACTTATGAGTGCAGTGCTATGCTAGAAACATTACGATAGACTTATTAGTTTCCAAGACAAGCCAACAAGATGCATCGTCGGGGCGGGAAACGTATCCGGATGGATGACCCTCCTCCGGAGTACGTGAACCCGATGACGCCGGCTACCCCAATGACCGACTACGGCGGGCAATCGGTGCACGAGCCGGAGACGCCGAGTTATTCGGGTTTCAACGCGGGAACTGTAGCCAACTCGACGGCTGTAGCAGCGGACGCTCCCGACGAGGGAGACCGCGACGAATCTCATCATGAGGAGGAGGAGCCGCGCTCTCCGTCGCCTGCTCCAGCGCCGAGTAAGCGGATCACGCGGAGCCGTGGGAGACGCGCGGGGGACGCCGCAGGGTTCCCGGGTCGCTTGGCGGAGTCCCCGCCTCCGCCGCCGCTGCGTCGCCGCGGGCGCGGCGGACGAGGGCGCGGGCGCGGTCGTGGCGCCGCGCCGCCGCCTGCCTACTCACCGCCGCCAGTGTTGCTGCCCGGAGATGATGAGAACAGTCTCTACAACATTCTCCGATTCAACAAGACTGCCATCAATGTAAGTAAAGATCAATAGTCTGTCTTTGTACTTGTTATTGTAGTCCTTGTGTTACACCTGGTACATGTATTGCCTAACATCATTGCAATTTGCAAACAATACTTGATAAATGAAAGTTATAGCAAACACTAATGATAGTTGGCATACACATTTACCAGTTAATAGTGATATTATGAAGTTTTTACAACTAGGTGGTTTTATTTGTGTGCAGCAAGTGGTAGACATGTGGATAGAGGAGTACAAGAGTAACCGTGAGGTGGCGTTGGTGCAGCTGATGCAGTTTTTTATCAACTCATCGGGCTGTCGTGGGAAGGTCACTCCCGACATGGCTCAGATGGACCACACTCTTATTATTAAGAAGATGACTCAGGAGTTTGATGAGGTTTGTTATTTAAAAAAAAAAACTGAAAAAAAAACAAAAAAAATACAATATCTAAACCACTAAAATTTCTTTAAACAGGAGAGTGGTGAATACCCTCTAATAATGTCAGGGCAGTCATGGAAAAAGTTTAAGTGGAACTTCTGTGAGTTCATCCAGACTCTGGTGAAGATGTGCCAATACTCCATCATCTACGACCAATACCTCATGGACAACATCATATCCTTACTGACAGGGCTTTCTGACTCTCAAGTGAGAGCATTCAGGCACACAGCTACGCTTGCGGTAATGAAGCTCATGACTGCCTTAGTAGATGTAGCACTTTTGACTAGTGTCAACTGTGACAACTGCCTACGACAGTATGATGCAGAAAGACTCAAGGCACGTGACAAACGAGCCACGGAAAGACTGGAGGTGCTAGTTGCCAAGAGACAAGAACTCGAAGAAAATATGGAAGAAATAAAAAATATGTTGTCTTACATGTTCAAGTCTGTCTTTGTTCACAGATATAGGTAAGTAAGGTTAATTTGACCAAATAACTCTAACATTACTTCTGCAGTTCATGTCAACTTCATTTTATCTCTTACTCAGGGACACTTTACCAGAAATACGTGCAATAACAATGTCAGAGATTGGAATATGGATGGAGAAGTTCCCAGCACATTTTCTAGATGATCTTTACCTTAAATACATCGGGTGGACTCTTCACGATAAGGTAACAAATATTATCAATGAAAGTTTTGTTTAAGTTATTTTCCATTAAATCTGCAGAATTGACCATTTTTTTTGGGTAACAGGTGGGGGAAGTTCGTCTTCGGTGCTTGCAGGCCCTGCAACCACTATATTCTTGTGATCTTCTAAAGGGCAAGCTGGAGTTATTCACGTCCAAGTTCAAGGACCGCATCGTATCTATGTCTCTAGACAAGGAGGTCGAGGTGGCGGTCCACGCCGTGAGACTTGTCATCGCCATCCTCAAAATGCATCCCGATGTATTGACAGACAAGGATTGTGAGAATGTATACGAGCTAGTGTACTCTTCGTGGCGCGGAGTAGCCGCGGCTGCTGGCGAATTCTTGAATGTTCGGCTGTTCCAACCATCGGCGGCTGCAGCTGAGCCCGCGCGTTCCCGCCGCGGGAAGCTGCGTTCTCCCAACGCTCCGCTCGTGCGGGATCTCGTCCAATTCTTCATAGAGTCTGAGTTGCACGAGCATGGGGCGTACCTCGTCGACGCGCTTATAGATAGCAACCCGATGATGAAGGACTGGGAGTGCATGACGGATCTACTGCTGGAAGAGGCGGGTGCCGGCGAAGAGCCCCTCGATAACCGGCAGGAGTCATCTCTCATCGAGCTGATGTCGTCAGCGGTGAGACAAGCGGCGACTGGAGAGCCGCCCGTAGGGCGCGCACCGCCGAGGAAGCACCAGGCGTTATCCAAGGAACAGGCGAAAGCGGTCGCGGATGAACGCTCGCGCCTCACGCACCATTTTATGGCAACTCTACCTGCATTGCTAGACAAGTTTATTGCTGACCCCGAGAAGCTGACCAACTTGGTCTCGATCCCTCAGTACATGGACTTGGAGTTATACACGACGACTCGACAAGAGGCCAACCTGACGTTACTGTTGAACAAGCTGCGGGATATTGTGTCGACGCAGGCGGAAGGGGAAGTTATCGAGGCGTGTGGTCGGACCCTGGAAGTGGTATGTGCCGCGCCGGGCGCCCTGCACACACGCTGCCACGTGGCTCGCGCGACACTCACAGACATGTGCATCAACCGGTACAAAGAAGCCATTGACGACTACCGCAACTTAATCGAAGGCGGCGAGACACCCGACCAGGATGAGACTTTCAATGTCATCAACTCTCTAAGGAAAGTCTCCATCATGTATATGTGCCATGACCTCAATGATACCAACATATGGGACTCCCTCGCTGAAGATTTGCCCAAATGCAGGACAAACGCAGAGTCTAGCATGCCGCCACAGGTAAATTACCCTATTGATCTACTCTAAACATAATAAAACTTTTGCAGATATTCCTACTCGATTCTATAATATAATGATTTGTGTGCCAGGCGCTAGTATACGTGGTGCGAGCGTGCTTCTACTCCGTGCTGTGGTCACTGCACTCGCTGGAGGAGAAGGTGTCTGCGATGGGCACGTCGCCCGCTACCGTCGCCGAGGCGGAGCGCCTCAAGCAGCGCGTCACTATCTATGCCGACCACTGCAAGAAGGTAACGCACACACCAACCAGAGATAAAATTTGACTCTATTTATGTGAAGATGTCTTTAAAATGATCATTTCATTAGTATGCGCTTTCACCACCTTTCTTGCGACGGTGACACACTGTTGGTATTGG
This sequence comes from Idaea dimidiata, assembly GCA_949358125.1. Taxonomy (NCBI): domain Eukaryota; kingdom Metazoa; phylum Arthropoda; class Insecta; order Lepidoptera; family Geometridae; genus Idaea; species Idaea dimidiata. The sequence goes on from OX442334.1 coordinate 14,322,263, forward strand.
CTTCCTCCACAATATATCTCCATCTCATTCATTAACTCACCGCTCTTTTCCAGGCTGTAGGTCAACCTCCACATAATCCTTACAACCTTCAAACATTCATCATCATCCGAGCAATACCTGGTTGCATCCCTTTCGGGAGCCTGAAATCCGCTTTCCCACTTTTACTTTGCGCGATGTTCAGCACCCCGTATAGCTCATTACACTTTATAGATCTGTCGTTTTAGTATTATGTGCAGTTTGGGGTCACAAGACACCAGTTTCCTCACGCCACTTGGCTCAAGCTGCTGAAATACAAAACTTGTCGCAATCGACGTACAACCTCCGCTGATTGTGTACAGATAATAGCGGAGGGAGTAACCCCGGAGCTGCGCGAGGAGGCGTACATGAGCCTGTGCGACCTACTGGTGTTCTTCGCGGAGCAGCTGACGTCACACCTGCCGCCCGAGCCGTCGCTGCGCGCGCTAGTGCTGGACCCAGATCCCGCGCTCTGCGACATGCTCAACGACTTCATACAGGAGTTCGTCTTCGTGCACCACAACTACGGTATGTTACAGAACGACTGCTCCACTCCACTCGCCTTCACTGTAATCTACTCTACTCTACTCCACTGTACTCCATTTTAGTCTACACCACTCCACTATACTATACTCTTCCAATTCACGCCACTTCTCTCTGCTCTACCTCTACTCCACTATACTCCACGCCGCTTCGCTCCGCTCCTCTCCACTCACAAATCTGTCTGGTTTGATGCCGGATCTATTAAAGGTACATATTTTGATTGATATGTTTGTAGGTTATCCATTCCTATGAAGAAAAATTATCAGCTGACTGGATGGAAGAAACTTTAATGATTCTTACGTGAATATGTATTATTTTTTATTGAACTTATATTTACAGAATTCAGTCTATATTTTCCTTAGATTATCGCGATGCAGATTCGAAATTAAACACTTTTTCAATCGTCGTTGTACAATTCGTCATGGTAATTCTTTGTGGGGCAGGGTGGGTTTACCAGTGCAGTGGTTTGAGGTATATTGTGTCCATGTTCTAAAGTTATGTTTTATTAAATTACGTGCTAATAATGGCAGTCAACAACAAAATAAACGGACATAGCTTTCACGAAGAAAATATGTTTTATTTTGTCGTTCTTTAACATAAGAAGTGATTCTTAACGAAAACAGCTTCTAACAAAGTGTATGAAATTTTTACCTACTGTTAAACCCATCCTAACTAAATATTGTAAAAAAGAAAATGTGGTGGTTATCTTGTGTTATTTTGATGTGTACAGGGTGAGGTGAGGATTTGCAAGTTTTGTTTCAAAATTGGGTCTGGGTTTTTGGTAAAATAATATTCGGTATAGGTTGAATCCCAATATCGATATGTCGACGAGAGCAAACGGATACAAACGTCTGTGTATGCACCACAGAGCGGGTCGGGTAAGAACATGACTAATATCACCAGACAGAAAACCATCGGAGATTCGTAGAAGGCAATCCGGGCGTTTTCGTCGACACTTCGATTGTGGCCTAAAAGGGAGTTTCCCCTACTTGCAATTTGGTTTAAAATTGTTAAAACGAGGGAGAAAAAAATATGCATTATACCGTCGCATCGCGCTCCGGCGTCCGGCGCCTAACCGCGGCGCTAGCCAGGCCTGTGTAACGCGTGTGTTTGGTTGCATGTGGCGCGCGGCGGCGGCTCCACCTCGCTCGGTAAGCGGCTGCGACGCGCGTTTTGCCTTAGTAATGCGACACGCGACAACGCGACATTACCACACGGACGCGACGCGACAAATAATGCATATTTTCGTCTCCTCACTGCACATTACTAAGGGAAAATGACGCGCGCGGCTTGAGCCTCAGCATGCGTTGTATTCGATATTAGTTGCATTCTAGGCGTTGTTTCATTTGATGCCCGGTGACGGGGTAACACCTGCTTGCGACTAACGGTCGCCGCCCGCTTCTTGTCGTATCTACGATATCTGTACACTTACGTAGACACCGTCTGCCGTACTCCACCGAGATATTTAAGCCCCGCTCGATATATTGACCGAACTAGTTGAGCTGACGGGTGTAGAGACTTTGGCATCAAGTCATACTTTAAAGGATCTAGGCGCTAGTCGTAAACAGTCTTCACATTTTGGCGTTTTAGAGCCGATGCAAACGGCATATCTGAATATGTGTCCAGACTCACTGGTAGAGCAAGCTCGCCCAATATGTACAGCGGGCTTTACACTCCGTGGGGTACAGTCCGGGACGATGCGCGGTGCATGGACTCCTCGAAGACTAGGTTATTGTGTTACTTCAATCGAACAAGCTTAGTAGAAGGGTAGCCGCGCTACATTCAGAGACGTATAGCGATGTGGTGTGTTGTAGACGGTCAAGACGAGAGACGCATCGAAGAGCTTCACAAACGTCGAAACTTCCTGGCCGCCTACTGCAAGCTGATTGTCTACAACGTCGCGCCCATACGGCGCGCCGCTGACGTCTTCAAACATTACATACGGGTAAGTATTCTCTTCCTTGAACACACCTGAAACCTGGTCCAAGATCAAGCATTCTTGATCCTCCATTCACCGCTTCCACGCTATCTACACTAGACTATCCTTGCAATCGAATCGTTATATTTTGTATCCCACAGCAACATCTTAACATTACTCCCTTTTATGTATTATTATTTCCGTTTTTGAAACCAGAGTCAAAAGGTTTTCTGCTGTTAATTGAAGAACACGGTTAGATGCTTATTTTTCCGTCAGTTCAGTCTATCGGTCTACTCAAAATTATTCAGAGAGTGAATGTTGTAACAGTGCGAAAATATTTCTGGTCTAGACTCCAGAATGATGATTTTTTTTAAATAATAGACTATTCCAACGAAAGACGGGTCGGATCTTGTTCCACTGCACATCTTATATCGTATCATCACTTACCATCACGTGATATAGTGGTCAAACGCTCATCTGTCGTGTGTAACAATTCAGGTGTCAGTCTAAATTTAGATTTGGGTAACGGGGTGAAATATTGGTATTCATTTTGAAAAATAGATTAGCGGATTAAACTAACGGCAGACGCGGACATTAGCTATAGAGTTCTTCCTTTTTAGTGCTACAACGACTACGGCGACATAATAAAGGCGACCCTGAGCAAGGCGCGCGAGATCAACAAGCTGAACTGCGCGCTCACCATGGAGCTCGCCATGCAGGCGCTTTACACGGAGATGGCGGCCAAACACCGCACCGTGCATCGACAGCTGCCGGAGTTCCTCGAGCTCAAGGAATTGGCTAAACGGTACGTGCGAGCACTATCACTAGATGGTGTTAGTCAATCATAGGACACTTGGTTAACGTCGTGCAAGATATTGATATGAAGAGATTAATTTTGGGTGTAGAAGTTCGTTACAATTTGGTGCCGTGATCAGGATTGATAATTTCTGTAAATATATTTACTATATTTACTTATACCCTTTTTCAGAATCCTAGATCGAAAATGTCAACAAAAAACTCATATAATTATTTGAAAGTGCCGTGACATTTCTTTGTTTACTTTTTCCTTGGATAGTTGACAGTTCTGTGTTTAAATTTTTAAGTTTCTGAAAAAGGGTACTTATACTTAAATAAAATAATGCCGTTTGTTAAATAATGACAATGAAGACTAGAGAGAGAGAGAGAGAGTAGTCTATTATTGTCTTGTTTATTAATTTCCACATGTTTTGTTCATATCGTATCCGTAGATTTAGCGTAATGTTCGGGCTGGACGCGGTGAAGAACCGCGAGGCTCTAACGGCGTTGCACCGCGCGGGCATCTCGTTCGCCACACTGGAGCTGCAACCGGGCGTGCCGCCGCCCAACCTGGCGTTCCTCGAGGCGCTGTCGGAGTTCTCCGGCAAGTTGCTGCGGCAGGACAAGCGGCACGTGCTGCGGCTGCTGGAGGCGCGCGTGCCGGCCGCGGGCACGTGGGACGAGGAGTGGGCTCCGCTGGCCGCCTACCGCGGCGCGCTGCTCGCCGACGTGCCCGACGACCGCCCGCCGCCCGCACGCAGGCACTACACCAGGAGACGTGAGTACAACGGTCGCCATCTTGTCGTAGCCGCCATCTTGTCGTAGCGGCCGTCTTGTATTTACATTCAGTATTGAGCGCTCCGTCGTTTCACCCGCGTAACTTTCGTAGGAATACCGGAATCAAAAGTAGCCTATGTCACTCCCTCGATAATATAGTTATCTATTGGTCAAAGATTTTTGAAATCGGTGTAGTAGTTTCGGAGCCTATTAATTACAAACTAATAAAGAAATCTTTCCTCTTTATAATAATATTATAGATGGAAATCCACTTCACTTAATAGCCTTGTTATTAGGACTACTTTTAAGATCAATTAGTATGTGTAGGTAAAAAAAACTGAAATAAAACCTTTTGTAAATAAGTTTATATTTACAAAAGGTTTTATTTCAGTTTTTGCAAAGGTAAAACTTGAAAAACCTTCTTACATTTCTCGAGACATACTACTGTAATTAACACAGTCCTATTGTTTTCATACAAAATATCTGATACATAATGTGTATATATGTCCAGGTGGGGGAGGTAACGAGGAGGAGGAGGCGGAGGAGAACGCCGAGTCGGAGGGGGAGCAGCCTCCCGGGTGAGATACATACAGTGGCGGTAGTGTAGTGTAGTGTAGCTAGATTATAGTACACCCTCTCGATACACGGACACGACCGGTGTTGCATAATATATTATATCCCTCGTTCTTTGTATCGAGATTCTATATGAGCGTCCGTCGCGTCGGGTATATAGTATTTAGAAATTTCATGTTTTTTAGTGTGTTTCTGTAAGAGTAACATAACGATCTGAAAAAAGTTGAGATAAATTAATACAGAACAATATTTGTTGATATAGACTTCTACAATAAAAACCTTTTTTATACAACAGGCACAAAAACTACATTAAGACTGAAGTGTAGTATCATGGCAGTGTTATAAGTTATTATAACATACTTCTAAGCTATCTATTCTATTCTAGACAAATTCTTGTAATTTCTTCCATTTCCATTCATTAAATTATAAAATATGAAAATATTTGTTTTTGGGCCTTTGTGCCTGAAATAATTGTTTTTTTTTTTAATGTTACTTTCATTGAAACATACTTATGGACACTCTTCGGCCTTATTATGTGTAACGTATGGTTTAACGGTTACATATTTGTTATCTTTATAATATAATTTATGTATGTATCTTTTGATTGAATGAAATGAACTTCATCTAACCCAAACCTGAGTGGCTGTACTTTTAAAATAAGTTGCCACATGATGGATGAATTATAACTAAGTTTTAAAAAAGATAATAATGTAGGTATTTGTGATATACTACAGTGTGCGATTTATGTACAAATTTTACTGCGGTGTATGTCTGTGTATAGTAATCAGCATCATGTAAAAAGAACACTGAATTTTAACTGATGCGAACTATATTACAGCGTGGGTTTATGGGTAATTGTGTGTGTTTCTCAAAGGGAACACAAAGGTCCTTATCCAGTGTAGAGTTCAATGATTCATACTCAATCAGGACATTTCCAGCAAAAAAAAACATTTTTATTCTTTACTACCTTCACTAAGTCCCAATCCCGGGTGAATATCAGCTTTCTGCATGCCAAATTTAATTGAAATTGAACACTCGTTTACTTTCGCGATTTTGCAAAAGAAAACACTTTATTTTCCGGGTTTCATCGCGTTTTATACATGATTTTTAAACGAACCGCTTTCAACCATCTAACCAAGTCCAAACTTCCGACCGAGTACTAACTTTCCGAGTCAACTGTAAAGTTGGCGAAAGTTCGGTTCGTTTAAAAATCATGAATAAAACACGATTAAACCCGGAAAATAAAGTGTTTTATTAATCGTTTACTTATTGACTTTCTCATTTTTAATAGCAGAATTTCATTCAAAACTGTTGTAGTTAGAGTGTAAAGACTGAAACTCAAATAGCACTGTGTCCTGTGCTACTTGAGTTTCTTGAGTTGTGTGGTACTCTACGGTGGACATACACTTTTGTTGTAAACTGTACGTTAAGTTAAGCGTCTATTCTTGTAATTGTTGGTCGTTTTAATATATTAAGACATTAGTTATAGTAACCATATCGTATTTTTGTATAATAAATCGAATTTATTATATTTATGTCTATTTATTTTACCTATGAAATAAATCCTTTAGATATAGATAGCTTATAAAATAGCGATGTAATTAATTAATTTCCAAGAATAATCATCCGGGCGGGAATCGAACTGGCTGTAACTGTATAAGAGGCGTTCCCGGTACCTCAGTTGGTAAAGCTAGTTCTATATTAGATTCTAAACAAATACAAGTTGCAGTTAGCATAAAAAGTGGTTAGTTATAAGTTTGGTGTATTGGAGTAGGGGTAAGTATTCAAATCATTATTTATAATTTATTTGAGGTCTCACTTGATATTATTTTTGTTTGTAGTTGTAATTATAGATGCATGCTGTAGTTTTATTATTTTGATTGTTTTCTCTATTTTTAAATAGTTACTATCCCATTTTAAAGATAAAGATAATTTATTTGGTCAATAATTTCGTATACAAAAGGTGTTACAACAATTATAAAGTTACAGAAATTCCGCCTACGAGCGTCCAAATCCTACTGGTGGACTAAGAACTTCCTTGCTTCTTTCCATTGCTTGCGGTGTCCGGGTAGTCCAGCAGTACTATTAGTATACACACAGCTATAGTTCGTCTACAATTTGGTCTCTTGCGGGGGCATTTCTAAGGGAACGGTTCCATCAGAGATGTGCGTTGATGACCAATAGAATCGCTCCATTTATTTGTATTCCAAAATTTGCCTTTGAAATTTGAAAAGCCTATGTGTTATTCCAGGTCCCCAGCTACCTATATTCCAAGTTTCACCCACAATCGGTTCAGTCGTTTTTGCGTAACAAATCCACATACATACATACAAACTTTCGAATTTATAATATTAGTATCACGTGGCAGAAATTGTAACCAGTACCCGTACCATGGGAAGTACCAACTTATGGTAACCCAACAGTAACCAACATAGGTTGATACGTAAACTGTAACGTGAACAATTTAGGTATGTCCGGAACGCAAAATATCGGGTCGCGTGGCCGATAATTAGTGACCGGTGCGACGGCAGGGAACAAACGGAGTGAACGCGCTGCGTACAACGTCAAACTGTTAACGTCACTGCACTTATTTACGTATCAACTGATGGTAGGGGTACTGTTCAATCCCGTTTTAATTTCCCTGCTTATACAAGTTTCATTGAGGTGTCCCATATATCTTTTATTTTGATTTGTTCTCAGTTAATGTGTTATTGTAATATAAACAAGTGTGTAAACATCGTGTATGTTACATGTGAATAGGTCTCGGCGCGGACGCGGGCGACGTGTGCGTCTCCCCGTCGTGACCCGGCGCACCTCGCTCCCGCGCGTGCGGCGCGCCTCTCCCTCCCCCTCCCCCTCGCCCTCCCCTCCCACAGACGTAGAGTGGACCCCTCCCGCCTCCACCCCTGCTTCTGCCACCAAGCGGAGGAGGAGGAACGCAGTCAACCCAGACCGCAGGTACACATACTCTAAACTTTCCATCACATCTATTCCAAAAGAGCTAATCCATTCCCTGTAAACTAGGCTGGAACAAGTAGCCCTTTGCTGGCGCTCACGCTAACTCGCCGGCAAAACGTTTTGCCTCACTCTTAGCAGGGATTTTACTTTTCCGGCTACTGATTGGCCGTAGCGATTTGAATTTGGAATGTGAATATTTCTGAAAAGTTTGAGTGACCAAAGAGTTCCAATAGAAAAGGAATATAAATAGAGGAGGAATAGAACAAGAGTAGACTAGGAGACAAGGAATAGTCTTGGAATAGCAATGGTATAAAAAAAGAAGTACCGTCTTTTTGTCCTATCTTCTTGTATTATAAGTATACATAAAAGATATGTGTGTGAATCTGTCACTGTCTAGTCTAAACACCAATACACTCACACCTGGCATAAGCTTCATTTGCACTCAGTATGACGGACGTGATTGTATAGTGATATGATCTGTGCAGTGACAGCGTGGTGTCGTGGTCGTCATTTAGTGCGGGCGGGGGAGGGGGAGGGGGCGTGCTGGTGGTGACGGCCGACGTGCACCGCGCGCCCTCCACACCCGCGCCCTCCACACCCACACCCGCACCCTCCACACCTACCCCCGCACCCGCTACCGTCCCACCTTCGTCGCCGCCGACGCCCGCGCCGGGTTCCTCCGCGTCGCCTGAGTCGTCGAGTTCCATGTGAGTCCGTAACCTACGCTGTCTATCTCCCTTGCACACAAGTTCTGTATCCATTCAAATCGAGTCTCAAACGAATCTCAAAACTAATACAAACGTTACGAAACATTGTGCAAAGTTAGTCAGTAATTTTTTTTTCTGTTTTAAAGCATAATAACATTCACTTAAAATTCTATCTTGTTATTAGGAATTGTTTAACTTTACCCACTAAAATATTGTAAAGTCGCATCTTTTACACATCTGAAATTTGCTAGCCCTATCCCTGTCACGTCATTAGGTGAGTGTTTGGCCTTAACATAAAATCCAAAATTAGAGAAATCGTAGGTTACCGGAATTGAAATGTTAGGTTATGTTGTGATGACATAACAAATATCTTATTTTGTACTTACATGTGACGCGTGTGAATTGTCCCCTCGTAAGGAAAATACTACTATTTTAATTAATGAATGAACTGTGAGAACTACTGCCGTAGTTGAATATAAGTATGGAGAGACAGGAGCGGGAAGAAACACGATTTAATGTTCAACATTATTAAACGCAAATGTATCACACGATAAAACAGGGCCTGTACTTACGTGTGATATAAAGTGTGAAAACTAGAATATTACATAACGTCGCAAATGTGCGCTTTAAGCTACCCCTAACAAAGCTGCATTTCTACCGCAAAATGTATGCGGTATTACCGCCGGTAAAACCGCAGCTGCGTTTTAGGAATCGGGACTCAATACCGCACCTGTGTAGGAAGCCGGTAATGTAAACAAAATGTTAAACGATGCTGGTTGTTTGTTTGATTTCTGATATTTTAACCATAGAAGAAACTTTTTCCAGACTTTTTATTGTTACTTATTTGTTGATTAAAGTTTCTAATTTGATTATGAATGTCTAGTTTTTAATTTATTTGTTGTATGTTTCCCTTATATTCATTTATATGAATTACTAGCTGCGTCCCGGTTTCACCCGCGTAAGCTTTTATCCAAAATTTAAAACATTCTGGCATAACATTCTTTTCCGTGAACCATTTCGATGGGCTTTCAGGGGGATATCGTAAACTATAAGAATTAAGAAAAATGCTGAAAGGAGTTGCGTTGCAGATATTGACAAAAACTAAAATGGTTTTAAAAATTTTTAAAAAAAAATATTACGTTAGTCAGGAATCGAACTACCAATCGATAGTGTAGCTAATAAAGATCAAATTATACAAGCTTGTTCGTATAATGCAGAACCAATGTCTGGTATAATGTGATTTGGGAAATCTCGAATAAATAGTACGTGTAACAGCATGTAGTCGACAACGACAACGTAATAAAGAATTAAGAACAGGTACCTGTCTAGTCTACGTATAAACCAGACTACCCTAATGTCGGTCGACCTTCAACCCCGTAGTACTCAGTGGGGAGTCATTGGTAATAACAAATTATCTCAAGGTACTTGTGAGTGCTGTAGTTTTTCAATATTTTGTGAGCGGCAATAACGAGTTGTTGTATATGCAGATTAGCTAAGTATGTCTCGCGGTTCCACCCGCGTAAGTCCGAATTCCTCGGGGTTTCAGAAAACGTTTTCTTCTCTGACGCCTTCATCATTAAAGAAGTCACTGTCAAAATTTCAGCATTCTAATCTTAAGCTGTGCGTTCCGTCAGTCAAAGCAAATCATTTTTTAGCTAGTTTGTATCTAATGGCGGCCTCATGGCGCCGCGGGCGAAGCTCGGACTAAAACGCAGAAGGTTCCGGGTTTGGTTCCCGCCGGGAACAAATATTTCTGCTGATCATTAATGTTTGTTTCGGATTCTGGGTGTTTTCTATGTATCATATGGATGTATTTACAAAAAAAAAGTATAATATGTAGTATATCTGTTGTCTATCACCCATAATACAAGCCTAGTGCTTAGTTTGGGGCTATAGATAGCGCTGTGTGTAATGTCGTGCAGTATTTATTTATTTATAATGCTATGTCCTGAATGATGGATCAACGCACAACCTTAAACCTTTGATAGTATTGACCTGAAATATGAAATGTGTTTTTTTACATGATTAGAGTAGTATTGTATTGTACCGACGCCACGACGACTAGACGAGGGTACGAGACGCGGTATGTTGCCCAACAACCGCCAGACTGTAGGTTGTGGAATGCCCTTGAACTGTCTGGAGACAGATCGTTACCTCAACATACTGTACCAATTACAGATATGTACTTGTTGGATGATTACACTGTGCACGGCACGTGTTTCATGTACCAATCGATCTTGGTTATAATCAAAACAGGTGCAATTGTAAAAGACTAGTTGTACTTCATCCATCACCGACGACCTCTGGCGCGTCGTGCGAACCCCCGACTGCAATGCAGAAGGTTGCGTGTTCGATTCCCGCCGGATGCAAATATTTACGCTTAAACATAAAAAAATGTATCTGGTCTGAGTATCTGGTCTGAGTATGTATATATGTATCATATGTATGTATTGACAAAAAAAATGTAGTATATCCGTTGTCTAGTACCCATAATAAAAGCCAAGTGCTTAGATTGGGGCTAGATTGCGATGTGTGTATGTGTGTGTAATATGATTTGATATCGCACGAAATTATTCGTGCGATATCAAATCATATTCCACTAAGTAGCTACTAGTTTTCTGCCATCCAAAAATTAGCCTTAGACAGACAGGACCTTCAAGGTTTACAATTCGTGTATCGCGCTAGCCAATTGTGCTATAGGTCGTTACATGCTACAATCGCCCGTTCTACCGCATGCCGGGATTACATTGTCGACTGCATCTCTGGTACCCACTGCAGATTTTTCACTTTCCTGCCACCCTTAAAGTGTGTTCGGTGTTATTGGTAGTGGTTGAGGTAGCTGTCCGAGTGTGTTGGGAGTTGGAGATATACACATACGAAGTGAGTGAACGGCAGATGTTCAAAATTTGTCTTTCTTAACCAGAGGTAGTCCATATAGTTAGAATTATTAAGGCTTACGATTTTATGCAAGCTCCTTAGATAGAATGGACCCTATAGCTTTGTGCAGACTTAAACGTAAGGTAAAATTACAGAAACTCTCCATGATTAAATAATGATCCAAAATTTATTTTTATAACATTATATTATATTATTTACAATGTAAAAAAAATGTTACAATCGAATTGAGACCCCCTCTTTTTTAAATCGGTTAACAAACCACCAAGATATTAGGTAAACTATAATGACATCGCATAAATTATAAAACATTGTTTGGTGTGAGATCTCTCGAGCACAGCCCGCCCGCGAGCCGCGCCCTCCCCGCCTGTACCCGCCAAACGGGAGTTGAAGTCTAACCTACTTAACGCTAGTAATACTGGAACAGCTGGCCATCTGTGTTTACAAGTAAATTATAGTAGGAACTAGAGTGGTGACGTGGTGAGATGTGAGGATGTCACGAGGCGTCCTGTGTTGCGCGCGACTGTTGCACCGTGCAGGTGCAGCCGACTGGCACGGGCAGGGCGCGCGGCTCGTCGATGCCCTTATACCGCACCATCACTTTGTCCATCACTTGCACACACGAGGTGCGGAAGGTGAGCTGCTTGTGATGACAGCACATGGGAGACGTCTGATCCGCGGAGCACATAGCACTGGCGTCCGTATCGCATTCTATTGTCTTGATGAGTCGCGGGATTCGGTCTGGGTCCTCGTCTATAAAGACTTTGCTGGGACACACCGCCTTCTCCAGCACTCTTTCCAGTTGCATCTTCCTGATTTCGGGAGGCGCGCCGCCAGCCCAGTGGACGATCGCGACGAGCAATATGCAGCATTTGAGGACCGACATGGTTGCTGTATGTGAGGAGGGTGGGAAGTGTGTCGTGGACTGCTCGCAGCTGTTGAGTGATGTAGGTGGTGGCGGAGGCTCGGTATTTATGTGGGAACGTGCGCGCGCGCGTGCCGGCAGTGGGCGCGCGCCCGGACCGCACTCGCGTGTCCACCGCCCGCGCCGTCAGAACCGCACTCGCGTGGCGACCGCCGCACGGAGCGCTCGTCTCCACAACTATGAGATTATTTCGATTCTCAGGATGCGACTATAACAGTCATTGCAACCTCTCTTCCTAACTTGGAGGTAGAGTCCACGTGAAGAATTTGTCTTAAATTGGTAGCTTCTGAAAGCCGCCGCACTGTACTGATTTGGATATTATGTTATTTAGTATTTTAGTTACGTGTTCGTTCAATTACTTAAATTCTTGTTGATTTTATTTATTAACTTAGATACGTATGTTATTTGCATTTTGGTGTTTAAATATTTCAAAATAACTTCGCCGATACTTCCTAAAAGAAAATAATATCTAATTTCATTAGTAATTAGTGATCGATAAATAATGTTCCTTTACTTTCCCATTCTATGATAATTTATATTAACAACATTAGACTGAGAACCCATTACACTATACTGTAGCATACAGTGAAGCAAGCAACACATTTTTGTCGCATTTCTTCGTCCGCCGTAGCCCGTAGCGCCCTCCGTTCGGTAGCGCTGATTGCTGAGGCGAGCATCAAGGACTAGGTTTCATAAAGCATCATCCACCATCTGATTCGACGCTGCGCTGACATGGTTCAGATACAATTGACTTAGCAATGAGACTCTCAATCTGTACCTCTTTGCAGTTAGCAACATTGCGTAGGATTTAGGAAATAAAGGGTATTTACATCTGTCATCAGAAACGAAGATCTCTACGAATTCTATCATTTTTGTAAAGCAACAATAGTTTAAAAGCATTGGTATCTGAGATATTGATTAATCTGTATTTTGTTCACCTTTTGTTTTTAATTGTTTCGTCTTTTGTTTAAATTGCGATCGTCTTTTGTCAGTACCACGAATTGAACCCAACGGACTTAAACGTAACAATACGTCACACTCGTATAGTAAACACAACGAGTCTACCGCGAAGGTAACGAGCGACGAGTGTTTCCCGTGACGTCAGAGTTCAGGTCTAGGTACGTGACCGACACTCGCGGTTGTGACACGGACCGCACGGTCAGTTAACCTATGACCTGCGGTTTGCGGTCACTCACATTATACCACTTTTTAGGAAATACTAGCTATATGCCACAGCGTGTAACCAACAAGACTACGCAAATGCGGCTAGACTACATTGTTGATTTGCTCATTATCGTCTTCGAACTAGGGCTATATACTTTTTTACACATTTTGACCACTGTCTCTACTGATAACTGGTAAGTGATATGGTGCAAAATGTAGCACGGCCATCTATTCGAATAAAGAAAACGGCAGTAAATCAAGATCCGACCCGTCTAACTTAGTGGTTGCACTAGCCAACATATTTGGACACTGGATAAGACTTAGACCGTTGTGTGGTAGCAAACGGCCGAAGCACGAAGCCTTCAAAAACCCCTTTTGGTCGCCTTTTACGACGATCGAAGTGATTACGTAAGTACCTACTTACTTTTTGGGGCGCCGAAGCCTTCACCCGATCATCCATCTTTGGGGGTTACATGTTCAAAATCCATTCGGTTTTTCATCCACAGTATTTGTTTTCGTCGATTTTGCAACGAAAATTACACCTAAGCACAATCGTTTATTAATATGTTTGAATGAGTTATATGTTATATTCTAGTATTTATTGAAATGAAATACCTACGATAATTTGCTTTAAAATGTAGCATCACGGAAACCGTCAACCATCTTTTGAAGTCTACTAGGGGTCACCGTGGTTTAAAAGCCGTGAAAAAACGATAATTTTCGTTTTATAATGCACTTTTTACTGTACCATGGCCTAAATAATGGTTTGAACGGTTTGGCAGTTCTATACCTATCTATACTTAAATAAAGGAAGAGAGGACAAAAAGTCTGTACTTGGAAGTAAATTTAAAAAAATTGTCTAGCGGACTTAGTAAAAGTAGTAGAACAAAATTATATAATTTTTAAAATTCATGGCTGTCTGTCTGTTGGTTCCTTAAACAATTAAAAACTACTAATCCGATTGAAATCTGGTTTTCAAAATAGGATAGTTCTATTTTCGAGAAACCTCTTGGCATACTTTACCAGAGTAGGTAATGAACAAAAAAGTCGGCTATGAACTATTTCTACGCAGACGAAGTCACGGGTGACAGGTATCTTTTAAATAAATCTAACACCAACTCTTTGTTGTCGTCTACTGTACAAGGTGTAATGATTATGATAAAGTCAGAAGGTGGTGAGAGAAGATAACAAGATGCGAGTGTGAAATAACTACACCAATTAGTGTATTTAGTAAATATCAATAAAATAACAAAAAACCCGACTGCGTAAAAAACTCGATTAAAAAATACGCATAGAAACAACAAAAAAACCAAAAAGAAAAAAACAAGCCCAGTAATTTGAAATTACGCTAAGTAGGTAATAATAGTTTTGTAATCGATACACACAGAACACATAATAAATGAGTAAAAAATTACTCGCAGTCGGGACCCATTGGAAAAATTAGATTGGTAAAATGAATATTATAAAAAAAAAATATTTTACGCTTTTTAGTTATTTTCATTTATTGATGGTAGGTAAGTCTCGTAATCTATTCATTTTATTTAGGGGGTTATAATGTATACTGTGCATTATTCAGTAGATAACTAATAGTATAATTAAGTAGGAAAGTAGGTACTTAATGTTCCAACTTTATTTATTTATATATTCTATTTCAGTTAGGGTTTAGTTATTTATTGTTTTAATTTATTATTATTCTTTTAACGTTTTAGGTAAGTAAGTACTTAAGTGTTATTAGGCTTTTATTCAGTAGGTAGGTACAATTTATGTAAATATTTTTTTAGTTTATATCAATAAATTCCTGTCACCTGTACCATCACGGCTTATACTTTGATAGCTCCAAGCGTAACTACGTAACAAAAATAAAAACTTGTTCGTTAGTAATAAAAAGCAAGAATACCTAATTGTAAATTAACTTTAAACCGTTATATTTCCTAAACAGTTCTTTAAAATGAAAAATGGTGAAAGAAACCCATCTTGACATACTTTGACGATTTTGGATTCTTTAATTTTGACAATATGGCGTCTGGTGGTGACATAAGTTACTTTGGATTACTGTCATGTCTTTAGTCACACTCGCCAGATTAAGACGAATCGATTGACGTAAGAATCATCAAAATCGGTCCACGCGTTTGGCCTCTAGAACGCCACATAGAAACATCCATACATACATACATAAACGATAAACACATCGCGCGTCGCGCAGTCGGGTAAAAACTCGCGAGTCAGCTCGGGTTGAACTTTTAAATAAAATCTTGTAATAACTTGATTTGAATATCTAATCGATTTACTTAGACGAGACTTGAATAGTTTTGTGTTTTGGATTGTTCCGTTCTACTTTTACCATTTACCTCTGTAGGAACGTTTGCTCTTATTTGGATGGTCCCGGAGCAAAGTAAAATAATATTCAGCGATGTAACGCAATTCGAACCCAATCACCTTTACAAGAATAGTTTGTACAAGATGTAATTTGTATTTATATCACAGTAAACTCTATGAGTTATAACGTATATTTTTTATTTACTTCATTTCATTTTGAGATAATAGATGTTGTCTCTGGAGACACCGTTTACATTCATTTCTTTGCGTTTCTCTGACTCTTGTTTGAATGTGTAACAATGATGTAATTATTTTGTAATCGATATAATATCAAGAGTGGTTTTGAGAGGGGTGTGTCGATTGACGTCGGACACTCCTCGACACACGACACTCATATATATTTGCAGATTACTTTAGTAAATAACTTGATATAGGCCGAAATGACAAATTGTAGGTACCTATCAAGCTACTGTTTGTCTCACGGATCGGCCGGTAGATTGCTAATATTGGAACAGTGAGATTTTATCTCTTGTTTGTCTCGGGTTGATCAATAATATAATTATAAGGTAGTGAGGACTACATTAAATTTATAATTTTCCCGAAGATTGGTTGACTAATTTGTTGCTTTGAGAGTTTGGAAATTTAGGTAGGTACCTACCTACTATTGGTTAATCTAATGATGATGTTGAAGGTGCGATACTGCATGCATCAAGTGGCCTCTTGAATACGATACTAGTGTAGCTAGATTCCTCCGTGTTACGACACGCTGCTGACATCGCGACCGACCCCATAGCGTGTCTTAAATAATATATGACTTGTTCGAATTATCCTGGCTTCTCACTTGAATGCGGTGGGTGGGTCGACCCATTTACATTCTAACGATAAAACGTTGTCGAGCATAGGTGCCAATATATTCTAACCGTGTTATACATACATACCTCTCCGCGCCCCATACGTTGCCCCAATATTTTAGTTTCTATTTCACATCTTCTATGCTTCAAGTCTATGCCGTAGCTTGTCTGTTAGTACGGTACAAATTTCTGGAGCACCTGGATCACCTTTTCATCATAGATCTGTCCTCGTATCGTTGACAGAACCACTAGTCTAAATTAGGTTTCTTTACTTAGGTATATCCATGAGTAATTTACCGGCACAGGCCTTGTTTATCGACCCCATCGTGGTGAGACGGAGGCTTAGGTAGGCCATTATCGCCAGCTGATGCCGGCAGCGACTTTACTTCCTGATATATTATTGCTTTACTACCCAACTCATTTACTACAAACACGTCACATACAACTTGTTATTTACCGTTTAGTATCCACACTAGTTTACGCAACAGGTTTTCATTCAGAAAGGGTTTATAAGCACACAAGGAAAAAAGTTTAGTATGACGATATCAAGATTTTTGAAAAATCCGCTCGTTAGTTGTATTGCAAGAGTAGGTATGATCTGTTGCTTAGAAATTCCTAACTTGTCATACATAATACTTTTTATACCAAAGGTACCTATTATTAAATTACGTCACTTTATCCTCAATTATGTTATACAGATTAAGTAGCACATGTGTTACATTATCATTGTGTTCCATTGTTATTTATTACTGGGTATAAATAAACTAATATTGTTGTTTCGTAGGATAGAAAAGTTACATAATTAGGTACCTACACTTAATATTAATGATATCCCTCACAAAAGACATCAACGCACTGCAACACAAAGGTGTAATAGGTACGTACTATACGCTGCTCATCTATAGAGTACATACCTACCTAAAGTATAGAGAATCGAGAATGTGATTGATGAATTGATTAATACTTTATTGTAACACACCACAATTAAATAATTACAATAATAAAAAATGAAATATAAACAACATAAAATTAGGAAACCTTAAACGACGTTAAATTATTATTATTATTCACTCATTTATTTTCATTCTTAAATTTAAGTTTTATAAAAATAAACTAAATACAAAATATATACATTACCACAAAACCTACAAACAAAATTCTTTACATAAAAATAAATTTAAATGCCCTATAAATAATGCATAAATTTTGAACATTTTTTTAAATTATTATTTTAATAATGTGATGCAAGTGCAACGTTGTAGATTGCACGAGATCACACCCCCGATATGGCGACTTGGTGGCGCGTTGGTGGCATGATGTCTCCGCTCGTTCGAGCCCCACAGTTACACAATCGTCGATATCGTTCGATTTACCGTAATAAACAGTTATTTATCTCATTAGTTAATTTATTAATTGCGAAAGGTAACCGCTACGACAAAAATATGTTGATGAATCCATACAGTAATAAAACACTTTATTTATCCGGTTTTATCGCGTTTTTATTCATTATTTGACCCGAGCTTTCGCCAACTTTACAGTTGGCTTTTTCAAGGTTGACTGAGATGTAATTTGTCTATTTTTAACATTCTAAAAAGTTACAGTAAACTACCGCCTCATAATTATTTGCAATAAAAACGTTCCAGTGTACGCAGACTATAGAGTTATTGTAATAGTTTTCAATTTAAATTATAATTATTTTTATCCCTAACTAGCTCTAAAAACTACCATGGCTTCGGAACGCGCCCTCACATGAGAAGAAGCCACGAAGAAACTCATGGGGGTTCTCTTTTGCTCAGAAATTTAAAAAACAATTTTTACATCGAACTAAGAATTAAAAAATCTAAATAACAAATAATACTAAGTCCTACAAAAATGGCTAACGGTATCTTGTGGTCTTGCAGCTGTTGTTGGCTGGGCCTGGGACTTGATCAAATGAAGTACAGGGTCCCAGACAGGTGGCACTTTCCAGCCATCTTCCCTATTGAAATTATTAGGGTGTTTCTGAATTTCAATAGCTTCCCGAAGCATCCTGGGTACATACCGCTTCTCTGTAGCCAGTACCTGTGCTTTATCGAAGCGAAGGAAATGGTTAGACTTGTCCAGCGTGTGTTCACAAACTGCAGACTTCTGATACCGCTGTGCTTCACATCAGCCATGTGCTCTCTTAGACGAGTGGCAACACTTCGTTGGGTTTGCCCTATGTAACAGGCGCCACACTCACAATCGATCTTGTAAATGCCTGCTTCCTCCAGGGGTATCTTACACTTGACTGGTCTTAACAATTGTTGGATCTTTCTGTGTGGCTTATAGTAAGTTTTAATCGAAGCTCGTTTCAAGATTCCTCCAATTTTGTCTGTGACTCCCTTGATGTATGGAAGGATAGCCGGGACTCGATCAACTGTAGGTGGTTTGGGGCGGCTCCTGTGAACGTGGCGCGGCACTTGGAGGTTGTTGCGCCGTAGGACTTGTTTGACGTGCCTGACCTCCTCCGCCAGGTGGGCCCCGTCACAGATGCCATATGCTCTCTGCAACAAAGTTTTACCAACAGTAGCTAACTGTGAAGGATAGTAACCGGATAAATAAAGTGTTTTATTATGCAAAATCGCGAAAACCATAGAAGAAATTATGAATCCATACAGGTTTTAATATTATGTATATAATCTAGGTAAGTGTTAAGCTTTAAATGAGCTTATTTTAAGTTGTTATTGTTGTAGGTAAAAATAGAGGTAAACTATGCTTAACTTACGTAAACTATATCTAGTCTACGGAGATATTTGGCTAGTTTGTTAATGAACCTACACATACTACACACACAATGCAACTAATTATCTATATTTATAAAATGATGTGTCCTGACTAACTGATGAATCAACGCACAGTCTAAACTGCTGATAGTAGAGACCTGTTTAGAGACAGTGTTCCGCGTTGCTAAGAGAGCATGTAAGAGCTTTGCTCTGTATTTCCTTACGCGACTGAATAAGAGGGGATGATTAGGGATGTAAGTAATCGCTTAGCGTAAGTGGAGGTGGGCGGGACATATTGCAAGATTGAACAATGACACATAAACTCGAAAGTTGATGAAATGGCGCCCGCAAGCATGTATTAGACTGCGGGGTATACCACCATTGAGATGGAAGGACGATATCATAAGCATAAAACACGCACGGACCTCGTCACTAGCTCAAGACCGTGGAAGAGTGGAGTGAAAGAGAGTGAAGGAAGCCTACGTCCAAGATTGGACATGAAAGGGATGTAATGGATGGATGAACGGATCTGTGTATTGTATAGGCATCCGATAAGGAAGGAGTTTTCGATATTCTGACGAGATCGGGACGGGAAAATGCGGGGCCCAGCTTGTAAGCATTAAATTTCATTCGGTTGGTATGGGAAGTATCAGTCAGTGGTACCTAATGGAAGCACGTTTTATTGATTCTGCTTACACTTTCGTTATTTTTCTGCACAGTCATCTTCAATCATTTGTGTTTATTTGTGGTCGTTTACGTTCATAAAAAACCCGTAAACTATATTTATTATAGTGTGTAAATGGTTACACACTCTTCTGAAGCTTATCTACGTTGGTACATGACGTGTATTGACTAAACTATACCTACCTACCTCGACTGAAACCAATCATCTTTGCTTGAAAGTTAAGTTTACTTAAATATAAAAGTTTAAATATTAGCAAATCGTAATTTTTGAATAGAGATTAGTTACCTACCTACCTTCTGTCTAAACTAAGTTCCTGCTCAAGTATGTAAACAAGTTATATTACCAAAAGAATGATTTAGAAAGGCTTGTGCACACGGAACCTGCGGTTTCAGCTGACAGGTGGCAAGGCGAGGAGCGGCCGAAGCGCAGGTCACAGGTCGTCTCCTCTACCTACAGTTATTGTGTTCAATTCTTAATTGTTTGACTTTAATATTTATTGATCTAACCTACTTTCACCCACATCATTATGTTAATCAACACTTTGTGGTTAGCTGTACCAACCACAACTTAACAAAATTGACACGATGAAAACGAGCTCAAGCGGTCTGATTTGAAAGATCGAAGTACTTAGCTGCTAATATGAGATACAGTAGACCATCCGTAGGTCACTCGCTGACGTTCTGTAGCACCCATAATAGAACACTACAATATTAATCATATGTCACACGTTACCTCACTTGGGTATAAGTCATGGCGGATCTCCCAGATCGATACATTGATCTATTCCTACAGCGTCGGTACCTGGGAAACTCGTGCGCCCGCGCCGAGCTGACGCATGCGCGGTGCACGATACATAAACAAATATTATCACACTTCCAAGATCAGAGACAAAGGTGCCGACGATGATGAAGATCGTGTCATTGAAAAGTCTATGTGAATCATATTTTTCACATGGCTAAACGTTCTTTGTTATCCCAATATGATTGATGTTAGGGACGGATGCCAACGGAAGGTGGGCATGGTAAAGGTGGTGGTGGGAAGGTGGGTAAGGTAGTGTGGTTGTACCTGAACTTTTACTACGAAAACACAACAAAAATAAATAAAGTGCAAGTGCCGTAGGTAGTTGATGCAAGTTTTGTCATACTTACGTGTTGTAGTCACAGGATATCTATACTCGAAAGTCATTAGGTCGCTATTTTAATAATAATATGTAGTAGGAATTTTTTAAGGAGTTGTCGAGGCTTCGGGTGATCCGAGGGCTGGTATTTTCTTGTCCTATAGCGGATTAGCCTAGCTATCCAGCGCGGGAACGCTGCCAGTATTTTGGGTACCATGCCACGGGAGGATGGTGTCGACAGCTTCCTGTTAATTTAGGTCCTAGTTTTGTTTTTATTTTGTGAATAAATATGTATGTTGTTTCTAATGTAAATATATATATATAGCAATGTACTTACAATAGTAGATTGTTAGATAACGGCTGAATATCAAGCGAGATTATTCACCAGAGATTTTTGTTTTTCGTTTTTTTTTCAATACCAAATACTTAGAACGTCTTATACCAACTTGAGATGATTTAAGTATCATTTATCATAGATTTATGTATCATCTAAGATTATACTATATAGGTGTACCTGTACGTTAGGTACCTAGTCCTCTTCGATAAAGCTCTATTTGCGTGAGGTAATCGGTAGCTCCTTACCGTATTAATCAATACTCACCAGTACCTAACTATTGCATTTGGCGAGCTAACGGCAAGGTGATGCTATAAAGGTTATAATTTCAAACTAATATGTAGATATGAATGAGATACAAAAGAGTTCGGACTTTCCATTAGGTACATCTCTAAGGCGATGTGTGGGTTGCCTTTTGTAGGGCTTTCCGACTAACGAATTATGGACCACTGGGTAAAGCCACTAATTATAGAAAATCGGTGTCAACCAACCTTTAGATAATATAAGATTTTGTTATTAATTTATTACTAGTAGACAGTTCTAAGTTACATATACCTAGAACCATAAGTACGGACATCTCTAAAATCTGCTTACTGCTTCCTACTGTCCGACCACGACGTAGTTACCTACCTATCGTACTTAGTACAACGTAGGGCGTTCTTACAGTGGAAAAAGGTAGGTACATCAATTTCCAACTGTAACTACCCGGCCAAACTCACAAATAATCCTAAGCAATAGGTATTACGTGATATTACCTACATACATGTGGCAGGAAAACTATGAGTAGGTATATAGTATTGTTACTACACTAATTATTACAGATAATAAAACCACAATATAAATGACGTAGTAGAGCGAAGCGAGTCCATTAATTAAATTTAATTGTAATTAAATAAATCCCATAAATCAAACGTGTAAGTAAATAATTCCCAATGTACTGTGCTTCAACGTCACTACTTGTTTACAAACAAACGAGAAATACAATGAAATTCCGAGCCTAGGTATCGTATGCGACACTACGTATGCAATGCGACAGACTTACAGGCTACACTGTGGTCGAAATTTTGCCCCCGTGACGTGGACTGCGACTACAACGAAATCCATTTATTTTATTAACCGACTTCCTCCAAAAAGAGGAGGTTTTCTATTTGGATGTATGTTTGTTTTGTGTGTATGTTGCCGGAATTCTCCGCCGTCAAAGGTCCCAATAAGTCGTAATTTCAATTTGATGAAGATCTGATAAGATTTTTCGGAATGATGGCAGAATAGCATCCAAGAATCAGAGATATGTAAAAACTTCTAGATACGTAATAGGGCAAATTTCTTGGCAACACAAATGCAAGCTAGCTAGCCAGAGAAGTCTTAGTTCCATCCCAGCTCACGTCACGATCACCCGCTTGTTATCACACAGTACATTTAGTTCCCTTTACAACATGCATTATTCACAGATAACAATGCCTTCGGGCGTATTTAGGCGATGCACGAATTGTACTTCAAAAACTGGCAAAAATATTTCATTTTATACGTAAGTAAAGCTGTATTTATTTATTTCAGTTTATTTTGTGAAAAAGTTTTTTTTTTCCAAAAACTCAACGAAGTTTTTGACTTTAACGTTTTATTATTCTCTCCTAACCTCTATGAGATGTCATAATAATATTATGACATCTCTTTCTTACGTCATGCAAGTAGCATTGTGTCTTATGTTTTAGAAAGAGATAACAATAGTTTCGTCTATTTCTTCTTTAAATTATGTGAATGAATATAAATAATGAGTTTGTATAGCATAATTTGTGGCGCTTTTCAATGATGATTTGTTCTGCAATGGCGTCTCTATAACTTTAATATACTAATTGCCAAGAATGCAGTAAATTACCATTTATTGGACTTCAACCAATGAAGTCGGCGCCTACATCACTAGGTACAGATTGAACCACCTTCTCATTGATGAGACGGTGGTCAACTTT
Organism: Idaea dimidiata; assembly: GCA_949358125.1. Taxonomy (NCBI): domain Eukaryota; kingdom Metazoa; phylum Arthropoda; class Insecta; order Lepidoptera; family Geometridae; genus Idaea; species Idaea dimidiata. Next base: position 14,345,544 of record OX442334.1, read on the forward strand.
AACCATTGAGGGTAGAGGTCTTGAGGTCAACTTTAACGCTAAAGTTGCAGTTACAATTTTGATGATTTTCAGAGGCAGTCAAAAGTTCATAAGTACCTCTACCTACCTGCACTAAAAAAAGATAAAAAGAAATAATTTTGAAAAATTTAACCGACTTCCAAAAGTGGTCCATACAGTGCTACCGACTTATCTGTTATGTTATCTAAAGTCGGGCAGTTTTACTGAGTTGGTCAAGATTGTAGATTTTACCCGACTTCAAGATATAATAACAGAAGTTAGTGGCACTGTATATACATACCTATATCTGTGAAAGTTTCATCTGTCTAGCTATCGTAGTTCATGAGATACAGCCTACTGACGGACAGTTGAGTGGAGCGAAACCCTAAAATGTGTAAGGGAAGTTTGCACCTGTTTTTGGGAAGTGAAAGAAAGACTGTTAACCGTTGGGGAGTAAAAGTCCTTGAGTAGCGACGACGATGCAATGCGAAACGGTAATGTTGTGGCGACCTCCAGCTTGGTGGACCGACGACATTGTAGCGGTCTCGGGTAGTCGTTGGATGGAGGTAGCTGAGGATCGCTATTTGTGGCTCATATGGGCAAAGACTATGTGAGGCAGTGGACAGAATAAAGGATAAGATGATGACTCGTACAGTTCTTAAGGAGGGTGTGTATTGTATAATAACTAAATCATCTCAATATCGCTTCAACGTCATCAGATTTAAAAAAGGGGGCCTAAAAAGGATGAAACAAGAAAAAAAGGCAGATAGAAATCCAGAAATGCATAGCTACAATGGACAAGGTAGAGCCGTGGTCGCACCTACTGTAAACCTATTATGGTTTTGTGGGTTCCAGGAACGGAACCCACGGCTCTACCTTGACCATTTTTGTGGCTATGCATTTCTGGATTTCTATCTGCCCTTTTTTCTTGTTTCGTCCTTTTTAGGCCCCCTTTTTCTAAGTAGTCGTGTTATAATTTTTTAACCTTAATTTTTTTATTCAATTCTTTTCCGTTTCACGACTGCATGGTATATTATTTGTAATGTGCTTGCAAAGAATTCTTTTGATACCAAACACGTGATGATTATCTCAGTTGAATAAATTAAATTTATTAAAATCGGTTAAGTAGTTTAGACGCTACGGAAGAACATACAGACTGCCAAAAAACATTACCCTTCCTTTTGGGCTTAGCCGTAGTCGGGTAAAAACGGTTTCAGCAATGTAAAGTACTAGTTATTTTCTCGAAAATTACTTAAGTAACAAAAATTTCTGAATAGATCTTATGCATAGTTCAATTTTTTGATAAAGAATACGTGCCGGCACGAACCATCGGAAAGAAATAAAGGTATCTAAAAAAAATACAATAACAAAATGTAGCGAAAATGCTTTTTTTCGCTACATGTAGCGCCATCTAGCGTCGAGTAGCTGAAAATAGATCACTTTTTTATTGCTAGCAGAGGGCGCATTATAAATATAATGCTTATGCAATAATTTTAATTTGTGTAAATATCGCAAAAAAAAAACTATCCGCAATTACTTGATAAGTATAATGCAATATCTGATTGCGATGAAGGAGGTTCTAAGGTTTTTTATTTTAGGAATAAACACAAGCCCAGCAACCTTCTTGAAAATAATTTTTTGCGTTATTAGTTTGTCTTGTGTGAAAGGCATTAAGTAGAGCTACCCCATCTCTTCTCGTAAAAGGCAACTACGCGATCAGAGGATAGCAAACCTGGAGGTCTTCCTATAATGTGGCGGGTAAGCTATCGGACCGGCCGTAAAAACATTCTTCTTCTTTGTCTCATCCCACTTTAAGTGCGGTCGGCTCTTCTAAGTCTCCGGGTTTTTTTATAGTCGATATTAATGGCACTATTTCTATTAATTAGTATAAATATCTATTTGTATTGGACCTTACACTATCTACTAATAGTAAATAACTATTTCTACGCCAAGATGGTTAAAATAATGGAACAGATATAACATCAAACAAACTATCTCGTAAATAATGATACCCGCAATAAGCTAAAGTGGTGCCAGGGTACTGAGATGAGACTACTGACGAGAGCCAGTTGAAGCGCTTGTTTGCGTTACAATCATGATTGCCATGGTAAATTTGTATGGGAAAAACTAAAAAGCGCCTCTTGAAATGTTTTTCGCATGTAATTCTGTGGCGAATGCAGAGACATGGTGAATGCAAACGTGACAGTTTCCGCGTGAGTTTACGCGGAAACTGTCACGTTACCATAGTCCCGGTGTGTATACGTTAGTAATATGTGATCTGTGTCGTAGTCAAATATGAGAATATAAAGTTTAGCTTAGATGTATTCTCTAACGCGGTTATGATTGTACCTCTAGTTCTCGCGTACAGTTTACACCCTTCACGATATCGCAGTGTCAGGGATCACGGGCGTCGTTCGATAAGACGCGGGCGCAAGCGCGTAGGCGGTTGCTCCAGTTTACATCGAGTCGGGCGCGGGTCTGCGTGTGATCATGTTTCTACTCAAATTGCTACTGTTCGTGCTCTGCTTTCAATGGAGTTACCTTTCTGACCGTGAGTACACATTTCATTAATGTTTCTATCTTATCTACAAGTGTAATGGTAAGTAAATTAAGTTTAATATCTTAAAACTAATTTATTACAAAGTTTTATTCTACCCCGGATAGTAAGTATCTGTTTACTAACAGCCTGTTTGTTATCAAGACAAAAAGTCTATTTTATTATGACAAAGGACAACGTATTATAAGTTCGATAGAATTAAGTTGTACAATAATACGACACATATAATAATAAGATAAGTACCTTATTATTTTAAGTCGTAGATCGGTTGTTACACCTATGCATGGCTACACCCTAGTCAATAGACATAGATCGCTTTTGTTGAAATTATGATAGGTAGGTAGGTACCTACTTATATCGTGTTTCAGCGTCATGGTGTGTTATCGAGCTGGAGTGTCCGGAATGTCTCCCGGAGAACATGGCGGTGGTACGGTCCCCTGCAGCCGGGGGGAACGCGTCGCTGCACGTACCCCCCGGGGGGGAGCTCGCGCTCGACTGCGCCGGGGGGACCTTCCTGCTGTACCCGCTGCATAGCGCGCTGCGGGCCATCTGCGAGGGGGGCAGCCGGTGGCGCGTGACGCATGACTTGCAGTTCAGGGACCTGCTGCAGCTGGGCTGTCAGGAGAACGTGTTTGAGGACGTGCTGCATGACGTGAGTGACTGTTTGTACTGCTCTTCTTCTTTTATATAGCTTATTCCATTTGGACATTAGCCAGTGTCAGGTATTATTAATATTTGCAAGTTTTTTGCATCGAAACAGTCAAGTCGTCACAGCTACAAGTCGAGGGAATCATTGTAAAACGGAGGCCCCCGAAATTAACGCATTTGAACTAGGTTTCACAAAAATGAAAATTTAGCAACACATCTCCTCAACGCGTTCCCGCCAAAACTCGACTCAGGTACTGCTCGTACTGGTCACGTGGTATTCACTTGGTGACTGGATCTCTACCTGTCTGTAGGTCCCGAACTGTGCGCCGCCGCTGCAGGGGCGCGCGTACCGCGTACGCGGCTCCACTGCCGGTGCGGGCGTCACGCACCTGGCCACCGCCTGCTTCGACCCGGACGCGGGCGTGCCGCGCGTCTTGCATGTACTCGGCGCGGCCGCGCTCCCCCTAGCGCCGCACACGGAGCGCGCCGCGCCGCTCAGCCTGCTCGGCAACTTCGAGCACATGTTCGACGCGAACACGCGGCACGCTGCCGAGCGCCTGTATGCGGACGAAGCGCGTCTCAACCGCCGCTTGCATCGCCGCTTCGAGCACGAACGATTTACCTTCGCGGAGCAAACGCTCGGCTCCGCTAGTCTATTGGCGCGCGGGTACTTCCCAACTCCGCTGGGCGGCGCGGCGGAGTTCGTGTCGTCTCGCGTGGCGGTTTGGCGGAGCGTGGCGGCGGGCAACCTGCGGCACGTGCAGCGTGACGTGGCCGCGCACGTGCGGCGCGCGCCGGGCACTCTGCACGTGCACGCCGGCACGCTAGACGTTCTCACACTAGAGGCGGGGCGGCCGCGGCCCGCGCTTTACCTGGGCGCGGCGCGGCGGTTCCCCGTGCCGCGCTACCTCTGGACGACGGTGTACGACCCCGCCACGTCTCGCGGCGTAGCGCTAGTGGTCCTCAACGACCCGCTGGTGGCCGTCAGCGAGGTGCGCGACGCTGTGTTCTGCGAGAGCGCGTGCGGGAGCGTCACGTGGCTGCGGGAACTGACCAGACACCGCAACTACGAGCGACCCGTCAACGGGCTGGCTTTCTGCTGCACGCTGCGAGACCTCGCCGCGAGGGTCTCTGAACTACCGCCCTCATTCAACGATACTACCACTCTACTCGTATAGACATAGATGTAACTTTTGTATTTAGTAATGTTTTTATGTATAAAGTACCCGTGCATGTTCAGGAATAAAAGAAAGAATTTAAAAGAGATATAACTTTAATACGGAATACAATAAAGTGATTTAATCTTTCTCTGCAATGGCTGTGAGATGTCTGTCAATTTCAGACTCTGTCAGTACTCTGGAATGGAACAGAAAAACATAATGTACTCCAATATCCTTCTAATAACTAATCACTTTCGAATTTAGTTGAGCTGTGTCGCCCACACAAGTCCCAATCCCATGGGAATTTCACATAAAGAACACTCTTCAAATACAGACCTCTCCTATCAACAGTTTAGGGATGATTTATATTAGACCATCACTAGAGCGGTGGCGGGGTCTGAGCTTTGTTGTCCATCGCTCGCCCGCTACTAGGTTGCAACAGCATGACGGTCTAATATAAATCATTCCTTATGTTCTGCATTGATTCATCAGTGAGCCAGAATAAACCCTTTAGTAATAAATAAGAATGTGACATACTTGAACTTGGGATCATCCTTGGTGACAATAGCAACCTCTATCTCAGAGGACTTGAAGTCAACAGACAGCACGTGTGAGAGACACGAGATGGCGAGCTGCACCACCTCATCTGCACTCAAGTCAGATCGCTTTTTTAACTGAAACAGCATGTTTACAAGGCTTTTATTGTACTATCAAAATATTAAAATCTTTATTTTGTTTCAACATTAAATTGGATTAAGTCAATAACTTAGACTGTGGTAGGTGTGAGTTAGAATTTTATCTTGTGTTTAGTTTCATAATTGGTTTTTTTTTATTGCTCAAGGCTAAGGAAAAATATAGCTTCAAAATTCGCTTGCGGCGAGGTTCGAACTCGCGCCTCCGGATCAGTACGCCGGCGCCCTTACCAACTAGGCTACGCGAGTACGCTCCCACCTCGAGTGGTGAATTTAAGAAGTCAAAGCCTCGAGCCTAAGTCATATATAGTAGACAGAAGAAACATAAATAATCTTTAATCTTCTTTTTAAATTTTGGTATTCCTTAATCGCGTATTATTATTCAATTTCTTACCTCGACGTTTCCACCACCTCCAATTTTGTAACAACAATAGTCTTCATTGCGTAAGACTGAAGTAAGAAAAGAAATAGCAATACCCGATTAAAACTTTGAAAAAAAATGTAGTATAATGTGCTAGCTACCTTCTTCTCCAAGTAAGCATTAGCGTCGGTGGCCTTGGCCCCGGCGGCGACGGCCTTGTACGAGCAGTAGTATCCTGAAGGGTCAGTCTTGTAGACAATGGGCCCGGCTTCGTCATCGTACGCGATGAGCATCATGCTGCAGCCGAGCGGGCGCATCTCTGCATTCTGCGTGTACACCTGGCTGACGTCCGCCACGCGCCGGCACAGCACATGTGCTGGTACGGAGCCACCATACTTGTACTGCCAGTTGGCGGCCTCATAGCGCGCACGCTGCACCTACACACACATATATACTGTCATAAAAACACATATATTATAGTCATAGTAGAAAGAATTCATAGTATCCAAGCTTGTCTTTTTTCTCAGCTTTGACTGGTCACATGACCAATTCACCACATTTAAATACTTGATACAACTTATGTGACCGATCTGTTAACAAAATTTGTATGACAGTGGAGCAACCGTATAAGGTAGAGAGCGGCAGTATAGTATATAACTGAATGAAACATTTTAAATAATAATACACCATGTTACTGATACTTCATGGAAACTTCATAGGAAGTTGCAGTAAGTTATTGAGATAATAATGTTAAAATGCAATCATTGCACTTGATTCATTGAAAGAAAATCTTCATTTAACTATATTCATTATATTGTAAATATAATCTATGCAGAATCTATTAAAGGAAGAGCACAGTAGCTGTTGCTGTAAAGATCATTTGTTACTTTTAAAATGTCTGATAGTATGGGGAGTGAGACAAAGTAGCAATATTCTTTATTAGTACCTGTGAGCGACTGTCTGCAATCATGCCAGTCATGACACAGCCAATGTTCTCAGTGAGTGGGAAGAGATGCGTGACGGAGGCGGGGTCGAGCAGGCGGTCCGGCACCTTGCGCTGCGCCGCCACCACTGCCGCGTCCGTCCCGCGGAGCGCCACCGATGTCAGACCTCCTTGGTTTATAGCTTTCAATGCATATTCTGGAATACAAACCATTTCAAAACTATTTAACGAGTCTATTCACGTAGACATGGGTTTGTTTCTTAAGAAAACAAGTAAGCTAGTAGTCTTAAAAACACTACTGTGATCAGAGTCGGAAATCGAATATGTTGAGGTTGTTCTTGTCTTGAATGACTGTGCACTTAATATTTGGTCGTGTTGTGGAAAACCCACGAAGCATTCCATCTCGTTAATTACAGTAAATTTACATGTGAATAGTGTTGATTCAACGTTTCTCTAATTAATGCCAAAAAAATCAAAAGGTTACCGACTCGTCTAAACTTACGAAGACATGTATACTCACCGACTTGATAAAGTCTTCCCTCGGGGGAAAATATTGTAATATGCCTATCGAATCCAGCACTGCTTTCTCGAGCCATATTGAAGTTCTTTTACTAATTCTTTACAAAACAAAATTTATTTTATCGTTTCGCAATCACTTGTTTGACAGCCGGATTGAGCCACAGACAAAAAATTTCAAATTGTGATTCTCATCGTTAGTGATAAGGTCATAATTGTTAGAATATTTTTTAGCGGAAAAGTACGGTTTTTCCATGACAGTGACAACAAACTGATAAGGTTGCCAGTTCACCCATTTTTCCCAACTTCATAAAAAACGTGATTTTTTCGAATTACCCACACAAAACTGTAACTAAAGCTATTAAAATGAAAATATACAGTACTAATTAACAATTTTTAATACATTATGCTTGATATTTAGGTATAAAAAGACAAATGGTCTTCCAATTTCAAAGGGTAAATTTAAATTGAATTAAGGTGAATATTGGCAAAGAACAACTAACAGTACTTGTAACATCAATCGACAATTTTGAAATGAAAACAGACGGAACTTCGATTCGAACTTCTCTCGGTCCGTCAGTCAGTTAGACAAGATAACGGGCATTGATGTGGTTGTGTTACTTTAAATTTGAAATCGTATAAATATCAGTTTAGATTTAATTTTCTGTATGAAGAGTACATCAGTTTAGATAACTGTTCATAAATTAATTTACGATATATTATTCACTCAGCATCTGAACACAAGAATCTTAACAAAAATGCAAGAAACCGTTAACAACTCTAACGAGATAAAATCTCTGTTTTCTTCGTTCTTGGAGGTGCTGGAGGCTAAGGAGCGTCAAATCCAGGCCGACAGGCAGCTCCAGGAAGAGAAGTATCTCAGAAGAACACAGAAAATATATGATTTGCACGGTAAATATTGAAACACTCTTATTGTTGTTGCCGCGATTTTCCTTGTATTATTGATAGATATTTGAATTTTTATTAACGCTTTTGTATTCATAAAAACTGCCAAAAACGGTTGTTATCAATATGTTTTGATATTAATTTTATTTTCTCGTTTAAACTTATTTTTGTCCCCATTTTAGTTTTAAAGTTTCATTGGTACACTTTTGCCTATATAAAAATACTTCCACTAACATAACAAAATTGCATAAAACTTTCTGTTGTTATCAATTTCGTTAAGAGTTTGAATACAGCCATATTCAAACTCCACATAAGAACATAGCTGAGGGATTTGGTTTAATCTCATATAATTTAAGTTGTAAAATATTTTATCGAAAAGATCCAAGTCCATAAACCTCCAAGTTGTTTAGACTAAACCACCAATTGAATGATTGAGCTTGTACAATTAAAACAAAAAATATTGGTTTGGTCCTTCCTGTACCCTTAAAAGTTTGATCTATCTGCTTTATGCTAAACTTTAGAAAAATACAAGTCAGTCGAAAGCTTTTCAAAATATTAATTTCCTCTTTATATTTATAACTTTTTTTGTGAATTATCAAATTAACACAGTTGCATTTATGTAGGTACATTTAAATAAATTATAATAGTTAATTAAAGCATTCAGAATGATTAAATTTCTAACATTAGAGAGGACATGATAATTGTTAGGTATTCAGTAGTGTTAGTTAGTTTTTTAATTATAAAAAAAGTATTCAAAACAATTCTTATCAATCCATTGCTTCCATCCTGTGCTAAGCTGTGACAACACAATTGTGTTTCCAACTAAACCACTTTGTAGTACAAAGCAGTAAAAAATTTGCTTATTGTCCAGTCTCCTATTCTTTGAATGTCTTGGAACAAATTATTTATTTTTTGTTATATAAACTTTTATAAACCCACTACTTTGTATCCAAGTATTTAAAAGGAGAATGGATATTTACCCAATCTAAATAATCTGCTGGTTAAGTCGAGGTATTGGGAGGAATGTTGTCAGTAATATAATAGTTAAAACAAAAATTATACAATGGATGAACATAATGTTGCTGTGCCGAGCCCACATCAGAAATCAGAAGAAGAAAATAACACAAATTATTATACAAAAAAGTACTTTAAAATATTTGAGAACTAAATGTCATGCCTAACGGTGGTCCAAATCTGGACTATCTTTCATCTTAATGAAATTAACCCTGAATTGAAAAAATGATGTCAATGAAATATCAATATCAAGGCACCCGGTTGATTGAAAATGAAATAGAATTACACTTTCACATTAATTATATCATAAATAACATTAGGAAATACAAAATATTGAATCCAATGACTTGTAATGTAACTTAACTTGTAACTGCGCTAACTATTCGGGACTTTGGGAATCTGGTATTGGCAACAAAAGATAAAGGCAATTTCTTGTACATTAGGTCTACACTCTGACCTGTAAATCTCAATGAAAAACAGTCATTCTAGAAAGCTGCACAACTGTTCCACTGTTTAACCTTGCCTACTGAAGGGACTATATAGGTCTCTCTAGATCAGCGTTGCCCAAAGTGGGGGGCGCAGAGACCTTTTCATGGGGGCGCGGCCACCTATGTTGTTGAGTTGAGTATAAAACCTGTGGCTCACTTTCAATAAAAATGTGTCAAAAATATATGCGTCATTCTTGTGACTGAAATTGAGCTGAAATGAAATTTTCCTTAACTTCATTACGAGAATCAAGCCACTGGGGGGGGCGCGAATTTCTTGTTATGGTCGAAAGGGGGCGTGTTTCCAATAAGCTTGGGAACCCCTGCTCTAGATGTATGTTGTATGTTTCTATAGAGCGTCAACGCCGCGAGGCGGTGGAGCTGCGGCGGTGCCTGGAGTACGTGTCTCAGCACGCGCACGTGTTGGAGGGGGTGCTGCGGGGCGCGGGTGGGGGCGGGGCGGGCGAGGTGCCGCTCGGCGCGGCGCTCGTGCGGCAGGCGGCGACGCTGCAGCGCTGCATGCAGCAATGCGTCGCTAACGCGGAGCGCATTCGACGCTCGCTGCACGCCTCACACCATCCGCAGATGGACACTCTACTCGCCAAGATGGTACGTTGCTCTCAACTTTCAATTCAACTAGTGGGCTTCGTTTCTGGAGATCATCATACGCGGCCAAAGACCTCGTTGGGCTGTGCGATCTCGGAGAAATCTCCCAGACCGCACCGACAACCGACGACGATTGTCTGTGCGGGCTGGTCTGTCTGCGGCCAATTCGGAACCGTGCAACGACGCTTAATCCAGCCACGGGAAGCTTGCTTAAAACATTTATATTTGTACAAATCTTGAGGTTAAATTTTCCAGGTAATTCTTCACTATACCTATTACCTGGGTAAAATGGCCCCAATATGAGAGGACCGATCACCTCTCTGATGCTTGCGCTGGCATGCCCTACTAGAAATAGAATACCTAACACGCAAATATTTGCAAAGTATATGTAAAAATATGCAATAAAGTATGAGGATGAGGAGACGGTTCCGATCTAGTTGCGTGGAACAGTGGTTCGGTTCACGGTTCGGTCGGCGCGGGCGCTGGCTGACTGACACCTCTGAGCTCTGTAGCCACGGAGCGAGGAACCTCTGCAGACGTTACGTCGCCGTCACACAGATAAACATATCGATCAATTACATCTTATGTTACGTATTGCTATACCGAGAAAGAAAATTGAATCGATTAAACTGGAAATAACTTTTTTGTCTTGGGAAGCAGAAACATCATTATCGATACGATAAGATAAAATCTAGGAAAATTATGTTTTTGTATTTACCTACTGCAATGGTTCATGTATATTGCTCAGTAATAACGTTACATTTGGTGAGGTAACTAGGTGTCATATTACGAAAAATAAAGAAGTTAATTACCGTACTTCGAGAATAGTATAGTTCCAACAACCTAGACACCTCCCTCCAAGACGCGACGTCAACCGTGTGAGTTGTGTGTGACCCGGCTGTAGAGTGCAACGCACTTTATCAGGTGTAAACAGTAGCTAATTGATAGAATAGGTAGGCTACTACTTATCGAAGTGAAGACACAAGTTACAATACATTGTCCCAGATAGAGGCGATTACGATAAACAGGTAATAAATACTTATTCACCTATATCGACCGTATAAAACAAGGTGCTTACAAAGCCCAATGCCTACATCAATCGGTCGACTAATTCGCCCGTATTCGTCACGCACCGAACGACCGATCGAGACCTGAATTGCAGGTCTTAATCGTCCCTCATTACATTAGGTACGGACACCGTGTCTACCCACCGCGACTGATCTCATCTAGACTGTAAACTATAAACGGTAACCTATTTTAGATAATCATTTAAGTTACCATTAATTAAACTAAGTTAGTCTTATTTGGATGGTCTGTAGGTAGTGGAGGGGAACGCTTGTCTTCTCTTGAACCGGTTTCATGATGTTTAAACTTCAACGGTTGGTCGTAAAGCGTTATAATAAGTTTATGTAAAAAAACCTGTGAAAAATGAGCGTCCAGTTAGGTGTGTATACAAAAGGGGGCGCCCCGCGCGGGCGTGCGAATCACCTACTTCTCAAAACAATCATGTTGCAAATCTCCATCGTAAGCCCATCAGAATTATACTATCAGTTTCACCTGAAGGTACCTAAATCGAAATCCATGTCGTGTTGACAAAACCGCCTGAATTCACTAACAAACAATTCAATAAGTATCCGTCGGACTGATTAGATTTGCCAGTCCGTTTGGACTCTCCCGTATATTGGTCCTTATGTTGTTTACAGGACAGCAAAACGTAGTGATTATATTTCTCTTTGAGGACAGCAACAAATACAACGACCTAAGTTAGGTACTACAATACAATCATAACTATATTGTTATAACTATACAACTTGTAACAGGTAAGCCCTTTTAATACGAAAGGGGATTGTTCTAGACGTCTAGGCAAACAACTTTTGTTCTACGACTTTTGAAAATTCAAACTTTATTTTTGAAAATTTTGAGATTATGTTTCACTGAAAAAACAGCTGCTTTTGAAAATAAAGGTAATTAAAGTTTTGATTGTAAACCATCAAACTAAATGAAAGGACATCATAAGGTCAATGACCTCGAACTCTCAGAAACAGCTGATTTTCAAGTAAACTTTACACCTAAATTTTTCGAAAAGTACTTCGAATTTCCAAAAGTCGTAGAACAAAAGTTGTTCGCCTAGACGTCTAGAACACCCCCCTTTCGGATTAAAAGGGCTTACCCGTTACACCTTGTATAACTATATCTTATTGTGTGTAGATACCGAAATGTGCCCTAATTCATTACCGTTCCTATACCATGTCTAGCGCATAGATGTGTTCATGTAAATGATTGGCTGGTCATTGTGTGTAATTATTGGAGTCAGCACACCTTTATGTTCCGTAGATTGGATACTATCTTGCTTGACACTTGCCTAGGTACGTTCTAATCTGAAGAAATCTTGACGCTTGTAATCATTAATGTCTGTAAAGTGTAAAGGCGTTGCAATCACGATTGTTATAATAACGTATGTAATGAGTGTGAGCGGTCGCGGACACCCTGGCTAAGATGGTCGGTTCCCACGTCTTTATCCTTGCATTATCTCGTGTTCGGTGAAGGCGTCGCGCGTCGCAACTTGCGTCCGTCGCATAGCACGCGTGCCCCTGTGGTCTGTGGTGGTGCAACGCTCTTTGTTGGTCGGTTCTTCTCACGACTCGTGACCGGCTTCTCGATTTGTGGGACGTTTAACTTAATCGACCGTCAGTCGTCTTATTTATTTTATAAAACTCCTTAGAACACAGACATACAATCAAGAAATAAACAAACGAAACTTAAGTTTATGTTGATGTTCCTTTAGCGTAATTTATTTTTAATGAGGTAAAAATAAATTATTGTTAAAAGCAGGATGTAGGTACAGAAGAGACTGACTCTTACTTTCTTAAAGATTACGTCATTACCATAATATTATTTTATACCTACTTTTGATGGCATTTTAGGTAAATGAAAAAAAAAACTTGCTTGACCAATACCTTACCTACTGTGAAGTAATAATAGTAGGTTAATCAAAAGAGGGATTCCTTTTCGTTAGAACATTTAAAACATTAAGTAGATAACTTATGTAGGTAGGCACTAGGCAGGCAGTCTAGGCAGGTATCTCCAATAGTTGACAATTCGGTCACAAACGATAATAGCGTACCTACGTTGTTATTGTCGAGTATCATTACCATTAGGTACGTAGTTAGTCAATTTATTAGACAATTTGGTACTCAAAGGGACGCCTTCATTTTTTATGCCTTGAATTGTTATTTTTATCGTCGTTATTTCGTTGATGAGGCAAAAACTTGAGCAACCACAATTACCGTTGTAAAATTATATGTTGTTTTGTGAATAAAGTTCGCCTCGTCATTTACCGTCGAGAATACTTCCGCCTTCATCATTTCAAGGGCCGCCTGAAGTAATTGATAACTGACTGCGCTATTAGAGTAGGACGTGTTTCACAATCACGGCCAATTCATTATTGCTCACAATTACCGTATATCCTGACTACTGTCTGTCTTTAGACATCGCAAAAGGGATCCTTGCGAATGTGACCGTTGAAATAATAAATTCTGCCTTACCATGATCCTTTCACGTTATTTTATCGTCCTTTTGTCGCTGAATAAAAAAAACTATTAAAAAAACTTTTTTTAAGTAAGTTGGTAAATAAATAAATAAATAATAAATTCTGTGAACATTACACAACGCCAGCTAGCCCCGTGTTAAGCTTGTGTTACGGTGATGGAGATGGACAACATGTTTCGTAAATAATGTAATTCCCGGTCAGCACGACTTAGTGATAGCACGTGCTATTATTTGATTTTGCTTCGCCGGAAAGCTCGTAGTTTGGAAAACTAAAAAGTGCTCGATTGCACAATATAATTTCCTGAGGTCTGCCTTTGATATCGTCGTCGCCGCAACCGCGGTCCGGAGTGATATCGCAATCTGCGGTTTTATGAGATCGTTACTTGTATCACTATAATGAACAACTCGGATTAGCTTTCATGTTGTTGCGAACCTTTCACACTTCCGTTCGACAAAGTCGTTAACGTCACTCTATCATAAAAATTATTAAAAGTTGTTTTTCTTGTACAAAATTACTCGCATTATTAATCGTTTCCGATTCCTGTCATAAAGTTGTGCAATATTAGATATGACATAGAAGATTAGTCTCTGTATAGTAACCGAGATTAGCCAATGCCCGTCCAAAGCGGTCTGTGTCGGTCGCACAGGAACAAAGTTTCTTTAATATGTTTCCTTAGGGGACACCTGTTGCCATCAGCCTCTATTTAGTAGATCGATATCAGAGCCCTGCCCTACCGTGCTACCTGAATACTTAATGCTGGTCGAATATCAAGCGTATAGCATTTCCCTTTTAAAACAAAGCGGCACGGCAGGCGTGTGGCGGGCGAACCGGTAAACGAACGTTACGCAATTTGATACCATTCCATCGCGAGTATGTAAATGAAATGTAAATAATGTCTCGTCGACTTTTCCATAGTGTTCAAGGTCGTCGATCATTTGGTTACATTTCTATACCCGCTCTCCGTTTATTTACACTGACGACGACGACGACACGGACTCGATCGTCATTGACCAACGCGATGACAATGTTTCTGCGCTTTTGTGCAAGCGGTCGACAACTCGGACTCTGCGCGATCTTTCTACCCTTGCCACTTGCCATACAACAACTATTGCATAGCTGATAAAGTTATAAGTAGGTTTAATAATGATATCATGTACATTATTGCTATCTTTTCGAAACATATTGATCACATGAATAATTGGTGTCATTCAACCTCTTGTCATTTCTGTACCTAGTAGCGTGGTCGGTCGTGCGGAGGCGGCAGGTGTCGCCCTCAGCAAACACATTAATTACTCACACGAATGGTAATTGTGCTCCCGACGGAGTATTTGTGTACCTATTTGAAGGTCCGTCGACATCGACACTACCAACGACGAGCGACGAGCTACACACGGCACGCGAATGTGCTTTTAATTCGAATCAATTATAATAAGAACCCGTTGCAAAATTGCAGGACAATTGATTGCATTCTTCATAATGAATTATATTTATATTTCGTTTGGCCTAAGTATTTGAGGTTAGCGAGACAAATGTGTAAAATCGATAGCATCATCTGAGGAAAGTGGGTCACTGGTTCACCACGGTCGCCATAAATTTGGTCCTTGATGCTTGTACCTACTTGTCCCGGTTACGTCGGTTTGGTCTAAGCAAATGTTTGCTTGTACTTAAGAGGAGAGAGCCGTTACACGAGCGACGACGCTACAAGCTCGCTACAACCTCCTTTTATGGCTAATTATTTACTCAATAAACGTGAAGGACGGTCACGACCACTCAATCTCCTCATTATAAACTCATTTCTCCCAAAGTTCCTTGTTTCATGTTTGACATTCTCCGTTCACATGTATCGTGGTGACCTTACATTACATTCGTGTTCCGGCCGCGGTACGAGGCCGATTGTAGGCAGTTCTATTGTTTCGATCTGAGAAGCTTTCTCTGTATTAAGGTCGGAGAATAGCCCCCGCGTTAAAGCTGTAGAGTCCTTTCGCCGGGAGAAAGTGGCACAACGAACGATGTGAGCAGGTCACATCCAGTCTCCACAGTGCCGGGACCAGTACTTGACTCATGCTTCATTACGCTACATCTTAATGCAACAATCATCTTTCTGAATCACGCTACCTACTCGCTTCACTTTATTTTTCTAATAATATTGATGAACTCTTTGTTTGTTTGCCAGATTTGATGAATGTAACGTGGTATATTCGGTTCGAGACATGCGGAATTCAATGAGAATCGATTTTATATCGGTCGGTCTTAGGTTGCCCTGTTGCTATAAAAAAATAGATGTAACTTGGTGTACGTAGTTCACAGGGTTTAAGTGATTTTGGAGTTCTCCGTCTCTATGTCACCGCACGTGCTCTATCTAAGATGAGCCTATAACCAAAAGAGATATGGAATGAATGGTCTTGACAGCTCGCAACTGGGACCTAATCTTGACCTGTCGTCGCCTTCACGCTCATTTTGCTTGAACTACCCACCATCGTGCAATCACGACTCGCGTTTAGACACGGCACGGCGTTTACTCAAAAACCTCGAATTATCTCGACCATTTTAGATAATGAGTTGCTAAAGCAATGGCGAAACATTCACTATAGTAATATCAAAATGATGTTGAATTTTCATTCAACGTTCTGTGGTTTGATTGAGGTGATTAAGTGAAAGTTAATGTTGGAAAAGGGAAATTTCATGTCGACCGGAAGACGTAGCGTGTCGGTCGCGTGTGTTGCGCGCGCGCGCTTTGCGGTGTTGTGTACGTCCTGCAGGTCAAGTGGACCGGTGTCATTGCAAAGCAAACACATATAGCGACAATTACGCGGCATTATCCACTTGTACCGAGGTGGTCGTGCGACCCCAATTATGGCACTAATGCGCTAATACGCCGCGCGGGTCACACGCATTATTTGATTACCACTGTGATGTTCCGGCTGGGCATCATCGTCGTCCTCATTATCTCACTTGACATTAATATCACTAATCGTTCGTTGTGAAGGCAACACACGAACATCACGTCTAACCTGTCTGACAATCATCGTGATGGATGGACGCACCCGCGCCCCCTTATCACGGTCATATCACTCTATTGGGCACAACGATCAAACATCTCATATATTTTCATTTGGTCAGCCATTAGGTAGATATGTTGTTATTAAAAGGCCGTAAAGTAAAAGCTCGAGGTTCTAAGATGATGCCGTTAGTTTAACTAGCGACGATGACATGGCGGTTCACACGGAATTGACTCGTCAATACCTGTCCGACGACGAGATGGATGAGCGGAGTTAAATAAATGTCATATTAACGCGATAGCTGCTGTTAGTTGAACAAGTTGCGATACATTAGGTACATTTGTAAGGTAACACCGGCCGAGTCGTTGCCCCACGATCGCTGCAATGTTACGCGAACTGAACTGGACAATCGGACCGCGTAATTATCGTAAACGGTAATCGATTCCGATTGATTACACTCCATCTGATAGAGTAGGACCGTCATTCATAATTATTACGTATGAGAACGCTACGTTGTATGCGTATTGCGTAGCATACTGTTTAATATATTATCTATTAGAAACTACAGTTACGTACACACGAGTACGACGTACATCTTCTAGTAATTTAAAATTCTTGGAATATTTGGCGCGAGAGACGCGCGGGCTTGCCATGGGAGACATTGAGGAAGGTCTTTTGAATGAAAAATGGGTGTTTAAGTATTCGTTTGAGCCATAACGTGCTGTAGTACGAGCGTGATGTGCCTAATGTCTACACATTACCGACTTTATTGGTCTAGCGTAGGCGGGCGCCCCGCGCGGCGCCCCGACAGCGTCGAGGGCGCCACGCCGGGTGTCAGAGATCGACGGCCTCAACACACGACGTATAAGTTTTTGTTAAACATCACACAATAGATGTTATACGATAACCTAGAAGCCTTCTTTACAAATCGATTCACGCGTTACGGCGTTAAATTGAGTCAACAGGCGTTCATGTAGCAATTCTTTTACTGTTTTCTTAGTAAGGTGGAGAAATATCACTATACAACAAGATAGGGCTTTTTTACTACACAACCGCACATGCTAATAATTAGTCCGTCTCTCTGTTCGACAATCGTTGTAATGCTGGGAACACGAGAGTAATCTTTGCGCTATGTCAAGTAGGCACGACAAAGCGCCTTTTATGCCATTCATGGTCTAAGCTTTGGTGCATGTACAATAAGACGTGCTATCTATTTACAGAATGCGATAGTTACACGAGCGCGACATCAGTCACGATCACGGGGCGCGCGGTGACCACGGGGCGGCGGACGTGAACTCGCTCCTCTCATTGTTTACACAAAAAGTTCTCGCAATCACATCGCATGCTCTATGCTATGTTGGATTAATGAACTCTATTCCATTCGTCTTACCTATTGTCCATTTTTCACACCAACATTATAGCTGATTTACGTTGGGTCAGTGACTGAAGTCATTGCCTCACAGTCTTCGAAGTCAGTCGCTGACTTGATTGAAATTCAGTGACTCTGATTTCTGTCAAAGGTGCAAATAGTTCGTTCTAACATCATACTTGCTTATGTTATTCCCAATCAATCCAAGTATTATCTTGGCTGACCGCAAAACCATAGTCGTCGACATGTAGTTTATTTCAAAATTGCAGTTTCATCAAAGCATTGTCTAAGGACATTTTAGTCGAGAGGTCAAATCGAACTTAAATCGATTCAGTCACCTATTCGATGGACAGACGACATTGTAGCGGTCGCAGGGAGTCGTTGGTTGGAGGTTACTCGGGATCGCTAGTTGTGGCGTCGAATGAGGGAGACCTATGATCAGCAGTGGACGGATAAGGGCTGAGACGATGATGATGAAATCGTTTCGTGGCCGAATTAGAGGTGATATCGATAAAACGCTCTGTCGTGATTCGGAAATAAATACCGGCCGGAGTAATACTACAACGTCCTGTCAAAGTTTAGTTTTGTAGTTAGCCGAATGAGATCATTCATTATAATGTAAGTACATCTTGATTAGGTTACAAATTACAAGACGTTAACTGTTAGACTATCGGGTGTTGTTGCCTTTATAAATAATAGGAATATAGAATAGAAGTGCGTGTGTGAATTAGTGCAATTAGTGGGCATTGTTCGCCGCAAGATTGTACACCTACTCGATACTTTCACCGATAATTATGTCTGTTCTGAAGAGAGTTATCTACGAGTATACACCAACGAGAGTATTGTTGTCGCTCGCTCTGCGCTGACTGTAACAATAAGTGCCGATGGCGAGACAATAGTAATGGGCGGTGATTATGTCGGGATATGCATGTAAATCTGCTTTCTAATTCCGCGACAGTGTGCAAACGATGATGGTAATGAATAATAGAGAAAGCGCAGGCGTTCGGCGGCCTGGGCCTGGCAGGCTGACACAACGCACCAATTAGACAGCCTGGAATAGCCTGGGCCGGTAGGCTAACACAACGCACCCACCAGACGGCCCGGGAAAGCCTGGGCCTGGGCCGGAGCAAGGCTCCCATTACCTCTACTATTTTGAATGCTGCTAAATATTTAGTTGGTTAGTTCGCTTGCGATAAGCTCGCATATTGGCGCATTATTTGTAACGACGAACATAAGATAATTTTATACTATTTATCTGGTCAAATCCGTGTCACCAATTCCATCAACGATATGGTAGTGTCTGCATTGCTCTAAATTCGTGATTGGAAGTTAACCGGAGCGGGAGGACGCGGACGCGTGCGTTGTATCTAGTTAGGTTAGTTTCCATTAAAGGTACGGCCGTGGTAGGTACTAGTTATGAAAGTGGTTAGAACCTGGTTCTGGGTGTGTAGGTGCATATAGGTACCTAATGCTTGTGATCCTCGCTTTCCCCGCGTCGCGCCCACTCGCAGCTCACAGGCGAGCACCGAGCGCTCGTCTCTTGCTTGACATTGGGCCACTGGTTTCTGGTTCCATTGACTTCTGACATTCATTGCCTCAAACAGTAATCTAACTACATTGGTGCATGATAGTCAACTAGGTACGGTTGAGAAACGCTTGCAGGCGCTTTGTCGATTTTCGATTGAACGAGCAACCGCTACCTCGATCATATTTATACGAACATTATGTGTGGCTATAAGAAAGGTCATGGACCGGCGAGCGACGTACCCCCATGGTATTCTTCGAAATATCACCTTGAAAATGTTTCAGGCTAAATATCAACAGCTAAATACCAATAAAAGGTTTTAGGAAAATATATTCATGTAAACTTCTTAATTGCTGAATTTTATTTCTTTGGGATGTCGGCCTGCCTACATACTAACCTGAATAAAAAAATAAGAAAATAACAATATTGTCGCGTTTAGTGAAAGGTGAATATAAATAATGAATCATGTTAAAGAGTTGTCGAGCTTACGCTTCGATCGCCAGTAGACTGTGTGTCGCGGTGTGCAGTCTCATTCAACGCTTGACCATCGCCTGTGTCATCTCATCGCTATATCTGTCCCTACTCTGTGCTACTGTACGAAGACACGGCTGATCAAACACCCGACTGCTCGTGTCTAGCGCCGCCGATGATTATGATGTGTGTTCATCGAGACTGGCACACTCACCACTCGCCCCTATAACCGACTCGTTTATGTATGTTCTGTGGATTTTTTAAAATATAAAAGTACATATTTTATCATACACAGCGACCCTACCGCTAATGAATGCTAAATCTCTACAACTACAGAGAATTACGTGGGGAACATAGGGCACTCTTAAATGTGTCCCAAATTGAGCATAAATTGTGATATAAACTAATATGAGTCAAGATGTCAGAGACGGTTATGTTCTCATTATCATATGATCGCGATTGTATCATCCACTCACACAGCTCTGTTTACTACATCATGTTTTATTATTAAGCACTGAAATTGCTTGATGATTGTTCCACTATAAAGAAATAGTTTCATTTTCTCTAGGGAGTGGGAATGTTACTAAAATCGTCCTCCAAGACGTCCTACGGCCAATCGGTGACCGCAGCTATGGTACTGTCCATGTGCACGATGCAGAAAGCAGGCCACAAGGGGCACACCAGTAGGTTTGACATTGCCTGTTCCATCCAGGATTGCAATGACAATGGCACCCCAAGATGAAGGTGTCGCATGATGTGAACGAGCGAGTGTTGCTATCCGGCATCGGTAGTGTGACGGTGCAGCGACCGCGACCCTGACCGCCCGCCCGCGCGCCGACCGACCCTCACCCATATCATCTCTATTTATATTCCTACCGTATACGTTACGTTACTGATCATGTAAGCTAGAGCAGTAAGAACGCGCTGCTTTCTCCTCTCTAAGTGTAGATGGCAGTTGTCCCATTATTAATGTGTTTTAATAAAATGTGTTGTGTCTGTGTGTCAGGAGGCGGAGCTCAGTTCGTGGACGATGTTCGTTCACCGCGCGGTGGACGCGACCTGCAACACCGAGGTCGTCATAGAGAACTTGCACAACATGATCGGTGAGTGATACCTGTGTTATGGTGTGCACCTTGTGCTTTCAGGAGCCTCTAGTTCATAAGACTTTGGTTCATCTTTTTTTACTTCAAGACTTTCTCGTGTGAACTGCTTAAGATTTTAACTCACCATCCGCCTCGGTATTCCGCTATAATTTGTACAACTTTAAAACTCTTCAAGTCCAGAATGAGCAGATTTCTTCTTGACAAGCATGCTATAGCTTCGACCTCATCATCGCTCCACATTATGTGGGGTGAGGTCAAGTACCACGAGTCTATCTATCTCAAAATATAAAAGTAGTCTAATAAATCGTGATGCTCGAGTCGCGTATGACGAATATTATAGTTATTGATCCGTCTAAAAGTGCGTATTTTTGTATGGAATCTCGAGTGCTGAGTCTACCGGTAGGCAGTCGGCAACATGAGCTGAACATTACGCGATGGGATTGTTACATTATACCGATTAAAACGTTGAAGATGAGCCAACACAATATCCAACGGTGTTATAAACCAAATGGATCCAAATAGAATAATGTATTATAATAGTAGTGTAGTGGTAGTGATGGAGGTCACGACTCGAGATGCTATATCTATATCGATACTTGACGGTTGTCGTCATTGACTCGGAACATCTCTCCGCAGGCGAAGGTCGAAAGCTTTATGGCCTTCTAAAAATGAACTGATTTACATGTTCGACTAGTTATATATTATGTAGCTATAGGTGCCCACTGCTCCTAGTCGCGACGCGAGGCGAGTGACCGAATGTTCCTTCGTACGGCTTCCTGCACTAAGCGCCTTACGGAATCACTTCCGCAACCGACGCTCAAGTGGGGGAGGGCGGTAAACCCGGGGTTGGTAACAACATACTTCTACAAGTCATCCCTGGTTACATATTGAGACCATTACGCACTGTTACTGAACCTATTATCACTAACTAGCTGCGCCCCGCGGTTTCACCCGCGCAAGTCGCGATCCCGCGTTGTTCGAACACCTACCTACTGCAATGCAAAAATCCACACTTAAACGGTCGCGTCACCCATTGAAGTACTGTTGAAGTAAGGTAAAGATTGTATGTCAGCATCCCGCGGAATTTTTGGGATCACAAGTATCCTATGTTACTCTCCATCATTTAAACTATCCCTCTGCAAATTTTCATCCAATAAATAGTTATTACCTGCGTAAGTCCCGATCCCGCAGGATTTTCGGGATCAAAGTTATCCTATGTTACTCTCCATCATTTAAGCTATCCCTATGCAAATTTTCATCCAAATCGGTCGAGCCGTTTGACTGTGAAGAGGGAACAAACAAACAAACAGACTTTCGGATTTATAATATTAGTAAGATGTGTTTTATTCAAATGGGTTTTTTGATTACTTACGGTTATTTTTGGTTCTATTATTCTTTCTGTTTCGATAGTCTTTTGTTTCCATTTCCTTAGGGGAGACATGCCAACAACCTCTATGTAAGATATACGAGTATCCAGGGGAGACAAGTGTGTGACCGTATTCATATTATTAATGATGCTCTCAGATGTCTCGATAACAGGAGGGCTATTACGAAACGTACCGACCGAACATCAGTAGGTAGTTAATGTTTGTTCTGAACCAATAAGTACTATACGTTCAAGACAATAAAGCAAAGAATATATTGAGAATTATTGGTTCAGAACGAACATTAACTACCTACTGATGTTCGGTCGGATCGGTCGGTACGTTTCGTACAAGCCCTCCTGAGTATCTATATTATGTAATTCTATACGCATAATAATTATTATCGTTATGGTAAGATGAGACTATTTGTAGCACGTTTGATTTGCTTAATATGTGCTAGTTAATGGACTCGTTCCATACGTCTTTGGAAAACTAATAAATATATTGTAATGAGCACTCAACTTTATAAGTACGTTTAGTAACGTGTGTGGTCTCCTGACGATCTATGATCTCTACGGGGAGATGTATTGAATGATTCTTGGAAGTTGTGTGGATATCGTACTGAAATATTGTAGGTAGGTTGATCTTTATATCATACATTAGATCTGCACAGTGAATAGCATATGAGGTATTCAAGTGGCATAGAAGTACTAATGTTCCTATACCACCAGGGCGGTTAAGGTCCTTGTTTGTACTATTCGGATTTGACCGTGGGATATTCAGTGCTTTGGTTAGAAACCGAAGAAGGTTTGACATGCCTGTCACTGTCTTATTAAGTTGCACTGAGCGAGCGAGACAGTACAGTACAGTCCCCCTACAGTCGCCCATAGGCGATAGGGCCGCCCATTGTGGCACTTTAGTTTTAAGTTTTTCTTTGTCTAATTTGTTGTTATTGGAACAATAAAGCGTTAATAAATCAATCAATCAATCAGTAGGGACATTCTTCTTCTTCTTCTTTGAAATGGCTTTTTCCATTCGGACATTTGCCAGTGTCAAGTATTATCAATATTTTTGGTTATTTGCATCGAACGAAACAGTCAAGTCGTCATAGTTAAAGTCAAGTCGAGGGGGTCATTGTAAAAAGGGGGCCATTTTTTACAATGTTTGTTCATGGAGCTTTGGAGAGAACACTAAGCTAAAGTCTATGTTTCGCACCGATTTTCACTTTTATTTTCACTTGTACACCTTCACGAAACTAAATAGATTAATATGCCCCGAAATTAAACAATTTACACGCATTTGAACTAAGTTTCACAAAAATGAAAATTTAGCAACACATCTCCTCAACACTTTCCCGCCAAAACTCCAAAGGGACATTTAAAGAGCTTCTTGCAGAAACACACAGTTTATAACTTAACGTAAACTTAGATCAACTCTGTGGTTACAGCTGAGCAGCGTCGCTGCGTGAGCGAGGTGTCTTCTAGCGGCGTGTTCACGGCGCTGTGCGGCGCCGAGCGCGCCGGCGTCACGCCGCCGACGACGCCGGTCGCGCCGCGCCGCCGCGACCTCACCGCCAGTAGCACGCCGGTGCACGCCACCGCCACCGCACCCGCAACCGCGACCGCGAGCGACAGAGACGACGCGGTGTAGTGACGTCACCTCGACATGTCGGTACAACTCACAATACACCAGTTTTCGGACGCTTTACATTTTGGAACTTTATTCTCAATGTGTTCTGTTGATAGAGTATTTTGTATAATATGTAAAGTTTCATGATCTGATATTGTATTTTACTAGTTTATTCGTAATAAGTGTAGTTTTTGCTGGTCTGAATAGCGTACGTAGGTAATTAAAAGACTTTTTTTTTATGGTCTACTCGCGATCAATCTAGACAATATTCTTAAAATGTCTCAAGTATGTCCACAGCTCTCTTATTTTTTTTTCTAAATCGTTTCAACAATTATAGGTAATTTAGCAAAATTTCGCTAAAGCTTTTGAAGTTCTAATGATTTCTTGCAAAATTACCGACAATAGGCAGACGACACATTTTGAAAAAATGTCCTAAAATATTTATTATTTACTTGAGACATTTGAATTGTATAATACGGTCAAGCAATATAGACAACCTACATCGATTTGAATAAAAAAAACACGATAATGACCCGCGAAAACTAATACTGGGAATACAAATCAAAACTAGTTTGACAAGTTTATCACAGTTTATTGTTAGATATCATATAGCTTTGTATATTCATCGATACTTGTTATTTACTTACTACAAATAAACGCAAAGATATTTAAATTTGATTAAATATAAAGTATTTTGAATGTTTATCTCGAGATGTTGAATACTGCAACAGAGTACATATTTTGCATACATTGTTCATTAATTAAGTAGAATTATATAGAGTTTTAGTACATAATGTTATGTATATAATGCAGTTCAGTATTGTACCAATTACTTGTAATGAGATATACATTGAATGTCTATATGTAGTTAAAGTTGCCAAATTTTCCGTAGCCGCTAGATGTCGAGTCGACGCTCCGAGCTTCGCTGTGAGTTTATCTGTTTAGGCATTTCGAATGTAGGGAAATTCGAGTGTTGTTGGCTGAGTTTCCACCGAGGATGAGAAGTTAGGCATGTGTTTGTTAATTAATAACCAATTGAGGCGAAACCGCTTCTTAACAATTCGCTAAATGACACTATTTATAATTTATTTATATTAATTCAGATTCTACCGTTATATATAGTACGGTGTAATCCATTTTACATAACATTAAATTTGGACCAAACTGAATCAAAAGTTTTGTAAGCATTAGTTTAACCCTGTTTACAAAAAGTTACCTACAATAAAGTAAACTTTGTTTTTTTTTTCTACTAAACAAATTGGATATAGAAAAATGTCATACATTGTAAATCATATCGTACATGACATAACTTTTCAAAATATGTCATGTTGCATATTACTTCTTTATCTAATTCTACTCCTCCTAGCTCTTCTCCGGTGTAAGCACAGCGTTAGCGGCATGTGATATGTATATTATATTAAATATAGTATAAAGAGAAACAATCATTAATATTTAATGTTGGTTTGTTGTCGATGCACCTGGTGTATCTACGACGTTATACTGAAGACAAGAGAGAGATTCTAGCTTCTAGTTATAGTTATATATTATAGTTACTTATATTATGAAAGTACCTAACGTTGCATACGCATCACACAACAAAACGGCTTTTAAAGTTTTTGAACATATCCCCAGTTACCCACCCACCCAACCTGGCTCTCATAACAGCACGAGAAACATTGGGCCCCACCATGATGTCTTATAAGTCGTCACGAAGTCGTTGCGTTGTCGTTCAGCTAAAAAAAAAAGAGAAAATCATACTTAAAAAAAAAGTTTTTTTTTTAAATTGTCTGTGGTTTTTAAAAGTAGTCGGGGTATTTTTTATTCAATATTTACTTTATTTTTTTAAACGACAAAAGGACGACGTGGCAACGACAAACAATCATGGTAGCGCGGATTATCTCGTACTGTCTGTGAGCACGAGATAATGTTTCTCGTGCTCAAATAGGAAAGTCAATCGATATATCGAAAATGATTATAGACAATTATAATGATTAATCAAAATAATCAAATCTCCCTCAATCATGATAAATCAAATGAGCTATTACCGTCAAATCTGTATACTAATCAATAAACCTTCACTGAAATTAAACTCCATAAATGAGTTAAAAAAAAACTTGGATGCAGTTTTGTTTCTTTTCGAAAATAAAGTAAGTAATATTTACTTAAAGTAAAATAAAAAAAGAACTAAAATATTTTAAAAAATTAAAAATAAAAAAAAAAAAAGAATTGATAAAAAAGACCAAAATAACCTCTACATACAGCGCCACCGACTAATTAATCTGTTTTATCATCTGAAGTCGGGCAGCCAAACTAAGTACAATATGGAACCATACAGCCAGTAAAACT
Source organism: Idaea dimidiata (assembly GCA_949358125.1). Classification (NCBI taxonomy): domain Eukaryota; kingdom Metazoa; phylum Arthropoda; class Insecta; order Lepidoptera; family Geometridae; genus Idaea; species Idaea dimidiata. The sequence goes on from OX442334.1 coordinate 14,371,785, forward strand.
GCCCGACTTCAGATGATAAAACAGATTAATTAGTCGGTGGCGCTGTATGTAGAGGTTATTTTGGTCTTTTTTATCAATTCTTTTTTTTTTTTTATTTTTAATTTTTTAAAATATTTTAGTTCTTTTTTTAAGTCGGTTTTTTAATTTTTAAATTATTTTTTTATTTTACCCTTTTTAGTACCTACCTACCTACTTTCGACTGCCAAATAAATTAACAATACCTATTGTTACCGTAATTTTAATTATTGAGGAGTTTGCTGATGAGAAGGTGGTTTTAGGTGGCCCATCAATCTGTACTTAGTTCTTTAGGGGTCTTTTCTTTTTGGTAGAAGTCCAAAAACGAGTAATTTATTACATTCTGGGAAGCTATCCTGTCCATCATTCCGAAGATACTCATCAGATCCTAACCAAATTTTTATGAGACCACCACGAGGCTTCCACCTTTCCATTAAAAAAAGAACCATCTCAATCGGTCAAGCCACCTTCGAGTAATCGGTGAACAAGTGAATTGAATACAGGTTATTGAGGAGCATTCCCGGTCCTCACTTCGAAGATCCTTATCAGATCCTCACCAAATTTTTATGGGACCACCAAGGGGCTTCTACCTTTCCATTATAAAAAGAACCATCTCAATCGGTCAAGCCACCTTCGAGTAATCGGTGAACAAGTGAATTGAATACAGCTTTTTGAGGAGCATTTCCGGTCCTCACTTCGAAGATCCTCATCAGATCCTCACCAAATTTTTATGGGACCACCTCGGACCTTCCACCTTTCCATTAAAAAAAGAACCATCTTAATCAGTCAAGCCACCTTCGAGTAATCGGTGAACAAACATAAAAAAAAAAAAAAAAAAAAAAATATACGCGACGAATTGAGAACCTCCTCCTTTTTTGAAGTCGGTTAATGAGCTTTCTGAGGTACTTTAAAGAGTATTTCTCCCCCTAAGAGGTGATCGATAATGTTTATTTTAACTTTTTAATGAATTATTAACCGTCTTTCCCCAAAAGGATGAGTTTCAGGATGATCCTATTCCAAACGGAAATGGTCTAAATGGCTGAATAACAAAATTAAACACACATAAAAAGCGGTCCAGTCGTTTTTGCGTGATTGCATTTCGAACTAACATATTCGTTTTATATTTTTAATTTTCTTATACATAAATTGTAAACATTATTCCCTTACTTATAAAATATTATTTACACATGACTAAGTTATGTGACATTTGTCTCTGTCTGTCAACTTTGAACTTTATGTGACAGTAAAAGACAAACGATGCATAGTTATGCAGGAGATTAATTAGCGTTTATAAGTAAGGGGGTAAGATTGAATCTCTCAGTACTACTGCCTTGCTTGTGTTAGTTTGTATGTAGGTAGGAATAATGTAATGTAAGGGACGACTATAGGGGTGGATTGGCTCAAACACCACGAGTGTGTAAAGTTCTAACTGCGGGTATAGTAGTATAGTGCAGCCTGTCTAGCATAACAGCACGACAAAAATGTTTTATCACTTTCTCGTCGTTTAACAGAAAGAGACGAAACGAAGGTTCCGTCTCTTTCTTTGTCGAAATCTGAAATTCGACTTTGTCTCGTGTTTACAATGAAACCTGTGAATCCATGTAGAGGCGCCTAGTGATGAAGTATACTTGTGCAGTTCTGCGAAAAGTATAAAATGCTGTCATGCCAGTCTAGCTGGGAGGTATACATGATAGAACGACACGCGACGCGGGCGAGGGCTGCTCTATCTGCTCTCATGACCGACTGTTATACTTGTGCAGGGAGCAGCCCGGACTAGACCAGGCGGTTCAAGAACGTGCCGGTGGGGTTAATCCAGAGAGCTTCGGTCCGAATCCGATGTCGGAAGTGATATCTCCATCTCGTTTAGCGCGATTCAATAAGACAGTGACAGGCATGTCAAGTCGATCTACGGTTTCGGGCCAAATCTCTCTGAATAACCCCGCCGGCACGTTCTTGACCCGCCATTGCATTTGTTTATAAAATGTCATCTACTGCCAATTTAATGTACTGCCTTTAACTTCCTGTAAGAATCAGGGAGCCCTACCGCGCCAATTCCGTCGTAATCGGCTTTAAAATCACACTGCGTAAAGGAATACCCTGTGCCGTAAAAATGAATCCGGACCGTCTAAATAAACTTTCATTAAAAGCAAGGTCTCTTGAGCTGCCGCTTTCAATGACAGTAGAAATCGGCGGCGCGGGCGTCCCTTTTAAATGCATGCAAATTGACGCTATGGCAAAAACGGCGCAGCTTATTTCTTTGCGGCATTTCGATGCCGATTACGACGGAAGATGCGCGGTTGGGCCTCAGGTAGATGGATTATTACATGGGCCTTCGATTTGTTTTGCGCTGAAATATCCTTCACTTGAAACATTATTGTTTGTAACCACCTTATATCTAATCCTATATAAAGGATAGATACTCGGTGCTATTACATCCAGTTAGGCGCATGTAAGTAATCCATCGTGTTCCAGATTTCACATCGTATGTTTTGTGTACAAATACTGCCTAAAGATAAATAAATACGACTATTGAAATTTTAAGAGTTTTTTATTAATATAGAATCTTATCGTTCTTAATATACAATTCTTATACTATCGGCTATGTAGTAGGTTTGCATAGATGTAACGTACGAACACTCGGACTAATGTTGCCATGTGACAGGATTTACGCAAGTTTGTATAAGTATCTCTAAAAATTGCTTATCTCTTAATTGGCAACACTAGTAAAGTAGGACATTGTAGGTCGTTACAAAAATTTCTACCGAGCTTGTTCAATCAGATGGTCTAATGGTCACGGTCGCCGGAACGAATTATTTTGATAATTTTTTCCTGGTTTTAATAAATATGTTGCTACTAATTCATTTACGAATTCATTTCCGTCATAGACGGAAACAGGTCACACTATCGCAACTCGTCATTTTGTCTACTCGTCATTTTCATTGTGGCTCAGTTGAATCACCACTATCAAATTTGTGGAGTTGCATTTGGTAAATATATCTAAAGTGGGTATAGTTGACCATAATCAAATTAAAGAAATCAAGGTTCGTGTTAACAATTTGCGATAGTGACGAGTTTGCGTTTATGACGACTTGATACTAATCCGTATTTGCATAAGAAAAATAAAAGTATTATAATCCGTTGTCTTCTAGTTACTGTAACACAAGCTTAGTAGCTTACCATGGGGGCTAGATGGCGCTTTGTGATGTTCACAGAATTTAAATTTATTTACTATTTTGAAGAGAGTTGTGATCGCATTGAAACCAGAACTATGATGGCACATACTTTAATTTTACTCGCAGTCGGAAGAAGACAGGAACATTTAGGTACACTTTTTTCTGAATTGATAGAGTTGGCTTCTACTGTGAGATGGCGTGAGTTTGGCTCCTATTAAGCTACTTATTCTAATAGCTAACTATGCAGGCAGGCACACCTACTTAGTACTTACATAATTATTCTATACTATTCAGTTCGTGTTTAACTAGAGTTACTAACGCAGAGACGGTGTATCGGTTATGGCATAAAGTAGTCGTCACAATGTGATAAGATAATATTATTACGCATTTTATAAGTTTGTTATATTTTTGTGATGTGTATGAAAATACGAGTAGGTATACCATCTAAATATCAATTTAAGTATTTACATTTCTGTCGTTATATAATGGTCACGTACTAATTATAACTAATAAGAGCGCACAAATAAAATAATCGTGCTATAAATATAAATAACCTAATACGTTACTTCTATATACAGCGAAAACTTTAAGGCACTTTATCTGTGAGAATACTGAACAGAGACGTCGGCTAGGCAAGCGCGGGCGGAGGCGGTGCGGGGGGCGGGGGGTGCGCCCGGGGGGCCGTCGGGGGCGCGCGTGCGGGGGCCAGCACGGCGTGCGGCACAGCGAGCGTGCGCGCGCCTAGAGCGACCGCCAGGTGGCCGGGGTGCGCCGCGCCCACCACTAGCACTAGCTCGCCGGCCTGCAGCCGCGCCCCCGCCCCCACCGCGCCCCCGCCATCCTCCGCCCAGTCCGCGACGACGGCGCGCTGCTGCGGGTAGCCGAGCTTGACCCCGCCGGCGACGGTGTAGGCGCGCGGCGGCGGCAGCGGAGGCGGTCGCTCCAGGTCGAGGCCGAACAGCGAGCAGGCGCGCTTCACCAGCGCCGGGTCCGCCTTGTCGTGCGCCAGCGGCGGCGGCGTGCCGGCGATGGGGGCGGGACGGGGGCGCGGCGCCGCCGGCCGGCTAGCAGCCGCGGGGTGCGCGCGATGCCGCCGCCAGGCCGCCTGGATGCGCGCGGCGGCGGCGTGGCGCGTGGCGCGCCGCATGCGCTCGAGCACCTGCCGCATGCCCTCGCTGAGGAATACGTGTCGCTTGCCGAGCGCCCAAGCGACGCGTGCGGCAGACGCGGGTGCGGCCGGGGCGCCCGCCGCCGCCGCCACGCGCAGCACGCTCGCACACACCGCGCCCCCGTCCTCGCCTCCGCCCCCGTTCTCGCCGCCTCGCGCTAACGCCCGGTAGCGCGTACTGAACGCACGGAAACGCATTCGGTGCGGGAACCCGCTTGCCATCAATTGCGTCGTTTCCAGGATCTGGAGCGCGCGCACCTACGTAATAAAAAAAATGCTGATGTTAATTATTCACAAATACAGTAGAAAAGCTTTGAAAAACGTTATCTAATCATTACGAGACGTACGGAAATGTCGGTAGGTACCTGTTTGGCGACTGTGGTACGTTCGAAGAGCATCGGCGTCTCGGTGTTGTTGGCTCTGATACAACGCACGAAGTGTGGTCGTGCGTGCACGAGCGTGCGTAGCAGGTTGTCGAGTCGTGTGTGGAAGTCTTGAGTGAAGGTGGAGTCGGGCGCGGCGGTCGGTGAGGCTCGCACGAACGTCGTGTCTTCCCTCTCGTTAGTTCCCGCCGCTCGCGCCGCGCGCGCCTTCAGCTCGGACGCGAATAGGTGCGTCGCGAACCCGAAGTCACAGGACCGTGGCTCGAACACGGCCACCGTCTCCGCGGGGACCGCGTCGCGGTTCGCCTCGAGGAACTCGGTCGCGTCGTAGGTGACCTCGCCGGCGTAGTGCCGCACGAGGAAGCGGCGCGGGTGCGCGGGGCGCGCGTCGCGCAGGCGCGGGTGTGAGCGGTGCGCGGCCCGCACGCGTGCCACGTACCCCTCGCTGGACGCCCCCCGCGCCGCACACTCCGCGTCGAGCGCCGCCAGCAGTCCGCCGCGCAGCGACGAAACGAGGTCGATGCACGGCACGTTGTCGGCGTACTCGAGCTCCGGCGCATCGAGCACGCCCTCCTCGCGGCACGACTCCGTCGACGACTTGAACACGTGCGTGTTGTAGAAATGTTGCATCGTCTCCGCGCAGAGGTTCGCGCACAGGTGTTCGAGCCGGGAGGGCGCCGCGTCCTCGAACCCGAACATGTCCAGGATGCCGACGAAGCCGTCGGTGGCGTGCCGCACGGCGTCGTTGAGAGCGGCCATGCCCCGCGCCCCGGCCCGCCCCCGGCCTCCGCCGGATCCCGTCGACGACAGACGCCGGGACGACGCCGCCTCCTGGTTGTGGACAGACTCGTTCGAGTCCGACGAGAGCGTACCCAGCGTCGAGCCGAGACGCTTCAACGAGTTCGCGCGACGAACTATCGTAGCCACCTGTTTAAAGACAAATCGATACTGTCATTTAATTTCTATAGACCTGCTTGTCTACGATACGTTATACCAATCTTACTTAATATTATAAACGCGAAAGTTTGTATGTAGGTATGTATGTGACTTTGTTACTTTTTCACGGAAAAACTACTGAACCGATTGCAATGAAACTTGGAAGTAGCTGGATATCGGGAATAAAACATATTTATCCTGATATTCTCGCAGAAACAGGACTTACGCGGGTGAAACTTCGTGGCACAGCTAGTCATAAATAAATGTATTTACCGTCCGGCAATAGAGTGCCTTGGCAAGTGCGTCTCTTGCCATGTGCGCGGCGTGCGGCGTGGCGGGGGCGCGTACACCGCGCGCGGCTCGGCCCGCTAGCGCGCGTCGCAGGCTGGGCGCGGCCAGGCCTAGCAGCGCGGCGGCGTGCCCCAGTTCCGGCGAGGGCGCATCTGCCGCGCCGTCCGCGCCCTCCGCCCACTGCACGTTGCCCAGTAGCAGCACCGCGGCCAGCACGCGCACCACGTCCAGGAACGGTATCCCGAGCACCGCGAGCCCCGTCTTCCACGCGAGGAATCGCGGCGCGAGGTCTGGGTCGGGCGCGGTGCGGCACCCCGTCGCGAGGATGCGCAAATCCCGCGGAGAGTAGCCCTCTAGGTGCAACCGGGCACGCTCCTCGCTCGTGAGCCCCGCCAGCAGCTGGTAGAAGACGTGGTAATTACGCTCGTCGGGCGGCGGACGCACGACCCGCGTCTGCTCGAGGAAGTAGCAGTGTATCTTGGTGCGGTAGAGTGCGCCGTCGGTCACCTGCACTTCGATGAAGTGTCCGATGCGCGAGGAGTGTCTGTTGTGCGGCGTGGCGGCGGTGCCGAGCGCGCGCAGCACGGTGAACGCGGCCGCGAGGTGTTTGAACGCGTCGGTCTCGGGTCCGCCGCCCGCCACCTCGAAAAGCCGCCGAAGCAGCACCATACTGGCGTGCGTCTTGCCCGACCCCGCCGCACCCGACAAAATTATCGCCTGCGGGTACCCGCTGTCGGCCTGGTGCCGCACGGCGTCCGCCACCAGCCGTGCTAGCTCCGGCCGCGGCGCCCCGCGGGAACCCGTCCCGCCACCACTGCCGCCGCCCGTCAGACCGTTCATCGTGTCCGTGTACGCGTTCACCGCTACCAGGATCGGACCGATCATAGTCTGCACATAGGAGGTACACATTATTAGAATATTTTTACTCATCGATTTACACATTCGATTCGACATTACCTAATTGATCCCTTAATCTATATTTTGATTAAGGACGTATCAATAACTAATCGATGTCTCTTGTGCGACATTAGGGATAATGATAATACTATACGGTAGGTACTCACGTAAAACTTGTTGTGGTAGAATCTGTGTTGCAGCGCTCGTACTACGGCATCCTCAGTGAGGGGTCCACGCAGGTGAATCAGGTCGTCGACGTCGCCGTTAGCGAAGCCGGCGCCTGCTCCCACGCCCGCGGTGCCGCCGGCACTACCGCCAGCACCGCCGGCGGCGGCGCTCGCGGTGGCTGCCGGCACCGGTACTGCGGCTGCTCCGCTCGTCCCACCGCTGCCGCCAGCATTGTTTCGCCATCTGCTTTCTGCAATAGGGCGACCAAAAACGATCAGGTTGTAAGATTCACGGTAACAATGCTTATTGGATGTTGATGTCTGTCTGAAGCACAATAAGACGAGATTCTTTTCTTTAGTCAATTTAGTCGAGATGAGGTGAGATAAGCTCTTATCTGATCTCTGAAGAAACTGGATAATATTTTAGTTATTTTAATTTACAAAGGTCGTTCATGGAAATCAAAATTAGGGGATGGTCTAAAATACTTCCTTGGGGAACACCGGAAGAAGTTTTTATCTTATCGGCTCTGAATTTTCTATACTAACGCATAGAGTAGGCAGGTTAGGTACGTTTCTCTAGATAGCTTATAAAGTTTAAGTTTAGTAGGTAGGTACCTCTTACATCTACTTCTTATTAAAGCTTTCGAAAACAGAATAGGGATTGCCACGGAGTCAAAAGCTTTGGCATAGTCCAGAAACTGCGTAGTAGTTAATTACCGGGTGGTTGTGGTGCGGGCTGGTGTGGCGTCCGCGGCGGGACGGCGGGCTGCGCGGGGGCAGGGGTGGGGGCAGGGGCGGGGGCGCCTACGTGCAGGTGGTTCCGGAGCGTGACCAGCTCCGAGCTGAGGCTCAGCAGCCGACGCTGCAGGTGTACCGCCTCGTTTGATGACGACGCATCTGAAAACACAACGCATACGTACTGTTACACTTACACAGATGAGGAGGAAGGAGAACTATCCTACTAATATTATAAAGCTGAAAGTTTTTGAGTATGTGAGGATGTGTGTATGTGTACCTATATGTATGTATGTGTGTTTGTTACTCAATCACGTAAAAACCGCTGAACCGATTGTGATGAAACTTGGAATATAGGCAGCTTGAGACCTGGAATAACACAAAGGCTACTTTTTATCCTGATAATCCCGCGGGAACGGGACTTACGCGGGTGAAACCGCGGGGCGCAGCTATAACTATATCTGATTAACAGTGGTTGGAATTGTATTCTTATCGTACTGATTACCTACATCAAAGCCTACATGCAGTTCAGCTTAATCGTCCTAACAATTTAGCAACATCTCAAGAAAGTTAGTTTTTATTGCGAAATTATTGTTGATTGTTTGTTGGTAATTCTAACTCTAAAGCTTTCTAAATGTTAGTGATTACAATTGTTCATCGTTTATAAAACTGTTCTTAGAATTGCCTGACAAGGTTGAAATGCTAGTACCTAATCAGCTAAATAGGAACTTCCTAGGTTGTGATAAAGCAATAGACATTCTTTTCTAATGATAATTTTCTGGCTTCTTTCTACGTGTGAAGGACAAAGACAACATGGTCCTTCAAGTTTATAAATATGATAAACTTATAAATTAAAGTTATAATAGTTGTAAACAAGTACATAATAATATACATGTATTCATATAAAATATACTATAATACAAAATACACAAAAGATATTTTAATTTAGGTAGGTACGAGAAAAGTTAGGAAATAGCACGGAAACTCGTTGTCCAAATACAATTGATAGAACTTTGCACGTACCTCTACGAATTTACTTTGCGCAAGTTGTAGTAGAGGGAGCGCGGGGGCAAGGACGGGGTGAGGGCGGGGGCACACAACCGACCGGTTGTAAGTCCGACTCGTCCCGCTCCTCACCGACCGACAACCCAACGTCAAAAACCTTTTTATTAGGCCACGATCGAAGGACTCTCCCGCCTCGCGCCCTGCCTGATGCCCTGCGTGAGCCGACTACGACTCATCAACACATTTCGACGATTATAATGTATACCTACCTACTACGCTATGGATCACATTTACCTGCATAACCTTATCCATTTCATTGTTCTCTGTAAGTAACTATAAGTAACTCGTGGCTACCTAAAGAACCTTGACTGAGTCAGATCGAGGAGAAGATCGTACGGGCCCTACGATATTATACAAACTAATCTAGTGGTTCCTACAACCTACCGGTTAACTGCTGAAATACCGACCGACCGTCGACCGGCTGTAGACCACATACCCGAATCCTAACGGTTCCCAGCCACCTTTCTAATAGCCACAATACGAGTTTACATCTACCTACCTATACATACCTACATACCGAGCGCCCCGCACCGCGCCAGCATGGGCCCTCCGAAATGCTTTACGCGTGTACGATATTTATCGAGATATTTAATGTACTTAAAATCACAGCTAAAACGTTTACCAATAAAAGCATTGTATTAAAAATCATTGTACGAATACATACTGGCAAAGCACGTAAATTGTAAAAGCTAACAAACTATGTACTACATCATATCTACACATTATTCACCTACATAATATAATGTCAAAAACACATTTTGAGTAACCCGCGGTTGCACCAGCCTAAGTCACGATCCGACGCCCCGTGACAATTTCTAAAAATCCTTATTGTGAGTATGTTTAGATAAAGTAAAGAGAAACACCAAAGTTCACCAACGATACGTGTACGAGGAGGTGGGTACTAAGTGGGAAGTACGAATCGTCGCCGTAGGAACCGTTTACAAAAACAAGGGGGAATAGTTCACCATCATTCACGATCGAGCAGGAGCTGGGAATGGCACGTCCTACATGTAACTCATATTATGAATGAGATCGCTAGCGACGCGACCAAACAGCGGAAAAAAGTGTCGCTGCGCGTGCGCGGAATGCCTAGAGCTTTTACTTTCAACGTCGCTCGCGGTTCCACACGGGTCCGCGGGGCGCCGCTAGTCTAGCGCGCGCGCCGACCTTTGCGGAACTCACTCGAGTGTGATTCCACACCACACAAGGCCACTCGCCACGCACGATATACATAATAATGTTTGCCAATTGTTGTAATATGTAAACAAACATGCCGTAATATTATGATAATAAGATAACCGGAGACGTAAAGTGCACTCGCCAGATTCTGGCACCACCGACTACTTTCCTTGAAGGAATCTATTAGCCTTACCCACAGCCTGCTCGGCTCGTGTACGGGGCGTGCTCCGTACCAAGTAGTATTTACTTAGTTGGTCTACGGTACGCTTCTTGTGAATTTGCAATACCAACTTCAAACTAAATGTCTTGTGAATCTTGTAGGCTATAGAACTGGGTGGCGGGTACCGTTCCCTATCACTTTCAATATAGGTCAATTGGATCAAAATTTATCAGGATTGTTCTAGGTTTTAAATAGAGTGCTCTTGCAGATGAGGTCGCCATAACGCCATGTAAATAAAAAAAACATGAAATCGACCAGCATGTGAGACAGGTGCATCTCTTTTTTCAATGGACGATACTCTATGGGTTCATTCGCTCGCTATTGAATGCAACCTGTGAATGCAACACTTGGTCTCGTATGAATTGGTCTTATACAAAAAAACCGTTTCTAAATAGTACATCACGAGGTTGACTTTGATGTATGTAGATAATTGTTAATATTATTTTTTGAAAAAGTCTAATTTCCTAGATCCTTGAAACAATTGTTCTTTATTATTAGTTATGCAAGGCTGCAAAGTTGATTTTTGGTGCGAGTAATTGGATCGAAACCTGAGCAAACGAAGGATTCTAGTATTGAACCACGCCAGCAAAGCGAAGGTTTCAAAAGTACGAGATGCAAAAAAGCCTTCGCTGCCGAGTGAAAAACAATGTTTTTCAGCGTTCATGACAAATGTAGCAAAAACGGGTAAAAATTGCCCCTTCAGTGCCCGCGACAGTAGCTCTGAAGAAGCAAACGTATTATATTATATATATTATTATATAAGTATTTTATTTATTTTTTGTTTCTTCTTAATGTGAAGTGTTAATTTGATTTTTTTTTTGTTGCACTTAAGGTTCTTCTATTTAAATCGGTTCCTGTTCGTGAAGTTCTGTAATTGGCTTCCTTTGTTACCATATGTTTTATAATTTATAAGTGTATATGTATAGCTGTTGAACTTCCTAATAAATAAATAAATATCTTTATTATATTCTCTTTGTACTACGCGTGCGCGGCGACGACGGGAATAACGGGACTTAGGCGAGTGAAACCGCGGGCGCTGCTAGTGAATAGATATAGAGAGGCTTTGGTCATCGTCGTCGTCTCAAATAAATAAAATACATTACGATAAAAAGCACAAATATTAGTACATAGTGGCTTCACATTTTATTCTACTTGAAGTTCTCCTAATAGTTAGGAGTTGTTTTTTAATTCAAAATTTTTTCTTTCAATAATAATTATTGAAAGGAACTGTCGTCGTATTCGTACGCTAATAAGTATTTAAATTGACAACAACTCGAAGTTAGAGGGATTACATTTTTCTGAAACTGAATTACTCGTTCCTTATTAGGGGGTACTAAACTCACTCAAGTATAGTAAATAGTAAATTAAGCACGCACGTCCACAAGGTACCGTGTAAATAAATATTGCACGACATTCATTACACACAGCACAATCTAGCTCCAAACTACACACTAAGCTTGTACTATGGCTTGGCTTGGCTTGACAACGGATATGCTACACATTATTATTTATTTTTAAGCATAAATATTTGCACCCAGCACGAATCGAACCGGCAGTCTTCTGCATTGCAGACGGGCCACAGTGGCCGTCGATGTCATGTAATGTCATCATTACATTGTGTCTGATGTAACGTGTCTAAAGCAGCAGATTAAAGTAATTGTGCTATACGACAGCATAATGCGTAGAATCCATGTAAGTACACGTGAATGTAGGCTGTAGGTGACGGAAGGTAGTTACAGTCGCTCGTAAAGCTTGGATGGAGTCTCCATTAACATTCTACAGCGGACGATGGATGTAAAAACGTTAATGTGTCCGTACAGCGCGTGCGCATCGCTAGCGTGTTACACAGACAGACAGACAGGTACGGGCATGATACGTTCTTACATCTAGAGGCTTTTGTAGAGCGCAGCGTTCACAATAATTGTAATGGTTAACTTGGGGTAGAAAGGTTGTTGTGTGTTTGAGTGTAACGTATGTAAATGCAATTACATTTACGAGTGTATCGTCCTCTATTTTATCATAACAAAGAACAGCTTATAAGTTCCACACACTGTCCCGGGCGATGCATATCTCGATGAGAGTGTATCACTACAGTGCAATGCAGTCCCGCGGTAGAGACTTCCGATCCGAGCGGACACAAATATTCGGGGAGAGGGGGCTCGGGCGAGCGCGAGGGGAGGGCGACGCTCGCTCTTAAAATCCGGACCGTTTGAGAACCGTCACCGTGAGAGGAGAGCGCGCGTTGTATCGGCTCACCTTGTAGTTTCTTCTCTGTCTCCCAGAACTTCTGCAGCTCGGTGAAGTACTTGTCGAGTATGAACACCTTGGAGAGGCCGAGCGTGGCCATGGCCGGCGGCGCGCTCGCATCACAGTCGCAGCGGCCGCGCCGCTCCAAGCACAGCAGCGAGGACGAGGCGTCCACTCGCGCGCGCGCTCTGACAGAGACTGCCTGCTGCCTGCCTCATGCCATCTCACCGCTACTCGCTACGTACACCGCACGAGATCGGACGCACAACGACCGAGCGTGAAAGCCTCCTTTTTCCTTGTTCTATTCGAAGCTCTTGTCTACTTATTGGTAAAGCAAATATTTTACCAATTACCTTGTGAGTTGTTCAATGTCCGAGCTTTAGTACCGTCGTGGGCAGAGGTAATTAGCCGCAGTATTTTGTGCGAGCAAAATTATTGTGCCTACACGTAAGTATATATTATACTGCAATCTCTATTTGTACATTATACTCATATAATAGAATTTCATATATAAATCGCCGCTGAGGCGGGCGCACTGAAATCACTTTACCAAAAGTATCAAGGTATGAAAGTGCTTTTGTTTTGTCATCTCGGTGGCGAGTTCACAGGTGTTTACGGTGCCGCGGGGTGGTGCGGGAGGTGAGGGAACTGGTTTATTTGTAAGCTCACGCGCCGAAAGCTATTTCCCCCCCCCCTCCTCCCTCCTCACACCCCGTGGGCTCCCTCTCCAGGGAGACAACTCTTTGGCCACATATTTCCCACGAAGAAGATGCTCTTTTACACTAACACTATAGTCACATCAATGACATCGATAACAGTATTAAAGCGACATAGTATTGTATGTAACAGGTAGGAACTAAACAAAGTCGCCATTTTAAAACACGACCATTTTGACTCGGTTGTTAAACTAACAGCAATATAAAAATATAATATATTAGAAAAAATTTGATGGCCATAATTTAACGGTCCTGGCTAAATATTATGAGTACCGTTCTGATAAAATCATTGAAATGTCAGCATTACACTGAACTCGAAGCTATTGTATTGTATTTAGGGGTAATTCCCGTAAATATAGTGTTTTATTTTAATTCTTTAATGTACACACCACAAATACCTACATAGAGAGATTACTATGGATAAAACATGTACATGTGCGAGCTTAACCCTAACAACAGTTCTCTTCCAGCAAACCTTGAGGCACAGGAAAGGTAATAGTTGTGCATATTTTCCAAGTAGATCAATGTCCGAACCAGCCTAATTATTTATCGCTGAACGATCTATTGAACTTCCATAATTATTACTATACTTTATAAAACTATGTTGGAATGTATATGTGCGCGCGTTGATGTCTTTTGTATGGAGGATCGAAGGGAGTCTTAATAGCAGCGGGATGCGCCCTCTAGTGGCCGATACGTGAGTTTTGTAGGATAGTTTCAGAGTCCGTCCGGTTCGTCCGCAGATCATCTGACTGAACGTTCCCCGGAGTGAGCGAACGAGCAGGCAGGTGGCGCTACGCAGGTGTTCTCATCTCGCTTTTCAAGCCAACATAGTGGTTTAGATAAAACATAAAACACACCTATTTATCTGTCTACCTTGTTTTGATCTCGTATCACATTCGGGATAAAAGAGAGCACTAAACTTGTCTTTCCTTTAATTACTACTACTAGTTGTGTTACACGGTTTCGACCGCGTAAGTCCCGAACCCGTAATATCGGATTAAAATGCCTATGTTACTCATCTTTAATTTAGATTTCAAATGGTAAATGAATTAAATCGAAATTTTGAATCGATTTGGGTAGCTCTGTATAGTATCAGATGAATGAATTCACAAAAAAGTATAATATTATGTAGTATATTCGTTATCTTGTCCCTATAGTACAAGCCTAATGCTTAGTTTGTTTGTGTGTAACGTCCATCGTGCAATATTTATTTATTTTATAGGTAACTAAATAGGTACCAAACATTTAAACTAAACAAAACCAGTGAATCCCGGGCCAGCAGCGCCAGTGTCTGACCATGTTCGTAGTTCGGACTCGGCCGATGATCGACACGCAGAGAAGTTTGACATCTTTTTGTTCGATCTCGAAAAGAGTTCATTACTCTTTTCGTCGTAAATATTTATCTACCACAGACAGTGGTCAAACCGCGATCAAAAATACAACAGTTGGAAAACTATCTCAGCTGGTGGAGACGTGCGGTCACGTCAGGTAACATGGACTCAGACTACTGCACTCTTTCTTCTTCCTCTAATGTAGGGAGTGTACAATAAAGAATTTATTCATTCTTTCATTCAAATTAAGTATACATGGTGTCAGGAGTTTCCCCAACAGGAGAATAATTAGTTAGACACTCGACGGGTTTCGGGCATTTTAGATGATTTATACAGCACAAAAAACTTTTAATCCATGCTACTCGTATTTATGGCGTTGTAGTGCCCCGGACATTATTAAATGGAGCAGGCTTGCCCAGCACCTGTACCACCCTCCTAGCCTAGTAAGCCATGAAGAACTGGTTAATGAAACATGAAGCCTAAAAGAATACGTCTGGAGCTTACTAAGCTGATGGGTTTCCTCACGATGTTTTCCTTCACCTTAAGAGCGAAGTTATTAACGCACATAAATTTTCCGCATAGAAAAAGACATGTGTTAATGACTTCAGTTAAATAAATAGTAGGTAGATTGTATTACAAGGGAACAAAAAAATTTAAATACACTTCTAATTTGAGGCCATTTAAAATTTGAGAGCTACTTAATTATTTAAGTATCCCTCAAGTTTTAAGTGGCTTAAAATTTTAATCAATTTTAAATCCACTTCAAATTGAGGCCATTTAATATTTTGAGAGCTACTTAATTATACAAGTACCCTCAAATTTTAAATCGCCACTTCAATTTTAAGACGACTTAAAATTTGAGAGTTACTTAATTTTTTAAGTAACGTTAGCTAATTTTACACAATTTCGATTACAAATTCTAATTCAAAGTTTATGCTCAGCTAAGTGCGCGGCAAAGGTCATTTGCGACGCACAAAAATCAAAAAGTGTGCTGCAAAGACAATTGCGGCGCACTAATAAAGTTTCTTATAGGAAACACCCCCTTGGTGCACTTATAGGCGAACCAAATCGTCCTTTTCGAATAGATGGAATGAAAAATAAATAAAATACGGTAAACAAACTTTAAATATATGTATGTAGACGTAGGTATGTATGTGTCAACCTTAGTGTAGTAATATATACTCTAAGGTGTCAACGCATTGCAATTCGTGTATATCTTAAGTATCTAAAAGAAAGTCTGAAGCTGGCAAAATCCCACGGTCTCTAGTGTTTACTTAGCTATATTTTTATCAAGAAATAAGTTGAAAGTCGACGTTATCTTTCAATTATGATACCTCTGATATATGTACGTTTTTGCTGTCGATTTCATTTTCTTTATTTATTTCAGAACACTTCAAGGTAGAATCCAAAAATGAGACAATACGTATGGTTTATGCAGAAAAGGCTGGGTGCATTGCCTCTTTGGATAGCAACATCTATTTGTTGGCCAGAGTATAAGCCAGCTCTTTGGTCACCAGAAGTACAGAAGCTAAGCTTAATATTTTTAAAATAATTTAATTATAATTTATGGATGACTGACCTAGTGGAGCTAGAGTCATCACGAAGACGACGCGAAGGAGCGAGGTTGCACAGACGACGACTTAGTCTCGACATATGACTGATGAGATTAAGACGCGACGCGGACGACGCGACGGTGACGGGTGACGGGTGAACTGACTGCCAGCTCGAGCTGAAGACAGAGTGTTTCGCTGTGTGGACGTGATGCGGTATACGCGTGTCGACTGTACCTACGAGTAGAGACGGTGCTAACTCGCGCCGCACACGCGATACCATTTATATTGTAGCACGCAAAATAGCTCTTATTCATACCAAAACGAATCAACTGTAACTGAATTTCTGGAAATGGAATAGGTTTAATCGCATCCATCACCAATCTCTGATCACTAACACCTTTGTAGTAATAGGGGTTAAAGTATGAAATTGCCGTTTTATTGCAATAGGTTCTTTGAATTGACATAGAATCTTCATGGTTTGAGGTTTTCGAATGAAATTTTTCAAATAGTTTCTGTGATGTTCTTTTTTTAAAAAATGTGAAACATTTGAATATCGACTTTCAATTGTTTTTGTTATTCAATTTAGACAAGAAAAATGGATACTGCGAAAATTCGAGTGATTTTTGAATACGAGTTCCGACGCGGAACTAACGCGGCAGAAACAGCCCGCAATATCAATGCTGCGTTTGGAGAGGGGTCTACTAATGAACGCAACGTGCGATTTTGGTTTAAACGCTTTCGTGATGGAAATTTCGACTTAAAGAACGAGCCACGAGGAAGACCGCCCACACAGGTGAATAACGATGAATTAAGAGAGATAGTGGAAGCCGATCCTAGTCAAACTACCCAGGAATTAGCGGCATGGTTTAACGTTACCTTACCCACTTTATTGACTCACTTGCGTCAAATCAATAAAATAAAAAAATACGAAAAATGGGTGCCTCATGATTTGACTGATCTGCAGAAAGAAACGCGTGTTGAAACTTGTGTTGCCTTGTTGAACCGGTACAGAAATGAAGGAATATTGGATCGAATTGTAACATGTGATGAAAAGTGGATTCTTTATGATAACCGGAAAAGAAAAATGCAATGGCTGACCCCAGGTCAAATGCCACAACAGTGTCCTAAAGCAAAACTTACCAATAAAAAGGTAATGGTAACTGTTTGGTGGTCTCAGCATGGTGTTATTCACTATAGTTTTCTTCGATCTGGTCAAGCAATTACGGCAGATGTCTATTGTGCCGAACTCCGAACCATGGTGACAAAACTAGCAGTAAAACAGCCCCGACTCATGAATCGATCTTCACCATTATTGCTCCACGACAACGCGAGACCTCACACAGCACGAGAAACCATTTTGACCCTTCAGGAACTGCACTTAGAAACCATTCGTCATCCTCCGTATTCACCAGACCTTGCTCCAACGGACTACCATTTTTTTCGTGATTTGGACAATTATCTACGTGACAAGAAGTTTTCTTCCCAGGAGGCAGTACAAAATGCTTTCACACAGTTTGTGCAGTCTAGATCGTCGGAGTTCTATCGCAAAGGCATTAATAACCTTCCCATTAGATGGCAGCAATGTATAGATAATAATGGCAACTATTTTGATTAAATAAATTTGTTAAAAATTTAAAAAATAAACAATTAAGATTTTCAGTACAAATCGGCAATTTCATACTTTAACCCCTAATATTTTCAGAACGAATCAACTGTAACTGAATTTCTGGAAATGGAATAGGTATCATTGCATCCATCACAAATCTCTGATCATTAACACCTTCGTAGTATTTTCAGCACATTAAATCGCGCGTCGAATAGGTGTACATAACGTAGTAATGCTAGTGCGGTACTTCATCACTGGTAGGGTAGGTAATGCATTGCCCGTTGCCGTGCGTGTCGCGGTGAACAGATAAACTATAGATGCGGCGAGACGGTCGTCGGTCGTGCAGTGATAACTGAGAAATGCGCGCGCACATCGCGGACGACACAATGGCCGCGCTGACAGCGGCCTGCTTCTTGCGCGCGCGCCGCTGCACACGAGTCTATACTAGCAACCTCCACTATCGCTTCTACCAACTCTGTACAATATAGATCTTCTTAAAGATGAACGCAGATTGATCCGAGCCGAACGAATCGAATTGTTGTCGTCCACGGGAAACGTTACCTTGTATAATTAGAATTAGAGATAAAGTTCATTTAGATTTCGGTTCTTTCGGCTCTGATCAATCTGCGTTCACCTTTAATGAGCTAAGTTGATGATGTGATTAGTCACATCATCAACACACATATATATCACATATATAGTTTGTCTCCAACAAGGCAAAAAATGTCATTACTTTTTCTCTACCAAAATTGGCATCTCCACGTCGCGTATAATTATATATTTAGGTATACGCGATTTAAGACTCGGTAAAACGATAAACCGTGTGAATTTAAAAAGTTTATTGGATTTTAGATTTTACGGATTTTATTTATGTCATCCCAGTTGACATGTATGGCGTTGACTATTTTGCGGATGGTTATATAATACTAGCTGCGTCCCGCAGTTTTACCCGCGTAAGTGCCGGTCCCGTGGGAATATTGACATCAATAGTAGCCTATTTTATTCATCGATAATGTAGCTTTCTTTTAAAATATTTCCATTAGTTCCGGAGATTACCAGATTACCACCAAGATTTTATAGATCTTACTAAGTAAGATTAAGTAGTATAGATTCTAAAACGTCTGGCGATCTAGCTTTTCTTAGATTTTTTTAAACTCAATTCATATCTAGATATACACGTCTTAACTTTTAAAATGGTAAAAGGTTCAGATTAGTTAATAGATTATATTAATAGTTATTTATTATGCAAGGCTGCAAAGCTGGTTTTTAGTGCGAGTACCTACTTGTATTGAAACCTGGTAAAGCGAAGGATTCTAGGATTTAACGTTTAGGTGTTTTTCTCGCTGTGGGCTGCTCTGAGGTAAAAAATGTGTTTCACTCGGTACCAAATAGGTAGCAAAGTGATTTTGCATCTGAAACCTTCGCTGCACTCAGGATTCAATATTTAACCACTCTTCACTTTGCTCGTGGTTCAACACTAGAATCCTCCGCTTGCTTAGGTTTCAATTCCAGTACTCGCACCAAAAACCAAGTTGCTGCTCAGACTACAGATGTAGGTATATATCCGTATATCGGAGAGTAAATAGCTATTAGCTCACCTATAGTGCTGAGTGTCGCGGACCTTCGTGCGCGGCGAGAACGCGTGTTCGGCAGCGGGTGAGTACGCGGGTGCGTGTGCGTGGCGCGGGCGCAGTAGAAGTCTGGCGGCAAGACTCGAGCGCACAGCGCACCCTCGTACGTCTGGTCCGGGAGCAACATGCGCGGGGCACACATTGCGGTGCGACAACTCACGATACGTCACGTCGTCCGCGTTATCTGCGTCGCCTCACATACACTCACTATAATGCAAAACTCACTAATTTACATTCAATATATCATGATCACATGATCGTTATGAAACGTCTGTAACTATATAAGATCTGTTTACAACACGAACTCCATTAGAAGAAGACACAAGACAGTCACGGGTATCTGAACTCTGAACAGGGTTGTCTACCTACAACTCCTCAACTCAGTAAAATAGATAAGAGTAAATAGTACTTTTAAAAGGTGAGTACCTAAAAGATGCATATACTTTGATGGATAGGTTTTGTAGTAATCGGATGCGGATCGGATGCGAAGGCAAATGGGTTAAGAAACGAATATGAACGCGACCGATGACGGGTCGCATCTAATCTCCACACAATAGCTGAGTACACTGCAGAGGAGCGCGTGGTGCGGGTGCCAGCCAAACGGCATAAACGGTGTCCGATATAAGAACAATCGCCGGCATCGGCATCCCTTTATACTCGTAT
The DNA here is from genome assembly GCA_949358125.1 of Idaea dimidiata. Taxonomy (NCBI): domain Eukaryota; kingdom Metazoa; phylum Arthropoda; class Insecta; order Lepidoptera; family Geometridae; genus Idaea; species Idaea dimidiata. The sequence goes on from OX442334.1 coordinate 14,391,764, forward strand.
AAAGTTTCAACATTAATACGTCTCATAATATATTTTTCCGTATTAGCTATTTATAATAACATGGCTCTTACGGTGAAAGAAAACTTCGTGACGAAACCGACATGTCCTAGGACTCACCACGGTCCAAAGACATGGGTCATTTACCAATCCAGAGTAGGCCCCGTGGCGTCTTAATGCCTAACCACTCTAAGAGGAGGCCCTTGCCCTACAGTGGGACAAATTTATTTACCTTTATAGTGTACCTTACTGATGAAAATAATGAATAAATATAGCTATGCTGGTCGCCCGCCGTGCGGTCGGTCCGTGTGTCGCCAACATAACTGTCATCGCTCTATATTTTTTGTGATGAGACGCGTACCGCGTCCTGCTCGTTAGCCGACTTCAAAAAAAAGTGGGAGGTTCTTAATTCGGAAAGTCGGAACAGGCACGTACACTGGCTGGCTACTATATCTCAGGCGCGGTGCGTATATCGCAGTAACTAGTGGCTACTCGGGTTGCAATGCAAGTCGTGTGCTGCGTTTCGCTCGCATTACGTTGTTCCCACGATATCGATGTTTTCTCCGGGAACGTCGTCGTGGAACAATGCATGTCGTAGGTATACCAAACAGCTACGAGGCGGTATGCTCGCTCGCTACATGGTACTCGCGAGATGTATCGAGATATCATTCATCAGTACAGTACCTAACTAACCTGCTGCTATTATGTATGTGTACGGTACTGCTTCGTCCGACTGAAACCAGAGTTCCTTTACAGTAAAATATCAAAGTAACAGCTAAAAGTGACATCACTAAGGAAATTCTCGTTTTCTTGAAGATCTACTTATCTTTAACTTTGACTTTTGCTATCGGTACAGAATCTCTGGCGTGTTGGCACGGGGCGTTGGGAATCTATTGTAGTTCATTTTGTTCAACCACGGCGAATTGTGATTTCCTTAAAACCAATAGCTTAAAATTTATAATATTTTTATGGTTCCGTGACCAAATAAAAACGGTTTTTTTTTACTAAGGATCTACTGTCCGTCTGTCTTTAACCAAGGTGTACCTCATGAGCCGTTATAGCTAGACAGTTGAAATTTTCACAGATAATTAATTCTTGTTTTTTATTATTTATGTTATTTCAGTCACGAACAGTCACCTTTCACTAAGACAAGTTTCATAATCTCAGGCAACTACATAGACAATCCATTACAGCAGGGTGGCAGGATCCGCGCGATCTCCGAGGCAGATATTGTGCGCAGACGCAAGCGGCTATTGCACTCATTTATTGTCTGTAATTATTGTTCGCATTTTCCTTTATTATGTTTATTGGTCGTAAGGACTGCTCTGCAATTAGAGTAGCTGGCTACAAACGAGAGCGTTACACCTTTAACGACAGCAGGTAGGACTTGAACCAAACGAATGTTTAAAAGTACTTGTTTGTCTGACTGTGGTGTTCTCTACCCACCTGTGAACAATGTCTGCCAATTACTACCATAACATAACAAACAAGCGGTACGATGTGGGCGCTATGTTTGGTATTAGTCGAGTCACTGTGCGTAATGGGACGAGTGAACGCGTGTGTTGTCGGACGTAAAACGCGAGGCGCGGGCGCGGGCTCCTCGGGCGAGCAGCGCGCGCGCACTCCGCTACCCGAGTGACTACAATTTGGAGTGTGGCGTGCGGAGCGACGATACGATACATTACAATATACACTCTACCTACATGGTAGGTAAAGTGTACAGTACGGACTATAACATAATTAAACTGTGCTTTATATTACTTGTATAACTCAACTCTGCGGTTTTACACACATCCGTTAATCCGATCCCGCGGGCTGACATTTACCACATACTCGCACATATTCATAATAATATTTTTCATATTACGCACGCATCGAACTGATTGAGTTTTTTAGCTTAAAAGGTTATCAATAGAAGTCATTTCATTAGGTAGAAATAATAAATTTATTTGTAATTTGTCTTTGTATTTATTTATTATATTGATTTAACTCCATTTGATGTTATCTAAAAAAAATGATGAAAATTGATATTTTCTAAGGATTTAGAAATAAAACAGTGTACTTATAAAATAATGCACTTTAATGTCCAGGCATTTCGCCCAGCCGTAAGTAATATAACAAAATAATAAATTACCACAACAAACAATACACAGGAACTAAGAATAAGTGTGACGTGAGTTGAGCGAGGCAACCCTTGAGTGGGAGGGGTGGTCCCGCTCCGCTCAGCTAGCAGCAAAAGAGGCGTCCACTTTTACATATAATTTTATATTACGTCAGTATTTAATATATCTATTAAAAGCCAAAAAATAAATTAAGTAATTAATACAAATTAATTACTGTATTGTTTTCGTTTACGAGATATTCGAGACTGTGCTAATCAGAATAATTCTAATGAGAACTATTAAATTGTCATACATAATTTACAAAGAATTCTTTATTACAAAAACTGTTCATAGTTTCCTCCACGTTTCCTTTTTAAGATTATGTAAACAACAGTAACAGAGTTCATACAATAAATTAGTACGACAAATATTTATTAATAAATTATCCTATACGAGTAATTAAATTGTCATCAAATGTTTCACTGGAATGCATCACGTCTACTATAAACCTAAGTTTATGTATATTATAAGGTCTCGTTCCCGTCTCTACTGAACCTCCTCATCATTGTAACTTAGATACATTACGATTGAATGTCGTTACTACATTTGGTATTACACTGCCTTATATATTAACTTATTTGCCCAAATTATACAACTTTTATTTACAAACTAACTCCCTGAGTGACGATGAGCAAGCTGGCTCCCCGAGTGACGATGAGCGAGGGCATGGTACTTTCCGTTGACTTGGGTCATCATATAACTCCTGAGTGGAGCGCTGAGCAACCTTACCCCTGAGTGGAGCACTGAGTGACCTAACCCATGAGTGAAATGCTGAGCTACCTAACCCATGAGTGAAACGTTGAGCGAGACACTCACTGGGTGAACGAGCTCCCTCTACCGTGCTTCGTGGTACAATTTGATTGCACCTATCATCATTAATAAGATATCACATTTATTATGTATAATATGAAACTATATAATAATAATGTAGCTCACATATATTCTGCTACACGACGAGATTACAACACAATGTAACGTTAGTGTTACACAAACAATATTATTATAATAATTTATAATCTAATTTGTTGATACTACCCCTCGGATTATTATGAAATCCGAGTTACCAACTTTTTTATTGTGATTTGTTCGTGTGTAATTACTAATTATTCAGTTTACAGTTCAAATTATGATAAAACTTCAGTATTAGACAATTTTGTCTCGTATCTGATACATAAATACCTACTTATAGGTACAGTTAGAAATGAATGTATAGAAACGGCCCTGCAAGTGTCTCGTCGTGCACTCCGAACTGTCTGAGATTACCTAGAGGCCGGTCGCGTGCGGGACGCGTCAACGGCGACGGCGCCGACGAGGACGCCGGCGGCGCCGCGATCACTGCGTCGCGGGCGCGGTAGCGGTGGCGGTCTCCGCCAGGAGCGAGGACACATGGTCGGCGATCGCGGCCGCAGCCTCACCAGTTAATATCGAGCGGTGCGTGGCCGCGAGCTGACGCGTCGCCAGCGGGCCGGAGCACACCGCGCGCAGCCCGTAGTCCTCGCCTAGGGTCACGTAGTTGTCTCTTGCTGTAAATAGCGTGACGGGAGCGCGAACGGCGCCGGCGGGGCGGTACGTGTCCGCCGCCACCAGCTTGCGGTAGAAGGCTCGCGCGGCCTGCGCCAACGCGGAGGGCGCGTGCGGCGTGCGTCCCGCCAGCTGCGCCACACAGCGCTCGACGCGCGCCTCCCACGACGCCAGTCGCGCCAGTTCGTCCGCGTCCAGCTCCGCGCCGCCGAACTGTCCCGCGAAGTAGGCGAGCGCGTCCGCCTCGTCCGCTTGCGGCGACCGCGCCGCGCGGCGCGACTTACCACGCGTCGTGTGCGTCGAAAGGTACGCAGGTGACCCGTCGACTAGCACGAGCCGCGCGGCGCACCCTGCCTTCTCTAGTTGCAGCGCCATCTCGAACGCGACGCCCGCTCCGAACGAGTATCCGAGCAGCGTGTACGGCGGCTGCGGCTGCACGCTCCGCACCTGCTTCACGTAGAAGGCCGCGAGCGCCGCCATGTCTCCGTCGAGCGGCGCGCCCTCCCCGCACTGTAGCCCGTACACCTGCCCGCGTACGCCGCGCGCGACACCCCGCAACACGTCTACGACGCCCTCGATAGGGTGCACCATGAAGATGGCAGCCCCGCCGCCGGCACTCGGCAGCTTCACCACCACCTGCTTCGGCATCAGCTCGCCGAGCTGCGCCATCTGTACGAGCGTGTCGGGCGCAGCCTCGGCCAGAGCCTGCTCGGCCGCCGCGGCCGGTGCCGCCTGCTCGGCCGGCGCGCCGTCGCCGCCGCCCAACGCCCGCAGCTTGCCGAACGTCAACGCGCGTATCTCCTGCACGGCTAGCACGACGTCGTACCCGCGCTCCAATGTCTGCTTGATCTCGGCGCCCATCAGCGAGTCCATGCCGAGTTCCGCTAGGTTCGCTGACTCCGATACCTTGCTGGGATCCTTGATACCTGCGGACGGCGAACGGGAAACAGGAGCTTAGGTTAGATAGAGCCCATTTGTCGAAGGTTAAAATGATGTAAAGCTCGTTGCTTAGTACTCACCGAGAATGTTGGCTACGGCGTGCACGAGATCCTGCGTGGGCGCGGCGGCGGCGCGCTTTTTGTCCGCCAGCACCATGGAGGCGGCGACGGGGTGCGGCAGCGCCAGCAGCGTGCCCAGCGCCTCCATACAGGAGGCGATGCGTTGCGGCACGGTGCCGCCCACCACCGCACTGTCGCCGCCCATCGTGTCCACGATGAGCCCCACCTCGCCGATGGCGCCCCACTGCACGGCAAGCCCGGGCAGACCTTCTCGCTGCCGTGTCTCCATCAGACGCTCCATGCACGAGTTGGCGAGACCGTAGTTGCTCTGTCCGGGGTTCCCGCGCCCGCACGACACAGACGAGAACACGACGAAGTAGTCCAGCTCTGGAGCTAGTGTGCGAGACTCCACATCCAGGGCCTTTGTAGCTGTAATATAGGTTACACACCCGTCATCAACCAAACAACCAAAGATACGTCGTCGTAGGTGCAATTTTGTATTGGAAGATCCTTTCATTTTCCATTTTATTTTTATCTTTTGCTATATTTGTGCAACAAGACGTGTATTTGTGTGCTTTTTGCCAAATTTCGTAGTTCCAGGTCAACGGAAAGTACAATTTAGAATTTCTTTCTGTTTTCGCGACTTAAGTGAGGCTGAGGTGAGGTAAAAAAGTGTTTTTTCTAATCACAACTGGCACAAGGGAAAGCATTGCCGTTTGTTGGCGGTATGCATGTAAGTAAGTAGTAAAGAAGTAAGGTATGTGACTCACCGTCGACCTTAGGTTTGGCGACGAGCTGGAAGTCCTGCGGGGTCTGCTTGTCGATGAAGGCGTCGCGCAGCACGGCGGCCAGGTTGAAGACGCCGCCGACCGGGCCAAGGCGCGCGGCCTCGGTGAGCAGAGCGCGCGCGCCGCCCGGCGCCGCCGCGTCCGCCGTGGACACGGCCACGCGCACGCCGCGCGCCCGCCAGCGCCGCACGCACCACGCCTGGTACCCGCTGCGCACGCCGCTGCGCGAGTTCAGCACCAGCTGCCGCGCGCCGCGAGTCACCAGCCACTGCGCCAGCTCTAGACCGAACCCGCCGAGACCGCCTGCGACCGAACGACACACGGATCATGATTATGTTGTTTACGACATGTAAATGACGACTTTGAAAAATAATAAAAGACTGAAATTATTTTTAATTGATGTTTCCATTTTAATCCATCTGTTTTTGGAATACAATTTCTATATCACAATCTTATTTAATATTATAAACGTGAAAGTTTGTATGCTTGTCTGTATGTATGTTATTTTGTAACTCTTTTACGCAAAAACTATTGAACCGATTGCGATGTAACTTGGAATATAGGTAGCTGGAGACCTGGAATAAGACATAGGCTTTTTATCCCGACAAGCCCGCGGGAACAGGACTTATGTGCGTGAACCCTAAGACGCAGCTAGAGATAAATAATGATAAAAAAGTTATTCACAGTCATAGAGATTTTAAGTTAACAGTTCAACTTTTTACGTCAGTGACGTCAGGCCCTAGTCGTTACACCCGAGTTTTGGTTAATTTTGTAGCTTACTTGTATTTGTTCGATAATTTACCACCAATACCAAAATCCTTTTTTTTTTTTTGGAGTTTTGGCTGGAACGCGTCGAGGAGATGTGGTGCTAAATTTTTATTTTTGTGAAACCTAGTTCAAATGCGTGCAAATTGTTTAATTTCGGGGGCATATTAATCAATTTAGTTTCCTGAAGGTGTACAAGTGGAAAGTGAAAATCGGTGCAAAACATGGACTCAGTGTTGTCTCCAAAGCTCCGTGAACAATCTTTGTAAATGGCCGCCGGGTTTATAAATTATTCCCTAGACTTGACTTTAACTATGACGACTTGACTGTTTCGAAGCAAATAACTTGCATAATATATTAATAATACTTGGCACTGGCTAATTTCCTAATGGCCATTATCGGTTCACAACCGATAAGAAATAATAAATAAAACGACATCTTACCGACAAGTAGGTAGGTCTTAGAGGGATGCATGTATACTCTGGGCACGGCGGGCAGTGTGCGTGCGACAGAGTCGTCGCCGTCGGCGCGCACGCGCACCACCACCTTGCCCACGTGGCGGCCGGTCGCCATGTAGCGGAAGGCGGGCTCCAGCTGCTGGTCGGTGAACACGGTGGCGGGCAGAGGCCGCACCGCACCCGACGTCAGCCCCGCCGACACCAGCCGCACCACCTCCGCCTTCTCGGGGTGGTCGCCGTCCGCGTCGAACAGCGCGTCCAGCAGGATGCCGTGGAACGTCGTGTTCTTCAGGAATATCGCCATACCCTGCGCGACAAGACACGTGTCACATACGACGTACACCTCACGCAACTACGTACGTCAGAAAGGACTGAGGGTACCAGGTGCACATTTTAAAGTTGTATTATTTTCAATAATGGTTCAGTAATTGTTGATAATTCTGCTTGATATCAGTAAAGCGCCCTAATTGTTACTAATTCCATGTAGAGTATCCAAAAATTACTAAACCGCTATTGATAAAATTAAAATTTCAAAATATGCATCTGGTACCAGATGCATATTTTGATAAAATCTGATTCTTAGATTTATAACAACGCTAAATAAAAAAAAACGTTTAAAAATCAATGTCGTTTCGCTGATTGGTCAACAAAAACTGAGAGGCGGGTAAACTTTTAATGGCTCGTCACATTCTGCGTGCGACAACAACCCTTAGCCGTGAACAGCCGGAACTACCGTGATAGTACCCTAAGTCCTTTGCTGACCGTACCTAACATTATGTCAGGTTACATGTGAGACACTCACCAGGGGCGTGTCGTTGGAGAGGTCCAGCTTGCCGATCTCGAGGAACCGTCCGCCGATGGCGAGACACCGCACGGAGGCGTGCAGCTTGTCCGCCGCCAGCGAGTTGAGGACTAGGTCGACGCCGCGCCCGCGCGTCCTCGTCAGCACTAGCTGCTCGAAGCTGGTGTCGCGCGAGTTGCCGATGTTCTCGTCCTTCAGCGCCGGGAACCGCTCGCGAAGGAACGCGCGCTTCTCGGGCGTGCCGACCGTCGTGTAGACGTCGCAGCCGGCGTGCAGCGCGATGGCAAGCGCCGCCTGCCCCACGCCGCCCGAGCCGGCGTGCACGAGCACGCTGTCCCCGCGCCGCATGCGTCCGCGCACGCACAGCGCGTAGTAAGCGGTCGCGTACGCCACCGGCACCGTCGCCGCCTCCTCCAGCGTCCACTGCGCCGGCACCGGCCACAGGAACCCGCGGTCCGCCAGCACGGTCGTCGCGAGACCCTTCGCCGCCACCATGCCCATCACGCGCGCCCCCTTGCTGTCGCGCCCGCTGAACTCCAGCCCGAGGATACACTCCTGGCCGGCGAGGTCGCCGGGCAGCGCGTCCGGGGGCAGCTTGCCGGTAGCGAGCATCACGTCGCGGAAATTGAGCGGCGCGCAGTACACCGTGCAGAGCTCGGCGCGCGCGGGGAGCGGACGTGCGCGCGCGTGGCCCAGGTCGGACTCTATCCACCGCAGCGAGGAGAGATCGCCGCGCGTTAGCGTGTTGACGTACGCGTGCTCCACCTGCAGCAGCGCCTCGCCCGCCGCACCCGCGCCCAGCTCCAGGTGGCGGTAGGTGCCCCAGCTGCCGGCGCGCAGCACGTTCACGGCGAGATCGAGGGCGACGCGCGCTCGATATGGCGCCGCGGTCGGCGCGAATGTCTCGCGCGCGCCCGGCAGGTAGTAGCAACGCAGCGCGGTGCCACCCGGCTCCGCACGCAGACAGGTCGCCAGTCCGAGCGCGCCGCTACTCTCCTCGCGCGACACCACGTACACGCGCATTTCTTCTGTCTCGGCGCGGGCGAGCGCCGCGCGCAGCTCCTCCACCCAGCCGTACTTCTTGTCGTCGGTAACGTCGATGACGACACTCTCCGCCGGCAGCGTCGCGCGTCGCTTCAGCAACACGTACTCGCAGCTCTGTGTCGGTTGCCGCGAGACGAGGTCGAGGCCGGCGCGGCGCAGCAGATCGCGAGCCGCCGGCTCGTCGAGCGCGCGCGCCGGCTCCTCCAGCAGCAGCATGCCTGCAGGCGCGAGCGCCTCCGCCAGCGCCGTCAGCACCGGAGCGCCGTGCCGCCCAAGCACGTCCGCGGCGAGCACGCAGTGACACTCGGCGTCCGGCGGCGCGCTCCGCCCGTCCTTGTTGCTGAGGACGAGGCCGTGCTTCTCCGCGAGCGCCTGGTACGCGGCCTGGTTCGCGCCGGCAGCTATCGTCACGTCGACGCGCACCTGCGGCTCGGCGTCGAGCGCGGCCAGTGCTAAGGGCGCCAGCAGCGCCTCAGCCGGCCGATCTAACGCCGCTTCAGATAACTTCAAACGCAGCGTGCCAGCGTTCTCGAGCACTATCTGTAGGGCGACGGCTAACGCGTCGCGTCGGTCTGTCGGCACGGTCGCGGCGCTCGTGTCCGGTACGAACGCGTACCGCTCGAGCTTGGGCGCGGGCTGCGGGTTGGCGCGGCGCGGCGCAAGCGAAGTCTTCAAGCCGCGCAGCTCCACGCCGCCGGCGACGATGACGTCGAGGTCCCGGTACATGCGCACGGCCACGGTGTCTCCCTCGCTGGCCGGCGGCTGCGCGGCGGGGTCGATATGCGCGCGGCGCAGTCTCGTCGGCAGGTAGAGCTCGCGCGTGTCCACGCCGATGATACCGAACTGCAGCATCGTGTCCATGAACGGTATCCAATTCCCGTCCCAGGCGAGGTCGCCCCGGGTACCGCGCGCGTCCGACGTCTTTATCCCGCGGAACACACCGCCGTACTTGTATCCCCGGAGCCGGAGCTCCTTGTAGACATCGTCGGAGTCGAGCGGCGGCTCGGTGTCGTTGTCGGCGGGTGCCGGTGGGTCGGCGGGCAGGGCGAGCCGCTCCTCGCTGGCGGCGCCGGCGACGCGCACGCTACCGGTGACGGCGACGCTGCCCCCCTCGCTGATGCAGAACTCCCCGGTGCCGTCGAGCACCTCGATTAGAAACCGTGTGGGAACCTCCCGCGACATGATGGTCGCCCGCTTGAACTGCACATTCTCCAACACTACACCCACTTCTTCAGGGTTCTTGTTGTGTAGCTTAGCCACCGTGCGCCACACGAGTGTCAGGTACCTGCGGAACGAATATTATTAGTTCTACTTCTGTTGGCTATCAACATGTAGGAACTCTTGTATTATAATGCAATCCGGTCCATCGACAGCCACGACCACTCTGCCAAGAGTGCCCTAATAAGAAGAGAGATAACATATTGCGTGTAAAAAAATAGGTCATGCATGAGTCATGTGCGGGTCAAATTCGCGCGGCGACGGTTCCATACTCCGTAGGTACTCGCATGCACTAAATATAAATAAATAAATGTACGACTATATGTGGGTTTGTAATTAATGACCACAAATAATAGACCCTTCTATTGTATACAATCGTATGAGTGGTCATTCGAACTAGAGTATTTTTATTTTGGTGAAAAGTAAGGTTTTATAGGAACATACCCAGTAGCCGGGAAGAGCACACGTCCGTCGATGTCGTGTCCGGCAACGTAGGCGTCCTCCGTCCGTGAGAGGTCGACCTCGATGATGTTCTCTCCCGAGCGCTGTGCGCCGTACTGAGCCACGCTCCACTCGGTGGAGTGGTCCCAGCGCACGTGCGAGGCCAGGCCGGGCGTGCCGCGCGACACTGGGAACGGCACCGGCGGGTAGAGCGCGCCGGCGCGGGGGGGCGTGGCGCCGCCCGCCGCGTACAGTCGCCCCACCGCGCCCAGCAGGTGGCGCAGGGAGTCGGCCGCGTCGCGCCGCACCAGCGGCACGTGCGCCGCCTCGGGCAGCGCGCGCTTCAGCACCGCCTGCAGCAGCGCGTGCGGTGCCACCTCGACGAGCAGCGCGCGTGCTGGCACCGAGCGCAGAGCGTCCGCAAACCGCACCGGCGACAGCAGGTTGTTCACGTGATATGCCGCGTCCGACAGCCGCGCGATCGGCTCCTCCCAGCGCTCGCGCGGCAACGAGGACGACACCCAGCGGGCGGAGCGCGCGCGCGGCGCCGGGATTACGCGGTCCAGTGAGCGTCGCAGTAGCGGCGCTGCCGTCGCGATGTACTCGCTGTGGAACGCCACGCCGGAGCTGTTCACTCGACGCGCGAACACGCCCGCCGCCTGCAACTCCGCCACAAAAGCTTCGATAACGGGCACGGGACCCGACACGGTTACGCTGTCGGGCGCGTTGTGACACGCCGGCACGACGCCCGCCGGACACCGCGCGGTGCACTCCTCCCACGAGAGACCGACGGCCGCCATCGCTCCGGGCGCTAGCTTCGCGTCGACAATGCTGCGCCCTCGCCAGTACGCCGCCAGCACCGCCTGCTCACCGGTTAACGTGTCGTCAGCGTATGCACATCCTGCGGGAATACACAAACGTAGTAAGTTTGCCTAGTAGGGATCACATTTAAATATTTGAGTTGAACAGAGGTAGGGCTCAAGTGAATATCCATAGATGTAATCGTTTAAATGCAATCGTTTCTGCAGTAATCAGTAACTGACCTATCTCGCCGACGGAGTGTCCGACGATGCCATCCGGTGTGAGGCCGAGCGCGCGCAACACGTCGACGAGCGCGACCTGCACGGCCGCTATCGACACGAAAGATGCGATGACGTCGTCGAAGGCGGCGTCCGACGCGGCCGTCAGTACGTGCACGAGGTCGACGCCGTGCGGACGTAGCGCGGCGGCGGACCGGGTGATGCTGGCCGCGAACGTCGGCAGCCGCATGAGATCGCGGCCCATGCCCGCCCACTGTGAGCCCATGCCGGAGAACACGAACCAAAGAGGGCGCGGCCCCTCGCCGCTTCCCTCCACCTCCACGCTCTCTATCTGCGCCGGCGTGTCCTCCCCGGCGGCTGGCAGCAGCGCCCACCCGCGGTGCGCGTGCCCCGGGATGGGTTGCGCGTGCACGGCGTCCATGAGAGCGTGCAACTCGGCGTCACCCGCGTGCGTCGCCGCGTGCTGGAGCAGCGCGCGCACCGCCTCCTCCGTGCGGCCCGACGCCAACACCAGCCGCGGAGCACCGTACTTCGCCTCCGGACGACGCGCGCCGCGCTCCGACTCCAGGATTATGTGCGCGTTGGCGCCGCCGAAACCAAACGAGTTGACGGCAACCAGACCGCCATCCCACTCCGTGTTACGGTCCACCACCTGTGGACGATACACACGTTTACCTCAATATATCTTGTACTTGTATACTTGCATTACGGTCAGTCGGTCGGGGAGCCTCACCTTGATTCTGCCGTCAGAGAGTGCCGGTATGTCCGTGTTGGGACTTGTGTAGTGCAGGTTGCCGGGGATCAGGCCGCGCTCCATCGCGACCACCACCTTCGCGATCGAGCAGAGCCCCGAGGCGGGCTCCGAGTGACCCATATTGGACTTGACCGAGCCGAGCAGCAGCGGCGTGTCGCGTCCCTCACAGAAGAGGTCGGCGATAGCGTTCACCTCCTGAGGGTCGCCGACCTTGGTGCCGGTGCCGTGCGCCTCGACGTAGGCGACGTCCCGCGGCCGCAGGCGCGCCTCTGCGAACGTCTCGGCGGCGAGCGCGCGTTGCATACTGCCCGCCGGGAACGTGATGCCCTGCTCCTTGTGTCCGTCGGTGTTGGTCCTGGCGCCGCGCACCGTCGCGTAGACACGCCGCGCGGCGCCGCGCCGCTGCAGTAGAATGGCGACCGCTGCCTCCGAGCGCACGTACCCGCGCCCCGACGCGTCGAACGCCGCGCATCGCCCCTCCGGCGACAGCATGCTCAGCCGGTGGAAGTTGAGCGAGTTGGCCGGTTTCAGGCAAAGGTTGGTTCCGGCGACGACGGCGGCATCGCAATGTCCCGCGCGGATGGCGGTCACCGCCTGCGCCAGCGCGAACATCGAGCTGGAGCAGGCGGTGTCGACGGCGTACGAGGGCCCCTTTAGGTCGAACGTGTATGAGAGTCGGTTGGGGAACATGGCGCGGCAGCATCCGGTCAGCGCGTACCCGTTGATCTTGTCGGGGTCGGCGGTCCACAGTTCCTCGGTCTCCGAGTTGGAGACGCCGACGTAGACGCCAGTGCGCGAGCCGCGCAGTTCGGCCGGGTTCAGCCCCGCGTCCACGATGCACTCGTGCGTTAACTCCAGCAACAGTCGCAGCTGCGGGTCCATCAGATGCGCCTGCTTTGCGTGCACGCCGAAGAAGGTTGCGTCGAAGTGACGCAACTCCTTCAGCTTACCGTTGCGCTCCGGCAACCCATGCAGACCTGCAAAGTAAGGGCAAGTTCACTCTTCGGTTACCTTATCTCACTCAACTCTCGAGAGAACAAGCAACATGTCCGGGTCACGTACAATGTTGCGCGACATGTTGTGGGACAAAATGTTTCCTAGTATAGCCGTGGCATGAAAAATAAGCAGAATTCCAATTCAACATCGCGAAAACAGAAGAATATCTAACTTTAAATTTTTTGCAAAGGTATGATATATAATATGATTAATCAACATTGTTTTTTAAATTAGTCGAATAGTATTATCATTCACACAATATAAGGAATTCTCCAATACGTTGCTCATATACCTACGTAGGTAGTAACATTTTAGATCCCGATAAGATAGTAGTTTAGCGCGTTGTAGGTAGATGAAATGAATGAAGCTGTGACCTTGACGCGGGCGCGGATCGAGATGATGGCTCAATCTACTATTAGGATAGAGTACCTCAGTGAGATTGTGACAAAAAACATTTGGGAAAATTCTTATTTAAGGCCCCATACATACACACCTAATGACGTGACAGAGATAGGATTAGCAAATTTTAGATGTGTAAAAGAAAGACGTAAGATTCGCATCTTACGTCCTTCTTTTACACATCTAAAATTTGCATTATTAACCGACTTAAAAAAAAGGAAGAGGTTCTACTTTTTTTTTTGGTGAGTAAATTCAAACAATTTCTAATAACAAGATATTATATTATATATTGCTAATTTAGTAAAACTGTTCTACCAATTTTAAGTGTATATTATATTATTAAACTTTATGCTTTAGTACAGAAAAATAGAGTATCCTGTAAAGGAAACTACCAAAATGAAAATAAGAGAATCAAAAATAAAATACCAAAATAGTATTTCCGAATGTTTTGTTGTTGTTGACTGCAAAATATCGAGATCACTGCCGCTAAGATCGTCAGTATGCAATATTAGTATTCTATAGTCTACATTATGTAGAGGTAGAGGTACTTTTAGGTATTGTCGGATGGTAAGCTTCTAGATAGAAGCCTTACTTAACCACGGACTAAACAAACCGAAGGGGATTCGTCACCTGAAGTATGCTCAGGTTCGAGAGTGTAAGGTATGTATTAAGTACTTAATCAATGTCATGTCTGGCTGTAGGACGTTGAGTGAGCGGCGCGGCGGGAGCGACGTGGCGCGGGCGTCCTGCCGTCTGCGCGAGAGACGCGCGACGGACGCGATCGAAGTGGCGCGAGCGGCGGCGCGGGCGGCGCGGCGGCCTCGAGGCGAAGTTTACATTGAACGCACAAACAAGCCGGCTGACGTCACTAAACAAATTGACGTCGGACACTCGGTCGATCCGCGCGCCGCGCCCGTGTCGGCCAGCCACTTCCGGCTGCTGACTGCGTCCAGTGGCGAGCCGAGTGTCGCGACAACAACTACGTCGATGTCGTCGCCTCATCGATCACCTGTAAGGCTGCGTTCTCCATTCACGCGGAGAGCTAGTGCGCCGATCTCCGCTAGCACACGCGTTCGGTTATACTTTGCTCTGTCACCGCACTAATGGAGAACGCAGCCTAATACAGGCCTAATCAATTAAGTAAACTTAGGTGTACATCTCCGCGAATATCGAGAATCGTCAGTAAACTGCGATCTATTATTTAGCATGATAAATTGATATCTTCGAGGTACTTCCTTATTAGGGGTGGTTGGTACACACCTCTACCTGTACCTGTACAGTGTCCGGTTTCTATATCTTCGTGTCCGCTTCAGTTTCAAAATATTCAGACGTGACAGTACAAGTGGTGCGGTGACACTATTTGATCAAACATGTGTTTACACTTAACACATTGCTTGCACTCAAATACACCTAAGGCTACAGAGATACAATAGTGAGAGATACAATAAGAGGTATCTCTAATCTCATTACGTAGGTATGTATATGTATAGGCCAACATATCGTACCAATACAACAGGTGAAATTGCTTTAATTGCGGTTAACTTGGCTTTCAGTGTGTTCCTGACCTTATTCTGCTGATTATTTATTTACTTGCTGTTCAAATGTCTCAGGCACGTCTCGGAAATGTTCATTTTCCCGAAAACGGTTGTACCCGCATATTATCGTCGTCGGTAATTTTGAAAGAAATCACCATAATCCCTACCTAACATTTCAAAACTTAAATTATCTTATAAATATAACCGACTAGTTCCGCCCGCGGTTTCACCTGCGTAAGTCCCGATCCCTCAGGAATATCGGGAAAAAACCTACGTGTTATTCCATGTCTTCATCTACCTATATTCGAAGTTTCATCACAATCGGTTCAGTAGTTTTTGCGTGAAACAGTAACAAAGTCACATACCAACATACAATGAATATTGATAAGATTGCAAAAACTTTCAAAATTTCCTGCGACGCGACGATGGGACTGCAAGTGTAATTCAGCGAAATTATTCATCAGAGTAGATAGAGCTACGGACTTTCGTATACGGACACTGTTGCCTTTGACAATGAGTTGGTACAATCACGTACAATCTATCAATGGGGATTATGTATTGCCGAAGTACACTGTACAGTGTACAGTCCTGTATGTAGAGAGAACTACGTTATTTATTACGTAATGAATGATATTGTCGTTGTACGAGTAGGTACGTACCTACCTAGCTAGCTATAGTGAGCTAGGTCGCAAGCTCATTCAGGCCGTCCGCGTCGTAAATTAAATCTCCTAATCGATAGAAGACATCGAGGCGAAGAAATAAACTTTACGCTAAATAATTCATCTCGGAAAAGATTTGACATGACGTTGACATGACATTTGACATGACGCAAAAATATTTAATTGCCTACTTTATAATCTTGTACCTATATGTACTTACCTAAGTTTTTTTTTTCATTTATATATTTTTAATTCTGCTATAATGACCTTAGCTTATATTTTCTAATAATTTTTGCTTGCGACCTGACTTTATAAATAAATTTTTCACGACATTACGACAACCTAAGCACTAGGCTTGTACTATATAGGTACTAGACAACGGATATAATGTATATTATACATAGAATATACCCAGAACCAGAAATAAACATTTATGGTCAGCAGAAATATGTTCCCGGCGGGAATCGAACCTTCTGCGTCGCAGTACGGGTGTCGCCCGCCGCGTCACATAGGCCCACTTTAAAAATCTAGAGATGGTGTATTTAGTTTAAATTTAAATTATGCTAGATCTTAATGTTAGATATTTTGATAGAAATCTAACCAAAAATAAACTATTTATTAGATATAAGATGAACTTGTTCGTTCCCGTCGCTGTGGAGAGGTGACAGAGGGTGTTAGTGTGCGGAGGCCCCAGATTTTGTTAGGAAGATTGGTAGACTAAGGTTCAGGGACGTTCCTGCTGCAGAGGCTTTCCATCGCGGTGCAGCGGTAATGCCGCGAGTGTGATGGGGTCCTTTGCGGCGGGAGTGGCCCAGAGCGGTTTGTTTGAATAGCATTTTAGTTTGTAATTTTTAACAT
Organism: Idaea dimidiata; assembly: GCA_949358125.1. Taxonomy (NCBI): domain Eukaryota; kingdom Metazoa; phylum Arthropoda; class Insecta; order Lepidoptera; family Geometridae; genus Idaea; species Idaea dimidiata. Next base: position 14,408,199 of record OX442334.1, read on the forward strand.
TAAATATATTTTTTATTATTAAAACATTATGATAGATGCTGTTATTTACGGCCTACTAACAAGTTAGAAAGTTAGAAGTTGTGAAAATTATAAATTCATTAGAGGACATATATTTTTCTGGTCTCGACGGCTTTACGTCTAACTTATTTTAAAAAATTAAAGAGCATAATATTGCTGAACCCATTGAGCTAAGTTCAGTTCTTATACAAAGTTTTTTAGTTTTCGTACAATATTGACTGAGTAATATCACTTATTTGTATAATTTAGAGGGAAGTTTGGATTTTTTTTCTATCGAGAAAATTTTCAGGAATCGTGTTTTCACGATAATCACGTGTTAGTATATATTCTCGACTTTAATAAATATGGTTTCAAAAACTTTTATTTCAAATAACTTTTGAAGTAATTCACCCTAGAAACATCAGTTCTGGCCTACTACGGCCCCTTAATGTAGTTGTTATTATAAGTACGATTCATCCTATTGCATGCTTGGCTCACCCTGTGTTTATTTTTTACTTATTTTTTGTAAGGTAGTGGGTATTGAGTAGGTTACCGAGCTAAATAAAAGTACCACACAAAGACTCTTTATTATAATATTATGTCTTTTTACGGTGGTTTACCCAAGCACAAATCATTTATATGGGTGGCTACAGTCTCAAACACCTTTATGATTGATAATTACACTAAGGTTTGACCTCAATTAGGGTGTGTGTTAGTAGTATTATGATAATTAATAATGACTGCTTATATTAAATATAAATAAAAATTAATAACTATAATTATTATTTATAATTCTAAAAATAAGTGCTGTTTGTGTCTCGAATAATAAATAAATAATTAATATTATGTCTATATAAATTTATTATTAGTTAACTTTATTATTCTCATGGTAGTTGTATCATGAGAATAACATGGCCCAAACAACCAATTCATAGACCCAGGGACAATACTATTAACCCAACTCTATATTAGCTGAAATAAGGTCTTGTGCAAGTGGCGTACTATAATATTTGAATATGGATTATTTTAATTTAAATATAATAATAATTAAAATTGCACGACATTACACACAGCGCTATCTAGCCCCAAACTAAGCACTAATAGGATTGTACTATATGGGTACTAGACAACGGATATACTTCATATTATAGTTTTTTTTGTAAATATATACATACTATAACATAGAAAACACCCAAAACCAGAAACAAACATTTATGGTCAACCCGTTCTCGAACTCTATTTATATATGTTATAGCGTCCCCACCGTTCCCACCTTTCGGTATACCAGCAGGGGCCGCTATACCCGAGCGTACACCCCTAAGGGCGACGACAGGGATCGAGTTTAAGACGGATATATACATTTATGGTCCCGGAATCGAACCTTCAGCGTTGCAATCTGAGCTTCGCAAGCTGCGCCCCTCAGCGCCACAGAGGCCGTCGAATTTTAACCAAACTTTTATTCCCAAATTATTTTTTGTATTTAATAATTATTTTAAACTACTAATTTTATTGTTTTTTATCTTGCTTCAAGGCATTGGAAATCGGTATAGTATTAGGAATTTTATTAAAAAACGCGGGCCTATGTCAAATAATTCAAAGTGACGCATGTAGGGTAATGTTGTGTCGATAGCTGGATTGAATATAGAAGGAGTCCATCTTGGATGTTCTAATTGAATAACACTTTCCTACTATTATACAAGATGAGATGACAAAATTACGTCATTTTTCCTCGGAAGTGCCTTGGTAAATCAAGAATTTAGAATAACTGTTCAAGTATATTGGACAGTGGCCACAACATTTTAAAAGTTTTAATGTAGATGTATCTCAAGTTCTCTGATGTTTCTCTTTATCTTGTGTTTGCCTATAAAGGCTTAGGTAGGTATTCGTTTATTCTGTTTGTAATATGGTAGATTTTTTTCGTATTATTGTTCAGTACCGATAAAAGTGTCATCATTATAATCGTTAAGTATAGGTAGGTAACGATAAAAATACCTCACGACTTATGTCACGTGTGGATTGTGTGTTGTTACCTACCTACTGAAATGTTGATGAAGAGATGAAGTGAAATTACGAAGAAATGAAGTGCCTAAATAATCAAGTCACTGAAATAAATTGGCGATATATTATATCGCTAGATATATATATCGCCCAATGACTATGTATGGAACCTTAATGGGTTATAGATTTTATGCAGGAGGGATAGATTTTAAATTGGCAAATATTGTTGCATATAATTTCTTCTATGGTTTTCGCGATTTTGCATAATAAAACACTTTATTTACCGAGTTTAATCGCGTTTTATTTATGATTTAAATGACCGAGCTTTCGCCAACTTTACATTTGGCTTAAACCCGATTGGCGATTTAACCCGGTAAATAAAGTGTTTTACTTTTGCATATAATTAGAATAATACCAAGTGGCATGTGTTACCTGGAGTCCATCTTCTGTCGTCAGCGGTGACGAGGTCGACGCCGTCGAACAGGTGCTGCGCGAACTCTTCGATGGAGTCGGAGTCAGGCAGGCGGCCGGAGAGGCCGGTCAGGACTATGTCATCCTCGCCGGGAGACCGTCCGTTCACCACCGCGTGAGGCATCTCTGCTACAGTTCTGCAAGGACGATCGATCGGTCAACTTCACTCACTGGATCTACACTAATTGTAGTGTAGAGCGCGCTACGTGATGAACGAAGTACGCGCACGGAATGATGCGCGCGGCGGGACGATCGCAGTTAAAACTAGGAGATAGCGGGGTCGCGGCTCGCGCCCTGGGTACACGTTTCCACTGAACCCCGCGCTTATCGCTCCGCAAGGACGGAGAAGGTCGTAAGCTCTTTCTTCCGCGTAATGGCTCGCTCGTGAAAACACACAACACCGACTTAGTTGACCTCCGTTGCGTGTCTTGTCCTATCCTACGGGACGCGTTCCACCCGCGTTCCAGGCCAGTGCGTATTCCGCTCACGCAAGCAACATTACACTATGTCCGCTTCGACCTAGCCAGTCTCTTATCTAACTCGCCTGTTGCCTCTTTGACCCTTAGATTAAATACGCATAATGTCGTCCACGTGAATACCTACGACTTGGACAATTTTGCAAGCGTGGACGATGTCTTTTGTACGAGTGCATTAGCCTCAGTCAACGAGGGCACAGGAGGCGACTCTCGATTACAACAATGCCACCTCTTTGTGTGCCAATTACTGTCCTCTCTCTGCGTAACGTGACGCCGCCTACCCGCCCGTCGCGATCACACGACGACTCTAGGATACCATGCTCGCGATATTATAGGTACATGGACCTTTACAATGTGTATTTACTTGGACAGCCAATCGAAGTATGGCCGAATGATTGACTCGCTTAGTTTGGAAGCACTTATTTAGAAACCTTATGATCTAAAACCGTACTCTGGGCACTGGCGGCAACAGTAGGTAGGTAGGAATCTACACAGACGTTCGCTTAATGAGATCGTCGATTCCATCGTCTGGTGGTCCGACCGACACGCTCTGTTGTTTACACGCCCATAGGGGTACAATAATCTAGTAAAAACCGTTAACATCAGAAAATCTATATTTTTCGGATTGATTGGACTGAGATTGTTTTCTGTCATCGTTTGTTGATTGTCGAGGTCACCTCACCATCGGTCGAGGGTCGAGGACAGACTATCGATCGATGGTGAGCGAAAAGCCTTCATGCAACAGGTGTAATATATTGCGTGATCAACTGCGACGTATCCGACTAGACAGCCAGTCAAATATCGCAGACAGGGTTGAAAGTACTTGGAAGCAAACACGTCAAAAGGCAAACCGCAGTTCATAGCCATGACATGACTGGCTTAAGTGAGACAATTGTAACACAGGGTGAAAAATAATAATTAGTTACAAATGAATGCATGTGTAACACTGAGTTATTATTACAGCAACTCAATTATTTGTATTGTAACGCAATCAATCAATCATTTATTTTGTCACGCAAGTCGAGAGCGGAGAAGCGTCTGCTGCATAACTGCATTGTCTTGGGTTGCGTGTTTTATTGTAACGACTGCCGACTGGTATCAATTACCGACATCATGTTGGCATCCAGTATAGTATGGAGCTGGGTACATAGAGTACATAGATCTGTCGTGGAGAACAAGTCCAGCGCTCGTGATACCCTTGCATTGGATAGTGAAAGAGAAGATAGAGTACACCGTAGCGGGTCACGTGTCACACCGATGCGTTGTGCGTAGTGCACTGTACTGTTTACCGCATCGATCAGCAAGCGGAATGCATGCGTGTGTGTGTTCACACCATACACATTCATCGCTCTACTATAGGTACCTATATACTACTGAGATGATGTATAGGGTACCTACTTATCATTGATTCACATTTCGCAGATAAAGCAGCAGCCGAACTATATTTCTAGACCGAATCTAAAAAAGATCCGTATTTTTTGCCGATTAAATCCGCTTTAAACGGCCCTGCCAACTAAAGGAAAATGTTGGCATGGTTATTTTTACTCCCTTACTATTATGAAGCAGTTAAGCATAGTAGGTATCCCAAGTTATAAAGTTCTTCAAAGGGATTAAACAAAATTTTAATAAGTTTCGTCTATTTTCTAGTTGAATAAATAACTAAGTAACTTTAACTATCTACTAACTTACAGACACCTGCGTAGGTAGATTGTTTTATGTCACTTTCAAACTCCCAAAGATGCGATAACCACACCTAGGAGCATAGAATACTATGCGATATGAAGGGTTACCTTAGTAGGTAACGCTTCATATAGGTATAGGCTCATATAGGTAGGTGATGGTACTAGTGTACCATCACCATCACGGTTAACCTAGTACCTACCTACTTAGGCCCCGGCGCTTTTTCCTACTATGAATAGGTATCTATATATTGGTTTTGTGTTGGATAATTTGGTAGGTAAATACCTATATAAACCTCCTATTGCATGATTGACGTAGTGGAATATTTAGTGATAGTACTTGTACTACTTTATTAAGTAGATATTCTGTGGTCATTCAATCTTGTTTAATGTTTAGTCTACAGTCTACACCTTAATCACATCCCCTTCCTTAAAATCTTGTGCAGTCCCATTCCCATCGTCCCATCGTAGGTACCCCTTAGGATACCGAAACACTAGATTAAGGTTTTACTTTGTATTAATTGTAATTTGTGTGTCGTGCAAATAAATAACTAGGTATTCAATTTAATAAAAAAAAATGTCCCTTAAACTTGCTTTTACCCTACATCCGGGAACCTAACTGTGGCCTGTGGACAGGTAGGTTAGGGTTTAGACTTTATTATGCCATGATCACCCAGGTACTTGCATTTCAATCGTCTCAGAAGTTAGGTGATTCAGAAAAGATTTTTTCTCAAAACTTTTTACAGTTTAATTGTTGGTATAATTTTAAAAAACAAAGCTACCAAAATGTGTGATTCCTGCAAAATTTGGTAACCCTGCCAACTAATACCTAACTGTAGGTAGGTAAGTACCCGTTGCATTGTTGAAATGAAAGAGCGTTCCTGAGACTTGTCCGAGACCATTGAACTGCTAGTATAATTAACAGAATAAAGCCCATTCAAGTAACCTCTTAAAACCGTTCTACAAAAACTTTAAGAAGTTTAATTTTGTTTTTCCTAATGTAAATAAAAGGTGTGGGCCTAGCTTAATGTAAAAAAAATGAAAATTTCAAGGTACCTAGCTAGTAGGTAGCTCGTATCGTAGAATAAACTTACGGTCTTTCAAGTTGTTTCTTTCAGTAGCTGTATTGTTGTGGTGAGAAACGTCAGAGGGTTCAACAACTGCAGTATTGCTCCTCTGCAGACCGTAGTAGACAGTAGCAGGTAGTAGATAGTACAGTACAGCCGTGTACAGCAGTGATATAGCAGTGCGTAATATTGTAAATATAGAGTAATATTGACGTCTATGTCTCGTGTAATATCGACCGGTGCGCGAGTGCCGAGTGCCTAACGAGCGTAGCACGGACGTCGACTCGCGAATATAACAGAAACGCGACTGTGAGTCAACTCGGCGAGTAGACGGGCGATATCTAATTGGTTCTGCGAAGCGAGAGAGCGGTGCGGGGGGACGGTTGCCATGGTGCAACTCGATCAGGCCACGTGCACGCGCCCAATGGCAGCCGGGCGTCGCACGGCGCGCCGGCGTGACACCCCGCCCGCCCTGTCACCGCCGTAACCGCCGCGCCGCATCGCTCGCACACAGCCTACCTGCCTGCCCGACGCATGCTGCCTGCAACCCGCAACCCGCGTACACACGCATCGCGCACGCAACGCACCATAATGATATGACTCTATCACTCATCCATCATATCGAGCGCAGTTAGATGTCTACAGTTGGCTACTTCGTTAGGTATCTGATTAAATTTGGTGCCACAATTAAAGTAGCAGTTATTTTTATTATGTGAATGTTGTGCATAGCTTTCATCGGAGCATGAATTTAGTTAAGTATTAATAAGTGAATTAGTTATTGAAGAATTTAGTTATTAATAAAAAATTTCATAATTATTTTTTATTTTTGTTCTGTTGTTGTGCCTTTTAATAAATTTAAAAAAAATCTCCTAAAGAAACTACTGGACCGATTTCATAAATTCTTTAGATAGAAAAGATTTTGATTCTTTAGATACCAATAGAAAGCTACATCATCGAGGCCTGTTAAGTGTTACACTTAACAGGCTACTTTTGATCCCAATTTCCTACGAGTTCGGGACTTACGCGGGTGAAACTGCGGGACGCAGTTTTAAATAAAATATTTCATTGCACTATATTATAGTGCTCTAGATATACCTACTATATTTATACACTATCTATACTAATATTATAAAGCTGAAGAGTTTGTTTGATTGTTTGTTTGATTGTTTGTTTGTTTGTTTGTTTGAACGCGCTAATCTCAGGAACTGCTGGTCCGATTTGAAAAATTCTTTTTGTGTTTGATAGTCCATTCATCGAGGAAGGTTATAGGCTATATTACATTACGCTACGACTAATAGGAGCGGAGCATCCATGAAAAATGTTGCAAAAACGGGAAAATAAATAACCCTGTTCCGAGATTCTGTCGCGTGCGCTGAGTAAACGGTCAGAGTTACATAAAAACCATATATAAGAGAATTCTTCCTCTAAAAAGGATCTAATAAATAGTCCGCGACAGCATATATCTAACTCTTAAGGTTGACTCAATATAACATCTTTTAGAGTAATAAAATTTATTGTAGAACAATGCATTGTTTCCGAAGGTAATTTTGTAAATATGATATTAATCCTTATCCAAATAAATACGTTATTCATTAAAAGTATTTAATTTTAAACATAATTGTCCTTAACATCACTTGATTTCAATGAATATCTCACGAGATATTACAGTTTTAAAATAACTCCACAATGAATAATTACTAAGTACCAAGCGTGCATATTATACACGTAGCGGGCGACTATGATGAGGGTGGCCAGCCAACTCTGTGAGGCATCATGCCGCGCGGCTCAATCGGTCGGCTCCATGCGAGACGGTTGTGTCACCAAACTGCAGTGCTTTTTAAAAATTCTTTTGCAATATCTCATTGTACTTTTGATTCTTAATATTTTGTTTTATGTTGGTATAATTAATATTATAAAGAGGTTACGTTAGTAACATGTATGTATGTATGTATTTTGGGGGTCATCTCAGAAACATCTAGACCTATTTCAAAAATTCTTTTACTAATAGAAAGCTACATTATCCAGATATGACATAGGCTACTTTTGATCCCGATATTCCTTCGGGATCGGGACTTACGCGAGTGAAACTGCGGGACGGCAGCTATGAAAAATAAAGTCGTGTATTTCTAACTCAACAACCCGTGAACCGATATGAGTGAAATTTGTACAGGGTTGGCTTAGAGGTAGAAATAATATACATATAGGGTACTTTGAATGATCGTACGGGTTAAGCAACACTTGGTACAACATACGTGATGGGTGAAAAAGAGCGGGTGACCCGATATTCATAAAACTTGGTACAGGGTTGGTTTAGAGGTAGAAATATTATATAGTACTTTGAATGATCGTTAAGCAATACTTGGTATGACATATGTGAGGGATCATTAACGTTACGAGATAGGAAGTTACGCGGGTGAAACCGCGGGGCGCAGCTAGTTATAAAATATAAATTAATGAATATTATAAATAAATAAATATTGCACTACACTGTTTTTGCTTTAAAGACCTTCGTCTTCTGAATTAGGTAGGTATTTATTTATTTCCCCATAAGATAATCCACCACCGCCATCCGCAGTGCTACGTAACTCAAAATGAATTTCAACTGTAAATTTTAAATTCAAATTAAGTTTGTGTTTAACATATAAACCAAGTTTTTGCGAAGCTAAGTCTGAGCAAAGTCACGCTCTATAGATTTCAGACAAGATTCTGTGATTCTCAATTTTTAACAGACTTCAAAAAAAGGAGGAAGTTCTCAATTCGTCGCGTATATAAGTATGTCACCATAAATAACAAGAACCGCAAAATAAATTTCCTAGGAACGCAAATTTATAAATTTCCAAATTTCCTACGAAATTTATAAATTAGCGCTTCTACTTATTTTCCGTTGACATGTATATTTTTTTAGTGATGTTTGCCGATTACTTGAAGATGGGTGGACCGATTTAGATAGTTCTTTTTTTTATAGAAAAATGGGACCTCCCAGATGGTCCCTTAAAAATTTGGTGAAGATCTGATGATGATCTTGGAACTGATGAACGGGAATGCACCTCAAATCGTAGTAGGTAATCAATTTAATTGTTCACTGATTACTCAAAATAGCTTGACCGATGAAGATAAACCAATGCCTAAAAAACTAGGTACAGATTGATGGAGCACCTTCGCTTCTCATTAGCAAACTCCTCAATAATTAAAATAACGGTTACAATTTTGTTGATATTTAGTGGCAGTCGCAAGTAGGTAGGTACACTTAAAAAGGGTGATATAAGACAATAATTTGAAAACCGACTTGAAAACAAAAATAACCTCCACATACAGTGCCACCGACTTATCTGTTTCTTCATCAGTCAGGCAGTTTTAATGGCTGGAACCTTATTGTAGTTTGGTTGCCCAGCTTCAGATGGCGAAACAGATAAGTCGGTGGCACTGTATGTATGCACTGTAAGAAGTTATTTTTGTTCAATTTTTTAAGTCGATTTAAAATTATTTTCATATAAAGGAATGTCACGTCGCGTCGCTCGTAAGCAAATAATACGCATTCTGTGTTCATTATTTTTGGAAGCCGGTTTATGTAAACAAGAAATTACACATCCCAAACGCATCTTTCAGATTTTGAAGTTTAAAATTCATTGGTCTAATAGATAACTCTTGTGTTTTCCCCATTTTCCCTGTGTTTTTTGCCAAAAGAGTTAATTTTAACAATGGACTCTGTTTTTATCTAAGGTTTTTATTAAGGTGTGTAGTCAGATAGTGTAACTATAGCCTTGGATATAATAATTTAAAGTCAAAGAAGTCTCTAACCTCTATTCGAATTTCGATTCCTACTATTTTTTTCAATTGAGATTTGATTGTTTCAAAGCGCGGCGCCTTGGCGGCGGGCCGCTCGGCAGGCGGCAAGATTTTATGGAATTGGCAGACAGGTAGATACAGAGCTACATACAGCGAGCTAGATGACCTGTTAGTGACGTCACTCGTCCGAGATCGACGCAAGGTGAAGGTCGAGAGTCATGGCAGCACTGCACGCGGACGGCGCGGGCGCACGCGTCGCGATCGACAGCGTAGAGCGAGTGTCTAACCAGCCACACTGATCGTGATATACAACGCTCGCACACAGCGCGCGGGTACTGTGCGGCCCCAGTGGTCGGGTCCGGCTGTAGCCGCGTGGTTAATTAACATCATACATAGGAACCACTTTAAACTTTTAATCTGCCTTGGTGCTTTTAGGGTTTCGTAGTCAACAAGAAACCATTATAGTTTCGTCATGTCCGTCCGCGGCCTAGCTCAGAGACCCTTGGCATTAAAAAGCTATAACTTTGCATGAGTAGGTATCCTACTATATCCTACTAATATTATAAATGTGAAAGTATGTGTGTTTGGATGTTTAGATGATTGGATGTTTGTTACTTAATCACGCAAACACTACTGAACCGATTGCGATGAAACTTGGAATTTATGCAGTTTGGTACCGGGAATAACACATAGGCTACATTTTATCCCGATATTCCCGCGGAAACGGGACTTACGCGGGTAAAACCGCGGGGCGCAGCTAGTACATAATATGTAAAATAGTGCTACAATATAAAACAAACATATTTTAGGGTTTACTTACCTAAAATATGTATATAAAATATTTTACATGTCGCGGAGGTATCTACCTATCTCCCCGACGTGTAAAATGGGAGATGTTTTTTTTCTGGTTTAGGTACCTTAATGTGTGGAGTAATGGTGGAGTATCGTTAGATAACGCTTTTAAAATCATTGTGGGTTTTCGAGAACTGTTTTTAATTTTAAGGTTCCGCTATCGAAATATTTATCTTAAAAGTGCTAAAAGTGAATATTTCATCTTTATCCCCCCTCTAAACACCAAGAGGTTGTAGGTACTTGGACACATCTTACTTCTTGTCTTACTAATCTTATCTTACTTCTTACTAAAATTCTAAACGTGAAAGTCTGTAAGTATGTATGTAGGTATGTATATGTATTTCAACATAACTCACATACGTTTGTTACTCTTTCACGCAAAAACTACTGAACCGATTGCGATGAAACTTGAAATATAGGTAGCTGGATACCGGAAATAACACATAGTCTACTTTTTATCCCGATATTTCCGCGGGAACGGGACTAACGCCGGAGAAACCGAGGGGGCGCAGCTAGTATATATTATATTTATATATACCTAATACTAGCTGCGCCCCGGAATATCGGGATAAAAAGTTGCCTATGTGTTAATCCCGGTATCCAACTACCTATATTTCAAGTTTCATCGCAATCGGTTCAGTAGTTTTTGCGTGAAAGAGTAACAACCTCAAATACATACTTACATACAAACTTTCGCGTTTATAATATTAGTAAGATTATAAACGCGAAAGTTTATAGTATGTATGTGAATTTGTTGTTTGGGTATTGATTGGTTAAATATTCGTTTAGTGCTAGTTCATTGCCAAAATGTTGAATTCCTAAAATTTTGAATTTCCCAAAATGTTTGAACTCCCCAAATTGTTGAACTTCTCAAATTGTGATAGCGTTGTATTGTATTATTATCAGCATTGTTAAAATGCCGTTCCGGGGTTTCGGAGCCTTTAATTACTTAATATAAATTAACTGAAACGAATATCTCGACTTTGATACCACCACTTTGATAAAAGCAATTGTTTGCTTTATCAAAGGAGCTTTATCACTTTTGTAAAGCAAACAAGTATTATTCAAGTATAAGTATAAAGCCTTTCGTTTTTTACGATTCTGTACCTAAGGGTAAAAAAGCTACCACGCCAGGAGCGAGCAGAAATTGTCGACGTCAAAGCTTTTCAGACAATTTCTGCTCGCTCCTTGCGCAGCTTTTTCCAACCCCGTTATCGACAGCATCGTATTCCCAAATCGACGTCGAGTTGAACTCGACGGGAGTTACACGGTTGGGTCACACTCTGCTGTCTGTCCGTAATCTCGTCCGCCATCTGCCTGTATCTCATGAACCGTGATAGCTGGACAGTTACATTCTTACAGATGATGTATTTATGTAGCCGATATTATTTATTATCAAGACAAATACTTACTAATATTATAAATATACCAACACGCACTCTATTTTAAATTAATAGATATTAGGATATTATCTAAGGGTACAAACTAAAACAATTTATCATAAAATAACAAGAAACACTCATTTAAAAATAAAACAATCGTAATTTATTAAAGTTAACGCAACGTTACCGCGATTTATTACCACTGGCGCAATCTAGTGGTGGTGTCAGTTGCGTTAACGGATTTTGGTTACTCCAGTGGTACTCCAGAAATCATCTTTTTGTCGGAAATTAACATCTTAAATTATCATAATCACCGCTATGAGACCCTACTCGAAAGACTTGGATTTTATTGTTGTTTTTAATGTGTATGTACCTACCTACTCTTAAGACGATCACTTACTACTCTTAATCGACCGAGCTTTCGCCAACCGGTAAATAAAGTGTTACACACCTACTGCTCTACAAAGTTACTTTATTTGACCAAAAACGTAAAGCGAGTCTTTATCCCCTTCAGGTGCTTAGAGTGCTCATTATGCACCTAGGGCATAAAGTTATTTAAATTTAGAACTTAGGTTCTGGTAGCATACGACCATTTCGAACTGGCCACCTAGACATAACACATTAAAAAAATAAAAACTGGGCATTTTTTTTCTATTTTCACGGACGGAAGGGTAAGGCAAAAAGTTTTGGTTAGTATCAAGCCCCAACTTTTCTTTCCATCAGCTCTGGCCGATGTGTGGTTTCGTCATTTTGATGTAACATTGTTAAATTTAATTAATATAGAGCTGTCAATATTTTTCATATAGGTACGTTGCATTCATCTATTTTTTGTTGTTAGTTCAATGCTTATTTTTGTAGCCCTTTTATTGTCTCGCAGTAGATGTGTAAAGTAGAGTATTCACCTCGGTACTAAAGCCTGTCTTTATCTTGGGCGCTTGAATCCCACGCTTCACTCAGGACTCTAGGTACATGACTCCTTCGCTTCGCTCAGGAGTTAAGTTTTTAACACCCTCGCTGCGTTAGGGAGTTAACCCTCTAGAGTCCTTCGTACGCTTTGGATTCAATTTGACGCCCGCTATATAAGACAGGACTTTAGTACCTTGGTGCTAAAACTACTATTATTATAGCGAAAACCATAGAACAAATTTTGTATGTATTATTTTCTTCTATCTTTGTACTGTTATGAAAAGTTGTGTGTTATCTAAATTAACGTATTTTCTTACTTTCTTTATTTTAATGCTCGCTCATTATATTCATGAAGAGATCGCAGCAACTTGCCCGTCGAGTACTTCTCTAATTTAAGCTAAGTCCTAGCCTAGGACACCTCAAAACATAGATAGGTATTAATTAGTAGAAACCGCAACTTAGGTACTTTGTAATGAGTAGGCAGTAGTGGTGATGCCGGTGGTAGATCAATCTATTTTTAGATTTGGTTTACACGTTATCTACGATACCGGCACTACAACGTCATCCTTAAATAAATCCTTACTCATTTCACAAAACTGGTTATTCTAATACGTAGATAGATATTTTGTTGAGGTAAATTGTGTAGGTAGGTATAGATGACTTCCTAACTTGTATGTAAACAAGAATCTCATTGTACATTTACGAAACTAACCACTAACTAAAGCCATAGTAGAGTTACAGTGTCGATTAATGGTACTGTGCTAATGCTAATTCATAAAATAATAAGGTTATACTAGGTGCATCGAAGTATACAAATTTTATGTCACGTGACTCGCTAGGTGACTTGCCAGGCGACTCGCTAGGTGACATGTCAGGCGACTCGCTAGGTGACTTGCCAGGCAACTCGCTAGATGACTTGCCAGGCGACTCGCTAGACTCCATGCGCTAGCGGACGTAGCCTAACCGGCCTACGATTTATCAGGCCCTTCAGACCACACCTACAGCATAAAGAAAAACGTGTACACTTTGCATAGCATTTTGTACTGACGGCCTCTGTTGCGCAAGGCGAAGCTCTGATTGCAATGCAGATGGTTGCGGGTTCGATTTCCGCCGGGAACAGATATTTCTGCTGACTATAAATGTTTGTGTCTGGTTCTGGGTGTTTTCTATGTATAATATGTATGTATTTACAAAAAAAACTATAATATGTAGTGTATCCGTTGTCTAGTGTCTATAGTACAAGCCTAGTGCTTAGTTTGGGGCTAGTTAACGTTGTGTGTAATGGCGTGCAATATTTATTTTTTACCCGACTGCGCGACGCAAAGGAGGGTAATGTGTTTACCGGTCTATGTATGTATGTATGTATGTATGTATGTATATATGTATGTATGTATGTATGTATGTATGTATGGATGTTTCTATGTGGCGTTCTAGAGGCCAAACGCATGAACCGATTTTGATGATTCTTACGTCAATCGATTCGTCTTAATCTGGCGAGTGTGACTAAAGACATGACAGTAATCCCAAGTAACTTATGTCACCACCAGACGCCATATTGTCAAAATTAAAAAATCCAAAATCGTCAAAGTATGTCAAGATGGGTATCGTTGAATAGGTTTTTAAAAATAAATATTAGGTTTCTTTCACCATTTTTCGTTTTAAAGAACCGTTTAGGAAATATAACGGTTTAAAGTTAATTTACAATTAGGTATTCTTGCTTTTTATTACTAACGAACAAGTTTTTATTTTTGTTACGTAGTTACGCTTGGAACTATCAAAGTATAAGCCGTGGTATAAGCCGTGATGGTACAGGTGACAGGAATTTATTGATATAAACAAAAAAAATATTTACATAAATTGTACCTACCTACTGAATAAAAGCCTAATAACACTTAGGTACCTAAAAACGTTAAAAGAATAATAAATTTAAACAATAAATAACTAAACCCTAACTGAAATAGAATCTTACTAATATTATAAACGCGAAAGTTTGTATGTAAGTATGTATGTATAAGAGTAACCACCTCACATACGTATGTATGTGAGGTTGTTACTCTTTCACGCAAAAACTACTGAACCGATTGCGATGAAACTTGGAATATAGGTAGCTGGGGGACCTGGACTAACACATAGGCTACTTTTTATTTCCGCGGGAACGGAAATTACGCGGGTGAAACCGCGGGGCGCAGATAGTACATTATAACCCCCTAATGAAATGAATAGATTACGAGACTTACCTACCATCAATAAATGAAAATAACTAAAAAGCGTAAAATAAAAAAAATAATTTATAAAAAAACAAAAAACCCGACTGCGTAAAAAACTCGATTAAAAATACGCATAGAAACAACAAAAAAACCAAAAAGAAAAAAACAAGCCCAGTAATTTGAAATTACGCTAAGTAATAATAGTTTTGTAATCGATACACACAGAACACAATATTATAAATGAGTAAAAATTACTCACAGTCGGGACCCATTGGAAAAATTAGATTGGTAAAATGAATGGGTCCCGACTGTGAGTAATTTTTTACTCATTTATAATATTGTGTTCTGTGTGTATCGATTACAAAACTATTATTACTTAGCGTAATTTCAAATTACTGGGCTTGTTTTTTTCTTTTTGGTTTTTTTGTTGTTATTATTTTGTGTGCTGTAGGTGTGGACTATAGAGGCTTGCAAGTCGGATGATCTAGAAAGGACCTATGACGCGCTTTTTCATACAAACTGGGGCCTAATTCTGTAAGCATAACCATGTCGAATCACACGGCATTTCTACAGCGGAGCTACGCGGTTTTTTTAATTACATAATTCGGTTCGACGACCTCTGTGGCGCGTCGGGCGAACGCTTGGCTGCAATACAGAAAGTTGCGGGTTCGATTCCCGCTGGGTGCAAATATTTATGCTTAAAATAAATATTTGTATCTGGTCTGGGCGTATTTCTATGTATAATATGTATGTATTTACAAAAGAAAAATAAATATAAGTAGTATATCCGTTGTCTAGTCACCGTAACACAAGCTTAGCAGCTTACCACGGGGCTAGATGGCGCTGTGTGTTCGTCACAGGATTTATTAGGACCCAGTTTCTCTTCTGAATTGTTGACTCCAGTTTTTTTTAAATACTTACTTAAATATTAACTCTCTTACTTATAAAATATTATTTATACATGACTAAATTATGTAACGTTTGTCTCTGTCTATCAACTTTGAAACTTCTTTTGACAGCAAAAGACAAACGATGCATATTTATGCAGCGCCTTAATTAGCGTTTTTAAGTAAAGGGTTAGTGTTGCTGTAGGTACGCAGTCTAATTCTGTAATAAAAAGTGTCGAAACTTGGTCGAAACATGTGAATATAAGAAGCTATGTCAATACTATGACCTACTAAACCTTTGAACCTTCTGGAGAACCATTTGGATGTCTTGAAGATTCGACACGGTTATGCTTACAGAATTAGACCCTAGATAGCATGACCTGCTGACATAAATTAAGTAAATCTACAAGTGGAATTAGCAGAAATAATGTTGTATGCATCTTAAAGTTTATGTCTTAATTTTTCCACTGATCAGATATAAATTCTTCAAAAATTCGGAGTATGTAAAGAGATATACCATCTTTTTAGTGGACCACCTATATTAGATGTCTAGTTATAAAACAAATGTTGTAAGAGTAAGTCAATAAAATGTCTCATTGATAAAATTATATTTTCCAAGAAATTGTATTTCTTGTTTTAATAAACAAAGTAAGTATATTTATTCATAATTTTATTTACATTTTTATAAATTTGAACTTACGTTACAAATGAAATCTTTTGGCATTAACATGTAACTAAATATATATGTGTGCATATAAAATTAACAGCAAAAATTAAGCTAGGACTATTTCTCAAAAAAAAATTACCAATGTGTACAAACTAAGATTAAATGTGCATGTAACTTGAACAATTCTAATCATGCTATCTATCGCACACCGGGTAAACCTTATGTATCTTTACCGTCCTATATTTCAATGAATAACTCTATGTTATCGGCTCGGATGGAGGCAAGGCATCATCAGCAGTAGACGGTCGGCGGCGCGTGAAGTCCAGCACGGTCTTCCCTCTCGCTCCCCCGCGCGCCGCGTGCTCGTACGCCGCCGGCGCCTCCCACCACGGGAACACGCGCTCCACGCACACTCGGTACTGTAAAAAAAATACATAAGAGATGGGCGTCAGGAGACAGGTGCCATCGCGCAACGTTACCGCCCCGCCTCTACACTCACCCGGCCAGCGTCTGCGAGCGCGCGAAGCTCGTCCAGCTGTGCGCCGCTTGCCGAAAAGAAGGCCCACCGCACTTGTCCAGGGGAGCGCGCGTTCTGTGCGGCGAGCCGCGCGGCCGCGACCGCTGAGCCGCACGCCACGCCACGCGCATCCGTTTCGCGCAGTACCGGCGAGGTGAGCGTCACGTAGCGCGCGAATCGCCAGCGGCGAGCGCCCGCCTCGTCCCCGCCCAGGCCGGCACAGTCGAGCACCGCGTCGTACGGGCCGCCCCGCTCCACGCGCGTCCAGTAGTCGGCGTCGTGCCTGTCGAGCGCTTCCATCGCGCCCAGCTCGTCGGCCAGCGCGTGCAGACCGCGCGCGCAGCCCACGGTGACGGCGTGCCCGCGCGCCGCCAGCAGCTGCAGCGCGGCCTGCCCCACACCGCCCAGTCCCAGCAGCAGCACGCGCGCGCCGCCGCCTGCGCACAGCCCGGCTGCGCGCACTGCCGCGCCCGCCGTTAGCGCCGCATACGGCGCGCCGCCCGCATCCACATCCGCCAGCAATGAGGGTGCAGCCGCTGCCTGAGGGGATTAGATATAATTGTAATTAGAATCAACCTACATTCAGTTCAACCATTCAATTGTAATAATAATAAAGTAACCTGGATTGACCCACCCAAGAATCGCTCACGATGACGTACTCAGAGTGAGCGCCGGGCACTTGCGGCGGCAGCGCGGCCCAGATGCGCGCTCCGGGGCGATGGCGTGCCGCGGTCCCTGCGCGCACCACCTCGCCTACCAAGTCACGACCCAGCACGAGCGGCAGCTCGGCGCCGAGCGCTGGCGGCGCTGTGGCGGAGGCGGCCCGCAGCGCGCCAAGTGCCGCCGCGCCGTAGCCGCGCGTCATGGCCACGTCGAGCGGGTTGAGCGAAGCGGCGGCGACGCGTACTAGCAGCTGGTCCGGCGCCCGCAAAGGCGGCACGCGCGCCTCCTCCAGCCGCAGCTCGCCGACGCCGCCGTACCCGTGCACGCGCCACGCCACCATCCGCGCCCGCAACCGCCCCGACCGGCACACGTCGATCACCTGCCTTGTCGCTCGCGCTGACATCCTGCCCAGTTGCCGACACCCCTTAAAAATCTAACTACAAAGAACTTTCTCTTTTTTCACAAGATAGTATACGAGACATTGTCCCTACGAATACGAATAGTTAATTGAAAAGTAAACACGGAAAAGCAACTACAATTTATATTCCTTTTACTAAGAATAATATTATAGCTATAAACGTATAATTTCAGTTACTGACGGTTTATAAATTATAATATTATGTTTAATTCCTAAACTTGAGCAAAAATAATGTATTGCAATGTAACAGAAACAACAACAGAACGATGACAGCACAGACTAGTAAAGTAAGATGACAGCTGACATATACTACTACATTGCATTTTTTTATTTCTTTTCGGTTGCGTGTGAATTTGAAAAGTAGCCAGTGTCAAGTATTATTACTTTTTGCAAGTTATTTGCAGCAGGATTGTTTTTATTATTGGCGTTATGTATATTTTATGAGCTGCGTGAAACCATAATGTATCTATGTAAAACCTAGTTTAAAAGCGTGTAAATTGTTGAATTTCGGAGGCATATTAATCAATTTCGTTTCGTGGAGGTGTACAAGTGTAAATGAGGGTGAAAATCGGTGCAAAACATGGACTTCAGAGTTGTCTCCAAAGCTCCGTGAACAAACATTGTAAAAAATTGCCCCCTTTTGACAATGATGTAAATATGTAATATGATGTAATGTAAAAAATGGCCCCCTTTTGACAATGATTCCCTCATCATTGTCAAAAGGGGGCCATTTTTTACAATGTTTGTTCACGGAGCTTTGGAGACAACTCTGAAGTCCATGTTTTGCACCGATTTTCACTTTCATTTGACTTTAACTAAGACGACTTGACTGTTTCGATGTAAATAACTTGCAAATCTTAATATTTCTTGACACTGGCAAATGTCCGAATGGAAAAGCCAAGGAAAAGCCATATTAAAGTTGGAGTTTTTTTCTATTTTTTAAAATTAGACTTTATTCCTCAGACATAACGTTTGTTTCAAATGAAATTGGCAAATCAGCTGTTATTTTATTATTTCTTATCGGTTGTGAACCGATTATGGCCATTAGGAAATTAGCCAGTGTCATGTTTTCTAATATTTTATGCAAGTTATTTGCATCGAAACAGTCAAGTCGTCATAGTTAAAGTCAAGTCCAGGGAATCATTTGTAAACACGGCGGCCATTTACAAAGATTGTTCACGGAGCCTTGGAGACAACACTAAGTTAATGTTTTGCACCGACTTTCACCTTCATTCCACTTGTACACCTTCACGAAACTAAATTGATTAATATGCCCCCGAAATTAAACAATTTGCACGCATATGAGCTAGGTTTCACAAAAATGAAAATTTAGCACCACATCTCCTCAACGAGTTCCCGCCAAGACTCAAATCAGCTGTTAATGACGAGAAAGAAACGTCACTCACACAGTTTTCAGCATGTCGTTTTAAAAAAAATTATATTTAGAGACCAAATACATACCTTACGGTATATTGTTAATAGATGCAAAAGGTTTTGTCAGATAATGTTTTCCCTTAGAAGAATCGTGATTAAGTGCAAATGGTGTACACGAAAATTAAGCGAAAAGGTTAGGATCGAGAGCCAATCTATCTAATCGATCTAAGTCGAGGCCAAGCGGGCGCCCTGTTAATTTATTTGAGGTTCATGTGTGACTGCAGCTTACGGAGTGGGAACGTATATTGTAGAGCTCGGGCAGTGAGACTGGTGCGGCTACGGCGGGGTCGGTCGAGGCGGAGGCGGAAGCGGAGCACTCGTGGCCGCGGCGCGTAGTGTCCGGCGTGCAGCCGACGGGCGCGCTGCACGTCGGGAACTACTTCGGTGCGCTGCGGCGCTGCGTGCGGCTCCAGGACCAGGGCGAGGACCTCACCTTCTTCATCGCTGACCTACACTCGCTCACCTCACCACAGGTATCTATCTTTATATAAACACAACACTAAGGCGCGCGCTAGCCCTGCGTACGTTACAGACAAATTGGACCACTCATAGCTACTTGTGGCTTTACAACAAAAGGTTGATTAGGGACAATACTGAAAATATGTAACTGTGCACTAGGTTAGGTAAACACAATCTCAAATCTAGACTCAGGTTTTCAAAACACAATACTCAACTCACCCTCTCCACCCCAGATAATTTTCATCTAATTTGCCGGCACCTGTACTTCACTTTTTATGAAACATATTGGTTGTGTTATTTAAAAGCAGATGTCGACTTCCTGAGTCATGATCTCCACTTAGTGCTAACCTAGTGACCCTTTCTACTTATTTAAGTCTATCTACATAAGCTTGACTTTTATGATAGTCACCTTTTCACTATCTGCTACCTGTAGACTAGGTAAAGGTGGCAGACTGTGGTAACTAGTAGCTAAACCTCTAACCTACTGAGCTTGAGTCACTAGGTTGAATAGATGGAATGCATTTTTCTTATTTTTCAAATAATTATGCTTTTGGTAGTGCTATAACATTGATTAAGGGCTGATTTTTCAAATCCCTAGAAAAAATATCTAAATACTTATCTAAAAAGATATCTGACAAATAAAAATAACACCACCGAATAAAAAACGTCACTATGATATTTATTTTAAAAAAAAATTTAGAAGATCAAAATTTAAAGTTTTTAAATTTGGTTTGGTTCGAACTTATTCAACAGATATATTTTACCCGTAGAATGAAAAATCAGGCCTTAGAAGAAAAATATGAAAATAAAACGTTATTTGTTTATTACATTAAATGTATACATTAGCTCGTGAATGCGAGAAGAGACAAGTTTATGTATACAGTATGTGTGACGCAGGAGGCAGGTCTGAGCGGGCGAGTGGCGGAGACGCTGGCGATGGCGCTGGCGGCCGGCATCGACCCCGACCGTGCCACCGTGTTCGTGCAGTCGCACGTGCCGCGCCACGCCGAGCTCTGCTGGCTGCTGGCGTGCCTCGCGACGCAGGCACGCCTCATGCATCTGCCGCAGTACCGCGAGCGGTGCGCGCGCACGGTGGGCGGCGAGAGCGCCGCGCCACTCGGCCTGCTGCTGTATCCCGTGCTGCAGGCTGCCGACGTGCTGCTGCACGCCGGCACACATGTGCCCGTGGGCCGCGACCAGGCCGTGCACCTGCAGCTGGCGGCGGCGCTGGCGCGCACCTTCGCGCATCGCCACGGCCGCGCCTTCCCTGAGCCGCGCGCGCTCTTCGCCGACGACGGCGCCGACCGCCTGCTCAGCCTTCGCGACCCCACGCGCAAGATGTCCAAGTCTGACCCGGACCCCAAGTCGCGCGTGCTGCTCGTCGACGACGAAGCGACTATAAGGCGCAAGATCCGAAAGGCGGTGACGGACTTCACGCCACAAGTCACCTACGACCCAGAGACGAGGCCCGGCGTTTCGAATCTGGTCACGCTGCACTGTCTCGCGACCGACCGCTTGCCGGAGGAAGCGGTCGAGGAGGCCGCCGGGTTGACTACCGCGCAGTACAAGGGCGTGGTGGCGGTGGCGCTGGCCGAGCACCTGGCACCGATGCGCGCGCGCACCGCCGCCTGGCTGGCGCGGCCGGCGGCGCTGCGCGCTGTGGCGGCACACGGCGCGGCGCGCGCGCGACGCCGTGCTGACGAGATGTGGGCGCGCGCCGCCCGCCTCGCCGGCCTGCGCTAGCTACAGCCGCGGCGCCGCCGGCGGCAGTCGCTCCCGCACCAACGACACAAGGTCACGCAGCAACTCCACTGCCTATTATCATTGTAATTCAGTGACATTTTATGATTAAATATGACAAGACTTTAGTTGTACTTAAAATATGTTTTGAGTGAAATAAACAGCATCTACCTATGTGATTTGTGCAAGTGAATACAATGTTTGTATGAAAGGCTAATCAAATGTTTCCAAAAAGTGATTAGTAGTAGAAAATAGTAGTACAAAATAAATCAATGTTATGTTATCTAGACTTGTTGTGTGTGTATGTACCTGCGCGACAGCTTCTGCCTGCTTCTCTGCGGCGAGTGCCTGTCGCATGGCGGCCTCGGCCAATAGCTCGTCTGCCGCGAGGCGGTCCCCTCCCCCTCCCCCCGGCAGACGGTCGCCACCGCCGACTCCCCCCTCCTCGCTGCACATGTCCTCCTCCAGTGCGAGAGGCTTGCGCTCCTCGTCTGTCTCCCCCGCGCCACCGTACCCGCCCCCGCCGCCGCCCCGCGACGTTTCACCTGTATGTACGACATTCAACCCCTCTATAGTACTTACTTTTTTATTTCAGTCTATATCTGATGTTTTGGTTTCTTGTATTTGACAATTTTTTCTATATAAAGAAGTGTCAAATGGTTGCATTCAATTAAAATATGATGGATACATACAACCAGAAGTTCTGTGTTTGAACAGTCCTTGTGTGAGCCTTATGGTGAATGCAGATTTGATCCAAGCCGAAGGAATCGAATTTTATATATATATATATGAAATTGTTGTCGCAGGGTGCGTGTAGGTGTGTATGTGTGTGTGGGGTCATCTAAGTCTGATGAATCGATCATATCGGAAGTATCGACTAGTGATGGGACTCAAGTGGTATTTTACTCGAGTGTACTTGATTTTTTGAAGAGTGGTAGAAATGTAGAAATATTTTCTGAGACTATGCTAAGCTTGAGCTAAACAAGTTGCATAGATCGCGTTATAAATACTTAAACTTATAAATACTAGTTTTTGCTTAGCTCATGCTAAGATAAGTATGAGCTAAGACAAAGTATGGACTATAGATTTCAGCCTAAGTATGCCATTTTAGTTTTTGTTAAAATCAAGCTGTGACTTCTTTGAGCACTTTTCACTATATTTTTCACCAGTAATTACTCAACTTTTCTATAAATTGGAGTTATGGTTTAAGATATCCTCTTAAAAGCTTGTTTAAATGGTTCACCTGTATATGTTCCTGTTCAATGGGATACTTGTAATTACTGACAGAACCTGTATACTAAGTTTCATTAAAATCAATTGAATACAACATGTAGAGGATAAGTAACAAACCAACCAACTGACAGATAATGCAAATTTTGTTTTGTTTGTCAAGTTGTGGTATGTTTGCATACAATGCTCATTTGTGATATGAGTAAAATAAAAAGTGTGATGATTTGTACCTTTTTATCAGACAAGTAGCACAAAATTCATAGAGTAAGAAGCAAGAAGCAGTTCTGCCTTAATAAAGTGATGAGGAGTTAAGAAGGTAGAGTACTCACGTGTTGCGTGTATGGGAGTGGAGGTAGGAGTGTTGTTGAAGATGTGCTGGAGACGCTCCTCAGTGGAGGAGAGGTCACCGAGCGCACCACCCGCTGCGCTCTTCTTGCGTGCCTTGTATTTGATGTCGGCCCAGTACTGCAATCAACCGACGACCGACACAATTACGATGTTATCTCATGAACTCTACACTTATCTATACAGTATAACAAACTCTCACCCGACACCACTTGTCTGGAGACTTGAAAGCGCCGCCCGAGTCGCCCGCCGCCGCGTTCAGTCGCTCGGCCAGCAGCCGCCACAGCTTGCTCGAACTAAACCGCGAGTATATCGATAGCTTGCCTGCTGCGAACTCGCGGTGCTCCTCCATAAACGACAACAGAATGTCCAACTGTTCCGGGCTCACTCTACTCCGCGTTAACGCACCGCTCATGTCTACCGCTACCACTCATAGTTTATTCATTTATTTTTAATCTCCACTCTTGAACACACCGAAACAAAACAAAAAAGAGGTACTTGTTATAGTAAATAGAATCTGCCGCGACTAGAAGACGCGCGATACAACATTCCTATCTTCACCTATCCAGAGTGGTGGAGCTAATAATAATGAATTTAACTTTTTTAATTATTAAAAATAACGAAGTAAATAAAGAATATTTAGGAATATTTCATAGTTTAAAATTGTCCTTTTACGAACAAACAAAACATCGCTCGCACCGCACAACATGCATGTCATTTTTATTATTTCCGGTTGTGAACTGATTATGGCCATTAGGAAATTAGCCAGTGTCAAGTATTAGTAACATATTTTGCAAGTTATTTGCATCGAAACAGTCAAGTCGTCATGGTTAAAATCAAGTCTAGGGTAACATTTGTAAACACGGCGGCCATTTACAAAGATTGTTCACGGAGCTTTGGAGACAACACCAAGTCCATGTTTTGCACCGATTTTCAATTTCGTTCCACTTGTACACCTTCACGAAACTAAATTGATTAATATGCCCCGAAATTAAACAATTTGCACGCATTTGAACTAGGTTTCACAAAAATGAAAATTTAGCGACAAATCTCCTCGACTCGTTCCAAAACTCATGAATTGTCATTCACCATCATTGTCATTGTCATTCGTCATTCATGTTGACACTTGATAGCTTGACACAAAAAAAGAGAACACAAAAATTTAATAAACTATAAAAAATACTATTCTTCTTCTTCTTTAAAAATGGCTTTTCCTTTCGGACATTTACCAGTGTCAAGTATTATCAATATTTGCAAGTTATTTGCATTAAACAAAACAGTCAAGTCGTCATAGTTAAAGTCAAGTCGAGGAAATCATTGTAAAAAGGGGGCCATTTTTTACAAAGTTTGTTCACGGAGCTTTGGAGAAAACACTAAGCTAAAGTACATGTTTTGCACCGATTTTCACTTTTATTTATACTTGTACCTTCACGAAACTAAATTGATTAATATGCCCCCGAAATTATATCTCTACTAGCTGCGGCCCGCGGTTTCACTCGCATACCGTATAAGTCCCGTTTCGCGGGAATATCGGAATAAAAAGTAGCCTAAGTGTTATTCCCGATATCCAGCCAGCCACCTATGTTCCAAGTTTTATCGCAATCGGTTCAGCGGTTTTTACTCACAAACTTTTACTGAAAGTTAGTGCGGACCCATGATGGACCCATGCACAGACCTGCGCAGTGCTTCTTGTTTGTATTCATGGTTTCTTTCTAGTTTCTATAGTAACCCACTTCAACAAATGAATCCAAATAACAAATTATATGATTCAACTCATGTAAAAAATTCATGAGTAATATTAATATTGGAAGTTATTATAGTTAGGTAATCCGGTACTTAGTACATTATCGTAAAACCTTAGTATGTTTACGTTTTTGAGCTTGTGGTACCCACTTCATTAGGTCAGTGTACAGTGAACGCGAAGATCGTATCCAATGAAGTGTTCTACGTGCGGTTCTTATTATTACCCATGTGCAGTGTGGGGACTATTAATACATTTTTAAATACTTAAGTACGTATTAAAAATCGCACCAAGCAACGAAGGTATGGATCTTCTTTAAAATTATAATCAACAAGTGTAGGTACTTACTTATAGCTTACGTACGTACGTACCCACCGCACCGTCCGGGAGACGGTGTATGAGATGAGTCGAGGGCTTCTGGTGGAAGGCGTCGCGGTCGGAGCGAGAAGAGCGACGCGGTCTGTGCGGGTTAGAGCGAGAGCGAAAGAGGCATGAACCGGTACGTGGTGCTGCAGCAGCTGGGCGACGGCACGTACGGGTCCGTGGTACTCGCGCAGCGGCGGGATACCGGGGAGAAGGTGGCAATCAAGCGCATGAAGCGCAAGTACTACTCCTGGGACGAGGCTATGTCTCTGCGAGAGGTGAAATCCTTGAAGAAGCTGAACCACCCGAACATCGTGAAGCTGCGCGAGGTGATCCGCGAGAACGACACGCTGTACTTCGTGTTCGAGTACATGCGCGGGAACCTGTACCAGCTGGTTCGCGATGCAGCGCGGCCGCTGCCTGAGCCCGCGTTGCGGAACATGCTGTACCAGGTGCTGCAGGGGCTCGCGCACATGCACCGCCACGGGTTCTTCCACCGCGACCTCAAGCCGGAGAACCTGCTGTGTGCGGGGCCAGAGCTGGTCAAGATCGCAGACCTGGGGCTGGCGCGCGAAACGCGCTCCCGGCCGCCGTACACCGACTACGTGTCGACGCGGTGGTACCGCGCGCCCGAGGTGCTGCTGCACGACACCGGCTACGGCGCGCCCATAGACCTGTGGGCGGTCGGCTGCATCGCCGCCGAACTGTACACGACGCGCCCGCTCTTCCCGGGCAACTCGGAGATCGACCAGCTGCACAAGATAGTGGCAGTGCTGGGGACGCCGGAGCGCGCACGCTGGCCCGAGGGGTACGCGCTGGCGGAGGCACTGCGGTTCCGGTTCCCGGTGGCGGGCGGCGTGCCGCTGGCGCGCACCGTGCCACCTGCCTCGCCGCCAGCTCTGGCGCTGCTCGCCGCCTTGTTGCAGTACGCGCCGCGCGACAGACCTACCGCGCCACAAGCACTACGGTATTAGACATTATACACTTACTATCGTACAGACTTAAGTCCCAAATTCTTATCTCATCGTCATCATCATCATGCTCTCTTATTAACAGGTTTCCATATTTCGCTATCGGCGCTACCCTGAATCTTCCACCTCCAGCTTCGCGAGCGAGAAGGTTCGTTCGACTTTGCCTTGTACGTAGATCGGTGGGTTAGTGAGTAAAGTACCTAATGTAATTGACAGGAACGGAACGGAGAGTAGTGCAATGGTGACAGGCATAGTAGAGCGGCCCCTGCCCGCACAGCACGTGCCGCCGCAGCCGCCGGTGCGCGACCGCTTCGCTGACATACTCGGGTATGTGGAAGGTGATGTAGAACGTTACCTGCGAAACGACCCGGTGCGTCAGGTCTGCTCTCTGTGCAGGGACGAGGTGGTGCACGAGGCGGTAGGCGTGACGCTGCGGCGCGAGGCGGGCGGTGTGGGCGGCGCGGGCCGCTCGGTGGGCGAGCGGCCGGCGGGACCCGCGCCTGCACCGCCCGCCGCCCACGCGTACCTCACCGCCGCTCGATACGTCGCAGGCGTTCGCATCGACACCTCGCTGTTCCGCCCGCTACCGCTGCACGCGCACCGCGGTGAGCACAACAACCGTCACCGACCCACCCGCTGACGACTGCTGACGCTCGCTGACGTTGTCCCTTGTATTACAGAAGCGGCGGCAGTGGGCAGCGGCGCGCCGCGCGTCGACTGGGCCGCCAAGTACCTGCGCTGATCCCGCCACGTCGCGTCGCGGCCACGCCTGTTATTAAAGCTATACTTTTATGTGTAACAATGAGTGACCATAATAATCTATCCTTAGGAACCTCTTTGTAATACAAATTATAATAAATATGAAACACTGTGTGAGTGTATACGAGTATACCTATATCGATTTATACTTTTTTGGATAAGGATCCCATTACGTCAGTTAAATATAAGGAAATTAAATTATTTACCTTCCTCCTTCTCCTATACCTAATTAACATACCTACTAACTATACTAGAACTAGCTGCGCCCCGCGGTTTCACCAGCGTAAGTCCCGATCCCGCGGGAATATGGGGATAAAAAGTAGCCTATGTGTTATTCCAGGTCTCCAGCTATCTACATAGGTACCGAGTTTCATGGTAATCAGTTCAGCGGTTTTTACGTGATTGGGTAACAAACACACATACTCACAAACTTGCAGCTTTATAATATTAGTAGGATATATTCTGAAACTGATGTTTAACCGTCCATTACTTCTACACCAATTATGGCGTCAAACAATACAAGACATCACATCACACAATGTTGAGGGCATTGTGCTAGGCTAATAATAATTCAACTTTCTATGCAAATGCATAGCACAGAAAGTTGAATTTATAAAACAAATTCGGTTTGAAATCTGAAAATTGTTACTATTGTGTTACAGATTGCCTTGCTACAACACAATATTATTGACTAGCTGCGCCCCGCGGTTGTGAAAAACGCGTTATCCCGGACGCGGGTGGCCGAGCAGTTGCACTTTTGCGTTCATTACTCGGGTTTTACTAATTGAATTTGGATGCAAAGTATGTTAAGTACGTTCGAGGAACGTCGCTCGTAATAGAACTATCTAATATTGAAAACCAGATTGCAATCGGATTAATAGTTTTTAATTGTATAACGAACAGACAGACAGCAATGATTTTAAAAATTATATAATTTTGTTTAACTACTTTTCCTATTACAACTTTTTTTTTTAATTTACTTCCAAGTAGACTTTTTGTCCTCTCTTCCTTTATTATAGCATAGATAAATTATTTTATAGTATAGATACCATAATTATATGCACATCATGATCTGCATGCCATGTTTTGGTACTGATAAATCCATGCGATAGCAATGTCCTGGTTGCATCCACCATGGTAGCTTTGTTCCATGGCTTAGTACTGGTAGCTTCAATCCTCACATAATCTATCAAACCTATATTTACAGTACAACAACATGAGGTGAAATAACAAATGAACTTTCTCCAAAGTTCTATAAAATTCTATTGCTATATCTTACTTCCTAAGTGATGCAACTTAATGTGTCTAACTAAATAATGCAACAGGGTGCATCACATAATATAGCAATACACCACAAGAACTTCATCGGGAACAAGACAATGGAGAGGAAATTGAAACCTCCAGTTGATAACTTCATTCTATATTATTAGTATTTACACAATCATTCAGTTTTATAATATAAAATTTGACATGGATCAACAAGGTGAGGATGTGTGTTATTATAATACAATCAAGGCATCATTCGTACTTGAGGTAAGGCTTGGTGTCATGGTGAGGCGGTGGCCACGCGTCACCGGCCCAATTGAACATACGGGTCCCTCCAGCCTCCACCAGCCCCCAGCCTAATAACGGCGCGCCGCGTGGGGCGTCGCGTGAGGCCGGCCCGGCGCCGCCGCCCGTGCGCTTTGGAGACGCCGTCGATATGTTCACCGACACGCCCTTGATGATGTGGTCCTGTCCACAGAGCGATTGCGCAACCTCCGCCTCCAGGAACGTGACGAACGAGAAGGCCCGGAAGGGGCGCGGCACAAACACGTCCGTCACTTGCCCAAATGCGGCGAAGTAGTCGCGCAGGTCCTCCGCCGTGAGGCTCTCGGTGCAGCGGCCCACGAACACCTTGCGGTGCGCGGCCGCGCCTGCGCCGCCCGCGCCGCCCTCCTTGCCGTTGGGGATGCGCACGTCGCACCACCGCCCGTCGATCATGTGTCGTCGGCCGAGCGCACGCGCCTGTGATTCGTACTCCGCGAACTTGATGAACCCGAACCCCTTGGAGAGGCCCGTCTTTGCGTCGCGCTTCACCTGCACCATGACGAGGTCGCCGAATGCGCTGAAGTACTCGCGCACCGCCTCCTCGCCCGTCTTCCACGGCAGCCCGAGCACGATCAAGTCGGAGGGGCGGCGCACTGCAGCTTGCAGCGCGTCCGCGCCACCCGCTGCGTGCGGCGGCCGCGGGAAGGCACACCAGTAGCGGTGCTGCGCCCAGCCTCCCGGCGGCGGCGACAGACGCTCGTCCACGAGCCGCAGCCCGCGCAGCGTCGCGCCCGCGCGGTACTTGAGCCCGCTCGCGCCCGCGAACTGCGCGGTCACTGTACTCAGCAGCAGCGAGCCGTCCTCCTCCGTCGGCAGCTCGATCGGCTCCTCCTGCTCGTTCTCGCTCACCGGCACGTATTCGATCGACATCGTCCAGCGCCTGCCAGACTGCGAGCGAGCCAGCGAGCGGCGCCACTCACTCACCGATACCGAACCGCCTTCACCTTTGAACTCTTCATCACGTTTACATTATCCGCCACAATTTCACGTAATTTATTTCGACGTCTTGCGTTATTTCTACGAAGGAATTATTTTGGATTCTATTGATAAAAAATAAAATCTTGGAATCTTCATGCGTGACGTATAACGTGACGCGTTATGTCAAACAAATGTCAACTGTCATTCATACGATTATATTTTTTTAAGAATAGCCACCATAGCTATAGGCCCCATATAGGCCCATCATAGGCCTTTGAACCGCATCGAAGTATATTATGGCCCAGATAGACATGCCATGCTTTATACAAGTCGAATCGATCGTCACGTACTTAATTTAATTTTAATAAACCAGGTAAGTACCTAGTTATCCAACAGCAACAACAATTTTAATTTCAAGAGTATGGGTTTATATACACATTCACATGAATTCATCGAACACTGAGCTTGCACCCTCTTGGACCGAAGCCCTCTTGGGTCGGGGGCCCGTGGCATTTCGCAAGCCCTGCCACTCTTTATTTGCCACTGCCAAGAGAACAAAACTGTACCATAAAGGTCCAGATAGACATACCACCAATATACCATATTTGTGTGTGCTATAGGTACGCTAGTAGCATGCTGATTTTTAAGCATGTCACTTTAAGCAAATGTATCCAGGGCCTAAGATTTAGCTTGGATTTAGCGTAAGAAGTTTTGGCGGGAACGTATTGAGGAGATGTGATGCTAAATTTTTATTTTTGTGAAACCTAGTTCAAATGCGTGTAAATTGTTTAATTTCGAGGGCATATCAATTTAGTTTCGTGAAGGTGCAGGTACACGTGTAATGAAAGTGAAAGTCGGTGAAAAAACATGGACATTAGCGTTGTCTCCAAAACTCCGTGAACAATCTTTGTAAAAAATGGCCATCGTTTCACAATGATTCCCTCGACTTCACTTTGACTATGATGACTGGACTGTTTCGATGCAAATAACTTGCAAATATTTAATAATACTTACTTGATTGCCAAATGTCCAAATGGAAAAGCCTTATTATAGAACATTTAGCGTAATAAAATACAATCGCCGCGCCCGCGCCGCCGCGCCGGACGGCGTGATAAGGTGTGATGGTTCAAGAACCATTTATTATTGGCGGTACATTTAGAATTACTATTATTTATTACTGCACCCCGCGGTTTTACCCGCGTAAGTCCCGTTCACGTATCAAGCTACCAATATTCCAAGTTTCATTGAAATCGTTTCAGTAATTTTTGTGTGAAAGTGTAATAAATAGTCACAAACATACATACATAAAACTTTCGCGTTTATAATATTAGTAGGATTTGCATATACCTATAACCACAGCTATAACGTAGGGTATCATTTTCAGGCCAAACTAAAGCGTCTCTGCGTCAAGTCTGACAAACTTGTCGTATAACCACCATTATTCTCAATGATAACGCGCTTCTTCTTCTTTTCATATAGTGATGTGGCTCACCTAGTGTTCGAATTTCAGGTCGCTCTAAGGCCTCTAACTTGACCTAACAACTACTATTAGGTAAAACAACCGGGACCAACTGCTTAACGTGCCTTCCGAAGCACGGAGGAGCTCGAGAAATGGTTATTTTGAGCCACGCAAATTATCGGTCACCCATCCAATCCAAGTAATGACCGTGCCAAGCGTTGCTTAACACATGTCATGATCATACAAGATCGGGAGGTGCAGCTAGGACTATGTGCTCCTCGCGCTTTGTAATTTCGTTGACATGTTAGAAAGCCAATGCGGATGGTTGCCCTCAATCACCTAATTGACCGAGCGAGCGTAACGAGCGAAGCGTCTCTGCTGGTCTGGCCAAATTTTATTTTGCCGACTGTATGTTGCTTTTCCTCTACAGGTTGTATTTCTCAACCGCTTTTGATGAAACTTGGTATTTACCTACGTTCTAAGAGCATTTGGAATTCTGATTGGTGGGGTATTTGTCCACAAAGAGGGGTACTATATCTTAAAGTAAAATAAGCTCCTTGGCGGGTGCATAGGATCCATAGGACCGTATGACTGACTATAGTATTTTTTGTATTTTTGCTTTTTTATTTAACCCCCATGAGTTTCTTGTGGCTTCTTCTCATCGGAGGGCGCGTTCCGAAGACACACTAGAGTCATAGTTTGTAAAAACATTAGACGTATTTAAAGTGATCAACACATCCAATTAAATAAAATAAATTGATTTTAAGTTTGATTAGATTTATAGTAAATAAATATTGCACAAAATTACACACAGCGGAATCTAGCCCCAAACTAAGCATTAGACTTTTACTATGGGTACTACTAGCTAGACAACGGATATACTAGATATTATACATTTTTACTTGTGAATACATACAAATATGATACATATTAAGAACCGAGCCCATATTTTATTTTTAAGCTTAAACATTTCCACCCGGCGGGAATCGAACCCGTAGCCTTTTAAACTGTAACCGAGCGTTTGCCCGACGCGCCACAGAGGCCGTCATAGTGATACATAATGTATCAATTTATAAAAAAGCAAGCTTTCAATAACTAGTGCTCGCGAGGTTTACTGTTCGGAGAACTACTAAGTAGTAAATATTGTTTACTGCGAGGTGTGGTTATTATTTGGCTCGTAATTTCAAAACAAGATCGTACGACATTATTTGTAAACACTTTGTAAACAGCAAGCCGGAGGTGTGTCTCACTCACGCGTAAGGTAAGTACCTACATTAGTTCTACTTTAAGATACCTTAGTACGACAACGTTTATCATGCACTATTGCGAGTGGTAGTAAATCTGTCTAAATAAACAAACATGTTTGCCATAACCTGAGACATGGGAGTCACTTTCGGCTCCGCTATAATTTCCTTTCAAATATTTTAGTAAATAGGTCTGTCACGCTTTCCTACGAGATAACCTAATAAAAAAACCACTGAAAATATTATATTCTATCTATTCTAATAATATCAAAATCTAAGTGTATGTAAGTACGTAAGCTACGTCGATACAAAATGTCAAGATGGGTGATTTCGAAAACACCGAATATCACATCCTCGTAAGTTGACTAATACCAACTAATACTTGCTAATATAATCACTTAATTAATAACGAATGCGCGCCACCACGAAAAACTTAGCCCGACCGATCATCTTACTTCTTACTAATATCCTATCCTACTTTATTAATATTATAAATCCGAAAATCTGTTTGTTTGTTTGTTTGTTTGTTCCCTCTTCACGGTCAAACGGTTCGACCGATTTGGATGAAAATTTGCATAGGGATAGTTTAAATGATGGAGAGTAACATAGGATACTTTTGATCCCGAAAATCCCGCGGGATCGGGACTTACGCGGGTGATAATATTTATTAGATGAAAATTTGCATAGGGATAGTTTAAATGATGGAGAGTAACATAGGATACTTTTGAACCCGAAAATCCCGCGGGATCGGGACTTACGCAATCCCGCGGGATCGGGACTTACGCAAGTGATAATATTTATTAGATGAAAAATTGCATAGGGATAGTTTAAATGATGGAGAGTAACATAGGATACTTTTGATCCCGAAAATCCCGCGGGATCGGGACTTACGCGGGTGATAATATTTATTAGATGAAAATTTGCATAGGGATAGTTTAAATGATGGAGAATAACATAGGATACTTTTGATCCAGAAAATCCCGCGGGATCGGGACTTACGCGGGTGATAATTTTTATTAGATGAAAATTTGCATAGGGATAGTTTAAATAATGGAGAGTACTATAGGATACTTTTGATCCCGAAAATCCCGCGGGATCGGGACTTACGCGGGTGATAATATTTATTAGATGAAAATTTGCATAGGGATAGTTTAAATGATGGAGAGTAACATAGGATACTTTTGATCCGAAAATCCCGCGGGATCGGGACTTACGCGGGTGATAATATTTATTAGATGAAAATTTGCATAGGGATAGTTTAAATGATGAAGAGTAACATAGGATACTTTTGATCCCAAAAATCCCGCGGGATCGGGACTTACGCAAGTGATAACTATTTCTTAGATGAAAATTTGCATAGGGATAGTTTAAGTGATAGAGAGTAACATAGGATACTTTTGATCCCGAAATTCCCGCGGGATCGGGAGTTACGCGGGTGATAATATTAATAGATGAAAATTAGCATAGGGATAGTTTAAATGATGGAGAGTAACATAGGATACTTTTGATCCCGAAAATTCCGCGGGATCGGGACTTACGCGGGTGATAATATTTATTGGATGAAAATTTGCATAGGGATAGTTTAAATGATGGAGAGTAACATAGGATACTTTTGATCCCGAAAATCCCGCAGGATCGGGACTTACACGGGTGATAACCATTCAATGAATGAAAATCGACACAGTGGTAGGATAAGTGATGTAGAGTGGCATCATCATCATCGTCATCCATCGTCATCGTCATCCTTCGTCATCGTCATCGTCACTTACTGACGAAACACAAACTTTAACTTACTTCCATTGACTTTACTTCCAAACTTTAACTTACTTCCACTTACCATTGAAGTACTGTTGAAGCCAGGCGCTACCGCGCCTGGCATCATCAGTACTTCCCTGGTTGTCCGTTTAAGTGTGGATTATTGCATTGCGGTAGGTAGGTGTTCGAACAACGCGGGATCGCGACTTGCGCGGGTGAAACCGCGGGGCGCAGCTAGTCATATATAAATTTATTAGGGTATGTATGTATAGGTACATAGATAAAATTATTTTGTATGTGTGTATGTGAGGTTGTTACTCTTTCACGTAAAAACTACTGAATCGATTGCGTTGAAACTTGGAATATAGGTAGCTTAGGACCTGGATTAACACATAGGCTACTTTCTATCCCGATATTCCCGCAGGAACGGGACTTAGCGGGTGAAACTGCGGGGCGCAACTAGTGCGAATATAAATAATATCATAAAATAAAAAAATCAAGGAACCAACACTTCAGATTATTGACGATCTCTGTCTGCATTGCAGCCAAGCGTTCGCCCGACAGAAGGTTGCAAGTTCGATTCCCGCTGGGTGCAAATATTCATGCTTAAAAATAAATACTTGTATCTGGTCTGGGTGTATTTCTACGTATAATATTATGTATTTATTTACAAAAGAAAAATAAATTTAAGTAGTATATCCGTTGTCTAGTCATCGTAAC
Source organism: Idaea dimidiata (assembly GCA_949358125.1). Classification (NCBI taxonomy): domain Eukaryota; kingdom Metazoa; phylum Arthropoda; class Insecta; order Lepidoptera; family Geometridae; genus Idaea; species Idaea dimidiata. The sequence continues at coordinate 14,442,900 of OX442334.1, forward strand.
ACAAGCTTAGCAGCTTACCATGGGGCTAGACGGCGCTGTGTGTTGGTCACAGAATTTATTTATTATTACTAGCTACGCCCCGCGGTTTCACCCGCGTAAGTCCCGTTCCCGTTTCAGTTCCCGCGGGATTAAAAGTATTCTATGTCCTTCTCCTGGTTCTAAGCTACCTCCCCACCAATTTTCAGACAAATCGATTTAGCCGTTCTTGAGTTATAAATGGTGTAACTAACACGACTTTCTTTTATATATAATATATAGATATATATAGATAAATATAATAATAAGATTTGTGTGAATTTGAAAAACCTACTTTTACTATCATGTATATTATGTCGATACCAAAATCCATCCAACGGTTTCAGCCCGTAATTTCGGGATTGGGATCAAAGGTAATCAGAGGTTTGAGGTAATCAAAGGTAAGTAAGTACTTACCTAAGTGTTATTAGGCTTTTATTCAGTAGGTAGGTACAATTTATGTAAATACTAGCTGCGCCCCGCGGTTTCACCCGCGTAAGTCCAGTTCCCGCGGGAATATCGGGATAAAAAGTAGCCTATGTGTTAATCCAGGTCCCCAGCTACCTATATTCCAAGTTTCATCGCAATCGGTTCAGTAGTTTTTGTGTGAAAGAGTAACAACCTCACATACATACATACAAACTTTCGCGTTTATAATATTAGTAAGATTTTTATAGTTTATATCAATACATTCCTGTCACCTGTACCATCACGTCTTATACTTTGATAGTTCCAAGCGTAACTACGTAACAAAAATAAAAACTTGTTCGTTGGTAATAATAAGCAAGAATACCTAATTGTAAATTAACTTTAAACCGTTATATTTCCTAAAAGGTTCTTTAAAATGAAAAATAGTGAAAGAAACCTAAAAACCTATTCAACGATACCCATCTTGACCCTATCTTGACATACTTCGACGATTTTGGATTTTTTAATTTTGACAATATGGCGTCTGGTGGTGACATAAGTTACTTTGGATTACTGTCATGTTTTTAGTCACACTCGCCAGATTAAGACGAATCGATTGAAGTAAGAATCATCGAAATCGGTCTACGCGTTTGGCCTCTAGAACGCCACATAGAAACATCCATACATACATACATACATAGACCTATAAACACATTACCCTCCTTTGCGTCGCGCAGTCGGGTAAAAAAAAACGTACCTACTCCGCTCTTTCTTTACTTCCTTTCCTTTACGAGACTAGATCAGAGTAATAGTGTAATATAGGTAGGTAGTACTTACCCACCGAATTGAAACTGCGAGGCACAGCTGGTAGAAGTAAGTGTTGACATAGTCATAAATTACATTCGTTTCTATGAACAATTTTTTACCCAGTGAATGCATTTACAAAGTTTGTAGCGGCAACTAACGCTAATTGGCAATGAGTATGATTAAAATAAGCATTAAATCCTTATATTTTATCTACAATGTGATATCTATAAATCCCATTATAAAAGTTGTTGAAACACGTAAATATTGAAGTTAACGCAATAGATAGTGGCAACATTGTTATCAAAAATCATCCGATTTTCCGTACGTCACCGAAGTGAAAGAAAACATTTCGTCGTTGGCCATCGCTATATTTGTTGTGATTTGACGGACGAGTAGAAGTGGCGTGATCGTATGACGCGCCGCAGGGAAGCCGTTTCTGGCGACGAGCGATAGATATTAGTGAGAACAGCTGTGCGACTTGAGTCAGTCAGTTGCCGTGAAGCGGAGCTGTTGTGTTGTGATTACTGCGAGATCGTTCACAATTGTTTACAGACCTAGTGTTGTGATAATAGTGCAAAAATGTCGTCGTCGCTGGGCGGGTCGTGGAGGGTGCTGCGACGACAGCTCGCGGGTTCCGCCCTCGGCGCAGAGATCGACCGTCTGCTGCAGAGAATCAAACCAGACACGCCAGAACATTGGGACAGTGAGTTAGATTTACCTACCTCTGTAAATCTACTCTCATCAATCACTAGCTAGATTAGTGGTATTGTAACATCATTGTACACAGTACCTACCTAGTCTAGCTAGGTGTAAATGATCTTGTAAAACTGTTCTTTTATTGCATAGTAGCTTCATTAACTAATCATGTTTTTAATTGACTTGTTCACAACAGGGCCAATTTACAAGTTATTGATAGAGATATTGTCTAAGTCTTTCCTCTAGGCATGATTGGCTAAGCTGGGAGGTTGGTATTATTATTGAATTAAAATGGTGACTTGGTGCCATATCAAAAAGGAATTTATTATAATAATGCATAAAACTTTAGGTATATTAGCTGCGCCCTACGGTTTTACCCGCGTAAGTCCCGATCCCGCGGAAATATCAAGATACATAATAAAGCATCCTATTGAAGCACTCTTATCTACTACAAACCACATCAAACCATCGTTACGTAGTTTTAAATATCTAAGCAGACAAACAGTGGGAAGTGAGTTTGATTTATACTATATAATGAAGTGTCAGGCATACCTATATCTTCTAAAGGGATGTCCTAAAGTATTGGACATAGGTTGAGATGTAGTGTGGCTACGACACAACATAGATAGCATGATTAAAGTTGATTGCACCTTGTAAATTATGTACAAAACAAGTGTAGGCTTACCACAAAATAGTCACCAAAGTCCACAAGAAAGATTGCCCTCAACAGTAACACAAAACTGGTACATTCCAGATTTACTGAAGAGGCTAGAGAAGGCAGTATCGCGCATATCAGGGGAGAGCCCGGCCACGGCTGCTGCTTCCCGCGTCGAGCCGGCCTCGGAGCCCACAGACAAGCCGGCGGAGAGTGCAGACAAGACAATAGAGCCCGTAACCAAGGGTGCGCGGCCGCAGGGCTCCGCCCCGTCGCTTGCACCCTCTGTACCGTCACATATGAAGGACATCTCTCTGGAGGGGCTGTGGGCCGGCCTCCGACTCAAGAAGGATCTCACACTCGGGAACGTGTCACATCCCGCCGGCTGGAAGACTAACAAACCTGTTGTCACCAAGGTAACACCAACTATTTATAATCAGTTGTGTTGTAAAGCTTTTCATATGTATTAGATCAACTTAGCAAACTTGTCAGTGTCACAGGTTATCAAGCCTAACATTTCTAGCTGTAATTTAAATTGATGGCTCTAACTAAAGGCGATTTATTGGTGTTTGTTTATATTATTTATTATACACTGGTTAAATTCTCTCATTATGGTTTTTAGTACAGAATCTATATCATATGCAGTAAATAATACATTCAAATCCAAGTACTTATGAATAGATCCTGCCTGAGTTATCAATTTTATCAATATATTATGACAGCCTCTGGTGTGTGCACGATACAGATGATTGTGGGTGGGATTCCCACTGCATACATGTGTTTATGCTGACACACAGTGCAATCGAGGCCCAAACATAGCACCAGGTTTGTACTATGGGTAGGTACTAGACAAAAAAAAAGTATATCTGTTGTCTCGTACCCATAGTACAAACCTAGTGCTTATAGTTTGGGGATAGATTACGCTGTTTGCAATGTAATGCAATATTTATTTTTAGTAGGGCCCTGGTTTTACCCATTGGGTAAGGAACCCTAAAAAGGTATATTAATGAAGTGTATCCATTTTCTAGCACCCATAGTACAATTTGAGAAGTTTGAGCTAGATTGTGATGTGTGTAACATCCTGTATCCTGTAAAATATTTATTCTTATTTATGTAATCAATCCAGTACTTACCAAAACTATAAGTTATTGGATTCCAACAAAATTATCTAATTACTTATTCCGATCTAACTACAATATTGTGACTAACATGTCATGATTATAGACATGCCATGTATGAAATACTGATGCTGTTGAACTTTATAACTTTGTTGAACATAAAACATGTTACTAAATTAATTATAACATTATGCAGGCTGCCCTAGATGTCATGACAAGAGAATGGCTTATCTACTTGTACCTACAATCATAGATAAGACATTTCTACATAGAAATGTTATTTGTTGAGTAATGCGCCGGATTTTCTGGTATCGCGAGAGATTGTTGACATAAACTCATTGTATCTGCTGCGTACGAATTGCGCGCAAAATTCGCTCATATTACCGCGACCTTGAGATCTATCTACTTCACTCTCGCTTCCTACTCACGATCAACAACATCAACAGCCGTGATCTAATCAATATTATATTCTAAATATTTGTATTTGTACTTACTTCAAACAAGTCACTAAATAATTTTGTCTTAGGTTTTCGCGATTTTGCATAATAAAACACAAAATTTACTGGGTTTTACCTACTAGCATTTTATTTATTAACTGCATTTCTAAAACGCGATTAAAACCCGGTAAATATTGTGTTTAATTATAAAAAAATATCTTTGTAGTAGCTAAAGCGCGGATTACGTAAGCTGTAGTAGTAGGCACACTAATAATTGGTTTATAACAACCACTACAGGAATGTCTCATAGTGACAAGCTCTACAAGTACTCATTTATTAATAAGTAGTTCAATTCATGTAGTTAGATCCCTATAAAAATGTCTGTATGTCTAGCTAAATAGATAAGCATTATCATTATGTTTTCATAATGTCATGACCTGATTCAAAAATAAAATGTTTTGACATTTATATCAGCTACATGATAGTCAAAATGAGTGTTACTTGGTGACTGTCTCATGCTCCAAATGGAGTTCATTTTACACTAGGATGGTCGGATTACCTTTCATAAAGGAAGGGTGATGGTATTAGTTTGCTTTTGTATTGAAATTAACTTATACCTTTTTGCGCTAGGGGAAGGTTAACTGTTTTTTTTTAATATTCGAATTAATGGTCAACCTCGTTCCTAAAATCCCTTTTGAAATTTTACGCAATGGAGATTTCTGGAATATAATATTACTTATAGCAAAGAGGAATTCTGTTTTTTTATTTTTGCAGTATAGTGTAGTAATTTAGTGTCGTATATTGTTACTCTCCAGACGTCGATCCATTCGCGCACGGCGTACGTGATCTCGGCGCTGGTGGAGGCACGGTCCGCCGCGTGTCTCGCAAAGCGGACAGAGGACTTCGTGCAGCATATACAGACCTACCCCGAGGCGCGCGACCTCGCCGTCAAGGTACGTTATACACCAAAACACACTCAAACAAATATTTATTTCAGAACATATACAGCACATGAAACATAATCTAAGTAATAAATTAATAATAGATTAAAAAATACCAATTACAAATTTTCACTGAAACGACGTATACTATGAAATATTTACTGTGTATGTAGATGTCACCATAAATTAATAATAAGAAACGTAAATTTATAAATTTCCTAGGAAATTTATAAACTTTCGTCAGATTGGAAACGAGAAACAAATTTTATTTTACGAAAACATTTTCGTAAATTTATAAATTTACGACGTCTCGTAGTCAATTTATAAACTAACGAATTACCATTCGTAAGATTCTAAACGGTTCGACCAATAACAGAAGAGCTTTTAATTTTACGCTTCTTTAAAATACGGAAATAACACATTGCTCTCTGATTGGTCGATGTCGAGATCCCAATACATACATACACGTGACACACGTACACTACTACAATTGTGATATCCGTCCCTGCAGGAGGGCGCGGTGCGCGTCCTGCTGCGCGTGCAGCGACAACACGCGGCGGAGAGCGAAGTGTGGGGCGCTGTCAACGAGGCGCTCGCGTTGGTGGGGTGGTGTCCGCCGCCGGGCGGCCGCGGTCCGCGGATACTGGCGCTTGACGGCGGCGGCGTGCGTGGCGTCGTCGCCATCGAGATACTGCGCCACTTGGAGGCGATCGCGGAGCGCCCTGCGCGGGAACTGTTCGACCTCGTGGTGGGCGTGTCGACGGGCGCGATCATCGCGGCGGTGGTGGCGGGTGCGGCTCGTGGCGACCTGTGCGCCGCCGCAGCGCTCTACCGCTCGCTGTCGCGCGACATGTTCGGCAGCACGTCCGTGCTTGGCGGCGCGTCGCGGCTCGTGTGGACGCAGGCGTACTACGACACGCCGGCCTGGGAGCAGCTGCTGAGGACCAACCTCGGGGAGGAGCGCATAACGCGCGCGGCGCGGCGCGGCCCGCGCCTCGCTCTCGTGTCCGCACGCAGCACCGGCGGCGGCTCGCGGCTCACGCCGTACGTGTTCCGCTCGTACGCTGGGCGGTACCGCGTGCGTCCCGCGCTGCCCGGCGGGAGTACCGCGCTGCTGTGGCACGCAGTGCGCGCGTCTGCCGCCGCGCCCACGTACTTTGAAGAGTTTCCGCACCACGGCGAGACGCACCTGGACGGCGGGCTGCTAGTCAACAACCCGGCGGGCGTGGCGCTGCTGGAGGCGCGACTGCAGTACGGGGGCCTGGAACGCGCTACGCTCGTGTCGGTGGGTTGCGGCCGCGCCGCCCCCGCCCCGCCCGTGGCCGGCGCCCCTTCCGCGTCTGGCACCTCTTGGCGCGACAAGTTCAATGCCGTGCTCGACTCGGCCACGGACACGGAATCCACCCACCTGCTCCTCAACGAGCTGCTCCCCCGCGGCGGCTACTACCGCATCAACCCGCCGCTGTCGGCGCCGGTCGCCATGGATGAAGTGCGTGCGGAGCGGCTGCAGGCGGCACTCGACGACACACAGGCCTACATCCGCCGCAACGGCGACAAGCTGAATGCCGCCGCGCGCGCGCTCACCGCGCCGAGGTCTATGCTGCAGCGCGCCACCGACGCGGCGCACCACAGAGCCTTGCTACTGGGACTTACGCACTAGGGATATGTAGCAAGTGATCATGATCGCGTTAATTTATCGATTAATTAGCGTCAAGTATTTTTTCTTGCAGTAGACATTAATTTTTATCTCTGCTTTATGAGTTTATTTACAAAGGTTTGTTTTACTACCTTGCATTTATTTACAAGGTAGTAACATCAAATTAGTCTTATCAAAATTTGATGAAGATCTGATGAGGATCTTCAAAGTGATGAGCAGAATAGATCATCTGGAAACAGTAAATTGCTGACATTTCGACTTCTAGCTACAGAATAGGTTAAATCCCTATGTAGGTATCAACTTCCAATAAAGCGCTTGCGTGGTTTATTGTTCGCAGCACTATTATTTACATTTGTACAGAAATATAGATTTAAAACGCTGATATTTTTTAAATTCTCAGCCATTACTTGGCTGAGAATTACGTGTAGCTACTTAAAGCAATAAAAGAAACAATATGTTTGTTAAAGAATTGATTTTATTGATCAAAATAAATTAGAGTAACAAAATATGATGTATGTTGTGTTGAGATTTGTTTTATAAACAAACGTGTCGCATTTGATAATGTTTAAAGTGTTACTTATAAATGTAGAAGCTTTTTCGACAACAATCCTCTGACGACGCTCAATGACGATCCGCTGGGGATTGTGGGACAAGAATTCCAAAAATCCCCTGCGCAGGATTTTACTGCAGGGGATCGTTGAAGTTTCAGATATTATTCAGTTTAGTCGTAATGTATATAGAATCTAGTCACGAATCCGATATAGCTTTATATCTAGCGACGATGCGTCGATAAACGCTTCGAGATGACGAGCGCCTCACGACACGAGAAACGTGGTGAGAGATGAGAGACACTTCGTGGGGCGCAAATCATTACACTTAGTTGTTCAAGTTTTATATACTTAATTAAAAAAAGTAAAGTGTTTTATACATAGATATTGTTAGTGTTATTTGTATGCAATTGTGATAAATAAATAATTATATTTTAACTTGTTGTTTCTTAACTATTAATTATGGCAGTTTTTTCATTTCATGAGCGCAGGTTAGTCATACTTGTAGGTTTAAGCGCATAGGTGCACGCAAATTTGTATGTGTGTGTGCTGTAGCTACGCGAGTTCGCACTAACAATAAACATAAACGGTGCTCGTGAGATAGAGTCTGTCCCTACGCAAATAATGACCATTTTATAAATAAGACCAGCAGACCATTATGCCGACACAGCAAGAGCGCAGTCCACGATTGGCTGAAATTTGCTGATTTGCTTTGATTTGCTGATTTTTGGACAAAAAGTAGGTAAGTACACGAATTCCCGGGATGCCTCTTAAAGTAGCACATCTTACTAATATTATTAGTGCGAAAGTTGGTGTGTATGTCTGTGAATTTGTTACTCTTTCACGCAAAAACTACTGAACCGATTGCGATGAAACTTAGAATATAGGAATGTAGGTGGATACCGAGGATAACACACAGGCTACTTATTAGCCCGATATTCCTGCGGGAACGGGACTTACGCGGGTGAAACTGCGAGGGGCAGCTAGTGAATAATAATCAAGGATGAGACGACGAAGCGTGACTAACTGAAACTTTAACATACAATCTTTTAATTTAGCGGAAATAAAACAAAAATACACAGTGGATTTAATGATTATAACTTACTAGCTGCGCCCCGCGGTTACACCCGCGCAAGTCGCGATCTCGCGTTTTTCGAACACCTACCTACCGCAATGCAATAATCCACACTTAAACGGTCGCCCATTGAAGTACTGTTGAAGCTAGGCGCTACCGCGCCTGGCATCATCAGTACTTCCCTGGTCGTCCGTTTAAGTGTGGATTTTTGCAATGCTGTAGGTAGGTGAAGTAAGGTAAAGTTTGTATGTCCGTAAGTGACGATGATGATGATGCCACTCTACATCACCTACCCTACCCCTGTGTCGATTTTCATTCATGAATAGTTATCGCCCGCGAAGTCCCGATTCTGTGGGATTTTCGGGATCAAAAGTATTCTATGTTACTGTCATTTAAACTATCCCTATGCAAATTTTCATCTAATAAGTAGTTATCACCCGCGTAAGTCCCGATCCCGCGGGATTTTCGGGGTTAAAGTATCCTATGTTACTCTCCATCATTTAAACTATCCCTATGCAAATTTTCATCCAAATCGGTCCAGCCGTTTAACCGTGAAGAGGGAACAAACAAACAAACAAACAGACTTTCGGATTTATAATATTAGTAAGATATTAGTAAGATAAGATAAGAAGTAAGATAAGACTAGCTGCGCCCCGCGGTTTCACCCGCATAAGTCCCGTTTCCGCGGGAATACCGGGATAAAAAGTAGCCTATGCGTTAATCCAGGTCTCCATGCAGCTACCTATATTCCAAGTTTCATCGCAATCGGTTGAGTAGTTTTTGCGTGAAAGAGTAACAACCTCACATACATACATAAATACAAACTTTTGCGTTTATAATATTAAGTAAGATAAGATATATACTACTAGCGGCGCTCCGCGGGTTAAACCCGCGTAAGTCGTTTCCGCGGGAATATCGGGATAAAAAGTAGCCTATGTGTTAATCCAGGTCCCCATGCACCTATATTCCAAGTTTCATCGCAATCGGTTCAGTAGTTTTAGCGTGATTGAGTAACAAACATCCAAACACACACTTTCACATTTATAATATTAGTAGGATTAGCAGACGTTCCTTTCGATAAATATTACTGTTGAAAGCTAATGTGATATTTTGTAATTTTTTGAAATTAATACAAATTATACCTAGGTGTATAGGGGTGCATAATATAATGACCTTGATGACGATTGTAGCGCCGAAGGAAAACCGTTGCGGTCTACTTTCACTTTCAGCACGTATGCGGCAGCAGTCAGTGCGACAAAATATAGAGATGTTAAGCTATGTTTAAGGCAGTGGCCTAATTTGAAAGTAGGTATTGTCTTTATGCAAGTAGGAACAGAATATACAATTGTCACTATTTGTGACATAATAGTACCAAAGGTAACCTACATAATCAACAACCGTTCGTCCATGGCAAGCGTCAGGTCAAACTTGGGTCAAACGATCACATCAAGTGAGACGAGTAACAGACAGTTACAGCTAAATAAGTTATTCTTACGATTGCACCGCGGCGCGCGGCGGTACCCGCCATCATTACTTAATGAGCTCCTACGTAACGTGGTCGACCATTAACATTCACAGACGACTTTCCCTTCCACTTCCACCACCGAACCAGTATCGACGAACAACGCATGTTAGCTGCACGCAGCACGCTTCTTAGCCCGATCCTCGAATCGCGACTTATAGAAAAAAATATTCGGCGGGAAGTGAATAACGCAAAGTAAACAATGTCGTTTTCATCGAAGTGTTTATTTCTACTGGTTAGTACTTGTGATGTGTGTCTGGTAAATGTAGTGATATTATAATAACGATCGATTGTATGTGCAGTGGGCAGTGAGATGGTTGTGTCGGTCACGCCGCACGGAGCTGTAGGTTTACGTGACGACCAACACGAAGAGTTTAAATTTGAAATAGAGGGCAAATGTACTTACCTTAAAACATGTTTTATGTCCAGATGTGTGTGGCGTGGCTCGCTGTGGTCTCAGACGCGACACTGCCGCAGCCGCGAGCACCCAACTTCCAGTACTTCGAGAGGTAAGTGCCAGGCGATGGATTCCCTCCCGATCCAAAACTAATTCTCTCCGACGTCGTCACTGACATAAAGCTACTCTGCTTCATTATAACATTAGGTTCCTGACCTGCCTACCTATGGCTACTTTACAAACAGGAATAATATGGGTGCAACTCATAGATTGCTTGTAAGTAGTGCTAGCAGTCGGCAGTCGAGTCGGTCAGTAGGACGCGTAATACTTTCGATATTGTAAAACTAACACCAACGAGGTCGACACCAATAAATTGAACTCCTGATGGTTTTCGAAAAGCAAAGCAAAGGGTTGTTGAATAAGATAATATTCAGATTAGGTAGTTGTTGTATGTTGTGTTGGTTAATGGAGTGTTGGTATTCTGGGTAACTGCATATTATAATGTGGCGTGGTATCCTTCAACCACGCCGATTATATCTACCCCGCTAATGGAGTAGCTGTTTTCTTTGCATCAATAGTAGGTACCTACGTATGTCTGATTGTTGTTGTGATTGTAGACCGAAGTACCGCTACCCGTACTACGACGAGGAAGGGCGCGGGAAGCTGCTGTACGGGTTCGGGGGCGACGACCTCTACCAGTACCGGAGCTACTCCCCGCTGGAGGGGATACACTAGCGATAGAGGGAAAAGGGGAACCAATAAGTTGGGAAACATGAGATACTATGTACATAGATGTAAGAGGGCGTGTTAGATAATAAAACATATTTTATGCTAAGCAAAATGTTGTTTTATTTATTAACCTAGCAGATTGGTGTAGTCTTGTGGGGAAAAACGGATAACCCGCTCTAAGAAAATGAACTAATACGAACTAGTGATTCATAAATAACACAATAGCTAGTTGAATGTCCTACAACATTTACAGTCGTATTACAGCAATGACATTGACGTCCAGCCATTACAGGTTAACATCGTCATACTCATAGGCATTGCATTTGTGATGTTTGATGTAGTAACCATTTTATGTAATATCATGGTATATTTAAATATTTTTCTGGAACAATGTGGGTAGGTCATCCTCGCAATAATGGTGGATAGTTCCTTGTCTTTTATGCCTAGATCTAGAAGTACCGGTTATTCCTAGATTTTACAGTATGGAGTAATTTAGAGGTGAAAGATTATGTTTTCGTTGACAATTTATTGCCTTTACTGATATACTTACATAAAACTTTTGTATACCTAGCGTAACGTGCTTGAGATAGTTCCTCCAAACCGATCTGTTATATTCATTCATAAATTGTGTGATACAGGAAGCATTAAATCTGTAAAAACCGACCATAAAGCAGATTATGTCACCTGCGATCATAATATAAATATAACACCAGCCACTTGTCGACCTCCGATCGTACGAAGACGTCATTAATGTTGTGCCTCGACAAGGATCTTTCTTGAAATACGATAATATTATACAACAAGTCACTCTTCTGCTTGTAGTGTTTAAAGCTTGTAGGTATTTGTGATTTTTGTGACCACAAATCCTCATTATGCTCGGATACCATTTGCTATGTAATTAATGAATGAGGATAAGTTAACTAAATTTCACGAGTCCCTATTGATCATTATTGATGGGGATTAGTGGAATGGCTATTCTTCGAAAAATTACAGACCAAACACAATACTTACCGGGGTTTTTCGCGTTTTATTTAATAACGGCATTATTACTAAAGACCGAGCTTTTGCTAAGTTTACAGTTAGCTTTTTCTAGGTTGACTGAGATGTAATTCGTCTATTTTATCACACTAAAAAGTTACTGACCGAAACTTACTGGCGAGTAAAACCCGGTAAATATTGTGTTTTATTTTGCAAAATCGAGAAAACCTAAGACAAAATTAAATTACAAATCTATTTATAATAAATAAAATAAATCAATAAATTCTGTGACCATGACCATCTAGCCTTATGGTAAATTGTGTTAGGGTGACTAGTCAAAGGATATATACAACTACAACTACTTATATTTATTTATCTTTTTTATTTTGTTATTTTTTTTTGTTAATACTGACATAATATACATATAAATACATCCAGACCAGATACAAATATTTATTTTTAAGAACAACGATTTACACCTGATGGAAATCGAACCCGCAGCTATCTGCATTGCAGTCAGGCGTTCGCCCGATGCGCACAGGGGCCGTCATAATATGCAGTAGATACCTACTGCATATTATGAATTGACCATACCTACCATACGGTAGGTATGGTCAATGGTGAATTGATGACTACCAACCCCAAATGATTTGGGGTTTAGGAAGATAACCGAGAACATCGCTCAAATGAGAAATTAGTGGAATATTCCTAGGATATCTTTTAGAGAGGGGTGGAACACACATATCTGCAAGGAAACTTGGATCTTTTAAATATAGTATTAGTAAATCACTAAGGGCACTCTCGCCTTATAGATCTACGCTCGGACGCTCGCCGTCGCCGTTCGTTAATATCCTTGTTGGTTGGTACAATATTTACTTATTACAATCAAGTTAGTAAATGCCGACTACTTAGGACTAACAAATTACTTAACAATAGAGAGTACATCTGAAGGTTCCGACGATAAATGTTCTTGAAACAAATTATCTCATATGATTATTATGTATCTAATGTGTCAGTATTTTGAAGTACGAAATCATTCAACAGTTCTGATGTAGGTTCTAGCGTAGAATGTTATATATCTTTAACATGGTTATAGTGAATCAATACGTAGTATCTATAAGCCTCGCGTCCTAGTAGCGCGCAGTAGTGACCGCTAATCTCCGCTACGAGTTACGTTTCAGTTCAGTAACTATACGTACAGACCACAACATGTGGTATGTTCTGGTAGCAGTGTTAGCAGGCGCGTGCGTGCTGCACGCAGACGGACTATACTCCTCCTTCTACGAGCCGCTGTACAACCCTGCGATCCTCGGATACCGAGTTGAAACCCCCTTCAGACCGGAGGACGCGCGTGCAGCGAGAGAACAATACCGACAGAAGTACGGAGAGCGCGGGGAGAGGCTGGTAGCTGCGCTCGGGAGAGGGACTGATCCGGCGGCGGCCGGACAGAGTAGTGATGCTATTAATGTAAGTGTAGCACTAGTCTGTGGTCCGATAAATAGGTCGGTACAGCTAATAAAAAAGCACCTTCATTAGCTGTAACGGGAAGGCATAAGTGGAACCGTGCTTGTTCCGCTGACGCTTTCCTGTCGCTTAGTAAGCTACATATTGGATCTCATAATCACTTCATACAATATTGATTGTAAAAAATTAGTCTTCTTCTTCTTCTTTTCGTGTAGTGGTGTGACACACCTAGTGTCAGGTCGCCCTAAGGCCTCTAACTTGACCTAACGACTGCTATCAGAGATAACAACCGGGACCAACTGCTTAACGTGCCTTCCGAAGCACGGAGGAGCTCGAGAATATGATTTTTAGTCACACAAATTTTCGGTCACCCATCTAAGTAAGGATCGCGCCAAGCGTTGCTTAACCCACACGACCAATCAAGATCGGCTGGTGCAGCTAGGCCAATGAGCTCCTCCCTAAAAAATTAGTACTAAGTAAGATGATGTGAGAATGCAATGGGCATTTAATTAAAGTGTCTTTCAATACCAATATCACAACTGGTAAAGTCTATTTGAATGTGTTTGTTACTAAGCCTATAAAAAGACATTTCCTGGCCATTTTATACTACACCAGCTGCGCCCCGCAATTTCACTCGCGCAAGTCACGATACCGCGTTGTTTTGGACACCTATCTACTGCAGTGCAAAAATCCACACTTAAACGTTTGCCCATTAGAGTACTGATGTACTTCCCTGGTCGACCGTTTAAGTGTGGTTTTTTGCACTGCGGTAAGTAGGTGATGATAATGACGGTGATGATGATAATGACGATGATGCCACTCTACATGACTTACCCTACCCCTGTGTCGATTTTAATACAGATGTCTCGATTTGTTATATAATTATCACCCGCGTAAATCTCGATCCCGCGGGATTATCGGGATCAAAAGTATCCAACTACATTACTCTCCATCATCTAAACTATGCAAACCATGAAGAGAGAACAGAAGCAAACTAACAAACAAATATATAAATTTTCAGATTTATAATATTAGTAAGGATATTGTAAATTGATTGATTAAATATTAAGAATGCCCTACATGGACACTCCAAATTGGATTCTATATTCTCATTGTCTTTGCAGATGTATGGTGATATCAAGTTCTACTCCACATATTCAAACAACTACAATAAATAAATCATCATAAGTTTTAATACAAAACTGTTTTATTTACGTACTTTATCCTTAAATGCAACTTAAGACTAGGTAAGAACAGTTCTTAGTTTAATTTGTAGGTATTTATGAGCTATTCTGTATTTGTTTTTAAATAATTCAGTTATTTGATTTCTTAACAAAATTTACAAATTTATTTACGTTTCATACTTAACCTATTGATAATTCGCATTGTCCACATATCCACACATATTACTTGCTGCTTGCATAATGGAGATAGGTGGACAAAAAGTGCACAAATTGACATCAAGAGGCATTATTAACGGGGAAAGGTGAAATAACCATTTTTTTCTGGAAACAATCCAAGAACTAAGGTTCAAAGACATATATGCTTGGATTAGATACAGTTTTAGTTAAATTAATTGGTTCAATGTGTCAAACCTGGATCAATGAACCCTGAATAATAAATAAACCTAGGTCACTACTACCTCAACCTGCCGCCGGCCATCTAACCACACTATATCCGTCTCTTCTGTGTGGAAATGTAGAGCACATTGTTCCCACGTATGAAGGCGTCCCCATACTTGTTCTTGAGCTGTCCGTTGACATACTCCTCAGTCTGCTCGAGTGCTATATTCATGTATCCGTCTAGACACGCCAACACACCTGAAAACAACAAGCACTACTTGTTACTTAAATAATAAATGGGATGGACAGGACAATATGTCCCTGTGGTTGATTTAATGAATATACAACCTTGATGATGTACAAAATGGACACGTACCAAAGGGTAGCCTCATAAATTATACAATTTTACTGTAAATATTATTTTTTATTCATACTTGAGGATTTAAGATTATTCTTAGTCGGTAAGTACGTGGAATTTGTTGCATGTAAACATAACCTAAAAACAATTTCGGTACACGAGTGAAATTACGAGGTTCGAGAACTCGACATCTTACGAAAGAAGATTCTTATGAGAGAACACCACAGTTAGAGTTAAATAGATCGACGGATGAGAAAAATAGCTGTTATACTACCTACGTGAAACTAACCTCTGTAATCGACTCCGCTATTCAGCTTCACTACGACGGGCCGGCCGTGGATCTGCTGTATGAAGGACGAGAGAGCTTCCTTGCGACTCATTTTAATGTTTTATTTACTAATACACGTTTACTTATCAAACACAAAAACAAAATATCAACAAGCAAGCGATCATAGAATTCCGCCGGATATTTTATTATTATTTCTTATCGGTTGTGAACCGATTATGGCCATTAGGAAATTAGCCAGTGTCAAGTATTATTAATACATTATGCAAGTTATTTGCATCGAAACAGTCAAGTCGTCATAGTTAAAGTCAAGTCTAGGGCAAAGTCTAGGGAATCATTTGTAAACGCGGCGGCCATTTACAAACAATCTTCACGGAGCCTTGGAGACAACACTAAGTCAATGTTTTGCACCGATTTTCACTTTCATTCCACTTGTACACCTTCACGAAACTAAATTGATTAATATGCCCCCGAAATTAAACAATTTGCACGCATATGAACTAGGTTTCACAAAAATGAAAATTTAGCACCACATCTCCTCAAGGAGTTATTTTATTTATTTCTTATCGGTTGTGAACCGATTATGGCCATAGGAAATTAGCCAGTGTCAAGTATTATTAATATATTATGCAAGTTATTTGCATCGAAACAGTCAAGTCGTCATAGTTAAAGTCAAGTCTAGGGAATCATTTGTAAACGCGGCGGCCATTTACAAACAATCTTCACGGAGCCTTGGAGACAACACTAAGTCAATGTTTTGCACCGATTTTCACTTTCATTCCACTTGTACACCTTCACGAAACTAAATTGATTAATATGCCCCCGAAATTAAACAATTTGCACGCATATGAACTAGGTTTCACAAAAATGAAAATTTAGCACCACATCTCCTCAAGGAGTTCCCGCCAAGACTCCCCCTCAAGGAGTTATTATTATTTCTTATCGGTTGTGAACCGATTATGGCCATTAGGAAATTAGCCAGTGTCAAGTATTATTAATATATTATGCAAGTTATTTGCATCGAAACAGTCAAGTCGTCATAGTTAAAGTCAAGTCTAGGGAATCATTTGTAAACGCGGCGGCCATTTACAAACAATCTTCACGGAGCCTTGGAGACAACACTAAGTCAATGTTTTGCACCGATTTTCACTTTCATTCCACTTGTACACCTTCACGAAACTAAATTGATTAATATGCCCCCGAAATTAAACAATTTGCACGCATATGAACTAGGTTTCACAAAAATGAAAATTTAGCACCACATCTCCTCAAGGAGTTCCCGCCAAGACTCTGGGATATTTGATGACATTGACAGTAGCATGGCGATACATTTTGACAGTTATGTTCTTCTTCGTTTATATATGGCTTATTCCATTTGGAGATTTGCCAGTGTCAAGTATTATTAATTTATGGAAGTTTTTATTTGCATTGCATCGAAACAGTCAAGTCGTCATAGTTAAAGTCAAGTCGAGGGAATCATTGTAAAACGGGGGCCATGTTTTACAACGTTTGTTCATTCATTTAAACTTGTACACTTTCACGAAACTAAACTGATTAATATGCCCCCAAAATTAAACAATTTACACGCATTTTAACAAGGTCTAACAAAAATGAAAATTTAGCAACACATCTCCTAACCGCGTTCCCGCGAAAACTCAAACAGTTATGTTTAGATCTAGTCAAATCAATATACTCCTGCATAAAGCCATGCTAAGGAAGCATCAAAACTTTTTTTCCTTGATGTTACTGGGTTGCACTTCAAATAAATAAAACACCAAATGTGTGCAATACATAGTAGGTATAATACTAAAATAAGATCACTTTATTGTATTGTTATGCTTCACTAGTCGTTAGGTGTTCTCCTTGGGCTCGAGGGAGGTCCAGATGTAGCCGGTGTAGTTCTCAAGCTGTGAGTGTGTGGGCGGGTAGGGTCCGTCGCCCGAGCGGTAGTAGTCGCTCGGCGCTCGCATCACGAACTGTGGATCATTGGAGATCATTGTAGATATTGGAGTACAAACACACTTGAACAACATTATGAGCTAGTAGGTACTAGAGTCTAGTCGTCTACCAACTTCTTTGGTATTAGCAAATTGATAACGTAACTCTGTTGCTGACGAATCGCGATTGACACAATTTATATTGTCTTATTCATGTTATGTACCTTTTGTATGGCTTATTGCTGACGATAAGACGCAATTCTGCCCATGTCAGTGAGTCGAGAAATAAAACATTAGCAATGAGAGTGAATAATTAGTGAAGTGGATTATTGCGCCCTGAAATTTACGTCATTTAAGAGATATTATATCGAAGAACCATGGCGTTTTCATAGACATCTGCCATGTTTTTTCGACATAATCTCTAATATGAAATCAATCTCAGGGGCGAGAATCACAACGCAGTAGGTATTTTTGACGTCATTCAGTAGCAAACAAATTGTCATTACAATTAAAAATCGATTGTATTTTTATAATAGAAAAAACCGTAATTTCAATTGAGATTTGTTAGCAACACAGTTATATAATCACTCGTCAGATAATAACAGGGTGGCTTTTAACTGACATTGCATTGCAAGTAGCAACATATTGTTACCTCCATGCAATCAAGCTTCCTTGGCAGCTCTTCCTCCACACCCAGGATATACGTGGCAGGGTGGAAGCCGGCGGCGGGTGGGGGGGAGGCGCGCGTCGGCAGTAGCCACGTGAGTACTGCACTCTTCTCACAGTACTGGTCTGTGAGGAACCCACGGATCTAAGTAGAACATCATCACCATTATACACAATAAACTTACACAATTTTTACTCTTATTAACATTTTCCCCAGGTCTAATTCACATATTGTTCTTTTTTCTCTTATTTAGATGTTTAACCTATGTTGCCTTAGTTTTGGTTACGAGGGAAGGCAAATAGGACCCAGGAAAAATCTTAAAATCATCATCTTAGTGATGACTATGGTTGAATTTTCTTTGGAGTATTTTTTTAGGGGTCTTCTTCCTGCTCTTATTGCTCTACTTAGTATGATCTTCTGCATCCGGTGTTGTAATTATATAACAGAGCAGACATTGATTTAGTATCATCACAGTCTACTAAATATTTAACACTGATTGAGACATCATTATTTAATCATTAGCATTACTATTGGTTCAGTTTTTTAGGTGCTACAGTGGAACAAACATACAAAGTAATACAAACCTGAGCATAGAAAGTGCCACCATCTATGTCTTCCAGAGAGACGATGTCACCAACTTGCATGTAGATACCCTATGCAAAACATAATATAAATTATTGTGTGTGGGCTGTTGTGTTTGATGAAAAAGGCTTCATTCATAAGCTTGGCATAAGCCAGTGTAACCACTGAGAAAGACTAATCAGGACTGTTGTCTTGTTACGTTTACAGGTCATAAATAAACAGATTTTGCTAGGCGACAATGTTATACAGACGACTCGGTGAGAAAACTAAACATTTAATTTGTGCCACATTCGATTGTACAGGTTTTAGGCAGTAGAATATTGTAAACAAGGATCAACTTAATTGTATAAGAACTGTATAGTGGCACTTACCTTATGGAACACATAATCGCTAGTGACGAGTGTGGCAGTGGCAGTTGGAGCCTTCAGAGGCGGTCGCTTGAACATCGAGCGTCGTCCGCGGCCGCGCGGGGCGGGTGTAGCACGCGGAGCGGGGCCCGGCGTGGGCGCGGGTCGCGGTTTGTAGCGCGTCGCGCGCGTGCTTTTGCGGGTGCCTTTACCTGGAAGTTACAGATACAACACTTAAGGGGGTTAAACTGTAGATGAATATTTGGATGGAACTTCCATGAATAAGCTTTGTATTGTGTAGGTTTTTCGTAATTAATAACTTCTAGGTAGGACAAAACTACGAGATGCAACGGGATGGGATGGGATGGGATTAAGTGCCAGTCTCTAAATAATGGCCTACTATTGTACTCGTATTGAACTAACCGGTAGCTTTAGCCGGCGTAGATTCTCCTTCGTTCTTGCCATTTTTGGTGTCTTCATCGTCCTTGCCCTCCAAGTCGTCGGCGTCTTTACTGGCTGTGTTTGAGAGATAACAGTCATTGCAGATCTGACCATTCTCCTGGTTGCGCCACAGAAGGGAGTCGTTCGTACTGCATTGGATGCATGTCGGCTTCGGCATCGTCAAAATTTAGTTGTTTTGTTGATATTTAACTCAATAAATAGAACTTAAGTCTCAAACATTGAACTTTGTAAACAAAAACCACAAACAAACAATTCGATCAAATGAAAGTTGAATGACAGCTGGGTTAGAAGTTGCTAGGAATAATTGCACTAAAATTCCTAATTTGTAGAAAAAACAAAGGCAAAGTGTAAACTTCTGCCTGCAACCGGAACGATCCGGAGCGGGATTCCCTTCCGTTCTTTTGGAGTAAGTAAATGCAGAATGTATCAAACAAAATGTAACTAATAAATAGTATTACTTGTCGTTGTGTCTACCGTTAAGGTTAAGATAAAGTTACAAAATTAGAAATCAATTTCTATCTATGGCAACAAATTTTATGGTATTTTGTGGTTATCTGCGACTGATTTTACGTAAAACGGAACGTCATATGTTATCAGTCCACTACTGTCATCTAGGATCGAGTAGCTTATACTTTTAGTTCTTAAATAAGATTCTAGATGGAACTAATAGTATAAATGTGTTATTCTGTGTGACAGAATAAAACATTCATCACTGAAATCCCTGAATTAGCATGAAACGCGCATTCCGGTGAGTTACGACCACTATACTGTTTGGTATTTCCGCGTAAACTGGTGTTACTGCAATGGTAAACCGTGTTAAAGATAAAGTTAAATTTATGTTTGGTAATACATATCATACGTACTCGATACTACCGAACGTTTATATCCATTGTGCAGCGTATAATGGGCCCTACCATGATGTCTTATATATAAGTCGTTGAGAACTCGCCGTGTCGTCGTTTAGCTTAAAAATAAAAATTATAAACACATTAATTAATAAAAAAAAATTAAATCCAACTTTAAAAACCAAAACAGGTTTATTAAAATAATATCTTTGGTTTTTAAAGTACTTAGTCGGGGTATTTTTCATTTACAATTTACTTACTTTATTTTATGGGCGACAAAAGGATGTCAATACAACGAGAAACGTTCATGGTAGCTTGTACATACCATATATCTAATTAGCTATTGTATATAATACCTACTTAAATCTGTTTTGCGATACGCGTAATACGGTATTTGACACAAACGCAATTCATTCTATAGGAAGGTAAGCAATTTTTGTCTTAATCGCCGTTGATCACGTCATGAATCTAAATTATAAGTAAATAAAAAGTAACCTAAATTATAAGTATTTACTTGGGCCAATGTTCGGTATATTCTTATACCACAGATACTTACAGACATATATCTCTGCATGACGAAATGTAGGTAAATTATTAGTTCTCATTAATTAATCTAATTTTGAATATAAGCTTTCCATATTCTCTGTCAAAAATAAAATACAAATGAAATAATTACTTCGATACGATAATTCGTTTCCGATTTATAGAGGTAAACTTGCGATGCGGACTCGTACCTACTCGGGTGTGACGTCATCTTACACTCGCCCAATTCGCTCGCGCTCTATGTGTCGATATCACAGTACATATTGTAGTCTAACATTTTGACTAGGGGAGCGTTGTTAATTACGTCACGTGACTGTTAGCGAGACTTAATTTATCGTAAGTTTGAATGGCTGTAAAATCAAAACAAATACTTAGGTATTTTAAGTTTTTTTTTGGTATTTAATGTTTTTTAACTTAGGTAAAAACTAGTTTATTAGTATACATACAAGCTGTAACAAACTTTCAACCGATTTGGCATACCTATTAACATTCTTCATTACTACGTTCCAGGGATTTGTAACAATCTACGTGTAGGTAACGATACTTCGTTTTTAATTATTGTAGACTACGATTGGACACTTCTTTCTAAAGAAAAAATGATAAAACGTTACTATACGTGAGGAATAGGGATTGTGAAATGCAGGAAAGTGTTATTTTTCATAATAATATATTGTGATGTATTTTGAGATTTTGTAAGGTAGAGAAGCATCTAGGTTAAACGTTATATTCTGACTTGCCCAAAAGCAATATGTCTGTCTATGTATCTATGTACATTTGTTCAAGTTACCTTTAAGGTAAAGTCTCACACGATGCCAATTAAAAGTTGTCGAGTGCAGAAATGAACCGTTTCATAATCGTCTAGAAGTTTTAACGAACGTTCAACTTTTAACTAGGTAGTAAGTAGATACTTTACTGTTCCTGTTTATACCACAACATGCTACCGTTGGGTGGTGGCCGGTGGCGCGCTGTGGGCGGACAAAAACTAAACTTGCACAATTAAATACACCTACCTACGTCTTATTAAAAAGACAGGAGCTTTATTTTTTAATCGCTCCTTGCAGTTCAGGCGATTTATTTTAAAACATCCATTTCTATTAATTTTATTTAAATCGCTCCAAGCGGCGCAAGTGATTTAAAAATAGAGCCCAGTTTAGTTTCATAACTTGGTTATTTTATTACGAACAGTACCAACTTAATACTACTTTTTCTATAAGGAAGCACTTGCCAGGGCCGGACCCAGGATAGTTACGCAATCTATAAAAAAGTTTGGTAAAACCAAAGATGGTATGGTTTTTGATCTAGGCACGCTATATAGTTTGACTTTTACAAAGTTAGTATTTTAAATACAGACTTGGCAATGGATTAGTTTTAAGGTTATATTGTTGAGATCATTGTTGTCGAGGAAAACATCGTGAGGAAACGGCTCCCCACGATCCGAAGACATGGGACATTCGCCAAGCCGGAGTAGGTTTCAAAAGCGTTTTACTGCCCAACGTCTCTAAGAGGAAGCATAATGGTATTATAGTGTTCCTAAATACTAAAATAAATAGGTACCTACTGAGGGCAAGGGTTGTTTGGTGAATAAAACAAAATAAAACAAGTCGTTTAAAAGTAGTGTTGATTTATTGAAAACCGTAATAATAGATAGAGTGAATAAGTTAAAAACGGAATGTTTAACACTAACCGTAGGATAACTAACTACAGTTTAAAGCCGTTCTCTTACATTAAATGCATCAGCGACTATCTACAACGAACACGAGTGTCTATGTACAGTACAATGTAGGTGCGTCAACTTACGGTATTAAGTACATTATTATAATGTAATAAATAGACATTCATTAACTTAACAGGCAAGTACAATACTAGGAATGTGATGCGGCAGATAGTAACGCTTGGTTTCCCCTTTTGCTGAATAGATTGCTAACCTAACCCAACCGGGTATAAGACTAAACATTATACGCCCTGTGTGACAATCTATCACTAACATCATTGTCGCAGAGCGCTGTCACATAAAACATTGTATTTAAGCACTTACGACTGATGTCAGTAGCTGTTTCCGAGTACTCAATCTAACTAACGACTTTTTACCATTCATAAGGTTCATTTGACAGCCGATAAAATCAAGAGGAAAGTACCTACTTACCGTTAAAAAAAACATTTCAGCGCGCGAGGAAAGCAGGCGTCACAGTTTACATAACAATAAGTATTTAAGTAATTAGGAGGCAAAGACAATAAAGCCGATTGACTGCTCATACCACGAACTTTTTTACAAAACACAACTTATCGTTGTGGGCAAGGAGATAGATAGAATAATACTTTACACACCTACTGCTCTACAAAGTTACTTTATTTGACCAAAAAGGTCAACGTAAAGCGACTCTTTATTCCCTAGGTGCATAAAGTGCTCATTATGCACCTAGGGCATAAAGTAATTTAAATTTGGAACTAAGGTTCTGGTAGCATACGGCCATTTCGAACTGGCCACCTAGACACAACACATAAAAAAAATAAAAACTGGGCTATTTTTTTCTATTTTCATGGACGGAAGGGTAAAGCAAAAAGTTTTGGTTAGTATAAAGCCCCAACTTTTTTTTTTTATCAGCTAAGGCCGATGTGTGGTTTCGTCATTTTGATGTAACATTGTTAAGTTTAATTAATAAAGAGCTGTCAATATATTTCATATACGTTGCATTAATCTATTTTTTTGTTTAAATGCTTATTTTTGTAGCCCTTTTATTGTCTCGCAGTAGATGTGTAAAGTAGAGTATTCACCTCGGTACTAAAGCCTGTCTTTATCTTGGGCGCTTGAATCCCACGCTTCACTCAGGACTCTAGGTACATAACTCCTTCGCTTCGCTCAGGAGTTAAGTTTTTAACCCTCTAGAGTCCTTCGTACGCTTTGGATTCAATATGACGCCCGCTATATAAGACAGTACTTTAGTACCTCGGTGCATAAACTACTATTATTTGCACAACCAACAAAAATTACAAACAGTTCACATTAAAAGTAAGACAAATACACAGAAAGCTTAAAAGTAAAACGAGGGAGTGAGTTAATAATCAAACTTTGTGATTGGCCGATGCGTTGCCAAACACTAATTAAAATGATTGGCTGTGAGTGCTACTAAAACGACGTACTATTGGCAATACTTATGAGCAGTGAATTGGTTTTATCGGCATTAGTTTAGGTGTATCAGTTGCAGACATGTTGTATCTGTGTGGTGGTGCAGAGGTCGCAGTGCACGCGGCAGCACCAGTGGAAGCGGCAGCGACATTGCGAGCGCAGCGCCGCGCGCCGCACCGCCCAGCCGCGCCCGCAGCACAGCGACCCGCACCCGTCCTCACCTGCAAGGTAGACGATAGTTAGATCGATAGATTAACACTTTATTTGCACAACCAACAACAATTAAAATCAGTTTACTTTACCACAAATCAAAACATTTTACACGTAAGTAGGAGCTATAGTATCTAGTATATTCAACTTTTACTAAAAAAGTTATAGTTTTTACTGTGTTTCTGTCACTAGCCCTATAACTAAACCTTCTTGCGTGCCTACGTAAGAGCGATATTATTAGAGCATATAACTTTCTTACAGAAAAGACTTAGGTGCGCAGTCGGCCTAGGTCAAACCCACGACCCTCGAAATGAAACTCGCGATGAATGAAGAATGAATGAAATCTATATCATAAATGTACTATACTTATAGCATAAATGCAAAAGTAACTGTCTGTGGACAAAGATGGAACCTTGGAAAAGGACAGGCTAGTTTTGATTCCGACATTCAACAGAAACTGGTGTTTTTGTCACTCTGACCATTGCCATTTTGTTTTTTTTTTTTAATTTTCCATCTCAATTAAATGCATCTACAGGATTCAAGTGTGCCCTCGAACAGTCCCTCCTCGATACATACCTGTGCTCGTGTGGTTGCAGAGTCTGTGGTGCGTGCCGACGACGCCCAGGGCCGGCGCAGGCTCGCAGTAGGAGGGCGAGGGCGTCAGGTACACCAGCTCCGACTTGCGCGGCGCCCGTCCGGGGAGCCCTGCGCGGGACCTGAACACACAATTCACACGAATTCAGGAAACAATAAGGTTTTCAATTGCTGTAATGTTTAACCAGTAGCCTACCTACTAATTTAGTTTATTTGTTACTACTACAAACAAATAAACTACACTTACCTTTTAACGTAGAGTTGTATGTTGACTCTGCCGTCCGCGCCGACAGTGGGGCCACGACGTTGTGCCATCACCTGCACGTTAAAGTAATAATTTTGACTATGATACTACAAGAACAATAAAAATCAATTTACGAAATATGTCTAAAATTTTGCAAGCTATATGAAGGTTTGTGTAATATATGTTTTCGTGTGACACGCGGTAAGAATCGAAAATTAGCAAACAATAATAAGTATTATTTTTAGTGAATAATAGGTAGATACTTATTATTGTATTTAAGGACAGATAACCGTTGGGCGTAAAAGTTCTTGAGTGGCGGCCATGATGTAATGCAAACCGGGGTGTTGTGGCGACCTACTCGGTGAACCGACGATATTGTAGCGGTCGTGGGGAGTCGTTGGATGGAGGTAGCTCGCCATCGTTATTTTTGGCGTCGTATAGCTTATATTCAGCAGTGGACGAATAAAGGCTGATATGATAGGTGTTGTAATAATAGTCCAGGGTAGGACTAGGCCGGCAACGGGGCGTGACGGGGCGAGTTACCTGCTTGGCGCGGCGATGCTTGTCTCTCAGTGCGGCAGCGACGGCCCGCAGCGGCGGGAGCGCGCGCCAGCACGTGCGCACGGAGCATGACCCCGACACGCCGTGACACTTGCACTCACGACGCACCAGCTCCTTCACCGTCTACACACACGCATTACACTATATCACACAATGTAGACACTATCTCACAACTATCGAGTGAAACCAGGCAAATTAATCAGTGTGGACAGAAAGCGAACGCAACCGAAAAACAGATTCGCCATTTTCATTTGGTTAGGTAAGCGAATTAAACAAATGAAAATTTCTCGCTAGTTTAGCCTTAAGTCAAAATATTTTTTATTCAGTAAGATAGTATCACATTACAGTTTAGAAACGTCAGTGAACTACCGCGTCTCCAATGAGAAGAAGATACAAGAGTACCAGCAGTCTGTACCCAGCTTTACATATAATGGAATAAATTATAACTTAATATTGTCGTTTGCATCAAAGAGCAACTTTGGCTTGTTCGAGTCGGAGTAGGCGCTGGCAGGTGACGCGCACATACCGGGTGACAGCTTCCTTAAATGGACATCTAGCGATTGTTGACTGAATGATCACTGGGACAGAGACGAAGTAAGGACCACTTGACTGGGGGCAATCGTTCAATATGCAGTCGCGGATATTTTTATATACATAAATTAATCGCAGATAAATAACAATAATTCGAATTTAATTGAGTTTTTATACTCAATATTATGCATATTACAAATAAAATACGGGGTTAATAAACGGCACGCTATCAATTTATGAAGTATATAAAGCTGTACCATCGACACAACATTACACATGAAGTATAGATGTGACGTCGTCGACACGAGGCTCCATTACGAAGAACATTCAATTAAAATCTCAATTAAGTTCTCATTTAACTTATCGTAGTGAAACGAACAAACATTAATATTAAATATATTCGAATTTATCAGACTTGTATCGCGTGTTCCGATGAATAAAGACAGCCGCTCATAATATCATATCATCATAACAGAGCAACCGGGCATGGCCGCGGGCTTCCTATAATACCTACATACATGTCTGACGATATTTACATTCTTTCGTTCTCAATGTTGTTCCAGCATAGTGGGCGCAGACTTTTACTGGAAAAGAGCTGCTCATTTAAAAATGGTAAAACAAAATGTTAATGTGGCAACATCGATCGACAAATAATGAGAGTTGTGATGAGTTGTTCGCTCGACGAGTTAATGTTGCTATAGGCTGCCACTCGACTCTCGCACCTTAGTATCTCACATGATGTAACAGGGTTCTGTACTTAAATTATGTAGGTTTAAAACAAAGGCTGCAAAAGAACTGGTTTAATAGCCATATTATTCAAAACGAACAGTTTTTTAAACCTGGTTAATTTAAGAACGAAGTTTACAGTCCATCTACCTCGTTGATAGCCATAATTGATCAATCTGTACGTCTTTATCTGCTCACAATTTTATAGATCGTATATTAATAAAGATATTCAAAAAAAAAACTCGTCTTAATTATATCCGATCCGTCAGTACCTCATTACGTTCAATTATAGGTAGCGACCACCAAGACTGGCTCAGTGACTCACTGCCTCCTAACAATTACGATAAAAATCTCATTTTCATATTCCTCCTTAGAACCCTAAAGTTTTGTTCGAAAACACATCACGTAATCCCCGAGGCTGTTTTGCTTCCGAACGGGGACAAACAAGCACAACATTAAACTTTATATTCTAAAACTTATGGTGGAGAATCGAAGAGCAGGACACATGGGAGGCATCATTATAATAATGAAACTGGTAATTTGGCACAATTGTAGGTATAATTTGAGAGTGGAAAGCAAAACGACGGAAACATTAGCCTGATGTAGCTCGGTGGGTGGGGACCTGGACCATCCCATGATATCCCTCCGGCCACCGGATGTACATCTCTTAATGCCTCATGATCAATGGTTGACAGATGGAATAATATCACATGTCTGTAATTACCCCTCACAGTTAAACCTGATAGGTGCCCCATTGATGGTGCTATGATGATTCGTTTAAACGATCATTTTTGTGTGTAACTGCCACTTAATGCTGGCAAATGTATCGTAAATACGGACCGTTCACTCCGTTACGGACTAACTATACTGGTAGGCATACCTTCCAGCATAAATCGCATCTAGTAATTATCTACCGTAGGTAGGTAAGCGTTGGTCCAACTTTGTAAAGTTCATATCTGGTTGTTGACTCTACTAAAGAAAAAGAAACATGCAAAAGATTGTTAAATTCTGGCGTATCAGAGTCAAAAGACCGTTTAATCTACAGTTTACTACTATATCAATGACGCCTTCGAGGTATAGAAGTTATATTATAAGTATGGATCTCGCTGTGGTAATAGATATAAACTCAGGATTAGAATTACTATAGGGTGAGTAGTAGGTTATTGTTCGTTCTCGACCAATAGGTAACTCTGAAAAAACTCTATTCTTTCAAATTTTGGTCAGCCCCCGCGCCCTCGCTGCCCAAAATTTGAAAGAATAGAGTTTTTTCAGAGTTACCTATTGGTCTAGAACGAACTATAACTAAAAATGTGAAACAAAACTACAAGTTTCCAACGAGTGCCAGGACACTCTTCGCATCGGGGGTTCTAACCCAAAGATCGAAGAATATATTTTTGGATTATTGGTATACACTACCTAGAATGTAAAACAAAAACTTCATTGCTTGTTCCAGGCTAAAACCACGCTTTTGTATGATCATGTATTGTTATCATAGGTTTATTTAAATTTTTAACCTCCTGTTGTTTATAGTCATGTCAACTTCCATTGCGGTAGTATTTCTGTTATTTAATTAAGTATTTCAATTTTATACGTGCAACTTTTTACAGATTTCAATAGTTTTAAAACAAACGAGGACCGATTAACAATATAATTCACGTAATATTCGACCAAATGTATTCCGTCCATATGAATACTTTTCGCCCATGGTAAGATCGTTTTAGCCAATATTATGAATTAAATCGAACAATCAGTCAGAAGATTAAAAAAAATATATTTCATATAATATTCGGTTGGTAAAGACCGCTTTTAAGCACCGCCAATGTGTGTTTGTAAGACCGCTTTAAACCGATATTATGAACCACATTTCGTTTTAAAACAATCAGTCGGAACAATCGAGAACCGATTAAAAATATAATTCATGATATTTCAGTCAAATAAACACCGTCTGTATGTGTTATTTTCGCCCATGGTAAGATCGTTTTAACCGATATTCATGAATTATAACAATCAGCCGAAAGATTCCAGTACCGATTAAAAAATATATTCCATATAATATTCGGTCGGTAAACACCTCCTATGGGTGTAAGACCGCTTTAAACCGATATTAAGAAGTACATTTCGTTTTAAAACAATCAATCGGAACAATCGAGCACCGATTAAAAATAAAATTCATATAATATTCGACCAAATGTATTCCGTCCATATGAATACTTTTCGCCCATGGTAAGATCGTTTTAGCCAATATTATGAATTTATAATAATGAGTACCGATTAAAAAATATATTTCATATAATATTCTGTTGGTAAACACTGCCTATGTGTGTAAACCACATTTCGTTTTAAAACAATCAGTCGGAAGAATTAATTACTTATATTCTTAAATAACACAAATCCACCGCGTACTTTTCTTGTTAACTTGAAATTAATAAAACAGAAATAAATTATATCTGACTATATACAACTGTTGGTTGTACTTTCAGCATTGAACTAATATTTAAATAGAAATTGATAAGTACGATACAAAATCAATATCTATCTAAATTTCGTACTTACATTTTTTTATTTTTTCCTAGAAGAATATAAACACTAAAACTTAAAAAACCACCACTAAAACAGTATTGCACAAAAACATAATGAAAACTGGGTGTTATTTCCCACGAGGAATCAGGCGGTGTATAATTTTGTATACCTAAGCGAACTGAAAACTTACCAGTTGTAAAGTCATGAGCAAATGTCCAGAAACACTTTTAACCGACTTAGGAGGTTTTCAATTTCCAAAAAATATTTGTTCTGGTAATGAAGTCATGCTATTCCAAGGAAGAGATAGATAGATAGATTAATTTATTTATTGCAACACACCACAATTGAATACATACAAAATAACTAAAATGTAGGTAACACAATGGGTGACCTTATCGCTTAAAGTGATATGAAAGTTAGGGTGTTTAGACAAGGAACACTACGGTACTTGACACATGCAAAATTATAAATTAATAATCCTACGATAAAATACGGTGGATAAAATACGGCACTTTTAGCATTAAGTAAGCACTCAATGTCGACTCATCATTTATAAAACAAGTTCATTCTTGTTGTTATGAAAACTTACCTACCTGTATCATATTATCTTGGGAACTTTATTACGAAATCGAATAATATTCTTAACCGATTTAGAAAAAAGAAGTAGGTATTTGCTTTTTAGAAATCCCGAACTCATACCAATATCTAGATAAATAAACAAAATATTGCATGACATTACACACAGCACAATCTAGCCTCAAACTAAGCTCTAGACTTGTACTATGGGTACTAGACCACGGGTATACTACTTATAATATTATGCATAGAAAGAAACTTAGACCAGATAGGTACAAATATTTAGTTTTTGCGCATAAATATTCACAGCCTTCGGCGTTTTTAGACCAAAAAATGTAAACATAGAACTGCTAATCGAAGTACTTGCTGTGTCCCGCAGGACAACTGTGTAAGTCCAGATTCCGCGGAAATATTTTAAACATTTAAGCAAATATTAATATTAGCACGTCATTCTCTGGGCGTTGCTATCATTTTTCTTTTAGGCTTAAACATAAATTTCTTTAATTTCATAAAAATACGAAACGTATCAACTAATTGCCCCAGTTATTTTAACTATCGTAAAATTAATAGTAAGTAAATTGACTACACATCTTAATTTGATGTTCTGTTATAAAGAGAAACAAAAAATTTTATAAACTTAGTTTTTGATTCTCTGAAAATTTTATTAGGCGTTTTATCGAATGTTAAATTCATATTGTTTTTTATTCTATACTAACTGCATCAAGCGGTTTCACTCGCATAAGTCTCGATCCAAAATTAATTTGATACCTTTTCTCTTAGGTTATCTCGTAAAACATTTACATTCTATCGAATAGAAATACATTTTAATCATTGTAAAAATAAAACAAAAGAATAAAATAAGTAAGTTTAATCTCAATTGGTTATGTAGTTTTAAGTTAAGTTAAGAGTAACAAACAGGCATACTAACTTTATAATATTACCTATAAAATAATTGAACCCACGGCTTCGGAATGGAAATTGCTGTTTCACTCGCATAAGTCTCGATCCAAAATTAATTTGATACCTTTTCTCTTAGGTTATCCCGTAAAACATTTACATTCTATCGAATAGAAATACATTTTAATCATTGTAAAAATAAAACAAAAGAATAAAATAAGTAAGTTTAATCTCAATTGGTTATGTAGTTTTAAGTTAAGTTAAGAGTAACAAACAGGCATACTAACTTTATAATATTACCTATAAAATAATTGAACCCACGGCTTCGGAATGGAAATTGCTATATCTACCACTATACCATTTAAGCCATCGACTAAAAAAAGATATTCATTTTTTAACTAATAGAGTAGACATTACATCAAACGGATTTGGTAGGAATCCAAACAATCTTTTACCTCTATCTCTACGATATTTATAAAATAAAATTTTCGCAACGTGATCGTTTTTGTATTCTTTTGTCTTTTAGAAAATGATTCTTAATGGCTTTAAAATAAAGTAAGTAATAGTATTTTAAATAATTTTCTTTGTTTATACCGACGGAAAACTAATAAATCGATCAACATTCCACGTTTAACGTAATTTATTATTATTGATTTTATTACATGATTTTGTCGGTCGACTAAAAGTTTTTGGTTGTAAAATAATTATTTGCTGACAATTTGTTTTTTTACGATATAAATACGCTTTTATGTCATGAAATAGTCATTAAAATCTGGAAAATTGCGCCGAGAGCCTGCAGCTTACTTACCGTTATTTACCCTAGTTACGGTCGATAAGAAGTACTTCTTACTCTTCAAGCTGAAGCTGATCTCTAAGCAAGGAACAAAGCAGCTGAATCCAGCCACTTGTCTACTTTGAAGATCACATTTTTTTTCAAAGCTAAAAAACAATCATGTAAGTGAGTACATACGATCTTTCTTTATTTTTTCACGATTCAAAAAGTTTTATTTGATATGTGATATAATGTAATTTTTGTTTTTTTAGGTCTGATTACGAAAGCAGTTCTGAGGTCACAGACAGTTGGATCGCTGCAGTACCTGAGAAAAATAAGAAGCAGGCCAGCGTCAAAAAGGCGACTAAGAGGAAAGCCAGCAAAGAAACTTCTGAAGCCGTTTGTTCGAAGTAAGTTCCTGCTTAGTTTCTGTTTTATCATTGAAACTGAACGTATCGTAACGTAATTTCATTGTTGTACAACTTAAAACGTCCAGATGTATCCCCTCAGGTAGTCAGTCGATACCAATCGTTTTATACGGTTCCAGATAGCTTTGCGAAGTCCAATTTCATCTAACTAATTATTTTTATTTTTGTTTACAGAAAATCCAATATATTTTCTATAATTGATGGAGATAAAGCAACCTTCAGTGAAAAAGGAAAAACAAAGGCCGGCGGAGCTAAACCCCTGATCTCTGCTTTTGCGACACGAGTCGCAAATGGTCAAGTGTATCGTACTGCTGACTCCAGCGGTGATTATTATCTAGAGCTCAGGCTTTATAATAAGGCCGACATTATTAACGAAAAACCTGAGATACGGTATAAAAAAGCTTTATCGTCTTTAAAACTGATTTTGGATGAGGGGCACCCGAGTTGGGATCCACTCCAAAAACTTTTAGTCACATCTTTTGATGTTTTTAAAGCATCAGAGGCAAAATTTTTTAAAGATTCTAATTAAATTAGATTCTTTTTAAAGATTTAAAAATAATTATTATAATTTTGTAACACTTGAGGCTTTTTTATAACATCTTTATGACTTATCTTTTAAATTTTAAAGATTTATCATCACCAGCCCGTTAATTTGTCCCACTGCAGGGCAAGGGCGTAGGACATGTCGGTTTCCTCACGATGTTTGCCTTCACCGTAAGAGCGATGTTATATATATATAAGATTATAAGTTTAATATTGTAACACTGTAAGCTAGCTAGGCTCTCTATGCAATTTTCCAGATTTTAATCACTTATCTTTTTCATCTTGTAAAATTTATAAGATTTACATAAGATAATAAATAAATAATTATTTTACGTCCTTGATCCTTTACTCTATTACCATGCCTTTCTGTAAGACGTGTGACTTAGTAATTAATAATCAATCCTGGGTAGGTCATTTAAGAAGCAGGGTTCACAAACAAAAAATTTCAAGTCTTTTGGTTAGCGAGGGGATTGAAACCATTGAATCTGCATTTAAATGTAGAATTATATCTTATAGAATTTTGGCTCAGGAGACGAATCAATCTAGTATTGAATTATTTTTAAAATCGATTCGTGGTAAATTACAACGTCTTTTAAATGATTGCATAAAGTTACATATTTGCATAAAAGTTAATTTTGAACTTTACGCAGGTTTTATAACGTTTAAGGATGATCACATAGATATTAAATCATTTTGTACGAAAAATACACCTATTTACAGTAATTATAAATTCGATATGTTATTTTCTTCACTGCTTCAAACTTTGAAAAACCAAGTGGAGGAATTTGAAGGTCGTGACAGCGGCTGGTCATTTTTAAATTGTATTCACCTGGAGATTAACGTAAATAAATACGAACCGATCGGTGGTTCAACGTACATTGAATTACCTAATCAAATAAAAAGCAAAAAGGCTTGTATAAACGTTCGTAATACCGATAAGTATTGCTTTTTGTATAGTATTTTAGCTTATTTATATCCTACAAAAAAACATGTTGATAGAGTTTCATCCTATCCGAATTTTCGTGATGTGTTGAACTTACAAAACATGTCATTTCCAGCGACTTTTTCTGATATATCTATATTTGAAAATAATAATCCTGGTTTAGGTTTTATAATTTACGGATTGAGTAAAAAGAACACTGTTATTGGTCCTCTATATAAATCTGATAACACTGTTAATCGACGAATTATTCATTTACTTTATTTAGAAAATGATAAAAAGTCCCATTATTGTTTAATTAAAAACTTGTCGCGTTTATTACGAAATCAAATTACTGCAAATCATAAAAAACTGTTTCTATGTGATACTTGTTTAGTGTTTTTTAAAAGTGCCGAACTAGTAGACTTGCACACTTGCAGCGGCTTAGCTACTGTTTTGCCCGAAAAGGGTTCCAAAATAAAGTTTAGACATTATGACAGAAAACAAAACGTTCCGTTTGTTATCTATGCGGACTTTGAGAGCTTGCTCGAAGCGAGTTGTAATGAAGAAATTAGAGGTTTACATACTTCTACAACCCATCGACATGTACCTATTGCATTTGCTTATTACATTGTTTGTTCGGAGAATTCAGAGTACAATAAATTTGTAACATATCGAGGCATGGACTGTGTAGACATATTCGTATCTAACATATTTAACGACGTTCGCGAAATTCATGATATATTGTGTCGAAATGTGCCTATAATTTTTACTGATCTTGATGAGCATAATTTTAAAAACGCATCGAGGTGTCACATATGTAACAATTTTTTATATGGTGATAAAGTTAGAGACCATTGTCATATAACTGGAAAATTTAGGGGAGCTGCCCATAATTATTGCAATCTACAATACAAAATTCCAAATTTTGTACCAATTTTTTTCCATAATTTATCTGGTTACGACTGTCATTTATTTATCACAAAATTAGGTGAAGCTCCAGGGTCTATAAAAATTATCCCAAAAACTAAAGAGAATTATGTATCATTTACTAAGTACTAGAGATGGGCCGACTATGGCATTTGCCGACTAGCCGACTAGCCGACTAATCGGTTTTCAATTTGCCGATTAATCGGCCGACTAGTCGGCAGTGCCGATCATTTTAATACAGGCTTTTCGGAGGTATTCGGACTATGTCGTCATCACTCGGCTCGCTCGCGCACGCGATCGTGCGACGTGTTGTGACGTGTTTTGTTTACATTTCATTTTCAACTTATCGTTTTAGTTTAATTTTGCGGTTCCGGTATAATCTAATTGAAATAAATATAAAAACTGTGTGTGAGGTGATAAAATGTCGAAAAAGAAGTCACGAGTGTGGACATTCTTCGATGATGTTGAAGGAGAATCGAAAAAAGTTCAATGTAACCAGTGCCAGGCAATTATTTCACGCGGCGGTGAAGGAAGGAAAGCGAATACGACAAGTATGTTCAATCACATAAAATATAAGCACAATGAGTTGATGCCTCAATTGGCAGGTTCTATTAAAAGTAGTTCGAATGAAGTTCCTTTGTCTTCATCTTCTCAATTGCAACCTGAGCCCTTGCCACCGACACCAAGTCCATCAATTCCAGCGAGAGGCGAAGTAAACATACAACAAACTATTCAAGACAGTATAATGGTCCAGTGGTCACTTCAGGACTCCCGATCCAGAGAAATAAGTGTGGCCATAGGAGAAATGATTGCTTTAGATAACCAACCTCTATCTATAGTCGAAAACAGTGGTTTTATCAGCCTTATGAAGAAACTTAAACCAAAATATGTTCTACCTAGCAGAAAGTATATGACAGAAAATATCATTCCTAACATTTACGAAGAAACTAAAACTCAAATACAAAAAGGAGTACTCAGCGCTACAGCGCTTTCCGTAACTACAGACTTGTGGACAAATACAAATAATAAAGAAAGTTTTTTGAGTTTTACAGCACATTGGTTGGATGACAACATGAAATTTCGTCACGCAGTACTCCAGATGAAACATTTTCCTGCATCTCACGACTATCATAACATAAAAGTGTGTCTTGAAGAAATTCCTGCCTCATGGAATATACACGCAGCCAAAATACACGCTGTTGTGCGAGATAATGGGAGGAACATTGCAAAGGCTATCGATGAATCAATTTTTAAAGCAGTTCCGTGTTTTATTCACACTATGCAATTGGCAATCCACGACTCACTTAAAATTGAATATGTGGCACAAATTCTTACAAAATCGAGGCGCATCGTTACTCATTTCAATCACTCTGCACCAGCTCAAAAAAAACTAAGTACTATTCAAGAAGAACTTAATTTACCGTCACATCTGCTTGTTCAAGATGTTTCGACAAGATGGAACTCGTCTTATTACATGCTGTCACGTCTTTTAGAACAAAAACGATCCATTTCTTTGTACATAACAGAAAATACAGTTAATTTTGAAAATTTAACAACCGAGGAGTGGAAGTTACTCGAAAAATTGATTACGCTACTTAAGCCGTTCGAAGAGGTGACGAAGATAATAAGTTCCAGTTGCTCCTCAATATCTGAAGTTATTCCTCATCTAAAAACACTGGAAAAATATCTGGAGAACTATACAGACGAAGACGGAGATGAGCAATTCATGATAATGAAAACTGTACTGCAAAACGGTTTGAAAACTAGATTTCAAAATTTGGAACAAAATAAATTATTTTCACTTGCAACGTTGCTTGATCCAAGGTACAAACTACAGTTTTTTAATAGTGAAAATATTGTTACGGTAAGATCACAATTTTTGTTGGAAGCTTTAAAGACCAGTATGAGTGACGATGATGACAGCGATTCAAATAATGACGAGACCAATATCCAAAATCCTAGTATTGAAATGACAGCTCATCGCAACTTTTGGGGTGTTTACCAAGAAATGACAACGCGAAGAGTGCCTAATATTGACGACGAAACATCTAGTTCAGCTCACGAACTGCACTCTTACTGCGCATTGCCAGTCATAAAACGAAAGGAAGACCCATTTCAATGGTGGCATGAGAACAGTTCTAGATATCCTGAAATGTCTAAAATAGCCAAAGTGTACCTGTGTTGTCCTGCTAGCACAGTTTACAGCGAGCGCCTCTTTTCGGAAGCTGGCAATATATATGAGACGAAAAGGAATCGTTTACTTCCTGATCGCGCAGAAACATTGACATTTTTGCACCATAACTTGCCTCTAATTAAAAACAAAGATGTTTAGGTACTTTTTAAGCGCGTAAAAACAAACATTAAATATATATATATATACATATATATATTATTTAAAAATAAAAACGTAAAATCCTAGTTTTCCGTTAGATCTATAACATTTTCAAAAATTAAGAAAATTGAACTTTGTTTACGGGGAGAAAAACGTTATACCGCTTTTGTATGGAAATTGACAGCCTCACACTCGTCTTAAGGGGACTATATTTTTTGTTGTGCCATTATTTCATTGATTAATGATACTTAACCTAATTACAATTACTGACTGATTCCTAACTAGTTTCGAACTAAGTTTTTAATGGTAGTACTGTATTTCTTTTATTTAAATATGTAAAGATTATTAAAATATTATAATAAAAACAAGTTCCTAAATATAAATAATTGTTTTATTTATAGGTTTTGCGCCGATTATAATCGGCATATTTTGCCGATTAGTCGTCGACTAGTCGCCGACTATAAAAGATGCCGACTAGTCGGCTTTCCCGACTAGTCGGCTACTAGTCGGCCCATCTCTACAAGTACATGTCTTTTCCTGATGGAAAATTAATATTGTTGCGTTTCGTTGATTCCTTCAAATTTCTAAATACGAGTATTGATAAATTGGCGAAAACAATGCATAATGAAAAATTTGTGCACTTAAAAAAACATTTTTCGAATGATGCACAGTTTCACCTTCTTACTCGAAAAGGAGTGTATCCTTACGATTATATGAATAATTTACATCGTTACAATGAAACATCACTCCCAAATAAAAAAGATTTTTATAATTCTCTTACGAATGTGCATATATCTAAAAAAGATTATGCTCATGCGCAATTAATTTGGAGACAATTTAGATTAAATAATATGGGTCAATATACAGACTTATATTTAAAAACGGACGTTTTATTGTTAACTGACGTCTTCGAACAGTTCCGTATCACATGTAAAAGCTTTTATCAATTAGACCCAGCGTTTTATATTACCGCTCCGAGTTTATCTTTCGATGCGATGTTATACAAAACACAAGTCGAGTTAGAATTGATAAATGATGAATCTATTTATAATATGATACAATCAGGAATTAGAGGCGGTATTTGTTTAGTTTCACATAGATATGCCAGAGCGAATAATAAATATATGTTGGATTATGATCATTCGATTCCACAATCTTACCTCATATATATAGATTGCAATAACCTGTATGGTCATAGTTTAAGTTTAACTTTGCCGTTATCTGAATTTAAATTTCTATCTAAAGAAGAAATCACTAGTTTAGACGTAAATAGTGTACCGGATAACGCAGAATATGGTTTTATTCTTGAGGTTGACTTAAGCTATCCAAAATCATTGCATTTAACCCATTCAGATTACCCTCTAGCTTCACAGCGATTCATTGCACCAGGTTCAAAAACTGTTAAACTAATCCCAAATCTATATGATAAATTCTATTACGTTATTCATTACGTTCATTTAAAAACATGTTTGAAACATGGTTTAATATTAAAAAAAGTTCATAGAGTCATTACATTCCGTCAAAATGATTATTTAAAACAGTATATTGAATTAAATACGCGTTTGAGACAACAAGCTAAATCGACGTTTGAACAAGATTTTTTTAAATTACTTAATAACAGTATATTTGGTAAAACATTAGAAAACAACGCAAAGAAAGTGAATGTGAAGTTGGTTAATACATGGGACGATAGTCTAAATTTAACTAAAAAGAAAAATTCTGCAAGGAAATTAATATCCAGTCCTTATTACCACAGTAGCATTATTTTTAGCGAAAACCTAGCAGCTATTCAACTGAAGCCAACACAAATAGCATTAGATAAACCAATTTACATTGGGTTTTCGGTACTTGAACTTTCTAAAGCTCACATGTATGATTTTCATTATTCAGTAATGAAACCACATTATGGTGATCGATTGCAAATGTGTTATACCGATACAGATAGTTTTATCTATCATATTAAAACAAATGACTTCTATAAAGATTTAAAAGAACATTTTGTTAATTATTTTGACACTAGTAACTTTCCAATAGACAACGGGTATGGTTTATCTTTGATTAATAAAAAAGTACCAGGGTTATTTAAGGATGAAATGGGTGGTAAAATTATTTTGGAATTTATAGGATTACGGTCAAAACTTTATTGTTTAAAAACTGTCGAAACTGAAATAAAAAAAGCTAAAGGTGTCAAATCATGTGTCGTTCGCGATTTAGAAGTGTCTGACTATAGAAAAACTTTATTTTCTCAATCAATTTTAAGGAAAAAAAATAAATTGTTTAAATCAATAAAACATCAAGTTTTCACTCAATGCGTTGACATAGTCGCTTTATCCAGTAAAGATGATAAACGTCTAATATCATCAGATAAGATATCTACAAAAGCACTGGGTCATGTTGCTTTTCTAGGAGTGTAAAACATTATTTTGTAGCTTATTATCGAGTTGACATAATTATTATTGTAACTCTAGTTATAATAATGTAGGCAAAACAATGCCATGAGTTATGAGTGGCTCTTAAGTATTCATTCTGAACCCTTTCCAAATCAACGTCATAAATTCAAAATTAAGAATACTATTTTGTGAAAATAAAAATACAAGGTATACCTATACCACGCATAAACTACCTGCGGTAAACTAAACGCGATGTTAAACCTATAAGTTATTTTTTGTAAAAATCAAATGGTAACTACTTTTTTGCTAGAGAGCCAGCTTTTAGAACAATACACGATGTTATAGCTATAAGTAATTATAGTTTAAGTTAAATAAGAATTATATTATTATATTATAAAAGCTGCATTTTATTTATCTCTTTCGAAATGAAATAATTATTTAGGTACCTATCCACTAATATTATAAACAAAGCAGTTTGATGATACCGACCAGCATGTTGCAACACGTTTGTTTGCTTTAAAGGAATGAAACTCGAGAACAGACACCTGCGCTGTTTCTTTGTAAAAATAGCAATATCAAGTATCATTGCATCAATGCATGATTTTGTCGAGTAAACACTAACTTCCATTAAGTGTTTATAATGTTAGTGGATTATTCTTTACTTGTACGTTACAGAGGCAAGACCTTTTGAGCTAATTAAATAAATAAATATTGCACGTTGGTAAGTTTCAAATTTTGACTTTTCTGTTTTCAATTCGAAATACTACCTATTTACGTATCTTAATGTGTTATTTTTATTGTTTCAGATAATGTCGGACATGGTACTAAGAAATGATGTGGAAATACAAGAGGGACTCTTAGGACTCGACACCCAAGATCTATTCTTTCAATGTGCGCAAAAATTTCCAGATTCGGATTATGAGGAAAACTTGCCTGTAAAAAGTTTAAAGAAAACACCACCAAAGCAGCTAAAACGAAAATTAAAGAAGACGACTAAGAATAATTACAGTAGCATCCAACGAAAGTCTTCATTTGTTTTGAACCGCGAGCCCTGTAAAGGGAGGCGGTTAATACAGATTAAAATAATTGACATTAGTGATGAAAACTGTGAAAATGAAAGCGACGTTGTTGTTTCGGCTCAATATGTAGTAAAAGATTTTGTGGACAATATATTAGACCAAACGGAGAGAGTGATCAAAAATATATCAGAAACTATAATCGATAATTAATTAATGTATATTTTAGTTAGTAAGTATTGTTTAAATTAATAAAGATAATCTGTTTTTAGTTAATTTTATTTAAAAATGTATTAGTCATAGATTATTTTGAAATAAATCCTTGCTTATCTGATTTGTTCAAATAATGTATTTTATTTATGAAATAGGTACCTTATTTGCATAGACGAAATAATAATAATACAAAAGTAATGATTGATAGAAATATATTTCAGTAAAAATATTAAGTACAAGATACAGAGTTAAAATATTTACATAAATTAAATTTAGTATGGTTATCAATATACCATTTTTTTATACACATAACATTTTTTAGAGCACACATTTTCTTATGATGAACACAATTTAAATTTACATTAGACTCCTCATATTGACTATATAATTTTAAAAGATTAGGACAGCCTAGCTTTTCTCCAATGTCAATTACTTCACAGTTCTCACAAAGATCTTTAATCCATTTGATCTTTTCAGTTCCTTTAATTAAAACATTTTGACAATTCAGATACGGTTTAACATTACGTTTGAATTCACTGTAGTCGATAAAACCTTCACTCCAATAAATTCCACGATTAGCTTCTATCCATCGTACCTGTTTCTTTTCTTCCACCGATAAGTGTTTAAAATGGAAAGGAGGTTTCACAAGAAAAGTTTGCGTACATTCGTTTCTTATAACGGCAAATTCTTTTATAATAAATTTATTATCTTTATCCTTAAATCCTTGTAAGTCCACAATCACAAATTCACTTGTGTTGGAATTCATATTTATGTTATCTTTTTCACTATGTTACTCAACGGTCTGTATTCAATGATGGAATCGTTTAAAATGAGACAATATGCAGCGGTGTGATCAGGTATCTCTGAATCGCATTCAAGCTCAATACGTACACTGACTACTGGACCGGACTTTAGGTTTTCACATTGTCTAGAGCAATCGATGACAAACAGTGGAGTTTTTTCATTAAATTCTTTTGGACTTAGCAGTGGTTCACTTCTACGTCCGTAATAGGATTCTTGGAATTTGATATATTGTTCATATAATAACGCAAATTTCTGATCTTTAAAACTTATATTTAAATTTTCATATGGAAAATAGACAGAATTAAGATACACTTTTACATCTCTCAAATTACAATGATCGAATCGTGATATATCTTTATCTGACGAGTTTTTTCTATTTGTTTGTAAGCCTAATACTACATATCTCGGTTTTTCAATCTGCGACGATGTTTTGATTGCCCAAGTATGCTTAGTTGTTTTTGGTACTAATGGATACTCATATAAATCCCAATTCCTAAAAGCTAAATGGAGGGGACGATCTTTTTCTAATATTTTTAATAAATATACTTTTTCTTTGTCAGACACTTTAATGTGTGGGACGCGCCAAACTAATTTTTGAATTGTAATGTCTTCGAGTGATTTGCCAGTTGGAATTTTCAAAGAATTTAAATCTGTATTGCTGCGTAATAATATTAGTTCATGTTTGCAGTTCATAATAATTTTCTTATAATCTTCAGCAAAGCCTAAAATGTTTTTCAAGGGTATTGAACAAGAAAAGTGTTCACCATGAGTTGTCTTTGTCCCGTTTACATCCCAACCCCAAGCTTTAGCCATTTTAGCCTCATTTTCATTTAAAGATAGCAAATTTTTCATTGTTGTTGTCATTCCTGCATTTTTTATTCTATCGATTTCTACTCCATTGAGTTCATAACGAA
This sequence comes from Idaea dimidiata, assembly GCA_949358125.1. NCBI lineage: Eukaryota > Metazoa > Arthropoda > Insecta > Lepidoptera > Geometridae > Idaea > Idaea dimidiata. The sequence goes on from OX442334.1 coordinate 14,485,180, forward strand.
CATCTTGGAACATAAAAAGAATTGGATTATTCGTGAACTCGATAGTATTAACTTTTTCTTTTCCAACACCTTTTACAATGTTTACCGTTCCTTCGATATAGAGAGTACTTGCTGATGGTAATATGTATAAATCCTGTTGGTTAATAGGGATGCGAATTTCGTCATTTCTGTTGAAACTTGTTATGTAGGGCTTATATGAATGATATTCTATACCATCTATGGTATTATCGTATGCCGGTGAACTCGTTATATCTAAGATGTTCATTTTAGTAGTCCGATTAATTTTAAGAACTGTTTATTTTCTTTTGTAATATTATTATTATTATTTTTCTTAGTTGTTCCTTTACGGATTGATCGATGAGTACTGATGTGTTTTATTTTCTTATTACCGTATTTATTAAAGTCTATCATTTTTTCTGATGTGCATATACAATTGAACTTCTTCACCTCGTAGATTTATCAAATTATTATTTATGTCTAACAATCTGATATTTATAGTACTTATGTTATTTTGATTAATAGGAAAATAAATTATATTTTTTGGTACTTCTATTATTCGATACCCTGGTGGAACGTTTGGAGCAAATTCATGAATTATATGGCTTGATTTTCCATTAATATATGATCCGCTCACTATGTCACATTCGATTCTTACCACTGTTGTAGATAAAATGTTAACTGGAAGCTGCGACTCGTGTATTATATTGGCTTTAAGAGTTTGTTTATCAAACCCTAATAATTTTCCAAGAGAATCATTTTTGTCGAATCGTATGTTTTTAGAACAAAAAAGAAAAGTTTTCAACGTGTTATTGTTACAAAATAAATTTATGTTTGTACCATTTTTTACGTTTGATTTTAAATAGTCCGAAATATCTTGGAGTTCATAAGCACCTTCGGGTATTTCTAAGACTTCATTGTTGTCATAATAAAATTTATTATTTCGTTTATCAATGTTAGGGATCGAATTGAATGTTGACAAATACAGAAGGGCACACTCGAATTCACCGTCAAATTGCAATGGTGGATAAAAAGTAGAAGATAAAATCGAGGTATTACCAGTTATAGACAACGTGAAAGACATTTTACAAATGAACGTAATTAAAACAATTTTATAATTATATAGTCAATATAATGATTAATAATCTATCACTAAAACAAAAAAAAAAAAAAAAAAAAAAACAAAAAAACACTCGTAAGTTAAAGAACCACACACTTAACATATAAAATTCTTGTTTGTTAGATTTACAATAGCGTACTTATCACCTAACTCTTCTTTCCAAAACGTTTGTAGAAACTTTAAACATAAATGACCGCAATTAGATGTATTAAAGTCTTGATATCTACAATAATTATATGTGATGCGATATTTCAAATATTTAGCCAACTCTAACGGTGGCTTTAAATCACCAAAGCTATCAAAATATGCACAATTTTCGAATAGTTTTACATAGGCTACCCAATGAGTTCCATCATTTTCTGAACTATCTAAATTAACAATCCCACACTCAATATCCTTCGATTTTGACGGAAGTTTATTTCTCATAAAAACACCCCTAAAGTATGGAACATGTTGATTAGCATAATCTAAAATGTCAAGATCAGTAAGTGCGCGTCTGGGTAACCTTTTAACTAGTTTTTTGATTTATTTATAAAAATACCATTTCCTGTCTTATAGGGTTTTATATAGAGGCCTTTCCCAAGAGCAATTGATTCTATCATTCTATTATGACGTTGAGCTTCTTCCAAGTTCTTTTTAGCTGATTTATGATCGTTTACAGCTTTCGTTATTCCTGCTGCGCCTCCAGCCATTGCGCCCAATGCGGATAGTCCAGCGAATATTGGAATGAGCGGTAAAATACCTCCTATTTTCGGTAACGGTATAACACGAGGCACATGAACTTTTTTCTTATTTTTAATGAGTTTTTTAGCTGCAGAATAAGCTTCCTTTATTGCTGCAGCATCACTTTTCGGTTTTGACCTTTTCAATTTTTTATGTATTTTTGAAACCAACGACTTGAATGATCTCCCGCCTGCACCGTACTTGACCTTAGTTTTCATCGTTTTGTTCACAAGCCACGAAGCCAATTTCTCACCTGTTCCAGCGTTTTTTGATTTCATTCTCTGTTTTGCAATATTTATGAGATCTAAATCTGCTTTGTGTCGATCTTTCAAACTGTTTGAATTATTATAAGCAATATCGTGTCTCATACATGCGTTATCAAGCTCATTAACTCCTTTATCCCCTCTTAGTAATCGTTTCTTTAATCGTGTACCGGGTCCACAATAATTATAACCAGGTAAATGCAATTCAAATGGTAATTTATTTATAATACTATTTACGAGACCTCTACCGCGCATAGCTGAATTATAAATGAAGTAATTTCTATTGTCATTCGCAATTTTATATTTTTATAAATCTAATAAAACAGAATTATAATATAGCTTGTTTATCAATCCAACTGTTTTCACTTTTAGAAAGACCCAACCACTTGACAAAGAGTTTATTATTCTTTTTTCTTAAAACTTTTTCAATAAGGTATACGTTCGGACAGTTGGTTTTCAGCAGTTCTTGTTCATAAAAACGTCCTAATATTGGATGGTGGTACAGATCTTCTATAGAATACGTAACTGGTACAGAAAGATAAACATTTTTAACTAAAAACAATTCTGTAGACCAGTTAGGGGTATATCCTTTTTCGAAGCAGCTTTTATATTTACTTATACGAACATGATCTCCGATTTTTAGTTTATTGGATTTTGTATGCTTATTATTAGAGTTCTGGAATTTCATAATATTTTTCATTACAGCATTTTGATTTGAATGGTTAACATCTTTAGGTTTATAATTTATTGTTCGATGTATTGTGTTGTTATATTTTGATATGACACTTGTCAATGACTCTCCAATCCATTTATAGTTACCATTAAAACTAAAAACTTTAAATAACTTATTTTTCAATGTCCGTATTAGTCTTTCAACTATAGAAGCTTTTTTAACAGAATATGTAGAGTAATGATTAATGTTGTACTTTGCTGTTACTTTTTTAAATTCATCGTTGTAAAATTCGGTGCCCATATCAGTTTGTAAATTAATGGGTTTTCGGTGGTTTTTATCTAATACACTTTGAAACGCATTTGCGATTTCAGTTTTTGTTTTAGTTTTAACGGGGATAGCCCAAGAAAACTTAGAAAAACAATCTATTATCACCAAAATATATCTATAGTCACGGTTATATCTTTTTAAACTTTGAAAATCAATTAGATCTGCTTGCCATAAGTCATCGATGCCCTTTAATAATACTGATCGTCGATTAAAATTCTTGCGAACAGCTTTATGAATTTCATTCACAATTTGAAGTTTACTCATTTTTTAGTTCTAAGTAAATCAGCTTTTGTACAATAATCTGCAATAATATTATCGAAATGTTCTTTTACAACTGTTTTTAAATTATTTACTATTGTTGTGATCTCTTCCTTCTTTATATACAATTCATTTTGTGTATCTACGTACTCCTTGTTGACAGCATCAGAATTTTTCAGTGGAATTATAATACCGGTTAATCTTGTATTATGTAAATCAAATTCTCCGCTTTCGGCTTTCATTAAGATTTTATCAAAACTTTCTATAAAATCTGGTAAACGCAATCGTTTATGAATGTGATGTCCAAACTTGTCCATCATGGTGAACTGACAGGTGTCATCGATAAAGTTGAAATGAAATAACTTTTTAAAGTCATGCTATTTATTATGGTATAATCCCGCTTTCACGCAATTCTTCTATAATAGAAATTATTTCATTATCCAACCCAGTGTTACCAGCATCTTTTGAAGCAATCAAAAGCTTTAATCTATCTACTAATTCATTAGGATCGTCCCAGTAAACGTAGTCAGCATTTTTCTTCCAAGTTTTCATAAGTGGTAAACCTTTTCCTTGATGTGTTGTATCAGGTTGACTACTATCAGTGCTTACTGAAACTTTACGTAATTTGAAAAGTGGTTTTATAATAGTCAAGTATTTCCGACCTTTATTACTCTTGATCGGTTGATTTGGACTAAAATTTCTTCGATGAGCATTTGTTTCTTGTAACATTAACTTATAATGAGTCAAATCTTCATTATTTATTACGTCCAAGTTAGGGACTTTTTTAAAAAGTAATTCTTTTATTCCATTCGTAAATTTGTACTTCTTTGTGCCAACTTGAATATAACCATCGGTCAACACCACACGCGAAGATCCCATCATGAGTTTATTTCCGCGATCATTTCTAACACCAAACGGAACACTATCTAAACTATCTGAAGCATCCGGAGTAAGGGACCACGAAGAAATATCTAAATTTGCATCGGTTGAACCCGAAGACACTGTTTTAAAAGATTCGTCTTCTTCTTTATCCATTTTGATTGTATCACCATCGTAATCGTCATTGTCACTATCCTGTGACTCACTATATTCTTTTGGGCTTATAGACGCAATACTATTTAATCCAACGTTAGATTGTCTCTTTAGAGTTTTATCGCTACCTAATGGACTTGAAGTATTGAATTTAACATCATTTTTTAAGGCTTTGGAAAAATTAAATGATTTTCTTTTGACCGGAGACTCTATTAATAAAGAACTGTCTACCATTTTATTAAGCGGTTCTGTGATTGGTTTAAAAACCGATTCCAAAATATTACTTCTTTCCATTTCAATATTTCGCATTTTTCGAACCTTCTTTTTAACAGCTTCCGCAGCTTCAACAATTTGTTTTTTTAGATTTTTTTCCATTGCATCAGAGTCGATTGAACTATTAACAGTATTCATGTGAAATGATAGCGTAGTTTATGTATTTAGCTATTTATAGTCAATTTCTAAATTTAATAACATAATATTATTTACATAGAAATACAATCGAATAAAAATCGCCTAGAGAGCCACAGCATGACCATAAGCAATGAATTATGCATTCACCCTTTCCTTTAACAGCGTTTATAAATCGTTTTTTTAATTTTTGTTTCATCATATTCGACTTTGCTGGTTGTAAGTAACCTCACAAAATGATAGTACGAGTAATATTCTCCGCTATTTATAAGGTATAAAAAAGATAGACTTATTAAAAAAATTACTTTTTTCTTTATTTATAAAAACAATCTAATAATTTTTTCGAATACTTTTCTACAAATCGGACATTTAACTCCGACAGATAGAGAACACTTTGCACACGCCACAGCATGACCACAAGGTATGAAACACGTATTTAATTCTTCTTGCACACAAATTTTACATATAATTGACGATGGTATTGCGTCGACTTTTATTTGCAGAGTTTCAGGTTCAATTTGACTGCATTCTTCTTCGAATTCTTCATATCCTCCATTTTGTACATTTTTTACATAGTCTTCTCCTTTCATTACCAATACATACGGACATTTGTCAAACCAGCGTGCATGCTCTTCCCATGGTATATCGTGGGGGCCCCAATCTTTCATTCTTCCGCCGCAGTAAAAACAGATGACTCTGTCACCTCTTTCGGTATAAAAAAATCCTGCTTCAGCCATTTCTTTTGGTTTCTGTTTCAAACCTATCGGCCAAGTTTCAAAACTGCGTAAACGTTCCTCTTCATCAGCGAACCGACGAAAAAAGGGAATGTAGGACATTATTAAAAACACTGACAAAACATGTATTTTGAACCACGGATCGACGAACAATGATTTAAATAATAGCTATGCTATTCAGTTTCATAAGTCCGCTAATGAAATAAAACAAACGTATCAAATTTCTTTCGATAACAACCTTTGTTTTTTTCACAGTCCTTGTTTATTACAACATAACTATAAGGTTCTTTCCATATCTGAGCACACATTTCTCTGAATTCTTGCCATGTCATATCAGTATTAACGTGCTCATCATAAATGTGTCTCATGTTTATATCATCTTGCTTGAACAATACTATTAAATTTGCATTGTCTCTTATTAACTGTTTTGGTATTTTGCTATATGTCTGGTTTAAATAAAAACAGTCTATGTATTTGTGTCTGCCCATTGCAAAAAAATTACGCATACTGTTTTGATTTTCACAAGAGACATCATCAAAAATAATTACTGAATTACATTTTGCTACTTCTGGAGTGATTACTTTTTGATTTTCATAAAACTTTGAGAAAGTAACACCAGGAACCCTTTGTAATACCTGCTCTAAGTACTTGTACTTCGGTTGATAAAGAGTTTTTGAATATACATAAACGTTACGATATTCTAAACCATTTTCATGCAAAAGTAGACCTATAACCAAATTCGTTTTTCCACAGTTCGATGGACCGCATATTATACCGCGAACTGTATTTGGTAATAGTTTTCCATGACGAAAATTTTGTTGATCAGACGAAAAGTTGATATTTTCAAATTGTAAAGATACTGGTTGCTTAACGAACTTCATTCTAACAGTGCACCTAACGAAATGACTAAAGATCTATAATAACTGTAATTAATAAACCCTAATGGTTAGCACTAAAATATTAAATAAAGTTTTGTTTCACATTCTAGGTATTGTACGTTGTAGACCAATAATTTAAAATATATTCTTTGATCTTTGGGTTAGAACCCCCGATGCGAAGAGTGTCCTGGCACTCGTTGGAAACTTGTAGTTTTGTTTCACATTTTTAGTTATTGTTCTTTTTGGACCAATAGGTAACTCTGAAAAAACTCTATTCTTTCAAATTTTGGGCAGCGAGGGCGCGGGGGCTGACCAAAATTTGAAAGAATAGAGTTTTTTCAGAGTTACCTATTGGTCCAGAAAGAACAATAACTACCTACTAGGGTGCTATAGGCATTTATTGTTCGAAGCCTGTTGTGTTACTCAATCCTAATTAAATATTAATACCATGGGTTAGCTACTGTTTTGTCTAATCTTACAAATAATTTCTATATATTCTTGGATTTCTGCATGACTTAGGCACTCGATTGGACTGGTCGATTGGAGATAAGAGGAGTCTTTATTATTATAGTTTAACCACTAACACACCTAATGGTAAGTTTTGGCGCGGTCAAGTTGACCACCTTTACCTAGCAGATACTTACCTGTTAACTAGTGGTGGTAGACAAAAGAAAGTTAAACAACGTTCTGCCTCATCTTTCCCCGATCATGTGATTGTGTAGATTCATCATCGCCAGCTCCATCTCCCCTAACACCCCCTGGACTCTTACCTTTCCCCTGCATCACCCGGACTCTCACCTTTCTCCCCACCCTGTTATTGTGTAGATTCATCATGGCCCTCTCATCCCGCTCCATCTCCCGGGCGTCCAGGAACCGCCTTGCGAGCCGCGCTCCGTACGCCGCCTCCCCGCACCTCGTACCACCCCCCGCACCCCCCGGACCACCAGACCACTCCCACTGGTCTGCTGACATGCGCCTTCTGTGTTACAATATACATTTCATGTAGTTAGGTAATTTTGAAATATTTCAAATATTTAATTTATATTGTATCACCTTCCGACTCCGGACTCAAGTAGACCGACAGGCTGTAGACAAAACATAAGTCGTTGGCGCCTAATCCCGCCCCTGAGGAGAATTATAATTGTGATCCCCCAGCACAGTCTTTGAAACATTACCCATTGTGCCCTAACACCTGTACGGTGGACAACTTTAACGAGGCTCATGACGCTGCCAAAACTGTAGTTTTGGGCGGATAGGATTTCATTTGTTAAACGCTGACACGCAAAGAAGAAGATAAGCAAAAGCTATAATGATGCCATTTAACGGGGGGGCTTTTGTGACCCTTATGAAGGTATCCTTCTTTCGGGTTACATTTCTTACCGGGGTTGTTGTAAGTACCTACAGACACCCACCTAGTGCTACACCCGCAGGCCGGCAGGTCGCCCCTGGCACAGGCCGCACTCAGCGCGTGCGTCACGCCCGCTGACGCCATAGCGTACGTGAACGCCGCTTCGCGACTTGCTGTCAAACAAAACATATATACAGCTATAACTTTAGGATTAAATCTAGCACCAACTACGAGGGATTATTTCTAAATCGCTGTGGCTAAGAAAGATGAAATCGAACTAAAAATAAAACATGGTCATCTAGTTTTTAAATGATATCAATAATATCTATTGAATATTATTGCCCCGTTGACCACCCCTTGTCGCTCTTATTACATATCTGTCATTTCACTGAGTAAAGTAGAAAATAGTTTCTCGAGAAACACATTTCGCAGTGGATGTGTTGCATGCAACTCCATATCTATTATGCAGGGTGAAATATCGAAGAGGTCAATTGGTATGGATCCGCGCGTGCCAGTTGACCACTAAGCCGGGTTCCGAACGCGACATTGCCTTGGTAAGATAACAAATGAGAAACGACTGTCAATTAATTTGATTATTCAATTACTTGTAGAAGTCGCAGGTCGTAAATCAGCGTGGACTTTATTGCCTACTGTTCACTATAAATATCACGCCTTAACTGTATAGATTAACTGAGCTCGGTTATTCATAGAACATCTGGCAACTTAGCATCGAGACTGGATCGTCCGCATATAGGTTTGAATTCTGCCGTGGTATAATTTATAAAAACAATTTTGAAAAAGGAATTAGGAAAATTAACCTAATTGTGGGTTAGAAGTTAACACTTTATTAAATAAAATGTTCACGGAATATTGACGTAATAAAAATCTACATACAAAGATTAATTACTTGACACTGGCTGTATGTAAGATCGTGCGAAGGTATTTTTATGAATATGAGAAAAAGTTAAAAAGTAAAAGAACCGCTAATAAAAGTTGAACAAACGTTACTGTTCGCGCTATAAGTGGGTAGTTTTACAGCCGTTTATATTGTATATTTATATCGTAGTAATATTGTCCACTCGTCTCGGGATAGGTGTCAACTATTGTAGCGTATGTCACGACAACCAAAGAGATTTAATGTTAATTATAATGTCGAATAGAGAGACCATCGACACAATACGAAACATGCAATTATCACCGTCACTAAACGGTATGCGTCTATATTCATAGTTTATATCGACAACGGTTCTCACTGACATATTCTACAGGATTTGATGGAGAGGGCATTGTCGCTTGTTGCGTAGTGAGACCGTAATGGCTTCGGAGAACAAGCCAACAAACAAGTTGTAAATCCTACAATTTATATTTCAAAGAGACAGAATGTAAAGCCTTGTTCAGGTATTTCAGTCAAGTAATTCAATGACTAAATTGGTTTTTACGATTGTTATTCTACTCTACTTAATTGGTATTACTTTTAGGTACTAAATTGGTCGCTATATTATTATAAAAAACTGAACTAGGTTTCATGATTCGTATTAAGTGTAGAGTTGATGACAACTACCTGTAAGGTACTAAAAGCGCTTTTAAGGACGCGACTCATGTGAAATCCCTTCCGATTGAATAGTTTTATTCATAACCGGTATCAAATAGATCTTTAAACAATGTATTATGTTATTGTACATGATAGGTACAAGAAGTGTCCCCTTCATTTCAAAAACAATAAAATATAACTTTAAATACCACTATTATACAGGCAAAGTTACCCCTGTTTTACAAAATAAATCAATTTTTCTTCTAAATCTTTAACCGCTATATTTTCTTATAGGCATCATAATATTGGAAAATACAATACCTAGAACCTCTTCATCGCATTTTATAAAAATATTATTTTAATCTTCGTTAATGATTGATTTTACGAGAAAATGTAAATTTTTTCATGCAATTCCATCTCGCTCATTTATATGCAATCGGACAACGACCGATAATTATCATCTATCGCCGCCTTAAATAATAAAACACTTTATAAATTTACCGGATTCAATCGCGTTTCGTTCATGTTTGTTTTTCAACGTTGACAGCTGGTGGTCGCTTTAAAATGTTACGAAGATTTTTCCTTTCTTGTTGTTACTTATTTTAAATGTTACGTAGATTTTTCCTTTCTTACTTGTTGTTGTTTTGAAACCGAGTTGTAACATCGATTGAAATTCTCAGATTTTCTATTTGTTCCTTTATACCTCTATGACTTTGAATATCTTATCATCCAATCAATATTTAATGTCGCTGTCAAAATAAATAATTGAGTCGACAGTCGATCAAGGTGTAAAATTGCTATAAAAATGTTTTTAATTTATAAAATAGTGTAATGGCTGTAGGTACGCGTTGAGCAACCGAATTCCATCACCCTTCAGTGGCGCGCAACCAAAGACAATGAATAGCACAATAATAGGGAGACAATTAACAAGAAGATTATTTAACGTGTGTTGCAATAAAGTATTAATCAATAAATCAATCAATCAAGATTGCTTCTTAGAGTGAACTAACATCCATGGGTAAATTGTAATTGTTTACGGGGTCTTTTTCCGCAAATAGATCCTCTAAATATATCACACGCGTCGTCGGAAACTGGAGGACATGTTCGTTCAAGTGTCAGCGCATGCGCCTCCACACAATTAACTCTTGCGTTTTATGCAGGATTTATATTGGAAGCGACGACCGCGACGCCGACGGCCTGACGAGATGGCGCACCAATATGTGGGTAAACTTACACGGAAGATTTACTTTGACTGAGGGTTTCCGGTTTTTACGCTAATTTTTATTTTATGATACAAAAACGCATAACCCCTAAGACCTACTAAAATATTCATAAATATAATAAACATTCATTAATTTAGAGTATTGCGAAATTGGAGTCCGATTTACATTTGACTTAATTTTTGTCCGTGGTAAACAAAATCTGCTTATAAAAATCCAGATAGCGGCTCTAGCGGATAGTAAACGGTGCGTACCAAGGATTTACATACTTACATTTTGTTTATCTTGTAGGTCTAACCAAAAATATTATAATAGTACGCACAGGTACCTACATAGTATAATACTTTATTTAATGAGCTCAATAATAGACATAACCACTTCAAACTTCATAAAAAAATCTCATCATCTCTGGAATGATTGACAGATCAATTTCAATGTTTCGATGCATAGCTTATATAAATAAATAAACAGTGTCACCTAACTAAGCCCTCTAGAGTGCGTGCCAGATAAGTCTGCTACGACTGGAGGCGTCACTATCTAACATTATCCCCCTTACTTATAAAATATTATTTACACATGACTATAAGTTATGTGACGTTTGTCTCTGTCTGTCAACTTTGAAACTTCATGTGACAGTAAAAGACAAACGATGCATAGTTATGCAGCGCATTCATTAGCTTTTATAAGTAAGGGGGTGACTAGTTATATTATCATAGCGGACAGAGATTAGTTCCGATTATGACCACGCGTAGACCTATCTGGCGTGCACTGTGCTTGCACATATTTATGCTTAAAAGTAAATATTTGTATCGGGTTTGGGTGTCCACCTATGTTTAGTCTAGTACCCATAGTACAAGAATAGTGCTTAGTTTGGGGCTAGATTGCGCTGTGTGTAATGTCGTGCAATATTTATTATTATTTATTTATACTGTAGCTATGTAGAAAGGGCTCTCAGCACAAGACAAGTGCTCAAGAGTAGAGATATGTGCGTGAGTTCCTCATTCATCGTCTGTCTGTGGTGGGAACCGGTCGTGTCGCGGCGCTCCGGGATGGTATCCGCTAATGAACGTCGTAACTGAATGAAATGTTGCCGTTTCACTATTGAATTATAACTATTTATTTATAGACATTTATAGGATTTATTACATTTGTCTTACTTTAATAGCCACGAACCAGTAACGTGTGTGAAAGCAATGCGTATTATTCCCATGGAAGTGTAAAAGTCTAGGCTATCTATTAAGGGCTTGTCTATTAGGGGCTTTTTATTATAAGACCTAAACCGATAAAATAAGACAATTAGATAAATATTTGTTCTTGTTTGGAAGCCTTAGCATAATTCAGGAAAAAAGTCAATATTTCATCGAAAAATCCTATTACTAATATTATAAATAATTTCTTCTATTGTTTTCGCGATTTTCCATAATAAAACACTTTCGCGTTTTTCTTCATGGTTTAAAAAAAAAAGCCAACTGTAAAGTTGGCGATTGCTCGGTTCGTTTAAAACCATGAATTGCCAAGAAACTTGAAATATAGGTAGCTGGATACCGGGAATAATACATAGGCTACTTTTTATCCCGATATTTCCGCGGGAATGGGACTTACGTGGGTGAAACCGCGGGGCGCAGCTAGTAATAGAATAAGAATAAAACTTATTCAAACAAGTTTAAGTCTTCGCCACTTGCCAGCGAGCCCAATATGCTGGCCGCATTGCCACGCTGACTGAATGCCAATGATAATTCTTTGCGCTAAGTAAACTCCAGCATTCTGGTCTCATGTTGTCTCCAGGCGTTCAGACAAAAACGAATATTATATAAAATTGTTTTTATTGACACAGGATTTATTTATTATCATTTTTATTTATTTATTTATATCGCCTACTCATAATTTTAAGTCGTTAAAAGTACATGTTTTTTCCCTATCAAATAATACCTACATTGAACTATTTCGACAATATATTTAATTTCGGACGTCGTCCTATGACACAATTGTGATACTGAGTATCGACTTCATAAGTATCGCCTCAGTAAATATTATAACGTGTTTAATGTGGCGTCTACACCGGCTGTCACCGCTCGCATGATATGTGGTGTGGACGCGGCATTACTCTCGCCTGACCTAGACCTCGCCTCGAGTCGACTACGTGAACTGAACGTACAGGGGCGGACTCACAGTAACACAACATAACCAACCTACTACAGGAATGAAAACTTAAATTATGCGCAAAAATCAAATAACAGTTTGATTTATCAGTTTATGGTTTGGCATAAACAAAGGCTGCGTTTCACCGAGACACCATAACGACGGTCGAAAACCTTTTACCGCTACCAAAAAAATGTACAAAAATTGACATATAGGTATAGTAAACATGTGGATACCCGGACCTGTACTCTATTTCTACGAACGAACTAAAAATTTGTCAAAATTTATACGTTAGTAAGCAGAGTTAATTTTTGGGTGACAGTTTTTTTCGTTCGTTTAGAGTAGAGACCCAGGAGCCTTATTTTTGAATCGCTTGTTGCACTTAAGGCGATTTAAATAATTCGATATCTGCTGATTATCGTTTGATGCCGGACTCCTGTTGCGAGTGGTTGATACCACTCGTTGTGGACGTGCGATTCACGTAAAAAAATACAGAAATTTAACGAAAATCAGTAGAAATCGAGGTAATAAAATCGCCCGAAATGCCTCATTTGGTTCAAAAATAGAGCTCCAGGTTTTCTCTAGATACTCTATTTAGAGCTGTAATACATTCTGTTGGTAGCCGCAACTGGTTGTTGGCGGGGTATCCCGGCAACATATCTATCTAACTAACGGTTCTAACGGTCAGTTTCCTTCCAAGTAACAATATCTTCTATTAGACCATAATATTAAAATAGTTATCTCGAAGTATCAGAACTCTGTCATCCGTCATCTGTCATCTGACGACCTCTGTGGCGCGTCGGGCGTACGCTTGGCTGCAATGCAGAAGGTTGCGTGTTCGTTTTCCGCTGGGTGCAAATATTTATGCTTAAAATAAATAATTGTATCTGGTCTGGGTGTATTTCTATGTATATTATGTATGTATTTACAAAAGAAAAATAAATATAAGTAGTATATACGTTGTCTAGTCACCGCACACAAGCTTAGTAGCTTACCACGGGCTAGATGGCGCTGTGTGTTGATCACAGGATTTATTTATTTTTATCAGCATTTTGTTTTGTGGTACAGTAAGTCCATCCCTGGTGTAAGCTGTATAGTGGACGTCATCGGTACAATGCATCAATAGTGTTTACGTGGCCAGTGGGCGGTGGCAGTCACGTGGTCACGCGGCGCCCGCGGCGCCAGTTCACACACACACACACGCAGAGTACTTGCAATTTTGATGTTCAATGCCTTGAGCTATCATGTACTAGTACTAGCGGTGATGTCTCAAACATATTCCATATTCCTCTTACTCAAAAGAAAAGCCGCTGCAGCGCTGACAAATTTGTTACGTCTATCATAAAGAAGAATGATGCATAAAACGTCAATATTATAATCGAATTTGGGGTAGCGTTACTGGTTAAACGAGGTTCATTAAGTTGTTTGTTGAAAATGTTTAATATTGATTCCGTACATAATATCGTTGTCCATTCGTCACAGAATAGTCCACAAGTCTATGGTATTGTTTACTTCGATCTATAGATGATAAAATGACAGAGTCGTGTGCGCAAACGAAACAATCCTTATTGATTTATTCAGGCGGAGATATGGGCGGTCTATGACGGTACAAGATTTGTAGATTGCCTTTTGTTTCTGTATTGTAATGATATTAAAGATATAATACGTTGGTTGCCATGAGAGTAAGAGCTCTGCCTCACTAAGATGCCATGGCGACGTCGCTGGCTGGCTTTAATAATAATAATAGGGGTTAAAGTATGAAATTGCCGTTTTATTGCAATAGGTTCTTTGAATTGACATAGAATCTTCATGGTTTGAGGTTTTCGAATGAAACTTTTTTCAAATGGTTTCTGTGATGTTCTTTTTTAAAAAAATGTGAAACATTTGAATATCGTCTTTCAATTGTTTTTGTTATTCAATTTATACAAGAAAGATGGATACTGCGAAAATTCAAATGATTTTTGAATACGAGTTCCGACGCGGAACTAACGCGGCAGAAACAGCCCGCAATATCAATGCTGCGTTTGGAGAGGGGTCTACTAATGAACGCACCGTGCGATTTTGGTTTAAACGCTTTCGTGATGGAAATTTCGACTTAAAGAACGAGCCACGAGGAAGACCGCCCACACAGGTGAATAACGATGAATTAAGAGAGATAGTGGAAGCCGATCCTAGTCAAACTACCCAGGAATTAGCGGCATGGTTTAACGTTACCTTACCCACTTTATTGACTCACTTGCGTCAAATCAATAAAATAAAAAAATACGAAAAATGGGTGCCTCATGATTTGACTGATCTGCAGAAAGAAACGCGTGTTGAAACTTGTGTTGCCTTGTTGAACCGGTACAGAAATGAAGGAATATTGGATCGAATTGTAACATGTGATGAAAAGTGGATTCTTTATGATAACCGGAAAAGAAAAATGCAATGGCTGACCCCAGGTCAAATGCCACAACAGTGTCCTAAAGCAAAACTTACCAATAAAAAGGTAATGGTAACTGTTTGGTGGTCTCAGCATGGTGTTATTCACTATAGTTTTCTTCGATCTGGTCAAGCAATTACGGCAGATGTCTATTGTGCCGAACTCCGAACCATGTTGACAAAACTAGCAGTAAAACAGCCCCGACTCATGAATCGATCTTCACCATTATTGCTCCACGACAACGCGAGACCTCACACAGCACGAGAAACCATTTTGACCCTTCAGGAACTGCACTTAGAAACCATTCGTCATCCTCCGTATTCACCAGACCTTGCTCCAACGGACTACCATTTTTTTCGTGATTTGGACAATTATCTACGTGACAAGAAATTTTCTTCCCAGGAGGCAGTACAAAATGCTTTCACACAGTTTGTGCAGTCTAGATCGTCGGAGTTCTATCGCAAAGGCATTAATAACCTTCCCATTAGATGGCAGCAATGTATAGATAATAATGGCAACTATTTTGATTAAATAAATTTGTTAAAAATTTAAAAAATAAACAATTAAGATTTTCTGTACAAATCGGCAATTTCATACTTTAACCCCTAATAATAATATATAATAAATAATAAACCCACACAAAATACATATTCATATAAATAAAAAAAATCGATATACTGAGGCTTTAAATAAATTAGGTACCGACAAATGGTACCACATCATTGCTTGAAACAAGCGTTTCGTGTCATCAGAATAAAAAATCGAGGATCACGTTCAAAGTTTCAAAATCGCCATACATCTTAAATGTAGAGTGTTAAACAGATGATTTCAGAATGTCCGTCCTGGTTTGACACCCCAAAAATTAAAGGTTCACAATGTACCTACTCATAGCGATTTTGAACATCTGAATGTGGGCATCGACTTTGTATGCTGACCGTACTACTTAAACAGTAATTAGTAGTACTACTAGTAGCATTGGTGATTACAGGATCGTAATCTTGTTGTACGGAAATGGAACAATGCTAACGATCTAACAAGGAGTTGGTCTTGTCATACAAAAGAATTCAACGCGCGATGCCCACCCTGGGGCTAACTTGAGGGTTCGTGCTGCTTTTCTTTTTTTGAAACTAAGTAAAAAAAACAAGCAAACCTGTGAGATAAAGTTAAAATAAGTGTAACCCTTTGATTCTTTGTTTATTATTTTAAGTGTTTACGCCTGAACTGTTTACATTGCGTATGCGTTGTGTTTTTGTAGGTGTAAGTATTTTTTCTTTAAAATATTTCCAATGTGGTAGTTGGGAAAAGGGTGATGCGTGACGCTTTGTATCCGTGTATAGTTTAGCTCCTGATTTTCCTACACATTATTACCCTTGGTTGGTGATAAAGAAAAAACCCCGGGCGAACAGCACCTTCAGCTACAACTGAAACATCAGCCGGCGCGGGTCTGTTTGCTCTTTCACTCACAGTCACTCTCAGTGTCACTCACAGTCACTCTCAGTGTCACTCACCGACTGGCATAACGTGTGCGAACAGGTTCTCGTCTCCGACTCCTGAGCAATTCCACCTCCTTCCGGCGAACGCAGCGCGACACTCCGCGAATGCCTGCCTGTAGGAACATACAACGAGGCTCATTAGTCAATAAGCATCTGGATAGCATTTGATAAAGTTGTAGACAGTGTAGGGTTATGTATGACGTCCAGTAGTTTATATTTGTTCTTCTTGTATTGTTGTGACCCGCAGTTGCGCCTAGTGTGACCTCACTCCACGTTACCTCAGTCCGTCCTGCACTCGAGGCATGGCGGCGGGCGCGGCGCGGCACATGGCCCGTTGTCGCTCCGCTAGGCCCGGCGTCCGCGCGCAGACGAGCGCCGCTCCCAGTCCGCCCCCACCCAGTCCGCCCGCGTTCACTCCGCCCGCGCTCCGAGACCACACCCTGTAATACAGACAGTTGGGCTATAATTGGGATACCTGTGCCCACGGACACAACAAACAGAAAAAGGTGTAGTTTTGGTCGCCCTCATATTTCACGAGCGTATCTTAGCGATGAATTGATTTGACTCTTGTCTTCAACTCGGATTTTAATACCGCCTCAGCGGTAATCAATCACTAACATGACATTTGTATCAAAATGTACAATAATCTCTTTAGTCATACTAAAATTAAAAGCTTCTTAGCAACAGAGTATCTACTAAATGGATTACATATACTATTAAAATTCACTATATAAATTACGAACATGTCGAATAAAATCGAGCATATTTTAAAAAAAGTAGGCAATTCAGATTCCATAACATATTTTTGTACACAAACAATGCATAAACATTGATATTTAATTCTCCGTTCAGCCTCAAACGCAATAAACATATAAAACATGAAACAATACAAGATGTTTGTCTGTTCGTACAACAAACAACACGGTGTTGTAATTAGGAGAACAACATGTGTACAATAAAGTGCGGCTATCGCTTCAGATGCGCCGGCGCCGCGCGTGGGCGACGCTAGACAAAGAGGTCACCGCTTAAAAACCTACCTTATACTTAGTATATTTAATTGACCTTTGACGTTGTCTCTTGTGTACTTTATTTAATTATATTTCTATATTATTGTACACTAGTAGTTCGCCCCGAACTGAGACCTCACGAGAATCCATTTACAGAGATTTTGTTTTTTTGTAGGATTTTAACACCAACAGCTTTATTTTTTTTTACAAAATAAGAATTATTATTAAACGAATAATATAACGAAAGACAAGTAAAAAAATATTTAAAAAAATAAAAAACCCGACTGCAGTTTTAACAGAAAAGTGAAAAACAAGATGCTTATAGTAGCTTTAGGAATGGTGGATGCAGTCGGGCGGGACACGATAATTTTATAATTAATAAATTTTAAAACTTAATTGTAAAACTTTACAAGTAATACTTTTCAAATGTAAATTTAGGAAAGAATAAAATATATTGTTTGAGTGAACACGTTTTCATTGAGTGAACACGTTACGCGTTTTCTCTGTTTTTTATGGTCTTTACAAATATTGGTTAATAGCGTTTTACATCATTATTTTCATTTATTTATTATTTTAATGTCATGACGAATGACGAATCTAACCACGTATCGTTTATCTAAATCGGCCCAGCCGTTTAGGTCCTACGACGGCACAAAAATAGGTCACATACATACATACACTCACGGCAAAAACATAACACTTCCTTTGGCACTTACCCTACCCCTGTGTCGATTTTCATTCATTGAATAGTTATCACCCGCCCGATCCTCCGGGATTTTCGGGATCAAAAGTATCCTATGTTACTCTCCATCATTTAAACTATCCCTATGCAAATTTTCATCCAATAAATAGTTATCACCCGCGTAAGTCCCGATCCCGCGGGATTTTCGGGATCAAAAGTATCCTATATTACTCTCCATCATATAAACTATCCCTATGCAAATTTTCATTTAATAAATAGTTATCACCCGCGTAAGTCCCGATCCCGCAGTATTTTCGGGTTCAAATCCCGCGGGATTTATGGGATCATAAGTATCCTATGTTACTCTCCATCATTTAAGCTATCCCTATTCAAATTTTCATCTAATAAATAGTTATCACCCGCGTAAGTCCCGATCCCGCGGGATTTTCGGGATCAAAACTATCCTATGTTACTCTCCATCATTTAAACTATCCCTATGCAAATTTTCATCCAAATCGGTCGAGCTGTTTGACCGTGAAGAGGGAACAAACAAACAAACAAACAAACAATCAAACAAACAAACAATCAAACAAACATATTTTCGGATTTATAATATTAGTAGGATTTACGACAATCGACCACAATTTGTAACATAAACATGAATTATTTACTTTGATTTACTTTGATCACTAATAGACGTTAACATTCCCTACAAAAATGTCAGATCTTGAAGTATATATCGCAAGCAAACGCAACGATACCGCGATCTAGGAGGTATGTTGAGCGCCATCTATTGACACATTTTTAGAACTTGATTATTTTCTCTTTTTGCACCCCCTATCTCCCCAACCCCCCTACCGATCCGGCTCATCTTCGAACTCATAAATTCTATGGACCTAAACTACGCGCATACCCAAATTCATGAAGATCGAAGCAACGATACTCAAGTTATCGTCGAACAAACATACAAAGATACAAAGATACAAAGATACAAGCGCCAGGCCCGTCTACACTGGACCTCACTCGCTTCGCTCGTTCGGTCAATTATGTCTATTGCTTTTTTGTGTTATAGCGTGTCTCACTTAGTATTAGGGTTCGCCCAAAAATCTGTAACTTGACCTTGCGACTGCTATCGGAAATAACACCCAGAACCAATTGCTTACTATGTCTTCCGAAGCACGGACGAGCTGGAAAGGTGCCACACATATTGTAGGCCCCTCATCCAAGCAATGATCTCTTAATGAGCTACTCAGTTAATTAGAAGAATATAAATTAGAAGACCTTTATTGACAACAAAACGCGTTTTCTATGTTTTGGTTTTCGACATCGGAATATTATGAACGAAATTGAAATGTTGAATATTGAAATTGAAAGCCTGTTTGATTTTAATACGTTTAATATGCTCTATTAATAGTCTATCAGTACTTGTACTTTACTATCGAACCCATAACATTCCCCGTCACATATCACGCTAATAGCGCTTGCCCTCGGGCGGCGGTGTCGACAGATGAGCTAGCTAATCACAATATATTATTTATTAAATACAAATAATTGATTATAGTATGTTCTGTTTGCTTATCATTAGTCATGCTCACGTGATTTATTATACAACTTTTATTCGTTATTGTCAGACCCTAGAGCAGCGTGAGGCTAGAGTTATTTAACTTTAACTTCAAAGCAATTTGGTTCTCAAAATATTGACGTCCATTATATTGTGCCCACTTCGATTTTAAACCAACTTTATTTAAACAAAAATGTCATTTATGTGTAAAAATATCACCATACTTTATAAACTCTTTAACTCCATAACAATTTGATAGAGTTAGTTGCAAAATCACCATGTTTGCGAGATGAGTTGAGTAGTTAGACCGTGACCGTTGCAGTGTTCTCGCGGACTATATATTAAGGTTTACATTTTATATTTGCCTCATTTGTCAGTTTTGTTGGAAAATTATACTGTTAAATGTTAGTTTATACAAATTGGTAATTTAATGTTTCAGAATTTGGAAGTTTTGGTATATTAAAAAGAACAAGCAATTGTATTTCAACTTTTTATAAAATTTTATTTTTATTTGATGGTTTCACTCGTTTTAAACACTATAAAGGTATTAAAGGCGCTATACTCTAAGGCGCTATATATAGAAGTTACCTACTAAAACGATCCAAAATTTAATATAGAATAATAGAAGATTTCAGTTAATTAGAATGTCATGGGGATGTATCCCCGAAAATGGGGATAAGTATTGAATACCTCCGCTTTTTTGGTCAGCGTGTGTCATTTTAGACCGGACCGCGTCTACCAAATTAATATAAATACATAATCAAAAACTTTTTTAATTTGTGCGCGCGATAAAGCTGCTGTTCGCAGGATTAGTTTTTGATTTTTACGTCATCGATACGGTTGTAATTGGAAGGCACGTCACTTCATAGGGATCCCATCGCAAAATAGTAATCTTTAATAGCCAAACTTGACCGGCTGACCTTAGAGACATGAAATTTGGAGAGTATGTTCTTTGCGGTGTGTAAAAGAAAAGAAAGAAAGGAAAGAAAAGAAAGAAAGGAAAGAAAAGAAAGGAATTTTGGAAAATCCTGGGTTTTGGATTTACGTGGGTGACACCGCAGGATTCCGAGTTAGAAATAATCATACGACTCTTTCGCGCTATGAAACACGATCGTTGTATATTTTGTCATTCTCCCCATTTTGCAACGGAAACACGGCTATATTTCTGACATATAGTTCAACTATTTGGACAGAAAGTTGTCATTTTCGGCATATCGTAATTGAAACCATGAATGAATCTATTATGTGGTTGTACTAGTACCTACCTACTTACTATACAGTACAGTAGACAGCGGAAGTCCCGCGCGAGTGACGCGCGACGCGATGCGACGCCCGTGACCGACGCATTGTCACACAATGCTGGACTATTGTACATGGTATAGTATAGAGTTACAGTAATTATGTTATTACACTCTACCCGTGTATAGAAGTACTTCATTTACTTTATCTACTAGCAGAGTCATGTGGTTTCATCTGCATACATCTCTATCTCACTTAGATGCATCGTTTGAAGATCTTGATTGACTGTAGTAACCTATTGGATTAAGTCAACATTGACGAATTCTTGTAGTGTACGCCTTAGTAATATTCTACGTATTTGGAAATGAGTTTTATTTCAAACCTACGTAACTTAAAAAGTTGAAAAAAAGTACTAGTTAAAATGTAAGCGAGTATGGGAACATGTGATGAGCATTTTACTTAACTTACTTATTTATCAAAGAACATATTTACTGGAACTAGTAATATAACTGCTTTGCTATTTATCTGCTGGAAAGCAAGCAATGTCAAAACGGTTTTTAATTAATTTTATTTATTATCAATAGTGAACAGATTATGGCTATTAGAAAATTAGCCAGTGTCAAGTATTTTTAATATAATTATGCAAGTTATTTGCATCGAAACAGTCAAGTCGTCATAGTTAAAGTCAAGTTTAGAGAACCAATTGTAAACACTTTCATTCCACTTGTACACCTTCACGAAACTGAATTGATTAATATGCCCCCGAAATTAAACAATTTGCACGCATTTGAACTAGGTTTCACAAAAATGAAAATTTAGCAACACATCTCCTCAAAGCGTTCACGCCAAAAACTCCCAAAACGGTTTAGCAAGCGTTGCCATTTGACGCTCGCTTGTCAGTTGCGCCGGTCACGTCAGTCGCGTCGGTCACGTCAGTCACGCGTGTATTTCAAACCAATTCCATGGAAACTAGACCGGTAATTGCTCAACGATTAACATTCAAATTTCACCGTTTCCTAAATCGATGACATTTACAACTGTTCTCACACTCATTTTTTTATATTAGTTATATCTACCACAGATCAAATATTACTGACTATACCTATTATTTTATAAAATTTATTCCAAAATATCAGTTTTCGTTTTCATTAAACAGCAATAGAGTTCATTTTTAAATGCTTTTTTTTTCTAGGTGTACATTACACCATCATAAAAAATGTTTTACATATTTGATTCAAAGTTGTAACTCCTGACTGACTAACTTTTAAGTAATATGTTCCAGGTACAGGTACATATTACTTTGTCCATTGTACCTATACTTAAGTATTCTCGTGTACGCAGAAAAGCGAATGAAAAAACGACTAGGAGGAATTTGTTAATTCCCGGCGGATCGGGACTTACTTGGGTAAAGCCGGGATATAACAAGTGTTACGTATATTTGGCGACTGTGTACCTATCGATAGACACCTACCTACATATGTATATGTATGTGCGTATTAATTAATACTTGGTCGGTAAGAGAGGCAATTAACGTAGTTTTGTGACAGACGGAGCAATTCACACGACTCCCACGCAGCCGCAACTCGCACTAGATGCTGTCGAGACACTACACATGTACGGGTACCTATTAACAGTAGTCAACTGTATATTTTAGACCACTAGAAATTAATAGCATATGTTTCAAAGACCGTAGAATTTACAACATAGGACATCTCTCTTCTTTCGAAACTGGAAAAAGGCTTTAATGTTAATATTTTGAGATGATAAAATCTATCAATTGGGATTCTCAGTCGATTGACTGAGAATTACATTTAGTTGGTCTACAAACTGAGAGCTTGCAAGCTGAAAGAACTTTAGCTCTACTTTACAGCACAATGAAACTGGACCCTAATGACTGAGTTATGTAACGCCTTTCTGTCAACTTCATGTCACAGGTCATAGCGAAAGACAAACGACACATTTTTTATGCATCCGTTAATCATAGTTTATAATAAGTAAGGAGTCTATTCGTGAGATACATTCTACCGCCTCCTATCTTACGGTACTCCACAGGTCCACTGTACAAGTTCATTCCCTATCAGCGAGCGATGGTATAACTCATACAATTACAGACAGACGGACAGTCGTACACATGACCGGTACCAGTGCTCGACTAAGTAATGATATTAACTAATATTGACCGCTTTCTAACTGTTCACAACTTCAGAATTACTGCAGTAATTTATTGTCTGTTCGGACAGCGGACTGGAGATCGTACAATACGGCGGTTTACGATAGTCACTTGATTTTGTACAAATAAAAGTAATCATAGCATTAGGAGCTAAATAGGTGTAAAGAGGCGGCTACTCTACCACGATCAACTTTCTGGGAGATTTGAACTTCATAACCATTTTAACAAAGTAGTCGAATTCTAAAAATATCGAATTCAAGTGTGTCTATCCCATACGCTCTAAGATACCCAATTATTTTTCCATCCATTCTTTTTAAGCTTCGTACACCTTCGTGTAAAACAAATGAGAATCACCAAGTTTCATTAACATCCAGTCTCTACAATAATATATTAGTCACCACTAAATGTTAAGGTTATCTTTGTATTTTATTTTAAAATTGTACTTGTTTTTTGTTGTGGGTAACTCAATAAAGTTATTATTGTTATCAGTTTGGAGTAGGTACAGGAATTAAATTAAAGTAATTTTCCGATTTTAATCGCGTTGCTTTTAGTTTTTTTAAGATCTTATCAATGCCCTACGTTACGAGATCTTAACAGATCTCTCCTTTAACAAGATATTTCAGTTCGTGGTTTACTTTCAATCCAACATCGCAAAAACAGAAGAACAGCTTTATGTAGTACAGGATATTGACTCGTTTCTGCAAAAACTCTTTGATGTAGAAAGTAGTCAGCGAATAGAATAAATAGTAAAGTATGTATATGTCAATTAAAAACCGTCTCGGAGTTGTTGTCGTCGTTAGATACCTACACTGCAGTCGGTCCCAATAAATCACATAGTAATTGGTCCAAGCCAGCTACAGACAGACTGAAGAACTGCGGGCGTCTCAGGCCGGAGCAGCGTGGGTGATGAGATGGTAGACCAGACTAGCTAGTAGAGTACACTTGCAATAACCACCTTATGAAGGTGTAGTTTTATTCCTATTCAATTTCCCCACACACAGTATTCTTAGAAATCGCAATTTAATTTACCGCTATCCCGAAGGCGTATATAGAAATGCTCAGGAGTATTTTATACTTACATCGGCACAAAATTTTTATTCCATGGAATGAGGTAGTGGTAGGCATTTGGTTATTAAAATGACTGTAAACTGTTAATAATAATTGTGTTCCGCGGTTTAACCCGTGTTAGTTGCGATCCCGCGAAAATTACAAAAAAAACTTTTCTATCGGATCCCCACATAACACAAAGAGCATATCTCCAAATTTCAGCTCTCTACTAATCAGCGGTTAAGGCTATGCGTTCATCTATCAGTCAGTTAGTGAGGATAAAGCAATCCTGGCAACAAGCAAAATGGAGTATTTTGCCTTCGTCGTAACATTGATTTGTCGTACTTTAATTCCTCTAAGCAGTAAACAGCACCGTTGTCAGCAGTCAATAGTTAGCTTTCATGAGATGTCGACGTCTTGTCGGATAATAAAATAGGCAATGTACCTGAGAAACGTCTTGTTAGTTAGTCGTACCGTATTCTACCACTGCATTGTCTACATTACGCCTGTGACTAAAATCCTAGAGCGTTAACGTATTTACAGAATAGAGGCTTGAGGTTATGCGAGTTAACCCTATCTTGTGTTTGCGATTTTAATTCAGTGATTTGCGATTTTCCGTTTTTGCGTTTGATTTAGAGATTTGCGATGTTTTGTTATTTCAACGTCACCTATAAAAGTTTAACGTTTTCGAACAAACACTAACAATTGCGATTGTTAGTGTTCAGCTTCAACTTTACAGCTTTACAGTTAGCTTTTTCAAGGTTATGGGTGTCAACCTTGAAAAAGCCAACTGTAAAGTTGGCGAAAGCTCCGTTCGTTTAAAACCATGAATAAAACGCGATAAAACCCGATAAATAAAGTGTTTTATTATGCGAAATCGCGAAAACCATAGGAGAAATTATATCATAAAAAAGTTATGCCAAAAGGATTTATGTATTAGGTCATAAGTGTTTACACTGAAAAGTAAATGCGACTAACTCTTTTTATGACAGTCAGATATCTATCTATACGAATGAAGTTTAGAGCCTATCTGTTTGAAGTTGTACTACTGGCGGAGAGCCCACCGATTTCTATATTGTCTATTCTGTGTCGTGCACCATTTGAGCCATTACTCCTCTCGTAAAGATAACTGGGTAAATACTAGACATTATTGTAACGCGGCCGCAGATCTAATCTCGTTGAAGGGAATAAAGCGAGCGCCCGCCCGTTGCTGGACCGATTCTGATAACGCTTTAGTTGTAATAAAATGAATAAAGCTTAAAGCTTACATTTATAGCCGATTATAATAACGGTCTTAACACTTAACTTGAAGTTAATCTTTATTGTATTATTTAAGGTCATAGTTGATCGTAACAATAAAATTATTAAGTACTTACTTGTGCTATAATGCGTTAGGAACTTAGTAATGTAATCTTGCCCTATTTATTTGTTCCATTCGACTCTTCTTCCTTAGTGGCTGAACCGGCCTACGTATCAGAACACAGACAAGTCCGTTTTGACATTTATACGTGATTAGCGCACAATCAAACATGTAAACTCTTAATTTTCTAATACATTAATTTTCTAATCGTTAACTGATAATAAAATAGTAACGCCCAGCAAATTTTTCACCCGCATAAGAATTGGGGATTTATCCCGATCCTGCGGGAATATCGAGATAAAAACTTGCCTATATTTCTTCAGATCTTATCTGTCAGTGCTATCTGAATATCGAGTTGCATCATAATCAGTTCAGTAGTTTTCGCGTGATTGAAACACAAACATCCAAACAAACAAACATGTAAACTTTCGCATTTAAAACATTACTGAACCGATTATGATAGTAAGTAAATGACGATCCAATCAGTGTTTGTGTGTGATGTCCTCTATTCTGCATGCATGTACCAGGTATCTACTGATTGTGTGTCTATTGTGACCGTAACGAGTGATTGTTGTCTGCCTGTCCGTCGCCCGCACCGGTCGCCGGCTGTCGGTGACTCGCGGCCCGTGATCCGTGACCGATGTCGGTAGTGGAAATAGACTGATGGATCATATGACCATTAAGGACGCGACTAATGTGAATCGAGCTAAAATCCTTTCCGATTAAATATTTTTCTTCATAACCGGTATCAAATACATCTTTAAACAATATATTATGTTATTGTACATGATACAAGAAGTGTCCCCTTCATTTCAAAAACATTAAAAAATAACTTTAAATACCACTATTATAAAGGAAAAGTTACCTCTGTTTTACAAAATAAAACAATTTTTCTTCTAAATCCTTAACCGCTATATTTTTTTTCATGCATCATAATATTAGAAAATACAATACCTAGGGCCTCCTCATCGCATTTAAAAAAAAATATTTTGATCATCGTTAATGATTGATTTTACGAGAAATTATAGATTTTTTCATGCAATTCCATCTCGCTCATTTCTAAGCATTCGGTCAAGGGCCGATAAATATCATCTATCGCCGTCTTAACATACTTACCTATACATTACAAGTAGTAGGTATTCTATTCTATGATGAATTTCAATTGTCAAATTCAAATGACATTTGCAACAATTCTTGCTGTTTCTTACACCATCAGCTAGCATAGGCGCGTGCAAAGAGTAATATAACAGTATAGGGCGAGTGCGAAGAGTGATATTTTAAAGATGTATTTTCCTTTAAAATATTTCTAGTATTAATGCCTAGAGCAAAAAAAATTAAATCACGAAAGGCAATCCAATAGAAGGCAAAGCTATCAAATCACATATTATAATATGTAGTTAGTAGGTATCAATATACCTGTACAAAACACTTACATAATTAAGGAGCCATGGTTATGTTTGGTTAAACATATCTAATAAGAATGTTTCAACAAAACCTCGATCGATGTCGGTCGTAAATCTCCTAAAGCTATGTTAATGATGTTACATTACAGGGAATAGGCCATCGATATGTCGCGGCGAAGACGTATCGATCTATGCGGTACTTTTGTACTGTCACAGAACAATGTTTGCGCTTATGTAAGTCATTTTAACTAAAGATTATTAGAACGAGGTAGTTATTATGTAAAAAATTAAGTTATTTCTTGATTATTCAATGGAATGAGAAAGTAACGTCAAAGTCTTAGTAGGTACTTAAATAATGGGCCACTTTAATGTTTTAGTATCCGGAGGAGTTTGCCTCTAACTCGAAAAAAAATTAAACATATTCAACTCCGGGCGTCTTTATTTACAGACCTGTTGCAAACCATCTCACATGTTTTTTTTAAATTTCATAAACAAATAATATTTATTGCAATTTCTTTGGAGGTCGAAAATAAGGCGTTGAGAGTGGTTACAGGAAAAATCTACACTATGCGAAAGTCGTCGATAAGCTACTTACTAATCAGTTAATCAGTTGCATAGGACTTTTCAAAATTCAGCAGTCCGCTATAACCAGTACATTGAATATTGCAAAAGTTGGCAAATTGGGAAAGTCAGCACTCAGCGCAAAATTTTGGAAATCATTTTTGCATAAACAGATTTTTAAGTCTAGTAAACACTAAACCAAATTGGATTGTGTATACTTGTTGTTTTTCTTTGCCTTTATAAGTGAAACTATGAACCTCATGACCGGACCATGAGAAATTCGAATACAGCGTGGACCTCGAGTAACCCACTATTAAAAGTCTGTCAACGAGATGTCGACCGTCTGTAGATACACACAGTCGACTCCGTTCTTTAAGAATCTATAAAAGTAAAGTAGTACATTCCATTTATATTAAAACAAATCTGTGTAGTAATGGAAGGTCTCCGTACATTACACTGTATCGCAAAATTATGTATATTACCGCATTGCTACGCGCTCATCGCTAGTGGTCGCGGAAAGGTCGATGTCTAGATAGATAACGAACGATATATCGCATCACTTACCGCCAATACTTTATATTATGTTACTAATAGCATTTAGTCTATGCTAATAGTTAGGTACTATTTGAGATACATTCATGTTTGAGTAAATGTGTATGTTTGTTACTATTAGAGAATATTTAATAAAAAGATTGGAATGAAATCGTTCAACTAAAACTGTGCAGCTAGCAAAATAATACAAAAATACTTATTTGTTAATCTTATAACCATTATTTTAATTTCTTATTATAATAATACTTCAAATTAATTACCTACTAACTGTAATTTGCGTTTTAAGGCAAATACGCGCTGAACTGAAAATCCCTGTCGGATTCATCGAAAATTGTTGATTTTCTCTGACGCAATGTTTTAGAATATTTTAGTTTGTAGCGTTTGTACATGTCATTGTTCCCTATATTTTGGTGTAGATTTTTTGTAGAGGTGTTGAGTCCTCGGCAATTTTAGACATTTTTTTTATATTCCTAATAGGCTTCGAAACAATAAAAAGTTTTTGTCTTGAAACTAAACCAAAATGTAGGGAACAATGTAATTTACAAACGCTACAAACGAAAATATTCTAAACCATTGTATCACAAAATAATCACCAATTCTCGATTTTCAGTTTAGCGCGTTTAAGGCGGCGATAGATGATAATTATCAGTCCTTGTCCGATTGCATATAAATGAGCGAGATGGAATTGCGTGAAAAAATCTACAATTTCTCGTACAATCAATCGTTAACGAAGATTAAAATAATATTTTTACAAAATGCGGTGAAGAGGTTCTAGGTATAGTATTTTCTAATATTATGATGCCTATAAGAAAATATAGGGGTTAAGGATTTAGATGAAAAATTGATTTATTTTGTAAAACAGGGGTAACTTTGCCTGTATAATAGTGGTATTTAAAGTTATTTTTTATTGTTTTTGAAATGAAAATCTTGTATCATGTACAATAACATAATACATTGTTAAAAGATCTATTTGATACCGGTTATGAATAAAACTATTCAATCGGAAGGGATTTCACATGAGTCGCGTCCTTAAGGGCCTTAATTCGTAGTCGATTAAATTAAGAATAATAAACATCCTTTTCTACACTATGAACTATCCCTGTTCAAACTTACATCCAAATCGATCAAGCCGTTCAATCGTAAAGACATAAACGAACAAACTCATCAATAATAACTTACTCCGGGTTATACCCGTTCGCTCCAAATCGAACATTACTATATTAATCTGATTACAACAGTAAAGCAAGAAAGTTATTTTAATCCCTACTTAATTAGACCTAAAGAGTGTATAGTTAAACGGACGAGCCAATAACTCGTGCTCGGGCTGTCATGGAGGACGTTAACGTGATGGTTATGGTCGCTTAGTGAAGTCGTCTCGGATGATGATGATTATTTGATTTGACTATGTTATAACAGTCTTAATAACGAGGATACTTATCAACTTCATTTTTTTGAAGTCTTTGTGTTTATCTAACTTTTTTAAAGTCATTATTTAATATTAATTTATTCCATCATCATAATTATAGTAAAACACAATATTTAGCGGGTTTTACTAGCGTTTTATTCAATAACATCTCAGATAACCTTAAAAAAGCCAACTGTAAAGGTGAAGCTCGGGGCGAAAGGGCGTTGATAAAAATGACGTTATTGAACAAAACGCGAGTAAAACCCGGTATTTTATTATGCAAAATCGCGAAATACAAAATTATAATATAGTTACGTCTTGACATTGTGTGTTTTTAAATCCTCAACCGTTCCGAAATTGTAGATTCCTTCCGCTCCACAATTAGTGTTTCCCATTGATTTTATAACTTTGTCAAATTTCTAATCGTTTAGCAATTTTTCTAAAAAGTTTTCCTAAAACAGATATTAAAATGTTTGGAATGTATTCTATCTGTGTGGCTCACAGTCACAGCACATGAAACGGCGGGCGACAGTATTCTATCTCGTTAGTGGAAGTATCATGCGAACTATGCGCAAGATATAAAATATGTACTATTGACATCATTCATTATAAAGTGTACATCGGATTACAACATCACACTATTTTTATTATACTTCAAAAGTAAAAAAAACTGCTGTTGTATTTATAACAATTTACCCGCGAACCAAAGAACTCGATGAAACTTAAGGGCGAAAAGTTACATGAAAAATATATAATTACAATAATTCATATTCAACAAAAAGAAATTTAAATTCATCTTTTTTGCATCAAATCCGCTTACTTTTAACTTACTCTTACTATAAAAAATAGGTGATACGAAGTACGCCCACGCTCGGTCAGCTAATATTCAGATAAAAGAATGTTATTTATGTGTACTCTCCCTTGTGATATGTTCTGTTGTATCTCTATGGAAATATGCAGCTAATATTATAATGAAACGAAATAAAACAATAATATAATGGTATGTAAATGTCTGCCTGGCGGTATGCGGTGTGGTCCTAACCAAACGCTACTGAGACGATTATGTTATTAAATATTAACTTTTAAAATAAATAAAAATTAATAGCTATTATAAAAGTTAATAGCTAACTTTTATTGAATGCATTTTGAAATTAGAACAAAGTGAAAGTTATTTTTAACCAACTTCAAAAAAAGGAGGTTGTTCTCAATTCGTCTGTATGTATTTTTTTATGTATGTTCACCGATTAATCGAAGATGGCTTGACCGATTAAGATGATTATTTTTAAAGTAATGTAATAGTTGTTACATCTCCCCAAGTATGGACGGGATAGGAAGCTATCCCTATGGATATAGGGAGATGTAATAACTAATAACAAAGAGGTGCTTTTAATAAACTAAAAACTGCCAGGAAGTTTTTTATTTTGGAAAACACATTATTATAACTCAAATTATTTTTATTTCTAATTTAATCGTCTTTGACGTCCATTCAGTACTAAACTAGTAAAAGCGCGGTCCGTTCATAAAGTGTCAATTACTGGCTTAAAGATTTGACTTGAAAATTTCCATGGATATAGTGTCAGTGGCCCATAACTATTTTTATAATTTTTATTTATGTCCATGATGGGTTAGTAGATATTTATAGGGCAATAAATCAAGGTTCTGCTAGAGATCGATCAGAAAGTTAGCCTCCGTAATGACGTGATGACGTGTCTTCCGGTTCCAGGAAACATGTGATCTAGCTTTACCTGTGTCTCGACAGAAGTCCTTAGGAGTTTGACTGGACTGGCTAACTATAAAAATACTGGATGTACTATGAACTAGCTGTGCCCAGCGGGTTTTCATGCTTTGTTATTTATTACGTATATTTATTTACGAATGGAAGATCGATGCGTCACTGGGAGGAGATGCCGGAAGACCGGTGTTGTGGCTTCTTCTGAAGTCACAACGTATGCCGAGGCAGATCCTCGTTGGCAGCAGGCACACTGCTCACGTTGTAGCAGTTAATTGGACCTCGTATTCGTTTTATTTATTTATTTTATTTTCATAATAATATAAGACAAAACGATCTTTGTTTTGTCTTATATTATTATCTATGTAACAATTATGTCCTATTGTTCATAAGTGTGTGTTTGTTGTCAATAAATGTTTTTCTTTCTTCTTCTTCTCCTTTCTTTCTTTGTTTCTGTTCCCGTTTAAAAACCGGGATAAAAATATCATTCGTACGTATGTATGTATCAAAATTCAACTAAATCCATTTTGCCGTTTTTGCGTGTTTGATACACATATAAATGTCTAAATCATACGAACCATTAGTATACTTCGGAAAAGTAGATACGTTGCCTATTTGTGGAACTCTAATTCGATTCAAAGAATTGTCTGTGACTAAATAAAGGCAATTGGAGAACGATGAAAAATTAAACATAGCGCCATTGATTGGTCCCAACAAAGCGACTGAACAGGACCAGGGATGGATACATTTTTTAAATACATAAAAATTATATACACATTCAGAACCGTAAATAAATATTAGTTCGCTGCGGGAATCGAACCCTTAATCTTCTCTATCCCAGCCGAGTAAAGGTGTATGTTCATAGTTTCTCTCTATAGATCACTATAGTATTAAATATCGTAACCACGTGTTCGACACGAGGCGGAGCCCAATACTACATGATCGACTGTCATTTTACACTGCACTAGCAATTTGTCGAATAATTTTAATCTTCACTTACACGGTACAAAGTTCATTTTACCTTGGCTTCCTAAAGGGTAAGTTTCCTCAGAAAGGCCAGTAATATCCGCAGTTAATAAATAACCGTAAAATATATGAGGTTTTAACTGTAGGATGTGATTGGGTAATTAATGTTTCCGAACTGACATTTCACTTTGTATTGTGCAACTTTAGCTTTCAAAACCGTCATACTTTGAAGGGAGAGTCAGCAGCTAAAATTGCTGACATTATTCGGGATCTGCAAGTGAACGACTATTTTCCATAAACTGACCTTACTAGGCTGATTTCTGTTGATGCGTATGCATTTTTTATCGAGCGACTAACCCCATCAAATGAATTTAGATTTGCATTGTACCAGTTGGTAGCTAATTTCTTGCTGAATGGCGAGGTATATTGTGATTGTGATCTTGTGCTTCGGAAGGCACATTTAGCAGTCGGGCGCGGTGTGTATCTTCGATAGCAATAGTGAGTAGTGTAATTCTATCACTTGATGGGACAAACCACTACACGTAAAAGAAATGAGATACTTAAATGGTGGGGTTGTTCCTCTTTTATATGAAGAAATGTGGCATGACCCAATCAAACATAAGCCCCAAATAAAAACGTGATAGTATCTATTTATAAGATAAAACATTTTGCAGAAAACAACTTGTTAAATATTACATTGAAATTACCATGTAACTATAATAATGAACGATCCATTGTCTGACTGTTTATTGCTATTTGTGACTTGACTTTATGACAAATTGTGAAAGACACATTTAAAGTCTATATAATTAACAATTTAATGAAGGTTTTGTAGCTGATAACTAGGGAAGGAAATGTTTATTTACCCATAATATTCATATAAAATTTTATATTACTGGCAAACCATTAATCAAAATGAACTTTAGTTGGCACATTGCACTTGCACTAATGTGTGACACACGTTATTTAACTAATTCAAGTTAAATAAACGTCTATGAATTAGTGGGTTTTATTATTAGAAATCATAATTAGATAGGTAGGTTCCTGGAGCCATTTTCACTTTTTAATGGAGCGAATTGGAATACAAAAAGAGTTATAACGCTAGTCAACACTACAACAAATAATAAGCAGCTCTTAAATTAAAAATTTCACATGCTCAACTATTTAAGTAGCCTTCAAATTTAAACTAGTATTTCTATATTCGGCTGTATGTTACTAAAATTAAAATGTAATGGTTCTTCAAACGTTTTAGTGTTTAAAAGATTTTGTAAAATAAATAAATATGAACTGACCTGAGTGTGAAGAGCAGAAGCAGTGCGACGCGGAGCGCGGTACGATCCGTGCCCGCGAGCACGCATGGCCTCATCCTTCACATCCTCGACGATGGCATACTGGCTCGCGCACTCTACACTGTGGCACCGGACACGAGAATCTCTAACAATGACCGCCTTTACAACACTCTGGGTTCACTAGATGATACTGCACTGTTCTAAATTATTATTTTTAACTGTGCACTGTTTTTACTATAAAAAAAGAATAGAGTTACACTCTCACCGATATCATTTTGGGTATACTGGGATTATATAGTCTTAATAATTCACTAATAAATCAGTCACCACTCTTTTCTAAATAATTATAATAAGTTCTTTTGTCACTGTTGATATTATACTGTTGCGAGTTTATTTTCAAATCACTATTGATTAGCGATTGAAATTACCTACTGCCGAATCGCTGTTACACTGTAATTCGTGGTCGTCATTTCTTCATTTTATTTCTTCTTGCCTTTGTTCTGAAACAAAATAATGGCATAAGTAGTTTTCTAAATATCCCTGTTTCAGAATCTTAAATTAAAAATGTAAACAAAAAACTCACATTTGAAAGTGGCAGCTTTTAGATTACATTTACCTCTGAAAATTGACAGTTCTTTGTTTACATTTTTGATCTAAGATTCTCGAATAGCGTATAGATACAACACCACGACGTGCAAGTGGTCAAACAATCGAGTTACTACGTGCGATTTAACCAACGTTTTCTTTGGATTAATCGTGTTAGTTTTAAAAGTTTAAAAGAAAACCTACAAAATAAATTCTGGGTATAAACAAAGCTCAGTCTAGCGTAGTTGTAATATCAAATGATAGCAGCATCTAGTTTAATTTAATTTAATGTGCACATATTTGGGATCAAAATAACGTGTCGTAATTTTGAGTCGTTTGTCGACATGATGACAAGTGAAGATTCGTCTGCAGAAATCAATGTAATCCTTTTTAAATACCATAAATTTTTGTTTCTTACATCGAAATAAAAAGTTTGTTTGTTTTATAAGGATTCATGGATGCGTTCAAATTTAAAAAAAATGCTGCTAAGTCATGTCGATTGTCAAAAATTGGGGTGTCACAAAGTACCCGTAATTTACACATAATGTAGTTACTTGATTGAAGTGCCAAATTTGATATCTGTGGAACATAGCTGGTCCACTTTGAACGGTCCTTAACAACAAATATAATAATGTAGTTACCTAAATTATTATTTATTATTATAATAGAAGTTTATAATAATATTTAAATAGAAGTGTAACAGCGGGGCGCTCCTTGCTCACATACATAAAGCGTATTTATTACAGCCTCGATAACTGAACTTGCGCTATTATGTGTCGGCGTATTTACCGCGGACATGTTCACATAAACGTCACATAAGTAAAGTAAACCAGTAGTTTCACTTAGGAACGCGATTCTAGACGTTTGTTAGGTATCTACTAGTACGTATCTAGTTGCTGTTGTTGAAGGCTGAACTGATTTATATACGGTTTTCAATAAATAGCAACCGTTATCGCAGGATGGTTTAGTGGTTTGAGACTTGTTAGAGCTTTCACTAAGTGCACGCAGTCTGCAGGCGAATGGATCGGCCAACATGTTAATATTAACATGTTGGCCGATCCAACTATATAGTTATTTCTAGTTAGATAGAATGCTTTATTATGCTCACTAAAATAAAGTTTACAATTATTAAACTGAGGAAATTTTAATCTAAAGTGGTGCAATATATGGCCTTACCGCTGAGAACGATCTTTTCTAGGCAACCTTGAAATGGGGAGAATGATTAAGGGGTATAGTATACTGTCTGTGTCGATTTTTATAATTTTGTTACTCAGCGCTCCGCTGAGTAACAAAATATTTGGAGCTGGTAGGACC
The DNA here is from genome assembly GCA_949358125.1 of Idaea dimidiata. Taxonomy (NCBI): domain Eukaryota; kingdom Metazoa; phylum Arthropoda; class Insecta; order Lepidoptera; family Geometridae; genus Idaea; species Idaea dimidiata. The sequence goes on from OX442334.1 coordinate 14,520,616, forward strand.
AACCCTATTTTCAATTTGTAGTCCGTATTCGAACTACAGGTTTGTAGGTATTTGGACATTTTTAGATATATTTTTTATGACTCCATGGAAACGATGTTATAAAATTAATTGTTAGCTAGAATCATATTTGTAAAGGTCAGATCTTAAGTGCTTTTAAATGATTCGTAAATTATTACGGAGTTCTTGGTTCCTACCCAACCTAGAGCCGTTTGAAAGAATAAATAGGTAATTTTTCAAATTACAAAGTATATTTTAATAAAAGAACATTTTGCGTTCTAAACATTTGGAGAACCACTAGTAAATAAACATCATTCTAAAAATATTATACCTTTAACTAAAATTTAGCACACATATTATGTTGCTTATAAACGGAAACTTCCCACACGGGTAAACCCACGGGGCATCGCTAATAATAACTTATTTAAGTAAATATCTTCAATTATAAACTGAACAAAAAGTTAATCTAGTTTGACAGTAGTAATAGTGTAAACGTCAGTTTTTGTCGACGACGCTGTGATTATATTGAATTAACGTCTCTTGGTTGGTACAAGTAAAGAGAGCTGGAACTTTTTGGGTCTATATGTTTGTATTTAAATTGTAGGTATGTATTTTAAAATTGGCGTATGACTATGGTATACCTAGTATAGGTTTTTGGAGTGGGTTAGAAAAAAATGGATTTATTCGGAATAAGCCTAAATAACATCGGCAAAGTGGCATGATTTTTACTTTTTTATAAATTTTGTTTTATTAGCGTTATGTCAGCGTAATCTCCCTTAATGGTAAGGATTGGTGTACGGTCTAAGGGCGAGGCCCCATTAGTGCGTTGCGCTGCGTTGCGTCGCGTCGTCGCAACGGAACAGCGCATTGTATGCCACACATGCGTTGCGACGACGCACGATGTCGCAGCGCAAGAGTGTATGCGCGCCGTCGCAGCAACACTGGCTGCGTGGCTTTCTCCTCTAGCAGTGGATCACTGTCCGTCGTCGCAGCCGGAGCTCCGACAACGCAGCGCATCACCCTCCCTCTCGCTTCGTCTCTCGTCCGTCGATCCGTTGAAACGTCGCGCGCGACGACGCTACGGTCTAATGGGTCATGTCGTAAAAAATATATTATGGAAATCGACGCAGCGACGACGCGACGCTGCGACGACGCAACGCACTAATGGGGCCTCGCCCTAAGACGATTCATGTCACGAATACACTGCAATACAATTATGAACTTACCCCTACACCTAAAAATACTAAATGGTGTTTTATTCCAAAACAAATTGAAAGCTTGGCTTTGACGGCCTCTGTGGCGTGTCGGGCATACACCTGACTGCAATGCAGAAGGCTACGGGTTCGATTCCTGTCAGGTGCAAATATTTATACTTAAAAATAAATATTTGTATCTGGTCTGGGTTTCTATTATGTATAATATGTATGTATTTATAAAAAAAAGTATAATATCTGATATATCCGTTGTCTGGTACCCACATTCCAGGTCTAGTGCTTAGTTTGGGGCTAGATAGCTCTGTGTGTAATATTGTACAATATTTATTATTATTATCTCTAAGGTTTTGGAGAAAATCTTGGATAAAATTCAACAACGATGAAAAATAACTAAATTATACTTTTTATCCCGATATTCTAGCAGGAACGGAAATTACCCGTGTAAAACCGCGGTTAGCAGCTAGTTCTTAATTATTAACTCAGGCATCTGACAATGTGAAGGAATGCTTAGTGAAGATGTCAGACCAGTTGATAAGGAGTGTTGGCTGTACCGTTAAATTAATTTAGACTTTGTGATTTAAATCAGCGTCACCTATGAATTATAATTTATTTGTCTGTAAGTCTGTTACGATCTGTTTTTATTATATATTATTAGCACCGTTCCGCGGTTTCACCTGCGTAAGTTCCGATTCCGTGGGAATTCCTTTCTTAGTGGATACCCACAAACAAAGGACCAGCGGTCCTTTGTTTGTAGGACCAGCAGTTTAAACTCTGCGTGGATATAATATTAGGTCATTGTGATCTTTTTGCTGACAGAGACCTAATAGCTGTGGTACCCCTTTTACATTTTTGTATGACTTACACCACACCACACCGCCTCCACAGTCGTTATTAAATCTTTTAAATAAAACCTTTCATTATAAAGCCATCCGTCACGTCAAGCCTTGATATCAAGTCATCAAGCTGTCAAACCGCAAGCAGTTGACTCACAGACAAAAACGCTAATCTAATTCCATTATTATAATATTAGCATGTTATTGGTTTGTCTAGAAACTAAGATCTATGGGTGGTTGAGCTATTATTGAATGATTTATGATTATTACTGACTATGCCCCGCGGGTTGTTTCGCCTAATTTACCTTATATTTATTTGCAGTATTTAAAGTTTATTTTTGTCTGGCTGGTTTTAGTAAACGATTGCTTATTAAAAACTTTAATTTATCATCACCTGTTCAGTTTTGTGGGTAATCAAATCTTGCAAGTTGAATTAGAAAAACGTTCTTTTTTAAAGCTGTGATATTTTGCATACTACGTACTTTATTTTGATACTGATTGAACCTTGGTCAACTTTGAAAAGGCTAACTGTAAAGATAGCGAAAGCTCAGTACTTTGTAATAATGCCGTTATTAAATAAAACGCGAGTAAAGCCCGGTAAATATGGTGTTTTATCACTAATTTTCAACCAAATTCTAATAACTATAAAAGTGTGAAAAATAAACTTTAGTCGTCGAGCCCAAAACCCAAAATAATAATACGTCGAATTAATAAAGCGTAGCAGTACAGAGATATCGACGAAAAGTTCTCGAAGAAACAAAATTCGATTGTACGTTTGTCGCAGGGAAATTGGTATCTCAAATAACACTAATTGTTTTTATAAAAAACAAACAATCACGAAATAAAAGAATAACACTCAATTTACGCCGTGTCGCTATCAACATTAATAAAAATTACAATATCTAAACATTAATTCAACAAAACGCGTCGTGTCGCGGCGGGTATCGAACCGGCTATCTTCAGTTGTCAATACACGGTAATCACAAACATTAGTCTCCCACGGCCGAGTGGGTGTTGTTTACAACATAATCCTGTTAATGGATAGTTCAGCTCTGACTGGTTAATGTCGATGAATAAGTACCGACCGAGTAACGCACTACGCACGCACCACGTAGTCTACCCGTGAACAAGAAGTCTGGAAAGACCTCAATACGTCAGGCATTGATAAAATCTTTTTATATATATAAACATGAATCCAAATTTATATACAAGATGTAACGGGTAAGTCCTTTTAATCCGAAAGGGGGTTGTTCTAGACGTCTAGGCGAAAACCTTTTTGTTCGCCTAGATGTCTAGAACAACCCCCTTTCGGATTGATGTTTATATGTAGAAGATTGATGTTTATACAAGATGTAACGGGCAAGTCCTTTTAATCCGAAAGGGGGTTGTTCTAGACGTCTAGGCAAACAACTTTTGTTCTACGACTTTTGAAAATTCGAACTTTTTTTTTGAAAATTTTGAGTTTATGTTTCACTGAAAAAACAGCTGTTTTTGAAAATAAAGGTAATTGAAGGTTTGATTGTAGTAGACCAAGCTAAATGAAAGGACAACATAAGGTCAATGACCTCGAACTCTAAGAAACAGCTGATCTTCAAGTAAACATTACACTAAAATTTTTCGAAAAGTACTTCGAATTTCCAAAAGTCATAGAACAAAAGTTGTTCGCCTAGACGTCTAGAACAACCCCTTTTCGGTTTAAAAGGGCTTACCCGTTACATCTTGTATGTAGGATTCATGTTTACACATAAAAATATTGAGAAAAGACGTTTGGTCATAGCATCACGCCTGAACGGCTGGACCGATTTCGATAATTCTTTTTTGTGTGATCAGGAGAAGATTCTTAAGAAGGAAATATTTCTCGAAAATCCCGCGGGATCGGGACTTACGCGGGTGAAATCGCGGGGCGCAGCTAGTGCTTTATACAAAAAATAAAATTCAGTAAAATGAATTTAATTTTTATCCACATCCGAAAACAGGAACAAATTCTTAGTAATTCAATATTTGTTATGTTTATTCTATATATTCTATACGAGTATTCTAAAAACTGTTTTACAAGTAAAATGGAAAATTTTCGATGATGCATTTTTTCTTCTAAAATATTTGCCAATGTTACGTTACGCCTTGTATATTCCATGGTTGCACCATGATTCATCGGCTCGCTCGTACCGAATCAATCAATCCAACGAACTGATTTACCACTCGTGATGCGATCTTTACACCGTGATAGCTCACTCTGATAGTACTCGCGATGTTTACAGCTTCGACCGGCGAATTTTATCTATTTGTGCGGTAACTGTTGTAAATTACGAGTCGGCATGGACTGGAGATTTTATGTCGGGCGATAGTCTGATGGCAGAATGACAGTTAATAGGCTAGCTTAGAGGCCTTTCATCCTATACCCATATTATCTATTTGTTGACGTCTGACAACAGTGGAAAATGACAGGCACTATGCAGTACATTGCTGCTTTGAGGTGATCACCGGTAATAACTACGTTACGTCAAAGCAGCAATGTACAGCAGTGGTATTCTCAAATGTATGTAACAGCGTCGAGCTCGACGCTGTTTTAGCATCGAATCAGAGTAAGCGTCCAATCATAGCGTTGTGTCGCTCAGATTCGACGCTGAAACAGCGTCGAGCTCTAGGCTGTTACATTAGAAAATAGCACCACTGCATAGTATATACCTGTCAATTTCTACTATTATCAGACATCCACTGGATAGATGATATGGGTGCAGAGAACTGTTAAACTAGACCACTACACATAAGAAGAACTCCATCACTACACGAAAAGAAGAAGAAGCATGACGATGTGCAACGATGATTTATTAGGTGTTAACTGTATTTTAAATACAGTAAAGTAGGTCCTGGATAAGTGATAAACCTCTCTAATTATTTATGACTCAGAATACTCTTAGTGATAAAAAAACTCTCAGGTTCCTTGACATCTCGTCAATCAGCTTATAGACAGGCGAGCGGTTGGACAATATTGTCTACCATATGGAAGAAGTTCCGACCTGACTTTTATATGTGACTACACCGGTCTACGTGACGCAAGTGCCTTACTGTGGTACAACTAACGGGTAATTCTCACGGCCGCACGGTTCTGCGATATGTTGCTCGTGTGTAACCACCATAGTCGTCAGTCACTGCGCGGGATATATTTCAACAATGGACAGATTGCGGCGATTGGAAATTTGTACAGAAATGTATATCGACGTGATTTATGGATGTAGTAGTTACGCCGAGTCAAATTAGCGTGTGGGTTTCATTTCGTTTCGTTCGGTTTCAGGGTTCCGTATCTATTGGTTATTAAGACTCCTCTGTCCGTCTGTCTGTTTGTATGTCTGTGATTATACTGTATCTGTATATATATATATCATATGTGATCGCTAAACAGTAGAAATTTCTACATAGAAACATAATTATTAACTTTCAGAAACAAATAAAAACAGAATAAATAAAAATTTAGGTTAACTTGGATAATAATATAAATAGTTGTACGAGACACCAAACGTGCTTTTTTTTGTCTAACTCTAGATTTAAAACCTAACTCTGTCTTGGCGGCTAAGAGTACAAACTGTAGATAATAAATTCAATAAAACAGCTATGCACAATAATTGGATTACATCGGTTCTCGGTCGACCCTGCAATTTACCAGTTAAACTAATTAAACCGACGACGAATCTAATACTAAACAATTAAGTTTAGATCGGACAGACCGACAGTACAGACATTACTTGTGATGGCATTCTATGGGGTTTCATTTGTATTAAGTAAAACATCACTGTAACGGTGAAGAAAAACATCGTGAGAATACGGAACGCTTAGTTACCTCCAGACATATTGACCGGTTATTTTCACTGGACATAACTGAGAGGGTAGTATAAGTGCCTAGCCAAGCCACCATGTCCTGGGCACTACTGCGCTATAAAAAGCATGGATTTAAAGTAGCTTGTCCTGTATAAAATCGTCTAAAATTAGATGAACAATGCCAATTACGATTAGTAAATTCACCATTATGTCAAGTTTCTGCACGCCTCTTGGCATTCCGCCCAATTACTCGCTCCAATACAATCGGTAGCCATCCACACACCGGAATGCATACCTATCTGGTACGAACTGGGCCGAGTCTAGAACAAATAAACCCAGTTCCTACACATGTTATACACAGCATATGTAGTGACGAGTCGTTAGGCGCCATTAGCTAATGCAGGGCTATTTGTAGACCACTCGAGACGAGGCCCAAATGCATCTATTGACGGGTGCACTAAATATGCTATTGCAAATTATTATTGTAAATTTATTAAATTATTAAGACAGCCTCTGTGAATGTGTCTCTCGGGCAACGCAGAAGGTTGCCCATTGCGGATATACCAAAATCATTAGGTAAGCATTTTTTCAGTATTGACAAATTGACAACTCTACTGTGTTTAGCGCGGGTGTGTAATGTTTAACAAAAGTTCACACGACCTATTTTCAATTACCTAATATAATTTATTTCGTGATAATTTATAGTTCGCTTGATATAATTTCAATTTACCTAACCTCTTTTGATATAGTGAACATTTTCTCTAATGCTCATCATGTGATTTATTATTTAATATACGCGCCCCGTGTTATTCAGTCATAGTGGTTTTTCGGGAATTTTAGGATAAAAAAATTTAGCAATTAAGGCTTATCGAAACTAAGTTATTTTGAGATTCAGTCCTATCGTCACGTAAGCTGTCTAACAAGTCTAACAATAGTATAAATATCTGTGATAAAAATAAATGTAGATTGTTTTTCATAGGTAATGTAGCGGTTCTAGTGGCGACAGTTGTCAGTTCAAACTTCCTTCGATTCCTGGTTACTTTCCAAAAATGTGATATTTCAAAAAAATAATTGGTACAATCGGTTAGTTTCAGAATGTTGAATTCTCAAAATGTTTAATGTAAAGAAACAAACACAATATCTACGTAATATAAAATCACACCCTCAGATAAAGCTCGATTCAACATTGATCGTTTCTAATCCTGATATTATTACATCTCGCACCAATAATCACCAATAATTCGCATACAAACTGTCCAAGCTTAGTCTAAAGTATCCAATAATTCTCAATTAACAATTAATAATGGTTGACCGGTATATTACAAAAACGCGAAAGCTCACAAGCTCGTAACTCGGTCGTCGTTACGTCGAAACTCTAAGCCTCGAAAGCTATTAGCTTGAAAGCTATATCGTTAATCCGACAGGGCAAGTGATACATATTATTTAGCATTTACTGTTGTGAAAATTTCTTTAGCTAGCTACGAATCGGTTCAGCTGTTTTTATGTTGTAATTAGCAGCGCGTGGATATTTTGAAAAACCTTTCTTAGTGGATAACTACATGACAAAGTACACGCTCTCCAAATTTCATGTCCCTGGAGCTAGCGGTTTGTGCTCTGCATTGATTTAGTATAGTTTAGTTTTTAAGTCAATAAGTCAGTCAGGACTTTGAATTTTAATTTATTTTAAAATACTTAAAGAAATTGGTTACCAGACTCTATTTTATCATTAAAAGGATTTTATCTAAATTTTACCTACTGCCGCAAAATGTTCAATATAATTTACTAGTAAAATATATATCAAATTGTAATTGTAAATTATTGTCAAAGTAAATAACTAACGCCACCTACTAGGCAACTATTCTGTGAAACTGGAAAACTGTATAATATTCATGTAAATTATATCATTATCAATTTAATGCGTAAGCACTAGTCTGCTAGCTTACCATCAGTCACCTCAAGTACCAGGCTATCATAATCGGGTAGAGATTGAGTTTCAATTAATGAACCATTCGAGTAATTTTGTTAGCAGCCTCTCGGTAAGTAAATATGTATTATGTAATATGTATATTTAACTCTACTGGTTTATGAGAACCTGGTACTTTATAGGGCACTGGTTTCTAGTTCGAATTTCAATTTAACTTAGAAAATAGCTGTTAAATCTAATCCCATAAGACATAGCAATGCATTTTTAAGGTTCCGTACCTCAAAAGGTAAAAAGAAACCCTTGTAAGATCACTTTCTTGTCTATCTTTTTGTACGCGCGAAAATGTACCATATTTTTTTTTGCGTTTTTGCTTTTACTCGTAGATCATATTTTAAGAATGTCATATTTTGAGAAAATTTGCTGCATTGTGAAAATATCGGGCTAAAACTATGTGTCTTGTCTAATTCCTGGTCTCTAGTTATCCACATATCACTGTTTTATTATAATCGTACATATAAATATAAAGGTACATGTAATCGTATAGTATTTTTTGTGAGAAAGTGTAACAAACTTCTTTTCAAAGTTTGTGGTTGTCACAAACATTACCTTTAACAAAACGCGATGAATTAAGAACTTCTTCCTTTTTTGAAGTCGGTTAATAACAGTAGGACATTGTAAAATTTTGCAGAGATTGTCAAATCATGTCTACACTACAGAATAAAATATGATGAGCCATCTATACGCAACTAATTTCCGGGGCATTTCACGAAGCTTTTTAAAAACCATCGATCATATAAATAAACGGAGACAGTCTATTAGAGATAGACAAATGTACGCTTTTGTTGTAAATCATACTAAAATTATACAGATTAACACACATAAGTAAGATAGAAAGTTTGAAATTAAAACGTTGCACACATGGGCGGCTTTATCGGTAAAAGCGATTTCTTAAAGTTAACCTTTGTGTGCCTATTAGGTTAGGCATATAAAGGTTGCTTGGAATAAGTCACTTTTACCAACAACACTAACACCCACTGTATGGCTGACTTAGCGTCTCATGCTCTGGGAATCGACTGCGTCTAAATGGTCCCCAAGTAACGGTAGTCTTCCGAAATCCGAATATTGTTGCATGTACTGGGCAGAGCCTCGGGTCACACTCACACCCAAAGACGATAAAACCAGTTGACTGCTCATAAGTATTCCCTCCTCTAGAAAATAGCACGTATTTTTGATGGTTACTCTGGTTCAAGAACGGCCAATCACAAAGAGTCTACGCCTAGATTGCTAACGCATTGGCCAATCACAATGTTTGATTATGCACCCCCAAATTTTGAGGAGCTCATTGCTCTGACCTGCCAATCTGGAATGGTCGTGCGGATCAAGAAACGCTTGGCGCGGTCATTATTTGTATGGGTGACCGAAAATTTGTGTGCCCAAAAACCATTTTTTCAAGCTCCTCTTATTGCTTCGAAAGGCACGTAAAGCAGTTGATCCCGGTTGCTACCTGATAGCAGTCGTTAGGTCAAGTAAGAGGCTTAAGGGCGACCTAAAAATTCTAGGTGAGTCACACCACCATACGAAAAGAAAGAAGAAAGAAAGTCCTCACCCCCCGCCCGCAACGGTGAGTTGTGTATTGTAGGAAATTCGCAGTATGAACAGTCAATTTAGTTTTATTGTCTTTGGGTCACACTCACCTCGGACCGAGAGCTCCGAGATAGGCATACAGGGAGACACGGCGCGAGCGCGCGGCAACCTGTTTGATTAAAACAAATATTTGCATTTCTTATACCATCGATATCTAGTCGATACCGTCGATGTACAGTCGGGTGAAGATGCGAGATTGGTAGAAACCCCATGAGTTTATTTTAGCTTCTCCTCATAGGAGGTCGCGTTCCGAGGACAAACTATTACTGATGATTCAACTCGATCATGTTACATGTTATTGAATATTATATGATTTGATTTGTTATTGAAATAAATTTTATCATCTACATCTTTATCATCGCAGCGATGTTCCCGCCTTGTGTATAAACTTGCCCCCTTACTTATAAACGCTAATTAATGCGCTGCATAGTTATGCATAGTTATGCATCGTTAGTCTTTTACTGTTACATGAAGTTTCAAAGTTGACAGACAGAGACGAACGTCACATAACCTAGTAATGTGTAAATAATATTTTATAAGCAGTGGAAAAAGTATAACTAGTGAATATTTTATAAGTTGTAGTGAAATCTCTAGAACATGACAACACATTTTTGTAGCAGTATCTTAAGATATACTTAACAGATGCTAGGTTTATCATTATTTTCGAAAATCAATTATTAAGGAAATTCTGAAAAATTTAAGAATTTTTCCTTGAGTTTTAAAGCATTTACTTACGGACCTGTACCGCTAGCTACTTGGTAGTATGTGACATTTTATTGGAAGCAATTATAAAAGAGGCTATTTTACAAGGTTTTTATGTAATCTGTTATCGAGAACAAGAATTTCTAGTCCCTGTTGTTGGTATGTTTCCGCAGCGGATGTTTCTATGAGGTACCCACGGAAAGACGGACAGACGGACGTGCGGTTTGTTTTCAGTTTGTAGTATTATTGATATTTTATTGAATGTTAACGGCGACTGCAGATTGTTCACTTCGACAAAACTGGTGAAGAGACTCTCTAGAACTATGTTTACTATGGCAACAGAAAGAAGACAGTTGAAACAGGTGAAGTCGTCCCCTTCGAAACTGGGACCAGGGACCACTTGAATTGAATTTGATAGTTGTCAACTGGGCCCAAAGATAGTTTAGACATTGGGACGAGTTGACTACATATTAATATTCTCTTGGGATGAAGTGGTCTAAGAAGATACTTAAGTTAAAAAAAGACTTGGACAAGCCACTGAAGTAACGCATTTTATTTGATTGGAAGAAAATTGGTTTTAATCGTCATTCATTGATTGAATCTTAGTACCCGCACAGATTATCATTTTATTTGTACGATAGACGCATAAAATTTTTAGCTCTGCTGCGGATTTTTCCATTTATCTCGCGTAAAAGGAACATGGAATATGTTTGAGACGTCACCTTCTAGTATTAGTACATGATATCTCAATGATAGGCTATGTGGCTATAGCCACCCACACTCTACCTAACAGGTAACATCAAATTAGACCCGTATTAAACAAGAAACTGTAAAACTAAACATAATAGTCTGGGCACGTATTCTTTACCTAACTCAACCGTCTGAACATTGCTTCAACATCGCTGAATTTACATCAAAAACGGTTCAACAAATTTTAGAAAAATTGGAGTTTCGTTCTTCTTTTGATGTGTCAGTGAATTCGTGAAAGAATGTCGCTTACGGTGGTTTCGTTTCGAATAATGCTTGGATGATGATGTTGATGATGTTAGTACTAAGTTCTTTCAAAATTATCTAAAAATACTGAATAACTACTAATATTATATACCTAATAACATTTTACCATGTTTAATTTTGTCTTTACAAGGAACTTGATAGCCAGTAATTTCAACTGACTTGTTCACGGGACTTATGACAACCAACTATGTATGTTTAGAAACGTTTTCGGGAAAACTCTAACGATGCTGAAGCGATGTTGAAACAATTTAGTTATAGAATACGTGCCATGTAGTGTTCATATTTGGTCAGATTGCACCGAGTTTGAGATACCTACAGCTACGGGACGAGTTGTACGGAGGTAGTTCGGTTTATAGCCAATTATAGTTAAGTAATAAAATAAAAGAATAGACACAGAAGGTCCACTTTAGTTTTATATTTATTGCCTATTTTTTGTGATTTACTATCTGCTGCCCGTTTTTATTCATATGTTGGTATTATAGTTTTTGCGTTGGAAGATTAACTGATTGAATTATTATCTTATAAACGCGAAAATTTGTATGTATGTTAGTTTGTTACTCTTTCACCAAAAACTACTGGATCTATTGCGATGAAACTTGAAATATCGGTAGCTGGAGACCTAGAATAACACATAGACTAGTTTTACCCCGATATTCCCGCGGGAACGGGATTACGCGGGTAAAACCGCAGGGCGCAGTTTTAAATAATTAAATATAACACATATAATTTGTCCGCGCAATATTTGACAAGACATTTATTATTTCTGTTTGTCCTTACGTTCCGACCTCAAGGTAAATAAAGTATGGAACACTATGTTTGTTTCTGTCTTTCAGCTTTAAAACTTCATCATCAACATCCAAGCGATGTCTCCGGTTGCATCACTCTCGACAGCCCGGGGTCCGCTTTCCTACTTTTGCGTCTCCACTTCGCACGTTCTTCGGCATTCCGTGTAGTAAGGCAACATGTGACATCAGCGCTTACGACGTCAAGCCAACAATTCTTGGGTCTTCTTAAATTACCGCGGCCAGGCGGACGCGTCACGGCATGCGGCAAGACTTTTGTTCCTCACGTAACTAGGCGGTTTTCGTAATATCTGACTGTACCACCGTAAGCGACATTCTTGCAATTTATCAACTTTACAACTTCATGTAACAGTAAAAGTTAAAACAATGTTTAACTAAACATCTCTCCCTTACTTATTATAAACGATGATTAACAGATGACCAAGTTATGTGACGTTTGGCTTTGTCTGTTAACTTTGAAACTTTATGTCACAGTAAAAGACAAACGATACATAATTACGCAGCTGTTAACCAGCGTTTATAAGTAAGGAGGCCCATTGGGAAAAGATAGTAAATTAATAAGAAAAACAGTCGCATCTGTGTAACGAAGTTAAAGTTACAACTCTATAACAATAAAGAGAGCCATCAAAGCAGTCTCATTTGGTGTTATTGATGGTACGTGACGCGGGATGATGCAACCGAGATGAGAAGATACCACGCTCGGTCGCTTGTCGGTTCGTCTCGAGCGGTCGGCTGGCCGGTCGCGGAAAACTCCGCTGTACCTACGCATAGAGGTGAAAACGGTCGAGTATCTGATACGGTCCCAACTTTAATTGTGCACGGATTACTACGAAATGTGCTTGAACTAGTTATGGTACAGACAGATGATCTATTTATTTCGCCTTTTGTCTCGGTGTTAATATAAATAACCGAACCACGGCTCCGTAGTCCAGTCTAAATACATCATCGGACTACGATTGTTGGAAAATGTGAATTACGTGCTTACAGCAAAAAGAAAATCCCATCTTCGTTCTCATCAAAAAAAGAAAAATATCTTCTTCGTTTTGGAGGAGAGGCGCTTTCCAAAGGCACACATCATTGAGTATAATTAAGTTTACTCAAAATAATTATATAAATATACATCATCATCATCCCAGCCCTTAACCGTCCACTGCTGAACATAGGCCTCCCCCACACGACGCCACAAATAGCGATCGCGAGCCACCTCCATCCAACGCTTCCCCGCGACCGCCACAATGTCGTCGCTCCACCGAGTAGGTGGTCTTCCAACACTCCGTTTCCCATTACGTCGTGGTCGCCACTCGAGAACTTTTATTTCCCATCGGTTTTTACTCCCCATCGGTTAATACATATCTCATCATCATCATCATCATCAGTACGTGTCAACGTAGTGTAGGACGTCCTCAGGCACGTTGGAGCGACGATTTGCGCAAGACGGCTGGCACAAACTGGATGTGAGAAGCCGAAAATAGATCTAGGTGGCGTGCAATTGGAGAAGCCTATGTCCAGCAGTGGACTGCAACGGGCTGATGATAATACATATCTATCTAAATGAAATGTTTTTTAGTGTCTGTCCGTCCGTCTAGCTTAGAGACGCTTAGAACTAAGTAGCTGTATACATACTTTTGCATTAGTATACATACATATTGATCACGGCAAGAAAACAATAAGTATAAAAAACTTATAAACCTTTTTAGGGTTTATATTCCTCCCCCACATGTAAAATGTTTTTTTTCTTGTTTACCTTATCGTGTGCGAACATTTCACAAATTTCATTGAATACGTACTACGTAGGTGTTAGTTGTAAACTTCGAAAAGGTATAATTGGTCCCCTAGCCTTTCGCAGTATGGTATTTTCGCAGTAAAATCGTTCGCAGTATAGTTTTTCGATGCAACGTAACATCGCAGTAACAATACGTCGATTTAATAAAACGTCGCAGTACAGAGATATCGATGAAAAGTTCTCGAAGAAACAAAATTCGATTGTACGTTTGTCGCAGAGAAGTAGGTATCCCGTTGTAAACACTTTTCTAGACGGCAATCCCTCTTATTGAAACTACGAAACCCTACACTGCGTGTGGCGTAATAAAGCACGCACTTGCCCAGTTTTTTATTTGATTGATTGGTTGAAGTCGTAATAATATAGATCCTTAATACAAAACTCAAGATTCGGCTTAACCCCTAAATATACTGCTACACTGGTTATAATAAATTTCCTTCAAAACTTCAACCAGGTCCCAGTCGCTCCATCTCTGATTTTGATAGTGGTGAACTGGGCCCACGTCGGTTTAGCTATAGGTACCAAATACCTATTTAAATTTGATAGTAGTCAATTGGGCCAACATCTATGACCCACATGAACTGAAACGAAGACGATCGAAACAAAATCAAAATAAATTCGAAACAGAAACCAAAAGACTATCGTAATGGAATCAAAAGACGATTGACACAGAAACAACGATGATTTTCATTATATTGAACGTGAGACAGACTATAATAGCTATTATTATGTCACAAACGTAATGGGTAATAAAATTAAACAATTATAAAGTAATTAGTGCCAATAAACGACTCTAAGCTGTTTTTAGCGATGCCCGATATCGATTAGGTATATTAAATTAAAATTAATTTTAAAATGTTATAAAAGAACAAAGTGCTCATTTTGTTTTGTTTTAGTAAATGTGTATGTTTTGTTATTTTTCTCAAAACATTGTTTTCGCAAAATATATTATTTACATGAAAGGTTTTTTTTTAATGCTGTTAAAATTCTTTCCCCGCCCGGACTTGAACTTGCAACTCTTAGAAATCCGATGTATAGCTTGCATTGAATTTGTAAGAGTTCTGCTTGAGCCGCAGGCACCGTTCGTTTTTTTTTTGAAAAACTGATGGTCTTAGTGTAGGAAAATACTAAAACATGTTTGTATATAAATATGTAGTGGAAAAAGACACTTAAAAATGCATCTATCGTAAATAAATTTACACATTTTTAATAGACGAAGTTGGTAATAAAATACTATTTTACGTCGTAGCGTAACCTTTAGGTTCAATTAACCGATAGCTCCACATTTGACAGGAAAGCGCGAGTAAAAGTTTCTAGTTGCGGTTGCGGTTCACTCCGCGGTCGCGGTGTATGCTATGCGCTACAATACACGAGTCCTACATTCAAACAGTTTGCGGTTGGACTAATGAAATATTAGGCCGACTTTTCAGGATCGTGGTCTTTATTTGAAAACTCAACACACGAATACTGTAACAATAGAAGACAATAATTATAGGTTTGTTAAAGCCGCGGGATCTTGGCGGACGCAGGCCGCCTCCAACCGAAATCTATGGGCATCAATGAGGGAGGCCTATGTCCAGCAGTGGGCGTCCTACCTCTATTATATTGATGATGTTGATATGATTGGATTTGAGTTCTACTTAAACAATTAAGCAGCTCTCAAACTCAAAAATTCCCTCATTAATTCAAAATTTAACACTTGTTTAATTATTTAAGTATTCCCGTCGTATTTTATGTAGTGTTTCTGTATTTGGCTGTTATTGTTACAAAAAAAAATATTATGTATTATTACAATACATTGTGCGACTTTAAAAAAATCATCTTAATTTTTAATCTTATAGGTAAAAAATTAAATATTAATGTTAACGTACATAAAACTCTAATAGTTTCTGAATGCAAAAGTAACAGAGAAACCGAAAAATAGAGCATTAACTTTCAATTACTATATGATGTACATTCTTGTTGTACTTACTGTTTTTAAATTGCGTTTTAAGGACAGAATTTTTGTCCTCGCATCCGTAACCTATTTCGCAATATATTTTGCGAAAGTAATATATTGGGATTTTTAAATAAAATGTTCAATTTGTATTTTATTTTCTTTTATCTGGTTTTATTAAACATTTTTTGAAGTCCTTTTTATCCATATCGGGCAAAGTATACAAATAGCAGTTTACATACTTGCCTACTTTCATTTCTTATACATTTTTGACCATAGTGATAATTGCAAGATATCTCAAGCATGGCTGGACCGATTTTTATGATGTTTGATTTGTTAATTTTGTCTCCTTCTAGACTGCAATATTATTTTTACGACTAGAATATTTTTTTTTAGTATTTTATTTTTTTCATTTTTTGATATTGTTTTAAAGTAACCGAAAATTAAATAATTAATACCATTTTCTCATACCTTTTGTAAGTACTAAACAAAGTTAATTCCATTTTGAAACGCACTTAAATTATGCATAAAGAAGTCTGTATATACTTGAACGTGCAACCCTTACAAATACGCATTATACATCGCTGTAGTATTACGGAGGTCGGGAGTTTGAATCCCGCCGGGAAAATTTTCATTAGAAATACGATATACTTAACTTGCGTGAGTTGAACGACTAGGTATAATTTACAAAGTAGTCTAAATATTTTGAATCGAGAAAAATAAAGAAAGAAAATTTTAATATGTTGTGTTGTACCTATCTAAAATCTAGACAAAAAACAAAATTATTAAAAAAAATAAAACAAACAATACTCACTGAAACCAAAACAACACAATCTCTAACACTGAAACAGCTATCAACCACACTGAGTACTTTAAAAGTTTGTTCCCTACGTGTCTCGTACCGTACCGGTATATTAGCAGAGCTCCAACACACGTCCGTCCGCCGCGAGATCTCACAACCAACTGAGGCTGCGGGTCCAATGTCGGGATGTTACACTGCGTCTAGTAGGCTTTAACGAGCTTTGTTACGTTTATTTCTGAAAATTAGAAGCAATTCCGTTTGTAAAGTCCTAGTGAGTATGATCAAAATGTTGACTTCGAAAAATAGTGGCGTTTTAGATAGAATTTACCCATTCAAATTGTTGGTCTAGTGGTAGATGGTGGCTAGGGTTGTGGGCTCGAATCCACGACCCCGTGGATTGGGGAAATTTTTATTGTTTAAGAAAAAGTGAAATGCGCCAATAACATCACTCTTACGGTGAAAGAAAACATCGTGAGGAACCCAACATGTCCTAGGACTCAGCTCAGTCCGAAGACATGGGACATTCGCCAATCTGAAGTAGAACATTTATCAAATGGATTAAATTTTATCTTTGAGGCTGGGAAACCTAGTGAGGTGAGTTTATTTGATTGCCAAAGATACCTATTCATTGGCCGAACGAGCAAAATGAGTAAGGTCCAGTGTAAACGGGCCTGGCGCTTGTATCTTTGCATGTTTAACTACTATGTATGGATAACTGGAGTATCGTAGCTCCGATCTTCATGAATTTTGGCATGCGCGTAGTTTAGGGCAATAGAATTTATGAGTTCGAAGATGAGCCGGATCGGTAGGGGGGTTGGGGAGATAGGTGGTCGTGAGGTCTCAGTTCGGGGCGAACTCCTAGTTATTACGTAAATGGTCGTTTCCATAATGTCAAATTCGCTATTTACTATCAGCGGTCTAGGCCGTGCGTTGATCAATCAGTCAGTCAGTCAAGACAGTCTTTTCCACGAGTAGGTAGACAGTAAACACTGACCTTACAATTACTACCACAATAAAATGCACAACAAACAAGTTCCTGTAAGTAAATGTGACATCGCACCGCTTCCAACGGCTCCTGCAGAGCCTGTCTGGATACTTTGACCAAATACAACAACAACCACTGCGCGAGTTATGGAATCCTAATTACTGGTCTTACACTGTATAGTTATGTGTATCCAGGACGAAAGTCTTGTAAGATCGACTAGCTCAATTCCATCATATAAAGAACATAATATGTACGTACATGCAGTATAATATGTAGTATATCCGTTGTCTAGTACCCATTGTACAAGCCTAATGCTTAGTTTGGTGCTAGATTGCGCTGTGTGTAATGTAGTGAAATATTTATTTTATATTCTCCTATCCTTCTCTGCTATCAGCGGTAGGCTGTACATTGATAGATCGTCAGTAAGTCAGTTCAAAGCAATTTATACTGATAGATATGAAAAGCAACATTTTACAATTAAGATACTAGCAACGTCCTGCGGTTTCACCCGCGTAAGGTGTGTTCCCGCGGAAATTTTGGGATAAAAATTAGCTTATGTGTTTCTTCAAGTCTCCAGCTACATATAAACAAAGTTCAGCAGTTTTTGAGTAAAACAAAGTCGCATACAAACTTTCGCGTTTATAATAATAGGGGTTAAAGTATGAAATTGCCGTTTTATTGCAATAGGTTCTTTGAATTGACATAGAATCTTCATGGTTTGAGGTTTTCGAATGAAACTTTTTTCAAATGGTTTCTGTGATGTTCTTTTTTTAAAAAATGTGAAACATTTGAATATCGACTTTCAATTGTTTTTGTTATTCAATTTAGACAAGAAAGATGGATACTGCGAAAATTCGAGTGATTTTTGAATACGAGTTCCGACGCGGAACTAACGCGGCAGAAACAGCCCGCAATATCAATGCTGCGTTTGGAGAGGGGTCTACTAATGAACGCACCGTGCGATTTTGGTTTAAACGCTTTCGTGATGGAAATTTCGACTTAAAGAACGAGCCACGAGGAAGACCGCCCACACAGGTGAATAACGATGAATTAAGAGAGATAGTGGAAGCCGATCCTAGTCAAACTACCCAGGAATTAGCGGCATGGTTTAACGTTACCTTACCCACTTTATTGACTCACTTGCGTCAAATCAATAAAATAAAAAAATACGAAAAATGGGTGCCTCATGATTTGACTGATCTGCAGAAAGAAACGCGTGTTGAAACTTGTGTTGCCTTGTTGAACCGGTACAGAAATGAAGGAATATTGGATCGAATTGTAACATGTGATGAAAAGTGGATTCTATAAGATAACCGGAAAAGAAAAATGCAATGGCTGACCCCAGGTCAAATGCCACAACAGTGTCCTAAAGCAAAACTTACCAATAAAAAGGTAATGGTAACTGTTTGGTGGTCTCAGCATGGTGTTATTCACTATAGTTTTCTTCGATCTGGTCAAGCAATTACGGCAGATGTCTATTGTGCCGAACTCCGAACCATGTTGACAAAACTAGCAGTAAAACAGCCTCGACTCATGAATCGATCTTCACCATTATTGCTCCACGACAACGCGAGACCTCACACAGCACGAGAAACCATTTTGACCCTTCAGGAACTGCACTTAGAAACCATTCGTCATCCTCCGTATTCACCAGACCTTGCTCCAACGGACTACCATTTTTTTCGTGATTTGGACAATTATCTACGTGATAAGAAGTTTTCTTCCCAGGAGGCAGTACAAAATGCTTTTACAGTTTGTGCAGTCTAGATCGTCGGAGTTCTATCGCAAAGGCATTAATAACCTTCCCATTAGATGGCAGCAATGTATAGATAAGAATGGCAACTATTTTGATTAAATAAATTTGTTAAAAATTTAAAAAATAAACAATTAAGATTTTCAGTACAAATCGGCAATTTCATACTTTAACCCCTAATATTAGTAGGATTTGAATTTCGAACAAACTACGCTTGTAGAAAAGTAGGTAGTCTACGCTTGCAGGAAAGCAGTCTACGCTAACATGAAATTCGTGAGAAGTTTTTTAATTTTGGTACTGTCATATTATTGACTTTCAACTCGCAATTAATTTAATTTGCTATTTAATAATATTTGTGTAGCTAAAGCAGTATATATATGTAACTGTTAATAATGGGCATTATAAAACAGTCATATAACCTACTTATAAACGCTAATTTAGTGGTATTTGTAAAACAATAATGAATAGCATAGTCTATGATTGACAACAAGATAGATTTGTCATCTGATACGGTACCTACATGATGTAATATCTACTAACATTAAGACACAATGTAATCAATCACAAAGCGAGTCGCCAATGGTGTTCTGTTACTGACAGACATTCATTTCTATAATTATTATTAGATATACTAGACGACCCGGCGCACTTTGTATTCTATCAAAAAATTGACACTATGTGCCTTATCTTATTGTCAACTATTAATTTTTTTCTTGTGTTTACATTGCTCGAGGCGTGTTAACTAGAAAAAAGTTTTAAGGAAAAAGTACCTAATAGTTGACAGGGGAAATTTTCATATTCTTAAATTCACCGTTCGAGGTGGAAATTCGTGTGGCCTAGTTGGTTAAAGCGTCGTCGAGAGTGAATTTTTGAAGATGATTTTTTTCCTTTAATACTTCTAGTAGAAATATTTTTACAAGGAGATGCATTATCAAAAATTTCCCATGATAGGATTCAAACCTATGCCTTTCGCTCCAGGTGTATCAAAAAACATTTAACTGAAAACTGCATTGGAAATAAATTGAGCTGTTTAGTTTCATGTGTGGAGTTGTTCTCAGAATTTTACATTCGCAAAATATTCAAATTAACATCGTTCTACTGTTTTGTTTGAGACAGAGGTCAAAAGTGACAGCACACATAGTTCTCCATATAAAAGACATCAACGGGATCTCAAAGTGGTGTGCTTTATACAGCGTAGCATTTTATTTACTACTTACATTTCTTTTGTAAACTAAGTTTGCTGGTTTGATTCCCACTGGGGAAGGAAATATACATTTTATAATAAAACACTTTATTTACCCGGTTTAATCCCGTTTTATTCATGATTTTTAAACGAACGAGCTTTCGCCAACTGTAAAGTTGTTGACCGATAAATAAAGTGTTTTATTATGCAAAATCGCGAAAACCATATAAGAAATTAGACATTTTATTTTTGTCTAGTTTTAATATTCACATGAATAATTAAGTATTTTTCACTAGCAAGTTGAGTGTCTCGGTTTAGGTCCTAAGCCAAGAAACTCGACTTGTGAAAATCCCATTAATGCGAAAGGTTAGCTGTTTGAACCGATTGCAATGAAACTTGGTATGGAGATAGCTGATGATTTGGATTAACACATAAGTAACTTAAATCTCGATATTTCCGCTGGATCGGGACGTACACGAGTGAAACCGTGTGCCCCTGCTAATTGTTAAAAGGGTGCTATGTTCAGCCAATCCTTTCATATAAATAAAACTAGCTGCGCTCCGCGGCTTCACCCGCGTTAGTCCCGTTCCCGCGGGATTATCTGGATAAAAAGTAGGCTATGTGTTATTCCAGGTTTCCAGCTACTTATATATTAAGTTTCATCGCAATCGGTTCAGTAGTTTTTGCGTGATTGTTTGAGTAACCAACTCACAGACATACATAGGTACATACAAACTTTCGCGTTAATAATATTAGTAAGATAAGATTCTCGTGTGGCAGTGTTAGTGCTCATATTCCTCTGAAACGGCTTGACTGATTATTATGAAATTATAAATGCATATTCAGTAGGTCAGAGAATAGGCTTCTATTTATTTTTCATACCTCTAAGTGCTAAAGGGTTAATATCCACCCATAACATTTATTTTTTATTTGTTGGACATTTATTTTAAATTATTGTTTTATAATGTGGCATTAAAAATACATACAACCCTTAATTTTCACCCTTCTATTACCAACCCCTATTTTTACACGACTGCCAAAGGAAGTGTTATGTTTTTGCCGAGAGTGTATGTATGTATGTATGTGACCTATTTTTAATAATCATTTTAGAAATTTAATCAAACTTTAGCTGGAAACCTAGAATAACACATAGGCTAGTTTTTATACCCGCGGGTTTTTGTATACATCTAAGATTAGCCGCGTAGCTTCGCCCCGCGGTTTCATCTGCGTAAATCACGATTTCGCGGAAATATCGATATTTTTCTTTCAAAAGAACCTTCTTCTGACGATAACAAACACAACGTAAAAAGAATTAGCAAAATCGGTTCAGCTGTTTACATGTGATGCCGTGATCAAGAGAAATAGAGATTTATTTATACAAAGTGTAACAGGTATGCCCTTTTAAGCCGAAAGGGGGACTAGACGTTTAGGCGGACAACGCTTGTTCTACGACTTTTGGAAATTCGAAGTACTTTACGAAAATTTTAAGTGTAAAGTTTACTTGAAGATCAGCTGTTTCTTAGAGTTCGAGGTTATTGACCATACGTTGTCCTTTCATTTAGTTTGGACATTCATTACTTTAATTACCTTTATTTTCAAAAACAGGTGTTTTTTCAGTGATACATTACCTCAAAATTTCCAAAAAAAGTTCGAATTTTCAAAAGTCGTAGAACAAAAGTTGATCGCCTGGACATCTGGAACTACCCCCTTTCGGCTTAAAAGGGCATACCCGTTATACCTTGTATATATAAGATTGGCAAGCAATAAATGAATTGACATTATTATTATAAGTACGTATAGTTAGATGGCGCTATAGGGGATGTCGTAAAATATTTACTATTATATTGCTTACATCTTTTATTACAAGGAAATATCATACCTATTAAATTTCCAAGTATTTGAACACCTATGTATTAGACATAGAGTTTATTAGAATTAAACCAACAGACAGACAGACGACAAATAGTAAAATAGAAAAATCGAAAAATTATCGATCCATTAATTTAAATTAGGTACACCAATAATCTTGGTATGGGAGCCCCCCCTGTTACTAACGAATGGATCAAAGACATCTGAAATTAAATGATTTTAATGTAATTTTAATTTTTTTAATTTTTATTTTTTTGTTTTTTTAACGACAATTTAAATAAACAAACAAATACAAAAACAAACACTTAACTAAAAAAGAAGAAGCCATCGTCGACGCCTTCACGAGGCATAGTTCCCAAGATGCTGGCAGCATTCCCTCTCTGTATAGCGAGACTAACTCGCTGAGAAAGGAACCCGCCAGCCCTGGGATCACCGGTCGCCTCGATCAGACGTCGCGACAATTCCCTGTTTTTAATTAAAAACATTTTTTAATTTTGTTGTTATAGCGGCAACAGAAATACATCATCAGTGATGGTTTCAACTGTCTAGCTATCACGGTTCTCGAGATACAGCCTGGTGACAGACGGACGGACAGCGACATCTCAGTAATAGGGTCCCGTTTTTACCTTTTGGGTACTTAACCCTAAAAACAGAACTCCACAGAAACACCAATTCTTCTGATGATTCATACATAACATGAAGGTATAAACTACTTTCTAGGTTAGTTATAGTTACAAACCACAATAACTGAAATAACTCCAACATGTACTAACACAGGCGAAGTGACAACACACGTACAGCAAGACAGACAGGATGACACGGTAATGACTCGGTAATGAGACCGCGGCCGCGAGCGACGCCGCGGGGCACGGTTAGTTCTCTATTTGTAGACGAGAGCTCGCGGCAGAAATGATTGTAAACAAATATTAATACGTTTACTGGTTGGTTATTTAATTGTACCGAGAATATAATTTTACTGCTTGAGGGTACCGTTTCAGAACCTAAAAAGTAAATACTAAGGAAATACTAGCAGCGTCCCGCGGTTTCACCCGCGTAAGTCCTGATGGGCGTTTACGTTTTACGGCGATTTAATAGCGTTATTTTTAGAAATATTTTTAGCAAGGAAATATATTTCCAAAAAATCCCCATGACAGGATTCGAACATGCGCCCTGTCGCTAACCAGGCGACTGCTCTAACCACTGAGCTACACAGTAATCACTTTTTTCCTTGCTAAAAATATTTCTAAGTTTAAAATGCCATGAGCAATAGAACAACAAGAAGCGTTATTTTTATTACGCGATTAATACCGAAAAGTGAATTAACTAGAATTATCATCAACATTATTATCTGGTGACATCTTCTAACGAAGTTCGCGGTCAATTAAATAAATATTTGTATCTGGTATGGGTGTCTTCCTATGTATAATATGTATGTATTTACAAAACAAAAATTTAGTATATAGTATATCCGTTGTCTAGTACCCATAGTACAAGCCTAGTGCTTAGTTTGGGGCTAGATTGCGCTGTGTGTAATGTCGTGCAATATTTATTTATTATTATTTACTAAGTGGTGATGCTGCTGCTTTTAATTGTTGGTAGTTGAGGCCAGTTCAGTCTTTCAAGTCGTCGACCACGTCCGCCTCTGCCGGGGACCTCTGGCCCTGTATCTTTCCCACCAGTAATTATCAGGGGAAGTCATATTGCGCGCCTCAAAATTTTAAATTCAAATTCAAAATATTTTTATTCTTTTAAATGGTTAATACTTAATACATGATAAACACTTTATTTATCCGGTTTTATCGCGTTTTTATTCATTTTTCTAAACGAACCGAGCTTTCGCCTACTTTACAGTTGGCTTTTTCAAGGTTGACTGCCAACTGTAAAGTTGGCGAAAGCTCGGTTCGTTTAGAATAATGAATAAAAACGGATAAATAAAGTGTTTTATTATGCAAAATCGTAAAAACCATAGAAGAAATTACTTAATACATGAATACGTATCTGACTGAGGTTTTGTAAGATTTTACTATACTTTTTTTTTGTTTGTGCTATATTATTTAAGTAGTTTTATTTTAGTTTCATTTGCATTCGTATCTTCTTAAAGGTATAGTTTAATAGGTAAATTTAATTTTAAATAATAAAAACAAAAATCGAATTAATTAATTATTTTGGTTGCCGCTCCGGGCGTACACTAAGTGCGACGCAAGTGGCTTTTTATATAATATCTATTTATTATTATTCTCTTATATTGTCGCATATTTAGGGTTATAGTGGAACTAGAGCAATATATTACCATACATTTTACGAACACAAAAAGCTCTTTTATTTTAGAATTATCAAAAGCTCCTAAAATTTTAGAATTATCAAAATGTATGTTATGTATACTCGTATAAACTAGGATAATTTTGTCTAGAATTGATCATAAGGAATTGCAAATATAGATGAGTACTATAAGGTACCTCTATTGAGTGTCAAAGAGATAAAGTTTCAAAATCTAAGGTAGTAAATTAAAGTAGGTTCATGTTTTAACATTGATCCAATGGGATCGAACTCTGACTGTTGATCGATTCGATTATTTAATCGATACATGTTTGTATCGATTATCCATAAGGTTGAGATTTAAATTGAAAACAGACACTTAATCCGATCTTTAATTATAGACCTTTTTCCTCGAAGACGTGGAGTCTTACTAATATTATAAACGCTAAAGTTTGTAATGTATGTATGTATGTGATTTTGTTACTCTTTCACGCAGAAAGTACTGACCTAATTGCGATGAAACTTGGAATGTAGGTAACTGGGGACCTAGAATATAACATAGGCCACTTTTTATCCCGATGTTCCCGCGGGAATGGGACTTACGCGGGTGAGACCGCAGGACTCATACCTATAGTAATATAATTAGAATTTGGCGTTGCGACCCTTGGGTATACTTAAAACTTTATAAGAAGACGCGATATAGACTATGATGTAGCACTCCCATCTAGAAGAAAAAAAAAGAATGTTGTAGAATGTTGTTTTTTCTTTTGTGTTTTTTTTGTTTGTACTTATGTGTATGTTTGTTGCCAATAAATGTTTTTCCATTCTATTCTAAGATAGAAAATCGGCGGATCAAGTCTTCTAATGCCACCTCATTCATTGGAAACAGTTCAGTAGTTTATGGCGCTACTATGGAATACATACAGTCATACATACCTACATACTTACAAATACTGCCAAAACATTTACTCTTATTACTCCTTATGGTTATTGTTCAAGTCATTTCACTAGAAATATTTTACAAAGATAATTGCATCTTAAAAAATACATCACAAAAAAGAAAGAAAATAATTTCACTGTATCACGTGAATTTTCGTGTGGCACATGGGTTTACTACACCAGTTCGAAACACGCTTCACCTAGTTACATATCAACTACATGACGTATCACCATAAGCTGAATTGAACCAAGATTCATTAAGACAAAATGATATTACATCGATGTTTCATGTCATCTAATGACATTAATTTAATAGGTATTTACAAAATTTTCCGTGGCTCTATATCACGTGATTTTAACTTTTTAATTTTCCTTAACTTTTTAAACTTAAAACCGAGACCGAGGTCTCGAGGGGACTCGATGAGTTCCAATCGTGATAGTTTATAATGTTTATTAACTTACATTAATGTTTTTTAGACGTAGCGCGCTCGCTCGGAGAACAAGAGGCACAGGTTTTAATCCTGTCACGGGGGAATTTTTGATGATGCATTTCTCTTTGTAAAATATTACTAATACCCTTCTTTTTCGTAGTCGGGTAAAGAGGCCAATCGCGTATTATTTTTGAAATATAAAAAAAACAGTCATATGAAAACAACATTTTTATTTCTACGCAGTTCATGCGATTTTGTTGCTGACTCTATCAAATATTTGTGTGGTCAAAGTGGAAACGAAGGATGAAAATTTTTTACATGTACCTAAAACCACTTCGTGGTCAAAGTGGAAAATGTATGGACGTAAACATAGGTATTGTGGTCAAAGTGGAATAACCCAAAGTCTACCTAAATCCCTCCGTCTGTCGTCGATACAGCAACTCTCACATTAACACGGGTGACATGTTATCGGTGTTCGGGCTATTAATTGCCGGACCGATGTGTTTCGGACTTCGATGCGAACAATAGAGACAGATGCAGGGCGGTCGGGAGCGTTGTGGAGCATTGTGGGGGATAGTTCCGTACAATATTACCTATATGCGGACCAGATGGATATTCAGATAAAGAAATTACCAAGATATAATTTCAGTATTATTTTGATATCTTTAACGTTTATCAAATAAAATTTGAAATTTACCGATAACATTTTCTTTAGGGAATACCGTTTCCATATATTTTAGAGGCAATAGTTTTGATTATAGTTTGAGTTCAGTTGCATTTGCAAGATAAAGTTGCTTATGCGAAATGTCGATTAGGAGATAAATTTAATGTAATAAAATGTCATCGTGACATTTTCGAATTATTACTTATTTAAGCACCTTTGAACATCCTGAATCAATGTTTACAGCGCCCTCTATCCTTCGATCGCATAGACGATAACATGGTACCTAACTACATTAACCATAAAAAAGTATATTGGCTGTAAGATACTGCTTTTAGTGGTAAGGCCGCACCTATGAATGTCACTGCAGATTGTAATAATTATTTTATGTTAGTGTAAATTTTAGTTTTTGGTGAGTACAATAAAGCCTTCTATCTTTCGGGCGAACGCTCGGCTGCAATAAAGAAAGCTGCGGGTTCGATTCCCGTCGGGTGCAAATATTTATGCTTAAAAATAAATATTTGGTTTGGTCTGAGTGTCTTTCTATTCTATGTATAATAATGTATGTAGTTACAAAAAAAAAGTATAATATGTAGTATATCCGTTGTCTAGTACCCATAGTACAAGTCTAGTGCTTAGTTTGGGGCTAGATTGCGCTGTGTGTAATGTCGTGCAATATTTATTTATTTATTTATCTATCTGTGTATCTATCATAGTACAAGTCTAATGCTTAGTTTGGAGTTTAATTAATTGAGCTGTGTGTAAAACGTCGTGGCATTCCGCCCTACAATGATGTCTTATAAGTCGTCGCGAATTTTAAGTCGCCGCGTTGTCGTTCAGCTAAACAAAATAAAATTAAAATCACATCAAATAATTATAGAAAAGCAACCTCAAAAACAAAAAAATGAGTAAGTACTAAAATTACTTATTAACGGGGTGTTTACCATGTTTAATAATTTATTCGCGGAGCTCGATATTTCGCTAGCAATTTCAACCAGCTTGTTCACGAGACTGGAGAATGCGGGTAGGTGATGACAGTTAGAGGCGTCCATATCGGACTACCTGCTTTTTGACACGAGTTGAACGGGTTTTAGTAGTGAAAATAACCATGTTAGTTTAAAATCGTATAAAAAAAATGAGTTTTTAAATGTTGTGTGGTTTTTAAAAGTAATCGGGGTATTTTTATTAAAAATATACTTTCTTTTGAGCGACAAAAGGACGACAAACGATTATGGTAGCGCGGATTATTTATTTATCTATCTAACCCGAGCCAGGTTTAGAAATAACTTTAAAATAAAATAAATGAAGTTCTGATTAACTAAACATAATAAATTAAACCTAAACGAACAGCCGAAGGCCCCAGAAATCAAGTGAACAATATATTAAATACCTACCAACTTTCTAATTAATGAAAACGAGTAATTAGAGAGATTCCTGGTTTACGAGCGACGCCGCGGGGGCTCGCTAGTCTATCTGTGTTTTATTATTAGGTACCTATTATTGTGACGTAACGGTATAATAATAAACAATAATAATGAATAATTAATAATGTTTTGACATTTATCAATCATGTCGTAGTCACCTACTCTATTAGTATGCTAATGTAGAGTTTACGATTCTAGAAATTTATCTTAAATCTTGAGATAATCTTGTTAAATGGTTATTTACGAATAATCCCACATTTCTATTACCTACTATACTAGTTTTTGCTTCATGGTGTTAATCGTTTACTTTAAACCTAAGAATATTTGCACTCAAAGTACCAATGATATACCTACTCTAATAACATTAGGTGTAGACTGGGATGCAATAGACAGTAACCCTATCATATCTAGTACTAAGTTGACAGTCAAATACAGAAACAAAAAAGGTGCTCTCAAATTCACAAGTTCATTTCTAATTTATATTGGCATGCTAAGTCAAGTGCCGGTGAAATATTTGGTTTATATAAACTTATTATATTTATACAACATCTGTTGCAACCATAGTTCGTACAAATAGTTCATTTGGTGTAACTTAGTCATATCAATAATGATGAAATAAATAAATAACATTCATCATTCATTCATTCAAATCCCATACTATTTCTTGAAGCTGCAAAATAATTAAGAAACCCTCAAATTTTAAGTGACGTTTCTTAAAATCGTCTCTGAGACTATTATTGTGAGGACATGGACCAATGTTGTCCCTAATAAACACGATCAGACGCGACTAGGCATGGCCCGTCTTCAGTCAGTCCGTTTTAGGGTGGCATTCGTCAAAGGCTTTCTACCGGGATAATATATTAAGGAATCAGACCAAAATAGAAGACAGTCACCTAAAAATATTTCAAAGGGAAAATTCATCTTCAAAATGTCACTCGCGAAGAGATTTGAACTCGCGTCTCTGCGTCAGTACCTACCAACTAGGCCACACGAGTCGTGATTAAAGCGCTGTGGTACTGACGCAGAGGGGCAAGTTTAAATCACGTCGCGAATGAATTTTTGAAGATGAATTTTTCCTTTGAAATATTCTATTAGATATGCCTTGAGCGATAAAAATAAATCATTAAACGTTTGTCACACCTACAAACGACTTAACAAACGCTTTAAACATAAATATTCAAAACTTGTAATAATTATCAACAATTCCGACACAATAACCCCTAATGGAGTTTATCAGTGAGCCGTCGGCATATTTGTACCTTACTTCTTACCTGAAATAGTGAAAAAATAACATAAACAAATAAGGTCCCTACCGATACTATCCTAAGGTTGCCTGAAAGAGATCGCTTGTCGTAATTGTAATTAGCTTTAAGTTTTTGTAAAGTATTGCGTAAAATTGAGTTTAACTACTCTAACGATACTTGTAAAGTGTGTTACATTTACAACAAGTACTTATTACAACAAGTTACATACCTTTTAGAATCACAGCTCGATCCATTAATCAAACTTGTAATCTGCTTCGAGTCTACAAATGAGCTTTACTTAATTAACTTTAAGCTTCTAATGCTAAGTTATTACAAGTAAATACCTATTTATCAAGTTCCTAGATGTGAGGTGGTTTTGAAATGGATAATCATTTTTCATCTTTGGTAACAAAAAAATAAAAAGATAAATACTTATTTTCGTATTAGTGGTGTGTATTATCTAGTGTTAGAGTTCTTCAGGTCGCCCTTCAGGTCGACTTCTAAACGCCTGTCTAACTTGATCTAACGACCATTATCGGAGACAAAACCGGGAGAAATTTATGTTTACACACTTTATCGGCCACCCATTCAAATAATGACTACGCCAGGCGGTGCTAACTTATGATTACGTTACACAAAAATTATTGTCAACAACTAATTCCCATTCTTTAAAAACACAACTCCTTCAGGACCAAAATGTTGAATTCCCAAAATGTAGAAACACGATCAGACGCGAACCGCTACTACTAGCACTTTTTAGTTTCCACATGGCAGGACGGATTGCCAATAAAGGTGCGCCTCCATTGTCAGACCGCGCCCGCGCCCGCCCGTGCATGTGCCGCCGCGCCGCTCCGGTCTCGGTAGCGATTAGTCACTCACTTTATTGTCAGAGATAGCAAGCGAGACACTTATATCGCGAGACAAAAACCAGACGACGGGACAAAAAGTAGTGACGACAGATCGGAGCGTTTTAGATGTCGGTGTCTGATGGAGATGTCTGATAAGGGAGGTGTTGGCTTGATTTATGGACGCCAGTAATTAGTGTACCTTCGAATTAGGGGTCTAAATATCTGAATGGTAAAATAAAAGTTGTTATTCGTCTGTCTGTTTCTTTGCTAGTACGTAACTTTTATATGATCACTCTTAATTATTAGAGAGTATATTTTTTTAAAGTGTTCACGCACATACAGAAATACGGTATCTTTATTAAAAAATCATACCTTAAATCCATCTAGCATATCCTACTAATATTATAAATCCGAAAATCTGTTTGTTTGTTTGTTTGTTTGTTTGTTCCCTCTTCACGGTCAAACGGCTCGACCGATTTGGGTGAAAATTTGCATAGCGATAGTTTAAATGATGGAGAGTAACATAGGATACTTTTGATCCCGAAAATCCCGCGGGATCGGGACTTACGCGGGTGATAACTATTTATTAGATGAAAATTTGAATAGGGATAGTTTAAATGATGGATAGTAACATAGGATACTTATGATCCCGTAAATCCCGCGGGATTTGAACCCGAAAATCCTGCGGGATCGGGACTTACGCGGGTGATAACTATTTATTAAATGAAAATTTGCATAGGGATAGTTTATATGATGGAGAGTAATATAGGATACTTTTGATCCCGAAAATCCCGCTGGATCGGGACTTACGCGGGTGATAACTATTTATTGGATGAAAATTTGCATAGGGATAGTTTAAATGATGGAGAGTAACATAGGATACTTATGATCCCGTAAATCCCGCGGGATTTGAACCCGAAAATCCTGCGGGATCGGGACTTACGCGGGTGATAACTATTTATTAAATGAAAATTTGCATAGGGATACTTATGATCCCGTAAATCCCGCGGGATTTGAACCCGAAAATCCTGCGGGATCGGGACTTACGCGGGTGATAACTATTTATTGGATGAAAATTTGCATAGGGATAGTTTAAATGATGGAGAGTAACATAGGATACTTTTGATCCCGAAAATCCCGGAGGATCGGGCGGGTGATAACTATTCAATGAATGAAAATCGACACAGGGGTAGGGTAAGTGATGTAGAGTGGCATCATCATCATCGTCATCGCCATCCATCGTCATCCATCGGCATCGTCATCCTTCGTCATCGTCACTTACTGATGAAAAACAAACTTTACCTTACTTCACCTCCCTACCGCAGTGCAAAACTCCACACTTAAACGGACGACCAGGGAAGTACTGATGATGCCAGGCGCGGCAGCGCCTGGCTTCAACAGTACTTCAATGGGCGACCGTTTAAGTGTGGATTATTGCATTGCGGTAGGTAGGTGTTCGAACAACGCGGGTTCGCAACTTGCGCGGGTGAAACCGCGGGGCGCAGCTAGTGAATAAATATTTATTGTAGCGAAAACAAAGTACAGAAATCCAAACAAAAACACATGAAAAATATAATTACGAATTGAGAACCTTCTTCTTAGGTTTTTGGGGAAGTCTGTTAAAAAATATTTGATAGTAGATGGAACGGTTTTACGTGACATGCACCATTCTCATTTCATTCTGTTTAGTACAGACTAAAAAAACGCTACTTTTATCGCTATCTTATAGCAACATCGTCCACCTTAAAGTTGCCATTAGTAACAAGCAACAGTCATAAATTTCAAAACAGATCCATATGAGATAAAGTCTATTTAAAGTATTAAACTTTGCAAAAAATGTCGGTTTCCGGTGTTCGCTATTAATTAGTGAGGCCGTATCTAGTTTGTCAAAGTCAGTTCAATGATAAAAAGGTAAATTCAAACGTCGTACGCTTTCTCAAGTTAAATTTAACATTTTGTGGGAACGCCTTGTAGTATTCAACAGGAATTTAACATTTTGCGAAAGTAAACAAATACCACAATTTGGGATTTATATATTTCAGGAATTCAAGAATCGAATGAAAAGTTTTTGAACACTATATTTATATTTCTTCTCTTTACGCGATGTAAAATTAAACTCATATAAGACATAAAATGATGTGCAGGAATAGGAAGTAATTTATTTTATTATATAAAAGCAAATTTGCCTGGAGCTGGGAACACCTTGAAACGTAGGGCGTAGATAAAATTCTTCATAATAAAATAATAAACAATGCGATTAAAACCAAAAGAGTTAAATTTCCACTTATCTACCTACCTGTATGTAAAAAGTTACAAAGAACATTTAGAGAATTCAACAGTATCGGAATCTAATATCATGATACCAAAGTGTTACACAATCGACAAAGTGGGTCTAATTCGGCCTACAACACACAACAAATAGTTGTGAAATAAATAAAAAACCTTCCTTAATCTTATAGCTTCGTAGTGAAATCACTTTAGTTTAGTGAACTCATAAAACCCGATGTATTATATCGTCTAGGAGTCGAAAGTGACGTCCAAAAACAATAAAGCAAATTGACTGACCATACCACGATTTTTCTACAAAATATAACTTACTATATGGATTTTAAAAGATCATATAGAAGAACATAGGCTACTTCTGATCTCGATATTCCTGCGGAATTGGGACTTATACGGGTTAAGTCGCGGGACTCTGCTAGTCTATCTATACGTGCGCTTACCTTGTTTTGCTCTTGTAAAGTGGGCGGAAACCTTCCGTCGTAATTTAAAAAACGCGTCAAGTTCATGTTTACAAATTGCAATTAGCGAAGTATGGTGGTTCTGAAACTAATTACCGTCTTAATGAATATGTGGGCTACTCATTACACGGGGAAGGTTTTTTAAACTCAGGGCTTCTACTTTAATTGTACGAACGAACGAAAAAAAAACTGTCATACAGAAAATAAATCAGTCATTATAGTGGGGCATTATGCAAATCATATTCTTACTGGACGACAGTTGTTTTTTGTTCGTTAGTACAATTAAAGTAGAGGCCCTGAGTTTAAATTTTTGCCGTCCTGTGGCCCGATTCTGTAAAAACATAGCATGCGACAAGCAGGCGATATGCAGGAGCATTGCAGAAGTCGATTAATTCTTACTAATTGGCTGAGGGACAAGGGGAGCTATTTAAATAATTAAATTTAAAGCCCTTAAATTTGAAGGTTTAAATAATTAAGTAGTAATTAAGTAAAATAACATTTACAGAATACGAAATAACGTACATCTCCTGCACGTCTCATGCATTCCGCCGGCATACTGCATGCTATGTCCTTACTGAATCACGGCCCTGGGCCCTAGCTAGAAACGGTATGAAATAATGACAACGAAACTTGTATATTTTATAATTTGTTGCAATAGGCGTTTTCCTCGTATCTAGATATATTATTATTATATTAGAACATCTTAAACACAGAATAATAATACGTAGAGCAAGTAATGTGACTTAGTAAAGTAAACGTAAGCGTTGGACAATAGTTGTATTTAGAGGGAGCTGACCCAGTCGATCCATGGGACGTAGCTGGTGACCCTCGTGTAGGCCTGGGGGTGGTCGAGCTCACAGCCGTCGCGATGATAGTAGGAAGAGACACCGATCTGAAGGTATACAATGGCAAAAATGTGTATTAGAATAGGTAACAGATTTGAGTAGAGGAGAGTGACATGGTGTGCCGAACCCACAAAGTTGGAAGAGGGCTGGGAGTAGCAGTACTAAATTTTAAACCGTCCACGGAAATATCAACTAAACAAAAAATGCGCGCCGTTGCCGGAGCATCGAAAATTCCGTTCAAATAACCACATATAGCCGATCGCCTGTTCTGTCCGATAGCGTGGCGACTTGCCTTTGTGACCACAAAGGCACTTCGCGACGCTATGGCATCGACAGCTGCTTTATCAGTAGGTACGCTTTATAAGCTAACTTGTGTTGGATGGACTTGAGCCATACTTGAGCCTTTGGCGCCCACATAATGTGACCCTTGAGTGGTGCGAAACGTTCCGTTTCGCGTTTCACATTTTGCAACACTCAAGGTGGTTTTGTCACTCACACTACAGTTAGAGTTTCACTTTATTGCAGTTGGAGTGCTGCCCGTTATCTTGCTGTACAAAGAGCAAGGGCTAGTGACTTACTAAGATCCAGTGCCAATCAGCAAACCGGCTAGTGGTGACCAGCGGTCCGCCGGTGTCGCCGCTGCAGATGCTTCTGGCTCCGAAGCCCATGGTGCAGATGTTGGAGTCGTGGACGAATACACCGAACGTTTCCGCGCATACAAAGTTTGGTATCGTCGGCAAGTACGCAGCCATCAGCTCTTGATTTGTACCGACTGCTTCTCCTAGAGATCAAATTAATTATATTGTGGTACGCATTTTAGGCCTCCGCATATAAATGCATAAAAACATGAATAGGTAAGTTTGTAATATTATAATTAAAATTTAATCATTCAGTAATCCTTCAGTCGTATCAGACATTTAGATAAGCAAATTATGAGATGTGCCGCTTGTGAGAAATGCAAATTCTACGAAATTTACATTTCGAGGTGAGTGCTCATTTTGCGTCTGCCCCTTAAAAAACGTCTTCAAAAAGGATAAAATAATCTCACCCACAGCGTCACTGTCTTATCTGTTATATAATCTGAAGTCGGGCAGTTTAACGGGTTAGTTCTATATAATATTAGTTAGGCTGCCATGTGATCGTAGAATAGCTTACCGTCTCTGGTGATCCCGTATCCTGAAGCGCGGGGGACGTAACCGAGGTAATCTTCGTTGAGTTCCTCGCCTCGGGGCAAGGCGATGGGCTGGATTACATCTGCATCATGTAAGTAAAGTACAAGGCAAATTATCCAGGGCCTGATTTTACAATATCTAGGAAAGAAGCTACATCTTACTAATACTATACACGCGAAACTTTGCATGTATATATGTATATAACTTTGTTACTCAATCACGCAAAAACTACTACATCGATTGCGATGAAACTTGGAATATACGTAACTGGAAACCTTAAATAACACATTTGGTACTTTTTATCCCGATGATTCCGCGGGGCGGGACTTAGGCGGGTGAAACCGCGGGGCGCAGTAAATTCATATAACGTGCCAGACAAATGAAAATATTTTCGAGTGACATAATGTACGACTAACTTACTTACCCTTAATTGTCATCAGACATCTCTTACAGAAGTTGTGAAATAGAGGTTTTGATTTTTTTCCATTTTATTGGAATACGTGTAAGCAAACTCTTTTCCAAGTTAAAGGCACTTGTACATTACAACATTGTTAATGTTGATCAGCATTCACGTCAATCAGGTAGGTATTGTAATGAAATGCTCAAAGTCGAATCCAAAATGTTATATTACACGTGAATGCTCCCGGTAAGGGAGCACCTTTATACTACAATGGAAGACGGTGTAAATAAATGTTTTTCCTTACCGCTAAAATCGACACTGATAGGCATTCGGGCAACAGCGATGTCGTTGACAGCTGTGTTTGGGTTGTATCCGTAATGTAGTGACACATAGCTAGGGTTGAACGTGTGGCGAGTGCCGCCGTAGAAGAGCAAGTTAGTGCCGAAGACGGCGGTGACTAACTGTGCGGCGGCTTGCCCGTCGTTGATGCAATGTGCGGCGGTAACGAAGCGGTTGGCGGCGATCAAGGTTCCGCCACACACCGAGTTGAAGACACCCACTTGCAGTATGAGGCCGACCTAGGGACAACCATCACAGTACATTACAATAAAGACGACCTGTAGGTCGTTTGGACGAATACCCGAATGACGACATTGTGACAAGCGACCTGTGTTTAATTGACGGCCTGTGGCCCAAACGCAAAGCAGATGATTGCAGGTTCGATTTTCCGCCAGGTGCAAGAATTTATGCAAAAAACTTAAATATTGTTTATGGTCTGGGCGTTTACTACCTATGTATCATACATAAGTCTGTATTTATAAAAAAAAGAGTATAATATGAAGCATATCCCTTGTCCCATTGTGCAAGCCTAGTGCTTAGATTGGGGCTACATTGCGCAAAATTTATTTATTTATTTGATTCCGATCGTTCACCTGATAATTGGCCACAGATACGTCAATGGGATATCCGCCAACGATTCTCCCGGCGCCGGCTCCGACCCCGCGATCCTCAGCAGTCTTAATTGATGCGCGTCGCTCTCTGGATCCCCACCCTCCTATGGTAGCCGTACACAGGCGACTGCAGCACCTCTTCATCTGCCGTTACCCTCGCAATAGCCACCAACAACAACCCGAACACAACCTTCATCATGTCGCACCGAATGATTAACATTCTCGTAGACAATCGATGGTTTTATATTATTGGCACGATAAAAGTCGATAGCTTAATTGTTTTT
The DNA here is from genome assembly GCA_949358125.1 of Idaea dimidiata. Classification (NCBI taxonomy): domain Eukaryota; kingdom Metazoa; phylum Arthropoda; class Insecta; order Lepidoptera; family Geometridae; genus Idaea; species Idaea dimidiata. Next base: position 14,557,063 of record OX442334.1, read on the forward strand.
GATCGGGCAAATAATCTTAAGATAAAACTAGTCCGTATGTCAGATACTATATGTACTTATTCCTATATTACACAAAAAAATATAATCAAAATTCGTCTTGAAAAATTAAAAATATTGAAAAAACTAATACGACTGATTCCCCCACGTCGAGGTTTGTTTATCTGGTTTTTTTTAACTTTTAGTTACAACTGCAGCTTAGGTTATTATTTACTTTTTAAAATATTTTTTCAATACCTATCGCTATTTATTTTTTTAGAGATTAAATACAATTGCACCAGAAGAAACTCATTAATTCTAGATGTGTTTACTCTAGTAGCGGAAGTAGTAGGACTCGAAATCAGTTGAAAATAGGCTTTGGTTATATCTAAAGGCCTTAACTAGCTCAAGATTTGAGACACTTGTTATTAATGAACCCCCGTACTTATAAACGATGATTAACAGATGACGAAGTTATGTGACGTTTTTCACTGTCTGTCAACTTTGAAATTTCTTGTCACAGTTAAAATTAAACGATACATAGTTATGCAGCTGTTAATTAGCTATGTTAATAATTATATGATGTTTATAAGTAAAGGGGTGTACTAATATTTTTTGTACACTATACTCGTATTGCGTGAGTTTGCCATTTCTCACTTGTGGTACCTCTATCTTTCCTTAAATATAATAGCGTTTCTTTTTTAATTTTGCTGAGATGGCCATGTAGTTGGTATTCATCACGGACCATAATATACTATCACCAACCTATCTGTTACTATGTATGGATGTTACTAACTATTTATAGGAAGACACGTTAAGCAGTGGATCTGATAGCAGTCGTTAGATCAAGCTAGGGCGACCTGCGACTCTAATATTAATTGAGTCACACGACTATACGAAAAGAAAAAAATAGAAAACAATAAATATTATTAAGGCGTTTATATAAAAATAAATAACAGTTTAGATGGACCGTATCCAATCGACGTAGCTGGTGACCCTGGTGAAGGCAGCTGGGTGGGCCTACTGGCATCCTTCCTCGTGCACAAATGAAGCTACACCGATCTGTAACAACAAAATGATCTCTAAACATTTTGTATTTTGAAAGTCCCTATTATTTAGCCCGTAGTTATCCCTTGGTGGTGGTTAAGGAGCAACATCTTGGTAGCTCAGTAGTTGTTGGGAAGCTCAGTAGTAGCAGTAGTAGTCAGGGTAGTCCATGTCAGAAGAAATTAGTCCATGTCAGTCTGAACACCAGGTACAGCCGCTAGCCCACCGGTCGGGCAGCCTCCACGCGGCGTGGGTGGAAACAGCGTCAATCAACCGAAGGGATTGCACTTCCTTCCGTTGATCGGCGCTGGCCGATGGTCCGGCATAGGTAGGAACACTACACATACATGCGTTAAATCCCTTGTCGGTGAATCCTCACCGGCTCGGTCGCACACACTTTCAGTAACTCATGCATTTACACACGGTTCGTCCCCGTTGATGGGTTATTACCATCGACCTGGTCGAGCCACACACACCCACATACAGACACACATATACCATACACACACATACAAACACCCTATACAACTTAGAGTAGGTACACACGAAACAAAGCTGTGGATCAGCACAATAAACATGAAGGCGATTTGCAATAAGACTACCCAGGTGGGTCCTAGCCGCGACGCGGCTGGGGAATCCCACCCCGCTTCGGCGGGCAGCCCCCAACGTATTCTGGGGGGGGCAGCAAACCGCGTGAGTGTTGAGGGAGAGGAGAAAGAGATTGGTGGGGAAAGGGTGAGTGAGACGGGGGGGAAGATTGCGGGGGAGGCAGGGGAGCAAATTGGTGGTGGTGATGCAAGTAGGGGGGTTGTATTAAGTGGGGGGATTGAAATGTGTGGGGGGGCTGGGATTAATGAATTGACTAGGATGAATAGTGGGAGTGATAGGCCCCAGAGCGTGGGATCAGAGAAAGGTTACTTTCTTCGAAGCCGTGCACATAGGAGTGCAAGTGTGGGAAACAGAGATAGGGCGAAAAGAGTTGATAGGAGCGTGAGTAAAGGAAGGAGAAGCCTCGACAGGGTCAGAGATGTAATAAGGAAGAAGCAAAAGGGAGGGAACTCTTTCAAACCCCTGGGGAAGGTGTTGATGAAAGACTCTCAGACAAACCAGGACCAGGTGCTATTTGCCCCCGAGGCGAGCCCAAACGGAAGCCCTACCCCTGAACTGGAGTGGGACAATTTGCTAGATGCTGAATGTCTCGACTTCGAGGCGGGCAGCGACACGGCCTCGATGTCACTGAGACCAGACTCTGTATGTTCGTCAGCAGTCACTGGTAGCAAGCGACAACTGTTGTCTGAAGGGTCGGACACCGAAGAGGATGCGCTGCGCCCGACAAAGGTGTCGACTTCTAAGAGGGGAGGAGTGGTGTTCACCTCTCGCAGGGCTGAATTTCTAAAGATAGCGGAGGCCGAATCCAAACCGCCACGGAGAGCAAAGGGACAAAAGCGTAAGAAGACGCCCGCCCAAAGCGAGAGGGAAAGCGAGTCCGATCGGGATACGCAGACACTGGTCAGGGAGCCGGCAACCTCCGGCTCATCAGAGATACCGATTGTATTGGCTGAAGTTAATGCATCTGACGTTGCTTGCCGTAAACTTAACGCCAAATCGGCATCTTTGCTGCGCAAGCAAGCCAAAAAGGCAATCAATACGGTGAGCACGGTCGCAAAGTCATCGACCAGCTTAAGCGAGGGACACGCGCAGCAGCTGCGAGAGGCAACTGGCCTCCTAACAGAGATTGTTGACAAGCTCGGCGTCAACGCTATTAATGAGGAAACGGAGAGGCTCAATCGAAACAACGAGCTTCTCCGCAAGAAGATGGCACTCCTCGAGAAGGAAATGACCGACCTTCGGAACCAACTTCGGGTCATGTCTGAGCTTCGATCCGAACGGTTGGCGCCCGATGTGGTCGCTGCCTCACGCAATGAGGTGGCACAAGAGCTGCCAGAGATAGCGATAGGCGGTAGGCCCGTTGTTCAATCGAAGCCGGCGCCGAAACGAGTGCGTCCTGCAGCTACGGATGACAAAGAGGAGTGGGCGAGAGCCATCATGGAGCAGGTGGGCCTTATGATTCAAGCCAATTTCGAATCTATCAAGGATCGCCTGCTGCCAGAGAAGCAAATCCGGCCTCCACTAGCTGCGGATCGTAGAAGAGCTGCTGCGGCGACTGCTTCAAACCCCGGCCCTTCTACAACAGCTGTGCCGGTCGAAACAGCTGGCCCGAGGAAGAAGAAGAGGAAGAAGAAGTCGCTAGCATCTCACGAAGCGCTTCAAGCACAATCGCAGGCACAACCCAGAGAGACACCCAGGCAACCAGATGTGGAGATGGAGACAGAAGTCTCTTCCTGGTCCAGAGTTGTCGCGAAAGGTAGAAAAGCTAAGAAGCCCGCACCTCAGCAAAAACTGCGTCTACAGGCGCCGAAGTCATCGGTCGTAGTTCTCACAATTAGGCCGAATGCCATTGAGGCGGGTTGCACGTATTCCGAGGTGATCAGGGAGGCAAAATCCAAGTTGGATATTACTGCGCTTGGCATACCGCAGCTCAACGGGATTTTTGAGACAGCTACTGGCGCTCGAAAATTTGAAGTTCCAGGCGCCGACAGTGAAGCCAAGGCAGATCTTCTTGCTAGCAAACTGCGCGAATTATTTGGGACCGAGAATTTGACGATCACCAGGCCAACTAAATGCGCAGACCTGCGTGTAACTGGCCTGGATGATTCGGCAACGGCCGCGGAGGTGGCAACTGCTTTAGCAACTGCGGGAGGAGTGCCGCTGGAGAGCATCAGAACCGGCGAGATTCGGCGTGGTCCTAACGGTCTTGCCTCTGTTTGGGTCCGCTGTCCCATAGAGGCAGCCAAGACGGTCGCAGAGGCTGGAAGGCTCTTAGTGGGTTGGGTGGCGGCTAGAATAAAAGTGCTGGAGCCCAAGCCTTTTATGTGCTACCAGTGTCTGGAGCGGGGCCATGCGGGGAGGTGTTGCTCGGCAGGAGTTGAGACGGGAGGACTCTGTTTTAGATGCAGCAAGCCTGGTCACAGAGCCGCCCAATGCTCCGCAGAGCCGCATTGCGGCCCGTGCACTAAAGCTGGATATCCCGCCACTCACATGGCAGGGTCAGTCAGCTGCCAAGCGGCAAAGAAAAGTAAAACCGGTGGTAAACCGGTTGGTGGGAGGACGCAGCGACCACACCGTCAATAATGGCGGTGTCTGTTCTGCATGCGAACATCAACCATTGCAGGGCGGCTCAAGATCTTATGATCCAGAGCGCCACGCAATGGTCGATATCCGTGGTGGTGGCATGCGAGCCGTATTCGGTTCAGAACAACCAAGCCTGGATCTCAGATACGGGTGGTGTGGTCGCCATGACCTCCAGATGTGCCGCCGGCTCTTCCCCCTTTTCCTCCGTTGTAAAGGGGCGGGGATGTGTGGCTGCACTACTGAATGGAGTGACATACATTGGAGTGTATATCTCACCCAACGCACCCCGACAGGACTATGAAAGGTTCCTTCAGGATCTGAGTTCGACGATGGGCCAATTCCGCTCCTACCCTGTGGTGGTCACGGGAGACTTTAACGCCAAATCCATGGCGTGGGGTTCGCCTCGGACCAACGTCACGGGTAGACTCGTGGAGCAATGGGCGGAGGACAACGACATGCTCTGCCTAAACCGTGGGACGGTCTCAACGTGCGTGCGACACAATGGAGAATCGATCGTCGATCTGACTTTCGCCAGCCCAAGTGTCGCCTCACGTGTAGGGGATTGGAGGGTTCTTGAGGGAGTAGAGACGCTGTCGGACCATCGGTATATCCGATTCAATGTCTCAGCTCAAACCTCAGGCCCCTCGAACACTGCATCGCCTCGCGGTGAAGGTCCGCGTTGGTCCTTGAGCCGATTGGACCAGGAGAGGCTTGAAGAAGCAGCACTAGTGGAGGCGTGGCCAAAAACTCCCGAGAGACCGGTGGACGTTGATGCCGAAGCCGCCTGGTTCCGGGGGGCGATGACACGTATTTGCGATGCATCAATGCCCCGTACTGGACCTCAACCTCCGAAACGCCGAGTGTACTGGTGGAACGCTGATATCGCACAGCTCCGTAGAGCTTGCGTGGTGGCGAGGCGCCGGTACACTCGACATCGTAGGAGGCGCCGTCGAGGCGTTGACTTTCCAGAGGTCGAGGTTGAGCTTCACCAAGCTTATGGCGAGGCCAAAAATATGCTGAAGATTGCCATCTCTGAAGCAAAGAATAGAGCCAGAGAAGAAATGCTGGAGACTCTGAACGATGACCCGTGGGGGCGCCCTTACCGCATGGTACGGGGCAAACTGCGCCCGTATGCCCCCCCTCTGACTCAGAGTCTCCAGTCTCAGTTGGTTGACAGGGTGGTGGAGAGCCTTTTCCCGGCAAGGGGTGTGCATGTTTCACCGTCTATGCCGCCGGACATTCAAGAAGTGCCGGACGAAGAAGAGGAATCAATGGAAGTTTCGCCCGTGGAGCTACGTCTGGCAGTGCAACGCATGCGGGCAAAGAATACCGCACCTGGCTGGGATGGCATCCCAGGTAGGGTGTGGGCGCTTGCCATGAAGGAATTGGGGCCGAGGTTCATCTGTCTGCTCAACGCGTGCCTGGAGCGGGGGGAGTTTCCTCGTTTGTGGAGGATGGGCAAACTAGTCCTGCTTAGGAAGCCGGGTCGTCCTGCTGAGTCACCATCCTCGTACCGCCTCATTGTGTTGCTCGATGAGGCGTGCAAGCTCCTCGAACGAGTTGTAGCGGCTCGCCTCGTCGCACACTTGGGGAGACACGGTCCGGATCTACACGATTCCCAGTTTGGCTTTCGCAGGGACCGCTCAACGGTCCATGCGATACTGAGGGTTAAAGCGTTGGCGGAGGAGGCAGTTGCACAGGGAGAGTGCGTCTTGGCGATGTCCTTGGACATCGCCAATGCCTTTAACACCCTTCCCTGGAGTGTCGTAAAGGAGGCGCTTCGCGGTATCACCGTGTGCCTCCTTATCTCTGCCGCGTAATTAACGCTTACCTCAGCGACCGTTGGGTCATCTTCCCGGCACGCGATGGACAGACGGGGCGGCGTCAAGTTACGTGCGGTGTTCCGCAGGGATCTGTCCTCGGACCACTTCTTTGGAACATCGGGTACGACTACGTCCTCCGCGGTCGAAATCTCCCGGGCGTGGGCATCTTCTGCTACGCAGATGATACCCTAGTTACCGCCCGAGGGAGCTGCTTCTACACAGCGGCAGCTTTGGTCTCACTCGGCGTGGAGGATGTGGTCGGCCGTATACGAGAACTTGGGCTTGAGGTGGCCCTAAGCAAGAGCGAAGCAGTGTGCTTCCACAGTCCACAGTACGTAGCGCCGCGTAGAGCCTGTGTCACAGTGTGCGGAGTAAGGGTAGCAGTTTGTGGTGGCCGCGATGGTCGAGGACGAGGCTGCGTGGGCGGCTGTCCTTCACTTCGCCGAAGCGGTTATGTCGGCAAAAGAGGCAGCGGAGAGGGAACGGGAGATCTTCTCTCGACCCAACCGCGCCCAACGCACAGGACGCTCAGGGCGTCACAACGACCTGATGCCTCCATAAAAAGGCTCACAGGCGGCAGACTCGGGGGGGTTTTGTCGCCGTGTAAGGAGCCCGAGCGGAGCGCACGCGGTTCCCGTGCGCCACTCATGAGGATCAGGTTGGTAAACTTGCGAAAAGAGGGGTCCGCCTTCGAATGGACCATCGCCGTCGGGTACCGCGGATGATTTTCCGATTCCCGTAGTCCCGACATGAGGGCGAGTGAGGAACCGGTGGAGTTTTAGTGGGTAAACCTCTGGTCGCCCACCACCCTCAGGCCAGCAGGGAGCCCCACATAACCTCGCTGCTCCTCCCCCGAGGAGCGGCGGGATGATGGATAAGGCACATTTCTCCACCTAAAAAAAAAAAAAAAAAAAAAGGTACAGCCGCTAGAGAAGATGGGTTGGAACTTGTTTCTCTTCCGTCTTCCCATTTCCCCCGTGTGAGCGAGCTATTATAGACCACATCGTCCCTTGCAAATGCTCATTAATCTATTTATTTATTTAGGGAGTAGATCAAACCGCGTTCCTATGAACAGGATCGATCAAGATCTTCGGGTGCCGTGAAAAGTTCTCTCATGAAGTGAACAACATGGATGTGATTTTAACTCTTACCAAGACTCTGCGTCCATTCCAGAATGGTGCCAGCGGACCACCATCATCGCCGATGCAGGTACTCCTACCGAGATGACCGTTGATGCAGACAGTGGAGTCGTGTATCCAGGGTCCGAACGTCTCCGCGCACTCAGCGTTAGTGACCACCATCCCCTCCACAGAATGCAGCACTTGATTAGGAGTAATAGATTCCCCTAAGAAACAAAATATTTATAAGATATTTCTTTGTAAGATGGACAAAGCCAAGGGTTCCTTCGATTCCAAAGAACTCTTAGCTTGTATTCCAGTGCAAAAGTGTCCGAATGCGTTAAAGACAGCTTGCTAAACTAAACCTCACGTTGTTGGAGTCCGCCCGTTGACAGCCACTCCTAAGCCGGAAGAATCCCAAAAGGTCTCGTCTCGACAGACAGACGGACAACCGAGAGGACAACATTATTATAAAAAGGTTCAAGGTTTTTTCTTGAAAATCCTAATGATTAAATATATTGCACGACATTACACAGCTCAATCTAGCCCCAAATTACGCATTAGGCTTGTACTATGAGTACTAGACAACGGATATACTACATACTATTATACTTTTTTGTTTTGTACATACAAACATAATATGATATATAGAAATACTAATATAATATGATCTATTGAAATACACTCAGACCAGATATAAATATTTATTTTTAAGCATAAATATTTGCACCCGGCGGATATCGAACCCGCAACCTTGCGCATTGCAATCGGGCATTCTCCCGATGCGCTACAGAGGTGGACATGATGATACTTGAAAACGATAGATACATAAAATATGGAGACAAAATTTAAAAAAGATACTTAGCAGTAGCTGGCTTCCCGTTTGTAATAATTTCAGTATAGTATAAAACAAAGTCGCTTCGCGTTGTCTGTTTGTGTGTATGCTTAGATCAATAAAACTATGCAACGGATTTTGATGCGGTTTTTTCCAGGAGTTAGAGTTATTCAATAAGAAGGTTTTTATCAATTCACATGTATGTATATGACAGCTGTATTTACACATCTTGATATTTCCGCGGGATCGGGACTTACGCGGGTAAAGCCGCGGGACACAGCTAGTAGTAGATCTATAATATTGGCATAGTTGGTTTAAAGTTACATTTTAACGGGTCTTTCGCGTATTATTATTTATTTTCTTACCTCGACGTTGTAACGTTGTTAACAAATCGTGTGAATTTAAAAAGTTTAATACTTAGTTGGTTTATTTGGGTTAGCATACTAATGTCGATTTTTAAAAATGACGAGGTCCCTTTAAAAATGTATAAGTTCCTTTTATACCTCGTCATTCGAATATAAAAAAATAAAATGATGTCAAAATCGAAATAAGACGTGGCATAAAAATGCCGATTTTCAAACATTTTTGTTTTCATTGAGCATCAAATATGCATCAAATAATTATAATGATGAATTTAATTTGAATTCATATTCGATTTTACTTATTGAGTTTCACTTCGCCTTTTATTAGATACATTTATTTGAAAACAACAATCCTTCTAATCTTACATTCAGTAGATCAGAAAATTAAAATCAATTAATTTTTGGTATATCTTGATAATGCCATAAGGCTCAACGCGCACTGATAAGTCGCTGCAGATAGACAACACTCACTTGGTACAAACGCTTTGGCATAACGCGAAACTGACAGATTGCGTTCTAGGTACTTACTGATTAGAGGGGTTGTAAGATCTTTTCATTTATGTGGAATATTTAGGACACAAACATACCATTTTTCATAATCCTAATCCTTTGTACTCTAGACTAGCATAGGTAGGGGAGGGTGTAAGGACATGAATTGGCAAAGACCATTTCCAGACAACAGGAAAGTCAGCATTCAATGTATTCTTCTTCAATAACATATTTCACACAAATATGGACAAACATGGTGTACCGCCTCGGTTGATATAGGTTTTATAATTGTGAAATATCAATTTGCTTACCGTCCATGGTGATTCCGTATCCAGAAGCAAGGTCGAAGTGTCTGTTGAAACTGTTGTTCAACTCAGAAGCAATGGGCAGAGCGATATTTCTGATGTTAACTGCAATAGATATCCGTGGTACATTTATATTCTTAAATTTTTCACCGCTCGAGGTGGGAACTCGCGTGGCAAAGTTGGGTAAGGGGGTATAGATCCAGAGACGCGAGTTCAAACCTAGCCGTGAGAGACTTTTTGAAGATGAATTTTTTGTTTTAAAATTTTCTTATAGTTTTTATCGAAAAGGTCATATGACATATTATAAACGAATCTTACTGTTATATTGAAGAGTGAGTATTTTTATAACAGCGATGTCATTGGCCGCGGTGTTGGGGTTCCACCCGCCGTGTGTGATGACGTTGTCAGGGTGCGCAGTCTGACGGTTACCGCCGGAGAAGAGCGTGTTAGAACCGGCGACGACGGTGAAAGCCTGCGCGTTAAATTGCCCGTCGAACTTGCAGTGGGCGGCGGTTACGGCGCGGTCGACCGAGATCAGCGACGCGCCGCACACCGAGTTGAAGATCCATAGGATTTGGATTATGAGACCGATCTAACAGGACATTAAGATACAGTGTTATGAACATCGTGTCAATCTAGCATTGGGGACTAGATCAGTCTAAAACTGATCCCTGAAATAGTTTTTGGTTTCTGACTACCTGTTGTAAACATCGTACTGTATTTGTGGATTTAATCTAGATTTAATTAGGGCCTTGTTTTTTACAACAGTGGTATTTAGCTCCTAGTCGTCTGGACAATTAGGCAGTACGGAAGCAATCATTTATTGGGAGGTTTCGGTTGTGGTTTGTTGCTCACCAGCCCAAGCGGAGTCGTCCGTGTTTTTATCACAGGTCACAATATATTAAATCTTAATTCTTTACATATCAAGTCTTCATGACTAAGTAGCACAAAAGATAACTTCAGATAATAATGCTTGGTCTTTAGAAATACGAACTTGCCAAGGAACATCAGAGATGTCAGTGGGGACGCCGCCAACGATTCTCTCAGTACCGGCTCCAACCCCGCGTTCTTCGGCTGCTTTGATGCGCGCTGCCTTCGGGATTCCCTCCTTCCAATGGTAGCCATAGACAGGCGATTCCGGCACCTCTTCTACTGCTGCTACCGTCCCTAGAGCCACCAACAACAACCCGAATACAATCTTCATTGTCTATCGAATGATTTACAGTATACAATAACAACGTTTCGTTTTTAACAGTCAATTATCTTTTGTTAATCTTATCCGTTCATTATAATTACGTTGTGTTCGGATTATTTAGTTCTATACTAAAATATACATTTCTATATTAATAATAAACACTTTATTACCTACATTTATTACGATTAAATAAATTAATAGCTCAAGATCGTCTTCTAAATATTACGTACAATCACTCACCACACTAGTAAGTATACAAGGTCTGTGAAGGTCACTAAATAATTGTGTGACCTTTAAAAATGCCTCTTTCTGTTTTCAAAGGATTACATGGGATAATTTCTTCCATGGTTTTCGCGATTTTGCATAATAAAACACTTTATTTGCCCGGTTTAATCGCGTTTTATTCATGATTTTTCAACGACCGAGCTTACATGGGATGAAAGAAAAACAATTCAAATCATATAAATAATGGATATATTCACAAAATGAAATAAATGATTTAAAAATTAAAATCAATTTAAAAATAATTTTAGTTTAATTTGTCTTCTGTTTTAATTTGCTCTTTTTTTAAGTTAGGTTTTGTGTTATTAGTTTGTATTTTCTTAATATTGGATAGTTCTATTTCAATACGATGTAATTATTTACTCAAAATATAATTATTGATAATAATAATTTGATACTAGAAAAAGTTTTTTAAAGCAAATATGCCATCGTTTGACTACTATCGGAACTGATAGTAAGTGTTGATGCGGTCTATGTAAACTTGTTGTGTAATCCAAATGGTCGTATAGGTTTTAAATATACTGATTTTAAACTCTCGCTCGTGTCACTCTCACGGTTATACACTATCGTCGAGACATATCGAGACATGCCGAATGCGAGAATGTGTACATGGTAAGGACATACATTTAACACCGCTTCTGTTTTCAAATTGTTACGAAAGGAAGAAAAAAAAACAAGTAAATCAGGTAAATACTTATATTTACAAAAATTTTAATAGGAGTTTTGTCTGTGTTTGTAGTAAATTTTGTTTGGAACACTTGCAGTAAACGTCGCAGTTGGTTTTTTAAATAATTTCATTTTGATTAACACAATTCTCATTTCCAATTTGCAACCAAGGAGGTCTACTCTACGGAAAATGAACACGCAAACAATGATTAAATAGGTACATTGAAATTACAATAGGGATTGAATGAAGGAGAGGAAGCTGGTGGTCCTGGCGAAGGCAGCAGGGAAGCCGAGCGTGCAGCCTTCGGCGCTTCCGAACGAAGTAGTACCGATCTGAAATAACACGACATATTCTTAGCTAGCTTGAACAACATTTATGGGCTCGTGTTGCCTCACTTCTGTGGGATGTGACCAGTTGTCTAAAATATACACTTTCAATCTCACAGTTTATGGAGTGAGATCTTCAAGATCTTCAAAAGATCATGAATAGCGAATTTCATACAAAGAATTGCTCCCATTCAGTCACGATATTACAACTATTAAATTTGAAATAGGCCCAAATATGATCTCATTCGCCTTATGATAAGCAAAGACAAAATTGATAATTGTGTCATCATCTAAAAAATTTGACCTGTTTAGCTATCGTGACCCTGGTTACAAACATACAGACCAACAATGGAATCTTAGTAATGAGTCCCATTTTTACTCTTTGCAAACGGAACCTTAAAAAGGAATGAGATGAGCATAATAACTGAATTGAATTTGTAACTATCAGAATTAAATTAATGAAGTATAAAACGAAGCAGTTACCAAGATCCAGCGTCCATTGCTATTGAGAGCGAGCGGTCCACCGCTGTCGCCGCCGCAGACGCTCATGCCGCCTGCGCCACTCGTGCAGATGTTGGAAGCGGTCACCCAGTTACCGAACGTCTGCTGGCACTGAAGGTTCGTGATCACTGGTAGGTTCACGGAGCTCTTTGCTTGGTTCATACCGATACCAGCATCTAAAGAAGAAATGTTTAAACTCTAGGCAATTTGCTTTTTATCAAAACAAAGATGATCAAGATAGAAACAACACACGACTGTTTAATTGTGCACACAATTTATGTGCGCTATTAAACATCGCTCTTACGGTGAAGGAAAACATCGTAAGGAAACCCACGGCGTAAAATCACGCACAAAGGCCCAATAGTAGGGCTAATTGCGGAAACAGTTAAACTTTAACTTTATCTACTTATGTTTTAGTATGAATTTTCGGAGATACGGTCGCTTTTGTGTAGACTGATTTTAAAACAATAATCCTCAAATTTTATCAGGTAAAGCTCAGCAGTGAATAAATAAAATCAGAATATACTCGTACAAATAATCAAATGTATTACAAAAGAAGAAGAAAAGAATGCCACAAACTTTTGTCATATTATTTTGTGGATCTCCCTTTGCGTGAACTTTTTGAGTAAGCGGATATTTGCACCTGTGAATTTATCACTTCATAATAGTATAACCCAAAAAGCAAGATTCCAATTTACATTGAAATGTTATAAGATACAATAAATATGCATTAGTTGGCTATGATGTAAAGTCGTGCAGAACTTGGTACCTACTTGATCCGGTTCGCATCTAATTGAAAGTTAATAAATAAGTAGTTGCTTACTGTCGCTAGTGGCTCCGAATCCAGAGGCGAGAGCAATGCTTCCCGCGAAATTGTTGTTTACTTCATTACCAGAAGGCAGAGCGATGGGTTGAATTACGTCTGCAATAGAAATCCTTGGTACAGGGGATGTACGTTAGGGGTTAGCAAAATACTCCTTTTAAATAACTAGGTATGAAACAGTAAAGAAAATTTCCTTTTTAGTTGCTAGTAATGACAATCACTAGACCCAAGACTTTTTTATAATTCATTTGCAAAATTTTACCATGATTTGTATTGAATAAATTCTATGAAAATATTAATATGAAACAGTTATGAAAAGGTACCAAAAAGCCAGATGTCGTAAAACCATTCAATAAACAATGTACGTACTACAAGTGTTACAACATATGGAATTTAGTCACCCTGTTCGAGATGAAATTTTAAATAAGCAATTCTTACTGTTAAATAAGACACTAGAAGGCAACTGCATAACAGCGACGTCATTGATAGCGGTGTTGGGGTTCCATTGGGCGTGCATGACGACGTTGTTAACAGGGACATTGATCCTGGTTCCGCCGGAGAAGAGCGTGTTAGTTCCGAGGGCGATGGTGAAATCCTGTGCGCTCACGACGCCGTCGGTCCTGCAGTGGGCCGCCGTCAGAGCGCGGTTGGGGGTGAGCAGGGAGGCGCCGCATACGGAGTTGAAGATAAAGAGAATTTGGATGACGAGACCGCACTGAAAAATAATAATAAAGTGTTAATAAATGCTAATGTTCAACTTATAGTAAAATCTTCTTCTTTCGTGCAGTGGTGTGGTGCACGACCTAGGTTTGTTCAGCCTAGGTTAGGTTTTTAGGTTTTAACTTGACCTAACGACTGCTATGAGAGGTAACAACCAAGACCAACTGCTTAACGTGCCTTCCGAAGTACGGAGGAGCTTGAGGAAGGGATTTTTTGGCACTCAAATTATCGACAGCTTGGACAATAAGATCCTCAAAAGTAAAATTTGAACCGTTTTAAATGACGAACCTGCCACGGGGTTGTGGAGATGTCAGTGATGGATCCTCCGACGATTCTTTCGGCGCCGGTTTTGAGTGCGCTTTGCTCGGCTGCCTTGAGCCACGTCGCCCTCGGTATCCCTTCCCTCTTGTGGTAGTTGTACACAGGAGACTGCGGCACCTCCTCCGCTGCGGCTACCGTCGCAAGAGCCACCAACAACAACGCAAATACAGCCTTCATTGTGTCTCGCCGAATGATTAACAATTTTACCATAACAACCGTTTTTATTTGGTAGATACACAGATTAACTGATTACAATCAGAGAAGTAATTCATAATCGATAACAAATTTAGGATTTAAAATAGATTATCCTGTCTTTTGATAATATTATCGTGTAATGCGTTAATTATGATTGAGAAGGTTTCAAACGTAATGAATGGATTCTAGAAAAGACTTCTGTAAGTAAACACTCCAGTAATTTTCATTTTATGATTAAAGGAAATAGATAAATAACAAATAAAAAAGGGAAATTGATATAATAAAAAGTTTGAAGTAGTGCAGTTTTTCCAAGATAAACTTTAGTTTGTATTTTACCGGGTCTAAAGTCGAGTATTTTCAAATTATTTTATTAACTAAACGTTTGTGAAATGTAACCATGTTAACAAATCATATGAATTTAAAATGTTTATAAACTTATTTTATTTAAACTTTATTTGTTTTACAAAACTATTTTACAACTGTAAGCGGCCCTTGCCATAATCGGGTGTATTGAGTTAAATATGTTGGGCATTTTTTTGCCATCAAAGATTTGTTGAGAGTTTGTTGATATAGAGAGGGAGGGCGAACTGACGCGGAAATTTGCTCGATACACAGGAGAAGTTAAAGTCACACTCTTCAAAGCATTCTGCCATGGTCTACACGTCTATGGTTCCAGTTTACTTAGAACTTGCTGGAGACCCTGCCTTTTCAATATAAGTCTTCAGGACATCACAGCAAAAAGGGAAAGGAGGCTCCCCCTTTCGGCTGTGCCTCTGAAATGTTCGGGAAGACTCAAATAAACGGTTTTGATGCCGTCCTTCGTAAAAAAAAGTCGTATCATGGGTAAAAGGACCACACCACTATCTATTTGATTATTTACATAAGTTATAGCGTTACCACCGACAGCCAAATGCAGGCATTCCGTGCGGGATCCGCTATACCCGAGCGAACACCCCGGGGTGGCGTCGGGATCAAGTTAAAGATCTAGGACCCAATGCCGGGTAAGAGGACCGAGGGAGAGTGACAACAGCATCTTGAAGGTCGTGGCAGATGATCCGCGTGCCTGTGTTCCATTATCTCAATGGAACAGTGGTTGCCGTTGAAACACACTGTGTCGGTGGTAGTTTGAATACAAAGTATCCTACGGAAACGGTCTTAGGTTTTTATTTTTACTCATCTTTATAGATTTTGTTGTCCGAAATAAATTCAACTAATATTATAAGGCTGAAAGTTTGAACTGGTAGTACAGAACTGGTTGGCATGAACCTTGGCAACCAGATAATTGGAGAACTAGATTACTAAGACATAGGCTACTTTTTATCCTGATATTCAAATCAATGGTTCCAAATTCTTTGTGTAAAAAGAGCGTGCTCCTCATTAGTTTGCGTTTGTATGAAAAGTGTTCCTTGTATGGAAGAATACTAGAAGTCGTTAAATAATCACAGAGAATATAAAAATAATTCAATCTTAAGGGCCTAAACGAATGGCCTGGGCGGGCAGGTTTAATTTGGTGTTAGTTTGGCCTATTAGTATAACGGGGCATGTAGAACGACGATCTGGTGTCGATCTTTGTCCAGCAGTAGACATGGCCTGATGATGATTTGGAATTGGTAATAAAACAGTTTTAAGTTTAAGTAATCACTTGTGATTATTCCATTAAAACAATCATAGAAACGAAGATAATAATCAATGACAAATAATAGTGATAATTGAATTGGGAAATTCCGAATTTAATAAGGTTCCGTGCTCAAAGGATAAAAATGGGATCCTATTACTAAGCCTCCGCTGCCCATCTGTCCATCTGTCTGTCTATCACCAGTTTGCATCTCATGAACCGTGATAGCTAGATAGTTAAAATTTTCAAAGATAAATGTTTTGCTGTTGCTGTTATAACAACTCATACTAAAAACAAAATAAAATAAATATTTAAGCGGAGCTCCCATACAACAAACTTGATTTTTAAATGTATGTATCACTAGATGGCGCTAGTGCTAAAAATGAATCGCACTAACGTGGCGTTGACAGATTTTGCTAGGTCTAGTGTTTGTAGTGATCATATCCTGTTTGGAACGAGGCTAGATTTGGGTTCCCATGCACAAAGGCTAAAAGCGAGACCCTATTACTTTTTAATACAGTGGTACGGAGCCCTTCGTCCGCGAGTCCGTCTCGCACTTGGCCGAGATTATGTCCATACATGTAATGACATGGCCAATAAATGATTTATTTCGACCGACGACGTACAAAAAGGTTACACCCTAGAGATAATTTGTTGGTAAAAGAGTAGGTTGGTGACAGTTCTAAAATTGCAAAAAAAAAAAAGTGTCCCATTGTTTGTATGTACTTCTGTGTGTGTTTGCTGTCAATAAATGTTTTTCTATTCTATTCTTTATTTTAGACGAAAAGTATGGAAACTGTAGGTTTACGTCGTGGTATACTTTGCATCAAAATCCAATTAGTAGACCCCAGTAATGAACGAAACAGTGCAACCCTCGAGAACCGCCCGAGAATTCATTTATTTTTTCTATTTTTTTCATCAAACAACGACAGTCACTTAAATAAATAAAACCATAACCAAACCTAATTTTGTATTGCTGCCTGAACAAATGTACATGGAGAAAAACATGTTTTCAGACAAATCTTTATACCATGATCTTTTCTCGTTCTTTTGTCGTCCTTTTGTAGCTCGAAAAAAGTTTAAATAAAAAATACCCCGTCTACTTTAAACAACCACAGATGCATATCATGCATGAGCATGCATGTGTTAGATAATATGGGTTAATACCCTGATTTACATATTTGTATTACTTATTTCTATCTATTATCTCAATTTTTAAGTAATATTGGTGAACATCCTGATTTACAATACATTTTTGTAATATTTAATATTGTAAAATCGAAATATTTTTAAAGGAAAAATTCATCTTCAAAAATTCACTTGCGGCGAGATTTGAACTCGCGTCCCTGGATCAATATTCCAAGTCAAGTGGCCGAGCGGTATAGGCACTAGAATAATAATTACTGTTATGTTAATGTTGTAATTGTTACACTACTTGTGTTTATATAAAGTACTTGTATTTATTGTAAACCGGACCTGTGGGTGTTGTATTGACTCTCAACCGTTTCTGTTAGGTACGTCAACGGGTGATACTTAGTGGGGAGATGGTTGTGGAGGTAACAGTCGGAGATTTGGAGTCAGTCTTCATCGATCGGTCAAGCTGTGAACATTAGCTTGAAAGTACTGTGGTAAGAGTTGTCAACTAATAAACTAGTTTGTATATAATGTAATTGCATAAGTCAAATGTAATATGTTATGTAACGAAATACATTTAATCTGTCGAGTCTATAGTATATTCCAAATTATATTAAATCTAACTCATGCATCATCATCATGCATAGTCTTTCAAAAGTTCAGTCATAAGTTTGATCAAGAGCACTTTATTTTGCTTGTGTTTACGCGATGTTGCGTTTCTAGATCTTTACAGATGTCTTAATGAGGAAGAGATCTGTAAGGATCTGGAAAGGAAATCACGAACGGACCTCCTAAATCACTTGGTTGTCTATCTGTCCATCTTTCATTCAAGTTTTGTTTTGATTCCATATGAAATGGTCACATTTTGCGTGTGTATCGAGAGATACCAAGACACACTGGTACACACAGATTTGAACAGGACCATAAGCCGAACATGTATGCTCTATGTTTTGTTACAACCTGATTTTAAAAATGTAAATGCGCACTCGCTCTGAGCATTACGCTGAACAGAGCACCGAGCCTCTCTTGTAGCCCGTGGGTATCGTAAAAGGAATTTAGGGAAGACTAGCAAACCTTGAGTTCTCCCCGTGCGGTGGCTGAATCTATTTGCAGTAAGTAATTAGGGACCTTTAGTCAATGATAACATACCTACTATGCCGACCCCAAGTAATTTGGAGTTTTTCAAAACTCGGGCTTCCGAGAGGGATGCAATCGGGAACATCACTTAGTTGAAAAAAAGAGCGTCGAGCATTCGCAGGAACTTTACGTAACATAGAAATGCTTTGGAAACTGAGCTTTTAGGTTATGAATGGTAAAATGCAGAAGTATTGTACCATTCATAAGAAAATATTAAGTTACATAAAAATGATGTCACAGGGAAAACACCGAGAGATTCACGAGGAACAATTTGGTGAGCCAGTTACGGTCGAGAACGCTTAGCCGGCATAATATGCCGTTGCCCACTGACGGTGGATCTAAAAACTATGGGAGCAAATCGACCGCAAATGAACTGTACTGCGCGTTGTCGCCTTCAAATGCATGCAAAACAACGCAATGATTCTCGCCGCGCAGGTTTTTCCTTTGCGCAGTGTATATCCCAAAGCGACGTTGAGTTGAACCCGACGGAGCTTGCGCGGTCGAGCCCCAGGTAATAAATAAATCCTGTGACCAACACACAGCGCCATCTAGCCATGGTAAGCTGTTAAGCTTGTGTTACGGTGACTAGACAACGGATATACTACATATATTTATACGGATATACTACTCATATTATACATAAAAATACACCCAGACCAGATACAAATATTTATATTTAAGCATAAATATTTGAACCCAGCGGGAATCGAACCCGCAACCTTTTGCATTGCAGCCAAGCGTTTGCCCAACGCGCCACAGAGGTCGTCAAAGTCAAGGTTGATATTGTAAGGTTTACCACTGGCTTTGGGGGCCTCGAGTGGCGTGTCCGCGCCTCTTCGATTGTCCTGGCGCTTGTATCTTTGTACACATTTTATTTATTTATATAACAAACACTTTCAGACTTACAGCATTTAAACACCAAAACGTTTGAAAGCCATTATACCATAATTACAAATAATTATTGTTTTTTTTTTAATCACATAAATTAGATTTAAGTAAAACTAGGTAGGCATCAAAATGAATCAGCTAATACCATAATAGAGACAGATCTCAAACAATATTTGTGCCTTGGCTCATCCAATCCATGGACAAATCAACAAATAGTGGCCAGCCTTTTTGGCTTCTGCTCATGGGTGTAAAAGCCTGTATGACCGTATTATGAGTGCTTCTTCAATTCGCACTGAGGTCATCCATCTTCCCGAGGCTCTCTCTCTGTGGAAGTCCATGTGTGGTTGTGATCCCCCTTCCACTGTTAATTCGCAGAGGCAGTGGGACGAGCCTTTGTGTCGGGTGGTGCAGGCGAGGCTGTTGGCCGATTGTTCGGGCCCTGTCGATCGGGCGCGCCTGCTTGCCTGTTTCGAGCGGGAGTCGGGCCTTTGGTTAAACGCCCTGCCGTCTTCGAATTTGGGTACCATTTTGGATAGGCACACCTTGTCTTTGGCGGTTGGTCTTAGGTTGGGCCTCAGAATCGTCCAGCCGCACCAGTGCATTTGTGGGGCGGCCGTGGATGAGTTTGCGCATCACGGATTGTCCTGTCAGAAGAGTGCTGGCCGCGTTTCCCGCCATTCCTCCCTCAATGACGTTATCCGTCGGGCTCTTGCTTCAGCGAACACTCCGGCTTTGTTGGAACCAAACGGCATTGTTCGTTCTGATGGCAGGAGACCCGACGGCGTGACGCTCATTCCTTGGGAGCAGGGTAAATGTTTGGTTTGGGACGCGACGTGCGTCGATACGCTGGCTCCTTTCCATCTTCGGGCCACTTGTGCGCGGGCCTGTGCCGCTGCTGCTGGTGCGGAGACTTTAAAGTCTTTAAAATATCGCGACATCCCGGGGTGTTACACTTTCGTGCCATTGGGGTTTGAGACTGTTGGCTCGTGGGGTCCCTGTGCAAAGTCTTTTGTTAGGGGGTTGTCATCCCGTCTTTGCGAGGTTTCTGGGGACCGCAGGGCTGGGGGTTTCTTGTCCCAGCGTATAAGCCTCGCGATTCAGAGGGGGAACGCCGCCAGTTTGCTTGGGACTTTGGGTCGAGGTGCCTTGGAGGATGACCTTTTTTATTGATTTTATTTTGTTTAATAACTGAAATTGACGTTTAAGAGATTTTGTAGTAATACTTTAACCCTTGGAGTATCAGTAAATTATAGGTAAAATTATAGCATACGTCATGTGATTGATAAGATAGGAAATGGTAAATAGATAATTACGACGTACTTTACATAAATACGTATAAAAACTAAACTAGACCACCTACCTTCTTTTTGTAAAAAATATTGTAATTATGAATGTTTTTTCTATTACTTGGTAATATATTTGAGATTTAGTAAGCAGTAAATAATTATTTATTTACTTTGAAGTAAATACTTTCTCCCAACTTCCTTCCGACTTTCTCTACGAAGCTTGTTTCACAATGACTGTAATCTAGTCCTAGTTCAATTATTGTAAAAAGTGTTCATTACAGTCTAAAGATCACAATAAAATATTATTTACATATAGCTATCATAGGAAAATAATAAATAATTCAAGTTGAAATAAAAGTACCGGAAGTATACTTCCGGTATTCCATTCCATTGTGACCCTTACGTTCATGACGCTAGAGCTCAACCAAACACGAATTTTACGTATTTTATCGAGCGGTTTTCTAACTCGTAAAAAAGTGTTTCTACAAAGAAAATCGATATTTTGATACAATACATACCAAAAGACTGATCCAAATACACTAAATAACACTAGTTTATCACTCAAATCACCCACTTATCACTATTTGAAACAATTATTTATCACTTTCACCCGCACGGCAAAAAAAAATGGCGAAACTGAAAAAATTTGACAGCAAAAATTTGCAAATCACAATTGTTTACTTTTTTTCAAGTGACGGTTATTTTACTGTCAATGCCAAATGACGTAAAATATATCAGAGTTGCCAATGAACAAAACTTGTTCTAACAAAAATCCACTCTATTTCGATGTATTAGAGTTTCAAGTGGTCTGGGTAGGACTACAGTCCGGCGTGTAGTCGAGGCCGAGAGCCTTTTTATGTTTTTTATAGCGTTACACGCCGGCGTGTAGTCGCGGCCGGACGAGTTAAGTGCAATGAGATTATAATAAATAAATGGGGACATACAATTTGATTACAACAAAATAGTGGCTGAGCCATGTAAAAAACGTCAACCTCAGACCTGTCTGTAATCAGTCGATTTATCAACGTGAGTGCATGCAAGGTGGGAGCGTACCGCGTCGTCAGCGTCGTATCGTGTGCAGCTACCCGCGCAAACAAATAATGCATCCGATTCGGTCGTATGTTACGCAGATAGTTATTTGGAACGTATAGTGAACATTGAGATAATGCGCTAGGGCTATCTAACTTCCCGTTGAATATGAGGTAATATTCCCACCGTGGGTAAGGTTCCCAAATTATTTTGAATGATGTCATGTAAGAAGAATATCAAGAAGTGGACAGACATCGCTTCTGTTTTCAAATTGTTACAATTGGAAAAGGAGAAAAAAATCAAGTAAATCAGGATAATACGTATATTTGCAAAATTGTTAATTAGTGTTTTTTCTGTGTTTGTAGTAAATTTTGTTTGGAATATGTCACTGCAGTACCCTTGCTTTATGATAATTCGCGCAAAAAGACCCAATTTGAGGAGGTCTACTTGCAGAAAACAAGCTCGCAAACAATTATTAATTACATTAAAATTACAATAGGGATTGGATGAAGGAAAGGAAGCTGGTGGTCCTGGCGAAGGCAGCAGGGAAGCCGAGCGTGCAGCCTTCGGCGCTTACGAACGATGTAGTACCAATCTGGAATGACATGACATATTCTCAACTATTTTGAACAAGATTTATGGGCTTGTATTGTTAACTTCTGTGGGATGTGACCGCCATCTAACATACAATTTCAAACTCACAGTTAGTAGATGAGATCTTCAAAAGATTATAAACAGCGAATTTCATACGTAGAATTGTTCCCATTCAACATTCGTGGTCACGATATTACAACTATTAAATTTGAAAAAGGCTTAAATTATGATCTTATTCATCTTATAAAAAGCTGAGACGAAATTGATAACTGTGTCATCATGTGTCAAATTTAACCTGTTTGGCTAACGTGAGCTTGGTTACAAACATAAAGACCAACAGTGGAGCCTTAGTAATGAGTCCTTTTTTACCCTTTGGAAACGGAATCTTAAAAAGGAATAAGTTAAGCATAAATTGTATATCTAACTATCTAAAATAAATGAATGGAGTAAAATGAAGCAGTTACCAAGATCCAGCGTCCATTGCTGTGGAGAGCGAGCGGTCCGCCGGTGTCGCCGCCGCAGACACTCATGCCGCCCGCGCCACTCGTGCAGATGTTGGAAGCGGTCACCAAGTTACCGAACGCCTGCTGGCACTGAAGGTTCGTGATCACCGTTAGGTTCACGGAGTGTTTCGCTTGGTGCAAACCGATACCAAAATCTAAAGAACAAAATGTTTATACTCTAGGCAATATGCTTTTTATCGAAACACAAGATGATCACTATAGACACCATACACGACCGAAATAGAAACCAAATAATTAATAATCGATATGTAAATAAATTGTTCGAACGATTCTAAATGAAACCTTAACTTCTTATCCAAAAAAACTAGTGGTATATCGTGTATCTGCTCCGTGGGTATATCCGAAGGCAAATCTTTGTCTTGACAATAGGTCTCAAACTACCATACCTTTACCATACCATTACCTACTTATATCAATATGAATTTCCTGTGATAGGGTCGCTTTTGTGTAGATAAAATGATTTTAAAACAATAATCCTCCAATTTTATCAGGTAAAGCTCAGCCGTGGATTGATATAGGTAATCAGAATATACTCGTACAATAAATTAAATGTATTACAAAAGAAGAAGAAAAGAATACCAGCAATTTTGTCTTATTATTTTGTGGACCTTCTTTTGCATGAACTTTTTGAGTTAGCGGATATTAATAGATGTAGATTCATAATAAAAGTAAGCCTTTATAACAGATTTAACGCAAAAAGCGAGATTCCAATTTACACTGAAATATTATAGGATACAATACAGGTAGATAAGATACAATAGTAAGATACATTAAATATTAGTTGGCTATGATTTAAACTTGTGCAGAACTTGATAGTAAATAAAGTGAAGTATTTGCTTACCGTCGCTAGTGGCTCCAAATCCAGAGGCGAGAGCGATTCTTCCCGCAAAATGGTCGATCACTTCATGTTCATTTGGCAGAGCGATGGGCTGAATTACGGCTGCAATAGAAGTCCGTGGTATAGGGGATGTATGTTAGCCGTTAGCGCAAAATTCCTTTTTAAATTAATAACTAGTTAAGAAACAGTAAAGGAAATTTCATTTTTACTTGCTAGTATTGAGTAATCACGTAGACCCAAGACTTTTCTATATTTCATCTGCAATATTGTACCATGATTTGCATTGAATAAATGACCATGAATATATTAATATGACTCAGTTATAAATAAACCAAAGAGCCAGATGTCGTTAAAACATTTCAATTAACTAATATGAACGATGTATATACTACAAGTGTTACAACACACAATCTGTTCAAGTTGAAATTTTAAATAAGCGATTCTTACTGCTAAATGAGACACTAGAAGGTAGCTGCATAACAGCGACGTCATTGGCAGCGGTGTTGGTGTTCCATTGGGGATGCATGACGACGTTGTTAACAGGGACATTGAGCCTAGTTCCGCCGGAGAAGAGTTGATTAGATCCGAGGGCGATGGTAAAAGCCTGCGCGGTTACGACGCCGTCGGTCCTGCAGTGGGCCGCCGTCAGAGCGCGGTTGGAGGTGAGTAGAGAGGCGCCGCATACGGAGTTATAGACCCAGAGAACTTGGATGACGAGACCGCACTGAAAAATAATGATAAAGTGTTAATTAATGCTAATGTACAACTTATGGTAAAATCTATTTTTTTCGTGCAGTGGTGTGGCTCACGACCTAGGTTTTTTTCTGGTCCCTTCCTAAGGCCTCTAGCTTGACTTAACGACTGCTATGAAAGAAAACAACCAAGACCAACTGCTTTACGTGTCTTCCGAAGTACGGAGGAGCTTGAGAAAGGGATTTTTTGTCACTAAAATTTACAGCTGGGACAATAAAATCCTCAAAAGTCCAATTTGAACAGGTTTTAAATGACAAACCTGCCACGGGGTCGTGGAGATGTCAGTAAATGATCCTCCGACGATTCTCTCGGCGCCGGTTTCGAGTGCGCGTTGCTCGGCTGCCTTGAGCCACGTCGCCCTCGGGATCCCTTCCCTCTTGTGGTAGTTGTACACAGGCGACTGCGGCACCTGCTCCGCTGCTGCTACCGTCGCAAGAGCCACCAACATCAACGCAAATACAGCCTTCATTGTGTCTCGCCGAATGATTAACTGTTTTACAATAACAACCGTTTTTATTTGCTATATACACAGATTAACTGATTACAATCAGAGAAGTTACACATAATCGATAACAAATTTAGGTCTTTGATAATAAGCGTGTACTACGTTAATTATGATTGAAATTAAACGTAATGAATGGACTCTAGAAAATACTTTCGTAAGTATACACTTTAGTTATTTCATTATAAGATTAGGTAACAACCAAAATAAAACAAAAAAAAGGGCAATTGACATAATAAAAAGTTAGAAGTATTGCAGTTTTTTCAAGATAAACTTTAGTAAAGCAAGCCCCGACGAACAGAGCATGGCCTTGATAAATGCGTTTTTGCAAGACTTCCAACAGATCGACATATTTGATGATAAACTGTTTTTAGTTAATAGAAATCTTAGATTATACCTTAGTTGTAATTTAAAATAGTGGGCGTGTTGGTGTATACTGTAAGCTACTATTTGTCTTAAATCCTACTAATATTATAAATCCGAAAATCTGTTTCTCGAAAATGTGTTGGTCTCGCTCCGCAGGCCGCAGACAAGTTGGTCACGTAAATTATCCTCCAAGCATGCTCCAAACTCGCAGTACTTTGCCATTCTTTTCAATTCTGTGATATAGTTATTAATAGACTCCGCGTTTTTTTGCCTTCGCAGTCGGAACCGGTATCTCTCCGCCATGAACGACGGTTTAGGTTGTAGGTGATCACTCATAACCTTTACTATTGTGTCATAGCCCATCTCGCTAGGTTTAGACGGGCTACACAGGTTACTGAGCAGCTCATAAGCTTCATCACCCATCGACGCGATCAGTGTTGGTAATTGGAAATCTTTTTCTACTTTATTTACCTTAAAATACATTTCCGCCCTTTCTATGTACAAAGTCCAATTGCCTGACCTTACATCAAATGACGAAAGCTTGCCGACCGACATTTTATTTTCACTTGAAATATTATTTTTATTTTTTATATTTTTATCCTCGTCGCCATTAAAATAAATGAATAAATAATGACAACACGAGTTAACTGCATAGGAGTATTTATTCGACTGAGAACAAAAAGACGGTGCGTTCGCACCGCGCACTCTCAAGTAGGTACATACCAAAGAGTACAAACACTACACTAAATCACTTGGTTGTCCATCTGTCCATCTTTCATTTAAGTTTTGTTTGTTTCCATATAAAATAGTCACATTTTACGTGTGTATCGAGAGATACCAACACAAACTGGTACACACAGATTTGAACAGTACCAAAAGCCGAACATGTATGCTCGATGTTTTGTTACAACCTGATTTTTATGCGCACTCGCTGTAAGCATTACGCTGAACAGAGCGTCGCCGAGCCTGTCTTGTAGCCCGTGGCCCCCGTGGGTATCGGAAAAGGAATCTAGGGGAGACTAGCACACCTTGAGTTCTTCCCGCGCGGTGGCAGATAAACTTCTTAGTCCCTAGGAGAGTTAGTGTCAGGGAGGTGGCCCACCGTAAAAATATTGCCAATCTAGAAATATTTTTAGCAAGGAAATATATTTCCAAAAAATCCCCATGACAGGATTCGAACCTGCGTCCTTTCGCTAACCAGGCAAATGCTCTAACCACTGAGCTACACAGGAATCACGTGACATGGTATAATTTTTCGGCCATATCTTTCCTCGCCAATTATTTTTACCAACTAAGGCGTGGTTTCAGCGCCATCTTCCGGTCAAGCTTTGCAGCTTTTTATTGACTGGCTCAGGTGGTTTACTTTACAGTAAACATACCCAACATGAGATGCGCTTTCTCTCCAATTTAATACTTCTTTTTGTTTTTATTGCTCAAGGCATTTTTAAACAAATGCGTTTAAATAAATGCCTTGAGCAATAAAAACAAAAAGAAGTATTATTGCCAAATCTATCAATCTATTGGGGACCTATAGACAATGATTACTTACCTACTATGCCGACCCCAAGTAATTTGGGGTTTTAGGAAACCCCGGGCTCCTGAAAGGGATGCAATCGGGAACATCGCTCAGTTGAAAAAAGAGCGCCACACCGAGCATTCGCAGAACGTTACAAAACATGGAAATACTTTGGAAACTGAGCTTTTAGGTTATGAATGGTATAATGCAGGTGTATTATACCATTCATAAGAAAATGTTATATTACACAGAAATGCTCGAGCCTGTCCTTAGATAAACTGTGGTATCGACAACACTATCGTTCCCGCTATTAACACCTGTTGAGTAAAGACGCATCGCGATGGTAGAAGCGACGTGAACTTTGCATATCAAATCGACTCGTTTGATTGGGATATCTACTTGCAACTGTTACGGTAATGTCACAGCGTTTGAGACTGTTATTATTTTATTTAAAACTATCTAAGTTTTACATTAAATTTGTGGAGTACAAAGTTTATGCTCTATACTATAAACCTCATATTAAAATACACAAAATTAAATTAACGAATGAACGTTTAAAAGACAACATGCAGCATAGCAAAAGCTAAAATGATCAAATCTGAAACAAATGACGATCGAAGGACAGACAAACAAGCGATACTAAAACATTCGTATCTAACGATTGAAACAAAAACAAAAGACGATCGACGTAAATGAAAGGCGACGACTGAGACGATCGACAAAAATGAAAGGCGATTAGTGATCCAAGAGCGATGTAGGTAACCGCAAGGCATGTGGCTGGCATGATGCCTAGATTCTATAAAACCAGTTCGTATTATATGTCCACATGACAACTGACAACAGATGCAATTGATAGGAACTTTGCAGTACGTTGCATTCTTTTTATTATATTAGACATTTTTTAACATTCGACTTTTCAAGGTCTAAGACCTATTGCTTCCGAAATATTACACGCGATTAAAATCCAAAAAAAATAGTTTTTATTATTAAATATTAGAATTTTGGTTCTAGATCTAGATTTAATAAATAAATTTAAAATTACCCCGACGTTTCGGCACACGGATTACACCGGCCGTGGTCCCAAGAAGACTGGTGTCTATTATTCAAATTTCTAATTCTATTATTTAATAATAATGAACGGAAATCGTGTAAGTTTAAAAAATGTATAAAATTAGTTTTATTAGAAATTTGTATGTATGTATGTTCGTCAATTGGGTAGCAACTACCCCGACGTTACCGCGAAACATCCCGCTATCAACAACCCGCCTGCAGGCATACATTCCCCACATTCGCCTGTAATGATTCGATCAACACAACTCCCTCACCTCGTCGGGTTGTCGTCGCTCGTCCGTCATACAAATCCATCAATATACTCATACGTCATCTAAACTTAAGGACGCGTTTTTTTTTAATATTTGAAAGGTAAACGCTTGACCTCTATCTCACCTGATGGAAAGCGACGATGTGGTCTAAGATGTAGCACGCTTACCTAGAAGAAACCTATTCACTCGCGACTGATGTGAAATCCCTTCCGATTGAATATTTTTCTTCATAACCGATATCAAATAGATGTTTTATACAATGTATTATGTTATTGTACATGATACAAGAAGTGTCCCCTTCAATTCAAAAACAATAAAAAATAACTTTAAATACCACTATTATACAGGCAAAGTTATCCTGTTTTACAAAATAAATCAATTTTTCTTCTAAATCTCTAACTTTCTTATAGGCATCATAATAATAGGGGTTAAAGTATGAAATTGCCGTTTTATTGCAAAAGGTTCTTTGAATTGACATAGAATCTTCATGGTTTGAGGTTTTCGAATGAAACTTTTTTCAAATGGTTTCTGTGATGTTCTTTTTTTAAAAATGTGAAACATTTGAATATCGACTTTCAATTGTTTTTGTTATTCAATTTAGACAAGAAAGATGGATACTGCGAAAATTCGAGTGATTTTTGAATACGAGTTCCGACGCGGAACTAACGCGGCAGAAACAGCCCGCAATATCAATGCTGCGTTTGGAGAGGGGTCTACTAATGAACGCACCGTGCGATTTTGGTTTAAACGCTTTCGTGATAGAAATTTCGACTTAAAGAACGAGCCACGAGGAAGACCGCCCACACAGGTGAATAACGATGAATTAAGAGAGATAGTGGAAGCCGATCCTAGTCAAACTACCCAGGAATTAGCGGCATGGTTTAACGTTACCTTACCCACTTTATTGACTCACTTGCGTCAAATCAATAAAATAAAAAAATACGAAAAATGGGTGCCTCATGATTTGACTGATCTGCAGAAAGAAACGCGTGTTCAAACTTGTGTTGCCTTGTTGAACCGGTACAGAAATGAAGGAATATTGGATCGAATTGTAACATGTGATGAAAAGTGGATTCTTTATGATAACCGGAAAAGAAAAATGCAATGGCTGACCCCAGGTCAAATGCCACAACAGTGTCCTAAAGCAAAACTTACCAATAAAAAGGTAATGGTAACTGTTTGGTGGTCTCAGCATGGTATTATTCACTATAGTTTTCTTCGATCTGGTCAAGCAATTACGGCAGATGTCTATTGTGCCGAACTCCGAACCATGTTGACAAAACTAGCAGTAAAACAGCCCCGACTCATGAATCGATCTTCACCATTATTGCTCCACGACAACGCGAGACCTCACACAGCACGAGAAACCATTTTGACCCTTCAGAAACTGCACTTAGAAACCATTCGTCATCCTCCGTATTCACCAGACCTTGCTCCAACGGACTACCATTTTTTTCGTGATTTGGACAATTATCTACGTGACAAGAAGTTTTCTTCCCAGGAGGCAGTACAAAATGCTTTCACACAGTTTGTGCAGTCTAGATCGTCGGAGTTCTATCGCAAAGGCATTAATAACCTTCCCATTAGATGGCAGCAATGTATAGATAATAATGGCAACTATTTTGATTAAATAAGTTTGTTAAAAATTTAAAAAATAAACAATTAAGATTTTCAGTACAAATCGGCAATTTCATACTTTAACCCCTAATATTACAAAATACAATACCTAGAACCTCTTCATCGCATTTTATAAAAATATTATTTTAATCTTCGTTAATGATTGATTTTACGAGAAATTGAAGATTTTTTTGATGCAATTCCCTCTCGCTCATTTATATGCAATCGGACAAGGACCGATAATTATCATCTATCGCCGTCTTAATATTATAAAGACGAAAAATTAATTTGTTTGATTGTCTGTAATGAATAGGCTACGAAACTACTAAACCAATTTTAAAAATTCTTTTACCAATAGAAAGCTACATTATCGAGGAGTAACATAGGCTACTTTTAATCCTGATATTCCTATGGGATCGAGACATACGCGGGTGAAACCGCGGAATGTAGCTAGTGTTTGATAAACATCGGAGTATTATGTTCACTTCCAACAGGCACCTGTCATGTAAATAATTGGTATTGTAAGTGTTGTTGTTTATACCTTTAATATGATGAAGGATAAATGTCACATATGAGAACGTATTCTATAATTAAATCGTCTCAGCATCGCCTCAATATCGTTAAATATTTCTCGAAAACACTACTGTAGTACTTGGACATTTTACAGAGTTCCGCTAAAGCTTTTGAAGTGTCAGTAATTTCCTACAAATTTTCTTTAGATTGTACTTAAATTGAACCATTTTCGGGAAAAATCCAACAATACTGAGACGTTTTAGTTATTAAATAAGTGCCCTGATGAATAGCGACGATGCGGTCTCCGACGTGCGTGCTTGCCAAGGAGGTACCTTGAATTATGTCTTGAAAACTACAATGTTAAAAAAAAATATTTAAAAAAATAAAAAACCCGACTGCACTTTTAACAGAAAAGTGAAAAACAAGATACTTCTAGTAGCTTTGGGAATGGTGGACGCAGTCGGGTGGGACTCCAAATAACATAAAGATAGTATGCCTAATTATATAACACTAAGTATTTGGTTTATTAAACTTATTCACCTTTTATTTGGAGTCCCACCCGACTGCATCCACCATTCCTAAAGCTACTAGAAGTATCTTGTTTTTCACTTTTCTGTTAAAAGTGCAGTCGGGTTTTTTATTTTTTTAAATATTTTTTTTATTTATCGCTTTTTAGTTTTTAGAGATCAGATTTAATTACACCAGAAGAAATTCATTAATTCTAGATGTATTATACTCCAGTGGCGAGGACGTGCATTGCTTGTTTTTGCTTACTCAGGGTGATAAGTACAAGAGCTGGCGGTTTCCTATTCAGCGCGGGAGCGCCGCCAGCATCTTGGGCGCAATGCCTCGGGTTGTTGTTGCTGACAACTTTTTTTAGCTTTCTAATTTTAGGCTATTACTTAGGTTTTTTTTCTTTGAAAAACAAAGTGGTTATTTATGTTCACAGACTAGTAAGAAGATACTAAAGTATTTTATGTCATCTCTGCCAATTCCTTCAAACTCGGCGTCAAATGCAAATCCATAGATGAGATATTTATATACGAGTGAAATCGAAAAGTTTTTAATTAACATTCCGTTGTTCTTGCGAAAATTACCTGCGTAATCATAAATGTAGTAGCAACATAACTTTCGAAGATTAACTATTAGAATGACTATTAGAATACGTTATTCACACGCGGATTGTTTTCGCATGCGAATATTGAATTTTTGTGCGAAAATTCAAAAATCCCAATCCAGAGGTAGTGCTAAGCCATAAAATGAAGTAAGTAAAAATAATATATTATGAACGTCATTAAAGACAAGACAACCGAGCCGAAGGCCAGTGACATATGAATGAAGACAACCTACTTAAACGACTTCCGATAATTTTATAATTAATTATTTTAAAACTTAATTGTAAAACTTTACAAGCAATACTTTTCAAATGTAAATTTACGAAAGAATAAAACATATCGTTTGAGTGAACAATGTTACGCGTTTTCTCTGTTTTTTATTGTCTTTACAAATCTTGGTTAATAGCGTTTTACATAATTATTTTTATTTATTTATTATTTTTATGTACCCTATGTCACTCACGCGGTCATGACGAATCTAACGACGTATCGTTTATCTAAATCGGCCCAGACGTTTAGGCCCTACGACGGCTCAAAAATAGGTCACATACATACATACATACATACACTCACGGCAAAAACATAACACTTCCTTTGGCAGTCGTGTAAAAAGTGATTAATTTTATTTCTTACTAGTTGCGCCCTGCGATTTAACCCGCGTAAGTCCCGTTCTCGCGGGAATATCGGGATATAAAGTAGCCTATGTGTTATTCCCGGTATCCAGCTACCTATATTTAAAGTTTAATCGCAATCGGTTTAGTAGTTTTTGCGTGATTGAATAACAAACACACATACTCACAAACTTTCAGCTTTATAATATTAGTAGGATAGGATAGGACTGGCTGCCTCGTATCACCCTCGTTAGTCCTGCGGGAATGTCAGGATCAAAAGTAACCTATGCCCTTCTCCGAAGTCTCTATAAAATCATCAAAATCGGTGCAGCATTTTTTTCTTAAGAACATTTTCCTGACAATAGCAAACAACAAAAAAATTATTTGCAAATTCGGTGCGTTCCCACGTTATGCCGTGACCAAGTCTACTGTCCGCATAAAATGAATCCCTATTTCCCATAATTTGTGAGCACAAATTATTGAATTGAATTATTAAATTATTATTTTTAAAAAGCAGGAGATTAAGGAGATATCTATTAGTGATATATCTATTAGAAGATATTTATTATCCTTTGTAGAAAAAATTCCGCGCCAATCAAAAATCTCCAGGACAAAAAAAAACATACCTACTCATAGAACTCTAAACCGAGTTTCATCAAAATCGGTTGAGAAATACCTGTAGAAGAGAACCAACATACTGGCAGACGTAAGAAAATTTGGCCGACTAGAAACGCTTCGCTCGCGACTCGGTCAATAAAAGAGCAGATCAATAAAATAAAGGTCTGTAGCACCTATAGAACACTTGTAAAGGTTTCATTAATAATGTATCTAAAAGATCTTGTTACACAAACAGCTTGTAAATTATGTATTTAAGTTTATCGTTTATTATAAAACTTACACATAATCTATGTAAATTTTATTGTAATTATCATTTTTATAAACCTGTACTTAAGTTTATAATAGAACTACCTGGCTAAATAATTTGCTCTAAAAGTTGTGTGGAATGAGCTTTGTGTTACTTATTCAAATATTTTTTTTAGAAAAAATGAAATAATAAATAATGTGATCATCAAAACGAACCCGTTGGAAATAAGCATTTTTATTGAACAATAATATACCACTATCTTACTAATATTATAAACGCGAAAGTTTGTATTATGTATGTATTCATGTATGTATTAACTAATTGATACATTTTATATTTACAAGTTGGTGCTTGCGTTACGTAAGTTTGTATATTTTTGTGTAGGTTTGTCATCATATTTATTTAGATTTCTTTTTTTTTGTCGCTGTTGAAATTAATTTTCAGTATGTAATAGTATATAGTTGGAAACTATTTTTGGCCAATAAAATACTTACTTAATACCCATATCTTTATGTAACATAAATAGCTGTAAGTTACTTAATTAAACAAATAAAAAAAAATGTATGTATGCAAGTATGTATGTGACTTTGTTACTCTTTCACACAAAAACTACTTAAACGATTGCGATAAAACTTATAGCGATAAAAATAGCTGGAGATGTAGATTAAAACACGGGCTATTTTTTATCCCGATATCAATGTGGGATCAATCAAGACTTACGTGGGTAAAACCGCGGGGCGCAGTTAAATAAATAAATAAAATAAATAAATAAAATCTTTATTGGCCACACTAAAGTAACTACTTACAATAGATATAGTTTCCTAAACTAACGTATCAAATTTCTAGTTAAGTAGGTAATTAATTATAAGTAAAAAGAAGAATCACCATCAGACCCCGAACTAGGATCGAGTCCTGTATCTCGGGAGTCTATACAATAAAATTTGTTATATAGACATTTTACAAAATTTTGACTCAGTGGAGATGCCAACAAAGAATAATTAGGTTT
The DNA here is from genome assembly GCA_949358125.1 of Idaea dimidiata. Classification (NCBI taxonomy): domain Eukaryota; kingdom Metazoa; phylum Arthropoda; class Insecta; order Lepidoptera; family Geometridae; genus Idaea; species Idaea dimidiata. The sequence continues at coordinate 14,590,471 of OX442334.1, forward strand.
AGTGTATTTAGTTACGTAAATTTTTGTTTTAAGTAACAATTTAATATAGGTATCCAAATTAAGCGTAGAGTGACGGTATGTGTTAGTATGAGTGCGAGGGTGTGTTGGTGTTTGTGGGTGTGTGTGTGTATAGGTGAGTGAGGGTGCGTCTGGGGTGTGTGTGTATGTGTGTGACTATGGCTTCTTGACATTAGCAACGAATTGAAGTACGTTCCATTCTAAGTCCCCAACTAAGGTCTCTATCTCAAGGTAGGATAGAGTTGACAGGAGACCCAACACCATTGTCTTGGCCCTTCTAACTCTGGAGTCACGAATATCGCACAGCTTTAGGATACGATTGTATATGAAGGTGTGAATATATCCGGGAAAACGACACGCAAAAGCAGTATTAACACGTTTTTGAGGCACCGTGAACACTCTCTTTTTCAATAAGGTGTGATAGATATCAGAGTTTAGTATTATTCGATGGAAGTAGAGTGTGACTCGAAGGATGAAGAGTTTACGCACGCTAAGAAATTTGGTTTCTCGATACAGTAGATTAGTAGGATAGCAATATGGTTTCTTATGCGCCACTTTTATAACCGATCTTTGTGCCCTTTCCAATCCTAACATTGCCGTCTTCCCAGCTCCTCCCCACACCCTTATACAGTAGCATATAATAGACTCGCAGAGAGCAACGTAAACAAGTCGTAGAGTTTTGGGGTCCGCTGAGTTACGCAGAAGTTTCATTATATGAACCAATTTGCGTACTCTTTTACTCATCAATACTAGGTGAGGATTGAAAGACAAGCCTTCATCGATCTCAATACCCAAATATTTGATGCAGGTTGAGCGGTCAATTGAGGAGCAACCACAGTCACTATTTGTATCACTAAGGTTAGCGTTACAAGCAGTATGTACTCTTAGTTTCGGGACCGTGACGGGGTCAGATGCTCTGGTTATTCTAAAGCACACAAATTTTGTTTTTGAGATATTCAGGGTAAGGAGGTTAGCATCAAGGTATTTGGAGACCTGACTAAGGGAAATCTGAGCGTTATGAAAAGCTAAGTCCCAGGATTTACCGTACGAAAGCAAAACCGTGTCATCGGCGTAACATATATTGTCCGCCGGGTGGGGCAGCGATTCAGAAATGTCATTGATATACGCGAGAAACAGTGTCGGCCCTAAAACACTGCCCTGAGGAACACCGAAATTCAAGCATTCCTCATTGCTGACAGTATCTCCTACTCGAACATATTGACGCCTGTCCTTAAGATAACTTTCAAACCACTGAAGGGGCAAACCTCTGATTCCAAGGTGTTCTAGTTTTTAGTTAGTCTACTCTATTAATTATATATGCTACTACAATGTAGATGTAAACGCTTGTATGTAAGTAAACGTGTACGTTTGTTGCTTTTCCACGAAAACACTACTGAATCGATTGCGATTAAACTTATGAATACCTACTCAGATAGCTGGAGATCTGGATTAACACATATTGGGCTGTTTGTCCCGACGATTTCCCGATTTTCACGGAATCAGAATTTACGTGGACACAGATAATTTAAAATACTAAAAATTAATATAAAACTAAACATATAACAACCGGACAATAACTGTTTTCTACTTCCCGCACTAGATACTATATCCGCCTCTGTCACACGCGCGTCTTCCTTCACAACCAACTCCTTTTCGCTTCTTCTGTAGTTTACCTTCTCATTCATCTTATCTCTAGTTTTATTATCTGCCACTTCTTTTTTCTCTTCATCTGCCTCTTCTTTTGTATAATTGTTGGACTCGTCTATTGAATCTTGATCTATATTTTCGCTTGTATCATTACTAATATCTTCTGTGACATATTTAATTATATTTCCTACTTTGAAATTCTTCATCTTATTATACATCGTATTAGTTTTATCTTTTACCGTCATTCTTCTTAGAAGCTTCGTTGTCGACGTTGTCGTGGTCGAAGTCGTCGTATTTCTAGTTGTCCAGAAGGTGCTAGATGACGGAGTGCTAGTGGTCATGGCCGACCCTGGGCTGTAAATGGTGACTCTAAAGTGCGCCGTGTTCTTCCATTTAAGTCTGAGCAATATATTGATATTCGGTATCTTCAGAACATAGTTGCGGTCCTGAACGAACTGAGGCTTTAGTTTTTGATTCTGGAGTGGGTCCCAATCATCAACGCTTGGTTTCGGTGGTGCTGCAATAAACAGTTTAAAATCTTTGTTAGAAAAAACTCAGGGTTCGTTTTGTTGTCAGATATAACTTTATCACATTAGCCCTATTTAAGAGTCAGATATTATATATAAGCGATTAATAGATTAACATTTTCTTCTACCAAGATGATAGAGGTTGGTGTAAACGTTGAGATTACGGCTAACAAAGGAGAATAGAAAAAGACGAAACAACTTAGAACAACAAATAAGAATAGAAAGTGTCGGGATGTATAGCTTGGTGTAAACTGCTAACAGGGAAGAGGGGAGGTAGAAGCCCGAATAGCTTGGAACAAGAACAAGAAATAACAGAAGAATTATATGTGCCACAATGTATTGGTTTTTCTATACGGTAAATAACGGCTAAGAGTGAAGAATGCAAGAGTAGGTAAATAGTTTGTGTCAAGAATAGGAAATAAGAGGAAAAGAGGCAATAACACAAAAACGCCTTTGTTAACCATACTATGCCATATATGTTGTATCGTATCTAATTTAACTATTTTAAAGTAGGTAATAGAAGTGAAATGAAGGATGTATCGCAATGTGGAAAGCCTGTCTCACGTGAGTTTCCTTTCTTGACGTACAACGTCTTGAGTAACTCCTCAGGTGTGTCTCCGAAACCGTCGTAGCCGGTGTTGGCGGTGCCCTCCATGTTATCCACTTCCAAACGGTAGTAGATTGTCGCCGTGCCTTTCGTCCGGCCCTTTAGCTGGGGAAAATTATATGATACGTAAGTTCTGATCCTGAGGTTCTGTTATTCATATACACCTTTCTATTAAATCATTGTATTTACTAAATAAAACAACATCAAATTCCGTTGCGTATCGATACTATTGATAGGCCGATAGTATCGATAGTTAGGTAGCCGCATTGGTATTGCCGAACTTCGGCAATACTAATGCGGCTATCCTATGTCAAATCATTTACCTGCATTTCGATGCAAGTATACTTTAATTCATGCAAGTCGTATGCTGTAACCTGAAATACAACAAATAAAATGCAAATAAATTGTTTTTTTGTACTAGAGGTTATACATCAACACATAGCTCTGGGAGTATCTCTCATCTTTTGATGATGCAAAAAAAAAAACATTATCCGAGCGAGCAGATCGTTACTGCACTCTGGCAAAATTTGCTTTCGTCTGTCAGTATACATAATTGTGTGAATGTATGTTCGTTCTTTCTAATCTACAGGTCGCATTTTTCAACCGATTTTTATGTAACTGTCTAAGGCACATAGTTTTTTTTATCATGGGGTATTTCTCCCACAAAAGCGGCTACTTGATGCCTCCGCACTAGAATCAAGGTTTTAATCATTATTTTTGTATTTATAAGGTAATTACAGAAAGAATAATATAATAATAGGGGTTAAAGTATGAAATTGCCGTTTTATTGCAATAGGTTCTTTGAATTGACATAGAATCTTCATGGTTTGAGGTTTTCGAATGAAACTTTTTTCAAATGGTTTCTGTGATGTTCTTTTTTTAAAAAATGTGAAACATTTGAATATCGACTTTCAATTGTTTTTGTTATTCAATTTAGACAAGAAAGATGGATACTGCGAAAATTCGAGTGATTTTTGAATACGAGTTCCGACGCGGAACTAACGCGGCAGAAACAGCCCGCAATATCAATGCTGCGTTTGGAGAGGGGTCTACTAATGAACGCACCGTGCGATTTTGGTTTAAACGCTTTCGTGATGGAAATTTCGACTTAAAGAACGAGCCACGAGGAAGACCGCCCACACAGGTGAATAACGATGAATTAAGAGAGATAGTGGAAGCCGATCCTAGTCAAACTACCCAGGATTAGCGGCATGGTTTAACGTTACCTTACCCACTTTATTGACTCACTTGCGTCAAATCAATAAAATAAAAAAATACGAAAAATGGGTGCCTCATGATTTGACTGATCTGCAGAAAGAAACGCGTGTTGAAACTTGTGTTGCCTTGTTGAACCGGTACAGAAATGAAGGAATATTGGATCGAATTGTAACATGTGATGAAAAGTGGATTCTTTATGATAACCGGAAAAGAAAAATGCAATGGCTGACCCCAGGTCAAATGCCACAACAGTGTCCTAAAGCAAAACTTACCAATAAAAAGGTAATGGAAACTGTTTGGTGGTCTCAGCGTGGTGTTATTCACTATAGTTTTCTTCGATCTGGTCAAGCAATTACGGCAGAAGTCTATTGTGCCGAACTCCGAACCATGTTGACAAAACTAGCAGTAAAACAGCCCCGACTCATGAATCGATCTTCACCATTATTGCTCCACGACAACGCGAGACCTCACACAGCACGAGAAACCATTTTGACCCTTCAGGAACTGCACTTAGAAACCATTCGTCATCCTCCGTATTCACCAGACCTTGCTCCAACGGACTACCATTTTCTTCGTGATTTGGACAATTATCTACGTGACAAGAAGTTTTCTTCCCAGGAGGCAGTACAAAATGCTTTTACACAGTTTGTGCAGTCTAGATCGTCGGAGTTCTATCGCAAAGGCATTAATAACCTTCCCATTAGATGGCAGCAATGTATAGATAATAATGGCAACTATTTTGATTAAATAAATTTGTTAAAAATTTAAAAAATAAACAATTAAGATTTTCAGTACAAATCGGCAATTTCATACTTTAACCCCTAATATATATAATACTAGCTGCGCCCCGCGGTTTCACCCGCGCAAGTCGCGATCCCGCGTTGTTCGAACACCTACCTACCGCAATGCAATAATCCACACTTAAACGGTCGCCCATTGAAGTACTGTTGAAGCCAGGCGCTACCGCGCCTGGCATCATCAGTACTTCCCTGGTCGTCCGTTTAAGTGTGGATTTTTGCACTGCGGTAGGTAGGTGAAGTAAGTTAAAGTTTGTATTTCGTCAGTAAGTGACGATGACGATGACGAAGGATGACGATGACGATGATGATGATGCCACTCTACATCACTTATCCTACCCCTGTGTCGATTTTCATTCATTGAATGGTTATCACCCGCGTAAGTCCCGATCCTGCGGGATTTTCGGGTTCAAAAGTATCCTATGTTACTCTCCATCATTTAAACTATCCCTATGCAAATTTTCATCCAATAAATATTATCACCCGCGTAAGTCCCGATCTCGCGGGATTTTCGGGATCTAAAGTATTATATGTTACTCTCTATCACTTAAACTATCCCTATGCAAATTTTCATCTAAGAAATAGTTATCACCTGCGTAAGTCCCGATCCCGCGGGATTTTCGGGATCAAAAGTATCCTATGTTACTCTCCATCATTTAAACTATCCCTATGCAAATTTTCATCCAATAAATATCACCCGCGTAAGTCCCGATCCCGCGGGATTTTCGGGATCAAAAGTGTCCTATGTTACTCTCTATCACTTAAACTATCCCTATGCAAATTTCCACTAAGAAATAGTTATTACCTGCGTAAGTCCCGATCCCGCGGGATTTTCGGGATCAAAAGTATCCTATGTTACTCTCCATCATTTAAACTATCCCTATGCAAATTTTCATCAAATAAATATTATCACCCGCGTAAGTCCCGATCCCGCGGGATTTTCGGGATCAAAAGTATCCTATGTTACTCTCCATCATTTAAACTATCCCTATGCAAATTTTCATCCAAATCGGTCGAGCCGTTTGACCGTGAAGAGGGAACAAACAAACAAACAAACAAACAAACAGATTTTCGGATTTATAATATTAGTAGGATTTTATGGGACTATGTTCCATAAAAAGATCTGACGAGGGCTTCGATATGATAAGCAGAAAAGTTCTTCAGGTATTCTGTGACTATAGTAAGTACCTTATAAGTGGCTGTGCCAAACATTCCTTTGGCCACAAGTTTGGTGTCGTCAGCATAGACCAGTCTATTGCGCGGGTTGGAACACTCGCCGTACTTGTACGGAAGAGTTACTGAAACACATTATATGTAAGCATCATCATTATCTCAGCCCTTCTACTGCTTCTACAGCTCCGTCTACTGCTGAGCATAGACGTCGTATGGGGGACCATACGATGCTACAAATATGTAATGGCGTCGGTCCACCACGTAGGTAGTCTTCTAAAACTCTGTTTCGCATTGCATCGTATGAGTATAGAAAAAACATACCGTGCATACAGATCCGTTCACTGCTATATTAATATTTTACTGTACATCATTATTTTAAAGGAAAAAGGCTAGTAAAAGCGTAAAAGGTAAATGGACCCCATTACCAGTAAAGGAAAGAAGTTTGCATGTTTGGAAATGATATTTGTTACGTAAAATGAGCCTTCGGTACTACGAGTATAAGCTACGGTCAAACAATTTTTGGTGAAACGAACCATAGGGGAAATGAATAATCGGGGAAATAACTATTCGGTAATGTAATCTATCGGTCAATCATCTTCGGCGAAAGGTGTTTCAAAGGATAGTGTTTCGAACTAACGTAGGGAACCCGAAAAAAAGGGTTTATTTTCTACATAAAATCCATAAAGCAAATCCATACTTAAAATAATCTACAGTCTCCGTGTCAAACGAGACACTTAAATTTTGGCATTATTACTACATAAAATCTTTTCTCTATTTCACAATCTTAAATAAAAAATGAGAACATAAAACTCATTTTAAAGCATTTATTTGAAAGCGACAGATCTTTGTTACACGACTGCCAAAGGAAGTGTTATGTTTTTTACTTTTCCTTAATAATTGTCAGTTCTATGTTTACATTTTGATCTAAGATTATGAAACAGGGTTTAGGTAACTTGTAAAACTAACTATTCTCCGCCCAGATCCTGGCCCCATCCTCAATCTTCTCAACGGTGAAGTACCGTGTCTGCACAGTCTCCGTATCGAAGGGATATTTGAAGTGTTGGCCTTCAATCTTCTTGGCTGGCTCTCCGATGTCTTCGGACTTGCGGTGTCCAAACCGCAGCAGTTGGTGCATCGGCGTGTCATGGATGCGAGTGCGGTTCTTCTTAAAGCCTTGAGTTTTTATTGACATTTGTTTACATACATCACAAACTTTCAGCTTTATAATATTAGTAGAATCTCAGTTTGGTTTATGGGTTAGTTGTAAAGTTTCAGTAAACTGTAATTATGTTTCATTCCTATACTCGCAAGTGCCATCTATTAACTGAAAACCGAACTTTTCTATTACATTACAGCACAGGTAAATGATAGTGTGTTAGGTTTCTCGCGTTTCTAAATGTAGGCTTGCACAGAACACGTCACTTGATAGAAAGTGACGATGAGGTCGACGATGTAGCATGCTAACCTTTTTTTTTTTTTTTTTTTTTTTAACCTGGGAAAATCTTATTAAGACCTTCGGTCCACTCTCGGGGGAGAGCGGCCCGGTGAGTGGGGGTCCCTCCTGGTCTTGATGGTGTGTGCCAGGGGTATACCCACTAAAAACCCAGGGTGTCCTTCTCTCCGCTATGCCAGGGCATCGCCGGAAGCTGCAAGCAGTACATCGGCTAGCCCTAGCGGCGGGTGGTCCGCTCCGGACCTCATCTCTGAAAAACCCCACATAGGGTAAAACCCTCGCGAGAAGCGGCGTGGACACGCCGCCGCCATCTCGGGCTCTCGTACGGCGACGGACCCCCCCGAGTCCGCCGCCATGAGCCGTTTAGGGTGGCAAGTGGTCATTTCTGACCACTCGCCGATTTCGCCTGGGGCGCTGCGTGCCGCGGAGCAGCTCACGTGCTCGCTCCGCCTCCTCTTTTGAGGACATTACGTCCTCGGCGTAGGTCCGAACGGCCTGCCAGGCCTCATCACTGTCGACCATAGTGCGAACTACGGTCGGCAGCGACAAGTCGTGGCCAATGGCCGCCGTCAATTCCCGGCGCTGTTGGTCCCATGCTGGACAGGCAGCGAGCGTGTGCTCGGCGGAGTCGCAGTCCGACGAGCAGTGATGGCACCTCTCGTCCGCCTCTCTGCGTATTCGGCAAAGGTATTTGCCGAAGCAACCGTGTGCCGTCAGCAACTGAGTGAGGCGAAACGAGAGTGCCCCGTGGCTGCGATTCAGCCACTCCACCAACACGGGCCTGATGGCCTCGATGGTCCATAACCCTGTCCTCGGTTGTTGCAGTCGCGTCTGCCACATCTCCACTTGGACCTGTCGGAGCTCCGTCCGGCGCTCCTCCACCTCTCTTTGCGCCGGTCGGTCGCCCCGACTTCGCGCATCCTCGCGCCACTCGTAGAGTGACGCAAGGGATTTCGCGTCGAGATCCCAAGGGAGGGACCCAGCAAGGACGACGGCCGCCTCGCCCGACACTGTTCTGTAACCTCGAGTCGCTCTGATGGCCATCAGTCTCTGCGCACGACAGAGTGTGCCGATGACGCCACCAGAGAGACTGGAGGCCCATACGGGGGCACCGTAGAGCGCCATTGAGCGCAGCACACCCATGTACAAGCGCCTGGTATAGGCGCTAGGGCCGCCGATGTTGGGTAAAAGCCTGGAGAGTGCCCCCGCCGTTCCCAGCAGCTTCGCTCCTAACCGGGCGAAGTGTGTTCGGAAATTCCAACCACTGTCGAGGACTAAGCCGAGATATTTCAAAGTCGACTCGACAGCGATTGGTGTTCCACCTACCACCAGGCGGAAATTCCGTGGCGGTTTGTTTCGCGGGCTGTGAAACACCACGGACTCAGTTTTGCTTAGGGCAACTTCTAGCCCCAAGCGCCGAATTCTGTGCACAGTGTGTGCAACACCCGCCGTTGCCAAAATGGCCGCTTCGCGGTGTGTGCTCCCCCTGGCCGTGATTAGCGTGTCGTCCGCGTAACACGTCACGGCCAGGTTTGGGAGCAGGGCACCGCGAAGCACCCAGTCATATCCAATATTCCACAGGAGAGGTCCGAGGACCGACCCCTGTGGAACACCGCACGACATTCGCCACGTGCGTGGCCCATCGCGGCTGTCGAACGCTATGACCCTGTCCGACAGATACGATTGCACAATGCGCCGTAGGTAAGCCGGCACCCCGTGGTATTGCAGGGCCTCCATAATACAAGCCCAAGGAAGAGTGTTGAAAGCGTTGGCAATGTCAAGTGACACCGCCAACAACACATCTCCCCTGGCCACAGCTTCATCCGCGAGAGCCTTTACCCGAAGGATGGCCCCCACCGTCGAGCGCTCCCTCCGGAACCCGAACTGGTTTGCCGAAAGATCCGGCCCAGTTCGGGTGAGGTGGCACGTTAGGCGATCGGCAATTATCCGCTCGAGGAGTTTACACCCCTCATCAAGCAGGATAATCGGCCGATACGCTGACGGTGAGTCCTCCGGCCGCCCCTCCTTCCGCAGGAGCACGAGACTGCCCACCTTCCATCGAGTGGGGAACTCCCCACGCTCAAGGCAAGCGGAAAACAGCTTCCGAAGACGGTCCCCCAAGTGCTTCGAGGCTAGAACCAACGCGCGCCCCGGTATGCCGTCAGGCCCTGGGGCGGTGTTCTTGGCGCTGAGACGACGGAGGACCATCTTCAGCTCCTGTGCGGTAACTTCTACGGACTCCTCTTCGGCCGAGAGCCCTGAGGACGTAGATGAAGCCATCTGCGGAGGTACGTGCTCGTCCCGGAGTGGGAAGAGCGACGAGACGACGTCTGAGACGAACTCGGGCTCGAGCGTCTCCGTTAACGGTGGGGCCCATGGCCGGAGCTTGTTCCTAGCGAAACGATAGGGACGCCCCCACGGGTCCTCACTGAGAGACGCTAGGAGCTCCTTTCGGGCCTGGTCTTTCGCTGCAAAAATGGCTGTCTTGAGGGCCTTTTTGGCTGCTTTATAAGCAGCGTGCAGCTCCTCCTCCACTTCGTCTACCTCGCCTGGTGCGAGCCGGCGACCGCGACGCCGGCTCCGGTGACGGGTGTATGGGCGGCGCGCACGTACACAAGCGGCGCGCAGGGAGGCCACTTCTGCGCTCCACCAATACACCTGCCGCGAAGGACCCCTCGATTTAATTCGCGGCATCGCCGCATCGCAAGCGCTGGACACGGCTCGGGTGAGCCACTCGGCTTCGGCATGCACATCTTCCAGGACGTCCGGCACGGGCACCCATGCCTGGATAATGGCAGCCTCTTCGAGCAGCTCCCTGTCCAGCTGCTTCAATGCCCACCGAGGGCGGTCTGTCCGTGGCGACTGAACCGCAGGGTTGGAGGTCTGGGTGGAGATCCCGAACCGGATGTACCGGTGGTCAGAGTAAGTCTCCACCCCCTCCAAAACCCGCCAGTCTTGCACTCTGCGGGCAAGTGTGGGGGAGGCGAATGTGACGTCTACGATAGACTCTCCCCTTGACGCCACACAGGTGCTTGTCCTCCCGCGGTTAAGGACCTCGAGATCATGAGAGTCAAGCCATGGCCCCAATCTCATTCCCCTAGAGTTGGCCCGAACGCTACCCCATCTTGTAGACCACGAATTCAAATCTCCCAGGAGAAGTACCGGGCGAGGTTGTGTGCGGTCCAGAAGGGCCCCAACCTCGCCCAAGAAAGATTCGAATTCGTCGTCGTCCCGGTTCGGCGAGAAGTACGCCCCGAGCACGACTACGTCTCTCCATAGCACCGCGACGTAGCCCACGCCGCGAGCGATGGGTTTTGGAGGCGGGACGCATAGGGCCCTGGATGGGACTATCGCGACCAGCGCCGGGGTCGCCGCGTCCACTATCCAGTTACTCCTCTGGGGGATGAACAGAGGCTCCGCTAGTACGGCAACCTCTATACCCTCCTCGGCGACAGTCTGCATAAGCAGATCGTGGGCCGCCCCACAATGGTTCAAGTTCGCCTGTAGAAATTGATGGATACGAACTTGATCCATCAGGGGCACTCGATCTCACAGTCCGCGACACCATCCATCCCTTCTTGAGAAGTCCCAGGGGCTTCAGAAGGCGCCGGATTAGCTGGAGCCAATGGCGTTGTGCCGGGTGCAACAGCTATCCTCTTTGATTTTTTGGGCTTGGGGGCTTTACAGGTGTTGGACCCAACTTGGTGGCCCGCTGGCAGCCCAGCCGTCGCGCACAGAGTGCAGCGTGGGGCAGACGAGCAGTTGCTTGCCTTATGTCCCGGCTGAGAGCACCTGTAGCAGAAGTCACTCCGGTCGACCTCTGACTTGCATTGCGCGCGCACGTGCCCGGTTTCAAGGCACCGGAAGCAACGCCTCTCTCTGGGTGTCAGTAGCTTGACGCTTGCCGACACCCAACCGACAAGTAGGCGGCCGGCACCTGCGAGCTTTTTGGCTACGTCAATTGGGCATCGCACCCATGCGACTCCCATGCCACCTGAAGATTGGCGGATTTCGCCAACTTTGACCGCCTCTGCGGCGCATTCACCCGCAGCAGCGATTGTCGCCAAGAGCTCCGGGCCGGTGACGGTGTCATCCAAGCCGGATACACGGATGTCCGCCGTGGCCACTGGGCGCTGGACCCGGACACACTCGTCACCCAACTTCTGCCTTATAAGTTCGGCCAGTTGGTCGGCCTTTGCGACTCTGTCATCGCCAGCGACTTCAAATATTCGTGCACCTGTCGCAGCCCGGCGCGGACGAAGTCCTGCAATGCCAAGAGCTGCCCAGTCAATTTGTCTCTTGGCCTCCGACAGCGCCGACGCGTAGGTGACTCCACTCCGTTCAGCTTCTGGCTGTAGTGTCACAACTACAGCCGCCGTCTTCGGTGTCCGAAGCTTTGGCTTCTTCGGGCCCTTCTTCGCTGGGATCTGAGGCTTCTTGCTGGCCTCTCGCTTACCATTTCTGCCGACACGCACCCACTCCCTGGATGGGGCAAGTGCGGCCGGCTGCCCGGCAATAGCGGGGGCTGGTGGCCAGGCCGAGGACGGTCCAGCTACGGCATCATCAGCCGGTTGGGCTGGTGCAGTTTTATTGCCTGTCTTTTTTCCACGGCCTCTGCCCTTTGTTGAAGGAGCCGGTGGGATCTGCAAGACCGATGCTGCGGTGGGAGCTGGGGTCGGAGGTGCAGAGGTTGACGAAGACACAACTTTTGTCTTCTTGCCCTGACCTTTGCCCTTCGCGGAGGGGACCAGCGGGGGAGGTAGTGCAGATCCCACTGTGACCTCCATAGCCCGATCGGCCGCCAATGGCGGGCGCAGGCGTGGCGCCGGCGGGAGTCTCTCCTCTATCGAGGCCAGCCGAACGCTCACCATCGTTCCTAAGTCTATCATTAAGGAACGACGGAAGTCCTCTAGTTGGGGCTGACTTTCGATCGGAGTCTGCGCGGATTGTGGTAGGGAAGTTCGCATCTTCCCCATCTCCACCCTTAGCGAAGAGAGCTCCTTACGAAGCTCAGCCAGCTCTCGCCTCATATTCTCATTTTCCGCTTGGAGAACTGCGGTCTCCTCAGAGGCGGTTCGCTGGCTGAGTTCCTGAACCACCTGTTGCACACTGGCTGCAGCCTCTTTGAGATACATCTGGTATCTCCCACACAGTTGCTTGCTATTTTTCGCCACGTTCCTAATCGTCTCGGCGTCTTTAGCCACTCTGAGACCGAGTTCATGAGTGGACTGGGCGCTAGATTCGGCGGTGGCGCTAGCCATCGGCATTAACAGCGCTTCGGACCTAGTCGGGTACTTTTGCCGAAGTTCCCGGGCCGAAGCAGCCATCGCTGCAATCTCTTCCTCCGCCTGAAGGCGGAGTTGTTGCTGCTGCAATTCCAACACCTTTTGTTTGGCCAGGGCCAGGCCTACATATTCGCCCGTTGTAGGCGGACGGCCGCGGGCACGGCCCCGTCCCGTGGTCTTGGCGGTGGATGTAGGTTTGGGCAACACGAATGTCTTTCCACCCCATTCGTCACCGTCCGAGTCTAGCTCGCAGTTGTGAGGTCTCTTCTTGCCTCCAGTAGGGAGGCTTTCCCTGCTGCCACTGATCACTGAGGCCATACTAGGGGTACCACTAGTGATCCTCACAGGCTCATCTAGGCTTTCGGCGCTGCCGCTATACGCAGATTTCATACTAGTGCGGCTAGTTATGCTCTCCACCTCTGACTCCAAGAGCTCGAAGTCACCCTTGAGGCTGCGCTCACCATCCTGTCGGCGCTGCCGTTCACTGGACGCCTCTGACAATCGACTGACTCGGGCTGACAGTCGTCTTTGTCCCTCGACTATACGTTCGGGCATATTACGCTCTTTCGACTTCTTCTTCTTCATCTTTAACTCCTCACTTCTCTTCTCCGTCAACACCTCCTTCTTCATCATCTCCTTCTTCTTCATCATCTCCTCCTTCTTCAACAACTCCTCCTTCTCATCATTTGTTTTTTGGGTTTGATTTAGAGTATCCATATATGTCCCACGAGTGACACGGTAGTTAGGTCACGCAAGGCCGGAGCCGGTTCAGCACTTACGAAGCCTACATTTATTACCCAAGGGAGGGGGCGGCAGGTACCCCCCCTGGGAGTACGGTTGCGACCGCCACCGGGCGGCCACACAGGCCTCGCCCCGCACCACCAGCTTACCTTTCGGGTTTTTTAAGGTGGTCTCTCCACCAGGCCCGGCCAATGAAGGCAAGGCCCATTACCACCCATACCCGCTTTCGCGGGAGGCACCTAAGCTAACACGTACCCCGGCCAATTAAGGCAAGGGCACCCACCTATTGATGTGTAGTGTATGTGAGGATGTGTCATGTGTGTATGTAAGATGTCATTGTGTGTTTTGTATGTAAGAGTAGAATCGAGTGTGAAGTATACCTACCTAGTGCGCCTCTTGGTTCACCGCTCGACATAGCTGGATTGCTATGCCAAGCGGCTACTAAGCCCCCAAAACACCACGGCAAGGTGAACGCACATCGGGGGGGTAGCATGCTAACCTAGAAGATCCTATTCCACTCTAGACTTGAAAATTCTTGTACGCAGTTTTTTTTTCTTAAACTTAATTTTTTGCCATAAAATATTAAAACTAAAACACCTACCTTCAAACAAGTGAGGTAAAGGTGAAATAGCTTGGTCTAGAGGTACCTGTGCCAAAAGCCGATCGTCTCATGTCATTGATCTCGTATAGATCAGTGGCGGTCTCGATCCAGGGGAAGTACGACGTCATGTCAATGAATCGCGCGGGCGCCGAGCATCCTGGGCCTTGGACTCCGAAACCTAACTGCATACATATGTAAAAGTTTCACATGTTCTCTAGACAGGGTTAAAGAAAACGTGTTAACAAGTAGGTTAATTTGTTTCCAACTTTTAAAAAAAATATGGCCACTGCGGAGTTTTGGCACTTAGTAAGAGTTTCGATCCGGACGTATTGGTCCGAGATTTTTTTTTAATTAAAAAATAAAGTATATGGGAAATCTGAGATGGGAAATTTGGGACCACATTTTGGGAAGTCATAAATAAAAATTAACAAAAAATAATTAGCCCGTTAATTTGTCCCGCTACGGGAGTTCAATCTCGAGATTGGCGAATATCCAATGCTTTCTGTGTTAACCCTAGTGAGTCCTAGGGTTATCGGTTTCCTCACGATGTTGTCCTTCACCGTTAGAACGAGTTTATAAGTATAAATAATTTCTTGCTTGAATGGCTTGAATTTGAACAAAAAGTTAAATGTAAAAAGGAAACGTTATATTCTTTCGTAATACCACGCGGTCACATAAACCTCTTGCTTGTTATCGTGTCCTCACCAGTTTCCAATACCCTGAAGAGTTCGAAGCCATCACCATGCCATTGTCCCAGAGGCAGTTCTTTTTGTTGTTGGTTGCGAAGCCGCAGAGGTACTTCAACGGAGCGTCCAAAGCATTTTCTGACAACTGAACATCAGTGTGATCAGAATTATCAATTGAGTCAAAGTAAATATGTACGAGTATGGAATACTTTAAGTCGACATTATAAGGAATGCACTATATCCAGTAATATTCAATAAGTATATCAGTCCTGTTACTGAATTACTGGACTGATTCAAACTGGATACTCATGAATTACAATTTTAGATACACGTAGGACGTTCCAGCTTGCTCAAACACAATCTGCCCTATCCGTGGATTTTGGTTTGGATTAGATACTGGATTATCTAAGTAGAATGGCCGTATAAATAATTGATTAAGGATGATCAGAGTCGCAGAGTCGTTGCAGATCGCAGCAGTCAGTGTGATCAAAGTGTCGTTTTTACGTTAAAAAATACTTACTCCAGCTCTATTGTAAAATTCCTTGCACAGCTCCAGATTCACATACTGAAGTTTATATACTGTTTTCTCTAGAAGTTTGTGTTCTGCAACATATATACGTGAATACAATGAAGATAACAACATAATAATATGCGGATATGGTTTCAGATAAGTACAATATTGTAAAACCTTTGAATGACTAGACGTACGTTGAGTCTCAGAATGAGAAGAGTAATATGCGTTGTAGGGTAATAATTTAAAGTTGGCAGAGTATCTAAGTTTACTTCTTCTACCATCATTCTATCATCATCTTATCGTTCACCTCCACCTCCACCTCTTTGATGTCTCATCTCATACCATACTCTTGATATGAGTATGGTATGAGATGACTAAGAATACAAAATTAAATTCCCGTGGCAATCTTAGGAATGTCCTCCAGTGGAAGTATTCAGAGATCTGAACCGGGATCTGAACCGGGATCGGGATCCTTTGATCTGGGTTGTTTTTGAAATAAATAAATAAATAAATAAATCTTCGGCCCGAAACCGATGTCGGAGGGGGATAAGACAGTGATAGGTATGTCAAATAAATCTTCGGTTTCGGCCCTTTGAATGCTACAGGGGAGTTTTCAGTACAGAACAGTCCATTCATCTCTTCTTAGGTTGTTATTTCTCTACATTCACAGTCATCTCTCTCTTCTTCTGAAGTTTATAATTACCGTCAGTGTATCCTATGGCGTACAGGTCGCTCGATGCGTTGTACGAGTAGGCTGGCCAGCAAATAGGTTTCATGGGAACTGAAACAATATCACAAAGCTATTTTAGTTTACAAAGAGCCCTGAGGTTTCTGCAGAACTTACTACTGCTACTGCTGAAATGTGCGCGGGTCCGAGGACCAAGTAGCTAACTTAGTCCTCGCCCCCGCACACATTTGACGTTAAAATCTGTACACTTAGTACAGACCTGGTTCGCTAGCAAGCTCTTCAAGTGAACCGTTTGTGAGTGGTTTTGGTTTTATTGCCTTGTTCCGAATTCAACTGATGGCGTCTCAACCGATTTTCGATCTCAACTGACAGGCTTCATTTTAGTTTAAGATAAACTTATGGATAACATTCTACAAGCAACGTCTTTAATTATTCGATTTCTGATGAACATCATCATACAATACCTACCTGCTACATTACCTACCTGCTACATTACCTTGGAGATCTAGAAGGGTTCACGAGAATTAAACAAGATTCGACTTTTTTAATCAACGGCGATGCATGTCTTAAACATACTTTGTATAAGATACCAGCATCAGATAGCTATCTATGTACAATACCAATTAGAGTGTAGCCTAGCCTAGACCCTTACAACGTATATCATCTCCAGGGTCGAGCTCCAATAAGGCAATGGTGCTCATGGTCGAGAACTGGTACTCCGGATGTGTCATGTAGTCCTTTACTCTGCAGAACCAGGGGGTGTCGAGAGTTGGGATGAACATGGCTCTGCTGTCTGATCTGATTAGAAAACAGGGATAACATGGAATAAGGTTGAGTTTGTTACAGTGCTATTAACTTAGTGTGGCCGCATACGGGCCACAGACAACGGCCATAATTGCCACCGCTGCTACCAGAATCTAGAAGCTTTAAATAATTTACCCGCGTAACGACCACTGGTATCAACTATATGCGGCACTATATGAAAACTACATAAAAGAGACAAGTGGCGGCCTATAATCCTCATTAATTGGTGTGGTTTTGATTTTTTGTCCATATGCGGCCAGGCATAAATGGAAAATATCTTACGTGATAATTTTCCGTGATACCTTGGCTACGTCATGGGCGCTGCAGATCGCGTAGCCTTCCTTCACCAACACTATCCCGGTCACAGCCAACTTGAATGTACTTCCTTCGACTGAAATACAGAATGTTAGAGGATACTTCGCCTAATGAATATAACAGAGCAGCATTATGTTCTAAAACTCATTTTATATACTTTACCCAAAACTTCAGGTCAACCAGTGGGGCAAATGCAGCAGAGCATGAGGTGTTCCATCGTCTGCTTGGCCCTTCCACAAATGTACTGCGTGTTGGGCTTATTACGTCAGCCCGTGTAAAATAACTTACATAACCGTACTCTCAAGACCCCGAGCCAGGGGAATGCCGGCGTCTCCCCATGGTTTCCCTCCTGGAGGTGGCTGTGTGAGGGGTCGCAGAACCCCGGCGCGGCGGACGATGACCATCCTGGACACGGACATATACTAAATCAAGATTAATAAAATGCAGCTAGTTAAATTATAAAACTATGTAAGCCGTGTTTTCATACGGAACTATTATTTAACTATACCTATACTACTAGGTATAGTTAAATAATTATTAGGAATAAGACGTTACTGTTAGGGCTCATAATAACTCTATTAAGTATAAGTTCGTCGGTGCCATTAGTAAAACTATTATATAAATATTTGGTTCCATTTTATCAAACCTTAAGCGAGCATTATTAATATTTTCATACCTCGACGTTGCGACTATGTTACAATCGCGAGGAGACCGAGCCCGTTGTAACATAGTCGAAACTTCTATTTAAGAAAATGAATGTAACTTTGTTAAAAAAAGTTTATAATTAGAGACTTACCATAAATTAATAAACAAAAACTAACCGAAACCCACATAGTGTGTAACACAATAAAACTCAAAAACACTTAAAATCCAAAGCAAATCCTCCAAAAAACAGTAAATCCAACTGATATCCGTCGATGCATGTAATTCCACTAAGTAGGTACTCAACTCAATACTCATTAAAAAACTATAATTACTAACAAGCAGTTATTGTTTACCAAAGTTTATTATTATTGAACTAAATAACAATAAGGTATGCGTTCTTACAATAACAGGTCGGAAGTTTAATATGTCGTCGGTCTTGGTTGTTAGATGACCATTTATGGTCGTCAGTATAATTACGGCGGCAATCGGTGGCGATTGCGATGAAACTTGGAATATAAGTTTTATCCCGATATTCCCGCGGGATCGGGACTTGCGCTGGTAAAACCGCGAGGCTCAGCTAGTATAATAATAATTCTGTGTAGCTATTACAAAATCTAAAGTGTATTAAATAAAATCTTAAAAAATTTTCAACATCTGAGATTATTTCTGCTATCGGATCCTATTTACCTCCCCATAATTGACTGTATTAGCAGGCATTGATCTTGCAACCTGTCGTCCACAATGGATCGCGCCTGTACCTTGGCGACCCTTGTTCCTGTACGTACAATGAGTCGTTTAGTTAACATCTAGAATGTAGACTGTGTAACTAGATAGCCTAGCGCCCGCGCCCGGTGCTCGGCCTCGCCCGACAAATGAGATTCAGATTGACGATTACAACCGAAGATATTCCAGCAAATATAGATATATATTGTATACCTACTCTGACTCTTATAAACATTTTCCTGGATCTTATTAGCGCATTGCTATTTTTAAATTCCTTGATGTTTCGACTATGTTACAATCTAAATTAAGTCATTGTTGCCAGATTTAAAATAAAATATGCAATTAAGACCCTGGAAAAATGTTAAGTACTTTAAATAGATACAAATCGTGTAAGTTTAAAAGTTTATCAATTTAAAATATTCGTTTACATTTAGACTATCTGACAGTGCGCACTTCTATTCGCCATCGTTGTCACACCGAGGAAATGAAGTAACGGGTCACTGGTAGCACTACAATTCCTCCGTTAAATAAGTACCTACAGATAATATTTGTTGTTATAGCGGCAACAGAAATACAACATCTGTTAAAATTTCAAATAGCCCCGCCATCGCGGTTCATCAGATACAACTCGGCGAAAGAAAGACAGAAAGATCAGAGACAAGCAGAGTGAGACAGGCAGAGTGTTAGTAAAAGAGTAAAACCTTTGGGTACGACACCCTCAAAAAGTGATTTATCATTTGGGAAAATCACTTTTTTAGATTTATCCCAAGGATAAAAACGGAACCCAAAGGACTAAAGAAACTCTATGTTATATTTAATACACTAACATGATTTTTAAATGTCTTTGATTGCAACTGATATATTTATTGGAGGGCGTGGTTGGGATTCCTTTATTTCTTGAAACACTAACTTTTAACCACAACTTCACCCGTGTCGGAGTTTAGATAAGATGCACCTGTGCAGTAGCACTGTACAACAGCCATCTATACTAAGTCCAGGAATATTAGGAGCTACACCTCAGAATGAGAGATGATTTTGCGTGTTTGAGCACCAAACATACATACTCACATACAAACTTTTAGCTTTATAATGTTAAGTACGATGAATACAATAGCATAAAACCCATAGCAAATAAGATATTTGCAATAAATGTGTAAAAAATAGTTGTTTTTTACCTTAGAATATCTGTAGTCGCAGATAAGTTGGTTTGAACACGTTTTAGGGTACCAAAACAAAGATTTATCCAACTTTATAGCCGACTATCTCTCCGAGAATCTTGTCTTCACTTGACTAAGTTTCCTGGACTCACATAGAAAACTTATCCTTATAAAAGTGCTCTCTCACTAACCCGCACTCGCGTGTAATGTAACGTTTCAGATTCCACAGCATTATATTGAGCGCATACCTTTGTGAGTCGAATCTATAGTATTACTAACTGCGCCCCGCGGTTTCACCCGCGTAAGTCCCGTTTCCGCGGGAATAGCTGGAATCTCCGGTATCCAGCTACCTATATTCCAAGTTACATCGGAATCGGTTCAGTAGTTTTTGCGTGATTGAGTAACAAACACACATACACACATACTCACAAACTTTCAGCTTATAATATTGGTAGAATACGATTAGTAGGATAGTAGGATATACCTACATTACAAGTTTGTACTAATAAATATAGGCACCTTTTATCACCAGCTTCCTACACCCCAACGTAGATACAACGGCACAATATCCGACGACCTCCACTCCAGAGAGGTCTGTAATCTTTCCTCGCTCGGTGTAATTGAGGTTCGTCGAGAACGGCGCGGAAGGTCGTTCCCACACAAGCATTATCTCGCATTATCCTGTCTGAGGTAATATACGGTGTGACTGGAGGACCACGATCGAATCGAAGCCTTCTAGTCTCACAGGTATTTGGGTACACCTACTGACCATAGGTAAGGCGATAGTGTGGTACAGACACTTTTTTGTGACAAAAACATGATGCAAAACATATAAACTGAAGTATCAAGAACCTCCTTCTTTGGTTTATCGAAGTCTGCTAAAAATATAACCTTGAAATAATTTCTCGGTTTTAATAGCTTTGTAGCCATAATAAAAATCGTGAAATAAGATCGGAGTAGTTTCACCACTTTTTGTTTCTGTCTGTCAACTTTGAAAGTTCTTGTCACGGAAAAAGACAAAGTATGTTTTCACTACTCCGACCTTACCTTACACGTTTATTAATTAGACTGTCGCGTACCTTAAACTTGGATGCCAAATTATATTCTTGCGAGGTCTTTTTTAGGCAAAAATATTCTAATATAATAAAAAGTGCAGCTATCAGAGTTTGAAGTTAAGATTCTAATCTAAGATGATGATGATTGCCCAATCTTCTCGGCTGATTTTATCAGAAAATTAATGCTATAACTTGAGATGAGACCTATTTGAAATCACCACTTATGTAGGTTTCTATTTATTTTATTATTTTTTGAGAATTTAAAAAATAACGGTGTGGTTGCGACTTCGGGTCCTGTAGTTGTATTCTACAATTGTGCAATACTATTTATTTTAAGAAAGAAATTACATAAAACTTAGTTATATTTAAAAGAGATTACATAAGAAATTACATTAGATTATTTAAAAAAAAAACAAATATTTATTATGAAAAAAGAAATACAATTTAAAAATCAAAATAAAAACTAAAACTAAAATAATCCATCCCCAAGCGTCCCCGCCGCAAAACTGCCCAAAATGCTAGCAGCATTTCCGCGCTGAACCGCAATGGACAATCGTTGCAGCAGGAACGCTCCGGAACGGACATCAAGCCCCCTCCCCCTCAATCGGCACCCAATCTCCCTCACAAAGGCCAAGCCCTCATGCCCCCAACTCCCCGACGTCTCCACGGCCACGGGAACAAAAATATAATTTTGGGACAAAGGAGCATATTTGACATGCTTAGCCCCCGCCGCCGCCTCCCCCGCCGCACCCGCAACCCTCATAGTATGAGGTAAATGACTCAACGCATACGTGTTGACGCAGGTCGCGTCCCAAATGGGACATTTACCCCTACGCCAAGGGACAAGCGTCAAGCCGTCCGGTCGCTTGCCATCCGTACGGCTAAGACCGGGGGGTTCGAGAACGCACGGAACGTTGGCCGATACCAAAGCCCGGCGAATAAGCTCATTGAGAGCGTGGTGCCGCGGGAACCTACCGAGACAACGAACGCAACTCAATGCATGGTGACCACTAGCATCCACCATGGAACCGCAGATGCATGTATGAGGCTCACAAACTCTGCATCCCAAGCGGAGAGCCACAGCCACCCGCAAAGAGTCACCATCCAGGTGCGTTCCCAAATTAGGTGACGGCAAAGCGTGCAGCCACGCCCCAGACTCTGGCCTGGGACTTCTACAATTTAATTGTTTCAAGTACGCCTCTACTGCGCCCTATCTAGTGGCACTATGCAGTACATTGCCGCTTTAAAGTAATAATAATAACTGGTGATTGTCACCTTGCGTCAATATCATCAAATGTAAAGCAAAATGTATATGAACCTCAATCTCAGTCAAACTACATAGATAATACTGTTGCAGTAATAATGTTGTTAGATAATACTGTTGTTGTTGTTGTTGGTGTTGTGTTGTTGCTGTTGTAATACTGGATGCGAGAAGCCGAAAATAGATCTAGGTGGCGTGCAATTGGGGAGGCCTATGTCCAGCAGTGGACTGCAACAGGCTGATGATGATGATGATGCCTGTTGCAGTTTGATTTTGATCGAACTTTTTTTTGTTATTTTGCCCGATCACGTTATTGGCACTGAAATAACGAATTTATCAAAAGTATTAGCGAACTTTGAAAATAAAAAACTTAAAACTGTTGAACAGTTTTTGAGAAAAATCTAATAATGCTGGAGCGAAACTGAGACTATTTAGTTAGAGAATACGTGTCCTGATAATATATCGTAACCAAATTAAATTATCACATCACCTACAAGAGCATTACAAAAATATTTGTCTCCAAAACACCTCCAGTGCATTCCAAAGGAAATGACTTTAGAATCCAATTTGTCGTAACGGAGAGTTTAAATGTCGTATAATTATGTGAGACGGTCCAGTTCGGTTCAGTGGTTCACTTACATGCGTGTGTTTGTGTGGGGTCAACACACATCATTGTTGACATCGAATCGGTGTGATTCCACTGACTATCAAATTAACGATTGAAATGAGTACCTATTATACAGGGTGCTCCGACGACGACCATTTAAGCCGAAAGGGGGTTGTTCTAGACATCTATGCGAACAACTTTTGTTCTTCAAGTTTTGAATATGCAAAATAGCTAAGTTTTTGCTAATTCCCTTTCTTTTCAAAAACAGCTGTCTTTTTTGTAAAACATAATCTCAAGTTATCATAAAAAAAAGATTTAATTTGTAAAATTTGTAGAACAAAAGTGGTTCGCCTAGACGTCTAGAACAACCCCCTTTCTGCTTAAATGGTCGTCGGAACTGCCAGTATATAATTAAGAGTAGTAGTTTCTTTTAGAGCCACAACTTAACCCGAAGGCGCTAGGAGTATCAAATTTTGAATATTGGTATTTTTTAAGGACGAAGGGCTCACTAAGAAGGATTTTGCGAGATTCAACCCTTAGGAGGATTAAAACGGCAATGAAGTGTGCTGCTTCAAAATGTTGTGTATTTTGTTGTTAAAATTTGAGGCCCGTTATCCGGAAAACGCCATCTCCAAATCTCGTCGTATTACTTATGTTTTATCCCTATTCCTGCATACGGTATACAAAAGCCAACGGACACGCGCCCCGCCCGACCCGGCTCCTATTATATTTGATACTTAATACTTCCTCTAACATCACATTTTATGCACATCACAATAGCTTCGAATTAGATTTCTAGGGTTCAGTGAGACAACTTCAGTAACCTAGATTTTGTATAGTGATAGATCATTTAATTTATGAACCTATACAAAACAAATACAAAATCATATTTACACATTTTCCCGTGTCTTCATTCGAAACACAGTGCATTAATAAAAAGCTAAATACAGTTAAAGCGATGAGTTTGATTTCAGATCAGATTCTTAGAAATAAATATTTACCGGTACCTATGCAGGCTTTATTAAATACTATAGGTCCCCAGTTACACCGAGACTCCAACTACCTATATATTGAGTTTCATCATCAGAATCGGCTTAGCGGTTATTTGGATTTAGCTTAAAATACATACCTACACAAACTTTAATTTTAATAAATAATTTTCGTAGAATAGAATGTGTAGGAAATATGAAAATTAAAAAAAAAAACAAAAAGATTTTGAGAGTCATCAGTTGAATAAAGAACAATAGCATCTTAATATTATAAATCAATAATATTATACAGAACCTTTCCTCTAAATGTGCTCAACCACTCGTCCACCATTTTTTTTCAAGCACCAAATCCTTTTGGGTTTCTTAACGATATTATAATACGGCTTATGATTCACGATATCATAATTAACGAAACACAATACCAACCTTTTTTACAAGTTGAGTTATTGCAGTCGTTGCCTAAATCTACTGCTTTTTAATAATACCGTGTGGAACAAGTTTTTTTCCGCCATTTTTTGTTTGTATCTTATATTATTATAGTAATAGAAGGTTCATAAATCTGTCAATAAGATGGTGAATAAAATAAATATTTGTTAGATATTTGGAGTAATATGTTAGACTAGTTGTGCCCCGCGGTTTAACCCTTGTAAGTCCTGATCCCGCGGGATTAATGGGATAAAAATTGTGTAAGCATAATATAGCCTATGTCAGGTCAGTACGAAAGTAAAGTGCAGTAAGAATAAAATGAGTAGGTATACCTACCTATGTTTGTTTCTCCTTCCCGCAAAAACTGATTGCAATGAAACTTTGGTATGCATATGGCTGATGGTCCTTTAAAACATTTTTTTAATAAAAATCCGGTATGAAAAAATACAAATTTTTATAAACCAAAACAAAACTATGAAAACCTCTCAGAAGTATCTAACCTTCGCCGTAATCTTTAGATTATTTAAGCAAACACTTTGTTATCATTGCAGATTATCTCGTTTTCATCTCAACTCATATACGAGTATACTATATACCTAAGTATACCTCCCTACAGGCTTCATAACCCGACCAAAATAAAAGTATTACTTCAACAGTACTGTACTTAAAACGACTTGTAGCTTTTAAATTTAGCAGTCTTATACGTCTTTGCGGACACAAAATGTTTTTTAACATGAAAGAAATTGTGTTTTTAACTTGTTTTCTAATCCTTTTGTTTCTCGTTTTCGTTTATTTGCAAGTGTGTGACTATTTCATTGGCAGATACGTGTTTAAAGTTTTCAGTAAGTTGTTTTTCTGTTTATTTCGGTTTGCTTTACTATACCTAAGAATATCTTCCAAGAGAACGGTCACGTGATATTTGTTTTTGTATTATTGCATAGGCTATTCCGCGCTACCATGATAGTTTGTCGTTGCTATGTCGTCCTTTTGTCGTTCAAATAAATAAAGTAAATTTTAAATAAAAACTACCCCGACTACTTTTAAAAACCATAGACAATTAAAAAAAATCTTTTTTTTGAGGTAGTTTTACTTTTTTTTTAAATTATTTGATGTGTTTTTAATTTTATTTTTTTAGCTGAACGACTACACGGCGACTTCGCGACGACTTATAAGACATCATGGTAGGGCCCAATATTTCTTTACTAGAATAAAACTTGTTAAAAAACATTGAAAATAAACATTAAAATAACTTGGTTTATATTATATTTTTATTTTTAAGTGCTTACACCTGCAGAGGTTTATAGTTTTGTTATTATACATTTAGTATCACGGACCTTTGAGTGACGGAAACCAACACGTAGAGTATAGAGGCTCTTTAATAACAATTTTACTCGCAAACCATGAAGTGGACACCAAGCCGGCGATTATCCAGCTTCCCTGTCTGCACTATAAAATGCAGTTAGCACAACCACCGAATCGAATAGAACTATTAAGAAATCTACGGTTGAAAACTATTTGGGCTTAGATGGTGATGTGATGGTGATGGATCGGCTATTGAGGGAACTATGGGTTGTCTTTACTTTAGATTATCATTTATCATAGACTAGCTGCGTCCCGCCGCAGTTTCACCCGCGTAAGTCCCGTTCCCGCGGGAATATCAGGATAAAAAGTAGCCTATCTGTTATTCCCGGTACCCAGCTACCTATATTCTAAGTTTCATCGCAATCGATTTAGTAGTTTTTGCGTGAAAGAGTAACAACCTCACATACATACATACAAACATACAAACTTTCGCGTTTATAATATTACTAGCTGCGCCCCGCGGTTTCACCCGCTAAGTCCCGTTCCCGCAGGAATATCGGGAAAAAAATAGCCTATGTGTTAATCCAGGTCCCCAACTACCTATATTCCAAGTTTCATCGCAATCGGTTCAGTAGTTTTTGCGTGAAAGAGTAACAACCTCACATACATACAAATTTTCACGTTTATAATATTAGTAAGAAGTAAGATTAATTATTTAAAGTAAGAAAGAAGCAAGATAGTGGGTATTTCAACAATGGTCGAATTTTGTTTTAAATGTGTGTGAGGTAATTTCCCGAACAATTTGACTTTGGAACTGTTGAAGCTTAACCAAGTTTGAAATGCTTTACTGTCAAGTGACTATATTAACCATCTACTCATTTAATAAGAGACCCTGGAAATTCTTTCTATACACCCATTGTATTTATGGCGAGTAGGTACAATAAAACCTACCTACATATCTATGGGTTACATCATTATTGTATAGACCCAACATCCGTGTAACTAGGAAGAGATAGGAGACTATTTACCTCTTATCAAGTTATCACAAACGCCAAATTAACGCCGGCCCGCGTCAGCTCGCATTTTTTTTATCGATTAATTAATCTATTTGATAATACCTAGTTATCACTCAGTACGCAACGGTCACTACCTAACATAACAATGGAGACTATGATATTTCTCCCGTTTTTCGTCCTCGTTGCGGTTTACACGATCACCTGCGTCTGTTTGCATTGCTACGAATTTTGCAGTAAGTCGATTTTGTCTCATTTTTCTTA
The DNA here is from genome assembly GCA_949358125.1 of Idaea dimidiata. Lineage (NCBI taxonomy): Eukaryota > Metazoa > Arthropoda > Insecta > Lepidoptera > Geometridae > Idaea > Idaea dimidiata. Next base: position 14,616,987 of record OX442334.1, read on the forward strand.
TTTATCAACCCCTTTGCTTGGCGGGAACTCGTTGAGGAGATGTGGTGCTAAATTTTCATTTTTGTGAAACCTAGTTCATATGCGTGCAAATTGTTTAATTTCGGAGGCATATTAATCAATTTAGTTTCGTGAAGGTGTACAAGTGGAATGAAAGTGAAAATCGGTGCAAAACATTAACTTAGTGTTGTCTCCAAGGCTCCGTGAAGATTATTTGTAAATGGCCGCCGTGTTTACAAATGATTCCCTAGACTTGACTTTAACTATGACGACTTGACTGTTTCAATGCAAATAACTTGCATAATATATTAGAATACATGACACTGGCTAATTTCCCAATGGCCATAATCGGTTCACAACCGATAAGAAATAAATAAAACCCCTTTTGCGCCAGCCAGAGTCTTTAACTTAGACACAATTTTGATAGTTAAATACGGTAGTGTGCGAAGTAAATAACATCGTATTTGCAAACCCTGGGTGTTAAACTTTTACCAAACTCTGGCGCAAACCCGCTTTTAAGCTTTGAAAACTGTAATTTTGCATTTGCAGTGATATTTTGAAACATAAATGCATGCGACTGGCACCGCCATCTATTATCGAATAGCAGTACTAGATATTATTACTACATGTAAGTATTAATGCATTATACGTTAGTTTGTCGTTTACTTTGTTATTAACTAAGTATAATTAGTTGTCAAATGTTTATTTTTATGTACTCGAATAAATAAATACGGTTAATTCATATTCTAGTGCTGCCATCTATTGTCGAGTAGCGTATTGAAACTTACCTCGGTATTTTGTATACAAAAATAATTATATCTAATATACATTACAATAACATTACGAATCATGGCTTATCTTTTTTATTGGCTACATTAAATCAATAAATATGTTGTTATTTTGACAATCATCATTAGTTAGTAGGTTAGAAGACTTCATAAAGAATGACACATAAATGTAGGGATCATAATTAGGTATTTAAATTTTCGTCTAGGTAACATGACATGCTACTTTATAATTAAAAAATCGGTAGAAAATAAGCAATAAATTTAGTTTTTGATACCCATAATACCTTTTTATCATAAATTACGCTTATGTCATGATTTGTTTATAAATGTCAGGCGCCCCGCATAGTCGAAAAAGGTTGCTTGCAATCGTCATGTCATGAATTCCCCTTGAGTTTGGAACGTTTCGATGTGATGCTCCATAGCATCCATTTGTTACCCAAAGAAGTTAGGTATATTACCTTCTAGAAGCAGGTGAGCATTCTAGTTATATTAGGTAATAATCTAGTAACTGTTTTGCTTGTACCTATTTTCTATTTCTTATCGGTTGTGAACCGATTATGGCCATTAGGAAATTAGCCAGTGTCAAGTATTATTAATATGTTATGCAAGTTATTTGCATCGAAACAGTCAAGTCGTCATAGTTAAAGTCAAGTCTAGGGGATCATTTGTAAACACGGCGGCCATTTATTTGTGTATCTTAAGTACCTATCTCATTTTTGTGTAACTGTGCTGAATTGTACAAACTTTTGAATAAACATTTAAATATTATTATTATTTACGAAGATTTTTCACGGAGCTTTGGAGACAACACTAAGTCCATGTTTTGCACTGATTTTCACTTTCATTCCACTTGTACACCTTCACGAAACTAAATTGATTAATATAACCCCGAAATCAAACAATTTGCACGCATTTGAACTAGGTTTCACAAAAATAAAAATTTAGCACCACACCTCCTCAACGAGTTCCCGCTAAAACTCCTCTTGTACCTAGTGGTTAATACGATTTTGAAGCTTGCCGTTTTAGCCCGACGGGACGTGCCATTTAAACCAAAACTAAGAATGCAAGCAAAAGAAAAAAACAACTTTAATGAAAAACAGCAATAAAACGGATTACAAATTGCTTATTAATAACAAACATAATAAACACAGGTGTAATTACTTAGAGACAGTCAGACATTACGACCTTAAACTTTTACTTTTACATATACCTACCTGCCTAACCCACGAGTACTTACTAAACAGAGTTATTAATAAACACGTACTAAGGGTTGTGCTACTTAGACCTTTGTTTTCTTAGACGGTTGGCTTTTAGTGGTAAGTCACGTACAGGCTAAGCGATAACTAAGCATAAGTACAGAAATCTCACTCCACAAAGTTGATTCATAATATTCCGGGCTACCATGATCGTTTGCGTTGTTATGTCGTCCTTTTGTCGTTCAAAAAAAAAAACTAACATTTAAATAAAAAATACCCCGACTACTTTTAAAAACCACAAACTATTTTTTTTTTTAATTTTTTTTTCTTAAAGAATCTCCTACACCTTGTAGGTAGGTGTAAATTTGTGATAATAACCTATATTTATTCCTGATTAAATGAAATTGAATTTATAATAATAGTGAGGCGTCTAAACAGGACAGCCATTCTGAAAATAACTAATCTATAATCTTTTCTTTTATTTTTAAAATGAATGCTTGTTTTGACACCTTTCAGCCTTACAGTTAAGGCGAGGTTTTCGTTAGAATTTCGGCAATCGACCTTTGTTTGATTCAATGGTAGTAACCGTTTACTCATTCTTTTAGTCAGATAAATATAGTCGTAGTTCAAAAAACCTAATGAGGAAACACATTTTAAGCAAATTCGCTCAAAAACAAAAATATTCAGATACTTACCTGATATTTTTTTTTGTAATTTTTGTCTGTAATCAGTGAATATTGGACTTTTATATTTATAAAGAAAAGTTAAATCGTAGGTATTAACATTTATAAAGGATGTGTTTGGTTAACAATTCTAAAATATAAAATATTAACAATTTCATAATAAATATATCAAATATTCTCGCATTCTGCTGTCTGGCGTCGTCCAATATGCCCTTAAGATGAAATAGCGATTTTGAAAATGTGTAAATTAAAGTTATTTTTCCGGTTTTCATCGCGTTGCTTTTATTAGGTATATTAAGCACTAGCTTAGTGGTTTTACCTGCGTAAGTCCTGTTACCGGGAATATCGGGATAAAAGATTCAGTGGTGTTTGGGTGACTGAGTAACAAAGTCACATACAAACTTTCAAGTTTATAATATTTTATATTACTTAGTAATATTTTATCAATGCACTACGTTTCGAGATATTTACAGTCTGTGTTTAATTTCAAACTATAATAGTGAATAAACTTTATAAACTAACACGATTTGAACTCATATTTACACAATTTTTCCCGGGTCTTAATTGCGTCAGTTTAACTATTCAATGTGTAAATTAACTGTGTATTTTAACTGTATCTCTGTTAGTCATGCGATTAAGACCCGGGAAAAATTGTGTATAACTTTATTAGTGAAAACAGAAAATTCTAAATTTGAATGCGATTTTGGACTTTTGATGCTAACAGGCTAACTTTGACCTTAGTACGAGATTGTTAATAACGCTGTATATTTATTTGGCTACAGACTATATTTACAGCAGTTAAAATTCAATAGCTGCTACGGCCCTGACACAGATTACTAGGTTAGACCGAGCCTAACATAATGTTATGGAATATTTTCTATTTTTAACATTCAAGCAAATAAATTTTAATAATAATATAAAGGGTCTTCTAATAAGGACGTAAGTAAATTCCACTTAAATAAAAATGCAAAAGTATAGTTGTTTGTTTGAATTTTAATCACGCAAAAACTACTGAACCGATTCTGGTGAAACTTGATTTGCAGAAATCTAGAGACGTTTTACCCCGATATTGACACGGGATCAATCCGTCCCTATCATTTGGGAAAAGTAGCCTATGTGTTAATCCAGATGTCCAGCTATCAGTACAACAAAGTGTTATCCCAATCGGTTACGAAGTTTTTGCGTGAAGGAATAATAGGCCTACGTTCGTTTACTTACTTACACACAAAAACCATCCTTTTTCTAATATCAGTCTCTCTCTTTTCTTCTTTTTCATGTATTTGCCCACTGCAGGGTATATACCTCTCAAATTTCCTTCCATACAGCTCTGTCACTGGTTTTCCGATGGTAAATCGTCCCAGCATGTGATTTTATGTCATCTGGCAGGTAGTAGAATAGAATAGAATAGAATAGAAAACATTTCGTCGTTTGTAGTCTGCCCACACTTCGCTTTTCGACTCTAGGTCACCACTCTAGGACCCCTTACCTCCACCTGCCGTCTTCCTTTCAATTCAATTCAATTCATTTATTCACAGCTGCTTGCACTAGGTAAATTACAATAGGTGTTATAAAAATAAATATGATGTCCTCTAGGCCCACCATAATAGGTATACAGTCAACTTATAAGGTAAGAATATAATTCAGGAGAATTATTCATAATAATGTCAATATTAGTTAGTATGTTAGATATTTGTAATGTCATTCATTTACTACATAATATGTCAAATAAATTAGAGATATAAATCAAATAATTATCATTAAAATTAGATAATAATATTAAGTATCCCCAACAGATTTGTCATTAAGAAAGTGATCAATCTTATAAAAAACTTTATTCCCTAGAAATTAGTGGAGGCTATATTTAAAGCTTTGCAGACTACTGCAGTTTCTGATGGATCGTGGTATTTTATTATACATGGTTGGTGCCATACAGAACACATTACTTTGCATTAGTCGGGTCTTTGATTCATAAGCGTGAAGGTCACCCGCACTTCTACTGCCTGGCGGACAACTTCCAAAATGTGCAAAGTGCTTACGAACGAATACAGCCACCTCGTATATGTATAGTGAGGGCACCGTTAGGAGATTGTGCAATCTGTAGTATTTCTTACACGAATCGGTTTGCTGCAGATTAAAAATGACACGGATACACCTCTTTTGTTTCGGCTCTCATGTCTAGCCCACGCCGACTTATATTAGGAGGATTGTGCAAAAGCAGCACAAAGCCAAAATCTTACTAATATTATAAAGCTGAAAGTTTGTGAGTATGTGTGTATGTGCATGTGTTTGTTGTATCTTCTTATATTAATGCAAACTTGCATTATAAGAAGATGGATTTCGGGAATAACGCATAGGCTACATTTTATCCCGATTTTCCCTCGGAAACGGACTTACGCGGGTGAAATCGCAGGGTGCAGTTGGTAAAAAATAAAAACAGGTTAGTAGGGAGTTGATAGAAACTCCGATAAGACACAAACTAGACCCGGTTTATAAACATTATCAAATCAAAGTTATCGATACAATAACAGACTAACAGATGACCTCAAATCGTCGGACTTCTGTACGATTAGAATACGAGTCGCCGCAGACCGGACACTTTTCATCGGGCGATCGTTTACTTTGATTTTAATCTTATTTAAAATATATTTCTTATAGATAAGTGTGTTACATTTTATACCAAATCATTATTTACCGTGAGATAGCCAAACGCTTTCATCGACAGTGTGTAAAAAAACCTACTTGATAAAAAAACCCATGATATAAATACGTAGATAACTTCTTTATCTTGTTTGTACTTTTCTTACGATAATGAAAGACATATGACCATAAAACAGATCCAGGATCTATTTGGAACTTTTTTCTCCAAAAGATCCATTCCATTTTTGTTTCGATATGGAAACAAAAGACGATGGGAATAGCTGCAGGTAACTAATTGTAGGCACTTTTCTGGAGCTTAGGGCGACTTGCATAACAAAATTTAAAAACTTATTTAACTAAATCAATTTTAAAATAATTTATGGGAAATCGAACATTGGACTCTATTTCATTATGTGGACGATTGATAATATGTTGTCACGCATTGACAGTTATTGCAATTCTGACAGATTTTAAACACGTTTAACAGCTTAAACATGTTTAGGAACCGTTATGCAAGCCGGCCTTAATGTAAGCTACATTTGTTAGCTTTAGTTGAATTTAGAAATTTATTTGTCTCACACGTAACCCTGGATTGCACCTACTTAGTGTTAAAGGAACAACCACTCGGTAGAACTCTTCGGCCACAGAATATATTATACTCTTAACACTGTTGCTGTTGCAGTCGCTAAGGAAGAAGGATCGAACCTTGTTCTACTGCTGTCTTTCTAACTTCTAGTAGTCTAACCTCTTAATTTTTTTTTCGGTTTCGCTAAGCTGATAGTTACGAAATTAAACTATTTTTTTGATTTAATCCCGTCGTTGCTTTTGTAAATATTTTGCATATTTTCGATGTTTCGAGAAATGTACAGTACCTGAGTAGGTAGGTAGTAGGTTTTTTACATCATACATGATAAGAAAATTTTTAGTCTGTGCGCTGACAAAGATGTTATGACAAGCAATGCGTCGGCGCACCGTGTCTCATTACAACACTGACTGTGGCACTCACTACACTCACAGTCACACACAGCTATAAACCTAATAATAAATTAAATATACGTGTTTTGAACAAAACGAAAAGAGGCTAAACGCTCTAAGGTTTATTATTTATATTATGAGTTACATTTTAGAACAGTTAAAAAATTTTTTACGAAAGACTTGTGTGATTTGAATTCGGAACGTTTACAACTTATAAAGATATTTTGAATTTCGAACTTATGCTGAAGGAGAAAAAGTTTATAAAACCGGAAAATTGTGACTAACGAAATTGTGAAACTGAAAAGTGTTTTTAATTTATAATTAAAAAACAAAAACATTTGAATTCCGAACGATCTCAGTTTAAAAAAAAGTCTAGAAAAGAAAATTCTTTGAAATAAAAATCGCAAGGTAAATACTAATTAGTTATTCCAACAATGAAAATGAAATTATAGCACAAAAAACAAAACAACTCACAAAACCCAGTTAACTGTAGTGTACAAACTAGTGTATTTCTTAGTAAACATTACGAAAATGGAGTCATACCACCAAGACACGAAAGAAATCGACCTCCAAACGGCGTGGAGTGCCGCAGACAAACGTCTACTTGGCCTGTTGCCAATGTTCATTCTCATAGTGATTGTAGTACTCAGGATATCCTGGACCCTGTACAAAAGCTTCGGTGAGTGATAGATAGATAGTAAATACAATAAATATAAAATAAGATTAATTTCTTCTATGGTTTTCGCGATTTTGCGTAATAAAACACTTGATTTATCCGGTTTTATCGCGTTTTTATTCATTATTTGACCCGAGCTTTCGCCAACTTTACAGTTGGCTTTTTCAAGGTTGACTGAGATGTAATTGGTCTATTTTTAACATTCTAAAAAGTTACAGTAAACTACCGCCTCATAAAACCAGATAAATAAAGTGTTTTATTAAAATATAAGATTTCCAAACTAATGGCTACAAAATAAAACAGATAGATGGCAAAGTGCGACAAGAAGGCATAGAACATGTAATCGATCCAAGATGTAATTATGGATTTCATTATCCGAATGAAATTTTAATATTTAATCTAACTTAGGGCTGATTTTTCAAATCCATATATAGAGATATCTGAGAAATAAAATGTAACACCACCGAATAAAAAACGTCACTATGATATTTAAAAACAAATTAAATCTAGAAGATCAAACTTTGAAGGCTTTTTAATTTGGCTGCGTTCGAACTTATTCGATAGATATCTGTTATCCTTAAAAAGCAAAATCAGGCCTTATTAGAATACGTCTACCTCATCTTTTCCTGTGGGTCGTTTCGTAAAAGACGAGATATGCCATAGACAATAACCAAAAATGCCAAATTAAAATTTAAAAAAAAATAGATCTACCAAACAGTTAAACAATTCTAGATATTTTTAAAGCTAAACCTAAAGTTTACAATAACAGCGATCTCTTCTAGGCAAACTTTCCACACTAGAATTAGAGGGAAAAAAGTTACTAGGTTATGTACCTACTAAGTACCTATTTAGGTAAAAAATTAATCAACGTGAACCATTTGCTTGAGTGTATACTGTATAAGACGTACATATTATAAATTACATACTGCTGTTTACTTTAAGATAATGCATTTTTTTTCATGATTAACAGGCAATTTTGTAATATTTACTTCATAAATATGTACCTTTTTCTTAGAAAATTTGATTGAGTGGATCTTCTAATTGTAAGGAAATAGTCTCAAAATCTAAACATCCACGTTTTTTAATGTCTTGAAAAGATTAAAATAACCCTTTAGCCCCTTTAGTCGTTTAGCCCCGCAGGGTTATTTTAATCTTTCAACGTGGGGGCTCATGTTGTCAATTTACACTCAAAACCTATGTACCTATGCTATACATGCCAATGAAATCACCCTAATAAGATGCGCCCCCACTTTTGAGTGGCCCTTCATTTGGCCCTGCAGGGTTATTTTACTTTTTAAACTCACACGATTTCTGCTCATTACTATTTGGTAAATTTATATTTAAATTTATAAAAAGTGCATAAACGGGATCGAGACTCCAGTTTTTATAAAAGTAGTAGGTATTTTTTAGACTTTTAAAAATGTGGGTTTTAGTTTTTTTTTGATCTATTAATATTATTTAACAATTAATATGTACACAAAGGATTGTTAATTTTCAAGAAAAAAACAACAAAAGCTGTCATTTTATGAGAAAATTTTGTTTCAATACATCTGTTCTAAGATGCCGAAACAAAGTAGGTATAAGTAATATAAAATAAAATTTATTTATTAAAAACGTAATGTGATAATGAATGAAATTAAACAATGACAATTACAAAAGTTAAAATAATAGAATACAATTAAATGCATTATCAAGAAGAAAAAAAAAACAAGAAAAACTAATTTAACACTAATCACCTCGTAACTTTCTATTGGTGTTCTCTGGTTAGGGTAGTTTTTGCTTTTATATATCAAAACGGTCCTGTTGAACTCAGTTGGTCCCAGTCTGTCCTTATCTAACTAACCGACAAAAACTAAAGTGAAAAAGGACAGACTAAGGTCTCTCTAACATCAAACAGTACCGTTTTTTGACGAAGTAACCTTTCTAGTAATTATTATACTATTTCTATGATTAAAAAAAAAACAAACACGCGATAAATTGTTAAACTAACATTTTTGCGCCGGAAAAAGCAATAGGTATGTAATTGATTTCAGCTTTACAATATAGAATTAATTTCAGTTCAGTATAAATTTCGGTAAGTATTCCAAACTTAAACTACATTCTCCCCCTAGAGGATGAATGAAGTTCATTACAATTATCTTTCCCTGTTTTTAACAGATTAATAATAACTATTGTTATTAGAAATGAATGAATGAAAGGAAAAATTCATCTTCAAAAATTCATCTCGCCGCAAGTGAATTTTTGAAGATGAATTTTTCCTTTAAAAATATTTCTAGTAAATATGCCTTGAGCAATAAAAACCAATTTACGAAATATTAACTATTGTTATGTTCGCTTTTTGTGCCATAGAATGTGACTTTTTTGAGCGAGTGGTACGAAAAGTATATTAAGAATCTGACCTATAAGAGTAACCGGTTTCCACTATAAATAAATATAAGTACAAACGGTAATGATATCCGCCTCTTAATAGATCGAATGCATTAAGATAAATACAAATGATAATCACGACAAACAGAATGAAATAATAACACCAAATTAAATTTCATTCGAGCCTTGGCAATAATATTAGGTTATATTAAGTACTAGCTGTGCTCCGCGGTTTCACCCGCATTTATTCCTGTCAATTCCCGTAACGTTTGTGACGCATCACGTATGTCATACCAAGCGTTGCTTAACCCGTATAATTATTCAAAGTACATAGGGTACATAGGTATCTTATTTTAACCACTAAACTATCCCTGTACCAAATTTCATTCAAATCGGTTTAACCAAAACAAAAAATCAAAAGTAGCCTAAACCTTTCTCGATAAATGGACTATCAAACGCAAAAGATTTTTTCAAATCGGACCAGCAGTTCCTGAGATTAGCGCGTTCAAAAAACAATCAAACTCTTCAGCTTTATAATATTAGTATAGAAACACGTGACTATAGATACACGTAAACGAGGCACGAGGTTGTGTCTAGACGGTGTAACCTTTGCATGACGTTTCTAATACACTAACCTTTACATCATTTGTTTATTTTTTTTAATTGGCTGGACGGAGGCCTCCTTGTTCTTTCTTATATTTCCACGCAGATGAGTCTTGAAGCCGTACACTCTTTCTCAAGTCAGTTGAAACAACAACTTGCTAGGCTCTATACTCTATACATATATATACCTTAGGACGCAAAGGTAGGTGGCAATCACCAGTAATATTAGATAATGACTTAAATAAACAAAATAGAGAACCTAATTTTCCTATTTCGAAAACATCAATATGCTTAAAAGTATGAATCATCGTATATCCGATTTTTTTTTTAAATAAAAATAAATTTCAGTTTTTTTATAACTTGTGAGAAATCATATTATGTTCGTGAAATAATAATATGAACACGACCGAAATCCCGTTTATCCATGACATAGGTATTTTAATTAAAATTATTAGAAATTGTATGTTTAACGGTTTTGAGGGAGCTGTAAAGGGTTGAATATAAAATTAGACAAATGCCTTATAAAGTCAGACAATGATCCCATCAAGGTGTATTCACTGATACCATGAACGAACAGACTATGCCTTAAAACTCCATAAAAGAGTGTCTAAAACCCTCGTAATAGATTGACTTTAGTAGATGTTCTAATTCTAATACAGTTTTTATTTTATATCAATTTAAATTTCATATCATTTGTTTATTATATTTTTGGTTATTGTAGTTTAATTAATTTTAATACTTACTACTCTCTAAAACAGCGTCACCACACCTTATAGATTTCATGTATTGATCTGTGTACCTCTCACTAATCGCTAACGTGCCGCCTTCACTTGCAGCCGATATAACAAGAATCACATGACACGAACCACTCGACCCGTTCAAGTATAGGTAGGTATTTCTTTAGTATTTACTCCTATTTATCTGCAATTTTGCGAATCCCTCGCACTTGAGATTAGACGAATTTTTCTTTTATACTCGCGCCGATAGTCAATAGTCATCGGTCAATTATTTTTAGACTTCCTTTTCCTTATTTTTAGAGAGGTACTTATTGAAATTGATAATCTTTTTCTATTTGTAAGAAGTTGTTTTATAACATCAAGTAGGTAGGTACTCCATCTTTAGATTTTTCTTCTGTTTACGCGATGTCGGTTTTCATCGCGTAGTGTTTTGTAGGTATTATTTTCAGCAATTTTACATTTACGTTTTGAGACCTTTACAGATATGTTCATGTTACTCGTGTTTTTGGGATTTAACTAGAGCCTTATTTTATAATCGCTCCTCCAAATTTTTATTGTTTAAATTTTGGCTCCTCTAAACGTCGATCTACTCCTTCTTCAACCTTGCCATTTTCCCGTCTATACGGGGTCGGCTTTTCCTATCAAACGGCGGGCGCCATGTAGCGGTTCTTTGTATCCTCCTCCACGAGGCCCATGTTCTTCATATTCCTTGGATATTTGTCAACCATGTGGTCAGAGGTCTACCTCCTACCCTCCATGTAGCCATGGAAAGCCATTACTTAACGACGTAATCATCGGGTCTCCTCATTATGTGACCGTATCATCTAAGTCTTGACTCAACCATTTTGTCCGTTATGAGTGCAACCCTAAAACTTCCCCATATGTATTTGTTGTCGACCTAATCAGCAATTTGTTATATGTGTATATTGTTAAAACAGAAACCGTGCTTTCATATTATCTATGTACGTACCTATATCTGTATGTAGATATGGATACGGGATTTACTGGTCATTTACATTGTCTAGACTAATTTACTATGTTGTTAAACCGGGTTATTTTTATTCTTGAACTATTTTTGTTTTTAATTTTTTGAAGATATATAATGCATGATAATACTTACTGGTAATTTTGTTGTATATTTTTATATACACGACAATATTACCTTACCTTTGATAAACAAGAAATTAAAAAAGTGAATGGTAGGGTGTTAGGTATAGAAAAATAATGTAAATGTAGGTAGGTACATCTCGCATGGTCACAGAATTTTTAAATTAATTTATTAGACGTCTATCTACATTACATTAATTATATTGCATTACATTAAGCTGTGTTTTTATTACGTAAGTAGTGTCGCGAAAGTTACATTCAACTTCACAAAAAAAGTCGCGCAGCAGTTTACTGGAAGCAATTTTATCAAAAATCGCTGGTGTTACGCATTGTTTTTGCAAAGATGACTACAACTTTCGTAATGAAAATACGGCTTTATATTGGTACCTCGGTTACAGCAATAAAAGCTTGTGCTCATTGTAGAACTGATATCTAATATAATATGAAATTTGAGAAATGACTAAAAACTCAAAGTAAATATTTGATTCGATTTGATTTAAATAGTAATATTCTACTGTTTGCACAACTACTAGTAGTATTATAAGTAGTTAGATTAAAGTGACTAATACTAATACCAACACGCGATAAAGTAGAGTGTGTAGGATGTCCATCGATTTATACAATGAACTGGACATGTTCTGTTAGATAAGGCAGATAATCTGCTATCATTCACTACAACAGTCATTTGTTAAACCAATTTCTATCGTATAGTAGTTAGTGGTGACCTAAACTATGGTGAAAATATTTTGAACTCTTAAATATTCCACAAATAACTGACTAAAAATATATTAAATACAAAATATAACTGTAATAGATTCATAATTCAAAATAAAACAAAAACATTGTCATTTAAATTTGCTAAGGTCAAATTAATTAAATTAAACCATTCCGAATTATTGTTCCCGGTGCAAAGGAGTCTACTATAACGCTAGCACAATCCTGCGTTTTATGTCAATATTATAGGCCGATTCATAGCTATAGTGCCTTTAAAAAGGGTATTGATATTTCATTGAGAGTAAAAATCCAAATTCTTAATATTTCTTTTGTTTTTTTTTTTTGCTTAAATATATTTACTTGCTAAAAATATTTCTAAATCTAAATTCTTACCTAATTATTTTTATTTTCTAAATACGTACCTACCTAATGGAAATAATTCATTAAAATTTGGAAACGATGTCGTTAAGTTTAGTTTTTCCGTGAATGATTGAAATATGTTTAATCAAAGGAAAATACTACAATTAGCTAAATAAAATTAGATTATCATCTAAAATATAAGGAGCAAAAATGGAAACGGTACAAGTGAATGAAGAAGAAAAAGTACAAATAGTGCGAACGGTGTGGTTCAAGCTGGTTGTGGTACCGCTGGTGACGACGGTCTTATTGCTGGGATGTCTGCTATGGAGATGCTATGTTGCCAATAAGATCATGTAAGTGCCTACCCACAGTTTATCTAATGGGATACCTACTTCTCTGCGACAAACGTTCAATCGAATTTTGTTTCTTCGAGAACTTTTCATCGATACCTCTGTACTGCGACGCTTTATTAAATCGACGTAATGTTACTGCGATGTTACGTTACATCGAAAAACTATACTGCGAACGATTTTACTGCGAAAATACCATACTGCGAAGGGCTAGGGCGGAAGTCGTCCACCTTGAAACTGGGACCAGGGACCAATTATACTCTTTTGAATATGATGTTAGTCAACTGGGCCTAAGTGGGTGTAGCGTAAGTTATAGAGCTCTTCGATATCTTCATTTTGGATGACAGCTGTCAAACTTAAAACGTCAATATCTCTGAAACTATTGACGATAGACCACTATTTTTTTGGCATAAGTGATAGAGCTTCTTAAGATCTTCATTTTGGATGACAGCTGTCAAACTTAAAACCTTAATATCTCGGAAACTATTGACGCTAGACCACTACTATCTTAGCATTAGTGATAGAGCTTCTTAAGATCTTCATTTTGGATGACAGTTGTCAAACTTAGAACGTCAATATCTCGGAAACTATTGACGCTAGACCACTACTATCTTAGCGTAAGTGATAGAGCTTCTTAAGATCTTCATTTTGGATGACAGCTGTCAAACTTAAAACGTCAATATCTCGGAAACTAGTGACGCTAGACCACTACTATCTTAGCATAAGTGATAGAGCTTCTTAAGATCTTCATTTTGGATGACAGCTGTCAAACTTAGAACATCAATATCTCGGAAACTATTGACGCTAGACCACTACTATCTTAGCGTAAGTGATAGAGCTTCTTAAGATCTTCATTTTGGATGACAGCTGTCAAACTTAAAACGTCAATATCTCGGAAACTAGTGACGCTAGGCCACTACTATCTTAGCATAAGTGAAAGAGCTTCTTAAGATCTTCATTTTGGATGACAGCTGTCAAACTTAAAACCTTAATATCTCTGAAACTATTGACGATAGACCATTACTATCTTAGCATAAGTGATAGAACTTCTTAAGATCTTCATTTTGGATGACAGCTGTCAAACTTAAAACGTCAATATCTCGGAAACTAGTGACGCTAGGCCACTATTTTCTTGGCATAAGTGATACGGCTCTCTGTCATCCAAAATAAAAATATCGAAGAGCTCTATCACTTACGCTAAGATAGTAGTGGTCTAGCGTCACTAGTTTCAGAGATATTGACGTTTTAAGTTTGACAGCTGTCATCCAAAATGAAGATCTTAAGAAGCTCTATCACTTACGCTAAGATAGTAGTGGTCTAGCGTCAATAGTTTCCGAGATATTGACGTTTTAAGTTTGACAGCTGTCATCCAAAATGAAGATCTTAAGAAGCTCTATCACTAATGCTAAGATAGTAGTGGTCTAGCGTCAATAGTTTCCGAGATATTAAGGTTTTAAGTTTGACAGCTGTCATCCAAAATGAATATATCGAAGAGCTCTATAACCTACGCTACACCCACTTAGGCCCAGTTGACTAACATCATATTCAAAAGAGTATAATTGGTCCCTGGTCCCAGTTTCAAGGTTGACGACTTCCCCCCTAGCCCTTCGCAGTATGGTATTTTCGCAGTAAAATCGTTCGCAGTATAGTTTTTCGATGTAACGTAACATCGCAGTAACATTACGTCGATTTAATAAAGCGTCGCAGTACAGAGGTATCGATGAAAAGTTCTCGAAGAAACAAAATTCGATTGAACGTTTGTCGCAGAGAAGTAGGTATCCCTATTTGTTGAAAGAAAATATAGGAAATTTGATTTGTTAAATTGCAACAGAAAACATTGCAAGTACATTACTTACTATGATCTCATACTCAATACCTAATGTCTAGACTAATTTAGGGTATAACATTGTTAAGTTTTCAATTATAATTATTGTTATCCCCTTATTTCCTCTCCCTCATCTACCCCCCTCACCTCCCACTCCCACACCCCCATCACATCCCCCTCTTTCCTTCTTTATGTATCTATCTCATAAAGGACATGAACATCTGTCCCTACATTTTCGCCTTGGGACCTCAGAGAGCCATGTCATTTTTTTTGAGTTCTACAATTACCATATAAGCTATTTCAATTTAAATCTAGTCACGGACACTTGCTTAGACTATAAAAAAAACAAAAAACTTACTAGTTTTTGAAGTTATGAACGTATGGATTCTGAGTGGGATTACCTTCAATAGATATATGAAAAGATGTTTCATTACATACCTACCTATTATAATTAATATATTTCATGAATATTCTATGAATTGTAAAAAAAGAGTTAATATTGTTAACATCAATTTATTTCAATCAATTTTTTATAAAACTTGATCTAAAAATTGAGCAGGGGGATCGACTACAGAAGCTTGGTGTCTTGTCCAGCTAAGGAACCATACAGTCATAGTCATTACACGCTCAAATCCATAAAAATCACTGCCAAGTCGATGTTCTTAGTATGTCTGTCGGTATCTGAATGGTGAACCAGGGTCGCAAGGGAGTCAATCACATAAAAAGGCAAAGGATTTCGAGGAAAAGCACAAACAAGTAACACAACAAATCGATCAACGAGCGAGCATTTGAATCACGGAACACTATTACTATTTGAATACAAACAAACAAACGTCAGTCAGACGACCAAACGTCATTCAGACGAGCAAGCAAACGCGTTAGGCGTGGGTGCATAGTTTCGACTCGATTAAATCAAACGAAACAAACGATTATTTGCGCGATTACGTATGCACGGTGGTTTTTGGCGCTAATTGTGGGTCGAAGTGGTTTACGTACATTGCTGATTCAGTATTTATGCAATCGATTAAACTATAGGTGCTAGCCTTCATGTGATTGAAACAAATATCGATTGTTTGTTAGTGAGTGTGGTTTTCTCATTGAGGTTGGAAATCACTACGTTTCCTTAGTCTATGGGTTTCCTAGCGTCATGTATGGTAAACACTAAACAGGGAGCCCGAGTCAATCAATATGGCGATGGACGATTACCGGTTGAATCTTTAAAAACTTTTATAAATGTTATTTAGATTAGGACTTGTCCGTCTCAATTTGAAAAATAGATTTGATTTAAAAAAAACACAAATAATTATGGTAAAAAAGACAAAACACTTAGTGTTCTGAAACTCTAGGGCGAGATTTGTCAATGTCCTTTGGTTTGTCTCTGCAATGCCTGAACTAGGCGCATGTCAATATCTAATATTATAGAGAATAACTTAGCTATACATTACCTCATCCTAAGTAATTGATTGTACGCAAATGATAAATAAATATACTTACACTGTTTCGATAACTACAGCTTCTCTAAAAAATAGTATTTACGTTGGTAACAATTCGTATTCTTTTATTAAATACTAGCTGTTCTTTTATTACATTCCATAAATTCCTATCCCCTAACGTAGCTATGTGACGCATCACGTATGTCCTACCAAGCGTTGCTAAACCAGCCAGTAGTTTATATGTTTACATTTCTGTAATCAAGACAATAAGTTATAAATAACATTAATAAGTACCTAGTTTACACAAGTTGAGATGAATTCAAAACTGTTTGCCGACGTAAGTCACGACTGCGTGTGTTCTTTGTATGGAATAAATCTACGTACTTTAATTTTACCATAGTAATTGGCCTTTCGTAAGTTGTAATTATAAATTTGTGACCAACGTTGCTTTGGCCACCAAATAGGTTTGGCCATCTAAAAAGGTAATGCAGTCAGATATTGGGTACCATAATGACACTCAATAACTCAACTCATATTTTAAGATGATTTATATAAGCACAGGCATTTTTAAACCCATACAATTTATGGAGCTGTAGTGCCCGGGTAATTATTGGATATTATGAAGTATTTAGGCTGTAAACAGTAAAATATCCGAAACCTTTAACAAATTGATCAAAATTAATGTTTTTAACATAATTAAATTACTGTTTTTTAACTCTCCCGTCATGAAATCATACCATTGATCAAATTTATATTACAAATAGCTGCGTCCCGCGGTTTCACCCGCGTAAGTCCCGTTCCCGCGGGAATATCGGGATAACATCGGGTATCCTATGTGTTATTCCCGGTATCCAGCTACCTATATTCCAAGTTTCATCGCAAACGGTTCAGTAGTTTTTTGCGTGATTATATAGATAAAAGATTGTGACTTACGCGGGCTATTGACTATTGTATGCAAGGTGTAACGGGTAAGCCCTTTTAATCCGGAAGGGGGTTGTTCTAGACGTCTAGGCGAACAGCTTTTGTTCTACGACTTTTGGAAATTCGAAGTACTTTTCGAAAATTTTTGCGTTTAGGCGCATAATGTCCAATTCGCAAAATTTCCAGCGGTCGCAAAATGTCCAGTTCTCATATTGTCCAGTTCGCACAAAGGCCAGTTCGCTAAAAGTCCAGTTCGCACAAAGTCCAGTTCGCACAATGTCCTATTCGCAGAAATGTCCAATGTTCATAATAACGCCCCACGACGACCCATCGGCGTAATGGTCAACATGCCGGACTGCTGAACAGAGGGTTCCGGGTTCGATTCCCGGCACGGTCAACATTATTTATCTGACGAGCATATTTGTTGGCTGTGGTCTGGGTGTCAGAATATGTATTTATTTATATAAATACCTAATTATTACATATTCTGACACCCAGACCATTACATCAATCAATTGTGTTAGTTCCCATAGTACAAGCTGTAGCTTAGTTTGGGGGCTAACCAACCGTATGTGAATTTTGTCCTAATATTATTTAAAAACACATACTCTCAGCTTTATTTATCAAATCTTTTAAAATGAAGCTTTGTTAATCAATAATAATTGTCTTTATTTTGTTAAATCCTGGAGTTAAAAACTATTTTCCACATTTGATTTTTGAAAATTACAATTACCAAACAACTATGTTTGATTTTCTAAGTTGATTTTATTTGATGTATGTTGTTTAAAAAATAATAAAAAATAAAACAGATTTGAACTAATAACTTGACTAATCATTAAAACCCAACGCTTGATACAATTACTATTTAGTAAGTAAAATCTATGTATTATAAGTACGGATAAATAAAGCTGATAGTATGTGTTTTTAAATAATATTAGGACAAAATTCACATACGGTTGGTTAGCCCCCAAACTAAGCTACAGCTTGTACTATGGGAACTAACACAATTGATTGATGTAATGGTCTGGGTGTCAGAATATGTAATAATTAGGTATTTATATAAATAAATACATATTCTGACACCCAGACCACAGCCAACAAATATGCTCGTCAGATAAATAATGTTGACCGTGCCGGGAATCGAACCCGGAACCCTCTGTTCAGCAGTCCGGCATGTTGACCATTACGCCGATGGGTCGTCGTGGGGCGTTATTATGAACATTGGACATTTCTGCGAATTGGACATTGTGCGAACTGGACTTTGTGCGAACTGGACTTTTAGCGAACTGGACTTTGTGCGAACTGGACAATCAGCGAACTGGACAATATGTGAACTGGACATTTTGCGACCGCTGGAAATTTTGCGAATTGGACATTATGCGCCTAAACGAAATTTTGGTGTAAAGTTTACTTGAAAGTCAGCTGTTTCTGAGAGTTCGAGGTCATTGACCTTATGTTGTCCTTTTATTTAGTTTGATGATTTACAATCAAAACTTCAATTATCTTTATTTTTAAAAGCAGCTGTTTTTTCAGTAACATAATCTCAAAATTTAAAAAAAAAAGTTACAATTTTCAAAAGTCGTAGAACAAAAGTTGTTCGCCTAGACGTCTAGAACAACCCCCTTTCGGATTAAAAGGACTTGCCCGTTACAAATTGTATAAGATAAACTATTGAAGACTATTAAAATATATTAGTGACGTCGACGTAAGAAAACAAATAAAAATATCCGAAAAAGGCTGGCTTGATCTCGCTAATCCGAGTTAACTAATCCGGATTAGTTAGTTCAATATAGTTGCGCAAGTCAGCCTTAATATTTTATTAAATTAATGATCTTTACAATATTTGTTTTTTAGATTGCAGGTTCTAACTAATAAGGATGTATGATTTGCAAATTTCATCACAGAACACACGCGGAAATACCTACTTATCTTTACTTAGTACCTACATGACGCAATTATTCTCCCTGAGCCTTTAAAAATAGATAAATGTAGATAAAATAAATCATTCACTCGACATATGGAGGGTTTATTTTTAAAACTTTTCAATTGCATTATCATAGTCATGTGATTTTGTATCAAAAACACTCAACGAATTTTAATATGGATTTATTCTTATTTATCTGTGAAGGGATTTTGATCGTGTCTATTTTATCTTTGAAATGAAACAAGCCGCGTATCCTCTTCTTGAAGTATTTATCTTCTTTAGATTTTATTTTAAATCTTTTATCGTCAGGACAAAAATAGATACTACATATCGTTTATGATATACAATAAATATTTTTATTCGCTGCGCCCCGCGGTTTCACCCGTGTAAGTCCCGATCTCGTGGCAATATCGGGATAAATAGTAGACTATGTGTTATTCCAAGATTCCAGCTACCTATATTCCAAGTTTCATCGCAATCAGTTTAGTACTTTTTACGTGATCGAGTAACCAAGTCACATACATACAGACATACATACATGCAAGCTTCCGCGTTTATAATATTAGTCAGATTAGCTGCGCTTTGAGATTTCATTCGCGTAAATCCCGATTAAACAGGAATATTGGGATAAAAAGTAAATAGTCAATAATTTAATCTGTCTGCATACAAAATTTCATCACAATAGCTTCTGTTGTTTTTACCCGACTGCGCGACGCAAAGGAGGGTAATGTGTTTATTAGAAAGAGTATCAAACAAGACACATTTGTTTAGTTTCTTACTTATTCATTTAAATAAACCTTCACATTTGTAAAACTCATAGGATAGGATTCCGTAAGTAAGATGTCTTTACTTCGTATTACACGACTGCCAAAGGAAGTGTTATGTTTTATGTATTTATTAATTTATTTGGAAATCCAACAGCTATTATAAAACAGTAGTGTTAGTGGTATTTAAAGGTACCTCCTTACCTCCTTATGATTTTTGTGTGAATTAAGTAATACCTAGGTATAACAAGGAATTAAGTAATACCTAGGTATAACTTAATTGTGCTGCTGTTACTTAAGTACTTAATACCTAAGGTACCGATTACCTAGGTAATACCTTGGCGCTAATATGCCAGTATGTAGTAGATGGTAAAATACAAAGGCAAGGATTCAACGTATGAACCACCGACGTCGGTGGACTAATTGGTTAAGTCTTGGATTGAGTTGAGATACGTTGTTGATTTGAATCCCGCT
Source organism: Idaea dimidiata (assembly GCA_949358125.1). Classification (NCBI taxonomy): domain Eukaryota; kingdom Metazoa; phylum Arthropoda; class Insecta; order Lepidoptera; family Geometridae; genus Idaea; species Idaea dimidiata. Next base: position 14,637,518 of record OX442334.1, read on the forward strand.
CGAAGTCGACCGTGCGTTGTGTTTTTGTGGATGTAATTTTCCTTTTTATAGTTCAAGGTAATACCTTGTTACTATAACGTATTATGTAGTAATACTTTGGTACTTACCTATAACTATGAATTACTATGTATTGTGAGATACCCACTTGTTATGTTTGATAATCCATTGTTATAGATTTGTTATATCAATGACATAACAACATCTAATGACATATCACATAATTATACAGAGGGATTTTTCAAATGTGTGTTTAAGGAAAATTACCTTAATACTTTGGTACTACAGTTTTTTACGCACGATAGATGAGCGTTTCACCACTAATGGTAAGTGATGATAATAATATAATGTAGTAGGTGCGTATCACTAGTAGGTAACTAGTGGCTGCATGTATTTAAAATATTTTACCTCCACAAGATGTTCTAAAATTCGACCCTATGTCTGTCTACGAGTATACCTACGCCTATACTAATATCATAAAAAACGTGGCCTTGTCCGGCCACACGCAGTGTAGGGTTTTGTAAATGACAAGGATGCAATTTGGAAAAGTCTTTACAACTAACACTATTACTTATTATCTAATATTTAACGGAATTCGTTCGAAATTTAACTTTTGACTTGTGAATTTAAAAAGGCAGCTAACCGGGATAGTTATTTTCCTTTAAACTTCATTATATGTTCTTATATCGCAAATACTTAAGATGTATCTAAGTACATCCATTTGGCTGTTAGAGGGGGGTACACACATTGTCTCTAAAACTAGCACTTTAAAGCTCATATTTTCGAAAACGGAACCCAAAAAAGAAAAATGATGTTTGAAAACCCAACACACCTCTTTTAGAATCCTTGAAAACAATGATTCTAAAAGAGCTATCTAACGATGGGATGAACAAGTAAAAAAAAATCTCCTATTTCACGTGTTTGGGAGGTACCGTGAAAAAGTTTTTTTTATTGTACTATTTTCTTGCCGTTATAGAAACCATAGAAAGCTTTATCGAGGAGTAAGTAACATGAGCTATTTTGTATCCCGCTATTTCATCGGGATCGGGACTTACGCGGGTGAAAACGCAGGACGTATCTAGTAAAGTATATTGAGTTGAGATCATTATTACGTATATTGTGGCGATACGACAACATTTCATCTGTAAGCACCTAAGTACATATAGATGTCAAATTGTGCAAGTAGGTGTGACAATATTTACCATTCGTATCTTATTCGTATACGTAATAGTTCAACTACACATATTTCGTATTTTCCTCGAGAATTAGCTGTTATCTTTATGTTCGAAGGAAATTTCAGTTTTAAATAAACGAGTTTAAATTATTTGTTTTGAAACGGGAAGTCAGATTTAATGGAATTTTGGGGTTAAGAGCTCTACGACTAAATAAATAAAAAATAAATAAATAAATAAATCCTGTGACGAACACACAGCGCCATCTAGCCCCGTGGTAAGCTGCTAAGCTTGTGTTACGGTGGCTAGACAACGGATATACTACTTATATTTATTTTTCTTTTGTAAATACATACATATTATACATAGAAATACGCCCAGACCAGATGCAAATATTTATTTTTTAAGCTTAAATATTTGCACCCAGCGGGAATCGAACCCGCAACCTTCTGTATTGCAGCCAAGCGTTCGCCCGACGCGCCACAGAGGTCGTCGACTAAATCTTGCAGCCTTATTAATGAACGTGGAGTACGGTCAGAATAGTGACAGAATGCTGTGAAAGACAAAGCGTGACATACATTTTCAAGACAAGTTGGAAGACAGAAACATAAAGCGGTAAAATTACTCCGACCTTACTTCACGTAATAAGTTTACTTATTAATATTCATAACTAGACAGCGTACAAAACAATATCGTTAAGTACACCTAGACAACAATATAACTAAATCGCATTAGGGGGTTACATACATGCTTTTGGATTACATCGCCAAGAGACTAGAAAGCGTAACGACTAAATAACCTTTTGTGTCCTAAAGTACAACTAGGTATGTCGAAAATTAAAACTATTACAAATTACAACGAACTCAAATATAGTTCCTCGTAGAACTATTATGATTTTTAGTAAGTACTTAGATACACATTATTATCAATAAATGGCATTTTAAATATATTACCTAACATTTAATGAACTTTCATTTTTACACGACTGCCAAAGGAAGTGTTATGTTTTTAAATATCATAACAAAAGTAACTTTTAAAGCACTGTCATTTTTAAAATATCAAAACAAAAGTGGCATAGCCCGAACGAACCCGAAGGGAACTTGCGTGGCCGAGCGGTATAGGCACTGGAATATTGATCCAGGGACGCGAGTTCAAATCTCGCCGCAAGTGAATTTTTGAAGATGAATTTTTCCTTTAAAAATATTTCTAGTAAATATGCCTTGAGCAATAAAAACAAATTTACGAAAAGTGGCATAGACAAAAGGATGCAAAATGTCATCTTTGAAGCTAATCGAAAAAGGAACATCAAACTTTGAACCGCAAAGTGTTAGTAATTTCATGCATAGGTAATAAACAATTTGAATTTAAAAGTTGGGGAAAGACCATTATATACACAAACTCAGACATCTTTGAGTTTGCAGCAACGTTATCGCAGTGTCTGAACCCGCAGTGTGAGTTTTTTTGTATAAAAAAAACGCGAACGTGATGGTTAATAACGCGTATTTTGTATGGACACTCAAAAAGTGCCCCTAGCGACGATATCGAAGTTATCAGTTTCCATACAAAATATGCGTTAACTTAACCATCACGTTCGCGTTTTTTTTACAAAGAAAACTCACACTAAGGTTACTGTTCACAAATCTCTTCTTTCTGATGTCATAATATCTACTGTTAAGGTTGATGTAAAATCCACGAGAAAAAAGTAATACAACGTGACACAGTCTACTACCTAGAGTTTATGAATTGACTTTGTACTGAGTATTTATTTGATGATTAAATATCGATCACCATTAGGCAGGTACCCGTCGATCAACAAATATTAACTTTACGAAGTAGTTAGTAATGGTTTAAATACCTTTTGATGTGGTCGTCGTTCATATCGAACGTCTAGATTTTAGAACGTAAAGCTGGTTGCGTCCTGCGGTTTCATCCGAGTAATTCCCGATTACATGGAAATATTGGCATCAAACATGGATCAAAAGAGTTTTTATCTATATCAATATTATATTATCCTCTTTAACTTTAACTAGTTGGTAACATGTATGTATGTATATTGGGTGTCGTTCTATGTATAATATGTATGTATTTACAAACAAAAGTATAATATGAAGAATATCCGTTGTCTAGTACCCATAGTACAAGCCTAGTGCTTAGTTTGTGGCTAGATTGCGCTATGTGCATTGTAGTGCAATATTTATTTATTATTTATTTATTGGGGGTAGGTAATCTCCAAAACTACTGGGCCAATTTTTAAACTTCTTTCATAAAAAGAAAGCTTCATTATCGAGGAGGATCAAAGGTTATTTTTGATCTCAATATTTTTACAGGTTCGGGACATATGCAAGTGAAACCGCGGGACACTGCCAGTAGATAATAATTATGCAATTTTTTTAAATTGCTTTATTCGTATTCTTAACTTTTAAAGTGTGTAAATAATAATAATAATTAGAGAGGCATCTAAAAGATAAGAAAGTACGAGTAAATAAGAGATAGTCGTTATCAACTGACACACAAATCACACAGAAGATAAGGTCTGATAGTTAAATTAAGGCTGAGTAGAGATTGAGTTCCATGTCTTTCATTACAATTGAGAAAGTTTTCGAATCTTTCTTGTAATTTTCTTCTATAGCTTTGGACATTTTAATAAATTGAAAGCATATTAAAGCTTCCTTTCAGAATGTTTTTTTTCTAAATTCAGTTTTTCTGAATCTGGAAACCACGAAAACAAACAAATCGATCTGAAAAATGAACATAATGCAACTTAATTGACTAATGATATTCCATTAAATTTCAGTATCAGTTGGGCTGGATCTTTTGCTTTTGTTTCGATCGTCTTTTGTGACAATTAGGAACTTAGATCGTGTCTTGTTTCTGTATCGATCGTCTTTTGTTTTGGATCAAATTGAATCATTGTACTTGGACACGTAGTTGCTCATATTTTTGTTTTGAAAATGACTCTTTACCTATTTGATACGAGTAGACTTGCTTCCAGTAATTGGTAGTCAACTTCAATTTCTTTTGTATGGCTATTGCTGACGTTAAGACGCAATTCTACCAATGTCTAGTGAGTCGAGGAAAAAAACTTTAGTGGTGAGGGTGAACGGTATTTATGTTTTGTTCGGTTCCTGGTGGCCCTGGTGCAGAATCATTTTGATCTAAACAAAAAGAGACAACACAAATAAGATACATAAATACGAGATAATATTATAGGTATACATGTATAAATATGTTGGTTTATAGTTTTATTTTGTTAGTAATAATATACCTGGCTAGAAAATAAACAAACCGAGTGTAATTGGTAGTTGCTTTAAAGCCTCTAACTTGACATAAAGTCCGCTTTCAGAGATAACAAACTCACGAGATCTCTACCGTTCTAAAGATATTAGATCTCTTTAAAGATATCCATAATTCCTTTATTAATTCATCAGTTTATTTTGCATTTTCACGATTATAGTTGTTTCCCTGAGTGAGTGTTATATTGACTGAGCGCTTGCTTTGTGATTGTTATTTTGACTGAGCGGTCGTTCTGTGACTGAGTTACTGTTATTATGTCATGATAATGTCATTTCCAACTGTGGGTCTAATATTTGTGACAGTTGTACCGATTTTGTGCTATTTAGTGTATATTTTCGTGTTGTTTTTAGCGTTTCTTACGAGAAGTAAGTTTTAGAGTTAATTCTGTAAATTAAATGGTTGGTCGGGTTTTGGAGAAGTAATGGACAAATAATATGCGCCTTAGCACTTATTATAAATAAGAAGATGGATAGATAATACTTTATTTGATCAACAACAAATTACAAAAACAACACGCTTAAAATAAATTTAGTACTAAATAAAAGTTGAACAAATAGACGGCCTTTTCGCTTAAAGCGATTTCTTCCAGGCAACCTTGGCATGAAAAAGGAGCTGTTTAGTTATACTGGTAGGTCACGTTGCGCTATATTATAATAAATAATTTAAACACACCATAAATAATTAGTAACCTATAGTAAGTATCTATTTACATGTCGTGCGCTTTTGTGCGATCTACAATATTTAAGTAATAAATTTTGTAATTTTGTAATGCAGCTAGACGGTATTGTTCCATTACGGACTCCGCTATACTCATAACGATGATTTTCATACAACTTGTCTCCGCTTTTATGGATACACTTGTATGAAAATTATAGTTACGATTATAGCGGAGTCCGTAATGGGACCGTTCCGATCGCAGTGGAAAGCGGGCATAAGTCTTTGGGGGTTATCATGGTCTCCTATTCATCATATTGCATATAGAGGAATAGGTACGTGTGCATGAGGATGCGTAAACGCGTATATAAAATGTTCGCATAACGTCGGCTAGGCGTCTTTAACTTCCCAAATAAACAAGCAAATACGTTATTCATCGTACGCTCGCTGTAGATATACCTACCATAACATCCGCTACAGGGGTTAATGACGTTTTAGACATAAGATATAAATATGATATTGATAGCAGATTCGTAGTACATTCATTCTCTTTTATAATTTGCGAATTCACGTCAGATAGAGATAAGAAATTATTACTTATTTCGCGGCTCAGTGGTTAATAATCTTTTACCAGATAATGTCGGTCCCATTCTGGGCTATTTTCATTTTTATATTCATTATAGTTTTCAAATACGTTATCGAGTGTTATTTTATAAAATGTAAGTCATTATTTAATATTAATTACTGTTTTTTGTTACTTGTCAGTGTCTTATTTTTGTTTGGTTTCGTGTTTTTACCTGACTACGACTAAACCTGTAGGAAATGCTTATCAATTTGTTATCATTTTTATAACAACATTTTATAAAATTGAAAATAGCGCTATCTACCGTCGAGTAGCAGAACTATATCATTCATCCGTCTACGATCGTATTTTGGATTGGATAGATGGAGATTGGATAGATGGCGCTAAACTAAAATTTTCAATGGTCGTATTATATCTATCTCTATCTGTCTAGTGTTTCTTCTTCTTCTTTAAAATTGCTTTTCCATTCGGACATTTCCCAGTGTCACGTTTTATCAATATTTGCAAGTTATTTGCATTGAACGAAACAGTCAAGTCGTCATAGTTAAAGTCAAGTCGAGGGAATCATTGTAAAAAGGGGGGCATTTTTTACAATGTTTGTTCACGGAGCTTTGGAGACAACACTTTTTTTTATACGTAATAGGCTAGCATTTGACCTCATCTCACCAGATGGGACGCGAGGATGAGGTCGACGATTAAGCATGCTTACCTAGAAGGTACCTATACACTAAGCTAAAGTCCATGTTTTGCACCGATTTTCACTTTTTTTTACACTTGTACACCTTCACGAAACTAAATTGATTAAATGCCCTCAAAAATTAAACAATTTACACGCATTTGAACTAAGTTTCACTAAACTGAAAATTTTGTAACCCATCTCCTCAACGCATTCCCGCCAAAACTTCCATATCTAGTGCTGGTACTGTTATGTATTCTGTCATCTATTAACAGTCATTTACCATTATTGGTGGACCCTTCAGTATCTTCTTTCTAGCCTGTGGGTGGACCATCTACATCAATGATCTAATTTAACATTTACAGTAGCCTTATTTTTGAATCGCTCGTTGCACTTCAGGCAAATTAAATAATTAGAAATTGCAGATTTTCGTTCGATATCGAACTCCAGCGGCGAGTGGTTGATACCACTCGTTGTGGTCGTTGTGTGCGATAACGTACTTCACACGAAAATGAGTTTCAACTTAAGTATTTAAATCGCACGAATTGGCGCATTTGGTAGGTACAGAAATAGAGTCCCAGGTCACAATTATTAACCTCATGATACTTTGTCATATCTTTTGATTTAATTAATCTACTCAGATTGAAAAAAAAACACACACTATACCCTCGTATAGGTGTGGAATTGCGCCGCCGCGCCGCGCCGCCCGTGTCGACACTAGTACAAAACAAATCTATGTCAGCATATTCAATCAAATTGTTGAGGTTATTGTTGAGCTCGCCACAGGAAAATATTCAGTTTGTAATTTGTACTCAGCTTAGAGAGATAAATAAGAATTGTATATCTACAGATAAATCCCGTCGTTTTTTTCGCTCGGGAGTTTACTCTAGCTAGAATCCTTCGTTACACTTTGGATTTAATATGACGCCCACTATTTAATACAGGGCTTTAGTACTTCGATCAATAAACCACTATTCTAAATTTATATAACTCAAAGGTGACTGACTGACTGACATAGTGATCTATCAACGCACAGCCCAAACCACTGGACAAATTGGGCTCAAATTTGGCATGCAGGTAGATGTTATGAATGACGTAGGCATCCGCTAAGAAAGTATTTTGATAAATTCTTCCCCCAATAAAACAGGAGATGAAAATTTGTTACTAAAAATACTACTTAACGCGAGCGAAGCCGCGGGCAAAAGCTAGTTATTAATTAAGGATGTGCTACTGACCTCGAAGCAAAATCGTTTTAATTCCGTAACGTAAGCCTATGCAGTCACTATGGAAATTGCTCCACTTCTGTCTTACTATCTTCAAGACGAGCGCACTTTATCTCAGACTTCACTTACCCACTTATCAATTTACAAAAAAATATAAGTATCCATTCTATCTATCTAACACGAAGGACATAATTGGTTATTGACCCCGTGCGTTCTAACATTACCTTGTGTGCGGTAGTAATGCACTTTTGACCCTGAGTTGACCTACTTATTTAGATGTCTAGACTGCATTACAGAGCGGTGCGGGCGATGCGCACCTGTAATAGAAATTATCTAGTTAATGGGGACTCATGTTGCTCGAGTCTTTGGAATTTGTCGCATATATGTAATTACTAGATGCGCCCGCGGCTTCACCCGCGTTATTTCCGATCCAGTAGGATTATCGGGGTCAAAGTATCCTGTAGTAGTATATGTTACTCTCCATCACTTAAACTATCCCTATGACAATTTTTACCCAATTCGGCCAAGCCGTTTGACCGTGAAGAGGGTACAAACAAACAAACGAACGTTCGGATTTGTAATGTTATAGTCAGAATAAAGATAATGCTATGTGGTGTTATAATAAAAGAAGAAATAAGATATTTGATGAAGCTTCGACCATGCTCAAGTATTACTTAAATATTATATATTGATATATTTTACTTCGACGACATCTGTGGGTGTGGAGCGAGTTAGATTCTCGCCAAAAAAACGTATACTTAAGTATGCAGTTTATCCGTTGTCTAGTACCCATAGTACAAGCCTAGTGCTTAGTTTGGAGCTAGATTGCGATGTGTGTAATGTCATGCAATATAAATCTGAAAAAATATTAACAAAATAATTAAATAGGTACAAAAATATTGAAACCCAATTAGGTCCCGGTCCCAAAAGATCTTAAAAAGGGTAATGCCGTATTCAACCTATGACGTCTCATCCCAAGCATTTTTTTTTCTTCACTCAACCCATTTATATTCCTCACTCATCCGACGCCTGTTATTTATTTTTTAATTCTTTATTCATCCTATATGTATGCCTTACTCAACCCAATGTGATAAATTAAATGAAATGCCAAGTTTTAACGTACAATCCGCAAAACCATTGTAATACGATCATTTTTTTGTTATAGAGAAAGCTCGTTGTGTGCTATAAAATGAAACAATATGGATGGTCTAAAAATCATATTTACTATAAGGATTAACATAAAATCAACAGAAGTTATAAGCATAACAAATAATCAAAAGTTTAAAAAATAATTTATAAATTAAAAAACCGACTTCAAAAAAGAAACAAAAAATAATTTAAAAAACAACCAAAAAAAAAGAATTGATAAAAAATACCAAAATAACCTCTACATAGGTACAGTGCCACTGACTAATTAATGTGTTTTATCATGTGTGTTATCATCTGAAGTCGGGCAGCCAAACTAAGTACAATATGGAACCAACCAGTAAAACTGCCCGACTTCAGATGATAAAACAGATTAATTAGTCGGTGGCACTGTACCTATGTAGAGGTTATTTTGGTCTTTTTTATCAATTCTTTTTTTTTGGTTGTTTTTTAAATTATTTTATGTTTCTTTTTTGAAGTCTGTTTTTTAATTTTTAAATTATTTTTTTAAATTACCCTTTTTAGTATACCTACCTAACTAAAAATCAACAATATTGTTACCGTAATTTTAATTATTGAGGAGTTTGCTGATGAGAAGGTGTTTTCAGGTGCCCCATCAATTTGTACTTAGTTATTATTTTTGGTAGAAGTCCAAAAATGAGTAATTTATTGAATCCTGGGATGCTATCCTGTCCATAATTCCGAAGATACTCATCAGATCCTTACTAAACTTTTATGGGATCACCTCGGAGCTTCCACCTTTCCATTAAAATAAGGACTATATCAATCGGTCAAGCCGTCTACGAGTAATCGATGAACATACAAAAAAAAAATATCATACACACAGACGAATTGAGAACCTCCTCCTTTTTTTTGAAGTCGGTTAAAAACAAATATTCATCGAAATCAAAACAATTCTAAACTTTGGGTGCAAAAAACTAACAATAAATTCAAGGAATTTCAATAATTTGAATGGCTTTACAAAAATGGTAACATTACACAATAAAAGTTGCACTTTTTGATCAATGCTCAATTACCATAACCACAGAAAATTAAACTAATAAGAAATAATATTTTACTTAGTAGTAGTAACAGCTTATAATGGAGCCACATTCACTAATTCCTTACTATACATTAACATTATTTTGATAAAATCTTCAATTAAAAACCATACAAATTTAGAAAACATAAAAAAACAGATCATTTAAAAGATGCCCTTACAATGTGCATAGGAATATAATTGTTTACTTTTAAAATAACCGAATGGAGCCAACTTTTCTAGACAGTGGCCCAGCATTCCCAATATTCCCTTCATCGAGGTCTTGAATATCTCTGTCTATTTTTTCTTGTTTTTCCCTTGTAGAACTTGTAGTAGACATAGAACTTGTCGACGCCCCATGTTGTCTTTGGATGACCCTTGCATTTTGAAGAAGCGCATCTCTTTTCAAAATATGAAGAAATTGTAGCACATTTAGTCCTTTTTTCGAAATGTGTCTATTTATGGTAGCATGCCAACTTTCAAGTGCATTAGTGGTTCTGTTTTTTCGCTTGTATACATTCCACATGTGTGGTGGAAGTATGCCACCATTTAGCCATGTGTTAACCAGATAGTCGTTGAACTTGGTAACATTTACAGCTCGTGGACAATCCTTCATTTTATAAAGAAAAGCGTCATTAATCAAATCATCCGGAATCAATGGCAAAGTTAAGCAAAGGGAAAGATTGTTCACTAGCCTATCATTGATGTTGGTCATACTAAACAAATAAGCACTGGATTGCGGCATGATCAAAGTGTATATGGACTTTGTAGTAAAATATTTTTATTCGAGTAACTAATGTGGGCGCCATCTGTTGGCGCCAAAGACAACTATGTAATTATAACTATTATATATTAAGTTTGGTGATTTAACTTCTAAGTCGTTTTTATGCTATCTGTATCTTTCGACACGTGTTCTTAGTAAATTTCTTATTTAGGTTGAATAAGGAATACATTAAGGTTGAAAAAAGAAAACAATTTAAAATAATCCAATGGGTCGAGTTAGGAACACAGTTTAGGATGAGTGAAGAAAAAATAATGCGTGGGATGAGACGTCATGGGATGAATACGGAATTACCCCTTAAAAATATACGGTTTTTTTAATTAGGTAATTGGTACGGAACCCTTCGTACGCGAGTCTGACTCGCACTTCACCGGTTTATTTTTTTTATAATGTGCGTGTATTAATGCATTGATTTAAAATAGGTCAAACCGTTGATATATTTATATAGACCCATTTAGGTATGCAGTGCATAGTATGCACACCTTAGATTAGACTTGCACTTGTTGTGTTTTTTTTAAAGTTATTTTTAGCCGTGAAACCTTATAATTAATAATAATAATATAGTTAATATTTCGTAAATTTGTTTTTATTGCTCAAGGCATATTTACTAGAAATTTTTTTTAAAGGAAAAATTCATCGAACTCGCATCCCTGGATTCAGGGACGCGAGTTCAAATCTCGCCGCAAGCGAATTTTCGAAGATGAATTTTTCTTTTTAAAAATATTTTTAATAATACAAGGTGTAACAGGTAAGCCCTTTTAATCCGAAAGGGGGTTGTTTAAGACGTCTAGGCGAACAACTTTTGTTCTACGACTTTTGGAAATTCGAAGTACTTTTCGAGAATTTTAAGTGTAAAGTTTACTTGAAAATCAGCTGTTTCTGAGAGTTCGAGGTCATTGACCTTATGTTGTCCTTTTATTTAGTTTGATGGTTTACAATCAAAACTTCAATTACCTTTATTTTCAAAAGCAGCTGTTTTTTTTCAGTGAAACATAATCTCAAAAATTAAAAAAAAAAGTTCGAATTTTCAAAAGTCGTAGAACAAAAGTTGTTCGCCTAGACGTCTAGAACAACCCCCTTTCGGATTAAAAGGGCTTGCCCGTTACATCTTGTATAGTTAATAATAGTTTATTTCATCAAAAAATGTAACATTAGCAAAAAAAGTAAGGACTACCTTTTAGATGTCAAAGACATCTGTGCCAGGTAGTTCCGCTCTTCTTTAGACTACAGTAGTACTTAAAATAAACTACACAAAAACCAAAATCACATTTAACATTTAAAAGTAAAAACAAAATACAAATTAGTTTTACAAAAATTAGATGATTTAGGGTAGCTATAATAATTAGATGATTTAGGGTAGCTATATTAAAAGTTATTCGGTTCAAACCCAAACAAAAGAAAGTGCATCGAGAACAAGTAGTAATTTTTCCGTTTTTAGTAATTGGTAATTGGCTTTCCGTTTTTACACTGTTTTTCACGTTTTTGTTTTTTAGCTGTTAGGTTTCCAAATAAATAAATAAATAGATGATTTATCTCGAGCCTTTTCTCGTCAACACATTACAATCATGATTGATATTTTTTATGTCTTACTCCTTCTTTAGATTAGAGAAGGTTAGTTCTCCAATTGATGCAATGGACAGACATAAAGTTAAATGAACTATAAAGATACATAGATAAATTCACGGGACAATAGATCGATAACACAAACAACTTAGATTATTGTTTACTATATACCGCACGCAGTTTTACATGAATGTTTAAATTTTTACTACATTATTCATAAAATATTAATTACACATGTCCAACTTACGTGACGTTTGTCTCTGTCTGTCAACTTTGAAACTTCATGTGACAGTAAAAGACAAACGATACATAGTTATGCAGCGCATTAATTAGCGTTTATAAATAAGGAGGCTAATATCAAATATGCGGCCAGCATACTCGGCTCCTTTGTACCGGGAATGATCAGGGGCGGTTTATTTGACTAGTCTATATATTAGGTGGACATTAATTGTATTTTTATATCAAATTAATATTATTGAAAAAGGTTTAGGAACGTTTGTCCAATCGACTATGCCAATCCCATTATTAGGTAGGTACATCTACATTCTGTATCTATACTATAGAATGCTTTGTCCTTACTGACTGATGGATCGACCTTAAAGCTGAGCTCCGCGGTTTCACCCGTGTGAGATTTATCAAAATCGGTTCAGCATTTTTTCTTTCATTAGAACCTACTCAAACTCAACAAAAAAAGAATAAGTGTAATCGGTCGATTGCATGAAATTTGGAATATAGGAAGCTGGATACCGGGAAAAAGGCTACTTTTTATCCCAATATTGCGAGAACGGGACTTACGCGAGTAAAACCGCGGGCGCAGCTAGTTATTTATAGAAACAGACAATCAATTACCTTTATTTTATTGGTATTTTACTTAGGAATATAGAACAAACTATCATCGATACTCGGTTCCACCCTAAGTATGAAATTCTCCGACTGATGCGGGGAACAAGCTTTATCACAGTTTGTTCATTAGAAAAGATAATAAACAAACACATAAACTTTTAAAACTAATAATATTGTTATCTAGCTAGTTAGTAATCATTTATTGCATACTATTTAATTTTAAAACAACTATTAGTTTGTTATATTTTCTACAATAGTAATAACATAGTACACGAATAGAGACAGAAATTAACTTCTAATATAGAAAACACAACTGTTTCATTTATTTAAGTTTAAACATATTATAATTTGACATTAGTTTTTAACTAATTTTTTAGTTTTTGGTAACAGATTTATAAATATGAACTTGTGATTGTTAAAACTTCTATGATTTCAATGAAACTCCAGGAATTTAGTTTTTGGTATACTTACTAAACACAATTATCAGTGTAATGTTTGAAAATGTTACTAAAGTATGTGTTTGCAGTGTTACTTATACCAGTGGCTATACTACTAGTGTTTATAGTTTGCATCTGTGCTTATTGCTTTATACGTGAGTACCAAAATACAAATTACAATCATTTTTGTCTGTGACAACAGAGTGGCGGCCGAGCAATGGACAACGAAACTCGGACCCGGTCTATCATAAATAATCCCTAAAACCTTCTTGTGACGGTTGGGAATAAGTCTTACTGATTTACGTTTTTTAAGAATGCTGCCTAAATTATGCATTTAGTAAAAACGACCAATAATGACTGTAATTGAGCTTGAAGGTAGCCCTGGGTAAGCTATCCTATTAGTGAATAGCTATGTTCACTTCACACTAAAATTTAAAGTCTTCACTTATTGACTGACTGGTTAAACTATAAACCAACGCAGAGCCTAAACAATTGGCTCTAGAGACATGAAATTTGGAGTGTGTTTTTTGTGGTTTCATCTACTATGAAAGGGTCTATGGATAATTCTGTCGTATCGGGAGTTATGCGAGTGAAACCGCGGGAGAATACTAGTACCTATACATACCTAGTACTTATATTATAAGAAAATATCGGTCTGAACATAGACGCGTACCGCGACATTGACAATGCTTCTTAAATATTCATGCCTAGCAAATGTTTTTGTCTATTTCCTCAAAATATTAGCCTAATTTGTTATGGCGATCAAATCCTATTATCGAAGACATATTTTTAGCTCCGATACAGCGTTCGATAAGATAAAAGTTTAAAATGCATAAAGTATTTATTTCCATAGAAGATTTATTCAGTAGTAAGTGACTATTTGTGTTGGGGAGTGTCGTGTCAAGATGGAGGCAGTTGCGGTTGTGTTGATCAGTTTGTTTGTGTTGATGAGTTTTGTGTTGTTGTGGTTCTGGTTCTTCTTTGGGAACTGGGTGTTGATGAGTGAGTGTTCTTCTATATTATTATATAATAGAATAACTTTAATAGAAATAGTAGGTACATTAGTGTAACTAGCTGTTACCCGCGACTAGAAATAGTGCATAGTCGACTTTTTCGCTCTTTACTCGTATTCTATTACTTGGATTTCGATGTAAAGTATACCACGAGGTTCTCGTAAATAGAACTAGCCAATATTAAATACCAGATTTCAATCGGATTAGTAGTTTTTAATTGTATAAGGATCAATTAGAGAAACAGACAGACAGTCATTAAATTAAAAAAAAATATTCTTAATTTTATTCTACTACTTCTCCTAAGTCCCCTAGACAACTTTTTTTTTAAATTGACTTCAAAGTACAGACTTTTGTCCTCTCTTACTTAATATAATGTATCGAAGAAGATTTATATTATAACTAGGGAAGATTTATTTGATTGTTTGTTATGAATAAACCCCGAAACTATTGGACCGATTTAATAAAAGCACCAATTTAAAGCCACTTTATCGAGGAGTTACATATTTTACTTTTGTTCCCGATACTCATGCGGGATTGGGACTTACGCATGTAAAACCGCAGGACGCAGGGTGTATGTATAATATTTACTAACCTAACCCAACTCTCAAATCTTAGTCAGGATTTGAAACATGTGAATGCAGCAAATGTTGAAGCACAATTAAAAAATATTATCTTATTAAAATCTTAACATTGCTTGTTCTTAGATATAAGTATTAAAGATTATTCCAGAGACCCTCTGTAAAGTAAAATCATGCCCTTTAACCATCAAATAAAATCTAATCATCATAAACCACTTCAATAACAAGCTGCCCCTCCCAGCCTCACCCCTGTTCACACAAAGTGCTTATAAACTAAGCAAACATCGAAATCGGTTGAACTTTTGGACTTTGACGACGGAACAGACAAACAAACATTAGAATAAATAGTACTGGAGATATTTTAAAGAACAATACATCTTCAAATATTCACTCGTGGCGAGGGTTGACCTCGATCCGTCTTTATGAAAACAATCCTACAAACTCTTGATAACATCTACTACTAAGGTAGATATATATTTGAGCATACCCACACGAGCTGAACCTCGAGAATTAGCCATTTTTACTTTCGAGACGAGCATTCGCTTTGAGCATTTGGTTTTAAAGCGGGGTTTACATTATGTGATACCAGCTGCGCCACGCGGTTTCACCCGCGTAAGTCCCGATCCCGAGGGAATATCAATATTTTTCGTAAGAACCTTCTCCTGACAATAGCAAACACAACAAAAAATGAATTGGCGAAATCGGTTCAGCCGTTCAGACGTGATGCCGTGATCACGCAAAATAGGGATTTCTTTTTGTATTTAAAAATAAGATAAAAAGATAATATAGGAATAAGATTAGTGTAATTTTATTTTCACATAAAATTTGCGTAGATACAACGGTAGGTAGATTAAGGTGATCCAATATTTAAAATATTCCGTTTTGTTTTTTCCATATTTGGGTGCCTATTACCATGTATCGATACTTCTATCTTAATTTGTTTAAAATAAAACAATACAACATTTCAAAACAATTAGATATAATTATCTTAGTCATATTTAGGCAGTGAGCCCAGACTGCATTTTAATTTCAATGTAGTTGTTGTTTACTTCATGAATACCTACTATAATTTGGTATTCATCTTACTAATAGAAAGCGAGATCTTACTAATAGATTATTGAGGAGTAACATAGGTTACTGTTTATTCCGATATTCATATTCGATATTCAGCAGCTACTCATCAGTCATCACTAATATAAAGTTAAACGAATTAGACTCTTATGCAATTCAGTGCCATATAGTTCCATTGTTAGCCGCATCCAAAGACGGTAAAACCAGTTGACTGCTCATAAGTATTCCCCCCTCACGAAAATAATACGTCTTTTTAGTAGCACTCTCGTGCAAGAACGGCCAATCACAAAAATTCTAGGTAAAGATATGTTTTGCATCTGTCAACAACTAAGAGTCTGATTACAGATAGGTACCTAACGCGATTCCGGGACTGGGTATCAATTAAACAATTTACACGCATTTGAACTAGGTTTCACAAAAAAGTAAATTTAGCAACACATCTCCTCACCGGGTTCCCGCCAAAACTCCGTATCTTATCTTAATACTGCAATGTGCTTGACCGCCACACAGACACACAACATTAAGAACTTTGAACAATTTGACAATTATTGTTAATTTAGTCATGAGCACGTTATATTTATCAAGCATTTTGTCAATAACACAAAAGGTGTATTAGGTCGTACTTGCATTTGAGATGTTTAGTATTTGTCACTCTAACATTGTTACCGTGATAATGTATACATTTTGACAATGGGGCGTTTTGACGTTCGTACATTTTTCCACATAGGCAGCCCGTCCATATAGACATTTTGACTTTAGTAGGTAGGTACACACCAGTCAAGGAATCTCGCGGAATGAGCAGTCAATTAGCGTAATTGTTTTTGGCCACATCGGAAGATCCTCGTTTCGAGCCATCTTTCTACCTGCGTGTGCACATGCGTGGGTACACACAAGAGTGACTATTCTACAGGATATCAGTCATTTGAAGTCGTTCATGACGCGCTGTCTGTACTCCTCACTCCTGTTTAGCTCACGTTCCATTCAACACAAAAATATATCTACCTAAATAAAGTCATGTTTTAAATCAGTTCACAATTTAAAAATTATTTATTTTTAACAATTAATTTAATAAAAAATCTAAGCTAAATTAAACGATGATTTAAAAACAGAATCAACAATTTCATAAACTATAAAAAATTTATATACTTACTTCGAAGCTTAAAAAAACGTTGATCTTTAAATTGAAACCGATTTGAAAATCGAACAAAACGACTGGTGGATTTAATAAAAAATGGAGTCTTGATTTAATTTACAATTAATGATTATAAACGTTGTTTAATAATGCCTTATTAATGAAAACAACGATGTTTTCTATCGGCTTTCTTTTAAAACTCGGCCACTTTTGGTCAGAGATAACGATTAGATAGCTCGCTATCGCGTAGAATGTGTTGTGTTTTCGAGCTGGTTTGCATCAAAATGGATACAGTAGCCATCGTGATCTCAAGTCTCTGTGCTTGTATGGTGTTCATTTTGTTTTGGTTGTGGTTCTGTTTCGGAAATTGTGTGAGAAAAAGTAAGTGGATTATTTTGGATACATCTATGTACTGTCCTATTGCGCTAAAGTAAATAGTTTATTTATCACCTAAATAAAACTGTTTACTCGTCTGCAAGGAAAGCGTTAGTTATGATTTTCACGCCTTTCTTTCTATGTTTCTAATATTCCTTATTCCCTCATATCTTTCAAACTCCTCGACGGTTTTGTCAAATATATCGTTAGATTCGTCTCAATGTTGTATACATAGAATAATGTTTACTTTAAGAAAAATGCTTGAATTTTCTTTCATTTTAAATCCGACTTCCTACTTTATCACCCAATATCAACCCAATATAGTAAATCTGTTGTTATTTTACGCGTGTGGTGATAAATAACAGAAATGATTAATAAATGAATACTAAATAACATCCTTTTCAAAAAACAGTGCTGAAGTATTTCCATATTTTTTATTGCATTCGATTGTGAAATTCCGGCTTTGGAGACTAAAAAATGGAATTCCTGAATTGAAATAACTTGCCAATAATAATTATATTGCTAAAAGTAAAGAATGATGTCTCAAACAAAACAGAACTAACGTCAAAAAATAAACGAATATCAAAACTGTCATTGTCATTGTCACAGTGACAGAGAAAGATTTAAAGTTTTCTCGTTTTGAAAGTTTGCGGCAACAACCTGTAGATGTCGCCACACGTTTTAGTTTCAACTTAGGAATTAGGTGTTGCTTATCTTTTGATTATGAATAATTATGTTTTACTTATCAATGTGATGTAGGTACTTACTTATCCGGGTTTTTATCAAACGCATTTTGTTGTTTAGATATTATAATCCATCGTGTGCTACGTCCTTCGTTTGTAATTTTTATATTTATATGCTTTATTTTTATTATATGAAATCATAAAAATCAAACACAGGAATCAATTTGTTTGATCGTGAATGTTGTCGATTTTTAGACCCTCAATTAAATATTTGCATCTATTATACATTTGAACTTACCTATACTAAAAGTTAAATTACTTAAGTACCTAAATAATATATGTGACTGTGTCAAAAGTGTAAAATATTCCAAATGGGTATGCTTGGACTGTTGGGGATCATTGGTTTCACGTTAATACTTTTTGGCGCATTTTTTATAATATACGTTGCATTGGTGTGGTACGCTGAAGGTAAGCATAGATTTAAACTACAGATAATGAGTATCTTGTTCTTTCAATGCTTCGCGACAGGGTTGTTTTAAGGCGGCGATAGGTAGATGATAATCAACGGTCCTTGTCCGATTGCATATAAATGAGCGAGATGGAATTGCGTAAAAAAATCTACAATTTCTCGTAAAATCAATAATTAACGAAGATTAAAATAATAATTTTATAAAATACGATGAAGGGGTTCTAGGTATTGTATTTTCTACTATTTTGATGCCTATAAGAAAATATAGCGGTTAAGGATTTAGAAGAAAAACTGATTTATTTTGTTAAACAGGGGTAACTTTGTCTGTATAATAGTGGTATTTAAAGTTATTTTTTATTGTTTTTGAAATGAAGGGGACACTTCTTGTATCATGTACAATAACATAATACATTGTTTAAAGATCTATTTGATACCGGCTATGAAGAAAAGTATTCAATCGGAAGGGATTTCACATGAGTCGCGTCCTTAAACATGAGCATCACCATCATCAGTATTGATTTTACTTACATTATCAAACTATAAATAATATATTATAGAGCTGCGGCAAAGTTGAGACATTTTAATTTTACAATAGGTACGACTCTGCTGGGGTCAACCAAAATTTAGTCTTTGGTTATCTTTAGACGCGGAGTAAAACATGAACAGCTACATATTATGTATTATGTACCTGCCAGTTATGTTTATTTGACGGCATCTCTCAGAAGGTTGCGGTTTCGATTCCCCCCGGGTGCAAGATTTAGGTTTAAAAATGTTATTTATACCTGGTCTGGGTGTTTTCTATGTATCAAGCATTAGAAAAGTACATCATGACTTTTCAATAAGATCACCATCCCTAACCTACACAATGTTTAAAGAGGTGTTTGACATTTTAATGACATTTTCAATGCACTTGCGACTCCTGCCTGTATAAATAGATAATTTTCCATCATATTATTATCTATGGCTTTATCTATAGATGGGTTAGAGAGTTAAGAAAGTACATTTTGCTTATAAAAATGACGTGTCGGGGTTTTTTTTTTAACTTACACAGTGTAGTATGCTCCATCGTAAACTGTGTTTGATTATTATTAAATCGAATTATCCATTTATTTTTTTGTCAATCATAATAAGTGCCAAGTGATATTTACAGTCTAGTTTTCAAAAATGTATTCGTTCGACGAATTGACGCCGATGGGGATATTAGGTCTCATAACAGCCATTTGCGTAATAGTTGCTGTATTTCTAATGGGGTGTGTCTTTTGTGTGCAGAACTATAACGGTAAGTCTTTCTAATGGACCAAGATATCGAATATAAAAATCAAATGTCTCAAATATGGCATAATCCAGTTCGGTGTCGGTATTTATATATTTACACGCGATATTTAAAGTTATGAAATGTTAGTTTTTCTACAAATAATCATACTTATCTTTTTCTCCATTAATCAGAATGACGTTTAATAGGGTTTTTTTTAATCTAATTATGTTTTGTGTTTGTACTTATTCTATGACATTTTTAATCATCGGTTCCTTCAAATAAATATTAGTATTAATTAATTATTTATTTAAAATTTGTTGTTTAACTTAAGGAACTGTACTAAACATCTTTATTTTTTTGTTATTCTATACCTAAATTGATGGATGATTGGACTGGATGGTTATCATTATTGCGTGAAAGTAATCTTAAAATTTAAACATTTACCCTACTATTAATTTTGGTTCAATCTTGAAATCGAAATAGGTACCTACCAGTCCATTTAGACAGGTAGGTAGGTATTTACATATGACTCCGTCAAGAAATTCTAAAGAATTACTACAAATTTCGTACACTAAAGTGTACGAACTGGATTGAAAAAAACGGGAATTCATACAGTTTACATTATCAAAAGTGTCATGTAAAGTTAATTCCTCAATTTATCGCTTATCTCCCGATTACAATCTAGATTGTTATGATTCATTTATCACAACGACATACCTATTTGTGGCTTTTTATTGCACTCATTTGTTATTTAGTTATTACTACTCCACAGTGTGTTACGTAAACTATTTTGTTAATTTTATTTTTCAGTGCTTGATTTGAAGTTTAACGTTAAAAGACGTTTGTGTCAGTTTTAAAATTTAAATAACTACGTAGGTAGCTAGCAAAAGTGCTGTCATAGAAGATTGTTTGTGTTCACACCTATATTTTTTTTTTAAATGGCGCTAGGCATCGTATTTTTCTTGTCTAGTATTATAATTATTAGTGTACTTTTTGTGGTTTGTGTCCGTTTTGAGCGTTGGAGAAACAAGAGTAAGTTTCAGAGTTTTGACGAAAAGGGTTGGTTTAAAATGACGCCGGGTGTCATACGCGTTATTATAGGTAGTATTAACAGTTCGAGGAGCTCGTTAGCTTCAGAGATTATGTTCATTAGATGATCATAAGATTTTTTTAATAATCCTACAGTATTGGGACTTACGTGAGTAGAACCACGGGACTCAGTGTAATATATAGCTTAGTAATTAATAAAATTAATGTCGCTTTTCTTTTAAACAAGGAGTTAAAGGTACATGGAGTTGAAATATTTAAGACTAGACAAATAAAATATAGATGGCGTTGAAATAAAGTAGAATGTCAACGCCATCTCTATTTCAAGTATTAAACAACTTCAAAACATGACGTCTACATCGACGTGTCTTAATTGCGCGTGTATACTATTGTAACATGGTTGAAACGTCGAAGTAATAACATAGATTATAATATACGCCATTAAGACCCGGTAAAATGTACCTATGTTTAACAACGAAGTCAACATTATGGCGAAGTAAAAAATATCTTTGTACCATTTAATTTGTTAATTTCATGATTCTCGATGTGATAGGCGAGTATGCAGCACCCACAAATCCTTTTCACACAAGAAGTCCATTAGACGTTTTGTGTCTTTATTATTTATTCCGAATACTCGTTAACCTCGTAATGTAATAATTTATAAATAGGACTCTATTTAAAAAAGAATCCAAATGAAATTAATAATTAATTAATAAAATTAATTAGTCATCAGTCGTCAGTCATCCCTACTCATTATTCATTTCACTCTTATTCTTTTTATTTTTATAGAATGTTATGTAACAACTAATGTAAGTACTACCTTTATTACAAGTTAACATTTATTTTTCAATGTCCACGTTAAGAAATACTAGTTGCCAAGAGATTTTTCTTATTCTAGGCAAAACAACTAGAAATTATTTAAATTTCAAGGAAATACCTATATAAAATAAGCATTTCGAGATCTAAATAATTAAACCTTTTTTTATTCTTAATATTTTTACTATTGTTCCCTATTTTAGTCATTTTTTTAATATATATTTATATTTATTATATATTTTAAATAATAGGGGTTAAAGTATGAAATTGCCGTTTTATTGCAATAGGTTCTTTGAATTGACATAGAATCTTCATGGTTTGAGGTTTTCGAATGAAACTTTTATCAAATGGTTTCTGTGATGTTCTTTTTTTAAAAAGTGTGAAACATTTGAATATCGACTTTCAATTGTTTTTGTTATTCAATTTAGACAAGAAAGATGGATACTGCGAAAATTCGAGTGATTTTTGAATACGAGTTCCGACGCGGAACTAACGCGGCAGAAACAGCCCGCAATATCAATGCTGCGTTTGGAGAGGGGTCTACTAATGAACGCACCGTGCGATTTTGGTTTAAACGCTTTCGTGATGGAAATTTCGACTTAAAGAACGAGCCACGAGGAAGACCGCCCACACAGGTGAATAACGATGAATTAAGAGAGATAGTGGAAGCCGATCCTAGTCAAACTACCCAGGAATTAGCGGCATGGTTTAACGTTACCTTACCCACTTTATTGACTCACTTGCGTCAAATCAATAAAATAAAAAAATACGTAAAATGGGTGCCTCATGATTTGACTGATATGCAGAAAGAAACGCGTGTTGAAACTTGTGTTGCCTTGTTGAACCGGTACAGAAATGAAGGAATATTGGATCGAATTGTAACATGTGATGAAAAGTGGATTCTTTATGATAACCGGAAAAGAAAAATGCAATGGCTGACCCCAGGTCAAATGCCACAACAGTGTCCTAAAGCAAAACTTACCAATAAAAAGGTAATGGTAACTGTTTGGTGGTCTCAGCATGGTGTTATTCACTATAGTTTTCTTCGATCTGGTCAAGCAATTACGGCAGATGTCTATTGTGCCGAACTCCGAACCATGTTGACAAAACTAGCAGTAAAACAGCCCCGACTCATGAATCGATCTTCACCATTATTGCTCCACGACAACGCGAGACCTCACACAGCATGAGAAACCATTTTGACCCTTCAGGAACTGCACTTAGAAACCATTCGTCATCCTCCGTATTCACCAGACCTTGCTCCAACGGACTACCATTTTTTTCGTGATTTGGACAATTATCTACGTGACAAGAAGTTTTCTTCCCAGGAGGCAGTACAAAATGCTTTCACACAGTTTGTGCAGTCTAGATCGTCGGAGTTCTATCGCAAAGGCGTTAATAACCTTCCCATTAGATGGCAGCAATGTATAGATAATAATGGCAACTATTTTGATTAAATAAATTTGTTAAAAATTTAAAAAATAAACAATTAAAATTTTCAGTACAAATCGGCAATTTCATACTTTAACCCCTAATTATAAAATAAACATTTCGAGATCTAAATAATTAAACCTTTTTTTATTCTTAATATTTTTACTATTGCGCCTTATTCTAGTCATTACGACTTAAAATTATATTAGAAATTTACAAGGACTTTCATCTTTTTATTCATGTTTTTGGCGATTAGAAAGACTAGTTGCCAAGAGATTTTTTGCCTCTGTTTCTGTTTCTCTTTGTTTCCTCTGCCACTGTTTGCATAATAACTAGAAAATATAAAAAAATATAAGGAAAAGATATAGAAAAAATGTGTTTGGTGATATTTGGTGATCTAGATAATATTTTATAAATAAGTATCTTTCTATCTTTTTCTGAAGCCGTTAATCTCAAATCCACTGATTATGAATAGGCATAGCTTATCCAATTGACGCACATGAGCCATAATATTTTATCGATACAGGTACAAGTTCTGCCATATTGTTTGTTGTTATATCGGTACTTCTTAAAGCGCCAACAAACTCTAGATGTTTTGAATTTTATACCAGTACACACACGTGAGCGGATGATGTCTAATCGTTGATAAAAAATGAGAATTCGAATTTAAAAATTTAAACTCGATTTTTGCAGTTCAATCTTAATTTCAATCTTCAATTTTAACGGAATAAATTTTGATTTTAATCTGACTTTTTTGTTAGAGAACGAACATTTTTTTAAACAAAGGTATATTTCAAAAGTTTAAATTTAAAACTCGCAAAAAGAGGATTGACACAAAAAAGAACAGTTTATTTTTAGACGTGTTGTTATTTTGTTTATAAATGGATAGATCTATAATAGGCGTTCTAATTTTTGTTGTTCTTAATATTTTGTTAATTTATGTGTATTACTACGTTCGATTTAAGTGCATGGGTAAGTTATCCTGCTTTTCTATTTAAAATTCGAAGACTACTTAAATAAGCTTATAAACTTAAAAATTTCGAATACTACTTTATTTAGAAAAATCGCACTTAAATTTTAAGTGTCATTTCAGTATTCGAGTATTATGAAGATGTTAGTTCCTCTATCAAGCTTAACTTACTGAACCGAATGCGATGAATTTTGGAAAGTAGACAGCTGAAGTACTGAAACAACACATAGGTTATTTTTAACCTGGTACCTACCTAGACTCAAGCTGACCACTTGGTGCAATTTAAACAGTAATTTATTTAATTGTAGGATAATTGTTATGTAACAAGTATAACATATTTTATTTAGTTTTTTATAGTTTTTATGCTTTCCTTGAGCCTGTAATACTTGTTAATAGCGTAATAAAGGTTGCTACCCTCCCACCATTGAGAGTAATCACTTAGAAAGTTCAAAAACCTCCCTTCGGAACAAGAAGGCGCATCATCATCATTATTGATAGTTGTACAACCCTTTATAGGCCCGAGCCTCTTTCCAAGTTTTCTTCTACATGTCCAACGCCGCTCTTTCCCAGATTTTGTGTATGGGTAACAGGACAGGACTGGACGTTCCAATCCTGCGTTGAACTTAGCAAACTTTGATGATTTATTTTATTGTTATCTTTTCTGTTTATTGTTGTTATATGAAGGAATTGTACAGTCAGCATCAAAACGTGACGACTCTAGATACCCGGCCGAAAAAAGCATTTGCTATAAAATCAATAATTAATCAGTAACTTTTGTAAAGCTTGATGTTAAGATGTTTTGCAAATTATAATGGTCCACAATTTTTGGACAATATGGGGTTCAGAGATCTTTGACATTGTAGTGTTCAGTAAATTTTGAACTTAAGTGATGTTTATTCTATTTTGGCGCTTGTTATGTTTATAGATTTCGGTAGGTATATTAAGATGTATAGCGATTTTGAAAATCTGAATGTGATCATCGACTTTTGATGCTGACTGTACGTTGTATATTATTTACAAAAAATGCTAATGATTGTCAATATTAAAAAAAAGTCCAAGTTAATTATTTCTCGTTAAGTAATTAAATTAAAAATCTTTAATCTAATCTTTCCTTAAAAACAAAACTTAAATACTTAATTAAATAAATAATTATGATAATACAAACCCGGTGGTGTAACCATAAAATTCTTGATATTGTTGATTGCTGCTAAAATTCCTTTCTATAACTTTTACAATAATTTATCAACCCCCTACATTGTCAAAGATTTAGGATATCGTGTGACTGAATTTTAGGTATGGTACATAAAATTGTCGTCGATTTGCGTAAATGGCTTAATTCTTTTAAGCCATATATTAATTTTATCTTTTATTATTATAATAATCATATACATTTATAATGGTTTATCTACCAGTACATATAACAATTTTTGCGCCTAAACATCAAATGGTTTTAACGCCATCTGTTTTCTAAGAGGTGAAATTTTTACGTCGAAAAGTTGTATCTAAATTTTGCCAATTTGATTTGATCTTATCTTACTAATATTATAAACGCGAAATGATGTATGTCTGTATGTGACTATGTTCCTCTTTCACGAAAAAAACCACTGAACTGATTGCAAAGAAACTTGGAATATAGGTATCCCGATAACGCTGTGGGAACGGGACTTACGCGGGTGAAACCGAGAGGCGGAGCTAGTCTACTGTATTCTTTATTTTCTTTATATTTCAAATTCTTATCATATTCATTTTTCATTTGAATTTCACTTATCTATCTAATTATTTAATTAATTATATTCATCATATTTTTTTGCATACCTACTCGGAAAAATAAGTAGTATCTATTCCAGAGATATGTAAAAACTACTAGATACGTAATAGGGCGAATTTCTTGGCGACACAAATCTAAGCCAGCTAGCCAAAGAAGTCTTAGTTCCATCCCAGCTCACGTCACGATCACCCGCTTGTTAACACACAGTACATTTAGTTCACTTTCACAACATTAACAATATACGTAAGTAAAGATGTATGTATTTATTTCAGTTTATTTTTTGAAAAAGTTTTTTTTTTTTTTCAAAAACTCAACGAAGTTTTTGACTTTGACGTTTTATCATTCTCTCCTAACCGCTTTAATAATAATATTATGACATCTCTTTCCGGACTTTTGTTTTTTACGCGTTAGTGAAATGTCGTCCTGAATTTTCATTTTTACAAAACATTGTTTTATTGCGTTTAAATTGTTTAATTTCGGCGGCAAGTTACCAATTTAGTTACGCGAAGTTCAACGAGTTAAGTGAAAAAAAAAATACCAGTGCCAAACACGAAATTAGCACGTTACATACAATTGTTCCATAGGGTTGGAGAAAAATCGTCGCCATTTTTTCTACAGCCTTCACGCATTGAAAATTATTTCAAACGATTACAGTTTAATAGTGGTAGTTCACTATTTGTACGAGAAATTGGCTAAATTGTGCTATATTGCTGACAGAAGCCATAACTAAGAAAAAGAAAGAAAGACATCTCTTTCTTACGTCATGCAAGTAGCATTGAGTCTTACGTTTTAGAAAGAGATAACAATAGTTTCGTCTATTTCTACTTTAAATTATGTAAATGAATAAAAATAATCGTGAATCCGGGGCCAAGAAGAAAAAAAAAATAAAAAAATAATAATGAGGTTGTATAGCATACTTTGTGCCGCTTTTCAATAATGATTTGTTCTGCAATAGCATCTCTATAACTTTAATAGACTCATTGATCTATTCTATGCTTATAATAAACGAAGTGAGGACAAAAAGTCTGTACTTGGAAGTCAATTAAATAAAAAAGTGGTTTAGGGGATTTAGGAGTAGTAGAACAAAATTATATAAAAATTCATGTCTGTCTGTCTGTCTGTTTGTTTGTTTCTCTATCATTTCCTTTATAATTAAAAACTACTAATTGAAATCTGGATAGTTCTATTTTCGAGGAAGGTCGTGGTATACTTTGCATCGAAATCCAATTAGTAGAACCCGAGTAATGAACGAATAAGTGCAACCGCTCGAGAAACGCTCAGCCGCAGCCCGCGCACGTGATAATGCGTTTTTCACTTCCGCGGGTGAAACCGCGGGGCGCAGCTAGTATCACATAAAGTGATCACTTTGTCATCAGCTCTTTTTGTTTTCTTTTGATTTGCATGAACTTACGCTATGGCGCTTTATTTTTTTTTTGTGGGGTTGAATAGACGAAGCGTAGTGATGTCCTAACAGAGCGACATAACCGTTTGTTCAGTAAAGCTATTTTTTAATAGATTAAAAAAAAGTTTATTCAATAGGAAAAAATATCTTTTCATAATTTTGTCAAATATAGGCGACACTACTCAAAATTATGGCATCTAATCTGTTTTATCATTTCTCTTTTCCCTATTTATCAGTTTCAGTACTTCCATATCAATGTCTTTTGTGTTGTTTTTATAATCGAGTCCATTTTTTAATCGATTCAAATTGCTATCAGCTACTATCTTTTTAAAATTATCAACAACGAACTTAGTCACCATTTAGATTCCTTTGATGATATATTTATTTTGGCATTTACTGACTTTTTATTCCACGACGAATGATACAAAAAGTCCGTTTGATCCAAGTTCCATTAGGATATTTTTGTTCACCGTTAGCATGGGTGAGAGAGCATACTTACATTATAATACCTACTGAAACATGCATGTATGAGTCAGTCCGGTTACGAGCTTGAACATGAGTTTGGCCGTATTGAGAAAGAGAGCTGGTAGCCAGCGTCGATCTGGGGCTCGATTCGGTAAGGACATAGAATGCGGAATGCCGGCGGGATGCAGGCGACGTGCAGGAGATGTACGTTAATTCGTATTCTGTAAATGTTATTTTACCTATTTATTATTTAATTAGTTACGTAGCCTTCAAAATTAAGGGCTACCTAATTATTTAAATAGCTCCCTTTATTCCTCAGCCAATCAATATTAAAAGAAGTTATAGAATAACTATTATTTTTACTCCTGCAAAAAATCGACCTCTGCAATGCTCATGCATCCCGCCTGTTTGTCGCATGCTATGTTTTTACAGAATCGGGCCACTGCAGCGCTTACCAGAACCGGCCAACGCGGGTGAAATATAGGATTTAAATATTTTATTTAGTTCGATCATCAGTATAAATACAAAATAAGATTAATCATATCATTAAAGCACTGTTAAAATTATCTCATAATCGCTGATAAACAACTAGTAATTAATTATATAGTAATCAGTGCACTGTTGTTTTAGAGCATTTAGACGTTTCTGTACTTTCCACATGTGTCAAAAATGAGTGCTTATCAGGCTGCGTATACATTTTGGATAATATTTATGGTGTCGTTCGTTATATTTGTGGTTTGCAGGCAGTTTAGTAAGTTATTTTCTAATTTCTTGAGTGCATTAAGATTAAATAGAATTATGGTCTGTTATTTCTCTAATAATGTTATTAAAAGGATATTATGCGTTCCTTATTCAATTACGTCATTATTATTAACGACCGAGCTTTCGCCAACCTTGCAGTTGACTTTTCAAGGTTGGTTTTCATTATTATAGAAAATTAAATCATCAAATAATAAATATAATATCTAATATATATTCGAACATGAATTAACCTATGACAAATTAAATTTTAATATTAAATAATAAAAAATAAAAACCGCAAATAACTATTTAGTTGTATTAATGGAAAATATCTCTATGTAGGTAATTAAAACTTGCAAAATGATATAATTACAACAAAAAATAAAAATAAAAACTAAAATATAATATATTAATCAAATAAATAATATAATTAGGAGTGATACAACATGTTGTTATTGATAAATAGTAATAATGTTGGTGTCACTACGTATTTCTAATGTAAATATATACGTAGAACACTATAAATGAAAATAATTAAGTTTATATTATTGAATTGCTAATAAACCGTAGGTTAAACGCTTGAGTTTGGGTGGTATCGGTGAAAACGGTCTCGCCTACTGTTTACCTAAAGACGATGCTTGCTCGACTGGTTCACAAGCAAAGTACCTAGGTCGTTTGCATTTGCATAAACTTTAAACCTACCCTAAACTACGGAAATATTAACTGATTTTTCTATAGGTGTTTTATTGTATTTTGTGATTTGTTAATAATGGATTCCTTACTAAATTTGTTTTAAAATGTTAAAAAGTTATTGCTAGAACTATGGTATGCGTTGTGTCTGTGTTCCTTTTGTTTAAATTATGTCTAAGAAATGTGATTGTTTGTTTCCACACGCCAACCTAAATTAATATTTTAATCTAACTTACGTTAGAATTTTAGTTTCTCAGTAAGTGATTAATGTAATTTTATGAGAAATAAAGAATTTTAAACCGTAAACCGTATTCAAAATTTAAAAAAGTAATGTTGTATAGTCTAGAGCGATTGTTTTTTTAACTACTGAATTTTTATAGGTGGTTACTACTAAAAGTTCACATAAATAAATCACCCTAAAAAAGAACCGTACCACGTCACGATAAACTTTGAATACTGCTATTTTATCAGATAACCGCTGATATTATAGCGAATATTAATTATATCAGTGGTCGGTACTGTATTGTTCTAGACGTTTTAGTTTATTTATTTATTAGTTTCACATTTGTTTGAAAAATGAATCCTTATTGGGCGGCTGGAGTGTTTTTGATTTCTGTTCATGTGGGGTGGATTATGTTGATATTATGCAAACATCACAGTAAGTCTTTTACGTCTTTGACAGCGGAATGATAAAGTTTTGTCCAAAAGGGATAAATTGGCGTGTTGTCATAAAAATATTCAAATCTTTAATGAAGGACAAATACAATGCAGTTTTTGATAGTTTTTATTTCTGTTTCGATCATCATTTGTTTCTATAACAATCGTCTCTGTTTTAATTTCGATCTTCCTTGTTTCCGCTTTGAACGAAAAATATACATATGGAAAAAGCTAATTACAATCAAATTAATCGATTGTTTTTGTTTTTATTTTCCGACTTATTAAAATATACCTCTATTGTGTTAATATAGGTTTCCCTCGTGGTTCTATCGACTACGTATTGTTATCTAGAAATAATTAGAATAACGAAAGCAAAAAGGGAACACTTAATGCTACAAAAAAATTGGCCAGTCGCGATAAAATCCGAATTCTGTTATTTATCTGATAACCGCTGATATAGCGAATATTAATTATATCAGTAATCAGTACAGTGTTGTTTTCAGACGTTTTTAGTACATTTTTATATACTTTTACGTGTCATTATTTTTATTAAGTTTTACTTATATTTTGTTTGATAGGCTTTGGATGGCTGTTTGTCATCTCTTGACAAAAGTCTAATATCCTAATAGACCTCCTTTAACTTATTTATAATTTATTATTGATTTAAGTTTTAAAAATGACTTATTATCCATCGCCTGCTTTTATATTTTGGATGACATTTTTGTTGGTGTTCTTCGTGGTTATAACATGCAAGTCTTTCAGTAAGTTCCTTATTTCTTCCCTCCTTTTCATATAAATGGCTTATTAACTAGGTAATTATAAATCAGTATCTGATCTGTGTACATTGCGCTCTGTTATAGCTTAAAACTCTATTATAATAATATGGCTAGTAGAATTATTAAATGTCTGATCTCAGTCAGTAGTATTAAAGTTTTTATCCAAGTATATTTTATAAGATATATGATTAGAAGTACGCCATTTTGAAAACGTTTTATAGAATTTCCATTCACCTAATATGATTCACGTTACTAATTCAATTTTATAGCTACACTAGGTATAATATGTTAACTATTAACTACTTTCTTTCGGTATTAAACTGGATTATTTTATCGAAAAATTTATTTTCAATGGTTCCTTTTATATTTCGTCATTTACTATTTCACCATTAACTGTAAATCTGGTTACACAGATCATAACATAGCGCTACTGCAAACTAGTATTTAGACTATACGATTTATAGGTTTCATTTGTCATTACTTACAGTATACATCGAAATAAATCGACTTTTTCTTTTGATGTGCTGAAGGTGGTATGGTGTACAAAATAATCTACAAATCGGATGGTGTAACGACCAACTGCCTACTTAATAACATTCCAAATTTCAAAAATCAGCAAAAAACACACAACCCCCTCTGCATTATGGTTCTAATACTACTAAGTGCTGCCATCTCCGACAAATTACTTTGTAGTTAAATAAACAGGTAATAGATGGCGTGTTTTTAAATTTCTATGAGAATGGTTTTTCTGAAAACAACTTTTCTTGTTCTCTATCTTCAATCACGTTAAAAAATAATCTAGTACATTTCACTGACATTTATCTTGATTATGATTGACAAAAAAATCTCTATATCGATCTATTTAAAGTTCAGAATCACATCTCAGTTATGCCGATAACAAATAATATTATTGAGATGTCTTAAAAAGTGATGTATGGCTCTCTCATACATCACTTTACATAGTGATTTTTAGCAAAAAATGACCGTTCATTGTTTTTAAATTTTGAATTTTAAAATAATTGAAATATGAGTACCGTTCTGTTTAAATTTTAAACCGAATTGAGTGATCGATTTTCAAAATAAGTGAATATTTTTGTTATTGATTTTTTAATTGCAATCTAATAATCATGGCGCCTTGGGATGAATCGAAAAACGCTGTCGTAGTTGAGGATGGTTCAAGCGTGAACATTACAGCTATAGCATATATCTGTGTATTGTTCACTGTGTTGATCATGTCGTTTGTTATATTATGCGTGAAAATGGCTCATTTGGGTACGTACAACAAATTCCTAGCATTTTGTAGCTACTTACAATTCTACTTAAAGTTTTTGAGGTCTTATAAGATGTATGTTAGCCCTATACGCAAAAAATCTGAACCGATTTCGATGAAACTGGAGATAGCCAAACACAAAGACCTAGATTAACACTTCTATGTAGATATTTATCCCAATATTCATAATAGCGGCTATCGAAGGTTTACTCAAAGGGTCACACACAATATCCTAGAGTCAATTGAATATTTACGTCCCACTTCTTCATTGTAATATCGCCTTTTTGTTTTGTTGTTAATTAAATGCTTATTTTTGTAGCCCTTTTATTGTCTCGCAGTAGATGTTTAAAGTACAGTATTCACCTCGATAATAAAGCCAGTCTCAATCTTGAGCGCTTGAATCCCACGCTTCACTACTCCACTCGCTTTGTACTCCAGGTACATAACTCCTTTGCTTCGCTCAGGAGTAAAGTTTTTAACAACACACACACAAAGTTTGGGAAATCCTGGATATAGATAAAGACTAAAAACTTACGTAGGTACTTATCAAAATTGTGTATGAATAGCGGAACATATTGTTCTGCGAATTTCAAATACCTATATTTAACATTTTTATCATTGAATTATCATTATCACAAAGAAAATCGTACCATTTATCTATAGACTTACATACCTACGTAGTATCAATTTGATTATAATGTAGTCAAAACGACAGAATCATAAAGAAGTAAAAATCAGGGTGAATTAAATTATTAAAGTCAATTAATTGCAAAAATCAAATGCTTTTTGAAAATCAATTTTTTACATAAATTTATACTTGAAATCCAAGATGGAACACGACGACGATGGTTGGATAATTGTAGAACCAACTCACACTGTTAATATAGGTGTTATAATAATCTTATCTCTCTGTATTCTGGCGCTTGTACTATGGATATTTACATGGATCACTGTCATTGTTATGGGTACGTTAATTTTATTTATAAAAAATGGAGTAAGTCAAATTGCAAGTTCTTACGTTTATTCTGTATCAATGATATATGCTAAAACGTTTACGAGATCACCCTTTTTTAAGTTTACCGCATTACTTAAAAATGGCAATGAAATCAAAGTCAAATATTATCTGTACAAGACTTATTATCGCTTAATTTATTTTACTTATAATTATCGAAAAATTGTAGATAGTACTATTTTGATTGTTACTGTAGTCAATAGTGTTGATTTTGTTAACTCAAAACTATAATTTTATTTTATTTTATGATTAATAAGTTTTTCCTCTAATAATATTCTCAAATTTGTGTTTGTGTAAAATAACAAACGTTGAGCAAAATGATGGACTTACCAGCTGATGATTTTTCAAGATTTTTTGAAATGGTTGTGGTGTTAACATTGATATTTTTATTAGTGATTCTCGTCTGTATTATGGGATGTATTGTCGGCAAATGTATATTTAAAATAGGTATGTTATGTCATAAAATCGCCTTGTTTTGACAAAACATAGGTTTTTTTTTAGTTTTACAGATTCATAGATAGTGTCGCCATCTTTTTCTACTATTCGTGTATGGTGTGTGCCTCACCTAGGTTTAGAGTTATTAGGTCGCCCTAAGGCTTCGAACTTAACCTAACGACTGGTATCAAAGATAACCACCAGGACCAACTGCTTAAAGTGCCTTCCAGAGTACCGAAGAACTCGAGAACATGGTGTTTTGCCACACAAATTATCGGCCACCTATCTAATTATTGACCGTGGTTAACGTTGCTTAACCCGCACGACCATTTAAAATCGGCAGGTATAGCTAGGCCAATGAGCTACTTATACTCTATCGGTGCATATTTAAAGCCTGATTACAGGTGTAAAATACAAATTGCCTTAACGATCCGACATTTTCATTACACTTCAAAATTGATAATATTTTTTGCAATCTACATAAGTAGTATGTATGTACCCACATACATAAGTGCGTATATGTACTTGGAGATCTGATAAAATGGACAGCAAGTATGTCTAAATCTACATGTTATTACGTAGTGTCGCTCTGATTACAATGTAGTCGGTACGACTGATTTACTGAACAACTATTAGGAATAGGAATTTTAATTGAAAAATTATTACGATTTAAGTAATTAATTTCTGATCATTAAAAGAAAGTGTTTTGCAGTTACCTTTAAATTTATGAATTAAATCTAAAGAGTTACTAATTTAAATTAAAGAAATCTGATTTTTAAAATTTGAAATTCAGTGATTGTATATTTTGAAAGTCTCAAGTTTTATTAAACTTCAGTGATTTTACTTATTACTATTTAACTTTCGAATTTAAAAAATTGAAATTATAAAATCAGTTTCGATTTCATAAAACTAGATTTTGAAATCAGAAAACAAAGATGGAGCAGCCAGGCTGGTACGATAGGTCCATGCACATAGGTCTTATCATTTTCCTATCATTTTGTGGCATAATCCTTTTGTTTTGGATCTTTTCGTGTGCGGTGATCATCATCGTAGGTATGTTATCGTAATTAATAATTATATACTTATATGATATTATCTGATATGGTTAGTATGTATTATGATTAGAATGAAGCCAATACTGTTGATTTGAAGACTTTAAAAACAATTTTAATGATTAAATTTTATATTTTAATGTAATTTAACTTATTTTTGCGGTTTTAAACGCGTTGCTTTTATTTTGTTATAATTATCAATACCCTACGTTTGATTTAAACTCATCTTCGTAAATACAAAAGAAAAATCTATAAAAAGTATTATTGTTTTGAATAACTTATTAAAAGTTGAGGAAAATGATGGACTTACCTGATGACATATTCTCACAAACTATTGAAATGACTGTAGTGTTCACGTTGCTCTGTTTATTAGTGATTCTTGTTTTTGTTGCGGGATGTTTTGTTGGAAAGTGTTTACGGAAAATGGGTATGTTATGTACTTACAAGTAATTTATAACCATTTTGTATCAATAACACTTATATTAAAATTAAGGATTCCCCAAGGAGTAAGATAATACTTCAAAGAATTCTAAATCCAGACTATAGATTGTTTGTTTGGTTACGAAAACAAAATCGATAGATTAGATTAAGATTTCCAAAAACAAAAAACGTCTGTTCGTCACAAATCGGAAGTTTCCCATTGGTCGAACTGTAACTACCTAATCGCTCTAACTAAATAAAAATGAATAAAATAAATATTGCACGATATTACACACAGCGCAATCTAGCTCCAAACTAAGCACTAGTATGAGTACTAAACGACGGATATACTACAATATTTTATTTTTTTCGCTTTGTAATTCCATTAACTAATGGGACACACAAATCGCGACGAACGTTCTTCGTACGTTCGTTTCTACTTTGCTAAAAAGAAAATAACGCTAAAGAACCACTTTGTGAGGGGCTTGTTTCATTACGTAGGCCGGTACAGCCGCTAAGAATGACGATTCGCAAGTCGTTCTAAGGCTACGTCCGCAAAGGCAGAAGGCTAGCGAGTCACCTAACTAAAACGAACAGTCTAAGCGCTTTGCTGTAAATCAAGTCAGAATGCGAACTAGGCGCTAGGTGCTAAGCAAGCCCCCCTCCTGCCTAAGAGGACGTAGCCTACAACCGATTATCCATCTTATAGATGAGCTTGCCTCATCTTAGAGATCTTTACTATATTATGGGTATACTAGCTGCGCCCCGCGGTTTCACCCGCGTAAGTCCAGTTTCCGCGGGAATATCGGGATAAAAGGTAGCCTATGTGTTAATCCAGGTTCCCAGCTACCTATATTCCAAGTTTCATCGCAATAGGTTCAGTAGTTTTTGTGTGAAAGAGTAACAACCTCACATACATACATACTTACATACAAACTTTCGCGTTTATAATATTAGTAAGATTACGGACCATTTACAAAGAGGACATGCCTTTATCAGGTAGGCCTCGTGACACTTTTAGATGTCACGAGGCTTACGGACTACTCACTAAACTAGAATTTGGGGTAGTTAATCTACGAAATTTAACTACGTTTTTTATTTTACTACGTAGTAAAGTCAGCATAGGTCGCAGCAAGCCGTTTTGCTATTGACCTGTAGATGGAAAATAAAAAAGTGGACGGATCTTAAACCTCACACTCAATTTGTCACGCGTTGATTCATAGAGAAATCTGAACACAACATATCTACTATATAACTGCTCTGTGGGGTATATACATTTTAGTCCAATTCTATCCATTTATAATAAGACCCTTTAATCATTTGAATTGAAAACTTAATAAAGAATAGGTAGTATCGATGATCGATGACAATTCAGTTGCGAATCCCCTAAAACGTTTAGATAAATAGGTACCTACGTCACCTATATTAGGTACTCACCTTTATTATTGTTCCGAAATACAGTCCTCTCCAAGCACTTGTGTCGTGTGATAATGCTAGATATCAATGATACTGTCAATTCTAAGATAAACATAAGACTCCTTATCGAAAATTCTAAAGCATTCTGTCAAAAAGTTGTACCGCGAGTGCCTAAAACATGGTCGAATTTATTAACTTTTAAATAATCCAGTGCAATATCATTTCAATAATTTGATAATTTAGAAATGTCTGTGAGTGATTAGTTTTAAAACTCATCTAGTTGGTCGTTCAAGCAAGATATGAGTGAATTTCAAATAAAATGTTACATTTTCAAATATTGTTCTATTTTGAAAACAAGAATGTTTTGATTTCAACTTTTCAGTAACATGATTTTCGAAAATTGAAATTTAAAATAACAAAATGGCCCCAATGTACGGACAACCGAACTACAGCTTCTTCGAGAGCGAAGAGGTCGATAGTTCGGAGTACGAGGATGGTAAACGCGAAGAGCCAGTTACAAACCTGACGCAGATGGCTTTCTGGTACATGATAGTACTGATATCCATGCTGCTGCTTTGGCTCTTCATGTTCTTCTGTCTCAGGATAATTGCACTGCGTACGTTTTTATCTGTTCATCATAAGATACTTACCGTCCATAGTTTCTTAATTCCATTTAATCCATTATTTTTGTTCCATTAATCGGACAAATGGGAGTACTTAACCGTAATTTAAATATTTTCTTGTACCTTCCGTATTTTAATGCTTCCCATTTATTTTGATATATTTGTTCAGTAGGACTAATGGGAATAGATACTTTTAAATTGATATTTAAGGCACTTTAACGACCAAAGTCCTTAAATGTTACTAGAATAGGTTCCAAAGTAAGTTTTTGACGCAACATACCATTTTAATATAAAAGGTATAATAGTAAGTACAACAAATAATGTTA
Organism: Idaea dimidiata; assembly: GCA_949358125.1. Lineage (NCBI taxonomy): Eukaryota > Metazoa > Arthropoda > Insecta > Lepidoptera > Geometridae > Idaea > Idaea dimidiata. Next base: position 14,674,819 of record OX442334.1, read on the forward strand.
GGTCGTAAACGAAGTCAGAATTAAAATCTATGTTTGTTCCAGAATTTCTCAGCTGTCTATAATTTCTATAACAATCGGCTCATTAGTTTATGCGTGCAGCAGTGACAAACATCCTAATACTCTCACACAATCGCACTTTCATAAATCAGTCAGATTAATAGATTGCTTTCCATTTGTCCCATTATTGCTGTTCCATTAATGACTGGAATTAGAATTTAAAAAATTAGATTATTATTCTTCCCATTTTTTCAAGTAAGCATGTAGAGTATGTATAGATTAATCGCCACGAGTTTTTAATGTAATAGGTAATTAGAATAATCTTTTAATTACCCCCTTCCTACATGGGTACGTAGTTAAAGAACTATTAATATCTAATCAATATTGACTTAGTTTCTCGATTGCTATTGACGTGGGCAAACAGACAAATTAATTTATATCTCTTAAAGTTTATCAAAAAGGCTTATAACATCATAAAAAGTTAATACTTGGGGGTATAAAATACAATCTATATCGGAAAGATTAAAGTATTTAGTTTTCACTAAATTCTTCGTTTAGTGTTGGTTTTACCATTAAGAAGATCGGCTTAAATTTAACGCAACGGAAAAATGTGATTTTTAAAAATAAATTAAAAAATGCTAAAAATAAAGTGATATGTTGTGTTGAAAGAAAACCGTTATTTCGCCGATATTAATTTGTTTAAATACCGTGTACCTTTTTAAAATTAAATTAATAAAAATGGATGAATCTCATATTGAAACGCCAGAGTTTAACTTTGCCGATATGGTGTGGGCTGCGCTCTGTTTGAGCACAGCTTTCATCATTCTTATATTTGTTATTACCTGCATCAGGGTACTTGTTTTTGGTAAATATCTTGCACGTATTTTATGTCCGATTATTTTTAATTTTTATTTTATATTTATTCATATTCCATTATTTTAATCACGCGATAAAACCGGATAAATAAAGTGTTTTATCATATTCCATTTACAAAAATTTTATAGCTACTATTAGCAGATGAGTACTCTAGTGTATTCTTATCAGTGAATCCATTATTCAGATTCGTCATGATTCTATTAAGGAACCTTTGCCTTTAAATATTGGTTATATTTATTACAAAGAATCGTAAAGTTTTGAAATAATTTAATTCCATAGGATTATGATAAAAATGAAATAATTAACTTTATTACATTATACTTAGATAGAGTCGGATCAATAACACTGTATATGTATTTGCAATCATTATTTGCAACACTACTGTTCCAAGCAAAGGGTCTTTGTTTCATACTAATACTAAAATAACGTACTACCTATGCCATTTTAATTCAAGCGTTGGCATAGTCAGCGGCAGAAATTTGCATTTTTTTCTCAATCGTTTATCATATTATGGTAGAACCAAACGGATAGTGAGGTTTTTCGAAAGTTTTGTATATAAAACGAAAAATCGTTTTTCTTATAACTTATAACTCGTTGAAAATTGTGAAAAATGACTTATCGCTGCTACAGTGGTTTTAGGAAAAGATTTTTTAAAGTTAGGGTGCAAATGGTCTCGAAACTGGAACCAGGCCCCAATCACTCCTTTTCTAATTTGATTGGGTCAACTGGGACCACATTAGTTTAGGTGTCCATACCTAAACTAATGTGGCCCCAGTTGACATTCCAAATCGAGGACCTCTTCTTTGAAGTAGATTTAATGGCTTGTATAAATGTTTATTTTACACGTTGTTTTTCTTGTAATTCCAGGGCAGAAAACGCGCAATCCGCAGCAGAGGCGGGTGTATGTGGGGTCCCGACCACGTCAGTCGCTCGAACCTCAGGAGCCAACTATCTACGTCAGCCCTTCCAATTTACCACCTCCGCCCAAATATGGTACTTGAACGGTTTTAAAAATATAATGATTTTCTTAAATTATATTCTACTCAAAGTTTAATTTTATTTTAAGTGCTTAAGCCGCAAACATGCCTAAGTTGTAGTAAATGGTAAAATGCAAAACAAAAATTCGACGTACAAGTCATCAACGCCGGTAGACCAATTCGTCAAGTCGCTACTTCCGAATTGAATAATTGAGATGCGTTGTTAGTTCGAATCCCGCTCAACATTGACTGTGCGTTGTGTTGTTGTGGATGTAGTTTTCCTTTAAAATATCTTTAGTTTTAATCGATTACTGGTATGAAAAAGAGTATGATTTTTGTGTTTTATGTATCTACTTTTTTATGTATGTTTGTTAGTTAACATACATGTAAATGGGATGGGATTAGGTGAAATCCCCGCGTTATGCCAGTATGCGATACAGTAAACTTTTACTTTTCTTAATAAATAAAATTGTAGCATATCAAACTATGCCAAATAAAAAGAGCTTTAACATGATGATCTTATCGTAAATCAATATGATTTAAATTTAATAGTATATTAATAGTAATACGTATATCTCAAACATTGTAAATGGGCCTCTCAAAATTCAGAATTACATTCGACGAATTGACGTTTGACTTAACCAGCAATAAATTATGATAAAAACGGGTGACCGATAATAAATAGTATATTTTGAAAGAAATATTTAATTTTATTGACAAGTCACCATAAGTTGCTTAATTTGTTACAAAAGCAAGTCATAATAAGCTCAAATAAAGTACCTATTACTAAGAACATTTGGTAACAATCGACAATTTCTTCACATTCCAGAATGCATGGCACCGCCCAGCTACGAGGAAGTAGTGGGAGTCCATAGCTACCCCAACTACAACATCCAGCCAATATCGACGCCCATCAGCGTGGCACTAGCGCAGTCTTCGAGCAACGCCTCCGGTCACGCTGATGCTCACGTTAGCATCGCCCGTACTGCTGACGCGCCGCTGACGTCAGTGGTTTTGACCGACGAGAGACGAGCATCAACGACTGTTGCTGCTCGATCGTGAATGAACCAATCACGATGTAGATATATTGATTAGGTTATTATTGAATTAATGGCAGGTTCCATTTGTTTGGGTTCCTTAGTCAGCAAAGAACCCTTGTGTTTTAAATAGGTATCCTATTAAGCGATTACATATATTATGGAGTAATAAGAACACAAAAATGACAATCGTAACAGTTGTCCCATTAGTCCCATTAATAGGACAAACACTATGGGACAAATAGGACGCTTTCAAATTAGTGATTGAATTTAAAATTTAATACGTTTGCTTTAAATATATCCGTAGGTTTTGGCGCGGTGATCGAGCACCTACCTAGGACGCAACAGGTTGTGGGTTCGATTGATCGCAGTCAAATATTTTTTTGTAAAACCCACATACTATCTACTTTCGTTATGTAGATAACAAATGAAAGAAATCCTTAAATAAATTATGATTGTATTTTCAAGCAACTTCAGCTAGGGCAACTTCAACTCGAGGTTTTTGTAAAGCGATTACTAATTTTTTAGACTTATATGGTTGTTTTCGTTACAAAACGATCATGTTGTCACTTATAAATTATTGAGCTCTGTGAAAAACAGTAAATACCTCTTGTAAAACAGTATTTGTAGCTGAATTATTACTCGCTCAAGCACTTTGCCAAAGTAACTTTTACGTTATTTAGTATATAAAATCGTATTATGTACCTTACTAGGTAACTAAAGGTTAAAAGTAAATTACCACCTAGATAAAGGAGATGTTTTAATTCCATTTGTTCCGTTAAATATTACAATCGGACAATTGGGATAAAAATCTAAGCCCCATTTTTCCTTAAGTATTGCAATAGGACTATTGAGATAAAATCTCAATACTATTTGTCTCATTAATATTTTCAATGGGACTATTGGGATAAAAACATAGTCCCATTTGATCTATTTATTAAAAATAAATATTTGTATCTGGTCTAGGTGTCTTTCTATGTATGATATATAATGTATTTACAAAAATAATAAACAATTATTTGTAGTTTATCCGTTGTCCAGTACCCATATTACAAGCCTAGTGCTTAGTTTGGGGCTAGATTGCGCTGTGTGTCAAAAATGTCGTTCAATATTTATTTATTTTTATTTATTTAAAAATAAATAAATATTTATATTTTATATTTTATTTATATTATATTTATAAATATCCCATTAATGGGACAAATAAGAAGTACTTAGTCATCTGATCGTAAATTCAAATAAAAGCAAAGATGTACTTTCCACTCTGTCTTTACATTATGTATTGTGATATAGTAGTAAATATGTATTAAATACGTTTATATAACGTGAGTGACATATTACGAGCATTTAGTTAAAATAAAATAACTGTACGGTTTTTGAAGCGTTTGTTTTTAAACGGATATTTTTGCTTTGTTTAATAATATCTTATGAGGACGTAAGATTTATTTTTTACTGAGCAAAAATGTATTTTTATACTTTAAATTTACTTTTTAAATTAAAAAAATACGTAACTATGTTTTTGAGTTTTTATTTTTAAATCCAACGGTCTTCCGCCGACTAAACTGAGTTAGTTTAGCTTAGCTGCCTTACTAAGTTAATAAATGTGAGAGTTTGTGTGTAAGTATTATTTATAGGTACTTATTTGTTACCTACTCCTTAACGCAAAAAATAACTGAACCGATTGCGGTGAAACTTAGAACGGAGATAGTTGAAGATCTGGATTGGCACATAGACTACTTTGTATCCTGATATTCCTACGGGGTAAGGACTTAGGTATGCGGGCAAAACCTACAGACACAGATGATTTATAGAATTGGCTAATAGAAAAGTCACAATACATATAATACAGTATGAATAGTCCAGTCCACAATGATTAACTGTAAAATAGCTACTACCTAGATAGCTACTCGTATGTACGAGTTACTCTGCGACTTCCCCCTTACGTTTGGTTACGTCCACACTAGGCAGACTGATTCGCACGTAGCTAGCTCGCACTGTGTGAGCAAGCTACTATTATAAAGAAGTCAACTAAAATACCTTAGCCTTATAAGGGCGGAATAGAAGCATAAAAAGTAAGGTATTACGATCATTAGCGAGCACCACCTATTGAGATGGCAGCCTTTTCATGGCTGACTTCGATACACAGCGCAGTTATTGACAGTGGCCAGTACAGCTGTGGTATCATCTAATTGGCATCCATCGCCACTAGTTGCTATTTACTGTCAAAAAACATATTTCGTATTCTACATTGCTGCTTTGAAGTAATCACCGGTAACAACCACGTTACTTCAAAGCAGCAATGTAATGCAACTTAGCAACTACTAGCGGTGGATGCTAATTAGATGATAACACAGCAGGTAAGCGATGACTTACCTAATGTGCCAGCCCCAAATAAGTTTGGTCTTTAGCAGACCTTGAGCTCCCGGAGGGATGCAATTGGCAACTCCCAGAGGGATGCAACAGGCAACTTCGCTCGGATGACAAAATGACCGCTGCCAACGCAGGAAAAACTAACTACTGGTTTGCTAGGTTGCTGGTTTACAACACCAACTAGAGTTTTTTTGGCGAAAACGGGTTGAGGAGATGTGTTACTAAATTTTAATTTTTGTGAAACCTAGTTCAAATGCGTGTAAATTGTTTAATTTTTAGGGCATATTAATCAATTTAGTTTCGTGAAGGTGTACAAGTGGAATAAAAGTGAAAATCGGTGCAAAACATGGACTTTAGCATTTTCTCCAAAGCTCCCTGAACAATCTTTGTAAATGGCCGCCATATTATACATAATACTTGACACTGGTTAATTTTCAAATGGCCATAATCGGTTCACAACCGATTAGAAATAATAAAAAAAAACACCAACTAGTAGGGATGGAGTAGCACTAATTTTATGCCAAATAGCCTTCCCCAGATCGCCGCCTTTTACAACACCAATTAACCTGTCACCCATCCAAGTATAATTATTGCATCAAGCGTTGCTTAACCCGCACAACCTTTCAAATACAGCAGGTGCAGCTACGCCAAATAGCTTCTCAATATGTGTAACTGTGTAATCAATCGATCAAAGCTCCTATATTAAACGTAACAGCAAAGTTACCCTACTGTGTTCACTATGAACTGTAATGTTACAATCACCATCAAGTAATGTATGGAATGTGTCTGTACCGTTCGATTATGGTTATCTAGATCTTTACTGATTTTATCTTTAGGAAATCTAGTCTAATAAAACACAATTTTTACTGGGTTTTACTCGAGTTTTATTAACCGATAAAACGCGAGCGTTAAACCCGGTAAGTATTGTGTTTTATTATGCAAAATCGTGAAATCCTTAGACAAAATTTTAAAATAAAGTCCGACTAAAGACTGAATATAAAGACTACTCACACTATGAGTTTCTAGTCTTTCCACTGAACAAAACGGGTGAAACGCTCATAGAGTAATATCCCAGAGCTGCCAGACCTAGTCATTTTAACAGGACTGAAATTTTGAGGATTTCTAGTGTAAATAAGAATAATAATACCAATAACACGAGACGAGCAACTCTGGCCCAATAGGACTTGAACCGTCTTCAAGTCCTATAGGGTGTAAATTCTTGGATTACAGTTCTTTATAAAATAATTTCATTTTTTTCTATCCAGATTACAATAACATAGTTACATAACAGCAAGCTGGATTAACACAAAATCAACTTTTAATCTCAATATCTCAATAAATCTCGGAATTTTCGCGGGTCCCATACCTGATATGTAAGTATGGGTTTTTATTTTAAATTACTGTTCCTTTTTAGCAAGATAGGCGACATCAAACTCGTGCGCCATTTTTTGTGAAGAAAAGGCTGTGCACCACGTGACTTGAAAAGACCAATCACGTCACGATAGAAAACTAAAGTATTTACAGTATTAGTCAATGAATGACCGGGCAAGTGAATTTTGGGAATTTTGAATTTTGGCAACTGTAGGTAGGATGCAAGGGGTTAAGACGACGATAGATGATAACTAACGGTCCTTGTCCGATTGGATATAAATGAGCGAGATGAAATTGCATGAAAAAATCTACAATTTCTCGTAAAATCAATCATTAACGAAGATTAAAATAATATTTTTATAAAATGCGATGAAGAGGTTCTAGGTATTGTATTTTCTAATATTATGATGCCTATAATAAAATATAGCGGTTAAGGATTTAAAAGAAAAATTGATTAATTTTGTAAAACAAGGGTAACTTTGCCCGTATAATAGTGGTATTTAAAGTTATTTTTTATTGTTTTTTTAATGAAGGGGACACTTCTTGTATCATGTACAATAACATAATACACACCTCAACATCGTCTAGGGATATTTCATATAAAGTTCTTAAATTCTAAAAATACTGGATGTTTTTATTTTATTTTTAAGATATCTTATTTTATAGGTATTTTTTAACGATTATAAATTTGAATTTAAAATAAATAATTAACAACAATTGATTTAAGCGGCATTACTAAGGTGAAATTCGAATGTTTTAATTTACCTAGCATAGTTATTGGTTTTTTTTTTCTTCAAATTAAAGTTTTAAAGCAAGTTAGTGATTGATTCGGATTTTATGCGACTGTTTTCATCATTCAGCGGCGCCGTTTAACAAGAGAGGTGATGTTACGGGGTGTAGGCATGCTCCAAAGGGGGGCTACTCAACGGACGGTTGCTGAGGCGATTGGAACAAAACAAAATGTGATATCAAGATTATGATAGATTAAGATTATCACTTTATCGTGCTACTGGTGAAGTGGCTGAAAGACACCCTGGCGGTAGGCGCATTACCACTCACCGGCAAGACCGTTTTTTGCAAGTTGCCGCGAGAATGCAACCAAATGTTACGGCCATGCAGTTAGTTCAAAGGCTCCAGTCAGAACTTCAGTTGCTTGTGAGTGACCAAACTGTGAGAAGAAGACTGCATGAAGCTAACCTGCATGCTCGCAGACCGCTTCGTACTCCAGCGCTGCGCTGAGGAAATCGTGGAAGAAGATTTTAGTGGGCCCGTGAACATTTGCTCTGGGAGGATATCCAGTGGTCTGTAGTACAGTTTACCGATGAGTCCCGATTTGGTTTTCATCCTGATTCACGAAGAGTACGTGTATGGCGAGTTCCTGGTCGTGAGAGCCTTTTGCGACACCCTCAGGAAGCCCATCCTTACCATGGCGGGACAATTATGGTTTGGGCGGGAATTCGTGTCGGTGGCAGAACAGACCTCGTTTGGATCAGAAACACCATAACCGCTGAAAAATACCGTAACTAGGTGCTAATACCAATTGTCCATCCCCATCGACTACAAATGGGTCAAGAATTCACACTCATGCAAGACAAAGCCTGCCCGCACACAGCGCGAGTCGTGATCAGCTGGCTGCAGGAGCACGATGTGTCGGTCTTAAGCTGGCCCGCGCAACCACCAGACCTAAACCCCATAGAGCACGCGTGGGACATGCTCCAAAGAAGGGCTCTGAAGGATTTTCCTGCAAACATTGCAACTGAAGAGCAACTTTTTTTGCATCTAAGCAGGACTTGGGACAACATTCCACAGCAAGACTTTGATAACTTGATTCAAAGCATGAAAAACGGCTGCAGAACTGTTGTTAATGTCATGGGTGATTTCACAGACTACTAATTTTTGTATCATTTTAAAAATTTGAATAGTTAGCTTTATTTTTCTTTTTTCTTAAAAAAAAAGCATTCATCTTTAATTTTACCATTTTTCCATTTTTTGTCTTTACTTAAATAAAACCTAAATTGTGCAAAAAAATACTTTATTTTATGTTGAAGTATAGTCCGTTAAATGGGCTTTTCAAAAATATATACATGTTGCATGTTATTTATATTTTTAATTTAATAAATTGAGAAAATTCAAAATATCCCTAGACGATGTTGATGTGTGTACATTGTTTGATCTATTTGATACCGATTATGAAGAAAAATATTCAATCGGAAGAGATTTCACATCAGTCGCGTCCTTAAAAGTAAAAAATGAGTTTAATTTCATATCACCATCGCGCAACCTAAAGAAAACTGTAGGTAAATAGATATGATGTAATTAGAAGCGGTCCGGCGACCGCGACCTTGCTACAATTACAAGAGTCATGTGATACCAAGTACCGGTCACAGCTCAGCCACCAAGTTGCGTGACAACATCACGTGAAGCTAGGGTTAAGAGATCGCACTACTGAGCGCTTCAATCATCGACAGTCATTTTCTTTACATAATGGGCCCTACCATGCTCGTTTGTCGTTGCTATGTCGTCCTTTTGTCGTTCAAAAAAATAAAGTAAATATTAAATAAAAAATACCCCGACTACTTTTAAAAACCACAGACAATTTTAAAAAATCTTTTTATTTTTTTGAAGTTTGTTTTTCTTTTTTTTTTAATTATTTGATGTGTTTTTAATTTTTTTTTTTAAGCTGAACGACAACGCAACGACTCCGCGACGACTTATAAGACATCATGGTAGGGCCCATTATTATGGGTGAAGTCGTCCCCCTCGAAACTGGGACCGGGGACCACCTGACCCCTTTAGTAGTAGGCAACTGGGCCCAAAGGAAATGAATCGTCTCTTGCTTCAATTTCGATTGTCCTTTTTTTGCATTTCGACTGCCTTTTGTTTCGATTTCAATTGCGAGTTCGGGACATAAGCGGGTAAAACCGCAGGCCTGCGGTTTCACCCGCTTATGTCCCGAACTCGCGGGATTTTCCAAAAAAACCCTTTTCTTATTGAATCTCTAAACACCAGAGAGAACTTACTCTTCCAATTTTAATATTATGTCCCTAGGACCAAACAGCGGTTTGGGCTCTGCGTTGATATACCTACAATCTAACTTCTTACTAGCGAAAGTTTGTATATGTCTGTATGTGACTTTGTTACTCTTTACGCAAAAACTACAGAACCCATTGCGATGAAACTTGAAATATAGCTACCTGCAGACCTGGAATAACACATAGGCTACTTTTTATCCCGATATTCCCGCGGGAAGGGGACTTACGTAGATAAAATCGCGGGGCGCAGCGTATAGATGATGATGCGCGGGGAAAGCTGTAACAGATGTGTTGCGTCAGGGAATGCAATACTTTATTCCTTTCACTGAGGTAGCACTTTCAAGCAAAGCTCTACCCTGGTTCGGAGCCGAGTGTAGACGTGCAGAAGCACTAAAACACGATGCTTATCTGGCTTGGGTTGATGCTCGACACCGCAAATCTGTTGATGTCACCTTAAAGAAGAAGACTCTGTCTAGTCGTTGCTGGTGAAACTCCTCCTAGTCTACTGGGTTGCGGGGCATACATGCCGGAGATCCGCATCCGTCAGACTGAGGTTCTTAAAACGCTGCAGAAACTGGACGTGAGTAAAGCCAGTGGTCCTGATGGGATTCCATCGATTGTGCTCAGGACCTGTGCGCCTGAGCTCGCTCCTGCTTTGACTCGCCTCTTTCGCCTCTCAATGTCAACTGGTCAGGTACCGAAAGCGTGGAAGCTTGCCAACGTGCAACCGGTACCCAAAAAAGGTAGCCGCGCGGACCCTACTAACTACCGTCCAATTTCAGTCACTTCCATACTGTGTAAAACAATGGAACGTGTGTTGAACAATAAGCTTCTGGCATACCTAGAAGCGAATGACCTCCTCAGTGATCGACAATACGGGTTTCGCCGTAATCGATCCACTGGGGATCTTCTAGCGTATGTCACTTACATCTTAGGTGAGGCCATGGAGAGACACGGCGAAGCGCTTGCTGTCTCTCTAGACATCTCCAAGGCCTTTGACAGGGTTTGGCACGACGGCCTTATCGGTAAGCTTCCTTCGTACGGTCTGCCTAATGGTTTCTGTGCCTGGATTTCTGATTTCCTGAGGGACAGGTCTTTACGAGTAGTCATTGGTAGTTGCTCGTCTGACCAAATGGCTATTAATGCCGGCGTCCCCCAGGGGTCTGTCCTCTCTGCAACTCTGTTCTTGCTGCATATCAATGATCTGCTAAAGCCAGGTATCTATGGGTACGCAGATGACAGCACAGTTGTTGAGAGCTTCACTGCCAGTGCGCGAACCAGTGCAGGTGAGATCCAGTGTCTTAGGGAGGCGATGGTCGAGCGCATGAGCTTGACCTTAAAGGCGGTCTCCGATTGGGGTGAAGCCAACCGGTCAGGTTCAACGCGTCCAAGACCCAGGCGTGTCTGTTCTCCGCTAAAAGGAGTCAATTCCCTCTGACTCCTACTTTTCGGGATGTGTCCGTGCCGATAACTGACCACCTTGAGCTTCTTGGGGTCTCTTTATCACCATCTCTCAACTTTGGTTCATTCATTGAATCCAAAGCCCAACTAGCCTCGAAAAAGCTGAGTGTTCTTGCCAAGGTGAGACGGTACTTTAGTTCGGGTCAATTGCTTGACTTGTACCTAGCACAGGTCCGATCGTGCATGGAGTACTGCTCCCACCTTTGGGACGGTTCGGCAAAATACCAGCTTGAGGCGTTGGAGTCAATTGAGAGGAGAGCCAAGAGGCTCATCGGCGACGATGAACTTGTGACAAAAAGGCTTCAAAGCCTTGAACATCGTCGTAGGGTTGCAAGTTTGTCGGTCTTTTATCGGATACATTTCGGGGAGTGTGCCACGGAACTGCGCCATCTGGTTTTGCCTTCTCCATTCTACCGTTTTACATCGAGGCAAACTGAAAGGCGGCACCGGTTCATGGTTAAAATACCCGTCACCCGAACGAAACGATTCGCTTCGTCTTTCTTTGTTCGGACTGCAAGGGAATGGAATCGGTTGCCTGAGTATGTCTTCCCGGTAGTATACAACTTGGGGGTCTTCAAGTCGCGAGTGAATAGGTTTCTTCTAGGTAAGCGTGCTACATCTTAGATCACATCGTCGCTTTCCATCAGGTGAGATAGTGGTCAAACGTTGACCTATCAACCAATAAAAAAAAAATAAAAAAGATGAGTCACAGGTTGAGTCAATCAGTCAAGACATCGAATTTAATATAAAAAAATAAAAAATTGCACGACGTTACACACAGCGCAATCGAGACCCAATAAGCACTAGTCTTGTTCCATGGGTACTAGACAACGTAAACAAGGTGTAACGGGTAAGCCCTTTTAATCCGAAAGGGGGTTGTTCTAGACGTCTAGGCGAACAATTTTTGTTTTACGACTTTTGAAAATTCAAACTTATTACACGTTTTTTTTGTAAATACATACATAAATTATACATAGAAAGCCTATTTTTAAGTTGTGTTTGTTTTCTTTGTACGTATTTGTATTTGGTGTGTATAATAAAGAATTTATTCATTCATTCATTCAAAGACACCCAGAACATATACAAATATTTTTTAAGCCTTATTATTATTATTATTGTTACCATTTTTGGATTCTCGGGGCTATGGAGCACCCGGACCTTTGGAAGGCGTGCGTGGGGCCGAAGCCAACACGTAGAGGCCCGTTTTAGTAACATTTAATTTCAAAATTTGAGATGGACACCAAACCGGCGATTATCGGGTCGACAACCCCCGGGTCGGATAGAACTATGAATAAACTACGAGTGAAAACTACTTGGGCTATGGAAATGAGTTGGTAGTGGATCGGGTACTGGGGGGAACTATGGGGAATATGGCGCCTGCCGTCACAATGTTCAACAAACACGTAAAAATGGCAGACGGAGACTCGCCAACTCACAAACTGGGCCACCCTAATTAAGCCGAGCAAATTACAGCCAGGGGGCAACAGGGGCGTGAGAGGCTGAAGGATGGAGAGACCTCACTGGATTTTAAACCATCCTAGGTCGAGATCCTGTGGAGCGGGCCAACTCATCACTGACGTGAAGTATCCATCCTCCGAGCATTTCTGCTCTCGCGACTCCACTCTGACCGGCCGGTGAAGGCAAGCCAAAGGCGGGGGACCACTTCCTCGTCAGTGTTCACTCCGACCAGCCAACTAAGGCAAGCCGGAGGTGAGGAACGGTGACTTCCCCCTGGAGCACTCGGGAAGCCGCGGGGTCGCTACTCCCCGACACCTCGCCTCAAGGTGCCCTGCGGGCTTATTATTATTATTATTATAATTGAACCCGCAGCCTTCTGCATTGCAGTCGAGAGTCCGCCCTGCGCGCCACAGAGGCCGTAATAATACTTATATGTATGGATATTGACATGTATTCTGTAACTATAAAGTCTTAACGCCTCAGTATTTTAATATTTCTCTCGAATACGGTTCGAAACCTACTTAGCTAAGTGTTGTTATATAAATTAGTCACGCGTGACGTGCGGCCGTGACGAGTTGTCCAGCTGTGGTAAATCATTTGTTTCGATTTACAAGGAAGCGTATTGTAGCGGTCATCTGCCATTGTTTCTACACGTGTCCTAACTCAATACTACACTACTTACCTAGGATATTACACACTAGCTGCGCCCCGCAGTTTCACCCGCGAAAGTTTCGATTCCTTGGAAGTATCGGGATCGTGGCTCTGTTAAGGATCATTTATATTCATAGTAGTCATAGTAATAAAATATACCTACATAAAATTAGAAAAATCTAGTCTAAACAATTTTAAAAGAACACTATCTACAAGTCTATTTTGATCCAAGTCTGGTTCTACATGTCTATTTTTAATATCTACTAATGTAAATGATTATCGAGATAATCGTAAAATTAAATAATAAAATTCATAAATAAATATATACTTAGTATTATTCATTCAGTATCTTCTAAAGTGTCGACAAGAGCGCACGCGATTGACTAACGCGAAAAAAAACTCGATTAAGTTTTCAAAAAAAATATTAAGATTATTATAAATTGTAAGCGAATACGTATACCTACTATTATTTATAAATGTATTTAATTTGATGCAAGTGTATTTAACTTGATGCAGTGCTTTGTATTCCATGGATATTTGATTTGAGGTCTGTAAGTTTCTTCAGTTACTGTAATATCTTACTAATCTTACTAATATTGTAAACGCGAAAGTTTGCAAGCATGTATGTCTGTAACTTTGTTACTCAATCACGCTAAAACTACTGAACCGATTATAAAGAAACTTAAAACATAAGTAGCTGAAAACCGGGAATAACACATAGGCTACTTTATATCCCGATATTCCCGCGGGACCAGGACTTACGCGGGTGAAACCGCGGATAGTTTAGGTCTACTTTTACTATTAAGTTCTGATTGCGGGCTACTTACGGCCAAAGACATTTAGACAGATAATACTATACGTGGTATTATTTAATGTTTTTGCTTATACCAGCCGAATACCAGATACACGGTATATCGTCGTCTTCGCTCCTAGAAGACTGTGCTCTTGACAACTTCTGATATATCAATTTCAATCATGTTCTCTAAGGTTAAGGTAGTTTTTGCTTTGATTTATAAAAACTGTCCTGTTGAACCCAGTTGGTATCAGTCTGTCCTTATCTAACTAACCGACTAACAATAAAGTGAAAAAAGGACAGACTAGGGTCTCACTAACATCAAGCATTTTTGATGTTAGTGAGACATCAGAACATTTTTTTGACGAAGTAAGCTTTCTAGTTACTATATAGTACTGTTTCTAAATAAACTAAATACAAGACAACAAAGACTAAATGTTATTCTCTATACTAAAATAATTATTTGACTTTTCTTCGATCGTAAAAGAAACAAAAGGCGATCGAGACTGAGACAAATGACGATCGTTTAGCCCTAGTTGGTATACTTCTATGAGTTGAGATGAGTTGATTATGGAGTTGATAATGAGTTATTAATAGCATCTCAATTAATAACAAAAATGACTTCTACAATTAGGCTGTCACCGTGGTCGGTAAAAACCGATTCGAAAATTTCCATTTTGATGTAGATACTAGCTGCGCCCCGCAGTTTTACCCGCGTAAGTCCCGTTCCCGCCGAAATATTGGGATAAAAGTAGCCTGTGTGTTATTCCTGGTATCCAGCTACCTATATTTCAAGTTTCATCGCAATCGGTTCAGTAGTTTTTGCGTGAAAGAGTAACAAAGTCACATACGTCCATGCATATCTACAGGATCTACTCGGATGCAACCGCCCGGGCGCAAGTCTGATATAAATCTTCGAAGTGCTGAGCAGAATCAGCAAATTGTTAAGTTTTCGACTTTCACCTTATAGAAAAAGCCCTTTGGTCTAAAGGTAAAACATTGTTAAACACTTTATTTATCCGATTGAATCGCGTTTTAAAACATTGAATAAATGGCGCTCTCCTGGAACCATATTATTTTCATTACAAACACTCTTTATACGAATGTCTCTTGTTTAAACTTTAAACGTAGTTTATAATCTACTTAGGTTTTCTCAGTAAAGTGCTCTCGAGCTCTTCTGTTTACAGAACTACTTATATGAGTTACTTTTTGAATTCACACGATTTGTTAACATAGTTACTCCCCTTCGCGACCAAGATCATTGTAGCATGATCGAAACTTCGAGGTAAGAAAATTAAAAATACGCGATTAAGACCCGGTAAAATGTAACTATACTAGTATTAATAAAACACTTTATTTATCCGGTTTTATCGCGTTTTTATTCATTATTTGAACCGAGCTTTCGCCAACTTTACAGTTGGCTTTTTCAAGGTTGACTGAGTGTTTTATTATGCAAAATCGCGAAGAAGAAGAAATTATACTAGTATTATTTATATTCTAGTAGTACTATTAGTAGTACCTACCTATATTCTAGAATCAAGATAACTAAGTATACCTATAGATTTGCTTATTAAGTATAACAAATCATCGGTCGGTGTCGCTACAGTGCATCGCATGCGGAAGAATGCATCGCTTTCACTCGACGAGATGCTTATCTATTACTAGCTGCGCCCCGCGGTTTTACCCGTGTAAGTCCCGTTCCCGCAGAAATATAGAAATAAAAAGTAGCCTATGTGTTATTGTCGATATCCAGCTACCTATATTCCAAGTTTCATCGCAATCGGTTCAGTAGTTTTTGCGTGAAAGAGTACAAAATCACTTAAATACATACAAACTTTCGAGTTTATAATATTGATTAGTGAGATTTGAACGTTGCATGGTTCCTTATTATTTTTGTATAGTGGTGTCTCCCACCTAGTGTACATACCTAAAGCCGTGTTTTTATAAGTGTCGCAAAAGTTATAGTCATATTTGCAAAAAAAAAATGCGTAGCACCAGCGATTTCTTAATAAAACTAGTGTCGACCAAATTTTTTGTGAAGTTGACTATAACTTTTGCGACACTACTTTAGTTTTCAGGTATACATAGAATAGGATTTTCGTTGTTTATTTTTCGTTTTTTCGTATAATTAAAGTATAGGTAGAGTTATTCTACGAACGAAAAAAAAGTGTCTACCAGAATGAAAATATGTCTTTCATTTAGTACGGCATTTTGACAGCTTTCCTTTCTGAGTGACAGTTTTGTTCGTTCATAGAATGAAAGTAAAGGTCCCGTTACGACTGCTATCAAAGTTGACAACGTTGGGTAGAAGCAGTTGTGGAATGAGGATTTTGGAATGGAGGGTTGGGTGAAAGGTCTAGGGAGGTTAGATTGGATTAGCCTTCTTCTTCTTTTCGTGTAGTGGTGTCTCTCACTTAGTATAACAGTTTTCAGGCTTGACCTAACGACTGCTAACAGAGATCATGATTGATTTATGTAGATACTTATTCGAAATGGCATAGGAGACTTAGGTTAATAAAAGCTGGAGGCGATAAAACTCGAAAATACTCCTTCAAAAAGCCTGAAAGTTGTTTATAGTAGGTATAATATGACAGAAATTTGAATTCCTAATATGTTATTGTTTGCCGATTTGAAATAATTTCCAAAATAGGGCCTCCAAATTTACTTAAAAATCGCCTTTTATTTGAAAAAAAAAAAGTAAAAAACGATTATTAATATTAACACTTCCTTTAGCCGTAACAAAGAAATAATTATTATTTTAATATTCTAGTTAGTCGAGATAATTATTGACGCAAATAATTTTCCAAAAACATACATTTTCCTTGATAATATTTCTTGATTTAGGTACCATTCTAGTATCAAAATACTTATTTGTTTTGATGTAACTTTATCAAAATATTTCTTATACGTAGTATGACGCGCCATCGTCGGCGCGGGCGTCGCTGTCTCGGTGCAGAAAGCCTGTAATACTGGTTCTGCCGGGATGACACTCGTCGGAGTGGAATCACCAGTTCACAAAGCACGTCATTTGAGCGGGTTTGTCCGAAATTACTACGTATCTAACCTGAGACACTACAACATGAAAAGGTTGTATAGTTAGAATACTGAGGTTTATGCACTACTTATACTTTATACAATTGGAAAGCCTTTTGTTTATGAACTCTTTTTATCACAACTATAATGCTATTAATAGCCTACCTTTATCAAAGAATTTATATTCATAATCATCATCAGACTGTTGTAGTCCACTGCTGGACATAGGCCTCTCCAATTGCACGCCACCTAGATCTATTTTCGGCTTCTCGCACCCAGTTTGTGCCAGCCGTCTTGCACAAATCGTCACTCCAACGTGCCTGAGCACGTCCTTTGCCGAGACGCGGTCTCCACTTTAGAACTCGAAAAAAGTTATATTACTAGCATACGAGCATTCTAGTTATAGTTATATAACTCTAAAACGTAAATAGGTATTTGCGGATTTATTCCATTCTATAGTTTATGCCCAACAGTAGACCACAATAAAAGACTATACTTATAAAAGTACTTTAATTTTCAAGGATACACAGAAAAAACCTATGTGTTACACCTCACACTTTTGTCGAATTTCAAAAGAATTATTTGTGATGTCTGCTCTATATAGAATTTTACCTCTATAGGTATCTACTTAGGTTAGGTACTAATACAACCTAGTTAGTGACACTTGATTACTAAATATGGTGCATTTATAAATTATTGATATAGTTTCAAAGATTTTAATGACAAGTTATGTCTTCTATGGCCTAACGACATCCTGTGACTTTGTTTGGGATACGAACGGACTTGTGATCTCAAAAGGAAAATAGTCAACCATGGGCCACGCATCCTTGACACGAAAAGTAAGCCCTTAATTGATATTGAATGTCGCTCACAAAAACGAACTCGAAAAATGCCTTTCTTAACTCGAGTTTAGTTGCATTTTTTTAAACTTTTATCTCATAAGTAATTAATTTAGATAAACACGATTGTTGTACAAAATTGTTCCTAGAAAAATCAGAGTGGATTTGTAAATAAAAGAAGGAAGTTCTTTCAAAAATGTAGAAACATCGATTATAGGGCCTGTCTTAAATGGTGTTTAACCTTGTACCATTTTTAATTTGAAGGCAGAATTTTCGTTTATATTCATATAATAACATTTCGTTAGCATATAATAACATAACGTTTGCATTTCATATAATATAGACCTGATAAATCGGAGATTTACAATAAGTAGGTACAACAGATAACACCAAGTTTAAAAAATAAGAATAGGAAGTGACAAAACCCTGCAGGCTCACCTTAAAGATGTCGATTGTTCATCTTGCTATTTAGACATTAAGTTTTAAAAGTCTTTAATCGTCGTTACATTGATTTTGTTGCCAAGGCCTGTACCTTGACTATGACTAACCTACAAGTTGTTATTCAAAACCTAACAACTACCTAGAAAATAAATAACTTACTATCAATTCAGTAGAAAAGCAGCAAGTATCAATTATCTAGGTAATTATTCTGTCCTTTCCTGAGGCGTTTTCTCAGCGATTAATAAACACGACTAGCAACCGAGAAATCTAGATCAATTACAAATAAAATCTACAACGTATGATCTACGCTCACTATGTCGTATAGTATTTTTCAGGAAACATAAAGTCAAACTTTTTTATAAAAATATTATTCTAATTTTCTAAGGTAGCAGGACAAACGTATAAAATAACTCTATCCATTTCGAAGGATTTAACGATGACGCTAGCCACATAATACAATTAGCCTGTACGCAAGTACATACTATTTCGGATTTTTTAGCTTTGTTTGAGTGGTACCTGGTTTACACTTCATAGCTACTAAATAGGCCTGTTTAAAATGTTTTAACTACGCCGGAGGTGGGCCGGACCCAAAAATAGGGGATGATATTGATGAGTACGACAAAAGTTGTATGTTTAGATAAGATACAGAAGCAAGCACTCGCTGGATTCTAATTACTAATTATAGCCCTCCCTGTATGGTGGCTGATATAAATAATAAAATCATAATTTCTTCTATAGTTTTCGCGATTTTGCATAATAAAACACTATTTATCCGGGTTAATGCCTTGATAAAGCCAACTGTAAAGTTGGCGAATAAAAGATTAAGCCGGATAAATAAAGTGTTTTATTAATAAAATCATATTATAAATATTTTATTTTTATTGTATGGCCGTAAATCCTTAATAGGTTTCATTTTAAACATGTTACGTAAATAAGTGGGTATCATTTCCTGACATGCAATCGTACAATTGCTATAAACCTCAAAGTCAAGGCAAAATATTGTCCATTATTGTATGTATGTGTGGTTTACATATCGTGCAGGCCGTGCAGCTTTTATGGTCGTTTACGTATTGAAAACGTTTTGGGAAAAATGTCGTTCAGGACGTGGCCATCGTTCTTTAAAGTATTTTTTAATGAAATTAAATGACTATTATTTTGTGATAAAAACTGACGGAACGGAATGCAAAGTACATCCTCTGTCTGTAACAATGATTTTCTTAGTATGTACTTAGTTTTTTGTCATTACATTTTTCGAAATAAAACTCGTTTTTCCGGTTTTGACTGCGTTGTTTTTATTATTTTTAGCATTTTATCAATGCCCTGCTTTTGAGATCTTTACAGATGTCTTTCTCAATGTTACCTACATTTAAAAAAAAATTACATAGTATGTGTACCAGCCTACACATAGTATATGGTTTCGTACTTCATTATACTTATTTATTTTTGCCTAATGGAGACATAATAGCAGGGCGCCAACGATATGAATTTTTAATTTCATTTATTTCTCATAAGGTTAAGACAATTTGACTTACCATGATATCTTAGAAGTCGTCGCTAAGTCGCCGCTATATCATGTAGCTAAAAATGAATATAAGAAAAACACTTCAAATAATAAAAATAAAAAAATAATTTAAAAAATAAAGTTTTTTTTTTATTATCTGTGATTTTTTAAAATTCGGGTTAGTTTTTATTAAGGATTTACGGCAGTATACAAGATGTAACGGGCAAGCCCTTTTAAGCCGAAAAGGGGTTGTTCTATACGTCTAGGCGAACAACTTTTGTTCTACGACTTTTGAAAATTCGAAGTACTTTTCGAAAATTTTAAGTGTAAAGTTTACTTGAAGATCAGCTGTTTCTTAGAGTTCTAGGTCATTGACCTTATGTTGTCCTTTAATTTAGTGTGTTCTACTACAATCAAACCTTCAATTACCTTTATTTTCAAAAGCAGCTGTTTTTTCAGTGAAACATAACCCTAAATTTTCAAAAAAAAGTTCGAATTTTCAAAAGTCGTAGAACAAAAGTTGTTCGCCTAGACGTCTAGAACAACCACCTTTCGGCTTAAAAGGGCTTGCCCGTTACATCTTGTATGTACTACTACTTTACTCTGGTGCTTTGATGATCGATCATCAAGAATTTCTATCCGTTTATCTTATCTATAGAATGTTGATACATATTACGAGTTTTTTTTTTCATGCAATTCCAACTCACTCGTTTCTATGCAACCGAACAAGGACAGATAATTATGATGTATCGCTGTCTTAAGATTATCTTTAATGAAACACATTTTGCGGTTTTAATCGCGTGGTGTTTATTATTATGAAAATTAGCATTAAAAATTGTTAAACGTAATAAACGTTTCGCAATTAATACTGACAACTAAGTAATGTTTTTGGCAGTCTATGTATCTATGTATGTTCCACCATAAAGCCTTAACTACTGAACCGATTTTTATTCCTATATTTTAATGAATCCATATAGTAACCTTATTTAAGAAACAACCTACCTACCTATGTATTACAAATAGCCCGATGTAATTAACAAATTCTGTTCACAATTAGTTACTAAAGTAACGATTATGTTTTGTGAAATATTGAGGTTACTGTTTGCATTAACCTTGAGGGTGTAATGACTCTAGAGTCATAGAGATTCAATATTAGATTTAGAACAGGAGCCTTATTTTTAAATCGCTCGTTGCACTTCAGGCAATTTAAATAATTCGATATCTGCTGATTATCGTTTGATGCCGAACTCCTGCTGCGAGTGGTTGATACCACTCGTTGTGAACGTGCGATTCACGTAGAAAAATTACATAAATTGAACGAAAATCAGTAGAAATCGAAGTACCTATTAAAATCGATCGAAATGCCTCATTTGGTTCAAAAATAGAGCTGAATAGAATCAAAATGATTGGAACGTTTGTGGGGAAAATGTTTTAGTGTTCGCGTGAGCTTTATTATTTTAGCATTTTTTCAATGGTCGACGTATCGACACCGTCGAACGTTGCAAAAGTGCTGAAAATGATAAAAACATCACGCTATTAAAACCGAAAAATGAGTTCACTTAACCAAATAAAAAAAAACAAGAAAAATCAACATTTAAATTGCCAAATCAGAGGCATATAAAACAATAATTTTCAAACAAATAAATACCTAAATTTAAATTTATTCTAAAACGTATTGTTTGCAGGTCTAGAAAATATCTGTTTTCTTCAACTTTTGGGGATAAGACCGTCTATTGTACCTTTATTCAATGTAATTTAGCTGTAAGTTTTTGTGTCCATAAGACAAGTATTTATTTTTATTAATTTTTATCTACCCTAATCATAATTTTTATATTCGCAGTCAAATGGATTAACCGATTTCGATAAAATTACGTAGGGGTTAGAATAAAATAAAAACGGACTTCCATATAGTTATTAAATTTTCGCGATATTGCATAATGGAATACAATAGTTACCGGATTTTACTCGTGTTTTATTTATTAATGGCATTGTTACAATGTACCGAGTTCTACAGAGCTTTCGCTAACTTTACAGTTAGCTTGAAAAAGCTGCAACACCACGAAACGTCGGGCGATAATGAATGCTTAATTTAAGTAAAAGCAACGCGATCAAAACTGTAAAAATTAGCTTAATTTTTATTCGGCAGAAAAATCTAAGATGTTAGTTATACTACCTATGCGTTTACAAATTGGACAATACTCCTAGCACATTCCTAACTAACAAGTACCATTTTATTATTATAAATTAGAGTATTTATAAACAAAACACGCATTCAAAGACGGACAATGCATTTTAAAATGTATTAGGTATGTTTGAATGGATATGTCTAGTTTAAGGAATTACCTTTACAAAAATATTTACGTATCAACTGTAGTACATGGTAGGTGTATTACTGTACTGTTAATATTACAAATGTTCCGAAGCGATAATTCACCTTGAGTATCGTGGACCGAAACTAAATAGATGTTTTGTAACAATAGTATTCTACAATGTCGCTTCATGGTTCACCTCGCTGTTCTTTAAAGACATTCGTTTCGGTCATACAAACTTCGTATGCTTCGGAGCAAAATCTTATTTCTTACTAACATTATAAACGCGAAAGTTTGTATGTATGTGAGGTTGTTACTCTTTCACGCAAAAACTACTTAACCGATTGCGATAAAACTTGGGATATAGGTCGCTGGGGCCTGGATTAACACATAGGCTGCTTTTTATACCGATATTCCCGCGGGAACGGGACTTAGCGGGTGAAACCGCGGGTGCAGCTAGTGTATAATACGCAAAATGAGCAATACCTGCAAATTAAACAAAATGCCAAATGATCGAAACGCAAAATCTATACCAATAAACGCCCCGCGGGTGAAACCCCTGCGCCCAGCGGTTTCACCCGTTCCCGCGGGACTATCGGTATAAGAAGTAGCCTATATATACTAATCTAGGTCTCCACCTATCTGTATACAACGATATTTCGACGCATTAGGTTCACTAGTTTTTACGTGATTGAGTGGCAAACATACATAATACATATTCACAAACTTTCAGCTTTGAATAGGATAATAAAGAGGAAAGATTTGAAATAAAACTTATTTATGTTTTAATCGCGTTGTTTTTATTATCAGCATTTGCAATGCCAATGCAATGTAATATGAGTTTTATTTCAGTACAAAGTCGTGAAAACAGAAAAAAAACTATGTGTAATTATTCACTTGTTTGTGAGAAATTGGCTCCTAAACTAGGTACTCCACCGATTTCCGATATTCTTTCACCAATAGAAAGCTATTGTTATCGAGGAGTAACTTTTGATTCCGATATTCTAATGGGATCGGAACTTACGCTGGTGAAATCGAAGACGCAGCTAGAGTACAGTAAAGCACGCAAAATGTGCAAGTAGCCACATGTCCACATCGTACAATTGACCAATACGCAAAAGCATAGATAATTAATCGAAAAGAACAAAAAGAAATCGAAAAGAAACAAAATACGATCAAAACTAAAACATAGGCGATGGAAAGAAAAGGCAATCGAAGTAAGAAGTAAGAACTATAGTGGATGTTCTAACAACGACGTTCGAATTTTGATTCATCTTTTTAAAGGGAAATCAAATTCGTATTTCCCAAACAGTTATTTCCCGAACAGTTTGATTTTGGAACTGGTGAAGCTTGTCCGTCAGAGCCGTATTTCAAATGCAACACTATCAGGCGACCTATTTACTTAATTATACTTCATAAATGTCCTTCCTTTATCAATAAACCAACTTATCAATATAATTACTTTGAGAGTATTACTTTAAAGATAACAATTAGATCATATCCAACATTAAGTACTTCCCTATTAAATAAATAAACAAAGATAATACTTACTGTCTATAACTGTGTAGATAATTGGGTACTACTACTTACGTATGCTAGTAGCAAACAAGTAGTACTACTACGTTTGATTATAGGTTTTCCTCAGTAGCGGTAGTTAGCTGGTTTTTCTACAGGTATTTCACAATTTGTGCAAAAAATTGGCATATTTTTCCTCGTTGTCGTCGGCGCAACATAGTATTTTAGCCCTACTATAGTAGGTTGAGGCGCTTCGGGGCATAAAGTCCATTACGCAAAATGACCACAACACGCAAATTGGACAAAACTGAAAATGTACAATAGGTATATGGCCACATCTAGCTTCACATACAAGTATGACCAATACGTAAAATCGTAGGGTAAACTATAAAAATTGAATTTTGAAACAACAAAAAAAGATGATCGAAATGGAAAAAAAAACAATGTAGGGGCCTCCCCCTCGGCATAGTCATTTTGCCATCGTAACTTTTTTTCGATCTCTTGTCGAGTGAAAATTAAATAAATAATAATAAATAATTATCTCACCAAATTGCACACAGCACAATCTAGTCCAAAACTAAGCACTAGGCTTGTACTATGGGTACTAAACAACGGATATAAGTACTTCATATTATACTTTTTTTTTGTAAATACATACATATAAGACACCCAGACCAGATCCAAATATTTATTTTACCTGAAATTACTTTACCTGAATTGATTGCAAATGCAGATGTTTCAAAAACTAATAAACCAATTGCGATGAAACTTAGTACGCATATAGCTGGAGATCTGTATTGACACATAACTGTCACACATACATACTTAAATCCCGAAATTCTCACGGGATCGGGAGTTACAAGGAAGAAATCGCGAACACTATACTAGTATATTTACAAAACATTAATGCGTACGGTATAGTACTTATAACGCGGTAGTAAGTCGAGTGTAAAGAAAGCTCAAAGCTCTCTAAAGGTCAAAAGTCAATGAATTAAACTGCTTTACTTACAATACTATACTGAAGTATTGTCCGTCAATGGGGAGTATATACGAGTATACCTGCTTCACTACGTCATCGACAAGTGACTGGGGACGTCACGATGTCGCTGGGATTTTGAGGCGGTGGTACAAGTTACGAGGGAAAGCGTTTTGGTTATCTTAGTAGTGGTGAAAGTTTGAGTGTAACTAAATGAGTAGGTACCTATGTAGTACCCCTTCAGGTAAAAACATTTGAATTTATTTAATGAAACTTGGGATGCAGATAGACGGAGACCTCGCAGGATCCGAACGTCGGTGAAACCACGCGACGCAGTTTTTGGCTTGGTGCAATCCTGCAATAATTTATTTAATTTTAAATTTAAACCATAATACAAAATAAAATTTATTTTATTTTCAATTTAAACCATAATACAAATTAGTAAAGAATCGTTTTGAAAAGCTTTCTTCAATGACACAAAGCCACAAAAAAGGCAAGGGGATTTACTTTTTCCCCGCTTTAGCCCCCATCTTAGACTCGTCATTCACCATGATTCACTCGCGTCCCCAGCCAGCAGCGACCGCGCGTGGCGTCACGTAAACAGTTTCACTCTGACGCTCAAACCGATCGGACACAACTATAATTTATTATTAGTTATCATATCACTTTCCCTATTTTTGAGAAATACTATAGTGATTGAAAAGAAGTTTTTGTGGAATTCGAATTTGGAATGTGATGGTTTTGTGACGTGTTTCAATTTGGAATTTTAAAAGTGTTTTTTTTTTATTTATTGGATTGTTTTGTTATGGTGGGTACTTTTTTACCGCGTAAGATAAAAGTATGAAAACCTAAGCAGGTTTTTGGTTTAAAAACCTGTGTAGGTTCTATCTCCAGTCTCTTGAACAAATCAGTTGCAATTATGTAGGTACGTACTGACGAACTATCTAGCTTAGTTAAAACATAGTAAATGCAACTTACCCCGTTTTTTGTATTGTAAAGTGACGTTAGTTTAAAGTGACGCAAAACCTCTTTGGCGCGGCGCCCGATGTCCCGACTGCAATGCAGAAGGTTGCGGTGCGGGTGGTTCGATCCCCGCCGGGTGCAAATATTTATGCTTAAAAATAAATATACTACTATTCTACTCAGGTGATCCTTTACAAAAATAAAAACTATGCGTCCCATGTATGAGACAAACACAATGGGGCGGTTGAAGTCCCTCAATATACATGAGTAATTGACTGTCTTAGCTACCCCCGAATATCAACAATTATATTTAATTTTATAACAATCTTATTTAATAGAAATATTTTAAAGGAAAAATTCATCTTCAAAAATTCACTTGCACTTTTGAAGATGAATTTTTCCTTTAAAAATATTTCTAGTAAATATGCCTTGAGCAATAAAAACAAAACGAAATATTAATCTTATTTAAATTACATAATAACTATGTAATTTTATAATTAAATTCAAGAAGCTTAAAATAACATTTGCATACGAAGTTTAGTGTCGGTGAAATCAAAATTTACTAAAACTTTTTTTAATTTGAGAGTGGGACCACTTTACCCCTGGAGAATATTAAATGAAGTCAATTCGTCCCAATGTTCCCATCACCCTAATCTAATGGAGCGGATGGGAAAGTACCCATTTTTTCATTTTGTTAATTAAATTAAAACTATAGGTACACCGCTTTTGTTAAAACATGTACGAAGTTGCTTTGAAAAAAAAAAAAATTACACGATGACGTTAGGTACACAAAGCGCAATCTAGCCCCAAACTAAGCACTATGTTTGTATGTACTATGAGTACTGCGCATCGAATATACCTCCTACAAATTATACATTTTTTTGTAAAAAGGTACGTACAAACGACCTAAATGATACATAGAAAACACTGAGACCAGATAAAACATTTATATTTAAGCATAAATACTATCTCGCAGCGGGAATCGAAGCCGCAACCTTCAGAATTGCAGTCGAACCTTCGCCCAGTGCGCCACAGAGGCTGATAATGTCAGAAAATGCATCCAAGTATTTACTAAACGTTATAAGTACCTACTATTACATAGTTATGTATGAATCATAAAAAAACTTCCTTAATGTGAAATCAGTAAATAACAGCAACCTTCCTTGATATTTCCGATGATTTGATCAATACCTCGATTTAAATTGTCGAAATAACAGGTAACACATACATTGTTTCTGTAAGTAGTTTATTTATCTTGATAATAAATATGTAAGTACATAGTTATGTTGCCAGTTATTAAAGTATTCATCCATTAATATAACGGACTTTTATATTAAACAAAGTAACATTAAAATCGTATATAGGTTAAATTACATTTATATACCTAATCATTATTATATTTATACAAAATTTACCTGTAATGATTATAAAGTTAAAAATAAATGTAATCATGCGGATTACATAGGTACTAGGTTTATACTCGAATGTAATTTGAAATTCTCAAATAATACGTAAATTGTGAATTTGCAGAAAATTCCCATTTCCCCCATTTTGTACAAATTGCATTGGTGGGGCAAATGGGACTGCTTCAACTGTTACTTTATGAGCATCTGCATATATCCATTTCAGTTATATATGTCTGTCTACTGTACTATGACTGTACTATGTAGGTATGTCTTTGATGAAGTCTACTGTCACATGAAGTCCCAAACTTGACAGACAGAGACAAGCGTCACATAACTTAGTCATGTGTAAATCATATTTTAAAAGTAAGGGAGTAAATGTTGACCTTTATTTCCCAATAATAAATTATTCAAGAAACATTCCCCAAGGAACAATGCATCACCAAAAATCCTCCCGTGACGGGATTCGAACCCGGGCCTTTGCCTTTCGCTTGCCAGGCGACTGTTCGAACCATTGCGCTACACGGGAACCTCGATAATAATTGATTTTGTAAAAATATGAAACGAAAAACATAAAAATGTCGTCGAAATAACTTCCTACATGTAAAATACCGTTTTATTGCAAGTTATTTATTGTAATTACTTGTAAATGTATTGTTGCAATCAGTTGCAATTACATCCGATCTAGAAACTTGCGGTAAGAATTTATAGATTTTATATACTTAAACTAGCTTGTTCCCGTGACTTCGCCGGTGTTTCGTACAGGAAAAAGGATTAGGATAGAATAAACATAATAAAAAAATTCATATAAAATTGGGGACCCCCTTTTCTACCTTCGGAAAACCTCCAAATAAAAGTCTAAAGTAATTGAATCCGTTGTAGGGTACCTTACACATTTTACCACGGTTTTAATCGTTTAAAAACAACACTTCCTTTGGCAGTCGTGTAAAAAAAAACAAAATCAATAACGGATAAACCGCAATGTGGCCTCTTTTGTTTATGTATTTTCTTGATTTCAAAATCATACTTATTTACATACAACATTTTTGTATTAATAATATTAGTAAGAAGGATTAAGATAGGCAGAAAAAATAAGCATACTCCTTTTTGTAAAAACCGTGACGTGTGGCCTCGAACTCTCTAATAAAGAAAAGTATAAAGTGTATCCTGTCAGCACAAACAGTTCTACCTACCTGCTTTTACCTGCTTCAGAAAATTCTCATCAGATCTTCTCACAAACTTTTATGACATTAACTAAAAGCTAACGACTTTCTAATAAAAAAAGAACCGATCGAACCTTTAACTGTTTAGATCTTAGAGTATACATAAGCAAAGCATGAGCGCTGGTATGCGAGTATGAACTGTAAGCACCCGTATGAACAGTCAAAAATGACAAAACGATGTCATCAGTCACCTAGGGTTACGGGAATTGACTGTTTCTCTCGTTAGAATTAATTCTAGTAATAATTATGGTGGAATGTTCAGTGCCGCAGTGTAAAAATGATTCGCGGATCACTATTCAACCTCAACATTTGAATATCTATGTATAGAGCATCTGCTTACACTTTGCGCAGTAGGCAAATACCCATAGGCGCGCTCTATAGTTTGCTTATGTATATTCTAAGGTTTAGATATTTAATAACAATCGCACAAAAAAGCCGAGTAAATGATGAGGATGGTAACCTGGACCTTTTTAATCGACTGCAAGGAAAGAGTTATATTCCGTTGTCTACCTTAGTATTTTTGTATGTACCTACTCATTATTTCCTTATAATATCTTTCAAACTACTCCACGGATTTTTTTAATTAAGGTACATTTAGATTAGTCCCATTAGTCAAAACGTATCTTAGATCGGTGACAAAAAATGGCAACGACCATTTGCCAAATTATTTAGCTTAGCCAAAAGGAAAAAAAAGGAAGTAGACAATTATGTCAAGTGGTATTGTTGAATAGGAAGGTATGTATACCCTTTTACAGAAACTTAAATCAAAAATGTAAATATAGAACTGTCAATTATCTGAGGAAAAAGTAAACAAAGAGCTTCAAACTTTTAGTCAAATAAATGAGTTTTGTGTCTACCTTTTTGATCTTAGTTTCTGTAAAAGGGCATAGTTATTTTAAAAACATGTTAAGATTTCTTTAATCATTTTTCATTTAGGATCCATAATGCAACCACGATTTTTCTAAATTTGGTTACTATCGTGCATACTGAAACTACCGCAACCTACTCAATAATCCTCAACTTTAATAACTCCCTCAATATTTGCGATTATTTGGAAGTCGATTAGTAATACATTATTACATTAACTTATTAAACATAATGCAAGGCCTAAAGCTGTGCAGTTATATAGATAAGATAACGTTAAATTATGTTAGATTAGTTACCTATTTATATCCCCACACTTTAATTTATGATATATAATGATGATTGATAAGATGATAAGGCACAGATTTATCCTTGTCTTTAACTACTTATAGAAAAGCAAGAGATTTTTAACTTAAAAGACACACAGACAGAGTTACTTTTGCATTTACAATATTAGTCGGGATAATTATTAAAATCTACTTCTCTTTGTTCTTCCACAATGTTGGGCCACTGTTCATTCTCTGTCACTTTTAAATTTTAATCCAAAATGTTAATGAGAATAGGTCTAATATATGTAGGTGCCTTAAATCGCAGGATCCAAGTATACATAGGTACATAATATAATAGCTTTGTCCTGCGAATCACTTGCGTAATTCCTGATCAAATTATTTCAGAAACTCTTTCTTAGTAGATCATCATATAAAGAACATACTCCCCAAATTTCAATTGTATAGGACCAGCGGTTATGGCTGTGCGTTGATAATTCCTATTATCCCCATTTGGACCATATCACTATGGAACAAATGAGACTAATCCACCTGGATCTAAATAGATCCATTTTTTTCCCTTAGTAATTAATTGATATTGTGAATTTAGTAAAAAGCATATGATACGAAAACACCAAAAACGCCATCCAATTAACTTTCTACAATAGTTATGTTAAATAAATACCGTTTCACTCAATCAGGACTTTGAATGTTATATTTTGAATAACATTCATAGAATTTATGTAATCGGTCTTTGTAGTTTCGGGCCAATTTGTTAAAAACAAACAAATTAATCGTTCCTCTTTATAATATTAGTGTAGATTATTATTTACAATGTTTCAGAATCTTAGATCAAACATGTAAATATAGAACTGTCAATTACCAAAGGAAAAAGAAAACAAAGAGCTGTCTTTCAAATAAATTTATGAGTGTTTTGTTTACATTGTTGATGTATGTCTTTACTCTGTCTCAGAATCTAAATTCTGAGACAGAGTAAAGACATACATTTAGTATAGATATGGATGATATAATTATATGATATGATATTTATTTATTAATATGAATCTAACTAAACATTTATAAAATTACATTAGAAATCGGTTCTACACTAAGCACAAGCTTGTATTGCAGGAACCGAGATACTAATATAAGTATACAAGATGTAACGGGTATGCCCTTTAAACCAAAAGGGGGTTGTTCTAGACGTCTAGGCGAACAACTTTTGTTCTACGAATTTTGGAAATTCGAAGTACTTTTCAAAAATTTTAAGTGTAAAGTTTACTTGAAAATCAGCTGTTTCTGAGTACGAGGTCATTGACATTATGTTGTCCTTTCATTTTGTTTGATGTTTTACAATCATAACTTTAATAACCTTTGCTTTCAAAAGCAGCTGTTTTTTCAGTGAAACATAATCTCAAAATTATCAAAAAAAAAGTTCGAATTTTCAAAAGTCGTAAAACAAAAGGTGTTTGCCTAGACGTCTAGAGCAACCCCCTTTCGGATTAAAAGGGCATACCCGTTACAAATTGTATAATGTATGATATTAGTATAGATAGACTGTCAGCTCAAGATACAGGTAACCATACCTCAATAGACCCACATATCAATATGAGCATAATGTCATGGACCTTGCTGTGAGACCTAACAGTAGGCTTATAAGGTCGCATTAGCACACAATCCTCATTACTTTACAGGTAGGTACTGTATTGTATCTACTTGAGCTTTGATCTAGATAATATTGTTAAAGTTATAATTCGTCTCTAAGGTCTTTTGACAGTCTCCACCCAGCATCTGTAGGTACCTTGGAGGATAACTTCTTGTAGTAATATAAACTCTAAGGTAGGTACTAATATTATAGAGAGAAAATATTTATTCCATTGTTCGTAACTGGAAAACTAGTTGTTTTTAAAAATAAATGTAACCAATGTATAGGTAAATAGTCAATGATGTATATACAAGATGTAACAGGTTAGCCCTTTTAATCCGAAATGGGGTTGTTCTAGACGTCTAGGCGAACACCTTTTGTTCTACGACTTTTGAAAATTCGAACTTTTTTTTTGAAAATTTTGACATTAGGTTTACTGGAAAAACAGCTGTTTTTGAAAATAAAGGTAATAGAAGGTTTGATTGTAGTAGACCAAACAAAATGAAAGAACAACATAAGGTCAATGACCTCGAACTCTAAGAAACAGCTGATTTTCAAGTAAACTTTACACCTAAATTTTTCGAAAAGTACTTCGAATTTTCAAAAGTCGTAGAACAAAAGGTGTTCGCCTAGACGTCTAGAACAGCCCCCTTTCGGATTAAAAGGGCTAACCTGTTACATCTTGTATATTAGGTAATTGTCGTACAACCATAAACAAACCATAAACTTAAGGTCAATGACCGCTAACTCTAAGAAACAGCTGATTTAGAAGTAAATTTTATAAGTCGTAACATCCGATTGACCGCTCCGTATCGTCAGATTATGTAGTGGCGATGCGGCGATGCGTTTCGATCGTCTGTTACGGCTATTAAATTTTCAAAAAATAGGATGTTCTAAAAATAGTATAATTTTATAAAATCCCCCTACCGCGTATCTCCCGTTGAGTTCAACTCGACGTTGCTCGATTTTGAGTTTGGGAATACGATGCTTTCGATAACGAGATTTGAAAAAACTACCGCGCAGGGAGCGATTGTGGCTTTAACGTCGACAATTTCTGCTCGCTCCTACACCTAGACTTGTAGAACAACCTTTTATAAATATCATAAATGGATACCAACTAATCTCCAATAACCATATATCTCGCAATTGGTTCTGTATAAACGTAAAAAGGTAATAGCCACAACTTTCACATTTATTTATAGAAGCGGAAAAATCCGACAAGTAACATTATAATCAACACGTAGGTTGTCCGTCGGGTGCTTATAAATTAATCATTAATCATTGTTCTGATGATTGTAAAGCCGGAATAACACTAATAGTCTGACTGAAGCTTCATGACGTAACGCGTTACAAGGGTGTCAGCATAGAAAGAAAAAATGTCATACAAAAAAGAAAATCTGTGATTATCGTAGGCATCATCCGTCCAAATATTTTTTTAAAGACTAGAAAGAGAATGGCTGCCTGATAGTGAAGCATTTCAAACTCGTCTCTGACTTCATCATAGTTACAATTTACCAAGTCCTAATCGCGTATTTTTTATCTTACCTCGACGTTTCAATCATGTTACAATGATCTTGGCCACGAGGAGACGGGTTGCGAGAGCTTCATCAGTTCCTAAGTCGAATTGTTTGGAAAATTAGAACGTTGTTGTTAAAATACTATGATAATCTCAACATCATTTTGATGATTTACCAACTTATAAAGCCGGAATTACACTAGCCTGAGTCATGACGTTTGCGTCAAAAGCGTAGTTTTATATATATTATTATTACTAGCTGCGCCCCGCGGTTTCACCCGCATAAGTCTCGTTCCCACGGGAATATCGAAATAAAAAGTAGCCTATGTATTATTTCAGGTCTCCGGGTACTTATATTCCAAGTTTTGACGCAATCGGATCGGTAGTTTTTGCGGGAAAGAGTAACAAATTCACATACATATACTACAAACTTTCGCGTTTATAATATTAGTCTTTATATTAGTAAGATAAGTAGACACGTATAAGTAAGAAGTAAAATTGACCCTACAATTAATATGAATACTGTGTATTTACCATGTTTCAATTACCATATAAATTTAAAATCGGATTATTGTTCCCAATTCACAGAATCTACTTCCTTTTTTTTCAGAAATGCTACTTGGACAAACTCAAGAACTGAAAACTTGAAAAGCTAAACCAACCTTTAATTAATAAATGCAGCTATGTGAACTACCACGATGCTACTGCAACTCTGCAAGTCTTGCCAGTAGTAAGTACCCTACTACTCAGTAGTAAAACCTATTTATTTCTTAGTAGTAATAAACACAGTTACTTGTACCAATACAATTGAATACGATTCATTCGGGCCGGCAGAAAAAACCGGGTCTTTGACTGAGCTGACTATTGTATCTTGGAAGTAACAAATGACTGACACAAATCTACTTACATACCTAGTCATCTAGGTAACTTAGCGAAGTTTTTAATAGATACCAGCTAAACTTAAAATCTATGTCAGGTTCATCGAAAATTGTCGAAACATTAATTTTTTTATGTAGATTGTAGGTGACATTATTTCTTCCATTTTATAAATGCGAAACGTCCAAATTAGTTACAAGTTGTTTGTTTCATTGTGTGCACATTTTTTCAAAAACGCTTAGGTATAGTGTCAGGTCAGTATTAGGGAATCGAACTCTTAACCTTCAAATTGAAAGTCGAGGCATTGCATTTACCTAAACTTACATTTTGAAGGTAAAATAAATATTTTTAAACCTTTTAAATTTCCTATATTCGATTTCTCTCGAAATCATGTCCAATGATTTAGCACGTACGTAGGCGCTCCATGTTATGGTTTTACGTAGGTATTGGACCATTTTATACAGATTAATGTGTGTCACAGTTTTTTCAGTTTTTGGTAATTAAATGAGTTGTATAAAACGAAAACTTCAATGAAATTGAACTCATTTTTCCGACTTTAATCGCCTTGCCATTATTATATGAAACTAGCTGCACCCGCAGTTTCACCCGCGTTAGTTCCGCGTTAATAATTAGCATTTTTTCTTTCATAAGAACCTTCTCCTGATCATAACAGACACAACAAAAAAAGAATTAGCGAAATTGGTCAGACTGTTCTGGCGTAATGATTAATATTAATAGTTTCCGATTCAGTTGATCCAGTTTCAGATTTATATCTGTACTAGCTGCGCCCCGAGGTTACACCCGCGTAAGTCCCGTTCTCGCGGGAATATCGGGATAAAAAGTAGCCTATGTGTTAATCCAGGTCCCCATCTACCTATATTCCAAGTTTCATCGCAATCGGTTCAGTAGTTTTTGCGTGAAAGAGTAACAACCTCACATATATACATACTTACATACAAACTTTCGCGTTTATAATATTAGTAAGATTAATATAGTTTAGTGCAGATATAATTCTGTACGAAACTATTAAATTCATCATTATATTGACTGGCTTAAGTCAGTCTTCATCTACCTCTAACCGCAATAATCTAATATTCCTTTAAAATAACTATAAAGATATATATATCGTTTCGTATAATATCCACCAACTATAAACCTGCCAATATGCTTAAAAATTTAGCACTATCATCTTGCATCTTATATAAAATACTTCCTTAGATAAAAGTTTTCCTTCATCCGAGATAGCGTCACTCAATCCATCAAGATAAGATTTACATACTGACAGATTGCTTTACGTACACTCACTATATTTAGTTTGCAATAGTTTACCTCGTGATGTGCAAATAATTTATGGATCCATTGTGTTTTAGATATATTTAATTATTTGGACTCACGTGTATTAAGATATTAATACCTACCTAGTTGGTAGGTGTACTTATTTAGGTAAGAAAATCAGCGTTTTTCTTAGAGATCAGACCTAGGGGGCAGAGGTACATTAATGAAATTTTAAAGGCATTCCTAAAACACAAGATATGGATTACTCAACGGATTAACGTGATCTAAATCCAAGGTCTTAGAATTTTCGTTTATTTTCCGCTAGATTAAAATATTTTGTATATTAAATTATTACAGTTAATAGCTCCAAACCTAAAAAATGGCGGCTCAATCTCTTCTAACTTAGGAGAATAGTGTATTATTATTTACACGACTAAGTTATGTGACGTTTGTCTCTGTCTGTCAACTTTGAAACTTCATGTGACAGTAAAAGACAAACGATGCATCGTTATGCAGCGCATTAATTAGCGTTTATAATAAGTACCTAAGGGGGCAAATTTTCCCACGTAATACCATGGGGCCTTTCATATTCTAACCTAAGAAAAATCAATGAGAAAAATTAATACTTATTATTATTTTCTCTACTTTTCAGTTGTCTGGAGACAATGTACTGGAAATGCTGCGAAGAGAGATTCTGTTTTGACAAGAAAATAGCTACTTATAAGTAAGTAGCTACGTGTAACTCATAAATAGTATTAATTAGCTGCAACCCGCGGTTTTACTCGCGTAAGTCTCGTTTCTGCGGTAAAATGTACATAAAAGTATGTGTTATTTAGTTATGTCTCCAGCTAGTATATATACAGTTTGTAACGGGTAAGTCCTTTTAATCCGAAAGTGGGTTGTTCTAGACGTTAAAAGTAGTTTTCTTATGGGGAATTCCGCTATAAATCTTAATAATAATAAAACTGACACCTATACAAACACGGCTGAAACAGACAAACAATCAAACAAACTTGTTTAACATTTAAACGGTTTATTAGAACAATGATAAATTTGATAATAATGGGTTTTATTTAGTTAGTGTTATGTACCAGTACCTGCACTGACGAGCAATTTAATTTGCACGAATTGTACTTATTCTTTACTAGCTGCGCCCCGCGGTTTTACCCGCGCAAGTCGCGATTCCGCGTTGTTCTTACACCTACCTGGGTAGATGTAAGAACAACTAGGTAGGTGAAGAAAGGCAAAATTTGTATGTCAGTAAAGTGATGATGACGATGGATGACGATGGTTCAAAAACAACGAAATCACGCAAGTTTTATTTTTTATCCGGTTATCCGGACTTGATATCCGGATAAAAAGCATATATGTTAATCGAAGTATTAAGCTATCTGCATACCAAATTTCATTGAAATCGGTACAGCCGTTTCCGAGATAAGCGCGCACAAACGCACAGATAAACAGACAAACGGACAAACACCCAAACGGACAAGCAGACAAAAAGTTAAACACGGAAATAGGGTCTGTTACGTTAGGACATACCCCTAAAAATAGTTTTTCAAAATATCTTTCAAAAACAGACACCACTAAGTTACGATTTTATTATAGGTCGATATTATAGATTATTAAAATACATTTAGGTAAGTAACCCTATAAAAGAAAATATTTTAACTTTGATTGAAGTAAGAATTAATAAATCCTTCTATATTTTGAGGACAGAAGTTTATTATATTTATTTTTTTAAATAAAATTGTGATTGAAAGTTTATGAACTATATTTTTATTATTTCTCATGTTTATTGCTCAAGGCATTCTACTTGATATATTTTTGAAATTGGAAAATAAACACACTAGAGGTTTTTTGATGTTGATTTTCTCCTTGTTAAATATTTGTAATAGTATTTTTCTGTGTACCTTGTATTTATTGCTCGCAAGTGTATCTTGTATCTAATGAAAATCTACCTCATATTTCATAAATTGAGAATTTATTAAACTCAAGGTTTGGTACACAGATTACAACGATAGTTAAAACGGAGTTTCCGGTTTTCCTTGTAGTTTAATACAATTTTGAGTATGTATATGTATTGAATAATATGTATGTGTGTATGACATCTATTGTTATATACAATGTACCTATTTATTATCATTTTTAATATAAGTACAAGTTGGTTTAATGTATATTGTATGTTGAGTTACTAACCTTAGCCTTGAGTTAGTAGTTGTCAACCTATTTTTTTTAAATTGGCTTTGCACGATTTTTGTATATCGCCAGGAGGTAAGAAGTTATGCTCTTTAAATTCATAATTTGTTAACATAACGTTGAATTTCCGATCCACCACATTAACCACTTCACTATAAGAGGTCATTCTGTTGGGTTGAAAATAGAATGTATTCCTTCCTCCCGAGGCTCTATTGGACCAAATTGGCATAACCAACGAATAGCAATTTATAACAATTGATTTAAAATGATGTTCTTTGTTTTCCGTTCCAGACTAGATGAAGAGACCCGAGGCTCAACCATCGAAGTGGTGACAGAACAACCCGTGAACAACAACCATCTCCCTCCGAGAGAGATAGAAGAGAGGGAAACCAACGCACTGCCGCTACACGCAGACAAGATATATGAGGTAAGTTCACTGACTAGATAGATAGATGATGAGGAACAACAACCATCTCCCTCCTAGAGAAATAGAAAAGATCTTTCTTTTCTACGACGTACTAACTCTACACGCAGACAATATATACGAGTTAAGTTCACTGACTAGATTGATATGCGAAACAACAACCATCTCCCTCCGAGAGAGATAGACGAGCGAGACAGAAACCAACGCACTGCCGTTACATGTAGACAAGATATACGAGGTAAGTTCACTAAATAGATAGATAGATATGCCGAACAACATCCATCTCCCTCCGAGAGAGATAGAAGAGAGGGAAACCAACGCACTGCTGCTACACGCAGACAAGATAAGTTCACTAACTAGATAGATAGATGATGAGGAACAACAACCATCTTGCTCCGAGAGAGATGGAAGAGAGATAAATACTGAAAATTCCGGTTTAGCGGAATTATTGTATAGTATATTAAAAGATAGGGCATATATATTAGCATAGGGTATCCCTATGCTAATATTCATCGAAATCGGTCCAAGCCGTTTGACCGTTATGAAGAAACAAACAAACAAACTTTCGGTTTCATAAAGTTTGGATTTGGAAAAGTTTGGATGGATTTGATATAAATAAAACAAAACAAATGGTAACATAAGGTTTTTCTTTTTTGTTCCCAGTGGCTTTCAATATAAGTTCAAGTTGTTATTGTCAAGTGTTATAACAAGTTGGTATTGTTAGTTCAAATACTTCCAATACGACGACTTGACGATAAATAATCACAGAAACATAATTTATTTTGTTATTTCTAGGTGTTTTCAAAATCACTAATATTCCGCGACGAGCACGAATTGAAGTCCAATAAAGGCAGCACTGATTCTCTCGACATACTCGAAACTAAATCCGAACCGGACTACCTTTCGGACAAACCAAATCGGACCAAGGTATGTTGTAATTACTTCTTCTTTTCTTTTTGTGAGGCTCACCTAGTGTTTTAGTTCTCAGGTCCCCCGAAGGCCTCGTAACTAGACTTAACAACTGCTATCAGAGATAACAACCGGGACCAACTGCTTAACGCAGCTTATGCAGCTTAGCTTATGTCTAAAAATAATGTCTAAAAATTCAAAGCAAAGTAACTGATTACTTTTGTCTCTATCTCCAATTAACCCTACGGGTTTTGACGTCTTCGGAAAATTCGACTAAAAACAATTCGACAATTGTTTTAGTCGAAATGTTTTTTAGTAGAATTGTGTTTTAGTCAAATTGTTTTATATCGGTTTTGATATTCAAAGACTTATGTATAACGACTGACGGATATTTTGTTTTAGATTTGGAAATTGGCTTCAGTATTTTATTTTCCAAAGCGTGAGTTTAAAATTTACAATAGGTACCGTCTTTTTAAATGTTCAACCTGTGTGTTGTCTTAAATAGTCTGGTAGCTAAATATGTTTAGTTTTATTTCGAAAACAAATATTAATAAGTAATTGAATAGGTATGTTATGAGTTTTCTTTGTTAGAAAAACCACTAAACCAGGGAAACTTCATTAGTCCTACTAACATTATAATTAAATACATAAACCTTTAACGTATTAATGATCCCATGATACACCTGCTGCTTGTTTACTAAAAATGCTTGTTTGAACAACCAATCAACCAGTATTTTAAATCAATTAATTTTAAATACGATTTTAAACTCACACTGTGGTTCTAACATTCTAACAATATCCTTCTAAAATAATATTTAAAATTTCATTTCATTTTCAGGTGTACTTCGAAGATGAAGTCGACTCGCCAGTCACTGACTTCGAAATCATGTTCAAAGACGAACTTCTTGCCAACTACGACATGTTCAAAATAGAAGAAGAAGAAGACGAAACGACTCCGGAAGATGATGACAAAAGTCAAGAAGGACTCACTATGAACGTCGAAGTCAAAAAACAAGACGTAGTTAAACCCACCACAGTTACTATGAAAGATGAATCTAAACTAACTATCAATAGTTCTGTATACAAATACGATCCCATCTCAGTCATGGCCTTACCATCGACCCTATCACTACCAAAAGTCGAAAGCGTCAAAGGAATTCTACGACAAAAAGGCGAATTACCAAGAAGCAACAGCGCTAGAACTTTAGATAGAGTCGACAGCAGCAATAGAATTAACAGACCCGTCCTAAATAGAGTTGAAAGTCTTAAAAATATGGACCCTAATAAAATTAATAAAGTGCTAGCAAGAGTGCCTCATAGAAGCGCTTCATTCCTAAACATTCCAGAACATTTAGTACCTGAGAAACCACCGTTACTAAAAAGTAAATCAATGGTAGGGGTTATGAGCGAAGAATTAAAACTAAGTCAACTACCAGACACTCCTATAATTAAAAGCAATAATTTGCCAAGATTTTTTACTGACAGCCCATTAATTCATGATTATAAAGGGGAAACACTAGAAAGTATTAAACAAAAATCAGCTTTAATGTATAAGGAAAATGATTTTAGTATGCCGCGGTACTACGGCACTGTTAGTAAGAGTACGGAACACTTGGCAGCGGTGCATGAAAGCAAATCTATGCCAGATTTAAGAAACCCCATGTCGACGGGGAAAGTTAGTAAAAGACTAGTTAAACTTAGAGGACGGTTGAAACCTTTAGTTATAAGGAAGAGTTCAGATGAAAAGTTGTGATTTTCAGTACTTAATTTTTTTCCTATTTGTTCACATCACAATATTGTTAGGTAGGGAATAACTAGATTTCTAAGGTGACATAGGAGAAGAAAGGATATCTACTCTGTTCGAAATACAAACGTAGTGGACTGTTTCCTCTCTGGATAAAGACATAAGAGCAAAATGTTTATGGCATAAAACCTATATCTGCCATGAATCTGTCCGTTTTGGTCAATTTATTTTAAAACCAAAAATTACTTTTTAATATTTTGACCCCCTACGGGCATGATCTTGTCGAATATAAATTTTATATTTCTAATGTATCTATCCAAGAAGGGAACAGTCAATTACATTTGTATAGAGAACAAAGTAGGTTAGTTGCCTTTCCCCTTAAGATTATTTTTCAACCTGCACTGAAGTGGTGGTAATCGTAGCTTAGATTGTTAAAGTGTTAATTTCCACTACGTTTTTACCCCTTCAGGAAAATAGAATTTAAAAAAAGTTAAAATATTGAATAAAAACTTGTGATTTTATATTTAAAATGTTTCGTGTTTTATGCTTAACGATGTTACACTTTTATAATAACTTTTATGTTTATAAGAGTAAGAAATAAATTATAAACTTAAAATACCAATGGTCGAGAATTTTATGCGCCAATATTTTGTCCTATTACGTACAAATAATCGTGTTTAAATTAAACGACTAATATTTGTAACTGTTTCTTGGGGATAATACGCAGAATACCCACTTGAGACAAAGATTTTAGTTTTTTGATAAAACACATTATTTACCGGGGTTTAATCGCGTTTTATTTATTAACGACATTGTTTCAATGCTGGTACCTACGTTTTGCAAATTTTAAAGTTAGCTTAGTCATGGTAGACAACTGTAAAGTTAACGAAACGTCGGTACAAGCTTTGAAACAATGACATTAATAAATAAAACGCGAGTAAAACCCGGTAAATATTGTGTATATTTTTTAGCTTTTTGTTTTAAAATCTCTTAAGGACTCTTTTTCTTTTTACTGGTTTTCTTCAACTTCTCATTCGTTTAAAACAGCTTCTTTAAGAAGTAGTATATTTTATATAATTTTATACAAAGTCTTTTGTATAAAATTATAAAAAATATAATATAAGAATATCGCAATTCAAAAGTCGTTATTTTACATGTTTATAAATATACTGTAGATTAAAATTTTATGTAACTTAAAAAAAATAGTATTGTAAGTATCAGTATTGTTGCTCAAACTAAGAACTAATCAACTAATTTTTGATTAAAAATATTTAATGTTACATTTATTGAATTGTAATTAACTATTAACGTAATTTAGCTTTTATTTCACCAATTTTCTAGTCACACCACATTACTTAGCTATTCCTTTTGAGATTCCATTTTAATTAGAAAAAATACAGTATACTTTTATGTTTGTGTGAATAATTGTACAATTATTCATATGTTGGATCTGTTAATAAAGGTCATTATTAAATCATAAAAAGCGTAGTACCTAAGTATTGAAACATGTAAATAAAAATTAAAATACTACTTACCTTTCCATATTTTTTTTATTTTACACTGATGTGAACCAATTTTACATCCCTTTAATTTCCGGATGCGTAGTACATTATCAACATTTTGTGTTTTTTTTCTCATCTGGGCGATGTTTCTGATTGCATCCCTCTTGGGAAGGATTCGGGCTACAAACACAAAAAACCACAAATTATTTGGAGTTGGCACAAAACATAGATTTGGCAATAATATTAACACCGACCCTCCCAGGGACCAAGAAGTTTACCCGCCACCGCGCAGGGAGCACGTATGGCTTGCTAGTCTCCTCTAGATTCCTTAGCCAACTTTTATGACACCCGCGGAAAGAGATGGAGGTAACCCTATTCTATGCCGAGACTACACAGCATTTTATTAAATTATTTATCTACTAGGTACAGGGAATGAAACGTCCCTAAAATTTCTAAGCGCCTTGTAACATCGTCTTTTTTATAGAAAATAGATAATTGTTCGATCACTAATTCACCAGATGGTAAGTGATGTAACGGTCTAAGTTTTAAGCACGCTGATCTATAAGTTAAGACGGCAGTGAATCAAGTCCGACTCTTTATTTCTTAGGGGTTGCACAGGTCCACGTTTCGGATCAAGTCCCGCAAACCGCTTGGCGTTACGACTTGGGTCGGTAGGTGGCAACAAAGTAGGTGGTATATCGATGTTTAGATTGACAGTCGAGGGGTATAAAAGCAAATCCACCTTTGTGGATTTTGATCGAAAACATGTATGAATGTGATATAGTAGAGCTCGTTGAAACGGTTTTAGTACGAATTTAAATTTAACTTTGAGGTAAAAAACAAAATTCTCACTGTCCCAAACTAGTCATAATAATATGTAAACGTGCTATTGATTTATTTTCAAATCTTGAATTGACCAAGACGTAATGTTTAGAAAACGGTTGGTTTGCTTTTACACCCTCAAGTGTTTTCTAATGACGTCTTTGAATAAAAAATCATATGTAAAAAAGCGCACATATTTATTACATTAGGAATCACTATCCCATAAACTGTATCAATGATAAATTACAATAATTTGGATCCAATCGGTAACATAAACTTACATTATATCTACACTAAGGAATTTAAAATTAAATTCTAAAAGGTTATAAGCTAGAATTAACCGGTTGACAGCCGAATACAAAAACGTCACTTACGAGACTTAAACTTAAATAATTGAGCCGCTACTTAATTCAAAATTTGTATGAGATATTTGGAGTTTGAAAGCTGCTTAATTGTTAAGTAGAATTCAAATTTTAGTAGCGTTTCAGTATTTGGCTGTAAGACTCCCTGGAACTGCAATCTGATGATTTCTAAAGAGATAATAAAATACTATTTCCAATAAAAAACAAATTTCATTTTAGTGAATGGAAATAATAAAATCTAAGCACCTTTCTATACTTAGTACGTTATTTTTGATGTGATTTTTTTTAACTGGTAACGGTTATCAAATTTAATGTAATGCGTCTAAACGCTTGCACTACAGGTGCCCACCTAAACTAAATTATTCCAGGCTAGGAAATACTTAAAAAAAAAAACAAATTAGTGAGGCGAATTCAAATCAGGGTATACATCGGTATGCCCTGACTTGAACTCGCGTCACTACATAACCTTATTCATACCGTCATACCGTGAATATCTATACTTACAGTATTTTTCTGTGTAACGTCTCATAACATTAAATTCCGTTACTCAAAAATAGCAGTATACAGATATTTTTTGTTTTATATAACACTAGCTGCGCCCTGCGGTTTCACCCGCGTAAGTCCCGTTCCCGCAGGAATATCGGGATAAAAAGTAACCTATGTGTTAATCCAGGTCCCCAGCTACCTATATTCGTCGCAATCGGTTCAGTACCTAGTTTATGCGTGAAAGAGTAACAACCTCACATACATACATACAAACTTTCGCGTTTATAATATTAGTAAGATTCATAACTTTATTGGGTAGCGTAAAATTTTGATACCTACAGATATTATTGATACTATATTGATTATTAATGTATTCCCATCATTCTCGATTGTCTTTATGTTTGAATTATAAATTATTTATCGGTACAGAAATTAAATAAGGGTTATAAATAACTGTACTGGAAAAAATATATGTACAGATATTTTCTCAGTATACATATTTGAGTACTATTAAAGTACTTTATACCGATACGCACTTTCTGAGCTGGTATAAAAATTTGAGTAGGAACTGATATTTTTGAAATACTATTTAAATATTTTATACCTATACGCAGTCCCTGGTTCAAGTCGCAACCCAAGTGAATTGATGGAGATGTAATTTTCTCTAAGAAATATTTCTAATAAAAATAAAAAATAATAATAACGGACAAATTTTGTTTTTTTTTTGTAATAATGTAGCAGAATCAGGGAGCCTATATCGTAAAATTTGTAAGTTAATAAAAATACTGATTGGCACAATTACGTACAAAGTTCGAAAAATGACACAATTTTACAGAATTATCCGGTTAGTTCTAAGTTCAACCTTATTTTTTTTACAATTATTAGATTAAGCTAAAGTGATTTTATCTAAAGACAAACTTTATTTGTGAATTTATTATTTGACATTGAACCAGTCAATTTATTTTGTTTGTCAATTTCTCCTTTATTTTGTGTACTGGCCACTTCAACTTGTAAAAGGGGTATCTGTTTTGTATTCTAAAGTTAATAAAATGTTATTTTTTTCAATTGGATTTATAAAAGGAAGAATTTAATATTCTGAATTTATGTATATTTATGTAATAAAATTAAAGGTATTTTTAACACAAATAAAGTTTGTATAAGTCTAAATATTATTAAGGCTTTAATTTTATCAAAGTAGTAGGTAGAAGAAAATTTTGACACATTAACAGTAGGAATTTATTTAGATATCTTTATAATTTGGTAGTTAGTGGTCGAAATCCGAAATAGGTATTTAGGATTTATGTATTTAGTTACATTTTTATTTACAGATTTTTCTTTAGTTTGATTATTTTTATATATAAAATTATTATATAGTTATATAAATGCTATTATTCGAAACACAAGGCACACAATGAGTT
The DNA here is from genome assembly GCA_949358125.1 of Idaea dimidiata. Taxonomy (NCBI): domain Eukaryota; kingdom Metazoa; phylum Arthropoda; class Insecta; order Lepidoptera; family Geometridae; genus Idaea; species Idaea dimidiata. Next base: position 14,719,353 of record OX442334.1, read on the forward strand.
AAAGTTGTTCTTTACGATTTTGTATGTTATATAAATAGCTCATTGTATGTCTTGTGCACATTATATAATAAATAATAATATACTCATTTAAATTACAAATAAAATACGACATATTAACAATTTTATTACAGTATTTATAAATACACAATAGGTACCTACTTGAAATAATCTGGAAAACTCAAATATATTATCAACTTTATGATTTTTTATATTAATTTTATAATTTTAAGTTTATTTAATTTATATAATTGGCCTTCAATCTTATTTTACGACCACGTTTTATTTTCTACATTGTGGGGTAAACACGAGGCCATAATCTATAACTTTCTACATTACACTAACAAACTTTCCTAATAAGAAAATCTTCTCTTTATAATTATTTAGAATAATGCTACGCATCCCACTTTCAATACAGGATAACTTATAACAATTTATATCAGTTTAAACTCTTATAAGTTTCCTGTAATTATAGATAATTCTAAAAGTATAAATATAAAACTCAAACTAAATTTTATTTGGTGTTTATCATAGTAACAACATTATTGCATTCATTTAATAAATAAATTTACTATATGATTTGACCTATTTTGTTGTGTAAATATAATTTATAAACAATCGTGATATAATATTTTATAGAAATAATAAAATTTATATTTTACTGAAAACGTGATTCTAGCTTTCTAGTTTATTTGCTTCCTAAACACTAAAAGGCATTAGAAATTTTTGTTTTCACTATAATTTTCATAAATCTAAGCTATATTAAAGGAGCTAAGCTGCGTGTCAAGCAGAATGTACTATTTACTACCTAATATATCATATTTTCACTAATATATACACTCATGGACTAGACATTAAAATATTTTCAAAAATAAAATGCTATAGTCATCTTCAACCGAATATTACCTACCTAAAAGTGTATTCTAACTTTTGTTCAAATATTTTATATTGTAATTGGCTCTATTTAGCAAAATATAATATAATAAAAGGTGTTGCGATATTTTATGTAGTTTCAAACAAAATAAAGAAGCTTGTAGAGAAATATCATGAAAATAATTAATATTTAACTTACGGCGCGTACAGAAACTACAACCTGTTGAATAGCTGACGAGTTTTTACCCACCGTACTACAGACGTTGTAAAATACAACGAAGAAAAAAAAAGTTAATGTCACGACACTAAAACAGAAATTAGTTAAGCTACTGTACTTTTTCAAATTTTATTCCTAAATTATTTGTAAATTTAAAACTTAAATAAGTAATTTATAACTATAAATTATTCTTCTAAAATAAACAGTATAAATTAAATACTGTCATTGAACTACAACCAAGGGTTTTTCCGGCCAAAATGGTGAAATAATTTAACGATCACCAAAATGATTGTTATTTATGTTCTTATAATTATATAAATTATACAAATAACTAGAATAATTTTATAAACACAAATATAATTCTAATGCACAGTAAGTTTTTTTTAAATATAAATAAGAGTTTTGTTAAAACATGGGCTTAATAAATGGCTTTTTATACAAATATAATTCTAATGCACAGTAAGTTTTTTTAAAATATAAATAAGAGTTTTGTTAAAACATGGGCTTAATAAATGGCTTTTTAATATGCGAATTACTCCATATTTGCATTAAGTATAAAGTTTAATCTTATACAAGGATAATGTTAAGTAATGGATTTATAGTGGAATAATCGTTGATTATTGTCTAGCCACTTATGTAAGTATACATTTACATATATATTTGGAATTTCTTTAAAGGTAACCATGAGAATAATGAAGAATGCTTGTTTTGTTGTATATAGCAGTTTTTTTTTTCATTATTTTAATTCAAAGAGGGAAGGTAAAATATTTTAAGTAAAATAGTGAAATAAGACTGTTTTTACTTTGACAGCCGTACCAGACAATCGAACCGCACAGCCGCACCATACCGTTGCACATATTTATTAAGTATATTAGTAATAATAATGCTATTATACATTTTTTTTTATTAACCTATATTGTCCCACTGCTGGGCAAAGGATTATACATATAATAGATTATTATAGTTATAATAGCATTAGGTACTATTATAAAACGCTACTAATATAATGTATTCTGTGGCGTTCGGCCACAGGCTAAGTATATAATTTGACGGTTCGGTGCGATGCGGGTTCGATCGTCTGATTCAGTTATAATTAAAAATAGTACTTAATAAGTATAACTTTTAATCATTCTTTTGTAAATTACATAAATGGTATGTAATTACTAATATTATAGACATGAAAGTTTGTTTGAACAACTCTACATCCAACGAATCTACGAGTAGGTGTCATGCTTATGATAAAGCATCTTAATTTACTCACCTTTCGCTTTAACAGTTTTACTGAAGTTTTTGATGTTTTAAACCAAAATAAACTAATTTTGACGTACCGTATCACTAAGTTGTTGTTGCTGTAAATTTACTGAACATAATATTTGGATGAATTTCATGTAGAGATAGGAGAGGCTTTTGAAAAAGAATACTAGTACTTTTATTTCGATCTAATTCATATGAAAAAAAAACACAGGAAGAAGCTAACCATTCAATAATTTTACATCTAAAATTTCCATATTAGATCAACTAAAAAAATGCGTTCAGCTATTTTAACTAAGCATAGTTCAACTATTTGACCTGACCTTTCACCTGATGCACTTGAACCGTTTGACTTCGACATTGGCCTTGTTGGTGCCGAGTTTCAGGTCATGAGGTCATTACATATTTTAACTAGGCAGGCATAGGTAACTCAACGAGTCTTGAAGCACTGGAACCGTCTGACCTCAATATTAACCTTGTTGGCGTACAGTTTGAGGGCAGCCGCAAAGGACATGAGGTCTACTATTTTAACAAGGTATGGTAGGTCAACTTGTCAACCTTACGCATTATAATCGTTTGACCTTGAAATTGTTGGTACCGAGCTTAAAGTCACGAGGTCAACTATTTTAACTAAGTATAGTTCAACTAGTCTACCTGACGCACTTGAACCGTTTGACCTTAACATTGACCTTGTTGGCGCACAGTTTGAGGGCAGCAGCGCAGGTCATAAGGTCAGCCGAGGACAGATCCTTGCCGTCAACTGAGACGAGGAAGTCACCCTTCTGGAGTCTTCCATCTACTTCTGCTGGAGTTCCGGGAAGCTGAAGAACAACAAATTGTTTTTTTACGAGCGTGATCCTCGAGTTGTGTGTTCGTGTTATTGGGATAATGGTTTAGTGACTTCAAAACACAATCACTCGGTTTTAAACGTTGCAACTGTACCCAGAGTGTCATACCTATCCTTTGACCGGTCCCAACAAGAATTTTGTGAAGTCCACTAATAATGAAATAAATCGCAATGGAAAAACACGAAAACTTGATTTTGCTATTTAGAAAATATTAAAACGATAAATTTTAAATTCAAAACATATAGTAGGTTTACCGTATTGAACCTGTCTTCAGGACCTGAGAAAGAAAAATCAGTTCTGGGATCCTGAAGCAGCTTATGGCAACTCACCATATCCCCCAAATAGACGCCCCCCTCCCCCGCCAGGCAGGTGATCCCGAGCGGCTTCCCCGGCTTGCGGGACAGTTCCACCTCCACGTCCTGATACTTCAGCGGTTCTACCCGGTGGACCATCAGCTTTAACTGGAACGAACATTTAGAACTCTTACCCTCTTATTTATAAACGCTAATTAATGCGCTGCATAACCATGCATCGTTTGACTTTTAAGTTTCAAAGTTGACAGACAGAGACAAACACATAACTGAGTCATGTGTAAATAATATTTTATAAATAAGGATGTTAGTGATTATTGAATAAACACAATGCGACCAATGTAACAAACTTGGACGCGTCCGTGTTCCGATACGTAGACCGGTGGAGCCACTAAGGAAGGCAGACAGGTTGTCTGTTCCATTACTGGTTTCCTAGTTCTAGATGAACGTGCATTTTTTTTTTAAATGTTTTGTTTTTAATTATATAATATGTATTTTTTTTGCTGAACGATAGCGATAAACAGTGGTGGTCATATAATTAAGAACGCTGATATAAAGGGAAGATTTTTTTCAAACATATCGCAAAAACAATTGCATGTATTTTTTTTTAATTTTCTCTGTATCGTAAAACTTTTCTACAATATCACTACATGCATTGATACACACGAATTAGCTATAAATAAATAGACAAACTTTTTACACTACTTCTAAACATAGTATTCCTATTTACTGGCTGGTCACGTAATTAAGAACGTTAAATAGTTTATATCTTTATTCAAATTTAAATAGAGAATACTCGGTCGATTTATTACTGTTTGTATAATTTTGGCGCCATTTAGTGCTGTTTAAGATTAAAAGTGATTGCTCCTTATGAAAAACCATGGAACAAAATCAAAACTATGACAAATCTACACAGGAAGTAATAATAAAACTACGCCGGAAGAATTGGTCTTATAAAAAGATAGCCAACCATCTGCAATGTTCAAAAACGATGGTTTTCCACGCTGTAAAGCATTTTGCTACGTATAAAACTTCTTCGAATGCTCCACGAGTACCTAAACAGAGAAAAACAAGTCTTCGAGATGACCGAAACACGGTTCGTATGGCAAAACAAAATCCTTTTAGGGTCCAATGAACTGAGAAAAGAATATTTTGGTGAAAACAACCCTTCACCAATCTCAACACGCACTATTCGAAGACGTTTTCGTAGTAGAAAAAATGCACAGTAGGATATCAAGAAAGGTACCCATGTTGAAACTTTGCCACAGGCAAGCCCGGCTTGCATTTGCGAGAAAGTATGTAAACTGGACTGTGCCACAGTGAAAAAAAGTACTTTTTTCTGATGAGACGAAAATAAACAGAGTATGTTCTGATGGACAACGATATGTACGACGTCCCTCAAATACAGCATTCGACCCTAAGTACACGAAAGTTACATTAAAGCACGGTGGTGGAAATGTGAAAATTTGGAGGTGCTTTTCTGGACATGGTGTAGGACCTGTAAAGTTGATAGGAGATAACATGGATCAATACAAAATTATGCTGGAAGAAACAATGTTACCCTATGCTGAAGACGTTCTACCGGTTATTTGGACATTCCAGCATGACGATGATCTAAAGCACACTGCACGTACCGTAAAGGAATTTCTTACAGCGCAATCAGTTTCTGTCTTAGACTGGCCAGCTAACAGTCCAGATCTAAACCAAATAGAGAATCTGTGGTTTGAACTAAAGACAAAGGTTTCAAATACAAAGTGTGAAAATTTAAGAGAGCTTTACAACGTTTTTTTAGAAGAATGGAACTCTATTTCTCTTGCGAGATGACAAAAATTAATAAGAGTCAATGCCTCGCCGGTGTAAAGCAGTAATTAAAAGCCGTGGATATGCTATTAACTATTGATTTCAGTAAAACATGTATTAAATCGCTTTTAAAATTTTCCGCGCTACATATTATTGTGAATTTTTTAATGTAAGTGTCATAAAAAGCAACTCCCGACCAGCTTAATAAATCGTTCTTAATTATTTGTCCAGCTTCAGTACTATTGGAATGTGTTACTTTAGTAAAATAATTAAAATATAAAAAAAAATATATAAGGACATTTTATTTTTTATTTCCAAGTCACGTTGCTCTATTAATGTAGCTATTTTATAACATAATAAGTTGCTTCTCAGAGGGTTCACATCTCTGTGTATTACACGATTTATATAGAAAACTTCTAAAACTTCAAATCGTTCTTAATTATATGACCACAACTGTATAAGAGATTATGGTAGGGCACAGATTATCTTGTAACAATACTATCCAATGATTTTCCCTTACGAGGAAAAGTAACTCGTTATTTTAAACAAAAAATAATTAAGGTCCTAAGATAGATCCTTGAGGTACCTATGAAGAAACAGAGATCCAGTGATCGTTTACCGTTAATGTCGCCACATTGAATCTTAGTGATACCGTAGTGATGTAGTAGCTTTATGATCAACTGATGGTAAGTGAAGATATGGTTTAAGTTGTGACACGAAGATTTTTCTTGGCATGGCAGTGGAACAGGACCCGACTCGTCTTCCTTAGTGGCTGCACTGGTCAACGTATTGGAACACGAATAAATCCACTTGGCGATACGACTGTAGTTTGTAACAAACCGGGGCCGAAGCCTCCCACCAAGTAACCCCTTGTTTTTTACCACGGGGCAAGGGATACTGTAGCCTTATTCATTTAGACCCGATCTACACACCACAAACTCCTCCCAACCCACACCAAAATCAAAAGCTTATTATGTAAGAGTAACCATTTAACCTCCAGAGGTTTCTTAGAACATACCTTAGCAGCCTTCGTTTTGATGGTCAAACAGCGACGTTCATACGCCATTTCCTTCGTAATGGCTACTCCGTTGCAGTCCAGAATCTGATCTCCGACCTTCAACCGCCCGTCCTTCGCGAAGGCACCTCCTTTGTATATGTCTAGAATTATTGCTGTCGCTCCCTGAAAGAGATAGAACCCTGGTTATTATTGTGAGAAAAGAGACGGTTTCTTGTAAGTTCTAAGTAAAAAAAGAAAGCTCTAGTCTTTAAGAACTTCTATATCATAACAATGTTAGTTTTCGCAACTTAAATGAATGGGACATCCCAAGAGGGGAACAGTAGTAATTTTAGTGAAAATGCCCATGTAATGCATAGCGAATTCGTTATACGATGTTTTCATATATTTGGCATAAGTACCTATATAGTTTTTGTATAGCAAAAATAAATAATTTTTTTGTCTTTTGGCGGAAATTTTCTCTAAAATATATAAATATCCATTATAGATCCAGTGTCCCCCGTTTTTACCCGTCTTAACCCCAATCCAGAGAGCATTTCGAAAAAAATTTTCTTACTGGATACATAAACACCACGAAGAACACATCTAGGATGAGCAGTTTGGATTCTGCGTAGATATATAAGTCAATCAGTCAGTCACTCAGAACTCATTAACTGAATTTGTTTCCAAACTGACACTACGTGTTTGTCAAGACACAGTAAGTGGCTTGCGATCTCTTCGTCGGTAGAGAATCCACTTCCCACATCTCTAGTGTGGTACCAGATAATTTGCAAAGACAATTTTCTACAAAACACAACTCACCGTTTCGGACAGGGGGTGAGGTAATAATCAAACTTTGTGATAGGCCATTGCTTTACCAAGGCCATACTCCTTGTGATTGATCGTTCTTGCTTGAGAGTGGTACTATTTTCGTGAGGAGGGAACATATAAGTAGTCAATGGGACCAAGACATTCTACCTAAACTTGCATCATAGTAAAGACGTTTGAACCTAAAATCAACTTACAGTAATAAGCGTATCACTGCCTCCCAGCAACGCGATGCCGAGAGCATCATTGTTGGTGGCGACCTCTATGGTGGTGTCCTGGTTCGGGACCACGGCTGCTGTCGCCGGGTCGGCAGGTGGCTCCGCTGGAGTATCAAACATACACTAATATATTTCTTGTGGATTGATCAATTAGGTATAACTTAATTTACTATGCCGTAAAAGGGGACTAAGGGAAAATCAATTTGCAGTAGGTATGGCCAAAGAAGATTTTTCCTAAGTGGTGACTCCAAATAATTTAGGATAAGGGCAGTAAGAAAAGGTAAAATTAATGTGAAAAGATACTATCACTTAATGGTAGGCTTCGACCATGAGTTGTCACAGGACATTTGATAATTTTAACCGAATACCAAGGAAGGAGGTTATCTATTCGGATTCGTATATTTTAATTGAAAGGTTTTCAAACAAATTATAGGCGTTAAATTTGCTGTCCTAAACATATGAAGATTTTTTACTACATTAGGTGTTTAAAAGATCGTCTAACCTTTGACAGGCGAAGGCGCGGGGCGCGGCGTGTGCGGGCGGGAGGCGCCGCCCGCGGCTCCGCTGCCCGGTTCGGGGGTTTGGTTCCTGCTCGTGGGGCGAGACGCTACACCTGAAAACATTGATATTACCATAATCCCACAAATTTTACAAAGGGGGAGTTTGTGTGTAAAGGAGTATTTCTGTTACCTTCACGCAAAAACCACTAAGCCGATTGCGATTAAATTTGGAATTTAGACAGAGAAAGATCTTACATTTGATACAGAGAGGTTTACATTTGTGTTCAAAATTTCATTTTCGAACGAATGATGCCTACTATAATGACAGACATACCCAATATACTTAACTAATGTGACCTTTACCCGGTTTTTTTTAATGAAAGATGTCAAACTGTAAGAGCAGCTGTGAAGAGCCAACTATACACCTAGTATAGTTGGCACCTTGGCGCTCTTACTAAACTGTAGTTGAACCCTGATCGCATTAAAGTTTACGGTGAATATGTCACAGTACAACAGCAACTAACCTGCAGCAGTAGACTCGTCAGCCTTATCATCCTTCATGTTGGGACTACACACAGTGAGCACCACCACACCTTCTGTCTGTTTCAACTTCGCTGCTGCCTGGAAAGTTACCACAGAACATAAATTATTTTTAAAAAATACGCCACTGTTTATGACTCTACGCAAACTATCACTTAGCGTGCTTACGCTAAGTGATAGTTTGCGTAGAGTTGCGTGGTGCTTACCACAGGAAACATGTCTAAGGTTGGCTAGCGCAAGTTCAGCAGACTAACTAATCCGCACCAGCTAATACGGATTAGCGAGATCTCTTCATTTTTTATTGGACCTTTTCACATTCCGTTTAACCTCATTCCTCTGACTACTGTTGTGCGATCGAAACAAAGAAGAAGACGAGAAGAGGTTGGTAACACGCTCCTTTACGAGATAAGAAGATGGAACAACATAAGATCAAGGTCCCACCCGACTTCCTTAGTGGCTGCATCTGTCTGCGTAGCAGAACACGGATAAGTCCGCTTAGGGCTTAGACCAATGAGTGGTAATGAGCTGGTGTCCCACCAAGAAACTCCTTTTGTTCACCCCTTTTGATGGTTTATTTCCTAATACTTACAGCATCGTAACTACAGTTGAGCAAGGAATCCCTGTTCACAGCCAACAACATGTCGCCAATCTGAAGACCAGCCTGAAATGTTACATAAACATCTCCATTATTCATTCTTATCTTAATAATTTTCAAACGGCGACATTGTTGCGGTCGTGGGGAGTCGTTGAACGGAAGTGGCTCAGGATCGCAGTTTGTGGCATCACGCGTCGTATGGAAGAGGCCTATGTTAGGCACGGGACTGATAAAAAGGAGATGACGATGATACAATATTTAACAGCAGTATTACTCTTAATTTAGAAACTACGCATTTTTGTAAAGAAAATGGCTTGCATTTGAAGTCTCTTCATCTCAACGACGCGCGCCATTAGGTTAAATAGAACTTGTCTTCTTTTTTTCTTTTCATGTAGTGTTGTGGCTAACCTAATGTTATAGATGTAAGGTCGCCCCTAAGGCCTCTAACTTAACCTGACGGACTCCTATCGGAGAAAACAACCGGGGCCAACTGCTTAGCGTTCCTTTCGAAGCACGGAAAATAACTTTCCTAAAAAAATACTATGCACTATAGACTTCAAGACTTGAAGGTTGTTGTTTGGGGGTATCCGACGCAATTAATCCCATAGCACATTAAAGGCATCAACTACATGACGCTAAAAGTAATACTTCTATGTTTCTTCTCACCTGTTCCGCAGCGCTGCCCTCCTGGAGGTCGGAGACGAAGATCCCCCGGCCTGCCTCCGTGTGGCGCCCCTCGATTATCATGATACCGAGCCCTGAGGGACCCTGTAACAACAGTCACCGTTTAGGTTAGAGACAGTCTTGGGTTGGGTTTAGGGAAGTCGGAATTCATGATATATGTATAGAATATAATTCGTAGCACCGCGAAAATAAAGGGCTCAATTTTCCCTAGAACTAGCCTATCATGCTTATGATGTAGCAACCCTACTTTCCCGCTGAAACCGCTGATAGAGAGAGAGCTCAACTTGGAGAGTCGGATCTTTACGAGTATATGATTTAATAATATTTAAATTTATTTTATTTTATTTATTCTAAATTCCCACGAGATTGAAACTTACGCGAGTAAAACCGCGGCAACCAAAATCTTTGGATAAAACCATTTATCAACCTGACATTTAGAAAACTACTATACCGCGAATGTTCAAGACAAATGAACAACAAAGAGGCTTAGCTCAGTGATCTCACGAAGGACAAGATAAAAAAGGGCTTACCTTTTTGACAGTGATGTCTCGGACTCCCTTGTATCCGGCGAACCGATCTTCTGACTGGAACAACAAACAGATGGTTATAGAATACAAATTATAAAACACGAAGCTTCATTAAGAACAAAGGACGAGCCCGTACGATTAATGAAATCTTGGTTTCGTGAAATTAGAACTCTAATTTTATAAAATCAACAGCCGAATTCAGACATGACACTGAAAATTTATTGAGTTACTTATACTTAAACAATTAAGCAGGTCTCAAACTCAAAAATTTAAATACTATTTTTAAATTTAGAAGCTGCTCAATTATTAAGGTAGAAATAAAATTTCAAGTGGCTGCAAGTGTGACCGCATGTCAGTGGACTTATATTGTTTCAGAAAGAAGATAGCTGAAACAAGCCATTGAAGTAACGCTACCGCACAAACTGTACATACTATGTACTATTTCTATGGTATACATACTATAGAGTAAAGACGACAATGTAACATGTCTCTGCCGCAAACTCAGTGATGTTTTTGACGTTTTAGGAGTAATTCATCTTATGATATGTTTATACAAAATCCTTTTGTAATCATGTAAACCCCAAAAGGATGAGAGGGGTGTTATAATTAGTTTGATTGAGGTGTCTGTCTGTGAGTCTGTATATCTGTGATGCCACAGTACATATATACAGCTTCACAGATCTGATGAAGCTATTTTGATATAGTTTTTTTTTTTCGTCGATAGAAGTTTATGTTTGAATGTTCTTAGCTATATAAGTTTTATTTGTTTAATACACTATTTATTTATTAATTTGACAAAGAAATGATATAAGTACCAACCCATTCTTTTATCATTGTTCCATTTTACTGCAGTATTTTTAACTTCTTACTTTCACACACTTCACACACATTTTTTTTAATCTAAATCGAATTTAATCAAAACAAGAGTACCTTAGTAACCTTAGAATTCGTCCTACGAATTTACGCCCCAAATGTCAAATCAAATGGGACGAGTTTGAGACCGCGAACGATATTTGGTACTGTCAGAAACAAAAACAGAACAGAATTCATACGAAAGACTAGGTATTGATTGTTATTTGAAACATAAACTTAGTGTAACAACAACAAATTTTACTATGGAGAAAATACCACAGTGATTCATCCAGTAGGCAAACATAATAGAAACTAATACCACGGTAAACGAAGGATATAGTAGTGAAACTGCTAAGAGACGCGTTTACTATGAGTCAAATACTGACTAAAACTCGTAGATTTCTAATAGATAAATAAAGATGATAATGTTTAAATTGAAAGTACTTTAAACAATTACTAGTTTGTACTACTTAAACATGAAATAATTTACACAGAAACCTTAAAAGCAAAACGTTCATTTTCACATCACAAATGGACTACCTTATCACTAAAAAGGATTTCTTCCAGGCAACCGTTGGATGGAAAGGGTCAGTAAAGTTTGTGTGGTAGGCAAAGAGAAGGTGAGGTTCGGGATATTAATTGCAATCTTCTCTTTTATTTTCAGAATGTATGTGTTGTTTAGAAATACCTTAAATTTAATGTAGGTATTATAGCAACTTCGAAATAAATATGTAAATATGTGTTCCAATTCGTGTTTGTTTAAAAAGTTTTGCCTGTTAACAGCATCGCAGCATTGTATTCTCTATTTTACCGTGCCAATACGAACTGATATTTGTGCAATACAACGCGTGGGCTACTCCTTCTACCGGTATAAATTGTGATAATGGAAAACATTTATCCTACCAATTTCAATTTTCAAGCACTGTAATTCAATTTGATTTGAGCTACGGGATATTATCCTTTACTACTATATATACTATCAATAATATCGAATAAGATCCCAGAGCCACCAGCCTACGTCATTTTAACAAGGATAAAATTCTATGCTATTCTATTCTAGCTCAACTGCTACTATTCCTTACTTTTCACCAATATTGATCAGCTTTTGATGACTGGTCAGATTCATTGTTTATGGCTTCGGTGTGGGAGCCTATGTTCTGCTCTTCTGAACATAGGCTCGGTCGGGCCGGACGAACGGATAAGGGATGATTTATACTAGACCATCACCCGACCGTGCTGGGTCTGAGCTTCGTTGTCCATTGCTCGGCGAGCAGTCGATTGGTCAGTTACAACGAGTGGCGGTCGAGCAACAGACAACGAAGCTCGGACCCGGCACGGCGGGGTGATGGTCTAGTATAGGTAAATCATCCCTAAATATTACGATGATTATCTTACCTTTCTCTTCTTGAATGACAGTGTACGTCGCCATATTGATCTGAACAGTGTGCCCGGCTTGTAGTCCGAAGGGCGCCGGCGTCCCTCCGTCATTACAGTCATCACATTGATGACGTCATCGTCATTATAGGTAGGTAAGTAGGTACCTACTTAATACACCTGGCATTTCGTTACGTTATGTTTTGTTGCGTTTGTGTACTGTTTTGATGTTGCATGTGACAGTCTATTTACCTACTAAAATCTAGTCAAGTGCGAGGCGAATTTGCGAACGAAGTGTCCCGTACTATTATCACAATTTGGTACCGAACCCTAAAATAAACACTGGACCAAGCAAAATGCTTAAACGAAACTTACGGTAATTTGTCACTTGATGGCGTCACGCTTAAACGGCTGGACCGATTTCGATAATTGTTTTTGCGTTGTGTTTGTTGCGATCAAGAGAAGGATCTTATGCTAGACATTTTAAAATTTTGGACAAATACTTACGCGGGTAAACCGCGGGACCAGCTAGTAAATTAAACTTATAACGCCCAAACTTTTAGGGTTTTTATGCACAAATAGTAGTGAGCCATACATTATTGAGAGAGAAAAGCTCAGCCTACAGCATTAATTCACTATCTAAATCTACCGGATATCAAGCCCACACAATGTAGATAGATATTATGTATATACCTCAGTCAGTTAATCTCAGTAAATACTATATTCTCTTCATTTGATAACGTATACCTACTTTAGTTGCTTTTATTATAAGTACGTATAAATACAGTCAGCACCAAAAGTCGACAACATTCAGATTAGATTTTTCTTCTATTTTCGAAAGACCTAGGATATTCATTAATTGCCTTTTAATAAAAGCAACGCGATTTAAACCGAAAAAAATACTAGAAATACTTTAAAGAAAAAAATCATCTTCAAAAATTCAGTCGCGACAAGATTTGAACTCGCGTCACAGCGTCAGTACCGCAGCGCCCAAACCAACTATAGGCAACTAGGTAAAGGCGCTGTACTGACGCAGAGACGCGAGTTGAAATCTCGTCACGAGTGAATTTTTGAAGTCGGATTTAAAAATCGCTGTACCTACGAGTAAATCATAATATTTGACTAATAAATAGACTTATGCAGGTAAAACCGCGGAACGCAGCTAGTGTATAAAAACCATATGTCTATTCACAAGCCATTTAACTACCTTGGCTACCATCATATCGTCCGTAGGTTCTTGGTTCATTCATACAGAATTTTAAAATAGAAAATCATATACCTAAATGTTAGGTAGGTGAAACGGGGTTATTTACCCTTCCCTAACCCCTGTCTAAGGGGTAAAATCATGCTTTGTTATTATCATTTATGACAGACAGACAGGCGAACAGTCTAGTCCTCAAATTATGGTGCTGTTTTTGCTCATTGGGTAATTAGGTATGGAATTTCACTAATGTTTGAAACATCGCACTGAGCATTTAATCAGTGTTCACACAAATCACCACCAATATGGCGTTACCAGTCTCACAAATATGCTCTTAATTGAATTTGTAAAAACAATATGGCAGTACTTTACATCGTCTTTCGGTCATTAAACCTTCTTAACTTAAATTAATTCATTTCTTAACAAATTAGGACCAAAACGCGGGAACTCTGTAATCAGATCCATAAATAATAAACAAAATAATGGAGTACCCACCCACGTAATTTGTTTTTGGTAATATTTGTATCTAATTTGGAAAAGTTACTTTTAAGTTTCGAGGACGGATTTGTCCGTCAGTCCTATCACACCCGGATAAGGTATGATTCCGTGGGAATATTTGGATAAAAATAAGCCTTTGTTTTAATACATATCTCTAGTTATCTGCATATCAAGTTTTATCGCAATCGGTTAGTAGTTTTTGCGTAAAGGAGAAATTTAGTTACACTATACTAATTTTCATGCATTGATCTGACCAGGGGCTCGATTCGGTAAGGACATATAAACGACTTATATTGCGAAATGCCGGCGGAATGCAGTAGATGTACGTTATTTCGTATTCTGTAATGTTATTTTACTTAATTACTACTTATTTAGTTAAGTAGCCCTCAAAATTAAGGGCTACTTAATTATTTAAATAGCTCCCCTTGTCCCTGAGCCAATCAGTATTTCAATAAGTTATAAAATAGCTATTATTTTTACTCCTGCAACAAATCGACTTCTGCAATGCTCATGCATGCTATGTTTTTAGAGAATCAGGGCCCTGGCTAGTAAACCAATGCAAAATCGCTATAAATGTCTGTAAAAAGCTGTTATCTATTCACACGCTGCTCTTTTTACCTAGCGCACTTGATTCACCACCGTGTGAAGGCTCCATAGCCCATACAGACGACGTGCCACGTGACCCAGTTTCCTCGCGAACAACTATCAAGTATTATATCAGGTCGGAAACACTGTGATTGATAACATATAACATAACTCTGTGATTGATCTGTCTGTGATTGATCACTATCGATCGATATTGCAACACTTTAACAACAGTGTAACTGCTGATTAAATTACATGTACCTTAACTTTATACACATTGACTTAGATTTTTGTGAAAGAAATAAATATTGTTTTGTAAAAAAAAACAATATTTAAGGCGTTACTCCATTCGCCAGTAAATAAGTTTTGAACGCGGGTGAAAGGACGAACTGTAGTTTTTGTAATACTAGCTGTACCCCGCGGTTTCACCCGCGCAATTCCCGTTCCCGCGGGAATATTGGGTTAAAAAGTACCCGATGTGTTAATCCAGGACCCCAGCTACATTCCAAGTTTCAACGCAATCAGTTTAGTAGTTTTTGCGTGAAAGAGTAACAATCTCACATACATACATACAAACATACATACAAACTTTGGCGTTTATAATATTAGTAAGATAAGAAAAATAAGAAATTTGAATAAGATATAAGATAAGATAAGATTATCGTTAGTAGTTTCGTCCGCGGCCTTTTGTTAGGTTAGCTAGTCTCTCACAGAATCTGGGGCAGATCCCTTATTCGAATTTAAGAGCGCTTTTTAACCAAATTTGCTTCGATATAAACTTGCGAATAATTCGGCGTTCATGGTACCTAGATATATCTAGGTACAGTAAAAAACAGAAAATTCTGGAATTAGAAGATTAATGCTATATAATTATCTCATCAGCCTGAAAACACGATTATTAGAAAAAATAAGATAGAAAATGAAAAACACGTTTCTCAGAAATGTTTTGAATAAATCTTTGAAACCGGTAAGAAATTAATTATTTCATAATGATTTTTTTAATACTTATTATGAGAGGATTATCCATTTCTTATAATTCTCAGCATATTTCTTTGATAAATTGTCTAGGTAAGTTATGTTTTAATTAGCAATTAATTGTTTATTTTTGTACAAAAATTTCACATAGTCGCATCTTACGTTCTTCTTGTTACACGTTGGAAATGGAATCAATGAATTATATATAACAGTCTTTTATGTACTTACATATTTGAGTACTGATATTTTACTAGTCCTATTAAAGTACTTTATACCGATATGCATTTTCTGGGCTGGTATAAAAATTTGAGTACTGATGTTTTTGAAATACTATTAAAATATTTTATACCGATATGCAGTCCTTGCACTTAACGACACCTACCAGGGGAAAAGAGATGGCGTAGCCCTATCTACTGCAATTTAGCTAAAATCTATACCTACATACAAAATTCGAAGTCTGACTGATTGAACTACTAAAGGGAATCATGTGCCCGCTTTTAAGAAAACTAATATTATTAAGTAATTTTTCCCTTCGACTCGCCTGTCACAACATAGTCGTGTATGTCATACAACAGTTGCAGTAATATTTAATGATTTTATATACCTAAGTAATTCGTAGTTTCGAATCCCGGTGGCGCACCAATGTCTTTTTCTTTAAGAAATAAATATGTGCGCTATTAACATCGCTCTTACGGTGAAGGAAATCATCTTGAGGAAACCCACGGCTTAAAATCACTCACAAAGGCCTAATATTAGGGCTAATTGAGGAAACACACAGTTTAAAAGACTTTAAAAACTAGTAGTGTAGGTCCACTGTAGAGTAATTAATTTACCATTAATCAGTTTGTAAATGTTTCTATAAATAAAAACATGCAACCTAAACATTATTAAAGTAATTTTTAACAAATACTTAACAATATTTACTAAAAAATACCTAATATTAGTTCTTAAAAAGTATTCGCTGAACCCCCACTTTCACCAAGTACTGTACCTATCTATAGGTAACTTTTGGCAAACTAAGTTGTAGAAGAAAAGTTGTAGAACAAAACAACAATGTATAAATAGTTATTCTATTTCGCCTTTAACTTCATCTATTCAAGTATTTTAAACTGCCACATGCAACATTTTCTCTAAAACTAACTTTTATACTACCTCTGTACAGTTAAGTCCACTTAGCACTTCAGAAAACAACCACAAACCAAAATTAAAACACTAATTAGTGTTTATTAAACCATTAAACACTTCGAAAACCACACTTAGAACTGTTTTAGAACTATTTTTAGTGTCTACGTGTCTAAACCGGTGTCTTTTCAACCCTTTTCGTTAAAAACAAGGGTTATTTTAGTTAGAATTTAGTTTGAAAATTTTAGTTGAATATTTTACACCTCATAAAAAGACGATGGGTTCGAAACTAAACACAAAAAGTGTTTGCACTACGACACTGCTAAAATGTATGATAACACTCTCAAAAATATGCCTTTTGTTTCGACTTATATCATTTTACACTGACAAACTAACTTTAACTCTATTGCATACGCAATAGGACTCAATTTTAAATAAACATCAACTGCTACATACGTTCTTATAAACTACAATACCAAGATAAACACTGAAAAATACCATGGTCAATCAATTGTGTACTTTAATCCTTTGCTTTAAAGTCACGTTTCCAATGTCTCTGTTTATAGGAAAAACGTGAGGAAATCTTTAGATGGGGCGAGTTAACGAGTGCGAGCGAGAGAAAAGAACGCAAGGTCAGATTTAATAAACACATTCATATAATATATTAAATATTATAAGACGGGTATGAGAGTTTAAGATTAGACATAAAAGAGGTAAAACATTTCGATAAACTATTTATTTATAGAGGTAAATCGTTAAATCTATAAACTTGTCGTACAAGGAAAATAGTTAATAATTTCATGAAAAAGTGATTAATACTTCTTTTAACTATTTATTTGTTTTAGCTATACCCATCCTTATAATAAAAGAAGACAGGAAAAAAACTGTACTTAGTTGCAATTATCTCTTCTTCTTCAGCAGCATATATTTGCCCACTGCAGGGCATATGCCTCTCCGATTTCCCTCCACACAGCTCTGAGATATTATACTATAAGATATTTTATTTGTTTTAAAAATTCCGTGCTTTACACTTTTACATGGAATTTTATATTGACATTTATCATTTTAATTTCATTTGACATTGTTTTAATTAACCTATATTCCATTTTTTTTATCTTTCGCTTTTTTATCGGCAATGTATTAGAGTTTGATATAAATTATTTTAATTTCTAATCAACATTTGCATGTCAAGTTGTTATTTTGATCTCTAAAAATAACTTCACCTTCATACCTACAGTGCCACTGTCTGTTATTATGTAATCTGACGTCGGGCAGCCAAACTATAATCTGGATCTATCCCATACAGGTGCCCGACTATCCTTTTTGGAAACTGGTTTCATTCTTTTTATTACGTCAAATGTCGTGTTTGTAATAAATGTAATAAACGATATTCATTTTCATTAAACCAAATCTCAGCAATAAAAATTTTAGAGTAGATTTTTGTGTATGTACTCTCTACATTACATTCTTAATATTTATATGTCTTCGTTTAGACATTGTAAATTTATGCTAGAAGCGATAGCTACTTGATGATTCATCAATTTTTTTGTTAACAAGACATTTAGGTACCTATCTATGTATCTACTTAACTACCTATAGATACATTAGCCGAACGGCCACTAACTAACTAATATCTATATTTATAAAGACTTTGTCCTGACTGATCAACGCACAGCCTAAACCGCTGCTAGCAGAGAAATGAAATTTGGAGAGTTTGTTCTTCGTATGATGCAAGCATTCGATAAAAAAAGGGTTTCTGAAAATTCCCACGGGATCGGTAATATGCAAGTGAAACCGCTGGATACAGCTAGTAATAAAGGCGTTGCACACAGCGCAATCTACGAGTAGTCCCAAACATTAGCAACTATAGGTAGATGCAAGACAGTGGATATTAACTTCATATCATACTTTTGTTTTAAAATTATTTTTATTACTTACACGATACTATAAAACACAAACCCAGAACTAGAAATAAACATAAATACATGGCACAGGCGGGAATTGAACAAGCAACCTTTGGTTTGCCATAGTGATCATAGCTGATTTACCTTGCTTTAGACGCGCACATGTATGCAAACTAGCTTGAATATAATAATAAATATGAATATTTATTATTTATTAAATAAACTTTTAAATACTTACTAAACAACAGTTACTATACATAATCAAGAAAACAATAAATTATACTTATTTCTGAACAAGGTTAAGCGCTTAAGGTCTCGCTGTATCTCAAGCAAGAACGAGCCTACCTTAAAATTAAATATATAAATTACTATGCAGAGCTAAGTTGAACTAACTTAGCTTAGTCGTTGTACATTCCACTATAAATAAACTTATTGATATTTTTCTGTGACATTTTTGTGGTTGTAATTTCCTACATACGTAAAGCGGTGGATTTTTTATTAAACCGGTTCATCTAAGTAGGTTTTGTAAAGAAAATATTTTATCTGTTTGAATTGATTTAGAGTTCCGTAAAAGGAAACACAAGGAACCCTTGTTAAAAAGCAAAGTACCTTATACGTGTAAAAGTGTCGCCGCAAGCGCTAAGATGGAGACGACGAAAACGTCAAAAACAATATTGAGTTTGCTGTATCGTTACCACTGTGGTAATATTTTAGCTGTCTTTCTTCTGATGTGATATCTAAGTACTGTTAAGGTTGAGACCAACGACTGCTATAAAGAGTACAAAATGGTTATAAAAACTTACTTCTTCTTCTAAGGCGACAGGGAACTGTGTCAAAGGCTTCACAGCTACGTCTTCTAACGCTGCCTTGCGTCTGAAAATAAAGATAAAATGGTTCATTTTAATTTTTGAACCTCGCGGGACGCTCATTGTCCTGGCAGCACCTGCCGATTTCGATTGGTCGTGCGAGATTAAGTCATGCTTGGCGTAGTCATTACTTGGATGGATGACCGAAAATTTAAGTGGTAAAAAATCACTTTGAAAGTCTTCGAAAGGCACGTTAAGCGCTGGCCACGAAGAGGAAATCACTCCGCAGGTTTTTGATTTCTGATAGGTACTGATTGGTACAAATGTTCTTCAAAAAGGATATCTCGTAAAAAATCGAGACGTTTAACAAACAAGTGTCTGTGTGTGGAAGTGGGTAGAGAGACGGGGATGGTCGGTGGCAAGTGGTGGCTAAAGCTTGGGGCACACCAAACGCGGGGCGTGGCGTGGCGTATGTGATTCGCGTGTGTTCTGGTGCCCTCTCGAGTCACGTCTCTTTTAGTTTCTGTATAAAACTACACTCAGACAGACACATACACGAAACTGAATTGATGTAAGTGCCAACAAAATTAAACAATTTACACTCATTTAACTGAGTTTCACAAAAATGAAAATATCAGCACTACATTTCAGCTAAAATGCGTACAATGCACGTCACGTACTTTATACACGCACATCGCGCGTTCAGTGTACCTCTACTTTGACGGGACAATGTGCTGTCACTACCAGAGGACAGATTATCACGCCCTTCATTACTCTCCACTCGACGATGCGGAGATGAATGACTGGGTACGAGGGGAATGATTCTATATGACAAACTTCCTAACTTACGCAATACGAAGTTTCTCAAGGGGCCTATTCAAGAACTGTGCATCGTTTTTGACGACTTACAGGACTATTGTTTTAAGGGTTCCTTCATTAAAGGTAAAAACGGTACGATTTTACTAGACTCTACTGTTCGTTTATCTGTCTGTCTGTCACCACCAGAATATATCTCATGAAATTTTCACAGATGATGTAGGTACTTCTGTTGCCGCTATGGCAACAAATACTAAAACAGAATAAAATAAATATTCAAGTGGGACTCTCATACAACAAACGTGATTTTTCACCCGACTACAGACAAATTAGGGTTAATGATGTTTTAAACATCGGGCAAAATCTTTCAATCTATGCCTATTCATGTATTTTAATTAAGTGATTTTTGTATCATAATGATTCCTTTTTTGATGGAAGGAAATTTATTGACTTGACTTGAATTAACTTTTGCAAAATTTGTCGGTCCCCGTTGTTAGTTCTCTGATAGCAGTCGTCAACGTTAGATGCCTTAGAAGGCCCTGAAACCTCTTAACACTAGGAAGAAAAAAATCGAAGAAGAATCGAAAAGAAGAAGGACAAGATTAGTCCGGTATTACTTGACCGAACTGTTGACCTAACTAAACGGAACTACTGAGACTCGCCCCATAAATCAGCCGTTAGAATCGACCCCCGGTCCTTAGGAACGCCTTATTAGGATGTTTATCGTCTAGAGTCGTTTGCGAAGCATCTTATTTATTTCAGTGGGCACTTACGCTGGGTTTCTATAGAATAAATACGTTTCGTTAAAGTCACGGCCAATTAGATTCCCTTTGGTCCATTTTCATAACTGTTTCGTAGCTAGCTATGAAAGGAAGTTTCTTCTTCACTAATTTGTAACTAGACAGATTAAGTACAATAAAAAACCAGATATTCAATAATTTATATGTAAGCTATTTAGTTTTACAAAACTAAAGCCGATCCAAATAAAAACAAAAGACTAGCAAAGTAAAAACAAAAGACAATCGAAACAGATGATATGCAAATCAACTGGTCTAAAGGTTTGAGGTTCTATAACTTTTAAACTTAGGCAACGTTCGAACTAGTAATGAGATTGTACATACCATTATATGCGTTACCGACTGTCCGTAACTATAACGAATCGTATTTAACCGCACTAATGCTAGGTCAATATAGAAACCTAGCATTAGTGCGGTTGGCTTTGTGGCTTTATAGCGGCAATCTTAAGGAATGAGAGCTTTTATTAACGACTGGAGAGACATTTGATGCAAAATTGTTAGAGAATAATAAGTGGGAATGAAAAGGAAGAGAATGACATAGGAGATGTTGTCGATACAGTAAATGACATCTCATTTATTAAAATTAGTTTAGTAGTTTAGTTTAGAAACGCCTAAATTACATAGGAATACGGTGTACCTAGACTGGAAAAATCAATATCATTCTTTTGGCTTCGCCGTAGTCGGGTAAAAAGATTAAAAAGAAAAAACACCAACCTTAGCAGTATAATTTTGAAGGTAGGTCCGACCAGCCCCTTGATAATGGCAGATGCGTTGAGGTGACATCTTCCGTGCAGCACTATGCCGTTCACCTGATGACAAGAAAAAACTATTATAAAATTTATCATCCTCACGGTGTTCCCGTATGCATTTCTGTTAAGACGGCGATAGATGATATAATTGTCGGTCCTTATTCGATTGCATAGAAATGAGTGAGATGGAATTGCATGAAAAAATCTATAATTTCTCGTAAAATCAATAATTAACGATGATTAAAATAATATTTTTTTAATTTCGATGAGGAGGCCGCTAGGCCCTAGGTATTGTATTTTCTAATATTAGTAGGTATGCCTATAAGAAAATATAGCGGTTAACGATTTAGAAGAAAAATTGTTTTATTTTGTTTAACAGGGGTAACTTTGCTTGTATAATAGTGGTATTTAAAGTTATTTTTTATTGTTTTTGAAATGAAGGGGACACTTCTTGTATCATGTATAATAACATAATATATTGTTTAAAGATGTATTTGATACCGGTTATGAAGAAAAATATTCAAACGGAAGGGATGTCAGCTCGATTCAAATCAGTCGCGTCCTTAAGCCTGGGCTACGCTTAACGGCTTGAACACAGTAGGTATGGTAAATAAGACTTCCATGCACTTCACCAATGAACATCAATAAATATGTTTCTGTAATACAGATCTTGCAGTTCTTCTTTACATTATGGTTTTTTACTACTAGGTGGACCGACGACATTGTAGCGGTAGCGGGGAGTCGTTGGATGGAGGTAGCTCGCGATCGCTATTTGTGGCGTCGTCGTATGGAGGAGGCCTATGTTTAGCAGTAGACGGATAAGATGATGACGATGATAATGTTTGTATTGTACTTAAAGAAATGCCAAATTTGGCCAAATTGGAAAGGCGTTGGGACGAATCCCCAGAGATGCAGGTTCAAGTCCTGTCGGGTGCGAAATTTTTGGAGAGCATTTCTTTAAGTATAGTTATCCAAGTGTAGGAAACACTTTAAAAATATAACAAAAACGATAATGTTTGTAATAAAAAATGCGATGTGCATAGTAATGCACTTGTCGTACCATAAATTAATACTTCTCTAAGTTTGGTATTCCCACAGAATCTGTAATGAGGAGTGAACCAACAGAGCGTAACTAGTAAATAATATTATAATGTTTTAAATATAATATTTTGACATTTTAACGGGCCAAGTAACCTCGCCTTTGATCAAACAGTACCTGGCGGGGTATCGTTAAAATTGTTATTATCATTTCTTTGATATCTTTACTAATTTTAACTTTCGAGACATTAATCAAAAAATCATGGACGTTCAAACAAAAATAAACCGTCACGGTTTACCCAATACCTGTTGCTTTTGATATTACAAGACGATGGCGTATTGTAATATAGATATGGATCTATTCTACTAATATTAAATCTCGAACTTAAGTTTAAAAAATATTAAAAAATTAAAATTAAATTCATTTATTTTCAGATGTCTTTGATCCATTTGTTGGTAACAATTTTCCTTAAAAACTATATTAGTAATAAGAATTGGAATTATGTCAAATATCAATAAATAAATAAATCATTACATTTCATTTCAATAAATTACTCCACTTCATTTCACCTCATAGGTACTAATAGAACAGTCAAATAAAACCAAATTATCAAAATAAAATGTCATTATATAACTGCATACATTATTACATTACAAGGGTCATGTGATGCTCAGGCTAGAGAGAGAATATACTGGATATTGTAATCAAAATACCAACGTACAAAACATCGAAAATGAAAACATTATTGTATTAAAATATCGAAAATCATTACATCTAAGCTCACAATGACTAAGATTGAAATTCCGAGTACTTAATTTAAAAAAAATGCATCAAAGTGTCGAAAGTTATTTAACCTAAGTTTAAATTTAAATAGGTACATAATATTATAAATGCTAACGTTTGTGTCTATAAAAATATGTGTGTAAGTAAACGAAAATGTTTGTAAGGCGCTTCTTCACGCAAAAACCACTGCCCTATTCTACTATATCCTACTATAGATAAATTATTAGTCTTTGATCCTACTAATTTTAAAAACTGGTTTTGAAGCCTCGTTTCACTCACGTAAGTCCCGATCCTATCGAATATCGGGATAAAAAGTGTCTATGTTGTTAATCCACATCAAGCTATCTGCACACCAAGTTTCATTGCAATTGGTTCAGTAGTATTTGCGTAGAATAACAAACATTTTTTAACCATTATAATCCCACCTTATAGTAGGGTTAGTAAGATAGCTTTGAGCTACACTCTTTCGGTTCACTAATAAACACATAACCCTTCTTTCCGTCCCGTAGTTGGTTAAAATAGGACAAAGAAATCCTCGATATTTTTTCCTCACTTTTTATTGACGGCAAACACCGACGACGACAACTCAAGAAAATGTCTATTACAATTTTACAAGGCGTTTCATGTTTTCAGTACTCAAAGGGTAAAAGCGTGGTATCATTTAAAAATACATCATCTGTGAAAATTTGACAGTTGACGTCTAGATTTCACAGTTCATGAGACTATACAGCATGTTGTAAAAAGACTGATAGTAGAGTCTTGGTCAAAGGTTTTCTTTCTATTTTTCGGGTACAAAACCATAGAATGTTAGATATTTTGCAAACGTCAATATTAAAATTGAATATATCGACAGCAATGAAATTCTGTATCCTTTTAATACGTGAATTGACCTGATTGTTTTTGCGTTCGTTTTTGCCATCATCCACAATCCGCTGCAGTTTCCTAGCCTAAGTAAACAGTTTTAGTACTAAATACCTAACTGTTTGGTACTAAATACCTAACTGTTTACGTTCAGTGTGGTAATGTTTCAATCGTTACGCTCTGCTTGAATAGTTTCGTTCGATTAGGTGCAGGATGTTTCGGGTGACCGAAGCGATTTATTGTCCGCTGTCGTTTATGACTTATTGGCAGTATACATACAGCGAAATATTGGAATAAAAGTAGCCTTTGGTGAATCCCAGATCTCCAGATACCCATATCTAGTTTTATCTCACATGGTTTTGAGTGTTTGAAACATAATACCCAAACAAATAACCAATTTTTTCATAATTATATTTTATTAATATTAGGAGGATAAATGTAGCTCAACCAGGAGTGAAAAAGTTATGTCAGCCAACGCATTATTGTCAATCTAACGCAAGCCACCCATCAATTATCAGATTTATAGAGAAACATGAACAAATAATTTTGTAATGCTACGAGTGGAATTCACAGTCGGCGTCAATATTCCCCATTAAGTACAACCTTGAAGTCTTCAAGTTTGGAGTGAATAAGTTTTCTTATAGGCAAGTATGTTACACCGACGACCGGCGACCGCCACCGGTTTGGACATTCGAAATGGATTTCAAAATTCGACAACCGTAATTCAGGACTGCTTTTTCGCAGGCAACCCTATACCACCGTGTTCATAATGAAATAATCTTTATTTTCATTTAAATTTGATTAAATTATCAGATCGGTGCAAAATGCTATACTATCAATTTACTTTTTCCAGTCATAACTGCAAACGTCAACCAGTCATAACTCTCGGGTTGCCAGGTATGTTTGCATATTCTATGGGCTTCATACTCTCGATTGGTATGGAATTTGAAATAAGCATCTCGGTGAAGGTCGTTGCATAGCGGGATCTTATACTATAAATTGTAAGTATCTAATTCCAATTTCAATGTCATACATTCTAAATCCAAATCCACTATTTTGCTGACACTATTCAGCTGCCGCAATAGTATGACGTCACAACTTGGAGCACACGTCGCTTCCGCTCCGCTTACGTCACCGTAACCACGGGCTTATTGGCGCGTAGCCAGCGCGCGCGCACAATCAGCTGTTGCTATTTTGTAGGCTCATAGAGTTCGGGATATGAACTTGAGACCTAGCTTTATAAATCTCCCTATTATAAATACAGATAAATACGAAAGTTTAGATGTTTGTTTGGATGTTTGTGTTTCAATCACGCAAAAACTACCAGTCAGTTGGTCTATTAATCAGTCGAGAGTTGCTTGGGACAAAGCTGTATAAAGATCTAGATTGAATAAGATTTAGAATTTCCTATAGGTCCTACATGTCAAAATCATAGAATGCAATTATGATTCTAGATTTTTTTCGTTTCAGTAAAATTTACGATCACTAGTATTTTAAGTACTTTCCATCCACCTAGGTAGGATAATCTAATTTCTTCTATGGTTTTCGCGATTTTGCATAATAAAACACTTTATTTATCCGGTTTTTATCGCGTTTTTATTCATTATTTGACCCGAGCTTTCGCCAACTTTACAGTTGGCTTTTTCAAGGTTGACTGAGATGTAATTTGTCTATTTTTAACATTCTAAAAAGTTACAGTAAACTACCGCCTCATAATTATTTGCAATAAAAACGTTCCAGTGTACGCAGACTATAGAGTTATTGTAATAGTTTTCAATTTAAATTATAATTATTTTTATCCCTAACTAGCTCAAAAAAGCCATTATTTTTATCCCTAACTAGCTCAAAAAAGCCATAGTTTTTTGAGCTAGTTAGGGATAAAAATAATTATAATTTAAATTGAAAACTATTACAATAACTCTATAGTCTGCGTACACTGGAACGTTTTTATTGCAAATAATTATGAGGCGGTAGTTTACTGTAACTTTTTAGAATGTTAAAAATAGACAAATTACATCTCAGTCAACCTTGAAAAAGCCAACTGTAAAGTTGGCGAAAGCTCGGGTCAAATAATGAATAAAAACGCGATAAAAACCGGATAAATAAAGTGTTTTATTAGGATAATCTAGTTAGGCCAATAATTAGAAACGGGACGAGCCAGGTTGCAATGGGGAATGGAAGGACACGTTTGGAGCATCCTAACTATGTCAAACCATTGCGGCCATCTGGAGCCTGTATTGGATGAGTGGCTTCAGCGATGTCATAGAGCTCTTTTAATTCGTCTTACACATATTCTTTCTTAACATGGTTGTTCCGGAAAGTACCTTTCAATAATTAGTGCTCGCCAGGTCTACTGTGCGCAGAACTACTAGTTTGTTATATTTTATTTCTCGTAAAAGGAATATATGGAATATGTTTGAGTCATCACCTGAAGTAGGTACATAATTTCTTAATATAATATTTTAGCGATCTTCACTATCATACAAAGCCGTATTATAAAACAAAGTTATGTACGTTTATTCAATGAAAGAACATCCAGTACATACGAGGTAGGTATGTATGTACGAACTTGTTGTTGAGTTGTACGCTTGTTTTAGACCGTACTGTACGGGCATGAATGCGGGGCTATTTTTACTGATTTATCTACGAAAGATTCTTCAGTGGATTGATCAATGGCGTTGGATTATATCGGCACACGTTTAGGTTTTATTCAAACTATGATATCAATGTGTTTGGGATTTTACTAGCGCTACAAGTTACAATGATGAAGTTCGAAGAGCGTGAATGGCTTTCACTTATAATAATTATGTAGGTGCTTCATTTTAGACTGCATCGACATCAGGTGTGATATTATTCAAACACTGGCTTAAACGTAATAAAAAATCGTGGTAGGTAGAAGGCAGACCGTGTTTGATTTCTGAATGTCAACTATGGTAGTTCTTGTCACGGCAGAATATTAGATAATGGCTAAGTGGCCGTAACGGCGTATGCATTGAAACTTTCAACAAGTTTATACGACAATCTAAATCACATGATCACTGCAAAAACTCACGAGTTTCTTGTGTCTTCTTCTCGTTGGAGGTCGCGTTCCGAAAACACATTAAATTTTTAATAGTATGACGTTTTAAAAGGATGATTTGAAAATATCTTTTAATCAATAAAACCAATGTGACTTAGACTTTGTATTTAAACGCGATAGATGAACGTTTGAACACTATCTCACCTGATGATGGTAAATGAATGAAAAGGTCTAAATGGCAGGCTCATCTAGAAGAAATGTGGAACAAGATCCGACCTTTCATCTCTAAAGGTTATTGACTCTAGACTTGAATACTCTAAGGTTAAAGGGGAATATAGACGCAGGCAGTTAATTCGGGTTGTTAGGTGAGTGTCATGTTTTCCAGTAAAACAAAAGTTGCGACCGCGATGCAATGGGTATAGAGTGTTGGAAGATCACCTACTCTTTGGACTGACGACATTGTTGCGGTCACGGGGAGTCATGTTGAATAGATGTAGCTCGCGATTGCTATTTGTAGCGTCGTATAGAGGAGGACTATGTACAGCAGTAGTCGGATAAAGGCTGAAATGATGATGCAGTAAACTCCACTTCGTTTTCTATCAGTACCAAATTGGGAATTTACATAACCCTTTAGATTACCTAGATGCTGAATAATAGAACAACGACGTTCGAATTTTGAGTCATCTTTTTCAGAGATGTGTGAGTAAATTTCCGAACAGTTTAACTCAGAACCGTTTGATAATTGGCCAATAGTGATAATATGAGTGAGTATTAGTTAAAGTGGCCTGATAGTGAAGCTTTTTTTATGTCAATAAAAAAACTCCACTATGAGGCGGCCTTTCTCCTTCTAGTCTCTAAAAGAGATCAGTCAGTTCCAACTATACTACCATTAGTAGTGTTCCATTATTTTTATGCGACAGTTACGTCTATGTTTTACATGACGTATCTTAGTTTACAGTTTATGGGCTGGATGTGGGCCAAATGGCAGGAGATAGCCGGACGATTGTGAGGGGTAGGCTGAGTTCCTATATTACTCGTACTAAATTCGTTTTGGTTACGGGCAGTAGATAGGGTATAGTTTCTACAAGACATAATTTTTAATGATCTAATCTGTAGTAGCTTTATTAATAAATATGGAGTACGGTCGGAGTAGTGAGAACATGGTTTGTCTCTTTCCGTGGCAAGAACTTTTAAAGTTGACAGACAGAAACAAAAAGCGGAATGACTACTCCGACATTATTCCTGTTTTATTTAGAAGGTTATAGAAGTTTCAAGCTTTTGCTCAATCTGTGTTATGTTGTTCACACCACACATTACATTAGCTAGTGTCACTTGGACACGAGGTAGCTTATTAGTCTAGCCGCTGCCTCTGATACTATTAAGGGATGATTTATATTAGACCGTCACGAGCACCGGTCGGGTGCAAACTTCGTTGTCCATTGCTCGGCCGACACTCGGATGCGACAGATCGATCGACTGCTCGCCGAGCAATGGACAACGAAGCTCAGACCCGTGATGGTCTAATATAAATTATCCTATAATCGAGCGCCTTAGCTGGGTGAACGATAATGTGTGTGGTAAAAACATTCATACGAGCTCCTCCGTGCTTTAGGAGGTACGTGTAGTAGTTGGTCCCTATTGTTATCTCTGAACCCAGGCTCGAGTATATGCTCTGTAAATCTAACTACACACAACAGCTATAACAAAATAAATAAGCGCCCTTTGCCCGATCAAAGTGGTCTTGCCGGGATGGACTCTATAATAATATCTTAATTGTTGGTGATGGGTAAAACAAATCGTTCGTTGAATATCGAAACCTAGCCTTCAACTGTGAAGATACTCGTAGCTAGTTTGTGAAGAGTGGTCATAAACATTAGCCTACTATGGAGATGTGAAGATATGGAGACAAAACAGAGGTGGTGGGAAGAATATTCCCTCTGCCTGCGGGTGAGTTTGAATTTTTGCTTTGCTTCTGCAGATGAGCGGGAGAAAAGAGGCTAGAAAAGTTTTGGCTGACTTAGATATAGAGCATGCGCTTGAGGATCTTTTTGGGTTACCAGAAGATCCATAAAATTCTGAAGATGACCAGGAATCTGACGATGAAGGAGTTGGATACAGTATAGCTAGGCTTCAGAAAATATTGGAGGATTTCGACCAACCGTCAGTCTCCGCATCTTCTACGAAGTCAACCCAGCCCACAATCGTCAAACGTAACGAATACTGAAGTTGTTTCACTTGCTGACATAGAATGTGACCTAGATCTTCCATCTGCCAATGCATCTACTGCCGAATCTCCCTCAGTATCTGCTTCACCTCCACCAGCTGCTCCACCACCCGCCAGAAAGCCATACATGTGGTCCCTGATGAAGTGCGTTATTCGAATGTGTAAGACCACTTACCCAGTTCGTTGGATTCCTATCAACGATGCAGGCTGTGCAGCACCAAGGCGAATGACAAAAGAACGAAGATAAAGTGCGAAAGATGTACCGTACCTTTGTGTGTAGTTCCTTGTTTTACAGCATTTCATCGTCAATAAGTTTTGTAATAGGCATTTATGATTAAGATTATTAGATTAGATTAGATTATGGTTTATTTGATTGAGTATAAACCAGACTTTAAATTTTTAGACCAGTATATTTTAATCTCTCTGGTATATATTACAATATTCTACTAATATCTATATATCCTACAAATCCCTACACGGGCAAAGGGAATATAATTACCACCATGTAAAAAATAAAAATATAAAAATAAAAATTGTTTTCTATCCACATAAATATACTTAATTCATTAACAGGTTTATGGTTTTGTTGCTAGAACGTTATGCCTTATAAAGGGTTACGCGAGGGGCTTGTGAAAGTTTATGTCTTTCGAATATAAGAATACACCTTCACGCAAAAACTACTGAACCGATTGAAGATGAAACTTGGTATACATATTGCTGAAGATTGGGATTAACACATATGCTACTTTTCGATTCCCGCGAGATCGGGACTTAACATGCTTCCTGGTAAAATGACTCGGTAGAAATCATCTTGTTCATCTTCTTTGTTCTAATAGTGGTATGTCTCACACAGTGTTAGAGTTGTTATGGCCACCATAAGGCGTCTAACTTGACCTAACGACTGCTGTCAGAGATAACTGCAACGCCTGGCGCAGTCATTACTTGGATAGGTAACCAAATAATTAGTGTGACAAAAAAACATTTTCTCTCACTCCTCCGTGCTTCGGTGCGGCACGTGAAGCAGTGGATCTCCGTTGGTATATCTTATAGGAGTCGTCAGGTCAATTTAGAATTACACCGACCTGATGATTAACACTAGTACACGAAAAGCCTGCAACATTCTAGTAATGAAACCTAATGATCTAGCTCTCTCTCAGCACCAAGACACTATCTATTTACACCAAGATGTCTATTCATCATGCTCTGGCTGTTTGCCACACGACACGATACATCTTTGTTTGTGAGACGAGGAATACATAATTGACTATTTGTATTAGCTACAGAGTAGGTATATAATATTGTTTGTAATTGATGAGCGAAATAGATCTTTCTGTTGTAGGTACGGTTTGGTTTAAATTTAAATTAGTATGGCTATACATACATACGTACCAGTAGATAATCCGCGATACCATAATCGTTTCTCGTTGATTTGTCCTCCGTTTGTTGCTCAAAAAAATAACGTTAATTGGAAGTAAAAGTACCCCGACTACTTTTAAAAACCACAGATAATTTAAAAAATCTCTTTTTTTAGTTTGTTTGAAAATGTTTTTATAGTTTGATATGTTTTTAATTATTATAATTTTTAGCTGAACGTAAGTCATCTCAGTAGGGCGGAATTTCTCAATGAGGTAAATTTTCATAGTGGTATTACATACTTTAGCTTAAGACAAAAAACCGACTACTTACGAAGAACTTACGCACTCTACTCAATGGCTGTTAGTATTAAATATAAGATAACTTGTTCCAAATACAAAAACGGTCTCGACAGAGGACTACATCTTCGGTTGTCCCTTTCGCACGCTTGCCAAGTCACCCTTTTCAAACAAGGACGTGTAAAGTTTTACGTCCTCTCCCTACCCTAAAAAATGTAACTAAGTATCTCGTCTTTAAAGCCATATTTAAAAGAAACGTCTAAGTTTTTACAATATTTCTATAAATAAACTTTTCAAACCTACACGATTTGTATACATGTACCTACTCATATTTACATAGGTATTTTCATTTCTTTAGATGTCTAAACCTATTTATGTTTTATCAACTAACGAGGGCAGTTTATCTCTATGACAGAAGTCTATTTATCCCTAAAACCGATGGATATTCATTCATTCAATATCCAAGGATATTATCCGGAAACCAGTCCAAGTCTTAACAATAGAATCAGCTGAATCACACAACACAATCCAATATTTTTGTTACACTCGCATTTATAAAGGTGACTACAGACTAGAGTATTTTTTGAGCTTTTTCTTTTGTCATCTAAGTGATGATCCCGGTTGCATCCCTCTCAGGAGCCCGGGGTTCGCTGAAACCGAAAATCAATTTGGATCGGCACAGTAGCGATAAGTCATCGCATTGATTTGCCTCCTGTGCCGACCTATTGTCATAATTCATTATTGACTATACGTATTACAAGTGGATTTAGTAATAATATTTTTACGGCCGGCCGGTAGCATGCCTCATACCAACCCTCGCACGGACCAAGAAGTTTATCCGCCATCGCGCGGGGAGAACCCAGAATCCCCAAGTCTCCTTTTACGACCCACGGGAATGGATGGGGTAGGTAATCCTATTCCAAACCGGGCTACACAGCATTATCTCGAGCATTTCTATGTAGTGTAAAATTCTTATGAATGGTACAACACAGAAATTTCTTCTGTTTTTGCAATGTAAGATTAAAATCAAATTTATTTTACGATTTTTCTCGTTGTTAGAAAGATATAGTCATACTTATAGGTAATCTAAGCCGTGTTCGGTTTGAGGGAATTGAAAAACAGCAAATACCGGTTCAAGTCTGTATCCACCTTTAGGACTAGCATTTGTTAGGACTTTTTGTATAACATCACTCAACTATGAAAATAGCAGACATCTTCTCTTACGACAAAAGAGTTCTACGTAGAGTGTTTGAAACTTGATAAATGTTTACACAAAATACGGGACGATGTATTCTTTCTTACCTTTTCTGAAAATTGTAGCTTGAAGACACTTTTATTTGACGTGAAATCAGTGTACAATCCTATAGAGGTGATGTCTCAAACATGCCATGTTCTTTTTAAGCGGAATAAATGTAAAAAGGCGCTTTTCTTTCTGTATAGTCGTGTGTCTCACCTAGTGTTATAGTTTTCAGGTCGCCCTAAGATTAACTTGGCTTAGCGACTGCTATCAGAGATCACAACTGGAACCAGCTTCAAAAGACACTGCTACGCCGACGATTACAATATTGTTACGTCTACTTTACAAATAAAATGAGATGAATGACGATTAAAAAGTTAAAAGTATCAGGGATTTTGATGTAGCGTTACTTCAGTGGCTCGTTTCAACTATCTTCCTTGTGATGGAAATAGTATGAAAGCCAAGTACAGAAAAACAACAATACTGTTAAAGGGTCATAATGCGGATTAAAGGCCAAATAGTATGGCCGACTATTTTTTAGCTTCATTTCCGCGTGAACAGACATAAATCCATAACATGTAAGATGAAACAATCTATAAATTTACTATTGTAGCAAATTCCAATTCAGCAGTTTAATTACATCTGCCTTGCCGGATAGACTGAATAGATTTCCTTATGACCTATATGTGTGCCTGCAAGCCGCACACGAATATACTCATATGTCTTCTATTCCTGTGTCCTGCTAGTGCCAGTACCCTGCTCGACTCACCTATAATAACTCGTCTCCAACTTTGACAGCGAGGTTACCCTTTGCTGCGGAGCTTCGGGTGCAAGCCGCACACTATACCTATGCCCTGCTCAAGCCAGTTCCCCACTTGACTCACCTCTAATATTTCGTCTCCAACTTTAACGGCGGGGCTACACTTAGCCGCGGCGCCTGCTGGGTGCAACCCGCACACGAATACCGCCATGCGACTTCTATCCCTGTGCCCTGCTAGAGAAAGTCCGAGCCCTGCTTTTGGACTTCGCTCGAGTCGAACGACGACGACGCTGTCGCCGAGCGAAGCGTACTTCTTTCGGATTTTATCTGTAAAGAAGTAAATAGGTTTTAGTTAGAAGTTGTTGAAGCTACTCAGCTTGTGTTACGGTAACGAGACAACGGATTTAAAAGTTGTAAAAGTACTTATTTATTTATTTGTCAATATCGCTGAAATAAATAGACCTTTGTTCTATTTATAAGTCATGAAATCTGAACTTTTACATTTTAGTAGATTTAATCAGTAGAAGTTGATAAGTTGTAAACACTGAGAGAGATCAAACTTGACAGTAACAAATAGTCAAAGTTCGTCCATTTATACAAGTATTAAAAACAAGAACTTGGCAACGACTGTATGCACTTCATCTCATATTTGAATAAGCTGAATGTCTAAGTTATTTGCCAAAACTTTTAAAAGGAAAATATATTTCTACTCGTTCTCCATACAAACGTAGTCGTCTGTTTCCTCCCAGAATAAAGACATTAAAGCGAACATAATCTTACCTAAAACCAAAGTCTGCCATGATTATTTTATAATATTATCGCTGGTCCGACAAAAACCAAACCCAAACTGAGCTCTGAAGCAGAGCTTCATCAGTTAAAAAGTCAAATTATGCGGAAAATACTCACACACATTAAAAAAAAGTCGAAACAAAATTCGAACGTAATTGTTAAAATTCCCCTATCTACGATAAGATAACCTAGCTAGTTATATATATCGACCCCGCGAACACGGTAAGCCCTATCTATTTCCCAATGACGTTTGAGACGAGAGAGGGCCTCTAAATAGATAGATAGATGGGATCCTAACCCAATTTGTGTCGGGCCGAGTGAAGATGAACAATTCAGTCACTATCTTACCTACTTACTTCCAATCTATTTAGAGTTATTTCGGTAAATACCGAGGTTGTATTTCTGTGTTATATTTCGTAATCAATATATCAATACGAGTATTTACATAAACCTACTAATGTTGTAAAGAAGTAATAGCCGTATATCAGACGATTAAACCGCACCGCCCGCGCCGCGCCTCCGCCGCCGCGCAGCACCAGTGACATTAGACATTATTTTATTTATTTTTTGTCGGTTGTGAACCGATTATGGTTATTTGGGAAGTAGCCAGGGTCCAAGTTATTTGCAAATTGCATCAAAACAGTCAAGTCAAGGAAAACATTGTAAATGGTAGGTTTACAATGACGGTTCACGTGAGCTTTGGTGACAACGCTAAAGTCCATGTTTTCCACCGATTTTCACTTTCGTTACACTTGTACATCTTCACGAAAGTTGATTAATATGACACCGAAATTAAACAAATTACACGCATTTGAACTAGGTTTCACAAAAATGAAAATTTGGCAACAACCTCAACGTGTTCCCGCCAAAAAATCAGTCCGATCGTAAACATAACATTAATGTTGAACTATTATGACGTATTCTGTGGCAACATAGAACATAATTTATCGATACAGTGCAGGCTTATTTATGTATATTACGTTGGGGTAATCTCCAAAACCCTGGACCGATTTTAATATAATTTTATTTAAAGATACGTTGCATCTTTTGGAGTAACATGGGCCGCGTATGATCCCGATATTATCACGGGATCGGGACTTACGCGGGTGAAACCGCGGAGTGCTACAGTATGTCGTATGACAAAGTGTATCAGATTGTGTCCACAATGCAACATAACTGCTTATCACAATAGTGAGGTCAAGTGTGTTACCTCCCTACGTTAAGGTTACACCGTGCCACGAGCTGAGCGATCAGCGGACGAAATGGCATTTTGAATTAATTTCATTAAATAAAACCGTATTTTTGTATTTATATCTAAATTTTATTACAAAGGATAATTCATTCATTTTAAATGCATTTGACATAGTGAAGCACTATTTCTGCTTTAGCCTAGAACTTTTTTGATATCGCTTTAAAGTAAATTTGCATTTCTGGCACATAATTTTCCTTATGTGATTCCTTTTGTCTTTAAATATCTCTTGTGTTATAATAAGATAGTCAATATCATTTGTGTCTTATCACATAAAATCAGGGATTTTGCCTTTTTCGAAATCGATAAAGGAGATCATATTTATAGTTATTTTCAAGATATAGATAACGATTTACTTTCCGCTTTGCTCCTGTATAAGTCTTCGCCTAAATGTGCTAGTCCAACCTGGATATATGACATAGTGAAGGCGAATTCTCCATCAACTTATGAAATAATAGAGATAAAACATTAATTTCAGTACAAATTTCTGAAACACAATAATTATCTATGTCTAAAACATAATAAAGAAATAACAAGTGGCCAAGTGCATGCCTTGAACTAGCATTTCAAAGCTCAATATTTGGAAAACGGAACCCTAAAAGGTAAAATTGGTTTTGAAAACAATCGTTCAAAACCATAGCTTTTGAACACCAAGAGCTATCTAACGATACCCCTCACGACGGGGTTAAGCAAGAGAGAAAAAAACATCCCTCATGTTAAATGTGGGGGAGGACCTTAAAAAAGGTATTATGTAGCACCTAAAGTGAAATCCCTACGAATAAGGTTCACTAAAATATGTTTCGTAAATTTGTTTTTATTGCTCAAGGCATATTTACTAGAAATATTTTTAAAGGAAAAATTCGGGACGCGAGTTCAAATCTCGCCGCAAGTGAATTTTTAAAGATGAATTTTTCCTTTAAAAATATTTCTAGTAAATATGCCTTGAGCAATAAAAACAAATTTACGAAATATTAATTAGGAAAAAGAGTGACATCTCTTGGCCAAAGCGTTAACTGTAAAGTTAATCATTGCCGCAGGTAAATCACAGGAAAGTGATCCTGTAGATGGCGTCTCAATCGAGCCGTAGTCGTAAAATATGTTGTTAACCGTTTTTGTTTGTTGCAGTTTTTTTTGTGTCATTTATATTTTTTTATTTATATATAAATGATATATATGCATTTTTGCATATATATCATTTATATATATGCAAAAATGGCCTCTTACTGAACAAATTCTGATGAAACGTGAAGGACTTATTTATGTTTTCCTACACGTACAAACATTGATTTTAATCAGACTATTGGACCACATACTTTTACAACTTAAAGTGCAAAATTTTACATTAGGTTACTTGATTTGGAAAAAGAAAATTAAGTTTTTTTTTTAAATATTTTTTTTCGAAATTCATACTTTTTTTTAACTAAAATTTGGCTTCGCTCGATCTAATAATATAACGCTATTACATATTTAGTTCAAACAACTTCATGTAACCTCTACCTACTGTACATGTATTGTGTATCTCTATGCGTAGTATAAGAAACATTAATATCCAACGTCACCCAGATTTCGTTTCCCCGTCACTTTCCTCGTCCCCTGCGATGGAAACTGTAATACGAAACGCGTCTTGCGAAATATGGAGATACATGACTAAATATAAAGCCACGTTTCCATTGTGCCCGTTATCCATGAATATTTTCAACCTTCAACTGTCTAGATATCACGGTTCATGAGATACAGCCTGGTCACAGACAGACCGACATTGGACGGACAATGGAGTCTTTGGAAAAAGGACCCGACTTTACTCCTTGGGGCAGAAGCCTAAAAAGTACTTTTTTAAATAAACTAGAACTCAAAACAAAACTCGGCTTAAGTTTTTTTCAAGATACTTAACTGGATATCCATATAATTTATTCCAGTATTGTTGTATTATATACTAAATACAATAAAAAACGCAACGCAATTTAGCAAAAAAAAGACCGAAACTCCAATTTATATAACATTTATTTACAAGGGTTAATCCCTTGTAAATAAATGTTATATAAATTGGATATAAATATAAATTGGATGAATTAAATTGCGTTGCGTTTAGCGACAATCCTCGAAAACTAAAAAAAAACAATGTATGTATTAATTTATAGGACTCTCTTTATAGCTAACTGCATACAAAATTTCACCGCATCGGTATAGTAGTTTCTGCGTGAAGTTTTAGCAACACGCATACTTATTCGTTTACATACAAACTTTCACATCTAATATAATAATAGGATTTCCAGAACATAGTTTTCAGTAACCTACTTCTAGTATCGACCTTGATTCATCACCCGTGTTTTATCACAGATCTGTCGAGGTGAAGTGGCTCTAAGACTGTTCTATAGTTCCCACACGAGGCCCATTTGTTGGCGTCATGTATGGATGAGCGCTCTAGATTGTGATATAAAAGGTCAAATGCATCTGTAGATACCGGAGTAGCGTGGCTGTTCTTTACAGGTAAGTTAATTTTATGTTTAGATTACTCTGTCTTTTTACGTAAATAATAAAATAGGCACAGATTCGAATCCTGTAATTTTTTTTAAATCTATTTTTTGCGAAAAATATTTGTAAGTAAAAAAAATTGAATTAAATATGCTACGTATTGGTGAGAAGTAGGCTTTTTCATCTAGCCTAAATAAGGCTAGGTGAAAAAATCCATGGGTTTTCTTACGAAATATTATCCACATAATATTTTTAACATTATTACTTCGGGCGTTAACTAAATGTTAGCTAAATAATAAAATAGGCACAGAATCGAATCCCGTAATTTTTTAAAAATATATTTTCTTGCGCAAAATATTTCTAAGTAAAAAAAAAATTGAATTGAATATTATGCTAGGTATTGGTGAAAAATAGGCTTTTTCACCTACCTTAATATTTTTACACCACTGCCAAAGGAAGTGTTATGTTTTTGCCGTGAGTGTATGTATGTATGTGGGGAATAAATAATGATTACAACAATATTTTCCACCACCGTCGTCGGTGTTCGTTTATTTTCGTCTTTCTTTACAAAATTCTTCCTAGAAACGTCTTCATTCGCCATTGATCTCCTTAATTCTCCTCTTTTCCATTCATCGTCTTTCTCCCTCCCGCATTGCACATTTTCACTATCTTTCCTCTCGCTCACGCTTTAGTATCCTCTTTCTCTCTTGCCCATCTATCGTCATCTCGCTCACGCCTCGGTCTTTCATACGGCCTCGCACGATTCAGACTCATCAATCATACAACTTAAGCATAACCTTTCATGCTTTTCATATCAAATTACATTCATCAAACCGAAACATTCCGCCTTACGTTCCATTCCACTCATAAACTTACGTTCCGTATCCTTTCACAATCCCACAATCGGCCTTCCTGCAACTAGGCTGGCCTCAGCCTTCTCTTTCATACTGTCACTGTCATTCGTCACACTCCCGTCATTCCATCTCATACACCTACCTACTTATTTTCGCTATACTGTTACATGGGTACTATTGGGTACCTACTTACTTTTACTAACATTGACTCTATACAACTCAAAAATCCCTGCTTGCAACTAAACAATTAAATCTTATTACAGTGAAAGTTACATTCTCAACAGTAAACAAAACAACTTGACTAACAATCTGCCAAAACAAAATACAACATTGGAAGTTATTTTTACAGTAATACTTTGAACAAACTAAGACATCTCATATAGTCTTACAACATGAAGTTACAATCTTTATACATGGGTATGAATCTTTAGTGAAATTATACAATTCAGGTATCTAACTGTGATTTTAACTTTTAACAAACATTTTTCTTTGAATATTACGTGTAATATTAATGTACTAAACCAATCTTTGAAGTGTAAAATGTAAATAAGCGACTTCTAAATAAAATAAACCTATTCTTATCCCTAACTAGCACTTTCATTTCACTCCTCATCTTTCATAGTAACTCATAGGGGTAAAATAAAACAAAACATGCATTTTTTTCTTTTTAGCTTAATCTAGATTAATATTACTCACTCTAGGGTTCCTTCGTGTCTTTTCCTTAAATACTTCATAGATCTTGAGTTTCTCCTTCAGCTCCGGGTATGTTGACACTCCGTACAACATAATTTTGTTCGCCTCGTCGTCGGTGATGCCCTCAATTATATATTTAATGGCCACGTAATCTGGTAGTTTGCCACGTTTGCCAAGCTCCTTCATAATGAGTAAATAATCTTGGCATGACTCGCCGGGTTTCTTGCGTCGTGCGCTCATCATCTCGTGGACTCCTTTCTGGTCAATCGTGTCTGGAAATTCTCTTAACAATCCCGTCTTCAGCTCTTCCCAAGACTTACATGGTTTTTCTGATCGCAACCAGAGTGCCGCCGTGCCAATCAGTGATCTTCGCGCCACGATGAGTTGCTGTAAAGGGCTCCATCCAAAGATCGTCGCGTTCTCTTCAACTTCTTGCACCCAACGTGCCGCCGTATATGTTTTATCGCGTCCGCTAAACTTCTCAATTAATTCGTCGGCATATTGTAGATTCATGTTACCAGTTTTTCCGTTAAAACTCGCCTCTGCGTCTTCAAAATCGCTTTGCCGGCTTCCCTGCTTCTTCAATTCGTTTTTTCCCATCTTTTTTTTTTTCCAAACCACGCCGCCTCCGTCTTCTCTTCTCTTAGGTTACCGGTATTTCTAATCTTCTTAAATCTTTGCCAAATCTTGATATTTCTTCTTAATTTCACTTCTGTCACCACTTTTGTGGGGAATAAATAATGATTACAACAATATTTTCCACCACCGTCGTCGGTGTTCGTTTATTTTCGTCTTTCTTTACAAAATTCTTCCTAGAAACGTCTTCATTCGCCATTGATCTCCTTAATTC
Organism: Idaea dimidiata; assembly: GCA_949358125.1. Taxonomy (NCBI): domain Eukaryota; kingdom Metazoa; phylum Arthropoda; class Insecta; order Lepidoptera; family Geometridae; genus Idaea; species Idaea dimidiata. The sequence goes on from OX442334.1 coordinate 14,759,697, forward strand.
TCCTCTTTTCCATTCATCGTCTTTCTCCCTCCCGCATTGCACCTTTTCACTATCTTTCCTCTCGCTCACGCTTTAGTATCCTCTTTCTCTCTTGCCCATCTATCGTCATCTCGCTCACGCCTCGGTCTTTCATACGGCCTCGCACGATTCAGACTCATCAATCATACAACTTAAGCATAACCTTTCATGCTTTTCATATCAAATTACATTCATCAAACCGAAACATTCCGCCTTACGTTCCATTCCACTCATAAACTTACGTTCCGTATCCTTTCACAATCCCACATGTATGTGACCTATTTTTGTGCCGTCGCGTCGTAGGGCCTAAACGGCTGGGCCGATTTAGATAAACGATACGTCGTTAGATTCGTCATGACCGTGGGAGTGACATAGGGTACATTAAAATAATAAATAAATAAAAATAATGATGTAAAACGCTATTAACCAAGATTTGTAAAAACCATAAAACACAGAGAAAATGTGTAACATTGTTCACTCAAACGATATGTTTTATTCTTTCGTAAATTTACATATAAAAAGTATTGCTTTTAAAGTTTTACAATTAAGTTTTAAAATAATTAATTATAAAATTATCGGAAGTCGTTTAAGTATAGGTTGTCTTCATTAATATGTCACTTGCCTTCGGCTCGGTTGTCTTGTCTTTAATGACGTTCATTATATTCGTTTTACTTACTTCAATTTATGGCTTAGCACTACCTCTGGATTGGGATTTTTGAATTTTCGCACAGAAATTCAATATTCGCATGCGAAAACAATCCGCGTGTGTATAGTGTATTCTAATAGTCATTCTAATGGTTAATCTTCGAAAGTTATGTTGCTACTACATTTATGATTAGGCAGGTAATTTTCGCAAGAACAACGGAACGGTAATTAAAAGCTTTTCGAGTTGACTTGTATAAATATCTCATCTATAGATTTGACTTTGACGCCGAGTTTGAAGGAATTGGCAGAGATGCCATAAAATACTTTAGTATCTTCTTACTAGTCTGTGGACATAAATAACCACTTTGTTTATCAACGAAAACTATACCTAAGTAATAACCTAAAATTAGAAAGCTAAAAGAAGTTGTCAGCAACAACAACCCGAGGCATTGCGCCCAAGATGCTGGCGGCGTTCCCGCGCTGGATAGGAAACCGCCAGCTCTTTTACTTATCACCCTGAGTAAGCAAAAACAAGCAATGCACGTCCTTGCTACTGGAGTATATACATCTAGAATTAATGAATTTCTTCTGGTGTAATTAAATCTGATCTCTAAAAACTAAAAAGCGATAAATAAAAAAAATATTTGAAGAAATAAAAAACCCGACTGCAGTTTTAACAGAAAAGTGAAAAACAAGATGCTTCTTGTAGCTTTAGGAATGGTGGATGCAGTCGGGCGGGACTCCAAATAAAAGGTGAATAAGTTTAATAACACTAAGTATTTGGTGTTATTAAACTTATTAGGTATACAATTAATAATTGTATAACACTATTTTGTAATTTCTCTATATAAGGGTTACAATTGAATTATTAGGTACCTATTAAATGTTTTCTAAATGATTATAAAATATTAGGTATACTATCTTTATGTTATTTGGAGTCCCGCCCGACTGCATCCACCATTCCTAAAGCTACAAGAAGTATCTTGTTTTTCACTTTTCTGTTAAAACTGCAGTCGGCTTTTTTTTTTCAAATATTTTTTTAACATTATTACTTCTGGCGTTAACTAAATGTTAGCTATACCTATATCATTTTGAGAGATGAGGTATGTATCGTAGGTAGGTCCAGTCCCGATTTTAAGCTAAATCACATTTTGATAACACGATCTTTGTTCCAAGATTTAATGCACCCTATGAGACTTTAACCGACAATCTCACCTTAGTGCTACACTAAGTTAACAGTAACAGTAAAAAATAAAATGATCCAAACAAATCGAAATCGCTAGGAATCGGCTTCACAACGACACTGATAAAGAAGTATTGGTATACTTCTTTATCAGTACGGTTAATAACAAATCATCTGTCAAATTTCCTACATTTTCTACAACTTAGGTAACCTCTCCTAACTAATTTGTATGAAAATTGAGCAACTGTAATAAGTACCGAGCAATCAACTGCTAGGTAGACTGTGCTAATACCTACACAACTGTATTCCTAATTTATATCTCATCTTCCGCTTGATATACCTATCTCTAGATCTTCAAATTTAACGACCACTCAAATCGCAATAACTATAACAGTCCTGCCCTTGAGTCTGTCAATCACGTATCCTCATTCAGCCTTGAAGGAATAGTTCGACGAAAGGTCGTCGCCCATTGCGACTTTGTCCGCAACATCGATCACGAAAATGGGTACAAACATTATCAGCTAGCTGATTATGTAATTCTGTTACTAACAAATCTCTCATAAGCGCGTAGATACCTCGACTTTCATCGTATAGCGTAAACAAACAAGAAACTAATATAGGCACGGATCAGGCACGGATCAGGCACGGACCAGGCACGGACAATGCACGGACTAGGCACGGACCAGGCACGGACGAGGCACGGACCAGGCACGGACCATATTATATACAAAGAGAACATGCCTTTATCAATTAGACCTTGTGTCAGTTTTGGACGTAAGGGCCTACTTACTAAACTAGAGTTTGGGTTAAATTTTGTAGTTAAACTAGTCAAAACGCCGAAAAGTAGTCAAATTTTGTAGTTAAACTTTGCAAAATATGAATTCAAAAAATATTTGGGTTTGTTAATTTGTTCTAGGGATCTCTAATTAGTATGCGACTTATCTGTGCAAATAGCGTTAAATCGTCCCCTAAATCTAAAACTCTAACGCTAGGGAACCATAAATCAGGCCCAATTATTATTATTATCCGTTTTGTTTCCTTGAACTTGGATTACAGATTTTTTGATCGGCCGATAGAAAGCATAGAAATTGAAATCCACTTTTCAAAAATCATACTAAGAATACTCGTTCATTTTTTTTACTCATTTTTATTTTGCATACTTATTTAATATGACTTATTTTATCTTCTTTTATTATTTTACTTTTATTCTTTTTGTTCTAATTTTTATCATTGTAATTTTGGTAAACTGGAATAATTGTCATACATAATTTAATACCTATCAACAATAAAAAAACTATAAAATCGCTTTGTCCGCTCGTAAGCTAAGATGACATTGACAACAACATGTCATGTCGAGGGTTAAAAACAATAAGATTGGGGGTTTAAAAAGGAAAGAAAGAGCATATTACTTAACTAGCAGCGCCCGCGGTTTCACTCGCGTAAGTCCCGTTCCCGTCGCCGCGCACTCATAGTGCAAAGAGAATAATAATTACTACGTTTGGCTGTTTTGTCGATGGTTTGAGTCGGACAGAGCACTTCAAATCAGTGCACGCGACATAAGCTCTGTAAAGGGCATTTTCCCCGTTTTTGCAACTTTTTTCATGGATGCTCCGCTTCTATTGGGCGTAGCGTGATGTTATATAACCCATAACCTTCCTCGATATATGAACTACTAGCTGCGCCCCGCGGTTTCACCCGTGTAAGTCCCGTTCCCGCGGGAATATCGGGATAAAAAGTAGCTTATGTGTTAATCCAGTTCCTAGCTACCTATATTCCAAGTTTCATCGCAATCAGTTCAGTAGTTTTTGCGTGAAAGAGTAACAACCTCAAATATATACAAACTTTCGCGTTTATAATATTAGTAAGATAAAACACGAAAAAAAATCGGATCAGTAGTTCCTGAGATTAGCGCGTTCAAACACAAACTTTTCAGCTTTATAATATTAGTATTAGTATAGAAGTATAGATAATGAAATAGTGTAGTGTAAACTTGGCTGCGTGTCTCTGTATTTAGACATTTTTAGGATTTCATATCCGACGGGTAAAAACGGAATCCAGCTTTTACTAATATTCAGCTGTCCGGCAGTCTTCGGCAGTTTTTCTGTCTAATACCAGGTTAATTCATGAACCATGATAATCGTTATTTTAATGCTTTTCGTGAGTTATTCACCTACTCGCAATCTCCAGTCTCGTGAACAAGACTGTTGCTGGCGAAACGTGAGTTTAAATTCGCAAATTAAATATTATGTAGACATGCAGACGGCCAGACTGCAACGCAGAAGGTTGCGGGTTCGATTCCCGCCGGAAACAAATATTTCTGTTGCCCATAAATGTTTGTTTCTGGATCTGGGTGCATTCTATGTATCATATTATGTATGTATTAACAAAAAAAAGTATATATAATATGTACTTAGTATATCCGTTGTCTAACACCCATAGTCTAGTGCTTAGTTTGGGACTAGATGGCGCTGTGTGTAATGTCGTGCAGTATTTATTTATTATTTTACAGCATATAAGCAAACGTGTTTTATTTTAGGTCATTTATTTCGTAGTATTTAAAATATCAACTTTCGTTACTACTTAACCTGCGAAAACCTATTTCTCTTTAATGTACCTTAAAATTATTGTCGTTAAAAGGATTTCTCATTTGAATTCAGAACATTTTCAAAGTTAAATTAGGCGTTTAATGTTTCGGAAAATATATTCTATAGTCGCTGATTATAGTGGAATGAAAAGGTATTTTCTATGTGAGCGTGCTACATCTTACACTAAATAATTGTTGTTTACCGTTTAGTTGGACAAAATATTTTAACAGTTTGTTTGCAATTCAATTATTGTAAAAATAAATTTTAGTTTTATGGGTACAATTTGTATGTAAGATTTATACAATACAGTTACGTTTGTCTGGATGTTTATTTATTACGCAAAAACTACTGGTACAGTACAATTTAAATTTCAATAGAAATTTAAATAGATGACTGCTTAGTACTGGATTACACATAGGTCACTTTTTATTCCGATATTCGGAACTTAGGGGGGGGGGGGGGCAAAACCGCGGGACACAACCAAAATTATTATCGCCGGTATCCTTGCAACATTCCTCTGAGTGGGAGGGGCAGGCAAACCCTATTTGGGTATAAAACCGTTAAAAGTTTATAATGAAGGAGGAGTTGGTTTCAGTTTCATGTTTCTATAGTTACACTCCCGACTCCCGACCGCCAAACAGATGTTACACAACTTTTTGTTTGCTACCAACCGCAACAAAGTTATTGGAAAAATTATAGATGACTAGCTGCGGCCTTAGCTGTAGTTATTACGCGAAGGAGTAACAAAAAAACCCTAATAGGATCACTTCTTTTAACAGAAGGAGGTTGAGCTAAAAGTTTTTCTTAGATTGAACCTGGAGCGGATGGAGACACCTGTACGCTTAGTGTGAGTTTTTTCGTAAAAGAAACGCGAACGTGATGGTTAACTTAATGCGTATTTAGCTAGGGGCGCTTTTTGAGTTTCCATCAAAAATACGCGTTAACTTAACCATCACGTTCGCGTTTTCTTTTTACGAAAAATTCACACTACGGCTTCTGGAGCTAAATTTTAGAACCAGATGCGCCATTTCGAGCGATTTAAATATCTCGATTTCTACTGATTTTCATTAGTTTTCTGTATTTTTTTCTACGTGAATCGCACGACCACAACGAGTGGTATCATCCACTCGCCGCAGGAGTCCGACATCGAACGAAATTTAGCATAAATCTAACTATTTAAATTGCATGACAAGCAACGAGCGATTCACAGATAAAGCTCATGGTACATCGTCGTCAAAATAAGATAAAGCAATTCGTAACTAAAAAACTTAGTGAAGACCGCTGTGCCAAACGGAGTGTTGGAATACAACCTACTCGGTGGACCGACGACTTTGTGGCGGTCGAGGGGAGTCGTTGGATGGAGATGGCTTAGGATCGCTATTTGTGGCATCGTATGGGAGAGGCCTATGTTTAACAGTGAACGGATAAGGACTGAGATGATAATGATTCCTTAACTAAGGTTTGCCTCAGGAACGTTTGTTGGTACGATCGTAAGTAATGTAAAACGGATGTATTTTGTTCTGAACTCGCGTCCGTCGGAGCAGAGCGCATTCATAATGTAGGAACGTAGAGTTATAATACTTATATTTTTATTACAGCTAGGTAAACTTCATGCTAAAAGGAAGTTGTCCTTTTCGGAAGTTGTTCCTTTAGGAAGTTGTCCTTCTCAGCCTGAGGGCTAAAATCTTCATAGTTGACATATAACGATTTTTCTTCTGGTTCTAAACAAAATTAAACTTTTTTTTTGATGAGAAACCTCTATATTATGATGGCAATACAGGCCGAGGCGACCTATTGCCACGCTATATGAAATCAATTTGGATGTTTCACATCTGTCAGGCGTTCCGTGACGGCTCACATTTTTTGGTTTTAATCGCGTTGCTTAGGGTAATCCTCGAGTGTTCGGATGTTTCTGTTCGGATGAATTTGGTTATCATTGGACATCACACATCAAACGGTCAAAGGATACATCGCCTTGAACTGCAACATGTCCTCGGCTATAGCACGCTAGATAGGTATAGTTGCAATGTTTAACACCGAGTGACACCGATTGTTTTGAAGTGAACTTTCGAGAACTTTACTTACTGTTACTCTCTCAACTCTTTAAAGTTATATAACGATAATGTTCTACCTCTACGGCGAGGGGTGAAAAGAATTAATCATCAGTGAGGTCAATGTCGTATTTTAATGGTATCCGTGCTCTTTCAATACATAATGTATAGGGTTGCCATACGTCACGTTTACACAGGACGTTGCCGTATGCCGCCAAGAGAATGGGAACACCAAATCCTTTCCGTCCCGTGGGAAGAGATGTTATGTTTCAATTACCTTGTGTTTCTGTTTCGATCGTCTTCTGTCTCTTGTCTCTTTTTCGATCGCCTTTTGTTTTTGTTACAATCGTTCGTTGTTTCGTATCGATTGTCTTTTGTTACAACTGTGATCGTCTTTTGTTTGTAATTCCAAAGACTTTTGCTACTTTTTCGATCGTCTTTTGTTGACAGTAATACAGATACACAACGGATACAGTTATACAGATATTTTTTGGCTATCTCCAGATCGGTGATCAAGAGCGGTGTTGGTCTAGTGGTAGATACTCCGGCTTTTATCCCGAGGGTCGTGGGTTCAAATCCAGAACGCGCACCAATGTCTTTTCCTTTAAAGAAAGAGAGTTCGCTAATAACATCGTTCGAACGGTGATGGAAAATATCGTGCGGCCCAGGACTCACCACGGTTCGAAGACATGGGACATTTGCCAATCCGGAGTATAGGCTCCCGTGGCGTCTTAATGCCTTGCCTTTAGGCCCTTGTCCTGCAGTGGAACAAATTAATGGCCTGATACAAAAAAAATCTTTTGAGCGTTTTTGTTTCTTTTTCTCTAGATTTTTTGTATCTGTTTTGATCGTCCTTTGTTTTAGATTCGATGTGTGTATAGGTGTATTGAGTGCTAAAGTGAGCTAGTCAAATAAAAAAAAGTGTTCTATATTGCACCTATTAGGTGTAATACGGGTGCAAAACTTAACCTATCTTTTTACATAAGATAAGCTAGCATTTGACCTGGCATGTAATGCAAATGCTTGCCTAAACCTATTCTTGAACAGCATTGAAAAGACTTGAAGATTCCAATGCCTATACGAAAATAAGTTCCATATAAGTTCCTAAAAGTTATGGCAGCACTACAGTATTATTATAATAGGTACGTCTACCACCTCGAATTGATTACATAAACTGAACCTTGGACTTGATCACGCACAAAAACTAAATGTGTTTGAGCTATGGCCTGCTTCCGATCCGATCGTCTACGGAAATAAATAGTGAAAACTGCATTTGAATCAGTTGAGTTGTTCTGAGTATAAAAGGGAATAATGGAATGGGGACAAAAATGTCTAATGCAGCGACCTCTATGGCAATCAAGCAAATGGCAAGGTTTTTTTTACGGTAATAACAATTCCTAATTAATCATTACTTTTTTACTGAAAACCACATCTAAATCGGTTAAACCGTTGTGGAGATAAATAAGAACATTCGATTGTGATTGACTTTGGAACTGGAGTTGAAGCTGGGCCTCGGCTCACTTGTGAAGCATTTAACGGTCAAGCGACCTTCTAGTGTCTAATAAGAGTCCTGTCTAAATTATTTAGTAAAACATAACTTAATGCAAACCGAACTAACTAGTAGTTAGTTCGGTTTGCATTAAGTTAACTTAACTATTATAACTTAACTATATTAAAGTATAACTTAATGCAAACCGAACTAACTAGTAGTTAGTTCGGTTTGCATTAAGTTATGTTAAGTAGTTAGTACTACATAGTTTTCCGTTTGACTACCGGACGTTTACCAGATAACTGCAAAAGTTTTATCTACCTTAAGTCAAAGCGAAGTATGTAAGTATGTATTTGGGTGCGAAAGAATTTCTTCTAGTTCTTAGCAAGAACAACGATGGTATCTTAATATAAATCTTTGAACTTAATAATATTAGTATAGATTACCAATTCCCAAATAATCTTGTTTTCCTTGGTCGAACCAAATATCGCAAAACATCCCGATTAGGCCCGTTTTACGGTACTGCCTTAATAGGTACCTAAAACAGCTAGTATTGGAGTCATTGGAGTGACTGTGGCAATATGGACACACCTTTTACTACCGAATTGAAAGACACACCCGCGTCCCTATAATAATAATTACTCTTCATAAAAACACACATATCAGCCGCCATTATAAAAACCATACAAATTATTTTAATCAATCCTACTAATCCTATCCTATCTTACTAATATTAAAAAGCAGAAAGTTTGTGAGTATGTGTGTATGTGTGCACGTGTGTATGTTACTCAATCACGCAAAAACTACTAAACCGATTGCGATGAAACTTGGAATATAGCTAGCTGGATACCGGGAATAACACGTAGGCTACTTTTTATCCCGATATTCCCGCGGAAATGGAACTTACGCGGATGAAAGTAAAGAAAACATGATAGTATTATTTCTGTGCGTACAGACTCATTGGTGCGTACAATTAATAGGGGTTAAAGTATGAAATTGCCGTTTTATTGCAATAGGTTCTTTGAATTGACATAGAATCTTCATGGTTTGAGGTTTTCGAATGAAACTTTTTTCAAATGGTTTCTGTGATGTTCTTTTTTTAAAAAATGTGAAACATTTGAATATCGACTTTCAATTGTTTTTGTTATTCAATTTAGACAAGAAAGATGGATACTGCGAAAATTCGAGTGATTTTTGAATACGAGTTCCGACGCGGAACTAACGCGGCAGAAACAGCCCGCAATATCAATGCTGCGTTTGGAGAGGGGTCTACTAATGAACGCACCGTGCGATTTTGGTTTAAACGCTTTCGTGATGGAAATTTCGACTTAAAGAACGAGCCACGAGGAAGACCGCCCACACAGGTGAATAACGATGAATTAAGAGAGATAGTGGAAGCCGATCCTAGTCAAACTACCCAGGAATTAGCGGCATGGTTTAACGTTACCTTACCCACTTTATTGACTCACTTGCGTCAAATCAATAAAAAAAAAAAATACGAAAAATGGGTGCCTTATGATTTGGCTGATCTGCAGAAAGAAACGCGTGTTGAAACTTGTGTTGCCTTGTTGAACCGGTACAGAAATGAAGGAATATTGGATCGAATTGTAACATGTGATGAAAAGTGGATTCTTTATGATAACCGGAAAAGAAAAATGCAATGGCTGACCCCAGGTCAAATGCCACAACAGTGTCCTAAAGCAAAACTTACCAATAAAAAGGTAATGGTAACTGTTTGGTGGTCTCAGCATGGTGTTATTCACTATAGTTTTCTTCGATCTGGTCAAGCAATTACGGCAAATGTCTATTGTGCCGAACTCCGAACCATGTAGCAGTAAAACAGCCCCGACTCATGAATCGATCTTCACCATTATTGCTCCACGACAACGCGAGACCTCACACAGCACGAGAAACCATTTTGACCCTTCAGGAACTGCACTTAGAAACCATTCGTCATCCTCCGTATTCACCAGACCTTGCTCCAACGGACTACCATTTTTTTCGTGATTTGGACAATTATCTACGTGACAAGAAGTTTTCTTCCCAGGAGGCAGTACAAAATGCTTTCACACAGTTTGTGCAGTCTAGATCGTCGGAGTTCTATCGCAAAGGCATTAATAACCTTCCCATTAGATGGCAGCAATGTATAGATAATAATGGCAACTATTTTGATTAAATAAATTTGTTAAAAATTTAAAAAATAAACAATTAAGATTTTCAGTACAAATCGGCAATTTCATACTTTAACCCCTAATATTAATAGATTTATTCATTCATTATCTCATGCAAGAGAAACCTACTTACGGTAATGAAAGAGGGTAATTATATTTCGAGTACAAAGAGTTTTGGCATTACTGTGTGGATTAGAGATAACATCAATTTAATTTTTAATTTAATTTAAACGTTACCTATGAAAAAAAAGAGCGTAAATGTTCTTTTTACCCAGCTGCGCGACGCAAAGGAGAGTAATGTGTTTATCTATGTATGTATGTGTAGATGTTTTTATATGGCCTTCTAAAGGCTAAACGCGTGGACCGATTTTGGTGATTCTTACGTCAATCGATTCGTCTTAACCTGGCGAGTGTCACTAAAGACATGACAGTAATCCAAATCACCCTTTGTAACAACCAGACGACATATTGTTAAAATTGAAAAATCGAAAATCAGCAAAGTATGTCAAGATGGGTATCGTTGAATAGGTATTTAAAATTAATACTAATCCGATTGAAATCTGTTTTCAATATTGGATAGTTCAATTTACGAGGAAGGTGGTGGTATACTTTTCATCGAAATCCAATTAGTAGAACCCGAGTAATTAACGAAAAAGTGGAACCGCTTGAGAACCGATCGGCCGCTCGCGCCCTTGACAACTGACAATGCGTTTTTCACTTCCACGGGTGAAACTGCGGGGCGCAGCTAGTATTGAAATAGAAAGTATGTATCAAGCCAGATCTCCAGTTCAGCTTACGAAGACTCATCGCATTCGATTCAGTAAATTTTGCGTGAAGTGGTAACAAACAATACAGAAACGCCACTTAATTAAATAAAAAAACTTAATAAAAAAATAATTAGGCAGTCTAAATGTAAACTCTGTATGGGAATTTCAGAGTTTGAGAGCTACGTTATTGTTTAAGTAGAACTCAATTTTTTTGTAGCGTTTCTGTATTCGACCGTTATACACTTACACAAAACTCACACTTTTATAATATGTAACATTTAATAGCTCTAAGTGTGTAGACATGTATGCTATTATGAGAAATAAATAATTTCATTTAAAACTTACTAAAATTACTTAATAGCGGGGTATTTACCATGTTTAATTATTCATTCGCGGAGCTCGATATTAAAAACTTAACAATAAAGTTCAAAACATGTTCCCTCTACATCTACCAATAAATTATAATTATTATCTTTCGCTCACCTCCCGTACGCAGATCGGGGTCAAGACTCAATTGAATTGGGTCGCAATTCCATTAGCTTACTCAATTAGCACGAGAGTGAGTGAGTGAATGAATGATCGAGTGAGTGAGTGAACGTTCCAGGTGGGTTCGTTCGTTACTAACACTTGACTAGACAGGGGACTGTCCTAAAAAAGGCCTTTTACACTGTGCCGATTGTCAACCAATAGTATGCAAATTTGTCTGCTTTCTGAAAATTGTCTTTGACGCATATAATTTCCTACAACTTAATGTGATCTTTCCCACAACTTAAGTGAAGTTCCGGGAAACAAAATTTATATGATAGTTGGGCGACTGCAAGAGCGCCGCGAGGCACATACTACTATGTAAACTGTTGTCAAACAACTGACTGAAAATATTCGTTCAGTGGATAGATGAAATTGTATTTGCACACACCAAAAAATTTCAATAAAAACAATCTTAAACAACCCCTTTTATTTTGGAAATGAAACGTCAAAAACATAACGACGCGACGTCAGGAGCCATGATGCCAGCTACCTTTTGTAATCTTCTTCTCTTTGTTATAATGGTGTCTCACCTAGTGTTAGAGTTGTCTAAGGCCTCTCATTTGACTGCTACGGTAAGTGATTTACCTCCTGATGAAAGAGATCGCTTTTAGCGATAAGGCCGCCCCGATGGGCAGCCTTAAACTATTAAAAAAAACAACAATTAGGTACAATTACCTGATTGTTGTTGTTTTTTACCCGACTGCGCGCCGCAAAGGAAGGTAATGTGTTTATCGGTCTATGTATGTATGGATGTTTCTATGTGGCGTTCTAGAGGCCAAACGCGTGGACCGATTTTGATGATTCTTACGTCAATCGATTCGTCCTCGAGTGTTACTAAAGACATGACAGTAATCCAAATTAACTTTTGTCACTACCAGACGGCATATTGTCAAAATTAAAAAATCCAAAATCGTCAAGTATGTCAAGATGGGTATCGTTAAATAGGTATTTAAAAATCAATGTTAGGTTTCTTTCACCATTTTTCAATTTAAATAACAGTTTAGAAAATAGAACGGTTTAAAGTTAATTACCAATTAGGTATTCTTGATTTTTATTGCTAACGAACAAGTTTTTATTTTTATAATAATAATAATAATAAGCCCGCAGGGCACCTTGAGGCGAGGTGTCGGGGAGTAGCGACCCCGCGGGTTCCCGCGTGCTCCAGGGGGAAGTCGCCGTTCCTCACCTCCGGCTTGCCTTAGTTGGCTGGTCGGAGTGAACACTGACGAGGAAGCGAAAGGCGGGGGGCCTTTGGCTTGCCTTCACCGGCCGGTCAGAGTGGAGTCGCGAGAGCAGTAATGCTCGGAGGATAGACGCCTCACGTCAGTGATGAGTTGGCCCGCTCCACAGGATCTCGACCTAGGATGGTTTAAAATCCAGTGAGGTCTCTCCATCCTTCAGCCTCTCACGCCCCTGTTGCCCCCTGGCTGTAATTTGCTCGGCTTATTTAGGGTGGCCCAGTTTGTGAGTTGGCGAGTCTCCGTCTGCCATTTTTTACGTGTTTGTTGAACATTGTTACGGCAGACGCCATATTCCCCATAGTTCCCTCCAGTACCCGATCCACTACCAACCCATTTCCATAGCCCAAGTAGTTTTCACCCGTAGTTTATAAATAGTTCTATTCGACCCGGGGGTTGTCCTTGGCTGCATTTTATAGTGCAGACAGGGATAATTGCCGGTTTGGTGTCCATCACATATTTTGAAATTAAAATGTTACTAAAACGGGCCTCTAAGTGTTGGCTTCGGCCCCACGCACGCCTTCCAAAGGTCCGGGTGCTCCATAGCCCCGAGAATCCAAAATGGTAACAACAAATAATAATAATAAAATGTATTTATTTTTGTAACGTAGTTACGCTTGGAACTACCAAACTATAAGCCGTGATGGTACAGGTGACAGAAATTTATTGAAATAAACTAAAAAAATACCTATTTACATAAATTATACCTAACAACTGAATAAAAGCCTAATAACACTTAGGTAGGTACTTAGGTGCTAAAAACGCTAAAAAAATTATAATAAATTTAAACAATAAATAAATAAAGTAGGAACATAAGTACCTTCCTACTTAATTATAATATTAGTTATCTACTGAATAATCCACATTATATTAACTCCCTTAATGAAATGAATAGATTACGAGACTTACCATCAATAAATGAAAATAACTAAAAAAGCATAAAACAAAAAAAAACCCGACTGCGTAAAAAACTCGATTTTCAAATACGTAAAGAAACAACAAAAAAAAACTAAAAATAAAAAAACAAGCCCAGTAATTTGAAATTATGCTAAGTAATACTGAATATTCATTCAAATAGTTTTGTAATTGATACACACAGAACACATAATAAATGAGTAAAAAATTACTCACAGTCGGGACCCATTGGAAAAATTAGAAAAAAAAAATTTACTGATATAATAAAATGTATCTGTCTGTCGGCCCTAGTGGCCGGCAGACAGATAAATTTATATTTAATAGATGGACAATGGAGTATTAGGAAAACCGTCCTGTTTTTACTCTTTGGGTACGAAACCGTAAACATAGTAAAGAAACATTTATTACCAAGTTCGAGTTCAGTCTCTGCGTCTTCCGAGATGGTCTCCATGACGCGGTCATGTCCCGGGTCGCGCGCGGGCGTGCATAGCGCGCGCGCAGCACGCCGCGCGCACTCGCTACACAATGACAACGCGTCTCACACCCACACTACCACTACCCTAACACTTCACACCAGTTCACACTCTGCAACTAATTGTATTGTGTAGTTTTCATTGAAGTAAAATAAGCGAAATGGCTTCCTGAGAGAAAAACATCTTACTATAAACGATATAGTTACTTTTTACCGGGTCTTAATCTTCTTCTTATTTGAGCAATGTTCCCGGTTGCATCCCTCTCGGGAGCTCGGGGTTCGCTAAAACCTTAAATTGCTTGGGGTCGGCATAGTAGGGAATTCATAGTTGACTATACCTACTGCAAATAGATTTACAGTCGGCCGCTTGCCTGACATTATTATTTATTTTCTTACGCGATTAAGACAAGGTAAACAGTAACTATTTTAAGAAATCGAGTGAATTTCAAAAAGTTTACAGTTACAACGCAGATTTGGACAATTAACATCCTACATACAGAAAAGTGTCGTAATCCTTTGAACTCATTAAAAAAACTGGTGTTTTTAAGTAAAATGTTAAAAATATTTTTGAAATTGGTTTTCTAAATAGTTTAAAGCTTAGAGTATAAGCAAACTATAGAGCGCACCTATGGGTATTTGCCTACTGCACAAAGTGTAAGCAGATGCTCTATACATAGATATTCAAATATTGAGGTTGAATAGTGATCCGCGAATCATTTTTACACCGCGGCACTAAACATTTCACAATAATTATTACTAGAATAAATTCTAACGAGAGAAACAGTCAATTCCCGTAATCCTAGGTGATTGATGACATCGTTTTTGTCATTTTTGACTTTTCATACCGGTGCTTACAGTTCATACTCGCATACCAGCGTTCTATAGTTTGCTTATGTATACTCTAAGGTTTAAAGTAAGTCGCTGATGTCTGTCTATTCTATGCTAACTTCTCAGAACTTGATGCGGATTTTACTACCATTTTCAAAGAGCTCGCTGAAGTAATTCAGATTTATGTTTTTGAATCTCATAATGCAGTTAATTACTAATTATTTGACTGACTTTTATATTGGTAGATAGATTCGGCTCCTGAAAAAACTAGTACAGTACAGTAGTCCGGCTTCGGAAAAAACTAGTACAAATTGATGGAGCACCTGGAACCACCTTCATTAATAATTAAAACTACAGTTACAAATTTTGTTTAATCTTTTGGATTTTAGTGACAGTCGAATGTGCACTAAAACGACGAACAAAAAAATTATTTAAAAATTCAAAGAAGCCTTTAAAAAGGACAAAATTATTTTACTTACATACAATGCCACCGACTTCTTTGTTATGTAAACAAAAGTCGGCCAATTTTACTGAGTAGTTTAAGATTGCAGTTTTGCTGTCTGACTTAATTATTTCCCAGTTTTATTTATTATGTGATTTTTAACTTACATATAGGTAGATCTACGAGTAGGTGTAGTTATTTCGTCCTTTTTAAAGGCGGTTTCTAAATTTGCTTTAAAATTTCTCATAGCCGCATCTTACGTCCTTCTTGAACACATTTGAAATTCAGTCACAATTTCGGTACCGAAGTGTACCCTATTAAAGCCTCATCAAGCCCAAATGTACCTCATTTGTTCTCTCCAGTATTTGTAAATATGCAAATAGTCCTCAATAAAAGCAAACTGCACGTTTAAAACCATTCAAACCGATCCGGACGTGACTTTCCATACAAACCCAACTTGTTATCGCGACACTAAATTGGCTTGGCAATGGGACTCTTAATGACGAGAAAAACTGCTGTTTTATAGATGGCGCTGGTAAAAATAAGTAGGAATCTTAGGAAACTCCCAAAATTCTAAATTAAGGACAAAAGGAAAACGGCCAGTCATGCTTACGCTAAGCTGAGAGACAATATTAAAAGAAAACTGTACATAGTGAGGTTTTATGCGGCAGCGCAAGCCGTTTTGAAATAGCAACCAATATATTTTTTTGTGTCCGCGATTTTAGGTTAAAATATCTCAGGTTAATAAAATTAATATTTTATACATAACATATCTCTTCATCAGGATTAAATGCTAAAAGTAATAAATACATCGCGATTAAAACCTAATGAAAAAATAATAATTTCAATAGCAACATATAGTTAAATCCAAAACAATATTCAAAACAAAATGCATTATTGCATTTTATGGTTGCCTATTTTAGGATCATTCGTCAACGTTTGTTCGAATCGATTAAACCTGGCCACAAATGATCGATACCACTCGACTTTATAGATTCTATTTTTGAAAAGCTTATTAAAGTTTCAGCGGAAAGCCAGCACCAAGCGTCTCGAGGGACGCGACCGGACAATACATCAAGGATTATTGTCTTTATTGGTTAAACTGTTTACGGTTTTGTTGTTTTGAATGGTCAATTTAGTTCATTACACACCTCAACGTTTGTTTATTTAGGTAAATAGAAAAATGCAAACTGGTAATCTGCAAGGAGAGTCTATAAATGTCGCTATGCACCACAGTCGTAAAAACGAAGAGATGGTAGTTCATGATTTCGACTCGGCGAGACGAGTACCTGTGGCCTAATTGGTTAAGTTATTGGCACGGTATGTCGGAGAAATGTAACATCAAGTCCTGTTAAGTGCGAATCTTTGGAAAGCACTTCTTTAAAGAAATAGTCATCGTAGTAGGAAACACTTCAAAATAAAAATCAAGGCAGTTCATTGCATTCAAATTTCATTTAAATCTGAAAGTAGTTTATACGAGAACAAATAAATAAAAACCCTTCGGCGTTTATCTTTAGATCGTCTTTTGTTTACAACCCGATCGTTATTTTATTAGTTTCCTATTTTGATCGTCTTTTTTAGTACGTTTTTTTGTAATTTAGTTCAAAACTAGCACCTCGTGATTTCACCCGGGTAGTTCCGATTCCGTAGAAATTAAGAAAAGCCCCTTTTTGTCGGATTCCTACATCATATTTTTTTTTAAATAGATATTTCTTAAATTTTAACTCTCTACCACAATTTAGACTGTAAGCTGATCTATGCATCGACCAGAATACGATGCGCGTAACGTCATGCAATAGGTATTTATTAATTTTCCATTTTTAGCGTTTGTAATAAAAGACAGTGTAGTGGCATGACCCCTCCTAGTTTATTAATGTAGTCTTTGACTTTCCGAGTCCTTGTGTCTCGGGGTCCTTGAGAGTGAAGGGTCATCTCGTTTGTCGATCGCGGTCTGTCGAGGACACTTCGACATGTTGCGGTACTTTACGATTGATCTCTTATTAGTGTCGTATCCGTTTTTTTCTATAATTGATTGTTGAACGTTTTATCAGGTATATATATCACCCTTAGGAGATCGCCCTTAGGCGATAAGGCCATTAGATTTAAGTTTTTGTCTATGTAATGTTTGTTTTATTTACCGCTGATTTCGGTTGGTCGTGCGGGTTAAGCAACGCTTGGCGCGGACACTACTTTGATAGGTGACCGATAATTTGTGTGGTAAAAACACATTCTCGAGCTTCTCCGTGCTTCGAAAGGAACGTTAAGCTGTTAGTTCCAGTTGTTATTTAAAATAGCAGTCGTTCGGTCAAGTTAGAAGCCTTAGGGCTACTTGAAAACTCTAACACTAGGTGAGCCACACCACTACACGAAAAAAAAAAGTTTGGCTTCCTAAATATTTAGTTACACCTAAATTTTAGCACGCCAGATAAATCTTAGTGATTTTTGGTTTGCATATTATTTTTTTAAGATTACTTTTGTTTTAAATATATGATAATAAAAAATTACTCTAGTATATTAGCTAAAACCATTTTAGACTTAGAGCCGTCTAAGGCTGAAATCTATAGTCCGTACTTTGACTTTGCTAAGCAAAAACTTTGAGTTAAGACAATTTTTGGTATTTATAAAGTAGTCTTCGCAACTATCCTAAGTTTTTGTTTAATAAAGTCGAAGTTTCAAATTTAGAATGTAAACCAATCAAAAATAATGACCTAAACTTTGCTTCTCTGTTATGACTTGAAGTTCTTTTTATTTTATTCGTATATTACAAAATGAATTTCAGCTATAAATTCCAATTCAAAGTTTATGCTAAGCTCAGTCTGAGCAAAGTACGCAAGATTTCAGCCTAAAAGTCTTATAAAGTGAGTATAAAACTGAATATGAAGGCCATAGTTATATGGCAATAGTTATGGCCTAAATTAACTAGATGTGGGCCCGATTTATTACCATAGTTTCAATCAGTCGCAATTAAAACTCGTTTTTAATCGGTTTTAATTGCGTTGCATTCATTATTTCAGTACCGTTCCGACGTTTCGGAGACTCCTTCAGCGTAGGAACGGCATTGCAACAATGCTGAAAATAATAAAAACAAGGCGATTAAAACCGGCGAATGAATTCCATTTCAATTGAACATCACGAATTTAGAGAAAA
The DNA here is from genome assembly GCA_949358125.1 of Idaea dimidiata. Classification (NCBI taxonomy): domain Eukaryota; kingdom Metazoa; phylum Arthropoda; class Insecta; order Lepidoptera; family Geometridae; genus Idaea; species Idaea dimidiata. The sequence goes on from OX442334.1 coordinate 14,778,176, forward strand.
GAAGACTACTCTTTTTTTTTTAATTGAAAATTCCATTAAATAAGTATTGTGAAGTCCGTTGAGAAGTTAAAGGAAATAGACAGATTTACAGAGTAAAAAAAAGGAATTTCATATAAAAAAACAGTTTAAACCAATTTCAAAATTAAGTAATTCTATATAAATCCTAATTCCCCACACACCAATAGCATCAAAACAAGTAATTCCCTTCACATCCTATCACATAACATCACTTCACGTCACATTATATCACTTCACGACGACCGCGTAAAGAAAACCCGCGAAAATTGGATACGAGTCGTCTATTCCCGTTTGTTTCTTCCATGACACTGAGCGCTGAGAAAATTGACCACATGGCTGAAGTCAGCAGCGAACGAACTGAAATCTACCTTATATCTACAGCGATAAAGTTCGTATTGTACTAAGCAAATATAATGAGATTGTAGTTTAAGCTAAACGTAACCGTATCACAAAGAGATTGAGTACGTTTTTGATGGTGCAAGTGGAGGTAATTAAGACCTTTTTAGAGTACTAAAGCACCCTTGCCAATGAATATCTGAATCTTAATATAATGTATGTAAAGTCTTTATTTGTAGTAAAGCGTTTTCAAGTGCTTTTTCAAATATGGAAGAGTTGGTTTGTGAAAATTCGAATTTTCATTTTAATTTTAATGAAGATGTCCGAAATCAGTCCCATTTAAGGAGTCAGTGTCTAAATTAATTGAAATTAATTAAGTTTCGAAATATAGTCTAGCTACCTTCCACGGTTTTATCCGCATGGTTTCGAGCGAAAATCGGGATAAAAAGAGGCTATGTGTTATTTCGGGCTTCAGGATCGCAATCGTTTTGCGGTTATGGCGCCAAGGAGCAACAATGACACACTCAAATTTACACCTTTATAATATTATTAGGATAAAGGGGTAGTAGAAAAAATGAGTTTAATTTCATAATTATCACTATTTAGGGTTCCGTACCTCATAAGGTAAAAAAGAATCCTTATAAGAAAACCTCGCATGTTCCTCTATCTGTGTGTAAACATCGATTTTCTCAGCAACGACTGGACCTAGCAATTATTTTTTTGTTTTTGCGGTTTAACATCGATACAGTGCTAATAAAGAGGCTAGGCTGTTAAAGGCTGTTTACTAAACAGCTAATTCAACTAGTCGACTGCGACACATTATTTCAAGATACCTAAGACTAACTTTCATATTTGTAAGGCAGAACATAATACACTGAGAAGTAAGTTTTGAATACGGTACGTTCCTCAGAGGACTAATTAGACAATTCCACAGAGTTTGAAACTTGAGTGCGGTATTCTACACGCGTAATGGTGCGTACACGTTGACGACCTCTGTGGCGCATCGGGTGAATACCCGACTGCAGACCGAAGGTCGCTATCGGTCCTCTCTTGGAGCAAGTGTATGTATGCTTAAAAATTAATATTTGTTTTTTGTCTTGAGTGTTTCTCTATGTGAAAGTAAATTTAGGCAAAATATCCGTTATCTAGTTTTCATAATACAGGCTTAGTAGCTTACCATGTTACCATTTGTTTCAATAACTAAAGCTTTAAATGTAAAGAAAAATAAATAGAGAAAAAAATGTTATTTCGCAAAGTTTTCAAACATTTTTGAACAGAATACATTTCAAGCTTAACACATACATCTTTAATGTTAACGTGCTTTAACTTAGACCATATTGTAACTAATCATTTGGTAATATAGTGGTCAATCACTAATCTTCCATTACAAATAAAAATAACTTTTAAAGCTCTAAAATTGAAATTGAATAAAAATATAAATTGGACTGACCACCCTTAAAGTTACCTATCCCCTTTTTTTTTTCAACAAAAAAAACATCGGAATCGGCCAATTTTAATCGACGACAATCATCAAAAACCCACAACAGAATTATTATTCTTCTTCTTATTCCTACACCTCCTTCTTATTTGAAGTTGGGTAAAACAGCCCAATATTGTCAAAAAGCTCCTCACTTTTGTTCGTAAATTTTAAAGTTTTCTTTAAAGATCGTGCGCAGTTCTTAGAATTCATACTAAAACAAAGACTTTATAAAATATAGATAGTGGACTCTGACAAACAATAATATACTTTGTTGTACAAACACTTAATAGGCAACATAAATTAATAAGGTGCTGGTCCTGGAAATATGAACTTTTGAAGGTATGTTCTTTGTGATATGTGTGTAAGGCATCCGCTAAGAATGGAATTTTCAAAATTCCCATGGAATCTTAAATTATGCGGGTGAAACCGTGGGCTGATGCTATTAAAATTATAGTATAATAGAAAAAAAGTTATAAAACTTTACAGAAGCTATAGAAAACTTTAGAACTCTTTTACGAATTGTTTAGAAAAGTTTTCATATTGTAGACAATAAAATTGTGCCGCATAAAATCTGTACTTATTAGAGTATCTAAAACTAAATATAATAATAGTCGTAATTACAAACAATAGTAAACCTGAACTGCATCGAGAAAGAGAAGTAATCTTCTCTATCTGCATTAGGAACGTATAAATCTCAGCACTCTCAGTCGATCGTCGGCATGTTCATGAAGATATTTTATGTAATCGTAAAAACTGTTCGAATGCTGTAAACAAACCGCCACGTCAGCTATTTTCGTTCGGGACACACGGCGCAGACGGATAACGAGCTAGATGCTCGTTAAATTAAATTTTGTAATTCTGTAAGCATCAGGTAGACCTCGCAAGCATCCTCAGTCACAGCGAAATCCCAATCAAAAATCCTACAAAACGAAAAGTCTATAAAATCAAAGCTACCTATGGTAGGTGCTTTGATTTTATAGACTTGAGTCATTTTTTTCTTGAAGATCAATTAAGAAGTACGACATGTAAGTAGAAGCATAGACTGACAGGTGATAGAAAATTTTGTTTAATTTCAATTAATAAAGATGCTTCGCTGACTCGTTCTAAAAATAAAGATATAACATATAGACTGACTGGTGTTTTTTTTATTAGATTTCAAGTAAAGACGCTTCGCTGACTCGTTCTAAAAATAAAAATAAAATATTACAGGATAATGCACATAGTGACATCAAGCTCCATCCTACGACTTCTCGAGATCGCTACAAATGCCATCGGTCCACCAAGTATAGGTTCCAATCTTCCAACATTCCGTTTCGCATTGCAAACGTTCGGTAAATGCAAATTCGCGCTGACATAGACAACATTATGCAGGCTGTGTGTAGTCTTCAATACAAATATGAAGTTTATCCGAACATGTTAGATTGCAAGTCGTTCGCCTTACGTGAGCTTGGTATATAGATAACGTTGTTCACCGCTGAAGTAGGCCGTGTGTAGTCCTCAAAACAAATATAAAGTAATGTGAACTCACGTGAAAACATACAACACAAACTTGCGATCTCAGGTGTCTCTCTCACACTTTTGTTGTCTCTTTGTCTATCTACTTTACACCTGTATACAGGGTGGTGTCAATGATGTCACCCGGTATTATTGTAAGTACAACTTTTTTTGTAGATAAGCGATTGACTACTGTCTGACATAATGGAAAGTGATGATATGGTTTAAGATAAAGCACACTCATTTGGATGTAGGAAGACGGTAGTGGATCAAGGTCGGACTTATCTTCCTAAGTGGCTGCACCGATCTACGTATTCCGATACGGACGAGTCCGCTAGGCGCCCCGACTTAGGTCGACTTTATTCCTTTCATTTGATTATAATTTTCATTTTATAATATATTTTTTTATTTATTCGCGTGCCTTTTATTACATATTATGAGTAAGTCTTCCATTTTTCTGTTTTCGCGATGTTGAACTGAAACGAAACTAATTTCCCGGTTAATCCCGTTGCTTATTTTTTTCAGCAGTTTTGTTACATAGCGTTCAAACGTTTTGGAACCTTTACAGACCCCTTTCTCAGGGTAAGACTACTTGATAAAACCGGAAAATGAGTCTCTATTGTTTTGTTAGACAGTTAAAATACTTCATTGACGGGTATTTAGTAGGTATGTCTTTGCTTCAGAAATATTCAAGCAGAACCGATATTTGTTGCCCATTTGGAAAAGTTATAGCATCTACCTATAGAGTGGAAATGCGCCACCCTGTAGTTATATGGCCTAATAAATTACGAAGAAACTTTGAATGTACACAGCTGGATTTCCGGAACAATATATTGTAAGGTACTTTTCATCCAGATATTAATACAAACTTAATGGTTTCCTTTTATTAAAGGAAACTAAAGTTTTACAAAAAATATTTAATATCGGGATATTTGGCATGTTTTTACGGAGCTCGATATTTCGCCAGTTACGCAACAACTAGCTTGTTCACGAAACAACATTCCGTTCCACTATTTCACTAGTATTATAAATGATGTTTAAAAAATTAGATGGTTGGATGTTTTTTGAGCCTGATTTTTCATTCCACGGATAAAAGATATCTGTCGAAAAAGTTCGAACCCAACCAAATCCAAACCAACCAAATAAAATCCATCAAATTTTCTATTCGGTATCGTTACATTTTATTTGGAAGACTATCTTTTTAGGGATTTGAAAAATCAGCCCTTAATCTATTAGGTAATTAAAGAGCTTTACCGAATATACGGTAATGTCGCTCTGTAGGAATAACAGTACACCTTAACGTCTATACCACACAAGAAAAACAAGTGAGTAAAGCGTCGTAGCTTCCTCTGACAGAGGGCATGTATGTCAAAGCGCCCTGTTACACCTCCAACCAGATACATATTGTAGTTAAATTTACATAATATAGTTAATCGTTGCTCCTCGAACGAACGATCCTCCTTCGAACATATTCCATCATAATGTAAGTAGCGTCTTCTATAATTCCACACTCCAAACAATTCAGATACGGAACTTTGCCCATAAGAAAGGCGAATTTGTTTAATGGAAGGTGTGTGTCAATCACGCAAAACCGGCTTGACGAATTTGGCTGAAACTTTGTAGGTACATACATCTTACTAATATTATAAACGCGAAAGTTTGTATGTAAGTATGTATGTATGTATGTGAGGTTGTTACTCTTTCACACAAAAACTACTGAACCGATTGCGATGAAACTTGGAATATAGGTAGCTGGGCACCGGGAATAACACATAGGCTACTTTTTATCCCGATATTTCCGCGGGCACGAGACTTACGCGGGTGAAACCGCGGGGCGCAGCTAGTATTTTAAAACTTGGATTATACGATACTTTATATTCCGGTATTCCCACAGGAACGGGAACTACACGAGTAAATTCTGGTAAATACAACTTTCCTAAATATTTTTCCTATTGAATCCAACCCCATGTTAGTTTGGCCAGTAAGAACTTTTATAACCTACTAGCTGAGTCCCGCGGTTTCACCCGCGTAAGTTCCGATCCCATGCGAATATCGGGATTAAAAATATCAAATGTCCTTTTCCAAGGTTCCATCTAGTATCTCCATACTAAAATTCATTAGAATCGGATTAGCGGTTTCTATGTGAAACGTAAGGATCTGACTATTTAGATTATGTGTATAATAATAAAAATAAGTCGGGTTTTCCTTCCTGACGCTTATAACTCCAGAACGCACGAACCGATTTCCACGGTTTTGCATTCATTGGAAAGGTCTCGGGCTCCGTGAGGTTTATAGCAAAGAAAATTCAAAGTTTGTGAGTATGTGTATATCTGTGTTTGTTACTCAATCACGTAAAAACCGCTGAACCGATTGCGATGAGACTCGGAATATAAGTAGCTGGATACCGGGAATAAAACATAAGATACTTTTATCCCGATATTCCCGCAGAAACGGGACTTACGCGAGTGAAGCCGCGGGGCGCAGCTAGTGTATAATAAAAAATAAATACCAAATATTAAATTTAATATGCTGGTATAAATTAAATATTACTAATATTATAAACGCGAAAGTTTGTATGTATGTATGTGAGGTTGTTACTCTTTCACGCATAAACTACTGAACCGATTGCGATGAAACTGGAATATAGGTAGCTGGGGACCTAGATTAACACATAGGCTACTTTTTATCCCGATATTCCCGCGGGAACGGAACTTAGCGGGTGAAACCGCGGGGCACAGCTAGTATGTTATAGATATGGGTAATCTTACTAAATTTAGTTTAAAATTTTAAGCACCAGTATTGTATGCTCGAAAGGAAAGGAGTATACTAAGGAGTAGTAGAGTAGAAAAGTGTTAAAAAAAAAGGTAGGACCTGCCTTTTTTAGATTGACAAAGGACAGATGCTACTTTTAATTTCAATATTCCTTCGGCGTCGGGACATACGTGAGTGAAACGGCGGGACACAGTATTACAAATTGAAGACCTTTGTCACACACACCTTTGCCTTTGACACAGTTAGAATAATGTAGAAATTAGCTACTGAGCACGTGAAACCGCTAAGCAAAGCTACCGTGGTTATCAATAAAAACAATATCTCAGTCGAATCCGCTTATAGTGCGTTTAATATCGATCGATATCGGGTGCTATTCTCGACTCGATCGAGGTCGTTCGATATAAACAATACGAACAGGTGCTGTTAGGTAAATATCTATGGTTGCTGGTAGTGTGGCGCGGTCCGGCTATGTTCAATAATGACTAAAGGTTGCAATCAGCATTTAATGGCAGTTTTTAATAGTGTTGGTCTAGTGGTAGACACCTCGACTTTCGTTTTGTAGGTCTTGGGTTTAAATGAGGAAGTGAAGAACAAAACCTCACTTTTCTACGTATCCTAATTTTCTAGAAAACAGTAAAATGTAAATAACTAACTTAATTTTTTAAAACTTTAAAGTGTTATTTTGATCGATATTCTCTATTTCAAATGAAAAGTTATAAATGAAAGATGTATTTTGAAAAATAATAATAAATAAATAACGACGACCTCTGTGGCTCGTCGGGCGTACACTTAACTGCAATGCAGGAGGTTGCGGGTTCAATTCCCGCTGGGTGCAAATATTTATGCTTAAAAACAAATATTTGTATCTCATAGTTATAAGTATCAAAACGTTTCGGTGTACACAAAACAAACACAAATATAAATAATTATGAGGCGGTAATTTACAGTAACTTTTTAGAGTATTAAAATAGACGAATTACATCTCAGTAAACTTTAAAAAAGCTAACTGTAAAGTTATCGAAAGCTTGGTACTTTGCAATGATGCCTTTATTAAATAAAACGCGAGTAAAACCCGGTAAATATTGTGTTTTATTAAATTCCAGTTTCTAAAAACAACGAACCTATGGGAGATGTCCCAATTTATGACGAGGTAGTCCGTCTAAATGTGTCCAGTGAGTGCGTACAAAATTTTGAAACCCAGAGAGGACAAAATTAAATGTATAGTGAAAAATACGTTGATTGGATCTGGTAAGTAATAGACACTGTCGGATAGCAACAGTTTAGCTGTAACATCGAGTGTAGGCGGTATTTCTGTCTATCTGTCTGTATTTCTAACCGGATATGATTAATAAAGTCGTTCATTATTATTTACGAAAGAACAACATTAAAAACGGTTTTTGTTGTTATTTTTGGAATTTACTAGTAGCGTCACTCGGTTATACTCGTTTTTGTCATGGATATTTTTATTTAGCACTTGGCTTGGTCTTTAGTATGTAGGTGGTAAGTATAGAATGCTAGGTAGGTACATCCTGCGATTTCACACGCACCTAGATACATATATGTCGTAGTTGCTTAAATAAATACTATGAACATTACACAGCGCCATCTATATAGCCCTTTGATTTTGAGTAACTAGCGTTTGTGTAATGCGCCGAGAACTATAATCGAAAATTCGAAATTCAAAAATTGTTCGAAACTGTAGTACCACAGTACATAGAGGAAGCAGTATATAAACTGCACACAATATGGAAACCGCACACACCACACGTCCACACTTGTCGTGACGCGGCGGTCGTGAGGCAGCACTCAGTACTGACATCTACGCGAAACCCCCTTTGGGGTTAGTCGACGCGCAAGTATGTATGAGTTACTTAACCGTTTTCGAGCATTTGTAGGTAGACTATTACTAGATAACGAGGTAATAACCAAGTTTATATTTATAGTGAAAATAACCACGTAAGTTTAAAATCATATATTTGTAGGTAGTTTCCATACTTCTGTGACCGGGGCCCCAGCCTTTCTATGTACTGTGGTAGTACTTAATAACATTTTTGTTTCGAATATTCCTAAATAGAATAGGATCTCAATTCACTTAGGAAAACTTTCTCGAACTCCTCCGTGCTTCGGAAGGCACGTTAAGCAGTTGGTCTTGATTGTTATCTCTGATAGCAGTCGTTAGGTCAAGTTAGAGGCCTTAGGGCGACCTGAAAACTCTAATACTAGGTGAGACACACCACTGTACTAAAAGAAAAAGACTTAATATCGAAGAACAAGTGTACGATCGATATATCAGATGATTCCAGTGTCTATATTTGTAAAGCAAAACCAATTTAAAAAAAAATTAAAAACTTTATTTAGAATTAACTTAAAAAACAGAAAATTAAATAAATCGAAAATAAAACCACAAAAAGTGAGTGAAAAGATACATTAATTAAGTAGGTATACACATAAAATTGGAGAAAAATAATAATAATCAGAATCACATAATATTTAAAAAGCATTCCAAAATAGAACTTTCGGCTTAATTATCTGTACTATACTAATATTATAAAGAGTAAATATTTATTTGTTTGTATGTTTGTAATAAACGGAACAGGCTCCGAAGCTACTGGATCAATAACAAAAGTCCTTTCACCACTTAGAAAGGTACATTATCGAGAAACGTAAGTTCATTTCCCGCGGGAATGTCGGGGTAAAAGTACTCTATGTATTATTACCGGTATCCAGCTACCTATATTAGAAGTTTCAACGCAATCGGTTCGGTAGGTTTTGCATAAAAGATCAACAAAGTGACATACAGACAAATATACAAACTTTCGCGTTTATAATATTAGTAAAAGTAAGATTTCGACCGACGTTTTGACCTGTACCGAACCCACACCGTAGCACAACTTGTCTACGAACCTTCATCGTAGCGTGGTCGTAGCATTAACCAATACAACGTAATTAATAAAACACAATTCTTACCGGGTTTTGTGGGTTTTACTCGCTTTTTATTGCATAAAATGCGAGTAAAACTCATTACAAAGTACCGAACCGTACCGTTATTAAATCAAACGCGAGTAAAACCCTGTAAATATTATGTTTTATTATGCAAAATCGCGAAAACCTAAGACAAAATACTTGGACATTAAGACGGCGATAGATGATAATCATTATCGGTCCTTGTCCGATTGCATAGAAATGAGCGAGATGGAATTGCATGAAAAAATCTATGATTAACCTTGAAACAGCCAACTGTAAAGTTGGCGAAAGCTCGGTCGTTGAAAAATGATGAATAAAACGCGATTAAACCCGGTAAATAAAGTGATATATTTTGAAATTTGGTAGTTAAGGATATAATTTTATCTCAGTATTCCCACGGGAACGGGAACTATACGAGTAAACCTGCGTGATACAGATATTAGTAGAAAATACCCTTTTTAACAATGGTTTTGTCTTACGAGGCTAATAGTTAGCCTAAGGAAGCTAAAGGTTTGAAAGTCTACTTATTTCATAATGTCAGATGCAATGGTAACTCTACGAAATAAAAATAAATAAATAAAATAAATATTCCACGACATTGCACACAGCGCAATCTAACCCCGAACTAAGCACTAGGATTGTACTATGGGTACTAGACAACGGATATACTACATATTATAAATAGTTTACTTATATGGATAAAGCGCATTGTACCTCCTCATCCTTTAAAAGATTGCTTTAAGTGGTAAGGCCGACCATTGTGCCACCTAGATTTAAATTGTTATTATATTTCCTTGTTTGAACTGTTTGAATTGCACCATTTTGTTTACTTTTATGTTTTTTATATTTTTAATTCCTTATTTTTCTTTGTTTTTAATCATAATATTAATAATGTAAACTATGAGGATCAATAGAAGTAAAGTTTAAAATAAATGTTATAAAAACAGTTGTAATTTTGACAACTTTTACCTTTGGTAATTTTAATCGCTTTTTTTGTAAGTTTATATTGATAACTTCACTTTTGCAATAGGTATTTGAAACAATCATATCTATCTAGGAGGCTATATACCTATTATGCTCGACGAGACACGCGTACAAGTATATATGCACGAGATAGAGTACAAAGTAAATCAACGTAAGTAATGTATCTCCCCACTTACTGGTCGTGTATCCGAAGTCGTCTTCCACTTCTGGATCGGCTTCCTTCTCCTCTTTGCTGCGCTTCACCGCGCCGGCTGATGCCCTGTCGATCTACGGACAATAAAAAAATGTTTATTCTTTTAGTTAACTTGTCACAGTTTATGCTGAGCATGAACTTTGAATTGGAATTTATATTCGAAAATGTCTATAAGCAACATTTTGTAATTCGATTAAAATAAATAGATCTTCATAGTCATGACAAAGAAGCCCCATACCATGGGGCTAATCCTACTAATATTATAAATGTGAAAGTGTGTGTTTGGATGTTTAGATGTTTGGATGTTTGTTACTCAATCACGCAAAAACTACTGAACCGATTGCGATGAAACTTATAATATAGGTAACTGAATACCGGGAATAAAACATAGGCTACTTTTTATCCCGATATTCCTATGGGAACGGGACTTACGCGAGTGAAACCTCGGGGCGCAGCTAGTTTGTCATAAAATACAATTTAAAAAAAAATTGGGGGGGTCGGTACTACCTAAATTTGCTTGCAATCTGAGAACCAAGGGACGCAATCGGCGTAAAAAAAATGGATTTAATATATTTTATTATGAAAAATACTTACAAACATATTTCGAAACCTATATAAAGTAGCCCCCGGTTTACGGTTTTTACCCAAATCCAAAATATCTTGGCAAAGCTGTACACTGTACAGGGCTATCGGTTTTGTAACGTACATAACAGATGGCGCCACTAGTAAAATTGGATTGCGGTATCGTTACGTTTTATTTAGAGCTAGGGAACTATTCGGTATTGTAGATTGTTTAGATAGATAGATATACTTTATTGTACATCGAAATAAAAATAGTAAAGATTTTTTTTATGAGAGTCTTTTGATTACGATCAAAGTGACCTCAACATATCGCAAAATAAATAATGTGTGTATAATGAACAGTCATATGAGAATCCTTTGATCATTTCGATTAAAATGATCTCGATCGATAAAACAAAAATAGAAATGCCGATAAAAGCGATAATTTTGTATTGATATTTATTTTTCGTGTATTTTCTTTGTTATTGTTATTTATTATTAAAATTTACTTAAATCTTTTATATTTATTGCCAGTTAAATTTTACTAATAGAAATAATTTACAATGAAAACTAAGTTTTCATCTTTCCTGTTCGTTTTATTTTCATGGGTTGAAAGGGCTCATTTAATCCCTAGCGGGAAAGTATACTTCACTTTTTAATTAATGCAACTATTTGACACTTCTTTTTATAGAAAAATTGTCAAATACAAGGAACCAAAACGTCAGATTACAGTCTGAAACTAAAAAAGGTTTTTTTCTTTCTTTTGGCTATGATAATTAAATTATTCTTCTGCCACTTACTATAATGCCATGATTGCTTCCTACTTTTTTTTTCACGTGTCGGCATGGCCGTTTAGCTGCAAGGCGTGACTCGATAATATTGTGGCTAATAGATACCTATGTTTTTAATTTTCAAATAATAATAAATATTGCACGACATAAATATTGCAAGACAACAAATTTGAATTTGTGTTTTACAATCTGTTGTTATATAACTTGATATTTTAATTGATTCTCAGTATATTATACCTACCGGTTTTATTAAATGTATGAGTAGTATTTTAATTTGTATGTTTAATGTAAGTAGTTAAATATAAGCTTAGATCTTGAGTGCAGTCCAACAATGTTGCAAGCCCAAAGGAATACTGGTAAGAAACATTTAAAAGAACTTCAGGGGTGATTTCTTAATATTAATGATATGAATAAGGAAAGGAAATCTAATATTAAGGGCACTTTTCCTCCACAGACTACATTCTTTTTTCCACCCTGTATATAATCTGCGTGTTTTATTCGAGGTAAATTTGATCGAAATCAAAGGACCCTCTCAAAAAACTGAAAAGTATTATAAGTAGTCTATCTTAGTTGTCTAGTGCTCGAAACTGTTACAGAATAGAACCCTTGCTCTAAATAAAACGCAACGATAGCGCGATTTAATGTTACTTGTAGCGCCATCTATTTTTATTCAAGATACGACTAGCGTCTTTGAAGTTAGGGATGATTCTCATTAGAACTGGATGGGGATGGACGCGGTATAATTCTGTAAATAGACAGCTTTTGAAATAAACATCATTTTCCTGTTTCAATAGCATTGTTTTTATTGTCAGCATCTTTGCAATGCCTTTCCGCGACGATTCGGAACCTTTACAGACCCTTTCAAAGGAGTTCTTCCGTCCCTCTGAAATAACAAAATTGTAACTAAACCATGTCTGTTTTTGGAAGTTGTTAAAAAAATTATTGGTTTAAATTTGTTAACGCAATATTTGCTTTTTAACCGACTTCAAAAAAGGAGGAGGTTCTCAATTCGTCGCGTGTGTTTTTTTAAGTTTGTTCATCTAGTTGTCCGTTCGTCTGTGCCTTTGTACGTGGTAATTGCAGAAAAGTAGTACCTACTCTAGTAGTGTAGAAAATAGTTATTATTATATTATTTTAGTTACTTTTTATATTGTTTTGAAGCAAGTAACTGTCAAGTTACTTTAGTCTTATATCTCCTAATCCTACATCACTATTTTTTGATGCTGACAATTTTTTTAGAAGATTTTTTTCTTCAAAAATAATAATTTTATTATTGACGGGTTCCTGTAGCGTAATATTGGAAAGCGAACGCAGGTTCGAATCCTGTCGCGTGTAAATTTTTAGAAAGCATTTCTTGAAAAAATACCTATAACTGTTTTTATACTATGTACCTACCTACTTTTATAATGTAACTAGCTGCGCCCCGCGGTTTCACCCGCGCAAGTCTCGTTCCCGCGGGAATATCGGGATAAAAAGTAGCCGATATGTTAATCCCAGCTACCTATATTCCAAGTTTCATCGCAATCGGTTCAGTAGTTTTTGCGTGATTGAGTAACAAACACACATACATACACACACACAAAACTCACAAACTTTTAGCTTATTGTATAGAACTGACCTCAACTCCCTTATCGGTTACAGTCCGTCCCTGCAACTCCCTCTCGTCCTCCTCGTCGCTGGACTCCGAGTCGCTGTAGACGGGGGCTGCGGGGGCTGCGGGGGCGGCAGGGGCAGCGAGGGCGTCGTCTTCAGCCTCGGGCGGGTCTGGCTCCGATGTTACTGTTATCTGGTAAAGAAGGCATATTTTATTGATCACTTAGGAGCTTTAAAGTAATCCAGCTTAATATTCTTTTTTTTGTATTTTTCATTATTTTATCTTTTGTCTTCCCGCGACAACGACCGGTGTAACCTATTTGCTAAAGCGTCGAGATGAAATAATCATTGTTATTTATTAACAATGATTATTTACAACGCCATCTGTAGGTACCTACTATAACTTAAAAATAATAATGATTCAAATTCAAAATATATTTATTCATTGAAACGTCAGCAAAACTACCGTATCTTTAACGCGACCTCCAAATAAAACAAGATACATTAGAAGGTTTTTTTAGCAGAAATGGACGGAAATCCTTGTAAGTTCAAAAAGTACGATATACTTTCCTTGAATTTTTGCCAAGAGGTATGTACCCACCGTGATCTCATGCTGTGGAGTCTTCACTGGAGTCTTGACTGGTGTCTTAGCTGGTGACTTCTTGACAACAGTCGGTGATGACGGAGTTGATGACACCTCCACATCTGATGACTCTGACATCTACATCACCGAATTAAAAATGATTGATTAGGTAATCTAGAAAATTCAAACTGAATCATCAACGGAGAGCCCAAGTCGCTGGTCCTAGGATCATGACAAATGATCCTCGACTCGAAACTACTTATAATGCATCCCCACCGAACCACCTTTTGATATAGCAGCAGAGGTTGCTGTATCCGAACGAACACCCCGACGGGCAACTTCGAGGATCAAGTTTAAGACTGATCAATTACCAAATGCTAGACTGGAAAATGTTCTTTGTCATGTCTAGGTCTAAACACCCAAGAAATCGCAGGATGCCGCTATTAATTACAACGAGTAAAACAGCCGACCTCAAGAGGGTTTGGGCAGGCTAAGATCTTGACACGTGGCCTGTAGACCAGGTTTAAATATGGCTCAGTTACTCACCCTGTGCGTGAGGCTCTGCACAGTGAGAGAGATGAGGTCACCAGCATCTTTGATCAGTTGTACTGCGGTCGCATGGGGAGCGTTACGGACACTCACTCCGCACACCTCCAGGATTCGGTCTCCGCTCTGGGGGAATAGAGGAATGGTCTATTATATTTTATCAGCATAACTGTTCAAGAGGTGTTAGTCTAGTGTTAGGTACCATATGTGCTATTGACATCGATCTTACGGTGAAGGAAAACATCGTTAGCAAGTAACTCGTCTCGGATATTAGTTGAACCGAAAATATATATGGCTAAAACAGTTCCTCAACCTTCGTGCTTCAGCGTGGCACGTCGGAAGTCAGCAATTTACTCGCGGTGTATATTTTACACAGCTATTTTGTAAGAAAATTTATGTTTCATTGGAACCATAAATCTATATTAGTGATATTACCTGTAGTTCTCCACATCTGCCAGCTGGACTATCAGGAACAACATTCTTGATGAAGATCCCGAAAATGGCCTTCTCCTCACCTTCCTCATCATCTCTACTCGAGATTATGTCTACCTGTGGAGGAGAATGTATGATGATGATAAATAACACTGCCTAATTTGATGAAAACTTGAAGGTTTTGTGTTAGGTTATGTTCCTTATATTTCGTTAGCTTGAAAACTACAACTGCGGTATTTTATTATTTCAGATACGAATATGGTGTTTACAGTCTTATGTACGAATATGCTTTTTTATGGCAGCTACGAATATGTTTTTTGCCTATACAAATATGGCATCTCTTCTCACAATTAATTACCTATTTCTTTTTTTATTATCTAGTTTCCTAGCCGTTAAATTTTTAGACAGATTTATTCTCACATACAAATTCAAGAAATATTCTTTAAAATACCAGTCACAAGAGAATTAAAATTTCCTCTTTTTACAAAAACGCATAAAACCACCTGTCTGTGTTCATCTTACCTTCCCGCCAACAATGCTGACGCCGAGCGGCTGCCCGGTTGCCCTGGACAACGTGACGGTCCGAGGCTGACCCCAGCGCTCTGCCACGAGCGTATCGCGACGGTCGCTTGAAACTGTCACTGTCATGGCGGATGATGGCGCGAAACTGGCGACAATATTGCACACTATTTATTACAACGAAATTCTAACTGAAGAAATTACCAAAAACACAAGAGCATGACACTGTATGAAAGTAATATTTTGTAAAAGTGCCAGTTTACGAATGTGCCATTGTGCGAAAGTGTCGTTATCCGAAAAGGACTTTCGCAAAAGCGACCATTTGCGAAAGAGGTAGGTATTTTACAAAAATGACGTTTTGCGAAAGTGACTTTCTAAGAAAATGATATTATGAGAAGGAGACAAAAAAATCCTGGTGGCATTATTGCAGAAATGACTTTCTACATCTTCAGAACTTAACCTTAACCTGTTATAAACACAAACGTGTGTATTTTCTTATCATGTTTTCTTTCAAGTAGACGGGGAATTTTACTCTTATGATGGGTAATATTCGAGGAGTCCAGCTAACTGACACGATGCATTCACTACAAACTGGACATATCTACCACTTATCAGATTAACATTGGGCTAAATAGCAAGGTCTTATCCACACGCATATACCGACGGCTATATAAAAATGATTTTGACTACTTTACCAGTGATTGGTCCACAATAGCTCCAAATAAATTGAAGAAAGCTAAGCAAGCGAGGATGCGATGAGTTACTAACTCAACTAACTCGTCAAGTCTTAATTTTGTATTTTGCAATATTTATTAATAATGAAAATCATCCCTAAAACTGGCGAGGCGCATTAACTAATTAGTTAAACTGTAGTATAACTCCTTTACTTCTTACGACTAATAAACAATAAAAAAAAAACAATTATTATTATTGAAACAGTTCAGTTGTGGAACAATTGCGTGCAATTATTGATGTAGTTAAGAGTTAATAAGTTTCCATCACGATTCACGACAATGTCATCGTGTTTCTAGGATTATTGATAATTTTATATTCTGATCATTGTTAGCGATAATAGAAAATAATAAGGCATAAAAGCCTCTCCAAAAACCCATATCACAGTTTACTTAGTAGGTACCTAGTTGGCGCCTCGCGGCGCTCTTTTAGCTTGTCCAACTTCCAAGCAATGTTATTTCCCATTTTGTAGGAAAAGTCACCTAAGTTGTAGGAAGTTGTATGAAATTTGACACATGACTTGTCAAGCCAGTTTTTAGAAAACAGTGAAGCATTTCAAACTCGGCTCTGACAGTCGAGGTTCATCAAGTGCAAGTTCAAATTGTTCGAGAAATTAACCACACATCTTCAAATAGTCGAAACAAAATTTGAACGTTTTTGTTAGAATACTCACTGTCTAAGTTAGCATACTATATGCGTCTTCCTACTATGCCTCTATCTTACTAATATTATAAACGCGAAAGTTTGTATGTAAGTATGTGAGGTTGTTACTCTTTCACACAAAAACTACTAAACCGATTGCGATGAAACTTAGAATATAGGTAGCTGGGGACCTGGATTAACACATAGGCTACTTTTTATCCCGATATTCCCGCGGGAACAGGACTTACGTGGGGAAAACCGCAGGGCGCAGCTAGTTCTCTGTATTTCCCGAAGAAGTAAGTAACAAACATAGGTACTAATTTTCGAATACCTAACCTACCTACTTAAAACTCAAAAAAAAATTACAAAATACAAAAAAATAGATGAGCCGGATTGGTAGTGGAAGTGGGGAGATAGGAGGTTGTGAGGTCTCAGTTCGGGGCGAACTCCTTGTATATTTTATTTAATAGGTTTTTTTCAAAATATTGTTTTCAATGTACCTATTGTAAAATATATTCTATAAAAAAATTCAATATAACTAGCCACCTACCCGGACAAAATGGCGGCCAATAATTGAAAATATCATCGTAGTCGGAAACAGTAGCCCGTGGTCAGCGAGCCGTGAATGGTCACCAAAGAGGTGTTACACTTCATTGGACAAAATGTCAGCTGAATATACATACACTCGTAGTTTGCATGTAGTAGGTAGGAAGGTATACAATATGTATGAATAATTCAGGTTTTTAAAGATACAAAGGACGCGCTGTTTTTTGGATCAAACTATTACAGTAGCTCCGCAGATTCACTCGTGTAAGTCCCGATCCTGCATTAACATCGGGATAAAAATTAGTAACTTTGTTAATCCAGATCTCTAGCTATCTTCACACAAAGATTCATCTTAATTGGTCGAGTAGGTTTTGCGTGAGAAATTAACAAAGACACATACTTGCAATATTTCGCGTTTATAATATCAGTAGGATAGTATCAATAACAGCTGAGGTCAATATGGTACTGTTTTAAAAGTTTAAATAAACTTTTTTGTTCTTCGAAATTTTCTTCTTGTTTCCCAAAATATGGTGGGTTGCCAAAACATTGAGGCCTTAAGACCTCAGTAGAATCAAGTAATAGTACTTATTCATAAGTTTAAAAACTTTCCTGTTTTCTGAAAAAGGGCTTTGAAAAGTCATGTGTCAAATTTCCTATGTCCTTTCCTACAACTTAGCGACCTTTCTTCAACTTCACCAGCCTCAGGAAAGTAATCTATATGAAACTGTACGAAGCGCCGAGGCGCTAAGTACTAGGTAAATCTCAGTATCGAAGCTGTGACTCCTGCAAACCACGGGTAAAACCGCGGGGCGCAGCTAGTCATACATATTATAGGAACACGGTAAACATTATCAAACTACGACATATGTACCGAAACAGAAACCATCGCGTCAGGCTAACTAATCAAATTTTCCGCTCAGCTGAGCGAACAAACTACTGAGGTTGCATCTGCCATTCATACCTATACTATACTACCTATGCCATTTCTGGTAAGGTAGGCACTTTGCTGTCTGTCTCGGCTAGGGTGGCTTTGGTATTAAATGTAAACCTTTGATATATCAATTAACAAATATTTTTTGATAAAAAAAAATAATCCATGAATGGAAAATTATCTTTTCTTACCGATATCGATATCGATTATCGATAAAATTAAAACTCTAAATTCCAAAGTATCAATAAAAAACTATTTACGTGAATGAAATATCGATAAATACTCACCGTTTCGATCACTCCGTATCCCAACACTACATATCACCCTCCGAATCTCTCTTGATCAACCCAGTTTAGTTTAACATTGAAACTTGTATGTTTTCTTTATTCCTGTCTCCAACAACGTCAAAGATGTTTAACTTCAACACTGAGTATTGCGGTATAGAAAGAACACGTAGGTATCTATTTGTTTAGAATAAATAGTGTGTTGTATTTAAAGACTTCGAAAATATAATATTTTTGAATAATGCAATGTCACCGACTACTCTCTTCAGGCGGACAAAATGATAACTATTAAGTTTTATATAGAAATCGTATGTTGAAACTTGGTCGATTTTTTTTTAAATAAAACCGAAACTAAACTAACCCTCGAAGGGAAAATAGGCACGAAGAATTTGAGTGAAAAGTTAAAAACACAGATCACTCAAAACGGGAAGTGCTTCGAGAACCGAGATAGCTACATTAATTCTGCAATTACTAGGTATCTCAATCTCGTCACGTGAGTGAGTGCCATGCGATGGACAAATCATATCATAAAGGTTGCAGTCTTTAAGTATAGAGAGAATAGGTTTCTTCTAGGCTAGCATGTAATATCGTTAGCCTCATGTTTGCGCGCCAACATGTGAAGCGAGATCAAATTCTAGCCTATACCTTATAAAAAAATGTGAGCCGTCACGGTACGCCTGACAGATAAAATATTTGACACTGACTTTTTTCATATAGCGTGGCGAAGCGTCGTCGCGGTCGTTTTCGCCACGCCAACAATCAGGATTACCCGCGCCTATATGTTTCACATGCCCGAGAGTATCCTAAACACCCTGTCCCCGAAAAGGCACTGGGTATGTATGAGTTCTGTGCTTAAAAATAATGAACACTACATCACTGAACCGATTAAGATGTTCTTTCTATACCACAGTATATAAATATCTTGAGTAAAATACATCAATTGTCGCGAGTGACTGTCGAGTCGTCCTACTGTACACAGCGGAGCAGTCAGAGTGAGGTCGGTTAACCGTAACTCAATTAGGAGTATTAACAATTTACTGTGTAGTGATGTGCTAAGAAATTGTGCCTGGTGAAATGTCGATATTGATAAAAAATATAACATTGTTTTGATCCCGTTGCAGTTATCAAGTCAAGAGCGAATAGGTTTCTTATGAGCATGATACACTTTCGATCTCATCGTCGCTTCCCATCAGGTGAAATAAAGTCAAATACTAGCCTATGACATGTAATAAACCCTAATTTTCGGTGCCGGTTTTTATTTGTTTTTAAACTCAAAAGTTTTTTGAATGTTGTTAATTTTATATTGTTACTGATAATATTTTCATTTATTACTAATTCTTCATTGTGTTTTTATTTAAATAATATGTACTAATTGTATTATTCTATGTTTTAGTGCTCGTTTACAGAATTTTTCCACTAACTTCTTCACCTAGAATAGTTCTTTCAACTCTCAAATTACCTCGGAAAATTTCTCCCAGATGAAAGTCGATATAATAATTGTCGAATACACTAAGAAACTTCTGAACCATAACGATAATTTTGTTTGTTGTGTTTCTTTTTGTACAACTTTATTCTGTCAATGAATTAGTTCCAGGAATATTTATCGATACTTATCGATATTGTACCTAGTGCATCACTAGCCAGGGGTCTTCTATAATCCTTCATAAGCCTAGTGGAGGGCGGCTACTGTTTTTTCATTAACTTTGTTCTAGTTACCGACTAGAAGGTAATTTTGTTAAGTGTAGACGTAGTTACTGAAAGAAGTAGATGGTCCAAAGGCTTTATTACAAATAGAAGTCTATACAATTAATTTTTCTGCTGCTTTCGGCATTTTGGATTAAAATTAAGCTCATTTTATCCGACTGGAAGGAAAGAGTAATATGTTTTTTTTTCACGTTTATCTTTCTTAGCCATGTTTTTCATGTTTGAACTGCGTTGCTTTTAATATTGACCGAGCGAATGTAGCGAGTGAAGCGTTTCTGCTTCAAGTCTAGACAAATTATCTTTCGTCTGTCAGTATGTTGGTTCTCCTCCACAGGTCTTGTTTTTCAACCAATTTTGATGAAACTAGGTATAAGTACAAATTTTATGAGCATATGTTTTTTTTTTGGCGAGGGATATTTTTGATTGGGGTATTTCTACCTCTTTGAATAATTATTGTTTGCGAGGTCTTCGTAGAACTACTAATATTAGATACATATATTTTTAATTAATGTGCTACGTTTCGAGATTTTTACAGACCTCAAACCTTTTTTTTTTGGATTTAGATGCGCTTTGCTCGATTATTTCATAGGTACAAAAAGTGAGGGTAAATTATCTTCATTTTAAAGCAACAGCGAAATGTACTACATTGGACTTTGAAAAAGGTCATGGTACCTTTTATCTCGATATTCTATTAGGAATCGGTACTTATGCAAGTAAAACCGCTGGACGCAGCTACTTATACATTTACGTAGGTCTAAAAGCGACTTGCAAAAGACCCAATTTCAAGAAAAACAATAGCATTAAAGGAGACCTATTCTACTAATCGATTTTTAGTTCCAACACAATCATGATAAACAATATCAACTACATGCAGCTCCCTCGGGAACATCACAAAATGAGCAATTACATTACAATCCGCTAGGGGGCACTCACACGAATTTACTAATGGGCCACTCATACGGTTCTGCTAGTGACATTCCACTGAGCCAGTAAACAGCATCGTGTAAAGGACGACATTTTTCGGGGTTCCTTCGTACTCCATAGATAAAAAGTCATTTTACTCCCACGGGGAGGAACACGCGTAGGGGCGAGTATGGGTCCTTGTTTTACTTTTTTAAATACAGAACCCTTTCACTAGGAATCTATTGTCGACCTCTGTGGTGCGTCTGGCGAACGCTTGGCTGCAATACAGAAGGTTGCGGGTTCGATCCCGCTGGGTGCAAATATTTATGCTTAAAAACAAATATTTGTATCTAGTCTGGGTGTATTTCTATGTTTAATATGTATATATTTACAAAAGGAAAATAAATATAAGTAGTATATCCGTTGTCTAGTCACCATAACACAAGCTTAGCAGCTTACCATGGGGCTGGATGGCGCTGTGTGTTCTTCACAGGATTTATTTATTTTATTTATTGTCTATCGGCCTGTCTGTCTGTCACCAGGCTGAACCTATCTAATGAACCGTGTAAGCTAAGCAGCTGTTTTTTTTAAACTAGCTAATGGGCTGTCGGAATTTAGTAATTTTGTTGTATAATTATAATGATGATATTAGATGATATATACAGCGCAAGCAACTTTTAATCCATGCTATTTTATGGCGCTGTAGTGCCCGGGACATTGATAGGTGGAGTAGGCTTGCCCAGCACCTATACCACCGTCCTAGTCTAGGTAGCCATGCCCAGAGGAAAGAACTGGTCAATACGTCTGGAGCTAACTAAGCTGTGGGTTTCCTCACGATGTTTTCCTTCACCGTATGAGCGATGTTATTAACACACATAACTTTTCCGCAAGGAAAGAGACATTGGTGCGCGGTCAGCCGGGATTCGAAACCACGACCTTCGGAATGAAAGTCGAGGTATCTACCACTAGACCAACATCGCTCTAGATATAATTGTTTAATGGTTTTTTTGCATCCCTCTTCGTCCTATAGTAGGATGGGAAATCTGTCATAAGTCTCCTCGCGAGCCAGGCTATTGTAACATAGTCAAAAGTCGAGTCGTTAAGACAATTCAAAATTAACAATACGAATAAGATCCGTGAAAAAAATGTAATTAAATAATATACTTAATTAAAAAAAAAAAACAGTTGCGAAAAAACAAAAATTGCGTTACATTTTTTTTATTGAATTAAGTATTTTTATACTACGTTCCTATAATCGGTTCCATAAATAATAGCAACAAACTACAATTGTTTGAAATCAATCTCTCAACAGCACGTGAAATTCACTTGAACTTGTAACAAATTAAAATTCATCACGTTATACTGAAAATATTCTAAAATGCACCTTCTATCTTTACAATAAGATAGCTATTAGCTCAAACATTTTTAATAAAATAAAAATGATCTGTTATTAGATTTTGCACTTTAAGTTCTAATACTTAGAATACAATTTTTCATCTATAATTGCAAGTGTATAAAATTCTTACATGTTTCATTCAATTTCCAACTCTAACACTTTCTAGATAGAGTTGAATTTCGTTTGTATTGTTATTTTTATACTGTGTCCTCATAGTAGGGCTTCATCGCATTATGTTGACGTTCAAACAATCTTATCTGTGTGCGTTGTTTATTCTATTTCAGTTTATAATACTGACTAGGCTATTTTTTCTTCTCAATAACATTAAAAAAAATGCAGGGCGTTGCGCACAGTTACATTATGGTAACTAATCAGATCACTTATACTTGTACGTACTATGGGTACTTAACCACAGTTATCTACACTAGTCTATATTCTATATTAAAATAGAAAAAGATTTTTTGTTTCTAACGATTAGGCTCCGAAAATATACTGGACCAAATTCAAAAATTCTTCCACCACTAGAGAACTAGGACATTATGGAGGAGTAATACGGATTTTCCCACGGGATCAGGAAATACGCGGGTGACACCGCAGGATGCAGCTAGTATTAAATCTTAGTACTCAACGTATTTACGTATAGGTACATACAATACGTGCAGAAAACCTCCAGACCCAGAAACAAACATTTATGGCCAGCATAAATACTTGTTAGAACCTAGATTGGGAAGCGAGAACTTAATTACCTAGGTCTAGAAACTAGGACTCACCTAGGTCTCCTAGAAGGCACGAGGAATTTGAGCGGCCCCGCAGACTTTCTCCGTCCCTGAGCGACCGGCACCAACAGAAACCCTTCATCATCACTGGAGGAGCTTTCCAAGTTGACCAGTGCGGGGGCTGACATACGCCTAAAAGGGATCACTTTTGGGACCTGCAGACAAGGGGTTATTTGAAGTAGTGTATAAGGTCTGGCAATAGAAATCGGAATTGAATGTGATATTATCATAGCGTGTTTCGAGGACGGTGATTTAATCACGGGAATATCGGAAAAAGTAAGCTTTAGATTTCCAGATATGTATACCTGTGTTTCATCGCAATCTATCAAGTAATTTTTGTGAGAAAAAAATATATTAACAACAAACCATAAACATCCAAAATTCTAAACCCTTCGGTGCGCGTTTATATTTAGTAGGTTTCTCGCATTATTACAAAAGTTAGAATTCGTTATTTTTTCGGATAGGTACAATGTGAGAAGCGAGGTTTGCAAAATTGCGCAAAAGTATCACGATACGCGAATAAGATCCGGAAAAATGTAAATGTGTCAAATTAGTGCAAATTGTGTAAGTTACAAAAGTTTAAAAGTTCTTACCTCCAACATGTCCCGTATAACTTCGCAGTATTTGCAAGAACTTGCTTCAGCCATGTAGGCTTTCGTAATTGCATATGCGTAGTTCTCTAAAAAGCACTTGTGGCACCCGTGGACGTAGTTTTCTAGATCAGTCGATTCGTCACTTGGGTCTTGATGTTTTAGACGTTTCTCTGTATTAGGAGATTTTAATGCGGACTTCTGAGACTTTTCTGTGGATTTCGGAGACTTTTCTACTGGTTTTAGAGACTTTTCTGCCGGTTTTAACGGTTTCTCTGCGGGTTTTGGGTGTTTTTCTGGGAGTTGTGGAGATTTTGCACCTGGAGTTGGAATTGTGGTATTGTAATCTAACTTTTTAGGCTTTTTGTCGGTAGTTGGAATAGACTTTCGTTTATTCTTCTGTTCTTTCGTCTTCTTTTCTTCTTCCAGTCTTTTCTGTCTAATTTCTTTTAGAGTTTCATCTTGATCATTGTAGTATTCAACACACTGTATGGTTTTGGACGGTTTTGTCGGACTTCTTTTCTTTTTAGTAACATTTACGTTAATAGGTTCGATGCGAAGCGACTGCATCTGTTTTATGATGTGTTCCTGTACGTACGGGTACCGAATATCTTCAACACTGTTTGAATCAGTTTTAGAGTCTTGTTTACCTTCATTTTTATTACCGTTTTTGATCGAGACAGAGTCATCGTCTAAACATGTTTCGTAACCATCTATTTCGTGATCGATGTATAGGAAATTATCTTGGACGGACGGGCAAAGTTTCTTTGCTTCGTAGTAGTTATCGTCGGGCGAATTCAGACATTCTTTCCAACTTTCATCGCTTTTAACTTTCTCTAGCGAAGTCTTTTTAATATCATTATCTTTCCAATACTTATCAAAGCTGATTCTTTCTAGACCAGTTGGAGTTACTGCAAAGACCATCTCATCTGACGTTGAAATATCTTTGCTTTGCTGTTTATTAAGATCACCTTCTTCTATTCTCATATCTGGTAGATCTCTTGGAGTGGTCAGAAGGTCGTCTTCTGTGATAGTCATATCGTCCTCATTATCAATCGACTCTTCAGACTTGGAAGACTTGATTTCATTAATACCATTAATTTTAGGAACATCTAGGTCTTCTTTAAGATCAGGTTTATCCTTTTTGCAGTCTTCAAAGCTGATATCGCCAAGAGCTGATAACTCCTCGTCTTTGATAGAAGGCTCCTCTGGTTCGAGGCATATTTGGACAACTTCTAGACCTTCCCCGTATTCCTGGAGGCATTCGTGAAAGGAATCCATACCTGTGTGGTCGTCTGAGGCAATGGAGTTAATTGCTTCCTGTGAATAAAGTTATAGGAATTGATAGACAAATCAAAAATTGAATAGGTTTTCAGCTTCATAATTAGGTATTTACTACATAAACAGTTACTTAAACATGTCTGCGTTTGAGTTACAAGTTGAACTCCCAGGATTTACTTACATACTGTTGTGTGCATTCATATTTTACAATTATGGAATTGTTTAAACTAATTATGGCTGCCAAATATTATGAAATACACTGCAAACGTTTGCGTTTTCACTTTTTGAAGCCTCGTCCTATCCGGAATATACCACATAATATAAATGAAAATGTCGCAGAAGTTTTTCCGTGCCTTCGTGTCGAGTCGTTAGAATGTAGGTAAGGGGCTCAGGGTAAATAACAAACAAATAAACATTATTAAGTATATATTCATGGCAACACACATCGATCGGTAACAAGCTTTAACATTTAACACATTATCTTAAGCGTGGACATCGACTCTACTGGCTAACATTTTATTATTTCGAGATAAAACTTTGAAAATACGGATCAATCGTAGTAAATCTATGGCGATTTTCTTCACCCAGTACCTAATGTGTAGCATCTATTTAAGGTGAAGCACTAATAAACTAAAAAGCTAGCTAGCTTTTGTTGTGACATCGTAAGCGCAAAACAGTATTTCTTGTTTAAACGGTATATAAGACCTAAACTCAAAATCCCTGTCGGGTTCATCAAAATTTGTCAATTATTTCCTTACATAAAGTTTTTGAATATTTTTGTTTAACGCGTATGTTGTCGACATTGTCGCCTACCATTTTCTCCTGTCATTTTTTTGTAAATTAAAGACAAAAACTGGTTCTTGTTTGTAAGCCTTAGCACAATTCAGGAAAAAAGGCATTTTTTGATTAAAATATGCTAAGGCTTAAAAACAATAAAAAGTTTTTGTTTTGAAACTACACTAAAATGTAGGAAACGATGTCATTAAACAAACGCTTTAAACGAAAATATTTAAAAATATTGCATCAAAAAATAAGGGATAATTTTCCAAGAATTAGACAAGGATTTTCATTTTAGGTCTTTTTTTGCCCCTATAAATGACTACTAACCAATACAGGAAAACTGAAAAAATAAAAATGTATCCCCTTTCGTTGAAAACGTCAATGCACCTCAGTTTTTAACGAGTTGTACTCATTTTTTTTGTGTGTTGTAAAATTAACTTATTGTGTCAACTAAACTACCAAATTACAGGCAAAAGAAATCCTACTAATATTATAAATCCGAAAGTCTGTTTGTTTGTTTATTTGTTTGTTTGTTTGTTTATTTGTTTGTTTGTTTGTTCCCTCTTCACGGTCAAACGGCTCAACCGATTTGGATGAAAATTTGCATAGAGATAGTTTAAATGATAGAGAGTGACATAGGATACTTTTGATCCCGAAAATCCCGCATGATCGGGACTTACGCGGGTGATAACTATTCAATAAATGAAAATCGACACAGGGGTAGGGTAAGTTATGTAGAGTGGCATCATGATCATCGTCATCCTTCGTCATCGTCATCGTCACTTACTAATGAAATACAAACTTTACTTTACTTCACCTACCAACCGCTGCCGCGCCTGGCATCATCAGTACTTCCCTGGTCGTCCGTTTAAGTGTGGATTTTTGCATTGCGGTAGGTAGGTGTTCGAACAACGCGGGTTCGCAACTTGCGCGGGTGAAACCGCGGGGCGCAGCTAGTATAAAATAAATACGTATTATTGTACGTTTTATTATAACTGAGATTTAAGTTCCCCTGTAGCCTGGGTCTAGAAGAAAAGGCTACGGTATCCCCTGCCCCTGCTTTATTTCATTTCATTACACAGTTTACCTAATGGTAGGTACGTCCTGCGCTATTTTTCTACTACGGTATATTATCGTTCTAATCAAAATTTTATCTCCAAAATGGCTAAAGCTAAATCATGGATGGTATTCCTTATTATTATTTTAAGATCTAATTTCAACTATTATTATAATGAATTTTTTTTTAATTTTATGGACGTAGGTTAAATCCTTAGATCAGACTGACAGACAGTCTTAGCAAAAGGGACCGTTTTTATACTTTGAGTACGGAACCCTAAAAGGGTTCTCCTCAGTCTAGCGTAAACTTTTGTGTCATAAATTCAGATGGAATAAACGTAACGCATATTTTTTTAAAGCATAATATTCTTAAACATTAAGATATATCGTATAAACTTTTTTCTCCTAAAAATGTATGACATCAAATTCAAAACGCATAATAATTTTAGGCATACAGTTTTCATACCATAACATCGAAACGCGTAAGTATGTTTTTAGAAGAAACTCACAGGGCCGACCCCAAAGCGCTTAATACTATAAATAAAAACAAAGGTATAAAAGGATAAATCTAAAATGTTTATGCCGAAATTGTTATGCCTTATATGTTTATGCCAAAAAAGTTTATGCGAAAAGAAGGGACCTCACCCTAAAGACCTTAGGTCAGTTAGTACTTTTCCCTCAGGGTTGGGATTACTTGGGATAGATTGAAAACCATGAGACATTGCTAAACCGACATAAACACCATAAACCTCTATAAAACTTTTTATCAAAAATCAATATAATAAATAAACAAATATGTACTGTAGTAAATATTATTTCGTCAACATTATATATACTTAATTATAAAATTGTCGCAAACAATATAATAAAATCCGTCATTTATCAAAACACCCAGGTTGTTGTTCACAGCAGTCTTTACTATAAGCATTTTTATTAAATACATAGGTATATTTTATAACAATCCCATATTCTTTCTTACGAACTATGATATGTTGGAACCTGTAGTTTTGTAAAAAATTGTATGTTTTTAATTATTATAAAACGCAGAAACAAATCATTGCATTTTCTCTCTCTTACAATAAAATTCAAGGTTTTTTATCAAACCCAATTTTTATTTAAAGCTGCAATTCATTTGGCAACTGCCATGCAAATTCAATACACGATTTAAAATTAAAGCACATGGTTGTTTTCCCTTAAAATATTATCAAAAAACGGGTATTTATCATGTTTCAAATACTTTTAATTTCTAACTTATTACGGAGCTCGATATTACAACAAAAATAAATTTGAAATATGGTAAATACCCCGTTATTTAATTATATTTGTATACGAATTAAACTTCACATTGGCATACAAGTTGAAATTCCCTACTTGCAAATATTATCTTGTATGAATGTTATTTCTAGTTGTTAACAAGACTTGTAAACATTCTCGCCTAACTGAGTCACCGCTTTTGCGCCAGAAGCTTTAATCCCTGGTATTCCTAGCGCTGTAGTACTTGGGACATTATTAGCTATAAAGTAGGGTCGCAGAGCACCACTCTTATGCTACTTTTAGGCTGGCTTGCGTAGCTACATCGAACTAACTAATCCAGATTAGCGAGATTTCGACATTTTGTATAGACATTAACTAGTTCGATGTAGCTACGAAAGGCAGCCTAAAAGTAGCATAAGAGTGGTGCTCTGCGACCCTAATAAGCTAACTAATCCCTCAAGCTATTTATATAATTATCATAACATAAATATGAATTATTATATGAATCTTATAAACCTATCACACGATAAATTGACAATTGACTAGGTACTTTCTATTTCACGACTACACAACCTTGATAAATAGACACCGATTCTAATTTATTATTAATAACTAAATAATATAGTAATTAATAATTATTATTATAGTTTTATCTTAGGTTTTCGCGATTTTACCTTTAATAAATAAAAAGCGAGTATAACCCGGTAAATATTGTATTTCATTAATTATAATTATGTTTTTTTTATTTTGATTTTGTACTTTAATAGCTTTTGTTGAGCTTTTAAAACGGACGTTGTTTCTTTTGAATAAACTTTATTAAAGAAACGTTTTCGATTCTGAATATTCCTTTATATTTAATTCAGCACGCGCACTTTTTAAAGCTCCTTATAAGTTAAAAGCATAACAGAATCATGAAAGTAGACATTGTATTTTACTTTAAGGCTGAAGTAAAATATTTAAATTGGAATAAGCCAGACATTTATACATTCCCTATTGGTAAGTTTATAAATTAAAAATAATAATAATTAATAGTATTAACTTGTACATTTTACAATCGACAAAAGTCACCATTTAGTAATTACCCAAAATTAAAAAGAATAAGGGATTTGAAATATTTTTTTCGCAATTCACTATAGGACATCATCACAATTTCGCTGTTTGCCGTTTTATCATTAATTTAAAATGTTACGTACTATTTTCAATATCGACACGGTAACGGTACATTCCATTTTGTCATTTCATAGTGATCTCTGCTTTGATCTTCGGAGGAACCCTGAAGGGTGCGGGAGGAGGGATGGGTTCCGACATCTCTAAAGATCCATTTTGTTGCAGTTGGAGCTCCATTATATCTCGGTGTAGTGACATGATAAGACGGAGGATCTTTGTGAAGTATTCCAACCTCTGGAAAACGAATACGTAAGATAGTATTATTTATTCATTAGGAAAACCAACAGCTTAAAAATGATACTAACATAAATAACTACAAACGGAGAGCCAATTAAAGGTTCCTACGATTTGAACCGGCATAAAAAATGTGTACAAAAGATACACAAAGCTATTTTTTAAAATGAACAATTAATAATAATTATAATTATGTCGCTACCAAGACTATTGTAAGGGTTAAACGTCGAGGTAAGAAAGTTAATACGCGATTAAGACCCGGTAAAATGTTACTAAGTGATCGAGCGCTATATTGGCGTAATAGTACTCCATTGTTATATCACGAAAAGTTATACAAAGGTGAAATGTAAGCAGTCTTTAGGAGAGAAAAAAATGGAATAATTAAATGATTTATAAAAATGTAAAGTTTATTATAACCTAGAAATTTTCGCAGCTTAGAGAAGATTGCCTACATTGTATAAGCATGCAATATTGTACACTAAAGGGAAATCAAAAAGATCTAATAATTTAATTTAATTCTAATATTTTATTTAAAAACTCAAAAGCAGCAGCAATTCCCTTTACTGTACAAAATTTTAGAAAAACAATAGAAAAGAATGCATGCTATTAATTTTTTTAATAATTGTTATTGCTATAAGAAGCTTTGATTATTAATAATAGTAAATAATAACTTACTCTTTGATATTTCCCCTCAGTGTACAATTATCACGACACTTAAAATAATACATTTGTAATAATAATACAAAGTTTTCGTGTCAAATTAATTATTATCAAAATCTAGCCACCAATCACGATTACTATCAAAAATTTGTTATTAAAATAATACGGAAAAAAAGTTGCTCCTCGCAACTTTTTATTTGCCGGTATATTTAAATATAAGTTCACAAATTTATTTCATCCAATTGGTTTAGCTTTTTTATTAAATGTTTATTTTTATTTGACCAACAAACTAAAAACAAAACACTTTAGGTTCTTATATTATCGCGGTTTAAATTTGAACTTATAAAGGCTTAATCGCGTTCATTTTGTTTTTGTAAAGCTGAACGTTTTATAAACTTTTGTACTTATACAGTTTCATAAACAGTCAGTGAGGTTATTCCCGTATTAGAATTGTCCAAAATTTCCTTTGAACATTATTTTTATTGCAAACAATACACTCAAAATAAAACTATATCATAAAACTTGACAGCAATCGAGTAGTGACTTAAAAAGGTACAGTAAAATGGTAGCGGTCCACACAAAATTGTCAAACTTTATTTGATAAACGTCAAATTTTAAATAAAAGACTGCATTTATATTGAATGAAATTTAGACAATTGTAATACAAAAATAAACCTACTGTCTGCTTGTGACCATGATCAAGTTTATCGAAGAATCAACTACAATCTCTCCGAGCCCAGTACAGCTGTGGTATCACCTAATTAGCATCCACCGCTAGTAGTTGCTAAGTTGCAGTACATTGCTGCTTTGACGTAATGAGGTTGTTACCGGTGATTACTTCAAAGCAACAATGTAGAATACGAAATATATTTTTTGACAGTAAATAGCAACTAGTAGCGGTGGATGCTAATTAGATAATACCACAGCTGACCTGGCTGCTCAAATGTTTTTCTATCTATCTATCTACTGACCTGGCTGCTCTGAACGCTGTGTCCGTTCGCCTTCTCCCCACCGACCACGGTGCTGCACGGTAAAGGTTTCGAAATCCCGATGCGCACTATACCTGTAACATAGAAATGATGTAACAATTTTATAATTTTCACTAAAACAACAGAATAATCCAAATTACTTTGTGTTAAGTAATTTGGATTTTTCTTCTGTTTTCGGGACTTTGTATTGAAATAAAACTCTTATAACGGTTTTAATCGTGCTGTTTTTATTATCAGTATTGCTGCAATGCCCTTCCGACGTTTCGGAGCCTTTTCAGACTCGTTACTCAAGGGCCGGAAAGTGAGTATTATTTCAATATTTTATTTGTACAAAAGAGATAAATGTTAAATTTAGTGTATATACTCCAAAAAAAAATTTGTTTCATATAAGCATAATTTGCTCAAAATAATGGCATGCAAATTTACAATTTCTATGTTTGTTATTGTGTCATAAATTCCTTTTTTTTTCTTCATTTTATCGCTATTTCGTTTATTCAGAAAACAAGTATTACAATGCTGTAAGAACCTACAAATTAATAACTACTAGCTGTGGTCCACGTGTTTACCGACAAAAGTCCCGGACCTATGGGAATATCGGGATCAAAAGAAGCATTTGTTACTTCTCGATAATATACCTACTTTTCTATTGGTGAATAAATATTTAAAATTGGTTTCGAAGTTTCGGAGCCTATTTGCAACAAATAAACAAATAAATATTTCTTTTCTATAAGTACTTAATCTAAGCGTAATTACACCTACGTTACGGAAACTTTTTAGTTAGACTGCTGCTCCTTATATTACAGGAGCTAGGTTGTTAACAAAATGGCCAATTAAACTAGTTAGCTGCCACATTTTGTTGTTTATTTTTACTTGTTTTTAATATTACCTTTTAAAATAAAATATAGCACTTCAAATACCAGTACGTAAAACGGTTATACAATATTACACCTTTTCGATGTCAAAGAAACACTGAATACCATTGAACTTGTGTATTGTTCTCGTTTTTGATAAGATGTCGTGTGTGACATAATTAGAGTAAAGACATAATTAAATATTTATGTTAATTTGTAATGCCTACAGCCAAGATTTTTCACTGAATACTTTATGTTTTTGATTTATTTTAAAGTGTTTTCTACAATTGGATGACTACATCTATAAAGAAATGCTTTCCAAAAATTTGCACCCCTCAGTTGCGTCCGATAACGTAAACAAATAAGAGATGCAATTCTTAATTTCAACTCGACTAGACGAGCATATGTGGCCAAATTGGTTAAGGCATTGGACCGGACTCCCCAAAGATGCAGGTTCAAGTATTTTATGTTATTTAAGATGACAAATTGAAGAAGTTGTGTATATTTGGATGTTATTTAAATATATCTCAGTAATTACAAAACGCGCGTTGTGCCATTCTAACGTGACTAGTCTACAATCTTACATCTTGCTTTTTATCTTATCTTATGTTACTTATCTTACTTATTATAAAACAAAGTTTGTATGAATGTATGTATGTATGGTAGCTGGATACCGGGAATAACACATAGGCTACTTTTTATCCCAATATTCCCGCGGGAACGTGACTTACGCGGGTAAAACCGCGGGGCGCAGCTTGTTGTAAATAATAATAATAAATTCATTTATTCGGACTACTAGTGGTCCGAATAAATAAACTAGTGGTAAGTATTTATTTATTATTATTATATTTTATTTATTAAATAAAATTAAATTGAATTGAAAGTAAAAATAAATGTCACATGCAATAATTAATGTTAGAAATAAAAATAAAAGTCTAAAAATAAAATAATATGTCCCATTGAATAGTAAAGTAAAATACCCGGTAAAGCACGCTTGATGGTGGCCACGGCGTGGTGTAGCGGCGCGTCGATGACCGACTCTCCGTTTACTGATACTAGCCGGTCGCCCGGCGCCAGTCGGCCGTGTCGCGCCGCCGCGCCGCCGGCTACTACTGAACGGACGACTATGACTGAGCCGCCGGGGCAAGATGGATCCTGTGACAATAAATAACTGTACCCTTAATGTGAGTTTTTCGTAAAAAAAAACGCGAACGTGATGGTTAAGTTAACGCGTATTTTGTATGCAAACTGGCAACTTCGATATCGTCCGCTAGGAGCGCTTTATCCCCGTGAAAGCCCATGGTTGACCCTGTATACTAACCAAATAGTCAAGTATAGAGAACCCGAGCCCCCGATCCTCCTTCACCAGGTCGATGTACTCGACGTCGTCGCTCCACATCGCCAGCCCGCTCAGCGGCTCTAGTGAGCGGGAGCGAGCGCGGTCCAACTCTGAGCAGAACTCTGGACAAATTTAGTTAAGGAAGCATTAGACCAGTGATGGGGAAACTTTTTCATTCGCGTGCTTAATTTACGCAAATAATCTATGGCGGGCCAAGTATTTGAATCCTATTATCTTATTATCCTATCCTATCTTTTCTTACTAATATTATAAACGCGAAAGTTTGCAACAAGTTTGCAAGTATGTATGTCTGTATGCGACTGTATGTGCTAATATTTACGCAAATAATCTATGGCGGGCCAAGTATTTGAATCCTATCTTATTTTATATCCTATCCTATCTTTTCTTACTAATATTATAAACGCGAAAGTTTGCAAGTATGTTTGTCTGTATGCGACTTTGTTACTTTTTCACGCAAAAACTAGCGAACCGATTGCGATGAAACTTAGAATATACAAGGCGTAACGGGTAAGCCTTTTTAAGCCAAAATGGGGTTGTTCTAGACGTCTAGGCGAACAACTTTTGGAAATTAGAAGTAGATTTCGAAAGTTTAAAGTTTACTTGAAAATCAGCTGTTTCTCAGAGTTCGAGGTCATTGGCCTTATCTTGTCCTTTCATTTTGTTTAGTCGACAACAATTACGTTTATTTTCAAAAGCAACTGTTTTTCAGTGTACCATAAAATCAAAATTTTCAAAAAAAGTTCGAATTTTCAAAAGTCGTAGAATAAAAGTTGTTCGCCTAGATCAACCCCCTTTCGGCTTAAAAGAACATGCCCGTTACATCTTGTATAGATAGCTGGAGCCCTGAAATACCATATAGGCTACTATTTATCTCTATGTTCCCACTTGTGCCTACGTGATTGTACGGGCCGCGGATAGACGGGGAAATTTTTATTCAACAATGTCTGCACTTGATAGAAATTTGATAGTCGCGGGCCGGATTAAAGACATTCGCGGGTCGGATATGGCCCGCGGGCCGAAGTTTGCCCACCACTTCATTAGACACTTTTTCGTGGATCGTCTAATAATTGGTAAATCTCATCCGTCCTGCACCCATAATATCTATCCAGTGGACGTATGACAGTGGAAATTGACAGGCACAACAGGCAGTACATTGCTGCTTTGAGGTAATCACCGATAATAACCACGTTACCTTAAAGCAGCAATGTTAATTTCCACTGTTGCCCGACATCCACTGGATAGATAATACGGGTACTGGTGAAATCTTGGCGATAGGGACGAATGAAACTTTTAGGGTAGATCACATCCATCCTGGTAAGAAGTTAAAGAGTAAAAGTATGGACAACAAACACAGATTAAATAGGTTACAAAGAAACGAAACAAAAACAAAAAACAATCTCAAACAGAACGTGTGGGTTTCAGCTCAGAACAGAATTCTCGACAAATAGATTGGAATTGTAGTTGCATTAGATACTTAATGTTGGATATGCTAGTAATGACGGGGAACATGTGCGTTTAGCTCCGAACAGAATTCTGGACAAATTTGTGTGTAGAAGAATTAGAGACTGAATGCTGGATATACTTGTAATGACTGGGTACAGGTGCATTTCAGGTCCGAACAGAATTCTGGACAAACCGGTTAAGGAAGAGTAAGGAAACTGATACAACTGTTGGCAGGCTTCGATTTTCATTCAAAAATGTTGATTAAAGACGTATGGCAGTTTCAAATATCTGCTGACCGTACACTAATGTAGGGTAACATAACAATACACTCCAAAAAATATAAGAAATTTTTATTTTAGTTAGTCTGCGAGATGAGGAGGTATGTAAATGTGCTGAGCCCAGGATAGCAACTCAGGATGTATTTTGGAATAACGGCTTTATTAGCAAGGCATTATTGCTTATAGGCCAATCAGTTGAAGTTATTTACCTGAATGTTGGTGCGAGATGAGAGTGTTGGTGGAACAGAGCGAAGCCACGGAGCTCTCCGACTTGGCCTTGATCAGTCGTCGGGGAGGCGGCGCTAGTTGCTGAAGACTGCCGCCCAGATTTGACAACTGAAAAGGTGAGAATAATATAACAATTTTGTCACTTAGGGACTTAGAACAAGTAGTAGAACAAAATTATATATTTTTTTCATGTCTGTCTGTCTGTGTCTCTGTCGGTTCCTTATACAATTAAAAACTGCTAATCCGATTGAAATCTGGTTTTCAATATTGGATAGTTCTATTTTCGAAGAACGTCGTGGTTTAATTTGCATCGAAATCCAATTAGTAGAACCCGAGTAATGAACGAAAGAGTGTAATCGCTCGAGAACCGCTCGGCCGCCCGCGCCCGTTATAACGCGTTTTCACATCTGCGGGTGAAACCGAGGGACGCAGCTAGTTTGTTTAATCTTACTAATATTATAAACGCGAAAGTTTGTATGTATGTATGTGAGGTTGTTACTCTTTCACGCAAAAACTACTGAACCGATTGCGATGAAACTTGGAATATAGGTAGCTGGGGACCTGGATTAACACATAGGCTACTTTTGATCCCGATATTCCCGCGGGAACGGTACTTAACGCGGGTAAAACCGCGGGGCGCAGCTAGTATAAGAATAAGTTAAAGTGTCTCAAACTTGTACTTCTGAGGTGTTTCGATTTTTTTGATGAGAAGGGCATATAATATACAGAGTACATAGTACATGTGTATATGTACTTATACAGAGTACATCCACCCCATACCTTCGTCCTCTCGGTGTGTGCGCGCCGCGCCACCACGAGCGTGGCGCGGCGCGGCGCGGCTCGCAGCTGCGCCACTACTGCCACGTGGTGGGCGCCCAGCACGCGCCATCCGCACACCTTACACAATACATAATGCAACTTATATATCAACATCAGTACCATAGACACACATAATCCTACTAATATTATAAAAGTGAAAGTGTGTATGTTTGGATGTTTGTTACTCAATCACGCAAAAAGTACTGAACCGATTGCAATGAAATTTATAATATAGGTAGATACCGGTAATAAAACATAGGCTACTGTCTATCCCGATATTCGCGCGGGAACGGGTCTTACGCGGGTGAAACCCAGACAAATAAACTTTTTGACGACCTCTGTGGTGCGTCGGGCGAACGCTTGGTTGCAATGCAGAAGATTGCGGGTTCGATTCCCGCTGGATGCAAATATTTATGCTTAAAAATAAATATTTGTATCTGGTCTGGGTGTATTTCTATGTATAATTATGTATGTATTTACAAAAGAAGAATAAATATAGTATATCCGTTGTCTAGTCACCGTAACACAAGCTTACCAGCTAAGCTTAGCATAGGGCTAGATGGTGCTGTGTGTTGGTCACTGGATTTTATTTATTATTTATAAATCAACAAACACTTGACTAAGGCCAGTGGATGAAGCCGCGGCCGAAACCAAGATATCTGTTTTGGGCGTAACTGGTTCAGAAGGAAATTGTAAGTCTATTCCATTAGTACAGACATACCTATCATGTCTAACAAACAGGAACAAGAATATAAATTTCATCAAGGCTACAGTTTTCTAACTAAAAATATGTCTACCTAAAAAGTCTTTAAAATGTAGTCAAAGGAGCATTGATTGGGCTAGAACGCTGCAAAAATGGCATCTTTAATATAAGCCTTGAAGTAGATCACTAATGAAATGAATAATAAGATCTATAGAAAAAAAAAGAACTGCGATCATCAGAATAAAGCCTGTACTGGATGGATTTCGTATTTTACCTCAAGCAGTTCATCGCCAACGCGGAACAATCCAGTAGAATCTACTGGGCCTTGGGGCGCGATGGCCCGGATGTAATGCCTCGCTTGGACCTCCTTGCCTCCCACCACCCGGACGGTGCCCTCCAGAGAAATACCCAGACCGGAGTCTTGAGATCGGAGGATTGTACCAACCTGGATGGACAATGGATTTATTTAATCAGACACATTGCACAAGTGTTAATAATTTTATATTCTGTTTCCGCCACTTCGCAATGTCCAATATTTTCCGGGTTTAACTTGAGTTTTATTTATTGACAGCACTGTTGCAATGCTGTCCCGAAGTTTTACCATCTTCTACGCTTGTGATTTGAGGTGCCAACAATTAATAAAATACGTTTCGTTAAATTTTACAAGGTCATATTTTCTGCCTATATTATACTACTAGCTGCGCCCCGCGCTTTCATCCGCGTAAGTCCCGTTTTCACGGAAATATCGGGATAAAAAGTAGCCCATGTGTTATTCCCGGTATCCAGCTACCTATATTCCAAGTTTCATCGCAATCGGTTCAGTAATTTTTGCGTGAAAGAGTAACAAACTCACATACATACATTCTTACAAACATACACACTTTCGCGTTAATAATATTAGTAAGATAACTATACAATAGTAGTTTATGCACCGAGGTACTAAAGCCCTGTCTTATATAGCGGGCGTCATATTGAATCCAAAGCGTACGAAGGACTCTAGAGAGTTAACTCCCGAGCGGAGCGAGGGTGTAAAAAACTTAACTCCTGAGCGAAGCGAAGGAGTTATGTACCTAGAGTCCTGAGTAAAGCGTGGGATTCAAGCGCCCAAGATAAAGACAGGCTTTATTACCGAGGTGAATACTTTACTTTACACATCTACTGCGAGACAACAAAAAAGTTACAAAACTAAGCATTTAAGTAACAACAAACCAATATATTAATGCAACGTTTATGAAATACATTTGCAGTTGTACATAATTAAATTAAACAATGTTATCTCGAAATGACGAAACCAAACATCGGCCTCACCCGATGAAAAAAAAAGTTGAGGCTTTATATTAACTAAAACTTTTTGCCTTACCCTTCCGTCGAAATAAAAATAGACGAAAAATAGCCCAGTTTTTTGTTTTTTATGTGTTATGTCTAGGTGGCCAGTTCGATATGGCCGTATGCTACCAGCACCTTAGTTCCAAATTTAAATTACTTTATGCCCTAGGGTTATAATGAGCACTTTATGCACCTAGGGAATAAAGACTCGCTTTACGTTAACCTTTTTGGTCAAATAAAGTAACTTTGTAGAGCAGCAGGTGTGTAAAATGGCTTTATGTTCTCGCCTAGCGCTAATTTACGACCTGATGAGTACTCATATGATTTTGGTCACGTCACGATAAAGATGGATCAGAATCGTTGTGTCAAAAGAACAATCAAGAATTCACACTGAGTAAATTGACTTGACTTACAATGACGTCATAATCGTAGTTATGTCCCGGCCAGTCGGGCTCATTCTCGAGTATTTCCCGCCACTTGTCCTGAATGCGTCGTGTCTCCGCCTCGTCTTCGCCTCCGATCACGATCTCGGCATCTTCGGACGTCGGAGAGGGAAGGTGCGCTTCATCTGCTTCTGTCTCTATTACCGTTGATTCGTCGTACTGAAATATCAAAAAAATACACATTAACAATCAAAATGTTTTATTTGATAAAAATAAGTAAATAAATAATAAGCCCGATAATTTGTCAAGCTATCTTTTTTTTAAAGAAAAAGACATTTGTGCGCGGTCGCCCTGGATTCGAACCCACGACCCTAGGAATGACAGTCGGAGTACCTACCTCTAGACCAACACTGCTCCGTTATGAAAAAACGGAAAAGTCGCTTAGCATTTTAATAAAAGTATCATGCGGTAATCCATAGAGTATTTTGAGGAAAAAATGTTAAGTTATACGGTTTTTTTTTTTAATGTAGCTTAAATTGAACACTTAACAATTTATCCGGTAACTAGATCCAAAGAAAGCATATCGTCAAATCACAATCGACTCACCACACTAAAGCTATATTTGGCCAATGAAGTGACTGAAGGACTTGGAGGAGCAATCGGTGACCTTCGGCCGTCCTGAGCTGCTAAAGCTCGCTGAAGCCTCTCAAACCCCGCTCCCCGAAGATATCTGTAAACATGGATGTTGTTTGTTTTGATGTCTTAGTCATAGTTAACAACAATAATTGAAACATTTCAATCAAAAAAACATAACACTTCCTGTGGCAGTCGTGTAATAAGCTAACCCCTACGTGCTACATTTATGGACCATCATAAGGTACCGACTTTTTATTGTGAATTACTGTATTGGATAACCCATTTCACTAACCGACCCATCTCAATAAGCCCGTAAAACGCTGTGAAGTAATAAACTTTAGTGATAACATCTATGTGAAGTGATAAACTTTAGTGATAACATATATATTTATAAGTCTAAGAAACTAATTATTAAAGATTATATGGAAGTAATCAGCGTTAAGACCGCCTATTTGCGCAACTCCCTTATTAAGCTCTGTCTTTACTGGATGTATTTATGTTTGTTCTCTGTTTTTCTGTTGTACAAATAAAGTTATTACCTTAGTACTTAGTAGTATGAAATCGATTAAAATAGCATATTCACCTTAAAGCTTTTAGTTTGACTATGGGACCTTTGGAATCCCTCAGCAGCGCTACTGCCCTATGATTCGTTACACCATGCAATGATACTCCATCCACCTGAAACAGATTAACACACTTATATTCCAAGGAGTATTGATCCGATCACAACAAGGCCTATAACTTGACCTGATGACTGCTGTTGCGGTCATACAGATGCGTGGTTTATCGTAGTTACATTTATCTATATGATCTACGTGAGTATAACTGTGTTTAACAATCTCACATCGCAAACGTGGTAGCTTGCTGATTGTTCTATCATTACCCTCTCCTACTCCAGTTGGATCTAATATATATGCTAAAATCTGTAATAACATACTTAGGTAATTAAATATATTACACTGATAATGTGTGTTTAAATCCGTCATTCTCCGGGCACCAACAACTGCTATCAGAGACAATGACCGGGACCGATAGCGTAACGAAAATGATTTTTTTAAGCTAACATTGCCAGTCATTCATCATAAGTGAGGTTATTTTATTGTTAGTTTTTTTTTGAGTCGGGTTTTTTTTTATAATAGCTGAGTCCCGCGTAAGTCCCGATCCTGTGGATATATTGGAGTATAAGTGTTACTCCTCGATAATGTAGCTTCTAAATATGATAAAATAATTTTTAAAATCGGCCCAGTAGTTTCGGAGCATTTTCGTTAAAGACAAACAAACAAATATATCTTTTTTTCTTTCTAATATGAGAATAAGTTTTAAGATTTTTATGCAATTAAAACCGAAAACTAAATTTAATTGCATAACATCGCGTTTCGCGAAAACAAAAAAAAACTATAGTAAATAGATGTCATAGTTCAATAGAATAACAAACACTGCAAAACTCATTCAATAAACCCCAGGATATAATCTAAATCAGTTATAACCGAGATCAGTATTATTTCAACCAAAAAAGAGATATTAAATACGTTCCGTTTTACGCATGATAATCATTTTGATTGGAACTCATTCGGTGCTCGGTTCGTGTCGGGATTATAAGATTAGATCGGAATGGGGTTAATTTGATCCGATTTTGGAGTTCCTTAAATCCGGATTTACGACGATTTCATTTCAATTTTTAACACTTAACGAGGAAAGAGTTAAGTTTTGTATATAAATAACGACATTGCAGGTTGGCTGGCAGACATTGTCTTTAGGCGATAGTTCCCTTAAGCTTAGAAGGTTTTCTCTGTAATATATGTTCAATTTAAGTATTAGCACAATACAGCATTTATCTATGAATCTAGATAAGGTTAGACCACCATCTCACCTGATGGTAAGTTGTGGTATGATCTAAGATGTAGCACGCTTATCTAGATGATAGGAAGACGGCAATTATTTACTCTAACATTGCTATTCCAGTTTCCAGTTTATGATAAATAGGAGCATTGCATAGGTTTTTAGGTTTAAAGATTTTTATTTCTCATAAGATTTACAATCGCTTACTGAGAAACATGTTTTGACTTATAACTATGATTTTATGAGTGAGCGTATAGGTAGGTTCTTGTTTACTTACATGCAAAGTCTCACCAATATAGATTTACATTCAAACCCACTTAACTTAGAATATACACATTTATATATTGTTTTATTGATTGAATTTTATTTTTTTATAATTTTTGCATAAGTCGATTTGTTGTATGAGTAACAATAAAAGCTATTCCAAACCTTCCTTAATACTGATTGGCTGAAAGACAAGGGGAGCTATTTAAATAATTAAGTAGCCCTTAAATTTGAAGGATACTTAAATAATTAAGTAGTAATTAAGTAAAATAACATTTACAGAATACAATCGCCTGCATTCCGCATGCTATGTCCATACCGAATCAGGGCCCAGGTGAATGATAGTCATTAATAGTGGTTAAACGCGTAACAAACTTACTTATTTAAAAATATTAAAATTAAAAAACTTAACAAAATGAAACATTATAAGAAGAACAATTTTATTACAAACCAGTGTCACCCTACTCGTAAAACTTAAATCTTTAATACAACAACATTTTAGTACATTTTTAATGTCCAACCGTCCTAAAGTACTCAACCAAAAACTGTTAAGAAATTAACCAGCATTATGTCGGCGAGGACCCTAAGTCCGCAAACTGAATTATTAAAAAGGGTCCATCTTATTCTATTTACCCGAAACTCCACAACATGCTGAGTATATTCGCGCACATACCGGTAACAAAGAGGTAAAATTAATCCAGTGTAGAATAGAACTAACCCACCTTTTCTCGTGGATGACGTAAAAGGCGTCAAAGAGTCGTATTACCTACTAATATTTATGTGCGTCTTCGGAAGATGATATCTAATGAGAAAAAACTCATGAGTTTTTAGCTATTATCATGTGCTACACATTGTCGCATTTATGAGTATAGTGGAACAGGAGCAATAACTAATTATATTATGCGGGATCGGAAATCGCCAGTGAATACGGGAGACGCAGCTAGTGCACAATAAAAAGGGCGAATAGTTATAAATCATTATTCCTTTTAGTTTTTTGTATTCTATACAATATGCAGTGTTTATAATTCCAAAAATTCACGTATACAATGTGTAACAGGTAAGCCCTTTTAATCCGAAAGGGGATTGTTCTAGACGTCTAGGCGAACAACTTTTGTTCTACGACTTTTGGAAATTCGAAGTACTTTTCGAAAAATTTAGGTGTAAAGTTTACTTGAAGATCAGCTGTTTCTTAGAGTTTGAGGTCATTGACCTTATGTTGTCCTTTCATTTAGTTTGGTCTACTACAATCAAACCTTAAATTACCTTTATTTTTAAAAGCAGCTTTTTTTTCAGTGAAAAATAACCTCAAAATTTTCAAAAAAAAAGTTCGAATTTTCAAAAGTCGTAGAACAAAAGTTGTTCGCCTAGACGTCTAGAACAACCGCCTTTCGGCTTAAAAGGGCTTGCCCGTTACATCTTGTATAGTTTACAAATGATTCATTCAAATAAAAATCAAACGTGTATTATGCATTAACAAAAAATGTCATTTACCTCTATGCACACACATGGTCCTAAGTACCTCTACACGCGACTGTAGGGTACCGACAGCAGAAAACTCTTTCATAAAATTCAGTTTTCATGTGAAAAAAACTAGGTAAAAATTCTGCAAGTGTTTGCGCTTACAGAAAATATCACAACTTTTTAGTATAGCAAGCGTTTTAACCCTAGAATGAATGGGTAAATAAGAGGGAGTTATGTTTGACCAGTACCATAGCTTGTAAACGTGGCGCTTTTTGCGGTAACTGTACCGTATTTTCAAAAAAGTGTTTTAAGGTTCCGTACACAAGGGGTAAAAACTGAATATTTGCATAAAAATTTTGTTTCAGTATTTATTATAGTGTTCCGTACACAATTGTGATAATGGTATGGAATCCTTCGTCCGTGAGTCCGACTCGCCCTCGTTTTTTTTTTGTTAGTCCGCAAAGAAGACCGTTCAAAATGGACCAGTTTAGTTCCACAGATACCAAATTTAGCACTTCAAACAACTTCAAATACGAAATTGTTTCATTCCTAATAAAAGAAATATGGATTAATTAATGCATTTTCGTGATCTAAAGCCACTGTGTTAATATTTTCGATTTATTACCGATAAATTAAAAGATATTGTTTGTTATAGTTTCGCAGTTAGGAGCACTATACACTATTGTCCTAAGTCAGGAGAGATTTAGTCGGCATTTTCAGGTTTAGTGCTCCTGACCGTGAAACTTTATTGTACAATATCTTTTAATTTAGCGGAAAATAAACAAAAATACTAACACCGTAGCTTAAGATCACGTAAATCAGTTGAATAATACATACCTTGTGTTTTAGGAATGCCTTTAAAATTTAATTAATGTACCTCAACCCCCTAGGTCTGAGCTCTGAGGAAAAACGCCGATCTTCTTTGTCAGTTTACATGACGTTTATTCTGAGTGACGTTAGGTAGTAAGACGCCACGGGAGCCTACAATCTACGTTCTTCAAAGGATTGGCAAATATCCTTGACCTTGGTGAGTCCTAGGACATGTCGTGGGTTTCTTCACGAAGTTTTCTATCACCGATTTAAAATAGAGCACATCTTTGTTTTCTCTAAAACAATATTATGTGGTTTTTAAAATTCAAAATATGTTCTTGTTGAACATTAAGCAATTTGCAATATCTTTTTGAATATTAATAATTTAAAAATCGACTTCAAAAAGTACAAAATAACCTTATCCACATACATTATTACCGCCCTATATATCATGTTATCTAAGAGCACAATCGGACTTTAGACGGCGAATGAATCCGGTATCATACATACAAAAAAACTTAAATCTGACTAGACAGACAACCTCTTCTTCTTGGGAGAAGTCAGTTAAAAAAGAAAGCAATGTTTGCAAACGGTACATAGTACAATCGTGTACAAAACAATTAAATTATAAATTCAATTCTGTTTCAGAGTTGTATGAGGAGAAGGGGGGAAGGGTTACATTCATACTTGTACAGACGTAATGTTGTTTGTTTGAGCATATCGTAACGCAGCTCCTTCCGTTCGTCTAGGATGAATAGTTCATTATTAGAAAGATACATAATGACGGCCTCTGTGGCGCGTTGACTGCAATGCAGAAGGCTACGGGTTCGATCCTAGCCTGGTACAAATATTTATGCTTAAATATAATTATTTGTATTCAGTTTGGGTGTCTCTCTAAAATAAATGTATGTACCTACCTACTGACAAAAAATACCCATAGTTCAAGCCTAGTGCTTAGTTTGGG
Organism: Idaea dimidiata; assembly: GCA_949358125.1. Taxonomy (NCBI): domain Eukaryota; kingdom Metazoa; phylum Arthropoda; class Insecta; order Lepidoptera; family Geometridae; genus Idaea; species Idaea dimidiata. The sequence continues at coordinate 14,822,732 of OX442334.1, forward strand.
ACTAGATTGCGCTTTGTGACATTTTTATTACCCACAAATTCTTCGTTTTCTTAAGAGGATATCTATACAATGAGCTCAATAAAAATGTGGGTATTTATCATTTAACTCGGTTCGAATCAAAACGGAAAATAATTGACTGGATCAAACAGCTTAACTACGACGAAACAGAAAAACTACTAACAATTATCGTATAATAAGCAATTAGTTACATTAGTCATCATTATCTTAATAATGGTTACACTTGTTATATTCTATGATTACTATGGTTGGTTGTTGTTATTATAGTTATATTATGGTATCCATGTATTTATGAGCGTAAGTATTGATTGGTTTATTATTTATACACTTATAGATAAACATAATATTATTATTTCACTTTATACAATTTTTTTTTTTTTTTTTTTTTTTTTTAATCAATTTAGAAATTGGGGACCTTTGTCAAAAGCAGAACATGTCGGTCCCATTATAACAAAATAATTATTAAACTACAACATAAACATTTACACACTAATTAAATCATAAACTAAATTAAATAACAAAACAGCCACACCACTCATAGGCTCAGCTAGGACCCTCTGTAGTGCACCTACCTGTCTCAAATCTATACCATACCTATGAAAAAGCTGTGTTCTCAAAAGCTGGCTCCGTTCACATTCAATTACTAAGTGATAAACATCTTCTGTTTTACCACACGTATTACAATTTGGCGAATCAATCAACTTCATCAAATATCTAAATGCATTCAGTGGAATGTGACCAGTTCGAAGTCTATGTGCAATTACAATCATATTTCTTTTGAGTTTACTATTCAACAGATATGGTATTCGAGGAGGCTCACTCTGTATTGTACGGTACCAAATACCCTTTTCTTTTGAAGCTTCTACAAAGTGCGCCTTCCAACTTTCGTACAATTTATTTCCAAACTTACTTAACAATTCTGAGTATTCTGGAATTATGTAAGTAGGTGTGCCTAATGTTATTGACTCTTTAGCAATTTTATCTGCTTCCTCATTACCTCGAATATCACAATGAGACGGGATCCATTGCAATGTCAGACACACATTCATGCTTTGAAGACATAAATACTTCTTCAGAATCGCGTAAGCTAATGATGATCCTCTAATGTTCGATATACATCTAGCTATATGCTGTAATGCACTGCGGCTGTCTGTCAATACCACTACTTGTTGAGGACAATCCAAACCTAAAGCAATCAAATATGAAAGTGCCTCTGATAATGCAAATAACTCCACCGTCATTATAGATATACAGTAATCTCTGTCTATTTGGTAGCCCGCCCTCACACCATGACTAGGAACGTAATATGCTGCACCAGAACCATTCGTATCCTTAGATCCATCTGTAAATACTTTAAAAAAACTTTTGTAATTTACATTTAACATCAACATAACATTCTGTTTAAGCTCTAAAATATTGTACTGATCTTTACTTTGTTCAATACCATCTACCTCTGTTTTTATAAAATCTACTGCAATATTAGCCATCCAAGTATTTAACCGAAACATAAGTAAAGGATTACTTGCACCTACCAGAAAATCTTTAACTTCATTTAATTTTGTTACAAGAACAGGTTTCTTTTTCCTACGCCAATAACTTAATTCACATCTATCGCTTAATCGCTCAAGCAATTCGACTTGTTTATTATTATTATTGGCCCAAGATCTTATTTTTAAACAATATTTTAAAGCCAGATATTCACGACGGAGATAAAGCGGGGGTAAACCTACTTCACTTTCCATGGCATGAATTGGCGTAGTTCTTACAAACCCTCCTATCACACGCAACGCTACGTTCTGAACTCTATCTAATTTAATTAAATGTGATTTGGCTGCACAATCGTAAACAAAGCATCCATAATCAAATCTACTGCGAATTAATGCAATGTACAAACGGCGTAGGTGTCTAGGGTGTATCCCCCATGAGGCCCCGGCCAATACTTTCAAGAGATTTATCATTTTCATTGTTTTAAATTTAGTTTCATTAATATGTTTGTTCCATAATAAAGATTTATCTAACCAAATACCCAAATATTTAACATTATCAACTATCGGGATAACTCTATTATTAATCTTAAGCTGTGGTGCATCACTTTTCCAGCCCCTCTTAAAGTTGCAAACATGAGTTTTTGTTGGTGATAAGCTCAAACCTAGCTGATTTAACAAATCAAAAATAGAATTCAATGCATCTTGTAAATATGTCTTATTAAGGGTTTTATTTCTATTCTGCGTATAAATCACAAAATCGTCTGCATATTGCAGAAACCCCACGTTTTCTAATACTTTAGTAACTTCATAGGTAAAAATATTAAATAACAACGGAGAAAGAGGATCTCCCTGTGGTAATCCTCTACCAGCCCACCTAGTTATAACCTCACTAGCTAATACATCATTGTCTTTAATCATTAAACATCTATTATTAAACGCATTCCACAAATATTTACATATCTTTCCTCCTACATTTAGTTTATCCAGTATAATAACAAGTTGATCTATTAAAACATTATTATATGCACCATCTATATCTAAAAATACAGCCAAAGTACACAAATTATTGGAAAAACCTTTTTGAATTTCGGACACCAATCGTACAATGCAGTCTAAAGAAGATTGAAACTTTCTAAATCCAGAAGTCGTTGGTGCTAAAAATTTATTTTGTTCAACATACCATTCAATCCGCTTTCCTAACATTATATGAAATATTTTACACACGCATGAGATTAGAGAAATGGGTCTTAATTTGGGAGGTACATTGGGGTCAATGCTTGGTTTTGGAATCGGTACTATTTTAATATTACGCCATTGTAACGGAATATATGAATTTATAAAAATCATATTGAAAATATTAAGTAAATATAACTTACCAAGAGGAGGCAAATTATATAACATAGAATAAGTAATATCATCATCTCCTGGAGATGTATCCTTTCTCTTTAGAGAATTATTAAATTCTTCTAAAGAAAACTCATCCTCTAAAGCTGTATTGACTGACTGAAAAATAGGACTATCTAAAGAAACAAAATCTGGTGCTAGACTACTTAATAACTCATATTTGGCTTCAAAAGATGAACGAGTTGACTGTGTTCTTAAACCTTTCATCCAACGCATACGACGCCACATATCTGAAGCATTTAAAGCCGAATCTATTCCGTCACAGAACTGTTTCCACCCATTTGAACGTGCTTGTCTATGAATACGTTGTGCAGCAGATATTGCGGATTTTAATTTATTATAATTATCAGGAGTTGGATTCCTTCGGAAAGTTTTCAACGCTAACCTACGTTTGGCAATTGCTTCTGAAATAGAACTATTCCAATAAGGCTTAGGTTTAAATTTTTGTGAAGGATCAGTGCAATTTTTAATCATTGGAATGCTCTGCTTTGCAGCACTGTTCATACTTTCTATAAAAAAATCATATCTAGCCTGTACAGATTCTTCACAATCTTCTGTAGATAAATTTGTTTCCAAGATTTCTTTATATAATGACCAATTGGCTAATTTAAAATTACGTCGCCTAACAAATTTTAGAGAGCCTCGATAACACAAAGAAAATTTAATTATCAAGTGATCGCTACCCAGTGATTCTCGTGTCACACTCCAATTAAAATAAATCATAATATCTGTTGATACGAATGTAATATCAGGTGAAGAAGTTTGTTCAACATTATTCACCAACCTAAATCTAGTAATTGCTCCGGAATTTAAAGAAACAAAATTGTTATCAAGTGATGCATTATGAATCTGAGAGCCTCTGCTATCTATTTTATTCGACCAATTAGTGTGATGTGCATTAAAATCCCCTGCAAAAACGGTTTTGTTCGAAAATTGAGCAAAAATACTATCCCAGTCATTTTGTGAAGTACGGTTACCATTCGACGAAGGGCAATAAATTGCAACAACATAATCAACATACTTACAATTTAAAATCTTTAAACATAATAATTCTATGGACATGTTTGGACAATAAATGGGATAAGTTTGTACCTTAATTGATTTATGTACTATTATAACAATTCCTCCGTAGGAATCACTCCGATCTTTTCTGAAAACATTGTAATTTGTAATTCGAAAAGATATATCACTATTAAGCCATGTTTCCGTCACTATACAGATGCCAATTTTCTCTTGATACAAAAACAACTCCAAATCATCCTTTTTAGAAAAAAAACTTTGTGCATTCCATTGACTAAAATTAATGAATTGGTTTGCAGGCCCCACATGATTATTACTACCCATATTTACAAATGAATTCCCATATCTTCCCAAACATCTCCTTATTTACAAATTGTTTAACTAACTTAAAAATAACTTTAAATAACTGCTCTATTTTTTCATCATAGCTCATACTGGAAAAAAAAACATCTTTTATGCTTACAAAAATGTCTTTTTCAATATTGAAAGATTTAGGTTCTTCCTCCACCACATATTCTTCGCTTGAAAAAACTTCTGAACCAAAAACAGGATGCTGTTTTCCTTCTCCATCTGCTATTTTTAATTTTGACTTCCTCTTTCTCTTTTTTTTCTTTACTTCATTTATCTTAGGTCCTTCAATTTGTATAATGTTTTCATTACAATCATCGTTTTCTACTAATACTCTTTCTTTTCTAGCAGGCTCATCCGGATTTCCAGTAACTTTTGAAATTATACCTTGAACTATTTGACTGTACGATAAATTGCTGTTTCGGATTGATGTTTCGGGCCTTATTACATGTGTATTTATCTTCTCTGTAGTGTTTTTATAATACATCCTATTCCGTTCGATGTATTCCGACAAAGCCCTTTTGTAAGTACAATTAAATGTTGACATGATACGTCGTATTTCCTTTTCTTTCTTAAACATAGGACATGACTTGTCTAAAGACATATGAGAGTGTTTACAGTTAAGACATCTATATACCAATACATCACAATTGGCGTGACGACCACCACATTTTGGACACAATACATGTAGCGACGGACACGACCGTGCCGAATGTCCGAACTTCCAACATTTACTGCACTGTGTGACGGGAAAAGTATACGGTTCTACCTTAAATCTGCATCCATAACCATACACATAAGAGGGCAACACATGACTTTTGAAGCCAAAACGTACCGACTCACTATTGATCCATTCACCCATATCCGATAATCTTTTCAATCTTTGAATAGAAATGATCTCACAATCACGGCATGTTATTGATTCCTTTAATTCTTCGTCTTCTATATCTAGCTCTAAATACCTGACAATACCAAAAGATATTCCAACTTCCGTAGTCAAACTACAACGGTATTTCAGCTCTGTAAACTTACTATTGTTTATCAACTTCAGGGCATCATTCTTCTTCTCAAACGAAACAATAACTTTATAGGGGCTTTTATACCTGATTTTTGTAATGTTATCTATTTTTTCGGACAAAAGTAATTTAGCTAAACCGATTTGTTTCGGCAAAACTTGAAGTGATGAAATACTAACGTCAAAAGTGTTATTTTTTAATCCTTCGTTGGTCTTCTCCATAACCAATCTTCGTTTTCCGTTCAACTTCTTTCTAACCAAAGTAAATTCACCTTCATCTACATTGTTTTCCTCAAACGGCTTATCATGACGAGGTTGCGTACCAGGCGTATGCACCGGTCGCTGTTGCAGCGACGTAGATGTTTCACTCGGCTCGTACCTCAAAGATCTTGCTGACCTCACGCTCCACGCATCGCAATAAGATTGATCATCTTCCTTTTCTGTATCGGTCATATCCATACTGGCAGTATAGATATGCCGGATATCTGTACTGCTCCCACTACCTGAACGGGGCCGAATACCGACCCCGTCCATAATTTAGCGCCGTTAAATGCGCAAAAGTGAATTTAAAATAATTTATTATAAATACTGAAAAAAAATATGACTTCCCTTGACAAAACAAATCTGACATGCTTTTCCATACAATATATTGCATGTTGTAATTTATTTACATTACATACTATTATTTATAAACAGCGTTAATATGGTTTGCTTGCATTTATAATATAGGTATATCCCTTGCATATTATATAACTAGTATTTAATTCTAAAATCCTTGTCAATTAAGTACTTATCCATTGACTTTTAGAAAAACGCTTAGGTCCTACCTAGATCCTAAAGGTGGAAGCCTGGAGACCGGTAAAACAGGTTTTGCAAAAAACCTTAGTGCAGGCTCCAGTCTCCACGATAAACAATTGGAAACCAATTTTCTGAACGGATTTTTGTACTTAGTAAATAAGCTATATTTCTTTGTAATTTTTTATTGTGGAGAAACAAATAAACATTTATTATATTATTATTATTATTATTATTTATTTAATTACCTAGTAGCAAGCTGAGGGGTTATTTTTATGGATTTTTTATGGTTTTTATGTTGTCTTTTTTCTTTCTCTCTGAGATTAGAGACCGTAATGAAAATGCAACGCCCATACCCATTTAGTATCGTCTTTCATCTTCTACATATAACGTTCCTAACGACTACACCACAAGTTATGTAGTTTTGTAAAAAAAGATAAATATTCGCGAAAAAAATTATATGGCGCATCCAATTGTTTTTTTTCTATCCAACAGAGGATAAAAAAAAGGGTTTTTATGTACCTCTACTTATCAATCTAATTTGAAATATGTAAGACAGTATATTTTCTTCACAGATTTTTAAAGTCAGATCGGCAATCATATATGGGTTTCTCTTATAGAGCCCCATTCCTATACGGCCCCGTTTGAACCTACCTCTGCATCAACACATGATGACAATCGATGTAGGTACGTCATTAATATTTACCTCGACGATCCTGTCATTAACTTGTATCTTGCCACATAGGTCTGCAGAGCTACCTTCGCCGATACTCTTCACGAATATACCGCTCAGCTCCTCTGTAAATAAAACTACAATCAATAAAATTATTACAGAAGTAGCTGCGCCCCGCGGTTTTACCCGCGTCCCGTTCCCGCGAGATGATTATCGGGATAAGAAGTAGCCTATGGTAGTATTCCCAGTATTTAACTACCTATATCCAAGTTTCATCGCAATCGCTTCAGTAGTTTTTGCGTTAAAGAATAACAAAGTCACATACAGACATAGTACATAGGTAGGTTAGGTTAGGTTAGTGTTTACAACTTTCGTGTTTATAATTTAGTAAGATTAAGAAAAATAAGATGAGTTAAGAAGTAAGATTATATTAAGACTAGCTGCGCCCCGCGGTTTCACCCGCGTAAGTCCCGTTCCCGCGGGAATATCGGGATAAAAAGTAGCCTATGTGTTAATCCAGGTCCCCAGCTACCTATATTCCAAGTTTCATCGCAATCGGTTCAGTAGTTTTTGCGTGAAAGAGTAACAACCTCACATACATACATACATACTTACATACAAACTTTCGCGTTTATAATATTAGTAAGATAGACAACTAACAATAAACAGATTCCATTGTAATTAAAAACTTATTGAAACAACTGAGTCGTCAATACCACAAAGTTCCGCGGTGTCGCGTCAGTTCCGGTGCCGCCATATTGTGAAACTTATCCTCAAGTTCCGGAGTTCCGGGCGGTTTTGCCGGGAATTGTCAAAGTTTTACAGTTTATTTGTTCTCGGACCAATTATTGTTACTTACAAGTCAAGATAAATGTATTGAAATGGTGAAATTGGAAAAATTCTTTAGGAAAAGTGCGACTTCAAAATGTCTATACAAAGGGTGGAATAAAAAGACCATGGTCGGAGGAAAAGTACCCTTAATAATGATGTTGGCAAATTTTGTTGAAAGGAAACATTCGTTTATTTTTGAAAATATGTAAATTTGCATATAAAGATTTTTGAAAAATCACCTGCTTGAGTTAGGAATCTAACCGGTAAAATGTAAAAAAAATCCGGTATTTTATAAACCAACCGAAAGAGTTATTCAGAGTTAACCAATTCTTCGTACGGATAAACAATAGATACTACATTAACTTAATATTTAGTTCAAATTGAAACAGTAAATCAATATAAATATTAACAATTATTAGTACATACTAAGGCGTCTCTCCTATTAAAATCGTTTCCAAACATCTTCTGATTGCGATTGTAACAGAACATGATTCAATAGCCCGCGATGGTATCTATATAGATTTAATTAACTCTGTACCTTCTGTGAGTGACAGATAACTAAATGTTGTGTTTTGATTGAGGATTTCATTTATGTATGATTTAAATATATTTGTTGTTTCCCTGCTTGGACGGACGGTCCCTGTTGTTATCTCTGATAGCAGTCTTTAGGTCAATTTAAAAGCGTGAGGGCGACCGTTATTTCGATAAGTTTTTCGAAAAAGAAATGGCACTTTCTACGCTACAAAACAGTACTAAATAAAAAACATCGGTATTGTTTTCATATAGCGTGGCGATGCGTCGCTACATCAAAAATAAAACAATAAAGTTGTAATAAGTATAAGTTCAAAAAAATGAAGAAAGATAGATCTCTTAAGAACTTTTTTTCGTAACTAAAACGCTTTAACTGCTTGCTTAAAGAAAATTACCATATTCTGCTCACTCTGCTGGTATATTATACCTATATTTGCATACTAGCAGAGTTTCGCGGTTTCACCCGCTTAAGTCTCGATCCCGCGGGGTTGTCGTAAAACCCTGACATAGTGGGGAACTAAACACCACACAGAACACACTGCCTAAATTTTGTGTCTCTTGTCTCTAGGACCAGCGGTTTAGCCTGTTGATATTTGTGGGTAAATAGTTACCTAGTTACCTCGTGGTACCTCGGTTACTGCGATACAAGCTTGTGCTTAATGTAGAATCGATGTCTGATATATGTAATTTGAGAAATGTGTAATAAGTGTCAAAGTTTTTCTTTTTCTTAGTTATGGCTTCTGTCAGCAATATAGGACAATTTAGCCAGTTTCTCGTACTAATAGTGAACTACCACTATTATACTGTAATCGTTTGAAATAATTTTCAATGTGTGAAGGCTGCAGAAAAAATGGGTGCGAATTTTCTCCAACCCTATGGAACATTTGTTTGTAACGTGCTAATTTCGTGTTTGGCACTGGTATTTTTATTTTAACTTAACTCGTTGAACTTCGCGTAACTAAATTGATAACATGCCGCCGAAATTAAACAATTTAAACGCAATAAAACTAGATTTTGCAAAACTAAAAATTCAGGACGACGTTCCACTAACGCGTCAAAAACAAAAGTCCAGTATGTCATAGTTAATAAATGAATATTTGATATTTGAGTTCTGTCAGTCAATCAATAGGTCAGGACTTTGAAGTTTATAATATGTACCTATAGATGTCTCGGACATGAATGACTCTGATGCGAGAGTTCGTCACTCCACACATCCAGCACGTCATTTTTTTTTAATAATGAATAAGTAAGCGTTTGTCCACTATCTCACCTGATGGAAAGCGACGATGTGGTCTAAGATGTTGCCTACCTAGGAGAAACCTGTTTACTCGTGACTTGCATCATCTTCATCTGCGTGACTTAGGTCAACTGGGGGAAATGCTGATTTTGGAGAAAGTGTGGCTTGCATCAATTTTCTCAAAATTAACAACTATAGTAATAAAATCGACTATTATGATAAGAGATATCTACCTATAGTGTGACTTAGCATTTTCCCTAAAGGCGCAATTCCCTCAGTTGACTTTACTTGAAAAAAAAACCTATATTATATTAGCTTACTACACTCACCTTGCTCACAAACATATCCCGCCACAGTGATCCCCAAACCGAGCGCATTCTTCGTCAGCTCCACTTCATAACTGATCGTCTCCGGCTCCGAAGACCCCCTCACCGCCATGTCGAGGGGGAGACGCAGGGGGGGCGGGGGCGCGCGGGGGGCCGGCGCAGGCGGCGGCCGGGGGGTGGTCAGTGCGGTGTGGGGGACTACCGCCACTATTGAAGCTACTGGCTGCTGTAAAAGTACTTGATGTTACAAATTGCTGTAAGGAACTACGTACAGAAAAGATCTTCTTCGTCGTGACTGTAAAGATAAATTTTTTAAGGACCAAAAATCAGCCACATCTACCGCTCTATCTGTGGTCTCTATTACGGCGTTCCTAGTGAAGGTAGCAGGGCACTGTGAGCAAGACAGTTAGTGAGTCTTATTGTTCACAAAAGAACAGAATAGATGTTATCTCATGATGGCCTTTTGGCGGTTTTGTGAGTATGCTCACACCATTTAAGTGCCAGTTGACTCCCGAACTCACACACACAGAAATAACACTCACGTGAAAATGTGCATACAACCAAGACCAACAAGGTTTATCTTTTTACAAGATTTATCTACATATACATACATATACACAATTTTTGTGACTGTGCCAAAAAAGAATTGCTTGCAGAATCAGATAATCAGATAAATCACCTTTCCCTATAACTCCGCTGAAAATCGTGAGATAAACCATCTGCACTAACATAGCCGCTTAGCCTTAGAGATAAACTTGGTTTATTTCGCCTAGAGTAAGTGATTTAGCACTTCGTTGCCTTATCGCGAAAAATAATCTTTTTTTCACTTTGCTGTGTTAAGCAACGCAGACGTGTTTTTGACGGGTGAAGTATCGAAATCGTCTCTGATTCCTCTGTTCTTAGAATGTGAAGCAGTTGGTCCTGGTTGTTATCACAGAAACATTCGTTAGGTCAAGTGCCTTCAGGACTTAGAAAGACTAGCTCGTAGCGGTCTAGTTTAATTATAAAGACTAAAATTCACTTTCTACAGCAATTCAACTCAAGTATAGTAGTATTAAGTAGTATTAATTTTTGACTAACTTCGAATCCAAATCAAAATTTTATTCTGACACTTTTACGCCGAAGGAACCAAAACACATTTTTAGTCTACACAAAATAGCCCCCTTAGAACTCTTTCACTAGGTAAGACACATCCACGAAAGAAGAAGTTGACACTCACTCGATGATGCAGCGTCGACTCTTCAATGATGGTGGGCGGTGGACAAGGCGTAGAGTCATCCACCAGGGCTCCGAAGCCATCGTGACCTGCCTCTGCTAGCCGACGCTCGAGGTCTATCGGGTCGGCCAGCAGGCGGGATGGCACGATTGGTGGACCAGAGGTAGGCTACATAGACAAATAAAGTAATTAATAAAATTGAGTTCTTTCTTCTGTTTTTACGACTTTTTATTTAATTAAAACTAGCTGCGTGCCACCGTTTCACCCACGTAAGTCCAGATCCTGTAGGAATTTTGTGATCAAAAGTAGTCTTTTTATTAGTGAAAGAATGTTTGAAAGCAGTTTCGGAGATTACGCCCAAGATACATACTTACAAACCAACGTTACATCTTTTTATAATATTAGTCTAGGTTATTGTATTACAATTAAACTCATTTTCCGGGGTTTAATTGCGTTGTTTTAACATCAGCATTGTTAGAATGCCGATTCAAACCTAAAACCAACCTGTAATCTACTTTGAAAAACCCTAAAAATGAGCCTGAAATCAAATGAGAAATTACCTGTAAAGGCTCCGGAACGTTGGATCGGCATACATAATACTATGTTACTTCCCCATAATTTAGCTTATTATTCAGTATTTTTTTGTAAAGGTAAATTTAAATTTTTATTGTTTCTTTTGTAACCCAATAAATCCTATCGGGCCCTTTTTAAACATTTCCCAGCTAACACCTGAAATTCAGGCCGTATTGGTGAATCTAACCATTGTAATTCATCGGTTACACCACTAAATATTCAATCGGAAAGGTTGCTGTTAGTTATTCAAGATCCAATTGGGTTCGGCTCTAAATATAGGTACCTAAAGGTGGGTACCGACCGAAGGCGTTGCGGCGCGTAATGTAACGTGTTACACGATAAACGGTCGTGCAGTCAGCAGCCCTATACAATGACATAAGTTCTCGAAAAGTCACGTGACTTTTCGCGAACTTATATGTCATTTTCATACAAAAAAATGTGTCGATTGCGATTTCGGTAATCGATAAGAATGTTGTCTAGGGCTGCAGTACGGGGAAATGAGACGCTCGCAGTGGATTCCAAGACCACAGAGTACATTATATAAATAGGTAACCCACGATAGTATCATGTTCACCTGCGAATGGTACATTACGTGCTCTAACACTGGTCAGTCCCACCTTAATTTTTGACTTATGAACGGGGACGTTTTCAATTTTTTAAATGTATTGGTTTTTTAGACAAGCCAAAGTCGGAAGTGAACAGGAAAAATACATAATTATTTGACTAGCAGCGTCACGTGGTTAGGTTAGAAAACTTTTTATATACAAAACTGAGCTTTGATACGCTAGCGCTGAAACGCCTTCTATAAACTTCAAAAGGATCCTTGTCCAATAGTACCCAATACCTCTCTAATCTATGGGCAATAACCTCTTTTACATACTACCTGCGCACGCTATAGTTTGTGTGTGAAAATTTAAACAGATGAGTGCGAAAACAATGTGAGGAGGAAACGTAATGAAACCGCGTGGCTAGTCATATCAGTATACCTACCATGAGTCGATGCGTAAATAAGCGCACTGTAACATTAACAGTTTGACATTGTGCACAGAGCTCTCGCTCCATTTGTTCCTTGCCGCACCGTTCGGGACATGTTGACCGCGCAAGCCGACATTTTGCGTTGCGGACTAGTCCAAACGGTTGACGTTACAGTTTGTGCACAGCGCGCTCGCTCCATTTGTTCCTTGCCGCACCGTTCGGGACATGTTGACCGCGCGAGCCAATATTTTGCTTTGCGGACAAGTCCAAACTGTTGACGTTACAGTGTACGTATTTACGTACAACTCACAGTGGGGGTACAGAGGGGAGTTTTACAACAAAATAAGTTTAGTGATAAGTATAGGAATTAGTAGTTTACTAATATAGTAAGTACTACTTACTATATTCTATAGTACTAGTTGGCTAGTAGTTCTGCAAACAGTGCTGTTACTCTATTTTTATTTTAGTTAGACCACATCTACACTCTGATGCAACTTATCGAAAAATGCCAAAAAAAATACTTTACTTTACTTTCATAAAAGTTTTCCAAGTATTAGCACACTTTCTATTTCGAACATATTTTAATAGGTTGTTTAAAACTTATAAATGCTACAAAACTCCGCCCAATTAAAACTTTTTTCTTCCTGCAACATCTAAATTTAAATACGTAACTTAATACTCGTAAATCACCACGTAAGTAAGTAAGTAGGTATAAGCGCGAGTTTTTCGCGGAGATTGTAACTTGCTAAGTAAAGTTGACGAAACACAGAGAGCGTTTGCTTGCAGACTATCCTACTAATATTAAAAATGTGAAATTTTGTGTGTAAGTAAATAAATAAGTATGTTTGTTACACTTTCACGTAAAAACAACTTAACCGATTGAGATGAAACTTGGTGTAGACATAACTGCAGACCTAAATGAACCCACAAACTACTACTAACTTTTGATTGCGATATTCCTACGGGATCGGAATTTACGCGGTTGTTACCGCGGGACGCAGCTAGTATCTTACTAATATTAAAAACGCGAAAGTTTGTATGTATGGATGTGTGTGAGGTTGTTACTCTTCCACGCAAAAACTACTGAACCGATTGCGGTGAAACTTGGAATATAGGCAGCTGGGGACCTGGATTAACACATAGGCTACTTTTTATCCCGCTATTCCCGCGGTAACGGGACTATGCGGGTGAAACCGCGGGGCGCAGCTAGTATTATAATATATGCAAAAGGCCAACTTGAAGTCAATGATTTCTAACTATAAGATATACCAGATTTTCAAGAAAACTTACTACTACGAATGTCCTGTCTAAAGTTCGTAGTCGTAGAACTAAAGTTGTTTACCCAGAAGTCTAGAACAACCCCCCTTTCGGCTTAAATCACCGTCCTTGAAGTACACTGCATATTTTACGCTCGGTGTAGATTTACCCTAAGACTCCACGTCCGTCAGACCGGTCCCAATTAAAGCTCAGCCATCTAGGTCGCCTATTTTAAATGCTATACCTTTGAGGTTTCACACTTCCAACCAACCTGGAGGTAATTGGTAATGGGCTTTCTAGGTTAAAACTTTTATGCAACCAATGGACCTCTGTACACGAGGCCGATTGCACCTTTTTTGTCTTTTTACCGAGCTTATTTACCGAGCTTTTTACCGACTTCCAAGAAGATGACGGTGAAAGGAAAAGAGAAGAGAAGATGAAATGTCATCCATGGAGCTACTATTTGTATTTTATTAATAATGAAACAAAGCGATTAGACCACATAAAAAACAAGAGTCAAGAGTTAACTCATTAAGACAAACTTAATTCATTAAGAACTTGTATTACACAAGTACACCTACTAATTTATATTAGGTATACTAATTTGTATAATACAAACAAATACATGATCATTTTGAAACGTCGACTAAAACTATAGTTTTATAAAAATTTAATTAAATAATAAAATTATTAAATTAAATCAAAAAAATCAATATTATATTTTTAGTAGGTTTTTGAACGTGCCTAATCGACAAACATAATATGTACAATTGTACATGCCTGTTCGGATGTACAATTTCCAAAATCGGAGAAATGACTTTTAATTTCAATCCAATATCACGAAACCAGAAGAAAACAGTCAGCTTTGCAACCAAACCCTACATTTCCATTTAGCCAACCGTAGTATACATACTTTAAACCTCAGACTATACAACGTGTAACAGGCTAGCCCAGTAGTACTCGCCAGGCTTTCGTTTTGTGCTCGGAAGGTCACGGCTTTGAAATAATAATTTAGAAAAGCTTATGTAAATATTTTCATACAAAAAAAATAATTCAAGAATTCGTTGCATGACGTGACAACCCTAGAAAGATACGTATAAGTAACTAGGTACATGCGCTGCGCAATCTCATATGTACCTATTCTGAGGCGTTGAGTGACACCGGTGCGGTGCTCCCGCCCCGCGTCGTGCGCCGGATACCTACCTAGCTACCTTACCTACCACATGTGGACATAGGTACAAATTAATAACCAGGATCAGGGGCGCCGAGTCCGTGGGTGCTCGGGTGCTCCAGCACCCACGAGAGGTAAATAGTGGGTACCGAGCACCTTTCCATTAAAAAAAATAATCATCTCAATCGGTTGAGCTATCTTTTAGTACCTACCTAATTGATAAACGATTGAATTGAATACATCGTTTTGAGAAGCATTTTCGTTCATCACTTCGAATATCTTCGTCAGAGCCTCACCTTATTTTTATGTGACCACCTCGGGGCTTTCCATTAAAAAATAACCATCTCAATCGGTCAAGTCATTATCGAGTAATCGGTGAACAAAAATTAAAAAAAATATGTAGACGACACGACGAATAGAGAGCCCCGTCCTTTTTTTGAAGTCGGTTAAAAAAAGCTGGAGCACCCACGGGGATTATAAAAACCCGGCGCCGCTGACCAGGCTAGAAAACTGCTGCTACAGACATTGATAGGTGAATTGTTGATTCAAGAGTTCAAAAAATAAAGTAGGTACTACTCACTCGCGTAGTTTATTCCACTTCATCCATTTTAAGTAATACATATTTCACATTGGTTTCACAAACACAAAATTAACACAACAAAACATTCTCACATTATCGCTCGTTGCGATATGGTTCGATGTGAACGCCATACTTGCTAATGCAAAGAATGCCGCGTGACCCAACGCCCGACACACGACATAATTACGTACGTATTACCACGGGTATCACTCATTTTAGTTACGAAAGAGGCAACACCACGCACGAGACCTTATTTCGCAACTTCTAGCACGAGACTGACCGATGGAAGTTATAGGTAAGTAGTCAGGCCGCCTACGTTAAGGGATGCTAATAAAATAATATCGACCGATGGTATCGATTTTTTTCTCCGTTTTATCGATGTATGGCCGGTCACCGTGTAGGCGGTCAGCTAATATGTATTTGCTAGGAAACTACTTCTTTTTCCTATATTCGCGTATAGTGGTGTGGCTCACCTAGTGTTAGGGTTTCAGGTCGCCCTAAGGCCGCTAACTTGATATATCGACTTTTATCAGAGATAACAATCGGGACTAACAGCTGCTTGACCGCTTAGTGCGGTCAATTCTAATTAATGGCCGCATCAAATGTTGCTTAACCCGCACGATCATTCGAGACCGGCAGGCGTAACTAGACCAATAGCACAGTACATAGAGGGAATAGGCTCCTCAATAAGTAGCTACTAAAACTAACATACTACTAGTCCAAAAGTAAGGTAAATACTATGTTAAGTACTTCCAAATCTTAGTAATTACGTTACTTGCATCATTTTAAGGAACTATTCTGTTCATCACTCTAAACATTTTCATCAAATCACCATTTTTTTATGTTGATTTCTTTTAAATAAAATAGACTTAGGTATTGAATTTCATACAGCGATAAAATGTATTTAAGTTTTTTTGTCCCTTAGAGGCACACCTTTCGATCAAAAAGTCAACATGACAAAAAAATCTACATACTTGTAGAACTTGCATTCAGTTTAAAAATGCGACCTGTAGAGAAGTAGCAACAAACCCACAAACTGACAGATAAACGCAAATTTTGCCAGTTTTGAACCAGAGATGCTTCGTTCACTCGGTCAAAAAATTTAAGTTATTGAAAATATCGTTAAGTTATCGACAAGTATCGATATACTTTAAAACGTAAAAGTTACTTCCTTTTTGGGCGGTTTTTCAAAAATGGCTTCCGTCGAATCATAACGCAGCTCGAGGCAGGCGGCTTCTTTGGCGGCGCCGCCGACCAATGACACGAATCGTCGGCAAAAAGGGCATAGGAGTCAAAGAGCGCCGCCCGCAAATGATAGACAAGCGGCGTCTTGGCTACCGCCAAAGAGCCGCTTGGCGGCGCGCCACAAAGGACGCCGCCCGCGCGTGCGGTACACGAATTTTAAGGTTCCACAGAACAGCAGTCAAACCCATTACCTACCATACTTAAAAAACATCACTGATTTCTGTATTTAAAACGTAAGTGCATATTCGTCGAACACTAATTCCTAAGGGTACCTCTAGTTACGTAATAATGTTTAATCGTGTTAATAATAAATAAATATTGCACAACCTTACACAAGCGCAATCTAGCCCCAAACTAAGCACTGGGCTTGTACTATGGGTACTAAACAACGAAAAATTACACACAATATTTTTTTTTGTAAATCAATACACCTTATAATTTATACACAGAAAGATACCCAAACCAGGTACAAATATTATTGTATTAATTATTATTGTTTATTGTTAAACATAAATATTTGTACCCGGCGGGAATCGAACCCGCAGCCTTCTGCATTGCAGTCGGGCGTTCGCCCGACACGACACACAGAATGCTCTCTCTCAAGGTATCTAAACATTTTATTATACGGAACCTTGTATTCATATTCCAAATTTTATCTATTTTTGGGTAAATCCCCGGCACAGTCCGTGGTAAGTATGTATACGACTGGAAGCCAATCCAATTAACACTTACGTTATGAATTCCCTTAGGTAGGTATATCAGTTTTTAACACTGGCAAAGATTGGTATTTTAGCACTGCTGAAATAAACTTAGTACGTAACCGTGTAGGTCAAGCAGTTCTCTCCGCTCACACAGAAAAAGGGGACACAATAACATCACGAGCTAAGTAGCCAACGACAAAAAACAAAATAGGTACCAACCTCTACTGCTAAAAAAACTGCACGGTTACGGTTTTAGTAATATGCTCCGTTATGGTGGGCGAATATCTTTAGTAGGTACTTTAACCGTCGGAGTAGGTATCGTATCGTCTAAAACTGATGACGTAGTCTATGTTCGCAACTCGTTTAAAACGCATCTAGGAACCCTTCTAAATGCATCTTAAAACGTAAATGTAATCGTCCTGTGATTCCGGTTTTATGCGAAACAGCTGATTTTCTAGGTCAACAGCCGCTATTAGGGTTGCATCACAAGTGATTCCTAGGTTTTTTGCGTGAACTTTGAAATTGAATAACTCTTAAACCGTAAGAACTATTTAGTTGCGATTTTTACCAAAGGATTCAGGACATCACCCGCAAGCCCTGGACTTCGGATTAAAGGGGTCTCCCTGTTACAAATTGTATAATAATTTCCAGATAGAGCTCGCCGGACAACAAAGTGAAGGCAAGTTCAGTAAAACTAAATTTTAATACATGAATATAATACGTTTCCTCGCTCAGTAAGTAACCAGCTGTTACTCGTGTCCCGCGGTAATATCGGGATAAAAAGTAATCTATCTTTTAATCCAGACCTCTAGCTATCTGTGTACCAAGTTTCAACGCAATCGATTCAGTAATTTTAGCGTGATTGTTACACAAACATCTAAACTTTCGCATTTAAAATATTAGTAGGATTTGGTAGGACGAAAGCGGAAACGTATTACTCATGCATTTAGGAACACTGAACTTGGTTACACTTTGTTGATCCGCGCGGTCTGTCTGGAAATTATTGTGTAGTCTGAGCTTTAACAAACTGCATTGTGACGGGGGTTTCCTCTCTCGTGATGACGTCACATCCGCCGTCGTGTAATATGTCGCCTCGCTTCCGGGGGCGGGACAAATTGTAGGGTTGTTTTGTAATTATTTTATGTAGGTAGGTACGTACTAACATTACCTTGCGGTTTCGCGCACGTAAGTCCCGCTCCCGATAGTGTGGGTTATAAAATTTTAATAGCGTTGGTTGTTTTTTTAAGTTTTCAACTATCTACATTCCGAATTTCATCGTAATTAATTAAAAGCTACACTATCGAGGAATGGCTAACGTAGCTACTTTGAGACCGATATTCCCTCCGGTAAAACAACAGGACACAGCTAGTCGTGTATTAGTAGAAGGGTACCTAGTTTACTTAGTGGATCATTTTACTATGTATAACTGTATAACGGATAATTTCCATCAACACCACGGGTTATTCCCACCAGATTTTCAAGTTATTCCCTTTACCTCCACAAATTATTCCCACCTGCTCCACATATGATTCCCCACAGCTCCACTCAAACCAACCTGTTCAGCATCGTCCCTGGGCGTGGCGGGGCGGGCCACGAGGAGCCGAACGCACGCGCCGCACTGCCGCAGCACGGCGGCGGCTTGTCGTGCGCACATTCCGACCACGCACACCGCACCGATTCGGAGCAACATGTCGCCGGAACGGAGACGGCCATCCTGAATGGATTAAAGACAAATATAAATACAATAATGAGGAAAAAAATATATTTTATGATATACAAGGTGTAACGGGTATGCCCTTTTAAGCCGAAAGGGGGTTGTTCTAGACGTCCAGGCAAACAACTTTTGTTTTACGACTTTTGGAAATTCGAAGTACTTTTCGAAAATTTTAAGTGTAAAGTTTACTTGAAAATCAGCTGTTTCTGAGAGTTGGAGGTCATAGACCTTATGTTGTCCTTTCATTTAGTTTGATGTTCACAATCAAAACTTCAATTACCTTTATTTTCAAAAGCAGCTGTTTTCTCAGTGAAATATAATCTCAAAATTTTCAAAACAAAAGTTCGAATTTTCAAAAGTCGTAGACCAAAAGGTGTTTGCCGAGACGTCTAGAACAACCCCCTTTTAACCCTTTCGGATTAAAAGGGCATACGTGTAACAAATTGTATATAAATCATCTAACAATTAGATGTAAAGGCCATTATTATACAAAACACCCAGACCAGAAACAATTTTTTTCATTTTTAGGCATAAATACCTACACCCGGCGGGAATCGAACCTTCTGCATTGCAGTCAGGTCTACGCCCAACGTGCCACAGAGGCCGTCGAAACTAATACCAAAGACTATTACTAATACCTAACTAATAGTAACTAACATTACATTATGATACGATACAAGTTAACGTCGATTACCCATTAGTGTTAATATCGCGTTCAATACACAACAACATTTGCCCAGCTTTGTACGATAGAAACTAATCAGTATAACTAATAACTACCATGTTTGATGGGGGATACCTACTTGAGTGTGAAAGTATTTTCAACGAGTAAACTTTTAAAACAATCACGATTTATAGTAATAAAACACAATATTTACCGGGTTTTACTCCCGTGTTATTTAACAACGGCGTTATTACAAAGTAAGTACCTAGCTTTCGCTAACTTTACAGTTAACTTTTTCAAGGTCGACTTAAAAGATTTATAAAAGCCAAACAGCCTACAACCGAAGAAAAATCCATCTTGTTTTCAAAAATATCGTAAGAACAATTCGCTTATTGAAGTCGGCGAAAAAAAACTAAAGGCCAGGCGCAAAATGTTTATTTGAACAATGAAAAGCATCATTAAGTTCAGTAGGCTGTCTGCGCAAAACAAAGCTGTTACTAGTGTTTTATAGTTTCCTTTTACACTTATATGATACGATTCTACTGACTGTTTATTTACATTGGCTGTATCATGATTTTTTATACATATACGAGCAGTCAATTTAGGCATAGTAAAATGTACCTATAGTACTTACTGTGCAAGCTAGCCCATTTTCTGAAATCAGGCTTTGACAAGTCATATGTGAAATCGTACAACTTGTTCTAGGAGTGAGGAAATGTCACTTCTACAACATAAGTGATCTTTTACAACTTATATGACTTTTCCTACAACTTATGTAACCGGTCGGTCCCTGGCAACAAATCTGTATGAAAGTTGGGCAAATGTAAGAAGCGCCGAGGCGCCAACTAGTAAGTAAACTGTGGTATTTTCATAGGTAAGTACAGATTTATCTCTTTAAACATGGTAGCTTTTCTTTCCTCAACCCGATAATTTTTGCTAAATTATTAAAAAATTACAACGTGACCTACCAGTAGGTACACAGCTAAATAAACCCTTTTCCATTCCATGGTTGTCGTGCAGAATTTGCTTTGAGCAATAAAACCACCAATTTGTACAATATTTATTTAATTTTAAAAAAGTATTCCTTTTGTAGTGCCTGATATTGCTGTGGTTTGAATAATGTATTTATCTATCTATTCGTGCATACTTTCTACCTAAGTCTTAACCAGAGATTTCGATAACTGACCTAAGTCCGTTGCTCGCAAATATAAATATGAAATAGAGACTGGAGACGTGAAAACATTTCATGATAGTTGTAGTGATATTAAACTATGACAAGGCTACGAGAAATGAGATTTATTTTTCTTTAACACACTCGTATAACTTTTTAAAGCTGAATTTATTCTCGTTGCTATGTATTGATATTGTAAATGTTGAATTATTACCCTGAACTAGTAAGAAGATTAACATAATCTACTGAGTTTCGTCGAAGTCGGTTCAGTAGGTATAGTATTTGCATGATAGTATTCCGACAATTGAAGTCTTTACCAGACTTCAATTGTCGGAGGGGGAAATTCCCCTCCCCCCTTTGTTTCTCTTTTCTGACAATTTATTAGAAAGTAGGTACAAGGCTAACAGAAGTTAGTAGAATGTATTGAACAATATACTTTAGGTACAATAAATTTATGACAGTGGGGGCATTTTAATAAAATCCTTTGGATTACAAGTCATTTTTCATATAAAACCAGGGGTCCGATTCTATGTGCTTAGTGGCTAACCATGGGTTAGATGGCGCTGTTTGATATTTGCAAAATTTATTTATTCACGGCCTCTGTGGCGCGGCGGGCGAAGCCCAAACTGCAACGCAGAAGGTTGAGAGCCGAATTCCCGCCGGAGACAAACATTTCTGGTGTCAATAAATGTTTGTTTCTGTTTCTGGGTGTTTTCTATGTATCATAAAATATGTATGTGTTTACAAACAAAAAAGGAAAAGAATATACCTAGTACTCCGCGGGGCGCAGCTTGTTTTTTATAAAGGTGTCACCTAGTAAAACTCTAACACTACGTATCCATTACGAACTATTGTTAGAGTTTTCAGATAGCCCTATAAGCTCGAGAAAATGATTGTCACACAAATTATGGGTCACCCATCCCAGAATGACCGCGCCAGGCGTCACTTAGCCCGCACGATTACACAAGATCGGCACTGTTTAAGGCCTCGGCATAGAATATAAAAATGTTGCCAAATCCATTAGCAAAAGTTATGGTCAATGAAGGCTTAAGCACTGCGCCGACCCCTAAATAATTTGGGATTTAGCAGAACCCGGGCTCCCCAAAGGGGTGCAACCGTGAAAGTCAGACTCAGAAGAGGCACTGCTAAGAGTTCGTAGAATCGGTCCTCTAAGCCATGAATAATAGGTATACAGCAAACGACGTTAAAACACGAAACAAGAACAATTCCGACCCCCACCGCGTGGTAATAAAATAACTCAGAATTATTTGTAAGAATTACGATTAATAATATTTCTTCTTGTTGTGACAATCCGCCTTACCATGATGTCTTATAAGTCGTCGCTAAGTCGCCGCGTTGCCGTTCACATTTAAAAAAAAGTACAAAAAGAAAGACAAATTTTTTTTTTCATCTGTGGTTTTTAAAAATAGTCGAAGTATTTTTTATTTAAAATTTAAGTTCTCGGATTTCAAACTTTTAATGTATTTTCTAAGGCACAAAGGACGACAAAGCAACGACTTGACAAACGATCATGGTAGCGCGGAATATTTCCTAATAAATAATACTAAGTATTTACTGAACTTGTAATAGCCCATTTAAATACGAAACAATTTCATTAAAAACGGTTTTTAATATTAACTAAGTAGGGTTTTTTATTGTTAACAAGCTAACTCTGTTCACTTTGTATCGCCATTCGCCTAAGCCCTATACAAGAAAATAAACTTCTAGATATCGACACTGGCAGTTGACCGACGACATTACCTTTCAATAAAAGAAAAATGTTTTGTTTGTATGAGAAAATAATTTTACAAGCTGTTTTGATCTCGCTTTTCATCAAAACCGCTTTTCATTACATAAATAGTTTTGCAAGCGGTTTTGATCTAGTGGTAGATAGCCCGCTTATCATTCTATTTTTCTACCCCAAAACTTTCATACCTTATTAAAAAACCAATTTAACTGGGCTAACTATAATGAGATACAGACAGACAAACGAACTTGGTAAAAGGTCCAGTATTTCGCCTTGGGTACGGAATACCAAAGACCAGTTAATTACAGTAGGTGCTAATCACTTAAAATATAAATTCAAAATTGCAGCGCCATCTGTTAAAGAGATCTGTCTCCAGGAAATTAAATTTCACAACTTTCTGATGGGATTCCTTCATAAATTTTGTGACAAATAATTACGAAAGATAACTTTTCTTATTAGATATTTTGTGTTCATTGACTTGTCTTGTCTCACTCGATTGACTGACTGACAGACATTAATTGAGCTGTAAATAATGAAACATCTACAAGGGGCCAAGTTTACAAGCCTTTCTACTAAGCTAACCAAAATGGCTGCAATAATACGAGTACTCTAAGGCAATAATCTCAAGCAATAAGCTTATACACAAACACCACTTCAAATTTGAGCTCTGCTTAAATAATTGAGCAGCTCCTATACCTATTCAAAATTAGTAGGTAGGTACGGAATTTTATGTTCAGGAGCTGCTTAAATTTATGTTTAAGCAAACAGTTTTAGCCTTATTCGGTCAAAAGAGCCTGGGGGATTATTCCTGTAATATTAATTATCCAAAAAATTATTTCAACATCATTACAATTGCAAACAATATATTCAAGTTTTGTGTCACAGTGTCAGTTTTCATGCTCCTCCGAAACGGCTTAACCGATTTTCATAAAAAATGTATGCATATTCAGTAGATCTGAGATTAGGCTATTTTTTATACCTCCAATTGATAAGAGTTGTCAACCCCTAACATTTTTTTTTGGACCGATTTAAATGAAAATTTACGTGATGGAGAGTATCAAAGGATACTTTTTATCTCGATAATCTTGCCGGATCGGTACTTGCGCGAGTGAAACCGCGGGAAAATACAATATGCCATTGAAGCACAATCGAAAATTTGATTGACCTAAAAATGTATGAGGAAACGGTAGAAAATATAAATGAAAAATGTCAAATTGGATATTAAGATTGACAGCAGTAAATTGTAGAAAAATACCTGAGGTAATCAAACTGTGGATAAATTAAATAATTGGACTCTTTGTAAGAGAAAATAGCCCAATTTCTGGTTACAAAAGTAATCAAAATAAATACGAATTAAAATCATTCAACGTACGAAAAGGTCTCAAAGGGTCAAACGTTCTTACTCAATGGTTTTGTATTTCCAAAAAAAAACGCCGGAAAAAAATAAATACAAGAGCCATTTTGTGACCCTTGGGGTTTAAGGGAACAAGTGGATCGTATTGATTGTAATCTACTCAGAGGATAGGGTTGCCAGATGTAAAAAGTGGTCTAACGGAAAAACTTTCCTCTTCAAAAATTCACACGAATAAGTTTTATAAATTGAAAAGTGTAGGTAATTGATAAAACACTTTATTTATCGGGTGTAATTGCGTTTTATTCATGATTTATGTTTTCATGTGTTTTATGCCATAGAATAAATTGTCTAGGTAATTGTTTATTTATCTATTTGTTTGTTTGAATGTTGGTGTTACAATCACGCAAAAACTACTTAACCGATTGATGAAACTTGGTATACGGATAGTTGGAGGTCTGAATTAAAACAAAAGCTTTTTATTCCGATATTAGAGCGGGATCGGAACAAAAAAATGGTTTGATTTACGCGAGTGAAACCACACGGTGCGGCAGGTTTTTAATAATATTTCTTATTTTTATTGCTCAAGGCATTTTTGAGAATGCTGGGCGGATATTAAAAATTGATGAATACATTTCTCCTTGAAAAATATTTTCATTTTTGTGAATTTTATGTCATATTTGCAGCGCTCTGTGGTTTTACCAGCTTAAGTAATGATTCCACGGTAATATTGAGATAAAATTGGATAATTCCAGGTGTTCAGCTATCTACCTTGCTAGTTTCATCCCAATCTGTTTCGCAATTTTTGCGTGAAAGAGCAACAACCATACACATTTTCGTACTTAAGCAAGTTACAGAAAATTACATATTTTTAATATTAGTAGGATTCTTAAGGAGTAGATTTTTAAAATTTAAACCTTTTATCTCTAAGAAACAGCTGAATTCCAACTAAACTACATCTACGGTCAAAAATTTTGAATTTTCAAAAGTATATGTAATAGTTGATCAAAAGTTGACGCCTAGACATGTAAAACAACCCCTTTTGGCCTAAATCGCCTTGTCGAAAAACGCTTCAAAAACTTTTAAGTTACCGACAAAACTACCAGAGTCAGGAAAAAATATAATAACTGGTAACTCTATTTGAAACTGCCTACTTCCTATTTTTGTTTGATCTCTAGGTCTATTTTTGGTTTAGTTCAATTTGAATTTTCCTTTCAATCTGTTATGGTTCCATTCAATTTCGTATTTTTTTTTTTTCAATTTTGGTACTAGGTTGGGAATTTGAGACTGATAAAAATACCCCGACCATTGAATATTGGTACCATCATTCAAAGTCATAAATATATTCCCCAGATATTCCTGGATAAAAAGTATCCCACTGAACCGATTGCATGCAACTAGTATGCAGATAGCTGAAGATCTGTATTAACACAGGCCAATTTTGATTCCGATATTAACACGGGTTTGGAATTTATGAAAATGTGAATGCTTTTATGAACCCTTTTATGATCTGTGCCCCGCGGTTTCACCCGCGTAAGTCTTGTTCCCGTTGTCTCAATCGGTTCAGTAGTTTTTAATTACGTGATTGAGTAACAAAAATACATACACACATGCAAATAAACTTTTAGCTTTATAATATTAGTAGGATTGGTATGAATCACGGAATGTAGGTAGTTAGAAATCTGGAGTAACGTATTTTTATCGCAATGTTCAGGATCAGGACTTACAAGAGTAAAACCGCAGGAAACAGCTAAGACACAAATAAATACCGAACGTTGCGTAGGTATCTACAGTTATATACCCCAACCCCAAGTAATCTTTTGGCCACGGAAGTGGTACCCGCAAACAAGTTGGCCACATTACTTGTGACATTATATTGGCACAAATATAGGGTGAGAAGCTGGCAACACTCCAACGTTTGAGTATTGAGGCTATATCTAGTCCTACTAATATTATTAAGCTGAAAGTTTGTGAGTATGTAAACACAGATATTTCTTTTCAATTCAAATTGTGCGTGCAATGAGTATTTTTCAACATCAAAATTAACAACTTTTGTTCTAACATTTTTAAAAATTCGAACGTTTTTTCGAATTTTTTAAGTTTATTTTCCTATTAAAAACGGTGTTTTTGAAAATAAACGCAATCTAAACGATTGTACTAGTTGAACTCAAATAAAACGTGAACTTAAAGTCAATGACCTCTCAACTCTAAGAAACAGCTGATTTTCCAGTCGTCTTCTTCTTTTTCGTGTAGTGGTGTAACTCACCTATGTTAAGAGTTGTCAGGTCAACCTAACGCCTCTAACTTGACCTAACGACTGCTATCAGAGATAACAACCGGGACAAACTGCTTAACGTGCCTTCCGAAACACGAAGGAGGTCGAGAAAGTGTTTGTAGGTAAACTATAACTCAGATTTTTCGAATACTACTTCGAATCTTTAAAATTTGGAGAAGAAAAGTTGTTCGTATTGATGCAGATAGCTTTATACCTAGAATACTATATAGGTTTTTATCCCGATATTCCCGTGGAAATAGGCCTTACGCGGCTAAAACCGCGGGGCGCAACTAGTAGTTATATAACTTGGGTAAGTTTGTAACTTCCAGAGATTAATACTAAAATGTTTGCCTGCAATTAGATGTGGCTAAATATTTGTTACTAAAAAGTATTATATTAATAAACTAGGTTGTGCCCGCGGCTTTTCCGCGTATCCTACTGGAAATAGGATTAGGGTCATCCTCCTGCCTACTGTATGTGTAACGATTAGGATAATAATAAGTTCCTAACAAAATTGGAGTCCCCTTAAGGGTGGAATCTCGAAAAACATATTCTTAATAACTTAATAGAATAGGGTCAGCTTGGCCATACAGAGAGGGAATGTTGCCAGTCTTTTGGGGACGATGCCTCGTGCGGACCCCCTCGATGACATTTTTCATTTATAGCCTTGGGAAAAATATTTCTTATAGTTTTATAGGTTATATTTTTATTTTTATAATTATGTAGATTTTAAGTAGCATTTTATTTTACTACGAATTAATAATGCAATTGAAATATTTGTGTGAATTGTTCTTAATAGATGTCTACACATTCTAAACAACACACTCTCAAAATTTCATGTCCCTAGGACTAGCGGTTTGAGCTCTGCGTTGATTATTATTATAGTTTAGTCAATCAATCAATCCATTAGTCAAGACTTTGAATTTTATATGTAAGGATGGATAGATATTTGTTGGA
The DNA here is from genome assembly GCA_949358125.1 of Idaea dimidiata. Taxonomy (NCBI): domain Eukaryota; kingdom Metazoa; phylum Arthropoda; class Insecta; order Lepidoptera; family Geometridae; genus Idaea; species Idaea dimidiata. The sequence goes on from OX442334.1 coordinate 14,850,014, forward strand.
AAAGGCGATGGCTACAGGTTTGGATTAACACATAGGCCAATTTTTATGCTGATACTCCCTCAAGAACGCAACCTACGTGGGTGAAACTACAACCCTCCATTGAATCTATCGTGCTTATGAATAGCGTTCTCGCTTACCCACAGTTAACCATCTTTTAGTTTATCGACAGGGGCTGATGTACCGTCATTCGCTCAGCAGAGCCTAGGGCATCTCTGACGTCACACAATTTTTTTTGAATCGATTGTGATAAAACTTAGTAATACATCTCCTTAGAGATCTGGAATATCACATAAGCCACTTTTTATACCGATATTCCCTTAGGATCAGGATTGACGTGGGTGAAACTACAACCCTCCGTTGAAACCATAGACTAAATTAGACTTTCTTTTATCTATGGTTAAAACTAATCTATCATGCTTGATATAGCGACTCCGCTTAGCCTTCCTTTTGGTATAACGACAGGGGCCGCTGCCTGTTAGTGCCATCAGGTGCTCAGCAACGCCCAGTTAGTAAAAGATAAAGGACATCTCTGACTCACCCTGTCCGCTACACCGGCTGGTAGCACCGACTTGACCACGACACCAGACGACCGTCCTCCAACGATCCCGAACGCGAGTCCCGACCCATCGTTTACCAGCTCCACCACTTCTACTTCCGCCCATTCTCCGAACACCTGCTAAAGATATAAAGCAAGAGAGATAGATAGATTTATTATGCTGCGTACGCTTTAAATGCACAACAAACAATATACAACTATATTTTTCGATTCGTCTTTATTATTTGTACCATTTTACCAATCCTCGACATTTCAAGACCTTTACTTCAAATGTACTTCAAAACTGGAATACGGCTTTAGAATAAAGAAGAGATTTAGGGACTCTATCCTTCAAAAACTACTAAACCAAATGCGATGAAACTAAAATGAGGTAGATGGAGATCTGGGTCTCCATGTAACTGCACATAGCTGGATGGAGATGGGGAAAAGCAAATATTGGGTAAAAGTAGCAAAACAGAAATACGCTACTTTTTTCCCAATATTTACTCGGAATCGGGACTTAAGGAAGATTTATATTAAAAAAAACTAAAAACGCTAATACGTTTCTAAAAAACAATAGTTGAGAAAAACAAGAATGCCAGCTTACCATGATGCGCTTACACCTCTTAGCAGACGGCTTACGCGCGTAGATCTCCGATCAGCTGACCTTTTCGGCCATCTTGTGTCTTCAGTGACAGTTATCGCGGAAACAGCCGAACGCGCGCGAGCTGCCCTCGGGCTTGTTCGGGGCGGAGGGCGCCATCTAGTATCGGTGGTGCCTGCATGTATTCTGAAACAACACTTTTGTTATAGGTTTTTCTTCTGTTATCGACTGTTTGTATTGAAATAAAGCTCCGTTTCCGGTTTTACAATGTGGTCTACATTTGAAGAGTTTTAAAAACTTCGAAGCGTCCGCGTCGGAACGACATTGCTGATTAAAAAAAACGCGATTAAAATCCTAAAATGATATCGCATTTTCTTTTCTTATTCTAGATCTCCAGCTACCTACCTATTATTCCAAGTAATTTTATCGTGATTCAGTAACAAAGTCACAGACGTATTTACATAAGCCCGGTAAATATTGTGTTTTATTACTGAATCGATTTAAAAAATTCGAGGATTATAAATAACTAGGCTTCTTTTGATTCCGATATTCCCACGGGATCCGGACTTTCGCTGGTAAGAAACAGCGGAACTCAGCTAGTACTATTATAAAGCAACAAGAAACATTTTATACTCTAACTCACCATCATAACATTATAACGACTAGGTATAACAACATTCATAAAAAGACATTCATAAAGAATTAAAAACGTAAAATGATTCGATTAATAAAAACGGCTGTATAAAAGCTGTTAGCTGTATAATAGAGGTCTATAGCGCTTTATTGCAGTCAAGTGGGTATCGAGATGTCCAATAGGGGTTTGTAGGACAATATGGATGGAGTTATGATGGCGTCTCACTGTGATGTCATTCCGAAGACATGACGTCACGATTTTAATTGAAAACATTGGGCCCTACCATTATGTCTTATAAGTCGTCGCGTTGTCGTTCAGCTAAAAAAAAATGTAAAAACCCAACAAAAAATAAAAAAATAAAATAAAACAAACATAAAAGAAAAGAGGAAAAAGTTTTTTTTAATTGTCTGCGGTTTTTAAAAGTAATCGGGGTATTTTTTATTTAAAATTTACTTTATTTTTGTGAACGACAAAAGACGACATAGCAACGACAAACGAGCATGGTAGCGCGGATTATTTTTTAATTTAGACCATGCAGCGAGTCGGGCGCATACCCGACTGCAATTCAGAAGGTTGCTGGTTCTATTTTCGGGACAAGTATTTGTTCCTGTTCTCGTATCTTATTGTTTATCTTCATATATATGAAAATGAATCCCTATTTCGCTTGGTCACGCATCACGCGTAAACAAACGGCTGGACCGATTTTGCTAATTCTTTTTTTGTTGTATTTGTTATCGTCAGGCAAAGGTTCTTATGAAAGAAAAACACTAATTATTGAATATCGGGACTCACAGTACACTCACTCACTCATAGTCCCTATATATAAATCATACAAAAGATTAATGAATTAACAACGTTAATACGTTGTCTAGTCACTAAACACCAGCTTACCATGAGGCTAGATGGATTAACACATTGGCTACTTTTTATCACTGATATGCTTGCAGGATTGGGACTTAAAACCAAACTGCGATTTAGTACAAGTTTAGGACGAACAGACTGATTGTTTTATACACTGTAAATATAAACATAGGTATTAGGTATTTTTTCACCCTCTAATGGGTGACAAATAATCCCCAGCAAGCGACCCCTACAGCGCGGGGGGGTTAAACGCCCCCATAGTGACGGCCATGCTTAACAGGTCACGTATTCTCTAACTAAAATGTGTCAACATTGCTTCAGCATTATTACTTCTCTCTCGTAAACGATTCAGAAATGTTATACTTTACAAGAAATCATACTAACAATTCTATAGTTTTATTATATTCAAAACTTTACTTTTGAGATCCTAATGTAATACCTAGTTGTAAAGAATTAAACATTGGTGAAAGATTTTTTAAATCTGTAAAGTAGCTTCGGAGCCTATTTATTACAAATAAACAAATAAGTAAATATGTTATCTTTGACACATCGCACACAATACATTATGACTAACAGAACACAATGAGGCCCTGGATTTGGTTAGATATTTATTTAAAAAAAATGATGAAAGATTTTTTGAAATCGGTCTAGATGTTTCGGAGTCAACTCATTCATTATGAACAAATAAATATTTCCTCTTTATAATATTGGTATAGATGACAGAAGAAAATAAACAAAACCACATAAAATAATAACTATAAAACAAGAAGTCATGTGCAGTGTCAATGAGGAGGAGGCAGCCACGACGCCCGCCCGCCGTGCCGCCGGTCTGCCTGCAGTATACCTAACCTGAAGCGTTGATGAGACGTTTCAGTTATAGAATACGTGCCCAGCTATTTGTACATTTTAACGAGAATGTCAAACACATTTTATACCTTTATCAAGTAACTAACTGTTGCCCGCGACTTCGTTCGTGGGATATAAACCTAACAATAACTGAACAAAAAAGGGCAACAAAACAAATAGCTCTATTTTTTTTTATTAAAATCATTTTTTCGGTTTTAAGCGCGTTGCTACTACAGGGTTTGATCTGAGGAATTGATCTGTTAGGCTTTCAAACATTAAAAGTGGGTTATAAGTTTAATTTCAGTCTCACATTGCAAAAACATAACACTTCCTTTGGCAGTCGTGTAAAAACAGGAGAAAGACGGGCCGGATCTTGTTGCACTGCCGTATTCCTTCTTATAGATGAGCGAGCGTGCTTCACCTTCGCCTTCACCTTAGACCATAGCATTACTTCCCATCAGATGAGATAGTCCCAAATACTCATCCTGTCGTGTAATAAAAAATCAAAGTAGGTATGTCTATTTTTGTTTAAAATTTAAACATAGAACGGCCTCGTTACGTTCCGTTATACATAATGTATTGTGTGTGATGTGACTGATGTGTCAATGACATATTTAAATACCTTTATCAAGCGACGTACGTGACTTGAAACGGTTTTTGCGGATTGATGATAAATCGTGCGGACTAATATTGTGGATCTGGGCCAACAAAACTCAATATACTAAATGGTTTTCTTTTATAACAGCCTCTGTGGCGCGTCAATTATTAATAAGTTTATATTAAATAGGTATTTGTTTGTATTCTGGGTATTTTATGTGTATCATGTGTACCTATGTATTTAAAAAACTATAATTTATATCCGTTGTCCCATAGTCCAAACAAACCTAGTGCTTGGTTTAGGGCAAGTTTTCGCAGTGTGTAATGTAGTGCAATATTTATTTATCATTGTTACATATTTGTAAATTATAACTGCCTATTTCTAATTATTACATATTTGCTAGTAAATTATAACTGTCAACGTCTCGTGGTTTTATTTATGTAAAAAAACCCATCACACTGTCGGTAGCAATTTGTTATTCAACTTTTTAAACTAACACGATTGGAACTCATAAGTGTTTACACATTTTCTATTCACACGAGAAAATATGTAATGTAAATAGGTATGAGCAATTTGTTATTTGCCAATGGCAAATTGGCTGTAGGTACATCTGACATACCAGTACCAGTAACCTACTAAGCAGCGATCTGGGAAATAGCGAATTAGATAGATAGATAGATAGATAATACTTTATTTACAACAGTGAACAAATTTTACGACACACTAAAAATTATATGTACTTTTACTATAGTAAATACGTTCACCATAACGTTAACAGTTTGACCTTGTGTAAAATGCGCCCGCTTCGCCCCGTACCAAGGGTTGGTGCGTAAATAAGTACAGGTACACTGTAATGTTAACAGTTTGGGAATGTGCCGACCGGTGCCGCAAGAAACAAATAGAACAGCCGCGCTGTGTACATGGTCAAACTCTTAAAGTTACAGAGTACGTATTACTGTTCCCTGCTGCACCCGATATCTTGCGTTGAGAAACTTGCGGCCATGCCCAAACTGTTAACGTTACACTATATAGGTATTAACTTACAGTTACGGTTCCTGGTAATAAATAAAAAAAAACTCTTAACAATAAGAAAGGAGGTTGAATAATATGTAATGTTTATAGGAACACTTTCTTACAAATTGCGGTCAAGAACAAAGCGCTATTTGTGATAACCAGTGATATCTTTCTAACTTTTTTGTTACCTATCTCTATATCTTTTATACATTTTTCTTCTGTTTTCGCTACTTCGTAGGTATTGAAATAAAACTCATTTTATCATTGTTGCAATGCCGATTCGGCGTTTCATAGCTTATTACAAACTCCTTTTTCAAGGTAGACACACAGGTAGGTTTGTTACTTTATTTTCGTGCATTTATTGCAAAAAGTAGGTACCATCAGAGTCACCTATCACAAAAATACATACATTTACGAAAGATTTCATGGTTTCAAAACACGATGTTAGTATCTATTATTTAAGGAAAACAAGTCAAGAAAAAGCATGTTATTTTGTAAAGAAAAGGGGAAATTTGTTACGAAATATACAGAATAATGTAGGTATTCAAAAACAGATCGTGAGATTCCCAACGCGTGACTTCTTTTTATGTACCTCGTGAGGCTGTCATCGTTATATACGAGTATACATAACTAGCTGTTACCCGCAACTTCGTCTACGTAGAAACAGAGCATAGCCGACTTTTTCGTTCATTACCCGAGTTCTACTAATTGGATTTCGATGATTTCTTCTATGGTTTTCGCGATTTTGCATAATAAAACACTTTATTTATCCGGTTTAATCGCGCTTTTATTCATGGTTCTAAAACGAACCGAGCTTTCGCCAACTTTACAGTTGGCTTAAGCTCAACTGTAAGCTGGATTTCGATGTAAAGTATAAAACGAGGTTCATTGAAAGTAGAACTATCCAATGTTATAACTATCCAAACCAGATTTCAATCGGACTAGTAGTTTTTAATTGTACAAGGAACAAACAGAGAAACAGACAGACAGACATGAATTTTTAATAATTATATAATTTAGTTCTACTACTTTTCCTAAGTCTCTTAAACCTTTTTTTCCTGTGTTTTTGTGTTATTTTACAACAATATGTAGGTACAAGATAATCGAAAAAAAAAAGTTTTCTATTACTTTCCATCGCTTTATTAATTAATTCCTATGCAAATTTTCATCCAAATCAGGTGCAGAGGGAACAAACAAACAAAAAAAGTAACAACTTTCGGATTAAAATCTTAGTTTGGATTTCGATTACCTACCTAGTACCTATTCCGAAGGTCGAACCCGCAACCTTCGGTTCGGGAAACAGTCTCTGCAGCACATGAATAACGTCTGCCATTTTCCTTGTCAACAGGACGTATACCTACGTATACATAAGGAAAGTACTACAGTTCCAATATTCTTCTTTTACCTAGACATTTATTTATTTTTGTCAGAGATAGGTATATAAAATAAAATATAGCCATTTATTCTACTACCAAAATATCATAGGGTCGTTCATATTGTCATGTAGTATAACCGTTATTTGTACTCATAGTACAAGCTTAGTGCTTAGTTAAGGGCTAGATTGCGCTGTGTGTAATGTCGTTCAATATTTATTTATTTATCATGAAATTACACTACAAAATAATGTTAAATTACATACGAATTTTAATAAATCAAGTTTAATAATTAATTTCTTAATTAGGTTTAAGTCAATCAATCAGTCGGTAATAGTCGCTTCATTGGGGTAGCCTTCCACTAACTTGTAAGTACCACGTATTTCTATTTCGGGCCATTCTCATCCTGTCTATTATATACCTATCCTTTGTAAAAATATGTCTCTCCCTCTCATCCTTGGACTACCTTCATTCCTTTTGCCATCTCTTTTTATCCATTCTTTCTGGTATAGTTATCACCAATGAATTAAGACAGAAATCTTACTAGAAAGCAATGATCGCTTGACAGTATTTCAAACTCGGTTCTGACGGATGAAATTTATCATAATTATTTACAATTTACCGGGTCTTAATCGCGTACTCTTTTTTTTTTATTTTCTTAACTCGTCAATCTATCTGACAATGATCTCGATAACATGATCGAAATGTCGAGGGAGTTTTGGCGGGAATGCGCTGAGGAGATGTGTTGCTAAATTTTCATTTTTGTGAAACTTAGTTCAAATGCGTGTAAATTGTTTAATTTCGGGGGCATATTAATCAATTTAGTTTCGTGAAGGTGTACAAGTGAAAATTAAAGTGAAAATCGGTGCAAATCATGGACTTTAGCTTAGTGTTCTCTCCAAAGCTCCGTGAACAAACATTGTAAAAAATGGCCTCCTTTTTACAATGATTCCCTTGACTTGACTTTAACTATGACGACTTGACTGTTTCGTTCGATGCAAATAACCTGCAATTATTGATAATACTTGACACTGGCAAATGTCCGAAAGGAAAAGCCATTTTAAAGAAGAAGAAGAAGAAGAAATGTCGAGGTAAGAAAATAAAAAAAATAGTACGCGGTTAAGACCCGGTAAAATGTAAATAATGTACAAATCGTGTAAATTTAAAAAGTTTATACGAAATTCGTCAGTTCCAATGTCAAATTGAACAAATCGGAACGATATTTTAGTGCTAGTATCTCAATTTTCTCAATGCTTGAAGAACGTCGAGGTACCTACATTTTCGACATCATTACATGAAAGCGATGTAAATCTAATCTGGATTCCGAACACCCGTCTATTTTTGGACAACAATAACATAGTTATTGTAACATAGGAGCGCTGTTTGGGCGTTATAGGAAAATCATTATGGATTTAAGTTGGTAGTGATTTGATTGGAACTTCGCGTAGGCTTATTAAATACGTATAAATTAAATGTACTTAGGTACCGTAAATTGGGGACAGTTTGTGACAAACTGGGGATACTTTATGACTAGATTTTTCGTAGATATAATTTAATATTTCGTAAATTTGTTTTTATTGCTAGAGGCATATTTACTAGAATATTTTTTTACTACTATAATTTTAATGTACAATTGAATGATTTTATGATACGGCATGTGATTGTCAAAAAGTGAGATGTCATCAAGGTGTCACAAGGAGTCTTGGCGGGAACTCGTTGAGGAGATGTGGTGCTAAATTTTCATTTTTGTGAAACCTAGTTCATATGCGTGCAAATTGTTTAATTTCGGGGGCATATTAATCAATTTAGTTTCGTGAAGGTGTACAAGTGGAATGAAAGTGAAAATCGGTGCAAAACATTGACTTAGTGTTGTCTCCAAGGCTCCGTGAAGATTGTTTGTAAATGGCCGCCGTGTTTACAAATGATTCCCTAGACTTGACTTTAACCATGACGACTTGACTGTTTCGATGCAAATAACTTGCATAATATATTAAAATACATGACACTGGCTAATTTCCTAATGGCCATAATCGGTTCACAACCGATAAGAAATAGAAGGTGTCACAAAATAATCTCATTTTACCTGGTACTTCAAATTTGAAGTTGAAGATTGGCTGACTTCCACCTAGGACTTTTGTTTTTGACGCGTTAGTGGAACGTCGTCGTGAATTTTTATTTTTGCAAAATCAAGTTTTGTTGCGTTTAAATTGTTTAATTTCGGTGGCATGTTATCAATTTAGTTACGCGAAGTTCAACGAGTTTAGTGAAAATAAAAATACCAGTGCCAAACACGAAGTTAGCACGTTACAAACAAATGTTCCATGCGGTTGGAGAAAAATCACCGCCATTTTTTCTGCAGCCTTCACGCATTGAAAATTATTTCAAACGATTACAGTATTATAGTGGTAGTTCACTATTAGTACGAGAAACTGGCTAAATTGTCCTATATTGCTGACAGAAGCCATAACTAAGAAAAAGAAAGAAAAACCTCATTTTACCCGGTACTTCAAATTTGAAGTCAGCTAGACTTCCACCTATTTAATATTTCAGTTTATTGCTCAAAGCACTTTGCTAGAAATATAGGCACAGTTTCAAGTCCTGTCTGTCCTGAAAATTTTTGATAATGTATCTCTCCTTGTGAAATATTTCACACTATCACCTGTATCACCTTAAAAATTTACACAATAAACAAAGAAGTAGAACTAGTAGCCTATACTACAATTTACTAGTTGTCTTATTAAATTATTGGAATATGAAAAAATGTAGGTAGGTATTAATTTATTATTCATTTGATATTGTAGGTAATTCATGATAAATTCCACTATCTTCTCACCCGTTATTATTGTGACGAAAAATATAGTGTTCATTTATAGTGTTATTTTCGAACCTACGAATATTTTAATATTAAAATTATCCAAACTAATATTAAAGGTAAATCCAAAAGTTGGTTGGTAAATTTGTATGTTTGTTCCCTCTTCACGGTCAAACGGTTCGATTGATTCGCATAAAAATTTGCATAGGAATAATATTATTTTAGTGATGGAAAGTGTGTAACATAGGAACTTGATCCCGAGAATCCAGCGATATCGGGTTTTATCGTGTGAAACCGCGGGACGCAGTTATTTTTATTAGTTATTCATAATTCAAAAGGTATGTACGTATTTAGAGTTAAGTTGGTAGGTAAAGTAGTGTAATTTTCGTCTACTATTTTAATACAATATGGGTTGGCGTAGAAATTTTAACTTTAGGCCATTTTAAGGTACGGAAAAATTGTATTAATTCGGAAGTAGGTAAGCAGTTATCCATATCAATAAAATGACTAGTGGCGCCCCGTAATTTTAACCGCATAAGTCACGGGATTTATAGGGATTAAAAGTAGCCTGTGTTATTCCAGGTATCATATGTCATCCAGTTCCAAGTTTCATCGCACTGGGTTCAGTAGGTTTTGCGTCAAAGAGTAGCTAAGTCACGTACATACATACAAACTTTCGCGTTTATAATGTTATTAGTAAGATTAGTCATTATTGACTGCAGGATCAACTCACTGCCTAAACCGCTGAGCTGAAATTTAGAGAGAGTGATACCGAATACCTCTGTCCACGGTATTGGAACCTATTCGGGTGAAACGGCAGAGCGTAGCTAGTTAATCTTACTAATATTATATGTATGTTTGTAACTTTGTTACTCTTTCACGCTAAAACTACCGAATCGATTGCGATGAAACTTTGAATATATAAATAAATAAATTGTACACCACTTTGCACAGAACGCAATCTAGTCCCAAACTAAAAACTAAGCTTATATTATGGATACTAGGCAACGGATATACTACATATTATACTTTTTATATAGGTATCTGGAGACCTGGAATAACATATAGACTTATTTTTATCCCGATATTCCTGCGGGTTTAGGAATTACGCGAGTGAAACTGCGGGGCGCAGGTAGTCACATAATAAAAAGCTCAATAATTGGAATTTATTGAGTTGAAATTAGATAATTACCTATTACATAAATATGTTGCTCTTGCTATTAAACACGAATGTCTACATTAGGTAGGTACATTTAATTTAATTCGTAGGAACTTGGTAAATATTTATTTCTACACGTGTGTAATACGTACACACATAGCCATAATTTTATAATTAATTTTCCTGAAACAAGTTAGATTTGCTATATGTCTATAAAACGAATTAGGTACTTATTTTCTCCAGCGGGAATCGAAAATTCTGTGACGCGATGATAAAACATCTCTCGTTTTACCTCGCGATCGTGAGTCTAATAATAAACTTATTTTGATTGTGGGTTAAAAAGAAAATTACTTATCAAAAAACACAATATTTACCGGGTTTTACTCGCGTTTTATTTATTAACGACATGTTACAATGTAGACAAACGCCGTATTCCTACAACGAAGTTAACGAAAATTTCATTTTATCATCATTTCAATATCATCGCCGTCAATTTTCAATCTCAAGTTTGACGGTTGTCAAATAAAATTTATTTGACATTTCTCCAAAGAAAAGTTCATCGTTAAATGTCAAATGTTGTTTGACAACCGTCACATTTGACATTGAAATGATACTGTAATTACTTTTTTGTTTATTAAATACGGGAATACGGGCTCAGGACAAAGCATCTTATTAATTTGAAAGATGGGAACGAAAACAATAATAATGATCTCAAAACTGTGTTAATAGAATGCATTTAGGTTTATTTAACTGCTTTTAATACGTCTTTGACAAAGATATTTAATTAAAGATTCAGAGGTAACATCAGACAGCGAATTCAATAGTTAATATACATACAACGAACTCTAATATATATGGAAGTAGCAATCCTTTTAAAAAATGTTCCATGCAAACGGTGGTTGCGGGTCTAGAACGATGATTCTACCGCCAGTCTGTCACTAAAGATCGTCCGCCATTGGTCGATATCCAAAGTACGGAACATGTCAGTGCGTGCATCTGCTGCTGTGTGACCGTGGAACATGTTTTTTTTTCCGAAATTAATATTAAATATTATAATTGCCGTTCAGGTAATAGCTGGTATCTAAACTCAAGATAGATTTTTTACTGAACCCGTAATGCAAATTCTGCAGCTTTCTGCAATTCTGACTGGTCAGGGCACGCATTCAAAACTAAAACCGAATCAGCATTATTTAATTTTCTTCAAAAAATATTCAACATTTTATTGGAAATTTACCAAAGTTACGCTAAAGCTTTTGTGGCTACCAACATATCGTAATCGTAAATGAGACATTTGAGTAAAAAGTTAATGCAATTACTATTGAACTATTTTGAGCAACATCTAACAATGTTGAAGCATTATTAAGACGTTTTACTTAGAAAATAGGTACTACGATACTTGGTCTTATGCAGAAGTTAGTTGTGCTTACGAAGCGAATTCAAAAACATATTGTACATCTTAAATAGTTATGTCTAGATATTCGCTCATACGGTGAAGGAAAACATCGTGAGGAAACCCACGGCTTAGTTAGTTCCAGACGTATTGACCAGTCTTTCCTCTAGGCAGCTGACTAATAAACATTTTAAACTCACACGATTCGAACTCATAATTATTTTTTTTCTATATATACTATGTATGTATTTACAAAAGAAAAATAAATATAAGTAGTATATCCGTTATCTAGTCACCGTAACACAAGCTTAGCAGCTTACCATGGGGCTAGATGGCGCTGTGTGTTCGTCACAGTATTTATTTATTTTTTTATTTATTTTTCCCGGGCCTTATTCGCGTATAATTATTTTTAAATTCTCTTACCTCGACGTTTCGATCATGTTACAATGATCTCGGTCGCGAGTGGACCAAGATCATTGTAACATGATCGAAACGTCGGTAACATGGATGAAACGTTGAGGTAAGAGAATAATTTATAACAAGGTAAAATGTGACTGTGCTAATACTTTTAGAGAATAAATCTCTTTGATTTGTAATAAAAGTAATGACAGGATAAAGAAAATAACTAAGTAGGTACGTAAAGTGAAGGGATGGAATATTCCAAGAAATCTCTACATTACCAGCCTTTGTGAAAGTCGGCGGTTCAGGGGATGTTTTCTCGAGAAGTTTCGCAGGAAACCTTTCTTTCTTTCTAATTCAGGGAAATATAGGTATATTAGCGACGAGGCATGTAGTGTGGTGACGAGACAATAGAATTGTAAGGTAAGTAGGTACTTTTTAAACAAGGCGTGTAGTGTGGTGACTAGATAATGAATGAAATAGGTACCTAGCTGCTTAACTTACGTGTAAATACCTAGATTTCTTAGTGAGGTTAATAGTAAATAAATATAGATATAGCCCATTAGGTGGCTAATTATTTGTCTTAAATGTAGTAAGTAAGTACTTATAAATACCTTTAGAGAGAGTAAGTAACTTAAACGAAGCAGTTTTTATTCATTTTGCTTATTTATTTTTTATTGTAAGAATAACCATTTTAACATGTTATCATAAACGATATTTAAGTATCAAGATTGTTTTCAGTAGGAGGTACAAATATTATTTAAAATCGGGATAAATTACCATACAAATATTGAGGTATGTAACAAGGAAATAATAAAACATGGTAAATATCCCATTTTATTAAGTACTATTCCGTATTTGTAACTATATTTCCATTTAACCATACCCTATATTTTACGGCTAAACTCAATTTCGAGGCTCATCCTCAAATGTTACAAAATAGAGCAATATTCACAAGATTCGACTTTTTTAATCGCAATCTCCTGCACTAATCCAATCCAAAAATCGATTGATAACAACTTACCAAAAAAATATATTTCACAATTGTTTTCAAAAACTCAAAAAACCAACTAAAAACACACTAATAAGAACAAAAATCACAATTTCCAGTATTATAATCACAGTTTTAACTTATATATTCTGTGTTATTTTTGCATGTATTTTGCATTTGTCTGTGGCTGTATGAGCGACACGTCCGAAGCCACGAGCCACGGCGCGGCACTATCGCGTGGCGGGAACTTGACATGCGCGGGAAACTACACGACAAGGATGTTAGAGTACGGATTTTAATAAAACGCTGGACCGAAGAGTAACTTCTTCGCGACCTAGACTATTGTAATATTGTCGAAACATCGAGGTAAGTAAGTAATTTAAAACTAACAATACGCGAATAAAATCCAGGAATCAATTAAATGTGAGTAGGTAGGGAACGTAGGTAGGTACAAATCTTGTGAGTTAAAAAGTAATTAGACCAAAGACCTCGTAAATATCGGTAGACAATAGGAATTTTAGTTTCATGATCAAACAAACAAAGCGTCTCTGCTTCAAGTCAGCCACAATTTGCTTGTTCGTTCTCCTCTACAAACCGTACAATTGCCAACCGATTTTTGAAGAAATTTCGTAAACAGATTCCTTGTTTTTTTACGATTTAAAGCAGACTTTGCAATGCATTTTCCAGTTACAGAAAAATTTAATCCTGGTAGGTTTATTAAAAAAAAAGTCCAAATAAATTAATGATAAAACCAATAAAATGCAAGCCGTCACAGGACGCCTTACAGATATGAGATATAGACATTGTTTTAAATAGCGTGGCGATGCGTCGCCACGGCTAGTATCGCCACGCCAACAATCAGCTTTAACCTCGCCTATAGTTATTTCATATCAAAAATGTGTAACGCGATCGCTACCGCGGACGCGATGCAATCAAAAGTTCACTAACATCCCTGTCTCTGTGTAAATCGATGTAGAAAATGTCTGACGAACTCACTTGAAAATTGCGCTTTGTCAGCAGCTTCAGAGAGTACCAGACCAGATCCAGCTTCAAGCTTTACTAGATTAATTATTATTACCTAATCGTAACAAAATACATTTAAAACATAGGAATGGTTAATACGGGTAAGATCGGAAGCGGGGAATATCTCCCAAAATAGGAAATATTTTTTATTGTGCGACAGTGTTCACAAGAGCAATTCAACCGGCTAGTTCCTCCGTGAAGGCAGACGTCGCTAGCCAAAACAATGCATTTTTTAACAAATTTATGTATTTACTTTTGGGTAGTGTCAATTTATTTTGCTTATAAAGTATAGGAAATTTTGTTATTCTTGTCTTTGCAATCATGGTTTTTTGAAATGAAGAGTAATTTGAACTCATTCAGACATATCTATGATCGCTGTATGAAAAGTTTCCCGTTATGGAGGAAGACCGAATGGTAATCATCCGATCTTTTACCTTGCAAAAATACAAGTGATTGTCAAATTTTTAAATCGTTAGCTTGTGCTCCGCGTATTTTCCTTGTGATTTTCGATACTTACCACCAAGGATTTCATTTTGTCCCTAGTCTTGGGGCTACATTTAGGTAACAAAAACTATTTAGATAAGTTACGTCATTTTGTCACTATTATTTAAATGCATGCTAAAGTTTGAGACTTACAAAATTTCGTTCGGGGTAAAACCGGATTGCTAAAACCAAAAGATATGTTTAACTTCACTAAATCTCTGGGAATACATGCATTTTCTGAAATTTGTGGGATATTTTCATTATAAGCTCTAGTACGTAAAATATTGGATGTATTCCTATTATGACGTTATTCTATGAGCAATAGAAGTGATTTTAACTGGGCATCCGATCTTAGCCCAAATTGATGATTTTTTTATGAGGCTCGAAAATCCGTGCTTAATAAATTTGAAGATTTATAAAGCAAAAACCAGTGAGAGTTGGCAAACAATTTAAATATCACGGTTCATGAGATACCAATAAGATACACAACCTGGTGACAGTCAGACCGACAGACGGACAGTGGAGTCTTTGAAAGGGTCTTACAGCCGAATACAAAAACGCCATGTATATTTAATGGCTACAAATTTGTAAGCGATTTTTTGAGTTTAAAAGCTGCTAAATTGTTTAAGTTGAACTTTTTTAAGAAGTGTTTCTGTAATCGGCCGTTACCCTAAGTAAAGGTTAAGGTTTTAACTGTGTGTTTCCGCAATTAGCCCTACAACTGGGCCTTTGTGCGTCATTTTAAGCCGTGGGTTTCCTCGATAGAGCGTAAGAGCGATGTTAATAGCGCACATAATTTTTTCTTAAAGAAAAACACATTGGTGCGCAGCCGGGATTCGAAACCACGACCTTCGGAATGAAAGTCGGGTATCTACCACTAGACCAACACCGCCGTTGCCCTAACATACCTACCTAGACTACCTACTCTACCTATTGAACACCGTATTTTCAAAGTAGGTATGTAGTACTTACATGTGACAAGTACAAAGGGGACCTTGGTACGACTGTACCAAATTGCTTACTTACAAACAAAAATAATTGGGCAAGTGTGTCCCTTGTCCGACCACGCGTAGGGTTTCGTAGTTTCCAAAAATAACAGAGACTGCTACCTGGAAAAGTCGTTACAACTAAAACCTACCCACTACGAGTACCTATGTAATATTCACCTGAATTTGTTCGAAATTTTACATCTTATTACTTTCAATTACACGTAAATTTGAAAAGACAGAAAACGGAATCCTAAAATGAAAAATTTTATTCGCATAAACTGTAGGTACTTAATAGTTTGGTGTTACTTGTTCAGTTCAGGACCTTGTACAGTTTATCGCAGTCGCAGCTTGCAAATTCGCAAAAATACATTATTTAAAAAAATTAAATAAAACGATTACACTTAGATAAATTAAATTAATTAGGTCCGTACATACAATGTAGTCAATTTTATATTAAAACTAGCTGCCCCCCGCGGTTTCACCCGCGTAACTTCCTATCCCGTAACGTTACTGATCCCTCACGTATGTCATACCAAGTGTTGCTTAACGATCATTCAAAGTACTATATAATATTTCTACCTCTAAACTAACCCTGTACCAAGTTTTATGAATATCGGGTCACCTGCTCTTTTTCACCCATCACGTATGTTGTACCAAGTGTTGCTTAACCCGTGTGATCATTCAAAGTACCCTATATATTATTTCTATATAAGAAAGAATTTTTGAAATCGGTTTAGAAGTTTCTGAGATGACCCCAATGACCCCCATACATACATACATACATGTTACCAACGTAACCTCTTTATAATATTAATTATTAATATTAAAATCTCTTTAAATTTGATTTGATTTTATTTTTAAATTATGTTGTTTTGTAGTTTTAAGGCTTTTTGTATTTTATTTAATTTTTTCTCATTAAATAATTATTTTAAACTTTAGTACCTACTTTATAATATTGTGAATGTCTAATAAATCAATATTAATTATCAACATAAAACAAAATATTAAGAATCAAAAGTACAATGAGATATTGCAAAATAATTTTTAAAAAGCACTGCAGTTTGGTGACACAACCGTCGGGTCAACCCTGAAATACCTGGGGTTGACCCTCGACAGCAGGTGGAATTTCCAGACGCATTTTGCCCGACTGGAACCGAAGTTGGTGGGAACGGCTGGCGCGCTCTCCAGACTCCTACCGAACTTGGGCGGACCGAGCGTAACAACACGACGCTTATACCTCGGCGTCTTACGCTCGATGGCCTTATACGGCGCACCTGTGTGGGCCGTTAATCTCTCGGATGGCGTCATTGGCACACTCCGTCGCGTGCAGAGGCTGATGGCCATCCGAGTGACGCGGGGATACCGCACGGTATCAGCCGAAGCAGCCGTCGTCTTAGCTGGGTCTCTACCCTGGGAGCTCGACGCGAAATCCCTCGCGTCACTTTACGAGTGGCGCGAGGAGGCGCGAAGTCGTGGCGATCGCCCGTCGCTCAGGGTGGTGGAGGAGCGTCGGGAGGAGTCACGCCATGCCCAGGTTGTGGAGTGGCGGACGCGGCTGCAACGGCCGTCGGCTGGAGTCTGGACGGTGGAGGCCATTAGGCCAGTTTTGGAGGGATGGCTGGGCCGTAATCATGGGGCGCTCTCGTTTCGCCTCACACAACTACTGGCGGCACACGGGTGCTTCGGCACATACCTGTGCCGTATCGGTAGAGAGGCAGACGAGAGATGCCACCATTGTCCCAGCGTGTGTGACAGTGCAGCACACACATTTTTCGAGTGCCCAGCCTGGGCTCGAGAACGTAATGAGATGGAGGCGGTAATCGGCCCCGACTTGTCGCTGCCAACCGTGGTCGCGGCTATGGTCGACGGCAACGAGGCGTGGCAGGCCGTCAGACAATACGCGGAGACAGTAATGTCTCGAAAAGAGGCTGCGGAACGTGAACGCGAAACCTCGCGTGACTCGAACCGTATACCGCGCACCCGGCGGAGGAGGGTCAGAAATGACCTCCTACCGCCCTAAATGGCTCTTGGCGGCGGACTCGGGGGAGTTCGTCGCCAACACACGAGCCCGAGATGGCGGCGGCGTTTCCACGCCGCCTCTCGAAGGTGGTTTTTTCCCGCCCATAGCGGGTTTTGGAGCTGGGGTCTGTCGCGACCACCCGCCGCTGGAGCTCGCCGATGAACCTCCGTGAGGAATTCCGGCGAGCTCTGGTAATTGCGGAGCGCTGGACACCGAGGGGTTTAGTGGGTAAACCTCTGGCCGCCCACCATCTCAGGCCAGCAGGGACCCCCACACACCGGGCCGCTCTCCCCCGGGAGCGGAATGAAGGTCTTAAGGCGATTCCCCTCGTTAAAAAAAAAAAAAAAAAAAAAAAAATGGTGACACAACCGTCTCGCATGGAGCCGACCGATTGAGCCGCGCGGCATGATGCCTCACAGAGTTGACTGGCCACCCTCATCATCGTCGCCCGCTACGTGTATATTATTATGTATATAAATAAATAATAAATAAATCCTATGACGAACTATTATTGTGGAGTTATTTTAAAACAGTAATATCTCGTGAGATATTTATTGAAATCAAGTGATGTTAAGGACAATTATGTTTAAGATTAAATACTTTTAATGAATAACGTATTTATTTGGATAAGGATTAATATCATATTTACAAAATTACTTTCGGAACAATGCATTGTTCTACAATAAATTTCATTACTCTAAAAAATGTTATATTGAGTCAACCTTAAGAGTTAGACATATGCTGTCGCGGACTATTTATTAGATCCTATTTAGAGGAAGAATTCTCTCATAAATGGTTTTTATGTAACTTTGACCGTTTACTCAGCGCACGCGACAGAATCTCGGAAAAGGGTTTTTTTTTTCCGTTTTTGCAACATTTTTCATGGATGCTCCGCTCCTATCAGTCGTAGCGTGATGTAATATAGCCTATAACCTTCCTCGATAAATGGACTATCATACACAAAATTATTAACAACAAAAGTATAAACAAATATAAAAACAAAACAAAAGAATTTTTCACATCGGACCAGTAGTTCCTGAGATTAGCGCGTTCAAACAAACAAACAAACAAACAATCAAACAAACTCTTCAACTTTATAATATTAATAAAACACTTTATTTATCCGGTTTTATCGCGTTTTTATTCATTATTTGACCCGAGCTTTCGCCAACTTTACAGTTGGCTTTTTCAAGGTTGACTGAACCAACCAACCAACTGTAAAGCCAACTGTAAAGTTGGCGAAAGCTCGGGTCAAATAATGAATAAAAACGCGATAAAACCGGATAAATAAAGTGTTTTATTATGCAAAATCGCGAAAACCATAGAAGAAATTTATAATATTAGTATAGATATGTCAAATATTAAGACGCTACAATTAAACAACTAGGTCATATTTTATGAGGTAGTTTTTTTTCACTAGTTGCGACACAGAATAAAACGCTTTTTTGAGCAAAGTTTGAGACTTTGAAAAACAGCTAAAATGAAAAACAGTTTTTGAAAACTCACAATGGTTTTAAAAAAGTTTAAAAGAGTTATCTAAGGGCACACGATAAGGCACTACTTAAAGCAGGAAAAAAAACTTCCCCATTTTACATGTACCCTAAAAATTGTGTACCTATTTAACTTTTATATTGTATCACTTTCTTGGCGTGAACAATATGTCTGTATAATCATTCATTCAGTCTATGAGCTAAGCCGCGGACAAACAGACGGACGGACATGACAAAACTATAAGGGTTTCTTGTTGACTACGAAACCCTAAAAAGGCTTCCAAGAAAATTATCAAATTAATTAGCTAATAGAACTTACCTACTATTAGTAATGGATATAATGGACCACTCACACGAGCTCTATAGCCTAAGTCTTCCATTATTATATTAACTTATGCACCTTATAATAATATGTATTTATCAATAAATGTTTTCATAATCCGGTTCCGAAACCACTACCTTCGGAATGAAAGTATAGTTATCTACCACTACTGCTTAGGTTACCAAGAGATTTCAGAAGTGCTTCGTAGTTTATAATCATCAACTGTTTTCCGATGTTTCACCCGCGTACGTCCCTACGCATACTCGTACTCGATGAAGGAACAATTTTTACTCTTTATAGACCTACTATTATCCTAGTTCCTACTGATATTATAGACTGTTACTGTTAGTTAGTATGTGTGTTTGTTACTCAATCACGCAAAAACTACTGAACCGATTGCGATGATACTTGGAATATAGATAGCTGGATACCGGGAATAACACATAGGCCCGCGGTTTCACCCGCGTAAGTCCCGTTCCCGCGGGAATATCGGGACAAAAAGTAGCCTATATGTTATTCCAGGTGCCCAGTTACCTACATTCCAAATTTCATCCAAATCCGTTCAGCGGTTTTTGCGTGATTGAGTAACAAACATTCAAACACATACACTTTCACATTTTTAATATTAGCAGGATTATCACCACCACCCTCGTTGCCGTGTGATAGGCTCCTCAAGTTGGTATATACCTGCCTATAACTAAAACAAGGATATCAATAGCGTACCTATGTCACCCAATTATAAAGGTAGGTGATATACCTAAAGCCTACCTAAACTAATCCATTTAATTAATTGAGGTTATGTTTACCTTCTGGAACTTTGTAGGTAGTGTTACAAAGGTATTAATTATAGTTAAGGGGGCTATAGGGAGCAAAGTTGCCTGGGAGAAATCGTTGTAAGCGATAATGCCGTCAATTTATACAATAATTATTTAATTGTATGTTTACTTTGTAATGTACTTATTATTTTTGTTGTTTAAGTAAATTATTTAGTAGATATTTATTTACACGACATGACACGTGACTCTCCATAAGTAGGTACCTATTTTTAAAGTTTATTTTACATTAAAAATTAAAACTAGCTGTAATAATAGCCGTACTAGACGATCGAATTTGCATCGCACGCACCGTACCATCAAGTAATATTCCTACTGTTATGAACGGTAGACTGGGTACGATTGTGCTACAGGATGATAGTGACCGTTGCTATTTTAGCGAATCTTTAAGAGATAGCGCAAGGGGTGCAAGGAAATAGAGGAGAAGAAAGAGCATTTTATTACGTTTCATAGGTTTGCGTTATCGGGCGACTTTGACGACCAGAGGAGACAATATTATTATCATCCCTTCTATTTAAAAAGTGTCGCATTGTTTATACTTTTTTAAGTGGGAGCAAAATAAATCTTTTCCGTTAAGATCTTTTTAGCGAACGGCAATGAGATTTGAATTTCGAACATGTATCTTTCATAGAAATCAAACGCATATTGTATGAATTACTAGCTCACTATTTCTGTATCTGTTTCAATTTTAAAAATAAGTCTCTTAATCATTTTCTCATAGAAAGGAGATAAAAAGTAGAGTATGTGACTCGACAACAAATTATTTTTCCCCATGGACAATATGCTTTGAATACCTTGATGCACTTAGGATTCTACGTTACAATCCTTCATTAGCTCCAAGGAGCGCCCTCGCCAGCGAAATACTAATTTGCTCCCTTGTCTTACAATCTACAATTTGCGTGGCCGAGCGGTAAATATGCCTTGAGCAATAAAAACAAATTTACGAAATATTGATTGTTTTTTTTTATGGAAGTGCCTTGTTGGTAACAATAATTATAGTGCCATTGTTGCTAGTGCGGTTGTGACTAAATAGTCCGTGAGCCAGATAGTATTTTTTGTCAGTCATTTCCTCTCAAGCGATACCCACCCTTGGAGCGGCAGCTGACGTTCACCATGCTATATAATGCGACTCTCTAAAGTATTTCACGAGTTATCGTATGAGAGGAAATTGGTCATGAAAATCTGTCGCTAGCTCACGGACTAAAAGCTAAGCTTATTATTTTTGTTTTTTGATGTCCAGAAAGCGAACGAGCTTAACCAACTGAGGCAACTGGTTTAGTACTTAAGCAGACGTAGGCAACGCTTATATTTTTTATATTATAGCTAACTATCATTTTTTTGTAATTATTGACGGTAAAATGAAAATTGGCGCAACCGTACCCAGTCTACCCTAATAAGATAATCACATGCTTGATTTGAATTTCTAATAACTTAAATAGTCTAAGCAAATCAAGCATGGTGATTCTATTAAAACATATTTTGTGTAGTTTACTTATCCTCCTTCAGTGATGATAAAAACTACAGTATTTGGTATATTTTGTTAGTAATTTTACTTTTATATACCTTATTGTTCTCTCATCTGAACGATGTCCCCGGTTTCATTCAGGAGCCAAAGGTTCGCTAAGACTTCAAATTATTTTAGGGTTGGTAGGTGTAAGACCATACGTACTGCAAACTGAAAATAGATTGAGAAATATTTTTACGGTCGACTGATTGCCTTTTTAAGGACCAAAAATTTGGTTTACCCGCCACCGCACTCTAGTCTCATCCAGATTCAGTTATCGCCTTTTGATTACGGGAAGGATGTTTATTTTATTTTTAATTTTAGCCTAAAACTTGACTAAATTTTGACTAATACAAGAAGTGCCTACAATCTTTCTGGGTGGTTTTGAAAAAAACATTCACGTGTACGAGGTCTCCAAAACACGTAGATACCTAGGTACTATTTTTCTTTGCTTACAATCCGGCACCCGGCTCAATAGATTTTCGAATATTTCGATATGCAGGTTAAATAATTTATTTCGTTTATTACAGTTCTTTGTGGATTCTTTATCTACCTAAATGACTGGTACGTATTAGTACACAGTTAAGGCACCGAAGCATTATAACCCTGTCTTACATCAAAGGCGTTATAAAATATTTAATCCGGAGCGTAAAGAAGGACTCTCGATTAACCGAAAAAATTAAGCACCTGAAGCGGTAGCTTTACTGCTCATTGGACGATAGTACCATTACTGTCCTTCAAAAGTGTTAGTGTGGACGCTTCTGCACAAACTGTCAGCCCACTACATTCCACGAATACTCCAGGTTGCGTAGTTCGTGTTTGGTATCAAAAGAAAGGTCTTGGCAAGCTCATTACAAAATGTAAATATTATACGCTGGTAGTTTTGCGAACAGTAAACCTCGCAAGTGCTTATTATTGGAAGGATCTAAATAGGTATACCATTATTATAAGTAGCTTATCTATAAGTAAGTTCGTTATGAAATGTGGTTCCAGGAGAACGTAGATAAACGTTCTATTCTATAGGTGCAAGTCGAAAACTGGGCAATTTACTGTATCTAGTAAAGCTTTATCATAATTACTTAGAAGATCATCATAAGATCGTCGATCGTCATCAATTAATAATGAGAATTAGTGGAAGTTAGCATGAAAAATAGATTTCATAGTTGGTTCGAAGATATCAAGTATTTCTCAAAGAAAGAACAAAAGGGGGGTCAAGCAAAAATCTTCCACGATAAAATACACCTATATTATGCTCATTGAACATCCACTCTAAATTTTATTAAATTTGGTAAAAAAAAATACGACCTGTAGAGGAGAAGGTGCAAACATAATATATACTTACAGACGAAAACAAATTTCGCTAGACTTGAAGCAGAGACTTTTCGCTCGTTCAGTTAATAATCGGTGTTTTGTTACACTACCAATGGAAGGGCCGCTGCTCTTCTTATAGACCATTCCATGTTTCAGTGCGAGTCTGTTACGAAACAAAGACGATAACGACGACAAAGTCGAAAACACGACGACGACGACGACGAAAAAATCAAAACCAACGCGACGTCGTGGGCGGCACTACGACCCTAACTGGGGATACGAGCCTTACTGGCCGGGGGGACAGTGGGTCCTCTACGGGGACCCGAACGCACCTACGACCCAGGCACCCCCTGAGATATGCGGGGACGAGTGCCACTATCTCTACCAAGAGTAAGTCAGCTGATATAACGTACGGAACCGTTTTATCAAATGGCTTGCAACAAATACACACCTCTACAAAGGACTTCGAAAAAAATGTCCATGACTTTACGAATGATGATAATTTAATGTAGTTTTTTCATTCGCTTTACAAATATATTTACTAACATTTTATCAGAATTATCATCACTCCTGTTTTCTGTTTGAAGTTTACCTTCTTATACTACTTTCTTGCTAACCCCAAGCCCCATAGGGCAGAGACATATTACATCGTCGTCTTCACTCCTAGAAAACTGTGCAATTGAATATCAATTTCAATCACGGTCTGTTTTTGCTTTGATATAATCATAAGTCTTGTTGAACCCAGTTGGTTCCAGTCTGTCCTTATCTAACTAACCGACGACCACTAAAGTCAAAAAAGGACAGACTGGGGTCTCTCTAATACCAGGCGGGACCGTTTTTTTGCCGCAGTAAGCTATCTAGTTACTAGTAGGTACTATTTGTATGTCATGGGGTCTCATCTCGAGGAAACGAAAATTACTTAGTTCTTAAAATTATTAACAGATGGACATAGAAGTATTAATTTTAATTTTTAGAATCAATGCAAATGCAATATAGTTCTCACTCTTAAATTATTTTGTTTTACGAATCCATCCATACAAAATATTAAAAATCCCGTTAAAACCCAAAACCATTAACATAGTGGCCACTAGAAGTATCTCCACATTCGCTACAGTTTTAACAATAATCGCATTACGACTGTTAGGAATAGATGTATGAACTGAGGGATCTTTACGTTAGTATATACAAGATGTAACGGGTAAGCCCTTTTAATCCGAAAGGGGGTTGTTCTAGACGTTTAGGCGAACAACTTTTGTTCTACGACTTTTGAAAATTCGAAGTACTTTTCGAAAAATTTAGGTGTAAAGTTTACTTGAAAATCAGCTGTTTCTGAGAGTTCGAGGACATTGACCTTATGTTGTTCTTTCATTTAGTTTGGTCTACTACAATCAAACCTTCAATTGCCTTTATTTTCAAAAACAGCTGTTTTTCCAGTGAAACATAATCTCAAAATTTTCAAAAAAAAGTTTGAATTTTCAAAAGTCGTAGAACAAAAGGTGTTCGCCTAGACGTCTAGAACAACCCCCTTTCGGATTAAAAGGGCTAACCTGTTACATCTTGTATATTATGTGATCTGTAACTTTATTTTTATTTAGTCTACCTATTTTAAATATTTTATAATTTTCTCATTTGGCCATAGGGGAGACCCTGTATGCAAACCGCCCCGGTCTTCAAACCGCCCCGGTCTTCCCTATGGCCAAATGAAAATTATAAAATTAAAAAAGGTTTTCGGGTTTGATCATATCCGTATTTTAAAGAAAAATAATAGATTTCGTCGTTTTATATTACAGGGTGGGCAAAGTGTGTGGCCGTTTTATAGACAATAGGACAAATCCTGTTGGAATAAAGAGCGAAACGAACAAGGATGGCATTATATGTTCTGGCGGTTGTTCCGGGCAGTATTATGAAACGTATTACCTGGGGTACAGAACGTTCGACACCTACTGCGAGTTCCTAGATGAGGCGTGCAAGTCTGCTAATGACACGAAACCTGCCTTCCCAAGTTAGTATTCGCCTAGTATTTGCCACGTTATAGAAATTTTATACCACAAATGTTATTTTTACTTTACTTTCCAGCATATTAGTCTCAATTTGGTAGGTACTCGATGCCACTTCGGGGTTGGTCCCTCGAATACGACCCTAAAATCGGGCTGACTAAACGGGCCCAGGCTGACAGAGGCTGACCGAGTTTTAAAACAAAATTTTTACATTTACTTTCCACCATATTACTTACAATTTGGTACTCAGTGAATTAGGGTTGGCCCACGGGGTTGCCCCTCGAATGAGTCCATAATAATATCTCATACAATGCTGTTCAATGTATTGATGGCGATTAATAATCGCATCGAATGGTTAATGTTAATTTATAAACTAAAAAGGTTCCTAGCTCGAGCGTAACTCACTTGACTTCGTAAGCGCCATAGTATTTCTAGTTTAATAAGAATTGCTATTGCTAATTGAATTAGGTAAATCTATATTACCTATATAAATTGCAAAATACCTACTACTTATCAATACAGGAAAAACATTCTTCATATGGGTACCTATAATTATCCCGATTTGTTGTAAAATGAAAAAATCTATGTTTTTAACGAGTTTTTTTTAATATAATCATTTAACTACTTAATTGTGTAAACAAAACTACCACTTTATTTTGGTAGTCTTATTTTATTGTGTCTAAGAAGGATAAATTAAATACCAAAATATGTTTTGTAATTTAATTACTGAGAATATTGACATCCAAATCTACATATTCGTTAAATTCGTCATCTTAACATAGCGAACGGTGTTGAAATTCAAAGGTGGTGTTTTTGTTTGTACAGGGTTTATCTTGGTACACATGGGCCCTTGTTTGGAGGACCACACGATCTACTACAAGCCGATGAACCACGCGGAGCAACCTGTCAGCCGACTTTACTTCTATCTCAGATCGGTGGAAGACACATTTTACAACCTAGGGATATCACCGTTCTAAGCTGAACTTCTGTAAAACATAAATTTTGAATATTTAATCATATTTATTGTTAAACAATACTCAAGGCGCAAACTCAGTATTGGTGTCCTTCTCTTTACTTTACCATTCAACTTTAACTTTACCACTCTGCTACTTTACCATTTAAATCCAAAAACTCCTGATAATGATTAACTTCGTATAATTAGTAGAGGAATCCAGAGAGCTTCGGTATTTGAATCCGATGTCGGAAATGATTTTTCCATCTCGTTGTTAAAGATAACTATATTACATAGTTACAAAATATAAGACCGTTACAAAATATAAGACCGTTACAAAATATAAGTAATTCAATCACTACGCAGGCGTTCGTGAAGTAATATTTATTTTAATTACTTGTAAATAAATACATCATCAACACATCAATACGTTTTGTTTTCACGCCAAAACGGCCCAAGTCTGCGCCGAATTGTTTACATATTACCCATAATATTATCGGTTCATATACCTACTTAAATGTTATTGAATAATTTAATTACCTATTCGGAATTATGGTAATAAAGCTATGGCTTCTAAACGTCGGATTGGCACATGGGATCGGCATTCAAATAATGCTAATATTAAAACAACGGGAGTAAAACCGTAAAATGAGGTATATTTATTTCCATAGTTACCATACAATTAATTATGTTATGTGTATAGATTAAGTAATCACTAAGTATAATATATTATAGTTTATTCTACTACAGAAAAATACTTACATCAACAAAAACAACGCGGGACCCGACACTGTGCGGGATTAGAATAACGTATCTTTTCTCAAGCCGAAAATCGACTTAATGTAAGTTTTTTCGTAAAAAATAACGCGAACGTGATAGTTAAGTTAACGCGTATTTTATATGGAAACTGGTCACTTCGATATGGTCCGCTAGAGGCGCTTTTTGAGTTTCCATACAAAATACGCCCTAACTTAACGACACGTTCGCCTTTTTTTACGAAAAAATTCACACCAAGGGTTCTGAACTACATCTTCCATTTTTGTAAGTGTAAGTATTCAACCATCTACAACTTAGGCATTCGGAATCCCAATAGGCATTAGGTTACATCAATAGCATAAAAATGTAATGTTATTAATTTTTCAATCCAATAAATACCTAATGTCCAATAGTTAGTGAATTATCTAACACGCTTGTCAGCGAATTCAAAGCGCAGCGATCACGAAGCGAGTTCGTTGCAGGCGCACAGCGAGTTAGCAACGTAGGTACGTTCTGCGTTCTGTACTCCTACCATCAGTCGGTACGTAAATTCGTAAACTGTAACGTCCTGTAATGTCCTCGTCGCAAAATATCGGCTCGCACAGTCGGCTATTAGCTCCCGGTGCGGCAGGGAACAAGTGGAATGGGCATCGTGTGCACAAGGTTAACGATATAGCTTACGTATCAATTCATGGTTGGGTTAGTCTATACAGCTTAAGTAATATGCACACGTTTTTAAAGCTTATCTCTTTTACTCGCCAGTTACAATACATATTAGATGCGGTTTCTGTAATTTAAAATAACAGTCGAAAGGTCTTAGTTAAAAATTAATAAAAATTAAAATACTTTCCAAAATTCGTCAAAATCTCATGAAACGCCACGGAAATCGGTCTAGGGTGGCGCCATCTGCGATCAGCTTTCCCAATTGGCTTGCGCACGAGTGTTTAAAATAAAATGGTATTGACGCGGTGAGCTCGCTGAACGCCCGCCTGCGATGTGGGGCGTGCCAGAATTCAATCCGAGGACTATTAATATAATTAGATTTTAAGGTGTCTATGTCTATTCGTTCGCCTTTTTCCTTTTAAATATCTAACGTGATCTTGGTCATCATCGTAAAGGGTCCTTTCTATCCAACGCATGTAAGCTTCAACCTGAAACATGTAGAATATAAATCAGGCTTAATACTCTCCTAAATGCCGTTCCGGGATATTGCCAGTAACCCATATTTTACTTACTTACCTTTGTATAAACATCAGGTTTTCCTTTTGCACAAGGTATGCCCCACGAAACGATGCCAATTTGACGACCTTCTCTCACAAGTGGACCTCCAGAGTCCCCCTGTTGGGAAAACACAATTCAATTCAAATCAAAATTTAATTTCACTAACATTTTACATAGTCGTTTTGATTCATCAGTAATTTAGTGTGTTTTTGGAACAGTATCCCTAAAAATATTTTCCAAAATCGTACATCATGGTAAGTACGTAAATATGTGCACTGTAACATGAACAGTTTGGACATGTCCTCAATGCAAAATATGGGGTAGCACGGCCGACAACTCGCCACCGTTACGGCAGAGAACAGTTGGGGCGGGCGCGCTGCACTATTGAGCACTAGGTCAAACTGTTAATGTTACAGTAAACGTATTTACGTATCAACTCATGATAGGGGTACACGTCGCATTCCAAAGGCACGTTCCAATGAAAAGAAGAAACTCGTGGCGTTTTTCGATGTGATTTCAACAATTTAATTACCTAGCTAGGTATTTCCAAAAAGATAGCATTATTAGAAAGGTGTATTTTGGTGGTATCAAGAATAAATACCTACGCTACGTAGGTACATTAAGGGTCCTCAATTTAATATTGCATATTTTTAACTTAAGGCCCCTTTGGTCGCTCGGGGCATGGTCATGATTGACTGGTATAGAAATTTTATGGCATGAACATATTTTATCTAATGTCTTTATCCCGGGAGCGTTTGTATGTAGAACAGAGTAGCTGTACCCTTTCCCCTTAAGTGACAAAAAACCGCAATAAAATTATTCAACGATTACGAAAAACAGTTACCATCGTAGATTTTCGTAATGACTGACTTCAAGGACAATAAAACTTATACCGCGATTTTGTGCTTGGCCCTTGCGTTACCAATCTAAGTATACTTAGACTCTTTGTGATTGGCTATTCTTGCACGAGAGTGCTACTAGAAAGTCGTACTATATTTTAGTGAGAGGGAATACCTATGAGCAGTCTACTGGTTTTATCGTCTTTGATTAACTTACATGGCACGCTCCCGCACCGGCCTTTGTGAACGCACATATTTGAGTGTCAAAAACTTGGTAATAATGCGCTGCTTTGCACTCTTCGTTGGTGATGGACTTCAATTCTAGTAGCATCAAGTCGTTTGGTATCTTGCCAGGGTACTGAAAATTTAATTTTATTACTTACTAGCTGCGCCCCGCGGTTTCAATCGCGTAAGTCCCGTTCCCGCGGGAATATCAGGTTAAATGTAGTCAATGTATTATTCCTGGTATCCAGCTACTTATATTCCACATTCATCGCAATTGGTTCTGTAGTTTTTGCGTGATTGAGTAACAAAAATCCAAACACACACACTTTCACATTTATAATATTAGTAGAATAGGATACACAAGGGATGGGATTGTTGATGGATAATTAGTATGGTTATCTGAAGTCGACCAGTTTTACTCGATGGGTCAAGATTTATTGCATAATCATGAGTACAATAAGTTGATACATAAAATGATAAGCCTCATCATGATACCCGTTTGGGCATAGCAATTTAATATAAAGTACAAATAATATTTTAAGGAGAGCTAATACGAAAAAACTTCGGACCCAACCAAACGTCAGTACTTAGGTAGTTATTGTTTATTCTGAACCAATATTACTATATACTTTCAAGACCAAAGAACAAAGAATATATTGAGAATTCTGGGTCCAGAATGAACTACAACTACCTACTGACGTTTGGTCGGGTCCGAAGTTTCGGTCAAAGATTTTTCGTAATACAACTAGCTCCAGGCCTAGACAAGTGGCAAACGCTTCCAAGCGTTTCGTTTTCTAAAAACGATAACGCTTTAGCGTTAACGATATTCAATTCGTAGCCAAATGTACAATTACCTGGCGAACGCTCATTCTATTTATTCATTCGATAAAATCTACAGTTCTGTCTATGGTTTCTATCGCAAACGTCAAATTCAATTTGACAACTGAAAGCAGGCGCGTAGAGTCCATACAACTCGATTCCCATCGACTTACCTTTGAAATTGGGCACATAAGTACATAGTTAAAAACCTACTACCAACCTAGTGCCTAACCTTTTCAGTGCGTTTTGTTGTTTTGTGTTTTGTGTTTTTCTGTGTTGGATTGAAAGAACACGTGTACATAAGGTGAAGTTTGACTATAAAGGTAGGTGAATTATGAATTACTGATTTCCTCCTTTTGGCTGAAGGAAATTTTCATAACCTGAGTTATGAAAATAAAAAAACACATAACATAATTAATTGATTTAGGCCATGCTCGTCCTGAAATGACGATTTATTACAAAAGAAAGGACAGAACGGATTTACGACGAATTTATCGTATGTGAAGGTGGGGCCTATCACCGCGACAAGTTTCTCAAATGTTCAGCTAAGGAAGGGAAGTACTGATAATGCCAGGCGCAGTAGCGCCTGGCTTCAACAGTACTTCAATGGGCGACCGTTTAAGTGTGGAATTGCATTGCGGTAGGTAGTTGTAAGAACAACGCGGGATCGCGACTTGCGCGAGTGAAACCGCGGGGCGCAGCTAGTAGCTCTATAAACAACGAACCCGGCATTTTTGCTATTTGGTCCAAACACCGGCGAGCAACATGGTTTCTACGTCTAAGCCACACTTCTTCACAATGCGCAAACCACAAGTCTTAGGGTGTGTATTTTCACAAACAAAACGTCAATAATCTATTTAACAAAAACTCGACACGACGAAGCTTTCCCAGCTGATTAAAAAATCCCCTTGTTTTTTTAGTTTTCTACAAGGTGCTGGCGTTCGCTTTGTAAGCGTACGATAGAAACGCTCACGAAGCGTTTTCGTTTGTCAAATATGCCACTTGGCTACACTATACATGGCGCTAAACGCACGGCAAACGTTTCGTTAGATGGAATAGAAAATGAATAAACGCTTGGCTACCAATTTTAAAGTTCGTTACGCTAGACCACGTGATATTTCGATAGCTAATGTCAACCACATACATTTACCATTCTATTCTACTAGCGTTAACGATAATAGAAAGCCACTTGTCTAGGCCAGTAACGTAACAGATTAACAGATAGTCGCTGGCACTGTGTGTAGATGAGGTTATTTTGTACTTTTTAAAATCGGATTTTATTTAGTTCACGTTTCCTTACCGATGTGGTACCCCATCCAGTGAGCAATAAATCCTCTCCTTTCTGCACAGGTTCATCATTTAGCTCCACAGCGTCAACGAGACTGCTAAATTCGATTTCTTCCTCAGTAAACAGGACTGCTATATCGTTTTTGATAAGGTTTGAGTCATATTCTTCGTGCTGTACGGCCTTACGGATCTTATAAGCTTTGCCACCAGCCCTTAGTTGGTTGGTTCCGACTACGGCCCGATAGTATTTTGGTTGCAATCTAAAAGTAGATAATAAGAAAATTATTAAGTAACGGGGTATTTCCATGTTCAAATTTGTTTATTACGGGGCTCGAATTTTGGTGAACAATGACATGGTAAAAACTGATTTATAGTGAAAGAAAACTAACTTAAAATCTAAATAATACTATAACATTCACTTGTTTGTTTGTTTGTAGGTTCCGAAACTTAAGCTATCTCAAAAATTCTTTCAACAATAGAAAGCTACATTATCAAGGTGTAGTATTTATAGGCTTATATAAAAATAAAATCAAACTTATGAAAATGTGTAAGCAACTCCCCTGAAGGAGAGTTGCTTATAAATAACGGACAGATACATAAATTTTATTTGTATTATTACAACGTTAAGAGGTCAGATCAAAACAAAATGTAAAAGACACAAATATCGCGAACAGGGCGGGCCTATCATGAAAGCGATTTCTTCCAGTCAACCTTTGGATGCAATAGATCTGTTTTAGCTTGAGTGGCTTGTTGTATAGAATGAAAACAACCATTTTATATACCTATGACTAGCTGAGTCCAGCGGTTTTACCCACATAAGTCCCGGTCCCGCGAGAATATCGGGATAAAAAGTAGCCTATGTGTTATTCCAGGTCTCCAGCTACCTATATTCCAAATTTCATCGCAATCGATTCAGTAGTTTTTGCGTGAAACAAACTCACATACAACATACTTACATGAATACAAACTTTCGCGTTTATAATATTAGCAAAGACCATTAATCTTCCGTTCCGAGGCCATGGTAGTTTTTTGAGCTAGCTAGGGATAAAATAAAAATACTTAATTAAATAATTTAAATTGAAAACTATTACAATAACTCTATATAATATAGTCTACGTACACTAGAACGTTTTGATACAAATAATTATGAGGCGGTAGTTTACTGTAACTTTTTAGAATGTTGTTAAATAAAACAGACAAATCACATATCCGTCAACCTTGAAAAATTCAACTGTAAAGTTGGTGAAACCTCGGTTTGCTTAAAACCATTTATAAAAACGCGACTAAACCGGATAAAAAAAGTGTTTTATTACCATTAATCTTGATTAGTAAGATAAGATAATGATATAAGTACCTGTCGACACAATGTGCTGCCGTTAGTATGACTCTAGGAGTAACAAGGGAGGCGCCACAGAAGTGCCAAACACCGTACACTCTTAGCGAAACCTGAGGAAAAAAATATAAACATTACAATAAATTGTCGTAAGATCTGGAAAGACCTCGAAACGTAAGACGTTGATAATATGCAAAATACTTTGTAACTCTTTCACACAAAAACTATTGCGATAAAATAGGTAGAGGGAGACCTGGAATAACACTTAGGCTATTAAAAAAACACAATATTTACGTGGGTTTACTCGCGTTTTATTTAATAACTTTATTATTTTATATTATATTATAACGCTAAATAATTTTTATCCCGATATTCTCGCGGGAACGGGACTTACGCGGATGAAACCGCAGGGCGCAGCTAGTAATATAAATAAAGAGGAAATATTTATTTATGTGTATGTTTGTAATGTAATGATATGGCTTAGAAATTACTGGACCGATTTCAAAAATTCTTTCATCAATAGAAATTGTTACATAGAGGAATACTATAAATAACTTCTTTACGGGATCGGGACTTATCCGGGTGTAATCCCAAGCGTATAAGATTACACCCGGATAAGTCCCGATCCCGTAAAGAAGTTATTTATAGTATTCCTCTATGTAACAATTTCTATTGATGAAAGAATTTTTGAAATCGGTCCAGTAATTTCTAAGCCATATCATTACATTACAAACATACACATAAATAAATATTTCCTCTTTATTTACGGCATCACGGGTGAATACGGCTAGACCGATTTCGATAAATAATAAATAAATTGCACTATTGTACTACATTGCAATCTAGCCCCAAACTAAGCACTAGGCTTGTATTATGAGTACTAGACAACGGATATACTACATAGTATACTTTTTTTTGTAAATATACATACAAAGTACAAACAATATATTATACATAAAATTCTTTTAATCAGATCAGAAGAAGGTTCCTATGCAAAAAAAATGCTAAATATTGAATATCGGGACTTACGCAGGTGAACCCGCGGGGCGTAGCTAGTAAGATTAATAAAGAGGGACTTACTTGATAAGGAAATGATCCGTTTGGTGCTTTTACCCCTCCGACAATTCGCTCCCATTCTAATCGGTTTGCATCTTGTTTTGTAACATTCGATTCTGTATTACCTGAAACTGAATCATAGACAAAACGATGAATGAATATAGTTTTTTATTGCAAACACCAAATATAAATTACATCAAAGAAAACACATACACAACTTGAAAATAGGTGGCCTTATCGCCTAAAGCGATATTTTCAAGGCAACCTTTGTATAGACAAGAAGTAAAAACAGGTGAAAGGTAGGATATTTACACAGGAACGCGGTACATAAGTAAAACACACAGTAAAACAACAACAATTATTAATCTGCACTACCATGATATCTTATAAGTTGTCGCTAAATCGCTACTAAATGTCGTTTGACTGAAAAAAACATCAAATAACTTTTAAAAAAAAATTAAAAACCAATTTCAAGGTTTTTTAAATTATTTTTTTATTCATACATATTGTGGTTTTTTATTATATTATTTATTTGGTATTTTTTATTAAAAATTTATTAACAATTATGTTCCCAAAAACAAAAGAAAAAAAAACACAGCAAAAACATTTGTCAGAAGTGGGATTCGAACCCACGCCCACAGAAGTGGACTGCGACCTGAACGCAGCGCCTTAGACCGCTCGGCCATCCTGACTTGACAACGGGACTCGAAATTAACCATTGACTGCTTTATCGGAGATTTGATGACTTTTTACCACAGTTTACCTAGTAGTTGGCCCCTCGGCATAAAATCCCAAATAATTGAGTTTTTTTAGGAGACTAAAAAATAGGCAAGTGCATGTCTTGTCGTGCCACGAGCAATGTTACGTAGTTTCCATATAAATAAGTAAAAATAGGGATTGCTATTTTGTAAATATTCCACTAAATTTGTTATAAAATTACTTAGGTACAAAAAACATAAGTAGGGTAATCCGAATAGATAATCTACTTTCCTGGAAGTCGGTAAAAAATGAGGCCCATGAGCCCGTGACAAAAGTCGGGGCTTCAATGCCGGTGTAATAGGTTGGTAGGTAGATAGTATAGAGGGTGAACCATTTCGATGAGCTTTCAGGGGAATATCCTAAACTATAAGACATCTTATCTCATCTTACTAGTCTTACTTTCTTACTAATATTATAAACGCGAAAGTTTGTATGTATGTATGTGAGGTTGTTACTCTTTCACACAAAAACTACTGAACCGATTGCGATGAAACTTGGAATATAGATAGCTGGGGACCTGGATTAACACCTATGCTACTTTTTATCGCAATATTCCCGCGGGAACGGGACTCACGCGGGTGAAACCGCGGGGCGCAGCTAGTAGCAAATAATGACAAAATTTAAAATGGTTATCATTAGATTTTTGATAAAAATTATTTCCTGTCTAGGGAAATATTTTTTTTCAAAAATCTTATGACCTAACCTTCTACTGATCAAACCATGTTTTTATTGCAAAAAAAATATATCCTATATTATTGTACTAATCGATAGTGTAACTAATATAGATCAAAGAAACAAAGATGGTGTGGTAAATTGGCAGAAATGTATATTTTTTTATAAAACTATGAAATAGTCAAGTCTTCTGACAAGTCTCGTGCGTTACCCGTACCTATTACAATGAACTACTCAATTTAAACGACTGCACTAGTTAGCATTTCTTATCATTACAGATCATGTTCCAGTTTCCAAAATATTCGCACACAGTTCAAAGTATGATCTTTAAATCCTTGATGGATGCCATTTTAAACAATTAGATTGTTAAAATCTGTTTTTCGGATAAAGCATTTATTTTCATTCTACGGATAAAATATATTTTGTCAAAGAAGTTCGAACCCAACTAAATTTAAAAGCTGAAGGCTGTTTAAATTTAGATCTTCTAATTTAGATTTTAATTCTTTTTTAATATCATAGTGACGATTTTTATTCGGTGGGGTGTTACTTTTTATTTGTCAGATATCTCCATCTAGGGATTTGATGAATCAGCCCTAAATTGAATATTTTTATTAAAAATAGGCATTTCTCTATAGATTTAACATTCTATGTTTGTTTTCAGCAAGGGTTTCCAGGATTTGATTTCTACCAGCAACACTATCGATTGGTACAATAATATAGGTTGTGAATTTATTTTCAAAAGACAAGCTTCGATTCCTGGCTACGGTAGTAATTTAAAAAAAAAATTAAATTAATAATGCCATTTTAGTTTTAGTCAAAATCGGGGACGCTAACTACTGCTTTTAGCATTTTTCGCTATCTCTTACCTATCTGTATCTGACAAACTTTCAGAGTGATATCCTACCATCTGAATGTTTGTCAGATACAGATACAGATATTTTATTGGTAACGAGATTAGTTACATGTCATGATAAAAATAATCGAAATGGTTAATGCAACCTGTATAATTATTTATTTTGAATTCTAGAAAACATTTACAATTTAGCAGTCTTACATACAGAAAGGCAATTTTAAGGCACTATTTATGTGGCATTAAATAAAAGTTAATTTAATTAAGGGCCCCTCCTGATTAGTTACTTATCGGTGCGATTAGATGTCCAATGCGAAGGGCATTGGACATCTCATCGCACCGATAAGTGGTTGTATGGAAATGACTTTACCGTGCGATGTCGACGGTTGTAAAACTTATCGGAGTTATCGGTCGCATTGGATGCATCGCATTGTAGCGTTGCAATAGCTAGACCTAGAGAAGTAACTTGTGCAGCACCGAATGAACCATGGGCGGCAACGTAATAGATTGCGGGTTTAATTACGTCCGCCGTGGACAAATATTTGCTGTCCTACGGTTCATGTGTATATGTTTACAACAACAAAAAATGTAGTAGGTACTAGGTACCTCGACTTTGTCCGCGTTGTTCGAAGACTTACCTACAAACCGCTCGCGCTGTGCAAAAAAAATACATTGCGATACGATGCGATGCCGAATACGGTTTCTAATCAAGACGGGCCCTAAGGTTTTATAGCTCTGGTTTTATCGTCTAGGTATTAAAATGAGCTGTATTTAATTGTTTTCAAAGTAAGATAAACCAATAACAACCACATGATAATAATATTGAGTATTATATAGTACTTTTCTTTCATATAAATATTATTCGCCGAGATGAATGCTGGATTGATTTGTAAAGTTTTAATTTGTAAGTAGTTTTTAATTTCTCTTCCTATTGATTGTATAAATCCCGCTTGCTTGTTTACACACTTTTTATGGTTTCCGTCATACCATTCATAGTTTCGTCATGTCCGTCTGTCAGTCTGTCTGTCCACGACAAACAAGAAAATGAGTTTTATTACAGTTGAATATCGCAACGAAACAGAAGAAAAATCTAAAAGGAAAGAAGCCAAAAAATATAAGCATATTACATAGGTACTCATGACAGATACGTTTGTATGGAGAAACAGTAGGTAGGTACCTACCGTTTCCCCCTTTTGTATGGAGAGGTAGGAGAGGTAGGTACATTTTTCAAAACTAGACCTAAGTATACAGCATGTTCCGATGATGACCATTTAAGCCGAAAGGGGGTTGTTCTAAACGTCTAGTCAAACAACTTTCGATCTACAACTTAAAAAAACATACTTTTTTTCGAAATTTTTCAGTTATTATTTCACTAAAAAATAGCTGTTTTTGAGAATAAAGGTAATTTACGATTTGATTGTAGTTATCCAAACTGAATGAAAGGTCAATGACCTCTAACTCTAAGAAACAGCTGATTTTTAAGTAAACTTTCAACTTATAATTTTCGAAAACTACTTAGAAATTTCAAAAAAAATTATAACAAAAGTTGTTCGCCTAGACGTCTAGAACAACTAGATGTCTAGGCGAACACTTCGGCTCAAATGGTCATCGTCGGAACACGGTGTATAAGATAGGTATCTTTTTTGCAGATTGTTTCTTCTCTGTGAACTTACTGGAAATAATCACAAACTGCGAAGAGATTGATCCTATCGAATTCAACAATTTCTTTTTAAGAGAGGTCAATTTATTTCTTATCTACATTAATGTTGAAATAAAACTCATTTTACTGTCATAAAAGCGTTGTTCTGTTTTGTTTGTTAAAAGGAGTCTGCAATAGGCTCCTAAACGTTGGATCGGCATTGCAACAATGCTGATAATAAAAACATCGCGATTAAAACCGTAAAATGAGTTTTATTTAACGCTGTAACTTTGCAATAGTATTTTTTTTATTCTTTTATTCAGGTTGAAGACGACCTACCTCCATTGGAAACCATTAAAGACTGCGATTGCCCCCGGGTCTACCTGCCTGTTTGCGGCACAAACAACAGAACCTACACCAACATTTGCAAACTGAATTGTGCCAATAACTTTGTTCGAGGAAAAGTCCAAATTTTATATACAGGACCCTGTTTTCAGTTCATTGATCCTTTTGAATATTGAATTAGTTAAAACGTTTTGAACTTTTTAAATTTAGGTAGTACACGATTTGTTTACAGTTTTCCAGCCCTTAATCGCGCATTACTTACTTCTTATTTATTTTCTTAAATTCACGTTTCAACATTGTTATAATAGTCCTTGGTCACGAGGAAACTGGATACGCGATTAAGGTCCAGTTAAATGTAAGGAATATAGTGTCTATTTGTCCACAAATTGTCTATTTGTCTATTTGTATTGGTTCGTAATGAAGAGACTTATAGATTCAAATATAGATATCTTTCTTAAATATCTGTCTCAAATAAGTTTTTCCGACGTATATAATCACAAAGATCCAAATGATGCCTATAATGCCTTTATTGAAACGTTTAGCCTTATTTTCAACCTATGCATACCTGTGGTGAAAATTAAAATCACTTGCAAAAAAAGACATAGATGGAAAACTAAAGGAATTATGGTATCAAGTAAAATCAAAAGACAACTTTACTTAAAGAGCATTTCTGGTTCCAAAGATACAGATGGTAAATATAAAACATATTGTAAATTATTCAAACGTATTATAAGAACATCTAAAAAACTATTAAATACCAAATACATAAATAATAGTACCAACAAATGTAAAGCAACATGGGGAATAATCAAGCAACATTCTATGCCAAATAATTCAATTAAGACAACTATCAACACTATCAAAGTAGGTACAGAGGAAATAAAAAGTCCTAGTCAAATCGCAAATACTTTCAATAACCACTTTATTAATATAAGTAATTCAGATCCACATAATGATAGTTACATAGGCACTGGTCCAACATCAATAAATGATAGAAATTGTTATAGTATCTTTTTGATTCCTGTTGATCAGTATGAAGTAAGAAACGTAATAAGGCAACTTAAAAACAAAAAAACTGCTGGACATGACAGTATTCCTATTCAAGTTATTAAACTTAGTGTAGATATTATAGTTGAACATCTAGTTTATATTATTAATTTAACTCTCGAAAATGGATCTTTCCCAAATGACCTAAAACATGGCATCATTAAGCCGTTGTTTAAAAAAGGTAAAAAAAATAATGTTGAAAATTACAGGCCCATATCTATTCTTCCTAGTTTTTCCAAAATATTTGAAAAGATAATATACAACAGACTTGTTTCGTTCTTAGATAAACATAAAATAATTAATAATAATCAATTTGGTTTCCAAAAACACAAAAACACGACCTCAGCAGTTTTTAAAATGTTAAATGATGTATGGGATAGTGCAAATAAGAAAATACTGGAGTAGCTATATTTTTAGACCTGTCTAAGGCATTTAACTGTGTTGAACATAGCATTCTTATTGATAAATTAGAGAGAGTAGGTATACGTGGGTCAGCATTAGCTCTTTTAAAATGTTATTTAAAAAATAGAATTCAAACTACAATGATAGATTACTTTAACAAAGACAACAAAACAATAGAAAGGAAATACTCTAACCCAAAAAAATAAAAACTGGAGTGCCGCAAGGAAGTATCCTTGGCCCGTTATTATTTTTAGTCTATATTAATGAATTGCCCAACTTAGTTCATTATCTGTGCGTTATGTTTGCTGATGATGCCACTATATACATACCCCGAAATAAACTACCAACTCAAGCTTTCGAAAAACTATTAAATACCTTTAATATTTCGTGTCCTTGGCCCATTGCTTTTCCTTTTATACATAAATGACCTACCTAGTATTACAACAAATTCTTGCATTTTATTTGCTGACGACATCTCTTTAATTTTGACATGTAATAAAAAAACTGACATAACTTCCTATTCTAATGATATTAACAATTCAATAAGATCAGTTATAGGATGGCTAACTGACAATAACCTTAATGTAAATTTATCGAAAACTAAATATATTCAATTTAGTACTTATGGTCGTCCACACAATGCATTAAAATATTTCATAACAATGACGAACTAACTGAAGTGGACCAAAATAGGTTTCTGGGTATTATGCTGGATAGATTTGTCAATTGGAAGGCACACGTGGATATGGTATGTGATAAAATTTTAAAATATGTGCATGTACTCTATAATCTTAGGAAAACCTCTAGTCTACAGACCACACTTCTGGCATACCATGGTTATGTGTCGTCAGTGCTTAACTACGGTCTTATTTTGTGGGGCAACTCCACTAATGTTGAGCGAGTCCTATTAGCTCAAAAGAGATGTGTCAGAGTGATAGAAGGTGCACCACCTTGGGAGTCGTGTAAACCTTTGTTTAGGAAATTTCGGATACTCACCTTGCCAAGTATGTATATTCTAGAAGCAGCTAGGTTTGTTAAATCTAATCCTAATTTATTTATGAAGGCTAACGAACGTTTTCTAAGGGGTTCTCGAAATGAAAACCGAATAGTGCTATCGAAAATTCCGAAAACAGTAATGTACCATAAGAATTGTCATGCCATGTGCGGCTATGTATACAATGCTATTCCGGATAATATAAAGCAATTGCCTAGTACTCTATTTGTAAAACGTCTCAAACTTTGGCTTCTGGAAAAAGCGTTTTATTCTGTGTCGCAACTAGTGAAAAAAAACTACCTCATATGACCTAGTTGGTAATTGTAGCGTCTTAATATTTGACATATTTTTATTTAAAATTGACTACATTGTATGTACGGACCTAATTAATTTAATTTATCGAAGTGTAACCGTTTCATTTTTTTTTTTTTTTAAATAATGTATTATTGCGAATTTGCATGCTGCGACTGCGGTAAACTGTACAAGGTCCTGAACTAAACTTGTAACACCAAACTATTATGTACCTACAGTTTATGCAAATAAAATATTTCATTTCATATTTCATTTCATTTCATTTCAAAAAGAAATAAATAAAACTCTAGATACTATAGTAAAATGGTTAGCCTCTCTACACCTTAAAGTAAATATAAATAAAACAAACAATTCAAAAATCATAAAACACCTCCAATAAACCTAAAAATAATAAATAATAAGAATATAGTTAAAGAAGTCAATGAAACCAATTTCCTAGGTTTAACAATTGACAGTCATTTAAATTGGACTATGCACGTTAAAAAAGTAAATAGGAAAATCTCAAAATATTGTTATGCTCTTTCAGTTCTCAGTTCTATATCTTCTAGAAAAATTGCTAAACAAGCTTATTATGGTTACATTTACCCTCATATATCATACGGAATTATATTCTGGGGCAATTCCGTTGACATTAAATCAACATTGATTCTCCAAAAAAGATGCCTTCGAGCAATATACAACATGCAGAGTACTGAATCCCTTAAGGATATTTTTAGAAAAGAAAACTTTCTTACTGTACCTTCTATATATATTTTCGAAATCTGTCACTTTGTAAAAAATAATAAGACTTATTTCTTTAATAAATCATCATACAGATCTAATAGCTTGCGTCACAAGTTTAAGTACAACATTTGTTACCATCAAATAAATAATGCTATGTATGAAAAAGGTACCTTCGTTTCTGCTATTAGAATTTTTAATAATCTACCGCTGGAAATAAAAATGCTAGATGGCAAATTGTTCTGCAACAAATTAAGAAAATGGTTAATCTCTAAAGCTTTCTATAGTGTCAAAGAATATTTGGATTTGGATGTTTACTTTACACAAGAAGTGTAGAGTAAGCATCTAAATAATTTATATTTATATGTTTACTTTACTATAACTTGCTTTGTTATTTTTAATTTTAAAGAAGTGCTTAAATTAAGTACCTAAGTACCTCTACTCTATATTGTATATCCGGGATGGACAAACTGTTGATACCTTTAATATTTAATGTCACCTTAATGTACACAGTTATTCAATAAATTTTCTTGATTCTTGATTCTTGAAAGAGTTTTAATTAACATTATTTAAATGTACTATTTTAAACTTACGTGGTTATTTTCACTACTAATATTATTAAATAACGAGGTAAGTACATATTTACCATATTTAATTTGTTAACGAGACTGAGTCTCGTGAACAAGCCCGTTGAAATTATTTAAGCGAAATGTCGAGTTCCGTGTAAAAAACGAAAAAAGTGAATTAAACATAATAGTTATTTAATAATACTCGTATTATTACAGTTTTTTTAAGTAATAATCAGTAATCACTCTAGACGTTATACCTCAAAAATAAATAAAAATCCAAAAATGATAGGTACCTATGTACTACGGTTTTAAAACTCAAAAGACTGGCTGCGTTTGGGATGGTTTGGGTAACAAATAATCTGTTTGTTACCCAAATTAGCAGCCAGCCCTTTAGTCCCCTTGTTTTATTGTCTAATAGCTGCGCCTCGCGGCTTCTCCCGCGTAAATCCCGATCCCGCGAGATTACCGACATCAAAAGTATTCTATGACACTCTCCATCACTTTCACTACCTTTATGCTTTTCACTCAAATCGGTCTAACAATTTAACTGTAAAGACAGAACATACAAACAACTTTCGGATTTATGTTTTAAAATCAGTAAAATAATGGTACCTAAGTAATTAATTAACTTTTGGACAAAATATGGATTTTAAGCCGTTGGCATAGCATACTTAATTAAATTAAAAAAACAAAATAGACAAATAAGCGATAAGTACCTACTTATTAAAAATATTTTACCTGTCCTATGAAATATTCCAATGAACGCCAAAACAAAACATAATATTCCCCTCATTTTTTGCAAAATACAAAAAAAAACTGAACAAAATATCTGATTGGGTTTCAATTTATAATAGCAAAGCGGAATCTGTCTTTGCATATTTTATATTAAAGATGTTTAATGTTACTCAAGTAGA
This sequence comes from Idaea dimidiata, assembly GCA_949358125.1. Taxonomy (NCBI): domain Eukaryota; kingdom Metazoa; phylum Arthropoda; class Insecta; order Lepidoptera; family Geometridae; genus Idaea; species Idaea dimidiata. Next base: position 14,892,913 of record OX442334.1, read on the forward strand.
GCGGTAAGTGAGGTAAGTTATTTCATAGCCCGACTATTCCGAAGGTCGTTGTTTCAAAGCTTGACCGAACGCGCAAACATTCCGAAGTTTTGGAGCCTATTTGAGACTCCTTTTTTTAACTTTATGTCAATAATACCTTTATTAAATTTTTAAATCGAATATCACTACAATCCGCATCATATTGAGCATTTCTACCAAAAGTTCGACACATTTTTTCTCAGCCGTAGTGTGTTATAGTGCGTAGTGTGGTGAGAATAAATCTACTGTATTTAATGGGTATTGATGATTTTTTTTTACTGACTGTGCCGATCGATACCAAATGATTTGAGATTTTTGGGCTCCTCAAAATGAAGTAGGGTAAAGGTACCAACTGTTGGCACTCCACTTCAATTTCTTGGCAAAATTTTATAGTATATCGCGGTGAACCATCCGCGCTTGCCTATTTTGATGTCATTTGATGATGATGATGATATAAACTTCTATAGGCGCGGGTAAACATTATTGTTGGCGTGGCGAAACAAGCCATGTCAACGCTGCACCATGCTTTATGATAACACATTTGTTTGTGACGTCCCTGACGGCTCACATTTGTTTTAAAGCTTCCTGGCTTAAACTACGAAAGTCAACAAGAAACATAGTTGCGTCTGATATGTCTGTCCACAACATATTGGTTATATACCTAAATATATTTTCACTCTACTCCACAATATTTTAAGTGTGTTTGATTGTAACTACGTAAATGTTCTAAATACCTATGGTGATACCCCTATGTAAAAAACAAATACCTACATAATTGTAGTTATTTTAAAGTAAGTTCATAGACACAGATCGTAGATGGTATTGACGTATGATAAATGCTTGAATCCTTAGTACTTTCGCGAGTTATTGGTTTATTGGGCAACTTGCCATCACAAAATCTTGCCAAAACGGCGAGTTTACACCTAAAATGTTTTATGGTAAACTCGCCACTGGCGATTTTTTGTGATGGCGAGTTGCCAATAACTAGATACAATCTTCAAAAATGTACCTATAATATTTTAGTTTGTCGTTTTTTAGGGTTCCATACCTCAAAAAGTAAACAAAGGAACCCTTATAAGATCACTTTATTGTCCGTCCGGCAATCTGTCGGTTAAGAGACCCATTCCTCATAATATATCTCAACAACGCGCGGAGGTACCTATACAAGATGTAACGGGCAAGCCCTTTTAAGCCGAAAGGCGGTTGTTCTAGACGTCTAGGCGAACAACTTTTGTTCTACGACTATTGAAAATTCGAACTTTTTTTTTGAAAATTTTGAGGTTTTTGTTATATTTTTAAAGTGTTTCCTACACTTGGATAACTATACTTAAAGAAATGCTTTCCAAAAATTTCACACCCGACAGGACTTGAACCTGCATCTCTGGGGATCCGGCCCAGCGCCTTTTTGGAAATTGGAAAGGCGCTGGGCCGGATCCCCAGAGATGCAGGTTCAAGTCCTGTCGGGTGTGAAATTTTTGGAAAGCATTTCTTTAAGTATAATTTTGAGGTTATTTTTCATTGAAAAAACAGCTGCTTTTGAAAATAAAGGTAATTGAAGGTTTTATTATAGTAGACCAAACTAAATGAAAGGACAACATAAGGTCAATGACCTCGAACTCTAAGAAACAGCTGATCTTCAAGTAAACTTTACACTTAAATTTTTCGAAAAGTACTTCGAATTTTCAAAAGTCGTAGAACAAAAGTTGTTCGCCTAGACGTATAGAACAACCCCCTTTCGGCTTAAAAGGGCTTGCCCGTTACATCTTGTATAGTTGAAAAACAAACCAGAGGTTGGTGATGACGTGCCGCCTCATCTTCAAACCATAATATACTAACTAAGGTTAACTAATATTAGGTGTATAAAAATCAAGATTTTGAGTCCACACGATAAAAAGTTATGGGCAAATATGGACCTATTTCACTAAGTTCAACTTTTTTCAACTTAATTTCAAACAGTTGAACTACTTTCGCGAAAACTTGTAGTAGGTATGTACTAAAATCTACCATTTTCCACGTTTTTAATTTTTCAGGCTTTTCCCTTACAGATTTGTCCGTGTCGCAATTTCAGACAAGTCGGGAAAACTCCGATTTTTCAGTAAGTATAGGTATTTATTCAACTTTTTGGAAATTGGAAAGGCGCTGGGCCGGATCCCCAGAGATGCAGGTTCAAGTCCTGTTGGGTGTGAAATTTTTGGAAAGCATTTCTTTAAGTATAATTTTGAGGTTATTTTTCATTGAAAAAACAGCTGCTTTTGAAAATAAAGGTAATTGAAGGTTTTATTATAGTAGACCAAACTAAATGAAAGGACAACATAAGGTCAATGACCTCGAACTCTAAGAAACAGCTGATCTTCAAGTAAACTTTACACTTAAATTTTTCGAAAAGTACTTCGAATTTTCAAAAGTCGTAGAACAAAAGTTGTTCGCCTAGACGTATAGAACAACCCCCTTTCGGCTTAAAAGGGCTTGCCCGTTACATCTTGTATAGTTGAAAAACAAACCAGAGGTTGGTGATGACGTGCCGCCTCATCTTCAAACCATAATATACTAACTAAGGTTAACTAATATTAGGTGTATAAAAATCAAGATTTTGAGTCCACACGATAAAAAGTTATGGGCAAATATGGACCTATTTCACTAAGTTCAACTTTTTTCAACTTAATTTCAAACAGTTGAACTACTTTCGCGAAAACTTGTAGTAGGTATGTACTAAAATCTACCATTTTCCACGTTTTTAATTTTTCAGGCTTTTCCCTTACAGATTTGTCCGTGTCGCAATTTCAGACAAGTCGGGAAAACTCCGATTTTTCAGTAAGTATAGGTATTTATTCAACTATTCAACTTTTTATTTTTAAAACAATTTAAAAATAAAAAATTGAAAATCCGAAAAAAATAAATTATCAATAGTAATTTCCCTCCGACCACTGCCTTTTTTCCACCCTGTATAATAATAAAATTATCTCAAACAATAAAAAACATAAAAGAAACTGTAGGTATTGTATTCGTTCATTTTTGCCCTGTAGCCAGGGTTAGGTCTGAAGGTAAGATCTTAGATTACCTATCATCATAGAAAGTGGGTATTCTAGCAACTCGGGGGGTCCGTCGCCATTTAACAGAGGCCGAGATGGCGGCGGGCGGCGTGTGCCAGCTCCGCCTCTTGAGAAGGTTTAGCCAGAAGTGGGAGTTTTGGAGATAGAGGTCCGTAAGGACGATATACCAGCCACCAGAGTTTGCAGATGTACTCCGCAAGGTTCCGGCGAGCTCTGGCACTTATGCCATGTGCGACGTGTAAGACACCTTCAGGTTTTAGTGGGTATACCTCTGGTCGCCCATCACCCCTGGTCAGAGAGGATCCCACACACCGGGCCGCTCTCCCCCGAGAGCGGCCTGAAGGTCTTAGGGCGATTTCCTGACGTTAAAAATAGGGTATTCTAGCAACAACGAATGATCTACTTTTGTTCGCCTGGACGTTTAGAACAACCTCCTTTCGGCTTAAATTATCGTCCACGAACCTCTAACGGCCTCGGTGGCATGTCGGGCGAATGCCCGATTGCAATGTAGAAGGTTGCGGGTGCGATTCCCGCCGTGTGCAAGTATTTACTTCAGGTTAACTAAGTAATCTATTCTATACTTATCTAATAAAGGAAGAGAGGTCAAAAAGTCTGTACTTGGAAGAAAATAAATTAAAAGTTATCGAGAGGGCTTAAAAAAAGTAGTAGAACAAATTTTTAAATTTTTTAAATTCGTGTCTGTCTCTCTGTTTATCTGTATGTTCCTTATACAATTAAAAACTACTTATCCGATTGAAATCTGGATTTCAGTTTTTTTTAATATGGATAGTTTTATTTTCGAGGAACGTCGTGGTATACTTTGCATCGAAATCTAATTAGTAACCGCTCAGCCGCCCGCGCCCGTGATAACGCGTTTTAACTTCTGCGGATGAAACCGCGGGGCGCAGCTAGTATCATAATATAAATATTTCTTTCTGGTCTGGATGTCTGGACAAAAGAACTGTGAAATATTTATTATTATATTTCTATTTATTTATTACTAGCTGCGCCCCGCAGTGCCCGATCCCGCGGTAATATGGGGATAAAAGTAGCCCATGAAGTATTCCAGGTCCCCAGCTACCTAGCTAGCTATATATATACCAAGTTTCATTGCAATTAGCTTAGTAGTTTTTGCGTGATTGAGTGACAAAGTCACAGACACACATACGTACAAACTTCCACGTTTACGAGTATTATTAGGAAGATAATATTTTACATCAAGTTTAACCTATAGGTCGAACCCAGCGTATAAATATAAATAAATGAATAAACATTAAAATCATTCATATTTTGCGTGTCAAATCTGTTTGTTGTTTCTGCATTTTAACTATTGTTCAAAATTGAAATCTAATGTTATATGTTTTAAGGTCAAAATTTCAACGAACGAGAGTTTTGTTCTAAATATGGATGAATAAAAGTTCCTATCGGATTTTGAACTTTCGATCTTAAGCAATAAAGTTGAAATTGTGTAATAAATAATGAGTAAGATTTATCATACATTGCACTGGGTGGGTACCTACTGGAAAAGTATAAACGCTTTCAAATACCTACCTACATTTTTATTTGACTTAACAATGTGGATTTTGTTTTTATTTTTAATTTATTTTTAAAACAGCCAAGCAGTCAACTTAATTTAAGTAACTTCATGAAAATCTGCTGAGTATATTTTTAAGGGTTATTTTACAAAAAACTGTTATTTACAATTTGGTCACGAAAAAAGTTTCTATCTTACTAATAGTTCGTTCTGTTCCATAATGTCTAGTGTACTATAATAATAACCATTGTGTCAAAATGTCTAGTGTACTAAAACGACCAGTCCTAAAAAGTCTAGTGTTTAACTACATGAATGACCAACCATTGTCTCAAACTGTCCTGAGCCCTTAGTATGAGTTTTGATAGTTTCCTTATCGTCTCGATGAAACTGGCAGTTTACTTTCATACATTATTTTAGTTCATTATAGTTACCGCTAGGGGCGCTGATGGAAAATGTATGAAGTAAACTGCCAGTTACATCGAGACGATAAACTATCAAAAGTCATACTAAGGGCTCAGTTCACCAATTTATCATAATATGTATAATAGCTGCGCCCGCGGTTTTACACAAAAGTCCTCGAGTGGCGACCACGATGTAATTCGATGGTGGCTTCGTATGGGGGTGGCCTATGCGTATGAAACCGCGGGATGCAGCTAGTGATAGATATCTGTGTTGTGAATTTTAATTCTAGAAACAACACTTTCCCACGTGAAAACCATGCAATCAATTCGTGAAAAGATAAAAGCAATAGACATCTGCCTGTACAAATCTATTTTTTAGAGTTCAGTACCCAAAGGGTAAAAACGGGAGCCTATTCTTTTAAGTACCGAGATGGAATAGGATCCCGTCTGTCGAATCACCATGGCCTTATTCTGTAACAAAAAAACCGTGTAGTAAATTTAAAGAAGCCAAGCGTCATATTCTCTCCACGATCTTTTCCAAGTTTGTGCCAGTTCCTATACAGAAACTGCTGCTATGCTGCTCATAGAGAAAAACTGCTTGAGTAGGTAGAATATATCAATAATTATCTTCTTCACTGTTCTTCAATAAACTAAAACACAAACTCAACAAAAAGTCACGTGACTTTCGAGGATGACTCGATACATACTATGTTCAATATTTGAATCTTCTGGCGAACCGTGTGGATGTCGTGTAGATTTTAAACAGTTTTTTTTACAGAATGAATCCTCGGCCTGTTTATCATGAACCGTGATAGCAAGGCAATTTAGAGTGATTGTATTTTTCTGTAGCCGCTTAACAACAAATAGGTACTTATACCTATTTCAAAAAATCTTTAACAAATATTTTAATTAAATCATGTTTGTAATAATCACATAATACCAAACGTGATAATTTAGGATATCGTAGTCAACAAGAAACCCTTTTATAGTTTGACGGACAAACGGACACGACGAAAAGCGTCCGTCCGTCCGCGGCATGTTCTTTTCATGTTTACATTATTAAAAGTTAAACGCAATAACGCAACGTTACCGCAATTAATTTTTACCACTAGCGCCATCTACTGATAGAATGATAGACTGGCGCTTATTTTTATTAGTTATGGCTTCTGTCAGCAATATAGGACAATTTAGCCAGTTTCTCGTACTAATAGTGAACTACCACTATTATACTGTAATCGTTTGTAATAATTTTCAATGCGTGAAAAAAATGGCGACGATTTTTCTCCAACCCCATAGAACATTTGTTTGTAACGTGCTAATTCCGTGTTTGGCGCTGGTATTTTTATTTTCACTTAACTCGTTGAACTTCGCGTACCTAACTAAATTGATAACATGCCGCCGAAATTAAACAATTAAACGCAATAAAACTAGATTATGCAAAAATAAAAATTTAAGACGACGTTCCACTAACGCGTCAAAAACACAAATCCCTAAACTGGCGCTAGTGATGAAATAAATGCTGACGTATCCTTTGCGTTGACGGATTACAATTGTGATGGTGGTACGGAACCCTTCGTGCGCGGGTCCGACTCGCACTTGACCGGGTTTCTTTATCATAGATATTAGTCATTTCTTTACATTAATGAAAAGTTAGATAATCTATAAGTATTATAAATTATTTGCGATAAAAAAAAACAGTATACCTACCTATATATACCTATACGTAGGTAAGAATTTTATCCAGAAAAAAAAGACAGGTCTTCTCAACATCGGTTGCTGAATACGATAGAAACAAAATAAATAAACTTAAAAAAATATCTACCTACATTTAAAAATGACGATTTAAACCAGTATAAAACTATAATAGTTTCTTCTTGACTCCGAAACCCTAGAAACATTGCCATTATTTATTTATTTATTACATAACCATAGGTAAGTAGGAACCCCCCACATAGGCGATAAGTTTGTACTTACTTATCTCAATATCTAAGATTTTGGTGTAGGTCATTGTGAAAGTCAAACTTATCTAAAAACCTGCCTAACGTCATAATAATATAAGTACTTACTTTCTTATAATCTTAATTGTTACTCAATTATTATATTATTTCCTTATAGCCTTGCCATTTCTCGTTCTCTTATCCTACTACGTAAACAAGTCTGTTTGTTACTCTCCTTCACGCAAAAACTACTGAACCGATTGCGATGAAACTTGACAGGCAGATTTCTGAAGATCTTCTTTTCGTTCAGTGCGCAGTGGTGTGTCTTATATAGTTTGACTTTGCAGCCCCCAGTCGAGTTCAACTCGACGTCGGTCGGTTTGGAAATACATGGCGTCTCTCTGGCGTTCTCAGCTAGAAATAGTTAATAATAATAATAGGCCAATAAGCTCCCACATAGGCCACTTTGATCCCGATATTCGATCGATCGAGACTTACGCGGGTGAAACGATGGGTCGCAGGGCGCTGCTAGGAAATAATAAACAATCAATGCTTTTTATTCATTACAAGGTCAAATCATTTATTCCAATTCAAACGCATCAATGATTTCACAGTTTAGGTAATTAGGTAGGTGGCTTCTGTTTATTTCCTCTGTGGTAGCATAGTAAAGAAAGAATAGTAGTCTAACTGAGGCCAGTCGGCGAGTTAATTACCTACTAATGTGCAGTTGATGCCTAGGGCTGTCACTTTTATTTTGTATTCAATATTATTTGCGTATTATTTGACACTAAATACAATAAATTTTGGCTTTTTTAGAAGCCATAATTAATATTTTAATTGAAAAAACGAAACAAATATAGTCAGAGGAAGAAATCAAAGCGGGCGTGCAGCGCAATACGTGCGCGATCCGACGCACAGCGGCGCAGCCTGTACTGTGGCCGGATGAATTAGGACCCGCGGCGGCCACTTTGCATGAAGTTAAGTTGCTGTTCTTACTCTACTGTGGTGGTAGGTACTTAGGTAGCATGTGGTAGGTAGGCACGTAGATAAAGAATACCTATATTATTATTAGGTAAGTACCTCAGTAAACAAACAAAGAAATGTAATATGTAAGTATCTCCTTATATCTATGTTATAATATGGTATAGTTACTATAGATCCCCAGCTATCATACTGAAATAAGTCGCAGAGAATGTTCATTACTCATTACTCGGAAGAGCACTGTGTGTAAAAACACCTTTACTATTCTTTACTTTTCTAGTGTAGGACTGTAGGTATATTATGTCACGTTTTGTTAAATAATTTCAGTTCAAACTACATCTGACGTTTTGGTTCCTTGTAGAGGTATTTGTCAATTTTCTCCATTAATTTCTTATTAATTTTATGTTTGTGACATTTCGATCTTTGTGAATAAATCTTTATAATAATACTACAGTCGCTAACGAAACCATTCATTTTAAAAAAGCTGCTTAGTAGTACTTAAGTGAGTACTACCTACTTTTTCTTGACCTCAAAAATGATTTTGGTGTAAGTAGATTCTATACCTACAAGCAAAAACAGTTTGTAACCTAAGTACAAATCACAAAAGTAAACGTTCATCATGCGTTGCGCTCATGTTGTAATTTTTTTATCAAATTGCATCTCCTTTGAAATTCGAAATGCTAAGCTATCATTTACATTCATGGCTTGGTGGGCGTAAGGAAAGGACGTGCCTGAAAGATACTTATAATTAAAATATATATAAATATATATACTTAATCAGTGTCAAAAATGGGTTCCTTTATTAAAATTGTGTTTTGTGCTCTTTGTGTGGATATTGTTTTTGCTGTGAGTATTTTAAATATTTTTTTATATAGGTACTTACTTAAGAAAACTATGATTATTTTTTACCCTCTTCTATTTATTTTAATAATTTTAAAATAAAAAAGAAAATATGTCTAGATATTTAAAAGTAGAAGTTCTGAAAGACTTCTTTATTTTAATCTCGTGGTCATTTACATGTGGATTTTGTTTGATGCCGGCAATGAGTCTATTAAAACTTCTTAACATATCTCTGGATGCCGGTGTTTTTAAATTATAAGTACTTAAGTACTTACCTACCTACCTTTGCTGTTTTTAATATTAGCTCCAATTTTATAAAAAAAAAACATACCTACACAAAGAACCGTAGCTGTACCTACATAATTGTAACAAACACGGTAAAAAGGTAACCCAAATAAATTTAAATATAGAAAGAAATTGTTCTAAAATTAAAATGTCAACACAATATTTCGAAATGGGAAGGCGTTGACCGAGCACGAGGGACGCGCGTGTTATTGTTCTATCTCTCTCCAACTTATAGTGTTGTCCTTGTCTCTGTTTCTTTGAAGGGCTATTCCCTTGTGCCCTATTATCAGCTGTGAGATGCAATACGTGGGCTTACGTCACGTACACAACTCAAATAAAAGAAGTTGGGTCATCATCATAATGCCATAAATAAATTAATGAAGTAGATACCTACCTACCTGTTCGGGTAAACCGAACACCTTGTGATTTTATGCTAACGTAGCAGAGGTGAGGCGCGGGCGGCGTGTGTGCCGACCGCGTCTTCCTCAGTCCACTGCTAATTATCAACGAATCAATATCATTTTGTATATCAATTTATCATTTTATATTTAACAATTAAATCAGTGAAACTCCAATCATATATCTTATCATTTTAACTCAAAACATCAACATAACAAAAAGGGGTTGGGAATTCATCCCATTGAATAGAAAACCCCTGAACAAAGTTGGTCCTTCGGTCATCTTGAGCTTTTCGGGCGGTTAATGCTCTGACCAAGCGATCACACGGGAAATACAGTGTACTGTGAGCTATCGAGGACTACAGTATCATCATATCAGGGAATATCAGGGTCAGCAGGGAGTATCCAGTTATCAAGTAAGGCAAATTTTACATTATTTTATCATTAATCATGGAGGAAATATACAAATCGCAAACTGAGCTACAACAAGTGATACAGAGACTTTATACCAACATGAAGAAAGATGGAGAGGAGCGTAAATCTACACCAGGTTACTATAAACGTAAGTTAGAGATACTAGAGGATTATTGGGACAGTTATCAACAAAACCATAAGAAACTTGCACCATTTGTTGATATAAATAATCCGTACTTCGCACGCAATGACTATGAGAAAACTAGGCAGATCAGACAGGAAATTCAGTCATATATCAGGGAAAACTCATCGGATCAATGTTACGATATAATACCGGGATCAAGTAAGCAAACAGAAGGTGAGTTATATACAGAGCAGGTACAGGATAAGGAAAAAACACATCAGGGGCAGGAGAAACGGGTAACATTTGCAGATCAAAATCTTCAAAAACAAGTACGTATTTCTACAGGAACTACTAGTAAGTTGGATGATATGTTGCGTAATCAATTCGTCAACTTTAAAGCATTTATGAGGTCGGTAAATTCGGTAGACGTCGAGATAATATCAGATCAGTGGGAATTAAAGGACGTGCTTTCTGAAATACTGACGCGTTGGCGAACAATCGACAATCTACATTGGGAGATAGAAAAAGAAGTAGACGGAGATATCAACGACGATTACCAAGAGGCATTCTCGCAGCACGAAATAACATTTTTCGATCTAAAAAGGGCTATAAATATCAAGCTGCACGCAGCAGCTCACCGTGAACAATCTACGCCGCGGATAGAAATCCCGACATTCACAGGTAACTACCAACTGTGGAAATCATTCAGCGATCAATTCATCGACGCAATTCACTCAAATACAAACATACCAAAAGCACAAAAAATGCAGCACCTAAAAAGCAAAATTCGTGGTGAACCTGAAAAACTAATTCAGCATTTGACTATTAGCGCCGAAAACTACTCAACAGCTTGGGAAATTCTTCAAAAAAGGTACGCTAACGATAAAATCATTTTTCAATCATACTTGAACGAGATATTGAATCTACCAGCTATGCAATATCAATCGCTTATACAATTGCAAAAAATGCACGATGTAACATTCGAATCGCTAGAAGGAATAAAGAACTTAGGTGTCAATATCAGTACATCGGACCCGATTCTCGAACACATTTTAGCTCTAAAACTTGACCCTGAAACTCATGACAACTATCTACAATCATTGAAAAAGCCACGTGAAATACCTAACTTGCAAGATTTATTAAATTTTCTCGAGAGTAAGTTTAGCACTTTGGAACAACGCCGCAAGAATAGCAACAACACTCAACGATCGTTTAACCAAGTAAATCAAAGATTACCTAACCACATTAATCAAAAACACTTCCCAAGAAACCCATTTTTTGCGAACCAGAATCAGCCCCGCAACAACTTCAATCAACAAAACAATAACCAGAATCAAGTACGTTATCAAAGTACTAATTTTAATTACAGCCAGAATCAGCCCCGTGGTCTTTCTACCTACAATATGAACCAAAATCAAAATGCTTTTAATAAACCATGGAACAAATCGTGTCATGTATCATCAGCACCCAACCCGTATAGATCGTGTCCTTTATGTAAACAAGGGCATGGACTTTTTATGTGCCAAAAATTCTTAGAAATGAATGGAAAAATGAGATCAGAAACAGTAACAGCTCTAAACATTTGCAGAAATTGTCTTTATCCACACTACGGTAAACAATGTTATTCGCCGAAGAGGTGTCGTTTTTGCCAGCAATTTCACAACAGTTTGCTACACGAAACCTGTACAACGCAGCAGTTTTCGAACATGGGAAACGCGAATACGAGACCGAATACTTATCATAAAGATATGAATAATAAGCACAATGTGACTGCTGGTAACATTGCACATGTCGGAAAGGAATTGTCGGAAATTTTATTATCAACTGCATTATTGAATGTCAAAGCCGCCGACGGTACCTACATGACACTTCGTGCTCTAATTGATCAAGGTTCACAAATATCGCTGATCACTGAAAATGCAGCGCAGAGATTAGGGTTGAAACGTCAAGCATACAAGGGACTTATTTTTGGAATAGGAGAAAGAAGCAATATTTGTAAAGGAATGGCAACCATAGGTTGTCAATCAATTTGCTATGAATATTCATTCGATGTACAAGTACTTATACTAAACCACCTAATTAAAAACTTACCTAATACCTCATTTGACCAACCAACTTGGGAACATATTCAAAACATCCCTCTTGCCGATCCACAATTTTCTATCAGTCGTCCGATTGACATTATACTAGGTGCCGATATCTACGCAAGTATCATGTTAGACGGTATATACAAAGGTCAGCCTCTCGCGCAACAAACACAACTTGGATGGATCTTATGTGGAAGTATATCGTCATTTCATTGCAATGTAGTCAGTATTGAGTTGGACAACATTCATAAATTTTGGGAATCAGAGGAAATCGGAGAACAATCAGATTTTAACGTAGATGAACAGAAATGCATTCAGTTATACAATGAAACAACGAAGAGACGAGACGACGGAAGATACGTAGTTAGGATGCCATTACATGAAAATTATAATCAACTGTTAGGATCATCAAAGGAAACCGCATTCGCTCAATATCGTAACTTAGAAAAAAAACTAATGAGAGAGCCAACCCTAGCGCAAGACTACAAAGAATTTATTACGGAGTATATATCGCTAGGCCATATGAAGTTACGAGATCAAGATTCAAATCAAATCGAATGCTTTCTACCACATCATGCTGTTCAACGTGCAGAAGCATTGACCACGAAACTACGTGTGGTATTCAACGCTTCTTCTAAGACCTCTACAGGCAAGAGTCTAAATGACGTAATGTACAAAGGTCCAAATTTTCAACAAGACTTACAAGCTCTAGTATTAAGATGGCGCCAATATCGGTTCGCCTATACAGCAGACGTAACCAAATTTTACAGACAGATTTTTATCGCCGAAGATCAACAACCACTGCAACAAATACTATGGAGAGACACACCAAAAGAGTCAATTAAACAGTATCAATTAACCACAGTCACCTACGGAACAAAAGCGGCTCAATACCTCGCCATGATGACATTAAAAAGATTAGCATCCGATGAGAGCGATAAGTACACAGAAGCAGCACAAATAATACAGAATTCAATGTACACGGATGACCTCGTAAGTGGTGCACATAACACAGACACTGGAAAGAAAAGGATTCACGAAGTATGTCAGCTGATGAAATCGGGAGGATTTACTCTACGCAAGTGGTCGGCAAATACACACGAGTTGTTGGAAAATATCAAAAGAGAAGAAAATACTCAAGAAAATATTTTTACATTTAAATCAGATGACTCAGGAAAAACATTAGGCATCATATGGAACTCAGGAACGGATAAATTATCATTCAAATGCAACATTTCATCGGAAACGCCCATTAAAATGACAAAAAGAAAACTACTTGCCGAAATTTCGAAAATATTTGACCCTTTGGGATGGCTAGCCCCAGTTATTACTAAACTTAAAATACTATTTCAACGGGTGTGGACAGAAAATCTACAATGGGATGACGTCATACCAGATCATATTTATAAAGAATGGATCAAACTAAAGTCGGATATACACGTTATAAATCAAATAGAAATACCAAGATGGATAGGCTGCGACGAAAAAGATATCATAGAATTTCATGGCTTCTGTGACGCTACCTTGAACACGTTCGCTGCGACAGTATTCGCTAGAATCAAAAAACAAGACCAATATTCTGTAATATTGGTTGCCGCTAAAACAAAGATTGCACCGAAAAGGAAAACTTTATCAATACCGAGACTTGAGCTGTGCGGTGCACACCTACTAACCAAACTAATATCAAAAATATCAGACTGTTACAGCAACTACAATATCAAATTGTATGGGTGGACCGATTCTATGGTCGTGTTAGGATGGATCAATGGAAACACTGAACGTTGGAAAACATTCGTATCAAATAGAGTAAAACATATCACGGAGATCATAAAGCCAAATCAATGGAGATATATCAAAACAAATGAAAACCCTGCGGATGCAGCTAGTCGAGGTTTAAGCGCAGCACAACTAAAGGATCATAAACTGTGGTGGAACGGCCCAGAAATGTTATCATCATCAAAAATCATAGAAGAAACAAATCATAAAAAGTATGAAACAAATCAAGAGTTAAGAAACAAGCAAAGTAACAGCATTCAATTATATCAAGACGAAGAGAGTATCATATTTCATTTGATGCAAAAACATAATTCACTTATAAAGGTGACAAGAATACTTGCATGGATACAACGGGCAATTATTCCTAGTAAACAATCACGACCTACTTATATCACGTTACAAGAAATATACGAATCAAAAATGCGAATCATAAAATACGTACAAAACACGGAATTTCGTACTGAAATTGAATGTTTACGAAATAATAAGGATTTGAAATCAAAAAGCAACATACTAAATTTACACCCTTACTTAGACAATAAAGGAGTATTACGCGTTGGTGGAAGACTGAGATTTGCAGCTTTATCTCATGAAGAGAAGCACCCAGTGATTATTCCACATTGTCATCGATTAACCGAACTAATCATTGAAGAAGGCCACCAACTAACATATCACGGCGGAGTCAAATTAACATTATCAAATATCAGAAGAAAGTATTGGATCATTGGAGGTGTGAATGCTACAAAGAAGTACTTACGAAACTGTGTGACATGTCGCCGTCACGGTCCTGAAATCAGACACCAGCTAATGGGAGACTTACCGGCAGCGAGAGTAAACCCCGCCCCCCCTTTTTTCTATACCGGGGTGGATTACACAGGCTTTGTGGATGTAAAGTTAAATAAAGGTCGCGGAGCTCGAACAACAAAGGGATACATCGTTGTTTTCGTATGTATGGTGACAAAGGCCGTACATTTGGAAATCGTATCGGACCTGACCAGCGAAGCTTTCCTCGCAGCACTGCACCGTATGTCAGCAAGGCGTGGTTGCCCTCGTCACTTATACAGTGACAATGGTACCAATTTTATAAAGGCCAACAGAGTAATACAGGAGTCACAAGTAGAACTTCAGAAAATACTAGACAATTCTAATTTTTACCAAGAGATAACGAACATGAATATTGAGTGGCATTTCATAGCGCCGGCTTGGCCATCGGCAGGTGGTTTATGGGAAAGAAACGTACGAAGCCTTAAATATCACATAAAGAGAACAATTGGAGAGCAGAAGCTTACATTTGAAGAATACTGTACTCTATTATCGCAGTTAGAAGCGTGTCTAAACACACGCCCGTTATGCGTGTTATCAGAAAATATTGAAGATCTAGAATGTTTGACTCCAGCACATTTTCTAACAGGAAGAGCGGGATTAACAGTAATAGAAACAGAAAAGGACGCGAGAACCAGGTGGCATTTAATTACAAAAATGCATCAAGACATTTGGAAAAAGTGGAAATATGAGTATTTAACGCAATTAACAGTTAGAAACAAATGGTTTAAATCACGTGAAAATATCAAAATTAACGATGTAGTTATTATAAAGGACGAGAACCTTCCAGCAGGTCAGTGGGCATTGGGAAGAGTGACGGAGCTGCACCCTGGCAGCGACGATTTGGTTAGAGTAGTAACATTAAAAAACAAAGTCTGGTTATATTAAAAGACCTATCAGTAAAATAGCAGTTTTGCCAGTAAAGAAAGAAGAAAAAGTTGATAAGAAAGAAGAGAAGCAGACAGAAGATAATAATTGTAATAATCAAAATAAACAAGAAAAAAGAACACGGAAACCAACGTCAAGATTCATATCATTAGCACTTATGTTTGTTTACTTTATGACGATTCTTACGTCATCGAACGCATCATACAACGTCACTTCATTGAACAGTAATCAAAGTCTATACTTTGATCCCATAGCAAAAATGCATCATATCAGAGATGAATGGACATTAATCGTATATTTCAACATGTCGCCGTACTGGAAAGGTGTTGTATCAGCTAAGAAAATAATAGGATATCTCGATGACTTATGCGGGCAAATAAAACAACAATCACACTGCAACATGATCTTATCACAGCTACGTCACGATCAGCTGGAGCTCGAATACTACAATCAACTTTTGATGAGCAAAGAAGTAGGTACGTACGCTAGAAAGCGTCGAGGCCTTATCAACGGTATCGGTGTCATCGCAAGTGAGCTATTCGGCGTATTAGATGAACGATTCGCAGAAAAATATACGAAAGACATAGAGTTGATAAGAGCAAATCAAAAACATGTATTAAAATTATGGCATAATCAAACATCGGTGGTCGAGTCAGAGTTCAATTTAATAAAGCGTACGGAGGAAATGATAAACAGTCAACATAAAATTATTGACAAGCACTTAAGTGACTTAGACAAATGGACTATCTACCTAAAAGAAGAAGTGCAAAACTTATCAATATCGGAAGATTTTGCGCTGTCATCCATCGCTGCTACCAGTATGCTGTCAAACTTACGAAATTTACAAGAAACTTTAGTGGACACCTTAACTGATATGTATCACGGCAAATTTAACATTCACCTATTAACTCCGACGCAGCTTCTAAACGAACTTCATATAATATCAGGACAACTAAAGGAAGATTTGCGTCTACCACTACAAAATATACCGAATGAATTCCAGAAAATTTATAAATTGTTACAAGTAAAAGCACGAATGACGAAAGAATACTTCATTTTTGAAACAAAATTCCCCCTAGTCAGTCGAGATAGTTATGATCTCTACAAAATCATACCTATACCTCATATCATAAAACAAAATATCACATGGAACGTAGTAGTCGCAACAGACTTTGTGGCTATAAACGTCAAAAAGGACGCATACATATCTACATCATACGAAGAAATTCAGAAGTGTTTGCATTACGACAACTCATATTTGTGTACATTAAAAAATCCAATCAATCACTTAGAGACAACGGAGCGGTTTTGCAGAATGAAGAGTGGCGAAAACAGATGCCGTATAACAAAAGAAGCATGTGACGATCAATGGACCCCCCTGAACAGCATCAACACATATTTATATTTCGCCTGCTCTGACATAAACCTTCGGATAATCTGTGCAGATCAGATTATCAATGAACAAATCAGCCACACCGGTATCATACGTTTTGGAGAAAAATGTATAGTGAAAGGACGACATTTCACGTTCTACTCGCAAGATCATATGGATAACAAGAACAAGTTATGGATTAATCAAGAAGAAATCATACCCATGATCGCTCCCATCAATCATATACTAAATATATCCATACCATCTATTTACCCTGACCCTGACAACTACACAGAGATTACTAAAGACCTTACTTTAATAAATCAACAAATTAAGAACATGAAACAGAACGCGGAATCAGCTGACGTCGAGTTATCATATCACGACGTCCATCAGTACGTGATAAGCTACGTGGCCGTAGCAGGAGTTCTTTTCTTGGCAGTGCTCACGGTGTGTTGGCGGCGACGTCTATTGGGCGTCCTTGGAGCTCGTTCCCGAGGCGGCAGCGACGATGCAAACATCGCCAGTGTTAGTCTTGTGAAAACGAGCAATCGTATCGCGAGTGATGAAAGTGCAAACTCAGTAGTGATCGAAAGTACCGGTAATAATAACAAACGTGATGAATCCATAATCGATATCGGTACATCCCCCGTCCCAACTAAACGTGTTTTTCGTGCGAGATCAAAAACATTATCTTAAAAGGACATTTTAGAGAATCTAAGCATTAAATTTATAAGATCTTTTAACCTTTTAATTTAGACTTAATTTTGCATTAGTACCTAATCAATTTCATTTAATTTTCTTATTTGTTTTAAATTTTACCTTTTAGTGTTTAATGTTCTTTTATTCGTAGTAAGTATAGGGTTTATTTTAAGTAATTATTTTTTATAATTTTGTTGATAACACAGCATCTGTCATCTCCCGCTGGGCAGCATGTTCGGGTAAACCGAACACCTTGTGATTTTATGCTAACGTAGCAGAGGTGAGGCGCGGGCGGCGTGTGTGCCGACCGCGTCTTCCTCAGTCCACTGCTAATTATCAACGAATCAATATCATTTTGTATATCAATTTATCATTTTATATTTAACAATTAAATCAGTGAAACTCCAATCATATATCTTATCATTTTAACTCAAAACATCAACATAACAAAAAGGGGTTGGGAATTCATCCCATTGAATAAAAAACCCCTGAACACTACCTATAGATTGCCTACCTATTTAGTTAGTAGTTAGAGGAACTATAGGAACATTGGTAATCTTGTTCTTCTATAATATGGCTTTTCCATTCGGACATTTGCCAGTGTCAAGTACCTACCTACCTATTATTAATATTTGCAAGTTATTTGCATCGAAGCAGTCAAGTCGACATAGTTAAAGTCAAGTCGAGGGAATCATTGTAAAAAGGGGGGCATTTTTTTACGATCTTTGTTCACGGAGCTTTGAAGACAGCTTTGGAGCCTTCTTCATTTCCTTCCACTGGTTCCTAACTTAAATAACTAGTAGCAATTTAAAATAAAAAGTTAATAAAACCGTAGTTTTTTTTTTAATTAATCATAATTTGAGCGCGAATATTTTGTAGTATTAATTTTTATACTTAACTTCTTTACGATCGACAACTATTTTCCCAAAATAAAAAGATTAAAAGGTTTTACTTATAAATTGGTTAAAAAATCAGGTAGGTAATTTTAGGGAAAAGTAGATTATTGTCTCTCTCCTCTATCCTAATATATTTAAATAAGTAGGTACTTAAGTATAAAAATTGAACATAAATTATATAGGTAAGTACCTATTTGATTAATTAATAAGGCGTACTATAATTAGTGTCCGACCGAAACTGGTTTTGCGGATGAAACCGAAACCGAATATTCGGCAGTGGTTTCAATTTCGGCCGAACCCAAAACTCACATGGTCAAGTATAAAGTTCCTTAAAATACTAAACTTTGGTACATTTTACCCATTATTCTGCAACAATTAGGACATAAAATGGAAACACAGTATACTTAGGTACTTAATATATCCCGCGCCGACACGGACAATGTAATTTAACACAATGTGATCACACTAACCCACACTAAAATCATAGTTTTTAAACTAACATGGTTATTTTCACTACTAAAATTAAGTACTTATTAACGGGGTGTTTACCATGTTAAAACCACACCCCGTTAATAAGTAATTTTAGTAGTAAAATCATAGTTACCTATTACGTTGACATATCAAAATGAATATACTATTTGAGTACCTATAAATAACCCTGATAAAAGTAATATCAAGTTCAAGTTCAGATAAATTTAATAACAATAACAAATTAACTCATACCTACAAAAACGGACTAAAAAGTTAATGTTTTTCCGAAAACAATGATTTGATTAAATATTTTCCAAATTACAGGAATAGACTATAAAGTATTACCAATGAATACCACCCAATGGTCTAAGCTGTAGTCCGTAGCACATTTTACCTAACAGTAGTTGGCGAAGGCACTCTTACAGTTGTTCAACTTTCATACTTTGTTTTCCGGGTCCGGTCACAATTAGTTCACCACATATATTTGAAAACATTCAAGTTTGCATAGGTACCAACTATTACTTCTTTCAAACTATGATCGTAACACCCGCGCCGCGGCCGCGCCGTTCCGTCAAACAACCTGCTAAATACAAAACCAAAAAAGCCTTTAACGACTGGATATCGTAGTTATTCTTTCAGACCTAGGCCTATAGATACCTACTTAACGTTCAAGATATTTGTTATAGTTCTTTTATTAGGTGTTTGGTCCTGTATATCTATTATGTTTATGGTTGGTTTAAGGTCATATACTCACGATATTGGCAGTAGGGATCTCAATATTTCTCAGTAATTACATTTTTATTTAATATTTCGATGTATATATTTTTAGGACGCATACAAAGCTGGAATTTTACAGTCTGCAGACAATATCCGAGATGTTTTGTCTTCGATCTCAGAGGCTGGTGAACAAGTAAGCAACTTTTTATTGAATTACCTCCTTACTTAAAAACAATTAATAACAGCTGCATAAACTATACGTATCGTTTGTCTTTTACTGCGACATGGAGTTTCAAAGTTTATAGACAGAAACAAACGTTACATAACTTAG
This sequence comes from Idaea dimidiata, assembly GCA_949358125.1. Taxonomy (NCBI): domain Eukaryota; kingdom Metazoa; phylum Arthropoda; class Insecta; order Lepidoptera; family Geometridae; genus Idaea; species Idaea dimidiata. The sequence goes on from OX442334.1 coordinate 14,912,957, forward strand.
TCATCTGTTAATCATCGTTTTTTATAAGTTTATTATATCCTAGTCCTACTAATATTATAAATGTGAAAGTATGTGTGTTTAAATCTTTGTTACTCAATTACGCAAAAACTATTGAATCGATTGCGATGAAACTTGGAATATAAGTAGTTGGATACCGGGAATAACACATACATTTTATCCCGAGATTCCAACAGGGACGGGACTTACGCGGGTGAAACCGCGGGGCGCAGCTAGTTACTTAATATAAAAAACAATATTTTTACGTTCATCGTAAAATTGAAGTGAGAATTCTACGGGGGTTAAAATTAAGGCGATAGATAACGATTAAATAACATTAAAAGTATAATAATGAGTCATAGTCATGAGTCGGCAATACCTAGCGTTACCGCAGTCTCTATGTTTACAATGTCTTTACCATAATATTTACTGTAAAGGTTGAGAATGATATTATAATTTATTTTTTGTTTCAGATTTTGGACTTACTAGTGCTGCCCTCTAACTTTGATGAAAGCAATAGTTATGATGAGGCAAGTAAAAAAATACATTGTTGTGTTCGTATTTTTTTTCTAGACCCTTGTGAAATCGTTTTATTATCTGCTAAGTAAGACCCATAATATTTTCTTTGGTAGGTATATTCCGCCCTACCATGATTGTTTCTCCTTGTTTTGTCGTCCTTTTGTCGTTCAATAAAATAAAATAGGTAATGTTGTAATAAAAATACTCCGAACACTTTCAAAACCACATAATAAAAAACTCTTTTTTTAAGTTGTTTTTTATTAAAAATATTTGATGTGGTTTTAATTCTATTTTTTTAGCTGAATTCTATTTTTTTAGATGATAATAGCGGCGACTTAGCGACGACTTATAAGAGATCATGATCATGGGCAGATTATTTTCATAATTTATGAATTTACAGGATAAATACATAAAAGACCCGACTGTAATATTCCATAATTCGAATAGGTACTCACCAAATTTTTGATTAAATTCAATAATTCTGCTTTCAGACAATCAAATCTTTATCAAAATCGGCTAAACAAGCGAACCTGTATCTGGTGGCTCATCTTAAAGAAAACATTCGTTGTGGAAATAAACGTCAAATCGTGAGAAGCAATATTGTTTTTGATCGAAAAGGAGAAATTATAGCTGAGTAAGTATTTTAAATTACAAGGACTCTTATCCTATACCTAAAATGTCTCCAAAATGCTTCAGCATTGTTAGATTTTTCTCTAATATAGTTTTGTGGGAGTCAAGAATCACAACAGATCGGTTCGTAAAAATAAAATAATTAACAAACGGTTGTTTTTTAAATTAACAGTTACAGAAAACTTCAAACTAAAGACGAAAACTGCACAAAAGTGAGCTCTGAACTTGCGTCCTTTAACACCAATTTTGGTACTTTCACGGTGATGATGGAAGAAGATCTGGTCATGAGAAGGATTGAAGATCTAAAGGGCATAAGAAATGTGATTGTGGTCGGTGAATGGACGTCGAATCTGCCATTTTTAAGTAGTAAGTTTGCAAGGTTTTATTAATTAAAAATCCTTATCTTTTTCTATTTTGGGAATTTTAGGAACAATACTTAAAGATGTACACGGAAATGTCCAAAATTGGAAAACACATCTTAGGGCAGTAATGTTAGCTTTTTATACCTAAGTATATATAGGTATAAATTTATATTAAAAAACTTTTACTCATGTGTTATATTAGATCTTAGATCAGTCAAGTTATATTCTTAAAACCTTCATGATTTTATGTGAGTTATTTCTAAACAATTTTTTTGTTTATTTTTAGCTTCCAACTTCGCTTTATCTTGGTCGTACGCCAACAATTTGAACTTGATATCACCATACGGAATTTACGCTGGAAAGTCTGGACTGATGACTGATGGCTTGACGACTGATGGACTGATGGTCGCCCGAATTGGAGGAAAAAGCGAAGGTAGGAAATAATTACGTGACTTTATATCTACAGCCCAATAAAGAAACACCGCATAAAATTTAATTAGTTTTAAAAATAATAATTGTCCCGGGTCTTATTCGCGTATTATTATTTTTAAATTCTCTTACCTCGACGTTAAATTTCGATCATGTTACAATGATCTTGGTCGTGAGGGGACTCCCTCCTCCCCCCCGGATGTCCCCTCGCAAAAATAATGTATGTAAAAAATAATACGTTAAATTAAATATAAAAAAATAATACGCGAAAAAGACCCGGGAAAAATTATTACGAGTGAGTTTTTAAGGGGACTTCCGCTAATTTTCATATTTTACTTTGCTTTTCACCAAATTCTTTCATGAAACTTTATAAAATCGGTCAAACAGATGTTTGTTTTTATCAACTAATAGTAATAACACAGAGATAATAACTACCCGATTTGTTTAGATAAGATTGACACGACAATCGAACGATATTTCGTAAACATTTACGTATCTATAATCTACTAGCTGCGCCCCGCACCCGCGTAAGTCCCGTTCCCGCGGGAATATCGGAATAAAAAGTAAGTAGCCTATGTGTTAATCCAGGTCCCCAGCTACCTATATTCCAAGTTTCATCGCAATTGGTTCAGTAGTTTTTGCGCGAAAGAGTAACAACCTCACATACATACATACAAACTTTCGCGTTTATAATATTAGTAAAAAGTAAGATAGCACAAATATTGAAAAATTAGTCAAGTGCGAGTTGAACGCACACGCCGAAGGATCCGATCATTTTTATAAGTACGTCAACTTGTAACTACCTATGACTTAGTGAGGTTTCGAAACACGTACTCCAACTTAAAGCAACCACAAAAAACTTGTGGAGTCCCACACAAACACACAGTTTTTTACAGTTTAGTTTTTTTTTTTTTACAATTTAGTAATTAGAGAAAATGCGGTATTAAACAAGGCGCGTTATCGACTTACGAGTAACAGCCTTAGTTTTCCTTACAGCATCTGCACCAGTTCTCAAGACCTTCCCGCTTGAAGACTTAAGCCAGTACATGGTCAAGCCACTTGATCTAGTAGCTGGCTTGAAAGGATACACCGAGACAGTATGCCATAATGATTTCTGCTGCGATTTCCGGATCAAAATTGAGGAAAAAGGTAACTTTTTGTTGTCGTCATACTGCATTGAAAGAAACTCATTTTTCCGATTTTGAGTTTAACCGGAACTGGTTTTTTTGTGTATGTTACCGGATATCAATAACTGTTAGTTGGTATCTTTTATTTTGTGAAGATATATGATGAGAACCTTTGGAATGATAAACAGAATAGCATCCCAGAATGCGGGAAATCGTTAATTTTTAGACGTTTACAAATTAGAATCGCCACCTAAAGAACTAGGTATAGATTTAACGGAGCACCTGAACCACTTACTCATCAGAAAATTTCTCTTACAATCTAAATATTTAGGTACTGTAACACGACGCGCGCGCAGCGCGCACTCCTCGAATACTTTCCTGCTCGCACATTGCTTTCTACCTCACTCGGCGCCCGAGAGCCGCCGAAACGTACCGATGACGCACGACGACATCACCAAGCGAGAGAATAAAAAGCCGACGCGCGACCGTACGGTTGTCAACCCAACCACGCCAGTGTCCGCCACTTTACTTGTAAAGTGCGCGTAGACCCGTGCACCCGTGTGCCTTGCATGCGGCGGAGGAACCCACCCCTCAAGTGAGTCCGGGCCGACGAGTGTAGTAGCATCGGCGTTTGACGGTCTGCCACCAGCGGCAAGCCCCGTTGAACGTTCGGTGTGAACTGCGAGTTGGCTCGAACGTCACGCCCCGGGCAACTCCCCCGCGCCTCCCGCGCCGCGAACCCCCCCCCCCTCGCGAACCTCTCCCCGTCCCCCGCGTTTTACGTGTGTGTGTGAAGGGAGATGGTGGACGATTTCTGCCAGTGCTAATTTGTGCCTGAGACAGTTTGTTTGTGTTTGTGTGTACTGTGTGTACCGGAACACATAAGGATGGACCCGACTCCACCGCTGCCGCCTCCACCGCCGCCGGCCCCCGCCCGGCCAGCGAAGGAAACCCGGACTAAGATTCCGAAACCCACAGCCTCCCACTCGTCAGGCTCGGAGCCAAGGACGCCGGCGCGCCCGTCGTCGGGCGCATCATCTGCGCGCAACCCTGCGCCGGTGCCGACGCCTAGCGCTCCCGCCGCGCCAGCACAGCGCCTCACCGCCGCCGGCGGTAGGGCCGCCGAGTTCTTCGGAACCCCCGCCTCCTCCCCCTCGCTCTCCCCGAGGGCCCGTCATGAGCGTAACTGTCTCGCTCTGACGCGGCTGTTGGAGATGCCGGCGCGCCCTGGTAGCCGCTTCTTCGACGAGCCGATACTGCGTTGGATGACGCTGTATACGCGGCTCGTCGAGGCGGCGTACTCAGCTGCGCCCATCGCAGAGGAGGACAAGCAGGCCCTCCTTAGTGCCGCGAACGGTCACTTCGACCTGCCGCCCCCAGTGGTGCCGACACAGCGCACTCGCGAGATCAGCCGCTCGCTAACGCGCTTGCCGACACGCCCGTCAACTCCAGACACGCCGTCCCGCAGTGGCAAGCGCCGCCGGTCGGTGTCCGCCGGCGCCGACGAGTCGCCACCACAGCCGCGCGCGCCGCCCGGCGCACGTCTCTACGAAGTCCCAGCCGTTGATGCCGTGCACGCCGCGAAGCGCGCAACTCACGGACGCGCTTCCCTCGACAGCGCTTCGAGCGCTTCGAGCTGCTCCATTGACGACCACGCAGCCGCCACTAAACGAGCGGTCGAAGAACGCGACGCCGCCGCCGCCAGACTGGCCGCGGCGCAGAAAGTCGCCGCCGAACGGCACGCTGCCAAAGCGCGCGCCGCTGACCAGGTCAGCATGGACGCCGACGATGGCGCCGACCACGCTGCCGCTCCCCCCGCCGCTGCCGGCGAGTGGAGAGGCCCGGCTCCGCTTCCCCAGCGGCCCCGCGACCCGCGAATACGCCCTCAGGCCTCGGCACAACCCACCAGCTCTAGTGGAGCACCCCCAGCCCCCGCGCCGCCCACGATCAGCTACGCTGCGGTGGCTGCCGCACAAGCGTCCACGTCGGGCCACCAGCAGCCGACCCAGCCGACCCAACCCACAGGGCCAGCCGCTCCCACGGGGGGCACCAAGCGGTACCCCCCCCTAGTGGTCGAGGTGTTCCCCAACTGGGTTGAGCACATGCGGGCCCTAAAGACAGCCCTCGGTCGGACCCCCAACGCCAGGCCTTTTGGCAAGGGGGTCCGCTTCTCTCCCACGGACGGCGACGAGTACCGCGTCGTCCAAAGCTACCTCGGGGAGCTCGAGAAGCGAGAACAGATCGTCTGGTTCTCGTACTCGCTCCCCGAAGACAGGGGACTCAAGGTGGCGATCACCGGCCTCCCCGCTGACTCCCCGCCCGCCGAGATCGAAGCGGAGCTGCGCGCGCTTGGTTTCGAGCCGGAGTACGTCCGGCATATCAGCGCGCGTCGCGGACGTCCCGGCTGCATTTTCTTTGCGCAGCTGCGCCGCACTCCTGACCTCACCCCCGGCATCTACGGAGTAACTGAGTTGCTCTGTATGCCGGGCGTAAAGATCGAGGCCTGGAGGGGGAAGAAGGGCCCGGCACAATGCCATCGTTGCCAGGCCTTCAGACACTCCTCCCACAACTGCCACCACCGCCCGCTGGCCTGCGTCCGGTGCGGTGGCCATCACACCGCGGGGGAGTGCCCTCGCCCCCGAGAGGAACCCGCCACCTGCGCGAACTGCGGGGAGCCACACCCGGCCAACTATACAAAGTGCCGGGTGTTCAAACGGGAAGCCCGCAACAGGACGGCGGGCACCATCGCCAGGACGGCCCCTGCTAGCCAGCAGACCCGTCCTCGCCCACGTCCCGAGCAGCCACGGCCGGCTGTCCCGACCGACGCACACCCGGCCACCGTCAGTGACACGGCCCACGCGTCGCTTATGGCGCCGGCAAATGCGGCCACCGACCGCTCCAAGCCTCCCTCCAGAGGCCGGAGACGTCGGAGAGGGGGTCGAGGGGCCCAGTCGGTCCCTCCCCCCACCAAGCCAGCAGCGCCCCTGCCCGCCTCAGAGGCGGCGGAGACGACTGCTCCCCAGCCGTCTCAACAGATGACGGCGCCACCAGCGAGGAGGGTTCCGACTATGAACCCCCCTCCCCCACCAGCCCCTTCACCACCCTACGACCGCCAGACGATCCAGGCGGCCCTAGGGATGCTGCAGGAGATGCTGCGGTCCATGGACGCGACCGCAGCCCTTCACCAGCGGTAGCCTCCACCGACCAACTCTCCAGTGCATTGCGGGTGATGCACTGGAACGCCAGGGGACTCCTCCGCAAGGCCACCCTACTGAAGATGGTGCTGAAGGAGCAGAGGGTTGATGTCGCTTTGGTGTCAGAGACCCTCCTTAGCCCTTCCGACAGCCTGAAGATCCCTGGCTATATAGGCTACCGCAAGGACGAGTGGAACTCGCAGAAGAACGGCCCATACCGGGGCCTGGCGGTCCTGGTCCGCAGATCCATTGTCCACCAACCGATCTCCCCCCAGGCGTACACCTCTCTTTACGCTTTGGGGGTCGAGGTGTGGATAGGACGTGCCCTGCGGATCTTCGCCGTCTACCGCCCCGGAAAAATCCGAATAGACTTCGCTGAGGTCCACGAAGTCCTGCAACTCCACGCGGTCCCCCCGCTGCCTACTATCGCGGCAGGTGACTGGAATGCTCATCACCAGGGATGGAACTCTCACCGGACCTGCGACTATGGACGCCGGCTCTTCGAGGACGCAGACAGAAGCGGCTACGTGGTGGAGGGCCCGGAGACTCCCACCCACTATCCGGATGACCGCAGTTGCGCCCCATCCGTTATCGACATAGCGGTCCTGCAGGGACTCTCAGGAGTGCAGACCATGCAGGAGACCCTCGATTACGAGATGGGGTCCGACCATCAGCCAGTGATGATGTCCATCAGCACGCATCCCGTGAGGGCTGCGCCCCGCACGCCTAGACCGAGGACCGACTGGGAACTCTTCGCGAGCCTACACGCGGATCGAGTTCCCACCTTCCCGGTCTCCACCCCCGACGACGTGGACACAATGGCCGCCGACATCGCGGCCTCCATCAAATCGGCCGTCATGGAGTCCTCGCAACCTCCCGCGCCCGGAAAACTCAGGCCAGTCCCTCGCCACATTGCGAGGTTGATTGCCGAGAAACGACGGGTGCGGAAGGCCTGGCAGACAACTAGGGATCCTACCACAAAGACGATCCTAAACCGGCTTACGGAGAGGGTTAAAGCCGAACTGGAGAGCGATGCAGCAGCCAAATGGGACCGGAGGATCGAGCAGGCCAGCGACGATTGGAATGAGGTGCACAAGCTGTGCCGCCTCTTCCGCAACTCCGCTGAGCCCGTCAGACCTCTCCTCCACCCGGACGGAAAGCCACGGTACAGGGCCGTGGACCGTGCGACTATCTTCGCCGAACACCTCGCGGAGCAATTCCGTCCCTCAGACACCACCGACCTCGCCCACGCAACAGCCGTTGCAGCGCGAGTTTCGGAGATACGGAATGCTCCCCTGAACGCCGAAGACTCGCCCATAGTCTTCAGCCCCCGGCAGGTTTGGAAAGCTCTGCTTCAGACCAAACCCCGCAAGGCGCCGGGGGAGGACGACGTCTCCAACGCCGCCCTACGTCACCTACCAGCCAAGTCCGTCGCTGCAGTCACGAGACTCTTCAACGGGATCACCAGGACCGGACACTTCCCCGCCGCCTGGAAGCGGGGAGTGGTCATCATGATCCCGAAACCACAGAAGAACGTACTGCAGCCCGGGAGCTACCGTCCCATCACCCTGCTGCCCTGCCTGTCCAAGGTGTTCGAGCGCCTACTCCTGCAAAGGATGTCGGATCGGCTCACACCCAGGACCGAACAGTTCGGCTTTAGATCGGAGCACAGTACAACGCTTCAGCTGTCCAGGGTACTGCACCACATCGCGGTACTTCTAAACAAGAAGGAACACGCAGTTGCAGTACTCTTGGACATGGAGAAGGCCTTCGACCGGGTCTGGCACGACGGCCTGGTCTACAAACTGGATGCCCGCGACCTCCCGAGAAGATTCGTCCGCCTCGTCGACTCGTTCCTGTCCGACCGGACGTTCAGGGTGCGAGTCGAAGACAGCCTCTCGGAGGACCGACCAATCAGAGCCGGAGTGCCTCAGGGGAGCGTCTTGTCTCCGTCGTGCTACTCCATGTACACGGACGACATCCCGAGCCCCGGAAATGCACTCCTGGCCCTGTACGCCGATGACGCCGCCTACATCACCGCCTCCTTCAAGCTGCAGCACGCGGCCACGAAAATGCAGCTGACGCTGGACTCCCTACCCACCTGGCTGGACAGGTGGCGCCTATCGGTGAACGTCCAGAAGACCCAGGCGATCGCCTTCTCCGCGAAGCGGATGCTCCCTCCCCCCCTCCAACTGCTCGACACCCGGATCCCCTGGAAAAGGGACGTCAAGTATCTCGGGGTGACCATTGACAGGAGGCTGAACATGGCCAAACACGCGAGGACCGTCGTGCAGAACACCCGCGCGGCGCGTTCTATCCTCCGTCCTGTGCTTTCGTCTTCCCTCCCGCTCCGCACAAAGGTCGGGGTGTACAAACAGTACATCAGATCCCGCCTTACGTACGCCGCCCCGGCCTGGTATGCGTTCCTCGCCGAAGGACACCGGATCTCCCTCAGAGCTCAGCAGTCGCTGTCTCTGAGAACCATCACCGACGCTCCGAGATTCGTCAGGAACGCTACCATAGCGCGGGACCTGAAGATAGAAAGCCTGGACGAGTTCATCGCCCGCCTCGCGAAAGCCATGTTCAAGCGTGCCGATGCCTCGAGATACCCACACCTGGTCGGGATTGCCGAGCAGTTCGACCGCCCGGAGAGGGGCCGCCCGTACCAACGTGAGTTGGTAAAGGACGAGGACTTGGTGGAAGACGTCCACCCGGCACCCAGTGCCAACCCAGTGACGCGGTCGTCTTAGCGACCGCCGATCGAAACCGCACCCATGGGCCATCGGCCCGAAGGAGCTCACCCCCGCTCACAGCGGAGCAGAAATTCCCTGCGGTACGGTTGTCATTCGCAGCTTAGCGGTTGACTTGAGCGATAGCTACACTGCAGTCCTCAAGTTATACCGAGAGCACGGGGGTCGCGACAGCTACACTGCAGTCCATCCCTAAGCTCTAGTTTTATTATGCGAAGAGGGTCGTGACAGCTGCACTGCAGTCCACCCTTAACGCTTTAGCGTAGGATTAACGTATGACCTAAATGCGGAGAGGGATGCGATAGCCACCTGCAGTCCACCCTTAACGCTTTAGTCTAAGTCTACACCTAAGTACCTACAACTCTGTATAAAGGGATGCGATAGCCACCTGCAGTCCACCCTTAAAGTTTTAGCATAAGTACATGCAACTCTGTGATTAAGTTGATAAGAGATAAAGTAAATCTTCTCACATTCAAACAAAGAGTTTTACTGCACCGCCACCTGAGTACCACGGAACTACCCCTAACTGGACACCCTTTCATCTGGCGCCCAACGAAAATAAAGCGCCATCTATATTTCGTGGCGCGTATCAACATAAATCAATCAGTTTTGAAGTAGATCTGATCCGTTTGAGGAAGTATGGCGCCATCTATATTTTATTGTGGCCCCTACGGAAAACGAAAAAAATCTAAACAATTCAAGAAAGAGAACATTCAAGATAGTTCTATGGTCGAAATTATTGGAACAGCTTTACTGCAGGGGGAGGGTGCAGAAGAACACCCAATTGGATACGCCAGCAGACTAATGATACCAGCTGATCGTAACTACACAGTAACTGAAAAAGAAGCATTGGCAATTGTATGGGTAATATCACGCTTCAGAGGTTATTTTGAAGGTGCTAAGTTCCTGACAAATACTGGCCATCAACCCTTGAAATGGTTATTAAATTTGAAATCTTCTACTGGTCGTTTAGCACGATGGGCTTTACAATTACAACCCTATAACTTTGAAATAAAATACAGTTCAGGCAAAACAAATGTCGTAGCAGACACACTGTCACGTCCAACATGTGAAGAACATACCGACACATGTGAGATTTGTCAAGTAGAGATAGATTTTCCTAGGAGAGAAGAAATGAATATAGCAAAGGAACAAAACAAAGATGAAGATCTTATGCAAATAATAAAGGCTTTGAATGATCGATCAGCAACTGAAGACTACATCCAATGGTCTAAGAGAGGATATCTGCTTCATAACGGGGTACTTTATCGATTTACGCCCGATCAAGAAGACTACTTCTGCCTAGTTCCTGGTACTCTTACGGGACGTCAACGAGTACCAGAGGGGGAGATTGTAACACGACGCGCGCGCAGCGCGCACTCCGCGAATACTTTCCTGCTCGCACATTGCTTTCTACCTCACTCGGCGCCCGAGAGCCGCCGAAACGTACCGATGACGCACGACGACATCACCAAGCGAGAGAATAAAAAGCCGACGCGCGACCGTACGGTTGTCATTCGCAGCTTAGCGGTTGACTTGAGCGATAGCTACACTGCAGTCCTCAAGTTATACCGAGAGCACGGGGGTCGCGACAGCTACACTGCAGTCCATCCCTAAGCTCTAGTTTTATTATGCGAAGAGGGTCGTGACAGCTGCACTGCAGTCCACCCTTAACGCTTTAGCGTAGGATTAACGTATGACCTAAATGCGGAGAGGGATGCGATAGCCACCTGCAGTCCACCCTTAACGCTTTAGTCTAAGTCTACACCTAAGTACCTACAACTCTGTATAAAGGGATGCGATAGCCACCTGCAGTCCACCCTTAAAGTTTTAGCATAAGTACATGCAACTCTGTGATTAAGTTGATAAGAGATAAAGTAAATCTTCTCACATTCAAACAAAGAGTTTTACTGCACCGCCACCTGAGTACCACGGAACTACCCCTAACTGGACACCCTTTCAGTACTTACTATAATATAATTCTACCTTAGATACCTAATCTCGCTGACTTTTATTAGTTACTAGCTGCGCCCCGGGGTTTCACCCACGTAAGTCCCGTTCCCGCTGGAATAATTCTGGAAAATATTCCAAGTTTCATCGCAATCGGTTCAGTAGTTTTTGCGTGAAAGAGTAACAACCTCACATACATACATACAAACTTTCGCGTTTATAATACGAGTTATAATAAGAAGTATTCAGAAATGATAATTGGGTATTTTTATACCGAAAAAACTTTGTTCATTTTTTTGGTTTTTATATTTTATACTCTTACCCTTTTTCAGAAACAGATCAAAAATGTAAACGAAACCCTTTATACATAACACATAATTATTTGAATGCAGCTCTTTGTTTACTTTTTTCTTAAGTTCTGTGTTTACATTTTTATCTAAGTTTCTCAAAAAGGGTAAGTAGGTACTTACAGTAATTTCTGATTTAGCGTCAGTTTAGTTTGTGAAACTTAACTCTTTTTATATTTCTAGGCTCAAAATCGGACGCAAGTTACGGTCTAGCCGTTTTTGATGGCCAACGTCATTACGGAGGCAACCGATATATCGGATTGCAAAACTGCGGAGTTTTTGCATGCACCGGACTTTACAAGAGAACCTGTAACATTGGGTAAGTTTCGCAACGGTTTCGTAGTTAGGTTACTAAAACGTCATGGGCTTCTTAATTTTATCCCCGTCTATTTATCGAGGAGTAACATAGGCGATACATTTTATATTAATCTACTTTTTGCATATTTCTAGGTCTGAAAACAGCACAAACATAATATTTGAGAAGTTATCCGTCACTGCCAACTTTACGAAGAAAAATTCGCATTACCCCATCGTCTCGGCTAATCGCAAACTCGACAGGTTTGATTTCAGCGCCAAAACTGATAGAAAAACTAAAGTGACCGTCAGTTTAACTCAAACTGACAGTATTTTAACGTTTGGCATCATTATCAGAGATTTCGAAAGGGATTACGAAGTTTACGTACCCCAAAATGCAGATGGCGTTATTTTCAACTACATTTTCAATCAAGATGTCATGGAATTCTTCGACTATCTCTGGATCAGAGTGAGAATTTTGATTTTTGTCGTTTCAATTTACGTTTTGGAAATGATGTAGTTTTTGAATACATACGCCTCTTTGGTAACATTTACCCCGTTTTAGTTGCGTAATATTATTTATTTTTGAACCTCAACAAAGTTCTAACCATTTTACGGTAACATTGTACTATGGGTGGTAAATAATAATACTTAATTACGCGATTAGGACTCGCTAAAATGTAACTATATGGTAGTAACAATTAAAAAAAGATACGCCTGTTAAGATTTCAAAAATTAATATTTAATTATTTTAAATAAAGACTGGAGATAATTTATATACCTAAGTTTATAAAAGATCAACTTTACGTTCAATTCTATGTGGGTACCCGAATTGATTTTATTGGTATACTAGCTGCGCCACCCGCTTTGATCCGCGTAAGTGCCGATTTCGCATCTCCAGCTAACTGCGCACTCAGTTTCATCGCTATCGGTTTAGTCGTTTTTGCGTGAGGGAGTTACAAACACACTCATTTACTTACTTACCCTACACACTTGCACACAAACTTTCACATTTGAAATATTAGTAAAATACTATGTACCTATGTATGTACCGAAATAAGTTGTGTTAGTGTCGTGATATAAAGATGTCACTGAAAAATATGCCTTCACGACTGACATCTGTGATATTAAATATTATGCCTTATAAAATAAAATGTTATTTTCTAATATTTGGAATTGTATTTTATTGGCTCCCTTTTATACTACCTACTTATTTTAAAGAAAGGAAGACGTTCTCAATTCAGTTGTGAGTGCCCGCATAGGCACGAAGCTTGCTTAGCGCCTAGAGGCTAACGAATCACCTAACTAAAATTAACGAGAAAGTTCGCGACCTGCAGCATTGAGCGTTTGGCGCCTAGCAGTGTACTTATATAGCCGCGCCGGAACGCAAGCCTCCTGCCAATGCGGACATAGCCTAATATATAATGCGCTTTGAATTAGATGGGGCGAGACGAGCTTGACTGGTAACTTAGGGCTTGGACCCATTTGGCACTTGATATTTGGACCAGTGGAAAAAATACCTATCCTATGAAATCCAGTGGGACGATACAGGCTTAAAATAACAATAAATTAATAAGATGCCGTCTAAGGCAATTTGCACGCGTAACAGCCCTTACGACGTCAAGTCAGCATTTCTTGAGTATTCCCAATCTGCCGCGGCGGAGAGAAGTCGCCATAGCACAAGACATTTTTGTTCCCCACGTAATAGGGATGATTTATAAGACCGTCACGACCACGAGTCCGTTCGTTGTCCATTGCTTAGCGAGTAGTCGATCGGTCTGTTGCAACCGAGTGACGGCCGAGCAATGGACAACGAACTCGGACCAGCGGCTGGCGCTCGCTACGGTCTAAAAATCATCCCATAAGCTGGTTTTCGTACTACGCACCGTCAGAATTCATGTCCGAGACATTACGAGATAAATAAGTAGAATTTATCTGTAATGTCTGGTACACGAAGACTGCCCCTGATGTGAGAGTTATCCTGCATCAGACACCGAGGAAAAAGTCTGCGAAAGATCCTCGTCCGTTCTTCCAGCAGGTGCACCAAGCAAGCAGGTGAGGTTGGCTTGAGCCCAAAGATCTAAACGAGTCCTAAACCTACCTACTAGTCAAAGTAGAAGTTCTTTATGACGGTATGAATGAAATAAGTTAATAACTTGAGGAGTTCATTGGCACCGGCCGATTTTGAATGGTCATGCCTAACCTAACACCGTACTTTATTTATTTATTTATATAACAAACACTTTCAGACTTACAGCATTTAAACACCAAAACGTCTGAAAGCATACTTAATACATTAGCAACACCTTTATCTATAGCCTTCTTAGTAACTGAATAAAAAAATATTATTTTAGATACACGTCGTGGGGGGCATTAGTCATTTTAAAGGGCATTTACTTATAAATAGGTAGATACTTATCTATATTTGTAAATCTATATCTAAATACATACACACATACATCGCGGTCAAAAACATAACCATCTTTTTGCCAAACCATAGAAGAAATTTCATCTTTTTGCCTTTAACCGTATAGTCGGGTAAAAAAAGGTTTTGTCCTGACTGACTTTGTCCCGGGTTCGAGCCTTGTAGCCCAGGGCCTGTATTCTATATGTAAATTTTTTTGTTTTTATGCCTTATCTCTGTTCAATTGATTTCGAAAACGGTTTAACATTCTTTGGAAATTTTGTAAGGTTTCGCTATAGCTTTTGGAGTGCTAGATTTCTTGCAAAATTACCAAAAAATATTGAACCGTTTTGAAATAAAATGAACAGAGATGAAGCGCCGTTATTACATAGTTACAGAATAAGTGCCCAGATGTAAAAGAATATGGCTACGATATCCCCTGCCTGCAGAAAACGGCGAACGAAAGGGGTTTCTCGGGAGGCTTCGGCCGTGGATTGTTACCACCATTCAGTCTAAGTCGTAGCACCAAGCGGATTTTTCCGTTCCTATAATATGTAGACCGGGGCAACCACTAAGGAAGACAGGTCGGATATTGTTACACTGCCTTCTTCCTACTTCTAGATGAGCGTGCCACAGGTTAGATCAAACTGTCAGATGGGATAGTGGTCAACGCTTATTTATCGTGTTAAAAAACATAAAACGTCATTTTTACTCGGCTGCAAGGAAAGGGTCTAGCATCTAGACTTTCTAGATTATCATAAACCTTTCCAATAAATGGGTCCCGACTGTTAAAGTAGCAGTGTTCCGCGCGTTTTTGTTTTATTGTTTTCAATTTTCCAGTTTTTATTAGCTTTTCAGTTACTTATATTTAGTTTTGAAGCAGGCGGGTTTTTTTTAATTATTAGTATACCACCAAACGAACAAAACCGACGTATGTAGTTAGTTATACATACGTAGATATTAGATCTAAAGATATAGATAGCTTATTATCAATAACATGTTTTTAAGAGTAATAAATAGACGATGACGTATCAATACGTGAGTGATTATACCTACTTATGTAAGTACCTACTTTGTTTGTCAGTTAGAAATAGATTAATAATGTTTACCCAATGTATATAAATAACTAGCTGCGCCCCGCGGTTTCACCCGCGGAAGTCGCGAACCCGCGTTGTTCGAACACCTACCTACCGCAATGCAATAATCCACACTTAAACGCTCGACCATTGAAGTACTGTTGAAGCCATTTTTGCACTGCGATTGGTAGGTGAAGTAAGGTAAAGTTTGTATTTCATCAGGAAGTGACGATGACGATGGATGACGATCAATGACGATGGATGACGATGACGATGATGATGATTACACTCAGTTACTCTACCCCTGTGTCGATTTTCATTCATGGAATAGTTATCACCCGCGTAAGTCCCGATCCCGCGGGATTTTCAGGATCAAAAGTATCCTATGTTACTCTCCATCATTTAAACTATCCCTATGCAAATTTTCATCTAATAAATAGTTATCACCCGCGTAAGTCCCGATCCCGCGGGATTTTCGGGATCAAAAGTATCCTACTCTCCAACATTTAAACTATCCCTATGCAAATTTTCATCCAAATCGGTCGAGCCGTTTGACCGTGAAGAGGGAACAAACAAATAAACAAACAAACAAACAGATTTTCGGATTTATAATATTAGTATATTTTCATCTAATAAATAGTTATCACCCGCGTAAGTCCCGATCCCGCGGGATTTTCGGGATCAAAAGTATCCTATGTTACTCTCCATCATTTAAACTATCCCTATGCAAATTTTCATCCAAATCGGTCGAGCCGTTTGACCGTGAAGAGGGAACAAACAAACAAATAAACAAACAAACAGATTTTCGGATTTATAATATTAGTAGGATAGGATTAATAATCTTTATTATAACTCTGGTAGGTACCTACTCTTTTGTTTATTTTTAACATATTTCAAACAGCCACTTAAAAATTTTCGGATACTTAAATAACTGAGCAGCTGGTAAATTTAAATTTTGTTTGATATTACTGCTAAATTGTCACTTATTAAATACTTGTACTATTTTGAATTATGTGCTTACTGCCAACATAAACATTTCTAAAATTAGTAGGATGAAAAGAAAACAACAAACATTATTTCTAACCATATTTTATTGCTAATCAACCACAAACATACCACATGACGATGGAACAAAATAGTTTTAAATATTGAACAAAAATCTCGACCTTACAAACCATACTGATAAGGTCTTAAAGCCAGTCTGTGTGTACGCGTATTTATTATCAATACAATTTGTAAATCGAGAATGTCGGCAGTACATTTTTTTGATTCTATTGATTTTAGAAATAAATAGATACATTTAGTTTTTATTCGTCGGCCAAAAACCCCGCGTAATTTATTTTATTATTCATTTGTACTTAAATGTATGATAATCCGATGTAACAATCCGAAGCCTAACAGATGTATATCAGAAATCAATAAACATACAATAAGTACCAGCTTTCCCCCCCACATGCCCCCCCCCCTCCCCCTACAAACTGGCCAGTGTGAAAGCCCAAGTGTTTAGTCCAAGGCGGCGGCACCGGAGATGATCTCGATCAACTCCCTGGTGATGACAGCTTGGCGGGTGCGGTTGAAGGTGAGCGTCAGTTTCTCAATCATCTCTCCAGCGTTCTTGGACGCGTTGTCCATGGCCGTCATGCGGGAAGACTGCTCGGAGCATGCGCCTGAGGAATCGGAAATAAATATAGAATAGAATAGAAAAACATTTATTAACAACAAACACACAAATAAGTACATACAAACAATATCACACAATTTTTACATAGATAATAATACATATAAAACGAAACAAAGATCATTAAAAAAATAACATGAAAGACATACAAGGTCCAATTAATAATTATTTTAAGTCAAAAAGAAACCGGTCAAGAGCGAGTCGAATTCACGCACATAGGGTTCCGTACTATTATCACAATTGGGCACCGAACCATACATACAATAAGCACTGGACCAAGCGAAATCCCTGAACGCAGCTTATGCTGATTTATCACTAGATGGCGCTAGTGGCAAAAATACACCTTGGTATCGTTACATTTATATTTTAAAAATCAATATTAGTGTTTTTTTTTTAAATTTTACTACAGCATAGGTACTTTTATTTTTAAATAGGTTTAATAGGTAATTAAATATTAAATTATTAGTTTTTATTAATTTTTGTTATAGCGGCGACAGAAATACATTATCTGTGAAAATTTCAACAGTCTAGCTATCACCATTCGGCGATACAGCCTGGTGACAGACGGACGGACGGACAGCAAAGTCTCAGTAATACCCCAAAGGGTAAAAAGGTTCCGTTTTAACCCTTTGGGTATGGAACCATAAAAAACGGTTTAAATCTCGTTGCTTAAATCTAATCCATTCTATCACGTTTCGGAATTTATGACTTGTTCATTTTTTGATTTGTATGACTAACTAGACATCTAACTCATTTATTTACATTGTGTTCATATAAATTTGACTATTGAATTATTATACCTACTGCATTTGACAAAATTTATTTAAAATTTAATTGAATTGATTGACTTTATTATTATGATTTTGTAAATTGACATGCCAATATTATGCAATGTAATTTTATGGTGAAATAAATGAATTGAATTGCTTTTATTATTTTCTGCATTGTGGCAATGCCGTTCCTATGTGAAACATGTAAATAGCCTTTATAGACTCCATCCTCAAGGTTGACTGAGATGAACGTAGAAAGGGCATTACAACAATACTGAAAAAAAAAGCAACGCAATTAAAACCGAAAAAAAAACATTAATTTCATTTATTGTTATGCCAAATGTTTTAAAGTAATGTCTCTCTGTAATGTTGTATGAAAAAAGTGTCATAAAAATCTTTTTCTTACAGATAGCAAAAATCCTAACAGTCCGTTCGTACATGTCGATTTTGTAAGTTTTACAGGATACTTAAGTACAATATCTAGATAGGAAAGGGTAACGGTGGGTAGCGCAACCACCGCATTAATACGTGAGAACGCCCGACTGCATTGCGGGTTCCATTCCCGCCGGGCGCAAATATTTATGCCTTAAAATAAATATTTGTACCAGGTCTGGGTGTCTTTCTACTTATAATATTTATGTATTTACAAAAGAAAAATAATTCATTAAAAAATCCGCGCTACCATGATCGTTTATCGTTGCTATGTCGTCCTTTTGTCGTTCAAAAAAATAAAGTAAATTTGAAATAAAAAATACCCCGACTACTTAAAAAACCACAGACAATTTAAATTTCTTTTTTTTTAAGTTTGTTTTTCTTTCTTTTTTTTCAAATTATTTGATGTGTTTTTAATTTTATTTTTTTTAGCTCAACGACAACACGACGATTTATAAGACATCATGGTAGGGCCCATTATATCCGTTATCTAGTCACCGTAACACAAGCTTAGTAGTTGCTTACAGAATTTATTACTTATTTATTTTAAATGAAGTATGTGCTGTGCGTCCGCCACACAATATAAGGAACATAGGTTGAGCATACCTTCCTTCATCGCGTAGAACAGCATGGAGGCCAACGAGAACTCCATGTAGGAGTTGATGACGTCAGCGTCCAACGAGTCGTACGTAGCCAGCTTCGGTGCGTTCTGTAACGGAGGGGGACTTTAGTAGGTTCTTAGTTAACTGATTCACATAAATCACCTATCACCAAAAAAAAAACATTTCAAAATCGCCTTTCAAGGAGTTGTTATAAGTTTGAGAAGAGAGCTGTTTTTAGTTTGAAAATAAAATGTTATAATTTATAAAAGATGTGTTGTAACTGGACATATTTTAAAAGAAAAATTAAATTTTCTGCATAGAGATGCAGAGACGCAAATTCAAATCTTGTCGCGAGTGAATTTTTCCTTTGAATTTTTTCTAGTAGAAATGCCTTAAAAGTTTATAAAGAAGAATGTTAACATTAAAAAATAGGGGTGTATAAATTTTAAAAGAGGGGTGGTGTTATAATTTCAAAAAGAAGAATGTTATAATTTTAGGTTTCTTGTTGACTACTAAAGGGTGTTATATGTTTGAAAAGATATTTCTCTTTTACGTTGGGGGTTATAATATAAACGTTACCTCGACGGCCTTCTGACTGAAGAGAGGCAAGTCTGCCTGCTGGTACGCTACAACGGACTTGAACTTGTTGAAGATTATCTTGCCCGAGCCAAACTCGTATCCCGACGTCAGGATACCGCTCGCGATGCGGGATGCGTCCAGGAACGTGGGAGGCAGCCGCCCGATCTGTGGGGGAAAGGGGGGGGACATTATACAATAACAATGTTCCTTCTAACATAATAATATGTTATATAGAGAATATTTTGAAAACTGTTTAAGCTGATAAAAAAAAACTTCAGAGTTTTAGAGAAAAACGCCAATTTCCACGATTTATATTTTAGTTACTTGTGTTATAAACGAGTAACTCGAGTTTAAAAAAAACTTGCACGTATCGAGAGTGATTTTTATTTGATTCAAGTGTATTTTTCACTTGAGTTACTTTATATCAGAAGCGAGTGACTCGAGTCAAAAAAAGTCACTCGAATCCCATCACTAGTTAACTTCATACAGCACGGTCTAGTCCCACGATAAGGAGTTTTATAAGCATGTGTGTGTATGTGTGTAGTATAGGTACCTCATTGCACACACTGATGATGTGCTTGCTGTAGAGTCGCTGTAGGATGGCGCGCGACTTGTCCCCCACACAGATGACTTTGATGTTCTCAGCACCGGGCTCCGCTAGACGTGTACGGATGATCTTGGAGACTGCGGTGTGGACTCCACCACATAGACCTGCCATGTTACAGGCAAAGAACATTCCAAAGTCAAATTATTCGGGAAATTACTTACAAACCTTTAAAAAATTCAGAACAATATTCAATACCCTATGATAATCTAAGGTTACAGGTTTTGAGAACAAATTATGTGAGTAGCTAGAACGGTTCAGCGCAGACCAATCTGGAAGATGTTGTCGAACATGAAATTTAACTTTAATTACATTAGAATAGGTTTCCAAGTGCAATGCAGTCAGATATGGCTAACTCCAGATCTGATTGCATTATTACTATGTTGGTTGGTTTTTGTTAATTGTATTAGCTTTTGCTACAAGAGTTTAGGTGCTAACTGCCCAAGTATAGACACCTTTTGTTCGCAACATGGCACATGTGGCAATAGCAACCATTGGACAACAAAAGACAATGCTTCTCGTGAGTGTGTAACTCCTAGTGAGCACTGGTCTTTGGTAAGGGTCACGATTATTTACAGGCAGAGCAACCAGTTTCTTCAGTTCTGGATAGATTCTTTTAGTTACCAGTTACCAATAAGGTACAGATAGATAAATAAAAGCATGCCACTAGGTAGCGATTGCCACTAGTGGTATGTGTGTCAAGCCATTGCATTGTCCAGTGATTTCCCATAGGTGGCTTCAAAAATCAAACGTCATTGTGCGGTCTACTCACATGCTACCTGCTGCACGGATGGTGCGTCTAGGCTCTAGATAGGTGCGCGCGATGAAAACGAAGGAAAACTACCATGCCTTTTTAGGCAATTTATACAGGTAATGAGTGAGCCTGCCACTAAATAAGCTTGCTAATAAGCAAGCATGCTTATTGAATGAATTGGCGGCTCAGCTGTGTGGTTCAGAAGCACGAAATATAAACGACTGAAGAGGCACAGCATTTCTACACTAATGGACAGATTTTTGTCTGATCAGCAGGAGAATGGACTCTTTACATGAAATGATCACATAAAACCCAAGAAAAGACACAGGAAGGGCTTATTGTCGTAAAGACAGACTGCCGTGAATCATATTAAACAATGCCGAAAAAAAGCATGCTTATGTAGTTTCATGTCTACCTGTACCTATATACTTAGTTGATATTATTGACCTATCAAAATAAATTAGTCAATAAAATGGTACAATGATCTGACCTCTGTCAGAAGTCACAGCAATGTACAGCTCCTTTGCATCGTCTTCAGGTTTTGCTACCTGCAATACAATTATTTATAATATTAACAATACTTTATATTACACATCGAGATATCATGTACTAGTACTAGAGGTGATATCTCAAACATATTGTTTACGAGCTTAAACAATAATTCTCAAAAAAGCTCCAAATGTCTTTAAACATAATCCATGTGCCTTTTTCACTAAATAAATATAAAAAGCTGCTGCAGCGCTGACACTAAGGTTGAGATTAATGACTGTACATACCTCAGCACGTTCATAGAATTGAACAGCACCCTCGCCGTAAGGACGAGCGGCCTTCAAGTCACGTTCAGCTCGAGCATACCTAGAAAAGAATAATATAAAAAATTACCAGGAATTACCAGACTTTTAATTTTTTATTTTTAAACTAACAATGTTAGCCTTAGTTCCATTTTACCAGCTTAGCTAGTATGACAGCACGAGAAACTTTTTGTAATCAATATAAAGGTACCTCACATTTTATCATAGTTTGAAAGAAAGAGATCCTTATGTTGATGAGACAAAATGTTTATTGTGCTAGCTTAGCTGGGTTAATTTAATATCTTACTAATATTATAAATGCGAAAGTTTGTATGTTTGTATGTGAGGTTGTTACTCTTTCACGCAAGAACTACTGAACTGATTGCGATGAAGCTTAGAATATAGGTAGCTGGGGACCTGGATTAACACATGGCTACTTTTCATCCCGATATTCCCGCGGGAACGGGACTTAGCGGGTGAAACCGCGGGGCAGCTAGTTTACCATAAGTTACATTTTACCTGATATTATTATGAATCACATATTTTTGTTATTTTCTTAAATTGGTGTTTCAACTATATTACAATAGTCTGTGCAATTTGCATTTCAATGAAGCCTGTCTTTACTCTAACTATATCAAGGGCTTTAGGACAATCCAATTCTCTGTCTTAAAATGTGATGCCAATGAATTCATCCCTTTTAAATCGCCAATATCATTTTGTAGGTACTATTTGTAGGTACTCTAATAGAACTGTATGTAACACCGTATGTTAAAGTATGTTTAGTTTACTAAGAGAAATTGACTTTTATTTGTTACTTTTTGCAAGATCTGTCAAAAACAGATGTTCCATTTTCAAAACTTAACATTAAACTTGTGCTGAAAATAAACTGCCTAAATGCTTTTAGACACAACTTACTTGGCAGCAGACACCATCTTCATGGATTGGGTGATCTTTTGGATGTTCTTTACAGATTTCAGACGAAGGGAAATGGACTTCAGAGTAGCCATATTCCTGGTCTGCTGGCTATTGACCACAGCCACCACCTGGGTGCCAACACCCGGCAATCGACCCAACATTTTCACGGCTATAAAATAATAAAATCTCTTTATATTCGCTAATCAGATGATAGGTACAGGTTATGTCCTCCCAAAGTTATGTAATGACACTGCCGACAAAACACAACTTTTTCACAAGTTCTAGCTAAATCACAATATGTATTGCGTGGAGTACGTTAGTTAATGATTTTTATTAAAGGTTTAGGACGAAGTTACTAACTTTTTTGGGCTTTTTGTAGTCAAAATCACCAGCAGACGAAAAATGTCGCTGGTCGAAACTTACGTTTAGGATTGCCAGGTACAATAATTTATTAAAAATTAGAAGTATTTTTGACCCAGCGAACGAGAGGTTAGTTTTCCAACCGATATACTAATATGTAAATCGAATATTAAGCACAAAAACTGAAGCTTTATAAATTATAAAGATAAAGATAGATCTATACTTGTTAGGTACCTTATGGGAAGGATAACTTGCTATCAAGTGTAGAGAGATTTCGATTGATCAAAATGTGATAAAAAAGCCGAATTGTGAACGCATGTTATTGCCAGCCGAAAAAAAAAAATTAGATAACGTTCCGTTCTGCCCAATACGCCATTATTATGTTCTAATTTGACAGATGACAGAGTTTGCTGTGTAAACCTAAACGTAGTACTTGAAATGCCATAGTACTATAACACGACGAAATGAAGAAGATGAGAAATCTGATGAACTCTCTATTCTCCACCGTACTATAAAAAAATGTCGCATTATCATTACATTGATTGATTCATTTTTGTGATAAAAAGTCTTTTGTTTTTATTAAATTCTACAAGATGCCTGAGCCAGAGAAGAACGTAGTTATAAACCCAGAAGCAGCATTGGATCAGCCAACACGAGAAATAACTCAAACTGACCATATCAACAAGAAACTACTTGAATCGCTTTTCAAACAAATGGATGATAATAACTCAACAGTTAACAAAATGCTAGAACCGGACACTAATGAAGTAAATGACGACGAATGGGGAGATTAAAGTGATAATAAATATTATATATACCGTATTATTAAATAATTACTTAAGTGAATACTTGTGATTATAAAAATTGTAAATATAAAAAAACTTTGTATCAATACAAACTTGATTTTATTTTGTATGGTTTATTTGGTAACTGCGCCCCGTTACCTACTATCCAGGAGAAATAATACACATGAAAATGAACAATTTTGTAAATTAAAAGTATAATACTTAAGTTTTATCAACAATTAAAAATTGCCTACTACTCGGCCAACTAGTTAGCAATGCAAATCATTATAATTTGGAGATATTCAGGTTAGTCTGCATCAAAACATCCAAAAAATGGTTAAACTGTTTTCATAAAGATAGAATAGAACTGATACATGTTGAGACACTTATGGTGCACCTTGGTTATGAGGTATTTGTCTATGTTTCTCTGAATACAAAGTTGCTAACTGTACTACTAATTGAATAAATGTTGGTTTTATTGTATATTTGTTAGTTGCTGACTAGTTGGCACTTACCAACTAGTTATTAATTAGTTATACTGGTGATTATTACATTTTTTTGGTTAAAATTTGTGTTCTATTCATCATAGAAAATGAATAAATAATAAATATTGCACTACATTGCACACAGCGCAATCTAGCCCCGAGCTAAGCACTAGTCTTGTACTATGGGTACTAGTCAACGGATATACTACATATTATACTTTAAAAAAAAAAAAAAATATTATACATAGAAAGACACCCAGACCAGATACAAATATTTATTTTTTAAGCATAAATATTTGCACCCCACGGGAATCAAACCCACAGCATTCTGCATTGCAGTCGAGCGTCCGCCCGATTGTTGCCAAAAATATCAAAATAACCAGTGTGTGGAACACGCTTGTAATTTCTGTATTTGGCCATATGTAAACATTTGTAGATTCCATTAATTTTCTCTTTCAATGTAAGACCAATATGACCAAATTATAACAGCCTAGTAAGGGTCAAGTAAATCTTTGTCCTATTCTACAAATCATGTTACTATCTTAGTCATGCATGATGAAATGAATGATAAATAGAAAATAAAGAAAATCTATAATAAAACAATAAAAAAACAGTAACTTCAATAATATTTATTATGTACTACGCGAGTTACATGAGGAATGTTCTTATTTACATAACTTCAACTCCAATATATAATTTTATTACATTGTCTGTTAAAACACTACATACCTCAAAATTGCAACATATATAATGTAATACTGCTATATTGTTGCGCTTTCAAGCATTTATTTATAAACCAGCTTAAAAACAAAATAGTTACCTAAAAACAATTTCCAAATTCAATTCAAAACAAGTGATTTGTCAAAAAAAAACAATATATAAATCTGTACATAGAAAAATATATATAATTTTACTAAGATTATGTTGATCTGTCTTGATAAATAGAATTTAATATTAATATTAAATAAATTGTACAATGTAGCAACTATAATAGCGCCCGAACGGTGTTTTTTCATGGACTGGTAACAATTACCTGGAGACAAAAAGGATAATTAGTTTTCATCACAACCTGGGTGTCTATTCCGCAATTAAAGCGCCTAGATGCCGTGTAGCTTCTACACGGTTCGCCAGTTATTTTACGTCTTTTAATATTCTAGACGCGATAAAAATATTATCAAGTCTAGAAAAAGCGTTATATGACTGTCGAACCGTGTAAAAGCTACGCAACATTTACACGTTTTTTTCTTACAGAATACAAGACACAAATGATCCTTTAAGCCCTTGATGTGGATTATGTTTTCTATGTAGATATCATCTTTATGTATGTACTAGCTGCGCCCCGCGGTTTCACCCGCGTAAGTCCCGTTCCCGTTTCAGTTCCCGCGGGATTAAAAGTATTCTATGTCCTTCTCCTGGTTCTAAGCTACCTCCCCACCAATTTTCAGCCAAATCGGCTCGGCCGTTTTTGAGTTATAAATGGTGTAACTAACACAACTTTCTTTTATATAGATAAGATTTACAAAAAAAAAGTACGATATGTAGTATATCCGTTGTCTAGTACCCACTAGGCTTGGGATAACGAATATACTACAAATTTAACTTCTTTTTTGTAAATACATTCATATTATGATTTATGTATGATACATAAATAACACCCAGCCAAAAACAAATTTATTTTGAGTCATAAATACACACTGGCACCACACGGGAATTGAACTCGCAACCTTCTGTATCGCAGTCGGGCGACGGCTCGACGCACCACAGAATGCCCAGTGAAATTGCTATTAAAATAAATAAAAGCGAATTATTACCTAATATACACACGGCGGTGAGGTGTCGTCAATATAGACTGGGCATTAAGACTGCTGCTTCTCAATCATGTCGATGTTGACCTTGTAGAACACGTAGGGGAAGTACTCTGCCGAGCCAAAGCCGAGGCCGGCCAGCTCCGCGTTCTGTGGACAGGCGGGCGGCGGCCGGTCAGGGTGACACTGTACATTGTACGACTCACCCCGACCGGCATATAGTGGAACAAAAGCGATGCTAGTGGAATTAGCAACTTCAACTTTTCAAGTAACTTATTTAAATAAAAAACGGTTTTGGCCATTAATACAAACAATGTTTGTTCTAACGAAACTTCGTAAATGCCTTATTTATAAATGTATGGGTGAACCATTGTTTATTTCACCGTCTTTAAATCATGATTAAATTAAAAATTAAAATTGGGGAAAAAGGCGTACTATAAAACGTCGTCATATCTTAATTGAAAAAATCCATGGACATAATTTATTGATTGCTCCTGTTTGATTTATAGATAATATCTGTATTATGAAGATTGTAATTTAACACATGATTACAAAAAAAAACCCATTAATTTATTGTGGCTTCTTTACATCGGAGGGCGCGTACCGAAGCCAAACAAAAATCAATACACCTAAGACGTAGCCAAATGACCATGTGCATTTAATGTTGTACAAGAATCTAAAGTCTAAAGGAAATAAACTATTTTGATTTTTTTATTTGAATTCAATTAGTATGCGAAATTTAGGATGAAAATTAGGCTGTTGTTGAGTAAGGATAGTTTAAAAAGAACAACTTGGTTTGAGGTGAAACGAAACCCCAGAGGAATGATCTCGCTAGCGCGATCCAGCGCACCGTGGCGCCATCTACCGTGCACGTGTGCACAGTAGTCAACTCACGTCGGAGGCGGTGGCGTTGTGCGCGGAGTGGTCGAGGTGCGCGTACAGTTGGTGCAGCACGTCGCGCAGCTTCTTCATGCTCTTGCGGGACGGGACCAGCACCACCGCTTGGAAGTTCACCGGGAGACCGTATCTGGACAGTGAACACACATCATCGATCCACCACATTAAAACGATTCAAATATTTACTGATATTATCCTACTTCTTACTAATATTATAAACGCGAAAGTTTGTATGTATGTATGTGAGGTTGTTACTCTTTCACACAAAAACTACTGAACCGATTGCGATGAAACTTGGAATATAGGTAGCTGGGGACCTGGATTAACACATAGGCTACTTTTTATCCCGATATTCCCACAGAAACGGGACTTACGCGGGTAAACCGCGGGGCACAGCTAGTAATTTATAATAATAAAACAAATAAACATAACAGCACCTACAACTTATAACTATACAGAGTTATGAAAATTCTAATCCAATACTGAACATGGGGTGATTCAACACATCAAAACGAATAACTTTAGTTCTGCGACTTTTAGAAATTCAAAGTAAATTGAAAATTTCGAAAATATTAAGTGTAAAGTGTACCTACTTGAAAATCAGCTGATTCTTAGAGTTCGAGGTCATTGACTTTATGTTGTCATTTTATTTAGTTTGGTCTACTACAACCAAAATTTCAATTACCTTTGTTTTTAAAAGCAGCTGGCTTTTAAATGAAAAGCAACCTTAAAATTTCCAAAACAAAAATAATGCGAATATCTAAAAAGTTATTCGTTTTTATGTGAAGAATCACCCCCTGTACAGTTTGGATTGGAATCCCATAACCCTGTATTTTTTGTTTTAGTGTCCCCACACTGGCATTGGGGAGTCTACAACTGATCCCCGACGGAACTCATCGGAGTGTCCTGCTGGGAACAGCGGACCCCGCACGGTAAGCACAATTACCTTAGCACGGACTCGACGAAGACGCGTAGCGCTTTCACATGTATCCAGGCACAGAAACACTCGGAGAAGTTCACCTTCAACCATCGCACCAGCGGGCCCTGGCAACATTACATTACGGCTTAGATACGTTGTAGGTTATTATAGTACAGTGTGTTTCGCGAAGGACAATATCACCAGAATGCGGGGTTGTCCTAGAGATCTACGTACGTACGTACTCAACTGAATCGTCTATAACTTACAAATACGACAAAGTCGAACTAGTCGACTGCTCATAAGTATTCCCCTTCACGAAAATAGTACGTTTATTTGTAGCATTTTCTTCACAAAAATCATAAAAACTCTTATGCTGAAATCTATAGTCCGTACTTTGACTTTGCTAAGCAAAAACTTTGACTTAAGACAATTTTTGGTATTTATAAAGCGATCTTCGCAACTATCCAAAGATTTTGCTAAGTAAATTCGAAGTTTATCAAATTTAGAATGTAAACCAATCAAAAATAATGATATAAATTTTGCTTCTCTGTTATGACTATTAAGTTCTCTTCGGACTATAAATTCCAATACAAAGATTGTCTTTAATTTTTGATAAGCTCAGTCTAAGCAAAGTCAAAGGACGCACTATATATTCAATTATTAGTAAAGATAGGTTAACCGCAATGGCCAATTATCAAGGTTGATTATTACCTCACCCTGCCTGCAATAATGAGTTGTTTCGTAGAAAATTCGCGATATGAGCCGTCAATTAGTTTTATTGTGTTTGATAGACTGCTTGAGAAGGTACGTACAAACTGTTTCTTCTTGTCGGTGACGAGCTTGGTGATCTCGTTCTTCCCCGCGGCGAGGTCGGCCTCGTTGTAGCTGAAGTCCCTCACGATGAACTTGCGCTCGCGCGCGTGGAGCTTGAACTCCTCCACCACCTGCGCACAAGCACACGCAACTCATTACCAATACTCTAACTAAATAATCCTAATATCAAGGTTGCCTGGAATAAATCGCTTTAAGCGAACCGCGTATTTGTTCAACTTTTTTTAATTTATTTTAAGTGTGTTGTATTTGTAGTTTGTTGTTGATCAAATAAAGTATTTTCTATCTATCTAATATTATAAAGTCGAAAGTTTTTGTTGTAACTTAATTCACTAAAATCACTAAATCGATTGCGATGAAACTTGGAATATAGGTAGCTGGAGACTTGGAATAACACTAAGCTATTTTTTATCCCGATATTCTCCCTGGAACAGGGCTTCCGCGGGTGGAATCGTGGAGCACAGCTGCTGTGGTATCATGTAATTAGCATCCACCGTTACTAGTGGCTAAGTTGCAGTACATTGCTGCTTTGACGTAACGTGGTCGTTACCGGTAATTACTTCAAACAGCAATGTACAATACAAAATATGCTTTTTGGCAGCAAATAGCAACTGACAGCGGTGGATGCTAATTAGATGATACCACAGCTGGTTCTGAACATAAAAGTGACAAAGGAAGTAGTAACGAACATAAGATCGTAAGTTGCATTTCATCTATTTAAAAAAAAACTGATTAAATCAATGATGTGTGATGGATGATGATATATCGATTTAATATAGAATTACCAATTTAAAACATCGAATAAAATAAAGTTACCCTTGTTTTATGGGTACGGAACAAGAATACATAGCCCTCTCCACACATTTGCACATTTCTTCTATTTATTGTTTTTTTTTTTCCCACAATTAATCTTTATTTTTATAATTATTAGAACAACAAATAAACAATAATTCATTGAATTGATATTCGTATTTTTTTCAATGCCGATTCGAAAAGTTCGAATTTTTTAATAAATAAAAAGAAAAGTGAAGTGTTGAAGAGAAACTTTGGACAATTCTAATACAGGAATTCCCAGATAAATGAGCTGAGCGAACCGAGGGATTATCATGTTTGTTGAACAAACCTACCTTCTTAAACAGGCTCACGGTATAGAGGCCATACTCGTTGTCCTGATGAATGAGCTGAGTGGAGCGAGGGACTATCATGTCAGTTATCTTCTCATAGTTGGCGTTCCAGTCGTTAAACAGTGATCTGTAATTAAGTCTTGTTCTAACTGCACGTAATTGAAATAAAAGGTCACTTATAAACTTTAACAGCTCGATTAAAAATCCTTAAGTAAGACGAAAGATTTTGCTTGAAAATTAAGGTAATGTGTATATAATTTGCCCTGGTACTTTGTGGTTGGTGGTATGCAAAGGCGATAAATTCAGTCGTTCACCCCTCACGAAAATAGTACGCCTATTTTGGTAGCACTCTCGTGCAAGAACGGCGAATCACGTTACGTTAGAAGGTTACGCAATGGCCAATCACAAAGTTTGATTATTACCTCACCCCCTGCCCGGAACGGGGTGCTGTGTTTTGTAGAAAAATTCGCAATTGAGCAGGCTTTATTATCTGCGAATTTTTCTTTATTTGGCTTTATTATCTTTGGCGGTATGTTATAAGTAAAGATAGGTAAGAACAGCTGCAATAAATGGTAAAACTAACTTGGGTACGATGACGAGCAACGTGGTCAAGTATTCGCTGTCGAGGATGAAGTGCTCCTTCTTAACGAGGTCGGCCAAGTTGCGGGTCAACAGGCTGCCACTGGAAACAATTATAACAAATTTCATCTCTCCTGTTCGGAAAGTTTATTTTCATGGGTAAGCGAAAATAGCTTTTTTAATCCCTAGGGTGTAAAGTACTTTTTTTTATTTATTTTACGTTTGGCCATGGATGTCACATTAGTGTCACATTTTTTTCAAGTTTCGGCATGTCGTACATGTCATCCATTTCACTAATAATATCTCAGGCTAAATGGGTGATATTCAGCCCTTGGCTAACAATCTACTATTTATTCGGCTTTTTGGATTTTGAATTGAAATGAAACTCATTAACCCTTTAACCGCCAACGTCGGATTAATCCGACAAATATTTTCGTGTCAATTCCGCCAAGGTCGTATATTTACGACCAAATACCACGCTCGTTTAATCTGCTTTTATTATTTCGTGAAACTGTATTTTTTTAAAAAGAGGTTCATAATAGGTAAATAGTTAATCAAGTAGTCATTTACAATTTTATACACTTTCTTCTCTTAATTAGTTATCCTAAAAATAATGTCCGAAGTTCGATGAATTCCTGATTTTATGTTTAGAAAATTGTATTGATGTCCAACGCCAATGACGGTAAAATCCGACAGTAGGGACGGGACATATGCAAAAATAATCCGAATTATCGATTTAAATTTTGATATTTTCTTATTAAATTAACTAATTAATTTGCCATAAAACAAATAAAGCAATAATAAATAAAATAAAAATTTAAATATTTGTGTGTATTTTATTTAATTCCCTTAAAAATAAGTTAATTAACTAGTGAAAATGTCAGCGATTGAATTGATGGTTCCCATCCCTAGTCTACAAGTATAGAAACTAATGTTGTCAGTACGCCCAGCGCAACTGTCGGAGAAAGACGACCGCTTCTGACGTCATAAACGAGTGCCGAATTCTCGAATTTTCTATTAGTGTTGTGATAGCTTGTAGTTTTACGTTCGAGTTATCGATATTGGTTATCGTTATTGAAATTCACCATGACTACTGCTGAAGAATTAATACGAATTCTGGAAGGCGATGAAGATGAAGAATTTGAATTAGACGAAGAGCTTAACATTGATGAAGAGGTTCAAGATTATGTGTGTTAAATAACGTAAAAATTTCTTTGTTCGTTGTTATAACTGTTGTACTATGATAAAGATAGATGAATGCATATGATAACTCATTACAGGTGATTAGTATTGAGAAATAAAAATGACAAGGTTTCTCTCTGAACTGATTTTATTGTGAGGAAAGTAATTGTCAATAGTTTAAGTACCTACTTATTAATAAATCGTTCAAAATCATTAAAAGGCTTTTTGTTTTACTGGCTTACCAAAACTCATCATCATACTTAATAAAAGATGTAACTTTCATTCATTGAAATTTGTGAGTTTGCACAATCCACGTGGGTTAACCGACGGGTTACGAGCTAATACTTGATAATTTCGCAGGGTAAGTACTACCTACTTGTTGTACCTACGTAGTTGGTAGTTGGATACTAATCGACCGATAGACCCAACGATCGCAATTGCAAATATTAACATTATAACGGAATATCGACCTCAAAAACTAAAGTATTGCACAACCCTTTTTATTGTAGGTATTTATTTTTTTGTTTACTATGCTTGGCGCTCGAGGCACGACAACTGATATGAAGTCTGGCGGTTAAAAGGTTAAGAGAGTCCTTGCAATCTAAAGTAAAAGTAGATGAGACTGTAGTTTGCAGTAACTTTTTAGAAAATAATGACAAAATTCATCTCAGTCTAGACTAAGAAAAAAGTCTGAAAAGGCTCCGAACCGATCAAGAACCGAACCGAATTTCGTTTCAGTTTCCGGTTTCACCGCGATGTTTTCCTTCACCGTAAGACAGAGACAGACATTTATTTGCTACTTACTAGCATTAGATGTTTGTTTATTTCTTGAGATGTTTGCGTTTTAATCCCGCGAAAACTACTGAAGCGATTGCGATTAAACTTGGTATGCAGAAAGCTGGAGATCTGGGTTAACACATAGGCTTTTTACCCCGATATTTTATTTCCAAGGGAGCGGCAGTTACGCGAGTAAAATATAAACGGTCCTTACGTCTGTTTCTTCTCCAAGTTCTGTAGATTACCCTTGAGTGCGTTGTAGGCCGATGATTTCACCTTCAAATCGGCGTCGATTTGACCAACCTGCCACAAATACCATTTTAAAAGTCTACTATTCACATACCTAATTCTCTTCAACATAGGTTTTTTCAATTCTCAAATAATTAGGAATAAATAATAAATATTGCACGACATTACACAGCGCTACCTAGCCCCACACTAAGCACTAGGCTTGTACTATGGGTGCTAGACAACGGATATACTACATAATATACTTTTTTTTTTAAATACATACATATTAAACACAGAAAACACCCAGAACCAGAAACAAACATTTTTGGTCAGCAGAAATATTTGTTTCCGGCGGGAATCGAACGCACAACCATCTGCGGTATTTTAATGAATTCTTTGAATAAAGAAGAAGTCCTAAGTAACTAAGTAAAGCAGGTACATATTGCGCCAAAGCGAGTTCGAGCCTCGGCTTGAGTGAATTTTTAAAGGTATATAATATTATTTCAGTAAAAATATTTCTAGTAGATATTCGTAATGCACTAAAAATTATTTAAGTAAAAATATAGAATTTATAAAACGCCTCTAGTACACTTTGAATACACAATTTGTGTGGATGCGGCTGTCCCTGCATAACGATCTGCACAAAGATGTGTTATGAATAAATTGCGCCCTGGGTGCGCAGGCCAGCCATGGGACCTGCGCACCCACATGAGCACCTCGTTTTGAAGTGTGTGCCCTTCTGTGAAATAAAATGTGTAAATTAATTAAACTTTTACTTAAAAATATATGTAATAGACAAACCTGTTTGCTTATAATATCAGCGATGTTCCTCAAACTCTGCTTTATGGGGTACTTGGCCATATCCCATTGGAAACGAGTCAAGTAAGTCGGCAGGTCACCTGTAAGTCGAATTTATTGCGTTGTCATATCGGTCGCTTAATGCCACACTGATGTAACTCATTTTATTAGAATTTTTCGTTCCGGTAAACTTGTGGTTATAGAATTATAATATTATCGTTTCTTGAAATAAGTTACGTATTTTATAAATTTGAATTTGTTTCTTAGAAAATACATTTTTTAAAAACAACTCTTAGGGTCAGTTTTTCCTTTTTTCAGTCAGTTTTTTTTCGTTTTTTATTTTATAAAACTACAATATACCCAACCAAGATGACTGGCATTTTTTTAAAGATTCAAAGATTTATTTTATGATTCTAAAGAAAACGTCATTCATATCATACCTAACAAAAATCTTTTTTGTTTTAGGTATTTGTACTCTGACATTTATTTATGTTAAACTAAACTAAACTAAACGTCACAAAATTAAATCGTTGGAACCGAACTAAAATAGTACAATAAAATAATATTTTTAGAATTTAGTGCTGAAACACAAAAATAAGCCTGTTCAAAAATATTATCTAGCACGACATACTTTATTTAAGTTTAATAATATTTACACATTTATAGCAATGACTTCTACGTGCTTACATTTATTAAATACACATTCACGCATGCAAACTTCAAAATAATCATGCGCACACTAAAACAAACCTGAATAAATACTATACTATACTGAATAAATTGATACAATATTAAAATAAAACATCCATTTACACCAGTGTTTCTTTATTGGAACGTTTTATTTAGAGCGCTTGTCAGCATAATGGTAATACGCAGCTAAAAAGTATACCCATCGCCAAGCTAACCCATCGCAACCTGTGATAGTCGTAAAAGGCGAAAAATGGATTTAAGATCACATGTGGTTATTTCTTGCAATGTCACGAGATCGGTCGTTTATTATTTAACCAGAAACTAACTGGGCATAACAGAAAAAAATAAACAAAAAATACATAATATCACTTACAAATTTTATAAAACTTACAATACATAAATCTGTAAAAATAACTTAAATTATAACAATACAGTTTAAGCGGATCATATTTTATGTATAATACCAATACCTTATAATAGAGGAATAAATGATAGTCTGTAGTTTGTTTGAGTGTAGTCTGTCAGACGGTGCTTTCGATTTTAGTTCGGCCGGTGCCGATGTGTAATTTTAAAACTACTAGTCCAATTGAACTAACGATTTAATTGTAGGACAACTAAAATTCAAAGATCGTGATGAAGAGAAATTGAATGAAAAACAGGCTGAGCCCACCTTTCCTACTTTTAGCACAGATTTGATAAATGAGACCCATATGCAAGTAAAACCACAGGCGCAGCTGGTACAACTGCCAAAGAGCATATAATATAAACACTTACCTATTTTGAAACGAAATTCAATTGAAATGTACTGCTTGAGAAATAGGATACTTTACAACCTTGATCAAATTTTAAACACAAAACAACAAACCTTCAGTTCAAACAATGTAAGGTATACAGATGAAAACTACCGGTTCTAGAATTATAAATATTGTTTCGTAAACAATAATAAGTAACCCATTGATGCACTCTCTCAGCGAAAATGTGCATTTTAATATTACAAGTATAAAAATTAATAATACGTAACTAATCCTTTTGCAAAGTGTGTAACTGTATTTAAATTTGTCTAAAACATATTTGTCATGTTAAACATGACAAATGGTTTCATGATATATTATGTAGGTCATCAATCATCTTAACTTTAACCTTTAAAGTGTACTTCTTCAGTCGTTGCCAAGACTATAGGTAGCAGGAGGTAAGAGGTTACTAGGACACTGTCACATCGATTGACTGACCTATATTCCTAAAAGTGACCTAGAAATTAACGATAAACTTTCAGAGTTAAAATTATGGATATGGTTAGTTGTGATTTGAATATAATAAATGTGGTAAGGCAGGTTCTACTCGATCTTAAAAGTTGAAATGAATGATAATTAAGAGAAGTCAGAAGTCATAATACTGTCACGCATATCGAAATACTTTTCAATAAAATTTAACATAGGAACCTAGTAGATACCTACGCTAACAATTATACGAGGTATAATTACACAAATGAATACATAATATAAAGCAAAATAAAATAACTTATAAAGCGAAAAATAAATCACATTAAGTGTAAAGCTACTACACGACTGAGAGATCGTAAAATTGGTTGCTTTTTACGATTCACTCATTATGGTTAACTACGTACTCGAATTACGTATCATTATGTCAAAGCGAAGTTAGGGCGGGTGTAAACGACGAACAATATAGTGAAGTTACCTAGCCAAATCAACGAAAAAAATAACGTAGCGTCATCCTAAATTAAATGTATTAAAAGCTTTACTTAGGAGTAATACGAGTTTTTTTTAGAATTTATGTTTATTTAAAGTTCAATCTAGAATGGCGCCTGTCATTAACAAACGGCCAGCGCCATCTGTCGCCATAACGATTTAAATCAAGTATAGTAAGAGCAATCAATCACTGCCGTCACAATGGTATTATTTATTATCCTAATTTAAAAACTACATAACGCAGGCAGGTAGCGCTGTACGTAAACTGAACATCGGATAGCATGTCCTATTCTAAATTTAAACTTCACGTTCAGTTAAAGGCCATTTCGAGAAGTATTTGAGATTTCACGATGTCGTCAAACGGCTGGGGCATAAAACGTTAACTTTATTGTTATCAGATACGAAATGGCGTGATTGACGCCAACTTCGGCACAGATATACTTGTGGACACCACGATATCTACAAGTCGATATGATCCCTACACCTTCGATATACCTACCGCTGTATGTTTAGCTTGATACAAAAATAATGAATTTTTAGTTAATCATTTCATGTTAATAGCAATATAATTCAAATGCTTCTCAAATTGCAGCCTTATCCTAAACCTTGCGATAGAACATGATGCGGTCGTTGTTCCTCTTCGTCATCATCTTCCCAGCGAGGCGAGCTCCGGCCGCTCGAGGGCTGTGATGGGTGTGAGGCCTCGCATTCAGAGTGCTCTCGATGCTCGCACGGCCAGCACCCGTGGTGCTCTGAGAATGCGGAGTCGCACACTGGCGACGTCGGTGTCGGAGGCGGCTCACCCCCGCCCGGATCCGCAAAAGAGTCGACGCCTATTTCATTATTCCAATCTTATTCAAACCATTATTATAAACTAGCTCTTTAATTAAATCTTTAAATTGCACGAAATTACTAATAATAGCATAGCATAGCTAGCTATTCGGTTTCGATATACAGTAGAACTAGAACCATTATTTTATTTTCTTCTTTGCGTTAACTTTTTAGTGTAATATCCAACCTAAATGTCATTTAAGTATTCGCTTTTTATCTTTACGATAAGCCTCAGTTTAAAAGGACGAAACAAAAGAGGACATTCTAGTTAGGATAGGAGCAAATAATAACAATATAAATTTTAATGTAAAAATAACCCAAAGAGAATAAACTAAATAGTAATACAAAAGAAGCGATAAGCGTAGACTTATTTTTAAAGCTTGATATTTTAGCTAAGCTATGAATGTTTTGTGAGGCAGTGATTGCTTGTCTATATAGTCTATGGTATGACATCAAAATGTCTTCATGAAGTGCTATTGACGGACCATCTTAAATCCTAATGAGTTTTCAGAATACAACATTTATTTTGACCGTTCCTTTGGTGCTGTACATTTGACTATAAACGTAACTTAACATCTAAAACACTTTATTCTTAAAAGTAACATTGAACATTTATAACACTTGACATATACACTGAAAAATAATGAGTCACACTTCGACTAATACGTAACTTCAAAAAATGACGTCGAATGAAATCGATTGATATTTCGGATACAAAATCATAAACTTAAAATGAACACTATTAAATACACAGCGTCAGTTTATGAAATATTATGTTTTATAGATACGTCATTTTGTAGATAACCCGAAAATTCAAATAAATATTAATAATTATAATATTATAATAAAAATACACTAAAAGCAAATAAATTGACTAGGTATGATAAATATAAATCGGTGAAGCCTGCATAATCATCACTAAAGCTTTGCATACACTAAAATTACTTACTGCCGCAAACTTTTTTCCATTTTTCAGACACTGAAATGCAATTCCAAAAACTAACATTCTCGTAACTAAAATGCATATTCATCATCTAAATCTACACGGCGTGTCGTTCATATAACTTATAACATATATAATGATAATTTATATAACGTATATAAAAAGCGATGTAGATACAATGTTCCAAAATTTAAACGTGTGAATATATACACAAGTAGTGCATTTTGGTGCATATAATACAATATGATTGGCAAGTGGGAACGCGATAAAATGTATCCAATCGACGAATGAACGAATAATATAAATAATTTGAGTTACTTACCATTACATTTACAACGAATTTTTAGGTAACGACCAAAAATATATGATTACCACCACCAAAAGTTTAAATCAGGCCAATATCAAAAATTTATTAATAATAATGCCATCTATCTTGCAAATATATACATTCAACATTAAACCTTATTACCCGCTAACAACGTACGTAAATCATAACTATGTACACAGAATTCGAGTTAGCGCAAGTAAACGAACCCAATCTAACGTCATACACTGTCCACTTAACATTCGTAGCCTTGCTTAGAATAATTCATATCATTGTTTATAAAACGAATCTTATTTATTTACTGACTCTTCGTTAAAAGAGAAAATTATTTGACATAATAATTGTTACATATATAGAAAAAGAGGTGAATAATTACGCACCTAGACTTGTACGGGTAAGTAATTTATTTTTTGTTTGCAAGAGAAAAAATCCGTACTATGGTAGATAGTCTATATTTTTGCAGAAAATGGATTATTTGTGTTTAACACCAAATGATCGATTTTATTTATTTGGGAAGGATTTCTAGAATTAATTATTTGAAGATTCGTTATTAGTTTTTTTTAATTTTAAACAAGTGCTAGTGAAATTTATATCAAGATGATAGTGTTAATGTGTGACATGTTAAATATAAATAAAAAGTAAACATTCTTAATAATAATATTGTGCAATTATATTGCAAAAAATAAAGATAGAAAACCGTCTTTAAAAAGACGGCCAGTGAAAATAAAGAATACATGCAAAATAATAGAAGTTGGTAAATAATAAAGGGGTAAAATATCGATAACCACCGAAACTTAGCGACACATGCTATTTTAAAATGGTTTTCGCACTACTCTTGTGCTTTTAAAATCATTTTCTTCCACTACACCATTTCATTCTGTTTCTATTTAATTAGTTTACATGCTGGCAACACTTTTAAAAATCCTATTTCACAGCTTTATATATTTCTAGGAAAAAATCCCAAGCATGCCTTTAAATTCTATTCAAAAATTCTGTTTTCATGCATATTTTTTATGACTTAGTTCTTTAAAATAATCCCTATAACCAATTATTACTTGAATTGATACAAATTATGGCACAAAACATTATTTTCGGTGTTCAGAAATGATAAATATAAATTGTAATAGTAAAAATGTTTAGTGCCAAAATGATATTTTTAATTTGCGCAAAAAAAATGAAAAAGTTGACTTACTGTTGTTTGCCGTCAAGTTCTCGTGGAGTTTATCGCGTTGATCTTCAAGTACCTGAGAAATTAAAGTTGAGCCTTAGTAATAGTAGCCCAGTTTACCTAGTAGTTAGCTCGTGGCGCTTTAAGAATTGCCCAACTATCACAGTTTGTTTCTTGGAATACAATCTTACTAATATTATAAAGCTAAAAGTTTGTGAATATGTGTTTGTTACATTTGTTACTCACTCACATAAAAACCGATGAACCGATTACCATGAAACTCGGTATGTAGATAGCTGGAGAGCTGGAATAACACATAAGCTATTTTTAATCCCAATATTTCCACGGGATCAGGATTATGGGCATGCAGCTATGTGGTAGTTGTAGTTTAGTTTAGATCTCCCTAAAGACCAAATTAAATGGCCTATTACTATTGTGTAAGCACATACCTCTCCGAGGTACTGAGCCACCTTCCTGGTGACAGCCTCCACGAAGGTATCCAACTTGCCGAGGTCGTCAGACAAGCCCACCAACTGATCCAACGTCCCCACCTGAAAACATACAACATTTTATTACTAATCACTCTTTATCTTGCCTGGAAGAGATTGTTTTTAGGGATGATGTTGTGTAATAACAATAATTGGCCATTTTCAACTAAATTTTAAGAGATTTATTAAATACAGCAACTTTTAATCCATGCTTTTTATGGTGATGTAGTGCCTGCAACATGAGTACTGAGTAACTGAGTAGGCTTGCCCAGCACCTACACCACACTCCCAGCTTAGTCAGCCATGCCCAGAGGAAGGAGCAGGTCAATGTGTCTGGAACTAACTAAGCTGTGGGTATAGAATAGAATAGAATATAACACGATGTTTTCCTTCACCGTAAGATGTTAATAACATTCGCAGATTACTTTTTTGTAACCAAAAAGACATTACAGACGTGTAATATTAAGGGCAATATTAAATTGATTTAAATTTTAGGGACCCTTTTACCTAAATCGTCTGAAACCTGAATACCTACCGTCTAAATCCATTAAAATACTTCTTTGTTATTAAAAATGGATTTTTCATTTTTTTAATTACACATATCAAGTGTGTATTATTCAAAAAAATAAGAATGGCAACATGCAGGTTAAAATTAAATGGGGCGATGAAAAGATCGCTCATTGGTTGAAACATACACTTTCAAATCACATAGTGATTGGTCGAAGATATAATGTTCATGTTTTTACGTGATTGAACAAACACACTTACTCCCAAACTTGCAGCTTTATAATATTAGTTGGGAGGGGGGGGTTGATGTTAGGTCTTAGTGGTGTTGATCTTGCTAGAAGGTGAACACCTAGAAAAAGCTAAGAAACGCCTACTAGTGTCTACTTCGGGGGCAAGGCAGAAGTAGTCGCACATCAACCAAATCTCACACACAACGTCCACGCCACCTCTGGTATAGCCGCGCTTCCGCACGCCATGTGGGCTCACACTTATGTGTGGGTCGTCCCTCCCGGGCAATGTTAACATTATGGGTCTTGCACTTTAACACTGTCCCCATAATGGTAATAGCCAAGTGTGTGAGATGCAGGCGAGCCCTCGGCGCCATAACCGAGCCTCTAGCGAGGGGAGACAACCCCAAGATAAAAAATCCAACCCTGGCATAGTCATGCCACTAGGGATCTCACCCTAATATAAAAGACAAAGCTGTGGATCAGCTAACTTCATGAATGGCGGAATTTAATATGGAACTACCCCAGGAGGGTACCGCGCACCGCGGAGAATCCCTCCCTGACTGTTCTGACTGATTGACTGCGGAGAGACCCTCCCCAACTGTTCTGAACAGAAGTCAGGCTGCCCCACGTATTCTGGGGGGGGCAAATTTCGCACCACAGGAAGTAAATCAGTAGAAGATTTAACAAAAGCCAAAACAATGACGCAACAAGTTTTTCACAAAGGATTATTTACCAACCCATCCGATGCAACCAACTCTCCAGGCAATCAAGTTGAGCTACAACAAGTTGGAGCATTGGACACCTTAAATCGCAAACGACAAAGAAGCAGCCCAGGATCAGTAATTCCCACCCCAAAACAAACTAAACTGAATTACTGGCTAGCAGCACCAACACCCATTCAAACATCAAACCAATTTGAGATTCTAAATACAGACAGCACAAATGAAAATGAAAATCAAGACCAATCCACACAAGATAAAACTAACGAAAACAAACAAAAACCAGTAGCAAAACCTCCACCACTATTCGTAGATAAAGTGAGCAACATAAAACCACTGACAAAAATGCTAGAGGACATTGCAAAGGAAGACTTTGAACTAAAAGTACTACAAGGCGAGAGAGTCAAAATACAAGCGAAATCTGTAGAATCATATTCAAATATATACAAAGAGCTTAAAAATAGAAACACAGAATTTTTCACATACCAACCAAAACAAGACCGCAGTTTTAGAGTGGTTCTGAAACATATCCACTATAGCACAGACAAAGAAGATATAATATCTGCATTAAACGAGCACAATCACATAGTCACAAATATTTGGAACATACAGGACAGAAAAACTAAAAGACCACTAGACATGTTTTACATAGACCTTGAGCCTAAACAAAACAACAAGGATATTTATAAAATAAGCACACTACTCCACTACAGAGTAGTTATCGAAGCACCGAGACCAAAACGAGATATTCCCCAATGCTCTAACTGCCAAGAATATGGCCACACGCAAAAATT
This sequence comes from Idaea dimidiata, assembly GCA_949358125.1. Taxonomy (NCBI): domain Eukaryota; kingdom Metazoa; phylum Arthropoda; class Insecta; order Lepidoptera; family Geometridae; genus Idaea; species Idaea dimidiata. The sequence continues at coordinate 14,954,335 of OX442334.1, forward strand.
TTGTCATAAAAATCCAAGATGCGTGAAATGCGCAAGTAATCACCGCACCTCAGATTGTCCACGGAAAGAACGGTCGGACCAAGTAAAATGCATCCTTTGCGAAGGTAATCACCCAGCCAATTATAAAGGTTGCTCAGTTTACCAAGAACTGCAGAAAATCAAATATCCAACGACACACATGAGAACCAGGCGCACTTTTATCTCAAAATCAAATACCGAAGAAGTCCCGACGATTACTTATGCCGCTTCAACCAAAGCGATACCTAAAATACCAGAACCGCAACAACAAACAACTTCAGAAAGCAGCGATATACAATGCATATCAAACACCCTCAAGTCACTTAGTCAAACAATGCAAACCCTAATGACCCAAATGTTAACAATTACTAAAATGTTAGCTGAAATCACGTCAAAGTTATCGGCACATTCTTTGCGTTAAAATTATGCATTTGGAATGCCGACGGCTTGTCCAACCACTCGGAGGAGTTAAAACTTTTTATGAAAACACACAAAATTGATATCATGTTAGTATCTGAAACGCACTTTACTTCCAAATCTTATTTTAAAATTTCTGGATATACTATTTACCATACCAACCATCCTGATGACAAAGCACATGGTGGTTCAGCTATCATCATCAAACCCAATATTAAACATCACCTTGCTGCAAACTATGCAAAAAAACACATTCAAGCAACTAGTGTAGTGGTGAGCGAATCGAATAATGACATTACCATATCAGCAATATACTGTCCTCCGAGTCAAAAACTTAAGGAGGCTGACTTTAGTGAATTCTTTGACACTCTTGGCAGACGCTTTGTTGTCGGAGGTGATTACAATGCCAAGAACACACATTGGGGCTCTAGACATATAACAACTAGAGGTAGGGAGCTCCTTAAGTGCATAAAAGAAAAAGACTTGAACGTCATATCGTCTGGTCAACCTACCCATTGGCCCCACGACAGTAAGAGAATTCCGGACATTATCGACTTCTGTATCTTTAAGGGCATATCAAAATCTAATATGTGGTGTCGAAACAGCTTCGAATTGTCATCAGACCATTCCCCGATTCTCCTGGATATACGGACAAAAATCCAAATGAAAACAGCGAAATGTAAACTTCATGATAAACGTACAGACTGGACTTTATTCAAAGAACTAATAAATGAAGCATTAAACAAACCTATTCGCTTGAAAACTACTAGCGACATTATAGACTGCGTTGAGTACCTTAATACCACAATACAACAGGCCGCGTGGACTGCAACCCCGCCACCAAACAACCAAGGATCTGACCAACGTGTAAAAAATAGCATCCTGGACCTAATTGCTGAAAAAAGAAGCATTCGGAAACAATGGCAAAAAAACAGATGTCCTCACTTAAAGCGACGCCTAAATCACGCCGTCAAGGTACTAAAGAAGACGCTGGATGATGATCGCAATGAGGGAGTTCAGCATTACCTTAAATCTCTTGATGCAACATCGGCCTCTGATTATTCTCTATGGAAAGCCACGAGAAAACTCAAGCGCCCGGAAACAACCTCTAGACCGTTGAAGAAAACTGACGGCTCATGGGCACGAACAAACCTAGAAAAAGCAGAAAGATTTGCAGAACATCTAATAGGGGTCTTTCAACCGCACTCCTATGACGGTCCTCCGGGACACGAACAAATGGTTAACGAAACAGTCAAAGTGAAGAATCGAATCCTGATCCTATTCACAAGATAACTAAGAAAGAGATCTATGACACTATTAAAAAATTAAATCCAAAAAAAGCTCCGGGTTACGACCTTATAACAAACCAGGTACTCAAGGAACTTCCGAATTCCGGAATAACTGTCCTTACGTCACTCTTCAATGCCATTATAGAACTACAGTTTGTGCCACCACAGTGGAAAGTCGCAAAAATAATTATGTTGTTGAAGCCTGGCAAATCACCCGAGGTACCGCAATCCTATAGACCCATCAGTCTACTGCCCATGATCTCAAAACTGTTCGAGACAACTCTGCTAAATCGATTGTTGCCAATAACTAGAGCTAAAGAGCTCATCCCAGATCACCAATTTGGATTCCGCAGCAAGCATGCAACAATCGATCAAATCCATAGACTATGTAAGAAAATTATGCAATCGCTTGAGGAAAAAATGTATTGCAACAGCGCTTTTCTTGACATATCCCAGGCATTTGATCGCGTCTGGCACGACGGGCTTTTGTACAAATTAAAATCAAATTTGCCCAACTACATCTATGGCCTCTTGAGATCTTTCCTGAAAGATAGACACTTCATCGTTCAATGCGAAGACGATTTCTCCAAACTGAGCCATATTGAAGCTGGCGTGCCGCAAGGAAGCGTGCTGGGACCTATACTCTATATCCTGTTTACCTCAGACCTTCCAACAACTCCAACAGTTACCACAGGCACGTTTGCTGATGATACCGCAATTATGGTAGCCCACAGTGATCCAGTACAAGCGTCGATACTCCTCCAAAAGAGCCTGGATGAAATCTCAGAGTGGCTCAAAAAGTGGCGAATCAAAGCTAACGAGACAAAATCAATAAATGTCACCTTCACTCTCAGACATGGTTCATGCCCTTCTGTGACACTAAATAACGTTAATGTCCCGCAAGAAGACCACGTCAGATACCTCGGTCTACATCTTGACAAGAGACTTACTTGGCAAAAACACATTACCAAAAAGAGGTTACAACTGGGCCAACAGTTCAGAAAATTATACTGGCTCATTGGTCAACAGTCCCAGCTGACACTAGAAAATAAAATCCTCATTTACAAGGCAATCCTAAAACCCATCTGGACTTACGGGATCCAGCTCTGGGGTACAGCATCAAACTCAAACATTGAAATACTACAAAGATTTCAAAATAAAGTCCTTCGCACCATCACAAACGCTCCATGGTACGTGCCAAATGAGCTTCTGCATCACGACCTGAAACTACCCACAATAAAGGAGGAAATTTCAAGATTCGCCAAATCATACAAAGAGCGACTACAGAATCATCCAAATGCCCTAGCTCAAACATTGATGAATGATGAACTGAGAAGACGGCGATTAAAACGCCGAATACCACAGGATTTCCTGACAAAATAATATCATTACCTCTAACAGGGAGCGACATAGGTTGCTCACCTGGCATGCCATGATAATAAAATATGCCACACCTACAGCTTAATGTCCCTAACAAGGAGACAGATCGCAGTACTAATGGACAAAAAAAAACAAAAAAAAAAAGTAGGGTGGATTCTTCTGAATTTGTGAGTTTGGCCAACAGAAAGGTAATTGACTGAACCATTATCTATTACAATATGATAAGACTATTGAGAATTTATATCACAATTTCACTTTCATAGATAACAGACTTGACCTAAAACTCTTAGCTGTTAAAATGTACTGGTTTAGAAATAAATTTCAATCAAGAAACTACAAAGACGCACCTAGTTTTTTATAAATTTTCAAATTCTACTTATATTATAAAGTTGAAAGTTTGTGTTTATGTATGGTTATTGCTCATTCACATGAAAACTGCTGAACCTATTGTGATTTAAACATGAAATTAGATATTTGGAGACTTGTAATAACACATTGATATCTCATTTTGAATATAATTTGAATATACAATTTTTCAAAAATGTATTATTCTCCAATGAGATTGAAACAACTTTAAAACTGCTTCTTTTCCTTCAAGACTTGATCAGCTGAGATAGTGTCATTATGTTAAATTTGAAAAAAAAAAAAAAATATGCCTGCTTCTTTGTACAAATGGCCATACCTAATTGAACACCATTTTAACAAAATTTGTAGTCACAAATAATGATATGAGTCATGTTATAAAAAGCTAATTCCTGTAATAAGAATATTTGAATTTTAGTATGTATGTATATAATTACCTTCAAGTCGGGGATTGGGAATTTATAGTTGGAACTGAGATTGCCCGACTTGGTGGCATTGTTGAGGGTGTCCCAAGTCTGCTGGCACGTCTTGTCGCCGGGTGCACTAATTACCCAGTACTCCGACATTTTCACCACTGCAAACATCATCAAAAACGGTTTAGATATCACATAGGACGTTATGGAATACGTCTAACATTATTGGTTCAAAATTAAAACAGATCCACCTTATTTATATACATGTTTGGCACGAATTATGATTTCATTGTCGGGGTAATCGATTTTCTCCCGTGAAAATAGCTCAAGACCGAAGTCGATGGCAACGGTCGAGCTATTGCGCTTGTTTTTAAGGTTTGACGTTGCCGTAAGCGGCGTTCCAGTGAATCGATACCGAGCCAGGTTCACCGGCGCCCGTCCGTTGCTCAGACATACTGGCGCCGAGCCACTATTATCCCCAAAATCCACCCCAAAACACCACACACTCGTCACTAAACACTTTGACGTCTTCCAGTCTCGCGCAGATCAGTTTTCCTCTCTTATGGACTACGGCACACGGTCCGACCTACCACAATACTCACCTAGATATTATAAATTAATGCTGTTTATCACTAAATATTAGAAACAGCAAATAATTTGGCGAAATCACAAGACAATTCGGGACTAGCCCTTCAACGCCATGAAAATTCACGTGATGCAAGTGCTGCCACCTACAACGACTGATTACAGCTGATTTACGTCAGTTTATCTATGGTTTCAATAATTTTGAAAACGCTGAAAAGAAAATTATTATACAGAATTTACAAACGGAATACCTAGATAAAATTGAATCAATCAAATGAACACAATGGTAAAATCCGTTTCACAAATAAAATATCTATTAGACTTTTTACTTGAGGCTTATTTTTGTAATCAAAATTGTTTATGATTTAATTACGTTCCATTTCTTCTTTTTAGACGTCTTTCAAATATTCGATGAACAACATAATAATAATAAACCATTATATAATTTTTTTGTTACAATAAGCCATAATTTTCTGACATTACTATGGGTTCTGCTGTAAACATGCCATCACATCACACACAACCACACAAAAAACAATATTGAATACTTATAAGTAAAGTAAAAAAGTAGTTTACTTTTTACTTAAGTATTGACGCCAAAATTAACTTTTTTATATCTAACGTGTAACGAAACGTCTCGATGCAATCCAAGGAACTGTCACAGACTGTCACTGTCAAATTGTCAATTCAATTTAGGAATATCTTGTCAAACCAAAGTGAATTTCGGAACAAAAATGCGAATATACGGCTATTTAGCTAAAAAAGTTGGCGATCTTACTATTAAATATTCAAACTTCCCCGAATCCTACATAAAACGCAGCTATGAACAGGTAAATGGCCAATCGAACACTAAAATATATCAGAAGAAAAACTTAACCTTAAACTTTGTTTTACTATTTTGTTTAGGTGTACTGGAAAAACCCGGAAGGGTATCCACAGTATTTGAAGAACCAAGTAGCTCGTAAAAAGTATCGTTTTACTACTAACAGACCTTGGACGGGACAGTTTAGAATGCAGAACGACCGCGGTGTTCTGAGGAAAAAGGTCTTTGTTGAACCAGTGGGGGAGTGGACATTTTTCAAGTAAGGACACAAATACAAATGTACTAAGGCAGTCGGATCGGATCTCGTTCCCCTGGCGTCGTTTTTCTTCTAGTTCAGAATGCTATGTCTTACACAAACGCAAGTGTAGTTAAAAAATATATATTAATTGTGCTGGACCATCACTACTAAGTTACAATTTTAAAATGAAATTTAAATCCAAAAGTAATGATGATTTTAGGCATTGAATATATTACGATTTTTAAATAATTACTATTGCTACCAAATGATTTTTTACAGCAGTGTTAGTGCCACTTCACTTTCATATGTGACATTATTTTTATACAACTCCCCAAGCAAGGGTTATTAGCAATCTTGATACATTGTCTGTTAATTACATTGTGTGTTAATAGGAATGATTTTTCACATTGTGATTGTGATTAATCAGCAATTTCAATGAAGTTTTTGTCATACTTTAACAGGCTCGGGACTGTCAATGTCTTTTCTCTTGAAATGAAAAATCAATAAATCTTACACTACATTGTATTTCAAAGTTCACTGAATCAGCTTTTATTGTTATTTTTATAAATTATATTTAATTATATTTATATATTTTTTAACACTGACAATGAGGATCAATTTAATTTGGGTTCAATACAATATAATGGCACTAAACTACGGGCGGCGCCATACAAATATAAAAATACATAACTGATTGAAACATAAACATTAGTCATTAACTGAACTATTGAAGATGAACTGAACTATTGTATATTGTGATTCATATGAAAACAACTGTATTGTTATTTGAATTTGAAGAAGAAAGTTGGCAATCTGGCAGTCAGCTCAATATTGTCAGAGTGTTTCAATCATATTTTATTATTTTGTGACTTTCTAGTGGGCGTTTTTCCTAAAACAAGACAGAGAACCGGTTTTAATGGTTTATGTAGATACAGAACGATTTCTTACAAACAAAAGATACATTAGATATAAGACTTACCGTTTTCTCCAAATATACACAGATAAATTATTAATTGTGAACTAATACTGTATTACACTATGTAGGCATCTAGTACTGTAACTGAATTTAATATTGGAGTGTTAAAATAAACATATCTGCCGACATCATACTGCAAAGGGACTTGCTAGTAGTCTACCCTCAATATAAAAAAATGTATTTTTTTCTAATTGACGATTATTTTTAAGAACCATGTTTGTGTGCCCACGTGGTAGGACTAGAGATTCTTTAATTTTGTATCCATCTCTTTATACCTAGATCCACAAACAATAAATTTAATTTCATTTCATGATTGATTTTTTTTTTTGGAATTGCTACAAAGAACCTTTTAAAAATAGCACCTGCTATTTGCGTTTTAAAATCACACTGTGATTTATAGAGTCACATGCTATATATGCCATGCCTATGATTTAGATTTGACATCAAAAATTTTTTTTTCAGAGGTGATAGAGTGGAAGTGATGGTTGGTAAAGACAAAGGTAAACAAGGCATCGTATCACAAGTTGTGCAGGAACGGAACTGGGTCTTTGTTGAGGGTCTCAACACACATCTTAGAGTTGTAAGTTCTTAACTGGATTATTTTGCTAGGGATTCTCCATAGAAAAGGGGAAATGTGTGTAATTTTTGCACTAAAAACTAAATATTTTTCCATTTCATTTCAGGTAGGAAAGGACAAGAAGTTTCCAGGAGTAACAATAAAATCGGAAGCACCTCTCCTTGTTACAAAAGATGTGAAACTTGTCGACCCTGAGACCCTGAAGCCTACAGAGATTGAATGGAGATTCACTGAAGAAGGTGACAAGGTTTGTACTACTAGTACTCTATACATATACTGGGTGAACCAATTCGATGGGCTTTCAGGGGGATGTCCTAAACTATAAGAGAAATCTAAAAATGCTGAAAGGAGTTGCATCCTCGATTTTAATAAAAACTTAAATGGCATCATTAGATTTTTAAAAAATTTACTACCCTGGCCAGGAATCGAATGTTCTGTTTTTGCAAAAAATAAACACCTATGTTATTGTACCGATTGATATGAGTTGCTGATAAAGATCAAATCATAGAAACAAACAGTATTGGAAATCAACAGAAATGTCTATTTTTTATGAAAATATGAAATGGTATTCTGTACAAGTACATGTGCACTACCCATACCTATTACAACAACCTACTTGATTTAACTGCACAGCTTTTCTCATCATTACGGATTATGTTCCAATTTCAAAATATTTGCACACAGTTCAAGGTTATGAGCTTTGATGAACAAATATTGTTAAAACGTTTTTATGGTCAAATCAAATATTTTTATTAAAAACTAGCTGCGCCCCGCGGTTTCACCCGCGTAAGTCCCGATCGAATATCAATATTTTTCTTTCATAAAAACTCTCTCCTGACAATAACAAACACAACAAAAAAAGAATTAGCAAAATCGGTGCAGCCGTTTACGCGTGATGCCGTGACCAAGGGAAATAAGGATTCATTTTTATATTTAAAAAAAAGAATAGACGTATCTCTCGATTTAATACACTATGTTTGTTTCCAGGATTTGATCTCTATTGGTTATTAATTCTTTATTGCAACACACCACAATTAAATAATTACAATAAAGGAAAATACATAGACAACTTAAAAATTAGGTGGCACAATGGGCGGGCAAGGATAATACAATACATTTTTCAAAAATCTAATATTGCTATTTTAGTTTTTGTCAAAATTAGGGATGCAACTCCTTTCAGCATTTTTCTCCAACTCTTATAAAGGATATCCCCCTGAAAGCCCATCGAAATGGTTCACCCTGTACATAATATATTATTATTATTATAACCTAATAATTATTCTGCAAACTTCAAATATATATTCTACGAGATAGGAAGATATTAAAATGTGTTGGATTAGAACTCATTTTCTGGTTTCAAACACGTTTTATTATTTTTAGTGTTGGAACAGCATTGCAACAATTACAGACTCTTTCCTCAAAATCCTCCTCACATCTCTCGTTACTCATTAAAACGAGTGTCATTTCCATACAATATCGCAAAAACGGAAGAAAATGTATAATAAATGTTTTCCAGGTCCGCGTGTCAATGGCGAGCAGTCGTATAATACCAATACCTAAGTCAGCGGAGGAGACTATGGACTACAAAAGTAAAGAACTATATGTTGACAGCATCGACAAGGATACTTCCGCTGATACTGTTACTAAGGTTTGTTACTTTTGATTCTGATATACCCATAGGATCGGGACCATCCCGATTTTAATTAAGAGTTCTACGGGATCGCGCTAACGCGCATGCGGGACGCAACTAGTAATTGTAACATATTGAAAAATCAACTAAAGATGCTCCTTCACCGCAAGCGTAATGTAATGTGTAGTCTTCAGTCTTCAGTCTTCAGTCTTCTTGGGCTCCCATTTTCCGCACTTAGGTCCTCCAGTGGACCCATTGTACGTGACTGTAGGCTGTGATGTCATTCCAGCCAACCCAACTCCGACCAGAAGTGTAGGATCTTTTTGGGATCTTCACACGCCTCCCGAAGTGTTGTGGGGTTGCCAAGTATGTTGACCCGATGTGCAACCAGGCTCTCGCACTCCAGGATTGCGTGAGCGATGGTTTCTTCTTTCAACAGGCACGCTCTGCACAGCGGGCTGTCCGTGATACCTAGGACATTCATGTGTTTATTCACTGTACAATGACCCGTTATTGTACCTACCATGATTCGTAGGTCATCTTTTTTAAGATGAAGCAGAGATTTGGCTAGTCTTGGCTTTGGTCTTGGTAGAGCTTCCCTAGACTGCCTGCAACTTACTGTTTGTGCCCATCTTATTTCATGCCGCTCTTTCGTGCGTTGTCTCAGCCATGCCCTTACCTGATAAAAAGGTATAGGTATTATTGGGTCCGGACCCACAGGTGTGGTGCTGGAACCCGTTCTGGCCAGTTCGTCCGCCGCGTCATTGCCGCTTGATCCACTGTGACCCTTTATCCACTGAAGGCTTACCTTGTGTGTTTGGGCTAGCTTTTGCAGACCCTGGTGGCATTGAAGCACGAGCCCAGAGTCAATTGTGTTGCTCCTTAAAGCCTTGAGTACCGCAGCGCTATCAGAGAGTAGCTTAATTTGATTGGGCTCAATTTTCCTTGCAGTGATTGCATCAACGGCGTTGATTAGACCTATGCATTCACATTGGAAGATTGATGCATGAGACCCTAAGGGTAATGATGAGTGTATGTTCAGTTCGGGAGAGAATGAGCCTGCTCCCGATCCTTGTTTGGTTTTTGATCCGTCTGTGTACACTCTGAGTTCTTTTATACCGGAGTAGTCTTTTCCAGATTCTACCAGCGATATATCGTACTTACGTTCAAAGACGAATGTTTTTGGGATCCTGTCATTGGGGGCTTCTACGAGAGGTTCGTGTTTTATCGCGTCCTCCAGTATGCGCCTATGACCTACCCTTGAGCGCGTCCATTGCTTGGACGCATAAAGCCGTGCCGCCGAGGCGGCCGCTTCCTGATGGATGAATAGGTCCAGTGGTGGAAGACAGAGCATTGCTTCCATTGCTGCCGTGGGTGTGGTGCGAAAGCATCCTGTGATGGCGCAGCAGGCCGTTCTTTGGAACTGTTCTAATTTATCTATGGCTGTCCTGAGTTCGGCCCTGGGCCACCAAACTGTTGCGCCATACGTTACCTGTGGTCTAATGACCGTCCATGAGGTTTGTGATTGTCCCCAAGAATTTGCCACTTACCAGAATGGTGAGATCGTCTGCATAGCCTACAGTGTAGTATCTCTCTTTGTTGAGTACATCTATGAGTTCATTCACCACGAGGTTCCACAGAAGTGGAGATAGGACTCCCCCCTGCGGGCATCCCTTGGCCGCGATTCCCCTAGATGTGGAGTTCACTGTAATTTGTATAGCTCTGTATCGAAGCATGTTCACGATCCAGCTGACTAGAGTGGGGTGAACCTTATGCCTTACCAGAGCCCGTTCGATACTTACAAAGGTCGTCTTGTCGAAGGCACCCTCGATGTCTATAAAGACGCCCAATGTTGATGATTTACTCTCTAGGGAGTCTTCTATATATGATACTACCTCATGCAGTGCTGATTCGGTGGATTTTCCGGAACAGTAAGCATGCTGCTTCCTGTGCATTGGCATTTGCCTAAGGGAGTTCTCCCTTATTTCTCTCTCACATAGTCTTTCTAAGGTTTTTAGAAGAAAAGAGGTGAGGCTAATTGGTCTGAAGGATTTAGGATGAGTGTAGTCATTTTTACCTGGTTTTGGTATGAAGATTACTTTGACCTCTCTCCATGCCTTTGGGACGTACCTGAACGCTATGCATCCTGTAAATATTTTTGTCAAGTGCGCAGTGATTGCCTCCAAACACCACAACAACAGCCCTGGAAATATTCCGTCAAGTCCTGGTGTCTTGTATGATTGGAAGCTTTGAATTGCCCATCTTACCTTGCTGTCGGACACTATGGCACTCGCCGTTTGCCAGTCCGGCTCGGGTACGACGGCACCGTTATCGTCTTCCCAGTTGATATCCGATTGGATATGACAATCTGGGAAGTGTGTCTGTAGCAGAACCTCACATGTTTCAGCGTCAGTTTTTGTGTAAGTTTTGTATACCTTTTTTAGAGATCCGATGGATTTCTCCGTGTCTTGGGATAGGAGCTTTTTGACCCTGAGTGCATGGCTTTTAGACTCGATGTTTGAACAGAAGCGTTTCCACCCCTCTTTTTGTCTCTGACTAATGCGCTTTTTGTATTTTGCTTGAGCTAACTTATAAGCGTCCCAATCAGTATCGTTTCTAGTGTTTCTGGCCCGATTAAAGAGTTTCCTTACCTTATCCCTCAACCGTTCTAGGTCCTTACTCCACCATTTTTGTCCCGGGTTTGTTCGACTGCCGGGCATGGTAAGGGGGCATGCTTCCTTATAACAGGTAGTCAGTGTTTCTGTCACCTCCCGAACATGGTGTTCTATGTCGGTTGTGGCGGAGTAACTTACCTCAGGGTGTGCTTCCCCAATGTGTTGACCCACAAGGAGTATGTATTTATGCCGATCCGTTTTGCGTGGGTTACGTAAAATTATGTAATGTGTAATTATATTACGCTCGCGCGCTAATGTGTGTGTGTTATGTAATTTTACAGATTCTAGCATTACATAGAGCGCGCACCTTGTTAGCCGAATCTTACTTCTTACTAATATTATAAACGTGAAAGTTTGTATGTATGTGAGTTTGTTACTCTTTCACGCAAAAACTACTGAACCGATTGCAATTAAAGTTGGAATATGAAAGCTGGATAACGGGAATAACACAAAGGCTACTTTTTATTGCGATATTTGTAAGTTCTTTGAGAAATGAATAAAGATTAATTAAACCTATATTCTCGCGGGAACGGGATTTACGTGGGTAAAACGCAGCTAGTCTACTATAATGTTGCATTACAAGTCAATCCTCATAGCTATACATTTTCTACTTCAGGTAACATTCGCTCCAAAGTTGCGTACATTCGAGATGGATGTGATGGAAGAAATGGGCATTAAAGAGGAAAGAGTACCGGCCACGTCTTACTGGTACTGAGACTAGTGCATAGACTTAAGTAGATACAATTTGATTTCATTTATTTAATACTATTATATATTGTTACTGTATGTTTTATTAATAAAACAGGAACTACACTGAAAGCTGGTTTTAATTTTATTCGAGATTAGTAACAATCTCAGGTTATCCTATTATCTCAAATGGTGGGTAGGTATTCTCAACAAAGTTAAAATTTTGTTCAGATTTTGTTTGAGTAATTTGGAGCTTGTCCGTCAGAAACGTGTTTGAAATGCATCACTAATAGAGGTCAGTCCAGCTGCAGTATCATCTAATTAGCATCCACCGCTAGTAGTGGCTAACTTGCAGTACATTACTGCTTTGAAGTTATCACAGTACATTATCGGTGATTACTTCAAAGCAGCAATGTAGAATACGAAATATGTTTTTTGACATTAATTAGCAAATAGTAGCGGTGGATGCTAATTAGATGATACCACAGCAGTTCTGACTTTTGGTTTTTCATTATGCACTGTGGTGAATAACAAATACATAAGGCTATGTAAATCGTTTATTTAATGTAACTTATAGACATTAACTATAACAGTCTTACACACATAATAATTATATAGGTATGTTGTTGTGCACATAGTATGTTACAGTCAAAGTCAAAAGCGGTCGAAACTAGTTTTATTAACTAAGGGTTAAATGGCCTATTCGCAAAATAAAGTAACCAAAATTTCATTTCAATATCATTGCAGTCAATCTTTAATTTCACATTTGTTATTAAATTTTAAATTCCTCAATTTAATTTTCTTTACAAAATACTGTTTCCATATATTTTTGTGTTAATAAAGCTTCGATTGCAGTTCACTATTGCTATTTTCACTTTTGAATCTATTTTTTTGCAATTGCGAGTTGAAGTTGAAAGGCAACTTTGACTATTTGATTATATCACAGGAAAACGCACAAGACCGATCAACGAAATTACAGTAAAGAACAGACCAAACAAGCACTTAGTGAAAAAAAAAGCCAAAACTTGTTTTAACCACTTTCGAGTTTTGACAACAAAATATATACCCTGTTTTAGAATCATATATCAAAAATGTAAACAAAAACTCATACATTTATTTGTAAGCGACAGCTCTTTATTTTCTTATTCCTTTGATATTGACAGTTTTATGTTTAAGTATATCTTTGATATTAGATTCTAAAACTGAGTATAGTCAACATAGGCGGATGAGTCACAATATACGGATTTAACTGTTGACAAACAAGGTTGAGTTTAAAAATAAGGTCATTATAAACATAATTAAATCTAAAATTCGTGATCTAGTCACGTGTGATCTCTCATGCACTCCTATATTGGATATTATTAGATATAATAATATACTTATATTTACAACAAATTACATTGAAATAAGGCATTCTTTTATACTAGAAAGACAGACAAATAAACACTCAAACAAGCCAAACTTAAAATTTTATAAACAATGGCGAAAATGAATATGTTTGTTACTCTTTCACCCACCGATTGTAATTTAAAAACTAGACAGGTCGACACAGATCATCGGTTTCCACGATGTGGGAACATCATATTCAGTTAATAATTTAAGCTTCTCATAATGTCAACTGGACAAAAAACACATTTCTTATAACGTCAACTTCTTAAACTGTCAAACTTCGTAAAAAGACAACTCTTCGAAATGTCAACTTCTCACTATGACAACTTCGTATTTGTTCAACTTCTCATAAAGTCAACTCTTGAATAATATATTCGCAAAATGACAACTATTCGTAATTTTTTACTCAATTTTTAATTAAACTAAACTCAAAATTTAATTAAACGCAATTTCCGGTTTTAATATGTTTTAAACACTTGTGAATGTTTCGGGGTTTTATCATATCTGTAGATGTTGTTCACCTCGAAATGTTGGCCGTTGAAAAATCCTATCCTTGTTAATATTATAAATGCGAAAGTAACTCTGTTTGTTTGTTATATTCCCACAACACTAGCTTTACGGGGTTGAAACCCGCGGGTGATTTAATAATTAATACGTTTTAATTTACAATTTCACTTCATTTCATACCGACAGAATCGTTTGGCAAAAGCTAACAGTTATTCTAACTAAAATATAACAAAACAATTACAAGACATATTCAATCGAACATGCTATAGGACATAGCAAGACTATCTTATATATTAAACCTTCAAACGTCGTATGTATGTATGTATATAATACTCTCTACAGCTAGACATTAAAATGATATTTACAAAATTGAAACGAACGCGCCGCCAGCGACAATGTTGATATAGTCCAAAATGTTTTCAAACATCTGAAATAGAACATATTTTGTTTTTAGTATAGTATAGTAGTGAAAATTTAGGCCACAAGGAAGGGCATTAGAGCCATAGGGGAGGACGTTAAAGCCACGAGGGAGGTATTAGAGCCACAAGGGAGGGCATTAAGAGGCACAAGGGAGGTATTAGAGCCACAGGGGAGGACGTTAAGCCACGAGGGAGGTATTAGAGGCACAAGGGAGGACATTAGAGGCACAAGGGAGGTATTAGAGCCACGAAGGAGGCATTAGAGCCACAAGGGAGGACAGTAAAGGCACAAGGGAGGTATTAGAGCCACAGGGGAGGACATTAGAGGCACAAGGGAGGTATTAGAGCCACAGGGGAGGACATTAGAGGCACAAGGGAGGTACTAGAGCCACAGGGGAGGACATTAGAGGCACAAGGGAGGACATTAGAGGCACAAGGGAGGTATTAGAGCCACAGGGGAGGACATTTAGAGGCACAAGGGAGGACATTAGAGGCACAAGGGAGGTATTAGAGCCACAGGGGAGGACATTAGAGGCACAAGGGACGTATTAGAGCCACAAGGGAGGACATTAGAGGCACAAAGGAGGTATTAGAGCCACAGGGGAGGACATTAGAGGCACAAGGGAGGTATTAGAGCCCCAGGGAAGGACGTTAAAGCCATGAGAGAGGTATTAGGGCCACAAGGGAGGTATAAGAGTCACAGGGAAGGATGTTAGAGCCACAAGAGAGGACTTTAGAACCACAAGGGAGAACAAGCCTACATAGCCCAGTTGTAGCCACTACAGTAACAGTTACTCTGTATTTTATTTTAAACTTTAAATATAATTTATTGTTGTCTCAATAAAGCAGTCTATCTAGCTATACCTGTTCACTCCTGCAAGGGCGGCAGTCGTGGCGGCGTGCGCCACACGGCGGACGAGGTCCGCTTGAGTCGCGCGCGGTCGATGTTGGGGAACAGCTCGGCCAGGTCCGGGCTGTGGACGCGGACTGAGAACAGTCGGTCGATGTGGATCGAACTCACTACCGATTGGTAGCTCAGGAACTGCATTCGGGCCTGGGGGACAAGAAATTATTATAATTACAATAAATTATGTGACCAACACACAGCGCCATCTAGCCCCATGGTAAGCAGCTAAGCTAGTGTTACGGTGACTAGACGACGGATATATGCTACTTATATATATTTTTCTTTCGTAAATACATACATATTATACAAAGTATAATATTTTATTGAGTAATAATTTACAAAAAGTCAATTTAAATAGATAATCACAATACCTTAAACTACAATAAACCATTAAAATTATACATAACATTACATATAAATCTTATACAGTTGTGGTCATATAATTAAGAACGATTTGAAGTTTTAGAAGGTTTCTATATATATCGTGTAATACACAGAGATGTGAACCCTCTAAGAAGCAACTAATTATGTAAAAAATAGCTACATTAATAGAGCAACGTGACTTAGGAATAAAAAATATAATGTCCTTATATATTTTTTTTATATTTTACCAAAGTAACACATTCCAATAGTACTGAAGCTGGACAAATAATTAAGAACGATTTATTAAGCTGCTTGGGAATTGCTTTTTATGACACTTACATTAAAAAATTCACAATAATATGTAGCGCGGAAAATTTTAAAAGCGATTTAATACATGTTTAACTAAAATCAATAGCTAATAGCATATCCACGGCTTTTAATTACTGTTTTACACCGGCGAGGCATTGACTCTATTAATTTTTGTCATCTCGTAAGAGAAATAGAGTTCCATTCTTATAAAAAAACGTTGTAAAGCTCTCTTAAATTTTCACACTTTGTACCTTTTTCTTTAGTTCGAACCACAGATTCTCTACTGGGTTTAGATCTGGACTGTTAGCTGGCCAGTCTAAGACAGAAACTGATTGCGCTGTAAGAAATTCCTTTACGGTACGTGCAGTGTGCTTTAGATCATCGTCACGCTGGAATGTCCAAATAACCGGTAGAACGTCTTCAGCATAGGGTAACATTGTTTCTTCCAGCATAATTTTGTATTGGAACTGATCCATGTTATCTCCTATCAACTTTACAGGTCCTACACCATGTCCAGAAAAGCACCCCCAAATTTTCACATTTCCACCACCATGCTTTAATGTAACTTTCGTGTACTTAGGGTCGAATGCTGTATTTGGGGGACTTCGTACATATCGTTGTCCATCAGAACATACTCTGTTTAATTTCGTCTCATCAGAAAAAAGTACATTTTTCCACTGTGGCACAGTCCAGTTTTTATACTTTCTCGCAAATGCAAGCCGGGCTTGCCTGTGGCAAAGTTTCAACATGGGTACCTTTCTTGATATCCTACTGTGCAATTTTTCTACTACAAAAACGTCTTCGAATAGTGCGTGTTGAGATTGCTGAAGGGTTGTTTTCA
The DNA here is from genome assembly GCA_949358125.1 of Idaea dimidiata. Taxonomy (NCBI): domain Eukaryota; kingdom Metazoa; phylum Arthropoda; class Insecta; order Lepidoptera; family Geometridae; genus Idaea; species Idaea dimidiata. The sequence goes on from OX442334.1 coordinate 14,971,141, forward strand.
CCAAAATATTCTTTTCTCAGTTCATTGGACCCTAAAAGGATTTTGTTTTGCCATACGAACCGTGTTTCGGTCATCTCGAAGACTTGTTTTTCTCTGTTTAGGTACTCGTGGAGCATTCGAAGAAGTTTTATACGTAGCAAAATGCTTTACAGCGTGGAAAACCATCGTTTTTGAACATTGCAGATGGTTGGCTATCTTTTTATAAGACCAATTCTTCCGGCGAAGTTTTATTATTACTTCCTGTGTAGATTTGTCATAGTTTTGATTTTTTTCCATGGTTTTTCATAAGGAGCAATCACTTTTAATCTTAAACAGCACTAAATGGCGCCAAAATTATACAAATAGTAATAAATCGACCGAGTATTCTCTATTTAAATTTGAATAAAGATATAAACTATTTAACGTTCTTAATTACGTGACCAGACAGTAAATAGGAATACTATGTTTAGAAGTAGTGTAAAAAGTTTGTCTATTTATTTATAGCTAATTCGTGTATATCAATGCATGCAGTGATATTGTGGAAAAGTTTTACGATACAGAGAAAAAAAAAAAAATACATGCAATTGTTTTTGCGTCTTAGTTTGAAAAAAATCTTCCCTTTATATCAGCGTTCTTAATTATATGACCACCACTGTATATTATACAAAGAAATACACCCAGACCAGATACAAATATTTTAATATTGGAGTACTACCTTACTAGTACTCCAAGCCGGCACGGGTCTCGGCGGCGGATCCTCATCCTCGTCAGAGTTGAGGTACTGGAACCCGTCCTGCATGTAGACGGGGTCTGCGGGCGCGGCGCCGGCCCCCGGCGTGCCCGGCGTGCGGCACTTCTCCTCCTTGCGCTTCAACTTCTGCTTCTCAATGTACTCCTTCTGACGCTTCTCTATCTCTCGAGCCATTCGCGCTTCCTCTTTCTTCATTCTGTAAAGTAAGACAGATCTGTTGAAAGGAACTTTGACCAATGAAAACATGTGTGTTCAATAAAAAGTATGTCAAATGTATATATCAATAAATAAATAAATAATAAGTAAACAAAATAAATAAATAAAAAGTATAAAAGGAGTGAGTCTGTTGGAAGCTTGGAAGGAACTTTTGACCAATGAAAATTATATGTGTTCAATTAAAAGTATAAAAGCGATGATAGACGTACGAACTTTATGGAACGACTTAGGGATGATTTATAATAGACCGTTTCCCGGCCGTGTCGGGTCAGAGTTTCGTTGTCTGTTGCTCGGCCGCCACTCGGTTGCAACAGACCGATCGACTGCTCGCCGAGCAATGGACAACGAAGCTCGGCCGGGTGACGGTTTTATATAAATCATCCGGAAAAATGGCGAGCTTACTCACATGTCTATTACCCCTTATATCTGTCGTCTAGTACCAATAGTACAAGCCTTGTAATTTTTATTTGTCTAGGCGTTGTTAACTGCGCTAGGGATTTTACCTATGTAAAGGGTGATTTATACGAAACCGAGCAGCCCATTCCGGATTGTTTTGCATGTTGTCTGTACTTTCTTCATACAAGTAGCTTGTTTTAGTACAAATTATCCTTAAGCCATTTGTCTTGGTCGTTGTCTATGATAGCAGTTGTTAGATCAAGTTAGAAGGCTTAGGACGACCTGACAACTCTTAACACTAATTGAGACACACTACTGTATGAAAAGAAGACCTATTATTTTTTGGAACTTCGGTTTTTGCTCTTTTCGATCTAGTGTAACCCTTTTGCAGAGTAATATAAATTTTTAATTTTGACAAGGTCTACAAACGCGATTTAGAGCTGAAGTTCTAATAATGGTAATGAACAGAAATCATTAAGTTAAAGCGGGAAGACCTATCAAATATTGTAAACCCTATAACATACTGTAATTGCTCTTCAAGTTGCTTCTTCCTCTGCAGCTCGGCCCTTTTCTGTTCCTCTGCAAGTCTCTGCAAGCGCGCAGCCTCTTCCGCCTTGCGACGCTCTTCCGTTTCCGCCAACTTACGAGCGTATTCCTGCTTTTTCTGTAACACCCAAATATATAGCTTTTAATAGGAAACAAACAATACAAAGTCGCGAAAACAGAAGAAAAAACTATAATTCTGCTGTCATTAAGATGTTGAATTGAAATGAATCTCAAAACTCCCGAGTTTTTTGTGGCTTCATCTAATGAATGGACGCGTTCCGAATCCATGGTCGTTTTTTAAAATTAATTAAAAATGATATTCTTACATAGCAAGGTCTGCGTAGACACATGAACTACGCTGCGTGTAATGAATGTCTGCGAAGAAAAATTGCATAACCGATTTTTTCGTACATTACTCGAATAGGGTTCTACTAAATGGATTACGATATAAAGTATACCATGACGTTCCTCAAAAATAGGACTATCCAATATTGGAAACCAGATTTCAATCGGAGTCATCATGATCATCAGCCAGTTGCAGTCCACTGCTGGACATAGGCTTCCGGACCAATCGAATTAGTACTTTTTAATTGTATAAGGAACAAACAGACAGACATGAATTTTAAAAATTATATAAAAATCCACTCGACAACTTTTTATTTATTTACTTCGTGACGAACACACAGCGCCATCTAGCCCCGTGGTAAGCTGCTAAGCTTGTGTTACGGTGACTAGAATACTAATATTATAAAGCTGAAGAGTTTGTTTGATTGTTTGTTTGTTTGAACGCGCTAATCTCAGGAACAGCTGGTCCGATTTGAAAAATTCTTTTTGTGTTTGATAGTCCATTTATCGAGGAAGGTTATAGGCTATATTACATCACGCTACGACTGATAGGAGCGGAGCATCCATGAAATATGTTGCAAAAACGGGAAAAAAATCCCCCTTTTCCGAGATTCTGTCGCGTGCGCTGAGTAAACGGTCAAAGTTACATAAAAACCATTTATGAGAGAATTCTTCCTCTAAATAGGATCTAATAAATAGTCCGCGACAGCATATGTCTAACTCTTAAGGTTGACTCAATATAACATCTTTTAGAGTAATGAAATTTATTGTAGAACAATTCATTGTTTCCGAAGGTAATTTTGTAAATATGATATTAATCCTTATCCAAATAAATACGTTATTCATTAAATTTTTTTAATTTTAAACATAATTGTCCTTAACATCACTTGATTTCAATGAATATCTCACGAGATATTACAGTTTTAAAATAACTCCACAATAAATAATTAATAAGTACCAAGCGTACATATAGATACGTATACGTAGCGGGTGACGATGATGAGGGTGGCCAGCCAGCTCTGTGAGGCATCATGCCGCGCGGCTCAATCGGTCGGCTCCATGCGAGACGGTAGTGTCACCAAACTGCAGTGCTTTTTAATAATTATTTTGCAATATCTCATTGTACTTTTGATTCTTAATATTTTGTTTTATGTTGGTAATTAATATTTTAAAGAGGTTACGTTGGTAACATGTATGTATGTATGTATTTTGGGGGTCATCTCAGAAACTTCTAGACCTATTTCAAAAATTCTTTCACTAATAGAAAACTACATTATCCAGATGTGACATAGGCTACTTTTGATCCCGATATTCCCTCGGGATCGGGACTTACGCAACTGAAACTGCGGGACGGCAGCTCTGAAAAATAAAGTCGTGTATTTCTATTTCTAACTCAACAACCCGTAAACCGATATGAATGAAATTTGGTACAGGGTAGAAATAATATATAGGGTACTTTGAATGATCGTACGGGTTAAGCAACACTTGGTACAACATACGTGATGGGTGAAAAAGAGCAGGTGACCCGATATTCATAAACTTGGTACAGGGTTGGTTTAGAGGTAGAAATATTATATAGTACTTTGAATGATCGTTAAGCAACACCTGGTATGACATACGTGAGGGATCATTAACGTTACGGGATAGGAAGTTACGCGGGTGAAACCGCGGGGCGCAGCTAGTATAAGTATAGACAGTGTTACCCGCTCCGCCTCCTTGAGCCTCGCCAGCTTGGTGTCCTGCACATGCGCCAGCTTGTCCCTGCGGCCCTGCAGCGCGGCGTTGACGGCCGCCACCCGCTCGCGCTCCGCCGCCTGTCGGGACATCGCCGCCGCTGCCATCTTCTCTTCGCGTTTCCTGACACAAACGAACGATCTAAATTCATTTCATGCTTCAGCATGTATCGCTTTATCGATAAGGCCGCCTATTTGTTCACATTTAGTTTTAAATTTTATTTTTTAAATCTGTTGTTTTCGTTGTTGATTATATAAAGTATTATCTATCTATTTGATGCAAACTGGAGACCTGTAATAAGTACCCGGTAGATGTCGCTACGTGCCTCAATCGCAAAAACAAAGAGATGCAGTCGGTAATTTCGATTCGACAGAAGGAGCATCTGTGGCCAAATTGGTAAGACGCAGACACGGAATGTGCTTGTCTGCGTCTTACCGATGATGCAGGTTTAAGTGCTATTGGGTGCGAATTAAATAAATAAATAAATATTGCACTACATTGCACACAGCGCAATCTAGCCCCAAACTAAGCACTAGGCTTGTACTATGGGTACTAGACAACAGATATACTGCATATTATACTTTTTTTTTTGTAAATGCATACATATTAAACATAGAAAGACACCCAGACCAGATACAAATATTTTTTTTTTTTTTTTAAATTACGCGATTAAGACCCGGTATAATATAAAATCACTAGTTGCGTCAATATAACGTTTGTAAAAACAAAACTTTCAGTTTTATTACATTACTTGGATAGGATGTTTGTTTACCTCCTCTGCTGTTCCCGCTTGGCCTCCAGCATGGCCTCCTTCTTCTGTCGGGGATCGTCCCTCCCCTCCCCGTCCGTGGTGCGGTGGCCGGTCACCTTGGAGGTGGACGACGGCATTGCGCCCTTCACGGCCGCTATCGCTCGGGGCTTCGATGCTGATGATGACATCTGGCACGTACAAATTACTATTGTGTTATGTTGTGGGCTAGTTTCAAATAGCCAATGTCTTTTGTCAAGTTTCCATCTAGGTATCTACCTATTTCACCTAACAATTAATCTCAAACAATGAGGAGCTCCTTGGCCTCCTTGACCTAGCTGTAGCTGGTATAGTCGTATTGGTTAAGCAACGTTAGGCGCGCTCGTTGTTTGGATGGGGTGACCGATAATTTGTGTGGCAAGAAAACACTTTCTCGAGCTCCTTAAACCTTCGGAAGGCACATTAAGGCAGAAGCCACAAACTGAAAGCTATTTATATATGTATAAGCTTCGCGGCCCCACTGACTGCCAATTATATAATGGTCTTGAGCTGGCTTACTATCCGGGGTCGGCTGCAAGACACTCCGAGGAACTCTGTCAAGGATCAGTTTTAGACTGATCTAGTCCCCAATGCTAGATTTGTTCTCTAAAGGAAAGGAGAGTAGCCTCGTGCTAGGCACTACAAGTGACACTACGTAAGACACGTTAAGTTAAGCGGTTGTCCCGGTAGAGGTCTTAAGGCGACTTGATAAAACTCTAACACTAGGTGAGTGACACCACTATACAATAAGAAAAAACTGATTGTAAATAATATAGGTTTCTGACCATTGACAGTTTTGACCAAAATCTGTCTTGCTGCCTATTATAAAACCGGCCAAGTGCGAGTTGACTCACGTACTATCAGAAAACTTATTCATAGGGTACAGAGCGATAAAATATCCATAATTGGAAATAAAGTTTGCTTACCACGGTAGGCTTTCCATTGAAAATCAAATTGTTCATCTTATTCAACGTTTCTGCCGATAATACTGGCTTTATTATCTTGTCTGGAGGTGTTTGTGTGTCTGTCTGTTGCTCCTCCTGACAATCAAACAAATAAAATAAATATTGCATGACGTTACACACAGCAATCTAGTTAATCTAGGTTCAGAAGTGCAGTACCTTTTTAGCCATCGCCCTCGTTTTAGTCCGAGTCACTCTCGAAGCTAACTCTTCAAATTGCTGAACTTTCTCTTTTACTGCCGAACTAGAAATAAAAATAGAAATCTAATGATAATTATATTACAGCCGAATGCAGAAACGCCATTGAAAGATTGAGGGGTACTTAGAAATAATTAAGCAACTTTTAAATTTAAATTTATAATGGTAATTGTTTTATTACCATTGTAATAAAACAATTACCATTATAATTGTTTGAGTAGAACTCAAATTTTGAGTAATTTTTTGCATTCGGCTGTTGAACTACTAAATAAAATTAAATAATGAATCCTCAAAATTGAAATCCAAAGTACCCAATATACTGGCCTTCAGGTCAAGGGGATATCCTAAACTATAATAGCCTAATTCATAAAAGAGGAATAAGATCCCGAGTAGTGAGAACATGCTTTGCCTTTTTCCTTGACAAGAACTTTATAGGTTGACAGACAGAAACAAAATGCGGAATAACTACTCCAATCTTATCAATAAGGACTTGCAAAGTTACCGCGCAACTTCCGTCTTATCAGCATCGAAATCCCACTGCGCAAAGGAATAACCTGCGCGGTGAAAACGACAGCGTAGATTTGCATGCATTTGAAGCCTCGAATTGAGCTGTCATTGAAAGCGAGGTTTCTTGTGCTGCCGGTTTCAATGACAGTTGAACTCGACGGCGTCGCCTTTGAATGCATTCAAATTAACGCTATGGTTACTTTGCGCAGTGGGGTTTCGATGCCGCTTATCCTATTATCAGAGCATCAGAGTTACGTAATCGGCTAGCTGATTGTACTTACGTAGGTTGCGGTACTGGAATGAGTGATTTGGGCGGCGTGTGGTAGTCACTTTCGTCGTCAGTCAGTAGGGAGTTGTCTGCTGTCAACACTTCTTTTGTACCTACATTAGACAAAACATGAGAATTGTAAGTAAAGCCGAAGGTAAATGGTTTTGAGGAAGGTTATTTAAGCCTAATGCAATTTTTGCAACTAAGGTCAGCTGACATAACGATTTCTAAACATATTTAAGCTCTAAAATAAATAAATAAATATAAATAATCAATTCTGTGACCAACACACAGCGCCATCTAGCCCCATGGTAAGCTGCTAAGCCTATGTTACGGTGACTAGACAATGGACATACTACCTATATTTATTATTCTTTTGTAAATACATACATACCATACACGGAAAATTTCCAAAAGTCGTAGAACAAGGTTGTTCGCCTAGACGTCTAGAACAACCCCCTTTCGGCTTAAAAGGGCATACCGGTTACATCTTGTATATTTAGATTGAAAGAATTAAGTAGTCACCTTTATCTATAACGACGGTGGCATCCATGACGGTAGGTTTCTCCAAAACCACAGTTCCGTTGTGACACGTCTCGACTACCACTGTCTCATTCATCACCACCTAAAATGATACAATAGTACTGAGTAATTTTGAGGAACGGTCATTGTAACGAATGTACTGATATTCCTTCAATAAATAGGCTCTGAAACTAAGGGACCGATTTTACTGTAATTTTTTTAATTGTTCAAGGCATACTACTACTACTAGCTGCGCCCCGCGGTTTCACCCGCGTAAGTCCCGTTCTCGCGGGATTATCGGGATAAAAGTAGCTTATGTGTTATTCCCGGCATCCAGCTACCTATATTCTAAGTTTCACCGCAATCGGTTCAGCGGTTTTTACGCGATTGAGCTTAGTCGAGAAATAGTATATAGGGGAAACATTTTTATTCTTAAATTCGCCGCTCGAGGTGGGAGCTCACGTGGCTTAGTGGGTTAGAGCGCTGGGGTACTGACCTAGAGGCGCGAGTTCAAACCTCGCTGCCAGTTAATTTTTCTTTATAATATTTATAAGGGTTCGATTTAAAAAAATCGTTAACCAACAGGAAGCTACATTATCGAGAAGTAACATAGGATACTTTTGATCTCGATGTTCCCGCGGGATCGGGACGTACGCGGGAGAAACCGCGGAACAAATATTTCCTCATTATAATATTAGTATAGGCTAGAATACACAAACGATAAGGTACACGAGCAGTAGATTTTAGAAGTTTTTAATAGCTTCTCATATACTTACAACATTCTTAGGTGTTTCCGGTGCATGGTTGTACACCCCATTGGGCAACACCATGGTCTTATCCATATCTGTGGCCTTGCTTATAACTCGCGTCTCGTCTAGGGCTAGATCCACTTTGTCTTCAGATATTTGTGGTTCTGTCTTATTTACTGTTAACAAAATAACAACCATGTTCAACCATTGAAGTCTGCCGGGTCAGCTAATAGATATTTAAAAAAAACTTACCTGTCTCGTCATTTACTGTCACGTGATTTACTTCAGTTTTCTCCCGTAAACTATCCTCTATTTCAATAGGCTTAGGGTTGGTTTTACCCTTTTTAGTTTTAACGGGTAATATCGGGGAATTGATTTTAGGTGAAGAAATTCTTTCTTGCTTTGGTACAATTTCTTCAGGCTTTTCGTGTTCTTTTTGTATTTCTTCTTTTGGGGGTTGTTCTGGTTCTTTGGGTAATTCAATTTTTTCTCTGTAAAAGGAAATACCTAAATAAATTCTGTGAACGATAATAAAAATGTCGGTAAGATGGAATATTAGGTACCATCAGTCAATTAGTTGGAAACACAAACTTACGCGGCCTTTTTGTTATTCCTCCGCGTCCGTTTCGGACGTTTGTCGGCGGGCGATGATAAGGCTAAAACAAACAATAAGTGTTAAAGTTATTTCACACGAAAATCCCTAAATTACATGACATTACATACATGACAAGTATTACCTACTAAGGCCTGATTCAACCTAACTAGAATAAGCTCAGCTCGAGAATATTTCAAACGATATATTATGTGTAGAATTGCTATTCATTTGCCTATTCCAATTTTGTTGAATCGAGCCTTAGATAAGTAATAAATAAATACCTGAAACACTTTCTTGTGAAGATAGAGTAGATTCTTTTTCAGCATCATTGCTTGAAGTTATAGAAGCTTTCTGTAATAATAAAATTGGCGAATTTTTAATTAATAGATGTGATGTGACCCGCAGTTTTGATGTAAAGTATGTAAGTACCTTTCTTTAAAACTCAGTTACTAGTAGGAAAACCAAATATCAATTAGACAATTAGTTCAGTAGTTTTTGAATGCACGAGTAACGGACATATAGACAGATGTATATCTAATGTCATGTTTTTTTTAAACTTGCGTCTGGGGGCGTACTTTTTATTCTTTTTAATGTAAATATTAGCCGCGGTCCGCGGTTTCATCCGCGTAAGTAAGTACCGATCCCGTGGGTATATCGAGATTGAGAGTGAGAGCAAGCATTCCCGGCGATTGCTGAACCGCCAGGCAGCAATCGGAAGGAAGCGGAGCTCCGTCGGGGATCAGTTATAAACTGATCTAGTCCCCAATGCTAGACTGGTTCTCATAAAGGAGAGCTATCAGCTAGTATCAGTAGCAACGGTGGTAAGTAAGTATGAACGTTACCTTCTTAGCCCGGGTCCGCTTGGGGCGCGGGTCCGGCGGCGGCACGTCCTCCGCGTCCGTGGGGCGCGCGCGGCTGCTGGCGCGGGTGGAGCGACCCGATGACACTGGAGGGGAGATACTGTTACTAGTGCGTACCATAGTCGACTAGCGACAGTTGTGAAAAAGCAATAGTATAAATAGGTCTATCGATAGTACTGATACTATTGTAGCTAAGCTATCGATAGTTTTACGATATCGAAAGAAATATTTCAATAGTATAGTACAGTTATACAATAGTTGTGAAAAAGCAATAGCATCGATAGGTCTATCAATAGTATTGATACTATTGTACTACACTAAGCTATCGATAGTTTTACGATATCAAAAGACATATTTCAATAGTATAGTATAGTTATACAATAGTTGTGAAAAAGCAATAGCATCGATAGGTCTATCGATAGTATTGATACTATTGTACTACACTAAGCTATCGATAGTTTTACGATATCGTAAGAAATATTATAATAAGATCGCTAACAAAATATTTCTTATGGCCATTGCTTTGGGCATTCTACAAGCAAAAAAATCGAATCAAAATTTTCCCAGGACAAGATTCGCATGTGTGACCATCACTGCATGTACCCTTGTGTAACATGTAAAAACAACAGACAGAAAGGCTTTTACCTTTTTAAAGTGTAAACTCTAAAAAAATATATTTAATGTCTAATAGCACTCTTTACACCCAGGGGGAAAGAAATCAAACTCCTCCGTGCTTCGGAAGGAACGCAGTTGGTCCTGGTTGTTTTCTCTGAATGCACTCGTTGGGTCAAGTTAGAGGTTTTAGGGCGACCTACAGGTTGACCGCGCAAGCTCCGTCAAGTTCTACTCGAAGGTGCTCCTGCGCAAAGGAAAAACCTGCGCGGAGTTCATTGCGTTGATTTGCATACATTTTGAAGACGACGACGCACTGTACAGTTGCGTTGCGGGCGCTCCGTCGTGTTCAATGCAAGGAATATTGCATTGAACACGACGGCGGCGCGGCGCCCGTTACGCAACTGTACTGTACTGCGCGTCGTCGCCTTCAAATGCATGCAAAACAACGCAATGGTTCTCGCCGCGCAGGTTTTGCGCAGGTTTTTTCGGCAGTGTGTTGTGTATACCAAACCGACGTCGAGTTGAACCCGACGGAGCTTGCGCGGTCGAGCCCCTGATAATTCCAACAGTAGGTGAGACACACACACGAAAAGAAGACATAATAAAATTTCCATAACTCACCGGGTGCTGGGGGTGCGGGTGGCGGCATATCTTGCTGCTTCCTGCCGCGCGCGGCGCGAGGCTTGCTCCCACCATCTTCATCCGTGCTCTCGTTGGATTTGTCCTTCTGTACACCCTTACGAGGTTCTATAAACAAATATTTATCGACGTTACCCACGACGCAATCTAGTCTAGCCTGGCCCTACTAAGCACTCGGCTTGTACTAGACAACGAACGTACTACAGGTGCCGGGAAATAAGTTGGAAAATATTTGGTGTGGAAGGGGTAAGTTCGCGCAGTATACTTTGCTCACAAATGTACTGTGCGAACTTACCCCCTCCACGCCAGATATTTATCAACTTATTTGCCGGCATCTGTTAGACAAAGAATACATTTTAATTTTGTAAATAAATATGTACTTAACGCAAGCTACCGATTATTAGATTAAAGAGTACATTTTAACTGTTCAGTTTTGACAGTACAGTTCTTAGTTTTGTCTTTTATCTGTACAATTAAAACTGCGTAGTTAAATCAAATGATCTATGGTCTGCTTATTGAATACACACTTATTTTAAGCAACTTATAAAAAGGTGGCAATTATATATTGTACTTACTGGGGACAGGTGCAGAAGGAGGTGGCATAGCTGTTTCAAAATTATTAATCTCCTGTTTAATTTCAACATTGGCTGGCAATGATTCTGTTTCTGTTTCCATTGGCTCTGGTATTGAAAGCTTTTCTTGCTTGACTGCAACAAAATATAGGACTTATGGTCAAATACTGAAATGCCACTTAAATTTAAGTGGAACCTAAATAATTGAGTAGCAAATTTAAAACAAAAAAAAATTTCAAGGAAATTAAATAGATTTTTGATTGAATTGAAGTTAAATGGAATAAATCGCTCTCAGCGATAAGGCCGCAAATTTGTGCAGATTAATATCAAGCACTTAATTTTTTTTTACTTATGTACTTTTTGTCCTGTGTATGTTGTTCAAATATAGGTATCTATCTATTAAATGCAATGATTTTTAACAGACCTCGAAAAAAGGATGAGGTTTTCAATTTTTGTTTGTGGCAATGTTGCTTTAGTGTTTAAAATTGAAAATTTTATGTCAATTGGGAGTTGTTTTCTTTGATAGCAGTCATTGGGTCAAGTTAGAAGCCATAGGGCGACCGATATACGAAAAAGATAATAAATAAAAAGCTTCAAATAAAGTTGTCGTATTCGGAAGTTGTGGTATTCGTTTGAGGAGATAGTCGTTCTCAGCCTGAGGGATAATACAAAGAAACATCTAATAGTAAAAATTCCTTACTCTGTACAAGAGGAACAGTCTCGTTAGGTTCTGCATTTTCTTTATCGTCATCCTTATTTCTGCGATTCTTTGTTTCCTTTGTGTTCTTTTCGAGTTTGTCAGTGGACTTCTCGCGGCGTAGTTTCTGTGTTAGGTTTACATTTACCTGAGAAGCAATATACATTATTTCAGGTCATGTTAATATTTACCGGGTTTTACTCGCGTTTTATTACAAAGTGCGAGCTTTCGCTAACTTTACCGTTGGCTGTTTCAAGGTTGACTGAGATGTAATTAGTCTAACTATTTTAATATTCTAAAAAGTGACTATAAACTACCGCCTCATAATTATTTATATCAAAACGTTCCAGTTTACGCAGACTTTAGAGATATTGTAATAGTTTTGCATTTATTGTAATAGTTAGTCCCAAATCCCGATCCCGTAGGAATAACGGGATCAAATACAGCCTATTAATATTGTTAATTTCTATTGGTGTTGGTTGACCCAATACCTTAGATTAGATAATACTTTGTTAATTTCTTCTATGGTTTTTGCGATTTTTCATAATAAAACACTTTATTTACCGCGTTTCATCGCGGTTTATTTATGATTAATCATGAATAAAACACGATTAAACCCGGTAAAAAAAGGGTTCTATCAAAACTTTGTTGTTACAAAACAAAATAACATGAACAAAGACTTACAGCTGATTATAATAAAGGTACTTTCAGAGCCTATTCAATACAGACAAGCAAACAAATAAATCCTCTTTCTAATATTAGTATAGATGCTTACACAAGCTAAGTAGCATATCATGGGGCCAGACGGTGCTGTGTTTATTAACTTTTACATTCATAATACTAGCTGCGCCCCGCGGGTTCACCCGCGCAAGCACAGTGTTTGATGAGACTAAAAAAATTTCCCTATGCTGTTTGTGGCATAATTCGATCAAGGAATGCATTTTAAATGCATATATAGAACACCCGCGGGTAAATTTCAAATACTTTTTTTTATAAAAAATATTGAACTTTACGTGACCTCGACCAAGAAAAAATATTAAAAAAATTCTGTAAACGTAACTGTCCAAGATATTTTTTTTTTATAAATACAGTCTGATAAAGGATCTTAAGGCGCATGTTTACCAATTTTTATTTTCGAAAAATCACCTCTGGATACCGAGAAATTATTATTTTTACTGATATTCGTTTTTATTTTTTTTCTCCCTAAAAACGCAAAAGTGGGACTTGTGACTAGCACAGAAAGAAAGCTCTTAACAAGGCCTATCAGTGATAAAAAAATCACGTTCCACTATCGCTGCGTTTGGGAGAAATATGCCATTTTGTTCTAAGGTCAAATGGGACAACATAGGGTTGTCACTAAAGGTCAAGTTTATACATAGGTATATAAATATTTTTTTTGGAATAATACACAAGTATTTTATATATCACACGCTTGATACTATAGGGTGACTGGTGATCAGCGAACACCCCGCGCGCTGGAGATCAGGTCATGACAACTTAGAGTAGGTAACATGATAGGTATAGGCAAAAAATTTTTGTGGACAAAATTTTATTTTAATTTTAAAATGTCATACTGATACGGAATAACTTCCTATATGAAACATAGGTAAAAAAATAATAACTGAGGGAGACGAACCTCCTGCCATACAAATAAAAAAACGGTTACGAAGTCGCAGGGAGACACTTTAGCTTAATCATACAAATCGCTTTCGTTGCTTAGTATTAACGTGTAGTCATCATCATTATGTGGATTTTCATTGTCCACCGCTGCCAACTGCAAATTTTCTTTGTCAATTGGTTTCAACAGTTCACGTACAGCTTCTGGCAGACAAAGCCGCTTAGATGATCTTCGACGCTGATTGTGATGTGCCATAGAAATGAATGGATCCGATTATTCTAGTGCACGGTGAAAGACGTCGATCATAGTTTGTTTCCTATTTATTTTGCGGCAGTGGTGTTCCCTATCTGAGCGCCAAAATTTGTTACGTGACTCGGCCGCTTGCTCTGAAAGCATCCCGACAGTTAGTGAACAGGATTCAATAATCTCTTCACCGTGCACTAGAATTTTGTGTAGAGTCACAGTCATCGGGTGCCAATTATATGACTGGACGTACCCTCGTTAGGCATAAGCCTAACGAGGGTGGACCTCTTCCCGCGCTACGTGTGACCTGTCATCGAAAAAATAAATAAAAAATAGAAAAGGCCTGCTAAATATTCTAAATAATAAAACACTTTATTTATCCGGTTTTATCGCGTTTTTATTCATTATTTAACCCGAGCTTTCGCCAACTTTACAGTTGGCTTTTTCAAGGTTTCAAGCCAACTGTAAAGTTGGCGAAAGCTCGGGTTAAATAATGAATAAAAACGCGACAAAACCGGATAAATAAAGTATTTTATTATGCAAAATCCCGAAAACCATAGAAGAAATTATATTCTAAATAAGATAAAGTTATTGTGTTTAAGAGAAATATGTATTACAATACTAAATAAAATTAAAGGTCAAGTTGAGTGATAACCCTAGCACTATGTTTTGAAATTTATTTTCTCCCAAACGCAGCGATAGTGGAACGTGATTTTTTTATCACTGATAGGCCTTGTTAAGAGCATTCTTTCTGTGCTAGTCACAAGTCCCACTTTTGCGTTTTTAGGGAGAAAAAAAATAAAAACGAATATCTGTAAAAATAATAATTTCTCGGTATCCAGAGGTGATTTTTCGAAAATAAAAATTGGTAAACATGCGCCTTAAGATCCTTTATCAGACTGTATTTATGAAAAAAAATTATCTTGAACAGTTGCGTTTACAGACTTTTTTAAATATTTTTTCTTGGTCGAGGTCACGTAAAGTTCATTATTTTATATAAAAAAAAGTATTTGAAATTAACCCGCGGGTGTTCTATTTATGCATTTAAAATGCATTCCTTGATCGAATTATGCCACAAACAGCATAGGGAAATTTTTTTAGTCTCATCAAACACTGTGGCAAGTTTCGATTCCGCAGGAATATCGGGATAAAAAGTAGCTTATGTGTTAATCCAGGTCTCCAACTGTCTATGTTTTAAGTTTAATTGCAATCGATTAACAGTAGTTTTTGCATGAAAGAGTAACAAAGTCACATACATACACAGTTTCGTGTTTATAATATTAGTAAGTAAAATTAGTAGAATAGTTCTGTAATATTCTAACCTGTTTACTAATAATAGTCTGAGCTTTGACAGAAGCATTTCTCTTCTGCCGTTTATCTTGTTCGGGGCTCAGTATCCCTTCAACTTCATTCTTACTACGTTTCTTGGAGGCTCGTCGTTCAGAGTTGTTGCTAGTTGTACTGCTGTCTGATTTGGCTGATGTGCGGTCACGTTCAGGTTTGGCTGGTTTGACTGGTTCATGATCTGGAAGTACATTTTTAATTTATTTTAGTTTCAATGATGTTTTGTCCCTTATTTTAATATAATCTAAATGACATATCCCCTCGTTACCAAGATATTTGTAACACAATCAAAACTCCGAGGTAAGCAAAAATAAAAAGTTAAAATCACGTGTTTAAGACCTGGAAAATGTGTAAATATGAGTTTTAATCTTGTTAGGGGATACATTGAACATCACATTAAATAATTTAAACCAAATTACATTAAAATATTATTAGATATTTATTTAGGAATTGTTGCTGATTGGAACCCTTGATTGGGTTAAGGCCTCCTCCAGTTGATTTGATTTTCTGTCTTTAAATAAATAAAAAAAAAACCTGTTGTCTATTATATTGTTTGTCATACTATGCACATACATATGAAAGTAAGTACATATTATGACTTGACTAGTTTTTAAACTTAGTTGTCATATTAAAGGTTACACAAAATTGTGCCTTAAGGATGTGGTAATCCTTCGCTTACACGGACAAATGCCACAAGAAAACACTAAGACTGTGCAGTGTGATGGAAGTGCAACTAACATAGTTCTTAGCTTCACATTCATTTAATTAAATGTAATATGATTCAATATGCCCTAATAGCTGTACGCAGGCTGACCTGATGTCAGCCAATGAAAACACTAAAAACCATACTGGAGTGGGTGAGTTTAGCCCCATACCACTGAAAACTTATGTGCCATCAACACGAAGAAGAAGAAGATTCAATGAAGTATGTATGTTAGTATATAAGGTATGTTTAATGGGATTATTATGTCAGAAATAAAGGTTACAAAAAGATATAAATAAAGGTTACACAAAAGGTTAAGGTTCTACACAATGTTCTCTGTAAGTAGTCTCATCATCTGAGCATTGTATGTGATTTTAAAATGCAGGTTTCCTCCTGTGAAGCAAATATGTAACTAAGCCAAGTTGTTAATGTTTTTAATTACTTCGTTCATTGGGCTACAGAGATATTTTAAAAACTAGTATTAACGATCTCTGAGCTAAGCCGTGAACAGACAGATGGATGGACACAACAAAACTGTAAGGGTTTCTTGTTCACTATGAAACCCTAATAAAAAGCAGGTTCCTATGTTTTAACCTATGTAAGTCTTGATCCTGCAGGATTTTCAACCTTTTCTAAGTGGATAAATAAATAAATACTGCACAACACTACATACAGCGCTATCTATCCCCAAACTAAGCACTAGGCTCGTACTATGGGTATAAGATAATGGATAATACTACATATTATATGGATACTGGATACATAACCACAATTAATTAACACACTAATAATTTCAGGTGTCTAGGAACAGTTTGGGCTCTGCATCAGTCAAGTCAGTCACCCAATCAGTAGATGGACATTTTGTACAAGGTTCTGTGACAGGAACACCAATAATAAATGGGATAAGTTTGAGAGACAACTGTTGTAACACTGAGTGCAGAGAGCCATTAGAAACTGATATATCCTTGTTTGTGAAAATAACTATAATAATTGATATTATTGAGACACTGACTTGTAAACAATTTGGGCCGTGAACCTGTTGTAAATGACGCACTAGTCTGGCACACTCAAAATTACAAAATTATACTTAGTCACAATTTTGAAGCCATAATGCAACGAAAACTAAGGAGATCAAAAATTGATGGAATAACATTTAGTTGAATAAACTTTACCGTCATCCTCAATGATGCTTTGGAGTGTAGTCACATCTTTCTGATTCTTTTCTTTCTGTGTCCTTTGCCGCGCTCGACTGTTGCCTTTTTGGAAGTCCTCCACGTATTTATCGACAGTTTCAAAAACATCCTGAAATCACAGCTCACATGTAACTTTGCACTTATTTTAGAACACATAGCACACAAAATATAACACGATTTATCACTAAAACACTCGAAAAACACACGATAAAAGCTGTTGGTAATTGGGAAAGATTATGCGATTTGGGTTCCGCATTTCTTATTTACCTCGAGCTCATTTTTGAAATTTGTTAAATGAGTCGATAAATTATTGATCCAAGGATGTAATTTTGCGTTATAAATTGACATAATTGTGAGGAAATTTCGAAAAAACTTTCACAAAATCGTCAAACGCCATAAAACACGAAACAATCGAATTGAAAACCGTTTGAAATTGAAAATCAGTTGGGCCAACATAAAAACACTAATTTAAGTTTGTATGGCTGCGTTCAGAAAAAAAAACGAGTGATTTTTCGTCCTTCTTCTTCTTCTTTAAAAATGGCTTTTCCTTTCGGACATTTACCAGTGTCAAGTATTATCAATATTTGCAAGTTATTTGCATTGAACAAAACAGTCAAGTCGTCATAGTTAAAGTCAAGTCGAGGGAATCATTGTAAAAAGAGGGCCATTTTTTTACAATGTTTGTTTACGGAGCTTTGGAGACAACACTAAGCTAAAGTACATGTTTTGCACCGGTTTTCACTTTTATTTACACTTGTACACCTTCACGAAACTAAATTGATTAATATGCCCCCGAAATTAATCATTTTACACGCATTTGAACTAAGTTTCACAAAAATGAAAATTTGGCAACACATCTCCTTAACGCATTCCCGCCAAAACTCAAATTTTTCGTCCGTCTAATGATCGCAGCGAAGTTTGATGTAGTTACACTGTGTTTTGCTAGATGGCGTTGTAATACATGATTTTGTAGCAACACTAAACAAAAATAGATGGCGCTGTTTTAAATGTTACTGTGGAGTTAAATCATCATCGGAATGATGTACTAAAATAAAGTTTGTTTTCTAGCAGGGACCGTCTTTATTACCTAAGTACCTACTAGTAGGTTGAGATTGACAGAGTACCTACTTAGTAGCGGTACTTACATTAAATGTACCCAGTAAGTATTTAAAACTTAGAAGTCTAGCTAGAATATTATCTAGAAGCATGAAGTAGAAAAGAAACAATTATACTTATATTGATTGGCAAACTTGTTAAACATTTCCCAATTTACATTAGAAATTGGTTCTACACAGCACACGCTTGTATAGCAGAAAACACAATGGGTAGGTGTGCAAAATATTTCCAAAATAACATAAAAATTGAACATCTCCCAAAATACTCTACAAGTATTTACTAACCCCACACTTTTATCGCAAAATAAACAATATTCCTTGCATGCAATATAATTGAATATCTAATGTATACAAGATGTAACGGGCAAGTCCTTTTAATCCGAAAGGGGGTTGTTCTAGACGTCTAGGCGAACACCTTTTGTTCTACGACTTTTGAAAATTCGAACTTTTTTTTTTTAAATTTTGAGATTATGTTTCACTGAAAAAACAGCTGTTTTTGAAAATAAAGGTAATTGAAGGTTTGATTGTAGAAGACCAAACTAAATGAAAGGAAAACATAAGGTCAATGACCTCGAACTCTAAAACAGCTGATCTTCAAGTAAACTTTACACTTAAAATTTTCGAAAAGTTCTTCGAATTTCCAAAAGTCATAGAACAAAAGTTGTTCGCCTAGACGTCTAAAACAACCCCCTTTCGGCTTAAAAGGGCTTACCCGTTACGTCTTGTATACCCACTCTACATAGATTACAAAATAGTAAGTGAGTTACTAATGAAAAACCGATAAGCAACAGTAAGTAACTCGAAAGAAATAACATAACTTATTTATGTTGTTTTCACAAATCATAATAATTCGGTATCTATCTACTGAAATGGAATCCCATTTTTATGTCGAGGCATTTTTATTGCGTTTAAGGGTGCACTCACACTTTACTACTTATTTATAAAGAAAACTAGTTGGGCCCTGCGGTTTCCCCGCGAAGTTAGCGAAATTTCGGTCTTTAGAAAAAATGCCGCTATTAAATAAAATGCGAGTTAAACCCGGTAAATATTGTGTTTTATTTTGCAAAATCGCGAAAACCTTAGAAAAATTAATTTGAAAATGACCAGTAAAAAATTAATATCGTTTTCCATCAGAACGTAGAAGAAGGAGAAGTAGAAAACCCAAGGGAAGCGTTTTTATTGTCAAGTTTTATCAACTGCCTAAGCCCTATTCGCGTGGGAACATCAAAAGTAGCATAAAATATTATGTTACACCTCGATAATGTAGCTTTCTATTGATGAAAGATCTCTTAAAATCGGTCCAGTAGTTTCATAGCCTATTCGTTACAAACAAATGAATCTTTTATTTATTGACACCCAAACCAGATACAAATAATCTGGTCTAGGTGTCTTTCAATGTATAAGTATGTATTTACAAAAAAAAGTATAATAATAAGTAGTATAACCGTTGTCTAGTACCCATAGTACAAGCCTAGTGCTTAGTTTGGGACTAGATTGCGCTGTGTGTAATGTTGTGCAATATTTATTTATTTATTATTATTTTCTCTTTATAATATTACCTAGGCATAGATTACAATATATAAATAAATAGGTACCTATATAAAAACTATCCCTAACTAACGAGTAAGTCCCGTTCCCGCGGAAATATCGGGATAAAAAGTAGCCTATGTGTTATTTCAAGTCTCCATCTATCTACATTCTAAGTTTTGAAAGCGTGAAAGAGCAACAAAGTCACATACATACAAACTTTCGCGTTTATATTATTAGTAAGAAGTAAGAAATGATGGACATACATACAAACTTTCGCGTTTATACTCGTAGTAAGGTATAAATAAAATCATCAAAATCATATACATACTATACAAGGTGTAACAGGTAAGCCCTTTTAATCCGAAAGGGGGTTGTTCTAGACGTCTAGGCGAACAACTTTTGTTCTACGACTTTTGGAAATTCGAAGTACTTTTCGAAAAATTTAGGTGTAAAGTTTACTTGAAAATCAGCTGTTTCTGAGAGTTCGAGGTCATTGACCTTATGTTGTCCTTTTATTTAGTTTGATGGTTTACAATCAAAACTTCAATTAAGTTTATTTTACTTACCTGTTCAAAAAAAACTCTTAATAATAAAACACTTTATTTATTGGGTTGAATTGACTAAGATGTCAGTCAACCTTGAAAAAGCCAACTGTAAAGTTGGCAAAAGCTAGGTTCGTTCAAAACCATGAATAAAACGCGATTCAACCCGATAAATAAAGTGTTTTATTATGCAAAATCGCGAAAATCATAAAAAAATTCTTTACTTATAATAAAGGAAGAGAGGACCAAAAGTCTGTACTCGGAAGTAAAGAAGAAAAAGTAAGTTACATTAGGAAGAGTAGTTAATTATATAATTGTCAATTTTCATTAAATTCTTCGAGTTTTTGTATCGTAAGAGGCGACCATAAGAGTTTTGGCGAAAGGCTTCGTCCGCGGTTTTTTACCAATACCACCCACACCGGCCTAAATCGTAGCGAGAAAGCAGACTTAACCGATACGTAGGTCAGTGCAGCCATTAAGGAAGACAAGTCAGATCTAGTTCTACAACCGTCTTTCTTCTTCTATAAGAGCGTGTAATAACTTAGATCATTTTATCACTTACCAACTGGTGAGATAGTGCTAAACGCTCATCTCTAGTGAGTAAAAAAAAATCTGATTAAAAAAATACATTTTTTCGTTTTGCCTTCAAATATTACTGTTGACAACTATCACTGAATATCTGTGGTCTGCAGCTGAGCACTAAACTATAGACAAGTTGGAACTCTGCGCCTGAGTTAACTTGAAACCTACCTGCGTATCTAAAGTATAAATCGAAAGTCTCAAGTTAACTTAGGTGCATAATAGCACAGAATGGGCACTGAAGCTTTCTGTGCGGGTCTTTGCATGTGTCAGTTGAACCTCCATAAGGGACCAACGACAAATTGTTTCTATTCAATGGATTCACTAGTTTATGCGTTTTACTTTACTTATTATACCTAAAAGGACTTACCTGTTACAAATTGTATACAAATTTAGGTAAGTATAGGTACCTATTTCTATCTTGGAATATTGTTGCGCTAAAATTGAACTGTTAATTTCCAATCACGTAGCAATTTTACAGCTATTTATAGCTGC
The DNA here is from genome assembly GCA_949358125.1 of Idaea dimidiata. Taxonomy (NCBI): domain Eukaryota; kingdom Metazoa; phylum Arthropoda; class Insecta; order Lepidoptera; family Geometridae; genus Idaea; species Idaea dimidiata. The sequence goes on from OX442334.1 coordinate 14,992,441, forward strand.
ATATTGAATGTGTTTTCGTCACAAATTATAGCCGTTATCCTATACTAGCTTATTATATCACAGTTTAAATTGAGCTTTAAATATAGTGTTTATAGTTTAAGCCTTAATTATTTTTCAGGATTATTTACTACTTCCGATGTAGCAGGAATTTCGCGATAAAAAGTAGCCTTTATGTTTTTCAGGTCATTAGCTATAACATAACCAGTTTCATCGTAATCGGTTCAGCGGGTTTTGTGTGAAGGAGCAACAAAAGAAAGAGAAAAAGAAAAAAAACAGACAAGCATGCAACAAATTCGTTAAAATAAAACACATCTTTCATATTTATAATAGGCATTTTAATTAGGTAGGAAAGAATAGTTGAATTCAATTAGTAGACGAAAAGACAATGCAATTTATTTTTCTGATTTTAATTGTGGTGCTTTTATTATATAAAAAACATACTACGTTTTTTTTTCAGTGATACAAAATAAATACAAAATCGCAAAATCAGACCAAATATTTTTTTTAAATAGTGTAAACGTACCACTAGAAGGCGGTTGGTCGTCGATCGGAGAGATGTAAACAGGCCCATTCTGTGTAATGGGGACGTCCATACATCTTATTTAGTGGAAATAGGCATTATTTATGGACTGAGAGGGGTCTGATGGAGGAATCATACGCTAAATATTTTGTATGTTCCACTTGAGTTCTGCGCTTAGCGAGGTCTGTGATATATTTGTTTGTTATTGTTGTTTTGCTTGGCTATTTGCCGTGGTTTCACCCGTGTAACGTCTTGTTCTGAAATACTGGTTATGTAGACACATCCTAAATCGTAGTTATTAATATACGGTAGGTACTTAGATAACTATAAATAAGTACATACTTACTAACTACAATATTTTCGTGATCTTCTCTCTAATTATATACTTATAATAAAGGAAGAGAGGATGAAAAGTCTTGGAAGTGAATTAAAAAAAAAGTTGTATAGGGTACTTAGGAAAAGTAGTTAAACAAAATTGTATATTTTTTTTATTCATGTCTGGGGCTCGATTCGGTAAGGACATAGCACGCGGAATGCCGGCGGAATGCAGGCGACGTGCAGGAGATGTACGTTAATTCGTATTTTGTAAATGTTATTTTACTGAATTACTACTTAATTAGCTACCTAGCCTTCAAAATTAAGGGTTACTTAATTATATATAGCTCCCCTTGTTCCTTAACCAATCAGTATTAAAATAAGTTATAGAATAGCTATTATTTTTACTCGGGCAATAAATCGATTTCTGCAATGCTCATGCATCCCGCCTGTTTGTCGCATGCTATGTTTTTAGAGAATCAGGGCCCTGTTTGTCTGTTTCTCTGTTTGCTCCTTATACAATTAAAAACTACTGATCCGAGTGAGATCTGGTTTTCAATATTAGATAGTTGAAGTTTTGAGAAACCTCCTGGTAGGTATACATTACATCGAAATCCAATTAGTAGAACCCGAGTAATGACCGAAAAAGTCGGCTATGCACTATTTCTACGCAGAGGAAGTCGCGGGTAACAGCTAGTTTATACATAATAGGTTAACTAAAGTATTGTAAACTTATTTTAAATATTTTGCAGCGTCTAATGAGATATTCACCAATTTTAATTGGGATCAAGTAGAAGCTAAGTAGTTGTTGTAGAAAAAGTGTTTTTTGCCACACAAATTATCGGTCACCCATCCAATTAATAACCGCAATGATGAGTTCCAATAATGTTATAAAATTCACATACTCATAGTGCTAGAACTTCTAAACCACGAAAACCTTATAAATAAATAAACATTTCACCATATTACACACAGCGCAATCTAGCCCTAAACTAAGCACTAGGCTTGTACTATGGGTGCTAGACAACGGATATACTACTTTTTTTTTGTAAATACATAGGTAAATACATAAATACACAAATACATTTTACCTATATTATACATAGAAAGACCCATCCCAGATACAAATATTTATTTTTAGCATAAATATTTGCACCCGGCGGGAATCGAACCCGCAGTCTTCTGCATAGCAGTCGAGCGTCCGCCCGACGCGCCACAGAGGCTGTCGCTTATAATGTAATAATACCATAGCTTTATTTAGTTTATAAAGTCGATAAAACAAGCAATCTTGCTTCTTCTATGATTGGCGTAGGAGACTTGAAGGCTGCGGGCGGCGACGCGTCTCCGTGTCGCCAGCGTATCGACTTGCATGTTGCTTCCCTACGACAATATACTGACACCCCTCTGCGGTGGACCAATCTATCCAAACTTGGAAGAATTAGGTCATGAATTGAAAGATTTCATACTTTAGGACGAAAGGTTACAGTCACATTGGCTATTTCACTCCATAGGAACTGGAATATTTCAAAGGAAAAATACATTTACAAAAACGAATTGAATTCTTGACACGGGATTTGGACCAACGCTTTACTAAATCCGGGAGTACCTACCTACTGACTTGATAGCCAATTAGTGCATCGTCGATGACTCGCACCTTGAATTTTTGCATCTGTATATACCATCTATTACAACTTAAGCAAAGCACTTAAGCTTAAGCATCCCAAAGGCATTGATCCCGATCACACCTTACTAACCCTCAATCCATACTGTCCATACGCAGAATCCAATTATAGTAGGTATGCTAGCTGCGCCCCGCGGTTTTACCCGCGCAAGTCTTTTTCCCGTAGTAATATCGGGAAAATAGCTTATGTGTTATTCCAGTTCTTCAGCTACTTATATTCTTAGTTTCATCGCAATCGGTTCAGTAGTTTTTGCGTGAAAGAGTATCAAAGTCACATACAAATTTTCGCGTTCATAATATTAGTAAGAAGTAAGATTAAGAGAGTAGGATTCTCCTCATCTTAGTAACCTATTTGATTGGCTTATGAAGTGAGTGAAAAGGTTTGTAAAACAGCACCATGCGAATGGATCATTTAAGCAAATTAAATCGGCCGACTCTATAATATTAAAGAAATAACAAACAGATTTGACTAGTCCGATAAAAACTAATAGGTAATCAAAGACGAGTTCTTAATTCGAATTCAAATCGGACAACATTCCATACAATTTTTTGTCAATAATGCGAGATTTTCATAACAAAAGTAGTAGCATGCAATTTAATTTATTTTTTAATATAAGACATTTTTACAAAAACAATCTTCGTTTATCATGCTGTGCAGTCAAACACCTATATGATAAATCGTTAAAGTTGCTGGCCGAATGAAGTGAAAAAAAATGCTACAAAATTAAAAAGGAATTGATTGAAACTTGCCCCTCGCTACGAAGGCGAGTGCTCTAACCACTGAGCTACACGGAAACAGCACTCCCGAGCGAGGGTGGTTAGAGCACTCGCTTTGATAGCGAGGGGCACATGTTCGAATCCTGTCATGGGATTTTTTTGAAAATATATCTTGCGAAAATATTTCTTATTTTAAATATGCCTTGAGCAATAAAAACAAGAAATAAAAATTGATTGGCTTTTTAAATTTATTCAATATGCTTGGCCAGCCATTTTGTACGTAGGTAATGCAAACTTCATTTTTCAAGTTGTGCATTTAAAATCATTTATGCCCGCTCCAGACTCTCCACGAGGCGCGTCTTATAGAACCTCGCGGGATTCTTGGCGAGTGGAGGCAGGAGTGCTATCCACACTCTCGAATTATTCAATTGACTCCTGAGTCTACTACAACATGGACGTGACTCAAGTCACTTATTATCAACATGCAAGTGTTACGATTTGCCTTTCTTAGTAGGATCTAAGGAAATAATATCTTCAATAATACCTGTTTACTTGCAACGATAGATCATCTTATCTTAATCACTAGTACAATATTCCTTGTCAACTAAACTCAGATAATTATACCCACTACATTTAAGTCTAAGCAGAAGAAAAATATTGTTTGTTGCGAAGCATATTCTGCATCAGCCACAAGTTTGGCGAATGTGGAATTCAAATACATGTTTTATTGAACCTTCTTCTAAGGTTTGTAAATAACAGAATCACGATTCATTAAGTTTTGTTCGATACTTTTTTACTTTGAAAATTGTGCTGTATTTTCTATATTTTACTCTTTTCTCCTCTATTATACTATATATATATCGAAACAATTTTTTATTTAATACAAAGGAAATAATCAATACTTTTAATTGCTTATGTGATGATTTTTAATATTGCTTAATTTCCGTAAAATTATCGAAAAATGATTTGAGACTTACGCCTTTTTAGTTTCGTGTTAAAAGCATGAAAACCTTCAATCTAAAATCAACTGTATTACAACACATCTAAGTAGACGTTGCGCCAACCTCAGTCCGCCGTCTGGCGCCGTCGAAGGTGGACCTATGTCAGTTTTCGCTCCCAAATAATTACGTAATCTATTTTAAATTATATTTCGTATAGATTCGAACTTTTTACATTTTTCCGGCCAATATGAAAATAATTGTTATGTTATGACAGTCATGTCAAATCATACCTACTGTCATAAAACTGTCTAGCATTGTTTATTTATCTTTGATATTTGATTGTTGTTGTACTAAAAAATGAAAGACTAAATAATTACACAAGAAATAAATACTACAATGATAATAAACAATATAAATAATCTAAGGTAATTGACCATTGAGTCCAAAAATGCCCATCACACTGGTGGCATTACCCCGTTGAATCGCCAACGATACTATTTGTACTTAGTGTTGCAATCAGAGTAACTGTATTTACTAGCAATTTGCAATAAAAAAAGCTTTTTCCAAACGAAAGCTTGCTAAAACATCAAAAAGAAATCTAAATATGGTAAGAGAGGCGAAAAAATAAATCTATTTACCTTTTCCATTGTCAAAATGAAAATTGAGATAGGTACTTACCTACAAGGATTTTGCGGAATTAATATAATAAGTATCTACACTTCATCAAGGTAATGCAAGCTAATAATCGACCATTACAAATGAGAAAGTAACTCTATCAGGCCGCTAAACCGATTTTGATAAATTTCGATTCAAAGATAGATGGTACTTTGGCAAAGGTTACTTTTGAAATTGATATTCCCGTGGGTTCGGGACTTACACGTGTGGAACCGAAGGGCGCAGCTAGTACTTACATAACTACTAATTTATATCTATTATCTATACTTCTGTAATCTATGTATATCTATAAAAATCTTTGTCCTGACTGAATTACTCACTGACTGAACCGCTGGTAGAGAGAGATGAAATTTGGAAGGTGTTTTCTTTGTGATCTAGGCATCTGATAATAATATTATTACAAGTGATTCAACGAACAGTGGACCTCGTGGGAACTAATTATTGAAAGGGCTCTTTATATCATCATAATAGAGCAGAAAAATCGGATCACATAATGTTTAGATATTTAGTACATCCTTTTGTGGGGGAATTACCCCAAAAATTAAAATCCCCCACAACAAATAAAAGCTATTTACTCATAGAACTTGTATACCTTTCAAGTTTCATTAAAATCGGATCTCATAGTGCGGAGATAGCTGTTACCGCTTTTAGTGGGAGAATCACCCCACCAATCAAAAAACCCCAACGACAAAAATAGTAAGTTTACACATCTACGGCTCAACAAAGTAATTTTACACACCTACTGCTCTACAAAGTAATTTTATTTGACCACTAGCTGCGCCCCGCGGTTTCACCCGCGGAAGTGAACGCGTTATCACGGGCGCGGGCGGCCAAGCGGTTGCACTTTTTCGTTCATACTCGGATTCTACTGATTGGATGTCGATGCAAAGTATACCACGACCTTCCTCGAAAATTGAACTATCCAATATTGAAAACCAGATTTCAATCGGATCAGTAGTTTTTAATTGTATAAGAAACAAAGAAACAAACAGACAGACATGAATTTTAAAAATTATATAATTTTATTCTATTATTTTTCCTAAGTCCACTAGACCACTATTTTTTTAAATTACTTCCAAGTACAGACTTTTTGTTCTCTCTTTCTTTATTATAAGTATAGGATATAGGATAAGAAAAGGTCAACGTAAAGCGAGCCTTCATTCCCTAGGTACATAAAGTGCCATTATACACCTAAGTAGGGCAAAATAGTAGTATATGCACCGAGGTACTAAAGCCCTGTCTTATATAGCGGGCGTCATGTTGAATCCAAAGCGTACGTATCTTGAGCGAAGCGAAGGAGTTATGTACCTAGAGTCTTGAGTGAAGCGTGGGATTCAAGCACCCAAGATAAAGACAGACTTTAGTACCGAGGTGAATACTCTACTTTACACATCTACTGCGAGACAATAAAGAGGCTACAAAAATAAGAATTTAATTAACAACAAAATAATAGATTAATGCTACGTGTATGAAATATGTTTACAGCTCTATTTTAGCAATATTTTAAAGGACAAATTTATCTTCAAAAATTCACTCGCGACGAGATTTGAACTCGCGTCTCTACGTGAGTGAATTTTTAAAGATAAATTTTCCCTTTAAAATATTTCTAGTAGATATGCCTTGTGCAATAAAAACAAATTATGAAAAAGCTCTATATTAAATAAATTTAACAATGATACATCAAAATGACAAAACCAAGCATCGGCTTTATTCGATGAAATAAGTTGGGGCTTTATATTAACTAAAACTTTTTGCCTTACCCTTCCGTCGAAATAAAAATAGAAGAAAAATAGCCCAGTTTTTATTTTTTATGTGTTATGTCTAGGTGGCCAGTTCCAAGTGGACGTATGCTACCTGAACCTTAGTTCTAAATTTAAATTACTTTATGCCATAGGTGTATAATATCGCTTTACGCTGACCTTTTTGGTCAAATAAAGTAACTTTGTTGAGCAGTTATAGGTGTGTAAAGTAATTTAAATTTGGAACTAAGGTTCTGGTAGCATACGGCCATTTTGAACTGGCCACCTAGACAAAACACATAAAAAAATAAAAACTGGGCTATTTTTCTTCTATTTTATTTCGACGGAAGGATAAGGCAAAAGTTTTAGTTAATATAAAGTAAAGTAGAGTATTCACCTCGGTAATTAAGCCTTTATCTTGAAAAAGATAAAGACAGGCTTAATTAATTAATAATTGCGCTTGAATCCCACGCTTCACTCAGGACTCTAGGTACATAACTCCTTCGCTTCGCTCAGAAGTAAGTTTTTAAAACCCTCGCTGCGCTTGGGAGTTAACTCTAGAGTCTTTCGTATGCATTGGATTCAATATGACGCCCGGTATATAAGACAGGGCTTTAGTACCTCGGTGCATAAACTAATATTATTTGACCAAAGAGGTCAACGTAAAACGAGTAATGACTCGCTAAATATCTAATGAGATATCTGGGAAGTAAAATGCGCGTTTAAGCCCTAGGGAATAAAGTAATTTAAATTTGGAACATTAACATTTGCTTGTATTACAGGTATTTAATAATAAAAATCAGACTGGTACATTCAGGCCCAGGGCCAAATGCACATTGCAAACAAAAATAATTGTCTTTTGGCCGCATGGTAAGGTGATAATAAATTGAAAATAGAAATACCGGAAAAAGACGATCAATTTTGGAAAAAAGAGATGGAACCGAAGTTAACAAGTTTTTACATGGAATGCTTACTGCCTGAGTTGATAGATCCACGCCATCCCAGAAAAAAAACAATTCTCGATCCAGATTACATAACCGTCAAAAAGAGTGTTTGTCAAACCTCTTAATCTGAAATTCCATCGAGAAAACGACTACTTCCGCCTATTGAAAACCATTCAATAATTGTTACAACACCAGTTCAACGTAGGAAATTGGAATTTCATGAAATGTAAATACTTAATTATTTGTAAATAAAAAGGAGTCAGTTTTATTTACAAATGAAACTTTTAATGCAAGAGTAAATAGTAATAATATTAAAAACCTATTTGTGAAAACTGTAAAATGAAAAAAATAAGAATAACTCTATAGTTTTTCTGTTCGTTGCGCTGATATTTTTGTATCACAACATTTTTGATGAAGTTGCAACAAAACCAATTTTTCATCTCTCCGGTTCGGAAAGTTTAATTTTCATGGGTAGATATCCGGGTTGAAAGTAGCTCATTTCATACCTAGAGTGGAAATTTAAAAATATTTTTTAAATATTGCAACTATTTGACAAATTTTAAGGGGTATTTAAATAATTAAGTAGCTCTCAAATTTTGAAAGGCCTCAAATTTAAAGTAGATTTAAAATTGATTAAAATTTGAGGCCACTTAAAATTTAAAGGAAACTTAAATAATTAAGTAGCTTTTAAATTTTGAATGACCTCAAATTTGAATTGGATTTAAAATTGATTAAAATTTGAGGCCACTTAAGACTTGAGGGCTACTTAAATAATAAAGTAGCTCTCAAATTATAAATATGAGGCGCCTTCTATTTTCTCATAGAGGGTAATAAAAAGTAGAGTGTATCACACTACTCTAGAATCCCTCACTTCGCTCTGGATTCAAAAAACCACCCTCACCGTAAAAATATTATTTTGCTTCATTGTAATACAATCTACTAACTATTCTCATAGTGGGCGATGAATATTTTTCATTCGAAAAATAGTATTCGCTCCCGAGGTAGACATTCTAGTATTACGGTATGAATCGCGTTTGTTGCCTCAGATGAGGGAGGCCGGAAGGGCTCCGAAACGTCGGGCTTGTATTATAAAGCCAACAAAACAAACGCGATTCAAACCGAAACACAGTTTCAGCACGCTAGCTAATTGGAAAGTGTATCAAATTGAATTTGCAAGATTCCGCCCGGACTCCGGACAGACAAACTAACAAGAAAAGTGAGAATGGCACGACAATGGTCAAGTCTGTAATAAGTCAAATAGGTAATTCGTCAAGTCCAGTATCGACAAGTTATGAAATTTTACAAACATGCCATTAGCCTGGTCCACACTGTACGATCCACATGCTCCAGAATCTTTTATCCTATTTTCTCCTTCTCCGCTGCTTGAGCGCGAATAAGATAAAATATTCTTTAGCGCGGGAATCGTCCGGTGTGGATGCGGCCGATTATTCCCAGCTGTCCCCTCTAGCCCTGTCCCCGGGGTGACAATTCGTGGCGACTGTCCCCTTTGAAAGCTGGCTAAAAGGGATAAATGGAATTATGTTTCTCAGTTGTCACGGTGGGGGGGGGGGGGGGGGACAGATGGGAATCTGTTCTCCCATTTCTACCCCGCATGTGTGTGTTATAATAAAACTCGCTGCGCCCCGCGGTTTCACCCGTGTTCGTAATAAGTAGGTACCCTAATGTACCATTATTATTTTAATGAACTTTATAAACGACCACCACTTGCATTCATAGTACAAAATATTACTATGAATGCAAGTCGTAAGGGGTTCGTCGGTTAGGGGTGAAGTTTGTAATGAAGATCTCGAGAAGCTCAATCACTTATGCTAAGAAACTAGTGGTCTAGTGTCAATAGTTTCCGAGATATTGACGGTTCAAGTTTGACAGCTGTCAACCAAACTGATGATCTCAAGGAGCTATATAACTTAGGCTAAGAAACTAGTGGTCTAGTGTCAATAGTTTCGGAGTTAGGTTAGATCGTTTTTTGTTTTTACTTCGATCGTCTTTTGTTTTCCACTAATCTCTTCTATTAACTTTTTTTTCCCAAAAATTTACAAAGTCTTTTTAGTATCTTCTTAGTGGGACTACTTCACCTCTAGAGTATATAAATATGTATGTAGTCGACTCGTCCCAATGTCTAAACTACCGTCCCTGGTCCCAGTTTCGAAGGGGACGACTTCACCCCTAATCCAAAATATTGCTATAAATGCAAGTCGTATGCGTTTATAAAGTTCATTAAAATAATAATGGTACATTAGGGTACTTATTACGAACACGGATGAAACCGCTGGGCGCAGCTAGTTCTATTATAACACCAACATGCGGGGTAGAAATGGGAGAACAGATTCCCATCTGTCCCCCCCGCCCGCCGTGACAACTGAGAAACATAATTCCCATTTGTCCCCTTTAGCCAGCTTTCAAAGGGACAGTCGCCACGAATTGTCGCCCCGGGGACAACTGGGGAAAAATTCCTAGTTGTCCCTCCGGGGAACAGGGCTAGAGGGGACAACTAGGAATAATCGGACGATACAAGTTTTGAAGATACAAAACAAACAACTTGCAAATTATTAAATAAATATTATTGCACGAAATATACAGACAGCGCAATCTAGCTCCAAACTAAGCACTGGGCTTGTACTAGGGGTATTAGACCACGAATATAATACATATTATACCTCTTTTTTTTTTTGTAAATACATACATATTATACATAGAAAGACACCCAGATCAGATACAAATATTTATTTTTAAGCATAAATATTTGCACCCGACGGGAATCGAATCCGCAGCCTTCCGTATTGCAGCCAGGCCCGTTAGGAGTAATAGTGTTCCGTGAGCCAGGCGGTCGCCCGACGCACCAATGAGGTCGTATTATAAAATACTTGACACTGGCTACTTTCCAAACGACCATAATCGGTTTACAACCTATGAAAAAATATATAACAGTTTTGATTTCGCGCCATTTCGCGCGCTTGGGCGCTAGATCAAAAAAGTTGCGATGTTCGAAAGTGCATACGTGTGCGTGTGACTCGTGGATGTAGGGGTAAGTGGGCGGGCCGTTCATGACATATTTTTTATTGGAGCTTCGTCTTAACTAATACTGTCAATGAGTCTATTAAAGTTATAGAGACGCCATTGCAGAACAAATCATTATTGAAAGGCGGCACAAAGTATGCTATACAACCTTATTATTTATATTAATTCACATAATTGAAAGAAGAAATAGACGAAACTATTGTTATCTCTTTCTAAAAACATAAGACTCAATGTTACTTGCATGACGTAAGAAAGAGATGTCATAACATTATTTTGACATCTCATAATATTATTATGACATCTCATAGTGGTTAGAAGAGAATGATAAAACGTCAAAGTCAAAAACTTCGTTGAGTTTTTGGAAAAAAAATTTTTTCAATAAATAAACTAAAATAAATAAATACAGCTTTACTTACGTATAAAATGACATATTTTTGCCAGTTTTTGGAGTATAATTCGTGCATCGCCTAAATACGCACGAAGGCATTGTTGTCTGTGAATAATGTTGTGAAAGTAACTAAATGTACTGTGTGTTAACAAGCGGGTGATCGTGACGTGAGCTGGGATGGAACTAAGACTTCTCTGGCTAGATAGCTTGCATTTGTGTAGCCAAGAAATTTGCCCTATTACGTATCTAGAAGTTTTTACATATCTCTGAATACTGTAGTAATCTTTATCATTGCTTTAATTGGCCTTTTTAATAATTTTCCAAACAAAAACACGCGAATGCTTTTAGGGGCCATTTCTCATCTCCCTCTTTTTTTTTTCTTTTTTGGCCGTCAACCTTTACTAAAAAGGTTGCCACTGTCAAAATCAATTGAAATTATGTTAATTTTAATGAAACCTTTACACAAGTGAGCGAGCGCGAGAGTGTGGTTGATTGTCTCGCCTCGCCCCCTCGCCCGAAAAGCGACACAGCGAGGCGAGGTGAGGAAATGCGAGTGGATACGAGCTCAACGTCTTTACTCTCTCACTCGCGTCCCCTCGCGTAGCCTCTAGGAAAATCTAGAGCGATTACGATAAATCGCAAACTGACCCAATAAAGTAAAACAAAATACAAAATGAAAATAAATTGATTGCTTTATTTATTTATTTCAAGATACTTATTTTTCTTTTATATGGCTATACTATATACAATTTGGACATTTGCCAGTGTGAAGTATTTTCAAGATACTTGGCCAGTCATTTTGTAATTCAAACTTCTTTGTGTATTTTTTTATCTACGTTCGCAAGACTACGTTCGTTCGTTCATACTTTAGACTACGTTTGCACAGCGATAAGGATATATATCGATTTAGCGCGATTTTTTCCACCTGTGCGGACACTTTAATAGGATTCAATGTGTTACATAATTGCGGAAATACTTACATCACGCGAATCATATACCTACATGACTACGTCTGTGCGAAGGTACGCTTAGTTCAGATTTGCGATTCCACTCCTCATAAGTAGGACCTCATTAATGATAACTTACGGATGCTACTTCTAAGCTACTATTTATATGCAAAAGTAACCCTGTCTGTCTAAAACTGCTGAATCGATTTTGTTGAATTTTGGTGTAGGGATAGACGGGACCTTAAAGAAGGACATTAGGCTTTTTGACCTTGAAGAAGGACAAAGACTTCGATTCCGATATCTCAACAGGATAGAACAATTTACACGCATTTTTACTAGGTTTCACGAAAATGAAAATTTTGCAACACATCTCTTCAACGCATTCTCGCCAAGACTTCTACCTACTAACTATGACAATCTATAGGTTTGAGTACCAAAGGTGTGAACTGTGAATCTACAGGGCGCCACTGTCGATCATATAAATGCCCCTGCATATAATCGATGCTGTCCCCTATAAGGGATTCGTGTGAACCATCAGGTGGACCGACCTATATTTTATTTATGAGCATGAATACGACGATAGTGATGCCCAGTTCACTTCGATATTTTATCGATATCTTTTATGACACGACGTTTTATCGATATGACATTTGACCACAGTTTTATAGGTGAATAAAAATTCAAATAAGAAACAATGACAGATCGGAATTTCATTATTAATGATAGTAAAAAATATATTTATTGGTTGTAAAACTAATTGCGATACTTTTAAATAAATTAAAGTTTTATTTGATTACGGTTAAAATTTGCCCTTTGCTTCTATTTTCATCTTTTCGTATACGGAAATCAGACTCGGGAAAATGTAAATTCTAGCAAAAATCGTATAAATTCAAAAACAGGGTAGGTACACTTTTTATTTTAAACTTTTTGCAAACGGCTAGCTGCATCCCGTGTCAAACCACGGATAAAAATCCGCGTAAGTCCCCCTTCCAGGATCAAAAGTAGCCTAAGCCTTGATAATGTATAGCTTACTATAATTACCTAAATAATTTTTGAAAACGGTCTAGTAGAAACGAATAAGCAAATAATTTTTTTCTTTTGTAATATTATTTTAGATTTTTATCGACATCCAAACAGAAACATACCTCATCCCTATTCGAAAGTGAACCCAATAAGACAATAAGGGGCGCTAAGTGATCACCTGGATCCTTTACGTTCACAAAAATGTCTCGTGATATCTCCTAAAAGGCTTCGATTTTACTGAAGCGAAACCTGCGAGGGGTTAGTACTTACGTAGGTAGGTAAAACCTACTTAGGTAGGTACTTTACCGTTTTACGAAGTGAACGTAAATTAGGTAAAGTAGGTCTGAGGGGTTACTATGTTTTTTCGAATGAACGAACTGTCTATGCTTAAATGAGCGAATGAAAATAAAAACAAATAAATTGTCTGTTAGGCTGAAATCTATACTACTTACTTTAACTTTGGCGTACTTTAACTTTGATCAGACCGAGCTTAGCAAAAACTAAGCACAAACTTTGAATTGGAATTTAAAGTCGAAATTCATTTTGTAAAAAAGGAAAAAAAAATCGTATGTATGTATGTATTTGTGTATTAGGTATATGTAATGTTACATTTATAATATATCTGTGTATGTGTATATACTTATGGCATAGTATTATATATACGTCTTATGTAGGGATTTACAAAACTTGTACTTTTTCTTTTTTTTCATCATTTTCTGTACACTTCATTACCTTCCACTATATTCTTTCCTTTCCTCTGAGGTTTGTCGGTAGAAAACTCTAAGCAGGGTTAGACTCACCTTTGTATATGTATCTAATTATGACTGTTATATTGTGAATGTTTCCTTGTGTACAAAAATAAATAAATAAAAAAAAGAACTGCATGTCCTAACAGAGAAGCATAAAGTTTTGGAGTTTAGGTTATTATTTTTAATTGGTTTACATACAAAATTAAAAAAAATGACTTTACTAAGCAAACACTTTGGGTAGTTGCGAAGATCACTACATAAATACCAAAAAATGTCTTTAGTCAAAGTTTTTGCTTAACAAAGTCAAAGTACGGACTATAGATTCCAGCCATAGATACACCTAAAGGAACTTATTTCATTTAAGATTACTTATATACAATTTTGCTCCGGTAAACTTGCAATTAATTCGTCGTTCATGGTACCTACCTAAATAGTAAAAAATGAAAAACCTGAAATTTACTTATTTTTTGCTCCTCAGTTTTTTTTATTTTCGTTTAATTTAGTTTAGTGAAGGTGTACAACAGTAATGAAAGTGTAAACCGGAGCAAAACGTGGGCTTTAGAGTTGTCTCCAAAGATCGCGTGAACCGTCATTGTAAAGTGCCACCATTTACTATGACTTCCTCGACTTGACTTTGACTACGACGACTTAACGGTCAATAAAGATGACTGTTTTGATACAAATAATTTGCAAATATTAATAATACTTGACACTGGCTACTTTCCAAACGGCCATAGTCGGTTCACAACCAATAGGAAATAATAATTAACAGATCATAGATTGGTTATAGGTATCGGGCAACTAATAAGTATCTCATCCATACACCTTTAGACGGTGTCCTACATTAAGAAAGTTGATCCGGCATTAATGGTTTATCTTCTCTGATAGAAATCCTAAACCGATTATGATTTTTTAATAAGCTCGATATTGAAACTAGCATCGTCCCGTGATTTCACCCGTTTTAGCGGAAGTAAGGATAGGTGAGTTTTTACCCGACTACTACTACTTTTCCCCCAATGTATGTATGTTTGTCTGCGCCATCATAACGTCTAACTATCAGCTTACCAAGTTGGATCGCTATCGGTGTAGTAGTTTATGAATGAAGTAGTATCAAATATGCAAGTTGTATAATTGTTTGTAGTGTAAATAAAGCATTTTATCTACGAGTATATATATCTATTGGATTTTGACATTTATATTTCATTGTATTGTTTAAAGAATGAAAAAATTACTTAGGAAACTAATTAATATAAGTACTTAAATAAATAAAAAATATTTTATCTATATATTTCGTTTACTTACTTACACACAAACATTTACAATGATATTATTGGTAGGATTCCAATTTGAAAACTCACCTCGGAATCAGTGAGATGGCAATGTTTTATACAGAATCAATACGCTGATCAAGAAATGGATTATATTCGTTAAGTAGGTACATAATTTCAACGCTTCTTTAGAAGATTAACTCTAATAACAATTCAATTTTTCTCACACTATATTTTATAGGTAGAGAGGCCACTGCTTATAAATATCTCTGGTGCATAATTTCACATTGGAATTGGAATTGTCTTAGAAAAAATTAACCATAGAAACGTTTCGTATTGAAAAAATGGCGAACAAATTTGACATTAACATTTGATTGAAAGAATTTTTGAAATTGGTTCAGTAGTTTCGAAACCTATTCATTACCAACAAACAAACAAATCCATCGTTCCCCTTTATAATAAGTATTAAGTAAGTATAGATGTAGATACATTTATTTTATTTTATTTTATTAGGTATAGTTACAGGTCTCAGACTATAATCTTATAACTAAAACAATTTATTAGATAACATAATAAATAGGCCGTTTGCTTGCACTTTCATCTGTACTTAAATAAGTTTACATATAAAATGTTAGTTTAATCTTCTTGTAAGTAACATGAGAAACATCGAACAATATGGGAAAATACTAATATACACGGATAACATAACACTTGCTTCCGACAACCATATTAACTGTATTAAATTAAAATTAGGAATCTGTTATTGGCTATAAGTTATATTTATTTGTTGCTTCTAATGTTTTGTAAGAGCTGTTGATTCCATGTCAATAAAGAAAATAAATAAATAATAATAAATTATAAAAAGAAAAGATAAATAAAACACAACATTTACCGGGTCTTACTCGCGTTTTATTTAATAACGGCATTATTATACGTAATAAAGTTACTGTAACTTTATATCGTTACTGTAACTTATTAGAATGTTACAGTAACGTTACAGTTTAACTTGAACTTGAAAAAGCTAACTGTAAAGTTAGCGAAAGCTCGGTCTTTAGTAATAAAGCCGTTATTGAATAACACCCGAGTATAACCTGGTAAACATTGTGTTTTATTATGCAAAATCGCGAAATCCTTATACAAATTTTGTTTATTTGTGTGTAATAAATAGGCTCCAAGACTTCTAGACCCATTTTAAAAATTCTTATTTCTAATAGAAAGCAAAAGCTAATAAGGTATATAATTTACGGCGACCTCCTCGACTAGATCTAGAGACTTCGTGACACTCAATAAAAATACGATAATCATTTTGATTCATCAAAATAAATCGCCCGGAATTTAGAATATGACATTTATTTGACACTAATCTCTTACCAAAGCACCTAATTATAATTAATTCAAAACTATGAAGTTACCCGTACGGTCAGCATCCAAAGTAGATGACCACATTCAGATTTACAAAATCGCTCCACATCATAATAATGTGGGGTGTCAAAAAAGGACACACATTCTGGAAATAACTCTCTGTAGATTTTTCTTAGGTGAATAAAATTGAATGTGAATGTGAATGTTGGGTAATTTTTTTTTTTTGGTTTTTCTTTAATATGTTTATTGCTTAAGGCATTTTACTTAAAAAAGGGGAATTGTTTTTGATGATGAAGTTCTTCTTGTAAAATATTTCTTTTGTTTGGTTTTAATCGCGTGTTGTTTATGACTTTTAGATTTGTTTCAACGCGATTAAAACCTAAAAAAATCAACAACTCTTATAGTTTTCTTTTATTTTAAGATTGTATGTCCTGTATTTAAACTTGCTATTGATACACCGCCCTAGCATAATGTCTTATAAGTCGTCGCGAAGTCACCGCGTTATCGTTCAGCTAAAAAACAAATAAATAAAAAATTAAATTAATTGGCCTTTTCATCTAATTATAGATGATATACAAGATGTAACGGGTAAGCTCTTTTAAGCCGAAAGGGGGTTGTTCTAGACGTCTAGGCGAACAACTTTTGTTCTATGACTTTTGGAAATTCGAAGTACTTTTCGAAAATTTTAAGTGTAAAGTTTACTTGAAGACCAGCTGTTTCTTAGAGATCGAGGTCATTGACCTTATGTTGTCCTTTCATTTAGCTTGGTCTACTACAATCAAACCTTCAATTACCTTTTTTTCAAAAACAGCTGTTTTTTTCAGTGAAACATAATCTCAAAATTTAAAAACAAAAGTTCGAATTTTCAAAAGTCGTAGAACAAAAGGTGTTCGCCTAGGCGTCTAGAACAACCCCCTTTCGGATTAAAAAGACTTGCCCGTTACATCTTGTATACAGCGCAAGCAACTTTTAATCCATGCTATTTTATGGCGCTGTAGTGCCTGGGACATTGTTTTGGGACAATGTCTCAAAATAAATAAACACATCAAATTATAATAAAAAACAAACATATTTTTTTTTAATTATCTAGATTTTACAAGTACCTACTCGGGGTATTTTTAAAATTTACTTTATTTTGATAACCTATTGTTGACTTCTCCTTAAAAAAAAGTGTAAGTAATTTGTGTTTAACCAAAAAGTTAACTTAAAATGCCTCGATGTTTTACCCCGATATCTAACTTAAAGTAAGTTGTTGCCTGTAAACCCCACTTGATGTATTTACGATATCCCATCCCTTTCGACTTAGGTACATCTAGTTTTTTACTTTACGTCCATAGATGTAATAATAACAGATACGTCTTTTGGAGACAATAATTATTAGAACGGGTCGTGGGAGGGCCGTGGACGGGTTTTTTTGTATGAAGAATTTCCGGCCCGTCCACGGCCCAGTTCTAATGAGAACGCGAAAGACCGTGCTGCGTGCTTGCTTTCGGTCGGTCGGCCCGTCCACGGTCCATTGGTTCTAATGAGAATCATACTTACATTTTACCGGGTCTTAATCGCGTACTATTTTTTATTTTCTTACCTCGACGCGTCGTTGTTTACTGTCCGGTGGTGGGTAGGTAAAGAAATTTTTAAAGTACGTGAGTAGTAACCGCACTACCCACATTTTCTATTGCACTAGTTCGTTTTCGTAATATGTTAATAAATCGTGTGAATTTAAAAATTTCTAATGAGAATCATTCATTAACTGTCAGACAAAGACTGCCAATTAAGTTGACAGCATTGATCTCAAATTCAACAGTAACCAGAGACATGTTACATCGTCGTTTTCGCTCCTAGAAGATTGTGCACTTGACAACTTTTGAAATATCAATTTCAATCATGTTCTTTAAGATTAAGGTAGTTAACGGTTATGTTGAACCCAGTTGGATCCAGTCTGTCTTTATCTTACTAACCGACGAACACTAAAGTGAAAAAAGGACAGACTGGTGTCACTCTAACATCAAGCGAAACCGTTTTTTTGACGAAGTAAGCTATCTAAGTTACCATGTACTATTTCTATGACAGTAACTAGATAAAATATGACATCACTGAAGGGAGACCGTTATTATACAAAAGCATTATGCCACATTGTATTTTGTATTTTTTTTTAAATTATTGCTGTAATGGTACTTCAAACTCTGCTTTTGACGTTTTAAACATAAATAGTGGGTAGGTAGGTATTCTAACAACAATGTTCGAATTTTGTTTCGACATTTTTTAAGGTGTGTAAGTAATTTCCCGAACAATTTGACTTTAAAACTGATGAAGCTCGTCCGTCAGAGTAGAGTTTGAAATGCTTTACTATTAAACGACCATTTACCTTCTAGTCTCTTATAAAGAGATCTGTCTAAATTCTACGGTGATAGGTAATTATAAGTATTTCGGTTAAGAAAACGTTTCTTATTTTATCTGCGTATTTTATTTACACACGCCTAAGATGAAAGTTGTTTGTTTTTGTTGTTTTAGATAAACAAAATAAGTCTTTGTAGAGATTTACCCTTTTATAAGGTACATGACAGATAGGTATTGCTTGTTTCAGAAGTTTTTTTTATACCTAGACATTTTGTTTCTGAGTTATGTAAGGTGTATGTATGTATTAGCTGCGCCCAGCGGTTTTACCCGCGTAAGTCCCGTTCCCGAGGGAATAACGGGATAAAAAGTAGCCTATGTGTTAATCCACGTGGGGACGTGGATTAACACATAGGCCGATTGAGATGAAACTTGGAATATAGGTAGCTGGGGAGCTACCTATATTCCAAGTTTCATCTCAATGGGTTCCATAGTTTTTGCGTGAAAGAGTAACAACCTCACATACATACATACATACAAACTTTCGCGTTTATAATATTAGTAAGATATGTATATTTGGGGAATCTGACACTCTTAGATTTATCCGCGTATGTCACGTTCCCGTTTGGGTATCGGGATAAAAATATCCTGTGTATTTAAACGAGTTATAAATTATATGTGTGCTAAATTCCAGCCAAATTCGATCAGCCGTTTATTGTTGACTAACATACAAACAAATACATTTTCTCGTTCATTATTATAATTAGCCGCAGCCTGCAGTTTCACCCGAGATCCCGCGGGACTATCAGGACGTGTTATAGATATAAACCTTCCTATTGAATCACTCTATCTGATAAAAAAAAAACTCATCAAAATCCGTCGCGCATTTTTAAAGATCTAGGCATACAAACAAACATGTACCCCAGACAAAAAAAAACCGATCGAAACAAAAACAAAATAATAACCAATGTCCAAGTAGAACTTTCGAACTTTAAGTTGTAAGAAAACTAATAAAACAGTTTAACATCTCGAATGTAAGTCGTTATAGTCCGAGAGTTAGTTCCGAACTCGGTAGGTACTGTGGTTAATTATACGGAGCCTCTCGGACTAAGTTGGGGACTTCGTTTGTTGACGGGACGTCTTTAATTATATCGTTCCTGGACCATTTTGGTCAGGTCTCATCCGTTCCGGTACAAGGAGGTACCCCTACCATGAGTTGATACTTAAATAAACAGATAATACTTTATTTGTTCAACAACCAACACGTTACAAACACAACACACTTAAAAAAAGAGAACTAAAAAAAACGTTGAGCAAATAAGCGGCCTTATCGGTTAAAGCGATTTCTTCCAGGCAACCTTAGCATCGAAAGGGACTGTTTATTTGTACTGGTAGGTCGCGTTGTGGTAAATATAAAAGAAATGATTTAAATACACGATAAATAATATACCTAAAAAATACGTCCGCTGTAATGTTTACAGTTTGACGTTATACACAGCTGCGCATCGCAGCTCCCTCCCTGCCGCATCGGTCGTTGTCGACCGCGCGGCCCGATATTTGCATTGCGGACATGCCCAAACTGTTTACGTTACGCTTGGCTGCCAATGCGGGCTGTAGCCTTACGTATTTACGTACCAACTCATGGTAGGGGTATACTCGCCGCATGAAACCTCTTGACTAACCAAAAGGTTACATTCGCCCACTAATCTCTATCATCATTGCTTTTTGTTTTGATGACATCAGCAATCGAATATTGTTTCCGTTTCGGTTGTCTTTGGTTTTTGTTTCAATCGTCATTTGTTTCTGTTTTGATGGTCATACGTTGCTATTTCGTTGTTACTTAAATATTTGGAGAAGAAATTTTTCTTTTAAATATTTCTAGAAAATCTTAAAGTTGTTTTTTTATTATTATTTGATGTGTTTTTAATTTTAGTTTTTTTTTAAGCTGAAGGATATAGTGGCGATTTAGCGATGACTTATAATATAAGTGATTATGTTAGGGCAGAATATGTAAGCTTTATGAGATGATTTAAATTAGACCGTTTTCCGGCCGTACAGGGTCCCAGCTTCGTTGTCTGTTGCTCGGTCGCCACTCGGTTGCAACAGACCAATCGACTGCTCGCCGAGCAATGGACAACGAAGCCGGACTGGTGACGGTCTAATATAAATCACCCTTAATCGTGATTAAGAGCTGTAAAAATATAAAAAACTGTCCAACGGTGACAAGGTCTTCTATACTTGAGGAAATCTTCCCAATGTTCGATTTTCCGTAAATACCTTTTATATTGACTTAGCTAAATATATTTTTAAACGGCAAGCCGTTCTAAGTGGTGTTTCTATATTCGGATAGAACTAAAACCTCATAACATAAAACATAATTGAAAATGTATATATACCTATTTTCGGAACGCAGATATTTACACTGTCCATAACTAAAACGAATAGTACTGGGCATAGAGTTGTTTGATTAGGTTTATTAAGGAATAATATTTTGTCTATTAAAACGACAACAGACAGAGTAACATTCGTATTTTATACCTACTTAATACCGCTACATCCTTAACGCGTTCGTAAATTCTTTATACCTTTGTGTCGCGCCGCGCGAGTCCATCGACGAGATGAAAAAAAAGAAGAAGTTAAAGATTGTAGATCCAATTTCATTACCCGAACCGTTTTATGTACGCAAGTCCTTATAGCTGCAGGGTGTTTCGAATTGTGCTACTTATATTAAAATAATATTATAAAGAGAAAAGATTTGTTTTTGTTTGTTTGTAATGAAACCGTAAACCGGGAGCTACTTTAGATATACATGTTTCGAGAGATTTTTGAGCGTATTTTTTTAAATATGTATTTTAAAAAAAATTCTACTGGCTACTTTTATTCCCTACTAGCTGTTACCCGCGACTATTACTACTGTTCTACTACTTTTTTTAAGTCCCCTGAACAACATTTTTTAAAATTTACTTCCAAGTACAAACTTTTTGTCCTCTCTTCCTTTATCAGGGCTTACGCGGGTTAAGCTGCAGGACGTGGCTAGTCTTATATAATAATAGTCTAATATATTAATTGGACCACTTCACTTTGCAAGTAAAATTGTTAATGAAAAAGGCCTTTACGTGTTGACTTCGTCTCCACGAGTGCCTTCCTAAGGTCCGGGACTAAATACATGATCCTCTTGATTCTGGACATCTAATATATGTTACTACCTAATAGCTAGCCTAACATTATAATAGGTAGGGACACGAAAAATCTATAGAATTCTATTCCAAATGCATTTTGCAGATAAATACCTGCACTGCCGAAATAATTCGAAGCCTCAAGGCCAGTTATGCAACGTAAGCTATATTGCTCTTACCTTCAAACTTTGATAGTATCCTGCGGACTGACGATTTTCAATCGGCCGACCTTTACCCAAGGCGGGTATAACATTACGAAACTAGTGGCATGCAGTACTATTTGATCTAGGTATTTAATAAAATTACAGTAGCAGCTGCGAGACTGCTATTGTGAAATTGACTACAATGCATGCAATTCGGATCAAACATGTACACAAGAAACTCATGACTATTTATTTGAAAGTGACAGCTTTTTGTTTACTTTTTCCTTTGATAATTGACAGTTCTGTGTTTACATTTTTGATCTAGTTTCTGAAAAAGGGTATAGTTTCGTAATGTAAATAAAGCTTAAGCCTAGAACTAAAATAAAATAAATAACAAAAGAAAAATTTATGTCACCCTTGGCAACACACTCTCTGTATTACTATAGTAAATAAGGTAAACAAATCAAAAAAGAAACAAAAAATATTTAAAAAAACAACCAAAAAAAGAATTGATAAAAAATACCAAAATAACCTCTACATAGGTACAGTGCCACCGACTAATTAATCTGTTTTATCATCTGAAGTCGGGCAGCCAAACTAAGTACAATATGGAACCAACCAGTAAAACTGCCCGACTTCAGATGATAAAACAGATTAATTAGTCGGTGGCACTGTACCTATGTAGAGGTTATTTTGGTATTTTTTATCAATTCTTTTTTTGGTTGTTTTTTTAAATATTTTTTGTTTCTTTTTTGAAGTCGGTTGTTTAATTTTTAAATTAGTTTTTTTATTTTACCCTTTTTAGTATACCTACCTACCTAAAAATCAACAATATTATTACCGTTATTTTAATTATTGAGGAGTTTGCTGATGAGAAGGTGGTTTCAGGTGCCCAATCAATCTGTACTTAGTTTCTTAGAGGTCTATTCTTTTTGGTAGAAGTTGTGAAATGAGTAATTTATTGAATTCTGGGATACTATCCTGTCCATCATTCCGAAGATACTCATCAGATCCTTACCAAACTTTTATGGGACCACCTCGGAGCTTCCACCTTTCCATTAAAAAAAGAACTATATCAATCGGTCAAGCCATCTTCGTGTAATCGATGAACAATTGAATTGAATACAGTGTTTTAAGGAGTATTCCCGGTCCTCACTTCGAAGATCCTCATCAGATCATCATCAAATTTTTATGGAACCATCTCGGAGCTCCCACCTTTCCATTTAAAAAAGAATCATCTCAATCGGTCAAGCCATCTTCGAGTAATCGAT
This sequence comes from Idaea dimidiata, assembly GCA_949358125.1. Lineage (NCBI taxonomy): Eukaryota > Metazoa > Arthropoda > Insecta > Lepidoptera > Geometridae > Idaea > Idaea dimidiata. The sequence goes on from OX442334.1 coordinate 15,015,673, forward strand.
AAACAATTGGATTGATTAATGCTTTTTGAGGAGCATTTCCGTTCATCACTCCGAAGACCCTTATCAGATCTACATCAAATTTTTATGGGACCATCTTGGAGCTCCCATCTATCCATTAAAAAAAGAATCATCTTAATCGGTCTAGCCGTCTTCGAGTAATCAGTAAACATACAAAAAAAAAAAAAATATTATACATACAGACGAATTGATAACCTCCTCCTTTTTTTTGAAGTCGGTTAAAAAAATCATCCCCCATTTTACATGTGAGGGAGGTATCCTAATTATTTTTTTTATTGTAGCAACTTCTTGGCGTGAACAATATATACAAGGTGTAACAGGTAAGCCCTTTTAAGCTGAAAGGGGGTTGTTCTAGACGTCTAGGCGAACAACTTTTGTTCTACAACTTTTGGAAATTCGAAGTAGTTTTCGAATATTTTAAGTTTAAAGTTTACTTGAAAATCAGCTGTTTCTCAGAGTTCGAGGTCATTGAACTTATCTTGTTCTTTCATTTAGTTTAGTCGACAACAATCGAAACTACAATCACCTTTATTTTCAAAAACAGCTGTTTTTTCAGTGAACTATAACTTCAAAATTTTCAAAAAAAAAAGTTCGAATTTTCAAAAGTCGTAGAACAAAAGTTGTTCGCCTAGATGTCTGGAACAACCCCCTTTCGGCTTAAAAAGGCATGCCCGTTACATCTTGTATACTTAATTATGCAAAGTTACAGCTTCTTAATACTGGCAAGCGTTTTTGAGCTAAGCCGCAGACAGACAGACGGACGGACATGACGAAAATATAAGGGTTTTTTGTTGATTACAAAACCTTAAAATAATTTAGTGACTACTATGGTATTACTCTTTCCTTTAAGTATTAAATTAATTGATGCAACCAGCAGTCTTCATATAATATGCCGTATAGCGTAAACACAACAACAAAAACAGCAATTTTTAACGATTTGGGAACCGCCATCTTGACATTAGCTCATTGTACCGCTTATAATCGCGTTGAAATAAATACATACATAGGCGAATAGAGAAACCTCTCTTTTTGTTTAAAGTCAGTTAAAATAAGAACAAGTTTCAAGTATGCTTGTACCAGTAAGTTTTCTTACGTAGTTGAAAGCTAACTTTTTTCATTTCCATCATCATAATCTTGCAAGTTTGTTGGTTTAGCGGGTAAAGTTTTACTTTAAACACTTATATTGTTGGCTGTACCTACTGTTTTGTATACAGCTTTAGCTTTCTTCGTGAAATAAGGAATATAGTTTAGATACAGATATGATACAGGACTAGGCGTAGAATAGGGTTACCCCATCTTATCCCGTGGGGCTCGTAGAAGGCGATTAAAGGATCTAGGAGAGACTAGCCTTGAGTTTTCCCCGCGAGGTGACGGTAGACTATTTAGTCCCTTGGAGGGTTGGTAAAAATTACTAGACTTAAGTGGCAATGGACAGGCCATATTCCTTGATGGACAGATAACCGATCGGGAGTAAAAATCCTCGAGTGGTGACGACGATGTAATGCGAAACGGAGTGTTTGAAGACCACCTACTCGGTGGACCGACGATATTGTCGTGGAAGGAGGTAGCTCGCGATCGCTATTTGTGGCGTCGTATAGGGGAAGCCTATGTTTAGCAGTGGATGGTTAAGGGCTAAGATGTTGATGATGGAGCGTGGTGTCGTAAAAATATTGGGAAATCTATTTGCAATAGGTATTGTCCACTGTGCTGACTTGCTGTGCTGAGTAATTCGTGGTCTTGGAAGGGAGGAAAAGAAGATCAGTACAGGAATACGTGTAGGTCTGTATCATATTTGACGGCCTATGTGCAACGCAAAAGGTTGCTGGTTCGATTCCTGCACCGGGTGCAAGTATTTATGCTTAAAATAAATATTTGTTTCTGGTCTGGGTGTAATAAATAGGCTCCGAAACTACTCGACCTATTTCAAAAATTCTTACCCCAATAGAAAGCTACATTATCGAGGAGTAACATAGGCTACTTTGATTCCGATATTTCGGGCTTACGCGGGTGAAACCGCGGTGCTCAGGTAGTAAAAAGATAAACATTCAGGTTTTTTTAAATTTATTTATAATCATAATCATATCATAAGTACATTATTTTATAATATATTAACATTTATCGCCAAACTGTTGACAGTTTGTCGACGAAACTAATGACGTCATAAATAGATGTCTATTTATGACGTCATTCTTTTTAGAGCACCCTGTATAAGTCAGGACAATATTTTACAGCTAGTTTTAAACTTTTATAGACCACGTATCAATTCGTTGTAGTATTAAGTTGTACTTGTGTCCTTTTTAGGGTTGACATAGACTACCGACTTTTTGATCGGCCAACGCGACGACTCGCCGACATTTTTTTACTTTACTAATATTATACTTAAATGCCAAAGTTTGCATGAATGTTTGTGCCTTTGTTACTCCTTCACTCAAAAACTACTGAACCGTTTGCGATGAAACTTGAAATATACTATAGTTAGCTGAAGACCTGGAATACCACTTAGGCCATTTTTTATCCCGATATTCCCGCGGGAATGGGACTAACGCGGGTGAAACTGCTGGGCGCAGTTTATCTGTTATTCTAGGTTACCAGCTACCTATAAGTATTCCAAGTTTCATCGTAATCGGTTCAGAAGGTTTTCCCGCGTGATTGAGTAACAAACTCACACACACTCGTACATACTTGCAAACTTTCGCGTTTATAATATTAGTAAGAAGTAAGAATAAGATATTCGATGGCTGTCTATGGCAGATACCCCGACATTAATTTCGAGGGTCGCGGGTCAGGACAAACCATTATCCCCGCTACCATGATCGTTTGTCGTTGCTGTGTCGTCCTTATGTCGTTCAAAAAAATAAAGTAAATTTTAAATAAAAATACCCCTGTAAGGGTAATTTTATAAAAACATTACCCGTGCCTTGCAGTCGGGTAAAAGGTGTGTAGTTGTCACTAAGAATAATTAATTTGTACAATAAATTGTAAATATTGAGGAGTTAGTTTGAACATGGAAATGCTTCGACGGAAATGTTTACAAGAAATGATCAATTTAATAACTCTTTATTAAATTGATCATTCTATAGTTTTATAAAAATAGGGATTATTTTATTAATTAAGTTAAGTATATTTTAATTACATTTGTATAATTATTGGATTTAGTATCGATTGCATTTAGACTTATTCGACTGGATTTGTTTTGGGGCACTTCCGTTTGGCGCGAAAAGGCCGCCAGGATGTTCCCTCGAAGCAAACCAGAGGGCGATGGAGCGGCAACTTAAAAACACCGAAGGACTGGTATTGTACTGAGGGAGATTAGATAAGCAATTAACTGTTAATAAAAGGAGTTGAAGTCAAGCAGTGTGTTTAACTATTGCTTTACGTTAATACCCCCTACTTTTAAAAACCACAGACAATTAAAAAAACCTTTTTTTTTAAAGTATGTCTTTTTATAATTTTTTAATGTGTTTTAAATATTTTTTTAGCTGAACGACAACGCGAGGACTTTGCTCTAAGACGTCATGGTAGGGCCCGATGTCTTTTTCTTTTGTAAAAAAATCGCTCTACGTTAAAGAAAAACACCGTAAGGAAACCGACATGTTCTAGGACTCACCACGGTCCGAAGGCATGGAAAATTCGCCAATCCGTAGTAGGCTCCCGTGCCATCCTAATGCCTAACCTAAAACCCTACAGTAATCCCTAAGAACCCTACAGTACTACAATAAAAAAATAAGTAAGTACCTACTTCGTTCAGGAATTATCGTTCGAAAAAAGCCGGTAGGCTTTCAGGGCTGTGAAGACACAACGATTTTCATTTTGTAGTCATTATGAAACCACAGAGTAGGTAACACCACAGAATACATAAATAGCATCTAGAGACATGTCACATCGTCGTCTTCGCTCCTAGAGACTGTGCCCTTGACAACTTTTGAAATAACAATTTCAATCATGTTCTCTAAGGTTAAGGTAGTTTTTGCTTTGATAAATAAAACGGTCGATACTATTATTATTATTATTTATTATTATTACTTTGTAGTACTAATTATTCTATGTCTACACCTAAGTATGACTTAGATAGACCACAACCATTTCTCGTTTTTTTTATCGTCCTCTTATAGCGCGAGAACAGACTAATAAATAATAGTAGTTTATGCACCGAGGTACTAAAGCCCTGTCTTATATAGCGGGCGTCATATTGAATCCAAAGCGTACGAAGGACTCTAGAGAGTTAACTCCCGAGTGGAGCGAGGGTGTTAAAAACTTAACTCCTGAGCGAAGCAAAGGAGCTATGTACCTAGAGTCCTGAGTGAAGCGTGGGATTCAAGCGCCCAAGATAAAGACAGGCTTTATTACCAAGGTGAATACTTTACTTTACACATCTACTGCGAGACAACAAAACAGTTACAAAACTAAGCATTTAAGTAACAACAAACCAATATATTAATGCAACGTGTATGAAATCCATTTCCAGCTTTATATTAATTAAATTTAACAATGTTATCTCAAAATGACGAAACCAAACATCGGCCTCAGCCGATGAAAAAAAAAAGTCGAAATAAAAATAGACGAAAAATAGCCTAGTTTTTTAGTTTTTTATGTGTTATGTCTAGGTGGTCAGTTCGAAATGGCCGTATGCTACCAGAACCTTAACTCCAAATTTAAACTACTTTATACCCTAGGGTTATAATGAGCACTTTATGTAGGGAACGCGTAGCGGAAGCACGTAGGGAATAAAGACTCACTTTACGCTGACTTTTTTGGTCAAATAAAGTAACTTTGTAGAGCAGTAGGTGTGTAAATTATTATTAAATAATTCCAGACTACTTCAAAATAACCAATTTTTTTTAAATTGGGTTTTTATTTTTTTATTATTTGAAGTTTACTAATAAATAAATTATAATAATAATAAATCCTGTGACGAACACACAGCGCCATCTAGCCCCATGGTAAGCTGCTAAGCTTGTTTTACGGTGACTAGACAACGGATATACTACTTATATTTATTTTTCTTTTGTAAATACATACATATTATAATAGAAATACACCCAGACCAGATACAAACATTTATTTATAATCATAAATATTTGCACCCAGCGGGAAACGAACCCGCAACCTTCTGTATTGCAGTCAAGTGTTCGCCCGACGCGCCACAGAGGTCGTCAAATAAAAACCGACTGAAGTAGTCGTTGCTAAATTTTCATTTTTGTTAAACCTAGTTCAAATGCGTGTAAATTGTTTAATTTTGGGGGCATAATAATCAGTTTAGTTTCGTGAAAGTGTACAAGTTTAAATGAAAGTGAAAATCAGTGCAAAACATGGACTTTAGCGTTGCCTCGAAAGCTCCGTGAACAAACGTTGTAAAAAATGGCCCCCGTTTTACAATGATTCCCTCGAGTTGACTTTAACTATGACGATCTGACTGTTTCGATGCAATGTAAATAACTTCCATATATTAATAATACTTGACACTGGCTAATATCCAAATGGAATAAGCCATATAAACGAAGAAGAAGAATTAATTCTGTGGACGGCGACCACTAAACACACACACAGCTCAACGTTCGCGTTTAATAAATTCAAAATTAACTTAAACCAAGAATCCTTACTTCCTGCTTATTGAAAAAGTTCCCCTCTTTGTTTTGTAATCATTTTTTAACCTCAAACTCTCACGAAATGAATTCTTTTCGAGTGTCATTCTTCAAACATTATTATTTTATTTTGACGGCCTTTGTGGCGTTTCGGCCGAAGGCCCGACTGTAATTCAGAAGGTTGTGGGTTTGATTCGCGCCAGTTGAAAGTATTTTTGCTTAAAAATAAATTATTTGTTTTAGGTCTGGGTGTTTTCTATTATCGTATGTAAGTATTTACGATAAAAAAAGTATATGGTAATGTAGTATATCTGTTGTCTAGTACCCATAGTATAAGCCAAGTGCTTAGTTTGGGGCTAGACTGCGCTAAGTGCAGGAATCGAAACCTTCGTTAGGTATTAGACCATTTATCAAATATTACCTGCACTTGTATGATCTATCTGGTTGATAACTGAGATCGATAGGCACTAAGGCAGCAATGTACTGCATAGTAATAAATAAATAATAAATAAATCCTGTGACGAACAAACAGCGCCGTCTAGCCCCGTGTTAAACTGCTAAGCTTGTGTTACGGTGACTAGACAACGGATATACTACTTATATTTATTTTTCTTTTGTAAATACATACATAAATTATACATAGAAATACGCCCAGACCAGATACAAATATTTATTTTTAAGCATAAATATTTGCACCCAGCGGGAATCGAACCCGCAACCTTCTGCATTGCAGCCAAGCGTTCGCCCGACGCGCCACAGAGGTCGTCATAGTGCAGGGCCCTAGCGGGACAAGAGGCCAAACGTTAATCCACCAATTATAAATCCTCTTTATTAGGGTTCCGTACCCAAAGATTAAAAAAAAAACACTTTTTTTACGTTTTTTTTTAATGGAACTCTTTCCTAAGACAGCTAGACATTTTTTAACAGATAATATAGATTAATGTTGCCGCTATGACAACAAATAATAAAAACGATATACTAGATATTTACGTGTCTAAGTGAGGCTTCCATACAACAAATACCTATGTTTTTATTATTTTAGCGGCATAACAAGTAGGTATACGGAACACTTCACGTGCAAGTTTGACTTGCGACTAACCGTTTTTTAAGATTGGTATAAAGGTAAGCAAACAGCGTGTGATCAACAGTAATTACTAAAACATACTTGTTCCTTACAAGTGAAACTTTTCTACTATCCCATACAATAAATTACTGGACTATAAATGTATTAAAATAACATATCAAAAGAAATTAAAACTATAATTACATAGAAAATAAATTAAAATTACAAATTAAAAAGTCTTTTTACATGTGAAAACACATTCAATTCATAATTAGAATTCATAAAAGCTTGTTCTCGTTGACAGAATTTATTTTAAAAGTCATTCGTTTAGATTTTATGGATAATATGGATAATCGTGTGTAGAAACGTACAAATAAAATTATAGAAAGTAAAACTAATATATGTATAATCAATTAATCACTAATTTGAACGTATGTAGATTTTTTTCTTTCAATTAAGGCTTCGCACGTGCATATAGGCAGCCTTAATTAATTATTTTGCACAATGTTAGATTTTTTAAAAGTATTTTTAAATAAAACAGTTAAAGATGTCGTAATTAATCTAGATAACTTCGTTGAAACTTACTTAGTTTTATTAAAATAAAATTGCAGCACGTCACTTATTCACTCGTCACCGCCAAAATACTGTATGTACCTATAGATTTAAGTTTGTGTTTTGGTTTGAAGAAATAAATAAATAAATCCTGTGACGAACATACGGAACCCTTTGTGCGAGAGTCCAACTCGCAATTGACTGGTTTTTAGTACCTAACCTAGTTTTTCTTTAGTTTAATAAATAATTTCGATTCTGGGGCAATTTCAAAGGTAGAGGTAGGAATTTCAGTTTATAAAAGTTTGGAATTTTCTTTGAATTTGAGTGTATTGGTAACCAATTTGAATATTTATATTATGATAGCGGATATTTAGGTTTTAATTTTATTCTTTTGATTCCTAATAAATTCTTTTAACAACACACAACGCCATCTAGCCCCATGGTAAGCTGCTAAGCTTGTGTTACGGTGACTAGGCAACGGATATACCTACTACTTATATTTATTTTTCTTTTGTTACACAAATACATACATATTATTTATACATAGAAATACACCCAGACCAGATACAAATATTTATTTATAAGCATAAATATTTGCATCCAGCGGGAATCGAACCCGCAACCTTCTGTATTGCAGCCAAGCGTTCGCCCGACGACGCTCCACAGAGGTCGTCATATAGGCATTTCAAATAAAAGCCGGTCAAGTGTGAGTTGGATTCGCGCACAAAGGGATCCGTACCATTATCACATTTGGAACCTAGCGAAATCCCTGAACGCAACTTACTCCAATAAAAACGCAAGTGCGCGGCGGCCAGGAATCGAAACCATAACTTTCGAAATGAAAGTCGGGGTAACTACCACTACACCGACATCACTCTCGATATTATTTCAAATCTGAAATTATGAATCTAAGGAACTAAAAAAATATAACAACGCTTCTAGACGAATGTAATCAGCAACTTTTAAAGCAATAAATCAAAACGTTACTAAAGCATTAACCTTACGAAAGGTGAAAATGTAACCTTATACGCGTAACAAGTAGGTATATTTATAGTCTGTTTAATTAAGTGTAAACAATTAATTTCATTGAACTGACGGTACGGGGGAGCGAATCAATGAGGGTAGAATAAGGAAAAAGGAATCTATTACTCTAAGTGGAGGAACACTTAGAATTTCAAGGGTCAATTAGTGAGAGATTGCTCCGTTTTGTTTTTTGAACAGACTGTACTATCTTTAGTACTACGCGCCTATTTAGAGTTCTAACAAAAGGATGGTTCTTTATCTTCCTATGGTAAACCTTTGTAATTATTAACTAAGTTTAAAAAAAATAATGAAATCCTAAATGTAGAGTTTTATCTATTTTCGATAAATAAAATACCCATTTTACTTAACTTAATTTTATTTTTGTACATTCCAATTATTTTGTCCTTTTAAGTGTATCGGTTAACTGTCATCGACTGCCATATCGCACTGAAAAGTATCTTTGATGTGTGATGTATATATGAGCAATCAATGTAATCATTTAATCGATTCGTTTTGTTCGTAATTAAATACGTATAATTAGATAATATATTAGTTTTATAATTGTAACCAAAGATGTCCCACGGTTTCATGCGCATAATATGTCCCGATCCGAGGAAATTTCCAATAATTCTCTATCCATCGATATCTTTTATTGTTCATGAAGCATTAAATTTTATGGTTCTGGAATTAGCTGTTTAGGCTGTGCCAGATATATTAGTCATTGAGTTAATTCGTTAAATCAGAGTTTTATATTCATATGTGATATTCCAATACTGAAACGAATTTTGTTGACTAAATTCAAGTCTCGTAGCTGTAATTAAGCTAAAACCGTGTAGAAGAGAACGATGAAAGTTACTGCACATTTAAAATAATATAATAGGTAAGTCCTTTAGTCCGCGGACTTAGAGTAAGGCCATTTAATTCAGAAGGTATTGTTACACACGACGTTTAAGGATAAAATGTTATTTATAAAATTGACCCATTTCGGCACTCGAGGGTTTGAATTGTTTGTTTAAAGAAACAACTTCATGTCATCATCGTAGATAATATAGTCCTATATTTAAAGCTACTAATCTTTTAAACGACTTTACCTAGCTATAAAAAAACTTTTATTTCAAGACTCAAGCTCATAAATCATTCCGCTTCCTTAAGCATGAGTAATCACTCGAAATAAATATCAACAACTATTTACCAAACTACAAAAATTCAACAAAACACCAAGGAAGAGCTACGAAATTCTCCGTTGAAAAAATCTAATACTTTAATATAATAGGTTATCCTAAAAACTAATACCAATCGTTTATCCCGAACCAATCAACGTAAAAGCGGCCCGAAAAATTCTAAAAAAGAGAAAATTCGTTCCGAAACAGTTTAGCTATCGACAAGAGCTTGTAAGGCCACTTTTATACATAATAACGCATTGCGACGTACCGACGCGACGTACGACATTTTCGTAGTACCGACTACAACCATGCGCAAAAGGCATTCGTCTCTCGGACGCGAGAGAGCACGCGTCACTCCGTGTCGCGCCGCGTTACCCGCGTTTGAAAATCGAACAGCGAATTACGAAATTTGAATTCTAGTGAATTTCAATTTATGAATTAAAGTGTAATAATTTATGAATTGAATATAAGTGGGCAGTGACAGTGTTAAGTTCGAAATACAAAGTGTGAGTGTAGTTTTGGTGGTTTTTGACAGTGTTCGGTCAAAGTTTTTGTTTAACTAAGGGTGGTTTTTCGAGTGAGGATTTATTTTTAGACAATTGAAAAGGTAAGTTTATATATTAAGGTCTAAATTAGTTTTAATTTTTTTTTAATGAATCTTGGATTCGACATTCGTTTATAAATGTCATCTTAAGAAGATAGATAATAACTTTAATTGTACAACATAAAACAATACAACAAAACGTTAATATTTACATTACCTACATAAAATAAAGACAAAGCTTAAAATGTAAATTGCACAAATGGGCGGCCTTATCGCTGAAGATTATTTTTGTTTTAAAGTAAGTACCTAGAGACCTAAGTACACTTCCTCTACCTATAACTTTTTAAAATAAAATATTTCGTTCATAAATTTTGGCAACTAATTTATTTTATTATAATTATGGGTGTCGAATCACTGTTCTTTTTCTCTTTTTAAATTATGGTTTCTTCGCCACCAAGACCATTGTAACATATTCGAAACGTCGAGGGAAGACGAAAAAGTTAAAATGACGCGATTAATAACCGGGTAAAATATGTTATTAGGTAGGTACCTACCTACATATTTTATGTGTTCCAAATCCAATTAGTTCCAATCGTGTTAGTTTTAAAAGTAAGTTATAGGATCATTGTATATGACATTTTAAATCTGGATCTACGTGCTAATGGGTTATTAGTGGAACAAGAGTGAAACTTTAGTTTCTGTCTGGACACGTCTTTTAAATTTTTAGGACAAAATCTAGAATGATTCTATACAAAAAAGGATATTTCAAAATAGGTAGATATTGTATTTATTTATTAGCTTTAATTCACGAAGATGTCACGTAATCGATTTTAATCGTAGGTATTAGTTAATTAGCAATTTCGTGTGTTCATAAATAGTACAACTAGTTGTCTATATAGTCACCATAATACAAGCTTAGTAGTTTACCATGGGGCTAGATGGCGTTGTGTGTTGTTCAGAGAAATTATTAGGAATCAAAAAAATAAAATTAAAACCTTAATATCCGTTATCAGTTATCATAGTATAAATATTCAAATTGGTTACTAATACACTCAAATTCGAAGAAAATTCCAAACTTTTATAAACTGAAATTCCTACCTCTACCTTTGAAATTGCCCCAGAATCGAAATTATTTATTAAACTAAAGAAAAACTAGGTTAGGTAGTAAAAACCAGTCAATTGCGAGTTGGACTCTCGCACGAAGGGTTCCGTACTATTATCACAAAAAAATCATGATCATAAATTTTAATTTTTTTTCATGTATTCGTTGTTATTGCAGCAACATAAATAACATCATCAAACTTTTTAGATTCACACGATTTGTTGACTTAGGCACATTTTATCGGGTTTGAATATTATTATTTATTCCCCTGTACCTCGACGTTTCAACCATGTTACAATGGTCTTGGTCACGAGGAGACATGGAAACGTTGACGTAAGAGAATAAATAATAACACGCGATTAAGAAAATATGAGAAATACATCATCTTTGAAAGTTTAAACTTTCAACTGTCTAACTATCCCGGTTCATGAGATATTGTTTAATGACAAACAGACGAACAGACAGAGAAGTCTTAATAAAAGGGTCCCGTTTTTACCCTCTGGATACGGAACCTTAAAAAAGTCTAGCCTTTACATACTTAATAAAGGATCTGAAGATATTTTAGGATATCTCCGTAGGATTTCATAAATATAGAATTCTTTGTACAAGACCGCTTGAAAGGACCGCTTCTGATATTATTAATATAAGAAAACCATATTTCGTTTACACTAGACTAGTTACCCGTCCCTGGTACATACGTGTACCCTATTGATGTTATAAGTACATTGGTATATATATTAGGTACCTACATAAATGAATTTCCAAATTAATTTAAATAAATAAGTGTTTTATAGTTTATACGAATTGTAGCACTTTAAAATAGATTCTAACGCAGATTAACATAGAAGAAAAAGATGGTCAGTTCGAACTAGCGGTAAGCTACCAGAGCCGGAGTGATTTAATCCTCTTTGACCAGATCCAAATTTGAATTACTTTAGCAAGGGCCTAAACGCGCAGTTTATGCCCTAAAGACTAATGACTTTCTTTACAATGACCTTTTGGGTCCTATAAATTACAAGGTTTTTTGGCTTTAATCGGAGTAGGATACAGTGACATCTTAATGCCTAACCCCTCTAAGAAAATACCCTTGCACTGCGAAATGTTTCCTCTTCGTTGAGTCCCTTTACGTCGAGTCCCGCTACGTCGAGTTTTATTGAAAAGTTATGATACTCTCACGGCTCATGCCTCAATAGCTGGTTGATAAGGGCAGTCAGGAAATAATGCAGTGGGACAAATTAACCGGCTAACTATTTATTTATTTCATAAGCAGTTTCATTTTAATATTTTATGAATATATTACACAATAGGTTCCGTAGTTATATGCGTGAAGAAGTACCAGAAATAAAAACCTCAATAGCCAAGAAAGTCGACATTTGACTTGTAAAGTCTAGACTGGTCTAGATCAATACCTATCGTGTAGAGCTTCGTCCTATGAAAGAATTACATTACACAGCCATTTGGCAAACGACCGGCACTCTGCGAATGTACAATGTATGGAAAACATCTGGTTAAGGCTACGCCGTGGCAGTGGCAGTGGTCTAATATGATCCTTCGCCTCCCGTCATTATAATTGTGCTAGCTCTAGAATTTATAACAGGATTAACAAACAGCTAAATATTTATCCCATGTGCTATTCACAATGCAAACACAGACTAAAGGAATTGCTAGTAACCCTTGACTATGACCAAACTGAAGAGCTTTTAGAAGGATATAACATATGAATTATTTATTTTATAAGTACATATTGTTGTTATTTATTTATTTAAACATTTGTTTATTTATATTTAATTTATTATTTTAATTTATTTTATAACTTAATATATACCTAGTAAGTACTTCATAATAATTTATTTATTTGTTTAATTTATTCATCTAATAATTATTTCATATAAATTAATCATTTATGTAGGTCTCATTCACTTATTTATATATAAGTTAACTGTAATATATTATATAACGGGCCGGACTCTTTGATTTGAGCGCGTTCACTTGCGACGAAAGAATGTTTTTATGTTGTAAACAAGTGTAGACTATCGTACAGGTCCTCCTAGTACAGTCTACTAATCTCAAGAATTGATTGTCACCATATCTTGCCTAACAAAAAATACAAAATTTATTGTAAACGTTAATGTACATTAAGAGTATTTTTTTTTAGTTTAAATTGTATGTTTTGTTGGGAAATAAATAAATTTATTATTATTATTATGATTTTCGAGGTTCATGCGCTAAATTCTATAAACCTCAACTTGAAGAAAAAAGCAATACATTTCAGTTTGTCATTTATTTAAAGTTATTATTGCAATTATATCCGAAATATTATTAGTAATATAATAATACATTCTGTGACCAACACACCGTGCCATCTAGCCCCATGGTAAGATGCTAAGCATTTGTGTTACGGTGCCTAAGCAACGGATATACCTACTACTTATATTTATTTTTCTTTTGCAAATACGTATACATATTACACATAGAAATACAACAATATTATACTATTATTGAAAATTCATCTCAGTAATTTTCCGATTTTCATCCTTTTTCCATTGAGTCACCAACCTTACCTAATTCTCAACAATTTTTTTATTATTTCCTACACTTACCTACAGCCGAATAGAGAAACGCCATTTCCAATTAGAGGGTACTTCAATAATTGAGCATCCCTATATTTACTTTTTTGGGTTTGAGAGCTGCTTAATTGTTCAAGTAGAACTCAAATTTTTAGTAGCGTTTCTCTATTCGGCCGTTAATCTATGAATACTTTACAAATTGACTAAAACATCAAAAATACGGGCCCACGTTTTACTAGACAAACTTCATACATCGTCGCCTTAACAAAGAAAACGTAGTTTTATAACATAAGCGTTGTATTAGTTTCCCTTTAAAGAGTACGTTGACCTATTTCAGTCACGTAATAAAAGCTTGAAAGTTTTGGGGCAGTCGCCACTCGCCAATCCGGGCTAACGATCCGGTCTATGTTGTTAGATTAATACTTTGTTGCGATGAGATTTCATTTTTATAACCAAGTTCTTTTGACGTTATGAGCTAAGCGTTGCACGTATCGGACGGATCGCATGAAATGGATGAATTTTTCACAGCAGCGATCGCATTTGCCGACGCAACGCAACTACCGAGTCAGCTAAGCAATCGAATAACGTCATCGGCACGTCGGCAACTCGGCACGAATCACTGTCGCGGCGTCGGCAGTGCCGATGAGCAGATTCGAGCGATCTGTATCGCTCGGTCGAATCGATGCGGATTGGTGACTTGTGTGACTTTCTATACAAAGAATATTATTACGATTCGTTTGATGCGATGCGTCCGGTGCATACAATGCCGAAAGGTGGACGATTAGCTTTGGTATAATACCTCATTGGGAGGATAAATTATTTACGCGATTTTTGCGATTACTGGTATGAAAAAACTTTTTGCACCCGCTGCACACTGCACGTTGCAAGCCTTATACATTATCAAAACTAGTGTCATGCACTATAGAGTCAATTTTACTACAACAGTCTGGCGGCAGTTACTGTAAACAATTTTATCAAATAGATAAATACCTGCTACCTATTTTTTTTGGGAAAATGACTATAAATTGCATGCCACTAGTTTCGTTATGTATGTAAATTGCTCTTTAGGAATAATTGTCATAAGAACGAATTCAAAATCAGTTTTTTTTTACCAAAATAATCTGCTCTACCTGCGTCAGTTTAGACCACTTCGCCAAAGGCGAAAATCACGTCGAGTTGACATCTACTTTGTCACAAACTCACCGAGCCTCTCACCTAGTTCGCCATAAAACAATTTTACAGCTAAGTGCATCGGTACTCAACAGTTCCTAAGTGCGAAGAGTTCCTTAGGCAACGTAGCCCTAAGGAAATCTGAACCCTTTCTCTTTGTAAACTTTGACAAACTTTGGAGCGATAATCTCTTGCATCTGTAACAAGCAAAATTCAACTTTGACAACCTAAATTTAAGGTTTAATATCTCCCGTGAAGTCGGCGATAATTTGGTCTTCTAAATAATTAGTTGTTAAAAGAAAATGGACTTTAGTCTGAAGCTTTAAGGCAGGAAATACAGTGTGTTATTTTGCAATTTGAATAGGTTTGCAATGCAAAAATTTTCCTAGAGATTTCTTATTGGATTCTTTGTAGTCATTAGTTATTTTAATTAAGAATGTTTGTTGGATGTTTTTAGTCCTATTTGTACAGGGCTATTGGTAAATCATTACAAGCGTTTACTTCTTTATAACTCATCATCATCATCTCAGGTTTTATCCGAGTCTACTGCTGAACATAGGCCTCTCATATGATGCTACAAATAGCAACCGCTACGATGTCGTCTCCACCCTACTTTAATTTTTGTCTTTTTTTTTGTCTTTCATGCCATTTAAGAAAAGGTTGGGCATTCCTTCTACGCAGAATACGACGTAGTTTGAATAGTTATATATTTCTGTTGGACAAGTTCCAATTAAAAAAAAAAAAAAAACTAAAATCTTCAGGTATATAACTGGACTAGTCTCTATTAGAGATTCAGAGGAGTGAATTTGAAACTCGTCTCTAACGAAATAGCTTCACAAGTTCCAAATTCAATCTGTTCGGGAAATTAGTCACGCACCTTTCAAAAAGATTAATCAAAATTCGAATGTCTTTGTTTGATAAAATACCATCTAGGTAATGTAGTTAGAGTTTTGGCGGGAACGCGTTGAGGCGATGTATTGCTAAATATTCATTTAATGTGATACCTAGTCCAAATAACTTTGATAAAATAAAATAATTGCGTTTAAAATTGATTAATTTCGGGAGCATATTAATCAAAGTTTCGTGAAGGTGTACGTACAAGTGTAATGAAAGTGAAAATCGGTGCAAAACATGGACTTTGGCGTTGTCTCCAAAGCTCTCGTAAACTGTCGTTTTAAAAAGCCACCATTTACAATGACTTCCTTGACTTGACTTTTACTACGACGACTTGACTGTTTTAATGCAAATTGGAAATAACTTGCCAAAATTAATAATACTTGACACTGGCTATTTTTCAAATGGCCATAATCGGTTCACAACGAATAAAAAATAATGATAATGTAGCATTCAAATTATGATAAAACTGCAAGCAACTTACCTAGATAAATACCCAAAGACGCTTACAAACACTGAAACAGTTCTATAGAATTGAAACTATTTCGAAGAGAATTCAATTTATCCCGTCATTGGACCGTTGTGATGTCTTAGCAAATATTCTGAGACGATTCAAATTCAATATAGTATGGGGCGAATGCATTTGTAGACATTTCGAATACAGTATGACCGCTCTGTCTCTTTGAAATGATCAAGTTATGAGATTGTTATGGAACTTCTATAGCCGCTTACGTGCTTTGAACATTAAGATATTCCGTGCTACCATGATCATTTCTCGTAGCTTAGTTGCCCTGTTGGCGCTCAAAAAATATTTGTTTAAGTTGCTTTTTCTTTGAATTGGTAGGGCGAATATGTATTAGTAGACTCCATTTCACGAAAGAAGTCCCGTTGTAATAAAAATAACTAAAGTTAGTTCTTCGAAATATCCTTCCTATGTATTTATTTTAGCTATATACCTATGTCATTTTGATTCAAACGCGAATTTCATTATTTCATTTCGAAAAAAGTTAACTTCCATTAAAAAAAAAAATTCACTAAATACACATACATTTGTACATTCTGCCTCGCCACTCGCACGCAGCGTCTAGGGGACTTCTTTTGTGAAAAGGAGTCTAGTGCGTACTTTGCTTACTATGCGTAAGTGTCGGCGCCGCTGGATACTGTATAGTATACCTAAATATTGATTTTAAAGCCGATTTTTTATTCCTCAGATAGAAGATATCTGTCGAATAAGTTCGAACCCAACCAAATTTAAAAGCTCTCAAATTTTGTTTCTTTTTAATATCATAGTGAAGTTTTTTATTCAACATTGTTTTATATACAAATGGCGCTATGATGATGTCGTTGAAAGACAATTAAACGTCAAAAGCATCATTGAATTTTGGTAACGTTACCGCAGTGACTACTGATGTCTTCCTACTGATGTTATATCTACAACTACATACTGTTATGGTTGAAGTTAATGGTGATGCACATTTGGATTAGTGGAGTTTCTGGAGAATTGGCACCGTTTGAGAGTTCAATCGATTGAGGCGATTTGTGCCTCTCAAACATTTATGAGATACATCCAGGTGCCAGGCAGATAAATGGACAGCGGAGTCTTAGTAATCATTTTTAATCTTTAAGTACCGAATCCTAAAAGTCAATTTTCGAACGAAATATAAAATTAAATGACCGAAATATTTCGACATTGAAATTGAACATTAAAATGATGTTCAATTAAAATTGGCAAAAACACCAATGGGTTGATTGAAATCTGTGCTGCTATAATTTAATCTTGTTAGGTATTTTAAATAATTGCCAGTAGCGAAAAGATTTATTTTTTGCCGAGGTATTGCTTTTAGAATTAATGATTGGTAAACGGGGCTTGTTTTTAATCGGTATAGCATTGATTTTTGTTCTTTTTCTTATTATTTTAGTTATAGTCTAGTTAAAATATGTTTTCCAGACTAACCAATTAATAAGGTTTTAAAACTTTAGTGATTAATATTGTTTGGCGGCGGGCTTATAGCCTAGTTTCATGCTGCCTTTGTTTAGTCACGCTAGTTAAGCTACGCAGGGTGTGGTCATTACTTTGATGGGTGACCGATTAACAGGCATGGTAAAAAGCATTTTCTCGAAAGGAACGTTCAGCAGTTGGTCTTGGTTGTGATCTCTGATAGCAGTCGTTAGGTCAAGTTAGAGGCCTTATGGTGATCTATAAAAAATCTAGGAAATATCGAGATACAGACCCATGTGCTAATCGAGAACTCAAACTATCTGCCTACGAAGGTTCATTGCAAACCGTTTAGTTGTTTTTAAGTGATTGAAAGACAAATATCAAAACAAAAAATATCTAAGCCTTCTCGTTTACTACATTAGTGAAATGGAGTTATTGCGTCAATTTGTTTAAAATTTCGTTAGAGTCTCTACAGTCGTGATTTAAGTAACTTACTTTACTTTAGTTTGGTTTTTCATCCATACTGAACGAGTTTTTTTAAGCCGAAAATAAAAAAAAACACTATTTAAATTTACCGGGTTTTACTCGCGTTTTATTTAATAACGGCATTATTACAAAAGTACCGAGCTTTCGCTAACTTCGAAAAATAAAATAAAAGTCAAACATGGGGGAAATTTTGATGATGAATTTCTCCTTGTAAAATATTTCTAAAAGTCAAATAAGAACAAAAAGAATGACTTGAATAAATGAATATGTTACTTTGACAGTACTATATAGATGATGAAACTCAGCATTAGACAATTGATAGTTTTAGCTGAATATGTAACAGTTGTAAGTAATAGTAATGTATCGTGAGTTACTTAGACTTGCGCAGGCGTCTAGCGCCTGTCATCCGCGTCTAGCGCCTGTCATCCGCGTCTTGGCGCGGGCGTGGATATAATGTGTGAACTTGGGTTGGTTCGTGGTGGTATTTGTGTGTGAATAATTAAAAATAATATTATGTTCATTTAGGGATGATTCTCATTAAACAGGGCTACTACAAGCTACTTCTGTATGAAGACATGCAAAAATACAAAAGTAGGATTAAATTTTAAAATAGCACCGTGTAAATAGGCCATAACTTGTTATAATTTTCAGTAAAAGTAAGTAAATAGTCCCTCCAGTAAGAATGAATGTTAACATCGACAAAGCGACGACGTTAACTTTGGAGGTCAAAGTCAAAACCACCCTGTAATTCTTTCCATATTCAATTTACAGTAATATCTCGAACATTGGAACAGAAAAAGCCATCATTAAACCATAAAATTTTACTGCCTTATTAAATAATGCTGTAATTTCGAACACTAACCTACATTTTACTTTACAATGGGAACAGCACGGTTAAGGTGAGGCTTAGAGGCTGCGATCACGGGGCACGCGACAGCAACAATCAACATTAAATCAAATAAATAGATAGGTATATTTACTAGAAATATTTTTAAAGGAAAAATTCATTTTCAAAAATTCACTTGCGGCGAGATTTGAACTCGCGTCCCTGGATCAATATTCCAGTGCTTATACAGCTCGGCCACGCAAGTTCCCAAGGGAACTTGGGAACTTGAGGGAGCGAAGCGACTGAGGTCCAGTGTAGACGGGCCTGGCGCTTGTATCTTTGTATCTTTGTATGTTTGTTCGACTATAACTTGAGTATCGTAGCTCCGATCTTCATGAATTTTGGTATGCGCGTAGTTTAGGTTAATAGAATTTATGAGTTCGAAGATGAGCTGGATCGGTAGGGGGGTTGGGGAGATAGGGGGTGCAAAAGAGAAAAAAATCAAGTTCTAAAAATTTGTCAATAGATGGCGCTCGACATCAATCTTAGATCGCGGTATCGTTGCGTTTGCTTGAGATATATACTGCAAGATCTGACATTTTTGTATGGAATGTAAACGTCTATTAGTGTTCAATGTAAATAATTCATGTTTATGATACAAATTGTGGTCGATTGTCGTAATTAAGGAATAATTCTTGTTTTGTTATTGTTTTTACTTGTCTTTCGTTATATTGTAAAAAATAAAGCTGTTGGTGTTAAAATCCTACAAAAAACAAAATCTCTGTAAATGGATTCTCGTGAGGTCTCAGTTCGGGGCGAACTACTAGTTAGTAAAAAGTAAAAAACAGAGCTGTCACTTTTAAATATATGTGTGAGTTTGTGGCCTGACCAATCGCCACACAAAGACGTGTCTGCTGTCATTCAGCTTCAGCCTTCGTCAGTTTTTCTCTCAACTTCAATCAGTCTATCTTCGCCTGGCCGGCCAGCGATCTCACTGAGCTTTGTTTTGATGTCAATTTACCTTCTAATCTGATCAATAAAAAGTGGTCTTAGCATTACAGTATCCGTTTCTTTCTTTTTCGTCGTCACCCACAAGATTTTGCTTAAATTTTTTTAAATCTAAGATTCTGACAGATAATATAAGTCTTCCCACGCGGTCGCAAGTATAAACCCGTTCCTTAAAACTTTGCATGTTTATGGGCTTAGCTTTTTTCATAAGCTTGTTAATTCGCCAATATTCAATTTGCTTTGATTTCTTTTTGGAGTAGTTGGCTTACGTACGCACTGTATTTTGTACCAATCACCAGTGTGTAGTGATTTTTGTATTATTTTCTTCCTTGAAATATCATAGCTTCGCGCAAGTTGTTTGTCAACAAAACTTGATTATCTAAACATGGTGGTAAGAGCAGTATTATTAAGTTCTCTAAACAAATTATTATATATTTGGTTATTTAGTTTCTGAAATGAAACTCATTCTCCGGCTTAAATCCCTTTGCTTTTATTATTTTCAGCATTGTACTATGTTGCTCCGGGTAGAGAGAAAATGAGCTTCATTTTAATTCAGAAATTGATAAAATATCCACAACTGTTAATTTATATATCTATCTCTTGTACGAAACATAATACGTATTATACGTAGTATTATTTTAATGTCTTTGATCTATCTCTATATATAGCTATTACATAATATAAATCTATTTCAATCTATAAATAGAATTTCCCACGTATCCGGTACCTATACGTTTTCCTTAATCGATTGTTATTGGTGTCACGTGACAGACCCGATGTCGTGGAGACGTGCTTGGAAATTACGAGCTAAGGACGGACCCAGAGTCCCGGGAATTTACTCGCGTAGCTCCCGATCCTGTGGAAATACCGAGATAAAAAAAAAAGTAAAATGTGCGAGTAAAAATATTTTCAAGAAAAAATTTTTAGCGGCGAGGCACGAACTTGAGTTTCTCCGTCTCCCTCACAGCATGTTAACCACCATAAAAAACCCGGCCCGTGAGATCCAGCCTGTTCTTTTGTTTTTGACGCGTTAGTTGAACGTTGTCCTGAGTTTTTATTTTTGCAAAACCCAGTTTTATTGCGTGTAAATTGTTTAATTTCGGCGGCATGTCATCAATTTAGTTAAGCGAAGTTCAACGAGTGTAGTGAAAATAAAAATGCCAGTGCCAAACACGAAATTAGCACGTTACAAACAAATGTTCCATGGGGTTAGAGAAAAATTGTCGCCATTTTTTCCGCAGTCTTCACGCATTGAAAATTATTTCAAATGATTACAGTATAATACTGGTAGTACACTATTAGTACGTGAAACTGGCTAAATTGTCCTATATTGCTGACAGAAAGCCATAACTAAGAAAATGAAATGAGATGCAGCCTAGTGTAAAGACATACAAAAAAAAATACAAAACAAACAAATTTATATCAAGAATAGGTATACTTAAAACTATTTAAAAACAACTAGGTAC
Source organism: Idaea dimidiata (assembly GCA_949358125.1). NCBI lineage: Eukaryota > Metazoa > Arthropoda > Insecta > Lepidoptera > Geometridae > Idaea > Idaea dimidiata. Next base: position 15,037,076 of record OX442334.1, read on the forward strand.
AATGGGCGGCCTTATCGCTAAAAGCGATCTCTTCCAGGCAACTTTTTGGATGAAAAAGAAATGATTTAGGGGATGGGTGGGTTGATAAAATACTTGATAAGAAACTGGAAGAAGGAAATATAAATAAAGAGCTGCAAAAAAATAATTAACACGTATTTTTATTTACAAAGCATTAATTCTTGTACCGTAGTAGATTTTGATTGACCAATCTTTGCCTTCCCCTTTACAACGTTAAGGGTTGCCAACACGCAACGTTTTATCTGCGATATCAACGCGCTATCCAGCCATTTATCTGAAGAAGCCGTCATGAGTTACAACCCTAGAAAGTGGGGAAACTATTTTAAAGTAGGTTTCTGTGGATGTTTACTTTATTGCCTTAGGCTGATATTTGTAATGATATTTCTTACCAGCTGCGCCCCGCGGTTTCACCCGCGTAAGTGCCGTTCCCGCGAGAATATCGGGATAAAAACCATTTGTACGTATGTATGTGACTTTGTTACTCTTTCACGCATAAACTACTAACTAAACTTGGAATATAAAGATAAAGATATTTTATTGCATAAAGTATGGTACAGCAGATCTTAAATCTAAAAAATATAGTTCTACATACCTTACCAACATGTGGCATGCAAACATCAAAATTGTCACAAGAGAGAGAGAGAAAAAAAAGCAATCAATATAGGGAGTTTAATACCGATAATAACACATAGGCTACTTTTTATCCCGATATTCCTGCGGGAACGCGACTTACGCGGGTGAAACCGCGGGGCGCAGCTAGTTTATTATATTTCAATAGCTAACCTGGCGCCACTTCGTCGCTTCTACTAAAATGGCACAATGGGCGGCCTTATCGCCTATAGGGAATCTCTTCCAAACAACTAATGATACCTACAATAGTATTACGACATATTATAATTGAAGTGGGCGTCTGTCTTAAATCACAAGGTGATGAAAGCACGATTATCATTATAACGACGAATTGATGGATCGAGACCGTACCAGATGATAGGTACCTACCTACTCGTATATCAGATTTCACACGTCTAAATCCTACTATAATACTAATATTATAAATGAGAAAGTGTGTGTGTTTGGATGTTTAGATGTTTGTTACTCAATCACGCAAAAACTACTGAACCGATGGCGATGAAACTTGAAATATAGGTAGCTAGATACCGGGAATAACACATAGGCTACTTTTATCCCGATAATCTCGCGGGATAGGGACATATACAGGTGAAACCGCGGGGCGAATATTTCATATTTTATTCTGTTATATAATCAATAGTGATCAATAGTAATATTATAAAGTGGAGAGATTTATTTGTTTGTTTGTGACGAATCGAAACTACTGGATCGATTTCAAAAAACCTATCATCAATAGAAAGCTGCATTATCGACGAGTAATCTAAGCTACTTTTTATCCTGATATTCCTGCGGGATCGAGTTATTTAAGTAGCCCTCAAATTTAAGTGGCGATTTAAAATTTGAGGCGAGGGCTACTTAAATAATTGAGTAGCTCCCAAATTTTAAGTGTGGTTTAGATGAGTAATATCGCTACTTAGGTTAATATTTTCTGAGACTATGCTAAGCTTGAGCTAAGCAAGTAGCAAAGATCGCGTTATAAATACCAAAATTGTTTTAAGTCAAAGTTTTTTCTTAGCTCAAACTTAGGTAAGTCTGAGTTAAGTAAGACAAAGTACGGACTATAGATTTTTGCTTTAAAACTGGAAAGTAAATCCGCGGTGTGCAGCTAGTATTCAACAAACGATTTAACATTTATTCATGATTCAACTGAGTTATTTTATTGAACACATTTCTGGAAATCCGTTTCGTGGGTGTTATTGTGTTTTTTATACAAGTAGGTATGTACTTACCAAGTTTCTGTATTTAAGTGGATCCAATTTTAATATAGTCCTTGGCATAGAATAGGGTTACCCTATCTTTTCCTGTGGGTGTTGTAAAGGCTACTAAGGCTGAAATCTATAGTCCTATAGTACTTTGACTTTTCTTTATAAAGCGATCTTCACAAACTATCCAAAGGTTTTGTTTTGTAAAGTCTAAGTTTTTCAAATTTAGAATTTAAACCAATTTAAAAATAATGACCTAAACCTTGCTTCTCTGTTATGACTATGAAGTTATTTTTATTTTATTCGTATTTTACAAAATTAATTTCGACTATAACACTTTAAGACAATTTTGGTATTTATTAAGCGATCTTCGTAACTATCCAAAGTTTTTGCAAAGTAAAGTAGAAGTTTTTCAAATTTAGAATGGAAACCAATCAAAAATAATGACCTAAAGTCTAAACCTTGCTTTTCTGTTATGACTATTAAATGATAACTCGCTCACTTAAAAAATAACCTGCGCAAATAGAGAATGCAATTTAGTTAAAATTACGCCCTGAAGCAATATTTCGTTGATGACGTAATTTTTGCTTTTGCTTTCACTTATTTCACTTTACGATGAAAACAGAATGAATAAATAAAAAAATCATGTATTTCCACGAAATATGGTCACAACATTTGACACAAAAGGGTAATTTTCAACATGTTTCTCCAGCATTTAACTTTTCATGCAAATATTTTAAATAAAAAAATACTTTTATTAAATAAAAATTTACTGAAAAATTCGCGAAAACAAAAGAAAAAACTTTAAATGCAACTTTTATTTTTATTTAACTAGACGACATTCACGTTTTCCCTTTTAAAGTTTCCCTTTTCAACGAAAACTACACGCCTCTATACAAATGCAATGGATTTTAAAATTCGACTCGAAATCACTGGTATATTTCACAGGTGATAGAATAGGCGTTTTATATCGCTTAAGATGTTATCTGTGAGAAATTATAGCCGTAGTTTGTTTTTATATAGTTTATGGTCGAAACTAGTTTTAATTCAATTCTATTGGCTTCTGTTTGTTTATGTTGCTATTTAAATTGTTTTTCACTTTCACGTTTGTTAAGGTTCTGTATTCGAAGGGTAAAAACGGGAGCCTTTTTATGCAGACTGCTATTTTTTTATTCCACAGCCTTCTTCCTTCCTCTAAATGTGTTACATCTTAGACCATCGTCACTTAGGTAGGTACCACCAGGTGAGATAGTGGTTGCGCCTGGCTTCATCAGTGAGTTGAAGCCAGGCACTGCCGCGCCTGGAATCATCAGTACTGCCCTGGTCGTCCGTTTAAGTGTAAATTTTTGCACTGCAGAAGGTAGGTGTTTGAACAACGCGGGATCTCGACCTGCGGAGGTGAAACTGCGGGGCGCAGCTAGTATTTAATAAAACAAAGTCATTTTTTTGCAATAATGGTACGGAATCCTTCGTACGTGAGTCCAACTCGCATTTGACCGGTTTTTGATATATTATAAGTGTCAATTTCATCGATCGCCTGATCTCAGGTCTAGACAGATCTAGATAGATCTCAGATCTATCTAGATCTGTCGACAAAACTTGCATAATCTACAAATAAGTTTTAGTGTTCAAAGTTAAATTTAGGAACTCTAGATGAAATTTATTACCTTATTATTAATCTGGGTGTTAGGTAGTCAGGTCTCATGAATTATTAGAGCGTGTATAGACTTGATTTAAACCTGATATTACCAATATTGGCATATCCGTCTGATTGGATTGGCCTATTCTCGTATGAAAATTATCCAGAATAGGTATCGTTATCAATGCAGTCAATATAATTTTACCCAAATGTTGCCTGGTACACATCGATTTTAATGATAAGTCCGCCCATTGTGATACCTAGATTTAAATTGTTTACGATTTTCCCTCTTTTTTGTAATTTCGTTTATGATAATAATGTAGGTAAAATAAAAAGTAAATTGTCAACTGAAGACCGAGACTGAAACAAAAAAGACCGATCAGATCAGAAAAATACAAAAGACGATCAAAGTAAACAATATACATGTGAAGATAATAATATGAAGGAAAAAAAGAGCATAAGTATACGACAATAATCTCTAATAAAATAGCTGTACCAGACGATTGAATCTATACAAGGTGTTACGGGTATGCCCTTTTAAGCCGAAAGGAGGTTGTTCTAGACGTCTAGACGAACGTCACAAGTCGTAGAACAACTTTTGTTCTACGACTTTTGTAAAATGTACTTTGTATCCAAACTACTACTACTCTTTGTACTATAGTACTTTAAAAAAAAAAAAAGTGTAAAGGAGTTCGAGGTCATTGACCTTATGTTGTCCTTTCATTTAGTTTGGTCTACTACCATCAAGACTTCAATTACCTTTATTTTCAAAAGCAGCTGTCTTTTCAGTAAAAAATAACCTTAAAATTTTCAAAAAAAGTTAGATTTTTCTAAAGTCGTAGAACAAAAGTTGTTCGCCTACATGTCTAGAATAACCCCCTTTCGGTTTAAAAGGGCATACTCGGAGCACCTTGTATAGTCCGGATCGCGCCGCCCGCCACTTATGTGATCCACCACATAATACATAAATAAATAGGCAGTGCATAATTTTCCGGTAAGTACCGGTAAGATGTGGGTTCGCGCGTCTGGTACGCCAAAAAATTTAACACGTTGAATTTTTTAATGTAATGTATTAACTTTTGTAATGTGGTGTTGATGAAAGAAAGTGTTTATCTGTCTACCTATTTGTCAATAATATAACTTTCAAACAGTTTTTGTTTATCTAAACTTTAAATTCAAACCGTTACATCCAAAGGTATTGGCCACAAAATTAAATTTTATCTCCAAGTTCCTGCTATCTAAATCTTTTTCAATCAATGTCGATGGTTTTCCGGACAGCACCACGATCGGAGTCGTCAAAAATCTATAAACTCAATAATGTTTAATAAAAACTTAGTGGAAATAATAAAGATTGTGATAAAATTATAGGCTCGTTTTTATAGAATTTATTTGATGGTTGGTAACAAGTCGGCTGTCTGGAATAAGGTTGTTTAGTCTGTGTTTGTTTTGTTTATGGTCCTTTTATTTCAAACTGTCCAGCCCCCAGATTATCTATCTAGTGGACGTCTGACAACCGTGGAAAATGACGGCACTCAGTACATTGCTGCTTTCACGTAACGTGGTTATTACCGATAATTATATCAAAGCAGCAATGTACTGCATAGTGCCTATTATTTTCTACTGTTGTCAGACATTCACTGGATAGATAATCTGGGGGCTGAAACCTTAGTAGATAGTTGTCAAAATAATTAGTAGAGTACCTAGCTACTTATCCAGGTACATTTTATAAGTTATTTTTTAGGACGTTTGAGTAGTTTGTATGTTTGTAATTTAGCAACGGAATCACAAGTTAACAAGTGTTAGATAGACCAAAAAACTTACAAAGAAAAACCAAAATACATTATTACTATCCTAAATAAGTTTTAATAATCGTATATCTTTGCGTTTGACCTTTAAATGGCAGATAGGTATCTAAGCGATGATGTATTCTTAAATGTGGCACGTTGACTTAGACGAAACAAAAACAGTGGGGTTGGTTCAAACGAGTGCCAGTCTTCCTTATTGCCTGCACTGATCTCTGACTGACTGACTGACTGACTGACTACTACTCGCAGACTTAATTGACCGGGTATCAAAACCCAGTCGAGTCGGTTTGGCTACCACGACAGTCACACAATCGAGGGAACCCCATTTCATTCTCGCAATACATAACCCTAAAAACCTATCTAAAATTAAACATCAAGTGGAACAATTCACCATTAAAAATCACACGAAAATATTCACAATCCTTTCCTGGAATCCCAAAGAGAAAAAGGGGTTAATATTTTATATGGGGTGCTTAAAATTCATCCCTTACGAAACTGCGTTCCACTTTGTGGTGATAGCAGGCGAGAAACTTTTGTATCGAGTCATGAATTTAAAAACAGTAACTTATTTTAAAATAATTATAAAATATATTAAACATTTAAAAAACCTTTAGGATAATAATTGGCCTTTTTATCTCATTTTAGATGGTTTAAGCAGTGCAAGCCACTATTAATGAATCCATGCTTTTATGGCACTGTAGTGCCCGGGACATTGTTTCCTTTAAAAACAATTAAAATCGTGGCTCCATAACCCCATGGCCAAAATAAAAACGTAACGTGCGTTTATAAATGTTTATGTTAGATATGTAAGTTCAATACAATGACTTTTTACATGTTTTGGTGTGATACTGTTAATGTATTATGTAACTGTGTTAATAAATAAATAAATAAAACGCCATTCCTACGTTTCGGAACTTTTATAGGCTCTGCAAAAGCCATTTCATTTCAATAAGTAACTGGATCCTTGCACGAAGCTGAACCTGTAACCCGAATGTTCCATGTCTTCAGAATGCGGTGAATCGGTTTTCTCACGATGATTTTCTCCACTGCAAAAGCAATGTTAATAAGAGCTATGTTTGACACTGGCTCGATTCGTAAGTTGTGCGAAATAATTACCAACTTGAATAAAAAACCGCTATCGGCCGACCGCAATCACCGTAACTGCATCATCCCTTCCAACCTTCGTGATATACTTACGATTTATTTCACCCCTGTATTGTAAAGATTTCAGGGATAACACTGAATACATATTTCAAGATTTTATTTGTTACATTGTAAAGTATTGTAGGAAATTGTGACCTGAAGTTACCTATAACTACTCACCCATTTCCCTTTCTCGGATTGTCCCTTTTACAGTCCAGTGGTTCTGGATATAAAATAGGATTTTATGGTTTACGCTCATAATAATGTTGGAATCTTTTGTAACGTCCTTAGTAAAATACATGTGAAAAGTTGAAAAGCATTATACCCCTTACATAACAGAAGGACATAATAACAAAATGTCCTATATATTGAAACGACACTAGGTTTAATGACTTAATAGCAAATTGTCCTATTATCGGAATGACACAATCAAAATGGCCTGACAGCAAAACCGCCTATTAACGATATGTCCTATAAATTTATTGAATAAATGAATAAAGACGCAATAAAAGTAACTGGTAGCTGAACAACTAGGTGACACATTGGGCTTATCGAATAAAGCAATCTCTGGATGGACTAGTTAGGTTAGAAAAAAATACTAATAAAGTACTTACTGATTTATGAAGTGAGCTTCATAGGCGTTTAAGTGTGGAATTCTGCACAGCTGCATAGGTAAAATGTTGGGCGTGCTAGTTAAGAAAATCTGTGACAAAACGAAAAAAAAATAATCGCTTTTTACCCGACTGCGCGACGCAAAGGAGGGTAATGTGTTTACCGGTCTATGTATGTATGTATGTATGTATGTATGGATGTTTCTATGTGGCGTTCTAGAGGCCAAACGCATGGACCGATTTTGATGATTCTTACGTCAATCGATTCGTCTTAATCTGGCGAGTGTGACTAAAGACATGACAGTAATCCCAAGTAACTTATGTCACCACCAGACGCCATATTGTCAAAATTAAAAAATCCAAAATCGTCAAAGTATGTCAAGATGGGTATCGTTGAATAGGTTTTTAAAAATAAATATTAGGTTTCTTGTACCATTTTTCATTTTATAGAACCGTTTAGGAAATATAACGGTTTAAAGTTAATTTACAATTAGGTATTCTTGCTTTTTATTACTAACGAACAAGTTTTTATTTTTGTTACGTAGTTACGCTTGGAACTATCAAAGTATAAGCCGTGGTATAAGCCGTGATGGTACAGGTGACAGGAATTTATTGATATAAACTAAAAAAATATTTACATAAATTGTACCTACCTACTGAATAAAAGCCTAATAACACTTAGGTACCTAAAAACGTTAAAAGAATAATAAATTTAAACAATAAATAACTAAACCCTAACTGAAATAGAATCTTACTAATATTATAAACGCGAAAGTTTGTATGTAAGTATGTATGTATAAGAGTAACCACCTCACATACGTATGTATGTGAGGTTGTTACTCTTTCACGCAAAAACTACTGAACCGATTGCGATGAAACTTGGAATATAGGTAGCTGGGGGACCTGGATTAACACATAGGCTACTTTTTATTCCCGCGGGAACGGAAATTACGCGAGTGAAACCGCGGGGCGCAGCTAGCACATTATAACCCCCTAATGAAATGAATAGATTACGAGACTTACCTACCATCAATAAATGAAAATAACTAAAAAGCGTAAAATAAAAAAATAATTTATAAAAAAACAAAAAACCCGACTGCGTAAAAAACTCGATTAAAAAATACGCATAGAAACAACAAAAAAACCAAAAAGAAAAAAACAAGCCCAGTAATTTGAAATTACGCTAAGTAATAATAGTTTTGTAATCGATACACACAGAACACATAATAAATGAGTAAAAAATTACTCACAGTCGGGACCCATTGGAAAAATTAGATTGGTAAAATGAATGGGTCCCGACTGTGAGTAATTTTTTACTCATTTATTATGTGTTCTGTGTGTATCGATTACAAAACTATTATTACTTAGCGTAATTTCAAATTACTGGGCTTGTTTTTTTCTTTTTGGTTTTTTTGTTGTTTCTATGCGTATTTTTTAATCGAGTTTTTTACGCAGTCGGGTTTTTTGTTTTTTTTATAAATTATTTGTTTTCCTATCGAACACTAAAGTGAAAGGATCTAAATTTATTTATCAAAATTTTGGCGTATATCAAAATATATTAAAAGAAAATCACTTCTACAAAAACACAACGCACGGTCGACGCTAAGCGAGATTCGAAGCAACAACGCATTTAAATTACTTATACTAAATCGGGGAGTAGGTACCTAACGACTAAACCATGGACGTCGGTGAATTAGATTAATTATGCTCACTTAACACTTATAAGAATCTCTCCTTTATTCATTTCACAGCCTATTCATTACAAAGTCTACAAAAAACTTTCCCTTTTTTTAATATTGGTGAATATAACCTAATTCTATTAGCCTTATTATAATTTGGTGAAACCAAAATTTATGGCTTTAATAAGTAGAAAAAATTAAATTTAATTTATATCCTCGGGTCAAATTTGAACTAACGAATCATGGTGATAGTTTAGTGGTGTTTGTACATCGGTTTAAAAATATCGATAGTTAAAATGTTTTATTTTAATAATGTAATAATCCGATACCCTTAAGATTTTCACAGAAAGTGGGTATGTATAACGGCAACGGGAATATTTTGTTCCGACTTTTTCAAGAGTGTGTAAGTAATTGACGACCTCTGTGGCGCGTCGGGCGAACGCTTGGCTGCTATACAGAAGGATGCGGGTTCGATTCCCGCTGGGTGCAAATATTTATGTTTAAAATAAATATTTGTATTTGGTCTGGGCGTATTTCTATCTATAATATGTATGTATTTACAAAAGAAAAATAAATATAAGTAGTATATCCGTTGTCTAGTTACCGTAACACAAGCTTAGCAGCTTACCGCGGGGCTAGATGGCGCTGTGTGTTCGTCACAGGATTTATTTATTTATTTAACTTTAGAACCGATGATTCTCGTTCGCCAGAGTCGAATTGTAATGCTTTACTGTCCAGCGACGATTAAGTCTCTAAGTCTCTAGACTAGACTAGAAGCCTAGACTTAATCGTCTAGGCTTCTAGTCTCTAATAAGAGACCTGTCTAAATTCTTTCCTGATAACATTAGTTTATACTAGGCTTTTACCTACATTAACTATTAGTAATTGGCTATTATGATGATGTTTGAATATCGATAGAAAATTATCGATAAAAAGTTTTAATAATTTAATCCAATTACTTGTTAGAACACGTTTACCTTTCTTATGTACGTATTAAAAGTCTTGAATGAAAATGTTTGCTAGTTTGCTCTCGTGTTTTCGCGATTTTGCATTGTAATAAAACACAATATATTCCGGTTTAACTCGTGTTTTATTTATGAACTGCAATGTCTTTACATTGCAGCACCTTTGTGCTGTACCAGCGTTTCACCAACTTTACGAAATGAGATGTCTTTTTAATAGTATTGTTACGATGGTGACCCAACGTTTCACTGATTTTACAGTTAGTTTCATCAGCCGAATACCGAAAAATATTGTGTTTTATTGCAATGTATGTTACAAATTTAGTAATGTTTGTATTTCGATAAAATATTATAATCGTATTAATCTTATTGGTTAAAAATAATAAGTAAGGTTATTATCACTAAAGACGTGTTTTTAACCGACTTCAAAAAAAGGAGGAGGTTATCAATTCGTCTGTATGTATATATTTTTTTTTTTTTTTGTATGTTTACCGATTACTCGAAGACGGATTGACGGATTAAGATGATTCTTTTTTTAATGGATAGGTAGGAGCTCCAAGATGGTCCCATAAAAATTTGATGTGGATCTGATGAGGGTCTTCGGAGTGATGAACAGAAATGCTCCTCAAAACGCATTAATCAATCCAGTTGTTTATCGATTACTCGAAGATGGCTTGACCGATTGAGATGATTCTTTTTTTAATGAATAGATGGGAGCTCTAAGATGGCCCCATAAAATTTTTATGTGGATCTGATGAGGATCTTCTAAGTGAGGACCGGGAATGCTCCTCAAAACGCTGTATTCAATTCAATTGTTCATCGATTATACGAAGATGGCTTAACCGATTGATATAGTTCTTTTTTTAATGGAAAGGTGGAAGCTACGAGGTGGTCCCATGAAAGTTTGATAAGGATCTGATGAGTATTTTCGGAATGATGGACAGGATAGCATCCCAGAATTCAATACATTACTCATTTTTGGACTTCTACCAAAAAGAATAGACCCCTAAAGAACTAAGTACAGATTGATGGGGCACCTGAAACCACCTTCTCATCAGCAAACTCCTCAATAATGAAAATTACGGTAACAATATTGTTGATTTTTAGGTAGGTAAGTATACTAAAAAGGGTAAAATAAAAAATAATTTAACAATTAAAAAACCGACTTCAAAAAGAAACAAAAAATAATTTAAAAAACAACCAAAAAAAAAGAATTGATAAAAATGACCAAAATAACCTCTACATAGGTACAGAGCCACCGACTAATCTGTTTTATCATCTGAAGTCGGGCAGTTTTACTGGTTGGTTCCATATTGTACTTAGTTTGGCTGCCCGACTTCAGATGATAAAACAGATTAGTCGGTGGCTCTGTACCTATGTAGAGGTTATTTTGGTCATTTTTATCAATTCTTTTTTTTTTGTTGTTTTTTAAATTATTTTTTGTTTCTTTTTGAAGTCGGTTTTTTAATTGTTAATGTTTTTCAAGTTCCATCATATTTTTAATTATATTTTAGTCGTTAATCATTTTATGAAAACACCACATAAAACTGACCATATCATTTAAATGTCATTATTTTGAAGACAATATTATTTCAATGTCAATCATTATTTGACCTTATTACTATATCATATATAGTATAGTTGACTATTTGACTATATGATTTGTATTAGAAAACTGCGATTAAAACTCAGTTTCTTTTTTCAATTTACACACAAACTTTTTTTTAAATATAAATATCGATAAAACGACACCACGTCAGTACACAACTGATACTTGTACGGAATTTGATAAAACCTTTGTTAGAAATTCAATTTAATGAAAACTGTCGCTACAGACTTGATCTTTCCACTAACAAAGAGGACTAAATAAATGCTCTCTTTTTTCAGCTTCTTAGACTGAAAAGTCGTGGCGTAGACGCGTCGGCGTAGTATTGTGAATTACTTTGTGACTGTCGCCTATTTTGTGGTTATTTCTACAAAAAAAAGTATAAAAGATAGTACATCCGTTGTCTAGTACCCATAGTACAAGCCTAGTGCTTAGTTTGGGTGTAGATTGTAATGATTTGCCATATTTATTTATTTATTTCGAAGGAGTTTGCGACGCTATGGTGACTTATTACAGCTCCTTAGTCCTAAGCGTCTCTAAGCTAAGCCCCGGGTAGACAGAAATGACCAAAATTCGTAACTCGTTCTAAGCGGAACTAATTTATTGTTCCTCTTATCACCTTTTCACCATCATCTTTATGTGACATTTGGTCGCCATTAAGATATGGGTATAATTGTCTCATAATCGACCAAAGTAGTTGGCATAGCGGTTCTTCTCTGTATAGGATCGCTAATCTTGGTAATTGTGTCGGGTAAAATGTAAAAATGAATTACCTACTTCCGAAAAAACTGCGATTTATTCCTTGAATAAGAGTTCTCCAAGTTTGGTCGAATCTGCCCTTAATAATAGTCTAACTTTTAATCGACGATTAAAGATAATAATATAATAAGTAATAAATATAACATTACAATATTATCTTCTATTAATTTACTGGAAATGTTCATTGCAATTAAGGTTCCTTTCAGTTCGGTCCATAACTGTTAACGGTACTCTAACTTGTATAATATCCATGGCCGAATGAGTTTTAGGGATGCGACCGTGTCGATAATTTTTATCGTTAAAAAGTATCGATAGTACTTTGCAGCCAGCATTTTAGGCTGCCAGCCAAGTGACGACGACTTAAATTTGTTTTTATGTTTTATTTACAACTAGGTATGTATTTGAGTATTATTCAGTAAGGTATATTTTACCAGAAATAAATATTTATTCTTAAAAATCCTTTTATGGTAATTAATCATTAATGAGAAGCTAAGAATTTTGAAAGCAAAAGATAGAATTTTGAAACTACCTAACCCACCAATCTTATTTAAAAATCAACAAAAAACTTTGAAAAATATAATAAAAATTGATTGTTCTGTATGTAAAACATGCCAATTTTGGATTACTTGTGTCTCGCTCTAACACGTTGTATTTAAAGACATAACCCTTAACATGAATGGAAATAGCTTCTCGACTTACTGAAAATGATTCCTTATTTACTCTCCTTACGTAAAAGCTAAACTGATTCGGAATAAAGCTGCTCTGTACCTAAGGTTGTAGAGATAAAAATATTTGTAGAAGATAATAATAGAATAGAGTAGAATGATTTAATTAAAATTGAAGATTTGAGCCAGAGAATTTAGACAAGTCTCTTATAAAAGACTCAAAGATCGCTTGACAGTGAAGCATTTTTAAATCGGCTGTGACGAACGTAATTCATCTGTTCCAAAGTCAAATTTTTCGAGAAATTCACACACATTTAAAAAATCGAACAAACGTTGGTGTTTGAATACCCACTATCTATGATAATCGAAAATTTGAGCCTTATTTTTATATTTATAAATAAGCAATCCTATCCAAATTATATTAGTAAGTAAAAGAGTATGTTTGTTCCTCCTTTCAAAATATTAATTCTTGTTGTTAATCTTTAATTTCAAATTTGACGTTTATCAAATAACGACAAAATACCATAATATTCTAAACAGGTTTAAGTCACCAAAGTTTCGATGCAGTTCGGTTGAAGTTCATTATGTCGTACAAAAAAAAACCACTCTGGTTGAATGTGTCTGAAGTAACCCTTTGCTTAACTCTTTTAACTCTAAAAAAATAATATTTTTTCAGCATTTAATGATTTAAATCGAACAAACGTTGAGGTAAGCAGAAAAAGAAAACTATTTCCCTATTCTAGTACTATCACACCTTGGTATTGTAACTCTACGTAACAGACATATTAAAGAAAGGTATGCTCCTTGGAAAGTCTATAACTGCGAGTGTTGCGTCGCTTCAACTGGCTGTACTCGTTATAATCTTAGCCTAATGGAGCATTCGTTAGGGATGGGGTGTGCCGTGTGCCTCAATTTACCGACGGTCGATTTATTAATTTACTATAAATATTAAAAAATAAATTACTAGAATTGATCGAGAATTAATAACTATTTAAAGAGTTTATTTCGTTTTAAAATTTTGATAAACTCTAATACACGAATAATCTTATCCCCCAAATCTTAGTTTACTTCTTGTCCGTCTAAAGGTTGCCTGGAAGATTTCGCTTTAAGCGATAACGCCGCCCATTGCTACACCGAGATTTAATTTTTTTTATGTTTGTTTATCATTTATTGTATTTGTTAATTTTGATGTGTCGCAGTAATCGCAAAATCTATGTTTTTTTATCCGTTTGATTTAATTTTTACTTCTGGTTGATGCTAAATGTGTACCTACTTGATCGGTGGTAAGTTTCAACAGCAGTTCGACAGCACTTAGTCGTAATGCTAAACGGTCTAATTTATGTTCCAAAGGAAGCCATGTCAAAACTTATTTCACTATCTTCTAGATGAGTATGATCTTCTTTTCTGAACCACATACTATCAAAATCCATATTCTATCTATATTCTTAACACAAATGTTTGTTTGTATGCTAGGACTAGAAGTAATTACTTACCATTCGTATAAACCTAGATCTACAGACAATAAATCATTTCATTCCATATTTTATTTCATTTCTGTTGATATTGATCATATTCTCACCTAAAGATTAAATAAAAAATAACATATGAATGTGCTACAGAATCATAAATCAAATTCCAATAGGTATTTACCTATTACAATCTAAATCACAACAGTCAACAACTTAGCAAATAGTTCAACGAACATAAATAAAAACAACGTTAAAAAGCAGCAATGAAAGAAGGCGGTTTATCGAGTTTTTATCGATAAAGCTTGTTTTATCGTCCCACCCCTAGGCCCCGGAGGCTCGTCATGTGTAGTAAACAACTGTAACCAAAGACTTTGATCTATTTGTTTGACGTTCGATTTAGTTTCCTTTGTCAGCAGTCCTTGCTGATTCTCTAACACCAGCAAGGCTCGCGTAGCTCGTGTAGTCTAGTTGGTAAGAGCGCCGGGGTAATTACCCGAAGGCACAATTTCAAACCTCGCCGCGAGTAAATTTTTGAAGATGTGTTTTTCCTTTAAAATATTTCTACCAGCAGAATTAAAATAGCCCACTTTAAATCTACGAAAAAAACCTGTCACCCAGAATGAAAACCTCTTATTATGCGGTATAATGAGTTTTCGATAGATATTTTAATAGTTTTGTCTTTCAATCAAAGATCATAACATAATCATAATAAAAATATCATAAACAAGATCATAAGCTAACCTAAAGATAGATTACTTATGGATATGTCAGTTCTGTAATACGGCGCCATTTTGTACCTTGTTTCGTTTTCGAACGTCATTTGTATAAATTTTGATTGTCTTTCTTTCAGCAGCAGATCCAGATCAGGACGTTTGATAGAACCACAAACAAAAAATATGACTGTAATTTTTTGTTTGTGGTTCTATCAATCGAATTGAGATCATCCTCTTTGTTTGAAGTCGATTAAAAATACCATGAATCGAACCAGTAGAACTCCGCGATTGGACTTTTGTCTAATCGCGAAGTTCTACTGATGGTGCTATTCGATCTGCCGAATAAAGCCTGGACGCGCCATTCACTTCTGGATGGTAATAAAAAGTAAAAACGCTTATGCTTTATACGTTATCTTTCACACAACCATGAATCATTATCGGAGCCGGATAATGTTAAGGGGTGGATAAGAAATTTTTCATTTTACCCTCAGTATCTATCCTGTAAGGTTTCAACTCGCCCGTCGAATACTCCTCCTAAATAGTTAGATTTAGTGAATCGCGTTGCTGTTTGGACTCCGTAAACATTGCCTACTCTGATAGTTTGATTGTAATCCGAAATATATCTCGTTAGAATAGGAGAAAACATACAAGTAAGACGTATTATGTACAAATGTTTATTGTACGTAATATTCTACATAAACAATTTTTGAATTTATGTGAGTTCGAAAATTTTAATTTTTATCATTAGCCACTCTGCAAGCATTGAATTTTTATCCAAAATCTTTTTTTTTCGTTTTTGGATAAACAATTAATGCTTGCTGCGGGACTTGAATTTGTGCCAACTGTGCAGCTGCGACGTATAAGGTTGCGGGTTCGATGATTTATACCTTTGGTCCAGTTAGATGTTTGTATTATTGAAAATGCGATTCACTTTTTCATTGATTTGATTCAGAGTCACTCTCCACCTATGTCGGTAGAACAACTGGGAATTTTTAAACATTAATTCTGTAAGGTATAAAATTTTGCTTTACAACGGGCTTCAATCTTAACTCTTCTTTCCATTTCCGTAACGAAAAATTACGTATTATATTATTACTAGCTGCGCCCCGATCCCGCAGGATTATCGGGGTCAAAAGTATCCTAGGTTAATTTCCATCACTTAAACTATCCCTATGCAAATTTTCATCCAAATCGGTCCAAAAATTAAAAAAAATATGTAGTTGTGGAAAACCCTTATCACTAAGGGGTGATATATAGTAGCCTATCCTACTGACTATGCATATAAAATTTTATAAAAATCGGTCCAGCCGTTTAGGAGGAGTATGAGATCTAACACTGTAACACGAGAACTGTATACAAGATGTAACAGGTTAGCCCTTTTAAGCCGAAAGGGGGTTGTTCTAGACGTCTAGGCGAACACCTTTTGTTCTACGACTTTTGAAAATTCGAACATTTTTTTGAAAATTTTGAGTTTATGTTTCAGTGAAAAAAACAGCTGTTTTGAAAATAAAGGTAATTGAAGGTTTGATTGTAGTAGACCAAACGAAATAAAAGTACAACATAAGGTCAATGACCTCGAACACTTAGAAACAGCTGATCTTCAAGTAAACTTTACACTTAAATTTGTCGAAAAGTACTTCGAATTTCCAAAAGTCGTAGAACAAAAGTTGTTCGCCTAGACGTCTAGAACAACCCCCTTTCGGCTTAAAAGGGCTTACCCGTTACATCTTGTATAAGATTATATTATGTAAAATAGTAGGCAACTAGAACATATTAAATTCGGCCTAAGGCTGAGTTCCCACCAGCAGAGCGGAGTCACAATGTGTCAGTTTAACATCATCACCATCGTCATATGATTTAGCTAAATTTCGATCTTTACGGCAGTGACTGCCGTCTGACCGCCCAACCCCGAAGGAAAAGTCTGCGCACGATCCTCGACCGTTCTTTAGCAGGTGTACCAAGCCAGCACGTGAGGTTGACTTAAATAAATAAATAAATAAATATTTTACTACATTGCACACAGCGCAATCTAGCCCCAAACTAAGCACTAGGCTTGTACTATGACTACTAGACAACGGATATACTAAATGTTAGACTTTTTTTTTGTAAATATATACATATTATACATAGAAAGACTCCCAGACCAGATACAAATATTTATTTTTAAGCATAAATATTTGCACCCGACGGGATTCGAACCCGCAGCCTTCTGCATTGCAGTCGAGCGTCCGCCCGACGCGCCACAGAGGCCGTCGGGCCCATACATCTTTTTGCATGCTTTGTTAAAGTAAAAATACTAAACGACTTGTAATTATAATAAGATCTGCTGTAATGTTTACCGCTGTACTGTATTTTTGGCAAATAAACTATCTAAATATTGAATCTAAGGTTGAAATCTATAGTGCGTACTTTGACTTTGCTCAGACTGAGCTTAGCAAAGACTAAGCATAAACTGTGAATTGGAAGTCGAAATTCGTTTTGTAATATAGGTACTTACGAATAAAATAAAAATAACTTAACTTCAGAGACGCACAGTTTAGGTCATTACATTAGTTTTGATTGGTTTACATTCTAAATTTGAAAAACTTCGACTTTACTATGCAAATACTTTGGATAGTTGCGAAGATCGCTTTATAAAAATACCAAAATTATCTTTAGTCAAAGTTTTCGCAAAGACAAAGTACGGACTATAGGTTTCAGCCTTAGTGAACTCCATAAATTCATCATAATTCATTTTAACATCCAAATATAAAGCCTAATTTACATTACGAAACTAGTGTCATGCATTATAGAATAAATTTCACAAAAGCAGTCTCGCAGAAGTTACTGAAAGATATATTGGTACCACTGTCTCTACATATATTTATTTTTCTGAAATGACTATAAAATATGAATATAAAAATGACTATAAATTCCATGCCACTAGTTTCATCATGTAAGTACCGCTTAATTTTCTTAAGTACTTAAGTGATTCTTTCGGTGACTTTACCTATTAAAACCGTCGTTGAATAATAAAACACAATATTTACCGGGTTTGACTCGCGTCAACCTTGAAAAAGCTAACTGTAAAGTTGGCGAAAGCTCGGTCGTTAAAAATAATGACGTTATTGAATAAAACGTGAGTAAAACCTGGTAAATATTGTGTTTTATTGTGCAAAATCGCGTAAACCTTAGACAAAATTACGCCGTTGGCTGTTAAACTGACCTATGATTAACTCCGCTCCGCTCGCGTCGTGAACCCGGCTTTAGTGTTCGGTATTGCACAGGCGCTAAGTGGTAATATCTGAAGTCTAGACATTCTATTTATGTAAATAGCTCAATTTGACGCCATTTTGAATAGTAGAAGCTCTTAAATTGTCACAGCTCCTACTACAATGGTTTTTATACGATATACTGTAAGTACTGTAACACGAAACCGGCCGTGTAGTTCCGGCTACATCGTCCCTCCCCATCTTAGCCTCCCCCGAACCTAGTCTAACGGGGAGTCTAGTGAACCTGGATTTAAAGATAAAGATAAGATAAAAAAAAAGATAGATTTATTCTTGCCGACAACTTATAGGTATAAATACAAAAACACTATATAAGAATAGGTGAATATATATAACGGTGATTTTCACTAAGTTACGTAAGCCTAATTAAGTTAGGAGTAAGGAGTTATCATATAGTTAGTAGAAACTATTTGATCCCACGGCCAAATAAAATAAAATATTGACACATCTATTTACAGTAGATGTGGTCAATAAAGAACATACATACTGTGCCGATCCCATATAATTTGAGGTTTTAGCAGACCCCGAGCTCCCGAGAGACTCCCGAGACGTAATTAACTGGGAATATCACTCAGATGAGAAAGGCAGGTGGAACAAAAATACTGTTTAATTAAAAAAAACTTTTGAAATTGGTATAAACCAACCACATAAACCAACAAGCAAACAATTTGCGTCCGGGTCAAATTGAAAACCTCCTTCTTTTCTCCAAGTCGGTTATAAAACCTAAACAGAATAATAAAACAATCAAACAAACAACCCAGAAAAACCCAACAAATTAAAAACCGATTCTCAACTCGATTAAATACAAAAATCGAATTGTAAAACAGAAGAAATATTTCGTAAAACACTAATCACTGATTAAAACACCGCATTCCTCAAAAACGTTTTCTGTCTTAAATAATTTAATAATATTACAACAGTTCTCGACGGCAGTTGAAACAATATCATTCGAATGTTATCTTAATCGATTCTAGTACAAGACAAATCGATATTCCTTATCATAGGGCTATAAGATCGCTGATACATAATTAATTGCTTTTCGTATGGTAATCGAAATGTTCAGTTTGACCCTTAGGTCGCCTACTAGTGGAACTCGAATAGTTTTACCAAAAATAGAACAATCGAATATCGATCTAGTTGAAAGTTAACTCATGTTTTCGGTTTCAATCGCGTTGATGTTATCATAATTATAAGGTATTTTGTCAATGCTCTACCTCATAATATTATTTCTCGGTCTATCCCTGAGGATAATAATACTATTATATTCCTTATGGGTACACAATTTTGTCATTGCAACGTGATTAAAACCGGGAAAATGAAATGGAAAATGGTTTCGTTTAAAAAATAGAATACTGTAATCTTGTTCGAGTATTTTAGAAAAATGGCAACGTTGGCAAGTTCAGATAGCAATGCCGACCCGTTGGTATTTTTGTTTTATTCCAGAGATTCTGGAACGATTCACTTGAAAAAAAAAAATACGACAATACTAGAATTTTAGAAAGTTTAGCAAGTCATTAGAACCTGCCCAAGTTATATTAGATTTTAAAATAGAGAAGCAAAGATGGGTGGCCTAATTGGTCAAGTCGCTATACTCCCAGATTGTGTTGAGTAAGCGTTGTTGGTTCGAATCCTCCTCAGTGTCAACCAAACTTTGTGTTTTTGTGTACCTAATAATAATTTAAGTTAATTTCCTATTCTAAATTCGATAGTAACATGTCAAAGTTACAATAACACTGGTAGTGAAATAGGTCGAACAGTTTAATGTTTAATCAATTAATCTTTGAGGGTCGGTCCTTCTACTACAATAGGGAAAATGGTTAATAGTTCAAGCTATAGTTTCCGTTCTATAACAGATTTTAAGTGATTAGATATTAATGGGTTTTGAAAGGTGAGGTTTCAAAAGTGATTTCCGATCGAGTTTTTGTAGTTGAAATTTTATTTTTAGACAAAACTAGCTGCGTTCCACGGTTATATCCCTGTGTAATATTGGGTTAAAAAGAAGCATATCTGTTTCTGATCCGTCCTGACTTCGCACTCTCAAGTCAGTTCTATTTTCTTACTTTTATCAAATAGATAATTAGTAGGTACTATGGCAGACACGCTTGATTCACCGATTCGTAGGCACGTTCGTGATGTGCTGTATGACTCACATTTTATTATACTTTATACTAAAACTGGACCTAAGATAAACCAAATAACAAATGAAAATGTATTGTTTCGAAAGTAAATGATTTTAATTTGAATTAGTACTGCTATCTACCCAATTTTTTGGAAAAATGAAAATCTGTTAAATAAATAATAAACAAGCTGTAAGCCACAAAATAAAACGCGAGTAAAACCCGGTATAGGTAGGTATATTATTACGATTGAAACAATTCAATTACTGATTTTTGCGATTTCATATAAATGCAATTTAACAGTTACAGTCGCTAGTTTTTAGTGCAAATAAGGGCAAATATCAATTTGTTTGCCATTGAATGACGTAAAAATGTCGTGAATAGAACAATTTCAATTGTTACAATCGACATTTGTTAGCTATAGAGTTACGTTATCAGGCCGGGTTAGGGGTTTAAGTCTTTGACACAGAAGAATACTCACAGACACAGAAGAATACTCACATGCGCCTGTGTCCCCAACGTAAAGCACAGGAGGAACTCGTTAGGTTTTAGTGGGAAGGCCGTGGCGCTTTACGCCCGGAGAGCCCCACATACTCCTTCGCCTCCCCCTGGGGGTGGAGGGGATGCAATTCAATACATTTTCCTAACGTTAAAAAAAAAGGGATTTAAGTCGTCCACATCGAAACTAGGACCAGGGACCACTTGTACCCTTTCGAATTTGACCGCTGGATATAGGCTACTTCCAATCTCGATATTCCCGCGGGATCAGGACTTTGCGGGTGAAACTACGGCACACCGCTAGTTATTCAAATAATATTTTATTAAGGAGTAGCAGAAAATTTAATAAATCCTATGTCTAAGTTAAGATTTCAATTCACATCAAAGTGAAATTTTACTTTGACGCGCGTCGAGAGCATCGGTCCTACTTTGTCGGCGGTTTTCGCGGTTTTACAGAAACAATTGATTTTTTGCTGATTGATAGAACTAGACATTAGAAGGTATTTGAGACAATGACGACCTCTGTGGGATGGAGGACGAGTCGCTGATACTCACATAGGAAAAAAAAACGTTAACCGCTTACGTGCGAGTCGAACTATAGCGTTGAGAATTGAATGAATGAATGAATAAATTCTTTAGTATACGCACCAAATACAAATACGTACAAAGAAAACAAACACAACTTAAAAATTGATGGCAAAATGGGCGGTCTTAATATAGCAATAGGATAATAGGCAATAGGATTCCGTACTTCCATTATAGGTAATGGGTATAGGTACTGCCAGAATAAATTAAAATGGTCCAATATTTTTATGCTTTTTTATGGTATAAGTATTGTTGTTATAGCGGCAACAGAAATGCATCATCTGTGAAAATTTCAACTGTCAAGCTATCACGGTTCATGAGATTACAGCCTGGTGACAGACAGACTGTAAATCTTAGTAAAATGGTCCCGTTTTGACTTTGGAAACGGAACCCTAAAACAGTCAAGTCGTCGTATGTATACCTAAGTCCTAAAATGTATATTGCGTGTATTTATTTCCCTATAATTTATTTCTGAATAATTTCAATTATAATAAACTAGCTGCACCCCACGGTTTTACCCGCGTAAGTCCCGTTCCCGCGGGAATATCGGGATAAAAAGTAGCCTATGTGTTATTCCCGGTATCCAGCTACCGATATTCCAAATTTCATCGCAATCGATTTAGTAGTTTTTGCGTGAAAGAGTAACAAACTCACATACATACGTACATACAAAAAAACTTTTGCGTTTATAATATTAGTAAGATTTTACAAAGGCAGAATATTAATCCTCTCTCAAGTAAAGATCTCTGACTGAGTCACGATTTAAAATACGCGGCTAAGACACAGTTCACAAAGGTAAAGCCACCCTCATCACTCGAGTAGGACTGACAGATTTCAAACACACAACCCACAGAGCATGTCTAAAGCAACAAACAAAGGATTCGAAAATGAACACAAACAGGCACAAATAAAAGCTAATAAAATAAATTAAATTTTCACACGGTTTTCAACAAGATTTAGACAGTGGAACCTACCTACGGGTCTGTCAAAGACGATAAAACCGGTTGAATGATCATACCGCGAATTTTTATACAAAACACAACTTACCGTTTCGGGCGAAGGGTGAGGTAATATTCTACAATCAAAAAATGACTGTTGTTTGATATCTAACTTTGTGATTGGCCATTGCCTTACCTATCTATACCAAAAAGTCCCCAAATTTTTTTATAAGTAAAAACACAACTCACCGTGACGGGCGGGTGAGGTAATATTCTACAATCAAAAAATGACTGTTGTTTGATATCTAACTTTTTGATTGGTCATTGCTTACCTATCTATACTTAGACTGTCCCGGGGTCCCTGTCCTTATCCCCTGTCCCCAGTGCTAACTCTTGTGATTGGTCTTGCACTGACATAAAGTCAGTGTACAATCAATCACAAGAGTTAGCGCGTTAGTTAGTTAGGGCTAAGTATACCAGCGTAAGTCAACCTTAGGCTCTTTGTGATTGCCGAATGCGATATCTATCTATACTTAGATTCTTTGTGATTGGCCGTTCTTGCGCGAGTGTGTTACTAAAAAGACGTACTATTTTCGTGAGAAGCGAATACTATAAGCAGTCAACTAGTTTTATTGTCTTTGGGTCTGTATAACAAACAGAACAACAGTTTTATAAAGGATTTTATCGGAAGTTAGGCGTTAATCGGACAGACAAAGCCGGGGGGCGTGTTTCCGTTTCCTGTTTCAATTGAAGGCGTTCCTCGAAACGGGTGAGGGTTTGCAATTTAATTAATTTAATCAGATGTAAATAATGAAACAAGTAATTACGGCGATACATCCTATCCTACTAAAATTATAAACGTGCGTGTAAATAATTTTCCGTAAAAACTACTTACTTTTTATTCAGATATTCCTAAAGGACCGGGACTTAATCAGTTGAAAATGCGGGGCGCTTCAATTTATACAGATTTATGAAAATATTTGGTTGTTATCTGATATCAATCTACTCGATAATGTAGCCAATTTCTATTGATAAAAGATTTTTTTCGGTAAGTTGATAGTTCCGGAGCTAATTCATTACAAACAAATAAATCGTTCCTCTTTATAATATAAGTACCCAAGATCGGTAACCGAGTAGGTACCTATATGCGTTTTGGGTGAGAGGGTGTTTGTTAGTTTGTTATTATTAGTTACGGAAACGGAAATACGCAGCCCGGAGGTAAAGGTTGTTTGCCCTACAACTCCGACTAAAGTTTCACACGGACGGGCGTGGAGCTCGGAATTTTGAATTATGTGAGGAATAATCCTTTTTGTTGACAGTGGCAACAAATTGAATTTAGACATTTTCCCCCTTACTTATAAACGCTGGCATTAGCCAGCACCGCAGCTATTAAGCTGCATAACTATGTATCGTTAGTCTTTTACTGTGACATGAAGTTTTAAAGTTGACAGACAGAGACAAACGTCACAAAACTCGTTCTCACCTTAAGTTCGTATTCAGAATCACCTTAAGCACGTTGAAGTGACGTTTTGCGCAAGACGCCTGGCACAAACAGGATCGCAATTGGAGAGGCCTAATATCCAGCAAGCAGTGGACTGCAACAGGCTGATGATGATGATGTAGTCTTTACACCAAACTTTTTTTGAACCAAAAACGTGTAATGTCAAGCAATATTCTATTTTATATTTTAACTAACAATAGTTGTGAATATAATAACGTCAGCAAAATTGTAACAAAAGCTGAGTGCACGCATAAGGCGTTTGTGAATACGGCTCTATTTCACTTTAAAATTATTCAACTCTAATCGCCTAAATACTAATAAAACCTACCTACCTACCTACCTTTAAAAAGTCTTGAATAAAATCGCAAAACAAAAACTTCGCCAAACTAGGAACCCACCCTTTTATCATAAGTCCATCTTCTATCTATTCCTTTGTAAAGATCTCGGTTACTATGACCCCGCCTTTCTCGCCCAACTTTAACAAAGGGCAAGTTGTTTTTTCTTTAGAAATTTTCATGCAAGTTTAGATAGGTACCAGTAATAAGTGTAAGGCTGGAAGGTAACGCAATCTTCTTAGACGGTTTTTATTATACGTGGTTACATAGGTGCTAACATAGAGACGAAGATTTTCTGTAGTGGAATTACCTACTCCTTAACTGAGCGATCTACCCGATTGCGTCCCTATTGGGAGCCCAGGGCTCGCTAACCCTCCAAATTGTTTGAGATCGGAACAGTATATAGGCAAGTCATTTTATTTATTTACTAGCTGCGCCCCGCGGTTTCAACCGCGTAATATTTATCAAAATCGGTTCAGCATTTTTTTCTTTTATAAGAACCATCTCCTGATCATAACGAAGACAATAAAAAAATAATTATCGAAATCGGTCTAGCCGTTCATGCGTGATGCCGCCCGTGACCAAGGGAAAAAGGAATTCATTTTTATATATAAAGATTTTGCGCTTTAATATGACAACAAAAATACTAATGAGTAATAAAAATAAAAAACTTAAATCTAGAGTGACACAATAGGCGGCCTTACCGCTGGGAGCGGTTTCTTCCAGGCAACCTTGGGATGAAGAGGATCACACGAATGATTAAAGGTTAGGGGCGTTTACTTTAAATCAAGGATATCTTATCATCATTGTCATTGTAATGAGGATCACAGTCGTTACCTCATTACAATGACAATCTACTTTACTTTAAATAGATTTGGCAATGTTTTTATGGCTGCCCATCTGACTGACACCAACCATGTTTGGGATCAAGCAGTTTACCAGACACCGTGCTGGGAGAATTATAATGGTTTCTTCACCTAAAATCTTCTAAACGGAGTGCGATAAAACTTTGTATGAAGTTAGCTGGAGATATGGGTTAGCACATGTAAGATACTTATTATCCACTTATTACAGAAGGAGTGGAAGTTACTCCGGTCAAACCCCGAGGCAATTATACATTATATACACCTACATTTATTTGGGGTTGAGATTCCCCTTTTTAGGACCAAAATGTCGAATTCCTAAAATGTTGTATATCAAAACGTAGGGAAACACTGAGAAAGTTATTAGAGGCGATTATCCATCTATCGCGTCGTAAATTCGGAATTGCTTCTAGTGTTTGCGTGTTTTCCACACCTCTATGTCAGCACCCAGTCGGTAACTGAGATGTTTTTATTAGCAAGAACCCACTTACTTACCTTCGTTAAAGTGTTTGCAGGATATTTTCATTGCTCGATTTTTACTTCCATGCTCCTTCTTTTACAAAACAAACGGTCTTGTTTATTTACTATTTGTTGCGTAGACCATTTTGATTTTAAGTACACCAGAATCAAAATATTTTACTGGTACAAACAGTGTTTTAAATTTTTAAACATATCCAAGTGGAACTTAAGTTTTTAATGTCCATCAGTCGGCCTTTTTATAGAGTTTCGTACCCAAAGTGTAAAAACGAGACTTAATTACTGAGCCTCCACTGTCTGTCCGGCCGTCTGCCTGTCAGTAGCCTGTATTTCATGAACCGTAATAGCTTGACTGTTGGAAATTAAAAACAAATAGGTATCTGAGGGAGGCTCCCACATGTATGTGACATACAACACAATCGTGATTTTTAAAAGTGAAACACAACACAACGTTAGCGCGATTTGGTTTTACCACTGCCGCCATCTATGTAGTATTAATATTGAGTCAGTTGCGTTCACGGATTTCACTAGGTTTTACATATTCGGGTGTCTAAACTCGGCCAGTGGTTCATTAAGCAATTTGTCTATTCTTTTGACGAATTTATGAACTTAAAACTATAACTTGACATTTTTGACACTTAATTTTGACAAATTTATGTAAATTCTGGGCATTTTTTGTGCCATCATTTTATTCTTTTTAGTCATTAAAATGTGTCTGATACGATTATTTGATGAGTTTTAAATTATTAGGATTTTCGTTTTTAATATATTATGATTAGTGATTTGTAAGTCTAATTTTATGATATTTGACTTGTATTATATATAGGTAATAAATTTGCCTATAACCTTTAAATGATATGAATATGAGTGCAACTGCGGACTTTAACTAGTTCGTATATAATATACTTATAACCAACTCTCCATTTAAGCTTTCATAATTAAAGCCAAAACAAGAGCAATATATTTTAATTAAAAAGGAAAAATAAATCCTTCCCTCCTGACTGAACAAGAACTGACAAATTTCAATTTAAATTCACAATTTTGAAAGCTGAATTAAACAAAAATACCACGGAACAGGGACGTAATGAAGAACGCCAGAGGAGGGGGCGAAAACTAGAATAATGGACGGTTGAAAATCAATACCGCCAACATTTTTGGCTTCTTTGCGCCGAGTAGGTACGATCAAGGTATTTTTATTTTATTGATTATTTTCGTGATCAATCAAAGAAAATGTCCCTGAGCGTTGTATTTCAAGTATAGTATAATGGATTGCAATGATGTATAATTTGTTATAAATTTATTAAAATAAATAAAATTACTTAAATGGGTAGATTTTGCGATACCTCTACGTATAGGCGGAGACAGCCCTCTCTTTTAGTCAGCCTAGATCCAACCCTGTATTCACTTGCGATGCTTTCAGGTAGGAAGAACAATTAAACCTAAACAATCTTGAAACCATTTTGAAATAACAATACGTCAATCGCAGATCCAATTCATACATTGTGTAAAGTATTTTGTATTAAAGACTTTAAATTGAAATTGGGTGTTCTAACAACGACGTTCAAATTTTGATTATACCTACCTTTTTTAAGGTGTTTGAGTAATTTTTCGAACATTTTCAATTTGGAACTTCTGTTCCAAAGTGCATCACGCGCCGCGCCACTCCTATCGAGATTATAAAATACTAGCTGCGCCCCGCGGTTTTACCCGGGTAAGTCCAGTTCCCGCGAGAATATCGGGATAAAAAGTAGCCTATGCGTTATTCTCGGTATCCAGCTACCTATATTTTAATTTCATTATATAAATTTCATCGCAATCGGTTCAGTATTTTTTGCGTGATTGAGTAACAAACATAAATACCTACACGCATACTCACAAACTTTCAGCTTTATAATATTAGTAGGATTGAAATAAGTGTAACTTTTTTTGATAGAAATTTCTTTGCTTACCGTTTTCATAAATTTTTGAGTCAATAATTTTTGATCGCAGTCCAGTTGCAAGTATAATAGTTTCATTTTTAGAATATTGCAAGCCATTGTAATGATATAGAAATGGAACTTTGAACAATTGTAATACATGAATTTCAACAGATCTTATTTTCTAAGACATATGAACGTCGACTACTAATCTTTTTTTTACTGAATTTCTTGAATATTTTAACATTTTTTAAAGCTTTTAATTAATAAGTAATCCCCTAGGTCTTTTGTAATAGGTACGATATCACATTTTTTATTTAAACAGCGACGGTTTCTGTTAAAATTGAATTATAAGAAATTCTCTAATGGGAATTGATTGTTTTAGGAATGAAACATTATCCATTGCTTTTTAGCTTTAGTAGCTTTTAGCCTACTGCGGTGAATATTAAAAAGAGAGTCATGTGTTTGACCTGTCCTACTAATACATGCGAAAATTTAGATGTTTGTTTGTTTGTTTAAAGATACATTATCGAGAAGTAATATAGGCTACTTTTGATCCCGATATATTCTCACAGAATCGAAACTTAGGGGTGATTTATATTAGACCGTCACGAGCGTCGGCCGGGTCCGAGTTTCGTTGTATTTTGCTCGGCCGCCATTCGGTTGCAAGAGACCGATCGACTGCTCGCCGAGCAATGGACAACGAAGCTTGTGCTCGTGACGGTCTAATATAAACATCCCTTTAATAAACGGGTGAAACCGAGCGACGCAGCTATTTATACCTACTTATAGTAGGTACCAAAATGTAATATTGAAACAGTCTCGCATACATTTCGCCTGTAGTCAATCGTTCGCGAGACGAGCGCTCGATGTAGTCCAGAGTTGTACAAAATATTGGAAAAGTCTCAGAAACGTAGTTTATTACTTTTTCGTTGTTCTCTCAGGCTAAACAGACAACGGACTGATCAGTTGACCGATCGGCCGATCGACGATTATACATTAGTTGAAAAATATCGTCAACCATTTAAGCTATTTTTACTGAGCAGTTTTAAATGTACAGTCGAACTTCTACTACTTTGGACTGTGCCGATTGCATTTCAGTAAGCTAATGTGAAATGGTCTCAAATCTGACAGGTCAGTTAAAAAGACCAGTAAAAAAGGCACAAAATGGCGCTGTTTTTACCGGGAAGACTGAAAGTCCATTTACATAGTAAAGATGGCCTGAAATAAATAAATATAATATGTACCTATTTCTATTTTTTTGTATACAATTCTAACAACTTCCATTACTACAGAATAAACCCAAAGCGATAGTGTGCAACATTAGATTAAATAATTTTAATCTAAAGTTTTAATCTAGTAATTAATGTATACATTAAATTAAATTAAAAATATATTAAAATTATGAGATCTATTATGGAATTTTTAAGCTGCCGTTATAGATCGCATAGTGAAGTCACCCTAGTGAATTCACTCAGAGAGCATGATAAATATATCCAGATTTGAAATTTGTGATCTGCATAGATTAAATCTGAGTATCTCTGTGACCTCGTTATATCTTTAAAAGTTCTTTTTGTTTGATAAAGTTTAGATGTTTTGTTTACTCCACTCGTTGTCGCGTGAATTGCAGGTCAGTTTGTTACTTTTTTATTAAAAAGTGAAACAAAACTTATCGATTATTTTTAACCGACTTCAAAAAAGGAGGAGGTTCTCAATTCGTCGCGTATATTTTTTTTTTTATGTTTGTTCACCGATTACTCGAAGGTGGCTTGACCGATTAAGATGGTTATTTTTTTATTGGAAAGGTGGAAGCCCCGAGGTGGTCCCATAAAAATTTGGTGAGGATCTGATGAGGATCTTCGAAGTAAGGACCGGGAATGCTCCTCAAAAACCTATATTCAATTCGCTTGTTCACCGATTACTCGAAGGTGGTTTGACCGATTGAGATGGTTCTTTTTTAATGGAAAGGTGGAAGCCCCGTGGTGGTCCCATAAAAATTTGGTCAGGATCTGATGAGTATCTTCGGAACGATGGACAGGATAGCTTCCCAGAATGTAATAAATTACTCGTTTTGGACTTCTACCAAAAAGAATAGACCCCTAAAGAACTAAGTAATAATAATAAATAAATAATAAATAAATCCTGTGACGAACACACAGCGCCATCTAGCCCCGTGGTAAACTGCTAAGCTTGTGTTACGGTGGCTAGACAACGGATATACTTCTTATATTTATTTTTCTTTTGTAAATACATACATATTATACATAGAAATACGCCCAGACCAGATACAAATATTTATTTTTTAAGCATAAATATTTGCACCCAGCGGGAATCGAACCCGCAACCTTCTGCATTGCAGCCAAGCGTTCGCCCGACGCGCCACAGAGGTCGAAGTACAGATTGATGGGCCACCTAAAACCACCTTCTCATCAGCAAACTCCTCAATAATTAAAATTACGGTAACAATAGGTATTGTTAATTTATTTGGCAGTCGAAAGTAGGTAGGTAGGTACTAAAAAGGGTGAAATAATTTTTTTTTTACTGGCGGTATGGTTCCATATTGTACTTAGTTTGGCTGCCCGACGTCAGATGATAAAACAGATTAATTAGTCGGTGGCGCTGTATGTAGAGGTTATTTTGGTATTTTTAATAAATTCTTTTTTTTTTTTGGTGGTTTTTAAATTTTTAAATTATTGTTTGTTCTTTTTTTAAGTCGGTTTTTAATTTATAAATTATTTTTCAGTGTACGACTTTGTGTGGGTCTGTAATTAATGACTCTTCAATTGTATGAGTCCTCATTCGAACCACCTACATAAAGAAGCCTACTTATACTGGTTCTAGTCTAGTGTGGGCACTTTCTTACATTGGGGGGTTTGTAGGTGTCTAAGGTACACGAACGATTTTGCGTTGTGTAAAAGCACACCGCTCTAAAGCGATGTTGGCGACTCCTACTTTTATTCCTGGTTCGAATCCCAGCCGAGCGCAAACTAATGTCTTTATGAATATTAACATCGTTCTAACGGTGAAGGAAAACATCGCGATGAAACCGACATGCCCAAGGACTAAGCAAGGTCTGAAGTCATGGGACACTTACCAATACGGAGTAGGCTCTTGTGGCATGTCTGAAGTCTTTAGGGTATCGAATATATCATATAGATTTTTCGTCGGTTTTCGCGTCATCGCTAATATAAAATCGAAAATATATTTCATATATTACGCATGTAATGTAAATAATATTCCTTATTACATCAATGTTCTAACTAACATATTTTCAACTATATAACTAACTAGCTGCGCCCCGCGGTTTCACCCGCGTAAGTCCCGTTCCCGTTTCAGCCCGCGGGATTAAAAGTATTCTATGTCCTTCTCCTGGTTCTAAGCTACCTCCCCACCAATTTTCAGACAAATCGATTTAGCCGTTCTTGAGTTATAAATGGTGTAACTAACACGACTTTCTTTTATATAGATAAAGATAATATATTTTGATGATTGTAAATAAAAACATGATCCCAAAAAAACCCTATGAGTTTATTGTGGCTTCTTCTCATCGGAGGGCGGGTTCCGAACTAAAGTCATAGTTGTAAGAACACTCGACGTATTTAAAGTGATAAATACATCCAATTCAAATTCCCGACTTTGACTTTAACCTATCTTGAACAGCATTGTCGCGCAAAAACTTTACCAAAGTATGTTTACTTAACCATGCTCCTCTGAAACTGTTGGCATTATAATGTAAAAACTAGGTATCTACAATATGTAGAGCTTATATGGCTATATGCGAGGGGCTTGTTTTGATCCTTGCTCCCGTGGGGTTTTTGCCTGAATTGTACAGTTAATCGAGGCTTGTTTAGCAAAGTGCGTACTGTTGGGCGGGAAGGGTGGGGTAAGAGTTTTAGAGGCGGATTTTTTTGTTAAAGACTTATACAGATATAGAATATACAGGATAAAAAAACGACTGTAAATAAAATCGTTGAAAAAAACTATTTTTAAAAATAAAGGAATGTTTCCTTTTCGCTAAATTTGCTTTTATTAATTTGCCCATTATTAATATCAAGGATACTTGGATTCCTTCAACCATAATCTTTTTCCACTCAGAATATGTAAATTATTTTTTGCTTTGCAATTATTCACAGTGTATTTCGTATATAGGATATAGTTTATTTGTGGAAAAAGTAAAGTCACTAGATTACTTCGAAAGTTTATTTTTTAATTTCCTAAATAAAGTAGGGCTACAGGTTCTAAAAGCTTTGTAAAATGTTTTAGGAGACTAATTAGTTTGTTTTGAGGTTGCCTTTTCTTCGAATGATTTGTTCTTATTAGGTAACATAAATCGATGTTATAGATTTATAATCATTATTGAAAACCAATATGGATTAGACTCTAATCTATAATGGTTTTATGATTAGAGAAGCGAAAACTTAGTAAATCGCTATTCCATACTTTATTTCAGTACGTAGGTATAAAATGTACCTACATAAGGGAATTTCATCATTAACTTTTACAAAATGAATTATTGCAAACTGACTCTTATTAACCGACTTTAAAAACGGGGGAGATTCTCAATTAAGTCGTGATTATGTTTTTTAGTATTCCATACCCCAAGGGTGAAAACGGGACCATTTTATAAAGACTCCACTATTCGTCTGCATGTCTGTCACCAGGCTGTCCTTTATAACATAACAAAAAAAAAAACAACGATTTAATCCCCGCTAAAAGTCTGGCCTCTGTTTAAACCAAGCTGAGTCACGTTACAAGGGTTCAAAGTACCAACTCAGTCAGCGAATACCCCTACAAGTTGGTATTATACCGAACAGTGACTAAACATAACGGCCGTACTGCCAAGGGTACCTACTACCTAACACATATTTGCACTGTACTCAATGGGAATTTGAAAACATTATGAAAAGGCTGTTTTCCGATTTGCTCACGCTTATTTTGGGTACAATACATAGGTACTATTTGGTAAATACTGAAAAAAAAAAACTAGAATTGTTTCACGGATTCATCCGCGTAGTTCCCGATTAGGCAGGTAGGTATTTAGAAAGGACCTTTCGTTATGGATAACGCAATCGTCGCTTTAGGGGTACAATTTCGAAATATACTAAACTTTATTAGCAGATACGTATATCGTACACACCTCAAGGAATACATCGCACTCCCTCCAAATTTTAAGACTCTAGCAACTAAGCGGTTTAGGTTCTGCGTTGAATTAATAGTTCAGTCATTCAGTCAATCAAGTCAGGTCTTTGAATTTTATATGTATAGATAGTCTTGAAATAAATGAAATTGGCCAATCTTAACCTGATAAATCGGGCTATATTTTAATCTAAATTCGACATCAAAGCGAGGGTAGATAGAACCAATCTTTTAATTGAAAAAGGGCTAACAATTCATACAAATTACTTTCAAGAGACCTAGACCAAGAGAGTCCTTAGTTCAACCTTATCTCTCTATGAAAATAACAGGTGATTGAACTATTAAAGCGAAGTACAGACGATAACTAGATTTTTGCCATGTTCAATAGTTTTGACAGTTTGTTGATATGTTTAACAACTTTTGTGCTGCCTTTGCCAGCTTTTTTTCATAGCGATTTCATATATTATCTGGCAATCAGTCGGTCGTCTAGCCTCACCTTAAGAAGGAAGGATACATACTCGATCTCCATACAAATGTAGTTAACACTAACAGCATTTCCTCTCTTGGATTTTACATAAGAGAAAATATATTTACGCCATACAAAAACTATAGCTGCCATGATCATGCACTTACATTTTGTTATTTTTCATTTTCCAATTAGAGTAAAAAAAATAGAATATGACAACATTAATCAACACATATCTCCTATGTGTTGATTAATTTTGTCAACACATACGGGGTATGGGGTACATGGTCATGGCAAATATACAGGTATCTATATAATATATCCAGGGAGGAAACAGTCGAAACAAGGTAAGTTTACAGGTACTAGTTTGTATGGATAACAGAGTATCCTTTCTCTTTAATTCCTCGTCCAAAAGCGAGCCAGCAAACTTTATCCATCTCCTCATTTCATTCACAACCTACCTAGAACATAGCATTGCTCCTAAATTTTCGTCCTAAAGAAGATTCGAGAAAATTCAACAGTTCTGCTCTGCAATAATCTCTAGTTACATTATCCCGTATTGTTAGAAATGCGATGTCACCCTCAATTTAGGAAAAACATCCCGTTCTCTCTACAATTCGTACGCAAATTTAAATTGTGTTAGTCTTGAATGTGTCGATGGAAATTTCTCTATACAATTTTGCTTGGAAACACTTTGTTATTCCGAGCAAAGAATTTGAGTCGGACGCTTAGATAGTACCAGAGAAATGTAACTGTAAAACTGTATTTAACACGGTATTCCTTGCCTGAGTCAATGTTCCCCGGGCACTTTATTTTAGCGATCATCAAAGCGAGAGGTGAATCGGTTCCTAATAGGTAAGCGCGCTCCATCGTAGTTTATGGTGTCGCATTTCATTAGGCGAACTATAGTCAAGCAGATCTCTATATCTGAGTAATACAAAAAAACATATTTGTAATTGCTTTAGTCATTCGTTACAGTTACAAAATTCGTAAGCTGATAGGACAGTCAGTTTGCGTTAGCTGGCTGACCTGTAGGGGTCCGTTTGCCGTCAATTATTATTTCTTACGAGTACAGTAGAGACACGTGATCTTTCTGGTGGTGTTTTTTTTGGTGGTTGGTGTTGTCGTTGGTTGGTTGAGTTGGTGTTGTTGTTGGTTGGTTGAGTTGGTGCCTCATGGCGCTCTTACAGTTGCTCAACTTCATACAAATTTGTTTCCCAGACCTGATATTAGTTGTAGAAATTATCGAATAAGTTGTAGGAAAAGTCATAAAAGTTGTATGATATTTGACACATGACTTGTCTAAGCCCGTTTTTAGAAAACAGGCAAGTGGGCATACTATTGTATCTGGTCTGGGTGTCTTTCTATGTATAATATGTATGTATTTAAAAAAAAAAAGTATAATATTATTATGTAGTATATCCGTTGTCTAGTACCCATAGGACAAGTCTAGTGCTTAGTTTGGAGATTGCGTTGTGTGTAATGTAGTGCAATATTTATTTATATTATTACTTCTTTTGACTATGACAGCACTAAGTCTATTAATACCTGCATGAAAGACCGTAAACGATTGGCTACTACGGGTAAGCCTAGCCCTTTGGGACCATAGTTTTGGTAATCAAAAGCCAGACTTCGTACCCATGGGGACCAAGTTTAGCTATAGGTGTTTTATCTCTACGTAATACCCGTTCCCTCTATCTGTCTACCCGATCTCGCCACTATTTAAAGTTGTGTACATTAAATGAAGTGTCCCAAAAACTTTACTTTATAAATAACATGGGAAAGGTTAGATTTTATGGAATGCGTAGATATTTTCTTTGACAGCTGATAAGCGAGGGTTTTACGAGGGATATATTTTTTTTTCTAAGGTGATATTGTTGGATAGTGTTGCTAATTCAAAAGTAGACATTTACTCTTATATTGATGAAATTGACTTCAATAGATATCAATAGACAAACTAAGGGTACATTGAGGTTTTGAAAAAACGGGACCCTTATTTTATTTAAACCAAAATTCTATTACCAACTCGGTTTGATTTGATCTACTAGACTAGACGTAGCTTGGGTTCTAATCTCACCGAGCCAAATTAATTTCGTAAAAAATAATACAATTTTCAATGCAGTCAGACTTTTGAATAACTTTACCTAGGAACAAAAATTTATTCAGTTTATTTAAGTGATTGTATGAAAACTGTGTAGTAAATAATTATTTACAATGCCTACTGTGCCTATCTACTTACATTTAAAAAATCTGTATATTTAAATATTTATAAATACATTTTTTTTATTATTTATTTAATATCTCTATATTTTTGAGAGGAAACTCATTTTCCAGGTTTAATCACG
This sequence comes from Idaea dimidiata, assembly GCA_949358125.1. Taxonomy (NCBI): domain Eukaryota; kingdom Metazoa; phylum Arthropoda; class Insecta; order Lepidoptera; family Geometridae; genus Idaea; species Idaea dimidiata. The sequence goes on from OX442334.1 coordinate 15,072,423, forward strand.
TTAATTTTATTATTTTTAGCATTGTTGCAAATACCGTTAAAACGTTTTGGAGCCCTTTACAAACTCCTCATCATACTTGACAGGGTATGACTTCATTTCAATTCAACATCGCGAAAACAGAAGAAAAAATCTCTATTTTTCTGTTGTAATTTTTAATTATTTCGTATGTTTCTTTTGTTTTGTGTGATAAATAATTTAGTACAATAACGCATGACTCTATCTACTTATATATTTGCACGCAGCAGACCGCGTGATAAGTGATACTAGTCAGGTGTCGGGACTAAAAACTAAATAATAGTCCCGTCACCTGACGGGAAAAAAAATATTAGTTTATAGTTTATATGTCACTTAAATGGTTATATTGTAATTTTTAATGTATTTATTTTGTCATTTTTATTTTGTTTGTTTGAATTTGGTACAATAAAGAGTTAATCTAATCTAATCTAATCTATTATTTTTTTATATAGTTTACTTATATATTTATAAGTCTACTAGGCGTCGACATTTACCACATACGTAGGTAGGTATACCTACAGATTTCGTCGGCATAACGTAATTTGTGGCGTTATTTTCCCCACGGACCCGTTAGTCCGGCGACGGCCGTCCCGGACCTTTGGAATCACCAACTAGGAAACTATGGAATAAACCCACTGTAGGATAATATTGACGGAAACCAATAGAGCATCATCGAGATATCATAGCAAGCCGAAACCGAAAAAAAATATTATATTTAAAAACGAGATATTTATTTTTTCTTTTTCTTTTTATTGCTCAAGGCAATTTTAAACTTAGAAATATTTTTAGCAAGGAAACATATTTCCAAAAAATCCCCATGACAGGATTCGAACCTGCGCCCTTTCGCTAACCAGGCGACTGCTCTAACCACTGAGCTACACAGGAACCAGTGGTTAGAGCAGTCGCCTGGTAAGTGAAAGGGCGCAGGTTCGAATCCTGTCATGGGGATTTTTTGGAAAAATATTTCTTTGCTAAAAATATTTCTAACGAGATATTTACTTAAACTATTTTTAATTTAATATCTTTATCTCATCTTGGAGATAAACAAATCATCCCTTATAGTACAATTGCCAATCCAGATTGCTGTGTACGTAAGTACATTATATTGTTTATTTATTACATAGTAGTAAGAATATAGGGATAAAAAGGATGTGTGTCAGGTCTCCAGCTTAGCTTGTTGTATTCGCTCTACCGATTTTTGCGGTATCGACCTAAAGCCGAAAATTGAAACCGAAAAAGAAAATTCCGGTCGGTTCGGTCGTCACTAACGGAAACTAGCGAGGACCGGATATGTAATATATTTTGCGGTTGGTTTACGTTATCCTGCGTATAGAAAATGTAGCTTGTTTTTTTTTCTTCGGATAATATTTTTGTGAAGACAAAATAACATGTAATGTTTGTTTACTAGTTATACCTTACGGATCCACTTCTTTTCTCATCTGAGCGACGTTCCCGGTTGCATCCCTCTGGGGAGCCGTTTGAGATGGGAGCGTTTTTGAGATATTAGAGTACCTCCTAATATATGTAGTACCTCAGAATTTCAATCTAGAAAAATACCTACTCACTTTTCTAAACCCACTAACAAATCTTAGAATTTTTCTTCGTTTCACAGATTAATTTGTCAGCTTTTGCAAAGCTTTTCAAACAAACGGACTTCTTTTGCTTTGAAAATTAAATTACATACCTAATTGAAATGGTTTTCATATCTTGGAATTCTTTAAAACATTTTATAGCTGCGCCCGCGGGTCATCAGAACTTACACAGGTAAAACTTTCGGGATCAAAAGCAGTAGTTACATTAGTAATTTTACTGCCTCTTGATTAAAAAGACATATACTTCTCAATAGACAACTTCCTCCATATTGGGAAGTCAGTTAAATTAAAATAAATTATAACAAAATTCAATTGCCACAATATAAACCGATTTTATATTAGATTTTTTTTATAAAGGAAAAAATCTTCTACAAAAATTCGCACTTGCGGCGAGGTTTGAATTCGCCTCTCTTGGACTGATCCCAAGCGTCTTAACAACGCGAGCTCTAATTCGTTAAGATATTCAAAGTATTAAAACTTGAAATATATCAAGTCGGGCGGCCAAACTACAATATAGATTCAGCCAGTAATACTGCCCGACGACAAAACACATCAGTCGGTGTCGCTAGGTATATTATAGAGGTTATTTTGATGGTTTTTAAATTTTTTAATTATTCTTTATTTCAAACTTTTTAGTGTAACTATTTTCGACTGCCACTAACAATCAAGAAAATTGTAAGCGTAATTTTAATTATTGATGAGTTTTCTGATGAGAAGGTTGTTTGAAACAACCTCAGAAAACTCATCTGTGCTCTATTAATCAGTACCTAGTTCTTTAGGACCGATTCTTTTTGGTAGAAGTACAAAAAATTACTGCATTCTGGGATGTTATTCTGTCCATCATTCCGAAGATCGTCATCCTCACCAAACTTTTATGGGACCACCTCGGGGCTTCCCACCTTTCCATTAAAAAAAAGAACCACCTCAATCGGTCAAGTCGTCTTCGAGTAATCGGTGAACAATTGAATTGATTACTGCGTTTTGAGGAACAATTCCGTTTATAACTTCGAAGATCCGCATTAAATTCTAATCAAATTTTTATAGGATTACTTCAAAGGTTCCACCTTTCTATTAAGGCGGCGATAGATGATAAGCAACGGTCCTTGTCCTATTGCATATAAATGAGCGAGATGGAATTGCGTGAAAAATCTACAATTTCTCGTAAAATCAATAATTAACGAAGATTAAAATAATATTTTGAAAAAATGCGATGAAGGGGTTCTAGGTATTGTATTTTCTAATATTATGATGCCTATAAGAAAATACATCGGTTAAGGATTTAGAAGAAAAATTGATTTATTTTGTAAAACAGGGGTAACTTTGCCTGTATAATAGTGGTATTTAAAGTTATTTTTTATTGTTTTTGAAATGAAGGGGACACTTCTTGTATCATGTACAATAACATAATACATTGTTTAAAGATCTATTTGATACCGGTTATGAATAAAACCATTCCATCGGAAGGGATTTCACATGAGTCGCGTCCTTAAAAAAAGAACTATCTCAATCGGTTAGACCATCGTCAAGTAATCGGTAAATAAACATAAAATATACGCGACGACGACGAATTGAGAACCTCCTCCTTTTTTTGAAGTCGGTTAATAATAAACGTAAGGTGTAGGGACATATTACATAGGTATTATATTTCTACAAACAATTGCTTACTTAAAAAAAAGACAATCTAAAAAATAACCAGAAATGTTGTTGGTAACGATCACACAAAGAAAACGCTTGTAAAAAAAAATGTTTGTGACAAACATACGAGAGGCTAGAGGCACGGACGTGGCAATGACATGGCAACGACATGGCGATGCCTCGCTGAATTTTTTATTAATAAAAAAAATGTATTCCAATAGAAATATAACGATATTCAACCACTAATCACAATTATTATTACAAAACATTATGTTTGTTGCATGGAAGCTCCACCTTAATATTTATTTTATTCTGTTCTATTCGTTAATTATTAAAAATAGAGGCAACAGAAATACATACTTTCATCAAATTTAAAATGTCTTGCTATAACAATTCATGAGATAAGACCAGGTGATAGACGGACAGCGAAGTCTTAGTAAAATTTAGAATGTAGTAGTAGGGATGCTGTTTTTACCCTTTGGATACAGAATCTTAGAAATATTGCAAACTATAGTGCATTTCACCGCGTCACATTAAAACATTAAAAATAAATTAATTCAACGTTCATTTTGAATCAATGAAATGTAATTATGAATAGTTACGAGTACATTACACACATTTATTCAAAGTACGCACATTGCATACCAAAATCAAAATTTGAATTTGGAATGCAGTGTACCTACATTTTTTTTACTTAGCCTTCAATGTCTAACCAAAGATTTCCCTAACATTCTTCGAAGCAGTCCAGCCTTGGGCTAGATTGTACGAATTCAATTAAAAATAAATAAAATTTACTTACATGTCCCTCGTCCTCTTACAATATCAGACCTTAAAAAAACAACGGAACACAGAGGAAATAACATGAAAACACGACGCTTGTTTTGTGAAACGAAGAATTTACGATGGAGGCGATTGGGGCTGCGCGGAGTGAAGAATCATTATTATTGAGGCTCCTTTTGTGTAGGGTTCCCTTAGTGTAATGGAAGGAAAACAGACCGTTTCACTTTATGCTCACTTTTTGTTAGTAGTTGCTAGCTTACTAAAGTTTGAGTACTAAACTTAGGTAATAAGTATGTTATATTAATGTTTTTTTTTTCTAGCTGTGTCTAGTGAACCTATTTTGAAAACCACTTTTAAAATTACTCACAAAAGAAAGAAAATACTTATTACAAATGAAATATAATGGGAAAATATTTTTGCTTTTTATTTCTTTCAATTACAAGTAATATTTCGAAAACGGAACCCTAATGAAAAATTGATTTTGAAAACTCAAAAATGGTTTTAAAAGAGCTATCTAACGATACCCCACACGATGGGGAAAGCAAGAAAGAAAAAATTAACCCCCATGTTACATCATTTATGTGGGGGAGGTACCCTAAAAAAGGGTTACATAATATTTTTTATTTAAGCACTTTTTTGGCGTGAATATTATATGTATACTCTGCAAAATTTCAGCTTCTTAGTACCAACCGTCTCTGAGCAAAGCCGCGAACAGACGGACATGACGAAACTATAAGGGTTTCTTTTAGACTACGAAACCCTAAAAAGGAATGAAATCTATAATCAAATATTTAAAGTATTTGGAATATTATTTTCATCTAAATTAACAAACGAAGTGTAGGTATAAAATAATATAAAATAAATAAAGCCTTTATTTCAAACTAACTTAGGTAACATTTTGTTTACTTAGTATGATTAATAATAATAGTAGTTTATGCACCGAGGTACTAAAGTCCTGTCTTTTATAGCGGGCGTCATATTGAATCCAAAGCGTACGAAGGACTCTAGAGGGTTAACTCCCGAGGGCAGCGAGGGTGTTAAAAACTTAACTCCTGAGCGAAGCGAAGGAGTTATGTACCTAGAGTCCTGAGTGAAGCGTGGGATTCAAGCGCCCATGATAAAGACAGGCTTTAGTACCGAGGTGAATACTCTACTTTACACATCTACTGCGAGACAATAAAAGGGCTACAAAAATAAGCATTTAACTAACAACAAAAAATATATTAATGCAACGTATATTGAATATATTGACAGCTCTATATTAATTAAATTTAACAATGTTATATCAAAATGACGAAACCACACATCGGCCTTAGCTGATGAAAAAAAAAAGTTGGGGCTTTATACTAACCAAAACTTTTTGCTTTACCCTTTCGTCCGTGAAAATAGAAAAAATTAGGCCAGTTTTTATTTTTTTAGTGTGTTATGTCTAGGTGGCCAGTTCGAAATGGTCGTATGCTACCAGAACCTTAGTTCCAAATTTGAATTACTTTATGCCCTAGGTGCATAATGGGCACTTTATGCACCTAGGGAATAAAGAGTCGCTTTACGTTGACTTTTTTGGTCAAATAAAGTAACTTTGTAGAGCAGTAGGTGTGTAAAATTAATTTATTTCTACTTACTTACTAAATAAAACAACAATACCTCTAAAGGGGTATGTGACGTTTGTTTCAGCCTGTCTTCATGCCACAGTAAGAGACAAACGGTACATAGTTTATGCATCTGTTTATCATCGTTTATAAGTAAGGGAGAAAGACCTCTGCCACATCTGTGTTTCTGCCGACCTGCCTGTAAAACTAAACTGGATTTTCATGCTTATTTTCGGTTCACCAATAGATAGAGTGATTCAAGATAGGCAATCGCTACAAATAAAATAACAATATCCTACGGAACCCTCTCCTGTCCAGTCTAACTAAACCACTCCACACTAACGCACTAAACCGACGACTATGTCAACTGTGACGTGTCCGCCATTCGTTCCTCGACAATAAGTGATGTTAAGCACACTTGCTTCAAGTAGACATTCATTGAAATCTTTGTAAAAGAAAGTCGTGTTAGTTACACCATTTATAACTAAAGAACGGCTGAACAGATTTGGCTGAAAATTGGTGGGAAGGTAGCTTAGAACCAGGAGAAAGAATATCCCGACATTCCCGCGAGAACGGAAACGGGACTTACGCGGGTGAAACCGCGGGGCGCATCTAGTCTTATATATAAAATTCTTGTGTCACAGTGTTAGTTATCCTACTCCTACGAAAGGGCTTGACCGATTTTTGTGTAATTTAAAACGCATATTCAGTGGGTCTGAGAATAGACTACTTTCTATTTTTTATACCCCAGTAATAATAAAGTTTTCCACCCCTATTTTGCCTAGGGATGTTTTGGTGACATAGGATACTTTTGATCTCGATATTCCCTCGGGATCGGGACTTACGCGGGTGAAACCGCGGGGCGCAGCTAGTAACAAATAAATGTTGCACGTTACATAGCGCAATCTAGCCCTAAGCACTAGTAGCATAGGCTAGTACTATGGGTACTAGATAATGGAAATACATAAGTACATTATACTTTTTTAATGTGTATAATGTGTGTATGTAATACATACATAATATAAAACACTCAGACCAGAAACAAATATTTATTTTTAAGCAAAAACAACACCAGCAGCATAGCAGCACATCTGTGGAATATCGGGATTAAAATTAGTGTTCAAGTTAATCCAGATCTCCAGCTATCTTCATACAGAGTTTCATTGCAATTGGTTTTGTAGCTTTTGTATACCTAATTAAAACATAAATAAATATCTAAACTTTCGCATTTACCATAGAATCACTTCATTTATCTAGGTAAATGATTCGCTAATTTTCAAAATAAAGAGGGTTAAGAGATGTACTAATAAAGAGCAAATAAGACAGCTCTGTCTAATCAAATTCGTATTTTAGTTGAAACAAGGCGTTTCTTTACAGTTACATTTCTCTGATCACAATTAACAATATTTTTTTACAGATGCGAAATAGTTTTTCCCTGAATTCCCATTTTGCCAACGAAAAATATGGACTACAAACATCCTGTCGGATAAAAAATATTCCCACAAAAAGTTATTGAAATTGTATTGAAATTTTAATCGGGGAGGATCGTTTGAAAAGGCTAATTTTGACGATCGGTTCATAAAAAGTTTCACAAAAATGAATGGTTGGGTAATTTATTTTAAACCGGAAACTATTGTGTGGAGAATTTTTTTATTAATATAATATGCAGGTATAAAAATTAATATTATGTTCCTAGTCCTTATACCTACTGTATATCGTGGTCAAGTATCCATAACACAAGCCTTTATGTAAAGGATGGCCCAATCATAATGCGATTTGATTATTTGAAAAAAAAACTGATAATTTACTTAATTTATTCTTCATCTTCTATCTTCAAATTAATTTAAAAAAATGAATCCCTATTTCTCTTGGTCACGGCATCACGTGTAGGTAAAACGGCTGGACCGTTTTCGATAATTCTTCTTTTGTTGTGTTCGTTATGATCAGGTGAAGGTTGTTATGAAAGAAAAAATGCTTAACCGATTTTGATAAATCTTAAGCTTAAAACAGCGGGGCGCAGCTAGTTTCTTAAAATGATAGAAGAATATGTGAAACAAAAGATGGACATCCTTAGGTATCCTTATCCTTACTAATATTATAAATCCGAAAGTCTGTTTGTTTGTTTGTTCCCTCTTCACAGTACTTCAACAGTACTTCAATGGGCGACCGTTTTGAGTGTGGATTTTTGCATTGCGGTAGGTAGGTACGTTCGAACAACGCGGGATGGCAAAAATTGATGAGGAATAGTACTTCAGTAAGCAGTAAATTGCTCATTTTTGGATTTTGAACCAGTAGAATCAGACTACTTCACCAAAACAGTCGCCACTAGTAAGATTAATACTTTATTTGCACAACTAACAACAATTACAATCAGTATAGGTACAATTAAAGTAAGACAAATACACAAAAAGCTTAAAAGTAAGAAGCTGTACAAATGGGCGACGTTATCGCTAAAAGCGATTTCTTTCAGACAACCTTTGGATGGAGAAGGTTGTGAACACAAACTTTATCCTTTATTGATGGAACATCAGATACATTCTTATCACAAAATACCTCATTTGGTAACGTTATGGGTATAGAACTAAAGTGGTATCTGTCAGAGACTAGAATTAGAAAGGTCGCCTGATAGTAAGGCATTTCAAACTCGTCTCAGACGGACGAGATTCACCAGTTCCAAAGTCAAATTGTTCGAGAAATTACAAAAACCTTTAAAGATGAATCAAAATACTAACGTTATTGTTAGAATACCCACCATTTAGGTCATCTATGGTAAGGGTTTCTAACAACAACGGTTAAAACTTTGTTTTGACTTTTTTAAAGGCGTGTTGCGTAATTTTCACATCAATTTGATTTTGGAATTGATGAAGCTCAGAGATGAGTTTGAAATGATTCAATTATTAAGCGATTTGATCAGAGACACAGCACATAGAAGGACCAGTATGGAAACTGCATATACACACACGTGCACACTCTTCGCGTCGTGATGCGGAACTTAGTACTGACATCTACGCGAAACCGCCTTAGGTGCTCGTCGATGCTTATGTTTGTGTGAGTGAGCCGGTCGCGAAACTCGGTACTGACATCTACGCGAAACCGCGTTAGGTGCTCGTTGATGCTTAAGTTTATGTGAGTGAGCCGTTTTTAGGTATTTCTAGGTAATTTCCATACTGATTGATTGATTGACTGCTCTCAACAACAGCAGCATCTGTGTTGTGTACTGCTGTGCCCTAGGCCCCAGCCTTTCCATGTACTGTGTAAGAGAGCTGTTATAATTCTTTTGAAATGGGTTACAGTTTCTAATTATGAAACAGTAAATAACTACTGTTATTCAAAATAAATTATTTTCGTAATTAATTCAACCAACTAGGGTTTCCAAAAGCCATGCATCCTTTTCAATAAAGCTCCAGTGAAATAGAATTTCCTAGAAATCTAGACTGTGTTCGAACAGTTTCAGTGACCTAGATCTATTTCCAGCGATTTTAGGCTGTTCAGACTGAAATGTGCCTTTCATTTATATTTTATTCGTTAGACAGATTGGGTTTTATAAATAAACGTATTGCGCCCCGCAGTTTTACTTGCTAAGAACTGGCTCAGTATTAACACGACTATTAACTTAATAGGCATTTTTATCTAATTTTAGATGATTTATACAGCACAAGTAACTTGTAATTCGAGCTGGCACTGTAGTGCCCGGGACATTTTTAGGTGGAGTAGGCTTGCCCAGCACCTATATCACCCTCCCAGCCTAGTCAGCCATGCCCAGAGGAAAGAACTGGTCAATACGGAGCTAACAGTCGTGTAGTAAAAATAATAATAAAAGAAAATTTGTTTTAATTTCATATCACCAGAAGTAAAATCTTACTTTATTTATTTTTGTAAAATTGAAATAGAAACACCTAAAAAAATCATCAAAAAAAGTACATAAAGAAGTATATTTGAGGAGATCATTGACCTAGCTGCACCAGCCGATCCTGAATCGTCGTGCAGGTCAAGCAATACTTGGCGTGGTCATTACTTGGTTGGGTACCGATAATTCGTATGGCAAAACATCACTTTCTCGAGTTCCTCCGTGCTTTCGATTGCACGTCAAGCAGCTGGTCCTGGTTCTTCTCTGAACTGAAAACTCTAACACTAGGTGAGCCACACCCCTTTAAGATAAGATGAAGAAGAATATCTAGTCTTATTTAACGAACAGTGTTCGATATTGTACGAAAATAAAATCTATTTTGAAAATAAGGAACGAACGTTTTCGGAATGAGCCTTTAATCTGTAGTCGCATTTTTACTGAGTTATTTTAAGAAATATCCTATTTTTGATCGTCTCCATCCCTTAGTAATTTTGTGCCAAAAAGAGCTTTATTCTATTTAATTTTAAAAACACGACCTAGAAGTATACAGCTTAACAGCCTCTTTTCCATTCTAAGGTTACCTGGAAGAAATCGCTTTAAGCGATAAGGCCGTCTATTCGTACAACATTATACAATTTGTAACGGGTAAGTCCTTTTAATCCGAAAGTGGGTTGTTTTAGACGTCTAGGCGAACAACTTTTGTTCTACGACTTTTGAAAATTCAAACTTTTTTTTTGAAAATTTTGAGATTATGTTTCACTGAAAAGACAGCTGCTCAAAAGTCGTAGAACAAAAGTTGTTCGCCTAGACGTCTAGAACAACCCCCTTTCGGATTAAAAGGACTTACCCGTTACACCTTGTATAATATTGATTTTTTTAAGGTAATATTAATACATATACTTACTTATTAAAATTGACATTATTGTTGATCTAATAAAGATTTTTTTTCCCGGGTCTTATCACGCTATTTCACAAAGACTAATGTAACGTAGTCGAAATGTCGAGGTAAGAGAATTTAAAAATAATAATATGCGAATAAGACCCGGGTAAAAAATGTTGATAATATGAGTATCTACCTACCAATCGAGTAAGTTTAAAAAGTAGATCGAATAAAGTTTTTATATAGCTTCTAGCTGTATCCTCGGTTCATCCGCATAGGTCCCGATCTTGCGGAAATATCGGGATAAAAAGTAGCCTATGTGTTATATTCCAGGTCTCCAGCTACCTATAATCCAAGTTTCATCACAATCGGTTTACTAGTTTTTGCGTGATTGAGTAACAAAGTCACATACACACAGACATAACAACATGCAAAATTTCGCGTTTATAATATTAGTAAGATTCTATATTAACTAGAATTTCACCGAAACAACCCTTAAGTTGGCATCAAGTAATATATCTCTTCACTAATTTAACCTAAGTGAATCTACGCCTTAATACCTTGTAATTGCCGCTAGTTCAGATACAGAAATGTTCATTGCCGTCCCGCATTCTGTATGTTGGATGCGATATTATTCTCAACCTTCACGTGACGTGACAATAATTTCACTAAAGATTTACATTACGAAACTAGTACTAGCATGTAAATTATGGCGTTTTTAAAAAAAATGTGTTGACACAGCGTTGTTTATCAATCTAAACCAAATCTAAACTAATATTATAAAGCTGAAGAGTTTGTTTGTTTGATTGTTCGTTTGAACTCGCTAATCTCAGGAACTACTGGTCCGAATTAAAAAAATATTTTAGTAATCGAGAAAATTGCTTTTAGTGAAACTGCTATCTTTTATTAAATCAAAATAAAAATAAAAGACCCTTTACACTAATCTAGCTCTAATCTAAACTTTATATGTTACAGGTACTGTTAAATACAGAAGTCGTGTCGTACAACGGCAAGGTATCGTGAAATCACCAAAAGCCTAATTTACATTACGAAACTAGTGTCTTGCATTATAGAGTCAATTTCACAAAAACAGTTACCGGAAGCAATATTATCAAATATACACTTTGTAACGGGTAAGTCCTTTTAATCCGAAAGGGGGTTGTTCTAGACGTCTAGGCGAACAACTTTTGTTCTACGACTTTTGAAAATTCAAACTTTTTTTTTAAAAAATTTGAGATAATGTTTTACTGAAAAAACAGCTGCTCAAAAGTCGTAGAACAAAAGTTGTTCGCCTAGACGTCTAGAACAACCCCCTTTCGGTTTAAAAGGACTTACCCGTTACACCTTGTATATAAACAGCACAGCTGTCTGTTTTTTTTTTGTTAAAATGACTATAAATTGCATACGCTTAGATTACGTAGATGGTGGGTAATAGAACAACAACGTTCGAATTTTGAGTTAACATTTTTAAAGGTATGTAAGTAATGCATCCAAAGTGGCCAAATTGGAAAGGCGTTGGGACGGATCCCCAGAGATGCAGGCTCAAGTCCTGTCGGGTGCGAAATTTTTGGAATTGTTTTAAGTATAGTGTGTAAGTAAATTTCCAAACAGTTTATCTTTGGAACGTATGAAACATTTATGACATAAAGAAGCTTTCCTATCAGGCGGCCTTTTTCCTTTACGCCCTTACTTATAAACGCTGGTTATCAGCTGCATAACAATTTATCGTTTGTCTTTTACTGTGACATGAAAATTCAAAGTTGTCAGACAGAGACAAACATCACATAACTTGGTCATCTGTTAATCATCGTTTATAAGGAAGGGTGCTAGTCTCTCATAGAGATCAGTCCTGAAATTAGCTATAAAACCATCTATGTTCATGCCACTAATTTCATAATGTATCATCCCTTAAGTGTTACAGAATAAGTATCCTATATGGGTAAGTTTAATTAAGTTTCTTCATCATTTAATACATTTTGAAACAATTATTATAATAGTTTTCCGTGGTAACTGCTATAATAAAATACTGTTTATTTGAATATTATGAAAGTAGTTTACACGAGGGTCGTATTCAGTTAGTAGGTAGGTAATTATTATTGTTATTTGATTTTAGACGATTGTTTTAATAACTTAAGAATTCTATTTTAAGGGAGAGCTTGATCCCGCGGGAATTTCAAAAAACTCTTTTCTTATCGGATTAAGAAATACACATTATTCCAGATCTCTATACCTATTATTAGTGTTTTAAGCTGTGCCATGACCCATCAGTCAGTTACGACATAGAATTTTATACACAGATGTTTATACCTACATATAGCTAGATCGGTGAACTCAAAAATAATTGGAATCGTAATAAAAACAAAAGATAGTTAAAACAAAAACGAAATACCATCGAAACAAAATAGAAGAAAATCGAAACAAAACGATCGAAATTAACACACTATTTTAAACTTACACACACGATAGATATACACATTTTTTAATTTATATAGGTATAAATAAAAAAATACCTAGACGTTTCGGCAAACGAGTTACACCGGCCATGGTCCCGAAAAGACACGAAAACAAAATCGAAATAAAAACAAAAGGCGTTCGAAATAAAACGAAATGATGTATGAATAAAAAACAAAAGATGATTGAAATAAAAACAAAATAAGATTAATTGAAACCTACCTATATAATACATAACATACCTATTTATTTGTAAATACCAATTATCTTAAAAACTGGGGTGCCTAGTTTTCAAATAAAATACAGTAGTCACTCGTAGCAACCACAGTACGGTATTGATTTCAAATGAATTTCACCGTTTTATTGGATAAGGTTCTATCTATGAGATAGGTTCCAATACGATCACGTCTCGCCTTTACCGACGATAGTCGATGGAGATTCAAGAGTTATGTGTCGAGCGGTTTTTATTTGGACCCTCTTAAATAAACGTGTGATGTATAAAAATATATTACCCATATTTCATAGATAAATATCGACGTGTAATAGATATATATAATGTTTGTACGTAATCTTATCTTATAAAATTGAATCCCTATTTCGCTTGGTCACAGCATCACATGGCTGGACCGATTTTGCTAATTCTTTTTTTGTTGTGTTTGGTATCGTCAGGAGAAGATTCTTATGAAATAAAATGATTGATATTCCCGCTGGATCGAGACTAACGCGGGTGAAACCGCATGGCGCTGCTAGTAAATAATAATAATAAATCTTACTAATATTATAAATGTGACAGTTTGTTTGTATGTAGGTATGTGACTTTGTTACTCTTTCACGCAAAAAATACTGAACCGATTGCAATGAAACTTAAAATACTGGTAACTGGATACCGGAGATACTAGAAAAAGAAGGTGATCAATGCACGCACATGCTGATGCGATGTGTCCCTTTGTGATGTAAATTGCCCCAAAGTCCATGATGTGAATTTAAAAAGTTTATTAGAAAAATAATGGTCGCCTAATAGTAATTAATTTCAATCTCGTCTCTGACGGACGAGCTTCAGTTCCAAAATAAAAAAATTCGGGATTCAAATTCGAACGTCGCGCGTCGTTGTTAGATATCCACCATCAAAGATTAAAAAAACATTATTTCTAAAAGTGTTTCGAAAAAATTGTTTTTGAAAATTGATAAATGTGAAAATATGTTTTTGGTTTAGTCCTGACGCGCTGATTTCGAACAGTAGTCGCGGGTTCGAATCCCTTCAAGTACGAATTGGAATTTTTCTTTCCTTTTATCGAATCAAAATGACTGTAGAATTTGCTTTAAGAAAAGTTTTCCAATAAAAACTGAAACGATCGGTCATGACTTGCATTGTTTGATCTTAACACTAAGATATAAAGTTGTAAGAGAGTTTAAACTTAGTTCCTTAGTTTTAAGGTTCAAAGTTCAATGTAGTTTCGTGTTGCAGATAGAGAGGGTTTGTCAACCTTCTTATGGCTTTGTATATAATATACGTACGTAGTTTTGTAAACAAAAAACTAGGTAAATAAGTAAGTGGGGTTGGTATGTTTGTTAGGTACTTCTTCACGCAAAAACGATACCTTAATTAAAGAAATCCATCGCGTGGGTTGGGTGATACGAGCTGAGGAAGAATATTACAAACAATATAAACATTCAAGATAGGCGCGAAAAACATAACCCATTTACTTACAGCCGGGTAAAAACTACTGAACCGACTGCGATGAAACTGGTATGTAGTAGTTGGAGATGTGGATTTTCATATAGACTAAATTTTATCCCTAATTCCCGCGAAATCGGGACTTAGAATGTTTTTATTGTCAAGCGTGTTTGCACCCAAGTTGGCAAGGCTCACATGGTCGTCAGTAGGAATCTTATGTCTTAAGAACGAGACTTAGACCTCCAATATGAAGAAGACATAAAACCCTAAAAAATCTACTGACCCTTTCCATCCAAAGGTTGCCTGGAAGAAATCGCTTTTAGCTATAAGGTTGCCCATTTGTACAACGTTTTACTTTTAAGCTTTCTGTTTTATATTTGTGTTACTTCTAGAAATATTTTAAAGATAAAATTCATCTTCAAAAATTCACTTGTGACGCGATTGGCACAGGTGGGTCACTGGAAAGTGACTCTGTAGATGGCGTTTCAATCGAGCCTTAGTCGAAAAATAGTAGACAGGGGAATCATTCTTATTCATAAATTCGCCGTTGGAGATGTGAACTCGTTTGGCCTAGTTGGTTAAGGTACTGCGGTACTGACGCAGAGACGCAAGTACAAATCTCGTCGCGAGTGAATCTTTGAAGATGAAATTTATCTTTAAAATATTTCTAGTAGGTAGATATGCCTTGAGCAATAAAAAGAAATTACTGAATGAGTTTACTTTCAATTTAATATCGCGTGAACAAGAAACATTTATTGCGTGTTCTCACATTTTATAGTATGTACCTATTATAGTATCCTCCTTTTTTTGTAGTCGGTTAAAAACATAGCTTACGATATCAAAAGTCTCCTAAACCTAAATATTATGGCATATTATAATAATTCTACTGGCATATAATTTCGGTTACTTCACAGAGATTGTATGAGGTCTCATTAAAACCAAAATTTAATCTTCCACGTTTCCACATTGTTTTCTTTGATCACATATACTCTGTTCACATTTGCATTTACAATAATTAATGAAAATTATTATTGTCGAGCTTTTGTGATTTTGTAATTACAAAATAACAATACCCTACGGCGGCGCTTACGTATTTCATTCTGATAAATTTTAACGAAAACTTTTTGAAACATGTTTGAAAATAAATTAAACTTACTTACCTAAGTAAAAAAATATAATACCTAGAGTACTTAGAGGCAAATAAATTAGACAGGTCTCTTGAAGAAGACTGGAAGGTTAATGGTCGCTTGACAGTGAAGCATTTCAAACTCGGCATTAACGGTTGAGCTTCATCAGTTCCAAAGTCAATTTTTTCGGGAAATCGCTCATTCACCTTTAAACAACTCGGAACGAAATTCGAACGTTCGTTGTTCTTGGATTACCTACTATCTGTGATAGACTAGTTGCGCGCCGCGGTTGCACTCGCGTAAGTCCCATTCCCGTGGAACTATCAGGATAAAAAGTAACCTATGTAGGTATTATACTAAATCTCCAACCACCCATATTAAAAGTTTCATCGCAATCGGTTCAGTAGTTTTTGCGTGATTGAGTAACAAACTCGCACACTTACTAACATGCAAACTTTCGCGTTTATAATATTAGTAAGAAGTAAGCTAATTAATCTAAGAATACAAGCTTTTAATAGGACACTAGCAGTGCCCTGCGTTACCCACATAGGTCCTGATCCCGCGGGAATATCGAGATTAAAAGTAATTTAATAATTTCTTCTATAGTTTTCGCGATTTTGCATAATAAAACACTTTATCTACCGGGTTTAATCGCGTTCACTTATGATAAAATGGTAGAACAAAATTATATAATTTTTAAAATTCATATCTGTCTGTCTGTTTCTCTGTTTATCTGTCTGTTCGTTATACAATTAAACACTACTTATCCGATTGAAATCTGATTTTCAATATTGGATAGTTATATTTTCGAGGAACGTCGTGGTATACTTTGCATCGAAATCCAATTAGTAGAACCCGAGTAATGAACGAAGAAGTGCAACCGCTTGGGCGCCCGCGCCCGTGATAACCTGTTTTTCACTTCCGCGGGTGAACCGCGGGGCGCAGCTAGTCATCACTTAAATTAGCGAGTTAGTAGTTAAAACACTTTATTTATCCGGTTTTATCGCGTTTTTATTAATTATTTGTCAAGGTCAACCTTGAAAAAGCCAACTGTAAAGTTGGCGAAAGCTCGGTTCAAATAATGAATAAAAACGCGATAAACCGGATAAATAAAGTGTTTTATTATGCAAAATCGCGAAAACCATAGAAGGAGTTAGTAGTTCCTAGAAAAGTACTTGTAGTTACCACGCTCCTCGCTAGGCCTCGTTTGTAGCCTAAACTAAATACCTACTGGATAGAATACCTAAATCCTCGATAAATTCTAGTAGTTGTAAAGTAGAGATTTGGATAGTGTCGTAAAAGTGTCGGGGGCACACATTACAGTAATGTATGTAGGCTATTTGAATTTAAAACCTTTAATTGTGGCTGTTAAATTACTTGAACTTACGAAATATATCGTACACTAGCTGTGCTCCGCGGTTTCACCCGCGTAAGTACCGATCCCGCGGGAATATCGGGATAAAAAGTAGCCTATCTGTTATTCTAGGTCTCCAGCTATCTACATACCGTGTTTCATAGTAATCGGTTCAGCGCGGTTTTTACGTGATTGAGTAACAAGCACACATATACACAAACTTTCAGCTTTATAATATTGGTAGGACACATAGATTATCACTAGTTGAGTCCCGTGGATTCACCCGCATAAGTCGGGGTTTTCCAAACACCCTTTCTTTGTTGATACACCGCAAGGAGCACTCTACCAAGTGTAAGTAATTTCCCGAACTATTTCACTCTGGAACTCATGAAGCTCGGCCGTCTGAGCCAAGTTTGAAATGCTTCACCGTTAATCAACTATTAAATTAACCTTCTAGTCTCTTATAAGAAAGAGACCTATCTTAATTGTTAGCGTATTTGTACTAAATTTCGCCTGTCTTATATACTAGTTGTGTCCTGCGGATTCAGCCCTGTAAGTTTTGTTATCGAATACCGGAATCAAGATTATATTCATTACAAACATTGACTTATTATTTATTACAAACAAACAAATTAATATTTCCTCATAATATTAGGATGGAGTATGGACATAGTAGGTGTTGGTACCTACAAGACTACAACTTACAAGCAACCCCCCCTACTTAAACAACTCCCCCCCCCTACTTGAACAACACAATAACTGTCCGAGCATCAAATAGAAAGAAGTTGTTTTCTTTTCGCAACAAAGAATTTCTCTTACCTTCTAAATCATAGAATCAACTAAACAAACGGTGAAGGGTGCCGCAAACTGGGACTATTTGTATCTACGACGTTTGGATGTTAACTCTGTGTACACGGACGGTGGTTCACGCCCTTTAGAAAAAATATGACTAATTGGCCAATAGATGTGTGTGGCGCCAACAGAAACAGAACACGACCGAAACAAATAAAAAACAAAATGTTTAATTAAAACAAAGACGAAAACTGATCGAAACTGAAGCCAATGACGATTTGCCTATTTGAGTCAATGAGTCTATTAAAGTTATAGATACGCCATTGCAGGACAAATCATTATTGAAAAGCGGCACAAAGTATGCTATAAAACCTCATTATTTATATTCATTCACATAATTTAAAGAAGAAATAGACGAAACTATTGTTATATCTTTCTAAAACATAAGACTCAATGCTACTTGCATGACGTAACAAAGATATGTCATAATATTATTATTAAAGCGGTTAGGAGAGAATGATAAAACGTCAAAGTCAAAAACTTCGTTGAGTTTTTGGAAAAAAAACTTTCAAAAAATAAACTAAAATAAATAAATACAGCTTTACTTACGTATAAAATGAAATATTTTTGCCAGTTTTTGGAGTGTTATTCGTGCATCGCCTAAATACGCACGAAGGCATTGTTGTCTGTGAATAATGTTGTGAAAGTGAACTAAATGTACTGTGTGTTAACAAGCGGGTGATCGTGACGTGAGCTGGGATGGAACTAAGACTTCTTTGGCTAGCTGGCTTAGATTTGTGTCACCAAGAAAATCGCCCTATTACGTATCTAGAAGTTTTTACATATCTCTGATTTGAGCGAAGACATTAAACGTTATGAAAACTTTGCCATTGGTGGCAATTCTGATGTCATCAAAACTTAAAATTTAGCTAAATTCGACCTAAAAATTTCCTCTTGGTGCCATCCTAAATGTTACATTGACAGCTGTAAAGGCCCCTTCACACTCACGCCGAGACTACCCGAGAAGCTTGAATGTGAGGAGTTTCTCGACTTCTCGTTTTCGCGTTCGCCTGTTCTTCGTTTGGTGTCGGTATTTTTGGCCGAGACAAAGGATTTCTCTGGATCACGAGTGAGAAAAATGAGAGTGTAGATAACAGCATGTTCTGACGAGTAGTGTCGGCGAATCTTCTCGCCGTGAGTCTGGAGCCGGTAGAAGATTATTTAGACCTTTCATCATTTAGAATTTTTAAACTAATATTTAGGTTTAGTTTAGTTTAGGTAAATGAACAACAGAATTGCCACCTATATGAGACAAAAGTTAATAGGATATCGGAGTCTTGGCGGGAACTCGTTGAGGAGATGTGGTGCTAAATTTTCATTTTTGTGAAACCTAGTTCATATGCGTGCAAATTGTTTAATTTCGGGGGCATATTAATCAATTTAGTTTCGTGAAGGTGTACAAGTGGAATGAAAGTGAAAATCGGTGCAAAACATTAACTTAGTGTTGTCTCCAAGGCTCCGTGAAGATTATTTGTAAATGGCCGCCGTGTTTACAAATGATTCCCTAGACTTGACTTTAACTATGACGACTTGACTGTTTCGATGCAAATAACTTGCATAATATATTAGAATACTTGACACTGGCTAATTTCCTAATGGCCATAATCGGTTCACAACCGATAAGAAATAATAGGATATCCATGATCATGATCAATCGTCTATACGTGAGACAACGATCGTGTAAATCCAGCTATTTGTTATTCGGTGAACATTTTTCAAACGCGAAGTTTATTTAGCGTCCACTAAACAATTGGTTCCGTAGAAAATAAACAGCGGGCAATCGCTCAAAGCGAGCACACGTATTGTACCGACGCGCGCTCGCTGAATTGAGGAATGCCTTGGGAAGGGCGTAGACGCACTTCCAGCGAGTGTTAGTAATATAAACGACGGGCAACCGCTCAAAGCGAGCACACGTATTGTACCGACGCTCGCTGAATTGAGGAATGCCTTGGGAAGGGCGTAGGCGCACTTCCAGCGGTGTAAGTAATAACAGCGGGCAACAAAGCGAGCACACGTTATTGTGCCGACGTAAAATTAAAAAAAAGAAGAAGAAAAATTACTAACTCCAATATCAAAGAAAAAAACGATGATGATGATGATGACAGGTAAACTATGCAATACGCGCGCATTCCGACCAAACCCGAAGCTTTTATTGCAAAAGTTTGGATACCCCCAACCGAGGCATTGAACCAACTTCCTCTATTTGTACGATACAATACGATTCCAATTGAAAAACACGATTTTAATGCAAGTGTTACACCTACTACACTGTATATGCGATAATTTTAAGGAAAATTCTTCTTTGCAAATTATATTATTATTTTTTTTTTGCATTTTTGGGTTTTGTTCTTCTCTCTCTTTCTCTCCTTTCTTCTCTTTTGTCTCGTCTCTTCGCAACCTGACAAAAGTTTATGAAACTTCATTCTTCCGGCTTCGTTAAAAATTAAGTTACTTTTATAATAAAAAAAAAAAGAATACAATACAATTATTGACAACAAAACACACATAGGTGAAGAAACAAACGAACAGAAACACCACGAAAAACACAATTAAATTGAATAAACGCGGTTCATATCTATTATATGTCATAAATGACTTTATCCTGGCTGACTGACTAATACAGCCATTCTCAAAGTGTGCTCCGCGGAGCCCTGGGACTCCGCAAAGTCTTTGTTAGGGCTCAGCGATATTACAATAAAAAAACAATGAAAAAAATTGTTTAACATGATTTCAACACAGAATATATTAGGAATCGTGTGATGTTTCTGATATGTACATCAACTTATTGAATGTTGTGTCTGAGAATGTCCCTAAGAGTGATTTGCTCTTATTCCACTCATATTTGACGACCTCTGTGGCGCGTCGGGCGTACGCTTGGCTGCAATACAGAAGGTTGCGGGTTCGATTCCCGCTGGGTGCAAATATTTAAGCTTAAAAAATAAATATTTGTATCTGGTCTGGGCGTATTTCTATGTATAATATGTATGTATTTACAAAAGAAAAATAAATATAAGTAGTATATCCGTTGTCTAGCCACCGTAACACAAGCTTAGCAGCTTACCACGGAGCTAGATGGCGCTGTGTGTTCGTCACAGGATTTATTTATTATTTATTATTTATATTATTCTAGATATTCGTGATTTTTTTTGCAGTAGTAGAGGGCTAAAAGTTGTTAAGTGAGTAAAAGAGAAGTTTTTCGAAATTCCCACGAGATCAGGACTTACCCGGGTGAAACCGCGGGACACAGCTGGTATACAGATTTAAAAAACCCTTATTCTTCAAAACTAAACGACGACCCAAAGGCTGTATCCTATAATGGCAAAGTGTAGGTACAAGGTCGAGGAACTTCGATTAGCTATCGCAATCGGGGTCACGCGAACACCCATCATAAACACGGATGATTTATCTGTTCTAGCCCCGGTTTTTATTAGCAACTTTCTGGGTGTGTTGTGGAAATGTGGAAATCGAAAAGGTAGCTAGTAATTTGGGCGGTTTCTTTCTTTTTTAACCGACGCGCGACATCCAGAAAAAGATGTTTAGAATTTGGCTGCAGATTTTTTTTGTATCAATCTTACCGGATAAATTGACAGTTTTGGGATTATTTTCTTGTTAGAAATGTATTCGTTGGATGCATACAGTTAGTTACACTAAATTATTAATATTGGGATTTATACCTACCTTATTTGTCGGTTGAAAGAGCCCCTCTCTTTCAACCGACATGATGTCCGTTCCGGGGCGTTCCTGCTTCAAAGGTTGTCCGTCCATTGCGATTTAGCGCGGGAACGCTGCTAGCATTTTGGGCAGCTTTGTATCGGTAGTACTATCAGGAACGCTTGGGGATGTGATTTTAGATGTAGTTTTTGATTTTTTGTTTAATTATTTTGTTTTTATTTTATTTAGTATTTTATAATTGTGTTTTTTGTACTGTAACTTATATTCCATTTATTTATATTTTACATACATTTTCGATTCTCTAAGCAACAAATATAACATGTGCTTATACCTAATAATAGAATAGGTTCCTAAAGAACTAAATCTCTAGGATTTAAAACTGAAATTTGCTGGCGAAACGCAAGGCCTTCGAAACGAAACGCAGGGTATCTACCACTAGACTAACGCCCGCGCCGCTTTAAGGCAATAAGTTAAATATATTTTTTGAACAGAATTATTGTTAAATAACCGGGTATTTACCATGATTTGTTTTTTTTTTCATATTTTTTTACCAAGTTAGGAAGCAGGTAGTTCGATATGGACGCCCCTGACTATCATCCATCATCTACCATCATTCTCTAGTTCCGAATTCAGATAATAAAACAGATAAGTCGGTGGAACTGTATGTTAAGGTTATTTTGTTAGTTTTTTGTTCTTTTTAAGTTAATGGGAACACTTTGGAGGTTCCCACCTTTCCATTAAAAAAGAACCATCTCAATCGGTGAAGCCATTTTCTTAAACAATCAAAAAATAAAATAACGACTGAAAACCTTCAAATAAGAAGAAAATAACACAGACTCCTTAGAAAAATAAGCTTTAGAAAAGCTCCGGAATTATACGGACAATACCCGGAACAATCCGGATGAAAATTAGCAAACGAACAAGACAAGTTGACAGTTCAACACCCGGATATAAACACCGAAACGATTAAATGGAAAAAGTTTAAAATCCCGGAGTTTTTTTACACACGGACGCGGAAAATGAAGATCAAGACAAATTTTTTTATCCACATCGCGACGGCAAGGAACTGCGCCTCTACTACTACTAATACTACTAATTCTACGAAGGAATATAGTGCACGAGGGTGCACGATCTTGATATTTTTTTTTGTCTTTACGCAATCGAAGGTTGTCATTTATCTCAGAACGGAATGAAAATTTTAGCAAAATTATCCAAAAGTCGTGGTTTTGAATAACGGCCCACCTCACTTACACCAGTGCCTTATTTTTTAAGAAAATATGGTGTCCGCTATTAACATCGCTCTTTCAGTAAATGAAAGTAAGAAATAACGCCAAAAGACCCAGTCATAGGGTAGTTATGGAAACACACAGTTTAAAATTTTAACTTTTAGGTACATACCTAAACTACGAGTAGTTTGTGTATAAAGAATCCCATCCTTCCTACCCGTATAACTCAAACCTAATTGCTAACTTTTCGACTAAACTCATAGCAGCAGTGTAGAGGAGTAGCCCGAGGCTTATTTACTCACTATATATAAATAAATTAAAGTGTAACATCGGTTTGTTAGTTTAGGTACAGTTTGTCAGCTTTTGGTAGCATATAAATAAATCAGTTTTAATTAAAACTTGGTTTTCGGAGAGGCTCTGATGGATTAATATAATTATTGTAAAGATGGTTCGGCTGTGTTTCTTAGTAATTTAAAGGCGTCTTTCGATATTTACGACGCTTTGAGTTTACGCTCAATGACAGGGAATATTTGAATTTATATATCTCTGTTTTTTATTTATTTTGAAGGCATATTGACTCAACATTTAACATTAAATAAAATAAAAATATCTACTAAAACTAACCGACCAACCGATTGCGATAAAACTTGTTTTTTTTTTAAACTTAAACAAACTGTCATTTTCTTCTATATCTATTATACTTATAAAATACTTATAATAAAAGAAGAGAGGACAAAAAGTCTGTACTTGGAAGTAAATTAAATAAGTAGTAGAACAAAATTACATAATTATTAAAATTCATGTCTGTCTGTCTGTTTCTCTGTCTGTTCCTTATACACTTAAAAACTACTAATCCGATTGAAATCTGGTGTTTTCAATATAATAATAATAATCTTTCTTTATTTCAACATTTTCAATTTACAAGCATGGGAACCCTGACACTCAAACTAGGATTATCCTGTGCTATAAGTGCCAGTATGACTTAATTGTAGCTTAGACTAATTGAAATTATAATATTGCATTACATGGCTGAGAAATTTGATTAAGTACCACAAATTAATTTAATTCTAAACTAACAGTGTAACTTAAGATAAAATAATTTTAGTAATTATGTATATTTAAATTAAATTCAAATAGAGAAAAACAAAAACAATTACAGAAGTGAACAAAAATTCAGGAAGTTATAAATCACCAAAGTTCGGTCAAGTTGTGTAGAGTGTGTGGGTGTGTGACTGTGTATCTAAGTATGACAACAAACCAGGGGCGCTCCGTCATCCCAGTCTCGTAAGAGTCTGGGTACGGAAGTTGCCCTCTGTTCTACGGGTTTAACAGTGTATACGCACGTCTTCGTTTGAACCAAAAGTAGTCGTCAAGCAAGAATGATTAAAATAGACTCAGTTGCATCATAATCTAGTTTTAAAAGTGATTGCTTAATTTGCACTTTAAAATGAAAAATAGACAAATTTATTAAAGTGTTATCGTTTTTGGTAAACTTATTATAAAGATATGGCCCCATTGCACATGGATGGTGTCGCGCCAAAATGGTTCTACTCGCCTTTTCTTTAAATATCAGGTCTCTCCTTCGCTTGAGCCTGTTAATTTCGAAATCAAATCCATCCGGCATGTTACGGTGAGCATATATAAGATTTCCAAATATATACAATTGGCGCACTGTCAGGACACTACAATCTTTGTACAGTTGAGCGGAGCTGTAGCGCCTTGGCTTCGATGTCATAACCTTAAGGACTCCTCTTTGGGCTCTCTCAAGTCTCAATATTGTTGTTTTATTGCAGCCACCCCAGACAGAAACACAATAGTTTAGCAACGATTGGCAAAGGCAGTAGTATATGGATTTTAAGAGTTGTAGATCACCGATGTGTCTAATATTTTTGAAGATTGACATTAGCTTTCTGATTCTATTTGTTAGTGAGTCAACATGTCTATGCCAATTCAAGTTTTCATCTAGTAACACGCCAAGATATTTAGTAACTGCAACCCTCTCTAGAGCTCGGCACCCACAGTTAAATGGATCATCACATGTATGTACCTTGATACCTATATCGCCTCGCGGTAATGAACGGTTTGATGCTGCAAATGTGACATATTTAGTTTTGTCTACATTTATAGTGAGCAGGTTCGATCTTAACCAATCAGACACACACCTGAGGGATTGATTTGTTGATCTGACGACATTCTCCCAACTTTTTCCTTCAACTACAATGGCAGTATCGTCAGCAAAAGTGAAGATTTTTGCAGATAAAAGCCAAGTACACTTCCCTGTGGAACACCTATTTTAATCGGGGCTTCTGTGCTAGTCCAATCTCCTATATTTACTTTCTGTTTTCTGTCTGTTAGGTAGCTCTTAAAAAGAGACAGAGCAAGACCCCGTACACCGATCGCTTCAAGCCTATCAATTAATATTGGCACAGAAACAGTGTCAAATGCTTTTGCCTAGTCCAAGAATACTCCGATGCATTTTCTGTTTCCATCAACAGCGTTAACAATTGTCTCAGTTAGCGATCTCAATGCGTCTTCAGTTGACTTACCAGCAGTGAAACCAAACTGATTGTCAGCTATGATATTATATTTGTTAAGATAGCTGGTAAGACGCGTATTAATTAGTTTTTCGAGTATCTTGGACAAGATAAAAAGGACAGATATAGGGCGGTAGTTATTTACACTGCTTCTGTCGCCTGACTTGAATATCGGATGCACTAAGGCTGTCTTCAGCTCTTGAGGGAAGACACCTGCCTTAAAGCATAAGTTGCAAATGTATGTGATTACTGGCGTCAGGGCATGCTTCGCCATTTGTATTATTTTAGTGGGAATACCGTCTATACCAGTTGCACTATCCGACTTGAGGTTACCTATAACAGTAGCAACTTCTTGGTTATCGGTCTCCAATAAAACAAATGTATTTGGGAATCTTGGTGTTGTTACTTTTACTTCCGCGTCGGATACATTTGGTGTTATAGCATTTGCAAGATTCTGTGCCATAGATACAAAGTAGTTGTTTACGCGATTGAGAGATTCCAGTGGGACAATATTGGATAGTTCTATTTTCGAGGAAGGTCGTGGTATACTTGGCATCGAAATCCAATTAGTAGAACCCGAGTAATGAAGTTCAACCACTCAACCGCCCGCACCCGTGACAACTGACAACGCGTTTTTCACTTCCGTGGGTGAAACCGCGGGGCGCAGTTAGTTATTAAAATATGACAAACTTCAAAGCATTATACTATAACAAACTAAAAAAATAACACATCTAAATACTTAAGAACAAAAAAATAAAATTACAATACAAAACAGCTATAAATTTTGAGCTATAAAATGAGCTACTAAATGTTTAGGTTCACCATTGGAGGGATAAGGGCTGAGATGATGATGATGATGATGTTGACATAAATTATTTGACCGACTGCATGAATGATCGTTGTGTAACACATTATATGACACACCCCGTAACGTCGATCAGTACCAACCACGTACCAACCTTTAAACAAAACAACTCAACAGCTAATTTCAAAAGCGTAAACAATTTAGACGTTAATATTTTAAACTATGCAAAAATCCGCCTATAAAACCCCATCATTATGTAGTAAAAATGTTAAATAACCATACAGAATGGCTATTTATATTGTAAATGTTTTGTTTCTAGACCGTATACCAGTGTAATACATTAATGATACAATTCATTTACATAGGTAGGTAGTATGCATATTATATGGGGTTCATATTTGCATATCTAAAGCTTTTAATTTAATAAGTCTTGAGACGTAAATTGGAGTATGTAACGGTCGGGTTAGGTAGAATACGCATAGGCATGCAATTTTAGACATACAAATACTAGGGAAATCATTAAAGAAACCCTAGTCTTTGTACGGTTCAGGAGATACTTAAAATCAACAGGCGCAGACAGACAGACAAAGAGACAAAGTTTTAGTAAAAAGGTCCCGTTTTCACTCTAGATACGGAACCCGAAAAATCATCTTCTAAGTTATTACAAAAAAAAACCTAAGCCGATTAAACAGCTTAACGTAATACAGTAAACAAGTAGATAAGTATGAAGGTCACGGGTCACTCGAGTACTCGTTGTTATAGATGCTGATCCGATTATAATCGGATATGACCCTATCGATTACACGATTATTGTATTAATATCGTAAGTATAAAGCTATTTGTTTGTCTAGTGACTGATTTAATAGGCTTTGGTTAGTTGAAGCGTTTAATATACCATATAAAGTGGGTACAATGTAAAACGGAAAAATGTTTTTTTTTTGTGTAATTTATACCATATTACATAGTAGAGGACTAGATTTAAGCTTTTATTTACCTTTTTTGGGTAAAAAATTATCAAATGTTTTGTTACATTAAATAAAACGAATAGGTATTATTATAGTGCGCGTCGAATTCAAGCGCCATGACATGAATCGAATTCAATCCATGGGTCTATCTCTTGGGCTCAGGGGACCTGGATTCGGGTTCATTGCTCCCAAATTTGCCCACGGCGTTTTCCAGCTGTTCGTCCTTTTTTTCTACTTCGACATCGCCTAACTCAACAATCGAATTCCGTATACTATAACGAGGTTGTTGCATGGGTAGGAGCTGATCTATGTGTCTTTTTAGCTCCCGTCCATCCGGACACTGTACTCGGTAAGTGAGTGGAGCTTCTCTCGCGGTTACGACCGCGGATGCCACTAGTTTTAAATATTATAGTTGTCCCAATGCAAATGTCTCCTTCACCTGTGTCTCAAGCTTGTCGATCTTAGTCAATGTTTGTCCAATGTTCATCGAATGCATCATGACGTCTTCCACTGCATCGACCGGCTACTGTAATTGCTCCGATATGTACTTCCACATTACTTCCGTTAATTATAATTATTATAGGGATTTTACACATTGATTTTCTTCAAAAAAAAAAAAGAGGAATAAACAGTTGATAGCTCAAAAATAAAAAAAAACAGATCATACATTCACTTATTTTATAAATAACAGCGATATTTTTCAAGTTTTTTTGAAAATTCATCGCACTCGCTATACAGATTCGGCCACCCATAGAATTTAATTAGGTCTCTTATAAAAGACTAGATGGTTGTAATGGGTAATAGTCGCTTGACAGTGAAGCATATTAAACATGTCTCTGACGGACTAGCTTCATCAGTTCCAAACTTAAACTTAACAGTTTAAGTTTGGTACTGATGAAGCTAGTCTGTCACAAACCTTTAAAAAGTCGGAACTAAATTCAAACGTTGTTAGAAAACCAACCACCCAGATCCTACAACTATTCAAAATTTGAATTCCACTTAAACAATTAAACAGTTTTTAAACTCGAATGATTCCTATACCAATTTGAAATTACAAGCTGCTTAATTATTTAGGTACCCCTCAAATTTTAAGTGCTGTTTCTATATTCAACTAAAATGAAGATAGGAAGTCATGATCTTCAGCTGCTATTGGCTGAGCTATTCGTCATAACTCCCCCGTTGGTTGCACAATGAAGCTGACTGCTTCAAGGCAATTTGACAGCAGCTGCCTATTGGCTAATCACTTTGACTAAAGCTGCTGATTGGCTGAGCCATTTGACGTCCGTGGGCAATAATTTATTGTCATTTTACTAAATTGCTACTCATTTAATTAATAATTCAATTAAGTATTACAAAATCTTATAATTATGCATTTTTATTGGTACCTACTTATGTTTATGGACCGAGCGAGCGACAGCGAGCGAAGCGTCTAAGATTCAGATTGGCCAACTTTTCTTTTTTCTGTATACTGTTGGTTCTCCTCTACAGGTTGTAATTCTCAACCGACTTTGATGAAACTTGGTACACAAGGTTTATGAGCAAATAGAATTTTATAGTCGTGAGGGATTTTTGATTGGTGGGGTATTTCTCCCATAAAAAGATATTTGAATATTTGTGTTTTAAATACATACTAATTGTTTGTAAAAAAGTCTATGTTCGCATGGTGCTCGCGAGGTCTACTGTTCGCAGAACAACAATTTTAATGATTATTTAACTATTAGCAAATTTTGATGTTACGGCCACCAAATAATCTAAAATTATCATCCAGAACTCTTGACCTTAAAATTCGAGTAAAATTACCAATTAACAAAAATAACTAAAGTACCTACCTAATTAAGTATTTAGGTATCTTTATTTTTGTTTGTGTGTTGTAAACCACTTAATAGCCATCTTAATAAGAAATTAACTTAATTTCAAATTTAATTAAAATACGTAGACCAAAATGAATCCAATTTATTTACATGTCAAATACCGATCATAAATCACTACTGTATAAACGATTATTTTCAAAAAACATTTATTTTCACATAAAAAATAATATTATTTAAATCCACGGCAAACGAGATTGCCTAAAAATAAATTAGTTACAGTTTGACAGGTGTTGGATGTAGCACCGATAGTGGCGGCGATTCTACTAGCACTAAAGCGGGATTTATCTTACGAAACTAGTGGCATGCAATTTATAGTCATTTTCACAAAAAAAAAACCATAGATACAGCGGTACTCTTTATGCAATATATAAAATTCAGTAACTGTAGCGAGACTGCTTTTGTTTGGCTCTATAATGGTTGACACTAGTTTCTTAATGTAAATTATGCTTTAGTGATGTTTGTTCTATTCTTTTAAGGTATGTTCTACCTGCTTAAGGTATGTTGTACGTACATAATAAAATTTATTATTGTTACGATCTTATATGCACCTATGTTTTTAGCAAATAAAGATACTTAAGTGATTTTTTGACCCAGTAGCCGGGTCTAAAATAATATGGCTACGGTATCCCCTGCCCGTCACAAAACGTGACCAAATCTTGACAAAGGCCACCACCATCCACCATCTTTAAAGATCCCTTCCTCAAGGACCATTAATACTGAAAAGTTCAGTTTCAAAACAAAATATGGTAAATATCCCGTTATTAAATAATATTTGCATAAACTTAACTGGTTCCATAAAGTTTTTCTTATTTAACTTGATACTAGAATCGGCACCGTCGAAAATATATGGATAAAAGATACACTATCAAATTAGAATAATAGACTTTTAATTAAGTAAGAGGAGAATAATCGATACTTCTCAAAGTATCGAATACCAACTCGAACGATTTACATATAGACTCGATTTTGATAAACCATTTTAAAATATTTGACAATCGAAGTTTGACAAAGAGTTGTAGATGTAAGACATTTAAATGTATATAGGTATAGAGACACTGCAATGTCATAGTAGAAAGAAGTACATAATATTTAGATATTCCGTGATTTACTGAAGCCGTGAAGATCAAGAGGTAGAATTTAAAGAGTTGACCAGACATTTCGCGGAATATAAATATAATATATAATTTAAAAAAAAAATTCAAGGTACAGGCTGGTATTTGACCTCAATTCACCCGATGAGAAGCGACGATGAGGTCTTGCTTAGAAGAAACCAATTAACTCTTTAGTGCATATTTGCATTGATAGGTATAAATTTACTTACAAAAACATATGAAATCCTCTCTAAGCATTACTTTTAAAACTCACTAGGTAGTAGGTTATTTCACTAGTAGGTTATTTCATTACACTAGTAGGTTATTTCATGTGTTGTGGGACATTCTCATCGCACGCCTTGCAATGTCACCTTTACTAAACTTGATGTACTTTCTACACCACAGTAATGTATAAGTCTTAGTTATTTTTTAGCAATTTACATAATTTTACAGAGTGACAAAGTGGAACGGCGCGGGCGTTTGTGAATCACGAATATATGAGAGCAACCCATTTGGAGATTTACATTTTACATGGATTTTGTTTTACAATATTACGTAGACCACCCGGTTTTGTTGAAATTCACAATCGGAATCTTTACTAGGATTTAATCTTGCTATCTTTATTCGGATTTTGAAACTTTTGATAGGTATCTATGACGGCATTTAGCTAAGCGTCCACATATAACTGGACTAAATTAGTTTTGATTTATTTCTATGGTTTTCACAATTTTACATGATAAAATACTTTATTTACCGGGTTTATTCGCGTTTTATTCATGACTTTTAATCGACCGAGCTTTTTCCAACTTTACAGTTGCTTTTTCAAGGTTGACTACCCTTCAAGCTCGGTTTTTCAAACTTGGTCGTTTAAAAATCATTAATAAAACGCGATTAAACCCGGTAAATAAAGTGTTTTATTAGTTTTGATTAGTTCATTAGCTTCAACAAGAAGCCTTAGATTACATTAATAGTGGATATTCTAACGACAACGTTCGTTGTTCTGACTTTTAAAGGTGTGTGAGTCATTTTCCGAACAATTTGACTATGGAACTGATAAAGCTCGATCGTCAGAGCTTAGTTTTAAGTGCTTCACTGTTAAATAAACAGTATCTTTCTAGTATCTTATGAGAGACCAGGAGCTTTATTTTTGAATCGCTCGTTGCACTTCAGGCGATTTAAATAATTCGATATCTGCTGATTATCGTTTGATACCGGACTCCTGCTGCGAGTGGTTGATACCACTCGTTGAGGACGTGCGATTCACGTAGAAAAATTACAGAAATTGTATGAAAACCAGTAGAAATCGAGGTATTAAAATCGCTCGAAATGCCTTATTTGATTCAAAAATAGAGATCCTGTCTAAATTCTTTGCAAGTAGCGTAGTTGGAATAATTTACTGTGCGATGGGAGCACCTCAAAATTCTAAACATGCCAATCGATGCAGTGGTAAATTCTGAATTTAACAGTAGGTAAGTAAGTACCTGCACTACATATAACAGATTTAGTCAAAGTATACATTATTTATATTAATTCATATTTCTACTTGTTGCGCCCCGCGGTTTCACGCGTGTAATTCTCGTTCACGCGGGAATATCGGGATAAAAAGTCTGTGCCCTTCTCCAAAGTCCCGTCTATCTCTGTACCAAAATTAGGTAATCAAAATCGGTTCAGCAGTTTAGACGCGAAAGCGTAACAAACAAACAGACAGAATAACTTTTGCATTTATAATAATATTAGTAAGGATTTTGGCCAAAATTCATATTTCTATAATCAATTCGTTCACAAGGTAGTTTAATCGGTTGTAGAGGTACACCGTTTGGCTTTATAGACAGGCGTAAAGGGCGGAGCTATAATAGTTTTGGGCGGATTCTCTTGCATTTAATTAATTACTAGTTTTATTTCATTTTTGCGTCGTTTGTATAGGTAAAGCCAGCGTATTACTGTGTGTACACAGAATGTTTTTTACTTTATTCTTTTGAAGTAGCAATATACAAGGTATAACGGGGCATACCCGTTAAGCCTTTAAAACTTTCAAAAAGTACTTCGAATTTTCAAAAGTCGTAGAACAAGAGTTGTTTGCCTAGACGTCTGGTACAACCCCCTTTCGGCTTAAAAGGGTATACCCGTTACACCTTGTATAAATAGGTATAAAATTAATTATATATTTTATCAAGTTGGATTTTATTAAGGTAAACAGCTTAAAATGTTCTAAAACAGCTATTAAAAATAGTTATTTAAAATGTTGTTTAAGTATGAGGTAAAAATGATAATTTACCAACCTAATTAGGTATCGTATTTATTAATATTTTAAATGCGAAAGTCTGTGAGGACTTGTCTGTATATTATTATATCACTCCTAAAAAATTTAACCAATAAGCAATATGGTATATTTACATTTTACCGCGTCTTAATTGCGTATTATTTTTTATTTTCTTACCTCGACGTTTCGATAATGTTACAATGATCTTGGCCGCGAGGGGACACCAATGTTAACAAATCGTGTGAATTTTAAAAGTTTAGTATGGCATATTCGAAAACTGGCATATAATGTTTGGAACTAAGTATCAAGTTTTGAGGTTTCTAGACACACATTAGATAAATTAATTAATTTGTGACATTGAAAATGCATGCATTTATTTTTTATTATTTGATGTGTTTATTAATTAATTTGTGACATTAAAAAATGCACGCATTTATTTTTTATTATTTGATGTGGTTTTTTTAGCTGAAGGACAACGCGTCGACTTCGCGACGACTTATTAGACATACCTAAACAGGAAAGATTTATTTATTTGTCTATAATCTATAATGGATAAACTCCAAATTGACTTGACGATTTCAAATTTTTTTTGGAACTATAGAACTCGGCTGCATGCGAATAGAAATCACATTATTTTTTGATCTGCTGGACAATGCTCTGCTAAGTTCACGAACATAAATTCTTTGACCAATTTTAAAATTTCTTTGACCACTTGTAATGCCTAAACAGGAAAGATTTATTTTTTTTTTTTTTTTTTTTTTTTTATTTATTTATCATAATTACAACAAAAATTTATAACAAAAACATAACCAATAAATCACAGAGATTTGTCCGGTTATGTCATAACGTTGAGTTCCGCAGACATCTATACTATAAATTATCAAACTAAAAACATTCAAAGATGCACACACACCAGTCGAACACCCTATCATCTATCACTCGCTACCTCATGCCGTCAAACTTGCGGGAAAGAGACAAAGCTAGGCCGCTCCACACCGCGAAAACGATTTGAGGCAGCGACAGTGCATGTTGACAAAAACAGGTTTAGCAACTTATGCAGGTTCGTTAACTACATGCTGTTTAAAAAGTACAATTTTAGTTTATTTCTAATATTATTTTTGGTAATACTTTTTTTTAAGGATAAGTCTATGCTATTTAATAGACGAGGAATCAAATAGTGCGTAATACGTTTGCCGTACATATTGTTTGAAGTTGTTATATTTAGTTGCTCATTAATGATTTTCCGAGTAGTAATTTTGTGGCTAATTTTTTGTTGAGTTTCCGAATTAAAAAATTGTTCTTTAAGTATTTGGTAGTGAAACTTTGTATGAACAGGTAGAATTTTGCAATGCTTGAACAGACCGTAGTAATCATCCGCTTTAAATTCTTCTTTGACAGCAGATGAGACTATTTTTTTTAGAATTCTAAGTTGAATATTTTGAATTTTATCGAGATACGTCCTATAAGTTCTACCGTAGCTAGTTATACCATAGTTAATAATAGAATCCGCCAACGAGTTATATAGTAACAATAAAATTTTGTAGGGTATTCTGCTTCGTATTATAGTTAAATTGGCCAAAAACGCTCTAAGTTTATCACAGATCTTGTTTACATGCGGGTACCAATTAAAGTGGTGATCAATTACTAATCCCAGATATGTATGATTTTCAACCGTTTCGATGAATGGACAACTACAATTTTGCAAGTTATGATGTAAGCACAAATGGTTATGGACTTTCAGTTTTTTATTGGTGTCATACAAAGTTTTAATATACGGTGAACGAATATGCATCAATTTTGTCTTATCGGCGTTTAGGACAAGCTTGTTGTCATGACACCATTTGTTAAGCCGGTCGAAATCATATTGTAACTTCTCAAGTGCTCTTTCAATATTCCTATCAGCGATGACCAGACATGTATCATCCGCGTATTGATATGATTTGCAGTGGCTCATTACATTGTTCATGTCGTTGACGTATGAGATGAAATGGAGTGGTCCGATCACCGAACCTTGAGCAGTTCCCTCAGTGACTGGTAGGACTTCACTTTTTGCATCTCCAATCTTTACATAATAGGACCTATCTGTAAGGTAATTCCCACACCAATCCAAAAACGGCCCTCTGATACCTGAGTCTTCAAGTTTTGAAAGCAGATGATCATGATTTAGGGTATCAAATGCACGGGAAAAATCAATGAAAAGAACAAGAGCATGCCTGCGTTTATTTAAGTGACCATTAATTTCGTCACTGAATTTGGAGAGTAACAGCGATGTACTTTTAAACGGCTGAAAACCATACTGGTTGCTACTAATAATTTCATTACTATGATAAAACGAATGAATCTGATCACTCAAGTATTTTTCAACAATTTTATCTATGGATGACAGGAGAGAAATGGGCCGATAGTTAGATACATCACTTTGCTTCCCTTTTTTATGTACTGGTCTCACACAGCTTTGCTTTAGCTCACGCGGGTATTTACCAGCTGCAAAACTAACATTAATCAAGTGTGAAATAGATGTGGACACTTTCTTAGCAATATACTTTACATCCACCATCTTAATGCCATCGCCTCCTGATGCCTTCCTGCTATCTACCCGGGAAATTAGTTTTTCAATCCTAGCGGGTGTTGCTTTTTTAAAGCGTATTGAGACGTTGATGGGTTTTCTGTAGTCGTTTGCATCTAAAAGTTTAATCGGGCATGAAGGTAGTATTGCCCTGACCGCGTGTCTAAATTCCTGAGCGAACTTATTTGCAATGACTTCATGAGGCTGGTTATTGTAGTCAAAAGCTTTAAAAATGACATCATCTATCGAGTTACTAACCCGGCCACACATAGTGTTTATAATTTTCCAAAGTTTTCGGGGGTTTTTTATACTAGCGTTAATCTCATTTTGATAATACTTATTTCTACTACTTTCGAGAGTCTTATGAATTTTATTCCTGATTTTATTGTACTCGAGTCGAAGACATCTGTTAGTTGGATCCTTTTTCCATCTGGAAAAAAGAGCATCCCTTCTATCAGCCATCTCAATCATGTATTGCTTCACCCAAGGTTGCTTGATAAGTTTCCTTGTGTGAACTGATTCATGCTTTAGAGACTTGTTATACGCTAAAGTAAAATTAGATTTTATAAACTCATAAATTTCTTCTGGACATGCCATATATTCCGTAGAAGACCAATCAATACTATTTAATTCCTCGACTACAATTTTATTGTCACAGTATTGCGTTTTACATTTTTTCTTAACATCCTGTATATGATGTGTTGCTTCGCAAGCCAGTAGAATTACCCGATGGTCCGCCAGAACCGTACCGACTGCAGCCGAGCACGGATTCAACGAGGCTAACTTCGTGAACAAGTGATCAATGCATGACTTTGTCACTTTATCTAATCTCTTCTCAATTCTAGTATAGTCGGTTATACCTGCATTGAAACCGCGCTCGGATAACATGTCGACATACAAGTTTCTTATGGAATCGTGGCATTTCAGGTCTATATTAGCATCGCCAAGAATTATTGTGTTAGTGCTCGAGCAACTGTCTAAAATCTGTGAAAGTTCGTAAACAAAAGTATTTTTGTTAGTGCGTGGTGGTCTATAAAATACACAAAGTGTTAGAACGATTCCGATTGCAGTTACTAGGTTACCAGAGAAAACCTCAAAACTAGTCGTTGTTTTAGCTGTTAATTGAGTGAATTTTAGATAATTCCGAATATACACAACTATTCCACCCCCTTTTTGTTTAGTGCGCAGCACCGAGTGCATTTTATAGCCATCAATGTTGTATAGATTACTTATTTTCGAGGAAATACCCACTTCAGTCAAAACGATTACATCGATAGGAATTTTACATGAATTTATTAATAGTAGCAGTTTAGGAAAATGTTTGATCATAGACCGTATATTGACATGTAGACAAAATAAATTAATTTGATTGAAGGGTACTTGACGTAAAAAAGAGGTAACAGTAGGACAATCAAATAATTCTGAAGACGAATTATTTATATTATGATTATCGTCAGTCATTCTTTATTTATGTAGGTAAGTATATAAACAAAAGTTGTAGGTAAGTAACTTTAGTATCTTCTTACTAGTTTGTGAGTAAGTATAACACAAAGGTTGTAGGCTAGCTAAATGTATTGAAAGTAAGTAAGCTCAAAATTTATTGACTTAATAAGCCGTCAATATCCGCCATTGAGCGAATAATATGCGGGCGACTATTGTCTTCGCTTTTTTTGGCGTAGATAAGACCAGCCTTACACCAAATGTACTTAAAGGTATCCCTTAATTTTTGCTGGGCATTATATAAGAGTACCTTTGTACGATGGGTTAGTGCTTCGCGAATGAAGACTCGACGCGCAGCCTGATCCTGTGGCAAATTAGACAAAAAACTACCCGCTGTCAATTCCATATTTTTGGCTGAGCTTATCCATTTGGTACGTACTGCGCTAGACTTGAGCTCAATTATGATATGCCCCGGCTGCTGACGATCTTTTGGTTTCTGCAAGCGTCTAGCAGCTACAATATCAGTAAAATTAAGCTTCAACTTTTCGGCTACTTTATTTACTACAACGTTAACGTCCTGATTCGGAATTTCGGGTATACCGGCGATCTCCAGGGTGCCGGACAGTAACTTCTGGTCAACCTCGTTCCCGTGTTGCTCGAGTGCTGCAATTCTCAACTCTAGATTCTTGTTTTTATTCAGAAGTTCCGCGTTTTTATTGACAAGGGATTTTATAGTACCTTCCTGTTTCCTAACCATGTCTTCGAGATCCGCCATTTGACCATTCATGTGTTCAACGGCCGTTGTTAGGCCTCCTATTTCTGCCTTGATAATGCGCTGGGTCTCGCGGGAGATATTCGCGATCAGTTTTTTTTCATTCAAGGCAGTGCAGGAGTGATCACCTTGACCTTCCTCTTCATCAGAGCTATCCTGTTCTGCTACAAAGAAAGAAGAGCGCCTAGAAGCGTTGCTCAGGCATTCCGGACAACTCCATTCCAGACCATCCGAGTTCCTAAGAGCCGCTAATTGCTTGTTGGTCAGCTTTGAGCAGGTAGATGTAAAGTGTACCGTCTTATTACACCTACTACATACGAGTACATATTAATTTGTCTCCTTTAATTTATAATGGATAAATTCCGAATTTACTACACGATTTCAAAAATTCTTTGACCAATCGAGGAGTAAATTTATAAGCTATATACTTTTGATCCCGATATCGGAACTTACACGGGTGAAACCGCGGGATGCAGCTCATATTGAATAAGGTTGTAGTTTTAATAGGTAAGCGGAAAAAATGTAAATTGAACTTAGTTTTTAATATTTTAATATGTGAGATTAGCCAACGATATTCCAAGCGATTAGGCATATTAACGGATTGAATTGATTTATGCTTATTCGAATAGGTATAGTCCGATTTTGGTACGTTTCTTTGGAAATTCTTGCATAAACAAACGAAACTACTTTTAAACTACTTACTTTAAAATAAGCTTTTTTTGTTTTTTTTCTGTTTATAGTAATATTTTAACCGGGTCTTACTCGCGTATTGTTACTTTTAAATTCTCTTACCTCGACGTTTCGATCATGTTACAATGATCTTGGTCGCGAGGGGACTGGAGCTGCGGCGGGCGTCGTCCTCTATTTATACCCGGTGTTACTAGTACTTATTGTCCTTTTAAACTGATAATTATTTTTCCCGGATCTTACATTATTCGCGTATAATTATTTTTTAATTCTCTTACCTCGACGTTTCGACATGTTACAATGATCTTGGTCGACATGTTAAAAATAATTATACGCGAATAAGACCCGGGAAAAATAATTATGGGGACTTATTGTCCTTGTTACTTATTGTCCATTTTTTCTGTTTTCGTGTAACGAAATAAAACTCATTTTACGGTATCAATCGCGGTGTTTTTGTTATAAGTATCGTTGCAGTACCTTTTCAAGGTGGTCTACCAATTTTACGGATGTCGGATGTCGGACGTCGGATCGGCATTGCAACAAAGCTCATAGTAAAAACAAGGCAATTAAAATCGTTAAATAAGTTTTATTATAATCATTATTTTTAAGTAAAATAAAGAAGAAAGTAAGAAAGGAAGTTCTTTCTTTGCAAAATGATGGTCTCAAAGAATAAACACGTTTCTCATAAGATACTAAAGAATAAAAGTCGCTTGACAGTGAAGCATTTCAAATTCGACAAATATCTTGAAAAAGTCGGAATAAAATGTTGTTGTTATAACACCTAGTAGCTCTAGGTATGTGATAATCTAAGAATAGTTTATTTCACTAATTACCATTAAAAGTGAGGACGTGTTTCATTCAGAAGATAGAATGACAGTGGATCATTTTCCAGGAAGATGTGCGGTTGGGCCTCTGTTCACTAGTTGGTAAAGCTCGTCCGTCAGAGACAAGTTTGAAATACTTCACTATCAGACGACCGTTTCCTTCTATCTAGTCTCTAATAGAGACCAGTCCAGTTCTATGGTTGAGATCAATAGTTACGAACCGAAGCAATATTCTTTTAGACTCCAAGAATAAAATATAAGTAAGTATACCAATAGTTTGGTAGCTAATAGTAAAGTCAATTTAATCTCACATCTTACTAATATTATAAACGCCTCACATCTTACTAATATTATAAACGCGAAAGTTTGCATGTTTGTATGCATGTATGTGAGGTTGTAACTCTTTTACGCAAAATCTACTGAAGCGATTGCGATGAAACTTGGAATATAGTTAGCTGGGGACCAGCCTACTTTTATCCCGATATTTCCGCGGGAACGGGACTTACGCGGGTGAAAACGCGGGACGCAGCTAATATTCCATAATCTGAAACTAGTTATAAGAGCTAACAATATTTTTATATTATTAACTACAATATCGGTGTACATAATACAATGAAAATGCTACACAAAAGGCTCGGTAAGTCGCGACGCGTCGCGTCGTTGGTCGTAAAGAATGACTGTTATTGTGCCTTACTCCATTGTGTGATGTTGTAGGTACTCGAAGCTGTTACCCTTCTGGTAACAAACGAGGCTCCGCTATCAATAGATATGTAGTCTTTCACTAATTAATACTAAAGTATCTTTGTTTGCCTTTGTTCGACTTTTAAAAGGAAATCTGTAGGTACTAATATTATGGAGATGAAAAAAATATTGGTTTGTTCGATTGTACTGAAAATATAGAACCGATTTCAAAAATTATTTCACCGATAGAAAGCTTCATTATCGAGGAGTGACATAGGCTACTTTTTATAATTATTATTTCCGGGTCTTATTCGCGTACTATTTAAATTCTCTTACCTCGCCGTTTCGATCATGTTACAATGATCTTAGTCGCGAGGGGACCGTTTATGAGTTCAAGCTTGTGATTTGATAAATGTTTAGTAAGATTCATATTAATAAATCAATTCAATTCAATTCAAATCGTGTGAGTTTAAAACGTTTATAGGCTACTTTTCAAAAATTATTGCACCAATAGAAAGCTTCATTATCCAGGAGTAACATAAGCTACTTTTGATAGGTATGGATATTTCCACGGGATCGGGACTTACGCGAGTGAAACCGTGGGATACTGGGCTGCCAAATGTATTGGTTAGAGTTGAATCTTCTTCTTGTAGTTCTTCCAATGATGCAACATTTAACGCGCTATCAGAGGCCTCTTTTGTTTTCAGGATTTGGTATTAATCGACAACACTATCGATCTATTTTAAGAAGATTTGATAATGTTTATTATTAGCAAAAAGGATTGTTTGATTCCTGACTATTTAATCCAAAATTTAAGTAGTTATGCCATGTTTAGTTTTTGTAATTTTTTTTAGCTATTTTAAGATATCCCCCTGAAGGCCTATTTAAGTGTTTCCCCTGTAGGTATATTCCATATTAATAAAATATTTTTCAAAATAAAACAATGTCGAAATATGAATCCCACATTTCTCAAACTTAGCTACAATATGATGTGATGCGAAAGTATAATTTTGAATAAAATTTTCATCGTGTGTAATAAAATGGATACAAACTTGTAGTAAAACTACAAATAGACTTATTATGTATAATACTAGTACAGCCCTGGGGCTTCTCTCGCATAAGACCATATATTAT
This sequence comes from Idaea dimidiata, assembly GCA_949358125.1. Lineage (NCBI taxonomy): Eukaryota > Metazoa > Arthropoda > Insecta > Lepidoptera > Geometridae > Idaea > Idaea dimidiata. The sequence continues at coordinate 15,112,748 of OX442334.1, forward strand.
AAAAATATCAGAATGAAAATTAGTCCATGCTACTGCACAAGAATGCAGTTTATCAAAACGTTAAGTTTCATCAAAATCGGAACAGGAGTTCCAGATATTTGTCACATAGGTACCTACAGTCATCTAAACTTTTCTTCTTTTCTTATTGTATTTTTCTAGTTTATAATATTAGTTTAGTTAAATTGGATTACAACGACGAATATTTTAGTAATATAAAGAAGAAATATTTTTCTGTTTGTTACTAATAAATAGCATCCGAAACTACGGGACCAATTTCAAAAAATCTCACCTATATTATCGAGGAGTAACATAAGCTACTTTTGATCCCGATTTCCGTACGGGATCAAGACTTACGCGGGTAAAACCGCGAGACACAGCTATGTAATATAAAATTCGTGAGAGAATCATTCACTTTCGATGGAGAAAGTTGTGAGATTGATTTTCACAGAAACCTATAAATTATAATGTAAAGGTAGGTAAAATTACGAGATGGCAACCTTCATAAGGAACTCACTCTTCTCATTACTTATTCGCATTTCCCACAAATTATGTCACCTTTCGTACCAATTTATGTAACTGGTCCTGAGAAACAATGTACGAAAACTGGGCGTACATTGTTTCTCGGGACCGGTGTTACAGAGCGTAATGGATCATTTGCAGCGAGCAAGCTACTGTGTCGGTCGTGGGCTACGCTGCGAGCGCCTTATTTCCCCGTACCTACTGACTCCACGAACTCGTTGTTACGTTACATATCGTATCGGTCAATACCCAAGTACCCACCTTAAGGACGCGACTGATGTGAAATCCCTTCAGATTGAACATTTTTCTTCATAACCGGTATCAAATAGATCTTGCAATAATGTATTATGTTATTGTACATGATACAAGAAGTGTCCCCTTCATTTCAAAAACAATAAAAAATAACTTTAAATACCACTATTATACAGGCAAAGTTACCCCTGTTTTACAAAATAAATCAATTTTTCGTCTAAATCCTTAACCGCTATATTTTCTTATACCTAGGCATCATAATATTAGAAAATACAATACCTAGAACCTCTTCGTCACATTTTATTAATATTATTTTAATCTTCGTAATGATTGATTTTACGAGAAATTGTAGATTTTTCATGCAATTCCATCTCGCTCATTTTTATGCAATTGGACAAGGACCGATAATTATTATCTATCGCCGTCTTAAGGCTGCTTTTCCACCAGAGATGTGCTATGCTACGATGCTATGGATTCATTTGATATCCACCAATCATATTCATTGGTGCACATAGCTTAGCGTATTTTCGTAACGTAGATTTCACATTTTCGCAGCATAGCTACATAGCACATCTCTGGTGGAAAAGCAGCCTAAAAGAAGCGCCGATGGGCCAACTACTAGGTGAACTGTGGCCTTAGCATCCGCCATCTTAGGTTATCGTCAAAAACTCCTTGTTTCTATGTCAAATCAATAAAATGTCAGTATTTATTGATCCGAGACGATACACATGTTCTAATACAGTTATTCACTTAATTATATTACGTATTCATAATCATTTAAAACAGAACAGGTACGTACATAATGTACAAACAAATTATTTATTTAATTTTAAAATCTAAATGACACTATAAACAAATATTTATGGTTTCACTGTAACCAACTAAGCTAGACCTGTAACACTACCAACTTTAAATTTAGAAAAACTGGCAGCGCTGCCGCTGCACGGTTTGACATGCCTAAAACCTAAAAATAGTCTACACTTCGCTCCAAATCTTCAGCCATTTACACTACTAATTAAAACGCAATTGGTTCAGCCATTTTTAAGTTATAACCATTTGACTAAACCAACCCATTCTCAAAGACGTCAATACTTTAAAAAAAAATGAAAGCTCAAGTTAAAATGGTCAGTTAGTCGTTATGGATTTTTACCGTGGTTTTTTGAAATATATTTGTAATTAATTCTGTGTAGAAAGTTTAACTAAATATTAATAGGAAGGGCATAGGTCGGTCTCCATTATTCTCGTAGGTAGATAGAACCTTCGTATGTGCAAGCGCAGGTATTTGGTGAAACTATTTGTTTTACAATAAGTATGTAAATTATATTGTTGACGGGAATGCTTGGATGTGGGAAAGAAGTTGTTCGTATTTATTTATTTTGTATTTAGAGTATGGGACAGTTTGGGTATGGGAAATTTTAAACGCGCTGATTTATATAAAGAAATATTTAGAAGAGTCATTCTTTCTTCTTGCCGATAGATTATAATTCCCGCTGAGGCGGCGGGAGGGGGGATAAGTATTATATTGTTTTCTGGTTTTCGGTGTTTTTATATAAAATTGAATCCCTATTTCTCTTGGTCACGGCATCACGCGTAAACGGTTAGACCGATTTTGTTAATTCTTTTTTGTTGTGTTTGTTACCATCAGCAGGAGAAGGTTCTTATGAAAGAAAAATATGGCACTGACACGGGTGAAACCGCGGGGAGCAGCTAGTTCTACTAATATTATAAATGTGAAAGTGTGTGTGTTTGGATGTTTGTTAGGTACTTAATCACGCAAAAAGTACTAAACCGATGCCGATGAAACTTGGAATAGGTAGGTAGCTGGATACCGGGAATAAAATATAGGCTACTTTTTATCCCGATATTCCCGCGGGAACGGCACTTTCGCGGGTGAAACCGCGGGGCGCAGCTATAGTATGTTATCGTCCAATATTAGGGGTTAAGGAGCACCGGACCTTTGTCGTGCATGCGTGCCGAAGCCAACACGTAGAGGACCGCGTCAATAACAATGTAACTCGCAAACTATGAAATGGACACCAAGCCGGCGATTATCCCTGTCTGCACTGCAGACATCAGCCGAGGACAACCAGTTCGGGTAGAACTGTTGAGAAATCTACGGGTGGAAACAACATGGTCTATAGTGATGTGATGGTAAAATCTTGGATAAGTATAAAAATGAATCCCTATTTTTGCGTGGTTACGGCGTCACGCCTGTAGCCAACATTCTTATCGAAAAACGAAATCGATAAGAATGTTGTCAAGGGCTGCTGAACGGCTGGACCAATTTCGACAATTCTTTTTTTGTTGTCTTCGTTATGATCAGGAGAAGGTTCTTGTGAAAAAAAAAGCTAAATATCGGGACTTACGCGGTTGAAACCGCGGGGCGCAGTCAGTATGTTATAATTATTATATTTTATTATTTTATAAAAACCTAAACATTAAAATAGTAGTTTTGCGTCGTTTATCAAATATTGAAAGGTGGACGCAGACTACAGATTTAAAATCGGACGATGATTTTGTCTGTAAGTTTGTCGTCTATCTTATGTAAAACTACTGAAATATGTTTTTTTTGGGGTTCCGTACTTAACCGTAATTAATCACGGCATCACGCGTGAACGGACCTATTGAGCAAATTCTTTTTTTTATGCTGCTGAACCGATTTTGATGGATTTGGGAATGTAGATCGATACCTTGGAGAAAGACATAAGTTACTTTTGAATCCGATATACGCGCGGGATCGGCACTTTCGCGGTTGAAACCGCGAGGCGCAGCTAGTTGACAATATGGATCGAGTTTTAGATACTAAAGTAATAATAATAAGAAAGCAAATAATTTTAATAATGTGTTACCTATTTTAGTTATTAATATGTAGGTAAAATAATTATTTATATTACGACGTATCGTTAACCGATGACCCGGAGTCAATAAAAAAGTATTTAAAAGTTAGGTATCCTATCTATTAGCAAAACATACGTAAAACGTTTGTTTTAGTACCTACTCTAGACAGCATTGTCGCCCTTGCTGATGATCATTCATTAGTGATCAAACGCTCTTTTATTTATAGTTCTGTATACAAGATGTAACGGGCATGCCCTTTTAAGCCGAAAGGGGGTTGTTCCAGACATCTAGGCGAACAACTTTTGTTCTACGACTTTTGAAAATTCGAACTTTTTTTTTGAAAATTTCGTAATTATAGTTCACTGAAAAAACAGCTGTTTTTGAAAATAAAGGTAATTGTAGTTTCGATTGTTGTCGACTAAACTAAATGAAAGAACAAGATAAGTTCAATGACCTCGAACTCTGAGAAACAGCTGATTTTCAAGTAAACTTTAAACTTAAAATTTTCGAAAACTACTTCGAATTTCCAAAAGTTGTTCGCCTAGACGTCTAGAACAACCCCCTTTCGGCTTAAAAGGGCTTACCTGTTACACCTTGTATAAAATATTTTTATAATGGTTTAAATAAACGAGGAAAAGACATAGGTTAAGTCCTGAGAACTGAACTTATAAGTATATCAACGCTGAGCCAAAGACCTTTGGAGGTTGTGTTGTTTGTGATGTGTAGTTATTATTGATGTATAGCTACACATCACAAATAAACACACATCCCATATTATAAAGGTTTTTGGAATACCCCGCAGTATCAGGATTTAGGCTGGTGAAACGGCAGGACACTATTAATTGCATACCTTATTACCGGTCCCGGAACGTTCCCGGTTCCCGCTAGGTGACTTATGTTAATTTACAGTCTACGTTACCCTAATACATATTGCATGAACTCCCTCATAAATTATAACATTTTGAAATAATTTAGCAATTATTGATTGGTTCTCATATTATAATTATTTATGGAATTTTAAATTAAGAAGATGTTAGAATTTAAATAGTTGAATTAATATTTAGGCGGATTGGTAGGTAAGTTTGGCTTCGCACGATTGCTGCTTACAGCCAGTTTCAAATAGTGAGTAGGTACGGCCAGCAACGGATTTACTTGCATATTTTTAAGTTTATTTATGTATGGTTTCATGAAATCACTCTAAGACTTAGGACGCTTTAGTGTTATTAAGTAGTATTATTAACAATTACTAAAACAAATAATTACAATTACTTAACGAGGTAATGCCGCCAGTGTGATGGGCACTTTTGGACAATGGTCATTCACCCACAGACTAGTAAGCCTTAGTCACCTATAAGGCGTGAAACTTATCGTAACTTGTATGTAATTACTAAACCATTATAAAAAACACTTTAGTACGTCGACCGACAATTGACTATGTCTAGCGTGAACTTTTTTGACGCTTCAATCGTCATTCATCGATTACATCTTAGCGCCTGCAGCGCTGCTCATTTTACTTTTACGATATATTTAACAATACTGTCATTGCTGGAATATATTTGAGACATCTTACCTACCTAGTGTAGAGTTTTACTCTAAAAATAATTAACTAAAAATATAAAAGCACAAAATAATTAATTAAGGTCATCTGATTTTTTTCTATCATTCCTTCGTTCGTAAAAACATAGTTGGCCCCCTGTATGGCTTAATATCGAGCTCATAACAAACAAATTGAAATTAATTCACATTTTATATAGTAATTAGCTGAGCCCCGCGGTTTCACCCGCGTAAGTCCCGTTCCTACGGGAAAAAGTAGCCTATGTGTTATTCTTGGTATCCAGCTGCCTACATTCCAAGTTTCACCGCAATCGGTTCAGTAGTTTTTGTGTGCGATTGAGTTACAAACATCCAAGCACACACTTTCACATTTATGATATTAGTAGGATATCTATATACTTATATTAAAAGAAGAGAGGGCAAAAAGTCTGTACTTGAAAGTAGGTAAATTAAAAACAAAGTTTACTAGTACATACACACACACTCACAAACTTTCAGCTTTATAATATTAGTAGGATACTTATTTCCATATATCGGTGACAATCTGTCTATGATGATAATACTAGAGACATTCGTTCGTCGATTTTAGTCATCTAAATACTGAGTCACTCACAATGGAACACCTGTCTATGACTAATTTTAAATCCTAAAAAAGCTCTTTATCTCAAACACATAAATTTTCTTAAGCATCAACGGTTTCATAAATACAACCAGAAATTACCATATTACCAAATAATAAAATCTCATCCAATCGTTTCCGCATCGTTTTAGAAAGAACAAGCGAAAATAATTTGTTGAAATCAATCATGATGTAGAGGTACGATTTTATGGCATTCGTACGAAGATATTTAACATTAAAGTCAATAGAGTTATTTGCAATTTAAACACATACTTAGTGTTATTAATGCACGTGGAGTAAGGTCGACTGATTTCATCACTTTTTGTTTCTGTCTGTCAATTTTTAAAAGTTCTTATCACGGAAAAAGCAAAGCATATTTTCACTACTCCGATGGTTTTATACGTGTAACATGTTTTTAACAAATGTTAGTTTAAATAGAATTATTTCAAAGAAAATGCATGCGTTGTTTTATTTTTAAATAGTCAGCCATTTTAGCAATAAGAAGTTCTCTTAAATTTACTTATAACTGTCACCGTAAAGTAATAAGAAACTTACATGATAGTTATATTTGTATCTACAAAAAGCTTACAAATATTATAAGATAATTAAGATTAAACAATCAACCCTAAGAGAAATATTCTCTCTACTTCAATTAAGTCTCATTGGACACAAATCCCATTGTACCAACATAATAAAATAATAAATAAAGACCAAAGTCGTAAAGTTGGCTAAACTCAAAAGAAAACCATAACACGTATAAGCATAGACATAATCTTTATTTAAGCCGATTACTATGTTGTGCTATTGGAATACACTTGCGAGCAAACTATTCAGATTTTGATTAATTAAATACATCAATCATGCATTGTTTGTGGTTATAAACAATGCTGATATTGTCACGCAAAAACTAAGGAACCGATTATAATGAAATAAGGTTTTTAAACCGGGTAGAATAAAAAAATAATAAAGATGGTGCTTTGAAATGATACTTAAGGATAGGGGAAACTATTACTAATAAAAGAATTACTACTGCACAGAGGCAAAAATGGTTTTGAGTGAATTAACACTATTTCAAAATGGGCCTCTATTTCAATATGGAGGAAAAAAGGAAGCCTTGGCCAGTGGTAGGACGATAATGACTAATTCATTTTAATAAGAGCGTCCCAAACTCAGTGCTCGCGATCGCATTACCTTATTTCGTTATTTAAATCGAACCACGCCACAGTTTTGTCTAATTTATGTTTATGTGAAACAAAATGGTCACTTTTTATTGGTCAAAATGCTTTTGGAGGTTGTACTATGATATGTTTATATGTTTTTAAATGAATATTTCACACATTATATCGAATATGATTTTGTCGTATTTTATTATAGAAGTGTTTTTGTAAGAAGCGTAGCGTGCTTTGGCAGGGGCCAGTATAAAAATATGTTCGAGGGCCCTTAGGAAGGGTCACAAAAGAAAAAAAAAGTATAAAATTAAAATAAATATGGATCACGTAAAGAGATCAATAAGAAAATATTTAATCCTGACGATTCTAATCAGGTATTGAGATAATCTCATTGAATTTGGCTGTAATGCAAATGCAAAAGTGCAAATACTTTGCTTAAAAATAAATATTTGTATCTGGTCTTGGAGTATTTTTATGTATAATATGTATGTATTTACAAAAAAATAATAAATATAAGTGGTATATCCGTTGTCTCATCTCCGTAACACAAGCTTAGTGCTTAACATGGGGCTAGATGGCGCTGTGTGTTGGTCACACAATTTATTTATTTGTTTAATTATCATTTTGTTTGATAAATTTACAAAGTTTAAACAAAATCTGTTTCTTTTTACTAATAAAGTCTGTTCAGTGTGTTCAAAGTGTGTCTGTCTGTAATAAAGAAGTTAAATCTGTTTCTTATTTAGTAAATACGTAAGCGTTATTTGTGGTTTTTTTTTGAAGTTTCATACTTTTTTTTTTAATGTTTTTATTTTTATTTTTGCTTATGCATTTTGAGGTCCCCCGTGGTCCGGATACAATTACCGTTCATCAGTAGAAAAACTATTTTGGTTAGAACGTTCGGCCGTGGCTTTTCACCATCCACCGGCTATTTGATAAACAACTCCCTAAACCATAAACGCTATAATATTATTGTACTTACTTTTTTTAATACATTGAAAATATCTGCATTTAGGATGCAACTAAAATTTTATTTATTATGTTTTGTAAGCTTTATATTGTTCAAGTTTTTTTATATGCTTACCTATTGTCATCAACTATGTATTGTTTACATAACAATTTGATTACACAATGAAACAACATGATTCTGTTTCAACAAAACAATAATTTATATTCTGTTGTAATATTTGAACGAATTCTTAACTTAAGAATTTGTGACAGTATTTAAGTATATTATACTTACCTACTGTGGAGCATTGACAAGACAAATACAGTATCACGTAATATAATAACGTTTATTAACAAATACGGTTTAATAAAACACTTTATTTATTCTTATAAAATATCATAAATTTATTCTCTTCTTATTCTATATTATTATTTAATCGCGTTTTATTAACGGTTTTAAACGAACCGAGCTTTCGCCAACTCTACAGTTGGCTTTTTCAAAGTTGGTTTTTCACTGTAAAGTGGGCAAAAGCTCGGTTCGTTTAAAACCATGAATAAAACGCGATTAAACCCGATAAATAAAGTGTTTTATTATGCGAAATCGCAAAAACCATAGAAGAAATTAAATACGGTCGGATTACTTAAAATATATTTACCCAAATGAAAATAAAATATGGCCTAACATCTTGGCTGTAAGCTCACGTTTATTTTAAATAAGTGGTTGATTTAACTTATTTACCAATCCACGTTTCATCTAATTCTTTAATTAAATAATAATAGTGAATACCGCAATATTCTTTAAGACTTTTTGTAATTTTTGAGTTGTATACTTATTTAACCATTTTTTCTCATTTTTCAGGTAAGGTACTTGGAAAACAGTACGTTTACACTGCAGGACATACAATTTGACACGTTTCGTACGTAAGTACTAATGTAATATTGTAAGATGATAAATATCGACATGGACGAGTAAGCTTCGTGATATTATCTAGACCGGGGTGGGTCAAAACAAGCCGTTGCCGAAACCTCCCACCAACCCCTTTTGTGCACCTTTTACAACGGACAGGGGATACCATAGCCGTATTCGTTAGACCCGGACTACAAGGTCAAAAGGTTCTAGAGATTTTTCTACTTGTGGGAAAACCCACACTTAGGTTACCTAGATGGTGCGTAATCCGACAACGACGTTTTTTTAAAGGTATGTGAGTAATTTACCGCACAGTATAACTTTGGAACTGGTAAAGCTAGTCCGTAAGAGGCGAGTTCGAAATGCATCACTATTAGGCGACCTTTCTCCTTCTAGTCTCAAATTGAGACCTGGGCCCTAGTTACGTATCTTTGTTGCAAATGTCATTTCAATGAAATGTTGTAATGTTTCATCACAAAGGTTTGAATATTTAGCAGTAGAGTAAACAATCCCTTAAGTCTGACTTCGCGCCTCAGAGGTCAGTCTATGCCAAATACCTTAATTATACAAAATATTGACGTCTCGATCAATCCGTGTGTAACTGAGTAACGGTTTAATCTCTACAATATTCACCTCATTTGATTGCCTGATTACTTTAATCAGCTTTAAATCGACATTAAAAAATGCAAGATTAGTGCCGCTACATTTGTAATATACACTCAGAAACACATATCCGCCATCAGATTCATAATTAAAGTATCATTTAGTATCGATAATTAACTAAAATATTCAAATCCCAATAACCAGAGGCGATATAATCGGATAATCACGTCGAATCGGGTTGCGACTTCGCATTTTATGGACTCGCTCGATTTTTATAGTTTTCTGTGAAAATATGGATGATTTTAAGTTTCAACTCATGTTTAATAATAATGTTGTAATAGATAGAAAGAGCTAGAAAATAAAATATTTTTTAAACACAAAAAAATATTGCATTAAGAAGTTGGTACTTACTCTTTACTCGGGTGTAGGACGCCCTCAGGCACGTTGGAGCGACGATTTGCGCAAGACGGCTGGCACAAAAAGGATGCGAGAAGCCGAAAATAGATCTAGGTGGCGTGCAATTGGAGCGGCTTAGCTGTGGACTGCAACAGGCTGATGATGATGATGATTGATGACTTACTCTTTTATTAAGTAAGCCATACTTACCTATAAGATAGGTTTTCACCTGCATGAATCCCGATCTCGCGGAAATATCGGGCCTAAAATATTAAAATAAAAGTAGCCTATATTTTAATCCGGAACTCCATCTACCTGTACAACAATCATCGCAATCGGTTCAGTAGTTTTTCGAGACACGGCCATCCAAAACAAACATCTACCCACATACTCTCCATATACCCATATACTCTCGCATTTATATTGATGAGTTTGATGGGTGTGACTTTTTTTTGAGCAACCACCAAAGTAGAATCATTAATAGTAAATTATTATGTACTTAAAATAAAAACTGTCAAATATCACTCAGTGTTCAAATTAACCTATAGAAATGTTTAGAAAGTGCATATTATTAAAAATTAAAATTAGTTGTATCTAAATATTAATAGTGACAAATTAATTAAATCAATCGATTAATTTTGGCCGGTGTTTTTTTGATCGAGTTGTAAAATGTTATTTATGATTATTGATATTTTTGTGAAGTTGACATTCGTTTAATTAAAGTGTGTACTGTGTAGTTAAAGTAGTAAATTGAATTAATTAAATAAATAAAATGTATATTGCAGGACGTTACACACATAGCAATTTAGTTTCGCAGTAAGCACTAGGTGCGTACTTTGGGTACTAGACTTTGGATAATTAAGTACTACACATAATACTTTTTTTTGTCAATACCTATATTCAAATGATACATAGAATTGGAACTAAATTGAGTCTAAATTGGTTTCCAAACCAATTTAGTTTTTAAATTCATCTAAATATTTATAGGTTTAATTCTCGAGGCATTTTATCAGAAATTTTACAACGAGAAATGCAAATACTTGTAATTTTTAAAAGTAGGTAAAAAGTATTAAATATCGTATTTAATTACCGAAAAACTAATAAAACAGATTACACACGAAGACAAATAAAATATATTATTATAATATTTGATAATGATCACACTATTTTATGACAGTCAATTAAAATGCTTTGAATAATTATAATATGGAAATTAATTTTGTCGTTTAAATTAGATTCAGTTTAGCAGTAGCGTTATTTTAATAATATATTATGGAAAGGAAAATATTTATAACATTTCTAGACTTTAAATAGATAAAAAAAACAAATCATTGCAAATCCTTTGCCATACTTATTAGAATCGGTTTAGTAGTTTACAAACAAACAATAATTATTCTTTCTTTCCTTCCGAATTCGGGTATAAAACCTAAATTTGCCGTATTTGGTTATCTTGCTCGTAATGTACTTAGCCGAATTATATGGTATTATCAAAGTGGTTGTTAAGGAAAATTATTTAGTTTGGCGGTATATAATACCTAAGTTAGAATGATCCTACTACTACTAATATTATAAAACTGAAAGTTTGTGAGTATGTATGTATGTGTGTTAGTCAATGACGTAAAAACAACTGAACCGATTACGATTAAACTTGGAGTATACGTAGCTGGAGACCTGCTAGTAAATAAAATTATTTCTGTTTTATCTACTTTAGTCTGGGTCTATTTAAGACAATCTAGCAGTTTCCCGCGATTTTTCCTGCATAAGTCCCAATCCCGTATGAATTTCGATATAAAAAGTGAAAACAGCCTATGTTTAAATCTAGATCTTTAGCTATCTGCATACCGAATTTCATCGGAATTCGTTCAGTAGTTTTTGCGCGAAAGAACTCGAAAGCGGTCAAACATAGTTTAGAAAAAAAAAAACGCGAAAAAAAAAACCAAGAGCTGGCTTCCCTCGATCTTGTCTTAACCTACTCTAACCTATCACTCGTTTTGTGACTAATTTTGGTAATTTCGGGTTTTGAGTAATATTAATACTTACATGCAAACTTTCGTGTTTGTGATTAGTCAGAAAAATATTACGTTGATTTTTTAAAGTAAAATCTGACAAAAATACAAATATTTTTTCTTTCCTCGAGGCCATAAAGTTCTCAAAGTTTTCCCTAAATAATATTTTACTTATTACTTAAAGAGGCAAAGTTTTGTAAACTCCGCTAATTCAGTATATTACTGACACCATTAATTTTAAGTACAGTTTGAACACAAGTGACGTCACACCGACATGTTTCCGTGATTGATGACAACATTTGTACAGTGCCGTGCAAAGAAATGGGGATACCTATTGGTCAGCTTAGTATGACCACTGGTATTTGTTTCCATTGGTTAGATTAGTTAAAGTACTAGCGAAACTAAAACTATACTTACTATAGGTACATAGACATTTAAAAATCTGGCTGGTGGCCTGATTGATTAACTGACTGAACCAAATAGTCCAACAGAACCAAACAATTTGTTATTTGGTAAGATGACTGACTAACTGAAAGATGACGCTTATTTGAGCGTGCTACCTTTTTAACAGATTTGGTGGTAACAAGCTGTGACCGAACAATGCAAACCCATACAAAAAACCTAACTCTTTAGCTTAGTTTCAGAAGAAAATGCATTCCAAAATTCTGGCTGCATATTTTCAAATCCGCTGCTATGCGTCTTTCCGCTAAACGATTTTTCTAAATGTAGGGAACACTTTAAAAATAAAATCAAAGTAGTTTAGTTACTTTAGTTATCCAAAAGGTTAACCACGGCATAACAAGCTAAGTTTAAACAAAAACCGGTGTCCCTAATAATGTGGTCACAGGTGTAATCTCTATATTTCGGTACACTTGCGTTCAACAAAAAGGTAGAGCAAAAACGCATTAGCGGAGTATTGTCTACAGCATACTTATGGTCAAGTCAGATTAATGATGCGTTCAACTAGACACGGGTTGGGGGTTATTACCTGGCTAGTACAGAACGTTACCGCAACCGGTTCCGGATAACGGGTAATTAAGGTTCGGTTACGAATTAGTCAAATTTTACTAATCTGAAGTATAGCATCAACATCAACTAAGCCCTATACGTCCACTGCTGAACATAGGTGTTCCCATACGATGTTACAGATAGTGGTCCTGAGCCATCTTCATCCAGCGACCGCTACAATGTCGTCGGACCTCCAGATTATCTCGAAGCTATTGATCGGTTCAATCTTTAGAATATGAAAATATTCTAAACGTCAATTACTAAAGGTAATCGTGGCGCAACGGTCTAACGCGCTGCTTTGAATACAAGTAGTTCTTTCTTGAAGAAGGGTTAAAATCCTGCCGAGTACGTTTTTTTTAACTGTAGAAAATAACTATTCGCCAAATTAGAATTTAAAAGAAATGAAAGAACTAAGAAAACTTATCCCTATGTGGACAAGCATTAGAAAAAACAATGACATTATCATATTAGACAAATAGCAAATAGGTACAAAAAATATAATATTAGAATAATATTTTCCTAGTTTAATACAATAGTTCCGTAAACATAAATTTAAACATTGTAAATACGTAAGTTATTTTTATATACTTACATTTAAAGCATCTTCATGTAAACGGGCCCACGAAAACCAGGCAAATGTTAGGCCAAACTTGCTTTATTTTTATGACAACATTTTCTTTTATTAAAGGTCGATGTTCTGAGGTTTTTGCTGTAATTTCGGATTGTGCGGTCGGACCTCTGACGTCCGATGTTAGACAGACTTAAAGCGTCAGATGTTTCAGGGGCTTGAAAAATATCTGACAAGACAGTTGCGATTACTTGCTTCTATAGGAATCATTCAGTCTCAATCTACATGTATTTAATTACCTATCACCTTCATCATCGTCTATGCCCTAGGGTTTCTTTGCTGCTTCGATTGGATCAGGTTGGTCAAGGCTAGTTAAATTAGTTAAAACTAGTTTCGACCGCTTTTTTAGTAAGTTGTGCTGATTTTTTCATTTTATTATATTCGTATATTATAAAATGGATTTCGACTGTAAATTCCAATTCAAAGTTTATGTTTAGTCTTTGCTAAGCTCAGTCTGAGCAAAGTCAAAGTACGCACTAAAGATTTCAGCCTTACAGCTCTGCCTCACTAGAATACCATGGTGACTTCGCGTCGCCTGCTACGCATACAAGCAGTTAATCTTACTCATCTTACTATAATAATTTAAACGTGAAGTTTGTATGTATGTACATACATCCATACAAACTTCACGTTTAAATAATTACACAAGAAACAAACATAGTAAGTAAGTCACATGACTTACTCTTTCACGCAAAAAATACTGAACCGATTGCGATGAAACATGGAATATAGGAAGCTGGATACCGGGAACAGCACAAAGGCTACTTTTTATCCCGATATTCCCGCCGGAGCGGGACTTACGCGGGTGAAACCGCGGGGCGCTGCTATTATTAAAATATGCTGCTGCCAAAGCATCATCGCCCAGTGAAACAAAACTCTTAATTTGATTATATATTTTGTAATATATAATCAAATTAAGAGCGCAAATCTCGCCGCAAGTGAATTTTTGAAGATGAATTTTTCCTTTAAAAATATCTCTAGTAAATATGCCTTGAGCAATAAAAACAAATTTACGATACATATTTTGTTTACAAAAATAGGGGGGCACTGTCAGTGCATTCCGTGCACGAGCCCACTTAACTTAATCTGCCGTTTTTTCATTACCACTTGGTTGTACAAACACGCTTTAACTGCGCTAAGTACATTGTTTACTTAAAACGGTTACTTAGTTTGTTGACCCCTTGTTGCATAACTAGATAACTTTAACTTAAACAACTGCTTAAATAACTTGATTTTATTATAACTAGTTCTTTTTACCAAGGTGACGAAAAGGGTTATATTGTTATGTTTATTAGTAATATGTACGTATGTTTGTACGTACATATTACTAATAATAGTTCTAATTTGGCAAATAGATGGACCGATTTTGATGATTCCTCGACCTGTGAGTAAAGACATGACGGTTATCAAAATTGAAAATGGCGATCACTAGACGCCATATTAATACCGAGGACAACGTGATTAACAACTGTCAATAAACAAAAAAAAAACAATAAAACAAATTATGTTAATAGCATGTTTTAACTTAGGGAAATAGAATCTAATGATCGATTTTACGTAAATTATTTTTAAATTGGTTTAGCTAAATATATTTTTGCATGTTTTATACGAGTCACCCTTAATTTGAAGTTAATCTAAATAAAAAAATAATTATTTATGTAAAATAAAATATTAGTATTATTAAAAACATAGCGATCAAACCCAAAAATAGAGGAAGTTATAATTTCAAAATTAATTACGGTAATTTATTTTCAGACTCCAAATCACACTAGTAATTGTTTCCACTGTATTATAAATATCCTACTGATATTATAAGGCTCAAAGTTTTGTATATTTGTCTGAAACCGCAGGGCTCAGCTAGTTACCTCATATAATTATTCTCAAAATATCATTAACAATTTGTCTTCCAGTACGAAGAATGCTAACGACACCTCTTTGAGCACATAAAACATAAATTAAAAATAAAATAACTTTGAAATAAATACCAAAACTGTATCTTTACGAAATCCGAATAAACTATTAACGGTTTAATTGTATAATAAATATTAAAAAGTGTCTAATTGATATGTATTAGGGCATGGTTTGACACTTTAGTATGTAATTAAGCGTAAGTTATATACAGACGGGAAATGGGAAGTCTCATCGATATTCACAGATTAGTATGTATTCACTTAGAGTGCTGGTTTGAAAAGCTCGCGAACCAAACGTGCGGTAAGTATTGTTTTGGGTCTAAGATGTAGCAAGCTCATCTAGAAAAAGGGAGTACGCTAAAAGCGATCGGACTTGCAACAATCAAGTGAAGGGACATATCGCAATATCGATACATGGGCCTTTGAATTTTAATTTCAAACGTCTTTATCTTCTATTGAATCGTATTTTGTTTTAGTTTCGATCGTCATTTCTTTTTGTTTCGATCGCGGGGCTAGTTGCCCACTGTCAAATTAGAGAAGGGGGCATTTAGGCCTTGGTCCCAGTTTCGAATAAAACTATTTGCCCCAAACCCTCACGGACAAGTCCGCTTGGATTGCTTAGTTTACTTAGTGGTATAGATATTCGGCTGAAGACTTGACGGGTAAAACCGGACCACACCGTGTTGTATTAATCCATAGGCCGATTCAAAGCTTAGGTACCAAACTTACACCATCAACTTTTATTGTCAGATATTCGTATAAAAAACCACTTTTATTTCTAATACCAAAACAACAAAATAACATGAACAAACTTTTAATATTTATGCCATCATTTTTTATTTTAAGTGTGTCAATTCACCATTAAAATAAATAACTCTTACGAGGTTTAAAAGTTCTACGCGACTGTATGTTTTATCTATCCACACGTTTGTAGCATCGTGGCGGATGAGAACTTTTGGGTTAGTCAAAGGTCTCATCCGTCCCGGTACGGGGACGATGACCGGGACAACTGAGACTCACCCTGTGACGTGACGGAGGCGGGACAGAATGTACAACGTTTTACACTGAGAGTGATATGTCTTATTTTACGAGGGTATTTTCTAGATTTAGAAATTTTATACGATGTATAAAATTGCACAATGGGCAACTTTTAACTGTAGTGATCGGGATATTATTAGGTGGAGTAGTCTTGCGCAGCACCTATACCACCCTCCCTGCCTAGTTAGCCATATGTCCAAAAAAATGGTCAATACGTCTGGAGATAACTAAACCGTGGGTTTTCTCGTGATGTTTTTCTTCACCATAAGAGCGAAGTTATTAACGCACAAAACTTTTTTGTACGCAATACCCCTGGCATAAGATTTCGGTACTTCGAAGAGCCCTTACAGTACCGACTCTTGGTGGCAAGGAGGCTATTGTAACATAGTCGAAACGTCGACGTAAGATAATTTAAAATTTAACAATAGTAGATTAAGACCCGGGAAAATATAAATATTAACACGGAATATAAGTATATCATATCGTGTGCTTTATAGTTAAAGTTAAAGTTTATGGTTTATCATTTTAATGTTCATCCAACTGCTACTGGCTTCTGATATTATTTCAAAACCATGACAATGTGTTTTCAATAAAACAGAACACGGCATTCTTTTACTAAATATTTAGGTTAACTTGATTGGCTACCCGAAGCCCAAGAAATCACAAGTTTTTATTATTAGGTACTTAAAATTATATGTAAACGAATATCTTTCATTTTTATTCCGTATCCAAAAGCTAACGATTATATTGTTTGTTATGTGTTTATGGCTATTGTTTATTATAATTAGGTATGTATCAGATATTCATCTCCTTGGGTACATACATTCACTATTATGTATTCGCATTAGCAATTGACCCTTATCAAGGTATGAAAATAAAATGTAGCAACTGATATATATTTTTTCAATTTTGTCAGTAGGCTGATTGTTTTTTTCTAAAGTTCACCGATTTATTCCTAAACGGCCTCAGAAGTAACCCGCTGGTTAATAATGATGACAAGATGGTAGTAAGTTATTTATTTAATATTTTAACTACTGAAACCTCAGGTTACAAAACTATTCTAAATTTAAATGTAGGCATTGTTTATGAATTAACCGTAAGTTTTTGTGAATAGTATTCTCATTTGAATTTAGGAGAACTGTTAAACTTAATAAAGGTTTTAATAGTTGATAAATTATACTCTAGAGTTACAACTCTATCATTAAAATTTAATTGAAGTCTCTCATTTCAAATTCTGACTAGAACATTTTAAAATGTGTGTAACTAGGTCATTTTAAAATAAAAAAAATACAAAAATAAAATACACAAAAAATGTCGGCTCAGCGTAAAATTTGATGGTCAGATAATCATCACTGAGATACCCGACAAACGCTAATTTATTGTTATAAAATGATGGATTTTGATCGACGAACAGACGGACGGACGGACGGAAACACGGAGGTTCAACAAAATGATCTTATAAGGGTTATTTTTTTTAAAAGTAGTCTTATAGATTGTATTATAGATTGATCCTCCCTATGCACTGAAGAGTAAAATACGCTTCTATGACAACATATTTTAGATTTTACGGGAGTCCGGTACAACATCACCTAAAGACAACTTCTAGTGAATTAATAGCATTTTAATATGCACCCAAAACAAGAGATATTAAAGATAATCTTTGCTAAACAGAACGGTGGTGTAGAAATTCGATACGTTAAAATGAAACATAATAAAAGTTTTATTGACTTCTGTATAAATAGTCAGAAAGACAGTTAGTGCAATGTGCCATAAAGTAAACAAACTTTTCATTAGACATTTTTAAAAGGAAAAATGCGTCATAATATGAAATTCTCCTGTTCTCGTGTGGTGCAATGGTTAGCGCACTCTACCAGCAAGCGAGGGGCACAGGTTTAAATCCTGTCACGGGAAAATTTTTGATCATCAACACATCATTCTTTTTTCGATTTCTTTATACAAAAAATCATCATAATGGTTATCTTAAACCATAATATCAGCTCTTACCATCGGGTGAGATAGTGGTCAAACGCTCATTTATCGCGTGTAATAAAAAACCGGCTTATCCGCCGAAGTCTTTTTGCCGTACAAAGTGAAAATGTAGTATTTTTGCAATACGACGAATTTTTTTTTAATGCACAAAACGGCTCAAAAACGTACGTTACGTTTATAGCGACTTTGAGAGTAAGAACGAAAACAATGAAATGCTAAGAATTAGTAGCACCACACTCGAGTAGAAGTGCGGATAAAAACTGGTAAAACCGATAAGTGCTCGCAATAAAACGAGTGGGCTCCCGAGCAGAGATGACTTATCCCGAATATTCCCGAATAATGCCGAACACTTTACCAGTAGGGTGGCCATAATTTATGGAAATAAATCTTTATATATAGGACTATAAAGGTACACGTCTCCACAGGTTGACTTTTAATTTTCCCACTAATATTACTTACGCGAAAAGTACCAAGTATGTGACTTTGTTCCTCTAACTCAAAATCTATTGAACCAATTGCAATGAAACTTGGGAAGTAGACAACTAAATAAATAAATAACACATAGGCTTTTTTATCACGATTTCACGCGGAATCAGATCTACGCGATTGAAATCACAGGACGGTAAGTTACTTATAATTAAAATATAAGTAACTTATAAGGGACGGATCCCCGGAGATGCAGGATCAAGTCCTGTCGGGATCAGAAATTTTTGGAAAGCATTTCTTTAATTATAACTTATAAGGGATCAAATCAAGCTATAAAGAAACTGTTTTATATAAATGCCTCCAAAAATTTAGGCTTAGGCAACTGATTCCATTTTAGTATCACAAGAAAAATAATATTGATAATGATCAATCGCTGACCTATTCCACAAAAAAAGAATAGATGCAACCTTTTCCATTCATTTTATTTTCAGAATTTTAACAATTTCGTGGGTATTTTTTAATAACTAAATAGCCAAGTTTTATTTGACATCATAATTTAAGACTATTCATAAATTCAGCACTAAGTTTATAGCCCCCCTTATCTTTTTACGTATACTCGTTATTAAGTACTAAAATAGATATAAAACTTTTAGTGCACCTTTTCATCTCGATGCGATATAAAAAAGTTAGCCGTTTCTGTTTAGAATGAAGTTTATCTCATTTATTGGTCTAATAATGGTGTATATAAGTATAAAGTTGTGCTATAATTTTAATTTGATGATTTTATTATGATCTTGTATTAGATTTATAGTGCCCTTATAAGCAGAATTGTCATCGAAAATCTTTGTTTTTATTTTTTTTCATAAAGTAATTAGTGTGTGTTTGATCATAACATCTTTTGTGAATGATGTATATTTTCTTCGGTTTTTACGATGCTGGAATGAAATTCAAGTTTTTTTAGGTTTCGATCGCGGTTATTCTATTAATTTTAGCATATTTGGAATGTGTAATAAACTTCATTGTTTTGGTGATGCAGATATAAAAACAAAGCAGTTTTCCGACATTTCGACCACTTAACACACACAGTATCTCACAGTCCGTGACTGTACTTATTTAAAAAAAATACAACCCTATTGGAACCAAACACGATTTAAATATCAAATTAATGAATCAAATCTAGTATTTAATACAAAACATTAGTTAAAATAGTCAAAATCGACAAAATATCCTACACAACAAATAAATACAGACTCACTGCAAATTCTTCCAAAATTCCACGCATCAACACTAATCCTTAAGCTAGTCATATCCACTAAAATATAGCAATGGTTGTCACCCTAACGGAGCGCAGTTGGCGTAGCTAGGCGTTTTGACAGATAAGGGATTTCGGGGAAACTTGTGACTGATGCCCCTGCCTTGGTTCAAGTAAGGCGTAAGTTTTAAGCGAAAAGCTTTAAGTAGCCACTTAGGTATGGTTTTTACTGGTTTTGATTGATGGGGTAGCGTTTGACCACAATCTTACAAGATTGTTACTGATGAGATGATCTGAAATGTAGCAAATGGTATGTGCCACATCACATGATCATTGCAAAAACAAAACTCCAAATGTTTCTTGTGTCTTCTTCTAATTGGTGGTCGCGTTCCGAAGACACGGTAGTTTGCTGACTTTTCCAAACAATAATATGATAATATTTAATAAAAAAAAAAAATTACTTTCACTTAGCTAGTGAAACAATCATTGTGTATCTTATAGATACCTATGTCTTTATGCAATCTCGTTACATCTTAGACCACTACGTGTCTTATTGCACCAATACTATTTTTAGTGGTTTAACCTACTGAATTGGTAAAAAATAGAATTTAGTTTTGAAAAAAAAAAAAAAAAAACTTTTACGGAGATATTAGAATCTCCGACTATACTATAGTCGTAGGTCTGAAACCATGTCATTATGTGTGTGTGTGTTAAAACATTTTAAAATAATATTTAGAGGTCATTCTACCAAAGTCTAGCCAAGAAAACTAGAATAAATTCCAGAGACCACTAACATTTTAGCCAAAATTGTGTTTTACATAAAATTATAGTGAAAGTAAACTTGGTAGGTAGGTATTATTTACACTGAAGGCTGTCGAAATATTTCAGTGTATTTTCAGTGCAAATTGCGCAGGCTACATAACTCGTTATTATTTAGGTTTACTAACGAAGGTTCATCGTGCATCGACCGAGAGTTCATCGTATTATTACCTACGTTATTATTATTAGAACTATGTGATCAACCTGCTCGACCATGGCCGTGTAACTCGTGCTAAAAGGTCGAGTCATTTAAATCTAAAATTATTTACAAACGCGATCTAGGCCCGTAGTTTTAATAACTTGTAGTTCGCCCCAAACTGAGACCTCACGACCTTCTATCTCCCCAACCCCATTACCGATCCAGCTCATCTTCGAACTCATAAATTCTATTGACCTAATCTACGCGCATACCGAAATTCATGATGATCGGAGCTATGATACTCAAGTTATCGTCGAACAAACATACAAAGATACAAAGGTACAAAGTTACAAAGATACAAGCGCCAGTCCCTTCTACACTGAACCTCACTCGCTTCGCTCGTTCGGTCAATAACGGACAGAAATCTAGTAAATTTTAAAAATGTTAAGTTAGTTTTTGTAACACTTTAAATTTTAACTTGACCACTTTACTTGTAGCATTTAAAGATACATTACAATTAGCTATACTTTTCGGAACTCAAAATCAACTATGGTAAAGAATTAATATTTTGTTTTAGTACCGAGTGTTTGCAAACTGCACTCTGCAACCTGTATTGTGGCACAACTAAAAACTAAATTCTTATTTAAGTTAGTTCAAGTCCTACAGCATGCGGCATTTAGACTTTTCACGTGAGGGTGATTGGCATGAGTTCTCGGTCTACAAAGTTTACGAGAATGTTGGCAGAAATATTTGGGCTAAACGTTCCCATTTGTGTGGCAGGCGGAATTTGATGGTTTTTTCTGTTATTGAGAACAAGTAATTTGTGTGTTTTAGCTTTTACATATAAATGATGCCTATCATTGAATGGTCGAATGATTTTTTTTTTCAGAGAATACCATTTTACGTATATGTTTGAGTCCATATAAGTTCGATCGCAATCTAGTTGAGTATCATTTCGAGTGTTCTATTTGCAATTATTGCAATGAAGATGAAATTACAATACTCTTACAGGATTGAAAACGACATAGTAGTTAATTAGAATTAGAATTAGAATTAGTTAATTGACCGAATGAGCGAAGCGAGTGAGGTCCAGTGTAGACGGGCCTGGCGCTTGTATCTTTGTATTTTTGTATGTTTGTACGACGATAACTTGAGTATCGTAGCTGCGATCTTTATGAATTTTGGTATGCGCGTAGTTTAGAATATATTATGAGTCCGAAGATGAGCCGGATCGGTAGGGGGGTTGGGGAGATAAGGGGTCGTGAGGTCTCAGATCGGGGCGAACTACTAGTTAATAAATTATAGAAAAAATAAATCAATCAATTGTTTGTAAGTTTGTTTCTTCACGATCAAACTGTTGGACTGATTTTAATGAAAATTTGCATTCGGGATAGTTTATGTGACAGAGAGTTGATCCTAATAATCTCGTGGGATTGAAACTTAGGTAGGTTCGGGGGCAGGTAGTTTTTACAAATTAAAAAAAAAGTAGTTCGATTTTGATCCTTGTCTCGATTCATATCTTTGTGTGTTTTTTTTAATCTAAAAAAGAAAAATTTGTTTAGGTAGATAAGTTTAGTACCTATCAAATAATAAATTATTTAAACAACAAACAAATATCTTCACGCTCATAGCGATTTCAACTATCTAAATACGCTGTAAGCTTGTCTTACTAGATGGTTATCTTAGAATTGTGATCGAGAGATAAAATCACCAATAAGTACAGAGATAAGTATTCAAATGTGTTTGATTGTATAATTAAGTAGGGAAGTGTACACTTTTATACGATTTACTTAGCACTTCGTATCTCGGTAGGCTTGTTGTCTGATCAAAGGTCGATAGGTCATTGTGAGATAACATTGTACTAATAATTACTAGAGGGCTAGAGGTAATCCGCGCTAACAAGTCGTACTTTTGTCGCCCAAAAAATAAAGTAGGTTAAAATAAAAAAGCCCTACTACTTTTTAAAACCATAGATATTTTTTTTAAGTTCGTTAAAAAAGTGATGTGTTTTTAATTTTATATATTTTTAGTTTGATGACAACGCGGTGACTTCGCGACGAACTTATAAGACCCAATGCAATGTCTTCAACATATTCTATGTTTCAGGTGCTTCCTCATTTCGAGCGCTTGCGTGTAATGTAACTTTTTAGATTCGACTTTGAGCATTACATTGCAATACAACCTGCCCGCCTGACGAACATTCACGTGTTATGTAAATTTACAAGTGAAGCGAATTGATATTTCACGATGTATCAAGATATCATACATTGTATCTTTACAAGGTGCGCGCTGTATGTGATGCTCGAATCTGTAGCATTACATAAGAAGCAAGTGAATGCTCGCGGTGAGGGAGCTAGAGGTGAGGTGAGGGATATTTATTTTAATAAAATCGCGAATAAACGAAACGGTTGAACCGATTTCGAAAAAATTTGAAAGAGTACGAGAATTATTAAGAAAGGAATTGATATAAATAATAAAATAGTCAGCGGTAGTTCAGCGTCATCTAGCCAATTGTAAGCTACTGAACTTGTGCTACGGTGACTAGATAAGGAATTTAAATAATTAAGCAGGTACATCCGTTTATTTTGTCTAGGTAAAAAAAAATATTTAAAAAAATAAAAAACCCGACTGCCGTTGTAACTGAAAAGGAAAAAAACAAGATGAACCAACATTCGCCTTGGGGTGAATCAGTCATAGTCAAAATGGTCTAATTTGGCTATTCCTCTGATCTCGTAGCTAAGGCATACTTAGAGGTAAAGAAACCTTTAAAATCGTTCGACGCATCTAGGAGCCTTAAAAAATGGTGGATGCAGTCGGGTGGGACTCCTTTTAAAGGTAAAGTATAATAACACCAAATAGTGTTATAGACTACCTACATCATAGGTTGTTTGATAATAATTATATTAAGTAAGTTTATTAATTTTTATGTAATTTGTAATTTAAAAGGAGTCCCACCCGACTGCATCCACCATTTTTTAAGGCTCCTAGATGCGTCGAATGATTTTAAAGGTTTCTTTACCTCTAAGTATGCCTTAGCTACGAGATCAGAGGAATAGCCAAATTAGACCATTTTGACTATGACTGATTCACCCCAAGGCGAATGTTGGTTCATCTTGTTTTTTTCCTTTTCAGTTGCAACGGCAGTCGGGTTTTTTATTTTTTTAAATATTTTTTTTATTTATCGCTTTTTAGTTTAAGAGATTAGATACAATTGCACCAGAGTAACTCATTAACTCTGGATGTGTATACTCCAGTAGCGAGCACTCAAAATCGGTTAAAGATAGGCTATCTAAAAGTTTTCAATAGTTGAACAATTTTCTTTAAATAGGTATAACCAGCTGTGCCCCGCGGTTTCACCTGCGTAGGTCCTGTTCCCGCAGGAATATGGAGACAAAAAGTAGCCTTTGTGTTATTCCCATATCCCGCTACCTATATTCTAAGTTTCATCGCAATCGGATCAGTAGTTTTTGCGTGATTGAGTAGCAAACACACACACATACTCACAAATTTTCAGCTTTATAATATTAGTAGGAAAAGTAGGAAGGATTATAATAGCCATTCCTTTTGAGTTTTGCTAAGATGACTATGAAAAGTATCCCGAAGTAGGCAGGTATTCATCTTACTTCTTACTAATCTTATGAATAATATTTTAATGCGAATTTTTGTATGTATGTATGTGAGTTTATTACTCTTTCACGCAAAAACTACTGAATCGATTGCGATGAAACCTGAAATATAAGTAGCTGGAGACTTGGTATAACACATAGGCTACTTTTTATCCCGATATTCCTGCATGAAAGAGACTTACGCTGGTAAAACCGCGGGCGCAGCTAGTCTTCTTATTTAATTACCAAATCTGAAAACGTCAACGCGTCTGGTGATACAAGGGCTGGCGGCGGTTTCTTGTCCCAGCTGATAAGCCTTGCTATCCAGCGCGGTATTTCTAATTTTTAGTTATTTACCTACTTATTGTATTGTACACATAGTTGTTATTTATGTTATCTCTGACAAATCAAACATTCAAATTCCTTCAAACTCGGCGTCAAATTCAAATCGAAAAGTTTTTAATTAACGTTCTATTGTCTTTGGGAAAATTACCTGCGTTACACAAAAATGTAGCGGCAATATACTTTTAAAATAATTACAAAATCCCCAAAAAAGTGACCATTAGAAAACATTTTCCATACGCGGATTGTTTTCGCAAACGAATATTGAATTCCTATGCGAAAATTCGGAAATACCAAAACAGTGGTCGTGCTAAGCCATAATTGAAGTAAGTAAAAATATTAGGTAGGTACGTCATTATTATGACAAGACAACCGAGCCGAAGCCGATTGACATATCTGAAGACAACCCAGTCAACCTATTTCAACGACTTCCTGTAGTTTTTTTAATTATTATTTTATTTAACATCACAAACTTTATCAGTTAAAAGTAATAGTCGTAAATTTACGAAAGAATAAAACATATCGTTTAAATAAACAATGTTGCGCGTTTCCCCGATTTTCATGGTCAAGTAAAATATTGCTTTGTAGCGTTTAAAATCTTTATTATTATTTATTTATTATTTTAATGTACCCTATGTCACTCCCACGGTCATGACGAATCTAACGACGTATCGTTTATCTAAATCGGTCTTGCCGTTTAGGCCCTACGACGGCACAAAAATAGGTCACATACATACATACATACATACATACATACACTCACGGCAAAAACATAACACTTCCTTTGGCAGTCGTGTAAAAATAAACTCTATTTTTAGATTAAGTCAAGTTTAAAAGACAAGGCAAGTTTTCTTTTTAAATAAGTAATGTCTACTACAAGTCATCGGTTGAGCTATTTAAATACGCAGCGCACAATGGAGATACCTCAGACCAAGACCTAGACAGACCTTTTACCTCAAAATGTATACGAAGCGTGCAAATGTCACGTGACATGACTAGGTTTCATTTCTACAGTTTAATACGAACTTATTTATACATTATTAACCGACTTCAAAAAAAAGGAGGAGGTTATTAATTCGTCTGTATGTATAATATATTTTTTTTGTATGTTCACCGATTACTCGAAGACGGCTTGACCGATTAAAATGATTCTTTTTTTAATGGATAGGTGGGAGCTCCAAGATGGTCCAATAAAAACTTGATGTGGATCTGATGAGGATCTTCGGAGTAATGAACGGAAATGCTCCTCAAAACGCATTAATCAATCCAGTTGTTTATCGATTACTCAAAGATGGCTTGACCGATTGAGATGATCCTTTTTTAATGGAAAGGTGGGAGCTCCGAGATGGTCCCATAAAAATTTGATGAGGATTTGATGAGGATCTTCGAAGTGAGGACCGGTAATGCTCCACAAAACGGTGTATTCAATTCAATTGTTCATCGATTACACGAAGATGGCTTGACCTATTGATATAGTTCTTTTTTTAATGGAAAGGTGGAAGCTGCGAGGTGGTCCCATGAAAGTTTGGTAAGACTTGGAAGATCTGATGAGTATCTTTGGAATTATGGACAGGATAGCATCCCAGAATTCAATAAATTACTCATTTTTGGACTTCTACCAAAAATAATAGACCCCTAAAGAACTAAGTACAGATTGATGGGGCACCTGAAACCACCTTCTCATCAGCAAACTCCTTAATAATTAAAATTACGGTAACAATATTGTTGATTTTTAGGTAGGTAGGTATACTAAAAAGGGTAAAATAAAAATAATAATTTAAAAATTAAAAAACCGACTTCAAAAAGAAACAAAAAATAATTTAAAAAACAACAAAAAAAAATTATATAAAAATGACCAAAATAACCTCTACATGTACAGTGCCACCGACTAATTAATCTGTTTTATCATCTGAAGTCGGGCAGTTTTACTGGTTGGTTCCATATTGTACTTAGTTTGGCTGCCCGACTTCAGATGATAAAACAGATTAATTAGTCGGTGGCACTGTACATGTAGAGGTTATTTTGGTCATTTTTATATATTTTTTTTTTACTGAGTTAAAACCATTTGTTCGGTTGGTAAATAAATACAATTGGAAACAATATCTGCGGGAGAGGCTACAAGCAAATGTAGCATTTTGTATATAAGAATAAAATAATGTTTGTTGGGCAAATATAGTTGTACTTACATCTGTCTAAATATATATAATTCTTTCGACAGATTTGTTTTTTTTTTGTTTTTCTTTACTTTCTTTTATTTTTTAGAAACGTTCGAGTGGCTCGTCATCATAGGCAGACCATGAGGCACTGGGAAGTCCTCGAAATATAAGGGATTGCTTTAAACAATAGCGATAAATCCTATGAAATTGCCCTATTAAGATAACTTTTACAGTTCAGTTAACAGCCTAATGTTGCCTGAAGTATGCTCGTCCGGCAACAGGAGGTGCAAAATCATATCATGTAAAAGCTGCCTTATTTGAAATTCAATTTCAAATAAAATGTAACACCACCGAATAAAAACGTCACTATGATATTTAAAAAGAATAAATATCTAAATTTAGAAGATTGGTTGGGTTCGAACTTATTCGACAGATATCTTTTATCCGTAGAATGAAAAATCAGGCCTAAGGCTACTTTTTATTATGGCCGTTGTTGATCAATTACAAAATAAATGCTATCGTGTCGGAACATTATGTAATGATTAAATATGTTCGATTTGTTCCATAAATCTATATCGTAGTAGATGCAATATGTTCCTACACTTTTTACTTTGTCGCTTCTACTGTCTAATGTCTAGTCGAGTCTGTCTTGTCGCAACAATAACGTGCGCTGTCGCAAGATAAGATCTATTGAGACAAAACGACCGAGTGGGCGAAAAAATAACTCTCAGTTAAATTTAACACATACTTAACTTAACCCGACCACTTTTTATTTATGTTAAAAAGTATAAAATATGTTAAGTATACGCTTGGACGCTGTTGTTACTCAGTGGAAACAAATGGTGTAATACTAAGAAAATAGAAACAGCTAGTTCTTACTAATGTCTACTTGGAACCATGAGTTACTTATTCACTGACAAAACAATAGGTAATTTTAAAATTCGAGACTAAACCATAAAAAAAAACCAAGTCAAACATAAATAATTGTAGATATTGCACAACATTATACACAGCGCAATCTAGCCTCAAAATAAGCACTAGGCTTGTACTATCGGTACCAGACAACGGATCTACATACATATTAAACTTGAATGCAAGTTTAATGATAACAATATTATTACCTTCACGAAAAGCCTCAAGCTTGTCACTCCTCTGTGTTATTGCGCGGCACGTTACGGTTTATCTCTAATCACAGTCGTTAGGTCAAGTTAGAGGCTTTTATAGCACAGGCAGCAAGAAAAAAAACCGGTCAATTAAGAGTCGAACCCGGCACCGAGGGTCCCGTATACTCATGAACGACTGCTCTGTTTAATTAATAATCAGCAATCATCAATTACAATAAAAAGTCTTATTTACGAGTGCCGTTTAAGCTACAGAACTCTACAAAAACGTATTAACTCACTGTCAGAACCAAAACATGTTTGTTTGTGTTCGGTAGGTACCTAATACTAACCTAGTTCTTACGCGAAACAGTCGCAACTAACTTTAAAATGAACTGAATTAATTGTATAAAACAATTCTTTGATTAAACATTGCTAAACGAACCTCGTAGTTGAGATTAACAAGACTCTGCAACTTTATAAAGTATACTAGTCATTGAAACTGAATTAAGATAGTTAATTTACTGCGGATAGAGATGGTATTTAAGTTCAGTATATATATCAAAAGAATAAATAACAATTACAAAAACGAACAAGCTTACAGCTAGAAACCTCATTATTGTGTCACTAAAAGAACATAACCAGTTAAATCACCAAAATGATTAATTACCAGGAGTCGTAGAACAAAAGTGGTTCGCCTAAAACTCTTTAACTACCCCGCTTAAATAACATCATATTTTCCTCTATTCGATTATTGAATCTCTTTGAACGAAATAAATTAAATTATCAAAGAAAATGCTGCGGACGTTTTAAAAGATTTCGTTTGAGATAAAAAATGCAGAAGAAACAGTTTTCTGGAATTCTATATTTCTTGTTCAATTTTCAAGAAATTGCAGAATTAAAAATTAAAGTAGGAAAGGAGCAGCCAACTTTATTTTCTTGTCTTTAAGATCTGATCAATACTATTTTGATCTAAGCTTGACACAAGTAAAACCGGGTAAGTGGGAGTCGGACTCGCGCACAAAGGGTTCCGTACCATTATCACAAAAAAAACATGTTTGTGGTATGGAAGAATTAATTATTTTACTGTTTTTCCTTGACTCTCATTTCACTGGTTTTCACCAAAAACACAAATAACAACAAATTAGACAAAGAAAAAATTAAAAACTGTAGTGGCACAATGGGCGACCTTATCGCCTATGGGCGATCTCTTCCAGGCAACCAAAAACTTGCCGTTATAAAAGTATTCATTTTTAAAACGGCAACAGAAAAGTACCTACATCATCTTTGAAAATTTTAACTGTCTTGCTCAAGGTAGGTACATGAAACATATAAATCCTAAAGACAAACAGATTGTGGAGTCTTAATACCGTCCCGTTTCTACAATTTAGATACGGAACCTTAAAAATGTAGCCAAGCATTTAGGAAACCGTTTCCAACTGAACAAAATCCTTTTATCCAGTTTTTCATATCGACACAGAAAGGGAAATCTCCATTAAGGAACGGTAAAGGAACAAAGCTCGCAAATCACACTTATATTCCTTATTCCCCTTATTCCTTACCTACTCATATTCCTTATTTCTTGTTTACTGTATTGCCTCTTTCGTTGTATGAAAAATTGTATTGTAAGTTGGAAGAACGAACAATATGTCATAATGGAGGCGGCGGATTTCTTCAAATAATTCTGTTTATCGGTGTTTATCGTGTATTTTGAAGATTGTAATATCTTGTTTCTCGAGGGCTGTGTTTTGTTTTAAATGTGGGTTTTTTTTCTTGTCTGTTTTGTGTAACTTAGCAGTTTGGTGTCCTTTGTTTCTTATCTGAAATATGTGATTCATAATTATACTAGATTCATATAACACGAGCTGGCTGATTATGTATAACTTTGTTGCTGACAAATCTCGATTAAAACAAATGAAATTGTTGATTTTTGTTAAGGATATTTAATTTGAAAGTAACAGTCGCTAGTTTAGGTACAAAGTAACAGAGTTACATATTATTAGATAGATATGAATACAAACAAAACCAAAGACCACATTTCTGATAATTCAGCCCTTATAGTTCCACAAAACAACGATCAAAATGGAAACAAAAAGGGATCGAACTCGAAACAAAAGACGATGGAAATAAAAGCAAGATGATAGTTGCATCTTCACATAATATCTGCTGTGGTCTACTATGGCTACATTGATAAATAATATCGTAGTAATCTACAATATTAAAAATTAGATGTCCATATATTGTCCCAAACGACCAGTTACTGTCCCGTCGCTATCCACGAAGTAAAGAATGTGTTAAGTCACACAATTTAAACTCATATTTACCACAAAATTGTTTAAACTGGTTCTTTGTTATTAAAAATGACAGTTCAAAAGTTATTGGGTACAACTCTGAAGCCGATTTCCAACCGACCAATAGTAATGAGCTAAGAATGGCTTAGCGGACCGGACTCTTTTAGTTCCTACGTAAATAAGGTTTGCGTTCCCAACAAAAAATAGTGCGGAACGCAAGTGAAGTCATTAATGTGTCGGTACCTATCGTAAAAGAGAAATAGGCGAGCTCGTTTAAACTCTTTTTGCCCTTTTCGTCATTTCCATTCGACTCTTTGTTGGCGGGCATTTTTTCTTTCTTTAAGAATAAACTATTTGCGCTTTTGACATCGCTCTTACGGTGAAAGAAGACATCGCGAGGAATCCTCTGTCTTAAAATCACGCCCAATTATATTAAATAGAAAACTGCAAACAAAATCCTTAAACTTCCGATTATTATAGATAATGAGTATCAGACAACAACTTTCGAATTTTGATCCAATTTTTTTGAAGGTATGCGGGTGATATAATTTGACTTTGGAACTGATGTAGCTCGGCCATCACAGCCGAGTTTGAAATGCTTTACTGTCAAGCGACCAATAACCCTTTAAGCCTCTTGAGACCTGTCTAAATTCTTTGCCTTAACCTTATGTTAACTACATGATTCTCTTCTGTAAACAATTATTATGCCTACGAAGAGATTCTTTTCTATGTTTTCCATTGAAAACTAGGATATGGACTCGCGTCGCTTTTCGAGATTTTTCTTCTCCAAGGAAAGTTAACGATTTGTGTAAACAAGATGTTTATATGGTACAAGTTATAATATAAATCACAAATTATTTTTTGAAACCTAAAGCGCAAAGTTACAAAAGTACAAAGCCCGACGTTTCAACGACTTTTACCCATACTTAATTAATTTCACGGTCAATGAGCACGACCTGTCGATCTTGGGTGGACGTGCTAATTAAGCAGCTTTTGGCGCTGTCATGACTTAGATGGGTTACTGATCATTTGTATATTAAAAAGTCAGTTTCTCCAGCTCCTCCATACTAGTGGGCACGTTAAAATTAGTTGGTCCTTAGTTGGTCCTGGTTGTTATCTTTGATAGCAGTCGTTAGTTCAAGTTAGAGGCCTTAGGGCGACCTGAAAACTCTAACACTAGGTGAACCACAACTACTACACGAAAAGAAGAAGAAGATTAATTACACGATGACGGTCTCTGTTGTGTGGCGGGCGAAGGTCCGACTGCAATGTAGAAGGTTGCTGGTTCGATTCCCGTCGGGTGCAAATATTTATGCTTAAAAAGTTGTAGGTATCTGGTCTGGGTGTATTTCTATTTGTAATATGTACGTTTTTACAAAACAAAAATAAATATAAGTAGTATATCCGTTCTCTAGCCACCATAACACAAGCTTAGCAGCTTACCATGGGGCTAAATATTGCTGTGTGTAGGTCACAGAATTTATTTATATTTACATATCAGCATATTTTAAAAACCGATATTTTTAATTTGGTTTCTTTAGCGGTTTGGGTTCGGCAACTCGCTACCTCTACAAACTTATACCGCACTTCCATACAAACAACTGCCACAGTTCGTTAGACATTTTTTCGGTGTAACTGTAGTTGTTAATTGACGTCGCACGAGTTCCGGATTACTTGTCCTACTGTGTTTTTTATACTGTGTACTGCTGTAATTGGGCTTACTTGTAAACTAACACTGTGACATGAGATATCAATTAAAATAAGTAGCTTGGACAGGATCGCTTGTGTTAAGGGTTATCTCATACTTTTCTATAGGGAGGTAGTTTGAGATATTATAATAGTTCTAAATGTCTCTAACATATTCCATGATGAGTTTTGGCGGGGACGGGCTTAGGGGGTAACTGGTACGCTCAGATTCTGGCATTAGTGCGAGCTTACCACTTTTTCTATAATAGCTAGTGGTAAAGTGGCACGAAGCAAGTTTTCACTAGGTGCCACTTTACTCTTTTCATAATATTATATGGTGGTAATTCGAAGCAAATAACTTTCAAATATTAGTAATACTCGACACTGGCCAATTTCCAAGTGGAATATAGCCATAAGTAGGTATATAAAAGAAGAAGTAGAAAAATAATAATATTCCATGTTCTTTTCACACGAAATAAATATAAAGTGCCGCTACAACAATGACAATATTTAAATTATTTTCCATCGTAAATTTGAAGTGAGTATGTGAAATGAAGACTATGATGACGAATAAGGAATGATTTAATGGATGCGAGAAGCCGAAAGTAGATCTAGGTGGCGTGCAATTGGAGAGGCCTATGTCCAGCAGTAGACTGCAACAGGCTGATGATGATGATGGATGATTTATATTAGACCGTCTCGAGCGCCGCGCGCCGGCCGGGTCCGAGCTCCGTTGTCCATTGCTCGGCCGCCACTCGGTTGCAACAGACCGATCGACTGCTCGCCGAGCAATAGACAATGTAGCTCGGACCCGGCACAGTCAAAAGCATTATTGAGTTTGCGGTAGTGTTACCGCAGTGGCCTTATTATGCGATTTGTATACTATGAACCGTTTATACTTAGATTAACATAGATAGTGGGTATTCTAACGACAACGTTCGAATTTAGTTCTGACTTTTTAAAGGTATGTGTTCCCGAACAATTTGGTAATGGAACTTGTTTACGAAGTCAGAGCCGAGTTTAAAATGCTTTTCTGTCAAGCGACTATTAATCTCTAATCTCTTCAAAAGGGACCTGTCTAAATATTTCGCTTTCACAAATTGTTGTTACGAAAATGCTTTGTTGTAAAAAAAACACAAAAAAACTGATTTATTTAAAAATCTTTTTCTTATACTGGTACAGATTATTTACAAAATAGAAAAATACCTATTTGCGTTTTTACTTTAATTTTATGTTTTATCAATCGTCTCGTAAATATTTATTAGATCACTTTGGCTCGTGATTATTTGAAGAAAGAAAAGGTGTCGTTATTTGTTTTACGAATTTGAGAATAAAAGAAATTGTGAATCGAGTTTTTTAGATTGCTTGGGGTTTTGGTATAATATTAACGCATTTTGTTTGTTGTTTATTGCTTAAGTTGTTGGTTTTAACATTGAATATGTTGGGACGGGTGAGACTTATTGGTAGTGCGGCCGGTCGCGAACATTCTAGAACTTTCGTTTTAATTAGGGCCACCTTAGGTCACTCACTAGGCTTTAGGCGCTAAGCCAGCCTCCGGTCTCCGCGGTCGTAGCCTTAGGGACATATCAAATCAAATTTAATGTTTTTTTTTTTAATTTAATGTTCTTTTTGTTTAAACGAACATTCTAGAACGTTCGTTCTAATTAGGGTCACCTTAGGTCACTCACTAGGCTTTAGGCGCTAAGCCAGCCTCCGGTCTCCGCGGTCGTAGCCTTAGGGACATATCAAATCAAATTTAATGTTCTTTTTGTTTAAATGACATTTTTAAAGGCTCTGATAGTTACGCGAAGTGAGATGAATATATTTCCTTCTGGGGATTTAACTCTGATGGATAATCGAAAAATCAGGGCTCACATGAAACACATTGTAAACAGGTACCGCACGAATATAGAAATAAATATTTGTTTCTGGACTGGGTGTTTTATATATGTATCATAAATGTACCTTTGTATTTACAGAAATGCCTTGTACTTAGTGTGGGGGCTAGATAGCGCAGTGGGTAATGTCGTGCAAGATTTATTCCCATGTTTTTATGAAGCAGATGACAATGCAACCTAAAGTTACTTTCAACAATAGACACACGAGAAAGAAAAAAGATATTAATAAATTTAAAAAAAATTAAAATCCACGTTTTAAATGTCCGAAAAATAGTTAAATAACCCTAGTTTTTTTGATTTTTTTAATCTATCAATATTGTTTTATATCTAATCGTGTTCTTTACCTGAAGAAATCTTCCTTCAGTTGCACTAGTACGATTGCATTATTCGATTGACCGAACTGTTGCAACTTTTTACGGGCAACAGTACGGTTTTAATACTTAGGTAATATTCTAAATCAACTCGCTCATCTAAGACTACACGCACCTAATTGAATTTTGATATTTCGACGACAACTAGGGCTCTTGTAACTAAATCTTTTAGCATCAAAAAGTCATTTTCGACTTTTTTGCAATTGGGTCGGTGTAGTTTTAGATGAGCGAACTGTTGCTACTCCTTGAGGAAGTTCGATTCAAAAATGAATATCAGGAAAATTTTACGTTAGTTGTAAGGGAATCCCAGATAAATATTTATTTTATTCTGTTCAATAAAATATCATCTGTGAAAATTTCAGCTGTCTAGCCAGGTATAACCATTCGTCAAATACAACCAGGTGACAGACACACCCTGAAAAGTGGTCTGAAACGCTCTTGGACGACTTTTTCTTTTAACAGAAAAAAAACGAGCCATTTCAACTCTTACGAGGCTGAGGTACAAAAAGGGTACGAAAACACGTTCAAATCTGTTCTTTGATTTGTGGTATAAGTTTTCCTGTAGATTTTACAAGGGAAAAAGTCCCAGGAATTATATCGTTTGGACTCGAATTGCAAATGTTTAAGATTTGTGAACAGAATTTCTGAAGTTATTATTTTAGTGGTTCGAGAAGAATGTGTTGCAAATTTGTTCGAATAAAAATATGGACTAATTATAAAAAAAAGTCGTTAAATACCTACTGTTTTTTTCTAGGTACATCGTCGCCATGATATTTTGTTATTATATTTTTTGTGATACCTAACTTTCTATTTAATGACACATTTTTCCTTACGAACGGAGCATGTACAATTAAAATGATCAGCTGTGATATCATGTAACTAGCTGTGCCCCGCGGTTTCACCCGCATAAATTCCCCTGACGCATCACGTATGTCATACCAAGCGTTGCTTAACGCGAATGATTATTCAAAGTACCATATATCTTATTTCAACCATTAAACTACCCCAAACTGTACCAAATTTAATTCAAATCGGTTTAACCGTCATTTTTACCCATCACGTATGTCAATTATGTTTAAAATTAAATACTTTTAATGAATAACGTATTTATTTAGATAAGGATTAATATCATATTTACAATATTACCTTCGGAAACAATGCATTATTCTACAACAAATTTGATTACTATAAAAAATGTTATATTGGGTCAACTTTAAGAGATAGACATATGCTGTAGCGGACTATTTATTAGATCTTTTCTAGAGGAAGAATTCTGTCATACATGGTTTTTATGTAACTTTGACCGTTTACTCAGCGCACGCGACAGAATTTCAGAAAAGGGGCAATTTTTCCCGTTTTTACATCATTTTTCATGGATGCTCCGCTACTATTAGTCGTACCGTGAAGTATAGCCTATAACCTTCCTCGATAAATGGACTATCAAACGCTAAAATATTTTTTTAATTTGGACCAGTAGTACCTGAGATTAGCGCGTTCAAACAAACAAACAAACTCTTCAGCTTTATAATTTAAGTATAGATTAGCATCCACCGTTACTAGTGGCTACGTTGCAGTACATTGCTGCTATGACGTAACGTGGTTGTTACCGGTGATTACTTCAAACAGCAATGTACAATACAAAATATGCTTTTTGACAGCAAATACAACTGACAGCGGTGGATGCTAATTAGATGATACCACAGCTGACAACTGTGATTAAAAACAGTGCAACTTCACTCGTCTTTTTGGTTAGAAAAACAAAACCTTGATTTTATTTTAGGTGTGTTGAAAAATAAAAAATAAAAACTTGTGTTACCTGTACTATAGGTACACCTACCTTAAATTACCTTAATACATACTATAAAATGGTTAAATTTCTCAGATAAAACTTTACTCCTTTTAAAAAGGTATTGAGAATTTAAAAGGGCATATCATTCTAAATCCGATATCGAAGACCCGTAATTTATGTCCAACTTAAGGGTGTGTTATTTTTCGAATTTTATTTGAAGAAATGGAGATATTTTAAAAAGTCATCGTTTTATTTTGGGGGTTCGAACAACTTCCCACATAAAGTGGAGTTACCTGTTTTGGTTTTACTGGGTAGATTCGGCTCCCAACTTCAGCTTACATAACAGATACCTAATTCGATGGCACTGTATGTAGATAGGTTTATTTTGTACTATTTGAAGTCGGTTTAAAAAGTACTGAAAAAAAATATATTCTGTGATGGATTTAGCCTAATTTGTCTTACACTAGACGATGCTAATTACACAATTATTAAGTAAAACACTTCTTTTTGTCTACCCCTGAGGAAGAGGTCTGTAAAGATCTTAAAACGTGGGGCATTGGTAATCAAAGCAACGTGATTAAAAATGAGTTTAATTACTGCTTCTTTTCGAATAGTGGTGTGGTTAGCTAGTGTTAGGCTGAAATCTGTAGTCTGTATTTTTTCTTACCTCAGACTTACCTCTAAGCTTGAGCTAAGCATAAAACTGGACGACTACTTAAATAATTAAGTAGGTCTCAAATTTTAAGTCGCCGCAAATTTGAAGTGGTGATTTAAATTTGATTAAAATTTGAGGTCACTTAAAACTTGAGGGTTACTTAAATCAAGTAGCTCCCAAATTAGTAGTAGATATAAGAAATATCGCTACTTAGGAAGCAAACATTGCGTTATAAATAAAATCAAAGTTTATGCTTAGCTCAAGCTTAGGTAAGTCTGACCTAAGACAAAGTACGGACTATAGATTTCACCCTTAGAGTTTTCGCCCTAAATCCTCTAACTTGACCTAACGACTACTATCAGAGACTACAATCGAGACTAGCTGCAGGAGTAAGAGCATGATAGTCTTTTACTAAAATTATATATTTACAGTAGATTTTGGATCTCTTAACGTGGGTAATGAATTTGTTATAAGATATGGTAACATGTTAGCCGTCGAGCATTCATGCAGTTAGTGCGTAGTGTTACGGGGGAAAATTGCTTGTTTTTCTTGTAGTAGTGTGGGGCTGGTTTAGCGCTTGATGGAGGCTAGCGTGTAGCGAGTCACCTAACTAAAACGAACGGTCTAGAAATTTCGCGACCGGCTGCCCTGAGCACTTGGCGCATGGCGCCGAGCTCTATATTTTGTTAGAACGCAAGCCACTATGCGCTAGGCGCTAAGCAAACAGCCTGCCTATGCGGACGTAGCCTTAATGTTTTCAGGTCGCCCTAAGGCATCTAATTGGACCTAACGACTGTTATCAGAGATAACAACTGGAAAAATTGCTGGTTTCCCCGTAACACTACGTACCTACCTACTGACCTTTACGAACCTTTATGTTTATACTTGTGCCTATTTTAATGATGTCCGTTTATCTACGGAATTAATAATATATAAATTTTTGTTGTTTACAGGTAATTATATCAAAGTCAACAAACTACGAGACTCGTGGAGTAGGTACTATATACAGGTAGATAAGTTTAGATAAAGGACTTTTTAGTATAAAATAATATAGATTTACCCACACGTTTGACATGAAACTTGCATTTTTATTTTGTGATGTCAAACCCGCATCATGTCATATTATAATCTCAATTTTCATTCAATTTATCTCAATTATTGCTTGGTATAAAAAGTTGGGACTTGAAATTTAAAGCCAGGGTGCTTAGAAGTATATCATGTCATTCGATAGGCGTCATGATTCTATTTTCACTGCGTCCTGGCTGCGTGTTTAGGGCGCTTCCTATATCAAGTCCCATTTTAAGACCTACACGTAATAATATAATTACTTAATATTCGCAACGTCTCGTCAATTTCAACTGTAAACCTCGTTGAAAAGCAACATAATTCACATAATATGTGATTTACTTTGAAGATGTCGTGTTCTTAGCAGTTTAAATGTACCTACCGTCTTATGTCTAGATCCTATATTCACATGCGATACGTTTTTGTAACGGACATTATATAACTGTAAAGCTAGTGGAAGCTAGGTACTTTTATAATAATGCCTTTTTTAAATAAAACGCTAGTTAAACCCGGTAATTTTTGTGTTTTATTGCAAAAATCACAATATCAGAACTTCATAGTCAAAACAGAGATGCAAAGCTTAGGTCATTATTTTTGATTGGTTTACATTCTAAATTTAAAAAACTTCGACATTACTGAGCAAAAACTTTGGATAAACCATAAATTGTCATAAGTCGAAGTTTTTGCTTAGCAAAGTCAAAGTATGGACTATAGATTTCAGCCTAACTGTCGGTCGTTAAAAATCTTGTACCGACCAAGTAAATACAAAAGAAGTTCGTAGCGTGGCGTGTGTCCTGTACTGTATGTGCGCAAGTTACGAACAGTATCTTTACAATATAGAAACCCAGCTTAACTCAAGGTACATTCCCCAGGTCCAAAGCCCATTAACTTGGCAACAATGACGTGTTAATCTTTTGTTTCGTGGAAGCGTCATTTACTTTTTATCTTTATAGGTATTTATGGGCTGTATTTAATTAGGTGATGAATTTGTTAGGGTTTTTGTGTTTTGAACGTTTTACAGACGATAAAACAGGCTTATTATTTAATGTTTAGACAATAATTGGTTTGGGCTTGTTGTTTGTTTTTGTTGTTTAAATACGAATTTTTGGTTGGATTGCGAAAAATATGTCGGTCTCTTAATTTTTTATCAGACTGCTCAGCATCCGTATTGTCTATCTAATGGATAACTTAGGTTGACTTGCGCTGATTTTATTTAGCCCGAGCTAGTGAGTTGCTAGTCCAGTACCAGTATATTTTTCTTTGTCTAATTTGTTATATTTGTGTTTAATAAAGCGTTAATCTATCAATGAATCAAAAACTATAATGGTTTTCGAGCGTATGTTGAATGTTTGCAAATTCATGATTTCTTACCTATCTAATCTTCCAATTAAAAGAAGCATCCATATCAATCCAAATAACATGTCAATTATCTGCATACCACGTTTCATCGCTATCAATTCTTACACACCAACCTGTGAGTTTAGCTCATCTTTAAATCTTTAAATATAATATAAAATATTGAATTATTACAGTGCAACAAGTGTTGGCGGTGGCAATTTTAGGAACTTAACAAAAGCTAAGATTATTATCGAATATCAACTAAATTTTTAATAGAAAAGCTGTTGTAAAAAATGATCCAAGTCATCTATTCTTGTTTTTACTTATCTAAAGCCGGGAACAGTCCAAACAAACGGTGCTTAAAACTAAACACAGTGGAGTACGGTGGCGTCATCTTATACTTGTGGCACTGTACACTATTCAAGAAAAAAACTTCTTTTTACGAGTAGCTTTATATTAAAAACTTCTTTGCCTTCCCCTTAACCGTTGTTAGATTAAATCGATTGCTGTCACTGTCACCTGCACGCCCCGTGTAATTACAATTTTAGCGCTTTCCCCTCGGAAAACGTTGTCGACGCGAACAATATTATTATTTTAATCGTTTAAAGGTTATAATGGTTCAAACATTTATTTAGTAAAATAACATTATAATTAAAATCTTCAAGAATTTAAATGTTACTGAAATGAAAACACAATGTTTCGGTGAGGCTAATGGATAATTTTTTTTTAAACACAATATATGAGCATTTCATTGCTCTGTCATCTCATTCATAGTAAGTCTTCTTCTTTGTCGTGTCAATGGCATTTGTAGCTCTTCTGAAGGTCACATTTTTAGGACCAGAAATCAGCCACATGGTGGTAAGTGAAGAATATGGTCTTGTCTAAGATATAACCATCGAACTCAGAACAATACAACAGATGATATCTAGAATATTCTAGAAGAAGAAAAACGGCACATGATCCGACCCGTCTTTCTTAGCGGCTACTCTGGTCGAAGTATCGGAAAAATGAGTCGGAATTAGAACGGGCAGTGCGGCGGTGGGTGACACTTTTTTGTCGTGACATTTTTTGCCAATTTATAGGTTACTAGCTGCGCCCCGCGGTTTCACCCGCGTGAGTCCCGTTCCCGCAGGAATATCAGGATAAAAAGTAGCCTAAGTGTTAATCCAGGTCCCCAGCTACCTATATTCCAAGTTTCATCGCAATCGGTTCAGTAGTTTTTGTGTGAAAGAGTAACAACCTCACATACATACATACATACAAACTTTCGCGTTTATAATATTAGTAAGATATTATAATTAAAAGAAACAAAAGACGGGCGAGGTATAGACATAGAAAGAAGATGATC
Organism: Idaea dimidiata; assembly: GCA_949358125.1. Classification (NCBI taxonomy): domain Eukaryota; kingdom Metazoa; phylum Arthropoda; class Insecta; order Lepidoptera; family Geometridae; genus Idaea; species Idaea dimidiata. The sequence continues at coordinate 15,153,409 of OX442334.1, forward strand.
GAAACAGTCACAAAATAGTCAAAAAATTTAAATGATTATTAAATGCGATCGCCTTTTGTTGCCGTGGTTTCGATATTCTCATATTTTTAATAGATGTCTATCAACCAACAATTAAATAAGTATAAATACTTGTTCCCAGCGGAATCGAAACTTTCATATGACAGCCGGTGTCACAGAGGCAATCAAAACGATTAACCGACCCGTGCAAGCGAGCTTAGTTAAACAAAAGCATCATAAGACAGAGTTAGGCAATACTTTGTCTTATCAAGTTCACGGCTGGACGTCTGCGCGTGGGCAAATACAAATATTGTCATAACACTTGTTTCATTTACCTCATCTCTCTTTGTCTTAGTTGCGAGTTGATAGAGTAAGTATTAGTTTGTAGATACGATAACCTTTTAATAGGTACTTACCTATTTTTGTGAAAATAGTTTTTTCCTTTATGTTTTCGCGATTTTGCACTATGGTAAAACACAATATTTACTGGATTTAACTCGCGTTTTATTTATTATAAGCATTGTTTTAATGCCAATGTTTTGCTAACTTGACAGTCAGCTTTATTAAGGTAGTCTACCTTGATTATTATGATTATTGTGTTGAAACGTTGGTATGATATTGAAACAATATCGTTAATAAATAAAACGCGAGTTAACCCCGGAAATAATGGGCCTCTTTGTCTTAGTTGCGATTATTCTAGAGTAAGTAGATGGCTATGGAGTTTGTAGATTAGGATAACAATAGGATGCCTTATTAATAGGTAAGTGCCTATTTTTAGTTAACTAAATAATTTGCCCGACTACAATGCAGAAGGGTTCGATTCCCACCCGATTATGTAGGCATCAAAATAAATATTTTTTTCCGATTCGGGTGTCTTTCTATGTAAGTAAAAAAATTACCAATAGAAAGCTTAGATCAATAATAAATAACAACAAACAAACGCGTTTTAAAAATAATATTTGAAGAATTTGTAGTAATCATTGTAGTATATTATTTATCTATTCGTAAAAAGTGTCACGTCTGCGTATTACTATAATCTTTGGCCCACTATTTAGTCACATGGTGATGGAGATAAGGTAGTCAAATAGAGAGTAATCTCGGTGCGTGTGTGTTTATGAATGACACAGCTTACTCTACACGGTCGGTTTGTACACAAATCACAATAAGAGACATATACGTTTGTGGGGTACCTACCTTCCATTTGTCCCGTTGACGGGTCCAACAGATTTTTTTTTATTATTTAATTCCTGCCCCTTGTCGTCGTTAAAAAAATCCAATGAAAAATAGTAAATTGTAAAAGTGCCGTTGAATTAATAGGAATGGCATAACCGGGGCCCCGCGGATCGGGGCCATAAGGGAGACACCTCTTAAAACAATAAAAAACAACAGAAGATTGAAACAAAAGACAATCGAAGTAGACACAGAAGACGATCAGAACCAAAACGAAAAGCGATCAAAGCCGAAACAAGACGACCAAAGTAAAACTATCATCATCATCATCATCAGCCTGTTGCAGTCCACCGCTGGACATAGGCCTCTCTAATTGCACGCCACCTAGATCTATATTCGGCTTCTCGCATCCAGTTTGTGCCAGCCGTCTTGCGCAAATCGTCGCTCCAACGCGCCTGAGGACGTCCTACACTACGTTTGCCGAGACGCGGTCTCCACTCTAAAACTTGTTTACCCCAACGGTTGTCGGTTCTACGGCTAATATGGCCAGCCCACTGCCACTTCAGCTTGCTAATCCGGTGAGCTATGTCGAAGACTTTGGTTTTCTGACGGATCACCTCATTTCTGATACGATCCCTCAGAGAAACGCTGAGCATAGCTCGTTCCATAGCCCGCTGAGCGACTTTGAATTTGTGGACCGACCGTGCCGTTAGTGTCCACGTTTCGGCTCCGTATGTCATGACGGGTAGGACGCACTGATTAAAGACTTTCGTCTTTAGGCACTGTGGGATTGACGATGTTAAAACTCGACGTAGCTTCCCAAATGTTGCCCAACCCAACTGAATTCTCCTGTTCACCTCAAGTAAAACTAAGAGACGCTCAAAGTAGAAACTAAATCGATAAAAGTGGTATTTAATTTGCGTAAGTATATTAAATACTAGCTAGTCTATAGATAAACAAATAGGATTCCCTGAAATCACGAACAGTCAAACAAAACCTCAAATATTGCAGTAAGCAAACTGTAGGGAGGAAGTGATAAACCACGGTGGAATTCTCGATGCAATACCAAATCCGTGTTCCGCAGACTAGCGCATAGCTTTGGAAACGAAGCGTTTTGTACATTCATTCATATATTATTATTTAATATATAAAAAAATATTTTGTCATTTGTTTTTATTGCTCAAGGCATATCAGAATCTATGTACTTAGGTACTAGGAAAAAATCATCTACAAAAATTGCGGTACGGACCCAGAGATGCGAGTTCAAATCTCGTCGCAAATGAATTTTTGAAGATGATTTTTTCCTTTAAAATACTTGTATTAAAAAGTTTTTAAATTTACACGATTTTTACTATGTATTATATATTACGTGATTAAAAGGCTTCGCTAAGGTTTCGCTGGGTACTTTTTGACGCTTTTGCTTTCTGTTTGTTCATGTGAAGATTTGGTGTGTTAAATAGGCGGCCAGCCGAAAAAAATATTTCTAAATTTATTTACAGTAGCCACCCGACCTAGCGAGAGGGATGCAACTGATAATATCTCGCTCGGATGAGCAAGACGAGCGTTAAAAAAGAGCTCGTCTGCAGAAACCAACAAAACAATAATGAAAGCCGAAATTGTTTGTGATAAAAAACAGCTAGGTTGGCTACAACCAAATGTTTACTAATAAAAAGAAATTGTGTTTGATTTGTGTATGTTTGGTTTAAATATTGTATCGACGAATCGAACTCGTGTGTTAAGAATGAAAGGGCCTTTTCCACAATAGGCACACACCTTAGTTCGGGTCCAAAAAAAGATGGCTAAATAAGTTTAAAAAAAATTAAACAAACACGAGTTTCTTGTATCTTCTTAATGTCATTGAAGGACAAGTTCCGAAGACATGGTAATTTGCTTACGATTCTAAAGGATTATGTGATAATTTCCCAAGGAATAAAAATATTTTGGCTTTGACTTGACTTTATCCCTGCCAGGCGTAACAGGCGATCAAAAGGTGCAGCCACTAAGGCTGCACTGCCGTCTTCCTTCTTCGAGATGATCGTGCCACATTAAAAAAAAAATATCATTTACCATAAGGCGATAGTTGTCAAACGCTAATTTATAGTTTTTAAAATATAATCTGTCTCCGAGCGATTGATATTTGGTTGATATTTTATTGCCGAAAGTTAAACTTTAGCTTAAGCTTGTTCAAACGTCTTAAAAAACAGAGCTAGGGCATTTCAATCGTAGAATACGAACTTTTCAAAATAGAAAAATGTTTTTGAAAAAAAAAAACAGACAATGAAACATTACATCTCATTCTACCCGTGATATATGAGGCCTAGGGAAAGATCTATTACTAATAGATCTTTCCCGTAATAAATACGGTTGTTTGTAATAAATACACTCCTCCGATTTCAAATGCTTTCATTTTTATTAAGCTACATTATTGAGGAGTAACATAAGATAGGTACTTACACACCTACTGCTCTACAAAGTTACTTTATTTGATCAAAAAAGTCAACGTAAAGCGAGTATTTATTCCCTAGGTGCATAAAGTGCTCATTATAACCCTAGGGCATAAAGTAATTAAAATTTGGAACTTGGGTTCTGGTAGCATACGGCCATTTGGAACTGGCCACCTATACATAACACATAAAAAACTAAAAACTGGGCTATTTTTCGTCTATTTATATTTCGACTGAAGGGTAAGGCAAAAAGTTTTAGTTAATATAAAGCCTCAACTTATTTTTCTTCGCTTCGCTCAGGAGTTAAGTTTTTAACACTCTCGCTCCGCTCGGGAGTTAACTCTCTAGAGTCCTTCGTACGCTTTGGATTCAATATGACGCCCGCTGTATAAGACAGGGCTTTAGTACCTCGGTGCATAAACTACTATTTGATCCCGATATTTAATCGGAACTTGGAGACGTACCTTTATATGATAAAAGCAACACGATCAAAACCGGAGAAATGAATTTAATTTCAACTCAGAGTAGACTACATTTCAAAAGTAGAGGGAATCAAATTTCATTTAATAAAGTGTAAGTAACTATTAAATGATATTTTATTAGTCTAAAATCTAATAACTATACTCATTAACCTAATAAGCTTTCATAATAGCTTTCAACAAATAAGCGTTTTGTTAAAGCGACCTAGGCTGCAAATACTCAATCGGCCGATTCCTCGTCCCTCGATCTTACAAGTATTGTAGCTTTAATGATGTTGTTGTTCATTGACTTTCACTATGTGTAACGTTTACACTGAATTGCTTTTTTGGAGATACGAGGACGTGCTGTGTACCTAAAGGGAAGATCGTCAGTAGTTGTAAATGAGCTTATGAGAAGAAAGTTGATAATGCGATTCAGGACTTCATACTAGGAACGCCATCTAGTAGGTTCTGGGGGCGTTTGCAACACTTTTTTTCGGTTTGATTTCAGTTGCTCGTTAGTTGGTTCCCAACTTATCTTTATTTTTTGTTAGGGTTCCGTACCTCAAGAGGTATAAAGAGTAACTCTTATAAGATCACTCGCTTTTTCGTCTGTTTTTTCTTATAGCGTAGTGGCTTAACTTTTCAAGTCACCTAAAGCCTCTTACTTAACCTAACGACTGCTATCAAAGCTAACAACCGGGACCACCTCATGAGCCGAAGGAGCTCGAGATAATGTTATTGCCACACACATTATCGATCACCCAGCCAAGTAATGACCGCGCAAGGAGTTGCTTAATTTATACGACTATACGCGATTCGGGCCTGCACAGTGCACAGGAAACCAAGTATTTTTGAGACCTAGCAGTTTATCGCCATCGCGCAGGTAGAATTTCAGATTATCAGTCTGACTTTTACGATGCCCACGGAAGGAGATGGGGTAGCCCTATAATTTTATGATGGGGCTACACGGCCTTCTATGCGTGTACTTTAAATAATCTTTATTTTCCATAAAAGTTTTAGGTGTTTTATAGTTTTCTTTTACCTTAAAGGCTAGGTACAAGTACATAATTTGAATATTATACTGAGTAGTTCTAGAATTCCAGGATTCAAAAGCGATTTTTATAGAAAAATTCGAACTCGCATGAAACCACAAGACAAATCGGCCGATCATAGAGTCTCCAGTCTACGTGACATCAAAATGCAACGGAAGCGTTAAATCGATCATCGTACTAATCAAATATCTAATTTGGTCAATATATAGCTGCGCCCGGAAGGGAACTATTAATTCTGTTATCGAACGAGTGTGTAATTAACTGTTTTTTGAATTATATACCGTTTGGTATCGATGGTTTATCGGTTACTAGTTCCTGCCTGCGGCTTCACCCGCGTTAGTTTCAACCCAGTTTATCTGAAATAATATAAGAAATGATCGGATAGAAAATGGCAATGTTTCAATTTTGTATTTTACTTTTAGCAGAGACCCGCGGTTTTACCCGCGTACCTTCCGATCCTGCGAGGTTCTTTATTTTCTTTCAAAACCCATAATTTAGTGGATTTAGTGGACACACTCTCCTACACACCCTCACACACACACATTTCGTGTCTCTAGGACCAGCTGTTGTTGCTACTAGTTGCTATTTACTGTCAAAAATATATTTCGTATTCTACATTGCTGCTTTGAAGTAATCACCGGTAACAACCACGTTACGTCTAGTAGCGGTGAATGCTAATTAGATGATACCACAGCAGGGCTCTGTGTTATTATATAGGTCAGTCAGTCAGTCAGGACATTAAATTTGGGTGTAGATAGAAGATTGTTTAACGTAACTTACAGAAATAAATACCGTATCTTCCTTAAAATTTTCCAGAAAAGAAAATAATCTTAAACGTTTTAAATCCACTCAAATAAACAGCATTTTTGCGTTACATTTTATGGAAAAACGGAACGTAACATTTCCCGAATAAAATATGGCCGTAAAATACGTACAGAGGAACGTATATATAGTACTGACACACTGACGAGCAATTCATTTAGATCAGTCAATATCAATAAATTACATAATTATAAGTAAGTAGGTTATTTAATTAGGTAATTATTTAATCTACCTATTTCATTTAAGTTATTTAAGAAGTCCTATTTTGAAGCCCTAATTTTATTGTTCATTTTTCAAATGGTTCTCATATCAACTTTTTATATTTTTAAGTTAAGGTAAGTAGATACACTTATATTAAGAAGATCATGCGGTTTAGTGCGAGATAAGCTATGCCGAGCGCGAACATTACTTTGATGGATGACCGATAAACAAGCATAACAGAAAGCATTTTCTAAAGCTCCTCCATGTTTCAAAAAGCAGTTGTTCTGGATGGTATGAGTCACATCAATAATTAGGTCAAGTTAGGATCTGTTTTAACCTGAAATCTAACACTAGGTGAGCCACATCTTGATACGAGAAGAATACAAAAAACTTATTATAGACCTGCATATTTTACTCCAGCAGTGGTGGCGTACAAGGCACGAGTAATTTTTTTGACCGAAGAAAATGTTCCGTCTATTTTCTCGTTATTTGAAAAAAAAGACTATTATTTTATTAATTTATACCTTTTAAGACTGAATTCAACGAAAAATATCTACAACTACAAAAATAGCAACCGTGGCGAGGGTGATTTCGCGCCCCCTGCTTAATATAATATGACACAAATAATCGTGTCCAACAGTGTACATTGTTTTATTTATCTGTACATACGTATTTGTAATGCATTTTTATGTTGTAGCGACCTACTTGGCAACGGCAAGAATTTGTTCGAGCTTTCTATCGGCTTGTCGATCTTGCCAACAAATTGTTTTATATTTTACCTAAATATTAAGTGGAGTCAGCAGCGGACTTAGATATGGTCACACATAAAATACAATACAACAAACAACACGATATTTTGCACATTTTTATAGATATGACGTAGATTTTTATGTGTTTTTTGCCTTCACTCTTTGTGTGATTTGTTGCCACTAAATGTTTTTTATTTTATTCTATAAATGTTACCAAGCAGATGGACAACACTTTTAAATACTTTTATCACTATGAAACTGATGTGCATGTGTATTTTGAGCGTCTTGAAATTAAAAGTTGTCATTTTTTTTACGTTATTGACGTCACGCCCTATATAGCAGTTACACCCGCGCCCGTTTTGATTGCTCGTAGTATATTATAAACAAAAATGTGTTTTTTTTCTACTAATCCTAAATTTTGTGCATTGTAATTAGATTTTTCAAAAATATAAGAGTGAGTGTACGTGATTTTAACACGCGGGTTTTCTTATGATGTTTTCCTTCACCGTTAGAACAGTTTTAATAGCGCACATTCATTTTTCTTAAACAAAAATACGTTGGTGTGTTAGTTATTATGTGGGTACTAGATTACTTTCCAAATAGTACAAAAACAAACACAGTTAACCACAAAAAACGGGACCAATCGATAATTTGACATCTACGTTCTAAAAACTGTTCATACATGGTTCATACTTACACATTGTGTATCTACACCCACACAAATTGTTCACTACGAATTATAAAAGTTGTTTGCACAACTGTACTTAGTGACATTATTTTTGATCGTTGCCGTTAAAAATGTGCATGCGCATGACTACTAACAACACTGTCTCTTTTATCTTAATAAAGAATGAAAGAGACGAAACGCAAGTGAATTATCTGATATTGATAACGTGGGAATCAGTACAGCGATCAATATTTTGATTATACGCTTACGCAATAATTTCTTTGGTTGACGGCCTTTCTGGCACGTCGGGCGAGAACCCGACTGCAATGCAGAAGGTTGCGGGTTCGATTCCCGCCGGGTGCAAGATTTTATGCTTAAAAATACACATTAATACCTATCTGGTCTGGGTGTCTTTATATGTAAAATATTTTATTTTTTATGAATGTATTATCAAAGAAAAATAAATATAGGTAAGTAGTATAAGTTGTTTAGTCACCGTAGCACAAGCTTAGTAGCTTACCATGGGGCTAGATGACGCTGTGTGTTGTTCACAGAATTTATTTATTTAATTTAAATTGGTCAACTTTTGTTAGAAGTGTTCGCTAATTATACTCGTAATTTATAACCGGGTTGAAAATAGTAGAAATGTTTTCTAATAACTTAAAGAATGAAATATGTAATGAGAAATCTAAAAAAACTGACCAAATCAGAATATGACTAAAATCGAACATGAATAATAACCTAATTAGTCTGTACCTACATATACAATATAGAGCCCCGATTGATTGACTGGCTGACTAAACTATATATCGACGCACAGTCTAAGCCACTGGTCCTATAGTTTTAAAATATGATATGTATATAAAATTAGGAGGATAAGCTCTTTGTAGTGTGAGCTAACTACCTCAGATATTAAGAATCTCGTATGTATTACATAATAATAAAGGGTTTTTGGAATACCCCGCGGGATCAGAAATTACGCGGGTAAAACCGCGAGATACCGCTAAAGTGCTAGGGGTAAAGATCTTCTTATAGAAATGCCAAGAGGCGCAGACGTGGCGAAAACTAAACCAACTAAAAATTACATTACGAAAGTCCACCGCAAATTATGCCAGCTATGCCTTGCCTGATATAAAGGAAGCCATGCTCGATTGTAAATCATTTAGTGCACGAACAGAGCTAAGTTCAGTTCAATAGGTACTGCTGTTTATTTGTTTTCCATCAAGAACATTTTCAATACTCGTGTTATTTTTTATATCTTATAGGACTGAGTAAATATCCTCGACTTTAAAAAGTGTTGGTTCCTAAATTGTTGTTTCAATGAACTTTGATAGATTTTATTTAATTAACTTTTTTATATTTATATGCAAGAAAGGATCCAGTTCTCGACTAGTGAAGATTCTCATAAGACAGTTTTTGTTTTGCATGTTGTCGCATCCGTGCTCTCTTCATTCACCTATAAGTTCTAGACCGGCCTAGACACGCGATTATTCCCAGTTGTTCCCTCTAGCCTTGTCCTCCGGGGGGGGACAGCTGAAAATTATTTTCCCAGTTGTCTCAGGCCCGACCTAGTTTAAATCATCCCTTAATCGCCACGTTTGTCGCTTCTCCCGTCGTCAATGTATTTTCGCTCTTATCTCATCCTACTACAAACGCTTTAATTAAAATTTCATTCCTTCAAACCTTTGAATCCATTAAGCCTTTTATATTTGTATTTTAGAAGCTTCCCGGATTTTATTATGTAATGCTTTTTATTGTTGTAAATTGTACTTTATTTTTTAATTGATAAGATTGATTGTCGTTTGAACGTGTTAGTTGAATTTTGTGACTATATCGAAGTTTTTTTGCTTAATTAAAAACCCTTTTAATTTGATTGCCCTTTTGTTTTTATAGTATTAATTTGGCGATAGCAGTAATTTTCACTATTGTACTAATTGGACAAATAAGTGGCATTATAATAAAACAGTAGATTTTTCCATATTATGTTTAAATAGCTTCCCTTCACGGTTTCACCCGCGTTTTATCTTGAAGAATAACTACAAATATGAAGGTGAAAGTTTGTGGTATGCGTCCGTGTGTTTGTTTCTCTTTCACGCAAAAACTACTCGACCTATTACAATGAAATTTGATATGCAGATATCTGGAGATCTAGGCAACACATAAACTACTTTTTTATCCCGATTTTCCCACAGAATCGGGATCTCAAGGGGTTAAGCCGCGAGACACTGTTACTAATTCTTATAATAGGCATAATTATAAGCATTACTTTAATAAGACTACCTAACTTTAATAAAAATCTTTACCAAATTCAAACCGATCTTAAAAACTTATTCACTGCAAAACGAAGCTTATATCAAACGAATAAGATTACATTTAGTTCGAAATAAAACTAAACTGTAATAAAAAAAAGTAAAAGTAAATCATGTAAATTGTATCTTACTGCTGTGTTTATAAGGTATGTTTTAGATTGGACGGTGTCGGAGAAAAACCATGGCACCCCCATATATCGGAACCCGATGATTACAGCTTTACCAAATTACCTGCGTGGATCGGGAGGTCAATTGTAGTATGGCTTATGTCATAAGATGTAGCGCTTTAAAACTAACTTTGCAATTATATTTGTCATTGTAACTCATATTTTGTTTTCGAAAAAAAAAAACTTTCTAAAGTTTTGAACCGGGTCCCACTGATAAGTACTTCTTTCATCATTATATCCACTTAGTCACGAGGTCCGTAACTATTTTAGTTGAAGATAAGAAAGCATTCCTTCGTGTTTTTGCGATGATTGGGAAAAAAGTTCCTATGTTAAGCCAGATTTCTAGCTATCTGCATCCAAGCTTCATCGCAATCAGTTCAGCGTTTTATAAAACTTACTCTATTACTTACTACCGCACTTACAAACAAACTTTGACATTTATAATATCAATAGGATGAAAAAAAAACATCAGAAAAAACATCAATTAAAAAATGAACTCGTTAATAAGGTATGTTTCGTCGGTATGTTTGGTAGGTAAGGTATGTTAGTTTTCTAAAAACTCAAGTAATGTTAGCTAAATTTATACTTAAATTTTAAATACTAAAATCCATGCACTATTTTTATAAAAAGACGCAGTAAAACATCTTGTTTTTAGTTTAACAACAAGTACCAGAAAGCCAGACTACAATATTTTTAAATTTGGCTTCGCCGCTTGTCGGGTAAAGATGTGCCCAAAATTATTACCATTCCTTTTGCCTCCCCGCTACAGAATATAGCTTGTCCCGTACAACAACTTGATAGGTCCTGGCGGATTGAATGTTACACGTTGTGTGTCGGCACCTCACTACCGTTAACGAAACACTAAATATAGAAGGACGATGCTTTAATATCGAGATCGAATGGGGGCTGCGGGAATTATATTGACCTTTACTATCATAATAATGGGGACATTTGATAAACAGGCTTTTGGAAACTTTTATGTAACAGTTCAATATTTAGGACGATGTTTTCTGAATGGGGACTGTGGGAATTACATTTAACTTTACTATCATAAAAATATGGACATTTTGTAAACATGCTTTCAAAAACTATTAATTATGGAGACATTTGATAAACAGGCTTTTGGAAACTTTTATGCAACAGTTCAATATTCAGGACGATGTTTTCCGAATGCGGATTGCGGGAATTGCATTGAACTTTACTATCATAATTATAGAGACAATTAATAAAAAGGCTTTAGGAATCTCAAGAGCTTAACATTTAGGACTCTTACACATGATTTTTAAATGGTGACTGCTGAAATTATACTGACCTATATCGTGATAGAGGATATTAAATAAACAGGCTTCTGGTAACATTAAAATATTTAGGACTGTATTATGCGCTTAGAATGGGGACTGCGGGAATTATGTTGAACTTTGAGATAACATTTAACAAACAAGGTTCTAAAAACTTACAGTTAAAGGCATAGGTACAATTTAATAGTACCTAGTACCTACCATCGTCTAGCGTAGATTTATCAATAAGTAATAAAAAAACAGGTTTTTACGTATCTACCTAACTTTCAAATAATTTCATATTGTTTTCAGGTATACCTTCGTGATACGGTAAAAATAACTTCAAAATTAATACCTGTGAATATCATGCGAAGAATTATAATAAAATAGCTTTGAGGTAAATATTGCTTACGTATAGAGATGTCATTATTTTAAATGGGACCCATTCATTTTACCGATCTAATTTTTTTCCAATGGGTCCCGACTGTGAGTAATTTTTTACTCATTTATTATGTGCTCTGTGTGTATCGATTACAAAACTATTTGAATGATTATTCAGTATTACTTAGCATAATTTCAAATTACTTGGCTTGTTATTATTCTTTTTAGTTTTTTTTTGTTGTTTTTTACGTATTTGTAAATCGAGTTTTTTACGCAGTCGGGTTTTTTTTTTTTTAATTAATTTTTTTATTTGCCGCTTTTTAGTTATTTTTATTTATTGACGGTAAGTCTCGTAATCTATTCATTTTATTAAGGGAGTTAATATCATGTGGATTATTCAGTAGATAACTAATATTATAATTAAGTAGGAAGGTACTTATGTTCCTACTTTATTTATTTATATATTCTATTTCAGTTAGGTTTTAGGTATTTATTGTTTAAATTTATTATTATTCTTTTAACGTTTTTAGCACCTAAGTAAGATAAGTAAGGTAACGTTTTCAGCACCTAAGTACCTAAATGTTATTAGGCTTTTATTCACACAACAGGTACAATTTATGTAATTTTTTTTTAGTTTATTTTAATAAATTTCTGTCATCTGTACCATCACGGCTTATAGTTTGGCTGTTCTAAGCGTAACTACGTAACAAAAATAAAAACTTGTTCGTTAGTAATAAAAAGCATGAACACCTCATTGGTAATTAACTTTATACCGCTCTATTTCCTAAACTGTTATTTAAAATCAAAAATGGTAAAAGAAACCTAACATTGATTTTTAAATACCTATTCAACGATACCCATCTTGACATACTTTGTGTCGATTTTGGATTTTTTAATTTTGAGAATGTGGCATCTGGTTGTGACAAAGTTTTTTTGTTGTTGTTTTGGATTACTGTCATGTCTTTAGTCACACTCGCCAGATTAAGACGAATCGATTGACGTGAAAATCATCAAAATCGGTCCACGCGTTTGGCCTCTGGAATGCCACATAGAAACATCCATACATACATACATAGACCGATAAACACATTACCCACCTTTGCGTCGCGCAGTCGGGTAATTATTTAAAATGTAGAGGTAACATAGTTTGTTCGGCTTTTTTGAAAGAATACTTTAGAAAATGTCAATAATACCCGGGGTGACTCGAACCTGCTACTACTGATAATCAGAACCCGTAATTTAATTGTTGCCAGTAGTTGCAGGTTCGAGTCCCGCCGAGTACCGCAGTAAACACTTTAAGTAATAATTTTAGATAGTTTTTTTTTGTTTTTGTTGGACTCAAGAAGAAGAAAGTAGAATAGTCTTCAGGATGGTTCAGTTCATTGTTAAAAAGTTACCTGTAAAGGTCACGAAACGTTGAGCATTGAAACTATTCTTAAAATAATAACAGCACGCGATTAAAATCGAAAATTTGTTTAGTTTCATGTTAAAATGAAAATAGCGTTACAATCAGGTTGATTAAATATTAAACTAAATATTAATCAGCAATATGTACCTAGTTAAAAAAAAACTAAAAATGTATTGAACATTGCTTGGATGTGATGAATGGGTAGTTCCAGATTTAAATAAAAACGATTTCAGACATTTTGCGAGAAAATTACCTTAATCGAAATGAAAAAAAAAACGGTTCTAATCGGTTTTGGAGCTCCTAAACAATGCTAACAATATTAAAAGTAACGCAATGAAAACCGGAAAATAAGTTTTATTACAATACAACATCGAGAAAAGAAAAGATAAAAATCTAATTATTTTAATAACTACTCTTTATAGGCCTCGTAACTTACCTATTATTATATGGTGTGTTCCTTATTCACGATGTCTGCTCCATATTATTTACCCTCAATGTGCAATAAAAATAAATGTTTATTTATAAAGGAGTTACCCTTTTGTCCGTATCGAGAAATATTGAAAGGTTGGAGATTGGCTCTCACATTTATGAATTCTATTAAAATACTAAGCTATTTTTGAATTTAAGGTCATTAACTTTATTACTAAACTCTATCTCATAATACTCAATAGGTGCCTATAGTACCTAGGTGTCTAATAATAATTTTAAGAGGTGTTGGTCTAGTAGCAGATACCCAAACTTTCAATCCGAGAGTCGTGGTTTCAAATACCGGTCACTCACCAATGTATTTTTCTTTCCCATTTCAAAAACACATTACCCATCCCCTTCTTCAAGTCTTGTCCATACATTTGCCTGGAAGAGATCGCCCATAGGCGATAATGCCGCTCATTGTGCCTCTTTACTTTTAAGTTTTTCTTTGTCTCATTTGTTGTTATTTGTGTTTTTGGTAAGCACAATAAAGCGGTAATCAATCTTTAAAAAAATGTATGTGCGCTATGGCATTGCTCTTATACGGTGTCGGAAAACATCGTGAGGAAACCCACGTCTTAGGGATGATTTATATTAGAACGCCGGCCAGGTCCGAGCTTCGTTGTCTATTCCATTGCTCGGCGAGCAGTCGATCGGTCTGTTGCAACCGAGTGGCGCCCGAGCAATGGACAACGAAGCTCGGACCTGGCCGGCGCTCGTGATGGTCTAATATAAATTATCCCTTATGTACGCAAAGAAATAAGGCTACGTAAGGAAAACGCCCAGCGAAAAAGATCGTTTCTCCAACTCTTCCGTGCTAGGCGCGGCACGTTAAGCAGTTGGTTCCGGTTGTTATCTCTCATAGCAGTCCTTAGGTCAAGCAAGTTAGAGTACTTAGGGCGACCTGCGACCCGATCATCTAATTAGCATCCACTGTTACTAATTTACTTTTTTTTTTTAACTAGTTGCGCCCCACGGTTTCACCCGCGTAAGTCCCGTCGGGATAAAAAGTCCTATGTCCTTCTCCTGGTTCTAAGCTACCTCCCCACCAATTTTCAGACAAATCGATTTAGCCGTTCTTGAGTTATAAATGGTGTAACTAACACGACTTTCTTTTATATATATAAGATTACAGCAGATAACTCTAATACTAGGTGCAACACACTCAGAATGGACAACCCAAAATGTTTTTGATTGTAAAGTATGGAACATTAACAAACGCTTATGTACATTAAACATGTCAAAAAATGATTTATAAATTATATAATTATCTGTAAGGTGTTTGTAATAGACTAATAAATAAATTTCTCTAAATACGTATCATAAATTTTGTGAAGATGTTTTTGGAATTTGTTGTACCGTGATAGAATTTAGATAACTACTAACCTACTTATAATAAAATGAGTAGGAAGTATAATAAAAAAATTCCCTAGGCTAGGCCATACGGGGACTGATAAATCGCGGTGGAGAGGCGCTTGTCGTCACGTCGCGAATTCTTAAAAAAGCCGTCTTTTCATTACGGAATTAGTGCCGCGGAAATTATAGTCATATTTGCAAAAAAAAAATGTGTAGCATCAGCGATTTTTTGTTAAAACTAGTTCCAGTAAACTGCTGCGCGACTTTTTTTGTAAAGTTGACTATAACTTTCGCGACTTTATGTAATAACGGTCTTTAGTAATAATGCCGTTATTAAATAAAACGCGAGTAAAACCTGGTAAATATTGTGTTTCATTATGCGAAATCGCGAAAACCTTGGACAATAATATTTTTACAGTTTATTTTTGCTGTAATTTGGAGAGTGTGTTACGGGGTTCCCTACGCTACTTCGAAACACTATCCATCGAAACACCTTTCACCGAAGACGATTGACCGATAGATTGTTTAACCGAATAGTTGTTTCCCCGATTGTTCATTTCCCCTATGGTTCGTTTCACCGAAGGCTGTACGAATATGATGTACAAGAAAGATGATGATAAATACTTTTCCAAAACTTCCATGGTATCGTGTATTACTATTAACTACTAGGGAGAAACCGCGGGACATAGTCACACTAATATTGTCAATGCCAATGTAATAGATGTTTGTTTATTTGGATGTTTAAGTTACAATCACGTGAAAACTATATATGTATAGTACTAAACTGCAGCCTTAGACAACATTCTTATCAAATAACTAAATCGCCAATCGACAGTTATATGTCAATTTCATACAAAAAAAAACGTCGATTGCGATTTCGTTAATCGATAAGAATGTTGTTCTAGGGCTGCTGAACCGAATGCTTGATAAGCCGATAGTTAGAGATCTCTGTACTCATATATATCACTATCCAGTAGATGACTGACAACAATAGAAATTGACAGGCATTATGCAGTACATTGCTGCTTTGACGTAACGTGTTTATTACCGGTGATCACCTCAAAGCAGCAATGTAGGTACTGTATATAGTGCCTGTCATTTTCCACTGTTGTCATACGTGAACAGATAGATAATATAGGTACTGATTTAAAACATGCTTTTTTGTATTTCGATTTTCTAGTGGAAATAATTTTATAAACTTATGTATCTTTCTTCTATTTAAGTGT
Organism: Idaea dimidiata; assembly: GCA_949358125.1. Lineage (NCBI taxonomy): Eukaryota > Metazoa > Arthropoda > Insecta > Lepidoptera > Geometridae > Idaea > Idaea dimidiata. The sequence continues at coordinate 15,169,564 of OX442334.1, forward strand.
GTCAAATTACTTAGTAATTTTCACTGCTCTAACCAAAAAGGAGAATTCGACACGTGTGCCGTATTACACTAATTAACTACCACCATTTGTATTAATAGAACCTATTTTCGCAAAAGAAAATTAATTCTACGGAACCCATTTACGAAATTAAACTGTTTCCAAAAATCCTTAACTTCTATTTTAACATAGCAAATTGAATCTTAATGAAAAAGGTTAGAGTATAATTTAGTTTGACAAGAAATAATTACTAGCATACACTAATCCTTTGTGAAGAGAAAGCAAAATGTCTTAACTACACTATTTTATAAATCGAAAAAGGTCTCTTATGGTTTTGCAATAGAGTACAATTTCGTTTGAAGTTTTTATTGAAAAGGGTAGTGGTACAAGAAAATATTGGAAAGATGCGGGTTGCATAGAAATTAGGGGTCACACGGATAATTATCTTTCCTTAGGATATTAAGAAAATAGTTTTGTTGTGTTGGTTTAGCGGTACTTTGGCTTACATAGCCAAGGTAGTGGGTTCAATTCCCGCTTAGGGAGCAATGAGTTTTGGAATAAATAACTAGTACTGAGAGATCGTATAATTATTATTTGTTATTGTGCTAAGTACCTACGGAAGTTTTCCACACCGACTAAACAAATCTAAACGAACGTATTTTGCGGGTGTGGTCGCCGCATACGTTCGTACAAGCGGATATCACCCTAATTGTAATTGTTTACGGGCTCGTTTTCCGCAAATCAACCGCCTTAGATTTGGGTCCTTTTTTGCGTGATGATTCATTATGTTAGTAGGAGAACCAGCCCAGCTCTTCCATAAATTTTACCACAAGATGTGGCTTCTTAAAAAATTGTGGAAGGCTTTTTACGTCACCAATAATTCCAAGTCTAATTTCCGCAGGACATTCCAGAAGAACGTGTGCGGACGTCTCCACTGCATCCATGCAGGCTCTGCATAGCCGACTGTCTGTTAAGTCTAGGGTGTGTAGGTGCTTGTTAAAGGCTCCATGACCTGTAATTGCGTTTGTAATTAGTCGTACACGCGTCCTACTTAGATTTAGAAAGCGTTTACCCTAAGATTAAAATTAAGGCATATCACCCTAAGTTAAAAATTAAGGTACATTTTGTTACCTACAACTTTTCGCAATAGATGAACTATTTGTTGTAAAACCCAAAGTAAAGTAAAGTATAGCAACATATTGTTATCTTGTAAACTAATTACCTTGATATTTATACACCTAATGGGGATCAAAGACTTCAGTATCTATACTAATATTATAAAGCCGAAGAGTTTGTTTCTTTGATTCTTTATTTGTACGCGCTAAGCTCAGAACAGAAACTTCTGGTCCGAATTGAAAAAATATTTTTATGTTTTGTAATCAATATAACAATCATCATCGTGAGGAACTTAAGGGGAAATTATACCTAGACGGGTTAGCGAAGTCGTCCTCCTCGAAACTGGGACCGGGGACCACTTGACCCCTTTCGAATTTGATAGTAATCAACTTGGCCCAAAGGTAGTTGAGACATTGGGACGAGTTGACTACATTTCATTTTCTCTAGGGATGAAGAGGTACATAGTTCCAATGTGTTTATCCAGGGAGGAGTTTATAGATTTCTACTACGTTAGTAAAGTTTGAATGGAGTAAAGAGTAGGTATTCATTCCTCTTAAATCATCTCATTAGAAACACGATTCCCTCCCAAACCCCCATTTTACCCCCTGATATTGAAAACATGTTTTTCTTTTGAAAAGAAATTATTTTTCACTGGACTTTATATTATAATGCGGGAGGAAAATTAATATCGAAACGAAACATCTGTTTTCGACGTTCCATTCATTATTTTATAAAACATTGAACAGGTAAGGGAGGGGGTAAATCCCCTTTTTTATCCCCCCTCCCTCAACTTTCCCTTCTTTCCTCTGAAAGACGCGAAAGCGATTTTCTTCATGCGGAATTATGTACTCGTTTGTATTTTAAGATGACGAATTGAAGAATTTATAGATATTGACGTCAATATTACTTCTGTAATTACAAAACATACGGAATAATTTTTGGTGTTTAATTTATTCTTTTCTTGCCTTCATTTTGGTAGTTTTGTTTACACAAAAATAAATATTTGTATCTGGTCTGGGCGTATTTCTATGTATAATATGTATGTATTTACAAAAGAAAAATAAATATAAGTAGTAAATCCGTTGTCTAGCCACCGTAACACAAGCTTAGCTGCTTACCACGGGGCTAGATGGCGCTGTGTGTTCGTCACAGAATTTATTTATTTATTTATTTAATCACTTAGTTTTTTGTGTTGTTAAAGTTACTTTAACAACACAAAAAAACTCGTTAAAAATATAGATTTTAATTTACAACGAAACAGTATAAATTTTAACATTGGTTTTTTCCATATTGATGAGTGGTAATCTGCATTTCATATTTTTTTTAAATAGTTTTTTGCAATTATCAATGTAATTTACTATAAAAAAAAACGAAAAATATTTGCTGTTTTTGGGCTTACAAAGACGCAACTCGAGCTAGCTAGCTTCTTTTAGGTTCATTATTATTAAATATTAGATTTTCGGGTCTAGATCAACAAAAGCGTTCAACAAAATTATTTTAAATTTAATAAATAAATTTAATTGACGTTTTGGCAAACGGATTACACCGGCCGTGGTCCCGGGAAGACACCCGAAAATCTAATATTTAATAATAATGAACCGAAATCGTAAGTTTTAAAAATGTTTTTTTAGGTTAGTCAATGTTTAAACTTAAGTTTAGTAGTTTTAATAGTCAGTAGGCATATTTGTAAAATCATTAAGTTGACATTAAGATTGATTTAAAATAAGTACTTAATTCATTTCTAATATTTGCATGCTAAGTTAAGTGCTGGTGAAATATGTTGAACTATATCTACTACTTGATAACATCTGTTGTAACCATATTTCGTGCAAATACATGACATTCATTCATTCATTTAAGTATTTGATGACTTTTGGGCGCGTTGGGCATTTGTCAGATTGCAATGGTGGGCATTGAACCCCCAACCTTCTGTAGGTTGGGGGTTCAATGCCCACCAATAAAAGTATTTGTAGGTTGCCGAAAAGTAAATTAATTAATACGTCCCCAAATTAAGATAATTTACACGCATTTTTAGGTCTCAAGAAAATAAAAATTCAGCACCACAGCAGCACACAAATTCATTTAGTCAATACATTCCCACCAAAACTCTTAACTTTTATTTATCACTTCTGCAAAATTTGGCATTGTTTTTACTACCATTCGCCTGCCTGATAAAAACCCTCTATGGGAGAAACCAGTAGGTAAGTTACCCGCCACCACACGGCGAAAACTCCAGATTCACTATAGTATCCTCCAGGATTTAGAAATCAAAAATAATAACCAACAAAAACCCTTATAATAAAAACTACAGTATTATTCCGTAGAAATCGTCTTCCAGGATTTTACGATCGAACGGTTATCTCTCCCGGTTTACCGGGTCTTGATTGGTTATCCCGCTATCCTGTTATCCCGAAATTCGGGATACAAATTTATGGCTATATATTTTTCCGTTAACACGTTTGGTTAGGCAGGTTGTAATGGAAATTATGGGTGTTACACAGAATGATTTAGAAGAAATGAGGCGGTTTAAGAAAATTACAAGGTGAATTAAGTTTTTTTTTTAAATTATGCTGTTAGAGTGTTGTAGGTCTAGTGGTGATTTTATTAAATACTATAATTACGGTGAAAAAAATAGTAGCAGTAGTGGGTAAACCTATGGCCGCCTAACAGCATAGGCAATAGGGAGCCCCACACACCACGCCGCTCTCCCCCGAGAGTGGCGTGACGGTGGTGCATCAGGCTGCATTTTCTCCAACATAAAAAAAAGGTTTGAATCCACAGCCTTCGAAATAAAAGTTGGCTACTGGAACAACCGCCACTTAATATAAAGACGAATACCCCTACTAGTCTTACTATTTAGAGAGCGTCGGTCCGAAACCGAAGATCGACTTGACATGCCTGTCACTGTCTAATTGAATCGCGCTGAGCGAGATGAAGATATAATTTCCAACAACGGATTCGGACCGAACCTCTCTGAATACCCCCAAAGCTGTGTCTCACGGTTTCATCCGCTCTATTCTCGATCCCGTGGCAAATTTCGAGAAACCTTTCTTATCGGATGCAAAGAACTCGGTAATTGAAACAATGCCGTTAATAAATAAAACGCGAGTAAATATTGTTTTTTATTGCAATTGAAGAATCACGAAAGCATAAGTAAAAACTAACCTATGACATAATAATATGCTGTTTTTGATTCCGATATTCCCGCGCGACTAAGCTTAGATCACCTAAATGGTGGGTTAAAATAATAACGCCGTTCGAATTTTGAGTCTTTTCTTTTAAACGTGTGTGAGTAAATTTCCGGACAGTTTAAATAAGCATTGCACTACATTGCACACAGCGCAATCTAGCCCCAAACTAAGCACATGGCTTGTACTATGGGTACTAGACAACTAGAGATATACAACATATTATAATTTTTTCGTAAATACATACATATTATAACATAGAAAGACACCCAGATCAGATACAAATATTTAATTTTAAGCATACCTAAATATTTGCACCTGACGGGAATCGAAACCGCAGCCTTCTGCATTGTAGTCGAGGGTCAGTCTGACGCGCCACAGAGGCCGTTTAACTTTGGAATATGAATGAAATGAACATATGAAACTCGGCCGAAAAGAGAAAGATCGCCTGGGAAATTCTCCTTCTAGTATCTAATAGAGACCAGTCTAGTTCTATGGCTCCAAGGCGTTAGTTAGTTGTACCAGGTTGTATCCTCTTAGTTTGTTTTAGTTTAAAAATCCATTAATTACCGAAATAATCCGTCATTATCCTCCTTCCCGAAGGGCAGTCCTAATTGGCTCACGTCACTCCGTCACTCAAGCGGGTAATAATGTTAGACGTAAATTATCCCGGATCAGACCGGGACGTTCCGGGAGTCGGGATATAGTGTTGTCCCGGGATATTACGGCCGATTCCAGAAACGGTAAATCAAATTTGAGTTCTACTTAAACAAATAAGCAGTTGAGAGCCAAAAATCTCATACTAATTTTATAATTTAGATGATGCTGTATTGTTTAAGTAGGTCTTAAATTTTAAGTGGCATTTTGGTATTCGGTTGTTAGATAGATGAATTACAAAATTAATAGATATATTATCATAAAACTGGACTGGTCTTTATTAGAGACTCGAAAGAAAATGGTCGACGGATAAACGGATAATGATGCATTTCCAACTCATCTCGGACGGACGAGCTTCTTTTGTAGAGTTCTTGAGAATTATTTAAGAACTTCAAAAAAAAGTCGCATTTAAAACTTTTTCAACCCGCGAAGAAACCGGGGATTTCTTGTCCCAGCGCGCCGGAAACGCCGCCAGTTGGCTTGGGGCTTTGGGTCGAAGTGCCTTGGAGGATGACATTTTTTATTGATTTTAATAGTTTTAGGTTTACCTATTTATTTGTAGGTATGTTAATTTTAATTGAATTGTAAACTTCGTCTATAGGTACGACATATCACTGGCAGAAATACTAACTATCAACTACTAACCATGTATTATAGGAACTTAACTATACTTAACAATGCTTGCAAATGACGCCACCATAACTCAAACTGAGCATGTACTACGAAATACGAACAATTATGCTCGCCGACGAGCATTGTGCATTCAATTCAGCACAATAAATGTGCTTGTTGAATATCTTGTTCGCATCTCTACCACTAACAGCCGAATAAATATAAATATTACTCGACGTTGCAGCGCAATTTAGTCCTCAAACTAAGCAGCTAGGCTTGTAATATGGGTGCTAGACAACGGATATACTACCATTATCCTATCCTATCTTACTAATATTATAAAGCTAAAAGTTTGTGAGTATGTGTGTGTGTTGTTGAACCGATTGCGATGAAACTTGGAATATAGGTAATATAGGTGAAAAACACATAGGCATGTTATCCCGATATTCCTGCGGGAACGGGTCTTACGCGGGTGAAACCGCGGTGCGCAGCTACTTTATCATAAACGTAAAAGATCGTGTAAGTAAGTAAGTAACCGAATTATATGTTAATCTTGATCTCCAACTATCTTCATATCAAGTTTCATCCGAAGTGGTTTAGTAGTTTTTACGTGATTGAAATACAAATATCTAAACCATGTCATTTATAACATTAGTGGGACATAGAACTGGACTACAGTCTATCTCTATTAGAGTCTAGAAGGTAAAAGGCCGCCTGATAGTAAAGCTTGTTTATGTCGGCCCAGACGGACGAGTTTCATATGTTCCACGCTGTCAAAGTAAAGCTATTAAGAAATTTACTTACATACCTTCTCCTTGCCTTCCGTACCTTTTTTGGTAAGTACCATACTTACTTACCTTTAGAAAAGATGATTCTAAATTCGAAAGTCGTTGTTCTATTAATCACCATCTAGGTAATCTAAGGTTGAAATCTATAGTGCGTACTTTGATCTTGCTCAGACTGAGCTTAGCAAAAACTAAGCAAACTTTGAATTGGAATTTAAAGTCGAAATTCATTTTGTAAAAAACAAAAAAATTAAAAGAACTTCGTAGTCCTAACAGAGAAGCAAAGTTTAGGTCATTCTTTTTGATTGGTTTACATTCTATATTTTAAAAACTTCGACTTTACTAAGCAAAAACTTTAGATAGTTGCGATGTTATAAATAATCAAAAATTGTCTTAAGTCAAAGATCTGGATTAGCAAAGTTTTGACTTTGCTAAGCAAAATATAGTCCGTACTTTGGTGCGGACTGTAGATTTCAACCTTAGATTAGTGGGTTTAAAAAAAAAATCTAGGTCTACCTTCTGATATTTTTCTAAAGACAAAATGAAATTGATAAACTTTAACCTCTAAACAGAATGACTTAATTTTAAAGACTTGAAATCGGAAAAATCCCAAGGAATTAATTAAAGTCCGCGGGAATGTCGAGGTTCGCATACTAATATCTGGAGAGGGTATAAATGAATTAATTTTGGCTAATTATCAGCGAGTTTTAATTGTTTGTGTTAAAATCTATGATATTTTTGTTATTTATTTTTACAAGCTGCATCCCGCGGTTTTACCCGCGTATGTCCCTATCCTGTGGGACTCTATGTTACTCCTTGTGTAGCTGTTTAGTGGTTAAAGAATTTTTGGAATCGGCCAATTTGTTTCTTAAAGACTTTAATTTTGTTTATAAAGACTTAATTCATCATCATCATCATCAGCCTGTTGCAGTCCACTGCTGGACATATGCCTCTCCAATTACACGCCACCTAGATCTTTTTTCGGCTTCTCGCATTCAGTTTGTGCCAGCCGTCTTGCGCAAATCGTCGCTCCAACGTGCCTGAGGACGTCCTACACTACGTAAAAACAAACAAATCTTTCCAAGACTAAAATTTCGATTTTATTATTGATACCCTGTTAATTCGTTCATCTGTTCCTCGTAGGGACCGTCTTCACGAGCGTTGGAATCACGGCGATATTATCGTCGAGCCACTTATTTCTATACAATCTCTATGAACGTGTCTCCACACGACGATGTTAACGCGCCGCCGGTGCGTTGTATAGAAATAAGATAATATCGCCGCGATTCTAACGCTCGTGGAGACGGTCCCTTAAGAGGGGTCAGGCAGTAATTTTATTTATCCTACACTACTCGTGGCCCGACAGGGCACGCATTTGCCTTATTATTAATTAATTATATTTGCGTGTAAGTTGTGTGCTTGTCTAAATACCCTTGTTTTCTTTCTTTCTTTATTGTCAAAATCAAGTCAAGTCAAAAAACACACTTTCCAAGAAATAATGATGCATAAGTAAGTATCCACTAAAGTTTTTGGAAAATCCCATGGCATAGGTTTTATCCAGTTTGTGCCAAACTGGATGCGAGAAGCCGAAAATAGATCTAGGTGGCGTGCAATTGGAGAGGCCTATGTCCAGCAGTGGACTGCAACAGGCTGATGATGATGATGATAGGTTTTATATACGGATAAAACCGCGGAACATTGATCTATAGGTACTAATAAAGAAGAAAGGTTTATATATTTGTTTATATGTAATCAATAGGGACTTACGCAGGTGGAACCGTGGGACGCAGTTAGTACCTATAATATATGTGATTACGATTATGACAAGAAACTTTAACAAGTAATTAAGAATTCCATTATCTCAAAGGCATGTATTTGATTATTATACATGTTTAATTTGTTTAAGTAGAGTGGATTATGAATTACATAACTGGATAAGTAGTTTAGGTAAGCATACCTAAATTAATTACAAAATTTTAAATTACACAAAGCGTGTTGCGAGCTTTAGTTTTTATGACATTAGGCTATATGATGGTCATAATAATGATTGATCTTTTATATTTTTCATTATTTATAATTTTTGAATTCATGTTTTATAGGTGTGTGAGTAATTTCCCGAACAGTTCGACTTTGGGATTGGTAAAGCTCGTCCGTCAGAGACGAGTTTAAAATGCATTACTATCAAGCGACCTTTCTATTGTAGTCTCTAATAGAGACTAGTCCAGTTCTGTAGATGAAACATTTTTTGTTGAAATAAAGTAATCTCCATAGGATAAATGTAAAAAATCTTCAAATATATACTCCTGAAATAAAAAAAATACGAGTAACCTTTCGACGTCCACGTCGCTTTTAGGGAGCTAAAAGCGTGCGACGCTTTAGGAAAATTCCTTCTACCTATTAAAAGACTGAACTATTTTTGGTGAAATTTTCCCCAAAACTGTCCGGTTATATTTTAGAAAATGTACAACACTTAACACTTCATAAGCGTGGGCTAGCGTTAAATTTGTTATACTTGAGTCTCGACAGACTTACAACTTTCCATCGGCCGATAGTTTGAAATTTGATAATTGCCGATTATTATAAATGTATATGGTAGTATATCCGTTTTCTAGTACCCATAGTACAAGCCTAGTGCTTAGTTTTGAGCTAGATTCTAACATCGTGAAATATTTGTTTATTTATTTTTATTATCATTGAGCTATTATGTACCTACCTACTATAGAATATAGGTACTAGAGAGAGGTGTGATGTCTTAAACATATTCTATGATCTTTTTATGTAAAATTAAATATAAAAAGCCGCTTCAGCGCTGACGATGTTGATGCGTCTATCGTAAAAATGATATGTAGTCGATGTATGACGATTAAAACTCAAAACCATCATCGAGTTTGTAATTGATAACTTTACCGTAGTGACTGTTTACAACTGTCTACCTTATGATGTCATATCTATTCTGTCTTCTATCTATCTATACCTAAATGAATGAATGAATAAATTCTTCATTGTACACACCATATAAATTAAAAGATAAATAGATAGAAACAAATACAGCTTAAATTTAGGAGGCATAATGGTCGGCCTTATCGCTGAAAGCGATCTCTTCCAGGCAACCTTTGGATGGAAAGGAAGCTAAGAAAGGTAAGAGGTAGGGTGTGAGAAGTAGGGTGTCTGTCAAAATGTCTGTAAGTACTTGGAATTTTATTAAAGAAAGTGGTCTAGGGGATTTAAGAAAAGTAGTAGAAAAAATTAGGTACATATAATTTTTCAAATTCATGTCTGTCTGCCTGTTTGTTCATTATACAATTGAAAACTACTAATATAGTAGTTTTCAGTTGTTTAAATAGTTTTCAATTGTAATATATACTAATAATATAGTATAGACACAAAGTCGCGAAAACAGAAGAAAAAAAAATGTGTTTGTAACACAACATTTTCGTAATAAGACAAGAAAAACAAACAAACTTAGTAAAAAGTGCCCTTTTAGGATATAAAAGTACAGAATCCTAAAAATTAAGAGTATTTTTTGTTAAACTTATTTTATGGTGGGATCAAAGCCATCATCGTAAAGTTTTTAGTCTAGAAACGCCCTTACCAGCGTTCATTTGAGGTCGAAGGGTCTTTATTTAGACAGGCCACATTAGAGGCCCTGACGAGACCCTTTCACGGGACGCTGCCTTCATTTCTGATGCCAAACAATTAGCCCTGTACAGTGTACATACCTTTTTGTTTTAATACCATCTTAAAATAAAATAGGTTGTAAAAATAGTTGGTGTTTTTTTAATTTAATTTTTTAACTAACTGCGGCGGACGAACTAGCCAGAACGGGTTCTCGTACCACGGCTGTGGGACCAGATCCAAAGATCCAATTAAGTAACTTTGGATCTGCTGTGGTACCATCTAATAAGCATCCACCGCTACTTGTTGATATTTACTGTCAAAAACATATTTCGTATTTTACATTGCTGCCTGAAGTAATCACCGGTAACAACCACGTTACGTCAAAGCAGCAATGTACTGCAAGTTAGCCACTAGTAGCTGTAGATGCTAATTAGATGATACCACAGCAGGGGTCTATTTTTGAACCATATGAGGCATTTCGAGCGATTTTAATACCTCAATTTCTACTGATTTTCGTTCAATTTCTGTAATTTTTCTACGTGAATCGCACGTCCACAACTAGTGGTATCAACCACTCGCTGCACAGCCGCTAAGACAATGCACGAAAGAGCGGCACCGAATGATATGGGCACAAACAGTAAGTTGCAGGCAGTCTAGGGAAGCTCTACCGAGACCCAAGCCAGAATTGGCTAAATCGTTGCTACATCTTAAAAAAGTTGATCTACGTATGGTAGGCATAATAACGGGTCATTGTATAGTGAATAAACATTTGAATGTCCTACAGAGTAGAGCCTGTCGAAAGAAAAAACTAAACCTTGAAAAAGCCAACTGTAAAGTTGACGAAAGCTGTAATGTAATAAAATCATGAATAAAACGCGATTAAACCCGGTAAATAAAGTGTTTCATTATGCTAAATCGCGAAAACCATAGAAGAAATTAAGAAACTCTTTGTGCGTGAGTTCGACTTGAACTTATTTATTTTATAGTAGTTTATGCACCGAGGTACTAAAGTCCTGTCTTATATAGCGGGCGTCAAATTGAATCCAAAGCGTACGTAGGACTCTAGAGAGGGTTAACTCCCGAGCGCAGCGAGGGTGTTAAAAACTTAACTCCTGAGCGAAGCGAAGGAGTTATGGACCTAGAGTCCTGAGTGAAGCGTGGGATTCAAGCGCCCAAGATAAAGACAGACTTTAGTATCGAGGTGAATACTCTACTTTACACATCTACTGCGAGACAATAAAAGGGCTACAAAAATAAACATTTAAACAAAAAAATTGATTAATGCAACGTATATGAAATATATTGACAGCTCTTTATTAATTAAACTTTACAATGTTACATCAAAATAACGAAACCACACATCGGCCTTAGCTGATGAAAAAAAAAAGTTGGGGCTTTATACTAACCAAAACTTTTTGCTTTACCCTTCCGTCCATGAAAATAGAAAAAATTAGCCCAGTTTTTATTTTTTTTATGTGTTGTGTCTAGGTGGCCAGTTCGAAATGGCCGTATGCTACCAGAACCTTAGTTCCAAATTTAAATTACTTTATGCCCTAGGTGCATAATGAGCACTTTATGCACCTAGGGAATAAAGAGTCGCTTTACGTTGACCTTTTTGGTCAAATAAAGTAACTTTGTAGAGCAGTAGGTGTGTAAACAATTTTTAGTACCTACTTTTAAAACTTGCACGATTTTTGTTTATTATTGTTGTAAATCTATACCGGGTAGTTCTAGTAAGTTAATTCTTTTTTGGGCTGTGGATAAAAATTAATGTTGTTTTTTGTTTGTTTCAGGTATTTTAAGCTATCACGTCACGGCCGGTAAACAAAATATCTGCAATAAAGCGGGATTTACATTACGAAACTAGTGGCATGCAACTTATAGTCATTTTCACAAAAAAAAAATGCGTAGACATACCTTTGTGATACGCTCCGACATTGTGAGTGTTATGTGTCGCCGCCATTAGTTGTGAAAAAAACCATTAAAAATAAAATGTGGATAGTTCGGTTGCCAATACATTTTTTTTAAGAAAATAAGCAATTTTTTATCTTCTTCTTATATGTAAAAATGAATCTCTATTTCCCTTGGTCACGGCATCATGCATAAACGGCTAGACCGATTTTGCTAATTCTTTATTTGTTATCGCCAGGAGATAGTTCATATACTTTAACAAGGAAATATATTTCCTTGCTAAAAATATTTCTAAGTTTAAAATGCCTTGAGCAATCAAAACAAAAAGAAATACTAGATAGGTCTTATGAAAAAAAAAATATCGATATTCCCACGGGATACGCGGGTGAAACCGCGGGGCGCAGCTAGTATTTGATATAACTGCTCCCAGTTACTGCTGCGAGACTGCTTTTGTGAAATTGACTCTATAACGCATGACACTGGTTTTGTAATGAAAATTAGGTTTAACTGTAAGTATCTACCATAACAACAATATCGATTTATATTTCAATGGTTATTAAATAAAACGATTAAAATATAAATTGGTATTTAGATGGCTTAGATGATAATAAATACCTACCTACATAATCACGTTTAAAACTTAGATTTTAATTAAGCTATTATATACTAGACTAGGCCGTTTATATTCAATATCATTTACTGAGAGGTTTAGCCTATGTAAATTAAAGGAATATATTAGAATTTCAATAAGCTTTTTAAGGATTCTTAGGTAAGTTAGTCGTGATCGTTTTGGATGTAATAAAGCTCTTTAAGACTTCGTTTTTTTTATTTATGGGTGAGCGTTTGGCCACTATCTCTTCATTTCTTATGTGTTGAATATATGTGTATAGTAAAAAATATTAAAAAAAAACTCATACATTTATTTGAATGTATGAGTGACGAATCTTCATTAACTTTTTCCATTCATATTGACAGTTCTATATTTACTTTTTTTATCTATGATTCTAAATCAGGTAACCTGAATTATAAAAAAATACGCGACGAATTGAGAAGCTCCTCCTTTTTTTTTTAAAGTCGGTTAGGTTAGGTATCTCGACTGCCTCTAAGCTCTGTATTTTTTTATCGATAACTATCGGATATTTTTTTTCTAAGTTTCGCTGAAGCGAATTTGAATTGCTAGTAAAAAATTAAATTTACACGATTTCTAATTTTGACAATCATTTGACAAGCTATTCTTTCTGAATATTTATATCTTCAACTAAAAATTATAAAGAGTTAAATACAGTACTTAAATAAAATTCAAATGTAACCCTACAGGTAGGGGGTACCTATTAACAGGTCAAACACCAAGAGGCGTTCGCCATCGCGTTCGACATTCGTATTAAAAATTCAGAAGGTAGCTAATGAAACTTGAGACCTTTTGAATTATTAATAGGGTACCATCGTACAGTGTTCGGCGGTGTGGAACTGCCTTCGGTAAAATAATAATGATGTTATGTTGTAATGTCTTTTGTAAGTTAACATATAGATAGGTAGGTAGTATAGATGTATGTAACTGCGTGTAGCCCCGGCATTGTATATTAATTGTCCCTAGTACCTTAACCTGGCATGCTAGAACTACTGAGTTTTTTTTAATCAATAGTTTAATTTTTTTTTAAATTCTAAGTCTGTATTTTACCAACTAAAGCTTGGTTTCTAAGTCTGTATACAGAAATAAAACTGGCAGCCAGCGCCGATCTACCAGCGCTAATCGAAACTGGCTGGCGCGGGTAATCTGCGTAATAGTCGCCGAGTTCCTATACAATGCACAAAACCAGTATATATACCAGTAAATAGAGTGTATTTCTATGTATAATAAGTATGTATTTACATAAGAAAAATAAATAAATATAAGTAGTATATCCGTTGTCTCGTCACCGTAACACAAGCTTAGCAGCTTACCGCGGGGCTAGATGGCGCTGTGTATTGGTCACAGAATTTATTTATTTATTATTTTTATTATATACCGATAAGTGCCTCCGACAGGTTCCGACAAGCTTCGTCAAGCGCAGGTCAACGCTGGCGCCACCATTGTATAGACGCTTGGTGCCTCTTATCTGCGCCAGCCAGTTTCGATAAGCGCTGGTAAATCGGCGCTGGCTGCCAGCTTTCTTTCTGTATACGGCCTAACGTGAGTTTTTTTTAATCACTAGTTCCATTTTTTAAAGAAATTCCTAACGTGGAACTACTGAGGTCTTAAATACTAGTGCCATAACTCCCGCATCTAACCGCATAGCTTCGTCAAATAATAGGGTTATCCCAATGAGTCTATTAAAGTTATAGAGACGCCATTGCAGAACAAATCATTATCGAAAAGCGGCACAATTGTATGCTATACAACCTCATTATTTATATTCATTCACATAATTTAAAGAAGAAATAGACGAAACTATTGTTATCTCTTTCTAAAACATAAAGACTCGATGCTACTTACATGACGTAAGAAAGAGATGTCATAATATTATTATGACATCTCATAGCGGTTAGGAGAGAATGATAAAACGTCAAAGTCAAAAACTTCGTTGAGTTTTTGGAAAAAAAACTTGTTCAAAAAATAAACTAAAATAAATAAATACAGCTTTACTTACGTATGAAATGAAATATTTTTGCCAGTTTTTGGAGTATAATTCGTGCATCGCCTAAATACGCACGAAGGCATTGTTGTCTGTGAATAATGTTGTGAAAGTGAACTAAATGTACTGTGTGTCAACAAGCGGGTGATCGTGACGTGAGCTGGGATGGAACTAAGACTTCTCTGGCTAGATAGCTTGCATTTGTGTAGCCATGAAATTTGCCCTATTACGTATCTAGAAGTTTTTACATATCTCTGGGTTATCCCATATTTTTCCGACGGTAACGTAAAAGGCGACTAAAGGATCTAGAAAACTTTGAGCACTCTCCGCGCAGTGGCGGATAAACTTCTTGGTTCCTAGGAGGGTTGGTAATTGGCAGGCGGCCGATCGTAAAAAAATGCCAAATCTGTTCGTATCAGGTATCACTGCTAACACCGCAATTTTTTCTACTAGACATAACTCTCTGTTGCGGGGTGAGGTAATAATCAAACTTTGTTTGGTCATTGCGTACCTACTATGTATACATAGACTCTTTGTGATTGGCCGTTCTTGCAAAATACTTTTAATAAAAGACGAGGTATTTTCGTGAGGGGGAATAATTACATATGAGCGGTCAACTGGTGTTATCGTCTTTGGATAAACCTGTCGACAACAAAGTAGGTAGTATGTTAGTAGAGTGATTTTGATATCGACACTGTTTATCACTGGTTTTGAAATGGACTACCTATAGTTACAAATATTTCAATGATGAATCATACCGTTAGTAGATTACTAAGACACATACTCCTATTACAAAATATATTCAATCAAAGACTTTTAAATATTAGTACCAAATAGAGAGGACAACTGTCTAGTGCAATCATTGTGTTTGTCACTGCTGACACTGTGTCTACTGTGGCAACGTTGCCACGTTGCCACAGTGGCTGTTTAAAAAAGTCTTCTTTTTTATGCGATATTTACTGTTAAGGTTGAGGTCCCGCGAGGATATCGATATAAAAAGTCTACACGATATTCTACGTCTCCAGCTATCTGTATACCAAGTTTCATCACAATCGGTTCAGTAGTTTTTGTGTTAAAGTGTAACATAGTCACATACATATTTGCAAACTATTATTAGTAAGATAAAATAAAATAGGATTGAACCAAATGTACGAGTATTTTTAGAGTTAGAAGTTAAAATAAAAAAAAAATCGTATGGGTAAGTTTAAACAAAATTATTAAGATGTTATTTATAAGTTACAACTTTTTGTTTCCAATATAAAATATGAAAAGATGAAACAAATGGAAAGGTTCGTTTTATCTAACTTGTTCGTAATTATCAGACTACAAACTTTAGTCGGCCGATATTTTCTATGGAACGTGAGGCAGTTGGTGCCAGCTGTTAACTCTGATAGCAGTCGTCAGGTTAGGTAGGTTAAGACGCCTTAACGTGACATAAAAACTGCAATACTGTGTGTGACATAACACTACATGAAACAACAATGATAGATTTTGAATACCTACCTATCCCATTAAATTAATTTTTATTAATACGTAAATGAGAACTACCTAAAGCTATCGAAAAAACTTTGATGCCTAAAAATCGTAGCTTTTACTTTCCTCAACTTCTAATCTTGCCCATCCAAAGGTAGCCAGGAAGAGGTAAGCCGGCCCTCTGTCTCGCCTAGATTTAAATATGATGTTTATACTTTTCGTTATTTTTACCTTCTATTAGTTACTATAATTATAGTAAAAATTCGTAGTAGTTGTGTACAATTATGAAGTATTAACTTTTACTTTTAAAAGTAAAGAACACTTTTAATCGACCGATTGAAAAGTTTCAAGTCTGCATTAGCTCTCAGAAGTCACGATTGGAAAAGAAATGTCGAAATTGTTATTATATTTATTGATATACCCTTGTCTTTTAGGTTATATTTGGTTTTTGTATAGATTATACGAGTGTGTGGTGAAAGGATTAGACAAGGTTAGGGGTTCGTAGTAAAATGTTATAAAGATCTCTAAAAAGTTTTAATTTCGTTTTTTCACTAAGATATTAGGTATTGGTTCTTACCTACGTAGTTCCAGTATTATAACTTCTTTGAGTCCTAATGTTTGTGGCGGACGGCTACAGAATGACTTAGATCTGGGACCCCAGGACACCAGGTAACTCCCGTCGAGTTCAACTCGACGTCGGTTTGAGATTACGATGCTGTCTATAACAGGGTTGAAAAACGCTACCGCGCAAGGAGCGAGTAGAAATTGTCGACGTTACAGCCATAGACAATTTCTCGCTTATAACCCCGTTATCGACAGCATCGAATTCCTAAACCGACATCGAGTTAAAATCGACGGGAGTTACGCGGTAGGGTCCCTGAATCGCACTACTAACTTTTTTTCTGAGACTATAAACTGAAAATATTCAGCTTACTGCTTAAAACCACTTGCCCGGTGAAAGATCTTCTCTTTGGATGTAATTACGCACTATTTGGTACCTCCAAAGGTTCGTGTAACGTGTAACGATGTAAACAACATGGCCAATTAAAGTTTAAACATACACCGAGACAAACTTTCTCATTTACATCAATATAGATTACAGGAATTGCTTATTCAGCTAATGGCAAATGTAAGCAACATTTCAAAAAGTTTCAAACAGAAAACAGAATTAGGGTTCAGTACCGAAATGACTGAAACTGTAATTAGGTCAGTCGCGAGTTTATTCGTGTCAATTATATATTCATTCACTCGCTCGGTCCCTTAGTACGTCCGTGTGTCAGTAGGGTTCCTTTTTTATACGAGCCTTTTGTTCTTTAAATTAGAACTCTACCATGTATACTTGAAGACAAAGAATTTGGAACGTCTAGTCGACTTCTAACTTACTTCATAACCACTGTAAGATATTGATTCTCGACTCAAAATAGCGAGTTCACATTAGTGTTCACTTCAAAACCACTGATACACTGACGCTACATCTGAAACAAAGTGCTCTGTTGCGGACACTCTATTATGTAGGTTTATGGGTGACGTTAAAATGGGGGCCATGATGGACAACCTTTAATCATCAGCGGCTTGCGAGTTGTGTAGCCATTAAGTAAAACGACTCGAAACTCAAGCAGGAAACTTTAAGTGAACATGCTACATTTGGTGTAATAATGATACATAACCAAATACATTAATAAAAAATAGGCAAATGCGTGCCTTGTCGGGGCCACGCGTAGTCTAGGGTTTGGTAGTTTTAATAAAAACTAACTTAAAACAAAAAACAAAAATAACCTCTACAAGTCTACATACAGTGCCATTGACTTATCTGTTTCCTCATCTGAAGTCGGGCAGACAAACTAAGTACAATATGAATCCAGCCAGTAAAACTGCCCGTTCAGATGGCCTAACAGATAAGTCGGTGGCACTGTTTGTAGAGGTTGCTTTGTTAATTTATTAAGTTGGTTTTTAATTTTTTTTTATTTCACCCTTTTTAGTGTACTATAAGTGTATAAAAATAAATAAAGTGTGTAAAAAAATTACTATAAATAAAGGAAATTGTAACATTACAGTAATTTTAATTATTGAGGAGTTTGGAGGAGCACTTAAAATCACCTTCTCATCAGGTGGTTTCAAATGCTCCATCTATCTGTATCTAGTTCTTCAGGGGCCGATTATTTTTGGTAGAAGTTAAAAAATGAGTAATTTACTGTTTTCTGGGATGCTATTCTGTCCATCATTCCTCAAATACTCATCAAACCCTCACCAATATTATGGGACCACCTTGAAGCCGTAAATTTAAAAATACAGCTCAGTCCTGATAATTTTCCTTAAAAATTCATTGTAATTAAGTACCTACTACTATCGTGAATACATATGACGTATCCAAGTAAGTATAGACATTTGACTTTTATAGGGGGGTACAAAATAAAAAATAGCTTTTGAAACCCCATAATGATTTTAAAGAGCTAACGAGCACACGATGGAATAATTAAGAAAAAAAAACATCCCCTAAAAATATACAAGATGTAACAGGTAAGCCCTTTTAAGCCGAAAGGGGATTGTTCTGGACTTCACTTTTGTTCCACGACTTTTGAAAATTAGAAGTACTTTTCGAAAAATTTAAGTGTAAAGTTTACTTGAAAATCAGCTGTTTCTCAGAGTTCGAGGTCATTGACCTTATTTTGTCCTTTCATTTAGTTTGGTCTACTACAATCAAACTCCAATTACCTTTATTTTTAAAAGCAGCTGTTTTTTCAGTGAAGACAAACCTAAAAATTTTCAAAAAAAAAGTACGTATTTTCAAAAGTCGTAGAACAAAAGTTGTTCGCCTAGAAGTCCAAAACAGTCCCTTTCGACTTAAAAGGGCTTACCCGATACATTTTGTATAAATATTTTTTTGGTGTAGGTGTACTGTTTTCTTGGAGTGATCAATATGCTCATGCAAAATTACAGCTTCTTGGTACTAAGCGTCGTCGCATTGCTGAGCTAAGCCGCGGACTGACGGACGGACAGACGAACATGACGAAACTAGGCTTCTTGTTGAATACGAAACCCAAAAAAGGCAAAATGTACCATGAATTGATGTTATTGAATTGAGTTTTATTATTATTATTATTTTCAGTTCTAATGGCGGTGTTTAATTACATACGGCATTAAGCAACACATTTTAGCTTTCGTGTATTATTTGGACTCTGATACACTATTTTTACTGGTTAAAAATTTGTCAGCTGCCGACCTAAATCCACTGCAAGTGAATGTACGTAGACTAGATGACGGTAATAATGGAAAGAGATTGTTTGAAATTTTGTAAAGAGGTCGCTTTTGTGTTTCGAGGACTCTTGTGATACGGTGAAATTCTAGCAAGATTGCAGTACAGGCACGTTTTACATTGTATTAGTCGTGCTTAAATCCGTGGGAATATCGGGATAAGAATAATCTTGCTTCTCTTTTTAATCTGAGCGATGTTTCTAGTTGCATCCCTCTCGGGGGCTCGAGGTCCGGTTAAACCACAAACTATCCGGTAGGTGAATTATTATTGACCACAAATATACTACAAAAAAAATTTGGCAAAGCTTTTCAGGGCAGCCATCAGCCTGATAAGAATCGTCAGCTCCAAGCAGTTTATCAGCTACCGCGCGGGGAATGCTCCAGGTTTGATAGTTTCCCCCAGATCCCTTAGTCGCCTTTTATGACACCCGTGGGAGGAGAAGGGGTAACCCTCAAAAAAGTAAAGATAGATAGATAAAGAAGATAAATTATTAGTTGTGCGTTGTTTATAATGTCATTTTTCAACGGAACCAATACACAATAAAAGGTCATTCACTCCCTAATTATTTATTTTCTGTATGTTATTCTTATAGTAATCCAAACCTATGTGTCATGCTTTAAATATTTTACTTTCTCATGTTATTATGTATGTCATAGTATGTACAGATTAGAAATTACTTAAGTGGGTTCGTTACCGGGTGCGTGAGAAATTGAATAAAGAATCATTACCTAAGTACCTATTCTTCCTTGACTTTACTGTTACTGTTGTCGAGTAAAAATTAAAAAAAAACCTGCCTTCCTTACTAACATTAAATGACACAAGAAAACTTCTATCTAGACTAAAGTTTCCTAAATACCCTCTAAACGGCAAGTACTATTATAGAGTGTATTGTGCGCTTTGCAAATGCGTCTAACTCAAGCGAAACTTTATTATTTTAAATTATAACTTATTACAAAATTAGGTTTAATAAGCATTCATTAATGATGACGGAATAAGTTTGTTATTATATTTATTTCTATTACACTTACCAGTCTCATATGAATCTCATACAAACGCCAAACTTTTTGTGTTTCTTAATGGTTTGCAGCTCTTTACTCTAAAACCAAAACTAAAACTAGTGCGATGTCTGTGTTAATGTAGAAACCTTTTTAGCATCAAGAAGAACTGGAAATAACAATGATCTTGTTTAGTTATTTTCGAAGTGAAATTGTGCTTTTAGTAGCTGGAAAAAGACATTGCAGACTGGCGATTACAAAATGCTATTTTTATTATACCGGTACTATATTTATGAAAATCTTTTTTTTATCTTGGCAATGACGGCCAAGTTGCATTCGTTCCAAAGCCAAACTGTTCGGAGATTGTGAACATTTAATTATTGCAATAAATGATTTATTTTTTATTATTATTTATTCACACACCTTTATAATAATGACTCAAAATTCAAACATCGTTGTACTATTATTCCCAACCATTTAGGTAATCTAAGTCAGTGAAATTGAATTTCTCGCACACCCGGTATCATCTCACGTTAATGCCTTAAACGGCTTACTTTGGTGCTTAAGTGTTAACTTAAGTGTGACTTAACTTCAATTTAGTGAATTATTGGGGAAAGTTAAGTTTAATATTAGTTCGACATTTTTTAAATCACAACTATTTATAAGTAAGACCTATCTTCGAAATATGCTTCAATTCGAACCACAGAACTAACGAAAAAAAACTGTCAATCAGGAAGGAAATTTGTCATTATAGTAGGCATTTTGATAGACTTTTCGTTCTAAAACACTTTATGTAAGTAAGTACAGGGTTTAATCGCGTTTTATTAATGATTTTTAAAGGACCGAGTTTTCGCCAATTTTACAGTTGTTTTTTTTAAAGTTGGTAAAAGCTCGGTCGTTTAAAAATCATCAATAAAACGCGATTAAACACGGTAAATAAAGTCTTTTATTATACAAAATCGCGAAAACCATAGAAGAAATTAGGCTTTTCGTTTGTTCGTAGAATTAAAGTACAGGCCCTGTAAGATTACATTACATTACATATTATTACACGCGAATGCTTCGTAATCACCTTAAGCCTTATCCGTGGCACGTGTAGACTGTTGAGACCGCTCAATATTTCATAGAATCATAAATTAATATAGAACCTTCATTGTCTGGGCTCCAACAATAGATTTTAACAAGCCATAATAGGTTCAATTATGTATTAAGGAATTTCATTAAGTCAGTATCACAAGCCTTTGTTCGATGGAACTATTACCAAAATCATTTTTAGGGTTAAGTACCCAAAATACAAAAACGGAACCATTTTACTAAGACTCCTTGTCTGTCTGGTACCAGTTTTTATCTCATGAACCGTACGTGATAGCTAAACAGTTTAAATTTTCATAGATTATGTATTTCCGTTGCCGCTATATCAACAATTGCTTTAAAAACAAACAAAAAAACATTTAAGTGGGATACTTTTTCACGCAAAAACTACTAAACCGATTGCGAACCTTGGATTATAGGTAGCTGGATACCGGTAATAACACATAGGTTACTTTTTATCTCGATATTCTTGCGGGAACGGGACTTACGCGGGTGAAACCGCGGGGCGCAGCTATTAGACTATAATATGTTAGCTCTGATCTCAAGCTGTCTGCATCCAAGTATCACCACAATCGGTTTACTAGTTTTGCGTGTAGGAGTAACAAACAAATTTGTTTACTTACTGAAGTGCTTACGATATACATCGAGAAAATTTTGTAATTTTTTATTCATAATTTGTATTTTAACATATCGGTTAGAGAAACTCTACTAGACTACAGGCCCGAGGCAAAAAATAATGGGGCATATCAACCACCAAAAGATTTATTTAGGAAGATAGAAAGACATTAAATAATAAGATTCAGCACTATGCCATCACTGGTGAGCTGTCCAACTAAGTGCAGGTGAGAATTCAAAAGTACCTACAGATAAAGGGAGTACATTTTGGTCCTATATTATTGTACGGCATTTTTCCCGTCGATAGAGACATGAAAAATAATAAGAAAATACTTATTATTTCGACGACCTCTGTGGCGCGTCGAGCGAACGCTTGGCTGCAATACAGAAGGTTGCGGGTTCAATTCCCGCTGGGTGCAAAAAAAAAAAAAATGTTTGTATCTGGTCTGGGTGTATTTATATGTTTAATAAGTATTTATTTACAAAAGGAATAAATATAAGTAGTATATCCGTTGTCTAGTCACCGTAACACAAGCTTAGCAACTTACCATGGGGCTAGATGGCGCTGTGTGTTGGTCACAGAATTTATTTTATTTATTTTTATTTATTTAAATGTCCTATATACTATCCTTCTAAATGGGTTTTCTGGTGGTTCATATGACCTATCCATTTTGGCCCGGGCCTGTAGTCTATAGTAATCCGAGGACGAATCAAAATTCATTAAAATTGGTACATCCCCGACATCCTATCATTAAACTAACCAATTTTATTCATTGCATTTTTTCCATAATCACAAATCCTAACCCATTTTCTTGGGGAAATCCCCAGAAGGCGTAATTCCATAAAAAATAAGAACTTATTCGTTATAGAAAATGAAGGAAACAAAAGACCCATAAACACAAACCTACCTTTATAGATTACTAGCTGCGCCCCGCGGTTTTACCCGCGTAAGTCCCGTTCCCGCGGGAATTTCGGGATATAAAGTAGTATATGTTATTCCAGGTCCCCAGTTGCCTACATTCCAAAATTCATCCCAATCCGTTAAGCCGTTTTTGCGTGATTGAGTAACAAACACACATACACACAAACTCACAAACTTTCAGCTTTATAAATTAAGTAAAATTCATATTCTGTACGTACATAAAAACTTTTTAAAACTAACAAGATAAGAAATGGAACTCTTAAATTCATAGAGGACAACTACAGCCGCAGCTCCAATCCCCTCGTAACCAAGACCATTGTAACATGGTTGAAACGATGAGGTAAAATATTAAAAACTAAAAATTACCAAATTTTAAATAAAGTAAAAGTTAATTGATTGTATTAGGTGTTACTTTTCGGAACTCCATATCAACTATATTAAAATTAATATTTAGAGTTTAGTCCCGATACCTGACTAGTATCACTACGTAAGTACCTACGGCAGACCGCATGATACGTATAGTGATACCAGTGTTTACCACCAGTGTTACCAGTGTTACCAGTGTTACCAGTGTTAACTAAATATTAATTATAATATAGTTTAAAGTAAAAGTGTTAATAGATAGATAAGAATTATATTAATAGCTCTTACATACTCCTAATCCAAAACCTAACCACTTTCTTGGTCAGGTGCAAATCCCCAGAAGGGATTTTGTCATCAAAAACAAGAATTTATTCGTTATAGAAAATGTTGGGGAAATCTTTAAAAGCCCTTTTCACCCATAAATATTGTATCGAGAGAACCTCGTTATCGAAGTGTTCTTTTGTATACGATTTAGGGAACCTTTTTGTGTTTTTTGATAGTATTCCTCCAACCCACTTTAAAAAGGGGTACGTATTTATTGCTCGTGATTTTGTATTTTGATTTAGGCATTTTGATTTAGGCACAAATTCATTGGTTTTGTTAACACCGATACTTACAAAAACACTTAATTTGCCGGGTTTAATCGCGTTTTATTCATGATTTTTAAACGTCCAACCAACCTTGAAAGAGCTAACTATTAAGTTGACGAAAGCTCGGTCGTTTAATAATCATGAATGGAACGCGATTAAACCCGGTTAATAAAGTGTTTTTATCATGCAAAATCGCGAAAACCATAGAAGAAATTATAGATACCTACATTTTAAACTTTTTAAACTAACACGATTTGAGCTCGTAATTTCGCAAATCCCCTCACGACCAAGACCATTGTAACTGGATCGAAACATCGAGGTGAGACATTTAAAAAGTAAACATAACGCAATTAAAACCGGGGAACATATAAAATTATAGATAAACTAGCTGCGCCCCGCGGTTTCACCCGCGACATTCCGGTTCCGGCGGGAATAACGGGATAAAAAGTAGCTTATGTGTTAATCGAGATCCCCAGCTACCTATATTCCAAGTTTCATTGCAATGCGTTCAGTAGTTTTTGCGTGAAAGAGTAACAATCTCACATACATACATACATACTTACATACAAACTTTCGCGTTTATAATATTAGTAAGATTCTTCCAAATATTACTTAGATGTGTGACCGATAAACTGTGTGGCAAAAGATCATTTTCTCGAGCTCCTCCGTGCTTCGGAAGGTAAGTTTGTTGGTTGGTCAGTTTTTCCCGGTTCCCGTTAAGTCAAGTTAGAAGCCTGAGGGCGACCTGAGAACAACACAAGAAATGAAAGAATATAAAGTAAAAAAAAACACGAGTTTTTATCGTGTACTTATTACGTTTTACTAGCTGCTCCCCGCGGATTCACCTTCGTAAGCCTAATTCCGCAAGAAACACGCACCTAAATCATTAATGCGCGCTCGTTTGACGCATATGGTAAAGAAGGTGAGGTCAAGATTTCAAGCCCCGGCCCCGCAAGGAGCACTACATTTTGAAACAAAAACATTTATTTTAAACTCCGCGGTTTCACCCGCGCAAGTCCCGATGAAAATATCAGGATAAAAAGTAGTGTATGTATTATTCCAAGTCTTCAGCTACCTATATTCCAAGTTTCATTGCAATCGATTCAGTAGTTTTTGCGTGATTGAGTAACAAATATACATACACACTCACATCTTTCAAACAAACTTTCAGCTTTATAATATTAGTAGGATACAAATTTTCCATGTAATTGTCATGTGGGTGGCACTGAAAAGTAAAACTTGTATACCTTAAGTAGGTACCCAATTAAAACTTTAAGTTGGAAAAATTCAGTAACAGAACCGGCTTTTAACTAATTATATGCCACAATTAACCGAGAACACATAATAATATAAGCGGCTAATAATAGCTTACAAGTGCTCAATCATCGGCGTTTACTAAATTAATCGATGGCTAGCCAATAGCTGTATGGATAATAATAGTAGGTAGGCTTCGGCTATTATGTAGTTTAAAGGACAATAGTACCTACCTCATACCTACCTACATAATAGACTGTTTAGATGATACCGATTTTCAAGCTTATAATTTACCTAGCTGCGCCCCGCGGTTTCACAAGCGGAAGTGAAAAACGCGTTGTCAGTTGTCACGGGCGCGGGCGGCCGAGCGGTTCTCGAGCGGTTTTTCGTTCGTTATTCGGGTTCTACTAATTGGATTTCGATGCAAAGACCTTCCTCAAAAATAGCACTATCCAATATTGAACACCAGATTTCAATCGGATTAGTAGTTTTTAATTGTATAAGGAACAGACAGAGAAACAGTCAGACATGAATTTTAAAAATTATATTATATTGTTCTACTACGTTTCCTAAGTCTTCTAGACAACTTTTTTTTTACTTTACTTTCGAGTACAGACTTTTTGTCCTCTCTTCCTTTATTATCAGTATTATAAATATAGATATAGATAATAAAGCGGTTTAGGTATTTATTCTCTTTTCGCGACTTTGTATTGAAATAACACTCAATTTACGGATTAATCGCGTTGTTTCTGTTATCAGCATTGTTGCAATGCCGATTCAATATGTCAATAAAGCGGGGTTTACGTTACGACACTAGTGGCATTCTAGAGTCAATATAAAAAAATATTACAAACATATAGGTAAGTGAAAAACATAATCCTTTAGTTTCGTAATGAAAAGTCTATTTAAATATATTAGGTTAAGGACAGGTAGAAGAAGAAGAAGGTAGTGGGATTAGGCTAAAGTCACATAACTAAATCATATGCTAAAATAGTGTCATGCATTATAGAGTCAATTTCACAAAAGCAGTCTCGCAGCAGATACTACAAGCAATTTTATCAAATACTTTCATAATAAATAGTACCGCTGTGTCTATTTTTTGTGAAAATGTCTATAACTTGCATGTTACTATTTTCGTAATGTAAATCACGTTAAAATTTTATTTATTTCAACCTTAATATAGAATATAGAATGCAGAATAACCAGAAATCAATGAACCGTGAAAGCGGCTTTTTTTCCTATAAAAGGGACATTAAATATGTTTAAGAATTTACCTCTAGTACTCGTACATAATAATATGTAATAATTATCTCAATGTTAACATCACAACTTTTATTTGAAGTTTGAATATTATATTTGGTTTAAATTTGAACCAAAATATTCGTCTACCTGCCCGTTATCTTAACTTAACACTTAACTGCGAAGCTAACCCTCTCACAAACAAAGTGTCTCTCACTCGGGTCTTATCTCTGTATAAATATTGGACTAGAACTGTTGGAATGCATTAATCCAAGACAGGAATGGTTAAAATGTGAATATCCTAGACAGTGTGTAGCAGTGAGGGTAGTCTAGGCCACTAGCAGCTAATTACGTTACTCTGTTGCTTAAATAACTTCGATTGAAGCGATTGAAATTGTTGTTTTCACGTTATTCAGTAGCAAACAAATTGCCATTGCCATTTAAACTAGCAACTGTAATTGTCAAATTGTTTGTTAGCATTAGTTACATAATCAGTTATATACATAGCTATTGTTTTACTCGTCTAGGCGAATAAGTTTTGTTTTATTTTTAGGAGCCGCGATACTATTGGGCAATACGATTCTCGTGACGTCACATTTCAAATGGCATGGCAACTGGCATACAAGTTACAAGTTGGTTCAGGTTGTTGAACTTTATTGTGCAAACAACACCTTAACAGGCTAGTGACGATGTTATAAAAGGCTTTGTCCTGACTGAGTGACTGAAGGATCAACGCGCATCCTAAACTGCTGATAGTAGACAGCTGAAATTTAGAGAGTGTGAAACATCTATAGGCGGGTGTAAACCTGATTTTTGGCGTGGTGAGGCCGTTGCGAGTTCTATGTGAAAACATAACTGTTAAAATAGACAAAATTATCATAACTGTCGATGTCAACTTTAAACTTTAACGTTAACTGTCAATGTCAAATTTTTCACAATTGTCAGGCGTCCCGTGACGGCTCACTTTTTATATTTTGTTAATTCGAGACTTACTCAAGTGAAAATGCGAGAACTAGGTTTTTTTTTAAATAAAATGGATATATATTTTTATTATAAAAAAAGTAACAATACTCATTAGTTGTTAAACAAACGTTGGTCGTCTAGACTTCTACAACTACCACCTATTTGACTTACACTCGCTGAAACAAAATATTATAATTATAGGTAATATGATGACGTCTCTATTAAGTATTAGATTTTCGGGTCTAGATCGCGTTAGTAAACATATTATTTTAAATTTTAATTATAAATCATATTATCTACTACCTTCTTAATAAAAATGAACAGAAATCATGTAAGTTTAAAAACTATACGATGTCGTCATTATGACGTGTCTTACGAACACCCTCTTGCGATGAAGAAGGGTCTCGGGTTCGATTCCTGCCGGAAACGTGTGACGTAAAACTAGTAAAATTAAATGTTTTATTCAGCAAATATTTAAATACTTTAATACAATACATTAGTTGTAATGACAAGGCAAAAACAAAACCTTTCCTTGACAGTAGCGTAAAAAGTAGGTATCAATGACGAGTTGCGAAAATGACCAGTTACGAAAATGACGAGTTGAGCATGCGTGACGAATTTGCGTTTATGACGACTTGCTATTAATCCTTTACAACGTTTGAATCAATATTTTTATTAGCCTTGTAAAAAATACTAACTATGCCGTATCAACTGTCCGCAATTTAAACGAATTGTGTGCTTTAAATATAGAAACTCAGGGTAAAAGGCACAGTAATTTGCACGGCAATTTAAATGCCTATACATCTGCCTTCGCTACGTAAAAGTACATAACTCTCATTTTGTCTATTTCGAGAAGAAAAACGTTTCGACTCCTCGACATATCTTTATTTCAGAACGGCCGATAAAAAAATAATGTCCCGACATTAAGAGAGACTTAATTTAAATATTCCTGGGAGTTTTTTTCTCTCTTTCTATCTAGTTGACTTTTTAATGGCAGCGTCCCGTTTTCCTCCGAGCGATAAGTTGGCGGGTAAATGCTTTTTTAAGTGAAGTGGTGAAGTTTTTTTTTTATAATGTAGGTTACTTTGGTTATGGTCTGTTACCTCTATGTTTTTGGATTTATGGTAATTGAGACGGATTTTGTTAAACACGGGTTAAGAGTTACAGGTGACTGCTTTATTCATGGAACATATTTTAAGTTTTATTATTTTTTAATTGTCCTTTTTGGTGTTTCTCAGTTTTATAGCGGTTACTCAATTACTTTTTCTGGGGCGATTTTTATAGTTTTAGGGTTACGTACGTAGGTATCTTAGTAAAAGAAACGGATACGTAACCACACCGTTCCGGTAACGGAACAGTTGAAACCGATCCGCTTATTTTTAGTACTTATTTCATAATATTTTGGCTGAACCTGATATTGCAAGTATAATTGATTATGATTTTATAATTTTTGAATAAACTTTAGAAATGTAAATAAGAAATATTAAAACCCTTCGTTTGTACTCAATCACCATAGGTATTGAATTTGTTATATGTTTTATCAAGGCTTTGCTTAGAGCAATAATAAAAAAAACTTTATTTCCTACTATGAAAATTGGTGTAAACACAATCGATAACATCAAAATTTAAAGAAAAAAATTCTTACAACAAAAATAAACATCAAAAAAGTTTTTGTAATCAAAAACCCGTATTCAACAATATCACCAACACCATAGTCTATAATTTATACCTATTCAAATTTTAAAGTTTATTTTATTACAGAAAAATCGCTGGAGGCGAAATGCGGAAGCATTCATAAAAGAGAACGACATTTTATTAGAAATTAATTGATTTGTTTATATTAGATAACTCACACACTTACACTAAACGTTTAGAATTATGTATATCAATAAAAATAAGTTTTATGATACCTTTTAAATCATGGTATTAGTGCTCAAACGGTTTAGGGCTGTATGCATAAAACTTGTTTCCAAAATATTTAAAAATTACTAGCTGCGCCCCGCGGTTTCACCCGCGTAAGTCCCGTTCCCGTTTCAGTTCCCGCGGGATTAAAAGTATTATATGTCCTTCTCCTGGTTCTAAGCTACCTCCCCACCAATTTTCAGACAAATCGATTTAGCCGTTCTTGAGTTATAGATGGTGTAACTAACACGACTTTCTTTTATATATATAGATAAAGATTTATTTCTATATTTATTTAATTTTCATTGACTTTAGCTTTCTTTAATTTTTGAATCATTACAATATTATATTGTGTTGATTTCGTTTGCGTTAACTTTTAATTTTAAACTCTTTATTGCATAAATCTAAATTCCGTGGGAATATTGGGATAAAAGGAAGCCTATAATATTGAGTTCTCCAGCTATCAGCATAATAAGTTTTATTGTAATCGGAGTAGTAGTTTTAAATTTAATGATAATATACTCCCATAAATGCTTACACATAAACCTTCACATTTAAATAACATTAGTGGGATCTAGATGAGTGCGCTACATCTAAGACCACATCGTCACTTACTATAATTCATAAAAAAATCCTTGTTTTATTTCCTTGACTCGGTAATACTTTTAAATTAGCTTTGTTACCTACATGTATGACAACAAATAAAAAAACTACATTTACACAAATATTATAAAATAAAAAAGGGAAGTTTTTTTTTCTGTAAAGAGTAGAATGGATTTCAAAAATCTTCCACCAGTATAAATCAACATTATTGAGGAGTAAAACAGGATTTTGGTCCTGATATTCTCACGGAATCGGGACTTACGAAGGTGTAGCCGCGGGACGTAGCTACTTTCAAATAAAAAGGTACGAGTTGACATTAGGGTTCATGAGAAATATTTCGTCTGTAAGTATCTATCTACCTACCTAGTTTTTGTAAACAAATAAAAAAATCAAGTCCAATTAAAAACGCACTTAATTAAAACGCAGTAACAAGCGCAGTTTGTTAAAAGAACATTAGTCAACTGTACGTATCGACCGCAACGTACAGCAAAGCAGATAACTCCTAATTTAAAATTAATCACCAAAAAAACGCCGTAATAAATCAGATAGGGTGGAACGCGCCCCACATGGAGTTCAAAACTTGTTTGACAATAAAAAAGTGTTTTTATGTCACGTAGAGAATGAAAACTTGATCTTGGTAGCTATCTTTTAAAATTTATTACCTCGGTTCGGAGTTGCCAGTTTAAAAAGACTTTGATGAGACTTAATTTTTTATTGTTATTGCTTAAGTTGGTATTGAGATGTAATCGGTATCTTTTAGGTGTAATGGTGTTGAAAATTTTTGATGAGGATAGAAATGTATTTTGCGTTTAAGTACTTCATTAATATTTTTAAGGCAGATTTTCGATGATAAGTTTTTTTTAAATTAGGGCTGTCTAATTTTGAAAAGTCTTCCCGAATAAGAAAGTTCACAATTTATTGTAATGTAAAAAAATACTTACTGTCTCATTTATAATGTTATGTTTTATTAAATTAGGCTAGATATATAAAACAATTAAAGAAATATTGCAATTAAAAATATAGAAAAATACTTAACACTAATTTGCATTAGTATTAATAAGTTAATTATAATTGAAGTCGGATGATTTTTAGGTAATATTTTACAAGGAGAACGCTTCAAATGTACTGTCACAGTGGAATTTGTAACCAACTTCAATAGAGGAGGTTCTCAATTCGTAGTGAATTTTTTTTCGATGATGCGATCTCCATGTAAAATACTCGTATTATGTAATGTATATAATAAGTTAATTATAATTGAAGTCGGATGATTTTTAGGTAATATTTTACAAGGAGAACGCTTCAAATGTACTGTCACAGTGGAATTTGTAACCAACTTCAATAGAGGAGGTTCTCAATTCGTAGTGAATTTTTTTTCGATGATGCGATCTCCATGTAAAATACTCGTATTTCTAATAAATGTCTTGAGCAATAAAAATAAGTCATTAATTATGCAAAATCGCGAAAATCTAAGGCAAAAATTAGATTTAGCTGTTAAATAGCCTCTATTAAGTATGAAAGTGGGAAAATGCCAATTTTGTTATTTAAAGTTGTCATAATTGTCACTGGTGGGAACAACTTAGTGGGAATCATGACCATTTCATTCCTCTAAACTGACTGTGACTGGATTTCAATGTTATAGTTTTTTTTTATGATATTCTAATAGACGATCGAAATAATGAACTTTAATTTTAATTTAAGTACCTACTCGTATATGTAATCTCTGTGAAGTTAAATACAACAGGAGGTAAAAAAAGATTTAAAAAAATGTCTAAGCCGCACCGAGATTTATATACATACACTGCCGCGGTCTAATTTGTATGGTTAAGATTATATTTTATAAAAAGCATTTTTTAACAATGGCATGAATACATCAATTTCAATTGTTTCAATCAAGAAAGTTAGGTACGTAATCAGCTAGCATTTCGCTGACTTACACACGTTTAGACATAGGTTCTCTAAATGGCTTATCTATCTGATATCTATCTCTATGTACAAACAACCGCTATTCTGTCTCTATCTATCTATTCAGGACGAGTTGCGGACAGCAATGGGGGAACGGTTGAGTGAGGTTCCCGTACCGGAAGTAGCCTGGTTCCGTCTTGGTTTCACATCTGAAATCAAAGCATAGGTACCTGTTTAATTTATACGGTGTATTTCGGGTACGTAATAATAAGGCATAAGCCGAAAGGGAGTTGTTCAGACGTCTAACTGAATAACTTATTTACGACTATCGGAAATTACAATTGTTTTTTTTTTAATTGATGAGTTTAAAATGAAATCTGTGATTGACAGTCTTTGTGCAATTTGGTGTTCACTTATAAGTTAAGTCTTTACTTGTCTTTATTAAAGACTTCACCTCATATTTGTCAACGTTTCGGTCCGTTTTTTCCTGTTACATTTATTTGTTTATGTTTTTTGAGGTGTCGGGTGAAATTCTTGCATGTATTTGGAGTTTAGAGTGACAAAAAATTCAAGATAAATAAAGGATTCCTTAAATTTTTTACTTTTTAATGACTCTGGCTTAAAAGAGGGACGGCTAATTTATTTAAGTTTGGGGTATGGTGCCAGCAAAGTACGTATACGGCTGGCATACAGTTTTTTTAAACCTTCGTTGAGATTTCGTACCCAAAGAAGAAAAAAGAAACTCTATAAGGCCACGCGCTGGTCTATCAATCTGTCACATCCAATTTGATTTTTTACAAAGACTCAGTGACTCTCCCGCAGTGTCAATGGTAGTAAGCGTGCTTCACCTCAGACCGTTTAAGTTCGAGCAGGCATACACAAAAGTTAATGAAACTTACTTACGTTACTCTTTCAATTACTGCTTCGTATTCTCCTTCTAGAGTCCCGTTTTCTACGTCCCTTTTATGTCTCGTAACCTCATCCATCTTGATCACTTTCCCCACTTTTTCTACTTTCACCTTCTTTCTCAAAGGAAAGGCTTTGATATACTGAGAAGTGTCCACATTAGCTTTGATTTCGTTTAATACTTTATTAGACAGTGGTTCAGTTTTCCAATCAGGCTTCGAGTCTTTTTCAAACATTTGATTTATCTTCTGTTCTTCTGGTTGTACTTTGACTGCTGGTTTTTGTTCAATATCGTGAACTTGATCAGACAGGTGTGGGTTGACTAGAACAGCATTAGGAATATGAGCTATGTAAGCTTTGAAGTAAGGGTTAGATTGCCTGTTTCTGTAATAGTAATCCCAAACCCACGGATTACTGTAATACATGTTGTTGTACTTGGTCATATTATAATTGTGAACGTATGCGAATGGATATGGAAGTAAGTGTGACGGTTTGATTAGTTTTAGGGACTCTTTTGTATTGACAGCTTTTTGTATAGCTTTCTCCTTCTGACAAGGTTGTTTTTCATGTTTAATGGGTTTATTTGTCTGCGGTTTGTGGACGTATGTAGCCATTCTTTGGAATGAGGAAATTGGATAGTAATAGGGGATTTTTTCAAAATCTTTCTGAGTTAAAGGCCCATTAAATTGAAAGTATGTTGGCCTTTGTTGTTTCGATTCCATTGCCGGAGTATGCACAGTGTTTGATATTTGAGTAACCATCTCAGCTTTTAGCTTCCGATCGTACCAGTATGACGAAGGTTTTATATTTACATTATCACGTTTCAAATGTGTATCGCCCAGTTTCCCTTTAACTTTGTCAACGACTTCATCAATTGCACTTTGATCAGTGGCTTTGTCCATTTCATCGTATATTTCTTGTGCTAGATTGTAAATATCTACTATAGCGTCTAAATCACTTTTTTTGACGTTATGTAGCAATTTTGATATAGTTTTTATTTCATTTTCGGTTAGATACCTGTCATTGGGGTTTAAATAATTTGTCTGTTCAGTTTCTTCGTTTAATCTTAGTTTTATGTCCGTTATTTCGGCTGGTTCAGCTATATCTGTTTTGTTATTTTGTTCATTGTACATTACGACATTAGTAACGTTAAATTCTCGGATAGGTATTTGTGGTTCGGCGTATTGTGTCTCTGTTGTGTTGAGACGTCGTTGCTTGCAGGTGTAGTTTCCGCAGAAGCTGGTGGAAGACCATGTCGTGTTCACTGGGTGGAGCATCCCTGTGTCAGGATCTCGGCATAATAATCCTGGAAGGTGGAAAATAAAAAATCAGATCTTAGCGCAACTGCGTTGGCAAGTGTCGAGCTCTGATGCTGATGATGAAGTATAGTCTCGTCATGGGATTTTGATGATCCTCCTGGTTTATTTCGATTGATAACTATGATCTCACTGAATAAAAACATATCCTAATAGAGTAATACAATACCTAGAGTCCTAGACATATTGACAGATCCGAAATTGTGTTGTATAAATAGTACTGCCAAAACAATGTGTATGTCCTAGGTATTCATAATAGATGATCTTATATTTTGTATAGATATCACTGGGCTTGAAGGTGTAAACAATGAAGATTCGGAGTAGTTTGTTGTTATAGGTAATGTATGTCCTAGTTCTATATGTTTGTACTAGTATCTTTAATAGCAGTCGTCAGGTCAAGTTAGAGACCTTAGATTATCATCGTTGATGGTGGGTATTCTACAACAACGTTTGAATTTTATTCCGACTTTTATAAAGATGTGTGTGTGATTTATTTCCCGGAAAGTTGGAGTTTGGAAATGATGAAGGTCAACTGTCTAGGCCGAGTTCGAAAAGGCGAAATGCTTCACTTGTCAAGCGCCCATCACTTTCTAGTCTCTTATATGCAAGCTTAATATGTAAAGACCTATTAAAACCTGTTCTTTGTTAGAAACCTTAAAACCCTTTACTTAATAACGGTCTGTTAATAACTTACACGGTCTGTTCCAATAACTTAAATTAAGTAACTAGTTGGACATTTTTAATCCAAGTACTTACAGCTATACCTACACTACTATACGATAAGAAAAAAAGCATCTTACATAGGGCTGTTTTACACTTGACTTCTAAAAAAGGAGGAGTTTATCTTTTCGAATGGCTTTGTTTCTTGTCACAATCTATACTAATAAATCATAAAACACGGTCAAGCTAGAACGACCTTAGTATTTATAAGTGGTGTAATAATTAGTACTTAGTAATTGTTTATTATTAACAATATACGGTCGAATCCCAGATGCATTATTGCAACGAATTCTTTGTTACTTATAGCAAAATTTGTTTCAATTTTTACGTTAAAAGAATAGCAAAATTGTTATTAAATGTTTGGGCTGTAAAATTTTAAAACATGAACTATTTAAACTTGAAGATTAAGGACCCTGCTATATTTAAATACAATTAGATAAAATAGATGGTAGAATTAGGTGGTGATAGAATTTTTGAAATCGGTGTAGTAGTTTCAAAAAGATTTACATTACGAAACTAGTGTCATGCATTATAGAGTCAATTTCACAATAACAGTTTCGCAGCAGATACTGGAAGAATAAATACATGGTAGCCCTGTGTCCTTTTTGTGAGCATGACTCTAAAATGCATGGCACTAGTTTTGTAATGTGCCTAAACCGGGTATAATCAGGGTTTTTGTTACGTAATTTTCGTAATAAAAACCCCGCTTTAAGCTAGTCCATCACCTTTCGGTATCGGACTCATCACATCAAACGGATCGTGATATTATTTCAAATCAAATCAAATCAAAATAGCTTATTTCCTTTAGATTCTTGTACATTAACATTAAATGCACATGATCATTTGGCTACGTCTTAGGTGTATTGATTTTATTTATTGATTTGTATAGAAAGTCACACAAATGCAGATAATATTACAATCCGTTTGATACGATGAGTCCGATGCCGAAAGGTGGACGCCTAGCTTAAACGGGGTTTTCATTACGAAAATTACGTAATAAAAACCCTGTTTATGCTCGTAGGTACACAGTTTTGGTACATCACGAAACTAGTGCCATGCATTTTAGAGTCATATTCACAAAAAGGACACAGGGCTACCATGTATTTATTATTGCAATATCTGCCGACAGGTAGACGCTTAGCTTTGGTGATATAAACCCGTTTTTAGGATTTTACTCTTTGATTACAGAACCCTAAATACATAAACACATACACAGTTAATAAAAGACTTGAAATATGACAAACCTTTTCCGCTGAGAGGTGCCGATTCAACATAAAGTATAACTAGCACTATTATTGTAATAAAACCCTGCGAGTCAGCCATTTCGTTTATTTTATTGAGCTGCGTCCGCGCAGGCGTGTACCGGACGGATGGACAGACAGACAGACGGATACTGGCCTCGTTGTTTGTTACTAAATGTTATGATTTTGACGATGTTTGTCTATAAACATAATATGGTTGTTAAACTTTTTGTTGATTTTATTTTGTTAAGTTTTTTTAGAAGTCGATTTTTATTCATTTTATTTATTGGTAATAAATTCATTGCAAGCCAATTATCTATCATATTTGTATTTTTAAGATAACTTGGTTGTTTCTTTTACTCTTAGGACTTTTTTTTACTATTCAATTACAACCACCATGCGAAGTGACGGGCATTAAAAATGCTTAATATAATAAATCAATGTGATTTAAACCAAATAAATGAGTTTAATTACATTAAAAGCAAAGCAAAAAAAAAGAAAAGAAAAAAGATGTATGAAAATAATTATGTTTATTAAATACAACAAAATGCTGAACGGACGCGAGTTCTAATCTCGCCGCAACTGCATTTTTGAAGATGAGTTTTTCCTGTAAAATATTTCTAGTCAAATGTTGAAGTTTCAGAAATCAATCAGCCAAATTTAGCCAGTTTGAAACTGTGCGCAGGGTGCCAACATCTTATGTACTAAAGTAAATGAGATTTTAGGATAAAAATAATAATAATAAATATACGGCAATGTGAATAACAATGCAAAAATAACCCGAGTTGCACACAATTGTGCCTTCTTCTCATTGGAGGTTGCGTTTTAAAGACACGGTAATTTGAAGACGTTTAAAAATGATGATGTGATCTTAATGAATAAATATACTTTGAATTTGATTTTGATTTTTCCACCTACACTAGGACAGTTAAAAAATAATTAACAGAAATAAAATAATAAAATTTAAACTTTGAGAAACACCAAGTTGAAATTTCAGCGAACGTGCACAATTTAAGCATACCGATAAGTAAGCGGTAAGCGGATAATAATTATTGTTATTATGATACAATAATTGCATAAAAGTCATGTCCAGATCGAGTTTTGTGTTAATTTTATCTTACAGATAACGTGATTCTCTACGTAAATAAATATCTTATAGTCCCTAAGAAAAGCTATATCATAATTGTTTCATCCTTTCGTTAGTACAATGAGTAAAGAGAGATCTTACATAGACTCACAGATACACAGGCAGACAACTCAAACTTATAACACCTCTCATTTTCCGTCGGCGGTTAAAAAGACTCAAGTATGAGAAGAGCTGTATGAAATTGCTTTTGACCACGATTATTACAAAATTCTCGAAGGTCTATCTTGAAGATCTAATGTCAGGGATACAAAGACCAAAATATTCAATAAGTGCGTGTGATGGAAAACGGTAAAAGGAGACACCTTCGTTTCTTCTAGCATCTTTCGCATTTTCCGATACATTTCTTGTAAATCGTGGTGTGCCGATTGGCACAAAAAATGAACACATAATTTCATATTTCCCGGGTCTTAATCAACTGATTTTTACTTTAAAAATACGTACAAAACGCTTATTTATTTGTTTGTTTCATAAAATAAACACAGACAAAAATCACGATCACAGATCGATAGTCACTTAATCATATTCTCCCTTATTTATAAACGCTAATTATTGCGCTGCATAACTATGCATCGTTTGTCTTTTACTGTTACATGAAATTTCAAAGTTGACAGACAGAGACAAACGTCACATAACTTAGCCATGGGTAAATAATATTTTATAAATAAGGGAGATTATGTATAAGCGTATACCCTGACTACAAGAGAAGTTACAATCTATTTTCCACTAACATTAAAAAACTCTTTGTCTAAGAACTTCTCCGATATCTTCACATCACTTGAAAATTAAATAAAACATTACCATACAAATTACTTCGCGTTCAATTTAAATATTTTACAGCCGTTTAAAATAAAAAGGTATGATTATTTCGTGGCAATTACATCCAATTTAAGGGTCGTCTATCAAAAGGATAATTTTTTCAACAAGTCGTAGGGTGTGACTCCCTGCGGAGAGGCCTAAGTTAAGTTTATAACACATTGGTCATAATAGACCGGTGAGGTACTAATGCTGCGTTTTACGCAAATAATTATCAAATATTATTTGATTTTATGGTTTAAAATTCGCATAGTCGCATCTTACGTCCTTCTTGTACACTTCTGAAAAATCGCTGACGATATCACAATTTGTCTTAATTTAACTTAATTTGACATTTAGCTACGCCCTCAAAATAGTAGGTAGGTACCAAGAAAAAAATACTCAGACCACGTTGCCTGGAAGAGATTGCTATTAGGTGATAAAGGCTACCCATCGCGTCACACTAGATTTAAGCTTTATTTTGTAGGTACAATAAATATTTAGGTACAACAAAGCGTTTATCAATCTATCTATAATTGAGTTAAATTGTCTATTAATAAGTATTAATATAAAATAGTATCTATAAGTATAATATCTATAGTATTAATATAAAAAAAATCATTTTTGGTTCTAAATGAATTTAATTTCAAATCAGCATCTCGAAAACCGAAGAAAAATCATGCAATTCGTCCAGTACACCACTAGCCTATAACCCCTCGCTGTGTGTTACCATACGAGCAATCAGCGGTATCCTTTTACTAATATTTTGACGCATGAAATTTTCTCCACTCTCAGTGTGTTTCATACTTAATACTCATTACTGAGCTTCGTTATAAAAACAACTTAATATTAAAAGGTTAAAGTTGAGTTTCCCAAAGCTCGTTTTAATA
The DNA here is from genome assembly GCA_949358125.1 of Idaea dimidiata. Classification (NCBI taxonomy): domain Eukaryota; kingdom Metazoa; phylum Arthropoda; class Insecta; order Lepidoptera; family Geometridae; genus Idaea; species Idaea dimidiata. Next base: position 15,208,238 of record OX442334.1, read on the forward strand.
AGTTTCGTAGGTGTAATTTTGCCGTGGACATGATTTATTAAAAGGTTTTTTGAATGCGATTTTAAAATCGTATTATGATGTCTGTGCTGTGTTTACGTTCATTTTGCATTTTTATGTTATTACCCGAGTTAAATTTGCCGTGTAGCCCAGGTATAAATAGGGCCAGCTCTCGTAAATAGTGGCTAGCGAACCTGAAGTTCAGTGGCGGGTAAACTGCTTGGTCCGACAGAAGTTTAGGTAAAAATATTTTTAAGACTTAGATTCCTAGATGGTGGGATGGTCGTTTTTTTAAAGGTGAGTGAGTAATTTCTCTTAACAGTTTGACTGGTGAAGCTTGGCCGTCAGAGACGAGTTTGAAATACATCACTATCAGGATCTTTTTCCTTCTAGTCTTTAATAGAGACCAGTCCAGTTCTACGCTAAATCTACTCGCAATAAGTATAGTCAATGATGAAAGACTTATCTACTGTGCCGGCTTTAAATAAGTATACAATATTATGTTAGTAAGGATATATTATATCCTTACTAACATTTATAAAGAGGAAAGATTTATTCGTTTATAAATAGTAATAAATATTGCACGACATTATTCACAGCATTATCTAGCTCCAAACTGAGCACTAAGCTTGTACTGTGGGTACTAGACAATGGATATACTACATATTATACTTTTTTGTTTGTTGTTGATACATACGTATGAGCATATACACCCAGAACCAGAAACAATCATTTATGGTCACCAGAAATATTTGTTGCGGGGGGAATCGAACCCGTCTGTTTGTAATGAATAGGCTCCGAAACAACTGGACCGATTTCAAAAATTCTTTCACCATTAGAAAGGTTAATTTAATCCCTATTTTCCCATAGGATCGGGACTTACGCGGGTGAACCCGAAAAACACAGCTATTAAAATACGTATATTTAATTGAAAAATTGAAAAATACACAGATTTATTTATCATTACTCACTCCTACATAACCTGCCATCTATTTAAACTTTGATTTTTTTCCTGCCATGTGTTTTACAAATGAGGAGATCTACCTATCCATTATTAAACGTCCACCGCAAACTAAGCTATGTTAGTTTAGCTAATACTAATACACGGAGCTCCAACCATGTTTTAGTTCAATAAACATACATACAGAAAGAACAATCGATCAGCTATTCGTACCGTTTGACATGCACATAAAATAAAACTCGACGAACAACATGGGGGGTGCGTGCGTATAGCAAATATAATGCTACAACCTTGGAGTCTTAGAGTATATTGAATAGATACCTTCTAGGCATTGATATATTGTGTACTTGCACTAGAGGTGATTTCTCAAACATATTCCATGTTTCTTTTACGTGAAAGTACCGCTGAAGCGCTGATAATATTGATGAAATAAAATTTGTATGCGACTGCTAAGATCGTCAACATTGATGAATGATGATAGCATCATCGAGTTTGCGTCACTGCAATGGCTGTTTACAAATGATTTCTGACGTTTTAAGTTAATAAAGTAAGTAAGTAAGTAAAGTAATATCTGAATCGACTTATTACAAAAAAAAAAATATGCCGCTGCTTTGTCTTTCGTGCTTTTATCTTTCGTTCGATTTCTATGCCATCCTTCGAAATAGAACTATAGAGCTATAAGAATAGAGCATCTTTGATGACTCGAATTCGTGCAACCTCTTATAACCTACTGGCTGTTATGTTACTGTACCTAATGATTTATTGACAAAGTAATGATTTATTGATATTGACATAATTCCGATTCTTATTACTGACATAGCTTCTAAGGAAAATTGTTACTGACAAATTGATCAAAGACATCTGAGAATAAATTGATTTAATTTAAAGTTATGGTTTATTATATTTTTTTTGTTTTTTTTTATTATTTATTTATTGGCAAATAAAACAAACTTTAAAAACATAATGCAGGCCGTAAATCACAGTGATTTGTCTGGCGTGCTGATTTGTAGTGCGTACTAATAAAATCTTCTGAAACATAAGCTTAGGTATCGCACCCCGCTATCGCTCTCGCTTTCCTACTTGGTTTAAAAATAATGTTTAAAAAGTCTTAGAACAAAAGTTGTTCGCCTAGATGTTTAGACCTACCCTCGTTTCTGCCTGAATCAGAGCACTGGACACACGTTGTACTATTATCGCTATTGAAGCCCCCGAGAGACTCACGAAAACTTTCCCGATATTCGAGTTAGAACAATTCTTGAAGTCACGAAACTATAATGTATAAATCTGACATTTATTTTTATGGTTAGTTTTAACGACGTAACGTTTTTTTGTAAAACATTCTCGGTCGAATACCTACTGTTTTTTACGTTACTAGCTGCGTCTATCGGTCTCACCCGCGTAGGTCCCGAGCCCGTAAGAATGTCGGGAGAAAAATAGCCTATCTTAAGTACTCTTTCCACTTCGAAATCCGTCCACTAATTTCGGATCCTATTCATTAGAAACAATAAAAATAAAAAATCCTGTATTTAATTTTAGTATTGATAGACGTGCTCCACCGTAGACCGCAACGTAACGTATACCAAATAGTGTGATATTGTTCAAACCTTGACCTATTTCAAAAAAGTTGGTATTTGTTAAGGTGAAGACTTTGGGTTTATAGTCAACTGTCAAAATTCGAAATCGGTCAAAACTGAAATCAACTAGGAAAAAAAAAACAGTCAAAATTAATTTCGAGAAACAAAATTGGTTTTCTTGGGGTCTTAAAAAAATGAGGTAGATCCTCAATTCAATTTAAAAGCTGTTTTTACTAAAATCTCTTTTTAAACTCGGTTTGAAAAATAAATAAGTAGAAACGATTCCGTGTTTTGCTTCTAGCAGGTTAACTTCTACACGCGTACTGGCGTGCTTTTGAATTACTATAGGACATTTTGACATAACCACAGAATTAGTAGATAGTTAAGATCATACGCAAAAGGTGAAACACGCATAAAGTCAAACACGCATAATTACAAAGCGGTTTCGCGTCGCTACGGTGATGCGCGTATAGCCTATAAAAACCTATAATAAGCCTATAATTAAAATAACTTCATCCGTTTAGGAGCTACAATGCAACATACAGATATACACACGTCAAACTTATAACACTCCTCTTTTCTTTGGGAGTTAATATAATAAAGTCTACCTTCAGCCCAGATCCAGAAGTGATTCGCTAAGCATCGACTTACCTATATGGATGAAGTAGGTCTTGTAGATAAGTACCTAGGTATACTAAAATAAGTATTCACAAATTGCTGCGACATGGAAATTGCTTTAGAAAGTCTAAAAGTCAAACTGCACCACGTGCCTCGTGAATCGGGTCAAATACTTTTAAAATAAAATGCATTATTTTTCAAGTTTAGGCCAGAACTCCTGCTATTACACATGAGTTGTGCCTAAACTTATAATAATATAGGTACCCTAAAAAGGGGTTTCTTGGTGGGAGGTTTCGGCCTCGGCGTATTATAGTCGTACGTAACAGACGATACTGCACCGTCGCACCAGTGTCATTTGTAATTAAAATGTGCAACTATTTTGATGTAATCTGTGGCTATCGAACACAGAATCTTACTAATATTATAAACGTGAAATTTTGTATGTAGTCTGTATGTGACTTTGTTACTCTTTCACGCAAAAACTACTAAACCGATTAAACCGATTACGATGAAACTTGGATTAGAGGGAGGTACCGGGAATAACACATATTGTACTTTTTATCCCGATAATCCTGCGGGAACGGGACTTCCGCAGGTGTGGCATTCTTGGGCGCACCTAGTACATAATAGTCGGTACGTAATTTGACGGTACAGTGTGATGCGGGTTCGATCGTCTGGTACGGTTATAACCGCCCACCGGCCTATAAGTCGTAGTGCTTAGCAGACTCGTTAGTGTTCCGATATGTAGACCTGTGCAGCTATGGAAGAGGGTTGGATCTTGTTACACTACCTCCTTTCGTAGACTTTTCGTAGATGAGCGTGCTACAACTTGGACTATTTCGTCACTTATACCATCAGCTTACATAGTGGTCAAATGCTCATTAGTGCGCGTTCATTAATAGTCTTGTTTCAGTCCAGGGTTTATAGCACTTCCGTAATTTTCTAAATGATGTGTTGATCGCAGCTCGCAAATACCATGTTTAATGTACCTACTCTAATACAGGCCGTTAAAATAACACGATGTTGAGAATGCATTTCGTCATGAAAATCTCAATTTTTTGCTTCAGATCTTAAAGGGGTTTTGGGCGTTGTCTGAAACCACTATAAGTTCTGGTGGAAACCGTTTAAAAAAAAAATGTGTTGCTGATTATCCATCCAAAACCTAGATAAAAATGTTTTAAATAAATAAATAAATCCTATGACGAACACACAGCGCCATCTAGCCCCGTGATAAGCTGCTAAGCTTGTGTTACGGTGGCTAGACAACGGATATACTACTTATATTTATTTTTCTTTTGTAAATACATACATATTATACATAGAAATACGCCCAGACCAGATACAAATATTTATTTTAAGCATAAAAATTTGCACCCAGCGGGAATCGAACCCGCAACCTTCTGTATTGCAATCAGGCGTTCGCCCGACGCGCCACAGAGGTCGTCAAACCATGTTCCATGCTCATCAAAGGTCGTTTAATTTCGTTGGCGAAAATGTAGTGAAAATAAAAACCAGTGCCAAACATGGACCTTTCGTTATCGTATTTTTATTGTAAATTATAGTTATTTAATTTTATATTGTTATATTACGGAATTTTAAATTCTAAAATAAATGCTCTAATAATACAATAAAAGTGGGCAGTAGAACTTTAATTACTGACCAGTAACAAAAGGTCACCTGTATTGGCGCTTATTCGACCTAGATGGCTGCTTGCACTGACATTTTAATAAATTTTATGTAAGGGAACACTTTCTTCTTTTTCGCGTAATGCCTACTCAGTGTGTTTTTAGCCCCTATATTATCTATCCAGTGGACGTCTGACAACAGTGGAAAATGACGGGCTGCAGTACATTGCTGCTTTATAGTAATCACCGGTAATAACCACGTTACGTCAAAGCAGCAATGTACTGTATAGGGCCTGTCGTTTTCTACTGTTGTCAGATGTCCACTGAATCTTCAGGTCGCCCATAGACCTCTTACACGACCTAACGACTGCTATCAGAAAAAACAACCATTTGTAAGCTATAGGAACACCGTATCTGTTATACACTCTTCAAATCGTGCCTATACTCTGCACCTATAAGCCGCGCGGCGCTTCAGCCACTATCTGAGGTGATGTTTGTATTGCACGCGATCAACACATTTCGTTACCCGCCTCGCGTAGGTACGTACCGCGTACCGCACGCTCGATTCCAAGATTTTATTCTTTCTATAGTTCAAAGGTTTATTTTTAATGGTTCCCTGTTTGATGTTTTGTTTTCTTTCTCTTTCTACGAATATATATAGTAATTTGTGATAGAACATTTTTTTACACGACTGCCCAAGAAAGTGTTCTATTTTTGCCTTGAGTGTATTCTATGTGACCTAATATTGTACGTAGTCAACCTAATTAACTAGCGGCGCTTTGCGGTTTCAGATGTATAAGCCACGATATCACTGGAATGTCCTTCTCAAACGTCCCATCTTTCTCTACACCAAAAATCATCAAAATTAGTTTAGCGGCTTAAGCGTGAAAACGTGACAGACAGTTACAGATGTTTATAAGAAAGAAAACCAACTAAGAAATTATTTTTGGAAAATCACGCGAATTTTTGGACTTACGTAGGAAAAATCGCGGGGTGCAGCAAGTTTTTATTCAGAAACCTGGCACTCGAAACAAAGTACTTTCGTTCCAGATTAAATTATTCATGTCCTTAATAAAGACCCGGTGTTGACGCAGCTATAGGTACTATAATATACACCTATTGAAACTTATAGCAGCGGAGAGCTGTAAAATAGCTGTAAATAAGTAATTTAATGGTCACAGTTACAGCGATTAGCGATTTACGAAGGTTTTAAGGGGTTTAGGTTAGTACTCAGTTAAGTAGACTTAGATAGACCGGCTCACCTGTTACGATTCGGTAGACTATTTGAAAATCACTAAGATTGTGTACTTTTAGGGTTCCATAACTTCAAAAGTAAAAAAAGGAACCCCTAAGGTATATTGTTTGTGTTAGTAACAGTGTTGGTAGGTCTCTAATTCGAATGAGTATCCATACATTAAAATGGTCTTTAATTTCTGGTCAACAATAATAGACCCACATACTGTCGTAACATACTCGTAGGTACAGAACGTTTTTAAGTCATTGAATGCGAAACATGCATTAATTTTTAGGGTTCCATATCGAAAGGGCAACAACGGAACCTATCTACTAAGCTTCCACTTTCTATCTCTCTGTCAACATTATTTGCCCTCATATTATCTAATGATACTAAAAGCAGAATCAAATAAATATTTAAAGAACATAGGTATATCCGAATTAATACGACCCGATAAATAACTAAATTGATAACCTCCTCCTTTTTGGAAATCGGTTAAAATTAGTTCTGCGGTTGAACTACTCTACCTCTATCTATAAAATACGAGTAGTAGTCTAGAAAGTTTACTCAGTGATCCAATCGTTTGTAATATTAATCGAATTATGCTTACCCAATTAAACCAATTTATATCGGGTTTGAAGCTGTAACAAAAGTAGTGATGTATCAGTATGACCGAAAATAAAAAAAATAAAAATTCGGTTATCAAAATTGAAATTAACTAATACTGATATTTATAGAGATCAATTCCTTATTGTACGTTTAGGTAGGTATCCCTCTTCGATTCTGGTCTTTTTCTTCTTTTCGTTTTGTGGTGTAGTAAAATTATATACTTAGTAAAATTATCGGTGTTTTCACCCTTATTGTAAAGATATGGAGAAGTACGCATCAATATCAACTGGTCCGTCCAGTTATACAATAAAAGAACATTTTACCTTAAGACCAGGATGTCTGTACGTAGGTACAGTTTTGTTGAAAAAATATTTTAAGTATAACAAAACAAAAGTAAATATAATAGTACATAAGCATTAAACCCTCTTACTTATAAAAGCTAATTAATGCGCTGCATAGCTGTGCATCGTTTGTCTTTTACTGTCACATGAAGTTTCAAAGTTGATAAATAATAATTTATAAGTAAGAGAGTTTATGTAGGTATAGGTATGTACTAGTACCTACTAAAAGTGATGTATAAAACAAAAACAAAACAACCGAAGAAGAAGTCTATAAGCATTTTATTTCGGTATCGATGCCGATTTTATTAAGAACACATCCCATCACTAGTTCTAAGTTTAAATATTATCCTAACGAGGTCTGTATTTTGTATAAATTGTTAATTAACGATACAATGTCAATATAACAACGAAATTGTTATCGAAAAATTATTGACTACGAGATGATGTATGGGTGTTCGGACGGACAGACTGTTTGATAAAAGGAGACTGGACATTTTGTATATTACTAGCTACGCCCCGCAGTTTCACCCGTGGTTCCCGTTCCCGCGGGAATATCGAGATAAAAAGTAGCCTATGTGTTATTCCCGGTATCCAGCTACCTATATTCCAAGTTTCATTGCAATCGGTTTAGTAGTTTTTGCGTGAAAGAGTATCAAACTCACATACATTCATACAAACTTTCGCGTTTATTATTTTAAAATAAGAAGTAGGACTAGCTGCGTCCTTCGGTTTCAGCCTCGTAAATGGGTAAAACCATTTGACGGTGAACTGACAGCAAACAACCAAATATGGCTGATTTCTATACAAAACAATTACATTAATTGTTTTATTTGAATGAACTTTCATTTTGGCTCTACTCCAAAGCATGAAAACCAACAGATAAGTTCAGATAACCGAAGATAAATAATGTAAGGATTACACGAAGCGACTAATATTTCATTTAAAATGTTGTCAAACAATCTATTGTTTTTTTTTTTAATGAAAGGTAGGTAGGTATTTGTAATAAATCTCAACCCTTAAGAAGAGATCTGTAAAGATTTGGAAAATTCAAGCATTTTTTTTAAGTTTAGCCATAAATAAATTATTAAGATTAATGGTCTTTGGTTAAGCTCTTCTAGCTTCGTGTCACTGTAATCGAATTAAGTATTATTTTTGCAAAATCAAAGTAAGAGTAAGTAATGCTCATGGAATATTCTGCTTTTCCATTGTAATAAAAACTGCATCGAAATCGGCTTATTACTACTGGAGTTTTCTATGACTAACTGCACCTCGCGGTTTCACCCGCTTAAGTCTTGCTCTTTGCAGAAATATCGGGATAAAAAGAAGCCTACCTATGAGTTATACTAGGTTTTTCACCATCGGTTTCTTTATCGAAATCGGTACAGTAGTTTTTGCGTGAAAGAGTAACAAAGTTACATACATTAGACATACTTATACCTCATCGCCTTCCATGAGGTGAGATAGTGATCAAGCGTTTACCTATCAACTAAGTATAAAAAAAACTACTTGCAAACTTTTGCGTTTACAATATTAGTAAGATAGCATAATATTATGCATACGAACTACCATACCTAATACCTACTACTATAAATGGAGATCAAACTTTTAATACAAAAAGAATCCCTTGTTTATGTCCCTTTTTATTTTTTTAACTACGTTCATGTCACCCGGGTCTTAAGACCATTCTCTTAATTGGTAGATTCCTTGGCAGATATCTTTGACACTCAAATCTCTCAAAGAAATTCTAACTTTAAACTCTTTTACTTAAGGTGCATTATCAAATGAGTTTTTCGCCATCGAAACTTTTCTATAAGGTGATTCTTTTTGACCTATTTTTAAAAAAAGTTCGTTCCTTGAATTTGTAGGTGTCCGAATGTCTGTGATTAATTTAGAAATCTTTTGTTAAATGAATTTATGGGTGTTTCCAACATAACAGGAAACATTCATGATTTGGTTTTATTGTTATAGTGCGTTTACAAAGTGCGAGTCGTGTAGGCCCGGAAAAGAATAGGGTTACCGCATTTTTTAACCGACTTCAAAAAAAGGAGGAGGTTATCAATTCGTCTGTATGTATAATATTTTTTTTTTTTTTGTATGTTTACCGATTACTCGAAGACGGATTGACGGATTAAGATGATTCTTTTTTTAATGGATAGGTGGGAGCTCCAAGATGGTCCCATAAAAATTTGATGTGGATCTGATGAGGGTCTTCGGAGTGATGAACGGAAATGCTCCTCAAAACGCATTAATCAATCCAGTTGTTTATCGATTACTCGAAGATGGTTCGACCGATTGAGATGATTCTTTTTTTAATGGAAAGGTGGAAGCTCCAAGATGGTCCCATAAAAATTTGATCTTCGAAGTGAGGACCGGGAATTCTCCTCAAAACGCTGTATTCAATTCAATTGTTCATCGATTATACGAAGATGGCTTAACCGATTGATATAGTTCTTTTTTTAATGGAAAGGTGGAAGCTACGAGGTGGTCCCATGAAAGTTTGGTAAGGAACTGATGAGTATCTTCGGAATGATGGACAGGATAGCATCCCAGAATTCAATAAATTACTCATTTTTGGACTTCTACCAAAAAGAATAGACCCCTAAAGAACTAAGTACAGATTGATGGGGCACCTGAAACCACCTTCTCATCAGCAAACTCCTCAATAATGAAAATTACGGTAACAATATTGTTGATTTTTAGGTAGGTAAGTATACTAAAAAGGGTAAAATAAAAAAAATAATTTAACAATTAAAAAACCGACTTCAAAAAGAAACATAAAATAATTTAAAAAACAACCAAAAAAAAAGAATTGATAAAAATGACCAAAATAACCTCTACATAGGTACAGAGCCACCGACTAATTAATCTGTTTTATCATCTGAAGTCGGGCAGTTTTACTGGTTGGTTCCATATTGTACTTAGTTTGGCTGCCCGACTTCAGATGATAAAACAGATTAATTAGTCGGTGGCTCTGTACCTATGTAGAGGTTATTTTGGTCATTTTTATCAATTCTTTTTTTTTGGTTGTTTTTTAAATTATTTTATGTTTCTTTTTGAAGTCGGTTTTTTAATTGTTAAATTATTTTTTTTGTTGTGAAAATCGGTCGTGAAGTTCGTGATTTTGTATCCCGGTTTACAGCGCACCAATATCTTTTTCCTTGCGGAAAAGTTATGTGCGTTAATAACATCGCTCATACGGTGAAGGAGAACATTGTGAGGAAACCTACGGCTTAGTTTGCTCCAGACGTATTGACCAGTTCTTTCCTCTGGGCATGGCTGACTAGGCTGGGAGGGTGGAATAGGTGCTGGGCAAGTCTACTCCACCTGACAATGTCCCGGGCACTACAGCGCCATAAAATAGCATGGATTAAAAAATTGCTTGGCATAAATCATCTAAAATTAAATGAGAAAGGCCAATATATCCAATTTTTTCTCGTAGGTGTCATAAAAGGCGATTAAGGGATCTAAGGGACACTAATAAACCTTGTGTTTTTTTCCCGCGTGGTGGCGGATAAACTTCTTGGTCCCTAGGCAAGCATATCTGAAACCAACCCTGTGTCAGATAGGCGGTTGATCGTAAAAATATTGCCAAATCTGAGTTTGCCAAGTCTGCCAAGTCAATACGACTTACCTCCTGTGGCGACTTCGAGTAATTCCGAGAGGGATACAACCAGAAACATCGTTCAGATGAGAAGAAGACATAGTACTAGCTGGCGAACGAGTCATCCAGTCGAATAGCTGCATGGCATTATCTGGCACTGTTTAGTCGTAACAAGGTCGTAACTTATGGCTCTGTTATACCCTGGTTTCCTTCCCCCTAAACTGCTGACTAACCCCTATCCTTAGCCCTCTTATTCACAGGTTAGCAGTATCATCCCTCCATTCATCCAGTCTCCTTCCATCTCCCGACTCAACCGGTCGTGCCAAATTACGATAATTATTTTGTGTAACAATAAATCATAGGAACAATTAAAAATCTTTTTTTTTTTAAAACTCGATTCGCGAAGCCCCGTATAACATTTGGTGACAGCGGTGGGATCAAAAAGGTCCCCGGACTCAAAGTGTCTCAGTGTCGCGAAATAAGTGTATAAATAACAAAGTGAAGTACCAGTGCCAAATCGCTTAACCTTCGATCACCGTCTTCGTCACCGTATCCACTTACCATAAACATCCTCGTCGCTGTGCCTGAAAAAGAGAAGAAATACCATCATCATCATCATTATCACTGAATCTCCATCACCGTGTTCTCGTCGCCGGATCTTCATCACCGTGTCCTCGTCACCGTATCCTCGTCACGTCGCCGTATCCTTGTCGCTGTGTTCTCGTCGCCGTATCCTTGTCGCTGTGTTCTCGTCACCGTGTCTACTTACCTTCGTCAGCGTGCTCACCGACACCAACTCACCACATCAGGACTGCAAAGGAAAAACATGTCATCAACGTTCCAGTTAAAACCAGGTTCCCAGTGAGTTAAAACCATTATTTATAACTATCCGTGCAGTGCAGTGAATTTGTAGCCAGCCTTATTTTCTAATCCAGACTCTCTCCGCCCACACAAAATACCACGAACTGATAACGCCGTCTCGTCTCGAGTCATTGTGTCCCTATAAGATAATTTTAACAATTAAGTTATAACCTTGATCTGTAAACCCATTTTAGTACCTAATATCTGTTATCTATGAGTAAAACCAAGGACGAAAAAGAAGAAATAACACTCATAAAAATGTCTGAAATAGATTTAAATGTCCTAATAAAATTTATTGGAACTTTTGACGGATCGAGAGATACCTTAATTCCGTTTCTTAATAATTGCCGAAACGCAATTAACTTGGCTTCAAACTCTCAACAAGAAATACTTTTTAAATATATCCAAAGTCGACTAACAGGAAAAGCTGAAGCTGTATGCGCCATTAAGGAATTTACAAAATGGTCCCAACTCGAAGAGTTTTTAAAAACCCAATTCGGAGACCGTAAACACTATGCTCACCTATTAGCCGACCTTCAGGGTTGTAAACAAAGCCCTACAGAAAATGTAGGCCAATATTCGTTAAAAATAGAATCGTGCCTTTCTAAATTACTCACTGAAATAAATATATCCATCCCAACAAAGAAGAAGGACGAGTTATCAGGTCGAGTGGCTACGATGCAAGATCTAGCACTCAATATATTCATGATGGGACTCGACCCAAGACTTGCGACCATAGTCAGGTGTCGCGACCCAAGTAACCTCAATGAGGCCATTAATTTTGCTATTTCCGAAGAGAAAATATTAGGCATCACCTATAAAAAAAATTCTTTCTCTCATACCTCCTACCCAAGTCAGTCGAACAGACCAAGCTTTAACTCCTACTCTAGACCTCAAGGTCAATCGGGTTTTTCCAAACCAAATGCTCAATCCCATTTTATCAGACCTCAAGGTCAACCTGGGCCTTCTAACTCACAAGCTCCTATATGTCGCTATTGTAAAAATATAGGTCATACTATCGAAAATTGTCGCAAGCGAGAGTTTAACAACCGTCGATTTGGAAACTCTCCAAACCAACAATCACCGACAATAAGTCGCCAATTTCGAGGACGAAACCAGCCCATCCATATGGTTCACAATGAACCTCAGGGCTTTGATGAAGGTGATATCCAGGCCCAGAATTTAAACGAGCCAGCCACCCCGTCCAGTATCGTGCGGGAATACTAAACGGCAAAATCGATACTTCAACTCGTAATCCACTGAATCCACTGACTCCACTGAATCCACTGACTCCACTGAATCCACTGACTCCACTGAATCCACTGAATCCACTGACTCCACTGAATCCACTGACTCCACTGAATCCACTGAATCCACTGAATCCACTGAATCCACCGAATCCACTGAATCCACCGAATCCACTGAATCTCACTGTATCTAAACCCTGTATTAAACGAAATAAATCCGCCTCTTTCCAGTCACAATCCACCGCCAAACCTTGTCCCTCGTGTCCAGCACCTGAAACAAAAATATTTAATATTAATACAAATCCAAAGAAAAAATACTTACCTTATATTGAAATCAAAACCACCGTTTCCTCGAAGCCTCTAAAGTTACTCGTTGATAGTGGTGCATCCATTAGCCTAGTGAAAATTAATGCTATAGAAACAATGCCTGAAATCGCAAATCATATCATAAGTTTTAATGGAATAGGAGCCTCTGACAAACCAATGCACTCACTTGGTCATATACATATAAGTTTCGAATCCCTGTCTAATCTGTTCCACGTTATCCCGAATATCGACTTTCCGTATGATGGTATAATTGGTAACGATTTTCTTTCTACATCAAATTGTAAAATAGACTACGTCACACATTTGCTAATAATAGGCGACCTTAAATTAAAATTGAAATTTACTGAACCGATTTTTACCATACCGCCTCGAACTGAAACTGTAATCGAATGTTCGGTTACTAACCCCGAACTGAAAGAGGGACTAATTCTCGATCAGAAACTTGACCAAAATCTATTAGTAGCAAACTGCATAGTCTCTGTGAAACCCAACAAACGCATTAATATCTCAGTCGTGAACATTTCCGAAGCACCCCTAGTTATCGACTCCACTTTCAAACTTGAAGTAATCCCTTTCAATACGAACAGTACAATATCACAAAATGTAAATACAATTTCATATAATAACGAAACTCAAAACGCTTTTTCTCGGACAACCAAAGTATTAGAACAACTTCGCGTATCACATCTAAATCACGAAGAGACGCAGGCTTTGCATAATGTGTGCGCTAAGTTCTCAGATATATTTCACATACCCGGAGACAAATTATCCTCAACTAAAGCCATACAACATGAGATCAAAACAACTTCGTCGATACCTATTCACACGAAAACTTACCGTTTCCCGGAATGCCACAAACAAGAGGTCGAAACGCAGATGAATAAAATGCTTGAACAAGACATCATTAAACCATCTTCTTCCCCCTGGTCTTCTCCGATATGGATTGTTCCAAAAAAAATTGATGCTTCTGGCCAAAAGAAGTGGCGCGTCGTTATAGATTATCGGAAACTTAACGACATCACGATAGGTGACTCTTACCCCATTCCAAATATTTCAGAAATACTTGACCAACTTGGAGCAAGCAAATACTTCAGCACATTAGACCTAGCATCAGGTTTTCACCAAATTGAAATGTCCCCTGAAGATTCAGCGAAAACAGCATTCTCCGTACCTCAAGGGCACTACGAATTCACTCGTATGCCTTTTGGGTTGAAAAATGCCCCTTCAACTTTCCAACGTCTCATGAATTCTGCCTTAACTGGACTCCAAGGTATCAAATGCTTTGTCTATCTAGATGATATTGTAATCCACTCTTATGATTTACCGTCTCACATTTCTAATCTCGAAGAGATATTTCAAAGACTTCGCGAATTCAATCTCAAACTCCAACCAGACAAGTGCGAATTTCTTAGGAGAGAAGTCTCCTATCTCGGACACCTTATTACCGATGAAGGCGTAAGACCAAATCCAGATAAAGTCAAGGCCGTGAGAGACTTTCCTATTCCTAAATGTGCCAAAGATATCAAATCCTTCTTAGGACTCGTTTCCTATTATCGCCGCTTCATCGCAGATTTATCAAAAATAGCTAAGCCTTTAACACAACTCCTAAAGAAAGATGTGCCCTTCGAATGGCAAAATCAACAACAATTAGCCTTCGATACTCTGAAAGAAAAATTAATTACTGCCCCTCTTCTTATCTACCCCGATTTTTCCAAACCTTTCATACTCACCTGCGATGCCTCCAACTATGCTATTTCAGCGATCATTTCGCAAGGCCCAGTCGGAAAAGACAAGCCTATTGCTTTTGCCTCACGCACTTTAAATAAAGCCGAAACTAACTATAGCGTCACAGAGAAGGAATGCCTAGCAATAATATTCGGAACAAAAATGTTTCGTCCATACTTATATGGACGTCAGTTTATAATAGTCACCGATCACAAACCTCTGAAATGGCTCTTTAATTGCAAAGAACCGGGATCAAAATTAGTGCGATGGCGTCTCAAATTAGAAGAGTATGACTACCATATCGAATATAAAAAAGGCAAAACTAACTGCAACGCAGACGCCCTATCTAGGTTCCCAGTTAACCCAATTCAAGATGAAACTCCTAATCCTAATCCCGTTACAAATCCTCCTAGTGCAGAAAATGTACCTGTCAACCCGTCTCCACAAGCGACTCCAAGTCCATTAAATATAGAATTCCCATCTAGCCCTCCAAATCTTGATGACCTCGATGATTTACTCGGACTCGGTTCATCCCAAGCTGACGGTCTTCCTAGTACTCCATTTAATCCTGAAACAGAAAACAATAATGTTAGTCCAAGCACTTCTAACCCTACTGAAACTAATAATGAAAACTTACCTTCCAGTTCATCAAATCCTGCAACTCCCGACGACTCCTACTCCGATTTCCTTAAAGCTATGACAAATAAAAACACTGATAGAAATTTCAATACCAATATAAAAGAACATAATCAAAGCTTATTAAAGAGTTCCTGCCAGATCATACTTATCCCATTATCTATCGACTTTGATGTTTCAAACCCTTACGTAGAAGAACTTGTTGAAAGTATAGAAAACTTACATGAACTTATTTATAGCGAAAAGGAACTTTTTTCATGCCAACGTGCTGAATACAAAGGAAAAATCTACTATTTCTTATTTACAAAAGTTCATCATTTCGATGAGTCGTCCTATAAAGACATATTCGAAACAACTAAAAATGCTAGAAACCAAATTGTATCAACAGGACAATCTACTGAAATTGCTATTTCCGACTTTAAGAATCCATTTGAGAAATTATCATTTACCAAAATTTATAATATCATTACATACCTTTTTAACAACACAAATATAACTGTAAATATTTACCACGATTCGATAATATATCCTACGCCCAGTGAAGTTCAGAAAATTCTAAAAGAAAATCATGACATTCCCATTGCCGGACATTTAGGTTCATCCAGAATGTACAATAGAATAAGAGAGAAATATTTTTGGAAAAACATGAGATCTGACATTGAACATTACGTTAAACATTGTTCCTTGTGCCAATCAAATAAGGCACTGCGTCAAATTAATAGAGCCCCAATGCAAATAACGACCTCCTCAACAAGACCATTTGATCGTATTAGTATAGATTTAGTAGGACCCTTACCAGAAGCCGGTATCACCAAACTTAGGTTTATCCTGACAATCCAAGATGATTTAACTAAATACTCAGCTTCCTATCCCATCTCTAATGCTACTGCCGAAGAATCGTGTGAATGTTTAGTGCATTTCATCTCAGTATTTGGTATTCCCAAAATCATAGTCACGGACCAAGGCACAAACTTTACAGCGGAACTTTTCAAAAGAACTTGTGAGTTTCTAAAAATTAAACAAATTTGGTCATCACCCTATCACCCGCAAACTCAAGGCGCCCTTGAACGGAGCCATTCGACTCTTAAAGAGTATTTAAAATCATTTATAAACGAAAATCAAACCAATTGGCACAAATACGTTTACACCGCAATGTTGGCTTACAATACCAATACTCACACCACAACTCAATTTACCCCATACGAACTTCTCTTCGGCCATAAGCCATTCATTCCCGATTCTGTATACGAACTCCGTTCTGATGTGACATATCCCGAGTATCTTAAAATGCTACACCATCGACTTAAACTATCAAGAGACAAAGCACTCCAAAATATACAAGCTTCCAAAGAAAGGTCCAAACAATACTATGATAGACACACTCGACGAGTACAATACAAAGTAGGTGACTTAGTTTATCTTAAGAATCATCTAAGGTTACGAAAAGCACTGTCCCCTGTATGGAAAGGTCCCTACAAGGTCGTCAAAGTCCATGGCAATAACACCTTGTCCTTGCTAATCAGCCGTCGTCATGTGAAGCACCACTTCGATGAAGTGAAACCGGCATCTGAAACAGAAACTTAAATATTAATAAATTAATTCTATTTGCTACCTGGTCGATTCTATACTTACCATAATATACTTCTACTTTCAGAACCATACTACTATTTCTCGTTGCAACGTCCTTGGCTCACGAACTCGTCCAACCTCTGGATAAAAGTCCTGGTATTTACTTCGACCCAGTCAACACTCTGAGACTCATTAATGATCATGTTCATTTTATCATTCCTGTAGATCTAAATTTCATTAAGGCTCACTTTATTAATATTAATAACACGCTACAAACATATAAGATTCTATGCGAACAAAATACTGCAATTGATGACTTTAAATGTCTCAATATGCTTAAACCACTTAGCTCTCTCTATGATGACATTCTTCGTGATTACGATGCTATCTCCCATCTGTTATCAA
This sequence comes from Idaea dimidiata, assembly GCA_949358125.1. Classification (NCBI taxonomy): domain Eukaryota; kingdom Metazoa; phylum Arthropoda; class Insecta; order Lepidoptera; family Geometridae; genus Idaea; species Idaea dimidiata. Next base: position 15,225,568 of record OX442334.1, read on the forward strand.
ATAGACCCAAAAGATCAGCATGGTTTGCAGGCATAGGCTCTTTATTGAAAACTCTTTTTGGAACAATGGATGAAGACGATTCCGAAAACTATTACAATGCTATCGACATTCTAAACTCAAACAACAACAAACTAGCTTCTCTAGTAAAACAAAACATTTTTATATCTAACTCGGCTATTTGTAATTTTAATAAAACTATAACCACCATCTTAAAAAACGAAGCCCAGTTAAACGAAATGACAAACGTGTTACTAAAAAATTTTACAATTGTAACCAACGAATTCTTATTTAGAACCAAATTAATGGAAGTTTTGAACATCTTACAAGCTAGTCTACTTACCCTGTCTTTCAAGTTGGAGGAAATTGTAAACTCGATAATGTTCGCAAACAGCAACACTCTGCATCCGTCAATCGTTACCCCGACACAATTATGTAATGATATTGAAATGAACTTAAGACATATACCTAATTTTAAGACTTATCCTGTAAATGTAAACTTAAAAAATATTAATGTATTACAAAAGGTTTCAGAATTAGAAGCCTACTATACTTTGAATAGTGTTATATTTATTTTAAGGATTCCGTTAGTTTATAATGTAGAATATGATTTATACAAAATCGTTCCAGTTCCGGTACCTCATAACATGTCCAACTCCTATGCTATGATTGTACCGACTACAAATTACGTAGCCTTAAGCAAAGATAAATCTTCATATTGTATCCTGAATGATCTTAACTCCTGTAAATCTCTACAAAACGGCTATATCGCATGTGACGTTCCAAGCATATTCTCAGTCAATAGTAACCCAATCTGTGAAATCGAACTCATGACTAAAGTTATTAATACTTTACCGCCGCAATGCGAAACAAAGTTCATTTTCGGCAATATAGATATCTGGCAAAGCCTCGGACATAACAATTGGATGTTTGTTCAAAGTCAACTCATTAAAGTCTCAATACAATGTAATTCAAACGTTAAAGAAATATCTGTCAAGGGAACTGGCATCTTATCCTTGGAACCACAGTGCATAGCATTCTGTAGAAACGTCAAATTATTAGCAATGCGTAACCTAGAAATAGACATACCTCACATCAACTCCGACTTCAACCTTATTGACGATGACTGCTGCAAAATAGAAACTTTCAAGAAACTTTTTGTAAACACTTCAAAACTAACCTTGACGAACATTGACTTAGACAGTTTGAAAGACCTAAAGGACCAAGCTGACTTACAAATTAAAGACTTAAACAATTTAACAAAAAATAATAACTTGACATTTTCAAATCATATCACGTTTCCAATACTGACTATTATCCTGATATTAGCTTTTGCTTTATTTCTAACTTTCTTCTTTTACAAATTTTATTCTGTAATGTTTAATAAATCAAATACAAATGTCGAGAGCGAAGTACCACGTCATGAAATACAACCATCCCCGATTCCTAGATTAAGAATAGAATAAGTTTTAGTTTTTAATGCTATACTATACTATATTATTATGCTACTAGCACGTCCTTCCATCTCCTAGTAAACTTCCCCTATGTGGTAAGTTTACTCCTAGTGGGGGAGATGTTATACCCTGGTTTCCTTCCCCCTAAACTGCTGACTAACCCCTATCCTTAGCCCTCTTATTCACAGGTTAGCAGTATCATCCCTCCATTCATCCAGTCTCCTTCCATCTCCCGACTCAACCGGTCGTGCCAAATTACGATAATTATTTTGTGTAACAATAAATCATAGGAACAATTAAAAATCTTTTTTTTTTTAAAACTCGATTCGCGAAGCCCCGTATAACAGCTCGTTTATATAGTGCGAGTTAGCGTGCGAGTTACTGTCTAGCTAGCCAAACTCATATCTGATACATATATTATATGGTGCGAGTTAGCGTGCGAGTTACCGCCAAATTACTGGCTCGCTTAGGCGAGCCAGTAATTTGGCTCGCCTAAGCTGTTTACCTAATAAGCAGAAGGTACCTACTCGTCCGTACGAGTAATTTTTATTTTATATTATTAGAGACGCTGTAAAAAATTACTACAATTATTAATACAAACATAATAAATGTTGACGTGTATGCGAGCAATTAGAGTATTTTACTTATAAATATTTATCTAAATGTATAAGGTATCTAAAGTAAAGGTACATTTTCAGGAAGAAAGTGCCTACTTTTTCCCACGTTTTTATACACTTACAATTCTTGTTTGTTTGTTTGTTCTTTTAAACTTAAGATAAGTAACCTTTGGAATACTCGAATAAAAACCGTTTTCTTTGTCCAAAAATATCGACTTTACAATACTTTGCGTCTCAATTTGATTTTTACCCGACCTACCGAGCCTCAAAGGTCATCAAACCATCCAATCAGGTCGGCAATAATGCGCCTTAACGTATAATTCTCTAGTTTACGCTAACAATGGCCCGTGATGCAGTTACGTTACAGGTCACGTCGTGATGTCAATAATCATTAGATTTAACTGGATTTCCAACTATTGTGATGGTTTAATCATTGTGGTACAGCCCGCTTCCGGACAAGAGCGGAGCGGAGTCATTAATGTGTCAGTTTAATATCCAACAGTCGTTTTCATAGTCTTACGACTCTATTTCTAGGATTCTTTTGCGTTATGAAAAATATTTATAATCACTTATCTAAAATATCTAGAATCCCAACCCACTCGCTTTGGAGCTCCTACACTGTGAAGGGAAACAAAGACGAGCGCAAACGAGTTCTATAATCAAGAAGGACGAGGCAGTGGTCATATCCTTCTCCATGACATATGACTCCATAACATATCAGCTCATGGTCCAATGACCGATCGCAGATAGCAATTAAAAAAAATAAGAATCCCTTCCTCAGTGGCTTTCTGTTTAGCCTAGTCTTTTACTCGTTAGGGCAAGCATTAATCTGAAACGGTAAACGCTTACGCAACGCATAGAAATAGTCTTACATGTAAAATTTAATGGCTGACTGACTAAACCTTAACAAATCCGCACAGCCAGCGGTTCACGCACAGCCTAAACCGCTGGTCTGAAAGACATTGAATTCATAAGGTGTATTTTATGTTAAGTGAACTATACATTTAAGTACCTACCTACCTTAAAAATGTTTTTAAAAGTTTCTACGGAATCGGAACTTGTACCAGTGAAGAAGCAGAACACAACAAGTCAGTTATAAAAAGACAAGGGTTGCAACTTAGATCCTATAGGCAATTCTTTTTATAATTTACTAGCTACGCCCCGCGGTTTCACCCGCGTTAGTCCCGTTCTCGCGGGAATATCGGGATAAAAAGATGTAGTAGCCTATGTGTTATTCCCGGTATCCAGCTACCTATATTCTAAGTTTCATCGCAATCGGTTCAGTAGTTTTTGCGTGATTGAGTAACAAAGATACATACATACATCACACATATTTACAAACATTCAGCTTTATAATATTAGTAGGATTGGATTAAAGAAATGCTTTCCAACCCGACAGGACTTGAACCTGCATCTCAGGGGATTCCCTGAGGGACGGAACGGGACGGATCCCCGGAGATGCAGGTTCAAGTCTTGTCGGGTGCGAAAAGAAATGTTTTAGGAAAGCATTTCTTTAATTTTAGTTATCCAAGTGTAGGAAACACTTTAAAATATATAAAAAACAAGTCTTCTTTTTCTTCGATTCATGTAGTCGTGTGGACTCATCTTGAGTTGTCAGGTCGCCCTAGAACCCGTCACTTGACTTGTCGACTGCTATCAGAGATAACAACCGGGACCAACTACTTAACGACCGAAGCACGGAGGATCTCCAGAAATGGCCATACGTTTAATCGGTTACCCATCGTAGAATGACCTTGTAAGTACAGTTAGGAAAATGAGCTCCTCATTACAAGACAGTAAATTTATCGGCACCAACAAAGCTAAGTTAGTATCATTGTATTGCCTCATAATTCAGTGTGAAGTACTCTCACCAAAGCGTCGAAATTTACATATCAAAAGCGAGCGACGCCGCGGGGCGTCGCGCGTCGTGTTTACCTACAATTTGGATAACACGGAATAATAAATAATGATTCTTGCTTTAATGATTAATGGGGAATCGCATGCCAATATTAGTTGGGTGGGTTATTTTATTAGCGGGAGCGTTTGTGACCATATTTCTTTACTAATAAATATTAGAGTTTTCTTCTGTTTTCTCCACTTTGGATTGAAAATAAATCTCTTAATAGATAGACTACCGTCTTATATTAGATGCGACGGTATAGTTTACTAAAGTCTACTATTACTAGTCTTATTATTACTACTCTTTACTCTTGAAAAATTTGTCTGAAAAGGCTCCAAAACGACGGAACAGCATTAAAACAATGCTGATGTTAAAAAGAACGCTATTAAAATCGGAAAAATTGTTTTATTAAATACTAGCTAATTACCGCGGTTTCGCTCGCGTAAGTAACGATATCGTTGAATTATCGGGATGAAAAATATCCTCCTATTTTTGATAATATAGCTTTCTAGTGGTGGAAGAGTTTGTGAAACCGGTCTACTATGGGGCATATTCGCACCAATCAACAAACAATCAAATAAATATTTCCTCTTTATACTATAGTGAAATGAAATAACGCAAACACAACGTTATGTGTTTTCTGCAGTCAAAAATCGAAACAGTATTTTTTTTGTATCCCACAGCTACGCTGCTAGTTCTAAGTTGAATCACCCCCATCGGTAAAATTCAATTAAATGACTTAAATCGCTCCCTCTCTTCACTTAAACCACCCCCACCCTAGTTAGTGACTGCCAAGTCACGGCTCTATCATAAACAGGCGGGAGTTTTGGCCAATCTTTGCACTAAGGGTGTACTAAGTGTTTATGTTATTTGTTTACTATAGCTAGCATAGGTTCGTATTTCTTAGTCGACTGACCTCATAGATGAAGGGTGTCCTCATAGATGAACCTAACCTGTACAGTTCACCAAGTTAGTTATGATGACTGTACGGTTAAAAGTAAAGTTAATTTAGTAGTTATGATAGGAGCACGCTAAGTAGTTAGTTAAAACTCAGGATGATAGTTTAGTTAGATGTTTATTGTCCTAAGTCTATTGCGATACTCACTTATTATTACATATTATAATAATAAGATGAACTTAAAGGTAAATGAACTTGTTGTTAGGCGTGCAGATGGAAGTCGCAAAATCAGCTAGTTTGTTTTACGTCGTTTGAGACCGTACATGCTACACACCTAAGAAATACACAAATTGTAAAAGTATTAAAAACACAAAGAAATAGAAAGTTAAAGTTAATGCGTGAAATTGTATCAAGTAAAGTGAAAAATAAAAGTTAAAGTTGTGCGGTTGAGACCGTACGGTCTCGCAAATGAATGATAATAGCCTTCATCTATGAGGTTATTAGTTCAAAATTCATTTCATATCTGACTAATATTATAGATGTGAAAGTTTGTGTAAAAATATATGTATTATGACGATTGCAATTTAACACAATATTATGATCACAAAAAAATGTCATGAGATTCTTGTGGCTTCTTCTTATCGAACGGCGCGTTCAGAAACCACAATAAAAACATAGTTATAAGACGTTTCAATGCAATCGTAGTCGTGTAGTTGCAATTGTATAATTAAAATAAAGAATTTGACAATTTGACTTTGAGTGTACATAAGTAGGTATGTAAATGAAACAGGAATACGGGCGTTGTGGCTACCCCTGTAGTCGCAACTTATCTCGAGGCAGATCTTCATTGACATTGCATGTTAGGTCCTTAGTTTTTGGTAATTTTTAACGTTTTTTTTGCTCTTTCTTGTTTTGTTTGTTGTCTTTTTATTTTGTTTTCTATATACTCGCAATGTGCCTTAAGATTCATAACTTCATATATTCCCGGGTCTTACTCATGTGATTTTAACTACGTTTCTACTGCGTTTTTTTCACTTTTTTTAAATTATGGGTTGTTAGTTTAAAAAGTTTATTTGCTTTAGGATTGTCTGTCAATATGTCTCTACGTTTCTTTATACACTTCCTGAAAGAATTTATCTAAACTAAGATGAAACTTCATCAAAATTTGATTGTTTTTTTGAAATGCAGGTTTTTACTATTAACACAGATCACATATTACTAACGTCTATTAACTATAGTAATTCTTCTTCGGTATACCCGTGAGCTAGAGATCTGCAAAGACTTTGAAACGTCAGGCAGGCGACGAAAATATGTTTTATAACAGTCGGAATGAAATAAAAGCTTTATTTAATTAGTTTAAATAGTACCTACTGCTACGAGTACCTATTCCCTAGAATAATTGTGGTTTATTTTATATCAAAATCTTGTTCGTTAAACTAACAGATCATGGAACCACCTACTTGCCAAAACTAGTAAATCTATAATGTTCCAATTACGATACCAGCAGACTGTAATACTATTGTCGGCCGATAGGCCGACCGACTTGATGGTTGTTTCAATAAACCATCAGTTGGACCGGCCAATCAGCCGACCAGACATAGACACAGCTTACAATCGCGCCAATTCCGTGTTTAGCACTGTTTTTTTTTGTAATTCCTTCCTGTAATTACTGGACTTACACTCGTTATCTTTCGTGGAACTAAATTATCCTACTAATATTATAAATGTGAAAGAGTGTGTGTTAGGATGTTAAGATGTTTGTACTTAACTCAATCACGCAAAAACGGCTAAACGGATTTGGATGAAATTTAAAATGTAGGTAACTGGGAACCTGGAATAAAAGAATAACATTTTATTCCGATATTTCCGTGGGATCGGGACTTACGCGGGTGAAAACGCGGGGCGCAGCTAGTTGTTAATATGCTACCGAAATTGAACAATTCAAACGCATATTAGGTTTTACGAAAATTTAAAAAATATTATAGCCTATAGATACGTACTCACCTATACTGATTTTTTTCTGTTTGTGTTTTTGTAAGTACCTAAGCAGTTCAATGCAATCGCCCGATATAAAATCAGCCACCTGCAACAGTTAAGTCGGCAATGATGTCAATCATAAGTGTGATGTTAGCTGCGCTTGGCTGTATGCCAGAGTCGGATCGAACCGTTAGCCATTCATTGCACTGTCAGGGTAATTTAATGTGTTTTGATTCAGGTTCACTTACCTTTATCCTACTATTCTACTAATATTATAAATGTGAAAGTGTGTGTGTTTAGATGTTTGTTACTCAATCCTTTTGACTTTGTATTTTATATGTATGGATTACAACAATCGGTCAACAAAAAGTCTCCGATCCGCAGAAGCTCTAAGCACTCAACAGATCTTTTTAAAGGACTTCCTTTATAGTACAACTTTATCTTCAAACTGCTAAAATGACAAAAGGGAAAAGTAGACTCCATTCAATTAGAATTTGGCGAGAAATCTCAGTGGAAAATATATAAGAGAAACAATTAATTTGAGTGAAAAGTTAAAAAGGAGGGAAAAAAAAACAAACCTTGCCCAATTAGAGTACTCTTTTGAACGCCATCTACCGATCTAACAGTCGTATTCACAAACGTCAATATACTTAGCTGATTTCCAATTTAAAAAAAAAACATAAATTATAGCAATCTATCTGCGCCTCGCGGTTTCACCCGCGTAAGTCGCGATATTCAATAATATGGTTTATGGTTTAAGATATTTATTTCTCAAAAAAGAATTTACAATTCACTTACATTGAGAATTATTAATCTAAACAAAATTTTTATCTGCTAGGCATACAAACTATTAATTTAAATAAAAGTGGGTATATTTCAAAAGTGTTGCAATGAATCGATCGCAGTCCAATATCCGGAGACCAAACTCCTTGTTCAGTTGACAGTGGCGCTAGTTGCTACGTCAAACTTTTCTTCAAGTACTCTAATTGCTTAGTTTCACTCTTTGTCCGCAAACCAAATTAGCTGTTTTTTTTGTTGTAAGGAAGTGGATGGGCAACAAAGATATATGGAAATCACTATGCACTAGATGTGACTTTATTTTTGTAGGTGAACGCATTTATTTGTGACATAGTATTTAAGTAATTTTTTATATGTTGTAATTGATTTAGATTGTTTTATGTCTTTTGGTAATTTATTATATAAAATAGCTCCCTCCTGAAATATTGATTTTTTAGCGTAGTTTGTCCGACCGAATTTTATTTTTATGTTATTTGCATTTCGAAGTTTCTTTTTTTGATATTGACAGTTTTTTGTGAATGTAATTTGTGTGTGTAGGTCTTTAGCCAGAATTTTACGAATTAAAATACAAGTACTATAGGTATATGATTGTATTATACTGTAAATTTTGGTTTCTTTATATATTTTGTTTGTTGATGTGTAGTAGTCGTAATGGAATAATGCTTTAATAATTTTATTTTGTGCTGTTTGAAGTTTTATTAAGTTTGATTTGGCGGCAGTGCCCCACACTTCTATCAAATAATCGATGTGCGGTTTTATCAGCGAATTGTAAATAGTATATTTTACGTATCGAGGCAAACATCGCCCTATATTTCTAATCATACCAGCTAATGACGTGAGTTTTCTTTCGATTTTATTTATGTGTGGTAGCCATGATAGTTTGTTGTCTAGAATCAAACCGAGATATTTTTCTTGTTCTACTAGGTTTAAATTTTGGGTTTGTAGTTGTAGCGGCTTAAACTTTTTAATTTTTTTGTTTTTTGCTTTAAAAATTATATAATTCGTTTTGGATACATTTATAGTCAGAAGATTACATTGGAACCATAGGTTAAGCTTGTTTAGGTCATCTTGAGCGTCGAATATAATATCGTTTATGCAGTTACCGAAATAGAAAAGGCTAGTATCATCAGCGTACAGCGATATGTCGCCTTTTAACCCTACTTTTTCGATACTGTTTATATAAATCAGAAACAACAAAGGGCCAAGTATTGATCCCTGAGGTACTCCATAAGTAATTATTTTAGGAACGCTGTAAGAATCACCCACTTTTACAATTTGTGTTCGATTCGTAAGGTATGATTCAAAGATCTCGAGGGCAGTTTCAGTGATACCTATCGATTTCAACTTTTGAAGCAACAGTTTATGGCTGACCGTATCGAATGCTTTTTTTAAATCGATAAATACCCCTAGAACTATTTGTTTTTCATCTATATGTTTTTTAATTTTAGTAACGATATCTATTGTAGCCGAAAGTGTATTAGATTTGCGTCTAAATCCGTATTGTTTCCAATATAAAAAGTTTCGAGAAATTAGGTACGATTCCAGTCTGTTGTACAATATCCGCTCGAAAACTTTTGATAATACTGGTAAAACTGAGATTGGTCTATAGTTTCCAGCCTCGAGTTTGCTTCCTGACTTAAAAATTGGCGTAATTTTAGCAACCTTCAGACTATCTGGAAACAAACCTTTGTCTAAGCATTTATTAATACATAACGTTAGCTCATCGAGTATTAGGTCTTTTACGCATTTAAGTATTTTTGCTGTTACTCGATCTATTCCAGAACTTGTGTTATTGTTTAGGTTATTAATAATTTTTACCACTTCATCATTTGTAGCTGGAATGAGCTTTGTTAGAGTGAGGGTCGTTTTTGCACATGTTACATTAGTGTCAAAGGAATGGGTTTTAGGGATTTGGTTTGCTAGTACAGATCCAAGCATTTTTTATTTCAAATAAGCATTTTTTATTTCTTAAGAACCTTCTTCTGACCATAACGAACTCGATACGAAATTATTGAAATCGGTCTAGCTGTTCGGGCGTGACCAAGGGAAAAGGGATTCATTTTCTATACTTACAAGGAGGAGTAGAGGAGAGGACAAAAAGTCTGTACTTAGAAGTAAATTTAAAAAATCTTGTCTAGTGGACCTAGAAAATTAGTAGAACAAAATTATATCATTTTTTAAATTCATGTCTGTCTCTCTGTTTCTCTGTCTGTTCCTTATACAATTAAAAACTACGGATCCGATTGAAATCTGGTTTTCAATATTGGATAGTTCTATTTTCGAGGAACGTCGTGGCATACTTGCATCGAAATCCAATCAGTAGAACCCGAGTAATTAACGAAAAAGTGCAACCGCTCGAGAACCGCTCGACCGCCCGCGCCTGTTTTAAGACGTTTTTCACTTCCACGGGGGATCCGCGGTGAGCAGCTAGTTACATATAAGATTACAGATAGTACCTAAAGCTTATTTTCTAGTGGCATTGATTTGATTAGCTTAGGCCACGCATGGGATCATTTGTAACAGGCTACAGACCCTTAGATTTAACTGCACAGTTATATCTGACGACTAGCTACGTCAACGTCCTACGGTTTAACCTGCATAAGTCACGATCCCGTGAGAATTTGGGGATTTATAGAATATACATTCCTATAACCTTCTTTGATAATTGAACTATCAAACAATAAAATATCTTTTCAATTGATATTAGCGCCTTCAACCAAAAAAACCATTTTTCAGCTTTAATATTAGTATAGCAATTTAGATTAGGTTTTCACTTCAAATTTCCAATAAAATCTGGGGGCACGGTAATGCCCCCATGCAATGACTCTCCGCGACCGCTACAATGTCGTCAGTACACAGAGTAGGTGGAAGACCACCTCCACACTCCGTTTTGCATTGCATCGTGACCACCACTCGAGATCGCAACTATGAGTTTCTTTCACTCTTGGATTGATGGTGGCGTACCTACCCTCTCGTTTTTCGCAAATCAGCACACCTTGCGATGAGATGGTTTTGATCGCAATTGAATGCACGTATTAATGTGAACTCAACTTTGTACTTACGGCATACTGGACAAATCTTCGTGATTTTTGGTTTGCTTCTTGATTAATGAAATTATATTTCTGTTTTAAATAAATAAAAATAAAAAAGTACCATAGGAAAAACAAAGGTCTCTTCAAACAAAACCGAGTCCAAAACAAGATTATTCCTTGCTAATTTGAAACGGTCTTCGTAAGGGCTAAGGGATGACAAAGAACGTGTTGAGTTTTATAAATATGAACAACACAGACAGCGACACCTAATTCGATATTAAGGTATGGGCAAACAGACGTGACTTGTCGCCTGACCCGACGTGATGCGACTTGGTGACTCAGTATGTTCATTAGTGAAATTCGATTCCCATTTATGACTACGATGTACCAGGCGTATTCAATTTAACCATATTGATTCTGATCTTTTTCCATCATCACGAATTCATGAAATATATCGCACATTGATAACCAAACCGTCACTAACAAAAAAATACAAATTTTCAGGAGAGGCAATCAAAGTTTTAAAATAATAAATCGCCGAAAAAAGTAAATAAATGAATCTATACAAAAAAAATTCTGCTCAATAATAATGAGTGCACAGTTTAGCTTTAAAATTAATTCAATAAAGTATAATAAAAGGAAAACTACTGGAAATATTTTTATTTTTCTTTTGAAATAGTGTCACTTTTCCGTTTAATTTGCGGAAGTGTCACTTTTCAAAGAATTGTATGCAGATGTTATGAAATTATAAATGGAAAATCGTCACTTTTTTAATATAAAAAATAAATAAAAATAAAAAACTATCCATTAGACAGATAAAATTTAATAATTCACAAAAGTTTAAAAGTACTTGGTTTAATCAACAACATTTTGAGTTGAAACGAATTAGAAAAATCACACTAATTGCACTTTTTCTCTTCATGGGTCTTAAAGCTAATTATATAGTATTCAGACTTATAAACTTAGAATTATTGTTGTAGATGACAAAATAACAAAACAGTTACGCAGAAAAATAAAAAACGTATTTAAAAAAAATAAAAAACTCGACTGCCGTTAAAACTGAAAAGTAAAAAACAAGACGATACCTAAAGGTAAAGAAACCTTAAAAATCGTTCGACGCATCTAGGAGCCTTAAAAAATTGTGGATGGACTCGGGTGGGACTTCAACACAATTTGGTGTCATTATACTTTTCCTTTAAAAGGAGTCCCACCCGACTGCATCCACAATTTTTTAAGGCTCCTAGATGCGTCGAACGATTTTTAAGGTTTCTTTACCTTTAGGTATCGTCTTGTTTTTTACTTTTCAGTTTTAACGGCAGTCGAGTTTTTTATTTTTTTTAAATACGTTTTTTATTTAACGCTTTTTAGTTATTAGAGATTAGATACAATTACACCAGAGAAACTCATTAACTCTGGATGTGTATACTCCAGTAGCGAGGACTCGAAATCGGTTAAAGATAGGCTATCTAAAAGCCTTCAATATTATAATAGCTATTCTTTTTGAGTTCTGCTGAGATGGCTATGAAGTAGGCAGGTATTCATCTTAAAATATAATTACCAAATCCGAAAACTTCGTCGCGACTGGTGATACAAAGGCTGGCGGTTTCTTGTCCTAGCGGATTAGCCTTGCTATCCATTATCCATAGCGCGACATTTCAAATTTTTAGTTAATTACTTATTGTAAACATAGTAATTGTTCTTTTTCTTCTTTAAAATGGCTTTTCCTTTCGGACATTTGCCAGTGTCAAGTATTATCAATATTTGCAGGTTATTTTCATCGAACGGAACAGTCAAGTCGTCATAGTTAAAGTCAAGTCGAGGGAATCATTGTAAAAAGGGGGCCATTTTTTACAATGTTTGTTCACGGAGCTTTGGAGAAAACACTAACCTAAAGTCCATGTTTTGCACCGATTTTCACTTTTATTTTCACTTGTACACCAGCACGAAACTAAATTGATTAATATGCCCCCGAAATTAAACAATTTACACGCATTTGAACTAAGTTTCACAAAAATGAAAATTTAGCAACACATCTCCTCAACGCATTCGCGCCAAAACTCAATAGTAATTGTTATTTATGTTATCTCTGACAAACTGACAAATTAATCATTCAAATTCCTTCAAAAGTTGAAACTCTGCGTCAAAGTCAAATCGAAAAGTTTTTAAGTAACGTTCCGTTGTCTTTGCTCGGTTTTTATCATAAAGTAACTTATTATATACAGGAATACTTTTGAATACTTTTTTATGGCCAAGACAAATCTTGCTTTATAGCGTTTTAAATCTTTATTTTTATTTATTTATTATTTTAATGTACCCTATGTCACTCTCACGGTCATGACGAATCTAACGACGTTTCGTTTATCTAAATCGGCCCAGCCGTTTAGGCCCTACGACGGCACAAAAATAGGTCACATACATACATACATACATACATACCATACATACATACACTCACGGCAAAAACATAACACTTCCTTTGGCAGTCGTGTAATAAACAAAACTTAACTTGACACCTTCGTTTCAACATAAATCAAAGAATAATAAACGAAAAAACGATTCAGTTCTTGATTAGAATCAAATCTTTCGGAGTCTGAGCTAGATGATACAGATGAACTTTATGACGAGTTTGAGCATGATGACGATGACGATGGCTGGATTATACATGGACTTTGTCTTCGTTGTCTCTTCAAAGGTCGATTCTGAGTGGAGCAGTCGGATTTAAAAGAGGATGAATGTTCTTTGGGATCACGCTTATATTCTTTGTCATCATCGGAGGCAGGTGAGAAATCTCGAATGGACCGTCGGATACTGGATGATGATGAAGAAGAAGACCTTCGAAAGTGTAGCTTTTTATAACATCGGCGTTACTGGTGCCTGGAGTTAATTAACCGAACGAGCGAAGCGAGTGAGGTCCAGTGTAGACGGGCCTGGCGCTTGTATCTTTGTAACTTTGTATCTTTGTATGTTTGTACGACGATAACTTGAGTATCGTAGCACTGATCTTCATGAATTTTGGTATGCGCGTAGTTTAGGTCAATAGAATTTATGAGTTCGAAAAAAATGAGGTGGATCGTTAGGGAAGTTGGGGAGATAGGGGATCGTGAGGTCTCAGTTCGGGGCGAACTCCTAGTATATTTTCGGAAGCATTTAGGGTTATGTTACTACATTTGGAGTTAATTGACCGAACGAGCGAAGCGAGTGAGGTATTGTTTTTATTTAGTAGTTCTTTTATTTTTAGGTGGCATATTGAAAAACTGTAACAATATAGAGAAAATAAGTAAGTAGTTTACAATCAAGTAGTCATTTTGCTTAAAGTGACAATAAAGTTTTTTTTTGATTTTGCATAATGTTTGTCAAAATATTACCAAAAAGGCATCTTTTTGCTTTAATTCACTATTCATAATAATAAATAATCTTTTTAAATAGATTCAAAATTAATATAAAAGCGTATTTTTGTGTTTTAATACATTATTCGCACAACCAACGTTCGTAAATTACAAACAAAAATAACCGCTCAACTGTTACTAAAAACAAAAAAATGTGTTTAAATGTATTATTCTTGTAAACAATAGTCACTCATTGATTTGAATATATTGACAAAGTTGACACTTTTCGTTTAGCTACAGTATTCAAGTAAAAAATTAAGTAACTTACCTTGTGAATTGGACGAAAAAAGTTCCTAAACGAAAAATTACACTATTCCACACAGATTCTACCTTACTACGTGGCGTACCGAGTCGCTAATGAAAAAGCGCCATTGTTGCCGTTTCATACTACCGCCGTCCCCACCAAATTACATAGTGACACTAACTAAATCTAGCGTTCTAATGCATGTAGCAATATGGGTGTTTTTGCATTACATTTTTTATACGTAGTGCCACTAGATGGCGTTAATAGTTCAATATTCACAAATTTGGTATAATGACGGTTTGGTTCTCAATGTGCGATATATTCGTGGTATGGAAAGTGATTTACAAACGTCAATTAAACATCACTTCGCAGTAAAATTATATGTGCGAAAGTTTATATTCTTAAAATCTAAGATTAAAAAATGTATGCAATAAAAACCTCATGTAATTATTTAAAAGTGACAAAGTGAGTGAGTGTGTTTCTATAATCACTTTTTCCTTTGATAATTATTGACAGTTCTTTGCTTACATTTTTAATCTAAGTTTCTGAAAAAGGGTAGGGGTAGGTATTAGGTATAAATGTTGAAATGTTTGTGTATCAATCACGCAATAACCACTGAACCGATTGCGATGAAACTTGGTAGGGCAATAGCTAGAGATTTGGATTAAAATATAAGCTACTTTTTATTCCGGTACGATATTCCCGCAGGATTGAGACATACGCTGGTGAAACTGCGGGGCGTAATTAGTTAAGAAATATGTTCTAGTACTAGAGGTGATATTCAATTTGATCCACGTTCCTTTTACGGGAATTAAATATAAAAAGCCGGTGCAGCGCTAATGCTGATAAATGCTCATTTAGCACTCCAGAGATAGGTGTAGGACAATTCAACCACCCACGGACGCAACTAGCACGAACTAAGGCTACGTCCGCATAGAAGCTAGCGAGCTGGCTTAGCGCCTAGAGGCTAGCGAGTCACCTAACCAAAACAAACGGTCTACAAAGTTCGCGGCCGGGCGGCGTTCTGACTGGATGCCTGAACGCAAGTCACTAGGCGCTAAGCGCTAAGCTAGGCGCCTGCCTATGTGGCCGTAGCCTTATAGGGGTTATAGACATCTCTCTTACTTATAAAATATTATTTACACATCACTAAGTTGTGTGACGTTTGTCTCTGTCTGTCAACTTTGAAATTTCATGTGACAGTCTGACAGTAAAAGACAAACGATGCATGGTTTTGCAGCGCATTAATTAGCGCATTAAGTGAGGGGGTCGAATTTCAAGTACTCGCCATTTATAAAATCGCAAATTTACTCGGCTCCACGTTGGTGACAGTCCGCGTATTTACTCGCACCCCTTTTAGAGTTATTAAATTCTTTGAAAGCTAAAAATCCCACAGATTAATTACATTTCGTTATTAAACTATTTTTAGAACCAAAGCTGTAAAACGTAATAATAAAATCAAAGATGCCCTTTAAACGCCCTTACGTTACCACGTTCGGAGTTATCATTTTTAATAATTAGCGTTCTGATTGCCAAAACCGAAACTAACACGAGCATTGCTTTGGCATATGATTTTTTTAAGCATGCATCTTGTTTTGTCATTAAAATGTTTAAGACGTGCACTCACCGCTCCCGCTCACCGCAAGCATTCGCGTGTAATGGAACGCTACATATAGATCGAACATTACATACAGCGCGCACCTTGTGATCCAATCTATAATTTTACATTACAAGGTGATCGCTTGCGGTAAGGGAGCATCTTTAGCGTGTAAACGAGCTACGAAGGAGGCTCGGTAAAAGATTCCGTTCCGGTATCCCATATTGTCTTCTATTGTTTTTATTTTGATCCTCTTTTGTTTCTATTTCGATCGTATTTTGTTTTAGTTTCGATCGTTGTTAGTATGTAGTTTAAGCAATTCGAGTTTGCTATCCACATTTTACTTCTTAATACTCCACTGGGACGGATGAGACTTTTTATCTACCACATAAATAAAAAGTCTCATACGTCCCGGCAGAGCACAAAATCTTTACAGACGGGACGGATGGCACGGTTGGTTTAGTCGACTGGTCTCATCCGTCCCGGTTACGGGACCAAAGAGACCTATCCCTCATAATAAAGAATTGAGTATTAAAACCGACTAATCAGACGGCTCAGTTAAACCGATCAGCTTATCACCATAATCGGCCAACTACCACTTCTAAAATTATTATTTTATCAAAAATTACCTCAATTTACTTCGGTTTCGCGATTTACCTTACTACTTACCAAAATGTTGGATTCCCAAAATCTTAAACTTCAAAAATGGTTCCATTCCCAAATTACATTTTTAGTAAAACGTACAGTCGGAGTATGTGTGTCAGTTTTTAGTCAGTCAGTGATTTTTCTATAAAACCACAGCGCAATTTCGACCTGCATGCACAGAAGGTTTCCCATACACTACAAACATATGACATTTTACCCTTGTCTCCTCCAATCGGCCGGTTTGAATATTTTATAGGGCAAAAATCAATGGTTTCCACGAGAATATTGATTTATTTGTAAAGGGTTTACATAGAGGCTAGAGCCAATATTTACATAGGATTTATATGATTTGGTATTTGGCTGAAGATTTAGTAAATAGTTGCATGAGTATATTGTGTAGGTACTGAAACATTTTATAAAGGGACTATGAAAATAAATACATCTAGGCACTTATCTATACTAATATTATATAAAAAAAAATGTATTTGTTTCTTTGTAATGAATTTTTGAAATCGGACCAGTAGTTTCGTAGCCCATTCATTACAAACAAAGTCATACTTCTTTCTAAAATTATAAACGCGAAATTTTGCAAGCAAAAAACTACTGAACAGATTGCGATGAAACTTAAGAATATAGGTAGCTGGACACCTGTATTAACATACTCGTATAGGCCTTTTATCCCGATATTCTTGCGGGAACGAGACTTACGCGGGTGAAACTGCAGGGCGCAGGTTGTAAAATATAAAAAATACCACGGGCGAACTAGTAAAATATAAAAAATACTATGAGCGAAAATCCTTTAATTCGTAGTAGGTAGGTTATCAAAAGCTTATCAATGACCAAAACATACTATAAAAGTCCACACGTGTTCAGTTATCTATTGTAAAAAGCTCTGTCAATCATGTCTAGGTATAAATCACGATAACTATATTTATACAAGTGATAATTATAGCGAAATTGTTATCAGATTAATAAATATCGCTTTTAATAAAAACACGGTTAAGCTATTTAAAGTTAATGTGCTACTTTGGATTGGATTAAGTACCACTTGTTTTTCTATTGATTCTAAAAATAGATTATGTGGTAGTAAAATTTTTATTATAACGGTGAGTGGTGTATTACCAAAATGTTGAATTTACCGGTCGAATATAAAATATCCAAAACCATGACATATTTCCAAAATGTTTACTTACCTTATAATTGAATTTCCATTATGTTGATGAACACTTAGAAATTGTTGTGTCAAAAACACATTATTTCGAGATAAAAACACAAAGATGTGTTTTGTGACCTACTTATCTAAAAAAATATTATAAAACGTAAGTAATTCAGCTGTTATGATATGTAACCCTAATCTTACTAATATTATAAACGCGAAAGTTTGTATGTATGTATGTATGGGAGGTTGTTACTCAATCACGCAAAAACTACTGAACCGATTGCGATGAAACTTGGAATATAGGTAGCTGAGGCACTGGATTAACACATAGGCTACTTTTTATCCGGATATTACCGCGGGAACAAGACTTACGCAGGTGAACTGCGGGTAGCAGCTACTATATTATATTATAGTTAATCGGGTATCCTCTTTAAGTTTGTTGTATAAACCCATAGAAGTAGTAAAATAATTACTAAAAAGCTTACTTCGTCAAAAAAACGGTCCTGCTTGATGTTAGAGACCCTAGTCTGTCCTCTTTTCACTTTAAGTGTTCGTCTATACCTTACTGAAGACAAAACAAAACTGAATGAAATTCTGAAAACGATTATCTTAACGCCCATTCTAGAGTGAAAAGTTTTGTCTTTATGTACCTGACCCAACGTTGTATTAACACCATAGTGAGTAAAACATGCTTGAACTTCCACAAACTTAGGGGAAAGATCCTAGAGATTAACTACTTTTGTCAAAAACTACTTAGCAAAAGGATTTGTAAGGCGTATTTGAAATGTTGTCTGTTTTCTTTTACACTTTAGTGTTTTGATATGTTTGATACGTTTGGTAAAGTATTGGCAAGAAAATGTCATGTTTTGAGGTCTGAAAAGTCCTCGATATATCCGGCGTTGAATATAATAAAGCAACGCGATTAAAACCAAAAGTTTAAGTTTTTATTAAAAACGGGTAAGTCCCGTTCCCGCGGAAATATCGGGATAAAATGTAGCCTGTGTTTTATTCCCGATATCCAACTACTTATATTCCAAGTTTCATTGCAATCGGTGTAGTACTTTTGGCGTGATTGAGTCCAAACAAACACACACTTTCACATAGTTTATAATATTAGTAGGATAAGTAAATTTTGTTTGACTAACCTAATATATTAATTAAAGAGGAAAGATTATATTTCTTTGTTTGTAACGAAAAAGCTCCGAAACTTCAGGACCGATTTTGAAAATTCTTTACCAACACATTATCAAGGAGTAACATAGTCCACTTTTTATCCCGATATTTCCGCAAAATCTGAGTTATTAGTATATTAAACCTAGCATGTTTTGTTTTTGCAACAAATACTTATTATTTTTAAATTAAACATGTTTTTAATTTGCCTATTCAATACAAACAAAAAAATGAAAAGTTTTCTTCTCTTATTAATTGGCACACAGGTGCATTTTCCCAGTGAACGGATATTAAGCATGGAAGTATTCCTTACGCTTCAAAATGACACAACGTAAAATAGGCCGCGGAGATTAAAAAGTGTGCCGCGACACGAATCTGTCACTTCGGTTGTGTTAATTTACGTATGTATAAATTGTATGTCATTTAAAAAATCAATCACGTTAGAGAACAGTGTATTGCCGCCGGGCCGTCCGCGTAGTCAACACACAATTAGTGAAAATATAAACAAAGTTCCAATATAAAAAAAATATAGCTAGTGGCGTGGTATGTAGTTTGTGTATGCATGCTTCGTATTTGAGTAAGTTTGGCGGTATTATTTGAGGTGAGTTAATATGGAAAAGCTTCTTCCATGCTTGTATCCGTTCACTGTCCTTTTCATAAGGCAGGCCTTTAGTTTCTTCTATTATAATATTTAATAGCTAGATATAGTAGGTACAGAAATATTATATTCTGATGACATGATGTCGTGTCAGTGTCGCGCGATTTACTATCGCATGTCTTCACGTCACGCGATCGGGCGACAATCGACAGATAGTGCGTGACACGTGGAAATAGATAGTAGAGCATAGTGCGCGCATTGGGTACTGGAAGTGACTTTGAAATTTGAGGGCTACTTAGTTGATTGATCAGTTTCTAAAATTTAAAATTAGGACGGCTTGCATAAGCCCTTTTTTATCTATTTTTTCATATTAATGATTACTTATTACCTTTAAAATAAGTCAACAAAAAACAGTAAATTAACCAATCAATAAGGAGCAGATTTTTATATTAACTAGGTACCTTATAGGTAACATGTTTTAACAAATTACTACTTGTCATTTTACGTGTTAAGGAGTTTGTGATGAAAAGGTAACTAGTATGCCGTAGTATTAGCGTCAAGATGGCGGGACCAACTCTCCAATATAAAAAAATTATATTGTCAGATTTAATACCAAATTAGCACTATTTGGTACCTCAGTTAAAAAAAATGTTAGGTACCTCTCTAGTTTAAAAGATATTTAACAAAAATCCCGGTCCCGCCATCTTGACGTCAAGATAAAAGTTTAAATAAAAGTTGAAAGAAAGTATAAGTCGCATACAATATAAAGTTTTATTATTGGAGAGTTGGTCCCGCCATCTTGACGCTAATGCCGTAGTTAAAGGACTTATGAGCAGATATCAAGTAGCCCTAACTGTGGGAAGTCGATTCTCCCATAAAAGGAAATCCAATCAAAAATTCTCGACAACACAATCATATATTATGCTCATAGAACCTTTATACCAAGTTTCATCAAGATATTTGAACCACTGGAATTAAATATGTAAACAAAAGTAACAGATCCGCATGTATTTTCTCGCTCGTTGTGTATTTGTGCGAGCGAGACTGCGCACTTTTCATTAGCCTTTCTCATTATGAAACAACAGAGATACAATTATTAAAAAATCGGCTTTCGTCGGACTTTCTATTCGTCAAAACCTTATTTTGCCAGATTTGAAGTACATACGCCTCGCTCAGTCACATACAAAGGTAGTTATTGTACCACTTAAGGGTTGTCTAAGACCTTAACAGAATATACCTGACGGATTCATCGAAAATTGCTGATTGTTTTCTGACGCAATGTTTTCGAATATTTTCATTAAAAGAATTAGTAGATGACATTGTTTCCTACATTTTGATGTACAAGACAAAAACTTCTTATTATTTTGAAACCTTAGCCCGTTTAAGACAAAAAATATGCTTAGATTTCGACATCTTTCGACACTTAAAACGTTGAAAACAAAAACGTTTTGGACGAAAAAGTTAAAAAAAACATTGCAAAAATTATAAACAATTGTCGGCTTTACCATCAAAATTCATTGAAGCATACGACCTAGAGTGGTATTTTAAACAGTCAGAAAATCTATTGGTATGCGAAGAATGATTGAATGTATATGCGCGGTCTCGCTCCTGCATTCGTCGGATTTATCGATGAATCCAACAGTGATTTGATCAAAAAAACTAGGCTGGTCTCTACTAGAGACTAGAAGGACTAAATGACGCCTGATGGTAAAGCTTTTTTATCTCGGCTGAGTTTCGTATGTTACAAATTTAACTATTCGTAATAGAAGATGACTTAAAATTCGATCATCGTTGTTATTACTAAAAATGTTAACTAAAAACTCAAATATTTATATGATGAAAGTGACAGCTTGTTTTATTGTTTACTTTTGTTTTCTACAGTTTGTTTACTTTTTCCTATGAAAGTTGAGAGTTCCATGTTTACATTTTTAAACTAAGTTTTTAAAAAAGGTTACAGGCATAATCTAAGGTCTTATACACCTCTTAATTTAAAAACTCACCACATCGATCATTATCGTTGAAAAATACCTTTTTCACCTAACAAATTCACAGAACACGAATCCGCCACCATTACGCCGTATCACATTTTGTCATTGTGTAACAAAGGTACAACAAAAGGGCCTTAAAAGTGGAGCCTTTTTTATCTTCCATTTTCTTTATATCCCCGAAAACCGCTCCTATTATGTTCCTTTGTATAGGTGACTAGTTTCGTCCACCATACTTCACTTCAGACTTTTAAAAAAAAATATTCTTAGGTCTGTGCTAAATAAGATTTATTTAAAAAACATTTATCCTATGAAGTAGGTACTTATTTCGAAGGTTTTATTTTTTAGTACCTACATTTACTACACTACCCTCATTTCAAGGCAAAATTTTATTAAGAAAAATGCTTGTTGTTCCAAAATTTTGTGCTCTATATTTAATGCAACACATCAAGACACCTAAAGCGTTAGAAAAAAATACTATATAGAAATTATAGAATTTGTAATTAATTACCTACATAAATTAATACATAATACTTTTTTCCTCATGAGTAAAAATGATTTAGAAAACAGTGATTAAATAAAAAAAAGTCGTAAAAAACCTCTGAAGTCGGTCAATTTTCTGGATCTGTTTGAAATTTATCTGCACGACGACGTCAAATTTCAGAAGTTATTTACGTATTTTTTTATTTTTCTTTGCTCTTAAAAAGTGGAAAAAAATAGTCTGCCAATTTTCTGGATCTGTTTTTTTTATCTGCACGACGACGTCAAATTTCAGAAGTTATTTACGATATTTTTTATTTTTCTCTGCTCTCAAAAGCTGTATTTTAAATAGTTTTTTCATCTCTCCGGTTCGGAAAGTTTAGTTTTCATGGATAGATATCCAGTTGCATATGGTAGCTCATTTCACCCCTAAGGTGGAAAGTTGCACGTATAACAATTTACTATTTCAATACCACTTCGTTCACCTTATGCTAGATCGGACGAACGTAGGTAGGCTCTTCAATTCTCTCTATATCCAACCACCCGTCACCCATTACGTCTATTGTATAGAAGATTTACGCACACATGTCACCATAATGCGTCACTCTGATTTAGATTGGCACATTTCGTTTACTATCACCCGCCGCTATCACTCGATATCGCTAAATGATTCGGTTTTTGGCGTTCCGTATCCAAAGGGTAAAAAGGGGACCTTATTACTAGACTTCGCTATGTGTCTATCTGTCCGTCTGCCATCAGGCTGTATCTCATGAACCGTGATACCTAGATAGTACACATTTTTACAGATGTTGTCAGTATTCTGTAGCCGCTATAATGACAAATAATGGGAGTTTTGGCGAGAACGCGTTGAAGAGATGTGTTGCTAAATTTTCATGTTTGTGAAACCTAGTTCAAATGCGTGCGAATTGTTTGATTTCGGCGGCATATTAATCAATTTAGTTTCGTGAAGGTGTATAAGTGGAATGTTAGTGAAAATCGGTGCAAAACATAGACTTTAGTTAGCGTTGTCTCCAGAGCTCCGTGAACAATCTTTGTAAATGGCCGCCGCGTTTACAAATGATTCCCTAGACTTGACTTTAACTTTGACGACTTGACTGTTTCGATGCAAATAACTTGCATAATATATTAATAATACTTGACACTGGCAAAATTTCCTAATGGCCATATCGGTTCACAACCGATAAGAAATTAATGACAAATAAAACAAATATTTAAGTTAACGTTATCGCGATTTATTTTCACATCTAGTAATAAACGGCGTCCGTGGTAAAGATAAGTTGTTGTAATTGTTTAATTTACGTTTTTGGTGCAATAAAGATTTTTTTCATTCATTCATAAATGCAACGTGCATCGTTATTACGTGTGGTCCTGAGTTTGCTTTAGGGTTCGGTACATAATTATTATAATAATTAAATAATTTTCTATTTATGCATCTTTAACCCATAACAGCGTCCATTAAAGTTAGGCATGTACGAATAAAATGAATAACAAATGTTCTTGAATCCGCAAACAATAATGGTAACCTTGTCTTGCGCGAGTTGAACTCGCACTTGGCCGGTTTTTGTCGATACCCTCGCCTTCACGATATGGTCCCGATGTGTTTTTATCGAGAATCGATTTGTCGTGTCACGTAACTAGTACAATTGTTGCTAAGGGGACAAAGATTAGACGAAACAAAAGGGTTTTTAGGATTCTGTGAGTAATGGGTAAAAACTGGACTTTACTGTCCATCTGTTTATCTGTGACGAGCGAGACTGTTTCTTATCTCATGAGCTGTTATAGTAAGCCCCACAAACAAAGATATGACAAACTAGACTTAAGTCACGTTTCCACTGACATTCACTGATATATCACTTACAAGAGCAAGACAAAGCATTTAGCCACGCATAAGGTCGTTTGTGAATACGTCTATTAGACAGTTGAAATTGTCACAGATGATGCTTATTCCGTTGCCGCTATAACAATCTTATTAATATTATAAACGCGAAAGTTTGTATGTATGTAAGTATGTATGTATGTGAGGTTGTTACTCTTTCACGCGAAAACTACTGAACCGATTGCGATGAACCTTGGAATATAGGTAGCTGGATACCGGGAATAACACATACGCTACTTTTTTCCAGATATTCCCGCGGGAACGGGACTTACACGAATGAAACCGCTGGGCTCAGCGAGTACATAATAAAACAAAATTTAAACAAGTAATGTAATTCCATACAGCAGCAGTGTTTTTTTTTGTGATAATTGTACGGCACCTTTTGTATAATACGCGAGTCCGACTCGCACTTAGATTACTTATTATAAATTACTTGTCTTCGGCGGGAATCGAATCTGCAACCTTCTGTTGTAGCCAAGTCTTGTAGCCTAGTTTCAGTGACGCTTCAGAGGCCGTCACAGAAAGGCCACGCGTCTTTTAGGGTTAAGTGCCAAAAAAGTAATAACGCGGGAACCCTTTTAAACATCAGACAAACGGACTTTGCTGTCCGTCCGTCTGTCTATCATCATGCTGTAGGTACCTCATGAACTGTGATCTACAAAACGAAGTCGCAGGTACATGCTAGTTACAAATATTTTACTACTGTATTACTAGTCTTAATGTCTCCACAGAGTGCCGTATCTCTACTCTTTACTTCGGTTAGTTATGAATTTCTTAGTGCATAAGTGATTTAGTCTACAGACCTTAGAAGTTTTATCGTTTAAGGTCGTACCATAACGTCAAATTATGAAAGGGATAGCGCTAGCGAATTTCACATGTGTAAAAAAGACGTAAGTTTCAACTATGCGAAATTATAAAACATAAGATTAAAAAAATTCAAGTTTATACAGTTTATCAAAAAAATGTTCTGAGCATATTTATGAAATAGTTATAACCTTATTTTATAACTATAAATTCCTCAAAAAACTAGAGACTCCTACAGATATTTATATCCGGAGACATTTAAATGGTATTTAATTTTAAGATTTGTTTTTATTTAGTTTTAGTCACTGTTTGTCTTCCAAATAAAAATAAATAAAAAATATTTGATAAAACATCTAAAACACATTTTTTATATACTTTTCTTTCGTGAATTTGTATTACAATCGTGCTTTTACGTTAGGATATGAAGCCGTATATTTTCTGTTTCTAGATTACGGGTTATTCTTATTACTATGGTTCACTGTTACGAGGATTATCAATATTTAAACAAACCGATGACTCATCGTAACAAAAGGTAATAAATGCATTTCGTTTGTTACAGGAAAAATGCCGTAATTAACATGGTGATAAAGTAGAAAATCGACCGACAAGATGGTGACCAGGAGCTTTCTGGTGTTGGGTTTCCTGCTGTCCACGGGGGTAAGTCATCCTTCTTTTATTATGTCAAATTTTGCTCTGCGCGTTTCTTAAGTTGTAGAAGATGGTTAAATACAGCAGCAGTAAAAAAATTTGTCACGTACTTTAAATCCCGATACTTCCACAGGATCAGGACTAAGACGAGTGAAACCGCGGGATGCAGCTAGTAAATTCCAATTTCCAAGTATAATGGTTTCATCCAATTTATTTTATAGTTAAATTACCTATTATTTATTAAAACTAGTTGGAGCTTTTATTATAAGTTACGGAATTGTAAATAAAGCTATTTGTGCATAAAGTAAAGACTCGTTTTATGCACAAATAACCATTACTCTAGCTTAGGTAGCTACATAAAATTGTGGCCGTATATTATTTACGAGAGTAAATGTTTTGATCGTGGGAATGTATACGACGGAAGTATGACTATATTGGTTGGAGTAAATGCAGGCATATAAACGACCAAAATTGAAAATCCAAGTGGGATTCATCGAAAATGGTTAATTATTTCAAAACGGAACAGTGTTGACATTGTTTCCTAAATTTTAGTGCAGTTTCCAGACAAATTCGTTAAAGAATGTTGAAGTCTATCCACATTTTAACCAACACAGTAAACACTCTAGTAGGTAGGTACTAGAAGATACATAAAGGTGCTTCCCACAATTGTTTCTCGTTTTTTATCATCCTCTTATAGCGCCAGAAAAGAGGTCTTCTTATAAAATCAAAATTATAATAAAAAGTCCCAAGATGCAGGTTCAAGTCCTGTCGGGTGCGAAAATTTTTGGAAAGCGTTTCTTTAAGTATAGTCCCGACTACTTTAAAAATCCACAAATAAGTTTTATTTTTCTTTTCTTAATAGTTCTATTTTTATATTTTAAAGTTATTTTTATTTTTTATTAGCAGGACGATTTAGATCCTGCAATAAGAAAACCACGGTAAGGCCTAATTCTTCAAGTTCTTCTTTTTCATTAATTGAAGCTTTTTTTTATTAGCAGGACGATTAGGTTCTGCAATAAAGAGACCATGGTAAGGCCCAATATCTCAATGTCTTTAGAGACATCTTACGTATGTTAAAAGCATTGTAAAGTAGTGCGGAACCGGAGCAGCTCGCTAGTGCTTAAGTAATACGAAATATATTGCTACGTAATATTTAACTATGAATTTACCATTTTATCACCAATTTATAGCAGAGATACATCAAACAGGCTCATCAATAGTCATTAGTATTTGAAATGCCAAAACAAATCAACAAGTTGATTAATATTTACAACTACTAAACTACTTATATTGTGAATGCGAAAGTCTGTCTGTAGGTTTTAATATAGTAATTAAACTATAGGTTTTAAAATAGTAAGCCAAAAAACGTTAAAGTCAGCGGAAAGTAAATAAGTTAACTAGTATGTTTGTTAGGCCTATCGTCCACGTAGCCGCACGTCATACGCACGCTTTCGTCAATTAACGATTGCAAGACGAATTCTTGCATCTTGCGTAGAAACAATGAAAACATGTAACTACTCGACCGGCTCTTCAGACGGACTGAGACGATTTATAGCGTGACTGACTATTGCACAAGGCAGCGTGGACATAATAATATTATTATGCAAAATACGCCTATCTTCATGTGTAGGTTACATGCATCCTACAAAAGATGAATGTGTGGACAGTAGGCCTTACTCTTTGACACTAAAACTACTGGACCGATTTCCGTAGTCAATTTGCTCTGATAACTTTGCGAGTAACTCGCTATTCATGGTACACACGCAATAAAAGTTGTGATAACCTAAAAATAGAATTTATTCTTATGGCTTAATATGTCTAAATGTGAAAACATGGTTATTAAAAAACTTTTATATTTGAGATGTTTTACTGATTATCTTTGAAATTCTCCAGTTTTTAATAATTTAATTTGGTTTTTTAGTTATGCTCAATACATTTTTTTGATAAACTGTCTAGTTAATATTAGATTTTTTGCTCTAAAATAGTCGCATCCTACGTCTTTTTACAATCTGAAATTCGGTTCCGTTATCCTTGTCACAATTTATATTGTTGGTCGACCTTAATAATTGGGACAAAAACACTTAATTGTGATCAATTTGGACTAATTGGGAGATCATTAGGCTTCATAGTGGTCAAATTTTCACTCACCTATCACTGCAGCGTGAAACCGCGCTGCACTGTTAGTTTAGTTCGGTTTAGTTTGAGTAAAAATAATAATTTGAACTGATTTGCAATAATGTAGTAAAATTATATATTTAAAATAGATTTAGTTTTATTGATGTTTTTACATTATTTATTGGATCTTATTAACTAATGATGAGTTATGCATTAATTATTATTACACATAATAAATCTTATACGTGAACAGCTACCTTTAAGGCAGGTTTGCATTGCGTCAGATGCAAGCCAGTCAGTGTTTTGTACACTTAGATGACTATACTTAAAGAAATGCTTTCCAAAAATTTCGCACCCGAAATTTTTGGAAAGCGTTTCTTGAGTAAATACAAACAAACATATTATTTTTTCCTAGTTATAATATTAGTGTAGTGTATTAATAATCGATATAAAGATGTAGGTAGATAGATTCTGATTTGTAAAATATTATGTAGGTAGTTAGTCAATAAATGCTCGTCATTCGTTACGGTTGGTTTCCTTTCTTCTCCTGTAATTAAGTCCTGAAGTCAGTATTTCACAATTAGTAAAGATTTATGTATAGCAAGACTATAGCACTGCAGCTACTAAAGCTAAACTAAAGGCGATCAAAATATAAACAAAAGACAATCGTTCTCAACACTCAAAAGAAGCCGTCAACCAACAAAACCGTCTCTATGCACACCGCTAAACTATACTGTAATTTAACTAAAATATGTTATGTTCATTTTAAAGGCAATCAAAATGTAAACAAAAAAGATCTTCCCCAAAACCCCAAAGAAGTATTCAACCAACAAAAACCGCCTCTCTGTACCACCACTACATTATAACTGAGTCTGTACTACACTCAATAAACAGTAGATATGAAACCACGACCACTAAGGTTGGCGTAAGTTTCCAAATTACACCATTACAACTGTATAATTTGCTGTAAATGCAAATATCTGTCCAGTACACACCACCCAGACGACGATTTACAGTTATTTACAGATTTCAGGTTTTCAGGCGTATGTTTAACGTTTTGATTGGAACACAAATGGCTTGTTATGTGGTTTGGATTTTGTAGTTAATTGATAGTAACTGTTTAGTATTGTTTTGATTCAATTGTAGTGTCCGTAAAGGGATATTAAACAAGTTTCAAGCTTTGATTTTAGAGTTCCGTACACAAAGGATAAAAATGGAAATTTTTCACTGTCCGCCTGTCTTTCTGCCACTCAGTTGTGTCTCTGAACCGTGATGGCTAGATAGTTGATTTCTGTAGCCGTAAAATAACCTAGAATTAAGGATGAAAATTTATGAGTATGTGTAGAAGTGTGTGTGGCTTCTTCACTTAAAATCTGAAGATGA
This sequence comes from Idaea dimidiata, assembly GCA_949358125.1. Classification (NCBI taxonomy): domain Eukaryota; kingdom Metazoa; phylum Arthropoda; class Insecta; order Lepidoptera; family Geometridae; genus Idaea; species Idaea dimidiata. The sequence goes on from OX442334.1 coordinate 15,254,352, forward strand.
AAGATGAAACTCAGTATGTCAACTCAGTTTTTTATCCCGATGTTCCCAGGGGATCAGGTCTTACGCGGGGAAGAAGGAGAGATAAGGAAATCTCGGCATGGGGTCAGATATAAAAGAAATGAAAATTAGTTCTAAAATATTTTAACAGATGGATGTATTCATTTTAATTTTTAATTAAAAAATGCAATATAAGCAATCTCAATCTTAAATGTTTTTTTTACTCTGGCATCTGAAAATATTAAATATCCAGTTAAAAATGTATTTATTGACATTTTATTATCACTACAAGACATAATAGTAACTTGTAGTGGCCACTAGGTGTCGCTACTTTCCCTTGAGCTTCAAAAACAATTCTCACAATAATTCGCATTACGACGGTCCAGAATCGATGTATGAGAGGTATCTGTACGTTGGTAGTATGTGATCTGTGGTCTCGGCAACCGGCACAGTAAGGAAGGTTCATTACGCTGTTGCATTAGACATCGCACTGGGACGGCGGCGGCAGTATGCGGTACTGAACAATTTACATAATTATTACAACAAACATAACACCGAGTCCCTCTTGCTTTATATTACATACGAGCGCCTGAAATTCAGGTTGAAATTTCATACTGTGTTTTAGTTTAAAGTGTGGATTTTGAGATTTTTCTTTATTTACAATTTTACTATTTTCCGATATCGCTCCTGGAAATACATTTTCAATTTGTTCAATTATACTTTTGATGTTCTAAGTTCTTAAATAGATATTTTTTTCGCGTAAACGGTATAAGAAATATGTTTGAGACATCAGCTCTAATATTAGGTACATATAATATACATATCTTAATGTTCGAATTTTATTCCAACTTTTTTTAAGGTTAATATTATGTGAGTAATAATTGCGAACAATTTTGACTTTTGAACTGATGAAGCTCGTCCATCAGAGTCGAGTTTGAAATGCAATATCATGCGACCATTAACCTTCTACCCTCTTATAAGAGACCTGTCTAAATTCTTTGCTTTTAAACTAAAATGGTAAAACCAATAGAAGATGCAAACTCAACCAATCGAGATGATTCGGAAAATCCGTTTCACAAATTGGAAAAGGAAATTTTCCAGCTTAAAATCGAATAAACTCTACGGTACTGGGAAACACAAAAAATCTACACTCAAAGCAAATAATAATTAACATTTACTGTGTTTTCTGGAACGGAAAATTTTTCTCTCCTTACCGTTCGAAACGTTTAGCGGAGAAAAAGTCGTGTATTGGAGAATATTAGGTAAACTGTTTCAGGTACAGTTGTATAGCAAAAGTGTATATGTTCAAAACAAAACAAAAGTTTATAAATCGACATATCGTGTTGCGTAAATTCAATTTTGTGTAATCTTCTGGGACAAGAATTGTTAGTAACTTACCAAGTAAGTAACTGAGTAGAAAGTTTCCAAGATTAAAAAAAATAGTGTTCTAAAATTACTATAATTCTTTTATTTCTGTCTGAAACAAAAATATTTTGCATAGTATTAGGTTACGTACTTTTGTCACCACCAGTACAGATGTGTCAAAAATATTAATAAAATATATACTGAGCTCCTTATTCTGATTGAAAAACATTAAGATACTAGTACCAAATTAAAGAAAGGTGGTTATGCATTATTGTTACCTGACTGTACAAAACGATATAGAAAAAAAAACACAGAAATATTACAGAAAAAAATTACATCTGATTGAAAAGTAGGAACATTGATTTATTAAATAAAGAAATCGTCAGAGTGTGAAAACCTTTACGGATCACTCACACGTTGTCAATTTTCAAGCCTTTCCACTTTATGGACGACCATTTTATACTTGACTTTATAAATATTGACTTTACAGACCTGTCAGGTTTGCAACAATTTTGCTTTCATATTGTATAAATCTGCACTTTAAAAGAAAATGTCTAGTAAAAATAATAATGTTAGTTTTAAAATCCAGGTCCAGTCCAAACCTCAACTTGGAACCAGAAGTCCAGGTTCTAAGTTTAGGTTCAATGAACAAAGTCGTTTAATTCAAAACTGGGAGCAGGGACTAATTGACCGCTTCTGTGATTTAATTTTAGTCATCGAAATAGAAATTTGACAGAAAAATTAAATTGAATTTAAACTCATTTTTCTGTTGTAATCGCTTTGCTTTTACAAAATTAAGCATTTTGTTTGTTACGGATCGGGTAATGGGCACCATCGTCAATTTCAAAATCAGAAACGAATTACTCCTTCTCTAATCAATGAATTCGAAAACAGAACAATTGGTACTACCATCAAATATCCAACTGGGTTGCCGATTGAATTATAAACAAAAGACGATCGAAACAAAAACAAAAGACGACAAAGGCTAGGAAAACGGCACCGTGTGAGATCGACACATTACATCTGCTGTGTATAGATCTACGAACACCTCAAGAGTTCCTCGAAACACTTTTCTAAAGCTTATATATTTTATTTTCCTTTTGACGTCGACTTTTATCGGTGCAAAGGTTTTTAACCCCCTCCGTTTACTAATACTTACTTTGCGTTATGTGTTACTCGAGTTCTGATGAAAAATTGGCAATATACCTTTTATTTCTTTTATAGAAAAGGGGAAATTACTTTTTGAAGTAGGGTACCTAGAAGTCCTCAAACTTGCAGGTATAGGTACTAAAGGTGTTTCTCCGCCGCGGGCATTCACTTGTAATGTAACATTGTAGAATCGCCTCGCGCGCCGAAAGTTATGCCCCAATCTGTAAGGTTAAAATGAGAGGAACGGAATCACCTATATAGTCCTCAAACTGTTGGTATACAGGGTTATGGTTTTCGAATCCAACACCGTTCAGGGGGTGATTCTCCACATCAAAACGAACTTTTGTTCTACGACTTTTAGAAATTCGAAGTAGTTTTCGAAAAAAATTCAGTGTAAAGTTTACTTGAAAATCAGCTGTTTCTTAGAGTAATTGCCATTAATTAATAGTTTTATTGACTTTAAGTTGTCCTTAAGTTTGGTCTACTACAATAAAAACTTAAATTGATTTTATTTTCAAAAACCAGTTGTTTTTCAGTGAAATATAACCTTAAATTTAAAAAAAAATTATATCGAATTTCCAAAAATCGTAAAACAAAAGTTATTAATTAAAAGTAACCGTCTTGATAGGGGAACTTTTCACCCCCTGAACGGTTTTGGATTCGAAACCCATAACCCTGTATAGTCGGGAATCCATCGCGAGCAGAGCGTTCATAGATCATACATCTTTCTTTTTTTCCGTGTCTTTTGTATGAAGACAGAACGGACGCGACAAGAACAAAAGTCGAGAAAAACAGACGAAAGCTTTGTATATCGATTCGACATAAAGGTCCGATTATCTTTCTCTCAAACGACGAGAAAAAGAGGCGAAACTTTTATGTCGATTCGATAAAATGTTACTCGTACGATCATGCTAGTCTAGCAGAGCATAGATAGGTACGCACTACGAAAAGTAACTTTTTAACCGACTTCAAAAAAAAGGAGGAGGTTATCAATTCGTCTGTATGTATAATTTTTTTTTTTTTTTTTGTATGTTTACCGATTACTCGAAGACGAATTGACGGATTAAGATGATTCTTTTTTTAATGGATAGGTAGGAGCTCCAAGATGGTCCCATAAAAATTTGATGTGGATCTGATGAGGATCTTCGGAGTGATGAACGGAAATGCTCCTCAAAACGCATTAATCAATCCAGTTGTTTATCGATTACTCGAAGATGGCTTGACCGATTTTGATGATTATTTTTTTAATGAAAAGGTGGAAGCTCCGAGATGGTCCCATAAACATTTGATGAGGATCTGATGAGGATCTTCGAAGTGAGGACCGGGAATGCTCCTCAAAACGCTGTATTCAATTCAATTGTTCATCGATTATACGAAGATGGCTTAACCGATTGATATAGTTCTTTTTTTAATGGAAAGGTGGAAGCTGCGAGGTGGTCCCATGAAAGTTTAGTAAGGATCTGATGAGTATCTTCAGAATGATGGACAGGATAGCATCCCAGAATTCAATAAATTACTCATTTTTGGACTTCTACCAAAAAGAATAGACCCCTAAGTACTAAGTACAGATTGATGGGGCACCTGAAACCACCTTCTCATCAGCAAACTCCTCAATAATGAAAATTACGGTAACAATATTGTTGATTTTTAGGTAGGTAAGTATACTAAAAAGGGTAAAATAAAAAAATAATTTATCAATTAAAAAACCGACTTCAAAAAGAAACAAAAAATAATTTAAAAAACAACCAAAAAAAAAGAATTGATAAAAATGACCAAAATAACCTCTACATAGGTACAGAGCCACCGACTAATTAATCTGTTTTATCATCTGAAGTCGGGCAGTTTTACTGGTTGGTAAAAAAATTCCGTTCCAACGAGAAAGTGTATATTAATTAAAACTTTTTGATTCCGACGGAGTAAATAGTCAATAGTAAGCATACGAACTGTTTTTGATTAAACCTTTGGATTTGTAACTTTTTTTGAGTTTTCGTAATACCAGGTGTTTTTTTTATGTAATCAGTAAGAACAGGTCATAGAACTGTCGTAGCTACGAAAAAAAAGTTACTTATGAGAGATATCTTTCCTTGATTTTGAAAATGAAAATGAGTCAACCTTGAAAAAGCCAACTGTAAATCCACGAATAAAAAACGCGATTCAACCGGATAAATAAAGTGTTTTATTAATAAAAATGAGTACAATACAGAGAAGAGCGCCTATTTTTTTATTCCTAATATTTATGTATAAATCTATGTGTAAATGATTCATTTATACATAGATTTTTCGGTTTGAATGGCGTTTTTTATAATAATGTGATTTGTTAACCCCCAAGACCCGAAACATCGGGCGTTGAAAAATGGTTAATATTTATAATCTATCTTCTATCTATCTATACTTATAATAAAAGAAGAGAGGACAAAAGTCTGAACTTGGAGGTAAATTTAAAGAAAAGTTTCTTAGAGGTCTTAGGAAAAGTAGGAATAGAAGAAAATTATATAATTTTTAAAATTTATCTGTCTGCCTGTTTCACTGTTTGTTCCTTATACAATCAAAAACTATCAACAACTATTAAAATAAACTATTGGATAGTTCTATTTTTAAGGAACCTTGTGGTATACTTTACATCGAAGTCGAATTAGTAAAACTCGAGTAATGAAAGAAAAAGTCGGCTATGCACTATTTCTACGCAGACGAAGTCGCGGGTAACAGCTAGTAATTAATAAAAGAAAAGTGATTAAAACCGAATAATGACTTTAATTTCATATGAGCACCGCAAAAACCTAAGAAAAATGACTACATGATTACAATGATTACACCTACGTGTAATAGTGGATTTTGAAATTTAATTATTTTATGTAAATTAGTTATAATGAGTGGTACTGGTAGAGAATGTTATAAAAAATGGTCTTTGTTTATAAAATATAAGTAAAATATGAAATATTAGGGGTTAAAGTATGAAATTGCCGATTTGTACTGAAAATCTTATTTGTTTATTTTTTAAATTTTTAACAAATTTATTTAATCAAAATAGTTGCCATTATTATCTATACATTGCTGCCATCTAATGGGAAGGTTATTAATGCCTTTGCGATAGAACTCCGACGATCTAGACTGCACAAACTGTGTGAAAGCATTTTGTACTGCCTCCTGGGAAGAAAACTTCTTGTCACGTAGATAATTGTCCAAATCACGAAAAAAATGGTAGTCCGTTGGAGCAAGGTCTGGTGAATACGGAGGATGACGAATGGTTTCTAAGTGCAGTTCCTGAAGGGTCAAAATGGTTTCTCGTGCTGTGTGAGGTCTCGCGTTGTCGTGGAGCAATAATGGCGAAGATCGATTCATGAGTCGGGGCTGTTTTACTGCTAGTTTTGTCAACATGGTTCGGAGTTCGGCACAATAGACATCTGCCGTAATTGCTTGACCAGATCGAAGAAAACTATAGTGAATAACACCATGCTGAGACCACCAAACAGTTACCATTACCTTTTTATTGGTAAGTTTTGCTTTAGGACACTGTTGTGGCATTTGACCTGGGGTCAGCCATTGCATTTTTCTTTTCCGGTTATCATAAAGAATCCACTTTTCATCACATGTTACAATTCGATCCAATATTCCTTCATTTCTGTACCGGTTCAACAAGGCAACACAAGTTTCAACACGCGTTTCTTTCTGCAGATCAGTCAAATCATGAGGCACCCATTTTTCGTATTTTTTTATTTTATTGATTTGACGCAAGTGAATCAATAAAGTGGGTAAGGTAACGTTAAACCATGCCTCTAATTCCTGGGTAGTTTGACTAGGATCGGCTTCCACTATCTCTCTTAATTCATCGTTATTCACCTGTGTGGGCGGTCTTCCTCGTGGCTCGTTCTTTAAGTCGAAATTTCCATCACGAAAGCGTTTAAACCAAAATCGCACGGTGCGTTCATTAGTAGACCCCTCTCCAAACGCAGCATTGATATTGCGGGCTGTTTCTGCCGCGTTAGTTCCGCGTCGGAACTCGTATTCAAAAATCACTCGAATTTTCGCAGTATCCATCTTTCTTGTCTAAATTGAATAACAAAAACAATTGAAAGTCGATATTCAAATGTTTCACATTTTTTAAAAAAAGAACAACAAAAAAAAAAAAAAAAAAAAAAGAATCACAGAAACCATTTGAAAAAAGTTTCATTCGAAAACCTCAAACCATGAAGATTCTATGTCAATTCAAAGAACCTATTGCAATAAAACAGCAATTTCATACTTTAACCCCTATTACAATGAATTCGCAGGACTTTTTCAAACGATATTTATTTATAGAATATCAACATTAAAAAAAATACCACCCAAATCTTTCGAGTACTCAACGACAGTTCAAAACCTTAATGTTCGCAGTAGATTGCCTGGTGTCAATATAATATTTATATTGTAACGTTATTTGAGCAAGCAACGGATATTGTACGTCCAGGGAATCGTCTTTGAGAATCTCATCATATTACGGGCTGTAAACGGGTTGGGATGGTGGTATTCAGCAATGTAATATTCACATTTCATTTTAAAAACTTTGGCTAAAATTCTAGTTTTGTTTTTATTTCAAAACAGCCCCTGGGACAAGTATTTTATTTAGAACTTGCTAGTTTAAGACTATATCCTCTTGGTTATTTTTTAAATAAGCTCCGAATATGTTATTGGGAAAAAAACATACAAATATATTTCGCCGGAAGGTCAGCGCTGCAGCGGATTTAGTTCTGCTGCGGTGTTTTGTTGAGGCGTGAATTTTTCAAGCCAACCCAGATCGGTGTTGGTCTAGTGGTAGATATCCCGACTTTCATTCCGAAGGTCGTGGTTTCGAATCCCGGCTGACCGCGCTCACCAATGTCTTTTTCCTTGCGGAAAAGTTATGTGCGTTAATAACATCGCTCATACGGTGAAGGAAAACATCGTGAGGAAACCCACGGAGGCTTAGTTAGCTCCAGACGTATTGACCAGTTCTTTCCTCTGGGCATGGCTGACTAGGCTGGGAGGGTGGTATAGGTGATGGGCAAGCCTACTCCACCTAACAACGTCCTGGGCAAACAGCGCCATAAAATAGCATGGATTAAAAAGTTGCTTGCGCTGTATAAATCATCTAAATTTAGATGAAAAGGACAATTATATAATTTTTTAATATATTTTAGTTAAAATAATATAGTTTATATAAAATATATTAAAATAATAGTTTATGAGACTGCATCATAATATAATAGACATTAAAACACAAATATGTTTATGAATCCAAGTAACTGTTCGGTCACCTTTTACGACCCGACTGGCGGACGAGGATACAGTAGGGGTATTCTATAAACCTGGGTTATGAGCCAAAAATCATTAAATGGTCATAAAGCACCTGATAATATGTGACTCGGTTTAAGTTGAGCAAGCATGCTGCTTGCTTAGAAGGTATTGGCCCCCTATCCCAATTATTTTGAACGGTCAAGATTTTATTTGAACGGTCAAAATTTTAAGACATACAAACTTTCAGCTTTATAATATTAGTAGAGAGAATTATACATTATCTAATTTTTCCTTTCCATTTTCTCAAAATTGATAGGTACATTCAAAAATGATAAGTTCTGGTATACCCCCATCCACAGTCCCCTAAGGCTAGGGGTGTCGATTTTCCGAAATGGTTTGCCTCCTCTTTTATTGAGGCACTCAGGGCGCAATGTTTATTGTATCTCTGATGGACAACCCTGACAAACAGAATGTATTAAGAAATTAAAATTTTATTTTGTCGTAAAACGAGTCTCTTTCGGAGAATTGGCTGATTTTATAACATTTTAAAATTAAAGTTACTACCAACAAGAAATATTTGCAACAGGGAAAAAATAAAGTAGAAAATGTCTACTTTTATATTTAATATGTTAAGACTAACATTATAATGGGAACCTAAGGTAACTAAATGTAAAGGAGTCCTAAGCTAACTAAATGTTACCTAGAATAATCCTAAAGATATGTAGAGACCTATCCTGTGTTCACGGCAACAAATTGTAAAAGGCCTAAAGTTACCTAAATTAAAACCTAAAGTTATCCTAAATTACCTGAACTTACCTATAGCTATTCTACCTACCTACTCTACCTAATTTTATTTATATTCTTAGTTTGTGTAATGTTTTATAATGGCTCGTGAAAATCTAGTGGTAATCGGACCTACGTAGTGAATTGTAGTGACCTAAGTTCTTTTAGATAATATAGACAAGATTTCCTGAAAGTCCTACACCTGACCTAATAAACCTCTGTACCACCTATCCTTCTATAATAAGCAAGATTTATAGAAAAATCTAAAATGATCCTCTACTGCTGTATTTGTACAAAACTACTTACTACTTGAATTTAACTATTACTGAACCCTAAAATTTACTATAAGATATCTCTATTACATTAACTACCTATGCCAGAAGCTAATAGATTGATGCTACTAGAAATGCTAACTTATGACTATAGGAATAGGGTATAAATGAGTGCACAGTAAATAAATTTTAAATTATTTTTTTATTACCAGTGGTTCGTAAGTACTGCACTGGAAAAGAACCACCAAGAAAAACCAGTGAGGATGAATATTGAGTTTAAATGATTTTATAAAATAATTAATTGTGTTACAATAGCAACTTGACCCAAAATGAGTGATCGTATAGTAATCGAACTACTTCCTCAGTGGAAACCAACAATGATAAACTAAAAATAACTTCGAGATCAGTTTTGTATTAAAACTAATCATAACCCTCGTCTTGAGAGTTTAGATTCAGGTAACTTTTGTACCTAGTCTCCTAAATGAATTCCTCCTTATGAGAAATTGTTGCTTGGTAATCTGGTTCAGGTAACTTTTGTACCTAAGGCCTTGAAGAAACGCTTCGCCATTGGAGCTACGAATGCGCTAGGAAGACATGGTTATGTCTTGACCTTCGAACCAAATCAACAAACCAAAGTTTTCCCACATCCGGGGATTGTAGAAAAGGTAAATTATTTACCCGTAAATATGATTTGAACGATATTCATTCATGTTAAATTCCACCAGGAATACATTTATAAATAATACTCGTACATTATGTACTCAGTTTTATGTAGATTTATGGTCATTTTACTATTGTAAAATAAAGATCTTTTGTCCAGATAATTGTTAGCATTTACGATAAATATACAAAGGAAATCTCATTTAAGACTTTCCCGTATTTTACCTTGGAATGAGGTAAAATGAATTTACAATAATCAATCAAGAATCTTTTATAGATTTTCCTGTGAATTTGGACTAATTATGAATTTACAATAATCCTGTAAATAAACACACAGAAATAGGTATCCCTCAACTACAATATTATAGTCTAGAAATACAAGACAATAAATATAAAGTTCTCTACAAAGATAAAAATATGTGGGATTCGAACCTCACACAGTATAGCTCTATAAGGCTAAAAATGTAAAGTAATTAGTTATCTACATAGAGTGTATTTAAGGTAAATATTTACCTTCGAAACCAACACATTGCAGTACTATACGGGAATCGAACCCATACGAATTTATGATAATACACAACATTTAGTTCTCGTTCACAGAGAATATTTTAAGATATTTTCTATATAAAACTTCACAATCTAATAGTGTCTGGGAATCGAACCCTTCACTAAAATTACAGTGACTAAGTAGATCAACCTAGATCTACTAAAATATAGAGGCCCACTCTAGGCAGTACATACTACATCTTTGACATTGTTTCGTCATAAATATGAAGGCTATCTTTATATTATAATTATAGAAAATCTTACAATCTAAGACTTACTGACATACAATACCAAGAAGTAGATATACACTGACTCTAATTAAAAGTAACAAACACTAATAACTTATTATTTATAATTGAAATAAAAACTAGTGACCCCGGCGAAGTCCCATTGCCCTCTGTTACTAAGCCCAACTCTTACTGCTCCATGTTCCCAAAATCCCAGCTATTGCCCCGCGCTCTAACCTTCCCCTCTGCTTCCTTAACCTATGACGTGATTTGTCATTTGCAGTAAATAGGCGGTTCCAAACAGCGCCACCTACGCCTAAGAACAAGAACTAACTATCCTTAATCAATAACAAAACTATCTATCTATGAATAATTTCCATGTTAGTACTTTATATTTGAGAATAGTTTTGTGTAGGTACGGGCGTTCCGGTACAACATGTTTTTTCCACTACTAAACATTATTATCGCTTGGTATTTTATATTATTTATTTCTTAAGTGCTGTCATCAATTAAAAAAAATATTTTATTAGGCATAATTACTTTATTGCTCTAACATAAAGGTGAGAACTAGAAGCCACTAACTTTCTAATAAAAAAATAATATCACGATCGGACCTCTGACGTGTATGAAATCCGGTATATGCTCACAAAAAAAAAACACATCCGCATAAATAACGTGCTCCATTGTGTGAAGTCGTTTAAAAAAACAATTAAAGTTATTATTTCAATTGAGCTGTAACCACGGGCTGTATAGAAATTAAAATGATTATTTCGATAATTAACTTCTATTGTAGTACCTAATCCTTCTATGATACATACTTAATATTCATTTCCTGGTTGTGGTGTAGGTACATCACATCTTACTTCTTACTTTTCTTACTAATATTGACTGATTGACTACTGAACTGATTGCGATAAAACTTGGAATATAGGTAGCAGGAGACCGAAAATAACACATAAGCTACTTTTACCCCGATATTCTTGCGGGAACGGGACTTACGCTGGTGAAACCGTGGGGCGCAGCTAGTTACTCATAAGAGGCTAAATTCAAAATGCAAGTAGTTGATTATTTCATTTCGGAATGTTGTTGATTTTATCATCGTATATGCATTGTATTTAGGTCACAATGAGTCCTACATTTTGGTATGTTTACATTTCAATATTTAAGTAATTATTAATTTTAAGTAAGGGCGAAAATACAGCTGTCGTTCACCACTTTGTTAGAACAAGGCGTTTCTATGGTTACATTTGTCTGATTATAATGGGTAAAGTAATATTTCAATTTTATTTAATCCCACGCCAATTTGGTTACCTAAAGTATCAATATTTCCAATCAAATTATCTTGGAGAAATACCGAATAGAAAAATACAATTTAAACTCAATCGCCTCAATTCAACGAAATTTTGCGCGAAAAAAAATGTACCGACAAAAAAGATTTTTGTTGAAAAAGAATGTCACCATAATACGTAGAGATATACTTATGTCTAGTACAATAGAAAGAACCCAAAAAATTCAAATATAATTAAAGAAGAAAAAAATAGTTGATTGCTCTGTAACTAGTCGTTTTTAGAAGTTATAATAAGAATAAATTTAGTTCAATATTTATATTAAAAACTAAAAAATTTTTTTTTTTTTATATTATGGGTTAAAGTATGAAATTGCCGATTTGTACTGAAAATCTTATTTGTTTATTTTTTAAATTTTTAACAAATTTATTTAATCAAAATAGTTGCCATTATTATCTATACATTGCTGCCATCTAATGGGAAGGTTATTAATGCCTTTGCGATAGAACTCCGACGATCTAGACTGCACTGACTGTGTGAAAGCATTTTGTACTGCCTCCTGGGAAGAAAACTTCTTGTCACGTAGATAATTGTCCAAATCACGAAAACAATGGTAGTCCGTTGGAGCAAGGTCTGGTGAATACGGAGGATGACGAATGGTTTCTAAGTGCAGTTCCTGAAGGGTCAAATTGGTTTCTCGTGCTGTGTGAGGTCTCGCGTTGTCGTGGAGCAATAATGGTGAAGATCGATTCATGAGTCGGGGCTGTTTTACTGCTAGTTTTGTCAACATGGTTCGGAGTTCGGCACAATAGACATCTGCCGTAATTGCTTGACCAGATCGAAGAAAACTATAGTGAATAACACCATGCTGAGACCACCAAACAGTTACCATTACCTTTTTATTGGTAAGTTTTGCTTTAGGACACTGTTGTGGCATTTGACCTGGGGTCAGCCATTGCATTTTTGTTTTCCGGTTATCATAAAGAATCCACTTTTCATCACATGTTACAATTCGATCCAATATTCCTTCATTTCTGTACCGGTTCAACAAGGCAACACAAGTTTCAACACGCGTTTCTTTCTGCAGATCAGTCAAATCATGAGGCACCCATTTTTCGTATTTTTTTATTTTATTGATTTGACGCAAGTGAGTCAATAAAGTGGGTAAGGTAACGTTAAACCATGCCGCTAATTCCTGGGTAGTTTGACTAGGATCGGCTTCCACTATCTCTCTTAATTCATCGTTATTCACCTGTGTGGGCGGTCTTCCTCGTGGCTCGTTCTTTAAGTCAAAAATTCCATCACGAATGCGTTTAAACCAAAATCGCACGGTGCGTTCATTAGTAGACCCCTCTCAAAACGCAGCATTGATATTGCGGGCTGTTTCTGCCGCGTTAGTTCCGCGTCGGAACTCGTATTCAAAAATCACTCGAATTTTCGCAGTATCCATCTTTCTTGTCTAAATTGAATAATAAAAACAATTGAAAGTCGATATTCAAATGTTTCACATTTTTTAAAAAAAGAACATCACATAAACCATTTGAAAAAAGTTTCATTCGAAAACCTCAAACCATGAAGATTCTATGTAAATTCAAAGAACCTATTGCAATAAAACGGCAATTTCATACTTTAACCCCTATTATATTTAATATTTCTAGTAAATATTTTTTAAATAACTAGTTAGAAAATGGACGTATCTTCAAATGAAAAGTTGTATTTAAAATGATCAGCACAAGTCGTTGCAGCAGCAGAAACGTCCCCGGCAGGAATTGAACCTTCCGCGTACTAGCCAGGTATTTGCCCGACGCGCTACAGAAGCCGTCAAATATAATATTAATAACAAATACGTATAGGTACTGGAGCCTTATTTTTGAATCGCTCGTTGCACTTCAGGCGATTTTAATAATTCGATATCTGCAGATTTTCGTTTGATGTCTCAGACTCCTGAAGCAAGTGGTTGATACCACACGTTGCGATCGTGCGATTCATATAGAAAAATTACAAAAATCGAACAAAAACCAGTAGAAATCGAGGTATTTAAATCACTCGAAGTGGCGCATTTAGTTCAAAAATAGAGCACCAGGGACTAAAAATGCAGATTCACAGTAAAATTTCAATAAAACGTTTCATCCAATATCTTTGGAATTTCTTGAATCTAACTTTTGTTGGCCACAGATATTTCTGTATCGGTCATGTGTTTTCCATTTCAAAAATTTGTTTTGCTTGCAAAGTGAAAATTCATTATTTAATATTTCTTTTTGTTTTTATTGCTCAAGGCATTTTAAACTTAGAAATATTTTTAGCAAGGAAATATATAATAATAACATATAACATGACACGTTATTCCTGTGTAGCTCAGTGGTTAGAGCAATGGCCTGGTTAGCGAAAGGACGCATTTTTTTTGGAAATATATATTATTATCGTTGGTAAAAATATTTCTTAATTCATTATATTTGAAATAATGTTCTTAAAATTACACGATTTGTAATCTTGATAGGTACTTAGAGACATTAGGGACATGTAATTTTACCGTCTCCTTCTCGATGTTTTAACTATTGCAATTGGCTTGGTTACGAGGAGACTTGACTAAGGCTCGTGTTTAAAAAACTAATTTTGAAATGAATAGTAAATACTTATGTATATTTCTGAATACCATCGTAAAAATCCAAAGAAAAATATATTATAACGTGCGTCGAGTATTTATACATAGAACTCGAATGCTAAAATTCGTAAAAATGAATCAGTAAATTTACTTTTTTTCTTAGTTTATGCTTATTTTATCTCTATACAATAATAATAATTTTCAGATCGAGTTTTGCAAGGTAGGCACCAGTAATATGATTGGTGCAGAGAAAATCCTCAATTTTTTCCTTACTCTGCGCACTCTACAAGCTTCAATGAACAACGTAGACTACAAACAATAGGTGATTTTATTTTCTAATAAAAACTACCTATTAGTTAGTTAGGTTAATTTTATTACTTTGTTTCAGATTTCTGCTTACATTTTAAGTAAAAAGGAAGCTCAGCCCCCAGATTATCTATCTAGTGGACGTCTGACAACCGTGGAAAATGACGGCACTCAGTACATTGCTGCTTTGAGGTAATTACCGGTAATAACCACGTTACATCAGAGCAGCAATGTACTGTATAGTGCCTGTTATTTTCCACTGTTGTCAGACATCCACTGGACAGATAATGAGAGGACTGGTCATTAAGAAACTATTCAATAATAACTCGTCACCTTCTTTAATAAAATAACACTTTTAGCCATAAATTTTACCTATAAATAATTTTGTGGAGTTTTCTTTCCTCGACAAAAACTGTATTTTCTTTCGTAAAACTCCAGTCTGCAGAGTTCTGAAGACATAAAATGAAAGGCGACTGAATCACATTTTTGTTTCGACCAAATATGGTTTCGTATCGAATGAAATACGATATTATTTTATTTAGTGTTTCTGTCTGTGTCTGGCTAGGAGACTCATTCAAGAATATCAATAATTTTATTTTTCATAAAATAAACAGTCCAATTTAATGTGTTATAAGTATAACTTATTTATTATGGTATCCTATACTGTGGTATATAACGTCCTTTGTGAGATTCATCATCATCATCCCAGCGATGTTCCCGGTTACACCCTCTCGAGAGCCCGGGGTCAGCTTTCCTGTTTTTTTGTATCCATTTCGCACGATCTTCGGTATCCCATAGGCACGTATATCACCCTTTACGACGTCAAGCCAGGACTTCTTGAGTCTACCCAGTCTGCCGCGACCAGGCGGAGGCGCCATGGCAAGTAATTTGTTCCCTACGTAACTGGCCGATTGCCTTAGTGAGATTAATTAAACATAATCATTATAGACCAGCTGCATCCCATGGTTTAGCCGCGTAAGTCCCGATCCCTTATGAATATCAGGACAAAATAAGTTTTAATTACTCCTCGATAGTGTAACTTTATACGGGTTAAATATTTTTTGAAATTGGTCCAGCAATTTTGGAGCCTATTCGTTACAAACAAACAGATAAATTTTTCGTCTGCATAATATTAGTAAAGATATGGATTGTTTGTAATAAAACTACTAGGCCGTTTTTTAAATATTTTAGTTATAAAAAGCTATATACATTATCAACGAATATCATAGGCTTCTTTTGATCTCGATAATCCCATGGAATCGGCACTTAAGTGGGTGAAACCGCGGGACGCATATAGTTTTACATCAACACATAATTATAAAGTTTCAAAACCTTTAATTAAAACTTGTAAAAAAATATTTAAAAACAAAACTTTTCCTACAATAATTATGATTGTTACAAATCTTTTCTTGGAAACTAAAAAAAAAAAACAAATCACAAAACGAAGTAGTTAGGAAGTTACGGACAAACTTTGTTTTCGCTTCGGGAAACTTCGGTTACTTCGGGCACTTCGGAAAATGTAAGGTAATCCTCTAAGAAATTATTTTAGTTATTAGTATTTTATATTTTACGAGCTGCCCCCTACGGTTTCACCCGCGTAAGTACCGTTCCTGCGGGAATATCGAGATAAAAAGTAGCCTTTGTGTTATTCCAGGTCTTCAGCTACCTATACTCCAAGTTTCATCGCAATCGGTTCAGCGGTTTTTTACGTAATTGAGTAACAAACACACATACACATATATACACACATACTTTCAGCTTTATAATATTCCTAGCTGCGCACTGCAGTTTTACACGCGTAAGTCCCGTTCTTGCGGGAATATCGGGATACAAAGTAGCCTTTGTGTTATTCCAGGTCTTCAGCTACCTATATTCCAAGTTTCATCGCAATCGTTTCAGCGGTTTTTACGTAATTGAGTAACATACACACATACATACACACATACATACACACATACATACACACATACTTTCAGCTTTATAATATTACTAGCTGCGCCCCGCGGTTTACCCGCGTAAGTCCTGCTCTTCCGGGAATACCGGGATAAAAAGTAGCCTATGTGTTAAATATTAGTGTTTGCGTGTAACAAGGTCACATACAGACATACAAACTTTCGCATTTATAATATTAGTAAGAAGTAAGATATTAGTAACAATACCCCTGAAACATATAGAACTAGATTGGTCTCTATTAGAAACTAGAAGCAGCGACAATAATGAAACTTATTTATCTCGGCCCAGACGGCCGAGTTTCATAGTTAACATTCCACGGTTAAAACTGTTTGAAAATTTACTCACACACGTTTAAAACAGTTGACTCAAAAACTGTTTAAACGTAGTTGCTCTTTACCCATCATCTAGTTAGGTAATCTAAACTTATACCAAATTTCATTTGAAACCTGAAACCGAATTGATTCCAACGATTGTATTACGGTTTTGCCCATAATTGGTCGTTATAACGCCGTTACGTAGTCTTACGCCGTTATACTGTATAGCCTTTCGTTACGCAACGTTATCGTTATGGTAACTATGTCTGGAACACCTTTGAAAACAACCTCTTAACTTTTTCGGTAGCGTTAGCAAAATAATTTAAAATAAGTTTATACTTATTATTGAACTAACTGCGCCCCGCGGTTTTGCCCGCGTAAGCCCCGTTCCCGCACGAATATCGGGATAAAATTTAGCCTATGTTTTATTTCCGGTATCCAACTACTTATGTTCCAAGTTTCATCGCAATCGGTTCAGTAGGTTTTGCGTGATTGAGTAACAAACATCCAGACATCTAAACATCCAAACACACACAGTTTCACATTTATAATATTAGAAGGATAACAATAAAATATTTGACATATTTTATAGGAGAAATGCTGGGTCAAAAAATATCCTGTGACGGGATTCCAACCCGTGCTTGTCGGGCGAGTTAATATTTATTTATCCTTAAAAAAAATTAGTAGAATGTCTTGAGCAATTAATAGAAAATAACATAGTATTGATGTCTTTTTCTTAGAAAAAATTTTTTGTTCGATATTTATTAACATCGGTCTTGCGGTAAAGGAAAACATCGTGAGAAAACCCACGGCTTAAAATCACGCACAAAGGTCCATACTATCTATTGGACCAATTGCGCTAGGGGCTAATTGCGGAAACACACAATTAAAACTTTAACTTTTTAACATAACATTTGTTAAGAAATTTGTTATGTAAGAGCTACTTCTAAGAGCTAGCAAATTTGAAATAATATTACTATGTAAGCATAATTGGTACTCATGAAGAAGCTATTGAAGCTATTTTACAGAAACAAATAGGTATTTATTGTTAATACTTTTCTCAGGCGGGAACGAATCCAAAAATTAAAACATACCTCCAAAAATTTAAATTGCAATAAAATAAGAAAACAGTTTGCTTTGCCAACCATACTGTCGTTTCATCAATATTCATCGATGTCAGCCCGTAGATTTATTAGCAGTAGGTGATATGATCACAGTTTACCTACAGGGCGCAGGTAATTCTCCATGTTTTTCCTCAGGATTACCGGCTAGATATGTGTATTTAATGATGATTGATCTGCACATTACCGACGTATAGAGTATCCGTAGAGGGTGTAAGAATGTTTCAGCACGTGTTTTTTATCTCGTGTCTTAAGGTTTATGAGTCTTTAACCCGTTGCCGATTATCGAGACGTCAGCATGAGTGCTAAACACAATTACCAGTCAAATTAAAACGAGTGCGGGATACCTAAAAATAGCAATATTGCAATTTGACACTCACAGCTTTATTCTATGACAGGTGCACGGTTATTGGGTTCTGTTAAAAAGCAATATTGCTAGCAGAATTGCTATAACGAACCTTTTTAGGTCTACGGGTCTGATTCTATACTATTAACACAAAAAGAAACACGTTTGCTGTATGAGAGCTCTATTTATAATATTCATTTTAACTTTTTACGCGGCTCCAAGGAAAGGGTTATGTTTTTCTTGCCTATCTTGTATGTATGTATGTTTGTAATAATTCGGCGTATGAGTCACCAGCGTCGGTGGACTAATTGGTATGTCGCTACCCCCCGGATTAGGTTGAGATGAGTTGTTGGTTCGAATCCCACTCGACGTTTGGCCGCGCCCTGTGTTTTTGTGAATATTTCTTTCCTTTAAAAACAATTTTATGAATGCCCAGTGCAGGCTTAAAAGCACTTAAAAATGTAATGAAGGAAATGTCACTTTGCGATTTAGAAATAACTTAGTACCTACACCATCTAAATAATTTTGTTTTGAAACTTTATTCCTATGTTTGAATATAAACAAAAACCCATTCACTTAAATCGGATCTAGGACCGGACCTTTTCCTCTTTACCTACCTAAATCAGAGGCCGTCCAATAAAAAAAATAACTTAGATTTTCCAAGTTATATTTTCGTCAATTCACCAAAATTATTGTCAAAGTGGCTCAAAGGGGCACCAATTGTCTTTGGATTGGTACAAATTATCAATATCTGGAGAGAGGGAGAAAAATCTGCCGTCAGTTGTACGTGAGACCAATATCTGAACTGATGCTGTGTTTACATTGGGACGGGCACTTGTACAAGTTATATACAGGGTACGAAAAAAACCGTGGTTCGAGGAAAAGTACAATTTATATTGATGATGCCAAATGTTGCTGAAAACAAACATTCCTTTATATTAAAAAATAAGCAGAGGCATGAACTGGATACCTATAACAAATACCTAAACATTTTAAACTCACACGATTTGAACTCATAATTATTTTTCCCGGGTCTTATTCGCGTATTATTATTTTTACCTCGACGTTTCGATCATTGTAACATGATCGAGGTAAGAGAATTTAAAAATAATAATACGCGAATAAGACCCGGGAAAAATAATTATGACCTATAACAATATTGAGCCTAACCAACCATTGACTCTTCAAGTCCAGAGTGGATAGGTTTTTTCTAAGCGAGCAAGTTACATCGTCGACCCAATCGTCGTTCACTATTAGGTATGAAGAAGTCAAATGCCAGCCTTATGTAAAAAAATAACTTAGTTTTTTCTCATGTTTTCGCGATTTTACATTCAAATACAACACAATAATAGGGGTTAAAGTATGAAATTGCCGTTTTATTGCAATAGGTTCTTTGAATTGACATAGAATCTTTATGGTTTGAGGTTTTCGAATGAAACTTTTTTCAAATGGTTTCTGTGATGTTCTTTTTTTAAAAAATGTGAATCATTTGAATATCGACTTTCAATTGTTTTTGTTATTCAATTTAGACAAGAAAGATGGATACTGCGAAAATTCGAGTGATTTTTGAATACGAGTTCCGACGCGGAACTAACGCGGCAGAAACAGCCCGCAATATCAATGCTGCGTTTGGAGAGGGGTCTACTAATGAACGCATCGTGCGATTTTGGTTTAAACGCTTTCGTGATGGAAATTTCGACTTAAAGAACGAGCCACGAGGAAGACCGCCCACACAGGTGAATAACGATGAATTAAGAGAGATAGTGGAAGCCGATCCTAGTCAAACTACCCAGGAATTAGCGGCATGGTTTAACGTTACCTTACCCACTTTATTGACTCACTTGCGTCAAATCAATAAAATAAAAAAATACGAAAAATGGGTGCCTCATGATTTGACTGATCTGCAGAAAGAAACGCGTGTTGAAACTTGTGTTGCCTTGTTGAACCGGTACAGAAATGAAGGTATATTGGATCGAATTGTAACATGTGATGAAAAGTGGATTCTTTATGATAACCGGAAAAGAAAAATGCAATGGCTGACCCCAGGTCAAATGCCACAACAGTGTCCTAAAGCAAAACTTACCAATAAAAAGGTAATGGTAACTGTTTGGTGGTCTCAGCATGGTGTTATTCACTATAGTTTTTTTCGATCTGGTCAAGCAATTACGGCAGATGTCTATTGTGCCGAACTCCGAACCATGTTGACAAAACTAGCAGTAAAACAGCCCCGACTCATGAATCGATCTTCACCATTATTGCTCCACGACAACGCGAGACCTCACACAGCACGAGAAACCATTTTGACCCTTCAGGAACTGCACTTAGAAACCATTCGTCATCCTCCGTATTCACCAGACCTTGCTCCAACGGACTACCATTTTTTTCGTGATTTGGACAATTATCTACGTGACAAGAAGTTTTCTTCCCAGGAGGCAGTACAAAATGCTTTCACACAGTTTGTGCAGTCTAGATCGTCGGAGTTCTATCGCAAAGGCATTAATAACCTTCCCATTAGATACCAGCAATGTATAGATAATAATGGCAACAATTTTGATTAAATAAATTTGTTAAAAATTTAAAAAATAAACAAATAAGATTTTCAGTACAAATCGGCAATTTCATACTTTAACCCCTAATATTTACCGCCGTTAATAAATAAAACACCATCGCCAGTTAAACCCGGTTTAACTGACGATGTTTTTTATTACAAAAAATAACTTATTATAAATTGTGACCATATTTCTACGGGATCGGGACCCATCCGTTCAGTTTGCACAAATTCCAAACAAAAAATCTACAACATGAAACTATAAACTTACTCGTAGTTACCATTAAAATTAATCACATCAAACATTAAATTTAAGTTACTAAACTGGAAGACTGAACTAAACCTGCGCTCCAAGGGTGACCGCAGACGACAGACTAAACAGTCGGCCGATTGTGGCTGATTGCTTCATACAGTCCACCTTATCAATTATTAAGGTGTTAACTTACCGCGAGCATTTACTTGTAATGTACCTAACATTATAGATTCAAGTCACAAGGTGCGCACTGTATGTAATGCTAGAATCTGGAATGTTACGTTACACGCGAACGTTCGCGGTGAAGGAGTACCTTAACAGAACGAAGAGTTATTCAAAGACTTTAAAAAAACAATGATTGTTCTTTCTTGTATAGTTAAATATTTTCAAGCCAACTGTAAAGTTGGCGAAAGCTCGGTTCTTTTAAAATCATGAATAAATCGCGATTAAACCCGATAAAAATAAAAATGTATTATGAAAAATTGCGAAAACCATAGAAAAATTGTTAAATATTGTTTTTTTTTCTGTTGTTAGCTGTTGTTTTTTCTTTTCTGTCTTTTGTGGTCTTTAGTTTCTACTTCTATGTGTGTTTTGTTTTCAATAAATGTCTTTTATTATGTTCTGTCGGCCAATTTTAAATCTTCAGTCTGCATTAGGTCTAAGCTTCAGTTCCTTCAATATAATTACCAAGGCCAGATTTGACGGATTCAATTTTATAGTGCAAACTATTTTACGAGGTAATTCCTTTCAGTGCTCAATTTATTGGCTTAGTTAAACTGGAGTTAAACTCGAGATAGTCTTATGGGCTTGTCTTATGACTTATGGTCTTGTACTTTAGTCCTAAGGAAGCATTAGGATACTGTAGCTGATGACAGATTGAGTTCAAATTGAGTTAGTTAAAACATTATTTCTAAATGTGATCACATGATTCAACATTTTGGATATTTAACATTTTAAGAATCCAACATTTTGGGATAAAAGAGGAAATACATAGGCACCTACTGTTTTAGAACATTTGCTCACGACTACTAATAATGCTAACCAGCGGCCCTAGCCAACATTCTTATCGAATAACGAAATCGCCAATCGACAGATTTTTTTTATGAAATTGCCATAAGGTCACGCTTGATTTTTCGCGAGCTTATGTCAATTTCATACAAAAAAATCTGTCGATTGGCGATTTCGTTATTCGATAAGAATGTTGGCTAGGGCCGCTGGCCGTTAAACTATTCTGTTTTTATTAATAGTTGGTATTATAGCGGCAACAGCGATATATTATCTGTGAAAGTTTCAACTGCCTAGCTTGTTGACTGACAGACATACAGACTGACAAAGGGACAGTGGGGTCTTAGTAATAGGGTTCCATTTTTCACCTAACGAAACCCGTAGGAAAATGAATAGTTTTATTTTAATAACTTACTTGGTTATACACAAGTTATACATGCACATAACAAAGATAATCTCCATTTTCATGTCTAACTCTAGGACTAGCGATTTGGGCTCTGCGTTGATATATCAGTCAGCCAATCAGTCAGTTTTTGTACAGAAAATGTTGTAATTCTGAATGTAGTCATAGACTATTGTTGCTGTCTGTACACCTTGTACATTCCGCCTTACCATCACCTCTAGTTCTTTTATCGTCCTATTGTCGCTCAAAACAAATAAAGTTTTAATAGAAAATGCCCCGCCTACTTTAAGGAACCACAGGTAATAAAAATATAATTTATTTTTGAAGTTGGTTTTTATTTAATTTTTAATTATTTGATGTGTTTTAGCTGAACGATATAGCGGCGACTTATCGACGACTTATTAAAGATCATGGTAGGGCAGATTGTCTCCCCAAAACAAACTTAATACATTATTCTAACAAAGGAAATCTCAACGCTAAATGTTTAATCATTGTGACGTCAGTATTACCGGCTTATAACCAGGTGCGACCGGTTCGTATCCGGATTCAGCCGGATATATCCGGATATGAGTGCTGCGGATCCGGATTGTCGTTAATCGTTTGTTATGTGTACTCTTAGTACGTAGAAAGGATAAGATCTTTATTAAATTAATCTGGAGTGGGTAATTTATTTCGGTGTAGGTAACCGACGTGATGGGGTGTGAGATACTGATTACTTATGGAAGTCTTCATCCCGTGGGAATATCGGGATCAAAAGTAGCCTATTTTACTACTCAATAATGTAGCTTTCTATTGGTAAAAGACTTTTTGAAATCGGTCCAGTAGTTTCGGAGCTTCGGATACATTTTTCCTCTTTTTTTTACCCGACGAAAAAACGGAGGGAGGTACGCAAGTCGACACGTATATAATATATATTTTTTTAATGTAAAGACCACTCGTAACTTTTTACAGAGTTTTAGATTTTGTTAATGTTACAGTAGGTATATGTAATAGATTAAAATTCTTCTAACACAATATTTACCGGGTTTTACTCGCGCTTTATTTAATAACGGCATTTTTATTACTAAACACCGAGCTTTCGCTAACTTTCCAGTCAAGCTTTTTCAAGGTCAATGTTATATTCTGAATATTAAAATAGACGAACTTATGCAAAATCGCGAAAACCTTTTATTGTAATCAAAAACTAGAAATACGATAAATTGATAAAATTGGTTCTTCAGTCAAGAATCGACAGTATTAAATGTTGTCTGGCAAATACAGGGCCTTAGCTAAAACAATGAACGTTGCGTATCAGTGTACATAGACAAAAGACCATTATGTTTCTACTCGTATATATATATAGGTACCTACCTAGCTACTAGCTATTAGATTACCTATCAATCTGCACTAAGAGCTTCATCTCCCTAAGTATTCCTACGTATTATAGTGTGTTGAATGTTACGGTAGACTGGTTTAGCTATAATGTAGGTTCAGTATTCCCATATTGTTTGCGGGAACTAAGACTGAAATCTATAGTGCTTTGACTTTGCTCAGACTGAGCTTAGCAAAAACTAAGCATAAATTTTGACGTAATATACGAATAAAATAAAAGATCAAAAGTCATAACACAGAAGCAAAGTTTAGGTCATCATGTTTCATTGATTAACATTCTAAATTTAAAAAACTTCGACTTTACTAAGTAAACCCTTTGGAGAGTTGCGAAGATCGCTTTAAAAATACCAATAAATTGTCTTTAAGTCAAAGTTTTTGCTTAGCAAAGTCATAGTACGGACTATAGATTTCAACCTTAGATTGGGTATTGCACTAACGTCTTTGCTATTTAATTAATATTTGTGAGTTAGGTATGAAATGTCAGAATAACATCGTATTTCGGTCAACTGAGTCTGCAAATATGGAATACTAGCTGCGCTCCGCGCTTATATCCATGTAAGTTCCGATCCCACAAAAATATGGGAATAAAAAGTAGCCTAGATATTATTGCATTTCTCTAGAAATCTACATTTTAAGTTTCATCGTAATCGGTTAAGTAGTTTTTGCGTGAAGGAGTAACAAAGTCACAATACTTGCAAATATTTGCGCTTATTTTTAATAGGATGGAGTGTCTCACCTAGTGTTAGAGTTGTCAGGTCGCCCTAAGGCTTCTAACTTGACCTTACGACTGCTATCAGAGATAATAACCACGATTCACTACTTACCGTCCCTTCCGAACCACTGTCCCCGTACAACGTCAATAGTCAAAGTTTTACAACGTAGCTTACAGCGTTCAAAAACTTTCTTCTTCACGTTTACCATAACCATGGCTACCTTCATAATGTGTATTTTCCCTTTACTCAGACCGAAGACGATAAAACCAGTTGACTACTCATAAGTATTTACGAAAAAGTACGTCTTTTTACTAGCACTCTTGTGCAAGAACGGCCAAATACAAAGAGTCCACTTAGACTCTTTGGTCTTTTATAAATATGTAGTGTATCAGCCAATCACAAAGAGCCCAATTATAAATATGTAGCGATCAGCCAATCACAAAGTTTGATTATTACCTCCACCCTCTAGTCTGCCCGCAACGGTGAGTTATGTATTGTAGAAAAAATCGCAGTATCGCAGCAGTCAATTGGCTTTATTGTCTTTTACTGAGACATTTCCACGTCTAATTGTCAAGCTCCAACTGCAGCAAAGTCCGTCAATAAAACTCGGAAACTTTGTAACAAACTTATATTTTAACAGCTCTTTTACATTAAATCTTAAGGTCTGCAGTACGAGATAGAAACCCACAGGATATTCAACGAGATGAGGCTCTACATTCTGTAGCGTTTTATGCTTTCTTATCGAGAGCGTGAAATTATACAGAATTCTAAAAATACGCACAAATTTTCTACTAAAAAATTAATCGAAATTGGTTGAGGATTATGTTTTTGTTTGAAATCAGTTTTCGCACATTCGCAAGTAGGTACCTACGAATTTTTAGTAGCATTTAAAAAAAATAATTTTAAAGATTTACAATTTAAATATAAAATCTATACTATAGATAAGGTACTTGCATATTTCTGGATCTCAATCGCGTGATTTTTACTTTTTATTTTCTTACATTGACATTTATGGAGATAATAATCACCGTCCTCAAATAATCAGAATCACCTAATAATTTAGGAAGTAAACATTTCCCCTTACCTCTCCCACTATCTAGAATTGACACTAGACACAGCATTCATTGAACTTTAATTAGCAAAATCATTTGTTTTCCAAATCACGATGTGATACCAAAATATCCTTATTCTTATAATACAACTAATGTGAAAGTTATCACGTTTCACGCCAAAACCGGTAACTGATTTTGATGATTATTTGTATAGTGATAGATAAGACCTTGGAAAAGGACATAGACTACTTTAGGAGTAGGAGGTCATAGGAGCGGTGTTGGTCTAGTGGTAGATACCCCGACTTTCATTCCGAGGGTCATGGTTTCGAATCCTGACCGCGCACCATTGTCTTCTTCTTTAAGAAAAAAAACATTGTTGTGCTATTATAATCGCTCTTGCGGCGAAGAAAAACATCGAGAGGAAACCTACGGCTTAAAATAACGCACAAAGGCCCAGTTTTAGGACTAATTGCGGAAACACACAGTTAAAACTTTAACTCAAGACTACTTTTGATTGCGATACATTTGCAGAATCATGACCTACTCGGGTGACTTAAATGTGACAAAAGTAACATAAATGTGAAAGTAACTCTGTATGTCACGTATAACACCTAAATCGCTGATCCGATTTCTATGAATTTCTGTTTCAAAGTGGATGGGACTTAAGAGAAAAATATAGGTTATTTTTGATTCCGATGTTTCCACGGGATAGGAACTTACGCGCGTGAAACCTCAAAAGGCGCCGCTAGTCAACAACAAAACAGAATAAGTCCATCAGTTGATTAACATTCCTTTAGCATTGACTAAATTATAAAAGCTCTTAACATTTCAATTTCTCAGTTCCTTTTGTACGAGACTCCGTTTTATATCTTTAGAATCTTTGTTTTAATTCTTAAAGATGTTAGATTGGTCTGATTCTGTGAGTTATGTTTTGAGTTAATTTTAACTGATTAATTATCCCTGCAAAGATGTTGGGGGTTTATACCTCTTCGTTCTAAGTGTTCTAACAGGGCTTTGCTCAATTTCCATTCTTGGGGCTCATGTGGCCCAATTATTATACACTATCTGCGCCCCACGGTTTCACCTGCGTAAGCCTCGTTCCCACGGGAATATCGGGATAAAAAGTAGCCTATGTGTTATTCCCGGTATCCAACTACCTATATTCCAAGTTTTATCGGAATCGGTTCAGTAGTTTTTGTGTGATTGAGTAACAAACACACATACACACAAACTTTCAGCTTTATAATATTAGTAGGATTTATATTTACTTTATTTTAATGTTTCCTATTTAATGGGTAAAAACTTGACCCTTTTCCGAAGACTTCACTGTCTGTCTGTTAGTCACCAGGCTGTGAATGAATGTGAATTAATCTCATGAATATCTTTATTGTTTTTTTTTCGGTGAAAATTTCAACTGCCTAAGCTATCATGGTTCATGAGATTAAACTTGGTGACAGAAAGACAGCAGAGCCTAAGTAAAAGAGACCCGTTTTTACCAGACCCCTAAAAATCAGCGAAAATCACATCTCATCAGATGTACGAAACGACACAAACACGACGTATACGATCGATATATCACGCGTTAATAATAATGACGTCACAAAACCGACACATGACGGATCGGCAAACGGGGTAACAAAAGAAAATGACGAATGATTAGAATCCGCTTGTGACATATGGTGTTTTTTCGAGAGGTAGAGAATAAAAGACTTTTGGGCTTTTGTTAGTAAAGGACACAGATTAAAAAGAAACATAAGTAATAATATTGAGACGGAGATTTATTCACTGTGGCAAACTTTTTAACACGTTTACAGTTCAGTGTACTTTATCCTGTACAAGCGGATGGGTTCTAGCAAGTCCGTGTACTCTATATTGTACACTGATTTACTTTTATTCCAATTAAATTTGTATGTGTAATTTACGGATATTATTTACAAAAAAGAACAAAACTAGCCATTGAGTTATAGAACTACAATAAAACGAATTAACATGCCATACAAACATTAATATTCAACAACAATTCAATATAAATATTTGGGGATGTGTAATTCGTACGGGTGATTTAAACCATTAGTATAGGGGACTGTGAACGTGTTAAATTCCTTAATATGTGATTTGGCTAATTTCGACTTTTACGAGAGCGACTGCCGTCTGACTTCCCAACTCCGGAGGGAAAGTCTACATCAATTTTACTGCAGGTGCAATAGTCCCCAGTAGCCGGTCTACTACCGTCACATCACTAAAATAGCCCAAATACTTTTCACCTGTAATTAAGAAAATGCTTCTATCCGATCTGTTAGTTCTCCAAGGTTGTAGTGCAGACATGGACTTTACCGGTCCACTTCGTATTTTAACTAATGTTTCGGTTTTAATTGCGTTGCTTTTATTATACTAGGTATACCGACTTATATTAGAAATAGAAAATATTTATTTGTTTTTTTTTTTAGGAAAAATTCCATTTACTACTAGAAAGCTACTTTATCGAAAAATTAAATTGATACTTTTGATCCCGAAAATACCCACGGGATCGGCACTTAGGGGGTGAAACTGCACGAAGCAGCTAGTATGCTAAAAACTAGAAAATAACTGATATAATTTTGGGAAATCCCAGCATTCGGGATAGAAAGGCCCAGTTTTTAGTTGTTCCAATATTTCACCCTTAGGTAACCTAAAATGAGTGTCTTTGATTGACCTAAGATGGAAAATTTACATATTTGCGACGGTCTTTCACATCAAGCCGTAAGACGCAGCTAGTAAATTCTAAAGCTTTTCTAAATTAAAGGACCTGAGTGCGTAATTACGTTTGTAATTAACATGTCGACCCATAATTACATTTGATATTCAAAGACATATTTTGAAGGAAAAATACATCTTTAAAATTATAAAGGAGCTCTCTCATCAGGAGCATTTGTAATGTAACGTTACCGTTTCAAGCGTTACATACAGCGCGTACCTTGTAATGATACAATGTGTAATATCTTAAGATACAACTTGTAACATAAATGCGCTTCACTAGCAATGAAATGTATTAAGTCAAATCTATAAAGTATCATTACATGCGAATGTTCGTCAATCAGAGAGGTATAATTGTAATGTAATGCTTAAAGTCGAATTTATATGTTAGACTAGCTGCGCCCCGCGGTTTCACCCGCGCAAGTCGCGATCCCGCGTTGTTCGAACACCTACCTACCGCAATGCAATAATCCACACTTAAACGGTCGCCCATTGAAGTACTGTTGAAGCCAGGCGCTACCGCGCCTGGCACCATCAGTACTTCCCTGGTCGTCCGTTTAAGTGTGGATTTTTGCACTGCGGTAGGTAGGTGAAGTAGGTTAAAGTTTGTATTTCGTCAGTAAGTGACGATGACGATGGATGACGATGATGATGATGCCACTCCACATCACTTATCCTACCCCTGTGTCGATTTTCATTCATTGAATGGTTATCACCCGCGTAAATCCCGATCCTGCGGGATTTTCGGGATCAAAAGTATCCTATGTTACTCTCTATCACTTAAACGATCACTATGCAAATTTTCATCTAATAAATAGTTATCACCTGCGTAAGTCCCGATCCCGCGGGATTTTCGGGATCAAAAGTATCCTATGTTACTCTCTATCACTTAAACGATCACTATGCAAATTTTCATCTAATAAATAGTTATCACCTGCGTAAGTCCCGATCCCGCGGGATTTTCGGGATCAAAAGTATCCTATGATACTCTCCACCATTTAAACTATCCCTATGCAAATTTTCATCCATTAATATTATCACCCGCGTAAGTCCCGATCCCGCGGGATTTTCGGGATCAAAAGTATCCTATGTTACTCTCTATCACTTAAACTATCCCTATGCAAATTTTCATCTAAGAAATTGGTATCACCTGCGTAAGTCCCGATCCCGCGGGATTTTCGGGATCAAAAGTATCCTATGTTACTCTCCATCATTTAAACTATCCCTATGCAAATTTTCATCTAATAAATATTATCACCCGCGTAAGTCCCGATCCCGCGGGATTTTCGGGATCAAAAGTATCCTATGTTACTCTCCATCATTTAAACTATCCCTATGCAAATTTTCATCCAAATCGGTCGAGCCGTTTGACCGTGAAGAGGGAACAAATAAACAAACAAACAAACAAACAGATTTTCGGATTTATAATATTAGTAGGATTAGTAGGATAGGATTACACGTCAATATTATTATAAAGTCAAATTCATAATGTAACATTACACGTGAATGTTCGTCAGTCAGAGAGGGAGTATTGTAATGTAATGTTTAAAGTCGAATTTATGTGTTAGATTACACGTCAATATTACGCGTCAATAGCACCTTGCCGAAATTAGCAAAAAATTACGACTAATCTATCTTTAAGAGATTTAAAAAAAAAATAAGCTTTCTTTGGCAGTCAGTTAAAAATACCAGCCAAATACAGAATCTCCTCATTTTTTGAATCGGTTTAAAATGCAATAACACTATACTGTATAGTGTGGGTAAAGTTAAATGAAAAAAATATAGAATTTAAATGAGTTTATTAATAGGCACGCAACAACGAAAACCACATCTAATTAAAAAAGCAAAGGGGGGCATCATACACGAGACTGTATAAAGAAATTAAAACCCTAGTGTGGTTTACGGTATATCTACGACTAAAGCCTACTTCAATCCTCCCATTTTCCACGAGATATTATTCAGACCATGGAACTGTCTCTTCATCGTCTGACCGTCAGCCCACTTCGTGTTCATATAGCTGTCATCATCGTCCTGTTCCAATTTCTTCCATTCTTCTTGTTTTCTGAAAGTTTAAGAAGAAGAATATGAACAAGAGAGCTTTTCTTCTGATTATTCTTCGGAAATGTTTGTTGTGGTATTATTAAACTTTCTAACTTACTGAAGGAAAATTAAATTCTACGATGGCGAAAAAAAAACTGACACTCAGATAGAAAATCTGTATTACATTAGGCATTACGACAGATTTTTCACTCTGCAGATTTTTCACGACAGACCCTGACATGTCTTAGGTAGGACCAAATCATGGTCCAAAGGCATGGGAGTTGGAGCATTCGCTATTCGTCGAATCGCTTTTGTCACATTTTCGTTGAATATGATCACTCGCAAGAGCTAAAAAGATATTAAGCGACGCATAGCGTCCTTTGTATCTAAATACAGCAGTTATGGTTTAACCACTCTAAAACTCTAACTCATAGTCCTTATACGTACCCATAGAACTGAACTGGCCGCCTGATATTAAAGCTATTTTGTCTCGGCCCTGACAATCAAGTTTCATACGTTCCAAAGTTAAAACTATTCGGAAATAGCTTCACACACCTTTTAAAAAAGTGACTCAGAAGATTACCTAGGTACCATCTAGGTTATCTAAGAACGAACCTTTCAGAAAGAATTTTTTTAGTGTTTAATTCAATGATTTTATTCTGTCTGCTAACATGACCTATGATTAAACTGTCAAATAAACCTACTTACTTATTTCCTAATGAAATCTACACAAATTATATGGGCACACACAAAATGTAATAAGCATCTATTACATTTTTCTTCGTAACTGACTTTCAGCTGTTCTTTCTCAACGTTTACTAAAATGTTAAGATTCTTTAATTGGGTAGTTTTGTAATTCAATAGTTTGTATTTTAATTTTAATATAAAATTGGATCATAGTTGACTATTAGTTAATTTACTTTAAGGTATTAAATCCTACTAATAATATAAAGGTGAAGTCTGTCTGACAGGCAAACAAAAAGTGAGCTTAGGCCTTCCTAAAGCTCTTAGGCCGTTCTTATTTGCAGTTTTAAATACGAAGCGCTAAAAAACAGATGTTTTATTTTCGATAAATCGAAAATTTCCGAAAAATAGTTCGATTTTGCAAGTCTTTGAAGTCTCCAAGTCAAGTCGTTGTTCCTCTATACGTCTAGACTAGAACTACCCTTTTTTGGCTTAAATTACTGTCCTTGAAATACGTTGTATTCTCACTTAAGCCCGTATTCAGGAATAACCCTATGCATGGCGTCAAATTTTTGTCACATTTTCACTAACGTTAATTGTCACTTATAAGAGCAATTGTCTTGCTTTTATGAGTGACAATATTTGTTATTGTCACTTTAAGTAATAACATGTTGTCTGACAAAGAATAACGTCACGCATAGGGTTCTTTGTGAATACCGGCCTTAGTCTATTGTTTTTCATTACCTGTAAGCATGCAACATAAGTTGTTTCCGTTCATCTTCAGTCATGATCGGCTCCCGGCCTGGTGCACCTTCAGTAGACGCACATAACTTTACTGTCACTTTTGATTTATTATTTCTACCTGAAATACAGAAGTGAGGCCATAAGATTCTTATTATATTCTTATTATTGGGGGAGCGGTAAGCGGTGTTGGTCTACGATTTTCATTCCAAGGATCATGGGCTCGCAACCAAACCTATCGTGCACTTCAATGTTTTTTCTTTAACAAAAAGTTATGTGCGCTTAAACTTCGCGCTTACAGTGAAGGAAACATAGTGAGGAATCCGACATGTCCTAGGACTCACCACGGTCCGAAGACATGGGACATTCGCCAATTCGGAGTAGGCTTTACTATTTTGGGAGGAAGTGGTGAAATTCAAGAAATTGAACTGTCGTACCGTCATCCATCGAAATTTTAAAGAATTATGTTAGCTGCTGACACCGTATTATGGGCGTCTCGCGGTTTCACCCGTGTGAGCCCCGATCATGTTAGAATATTATAATTAAAAGTAGCTTATGTTACTGTTCAATAATGTTGCTTTCTATTGACTGTTGTTCTATGGACTGACTGTATCTATTAATAAATTTTGGAAATCGATTCTAAATATTTATTTGTTAATTAGTAATGAATAGGTAATTACAAACAAATAAACAAATATTTTACCCGTATAAAATATTAGTATAGAGTGTATAAATATAAATATAGAAAAAAAACCTTACCCAAATGATCAGACAACTTGTTGCCGCTCAGAAACTTCTTTCCACAAGCCCATAGACAAGCCCTCGTTGGGTCTATGACCTCTTGAGCAGCCTGCGTGCCGGTCAAATCCTCAACGTTATCCAACTCCATCCGAACTGGGTCATGTGGTGGTAATCCAGCTGGGAAGACGATCTTGGTCGCTCCTCGGAGCTCGTCCAAGGCGCGAGCTACGTCTTTCTGGGTTAAGGGTTTGCGAAGGTCGACCTGAAGATAAAGCTAAGTATGTGAATGTACCGATCTTAATCAAGTGGAAGCTTATTTAGCACAGATCTTAAGAATTTTAGTTTTTGACAGAATATAAATGACATACTTGACAAAATCCTGAATTTGGGTCCGTTCCCATGACTGTACTAGTTTATTTGTTTGTTCGGTGGCTTTGAATACTCAATGGATCGATTTTGTCACAGCGACAATTTCAAAATCGAAGATTTAGATAAAAGATAAGAAGCTAAATTGAATTCTTGCAAAAAAGTTGCAATTTCTTTTTTAAGTCCTACGGAATGAAACTTGAATCAGCGCGTTGCGCAGCATATAAAATACAACCAATTTTAATGATTTGATCATAGATAAATGTGTACAGCATGTCAATAATAATAATTAAAAAAAAACAGAGCTAGCTTACATGTTTCTTACTAATGAACTCCTTAGCAGCCTCCGAGGCTTTCTTCAAGACTTCCTGAAGGTTAGGGGGAGGAGCCAAACCGCATCGGCGACCCATATCATCCTTCTCAAAGATATGCCCCTGGGGTGCGCAGCGTTTTGCCCAAGGATCATCGAGTTTCAACTCTTGTATCTGAAATCAGGATATTTTCAATATCTGATTATCGGAGTCTATTTATCTTAAATTAAATGAGTCATTTCACATTTTGCCCTTTTTTCACCTACTCCTCACCTGCTCTTCCGTGAGTCCTTGCATCTCAGGCGGCAGAAAGGTGCCATGCTTCCACAACTCTTCAAACTCGTAGCAGATCCTGGTGACCTTCAGTCTTCCATTAAATATAGCTGTTATATCCTTCACGACATCATCCACTTCGTTGTTCACATCTGTGTCGTAGAGAAATTGGTTTTCGTCGCCTCTCTTTACGTGAAGAATTACCATTTTTGCGTTGGACTTTGGGAGCAGACCTAGTGTACAATTATGGTATACTTCTCAAGTGACTTACTGTTATATTATTCTTTGGGTACTCTCCAGTTATTTACGAAGGAGTAAAAGTTTTAGATTGATCAATCACACCATTTTCGGTTGTCATGGTGATGAGTAGCGTTGCTATGGTGTTTTTGTGGCAATTGATTGATGTAATAAACGTTGCTATGGTAGAAATGCGTCACTGTCAAGCAATCATCAACCTTATAGTGTCATTAAGTATTACTAATTACTATATTATATTATTATCATATTGACTTTAAGCATCCCACCCTTTTAAGAGACCTGCTGTGGTATCATGTAATTAGCATCCACCGTTAGGTACTAGTGGCTAAGTTGCAGTACATTGCTGATTTGATGTAACGTGGTTGTTACCGGTGATTACTTCAAATAGCAATGTACAATACACAATATGCTTTTTGACAACAAATAGCAACTGACAGCGGTGGATGCTAATTAGATGATACCACAGCTGTCTAAATTCTTTCATTATGAGCTTTTTATCTTATTAATTAATCATCGTCTAATTAATTAATCATAGTATTAATTCTTATGTTGAAATAAAACTCTTTTTCCGGTTTTATCGCGTTGTTTTTGTTATCAGAATTGTTACAGTGCCGTTCCGAACGTTTCGGAGCTTTTTCAGTCTCCTTCCTTAAGGTAGACTGAAAAGGTGGCTCTCTCTTTCAGGAGTCTGTAAAGGCTCCAAACCGTTAATTAGAACAACATTGCGACAATGCTGATCATAAAAAACAACGCGATTAAAACCGGGAAATGAGTTTTATTTCAATACAAAGTCGCGAAAACTAAAGAAGAAACTAGTATTTCTTATAGTTATTGCTCAGGATATTTCACTAGAAATGGTTTGAGTATTGAATTTTTGATGATGAATTTCTCCTTGTAGAATATTTCCCCTTTATAACGTTGTAGTAGTACTGAAGCCTCGTTAAAAGCTACCACGTATGGAATCAATTCACGTCAATTAGAAGCCTACCTTTTGGCAAAGCGCCAGCTTTAAGCCACTCCTAATTTATTTAAGTTGATTTTAATGCTTATAAATAGAGTCTAGGCGCAGAGTGTTAATAATTGTACGTTTTGTACGTATATAGACTACATTTTATTTAATTAAAATCGAAAAACGACTAACAAAACTTCCCCAGTTCCAAAGTTAAATTTTTCGAGAAATTGAGTAAAACACATCTTTAAAAAAGTCAAAACCGAATTCAAACGTATTGTTGTAAAAATACTTACTTAGTATCTATGATAATCTAAGGCTTAATAATATAATTCAAATGTCTAAAAGACCGACTGTTTAACCGAGTTTCTAAAACCTTATTAATAAAAAAAATAAAGCCTTATTAATAAAGGGATAGTAAGGTCGGAATAACTAATTCCGTTTTTTGTTTCTGTCTGTCAACCTTGAAAGTTCTTGTCACGGAAAAAGACAAAGCATGTTCTCACTACTTCGACCTTTCATTAAAAACGTTTAAAAAATTATCTATAATTATTTATACGTTTTGGAGGACCACGTGAGTTGCACCTTTTCCCTTTCCATCCTCCCCCTTAATCCCAATAATTAATGAAATCGACCCAAGTATTGAAAATGTA
The DNA here is from genome assembly GCA_949358125.1 of Idaea dimidiata. Taxonomy (NCBI): domain Eukaryota; kingdom Metazoa; phylum Arthropoda; class Insecta; order Lepidoptera; family Geometridae; genus Idaea; species Idaea dimidiata. Next base: position 15,289,623 of record OX442334.1, read on the forward strand.
ATTGAACAAACCGAAACAGATTACTCCGGCCTGATTAATTACTTTATTTCTCTTAATTAATTGTTCCACCATGTTTTTCCCGAATCCTGAACTCTCTAGATGGCTATACAAATCATTATTTGAATAGAAATCTTAACCAAATAGAAACAAAATTGATTAAGATGCCTACTTACTACTATATTATTTTTAAACTAGTGGCTCGTTTGCGGCTTAACGCAAATTATAGAAATGTATATTATATAGAGATAAATGATTATAATCAAAACCTTTCAAAACAAATTTTTATCATTAAAAAGTATTATTAATGTATTAATATTAAATCATTTATTTCAGACACTACTTACATATAGAATTCATATCATAATTATGTCCATATCTAAACAAGTATTTAAAAAATATTAATAAATAAAAGAGGCAAATGTTAAAAAGACAAATACTTTTAGCCAATCTAAGTACCTACCTTACCTTAAGGATTTTTTCAATTAATGCACTATTTTATCTATATTTACACATTTTCCCGGGTCTTAATTGCGTGATTTTAACTTTTTAATTTTCCTAACCCCGACTTTCGATCATGTTACAATGATCTTGGGGGACTGGAGCTGCAGCAAGCGACGTTCTCGAAACGTCGAGGTAAGGAAAATTAAACAGTTAATAAAATCACGCGATTAAGACCTGGGAAAATGTGTAAATTTGAGTTCCAATTGTGTTAGTTTACATTTTTTATTATATTATCGATCTATACAAAAATCTAAGTCTAGATTGACTTACTATTTCAGTGTATATCAGAGCCCAAAGCACCGCGACCGTGCTGCCTGGAGCTGAAATTAGTAGGGAGTGTTCTGAAGTGTATATTAACCTCCGAAGGAAAAAAGAGTTCGACAGGGTGATAAAGTTTGAGGTGTCTGTCTTTTATTGATACGTGCCTTATGCGCGAATCTATTACTACATAGAACAAACTTTAATAATAATTTACAGTCAATCGTGTCGAGAATTTTGAAGGGGGCTCTTAAATACTAGTCGTTATTTGTTTGAAAACGATTCAGAGCGTCGAAGCCACTTAGCGCCTGCGAGAACTGTGAATGCGAAATACGGTAATGAATCATTGCTCTTTGATTTTCATCAGGCACTTATTTATTTGGTTAACAGTTTTAGTTACGTATGTACAATTAGTAAATTGAACCTTAGTTGAAATCCTATTTACTATAATACTATACTATATACTGTTTATTGTGTAACATGACTAATATTATAAAACTGAATGTTTGTGAGTATGGGTGTATGTGTATATGTGAGTTTGATACTCAATCACGTAAAAACCACTTAACCGATTGCAGTGAAACTTGGAATATAGGTAGCTGGATACCGGAAATAACACATCAGCTACTTTTTATCCCGATAATCCCGCGGGAACGGGACTTACGCGTGGAAAACCGCGGGACTCAGCTAGTAATAAATAAATATTGCACGACGATACACTGATAGAAATGTAGCCTCAAAACTAAACACTAAACTTGTACTACATATAAGATAGTACCTCGATGCATAAACTACAATTTATTGTAGGTATAACGATGACTATACAGCTGTTTGTATATAGTCATTGTTAGTCACCATAATACCAGCTTAGTAGGTCACGATTGGGCTGTGATGTTCACAGAATTTACTTTTATTATCTACTGCAGCGTCTCGCGGTTTCACCCGCGTAAGTCCTGATTACTTAGGAAAATCAGGACGAAAAGTAGCCTAAGCTACTCTTCGATAATGTAGCTTTCAACTAGTGAAATAGGTACTATTTTAATTCGGTCCAGTAGTTTCGCTGTCTATTATAAACAAACACAAATAAACAAACAAAATATATCTTTCCACTTTTTAATATTAGTAGGTATAGATTTTCAAATTCTCTCAAGTGCTTCTGCTGCACCCAAATAAATTACCAAGCTCCTATTTAACTTTTTTATACTTACAACTATCTCACTCATCGGTAAAAGAAATTATAACCTAACCTAACCGAATCAAATTAAACCTAATATCGATTGGAATTGAATCGAATCTAACTTATCAGTTACCGGTCATCTTATCTGTGAACGTATTATCCGGACGGATGAATTTTCTTCCAGTAGATTGGTTTTCCGGACATAGGTGACCTGCTTGAAGAATTTGAACTCTACGTGCAGGTCAAAAGGTAGAATTTAGCTCGGTTTTAAGATGCTAGAATATCCTTTGTTATGAGCGCTTTAGCGATCAGTGTTTAGATATTTTTATGAATAGAGATTCTCTGTGTTAAGAGGAAAAGATACCTACTCTTTCTCTTACAAACTTAGTCAACTGTTTTTCGTCTAAACATAAAGTACGTATTCTAGTCAGAATAAGTATTGGTTTTTCTCTGAATGCCTGGTGGAGACAACACAAGACCAATGCTGGAGTTTATTGGCTGGCACAAAGAATAAACATTGCCATTCAGCGTGGCAATACGGCCAGCATTTTGGGTACGCTGCCAAGTTATGAAGACTTAGTGTTTGAATATGTTATTGTGTCTTATGTATTTTTATTATGTTTTTGATTGTTTATAATAAAGATTAATCTGGATATGATAACAACTCTAACATATTATAATAAGGTTCATGGCATAACTTTAATTTGCTCTAATGTTTATTTTTGTTTTATAAGGATATAAAATAATCTTATTTTAGGTGCCTTGATCAGCCGTGGTAGAAAATAATAACATCCATAATTTTAACCGTTGTCAATTAAAATCTCGAATGAAAATTTCGTATTCATAGTTGGTGCGCTTCATTAATTTCCTCATAAATACTTCGTGAAAACTAGTTTCGATAATAAAACCATTGTTTAATATTCAAAAGGCTGTATAACATAGGAACTTTGTTGATTTTCTTTTAGATTCTTCTTCTTCTGTTCTTATGGTGGTGTGTCTCATCTAGTGTTCGATTTTTCAGATCGTCTAAGTTGACTGCTATTAGAGTTAACAACCAGCCAGGCGAGTATGGCAGCACGGGGAATATTTTATCGAATCGACATAAAGGTTTCGTCTCTTTTTCTCTCAAAGGACGAGAAATTGAGATGCAACCTCTTGTCCATCGAGATAATGTTGCTCGTGCTGTCATGCTAGCGCAGCAGATAAGAAGTATTACAGATCACAACTAGACCTAAACCACAGTTCATAGAGGAAGCAGTACTGACTTCACCGCGAAACCTCCTTAGTCAGCCGTTTCCGACCATTTGTTGATAGTTTCCATACTGCTGTGCCCCAGGACCCAGCCTTTCTATATACTGCGCCTAAACTGTCTAACGTGCCGCTCTGAAGTACGGAGTAGCTTGACTTTTTACCACACACATTATAAGTAAGCCATCAAAGTTATTATCTCAGGCGTCGCTTAACCAACACGACTAGTTTAAAATTGGTTCTCCACCGCAAAGTTATTTTATCGGAACACCTATGTATCGGAGCGCAGTTGGTTAAAAAAATCTATTTTCCCAAGTTTGTAAATGAATTTTTTATTAAAATGCATTTTTCATTTGTTGAACACATCTTGATAAGCTTCAGGATTTAAGGATATTGAATGTAATCTTTTTTTTAATCAGATATATTTGAATTTAAATAATTTAAAATCTATTTATTTGCATTGAATATTTCTGTATTACATACCGTGTAGCATATACTTTGGTCACCTCCACCTCCATATATAGTCAAGCTGGACCTAGGTAACCAGATGGTTTAATTATTTGGCTTCTTTGTTTCAGATAAAAGTGGGAGCCACCCATCGACATGGTCACGACGTCTCTACCGAGGATCCTGAACTGATTGACACAGTGTTTGATAACTCCACGCACCATGGGAAGGTATGTACTACAATGACAATATAGCCAGCTGACTGATCATAAGTATTTTCCCCTCACGAAAATAGTACGGTCAGGAAAGGACTTAGGGTACCACGTGCATATTATGTTAAATTATTTAATTTTATCAAAAGCTGTTTAGTAATTTGTGGTTATTCGTTTTATTAAATTTTCAACAATAATTACAGAACCATTATTGAAAAAAAACATGCACCTGGTCAGTCCCTTTCTGATTGTAAAAAGTAGCAATCTCTTGCAAGAACGGCTAAACATAAGTGTATAAGTGAGTGTAGTGGTTTGGATGGTAATGCATTGGCCAATCACAAAGAGTCACAGATAGATAATATAATGGCCAATCACTGTTCGACTTAGCTTTTGTCACATTTTTGCAGACGTTGCTTAACACTCACAAGACCATGACAAAGCACTAAGCCACGCATAGGATGGTTTGTAAATACGGCTGTAAGACTATTGTAGCAAGCATAGTCACAATTTTCAGTCTAATTACACACAACACACACAGCCAAACAAAAGATCATCTGAAAAACGAACGTCTTCTTATTTTGGAGTTGGAGAGAAAACTCTGTCATATTTTTTTTTTTTTACCAACCTAAAACAAAGTTTTTTTCTTGTGTGCCTTTGTTTTTGTCCGTATGTGTTTTTTTGTCAACGAATGTCTTCTATTCGAATAAATAAAAGGTATAGTTTCATCCAAGTGTGGTAAAACAACCATAAGTTTCTACTCTATAATTTATTCAAGCAAGCAAGTCTAACATAAAACTGGGAACTATTGGAGCGGTCAATTAGGCAAGTTAATTACCAAGTTAAAGCTTTTTTTCTTTTTCTAATAATTTTCATTTTTATTAGTTTTAGGATTCTGTACAAAGGGTAATAAAACGGCACTGTTTTACTGAGACTACGCTGTCCGTCCGTCCGTCAAAGGCGGTATCATGAGCCGTGATGGCCAGACAGAATTTTTGCAGATGACGAAACATTACGTACGCTTAATTGGATAATATATTTTTTTATTTCTTATAGGTTATGAACCGATTATGGTCATTTGGACATAAGCCAGTGTCAAGTATTATTATTAATATATTTTGCAAGTTCTTTGCATCGAAACAGTCAAGTCGTCATAGTTAAAGTCAAGTCTAGGGAATCATTTGTAAACACGGCGGCCATTTACAAAGATTTTTCAAGGAGATTTGGAGACAACACTTAAGTCCATGTTTTGCACCAATTTTCACTTTCATTCCACTTGTACACCTTCACGAAACTAAATTGATAATAAGCCCCCGGGATTAAGCAACTTGCACGCATTTTAACTAGGTTTCACAAAAATGAAAATTTAGCAACACATCTCCTCAAAGCGTTCCCGCCAAAACTCAAGGGATAATAATTATTTGTTTAATAAGTTTTACAAACCTTACCTACTAATGTATTACTATTATAAATCTGAAAGTTCGTTTGTTTGTTTGTTCCCTCTTCACGGTCAAACGGTTAGACCAATCTGGATAAAACGTTGGATAGGGATAGTTTAAATGATAGTTACATAGACTTTTGATCCCGATAATCCTGCGGGATCGGGAATTACGCGGATGAAATCGCGGGGTGCAGCTAGTAATAAAAAAATACTTAACATTTGCTTTATTTAAACTATCCGAACGACAGATTTTTAAGGTTGGCAAATCTATCTCATCAAGTACCAAGGTGAGACTAGAGACTAATATGGTGGAAAGTAAACTATAAAAGTTATGCTTTAAAACTCAATCAGCCTCAAGTAAGCTTGGACCCTTCTTGAGTCAGACTGTTTACAGAGTCATTATAGTAGTATATATTGTTAAAGCTATTGAGACCAAGACGAGTAAATCCGCGTAGCGTAGCTAGGTTAGAATAAAATACCGGCCCAGTTCTTGAACATATAAATCAAAGCTTGCTGAGTACAGACAGACGTGAGCAATACTTTAACAGTAGGTGCCTACATGTTACAAAATGATACATTTTGTACTCTCCGCTGTTATTCGCTATTGTAATAATTTTTACTGTCACGTTACGGCTGGACGCAGCAGACTTGTGATTTTTTGTCGCAAGAATAAAAATAATTACGGACGAAGCATGTACCTTCTGCATTGCATTGCATGAATTAATATTGCACGACATTACACACAGCGCAATCTAGCCCCAAACTAAGCACTAGGCTTGTACTATGGATACTAAACAACGGATAACAAACCTTTTATTGGATAAATTAGATTCAAATACAAATTAATTAAATCTAAATACAAACAAATTAAATCTAAATACAAATTAAATCAAACCAACAAAACACAAATAATGAATTTAATACAATACAAATAAAACATGACAACTACACTGACGGACGGACACGGATAACTACATTATTATACTTTATTTTTTGTAAAAACGTACATATTATACATAGGAAGACACCCAGACCAGATACAGATATTTATTTTAAGCATAAGTATTTGCACCCGACGGGAATCGAACCCGCAGCTTTCTGCATTGCAGTCAAACGTTTGCCCGACGCGCCGCAGGGCCGGCAATTTCTGGTTCACTCTATACAATACAGCTTGTTTTGAGAACTGCCGAAGCCGAAATGGGTCTAGGCAAACAGCTTTTGTTTTACAGCTTTTTGGAATTCAAACTCAATCAGCAGTGTCAACAGTCGGGGCCCATTAAATGTCTAGAATCTAGACCATCATTCTAATAAGGGGTCCCGATTGTAAAAGAAGCTATGTTTCGTGGCTACTGTACTTGTTTTGGTAATTATATTTTAGTTTTTAAGCAGGCGGGTTTTTATTATTTTTTATTAGAGCCGATTTTTTAGTCCTCAGATAAAAGATTTATTTTTTATTTATTTTTCAAACACTTTCAGACAGCATTTAAACACCAAAACGTCTGAAAGCCATTACACCATAATTAACAAAAAGATATCTGTCGAAGAAGTTCGAACCCAACTTAATTCAAAAGCCCGTTTGTTTTTTTAATATCATAAAATCATAGTATCGTTTTTTATTCGGTGGTGTTACATTTTATTTGTCAGATATCTAGGGATTTGAAAAATTGCCCTTAGTCAAATATTTTTGATTGATTGGATTTTTTGGAAATAATTGTTATGGTGATTACTTACTTTGATTACAAGGACTATGAATTTGTAATATATAGCTATCTACCTATAGGTAGATAGAATACTTTTGAATGTAATAGAATGTAGTAATATCAGAATGAAGAATGTAATAGAATGTAGTAATATTAGAATGAAGTATGTAATAGAATGTAGTAATATCAGAATGAAGAATGTAATAGAATGTAGTAATATTAGAATGAAGAATGTAATAGAATGTAGTAATATTAGAATGAAGAATGTAATAGAATGTAGTAATATTAGAATGAAGAATGTAATAGAATGTAGTAATATTAGAATGAAGAATGTAATAGAATGTAGTAATATTAGAATGAAGAATGTAATAGAATGTAGTAATATTAGAATGAAGAATGTAATAGAATGTAGTAATATTAGAATGAAGAATGTAATAGAATGTAGTAATATTAGAATGAAGAATGTAATAGAATGTAGTAATATTAGAATGAAGAATGTAATAGAATGTAGTAATTCTATTGTGACATTTAAGAAATTACTATATAAGTTTCTTGTAGATAGACCATTTAATTCACTTAGAGAATTTTTTGACAACAAAGATTTACATTATATAAAATGTGACATTAATTAATTAATCTTAACAAAGAATGTAATTATATATGTAGTTTATTTGTGTAAAATAATTTCGTACGCAGTAATGCAGAGCACATTGGATTTTATTTGTATTTAGACTTAAGATCCCTATACATGTGATTCACGAAATAAATGATGATTGATAGAATGTAATAAGTCGCCCGTGTGCGGACCCTGGACGTATAAATGTTTGATTTTCACCCGTGTACGGTTATTCTTTGCCGCATTTCCCGCGCACTGTCATGACATCTCTGTGGATTTGTTAGCATTTCAAAGCAGATACAATAATACTAAGTGTTAAGCTATTTTTTTTACTATGGCAACACTGAGCATATTATTAGAGCGCGCTATAGTTAACACTAAACAACTAGACTTCTACTACGGGACTATAGTTTGTAGCAAAATGTTAGACGTTAGATGATATATTTTAGGCCAACTTCTAAAATTAAGGAGGTTCTCAATTCATCTGGTTACATTTTAAAAAGGTTTTAAAATCTTCGATCAGCAATTTTTGGATTTTCGATCCAGATTACTTATGGTTTTGCGTTTTGCTCATTATTTGAAAGTGTAGTTGTGAGATCATAAGCATATTTTGCATCTTACACATTATGTGTCTTGCACATTTTGCGTGTTGTTTATTTTGCGTGGAGCAATATCAATACTTACCGCATTTTGCACCAACGAGTTATATATTTTTTTTCGTTACCACCCTTTTTACCCGACTGCGCGACGCAAAGGAGGGTAATGTGTTTACCGGTCTATGTATGTATGTATGTATGTATGTATGTATGTATGTATGTATGTATGGATGTTTCTATGTGGCGTTCTAGAGGCCAAACGCATGGACCGATTTTGATGATTCTTACGTCAATCGATTCGTCTTAATCTGGCGAGTGTGACTAAAGACATGACAGTAATCCCAAGTAACTTATGTCACCACCAGACGCCATATTGTCAAAATTAAAAAATCCAAAATCGTCAAAGTATGTCAAGATGGGTATCGTTGAATAGGTTTTTAAAAATAAATATTAGGTTTCTTTCACCATTTTTCGTTTTAAAGAACCGTTTAGGAAATATAACGGTTTAAAGTTAATTTACAATTAGGTATTTTTGCTTTTTATTACTAACGAACAAGTTTTTATTTTTGTTACGTAGTTACGCTTGGAACTATCAAAGTATAAGCCGTGGTATAAGCCGTGATGGTACAGGTGACAGGAATTTATTGATATAAACTAAAAAAATATTTACATAAATTGTACCTACCTACTGAATAAAAGCCTAATAACACTTAGGTACCTAAAAACGTTAAAAGAATAATAAATTTAAACAATAAATAACTAAACCCTAACTGAAATAGAATCTAACTAATATTATAAACGCGAAAGTTTGTATGTAAGTATGTATTACATGTATAAGAGTAACCACCTCACATACGTATGTATGTGAGATTGTTACTCTTTCACGCAAAAACTACTGAACCGATTGCGATGAAACTTGGAATATAGGTAGCTGGGGGACCTGGATTAACACATAGGCTACTTTTTATTCCCGCGGGAACGGAAATTACGCGGGTGAAACCGCGGGGCGCAGCTAGTACATTATAACCCCCTAATGAAATGAATAGATTACGAGACTTACCTACCATCAATAAATCAAAATAACTAAAAAGCGTAAAATAAAAAAAATAATTTATAAAAATAACAAAAAACCCGACTGCGTAAAAAACTCGATTAAAAAATACGCATCGAAACAACAAAAAAACCAAAAAGAAAAAAACAAGCCCAGTAATTTGAAATTACGCTAAGTAATAATAGTTTTGTAATCGATACACACAGAACACATAATAAATGAGTAAAAAATTACTCACAGTCGGGACCCATTCATTTTACCAATCTAATTTTTCCAATGGGTCCCGACTGTGAGTAATTTTTTACTCATTTATTATGTGTTCTGTGTGTATCGATTACAAAACTATTATTACTTAGCGTAATTTCAAATTACTGGGCTTGTTTTTTTCTTTTTGGTTTTTTTGTTGTTTCGATGCGTATTTTTTAATCGAGTTTTTTACGCAGTCGGGTTTTTTGTTTTTTTTATAAATTATTTTTTTTTTATTTCGACAAATGGAACAGCAATTGTTTATTGTGTTTACAGACAACGTTCTAAAAACAAAAGAATTCAAAAATATGATGGAAAACCATCAAAACACGTCCCGGCAACCATCGGATCTCCCAAATCTTTAGATTAGAGACATGCTGTTCGATTTTGTACCTTAAATCGTTTCGATAAGGTTCTATTTAGTAGGATAGGTTATAAAAAATGGGAGCATAGCTGGTTGGTTTGACAAATTGAAGTTAATCCCTAGGGTTGTCAAATTTACATATAGGTAGGTATATATGTGTGTCTGTGCGTTAGTATAAATTGTTACGGATTTGTTTATTGAAAAGCTTGAGTACTTTTTTTACTTTGAATAATGGCTTCGAATAACGGCACCTGTCCGACAGCCAGCGAGTCAGCGAGTTGACTATTTTCTCGCTAACGAACATTTAAATTTTAAGTCTATTTAGTTTTCGGGATATTAATTTAAAATAAAACTTATTTTTCGGTTTTTCGATTAAAACCGATTGGATTGATAAAATTGCTTTAATTATAATTATTATTTACCGTCCGACGTTTTGAAACCTCTTGCTCATTGACAGACGTAAATCAAACCAAAAATATATTTCAAACGTAGTAATAGATAGAATATATTTCGTGTATAAGAAAGGGATGGATTTATTATTATACCAGCTGCGCCCAGCGGTTTCACCCGCATAAGATCCCATCCCGCGGGAATATTGGTATAAAAAGTAGCCTATGTATTATTCCAGATCTCTACCTACCTAATCAAAAAAAATTCACCGATAAATAAATAGACTGGATTCCAGTTTCCACTCCTTAACTAGTTTGTAGCTCTATTCGCAGCTCGTTTGCTGGCTGCCTGTCGGGCAGGTGCCTTATGGATCTCACACCGTATAGATTTTCAAAACTTTCTACAAAGCCATTAGACCAATAAAAAAAGTATCGTGTGAACTAAAAAAAAAAAAAAAAAGTGCTTTATTCAAAATGGTTAACAATTTTATACAGAGGCCGAGCCTTCCCAGTAAGTAATCAAGGATACTTGTGTTGGGAATGTCTCGCTACTTCCTTTGTGAATACATACTTATTATAACTATTTACTAAAGTGTTGACTTTATATCTATTAGATGAGTGGATGAGTGTGAATGTGAAAGTGTGTTGTGAGTGTGAAGTATTTGGTGGTGGGTGTATGCGTGTGTATGGTTGGGTGTGTGTGAGATATTGGTGTTAGCTTAAAGTTGCCAAGTGCATATTCGGTTGAACACTGTGTAGGTAAAACTTGCGTGCGTCATTATTATGTTCCATTATTATCCCTTTGTTAATGTTAATCGTGTATTATTTATGTTAACTGATGAATTTTGGTAGAAAAAGAAAAATAATCATGTTATCATGTGTTAAGTTATACGGATAATTAGGATCTCAACTTCTTCATAACTTAGAGTATTTAACCATTCTGTAACAGCGGCTTTACAGCTATATGTATGCATAGGGTATATTGCTAGGAGACGGTTAATTTTATTATAAATAAAAGCCGATTGAGAATCAAACTGTCGTCTGGCATAAGCAGAACGTACAAATGTAGTAATAGCGACGTTGTACTTACAGCGTTTATTATTTATATTTTTGTCATACGTTAGAGATTTATGACACTTTAAAATTATATTAAGTATATATAGCTTCCTCACCGACAGGAGACCACTATCTTTATATAAGGCACATGTAGGGTATCTATAAGGTTTGAAGTACATCACCTTTATGAGTGATCTCTGCGCTCTTTCTATATTCAAGAAAATAGTCTTGAACTTGAACTACGGTCTTTTACTGGCTTACTGGCCTAGCTTCGTTGAATTGCTTGGTTAGTAGTACCATAGTACGGTTACCAAGTTCGGTCCAAGAATTTTAGAAAGAAATGTGTATAAAATGGCGCTCTACGACTACGGTCCGTAGCAAATATCGTAGAGTTTATCGTAGCACAATGCTACGAGACTTTATGAATCGTAAATTTATAGAGGTAAAAACACTTTTTGTTCTACAAAATAGAATAGAATTTTATTATTGATTTAAAAATATGTTTAAAAAATCGACGCAGTATTTCTACCACAGTTATATTGAAAGACGTTTTATTGAATATTTAACCATTTAAATTAAACCTCTTTTTTTTTCTCAAAATAATCGTGTTGTTATTATACAGTTTGAATTGCATTTCTTTAGCACCCTTTTGAAGTCATTCTATACCTCTTACTTACGGGTAGAAAAGTCTAGAAAGAATAAAATTATACCTACTCAGTTCATTCAATTCAGCGCACTTTATCTTAGATGGCATTTACATTCACCATCAGGTGTAATAGTAGTCAAACGCTAGTGGATACGAAATGAAAAAAAAAACACCAATAGATTTTTTTCTGTGTTGGCGATGTTGAATTGAAATGAAACTTTTTTTCCCGATTTTAGTCACATTGTTTTATTATTTTCAGCATGGTTGCAATGCCGTTCTTAAGTTTTGGAGCCTTAATAGAACCCTTGACTCCTTAAATCGACCCTGAAAAAGAAATCTGCAAAGCCTCCGGAACGTAGAAATGGTATTGCAACAATGCTCAACATAATAAAAATATTACGAAAAATGGGAAAAATAATTTCATTTTAAATAAAAATAGATTTTCATTTTATCTCAGATGAGAAGCGAAATTGAGTCTACTGTAATAGTATAGGTATTTTAAGTCTATCAAAATGTCCGAAGTGAATTTTTCAATAATAAATTCTAGAATTATACTCCGAGGCTATATTCTAGAATTATGATTATCTCTTTCGAAGTTCGGTATTATTCTAGAATTGTTATTGTTAGAATAGTCTCATAAGTTATTATGGAATACCCGTTTTACAGTTAGTATGTACTGAGAATAGAAAGCGTACTCCGCTTTCCTTTCTGAGTACCAATATATTTTATTTTCACTATTGAACAGTTTATACCATTTATTTTATTTTTACTATTGAACTGAGATGTTCAATAGTAAAAATAAAATAAATGGTACTGTAACATAAATAAATAATAATCATAACAAAACAAATGAGCACAACACACGGAATGAACACGCGAATACAATCATCTAAGAAATTGCAAAGAAACTTTAGTTCCGAATAATTGTAAGAGATGGCGCTAGTGAGGTGAATGCAGTTTTCTGGATCGCGGTATCGTTGCGTCTCCCCCGTTGAACTCCCCTTCGGTACACTAGTGTAGCGAAGGGGAGTTCCCGGTGAGGGGGGAGGAGGTAGAAAAACTACGGTTGAGGGACGAAGGGAGTTTATTTGCGTAGAGGGGTTACAGGGGTCGTAGGGGTGGCTACGAGCTTCTCGTAGATGTCCGGGAAACCGTACGCTCTACGAGAAGACAACGAATGCAGGCTACAGGTACTACGTATAGGAAGGTCCAGGGAACCGTACACAACATATACGCAGTACCAAAGCCAGTAGTGGATTCGATACAATTAGATCTGATTTGATTCGATTCAAATCAGATCTAATCAAGAATAAAACAAAATCATAGCAGACTACTGAAGCAGAGTGCTCGACGCAACGATACCGCGATCCAGAAAACTGCATTCACCTCACTAGCGCCATCTCTTACAATTATTCAGAACTAAAGTTTCTTTGCAATTTTTTAGATGATTGTATTCGCGTGTTCATTCCGTGTGTTGTGCTTATTTGTTTTGTTATGATTATTATTTATTTATGTTACAGTACAATTTTAAAATTACATGCTCGTATACTCATGTTTTTAAAAAACAAGGAATTAACCATGTTTAAATTTGTTTTATACAGAGCTCTTTATTCGTTTCGTAAACAAACCAGTTGAAATTACTGGCGAAATATCGTCAGTTTCAGTTTCTTTATTTGCATAAAAGTTGGTACAATTGACAAAGGTACATAGGTGTTTTTATAAAATAGAAAGTGTCTCAACTTTAGTCAATGTATTAACATGCAAAATTTTACAGGTTGTTACAATAAAAATATTGAAATTCTTCAAAATTAAATCATTATAATAATCATCAATAGATAATAATTTTCATTCGTGCTCCGTAAAGACAAATTTGAATATGTTAGTACTCCGTTATTTAATAAATTTTGTTATGATATGACAAATATTATTAAATTGTTATGATTGTTTATGATACATAAGTCGTTCATATAATCTAAGATTTAGCATGCTTATATTGAACTTACTCGTGACTCCTCGGTTTCAAAAACAAAAGTTATTAAAAAGTATCCATACGTTTCTTCAGGCTTAAAATATGGTAACTCAAAAATAAATCTGTATTACCAACAATATCAAAACGTCACAAAAAACACATTAAACGTAAGGAATGATTTACAAACACGATATAACGTTACATTCACAGTGGAAAATCAGAAGTAAATACTCAAAATACTCAAATTCTTTGATTTATTGACATTTTTCTGAAATTCATTGATCTTTGGACAATTTTGTTTCAATACCGTTGTTTTTATTATTTTTAACATTTGATCAATGCCCGATGTTTTGAGCACTTTACAGTACCTCTTAATTACAAATAAACAGGAGCCTAAGAGCACCTAAGTACAAAAAGCTGGTTGCACAATTTGCTATTTTATATCTATACAAACTTTCAGTGTATAATATTAGTAGGACAAGCAACTTCCCTGTCCCAGATTTATCACAATCAGTTCAGTAGTTTTTGCGTGGAAGATTTATAAAATTAGTAATATATATTCTACTTCAAAGTATAATTTTTCAATTCGATAAAAAAATATGCAATTGAAAAATCTAAAATCATCAGCTTTGCGACTTCACATAGTTACAATATACCGCGGGGTCTTATTCGCGACTTTGTATGAAATAAAACTCATTTTTCACTTTTAATGGTGATGTTCATTCAGGTCTGCCCTAAGGAGACTCTAAAACCTCCGAGACGTAGAAATGGCATTTAAATAATCCTGAAAATAGTTAAAATTAGATTTATTTGATAACTAGCTGCACGCCGCGGTTTTACCCGCGTAAGGCCCGTTCCCGCGGGAATATCGGGATAAAGAAAGAAAGAAAGAAAACACGTTTATTCAGACAGGCACACGACTTACAGAGTAGGTACAATAAACATATTAAATATAGACACAAAAGTATAAAAGTAGTCAATGTAATAATTTAGGTCTCACCTATATTCCAAGTTACATCGCAATCAGTTTTATACTTTTTGCGTGATTGAGTAACAAGCATACATACTCACATAGGTCCTCACAAACTTTCAGCTTTATAATATAATTATTAAACTAGAAACAAAACAATAAAAAAAGTTAAACGCTAAAATTAAAACTAAATATAAAACTAAAACTAAAATTTAAATTAAATATGACCGATAAATAAAAAATGTCCTCGAGGGCGTCCTCACGAGGCATTGTTCCCAGAAGGCTAGCAACGTTTCCCCTCTGGATTGCCAGAATAATATTAATATAATATTATTTATTAATATAATATTACTTTATAATATTAGTAAGAAGTAGGATATCTACCTGAAACTCAGAAGTGTTTACTAATAATTATGGCACCAGATAGTAAAGTGAAGTGTACCATACGAGAGAGATTTCGTAAGGGCGCGTGATGTTTTTACATACTATGACTTGAATGCCAAATGGCTCGGGGAATTGGTCCGCGAGAGTTCGTAGCAGACACGTCGTGTTTCATGTATTAAGCCTTTTATTTTTGAGTGTTAGAGCTATTTTTAAGAACGGTTTCGTATCTGTGTATTGGTGTTTCGAGATAGATTGAAAATACGTTTATTTGAAGGGAAATTCGTACTTATAATATACTAGCTGTTACCCGAGACTTCGTCTGCGTAAAAATAGTGCATAGCCGACTTTTTCATCCACTACTCGAGTTCTACTAATTGGATTTCAATGTAAAGTATACCAACTGGCTCGAAAATATACCTATCCAATTTCCTAAGTCCCGTGGACACCTTTTTTTTGAAATCAAGTAAACGTTATATAGCCTATGTTACTCCTTGATAATGTAACTTTCTATTATCAATGAAATAAATTTTGGAATCGATTCAGTTGCTTCGGAAATTACCCCCCACATATATACAGACATGTAGTATAGATTTACTACCCCGGATTTAAAAGTTAATGGCTACTGTGCTGGGTGAACGTCTTAAATGGCGACCAAAAAAGGTTTCTTGGTGAAGATTTTCAATAAATATTAGGGGTTAAAGTATGAAATTGCCGATTTGTACTGAAAATCTTAATTGTTTATTTTATAAATTTTTAATAAATTTATTGAATCAAAATAGTTGCCATTATTATCTATACATTGCTGCCATCTAATGGGAAGGTTATTAATGCCTTTGCGATAGAACTCCGACGATCTAGACTGCACAAACTGTGTGAAAGCATTTTGTACTGCCTCCTGGGAAGAAAACTTCTTGTCACGTAGATAATTGTCCAAATCACGAAAAAAATGGTAGTCCGTTGGAGCAAGGTCTGGTGAATACGGAGGATGACGAATGGTTTCTAAGTGCAGTTCCTGAAGGGTCAAAATGGTTTCTCGTGCTGTGTGAGGTCTCGCGTTGTCGTGGAGCAATAATGGTGAAGATCGATTCATGAGTCGGGGCTGTTTTACTGCTAGTTTTGTCAACATGGATCGGAGTTCGGCACAATAGACATCTGCCGTAATTGCTTGACCAGATCGAAGAAAACTATAGTGAATAACACCATGCTGACACCACCAAACAGTTACCATTACCTTTTTATTGATAAGTTTTGCTTTGGGACACTGTTGTGGCATTTGACCTGGGGTCAGCCATTGCATTTTTCTTTTCCGGTTGTCATAAAGAATCCACTTTTCATCACATGTTACAATTCGATCCAATATTCCTTCATTTCTGTACCGGTTCAACAAGGCAACACAAGTTTCAACACGCGTTTCTTTCTGCAGATCAGTCAAATCATGAGGCACCCATTTTTCGTATTTTTTTATTTTATTGATTTGACGCAAGTGAGTCAATAAAGTGGGTAAGGTAACGTTAAACCATGCCGCTAATTCCTGGGTAGTTTGACTAGGATCGGCTTCCACTATCTCTCTTAATTCATCGTTATTCACCTGTGTGGGCGGTCTTCCTCGTGGCTCGTTCTTTGAGTCGAAATTTCCATCACGAAAGCGTTTAAACCAAAATCGCACGGTGCGTTCATTAGTAGACCCCTCTCCAAACGCAGCATTGATATTGCGGGCTGTTTCTGCCGCGTTAGTTCCGCGTCGGAACTCGTATTCAAAAATCACTCGAATTTTTGCAGTATCCATCTTTCTTGTCTAAATTGAATAACAAAAACAATTGAAAGTCGATATTCAAATGTTTCACATTTTTTAAAAAAAGAACATCACAGAAACCATTTGATAAAAGTTTCATTCGAAAACCTCAAATCATGAAGATTCTATGTCAATTCAAAGAACCTATTGCAATAAAACGGCAATTTCATACTTTAACCCCTATTATTTAAAAACAAAATTTAAACCAAGTTTCAAATAGGTAAAATTTGACTTACGTTAATTTAAAAAAAACCTTCACTTAAAACGGAAAAGATAACATTTCTTTGTTTTTTATTGCACAAGACATTTTTAAACTTAGAAATACCTATATTTTTGCAAGGAAATATATTTTCAAAAATTTTCCATGACAGCATTCAAACATGTGCCCCCTCGCAAACCAGGCGAGTGCTGAACCACTTCAGCTACACAGTTTACACAAACTATACAAAAACATATTACTAAGTATAGGGATAACATTTGCAATATTATTTCCAAAATTATAATACTTTTAAGTAGGTACGTACCAATATACCCAACCGATCATTCTTGAAACTTAAAACAGTTTACCACCGAAATATTCCCAATATTTCAACAATACATTATTGAGAGTTGTTCAACAGTATTGATAGGTAGAATAAAGCTGTAGCCACACTGTTTAATCAGAAAACGCCAATTAA
This sequence comes from Idaea dimidiata, assembly GCA_949358125.1. Taxonomy (NCBI): domain Eukaryota; kingdom Metazoa; phylum Arthropoda; class Insecta; order Lepidoptera; family Geometridae; genus Idaea; species Idaea dimidiata. Next base: position 15,307,360 of record OX442334.1, read on the forward strand.
ACTCGCGACCGACAAGCTATGTGAGAATAATTGTGCTGTCGTGAGGGAGGTACGGTGAAAAGTGTCATTCGAGTTTTTGTCATATTTTACGGGAGTATTCTATGGGCGGTACTGTGGCGATACTTGCAGCGCGTTTTGTGGGATGGTGTCAAGTGATGGCTTTTATGTGGAAATTTCAATTTTTTAATAAGAAAAGTTTGATGGTTTTTACTATGAGCCGTAGTTTTAAAATGATAAGTTAACGAAATATACTATTTGCTGAAAGCTCTTCAAAAGGGATAGAAATACTATTAAATAGCGTAGTTTTAAAAGATAAAGATTTTTTTTTGTAGATGCTTTCCTCATAATGAAATAATAATAAATAAGTATATTATCTATATTTATTATTTATTATATACATAATATATGAATTACTGTAAATGTCGGAGCTGAGTGACGATGAATTTGTAGCACCTTATTTGTTGTGCTCATCTGGCAGTGTTAGTGATAGTGATGACAGTTACCGTAGCTTTCCTTCTTTGTCTGATAGCATTGAGGACATACTTCGGGATGTACCGAAGAACTTCAATGTTGTACACATTAATGCCCAGAGCATTCCTAAGCATTATCAAGAGATGTTGGCATATTTGACGGAAAAAAACCTTCACGCCATTGTAGTTTCCGAGTCCTGGTTAAAGCCCTATCATTCAACGCTTTCTTACTCTCTGCCAGGTTTTAACCTTATCCGTAATGATCGTGTTGAGGCTGGTGGTGCGGGTATTGCGATTTATCTACGATCCCATATTCCCTACAAAATAATTAGTATGTCCGCACAACCTTGCCCTACAAATGCTGGCCAGCATTTGTTTTTGGAAGTGCTCATGAACAAAAGTAGGGTCTTGTTAGGTGCCTTCTACAGTCATAATTGCCACGTCGATTATTTCACATCTTTTGAGGCCTTGCTCGAGGATATCATACCGCAATACAACCACACCATTATCATGGGCGATTTCAACACTTGTCTCCAAAAGCAAGAATACCAGTACCTAATTCGAGCACGTAAGCTCAGGGCTGTGACGTCAGCTTATAACCTCACTATTCTTCCACTTAATTCCACCCATCATTTTCCGAATTGCGCCCCTTCACTTTTAGACCTTATTCTTGTATCTTCTCCCTCTCACTCTGCCAAGTATGGTCAGCTTTCGGCGGACTGTTTCTCTTACCATGACCTAATTTACCTTTCGTATAAGGTGCGTCCGCCGAAGGTTAAACCTAAATTTATTTTTCAGCGCAACTTTAGTGGCATGAATGTAGAGGAACTCCGTAAAGATGCACAAGATTTTGACTGGGAGGGAATATTCGATTGCAATTCCATCGATAAGAAAGTTCTTAAGTTCAACACTGCTATGAATAAACTTTATGATAAACATGCTCCTTTAAAGGCCGTAAAGCTGAAATATCATCCTGCTCCATGGCTAAACGACGAGATAAAGTTGCTTATTCATAAGAAAACCGTTGCAAAAACCAAACTTCGCATCAATGCAACTGATGCAAATAGGGATAAGTTCATTGAACGACGAAATCGCTGCAATAGAATGTGTAGGGATGCACAACGCCGTCACATACATAACTCTATCAATGATGGAGACCCAGCCAAGGTTTGGAAATTTTTAAAGTCACTAGGAGTTGGTAAACAAACTCAACATTCTACTCCCGACGATATAAACATGGATTTACTAAATCAACACTTTTCCTCTTCGTCACGCTTAAACAGTTCTGTGAAGGCTCAAACTTTACAACGTCTCTTCTCTGTTTCAACTCCTGATTCGCCATATTTTACTTTCGAACAATTTACCGCTTGTGGTGTAAAGCAGAGCATGAAACACATAACCTCTAAGGCTGTCGGAAGTGACAATATCAGTCGCAGCATGCTTATGCCCATCATTGACGAAATCCTTCCTATAATTCTACACATTCTTAATTTCTCCATTTCTCACAGTGTAGTTCCCACCCTTTGGAAAGAGGCACAGATCATCCCTCTTCCGAAAAAAGCTAACCCTAAAACTTTCTCAGATTATCGACCAATTTCCATTTTGTCATTCCTTTCTAAAGTCCTTGAGCGCCTTGTACACCAGTAAATATCCAAATTCCTCAATACTCATATTTTACATAATCCTTTCCAATCTGGATTTCGTCCGGGGCATAGCACAACTACTGCTCTTGTTAAAATCACTGACGACATCCGTAAGGGTATGGATAATCGTAAGTTGACGGTATTAGCATTGCTTGATTTTAGTAATGCTTATAACAATGTTGACTACGACATTCTACTCGGTGTTTTAAGCTCGCTTCGCATATCTCCAACGGCGATTGAATGGTTTCGTAGTTACCTGTGTGGTCGCCGGCAGCGTATTCGTGTCGAAGATGTGTATTCATCTTGGTGCAATGTGACTGCCGGTGCACCCCAGGGCGGCGTGCTTTCTCCTCTCCTTTTTTCAGTATTCATTAACTCTATCACTTCTAATCTTTCCTCTTCCTACCATCTATATGCAGACGATCTTCAAATCTACTCGCAGACTGACTGGCTTGATCTCAATGGTGGAATTGCTGCTATTAATGGTGACTTGGCAAACATATCTAGCTGGAGTAAATCTTTTGGCATAGCTGTTAATCCTTCCAAATCTCAAGTCATCGTTATAGGTAGCTCTAGGCTTTTGGGTAAAATCTGTTGGGATGATGTGGACTCGGTGTTGCTTGACGGGAACCGAATTCCATTCACTAAAACTGTGAAAAATCTTGGTGTGATCCTGGATGCAGAGCTGGGTTGGCAGCCGCAAATAACTGAAACCAGTCGGAGGATATTTGCTGCTGCGGGTTCACTCCGTAGACTGCGGAACTTTCTGCCGACTGCCACTAAAGTTAGCCTCGCTCAGTCTCTCATGCTCCCTATCCTCGACTATGCCGACATCTGCTACATCGATTTAACTGAAGAGCAACTAGATAAACTTGAGCGTCTCCAAAATGTTTGCATACGGTTCATATTTGGATTGCGTAAGTATGACCATGTCTCTGAATTCCGCCATAAGCTCAAGTGGTTGCCAATCCGCCTTCGCCGGAATGCTCATATTCTCTGTTTCCTTTATAAAATCCTATTTGCTCCTTCCTCTCCTCCCTATCTAAGAAATTGTTTCAGGTTTTTGAGTGATTCTCATGAAAGAATTCTCCGCTCTTCTGAATCCCTTCTCCTTCAGATTCCAGATACCAATTCCACCTTCTACAATAAATCCTTCGCTGTTCATTCTGTAATCCTTTGGAATTCTCTTCCACAACCTATCCGATCTGCTAAGTCCCTTCCCATTTTCAAGGCTATGGTTACTAATCATTATCTCAGTACTATCTGATTTATATGTGTATTACTATATTTATATGTGTAGTTATGTGTTTGTACATATTTATATATATATTTATGGATATTTATGTGTATGTATTTATGTGTATATTTATTGATATCTAGTTTATGTAGGTTATATGTATACTTGAATTATAATACATAGATATTTTATGGGTTTGTGTATAGGTATTTATTTATGATATTATTTTCACATTTCTACCTACCACTCAAGCTGTCACAGTTCTAATCCATCCAAAGGTTGCCTGGAAGAAATCGCTCTTAGCGATAAGGCCGCCCATTTGTACAACTTAATTTTTAAGCTTTTATTTTAGTATTTACTGTTGTATATGTGTGTGTTGTTTTCTATGTATATGTTGTGCAAATAAAGATATAAAATAAATAAATAAATAAATATTTCACGCCGTAACACACAGCGCCATCTAGTCCCAAACTAAGCACTAGGCTTGTACTATGGGTAGAACCAGAACTCAGAACGAGAAATTAATATTTATTATCAACAGAAATATTTGTCCCCGGCGGAAATCGAACTAGCAAACTTCTGTGTTGCAGCCCGGGCTTCGTCTACCACGCCAGAGGTCGTTAAAAGTAAAAATTTAAGAAAGGAGTTTTGACAGGAACGCTCTGACGAAATGTGGTGGAGAATTTTTATTTTTGAATAAAATTCAAGACAATATACTACGCAAGACAGATTCCACTGGCCAAATTTCTCCTTACTGCTAGCAGAAGGCCATAAAAAAAGAATCTAAATCTGAATTTAATAAACTTCAGCGTTCAATTGAAAACATACACCCGTATGTTTTCAATAGCAGATGGATTACGCGAACTGTAAAATTCGATATAAAGGTTTCAGCCGCTCGCAATGTTTGTATTTACATTCAGTTTTTCTGAACTATTCAACGTTCGACCTATATACGGATACGGGTTGAAACACTGTTTTTTCACGAACATTTTTTATCAACTTCCGTTTTTTTGTTTTTATTTTCTGACTAATTGTAACTTAGAGCTTATATGTGAATGTTACACCTACCACCTACGCAATTACACTGGATTCGTCAGTCATTTCGACGGCTTTGCTCTCTTTTTGTTTTGGCTACTGACTAGCGAAATATCTCGAAATATCGAGTCCGGACAGAAATAATAATAATTTATTGTTATGTATAGGTGCAAAGGTTTTAAATATTTATTATTTTAGTGCACAGCCTACTCGTTTTGAGCAAACAATATTGTAGTTATGTTATATCTTATTTTTATACCAGCACAACAGATATTTCGAGTTAATTTTTAAGTATGATCAAAATATTTGTATTCTTAACCGCCTAGTCGCCGGCCGTGACCACGCGGAACAGGAATTCATTTTTATATGAGACGATTAATGCATGATTGCTACCACTAGTTTTGTAAAATAAACCCCGCTTTGACATTGTTTTTTTCTTACTACAGGATAGAGGCGGTTGGTCCCAATGGTCGGAATGGTCGCTCTGTTCCCGCACCTGTGACGGAGGTGTCTCCCGTCAACTCAGGAGTTGTTCCTCTCCTGCTGGATGTAGAGGCGAGCCGGTACGGTATAAGATATGCAATATGCAGGTAAGGAGGCTTATTTTGATCATCTTAATTAGTCTAATCTTCTGTTTCGCGACTTTATATTGAAATTAAACTCTTTGTATGGTTTTAATCACGTTTTTTTTTATTATCAGGTTGCAATGTTAATCCGACCTTTTGAAACCTATTTTAGAGTCCTTTTTTTCAAGGTAGACTGAGGTGTAAAAGCAATTAGTTGAATTTCAATTTTTTTACTTTTTGCTATAACTAGCAGAGCGTCTTGTTTCCGCGATCGGGATCTAAAGTAACCTATGTTACTTCTGAATAATGTAGCTTTGTACTGGTAAAAGAATTTTTGAAATCGATCCAGTAGTTTTGGAGCCTATCCATTATAAACAAACAAATAAATCTTTCTTGTTTATATTATTATGGTATAGATTATAGATAAGTGGCTAGCATTTAGTCCGTTTTAGGGCGGGTGCGCCTCCCATCCCCAAGGATGGGTTGGTTTAGGGTTGTGTCTATTTTTACTAAGTTGTTTAATATCAAATTATAAACTTAACCCCTTTATAATAGGTTAAAACAATATCCTACTATATAGGGGTAAAGTTTACGACTAAGTGTATGGCTTCATCACTCAAAAATTGCTGTACATTATGCATATAGCTGAAGATCTAAGTTAACACATAGGATAATTTTTTCCGGGATCTTACATACGGGATTGAAATCTTTTTACTTTTTGATTGTTGTTCAACGACTGCATCTTGACACCTGCTGTGATATGTGACATATACAGTACCACTTGGTATATTATACGGTTTAGAACCAGAGACTTGTGGTGGTTGAAGGAAAAATACCCTTATATTGATTATGGAAAAATTTTGTTGAAAGGAAACATTCCCCTATTTGCCAAAATTAGTAAAGATGCATTTAAAAGTTTTTTTTAATTCCATCTCTAAAGGAGAAAAAGGGGGTCCTGTTTCGTATGAAACGAAAATTGATACACATAAAATAAGTGGCGGGATAATCCTAATTCTATCTTAATTATATTATCCTAGTAGGTACTATCCTAGTTCTGTTTCATGAAGGACATGCAGGCGAAACCGCGGGCAGAAGCTATCTGTTACATAATTTGAAGTCGGACAGCCAAACTACAATCTGGACAAACACAGTAAAACTTCAAATTACTTGACAGATTACCGACAGACATGATGTAGGTGCCACTGGTATACTTTAAAAACTTAAGTAGAAACGCGTCAAGTTAGCTTGTATAATGTAGAGTACCGAACACGACCGCAAACCACCCTACTCACACATACAAACATTAAACACACAAACAAGGGTGCTGTAGCAATCAAACTGTCGTAGTTTCGCCCCGTGATAATTGGTTCCACACTTTGGAGTGTAGGACACAATATTGTGATCGGCGTTTTATATGCCTTTTAAGAAAAGAGACCCCAAGTAATGTAAACTTGTAGTATATCCGACGAACTTATAGACACGTATATTTATCACTAGCTGCGCCCCGCGGTCTTTTGCGTAATCCACCCATTTTTGCGTAAAGGAACAAAAAACACCAGTACAAACACCAACATTTTACCTTTTATAATATTAGTAAAATAGTATGACGATTTAGTCGAAAATGTAAAAACCTACGGAACGTAGAAAACAGAAAAATAACTCTCAATCGGGTTTTCATAAAAATGTTACATTATTTAAAACCAAGACAGACAATTGTTTTTATAGTTTAGTGGATTCTAGTATATTTGTAATTTTTTAGAACAATAAAATGAAATTACACCTCAATCTAATCTGGAGAAGATACCTGTAGAAGTCTCGAAACGAGTTTAATTTCAATCCAATATCTCGAAAATTCTAGACTTGACTTTTTAGCGATTCATTGTCCCGAAATGTAGCCAACTCTCAAAGACCCCAGTTGTGTCGACTTGTCTGACTTTATTAAATAAATGCAGTGGAAAGCGAGTTAAGTCCGACGTGTAAATTAGTTCCGGGGTTCCGTACAATTATTTTAAATGTTTGAAAAGTTGCGGTCTTGACGCTTAGTAACTATGTTATTATGTATAGTTGAATTTCCGCCGCGGTTTTGTTGTTGCGGTTCTAAACAAGTTTAAAAATAAGTTTCGGTGTAATGTTTTCGAAACTATTTTCTATTGTTATGATCAAGAGCGGTGCGGTGGTAGTCTAGAGGTAGAAACCCCGACTTTCATTCCGACGGTTGTTGGTTTTAATTTAGACCGTCCAGCAATACCTAATTCTTTAAGAAAAAATGTCATCGCTCTAATAGCATTGCGGGGAAAAGGTGACCTAGAACTGACCACGGTCCGAAGACATGGGACATTTGCTGATCCGGAGTATGCTCTTCTGGCATCTTACTGCTGACCCCTCTAGTGGGGAGAGGGTGTGCCCTGCAGTAGGACAATTTAACGGGCTAACAAAGACAAAGATGGTTGTTTTCAAACCACTAAAGATACAAAAATAAACATCATAAACATCTTAAATCAGGAATAAAGGGCGACCTTATCGCTCAAAGTGATATCTTCCCGGCAACCTTCCTGCCAACCAGGCAGGGATAGACAGGTAAAACATGAAAAGTAAAACGGTAAAGTGTATCTAAAAGAAAGTAATTCAATCTTCTTCTTTTAGTGTAGTGGTGTGGCTCACCTAGTGTTAGAGTTTTCAGGTCGCCCTAAGGCTTCTAACTTGACCTAACGACTGCTACCAGAGAGAGATAACAACCAGGACAAACAGCTTAACGTGTCATCCGAAGCATGCAAAGGCTCGAGAAAGTGTTTTTTTGCCTTACAATAATTATCGGTTGCCCTTTCACGTAATGACCGCGCTAAGCGTTGCTTAACCCGCACAACCGTTCAAGAACGGCAGTTGCAGCTAGGCCAATGAATGAATGAATATTTTTATTTCAGGTCAGAAACCCATATCTTAAAACAAAATAAAATAATAATGTACAAAAGTAAAATATAAACAAAAATAAGTAAGTAAAACCATTACAATTTAAATTACAATATTTGCCTACTAATATATAAATATAATTCTACCTACATATCATGCAGGCAATGCACAATGTATGCGGTCAAACTTTATTTTTTGTTTATCTCCCTGTGTACAGACAACCAATATGAATATATTGGATTATTTAGACACCCCGAGAACATCTCATCTCCGATGAGTTCCTCGATAAATAATTTAATAGGTAAACTATTAACAAAGCGCGAGCGATGTTAATAACGCTCTTAACATTAGTTTAAAGTCGTTTAACAACAACTAGGTAAACTATTATATTGACCGGCCAGTAGTTAGAGTAGTTAGGTACATAGAAAGCCAAGTTTTCACGTCGTTTTCCAATACACATACGACGTACGGTAACTTAATAATTTGTTTACGAGATATTGATAGTTCGAGCTATACGGGATAGTTTGCGTCTTTTACACTATACGATAGTTTTATACGATTTGATTAAGTATACACGATTAATTTCCCCGAAACCCTGGTTGCAATGATGAGGTTGCAGGTCGAGTTCAAGTTTTTATTTATGTTGACCTTAAATGTTTGTTTCTGGTTCTAGATGGTACCTATGTATTTGAAATTTCAGATCGGCCTAAGGCCTTAAACTTGACCTAACGACTGATATTGGAGATAACAACCGGGACCGACTACTTAACGTGCCTTCCGAAGCACAGAAGAGCTCGAGAAAGTGATGTTTTGTCACACAAATTATCGGTCACTCATCCAAGTAATGTCCGCCGTAAGCGTTGCTTAACCCGAAAGACCATTTAAGATCAGCAGGTGCAGCTAAGCCAATGAGCTCTTCATTTGGAGAGTGTGTTCTTTATATAATATAGGCAGGCATCTGACAAAAATAGTTTTTGAAAATTCATCACGGGATCGGGTCTTACGCGTGAAAATTCGCAACACACAGCTAGTCAATTAATTATAAGAGATCTTTTAAAAATCTAAGAGAGATCTTAAGAGATCTTTTAAGCTCTGTCGTTTAAAAATCATGAATAAAACGCGATTAAACCCTGTAAATAAAGTGTTTTATTATGCAAAATCGCGAAAACCATAGAAGAAATCAACATTTTAAAGTCACATTACATAAACAAAAATTTACAGCTAAGCTTAAACTTTACTCCTTTTTTATTTAATATTACGATTATAATCTCGTAATTTTGTATGTGTATGTGACTTTTTTACTCTTTGACGCTCAAACTTCTGAACTGATTGCGATAAAACTGTTGATGAAACTGATGGAATATATTCCATATATTATATTCTACCTATAGGTAGCAGGATACCGGAAATAACACATAAGAAACTTTTGATCCCGATATCCCCGCGGGAACGGGACTTACGCGGGTGAAACCGCGGTGCGTCATATTATAAAGAGGAAACATTTGTTTGTTTATGATGATCAGGCTCCGAAACTACTGGACCGACTTCAAATATTCTTTCACCAATGGAAAGCTACATTATCAAGACGTAGGTAATATAGACTGATTTTGAACCCTATATTTCCACGAGATTGAGACTTGCACGGGTGAAATAATAGATCAAAAGGTAAAATGGGTGGCCTTGTCAATAAAAGCCGTGGGTTTCCTCACGATGTTTTCTTTCACCGTATAACAACGCCGCCACCGCCGCCGCCGCCGCCGCCGCCGCCGACGCCGCTGGCGCCGTTTAACAGCGCCATAAAATGGCATGGATTACAAAAGTTGCTTGCGCTGTATAAATCATCTAAAATTTAGATGAAAAGGCTAATAACTTAACAATAAAAGTGACCTCCTTCCAAAATAGTCGTACTGTGTAAAGGTCACCAAACTCGGTCAGTTCGGCAGTCAGTTCATTTAGAAGTTTGACGCTAATTAATTCATGTATGTTGTTCGGAAGTCATTATTGCCGTGTACGGACATTCACTGTATATAAACATACGTACGTATACATACGTGTATTGGATCTATAGTCCCTGTATGGGTCCCTATCACAAGTAAATAAACGAGTATGTATGTTTACTTTTTTACTTACTCCACGCAAAAACTACTGAACCGATTACTGAACTGAACCGATTTTTTAACATATAGGCTACTTTTTACACGACTGCCAAAGGAAGTGTTATGTTTTTACATAACACTTCCTTTGTATATAGTATGCCAAATTTCCCCCGAGATTGGAACTTACGTGGTTACTTAAAAATAAAAACGTTCAATAGTAACATAAAAATAACTATTGAACTGCGTCTGAGTTACTTAAAAATAAAAACGTTCAATAGGTGGCCTCATCTCTAAAAGCGACCTTCTTCCAAAATAGTCATAGATCATAACAAACACAACAAAAAAGAATCATCGAAATCGGTCCAGCCGCTCAAGCGCGAAATAGGGATTAATTTTTGTCTGCATTGTGAACCATTATATTATTATAGTACCTCGCCTTATGCAGTTTTATATGTATTCATTACCAGTGTCAGAGCAGATTAAAAAAAACCCTTTACCGTCTAAGTATCTACATGTCAAGGACAAGGTAGACTATGGTTAATGGTAAACTGTTAAAACAACAAGCCTATCCATCTACGCGCCACTCAATAAAGACTCGGAAATACATCTATTGTCATTCTAAAAACGTATACCCAGTGCCGGCAAAATGTTTTATTAGTTTCACAATTTATTGCCAACCGAGACCAACCGGGTACTCACTAGCGAACGGTTACAGTAACTTGCGTGGTTCAGTAATCTTACTAATATTATAAACGCGAAAGTTTGTATGGATGTCTGTGTACGACTTTATTACTCTTTCACGCTAAAACTCCTGAACCGATTGAAATAAAACTTATAGTGTAGCTATATAGAGGTAGGTAGCTAGGCCTAATAACACATAGGCTACTTTTATTACGATATTTCAACAGGAACGAGACTTATAAGTGAAACTGTTTCGCAGTTAATAAATAATAGTATTTACACGCCGCCGCCATCTCTGTGCTCGTTGATTGGCAGCGGACTCCCCCGAGTCCGCCGCCAAGAGTCATTTACGGTGGCAAATGGTCATCTCTGACCACCTGCTGTCTGCGACTGGGGGCGGGGTGTCGCGAAGCGGCTCCCGCAACCTCTCCGCGTCCTCCTTTGCAGTCATCACGGCCTCCGCAAAGTGCCGGACCGCACGCCATGCGTCGTCACTGCCAATCATGGTTGCAATGACGCTCAGCAGCGACAGGTTGCTGCCAATTACACCCATTAATTCCTGCCTGGGTTCGGTCCAAGCAGGACATTCCGCCAATGTGTGATGAGCGGTGTCACATCTACTAGGGCAGTGGTGGCATCGCTCATCACTCTCCTTTTTTATGCGGCAGAGAAAACTGCCGAAGCAACCGTGGCCAGTTAAGAGCTGGGTGAGGCGGTAGGACAGTGCCCCGTGGGCTCTGTCAATCCACTCCCCGAGGACTGGCCGAATCGCCTCGATCGTCCAGAGCCCATAGCGTGGGTGCTCCAGACGCGCTTTCCAGGCCACCACAATGTCCTGGTGAAGCACGGCGTGGCGCTCATCCACCTGGCGTAAACTAGGACGTTCGCCCCGACCTCGTGCCTCCTCGCGCCACTGGTACAGTGACGCGAGGGCTCTGGCTTCGAGGTCCCACGGAGGGGAACCTGCCAACACACACGCGGCGCCGCCCGCTACTGTGCGGTATCCCCGCGTCATCCTGATGGCCATCAGCCTCTGCACTTGCGAGAGTCTGCTGATGACGCCATCAGAAATATTCGCGGCCCACACTGGGGCGCCATAAAGCGCCATCGAGCGGATGACCCCCATGTATAGCCGCCTCGTAGACCCATTCGGCCCTCCGATATTCGGCAGGAGCCGGGCAAGAGACCCCGCCGCTCCCACCAACTTCGGGGCCAGTAGCCCAAAGTGAGCGTCAAATCGCCAACCGCCATCGAGGACCAGGCCAAGGTATTTAAGAGTCGACCCGATGGTGATTGGCACCCCACCAACTAACCTTTTAGATACCTGCATAATTAACAGGGACCCGAAGTTTTTTTCCTGTATGTCTCGATCCCGTGGAAATATCGAAATAAAAAGTATCTAATATGTTAATCCAGTCCTTCTGCATTCTTAGTGTCATCGCAAGCGGTTTAGTAGTTTTTCGTGAAGGAGTAACAATAAATATTCGTTTACTCAATCACTTAAATGCCTATACTTACACGCAAACTTTCGCATTTATGATAAAAGTAATATACTTCTATATCTATAATGTATAAATATTATGAAAAGGGAAGATTTATTTGTTTGTTAGTAATGAATAAACTCCGTAACTACTTGACCGATTTCAAAAAATCTTTCACTGATAGCTAGGTAGGTAGGATAGATACTTAGGTAGGTAGGTATTACGAGGCAAGGTATTTAATCTTGCTAGAAGTAACTACCAAGACGTAACATTTGATCCCGATACTCCCATGGAATCGGGACTTACGCGTATGGAATCACAGGACAAAGTCTGTTTCTATATAACTATAAAGATAATTTACTAGATATTTCACGAACCAGCTAGAATCTAGCCAGATAGATAAGATAATTAGGTCAGTTTGAAGTCGACGAGTTATCGCTGAGGTAGTCCTTAAATCTAGGCTATCTGGAGAACTAGATCTACTGAATATTCCATTCTAAAATAAAATATTATCCTCCATAGAGCTGGAATAGCCTCTATTAGAGACTAGAAGGAGAAAGGACGCTTGACGATGATTCCTTTCAAACTCGTCTCCGATGGACGAGATACACCAGTTTTATAGTCAAACCACCTTTGAAAAGGTTAATCAATATTGGACGTCATTCTTAGAATACCCACCATCTTTTTAATTTAAGATTATTTTCATAAAAATGTTCCGCTCATCATTTTCGATTGTCTTTTTTTATTTTTATTGTGGAATTAACTAAATAGAAACTGTTAGTCATCTAAATTGATTGCTTTGGCCAAGCGTGAACTTTCTTGAAGGTTAAAGTTGTCTTTCGTATTTTTGTATACAGAAACGTACAACTAACTGAAACAGTGGAAATATATTTTCATAGATTTTTCTTCTACTTGCGTATTTAAGTTTAATAGGTCAGCGAGCTTTAATAGCCTAATTATTAATTAAGCAACGCCATTAAAACCGGAAAAAGCAGTTTAATTTCAACATGTTTTCATCACATAACGGAGAGACAATAAAGAAGGTTTTACAACCGTTAATTAATTTTAAAAAGTTTGGAAATTAAACTTAAATTTAATTTTGAATTCAGTTAAATATGTGATGATTTCATTAATACACACACTCTCTTAAAAATAAACGTGGAGTAAGGTCGTATTACATTTATCACCTTTTGTTTTTTTTTGTCAAATTTGAAAGTTATTGTGACGAACAAAGACAAATCATAATATTCTCAGTACCAGTACTTACTCCACGTTTCTTAATAGGGTGTATAAGTATGCTTAAATGAAATCCTCAAAAGCTGTTTGAAACATCAAAAAGAACTTGAGCTATAATTTCTTTGTTATTTTAGGACAAAACGGTGTTTGTACCAAGAAGATTAACAAGGTAAATCCTTGTGTAACACAAGGTACAATAATAAACAATCCATAGCCCACGCCACGCCATAACATTTTGAAAAGGTTCGGTGATACAGCCCGTGTGAACAATCCTATTTTGACATTAGAATCAAGGTATTAGTCAGGTGGCTTCGGCCCCTGCTTGTTACCACCTACCGTAGGTACCATTGCTCTACGAGATCCTTTAGTCGCCTTTTCCATCACCCACATGAAGAGATTGTGGTAACCCTATCTATTATTCTATACGGAGTTATATTTAAAGTGATTTTTTGTCCCCAGCCTTGCCGAGGCAACGTATCATTGTTAGAAGAGGATATATGGCGCGAACAACAATGCAGTGCCCACGACAACACACCGTATGGAGGAGAGCTGTTCCATTGGCGATCTCATCGCGATGACGCGGAACCCTGCGCTCTCACCTGCAGAGGAACTCCTCACCACTCCGTACAAAGCGACGCGGTATATACTTTTTAATAAATGCAAGTAGTGCAAGTGCAAAATTATCAGCCTTAAGTGGCAAGGGTCAGACTTTATGTAGCTCGAAGGACTGATTACCGCTGGGGAGTAAAAGTCCTTGAGTGGTGATCACGATGTAATGCAAAACTTAATTTTAGAAGACCATCTACTCGGTGGACCGCCGTTGCGAAGCGTCGTTGGATGTAGGCGGCGCGGGATCGCTGTTTGAGGCCTCGCGCGTCGTATGGAGAAAACCTATGTTCAGCAGTGGACGTATAAAAGCTGAAATAGAATAAATGATAGTGCAACTGCGTGCAATTGGCTACCAAATTAAATAGGTAGTATTTCTGAAATCAACATTTCCTCCAGGGCACGGCGTTAGATGAAGATGATCGAGTGGTGGTTGCTGTGCTGGCTGCGAGAGTGTCTGATGGCACGAGGTGCAGGCCGGGCAGTCTGGACATGTGCATCGATGGACGGTGTCAGGTAAGCCAGGAACATAATAAGAATGAGATTAAGAAATAATAAGAATAATTTTAATTAATAAAAAAGAAGCTTTTACGAATGATATTTTTGAATTGCTGGCTACTTACGGACTAGCTTATGGTCTTTTGTCTTGTAACAAAAACACCGCTGATGCAACTGCTGGAACTGCTTAAAAATAAACTTTTGAATAAGTAGATAAAATGTTATTATGGTAATGATTTTTTAACCGACTTTAAAAAAAGGAGGCTGTATGTATAATATTTTTTTTTGTATGTTCACCGATTACTCGAAGACGGCTTGACCTATTAAGATGATTATTTTTTTAATAGATAAATGGGAGCTCCAAAATGGTCCCTTAAAAATTTGATGTGGATCTGATGAGGGTCTTCGGAGTGATGAACGGAAATGCTCCTTAAAACGCTGTATTCAATTCAATTGTTCATCGATTTCACGAAGATGGCTTGACCGATTGATATAGTTCTTTTTTTAATGGAAAGGTGGAAGCTGCGAGGTGATCCCATGAAAGTTTGGTAAGGATCTGATGAGTATCTTCGGAATGATGGACAGGATAGCATCCCAGAATTCAATAAATTACTCATTTTTGGACTTCTACCAAAAAGAATAGACCCCTAAAGAACTACAGATTGATTGGTCACCTGAAACCACCGTCTCATCAGCAAACTCCTCAATAATTAAAATAACGGTAACAATATTGTTGATTTTTAGGTAGGTAGGTAGGTAGGTATACTAAAAAGGGTAAAATAAAAAAATAATTTAAAAATTAAAAAACCGACTTCAAAACAGAAACAAAAAATAGTAAAAGTTTTACTGGTTGGTTCCATATTGTACTTAGTTTGGCTGCCCGACTTCAGATCATAAAACAGATTAATTAGTCGGTGGCACTGTACCTATGTAGAGGTTATTTTGGTCTTTTTTATCAATTCTTTTTGTGTGGTTGTTTTTTAAATTTTTTTTTTTTTTTTTTTGAAGTGGTTTTTTAATTTTTAAATTATTGCCAAACACATTATCGGTCCTTCGTCCTAGAAGTGATTGTGCTAGGCGTGGCTTAAACCGCACGACTACAACGGCGGGTGCATTTAGGCCAATCAGCTCCTCAAAACTTGCATTATATTTATTACAGCTGAATACAGAAATACCACCTCAAATTATGAGGTACTTAAATAATTTAGTAGCGTCTATTTAAAATTAGTGTGGACATTTTTGAAATAAGAAGTGCTCAATTGTTTGAGTAGCCCTTAAATTTTGAGTAGCGGGTCTGTATTTGACCTTTAATGGCATAAAAGGCGGTGTTAATTTTCAGATTTTAACCAGTTCGATTCTCAGGTAGGTAGAAGCTTAAACGAATTTTCAACAAATAGTTCCAAATGCAGTTTTGTTATAGTCACCGCAGCAGGCTCTACTCAATGCGAAAGGAAGGACAAAATATCTCATTAAGAATTAAATAAATACAAACAAAGGAGCACTTAAATAAGAGGGACAAATTATATAAATATCGTGAGTTCAGGTTCTGGTACCTGTCAGACAGTTCGCGAGGAGCGAGTAGAGTTAGACTCTAGTTGGCAAGCAACGATGAGCTGTTACCGTTGCCGTACTATAAATATCAAACAGTGTACATTGAAACAAGTGTGTACTGTGTACCTAAGTGTGGTGATTATCGCTATGTCGGTATTTAGATCAGCTAGTCGATGACGTAACTCTGTTCTGAAACCATTGAAATGGTTGACTATTGCGATTACGAAAATTTTCGTGAAAAATTATGTGAGTAATTTTATTCACGTCATTCTCAGTCCCGATGACTGACGATGACGATGGCTATAATAATAAAAATTCCAATGCTGCAGCTAGGACTTTTTATAAGGGGACTCTTCAACGATTTGCAGTTAATTTACAAAAGTTTGCATAAATATTTAGTTCTAATGAAAATACACTAAAAAATTCTGTTGCTGTAGCTGGCTACAAGTAAGCAGTATTTGTAGAAGGAAAAAGTATTTTTTTCCTTTAAGCACATAAAACATTAAGATAATAATATATTCTTACAATTAGAAAATACAATTGAAAGATTACTTTAAATAACCTTTTTTGTATATTTATTTTAGCATTTTTCTATAAAAAAAATTAGTTTACCATTATGTTTTTTCAATATTATTGCTAAAAATGTTATAAATATAGATCACACATACAACATACTATTGTACTTAACATATTGCATTATACCTTGAGTTGTGCAAAAAAGTGACCTATCTAATTATTTACCTAGAAAACGCCGTGCAAGTACTCGTCGGCCGTAGGACACCCACCCAAAGTTGCTTCGACGTAGATACGTACGTGCCCAAACTCATTGACTGTTAGACCCATATCTCAGATTGAATAGGGTTGCCTTAAAATAAATTTTTAATTGTTATTAATTCTTGTATTCCTGAAATTTATCACTACGATACGACTAACGTCTTATTTAATCGTGAGCCAAAGTAAATAATCAATAAATTCTATGATCAACAAACGTCCATCTAGCCTACTTGGTATAACTAAGCTTGTGATATGGTATTGGTTGTTGTTTCTGATAGCAGTCGTCAGGCCAAACCTTAGGGCGACTTTAATAACTATCACTAGGTGATACACTTATTAGACATGAAAAAAAATATGATAGATAGAAATATGAATCAGATTTTCGCTTCAGAGCTTTGTTGCGACAATTTTGCTGATGTCCATATTAGAAGCATACCTACGGCTCCTTAGATATTCTATCGTGTTTAAGTTTTTTTATCATTATTTAAAATATACTCACATATTTCTATTTATCAGATTGATTTGTTCTACATCTAATTTGTTACTACTGTATGCCAGTCCAAAAAAATGTTTTCTGTTTTCAATTAAATCAGTTAATATTCAAAACCGCTACTTTTCATGTATAACCCTATTGTTGCAGTAGCGTAGCCGCTATAAATTTTAAATGAAGTTGGTATTGCTCGTATATTTTCGGCACAGAGCGGACCAATTTGAACCTGCCTATCAGTTCTTAAATTATCTTTGTACACATAGGACCTTTGATTGCTCTAACTCCTGGGTGAGCTTGTATAGTGATCATACAATCAATTATTATTATAGAATAACTGGCGGCACTCCGCAGTATCACCCGTGTTAGTCCCGATGCCGCGGCAACATCGGGATAAAAAGTAATCTAAAGTAAAAAACTATCTGAATACTAAGTTTCATCGCAATCGGTTAAGTAATTTTCGCGTGAATAAGTAACAAACAAGTCTAATATTTAAATAAATAAATTCTGTGATAAACACACAGCGCCATCTAGCCCCATGGTGCAGCTTACCATGGGGCTAGATGGCGCTGTGTGTTTTGCGATGAAACTTAGTACTATCTGAATACTAAGTTTCATCGCAATGGGTTAAGTAGTTTTTGCGTGAATAAGTAACAAACCCGTCTAATATTTAAATTAATAAATTCTGTGATAAACACACAGCGCCATCTAGCCCCATGGTAAGTTACTAACCTTGTGTTACGGTGACTAGACAACGGATATATACTACTTGTATTACTTTTTCTTTTGTAAATACATACATTTTATAGATAGAAATACACGCAGACCAGATACAAATATTTATTTTTAAGCATAAGTATTTGCACCCGGCGGGAATCGAACCCGCAGCCTTCTGCATTGCAGTAGGGCCCACCGCGCCACTGAGATCATTAATGGTTACTCTTTCACGCAAAAACTACTTAAGAGATTTCGCTTGCATGCAAATAGATAAAATTTGTATTATACCACATCAAAATAAAATGGAAGAATACTAGACATATGGATTACAAGGAAAAAACACATCTTCAAAAATTCACCACCCCATTCGGCGGCGAGTAAATTTTTAAATATGTATTTTTAAAAAAAAAAAACATTTGTAGAAGAGTTTATAGTTTTTAAATTAATGTTTGTCTGTCTTTCTGTCTCTTATTACACATTGTAAAACTACTGAACCGTTAAAATTTGGGTTTTCACTAGCTCTGTTTTAAAGACGATCATGGCAGATAAATTTAATATTAAAGCGGGTGAAACCACGGGGCGCAGCTATTAGGCAAATATAGTAAAATTTTCCCGGCTCGGTTTAAATCTAAACGTGTTTTTCACGTGGCTTTGGTTCCCTATTTACTTAAAAATGTAGTCGTTTGTGCCTCGCTGCGCTCTGAGCCGTTCGTGCTTAGAATATTTAATGGTGTTCTGTGGGCTCTGCGCGTCGCAAGCTGTGGGAGATAGCGAGTTGTACTTTTAAATTACAAGATAGTAGAAAAAAGTAGAATAGTAGTAGTAAAAAGTTTAATATTAGAGTTTGATATCAATAAGGGACTTATTTAATAAAAACCAGTTTCAATTAATTGATTTTATTAGGCGTTACTTTTCGGAACTCCATATCTACTAATATATTAAAAAATGTATTATTTAGTTTTTAGTCCCGACACCTGACTAGTAGCACTACGTATCATGCGGTCTGCCGCGTGCAAATAACTTTTTGACAGCAAACATCATAATTAATTATAGTTTCAGTCGCACATCTTGGCTACCTACGTTTTGTACATGATGTTCTTTAGGGGATTCTGATATATACTGCGTTTTTAAACCGTAAATGATATAAAACTATACATAGCGGGATGGACTGCTGGTCAATGATATATATTACCTATATGATAGTTTTGAATCGTCTTAAGTGGCATTGACAATGTATTATGCCTTTAGAACGCGACCTCCAATAAGAAGGAGATACAAAAACTCTCGATTGTTAAAAAAACGAGTGTTATTTATAAAACCGCTTCTGCTCTCGCCTCGAACCAACCACGGTACAAGGTATAACTGCACAGTAATTCAGTTAGTTATGCTTTGTGGACCGACGACAGGAATAAGCAAGAGTTTTTGCCTTAAAACAATGATATTTACCAGTATACCGGTTCATTAAGAGGGAAGGATATAATACCTACCTACTCTGTTCTCCATACAAACGTATATTCAACGGTTCTCTGCCTGGATATATTTTTATTATTTTTATATTTTTAACCTAGAATTTTTTTTAACCTAGAAATATTTTTTTGCTAGGAGATATATTTTCATAAATTTACCATGACAGAATTCGAACCTGTGCCCCCTTGCAAACCAAGCGAGTGCTTTAACTACTGAGCTACACGGAATCACGTGTCATGTTGTAATTTCTGACCATATCTCTCTTTGCTAATTGTTTACTAACTGAGGTCTGGCTTGGTAAATATTTCTGTTTTTTGTATCGTTTTTTTTTATTCTAGTTAAAAAAAACGATACAATATAAAATACAAAAAAAATTATTGAGGATGGTTTATAAATAGTTTTTTTAAATAATTACTGGCCAGGGGTCAAGGCACTACTTACTATTTTATGCTCAAACTATTGTTCATTTGAGTGGCCAATAATCAAAAGCACAAATAAATAAATTTTATTTCAAATCAACATCGCGAAAACTGACTAAAAATCTATCTTGTTTTAATTGAAATTTATTTTTGCCATCTCTGAAGTTAATAAAATTTTATTATCTTCGCTCCATATTACATGTTTGTTTACATATCCCAACCTTTTCTAAGGGATGCATTGCTAAAATGGTAAGATTATTTTGTATTATCTAATATTAAAAATTCAAGTCATGCCCAAAGAAAGGGTTTCGCGAAAACAAAATTCTCTCCGTACCAGATTTGAATATAAACTAACTAGTATTATAAATCGAATTTACTGACTGTTTATTTTAAGTATTGACACGACCCCTTTTCATACCGACTGTCGAAAAAGGAGGTTCGATTTATTATAGTTTTAAATAATAGATTTTTCTTCTGTGTTCGCCATGCCGAAGTTTAATTTAATTGTTTTTGTAAGCATTTTTTCAACGCCCTACGCTTTGAAATCTTTCCAGACATGCTCTTTTAGTAAACTATAAGATGTCTAATATGATTAATATTATAGAAAAAATATATAATTAGGAATTACAGTCTGAAGAAGTCCACTCTGAGGAAGGAGTCTGTAAAGGCTCCAAAACGTAGTAACGACATGGCAGCAATTCTGAAAATAATAAAACCGCGGTCAAACCCGGAAAAGAAGTTTCATTTCAATTTTTTTATGTTCTCTCTTCTCTACCAATTGTATTTATCTTTGCTTTAAAGTTTTTGTCAGTTTTGAAGTTGTTCGCGGACATTTATACAGTTTTATTGAATTTTTGTTTGAAAATTTTCTTTGCGGATCGAGTTTCAGCTTTGAAAGGATTTTTTCTCGAAGTTTACTTTGGAAAAGTTGGGATATTATAATGTTACTAGCTAACTACGCCCTGCGGTTTTGTGTGTGTATTTTACAAGGTTTATTTGTGAAATTGCTGTGGCAAAATTCACTTTCGCGAGCTCCTACGTGCTTCAGACGCCACGTTGGGCCCGGTTGGTAGGGCAAGTTAGATGCCTTAGGATGACTGACAACTCTATCTCTAGGTGAGACACACCCCTACACGAATAAAAAGGCGAACGGTTTATGTAGACCTGTAGTAGTATGTCTCTAGGGACCTTTTTTTATGGTGGAGAAATGCAGCCTTATGCACCGTCCCGCTACTCCGGGGGGAGCGACGAGGATGTGAGGGGCTCCCTTGCTGGTCTAAGGTGAAGGGCGGCCAGTGGTTTACCCACTAAAACTCCACCAGCTCCTCACACGCCTTTATGCCGGGACTATGGGAAACTGAAGTCCTCCGCGGTACCCGACGGCATATCTCCAGGGACCTACCTAAAAACGATCGAAAATTGTAGCATACCGAAATTTAAAGCGGAGTTTCTACTAAGACCCTACCATAACTATTCTTCGGATCTTGGTCTTCTTCTTTCTATGCCATCTCTTATCGGAGTTCGGTGATTATTCTAATGGCCTTTTTATCAAAATCTTCTAAGATGTTTTATGCAGAGCAACCAACTTTTAATCTATGATATTTATGGCGCTGTAGTGCCCGGGACATTTTTAGGGGAAGTAGGCTTACCCAGCCTACACCACCCTCCAAGCCTAGTCAGCCATTCGCAAAGGAAAAAACTGGCCAATACGTCTGGAGCGAACTAAGCCGTGGGTTTCCTCATTTTGTTTTCCTTCACCGTAAGAGCAAGTTACGGTAAGCAAAAAAAAAACTCGGAACACAGCTGCATGTCCCAGTTGCAAACCTCTCGGAAGAATGGGGCGCGCTAAAACACCAAATTACTAGGCACAGTAGGTAAGTCATCATTAACCATACCAACCTGCAAATATTTAGCAATATTTTCACGGACGGCCGCCTGCCTGATACCTACCCTCCTCGGGACCAAGAAGTTTATCCGCCACCGCGCGGGGAGAACTTGAGGGTAGCTATATGGTCTTCCCTATATCCCTAAGCCGCCATTTACTACACCCACAAGAAGAAATGAGGTAACCCTATTCAATACCGCAGTTACAATACGGAAGATTTATATGGCTATCATTTCGCATTATATCTATGGTCTAAGTACTGTATGATGTTTGGCAAGGGACTCAATAACATAAGAAAACAAATTATTTTTGTTCATTCGAATTGATAACTTCCTCCTTTTTTTGATGTCTGTTTAAAATGATTGCTAATCTGTTTAAATGGTTGCAATGTTTAGTTTGTAATTCGGCAACGTGTAAAGGGTTCATAATGTTTCTATCCTGTTGGAAAAAAGGTAGTATAATTATATTGTTCTAGAACACCAGCAGTCTATGTAACTTCTAATGTAGACAGAAGTTTCATAGACAATGTTATCATAATAGTAGGTGTAGGTGAGTAGGTACCTAGGTATGTATGTATACATATCCCTGATATCATTAGCATATTTTGCCTTAAATGTTTTAAATTGAAAACACCAGACCAGAGACACACGAGTCGTAATTCTACGAACAGTAGATTTCGCAAAAATTTAGCTCAAATGACAAATTATATCTATTTATTTTACACAATGTCTGGAAAGACCTCGAAATTTTAGACGTTCTTTTTCTTCTTATTTTCGTATAGTGGTATGGATCACCTAGTATTAGAGATTTTAGGTTGCTCTAAAAGCCTCTAACTTGATCTAACGACAGCTATCAGATATAACAATCGGGACCAACTGCTTGACATGCCTTCCGAAACACGGACGTTGAGCGTTGAAAAATACTTAATATAATAAAAGCAACGCGATTCAAAGTGAAAAAGAGCATTTCAATTTAACACTTTATAAGCTTTAGCAAAACATTGACAAATTTCCAAAAACAACTGATCTAGTTTCGAGAAAAATTAAACAATGCTGAGACGCATAGTTTTAGACAAGATGATTTACATCAAACGAGCCAATGCTCACTCTATCCCCACTACACGAAATTCTTCTAGTGTAAGCAGGCGTAGAGCATTCTTTCGTTGTTCTTAGTAAATTCGCAAAGATTCTATAGAATATTCTAAAAATGCTCGCTCGCTCGATATAAACGGCGGAAGAGCGCGCGAACAGTTACTTAGAGCGTTCTTGCGTGTTCGGACGTGCAAATCCACCTTTACGTTACAGAATCAAGTATTACATAATAGCGCTCACCTTGTGAGGCGCATTTTTGTAATGTTACATTACAACTAAGTGAATGCTCGCGTGGGAGCTCCTTATTGATCGGCCGATTTCTAGTTTTTAGTCTACTTTCACTGTCATAATGAAGAGACGACAAAACTGCTGGAAACACTGTTTTGTTTTATGAGTTTACATATTTGATTTTAAAGGGGAAAGTTTTGGAATTAATTTTGTTTGTTACGACACGTTCGTAATTATCAATTGAGACTCGTTTTGATTCGTGACTTCACTTGCACGCTAAAGGTATTATTTCAGGAAAACAAGGGGTTAGGACAAATAATTTAGACAGGTCTCTTAGAAGAGATTAAAAGGTTAATGCATGATAGCTTGACAGTTAAGCATTTCAAACTCGGCTCTGACGGGTTACATACGTTCCAAAGTCAAACTGTTTGTAAATTTACATGCACACCTTTAAAAACATGACGTAAAATTCGATCGTCAAATTCAAATTCATAGATATCTAAACTAATATTATAAAGCTGAAGAGTATTTTTCTTTGATTATTTGTTTGTTTGAACGCGCTAACCTCAGAAACTACTGGTCCGAATTAAAAAAACTTTTTGTGTTTGATAGTCCATTTATCGAGAAAGATTATAGGCTACTTATGATCGCGATATTCTGTCGGGATCGGGATTTACTACGCGGCTGAAACCGTGGGTGCTGCTAGTTAAATGTATAATTCTACAGTTCAACCACAATCGTCATAGTATCGTTTTTGTTTTATTACCCACCATCTAGGTAATCTTAGCTGCTAACGTTAAGTAACAGCGTAATGACCTTCCTACGTAAAACTCAGAAGCCTAACTCAGACATTACCTAGCACTTTTACTTAGCAATATTAATGTTACCCGATGACTCAGCATCGCCCTGTATTCAAAGTAAACTTATCACTACATTGCTTGAGTGGTTTAAGCAAAGACGATAAAACCAGTTGACTGCTCATAAGTATTCCCACGAAGATATGTCCACGAAGATAGTACGTCTTTTTAGTAGTATTATTCTCGTGCAAGAACAGGAACGGAAACGTCACAAAAAGTCAAGTAAAGATAGGTAACACATCGACCAATCAGGAAGAATAAGTTTATACAACGTTTATCGGGGATATCAATTTAAGCCGAAAGGGGGTTATTCTAGACGCCTAGGCGAACGACTTTTGTTCGACCACTTTTGAATATTCGTTTTTTTTTTAGAAAATTTTAAGGTTGTATTTCACTGAAAAAACAGCTGTTTTTGAAAATTAAGGTAATTAATTTTTTTATTGTAGTTGGCCAAACTAAATAAAAAAACAATTTAAGGTCAATGACCTCTAACTCTAAGAAACAGCTGCTTTTCAAGTAAACATTAAACATAAAAATTTCGAAAAATTCTTCGATTTTCCATAAGTAGTAGTACAAAAATGATTAGCCTAGACGTTTAGAACAACCCCCTTTCGGCTTAAAAGGGTATCATCGTTACACCTTGTATAGTGAATGCAATGGCCGATTACAAAGTTTACAAACCTCACCCCCGCCCGCAACGGTGAATTGTGTTTTGTAGTAAAATCGCGGTATGAGCAGTCAATTGGCTGTATTGTCTTTAGGTTTCAGTAACTTGAATATCAGAGGCCTCTATTGAGGAATATTTGAATTATACGAATAGGGAATATCATAGAACTGCACTGGTCTCTATTAGAGACTAGAAGGAGAATGGCTGATAGTGATGCATTGTAAACTCATCTCTAATTCACAATCATGAAGCTCGTAAGTAAAGTTTTAAATTAAAATTTTTGAAACTACTCTAATTTTCCAAAAGCCAAAGAACAAAAGTTGTTCTCCTAGACGTCTAAAACCCATTTTTGACTTAAATGGCCATCCTGGAACAACCTGTATATTCGTTTAATTGCCTGAATTAATGTTCGAAGTTTCTCTATACTCTCGAATGTTTATGAATTAATTATGTTTTTATTGAGTTTTGTTGTTTTGTTAAGAGGAAAGGAAACCTACACTTTCTTCATACAAACAGCTGTTTCCTCCTTGAATAAAGACATTCTGCCCTACCATGATGTCTTATAAGTCGTCGCTATGTCGTATAGCTAAAAAAAATAAAATAAAGAAAAACACCAATAATACAAAAACCCACTTTAAAAAAATTCAAGAATTTCATTTTATCGTTTGTGGTTTTATAAAGTAGTCGGGATAACATTTGTTTAAAATGTATTTTACATTAAAAATTTTGAGCGGCAAAAAGACGACCAAGCAACAAAAAACGACCATGGAAAGGCAGATCAAACATTACCAGTATCTAATGAGGTCAAATTGCATATTACAATTCATTTTCCAAAACTTCCTTTCACGATCACTGCAGTCAATCTTCAATTTTAAATTTGTGTTTGTGCAAATATAATTTGGCACTTTGCGATTTTAGTGAACACCGATTTTTATTCGTTTTTCTAGTCAAACAAAAGTCTTCACAAATTTGTAACTAAACCAGTAATTAATGTATCCAGTAGGTAACAAATTACCTTCTATTTACGAATTACAAATAGGTAGCTAACAATTTGTAACCAATTTGTAACTTTCGAGTTATAATTTTGAAATAGTTAACAATTTGCTAACCTTATATAGATACATTATACATACCTAATCGCTTATTATTTATTCTTTCACCTCGACGTATCAACCATGTTACAATGGTCGTTGAGGTGAGTGCCTAAATAAATACGCGATAGGACTTAGTAACAGTCAGTAAGGTACAGTACAACAGTGTAAGTAGTTATGTTAACAAATCGTGTCAATTTAAAAAGTGTAACCTTAAAGTTACAATTTGATACCAATTTGTAACCTTACAGTTACAATTTGTAACCATAGACCATAGTTACATAAATATCGAATAGAGTAGGAAATATTCAGGTACGTTGGAATACAGAGTGAATAACGGCTTTTAATTAACTTTAAAACAGTCCATCCCTTTCCGGCATTAATCCCCAAAACAAATAATTTCCACGCCACAAAATGTGTGTTTACCCTAACCCTACCTACTATACCTTGCGGTCTGCATTATTACGTTGAACTTGTAATTATAGACATTCTACAGCATTATTAATAAACACGTACCTGCTTTTCTCGTAGTAGCTGGACCAGTTATTGTTCACCGTGACAAGAACTTTCGAAATAGACAGGGAGAAGATAAATCGTGGTTCAGCTAGTATAAATTAATACCCTTGTAGCTTCATTATTGTTTTGTTATGCATGCTATATCTTAGACTGTATCGTCATTTATCATATGGGCACAGTTTTTGAATTTAATATAAATATAAAACATGGCAAAATACAATGTCAAAATATGAATTATGACAATGTCAAACTTAAAATTAACTTAAACCTAATCAAACTATCCGCCCCGAATGGTACCCGGCGCAAAGGTACCCATAACGCTGGCAGCATTGTCGCGCTGTATGGCAATCGCCAGCCTTTGCCCCAAGTACGAACCTGAGCGGCGCAGAGCGGAGTTTCTGAATTAGAATTGACTAAAATTTAGGCCTCCAACTTGGCCTTAGAGTGATCTGAAAACTCTTCCCAGAAGGGAAGGGACGGGAGGTCCCGGGAGGTTTCATCGGTGTAAGTCCCGATCCCGTCGTGGGTTTTTCAAAAGTAATTCCAGGAAAGATTTATTTGTTTGTATGTATGTAATTATTAGGCTCCAAAACTACTTGACCAATACAAAGCTACATTATCGAGGAGTAAGATAGGGTACTTTTAATCCCGATATTCCCACGGGATCGGGACTTACGCGGGTGGAACCACGGAAGGCAGCTAGTAGAGATATAATTAATTATTGCCACGGACACGGCAAGTTTCTTGTATTTGTCTCTAACAATAGGGGAACGCCTTCGCGATAGAAAATCGGAAGAACCATTTATATTCAATTCAATAGCTGTTTGGGAAGTTTTCAAGTTTTCGCGGTAGGTAAGCAAAGTTTGTAATTTTCCTTGTATGCCGCCCCCTTATGACTAAAATAATAGCCCGTATGGCCGGCATAAGTAGCGCGACTTAGGGGGTAACTCGGACACAAAAAATCTATGGCCGTTAAGTAGAGACACTATGACATAATATAGGTTCATATACAATTTGTAACGGGTATGCCCTTTTAATCCGAAAGGGGGTTGTTCTAGACGTCTAGGCGAACACCTTTTGTTCTACGACTTTTAAAAATTCAAACTTGTTTTAAAAAATTTGAGATTATGTTTCACTGAAAAAACAGGTAACAGGCCTTTGAAAATGAAGGTAATTGAAGTTTTGATTGTAAACCATCAAACTAAATAAAAGGACAACATAAGGTCAATGACCTCGAACTCTCAGAAAAATCTGAAACTTCACACCTAAATTTTTCGAAAAGTACTTCGAATTTCCAAAAGTCGTAGATGAAAAGTTGTTCGCCTAGACGTCTAGAACAACCCCCTTTCGGATTAAAAGGGCTAACCCGTGACACCTTGTATAGTTAGTTCAGTTACGACAGAGTGCTGCAGTTTTCCTTCTTTTAGCTGAGCGTGCTACATTTTAGACCATATTATCACTTATCATAATGTGAGATAGTGGTCAAACGTTCATTCATCTATTGTGTTAAAAAAAATTGACTTGGTTAGTATCTTACTTACATAAAAATTTTAGTACTTTTATACATATTTATTGCCTAATAAGATCGTTGTTTAACTCATAGGGTTTGGGACTTCTTTCTAATTATATTAAAGGAAGATTATCAAAATCAGCCGAGTCGTCTTCGTATTATCGGCGAAAACAAAAAAAAATGTTAATAGACCCAAACAAATTTAGAATCCTTCTTTTTGAAGTCGGTTATAAATTCACCGTTTATGTATTGTCAAGTACTGCAGAAAACAAAATAAATCTGCATTTATTTTGTCGTGAGAAAATGTGAGCCAACAGTGCACAGTGGAGTTGCCAGCGACAGAATTTAAATTTTACTACTCATCCTCCTCATCAGAACGATATTCCCGGTTGCATCCTCCGCGGGAACCCGGAGTCCATTTAAACTTTATTGGTGTTTGGAATAAGTAGAAACTGAAAATAATATGAAATCTCAAAATATGACGTAATAGCTGCGCCCCGTGATTTCACCCGCGTAAGTCCCGTTCCCGCGGGATTATCGGGATCAAAAGTAGCCTATGTGTTATTCCCGGTATCCAGCTACCTATATTTCAAGTTTCATCGCAATCGGTTTAGCGGTTTTTACGTGATTGGGTAAAAAACACACATACTCACAAACTTTCAGCTTTATAATATTACTAGCTGCACCCCGCGGTTTCACCCGCGTAAGTCCCGTTCCCGCGAGAATATCGGTATAAAAATAGCCTATGTGTTATTCCCGGTATCCAGCAACCTATATTATAAGTTTCATCGCAATCGGTTCAGTAGTTTTTGCGTGAAAGAGTCACACACAACATACATATATATACTTACATACATAAAAAACTTTGGAGGTATGAGGTGGTGACCTCCAAAGGGAGGATCTTCCACCGGGCAGATGGTTTTGCCCGGTAGGCCGCGGCCCAACGATGTCTTGTCGGTAGTTGTATATGAGCTTATCTCGGAAAGAAAGTTGATATCGCGATTCAGGATTTCATACTAGTAACGCCATCTAGTAGGTGCTGTGGGCGACCGCCACAAAACTTTCGCGTTTATAATATTACTAGCTGCGCCCTGCGGTTTTACCCGCGTAAGTCTCGTTCCCGCTGGAACAATGGGATAAAAAGTAGCCTATGTGTTAATCCAGGTCCCCAGATACCTATATTCCAAGTTTCATCGCAATTGGTTCAGTAGTTTTTGCGTGAAAGAGTAACAACCTCACATACATACATACAAACTTTCGCGTTTATAATATTAGTAAGAAGAAGTAAGATAGTAATACAGTAAGATCGTAGGATAAATATTTAGGCATCTAGGTTGAGATATTCCTACTTTCCTTAAAGTTTGTTTAAAATACTGTCAGACAGACGATCTGAATTTATTTAGTCTTTTCGTAACAGCTGCCGCATTTTCAATGTGCACAATAAAATTCTTTTTTTTTCTTCAACTTTATCTCGAACTCTCTCTGATTGCTTGTACAAATAAAAAGCAACGGCTAAGTGATTAAAATACAAGAAAAATACATTTTTTTTATATCTCAACATCTCTTCTTGATTTTATGAGAAACTGTGAATGGATTTTTCTTTGCGATTTGTGTTTTAAGCAATTCTAAGTATAAATAGTCATTTTACTAAAAGTTTTATTTAATGTTTTTCTTTTTCGTATTTATTTTTAGTGTTGGGACTCTCATATTATAGATTTTACATTTACGCTGAAATCAAAATGCTACCAACCTATCCAAAAGCTTGACTGTATTGTCTCTTTGAAATGCAAAATATTTTTTGTTAAAATTAATACTTTTTAAACAAACAGAGAGCAATAATTTCAAGCACAAAAACTATCCCAACTCCAAATATAAATTTTAAAATTCAAAACAATAATGCAACAATTTACATATTTATTATACCTAACCAACTTTTCTTTTACGAATACAAAAGGCAGTTGCCATGAAATACAGGTAAAAAGGCTTCATGTTTTCACAATAACAAACAAAAATATTAATCCGGGTACTCACTAGCGAGCTGTAACCATAACCGTTGCATGAATGCGCCAATCAAAAACTTAGCAAGTGCGCTCACAGCGAGTCGACTATTGTCGTTTACTACCCCGAACCAAAGGGCGCTCTCGAACACCTAGGTAAATGAAGAACGTTATTGACAGTTGATCACGCATACATCACAACACTACTTACTGGCCGTATTGCGCATAAATTAATTTGAAGTTAAAATTCAACTCAAACAAAACTTTTAATGATTATGATTTTAAGCACTTTATATTTTTCATTTTTATTCGCAACTTTGCATGAAATAAAACTTATTTCCCGATTTTTATATTTGCAATGCAGTTCTGACGTTATGGAGCCTTTTTCAATTCTTTCTTAAGGTAGGACTACCTTGAAAAAAGGATCTGAAAAGGCTTGGAATAAAAATCATTATCCGATTAAAACCGGAAATCAATTGAGTTTAACTCCACTAAACACTTTAAAATTATTTTGATCGTATCCTAATTCCTATCACAGTTGTTACTGTATCAGTGATACCGTAACGTTTACAGCTCGCTAGTGGGTACTCGGTTTTACTGGCTTAGCATTCCGGACCACATAGTTTTAATTTTAAAACGAGAGCAAACATAGTGAGTGCCTAGGACAAAGACTTTGTGATAGTGTGGTGTAAGTTATAGGGTGTTAGCGAGAATTATGAATCTATTGTTTCTAGTTTTCTTTTGTTAGTTTCTGTTAATAAAATTAAAGTCACTTCTCTGTTTCAGCGTCTAACTATAAATATTAACTGGATGTGTCCTGCGATTTCGCCCGATAAAAGTTCCGGTTTTTAGGGATCTAAATTAGACGTTCACATAAACTTTTATGCATTATGTAATACTATCTGCACCCCGCGGTTTCACCCGCGTAAGTCCCGTTCCCGCGGGATTATCGGGATAAATAGCCTGTGTTATTCCAGGTCTCCAGCGACCTATATTCCAAGTTTCATCGCAATCGGTTCAGCGGTTTTACGTGATTGAGTAACAAATACACATATACCCTACTCACAAACTTTCAGCTTTATAAAATTATAATATAAGTAGGAATAAACATCGAAAAACATCGATAAAAGCTCAAAAATTTAAAATCGGTCGATCGTTTTGAAATTTGGTATACTTGTTTATATTAGTAATATCAACATTTTCTAAAAATTTTAAGCTTAAAGATGATTAAGTTTTCAGTTATTGAATGCTGATAATAACGTACTTTATCGTTAAAGTTAATTCAATACTCTACAAAGTTAATATGATGATGTGAAGGAATCCATTTTAACTATTTTTTTCCATCTGTCGAATGGGCTAAAGGTAATCTAAGGTTAGTTTAGTTGGCGATGCACGATCGATTTTATCCCCGCTATCTCCTATAAGTTGAACAACCTCCAAGCCTTATTATTTCGCGTCCCCATTCCGTGATGATGTCAGGTCGCATCCGCCATTGTGTCACGAGGTTTCAATACCCATTTTTTTTGCTCAACAGAGAAAGGACTCTGGCTTTTAGAAATCTTTGCGACGCGAAAAAAAAAACGTCACACCGTCGCGACGGTGTGACGTTTTTTTTTATCAAACATTTTGTACGTTATTACAAAACGAAGTCTTTAGGGTAAAAACTTGGTTTAATTTCTTTTTACATTAAAAATAAATAGGTAGGTACTTATATAAATTTTATTCTTCATAAATATGACAGGCACAATTACAAAACGAAATAGCTATGTACGATTACATTATTAAAATGGGATTAATTTTTCCTAATTTACTTTCTTTTACTATAATCGTAACGTCACTCAATATGCATAAAACGTAATTCAATATGCAATTGTGTCGCGAAACTCTGTCATAAATGACATACAACATATTTTGTAAACATCGAGTCTCCGTCTGAACCACAGAGCAATATAGTCCGTGATTTGAACCAAAGAGTCTTAAGTTCATGAAAAGTCACATGAAAACTTTGTATGTGAAAAACTGTGAAAACATATTATATAATAGGTATTAGTAATAACCAAGAACACTAGCTACACCCCACTGTTTCACCCACGTAAGTCCTGTGCCTACGGAAATATCAGGACAAAAAGTAGCCTATGTGTTATTCTAGCTACTTATATTCCAATTTTCATCGCAATCGGGTCAGAAGTTTTGCGTGGAGAGTAACAAAGTCACAAACATACATACATACAGACTTTTGGGTTTATAATATTATTTAGATTTCGCAAATTCCATAACTTTATACTTGTAATTGCAGTGACAGAGATACCAACAATTAAACCTGACGATAAACCGTGATTAAAGTTTAGACCTTGATTTATAATAATAACTTTTCTGTTCTGAAGACACTTTTTTCGTCTTTTGATAAATTATTTTGTTTCAAATAGATTTCCCTAGCGGATTTTTATTGTAGTTTTTGTAGGAAAGTTGTAGCCGACATAACTCAGAATTTCTAATAAGTAGATAACTATTAAGTTTGTCTGTGTTCTTAAATAGGTAATATAAATAAACGTAGGTGCAGCAATTAAGCGAATTAGAACCCCCAAAAATTACAAATTAACTTTTACAAATCCTTGTGTTTTGCAAATCTTACTTCTTACTATCTTTTATTTTGTTTTATCTTACTATATTATAAACGCAAACGTTTGTATGTATGTCTGTATAACTTTGTTACTTTTTCACGCAAAAACTACTGAACCGATTACGATGAAACTTGGAATTTAGGTAGCTGAATACCGGAAATAATACACAGGCTACTTTTTATCCCGACATTCCCGTGGGAACGGGACTTACACGGTTGAAACCGCGGGGCGCAGCTAGTTTTACAAGGGCCGAATAATGAGTGGCTGTTCTCAGATAGCGCACAATGATTTCAACGACAAATGTAACCTAAGACACTTGGACATGATGACCTGACTATAGACAGATAAGTTTTCTCTTTATTCATTTTCACAACAAACAATACAATTTATAGAAACACATGAAACAATCAAGAAAATTAAACAAATATTGGTCAACTAGGCGACCTTTAACACTTAAAGCGATATTCAAAAAACTGGAAAAGTTTAAAACTTGATCGTTATTATACATACATACGCTTACCGATAAAAGGTATTCAATACATACGAATAAACCACAATAAAGTTCAATACCAATGAAATAAGCATTTGAAACAACGAGGTACCAAATTTAGTCTCTAATATTTTAAACATCTAACACAAAAAAATATTCTATGATAAAAATTGTAGAATAAGTTATATTTTCAAATATTTTTCTTTCTTTATATTTGTATTTCTTGATGTCCTGTTTCTTGACTCACGTCTACAAGTTATTTTCTTACGTCATTTTTTTTATTTCAACGTTTTGTCGCACCAACTATTGTGTCGTGTTTAACCTATAAGTGATCATCAATTGACCTGTAAACATCAAATTATGAGGGTAAGAGGGTAAAACAGGCTCTAACGCATGTGGTTTACCCTTAGAGTTACCCTTTTGGTTTTACGGGAGGTGCCGAAAGGGTAGCTTGATCGAATAGTTGTGTCACTGGCTGATGTAGGTACCTTTTGGGTAGATAGGCACATACCTCTAATTATTTGCCAGATAAATTGGCTCGACTGACTTTGAATGATTCAAAATTTGGTCCTTTCCACTCAAGGTACTATGTGTTTTACATCTAACATAATTAATTTATTATTTATTATATTTATTTATATACAATTTATTACACGTCAAATGAAAAATACAAACAAATTAAATTAAAATACAAACTAATTAAATCTAAATACACATAAATATAAACAAAAAAAAAACAAATAAATAAAAACAAAACAAATAAAACATTAGAAACAAATAAAAATCGGAGGGCTGGCGGCTTTTTCGCTCAGAGAGTCAGTTTGGCTATCCAGAGGGGGAATGTCGCTAGCCTTCTGGGCACGATGCCTCAGGGTGACGTCCTGGAGGGCAATTCTCGCGCCGTGAGATCATGTCGAAATAGACATAGGTCGAAAAAACATGGCGGATGTCGAACGCAAACAGATTTTGCTATTCTCAGAATCTCACTGTAGAGATATGTCGAGACGCAGCGTTCGACATGCAACGAGTGGTCTATAGCAGTAGAGATTGGATATGTCGACCGCAAGTATGCGTCAATGAACGTTGATTGTCAATGTTATGGCGGAATTTCAGAGTTTATATGGAGTTTATGTCTGTAAAAGTCTGTAAATTTGTGATTTTAACTGAATTTTTCTGCAAAGAACTTGATTTTTAATATACCTAATCACTACGTTTTAGTCATTCAATTTAAGAAATTGAACCATGTTGGGAGACGATTTCGTTAACATGTTTTTAAATGACAACAGTTCTTCCGTCTAACGTCGTCGATTGGTGCCGGTTGCTTCAAGAGGGGACCAATTTGAAATGAGGGACGAGTTTTTCATAAAAAAATTCACCTCTCAAAAGAGCTTACGATCTATTTGATTAGAATATTAGAACCTGATGTGCAGCCCAAAACGCAATATAAACTGCGTACAAAAGTAAGTAATGGAAAGCGACGATGTGGTCTAAGGTGTAGCACGCTTACCTAGAAGATACCTAACTGTTCACCTGTGACTTGAAGACCCCCCCAAGTAAAAAAAGTTTTTTATTTACCTATTATTATATCCTAAGGAAATAAAATATTTGACTCTGACTTTGAACTGATTCCACTACATTCCTTGACATTACCGATTATTCCCAGCTGTCCCCTCTAGCCCTGTCCCCCGGGGGGACAGCTGGGAATTATTTTCCCAGTACAGGCTACATCAATAGTTAGATAGATAGATAGATAACACTTTTATTTGATCAATCACAAAAATATTACAAAAACAACACATTTAAAACTAAATAAATGTAGTTAGTAGCAATAGTTAGCATTTTTTAGGGTTTTATTTTAGTACATGTATATTAAAACGAGATATTTTGTTTTACAAACATTTTATTTAATAAGCCCAATCCTCTTAGGATTATCGGTATTAAAAGTATTCTATGCTATATGATGCTACCTACTCTCCATCACTTAATCTATCACAATATAAATTTTCATCTAAATCGGTCAAACCGTTTGAACGTGAAGAGGAAACAAGCAAACGAATTTTCAGATTTATGGTACCTATTAATAATTTAAGTTATGGATAGGGATTTTTTCTTCATAATAGAATAGCAAATCAGTCTGAAATTAATCTTAGCATAAAAGTAAAACAGTCTGGAACTATAAATAAAACTAAAATTATGGTAGGTAAGTATACAAAAATATTATGGTAAGTAATATCACAATTAGGTAGATAATTGTTTAGCAATTTTTCTTAGCATAAAAGTAAATCAGTCTGGACTCCTTGCTGTCTGCATGTCCGATGAGGCTATTGGGATTAGTAACCCTCAACACTGCTTCCTCATCTTTCGTCAAGGCTAGCGGTGGAGGGCCTCCTCCTGTTCCATTCCTTATTATAGCACAGTTTTTTTTCTTTGCTTTCAACCGCTTATCTTGCCAACACTGCAATAAAAACATGATCTATGTCAAACCATTACCAGATACAAGAGGTGGGATTGTTATACAATAAAATCTGAGAGACTAATACCAATCCTACTAATATTATAAATGTAAAAGTGTGTGTGTTTGGATTTTTGTTACTCAATCACGCAAACACTACTGTACCAATTACGATGAAACTTGGAATATAGGTAGCTGGATACCGGAAATAACACATAGTCTACTTTTTATCCCGAAAACCCGAAACGGTAACGGAACTTACGCGGGTAAAACCGCGGGGCGCAGCTAGAAACATGTTTCGATCAGTATTATGGTTTTTCTATAAGAATATTGCGCACTTAGCCTTAAGATGTGTAGAATATTGTGTGAGACTTTCTATCTCCTAAATCTTAGAACCTAAAACCACCCCAGGCTATCAGAAAATCAGCTACTTATCTTCTGAGAAGCTGAAGGCCGGTGGTCTTTCCTGTTTCCATTATTACGGTGTAAGTAGGTACTTACTTTTGCCACTCCGTCCACTCTTTCTTGGTGCCAAGGATAGCATTCAATTCCTGTTGTATACGCTTCCATCTCAACTCTGCAATTTTTTCGGTAAGAGGTGCAGAAAGTTTGCCTGAGCGCAACTCCTCATCCGCCTCCAGCAACGCTACAAAACGCCGCGCTTTTTGTGCTCTGCTAGGGTACGCTTTTTTGTTTCGCGCTTGATGCCATTATATTTTTATTTTCTAAATTATTTAGTAATTGTAGAGAAGAACCAACAAAATTGAGAAAGATTGTGAAGAATTTCAAAACTTTTTCTTCTGTAATGTCCAGGGGAGGCCAGCTCTTTAACAGACGCATGCCAACACGAGCATCAAATGAGGGTGGGATGTTTTGAACTGAGATAAAGCTCTACAAAAGAGCAAGACAGCAAAGATTATGCTTCAACTTACTTCATTTAATATTTCCCTTTGCACGACTAATTTCCTCGTCTATGGTTGGAACTGAAACATTTTCAAACAAAATGGCGTTTTTTGAATTTTCAGAAACTTTTCATTGTGTTGTTTTGTTTTGAGTTTTTGCTAGAATTTAATATTGCAGAGTAGTGGTACTATGAAAAAGAGATCAATTAAGATAATATTTTCGATGTTTATATTGTGAGAAAGAGACTCCGTTGCAAAATTGACGATTTTTGTTATAAGTGTGGTATTCGTGCAGAAAGAAGACTCTTCGGTGACTTTTCACCGATTTCCCGAGCCTTCTGTAAATAACTCTTTGTAGTAAGTATCCTTTGCTCCCTGTACACAGAAGAATACCTCTATAAAAATTTCAAGTTTTAAAACATGTGTTTTTATTTTAGGGCTAAAGTATGGTCTACATTTTGTTACCCTGATGAACATTGGTCTTCTGTTCCATCATGGATCAGGTTACACAAACAACACAAAATTCTGTGTGGTGGACATTTTGATAATTCATCTTACACCAGTGATGATAGGAAGAGATTGATAAGTTTGCCATACCTACTGAGGCTCGACACATATTAGTCGAGTTACGAAGTAAGGAGCTTCATTCGTCAACAGCACCACCAACACCAAAAATACAAGTGAGTTGTAACTACGTACATAATATAACTACCTACTTACTTCATGGTCCTATTTCTTTACTAAGTATAGTAAATTTGATCTAATTCTATATGGATACTAGATGCGCCCCGCGGTTTCACCCGCGTAAGTCCCGTTTCAGTTCCCGCGGGATTAAAAGTATTCTATGTCCTTCTCCTGGTTCTAAGCTATCACCCCACCAATTTTCAGACAAATCGATTCAGCCGTTCTTGAGTTATAAATGGTGTAACTAACACGACTTTCTTTTATATATATAGATAAATATATCAAACTAGCTGTGCCCCTCGGTATTACTCAGAATTGGAATCAAAAGTAGGTATGTCCTTCTCCAAGGTCCATCTATCTCAATACCAAAATTCACCAAAATCGGTTCAGCAGTTTTGGGCATGAAAACAAGACACAAAATTACTTCAACATTTATGATATTAGTGGAATATTCATAAAAAGATGGTCGGCCACAACAACTCATACAAAATGTGCCTATGTGTTTCAGATCGTTCCTGTTGCTAGCACTTCACAAGGTTTAATGTCATTAGAACAGCCCAATAAAAATATCCCAGTAACCCAAATCAAGGTATTTGGAATTTATTTATTTGTTTATCCTAATTTCTTCTATGGTTTTCGCGATTTTGCCTAATAAAACACTTTATTTATCCGGTTTTATCACGTTTTTATTCATTATTTGAACCGAGCTTTCGCCAACTTTACAGTTGGCTTTTTCAAGGTTGACTGAGATGTAATTTGTCTATTTTTAACATTCTTAAAAGTTACAGTAAACTACCGCCTCATAATTATTGCAATAAAAACGTTCCAGTGTACGCAGACTATAGGAGTTATTGTAATAGTTTTCAATTTAAATTATAATTATTTTTATCCCTAACTAGCTCAAAAAAAGCGAAAGCTCGGTTTAAATAATGAATAAAAACGCGATAAAACAGGATAAATAAAGTGTTTCATTTTGTTTATCCTATTTATGATATTAGTAGAATATTCATAAAAAGATTGTTGGCCACAACAATTCAGGGATGATTTATATTACATTGTCACCGAGCCGAGACGGGCCGGTTTTTGTATGAAAATAGCACAGACAACTTTCCAAAACGACAACTTCCCTAAACGACAACTTCTGAAAACGACATCTTCCGAAAATGACAACAATGTCTAATTTATAGGAGTTGGCATACTAATGCCGTTTTTGTCAAATGCTTTGGTACAAAAATGCAGATTTTCAAACATTTTTGTTGTGTTAAAATGACTTAGAAATTTTCTAGTAAAAAGACTGACCTGTAACTCCAAATGAGTTTGGTTATTGACAATAGACCCTTTCTTAGCGTAAGTGATAGAGGCTAGGCTTGAACTACGGGATATTTTTGTAGAGATTATATAGTATTAATCTATTTCAGACGAATTACAGCAAGAGGCTATTGCCACTGCGGCTGTGGTTTCTATACATAAGACTCGTTAGTTGACCGAAAACGAAGCAAACCCTTACTTACAAACGTACCACAACAAGCCTACATGGAACATGCTTCGATCTAAATAAATAATTTCATCATCGAGACTATATTTTATTTATTTCCAGCATTAGTTTGGTTTATAAGTAATTATAATATTATACTTATACCAAACTCGTGGTGCAATCAAACTTGAAAACTCAGTCATCGAACATTTGACGCATAGAGTCCACAAGTAATATTGATTGTGTTATCCAACCCATTCATACTGTGCTATGATTCAAATGTTCAATCACTAATTGCCGCCTCAGATACGTTTTATGGTTACTTACAACTATCACTAAATAAAGAATTCGAAAATCTTTACGGTAATGATAGTTTAACCAATAAACGTCTCTGAGTGCGGAAGTAATACTAGCATTTAAATTTCCCTAGCGTTTCCCGCGCGATCGTAGTTCATGTGGGCGGGAACTGCAGCGCTAGGGGGCGCTGTGTTCGCATATCGAAAGTATGAACCTATAGTTCTTCTCCGCTAGGAGTAATAGTGTTCTGTGGTAATGTCAACAACATTAATTATTATTATTTCTTATCGGTTGTGAACCGATTATGGCCATTAGGAAATTAGCCAGTGTCATGTATTTTAATATATTATGCAAGTTATTTGCATCGAAACAGTCAAGTCGTCTTAGTTAAAGTCAAGTCTAGGAAATCATTTGTAAACACGGCGGCCATTTACAAACAATCTTCACGGAGCCTTGGAGACAACACTAAGTCAATGTTTTGCACCGATTTTCACTTTCATTCCACTTGTACACCTTCACGAAACTAAATTGATTAATATGCCCCCGAAATTAAACAATTTGCACGCATATGAACTAGGTTTCACAAAAATGAAAATTTAGCACCACATCTCCTCAACGAGTTCCCGCCAAGACTCCAAAAACAACATTAATGACACTGACAACTAATAACGTAAAATATGCGTTTCGTTTCTCGCTCTATTTCATTTTCTTTCATCGACTTAAGCTTCTGCACGTAGTCGAGAAAAATGGAACGTATCCATCGTAGAGATTACAAAGTCATCCGAATCTCATGTCGAAAATCGTTGAGAATAGGTTTTTTGACTGCAGTAGAGATTTTAGTGACATTTTTATTAGACATTTGTGATTCGAGATAGTGTCGAGCTCGAGATAAATCTCACTGCGCGAGAATTGGTCTCCTGGAGGGTGTTTTCGACTTGTAGGTGTGTTTAGTTTTTAAGTTTGGTTTTAGTTTTTAATTTTAAGTTATTGTTGTGTGTTAGTTGTAATTTAATTTGATTTTGTAATTTTATGTTTAGTTGAATAAATGTTGTAAATTGTAATAAAAATAATATATAAAACAACACTAAACAAAAGGTCCACTCCTAGAAGCCCCTGGTCCAAAAGAAGCCTAAATGCAAGCCGCGTTGCCCCGCTGAATGGCTATGGCAAGCCTTTGGACCAAGAACGACCCAGAGCGGACATCTAATCTCCGGTCTCTGAGCCGCCTACCAACCAAATTTAAAATAAATATAATTTATTAATATTATATTTATTTTATTGTTCCTTTAAAATTTTTATGTAGTATAGTAATTTTTTGTGATATTTTTGTATGCGTATTTATTTATTTTTATTTAAAACTTTCATTTATATAGGTATTTATTTCCTTTTTATAGATAGATTATTTTTATTTTCAATGATTATTCGGCTTAGTAGGTACTTAATTGGATGCGTCATGGGAGGATGCAGATCGTCTTTGGCAGCAAACACACACGATTCCTTGGACATTTTTAATTGAATTATGTTCTTTTCTCTTGTTTTTTTTTAGTGTGTAAATTTTCCTTTGTGTCTTTGGTGTTATCTTGTGTTTGTTGTTAAATAAATATTTTTCCGTTCTATTATTTTATGGCCAGTTTACAAACTCTCTTACCGAAATTCGTCACAAAATGAAAGTCTGCAGACTTGCCTCTACTTTTACCTAGGTAGTACTTCAAAGACGTAAATTCTCTAACGATTTCAAG
Organism: Idaea dimidiata; assembly: GCA_949358125.1. NCBI lineage: Eukaryota > Metazoa > Arthropoda > Insecta > Lepidoptera > Geometridae > Idaea > Idaea dimidiata. The sequence continues at coordinate 15,347,732 of OX442334.1, forward strand.
CTAATATGGCGGTTTTCACTAAATGTTAATTAAAACGGAATATTTACCATGGTAAATACAAACTAAGACATGGTAAAACGCCGTTTTTAATACTAACCAAAATAACTAAACAGTTGAAATCAGTTCACATACACGGTCCACCAGCAGTCTCATGACGCGACGGTCATTACTTATTCAACCTGCGGATATCGAGCCCAGACCGTTCCCACAAATGTGGGGAATCTTCCGATTATCATAATGTAGTAGCTCTCTGTCCTTGTCTTACTCCAAGTTTTGAAAGAGATAGGAAGTTTAAAGTTGTTAAGTTACCGGTTGACAAATTTGAAGCTTGAATTGAGATTTCTGAAAATGAAACAAGTTTAAAGTAATTTTTTTTGCAACAGTAATAAACTATTATTATTAATTTAGATTCAGATGCAAAGTGTGATTGGCCTTTTCATCAAATTTTAGATGATTTATACAGCGCTGGCAACTTTTAATCCATGCTATTTTGTGGCGCTGTAGTGCCCGGGACATAACCAGGTGGAGTAGGCTTGCCCAGCACCTATACCATCCTCCTAGCCTAGTCAGCCATGCCCAGAGGAATGAACTGGTCAATACGTCTGGAGCTAACAAAGCCGTGGGTTTCCTCACGATGTTTTCCTTCACCGTATGAGCGATTTTATTAAGGAAAAAGACATTGGTGCGCGGTAAGCCGGGATTCGAAACCACGACCTTCGGAATGAAAGTCGGGGTATATATCTACCACTAGACCAATACTGCTCCACAAAGTCCAAATTATTTGATAATAATTATTCTCAAACTACACTTCCTTGTATTTAATCCTGCGCTTAAGCTCCCTTGGCACAGCTGGTTAGCGCACCCCGCTAGAGAAGGACAGGTCGTGGGAACAAATCCCGTAGGAAGCATCCTACCAAAAAATTGAATGCTTAGTGGTTAGAGCACTCGCCATGTAAACGATGGGCACGGGTTCGAATCCCTTCACAGGTCATCCTGATCGTACATTTTTAATATTATGTGTCTACCTATTACACACCCCGCGGTTTCGCCTGAATAAAATATCGGGATAATAAGCCTGTGCGTTGATCCAGATTTCCAGCTATATTGCAATCGGTTCAGTATTTCTTTCGTAAAGGAGTAATACACATAACACACAAACTTTCGCTAAACTCCCTAATCTATACTAATTTTATGAAGATGAAAGAGTTATTTATTTGTAATGAATAGGATCCAAAACTACAAGAGCGATTTAATTTTTTTTTTTAATTATTTATAATTCGCCTATATAAAGCTACCTTATCGAGGAATAATATAGGCTCATTTCGGATCGGATCGGGACTTAGACGGGTGAAACCGCGTGACTTAGCTAGTCTAAATATATATAACTTAAAGGTAACTTAGTGGTGGACGTAGGTGAAATAGTGATCTATCTATCAACGCACAGCCCAAACCACTGGACGGATCGGGCTGAAATTTGGCATTCAGGTAGATGTTATGACGTAGGCATCCGCTAAGAAAGGATTTAACGCGAGCAAAGCCGAGGGCAAACGCTAGTGTAAAATATGAGGCGTTGGATCTTACTAATATTATAGTCCAATCTTACTTTAACATTAGACAGATATTCTAGTTTGATGTCAAACTAACTTGACCGTGAGAGGACGCCCTAATGGAATATGATTGGGTAGTAAAATCAGAGGTGATTCTTAAATAGCTGATGCTCTGGGACTAAGTTTGACCTTTGAGTTGGCACGTTTTAGCCCCGACGACGGGATGTTATGAACTTCGCAGAATTATTTTGAGTGTTTTCAAGATTGACTTTTGTAAATTTGATTAGGGTACCTAATTCAGGCGATAGAATTATTTTTTATGTTTTTTTTCTTATTTTTTTTTTTAGTTTCGCGATGTTGAATCGAAAATAAACTCACTTTCTATCCCTCTCTACCCTAACACGAGGAAGAAGTCTGTTAAGGTTCCATTATATAGGAACAGCATTGCAACAATGCTGGATATAATAAAGACAACGCGATTTAAACCAGAAGAATGAGTTGTCTTTTTTTTAATTAACTATTATGTTCACAATTGTTTTGTTTTAAATTTTAACTAGTTACGTGCTACAATTTCACGCGCGTTCAGAAGTGATACATAAAGTGTTTTTTTTTTTTTAATTTTTAATGCGTGTTATCCTTATCTATAATGTCGAAGATTTTACTTTTAAGGGTTTCGTTCAAAAGGTAAAAAAACCCTTAGCTGATGTTTCCCTCACTTCTGGGATTTGTATTAAGAAAAAAATATTTGGAATTTTTGCTCTCAAATTTCGCATAGTCTCAACTACGTCCTTCTTTTACACATTTGAAATCGGAATCTAAACTTATAGAATAGAATAGAAAACATTTATTGGCAACAAACACACAGTATAAAACCAAAGACTTAAAATAGAAAACAACATTTTACATATAAAACAAGGTAAATAAAAAAAACATATTACAAATATAAACATAGTCCGATCAAAAACACCTAAGGAGCGGCGTGTGTGCTGCCAACGAGGATCTGCGTCGGCAAATTATGGTACCTACGACCTTTATTCAGCTTCTAAAACAACAAACTCGATTTTTTTGACGACCTCGTGCTGTTGTGACGACTCATTTGCAAAGCAGAAGGTTCCGGGTTCGATTCCTGCTGGGTGCAAATATTTATGCTTAAAAATAAATATTTGTATCTGGTCTGGGTGTTTTCTATGTATAATATGTTTGTATTTACAAAAGAAAAGAAATTATATGTAGTATATCCGTTGTCTAGTCACCGTAACACAAGCTTAGCAGCTTACCATGGGGCTAGATGGCGCTGTGTGTTGGTTACAGAATTTATTTATATTTATTTTGTGATAATAGTACGGAACTCTTATTGTCCGACATCGCACTTGGCCAGTTTTCCTCTTAAAACCTTAGTCTTATAAAAAAACTGTAAAACACCGCACACACGATCCTGTAATCAATTCCATCTAACTCGAGAGCATTACCAAAATAATTTGACCAATCAAGAAGAGTTCTGCAAAGTTTCCACAATCTACCAGCATTAGTATTCTCAGGGAACATTCCTCGGATTATGCTAACGATCCTTCGAAAGTTCCCACTTAAATAATATATGAAATTATGCAAAATAAGGAAAGAAAGCGTTTCGGAAAAGTAACATTTCACTTTTAAAAGACGACGTGACCGCCAAGTTTTTTCCCAAGCACCGTATTACCTTTTAAAAGTATAGGTTTATTACTTTGAAAAGTGTTGTCGTTATCGTAGGTACACGTTTTGTTAAGTATTTGAGTACATTCAGGTTTTTGGAGGTGAATAAGTAATTGGATAAAAAAATTGCCTGGTCTCTTTTAAGACTGGAAGGTATATTGTTGCTTGAAAGTGAAGCATTTCGAACTCTGTTCTGACGGACGAGGCTTCATCAGCTCAAAAATCAAATCGTTCTGTAATACTTGTATAAACACTTTTTAAAAAAGAGCATTTAAATCCTATCTCTGTTAAAAAATCCACTCTATGAACGCTTGACAGCATTTCAAACTCGGCTAAAACGGCTGAACTATCAGTTCTAAATTCAAATTGTAAACAAGATAGGCCCGAAAAACATCCACTTTCCTTGCAACCGAGTAAAAAGCATTCAAAATACCTCATCACTGTAAACAATCCCATATAAAAGTCGCATTATCACTTTAAAATATGTGCTTTAAAACACCCCTTATGTAAAGATGAAAAATGGATCTTACAACGCAGATTTAGAGTGCAAATTGTACTGTCATACACGACTAGTTTAAGAGAATTGCTCATAGAAAATTCAGAGACAATAATCTACATAGTTCACTTAAGTTTATAGTAGATACGAAAATGTTGTTTCTCTTCTGAAAAATCTAACCGCATAGTGCAGTTTCGCCCGCGTAACTCCTTCAGGAATTTAGGGACAAAAAGTAGCCTAAGTGCTTTTTTCAACTCCAGCTATATCTACGGTTTTATCGCATCGATTCAGTAGTTTTTCTGACAAGGAGTAACAGCAATAGTTGGTTCTTGTGGCATGCACGTAGCTGGGATCTGAAAAAACATAGGCTTATTTGTATCCTATATTCTCGCAGAATCGGGTTTTTACGCGGGGCACAGCTAGTATCTGGGTATTTGCCGATGGGATCGGAATTTACAGAGGTGAAGCCGCGTCAAGAATTCAGTACCCCTAACATGAGTTGGTACGTAAATACTACACTGTAAAGTGAACAGTTAGGCATGTGTGGAATGCAAAATATCGAGGCTTCTAGTCGCTAATTCATGACCGATGCTGCAGGGAACAGGCGCTGTGGACGTAGTGTGCTCAAGGTCAAACTGTTCACGTTACAGTGCAGGTATTTACATATCAACTCATGACTCATGATTCATCATAGAGGTACAGTACGTATACCAGTAACCAAACCAACCCCTCTATATGTCTATTTTGAGGTTTAAACGGAGAAAGCTTTTAGATCGTGAATAAGTTAAAGTGACGTCAAAAGCTACTTTGAAAGCACATCCCGAATTTACCTTAAATTGAGGGTTTGTTGATTTTTAAGGGAAAACATCAGGATTCATCAAATAGAAAAATAAACCTTAAGTGTTTCCAACACTTGGAAAATTTGGTTATTTTAAAATAAAATTTTCATGAAATAAAACCTGAGTAAATTTTTTGAGGAGAAAAACATGTTCAAAAAATCATTTAAGAAAACCTGAAATGCATGAAATACCTATTTTATATCAGTGCGCCAACCTTATTTCTTTGAATAATCGCACTGGACTGAATAAAAGCATTTATCACTTAACGTTTTCTTCGTGTAGTGAGGTGAAAAACTGTGTGTTTCACTCGACAACAAAGTTATTTTGCATCTCGTACCTTTGCAACACTCGCTACGCTCAGGATTCTATATAATAAAATGAACCTTAAGTTTCAATTCAAGCACTTACACCAAAACTCAACTTTGCAGTCGTTCAAAACAATTTATAATATTTACAGATAATAACTGACATAATATTATGAGAGATATTTTGACAACGGTTTTACCTACTATATTTAGCTAACTAATGAACTGTATGTTTGGTCTACAGCGCGTCGGCTGCGACCTCCGGGTGGGATCTACCCGCCGGGTGGACGAGTGCGGGGTCTGCGGTGGAGACGGATCATCGTGTTCCCGGCCGCGCTACCATTGGTTGGCTACACCTGGCTCGCTGTGCTCCGCTACCTGTGGTGGAGGTAAGGTCTTCCACCGGGTGGAGTCTACCTATTTAAAAAAAAAAATATTGGTAAATACAAAAAATAACACAAAGCAAACTACTTCGTTCTGTTTTTGTCTTCTTCTTTTCGTGTAGGCCTCTAACTTGACTTAACGACTGCTATAAGAGATAACAATCAGGACCAACTGCTTAACGTGCCTATCGAAGTACGAAACTCGAAAAAAGGTAAGAAACACAGACACTTTATAACTATAGCATCTTTCTTTTTCCTAGGTTGCTAAGCAAGTTTGCCAAAAATTGCCATTGCCATTTTTACATGGGCAACACAGAATCGACCCCTGTCAAATTTCCCCTTCAAATATATTAGAGTAACATTGTTAATTGTAAGTCTAAAGTAATTTATATCAGAGAATTGCTGGAATCCGACGATAAATCAGTGGGAATTCCTTTTGTCTCGGAGCAACAGTTTCTTACAAGAAGCGTTTTGTAGACGGCCGATTTTGTTGTTGACTTATCGGGCGATTAATAAACTTATGTATTTATTATAGAAAACGTTACTTAGTCAAGCACGACAAATGCGATGAAATGAAACAATTGAAACTGAGTTTAGCGACGAATATGACAGAGATAGTGAGACGTTCCAGACTGGAGCGCGAACGAGATAGCAATCACTCTAGACTCAGTTTTATTGTCTCATTTATCGTGACTAAGTTACGTACCCTCTTTTGTTCTAATCTAAGACTACAGTAATTTTATTTGCCCGAATTAACTACAATCAATTGCTTACATATCCACAAAGTACTTAAGAATTCCGTTCTAATAGACGAACCTGATAGCTAACCATAGTGCGAGTGCAATAGATCTGTAATTGATGACCAGAAATTAATGACTATTTTAATGTATGGGGTGCTCATTCGAACTACCTACGTACACTGGGTTTTAGAGTTTATGGGGAGACTCTTTCATATTTATCTTTTTTTTATATTTTACTTTATTTGTGCTACAAAACCTTGCTTTGCCAAACGTGGTCAAGGTCCACGGGAAGTACCTGTAACCCATTAAGGATATCGACCCCAAAATGTTAAGCATCTATTTTCCGTTGACCTAGATTTATAAATTGTGGTAAAACAAGGTCTTACAGCATAAGTAAAGAGATAAATGTTAAATCGTAAAACACATTTTGTACTAACAAATTTTCGCGAAAGTGGAAAATTGCCCATGTCTTTTTATCGTGTAGAATCTTATTTTTTTACACTTGTAATAATTGGCCTTTTCATCTTAATTTAGATGATTTATACAGCGCTAGCAACTTTTTTTAATTTATGCCATTTTATGGCGCTGTTTGCCCGGGACGTTGTTAGGTGGAGTAGGCTTGCCCAGCACCTATACCACCCTCCCAGCCTAGTCAGCCATGCCCAGAGGAAAGAACTGGTCGATACGTCTGGAGCTAACTAAGCCGTGGGTTTCCTCACGATGTTTTCCTTTACCGTATGAGCGATGTTATTAACGCACATAACTTTTCCGCAAGGAAAAAGATATTAGTGCGCGGTAAGCCGGGATTCGAAACCACGACCTTCGGAATGAAAGTCGACTATAAACCTCGGTATATAGTTTAGATTCCAACTCGATACTTCTACGCGTACCCGAGATAATGATTCTTGATAGGCTCAAAGTGATCAATGGGTCCTTTTTTTCCCATTTTAACGTACATAACCCTAGAAAGTACGCAAATCAGACACAATTTTACAAAAATAATTTTCATCATTTTCATTTCACAGGTATTCATTTCATTTTTAATTTAAAAATGGTTCGAAAGAAATATAAAAAAGTCGTCCGTCAGTTTTTCCTGCAACTAAAAGTTGCTCGTGTACCGCGTGCTCACTAAACCAAAATTTGTGAGGTCCGATTCTAATTAAGAACCCCTGAAAGATGAATGTCAAGATAAGAATTAGCACCCCCAATACTGTATTCGGATAATTTGTTTTGTTACAAACTTAGGGGACGTACTAAGGGTGGGCGTGGGTTATGGGGTTTGTAGTAGGTAAATAAATATGTCAACAAAAATTTCATTTTATTTAAAAGCGACAGGTCTTTGTTTACTTTTTCCTTCGATATTTGACAGTTCTATGTTTACATTCTGGATCTAATATTCTGAAACGGTATAGGTAATAGATTAACTGTGTATTGTAATACACCAACAGAAATAAATAAAAGAAAAGACGTTAAAAAACCTCAATCTAGATGGCGCAATAGGCGGCTTTATCTCTTCCAGGCAACCATAAATTCGTAAATATAGGTTTGTAGATTGTATTTATAAATATTGCAGGACATTGTAGACATCGCCATCTAGCAACTATAGGCCTATGAGGATCTATGAGTAAATACCAGACAATAGGTATAAATTAATAATTAGATTGAATATAGTTCGCCATTTATTTCTTATTTCTTCGTTCTTTGACGGCAACGCCAAATTCGAATCCCGCCAAGTATTTAATAGTGTACAAGTATTTGACCATAAATGTATGTGTTTGAATGTCCATAATAAGCAAAAAAAGTATAAAATTTTATAAGAATTTACAATTTATTTATAAATGTTTATTTTTTCTGGATGTCTTAAATTAATTTGATAAATAGGTAATATTTATCAAATTAATTAAAGACATCCAAAAAAAAATTAAACGTTTATGCTCAGCATAAATTCTTGTCTACGGCGGGATTCGAGCTCGTAATCTTTTGCGTTACCGTCAAGGACGGTGTCTGTGAATTCGAAAAAGGAACATATAGGCGAGCCAGGTATATTCATTATTATCATCCTCATTGAGCGATGTTCCCAGCTGCTTCCCTTTCTGCCTGTTTAACACCAATCCAACTTGGGACCGAGTAGTTAACCCCCCATCTCGCAGAAGATACTCCAGGTTTGCTAGTCTCCCCCAGGTCCCTTAGTCGCTTTTTACGACACCCTCGGAAAGAGATGGGGTAGCAATATTCCATGCCGGGGCTAAACGACTGAAGCTATAATCGTGGTAAAAATATTATAGAATACTAAGTATTAGTAAGTAATACTAAGTAATCTAAAAGGAGTTGAAACCACGCGATCGTAAGTATTCAATACTTACGATCGCGGGGTTTCATCCCCATGTTCCCGATCCCGGGGGATTATAAGTATAAAATAGCTATGTAGTAGGCTGTGTGTCAACCCAGATCTTTATCATAGCAATTTTCATCGCAATTGCTTCAGTAGTTTTTAGCGTGAAAAAGTTAAACACATACTCGTTTACTTACTAATAGGATTAACAATGACCTCTAAAAAAAGTTAAAACTAGAAAATGTCTTATCTTAACTAGCTGCACCCCGCGGTATCCCTCGCGTAAGTTTTGATCCCGCTGCAATATCAGGATAAAAAGTAGCCTATGCGTGTCATAATCCGGATCTCAAGCACACAAGTTTCTTCGCAACGTTTCAGTAGTTTTAAAGGAGTAACAAAGTCACATACTTGCAAACATTCGCGTTTATAATATTGAAAGGATTTGTACTAAAATATTTTACTCATCGAACGTCATTGACACAGATTAATTAATACTGTCAAAACTGTGACGCACGCGAAGCGGAGCAATAACTTTTTACAGCGGAAAATAATGAAAACCGGAACATTGTTTTAATTTAGCAAACGCCGCAGTATAGAGGATTAACTAATTATTAATTATTTTATCTATTTATACTCAGTTTACATTGTAACATTATAGATTCGACTATGAGATTCGACATTACAATACTGATTGATTGATTGATTAATACTTTATTGCAACACACGATTAAATAATTACAATAATAAAAAACTGCTACTGCTTGCCTTACTCACGAGCATATTTACGTATAATGTAACATTTTATTACAAGTAAAGCGTGTTAATGTTACAAGTTTTATCATTTTGTAGCGTTATATTACACGTGAATATTAGCGGTGAGGTAGCATCTTAAATTTATTATTTCAGTATAACTTGTTTTGATGAAAATTGTAGATTATTTAGTTAGCCAGATATTAAAAGATATCTGCATGACTACAGTGAGCTTGTTGATTTATAATTTTATTCATAATATAATAATCTAAGCAACTCAGATTATTAATAATATTTTATTTAATATAATATTTCCTAAAAATAAGTAAAAATTACACTTTTAGATTTTTTTCACCTTTACCCCTTCTCAAAAAGTCTTTAGTCCACCTCTGTACATTTAAATCCTCGACAAGATTGAAGGAAGCTGTAAAATTTTATTATAGAATATTTGATCTGGACGTTTGACCTTCCAATCTTAAATTATTAAGGTATTTTGTTAGTGAACTGATAAAACAGAATAAATAATTTGATTAAGCCTTGGAGTTTTGGAGAGAAAGAGGTGAGGAGATGTGTTGCTCAATTTTCATTTTTGTGAAACCTATTTCTAATTCGTGTAAATTGTTTAATTTCGGGGCATATCAATCAATTTAGTTTCGTGAAAGTGTGAAAGTGAATATCGATGCAGAACATGGACTTCAGCATTGTCTCTTGACTTAGCTTGTGTTACGGTGATTAGACAGAGGAAATGCATAAATATTTTTTCTTTTCTAAATACTTACTTAAAATAAGATACATATAGAGACACCCAGACTACAAACTAATATTTTTTTTAAGCATAACCACTTGTTTCCGGCGGGAATCGAATTAAATAAAATTCGATTGCGGCACGTATCGCCATCTATCGGAATCTTTGCAGATTACCGGTTTGATCTCTCTGTTTACACGAAAATAAATAGGTTACAACATCAAAATGAAGCTTCCAATCACCTTGAACGGTAAGTGATGAAATGGTCTAAGATGAAGCACGCTCATCTAAATCCGACACGACCGAGACACGACCCGTCCCGTCCGTCTACGTGTCGAAACACAGGCGAGTTCGCTTGGTGCTACGACTTAGACAGACTTATAATAAGTTGGTTACAAGCCGCGGTCAAAACCATGAAACCCCTTTTGGTCGCCATTTACGTCTTTTACTTTTATTTATTTTCAATCATTTTCAATTTGGCGATTTGCATAATTATCCGTGTTCTTAATTCAAGGATTCACTTGTTCAAGAAAATCCTTAACTAATTTAACCCAAAAATTATAACTGGTTTTTATATTAACCCAGTTTTAAGGACCCTAATCCCAGTTTCCGAGTCGCCGAGACATCGGTAAATGGTTTCCACAAAGTGTGAAAGAAATCTAGTCGAGACGAGGTTTATACAAAGACATTTAAATAAATAAAAAATCATCTGTTTTTGCGATGTTTAATTGAAATCAAACTTATTTTCTGATGTGACCGCGTTGTTATTATTATTTTCAACATTGTTGAAATGCCATTCCTATGTTCGGAGCCTTTACTTACAAACTCCTTCCTAAGGGTGGACTGAGTAGTTTCTTTTACTTTAAATTAACTATTAACTTGGATTAAGATTTCATTGGATAGGTAGGTTATAGTGACGATCAGTTATTCCACGTCTCCAGTTACCTATATTTCAAGTTTTATCGCAATAGTTTCAGTAGTTTTTGCGGGATTGAGTAACTAACATACTTACAAACTTTCAGCTTTATAATATTCGAAGGATTAGGCTAAAATTATTTAAAACTTTAAAATTTAAATTAAAACCTTTAGCGGTTACACATTCTTCCAGCGTCCTGGCTATTCATTTAAGGCCGCACGTATCAAATCCAATGGTATCGAGGCGACCGTCTTTGCTAAATCTGCTTTTACCGATTTGATATAATATTTGTCTGATATTTTGATGAGGTTTTAAACAGACCTTCTCTTTTAAAATATTATAAGCAGTAATATAGATACATGAAGGTACCTACATCTACATTCGTAGCTATACCTACTTGCGTTAGTGGCCATTAGAGCAAACATGACCTAAATAGAAAATCCCTGTCGGACTCATAGAAAATTGTTGTTTATTTTCCGACACAATCTTTTGTAATAGTTTTGTAAATGAAATTTCTTAACGGTGGTATTCAAAAACGAAGCGTCAGAAAATAATTAACAATTTTCGATAAATCCGACAGGGTAATGTTTGAAAACAAACACAATGACAAAAAGCGCCACATCTACATAGGTGCCCTATTTTACTTAGCATAAAATTTAGCCTAGTCTGCGCTGCGAAAAAGCTGGATTTTTTGTTCTCCGGGGACTTTTTCTAAATAAATCGGTTCTTTTAAGTGTATATAACAATGTTCTGAGTTTACTGAAAAATTAACTTTGTGCTTCATAAAACATTTGAAAAACAACTGTATTATCATCCAATATACAAAACATCCAATAATTTAAGTATTTAAAAAAAACAAGGTTGATTTTTCAACAAACTCAGGACATTCCGCGCTACTATGATCGTTTGTCATAGCTTTGTCGTCCTTTTCTCGCTCAAAAAAATAAAGTAAATCTATTATCTTCGTCTATTTAAACAATAGAAAGTCGTGTTAGTTACACCATTAATAATTAAAAAAAATATCTTTTTTTTTAAGTAGGTTTTTTTTAAATAATTTGATGTGTTTTTTTAATTATTTTTTTTTAGCTAAAGTAGAGGAGGCTGAGGTAGCTGAGGTAGGGCCTATCGTTAACATTTAAATAAACTGATTTATTAGTTAAAACAATTTTATCTACTTTTTTCGGTCTGACGACTGGGTATTGTAATATATGTTAGAGCTGTTTTGACCCTGGATAAGATGTCTTCTCTATTCCCCCTCGATATAAATTTCATAGAATTTTTATTTACATATTTATGAATTCGAAGGAAACTGGGGAATCGTTAATTGTTCATTACGTAGTAGGGACTTCTTTTACAAGGAATTAGGGAATATTGTTGAATAGATATTAGGAATCTAAAACTGTTTTTTTATGCATTATACTCGTAACAATCTTACTTCTTACTAATAATATAAACGCGAAACTTTGTTTGTAAGTATGTATGTATGTGAGTTTGTTACTCTTTAACGCAAAAACTACCAAACAGATTGCGATAAAACTTGGAATATAGGTAGCTGAAGACCTAGAATAAAAATATAAACGCGAAAGTTTGTATGTGTGTCTGTATGAGACTGTGTTACTCAATCACGCACAAACTACTAAACCGATTGCAATGAAACTTGCTTGGAATATAGGTAGTTGGGGACCTGGAATAACACATAAGCTACTCTTTATTCCGATATTCCAGCGACATCTGGACATATGCGTGTGAAACCGCGTGGTAAAGCTAGTTGTAAAATGAATATAATTTACTAGCTGCGTCACGCGATTTCATCCGTGTATGTCCCGTTCCCGGCGGAATATCGGGAGGTTAATTTGCTTAAGTATTGTTCCAGGTCTCTAAGTATCTACATTTTAAGTTTCATCGTAATTGGTTCAGTAGTTCTTGCGTGAAAGAGTAACAAACAAACGGAAAAAAACGAGTACCTAAGTTTCACACACAGACAAATATACCTTCTGGTGACCATTCGATCACTTGACAGTGAAGCATTTCAAACTCGGCTCTGACGGAGTAGCTATTTCAGTTTAAAAGTTAAATTGTTCGGAAAATTACTCTAACACCTTTAAAAAAGTCGAAACAAACTTCGGACGTTGTTGATAGAAAACCCACCATCCATGATAATATATTTAAGCTAAAACAATTCAAAACTAAGTCCCGTTTCTGCGGAAATATCTGGATAAAAAGTAGCCTATGTGTTATACCAGGTCTCCAGCTACCTATATTCCAAGTTTCATCGTAATCACTTTAGTAGTTGTTGCGTGAAAGATTAATAAAAAGTCACATACATAAATATATGTACAAACTTTCGCGTTTATAATATTAGTTAAATGAATGATTAATAAAATACTTGGTTAAAATTTAAAATTCATGCTTCCCAAAATGTTACTAGGTATGGTACCAAAAACGCTAAATAGGTAATGAATGGTTATTTATTTTTTGCAGCGACTTCACATTCTTATATTTTGACGAAGTAAATTTTAATGTAAGCCTGGAGTCTTACCCGCGTAAGTCCCGTTCTTGTGAAAATATCGAAAACTCATAGCATCTGAACGTCTGACTGCAATGCAGAAGATTGCGGGTTCGATTCCCACCGAGTATAAGGATTTATGATTAAAAATAAACATCTGGTCTGGTTTAATGTATCATTATGAATGTATAAATTTACAAAAATAAAGTATAAATATGTATGTTGTACTCGTATATCCGTTGTCCAGTACCCATAGTACCAGCATAGTGCTTTGTTTGATTGCGATGTGTGTAATGTCGTGCAATATTTGTATCTATCTATCTTCTATACTTATAATAAAGGAAGAGAGGACAAAAAGTCTGTACTTGGAAGTAAATAAAATAAAAAATATCTAGGGACTTTAGAATAAGTAGCAGAAAAAAAAAATCATGTCTGTCTGCCTGTTTGTCTGTTTCTCTGTCGGTTCCTTATACAATGAAAAACTACTAATCCAATTGAAATCTGAGTAGTAGGGAGTAGAACCCGAGTATAATGAACGAAAAAGTGCAACCGCTCGAGAATCGATAACGCGTTTTTGAAACCGCGGGGCGCAGTTAGTTTAAAATACATGAAAAAAGTAGGTATATTCAAGTAGTATTTACCAGTTAACAGTATACATATACAATTTGTAACGGGTAAGCCCTTTTAATCCGAAAGGGGGTTGTTCTAGACGTCTAGGCGAACAACTTTTGTTCTACGACTTTTGAAAATCAAACATTTTTTTTGAAAATTTTGAGATTATGTTTCACTGTAAAAACAGCTGCTTTTAAAAATAAAGGTAATTTAAGTTTTGATTGTAAACCATCAAACTAAATAAAAGGACAACATAGGGTCAATGACCTCGAACTCTCAGAAACAGCTGATTTTCAAGTAAACTTTACACCTAAATTTTTCGAAAAGTACTTCGAATTTGCAAAAGTCGTAGAACAAAAGTTGTTTGCCTAGACGTCTAGAACAACCCCCTTTCAGATTAAAAGGGCTTACCCGTTACACCTTGTATATAACAAAATCCTAACAAAACATTTCCACAGCTCCCTTGGTACTTACCTAACCATTATCACACCACTTACTAAAAATGGTTGAAGAAAATATTCCTGGGTCGACAGGGTTCCATACAAAACTGTACTCAAATTCATATTTTTCATTTTTGTACAGTGGTATGTCTCACCTAGTGTTAGAGTTTTCAGGTCGCCCTAAGGCCTCTAATTTGACCTAGCGACTGCTATCAGTCAGTCGGAACCAACTGCTTAACGTTCCTTCCGAAGCACGGAGCGCCTTAAGCAAGTGTTTTTTTTGCCACACCAATTATCGGTCACTCATCCAACTAATGACCTCGCCAAGCGTTGCTTTACCCGAGCGATCATTCAAGATCGGTAGGTGCAATAGGCCAATTAACTCTACAATAATTTAAATTATCATTATGATATGTATATTATTAAAGAATTCATCAATTATATTTTTTTATCATTTAATTAATAATATCATCTCATGTCTTCAGTCTCTTTCACAAATTGCGATTTGCACAAAGAATCGATTGCGGTGGAAAGAATATTTGCTTGTAGATAGCTAGTGGCAAAGATTAACACAAAAACATTTTAAATTATTGACGCTTTTTTCGACAAATGCCGGCTAAGTATCTATAATAATTCAATATCTATAATACTTTTCGGGTCAGGTAGCCATGAATAATCTCTACGGGCCTAACTCGTAGCGCCAAGCGAACTCGTCCGAATTCCGATTGCTAGACCGCTGCAGCCACTATAGAAGGCAGATCGAATATTGTTCCAATACCGTCTTCCATCATCTACATCTTAGAGTACATATCATTTCCCATCAGGTGAGATAGTCTATGGTGTATCCAAAAATACAGCTGTATAAAAAAGACAGAAGAAGGAAATCCTTGCTGTAGTTTTAGCAATAATGGGGTATCATTATGGTCCCATAGGTATCCTTATAATACGGAACCCAAAACGTCATGCCTATTCGAAAAGGGTTATTCCATTTCTTTTATATCTCCTAAGTAATTTTATAAAAGTGTATTACCCTAATGACTATTTGAACACGAGGTTTTAGTGTTTTTTTTAATTGTATCTTTCAGAAACATTAACTGTGTTGTTCGTTTTTTAAATGGTTCTGTAGTTCAACGTTGATGCGTTTTTAATTTTTACGCGAATAACTCTGCAGGTGGAGCAGGTGTGGATAAAGTGGCAAAAATTTTTAGCAGACTTCAAAAATCCGAAGGAGGTGTTAGTACTAAACACAAATATAAAAGGAAGGTTCCCATACAATAAACGTCATTTTTCAAATATACCTAAACCCAACAATATCGCGATTTATTTTTACCACTGGCGCCATCTTGTGATAAACCGGCCTCAGTTGTGTTTGGGAAGTTTGCTTGGTCCAGTGTTCATTTTTTGTTTTGGCAGCCTATTGTGATAACGGTACGAAATCTTTTATGCACGATTCCAACTCGCGTTTTTGAAGTCGATAAAAGATGCAACTATATTTGTTACTTTGGTTAATAAAACTTTAATTCACTTGGAGGCACTAAGTCATCTGATTAACATAGGTATATTTTCCTATTCTAGGATACAAAATGTCGCTAGCCGTCTGTCGCGATCGACTAACAGGATCGGATGCGCCGGAAGAATTATGCGACGCATCCAGCAAGCCGCAAGCGTCTGTGGTACGGTGCAACACACACCCTTGCCCTTTCAAGTGAGTATAATAGACCATACCATCTTGTTTGCCGACATGCCGTGCAGCCATAGGTATCTCATTTTCTTGTAGGTGACATAAAAGGCGACTAAAGGATCTAGGGGATCTAACCTTGAGTTTTCCCCACGCGGTCTCGGATAAACTTCTTGGTCCCTAGGAAGGTTGGTTAGCTTTGGTTAGGTTAAATATTGCCAAATCTATTGTCATTACATGGTCAATGATGACTTACCTACTGTGCCGATCCCAAGTAATTTGGGGTTTTAGCAAACCCAAAGGCTCCTGAGAGGGATGCAACCGGGAACATCGCTCAGATTGAAAGAAGAATAACACGTCAAGGTACATGTCATCTAAAATTAGCTCCAAACGCATCCGATCAGGCAAATCTGATTCAATTGCTACAGGGTCTTGAAGCCGTTTATCCATACACGACACGGATTCAATGTCCAGTCAGGCGTTAGTAAAAGTTAAACTGATCGAATGTGAAGCCCTTAAACCTTTATTTTAGTAACAAGCTCGGATCCCCATAACGCTAGTAAACGTAAGTCAAATCACATTAGACGGGTCGAAGCATCCTAATGACACTTCACAAACGCACCCTGACGTGGAGGTTTCTGAAGGTATTAGCCAATATAGCTCTTCGTGTACTTTTTAGAGTATAGTGGAATTCTTACTGACAATTGGGACCGTTATGGAGTGTACATTTTTAAGAGGATGAATCAAAGAATTTGTAAATATGGTTGTCAATATATCTCAGTAGGTAATTACTAAACATACAGAAATCTTATTTTGGAATCTACTTTTGCTTTTTGCCACAATTAGTTAATTTTTACAACATAAAAAAAACTAAATTTAAACTTTTTAAAACAGAGATTTCTATTTTACAACGAAACGAGATATTAAATTTGAACAATGTTTTTTTCCTGTATTTATTAGTAAAGGCGAAATCTGAAATTGTAATTGATAAATACAGTTTTGCAAAATTAGCAATATAATTTTTAAAATCTATCGTATCTAAACAATATAAAATTTAAAAAAATGTTTGACATACAGTAAACGTTCATAAATTACGCGTATGTTGCTTTTGATTTGTATATCGTTTTCACTACCAATATACCTGTGTATCTTTGTCCAGGTGGTACGTAGGGGAATGGTCGACCTGCAGCGTCACTTGCGGTGGCGGAGAGAGAACTCGGAGGGTGCTGTGTGCGCGCTCAGCTAACGTCACCAGAACGGATACTTACGAACCAGGTGAGGTGTCTTGTTGTCACTAACAGAACTTTGTACTGATGGTACCGACCCACTTGTAGTGGCACAGTGAGAACTCGGAGAACTGATACTTACAAACCAGACTCGATATTATCTATCAAGTGGACGTCTGACAACAGTGGAAAATGACAGGCACTATTACATACACTACACAGTACATTGCTGCTTTGACGTAACGTGGTTATTACTGGTGATTTCCTCAAAGCAGAAATGTACTGCATAATGCCTGTCATTTTCCACTATTGTCAGACGTCCACTGGATAGATGATATGGGGGCAGGTGAGGTGCCTTGTTGTCACTATGAGAACTATGTTTAGATATTTCGTTGTCCAGGTACAAGTTCGGAGCCCGGCTGCGTTTCTCCGGCTCCAAGATCGTCTCAACCTTGCAACCAGCACGAGTGTCCGTCGTGGGTGGCCGGGTCTTGGTCGGGGGTAAGTTACTCTTATTATAACGATTGTCTTTTGTTTATTTAGTTAGGACAGTTTTTATTTATAAATTCGATCATTTTTTAATAGCATTGTACAGCGTCTTTTGTTTATGTTTTCAATCATCCTTGGTTTAATTAAAACTCTAAACGTCTTTTGTTTAAAACTCCAATTGTATTTTGTTTACAAATTCGATCGTGTTTTTTTATTATTATTTATTTTTTCCAGACTCAACCGGTCAATGTTACTGTACCTTCGTGTGCGTTTTTTGTTTTTGATTGGTAAAATCCAGTATTATATTATTTTCCCGATCAAGATTCGATTTCTTCGTCAACACGAAAAATCTTAAACATCGATCTGTATTCTACTACGTTTCCTAAACAAGGTACAGTCGCGTATAAAACTTTACGTCCGAACTAAAAGTATTGAAAACTGTACAATGTAGATGCAATTTTACCGTAGCGTTCCTCACAATTTTAGAAAGCAGGTACTGTCGACGATAAAATGCATAAACAAGGAAATATTGTTATAGGTTTATTAGATTTGTACCTATATTCACTGAGGCGTCGAGTTGTGGAAATATAATATTTTTGTTTAGTTTGGTGCAATTTTATAAAGTTGTATCACTGTTGTGCTGTTGTCGTACTTATTTGTATACTTAATTAGGGTTTCACTATTTCACTAAAAGTTAGGTTGTGCTAGGTTAGAAAATATTGTTATAGAAAATTAAAATTGCTTTCAAAAACCCGTTTTAGGCGGGAATACGAATCTATTACCAGTACATACCACATGTTCGAAGCCTGATTAGTACGAACTAATGCCAACATTGATTTTAAAAATGTCTTAGGTTTTCGCGATTGTGCATGATAGAACACAATATTTACCGGTTTTTACTCGTAATTTATTTAATAACGGCATTATTACCAAAGAACGAGCTTTCGCTAACAAACTACTAACTAGCTAATATTTTTAACCTTGAAAAAGCTTACTGAAACTCGATAAATATTGTGTTATATGTACACCAAATCATTTACTTAGGTATACCATACATTATAAAATGGTTTATTTAAACACTTTTCTTTTCAATTGTACTAAAATAAGTATAACAAAGTAAAACTTGCTCATATAAAACGAAGGTAAATTTAAGAGATAACGTCATGACTTGGCTATCTATGAAGTTATGAAACTTGGCCACACATTTATGGAAGACCACGGCCTTGATTCGGTAAGGACATAGCATGCGAAATGCCAGCGGAATGCAGGCGACGTGCAGGAGATGTACCTACGTTATTTCGTATTCTGCTAATGTTATTTTACTTAATTAGTTAAGTCGCCTTTAAAGGGCTACTTAATTATTTAAATAGCTCCCCTTGTTCCTCAGCCAATCAGTATTAAAAGAAGTTATAGATTAGCTATTATTTTTATTCCGGCAACAAATCGACTTCTGCAATGCTCATGCATCCCGCCTGCTTGTCGCATGCTATGTTTTTATAGAATCAAGGCTCTGCTGGCAAACCGCTAGTAGGATAAAATACTTAGGGTGTGACCAGACATAACAAGGCAGGCGTCTCGCAAAATAATTAGCGACACTACGCCTCCATGCTTCCGCCGCGACTTCTTAGTTCGCTTTTATCGTTATTAACTTAAGGGCCTATATAACCCTAATTGCTTACAGGGCTAAAGTTAGCGAATTTCAGATGTGTAAGTGAAGGACGGAAGATGCAACTATGCCAAATTTTAGGGCGTAAAATCAAACAATTGCTAGTTTCAAGATAACTAAACGTTAATCTTGAAATTCAAATCATTCAGGACCCGTATTGATCTAAGTTCCGATCTTATACAAAGTTTTATTAGTTTACGGACAATATTGTAAGTAATATCTAAGTAATATCACTTATTTGTACAATTTTGAGGGAAGTTTGGGATTTATTCCTATCGAGAAAATTTCAGGAATCGTGTTTTCACATCAACCATGACTTAGTGAATATCCTCGACTAAATAAATATGCGGTTTCAAAAACTTTTGTTTCAAATAACTTTTGTAGTTATTCATCCCTCGACCTCGGTGGCGCGTCGGGCGAACGCTTGGCTGCAATACAGAAGGTTGCGGGTTCGATTCCCGCTGGGTGCAAATATTTATGAATAAAAATAAATATTTGTATCTGGTCTGGGCGTATTTCTATGTATAATATGTATGTATATACAAAAGAAAAATAAATATAAGTAGTATATCCGTTGTCTAGCCACCGTAACACAAGCTTAGCAGCTTACCACGGAGCTAGATGGCGCTGTGTGTTGGTCACAGGATTTATTATTATTATTATTATTATTATTATTATCCCAGAAACATTAGTTCTGACCTACTAGAGGCCAGTTCTTCTACTCTATCCTATAGTTGACTGGAAGAAATTGCTTTTAGCGATAAGATCGCCCATATGTGCAACGTTCTATTTGTGAGCTTTTTGTGTTTTTTTAGATGTTTTGTGTGTAACATACTGTATTGAGTTGTAAAAATAAAGCGTTTGTCTATCTGTCTAGGCATAAAAAAACAGAATAATAAAATTTAAAAGTCAAATTGGAAGTTTTGACCTTAGAATAGAGTCTGTAGAAGTTTCTAAAGTCAGGGCACCCTTTCCATAATGAATCTTCTTTTACCAAGTTTTCAATGAGATAATCCCGATCGACATTCCGAAACTTCGAACAAGTTGCAAACTCCGAAGTGACAGAACGAATTAAAAAAGTAACCTTAAAGGCCGGCGCAGACGGCCGATAGGGCTTCAGTAAACGAGCAAAGTGCTCCCTCACAACGAAATAAAACTCACGCGAACAACGCGAAAACAACGTGAACAGAGCGCTTATAAACAACGCAATTAAAAGCGGAAAATGAGTTTTTTTTTTCAGTAACCATAAGTTCGAATTACACTTCTAATGTTATAAGATTTTCTGATGTAATTTCTTTGTCAAATTGTAACAAGAACAAGCAAGCAGTTTTAACTCTAAACTTTTTATTTGTTTATGTTCTAATAAAGCACCTAAATGAAATTTAACTGTCTAACTATTAAATTACATTTAATCATGAGATACAACCTGATGACTGATGCTGATGGGCAGTAGAGTCTTAGCAAAATGGTCTAGTTTTTACCCCTTGGGTACCGAACCAAAAACATGCATATATATACTGGTATAGCCGAGCGCCGCGATTTTGTCCGCGAAAGTCCCGATACTTCAGGAATATCTTAAAATATGTCCTAAATCGGTTCAGCGGTAAAGGCGTCAAGATGTGTCTATCTTGACGCCTTTACGGCTACACTTACGAATTTATAATGTTGGTTTAGAAGTAACGATGTATCTATACCATCTAGGTAGGTATAGTTAAACTGATACTATAAAGAGGAAAAATATTGATTTGTATTTTTTTTGTAAGTCTCCGAAACTACTCGACCGATTTCAATAATTCTTTCACCGAAAAGAAAGCTACAATATCGAGGAGTAACATAGGCAACATATTTTGATTCCGATTCCGATAAAACTTTTTAAAAGATCGATCGTCCGCCATAAAATCTCCAGACTGCGTTGCCTCCTTGCCGCTCAACTCGAACTGAAACTAAAAATAATGAACTTGCTCTGAGATTGAATCGCTAATTGGTATTTGTTTGTAGAGGGGGTTTAATTAGAACATTTTTGTTTTCTAATGTTTATTTCATTTTACGCGCACTGAAAAGTCAATGCAAGACGCACAAAAGGTTACCGTACTATGATCACCAATTACGTTTGATGTATGGGAGCCTCACTTTAATTTTTATTTTATTCTAGTTTCATTATTTGTTGTCGTAGCGTCAACAAAAATCACAGGAACCGTCGACAAGCATGGTGACAGACAAAATACAGGTGAACAGCGGAGTCTTAATAAAAGAGTCCCGTTTATCCTTTTGAGTACGGAATAATAAACCCAGCCTTTAAGGAGATGCTTTCCACTTGGCACTTTACATAATTTAAAGAAATTCCTAGAACTTTATCGAATACTCTTAACAAATTAAAAATTAAAAAACCGACTTAAAAAAAGACCAAAAAATAATTTAAAAATTAAAAAACCACAAAAAAAAAGAATTGATAAAAAAGACCAAAATAACCTCTACATACAGCGCCACCGACTAATTAATCTGTTTTATCATCTGACGTCGGGCAGCCAAACTAAGTACAATATGGAACCATACAGCCAGTAAAACTGCCCGACTTCAGATGATAAAACAGATTAATTAGTCGGTGGCGCTGTATGTAGAGGTTATTTTGGTCTTTTTTATCAATTCTTTTTTTTTGTGGTTTTTTAATTTTTAAATTATTTTTTGGTCTTTTTTTAAGTCGGTTTTTTAATTTTTAAATTATTTTTTTATTTCACCCTTTTTAGTACCTACCTACCTACTTTCGACTGCCAAATAAATTAACAATAACCTATTGTTACCGTAATTTTAATTATTGAGAAGTTTGCTGATGAGAAGGTGGTTTTAGGTAGACATGGGGCGGGTACCCGGTTTGGATCCGGTACCCGGCGGATCCGGCACTTTTTTTAGGATCCGGCCGGGTACCGGGTAGTGGTGCCGGGTATCCGGCTCTGCCGGGTATTTAATAGACCAAAAATAATGAAACATATTACACTTTTTAAATTATTTATTATGCTGAACACAAACGGTAATCATTATAATTATGTTTTGCTCACTAATTTATCAGAAAGAACTAAAAAAAACTAAATATATATTTTATTTTAATATTGGTAATTTAAGATGGTTAAATTGTGATGTAAAAACGCCAATTTTTCTGCGCGGTTAGCATTTAGGCGACTGCGTTTCTTGTCATAAATTAGCCCTGCTTCTGAGAACAGGCGTTCGCTGTATACAGAACTAGATGGTGTGCATAGATATTTCGCCGATACTTTTCGCACCCCGCGGGAACATGCGCTAGCCAGCCGGTACGCGGCAATTCGAGCTATCAAAGACGCCAGCGCCACCTCTATTTCACTTCAGTTGCGCCTGAGCGGGCAAGGGAGACACACGCGTCACGACGCGTTACCGCTGCCGGGTACCCACGAGTACCCGGCGCAGAATGTGTCGGGTACCCGTTCAGCGAGTACCCGGCAAAACCACTACCCGCCCCATGTCTAGTTTTAGGTGGCCCATCAATCTGTACTTAGTTCTTTAGGGGTCTATTCTTTTTGGTAGAAGTCCAAAAACGAGTAATTTATTACATTCTGGGAAGCTATCCTGTCCATCATTCAGAAGATACTCATCAGATCCTGACCAAATTTTTATGGGACCACCTCGGGGCTTCCACCTTTCTATTACAAAAAGAACCATCTTAATCGGTCAAGCCACCTTCGAGTAATCGGTGAACAAGTGAATTGAATACAGGTTTTGAAGAAGCATTCCCGGTCCTCACTTCGAAGATCCTCATCAGATCCTCACCAAATTTTTATGGGACCACCTCGGGGCTTCCACCTTTCTATTACAAAAAGAACCATCTTAATCGGTCAAGCCACCTTCGAGTAATCGGTGAACAAGTGAATTGAATCCAGCTTTTTGAGAAGCATTCCCGGTCCTCACTTCGAAGATCCTCATCAGATCCTCACCAAATTTTTATGGGACCACCTCGGGGCTTCCACCTTTCCATTAAAAAAACAACCATCTTAATCGATCAAGCCACCTTCGAGTAATCGGTGAACAAACATAAAAAAAAAAAAAAAAAAAAAAAAAAAATATACGCGACGAATTGAGAACCTCCTCCTTTTTTGAAGTCGGTTAAAAATCATGGGGTAGATAGGTGGGGGGGATATGGGGTAGGTCCCGATACCAATCGGCACACTCCGCCGCGTGCAGAGGCTGATGGCCATCCGGGTGACGCGGGGATACCGCACGGTGTCCGCCGAAGCAGCCGTCGTGTTAGCTGGGTCTCTCCCCTGGGACCTCGACGCGGAGTCCCTTGCGTCACTCTATGAGTGGCGTGAGGAGGCGCGCAGTCGTGGCGACCGCCCGTCGCTTAGGATGGTGGAGGAGCGGCGGGAGGAGTCACGCCAGGCCCAGGTGGTGGAGTGGCGGACGAGGCTGCAACAGCCGTCGGCCGGACATTGGACGGTGGAGGCCATTAGGCCTGTCTTGGGGGAGTGGTTGGCCCGCAGTCACGGTGCCCTTTCGTTTCGCCTCTCACAACTGCTGACGGCACACGGGTGCTTCGGCAAATACCTGTGCCGTATCGGCAAAGAGGCGAACGAGGGGTGCCACCACTGCCCGAGCCCGTGTGACAGTGCGGCACACACAATGGCGGAATGCCCAGCCTGGGCACAGCAGCGTGCCTTAATGGCCAGCGTGGTGGGCAGCAACTTGTCGTTGCCGGCCGTAGTTGCCGCTATGGTCGGCAGCGATGACGCATGGCGGGCTGTCCGGCAGTTCGCCGAGACGGTCATGTCCGCGAAGGAGTCGGCGGAGCGGGATCGCGAGATCCTCCGCGACTCCAACCGCGTACCACGGGCAAGACGGCGGAGGGTCCGTCGCACCCGCGACGATCTTCTCCCGCCATAAACGGCTCTTGGCGGCGGGCTCGGGGGAGTCCGTCGCCAACATATGAGCCCCGAGATGGCGGCGGCGTGTCCGCGCCGCCTCTCGAAGAGGGAAATTTTCCCCACCCAGTGGGTTTTTTCGAAGATGGGGTCCGACGGGACCACCCGCCGCTGGAGCTCACCGAAGATCCTCCGCAAGGAATTCCGGTGGGCTCTGGCACTTGCGGAGCGCAGGACACCGAGGGGTTTAGTGGGTAAACCTCTGGCCGAAACTCCGCCCCAGGCCAGCAGGGACCCCCACACACCGGGCCGCTCTCCCCCGGGAGCGGCCTGATGGTCTTAAGGTGATTCCCCTCGTTAAAAAAAAAAAAAAAAAAAAAAAAAAAGGTCCCGATACCAGGACGGACCTTTTGACTAACCCAAAAGGTCTCATCCGTCCCGATGCTACAAATGTATGGTTTTATTCGCGATGTATATATGTTTCAATGTACCTATGTTTAATGGAAGTGTTCCTGGCACCCATATAACCACAATATTAGGCAATACAGTGTGTGCGACCACGTACGGCTCTATCTTGACCATTTTTGAAGCTATACATTTCTGGATATCTATTATTGTCTATCTGACTTTTTTCTTGTTTCGTCCATTTTGACCTCCGTTTTTTTTCACGTAGTCGGGTTATAGTTTTTTAAACTTTATTTTATTCTTTTATATTTGAAAACAACCATGTAACTTTAAAATCGTATAGGTACATACAAACAATTGAATGTCTGTATACATATGTCAGTACTCGAAGAAGCAAAGACCAAAGAAGTTGAACTACTAGAACTAGAATGCTCGCGTAGAACTAAAAAGTGTTGTAAAATGTAGCGGGCATCGAGCATGCTGTCCCTTTCTAGTAGTGCTTTAGAAAGGGACAACACTTTATAGTTCTACGTAGACATTCTGGTTCTAATAGTACAACTTCTTTGGCAAAGACATCCTTCTATGTTTTGTTGAATGATTCATATGACTATAATACTTGTCTCAACTTGTTATAAGTTGAACAGTGAACGAATCTATCTCGTTAGTATTGTTATCCTAGTACTTTTATCAAAGAAAAATATTCGTTGTTTTGTTGGAAGATGTGGAATGTGGATCTTTTATGTTCGAAACTTTCATTATTCTTAAGGTGCTCTCTCACTTAGAGCATTCGCGTATAATGTAACGTCACAGATTCGAAAATTAAAGCGCACAATGTAAAATTTATCTTGATACATCAATACACTTGTAACATTAATGCGTTTCACTTACAATAAAATGTTAAATTACACGTGAATGCTCGCTGCTCGCACTTTAATTTTATAATCTATACAAGGTGTAACGGGTAAGCCCTTTTAATCCGAAAGGGGGTTGTTCTAGACGTCTAGGCGAACAACTTTTGTTCTACGACTTTTGGAAATTCGAAGTACTTTTCGAAAAATTTTGGTGTAAAGTTTACTTGAAAATCAGCTGTTTCTAAGAGTTCGAGGTCATTGACCTTATGTTGTCCTTTTATTTAGTTGGATGGTTTACAATCAAAACTTCAATTACCTTTATTTTCAAAAGCAGCTGTTTTTTCAGTGAAACATAATCTCAAAATTTTCAAAAAAAAAAGTTTGAATTTTCAAAAGTCGTAGAACAAAAGGTGTTCGCCTAGACATCTAAAACAACCCCCTTTCGGATTAAAAGGGCTTACCCGTTACAAATTGTATACATGTTACATAAAATATTTTTTCCTGACTGACTGATAGATCAATGTACATAGCATAAACCTCAGATAGTAGAGTGCTGAAATTTAGAGATGTATTTTTATATTACGTAGGAATCCAATAAATAACAAAGGGTTTTTAGAAATTCACAGCTTATAATAGTAGTTTATACATGGAAGTACTAAAGCCCTGTCTTATGTGTAGAGGGCGTCATATTCAGTCTAGAGCGTACGAAGGATTTTAGTGTGAATTCTATGGTGAACTAGTTAAAACCTGAGCATAGCGAGGGAGTTCACCAGTGACTAGTTCGAACTGGCCGTATGTTACCAGAGCCCCTGTGATTAGAATGAAAGAGGGCATCTTTGATCAATGGGTTCTACATTTGAACTGCTTTAAGCTGTTGTGCTTAAACGCGTAGTTTATGGTCTAGCTAGACAATGAATCGCTTTACAAATACTTAAAGTAACTTTATAGAGTCGTAGAGGTGTAAAATGTATTTGGTTTCCAGTGCTCAGTATCCTGTGGAGAAGGCATCCAGGTCAGAGGAGTGGAGTGTACTCCAGCGGGGGGAGTATGTGACCCTGGAACTAGACCTGAAGTGACCAGAGCCTGTTCTACCGGCATCAGTTGTCCAGCATATAGGGAGGCTGACGAGCCAGAGGTCAGTCAGTGTTAAATATGTTAGTTTAGGAAACAATACTTATTGTAAGTAGTTAGTTCGGTGTGGCTAATAAAGATATATTTATTTATTTTTAGTGTGTTAAGCGGGGTCTATATCACGATACTGAGGCATGGAATTTATAGTCAGTTTCACAAAAAACAATACATAGGTAGTGACAGCGGTACTATTTATCTATTTGAGAAAATTCCCACCAGTAATTTCTGCGAGACTGCTTTTGAGAAACTCCAGTTTCGTAATGTAAATTAGACTTTATAGATGGCAGAAACTAGCCTATTGGCTTATTTTGAAGTCAAGGTGCATAAGAGCTGATAAAACCTCGCTTTGCAGTTTTTTTTTGTAGACCATCAAGAATATCATATTTTAAGATGGTCTCGTAAAAGCTGATCATAAGTTGTTCTTGTCTGTTTACCGTTGATCAGAACGTATATTTTTGTAAAAAAAAATTGAACTTGTAAGGGAAACTCATGGTTTTTTTTCTATTTTGTTAAATGATCACATGTTAAATTACAATCTTCGTAATACAGATAAGGCCTCTAAAATTTGATCAGGAGCGATCAATATTCATGTCCATGTAGTCTTCTGATTCATGTGCTTGATTCCTCCAGGATGATATCGAAGACCTCCTTCCGGGAGTCGTGTACCACACGCAGCCGCTCATCCAGCCATATCCACCTCCTCAGCCGAAGACTGAGAGGCTCATAGGAGAACCTGAAGTCCCCGTTGAAGCCACGTAAGTATTACTTAGCTTAGCGACAGGTTCATCACCCATTTTAATGGACCATTGGTTAGGATTTCGAAGCCAAGGTTGTAAACAATGTTTTTGTTGGCCTGCTAGTTAGTCCCATTGTAGGGCAAGAGGGGTTTGGCAGTAAAACGCCAATGAAACCTACTCCATATTGTACGTGATTGTAAAACGCGTTTGTTTTCGCGATGTTTTTGTTCACCGTAAGAGCGATGTTAATGGCGCACGTATGTTTTTTTCTTAAAGAAATTGATCGTGCGATCGGGCGGGATTTTTAATAAAGATCAAAGTATGTACTACGAGTTATATGCGAACACCGTTTTCGAGAACAATCTAACAATGCTAAAGCATTTTTGAAGCATTTTAGTTATAGAACAAGTGTCCCGGTACTTACAAATTCAAATATAAAACAGACTTTAACTCGAAAAAAAACGAAGAATATTACTCAATAAATATAAAAACGTTCCTTTTTACACCAGTGCGAGCGTTCGTATTTTTGATCGTCAACTCAACATGCATGCAATCTAAGCTTTATTGTCTAAGCCATACACTTCAATTTCCCCCAACCAAAGGGCGAGAGCTCAGAGTATTTTGTTGTTGTTTTCAGCAATTACAAAA
The DNA here is from genome assembly GCA_949358125.1 of Idaea dimidiata. NCBI lineage: Eukaryota > Metazoa > Arthropoda > Insecta > Lepidoptera > Geometridae > Idaea > Idaea dimidiata. Next base: position 15,375,746 of record OX442334.1, read on the forward strand.
TATTCTTTGCCTGTGGCTGGTTGTATGTAAGGTATTGTACCTGAATTTCAAGGTTTCTAAATATAACATGAAACATCACACATTTGGGAATGACCCCTATCATGGACACACCCTAACACGTCCTTATACACAGACCTTTACCTACCCATTCTAAAGACACCTACACAATAAGGGATGATTCACAACAGACCGGTCGGCCGGGACCGGGCCGTATCCGAGCCGGGCCCTAATTCTACTAACGAACGAATGAACGAAAACAAAACTGTCATCCACAACGAAAATCCGTCAATATATAGGTATTATGACAGATTTTCATTCTTAAAATTAAAGTAGAGGCCTATTGAACCGAGCTACTTAATTTACAATTTTAATCGCGTAGCTTTTACCCCTGTTCTTCAGGGATAAAAGTCTGTAAAGGCTTTGAAACGAAGAAACGTAATTGCAACAATAATAAAAATAATAAAGGCAAACCCGATATAAACCGGAATATGAGTTTAATTTCAATTCAGCATCGCGAAGACAGAAGAAAAATCAAAAGTTGTCTTAATACAAAAGTAGTTTGTCCCGGACACGGTCCGGACCCGGCCCGGTCTAGTTTGGATCATACCTTACAGTTCGCCGGTAGATGTCGTATAGCCTTTCAGTCCCATATATTGAGTGTTGTAATGAGACTATTTTGGGCCGCTATCGGCCGGTTAGCTGATTGTGTATACCCACCTGAGATTAGATTTTAGATTTTGATTGCTTGAAATTGAGGTTCGACTGTGTAAAAAGGTCACAAGAGCTTGGCTTAGTAACTACCAATAACCTAAAATCGGCATTGACACTTTGATGTCAAAGATCTAACTAATAGTTAAAAAGATATTTAAATTATAATGTCAAGATTAAATCTAATTTACAATGAGGTGGTACCTCATTGTAAATTGTTAGGACTCAGACGAGGGTTTTAATTGTGAATCCTTTAATCATGATTTAAGGTTATTTACTTTTCATAAAATGAAAAGATAAATAATACACCTATAAGAGATAACTTTACTTATATTATGGTATGGTTATTCTATTGTTTGTAAATAATAGGCTTTGTCGAATGGTAAGTTTATATAGCGATACAAAATCTAGAGACGTACTACTTTCTTACGTACAGTAACTTCTTTGGGTGTGTTATAGGATTAAAGACATCCAAAAGGCAAACAAAAACTTTTGCAATCATCGTGTGTTTCTAGTAAGTGTCTAAGTAAGTAAGTAGTAAGTAAGTAAGTAAATGTCATCAATTTTCCTAAGTTTTACAAAATATGACTGAGTCAAGCTCTACGTAATCAAATATCTTCCTGGTAATTTTGAGATTGTTACATAGCCGCTCCCGTTTTCTTGTGGTAATATAGTTTCAGAAATAAAAAACCTTCCTAAAAATTAGTAAAATAGAATAAATTTCCTTTAATACCCTAAATAGTCACTAATTAACTTAAGTTTTTAAATGACATCCGCACTTTCTCCTCCTGTTTTTTAGTTCTCCCGATCAGCCACTATCCATCAAACACTTTGAATTTTCTACTCTATGCACTGCACAATAAAGTTATTAATACTCCTTGCACAACTATACACGAATATTTTTTGCTTCCACACTCTTTTTCCTTTACATTTATATCTGGCACTACACAAAATACACTGCTACATTTTGACCAAATTTTGAACACAGGACGTTTTTTGAAAAGCGATCTTTATTGCCTTCATAATACAGTTTACATTACAGGTACATTTAATTGGCGGTTAGATTACTGGTGCATACTTCTACATATACCAGCCAGATTTTAGGTTTCTAGTAATTTTCCCTGAGCACTGTAGCATGTTTGAGGACCTTGTGTGGATCTTTTCATATTGTAATCGTACCTATAGCTTTATTTTTTAATTACATATTTATTAATCAGACATTACGACTAAACGTAAAATGAGCTGTATTAATAATTAATCTTTTTCAGTAGTCTATTTTAATGGTAAAGTAATTTATTGTATAAGACACAAAATACTTAATTCTTCGACTGCTGACGTGGGAATCAACGCAAGTCGCAACATTAAGCGAAAACCGAAAAATCGCAAATCGCTGAATAAACACAACGTGGGTGTCTCCAGCAGTCAATTGATTTAACTTCGGATATACTTGAACAGAAACTTAAATAACGAATATAACCTTACAAATAAAAAAAACTAGGTACCTACCTATAAGTATGAATAAAAATATTAATCAATTGGCTTCTAATGTCGTCAAAAGTACCCATACCTAGTGCTAAATTTTACAGACGAGTTTTCACGACAAAATATGACCTATCAAATTCAATAAGTAGTCTTATAACCTCATAAAGTCCAGACGCGTTCTATAGTCAAAATCTAATTGTGTTCATTAAGTTTCTTATGAATTCGTAGATAGATGATTTTTATGTTTCCATAGATGATGTTTATACTATAGATACATTGGTTTGTCACTTCGAGCGTTAGTGGGCTACTTAAAAGATAGCTATCACATTTAAATCATAACTTTTCACTTCGAAATATGTTTGAACGTTTTTCATACAAATCGTTCTGAACTGGTGTTCCTTTGCCAGAATGATTACGTCACCGTAGATACATCAAAAATACTTCTTCCGTTTTAATAATTAAAAATTAATTACTCTTGTCAAAGAGAACAATCTATTTAATTACTTAGGTACTCTACAAATATTAGCAAAACGGCTCATTTTGCGTTTGATAATTTTTTAACGTCCTGTATACCATCAAATATCACTTCAATCTCAATTTCCAAATTTGAAATTGCGTATTTTAGATTATAATATATTAAAACAAAACTCAACGTTGAATACAACTAAAATACTATCAGCCCTACCATGACCTCATATAAGTCGTCGCGAAATCGCCGCGTTACCGTTCAACTACTTTTTTATTACAAAAACACATCACATACTTGAAAAAAAATATTTTTCAATTATCTGAAGTTTTTAAAAGTAGACAGGGTATTTTTTTTTTGAGCGGCAAAAGGACGACAAAGCAACCAAAAACGATCATGTTAACGCGGTTTATCTAAGCAAATTAAAAATATGAAATAAAGAAATTAATAAAATACACACTCGCGTTTTAACTCGTGTCAACTTTGTAAAAGCCAACTGTAAAGTTGGCGAAAGCTCGGTTCGTTTAGAACAATTTATAAAAACGCGATTCAACCGGATAAATAAAGTGTTTTATTATGCAAAATCGCGAAAACCCTAGAAGAAGTTATACAAAACCTTGATAGAGGATTACCAATTGGAATCGTTCGTTGTGAAGGCCCTGAGAAGGTGGAAACCTGGTGCCAGACACAGTCTTAATTTTTTCTTTCGCGAGACTAGAACGCTGTACCTAATCTTATTAGCGCAGATGATCAGTTTTTCTGTTTACTGCCAAAATATAAAATAAGTTACTCGTGTCCTTAGAGTAATGATTACCTACTATTACTCTAAGCTCGTGTCGTACGTTACTATGCTCTACCCGTATAAAAACTAACTAGCTTACTAGTATGACACGAGTAACAGCTGGTTGTTACTGAGCCCGGAAAAGTATTATTCATGCATTTTGTATTAGGTATTACTGAAATTGGCTACCCTTTGTTGTTCGGAGCGCGGTGTCTGTGTTGTATAATAGTCTGACAATTTGCCTAATAGGGTGTCTTATTTAAATTTATTACTATTATTAATATTTATTTATCTTTAGATAAGCAAAGTAGGGAGCCAATTTTTAATATTTCACTTAGCTGTTTTTCGCAAACGCAATTTCACATTATGAAATGACAGATTGGATCGATGTTTGATCATGAAATAGATGCTTAATCCTAACCTTTGTCTTTACCTATATCTAATTCAATAGCTACATCAAAGACGACGAGTGGAGTCCCTGCAGCGTCACCTGCGGTGAAGGTTGGAGAAAAAAAGAAGTTCACTGCAAGATCTTTCTAGAGTTCTCTAGAACCATTGCCAAGTTGCCTGACAGTAAATGTATGGGACCTAAGCCGGTAGAAGAAACTGAAAGATGCATCATGGAGCCTTGTTCTATGGCTTACGGGTCTTCATTTGGGGACTCTAGTATGCCTTCGTATAATGGAGGTGATAGGTAAGTGTTGCAAGTCTTTATCTACATAGTTACCAACTTATTAACATTCTCTTATCTTATCCATTAAATGAATGAAAAGTCCAAATACTTACTTACTTACGCACGTACGCAAGTGTAAGTCCTTACATAGTTACTTTTATTAATTTTATAAAAGGTCTCTTTTTACCCAAATGCGCGACGTAACGAAGGGTTATATGTTTAACCGATGTTTATCAATATATTAACACTAGGAGTAGTGTTAGTAAAATACGCTTTATTTTATGTAAGTTTTTCATTATTTAGGCTCACTTGCAGATATTATAAAGGAATAAGTAGATAACTATTTCAGAGCTAATTAGATATTTAACTTTGAAATCCGTACTTAGTTTTGGCACAGTTTACCTAATTATTGGTTTGGTAAGACCTCAGACAGCAAGCTCAACAAAGAAACCTTAGAAATCGAATATTATTTGAACTTATAGACTATACCTAAGTAAAATTCTGAGAGATACACAAAGACACATCTCTTATCCTAAACGCATAATAAAAAGTACCGTCTTCAATAGTCTCCATGGCCATTTAAAGTACCATTTTTTTTAAAGTAATAAATCTTTTATAAAAAATTACATTTACAAACCATCCATTTTTTCAATTAGTTGGTCAATTACACCATCTTCTAGACATTCATTAACAACATCATTCACTCTTAGTTTATAATATTCTGATATTTTATTATCTTCTCCAATCTCTTCTTCGAGTTTAATCTCTTCATCTTCATTCACAATATGGCTTTTCTCTTCAAATGTCGTGACAAGTCTTAGTTCTAATAACGCTACCAACAAACCGAACGGTTTAAATTCTTCTATATCGCGATCAAATTCTTCTCTACCGTAAACTGAATTAACATCTATGTCGTGTAGACTTAAGAACCATTTTAGATTGTCGTGATAAATTGTAAGCAGTTTATCCAGGTGTTGCTTTCTGAAAGCCGAATCAGTGCAGAGGTAGATGAAGTGCAGAATATCTGTCACTGGGTTTGAATACCGCATTGTTTGGAAATCAATGAAACAGAGTCTTGTTGCAACGTTCTCCTGAAAATGACAAAGTTTACAGGTGTCAAAATAAAATGAAAAAAAAAACCGGTCATTTGCGGGACTCGCACACGAGTTCCGTACTGTTATCACAATTCGGTATCAAACCCTAAAATTATGACTGGTGGGTCTGTTCTTCTAAATAATTATAAACCGATTTATTACAATACGATTATAATGTTATTTTAGTTGTACAGTACTTGTTGCCATTACAACACTATACAAACATACAGTGGGTCTGTAACCACGTTCGAAGAGGTGAGAATAAAAATCATGTTTGTTGTGTGCCCCCTTTTAATATTTATTTAATTTTGTTTTTAGTATTTGTTGTAGTAGCAGAAACAGAAATACATTATCTGGTAAAATTTTAACAGTCTAGCTATCACGGTTCATGAGATTCAGCCTGCTGACAGACGGATAGACAGCGAGGGCTCAGTAACAGGGTTCCGTTTTTCCTCTTTGGGTACGGAACCCTAAAAATGATTATCCAAAACTCAAACAAAATTGAAAGAAGAAAGGGTATATAATAACAAGGGGTAAAAACAAAAACACCTAGACCAGAAGGGTGTTGTCTATGCATAAAATGTATGTATTTACAAAAAAAGTTAAATATTTAGTACATTCGTTATCCATTGTACAAGCCTAGTGCTTAGTTCGGGGTTTGATTTCGCTTTGGTAATGTTGTGCAATATTTATTTATTTTCACCCTTAATTAATAAAATATTATTTACACATGACTAAGTTATGTGACGTTTGTCTCTGTCTGTCAACTTTGAAACTTCATGTGAAAGTAAAAAACAAACGTCATAGTTATGCATCACATTAATTAGCGTTTATAAATAAGGGTTATTGTCGAAAGATATTATGTTTTCAACTAGTAGGTAGTTGTGAGTCTGAGCATTACGAGAGAAACCACTTGCATCTTCAAAAGATAACAAAGACCAGACTGTATAGAAACGATTTTGTATACTTTATTGTTGTTTACTGTGGTTGTTCATATGTTTGTTTCCAATGTTTCCCTTTCTATTATGTACTCCTGCGGTTTCACCCGCGTAAATCCCGATCCCGTTGGTTCAAAAGTAGCTTATGTCACTTTCCATCACTTAAACTATCCCTATGCACATCCAAATCGGTGGAACCATTTGTCCTTGAAGTGGAGACAAACTAACAAATATATAAGCAAACTTTCAGATTTACAATAAGTACTAGATCCGTGGTTTCACCCACGTAAATCCCGATCCCGCAGGATAATCGGGATAAAAAGTCTTTATGTTATTCTAGGTCTCCACTTATCTATATTACAAGTTTCACTGCAATCGGTTCAGTAGTTTTTTGCGTGAAAGTAACATAAACACATACATACATACAAACTTTTGCGTTTATAATATTAGTAAGATTAGTAAAATTAGTTTCGATTTTGATTTATTTATTTAATAAGGAAAGTAATAAGGAATTTTAAGTAGCTGTATATTTTTCGTACCTCATATTTAAACATAATGTTATTCAACCAGAAGTCTCCGTGGCATAATACTCCACACCTGCTCAAATCTCCAGACGCTGTGAATAATCGCAATATTTCTAAAAGCTTAGTTCCAATTCTCTCTAATTTACTCCGCACTTCGAAATTTTCAACTAAATCCAGTGACGTCCCAAAGGACTCGTAGAAATAATGCCTTAGTTTTGTCTTATTCAAAAAACTTTTCTCGAATATTATATCACGAAATTCCGTTTTGAGTTTAGCAAAAGTTTCTGGCTCGTGTTTTTCGTAAATAATTGATAAGGAATGGAATTTTGCCAATTCTTTTAAAACCAAACTCGCTTGTGTAAAATCAAAATTTTGTTTGTTCTTCAGTGTTTTATCTGTTTCATATTGTTTTTCTTTCATATCTTCGAGAATAATTACTTCGTTTGACTTTTCGACGACACTGTACAAACATTTCGGGAACAAAACTCTATCCTCAACATTCACATTTTCTTGAAACTTTTCATATTTAGGTATAACATCATTATACACTGAAACTTCCCTTTTATGCAGTTCATGGAACAGTTCCTTCCTTTCTGTATTTATTAGAGTTTTAACAATAACACTGAAAGTCTTATCTAAATTGTCACTGTCTACTAGTTTTGTCCTGAATACATTTGCGATGAAGTTTTCACCTTTGCCACAAACGAAATCAACATGATATTCATAATTTTTAACGTCATTTATTTTAGCTATTTCATTTAAACTTTTATGGAGTTCTTGGCAATTAAATTCGTCTGGTTCACTTAGGTTGACGTCTAATGACATTATTAAATATTCTGTGATACGATAGTTTACGACACGTCGTCCTTTTCGAAATATCGGTCAAAAACTAAGGTGTTTCCATACGTTGTGTCGATAAAACATACATTTATTTTTAATCATGCGATAAGGTGTGTATTATCAAGTACCTTAATATATATCAGTCAATAACACAGATAAAGTTGCGTTTACGATATCGAGATATTTATATACACTTGTAACTTATCGACTTATTATTATGTATACAATAGATATTTATTGCTTTGTGTTGTGCAGTATCTAAGTAAGCTCCGATCTTCCTGGTTGCTATTTCTGTCAGTCAAAGAAGCACTAAGATAACTTTAATACGCGCAACTCTAAAGTTTATTATACACGATGCTAATAGCTCGTCTACACAGTGCGAGCTAGCTTCCGGGTCAGCTATCGAGTAGCTGCACTGCAATGTCTCCGTTTGGACGTAACTTACAAGTATTGTGTAGACCATCGGTTCTTAAACTTTTTCGATGACAGAACCCTTTTATAAAGCCAAATCTTTAATGGAATGTACTATCAGAAGCTTTGCAAATCGGAAAAGACTATCTTTAAATTATTAAATTAAATTCTAAAATCAAGTAACACCATTTTTACCTGAATGCGCGACACAAAGTAGGGTTAACAGTTAACAGTTAGTTAGTAAGTATAACAGTTTATTTTTCTATTAATTAATTTTCTCATACTTTCGCGGAGTCAACTTCGCTAATATACGCTTTACGGAGCCCCAGGGTTCCGCGGAACATACTTGGAGATCGGCGGACGTAGACAGTTAAAGCAAGCCGAGGCACTGGCCGAGTAGCTGTCTATAGACCATGTATTATACTAGTTAGCACATTAGCTATCGTCTTAGTTTAAAATTATAATAATAAGTAAAACAAACAATAAGGCAGTCACATTACTAAATAGAAAATCAAATAACGATTTATTCCAGCAGGTCTTTAACTTTCGGAACTTCGAGCAACATAAGAGTGGCTCCAGGGTCCCCTGGCAAGTCTTATTCTTGGAAGGAGAAAGGGTACACCAGTTGCAGTGCCTCTTGTTTGAGTGGAGTCCAGGTTAGTGTTATAGATAACGCGATCGTAGTGATGTAAGTGTATGTCTTCCTTCGTTTACCTAGATGTATGGACGATACTACCGCTTATGTTTATTTAATAATACTTGTTAATTGTGTCTAAAATTTTGTTATAAAAATGCTTCAGTAAATTATACAAGATGTAACGGGTAAGCCATTTTAAGCCAAAGGGGGTTGTTGAAGACGTCTAGGCGAACAACTTTTGTTCTATGAATTTTGGAAATTCGAAGTACTTTTCGAAAATTTTAAGTGTAAAGTTTACTTGAAGATCAGCTGTTTCTTAGAGTTCGAGGTCATTGACCTTATGTTGTCCAAAAGGACAACATAAGGTCAATAAGGTTAATAAAAATTAAGCTTGGTCTACTACAATCAAAACTTCAATTACCTTTATTTTCAAAAACAGCTGTTTTTTCAGTAAAACATAATCTCAAAATTAAAAAAAAAATAGTTCGAATTTTCAAAAGTCGTAGAACAAAAGGTGTTCGCCTAGACATCTAGAAGAACCCCATTACGGATTAAAAGGACTTGCCCGTTACATCTTGTATAATAGCGTCATAATTATACAACTAACTAAGACTAATCGAAAGTATTAATAAAACGTTTAGTTATTTTAAAATACTTGTAACATAAAAATCAGCAAAAACCCAGAGTTCACTAAAACCCCAAATTATTTTGGGGTTGGCACAGTGGTACGATATTCCACACCTACTGCAAATAAAATAGATTTGGCTATATTTTCACAGTCGGAAACCAACCCTCCTTGGGAGCCTTGTAGTATAGATTTTACCTTTAGGGAGTTAAAATCATGCAGTGGTGACCAGGATACACGATGCGTAATGGACTGATGTGGCGATCATCTACTCCTAGCGGTCGTTAGGAGTAGATGGATAGGGATAGGGGTGGCTCGGGTTCGCTATTTATGGCCTATGATGAGCAGTGGACGGATGCCGGCTGAGATGATGATGATAAATGCTTACTGTTTGTCCTCAGGAACTGATAATACAATGTGTCCGTGATGAGGATGGTAAGAACGCGTCTCCTTATATGTGTGATCCTCTCACCAAACCAGAGAATAGAGTCAGGACGTGCAATGATCATCCTTGTCCACCTAGGTAAGATTATTTATGTTTTTTTTTTTATTTCATGACTACTGTGCCTCGTTGAGCAAATTAATACCCTATTGCAAAACAACAAATAGAAATTGCAGGATATCCTATACCAAATTAATACCAAAATCTAACACTTCTATTTTTGTTTTAGGTGGAACTATACAGATTTTTCTCAGTGTACCAAATCTTGTGGAATTGGAATTCAAACAAGAGAAGTCACGTGCATTCATGAAGTGAGTTTAATCTTTGTTAAATACAATTTATTTATTTAGAAAAACAGTAATAAAAATAAATAAATATAGGTAGAATTTCAGAACAGAAATTATTGATAAATTATAAAGCTGCGCTTTTTTATTATCGTCCGAGTTAAACAACGCCTAGCGCGGTCAGAAATGAACCCATTCACTGTCAGTCACAAAATCATTTTTCCGAACTTATCTATGCTACGGAAAGCACTATAAGCAGTTGTTATCTTTGATAGGAGTCGTTAGGCCAAGTTACAGACCTTATCACTAGTTGGACTGCATTTAATGCATTTAAACTACTTTTTTTTAGGTTGAACTATTTTCTCATCGCTTAGAGTTATGAGAAGTGTGATGAGAGTGATGAGTATTGTCAACACATTTACACCAGATTTGTGTCTGACATAAAAAAATGTTGAAATTGGATCTCATAAGATATTAAGTAAACAATTGTGGACGAAATAACCCACTAGTCATAAATCCTCCACGACAAATAAAAACTAGTAACTATTTTCCAAAATCATAGAACAAAAGTAGAGAGATGTCCAACAAAAATGGTTCCTCTGGATGTCCTTTCGGCTTGATTTTCCTAACAAAACACAATAATATTATTTATTTCCCAGGTCACCCGAGGTGGCACAAACACAGTGGTCGTACCAAACAGCATGTGCCCACAACCGCCGCCTCCGGACCGTCAATACTGCAACGTACTAGACTGCCCCGTTCGTTGGCACACCGGGGACTGGTCCAAGTGCTCCAAGACTTGTGGGGGAGGGGTAAAACAACGAGAGGTAACTATAATTGAGTACCGAATATCATGTGTCTACATTTTTTCTCCTCTTTAATGTAATCCAGCGGACTGGAAACTACGGGTAGGTGATGACAGTAAGGGATCCGAGGTGAAAGTAAGGAAGCCGCGTCCGAGCTTCGTTGTCTGTTGCTCCACCGCCACTCGATTGCAACAGACCGATTGATTGCTCGCCGAGCAATGGACAACGAAGCTCGGCCGAGTGACGGTCTAATATAAATTATCCCTTAAAGGTTCGTATCGAACTACCTCTTACCTTGTGTGTTTACTCCGTGTCGCTATTGGTCCCCTATAATATTTGTAGTAAAAACTATAAAAATAATTATACAGCTAAGGTTACCTAGCTAGTTCATAATAGAGCAACGACGGTCGAATTTTGATTCAACTCTTTTTAAGGTGTGCGAGTACATTTCCGAACGGTTTAACTGTGCAATGTAAACTGAAACTCTGCCGTTTGGGCAAACTTAAAAAGCTTCATTATCAGGCGATTTTTCTTCTAATCTCTAATAGAGACCAGTCCATATCTACACATGTTAGTACAAAACTTTATATTATAAACAAACCCTCTACGACGTATCTTTTTGACCAGGTGGAGTGTAAACAAGTAATGGCGCAGTCGCATGTGGTGGAGCGGCCCGCATCGCTCTGCTCATCGCCCCGACCTGCCTCCACTAAAGCCTGCAATTCTCGCCCGTGTCTACTAGACACGGCTGCTCCGGAAATATCGCTGGCAAACTCTTCTTATATACAGCATGATCCGAAAAAGAAAAAGGTGATTTACATATATTCCTAATTGAAAGGGATCCTCGAGTTTTCGCGTTTTAACAGTTTTAAACATTGCAACTGTATCCAGTAAATATTCGATATGGGTATATGCGTGTATGTTGCCGGTCAAGGCGAAGTATTTCGATGTATTTTTTGACCTTTCGAATTTTTTTGATGTCCACTAATAACTAAATCGATCCCAACGGAAAAAAAACAAAATCTTAATTAAGGTGCTGCAACTCCCGAGACATTATTATCTCCGCCATCTCCATCTATTTGATCATACACAGAAGTTTTGTGTCATGTCAGTTAGGTCTATGAAATCAGAAAATAAACATATAAGAAATATTCCTTGTTGTTATTTAAAACAGGTGACAGTGAAAGTAGGTGGTTCTGCTACAATATTTTACGGAACCCAAGTCAAGATCAAATGTCCTGTCAAAGGGTACAACCGAACAAAGATACAATGGGCCAAAGACCATCAGATTATCACCAAGTCGAAGAAATATAAGATCTCCAAAAAGGTAAGTTCTTTACATTCCTTTTTTTTTATTTTTATTATAAATTTGATGTTTGTTTTTTATTAATTCTAAAAGGTGATGAGGATATAACTTACATATAACCTCAAATGGATCAATTCTTAGACATTATACTTTTAAAAAATCAATTATTCTCCAAGTAAATGCTCTTTCCTCGCGTGCATTCACTTGTGATGAAACGCTACAAATTCGAACATAACATACAGCGCGGACCTTGTAATGATACTCGTACAATGTAATTATATATTGCACATAATAAATAAATATTCCAACATCAATGCGCTTCACTTACAAGTGTCATTACACGTGAATGTTCATCAGTCAGGCAGGTAGTATTGTAATGTAATGCCCAAAGTTGAATCTTAATGTTACAATACAACTAAATGTTGAATATGAATGTCCTTAACCTAGTTTTAAATTGCCCCGTTCTAAACGCTAAAATGAAATGCTCTAGGATAAGAAAGAAAACGTCATTTTAGCTAGCTTCAATAAAATAGGAAGCACCATTACTAAGCTAAAACAACAGGGTAAGAACTTGGTGTCGTTGTTAAAATGCTAATCAACATTTAGCATCTGAATTAACTTTGAGAGCTACATCTAGCAGGAACTTGCTTTGATGAACTGAGATTTCAAATTTTTTGATCGGCCGATTAAAACATAGATAGATAGATAGATTATTTAAAAAAAAGTGACCTTAACACAACGTCATCTAACCTTATGGTAATTAAAATTTGCTTGTGATAGATATGGCGACTGGAGAAAGATTTTGTTATATCCGTAAATACATAATATTATCAGAACACTGAAATTGAACCCGCAACCTTTAAAAGCCACAGAGGCGTTACAAATGAATAAAAAGTTCTAAGTTCAGTAGAAGCTAATTCTTCTAGTTCAAATTTCAATTACAAAAATACACGATGAAACTCCAAAGGAGAACTAAATAAAACCTTGATTGATTTTGGTCAACACCAGTCAATAATCTATCGGTTGATGAAAAGTATCTTGTTTGTTTCCTCCTTTAAACTGTTTGTATTATAGTGCCATGAAATTTCAGCAAAATTAAATAGACCGAGCAAAATAGCCTTCGAAAACGATGTAGCGTTGAAAGCTGGTGACATTTCATTTGGAATGTATTTTAAGACAAAAATAATACCTTTTTATAATTAGACTACCTGCGTCCCACGGTTTCATCTGCGCAAATTACGTTCTCGTGAGAATATCGAGATCAAAAGTAGCCCGTGTTACTTATCGAAAATTTAGCTTTATATTGATGAAAGAGTATTTAAAACCGGCCCAGCTACTGCTCCGAGACCGCTTTTGTGAAATTGACTGAATAATGAACGACACTAGTTTCGTAATGTATATTAAGCTGTGTTTTCATTACGGAACTAGTGTCGCGAAAGTTATAGTCATCTTTGCAAAAAAAAATGCGTAGCACCAGCGATTTTTTGATAAAACTAGTGTCGAACAACTTTTTTGTGAAGTTGACTATAACTTTCGCGCCACTACTGTAACTTTCGTAGTGAAAACACGGCTTTAGGCTTAAAGGCAAAATAATTTGACCAACAGGGCGCTCTCCGCATCACCTCGCTATCTCTACGCGACCATGGAGTGTACACCTGCGTGGCCGGCAGGTCCAGCGCTAACTTGACCCTCCTCGTCAAGCCGAGGCCTGGAGAATTCCCCTCGAGCGAGGAGATTGAGCGGCACAAGGCGCTCGATGAACCCTCGTCCCCGCTTTCAGACAGGTACGTACGATGTCGAGACTTCTTGTTGTTTGTGGGCTTAGATTATCTAGATGGTTGGCAATAGACAAAGACAAAAAGACTAATAAAATTGTCTGCTTTTTTCCGCGATTTTTCTACAAAACACTACCACCGTTGCTGACAGGAAGGAAATAACCAAACTTTGAGATTCGTCATTGCGTTACCTATTTATACTTAGGACTTTTTGTGATTTGCCGATGCAAATCACAAAAAGTCCCTAGACTCTAATGTGACTCTCTAGACTAATGTGTATACCTAGACTCTTTGAGATTAGCCGTTCTTGCACAGAGTGCTACTAAAAGACTTAATTACTTACTATTTTCGTAAGGGGATCCTTATAATTAGTAATTTGGCTTTATCGTCTTAGCTTCAAATTCTACTGGTACATAGAATATATTTATTTCAACAGTAGAGCAGATGGGCGATACCGAGCGATGATCGGCGGCGCGTCGGACGACCAGTCGCACGAACAACGTCCGGGGGACCAGAGGCGTAACTATAAGAACAGACAAAAAGGTAGGTCCATTCCACCGGACAAAACAGACGCTTACCTTGTCCACTCTCGATCCTTAGATCGGTCTTCTTTACATCTAAGTGAAGTTCCAGGTTGCATCCCTCTCGGGAGCCGCAGTAGATAAGTCATCGTTGGTCATACATACTGCAAATAGATTTGGCAATATCTTTATGATCGGCAGCCTCCCGGTATCAACCAGGAACCAAGAAGTTTATCAGCCACCGCCACACTAGGAGAACTGAAATATAAATTTTCGTGTTTCGTTAGTTACCTAATTTAAGATTTTTTATTAAGTGAAGTTTTTATTTAAGGCAAAATGGATAAAGTTCGAGACGCCCTCTACGGCCCAGTGACGACAAGTACTAAAGCTGCACCAAGCTACAATTCACAGGCGAGGGATATCTACGACGAAAACGAGGTACGTTATAGTAATTTTCAAAATGATGATGGTGGATAGATCATTCGTGATTTTGGTATTAATTTGTATGTAGTTATTGACAATGATGGTTATCCTTGCAACTTAAACTCAACGTACACAGGAATTATTTGATACTAATATTAGATGAGGCGGAAGTTTACATTAACTTTTTAAACAATAAAAATGACAAAAAAGCTGCTTTAAGGTAATCACTGGTAATAACCACGTTACGTCAAAGCAGCAATATACTGCAAAGTTTCTGTCAATTTCCACTGATGTCAGTCGACCACTAGAGTTATAATACAGGTGCAGGTGTACCGAGCTACCAATCTTACGTACTTACTAAAAAACTTTAATTTTGTATTTCAGTTACTTCCTGTTATACCTAAGATCCTATATTTTCAGTTATGTTAAAGTTAAGTAGTTACCTTACTCGTTTAATATTATATAACTACGAGAAAGTACCTAATATACAACAAATAATCACATTATTTAAGACAAATTCAAGCAAATGTTATATCGTAACGACGGTTTCATATACCTGTTTTATGAATGTCATAAAACGGATCATAAATTTTACTATACGGAGTTTTATTGTTTAAAATTTTATGTCTTTTGAGACTAGATAATATACCCAGACGTTTCAGTGTTTTTCTCTCGATGCAATACTAATTAAACCTACTAATGAAATCAGTTCAAGCGCTAGTATTAAGTAGAACATATATTATGTTCTGTTTAATAAAATGTAACATAATTAAATAATTATTTTTATATATTGTATAATAAAAAGTACATTTGTGGTTGTGTTCGATTTTACTACACAGCTGTAGATTGAAAACAACAGTCTTAAATTGAACTCAAACTTTTTAATTACTGTAAAACTGTTCATCAATTTTAACCCTTAAACTTTTATTAAAAACAAAAAGAAATACTTAGGTACTAGAAATATTTTAAAGGAAAAAATACTCAAACAAACATGCCGCAATACAGCCTAAGTTGTAGTAGATAGTAAAATACAGAAGCAAAGGTTCGACGTATGAGAGACCGATGTCGGTAGACTAATTGATCATGTCGCTACTCCCGGATTGAATTGAGGTTTCCCCAGGGTCGACCGTGCGTTGTGTTTTTGTGGATGTGTTTTTGTTTTTATAAATATTTCCATGAACGCTCAGTGCAGATATAAGAACTTGAAATTACAAAAATACTTCTTAAAACCAGTCTGACCTTCCGTGGCGTAAGGGCAAAAACGTCTTCTCAAATAACATTAATAACCCATCATTTACATTTTTATAATGATCTATCCACGACATCTCCACAGCTTATTAAACTGTATGCAATGACGTACTAACAGAAATGGACTCACAGTTTCCCATAGAAAACACCCCATGTAAACTTGAAGTAAATATTTATAACAAAATTATATATTAAACACCCAAAAACAAGTTGTTGGCAACGCCCAACTGAGGCATGGTACCCAAGGTGATACAACACCGGACGTACCGAACACCGATTGAAATTGAAAATAAAGGAATGTTTTCTTTCATAGAAATTTCCTCTAATCACGGTCTTTTTTTGCCCTGTATAGTAGGTACATCAATTTTATTCAATTTACATACCGGGGTCTGTATATTTAAATCGAAACATTGGTACATATACGAGTAAGTTGGGTTAACAAGCTATACATTACATATTTAGCACCATAAAGGTGTTTCCCAATGATCGACCAGCGATTAGATATGTGGCGGGCAGATGGCATTACTAGTATGAAGTCCTGTATCGCACATACAACATTACTTGTGAGTTACAACTTTTGACGAGACATTGTCGGGAGTGATATAACTGACGCTCAGAAATAAATCTGAGCAAATTTGTTCATTTTTACAATTCTTTAATTAGAAAATTTCTGCGTCCATTTCTGATTGATATGTCAAAAACTGTTTGTCCTAACATTATGTACGCTTCGCACGCTTTCACGAAGGAGAGTGCCGTTTCCTCTCAGATGCTTCCACCGATACGGAACAGCGCTGCGAGGGTTCTGCCGTGTCTTCATTATATTATCATGCAGCTTCAGGTGAGGAGTTACCAGTTTACAGGGTTGGCGCATGACACAAATATTATTTAGAAATGAGATATTTACCATGTTGCTAACACGGTTAAAATTTATTTCAAAATTGTCAAGTGCAGTCTTCTAAGTGCCGAAGAGTACGACGACGATGTTTTAGAAAATATCGAGCTTCCTGAATAACAAAAAAAAATATTCGTTTTTAAAGTGTTTTTCTTGCACTTAGAAGACTCATTTTTGAAGAAATGCTTCCTTTAATTTGCACCGACGCAACCCTTGACATTCCGAGTCATAGCGCTTACCACGTATAGGTGCCTGTTTTAACGTGTTAAAATTATGGAATGCATATTTTCGTTTTTGCGACGGAGGCACGTAGCGACTCCGAGCTACAGACTTTCTTTTCAAAAATAAAAAATATCGACCTCCGTGGAAACAAACAGTTAAACATACAATAATTTAAATCTAAATAAACATAGTAAATATCTTGTTTTTTAAATAAAATTCATAGTGAAAACAACCATTGGTTATACTCGTAGATCGTAAAATCGGCGCATGGGGTCTTATAATATACAAGATGTAACGGGCATGCCCTTTTAAGCCGAAAGGGGGTTGTTCCAGACATCTAGGCGAACAACTTTTGTTCTACGACTTTTGAAAATTCAAAGTTTTTTTTTGATAATTTTGAAGTTATAGTTCACTGAAAAAACAGCTGTTTTTGAAAATAAAGGTAATTGTAGTTTCGATTGTTATCGACTAAGCTAAATGAAAGGACAAGATAAGTTCAATGACCCCGAACTCTGAGAAACAGCTGATTTTCAAGTAAACTTTAAACTTAAAATTTTCGAAAACTACTTCGAATCTCCAAAAGTTGTAGAACAAAAGTTATTCGCCTAGACGTCTAGAACAACCCCCTTTCGGCTTAAAAGGGCTTACCTGTTACACCTTGTATATTGGGTTTCATATTCTCGGTTCATTTCAACTCAATTTACAGGTTCTTTTTCTTCCTTACAGGCAACTTATATTGTATTTACTATTATACTTACATAATACTAGCTGCGTAGTTAAGTTCCCGGTCCCGTGCCCTTGGTATTATCAGGATCAAAATTAGCCTATGTTACTTCTTGATAATCGGTGAAAGATTTTTTTAAATCGGTCTCGTAGTTAAGAAACCCATTCGTTACAAACAAACAAGCTTTCCTTTTATAATATCAGTATAAGTTTGTATGTTTTACTTATAGACTAACGACCTCTGTGGCGGGTTGGAAAAATACTGCAGGTGGTTGCGGATTTGTATCCCACCTGAAAATTACGTCCTTAAAAATAAAATTATTTATTTGATTGTGGTCTGGTTTTTCTTCTACATCCAGTCCAGGACAAGTCTAGTGCTTAGTTTGTGACTAGATTGCGCTGTGTGTAATGTCGTGCAGTATATTATATTGTTCAGAAATGTTTAACAACATTTCTTCATAAAAATGTTCAACAATTAGCGATGTACCTATCAGGGATTTTGAGTTTAGCTCGTATCTATATAAGCGGTCTGTGTGTAGGTAGAAAAGTATATTAACATGTGTCCCCTCGTGACCAAGATTATTGTAACATGATGGAAACGTCGAGGTAAGAAAATAAATAATAGATCGCGACGACTTATTAAGACATCATTTTGTATAATGGGCCCTACACGCCGCGTTGTCGTTCAGGTAAAAAATAATAATTAAAAACACATCAAATTATTTAAAAAAACATACTTCAAAAAAAGAACAAGATTTTTTAAATTATCTGTGGTTTTTAAAAGTAGTCGGGGTTTTTTTTTAATTTTTTTTTGGGCGACAAAAGGACGACATAGCAACGACAAACGATCATGGTAGCGCGGATTATGTTAACAAATCTTGTGAATTTGAAAAGTTTAGTAAATTAACATGGTGTGTAGGTACTGTTATATCAATAGAAACTAATAGTTCTGAGAGTCAATCAACCACTGCTAAAGTCTGATATAGGAGCAGGTGTTTGCATTTAGTTTTGTTTGCATTCACCTTCGAACTTGTATCAAAGTGGATTGAATAGCCGCGGGCACAGCCTCGGGGGAAATGTACTGAGTATTGGTAAACTATCCATGATATCTTAAGTTGTCATTAAGTCGCTGCTATACCGCTTAGCTAAAAAAAACCATCAAAATATGAAGAAAAACAACAACTTCAAAAAAAAACAAAATCATTATCTGTGGTTTTACAAAGTAGTCAAGAGTTTTTTTTTTGAGCGACAAAAGGACGAAAAATCAACGAGAAACGATAATGGTTGGGCGGTATATCCCTGTAACGGTCAAATATTTTGGTTCGGATGATCAGTAATCGTGAGTTCGAATCCCGTCGAGTACGAATTTATGAAAGCATTTTTTCAAAAACAACATTTTCTAGAAAGAAATAAGAAAATCAATTTTGGGATTTAAGTACTTACCTAAATCATTCTATTTACTTGGATTCAAAACGATAACAGCGCCATTTAGCCCCATGGTAAGCTACTAAGCTTGTGTTATGGAGACTAGACAGATATATATAATACCTACCTTTAATTATTCTTCTTTCTTAAATCCAATTAAGACACCCAAACCAGACAAATATTAATATTTAGTGTAAATATTTATCCCTGGCAGGAATCGAACCTGTAATGTTCGACGCGCCACAGTCTTAATTGTTCACACTATTTACACTATATTTGAAGTCATTTTCGAACTTCATGATTTAAAATTTACCATACCGTTATTAATTTAATTTTGACTTGCCTCAAAATCGGACTCCGGTTTCAGTCCCATAATGTAAATTTATCTTTATTTACCTTCAAAGGCCGGCCACATACAGACGGAACAAAATCATTTCAAATATTAGTGTTAGGTATATTCAAAGCACACGTCGACACAAAAATCCTTAAGGGATTTTTTTCTTTCAATGTGTGACTTATGTCTCGGGTTTTTTCCTGCGATGTGTGGCCGGTATAAAAACTATTCATAACTGATATGTTCAGTCAATTTGGGACTTCCAGAGCATCGGCCTCATCAACTCCCGCGGCCAAAGAACTGTGGACTCCATCATAATGTACCAGAACTATGGAACTCCGGCGAAGACAAGAGTTCTGACGCTTGAAGATAAACAGATTGTGTTCCCTGAAGACGATGATTCTGATATAATTATTGTCAACGAAGATTATAGTAAACACGCTTACCAAATGGGGGCAGAGAATTTGATGGAGCAATTTGAGACCACGACTCAGAAGTAAGTGGTTTTTTTTTTCAAGTTTTGATTTTATTTTAGAAGGGGTTGACTGTCTTAACCTCGCAATGATCGCGACCTCAAAGCCTAATTTACATTACGAAACTAGTGCCACGTATTATAGAGTCAATTTCACAAAGGCAAACTCACCGCAATTAATGGAAGCACTTTTATCAAATATACCGTAATAATAGTACCGTATTTTTTTGTGAACTTGATTATAAATTGCATGCCAGCAGTTTCGTAATGTAAATCCCGTTTTATACGATACGGGTGTGGTCGCATATATTTAGGCTATATACGGAGTCCATTTTCAAACTGAACTATAGCTAAGCTAAAAGCTAATGTTTTAATGATAATAAAAAATCAACAAGCATATAAAAATTAGCCAGTAATTAACACAAGCCGTGTCTGGTTGTTATATTAACGAAACCTTTTTATGTTTTTGAAGAAATGCTTCCAAAAATTTGTACGCGGTAGCATTAGAACCAGCGACTACTGGTAATCCAAATTAGCACATTAGACCGCTGTGCGAATTTTCGGAAGCATTTAAATAACATTAAGTATTACATTTTTCTTCTGTTTTCGTGACTTTGTATTGGAATAAACTAATATATCGGTTTCAATCGCGTTATTTTTGTTGATATGACGCAACGCATTGTTGCAACGCCACGTTGCGACGTTTAGGAGCCTTTTCCGACTCTTTTTTAAGGCTCAGAAATGTTGATACCTACGGCATTAAACGGCAACAAAGCTAATAATAAAAGTAACATGATTGAAACCGGAAAATGAGTATTTATTTCAACAATAAATAATTTTCTAAGTGTGGGTAAACACCTTTAGAAATAATGCTTAAACATTGTTACGGTTTTCCCTAGAAGCACACCGGCCCCCGACAGTCACGAATACATCTGGAAGACAACTGATTGGTCTCCCTGCACAGCACTCTGCGGTCAAGTCGGTCATCAAGTCAGAGGGGCAGTATGTCAAGTAAGATACTTATTTATTATGCTAGTAGCAACTTCAATTGTTTCAATCGAGATTTGTTTGAATCAGAGTTACATAACAGCTAGCTGGTTGCAGGTTTGAATTCTGCCAGGGGCAGAATTTTGAACCACTACGACGTTTCCCGGCGAAAATCGTGATCGTTTTGCTTCAATTAACCAACCATTGTTTTAGCACCAAACATCAAACAGTACAACAACGGTCGAGACCGACCACTGTACAGCGCGCCACATAACTCCACCGGCTGTATTGAAGGAATGTCGAACTGGAGACTGCGGAACTTGGAGGGTGGGACGTTGGTCGAAGACTCGATGTTTGCCTAGCGGAACTGGTGAGAACTAAATTTGTAATAATTTCACGCGTGACTCTCGACACGATAAGAAAAACCTCTTTTCCAGCATTTGATAATATTATCCAGTTCGGGTGATATTTATTGATGTGAAATTATTTAACGAAATAAAACAAGGAATAAACTTTTTTCACAATTTTAGTTTGACGTGATTTTACACGTCAAACCAAAATGATACTTACCCATTTTGGTTTTCGACTTCAAAATATTGGGTACTTTTGGTTGACTTAGATTTGTGAATTTTGGTGAAAATCAAGGTTTTACAGCACAAGTAGGTAAAGGGAATGTCTGAAAAAGAAATTGGGATATTTTTTTCCCAAAAATGCAATTTTACTCTTCTCTTTTTTTCGTGTGGACTCAGATATTTATACACCTAATAAATTAAACCTCGGTTTGAATTTTATAGCTCGATAGCTCTGCACGTTCCCAAGATAAAAAGTCTTGACAGTCCGACAGACAGACAGACGGACAACAATTTGAACTTATGACGGTTCCTCTTTTACCTTTTGACTTTTAATACTGTCTAGAAACGTGTTTTTTTTTATTCCTTAGCCGTCATAAAGCGCACAGTGGAATGCGTGAGTGAAAACAGTACAGTACTACCGGATTCTTCGTGTGAGTTCAGTTCGCAACCTGAACGTAGGCGCCGGGAGCCAAGACCTTGCAGACCAGCCTGGGCTGCTGGACCTTGGAGTAAGGTAAGAGGGTCATTCTAACTTTCGTTTTTTTTGTTTTTGAAATAAAACTCTTTCAGATTCAGATTCAATAATTTATTTGCGTATATAACATAGTTAAAGGCTTTAAAAAATTTATTGGTACAATGCATAGCTTTTTCAGCGTGCAAATGTTGATTGTTTTTTATATCAATAGAAAAAAATACATTTTATAAATAAGACAAACTGAAATTGTTCGTAATATTAATTATAAATAATATTAATTGCATTTCCGGATCATCTTAAAAATAAAAATATTGAACATAAACTAGAAAGTACTAAGTTTATTTCAAATAAATGCCTTCCAAAATTCTGTAACTGACAAGGCTTTTTCCAAAAACTATTATTTCCAGTGTAGGAAACACATCAAAAATAAAATTAACAATCTAATTTTTCAGAAAAACCATACTGTTGTTTATGAGAGAGAGAACCAGAGACGCGAGTTCAAACCTCGCGACACGAATGAATTTTTGAATAGTATTTTTTATATTTCTAGTAAGTTTATGTTCGTTTTAAAAGTTATTCGCATAGACGTGTAGAACAGTATTTTTAATGAAGCTAATTATTAATATCCAACTATATTTTCTGTACAAACGAGGACCACCTGTCTATACAGGGAATATTGACTATATAGGCAAACCAGATTCCTCGCGGAACGCCTGCAAGAAGTTACGGAGGTGAAGGCGGTAGGCGCGGGGCAGGTAGCACGTGTTTCTTGCCCCGCGCCCGCCGCCCTCACCTACGCAACGCCTGACAGTACCTCCGCCCCCACCTACTTCTTGCCCCGCAGGCGTCCCGCGTGTCATCTGGTTTACCTATAGGAATCATGTAAATAACGTCACAGCCAAGACTTTCAAGCATACCGATTTATCATTTGTTTTAAAAAAAAAAAATGTGTACAAATTGCTTAAAGTCTAAATTTCGATTTAAATCTAAGTAACTCATATGCCTGAACTAGAAATCTCCTGTATCATTATATCCTGTTATATTTATCCTCTGGCAGTGCATCGGCCCCTGCAACGGCACCGGGCGGCAGCACCGCGCGCTGCGCTGCGTGTGGCGTCACCGCGACGCCGGCCGCGGCCACGAGCGCAGCGCGGCGGCCGCCTGCGCACACCTGCACCGCCCGCCCGTCGTTAGACTCTGTTCTGACTACACTTGTACAGGTCAGCTGGTACTACGACGACACTGTGGAGGTTATCATGGTCTGGGCTCTGATTCTCTAAAAACATAGCATGCGTCAAACAGGTGGGATGCATGAGCGTTGCAGAAGTAGATTTGTTGCAGGAGTAAAAATAATAGCTATTCTATAACTTCTTTTAATACTGATTGGTTGAGGAATATGGGGAGCTATTTAAATAATTAAGCAGCCCTTAATTTTGATGGCTACTTAACTAACTAAGAGTTCGCTTCAAACTGAGACCTCACGACCTATCTCCCGAATCCCCCTACCGATCCGGCTCATCTTCGAACTCATAAATTCTATTGACCTAAACTACGCGCATAGCAAAATGCATGAAGATCGGAGCTACGTTACTCAAGTTATCGTCGAAAAAACATACAAACAAACATACAAGCGCCAGGCCCGTCTACACTGGACCACACTCGCTTCGCTTGTTCGGTCAACAACATTTACAGAATACAAATTAACGTACATCTCCTGCACGTCGCCTGCATTCTGCCGGCATTCCGCATGCTATGTCCTTACCGAATCGAGCCCCTGATTATTTTTCATTATTTGAACTGTTTTTAATGATTTTATGTGCGCTAATAACATCGCTCTTACGGTGAAGGAAAACATCGTGAGGAAACCGACATGTCCTAGAACTCACGACGGTCCGAAGACATGGGACATTCGCCAATCCGGGGTAGGCTCCCGTGGCGTTACTGCCTAACACCGCTAAGAGGAGGCCCTTGCCCTGCCGTGGGATCAAATTGACGGGCTGATTGTATTGTTTTTCATTTTCATTTACTGAATATTTATTAACAGCTTAGGACGATCTGGGTTCTGCAATAAAAGACCATGGTTACCCCCTGTATTCTTAAATAAATAACTAGAAACATTAATGTGGAGCACAGATTAAAAGTACTTAAGTACATTAAAAAGAATGAAATAAAGAACTAAAAACGAGAACTATCGTTAGTGTTACTACCTCCGCCTACGATTACGAACTTCTGACTAAATAAGTTATTTTGTATGTTTTTGTCAACAGAGGGCGTCTGCCGTGACTTATCAAGATTCTGTGAGAATGTTCGCGCTATGAATCTCTGCGCACTCAAAAGATATAGGGAAAGATGTTGCAAAACTTGTAGCGATTGAGATATTCACAACATAAACACACTATAGTATGCTCAATTATACCTACTACAAACAATGTTAACTACGTAACTTTTTTTAAAAGAATGGTTATCCATAGGCTTCGCTTCAGCTATACAGAGCATACAATGCATACTTCCATGATTATTTTTAGGTACTTACCTATGTATTTCTTGTCAAAAAAAAACTATTAACCTACATTAAATGTTATAAACCCTCTATAAATGCAAATTATGACCTACATTAAACTGAACTGTATAACTTCTTGTGAAACTACCTACATTTAGAAATATTAAGTTGATGAGAAAAATATTTTCCCTTGTACAATGTGTAGAGGCGAAGGTGTTATAAAAATTAAAACGGCAATTGTATTTTCTAAGACTTTTGAAACATTAAACTTAAAAACCCTTTTTTATTTTACTTTATACCCAGAGGCGCGAATTCATACGTGCTTGCTTAGACCGCGAGTGAATTTTCGAATATGTTTTTTTCCAATAAAATATTTCTATCAAACTTTTGAGTAGGTATAAAAAATACCTACTTACTCTAAAATTACCAAAAATTTTGGTACATTCGTTTTCTAAAATAAATATACTTTTAATTTAACTTATAAACGTTTTAAAACCTATAAGTTATGGTGTAACTGTGGTCTTACTCCAAAAACTAATCAATTAAAATTATTTAAAATTGCCCATTGACGTAGAAATAGTAGATTGTATGACAAGGGAGCAAAATAGTATTTTTACGGCGAGGGCATTATTTTGAATCACGAGCGAAACGAAGGGTTCTAGAATAGAATCCCGGGCGTAGCGAGGGGTTCTAACGTAGAATCCTGAGTGCAGCTGAATTCAAAGTACATCGCCCGAGAGAAAAATAATTTGTTCTCGAATCATATACTCTACTTTTCATCCCATTTCTATGAGAAAATAAACATGAGAAGGTTTTATGAACTAATGAGTAGGTATATTAAATTAAAAAAAATGTGAATAAGTAAAAACAATTACAAATTTATATTTATATTGGATACGCTGGCGCAATTTTGGAAAGTAATCGTCACTGTTTTATTTGGTATAGATATTGTGGTTGATTCATTAACATTTTGAGTACTTGTTATCTTGGTATTTGATTGTTGCTCAACGAGTGGTAGGGAGTCTTTTGATGTAGAAGGGCGTGGCGACATTGGCGAAGGCGTATTGTGTTTAGGTCTTAATTTTATATTTTTAACAATGCGGGTGCTTGTTCTTTGCTTATTTTCAATTGAATCTTCAATGTACCCTATACGCTTTTCAATTATGATTTGTCCTGCAATGGCGACTCTATAACTTTAATAGACTCATTGCCCATTTGTTTTTTTTATTTCAGTCAGCGCGGGTTCCCGCGCGTCGTTCAGTCTATAGATACCTACAAACCAGCTAGTTATCCATACAATTTGCGTTTGATTTCTATGAATGATACATGTTCTAAATTCAAATCTTATTCGCCGCGCCGCGCCGTTCAGTCGATACATACCAGCCAGTAATCCATACAATTTGCGTTTGATTTCTATGAAGGAGTTTTGGCGGGAATGCGTTGAGGAGATGTGTTGCTAAATTTTCTTTTTTGTGAAACTTAGTTCAAATGCGTGTAAATTGTTTAATTTTGGAGGCATATTAATCAGTTTAGTTCCGTGAAAGTGTACAAATTTAAATGAAAGTGAAAATCGGTGCAAAACATGGACTTTAGCGTTGTCTCGAAGGCTCCATGAACAAACGTTGTAAAACATGGCCCCCGTTTTACAATGATTCCCTCGACTTGACTTTAACTATGACGACTTGACTGTTTATGACTGTTTCAATGTAATGCTAATAAAAACTTCCATAAATTAATAATACTTGACACTGGCAAATGTTCAAATGGAATAAGCCATATATAAACGAAGAAGAAGATACATGTTCTAAATTCAAATTTCATTCGCCGCGCCGCGCCGTTCAGTCGATACATACCAGCCAGTAATCCATACAATTTGCGTTTGATTTCTATGAATGATACATGTTCTAAATTCAAATCTCATTCCCGCCCGCTAAAAAGTTCTTAATGGAAATGACCTATTTTGCTCCCGCTTATATATAGGAACAATGAGACACTTTTCGAATAGAAGGGATGAAAAAATATATTCTCCTATTCTATAGTCTAGGTAACTTACCTTCGCCAAAACATACTGTATGAGGAATAAACTTATTAGTTTACGTTGTAATCTTCATTGACTTATAAAAATAAAAAAATGAAAATGTACCAAATATTAATTATAAACAGCTATTTTAAAGAACAATAAAGAACAACGGCTTTTAGTCTCGACTATTTGGTGCCATAACTGGTGTAAATGTCATCTCATATTCCCTTTAGACGTTCCCGTTTGCATCCCTTTCCTGGAGAGGACCTGGAAGCCTGAGGTCCGCTAAATTATTAAATTACAGCGGGGAATGTGCAGCGTGCAATAAACATTACGTCCGTGCCGCCGCTGCTGCTGAGTTATGGTGTCACTAACACAAACACAAAAACATATGTTATGCCATACGGAAATCTGAACTAAAAAACTTAACATTATTCTGTAACATAGTTGATAATATGAAGTTTATAATTCAATCAATTGGTTTTTTAAAAAGGGGATTTTCAAGTTAATTTTCGCTGGGCATATGAAGCAACTTCTTTGCGGCTTATATTAGGGACTCAATTCTAAAATAATAAATAAATAAATCCTGTGACGAACACACAGCGCCATCTAGCACCGTGGTAAGCTGCTAAGCTTGTGTTACGGTGACTAGACAACGGATATACCTACTTATATTTATTTTTATTTTGTAAATACATACATATTATACATAGAAATACGCCCAGACCGGAATACGGAAAATATTATACAAATATTTATTTTAAGCATAAATATTTGCACCCAGCGGGAATCGAACCCGCAACCTTCTGTATTGCAGCTAAGCGTTCGCCCGACGCGCCACAGGGGTCGTCACATATTATTGTTAACTCAATATACACAAATTGACGAATCAGTAAGTTTGTCTTTCCAGTGACGATATTATTCCAAATAGCTATTCCACGAGACTTTGTAAAATTCCATTTTTACGAAAATACCTAATAGTACGGAATCTTATAAAAATTTTGAATGATGCTATAAATGCATAAACATCTTTTTGTTTGTATTTTATGTGCAATTAAGGCTAAGCTGTGAAAATGTAGAGTGAGTGAGACAAAATAATTAATATGTGATCATGATATGTCAGAAAGAGATGCACAATTACTAGCTCTAGTCTAAAGCACTTAACGGCTAGAATATATAATAACTATCTAATACATAATGTAATTATTGTTAAAATAGTATTTACAGTGTTAAGTAGGAGAAATATTTAGTGATCAAAAACGTTTTTTACTATAAATTTATGTAAATATATTGGGCCCTACCATGCTCGTTTCTCGTTGTTTTGCAGGGCGATAGTAGCCCGACAACAGTCCTGCAAAAAATCGGTACCATGCACATGCTTAAACTGAACGATTTAGGTCTACTCTATTGTCTCTGGCCTGCAAACTCATCGAAACTGAATTTTGTTTGGCAGTCAGTTGACAAACAAAATTGTTGGACTGTTGTGTTATGTTGAATATAGTGCTAATTTTATAGATTTTTCTTGTTTTCGCGATTTTGTGTTGAAATAATACTCATTTTTCGTCTACCCTGAGGATGGAGCCTCTAAATTGGCTTAAAAACACATAGAATCGGCGGGCGTTGCAACAATGCTGATATGATACCTAGATGCTGATACCCAGAGATATGATAGATCTATTGCTGCTTATGTAATAAAAACAATGTGATTAGATCATTATGTCGATGTCTTATATCAAAGAAGTACTCCCAAGAAGCCCCTAACTTTTGAAGCTACCAGCCGCGGCAGCGCAAACCAGGGAACAATTGCTGCCAGGCATCAGTACCTACCAACTCGATTATTGCATAGATAGAGATACTTACCTCATTTTCCAGATATTGAAACATTGGGCCAAATGTAAAGTATTGCCACAGCTTACATAGTAGTTGGCGCCTCGGCGCTTGTAAGCTAATAATAAAAGAAATCCACATAATTTTTTTTTTATTTTTCATAATAACTTCCTACTTACAACACATAAAACGGATAGGTACCTACCTATGTATGTAATAAAAACAAATTGCCTAGGTACTTGCCATAGAAAACTAACGAACAAAAATGTTTATATATATACTAGCTGTAACCCACGACTTCCACCGGTATTCTTAAACAATTCCTTCAACTTCCCTCGACTCTACTTATCCTCACTCCATAAAAATCGTATTCACAGTGGACAACTCTCCTCAAGTCCGGGGTGAGGAGAGAACTGAAATTTAATGAAACGTTTGACAGTAAGTCACAATGTTTCAATAAGTTTCCATCAAGTACCAAACTCAGTGCAGTAAAAAAAAATGCAATATATGAGATTGCCCAGTTTCCTGGAGTGGTTGGCTGCATTGACTGCACACATATACTTACCTATAAAAGCCCCATGAGACAACACAAGGAAAGGCGAATCTCTATAAATGTACAAATTGTTTATGAGGCAAACTCACAAAATTTTGTAGCTCGGTGGCCAGGATCGGTCCATGACTATACAGGATATTTGCTAACAGCCCATGTTGCAAGCAACTTGAGAAATGTGATATTCAAGGCCTTCTTCTAGGTTTGTTTACTCCAGTATTAAACCCAAACAGATTAAAACTACAACCAGGCAAAAAACTACAAAATTTTTGATTCAGTAGTTTTAGAAACATGTATACTATAAATACTTTTCGTCAGATTTTTTACAACAAGTCCTTGGATAAACATCTTTAGATGCACTCTGTCTTTTAGAAAGTAGCCTATAATTAAGCACTAAATTGCATATTAACATTCTGCATTATTATAACATAATTAGTAATCAGTTTGGTACAAATGTTACATAGGAGTCATACATAATACATAGACGGTAAGGATATCCTATTAACATTATAAAGCTGAAAGTTTGTATGTATGTTTGTTACTCAACCACATAAAAACCGCTGAACCTATTATGATGAAACTCGAAATATATAGATAGTTGCCTGGAATAACACATAGGCGTTTTATCCTGATATTCCCACAGGGATCAGGACTTACGTGAGTGAAACCGCGGGGCGCAACTAATAAGGAAATAAAACTCTTTCATTTCAACTAGTTTTAATTGAGCAGCTTGGCGTTCCAGGCAAGTTTTTTTGTACAGTTTTGCTATCCATTTCCTCCTCTCTGCCAGCTTTAATCGATGGAGTTCCTATTCTCTCTCTTGTTCCCTTTTATAAGTAGCCTCCCGCAGGTTTAAACTCCTCTTGAAAAATCTGCACCTGAATATTTCTTTCTCCTTAAAAGATAAATTATAATTATATTATTTTCAATTTACGTCTGTTTTACACTGACTGCATGATGCAGGCAAATATAAAAATTGTACTTATTATATATTTAGTTTAATTTAAAACACTATATGTAAACAAATAAAATTATCTAGGTAAATTATCATATAATATTCTACTTTTTTAAATAAATGATACAGGAGTGTTTGAGCATCATCACTTCTATCTCATCTGATGATAGAAGTGATGATGCTGACTCATCTAGAATCATACAATATTGACTAATTTTTACCCAAAAATTAGTTTTTGTTTACTTAAGGTATCACTAGTGTTTATTTATATTATATTTCAAGAACAGATTCATGGATTCAAAAACCCGCTCCCAACCCTTTGGGAGTAAGAGAATAATACATACCAAGTTTCATAGTAATCAGTTCAGTATTTTTTGCATGAAGGAGCAACAATTTTTTCTTACAATATCACTTACTAGTTTTTGAAGAAATACTTGTAGTCTGTGCTTCATTAGTCTCTTCAGTTTGGGCCAAATAACATTATACTCTTTATCATCAGTGAGTACAGCTGTGTCCTGGCTTATTGATGAACCGGCTGACTTTTTTGGTGGGGCCCACCTCCAGTACGCAAACAGTCTGACGAGACATTTTCACTGCACTGAATTTAATTGTAACAAACTAATGCACAAGTCCGATGCCGAACGAAACCAGACGCAACGCAATGCAAAGAATGAATTGCGATGTAGGTAATTAAATAAAAATGAGCCCTTGTTTACATCGTGTTTTTTTCATTTCTTACCGGCGAGATGTAAACCGATTATGGCCATTTGGAATTTAGCCAGTGTCAAGTTTTTTTTTTTAATAAAATGGCTTTATGTGATCACAAATTCTGCCAAGGACACGTAGTGAAGAAAGTACAAAAGATTTTAGAATCTTTCCTCGATTAAACTTTTATTTTATTTATAAGTATTTTAAATTTGCAGAGTTTTGGCGGGAACGCGGGGAGGAGATGTGTTGCTAAGTTTTCATTTTTATGAAACCTAGTTCAAACGCGTGTAAATTGTTTAATTTCGGGGGCATATTAATCAATTTAGTTTCGTGTTTTTTATTAAAAATTTAGCAACACACAGAAGATGTGTTGCTAAATTTTTAATTATCATTAAATATCCGCGTTCCCGCCAAAACTCTTAAATTACTATTAAACCCTACGAGAAATAAATAGAATTTATACTTATTAGAGTTTGTTGATTAAACCTTTATTTATTTTGAGCATGAACTTTGAGCATGAGCAAAAGTTTTTTATTTTTAGAGTAGTAAATACTTGTGACACTATTATTATCCATAACGGCTTCGGAACGCGCCCTCACAGACATGAGAAGCTCTTGCCACGAGATAATTTGAGGGTGCGTTCCGAAGCCATGGTAGTTTTTTGAGGTAAGTAACTGGAAATAATGAAAATTAGAATTCAAATTTTTAAATTAAATTTAAAATAAAATTCAAAAGTACTACAATAACTCTAAAGTCTGCGTACATTGGAACTTTTTGATACAAATTATTATGAGGCGGTAGTTTACAGTAACTTTATAGAATATAATTACATCTCAGTCAACCATGAAAATGCCAACTGTAAAGTTAGTGAAAGCTCTTGTACTGAGTAATAATGCCGTTATTAAATAAAACGCGAGTAAAACCCGGTAAATATTGTGTTTTATTATTATGCAAAATCGCGAAAACTTAAGACAAAATTAAAATATTTAATAAAAATGAAACCATCAAAACGTTTACTTAGACTTTATTATAAAAACTTTTTAGAAATCTTCTCATGTAGGTACCTTCTTAGTACAGAAAAAAAACCTATAGATAAAATAAGTGCTTGTCTCTGAACGAGTTCTGAACCTATTTCATAAATTTTATTTAGTTGTATTAAACGTTGAACACTAATAAATTTAAAATAATGCTGCTTTGAAAAATCATTAAATATTATTTACAATATATTTATGTACAAATAATATTTTTTTCTGACCGCATCTTCATTTTAAGTTGAACGACATAAGCACGACTTATGGGTGGTCATGGTACGAAATTCCATACAAAACGCGTTAAACGTCAGTGAAAACTGCACGACTTATAAGGTCGCTACTGCGCATGACTGAACGAGAACGCGACGAGTTCGCGACGACTTATAAGACATTGTGGTAAGGGCCATTATCGAAATGTAATACTTTATATTTATTTAAAAATATATTTATAACACAACGCTACGCTTAGCTGTCTTTTAGAAAATTCTAAGCACGAAATTATATATAGACAAAAATATTAAATTAATTATCGCCAAATGCATTAAAAAATATATATTTTGGAAATATATAAAAATTGCACGATTAGTAAATTCTCTATCAAAATGTATGATGATAGGAATTTGTTTTAATTTTATAAAATTTAATTTTTGTGGATTTATGACATTATGCTAAACCATTTTGTCTATATTATAGTTTACAGGAAAATCAGTTTGCAACTGGTTTGCAATAACTAAAGTATCGATGTAATTTGTAATTTATTTGACATATAATTCACTTATTTCTTGAAATTTAGTCAACTTCACAATTTATAAATTATTTTTAAACTTAATTATGTTTAAGCATAATTCACAATATTAAGTGTTATAAAAACAAATATTTGTAACACAAACAAATTATTACAATGTCAATTTATTTATAAAATATGTATAATATTAGTTATAATAATATTCGTTTATAATATAATTAGGTGTTATTCATATTATAGTGATACAATATATAATTAAATAAATAAAATTGTAATTATAATTTAAAAATTTACAGAATTAATGAAAGCAATACGATTCGCTTGTTAACCTAATTAAAAAAATCATATGTAAATAGATTTGCTGTTGCATATACAAAATATACTTAGTTATAATTAATTATATAATAATGAAATATATGATTTCGTTAACCTATTTATAATTATAAAATGGGCATTGATTTTAGTGAACATAAAATATTATTGTTTAATGAGTGGCGCGACTAAAGTACCATTTATGTCCACGGTTGGACTTTTGTAAGGTATATGGCCCCGTGTAGAAAAATAAATTCTTTCTTCCTATACTAAAATTATAAAGAGGAAAGAGTTGTTTGTTCGCTTGTTAGTTCGTTTGTTTGTAATGAATAGGCTCCGAAAATATTGGACGATTTCAAAAATGTTTTCATCAATAGAAAGCTACAATATCGAGGAGTAACATAGACTAGTTTTGATCCCGGTATTCCTACTGGATCGGGATTAACGCGTGGGAAACCGCGGGACGCAGCTAGTATTCCACATACGCAGCATCCCAGGATTTTGGCCGCGTAATGCCCGATCCCTTGGGAATATTGAGAAAAACTAACCTATATGTTATTTAAAGTCCCCAATTTATCCGATTTTCATCGCAATCAGTCTAATGGTTTTAAAGTAAAAAGAGCAACAAACACACACACACAAACTTTCACTTTTATAATATTAGTACTACCTACTAATAGAATATAAGGTATTTCTCAATATTCTAATATTTAATTTTAGAATATCGAGAAAAGACAACGGATTTTAAGTAAACCCATAAAATAACAACATTTATTATTAGAAATTCGGATTCAGACCGGGTTTGTACATATTTTTTTAATTTAAAAATATAAATTTAGATTTATCTCAATAGTTCAGTACCTATACGGGTTACGCGAATGGGCCGTGGTCCCATAAAGACCGAGATTTTAAAATTTAAAATGTATATACACGATCTAGACCAGAATTTCTAATAATAATGAACAGAAATTGTGTAAGTTTAATAAGTGTGAAAGAACAGTTTAACAACTTTGAAACGTAGATTTTTTTGTTTCTTCCTTGTGGTCATGAGATGATGGTGAAAATAAACATAAATGGTTTATTATTTGTTTTTTTTTAAATCTATAACCCTATATTTTAAATAGATTTTTCTGGATTTTGAGATATCAAAATAATAAAAAAATGCTTAATAAATAAAAGTAACGTTATTAAATCGGGAACAACGATTATGATGAATAACAACACAGCCTTACCCGCTCAGATTAAAAACAAAAAAGGGTAGATACGTTAATTGGTGACAAATGAGACGAAATGAGGCAATAGAACTTTGTCTAGTGACGCATATGACAGAGATAGTGAGACGTTCCAGACTGTAGCGCGAACGAGATAGCAATCACTCTAGACGCAGTTTATCATCAAACAACGTTTTAAATGAAAAAAAAAAAATATACCACAAACAAATACTTTGTAAATAAATAACTGATAAATTAGTCAGTTTCAGTCGAAGTCTGAAAAAGAAGAAGTCTTAAGGAAAATGCGGAAAAACGAAAATGAGTAATACCTATAATAAATCAGATTACGAAGATTTAATTAGAAAGGGAGCGACGTCTCTTGGTGAATGTGTTAGCTGAAAGTTAATCATTCGCACTGGAAAGTAGTTCCTGTAGATGCGTTCAAACGAGTTACGTCGAAAGTAGTAGACAGGGAATCATATATGTATTTACAAATGCGTCGTTCTCACTGCCCAAGAACCTCATTCCGCTCTCCTTGGCAAAAGAGAATTGGTGCAAACCTAGTGCAAATCTTTGAAGCAAACTGAACGATTAATTTCTCTTTGGCGGCTTCCCGCCAAAGAGTTACATTACATTGCAGTTACAACTGCGTTGCAACAGTGGAAATAGGAATGTGTTAAAATAAAACTCATTTTATTGCTTTCATCATGATCATCATCATAAGCCCATAATTCCTATGTCCAGCAGTAGACTGTAACTACTGCTGGACATAGGAATCACCAATTGCACGCCACCTGGATCTATTCTCGGCTTCTCGCATCCAGTTTGTGCCAGCCGTCTTGAACAAATCGTCACTCCAACGTGCCTGGAGGACGTCTTACACTACGTTTGCCGAGACGCGGTCTCCACTCTAGAATTCGTTTACCCCAACGGTTGTCGGTGAATGGTTATACTGCTTTAATCGCGTGCAATTGCAAATTGCAACAATGCTGATAATAAAAACAACGCGATTAAAACCGTAACATGTGAAAACATTAGAAAAATCTGTACCTGCTATTTTGTAGACGATTAGCTAGAGTGGTTTTCGGAATGTTGAGAAATGGTTAAAATATCTACTTGGATACAATTGTCTCATGAAGAAGTTAAAAACTTATTTTGTACCTTTATACCATATTTTAATTCAGATTAATATTGATTATTCGATATTATAATTTTAAAATCAAATTAAATAATACCATTTGCAAAGGTACCAAGTTAAGTGCTGGTGAAATTATATAGATACGTAACATCTCTGTAACATGATGAAGCAAATAAATGACATTATTCATTCTTCACTAATATGAGTAGCAATGTATACCAAGGGAGGCAATGCAAAGTAGCCAATTGAAAACTTTAATGTGATAGAAATCATAAGCTCGTATGACTTTGTTGGTAGGCCACCAATCCTCAGTGGTCTCATCCGTCATGAACGGGTTGGGTATGCGGCGAGGGTTCTCAGGGAACCCGTAGATCGTCGCCTCGATGTTGGCTTTGAACGAGAAGTAGAAATTAAACTGCAGGAACACCGCCGACTTGAAGTACAGGAAACACTCTGTTCTGCAAACAATAAATTATAAAATAGCATTATGCCTACATAGTTATTCGATTCCAATCTAAAAACCTGCATCGGGATTATTTATATCAAACAAACGAATAAATTTTGTTTTACTTCTTGAAATTCTTTGTTTTTTTTTTAGATATTTTTAAGGTTTGTGCTACCACCTAGCATGCACCTAGCTCAAGTCTTATAAATCACGTAGGAACTAGCCCTTACAAATTTGAACGTATTAAGTCTCTGGCATAGTTGGCGTCCGGCGGTGATGGAATGTTTTCTGTTTATTTAGACCTCCTCTATCCAAGTACATAATTTCATCGAACGACAAAAGATTGAAAAAAAAATCAAGATGGCGTTCGTCGACTATGCCATGGCCCATACATGGATTTAAGTTCACTACGCTGTGCTGTTCCATATTCATGGTCTAAGCCGTAACAACTAATTTCCGACTTCAAAAAAAGGAGGAGGCTCTCAATTCGTCGCGTATTTATATACTTTTTAAGGATATTCACCTATTATGTAACTTTACTCTTATCCTTACCTACTGTCTGTCTCCTAAAAATCTGTGCAGACCTATCCATCTCTATTTAACATAAAGGGTGGTGACACTAAAGCGTCTCGCTTTTTGTGGTATCAGATAGGCTAAGGAAGGACACCAAGCCAGAGTAGTGTGTGCGATATCCCTTACTTCCTATAGTCACGTGGTCTCTCCTGTCCCCTCGGACTACCCTGTATCTCGCGATGGCAGTAATGCTCGATCCACATGGCTGCGTTACTCTTAGCACTCGTCTCCTGAAGGTTCACGACCGCACACGAAAACGCTGCGATGTCGTTCACTACCAACTTCAACAAAAAACACTTGATTAAGCGTATATACGAATTGTTTTCATGCAGATGACTTAAGAATATATCCTATTGTAGGTACACGTCAATCTGTTATACCGAAATTTGAAAAAATACACGCAATTATAACTAGTTTCACAAAAAAATAATTCAGCAACTTAATAAGTTTCGTTTCTGCCAAAACTCAAAAATTTCGATAGGTTCATCCATGGTTCATCCACAAGCAGTGACAGTGGCAGCAGATTAGAGATTAGTCGTTCACTGAGATGTTTCATTTTAAGCATGTCCATGATACCGACTTTTTGCAGGCCTTTGGTCGCTCTACAACAGAACGATGAAATAACTGAACGATTTATCATGGTAGGCCAGAATGTCTTCATCTTAGATTAAAACAAAAATGAGTAGATACGATGCCTAGTTACGACAAATGAGACGATAAAACTGGGTTAAGCTGACAAGCTACCTTCAGTTGAATACCCAGTTGATTAGGATTTCGGTTTAGTGGTTGATATCTTATTCGCGCTGCTGTCTGGAACGTTTCACGTTAATTGATTGATTGATTCATCATTATTGATTGCAATGTAGCATGCATGCCAGATAAATGTGCACACGACGGGCGCAACTGCATAACATTATCTAATATCGCGATTGGTTCCGATTTTGACCACGTCCAACTCTATCTGGCAAACACTCTACACTTCATATTGGGAATGTTTATGTAGGCATGTATGTGTTCCTAGCTTATTTAACGAATAGGAAATGTTAGTATATACAGCATCTTCCTTTTTTTGTTTTAATGATTAAAGTACAATATTTTGAGCTGTTTTAAGTAATGAAATTATTAGCTTTTTTCTTAAAGTATAAATTTATTAACAGTGTCTTGCTGCAAATTGATAATCTCTTTTCTTATATTTTTTACTGTACTATAACCGTAATCCATCAAAAACATTTTTGTGGTTAAGTCCCTTTGTAATAAAAATCAGACTAAGTTCAATTTCTTAAGGATTGAGTTCAAGTATACTTACAAAAAAATATCCTTGGCCAAAGTTTTTGCTCATAAGAAGTTCAGCAGATTCCTTATAAATGACAGAACCCCTCTTGCTTCGCTCGCACTGCCCCTGCTCCATCGGTATTTTTTTATTCGCTGCAAATAGGGAAGGTTTATTATTTATGTATTTTTCACCGATTTCACCACTAAATTCTAAAAACCTAGTAATAATAAAAATAAAATTAATATTAGTTCAATCATTATTGACCGAGCGAGCGTAGCGAGCGAAGCGTCTCTAAGCGTCTCAGCTTCAAGTTTGACCAAATTTAATATTGGGGAGTTGGTTTCGCCATCTTGACGCCCATAAATTTTCTTTGGTCTGTCAGTGTGTTGGTTCTCCTCTACAGGTCGTATCTCTGAACCTATTTTGATCTATTCTTATTCCTCTTTTCTATCCCTAATCTATAATTCCTATACTATTACCATTTTTTTCTATCCTATTCTATTTCTATTGGACGATCGAATAGAAATTGGGAATCGGGTGATTAAAACTTTTTAAAAATATTAACAAATCCTGTTAACAGGGAAAATGTTTTGCCGGCGAGCGCCAGCAATAGTGCTAGCAAAAGTCCTGCCTAGTTTACAGGGATTGGACTGGCTCTTATCACGCACAATGTAGCACAAAGGCGTTATAAGATATTTACAAGGGCAATTTACTACATTGTGTGAATGAAACCGCTCCTTTATCTTCCGCTTCACTTCCATCCCGGTTGTTAATTATCTCCGATAGCTGTCGTTAGGAAAACTATAACACTAGGTGAGCCACACCACTACCCATACAAAAAGAAGAAGAAGAAGAAACAAGGCAATAGCGATTTCTGATATTACTGCTTCCTATGCCGACCACCCTTGGACGAAATTAATCTCTTATGCTTATAATACAGCGTCCTCGGAGGCACTGTGATACCGTAACGACACTGCTCTTTACTGTCTATAGTACCGAGGGTACCTTCCCTGTTTTGGTTAACAGCAACAATAGTAACAGACTATAAGAATTAACTTTACACAAATATATCTGATCTATGGAGTGATTACTGACCAGCGTACATGATCAGCTTGATGGGCGAGAGTCTCCTAATACCGATGCGAATGGCCTCCGAATCCTCATCGTCGAAAGACGAGGCGGATGTCACCTCGTCGTTGATCCAGGGCAAGTAGTCGTAGAGGCTCAAGAAGCGGGACGGAGCACCGCAACCCGGGCCGCGTACCGAGAACCCTAGCTGAGATAATCATACAGGCGTTAGTGATGCTGATACTTCTTCCTTACAATTATCATTTCTGGATTTAATAATAATGGCGATTTATTGATCACCTTCGAATGATAACGGACAAGAATTTATAATTCCATTAAAAGATGATTTCCAAACAATCACACACAGTAAGAAAATTGTCAAAGGTGTGACATAAATATTAATCTTATACCTAAACCAACAGATATAAAATACATAAAAAAAAACTAAATCAATTGATTAAATATGCTACCAGAATTCGCATATCAGCAGATCCCATCACCCCTTTAAGAGAGGAAACTTGTCTTGACCACTTATTTATGCTGAAAATTAATTCTATTTAAAACATGACTTTTATTGCAATATTGGTCACTTAAATTATAGCACTTGAAGTTTAAAAATTTGGTGATAATAACTATCGGAAAACTAAGTTCAAAATTGATTGATCGGAGGATCAGTCAATCAGTCAGGACAAAACATTTTATAGAAATAGATAAAGATTGCTCACCAGTTGCCAGTGTCCCCAGGCCTGGCGCGTGATGAGCGCTTGCCCGGATTCCCAGATGCATGGCTCCATTGGATGTTCTGACACGACGCACGTCGGAGACACGGGGGCTCTCATCTCATACGTCAACTACATTGGAACCGATATCGCCGTTAAACGCTTTAAATAATCATCGGGAAAATATCGCTAACCAAGAAATAAATTAGACTCTTCTTCAGTTTTTCATTTCTCAACGAAAGTAAAATAACTATTATCAAAAAACGCCTTAAAAAATTTCAATTTTGGTAGGATTCGACACCTTGACTAGTACCTAATATTTCATTTTACCACATTTAACATTTTCGTCACGAGATCGATACCTTTCAAGGAGTTTTTCGTGTTATTGCGAGTAAGGGCTCATAGAGACTAAAAATGAAACTTAACACTCCTAAGTTTTAGACAAGTTAAAATTGCAATGAAAAATAATAACGAGTGGATAACATAGTACAAGGCTGCCTTCCCGGATATAATTTTAGGCTCTAACGAAGCTTACTTACATGTGAAGAGTTTGTCCGGTAGACTTAGGTCCATTCTTACCTAAAAGCCTGTGGTTGGCGTAGATGGTGTTACTAGTACGAAATCCTGAATCGCGATGTTAACTTCCTTTCTGAGATAAGCTTTTGTACAACTACCGACGAGACGTCGTCGGGCCGCGGCCTACCGAGCAACACCACCTGCCCGGTGGAAGATCTGTCCTTTGGAGGTACACTCCACCTTGTACCACGAAAAGTCTTTGGTATAGTCGACGGTAGGTTTTTATTTTGTTATGAGTTATTTGTTGACAGTATCCTCATGGTGTGTGCTAGCTTTTAAAATTATTGGACAAGCATTGGACATATTAAAATGTTTCACCATATAGCAGTTTTTATACTACAGATGCTGAAAGTTGAGTAGATGAATAAATATTAAACTAAGATTTAGGTTTAGGGACGCCCAGCTTAAATTAAATATTATAAACAAAAAAGGGAAGATGCATTATTGTATTCTAACATTTCGTACTAGTTAAAAGAGCTAGAAACACCTACGTGTGCAAATACACACCTTGCATAAACATTGCCAACGTCGTGTGTGCTTGCCAGATAGCACAGCACGTGGTCAATGTCAGAAGGGAACAAATCGCTGCATTAGGTAAATAATGCCTAATGTTAGGAAGTGGTGCCCCAGTCGATTCCATAAACAAACTGAATGAATCTAGCGCGTCAGCTGGACGCAGTTTTATCGTATCATTTGTCGTGTATAGGTAAAGTTTCTTCCCTTTATTGATTTAATCTAAAGCTGGGGTCCTACGGAGCGATGTATTCCGCGCTGCGCCACTCCTATCGAGAGGCGTCACGACACGTGGTGGCGTTTTCCGATCCGTCGGGAGTCGGTAAGTTCAAAGGCGCATCTGCGCCTGTACAAACTCATTTCATTTCACCAGCATTGATGGCGCGACGTGGAGTGGCGCAGCGCTGCCTGTGATCCATGGGACCCCTGCTTTTAAGGTAGATACATACTTCATTTACGCTATAAAACTCGTCGCAGTCCTTCGTATCTACAAAATTTACGCTGTATGCTTCTTTTTCTAATTTATCGTTCGCTAAAATTAAAAAAATATATATATTAGAACAAAAAACCCATCATACATGCCTAATTGCGCTCTAAACGCATGAGACCACTCACCGACTCAAATAGCTATGCAGTACGCAACCTAATTGTTAAGCGTGGAACTTAATGAGAGGCCAAGAGTTTGTCTCTGATGTCACCCAATAGTCAGTGCCTATTTGCTTGGGAAGCTACTGGTGAATATCGGGATAAAAAGTAGACTGTGTTATTAACGTTATCCAACTACCTAAGTATATTCAAAGTTTCATCACAATCGGTTCAGCAATTTTTGCGTGAAAGAGTAACAAAGTCACATACACATATATATACATGCATACAAACTTTCGCGTTTTAAAATATTAGTAAGGTGTAGAGAATAGATACAAGGAATTCCTGTTGGAAATGAAATAGAACCACTGTTCTTACCACTCCCCATCTTCACAGTAAATAAGTCCACGAACGTTACTTGTCCTCGTAATGGCAGACAGACTGGTAGCACCGGCTCTAACAAACAGAAAGAAAAAATATTTTTTTAACAAATATTTACCAAAAAATAACTTTTCTTAAAGGTATACCACCTAATTTAAAAAAAAACTGGTTAAGTACAAGTCGGACGCTGACTCACGCGCTGGGTTTTGTACTGTACGATACAGATGTATGTACAACTGTGTGTGGGTCTGTAATTGATGAAATATAATTAAAGACCTTTGCATTGTATCGGTTAGCTTATATTTTATTCAGCAGAGCTAAAATATAAAAACGTGGGAAAATAATTTATTCCATACCATTGTATTCTCTTCATCTCCCTGT
Organism: Idaea dimidiata; assembly: GCA_949358125.1. Classification (NCBI taxonomy): domain Eukaryota; kingdom Metazoa; phylum Arthropoda; class Insecta; order Lepidoptera; family Geometridae; genus Idaea; species Idaea dimidiata. The sequence continues at coordinate 15,417,343 of OX442334.1, forward strand.
TGCAGTCCACTGCTAGACATAGGCCTCTCCAATTGCACGTAACCTGGATCTATTTTCGACTTCTCGCATCCAGTTTGTGCCAGCCGTCTTGCGCAAATCACTCACTCCAACGTGCCTGATGACGTCCTACACTACATTTGCCGACACGCGGTCTTCACTCTAGAACTCCATTGTATTCTACATTCATGTAATAAATGAATTTTGTATTTGTACACGTGCGAGTAATAATTAATTGAATATTTGATACCTACTTGGGTTATCCCCAATGCCGGTTTCGCCGTATGTTTTAAGTCTGACCAAGGCGATGGTTGCATAGGTGACCTCCTCTTCAAACTCGGGATGCAGTATATAGTCGATAACATCGATCACGTACTGAGTCTCTTTGCTGTGCCAAAGGAGAAGCTTTGTGGTGTTCCTGTTACACAGAAATTACCAGAACTTAAAAACTAATCATTAATACACCATCACGGGGGTAATCCATCCAGGAAAAGAATAATCGTGCTAAATTTCATTTTAACATCAATATAATTTGCAATTTTTATAATTCGCTAAACATGAATGGAAACTTTTAACCGATCTACAATTGAAACTTTATTCACTGATTTTTTTAATCGAAAAATAGCAATTGTGCCATAATGACCCATATCATGCAATGACCGATGCAATGACCCATAATAAAACAAAAATAAAAAAACACAATTTTAATAATAAAGGCTCACGCAATTTGTGGATATGGTATTTTGGAGATGTCGTCCGCTGGTGCGACGGCGTAGCCCGGGTGAATTAGGATCCCGTGTGTGAACACAAATTTATCTTCACCATCAATTTCTGTATCGACACAACAAACGAATTGAGTAACATGTAAAATATGCTTTGAGCAATATAAACATAAGAAATATTAAATTGGAGTTAAAGCGACATCTCACGTCGGAAGTGGTATAGCCGAGCCAGTCAATAATAGTTGTTAAATAATAATTATCATTAAGGTTAGATGGCACTGAAACTATTTAAACAATAAGTATGAGCATTTTCATTGGTTACACAATATTTCGTAAATTTGTTTTTATTGCTCAAGGCATATTTACTAGAAATGTTTTTAAAGGAAAAAATCATTTTCAAAAATTCACTTGCGGCGAGATTTGAACTCGCGTCCCTGGTTACACAATGTCACGTGATTCCCGTGTAGCACAAAAGTCCCCACTTGTAACCATTGTCGTCAATCGTATCTTTAAAAATGGCAATATAGAAAAACTAAAACAAATCGAGCACGTGATACACTTAAATCATTTTCATCTCTCCTATTCTGAAAGTTTAATTTTCATGGGTAGATAACCGGGTTGAAAGTGGCTCATTTCCATTCCTAGGGTGGAAATTATGCTTCATTTTTCAATTAATGCAACCATTCGACACTTTTTTCTATAGAAAAATTGTCAAATACAAGAAACCAAAACGTCAGATTTTAGTCTGACATTAAAAAAAACGTACCATACTTTGTTTTCGTTTGGCTATGACAATTTAATTACTTTTCTATTCTGCCACTTGCCATAATACCATGATTGCTTCCTACTTTTTTTCACGTGTCAGCATTGCCGCTTAGATGCACGGCGTGACCAACTCGATTATATTGTGGCCAAATAGATACCTAAATCTAGGAAAAAAATCTAATTTAACTTGATATTTAAACTGATTCTCAATATATACCTGTTTTATAAAATGTGTGAGTAGTATTTAAATTTCCTCACGGTCAAAATGAAAAGTAGAGTGTTTAGCTCGGGTAAATATCAAGCATTTCACCCTCGAACTGTAGGTGCTCGAACGAATAAAAATAAAAATCTATTACCTAATTCAATTATTATATGGCTTTGAATTTAATTTTAATATACCCACTAAAATTATGTTGAACGACTCCTAGCCACGGAAAGCGGCCAATATCGGAAACATATCCATCCGGCAGAGACTGTTCGACATCTGTAGCACAACGGATGTGGTTCCAATTGATACTCAGAGTTTTATGAACTGAAACGGAATAAAATTAAACCAGTGCCATATGCGTAGATGGAGTATATGTCTAGTTTGAGAAGGCAATGGTCATATTTTACATAAATGGGGAAAAGAGTAGACCCTAGGATGGTTTCCTGTGAAATGCCAAACGTCACAGGAGCTCCGTCACAGAATCAGCCACCTTAACAACCTGCGTACGACTAGTTTAGCAGACTTTAAAGATATGGTGCGAAACCCGTCTGACACCTTTTATTTAACAAGATGGGAACGGAGACGGTGTCAAAAGCCTTCGACAAATCTAAATTCACAACCAGACGCCTGTTTCTACGATCGATCAAAAGAGTGTGTTACAGTAGAAAAAAAGCAAAAAACTGAAACGTGAAACCTGGAAAATAAGTTTAATTTTAAACCAACATCGCAAATTCAGATGATTTAAAAACTAGAACTAAATTAAAAACTAACAACTAGAATTAAATTAAAAAACCGACTTTCAAAAATAGAACAAAAGTAACCTCTACACACAGTGCCACCGACTTATCTGTTTCGTCATTTGATATGGATAATGGACCCTGCGAGTAAAACTGCCCGACTTTAGATGACGAAACAGAAAAGTCGGTGGCACTGTTTGTAGAGGTTATTTTTGTTCTATTTTTGAAAGTCGGTTTTTTAATTTTTTAATTATTTTCACCCTTTTTAATGTACATACCTACCTACTTACGTCTGCCACTAAAAGTCGCCAAAATTGTAACCGTAATTTTAATTATTGAGGAGCTGGCTAATGAGAAGGTGGTTTCAAGTGCTGTATCAATCAGTAGATACCTAGTTCTTTAGGGGCTGATTATTTTGGGTAGAAGTGCAAAAATGAGTAATTTATTACATTCTGGACTCAACAACTCAACTCTATACTCAACAGATTCTCACCAATTTTCATGGCACTACCACCATAATGTGAGCTTCCACCTTTCCATTAAAATTAGAACCAGCTCAATCGGTCAAGCCATCTTCGAGTACCTAATCGGTGAACCGATAATATACGTGACGAATTACCGATAATATACGTCCTTTTTTTTGATGTCGGTTAAAAACGAACTTTTGTAAAAAGTTACTCTTTTAAAAAGATCAACGTGTTTAGCTAGACTTACCTATAATTATTAGTATGACAATATAAATTGATGACATTTTGTTCAGCACTCCAAGACCGTATCGTACGTGTCTCTTCCGCACTTCCGAAGTAATTATCGTACAATACTGCATCACTGAGTGATATCCCCAATATTAATAATCCATTGAGCAGTGTTGGTAGTAAAGCGGCGTCGACACCGACGCGGACGGTTCTATTGGGCAAGACTGGCTTGGGAAATAAACATTGCACGTTTGCCGTTCAACATGCATAATATTTTATGCAAATTACATGCAAGCTTTACTTGTATACAAGTAGGAAAAAATAATATTTCAAATTAATTGTTATTGTTTCTACTATATGCTATCGGTGTTGCTTGCCGAATCATTTTTGAGATGACAAACTAATTTTCAACTACCTCATATAACTTGTATCTTTTATGTGGAAATTTGAAATGTGACGGCAAGTGTGACGTATTTCCGTGCAAGACTTGCGCAAACGCGGATCGCGGCCTAAACCTTTTTAAGTATTCCCACGAGCAAATCGTTAGAAACAACATAATTGTTCGTTCTGTTGTTGTTTATAAATTTTGTGCGTTTCTGGTAAAGCGTCGATTTTATTTTCTTACTTTAGATTCTACATGAGCGCGAATTTTGCGTTGATTACCCATTTTAATAACGAAATGTCCTGCTAAAACTGTAATGCAGCTATAATCTACGAAATAACCACGAATAGCGGCGGATATGTTATTTTGTCGTCCTTTTATAGCGCGAGAACAGGCCGGCAAAAATCGGTACCATGAGCATGCTTAAAACTGGTGAACAAGAAATCTCTACTCTATTGTCTTTGGCCTGCGAACACTGACCCATGGAGGTAAGATCTAAGTCCATTCACTGACCCCATATATGGACAAGAGAAAGTTTATTTTATTTTATTGCCGATTTGATTTGCGCCATCTGGCCGCTGTCAAGTGATGGTGGCCATCCACGGAACTAATAATATTAGAGATGAGGCTGTATGTACGTATCTACTTTTGATTTCCACTAAAATCAACAAAATTGATGATGATGAAACTATAATTTTAATTATAGAGGAGTTTGCTGATGAGAAGGTAGTTCATAGTGCTCCATAAATCAGTACGTAGTTCTTTAGGGCCGATTCTTTTTGGTAGAAGTCCAAAAATTAGTAAATTACTGCATTCTGGGATGCTATTCTGTCCATCATTCCGAAAATCCTCATCGATCTGATGAGAATTTTTATGGGACCACCTCGGAGGGCCACCTTTCTATTAAAAAATAACCATCTCAATCGGTCAAGCCATATTCGAGTAATCGGTGAAAAAACATAGAGTACATATAGGGCGACGAATTGGGCACATCCTCCTTTTATTGAAGTCGTTTAAAAACGAAAAAGGATTGTGGTAGACACCATCATCTCGGGAACGTGCGGAGGTGTGGAGTTGTCAAACCATTTACTGAGGTCTTTAAAATTATATTTTCATGTTAAATGATATGCATAAAACAATTATTAGTGTTTTATTTTACACTCAGCAATATGACTTTTTATCACATTGTCATTTTGCTGAGTGTATGGTGTGTATAATAATAATTAATAAAACTTTACTACGTTACCAGAATACGTAATGGTTATGGCCTTGTATATCGGTAACATCACCAAGTTTGTTATATGTACGTGTAAGTACTTCCATTATTTTCTTTACTTTTTCGGCAGGGTAACCATCGTAATCAGGGTCAGCTCCTAATTTTGTATCTAAGAATCTATCGTCTATAAATTCTGTGCGCCCTAATCCCATATAGCCGTCGTATATGAAGTCTAATACGCTATGAACATTTATAACCGTAAAATAATGACAAATCTCTTCTGATCTCAAAGCCATAGAGAACGCAGCCATCCCGATGAGTCCGTCGTACAGCCAATACCTGTTCTGGAGAGCTCGATGCCATGCGGCACCAGATTCGATACCAAATTTAGCCCAATCTCCTAAAATGCAGTGAAACCAACCCCATTCAGTCTGAAAAAAAAGAAAGTTTTTAGTATTGAAAATAATCCATTAAGTACCTTATTATGTACACTGTCACTATTATACAACTATAATTGGCCATTTCATCTAATTTTAGATGATTTATGCAGCGCAAGCAACTTTGAATCCATGCTATTTTATGGCGCTGTTTGCCCGGGCATTGTTAGGTGGAGTAGGCTTGCCCAGCACCTATACCACCCTCCCAGCTTAGTCAGCCATGCCTAGAGGAAAGAACTGGTCAATACGTCTGGAGCTAACTAAGCAGTGGGTTTCCTCACGATGTTTTCCTTCACCGTATGAGCGATGTTATTAACGCACATAACTTTTCCGCAAGGAAAAAGACATAGGTGCGCGGTCAGCCGGGATTCGAAACCACGACCTTCGGAATGAAAGTCGGGGTATCTGCCACTAGACCAACACCGCTCTTTTACACAACTAGGATTATACAACTAGGATTACAATAATAGTAGATGTACCAGTGTACACACATGTATCCTGTAGCCTTCACCTTTCTTTTACAAAACCACTTGGGTAGGTACATACCTTAGGGCAAGGAACTATATGCTTTTTTGTCCGTACGACGTATTTAAACCAAGGCATTGGTACCTTTTTAAAGGCTTTTACATATTGAAATCCAACTATATGCGCTATATCGTTTTTACGTGGTGTAGATGATTTGTATTCTAGCCTAAAATACCAATAAAATATATTACCACTGTACCTTACTAGGTACAGTGGTAATATATTACTAGGTACAGAATTGGAAAGAAATAACCCTATAAACTACTGTTTATAGGGTTATTTATTTCCAATTCGAAACCATACACGTTAGTTTTATATATCACTAACAAGTTTTGTTGTAACCTTTTTGGAAAATCGAAGTAGTTTTCGAATATATTGATATTGATTTAAATTTTAGTTGTTTCTTGGAGTTGGAGGTCATTGACTTTAAGTTTACCTTTTATTTGTACAACTAGACTACTAGACACAATTATTTTTTAAACAACTGGTTTTTATAGATACATAAACTTAAATAAAAAAAAAACAATTTCGAAATTCACAAAAGTCGTAGAACAAGTTGTTCCTTTTCATGTATAAAAATATCCCCATACGAATTAGAATTGGAAAGAATTATTTAACTATAATGTGGTAATTGATTCAATCGACATCTTGAAAATATTGGTTTTCGGGAAAAGAGCTCAAGTGACGTGACATTGAAAATCAATAAAGTTTATAGCAAAAAAAGAGAAAGTAATTGAAAAAAATTACCGACTGACCGACTTAAAAATAAAAAGACCAAAATAACCTCACCTGCAAACAGAGTGCCACCGACTTATCAGTTATGTTATCAGAAGTCAGGCACTCAAACTACAATTTCATTTCCTATCCAGTAAATTTGCCCGACTTTAGATCATCATTCATTACATAGTATAAGGTGTCAACCTTGAAAAGTTTACTATAAAGTTAGCAAAAGCTCGGTCTATAGTATAATAATGCTGTTATTAAATAAAACCGCGAGTAAAACCCGGTAAATATTGTGTTTTATTATGCAAAATCGAGAAAACGGTTAAGTAGTTTTTGCGTGAAAGAGCAACAACCTCACATTCATACATACATACTTACATACATACAAACTTTCGCGTTTATAATATGAGTAAAATTGTACTTAACAATAAAATTTGTGCCCGAGAGGTCTACTTTTCGTAGAAAAGCTAGTAAATAAAATAATTGTAGGTATTATTCATTTTACCAATGTGGAGCACCTCTACTGCAAGTGTAAGAACCATCCATTAGCCTAAATGCCGTAGTCCAGAAGGATAAATCATATCCACAGGGAATAGGGTGTGAAATGTTCACTGTGTTAGGTCTCGAGTACTGAAAAAAAATGGTCAAGGCATAATCAGATTCCCGCATGGAAATCCCGACGAAACACAATAGGTACAAACTTTAACTTTATTTTTAGGGTTTCGTAGTTAACAAGATAATCTTTAGTTCAGTTCAGTGGTTAATCTTAACAAACTTGTTTTACAAGGGGAATCTGATTAAGACCGTCAGGCCGCTCACGAGGGGCAGCAGCCCGGTTATAGGGGTCCCCTCTGGCCTGTGATTGTAAATAACCAGAGGTATATTATTCACTCAAACTCGTAATATACTCGAAATATGATAAATATAAAATAATATAAATATTGAGTGGTGTAAGTCTAGCGGTAGAGACCCCTACTTTAATCCAAAGGTCGTGGTTTCAAATCCGGGCCGCAAATTCTTGAAGAAAAAAATATGTGCGCTATTAACATCACTCTTACGGTGAAGGAAAATATCGTGAGGACACAACAGCCCAAGTTAATAATTCTCAAAATATTCTTTATTTTTTCGTCTTGAACGATAGTATTGGTCACTAACCGAACATCAGTAGTAAGTTCAGCACGAACTTACTACTGATGTTCGGTTGGATCGGTCGGTACGTTTCGTAATATTACGTAAGATTAACCTGAAAGCCAGGTTAATCGGGAAACCGCGGAAGACTCGGAATACCGCGGAAGACTCGCAAGTGACCGTAGTCCCCGACACAAAGTAGAGTGAGGAACCGGTGGAGTTTTTCGTGGGTAAACCTATGGCCGCCTAACACTCTAGGCCATAGGGAGCCCCACATACCGCGTCGCTCTCCCCCGAGAGTGGCGTGACGGTGCATCAGGCTGCATTTTCTCAACCATAAAAAAAGGTTAATCGGGAACACACAGTTAAAACTTTAACTTTTTTAGTGTATACACATAATGTATGGTAATCCTTCTATATATACATTCTAGGGGGACCAAATGCTCTTGATGGCAGCAAAGCCAGTACACTTCCAAAGGACAATACTTGTATGAACTAACCTGACTTCACGTAGTTTTGATGGATGCCATTCAGTCTTCGAGGAGAGGTGGTTTATGACCCAAGGATCCGAGGCGGGTTCCAATATCTGATCAGCTTGAATCGATGCACAATTGATACACACGCGTCGTGGAGACTAATCCCTTTTCGCAATAATAAGATGAAATTCCGTGGAAACTATGATTAACAATTTATCAAAATCCAAACGATCCACATTTGAAGAACACGTTTTGTTACGACGCCATCACGTCAGCATCTCAACTCTCGTTCCTTCTCATTGGTTGATGTTCACACAATGCGATTTGAACTCTCGCTTGTCATTGGATTAAATGCATGACGTCACGACCAAAAGAGCACTTGGATGCGTTTTAAATTAAGAAAGAACACGTAACTTAATGAAAAATTAACTTATAATGTTAGAACAAAAGGCTGGACGATACATACCGCCCACCAAAATACAACATTGTATTTTTAAATAACTATTTTGCAACTCACTAAGATTATTGCTTCTATAGATACGTACAAGTACATGCATATGAACAACTAAAACTATGAAAACTAAAATTAATTTAACGATTAAAATATGATCAATCAGATTGATCCGGTAGTGGGCATAGCTTCACCAAAGGACGAGTTAGAACTGCTCCATTAGCCATACGAATGGATGCAACACGTGTCACACCGTCCGGGCCGGGAAATAATTTTACGATTCGAGCTAATGGCCAATATAACGGAACGGCGTTGTCTGTTTTAACGATAATCAAAGAACCCTTAGCCAGTGGTTTGGAGGTCTTGGTCCACTTCGCGCGCTGGGTCAACGTGTGAAGGTATTCGGACCTCCAACGTTTCCAGAATACTTGTTGGAAATGCTGTATAAGTTGCCATCTTTGAAGCCGATTTATATTTTCTGTAGAAACATCTTCATCTGGAATAGATGTTAACGGTTCAAGAGTAAGAAAATGGCCAGGTGTAAGTACCGAAACGTCGTTTGGATCTGAACTTAAGGGACAGAGTGGTCGCGAATTTAAAACAGCCTCAATTTGTGTAAACAGAGTTGATAACTCTTCAAAAGTCAAACGTTGACCGCCCACTATACGATACAAATGTGTTTTAACTGCTTTGATTTGAATTTCCCAAACTCCGCCCATGTGTGAAGCGGCGGGTGGGTTATACTTAAAATTGATTTGCTCTAATTGAGCAGCGTTTTGAAGATAAGCTTTTAGTTGACGATGAGCACCAACGAAGTTGGTCCCATTATCACAATGAATGGTAGAAACTCTTCCGCGTCTACTGACAAAACGTCGAAGAGCAGCGATAAATGCATCAGAGCTCAAATCTGATACAAGTTCTAAATGAAGTGCCTTAGTAGTAAGACATACAAACAAACAAAGATAGGCTTTATTTGTCTTAGCCCCTCTGTGGCGACCTGATTTAATAGTAAAAGGGCCACCATAATCCACTCCTACCACAGAGAATGGTTTGACTTGATTCAATCTGAAGGACGGTAAATCGCTCATAAATGGTTCAACGGGCTTTGGATTTGTACGATAACATTGAATACATTTTGATAAGCAACGCCGTATAGAACGTTTGGCTGAGAGTATCCAAAACTGTTGAGTGAGAAGATGGTGCATAGTGTTGAGACCAGCATGACAATTCTCGCGATGCATTGCCAAAATGATTTTACTAGTAAGAATAGAATGGCTAGGTAAAAATGCTGGATGTTTGTGTTCATACTCTAAACCTGAACGAGCCAGGCGACCGCCCACCCTGAGAACACCCTGACTATCTAAGAAAGGGTTTAACTTTCGGAAAACTTTGGAAACTAATAAACCCTTGTTTAAGCGACTTATTTCATCATGAAAATGCTGAGTTTGAATGTGTTTAACAATGATCATTAACGCTGAATGAAGTTCAACCCTACTTAAACAATTTTCGCTCTTACTAGAGGTATTAGCATAAGAACGAAGATTACGAAGGAATCTAAGACAATAACCGAGAATACGTTGGATTTTTCGAATTGATGAATAACGATCCAATAGGAAATCCAATAGATGTGGAACTTCTTTGTTTGTAATAAAAACATGGGTTTTCTCTTCCCCGCGAAAGCTGTCACTCTCAGACTCGCTCACCACAGTTGAAGGCCAATGATCAATAGATTGAGAGAGCCAAACTGGTCCCGCCCACCATAAGGAATTGTTGATGATGTCCGCTGGAAGCAGACCACGAGATGCTATATCAGCAGGATTATCCGAAGAAGGTACATGGTTCCAAATGGCGTCAGGTATTGTTTGCTGAATATGAGAAACGCGGTTGGCGACGAAAGTCTTCCAACGAGAAGAATGTGAGCGAATCCATGAGAGAGTCACCGTCGAATCTGACCATGCGTATACTTCACTGATGGGAAGTAGAGGTGCGTACACTTGCTTAACAAATTTGATAACATCCGCAAGGAGAGTGGAGGCGCATAGCTCAAGTCGCGGAAGAGATATCTTTTTCACGGGAGCAACTTTTGTTTTCGAAGTGACGAACACGACATGTATGTTATCCTGGAGATCGAGGATACGAAGGTAACAAACGGCTGCGAAACCTAGCTCAGAACTATCGGCAAAACCCTGGATTTGACAGGATTTGATTTGGTTAAGGGAAATACAGCGCGGTATCCGAAGATCTCGAAGGGAAGGCAATTGCTCAATGTAATTTTCCCATTGACGCTTTATTGATTCAGGGGGTGCATCATCCCATGAACATCCTGCCATCCAAAGCTTTTGAACTATTGTTTTAGCTAAGAATGTTAACGGAGACAAAAAACCTAACGGATCGAAAATGCGAGCAAGTTCGCTTAAGATCGTGCGTTTAGTACATTTACGTTCTAACGGTTGGACGTCAAATATGAAATTATCGTGACGTGGATCCCATTTGAGACCGAGAATTTTTAACGTGCAATTATCCTCTAATTCCATAGAAACATTGTCGATACAGCAATGTTCAGGAGGCAAATCCGCTAGTATCTGGGGTGTGTTACTGGCCCACTTCCGTAACTCAAAATTACCCTTCTTAAGAAGTTCAATGATTTGTTGTCTTGCCTTAAGAGTGAGGGGTAATTCTGAAAATCCGCTAACTATGTCATCGACATAAGTATCGTACATGATAATTTTGCGAGCAAGTTGCAGTTCATCTCCGTCGTCATTTGCCAATTGTCTTAGAGTACGACAGGCTAAGAAGGGAGCTGACGAGACACCGTATGTAACCGTATTCAGCCTGTACTCTTGTACAGGTTGCGAAGAGTTGAATCTCCAAAAGATTCTTTGGTAATCACGATCGTTTTCACACATTAAAACTTGTCGATACATTTGCTTAACATCGGCTGTGAAAACATACCGATGAACCCGGAATCTTAACAAAATTTCTGAAAGATCTGTTTGTAGTTTGGGACCGATAAGTAAAATGTCGTTTAAGGAAGTACCTTGACTATCCTTTGCGGAGGCGTCAAAAACAACGCGGAGCTTAGTAGTAGCACTGTCTGGGCGAATAACACAATGATGTGGGATATAATATTTCCCATTCGAAAGATCCTCTGCAGGCACAAGACTCATGTGACCACTCCTCAGATAGTCAGCCATGAACTCTGAATATTGTTCTCGAAGAACTGGATTTCCTGAGAGTTTACGTTCAATTTAATTAATTTAATTTTAATTTTAATTTATTCGGAAAGCAAACGGTAACAATAACAGAGAATTTAACAAAAATAATACCTATACACCACTTAGATGCTTTCGCATATAAATACCAAGAATTAATGCCACATTCATACACATGTTAACAAACAAGTTCAAAAAAAAATAAAAAATAAAGAATCCTAATTCAAGAAGCGGCCCCAAACCACTTCCTAGACAATGCATTCCGGAAGCAATTAGGCGATGTATTAAATAAGTCCAGTTCCGAATCAGTGGCCAGCCCATTCACGAGCCTTGCAGCTCTCAGGAAGAAAGAGTTGCTTCTATAAAGAGTATCACTTGCCGGTACATGCAAAATTACATTTTTTAATTGAGACAACTCTCTAACTGGCAAATTTGGAGGTTTTAAAACAATTTTAGATAGGAGCTCCGGCGAATCAACATTTGATTGCGCCACCTTAACGAAAAAGGATATATCCGCAATCTCGCGTCTAAGTTGGAGAGGTAAAATATGCTGTCTCCTACATCTGGCTTCATAACCTTCATCATATTGCTTACACTTAAATTGTAAGTATCTGGCAAAACGCTTTTGCACATTTTCAATTCGATTAATATAAACATTATACTGCGGGTTCCAAACCTGGGAGCAGTACTCCAGTAAACCAGTTCTCCAGTTCAAGAAGGTAAAACCGATGCAGCGCTACTTTGCGAGACCCTGAAAAGGAAACAGAGCTGTGCTTCTCTTTAAAGGGCAGAGAGACGATGTATCTTCCAGATTGATCACGTGAATGAGACTCTATAAATGATTTTTCACACAACTCTTCGTCATGAGAGAGTGGTGACGCTTGAGGAACAGTCTCCAATTCCCAGAATTTCTGAATCTGGTTCTGAAGTGAACGATCATCTGAAATGAAAAATGAAGAAACAACGTTGTGAGCTGGACAACTTGCCTTTCCCAGAATTATCCAGCCGAAAATTGTATTCAACGCTGTAAGATGACTGGATCCACCCGGTAGGTGGCCTGGAAGAAGCAAAGAAGAAAATATCTCAGCTCCAAGTAGGATGTCGATAGGACCTGGTTTATACCAGTGAGGATCAGCCAGTGATAAACTATTTAGATGTTCCCAGGCAGAAGGGTCTAACCGGGTACTGGGCATATTGCCGCATATCACTGGCAACGTTAACGCTTCGATATTAAAACTAATTGAATTGTTACCTACCAATTCGAAATTAACAACCCCAGAGGCTGAAGTAGAAGTGTTACCTAGACTCAAAAGTTTATGTTCAATACTATTATGCTTAAATCCTAAGTTTTTTGCTACACGTTCAGTAATAAAATGCGATTGACTGCCTGAGTCAATCAACGCACGTAAAGATTTGAACTGACCGTTCGAGTCACGGACTTTAACGACAGCGGTAGACAGCAAAACTACAGAATGATTTCTTACACTGGTTAACACACGAGGAGAGTCAGGTTCTTGTTGATTTTCTGAAGGTTGAACATCTCGATGTAGAAGAGAATGATGCCTTCTATGACATGTTTGACAGTTGAAAATAGACCTACACTCCTTTATAGTATGCGATGGCTTTAAACAATTGAAACACCAACGATTTGCTTTTGCATGATCTGCGCGTTCTTGAATAGATTTCTTTAAGAATGTTGCACATTGAGAAATAGAATGACTCTGTGAACAGAACGAACACTTATTTGTATTCAGCTGAACATTTTTTCTTGGCATTTTATTTGATTTTATTTCATCCGCATTGGCAAGAAAAGAAGAAGTGACCCTTTTTAATTCACCGGATTTTGACTTGTTGATATATGGGTTACTGCTGACAGATTTATTGTCACTTGATTTGGAATTTGAAAAATGTGTGTCTCGCATGAGAGCCTCACATTTTGAATAAAGGAAATCTTTTAAGTTTTTGTAAATTGGTAACTCCGTTTCCGAATTATCCTTTTCGAACTCACAGCGCAGTTTAGAATCTAGTTTAGATAGGATGAGATAAGAAAGAATAAAGTCCCAGTGGTTTGTAGGTAAATTGAGACTACTTAAAATTGTTAGATTTTCATTAAACAGATCAAGAACGTGCCTAAATTCTTGTGGAGAATTCACTTTAAAATTGACATTAAGTATTTCTTTCCAACATGTAAATGCCAAGTCGCGTTTATTCTTATAACGCGATACTAACGTTTGATAAGCTTCGCTGTAATAATTACCATCGACAGGAAAGGTACGAATTAATGCTAAAGCGTCACCTGTTAAGCTACTTAAAAGATAATGCATACGGTCCGTATCGGTTAATGAAGTATTTGAATGAACCAAAGAATTAAATATATCATAGAATTTTGTCCATGATTTGATGTCTCCGGAAAAGTTAGGAATTTGTATTTTTGGTAACTTAATATTACATTTTGTATTGGACGAAGAAGTACGCACCTTCGGCGGTGATAATCGGCGGTAAATAGCAACAATCTCGAAATAAGTGTTGTCAAAATCTTGTCGAAGATCGTCATCAAAGGACGGATCCGAAATAGGTTCAGTTGCGTTCAATACGCACAAAATGTCGGCATGACTGTCCTCGAAACTTTCCGCATATTTTTCTAAAGCCGAATAATGAGCAAAAAATATTTCTATTTGAGATGAATCCGCTAATGCAAGCTTAGCTACCTCTAACACTCGCTTAAGTCTATTTATTGCTAAAGTACGCTTGCGGCGCAAATTCGGTAAATCACTAACCGAAAATTCCCTGCTATCGTTATCTCTAGCTTTAGACATCAACTTAAGTTTAGAAAACGAGAAGCGTTTTGTTGGCAAGGTAGGCATGATGATAAACAGTCGCTATATACCAGTATTATAGTACGTATGTTCAATATAAGTACCTCAACAGAACTATAATTATCATGTAAGAAAACAAATATGTATAAGTTAATATAATAAATATATTAACACAGCGCACGATCATAGAATAAAGCTTGCAATGCTGAAAATACACTCGAGTAGGCCCTTAATAACACTCGCTAATCACCTAATTCAACTAAAATGTGCAACTTTACACAATGCATAACACTATCACTGATAAGATAAGTAACGGTAATTTGTTTACTTGGGATCCGCACAGCCACTATCAGATGTACGGTATAGGTACGTATACATACAACAAGACGGAGCGGCGACTTAATGTACCTATCAGCTGTGTTAACTACTTACCTACAAATGGATGGAACAAGGAGGCAACAAACAATATCCACACGAATGTGGATTGGAAAATAAGTAGTAGGTACTTACCTCAAATAATAACATAACAAACAACTCACGGCCGCGTTTACGAATTAACTTTAGAAATGTTTTTAATCACTGAACAAATTCGAAAAAATTGAATTTACTTGTCTCGTGCATCGATTTGAATATAGAAATTTGCATGAAAACAAATAAATTCCACAAGGGCAATGATTCAACTATTTCCACATTATAGAATAACCGTGTAAGATGCTTGATTTGAATTAAATGAAGCAATACTATTCGACTGTTGAGATGTGCCGCGTCGATATAACCCGGGCGGTATGAAGTATGACTATTCGAATTTGATCGGGTTATTACAAGGAGTAGGTACGTTTGAATTTCGATTTTTCTTTTTTGTTTTTCAATGAATCTTCTCGAATATTAATAAAGCCATGTTCACTACGATATTAAACCAATGTTTTTGACTAAGATAATGTTCATAACATGTACAAACGTAAAATTGTTATCTACGTTAACAATTTGATTGTGGGTGGCTCGAGAAATATTTCGAGCGAAACAACTTTATGAATAATACTTTATGAGTATCTAATATGGTTTTGGGAAGAATTTTAGATTGTTTTATGCATGAATTCGGGCGCCTAGATTTAATGTCCCTGTTCGGGCGCCAAAAAAGAATGTATGGTAATCCTTCTATATATACATTCTAGGGGGACCAAATGCTCTTGATGGCAGCAAAGCCAGTACACTTCCAAAGGACAATACTTGTATGAACTAACCTGACTTCACGTAGTTTTGATGGATGCCATTCAGTCTTCGAGGAGAGGTGGTTTATGACCCAAGGATCCGAGGCGGGTTCCAATATCTGATCAGCTTGAATCGATGCACAATTGATACACACGCGTCGTGGAGACTAATCCCTTTTCGCAATAATAAGATGAAATTCCGTGGAAACTATGATTAACAATTTATCAAAATCCAAACGATCCACATTTGAAGAACACGTTTTGTTACGACGCCATCACGTCAGCATCTCAACTCTCGTTCCTTCTCATTGGTTGATGTTCACACAATGCGATTTGAACTCTCGCTTGTCATTGGATTAAATGCATGACGTCACGACCAAAAGAGCACTTGGATGCGTTTTAAATTAAGAAAGAACACGTAACTTAATGAAAAATTAACTTATAATGTTAGAACAAAAGGCTGGACGATACACATAATATTAAGTATACTTACTTTGGGATGATGCGAAATTCTATTCGGGAATGAATACAGTGAGCTGTTCCAAGTATGTGCGTTGCCGTCATACCAAAGTCCCAATAATTCAGTAACTTGTGTCTTTTTTTTTGCTTTTAATCTATTTAGAACCAAATCTGTTGAAGATGCTGTAGTCAGGACATGCCTGAGTGTAAGCACAGCGCAACCAGCTAGCGGTATAAACTTTTTATAAACAGTGGTACAATAGCATCCTAACAGTCTTGGTATTTCCTGAAATATCAGTAATAGATATGGGTAGATACTTATTGTAATGTTAATCGTATCGTTAAATACGTTTCCGAACATATAAAAAATCAGTCTTTTTTTTAAATATGACATGTTGTCGATTACGCTATACCTAATTGTATTTACACATTTTACCAGGTTTTTTTAATTTTTCTTACCTCGAAGTTTCGATCATGTTGCATGTAAATATGAGTTTCAATCGTGTTAGTTTAAAATGTTTATACCTTTAATTGTCTCAATCAATTAAACTTATTTAAACGATTTTTATTTAATAGCCAAAATTGTCTGTGTAGTCCGTATAACCGAGGTTAGTAGTATTTGGGCATACTCAGATTGATATCAATGCATTAAAATAAATCGGATCGCGGCTTCTGGTTTGTTCTGAGTTCGATGGCCACGATCGCGAGCTACCTCCGATGTTAATCGAAGTATCAGCAACTATCAGCATACCAAATTTCATTGTTTTCGGTCCAGCCGTTTCCGAGATTAGCGCGCACAAACGCTCAGACAAACAGACAAAAAGTTAAACTCGGAAATGGGGTCTATTACGTTAGTACATACCCCTAAAAATAGTTTTTTCAAAATATCTTTCAAAAACAGACACCACTAAGTTACGATTTTATTATAAGTATAGATATAGAAAAAAACTTACATCATTTTGGACCTGAATGAAAAACTTGTGAAATCCTGTCCACGGAGCAACCCTTACAGAAAATGGAGATAATCTAATTGGCCTTTGAAATTCATAATAAATATTATATCTCTCAGGATGTCCTGTAAATGCTGGTTCATCAACTCTATAGTCTGGTGATTCAAAATCCAGAGGAATTGTAGCCTCGGAACCTTCTATTGTTTTATTCAAGCTTGGTTTGACCCTTCGAGAAGAATAAGTAATTTACAATAATTTACATAGCATTTGACGAACCTATAATAGTCAGCGGTAGACAATAAACATTTTTCTTATCAGATGACGATTGCTTTTTATTTGGATAGAGTAGACACGGATAATATTAGCGCACCTAGTAACGGTATATAACTATGTAAGGCAAGAAATTATTTGGTGATTAGTTATACACAACATAATATTATGCTAAGTTCGGGAGTCATCGCAAGCCACGCATCAGCCCTACTCGTCTCAACCCTTGAAAGTGTGAATAAAAATTCTAAAAAATAACTCGGGCTTCCGAGAACGATGTTATCGGGAATATCGCTCGGATAATTGGTTAGGGAATAATAACAATAAATTCTATGACCTAACACAGCGCCATCTAGTCCCATGGTAAGCTGCTAATCTTGTATTACGGTGACTAGACAACGGAAATCTATATCTATATATATAAAAGAAAGTCGTGTTAGTTACACCATTTATAACTCAAGAACGGCTAAATCGATTTGTCTGAAAATTGGTGGGTAGGTAGCTTAGAACCAGGAGAAGGACATATAATACTTTTAATCCCGCGGGAACTGAAACGGGAACGGGACTTACGCGGGTGAAACCGCGGGGCGCAGCTAGTATTATATAAAAGAAAGTCGTGTTAGTTACACCATTTATAACTCAAGAACGGCTGAACCGATTTGGCTGAAAATTAGTGGGTAGGTAGCTTAGAACCAGGAGAAGGACATAGGACTTTTTATCCCGACGGGAACGGGAACGGGACTTACGCGGGTGAAACCGCGGGGCGCAACTAGTACTACATAAATTTATTCGTTTAAAAATATACGTCTTTTGTAAATACATACATATTATACATAGAAATACGTATTATACATGTTATACCTGCTGTGGTATCATGTAATTAGCATCCACCATTACTAGTGGCTAAGTTGCAGTACATTGCTGCTTTGACGTAACGTGGTTGTTACTGGTGATTACTTCAAACAGCAATGTACAATACAAAATATGCTTTTTGACAGCAAATAGCAACTGACAGCGGTGGATGCTAATTACATAATACCACAGCTGGAGTAATTACTCTGTTAGGTTAGAAAGCCCGAGTGTCCTTAAAGTCCTTATTCGCAAGAAAGGAGCCGAGTGAAAGACATCTTGCTATAAAAAAATACGAGAAGGTACTGTGTCGTCGTGAAAATGCCAGTTTAGAGGCGCTAGATCAAAAAGTAAGGTAGTCATACAGTAATATGTGATGTGTGATACTTACCATTCAGGCATATGCATTTCATCCAACTTGCTAAAGCTTCTCTTTTGCCTTAGTTTCCTCGTCCGAAATAAAGGTATAGGTTTTTCTAGTTTGAGGGCATCAACAAAATAATTGAAACATGCTACTTGGTATGTTATTACTCTAAAACAAAATGAACTTAATTAATTTAATATTTGATAGTGGTTAATATTAGTAGTAGGGTTTGTGTACGAAATTACCGGCTGGTTTTATTGTGGTATGGTTTTTGCAAAATCTTCTTGATCGGGACTTCCTATGCTAATACATTTAAGTATAAACTGCGTTTATACTGTTTATTGCGCCTACGTAGTGCAAATCGTATTTTGAGTATAATTAGGTACAAGCACATTACCTCTTTTTTCGGTCTTTGCTTCTATCTCGTAAACTAAACTAAATTTAACTTTTAGTAAATGGTATGTACATATAATGCAGAAATTAAAAGACAAAACATTCTCGTTTTTTTTTTTCAGTTGAACCGTTTCCCAATAGTGTGTTGATAGAATTCAGTGTTAAAGAAAATTACAAGGGACTCAGACTGGAATATTCCATTAATGGTTTCATCAACCATCAAGGCTCATGTATTGAAACTTGTGTTTTTTTTTTATTTAAATTATTTCTGTGCCTAATGATGACAAATGCAAGTACGATGGTTAAATATAGAGTAGGTCATTGTTGTAATGCATGAGTGTTTTTACTGAGGTAGATACTGGTGTGCCACGCAGTGGCTGAAGCTCAGAGACAGGAAATAATACAAGGATTCTTCTTACTAATCCGTGTGTTTTATACATCAATATAATAACACTTGCTAACCATATGAAATCAGAGAGTAACATAAAAGGTGATGCTATCCGTGAAGGGAAATTGTCAAGGAAGAAAAAATGGAGGGAACGACCGACCACATGGACAATGTCAATCAGACATAATTGACACTGACAGCCCGAGCTACTGACATTTATTTATTACTCATCAATTAATGACCTTTTTTATTACACGACTGCCAAAGGAAGTGTTATGTTTTTGCCGTGAGTGTATGTATGTATGTATGTGACCTATTTTTGTGCCGTCGTAGGGCCTAAACGGCTGGGCCGATTTAGATAAACGATACGTCGTTAGATTCGTCATGACCGTGAGAGTGACATAGGGTACATTAAAATAATAAATAAATAAAATAAAGATTTAAAACGCTATAAAGCAAGATTTGTCTTGACCATAAAAACCGAGCAAAGACAACGGAACGTTACTTAAAAACTTTTCGATTTGACTTTGACGCAGAGTTTCAACTTTTGAAGGAATTTGAATGTTTAATTTGTCAGTTTGTCAGAGATAACATAAATAACAATTACTATTGAGTTTTGGCGCGAATGCGTTGAGGAGATGTGTTGCTAAATTTTCATTTTTGTGAAACTTAGTTCAAATGCGTGTAAATTGTTTAATTTCGGGGGCATATTAATCAATTTAGTTTCGTGATGGTGTACAAGTGAAAATAAAAGTGAAAATCGGTGCAAAACATGGACTTTAGCTTAGTGTTTTCTCCAAAGCTCCGTGAACAAACATTGTAAAAAATGGCCCCCTTTTTACAATGATTCCCTCGACTTGACTTTAACTATGACGACTTGACTGTTTCGTTCGATGAAAATAACCTGCAAATATTGATAATACTTGACACTGGCAAATGTCCGAAAGGAAAAGCCATTTTAAAGAAGAAGAACAACAATTACTATGTTTACAATAAGTAATTAACAAAAAATTTGAAATGTCGCGCTATGGATAATGGATAGCAAGGCTAATCCGCTAGGACAAGAAACCGCCAGCCTTTGTATCACCAGTCGCGACGAAGTTTTCGGATTTGGTAATTATATTTTAAGATGAATACCTGCCTACTTCATAGCCATCTCAGCAAAACTCAAAAAGCTAGCTATTATAATATTGAAGGCTTTTAGATAGCCTATCTTTAACCGATTTCGAGTCCTCGCTACTGGAGTATACACATCCAGAGTTAATGAGTTTCTCTGGTGTAATTGTATCTAATCTCTAATAACTAAAAAGCGTTAAATAAAAAAAATATTTAAAAAAAAATAAAAAACCCGACTGCCGTTTAAACTGAAAAGTAAAAAACAAGACGATACCTAAAGGTAAAGAAACCTTAAAAATCGTTCGACGCATCTAGGAGCCTTAAAAAATTGTTGATGCAGTCGGGTGGGACTCCTTTTAAAGGAAAAGTATAATGACACCAAATTGTGTTGGTGTCATTAATGAATTAATGACCTTTTTTATTGATATTGTATTTTGTATTTTTATTGATTTTTTAAAAAAAAAATTAAAAAAAAAATTAAAGGGCCAATTATAAGGAATAGACTGTCAACATGTACATGATACTTAACTATCTCATAGGAGTCTTGGCGGGAACTCGTTGAGGAGATGTGGTGCTAAATTTTTATTTTTGTGAAACCTAGTTCATATGCGTGCAAATTGTTTAATTTCGGGGGCATATTAATCAATTTAGTTTCGTAAAGGTGTACAAGTGGAATGAAAGTGAAAATCGGTGCAAAACATTAACTTAGTGTTGTCTCCAAGGCTCCGTGAAGATTATTTGTAAATGGCCGCCGTGTTTACAAATGATTCCCTAGACTTGACTTTAACTGTGACGACTTGACTGTTTCGATGCAAATAACTTGCATAATATATTGGAATACTTGACACTGGCTAATTTCCTAATGGCCATAATCGGTTCACAACCGATAAGAAATAATAACTGTCTCATATTTTTAATTGAATTGTAATAAGCTGAATAATTTCGGCTAATAATAGAGGGCCTCCTCTTAAAGGCTGTAAGACGCCACGGGGGCTTACTTCGGATTTGCGAATATTCGGACCGTGATGGGTCTTAGGACATGACGGCTTCCTCGCGATGTTTTCCTTCACCGTAGAAGCAATGTTATTAGCGCCCATAAGTTTTTCCTTAAAAAAAAAATATTGGTGCACGGTCGGCTTGAATTCCACCGCCCGCAATATTTTTATTAAAAACAAAATTAATAAAGTCGGTTTTAACTCCAAAAACCACAAAACGACCTTATCTACATACAGTGCCACCTACTGACCTATTATGTAAGCTGAAGTTTGGCAGCTAAACTACAAATTCTGGGGGTTAAAAATACCAATTTTAGGGTTGTATTGTAATGTATTACAAATTATGTAAAGTACTTCATTGTTACTCACAGATATAAAATTATCATCATTTTGACAAAATATCTCGTTATGTCAACCACATTTGCACTGAACAATCTTCTAAAACTGACTGTTTCCTAACTCAGTCATATCTCTCAGTTTTATAGTAATTAAGTTAGTATTGCCAGTATACTTGTAGTTAAAGAAAAACAGAAATATTGATAAAATTTTGCTTTTGATTTTGATGGATACGAAAATGACACGTCAAATAAAAATGGCGAAGCTGTCGGCACCGACGTTACAACGTAATAAGCTTGCAATATAGATGAAGAATAAAACGTTATTTCAAACTCAGTATATTGCCCATTTATTTTAATTTTGTTACAAATTAGCAAGTTGCAGATTCACAACAAAGGGTTTAACAATAATTTTAAATTTTTTACGTTTTGATGCCTTTTAAATTTGCATATTTCTTCTTTTATCAACATTCTTTACAATCAATAATATACCATTAAAAATATCGACAACCGGCGATATTTCTATCATACTAGCAACACTCATATTTTTCATGTTTGTTTACAAGTTTAAGAAAAAAGGTCCATTGTTGAGTTCTAAGCAATAATGTGATGTTGAGAATAACTTGAAAAAAAAAACAGAAACAGAATCATTAGTCAAGTGCGAGTCGAGCTCGCGCATAGAAATTTAATTTTCCCTTATACAGTCACGAGCAATAAAATAAAATAAATAAATAAATATTTCACTACTAAGCACTAGGCTTGTACTATGGGTACTAAACAACGGCTATACTTCATATTTTACTTTTTTTTTGAAATTATATACTAATACATAGACCCAGACCAGATACAAACATTTATTTTTAAGCATTAATATTTGCACCCGACGGGAATCGAACCCGCAGAATTCTGCATTGCAGTCGAGCGTCCGCCCGACGCGCGACAGAGGCCGTCAATAAATAGTAATTCAATGTCAAATTCCCTAACATTTAAATTATGTCAAAACTTGGAATACATTAGTATGACATTAATTTAATTTATACGAAATAAAATCAGTAATGAAAATTTGACAATGTAAGTAGGTATATATTTTATTGCTCGTGACTGTACAGGCGATTAAGCGAAGAGCCCATTACTGGTTTATAGTGGTCTAGATTCTAAATGTGTCCCGACTCCCGACTTTTAAAGTCGCTATGTTCCGTGACTATTGGACTTGTTTTATTCTATACCGTTTTTTATTTAAAGTTAATTTATAAATTAAGGTTAAGTATATTTTGAATTGTATTTTTATTTTTTAAGTGCTTAAGCCTGCATTGGGCGTTCATAAATCATTAATACGTATGCCACTACCCCCGGATTGGGTTGAGATGCGTTGTTGAATCGAATTTTTTGTATTATTAATAATATATTATTGTAGAATAATGCTCCGGTTCCACTATAGCCCTAAATATGAGCCAAGTGAATCATATTATGATTATTGTAAAAAAATGTAAAAATATATAAATTTTGACGATTGTAAATAAAAACATTATCGCGTTCCAAAGCCACACTAGAGTCATAGTTGTAAGAACACTCGACGTATTTAAAATGATCGAATACATCCATTTAAATAAAGAAATTTTGACTTTTCCCGCTCGACGTCGTCCGTGCGCTGTGTTTTTGTGGATATATCTTTACTTTAAATACCGTTCTAAGTATATTTTGATTCTTTTTTTTATTTTGAGTTTTTGCGAAAATGCTAATTTGCCAATATCATTTGATCGTGTTGACTCAGAACCTTGATTTTTATACACCTAATAGGGACCATAATAAACCTCGCACTATATGGTTTGAATTTCATTACGATACATTCGCGCATTCCTGAGTTAATGAGTCGTTGGACATACAGACAGACAGACGACAACAAACAAACAAACCCTTTGAGGTACGGGTACACACGTTCAAAAAGATGAAAATTAAATATTTAAAAGGTCATGTTCTAATTACACACCTAGATAATCTAAGAAAATTCATTTTGAATTTAAAAAATGTTTGTTTTATTACTAGTTTTATTTAACAAAGTTCGCAGGTCTGACATTAGGTAAGTCACCCGGGTTCCCTCCATCAAGTCGAATAACGTTTGATCGAACATCAAATTATCGAAGACGTTAACTCGATAATTTGCCATATCGATGCATCAAAATCTCGAATGTTTTCGAGACCTACAATCCGTGAGGTCGATAGTTTGCCGTATTCATCAAAATCTCGAAAAATTGTATTTAAGAAACTATTGATCCCAGAGCTCTTATCTATATCTATTACTTATAATAAAATCATAACTTAGCGGTAGTCTGTTTTTGAAAGATATTTTGAAAAAACTATTTTTAAAAACTACGTACCCCTAGTACGTAACAGACCCCATTTCCGTGTTTAACTTTTTGTCTGTTTGTCCGTTTGGATGTTTGTCCGTTTGTCTGTGCGTTTGTGCGCACTAATCTCGGAAACGGCTGAACCGACTTCAATGAAACTTGGATATCAAGTCAACACTTTCTATCCGGATATCAAGTCCGGATACTCGGACTTGATATCCGGATCCGGACGACCAGGGAAGTACTGATGTACTTACTGGCTTCATCAGTACTAGGTAGGTGTAAGAACAACGCGGGATCGCAGGTGAAACCGCGGGGCGCAGCTAGTTTAAAATATATTTGTAGCAGGTAGACCTATAATAGTATTTATTTAGAACTGCATTCGCTATACCTGCAGAGGGGACAGTCCTGCCGAGTTACCATCTTGATAAAACGGTAAAAGTCTGTTCAGTTAACTTGGAGACTCTCTGTCGACTGAGCCAGGGACGGATTCAGGGCTGTACTTTATTTATTTACCGTTTATCAGGCGGTTTCAGCCGTGTAACTCCCTATCTCGTAGGAATATCGTTACAAAAAGTCGCTCGCTCAATTAATATCGCAGGTAACTTTAAGCTTTTAGGTTTTCTTCAGTTTTTGCGATGTCTATTTAAAATAAACACATTTCGGACCAGTGAGCAGCAAAAGGTCTGGAAATACCTCGAAAAGTCAGGCGCTGAAAAGTCTGTAGGTACTTCACACTAGTATTATAAATGTAACTCTGTCTGTCTTTATGTTGCGCTTTTAAGCCTAAACCGTAGAAAGACCTGGGAGGAGAACATTGGCTATTTTTGATTCCGATATTTCCGTGGGATCTGGACTTACGCGGGTGAAACAGCGGGGCGCAACTACTTATAGATAGCAATGCGATAAAAACTGTGTATTTAAACTTTTACCTCAATTAAAAACAATATCTTACTTATATTATGTTGTATTCTGTGAATAAAATGAAAGTACCTAATGAAGTACACAAATAATTGAAATACAAAAAGAGTCGAACTTAACCTACGAAAGTAGACTCAATTTAATAATTTATTTTTCATATAGGTTGGTACAGGTGGTATTAAATCTATCTTTCCTTCAGATTATTTTAAACATTTTAAAGACAAAAAAATACGTCTATAAAAACACAGCACATGGCCGACATTAGGCGGGATTCGAACCACGCATCATTTCTCAAGCCCGGAAGAAACAACTTGAAATCCAATAGAAATTTTTTCATTTCAATATTTTTGTAAAATATCTACATTTCTCATCTGTTTTAGCGATGTTAAAGTATTTAAATAAAAATCATATTCGGTTTTAATCTGGTTGTATTTTTTATATGTTTGCAGTGCACGAAATTTCGAGACATTTATATACAGAACAGAAAATTAAGTATAATTTAAAATCAATATAATTTGAATTTCGGTCCGTCCCTGTGCAGGTTATCAGCGAAACGTGCCCGAACCCGGTCACCAGATCAGATAATGTATCTCGTAGCTATCGGATTAACTTCTACCAAACTAGGTATAACTAAGTAAGGAGAGAATAACAGAATTTTAGAGTTTGCTTATTGGTGGGCTACTCAGTGGACCGACGACATTGTGGCGGTCGCAAGGTCGAGTCATTAGATGGCGGTGGCTCGCGATCGTCATATGGGGGACGCCTATGTTCCGGCCTATGTATTGTTATTGGTGGGCTACTCGGGGGACCGACGACATTGTGGCGGTCGCAAGGTCGAGTCGTAAGATGGCGGTGGCTCGCGATCGTCATATGGGGGAGGCCTATGTTCCGGCCTATGTATTGTTATTGGTGGGCTACTCGGGGGACCGACGACATTGTGGCGGTCGCAAGGTCGAGTCATTAGATGGCGGTGGCTCGCGATCGTCATATGGGGGAGGCCTATGTTCCGGCCTATGTATTGGTGGGTATAGATATCACTACAGTTTACAGATTAGTTCGTTCATACAAATTTGTTTCCCGGGAACCGGTCCAATGAGTTGTATAGAAAATTGACGGAAATATGACGCATGATTTGTTTCAACCAGTCTGTTTTGCGAAGCCTCGTGCAAAGTTACAGCTTCTTAGTACTACTGAGCTCAGCTACGTCGAGACAGAAGGACGTGAGGAAACTATAAGGGCTATATATATCTTGTTGACTACGAAACCCTAAAAAACTTTTTTATAAAAATAGCATTAAACTATACATTCTTGAAATCAAGTTACAAATAGATAGAAAACGGAGAGAGAGTGGTTACAGAAAAGCATCATTTACGCATAAGAGACACTTCTTTTCGACAACACTTCAACTGAATCCCGAGTTCGACACGTTCGTCGATCGCCTTGTATGGCGGTTTTGGTGATTTTTTCGGTTCAGTATGGAACAACCCTGGGAGGTCTTCTTCTATATTTCTATAACTAATATTGTACAGAGGAAACTTTTACTTGCTTGTTTGTTACATTGTTTGGTTATATAAACGAAAATTTTAGCCGTCTACCCGTAATCGGTATTAACTTACTGTAAAGCCTTTCAAAGCAAAGCGATTATAACCCAAAAATTTGTTTAATTTCTATAATAATCAGCGTAATAGTGAATACCGAAGAAATATTTATAAAACTTATTTAATAAATTAAATGTTATGAAGCTAATTATGTATGGGCGGTCGGAAGACGTTTAAAAAAATATTTATTTTGATTTAAAAGAGACAATTTATTTGTCAAATGCTAGCTTAAAACTAATTACAATTTTAATTATTACTTTTAAAGAAAACTATTCTAATTATTACTAAGCACTTAAATCTAGGTCGCATGCGCCGGCTGTTACTGCTGCGTCGGCGGTACGTGCGTAGCTGGTGCCCAGCTAACTCCTCCCTCCTTAAGAGCGAAGCTGATCTTGCAGCTTCGACCAGTGTCCTCACTGGGTGGTTCATCTGTTTCTGGGGTTTTCTTTTCTGCAGGCCTTAAGCGTTGCCAGATCTTCCAGGCTGCAGCACCCAAGAGTAGAACGTATAGAAACAGGGTTGTCCAGCTCGGTGTGGCCATCATGGTTGTCCAATCAGGGTCGTCTCCGTCGTCTTCAACTTCCTCCGCTCTGTCAAGAAGTTTATTTGTGTTGTCCAGCTCCAGGTCTTCTAATTTTATCTCCAGTTTTATTGAGGCTGGGTCTATGTTGTTTATTGTTGGTAGTGGGATCACTTCGGTAATATCCCGGATTGATGTGTGTGTCTGCAGGGTTCTGTTTGCGACATCAGCTCGACAGTCATCGGAAAGCGTGATCAGCTGTGTTCCCGACGTTTTCGTGTATGTAGTTTTGGGTCCACATTGGATTCGGACCACCTCTTCTTGCAGTAATATCATAAGCCAGGTATCTTCTCGTAGTTTTTGGAATTTGTGGTTTTTCAACGACATCTTTGCTCTCGTGCAGTTTGAGTTTGTGTGTTGGATTAGACCTATGATGCAATCTTTGTTGGTTTTGGTAGACAAAGTATTGAGGTCTTTGCATAATCTTACGCTATCGGAGATTTTCTTGCAGTTGTCGTTGTCCATGTATGCGTACTCTTCGCTACCAAGAATGAGGTATTTGGAATTGGGGATAATAGTAAGGTGATTTTTATCGGGAATGGAATATAGGTGAATTAGGTCGAATATATAATTATCAATGGATGGGATTTCTAATATAAAAGTTAAAGTGTGTTCAGTGCTATAAGCTTTTACAGTAATTGACCTTTCAAGCTCGTGGATATTATTTAAGGTGACTTCTGTAACCGGTTTGAAGTTGTACAATGCTTTTAAAGTTAAAAGTTCTTTTACTATATCGTTTGGGGCTATTATGCTAGGGTGCATGACACCTAGTTGTGAAAATGACATAGCGTCTTCTAAAATTATAAGTTTATCTAAGATTATCTGTAAGCTAAAGTCTATTTGCACATATATATCTAAATATTTTAAATGGTTACCTAACGTATCTGTAACTTTTGTAGTATTTTGTAAGAACAATACAAGTTTTCTCTGATTTTCATTGATTTTTTCTAATTGTGTTCTAAAATCCGTGATCGTTTTCTCTGCAATAATTAATTTTCTTTTCTGATTATTTTGAACCTTAGAAATTTTATTTCTAAGATTCGAAATTTCAGATTCGAATTTTATGGCATCTTGATTGTCTAGATTGCCAGTTATTGATTTTACAATTGACCCAAGTCCGTCAATTAAACCTCTTTTTCTACGGATTTGTGGAACGATAAACATTATTTTTCTGCTTATCAATGAAAAACTATGCTCTATCTGGTTACGGTAGGAATTTTGAATTTTTTCCGGAAGTGTTGAGGACGCTTCGGAAGCTTTAGTGCTCGCAAATAATGCCATTAGTTTAGTAGTTGTCAGATGTAAGTTCGTTATGTTATATACACAGACTAGACTATAATTATCTATCTGTTTTAACACCTGTCCCTGTTTATACAAAAGGATTCCCTGATCATCTTTTATGGGAAGGAAGGTTACGTCTGCTGCTGCGTAGAGCACGATGGCTCCTGCGACGAGGGTTCTGTAACAATGTGGGGTCGTTTGAGGAGTTTGAAATGAACTCGAATGGATTTAGAGTTAGGGTGGTTACCTATGATCTCCGCTATGTTGTTTGGATGTATCTGTATAATTTTATACGGACCTTTGAACACGGGTTTCGTTTTGTCGTTCCGGGCTGTTTTTGCTACCTGTTTAAAGACAGTTTCACCAACCTTTAACGTGACGTTTTCCGCGTCCTGGTTTCTCTTAGTAATTACCTGTTCTTTATCCTTTGACATGTGTGCTGCTACACACTCTTGTATCGCCTGCGCGCTATTTTTATGCTTTAGAACATAATCTTGGTAGAATTCTTTTGGGAAATAAAGTTCTAACGGATTTCTTGACGCTGTGTGACCATAGAGAAGTTCATGTGGTGTGTATCCTGTGGCTGAGTGAATAGCGTTGTTATAGGCTATCACAGCATACTTCATCACCAGATCTATCGGGTCATCTTTATTCGTCATTGTGTGGATCCGTATTATTTCTGCCAATGTTGAGTGGAATCTCTCAATTGGGGAGTTGGAATTCGGGTTGTATGGAGTAGTAAAATGGATTTTTATGTCATGTAAGGCACATATTTCCTTAATTACGTCATTGTCAAATTTCGTGTCTGAGTCAGTTGTTATTTTATACGGAAGCCCTAACACTGAGATGACACTTAGTAAAGCTTCGGCAATATGGATACTACTAGATGCAGTTAGTGGGATAGCTTGCGCAAATTTGGAAAAATTATCGATTATTGTCAAGAAAGTACCGCCTCCTGTTGAATACAGGTCCATGAATATATGTTCCATGGGTTTACGAGGTGTTTCTGTGAGAGCTAACGGTGGCTTTAATGGATTTCTTTCGTATTTTGATTTAAGGCATATTTCGCATTTGTTAATGTAAGTTTGGACTGTTAACAACATATTAGGCCAATGGTAGTTCCTATGTAGATGTTTATGTGTTTCTTGTATACCACGGTGGGCTGTTTTCCCTTCGTGATATTTCTTAATTAGTTCTATTTGTTCTGATTTATTTTCAACTAGAGTGACACGAGAGGTGCACCTTATTAGTTTGGGGCCTCTCTCGTTAAATATTGAAGTGTAAACTCTTGCGAATGCCAGATAAAGGTCTTCAGTATGAAAGTAGCAATGAAAAATCCTGTTAGCTATAGTGTGTTCCTTTAGGAACTTAATTATTTCCTGTTCTGTGTTATTGATAGGAATGAAAACATCTTTAATTACCGTTCTCGAATTAGTTGACCTATTTTCTACTCTATACGTGGAACCTGGGGTAGACCTAACGTGAAATTGTTTTAATTGTCGGTCAATAGCGTCGGATAGTATTGGGATGCCGTTATTCTCATTATCAGGTTGAGTGTGGTTGGTACTAATTAATTGGTCTTCGTCCACAGTAACTACAGTCATACTATCTGACTCGTCATCTTGTATTTGTGGTACTGTTAAAGTGTCAACATTCATAGTCTCAAGCTCGTTATTTGTTTCCCTACTGTCCAGGTTATTGTTCGTCATATTGTCAGTTTCAGGTCTTGTCTCGTTTTGTCTTTCCCTATTGACATTGTCAAATATTTGACCTATAAGTTCGTCGTTTTCTTTTTCTTCAAAGTTAACCGCTAATGAATCCATGCTGTGGTAGTATATTTTAGCACCAGAGAGTGCGTCTGCGTTGGTGTTTTGACGCCCTTTTTTATAGATGACTGTATAGTTATATTCGGCTAACTTTAGTCTCCAACGAGTCAATTTTGAAGAAGGGTCTTTTATAGACATTAACCACGTTAATGGGCGATGGTCTGTATATATAGTGAATTTTCGACCATACAAATACGGCCGAAAGTATTTGATTGCCCACACTATCGCTAAAAGTTCCTTTTCGATAGTGGAATAGTTGGATTCAGAAGAGGATAGGGTACGTGAAGCGTACGCTACCGGTTTATCGGATCCTATTTTTCCCTGCGAAAGTATAGCACCCAAAGCAATGTCGGATGCGTCCGTTGTCAGGATAAAGGGTTCGTCAAAGTCGGGATACCTTAATATTGGGTCATTAGTCAAAAGTTGTTTGCACTTATTAAAAGCTTCTAAAAATTCTTTGGAATGTACGACTTTGTTACCTTTCTTTAAACACACAGTCAGAGGTTTTGTAAGTTTAGCAAAGTCCTGTATAAACATAGTAACCTACGAGTCCTAGAAAAGCTCTTATTTCTTTTTGTGTGTGAGGCAAAGGGAAGTCTAGTACAGCTTTTACTTTATCCCTGTTAGGTTTAAGTCCTTCGCTAGTCAGTTCGTGCCCTAAGAACTTCACCTGTTTCTGAAGGAATTCAGATTTGTCAAGTTGAACTTTCAAATTGTGACATTTGAGCCGTTCAAAAACCTCTTTCAGCTTGACAGTATGTTCCTGTAGTGACGTAGATATAATAATGACGTCATCAAGGTAAGTATATACGTTACTAATGCCCCTGAGGATATGATCCATCAATCTTTGAAAAGTACTTGGAGCATTTTTTAAACCAAATGGCATACGCAAAAATTCGTAATGCCCTCGCTCCGTTGTGAACGCGGTTTTCTCAATATCGTCAGGATGCATTTCCACTTGATGGTAGCCACTGGCCAGGTCAAGAGTTGTGAAGTACTGGGCCCTACCTAGACGGTCAAGGATGTCGTGAATGTTTGGTAGAGGGTACTTATCTTCTACTATCCTATCATTCAGTCGTCTGTAGTCAATCACAAGTCTCCATTTTACTTTTCCGGAAGCATCGGGTTTTTTTGGGACTATGTGGACAGGACAGGACCATGGGGATATACTTTCACGAATTATACCCTGTGTCAGTAAGTTGTCGACCTGTTTCCTAATTTCGTCACGTTGTTGGGGTGGCTGTCTGTAACTACGAACGTAGATAGGTTTATCGTTAGTCAGTCGTAATTGATGTTTAACTGCATGTGTGAAACTCAGAGGAATATTCTCACAATAAAATATTTCTTTATATCTGTTGCACAGTTTGAGAATCTCTTGTTTTTCCTCTGTGTTCATATGCTCGGTGCGAATTTTGTTTAAGTTTTCGCTGAGCTCTTTATTTAATTCAGATTTTACGTCAAGTGAAATTAATTTTACGTAGTTGTCGGAATAGGGTTCTAACTCAATTACGGATGTTTGAGGGATGAACATTTTATTTTCGCTGTAGTTAATTACTGAGGTTCTGAAGGAACCGTTTTTTACTGTCACTAATGTGGCAGGGGATTCTAACCCTTCTGACCACAAAAAACTGTCTTGTATGTACTGGCCGTCAATGTAGTTACATTTTAAAGTCACTAGTTTTTCAGTTTTGGGGTCAATCTGGATTTTCTCTAATGGCCGGTTAAAATAAATAGGGATGTCGGCGTTACAAGTACGTAACACGTTCGTATTTAAGTCAATGTTACTTTTGAGTCTACGTAATAAGTCGAATCCTATTAATCCCTTGTATTTAGGGTCAAAGTCAAAAATCAGGAATTTATGTATATCGTCAGAGTTAAATGCGGGTGGTAAGGGTAGTTTAGCAATATAGTTATGTTGCGAAATATTATGCGCGGTTGCAATTTGGAAGGGTTCGTATTCTACACAATATTCAAAGATGGTACCAAATATAACGTGTGATGAAACAACACTTCGGCTCGCACCTGTATCTATTAAAAACTTACCTCCGAATTCTGGTAACTCGATGTATGGCAGATGATCTCGATCCTGAATGTTAATCTTAACTATGTTATGTTCTGGTCGTCGTGAAGGTTGGAAAAATTTTGAGAATTTTCCACGTTAAAATCGGGGTCTTCTTCTTGCGGGTCGCCTTCTTCCGTCTCCAGGTAGTAATAATTGTTATACTCACCGTAATCTGGAGCTTCGCTTTGCTGCGGGGCGTAGTTTTGCGTATAAAACAGTTCCTCTGTAGCAAACTGGGGTGGTGGTGGTCTCGATACTGACCTCATAGTGACGTCCGAACTTTTTGTCGGTGGGTTCACCTGCTGCGGCACGTTGTACTGCCTAGAGTTTCCGCTTCTGGAAGGTCCAGGATTCCCGAACCGAAAATTACCTGAGGTAGCTCCTTTTTGTTTCCAGGGAAGCATCGACTGTACCCACTGCTGTCGTTGTGCAGGCGCCAAATGATTTTGTTGCGGCACAAAACGATGAGATTGTGTCATGGGGGATGATTGATGAGGGGGATGAAATGGGAATTGTTGTACCCTATGTTGTGGACCTCTAGGAGAATCCTTTCGTTTAAATGAGGGCGCGAACGATGAATTATTAAATGAGTTGTTGTTATACCTATGGTTCGCACTTTTCGCTTCTTCCTGCCTCGCCAACGTTATCGCGGACTCCAATGATATTGGTCGCATTATCTTTACTCCAACAGATATGTAAAAATCTAAATTCTCAATAAACTGTTGAATCGCCATCGATTCATAGTAGTTTTTGTCGGAGTGATTTCCTATAGACCACAATGTGTCTAGAATTTCTCGTATGCGTTTGCCGAACGCCTCTGAATCCTCGTTTTTGTCTTTGCGGGTCCGCGTGAGCTGCTGCATTATCTGAGCCTCAGTCCGCGTTTCCCCGAACCTAGCTATTAATCTTTCTTTCACCTCCGCCCAGGTAGTAGCGGCTTCGCCGTAAGCTAGAGCATCCCTAGCAGCGTCAGTTAATTTACTCTTAATTATACAAATTAGGGCAGGATGTGCCCTCGCGGGTTCTGATAATAAACCTAAAACATTTTCTAACTCCCTAATATAGTAATTTAATTGTTTGGGGTTCCCGTCATAAGGTTGAATTATATCCTTAACAAACTTTATGTCGGCGTCGCAATTGTTCACCGCCATTGTGTGGTGTTTTTACGAACAATGGTAGGTATTGATATATAAATTGTAAGTAATACGATCACTGACCTAGATATTGAAATGTTATTGAATTGAATATGAGTATACCTATGTTTGCCCGCGATTTTAGCTTAAAACAAGGACACTCTCCAACGCAATAAATGCATTTAAAAAAAAATTAAGTAAAATATCTTTATAATGTGATCACTGATTTTGTTATTAAGTTATTATTGAATCGAATATGAGTATTACCTATGTTTATCCGCGATTTTAGCTTAAAACATGAACACTCTCCAACTCAATAAATATAAAAAAAATACTACACTAAGACAGGAAATAGAGCAGGGATCTTGGTTAAATAGCGAGAGTACTCACCGAACCAGCCTTTGCATCTCCCGTCGAGTTTTAAGCAGCGCGTAGGGTTCTCCAATTCTCCGGATCTCCGCACGCTGGTCTTCCGTGGGCCGCCCGTAGGTTCTCGGTCACGGGTTCGCGACTTGAAAATCGCCGATCGCTGCACCGCTGTCGCTGACTGGCTGAAGACAGAATCGTACCGGATACCGGCTCTCGATTCTGGAACTCAGAAAGACGAATTAGTTTGACGATCGCGTGACCACCAACGACTGCGCCAATTATGTATGGGCGGTCGGAAGACGTTTAAAAAAATATTTATTTTGAATTAAAAGAGACAATTTATTTGTCAAATGCTAGCTTAAAACTAATTACAATTTTAATTATTACTTTTAAAGAAAACTATTCTAATTATTACTAAGCACTTAAATCTAGGTCGCATGCGCCGGCTGTTACTGCTGCGTCGGCGGTACGTGCGTAGCTGGTGCCCAGCTAACTAGCTAAACTTAAATTATTTTCCTATAAAAGGCTTCAAACCCTTCTATGTATTTGTCCGAAAACTGCTCTAAAATGTAGAAAAAAAGTCACCTTCATACACAATAAAAATATTCAACAACGTTCGATCATGAAAAATAGTAAACGATTTTCGGTGAGCCCAACATGAAATTTCAGTTTAGCTCATATACACGGGTTATTCGCCTTTTTTGTATATTTAATACTAAGAAAGATGCGACAAATCCGCTAAAATAGTATTATAAGTATAGAGTTTATATTTAAAGAAAACTTGAAAAAAAATGTCTCTATTTATATTTTATAAAAACCTAGCCTAAAATGAAGTTGCACCTTGCAGCAAGCCGACTCGCCTGGTTGACCCTAATTTGGTGCGAACGGTCGGTTATAGACGTCTCGGTACGCCCGCGCCACCTAGCGGGTACAAATGTCGCGACGAAACGAACCTAACTGTACTGTGTCACCCAGGGTTGACACACTTCGAATAATAGAGAAGATCGGCGTTTTTCTTCGAAGCCTTCAGAGCAGAGTCAGACCTAGGGGGTAGAGGTACATTAATGAAATTATAAAGGCATTCCTAAAACACAAGATATGGATTATTCAACTAATTAACTTGATCTAAAGCCACGGTGTTAGTGTTTTCGTTCATTTTTATTTACTGTAACGTTTAGATTTTTTACGCGATGTTATTTTGAAATTAAACTTATTTGCAATGTTCATCAAAAAAGGGAGTCTTCTATTCGGATGTATATTTTGCAACGTTTTTATATTCTCACTATTCTTGTTTTGTGTGTTTGTTTCTCTAATTGTGTGTAATGTTACAGGTTTTTTCCATCGTCTCGGAGCCGTTCGTGATGGTTTTTTATTAGTTTTCATGTAAGTTTTATTAAACCCCTGTAATCATTGCATTTCCATTTTTTTTAAACCGGAACATAAGTTAATTTTTATACAGTTAAGTTATTGAAGATCGGAGCTACGATACTCAAGTTATCTTCGAACAAACATACAAATATACAAACATACAAAGATACAAGCGCCAGGCCCGTCTACACTGGACCTCACTCGCTTCTCTCGTTCGTTCAATAATATACGCCGAAAAGCGAAAGGTATCCAGACTCTACAAATTAAATTTAAAAAAAAACTGTTGATCTGATTTTTTTCTTTTCAACAAAGTAAACATTATCTGCAAGCCGAAATTTGTTATGTTTTAGCTACGGAACCCTAAAAATGCTAGATGTAATCTATAATAACAATAGAAATTTACAATCAAAATACAATTAGTTTACAAATAGTCTTTACAAGTAGTCTATCAATTTCTGATCATAAAAACATACTTACCTAGTTTGGGGCGTTACATCCTGTAAAATTTATTAAACTATTTTATGTACACACACAAATACTTACAAAACACCTGCAGAGTGACAACCCTGAGTACAAATCATTAGCGAGTGAAAGCTTCCGTCGTCAGATTACGTTTTCTGTCTAACGATATTAAATGTGGAAACTGCTAGGGTTGTCACACCTTTCTTTATTATTTACCTACACAATACTGATAATTATTTTCTGATACATGACCGATTTTGGTAATTATTGCTTTTCGTATCCAAATTTAGCCAAAAATCTGACAACAAAAACAGTCAAAGCTCTAAGTTTAAGCTTTAAGCTTTTTCATCTTTTGGTGTAGTGTTTCACCTATTGTTGGAGTTTTCAGGTCGCCTTAGATCCAAAATAACAACTATTCGGTAGAATATAGACGATATTATTATTGTATAATTTGAATTATAACATCTGATTCTGTATCTGTTCTGTTCTGTTCTGTAAAAATCTAAAGTAAATACAAAATATCCCATTCTAGGAATAGGATTTGGCTAAAATAAAATAACAAATCTAGAACATATTAGAACTTTTTAAATAAAATGGAAGCGGACCTCAGACAGCTGAAATAATTTAAACCATGGACACAAAAAACCAGTCAAGTGAGAGTTAGAACTTCTCTAATCACAACTGCATATAGACTTTTGCGATAGGTCGATAATTATTATTATTTCTGAACAATAAATCGAAAAAGTCGAATGAATTTCCATACAATAAATAAGGAGGGTATTTATTGTATGGGCATTCATTCGACTTAGAGGTCTACTTACACTAGTTTATTAAGTTTCTTTACATTTTTAATTTTGTTCTTTATAAGAATGTTTCCTTTAATTGTGCTGCATCTCTTTGAGCATAACTTTCTTTCTGCCAAATTTCGTGGCTCTAGTTCACAGGAAGACGACCCAGAAATTAAAAAAAATGTAAAGGTGAAAAAGCAAGGTCTTACAAGCACAAGTAAAGAAAATTTATCTCAAAATTACAACAATTGAAAATTAGGACACATTTTATAAAGTAATATACCTTGTTGTATGGAAATCTAAATTTGCACATATATTTTACTAGCCGTGCCCTGCGGTTTCACCCGCGTAAGTCCTGTTCCCGCAGGATTATCGGGATAAAAAGTAGCCTATGTGTTATTTCAGGTCTCCAGCTACCTATATTCCAAGTTTCATCGCAATCAATTCAGTAGTTTTGGCGTTAAAGAGTAACAAACTCACTTACATACATTCTTACATAATACAAACTTTCGTGTTAATAATATTAATAAGAAGTAAGATTGTATTGAGTTTTTCAGGTACGGAACCCTAAAAAACTTCTAAATTGAATAACCTCCCATTTTTTTTGGAATAAAATAATTTGACTAATATATTCTGTAAAACCACAACCCGGTAAATAAGAAACCTCACTATGTCTTTTGACTGGCATACCTACAGAACATAACTATGTACATATACTTACCTACTGTTTTACTATGTATAACAATAAAACAGTAGGTAAGTCTGTCCGTTCGCAACGTTTTCCGTGTATTTTTCTTTGAGTCTCGTAGAAGCAAGTTTTAAGCTCCTGTCGTATGGACTCTTACATGTACAGTTTTGTTGGAAAATATATACCGAAACGAACGAACACTAAGCTTTTAATGGATTTCATTATTTTCAGAATAGAACTGGACTGGAAGGGACTAGAAGAAGAAAAGTCGTTTGATAGTGAAGCTTTTTTATCTCATCTTTATACGTAGGAAAATAAATATAAGTAGTTTATAAATCCGTTGTTTAATCACCGTAACACAAGCTTAGCAGCTTGCCATGGGGCTAGATGGCGCTGTGTGTTAGTCACAGGATTTATTTTTTCAAATTCAAACTGTTCGTAAATTTACTCACACACGCTTAAAGAAGATTTTATTTTGATTTTAAGTTTCCGGACAAATGCGTTGAAAGATGTTGTATCCTACCCACATTTTAGGCAAAACATTATTTGTCTAAGGGCTGATTTTTAAATAGAGATATCTGACAAATATAAGGTAACACCCCCGAATAAAAAACGTCACTATGATATTTAAAAAGAAAATAAATCTAAATTTAGAAGATCAAAGTTTGAAGACTTTTTAATTTGGTTGGATTTGAACTTATTCGATAGATATCTGTATCTGTAGAATGAAAAATCAAGCCTAAAACGACCGTTAAAGTTAGCGACTGTTAACGTTAATTGTTGAACTAATTATTTGTTTCACTGTATTTTATTTGGTTCCGGTGTGACATTCATCCGTACTTAGATAGCAAGATTCAAGAATAACTGTTTGCATTCGAAGAGAAATATCTTAAAGAGTTCTTCGGAAATTATGTAGCTACCGTGCACGACGGTATCGGGAGCAGTTATAATCTATACATATATTATAAAAATATTTATTAGTTTGCTTGTAATGAATAGACTCCGAAATTACTGGACCGATTTCAAAAATTGTTACACCAGCTGAAAGCTACATTATCGATAAGTATCATAAGTAGATTATTTTTAATCCTGATAATAAATAAAATAAATAAATATAGCACGACATTACCTACACACACACCCAAACCCCAAACTAAGCTTAGATTATACCTAACTAAGGGCTGATTTTTCAAAACCCTAGATAGAGATATCTGACAAATAAAATGTAACACCACCAAATTAAAAACGTCACTATGATATTTAAAAAGAAAATAAATCTAATTTAGAAGATCAACATTTGAATACCTACTTTTAAATTTGGTTGGGTTCGAACTTATTCGATAGATATATTTTATCCGTAGAATGAATAATCATGCCTAAGATAATCGCACGGGTTCGAGACCTACCCGGGCGAAAAACCGCGGTACGTAGTAATTATGAGTGTAAAAAAAATTTCCTTTCGCTAACCAGGCGAGCAGTCGCCTGGTTAGCGAATGGACGCAGGTTTGAATCCTGTCTAGGGAGTTTTTGGAAATATATTTCCTTGCTAAAAATATTTCTAATTTTCAAATGCCTTGTGCAATAAAAACAAAAAGAAATATTGTAAAAAAAAACCTAACCTATCGCTCGATCTATAAATAGTAAAGAGACGTAACAATGCAGAATGTACGTGATTTTTCCCCGACACGACCGCCGACTGGAGTACTCTCCACTCGCGCTGTAACCTCCTTTGACACGGTATACCTACAAGGGGCGCTATGCTAACTACAGATTAATAACGATTTATACGGTAGTTATACAGGGTGCTTACTTAAGGTTCATGTCACCTATTCAAAAACACTTGGTATTAAGAGACGAATCCAACAAAATCTGAATTAAAGAAAACCCTCCGAATGGTTTGGAAAATATGAGCGAATAAAGAATATTACAAACAAAGATAAATTAGGCGCGAAAAACATAACCTTTTGCTGTTTTGAATACCTTAAACGAAAAGGGGAGTTGTCATACACGTCTAGACTACTTTTGATGCAGGACCATAATAGAACATTTGAAAATTTCAAATTTCCTATACCTATACTTATTCTACTAATTTCATGTAATAAAGAAAAAATGTTTGTTTGTAACGAATAGGCTCTGAAACTACCCAACCGATTATACAGGGTTATTGGTAACGAAATATGAAAGTGAATAAGGGCGACCTCCTGACATCCCAAAGAACAATTTCGATCTACGACTTTTGAAATTTCACATTATTTAAAAAAATTGATTTGCAATTCTCTAATTGCAAAAATCACTGTTATCCGGGTGCAGAGGTCCATAGCTGTAAAATTTTAGTAGTTTCTGAAAAATAGTTATTGACGTCTACGCCGAGATAACAGTGATGTTTGCACTAAGAGAATGGCAAAAAAACAAATCGAAATTCCAAAAGTCGTGGAAGAAAAGTTGTTTCTTGGGATATCAGGAGGTAGCCCAGCTGTGGTATCATCTAATTAGCATCCACCGCTAGTAGTTGCTAAGTTGCAGTACATTGCTGCTTTGACGTAATACGGTTGTTACCGGTGATTACTTCAAAGCAGCAATGTAGAATACGAAATATGTATTTTGACAGTAAATAGCAACTAGTAGCGGTGGATGCTAATTAGATGATACCACAGCTGATCCGCTCTCATAATTCGTTACCAATAACCCGGTATAAAAACTATTTCACCAATAGAAAGGTACTTTATCGAGAAGTAACATAGGCTACTTTTAATACCGATATTCCTACGGGATCGGGACTTACGCAGGCGCTCTACCTATATATTATACTAAAATAACAAACATGGTATCCATAGAAATTTTCAGGAATAATAAAGATTATGGAATAATAATATTAAGATAGGAATAGAAGAGCGATTTAGTTTCCACAGCGAGCACACTGCAGACCGTACTCTATGGAGATTTTATTTGACCAGTGTGTACTGATAGCAAAACAAGTAAGTAAAAATGTATTTTGATGTTTTTTTTTGAAAATTAAAGTTTGTAGGTGAGCGGAGTCGGAGGAAATGAGAATGCAGTAGTTCAAGTCTATACGAGTAAATTTCAGGAGTTTACAGGTCGTTGGTTACAGTTTCGGGGCTTTCAGGAGAAGAGCCTTGACGCGGACAGGTTCCACACTGTGTTCCAAGTAGAATGCACAGGCAGATGCTCTGTTTCAAAGGTTTGGCGCGAGGTGTAGAGGAACTTCATAGACTGTCACGCTTTCAGCGTGACAGACCGAGGACGTCCAGGTGCTCCGTTCCAAGTAGGATGCAGAGACCAGAAGCGTACCTAAGTAGCCTTTAGGTTAACTGAGGATTGAGGATGCTGGGAGAAAGTTCACGTCCGAGGTGTATACATCGAGGAGACTCAACGATGGCGCGAGTCTATGAACTACTTTTTTTAGGCAATGCGTTGTATTACAAGTTTTATTTTTGTAGCCTATTTTGTCTCACAGTAGACTCCCTTGCTTTGTTCCTGAGGTAATTTTTAAAACCCTCGTTACGTTCGGGTGTTAACTCTAGAATCCTTTGTGCATAAACTACAAATAAAATAGCAACGGTACAGCGAAAAGCCCCCAGTGACGGGATTCGAACTCCTGTCCTGAACCAATGAGTTTCCATGTTGCGTAAATGATAGCGCTCTCGCCCGAACCCCGCCATGAAAAACAAAAAAAAATAAAACAATTATTTTGAAAAATATATCTTAGATATTCGCATTTGGTCTTATAGGTAGATAAGTTACGACATTTCAATACGCCAATGAGCTCTTCAATTATCTGCGAAATACAGAGAAATGTTCGTAATTATACCAAACTTAAATTGTGCAATACTGCGTAATTTAGTAATATTACGTAATAGTATGAAAATTATTATACTATTTTTTTGAAAAAATACTGTTCATATTATTACTATGAAGATTGTGATTTAACACCATGATCGCAAAATAGAAAACCCCATAAGTTTCTTGTGGTTTATTCTTATCGGGGTTCTAAAACCGTAATTTTTAATAGAAGTTTTAAAATAATCATATAGTTGTGTATGAGTAAAAGATATTAACTTTGACTATGCACAGATTTATCATTTGTTGTCGCGACTTTGTATTGAAATATAACTCATTAAAACAATTTTAATGGCGTTGCTTTTATTATCACCATTGTTGCAGTGCAGATCCGACGTTTCGACGCCTATTTCTGACTCCTTTTTCAAGGTGTTGAATGAGTTTTTTTTCTCACATTTTAGCTCGACTTTTTGTCTATCCCTACATTTATGTAAAGCAACTATAGGTATACGTATGAGGTACCTATTCGGTACCAACGCATTCACCAAGCTACTCCAACTAATGCAAACCGATCTATGAGATATGATAAAACTTCTCCTTATAATAATAAGATGGTACAATTTGAATAAATATCTCGAACACAACCTAAGTAGGAACGATTGTATGTTTTTTCGAAAAACCCAAGTTTATTCTAGAATTGCTTTACCAAGATTTAACCCTTAGATTACCAAGATGGTGAGTAATAGAACAACGACGGCGACGACGTTCGAATTTTGATTTAGGCACTAACCCCTTCACCAAAGAAGTTACTAAAAAGTGTACCGCTACATGGAACATGCTGTCCTTTTCTAATTACACTATTAGAAAGAGACGGAAAGCTAAAGTGAAGCATGCCTTTTCTAATAGTGTTATTAGAAAGAGATAGCATGCTTTATAAAGTGGAATTAGTTCTAATAA
Source organism: Idaea dimidiata (assembly GCA_949358125.1). NCBI lineage: Eukaryota > Metazoa > Arthropoda > Insecta > Lepidoptera > Geometridae > Idaea > Idaea dimidiata. The sequence goes on from OX442334.1 coordinate 15,459,333, forward strand.
TATAACTTCTTTGAACGTCACACGACAAGAATGTTCTAATTTTTTGAGTCATCACTTTTGAAGATGTTTGAGTAAAAATTCCGAATAATTTAACTTTGGAACGTATGAAAATCGGTCGTCAAGGTCGAGATAAAATGTTTTATGTATATGTGTAGTTAAACAATATCGTTTTAATAACTATAGGGGGGAAACAACAACGGCGGGAATTGGGACCCACCCAAAGCTTCACTATCAGCTGTGGTATCATCTAATTAGCATCCAACGCTACTAGTTGCTATTCAATGTCAAAAAACATATTTCGTATTCTACATTGCTGCTTTGTAAGTAATCACCGGTAACAACCACGTTACGTCAAAGCAGCAATGTACTGCAACTTAGCAACTACTAGCGGTGGATGCTAATTAGATGATACCACAGCAGGCGACCTTTCTCCTTCTAGTCTCTAATAGAGACCAGAGACAGGTCCAGTTCTTTTTTTTTTTTATATTTTTTGTCCACATCTCTGTAGTTTTCATTCTAGATCTATTTGTATTCTGCGGTCTGGATAACGAACGCAAACTAATTTCTTTGTGAGTGCATTCGACAGGTAATGTGATTAAATCTCATCCCGCTGACCACTAGCTTTGTCACCATAAAAGCTGATTGCGACAAAAAACTAGCTGAATTCCAAATTGTTAGTTATATCTAGCAGTCTCTCTTTGTTAAGTTATAATTTTATTATTCTTTAATTCGGTGTGTTTTGGGACAGAATAGATGCCGAAAGGAAACTACTTTAGACGGCCTCTGTGGCGCGTCGGGCGAACGCTTGACTGCAATGCAGAAGGTTGCGGGTTCGATTCCCGCCGGGTTCAAATATTTGTGCTTAAAAATAAATATTTGCATCTGGTCTGGGTGTCTTTCTATGTATAATATGTATGTATTTACAAAAAAAAAAAAATATACCTAAGTAGTATATTATCCGTTGTCTAGTCACCGTAACACAAGCTTAGCAGCTTACCATGGGGCTAGATGGCGCTGTGTGTTGGTTATAGAATTTATTTATTTATTTATAAATGGAAACAGTTGAGGTTATGTTTAACGGGTTTTTGAAATTTCCCACGGAATCGAGACTTACCGCGGGGTACAGCCAGATTACTTAAAAATCGTGTTATAAGTAGGTAGACTAGCTGTGACTCGTGGCTTCACACGCATAAGTCCCAATCTAAAGTAAAAGCCTATGTCTTTGTCTTAGGTCCCATCTATATATAGCTATTAGTATCTGGTCTGGGTGTCTTTCTGTGTATAGTATGTATGTATTTATAAAAAAATAAAAAATAGTATATTCCTTGTCTAGTACCTATACCCATAGTACAAGCCTAATGCTTAGTTTGGGGCTAGATTGTGTGTAACGTGGTGCAATATTTTTTTTATTTATTTATATATTTATATAGAATAAATTTTATTAAAATTAAATAAAATCGGTTGAAAAACAAACGCAGTTACTTGCGCATATATAACATTAGCACTAGCAATTCAGCCCCATCGGTATATTGTTCTTAAAACCCGCAATAAAAAAAGATAAAACCTAATAAAAAATGCAATAACCTTAAAAGTAAAGCTTGTAAAAATACCTTTTAGGTGGAAATGTCGTCGAGTCGGGAGTAGGTAAGACGTGAGAGGATGTGGTAAGCCAATTTGATATAAACGAAGTCCCTATAATCAACGTTCGATAATAAATCTTATTTCGAAGTGACGATGGGGCGGCCGGATTCCTTCACGGTCGCTGGTAATGTGTGGTAAACACTAAACAATGTGAAATGTCAAACATAAAAAAACATTAACTTAAGTGAGTCGTAGTATTGTATAACGTAGGACGTCCTCAGGCACGTTGGAGCGACGATTTGCGCAAGACGGCTGGCACAAACTGTATGCGAGAAGCCGAAAATAGATCTAGGTGGTGTGCAATTGGAGAGGCCTATGTCCTGCAGTGGACTGCAACAGGCTGATAATGATAATGATGAAAAAAAACATTGACTCAAAAAAATCTAGCAACAAAACCAAACTTAAAAAAGGTAAAACAATAATAAAATAAAACAACTTTTAAGCAGAAGACAAATTTAATATCTCTGAGTAGGTAAGTATGTGGCACCTAACGTCGCGTCGTGACTTATTTACATATCAACCAAAAAAAATTACATTGAAATCGGTTCATCCGTTCGTGAGCACCGACAGACATAAACAGGCTTACTACTTTATTACTACTTTTTTACACCCCTCTTTTCCGTCAGTGGTTAAAAAAATAAAGTATAATTTATGCTAGACCCCGCCGCATCCGTGCCGTGGCGGGGCCGAGATGAAGAAAGCACGGCCCGTTCTAATGAAAACGCGTCGGACGTTGTTTTTTTTAGCTTTATTTGACATATCAGCTTGTCGCATTTTGTTAATTTAACGACACGATGATGATGTCGGTCTAACTTTAATACCGTATGAGTAACAGAATACACCCCGGGGTCCTGAGAGCCCGGATTAAGTTATATGACGCCACGGTTTTCAGACATTGTTCCATTTTATTTTATGACAAACTTCAATCGTCTTCAATTTTGTTTACTTTCGTTCTTTGCTATAAAATATGATGACGGCTCAATATTTTTAACCGACCGACTTGGTGAAAATGGTTTTTTTTGTTGAATAGGTACATATAAATTCAAAAACCCTGACTGATTGATTGATTTACTGACCGATTGACTGAACTACGCGTGATTGACTGTATGCGTGTTTGACTTTATGCATGTGATCCAACTATCTTACTAATATTATAAACGCGAAAGTTTGTATGTAAGTATGTATGTATGTATGTGAACCGATTGCGATGAAACTTGGAATATAGGTAGCTGGGGACCTGGATTAACACATAGGCTACTTTTTATCCCGATAATCCCGCAGGAACGGGACTTACGCGGGTGAAACCGCGAGGCGCAACTAGTATTATATATATTATCATATCAACGCATAACCCAATTCGGTGGTCTTAAAAACATAATATCTGCAGGGTATGGTGAAAATAATTTTAAAAGGTTAGAAAGAATTTTACTGAATTCCAACGCAATGGGGACATACCGCCGGACGCTGCTAGTTAATAAAAAAAGTATTAGATAAATTTATGACTATAACATGGTATTCCAGTCTAAAAGTGGACGGCTATATCGCCTATGGGCTAACTTTTCCAGGAAACTAATGAATAAAAAGGAGTGTTGGTGTTAGGCAGGCGGCTGGCCGTAACAATATTAACCAATCTATTTGCAGTAGGCCAATGACATTTTATTGATGAATTACCTATTGTGCTGACCCCAAATAATTTGGGCTTTTAGCAGACAAGCTGTATTAAGTACCTAAGTATACTTCGTTTTTTAATTTAAGACTACGATTTGACACTTCTTTCTGAAGAAAAAATGTCAAATACAAGGAACCAAAACGTCAGATTATTGTCGGAATTTAATAAACGTGGGTACGTATAGCTTCATTCTAGGCGCAGGATGAATGACAATCAGATAGACATTAGTTGATAGTGTCTAACAATACAAGCTTTACCCGCGACGACACTCGTCTGATACGTGTAACAATAGCCTTTGTCAGGAGACGCGGTCAAGTAAGTAAAAGGAAGTACGGTTCGTAGATAAGTGTGTCAGTTTTTTTTTTACTTTATTGTCTTTGGGCAAGGGCCTCCTCTTAGATACGTTAAGAAGTAAGACGCAACGAAAGCCTCTATAAGATTGGCTAATATCCCAACTTTACCCTAATAGCGATGTTATTAGCACACGTAACTTTTTCTTATATGAAAAGCAACTATATTTTAAATAATATATCATAATATTTAGTTACTTCTCATTATATTCAAATAAAATTGAATACTTACCTAAACTCAACACGGGTGCGATACGTGACTTCGAAAAGTGTCATCACGAATATCGCGACAACGAATTAACGCCACCACGAAAACACAGTAACAGAAAAAAATTGATAACCTTTTTTTTTATTTGGTTAAAAGTTAAAGTTCATTAGTTTGTGTTGCTAACCGTACAGGTTTTAAAATGTGGTATTTATCAAAGGTTTCGTTTCTGACCTGGAAACTTAGTACAGTGATCAACAAAAGTGCATTATCTTAAATTAGCCGCATCCCACGGTTTCCCTTGTATCCCGATCCCGTCGGAATATAGGGATCAAAAGTAATCTATGTTACTCCTCGATAATGTAGGTTTCTATTGTCAAGAGATTTTTTTTAATTATTTAAGTAGTTTCGAAGCTTTTCATTACGTACAAACAAATAAAATTGTGAGAACTAAATTACCTTGCTACCATACATTCAACGAAAATATGGTAAAATTAGAGATTGTGGCAAATTCACAATAATTTATCTACTTGTTACAAATAAACTCATATTATAACACATGTGATGAATTTACCTACTGTAAATTTACGGAGTTATATTTTTTTTTACAGTTAACTTAAAAATATTTATATTTGTAATAACAAAATTAGTATAAAGTCCTTATTACATTTTTTCGTAAATTAGTTAGTTATTAGTTTTTTTAAATTAACTTTGCATTTTGTAATTTGTTTGATTAGTAACTAGAAATATTTAAAAGGAAAAATTTATCTTCAAAAATTTTTTCGCGACGAGATTTGAACTCGCGTCGCTGCGTGTTTCGCGTCTCTGATTAACTTTGTGGTAAACTGGTAAGTGAAGAATAACCCTTAAGTATGTTTGTTGGAATGATAAAACTGAAAGGTGAATATACACGTGTATTGCCTCACTGTAACTAACCAAGAACTGTACGAAAGGCTGTCAGTGTGGTCGGATACCTTTCTCAACCGATATTACAAAAAGAGTTAGGTATTTTGTGACAAAGGAAATTAAAACGTAAGATTAAAATTGAATTCTCTATGGAGAAGTGGAACTACAATGTGAAGGTTACGGGCTCGATTCTGGGGCTGGATTTTTTAAGCCCCAAACTATCATCTAGCTCCGAACTAAGTTACTTTAGGCTTGTACAATGGGTTAGACAACAGATATGTTTATATAGTTTTTTTGTAAATTTCATACCTAGAGACACTAGTTGCACCCCGCGGTTTCGCCCACGTACCTATTTCCCGAAAATAAAATGGCGTGACGTTTCAGCAGCGCAATCTAGTCCCAAACTAACCACTAGACTTGTAATTATAATCATAATCATTTATTTATTCACACAAAATAGAGTAGATCTATACAAAGTAGGTCTTAAAATATATATAGAGCGTCTTGTAAAATGAGTCGTTAAGTTAGGTTACTTATGAGCAGTCAAATAAGGAGAAAGGCTGCCTCAAAGTGAAGTTTTTTTAAGTCGGCTCTGGCGAACGAGTTTTAAACGTTCCAAACTTAAGCTGTTTGAAAAAATTCTCACACACCTTAAAAAAGTTGACTCAAATTCGACCGTCGTGTTTTTATTACCCACCGTCTAGGTAATCTAAGTTCAACTGAAAATTCAGACTGAAATCTTTGTAGAAGGAGTTAACATCGTCTCGGTGGTTGAAGGGTAGTTTTGATGACGTAATGTGACGTCATCACGCCGAAACGGGTCAAGTGTAAAACTGGGCTTTATGCAGACTAGAAGCTAGTAGAATATGCCGCGTCCCTTAAAGTCGAGTTATTTTTATACATTAAAGTTCAGAACCAAGGTTCGCGTAGGTGCATATTTGAACCTTATTTCAGGGTGTCGTACACAAAGGTTATATGGTCACATACATACTTGCGGCAAAACCGACCATTTTACTAAGACTCCACTGTCTGTCCGACTTTGTTAGGATTACTTTTAGACCGAAAGACCTCTCTGTATTAGTTTTCTGAAAAAAAAAAAACAAGCGATTATTTTCAATAAGACAAAAACATTTCTTAACTCCAACATAGATTGAATAATAACAATATGGAGCAAAATTATAATTTATAATTTTTAGAATTCATTGCTGTCTGTCTGTTTGTCTGTTTCTTACACAATTAAAAACTACTAATCCGATTGAAATCTGGTTTTCAATATTGGATAGTTTTATTTTCGAGGAACGTCGTGGTATACTTTGCATCGAAATCCAATTAGTAGAAACCGAGTAATGAACGATGAAGTGCAACCGCTCGAAAACCGCTCGGCCGCCCGCGCCCGTGATAACGCGTTTTTCACTTTCGCGGGTGAAACCGCGGGGCGCAGCTAGTTTTAAAATATAGATTGACTGCATTGAATATTAAAATGGAATTATGTTTGCAACGCGTTAAAGTGAAATGTGTTTCCGAATTTCCATTTTCAGGAAACCTATTGTTTTATTTCGGTGGCATATTAACAATTTAGTTCCGCGAAAGATACGTAACGAAAGTAGAGAAACAAAATGTGCCAAACACGGAATTATTACCAACAAATGCTCCCACGGAATGTGGTTGCAATAAAATCGCCGCCATCTAAATCAGTTCCATACACATTGCTAAAATTGTTTCAAACGATATTATAGTACATTATTAAACAATTGCAACTGGTCTAAATCGCTCTTTACTGCAAGCAGAACGACCGTACATAGCTAAGAAACTGAACGGAACTGAATATTAAAATATGTTGAAATGAATTTTTGGACAATTCTAATACAGAAATAATCCCGCACCACGTTATTGCGAACGGTACAGAATCGCTGCACGTATGAATTCTAATTGGGCACCAGTTTTGGAAAATGGCGGTGTGTAGTTAAACCACGGCCATTTCATATTGGATAGCTTTCTCGACATCTTGATTACACGGAATGTGAATATAGATTGGTGCTATTGCTAAAGTTAAATGTAAACTTTTAAATACTAACACGATTGGAACAAATAATTACATATTTATCTTTATTAATATTAGGATATATAGAGGAACGATTTATTTGTTTATGATGAAACAGCTCAGAAGCTACTGGAGCGGCAGAGTGACATAAATATATATATACGTAGTGCTTCCATACAAACAAACGTGATTTTTTTGGATTTTGATTCCTCAGGCAAAAACGGATCAAAATTATTAAGACTCCATTGTAGGTAAATATGTCTGTATAAAAATAATAAAATAAATTCTGTGACCAACACACTGCGCCTTCTAGCCGCATGGTAAGCCGCTAAGCTTGTCTTACGATGACTAGACAACGGATATACCACTTATATTATTTTTTTCTTCTGTAAATACATGGATACTCGTATTATACATAGAAATACACCCAGACCAGACACAAATATTTATTTTTAAGCATAAATATTTGCACCCAGCGGGAATCGAACCCGCAACCTTCTGCATTGCAACCAAGCGTTCGCCCGACGCGCTACAGAGGTCGTCTGGTGATTTTTTGTGGATTTCGATTCCCCAGGCAAAAACGGGTTAAATTTATTAAGACTCCATTGTAAGTATGTCTATATGTTTTGTGATAATGATACGTAACCTTTTGGACTCGCCAACTCGCACTTGATTGGTTTTTTCCGGCACGGCATTGTTAGTTCGATCTAACAATCTTCGTCTTGCCACACATTTCGTCAATATATTTCCTATCACGTCCCCTTCACAGCTCTGTACCATATAATTTGTCACCTGTATTTCAGTCTATCTAGACTAGTTTCTAGTCTGGATTCTAGACACTGTCATCAGTTAAGATCAGGTGTCGAGTCATCCATTGCAACTTGATTCAAACCAAGAGCTCTTTCTTTCTTTACGATGTAGAGAATACATCAAGTTTTAGTACTCAATTGACAGCCTCTGTGGCGTGTCGAGCAAAGTTACTGCAATGCAGAAGGTTCGATTCCCCCGAGGTGAAAAAATAAATATTTGTTTCTGGTCTGGGTGGTTTCTATGTTGTAAATTCATATATATGTATTTACAAAAAAAATTATGATATGTCGTATATTCTTTGTGTATAATGTCCTGAAATATTAAAAAAAAAAACAAATTGAATACCTTAGTCATGGCGGTGGCGTTTGTCACAACTCTACGTGAGCATCTGTTTGGAACGCGCTGATTAGATAGATATATATATGTATATATATATAACTGATTTATTGGCACAACTCAAGGTACAAAAAGTTACAATACATTTAGTAAAGAAACACAAAACGCACAGAAATAGAACGTTGCACAAAAATGGCGACCTTATCGCAACAAGCAATTTCTTTTAGGCAACATTAGAATGGAAAAGAACTGTTTAGCTTAAATAGTAGGTAGGTTGTAATTAATACTTAAATGAAACTGTCAAAGAAACCAATACAAAACTATGGTACCAATAGACGATATAGTATGCGTATAATAGTTATCATAACAAAATACATTATAATTCCGTGGTGGCATTATTATTTTTTTAGTTTTACTCTTTATGTTTCACGAAACTACGTTTATTAATATGCCACTGAAATCATAACATTCATTATTTTAAGTGTTTAAATAAGTAATTCTTAGCACACTTAGATGTAAAATTTGGCGAATCCGTTCTATCCGATTTAAATCCGTTTTAAGTGCATTAATTATATAATAAAGCTAGCAATACAAAAGGGACAAAGGGTGTGCGGCAATACAAGAGGCTAATGGTCTAAAATTTATTTATTACCCACTATTGAAAAATTCAGTATAAACTGAATAAAAATATTTTCCAAAAAAAGCCCTTTAACTAGGGCTCGTAGATCCAACTATTAACACGCAATCTAATTGGGTTTGCAATAATCAGCGGTTATCAAAATTATGAAAAGATTATGGTTAAAAGCTAAGAATTAAAAAGTCTTAGTCTATTGCCGTTTAGAAATTTAGTCTCTTTTGAACCAACACTTTAACACGAGCGAATACATACCCTACTCCTTAGAAAAGAGAGTGAAATTTGCATGTTTAAAATCAATACCATAGAGGTTTCTTCGTCGACAAAATGTTTAGATCTCGTTGACAGTATAAAGTATAGGAGAAGTAGATTACCTAGCTAGACGGAATCTTGACTATTATGATGAATTACTGGCGGCCCTCGGTTTCACTCGCGTAGATTGTGGGAAAATGCGTGATTCGAATTCCGTTTAGTGTGGGCCATGCGTTGTTTTATATCTTAAAATACTAATACATAAAAGACAGTATTTCCCAAAGTGTGGTAAACACTATTAGAAATAATAAAGTTTGGGATACGTCATCTCAGGTACCTAATCATTATTTATTGTCGTTGGAATTTCCGAAATCGACCTTTGTTTGATTCAATGGTAAGTAATCGTAAACTCATATCGTTGGTCGGATAAAAACATATAAAAAAACCTATTGAGGATTTGATTAAAATCAAGCAACTTCGTTCGATAACATTTTTTTAGAAAACTGTCATTTCTTTTAGTATTTAGTATTTAAATGTCTTGTACAAACACGATGTAGCGACTGGCGGGTTCGAATCCCGTTGGGTACGAATTTTTGGAAGAATTTAAAAAAATACTTTGCCATATAGTGCACAAATATTCATAAAACCACATTGAAATTTTAAAATTATTTTCAAGCTACAAATGTATTCATTTTCCGTTGTACTCGTGAAAAAATTGAAACTTTCATTCGAGTTGAAGCCAATCAATGCGTTTATAATCACTTTGTAGAGAATTATAGCCTTCATTTTATCGCGATATGCTAGTTTGTGGAATATTTTAAATAATGGCGCTTTTTTTAACGAAATATCCATTCTCTATACTTTTCGTGTAAGTATCTAGTTACCATGGCAGTTAGCTACCCTAGTGAAGTAGGGTAGACTGGGTACGGTTGTAACAAATTTGCTTTGTTTGCCGGTTGCTCAGTTATTTTTATCCCAAAGGACAAAAATGGTGGTTGGTAATATAAAATAATCATTTTTCTACAAGTTATCACTATAAATGGATATTTAAGTCAAATTAATTTGGAGTTATGACCATTTTCATAAACCACTTGCCGTTGTTACAACCGTACCCATACCAGGGGCGGTTGTAACAGCGGATGGGGTCAATTGTAACACATGAAATAATGCACAATAAAATAGTTTTTATCACTCTTTTATTAATTAATTTATTTATTTATTTTTGTACAGTTGTTACACCAGTCTCGTCGTCATTATATATAATCTTGAGGTTCGAAATGGTGTCGGTCCATTACTTTTTGTAGATTATCATAAAATGCGCTGAATCTGTTGAAGCTGGTAGCCCTTGATAAGCTTAAAAAACACAATATATACTGGGTTTTACTCACGTTTTATTGTTTAATAGCATTATTATTAAACGACCGAGCTTTCGCCAACTTTACAGTTAGCTTTATCAAAACAAAATTACTTGATAAGCTTCTCGCTAATGCAGCGCCTGCTGATAAATTGGGCTTACTCTTCATAAATGATCTAAACCATTCTTCTCCGGCCATTCTTTGTTCAAATTATTGAACAAAGAATGGCCATATTTAACAGTTAGCTCATAAGGTAAGTTTCTAAACTTTTTTGCAGGAAGACCACAATATAAATCCGCACAACGTATATAATATTTTTATTTTATTTAAATAATTAAATATTTTTCTAACGCCCTTTCATACTTTTATGTAAATACCTTCTTGTGAGCTACATAGTTCATGCGAATGCTATTCGGTACGATAGCATCCTCCTGCTGCATCACGTTTCCGTATATAACGAAATAAAGATAGTTTACCTTGTTATTTTTTGCTACTCTTCTTATTGATGTACCAGCCTTTATCTCATCATAGGCATTCTCGTAATTTACGAGGTCACTTTGGCCTCTGGATGACTTTCTATTACGTTTTCTAGGCACCTGTAATGAACAATCAAAAAATAAAAAATGTTACAACCGACCCCATAAAAAATGTTACAACCGTACCCAATTACTGATTTAATATTCAAAAGCTTCTATAGGTTTTTTTATTTAACATAAACAAAAACAAATAGCGCTAAATAAATCTCTCATTATCAACTTTTTTACAAAACATACTTAAATGAGACAGAGTATTATATTTTTAAAGTTATTACAAAATAAAAACGATCAAAAATACTTACTTTTGATGTACAAAACACAATGACCCCTTCTGCTACTGTGTGTGCCGTTCGGAGAGCGACGCGTTACTACGGAACAGGTTAAGAATGACCTTCCGCGTATCCCTCCCCTTGGTTGCCTCACCGTCCCGCTTATAGTTTCTCGAATATTCGACTTGTTACAACCGTACCCTGTTACAACCGTACCCAGTCTCCCCTACCTATACTAAATTAGTTTTTTTTTAATTATATTTTTAAGTATTTTAGATTGTTTTTCTTCCACAATTCAATTCTCCCTGTACATCCCAAAATTACCTTGTTTATTTAAAAATGTATTAATACCTTTGTCATCAAGTTCGAACACAACCTAAAATAATGTTATCGTAAAAAAAAACAATAGCGACAAAAAATTATCGCTTAGGAAATTAAGAATAAATTAGCTTCCCTTGGTTTAGACGACCTAAGAAACCCCGAAACAAGCTGTACAGTTTAGTACTTATTGCTATTAATAGCGTTATTTTATACGTGGCGGAAGCAATTTTACCACTTTTTGTTTCGAACTGTCAACTTTAAAAGTTCTTGTCACGAACTGTTACTCCGCGTTTATTATTATGGCTATATATATTAAAGTTGGTCTACAAATTGAATACTAGTTCGGTAACATTCCAAAAAGAAGGATTTTCCAACTTGTACCTGCATTTGCCACATTTATCACACAATCACAGCGGATCGACTCGGCCCAGTGGGACGATATCAATACAGAGAGGTCACAGTAGAAAAATGTCATCATTAGAACCAAAACTTAGAATTTTCTTTCGAGACTAAATTAACCACTAAATGAAATTCAAATAGTTTCGTACTTGTTTCGATAAAGTCTAAAAAGATCTTGTCTATAAAGTAAGTAGTAAGGGTTACTTCATCATTTTATACTACCCTTATTGCTTAGGGAAACTAATTACCTATTACTGTATAATTTTAAAATGCAAACTGTCTTATAAAACGCCTCTATGTAACAAGTTTGCACCAAAACACCGTATTCCAATGTTTAGAATATGTTTTTATAGTACGAAAATGTTTTTTGGGTGACTATGGTGGACTGTAAAATAGTTTTTCTTAGCTCTGTAATTTAATGTTAATCTACAGTTGTGATAAAATTGGAATTTAATAAATAAATAAGATTGATTAAAACATTAATTCTTCGTTTCAAATCACATTACAAAATCTGAAAATTAAACAAACAGCTGCTGCTGTGTCTGTGATATCAAATTAATTTTCTAATTAAAAATTATGACCCCTCAGATACGATATTGGAAAAAAAATGATTCTTAAAATTATATAAATTTTAACTTGCAAATTAGACGATTATTACGCACGTGTACGCCTCGTCGCGCCCGGTGCGAATGTATTGGATTGTATTTCGAGTTTTGAAATTACATTTTATGTGTTTAGTAGCTGCATTTCAGTAACTCGCAGTCATTATCATCATCATCCGAGCGACGTTCCCGGTTGCATCCCTCTCGGGAGCCCGGGGTCCGCTTTCCTACTTAAGCGTCTCCACTTTGCACGATCTTCGGCATCCGTGTAGGGAGGTCATTTGCTCGCATATTAGCCCTTACGATGAAGTCATTGCCGAAGCCAGCATTGCAGTAACTCAGGCTGTTTAGATGTAACTTACGACTAACTCTTACGTGCGAGTTCTGTGTCTTGTGTTGTCAGCTAAAGCCAGTCGAGCTACTGGCATGCGAGTAGCTCGCACACTAGCTGACAATGCTTTCTATATGCTCTGCAGTTTGCAGTGACCTCTCTGATTATATATGAATCTTTATTCCCTCAAACAAATCGTGTTATCAAAACGAATTTCTTCCGAAACCCGAGCCCGATGTTTCGCTTTGTTTGGAGTTATAGCTCGGATACGTCTTGTGCATGGCTTGCTTACTTTCAATAGGTACTTTTTCTATATCTATACTATACTAATATTATAAAGAGGAAAGATTCGATTGTTTGTTTGTAATGAATAGGCTCCGAAGACAGATTATTATTTTTTTACCAAAATAAAGTTACACTTACACTATCGAGGAGAAGCATAGAATCATTTTGATCTTGATATTCTTACGGAATCGGGATTAATATAAATAACATTAAAAAAATGTATTTAATAGATTTTTATTACATAAAAAACCGGTCAATCACGGATCTAACTCGAACCCAAAGAAAACTTCAGAGCTATCACAAAAAAAACACTGTTCCAAACTTAAATGTAAAATAATAGATTGTTGAGTGTCATTCACGCAAAAACGGCTGGTTAGATTTGACTGAAGTTTGGCACATAGGTAGTTTATAACCTGGATTAACACAAAGGATACTTTTTCACAAAAATGGTTTATATTCGGGCAAAACCGCGCAGCGCTAGAAGTGTCGATAACTATGACAAATCCCTCAAGTCACCAACGCTACCTAAACAGTTTTACAAATATAGGTACTGTTTTATTCTATCGATTCCGATGTAAAATGATGTCTTCGTATTTTTCATACAGCGCGCTCTAAAGAGATTCAAAGTGGATTAAACTATCCATTAGAGATTTTCTCAAATTTTAAAAATAAAAAAATATTGTTAAGCAGACAGGGCGTTTAGCCCCGGTATAGAATAGAGGCACCTCGTCTCTTCCTGTGAGTGTCGTAAAAGACGACTAAGGGCTGTCCTGCCATGTGTTCCCAGTGGTTTACTCTGATGGTATTCGTTAGGGCAAGTTGGAGGCCTTAGAGCAACCTAAAAACTTAACAGAACACTATACCTGATGATAATGGGGCATTTATTTTATTCCAATAAATATTATTATCAGAAAACTAAGGTAGGTATAATATTTATTGGAACAGAAACTATTCTGTTTTTGCTTTGATACTGATAAGATGGTTTATATTTTGCTAAAGAATGAAAATTGATCCTAACCTTAACAGTAGATACGGCATCAGAAGAACACAAAACACTAATTCAAATTCAATGATGGTTTTGACGTTATAAGCGTCATTCATCGACTCCATCTTAGCATAGTCATTTTATTATAACGATCATAGAAATAGTTCTACAGAGTAACTAGAAGCTTACTCCGTCAAAACGGTCCGGCTTGATGTAATAGAAATCCCAGTGTGTTCTTTTTTCACTTTAGTGTTCGTCGGTTAAATAGATAAGGACAGACTGGATCCAATTGGGTTCAACAGGACCGTTTTGATATATCGAAGCAAAAACTATATTAACCTTAGAGAACATGATTGAAATTGATTTTTCAAAAGTTGTCAAGTGCACAGTCTTCTAGGAACGAAGACGACGATATGACATGTCTCTGATCACGATTGATGTAACAATATTTTCAATGCTGCAGCGGCATCATCTCTAGTGCTAGTACGTAATATCTCATTGCTTAAGATATAAAATATCATCTCTACTCCTCCCTAATATAAATCTCTTTGGATTGCTTCTCGATGTGCAGAATAAAATTTCGTCAAATCAAATTGAAGACGTCTGCGATGGATTGGACGATAACATACTGATATTTCATATTTTAACATTAGGTATGTTATGAAAAGTGGTTCTATGATATTCTTCTTCTTTTCGTAACACCATTCGAACACTATACACCACACTGGGTGTCGCTCACCCAGTGTGGCTCACCCAGTGTTGAAGTTTCCAGATCGCCCTAAGGGGCAGGTGTCATCTGTCTTCGATATCTAATGTACTACCTAAGTCTCAAGCCCTCTAACTTGATCTACGACTGCTATCAGAGATAACAACTATAGCAAGTACTTATAGCCAGTCAATGAACTTTTCGAATAATCCTATGCTGTGAATTAGTCTTTAATCCCCGACGAAAATAACAGGTGATATTAATAATTCGTGGTAAGTAGTTTTTTAGGTTCTTTGGTACAAAGGTTAATGGGTTATGGGTCCCTATTACTGAGACTCCGCTGTCCGTTTGTCTTTCTGTTCGTCTGTCTGTCACTAGGTTGAATTTGCACGGAAAAGACCGTGCTATCTATAATAGTTTTGTAATGCCGCTTTACAAAAAAATTATATTCTTATTTACAAAAAATGAATTCCTATTTCCTTTGGTCACGGCATCACACATCACCGATTTTGCTAATTCGTTTTTTTCTGTGTTTGTTATCGGAGTTAAGAAAAATATCGATATTCCCGCAGGATTGGGACTTACGCGGCTGAAACCGCACTGCGCAGCTAGTCTTAAATATAAAAATGAATTATTTTTTGCGTGGTCACGGCATCACGCCTGA